>JAIVEN010000019.1:10877500-20877500 GCA_026686845.1 Adenanthera pavonina
TAAGTATAAAGTAACCAACATATGGTATTATTGGATTGAGAAAAATATGTAGTGTTTTGGAGATATTTAAGCATGAGCTGGCATAACTTAGCAACCCATGTGCTGCAATTATATACTTTAATATTATTTATAAAACTTAATGGTTAAGTGTTAACCAACCAAGTTAAAGTTATGTAACCATAGTAATTAGGCTTCATTTTTATCCTCTCCTTGACCATTTCACATGCTGTATAAGTGCAAGGAGAAAGGGCCACTGCTGCAAGTGGGAATGAGAGGGAGTTATGTAAGCCAATTCTTATTTGATTTTAGTTGGTTCTCTTTAAGTTGGTAATAGTTTGGGTTAGTCGGAATGGAGTTTTTCTCTCCTTTTTATTAGCCTAAGCATGTTTAAGGGAGGGAAGGAGTTTTTGAACCATAAATTGATGAGAAAACATGAGATTTTACAAAAGAAAGTAAGATAGGAAAGATTGAAGCAAGTTTTGTGAAAAATCAATTATTTCCTCTTGAGCACAGATTTTGAAGCCAGACCATTAGACCATCTTAAGGTTGAAATTTCGAAGTTTTGATCTCAAAAATGGATTCCTCATGGTGGAAATCCTTAAGGACAAGTCATGGCTTTCTAAGAAAGGCTAAAACAAACCATATGGAAATTTAGGGTTCATTAAGCTCTTTGTGAAGCAATCCTTTATTTTAGCTCATTTAGCTAGTGTTTGGTGTTGATTTAGGACTTGGACAAGTCTCAGAAGGCTAGAGGAAGCTTTGATTTCAAGAGGAGAGCCAAGAGAAACTCCAAGAGGTAGTTAAGTTCACTTATTTGCATTTATGTTCTCTCATTGAATTTCTATGATGAAATTATGTTGCCATATAGTGATTGTGTTTTCCTTGATTGGTTTTGGTTGTAAATTAAAGGGTTTTGTTCCCCATGACTTCCATTTTCTAAGCCATTATGTTGCCAAAATTTTATGACTAATATGGTATTTTGATGTTTTATGTGATTAAATGTGATTTACATGTGGAATAATTGACATAATTGCATGAAATGTGACTTGCTATTGAGATTTCCCAAAATCTCACCATCCCAAAAATTAACTATACTAGGGCCATGTCATGGAGGAATCTAAGGATATAGCAAGAAGGATAAAGAAGATTATGAAGCATGTCTTTTTAGAAAGTTATGACATTTTATTTCGAGGAATTTGTATAAAAACTTGTATGATAATTTATGAGGCTTTGTATCCCTGTAATCATGTTCTTTTATGCCACTTATAATGTTATATGTGTGATTTGGACAAGTATGAAGCATGTTTATAGTGTATAATGATGGTTTTGAAGCTTAAAAAGCAAAGTTGTCCAAATGACTAGTTATGAAATAAATAGGGTTACTCTATTCGAAACAAAGCAATAAGTATAAGTGTTATATATGCTCTAAAAGTGGAAAGAAAAATATTTAAAATAAGCTAAAGAAAACTTAAACTAGGCATGTGTACAATTTATAGTGTATTTTTAAATTTGAGGGTCAAAATTGGACAGTGAAGTGAAAGGTGAGAATTTTACTATAAGTAAGTATTATTGTCTTTGAAAAGTGATAAAAAGTCATACAGAACTCCAAAAATTTAGTGTTTTATATTTGTGAAAATATCTATGTTTCAAGTTTAATATGACACTAATTTGAAGGTAATTAGAGCTATATAATGAGAGTTATACATGTTTTGCTACAACTATTCCTGTAAAAGTGAGGTTTTAACCTTTAGTGATTTAAGTTAGAATCATACCCTGTAAAAGTTAAATAAATGTACAACAAAAATATGGTGAGAAGTAGATATAAATAGCTTTCCAATGGAATAGATAATGAATCATTTGACTAAGTATAGAGTTAGTTATGAAATTTTAGATTTATAGCCAAAATCTTGGAGAAGTGAAAAGTGTCCATTTGAATAGTAAATTTTGTGTAATGAACTATGCTAATTGGCACGACTAAAATATTGTTTCATATTTTTTATATGTAGATGAGATCTTAAGATATTCTTGAGACTTGAATTATATTGATATGATTTTTCTATAATTAGTTATAAATTTTCAAAATTCACTCTGGAAAAAGGGTTTACCAAATAAATAGTAACTAAGGGAAAGAAAATTTCCTATCTTAATCTATCATGTGATTCAAGCTTCTAAACATGTTCTATGGAGTATAATAAGGTCCAATAAATGGGTAATGTAGTCTATAGTTAAGGTGTTACACCTGTAACACTATATGCAGATGCTGCTCATGCTCCTCCTCACTCCTAGAGTAAATGAGGATATCATTAATGAATACAATCACAAACTAGTCCAGGTAGGGCTGAAATACCCGGTTCATATAGTCCATGAAAACAATAAGGGCATTGGTTAACCCAAAGGGCATCACAAGAAACTTATAGTGCCCATACCGAGTCTAGAAAGTGGTTTTAGACATGGCTTCTGCATGCACTCTGAGTTGATGATATCTGGACCTCAAGTCAATCCTTCCTGGTAAACCAATAATTTCTTTAGGAAATAGCTTAGGGAAATCACATACAACTAGAATATTCTACAATCCTTCCTATACTTCTGTGTGTACTAAGAAGAACACAAGAAACCCTTGACATCCCTTACGTAGACTTTTGTTTGCTTGAGCATAAGAAAGGCAGAGACCTGCTCTACCAACCCGAGAACCATAAATATTCATATGCAAAGACACTATCTTTCGGGCACAATCCAGAATGGCATTGTTGGCCTGTAACTAATCCATACCGATGATGACATCAATCCCCCTCAACAATAGGCAAATCAAGTCTGAGGTAGTGCTTTGATTATCAAAATACACAACACAATTCAAACAAGCCTGAGTAGTCCTCAGAGAGACCCCCGTACGTGTTGAGATGGACAGTTCAAAAGGCGACTCAATGACTACCATACCTAACCTTCGTGCACAATCAAATGAAATGAAAGAGTGCAAAGCACCAGAATTAAATAACACATGAATAGTAAAGCCATTGAGTTTTAGAGTACCTTAGATCATATTAGGTGTAACATCCGCCTCTTGTTGTGTAATGGCAAAGACTGTTCCTGGCATTGTTGGCTTCTGAGTAGGACCTACTTGCTTAGGGGCAGTGTAACCGTGAGAAACATGCCCTAGCTACCCACAGTTGTAGCAAATCAAACAAGGACGTGCTCATTGGTGCTTTTTGCACTTCTCACACAATGTGGGGCTGCTAACAGTATTAGGCTGTGATGACACAATCTCTCTACTCGGTCCACTGAAATTTGGCCCTCCCCTATTATGAGCACCCCTATTGAAACTACCCTTATTATGACTACCTCTAGGAAAAGAGCCCCTCGGCCTCTACGAGCCACTACTGCTACTATTGCTACAACTATTATGGCCACCTCTCTTGCTTATCCCACCAGTAGGGCCTAAATGGGAAAAAGGACCTACCCATGGAGTTTCTCCTTGCTTCTTTAGACTCCTTCATCCTCCTTGCTACTATTCTCATCTTGATACAAAGATCTTCAAATGATGTAAAGTCCATAACAGATAATTGCTCTTTTAACTTAGGCCAAGCACCCTCTTGTAGTTATTGTGCTTTCCACATGTCATTTGGATGACTCTTGAGATAAGTGGACTATTTTTCCAGATCGAGGAACTTATCGATATATTCATCCTCCAATAGTTTCCTCTGTTGAAAGGCCAAAAACTCTGCCTCTTTTTGCATCATGAGTATGGGAGGAAAATAGTGAGCAATGAACCTTTCCATGAAGTGGTTCCAAGTCAACCTGTTCCCTATACGCTCCAATTTGAGCTTTACACTTCTCCACCATTATTTTGTCTTCTTTTCCATCTTAAAGGCAGCCAAATGAACCTTTTGCTCTTAGGCACAATCCATAACTTCAAAAATAGTCTTCAACTGTTCAATCCACTCCTTAGTGATTGTAGGGTCTATCTTTTCTTTAAAAGCAAGATGATTGAACTTCTTAAAATCTTTTAACTGTTCTGGAATACCCCACTGCATTTGTAGGGCCTGGTTTTGATTTCTTGAACCTTCTTCTCTTGTAGCACTCATGTCAAGATACATCTTAGCATCTCCTTGAGGCTCTTCCTCAAGTTCCACATATTCCTGTTGTTCCATTCTTTCCTGCATCTTGATCATTACCTCTTCCTAACTTCAGACACGGTCACTCAACCATGTGATCATTGCATACATCTTCCTCAGGAGTTCATTGTTGTTAGGTCTACCACATCGAGCCATGAATTACCTATACATAGTAACAACATAATTCAAATATCAAGATTCCAGTCTAACAAGAAACTAAGGAGAGGTGAGAGTACACAACCACAACATGAGCAAAGTACCAACTTAGACATACAAGAAGAGAAATAGTGGTCCAAACAATTGTTATGATACCAAAATGTAACATCTTATACTCACCAGCCCTAAAATACCCAAAAGAATATAGAAACAGGGAAGGAAGACCAACTAATAGGGTGGCGCCGTGGCCTTGCACTGTAATGTTGTGGCAAGGAACTTTCATGGAGGAAAAGGAGATAGAACCTGAGACGCATGATGCCACGGCCATGGTTATGGTGCTGCGGCGCCAATGGCAGAACCTATATCAGTAGTTTACTAATGCATCCGATGAACTTCCAATGAGAATAATTTCATGTTCTGACCTCCGATTGACCCGATTCTAAAGCCTACAAGTCACTCTAATCCTATTCTAACCTTAGACATAAACCATACCTCAAAACACCTCTGTGTGGAGATTTTGGACACTCAGAACTATATTGGTCACTATTTGACCAAAACCAAAGTAATAACACCTCCAATTGCCATAGATGGGCAATTGGCACCCACAGACCCATCCTATAGGTTACATCCGATGTAAGGAATTCATCCAAGAAAGTTTTAGCTTGAAGAAACTGCTCCTTTGAGTATTGACCCCCTTGAACCCCAAATCAAGTTAATGGGCTATATGCCCATTTTATACACCAAGGGCCTAGTAGTCATATCGGGTTCATAATCAAGACATATATACCCAAGGGACTTGGGGTAACCCATCTCAAGTCCAACATAATCAAATATTAGAGATTGGAAACATCACATACCACACCTAGAACATAATTGATTCATCATATCACTAACATAACTATAGGCCCACCAACACACAAAGGGTTATAAACCAAACATAGAGACTATAAGAAAGGCCATACAATAGTTCAACCCCAGGATAACAGAGATAAATCAAGTATACATAATGTTACACAACCGTATGAATGGTACTTTACTAATAACATAAATAAGAAAAAAAACAAGAAGGGGATAAGCCCCAACACCCACGAGTACTCTTAATCCTTCTTGCTTAGGCCCTCCTTAGTTTTCTCCTTGTTAGAGCTAGATCCTTCATTTGAGAATTGTTAATCACAGGGTGAGACATACGTCCTAATAACTACGGGTATATACATATGAATATACACAAATAATAAAATATGCTCTCATAAAGTATTCAGTGCCATATTCAATTCAAATGCAATATGCATGATATGTAGACACCAGTCCCATCAATATACGGCTAGAACCATGAACTAGTTATCATGATAAGGTAACCTTAATCAATGGCCCCCTTCTAATGACTCATGACGGTCAATTTCAGGGTTACCACCTAGTTCTTCTTCCAATAGTCTTAACTCGACTAAAAGTCAATGCACTAAAGGTTGGATCATGACTCTCTTTCCCTTGAACTACTTGAATTGGTGGCTATTTAGAGAGGATGCACCCTGATTCATAGCCACCTAAGTCTCCTCATCATAGGATGACTATTTAGTGACTAGAATAACACAAGCCGCACTACCTGAACATAAGGCCTCATGTGCTATTTAGTGGATTCGCGTACCACATGGTATATAGGGCATCATTTCCCAAACCACATATCCCAACAATGTATATCATGTGACAATGCCCAATGCATGCTAACATATCAACACATATTAAACTTTACAATGCTAGCATGCCATATGACCATATACAATACATCATGGGATGCATAACAATCATTTTATATTGATAATTATCATACTTACTATCATCATCATGCCATTTTTATCATAAATCAATATAGGAATAGAGAACTCATTAGCCGTGTAACTGCCATATCATGATATGAAAAGGAATACTCATAATTTATGCTAAATGCATATCATGATATGAAAGAACACAACATAATACATCAAGCATGCATATCATAACATGAAAAGGATTAGCCATATATAAATGTATAATCAAATAGGAACATAAGATAAGACACCTTAGTTACCTCAACCATCCAACCTACTTGACACCTTAGTAGGCCAAAAGGAGCAACCACCACCAATTTAACACTTTCCAAATATAACCCAGAGCCAAGAGATCCCAATTGAGTAGTACCACAACGTATACATAGTCAAATTATCATTACCATCACAAATTCTCAATCTTTGACACATACAATTATCAAACCTGAGCACCAATCAGCTGTAACCAAGCATTTAAAGGCAAACTCAAGCACCAAAATACCCAAAACAAACCATAAAACCAAGATCACACTCCCAGAGATTTGGATTCCCAAAGATACCAACATTTGAGGGTTATGGTTTGGGAAATATATCACTTAAATACTGTAAAATCAATATGCAAACCATAGAAACATCCAACAATACTCCTAGAACACATTTAAACACAATTTAATCAGTGGAACTCAACTTAAACTAGAACCCTAGCCAAAATCATGAAAATCCTTGGTAAGACTTGAAGAGAAAAGCATAGGAGAGTTAAGGGATGGCTTACCAACAAGATTTGAGCTTCCAAATACTAGAAATTGAACCCCCAAGACTAAAAATATGAAATCCCAGTAGAACACCTCTATTTCCTTTGTTTTTCCTCTTCTCTGACGTTTGTTTCAACTTCTGTTTTTAACAGATCATGCGACTAGCGCCATGAGGCCACTTAAGCTCACTGTGGCATCAATGCTTATTGACTTAGGCTGGAGCCCAATCCAAGCTCATTTGTCATGGAACTACTGCTCCTCACTGCGGCGTGATACTTTCTGTCCTACTTCTCATTTTTCTCAATTTTGATCATTTCCTCTGGTTTTGGTCCCTTTGGTCTTGTACCATTCAGTTAAATCCTTTAGAATTTAGTAACTAGGATCATTACAACTAAGGTTACCAAAAAGGTTCATTCCATCGTATAGAGGCTAGGTCTAAGACTTCTTGGGTCATTGCCAAACTCAGGAAACAATTGATTGATTGTTTTTCACTGAGGAGAATCAGCTGGATGTTAGAGCTTTCTATCACATATCCTTTCATCTATATGCCATCTCAAGTTCTTTGCATCCTTGGCATTAGCAAACAAATGCCTAAACCTTAGTATCATTGGAAGATACCATAATTGTTAGTTAGGCTGACTTCCCAAGAGGGGGGTGAATTGGGAAGATTGAAAATTTTCTGCACAAAGTGAAGAAGGTGAAGAAAGCAAAGTATGATCGAAAAATAGAGTATAAAAGAGTAAGCTGAAAAAGTAGTAATAGGGAGAAGAAAACTCAGATATTTATCCTGGTTCGGTCTCTCCACTTGACCTACGTCCAGTCCCCAAGTCACCACTTGAGATTATCCACTATTCTGCAAGAATTTAGTAGGCTTCTTGCAAATGCCTCAGTACACTGATGTTGCTCTATTTCTAGAGCTTCACTCAACCACTCTATGCACTCTTACAAAGTGCTCCCCAATCCCTTGTGATATCCCCTCACAAGAATACCTATCTTCCAGATGAAGATTAGATTGATTACAAGAATTGAACTTTCTTAAATAGAGTGAATATGAAAGTTGAAGTACAAAATATTGAAGTGAGAGAGTAACAGACTTTGAGTAATTGATTTGGCAGAGTTTCAGTATATACAATATTTAATTCGTTACACACAACTTCAAATGTTGTTATATTTATAGATTTAGGTCTCAAATATCCGTTAGAGACAAAATATATCCGTTGGAGAAGTTATCCGACGGTTACTCTGAGAAACTATCCGTTAACCAATCGCATTTAATGCTTCTGACATACTGAAATTCAAATTTTGGTTGGTCAACAGACGAATTTCGCAGACACCGAAGGTAAACAGCTTCAACGTTGAAAGCCCGAAGTTCATCTGTCATGAAGTGAAATTCAAATTTTGATATTTGGAAAATGTTTCTTCTTTATGACATACGAATTTTCAAGTAGAAAGTTTTTCTATTAAGTGTGAACAGTATTTTCAATTTGCTACAGTGCCTTCAAAATTCGAATTTTGGAATCCCAAAATTCGTCTGTCAGTAGCTGGCTCAAAAGGCATAGTAGTTCATTTACTTCGAAGTTCGAATTTCCAAAGGACGAAGTTCGTCTGTCAGAGGGACCTCTTTTCAGACTTACTTCAAAATTCGGATTCACAAATACTGTCATTCGTATGTCAACATATCAATGTAACAGACTCACAAGCTTAGTTTCTGAAATTCTAATTTTCATGTTCAAAGTTCGTCTGTCAGTGAGCAATTTTGAAACTCAATCTAATCTTGATTTCAGATGAACTTTGACATTATTTCAGACGAATTTCTTTAGTTTTCATAAGTTACATTTTGTCTGAAATTCGAATTTTCAAAGCCTAAAGTTCGCCTGTTGCTAAAAGCTTCTTTCAGACACTTATGAAAATTCAAATTTTGCCAAACCAAAATTCGTCTGTCAAAGAAGCATCTCTTGAGACTTATTCAGTTTTAACTCGAAATTCGTATTTCCAAAGCCAAAGTTCAAATTTCCAACATGACAGTTCAATATAAACCTTTCAAACTCCGTCTATTGGTGGGTATTTTTCAAATATTCCATGATTTAACATAGAATCAAGGTTTTAAAACTTCTTTCCACCAAATCAAAGTCTTTTACTCAAATTAAAACATAACAAACATCCTACATCTATTCTTGCACATATTTGTCCAGAATTTCTTCACTTGAATTCATTTGAGCACCTTTGATATCTTTATTCCAAGCTCTTGAAGGTTGATTTGGAATCATCAAAACTTCTTGATTCAACATTCTCCCACTTTTTGATGATGACAAAATAACTTACAAACTGGATTAGTACTTGGGTTTGCTTTAACAAGCTCCCCCTTAACATATGCATTATATTTCAAAAGATATCATATACAGTAGATCATGTGAAGGAATTCAAAGAATAATAAGAACAGATCATTGCAACCAATGAATTTTTTTTCATTTAAACACATGTTGCTTTACAGAGATCAAATTAATCAAAGTTCTTTTAAATACATAAATCAAATACAAAACAATCATCTAAGACATAACAAGAGAACTCAAGCCTAAAATCTAATCACTGCTTCTTTGGCTTGGTCTTCTTCTTGTAAGTCTTTCCAGATGGCTTAGCAGCAGATTTTCCAGTTTGCTTACTCTTCTCCCCCTTTTTGCCATCATCAGGAAGGTGAACAAAATCAGCCGGAGGAGGGATCTGAGAAATTGGAATAGCTTGAAGGGGTACAGGATCAAAAGGCAGATTAGGTTCAGAAGGCTCAGAATCCTCATCATCAGAGACCTCAAGCAGCTCTTGCATCTCTTGTCTGGAAAGGGCCAATTGAGCTCTCTATTCTTCTGAAAGACCATATGCAGAGAGAGATGAAGGAGCAGGGTCATCAGAATGGAACATTTCTTCAAGCCTTCTTCTCTGAGCTTGCAGGAGAGCATTGCGAGCAATAGCTTCAAAATCAACAACAGGTACAATGCTTCTCTCTTCATTGCTCGCACCCTCTAGCATTGATGAAGTGGAAATGGCTGCCACTAGTCTTTCAACTTGCTCAGATTCTTGAGTGGAAAGAATTGAATCCTGAGCATCTTCTGTTATGGGCTTATGAGGGCCTATTTCCTGAGGTCCTTCTTCTTCCAAACTATAGTCCAAGGGTGGACCAGGACTTGGTGTTCTCATTGTACTAGCAGGCTCAGCATCATCTTCATCATCATGTTCAGAAAAGGCAAGCTCGAAGGGGCTTAGAGGCTCAGGAGTTGGAGACTGAACAGGCACAGAGAACCCTGGCTGAGGTGGAGCTGATGTGGCAGGAATTGCACTCTGAATTTCTTCATAAGCATCAGCAACCACTTTCATCTTCTTTGCCAACTGATGAATCTGATCTTGTAGATGAGCAAATTTGGCATTTTGCTCATCCCTAATGCTAAGTATGAGTGTAGACAGGCTGTCATACAGCTCAGTGATCTTAGTTGACTTGGCACGAGAGGAGGGTGTGGATGAAATGTGAGTAGGCTTGGATGGAGATGGGATAGGCAGAGAGAGCTGAGGAGTAGGTCTGACAGGAGCCTCAGAAGTACCCTCTTGCTGTTATGAGGCACCTTCAACAAAGAAAAGATCTTCAGATTTTCCTGCTCCCTTCCCAATCCATCTTCCTTCACTTCTTTCAATTCCCATTCTTTGAAGTTCTTCCTCCTTGAAGATCTCAGTGGGTTTCCCTTTCCCCTTCTCAAGATGCTGAATCCTAGCATATTGCAGGATTCTGGAAATGATAGCTGCATAGGGGAGTGTGAAGTCTTTCCTCTGATCCCTTGCCTTGATCATGCGTTGGAGTATGATATGTCCCATGTTAATGAGCTTTCCACGCATGAATGCTGCCATGACATGTGCCTCTGCCCTTGTGATCAGATTAAAGCTGCCTCCTTTGTTGAATATGGTCCTAGACACTATGTAGTGTAGGATCCTCACTTGAGCACTGAGGTCTGTGGGCTTCAGCAGGTTTATGGTCAGCCAATTTTCCTTTCTTCTGAACAATGTGCTCAGAATTGTGCTCTCTTTGTAGTTCAGAAAGGGGCCACCTTCTTCATTAGCAGTATCTGCCTCATCCATATAACCAGAGGCAGTGATGTCAATCTTGAGGCCATCTTGCCCTGGGATTTCTAACACTTCATTGAAGGTCTCATCTGTGAGCCAGATGGTCCTTGATCTCATATTGACCTCTCATTTCTTCTTCTTGCTATTGTACTTCAAGGAGGCATACCATGACTTCACTACTTCATCATCATACCTCTCCATTATCTCTAATAGATTCTTATATCTCAACATCCATATTCCAGCATCAAAATTATTTGAGACTAAGAAATCTTCCAAGTTTACACAATGAGGCTTGATTACCTTTTTATTGGCAAACTTGGTAGAGAATTCCTCTTGAATCTGTGGAGTGCTCCATAGTGGCAGTGTAGTGAGTTGATATTCTCTAGATTTAGTACTTGAGGAGGAAGTAGAGGCAACATTCTCAGTAGTGGCAGGAACAGGGATCGAAGGTTCTGCTATCTTCGAGGAAGAGGGTCCAGCTTTCTTTGATTCTCCCTTTGGTGTGATTTTCTGACATTTGGAAGGAGTTCCCTTGCTTGATTCCGCCTTTCTCTTTGGTTTTTCACCCTCTTTTGAGGCATATTGGGATTTGACCGATCTTTTTGGACGAGCCTCTCTTTTTCCAGCTTCAAGATTCTTTACTCTTGCCATTTTCAGGGATGAATGATTCAGAATGAGGTAGAGAATGGGTTTATAGGGTGCGAAAATCAGTTTAAACGGTGGGAAAAGAAGATTTTTGGTCAGAATTGAAGAGCATTGATGAGAGGATTTGAACAGACCCAGAGAGTAAGAGAGTAGGGTTGCGTCTGTTTAGAGGAAAACCGTCGGTTTTAACATAAGTAACCGCCTGACAGACAAATTTTGAGGGGTCAAAATTCAAACTTTGGGCAGTTACAAGTTAAACCGTTCAACAAAGCTTACTGACTGACAAATTTTCTTCTGAAAGTTCGTCTGACAGAGGCTTGGTTCAAGCAACACAAGATGAATAGACGAACTTTGTTCCAACAAAGTTTGAATTTTGAAATGTAAACATCAAACAGCAATCAAATTACCAAACAATAGACGAATTATCCATATTAAAGTTCATCTTTCAAAGATTCAACAAGAAGAGCATGCTTCAACAGACGAATTTTGAGTCAGAAATTCGAATTTCTTTACTCTGTGAAAGTTTTCCAACATTCGTATATTAAGAAATAACTATTTGTATAATCATCATGTTACACAAACATAACTTTGAAATTTTTGTTCTTGAAAATTCGAACTTTCAAGGTCCAACAGACGAATTTTGAGGCATCACTGAGAACTGTTCCAACTTATAACAGGCCGAAGTTCGTCTGTTGGGCACCTAAATTCGAATGTTGACCATGCTGACTTCGTCAAAAACATAATTTTTCAAGGAAATTCGTCTAACACACAATCAATATATGAATTTCAATTTTAAAAACTTACAGAATGTATTCAGAAACTCAAAATTTTTGCCATTTTCCTCACTTTTTGATTGTTCCATTCTCATGTGCTCCATTTTTCAGATTTATTGTTATTGAGTCTCATGAGGAGCACCTGCAATTTAAATTAAATACACTCCGATGCTAAAGTTAGAACTAATTTAATGTTGAAAAATCTAAAAACAGAATTACACACGGATTTACTTACAGCTCATTGGGATTTACCATACCCAATTCTCTTCTGATTTTGCAATGTCTATCTTCTGATAAAGGCTTTGTCAAGATATCTGCAACTTGATCCTCAGTTGGGATGTATTCTAGTCTGATTTCTCCTTTCAAAACATGATCCCTTATGAAGTGGTGCCTAACTTCAATATGTTTTGTCCTTGAATGCATGACAGGATTCTTTGTGATATTAATGACATTTTGGTTGTCAGACATGATTGGTATTTCCTTCATCTCAACCTCAAGATCTTCAAGCTGCTGTTTCATCCAGATGATTTGGGCACAACAGCTTCCAATAGCAACATACTTAGTCTCTGCTGTGGATAAGGCCACACTGTTTTGCTTCTTGCTAAACCATGAGACCAAGGATCCTCCAAGAAACTGACATGTTCCACTTGTGCTTTTTCTGTCAGTTTTGGATCCTGCAAAGTCAGCATCAGTGTATCCTTTAAGGTCTTCTCCATTGCCCTTTGGATACCAAAGACCCATCTGTGAAGTTCCAATAAGATATCTGAAGATACGCTTCACAGTAGTTGCATGGGTTTCCTTGGGACATGACTGGAATCTTGCACACATACAGACACTAAACATAATGTCAGGTCTGCTAGCAATTAGGTATAGTAGGGACCCAATCATTCTTCTGTACTGGGTTATGTCAAATAATTTCCCTTTTTCATCCATATCCAGCTTGGTTGCAGTAGCCATAGGTGTTCCCATTGGCATGGCATTTTCCATTCCAAACTTCTTAAGCAGTTCTTTCAGATACTTGGATTGATTAAGAAAAATATCATCATTGCACTGTCTGATTTGCAATCCAAGGAAGAAGTTGAGTTCACCCATCATGGACATTTCAAACTTCCCCTGCATTAACTTAGAAAAATTCTTGCAAAGAGATTCATTAGTAGCACCAAATATAATATCATCAACATAGATTTGAACAATAAGTAAATCTTTATTTTCTTTCTTAGTAAATAAAGTTGTATCTACTTTTTCTCTGTTGAACCCCTTTTCAGTTAGAAAATTACTTAATCTTTCATACCATGCTCTAGGGGCTTGCTTCAAACCGTAAAGGGCTTTCTTCAGTTTATACACATGGTTTGGTTTTGTAGAATCCTCAAAACCTGGAGGTTAGTCTACATAAACCTCTTCCATGATATATCCATTTAGAAAAGCACTCTTCACATCCATTTGATATAACAAAATATTTTTCATGCATGCATATGCTAATAGAATTCTAATTGCTTCTAATCTAGCTACTGGAGCAAAGGTTTCCTCAAAATCAATACCTTCTTCTTGATTATATCCTTTAGCAACCAGTCAAGCTTTATTTCTGATTATTGATCCTGATTCATCAAGTTTATTTCTAAAAACCCACTTAGTGCCAATGACAGGATGATTTTTGGGTCTGGGCACTAAATCCCAAACTTGATTTCTTTCAAATTGATTCAATTAATCTTGCATAGCTAAAATCCAGTATTCATCTGTTAAAGCTTCCTCAGTACATTTAGGTTCAATTTGAGAAATAAAAACACAGTTTATCATTTGATCCCTTAACTGTTTTCTGGTCTTAACTTTCTCTTGAACATTCCCTATCACTTGATCAACAGGATGATTCCTTTGATATCTCCAAGCTCTAGGGAGTTCTTGAGGCATTTCTTCATCATTTTCTTCTTCAAAATCTTTCTCCTGAATACCTTCCTCTATGTTAATAGATTCAGATATCTTTGGAGGGTCAATTTCACTTTCATCAGAAAGGTTTAAATCCTTAAAGTTTGGAATAAGATCATCCTTACCAGTGACATGTTTTGAAACAGTTTCATTTTCAATGAATACTACATGCACAGATTCTTCTATTAATGAAGACTTTTTATTAACAACTCTACATGCTTTACTCCTACTAGAATAGCCAAGAAATATACCTTCATCAGATTTGGGATCAAACTTACCCAGATTTTCTTTCCCATTGTTGTGAATGAAGCATTTGCAGCCGAACACATGGAGATGTGATAGATTTGGCTTTCTTCCCTTGTACAGCTCGTATGGAGTCTTTCCAAGGATTGGTCTGATGTAGGCTCTGTTTATGATGTAGCTTGCTGTGTTTACTGTATCAGCACAGAATACTTGAGAGAGTTCCTTTTCATTCAGCATAGCTCTAGCCATCTCTCCAATTGTTCTATTCTTCCTCTGTACTACTCCATTTTGTTGAGGAGTTCTTGGAGCTGAGAAGTTGTGATCAATTCCATGCTCATTGCAGTACTCCAGGAAATATGAGTTCTCAAATTCTCCTCCATGATCTGACCTGATAGACACAATGGAAATACCTTTCTCATTTTGCACTTTCTTGGCTAAGGTTACAAATGCATTAAAGGTATCACTTTTAGAGGAAAGAAACAATGTCCATGTAAATCTAGAGTAATCATCCACAATTACAAGTACATACAGATTTCCACTAAGACTTTTTACCCTAGATGGACCAATTAAATCCATATGCAATAGTTCTAGTGGTCTAGTTGTGGTGACTAAATTTTTGGGTTTAAAAGAAGATTTAGTTTGTTTTCCTCTTAGGCATGCATCACATTCTTTGTCCTTTCCAAAAGTAATTTTTGACAGGCCAGTGACTAACTCATTTTTAACCAGTTTTGAAAGCTGATTCATGTTAACATGTGCTAATCTTCTATGTCATAACCAACTATCATTATCCTGACTAATCAAGCAGACAGAATCTAAAGGAGAAAGTTCATCAAGGTAAATAGTATAGCAGTTACCATCCCTTTGAGCTTTGAGGATTACTTTGTGATCACTTTTTCTGATGACTAGGCAGAATTTTGAGTCAAACAGTACCTAGTTTCCTTTGTCACATGTTTGGCTCACACTGAGCAGATTGTGGTTGAGGCCTATCATAAACAGAACCTCTTTAATGGATGTTTCATGATTTTTGCCTACAATGCCAATGTCAACTATTCTGCCATACTGATCACCTCCAAAGGTCACCTTTCCTCATTTCTTGTCTCTAATGGTGATGAACTTCTCCTTATCACCGGTCATGTGACTTGAGCAGGCACTATCCATATACCATTTATTGCTCTTTCTAGCTTTGAGACAGACCTACAAAAAAAAGTTCATATTTTTCTTTTTAGGTACCCAAATTTGCTTGGGTCCTTTTCAGTCAGTAGTCTTTTCCCTAGATACAGATGTACCCTTGGGAACCCATTTAACCTTCCTGTCCAGTCCATTTTTCTTTATAGCACATGAACTGGAAATATGCCCCTTTTTGTTACAGAAGTGACAGGTGGTAAAGGGACTGCTAGATTGAGAAGCAGGAAGAAAACAATGAAGATAATACTTTTGTTTTGCATGCCTTGGTTGATTATATGATTCAATGTGATGTGACATATGATCTTTCTTTCTATTGCTGTTAGCATGCACAAAATGTCTCATGTACACATTCTGATTTTTCTTCCTAATCTTTTCTTTCACAGCACAAGGATCATAGCCAAGTCCAGCTTTTCTCTATGAAATTCTTTCACTTCCCATTAAAGCAAACAACATATCTTTACCTTTAGTTAGTCTAGACATGCTTTTCACTAAATAATCATTAGTTTGCTTTAGTTCAATGCATGATTTACAGCAGGCAGATTTAGCAATAGGTAAAGAAGCAACTTCAGAGATGTTGCATTGAGCTTCCAGTTTGTTAATCTTTTTCTTGGCTAGTTTCAGTTCTTTAGCAACCTTAACAAAACTCATCATTCAGCTCATGAAATGAATCCAGTAGTTCAGAATAGGAAGGTTCAGATTCATATACCTCATCTTCTTGATCACTGCTGCATGGGATTTTAGTTTCTTCAGAGGCAAGTGCCATCAGACAGATGTTGGCAATTTCATCTTCATCATCTTCTTTCTCATCTGAGTTGTTGCCCCATATTGATGAGATGTAAGCTCTTGTTAGTTAGGCTGACTTCCCAAGAGGGGGGTGAATTGGGAAGATTAAAAATTTTCTACACAAAGTGACAACAGTGAAGAAAGCAAGGTATGACAGGAAAACAGAGTATAAAGCAATAAGATAAAATAGTAGTGATAGAGAGAAGAAAAACTCTGATATTTATCCTGGTTCGGTCCTCCACTTGACCTACGTCCAGTCCCCAAGACACCACTTGAGATTTTCCACTATTCAGCAAGAATTCAACGGGCTTCTTGCAAATGCCACAGTACAACGTCAGTGCTCTGTTTTCTAGAGCTCACTTAATCACTTTCTGCACTTTCACAAAGTGCTTTACACTCCCTTGTGATATCTCCTCACAAGTAAATCTATCTCTTAGATGAAGATTAGATTGTTTACAAAGATGAAACTCTCTTGAATAGAGCGCATATGAAAGTTGATGTACAAGTATTGAAGTAAGAGAGTAAAAGTTTTTGAGTAGAAAATTTGGCAAAATTTCAGTATATACAAAGTTTGATTCGTTACCCACAACTTCAAATGATGTTGTATTTATAGATTTATGTCCCAACTATTCGTTAGAGACGAAATCTATCCGTTGGGGAAGTTATCCAACGGTTATTCTGAAAAACTATCCGTTAACCAACCGCATTTAATGCTTCTGACATACTGAAATTCGAATTTTGGTTGGTCAACTGATGAATTTTGAAGGAACCGAAGGTAAATGCTTCCAACGTTGAAATACCGAAGTTCGTTTGTTCATGAAGTGAAATTCAAATTTTGAAACTTAGAAAATGTTTCCATGTTGTGACATACGAATTTTCAAAAAGAAAGTTTTTCTGTTAAATGTGAACAGTGTTTTCAATTTGCTACAGTGCCCTCGAAATTCAAATTTTGGAACCTCAAAATTCGTCTATCCGCAGCAGGCTTAAAAGGCACAGTAGTTCATTTACTTCAAAATTCAAACTTTCAAAGAGTGAAGTTCGTATGTCAGAGAGACCTCTTTTCAGACTTACTTCAACATTCGAATTTGTAAACACTGTCCTTCGTATGTCATCATGTCATCTCAACAGACTCACAACTTCAGCTTTTGAAATTCGAATTTCCATGTTCAAAGTTCATCTGTCAGTGAATAGTTTTGAAACTCAATATGATCTTGATTTCAGATGAACTTTAACATTGTTTCAGAAGAATTTCTTCAGTTTTCATAAATTCTATTTTGTCTGAAATTCGAATGTTCAAAACCCAAAGTTCGTCTATTGCTCAACAGCTTCTTTCAGACACTTATGAAAATTCGAATTTTGGAAAGTCAAAATTCGTCTGTCAGAGAGGCATCTCTTCAGACTTATTCAGTTTTAACTCGAAATTCGAATTTTCAAAGCCAAAGTTCGAATTTCCAACATGACAGTTCAATGTAAACTTTTCAAACTTCGTCTGTTGATGGGTATTTTTCAAGTATTTTATAAAATCAAGTTTTTAAAATATCTTTTCATCAAATCAAAGTCTTTTACCCATGCTTAAACATAACTAGTGATCCTACAACAAATCTTGCACAGATTACACAGAACTTCTTCACTTGAAACACTTTGAGCTCCTTTGATATCTTCATTCCAAGATCTTGAAAGTTGATTTGGAATCATCAAAACTTTTTGATTCAATATTCTTCCCCTTTTTGATGATGACAAAACAACTTACAAACTAGATTAGTACTTGGGTTTGCTTTAACAAGCTCCCCCTTAATATGTGCATTGTATTTCAAAAGATATCATATATGGTACATCAGTGAAGAGATTCAAAGAGTAATAAGCATAAAACATTGCAACCAAGAAGTTCATTCATTTAATTAAAAGTTGCTATACATAATCCAATTAACGTTAAGTACATCAAGGATCAATTTCAAAACACTAAGTACAATCAACAAACAAACAACTAAATCAAAACACAACAAGAGAACTCAAGCCTAATCTCTAAAACAAATCTTTAATCATTTCTTCTTAGGCTTGGTCTTCTTGCTGTACGTTTTCCCAGATGGCTCAGCAAACTTTCCAGTTTGCTTAGTTTTCTCCCCCTTTTTGGCATCATCAGGAAGGCCAACAAAATCAGCCGGAGGAGGGATCTGAGAGACAAGAATAGCTCGAAGTGGCACAGGAGCAAAAGGAATTTCTAGTTCAACTGGTGCAGGAGGCTTAGGACTTGGTTCTTCATCATCATCAGAGACCTCAAGCAACTCCTGCATTGCCTGACTGGAAAGAGCCAACGGAGCTCTTTGTTCCTCTGAGAGTCCATAAGCAGCGAGAGAAAGAGGAGCTGGTTCATCAGGATGAAACATTTCTTCAAGCCTTCTCCTCTGAGCTTGCAGCAGGGCATTGTGAGCAATAGCTTCATAATCAACAACTGCCACAATGCTTCTCTCTTCATTGCTGGTACCTTCCTTCATTGAAGAAGTTGAAATGGTTGCCACCAGTCTTTCAACTTGCTCAGATTCTTGAATGGACAGAATTGAATCCTAAGCATCTTCTTGCATAGGCTCATGAGGGCTTGTTTCTTGAAATCCTTCTTCTTCCAAACCATAGTCCAAGGGTGGACCAGGACTTGGTGTCCACATTGTACCAGCAGGCTCATCCCCATCTATATCATCATCATGGTCATAGGAGGCTAGCTCAAAGGGGCTTGGAGGCTCAGGGGTTGGAGATTGGACAGGCACAGAGAACACTGGCTGAGGTGGAGCTGATGTGGTAGGGATTGTACTTCTGATATCTTCATAAGCATCAGCAACCACTTTCATGTTCTTTGCCAACTGATGTATCTGATCTTGCAGATGAGCAAACTTGGCATTTTGCTCATCTCTGATGCTAAGGATGAGTGTAGACAGGTTGTCATACAACTCAGTGATCTTGGTTGGCTTGGCACGAGAGGAGGGAGTGGATGGAATGTGAGTGGGCTTGGATGGAGATGGAATAGGCACAGAGGGCTGAAGAGTAGGTCTGGTAGGAGCCTCAGAAGTACCCTCTTGCTATAGGGAGGCACCTTCAACAAAGAAAAGATCCTCAGTTCTTCCTGCTCCCTTTCCAACCCATCTTCCTTCATCCTTTTCAATACCCATTCTTTGCAGTTCTTCCTCCTTGAAAATTTCAGTGGGCTTCCCCTTTCCCTTTTCAAGATGCTGAATTCTGGCATACTGTAGAATTCTGGAAATGATAGTAACATAGGGGAGTGTGGAGTCCTTCCTTTGATCTTTTGCCTTGATCATGCGTTAGAGTATAATGTGACCCATGTTGATCAGTTTTCCATGCATGATTGCTGCCATGACATGTGCCTCTGCCCTTGTTATCAGATTGAAGCTGTCTCCTTTGTTGAATATGATCCTGGACACTATGTAGTGCAGGATCCTCACTTGAACACTGAGGTCTGTGGGCTTCAACACGTTTATTGATGGCCAATTTTCCTTTCTTCTGAACAATGTGCTCAGAATTGTGCTCTCCTTGTAGTTCAGAAAGGGGCTACCTTCTTCATTAGCAGTTTCTACCTCATCCATGTATCCAGAGGTAGTGATGTCAATCTTGAATCCATCTTGCCCTGGCATCTCCAAAACCTCATTAAATGTCTCATCAGTAAGCCAGATGGTCCTAGATCTCAGATTGACTGCCCACTTCTTCTTCTTCCTATTGTACTTTAGGTAAGCATACCAAGACTTCACTACCTCATCATCATATCTCTCTAATACTTCCAACAGATTCTTGTATCTCATCATCCATATACCAGCATCAAAATTATTGGAGACCAAGAAATCTTCCAAGTTTACACAATGTGGCTTGATTACCTTTTTGTTAGCAAACTTGGTGGAGTATTCCTCTTGAATCTGTGGAGTGCTCCATAAAGGTAGTGTGGTAAGCTCATATTCCCCAGATTCAGTACTTGAGGATGAAGTGAAAGCAATAGGTTCAGCAGCAACAGGAACAGGGACCGAGGATTCTGCTATCTTTGAGGAAAAGGGTCCAGCCTTCTTTGATTCACCCTTGGGTGTAGATTTCTGGCGTTTGGAGGGAGTTCCTTTGCTGGATTCGGCCTTTCTCTTTGGTTTTTCTCCTTCCTTCGTTGCATATTGGGATTTAACTGAACGTTTTGGCTAAGCCTCTCCTTTGCCAGCTTCTGGATTTTTAACTCTTGCCATTTTTGTGGATGAATGTTGCAGAATGAGGCAAGGAATAGGTTTAAAGGATGCGAAAGGAAGTTTAAGCGGTGGGAAATGATGGTTTTTGGTCAGAATTGAAGAGCATTGATTGGAGAAATAGAACAGACTCAGAGAGAATAGGAATAGGGTTGCGTCTGTTCAAATGAAAATCGTCGGTTTTAACATATGTAACCGTTTGACAGACGAATTTTGAAGGATCAAAATTCAAACTTCAGGCAGTTACAAGTTAAACCGTTCAGCAAAGCTTACTGACAGACGAATTTTCTTCTGAAAGTTCATCTGATAGAGGCTTGGATAAAATAACACAAGATAAACAGACAAACCTTGTTCCAACAAAGTTCAAATTTTCAAGATCAAACACCAAGCAGTAAACAAACCACCAAACAACAGACGAATTAAGCAAACAAAACTTCATCTTTCAATGATTTAACATTGAGGAGCATGTTTCAACAGACGAATTTTAAGTCAGAAATTTGAATTTCTCTACTTTGTGAAAGTTATCCAACATTCGTATGTTAAGAGATAATTATTAGTATAATCATTATGTTGGACAGTCATAACTTTGAAATTTTGTTCTTGAAAATTCAAATTTTGAAGGATCAACAAACGAATTTCGAGGCATCACCGAGAACTGTTTCTTCTAATAACAGGCCGAAGTTCGTCTGTTGGGTATCCAAAATTCAGATGTTGACCATGCTGACTTCCTCAAAAACTCAATTTTTCACAGAAATTCATCTAACACATAATCAATATACGAATTTCAACTTTAAAAACTTACAGATTAGATCCAGAAGCTCAGAATTTTTGCCCTTTACATCACTCTTTGATTGTTCTTTTCCAGTGTGCTCCATTTTTCAGATTTATAGCCAATAATTCTCATGAGGAGCACCTGCAACTTAAATTAAACAAACTCTGATGCTAAAGTTAGAACTAATTCAATGTTGGAAAAATTAAAAATGGAATTACATACGAATTTACTTACAGTTCATTGGCATTTACCATGCCCAATTCTCTTCTTATTTTGCAATGTCTATCTTCTGACAAAGGCTTTGTTAGGATATCTGCAACTTGATCTTCAATTGGGATGTACTCTAGTCTGATTTCTCCTTTCAAAACATGATCCCTTATGAAGTGGTGCCTAACTTCAATATGTTTTGTCCTTGAGTGCATGACAGGATTCTTTGAGATATTGATGGCACTTTGATTGTCACACATTATTGGTATTTCTTTCAACTCAACCTCAAGATCTTCCAGTTGCTGTTTCATCCAGATGATTTGGGCACAACAGCTTCCAGCTACAACATACTCAGCTTCTGCCATGGATAGGGCCACACTATTTTGCTTTTTGCTAAACCATGAAACCAAGGATCCTCCAAGAAACTGACAAGTTCCACTTGTGCTTTTTCTGTCAATTTTGGATCCTGCAAAATCAGCATCAGTGTATCCTTTGAGATCTTCTCCATTGCCCTTTGGATACCAAAGACCCATATGTGATGTTCCAATAAAATATCTGAAGATTCTCTTCACAGCAGTAGCATGGGCTTCTTTGGGACATGATTGGAACCTTGCACACATACAGACACTAAACATAATGTCAGGTCTGCTGGCAGTTAAGTACAGCAGGGATCCAATCATTCTCCTATATTGAGTTATGTCAAAGAATTTCCCTTTTTCATCCATGTCCAGTTTGGTTGCAGTAGCCATAGGTGTCCCCATTGGCTTGGCATTTTCCATTCCAAACTTCTTCAGCAATTCCTTCAGATACTTGGATTGATTGAGGAAGATACCATCATTGGTCTGTCTAATTTGCAGTCCAAGGAAGAAGTTAAGTTCACCCATCATAGACATTTTGAATTCCCCCTGCATTAAATTAGAAAAATTCTTGCAAAGAGATTCATTAGTAGCACCAAATATAATATCATCAACATAGATTTGAACTATGAGTAAATCTTTATTTTCTTTCTTAGTAAATAAAGTTGTATCTACTTTTCCTCTGTTAAACCCCTTTTCAGTTATAAAATTACTCAATCTTTCATACCATGCTCTAGGGGCTTGCTTCAAACCGTAAAAAGCTTTCTTTAGTTTATACACATGGTTTGGTTTTGTAGAATTCTCAAAACCTGAAGGTTGATCTACAAAAACTTCTTCCATGATATATCCATTCAGAAAAGCACTTTTTACATCCATTTGATATAACAAAATATTTTTCATGCATGCATATGCTAATAGAATTCTAATTGCTTCTAATCTAGCTACTGGAGCAAAGGTTTCCTCAAAATCAATACCCTCTTCTTGATTATATCCTTTAGCAACCAGTCTAGCTTTGTTTCTGATGATTGATCCTGATTCATCAAGTTTATTTCTAAAAACCCATTTGGTACCTATGACAGGATGATTTTTGGGTCCAGACACTAAATCCCAGACTTGATTTCTTTCAAACTGATTTAATTCATCCTGCATAGCTAGAATCCAGTATACATCAGTTAAGGCTTCCTCAGTACATTTAGGTTCGATTTGTGAGATGAATGCACAATTAATCATTTGATCCCTTAACTGATTTCTGGTTTTAACTCTCTCTTGAACATTCCCTATCACTTGATTAACAGGATGATTCCTTTGATATCTCCAAGCTCTAGGGAGTTCTTGAGACATTTCTTCATTATTTTCTTCTTCAGAATCTCCCTCCTGAATATCTTCCTCTATGTTAATAAATTCAGATATCTTTGGAGGTTCAATTTTGCTTTCATCAGAAAGATTTAAATCCTTAAAGTTTGGAATAAGATCATCCTTACCAGTGACATGTTTTGAAACAGTTTCATTTTCAATGAATACTACATGCACAGATTCTTCTATTAATGAAGACTTTTTATTAACAACTCTACATGCTTTACTCCTACTAGAATAGCCAAGAAATATACCTTCATCAGATTTGGGATCAAACTTACCCAGATTTTCTTTCCCATTGTTGTGAATGAAGCATTTGCAGCCGAACACATGGAGATGTGATAGATTTGGCTTTCTTCCCTTGTACAGCTCGTATGGAGTCTTTCCAAGGATTGGTCTGATGTAGGCTCTGTTTATGATGTAGCTTGCTGTGTTTACTGCATCAGCCTAGAATACTTGAGAGAGTTCCTTTTCATTCAGCATAGCTCTAGCCATTTCTCCAATGGTTCTATTCTTTTTTTCTACTACTCCATTCTGTTGAGGAGTTCTTGGAGCTGAGAAGTTGTGATCAATCCCATGCTCATTGCAGTACTCCAGAAAATATGAGTTTTCAAACTCTCCTCCATGATCTGACCTGATAGACACAATGGAAATACCTTTCTCATTTTGCACTTTCTTAGCTAAGGTTACAAATGCATCAAAGGTATCACTTTTAGAGGAAAGAAATAATGTCTATGTAAATCTAGAATAATCATCCACAATTACAAGCACATACAGATTACCACCAATGCTTTTTACCCTAGATGGACCAATTAAATCCATATGCAGTAGTTCTAGTGGTCTAGTTGTGGTGACTACATTTTTAGGTTTAAAAGAAGATTTAGTTTGCTTTCCTCTTAAGCATGCATCACATTCTGTCTTTTTCAAAAGCAATTTTTGGCAGGCCAGTGACTAGTTCATTTTTAACCAGTTTTGAAAGTTGATTCATGTTAACATGAGCTAATCTTCTATGCCATAGCCAACTATCATTGTCCTGACTGATTAAGCAAACAGAATCTAAGGAAGGAAGTTCATCAAGATCAATAGTATAGCATTTACCATCCCTTTGAGCTTTGAGGATTACTTTGTGATCATTTTTTCTGATGACTAGGCAGAATTTTGAGTCAAACAGCACCCAATTTCCTTTGTCACATGTTTGGCTCACACTCAGTAGATTATGGTTGAGGCCTATCACAAACAGCACATCTTCGATGGATGTTTCAGGATTCTTGCCCACAATGCCAATGCCAACTATTCTGCCATACTGATCACCTCCAAAGGTCACCTTTCCTCCTTTCTTATCTCTAAGGGTGATGAACTTCTCCTTGTCACCAGTCATGTGACTTAAGCAGGCACTGTCCATGTACCATTTGTTGTTCCTTTTAGCTTTGAGACAGACCTACAAAGCAAAGTTCAAGTTTTCTTCTTAGGTACCCAAATCTGCTTGGGTCCTTTTCTATTAGTGGTTTTTTCCTCAGATACAGATGTACCTTTGGGAACCCATTTAACCTTCCTGTCAAGTCCATTTTTCTTTATAGTATAAGAGCTGGAAATATGTCCCTTTTTGTTATAGAAATGACAGGTGGTAAAGGGACTGCTGGATTCAGAAGTAGGAAGAAAACAATGCAGATAATATTTTTGTTTTGCATGCTTTGGTTGATTATATGATTCAATCTGATGTGACATATGATCTTTCTTTCTATTTCCACCAGCATGCACAAAATGTCTCATGTATACATTCTGATTTTTCTTCCTAATCTTTTCTTTAACAGCACATGGATCATAGCTAAGTCTAGCTTTCCCTTGTGATATTCTTTGGCTCCCCATTAAAGCAAACAACATATCTTTACCCCTAGTAAGCCTAGACATGCTTTTTACTAGATATTCATTGGTCTGCTTCAGTTCAATGCATGTTTTACAACAAACAGATTCATCAACAGGTAGAGAAAAAGTTTTAGAGATATTATGTTGGGATTCTAGTTTGTTAATCTTTTTCTTAGCTTGCTTTAGTTCTTTAGCAACTTCAACAAACTCATCATGCAGCTCATGAAATGCATCCAGTAATTCGGAATAGGAAGGTTCATATTCATATACCTCATTCTCTTGATCACTGCTGCATGAAATTTCAGCTTCTTCAGAGGCAAGTGCCATGAGACAGATGTTGGCAATTTCATCTTCATCATCTTCTTCTTCATCTAAGCTGTTACCCCATATTGATGAGATGTAAGCTTTCTTCTTCTTGCCTTTGTCTGCAGCTTTCTTTTCTTTCTCATGCTTCTTCAGGAACTGTGGACAATCCCATTTGATATGTCCTTACTTTTTGCACTCATAGCAAGTAACAGGCTCTTTTTGTTCCCTTTTGCTATCTCCAGCAGGTCCTTTCTTGAAGATTTTCTTGTTTCCCTTCTTGTTGTAGAATCTTCCGAATTTTCTGACCATCATAGCCAGAGGTTCTTCATCTAGCTTCTCTCCATCGTCAGATTCTTCTTCCTTTTCTTCAGCACCTTTGAGAGCAAGGCCTTTCTTCTTTCTGTCTTGTCTAGCTTCCTTGAGAGCTTTGAGTTTTCCTTCATATTCCTCAAGGCTACCGAATAGAGCTGTGACAGAGGCCATTGATTCTCCTCTGGCTTCCTCTATTGCTGTTACTTTGGGTTGCCATTCCAGAGGGAGAGCTCTGAGGATCTTCCTTACTTTTTCTGTTTGAGTGTACTCATTTCCCAGGCTCTTTAGTTGATTCACAATGAGGGTGAATCTCTTTTGCAGCTCTTTTACAGTTTCTTCTTCAGCCATTCTGAAGCTTTCATATTCTCCAATGCAGGTATTAAGTTTATTTTCCCTGACTCCAGTTGTTCCTTCATGAGCAATCTGCAGGGTGTCCCACATTTCCTTTGCAGTGGAGCATTGTGAGATTCTGTAGAATTCGTCTTGATTCAAGGCACTGACTAGACAATGTTTTGCCTTGAAGTTCAGTAAGACTCTCCTTCTGTCTTCTTCATTCCATTCAGCTTCTAGCTTTTCTCTGTATTTTCCATCATCTTCTAAAGCCATTGGGACAAAGTCTCCTTTCTTAATGATTGACCAGATATCCAGATCGATTGACTAGAGATAGATTTGCATTCTCATCTTCCAGTAACCATAGTGCTCTCCACTGAAGCCAGGTGGTCTGTTTGTATTGTTCCCTTCTGGTAATATGTTTTCTCCAAAGCCAGCCATTGTAATTCTCGGACTGTGAGATCCTTTGAATGGGAATCCGGGCTCTGATACCACTTTTTAGTTAGGCTGACTTTCCAAGAGGGGGGTGAATTGGGAAGATTAAAAATTTTCTGCACAAAGTGAAAACAGTGAAGAAAGCAAGGTATAACAGGAAAACAGAGTATAAAGCAGTAAGATAAAAGAGTACTGATAGAGAGAAGAAAAATAGAGTATGCGTCCAGTCCCCAAGACACCACTTGAGATTTTCCACTATTCAGCAAGAATTCATTGGGCTTCTTGCAAATGCCATAGTACAACGTCAGTGCTCTGTTTTTTAGAGCTCACTTAATCACTTTCTGCACTTTCACAAAGTGCTTTACACTCCCTTGTGATATCTCCTCACAAGTAAATCTATCTCTTAGATGAAGATTAGATTGTTTACAAAGATGAAACTCTCTTGAATAGAGTGAATATGAAAGTTGATATACAAGTATTGAAGTAAGAGGGTAAAAGTCTTTCAGTAGAAAATTTGGCAGAATTTTAGTATATACAAAGTTTGATTCGTTACCCACAACTTCAAATGATGTTGTATTTATAGATTTAGGTCCCAACTATTCGTTAGAGACGAAATCTATCCGTTGGGGAAGTTATCCAACGGTTATTCTGAAAAACTATCCGTTAACCAACCGCATTTAATGCTTCTGACATACTGAAATTCGAATTTTGGTTGGTCAACAGACGAATTTTGAAGGAACCAAAGGTTAAAGCTTCCAATGTTGAAATACCGAAGTTCATCTGTTCATGAAGTGAAATTCAAATTTTGAAACTTAGAAAATGTTTCCATGTTATGACATACGGATTTTCAAGAAGAAAGTTTTTCTGTTAAGTATGAACAATGTTTTCAATTTGCTACAGTGCCCTCGAAATTCAAATTTTGGAACCTCAAAATTCGTCTGTCCGTAACATGCTTAAAAGGCACAGTAGTTCATTTACTTCAAAATTCAAACTTTCAAAGAGTGAAGTTCGTCTGTCAGAGAGATCTCTTTTTAGACTTACTTCAACATTCGAATTTGTAAACACTGTCCTTCGTATATCATCATGTCATCTCAACAGACTCACAACTTCAGCTTTTGAAATTCGAATTTCCATGTTCAAAGTTCGTCTGTCAGTGAACAGTTTTGAAACTCAATATGATCTTGATTTCAGATGAACTTTAACATTGTTTCAGACGAATTTCTTCAGTTTTCATAAATTCTATTTTGTCTGAAATTCGAATGTTCAAAACCCAAAGTTCGTCTATTGCTCAACAGCTTCTTTCAGACACTTACGAAAATTCAAATTTTGGAAAGTCAAAATTCATCTGTCAGAGAGGCATCTCTTCAGACTTATTCAGTTTTAACTCGAAATTTGAATTTCCAAAGCCAAAGTTTTAATTTCCAACATGACAGTTCAATGTAAACTTTTCAAACTTCGTCTGTTGATGGGTATTTTTCAAGTATTTTATAAAATCAAGTTTTTAAAACATCTTTTCATCAAATCAAAGTCTTTTACCTATACTTAAACATAACTAGTGATCCTACAACAAATCTTGCACAGATTACACAGAACTTCTTCACTTGAAACACTTTGAGCTCCTTTGATATCTTCATTCCAAGCTCTTGAAAGTTGATTTGGAATCATCAATACTTCTTGATTCAATAGCTCTCTTCTTCTTGCCTTTGTTTGCAGCTTTCTTTTCTTTCTCTTGCTTTATGAGGAATTGCGGACAATCCCATTTGATATGTCCCTGCTCTTTGCACTCATAGCAAGTGATAGGCTCATTTGCTTCTCTCTTGCTATCTCCAGCTGTTCCTTTCTTGAAGATTTTCTTGTTTCTCTTCTTGCTGTAGAATCTTCCGAATTTTCTAACCATCATAGCCAGAGTTTCTTCATCTAGCTTCTCTCCATCGTCAAATTCTTCTTCCTTTTCCTCAGCACCTTTGAGAGCAAGGCCTTTCTTCTTTCTGTCTTGTCCAGCTTCCTTGAGAGCTTTGAATTTTCCTTCATGTTCCTCAAGGCTGCCGAATAGAGCTGTGACAGAGGCCATTGATTCTCCTCTGGCTTCCTCTATTGCTGTTACTTTGGGTTGCCATTCCAGGGAGAGCTCTGAGGATCTTCCTTACTTTTTCTGTTTGAGTGTACTCATTTCCCAGGCTCTTTAGTTGATTCACAATGAGGGTGAATCTCTTCTGTCGCTCTTTTACATTCTCTCCTTCAGCCATTTTGAAGCTTTCATATTCTCCAATGCATGTATTTAGTTTATTTTCCCTGACTCCAGTTGTTCCTTCATGAGCAATCTGCAGGGTGTCCCACATTTCCTTGGCAGTAGAGCATTGTGAGACTCTATAGAATTCGTCTTGATTCAAGGCACTGACCAAATAGTGTTTTTCCTTGAAGTTCAGTAAGACTCTCCTTCTCTCTTCCTCATTCCATTCAGCTTCTGGCTTCTCTTTGTACTTTCCATCATCTTCTAAGGCCATTGGGACAAAGTCTCCCTTCTGAATGATTGACCAGATGTCCAGATCAATTGACTGGAGATAGATTTGCATCCTCATCTTCCAGTAACCATAGTGTTCTCCACTGAAGCTAGGTGGTCTATTTGTGTTGTTCCCTTTTGGTAATATGCTTTCTCCAAAGCCAGCCATTTTAATTCCTGGACTGTGAGATCCTTTGATTGGGAATCCGGGCTCTGATACCACTTGTTAGTTAGGCTGACTTTCCAAGAGGGGGGTGAATTAGGAAGATTGAAAATTTTCTGCACAAAGTGAAGAAGGTGAAGAAAGCAAAGTATTATCGAAAAATAGAGATAAAAGAGTAAGCTGAAAAAGTAGTAATAGGGAGAAGAAAACTCAGATATTTATCCTGGTTCGGTCTCTCCACTTGACCTACGTCCAGTCCCCAAGTCACCACTTGAGATTATCCACTATTCTGCAAGAATTCAGTGGGCTTCCTGCAAATGCCTCAGTACACTGATGTTGCTCTGTTTCTAGAGCTTCACTCAACCACTCTATGTACTCTTACAAAGTGCTCCCCAATCCCTTGTGATATCCCCTCACAAGAATATCTATCTTCTAGATGAAGATTAGATTGATTACAAGAATTGAACTCTCTTAAATAGAGTGAATATGAAAGTTGAAGTACAAAATATTGAAGTGAGAGAGTAACAAACTTTGAGTAATTGATTTGGCAGAGTTTCAGTATATACAATGTTTAATTCATTACACACAACTTCAAATGTTGTTATATTTATATATTTAGGTCTCAAATATCTGTTAGAGACAAAATATATCCATTGGAGAAGTTATCTGACGGTTACTCTGAGAAACTATCCGTTAACCAACCGCATTTAATGCTTCTGACATACTGAAATTCGAATTTTGGTTAGTCAACAGACGAATTTCGCAGACACCAAAGGTAAACAACTTCAACGTTGAAAGCTCGAAGTTCGTCTGTCATGAAGTGAAATTCGAATTTTGATATTTGAAAAATGTTTCTTCTTTGTGACATACGAATTTTCAAGTAGAAAGTTTTTCTGTTAAGTGTGAACAGTATTTTCAATTTGCTACAGTGCCTTCGAAATTCAAATTTTGGAACCCCAAAATTCATCTGTCAGTAGCAGGCTCAAAAGGCACAGTAGTTCATTTACTTCGAAGTTCGAATTTCCAAAGGATGAAGTTTGTCTGTCAGAGGGACCTCTTTTCAGACTTACTTCAAAATTCGGATTTACAAATACTATCATTCGTATGTCAACATATCAATGTAACAAACTCACAAGCTTAGTTTTTGAAATTCTAATTTTCATGTTCAAAGTTCGTCTGTCAGTGAGCAATTTTGAAACTCAATCTAATCTTGATTTCAGATGAACTTTGACATTATTTCAGACGAATTTCTTTTGTTTTCATAAGTTACATTTTGTCTGAAATTCAAATTTTCAAAGCCTAAAGTTCGCCTGTTGCTAAAAGCTTCTTTCAGACACTTATGAGAATTTGAATTTTGCTAAACCAAAATTCGTTTGTCAGAGAAGCATCTCTTGAGACTTATTCAGTTTTAACTCGAAATTCGAATTTCCAAAGCCAAAGTTCGAATTTCCAACATGACAGTTCAATATAAACCTTTCAAACTTCGTCTGTTGGTGAGTATTTTTCAAATATTCCATGATTTAACATAGAATCAAGGTTTTAAAACTTCTTTCCACCAAATCAAAGTCTTTTACTCAAATTAAAATATAACTAAACATCCTACATCTATTCTTGCACAGATTTGTCTAGAATTTCTTCACTTGAATTCATTTGTGCATCTTTGATATCTTTATTCGAAGCTCTTGAAGGTTGATTTGGAATCATCAAAACTTCTTGATTCAACAATAATATCTTTGTAAGAGTTCCTTCAATGATCACAATTGGCATCATCATCCCATTTCACTTTGTATGGACATACATTCAGCCCTTCATACTCATTTCTGTATAATATGCAGTTATTAAGCCAAGCATGTATCATTTTATGCTCCATACCCATTGGACACAAGATTTTCTTCACCTCATAGTTACGATGTAGTAGTTCATTACCTTCCGAAAGCATATCTATCAACAACTCAAGTAATTTTGTAAAACTCTTATCACTCTACCCATTTCTCACTTTCAAGTTGACTAATCTCAACTTTGCTCAAAGCCCTCTACTCCAGCATCACGGATCATGTCCTCTAGTCGATCACTCATATCTATATCAACTTCTCCTTATTGGGACATACTAGGCATTTCTAATTTTTCTCCATGCCATATCCATCGTGTATACCTCATGGTGAACCTATCATAAAGTACACGCTCTCTAATTTTTGCAATACTCAATCATCTCTCTTTCAAACATTTTAGCAAATTTTAAAAGCTCTTCCACCCCATTCTCATATTCATCACTTCTCCATCTAACGTTTATCCAACTATGATCCATGAGTACCTAAAGACAATTTGTACCAAATGCTTCATGCTATATTTGTTACTTAAAGACAAAATGGAAAATTCACAAGTTGGAAACAATAGTCTACACAACTAAAAAAGCTAACTATTCTTCTTCATATGTTGACAAATTTTGGTTCTAAATGATACGTAAATAAACAAAAAAATATAGTGCTTAGGAAGCCCTATTTAATTTTTCCTATCTAAGTTGAATGCATAACATGTCAATACGATATAGCTAGTTATACGAGAGAGTAAAACTAGCTAGTTGTTGTTGAATATGCCATGCTGTAATTTATATTAATTTTCTACCTTCACATTCTACATTTTATCCTATTTCATGGGGTTCTTACATGGGATTTCATCCAAATAAATTTGGAACATAGACATAAGATTTCATTTCACTACATCTAAATATGGCGCAAGTTAAGAGCACTTACCCTATATACTCAACTTCTCACATGCCAAAATGTTTGTCTCAACTCTCAAACTTCTCACATGCCACAACCATGTGACCATATAGAGTAACATCACTAATATGCTTTGATTTGAACTGATTAAAACAAAATAAAAAAATGGTCATTTCTTTAAGTCAAGCACATACAAAAATTAGATAATAAATAATAAAAAATTGCAGTATATATCAAGCATCAAGGAAATTAGATAATAATATAGTTTCAGAATAAAGACATATATCATGTCTAAATTAACCAAATAAAAATTTTAAAATATTTTAAAACCCCCAAAAAGAAAATTAGAAACTAAGTATTAGGATTAAAGATCTTCATAACAAAATTACACTTGTTATTGAGGTATTACATTGTACCAAAATAATGCTCATTAGATGGCTAAGGTTCATAGGCAACAAAGATTAAGACAAACAACTCCAATTAATGGGTCAATGAAGAGGACTCTATCAAATTCTATCACCAAATTATTTTATAAAAAAGAAATAAAATATGTATTCAACAAAAGAAGAAAGCAAGTGGAACGTCGTAAGATTTATTGTGTGCTTTCATGTCAAAGATAAGTCTCAAGATTTAGGTGTCCTGCATGGAACCCTATTTAGTGGCTTCTTTTCCATCAATATTTATAATTAAACACTCACACTGCAAAATTTAATCATTATCTCCAATATTCTAATTTTGCACACACACACACACACAAGTCTGCAAGTTTACCAAAATGAAAATGACGCAAAGAGAAAAAAATAAACGCAATGTATGTTTAATTAATTATGATGTATATGCCTTCTAGTTTGGGGTCGGAAAACTAACACTGCAAGCCTTTTGTGTCTCTATATGCACCTAATCTCTCTTATTGGAATATTTTCAAATAGACAAGCAATCCACAAGGGTCGACCAATAGTAAAAACAACTTTTCCACTTATTGTTCAATTTTTTCCGGCAATCAAAACAGCTGCATTTAATCATGTTGTTTTATCACTTCATGTGTTAGTTTATAAACGGTAGCTAAATTAGAAGAGTAAATAAATTCCACCCATAATTAAAAGGACAAAGAGAAGCACAACAAGCATAGAAAACTCATCTTGCTGATATATAACTTTTAAACTAGCTCATAGGCTCCATCGTTTAATAAACTTGACCACTATCACTGTAATTTGTAAATCTAATATACAATCACTGATTCTCCCACAAGGCCAATTTTTTTTTTTGGAAAAATTCAAGCTGGAAAAATTCAAGTTTTTTTTCTTAGAAAAACATGCCTATTTTATTTGATAAATAGGTTTCAGCTTTCCCTAAGTGAAGTCAGCTTAAATCACTTAACGAGTCAAATGAAGGGGGCATAATCTAGGACAGAAAGTGAAGAGTCGCAAATAAATCCCTTATCCCAAATCAGGAAAAGCTAGGGCAGATAAAGCAACAAGAAGAAGAAGGAACATAGTTTAAGATGCAAATAGGCAATTAGTGTTCATCAAAAGAGAAAGCTTATAGAAAAAGAAGATAACAAAAAACTATAAAAAGAAAAAAATAGATTTGTGGGCCAATAGCCAATTAGTGTCCATCAAAAGGAATATAGTTGATAACACATGAACTAATCTGGACCAAACTTATCCAAAAGTATTCCATGTTACGTACATATGACTACAATTATCAGGTGTATTAATTTGAGTCTTTTCCCTTACAATCAAAAGAACATATCCAAAAAATATATGCAATAACAACATTAGTCTTATCTAACTAAATGAGATCAACTACATGGATCATACGATATCAATGAGCTCTATCGAAAACCATTTATTCAGATAAATCATTTATCAAGAGGTTACGCTTTATAACTTCTCTTAGTGTGTATGAAATCTATTTTTTTCTTTTTTATATTTTTTTGGGTATACTATTGAATAATCAAACTATAGACTCAGGTATGTTACAAAATTTACAAACCAATTCCCAGAATTCCATGATGTATATTTTCAAGTAAATGAAAAGAATATCACCATCATGAAAACTTCTATTTTCAGGCACGTCTAATGCTATGAGATGATATACACGTAAAGAACTTTCAAAAATTCATTCAACTATAAAGCCCAGTCACTGTCATTTGGCTACATAAATCAGTATCTGCTTTTCTAATTCATTGAATTAAAATAGCCTTTCTAACATATCACATTAGAAAAATAGGAAAATGAAAAAGCTACTCACTAGCAATCATAGAACATGGTTGCCTATATCATTTTTCATGACAATCCAAATCGACCCTCGAGGATTATTTCTTCGCTATATCAGAACATAATTGCCTATATCCTCTCTAATCTACAAAATTACAGAGCTTGGAAGCATGAGAAAGAATCATTCCATTGAGTTCACGAATAACCTTTCCAAAACTGAGATTTTGCAAAACAACTAAGCAAAACTATTGAAAGAAGAAAAGAAGTGAGCAATCAAAAAACAAACAAAAATGACACATACCCTATTTTTAGCCAAACCAAGTTGATGTCTTCGTTGGGGTCTGAAATAGGAAATGGGTTTCATTGAAAACCCATGATCAACTTAATGATTGGGTTTTGCCTACACAAAACAACGAATAATAATAGTGTTAGTAGGCTATGGTGCGATGGTGGGTAAGGGGTCGATGGCTGTGAGAGGAGAGAGTGCCATTAGGGTTTGATGTTGTGTGTTTGGGGCTAATAGGTTAGGGTTCGATAGTGACGGTGAGAGTTGAGAGGAGTAGGTGATGACAATGAGAGGAGATAGGGTTTGCCGCGAGGGAGCTAATGAATACTTTGCTGCGATATAAGTGACTAAGTGGACTTTGCTAACATTAAGTGGACTTTGCTAACATTATAGGACAGTGGGGGATATCCCACAGTCCTAAAAATTAAACTCTCAGTACGATGGACTACTCCACTGTCCTAAAAAGTAAATAAGGATCATCCTTACTCCACCGTCCTTGAAAATGAATTATAGTTCCTTATATTTCCAAAGTTTCCATAGCACAAATTTTTTATGATGGTTGTTTTTTTGACCGTCCTGAAGGATAGTCTTTGAATATCTTTTTATCAACATATATAATTAACCATCTCTTTTTGCACAATGAAACATGAAAAGAGTAGTTAAGTTAATCATTTTTTTCATTAGGAAAATGAAGGTTACTCAATTAAATATATACTTTTTAAAAAACTAGACTGTAATCTCGAGTGATGCGCACCATACTATTTGTTTATTTCTAAATTGCTAAATGTGTTTTGAAAAATAATTTGAATTTGAAAAGTGTGACTAAGGAAAAAAAACTGAATTTAGGTAATACTAATGTGTCTAATTTTTTATAGTAAATTCATAATCCCATGAGTAGCAAATCTACCAATTTATTTAAAAAAATATGTTTGTACTTATTACATATACCATGGAAAAAGGGGTAGCCATGAGCTTGTTTAACGTAAAAAACAAAGTACTTCAACTCTCTCTCTTCCTCAGCCTCTTCGTTGTTTATGAAAAAAAAATATTTTTGATAAAGTAGAACAAAACTAATAATTATTGAAATATTCATAAAACTTTGAATTGTAATTTAATTTTGATATAGTATTATACCAATTGATTCTCAAATTGATTCTGAGGATTCTGAAAAGTATTATACCAAGTATGATTGGTAAAATATTAACGAAATTCTACCTAGATTATAAAATTTCCGTGATTATTTAATTATTTTGCAACAGTTATATACCCCCAAACCCCCTTAAAAAAGGAAAAAATAATAGGAAAAAAAATAAAACAATTGAGGAAGATTCACATTTGAATATTTTGATATATTTCCTTTCACTTTTACAAAATAATTTTATATGCATCCATGTTCCAATAAAGTTTATTTTGAACATTTGCACAAACAAAATATATTCACGATAATTACAATAACAGAAAAAGAGACTTTTCAACCGAATATAGAAAGCTCACAATAAAACAATAATAATTAGTACTGGACTAACACCAAAGGGACTTTTATTTTTATTTTTTATTTTTTATAAATAATAATTACAACTATTGAAGAACAAACTTTTCAACCTAATATAGAAAACTCATAATAAAATAGTGATCATTGTTAATTTAGATGTTTTGATGATTCTAAAATAAATAAGCTTGGGAGATCCAATATCAAAGGAACACAAGTGAAATGAAGAACAAAGTTGGAGTTTCTTGTTGATTGAAGAACTGTTTCACACATACTTAAGGAACTTATTTGTAAAAGAAGGTAGTTGAGCTTTGAATTTCAATTAACCTAATATTAAATAAGATGACTAATTGAGTGATTAGTTCTTAACTCATGATTTCAAAATGATTTTCAAGAAAAGAGCTATCTAATGAGGATAAATGTTCAATCTCAAATTGATTCTAAGTGCTCAATTGGTTTTCATGAAAATGTTTTAGCTTATGAGAATAAGATCTCAATTTCAAAGATGTTTCTAAGTGTTTACCTTATTTTCAAGATAATATCTTACCTTATACGCATAATCACTTGAGGTTATGGGGATAAAGACTCAATCTCAAAGCTTTTCCAAAGTCCATCCCTCAATTTCATGAAAAGGGATTGAGGTTATCCGCATAACACAGCTTGGGAATCAAATTCTCAAGTTTGTCTAGAAAGTTATCCTGATAAGGTAGGCACCTTATTCGCATAACAAGGTGAATAGTGAAGAAAAGTTGTATTGTGTAGCCCGTTATTCGTATAACCTAGGGAGGTTATCTGCATAACGTGTGCCACGGAGTACTTGCACCCCTCGGGTAAAACAGGTTATTCGCATAACCTATATTTCAAAACACTTGAACTTTTCTCTGGTAAAATAGGTTATTTGCATAACCTATATTTTAGAATACTTGAACTTTCCTCGGGTAAAATAGGTTATCCGCATAACCTTGGGAGGTTATCCTGATAACCTAAGTTTCACGAAAACTCAATTTGAGAAAAAATTAACGTTATCCTAATAATTAAGTGGGTTTTCAGGAAAATGATTTTGAGCTAAAACTTAGTCATTCTGGGTAGTACGTTATCCGCATAACCTAGCTAGGTTATCTGCATAACGAAAAGCTCCACGTTGAAAAACAAGCAAACAATTACCTATTATTCGCATAACCTGAGGAGGTTATCTGCATAACCTCTATTAGATGCATTTAATGTTGTAGGTGAACGGCTATTTTATTAAGAGTAACTGCTAGCCTTTGTCTCCAACTGTTAGTTCTCTCCCAAGACTATAATAGGGCCTCATTTAAGTTTGGGTAATGAGAAAAATAATTTACACACCAAAACTCTGTTGATTCATTTATTAATTCATTCAAAGCTCAACTACCCTCTGTTTTGCTCATTCATTGTATCTCAACTTTCATATCTACTCTTTTGAGAGAGTTTTCATTCTGTAAAACATCTAAACACTTGTAGAGAATACTTAGTGTGAGATTATACTAAGGGAGATAGTCTTACTCTTGAGTGAGAAGAGTGAGAAAACTTGTTTAAGTCCAAAGTTCGGGTTGGTGGTGTTGTACTGCGGTCATTACAAGAACCCATTCAAATCTTACAAGAGATAGCGGAAAAATCCCAAGTGGTAGCTTAGGGACTGGACATAGGTCAAGTGGAATAGACTGAACTAGGATAAACTACTGAGTTCTCTTCCTTCTGGTCTTTATTTTTTATACCTTGTTTTTAGTTACCTTTTTAGTATCATTACTATTTTTCGACTTTGCAAAAAAATTTCAATCTTCCCAATTCACCTCCCTCTTGGGAAGCCAGCTGAGCTAAAAAGTGGTATCAGAGCCCAGCCTCCCAGTTAAAGGATCTAACAATCCGGGAGAAGATATGGCTGGCTTTGGTGAAGGCATCCTTCTGGAAGGAAACAACACCAACAGACCTCCTGGTTTCAGTGGAGAACATTATGGGTACCAGAAAAGGAGGATGCAGATTTACCTTTAATCCATTGATTTGGATATTTGGTCGGTCATGAAACTACAAGACGCTGGGAAATACAAAAGAGAAACCTGAAGAGAAATGGAACGAGAAGGATATGAGAAGGGCCCTTCTCAACTTTAAAGCTAAGCACTGTCTAGTTAGTGCTCTTAATCAAGATGAGTTCTACAGAGTATCTCAATATACAATAGCCAAAGGCATATGGGATACTCTGGAGATCGCTCATGAAGGAACAATCGGCGTAAGAGAAAATAAGCTGAATACTTGCATTGGAGAATATGAAAGCTTCAAGATGAAAGAGGGTGAGAATATCAAGGATTTGCAAGAGAGATTCACCCTCATTGTGAATTAGTTGAAGAGCCTTGGAAAGGAATACACCTAGTCTAAGAAAGTCGGAAAGATTCTTAGAGCTTTGCCCATTGAGTGGCAACCGAAGGTGACTGCAATAGAGGAAGTTAGGGGTGAATTTATGACATCTGTGACAGCCCTCTTGGGAGTCTTGAAGAATATGAAGGAAATTTGAAGGCTCTCAAGGAATCTACTTCATCGGACAAGAAGAAGAAGAGTTTGGCTCTCAGAGTAGAATCAGATGATGATGATGATTCAGAGGAGGATGTTGAGCTAGATGAAGAGACGATGGCTATGCTGGTGAGGAAGTTTGGTAAAATGTATGGAAAGAAGAAATTCAGAAGGTTTGCAAAGAAAGATAGAGCTACTAGCAGCAAGAAAGAAACAAAGACCCGATCATATGCTATGAGTGCAAGAAACCTGGATATATCAAATGGGAATGTCCTCTGCTGAGCAAGAAACAAGGGAAAGACAAAAAGGTTAACAAAGTGAAGAAGAAGAAAGCTTTTGTATCTTCCATCTGGGGAGATAGTTCAGATGAAGAGAAAGCAGCAGGAGATGATGAGATTGCTAACCTATGTCTGATGGCTCAAGAGATTGCTGAGAAGGAGAAGAGTTGCAATCAAGACAGTGACAATGATTCTGTTGTAAATGACTCTAAACCTTCTTACAATGAATTACATGATGTTTTAATGAACTGATGGCTGAATTTCTCAAAATGTCTAAACAACTGAGTCAAGCCAAAAAGAAAATACACAAGCTTGAGAGTGAGTCTCATACATCTTGTACTGCTTCATAGTTTTCTTCTTCATCCACCTCTATTTGTGTCTCACGCATTGAGTTGAGAGATAAGAATAATTATCTCCACAAGACTCTGACCAAACTCACTAAAGGTGAGGACATGTTGAGAGTATTACTGGGAAATCAAATTATGAGTCAGAACAAAACTAGTCTAGGATATGACCCATGTGCAGTCAAAGAAAAATTAAAAGTCAAGAAGCAGAACCTTTACCTAAGAAACTTTATGCATGCTAACGGCCGAAAAACAACTCAGAACATAGAGTCATTCCCAGCTCCTAGAAATCAAAAGAACAAATATTATAGTCATTATTTCAGACATGCATCTCTTTCTTCTAGCCCTTTCTCTGCATGCCACTTATGCAACAAGAAGGGTCATATGTCCTCCAATTGTATATTCAGGAAGGAAGGAAATGACAGTGGAATGAAATGGGTCATCAAGGATACCTCCACTAACAAGAAAGGACCTAAGCAAATATGGGTACCTAAAAGAAAAAACTAAAACTTGTTTTGTATGTGTGTCTCAAGGCCAAAAAGAGCAACAAATGGTACATGGATAACGCTTGTTCGAGACACATGACTGGAGATAAAGAAAAATTCATTGTGCTGAGAGATAAGAAAGGAGGAAAGGTTACTTTCGGTGGTGACCAGTCCGACAAGATAGTTAGGATTGGAATTGTTGAAAGAAACCCAGAAACATCAAATGAGGAAGTCCTGTTCGTAATAGGACTCAATCACAACTTGCTAAGTGTAAGCCAAACCTGTGATAGAGGCAACCGGGTTCTGTTTGATTCCAACTACTGCCTAGTCATTAGAAAAATTAACCGTAAAGTGATTCTCAAGGTAGTAAGAGATGGTAACTATTGTACTATTGATTTAGATGAATTACTTTCTCTAGACTCTATATGCTTAATAAATGAAAATGATGATAGTTGGCTATGACATAGGAGATTAGAACATGTTAGCATGCATCAATTGAATAAACTCATTAAAAATGAACTTGTGCTTGGTCTACCTAACATTAAGTTTGAAAAGGATAGAGAATATGATGCTTGCCTTAAACGAAAACAAACAAAGTTCTCATTCAAAACCAAAAACATTGTTTCTACAACAAGACCTCTTCAATTACTTCACATGGATTTGATAGGTTCTAATCGTACTAAAAGTATTGGGGAAAATTTATATGTACTTGTTGTGGTAGATGATTATTCTAGATTCACCTGGACTTTATTTCTTCCCTCTAAAGATGAAACATATGATGCTTTTCTAATCTTAGTCAAGAAAATCCAAAATGAGAAAGGTTGCCCTATTGTATATATTAGAACATATCATAGTGGAGAATTTAAGAATGCCAAATTTGCTTACTACTGTGATGAAAATGGAGTGGAGCACAACTTCTCAGCCTCAAGAACTCCTCAACAAAATGGAGTTGTGGAGAGAAAGAATAAAGTGTTGGAGGAGATGGCTCGTGTAATGCTGAATGAAAAAGGATTGCCTAAACAATTCTGGGTTGATGCTGTAAGCACAACATGCTACTTGATAAATAGAGTATACATTAGACTCATGCTAGGGAAGACTCCTTATGAGCTGTACAAAGGAAGGAAGCCCAACCTCTCTCATCTTCATGTCTTTGGAAGCACTTACTATGTCCACAACAACAACAAGGACAATCTGGGTAAGTTTGATGCCAAATCAGATGAAGGTATATTTCTTGGCTACTCAAATAGAAGTAAAGCATATAGGGTATTCAACAAGAAGTCTGGAACCATTGAAGAATCTGTGCATGTAGTCTTTCTTGGAAATGAAACTCTGTCTAAGCATGCTAAAGATGAGGATGATTTAATTTCCAGTTTCAAGAATTTGAATGTGTTTGAAGAAAATAAAACTGAACCTCCTAAAATATCTGAATCTGGTGATATAGAGAAAGATATCAAGGAGAAAGATAATGAATGTGAAATAAATAAGGAAGTATCTCAAGAACTCCCTAAAACTTGGAGATATCAAAGGAATCATCCAGTTGATCAAGTTATTGGGGATGTTCAAGAAAAAGTTAAAACCAGAAGACAACTTAGGGATCAAGTTAACAATTGTGCATTTGTCTCTCAAATTGAACCTAAGTGTACTGAAGAAGCTTTAACTGATGAATACTGGATTTTAGCTAAAGAAGTCAAGTCTGGGATCTAGTTCCTAAGCCCCAAAACCACCCTATTATTGGAACCAAATGGGTGTTTAAGAACAAACTTAATGAATCAGGAACAATAATAAGGAATAAAGCTAGATTAGTAGCTAAAGGATATAATCAGGAAGAAGGCATTGATTATGAGGAAACTTTTGCTCCAATTGCAAGATTGGAAGCAATAAGGATTCCCTTAGCCTATACTTGCATAAAAGATATTGTGTTGTATGAAATGGATGTAAAAAGTGCTTTTCTAAATGGGTATATCATGGAAGAGGTTTATGTTGATCAACCTCCAGGTTTTGAGGATTCAACTAAGCCAAATCATGTATATAAACTAAAGAAAGCTCTATATGAGTTAAAACAGGCTCCTAGAGCATGGTATGAGAGACTCAGTAATTTTCTGATTGAAAAAGGTTTTAAAAGAGGAAAAGTTGATACAACCCCGTTTACTAAAAGAGAAAATAAAGATTTACTCATTGTACAAATTTATGTTGATGACATAATATTTGGTGCTACTAATGAATTTTTGTGCAAGAACTTTTCTGAGTTAATGCAGAGTGAGTTTGAAATGTCAATGATGGGTAAACTGAACTTCTTACTTGGATTGCAAATCAAACAATGTGATGATGACATCTTTCTTAATCAATCAAAATACCTCAAGGAGCTGCTAAAGAAGTTTGGAATGGAACATGCTAAACCTATAGGAGCTCCTATGGCCTCTGCAACTAAGCTAGACATGGATGAAGAAGGAAAATTTTTTATATAACTCAATATAGGAGGATGATTGGATCCCTGCTATATCTAATTGCTAGTATGCTTGACATCATGTTTAGTGTCTATATGTGTGCTAGGTTCCAATCATGTCCCAAAGAGTCCCATGTAACAGCTGTAAAAAGGATTTTTAGATACTTGCTGGGTACATCTCAAATTGGACTCGGGTATCCAAAAGGGATTGGAGAAGAGCTTGTAAGTTATATAGATGGAGATTTTTCTGGATCCAAGACCGATAGAAAAAGCAAAAGTGGAACATGCCAATTTTTGGGAGGCTCTCTAGTGTCATGGTTCAGTAAAAAGCAAAATAGTGTAGCACTCTGCACAGCTGAAGCTGAGTATGTAGCAGCAGGGAGTTGTTATGCACAAGTCCTTTGGATGAAGCAACAACTTGAAGACCTTGAGATTGAGATGAAGGAGATTCCAAGAAGGCGTGATAATCAAAGTGCCATCAACATCTCAAAGAACCCTGTTATGCATTCAAAGACAAAACACATTAAAGTAAGACATCACTTCATAGGAGATAATGTTTTGAGAGGTGATGCCAAGCTGGAATTTGTTCCTACTGAACATCAGCTTGCTGACATCCTGACAAAGCCACTTGCAAAAGATAGACATGGAAAACTTGGGAATGGTAAATCCCAATGAATTGTAAGTATTTTCTGAAATCCATCTTTAGAGTATGATTCAATCAATAATAATACTAACTTTAGCATCGGAGTATCTAGAAGTTTGTTTTGCAGGTACTTCTTGATTTAAAATGTTCAAAATCCAATGAAATGAAGTATCCTACATGATTAGAATGAATTATGGTGAAAAGAAGAGGCTTATGGGGATAACACGGCTATTAGTAAGTGTTTATGACCTTTTTAATTTTGGTTATCCACATAACCTCATAGTCTTATGCTAAAAATGAGTTAATTTTCTTATGTGCATAGTATCCGTATTTGAGGTTATTCGCCTAAGGTATGAAGATTTTCATGAAAATGAGACCTTTTGTGAACCTCTGGCTTCTAAGGAACTCGTTATTTGGATAAGGTCTCTTCCTTATGCGTATAAGCTACTTTGTTTCCTCCTTTGAATATGTTTTGTGTGCTTTGATTTCAGGATAACCTGCCTGACTTATCCACATAATGTTACTTCTAGAGAAGAAGTTCCCAAAGTGAAAATGTTATCCGCATAAGATAGCAAGGTTATCCGAATAACCTGCTCTGTGGAAAACTTTTTGTGTGCCTTTTGTGAAACCTCTTTTCATGATAATGTGGTATGCTTGTATGGATAACTTCTCTCTTCTCCCCTGTCTCAGTTGGTTATGCGGACAACCTAAAAACCTTATCCGCATAACCTAGCAACACGTGGCTTTTCTTACATTTCCTAAAGATCGTTATCCATATAATCTCCATAGGTTATGCGCATAACCTCAAGACTATATATATAGGATTCTTTGTTTTTCAACAAAACCTTGTGCGGAAAACCTAACCCTATCTTGAAAACCTCCAATCATACTCCTCAAGCTTTATAAAATCTCCAAAATCCCATTCATTTTCCTGCTCTCAAAACCCTTTCCCAGCAATTCTAAACAACTTTTATCTTCCCAAACCATCTAGAATCACTACTATGGCAAAAACTATGGGTGGCAATCAAAGCAAAAGACCACAGCGCAATTTGAAGTCCAAATATGCTTCAAAATCACCAAGTCAAGGGAAGAGAAAAGCTGAATCTGAACTGAGTAAATCGACAAAGAAGCCTAGAACACTAAAGCCAAAGGGAATTCCAGAATCTGAACCTCAAGGTGACACTCACGTAAGTACTTTCGCTACTGAGTCTGAGGAAGCTTTAATTACTGAAGAACTTATTAGCATAAGGATCTTGAAGTAGTCATATGAGGCTGATTTTATGAAATGTAAGGTAGTCAAGCCTCATTTTGTGAAAATAGAAGAATTTCTTGTAAGAAACAAGTTTGATTCTATTGGGCTGGTAGAAAACTATAGGGGTCTGATAGAGCTGAAGGAAGATTATGATGAAGAGATTGTACGTGCTTGGTATAATTCTCTGAGAATTAACCATGACACAAAGGTGCTGGAAGTAAGATTGAGGAAGAGATGGATTTCCCTGCACCCTGACTTGCTCTGTGAAATTCTAAATTTTCCTACTGGAGGAATAAGGGTGAACATTGAGAATTCAAAGTATCCCCCTGAAAATGAAGCTATAAATGAAGACAATGGGGATGAAGCCAATTACAAATGGACACAATAGTCTCAAGGCTACTTAGGCAAAGACAAAATGTGCCTTTTGAAGGGAAAATTGCCCCAACTCTTCTGACTATTGATAACAGGATTCTTCACTACATTGTTTCACGCATGTTTTTCAACAAAAGTGGAGGCTTCAATTACCTACCCAGAAAAGAATTCCAAGTCATGCTGCTGTTGATAAAAGGGTAAACTAGTGAATATGGTGGATATCATTCTATAGAGGATGTGGAAGGCAAGAACCTACAAACAGGATTCACAATTGCCATTTGGACATATTATCACCAAAATCTTGAAGTTTCATAACATATTGCACATTGAAAGAGGGCCTGCACTACTTCCAGAAGAGTTAAGTGAGAAAGTCTTGCAGAAGATGGGGATAAGTCTGGAGAATGGGAGATGGGTTGACAAGAAAAGGGACACTGAAGAAGGTTCTGAGCTAACATCTACCACAAAAGGTTCTTCAGTTGGTGATCCCAGCTCCTCTCCATCCACTCCCTCTGAACCACCTCAAACCATGCAACTTGAACCTCGTACACCTACCCCTACTCCTAGCAAACCAGATGAAATCCCAGCCACTGACCTGCCTACACCTACAAACATTCCTTCACTATACCAAAATCTGTTCCAGATTGCCATGGCCACCAAGAAAGAGCGTAAAGAAGAGATGATTAATCTTGAGTATCTCATTGCTGAGATGCAGTAGAAATTTGAGACTAAATTTGAAAGTCTCACCCAAGAAGTGAAACTCCTGTGTGAACAACTTGCTTCTGGTATTCCTCAGCCTTCCTCTACCCTAATCCAACCACCACCTCCCACTTACACTGAACCAACTACTTTTGCTCAATCGCCTGCTCAATCAGAGGACCTAAGTCCTAATCTAGACTATGGTCTTAAGGATGAAGCTATTCATGATTCAAGCAAAGCCTTAGTTCTCTTGTTTGAAGGTGATTTCATTCACCAAATATATCTTCATCATCGAAGACAAGAAATTAATGCTCTCTTTCCTCCTCTCCCTGATCCTATCTCCTTTGAAGGCATCGGTTATCTTGCTGAGGCTGCTGTGCAGGAAATCATCACCATTGCCTCTGATTCTGATCCCTCTCCAGCAACCTTTCCCACTGTCTCACCTCCACCTGTGATGCCTGACACTCAGTACATTTCTGTGTTTCCTTCTGTTCCTTTTGCTACTTCAAGTGAGCCACTTCGATCGGAACCAATATCCACTGTTCCAGCCTAACCCTCCACCCTTCCTCTTTCTTTAGATGCAAGACTTCAAAGAATTAGGGAATGAAGGCTAAGCTTGATCAGGACATTACCAAGATAGATGTTGGTGTTGCTCAAATACCCTCTGTTGCTGATGACAAAAAGGGGGAGAAAGAAGAGACATAAAAGAATAAGGAAAAGAAGAGAAAGAAGAGAAAGAAGCAAAGAAAAAGAAGAAGAAATCTAAGAAAAAGAAAGAAACTTAACTGAATTTATGCTTGATTGTTCTATTCTGTTGCTTTTCAAGAGCTATGTTTCTATATTTTTTTTCTCTGTACTTGTAATGGATATCTAGAATACAATAAATTTCTTTCTGTAAACGTGTTCATTTCTATGTTTCTTGTTCTGAGATATGTTCTTTATATTATTTAACCTTATTTAAATCACGCACATATTAAGGGGGAGCTTCATGCAAACCCAAATACTAACAATAAGTTTAAGTTGTTTTGTCATCATCAAAAAGGGGGAGAATGTTAATTCAGATGTTTTGATGATTCTAAAACAAATAAGCTTGGGAGATCCAATATCAAAGGAACATAAGTGAAATGAAGAACAAAGTTGGAGTTTCCTGTTGATTGAAGAACTGTTTCACACATACTTAAGGAACTTATTTGTAAAAGAAGGTAGTTGAGCTTTGAATTTCAATTAACCTAATATTAAATAAGATGACTAATTGAGTGATTAGTTCTTAACTCATGATTTCAAAATGATTTTCAAGAAAAGAGCTATCTAATGAGGATAAATGTTCAATCTCAAATTGATTCTAAGTGCTCAATTGGTTTTCATGAAAATGTTTTAGTTTATGAGAATAAGATCTCAATTTCAAAGATGTTTCTAAGTGTTTACCTTATTTTCAAGATAATATCTTACCTTATACGCATAATCACTTGAGGTTATGGGGATAAAGACTCAATCTCAAAGCTTTTCCAAAGTCCATCCCTCAATTTCATGAAAAGGGATTGAGGTTATCCGCATAACACAGCTTCGGAATCAAGTTCTCTAGTTTGTCTAGAAGGTTATCCTGATAAGGTAGGCACCTTATTCGCATAACAAGGTGAACAGTGAAGAAAAGTGGTATTGTGTAGCCCATTATTCACATAACCTAGGGAGGTTATTCGCATAATGTGTGCCACGGAGCACTTGCACCCCTTGGGTAAAAAACAGGTTATCCGCATAACCAAGGGAGGTTATCCGCATAACTTATATTTCAAAATACTTAAACTTTTCTCTGGTAAAACAGGTTATCCGCATAACCTATATTTCAGAATACTTGAACTTTCCTCGGGTAAAATAGGTTATCTGCATAACCTTGGGAGGTTATCCTGATAACCTAAGTTTCATGAAAACTCAGTTTGAGAAAAACTTAACGTTATCCTAATAACTAAGTGGGTTTTTAGGAAAATGATTCTTAGCTAAAACTTAGTCATTCTGGGTAGTACATTATCCGCATAACCTAGCTAGGTTATCCGCATAAAGAAAAGCTCCACGTTGAAAAACAAGCAAACAATTACCTGTTATTCGCATAACCTGAGGAGGTTATTCGTATAACCTCTGTTAGATGCATTTAATGTAGTAGGTGAACGGCTATTTTATTAAGAGTAACGGCTAATCTTTGTTTCCAATAGATAGTTCTGTCCCAAGACTATAAATAGGACTTCATTTAAGTTATTGGGTAATGAGAAAAATAATTTACACACCAAAACTCTATTGATTCATTTATTAATTCATTCAAAGCTCAACTACCCTATGTTTTGCTCATTCATTGTATCTCAACTTTCATATCTACTCTTTTGAGAGAGTTTTTATTCTGTAAAAAATATAAACACTTGTAGAGAGTACTTAGTGTGAGATTACACTAAGGGAGATAGTCTTACTCTTAAGTGAGAAGAGTGAGAAAACTTGTTTAGGTCCGAAGTTCGGGCTGGTGGTGTTGTGCTGTGATCATTGCAAGAACCCATTCAAATCTTGCAAGAGATAGTGGAAAAATCCTAAGTGGTGGCTTGAGGACTAGATGTAGGTCAAGTGGAATAGACCGAACCAGGATAAACTACTGAGTTCTCTTCCCTCTGCTCTTTATTTTTTATACCTTATTTTCAGTTACCTTTTTAGTATCACTACTATTTTTTGACTTTGCAGAAAAATTTCAATCTTCCCAATTTACTCCCCCTCTTGAGAAGTCAGCTGAGCTAACAATAATTAACTTGATTAACATCAAATAAAATGTTATTCACAAGAATATTTTTTTTTAATTTAGAAATTGTCCACAGAGCCCAATTGGTTAATTTTTTTTAAAAAAATAAAAAAATAGTTAATTTGGTCTTGCTCTATATTTACAATTTGTAAAAAATAAAAATAAAAAATAAAAGTGATTTTGGTGCTTTGGTGTAATTATTATTCTGATTGGTCTTTTTTCTGTCATTATTTTTTATGATCCTTTGGTGTTATTTTCATAGTGCATGATGGAAAGTAAAAAACGAAAGGAAAGGAGCCAACACTGTGCAGCTAGAGCGCATATCTTCATTTCTTCATTTATATATAAAATAGATACTTAGCCAAAATTAATCGTGCATGTCTTCCTACTTCCTCGTTCCTTCCTTGTGTTCTTCTCTGACCAAAAGGGCCTGGTCAACCATTAATGTTTTTGTTCAAATATATAAATTTCAGTTTCTAATAATTAGTCGTTCTTGCAGCAATATAGTCAACACTCTATGGCCAATTGCATAACTTGTTGTCAAACACTGAATGGCCAATTACATGAAGACAATGACTGAAGCATCACTATGGAGACAAATGTAATTCCCAGAGAAAGAAATAGTAGAGAAAGCTTCACAATGACAACAATGACATAAAAAAGGGAAGAAAGACCTCATATCTGAACCATGAACACCGGCGAAGCAAACGCAGCCAAGCAGAGAAGCAGATCTGAACCATGCACGAACACCAATGAAGCAGAGGAACACCACGAAGCAAAAGCAGAAGTGACAAAGCAAAGAAGCAAATCAATGACTAGAAGGCTATGGACGAAGTGCGTTGCCATCGAACACACGAACAACTATGGTGAGAGAGGCCAAAGATCGAAGCGGGATGGATTAGGGGTTTTTGCTAACCACGAACTTGCAACCTTCAACCACTATGAGATGGAGAATTAACGCGAAGGAGAAGTGAAGACAATGATGACACTGCAACGTTGGAAGAAGAGGAGAAAATAGAGAGGGTGGCCCTGACAAAGAGGAGGAAGTAAGGGCTTTGGAGGAACGGGTTTCCAAGGGTTCGAGTAAGGGGAGAGTGAGCAAACACAAATGGGTCAATCCAAAGATAACTTTTTTAAGAAAATTCTAGGACAGTTTGGCCTCCCACCGGCCGTCGTGAAAAATATGTTTTTACAATTTTTTTTTAATTTTTGCTTACACTTTTGAGAATGGTTGGATAAGGAATTGTGCTGGAAACAACTTTCAAGGACAGTTCTTTATCCAATCATCCTAGAAGTTCAAAACTAAAGAACTTATTCACAAAAATACACCGGTAACATTTTCTAAGATGATTATTTTTTAACTGTCCTGGAATGCAATCCCATAAATGCTTTTTTATACTAGTGAAGCAAATTTAGATAAAAAAAGTGTGTGAAAAAATTATTATTAATTGCAGCATCTAATAATAATAATAATAATAATAATAATAATAATAATAATAATAATAATAATAACCATCATCATCATCTTGCGCTAATTTCTCTTTCTATAATGATTAGTTGAATGGGACGGAGATTGTCGAGGAGCTTGTCTCCTGCGTGATGGCTGGAATTCAATGCCTTCATCGTTATTCAGGTTAGGGTTTTGGCCAAGGTTTCTTCCTTCTCGCGTTTATCAATTATCGCTGATTACCTCATGTGTTGCAGATTGATGGGTGGATTGGGTGCAAGGATTTTATCATTGCTTGCGTTGGCTTGTCTCATCAGTGGTTAAATTCCTCCTTAAGGTGATATGCAGGTTTTTTTTTTTTGCCACTAGGTGATATGCAGGTTGACATATGGATATATGACAACCATATATATATATATATATATATTACCAAAATGAATGAAATATTTTCTTGATGCAAATATTTTATATATTGAATAGTTTTAGAAAATATAAATTTAAAACTTGTTTTATATATATGCACGGAATAAAATAAAATAATTTTCTATATAAAAAATCATTGTATTATTATTTTTAAAATATTGAAAATTTAAATTTTTAAATACTGAATATAAATGCACAATTAATGAAGATTACAATTTTTTTATAAACTTTTTCATTGATAAATCAAATATATATGTTCTCAGCATCCACCTTTTAAAGCAATAAGATATAGTATTCAATAAGATTTATTTGGGCTCAATGGATTTTGTTATTTAATTTGGGCTCAAGCCTTTTTTCGTCCAACAAAATTTGGGATTAAGTCTAGTAGACTAAAATTTTAACAAAAAAGATCTTCGGTGTTACTTGATTTTTGGAGTGAAATATGTACTTAGCTTTATTGAAGTAAAAAAATGTATTTGATTTTCTTTCTTGAGTTTTATCAAAAGTACCAAATATGAATCAATGGGTATTGATCCTAGTGGAAGGCCTTAAGTTTTATTTAAGTGTGATGTCTCATATTCAAAATCTTGTGTAGGCAAAAAATGTCTTTATAAGAGTTTCCCCCCTTTTCGACTCTATGATTTGATCCGAATTAGTTCGAGTTCAATGTAACTCTAAATACCAAATGTTTGTTGGAAAAAATGAAGATTTTGATGATTCTCAAAACACCTAGAGCTACAAGGAACATATCAAGGGAATACAAAGTATTTAAAGAGTGAGACTAAGCAAGTGAAAGATAGAGCTCAACATGTGAAAACCTAGTTTATAGGTTTATTTTATCTTTTACTTGGGTAGAGAGGTGGTTTAGTTTTGAACTTGATTTTCTTACCACCAATCTTAAATAAGCATGCATGTTTATAGAGTTTTGGTAGCCAACTCATGATTTTTAAACTTGTTTTCTCACCAAAACTATATTCTTTGGTCAACTATAGGGTGATAATCTATTAACAGCTTATTCTTGAACTTGTTCTTTTCTCTGGATTTTATATTGTTCAAACAAGGCTATGAGATTGTTAGAATATCATGGGTTTTTACAGTGTTGTTCATCTTTGGTTAGTTTCTTGTTAGAACATTTTACTAATCTTATTCTAATAAGGTTCTGAAACAAGTTCAGTTCGCTTCTCTGTGCCAGCTTGATGGTAGAATAAACTGGGTAAGATGTTCTAACATCGTGATGCCTGAGTTTGTAACTTACCTTTGTATCAGCTATCTTATTCAAACAAGACCCTGATGCTTGTTAGAGCAAGGTTGTTTTTTCCCAAAAAAAAACTATGTTTGGATTTAAGCTCATTAGGACTTCTGACATCCATGAACTTAAGCTTCAGGGTTTCCTAGAACTAATAGCTTATTCTAACAACTAAGAAAGTTTGTTCTAACATCATGTTTGACCTTGGCTTCTAGAATTATGATAAAGTGCTTGATGTATGAACAAGGTTCATACCTTATTCAAATAAGCTTGTAATGTTTAGAGATGTGTCTAACGGTCATATTTGAACAAATTACCTATTTTATTTTAACAAGTTCTGACAATACATTTAATGCAGTAGGTAAACATTATATCTAGCTAAGTAATAGCTAGTGTTCATTTTTAATGGTTAGATTTGACTTAAATTTATAAATAGAAACTCATTTAAGGTAGTGGATACGCACATTAAGTGAGATTATACTTAAACTCTATTGAAATCATTATTATTTTCATTCAAAGCTCCACCTACCTCTCTTAGAGAGTATTTACTGCACCTCATTATTTTAATTCACTTTTGTGAGAGTTTATTTGTCCTAGACACTTTTTTTACTTTGAATAGAAGAATCTTAGCATGGAAAACACTAAGCAATATTTGTAAATGTAACATTCTAAAAGTTTCTAAGCCCAAAACATAGACTCCCAAGACACAACACCACGTAATAACAAAAACAAAGGGAATATATTGCTGAAAAATTGGGGCTAAACGTGGCTAGCATAAGGGAAACTGCAGCTAGGAAAACAAATAAGTGAACAATTTTTCTTCTTATTTATTTATTTATTTATTTATTTTTATTCTTAACCACTAAACACTTGGTTCAACTAGTAGGGGGTTGTGTCCTCTTAACCAGAGATCTCAAGTTCAAGTCCTGAGAATATAGTGATCTTAAATATTTGGTGGTCCTGCTTGGCTCGATTCATAGGATTAGTGTGGACCCCAATAAATCATCTAGTTGAAGTTAAATAGCTTCGGTGATGCATTTGAACTTTACCGGCCTCACATAGTGTGTTAAAGTTAATGTTGTTGTTATTGTTGTTGTTATATTTATTTATTTTTATATTTATTTTCTCGAATAATGCTACCACAGTTGCGATTTTGGCACCGTGGCATGACATCTCACTAATATTAGAGTAGAATTTTTCTAATGTTTTTGATAAACTTTTGACACGCATAACTTCCCACATAGACCTTTGATTCATGTGATTCCAAAGCCATATGTCATAAAAGTCCTTTAACTATAGGTGCAAACCACACCTCAAAATTTCTTCATATGGAGATTTTTGACCCCTGAGACTGATTTAGTCACTTTTAGCCAAAAATTTGGTTCTATCACCTCCCCATTCCAAACCACTAACCATTTAACCACTAACTTGTCCCTGTAAGTTTCAAATGACTCAAGGACTCCATCCAAAGAGGTTGCACTTCAAGGAAACTACTTGGTTTTAACCCCTTGAATCCCAAACCTTTCAAATACAATAACAACTATAAACCATTTTCCAAAAATACTTTTCAAATACAATAACAACTATAAGCCATCAAAATAGACTTGGGGAAAAGCCTTCCAAAAATACTTTTCAAATACAATAACAACTATAAGCCATCAAAATAGACTTGGGGCAACTATTGGCAAGTGCCTGAACATTGTATCACAAAATATGAACATCTCGCCCCAAGATTTTCATCCAAGTCCAACAACTTACAACAAAATGAAATCAAGGAGACCTAAACCTCTTAGAAAGCAATATATATCCAACATTTTAACCAAAAGGGACATGTCCAAAAATATATAACTCTCACCTAGTCATCGAGTCAGCAAACAATTCAAACATGCACGGAAATGAAAAGTCCAAAGTGTTAGGTTGGCTGATCATCAAAGAGGGGGTGAATTGGATGATATAAGATTTTCTCAATTTTTTATGTGTAGCCCAATTTTACCAAATGTTGCAGCAGAACATGGATGAACAGAGTATGATGAAAGATATAGATGAAATAAGAATATGAAGAATAAGACATAAGAATTTATACTGGTTCGGCCTAGATCACGTAGCCTATGTCCAGTCATCAAGCCACCACTTGAGATTTTCACTATATCCCATAAGTTTGATCTGGGCACTTGTGAAGTCTCAGTACATCCTACAAATTTAACTAGGCACTTATGAATCTACTCTCCCCATGCCCTTACAAGATGTGTAATTCTCTTAGTATTTCTCCACACTAAGATTTTACCTGGAAGTGATAGAAAGAAAGATTACATAATTGAAACTCTCTTTAAGAGTGAATAATACATTGAAGCTCATTCTAATGAGGTGGGTTTAGCTTTGAATACTCACATAGAATAATTTTATCCATTGTAGCAACATTTTGATATATAACTCACTTAATTCGTTATCTATAAGTTCAAATAAAGTTCTATTTATAGACTTGTGGCTTAACTAGTCATTAGATACAAGATCCATTCGTTAGACACAAGTTTTAGCCATTACTCTACAAAAATAGTCATTCAACAACTACATTAAATGCAACTGACATACCAACATTCAAATTTTGGGGCTCAATAGACGAATTTCGCAAAGTTAGTATTGTTATGTGTTTAACATTGAACCTTGAAATTCATCTGTTACTAAGTGATATTCAAAATTTGAGTTTGCAAAAGATATCCCATGTTAGTTTGTGTGAATTTTCATATTGGAAATACATCTATTGGGTCTAAACAATTGCTTCAAGCTTTCACAATGCACTTCAAAATTTGAATTTCAGAAATAAAAATTTATCTACAGAGACATGTTCAACATGACACAAAAGTTCTTCTATATGCTCTAACGAGACTCACAAGTTCTCACTTCAAAATTAACACTTTGAAGCCCAAAGTTCATTTGTTAGTGGAAGTAACTTTGAATTCACTTTGAACTTCACAAACATTTGAATTTTACCTAAGCTTCTTGTTGAATTTTGCACACTTTCACTAGTCATGCTTAGACCGAAATTTGAATTTCACAACCAAAATTTCTCTATCAGAGATAAAACATGTAACACCTTAAACTTAAGTCCATCTCCTATGTATTAAACTCCAATCATGTCAATTATTATATGATTAGAGACTTGATTGCATAAAAATATCAAAATAGATTTTTCTTTATTTTGGTTATTGTTCATTGTGCATTTTCCATTTTATTTAATGAATGTCAAAAATTCATAACTAATTCTAGAAAAATCATATTGAGGTGATTCAAATCTTCAAAAATAGCTTAAAAGATTCGCTACATGGAAAAAATATTAAACAGCTCAAATAATTGACCAATTTAGTGAATTTGTATAAATTCACTATAGTAATGGTCATGTTTGAAAATTCCTGATTCTGACCATAAATTTGGAAATTCACCATAATTCACACACAAGTCCAAATTAAGTGACATTGCTGTCTATGAAAAGTGCTTCATGTCTAGTTTACAACATATAAAGTACTCATATATTAAACCACAAAATTTTTGAACAGAATATGAAATTCTCAGCAGTGTCAATGGTCATTTTGATCCTACAACTTGACAAAATACACCTTAATATTTACATACATGGCCATCTTTTATCTCTACTTTGTACATTACATTATGTTAGGTCTATATAGACATAATTACATTCATATAAAGTCCTAAAATTATATACATTATTTTTGCAAGATACTCCAACAAAACGCTAAAGACAGGAAGTTCATCTTAATGAGTAACTTGCTTCTCCTTCCTTTTCTCCTCTTAGGAAGTCTTGCCATAATGTGAACTTATAATGTTGGACATTTGGAAAGAGGTGGGATTTAAAGAATCTCAGTAGTTACATCTATTTATACACATAAAACATCATAGCATGTTATGAAACATCAAGGAGGAAAACATTCTATCATAATATGCCATACATTTTTATGAAAATTTTGGCATGGTAACACCTTAAAAGTTAGACATACAAGAGTCATAAACTCTTCATAACAGTAGCCAACAACACAATTTCAATGCAAAAGATCAAATGCATAGCATGGCATAGTCAAAGAATCAATGAAATCAAACTTGTACGTAATAGGCATAAATGGTAACATAACTACCTTAAAGGCTTTCCAAGTCTATCCAAACTTTGCACACTATTTCCTTGATCTTCAATTGCCTCTTGGAATCCTATTGCATCATCAAAACAAGTCTCAATCCAAGAATCATGTAACTTGCTTCTTAAAGTGCCACTTTAACCTTAAAAATCTATATAGTTATTCTTTGAGAATTTCTTGTACGACACGCTTGTTCTAACCTATTTTAGACCAAAGGAATCTATTTTTAGGGTCAAAATAATGAAATTTCCTTTCCTTTCAAAACCCAAATAGGCAGAAAATTTTAGAAAAATGTAGAAAAATAACCACTTGATCAATTTGCAATTTAATGGCATATTCTTACATCTTATGGCTTGTACATCCCTTTTTATGATTTGGTTTCTTCATAACTCCATTTTATCTCTCTACATTCTCTCTAGGAAGAAATTTTTAGAGGTGATTTAGAGAAAAATACTTCATGAAATACTACAATACTCAAGTAGATGCAAGATAGCAACCAAAGATACCTTGAAAATTTGGTGGCTAAACTTTGTCTTTCTCTTCTCCTTTTTGCTCTTGGAATTTTTTGCTCTCTCTCACACTTTCTCCTCTGGTCAAGACGTAGTTGTGGCTGAAGAAGAAGAAGTGTAAAGTTAATTAAGGTGATTAAGGTATATTAGGTCATAAAGTAGCTTTTTCCTTTGACTTTTTTGCTTTTTCCACTTTAAAAAGCTTTTGGAAAATTCCACTTGTTTCCCAATCAGTATTCAGATGTGCTCCACCTCATTTTTTGGCAAAAAATTGCTTTAATAAATTTTGTGGACTAATATACCCTTTATCGATTAAATTTACTCGTACCGATTAAGTATTTTTGTCAAAATCATCATTAAATTGGTATAAGATTATCCAACAATTACTTTTATTCCAAAATCATTATTTTGATCCAAAATATATTTTAGTAAGACCCACTAATTTTTCTTGAATTAATACTTCCTCTTCCTGCAATCTAAAATGACTTTTATTGGATAAAATACTAATATTAAACCCTAATTACCCAATAAATATTATTTTGATCTTAATAAATTTCATACTATATTTCATTGGGCTTAGTTCATTGAGAGTTTCATTTTGACTATAATTTTTCATATTAACAAAAATTCCCTTGACTTGGTAAAAATTTATAATTTTTAAAACTTCTAGGTCATTAGGTGTAATTTTTCACACTTCTCAAAACTATGTAATATGCCATCAAGGAAAGACACATTTTATTAGAAAGCTTCATTTATTTTGCTGCTATTTCTACTGATATATTTTCCCCCTTCTATTTGGAAGATTAAGGAGTCTTATCTTGTCATGAAATGTAAGCACATTCTGCTCCTTGATATATATGTAGTGTATTACAGCCTGATGGAGGATCAATGGTTCTGGCAAAATTATAAGTGACTTGCATTAGTGATTCATTATGTTGTGTTGGAGTTTGTGTTGCTTTGGTCTGGGAACTTTGTGTATTGTTATTGATTTGGATATTATCCTAGTTTTAGACCAATACAAGGATCTATCTTGAAGAGTTTGTCCTTTTCTTGACCTGGCCTCTAACCTAAATCTTACTTTCTAGTATGTAGGATTCATAGGTGTTGAGGACTTGAAAATTTTTCCTGTCACTTTATTAGATTACATTTTGTTATTCGTCAAACTCGTTCAAGCCGTATTACTCTCCCTATCCTCATTTTTTTTTGTTCCCTGATGGTTGAGGGAGCAAAAGACGCTAAACATCTATGTGGAACCATGTGTAGGACCAAGCTTAAAAGAGTCATCATATTGCAACTTTGTAGAAACTTGGAAAGATGGTGAGCAATGAACTATTTGATGCCATAATATAAATTAAAGCAATACGTTTAGCTTGAGGGATGTATCATGAGAAATGCTTGTTGTAATAACCCTCATTATACTATCTTGGACTTAGTTTTGAGCTAACAAAGAGTATACTTAATAATGTGTGTAGGACTGAAGGAATAAGACTGGAGGAAGGATCCAAATGAGACAAATTCAATATTTGCAATAGAGAAGGGTCATGCCATAGTGAGGTATAAGGTCGCCACGGCGAGACACTCGGGATATTTCAGTATTTTTCTAGGCCGAAAGCACTCGCACCATGGCGAGAGTCACCAAATCTGTTTATATCAGACGAATTTTAGATAAAGAAAGAAGAAGAAAACGAAGGAGAGAAGGGAGAGCTCCACTAGGATTCAGGAAATCTGCCTAGGGGAGATCATTTTCGAACTCAAGAGGCTTCGATCTTTGTAGGTAAGTGATCCATAATCTTCTCTCTTCTCTTTTCTTCTCGATTCTCGGTGGAAATCCAAATTGATGCTTGGGGTTTCCGGTTTGAGCGATTTTCACCAATTGAAATGTGTGTAAATGGATTATTGAAGTGTGCTTTAGTGTTATTAAAGCTTGGGTATGAGTTTTAGAAGGATTATACATGATTTTGGGTAAACCCTAGGTTGATTTTGGTTAAGATAGTTGGGAATCGGAATTGTAGAACGTTGGGTCAAGTTTGGTTGGTTGACTTATGAGTTATGAATTGATATTGTGTTGTGTTAATTGAGGATATTGTGATATTGTAATGTATAATAGGTTGATTGGAAGTGTGTGGCTCGTGATTCAATTGGTCAGAGGAGTTCAAGTCATGGTTGGCAATTTAAAAGCTTGTGAGAGTTGTGTGCATAGTGTCAATAATTCGAGGTAACGGGGTGTTTGTGATTCATATGATTATATGTTGATATATATATGAATATATGCATGTTCCTTTTCATACCATGATATTGGTTGTGTATGTGTATGGTTTTTCTATATATCTTGGTATACACACGACTAGTCAAGATAGGATGATTGTGTATGATGTGTATTTATGATGTTGTAGCATCCCTACACCATTGCATGCTAACATGTCCATATGAGGATTATGATGATGATATATACATATATGTTTCGAGGCATGTTAGCATGACATTGACATCATCACCATGTGATTGCATAGTAAGAGATTGATGTTGAGGTGATGATAAGATAGGATATAATGATAACATGATAAAGATCCCTGCCATTAAATCCTCTCTTACAGATAGGAGAGCCAAGTAATAGTGGATAAGATGATATGATAAAACATCCTTGTCACTAAATCCTCTCCTATAGCCAGGAGAGCCAGGTGACAATGGATTTAGGGATGCACCTTCCCTAAATTACCACCAATTCATGGCGGTCTAGAGGAAGGAGAGCCACAATCCAAGCACTAGTGTAACCTTTGGCTAGGTGACATTTGTATAAGGTGAGTTTGGTCAGAATTAGTTTTCACCATCTGTTGGAAGGAAATCATCTATCTAAAATATCTTATAATGATGTCAGCCCGTGGTTCCAGCCTTGTATGAGGGAGAACATGCATACCATTTCTTTGCATTTCACTGTACCATGTGCACGATTGTGTGGATTAGTATATATGTTGCCTGTAATTGTTCTTGGTTACTAGGTGTCTCACACCCCTTCCCATGACTAACATTACAAGTGAATGCTTTGGTACTAGTCCAGAGAAGATAAGGGAATTGTAGCCACTCTAGCTTTGGGAATCTTCAAGCCAACAATAGTGTGTGTATTATCTATATTATATGTTGTGCCAAGTAGGATAGCATGTTTGTAAGTTATATGAGGATAATGATATTCAGATGATGATGGTTGTTTAATGTTGATGGTTATGAATGTTGTATGATGATATAGATGATGTTGATAATGATAAGTTTGGATATGTGGTATGTATGGGTGTGTGTGTGTGTGATAATGGTTTGGGCCCTAGCATGGGTCATTATTGATGGAACAAGTTATTAGCAAGGCTGACTTCCCAAGAGGGGGGGTGAATTGGGAAGATTGAAATTTTTCTGCACAAAGTAAAGCAAGTGAAAATATCACAGTATAATGAAAGCAACGTGTAAAACAGAGCAAGCTGAAAAGTAGAGATAAGGAGAAGAGAACTCAGTGATTTATCCTGGTTCGGTCTATCCACTTGACCTACATCCAGTCCCCAAGACACCTCTTGAGATTTATCCACTTTCCAGCAAGAATTTCAACGGGCTTCTTGCTAAAACCACAGTACACGAATATGCTCTGTTCTGAGCTCTCTCAAACTCTCTAAGCACTTTCTCTATGTGCTTCCCAATCCCCTTGTGAATACCCCTCACAAGTAAATCTATCTTTCAGATGAAGAGTAGATTGTTTACAAATGAATAACTCTCTTGAATAGAGTAGATATGAAAGTTTAAGTACAAATAATGAAGTTGGAAGGGTAAAAGCTTTTGAGATGAAGATTCAGCAGAAATTCGGTATATACAAGTTTGATTCGTTACCCACAACTTCAAATGATGTTGTATTTATAGATTTGGGTCTCAAATATCCGTTAGAGACTAAATCTATCCGTTAGGGAAGTTATCCAACGGTTACTCTGAAAAACTATCCGTTTACCAACCGCATTTAATGTTTCTGACATACTGAAATTCGAATTTTGGTTGGCCAACAGACGAATTTCGAGGGAACCGAAGGTTAAAGCTTCCAACGTTAAAATGCGAAGTTCGTCTGTCCATAGAGTGAAATTCGAATTTTGAAACTTATAAAATATTTTCACAATGTGACATACGAATTTTTAAGAAGAAAGTTTTTCTGTTAAGTGTGAACAGTGTTTTCGATTTGTTACAGTGCCCTCGAAATTCAAATTTTGGAAGTCCAAAATTCGTCTGTGCATAGAACGTCCAAACAGGCACAGTAGTTCACTTTCTTTGAAATTCGAATTTTGACAGAGTGAAATTCGTCTGTCAGAGACCAGTTTTGAGACTTAAATCATTCTTGATCTCAGATGAGCTTTATCAATCTTTCAGACGAATTTCTTCTATTTTCTCAAGTTTTGTTTTGTCTGAAATTCGAATTTTTAAAGAGTGAAATTCGAATGTCACAAAGTAGCTTCTTTGACTCAGATGAAAATTCGAATGTTGCTAAGTTAAAGTTCGTCTGTCAGAGAGCATTTTTCAAACTTAGTTTCTTCTTGATTTCAGATAAACTTTAGCAAAGTTTCAGACGAATTTCTTTGGTTTTCATAAATTGCATTTTGTCTGAAATTCAAATTTTGAAACTGTGAAGTTCGTCTGTCACAAAAAGGCTTCTTTCAGTCTTGATTGAAATTCGAATTTTGAAAGACCAAAATTCGTCTGACAGAGGGACACCTCTCCAGACTTATTCAGTTTTAGCTCGAAATTCGAATTTCCAAAAGCAAAGTTCGAATTTCCAACTTGACAGTTCAGTTATACTTTCAGACTTCGTCTGTTTGTGAGTATTTTCCAAATAAGTAAAGATTTAACTTCAAATCAAGGTTTGAAAACGTCTTTTTCTCAAATCAAAATCTTTTACCCAATCTAAACAAAACTAAAGATCCTACAAAAGATCTAATAGCAAATACTCAGATAATCTTCACTTGAAACAACTTTGATCTCCTTTGATATCTTCAATCCAAGCTCTTGAGTGTTGGTTTGGAATCATCAAAACTCTTGATCCAACATTCTCCCCCTTTTTGATGATGACAAAACAACTCACAAACTGGATTAGTACTTGGGTTTGCTTACACAAGCTCCCCCTCAACATATGCATTACAGTTCATAAGATATCATTTTCAACAGATTAAGTGAAGAGACTCAAAGCCCAAATCATTGCAATCAAGAACATAATTTACTTAAACAAATTGTTGCAATACATATTTCAATCAGTTCTCAAAACATCAAACAAGCAAAAGACAATAAAACAATTAAAACTAGATACAACAAGAAGATTCAGCCTAAGATCTAAAAACATCACTTCTTCTTTGGCTTAGACTTCTTGCTGTAAGTCTTTCCTTTCCCAGATGACTCAGCAGATCTTCCAGCGTGCTTAGTCCCGGTTTGCTTTATCTTCTCCCCCTTTTTGGCATCATCAGAAAGCCCAGCAAAGTCCATTGGAGGAGGTATCTGAGTGAGAGGAACAGCACGAAGAGGGACAGGAGCAAAAGGAATCTCTGGCTGAGCTGGTGCAAGGGGCTCAGCAGGCTCTTCATCAGAATCGTCAGAGACCTCAAGCAGTTCTTGCATTTCCTGTCTGGATAGAGCTAGCCGAGCTCTCTGTTCCTCTGACAGCCCATAATCAGCAAGAGAAGGAGAGACTGGTGCAGGAGGAGGAAACATTTCTTCAAGTCTTCTTCTTTGAGCTAGCATAAGGGCATTGTGAGCAATAGCAGCAAAGTCAATAATAGGCACAATGCTCCTTTCCTTATTGAGTGTAGATTGCAGAAATGGTGAAGCAGAAATGGATGCTACCAGCTGCTCAACTTGCTCAGACTCTTGGGTGGAAAGAATAGAGTCCTGAGCAACTGCTTCACTCTTCTCAATTGGGCTTGTTTCCTGCAGATCCTCTTCCTCCATGCCATAGTCCAAGGGTGGACCAGGACTTACCTCATTGCTGGAGGCCTTTGGTGTGCCAGTTGGTTCAGTCACTTGCATACCAACATTAGGGATAGGAGAATGCAGCTCAAAAGGACTTGGAGGCACAGGAGATGGAGACAGAGTAGGCTCAGGGATGCCAGGCTGAGGTGGAGCTGAAGTGGTAGGAATTGCATTTCTAATTTCTTCATAGGCATCAGCCACCACCTTCATATTCACAGCCAACTGATGGATCTGATCTTGTAGATGAGCAAATTTGGCATTTTGCTCATCTCTAATGCTGAGAATGAGTGTTGACAGATTGTCAAACAGCTCAGTGATCTTAGTTGGCTTAACCCGTGAGGAGGGAGTGGAAGGAGGGTGAGTAGGCCTGGATGGAGATGGAAAAGGCTGAGAAGGCTGAGGTACAGATCTGCCAGGAGCATCAGAGGTACCTTCTTGTTGGAGGGATGCATCAGCAACAAAGAACAAATCTTCAGATTTTCCTGCTCCCTTTACAACCCAATGTCCTTCATCTCTTTCAATGCCCATCCTTTGCAATTCTTCTTCTTTGAAGGCCTCAATGAGCTTCCCTTTCCCCTTTTCAATGTGCTGAATCCTAGCATGCTGCAGGATTCTTGAAATAATTGCTGCATAGGGGAGTGTGGAATCTTTCCTCTGATCCCTTGCCTTTATCATACGCTGGAGAATGATATGACCCATATTGATTAGTTTCCCACGTATGATGGCAGTCATCACATGAGCCTCTGCCCTTGTTATCAAATTGAAGCTGCCACCCTTGTTGAATATGATCCTGGACACTATGTAGTGCAAGATCCTTACTTGTACACTGAGGTCTGTGGGCTTCAACAGATTTATTGTGGGCCTATTCTCCCTTCTTCTGAATAAGGTGTCCAAGATAGTGCTCTCCTTGTAATATAGGAAGGGCTCACCTTCTTCATCAGCTGTGCTAGCCTCATCCATATACCCAGAGGCTGTAATGTCAACTTTCAGCCCATCTTGACCTGGGATCTCCAACACCTCATTGAAGGTTTCATCAGCAAGCCAAATGGTCCTTGATCTCAAGGTGACCTCCCATTTCCTTTTCTTGCTGTTATATTTAAGAGAGGCATACCAAGTCTTCACTACCTCATCATCATATTTTTCAGCAATTTCCAACAGATTTCTATATTTTATCAACCATATTGCAGCATCAAAGTTGTTGGATATCAGAAATTGTTCCATATTTACACAGTGAGGCTTGATTACCTTTTTGTTTGAAAACTTGGTAGTGTACTCTTCTTGAATCTCAGGAGTGCTCCACAGTGGCAGTGTAGTCAATTCAAACTCTCCAGATTCAGTAGAAGAAGAGGAAGCTACAGCAGCAGTATCAGCCGAAGGAACTGTAGATTTTGAAGATGAGGGCCCAGCTTTCTGAGATTCTGACTTGGATGATGATTTTTGACGTTTGGAAGAAGTAGCTTTACCGGGTTCGGCCTTTCTCTTGGATTTCTCTCCTTCCTTTGTGGCATATTGAGATTTGACCGTCCTCTTAGGCCGAGTTCCAGCTTGTCCTGTTCCAGGAATCTTCACTCTCGCCATTTCTTGGTTGAATGATGCAGAATGTGGCTTAGAATAGATTTAAGGGAAGCGAAAGGAAGTTTAATCGGTGAGAAAAGACGGTTTTTGGACAGAAGTTAAGAGGATTGAAGAGAGAATCAGAACAGACTTGAAGGAGTTACAAATAGGGTTGCGTCTGTTCTGTGGGAAACCGTCGGTTTTAACGTATGTAACCATCTGTCAGACGAATTTTAAGGGGTCAAAATTCGAACTTCGGGCAGTTACAAGTTAAACCGTTCAGCACATCTTACTGACAGACGAATTTTCATCTTGAAAGTTCGTCTGACAGAGGCTTGAAACAATCAAAGCATACACAACAAACGAATTTTGCTCTGACAAAATTCGAATGTTGAAAAGAAAAACAGCTTCAATAAACAAAACTTCAACCAATAGAAAAATTAAGCATACAGAGCATCATCTTTCAATCATTCAATCATCAAGAGCATAAGTCAACAGACGAATTTTGAACTGAAACTTCAAATTTTTCAACTTTTATAAATATTGTCCAACATTAGTATGTTAAGAAGTAATAATTCGTACAACAGTGATGGACAATCATAACTTTGAAATTTCTGTTTTTGAAAATTCGAACTTTCAAGCTTCAACAGACGAATTTCAAGGCATTACCGAGAGCTGTTCAAGGCATAACAGGCCAAAGTTCGTCTGTTGATCAACCAAAATTCGAATGTTGACCATGTTGACTAGTTCAAAAACACAGATTAACAATGAAATTCATCTAGCAATCAAACATCATACAAATTTCAACTTTTAAAAAAAAACTTACAGAATGGATCCAGACCTTAGAATAATTATCATTCACTTCATTTTCTGGTCGTTCCAATCTGGAATGCTCCAATCTTTCAAACTTTTAGCCATTGATTTTCACAAGGAGTACCTGCAACTATATTAAAACATACTCCGATGCTCAAGTTAGAATAAATTCTAGTATTAAAAATTCTGAAGATAGAATTTCACAGAAATGACTTACAATTCATTGGGATTTACCATTCCCAATTCTCTTCTTATTTTGCAATGCCTGTCTTCTGGTAGAGGTTTGGTTAGTATGTCAACTAGTTGATCCTCTGTTGGGATGTATTCCAGCTTAACTTCTTCTTTCAGAACATGATCCCTTATGAAGTGGTGTCTAACCTCAATATGTTTCGTCCTTGAGTGCATGACAGGATTTTTGGTGATGTTTATGGCACTTTGATTATCACACATGATGGGTATCTCTTTCATTTTAACCTCAAGATCCTCAAGCTGCTGCTTCATCCAGATGACTTGGGCACAACAACTTCCAGCTGCAACATACTCAGCTTCTGCAGTGGATAGAGCCACACTATTTTGCTTTTTGTTGAACCATTAAACCAGGGATCCTCCAAGAAACTGACAAGTTCCACTTGTGCTTTTTCTGTCAGTTTTGGATCCTGCAAAGTCAGCATCAGTTTATCCTTTGAGATCTTCTCCATTGTCTTTTGGATACCAAAGACCCATCTGTGATGTTCCAATTAGATATCTGAAAATTCTTTTCACAGCTGTTGCATGGGTTTCTTTGGGGCATGATTGGAACCTTGCACACATGCAGACACTGAACATAATGTCAGGTCTGCTGGCAGTTAGATACAGCAGGGATCCAATCATTCTTCTGTATTGAGTAATGTCAAACATTTTCCCATTTTCATCCATGTCCAGTTTGGTTGCGGTGGCCATAGGTGTTCCCATTGGCTTGGCATTCTTCATTCCAAACTTCTTTAATAGCTCCTTTAGATACTTGGATTGACTGAGAAAGATACCATCATTAAGCTGTCTGATTTGCAATCCAAGGAAGAAATTGAGTTCACCCATCATAGACATCTCGAATTCTCCCTGCATTAACTTAGAAAATTCCTTGCAAAGAGTTTCATTAGTAGCACCGAAAATAATATCATCAACATAAATTTGGACAATTAGTAAATCTTTATTTTCTTTCTTAGTGAATAAAGTTGTGTCAACTTTGCCTCTGTTAAACCCTTTTTCAGTCAGAAAGTTGCTCAATCTTTCATACCATGCTCTAGGGGCTTGTTTTAATCCATAAAGAGCTTTCTTCAGTTTATAGACATGGTTTGGTTTTGTAGAATCCTCAAAGCCTGGAGGTTGATCTACATAAACCTCTTCCATGATATATCCATTCAGAAAAGCACTTTTTACATCCATTTGATATAGCAAAATATTTTTCATGCATGCATAAGCTAGTAGAATTCTTATAGCTTCTAATCTGGCTACTGGTGCAAAGGTTTCTTCAAAATCAATACCTTCTTCTTGATTATACCCTTTAGCAACTAATCTAGCTTTATTTCTGATTATAGTTCCAGATTCATCAAGTTTGTTTCTGAAAACCCATTTGGTACCAATAACAGGATGATTTTTGGGTCTTGGAACTAAATCCCAAACTTGATTTCTTTCAAACTGATTTAGTTCATCTTGCATTGCCAAAATCCAGTAATCATCAGTTAAGGCTTCTTCAGCACATTTGGGTTCAATTTGAGAAATGAAAGCACAATTTAGCATTTGATCCCTTAACTGTTTTCTGGTTTTGACTCTCTCTTGAACATCTCCTATCACTTGATCAACAGGATGATTCCTTTGATATCTCCAAGCTCTAGGGAGTTCTTGAGATGTTTCTTCATTATTTTCTTCATCAAACTCTTGCTCCTGGATATCTTCCTCTATGTTAACAGATTCAGATATCTTTGGAGGTTCAGTTCTACTTTTATCAGAAATGCCCAGTTTTTCAAAATTGAAAGCAAGATCATCCTCATTGGTAACATGTTTTGAAACAGTTTCATTTTCAATGAAAACCACATGCACAGATTCCTCTACCACATTTGATCTTTTATTATAAACTCTATATGCCTTACTCCTACTAGAGTAGCCTAGAAATATACCTTCATCTGATTTGGCATCAAATTTACCTAGGTTTTCTTTGCCATTGTTGTGAATGAAGCATTTGCACCCGAACACATGGAGATGGGACAGATTTGGCTTTCTCCCCTTGTACAGCTCGTATAGAGTCTTTCCTAGGATGGGTCTGATGTATGCTCTGTTGATGATGTAACTTGCTGTGTTTACTGCATCAGCCCAGAACACTTGAGAAAGTTCCTTCTCATTCAGCATAGTTCTGGCCATCTCCCCAATAGTTCTGTTCTTTCTTTCTACTACTCCATTTTGTTGAGGAGTCCTAGGAGCAGAGAAGTTGTGGTCAATTCCATGCTTACTGCAGTACTCCAGGAAGTATGTATTTTCAAATTCTCCTCCATGATCTGATCTGATAGACACAATAGAAATACCTTTCTCATTTTGCACTTTCTTGGCTAAGGTTACAAATGCATCAAAGGTATCACTTTTAGAAGAAAGAAATAATGTCCAAGTAAATCTAGAATAATCATCAACAATTACAAGCACATACAGATTGCCACCTAGACTCTTTACCCTTGAAGGTCCAATTAAGTCCATATGCAACAATTCAAGTGGTCTTGTTGTGGTAACTGTGTTTTTGGATTTGAAGGATGATTTAGTTTGTTTTCCTTTTAAGCATGCATCACATTCTTTATCCTTTTCAAAAGATATTTTTGGCAAACCAGTAACTAGCTCATTTTTAACCAGTTTAGACAATTGATTCATATTGACATGAGCTAATCTCCTATGCCATAGCCAACTATCATTATTCTTACTGATTAAGCATACAAAATCTAAAGGAGGAAGTTCATCAAGGTCAATAGTGTAGCAGTTACCATCCCTTTGAGCTTTGAGGATTACTCTGTGATCACTTTTTCTGATGACCAGGCAAAACTTTGAGTCAAACAGCACCCAGTTTCCTTTGTCACAAGTCTGACTCACGCTTAGCAGGTTGTGGTTGAGGCCAATCACAAACAGCACCTCTTCAATGGATGTTTCAGGATTTTTGCCCACAATGCCAATGCCAACAATTTTACCATATTGATCACCTCCAAAGGTCACCTTTCCTCCTTTCTTGTCTCTAAGGGTGATGAATTTCTCCTTGTCACCAGTCATGTGACTTGAGCAGGCACTGTCCATATACCATTTGTTGCTTTTCTTAGCTTTGAGACAGACCTGCAAAACAATGTTTATGATTTCCTTTTAGGTACCCAAATTTGCTTGGGTCCTTTTTGATCAGTATATTTTTCCCTAGATGCAGATGCAACTTTGGGAACCCATCCAACTTTCCTGCCAAGTCCATTTTTCCTCAAATCACAAGAACTGGAAATATGTCCCTTTTTGTTACAGAAATGACATGTAGTGAAAGGACTGCTAGATTGAGATGCAGGAAGAAAACAGTGCAGGTAATACTTTTGTCTAGCATGCCTTGGTTGATCATACGTTTCAATGTGAGGTGATGCATTAACTTTCTTTTTATTGTTCTTAGCATGCACAAAATGTCTCATATATGCATTTTGATTTTTCTTCCTAATCTTTTCCTTGACAGCACATGGGTCATAGCCAAGACCAGCTTTTCCTTGTGATATTCTTTGGCTCCCCATCAAGGCAAACAACATATCTTTACCTCTAGTGAGCCTAGACATGCTTTTAACTAGATAATCATTCGTTTGTTTAAGTTCAGTGCATGAAGTGCAGCAAACAGATTCAGAAGTAGATAAAGAAGAAGTTTCAGAAACTGTGCTTTGAGACTCCAGCTTGCTTATCTTTTTCTTTGCCAATTTCAGTTCTTTGGCAACTTTAATAAATTCATCATGAAGCTCATGAAATGCATCCAGTAATTCAGAATAGGAAGGTTCAGATTCATATACCTCTTCATCCTGATCACTGCTGTATGAGGGTGTAGCTTCTTCAGAAGCAAGTGCCATTAGACAAATGTTGGCAATCTCATCTTCATCTTCTTCTTCCTCATCTGAGCTGTTGCCCCATATGGATGAGATGTACGCCTTCTTCTTTTTCCCTTTATCAGCACCTTTCTTTTCTTTTTCTTGCTTCTTGAGGAATTGGGGGCAGTCCCATTTTATGTGTCCCTGCTTCTTGCACTCATAGCAAGTCACAGATTCTTTTGCCTCTTTCTTGCTTTCCCCAGCAGCTACTTTCTTGAAGAATCTCTTGTTCTTCTTCTTGCTATAGAATCTTCCGAATTTCTGACCATCATAGCCAAGGTTTCCTCATCAAGTTCATCCTCTTCGTTAGATTCTTCTTCCTTTTCATCAGCAGCTTTGAGAGCAAGGCCTTTCTTCTTTCTGTCCAGCCCGGCTTCCTTGAGAGCTTTGATTTTTCCTTCATACTCCTCAAGGCTCCCGAAGAGAGCTGTGACAGAGGCCATTGATTCTCCTCTGGCTTCTTCTATTGCTGTCACCTTGGGCTGTCATTCAAGAGGGAGAGCTCTGAGAATTTTTCTCACTTTCTCTGATTGAGTATATTCCTTTCCTAGGCTCTTTAGTTGATTCACAATGAGAGTGAACCTTTTTTGGAGCTTCTTTACAGTTTCTCCTTCAGACATCCTGAAGCTCTCATACTCTCCAATGCACGTATTGAGTCTGTTCTCCCTGACCCCAGATGTCCCTTCATGTGCAATCTGCAGAGTGTCCCACATCCTTTTTGCAGTGGTGCATTGTGAGACCCTGTAGAATTCGTCCTGGTTCAGGGCACTGACTAAACAATGTTTTGCTTTAAAATTCAGTAGGACTCTCCTTCTGTCTTCATCATTCCACTCTGCTTCCAGCTTCTCTTTGTATCTTTCATCTTCAGTTAGAGCCATTGGGACGAAATCTCCTTTATCAATAACTGACCAGATGTCAAGATCAATTGATTGGAGGTAGATCTGCATCCTCATCTTCCAGTACCCATAATGCTCTCCACTGAAGCCTGGTGGTCTGTTAGTGTTGTTCCCTTCAGGAAGTATATTCTCTCCAAAGCCAGCCATCTTTGTTCCCGGACTGTGAAATCCTTTGAATGGGAATCCGGGCTCTGATACCACTTGTTAGCAAGGCTGACTTCCCAAGAGGGGGGGTGAATTGGGAAGATTGAAATTTTTCTGCACAAAGTAAAGCAAGTGAAAATATCACAGTATAATGAAAGCAACGTGTAAAACAGAGCAAGCTGAAAAGTAGAGATAAGGAGAAGAGAACTCAGTGATTTATCCTGGTTCGGTCTATCCACTTGACCTACATCCAGTCCCCAAGACACCTCTTGAGATTTATCCACTTTCCAGCAAGAATTTCAACGGGCTTCTTGCTAAAACCACAGTACACGAATATGCTCTGTTCTGAGCTCTCTCAAACTCTCTAAGCACTTTCTCTATGTGCTTCCCAATCCCCTTGTGAATACCCCTCACAAGTAAATCTATCTTTCAGATGAAGAGTAGATTGTTTACAAATGAATAACTCTCTTGAATAGAGTAGATATGAAAGTTTAAGTACAAATAATGAAGTTGGAAGGGTAAAAGCTTTTGAGATGAAGATTCAGCAGAAATTCGGTATATACAAGTTTGATTCGTTACCCACAACTTCAAATGATGTTGTATTTATAGATTTGGGTCTCAAATATCCGTTAGAGACTAAATCTATCCGTTAGGGAAGTTATCCAACGGTTACTCTGAAAAACTATCCGTTTACCAACCGCATTTAATGTTTCTGACATACTGAAATTCGAATTTTGGTTGGCCAACAGACGAATTTCGAGGGAACCGAAGGTTAAAGCTTCCAACGTTAAAATGCGAAGTTCGTCTGTCCATAGAGTGAAATTCGAATTTTGAAACTTATAAAATATTTTCACAATGTGACATACGAATTTTTAAGATGAAAGTTTTTCTGTTAAGTGTGAACAGTGTTTTCGATTTGTTACAGTGCCCTCGAAATTTGAATTTTGGAAGTCCAAAATTCGTCTGTGCATAGAACGTCCAAACAGGCACAGTAGTTCACTTTCTTTGAAATTCAAATTTTGACAGAGTGAAATTCGTCTGTCAGAGACCAGTTTTGAGACTTAAATCATTCTTGATCTCAGATGAGCTTTATCAATCTTTCAGACGAATTTCTTCTATTTTCTCAAGTTTTGTTTTGTCTGAAATTCAAATTTTTAAAGAGTGAAATTCGAATGTCACAAAGTAGCTTCTTTGACTCAGATGAAAATTCGAATGTTGCTAAGTTAAAGTTCGTCTGTTAGAGAGCATTTTTCAAACTTAGTTTCTTCTTGATTTCAGATAAACTTTAGCAAAGTTTCAGACGAATTTCTTTGGTTTTCATAAATTGCATTTTGTCTGAAATTCGAATTTTGAAACTGTGAAGTTCGTCTGTCACAAAAAGGCTTCTTTCAGTCTTGATTGAAATTCGAATTTTGAAAGACCAAAATTCGTCTGACAGAGGGACACCTCTCCAGACTTATTCAGTTTTAGCTCGAAATTCGAATTTCCAAAAGCAAAGTTCGAATTTCCAACTTGACAGTTCAGTTATACTTTCAGACTTCGTCTGTTTGTGAGTATTTTCCATATAAGTAAAGATTTAACTTCAAATCAAGGTTTGAAAACGTCTTTTTCTCAAATCAAAATCTTTTACCCAATCTAAACAAAACTAAAGATCTTACAAAAGATCTAATAGCAAATACTCAGAGAATCTTCACTTGAAACAGCTTTGATCTCCTTTGATATCTTCAATCCAAGCTCTTGAGTGTTGGTTTGGAATCATCAAAACTCTTGATCCAACACAAGTGTCTCATGTCAGGATGATCATATGTGAGCCCAAAAGGGGGTTTTGGGCCTAGATGATGTGATTTGGGCATATAACCCATTATGTGAAGTTAGGGTTCAAGGGAGTCAATTCTCAGAGAAGTGGTTTCTTTAAGGTGAAACCTCTTTGGACAAGTTTGCTGAGTCAACTAAAACCCACATGAATGGTCCATAATGTGGTAATTGGAGGAGGTTTGTTGTGAGTTTTAGCCAAAAAATGGGCAAAACGGTGTCGAGTGTCCAAAATTTCCATACAAAAATGGATTCAAGTGAAATTAGTATCTATAGTTGGATTGGGATGAGATTGACTTGTAGGAGTTAGAATCAGGTCGATCGGAGGTGAAAGCATAAAGTTATGCACATCGGAAGTTTGCCCCGAAAACTTGAAAATTGCTCATATGGTATCAACATGGGGTGCAGCAATGCTAGTTGCCTCTATTTGAAAAATTTTGGAACCCAAGAGCTTCCACGCTACAACGGCACTGTTGAGGCTATGGCGCCACACTCTAATGTGTCTGTTTGGTTTTGTTTGACCCCTTTTTTGGAGTTTCAAGTGATGTGTGGGGTAAATTGGAGTAGGTTGTTACACTTGTTGTGATTTTGTGAACTTTTCTAGTATTATTTTTTATCCTATATGTTTACAATCTTTTATGATTGTTGATTCCTACTATTATTGTCTTTGCGATTTTCATTATTTAAGAGCAAATTTCCATTGTTTGCTGACAAAGAAATTTCACTATTTCTGATGAGTGAACCCTTATGGAATCAATCCAAAGAACCCACTTGAAATGAATAACACTCGGATCATTGCAATAACAAGGAATACGAAAATTAGAAAATTGAAAACAGAAAGAAGAAAACACACAAAGAAGAGAATAAAGAAGAAAGCACACAAGATATGTTGATCTAGGTGAATTAAAACCCAAGAGAACTGGTCTCTTGAACCCTAGTTTTGGTAACGCCATAAGGAAGGACCAATTCCTCGATAAGTAGTAGTTCACTCTAGCACTCAAAGAATGCAAGAGAAACAAAGTCTGAAATTCTATTAATCAAATCTGAAAGACACACATAAAAGTTAGCCTTAAATAGGCAAGGTAAAATCTAACCTAATAAGCCTAGAAAACCTAATTAATTTGGGCTCAAGTAATCCTAATAGGATTAGGAGATTTTAGGCCCAAATAACACTCTTATTGGACCTAGGAAATTAGTAAAATAAAATCCTAAAATAAAATAATGAAAAATTCATAAGAAAATAATAAAAATAAGATCTAAACCCTTATAAACATGTCACCATATTAATAAAATAACATGTTTGGCACATAACATACTTATTTACAAGGTGGGCTATCAAAAAGACTACTAATTAACTAATGGGGCTTTATTAATTAACAAAGTTCAGCTCATAATTAATAAAAATGAAATTAATACTAATTAGGCCCATTAATCCCCAAGTCAAACGCTCTTTAAGAGAGTCACATGCCTTTTTAAGTGAGCTCTTTTTGTTGGTCTTGATTTTTGGGCTTAAATCTAAACTTCTATATATGATAACATAATCATCTCATTGTTGTGCTCTTGGGCTTCAAATTCACTTAAGTGTAAAGGCTTCAACTCAAGTTGCTTGTTGACCACACCATTCAAAGCCTCTTTCATTGCCTTAGTTTTTTATCTCGTCATTGGCCTTCTCATGCCTTGTAATGGATCAATTGTCTTCCACTTTTGGATCACATGTTTAGCCTCCTTTTCTCCAATGTCTTGAGCTTGATCCATGCTTCCTAGTATGCTTGCATCAGTTTCACGCAAAATTGACCTTGTGATAACTCTTGATGGAGATGACACTGCCCTATGGGTATGTACAGATAATACATATCAAGTTAAACTAGATCAAAAACTTAATTTTTGCTTCAAAAGGAGGGTTTGGTTCTAACATACATTAATGATTCATCTCTTCCTATTTGAGTTGAACTTATTTTGAATTTGAGTTACTTTAAATGGGACAATTTCCTGAACATTCGTTTTTTGTCCTTCCTTATTAGTGCTACTTATTAACCATAATCCTGCCTTGCCATTATTTACAAGTACTACAAGTTTATTAACCTTTTACTGGGATGATTTAGGAACCAGATATTTTGTAACAATCACTAATATAGCACCCTCTGCTAGTGTTATGGTAGATCCTAGCATCACCACCTAAAAAGAAACTGCACAACCAAAACTTGTGACAAAACAACCACTTTTTCCTTATGCCATGTAAGCCAAATTATGCATATATATGTTGCCTTCATAATAAATTTTAAGTATTATTTAGTGAGAATTTGGTAACCCCTCTTTTAATAACCTACACCGACATACCTTCAATGTTGACTGATTACTTCAAAAACTAATCAAACTGAACTAAAACACCTTAACTTTAACTCTTAAAACATCAGAGCAATGGAAGAACCCCAACACACCCAAAATTGAGGTCATGGCCTACTACAGTAGTGCTCCGGCTTGAATGAGGCAATAGCGCATGGCGCCACGGCGCCAACATCAATTCCTATATTAGCAAATTGCTAATTTTTCGGGCCAACTTCCAAAGCATATAACTTTATGCTATGATCTCCAATTGATCTAATTCCAACTCCTACAAATCAATCTTGTTCCAATCTATCCATAGACACCAATTTTACTCCAATACATCTCCGTATGGAGATTTTGGACACCCAACACCATTTTTGCCATTTTTTGACCAAAAGTCAACATAAACTTCTTCCAATTGCCACCAAAAGCAATTAAGCTATTATGGACCATTCACACAAGTCCTAATCGATTCAACCAACTTGTTCAAAGAGGTTTCATCTCAGAGAAACCACTCCTTTGAGATTTGACCCCCTTGAACCCTAAATTCAGATAATGGGCTGTATGCCCAAAACTCACAAACAATGCCCAAAATCCCCTTTGGGCTCCCACATACTACTATTCTGACACATAAACACCTATTTCAATATATAAACATACATACTACATCATCATTCACATCATTCCATATCAATTGTCATCAATATCATACATCTATAAGCATTAGCACATCCTTGATCTCATATCCATTACAATCATCCTATCTTGCTTGGCACAATGCATACATTGACAATACACACATACTACCATGATTGAATATTCCCACATCTGAGATACTATGACTCCCTTGTCTTCTCTAGACTAGTGCCAGAATCTTCACCTAAAATGTTAGTTCATGGGAAAAGGGGTGTGAGACAAAGTCTCAGTAACCGGCGACAACTACAAGCAACATATATAATATCTCATGCAACAATGCACATAGTGTCATGAATGCAAAATGTAATGGAATGCATGTTCTCCCTCATACGCGGCTAGAACCACAGGCTATCATCATAACAGAACATTTCGTATAGGTGACTCCCTTCTAATAGCCAATGAAGATTGATTCCGAGATATCACTAAACTCACCTCACACTAGTGCGCCCAACTAAAGGTAACACTAATGCTTGGACCGTGGCTCTCATTCCCCTTGACCACCGCGAATTGGTGGTGATTTTAGCGAAGATGTAATTCATTGTTGACAATATTTCCTAGCCATAGGAGAGCCTTTAACGACAGGGATTCCTTCCTTATTTCACCTCATCATATCTTATCATATCATATCATATATCATGATCACCATCTGATTCACCTTTCGTCACAATGATCATGTTGTGGTGATGTTTATGCCATATCACTATATAATCATCATCATCGTATTTCTCAATGTCATGCTATGAACTTTTGTAATGTCACATCATCATCATGTATAATCATCATCATCTACTATAATGTCTAGCTATGTGCATATCACAATATATAGAAAACCATACACACACATATCAATATCGTGTTATGAACGAAAACATGCATATAATTACATATATATATATATAATACACACAATACAAATATCTTGTTACCTTAAGTTGTCAATACCATACATACAGATTCCACAAGCTCCTTAGATTGCCTACCACATCTTGTACTCCTCTAGTCAACCAAACAACCTTTACAATATCATAATGTCCATAATCAACAAATAGTATAATTATCCAAAATTCACAATTTAACCAATTATGCTTAACCCAGGGTTTTAACCACATTTTTATGCATCATTGAGCTCCTAATGATCATTCAAATCATAACCCATCCTATTAATTTTGGATTTTACACATCCTCACCCAAAAATAACCTAGGGTTAGGCTTAAATCATACACACTCCCTTTAAAACTCATACCCGAGCATCATTAATACTAAATCACACCTCATTGTTCCCATTACACCCATTTTAATCAGTAAGATTCAGCCAAAACTGAAAACCCAACCTATATACCCAAAAATCCAACTCAAAAATCGAAGAAAAATGGAGAGGAAGGATCAAGAATCACTTACCAACAATTTATCAAGCTTCTAGAGTCCAGAAATCACCTTCGAGGGTCAAGAATCACGAAACCTAACACTACTCTTCGTCTCTTCCTCCGTTTCCTCTTCTCTCAGTCGATTGAAATGTTTCTGATTTAAACAAATCCAAAGTTTGGCACTACGGTGGCGAGTAAGTTCAGCGCTGAGTGAGACCCTTTTTCCTGAGAAATTCTACAAAATTCTAGCTCGTTCACCGTGGCGGCCCTATGTCTCGCCGCAGCATGGAGCTCCTCTGACTACACTTTAATTTTTCTCCACTCGGGTTCCTCTAGTCCTACACACATCATCAATTGTACTTTATTAGCCAAAGACTAAGTTCAAAAAAATGTAATGAGGGTTCTTATATCTCTGACTTTCTTTACTATTGAAAATTATAAGGAACAGTGCACTTGTTAGCTCTACTGCTATGTAGTATCATGTTGTTGTTTGGTGAAGAGGGTTAATGATAATGGAGGTAGCATACAAATATGCCATATGAGAGTTGAATAATTTGGCCCTGCATTTCCTATGTTTGATTCTAGATAAAGGCTCAATGTGGATTGTAAAGGCTTATTGACATGAATTTTCTATTTAACTTTTCAATTATGAGGATTTAAAACCACCATCATCCCCTTCTCCAGTTCTGCCTGATGGTCAGAAAAGTGTAAATATCAGTGATGCAGTGCCGAAACCTAGTGCTTCTGATACTCTGAGTAGCGTTCAATAAATAGATGGCATTTCTCAGGCATCCGTCTCAGCTTATATATATATATGTATGTATGATTCATTGAACTTCTTTTATATATTTGTCTATTATTCTTATGAGCTTTTAAAATTTATATTCCCCTACTCAACATTATGTTTGCATGGCCTTTATATTTTAGTGTGATTTAGCTATACTTAATAAAATATTAATAACTTGAAAAGTGTTTGTGTGAAAACCATTTTAAAAAATGTTTAGTGAAGTAGTGCTTAAAAGGTTAATATTGGAATTTATAATTCCAAACAATGAAACATTTTATTCAATTTCATTCCATTCTATTATATTATGTTTCATTAACTGCAATTCTATTCCCTTCCATCATAATCTTGCAAACATAATGTAAATACAAATTGTACTTAAAAAAAAAACAGTTGGTACAAATTTGTTCTCGCCCTGGCTAAGATCTTTCTGTTAAACTTTAGCAAAAGCCTTTTTCCACTATATTTGATTTAGTGTGTGAACGCGGAGAAAATATTCATATTTGATTTCTCAATGAAAATGAGATTAAAAATTGAGATGTTCATTATATAGATAATCATTATTCAATAATTTTTTAATTATTTTATAAATAATGCAAAGGTTTTTTTATTTGGAAAATTATTTTATCTATTTATTTTATTCTATATATTAAAAAGGGTTTTGAATTTATATTTTCTGAAACTATTTTTAAGCTGTAAGTTAGAGTAATAGTGAATTAGAAAAGTCACATAAAGGGTAAGGAAACGTGGTTTTCTCTCTGGCTTAATGTTTTGAGAACCGGACCAAAGATAATAATACCTATATTTTCAGTTTTGAACCATTTTAGGGGTTGGAATGGATTAAACCGCTTTGAACCGACTTTTGAGCTGGAAACTGGAGTGATTTTTGGAGAACCAGATGGTTTTTTAAATTATGTAAAATTTAACCTAAATTTAATTTTTTTACCGAAATTATTAATTATAAAAATTATTAAAGAGTAAAAAAAATATTTCCCTTTCTATTTTAAAATTACTAATTACAAAAATAAAAATTTTTACTATACTATACTCCCTTTGTCCCAATTATAAGAAAATTTTGGGATTCTTGATTCGTCTCAAAATATAAGAGATATGAATAAAATTTGTAAAGTAATTAATATAATTTTCCTTTTATACCCTTGAATAATTAAAGATGTGTTGACAAGTACTAATAATTAATTAGTCTCACTCCAAACTTTTAATATAGGTAATTTTAAAAAAAATTGAAATTATAATACAATTAATGAGTTTAATTACCAAAACTGTTCTTTCCTTGGTACTGATAAAATAATTATTTGTTTCTTATAATTAAGAATGGAGAATGTATAGTCATTTTATAATGTTATGGTTATATGGTGTTATCATATTGAAATATTTTAATATTATGTTCAATGATTTAATATATATTATTTCTATGTGAGTTTCTTAATTTATTGTAAACTTATACTACTTAAATTTATTTCCTTAATAGTTTGATATTTTCTCTTTTATATATATTATTATATATAATATTATTTGTATTTAATTATTACATCACTGGTTCGACCACCGGTCTAATCGATTGAACCATAAATACTATGACCCGATAATATTTCTGATTCAATATTCAGTCCAATTTTTAAAACATTGGTTCGGCCATTGTAATATTTTCCATCAAAATTGAAGAATCATGTGATCATTAATAATATCAACTTTTATATTGTCGTTTTTGTTGTCAAATTACGCACAAAGTCAAGCCCGGCCCTCCACGTCTGAGGACTTTTTTATCATGGGAACAAAGTACCTACGCAAGCTTTTTCTCATTTACGTTATTTTGAGGGTTCTCAATAATGCAGCAAGAATGTGATCCTCAAGGCAATATCGGAAGATATTTTAGACTGCACAATTTTCTTCCTCTCCTCTCGCATCAATATCTTTTATAGGAAAACTTTTATACTTCCATTATTTTTTATTATAAGTTATATTTTAAAAAAATTAAATATACAAAATATAAGTCACTTTGTAAGTATTAAATATTTATTTTCATTTTTTTCTCATTAAATAATTATAGTGAAGAAATATTAAGAAAAGATAATTAAGATTAGTATAATTTAATAAAAGTAATAGTGGAAAGTTATAATAAATTTTGTATAGTTCAAAAATTTTAATTGTTTTTCTTAATATGTATAAAATGATTAAAAGTGACTTATAATAAAAAATAGAAAGAGTAATTATTAAGTAAATGTTCATTTTTCTTTTTCAATGGGTTATGCTCACACCATGAGTTAAAATGAAACCTTTATTAAATTTTATTTGAATCTTGTAACTTTTAAAATAGAGCCAAAAGCTTTCTAATTCTAAATACTATTAAATATTTAACAAAAAATGATGATTTTACATCTTAAAATTCAACTCATTAATATTAATATTTAGTCATTAATCTTATAATTATAATTATAATGTTTTGGAAAATAAATAATTTTTGCCTTAAAAATAAAACTCTAACCATGATGCGCTACTTCCATAAAAAGTAAAAAGATAATCCCTTTATTTTCTATTATAAGTCATTTTTAACCTTTTTACTCATATCAAAAAAAGTAATTAAAATTTTTTAACTTTGCAAAATTTCCCACAACTTTCTACTATTATTACCTTTATTAAATTACCCATATTAATTATCTTTTTCTGAATCTCTCTCTACTATAATTATTTAATGAGGAGTAAATATGAAAATGAACATTAATACTCATAAAGTAACTTATATTTTGCATACTTATGGCCTGTTTGTTTCCACTTCCAATAACTCGTTCCGAGACTAAAACCAAGTTTAACATTTTTGTTTATGTTTGGGTGTCAAAAAGGGAGTATGTTGTCACAGTGATTTTGGCTCAGAACGGAGTTGAAGGAAAAGCAGTCTGCTTGTTGCTTTTTCGTCCTGCTTTTTCATTTTTACTTATATTTATTTTAAAGTCAGATAAAAATATACTAATAAAAATGAGAAAAAATAAAAAAATTGGGAAAATAAAATTTTCATAAAATTTTTTCTATTTTATAACCAAAATGTCCCTTCAAAATTTTAATTTTTATAGATTATGACCTGTAAGAAAATGTTATATCAGATATATTATGTTCTCAATTAAAAAAATGTAGGTTAAATTTTAGTCCAAGTAAATTAAATTAACAATGGGATAGAGTTTAAACTTAATTTAGAGAACAATTATGAGTTTTGTCAGAACCAATTTTCAAATAAATCATCCAAATATAAACACGTTAGTCCAAAATTAATTTTTATCATAACTACGTTACAAAACCAATTCTACTGAAACTCATTTTTAACTAACTGAAATCCAAACTGGCCATTAAATTTTTCTAAAACATGACTTATAATAGGAATAGATGGAGTAATATGGTTGTGGGCTATTGTTTCCCTTTTCATTAAAATTGAATTATTTGATAATTAATTTCAACTTTTATACTCCCTCATTGCAAAACTATTAACACTTTGGAGTTATACATGGATATTTAAAAAGCTAGTAAATAATTTAATGATCAGCAAAATATGAGTATATTTATTTTACTATAATTATATATATGAACACCTAAGCGACTAAACCAATTATTATTAGTCTCATTATTAAAGGTAAATTTATCAAAAAACAATTAATATTATCATAAAAATTATAAAATGACAATTATTTAAAAAAATAAAAAATATCAATTATTTTGAAATTGAATGGAAATTTCAGGTCTACACACAAGTCAAGCCTGCCACTTCACGTCTGAAGACTTTTGTTCTCAAAGCGATAAGGGAAGAAATTACCAGGCAATTTTCTTGGTCTCCGCTTGCTTCAACTTTTAGGGGACAATTTCTCTTGCGGATCAGACCATGTTCACACCTTGAGTTTGTTTTCTTTACCAACTGTGTTCACACCATGAGAATTAAGTCTACCTAGATGAAAAAGAAAATATAAAATATTTTTGGCACAGATTGTGGTACTTTTCTTTTAGTAAAGAGAATAATATCTCTAAATTTTGTTAATATTATAAAACCAATAAAAGTATAAACAAGCTAATATGATCAAGAAAGAATTGTATGAGAGAAAAAAGAATTATTTGGATGAGAAATGAGAGTAAAATGCTTCTCATTCACTTCATAATGTGTAGTGGTGTGAACACTAGACCAGACCGACAGTTTTTGAACTGTACTCTGTCCGATCTTAATAGAAGGAAGAACCAAAAGAACCTTTCAGTTCAATCATAAACTAATAAATTAGACAGGCTGCAAGGAGAACCTCGGGCTTTTTCAACTCCTCAAAGTCAGTCCCCTTAGCTCTTGGTTCTAGCCCAGACTATGAGTCTTCTAATCAATGTTTTGAGAATCAATCCGGACCGACCAGTTCAACATATCAAACCAAAAACTAGTCACTTATCTAGTCCTAAACTCATACAAAACCAGTTTTGGCTTTAGACCGGCATTAAACCTGTGAAACCGGCCAACCGATTTAATAAATTCGGACAAATTAAAAAAACCGGTCACATTGGAAAATTAAATAAAAAAAATACTCAACCCATATGAAAAGATAAAATATATATATGTACACACACTAAGCCCGTGCACAATTGGAGCACGAGACAAATAGGGCGCAACTTCAATGATATTTCCTCCCAACACACCTTCCATTATATGAGGCGCATCTCGTGCAATTGCTTTTTTTTTTTTCCCTCTATTAATCTATGATCATTTTCTTATTGATAATGTATTTTTTTTTTATATGAATACATATCTTTCATTTTTTATTTGAAATTATTTATTTACATTTTTTAATGTTTAATACTTTAAATTTAACTTTAATATGACTCTTTAAAATGGTTGATAATAAATATTAATGCACTTTTCCAATCGATAACAAGTTGCCACTTTGGATATGTGGGTGGTTGGATGTGTGTGCATTTGTAGTGATTTTCGATAAAAAAAAATGCTTAACTTCAATTTTTAATGATTTCAATCTTCTCCACACATTTTATTGGATTCACTTTGTAACTTTATTTTCAATTTTTTCATATTTCTCTATATATTTTAATAAGATTTAAATATTAGAAAGAAAATTTCAATTTAAAAGAAAAATTTAAATTATTATTTTTCACAAATCATGTTAAAAGATATTTAATTCATCCAAAATATGTGAGCACGTCACTCAGCATTTGATTTTAAAATATAGAATTGTATAACCTCCGTTTTTTTTAAAAAGAAATTGATAATTAAAGTTTTGCGCACAGTTTGAGAAACTCATTAAATGGTATAAATAGTAGTAAAATTTGGATATTGTTGGACTAAAATGCCCTTATGATTTATGCCCATTGAAATTGTATTGATTGAAATTGCAATATTCCATTCCTTTCAAAATAATTGATACTTGGAGTTGTGTATATAGATTAAGAAATCTAATAAATAATCTAATGATTAGTATAATATAAGTTTATTTTATTTTAATACCTTTATTTATGGACATATAAACCCTCATTAATAGTGTTATTATTAAGGGTAAATTTATCAAAAAATAATTAATATTATCTTGAAAATTATAAAATAATAATTTGTTTTTAAACAATAAAAAATCCTAAAGCATCAATAGTTTTGAAATGGAAGAAATATTATGAAAGAACAAAATTGTACAAAAAAAATTAATAATTATTAAAATTTTAAAGTGATAGACTTTTTTTTTTAAAACATAGACCAAAACTCGAAAAGCACAATTTTTTTTTAAAGTACTTCTTCTGTTTTATAAAAAAAATTAAAAATATTGTCACTTTTGTGTACCTCTTTCCGGCGCCTCTTTTCTATAATTACTTGAATTGATTGGGGCCATGTAATATAAACAAACTTTCTTGTTCAGCTTCTGCAAATAAATGTGATACAAAACCCTTTGGCTGGCAACTTCCAATAAGTCAAGCGTACCAGACTTTTGGGTCTTACTTGGTATGAATGAGTTATTTTTAGGGGAAAGAAAAATGGAGATGAAGGGCATATTCCCTCTGTTGATGAATGAAATTTAATGAAAACTCATAAATTTCCAGAAAAATGAAGTAGTTTAAAGATTTTGTCATGTGCAAATGTTTAATTACAAATTTAATTTGTAAGAGATAAAATTAATGCGATAAACCCCATTTTTTAATGTTATCACTATAGATGTCCTTTTGCAAATTGTCATGATCTTGTACGACTTGACTATAGATTTTTTTTTTTTTTACCAACCTCCTTGACTTGATTTAATATAAAAAAGATGTGTGTATTCTTTCCCTGCTCTATAGCTTGCAGTTTTAATTAGTCTGATATGCTAAGCATGGGAAAACTTCCTTCCTTTGTTTTCATTTTCTTAATTCATTGCTTGATGACCTCCTTAGCTTGGAGTGAGACAAATATAGCCACCGATAAATCTGCACTTCTTGCTCTTAAATCCTTTATCACTTCGGATCCATACAGTTTCTTAGCTAATTGGTCAGTCTCTTCTTCTCCATGCAATTGGGCTGGTGTCACCTGCAATACTCTCCATGGAAGGGTTCACTCCTTGAATCTTGGTGGCTTGGATCTCACAGGCATCCTATCTTCACAAGTGGGAAATCTCTCATTTCTTGTTGAACTTGATCTTGGTGACAACAAATTTTACGGTCACTTGCCAAAAGATTTAGCTCAATTGCATCGATTGAAACTACTCAACTTAAGCTACAATGAATTTGATGGAGAACTTCCAACATGGATCGGCCATTTATCATCACTGCAATACTTGAATCTTCGTAATAACAGTTTAAGAGGATTCCTTCCGTTATCTTTATGCAACCTGTCAAGGATGGAGACTATAGATTTGAGCGCAAATTTCATCAAGGGGAACATTCCTCTGGAGATTGGAAGACTTAAATACTTGAAGGTTTTAGGATTTGGGGTTAACAAGCTTTCAGGAAGCATTCCCCAAACAATTTCAAATTTATCTTCGCTTGAAGTGTTGAGTTTGTCTTATAACTCTTTATCAGGTATGTATTGCATTATTTAATTTGTATGATCTATATACGTTTTCACTCTGATCAAGTCTAGTTACCATGATATAATCCCTGAATGATTAGGAGAGCATTTTCATTTCATTTTTAGTGCTTTATATCTCTCAATAAATCATGTATCTCTGTTGGCAAAAAAAAAAAAAAGGAATAAATCATGCATCGAAAACAGGATTAGCTAAAATATTTTTTCCTTTACCACATTAATCCATTCAAATAAGTGCTATGATTTATCATTTAAAACCAAGGTATTAAAAATTATACAGATTATTGAATCGGTCAAAGTATTGGTTCAATGTTCAATGATTTAATCATAGTTAAACCGTAACTAAACTAGTAGTAATAAAATAAATATTTTTTTAATTTTATATATTATATATTATAAAAATATTATTAATAAATTTCATTAGCTAATATTAAAATCTAAATAAGTTAATATTCATCTATAATTAAATTTTGAATTCAAAATAGTTAACTAATATTCTATTTTCATATTATTTGTTAAGTAAATTTATTATGAATAACTATGTATCATAATAATGCCTATATAATATTATATTGTAAAAATAAAAAAATTGTACAAAGAATAATGTTATTTAATACTAAAAATTATGTTATTTTATCTTAAAACTAAAATAATTGAAAAAAAATTCTTATAAGTTTGAACCGGTTCACAACTGATTTTCATTGATTCAAGCCTAGTTTGGCCAGTTTTTGACTGGTTTTCACTGATTTTGTATTCCTTTAGTTTTGCTCTTTTTCCAGACTAGACTTGGCACCAGTTCTCAGTCCAACCGGTCGAACCAGCTAGTCTGATCCGATTTGTTATACATGTTTAAAACATCTTGAAGCATCATCTATTCAATTAGATCGCAAGGGTCATCAGTCTTTGAAAACAAAACTATATTTTATCATTTAAAACATCTTGAAGTGTTGTTTTTCAAAATGAGCAAGTCTTATGAATTATGACATGCGGGCGGATGCAACCTAAACATTGTTTGGAGGGTAGGGGGAATTTTTGAAAAGTAATGTATGTTTTAATGTATTATTAATTTAATTTATAATATTTATCATAATTAATTTTTCAAAATAATTTTATAAGTTAAAAAATAAAGAAATGATAAATTATATATAATTATATAATATTTTAAAATTTATATATATATAAACTGAAACCATATATGTAATATATTTATTTTAACAAAAAATAATAAAAATATATTAAAAATTTCTATTTTCAATACATTCTCATGTCCCCCCTATTCACTGCGTAAGCATCTTCAATACATTATTCTTTTTAAATATAGGGAAAAAAAACTTAGGGACCAAAACTTTAAATTAATGCCACTTAGGAACCAAAATATTCTAAAATAACAAAAAAAGACCATGGTCCTAAACTGAACAAAATTTTGATTATTAAATTACCTAAATACCTTTCATAGAATTGTAATGTCAAATGACTAAAGAAGAGTGTTAAAATTTAGGTGCAACAGTGTTAAATTTATGAAGTTAAGTGTTAACATGGGCCAATAGTTATAATTGATAAGAGAAATTTCAATCCTTGGTGTAAAACATGGGAAAATCAGTGTCAAATTCTCAAATGATAATGTCAAATAACTGATGAAGAGTGTAAAAAACTAGGAGTGTGACTTCTAATTTAGAAGTTTAAAGTGTCAAATGTTTGGCACTCGCCCTCAATGATCTTACACTAATATTTTAGTATTTAACATTGATCTCCAATCATTTTATATTAAATAGTTTACGCTCACTAAAATTAGTTATTACTCCCAGGTTTTTACACTTATAATCTGTCATTTGACACTGTCATTATAGGATTTGACACTAATCTTCCCTCATTTTACACCAAGGAATAAAATTTTATTTACCAACTACAACTGTCAGCCCATTTTATTTGACACTCAACTTCAAAAATTTGATACTTTTACGCTCAAATTTTGACACTCTTCTTCAACCATTTAATACTAACGTTTCAAGAAGAATATTTAGGTAATTTAATAATCAAAATTTTGTTCAATTTAGAACCATGGTCCTTTTTGTCATTTTAGAATCTTTAGGTCCCTAGTGATATTAATTCAAAGTTTTGGTCACTAAGTGTCATTCTCCCTTAAATATTTGAATAATATACATATATATTATATTTATGTATATATTGTGTGTGTAATGTATATTATATATATATAATGTGAGTTTATGTGTGTGTGTGATTGGATTGCCCAAGAGAAGGATGAATTGAGCCTTTAAGAATTTCTACAACAAAAAGAAACTATATAACAGTACAAAGTGAAGCAAAAACAGAACAAGTGGTGAAATATAAATAGAGAAGGGATAGAGATAATCAAACACAGGGATTTATCCTGATTCAACCTTTTCACTTGGCATATGCTCAATCCCCAAACTTCCATTTGAGATTTGTCCACTATCCTTACAAGATTTGAATAGGTTCTTACAAAAGCTGCAATACAAAACCTAGCTCACACTTGAGCTACAATTCTCTCTTCGCACACTCTTACATAGTGTGTTACAACTCCCTTAGTGTTTTCCTAGCCTAAGACATTTCTACTCAATGTGGAATAAGTGTTTACAACATAAGAAATTTTCTTAGAAGAGTGATTAGAAATAGTGAACCTCACTATCTTTCAGCTAGAGATATAAGTGAGGGTTTGAATGCTCAAGAATCAATGTAACTGCACTTTGGCACTTTTAGCACTTAATTTCATTATCTAACAGTCTTGATAAGGTTCTATTTATAGACTTCTAAGCTAATCTAGCCGTTAAAAACAAAATATAGACCTTACTTTGTTAAACTAGCTATTTATTAACTGCATTAAATGCAATTATTAGAACTTGAATGTTCAAGTTGGTTAGCATGAACATTTAAGATAGTATGGCTAACATGAGTTTCTAAGATATGGAACCTCAATGAACGTTCAAGAGAAAACTCTTGATTGTTTAGCATGTTTTCTCAAGGTTTTCAAAAGTAAATCCAAATACGATAAACTATCAAATCAAATAGCATGATCATTCAAGTGTTTCAAAGTCACAAACCCATAAACTTAAACTATCAAGAAGATAAGAATGATCGATCAAGACACTTATTAGACCAAAAATGTGTTTTCGAAAAGCATACTTAAACATTTAAGAGAATTAATCTTAAACTATCATTGTGTGAAAATGTAAGTGAAACTTAAGATGCATGATGAACGTTCAAATTAAACAACATGATCATTCAAGAGTGTTTCAAAAGAGTCACTACATTAAGCCTTTCACTATGATCATCTAAGTGTTACACTATGACCATGCAAGATACAGCACAAAAGCAAATCACAATGTGTAACATGACTAAATACATATAAGAGTTTTAGCATGATTGTTCAAACTGTTGCCAACAAGAGAGATAATGAGAAAACTAGTAACATGAACATATAAGCCAGTTCTCTTGAATGATTAAGAGTCAGAAAGATTTAAAAACACTTTGAAAAACATGGACTCTTTTTTTATAGGATTGAGAAAACAAGTTACAACAAGTTTAAGTAAAATTGAGCATGTTTAACCATTACCTACACTTTGATCCTAAGAGAAAAACAACAAAGTTACAACAATAAAAAATTGGTCTTCTCTTGGTCATTTCTCCATAATGCTCCTAGAGACTTTTTCCATTTTCTCCAACATCATCAGCATCACTTGATTCTCACTACCCTTCATAAAATGCATGGACAAAAATTTTCACCCCTCCCTGCAACCAAAAGAAATGAGAGAATGGCTTCCCTAAAAGAAGAAATTAAAGGAAGGAGAACCACAAAGTTGATCAAAGCAAAGATGAAGGAAAAATAGAAAAAGAGAAAGAGGGAAGAAGAAGGACTAAAGACGAAATGGACAAAAATTTTTCACCCCTCCCTTTTGTTTCTTTTTTTTATCCCACATGCATGGTAAAAATAACAGTAAAAGACCCAAAAATAAAAACAAACAAGGTCCCAAACAAGATAATAATTATATCAAATGACCAAGATATAATAATCATAGACAAAGAAAAAACTATTTTTTTGTTAAGATACAAATAACTACTTCATATAAATCAAGGAAAGTTGTTAAAAATTAAATGTAACCACAATAACAGTAAAAGACTAAAAAATAATGAAAAACAAGGCCCAAACAAGATAATAATTATATCAAATAACCAAGATATAATAATCATAATCATAGACAAAGAATAAACTAACTATTTTTTTGTTAAGATAAAAATAACTACTTCATATAGATCAATGAAAGTTGTTAAAAATTAAATGTAACCACATCAACAGTAAAAGACCAAAAAAAATAATAACAAACAAGGGCCCAAACAAGATAATAATTATATCAAATGACCAAGATATAATACTGATACTCCAACATTTTTCCCCTTTTTTATGATAACAAAACACTTAAACAAAAAATGATTAGTACTAGGGATTGCTTGTGAAAGCTCCCCCACAATTTAAGCATGAGTAAAAACCAATAAACTTGGAGAATGGAGAATAAGAAACAGTCATATATATATATTCATTCAAAATACGGTTTAGTACGGACATATCATAGTTTTGCATACAAGATTTTCAAAACACACAAATCACACAATTATAACGAAAGAGCTCTAAGCTTTTTATTCCTATTCTTTTACTTGCTCTACTCTCTTTGATCCCTTTACTCCCCCTTTTGTCATCAATCGAAAAGGGGTGTGAAGAATCTCCTTGATCATCACTTCCTTGAGAGTAAAAGAAATGAAGAGCCTCAATCTCTGTTTAAGATAAAGTTCTCTTCTTTGCAACAGACTTCTTCCTTGTAGGAGGATGAAAAGGAGTCTTGCCATCATGAGAAATTCCTAGACTAGTAAGAATATTGCGAACCATTGAGTCCACACTAAGCAAGGTTAGATCCTTTTCCACATTGTCTTGAGGAGTCTCTAGGACAACAGTTTTGCCAATGGCTGTAGATTGCTCAATTGGGTCTTATGGATCATCAACAAGAACTAGTGTAATAGTTACAATTGGCTTAAGGAGTGGATCCTTAACTGGCACATCAGTAATATCTGGTGTCTTTACAACTTCTTTTTGGTATGTCCTCAGCTTGGTCATGATTTTAAGCAGGATCTTTGAGTTGTTCAGCTTCCTTATCAGTAGGAGGAGAAGGAGAATGACCCTCATCAAGAAAATCATCACCATCTATGTCATTTCCATCTAATGATGCTTTATCAACATTATCACCAATTGAATCAATAGGCTTGTGAGTCTTTGATTGTGTTCCTTGCTCTTAAAGGTGCAACACTAGGAAAGAAATGTGAGTTCAATTGATCAACAACTAACATAACTTTCCTTAGCTTGTCAGAGGTGGAGGCAAGCTTGTAGTTGACATCCATAAGCCTTTTGTCAACTTTGGCATTCAATTAAGCAAATAAGATTTCAATCCTCCCATAAAGAGCGGGAATACATGTTGGAAGAGGTTTTGGTGTAGTGACAGGTGGAATAGTGGAGGTTGAGGATAGGGATAAGGAACTTTGAGGATGTTTAGCTGAATGAGTTCTTTCACTATCATCTAGTATAACTCCCTCTTTAGTTCTCTTTCTCTTCCTAGTTCTCTCTTTCTTTTGCCCTTTCTTGTCCTTGTCTTCCTTCCATACTCCATTCTTGAGCACACCACCCATCTTAGTCAAATTTAGCTCAAACACAGGCTTTGGATTCACCTTCTCATTTAGGTACAAGTACTTGATGTTGTGCAACTTGATGATCTTAAAGATAAGTGATGCAAATGGCAATGCAGTTTGTAACACCTTACTTTATGACCGCATTTCTCATGTATTAGACTCCTACTAAGTCTATTCATTTATCTTTAGAAGCTTGAATCATTTAAAGGACTAAAACAGAAATTTTAAAATTTTGGTGGTATTGTTCATTTGGTAATGTAATTTTACCGACTAAATTTTAAAAAATCATAACTAAATATAGAAAAATTGTATTAATATAATTCAAAGTCTCTTAAAATATCTTTAAATCTTATCTACATGGAAAAAATATGAAACAATAACTTTAACATGCTAATTTATACAGTAAATTCCATGACTTTTACTATTCATTTGGTCATTTTCCTGTTTTTCATCTTTCTAGCACCAGTTTTAAAAATTCATGATAAATCATGTACATATCCAATCAAAGTGCTATTTAGTTTATTTGAAGCTTATTCTGTTTACTTTTAGAACATATATAACATCCATATGTCATTCCCTATTTTGTTTAAACAGTACCTACTTTATTAACTAGTGGTCAGAATAAGTATTTTTGTCCATGAACTTTACAAAATAAATTCCATAACACATTTACATAAACACTTCTTGCCCCAAAATTGGACTAAACATCATGTGAGACTTGAAGGGACATTACATGAATTTAGAAAATAATTCCAAATAAAAGATCATGGCCAAAATCAACATTTTGGTCAACCTCTTCTTCCTTCCCTTGGTCTTTCTTACTAGCCTTGCCATAACTTGTGCCTAACATATTAGTCATTTGGGAATGATGAGATTTAAAGAATTCTAGTAGAAATCTCAATTTAAGTGTACATGTTATCAAAAATGTCATAAAATCATTAAAGATACATTTTGAAACATAATGAGCTACATAATTCTATAAAAATTTCAGCAGAGTTTCCTCTTAGAAAATAGATATCTTGAGGTCAAAATCCTTACACATTTTCAACCAAATAGTCAACAATCATCACAATAGCAATATGGCAAGTCATAGATTTCCATAAAACATCATAAGATTACATAATGCAATAAATGGAAAATTGCTACCTTAGTTATTCTCTTTGCTTTTCCTCTTGGTTTCACTTCTTTCTAGGACTTCCACAAGCTTTCTCAAACTTAAATACAACATTAAACATCCACTTAAACCATTGATTCTGTGACTTTCTTCATATAGTTTATCTTAGCCTCTTTCATGAAACTAACATATATTCCTAAGGTTTTCCACCATAAGGAATCCAATTTTTGCATCATTTTCATGACATTCATACTCTAACATACTCCCCTATTCTAGCTGAAACTCATTTCAAAGGAGTAAGGAATGATTTTTCATGCAACTTGTCTCAAACCTTTGCAAAACCTTGTTTTCTCAAATAGATTATGGTTTCTACCAATTTTCTTGCATGAAAACTCATCCCTTTCAATTCCTCACTCTTGGCCGAAATCATTACTTGAGAAGGAAGAGAGGAGAACTTTACGGAACTACCTTAAACTACTAGAGAAACTAGCTTGAAGTGGTAGAGAATCTTACCTTTACCTTGATCTTCAACCTTCAAGCTTTGTTCTTCTCTCTCACACCTCTTCTTTTTTTCTTGGCCAAGTTTTAGAGCTCTCTCACTCTCTTTTACAGTAGCGTAGTCGGCCAAAGGAGAGAGGAAAATAAAGATCCTAACTCGCTCAATTACCATGGTAAAGTAACTTAACTCTTGGTTGGTTAAGTTTAATCCCTTCCACATTAAGTTTCCCAAAAAAATAATATAAAATTCCTTTATCCCATGTGCTTCAAAGATCACGCCATCAAGGGGGAAAAAGTGTTCAAAATATTACATATTTTTCCTAGTCCAGATATGTCCTGTACTGGTTACTTTTTACTGGGCTGTTAAAGTTACTTTTGCAGTATTTGTTACTTATGGATATAGGATTAAACTATACAAGGATTTGTATTTACTTTAATATCCTACCTCAAAAAGTATTTGTGTGGAGTCCATATACTTTTCTTTCTACATTATTTGCTTTTATGGGGCCCATAGCACCTTTTTTTGGTATTATGCATTCTATTACACTCGGCCATCAATTTTTCTTAATATTGATTCTTTTTACCTCAATGCCTTATTCCATTTGGGTTTGTGTCATAAGCTTCATTTTGACTATAATTTTTCATATTTATAAAATTACCCCTGGAATGGTCAATTGTGATTTTCGATTCTTTTGTGTCCTTTTCTGTGATTTTCCAAAGGACTACAATGCAAAATAATTCTTTTTCTATGGACTAAAATATAATTTTTCTATTTTGGACCTAGAAAATGATCATTTTACCCTTTTTCACATCTATCTCTATATTTCATATTTTACTACATACTTATACATTTTATGATATTCAAAAAATTAGGGATGTTACACAGTTCCAGCTTTGTATGTCTTTGCTCTCCTCTTCTCTCTACAATAATGTGACCAAGATTAATCTTTCTATCATTGATCAAAAGTACAAGTATTTGCGGCTCCCCCTTTGTAATGTGACTATAACTTCCAGGCTTGTTAAAGAATACCCTTGATACAATATAATAGAGTATTTAAAGCACATCTTTGAGGGTATGATGCTACCGTTTTGACGTATGTTCCTCTTCTTCCTGAGTAGTGTAGAGCATATCCGACCCCACTTAAAAAGAAATTTCTCTAGGTTTTGGTCATCACCATCTTCTTCCTTATTCTCTTCCTCATTAGTCTTATCTTCAAACCTAGTTATATTTACTCTAACTCTGTCAAAGGCATCTACTCCAATTAATTCATTGATAGTTCTTTTAGTAAACTTACTTGTTGTCCCCTTATTTCCACTTTGTACCTTTGTATCTTAGAATTAAATTTCAAGGAAATATACCACACTTTGGTATCGGTAGGGGAATGCTTATCATCAATCTCTAAGAAATTCTTACATGGTAGCAAAAAATTTTCAAACCTAAACTTGTATTATTGGCAATGGAAATTTCAAACTTAACAAAGTGACCTTGGGTTGCCGAATGTAGAGCAAATTTCTTCACGAAGATGCTTTCTAGTTGAGGGTTCTAAATCAACTCATCTTTGTTTGATTCTTATTCTTGAGAAGTAGAAGCTTCCCAATGTTTTTGGGTCCTCAGCTTCTTGGTGCGAGGAGATTTTCATGGATTCTTTGATGTATCTCCTTGCTTCTTCTTGTTTGTATCACCCTTTTTGCTTTGCTTTTGAGAATTTTTTGTGGCATACTGGGAGTTTGTACTTCTCTTTGGTCTCTATTCTTTGACTTCCCTACCCTTTGCCTTTGAACAAATCCTTAAATTTCCTCAATTAAAGTGTTTGGAAGTGGTTGGAATAGGCCGAGAAAGAGTTTGGAGAAAGTTTCAAAGCAATTAAACAGTGAAAAAGTGGGTTTGGAAAGAATTAGATGTAGAGGAGTTGAGAGAAGAAATGTTCTAAGGTTTTGGCTTGAATGAACAAAATGAACATCTGAACTTGGAACCCTATATATAAACTCAACGATGATCATTGAAGAAGAATGACTTGAACATTCATTTTGAGGTCCAGTGAAGAAAAGAGAGAAGAAAATGAGCAGTTTAAATGTTCATGGTGTTTACAATGATCGTTTAAGTGTTCATCAAAAAGTTTTTCCTGAAACTTGAACTATCAAGAAGATAGGAATGATCATTCAAGACACATATCATACCAAAATTGAGTTTTTGAAAAGCACACTTAAACATTTAAGAGAATTAATCTTAAACCATCATCATATAAATAGCAAATGCAAGTGAAAATTAAGATGCATGATGAATATTCAAGTTAAACAATATGATCGTTCAAGAGTGCTTCAAAAGAGTCACTACATTTTGCCTTTCACTATGATTGTTTAAGTGTCACACAATGATCATGTAAGATACAACACAAAAGCAAACCACAGTGTGTAACAAGATTAAATACATATAAGAGTTTTAACATGATCATTCAAGCTGTTGCCAGCAAGAGAGATCATGAGAAAACCAGAAACATGAATGTATAAGCCAGTTCTCTTGAATGACTAAGAGTCAGAAAAGTTCAAAAACACTTTGAAAAACATGAACTCTCTTTTGATAGGATTGAGAAAACAAGACTAGTTTAAGCAAAATTGAGCATGTTTAACCATTACCCGCATTCTGATCCTAGGAGAAAGTTACAACAATAAAAACTTGGTCTTCTCTTGATCATTTCTCCATAATGCTCCAAGAGACTTCTTCCATTTTCTCCATTTTTTGCAATCATCAAAATACATAAATACTCCAACAATGTGTAGGAGAGGGGACGGGCCAAATGTGTGTGTGTGTGTATATACATATTATATTATTATGTGTGTGCAATGCATATATTATATATATAAAGAAAGGGGAGGACGGTGGGGGGCCACAGCCCCTCCCATCTCCAGCATGGGTCCGTCCTTGGCTTGTCTCAAGTACATATATATATTAATGTTGGCAAAAAAAAATGTACATATATATTTGCTGATTATGCTTGAAATTAATTTTATATGCATGCTGTAAAATTTTTTTTTTTCTATTTTGAGATATTTTCAATGAGATTGACAATCTCAGCTAGCAAAGAATCTATATCTTTTGAACAATCAGCATGTTGTGGATCTTCACCATTTTCAATATTTTAATAATATTTTAGGATTTTAGGATTTGCAGTTAACAAGCATTCTCATGCTTCAAAACAATTTGCACTTTATCTTCCCTTGAATTCTTGAGTTCGTCTTATAATCCTTTGTCTGGTTTGTCTTGGAAGGTTTGTATGATTATATATATATAGAGAGAGAGACACACACACATTACTCTAGACAAAATCAGTTTTCTAGCATGATATAATCCATAAAGACGATGAAAACATCTCCTTTTTATTCATAGGAAACGTAGTTTGTTTTATAAAAGATTGGATATCAAAATTTCTCAATGAACGGTGTATCCAAATTTCTCATCAATCAAATAAGAGCTATGGTTATTAATTAAACCAATCAAATTAGTAGTGTCATATATATATAGGTATAACAGTTCAATAGTGCTCTAGACGAGTCATCTGGATAGTATGATATAATCCTTTAAAGATGATGACAGCATTTTCTTTTATTTTAATCATAGGCACCGTAGTTTGTTTTATACAAAAAATTTGGATATCCAAATTTCTCAATAAATCGTGTATCCAAAACCACAATAGCTTAAATATTGTTTGCTTTACCGCCATTCATTCAAATAAGAGCTAGCACCTTGTCTTCAAGGCATTGGCAATAGTAAGAAAAAGTCACACCATAGGAAAAAAAATAATGCTAAGGTTATTAATTAGTACAATCAAATTAGGATCATCTTTGGAAAATGGAAATAAATGGAGTTCTATTTTCTCATTTAGAAGGTCTATAGTAGTGTTGTTTTTCATAATGAGCAAGTGTTATGACATACAATATTTTGTCTCAAGTGTGCCTGTTAACTCTGGATGCATAAAATTAAATTAGATCTATGCATTAAGTTATATGGATGTTGATGAGTTGATTCTGAAGTATTATTAGTTTTTTTTTAATATTTTAAGGAAGCATTCCAAGTGAGATTGGTAATCTTTCACATATGCAAATATTGTATCTTGGAAGCAATCTACTTTCTAGTTCTATTCCTTCTTCATTATTCAACAATTCAGTGCTACAACAAATTGGACTTGGAACAAATCATTTGTCTGGTAATCTCCCGAAAAATATGTGTTTTGGGCTTCCAAAACTTATATTATTCCAAGTACATCACAACGACATGTCTGGCAAACTGCCATCTATTTGGCATCAATGCAAGGAATTGACAATATTATCATTAGCTGGTAACGGATTTGTCAGAGGATACATACCAAGTGACATCGGAAATTTGACCAACCTCCAATCCTTACGTCTTGGCATGAGCAACTTGGAAGGTATGATTTTTAATTATACCATGATATATATATATATATATATTTGTTAATTAATTAATTATATTATTAAATTATACGTCGATTGCAAATTTTCTTCGTGTTCTCTTGTGGTACAGATTTAGTAATTCTCCTTGTACCAACAATTATTTAACTGGATTACTTTCAAAAACCTCATCATGATATAATTTCTTGTAAAAACATGCATGCAAGCAAGTAAAAGTACTGTCAATCATAAAGAGATCGAAAAATTACGTTTGAAAAATATGAGTTTGTCTTTAAATAATGAATTAAAATAACTTAATTGTTGACCCAATCACAGGGCTCAAGTGGTGTTTGGTTATATCTAAAGACATGACGCTTCCTTGCTAAAACAATTCATTCAATGATGAAGTGCTGGCCAAAAACAAAAATAATGAAATAATGTGGCCCTTATATATTTACAAGAAATTGAAGATAAGCCGCACCGTTTAACAGGGTGGCTTCTAATAACTTTTGTAGATAAAATTGATAATTTCCTTTGGATCAGGTTGCTGAATAAATAAGGGAATAAAAATAATCTATATATAAAATAAAGATGCACAAAATCAAGAGAAATCATGATTGACTTCAAGAAATTAAAATGGTGAGAACAATTATAATTATATTTGTGAGTTCTTGCGTGCAGGCATGGAAACAATAGACAATTCAGTTCGAAATACAATTTATTTACCACACAAAATTTAGTCGCAAAAGATGTAGGAATTATGTTGGTCGGAAATAATATTGGATCGAATGAAAAGAAGCAGGGAAACAGTACAATCAGACAGTATCCTTCATACAAAATCAGACATGGCAATTTTTTATTGTTTTTCTATATTAAGCATTAGCTTGTTGACAATATATGTTAGGTCTGGTGGATCTAAATAATGTTGATGAACCAAGTCATATTACCAACAACCAAATAAAGAAACAAATTCATCCATTGTTTATTTAATTCTTTTATAGGTGAAATTCCTCGGTCTCTTTTCAACATGCCTTATTTGAGAGAGTTTGGTTTTGGCATCAACCATCTACATGGTAATTTGCCAGAAGATATGTGCCATCAACTGCCTTTACTTGAACTGTTCTCGGTTGCTGAGAATCGATTAGAGGGAAACATTCCAAAATCAATAAGAAATTGCACATCCTTGAAAACAATATTTCTGGATGACAACTCATTTACAGGTATGCTCTTATATGTGTAGGATTTATATTGTTCGTTCATTTCATATTCATATTGCACATTCATAAAATGCGTTCATTCACTACAACAAAACAGGTGATTTGCGACGGATTTTGAGATGGAATTTGAAGGAAATTCCGTTGCAAATAGTGTTTCCACGGAGTTTGAGCCGGAATTTTGTCTGTGGCAAATAAGCTCGTCGCAAACACTTTGCCACGGAAAAAACAATTCCGTCCCAAAATTGCGACGGAATTTGTGATGAATTTTATTCTGTCCCAAAATTATCGGGATAGCATATTCCAACTTTGCGACGGAGTTTGTGACGAAATTAATTTCGTCACATCGTCACAAAGCTCCAAGAATACCCTATTCCAACTTTGCAACAGAACTTGTGATGGATAGTTTAGTCACAAAACCTGTGGCAAATTCCGTCACAAGTGCCGTTGCATTTCTTGAGACGAGATTTGCAACAAATATTAATCTGTGGCAAATTCCATCACAAATTTCGTGGCAAATGTTGCAACAGAATTGATATGGAAAAATTTGCCGCAAATATAATAATTTTAATTCTGTTTTGCAACTTTAACTATCTCTAAAACCTGAAAAATCATATGAAGAAACCTACAAACTAGAACAACTTGAATGTAATGATAATATGAAACACATAATTTTCGTATAAATTCATCCCATAAAATCCATCAATCTAACAAATATTAGTAGGGTTCCCTTCAAAATATTAGTATAAATGTATGATTCACATCATAACTACAAAAAACCCAACAATCCAACAAAATAAAATAGAAGTCTAGCAAAAGATAGAAGTCTAGTGATAGATAGAAATCTAGTAATAACTACTAAGCAAGAGGAGAATGATGCTCATTATTTGGGTTATCTTCATTTGCATGCTAAGTTGCCAAGTCTGGGTGCATATGTGTCTTCAAATTATTAATTTCTTGTCTCTGCTGCTGAATTTCTTCTTGTGCATCATGTAAAAGAGACATAAGTACCATGTTGATTTGTCAAAACATCAAGATGTCTCTGTAGCTCACTCTCAACATTAGAATTAAGTCTAATATGAGAGGAGTTGGACATCCTAGTAGAATAGGAGGCATAAATGGAGGGAACCTCAAATCCAAGACCAAAAATCCGACCCTTCTTATTCCTACCTCCAACAGCCCTTAACCACAGTTGTATTTCATCAACAGAGTCTCCTTCGGTTGACAATAGCTCCATGAAATCAGCCTATAAAAGAAAGTAATATTAAGTTTAATGAGGATCTAATAATCATATATTATGATAAGAATTACATAGAATACAAGGAGTTGGACACAACTCTTAATTATATAAAATAATTACAGCCCCTCCAATAATTTGTGACAGAATATATCATTGAAGCAAAAAGTCTACTATTGAAATATAAGGAATTCCTTATATTCAAATTACCAAAGCTAATTACACTAACAATCTCATAAAGAATACAAGATATAAAGGCAAAAGAGAGAGAGGAAGAAGATGATCTAATTTAAGTAACATCAGAATTACCAAAGACTTTCTTATAGAATAGAAGCAAAATATATAAGTCAACAAACATTCAAACCATATTTGTCCAAAATATATAAGTCAACAAAGTAGAAAATAAAAATCATTGTAATTATGCAACTATTCTTTAATACTGATAGGTACACTAAAAATATAGGGGAATTTTGTTGAATGAAAAATCTATTAGTAACAAGATAGCAAGGATCTCACTCACAAAGTCATTAATAGCAAAGGGGGAATGTCCAAGTGAATAAATAAGGAATAATACTTAAGTGACTAAACCTAGTGGCAACTGCCTTATTTATAGCAAGAATGAGAAGATAAAATAATTAATAAATCTAAAATAGATCAAAAAAATCCTAACTACAGAAAATAAAATAGTTGCTAAAATATCTCATCTAAACTTCCTCACATATAGTTGCCACAATATGTATATTTCCCATATGCTCCATAACTGAACTAGTTGTTTCCCTCCTTTTCATTCATGTTGAGTAAGTGAGAGGCTTAAGGTTCTTATCAAACACTTTATCCATACGTGGTTTGCTACATCTTATATTTAATTCCAATAGTATAATTATAATGAGCTTTATTAATAAGATTTGACATTACTTTAAATTTGACATTATACAAAATTGCAAATTTAGCAAGAATTTATCCCTGATATGCTACACTTTATATTCAATTGCAAACCTTTTGCTAAATAGTTTATTGAGTTTAGACTTTATTATAAGCTCACAATACTGGAATTACCAAAGCTGATGACATAGTCATTATCTCAAAGAATATAGAGAATAGATTCTTTCTTATAGCACATATAATTTTCAATATAAAGTCTTCAAACACCAAATTCTTCAAAATAAGAACATGCATGACTTACACAACAATTAGTCAGGCCTCCAACCATCAGCACATTCTCAATGACAAATAAGTAAAAAAGAATCAGAAAAATATATACTTACATAGGCTTTGGCTAACCTATCATCAACAAATTGATTGGTATTCTCATTATAATGTTGGCGCCGAAACATTTCAAGCAATGTGGGCATCCTCCCAAGCTGTTCACTCTGCAAATGATAAATAAAGATAAGAACAATCATAAAAAATAAGAAACAATGCATAACTTGAAATGAATGCTTACCATCCTTCTTTTGTGCTCAGTTGAAGGAATGCTACCACATCTATTCTTCATGCCTCCTTTAGTAGAAGCTCGATTCGCTTTAGCGATTGCTTGTTTTGCCCCATATTGAGCGCTTGTCCATATACGGACCAGTTCTGTCGACACAGTTGCTAGAATCTAATCTAGTTGGATTCCTTTTCTCATATCCTCCCTAACTCTTGCCATATGTTGTCGGAGGATCTCACCACACTTTTTCTTCCAATTGGATTTTATTTTCTGTTCATGTTGTGGTAGCCATTGATACTTTTTCTGCATAAACAATAACAGATTCATAGGTAGGTAGGTCCGATACTCCACCATCATCATTTCTTGGAGGTCTTATTAAATTTGATTGAACGTGTGGCTCAAAGTAATGGGAGAAAAATGTTGCAATCTCCTTAGTTATATAAGCCTCATAAATAGATCCTTCCACATGAGTTTTATTCTTCACTTTTTGATTCAAGGTATGTAGGAATCTACATAAAGAGTCATGGTTGTTAAGACTTATTATAGTTACATATATTCATTTTGAATATGAAACATTTTATTACCTTTCAAATGGATACATCCATCGTTATTGAACAGGTCCGCCAACCTTTGCTTAGTAGGGAAGATGGATTGGTAGATGCTCCATTGAATTAAAGAACGCAGGGGGGAAAACCTTCTCTAACTTGCATAATGTAACAACAATGTTGTTCTCTAACACCTCCAATTGAGCCATTGTTAAGGTAGTAGCACAAAGTTCTTTAAAGAATTGACTAAGCTCGATTATAGGATTCCATACAACTTCAGGCAAAGCTCTAAAGGCAATTGGAAGCAAGCGTTCCATGAACACATGACAATCATGACTTTTCATTCCATACAACTTTGCTTCCTTCATGTCAACACATCGGGCCAAATTAGATGCATATCCATCAGGGAGTTTTAGACTCTTTAGCCATTGACAAACATCTCATTTTTGTTCTAAATTTATTGTATATTTTGCTTTTGGCTTATGAGATGTCCCTTCTACAACATCTAATTCCTTTCTTCGACAATATTCTTTCAAGTCCATCCGGGCTTCTTTATTATCTTTAGTCTTCCCCTTTGTATCCATGATAGTGTAAAACACATTGTCAAACACATTTTTCTCAATGTGCATGACATCAAGATTATGTCGAATGAGGTTAGGTTTCCAATATGGCAATTCCCAAAATATGCTCTGTTTTGTCCAGAGATGAGTGCCCTTATACCCTTCAATTGGTACAATATCTCCCCAATCGGTGACTTTTGGCAAATTGCACACTCTTCGCCAAACTTCTTCCCCATCTAACTGCAGTGGAGGCATTGAGTTCTCAATTCTATTCTTATAAAAGGAGCTTTTATTTCTCCTATATGCATGTTCTAGTGGAAGAAATTGTCGATGACAATCAAAAAAGATGTTTTCTTACTATACTTTAATTGAAATGATTTTGTGTTCTCCATACATATAGGACATGCTAATCTCCCCGATGTCATCCAACCAGACAACATGCCATATGCTGGGAAGTCATTGATTGTCCATAACAATACAGCACGCATTTGAAAGTTTTGCCTCAATGAGGCATCATATGTTAGCACACCCTCAACCCACAATAATTTTAGTTCATCTATCAATGGTTGCAAATAAACATCTATTTTCCCTTTAGGATTCTTAGGACCAGGGATAATCAATGTGAGAAACATATACTCTCGTCACATACACATCGTTGGTGGTAGATTGTATGGAGTGATGATCACTGGCCAACAAGAATAATTTTTCCCTGATTGGCCAAATGGTGTAAAGCTATCAGTACACAGTCCAAGTCGCACATTTCGCGGATCATTTGCAAAGTTAGGGTATGTGCTATCAAATGCCTTCCATGCTTCTCCATCAGAGGGATGTGAAAGGACACCAAAATCTCGATGATTCTTGTAGTGCCACCGCATTTCCTTTGCTGTTTTTCAAATACAAATAATCGTTGAAGTCTAGGAATCAGTGGTAGGAACCACAATTGCTTGTTTGCGATTTTCTTTTTTCTTCCACTATTTTTTCTTGTGGAATACCTTGCTTCACCACAAAACTTACAATTAGTTGCATTCAAATCATCTTTATAATATAGCATGCACCCATTCACACAACAATCAATCTTCACATAACCAAGTCCTAGCTTAGACACCAATTTCTTTGTTTTGGTACAAGTTTGGTGGCAAATGAGTATTTTTAGGTTGTGTTGCCCTCATAAACCATGAAAGGTTATTATAGGTTTGTTGTGAAATGTTGGAGTTTGCCTTAATGCTTAGGAAATGTATAGCTGCTGAAAGTTCAAACCAATCATCACACCCTTCCCACAAGGGTTGTTGTGCAGCATGTAACATGTCATAGAAAGCCTTTGCATTAGGATTTGGCATCTCTTCAACACTTTCATTATAGTTAGCCTTAAAACTTGGCCCTACTGCATCCATCACCATGGACTCATATCACGTGAATTGTTCACCAACTTGCCCATAAGAAATATCTTGGATGCTATTCAAAGGATAAAGGGTTGGACCTACCATTAGCGACGCTTCACCATGACTAGTCCATTGATAATAGTTCGGCTTAAATCCATACTTATAAAGATGCAACTTCACTGTGTCGAGATCGAAGTGTTTCTTGCATTTACACTTAGCACAAGGACATCTAATCTCCCGATCATGTAAGAAAGGAGGCAATTGGCAAGCATGATTAAGAAACTCTTCAACCCCTTGAAGAAACTCCGCCTTCAAGTATCCACAACTCGAATCTATTCTATCATACATCCATCTTCGATTTTTTGGAGCATCCATCCTCTTCTCTAATACACCTATGATGTTAGAGTCCCAACTAACTAGTTTAGGTATTTAAAAGTTACCCTAAAGGGTTCAATTAACTTCAAGTAGTACAATTAACTTTTCAATTCTTTATACTAATTTTTTTTTCTAATTTTACACATATTTGAGTTGAAGTAAAAATAAGTAATAAAGTGAAATTAAAAGAGAAAATCACATATTATAGTTGCATCCACTCAAGTCAAGAACTAGAATTAATAACACTAGATTAAACCATTTAGATCAAAATACAAAAGGCTAAAAAAGGCAAAAGCAAGCAACAATATATGTAATTTAGATTTTAGATCAAATACAATAAATGAAGTTAGGAGAATTAACATCCAAGAATCAACCCAAATAACAATTATAGCAGAACATGCTACTAATTAGATAAAAATAAAAGTATAATAGAAAATATGAACTCGTTACCTGAAAGTGTTTCAATCCGAAACTACTAGCACACTAATCTGGCACTTTCACAAGAGTAATCCAGCAACTCACTAATAGATCACATAATCAAGCATCAATTAAATTGGCATAACATTTTGACAAAATAATAAGCCTATAACGATATATATATATTGAAGATTTTCAGCCATATATTTAATTTAGATAGTTATTAATTAACTGAATGTATAGTCCAATTAAATTGTTGTCTCAATCCTTTCACTGTGGGTAAAGGCAAATGGTGAGAATACATTACCTTTTCTTTCTCACTTGCTTCAATGTCTCTTGGGCATCAAAAACTTTTAAAGCCTTTACTTTTTGTAGTCTAGCAAATTATAAATTAACAAAAAAGTATAGTGTCCTAGTCTAGTAAGTCGGTTCTAATGTCAAAAATTTGTATCTTACACATGCCTAATAGATTAATCATATCTTATCACATATGCTAAAACACCCATGTGACACATAAAGTGCCAAAGTTTTTCTACAAAGTCAATCACAATGAATCTGGGACGTGTAAAGTGTGAACCACTTACTTTGCAAATAAAGGAGAAATTGGCTTCATGTTATCCATTGTAGTAGGCTCAAAAAGAAATAAACAATTGCTGAAAATTACATGGGGCACAACCAAGGAAAAAATTGTTATTTTTTCTTTTTTTAAGATTATAATATTACGTGTTTCACATGAGCTCACTGATAGTGATACACAACATAGAAATTTGATTATTTAAACATTATGGCTTTTAGTATGAAGTATACCAAATATTACCATAAATTTATAAAGTGAAGTGTCACCAAAAAAGTTTGATCTACAATGATTGAGTAAGAAATATTTATGTGAAAATAAGGTTTAAGCTCTAAATATTAAATATAGGAATAAAAAAAAACCTAATACATGCTTCAAATGATACTTGAAGAAGTTACATTAGTTAGAGTTTATACATTTGTAGTCATCATTGTGATTATTTTGGTTCACAAAAGAGAGAAATCAAAGAGAAGCAGTATACGTTATTTGAAATAGGGTGAGTGGGGCCTAATGAGGAATACCAAAGGAGTAAAGCATCTTGCAGACAAGTAGGGCTAAGCATCAACCACCATGTATTATTATCAATATCATTATAATAAAGTAAAAATAAACAAAGCTAACAACAATGCTCACGTTCCCCATTCTCAAAGTTTTTGTCTATTTCTTAACTTTAGATGAGAGAAAAAGGAAAGCATATAACATACTTGTCTGAAGTGGGGCCTCTATATTATGTCTTGTAAAAGTTGGCCTGTATCCAATATATGTGTAAAAAACTCATAGCTTGCACATGGTATGGACCACCAACTAAAGAAACACCTCTCTAATAAACTTTTTTAATTTTAGAATTTTGAACTCATTAAAAAACAATTAAATTGAAAAAGCCACTAACAGTAACCTATAGAAACAGAACATCACGTAACACACAGCAGCAAAGTTTCAGGTTAAAAAGAAAAAAAGAAAAAGAAAAGTGCAAAACAATCTCAAGTTTAAGATAATTGTTTCAATTTTAATATCTCTGACAAAATTTCCTCTCAAGCTCTTCTACTGCCATAAATATTTACGCTTTACTCGTCTATCATTCAGAATGGAGATGCAATATTGAAATGAGTGGTAGGCCCACTCTCCCCTTGAAGCAGACACATTCTCCCTTTCACCCACTTTTAGAAGCATGGAACCTATTTTTAATTCACCACAGGACAAAATCTTTGAAAGCTAACAACAAAAAAGTAAACTTGTAATAAGAGGAGGAGACAGAAGAAGAGACGAACCTAAGTAAGCGCCAATCTGTCTCTTTAAACCGCAAGGAAAAGGACAAGCTTCAGCCACAACAGATTGAGCGAGATGAAGAACAATGAAGTGTGCAGCAAGTGAGAATAAGAGACGCTCGACTTGTTTGTGAGGCTGAGAGGCAAAGGGTTAGGGTTTTCTATTTGGGAATTTTACAAAAATAATGGATGGAGGGAATGAACCAAAATAAGCGAGGGAAGGAATGAAAATGAGACCACGCCATATACCAATTTTATTATTATTATAATTATTTGATGACAAAAATATATATTATTATACATGTTCAAAAAATTAAAAATATATAAAGTTAAACTATATTTCTAAAATATTTATTTTACATAAAAAATACATAGCAAATTCATATTTTTAATACATTTACTTATGTCATTGTATAAGAACTACAAATCTATATTCATGCATATGCCCAATTTTTATAAGAACTAAGAAAATGGATTGATATGCGTAATATAAATATTAAGTGTCATTTTTTATTAATAAAAAAGTTAATATTTTTTTGTGGGGAATAAAAATTTAATACTAATCAGTAATATAAATGTTTTAATAAACTATTAAAATATATTTTCTTTCCATTTAAATATATAAATAAAAGATACATATATATTCACATACATATATGTATATATATTGTTTGGAAGGGGGAAGGAGTGTATATACTATATAGAAAGTTGGAGGGACCTTATATTGTTGCTCCATCCATCACCATCTCCAATGTTTGATATGTTAATAGAAGTATATGTATTTATATTTAAAAAAATAAACATATCCTTTATATAAAAAACTACTCACAAACCCAAGGTGCAAAAACTAAGTCGAACCCAAAGAAGATATATAATACCTTAGTATTAACAATTATGTATAAATTATGATTATAGTATATCGTAATAATATATTAATAATAAAATGGATTGCTTTTGGACAAAGACTATTGCTAGGATTCAAAATGGTGATCAATTGTTTTTGTTTAAGACGAGTTGGACAAGAACTTATTGATTAAAGAGACTAAAGAGATTTAAGTGTGAGAGATTGAGAGAAAAGAGATTAAGTTTGCAAGAGTGGTCAAGAGAGTTTGAGAATATGGGAATTCAAGAGATGGAGTTAACTAGGAGTCAAACAAATTGGAGTTGAAAACTAAAATTTTGAAGTTAGAGTTTCTTTGTCTAAGGTTAAAAAACAATTCCCTCAAGAAAAACATTATAACCATATACTTATACTCAATACAGTAAATATCATTATCATTTAGGCCCTAAAAAATAAATTAATTAAGAATACATTATAGAATTACATATATATAATTATATAATATTCAATTATATAAAAATTAAAATCATAAATATATAATTTTGTATATTATGTTAATAAATATGGTTACATAAATATATAATTTTGAGTATATGAAATATAATTATGAAAATTGTAATTAATACCATATTTTTAAATAATTAAAATTAAATACTTTGAATCATTTTGTGATGGACATTTGTGACAGAACCCTTTCCATAGCAAATTTGTTGCAAATCCATCACAAATTCCGCCACAAATCAGGGATAAGTTATCCCTAAAATATAGTGATGGTATTTGCGACAAAATTGTCCGTCCCAAACAATTGGAAATTTTTTTTTTGAATGTTGACATTTTGTGACGTCATTGTGACGAATTTGCGACGGATGTATTTTGTGACAGACAATTCCATCACAAATTCTGTCACAAATGTTTGAGACGGAATTGGTCCATCACAATCTCCTTCACAAAAGTTTGTGACGGATTTGTGCCAAACATGCCACGGATTTGGGACAAAATATTTTCCGTCTCAAATTTCCATCACAAATTGCATGTTTTGTTGTAGTGATTTCATATTCATATTGCACATTCATAAAATGGGACTTATATATAGCCAAAGATTACAATCTCAAAATGACATAAGGATAATAAGTGAGGTGGCATGTTAAGGTGATGTGGATGTTTGTCATTGACTTAGTTATTTTTATTCAATCAAGCGAAGATAGTTAGAAATGATAGTAAACCTCAATTTAATTTTCAAGAGATTATACCTAATTCTTAACCTACTTTTAATAATTTAAATAAATTAGGACTTTGTACATCTTGCAACATAGATTGCCAAAAAGTAGTCAACAACAATTTTTTTCTGCCATTAAAAAATGTAACAAAACAAAGCAAACAAAGCCCCTTAAACCATCTTAATGGTCAGGCATATTATTTCAATAAGCTATCTCTGTCCTATACCCACGACTCAATACATAGCGATCGAGAAACAGGATGAATCCCAGGAATCATAGGCACTACAATTGTTACATTTTACATTTTAGTAACTTTCCCATGTAAATTGTTTCATTTGGAAGCATTAAAAAGCTCTTTGAGAACTTGAACCAGTGTAGAACTCAAAACTGTTAAAAATTGTTTCTGTGCATTGTTTCTCTTATTACGCATCAAATTTTGAAAATTCATAACTAAATGTGAAAAATTATTTCTCAGTAATTCAAGTCTCTTAAAATCGTTCATATCTTGAATTTTATGGAAAAACTATGAAAATGGAAAGTTATCGCTCAAATTCTTATAGTTTATTCATTAAATTTTACTGTTCATTTTTAGCTTTCAGTTTCTATTCAGATTCTGAGCCATAACTTTAGGCATTCATATCTCATTGTATACAAAACCAATTTCCACATTCTTGTATCATTGGAAAGATCTACATGTCCAATTTCTAAACATATAAACCACTTAAGGTTTCCACGTGCCTATTGGTCATTATGCCAACATTTCAGGGGTCTAAAATAACTACTATTGAAATAGTTTTGACAAATAAATTATAACTTTCTTTATACAACTCCAATTGGAGCCAAACCAGTGCCAAAATGTTCACATGACATAGCTCTAAACATAAATACAAATAAATGAATTTTTGGAGCATTATACAATTTTATACAGCATCTCAAAATTGACATAATTTACAGACAAAAACAATTTCTAGCAAAACAGTCCAGTACCATCAATATTCCATATGCTAACATGCTTTCCTTTCCTATGACTTAGTTTTATCATCGTTAAACTATTGGTGAGAGATTGGGGAATCTCAGTAGTAAACTTGCACATGCAATTACATCATTACAACACATTTGAGACATTGAAAACATTGCACAATTTCATAAAGCATATAAAATTTCCATGTTGTCATATGAAAATTCGGCAATATAATAGCTTAAAAACAAGACATCATAGGCTTAGCCCTTATCAATAAAATAGCCAGCAAATCAACAAAGTAGTCATAACAACATGGCAATAGTTTCATAGCATATAAACATGCATAACATCATTATGTAGTCATGTAAAAGCAATGCAAGATAATACCTTGGAGCTTTAAACTACTTCAACTTTGAACTTGCCTTTCACTTGTTGTGATCCACTTCCTTAGCTTGTTTTCAGCCTATAAACATTAGTAATCTTTGCTAAATAACTTGCTAACACAATTGGAAACCAAGCATGCATGAATGGCCCTAATTTTTGACATTTTGTACACTAACTTCAATGCTTAATTCTTTGCTCTTTCTTAGCTAATTTGGACCCTAGAAACTCATTTGAACCATTAAAATCATCAAATTCCAACCTTAAGGTCACCTTCTTGACTTGGCCGAAACATGCCTCTCAAAAACCCAAAATGGAAAAATCAATTCTTTGATAATTCTTTCATGCATTCTAGTCATTGTTCATCATCACAAACTCGTTGCTATCATTATCTTTACGAAACACAAAAACCTAGCCCATAAACCTTGCTTTGGCCAAGACAATGAAGACCATGGAGAAGGAAGAAAAGCTTTCAAAACCTTGACCCAAATGGAGCTAGAAGAGTTTGGAAGAGAGACCTTACCTTGGAGCCTTCCTTCTTTCCTCCCTTCTCTTCCTCTTCTTCTCTCTTTCTCTCTCACTCTCTCAGCTTCCTCTCTCTCTCCCCTCTCTTAATTTCACATCTCCTCTCTCTCTCTCTAGCACTCCACCTTTGGGTCTGACAAATGAGCAAAGAGGGAGGAGTGGAAAGGCCTATTTATAGATAAGTTGGATTGATCATCACCATTGGTTGCTACTTTAATTCAAAGGCTTGTAATTATTCTTCATTAATTCATGCAAATTCCCATCTTTAGCCCTTTCTTCTTGTGCCACTGTGAAAGATGAGAGAGAAATTTTTATCCTCCATTATATTGGCCTTGCTTTTTCGGTTTTCAAAAGGGAAGAGAGAGAATTTATGAACTTGAATTTTATAGACTCAATTGACTTTGGGTTGTGTACTTTTATCCCTGTTTTATTTTATATCATAAATTCTTTGTATGTACTTTACTTATGCGTTCACTACCTTTATCTCTTTACTTTTTCATATGGGGTCCACTTGTTTTTACTTTTTAATATTTATTCTACTTGATCAGAAGTTAGTATTCATATGAGACCTGTATACTATTATACTTGTACTTTTCCTCTCCGGACCCACATATTCTGTATCTTTTGTACTTCTACCTTGGACTAGAGTATTTTATTATTGTGTTATCTCTCTACTTTTCAAAAATGACTATTTTACCTTTACCTTTTAGCAAAATAACTATTTTACCCTTTTAAAGCTCTTTTTGATCTTTTTATGTTATTTTAAACTTCTAACCTATTTGATTATACTCTTATACATCCCTAAACATTAGATATCATTCCAGAGCAATTCCATATTATTTCTTAACATTATCTACTCATGCAATGCATGTAAAGTTTTAAGAATGTTATAATAATAATACTTAAAATTTTTGATGGAAACTTGCACTGGAATAAGGAAAATTTTTTATCATAGATTCTGTCATAAATTTATAGTTTTTTATTTTTTGTAGTGGGTAAAGCCTTCTCATAGATTGATCATCAACTTCCATATTCTGCTCTCAAGGGATGAATTGCGGCTAGACTTCCCATTCTCTCATGATCAGCTTTTGAACTTCCACTATTAACTCTTCCTCCCAATGTGCCTGAACATCCTTACTACTTGTGAAATTAATAGCTAGTCAACTATTCTACATGACACATAATATGCAAAGCACGGTAGAGATATTATTAAAAACTAACTAATTTCATGGAAAGATGAAAATTAGTTTATTCCTTTCCAATGTTTATGTATCAACTAACTAGAATAACAAAAGTATAAAGGCTTCCCAAGTTACAAGAAATGTGTAGTTTTTTTTTTTAAATAAAGTGATGCATTAAAAAGTATTACATGTATTATCTTCACTTTGAAAGTCTATTTTCTCATATAAATGTTATAACGTACCATTTATTTCTTTCCAGGTTTTATACCCAAAGAATTGGGCAATCTTGATAAACTTGAACGGCTAGATTTTGGCGGTAATCATTTGAATGGACCTATTCCATCCCATATATTCAACATTTCAACAATGATACGCTTGTCCCTTGGTACAAATTCCCTCTCTGGACTTCTCCCATCATATCTAGGCAGTGGCCTTCCCAACCTAAACTCTTTGAATCTGGAGCAGAATGAACTAACTGGTCAAATTCCAAAAAACATAGCAAATGCTTCTAAGCTCATTGAATTATATTTAGATCAGAATAAATTTATCGGAGAGGTACCCAATGTACTTGGGAATTTAACCAACTTGATGGCGTTAGGTTTGCATTGGAATGATTTGAATGGGTTGATTCCTTCTACAATTAACAAATTACAGAGCCTTCAAGTTTTAGCTCTTAGTAGCAATAGATTGCAAGGGCCCATAATTCTAGAACTTTGCCAAATAAAAAGTTTGAGTGAGTTGTATTTGGATAATAACATGTTTTCCAGAATGATTCCTGAGTGCTTGGAGAATCTTACTTCTTTGCGAAAGTTGGATTTCAATTCTAACAAATTGATTTCTTATATTCCCTCTTCTTTTTTGACTCTCAAAGATATCTTGTTCTTAGACTTATCATCCAATGCTTTGAGTGGAAGAATTCCACCTGAAGTATCAAACTTTAGAGCAATTACACAACTAAACTTGTCTAGAAATCAAATTTCAGGAAACATCCCCACAACAATGGGTGGCTTGCAAATGTTAGCAATCCTATCCTTGGCTCATAACAAATTGCAAGGGTCTATTCCTGAATCATTTGGTGGCTTGATAAGTATTGAGTTCTTGGATCTTTCCCAAAATTATTTGTCTGGTGTGATTCCGAAGTCCTTAGAGTCACTTGTTTATCTAAAATTCGTTAACCTTTCCCACAATTCTTTGCATGGAGAAATTCCAGATGGCGGGCCTTTTCAAAATTTTACAGCTGAATCTTTCACAATGAATGAAGATCTTTGTGGGAAGCCAACTACATGTCCACCCATGTAGGATAGTAAAAAAGCACAAGTTGTTAGCAAGGCTGACTTCCCAAGAGGGGGGGTGAATTGGGAAGATTGAAAATTTTCTGCACAAGGTGAGGTAAGTGGAGATATCACAGTATAATGAAAATAATGCGTAAAACAGAGCAAGCTGAAAAGTGAAGATAGGGAGAAGAAAACTCAGTAATTTATCCTGGTTCGGTCTTTCCACTTGACCTACGTCCAGTCCCCAAGACACCTCTTGAGATTTATCCACTATACAGCAAGAATTTCAATGGGCTTCTTGCTAAGGCCACAGTACAACGAGTATGCTCTGTTTCTGAGCTCTCTCAAACTCTCCAAGCACTTTCACTGTGTGCTTCTCAATCCCCTTGTGAATACCCCTCACAAGTAAATCTATCTTCCAGATGAAGAGTAGATTGATTACAATGAAATAACTCTCTTGAAAAGAGTAGATATGAAAGTTTAAGTACAAGTTTAGAAGTTGAGAGGGTAAAAGCTTTTGAGAAGAAGATTTAGCAGAAATTCGGTATATACAAGTTTGATTCGTTACCCACAACTTCAAATGATGTTGTATTTATAGATTTAGGTCTCAAATATCCGTTAGAGACTAAATCTATCCGTTGGGGAAGTTATCCAACGGTTACTCTGAAAAACTATCCGTTTACCAACCGCATTTAATGTTTCTGACATACTGAAATTCGAATTTTGGTTGGTCAACAGACGAATTTTGAAGGAACCGAAAGTTAAAGCTTTCAACGTTACAACACGAAGTTCGTCTGTTCATGAAGTGAAATTCGAATTTTGAAACTTATAAAACATTTTCACAATGTGACATACGAATTTTCAAGAAGAAAGATTTTTGGTTAAGTGTGAACAGTGTTTTCAATTTGCTACAGTGTCTTCGAAATTCGAATTTTGGTATCCAAAATTCGTCTGTCCATTGAACGTATAAAGAGACACAGTAGTTTACTTTCTTCGAAATTCGAATTTTGAAAGGGTGACATTCGTCTGTCAGAGAGCAATTTTGAGACTTAACTCATTCTTGATCTCAGATGAACTTTAACATAGTTTCAGACGAATTTCTTCTATTTTCTCAAGTTTTGTTTTGTCTGAAATTCGAATTTTGAAGACTCAAAGTTCGTCTGTTGTAAAGAAGCTTCTTTCAGACTTATATGAAAATTCGAATGTTGGAATCTCGAAATTCGTCTGTCAGAGAGCATTTTTCAAGCTGAATATCTTTTGATTTCAGATGCACTTTGTCATGGTTTCAGACGAATTTCTTTGGTTTTCACAAACTTCATTTTACTTGAAATTCGAATTTTGGAAGTGTGAAGTTCGTCTGTCACCAGAAAGGCTTCTTTTAGACTAGATGAAAATTCGAATTTTGAACCACCAAAATTCATCTGACAGAGAGCCATCTCTTCAGACTTAATCAGTTTTAGCTCGAAATTCAAATTTCCAAAGGCAAAGTTCGAATTTCTAACTTGACAGTTTAGTTTAAACTTTTAACCTTCGTCTGTTTGTGGGTGTTTTTCAAATATTCAAGGATTTAACATAAAATCAAAGTTTGAAAACATCTTTTCTTCAAATCAAAACCTTTTACCCAATCATAACAAAAACTAAAGATCCTACAAGAGATCTAACAGCAAATACTCAGAAAATCTTCACTTGGAACAGCTTTGATCTCCTTTGATATCTTCAATCCAAGATCTTGAGTGTTGGTTTAAAATCATCAAAACTCTTTCATCAACATTCTCCCCCTTTTTGATGATGACAAAACAACTCACAAACTGGATTAGTACTTGGGTTTGCTTTCATAAGCTCCCCCTCAACATATGCATAAGATATCAAAATAACAGATTAAGTGAAGAGATTTAACGCCCAAAATATTGCAATCAAGAACATACTATATATCACCAAACTATTGTAATACAAATTCCAATTAAAGAGTAGTTCTTAAAATCACACAACCAAATACAAAACACCCAAATAAAACAAGATACAACAAGAATAATCAGCCTAAGATCTAAGTCATCACTTCTTCTTTGGCTTCTTGCTGTAAGTCTTTCCTTTTCCAGATGGCTCAGCAGATTTTCCAGCTTGCTTGGTCCCAGTTTGCTTCCCAGTTTGCTTTATCTTCTCCCCCTTTTTGGCATCATCAGGAAGTCCAACAAAGTCCATTGGAGGAGGTATCTGAGTGATAGGAACAGCACGAAGGGGGACAGGAGCAAAAGGAATCTCTGGCTGAACTGGTGCAGGGGGCTCAGCAGGTTCTTCATCATCATCAGAGACCTCAAGCAGTACTTGCATTTCCTGCCTAGAAAGAGCTAGTTGAGCTCTTTGGTGCTCTGAAAGCCCATAAGCAGCAATAGATTGAGAAGGTGGTTCAGCAGGAGGAAACATTTCTTCCAGCCTTCTCCTTTGAGCTAGCAGCAGAGCATTGTGAGCAATGGCAAGATAATCTACAACAGGCACAATGCTCCTTTCCACATTGCTTGCTCCTTCTGGCACAGAAGAGGTTGAAATGGCTTCAACCAGTCTTTCAACTTGCTCTGATTCTTGAATGGACAGAATTGAATCCAGAGCATCTTCTTGCATTGGCTCAAGAGGGCTTGATTCTTGAAGACCTTCTCCTTCTAATCCATAGTCCAAGGGTGGACCAGGACTTGGTGTTTTCATAGCACCATCACCATCCATATCAGTATCATGGTCAGAGGAGGCAATCTCAAAGGGACTTGGAGGCACAGGGGATGGAGACAGAGTAGGCTCAGGGACACCAGGCTGAGGTGGAGCTGAAGTGGTAGGAATTGCATTTCTTATCTCTTCATATGCATCAGCTACCACCTTCATATTTACTGCCAACTGATGGATCTGATCTTGTAGATGAGCAAATTTGGCATTTTGCTCATCTTTAATGCTGAGAATGAGTGTTGACAGACTGTCAAACAACTCAGTGATCTTAGTTGGCTTGGCTTGTGAGGAGGGAGTGGAAGGAGGGTGAGTAGGCCTGGAGGGAGATGGAATTGTCTGGGAAGGCTGAGGTAAGGATCTTTCAGGGGCCTCAGAAGTGCCTTCTTGTTGGAGGGATGCATCAGGGACAAAGAATAGGTCTTCAGTTTTTCCTGCTCCCTTTCCAACCCATCGTCCTTCATCTTTCTCAATGCCCATTCTTTGCAGTTCCTCCTCCTTGAATGCCTCAGTGAGTTTCCCTTTCCCTTTCTCAATGTGCTGAATCCTAGCATGCTGCAGGATTCTTGAAACAATTGCAGCATAGGGGAGTGTGGAATCCTTCCTCTGATCCCTTACCTTTATCATTCGCTGAAGGATGATATGACCCATATTGATCAGCTTCCCACGAATGATAGCAGTCATCACATGAGCCTCTGCCCTTGTTATCAGATTGAAGCTACCACCCTTGTTGAAAATGATCCTTGACACTATGTAGTGCAGGATTCTGACTTGTACACTTAGGTCTGTGGGCTTCAACAGATTTATTGTTGGCCTGTTCTCCCTTCTCCTGAATAAGGTGTCCAAAATGGTGCTCTCCTTGTAGTACAGAAAGGATCCACCTTCTTCATCTGCTGTGCTTGCCTCATCCATATACCCAGAGGCTGTTAAGTCAACTTTTAGCCCATCTTGTCCTGGGATTTCTAACACCTCATTGAATGTTTCATCAGCAAGCCAAATGGTCCTTGATCTCAAGGTGACCTCCCATTTCATCTTCTTGCTGTTATACTTAAGAGACGCATACCAAGTCTTCACTACTTCATCATCATATCTTTCAGCAATTTCCAACAAATTTTTATATCTTAACAACCATATAGCAGCATCAAAATTGTTGGAAATCAGAAATTGTTCCACATTCACACAATGAGGCTTGATTACCTTTTTGTTGGAAAACTTGGTAGTGTACTCTTCTTGAATCTCAGGAGTGCTCCATAGTGGTAGTGTAGTCAATTCAAACTCTCCAGATTCAGTACTGGAAGAGGCAGAAGAGGCAGCAGCAGGAGCAGATGGTTCTGCACTTTTTGAAGAGGAGGGGCCAGATTTCTGAGATTCTGCTTTGGATGAAGATTTCTGGCGTTTAGAGGGAGTAGCTTTACTGGGTTCGGCTTTTCTCTTTGATTTCTCTCCTTCTTTGGTAGCATATTGTGATTTAACATTCCTTTTCGGACGGGCCACAGCTTTTCCTGTTCCAGGAATTTTAACTCTTGCCATTTCTCGGTTGAATGAAGCAGAATGTGGCTGAGAATGGGTTTATATGATGCGAAAGGAAGTTTAATCGGTGGAAAAAGACGGTTTTTGGACAGAAGTTAAGAGGATTGAAGAGAGAATCAGAACAGACTTAGAGAGGTTACAAATAGGGTTGCGTCTGTTCTGTGGAAAACTGACGCATTTAACGTGTGTAACCGTCTGACAGACGAATTTTGAGAGGTCAAAATTCGAACTTCGGGCAGTTACAAGTTAAACCGTTCAGCACAGCTTACTGACAGATGAATTTTCATCTTGAAAGTTCGTCTGACAGTGGCTTGAAACAAACAATACAAGCACATCAGACGAATTTTGTTCCAACAAAATTCGAATGTTGAAAAGAAAAAGGCAGACAATAATCAAATCAACAGTCAATAGACGAATTAAGCATTCAGAACTTCATCTTTCAGTGATACAATCAACAAGAACATGGTTCAACAGACGAATTTTGAGCTTGACAATTCGAATTTTTCAACTTTTGTCAAGATTGTTCAACATTCGTATGTTAAGAAGTAATGCTTCATATAGCAATGATGAACAACTATGACGTTGAAAATATATATATATATATATATATATTTTTTGTCTTTGAAAATTCGAACTTTCAAGCATCAACAGACGAATTTCGAGGCATAACCGAGAACTGTTCCAAGACATAACAGGCCAAAGTTCGTCTGTTAGTCAACCAAAATTCGAATGTTGACCACGTTGACTAGTTCAAAAACATAGATTATCAAAGAGATTTTTCTAGTATTCAAACAACACACAAATTTCAACTTTAAAAACTTACAGAATGGATCCAGAACTCAGAATAATTATCATTCTCTTCATTTTCTGGTTGTTCCAATCTGGAGTGCTCCAATCTTTCAAACTTTTAGCCATTGATTTTCACAAGGAGCACCTGAAACTATACTAAAACATACTCCGATGCTCAAGTTAGAATTTATTCTAATATGAAAAGTTCTAAAGACAGACTTGCACAGAAATGACTTACAATTCATTGGGATTTACCATTCCCAATTCTCTCCTTATTTTGCAGTGTCTGTCTTCTGATAGAGGCTTTGTGAGTATATCAGCAACTTGATCCTCTGTTGGGATGTACTCCAATCTAACTTCTCCTTTCAGAACGTGATCTCTTATGAAGTGGTGCCTAACTTCAATATGTTTAGTCCTCGAATGCATGACAGGATTCTTGGTGATATTTATAGCACTTTGGTTGTCACACATGATTGGTGTCTCTTTCATTTTAACCTCAAGATCTTCAAGCTGCTGTTTCATCCAGATGACTTGGGCACAACAGCTTCCAGCTGCAACATACTCAGCTTCTGCAGTGGATAAGGCCACACTGTTTTGCTTTTTGCTGAACCATGAGACCAGGGATCCTCCAAGAAACTGACAGGCTCCACTTGTGCTTTTTCTGTCAGTTTTGGATCCTGCAAAATCAGCATCAGTGTATCCTTTGAGATCTTCTCCATTGCCTTTTGGATACCAAAGACCCATCTGTGATGTTCCAATAAGATATCTAAAAATTCTTTTCACAGCTGTTGCATGGGTTTCTTTGGGGCATGATTGGAACCTTGCACACATGCAGACACTGAACATAATGTCAGGTCTGCTGGCAGTTAGGTACAGCAGAGATCCGATCATTCTTCTGTACTGAGTAATGTCAAACATCTTCCCATTCTCATCCATGTCCAGTTTGGTTGCAGTAGCCATAGGTGTTCCCATTGGCTTGGCATTCTCCATACCAAACTTCTTTAACAGCTCCTTTAGATACTTGGATTGACTGAGGAAGATACCATCATTTAGCTGTCTGATTTGCAATCCAAGGAAGAAATTGAGTTCACCCATCATAGACATCTCGAATTCTCCCTGCATTAACTTAGAAAATTCCTTGCAAAGAACCTCATTAGTAGCACCAAAAATAATATCATCAACATAGATTTGAACAATTAGTAAATCTTTATTTTCTTTCTTAGTAAATAAGGTTGTGTCAACTTTGCCTCTGTTAAACCCCTTTTCAGTTAGAAAATTGCTCAGTCTCTCATACCATGCTCTAGGGGCATGTTTTAAACCATGGAGAGCTTTCTTCAGTTTATAAACATGGTTTGGTTTTGTAGAGTCCTCAAAACCTGGAGGTTGATCAACATAAACCTCTTCCATGATATATCCATTTAGAAAAGCACTTTTTACATCCATTTGATATAATAAAATATTTTTCATGCATGCATATGCCAGTAGTATTCTTATAGCTTCTAATCTAGCTACTGGTGCAAAAGTTTCTTCAAAATCAATACCTTCTTCTTGATTATACCCTTTAGCAACTAGTCTAGCTTTATTTCTGATTATTGTTCCAGATTCATCAAGTTTATTTCTGAAAACCCATTTGGTACCAATAACAGGATGATTTTTGGGTCTAGACACTAAATCCCAAACTTGATTTCTTTCAAATTGATTTAATTCATCTTGCATAGCCAAAATCCAGTAATCATCAGTTAAGGCCTCTTCAGTACATTTGGGTTCTATTTGAGAAATGAAAGCACAGTTGAGCATCTGTTCTCTTAACTGTTTTCTGGTTTTGACTCTCTCTAGAACATTCCCTATTACTTGATCAACAGGATGATTCCTTTGATATCTCCAAGCTCTAGGAAGTTCTTGAGATGTTTCCTCATTGTTTTCTTCATCAAACTCTTGCTCCTGGATATCTTCCTCTATATTAACAGATTCAGATATCTTTGGAGGTTCAGTTTTACTCTTATCAGAAATTCCTAGTTTTTCAAAATTGAAAGTAAGATCATCCTCATTGATAGTATGTTTTGAAACAGTTTCATTTTCAATGAAAACCACATGTATAGATTCTTCTATTACATTTGATCTTTTATTATAAATTCTATATGCCTTACTCCTACTTGAATAACCCAGAAATATACCTTCATCGGATTTGGCATCAAATTTACCTAGATTTTCTTTACCATTGTTGTGAATGAAGCATTTGCACCCGAACACATGGAGGTGTGACAGATTTGGCTTTCTTCCCTTGTACAGCTCATATGGAGTCTTCCCAAGGATTGGTCTGATGTAAGCTCTGTTTATGATGTAACTTGCTGTATTTACTGCATCAGCCCAGAATACTTGGGAGAGTTCCTTCTCATTTAGCATAGCTCTGGCCATCTCTCCAATAGTTCTATTCTTCCTTTCTACTACTCCATTTTGTTGAGGAGTTCTTGGTGCTGAGAAGTTGTGATCAATCCCATGCTCATTGCAGTACTCCAGGAAGTATGCATTTTCAAATTCTCCTCCATGGTCTGACCTGATAGACACAATAGAAATACCTTTCTCATTTTGCACTTTCTTGGCTAAGGTTGCAAATGCATCAAAGGTATCACTTTTGGAGGAAAGAAATAATGTCCAAGTAAATCTAGAATAATCATCAACAATTACAAGCACATACAGATTACCACCAAGACTTTTCACCCTAGATGGTCCAATTAAGTCCATATGCATCAATTCAAGTGGTCTAGTTGTGGTAACTACATTTTTAGATTTGAATGATGATTTGGTTTGTTTTCCTCTTAAGCATGCATCACATTCTTTATCCTTTTCAAAAGATATTTTTGGTAGACCAGTTACTAGCTCATTTTTAATTAGTTTAGACAGTTGATTCATGTTCACATGAGCTAATCTTCTATGCCATAGCCAACTATCATTATTCTGACTAATTAAGCATACAGAATCTAAGGGAGGAAGTTCATCAAGATCAATAGTATAGCAGTTACCATCCCTTTGAGCTTTGAGGATAACTTTGTGATCACTTTTTCTGATGACCAGGCAAAACTTTGAGTCAAACAGCACCCAGTTTCCTTTGTCACAGGTCTGACTCACGCTTAGTAGGTTGTGGTTGAGTCCAATCACAAACAGCACCTCTTCAATGGATGTTTCTGGATTTTTACCCACAATTCCAATACCAATGATTTTGCCATATTGGTCACCTCCAAAGGTCACCTTTCCTCCTTTCTTGTCTCTCAGGGTGATGAACTTCTCCTTATCACCTGTCATGTGACTTGAGCAGGCACTGTCCATATACCATTTGTTGCTTTTCTTAGCTTTGAGACAGACCTCTTCTTCCTGATCACTGCTGCATGAGGGTAAGACTTCTTCTGAGGCAAGCGCCATTAAACAAATGTTGGCAATCTCATCCTCATCTTCTTCTTCCTCATCTGAGCTGTTGCCCCATATGGATGAGATATAGGCTTTCTTCTTCTTCCCTTTGTCTGCAGCTTTCTTTTCTTTTTCCTGCTTCTTAATGAATTGGGGACAGTCCCACTTAATGTGTCCCTGCTTCTTGCACTCATAGCAAGTTACAGGTTCTTTTGCCTCTTTCTTGCTTTCTCCAATTACTCCTTTCTTGAAGAATCTCTTGCTCTTCTTCTTGCTGTAGAATCTTTCGAATTTTCTGACCATCATAGCCAGAGTTTCCTCATTCAGCTCATCTCCTTCATCAGATTCTTCTTCCTTTTCATCAGCAGCTTTGAGGGCAAGGCCTTTCTTCTTTCTGTCCAGCCCAGCTTCCTTGAGTGCTTTGATCTTTCCTTCATATTCCTCAAGGCTGCCGAAGAGAGCTGTGACAGAAGCCATTGATTCTCCTCTGGCCTCTTCTATAGCTGTCACCTTGGGCTGCCATTCCAGAGGTAGAGCTCTGAGTATTTTTCTCACTTTCTCAGACTGTGTGTATTCTTTTCCCAGGCTCTTCAGTTGATTCACAATAAGAGTGAATCTCTTTTAGAGCTCCTTTACAGTTTCTCCTTCAGCCATTCTGAAGCTTTCATACTCCCCAATGCACGTGTTCAGTTTGTTTTCCCTAACTCCAGAAGTTCCTTCATGTGCAATCTGTAGAGTATCCCACATTTCTTTTGCAGTGGAGCATTGTGAGACTCTGTAGAATTCATCCTGGTTAAGGGCACTGACCAAACAATGCTTTGCTTTGAAGTTCAGTAGAACTCTCCTTCTGTCTTCATCATTCCACTCTGCTTCCAGCTTCTCTTTGTGTCTTCCATCTTCTGTTTGAGCCATTGGAACGAAATCTCCTTTTTCAATCACTGACCAGATGTCAAGGTCAATTGATTGAAGGTAGATCTGCATCCTCATCTTCCAATATCCATAATGCTCTCCACTGAAGCCTGGTGGTCTGTTAGTGTTGTTTCCTTCAGGAAGTATACTCTCTCCAAAGCCAGCCATTTTAATTCCCGGACTGTGAGTTCCTTTGAATGGGAATCCGGGCTCTGATACCACTTGTTAGCAAGGCTGACTTCCCAAGAGGGGGGGTGAATTGGGAAGATTGAAAATTTTCTGCACAAGGTGAGGTAAGTGGAGTTATCACAGTATAATGAAAATAATGCGTAAAACAGAGCAAGCTGAAAAGTGAAGATAGGGAGAAGAAAACTCAGTAATTTATCCTGGTTCGGTCTTTCCACTTGACCTACATCCAGTCCCCAAGACACCTCTTGAGATTTATCCACTATACAGCAAGAATTTCAATGGGCTTCTTGCTAAGGCCACAGTACAACGAGTATGCTCTGTTTCTGAGCTCTCTCAAACTCTCCAAGCACTTTCACTGTGTGCTTCTCAATCCCCTTGTGAATACCCCTCACAAGTAAATCTATCTTCCAGATGAAGAGTAGATTGATTACAATGAAATAACTCTCTTGAAAAGAGTAGATATGAAAGTTTAAGTACAAGTTTAGAAGTTGAGAGGGTAAAAGCTTTTGAGAAGAAGATTTAGCAGAAATTCGGTATATACAAGTTTGATTCGTTACCCACAACTTCAAATGATGTTGTATTTATAGATTTAGGTCTCAAATATCCGTTAGAGACTAAATCTATCCGTTGGGGAAGTTATCCAACGGTTACTCTGAAAAACTATCCGTTTACCAACCGCATTTAATGTTTCTGACATACTGAAATTCGAATTTTGGTTGGTCAACAGACGAATTTCGAAGGAACCGAAGGTTAAAGCTTTCAACGTTACAACACGAAGTTCGTCTGTTCATGAAGTGAAATTCGAATTTTGAAACTTATAAAACATTTTCACAATGTGACATACGAATTTTCAAGAAGAAAGATTTTTGGTTAAGTGTGAACAGTGTTTTCAATTTGCTACAGTGTCTTCGAAATTCGAATTTTGGTATCCAAAATTCGTCTGTCCATTGAACGTATAAAGAGACACAGTAGTTTACTTTCTTCGAAATTCGAATTTTGAAAGGGTGACATTCGTCTGTCAGAGAGCAATTTTGAGACTTAACTCATTCTTGATCTCAGATGAACTTTAACATAGTTTCAGACGAATTTCTTCTATTTTCTCAAGTTTTGTTTTGTCTGAAATTCGAATTTTGAAGACTCAAAGTTCGTCTGTTGTAAAGAAGCTTCTTTCAGACTTATATGAAAATTCGAATGTTGGAATCTCGAAATTCGTCTGTCAGAGAGCATTTTTCAAGCTGAATATCTTTTGATTTCAGATGCACTTTGTCATGGTTTCAGACGAATTTCTTTGGTTTTCACAAACTTCATTTTACTTGAAATTCGAATTTTGGAAGTGTGAAGTTCGTCTGTCACCAGAAAGGCTTCTTTCAGACTAGATGAAAATTCAAATTTTGAACCACCAAAATTCGTCTGACAGAGAGCCATCTCTTCAGACTTAATCAGTTTTAGCTCGAAATTCGAATTTCCAAAGGCAAAGTTCGAATTTCTAACTTGACAGTTTAGTTTAAACTTTTAACCTTCGTCTGTTTGTGGGTGTTTTTCAAATATTCAAGGATTTAACATAAAATCAAAGTTTGAAAACATCTTTTCTTCAAATCAAAACCTTTTACCCAATCATAACAAAAACTAAAGATCCTACAAGAGATCTAACAGCAAATACTCAAAAAATCTTCACTTGGAACAGCTTTGATCTCCTTTGATATCTTCAATCCAAGATCTTGAGTGTTGGTTTAAAATCATCAAAACTCTTTCATCAACACAAGTCAACTAAAGTGATGCTATTGATGAAGTGCTTATTGCCTATAATGGTTGTCATTATGGTTGTTTCATGCATAGTGTTTCTAAAGAGAAAGAGAGATCATGTTAATGATTCAACCAACAGGGATTCAATAAATGTGGAAACACCAGTTCGGATATCCTATTATGAGCTTATGCACGGAACTAATGGATTTGATGAGAGTAATCTTCTTGGCTTTGGAAGTTTTGGATATGTATACAAAGCAATACTTTCAAATGGAAAAATAGTTGCTGTTAAAGTATTTAACTCAAAATTGGAAGAGGCATTGAGGAGCTTTGATACTGAATGTATGGCTCTATGTAATTTACGTCATCGTAATCTCATTAAGATCATTAGCAGCTGCACAAATGGTGATTTCACATCTCTAATAATGGAGTTTATGTCAAATGGGAGCCTTGAGAGATGGTTGTACTCTCATAACTATTCCTTAGATATCTTGCAAAGGTTGAATATATTGATTGATGTGGCATCAGCATTGGAGTATCTTCATAATGGTTCTCCTACACCTGTGGTTCATTGTGATGTAAAGCCGAGCAATGTTTTTCTAGATGAAAATATGGTAGCCCATCTTAGTGATTTCGGTATTTCCAAATTGCTTGATGATGAACAATTGGAAATTTATACAAAGACTTTAGCTACGGTGGGCTATATGGCACCAGGTGATGATTTATTAAGCATATTTTTAGTTTTATTAATTTCTACATTCTTTTTGTTCTTTGCACTACATATAAAATCTATTATTATTTTATTCCTAACAAATATTTGTTGTCTTGTGAACATTTGCTTTAATGATACACGGAAAAAGTTTAACCAGAAACCTTTATATATAATATATTTTATAGTGACCATTTAAACTTAAAATGTAGAGTATGGATCAAAAGGAGCTATTTCCATTAAAGGAGATGTGTATAGTTATGGTATTTTGCTAATGGAAATGCTAACGAGGAAGAAGCCAACGGATGATGTGTTTGATCAAGGTCTTAGTTTGAAAGATTGGGTTAGTAAATCAACACCACACTCAATAATCAATATTCTAGATGCCAATCTATTGCAGGGAGACAATCAAAATATTGGCAACATATTATCACATATATCATCAATTCTTGAGTTGGCCTTAAATTGTTGCAATGATTTTCCTGAGGCACAAATCAATATGACAGATGCTGTGGCATTACTGAAAAAGATCAAGGTCTCATTCATGAACAATGTTAAAGGCACCATTAAATGAATAATTACTAATTAAAATTTTTGTTATTGTTTCTTTATTCCTTTTTTGTTTACTATTGGACATATAATATTGTAAAATGGAATGATGATGACTTTTTGCTTTAAATATGTATGACATTTTTTGTTTTAAATATGTATGACATTTAAAATTTTAGAATCGTAAGTTTAGTTCACTACGCTAGAAATGGCTTTCCTATGTGGTTATTTTTGTGTTCCTTTGCCAATCTTAACCACAAAGGATTTGAACGTAGAGAGAAATTCATTTGTGGTTAATAACCATAAAGGAAAGTAAATTTTTCTTTGCTGTTGTTTGCTAAAACTGCATAGGAAATTTATTTATTTTTTAAATAATGCATTTAAGGCACACTTTCAATGGTGATTGTGTACTACAACCGCAATAGATAGTAAAGTTTCCTTTGCACACAATTGCAAATGAAGTAAATTTTCCTTTGTGATTGTTTACTATGACTGCATGGAAAGTATTCATTTTTTAAGTAATTCTTTCCGGCACACTTTCATTGGTGGTTGTTTGCTACAAATGCAAAGGAAAGTCATTTTTTTTTAAATTGAATTGGTCATTTTACTTTGTCCAACTTGTATTATATACAAAAAAATTGACCAAAGCTCCTAAAACAACATTTAGCATTCAGAATAGCATTCATCAACATCTATATCTACAACCAAAGCTAGCTCCTAAAACAATCAACTAGGAAAATCTTGCTAGCTACAAGAAAACTTGACATACTAAGTTAATTTCCAGCAGTTTGTACACATCTAGCTACAAGCAAACCAAAAGTTACCATGGACAACTAAGTTAAGTTCTAGTACATACACATCCAATTGCATACAACATGATGATTGTAACATCTTACTATTAGACCATGTTTCTCATGTATTGGACCTTACTTATGTCCATTTAATTATATTTAGAAGCTTGAATCACATGAGAAACTAAAATAGAAAAATTTAAAATTCTGAGTTACTATTCATTTGGTCTCTCCATTTTTAGACTGAACTTTGAAAATTTATAACTAAATCTAAAAAATCTTATGGAGGTGATTTAAGTCTCCAAAAATAGTTTAAAATATTCTCAACATGGAAAAAATATGAAACATGATTTTAATCATGCCAATTGACATAGTATTTAGCACAAAAATCACTGTTCAAATGGTCATTTTTACTTTTCCAAGATGTTGGCCTGAAATTTCAAAATTCATACCTCATTCTATTGAGAGCCAATTATGTATTCTTTATGTCATTGGAAATCTCTACATGTCTAATTTATGGCAATATTTTTTGTATATTTATTTAACTTGAGCAGGGCATGACATTCACTTAAACTGTTAAGGGTCAGAATATCATTTTTATTGAAACAGTTTTAGGAAAACATGTATGACTCTCATTATATAGCTCCAATTACTCTCAAATCAGTGATTTAATTAAAACGAAGATATTTTCACAAATGTAAACCATTGAATTTTTACATAATTTTATATTGCCTTTAAAATCAAACAATATTTGCACTAAAAATCATAGTTTTTCCCATCCTATCCAGTTTTATCCCTCAATTTTAAAAATACACTATAAATCATATACATGTCCAATTTAGGTTTTCTTTGGCTTATTGAAAAGCTCATTTTATCTAATTTTAGAGCATATACACCTATATTAAATACTCTATTTCAAATAGAGTGTCCCTATTTATTTCATAACTGATCATCTTGGACAAATTTGCATTTTAAGTTTCTAAACTAAGACCATACAATGTATACATGGTTCACATTTGTCCAAATCATGTTCATAACGCTATAAGGGACATATAAGAGCATGTTTATAGGGATACAAAGCTTCCTAAATTCATATACAATATTATACAAATTGCCACGTTAATACATTAAAATGCTCATAAATGGCTCAATAGGCATGCTTCTCTTCAATCTTCTTAGTCTTGCCTTGTTCTTAGCATCTCTTGAACCTAGCATTTAGAATACTTGAGGGGATGAGATTAAGAAAATCTCAATTGCAAGTCACATTTTATGCAATTATGTCATTCAATTCACGTAAAATTCACATTTAATCTCATTAATCAACAAAATGCCATATTGGTCATAAAAATTTTGGCAGCATAACGGTTTAGAAAATGGATATCCTAGGGAATAAAACCCCTCAATTTATAGCCAAAACCAATAAAGGAAAACACAATCACAATATGGCAATATAATTTCATCATAGAAATTCAATAAAAGAACATAAATGTAAATAAGTAAACTTAACTACCTTTGGTGTTAGTACTTGCTATAACCTTTGCTATCAATGATTCCACAAGCTTCCTCAAGTCCCTAAACATCATCAAACATTTGATTAAGCCACTGATTCCATGACATAATGCATATAGCTCTCATGAAACCCTTAAAAACCCAAATTGCTTATCCTAGCTTGAATCATGAAACCTATACTTGTCTTTAAGGTTTTTCAACATGGGGAATCCATTTTTTTGGGTTAAATTAATGAAATTCCCACTCTAAGACACACTTTTAGGTCTGGCCAAAATGCTTCCCAACGGAAAATAATGGGTTTTTTTTTTTTCAAAACTTGCTTCAACCATACCTATCAAGCTACCTTTCACAAAAACTCATGCTTTCTCATCATTTATAGTTTAAAAACATCTTCCCTCCCTTAAACAAGCCTTGGCCGAAAATGGGCAGTGAGTGGAGAAGGAAAAATTTCGAGAAAATCATCTTAAACAACCAAGAAACTAAGTTAAAGAACTTGAGAATTGCAAAGAGATCACTTACCAATTTTTTTTGGAATTTTTCTTCCTATTTTTCCTTCTCTTTTTGCTTCTCACGTTGCCTTCCGTTCCTTTGATGCTTCAGACCAGTTTTGCCTCTCCTTTCTAAGTGCTTGGTCATGCAAGTGAGAGGGAGTATTTATAGGGAGCTTAACCATGGTTATTTGGCTTGGTTATGTTACTTTCCACCTATAGTTAAGTCAACTAACTTGAGTTAATGAAATCTTAACCATTAAGCATCCAATTTGAGCACATGGGGTAGCTAATGTGTGCCATTTGAGGAGGGCTTATCTCTAAAGTACTGTATATTTTTCCTAATCCAAATATATCCTGTACCGATTAATTTTACCTGGATCGGTAAAGTTTCTTTTTGCAATATTAAATTAGTTTTTAAGTATAGAATTAAAGTAAACTTGTATATGAAATTACTGTATTATCATATCTCTTAAAAGCTCTCTTTGTATTGTCCAACCACTTTTTCATCTGCCTTTTTTGCTTTTGCATAGCTAAAAGTAACTTTATTACACTACGCCAGATTCAGGATTTATTGGCGCTAAATAGTTGGCGTTTATTTAGAAAAACGCCAATAAAAATCAAACCAAGCGTATTAGTTCGCGTTTACAAAATAAACGCCAACTAAAGTCCAGTTTTAGATGGCGTGTAAAAAATAAACGCCATCTATTTTTGGAACTGTAGATGGCGTTTAAAAATAAACGCCATCTAAAGTCATAATGTAAAACTAAAGTTGGCGTTTTATGATAAACGCGAACTAATTTCAGACTTTATATGGCGTTTATAAGAAAAACGCCATCTAAATTAATAAAATAATATAAATTATTAGATGGTGTTTATTTCATAAACGCCAACTAAGGTCCACCGAAATTTTTTTTTAATTTATTTTTAAACTTTTAGTTGGCGTTTAATGTTGAAACGCCATCTAAGTATAAATTTCAAATGGCGTTTATCATCTAAGTTATGAATATTAGATGGCGTTTACATAATAACCGCCATGTATATTATATTTAGTTAGCGTTTAATTGTTAAACGTTAACTAAGTTGTTTTAAATCTCTTCTCAGAACCCTATATCGCATTTTCTCAGAATTGTGCCATCTTCATTCCCACCATGCTCTGAAGCTGTTCCTCTGCCATAGCTCTGTTCTGGCACAGCTCTTCGGCCACCACGCATTGAAAGTTTACACTCTTTCCTCTTCCACCACGGCATTGTTCCTCCGAAATCCCCTTCAACCTGAAATCGCTTGATCTTGTAGCGTCTCTCCCTGTCAACGGTCACGGTGAATGGAGTGAAAGAGGCCCAGTTCCATTCTCTCAGAGGAACTCGAAATCCCTCCCAGACCCAACAGCGAACGGAGGCCAGCTTTGAGGTAACCCCATATTGTCCCACTGACGCTCTAATATTCGTGGCTGTTTCTGTCAAATTCATATATCAGTCATTGCCCATATTGTAATTTGTTTTCCTTTTCAATGCTTGATGGCAAAGACTTCATTCGTTCATTGAAGATATGTCAAAACCTGGATCCCCAAATATACTATACAATCAACCACCATATTATCTTGCTTTTTTTTTTTTAATACAATCCATATATCTTGATTTTGTCTGTTGACCATTATGTCTATTATGTATCAAACTGTTCCTAATTGGGCTAAAAGAAATTGAACCACCGAGAGCATCTCCATGAGTGGTAATTTGATTATGTATGAGTACCCAATACTCATCATTCTGGGTGAATTTGGATCGTTTAATTTTAATTTACATGTTTTAGATTTATAGTTTTTATTTTAATTTTTTTCTATAATAATAGTGTTATTTTACTATATATATATATATCTTTCCTTACTCATACATGCATATGTGGACGCACCACCAAACTACTTTGTGGTTGACCTTCATTTAACTTGTTGCTTCACTTGTATAAAGGTGTCATTGGTGCGCTTGTTTCATATTGACAGAATTTGTAGTGCTAGCCCATCAGATATCTACTTTGTCTGAGGTATGCTTCCTGATTATGTTTATGTAAAAGTTTTGTATTAGTTAGCTACGTCAGGTGATTTTTGCTAAGTGGTTAATGCTATGGTTCTTTAGTTGTTATGCTGCCGGTTTGTCTTTCAAAGTTATAATTTAGTAAATGAAAAGCTATGGATAGTTGATTTGGATGGTTGGCAACATATAATTGGAACTCTTTTTTTGTCTATGTTGTTGAATATTTTTGCTAGTTAAGGACTTGAAAAGTAACATATGCTTTAATAAATCAGAAAGTAAAGTTAGGAAAAACAAATAATTGTAGTACAATTAATGAATCTAGTTTTTTTTATGTAGCAAGAATATTAATGTATTAATCATGGGGTTATGGTATTTAATCCATATGAAATAACGTGGCCTGTAAGTTGGTGTTGTATTGTAGAATTATTGGGAGGCTCAACTTGGGAAGATCACTGCCAAAATTTATACAGAAGTTATAAAAGGTTACACAACTTAATAAAAGTATGGATCGGAAATGGATGTCTGCGAATCGTTTGACTCAGGAATATTGGGATGGAGTGAAAGAGTTTGTTAGGTTTGCAGTTGAGCATGCTGATAACCCCGAAAAAATTATATGCCCTTGCTTGAAGTGTTGCTATGGGAGGCTAGTTAGTGCAACTGACTTGGAATCACATTTAATTTGTAATGGAATTGATCGAAGTTACACACGATGGACAAGGCATGGTGAGACGAATAATGATTATAGCAGTAATACGTATAGTGGGAGTTGTAGATCGAATGATTTCGACACAAGCACACTTGAGGCCGATCGTCTTGAAGAGATGACCAATGTGATTGAGGATAAACTTAAGGATTGTCCGGGGATGTTTGATAAGTTGAAGAGGGATGCAGAAAATCCATTGTACTCTGGATGCATTAAGTTCACGATATTGTCAGCTGTGTTGAAGCTATACAACTTGAAAGCAGGCAATGGATGGAGTGATAAGAGCTTCACATAATTGCTTGTACTTTTGAAGGATATGCTGCCAGAGGATAATGAGCTTCCTGTTGAATCAAGAGTTTTGATGATTCCAAACCAACACTCAAGAGCTTGGATTGAAGATATCAAAGGAGATCAAAGTTGTTTCAAGTGAAGATTTTCTGAGTATTTTCTGTTAGATCTCTTTAGTTTAAGTTGTGATTGGGTAAAAGATTTTGATTTAAGAAAAAGATGTTTTCAAACCTTGATTTGAAATTAAATCTTTACTTATTTGAAAAGCACTCTCAAACAGACGAAGTTTGAAAGTTTAACTGAACTGTCAAGTTGGAAATTCGAACTTTGCCTTTGGACATTCGAATTTCGAGCTAAAATTGAATAAGTCTGAAGAGGTGTCTCTCTGTCAGACGAATTTTGGCCATTCAAAATTTGAATTTTCATCAAGTCTGAAAGAAGCCTTTTAGTGACAAACGAACTTCACAGTTTCAAAATTTGAATTTCAGACAAAATGCAATTTGTGAAAACCAAAGAAATTCGTCTGAAACTACGTTAAAATTCATCTGAAATCAAGAAGAAATTGAGTTTGAAAAATGCTCTCTGACAGACGAACTTTGACTTAGCAACATTCGAATTTTCATGCAAGTCTGAAAGGAGCTTCTTTGTGACATTCGAATTTCACTCTTTCAAAATTCGAATTTCAGACAAAACACAACTTGAGAAAACAGAAGAAATTCGTCTGAAACTATGTTAAAGTTCATCTGAAATCAAGAAGAAATTGAGTTTCAAAATTGGTCTCTGACAGACGAATTTCACTCTGTCAAAATTCGAATTTCGAAGAAAGTGAACTACTATGCCTCTTTGAACGTTCAATGGACAGAAGAATTTTGGGCATCCAAAATTTGAATTTCGAGGGTACTGTAGCAAATTGAAAACACTGTTCACGATTTACAGAAAAACTTTCTTCTTGAAAATTCGTATGTCACATTGTGAAAATATTTTATAAATTTCAAAATTCGAATTTCACTCTATGGACAGACGAACTTCGTATTTTAACATTGGAAGCTTTAACTTTCGGTTCCTTCGAAATTCGTCTGTTGACCAACCAAAATTCGAATTTCAGTGTGTCAGAAACATTAAATACGGTTGGTAAACGGATAGTTTTTCAGAGTAACTGTTGGATAACTTCCCCAACGGATAGATTTAGTCTCTAATGGATATTTGAGAACTAAAACTATAAATATAACATCATTTGAAGTTATGGGTAACGAATTAAACTTGTATATACCGAATTTCTGCTGAATCTTCATCTCAAAAACTTTTACCCTCTCAACTTCATTATCTGTACTTTAACCTTCTTATCTACTCTATTCAAGAGAGTTGTATCTTTGTAAACAATCTACTCTTCATCTGAAAGATAGATTTACTTGTGAGGGGAATTCACAAGGGGATTGGGAAGCACATAGAGTAAGTGCTTGGAGAGTTTGAGAGAGCTCAGAAACAGAGCATACTCATGTACTGCGGCATTAGCAAGAAGCCCATTGAAATTCTTGCTGTATAGTGGATAAATCTCAAGAGTTGTCTTGGGGACTGGACGTAGGTCAAGTGGATAGACCGAACCAGGATAAATCACTGAGTTTTCTTCTCCTTATCCTTACTTATCAGCTTACTCTGTTTTACTCATTGCTTTCATTATACTGTGATATCTTCACCCACCTCACTTTGTGCAGAAAAATTTCAATCTTCCCAATTCACCCCCCCTCTTGGGAAGTCAGCCTTGTTAACACTTCCTAGCCGAACATATGAGGCTAAACGAATGTTAAGCTCTATAGGAATGAGCTATGAGAGGATACATGCTTATCCTAACGATTGCATCTTATTTCGGAAGGAATTTGCATCATTAGACAAGTGTCCTAAATGCAATGCCCAACGTTATAAGAAGAAAGAATCGAGTCCAGTGAAGGTAGTTTGGTATTTTCCCATCATATCTAGATTTAGACGCATGTACAACAGTGTGGAGAATGCGAAGCTCTTGACATGGCATGCAGATGATAGAATTAAAGATGGGAAGCTTAGACTTCCTGCAGATTCTCCACAATGGAAATTAATTGATCGTGACTATGAAGATTTCGGGGCAGAAGCTAGAAACCTACGTCTTGCATTATCTACTGATGGAATGAACCCGCATGGTATGCAAAGTAGTACACACAGTACATGGCCCGTGATTTTGGTGATTTATAACTTGCCTCCGTGGCTATGCATGAAGCGAAAATTCATGATGTTGTCTTTGTTAATTTCTGGACCTAAACAACCCAGAAATGATATAGATGTATACTTGGCTCCACTAATTGATGACTTGAAGCTATTATGGGAGAGTAGTGTAGAGGTGTATGATGGGTATAGGAAGCAAGCATTCAATTTGAGAGCTATGCTGTTTGGTACAATTAATGATTTTCCAGCGTATGGGAATTTGTCTGGATATAGTATCAAAGGAGAATTTGGTTGCCCTATATGTGAAGAAGGCACACAATCGATTCGGTTGGAGCATGGTGGGAAATTTGTCTTTCTCGGGCATCGGAGATTTTTGGATCAGGGACATCGTTATAGAGGGTCCAGAAAAGCATTTGATGGGAATATAGAAGACGGAAGAGAACCTGTTCCATTAAGTGGTGAGGACCTGTTTCGAAAGGTACAACATTTGACTAACAACTTTGGGAAACCTTTTGCCAAACACCTTAGGACAAGTGAGTAGAAGAAAAGGTCAATTTTCTTTGATTTGCCATATTGGAAGTCCTTGTATGTGAGGCACTTCCTTGATGTGATGCACATAGAAAAAAATGTATGTGATAGCATTATTGGTACGTTACTCAATGTGAAGGGAAAGACCAAAGATGGTAAGAAGGCGAGACTGGATTTGGTTGCTATGGGAATTATAGGAGAATTGGCACTGATCAAGGACAAACGGCGTACTTATCTTCCACCAGCTGCTTATACTTTATCTAGAAAAGAAAAAGTATCTCTTTGTGAATTCCTTAATTTTCCGGAGGGGTACTCATCAAATATCAAGAACCTTGTATCTATGAAAGACTTGAAGTTGAAGGGTCTAAAGTCTCATGATTGTCATGTTTTGATGGAGCATATGATGCCGGTGGGTATACGATCCATATTGCCGAGAAAGGTGCAAGGGACAATCACGAAACTATGTTTCTTTTTCAAGGCTATTGGCAGCAAAGTCATTGACCCTAGGAAGTTGCCCACATTGCAAAGACAAATTGTTGTCACTTTGTGTGAGCTTGAGATGTATTTCCCGCCTTCATTCTTTGACATGATGGTTCACCTAACAGTACACCTAGTTAGGGAAACACAAATGTGTGGCCTAGCGTATATGAGATGGATGTACCCGATTGAGCGTTACATGAAGATATTGAAAGGGTATGTGAAAAATCGAAGTAGACCAGAGGGATGTATTGTTGAAAGGCACATAGCCGAAGAAGCTGTTAAATTTTGTACTGAATACTTATTGAGTGTTGATAACATTGGGCTTCCAAGGTCTCGTCACTTGGGTAGAACAAGTGGTGAAGGGATTCGGGGAAGTGAAATAGTTAGTATCTCTAGGATACAGTGGGAGCAAGCTCACTTGTATGTCTTGCACAACTCGGATGAGGTTGATGAATATGTGGAAATGCACAAGGAGAGAATTAGAACCTTGAACCCTAATAAGAATGAGAGTTGGATATCAAAAGAACATAATCGACTTTTTATACATTGGTTGTGTGATCACATCCTCACAGAGTTGGAGAGGACTTCTAGTTCAGTTTCGGTCAGGTTGAAACAGTTAGCTATGGGTCCAAGCATGTATGTACGATCTTACACTGGTTATCTTATCAATGGGTACACATTCTATACAAAAGAGCAAGATGATAAGAGTATAATGCAAAATAGTGGGATAACCCTTATAGCTCAATCAATGCATATATCTAGTGTTAAAGACAAAAACCCCATTTTTGCACCCATGTCATACTTTGGGGTAATTGAGCACATATGGGAATTGGACTACATCTCATTCCGGGTACCTGTCTTCAGTTGTAAATGGGTTGACAACAACAACGGCCTCTGAGTTGATGATTCAGGGTTCATTCAAGTGGATCTTAATAGGGTGGGGTATAAAGATGAACCTTTTATTTTAGCATCCCAAGCCCAACAAGTGTTTTTTGTCACTGATCCTGCTAATAAGAAGTGGTCAATTGTTATGCTAACGAACAAAATAATTGACACCTTAGATGATGGTCAAGACTATCAAGGTGCGTGCATTGAGGATGATCCTTTCCATGGGACATCACTTGATACTGATCCTGGTGGAGATGATACCCTTTATGTGAGAGATGACCATCAAGAAGGTACTTGGATTTGGAAGAGGGGACGGATTAGTGAACATCTGAAAAGAAAGAGGAAAAGGTTTGAATTATCGAATATTTTTTATTGTTTGCCTTAGTTTGAATTTTATTTCCTTCGACATGTATAATTTGCTTTACGGTTTTATTGTTTGCCTTACGGTTTTATTAGTTTTTTTATGTGTTGTATTTGCTTTAAATTTTTTTTCCTTCTTTGATATCTTACATGTTTGTTGGAATTTTATTGTAGGTAAATGGCATCCCCTTCTACTCATGATCATGATCGTGGTGCTGATGATGGTCAAGAAGAGCTACAGAAATATATCAAACAGCACTGGCATGGCTTGACTATGTTGAAAGAGGTGATACACGCCCGACACACTGGCCAAAAGATTCATGTCAAATGGAATCGCAAAGGCAATCCTATACAAAAGGGTGGACAAAAATTGAGCAGTTATATTGGGGTCGCTGCGAAGTTGAAGGTTCCAATCTCTCATCCTCACAGGGATTGGAGGAAAGTCCATGATCCTGTGAAGAATAGTATTTTCGAAGATATAGAGGTAATAATATAGTATGTCATTTGATTATAATGTGTGTACATATATACAGATAATAATTCTTTTCGGTAATGCATGTTGCAGTCTGCTTTTGACATCAATAATAGTCACAGGAGACACATATATATGAAGGCTGGTGTCGCACTTCGAAATTTTTGATCCATTCTCACTAGATTCTTCTTGAGAGATGCAGCTGGCAACTTTACTGTTCATCCACCTCGGTTGTTTGAGTTGTACATTACACAGGAACACTGGAATACTTTTGTTGCTAGGTGTCGTGAAGAATCTTTTCAGGTAAACCATTTCTGTCATTGTTGGTCTTAAATTAATTATAGTACATATATTTAGTCATTGAATAAAAGTCTACTTTGTTGTGTGCATTATTAACATAGTATGTCATTTCATTGAATATTCTTATTGCGACTTTTTTGGTGGACATAAACCTAATCATATTTACTTTATCTTAGTTTTTGTTATACTAAAACTAATATTCTGCATAACTTTTTAGAAATTAAGCCAAGCCAATAGTGACAAAGCCAAGAAGCAGCAATACCCATATAGAGGGGGTCGTCAAGGATACCATGGTATAGAGGTTAAGATGGTACGTGGTTTGATAGTTGATTGTTCTATGAATGACACTTATGTTCAAATACTGACACATTTGCTTATTTTTGATCAAACATAGCAATCAAAGGAGGGGTCAGAAGGGAGGGAAATCGAACGCCATGAGCTATGGATAGAATCTCGCAAGAACAAGGATGGGATAATTGACAATGACAATGTTCGGAAAGTTGCCGAGTCAATAGTTAGTATTATTGTATTATATATTTTATTTATATATATATTTTCAAATACTTAATATTTAGTTGCAAAATTTATATTTTGTTTCTCTTTCTTCCACAGAATGAACTCTCTAATTCGATGCCTCAAGCTAGTGAGCAGGAGAGCGTTGGGCAGGATATACTTGGTAAGGCACTGGTGGTCCCTGAGTCTCCTGGTCGTGTTAGGGGTACAGGGTTTGGTGTGACACATAAAGCCTTTTTTAGGCCTTGATCATCATCAGATGCTGCAAAGGTTGCCCGATTGGAGGCTATTGTTCAGGAACAACATCAGACTTAATCTCAGATGCAGCTCCGATTAGCTGAATTGACGAACATGGTGCTTCAACTACAGGGAACACAAGGGACACCACCAGTGTCGGCTAGTGCCAAAGATAGTTGCACTGTTACCCCTCACGATCTCCCTCAGGTAATTGCTATCATGAACAAGTTAAAAGATAACTTTTTTTTACCCCTAATAAATGGTTGATTTCTAATGCATTGATTGGAACAGGGTCAATCATATTGCCAGCTATGGTTAGAAACACCTAATCGACATGTGGTTGCGGAGGGGCATGTGCATAATAGCCCTGAAGAGATGCTTCACAATGCACCTGTACCTGCAAATCATCTAAAAGTGTCGATTGAGGTAGTTAGGGAGGAGGGTACCAAGTTGCCTGTTCCTGCGGGGGATATGGAAACAATAGGAATGGCATTGGGTAGCTTCGTAGCATGGCCCGCACACCTCATCACTGCTGCTCCATTAGTAAAGGTATGTTACTTGACAGTATACTAACTTGATACTAGATGTCTTGAATGAGCCACTACATTCAAAGGTTCATATTAGAGGACCTATAGACATATACTATTGTTATGTGTATATTAAGGTGGTTAATCTCAAAATTTCCCACTTTGTTGCTTAGTTGAAGGGGAAGAGTAAGGTCGGAGAGTCAGGACATTCGAAGGAATCAGTAGCTCCACCACTCATGCTGCCGCCCAGGCATCCAGTTCCAGACACCTTTCGAAGGATGATTGTCAAGTTTCTACCACATTCGCTTAAGGGCAAAGTCGAAAAACGTGTGAAATTTGCCAAGAACATTTATAATAAGGTAGTATTTGAAAGTATCAACACTAAAATTGTTGATTACATCATCCATCGGAAGTGGATTGGGGTTGCGAATGTTAACTTGTACATAAGGTACTTGATATTAATCTATTTATTTTAATTTTTTTCAATTTAGGCCTTCATATTAACCTATGTTGCTTTTTATTTTGTTTCTAAACTTTAGATACCTCTACGAGACATTTTTGGAGCCTTGCAATCTTACAAACAAATTTATATTCATCCATCCTGAAGAGGTTGCTGCTTATGCTTCAAAATTGCCAGATAGTAAGATTACTGAACAGCAGCAGTTAATTACGGATGCATTCACTGCAAGGGCTGACAAAGATGTCTTATTCTTGGTTCCGTATCATAATGTGTAAGTAAATTCTCAGGATTTAATGTATTTGACTTCATCTGCTGAATTATAATTTCCTAATGACACTGGTTATTTTTTCATAGTGGACACTGGATGTTAATTGCAATCAATCCATTGGAGCCAACTATCTATTTTTTGGATCCTTTGAATTATGATCCGGAACTTCGCGAACAAATGATGGGGATAATTAATAAGTAAGGAACCTAGATTTATTTTTCATGTTTTTAATGATTCATACTTATATGTAATAATTCAAATTAGCTAGGTTTTGCTTAGTCTAACATTTTTTATATTTTATGGTTAAACAGTGCTGTGTCAATATTTCGAGCGGGCCGGGGTTGTAGAGATAATCATAAGGGCAAAATAGTAAAACCCTTAGCTTCCTCGTTATATAAGTGGCAGAAGATACGGGTATGTATAAATTTATATTTAATCAACAATTGTTGAGATTAATATTTCTGTATTGTATAATTAATATAAGTTTCCTCTTTAGTGTCCAAAACAACCAAATGATAATGACTGTGGATACTATGTGATGTTATTCATGAAGGATATCATCACACATGGTCATAGCATAATCCCAGACACGGTTTGTAATTTTATATTTACATTAAGGCTTATAAAATTTTGCCATTTTCGCTTATTTATAATTTTTTAATTTACAGTACTTCCCTGACACCTCTTATTCCGAGCACTCTGATACGCAAATAGAGGAACTCATCGAAGAGTGGTGTAACTTCGTCCTTGATAAGTGCCTATGAATAGAGAGGTAAATTTAACCATGCTGCAATTTAAAATTCTATAGTTGCTTTCTTAATTTGGTTATTTCTACTGTGTGGCATCTGTGAGAATTATATCAATATTAGTCATGGAATTTGTCAACAGGGTTACTGATGACATAGGATTGGTAAATAGTTTATCGTTGGCTATTTTGCTGAAATGTGTGATTTTGCCATGGCTACCATAGGATTCTGGCAAGTTTATACTCAGGAACTGTCTATATTTGGAACTCCCAATCTCAGGTACCTGAAAATTTTTTAATTGAGATCCTGTGTATTGTTATAACTTGTTAGTGCGTTTTAGCCAATGGAGGGTTGTAATAATTATGGTGGATATATTGCAGTGGAATAAATTTTCTTGTGTGCCTTTTGCATTCTTCTATTCAAACTGACAGATTAGAATTGTGAAATTCATAAATATGGCTCTGGATACCCCATGTTTGTTTTCACCATTTCCTTGGCCAAGTCTTTTGAGGTTACTGAGTTACCAAGTACATGATCCTTGTTTTTTCTTTAGCAAACAAATTTTTACCTGTACTGCCAAAATTGTTTGAAAGTGTATCTTTTCTCACTATTATTATAACTCAAAATACCACAATGGAGCTCAAGTACAGCATGCATGATTTTGCAGTTAGGTCGGCCAAATTTGTTGCACGCAAACAGTGGGTGGTTGCTGGACCAGATGATATGTTCATTCGTGTATATAATTACAACACAATGGATAAAGTTAAAGTTTTCGAGGCACATACAGATTACATTAGGTGTGTGGCAGTTCATCCTACCCTTCCTTACGTGCTGTCATCATCTGCTGATATATGCTCAAAAAGCTTTGGGATTGGGAGAAAGGCTGGGTTTGTACTCAGATATTTGAGGGGCACTCTCATTATGTGATGCAAGTGGCATTTAATCCTAAAGATAATAACACCTTTGCTTGTATTCTTGGCTTCTTCCTGCACATTCTGTTGTCAATAACTGAAATTTATTCATGGTTTTCTTTTTTCTTTTTTTAATTAGTTTGCTTCTTAATTGATCACTGGAATTTCCACTGGCTGGTACTATAAATATAATAATATATGTTACTCCATCTTGTTATGTTTTACTCCAATTTCTGGGTTCACTGGATCTGGTTGATAATGAATAACTGTAGGTTGTGTAGCGTAACAATAAAATATAAAAAAAAATAATGATAAAAAATGTTGGCGTTTAATGGTAAACGCTATGTAAGATCATAAAAAACAGTGGCGTTTATTGATAAACGCCAACTAAAGTTAGACTTTAGTTGGCGTTTTTGTTCCAAACGCCAAATAAAACCTTAATAAAAATTGGCGTTTATTGATAAACGCCAACTAAAGTGAGACTTTAGTTGGCGTTTTATTTATAAACGCCAACGTTTCTTCAGTATTTAGTTGGCGTTTGGAACAAAAACGCCAACTAAAGTCTCACTTTAGTTGGCGTTTATCAATAAATGCCAACTAAAAAGTGTAAGAAACGTTGGCATTTTCAAACGCCATTGTATTTTAAAGACTTTCATCAGCGCATTATTAGATGGCGTTTTTAAAACGCCAATAAATTTGAAAAAAATGTCAACTATTCCCAAATTTGTAGTAGTGTTAGCAAAAAGTTCCTTTTTAAATTTCAGTACTGATTATTTATTTATTTTTAATCAATAAACCTCACTGCTATATATCATTAGACTCATCTCGTTGCGAGCTCCATTTTAAAAGTAATTTTGTATATTTACAAAATTACCCTTAACATGAGATAAAATTATAATTTTTCATTCTTTTAGGTCATGAGCTGTAATTTTTCCATAAGTTAATATAACAACGTAATTTTCCAACCTTCAGGGACTACAATGAAAAGAAATCTATTTTCCTCAAGCCAAAGCATACTTTTCTCATTTTTCTATCTGACCAAGAAAAATATCTTTTTTTACTCCTTTTTGACGTAATATCTCTCCATTTTCTTAAATTAAAACCAGCTTTATAGCCACTAAATGCTCATGGCCCTGTGCCTCTTCAACAGTATTTACATGACCAATTTTAGAATTAAAACCAATTCAAAACATAATAGAACCACCAATTCAAACCAATTGATATATAGGACTAAAGCAAAAATAACAATACAACCTAAACCAACTAAATGGATCAAAAACAAGCATAATTTACAACTTATCTAAGAATCACTTATGCCCACTACTTCTTCATTTCAACCATGTATCCTAACCACTCCTTGATAAGTCCATTTATTTGAGTGTCGAAGTACTTCTTACAGTAAGGGAAGCACTATAAATAATAATATACAAAGTCAAGTTAGATTACTAAAATTTAATGTAAATAGTATTAAACTAAATCACATATACCTTAATGGGAATCAAGCTCTGTTCATGTAAGATAATATCTTTCATGAAGTTGAGCACATAATATCAACAATTATAACATCTTACCCTTATTTCTCTTTTCCCATGTATTAGACTTCATTTAAAGTCCATTTGAATGAGTTTAGATGCTTAAATCACTAGAGAAACCAAAACAGAAAAATTTTAAGTTTTGAGTTACTATTCATTTGGTTACCCCAATTTTCTGACTGAACTTTAAAACATCATAACTAATTCTACAAAATTCGTAAGAAGGTGATTCAAGTCTTTAAAAATAGTTTAACACGTTCTCTACATGAAAAAAAAAAATAAGAAACATAACCTTTAACATGCCAATTCCTATAGTATTTCTCAAAAAATTTACTGTTTATTTGGCATTTTTTAAACTTTCCAAATTTCTGACCTTAAATTTGAAATTTTTTAATTAATTCCATTCTGAACCAATTTAGATAATCTTTAGCTTCCTAGAAAGTTCTTTATGTCTACTTTCAAGGCATATATATCATTTAGTCATCATGCCTTTTTCTGGACAAATTTGCCCTTTCAAACTTTTCAGCGTACCAAATGGACAATTTAAGGCAATACTTGGGATAATAAATTTTATAACTTAATTGCATCCACATATATTGTTCATAATCCATACCTATCATCATAAGAAGTTCAAAGGAGCATAATTACACAAAGGTACACATTTAGAACTTCATACATAATTTTTCACAATAATTCAAAATAACATAATTTAACTTCCATCAATAATTCAATCATTATTTTCTTCTTCATTCTTCTTAGCCTTTCCTTGTCCCCTCACATAGCTTGGCGCTAACTTAGTTGTTGATTTGGGATGGTGAGATTATAAAATAACAGTAGCAAATACATTTCAAACATTCATATCTTCAAGCATGCTATAAAATATCATCCAAATCATATTAAAACATAAAATAACATATTGTTGTGTAAAAATTTCAGCAGAGTTTCCCCTTGAAAAATGGATATTTCGAGTATTACCCACATTGAAACAACCAAAACCAATCACCAAACATCAAAGCAACAATATGACAATGCAATTATCATCATAAAACATTTCAAATAACATAAGGCAAGAAATATAAATTTGCTACGTTAAGTATTCTTTTGGCTTTACCACTTGTTTCAATCCTTCTACTTGCTTCCTTGAGCCTTCCTAAACCGTAATACATTATTAAACACTTGCTAAATCCACTAATTCCATATGCTAACTTATAAAGAATCTTTAAACCCTAAAATTCCATATTTCTTATCTTTGGCTTTTTCTTGAAAACCTAACTTGTTCTTTGCTAATTCAAGCATAAGGAATTTATTTTTATCATTGGTTGCATGGAATCCCAACTCCTTTCTTCTCTTCTCATAAGGCCAAAATCATCATCTCAAAGGGGAAGGAAGGAATTTCATTGCAACTTGTTCCAAATTCATGCAATCATGCTTCCTCTTGGTTTATTCGCATGAAAACACTTCTCCCTTCATTTTTCTACTCTTGGCCAAACTTGAAACCCTAGGAGGAGAGGGAGAAGAACTCAACTAACCTAATTCATGGAAGCTAACTTAACTTATAAAATCTAGAGAATTGGGAGAAGAAAGCTTTCCTTAAAACCTTGATTTCTTCTCTTCCTTTTTCATCCTCTTCTTCACACCTCTTTCCTCTCTTCTTGGCCAAATTTTCAGCTTGCTCTTCCCTCTTTCTTTCCTCCTCAAGGTTGGCCAAAGAGGGAGTATTTATAGACAAGCCATGTTCTCAAACTTGGTCAAAGTGTTCCTTAATTTACATCATTCATGACATCAATTTTAATAAAATATTCCTTTCCAACACGTATCAAATTTTTGACCAATAAAAGGAGAGTATGTGTCCTTTATATAGTATATTTTTCCTATTCCAGATAAATCCTGTATCAATTATTTTATGTCTGGACATTTTCTAGGTATTTTATAGTATATTCTAATATTGTTTATTCATTAATGTATACTAGAATTACACTTATTTCATATCTGTATTTATCTTAATAACTATCTCAAATTGCATTTTATGTCAAGCCCACATGTTTTTCTCTTTACTTTTTTTGTATTGTGGGGCCCACATTTCTTTTTACTATTAAATTTTACTACATTCTGTAGTTTGTAACCTTTCAAACTAATCTTTTTGGGCTCAATACATTCTTCTAATAGGTACAGCATCTCATAATGTCTATTTCTACCTATATATATAAATATATATTATTTTCTAAAAATTTAGAATTTAATACCAATTAAGGACCAAATTTGAAATGTATTCCAATTAAGCACCAAACTTGATTTCTTCTAAACATGTGAAATTACTATTTTGCCTCTTATAGTATTCAAACAATGTATCACAAACTATATCTTTTCCAGTCATACGTTTATCATAACATTTTCAAGCACATTATAACTCTGAATAAAATAAGGATGTTACAACAATCATTATCATTTATTTGTATTGGACACTAAAAAAAATTATGTGCACATTAATTAGAAGGAATGTTAATCACAGTAATTGCTAGTATATTAATTTATAAATACCTAAATTTGTATCTATTTATATAATGTGACCGGATTTGGTTCTTTGTCATTGGGATTGGAATTATTGTTGTTGAGCCCACCTTTTGCACAAAAGATACCCATGCATATGTCAACCATAACAAAAAAAAATTAACATAAGCAAAACTTTGAGTTAATATAGAGCAATGTACAAAGAAACATAGAAAATAAATGCTTGTTCTTACTTATTGAACATCTCCACCATCTACATGCAGTACTTGGATGGATTACATTTTGGATCCAAAAAATATATTGTTGAGCATATTGGTTGATACAAACTAACATCCAATGATTCTTAAGAAAAAATAACTAGTGTGAGCAAAATATCATCAAGCAGTTCACATGAAACAAGTCATTATTCAAAAGTTTAGCGATAAGTGACTTACCCCTGCTGATTTAGTGCCAAATATAACACCTCATCACTTGCCCCGATGTTTTTTGTATCAATAACATCTCACAATTGTTCAATAATTTTATGATAGGGCATCATGCCCATTCTAAAAGCTGAGATGTCTTGTGAGTGGATGAAGGCAAATTTGTTTGTAAGATTGGCAGTGACTATAATACAAATATCTAAAATTAATAAAAAAATGCAATTGATTAATATCACTTACACAAATGAAAGGTCAATTGGAAAGTAATTCAATTGTTGTAGATTTTATACCTGATGTATATAGTAACATTTTATACCCTAGGTCATTTACAATCCACAATATCTGTGATCATATCTGGAATGATCACTTTGGATACTTCCTTATTGAAGACCCCTTATCAAATGGAATAGTTTGCAAGCCACACAACTTCATGGCTAGTACATTTCAAAGCAAGTCCTGATCAATTGTCTTTGAAACTTGAGGTTCGGGTAGTCCCTTCCTTAGTGAAGCGATTGACTCCTTGGACTGCCTCAACCTTAGAACCTGCTTACCTCTAGACTTCCCTTTGGACTATGTAACAAAGTTGGTCAATTTGGGATAAACATGGATTTACATAACATCAAATTATAATTAATGAGCCAACTAACATACCTATTTTGATAGATCTAAAGTAATAAGGTGAGCGGGTCATGCTATAAAGCCACTCACTGCATGATATGAAAATATTCTCCCTAGGTTGATACAAAAATGTGTCAAAGTCTCAGGTAACATGATGCACAAATATCCTTCCTAGGTTGTTCAAACATCGAGCTAACACAAAGAAGTTGACTATCATGTTTCAAGGTCTTATACAAATAAGATAGGTACAATGTCTAAATAAGCAGGCAAGTAGAGAGAACTACTGTTGTGAACCCCATGATATATGAATAATCTCATAGCCTTGCTCAATTTCCATCACATAATGTATTTCTCCCCATTCATAAACTCTTGAAAGTTGCTTGTCTCAGCAACTTGTACCTATCAAGTCTCCCCATTGTCCATTCATTCTCTCAATTCTAATTACATACAAGAGCATTAAGGAGTAATTACTCAGGATCCAAGTCTCTCTTTTAGGTTGACTTTCAAATTTCATGGCATTAGCACTAATATTTTAGTGCATAGCCACTCCACTAGGTAAATAGATTTGTCTATACCCCTTTAAAATTGTTTATCTTACCACTAAGGATCAAATTTTTTGAGTGTTCCTATCGTCAACAATGCCAACATCACCATATGATTCTTTTGTGTTATTACTACTTATTAATATCACATTATGTGTACTTGCTATGGGTCTCACTTGTGATTCCTATTCATTGTTCCTTGCGAAACTTACTTGTCCAAAGTTTAAGTGTTACCACCTCAACTCCCAATCAAAATCTTCTGGCTCAAAGTTCTATCATTTATCATTCCTTTGTTTACTCTCTTGCATTTCAAGCAAAAGTTTAACTTACTTTCTGTGTTCACATCAACAATCACCACTTTGGCATTTTCATTATTAGTTCTTACTACTCTTAGGCAACTATTGTTTGGTTCCTAATTCCATTTGTATTCAATAACTCCCAAAGCCTATTCACTACCAAAAGTCACCATCAATACTGACATCCCAATTCAGGCTACCTTATGGTGTGACACTATTCCATAACATTCTATAACCTTATATAGCCTTCAGACAAACAAGCCAACCACTAATACCTTTATGGTCAAAATAGAGTTTCTTCTATTTTCCTGCTTGACCTTAACCTAGTGTTCCTTTATTATAGCAAAAAATGTTCTTTAATAAATTTTCTTCTACCTTTCAATATAACAACAATCTTCCTTTGTGGTTTCCGTATTAGCACTATCCTTCTTAATGAGTGCTTCTCATGAACACACCTACCTAGATCTTAAAGGGGTTTTCACTAGTTCACTTCCTATAGCAAAATTCTTGTATTTAAGTTAGCCCTAGCATAGTCCTTTTATGACTTTAATCTATACCTTCATCTAAGAGAGAGATCATTATTCTTGTAGTCTTCAACTGATAGGAAGAGTCCTATCGGGTTTTATCCCTCTCTAGCCTTTTTAAAACTAACCAAGCCATCATATTCCCAACCACACTTTTCTTCATTGGTTTGCTAGTACCAAACATTACCAAGGCTATTCACTTTGAAGGGGATTTCTCAACTCTCAACATACCTCCTTAGTATACTCTCTAATTCTATATCTATTGTGCACTCTAATTCCTATATTCATGCATATTGTAACAACCCTCACTATGTAACAATCCTCATTACATTATCCCAACTTAGTCTCTAGTTAATGAATCATAATTGGTGTTGTGTGGAGGATTGAAGGAATTAGGACAGAGGAAAGAATCAAAGTGGAGGCAGAGGAGCTCCACGCCACGGCGTAAGATAGGATTGCCACCGCGAGCGAGCTGTAATTTTGGAAATATTCTCAGGCCGAGAGCATCCACGCCATGGCAAGCTTATGGGTGCCGCGGCGTGTAACACATTATATTAGGGCCCATTTTTCATGTATTAGATCATTTTAGATGCCTTTCATCATGGTTTAGAGACTAGAATCATAATATAATAAAATCAGAATTTTTCAAAATTTGGGATACTGTTCACTTGGCAATTTCATGTTACTCGATGAACTTTGAAAATTCATAACTAAATCTAGAAACTTTATCTTGAGGTGATTCAAGTCTCTAAAATTTTATTAAAATCAGATCTACATGGAAAAAATATAAAAAAGTAACTTCATTGGGCAAATTTGTACAGTAATTTTGGGGATATTTACTATTCATTTGGTCATTTTTCTATCTTCCAGTTTTCTGACCTCAATTTTGAAAAATCATATTCCATTCTATTTTGTTCCAAATTCTGCATACTCTATGTTATTAGAAATCTATACATGTCTACTTATAGAAATATTTTTATTATACATTTATTTCACTTACACAGGGCATAACTTTAATTTAAATCATGAATGGTCAGAATCCAACTCTTACTGGAACAGTTTTGGGAAAACTTACATATCTCTTGTTCTATAACTCCAATCACTTCCAAATCAGTGGCATATGGATCTTAAGACATAGATATTTTTATACACATAAACCACTGAATTTTTGGAGCTCTATAAGATTTTATGTTATCTTTTTAAATTTCCAGTACTTAACTTTTAGTTTCCCATTTCCCAATATTGTCCGATTCTGAACTCTAACTTTGAAAATTCACCATTTATTGTACATAAATCCAAATGAGGTGAATTATGTGTCCTATTAAAGATTGAGATTCCCTATATCTGGTATAAAAATATAATAAACCTAATATCACATTAAGTACAAAAAAAGTGCAAATGAAACAGATATGTCTGGAAAATGCCCTGTTTCAGTCTACATTGCAATTTGCTTGCCAAAACCCTTGTAAATGAACTCATTTTGGCATGAAACTTGGTAGAACATAACTTAATATCACAATATCCAGAACTGGAAATTCTCATACATTTTCTACAACCTTAACATAATATTCACTATTATACAATTTCATACAAAAGTAAGACACCGATAACCATTCACATTATAACACAAAAAGCTTGCAACATCATCCACTCATCATTAGCTTCTCCATGATATTGGCTCCTTCCTTAGCCCTTTTTCCCATTGCTTCCCTAGCATAGTTAGTCATTGAGGGGGAATGAGATTCAAAGAATCTCAGTAGTATTATCCAATCATACACATATATCATCACATTTCAAATAGATCATCAAGCAAACTCATCAATTCATATAATGCCATAACAGTTTTATGAAAATTTTGGCAGAGTTTCACTTTGTAAATTGGGCATTTCAGAGTTTCAAGCCCCTTTAAACAACTCAGCCAAAAATCAATGGACATCACAAAATTTAATCATGGCATCAAACAAGTCATAGAGTTCACAAACATTCATAATACAATATAATGCATAAAATGGAAAAATGCTACCTTTATGCTTCCACTTGCTTTTCCTTTGAGTTGTACCTCTTCCAAACACTTCTCCAAGCTTTCTTAGGTTTCCTCAAACCTAAACATATCATCAATTAGCTACTTAAGCCACTAATTCATGCTTCAACTTTACAAGAAACTCTTAAAACCCTAACTTGTCATCTTGCTATCCACTTAGTCTTTCTTGCATCCAACACTTATTCCTAAGGTTTTGGACCATGGGGAACCCATATTTGGGGTCAAATTTATGAAATTCCAACCCTAAATGGAACCTTAGTCTGACCAAAATTCATGGACGAAGAAGGAGAAATTATGTACTTTGAAATTCAATAAACTACTAACAAATCTTTGTTCCAAGTTGCTAGTATATGATTTCCCCTAGGTTTATTGCATGAAAACTCCACTTTCTTCACTTTCCATCCATGACCAAAAATCAAATAGAGAGAGAGGAGGAAGAGTGTTCCATTAAACCATTTCAAACTACTCAAAACTACAAGCTAGAAGACATAAAATATTACCTTGCACTTGATCTTGGATGGCTTCAAGTCCTCTTCCCTTTCTCCTTCTCTTTTCTCTTTTTGCTCACTTCCTTTCTTGTGTTTTCTTTTTCTATCTTTGCTGCTGGAGGTGAACATACAGAATGGGTGGAAAATGGGTGATTAAGTGGCTAATTCCCTTGCTAATTATAGTTAGTACGTTAACTTAACTAAAGTTACTTTTGTGCCAAAAATGTCAACAACTTGTTGAGAAAGTTGTTCCAAAAATTTGTGCTGCCCAACTGCCCAATTCAGAAACGAATAAGTGGTATTTAAGTATCCAAAATTACTCAATTTTTCCTGATCCAGATATATCCTGAATCGGGTAATTTTTAACTGTACCGATGAAATCACTTTTTATAGTAAATTAGCATTTTTGGGCTACAGGATTATTCCAATTTTATTCTTATATTTTCTTAATTATCCTGTCCCAAATGATATCTATGTATGGCCCATATCCTGTCCCAGTTTCTTTTTAACTGTCCGTGGGGCTCACAATTTACTTTATCGGTTTACTATTACTTTTGGGCACTCGGCACTAATATTTCTTTATTCTTGAACATTAACCCTCAGTGCCATATACCATTAGACTTCTCTTGTTGAGGGCTTCATTTTGACAGTAATTTTACATATTTACAAAATTACCCCTGACCCGAGGTTAAATTATAGTTTCTGAAACTTTTGAGTCTTAGGTGTAATTTTGCCCAAGATATTTCTAATACTCATTCCACGTAATTTTTATGACTTTAGGGACATAGATGTCCTTTTCATAATTCTTTGGGGGCAAGAATATAATTTCTCATTTTTCCATCCGACCGGGAAAAATGACCTCTTTGCCCTTTTTCATGCAAAACGGCATCTGTCCGTTTTTGCAAAATCCCTATACATTTCTAAATATTCTAGCTTTCTTGGGATGTTACACGGAGAATGGGGAAAGATCTATTTAAATTAGAAACATTTCAGTTCGGCCGAGCGTGAGGAAAAGAGGAGGAAACGGAGCAGAATGAAGAAGCAGCGTTAGGGTTTGAAATTTTCGGCTTTAGGAAGCAATTTCTGACCCTTGGGAAGTTGTTAAATTGTTGGTAAGTGATCTCTACTCTCCCTCTCCATTTTTTTTCAATTTTGAGTTAGGTTTTTTGGATATATGTTGGGATTTTCGGTTTTGGGATATATGTTGAGATTTTCAATTTTGGCAAAAATCCACCTATTAAAATGGATGGAATGGGGTTAATAAGGTGTGATTTGATGTTTAGAATGCTTGAGAATGAGTTTTAAAGGGAGTATGCATGTTTTGAGCTTAACCCTAGGTTTAAATTTTTAGAGGGAGTATGGAATCCAAAATGCGTGTGGTTGATTTGAGTTTGATTAGGCTTTATGAGCTCAATGATGTATGGAAATGGTATTGGAACCTTGGGTTAAGCCTAAATGGTTGAATTGTGAAATTTGGATAATTGTATTAGATGTTAATTAAGGATTTTCTAATATAGTGTAGGCTGTTTCGTTGACCGGAAGAGTACAAGTATGTCGGATAACCCAAGAAGCTCATGGAATCACGTGTGTGTGGTATTCACACCCTGAGGTAATTGAGTGTTTATATTGTTTGTATTATATGTTAGCATATATGTGTATATATGCATGTTTCTGTTCATACCACGATATAGTTTGTGTGTGTGTATGGTTTTTCTATATATCACGGTATACACATGGCTAGACATATAGTGGATGATGATTATGATGATGAATAGAGATGATGATGATGATGTGACATTATATGATGCATAGCTTGACATTGAGAAAACATGATGATGATGATGATTATATGATGATATAACATAGTGATCGAGTGGTGATGATGATATGATTGTTAGATATGCTGGCTTCCCAAGAGGGGGGTGAATTGGGAAGATTAAAATTTTCTGCAAAAGTCAAGAAAATAATGAAAGAAAAAGTGACAATAAAAATAGAGTATAAAGAAATAACAAGGTAAAAGCAGTAAAAAAGAAGGGAAGACACAAATGTTTATCCTGGTTCAGTCTTTCTATCTTGACCTACGTCCAGTCCCCAAGCCACCACTTGAGATTTTCCACTATCTTGCAAGAATTCAGTGGGCTTCTTGCAATTGCCTCAATACAACTTGATGCTTTGTTCTTAGAGCTTACAATTTCTCTCTTTGCACTCTAGCTAAGTGCTTCCCAAATCCGTTGTGATGTCCCCTCATAAGAAAATCTTTCTTCCAGATGAAGATAAGATTGATTACAATGATTGAACTCTCTAATTAAGAGTATATATGAAAGTTGATGTACAGAAAAGTGAAGTATGTGAGAGTAAAAGGCTTTGACTTAAGAATTTGGCAGAGTTTCTGTATATACAATGTAAAATCATTACCCACAACTTCAAATGAAGTTCTATTTATAGATTTATGTCTTAACTATACGTTAGAGATAAGATCTAGCCGTTAGAGACGTTACCCAACGATTACTCTGAAAAACTATCCGTTCACCAACCGCATTTAATGCGTCTGACACTCAAAGTTTGAATTTTGGTTGCTTAACAGATGAATTTCGCAGAGACCGAAAGCTAAGGACTTCAACGTTGAACTTCAAAGTTCGTCTGTTATGAAGCAAAGTTCAAATTTTCATCTTTGAAAAATGTTTCTATGTTGGAACATACGAATTTTCAAGTTAAAGTTCTTCTGGTAAGTGTGAACAGTTGTCCCATATTGCTACAGTGCCTTCGAAGTTTAAATTTTGGTGCCCAAAATTCGTCTGTCAGTGGGCAGCTCAATAAGGCACAATAGTTCATCTTTTCGAAATTCAAATTTTCAAAAGCCAAAGTTCATCTGTCAGAAAGAGCTCTTATCAGACTTTGTTCAAAGTTCAAATTTCTGAATACTAACATTCCTATGTCAACAGATTATCATAACAGACTTGTAAGCTTTGCTTCTAAAATTTGAATTTTCAAGATCAAAGTTTGTCTGTCAGTGAGCTAACTTTGGACTCTTTTTAAACTTTACTTTCATATGAACTTTGACATATCCTTAGACAAATTTTTCATTTTTCATGAATTGTGTTTTATCATAAATTCAAATTTTCAAAACCCAAAGTTCATCCATTAGAGAAGGCTCTTATCAGACTTATGTCAAAGTTCGAATTTATGCACTTAAAGTTCGTCTGTTAGAGGAATCTCTTTTCTGACTAATATATTTTCAATTCGAAATTCGAGTTTTGGAAGCCAAAGTTCGAATTTTCAAAGTAATAGATCAACATTAACATATTAAAGTTCGTCTGTTAGTGGGTGTTTTTCAAATATTCCATGAATTATCATAGAATCATATTTTTAAAACATTCTTTTGCAAGTTCAAAGTCTTTTGCTCAATTTAAACACAATAAGAAGTCTTATATCTAATCTTATACTGGTTTTACTTGGATTTCTCCACTTGAGATCTTTTGTGCACCTTTGATATCTTCTTTCCAAGTTCTAGAAGGTTAGTTTGGAATTATCAAAACACTTGATTCAACAATGATGATATATGATAAGGGAGGATAAGGATGGGATCCCTGCCGCTAAATCCTCTCCCACTGTACCTTACCTAAATCACCACCAATTGGAGGTGGTTCAAGGGAAGGAAAGCCACGGTCTGAGTATTAGTGTTACCTTTGGTGGGGTACACTAGTGTAAGGTGAGCTTAGTGATGTCCGAGAATTAGCCTTCACCGACTGTTGGAAGGGAGTCACCTGTATGAAATGTCCTATTATAACGATAGCTGTGTGCGAGGGAGACATGCATTCCATTTCATATTGTATTCATGATATTATTGTATTATTTATGTATATATATGCGTGTGGTTGTCCCCGGTTACTGAGACAATGTCTCACATCGCCTTTCCCATGTACTAATCTTTCAAGTGAAGGTACTGGCACTAGCCCGGAGAAGACGAGGGAAGTATAGCCACTCCGGTATTGAGAATATCAAATCTTTGTAGTGCATGTGTGTATTATCTATGTATGTTATGCCAAGTAGGATAGAACATTTGTAATTTAAGTGATGTTGTGTTTATATTGGATAATATAAGATGATAATGTTAATGATGTTGTATATGATGAGTATGATGTGATGTGATGCCTTGTGAGGCATGTATTGTTTAGGGTGTTATGGAGTCCGTGTGGTAGTGTATGTGAGCCCAAAGATGGAAATTAGGCCTTATTTGGGAGTTTCAAGGCAAATAGCCCATTATGTAAATTTGGGGTTCAAGGGGGTCAAATATCAGAAGAGTGGTTTCTTTGAGATGAAACCTTTTTAGACAAGTTGGTTGAGTCATTTAGGACCTGTGTGAATGGTCCATAATAGTCAAATTGCCTTTGGTAGCAATTAGAGGTGGAAAGTTGCGAGTTTTGGTCAAAAAGTGGCCAAAATTGTGTCAGGTGTCCAAAATCTTCATTCAGAGATGAATTGAGGTGAAATTAGTGTCCATGGTTAAATTGGGACAAGATTGACTTGTAGGAGTTGGAATCAGGTCAATCGGAAGTCGAAGCATATAGCTATACGCATCGGAAGTTTGCCCCAGGACTTTGCAATTTTTTTGATGTGGTATCAACAGGGGGCACAGTTGTGTCAGGACCAGGTCGTGGTGCCAGACCCTCTATTTTGGCAATGTTGTAACCCGAGAGCACCAGTACCACAGTGGTACTAAAGCAGCCACAACCCTGCACCTTGTCTCAGCTATTCTGGTGTTCTTGAGGTGTCTTGTGGTATTTTCCGCTGCTCTAATGATTTGGGAGGTAAAGTTGAGGTGTTTTGGTTGTGTTTGGTTCATTTTTTAAGTATTTGGTAAAGTTAGGAGGTGTATTAGGTAAGGCGTTACATTTACATTATCCCGAACTTAGTCTCTAGCTAACAAGGTATAATTGGCAATGTATGCAAGACCTAAGGAACCAGGGTAGAGAAAACATTGATGTAGAAGCAATAAAGCTCCATACTGCGGCAAGACAGAGGATCACCGTAGAGAAAACATTGATGTAGAAGCAATAAAGCTCCATACTGCGGCAAGACAGAGGATCACCGCGGTGAACGAGCTTTAACTTTGGAAAATTTTTGAACAAAAAGGGCCTCACGTCGTAGTAAAGTTACTCGTTGCCATGGTGCCACACCTTGGATTCTTATAAACAAAAAAAATTTCAATCGATGAAACAAAGAAAATCAGAGGGAGAACCGATGAAGTTGTGTTAGGGCTCAAGAAATCCAGACTTTGAGGGTGATTTTCAAACTCTGAGAGTTTCGATCTTGGTTGGTAGGTGATCCTTGCTCCTCCCTCACCATTTTTCTTCAGCTTTTGAGTTGGCTTTTCAGGTATATATGTTAGGTTTTTGGTTTTGGCCGAATCCTACTGATTAAAATGGATGTAATAGGATTAAAGGGGTGTTATTTAGTATTAATGATACTAGGGTATGAGTTTTAGAGGGAGTATGTGTGATTTATGTCTAACCCTAAGTTATTTTTGGTTAAGGAAATTGGGAATCTGAAATATGTGTAGAATTTGGATAACTATACTATATGTTGATAGTAGATATTATGATATTATAGTGATTGTTTGGTTGATTAGAGGAGTGCGAATTGAGGTTAGGAATCCGAAAGTTTGTGTAAAATCCATGTGTGTTGTATTGGCAACTTAAGATAACTAGGTATTTGTCTTGTGTGTATTATATGTTAGTATATATGTGTGTATATATGCATATTTCCATTCATACCATGATATTGTTATATGTGTGTATAGTTTTTCTACATATCGTGGTATGCACACGGCTAGACGATATAGTAGAGGATGATGATTATATATGATGATGATATGATATTACATGATTTCATAGCATGACATTGAGAAATATGATGATGATGATTATATAGTGATATAGCACGAACATCACCACTATATGTATATTGTGAGAAAAGGTGGATCGGGTAGTGATGATGTGATTGATATGATATGATGAGATATAATATGGTAAAGTAAGGAAGGGATCTCTATCGTTAAATCCTCTCCTATGGCCAAAAGAGCAAGACAGCAGTGGACTGCACCTTCCCTAAAATCACCACTAATTCGCCATGGTCAGGAGAAAGAAGAGCCACTATCCAAGTATTAGTGTTACCTTTGACTGGGTGAACTAGTGTGAGGTGAGCTTGGTGATATTCAGGAATCAGTCTTCACCAACTATTGGAAGGGAGTCACCTATACAAAATGTCTTGTTATGACGACAACTCATGGTTCTAATTGTGTGTGAGGGAGAATATGCATTCTAGTACATTTACATTATTGAACCATGTGCATTATTGTGTGAATTATTGTACATGTTTCCTGTGATTGTCTCCGGTTACTAAGGCTTTGTCTCACACCCTTTCCTATGAACTAACATTGCAGGTGAGGGCTCTGACACTAGTTCGGAAAAGATGAGGGAATTGTAGTCACTCCGGCATTGGGAATCTTCAAGTCATCAGTGGTGTGTGTGTGTTGTCTATGTCATATGTTGTGCCAAGTAGGATAGTATGCTTGTAATCTATATGTTAACAATGATGTTGTGATGATGATGGATGTAGAATGTTGGTGATGATGAATGACCTATGATGGTAATGATAATGATGTAGTATGGTTGTGTACATGAATGGTTGTATGTGTACGGTGATGAGATGGACCCGGGTATGGGTCATTGTTGTTGGTATATGTGATTAAGAGTTGAATTGGTCATATATTTGAGCCCAAAAGGGAATTTGGGCCATGTGTGTGAGCCTTGGGCATATAGCCCATTATGTGAATTTAGGGTTCAAGGGGGTTAAATCTCAGAGAAGTGGTTCCTTTGAGGTGAAACCTCTTTGGACAAGTTAGTTAAGTCAAGTAGGACCTGTGTGAATGGTCTCTAGGTGCCAAATTGCCTTTGGTGGAAAGTTGCAAGTTTAGTTAAAAAGTAGCCAAAACGATGTCGAGTGTCCAAAACCTCCATACGGAGATGAACTTGGGTAAAGTTGATGTTTATGGTTAGATTGGGATAAGACTGACTTGTAGGAGTTAGAATCATGTCAATCAAAGGTCAAAGCATAAAGTTATCATGTCAGAAGTTCACCCCAGAAGTTCAAATTTGCTGATATGGTATCAGCAAGAGGGCACCGTTACGCCAAAAGTCAGGTCGCAGTGCCACATGCTTCTATCCAATTCACACCGTAGTGTCACTATAGTTGCTGCAACGCCAAGTGCTACTGCCCCTTTGAGGTCGCGGCGGTATTGTAGCACTCCGCGACTTTGCACAATTCTGGCCTAAATCCGAGTTTTCAACTATCTTGATGTTTTTAGAGTGTGCTAGCTTAGTTTGGCTAGTTCTCGAATTTTTAGTGAAGTATGAAGGTGTGTTGGAGTTGGGCGTTACAGTATGGTGCCATATTATGGAACCTATATCTCCTTGCATAGATTTCTTACCTTTTTCATAGAATGGCTCACCAACACTCCACAGAGGAACTCATGGCCTCCACACTTCGGCTGCACTATAAAACTTTAGTGGAAGAATACACTTGCAATTGACATAATTGTTGAGATCCTACTGATCCCTTACCATATAAGCCCTTGGGATCTTCTTTGAGACTCAAACACTTCTTTTGTAACATCCCTATATTTTTACATGAATGCTTAGATAATGTTAAGAATTGATATGTGTAATATCCCTATTTTTATGGGATGTTATAAAATGAATAAAAGATGAGAAATGAAGTGAGACGAAAATGCTATATATAATCGGGTTTTAAAAGGAATTAATTTCTCATCTAATTTTCTGAATAAGTTATGTTTGGTCCTTAATTGGAATTAATTTTCCATAAGGTCCGTAGCAGAAATTAATTCCAAAACTCATCCCGGAAAATATGCAATATACCACTTGAATGAAAGCTCGCTCCAAGCTAAGCGCAACGGTATAAATATTGCGTAGCCGGGAGGTTCAAGTTAACGGATAGACCAATTTGAAGTTATTGTGAATAGTAAAAAGGAAAGAATAAAAAATTGGTCTTTGAGTGAAATTACAATAAAGCGCCCAAAAGAATGGATAATTATATTTTTGACCCAGCTTAAGGGCAAAACAGTCATTTTCCATATTAGAAGAAAAATATGAATATTGCATTTAAACCCCAAGGAATAAATGTTGATATCATAAAATACATGAGGAATTGGAAAAAACGAAGAGACACCGTTAAGCGTGAAAAAGGGCAAAGAGGTCATTTTTCCCGGTTGGATGGAAAAATGAGAAATTATATTTTTGTCCCCAAAGAATTATAAAAAGGACATCCATGTCCTTAAAGTCATAAAAATTACGTTGAATGAGTATGAGAAATGTCTTGGGGAAAATTATATCTAATGACCCGAAAGTTCAAAAAATTATAAATTAGCCCCGGGTCAAGGGCATTTTTGTAAATATGAGAAATTATAGTCAAAATGAAGCTTTTAATGAGTTATACCCAATGAAATATATTATGAAATTTATTAAGGTCAAAATAATATTTATTGGGTAATTAGGGTTTAATATTAATATTTTACCCGATAAAGGTCATTTAGACTGCAGGAAAAGGAAGTGCTGATTCAAAGACAATGATTGGACTTTAATAAAATATATTTTGGGTCTAGATAATGATTTTGGACCAAAAGTAATTGTTGGATAATCCTGTACCAATTTAATGACAATTTTGGCAAAAATACTTAATCGGTACGGGTAAATTTAATCGGTAAGGGGTATTTTGGTCCATAAAAATTTTTCAAGCAATTTTTGGCCAAAAAGAAGGTGAATCACGCTGGAATTCAGAATTGGACAGAAAAGGAATTAATTGAAAAGCTTTTATAAGAAGAAATGCCAAAAAGTCAAAAAAATAAAGTAAAAAAGTGACTTTATGAGATAAATACCCATTTCAAGTCTTCATCTTCTTCTTCAAGCACGTCCGAACTGCTGCAAGGAGAGAGGAGAAACATACAAAAAAAAAATTCAAGGGCAAGAAGAGCAAGAAGCAAGCTTTGGACTCCAAATTTTCAAGGTAGATTTTCATGGTCATTATCTTGTGTATATTTGAGTTTGGTGGGATTTCATGGAGTGCTTCTCCTTATTTTGCCTCTGAAATTTTCTGCCTAGAAAGAGAGAGGAGAGAGAAAGTGAAGCCATGGAAAAACCAAGCCATAAAAAAGGATGTATAGGTCTTAAGTAACAAGATTATGCCATGAGATTGCAATTTAATCGGGTAGATATTTTTCTACAAATTTATGAAATTTTCTGCCTATTTAGGGTTTGAAAATGAAAGAGAATTTCATGATTTTGACCCCAAAAATGGATTACTTGGGTCCAAAATAGGTAGATACAAGTATGTTGTACAAGAAAAAGCTTGAGATTAAGAAAGTGAAATTTTTAGGTTTATGAAGTTAATTCGGAATGAACAGTAACAGAGTTAGAAATGGAATTTGATAATTCTGAGGCCATATTTGGATTCCTCATGAAAAATTACATGGAATAGAGGTATAATTCATCATTTTTTAGTTAGAAATGAATTTTTGGTGAATTTTTGAAGAATTAGGGTTTCATGAACACTTTTTGAAGAAAGTCATGGAACCATTAGCTTGAATAGTTGTTTGATGGTGCATTAGGACTTGAAGAAGTCCAAGGAAGCTAGTGGGAGCATTGGTATCAAGTTGAAGAGTAAGAGAAAGCATGAAGGTAGCAATTTACCTATTATTGCCTTATATTGTCATGTGATTTTTAATGAGTTTGATGACTTGCCTATTATTTGCTATGATCAATTGTGATACTTTGAGAATGTTGGTTGAGTTAATTGAGGGTTTTGAGACCCTGGGATGTCCAAAATACGAAACAAAACTCTGCCAAAATTTTTGTAAAATATTATGGCATAAATGTTTAAAGGCATTTACTTGATGTTTTATGATGATTATATACTTAATGTGATAATATGATTGCATGAATGGTGATTGCTACTGAGATTCTTTGAATCTCACTCCCCCTTCAATGACTAACCATGCTAGAAAGAACCAATGCAAGAGAGCTAAGGAAGGAGCAAAAGACATGAAGAAGGAAATGATGTTGCAAGCCATTGTGTTATAATGTGAATGGTTATTGTGTCTTGTTTTATATGAAATTGTAAAATAGTGATTATTATGTTAATGTTGTGGAAAATGCATGATAATTTCCAGTTCTGGATATTGTGATGTTAAGTTATGTTCTATCAAGTTTCATGCCAAAATGAGTTCATTTACAAGGGCTTTGGTAAGCAAATGGCAATATGGACTAAAACAGGACATTTTCCAGACGTGTCTGATTCATTCACCCTTATTATGTACTTAATGTGAGATTAGGTTTATGGTATTTTTACACCAAATATAAGGCATCCCAATCTTTAACATGACACCTAATTCACCCCATTTGGAGTTGTGTACAATTAATGGTGAATTTTCTAAGTTAGGGTTCAGAACAGAGAAAGATTGGGAAAACTGGAAACTGAAAGTTAGATACTGGAAAATTAAAAAGATGATATAAATCGTTCAGAGCTCCAAAAATTCATTAGTTTATATTTATGAAAATTTATATGTTTTAAGTTTCATGTGCCACTGATTTGGAGGTAATTGGAGCTATATAGTAGGAGATATGGAGGTTTTCCCAAAACTGTTCCAGTAAAAGTGGAATTCTGACCCTTTATGATTTAAGTTAACACCATGTCCTTTTTAGGTTGAATAAATGTACAAGAAAAATATTTCTAGAAATTATACTCACAGGGATTTACAATGACATAAAGAATTTATGATTTGACTCAGGATATAATGAGATATGAATTTTTCAATATAAGGCCAAAATCCTGGGGAAGAGAAAATGATCAAATATACAGTAAATGTTTGAGGAATAAACTGTATAAATTGGTCAATAGAATGCTCTGTTTTATATTTTTCCATGTATATAAGGTTTTTATCTATTGTTAGAAACTTGAATTATTATGAAATTATTTTTCTAGAATTAGTTATGAATTTTTAAAACTCAGTCAGCAAAGTGGAAACTACCATATGAACAGTAACTGAAAATTTTTGGAAATTCTAATTTTCATTCTTATGTGATTCAAGCTTTGGATCAAGTATAATTAGACCTAAAAGGAGTCTAATTCATGGGAAATGAGTTAAAAAGTAAGGTGTTACAATATGGATTTTCTCTGGAATGATATGCAGTATTTTGGGATGCATGAAAATGTAATTAAATAGGTTAAAGGCTTAAAATAACATAAAAAGATCAAAAAGAGGCCAAAAAGTGTAAAATAGTCATTTTGCTAAAATATAACGGCAAAATGGTCATTTTAGAAAGGTATAAAGATAAAAGTTGTTACATCTTATAATTTAATATTTTTTCTATGCAAATTGCTTAGTTCTAAAGCATAAAAAGACTCTTGGAAAGCTTGATTCAATTTAAAACTTGAAACAGTGAAAAACTATTTCTGCAGTCTAAATAGTACATTGCATAGTAAAATTTCAAAAATCATAATTAAGTATAAAAAAATTATTTCTTAGTATTTCAAGTCTATAAAAATCTTCCACATCTTCAATTTTATGGGAAAAATACAAAACTAGAAAATCATCGCTCAAATTCATACTATTTAATCTTCAAACTTTACTGTTCATTTTCTGGTTCCAGTTTCTATCCAAATCCTGAGTCATAAATTTGAAAATTCATAACTCATAAAATATAGAGTCAATTCATGTATTATTAACATAATTGAAAATACTTATCTATTTAATTTCTAACCATATTTATTTCATACATTTATTCCATAACTACTGGACAAAATACTAATATAAACCTTTAGGGGTCAGAATTACGATAAATAGGAATAGTTTCAGGAAAACATGTATATATACCATTATATAAGTTCAAATTCATTCAAACTAGTGGTAATTCGTTCATAAGACATAGATCTAACCATACTATCAACAGCTAAATTTTTGGAGTTCTATATGATTTTACACAGCCATTCAAAACATATAGTATTTACAATCACATATAGTTTCTAGCTAAAGAACTAACTTCATCATCCTTCGATGCTCTTGCTTTTCCTTTGTTATTGCTTGGTCCTATCATTAGGAAAACTTGGGGGTGAGATGGTGATATCTCAATAGCAACATTGTTTATGTAATTATATTATCAAATTACATCTAAAACATTGACAACATTGCACAATTTGATAAAAACGTACATCCATAAATACTTTGTTGTCTAACAAATTGTTGGCAACATAACGACCTAAAAATAGGACATCTTGGGCTTAGCCCTTATCATAAAAAAGCCACCCAATTAAGAAAAATAGTCATAACAACAACATGGAGACATTCTCATAACATATAGGCAAACATAATCATAACTCTACAATAACATAAAAACATAATAATGTGCTACCTTTTAGTTTTAACTCTATTGCTTCGTGCTTGACTTTTGCTTGCTTAGTTCACTTTCTTTGACTTGATGTGAACCTATATGTAACACCTTACTTTCTTGCATCATTCCCATGTATTATACCTTACTTAATGTCCAAATGAACTAATTTAGAAGCTTGAATCATCATAGGGATCAAAACCAAAAAAAACAAATTTTCAAAATTACTATTCATTTGGTATCCGTATTTTCCAACTAAGTTTTAGAAATTCATAACTAATTATAGAAAAATAGTATGAATGTGATTCAAATCTCTAAAAATACCTTAAAACATTCTCTACATGGAAAAAATATGTGATTGAATTTTTGACATGTCAATTCATACAGTATTTAGTAGGGGTGAGCAAAACCGAACCAAAACCGATCACTGAACCGAGCAAAATGAAATTTGGTTTTTTTGGTTCGGTTTTTTCAATTTTAGGTTCATGATCAGTTATTTTATCAGTTAAATTCAGTAATATCAGTTTGGTTCGGTTGTAGGTGGGAAAAACCAAATAGACCGAGTAGACCAAAATATATCTATATTTTTTTTCTAGTTATTTTTTTTGGTTTTTTTAAGCATCAAGTGAGCCTCCCTCCTTCTTGAACCACCCTAGCCCAGCCCATTAACTACCCAAATTTGGCCCAATTCTGAAGCCTAATAACCTAAATCCCCTTCACACTTTAATCCCCATCGTGTTTGTCACTCGTCAGTCTGTGTCCCAAATTGAAATTGGCAAAGCAAACTGAACTCTGATCTCTAAAAGAGTGAAGTACCGAAGTTGAAAGTTGAAACCCTAAATCCCCTTTTGGACCTTCCTTGCGTCGCATCTCTCCCTCCCACTCCCAGAGTCTCAGTACGACCTCCAATGGCTCAATGCTCTCTCCCAATCTGACCTCAGCCTCTTTGATATGAATCCCACTTCTCTGCTCTACTCTCACTCTCTTTCGGTTCTGCGACTCGGCTCCATCTCCGTTCTTTGCAAAACTGCAACTGCATCTCAGATCTCCATTGGCAATTTGGTGTCACACTTCACATCTCCGTGTCTCCATTCTCTGTATTCGTTCTCTTCTCGTCGACAATGCAAGGTATTGATTTATGAGAATATATTTGCTATTTATATAATACTCTACTACTTTACTTTTAAAAGAATTGAAGGATTTCTAGTTGCTATTGTTTGAAGAATTAGATTTGCTTGTCGCAATATGAAACAGAGTTTGAAATTATCCCTGCAAAGCACAGCTTGGTCTCACTATTTTTTTTTCAAGTTGTATGCATGGCCAAAAAAATAACCATAGAAAGTCTTTATATATATTTCTTTGGGGCGCCATCAATTAGTTATGTGTGTTTGACATTGGATTGGAATAGCAGATCACCCACCCACTCAACTTAAAGTAATTCTTTTGGAAGACTGCTCTGGAAAAATCATGAGGCAAACTTTTGGTTCGTGTCATTAGTGGTCGATATGACTAAGCTTTTCAGTTTTAATTGATCGACCAAGCCCAATTGTAGAAGATACTTTAAGAAGGACGTGATTTCTAACCTCAAGTTCTAACAACTTCTTTCTTTCATCAAAGTAACTTTTCTATCTACTTTGAGCCATTAATAACTTCTTCTTTATCATCTCAATTTGTCTAGAGGTTTGATCAACAAATTCAGGACCCAACAATTTCCTTTCACTAAACTCCATCTAACACATTGAGGACCTGTACCTTCTACCATACAATGCTTTACATGAAGCCATTTGAATACTGGAATGATAACTATTATTATAAGCAAATTCAACTAGAGGTAAGTACACATCCTAATTTCCTTTCATTTCCAATACACAAGCTCTTAGTATATCCTCCAAAATGTGTATGGTTCTTTTAGTCTGACTATCTGTTTGAGGATGATAAGTTGTACTGAATCTTAATTTAGTTCCAAATGTTAATTGTAAAGATGTCCAGAAATTGGAAGTAAATCTTGGGTCTCTATCCGAAATAATGCTATTTGGCACACCATGTAATCTTACAATCTCCTTAATGTACAATTGTGCCAATTTATCTAACGTATATGTTGACTTAATTGTAGAAAATGTGCTGATTTCATCAATCAATCTACAATTATCCAGATTGCATCATAACCTGAAGAAGTCCTGGGTAGACCTATTACAAAATCCATTGAGATATTATCCCACTTCCATTCTGGGATTTCGAGAGGTTGTAACCTTCCAGATGGCTTTTGGTGTTTAGTCTTTACTCTTTGGCACACTAAACATTTGGCTACATACTGAGTAATATCACCTTTTATTCCAGACCACCAAAACAGGCCTAGCAAGAAGGTGAGTTTGTGAAAATAGTTAAGGGATAGTTGAATTAGGGAGAGATGAAAGAATTTAATGCTCATAATCTTTTAGTAGTTCCATCCATCGTCATTATAACATCCCGATTTTACCTGAGAGATAAATCTAGATCTCTGAAATCTTCAATCAACTTTAATTCACAAATCATCATGTGGGCTATATGAATAGCTTTTCTGCTCAAAGTGTTAGCTCAACATTTGCCTTTCCTGGATGATACTTAATTGAATGCTCATAATCTTTTACTAGTTCCATCCATTGTCATTATAACATCCTGATTTTTAGCGCTAAGCAAAAAGAGATCATGCTATGCCACATGAATATAAAGGACCATATAAAAGGTGATTATGATATGCCCAAAATAATGATTATGAGGTATTCAAAAGGATGAGCATGATGTGTTTTGCAGAAATTTGAGAAAAGCACAGACAAAAAAGATATATCATGAAAATATGATATTATAGTATGAAAATGTGATTAATATCCTAAAATACGTGTTCTAGATGAGGAAAAGGGTAAAAAGGAAAATTTTCAAGCTAGAGACATAAGAAGTACGAATTTACAAAATGATCCTGGAAGAAAAGTTATTTGCATTTTGGTCCTTGGAAAAATTACAAAAAAACCCTAAAGAAAAGTTATTTGCATTTTGACCCTCCTAAGGTCATTTTGTAATTATAGTCAAAATGAAGCTTATGACATACCAGACCTAATGGAATAGTACATTGAGGTTTACGAGGTCAATATGAGGAAAAATTGATAGTAAAAATGCACAGTATAAGGAAAAAGGTACTGTAGATCTCACAAGCAGAGAAAGTAAAAAAGAAAAGTATATAGGCCCTACATTAATGTAGTTTGGGACATGATATTTGTAAAATTCTTATTTCCAAAATCATGTCCAAAGTGCGTCTACGATGTGCCCAATGGGAATGTATTAAAAGCAAAAATGGAAAAAAAAAATACCACATGTTAAATATTTTATGAACACTAAAAGAGGCAAAATGGTAATTTTACATGCTTGATTCTTAATTGGAATGAATTTTTCATATGGTCCTTTAAAAGGAATTATGTTTAGTCCTTTATAAATTGTACAAATTGGCTCATTGAAATTCGAGTTTCATATTTTTTTTTTCATGAAATTCAATATGTTCTCTATTTTTAGAGACTTGAACCATAGTGAAATAATTTTTCTATAATTTTTTATGAATTTTCAAATTTTGATGCACAAATAGGAGAATAGTGCACAAAAATAGAATTTTACAATTTTAAGATTTTCATTAGTTTAAGATCTCCAGAGCCTCTATACTACCTCCAAATATAGCAGTATGCATGGGGAAAGTGTCCAAAAGATGAGGTGTGTTACAGTCATTGCCTTGAATTTAATTCCTTTTAATCTTTTAAGGATTTGAGGCTTTTATAGTTACAAAATATCTCTGTGGTAGCACCATATCTTTATGGCATGCACTGTAGCTGCAAGTTTTAAATCATGCGTGGAATAGTTTTCTTCATGTGGTTTAAATTGTCGAGAAGCATAGGCCACCACTCTTCTTTCTTGCATCAATACGCAACCCAATCCATGCTTGCTAGCATCTATATAAACCATATAAGGTTTCTGGGGATTGAGTAGGATTAATATAAGAGAAGTGGTTAGCCTAAGTTTCAGTGTTCGAAAACTCTTTTTGCAATCCTTTTCCCACACAAATGGCTTTTCTTTTCTTGTTAACCTTCTAAGCGGCAAAGCAATTCTAGAAAAGTCTTTAATAAATCTTTTGTAGTAGCCAGCCAAACCCAAAAAACTTCTTATCTCTGTAACAATTTTAGGTCTCTCCTACTTTAGGACTACATCTACTTTGTTAAGATCACCCAATCCTTGGAGATAACATGCCCCATAAATTGTACCACAGTGTGTCAAAACTCACACTTGCTTGTAAGTGATGCTAGCACCCAAGAGGGGGGTGAATTGGGTGATATAATATTTTTAACAAGAAAAAAGAGATTTAATCATTGTGAAGTGAGTGTAGAAAAACAGAGTATATCAGAGACAAAGAAAGAGAGAGAAAAAGAGATAAAATACTCAGTCAATTTATCTAGGTTCAGTCCTTCACTTGATCTATGTCCAGTCCCCAAATCACCACTTGAAAATTTTCTACTATATCTTGCAAGATTCAAATGGGTTCTTGCAAAAACCACAGTACAACTCCAGCTCGAACTTTGAGCTCAAAAACTCACTCTCTTCTCACACAAGAATAAGAATAACTCTCTTAGTGTTTTCTCTCACTAAATACTTCCTACAAGTATGTAGAAGTATCCGAATCAACTTAAAACTCTCTCAAAAGAGTAAATATGAAAGTTTAAGAATAAGAGTAAACTAAGCAAAAGTTAGGTAGACTTTAATGAATCAGAAATGAATTATATAGAGTTTTCATATTAATGAGTTTATTAGTGTTCCAACTGGTTTAAATAAGGTCCTGTTTATAGCTTGAGAGCCAAACAATCAATTAGAAACAAGAATTAGTTGTTACTCTCAAAAAGCAATTGTTCACCTACTACATTAAATGTGTCTAATAGAGGTTATAAGAATAATCTTCTCAAGTTATGTGAATAACGGGTGACTATTGACTCTTAGTTTCAATGTTGGATATACTCCATGCAGATAATCTACTTAGGTTTTGTGAATAATGTTCACTCCGAAATGACTAAGTTCCAACTCAAGAACATTTTCACAAAAACCTTCTTAGTTGTTCCAATGATGTCTCACAAACTTGGATACCTTTGAGGATTATTAGAATATCCCCTTAGGATATTATTCCTTGTTCAGATAATGTTTGATCAACACAAACTAAATTTTTGAAAAACACAGGTTATCCAGATAACCTTTTTAGGTTATGGGAATAACAAGTTCAACAAAAGGAACTTCAAATGCCCTATAACATACAATATGCAGATAACCTCCCTTAGTTATACGAATAATGGGCAGCATAGAATAACATATCCTTACTGTTGAGCCTTTATGTTAATAAGGTAAACACCTTATCAAGAAAAAGTGCTAAACAAAAGTAAGGACATGGTGCAAACCTTAGTTATGCGAATAACCTCAAACTTTTTCATGAAAACCAAGAGAAAACACTTGAAAATAGCATAAGGTTAAGAGTTTATCCTCATAACCTCAAAGGGTTATATGCATAAGTTGAACATTTTCAAGAAAATCATTTTGAAAACATGAGATAAACATTAATCACTAAAATAAATGCCCCATTCAATATTAGGATAAGCAGAATAAGTATATTTAAAGCTTAACTACCTTCTTTTACAAAGGGATTCCTAACAAGTGTACATAAAAACTTTTCAAACTACATGATTCTCTAACTTTGGTCTTCATATCACTTGTGCTCCCTTGATATTTAATTTACAAGCTCATTATTGTTTAGAATAATCAAAACCATCTGAATTAACATTGCTAAGTTTAGCATACAGGCTCTTTTCCTTTAAAACTGTTAGGACAATTCTCAAATGCACTTTGTGCTCCACTAAAGATTTAAAATACACTAAAATATCATCTATAAAGACCATGACAAATCTGTCTAAATATGACTTGAAAATCTGATTCATGTAGTTCATGAAGATTGTAGGTGCATTAATAAGACTAAATGGCATAACTAAAAATTCGTAATGGCCATATCGAGTTTGGAAAGCAGTTTTAGGAATTTCCTTTACTTTTACCTATAGCTGATGGTACCTAAATCCTAAATCAATTTTGGAAAATACATATGTCCCAACCAACTGGTCCAGTAAATTATCAATTCTAGGCAATGGGTACTTATTCTTTATCATAACTTTATTCAGCTCTCAGTAATCTATGCAGAGTCTGAGGCTCCCATTTTTCTTTTTTACAAATAATATTGGAGCACCCCAGGGAGATATGCTAGGTTTGATGAATCCCTTTTCCAACAATTCCTCAACCTACTTCTTTAATTCTACCATTTCATTTGGTGTCATTCTATAAGATGCTTTTGAAATCAATATTGTCCCTAACACTAAATCAATAGCAAATTCAACATCTCGCTCTGGTGGTAATCTACTAAACTCCTCTGGAAACACTTCTAAAAATTTTACTACAGGGATTTTGTCAATTCCTTCTTCTACCTCAAAACTTGTAGAAAAGAAAACCAAAAGACTTGACATCATTTTTCTAAGCATCTTTTAGCTTGAGTAGTCGTTAGAAAACTAAGCTTAGTTTTAGTACATAAGACATTCTCAGGAGCTGGCAAAATCAAGGTTTTACTTTTACAATCGAGTAAGACATTATTTGCAGACAACTAGTTCATACCAATGATAACATCTATATCTGGAAAAGGCATGCAAATTAAATCTATGGTAAGGCAAGATTGCTCATAGTAGACTACACAGTTTAAACACACATGGGAGTTTATGGCTTTATTTTTTGTAGAGGTAGATACATGCAAATCATAAGGTAATATTGTAACTACCAGATTCTGCCTCTTAGCACAATCATAAAATATGAATGAATGGTTAGAACTTGAATCAAATGTGCTTTCACAAGATAATCGCTAATCTTAATCATACATTCAATTAAATCAGGTGACTTACAAGCCTCTTATTGAATGAGAGCAAAGACTCTCCCTTGTGCCTAAAGTCTAGTGTTAGCTACCTCCATTATGTAATCTTGAGCATAATGTCCTACCTTTCATCATCTAAAGCATACATTCTTACCAGCTAGACAAACTTTTCCTCCATGAGCCTTCCCGCATTGGACATAAACTGATGTTTGAGGATTTCTTTGTGTACTTGTCCCTCCACGCTGGCCCTCCTTCTTGATTTTTATAACATACTAACTTTAAACCTTATTTCCCATGTTTTTGACCTTATTAGAGATAATTTGACTATGTTTAGAAGATTGAATCACATAGAGGATCAAAATAGAAAAATTTTATTTTCGGTGGTATTGTTCATTTGATAATACCATTTTACCGAATAAATTTTGAAAAATCATAATTAATTCTATGAAAATAATTTGGAAGTGATTCAAGTTTCTAAAAATATATTAAAACATCCTCTACATGAAAAAATATATGAAAGAATAGCTTTAACATACCAATTCATACAATATTTGGCACGAAAATCATTGTTCATTTGGTCATTCCTTTGTTTTCAGTTTTTTGGCACCAAATTTGAAAATTCATAATAAATTGTATACTTAACCAAATTATGTGCTCTTTAGCTCTTTAGAAAAATTATTTCATGTACTTTCAGAGCATATCTAACACTCATACATAATACCTTGTTTCATGTAAACAATACCTATGTTACCATCAAGGTGTTCAAAGTGAGCTTTTCCATTCATAACTTGACAAAATAAATTGTATAACACATTTACACCATCAATCTTTGTTCCAAATCCATACCTAATTTCTCATAGTGATTAAAGTGACATGATAACATCAAGGTACAGATTTAAAAGCATGTACATGATTTTACATAATATTTCAAAATTTAGGATCAAGCTTGAAACATAAATTCAAGCATCATTCTCTTCTTCTTCTTCTTTAATTTTCTTGACATCTTTGCATAGCTTGTGCCTATTATGGTTAGTATTTGGAAAGGTGAGATTACAAATCTATTTCAAGCATTCGTGCTATCATTGATGTCATAAAACATCATATAATCATAAAAAGGCATAACATGCTATATTATTTCTGTATAAATTTTAGCAGTATAATAACTTAAAAAATGGACATCTCAGGATAAAACCCTTACATTATATTTTATTCAAAATAGTCACCAATCATCAAAAAAAAATATAATAACATAAAGTAAGAAATAGAAATTTGCTACCTTGGAGATGCTTTGAACTTTCCACTTGATTTTAAACCTTCCACAAGCTTTCTTAGGCATCTTCAAACGCTAATACATCACCATACATTCATTTTATTTACTAGTTTCATGAGCTACTATTTAAAGACCCATAAAACCCTAAAAATTTACTTACTTTATCTTTTATTTTTTCTTGAGTCTTGTTTCTAAGAAATTCCATCATGAGTAATCCAATTTTGGCATTATTTTTGTGAAATTTCCACTCTTTTCTTACTTACTAGTCTGGCCAAAAATCACCCTAGTCAAGGAAAGGAAGAAATTTTCTCACAACTTGCTTATACTTGCAAAATCATGCTTTCTTTTCATTTTCACATGATTTCTCTTGATTTTATGCAAAAAAACACTTACCTTTTCCATTCCTATACCTTGGCTAAAATTTAACTTAGAGGAGAAGAGAAGAAGAACTCATCTTATCCATCTCAAACTACCTAAAACTCATGGTAAAAATCACTAGAAGTTGGAGGAAGAAAACTTACATTTGGTCTTGATCTTTCTTTTCTCTTTTCTTCTCCTTCTTCCTCACACCATACTCCTTCTTTCTTGGGAGTTTTTACTGCACTTCCTCCCTCTTTAATATCTCTATAAGTCAGCCATGAGGAGAGAAGAAAATAAAATATCAACTTGTCACGATTTCTCCCAAAACTTGCTTTACACTTGTGTGGCCAATATAAGTTGCTTCCTAGCGTTTTCTTGCTTAAAATAATAAAATATTATGCTCCCACACATGCTAAAAAATGGCTCCACATATAGGGGATGAGGTCTTTAAAATACTACATATTTTTCTCAGTCCAGATATATCCTATATTGGTTTACTTTATGCTTGGACAAATAAAGTTATTTTTGCAATACTTTACTACTTTATGGATACATGATATAATTATGTTTGGATTTTCTTTTAATTTAATATCATGTCCTAAATAGTATTTATATAGGGTCCATATAATGTTTTTTTTTCCTTTATCTACTTTTGTGGGACTCATAGTACCTTTTTCATTGTACTGTTTATTTTACTATACTCAGCCATCAATTATTTTTTCAAACTAATCCCTTTAACCCCAATGCACTGTTCCATTAGATCCAGTATGTCGTAAACTTCATTTTGACTATAGTTTTACATATTTACTAAATTGCCCCTGGAAGGGGTCAAATTGTAAATTACTTTTCTTTTGGGTCCTTTTCTATAATTTTCTCCAGCAACCAAATTACAATTAATTTTTCTTGTCGGGGCTAACTTGCAATTTCGTACTTTTCATACCCTACCTTGAAAAATGACCTTTTTACCCTTTTACTTATTCATTTTATGCATTTCTGACTATTTATTATATTTTCATACTATAACATCATATTTTATACTTAATATCCAAAAAATCATAGATGTTATAGTTTTCTATTATTGTTATTCCAAGGCATCTTCTTTTCGTACTTGCTTCTCTTTCATCAACAATTTTCTTTGTATATACATGAGGAACTAATGAAATACTTTTGTGGTTCAGATTATTCTTTATGATTCTACTAACTTCCACACGAGTATTGAAAGTTTAAATATGCATAGGAGTTGCCCTTTCTTTGATGGCAGGCTTGAGACCCCTTTCTAGTTTTTTCATTTTCCACCTCTCATCATCACGCTGTTACATATATGTGGAACACCTGGCTAACTGGATAAAAATAGCTACATACGCATTTATGGATTAGTCTTCTGCTTACCGGAGCTTAATAAATTCTACTTCTTTCTCATCCCTTATTGATCATCAAAAGTATTTATCATAAAATTGTTCTACAAAATTTTCCCACATCAAAGGGATAATTTTGGCTTGCAGAATCAGCTCTGTATTTCGCCACCATATGTCAGCTTTCATTTCAAGCATATATGTAGTGAATAAAGCCTTCATCTCAGAGGTGTATCTCATCAGCCTGAAAATTGTTTTTAAATTTAGCATTCAATGCTCTACAGCTTGTACATCAAATTTGACGTCAAAGGAAGGGGGTAATGCTTCTTCAATTGAGCTATCACATTCTACTCGTTAGCCAAATCAATTATTGTCCCAGCTTCTTGTACTAGTTGTCCCATCTGTGCAGCCTAGGACACCTACTACTGTTGTTCCTATCTCAAAGGCTAAATCTCAATTCTAGCTTCTTGATTTTGCCTCTGATCATCAATAGTTTGTTGCAATTGTTCAATTGTTCTTTGTTGTTTATACAATATGTCCATGATAACTTGTAAAAAATCAACTGGCTGGGGGTCCCTAGGAACTCGTTTAGGGACTGCTGTTTAAATCTATCTTCTAGTAAGAACCATTTTTATCTATTACAATATTCAAAAGTCATAAACATAACATAATTGTACTCAAGAGATGCAAAACATAGTACTTTATTCACATTTGCATAACTTTGTGCATATAAGTTCACAAGGTCATAACATGCTTATCGTTTCTACCTTCTATGTTAATTATGACTACTAATATGTTACATCCAAAACTTGTAGTCATATCAATTCTTACACATATATATATATTTACAACCAATCATATTCATTATTAACTTTTAGGGGGAATTGGAGCTACTTTCTGCTTTGCTAGAAGCATCCTCAGGATCCTCTTCTGGATCTTCTTCAAGATCTTCCTTTAGATCCTGTTCGACCAATTCTTCTTCATTCCTTTATGAAGCTTCTCGCTCCAGTCATAAGTTCTCTCAATAGCAAGTTCTCAAATGCATTGTTGAAAATTCTATGGCCACTTATTTTGTAATTCAGCTTTAACGGATTCCCAATATGCATTGTCATTTGGTAGTACATTTAATGTGGTGTTAACGCATGTTGGCTCGAAATAATGATAGCCATGAGACTCCATAAAGTATTTGGCATCCTTAACTACATTCAAAAAAGTTATCATCTATGACTCCAAATAACTCTACTAACTGTCTTGGTATAACTTAGTCACAATCTCATTGGTCTTGTGTGTGTCATCATAAGGAAGCATTGATTCAGCATCCTCTGGTTTTGGATCAGGTTTCTTGTTTCCCATTTCTACTGCTCGGACATTACTTTCTATAGTGTATATCTTAACATAGTTCTCTAAACTTGGAAATACCCATCCTTCCAACTTAGCATTACTCGGAGTCCAGAACTCGTCCATGGGAATTTCATTGATCACAGTGTTAATCCATAACAACTCCGAATATTGCAATCCTTCAATGGCTAAGAATTGTTTAACTTCCACTGTTTTGTTGAGAGAGACGAGGATTTTATCAGAACCCCCATAATACTTTACACACTATAACATCCCTAAAAGTTTAAATATCTAAAGATATATAAGGAATTTGAGAAAACGGACATACATCATTTTGCGTGAAATAGGGCAAAAATGTCATTTTTCCAATTAAATGGAAAAATAAGAAAATTACATTTTTACCCCTAAAAAAGATAATTTCATTTTAGTCCCTAAAAGTAAAAGTAATTATAATTATAATTGCATTTTGGTGAAAATTACAGCTAAAGACCTGTAAAAATTAAAAATTATAATTTTTCCATGGGTTAGGAGTAATGTCATAAATATGCAAAATTTCTATAAAAATGAATCTCTTGACAAGATGAGTCTAATGGTATATGGCACTGGAGGTTAATGATTAAGGAAAAAAAATCAGCTCTAAAAGTTAAAAAGTATCTTTTTAGTGATAAAGTTACTTTTGGTCTATGAAAAGTAAAAAGGAAAAAAGAAAAGTAGTTGGGTATCACAAAAAGAACTTTTAGGAGACAGAATAATAAAGTAATACCAAATACAAGTTTACTTTAATCCTATACTCATAAAGTAATTTTATATTCACAAAAAGTAACTTTACCAGTCCTAGTATAAAGTAACCAACACAGGGTATTATTGGAATTGGAAAATTATGCAGTATTTTAGAGATAATTACCCCTTGCTTGGATGCGCCATAAGTTGCACATGTGACTAAATTGGAAGCTTTAATGGTTAAGTTATCTTAAAGGCTAAGATTTTATTAGAGTTAATCAAAGTAATTAGCAAAAACTAAGCTTGATTATTACCTTTATATCACCACTCACTTGGATGACCATTGGCAATGGAAAGAAGGAAGAGAAGTCTGCCAAGAGCAAAGAAAGGAGAGCCAACGTGAAAGAGAAGAAAAATAGGAAGGGAATTCCAAGAAAATTGGTAAGTGTATCTCTTGAAGCCTTCAACTATACTATCTTAGTTTCATGGTTATTTGGCTTAGTTTTCATGAAATATTTTCCCCAACCTCTGTAAATTTTGGTCAAGGCTAAGTTGGGTGAGGGATGATATTTTAAAACCATAAAATCATGATTAAGCATAAGATTTAGCAAGAGGAAGCAAACTAGATATGATTTGAGCAAGTTTTAAGAAAATTCCATTTTTCCTCTTTTAAGCTGAATTTTGATCAAACTAAAAGTTGGTTTTAAAGTGAGAATTTCATTAATTTTGATGTCAAAAATGGATTTTCCGTGGTTAAAAACCTTAAAGACAAGTATATGTTTCATGATACAAGCTAAGAAAAACAAAATGGATTTTAAAGAGTTTTTAGGGTTTTATGTGAGCCATATGCATTATGCCATGAAACCAGTGGTTTAATCAAGTGTTTAATGTTTCCTAGAGACTTGAGGAAGTTGAAGGAAGCTTGTGAAATCATTGAAAACTAAGGGTATAGTCAAGAGGATTCAACAAAGGTAGCTAAGTTATAAATTCTAGATTTAGGTTCTTTCATTGTTTTTTTTTCTATGATGTAAATTGGTTTCCATACTGTGATTTGTGATCTCTTGAATGGTTTTGGCTATAATATGAGGGGTTTTATTCCATAGGATGTCCATCTTCTAAACTATTACACTACCAAAATTTTCGTGACTTATATGGCAATTTGATGAATATTTATGTGATTTAATATGATTAAAGTGTTTATTATGTGAAATGATTTATATAAATGCATGGATTATAACTTGCTATTGAAAGTGCCTCATTCTCATCCCCTCAATTGTCCCAAATTATAGGTTTCAAGGATGGCAAGACCCCAAGAAAGCAAAGGGCAAAGAGAAAGCTAATGATAATTAACATTGTAGTTGCCATTGCCACTTGTGCTTTTGTGATTTTATGTAAAATCACATATGAATTTATAAAGCTATATCTTGCTGCCATTATGTTCTTTTGAGTTCCATAAGATGTTGTGAGAATGGCATGAACAAGTATGAACAATGTGAATGATGTAAATTACTACTTTTGCAAGATATGATATAATCTGGCCATTATGCACACCTGTCAGTATTACGGTTACTGTCATTATAAATATAATGTAATATAGAATTATTATATATTTTCAAAAACTAGACAGACATGGCTTTTCAACAAGCCAAAGAATATGTAAATTGGACATCTATGATAATTGTTATGAATTTTTTAAGATAAGCCAAAAAACCTGGAACAGAATTTTTGACCATTTGTACAGTACATTTTTTAGCATTAAACTATATAAATTGGCATGGTCAAACATAATATTCATATTTTTTCTCTGTAGATCATATTTTTACCTTCCTTTAGAGACTTGAATCACAATAATACGATTTTTTTAGAATTAGATATGATTTTTCAAATTTCATCCAAAAAAATTGGGAGCCAAATGAATAGTAACTTTTTTTTAATTTATATATTTGGTTCCATTAATGGTTCAAGCTTCTAATATGAGTCAATTGGACATTAAATATGCTATACTACTTGGAAAAAAGTACATTAAAATAAGGTGTTACACACACTCCTTGAAACACTTCCGTACGATTCGGCAAACTATATGCTCCAAATCTATTGGGCTGTCATAACTAGTATTCTCTAAATCCAATACAAATCCGGCCTTGTAATCCACATCTTGTACTACTTCTATTGCTCTTTCATAAGGAGGAGGAGGTATAATTAGTGCTAGAAAGGCTTGTAGTGGTTCCACAGCTATTGGCTTTGGCCTGAGCTGTGATGGCCCTTCATCAACATTTAATCCGCTAAAACCTTTGGTTGGTACCTCATTAAAACCAACACTTTCTTCCCAATCTCCTAGCTCAAGATCAGGATTAGGTCATCCATGATAATTGGCTACCTAGCTATTGCTAGATGCAAACATCCTATCTATCATCAAAATACAATAGCAAATCTAGTTAATTATTCTATTCCAAAGGCATAATAACTAAATAACCTTAAAGATTCAAAATGTCTTTTGTCTGAATCTTTGCTCTGATACAAAAATTGTAACACCTTACTTTCTTACATCATTCCCATATATTATACTTTACTTAATGTCCAAATGAACCATTTTAGAAGCTTGAATCATCATAAGGACCAAAATAGAAAATAAAAATTTTCAAAAGTTACTCTTCATTTGGTATTCCTATTTTCCAGCTAAATTTTGGAAATTCATAACTAATTATAGAAAAATATTATGAATGTGATTCAAGTCTCTAAAAATAGCTTAAAACATTATCTATATAGAAAAAATATGCAATTGAATTTTTAATATGTCAGTTCATACAATATTTAGCACAAAAATTTCTATTCATATGATCAATTTGCAACTTTCCAAATTTTATGGCTTAACTTTGAAAATTTATAACTCTTGCTACACTTATCCAAATTAAGTGTTCTTTAACTTTTTGAAAATCCCTTTATGTCTACTTTTTAGATATAAAAATTACGCATATGTTATGCCCTATTTTGAACAATCTCTATTTTAACCTCAGCTGGTCAAACTGGATAGTTTTGAACCATTCTTATCATAACTAATTTTATAACATGCTTATATGCACATATCTTATTCAAAACTTGTACCTAACATCATAGGAAGCTTAAATGAACATAATCATATAAATATATAGTCCCATAAATTCATACATAATTTTACACAAAATGATAAAGAAACATGATACAATGGCAACCAACATCCCAATCATCATTATCCATATCCTTGTTCTTTGTCTTCCTTGCATTCTTATCATTGCTGGGCCTTATCATGTTAATGATTGGGGTGATGAGAATATGAAAATCTTAGTAGTAAGATACATTTCACACATTTACATCATCAAGCATGCCATAAACATCATTGGAACATATAATATCATATTTGGCAATAAAAATTTTGGCAAAACTTCCCCTTAGAAAATGGACATCTCAAGCAAATTCCTTGTAACATTCCAATTTCCAAGGCTATGTCCAAAGTGCAACTATGATGTGCCCAATAAGAATGTATTAAAAGAAGAAATGGAAAAGATATCACATGTGAAATATTTTGTAAACACTATGAGAGGTAAAATAGTAATTTCACAGGTTTAGTCCTTTGTTAGAATGAATTTCCCATATGGTCATTAGAAGGAATTATGTTTAGTTCATAATTGGAATAAATTGTAAATAAGGTCACTAGCATGAATTAATTTCAGAACTAAAGGTTATGCAATATAGTATAAGATACAAAGAGATATGATAAAATCTTATATACAGCAATAGAGATGAAAAAGGGTAAGAAGGCCATTTACCGTGTCAAAGAGATAAAATTCAAAACTTATATTTTTGTCCTGGGAAAAAGAATTATTTATATTGTAGTCCCAGGGAAAATTATGAGACAGTACCCAAAAGAATAAATATTTTCCTTTTTTACCTAGCTCAGGAGCAATTTCATAAATTTTAAAAATTTATTTCAAATGGACCTCTTGACATACTAAACCAAATGTAATGGTGCATTGGGCTTAACAAAGTTAATGAAGAAGAAATTAGAATATAGAATGCATCAGAAATTATACTACAAAAGTAAAAGTATTGTAGGTCCCACAAAAAGAAGAAAAGTAAGAGAAAAATTACGTGTATCCTATAGAGATATTTTAAGAGACAGGATAATAAAGTAAACACATATCCAAATTTACTTTAATCCTATGCTCATAAAGTAATTTAATATTGCAAAAAGTAACTTTACCGGTCTAGATATAAAGTAACCAACATAGGCTGAATCTGTCTTAGGCAAAATATGCAGTATTTTAGAGATATTCCCCTCCAATATGGTGTCACCTATTAGCATGTGAGGAAATTGAATTTGATATCATTTTTCACAAAATTTAAGCATTAAGTCTTTGCCAACTAAAGTTAAGTGACTTAACCAAGCAAAGTAAACAAGGTTAGTGACTTTATAAAATCCCTCCTCTCTTGCACAACATACAATTGAGAGAGAGAGAAGTCTAAAATAGCCAAGGAGAAGGGAGTTACGTGAGAGAATGAAGGAGAAAAAGGAAGAAGAAAAGAGAAGGAAAAAGACAAGGTTACAAAGGTAAGCTCGCATCTCTTGATCCTTCAAGATATCCTACTCTAGATTTCATGTAGTTTATCATGGTTGGAATGAGTTTTCTCCTCTCCTCTTAAGTTGTAATTTTTGGTCAAGCATGGATAAAGAGAAGGAAAGTATTTTCTTGCATGAAAATGAAGAGAAAGTATGAGAAAATGCAAGAAAGTAGGTTTTGCAAGAGTTTGAAGTAAAGAGCATGGAAATCCACTTCTTCCTTTTCTAGGGTTGATTTTGGTCAGATAAGAACTCATGGGAGGAGTGGGAATTTCATGATTTTGAAGCCAAAAATGGGTTCCTCATGGTGGAAAACCTGAGGAATAAGTGTTGGTTTAAAGATAGAGCTGAAGATAAACTATGTTGATTTTTAAGGCTCAATTAAGACTTTATGAAGAAGACCATCAAATAGTGGTTTAAATAGATGTTTGATCTCATATTTAGGTTTGATTTAGCCTAAGCAAGCTCTTGAAAAGGGTGAAATCAAGTGGTGAAGTAAGGGGAAGCACCAAGATAGCAAGGTTTACTTTTGTACACTTTATTATCTTGCTATGTTATAAATGCTTAGTAATGTGCCATATTGTTTACTTGATGATTGTTGATTGTTTTGGTTGTTTAAATGAGAGGGCTTAGTGCCCAGGATATCCATTTTCTAAGCTTTTATGCTACTAAAATTTTTATAAACAATATGGTGTTATATGTTTTATCATGATTTTCATAATGTTTTCACTACGTGCTTGATAATATAATGTGTAAAATGTGACTTGCTACTGAAATTTCATAATCTCACCATCCCAAATACTAACCATAATAGGGCCAAGATATGCCAAAAATCAAGGCAAGGCTAAGAGGATTGAAGATGAGCAAAAGTGTTGAGCAAATTGTAACCATTGAGATGTATCATTTTGGCAATTTGTATAAAATCATGTAATATGTTATGACTCTGAACTTTAGCATGGTTATGCTTCTTTGTGCCTTATATGATGTTTAGTACGAAATGAGAACATGTTTTGATGATATAGTATGCATATGAAAATAGTTTTGCCAAGAGATGCTTGAAGTTGTCGAAGTTAACCAGCCATGAATGGAATAGGACTACTCCATTTGAAACAAATCAATTAGGTTACATTTTATATATTCTATGAAAATATAGAGAACAAAATTTCCAAAGAGCTAAAGAACAATAAATTTGGATAAATATAGGATTTATAGTGAATTTTTGAATTTGAGGGTCAAAACTGCATGGTGATGTGAAAACTATGGTTTTTACTGTATGTGCCATTTATTTTGAAAGGTAGTATAAAATCATGTAGAGCTCCAAAAATTTAGTAGTTTATGTGAAAAGATCAATGTCTTACATTTAGTATTCCACCTATTTGAATGCAATTGGAGCTATATAATGAGTTATGCATGTTTTCCTAAAATTATTCTAGTAAAAGTTATATTCTAACCCTTAGTGGTTTCAAATGATGCTATGCCCCTGTTCAAGTTTAATAAATGTATAAGAAAAAATATTTCTATAAAGTATACATGTAGGGATTTCATATGATATAAAGAATGTGTGAAACATCTTAGTGAATGATGAGATACGAATTCTTAGAGTTATGGGTCAGAATTAAGATAGAAACTGAAAGTTAAAAATAAATAGTAAATTGGACAGATAAATTATATTGATCTACACATACAAATTTCAGTTTATATTTTTTCCATGAAATTCAAGATGTGAGAGATTTTTGGAAACTTGAACCATAGTGAAATAATTTTTGTACATTTAGTTATAAATTTTCAAAGTATTCTGCACAAAGTGATGAATAGTGTACAAAAATGAATTTTACAATTTCGAGGTTTTTAATTGGTTCGAGTTCTCAGAAGCCTCTTTAATGATTCCAAAAGAGGCAGTATTCATGTAAAAAGTGTTCAAAGATGACATGTGACATTTCCTCACATTAAAAATAGCCAAAATCAATCACCAATCATCAAAACACAATATGCCAAGTCATAAAACATCATAAAGCAAATGTAAACTTTGCTATTGTATGTGCTTCTTTTAATTTTACCACTTGATCCCAAGCCTCCCAAATGCTTTCTTGGATTATTCAAAACCTAAATACATCATGAAACACTTACTTAATTAACCAAATCCTAGAGCCAAGTCTTAAAGAACTATAGATATTCATATTCTTTCCTTTGCCTTTTTCTTAAAATCAATACTTGTCTTTAGCTAATTCTGTAATATCCCTATTTTTATGGGATGTTATAAAATGAATAAAAGATAAGAAACGAAATAAGACGAAAAGGCTATATATATAATCGGGCTTTAGAAGGAATTAATTTCTCATTTAATTTTCAGACGAAGTTATGTTTGGTTCTTAATTGGAATTAATTTTCCATAAGATCCTTAGCAGAAATTAATTCCAGAACTTATCCTGGAAAATATGCAATATACAACTTGAATAAAAACCTGCTCCAAACTGAGCTCAACGGTATAAGTATTGCATAGCCGGGAGGTCCAGGCTAAGAGATAGACCAATTTGAAGTTAATGTGAATAGTGAAAATAATAATAAAAAAAATTGGTCTTTGAGTAAAATTACAAGAAAGTCCCCGAATGAATGGATAATTATTTTTTGACCCGGCTTAAGGGCAAAATGGTAATTTCTCAAATTAGAAGCAAAATGTGAATAATGCATTTAAGGTCTAAAAATGAAAAAGTTGACATCGTAAAATGCAAAAGGAATTAGGAAAAATGGTGAGACACCGTTAAGTGTAAAGAAGGGCAAAGATATCATTTTTTTCTGGTAAAACGGAAAAATGAAAAAATTACATTTTGACCCCAAGAATTAAGAATATGTGCAATCTAGTCCCTTAAGAATGGCGTGAGTGGGAAAAGAGAGAGAAGTTTCGAGAAAATTACACTTATTAGCCCGAAAGTTTCAAAAATTATAAATTTATCTTGGATCAAGGGTATTTTTGGAAATATGAAAAATTATAGTCAAAATGAAGCTCTTGATGAGCCTAGCCCAATGGAATATAGCAAGAAATTTATTAAGATCAAAATAATATTTATTGGGTAATTAGGGTTTAATATTAATATTTTACCCGATAAAGGTTATTTTAGACCGCAGGAAAAGGAAGTACGGATTCAAGGACAATGATTAGACCTTGCTAAAATATATTTTGGGTCAAAATAATTATTTTGGACCAACAGTAATTGTTGAATAATCTTGTACTAATAACAAATATGGAAAAAGTATTCAATCGGTATGGGTAAATGTTATTTTGGTCCAATTAAAATTATGAAGCAATTTTCGTACAAACTACCCTTAATATGGCGTGTCATACCATTGCTAGGACATGGATGGAATTTGTTTAATTGTTTTAATGAAGGAAAAGTGACTCAAGTAGCTAACTAAGGTTAATTAAGGTGAAGCATGATTAAGTGATTAAGTGAGATAATCCTACTTCATCCTCTCATTCCACGTGTGACCAGCTGCTTCCTTGTGAACAAATGGGATTATTTAATTGGCTTTTGGGACTACTTCTTTACGAAGCATTTAAAAAAAAAGAAAGAAAGAGAGAGGGGAAAATGGCAAGAGATGATTGGTTAATGGTTTATAACTATTTCTTTTTGCTCCCTTCTCGTTTTGGCCGACTAAACACTGGAGAAAGGAAGGGAAAGTGCTCTGAAAAATAGCAAGAAGAAGGAACTTACGTGAGGAAAGAAAAAAGGAGGAAAAGAGGGAGAAAAATCCAAGAAAAATTGGTAAGTAATCCTCTTGTAATTCTTAGGTGTTCTAGCATAGTTTTTAAGTTGTATGGGCTAGTTTCCTTGAAATTTTCTCCCCTCCTCTCACTGTATGATTTCAACCATGGAGGTTCTTGAAAGAGAAAGTGGAGCTTTAATGAAATAAACCTAGGGAAGAGCTTAGACAAGTTCCAAGAAGCAAGAAATCACAAGTTATTGTAGCTAGTTTGGAGGAAATATTTTTCTCCAATTTTCTTATCATTTTCAGTCAATTAGGGTTTGTTGATAGAGATGGAATTTGAAACTTTTGACCTCAAAAATGGATTTCTTGGGTCCAAATTATGGAAGAACAATGATGTTGTACAAAGAAAAACCAAGGGAAAACAACATGAAATTTTTAGTTCAAGTATGCCACTTCGTAAATGAGCTTAATAAATAAGTGGCTCATGGCATTATTTTATGATGCTATAGGGTTCCAAGAAGTGTTTTAAGATCAATGAAAGTGTTCACCAAGTTTGGAGATCATTGGAAAGCAAGAAGGTAGTTATTTTTCTTATTATGCTTAATGTTGTCATACTTTGTTTCCATGATAATATGACTATGACATATAGTTGTTTAAATACTTTATGATGTATTTTCATTGTTGGCTGAATGTTTGAAGGGTTTTATGACCCTAGGATGTCCATTTTACAAAGTGTTACCAGGTCAAAATTTTTATGAAATTGTATGGCATAATATGAAGTTATGATTTTCATGGATGATTTTATGAAATGATATGATGATGCGAATGCATAATTGGGTGTAACTACTAAGATTCTTTAAATCTCATTCCTTTCCAAATATTAACTATGTTAGGGCAAGGACATGGAAGTATTCAAACAAATGCAAGAAAAATGAAGAAGACGATGAAGAATTACTTAATTTTGCAAGTTATAATGTTAAGTTGAGAAAATATGTATCATGTATGTATGAGATGAAATTCTGTAATTATACATGATTATGTTCCTTAAAGTCCTCTTATGATGATATGTGTGGATTTGGAATAATAAATGTTGATGCATGAGGTTTATGAAGTTTAGTATATGAGTTATGGCATAATTATGAACAGTAACCGAAAATTTTAGAAATTCTGATTTTCATTCTTATATGATTCAAGCTTAGGATCAAGTATAATCAGACTTAAAAGGAGTCTAATTCATGGGAAATGAGTCTAAAAGTAAGGTGTTACAAATTCCACCATGAGGAATCTATTTCTAACATTATTTTCATGAAATTCCTACTCCTTCCTTGCCCCTATTCTGGGCAAAATCCTCTCTTAAAAAGGGAAGGAGGAAATTTCACTATCACTTTGCTAAAACTAGTGAAATCATGCTTATAGTAACTTCTTCATGCTTGCTCTTAATTTAGTTCACAAAAACACTTTCTTTTCCCTTTTCTATGCTTAGGCCAAAATCACAACCTAACATAGAAAAATCCAACTTTTACATCAAAGTAAATACACTATTCATTCAAGTGTTATGAAAATGTATCGTAATTTGAAGAAGTTGTTTTGGTAGCTTAGGATGAAGAGTGATATTAGTCAATATGTGGCCAAATGTTTAGTGTACTAGAGAGTGAAGATAGAACACCAAAAACCAACTGGAATGCTTTAACCTCTTGAAATCCCTAAATGGAAATGAGATAGTATATTAATGAATTTCGTAATGGGATTACCAAGGACCTCCTTAGGATATGATGCAGTATGGGTAATGGTTGACAGGTTGACAAAGTCCACACATTTTATAGCCATAAAGTCAACATGTACCCTGGATAAGTTGGCACAAGTGTACCTAAAGGAGATTGTAAGACTCCATGGAGTTGCAAGTAGCACTATGTTGGGCAGAGATCCAAGGTTCATGCAACATCCCCAATTTTTTAGACTTTGCAATATGTATAAAAATGTGATATATGGCATATGATGTATAATTTGAATGAAACAGAAAATAAAAGGGTAGTTTCACATGCTAGAACCTTAAATGAAATAAATTGCAATTTGGCCCCTAATTAGAAAATATTTGCATTTGGTCCCTGAATAATATTTGCAAACTGGTCCCTAAAGAAAAATTATTTACTATTTGGTCCCTCCAGGGGTATTTTCAAAATTATGCAAAATTATTATAAAAATGAACCTTATGATATGCTGGACCCAATGGAATAACATATTGAGTCCAAAAGGATCAAAAAAGAAATAGCCTGCAAAATGCAGTAAAATTATGCAAAAAAACAAAAGTACTGTGGGCCCCACAAATACTAAAAATGTAAAAAGAAAAGTATGTGGGCTCCACATAAATATTGTTTGGGACAATTAAATTAAATGCAAATCCCAAACTAGTTTATTCATGTATACTTAAAGTAATAAACATGTTAGAAAATACTGCAAAAGCACTTTTAACTGTCCAAGTATAAAATAACCAGTACATGATATATCTGGACCAGAGAAAATATACAATATTTTGGATACTCTCTCCCCTATGAGTCGCATGATTTTCAGCACATGAGGGAATAGAATATTATACTATTTTATGTCATTTTGAATAAATTTTGTAGAGGGATGCATGGCATGAATTGGTGAAATTGGTTTGCCTCTATTACTCCCTCCTCTTGGCCAACTTAAACAAGAAAGAAAAGAAAGGAGAGTGTGCAAAAAAATCACCCAAGAAAGAAGAGAGTGGCATGACAAAGAAGAAGAAAGAAGAGAAGAAAGCAAGCAAAGTTAAGGTAAGTTCTTCTCTTACTCTTCTAAGGTTTCTAGTTCAAGTATTAAGAAGTTTATGTTGGTTTGGTTAAGTTTTCTTCCTCTCCTTCTTAAGTCTAAATTTCAACCAACCATGAAGGAAGAGAAAGGAAAGTGTTTTCATGCGCACAAACCAAGGAAAAGGATGAACAAGTCACTTGACACATGATTTCATGAGTTTTTGAAAGATTGCAAAGAAATCTCTTTCCTTCCCTCTTGAAGCATGATTTCGGCTAGAACAGAGGTTTATATAAAGTAAGAATTTCATGAAAATGATGTTGAAAATGGATTCTAAATGGTGGAATTAGCTAAAGACAAGTTTTGGAATAAAAGAAGAAGAAAAGATAAAGTATATAGAATTTTAAGATTCAAGTAGCACTTTATGAAGTAACCCATGGGATTTGATGATTAAGTTAATATTTGATATTGCATTAGACTTGAGAAGGTTCAAGAAAGCTAGTGGTGTTGAATCAAGTGTTTTGATGATTCCAAACCAACCTTCAAGAGTTTGGAATAAAGATATCAATTGTGCACAAAAGGTTTCAAGTGAAGGAATTCTGGAGAAATCAATGCAAGAATAGATGCAGAATGTTTAATAATGTTTTAATTTGAGTAAAAGACTTTGATTTGATGAAAAGATGTTTTAAAACCTTGATTCTATGTTAATTCATGGAATATTGAAAAACACCCACCAACAGATGAAGTTTAAAAGGTTTATACTGATCTGTTGTTTTGAAAATTCAAACTTTGGCTTTGGAAATTTGAATTTCATATTGAAAATGAATAAGTCTGAAAAGAGGCTTCTCTGACAGATGAATTTTGAATTGAGAAATTTGAATTTTGATACGTGTCTGAAAAAAAAAAGCTTTCTCTGACAGACGAACTTTGAAATTGAAAATTCGAATTTCAGATAAGATGCAAATTATGAAAATTGAAAAATTCGTCTGAGAATATGTCAAAGTTCATCTGAAAACAAGTTTAAAAAGAGCTTTAAAATTGCTCACTGACAGACGAACTTTGAACTTGAAAATTTGAATTTCAGACACAAAACTTGTGAGACTGTTGTGTTGATATGTTGATATACGAATGACAAAATTCAGAAATTGAAACTTTAAAGTAAGTCTGAAAAGAGGTCTCTCTAACAGATGAACTTTACCCTTTGAAAATTTGAATTTTGAAATGATGAACTATTGTGCCTCATTGAACCAGCTTCTGACAAATAAATTTTGGGGTTTCAAAATTCGAATTTCGAAGGCACTGTAGCAAATTGAAATTACTGTTCACACTTAACAGAACAACTCTAAAGATCAAAATTCAAATTTTGCTTCATAACAGACGAACTTCAAGAGTTCAACGTTAAAGGCTGTAGCTTTCGGTTTCTGTGAAATTCGTCTGTTGACCAACTGAAATTCGAACTTTGAGTGTCAGAAGCATTAAATGCGGTTGGTCAACGGATAGTTTCTCAGTGTAACCATTGGGTAACGTCTCTAACAGCTAGATCTTATCTCTAACATATAGTTGAGGTAGAAATCTATAAATAGAACTTCATTTGAAGATGTGGGAAACAAAATTTACTTTGTATATACTGAAACTCTGCAAAATCATCTATTCAAAGTCTCTTACTCTCACATACTTCAAACTTTGTACTCCAACTTTCATATTCACTCTGATTAAGAGAGTGTATTTGTTGTACACAATCTTATCTTCATCTGGAAGAAAGATTTTCTTGTGAGGGGATATCACAAGGGATTGAGGAGCACTTAGTGAGAGTGCAAAGAGTGAAAGTGTGAGCTCAAGAAACAGAGTATCAACTTTGTACTGAGGCATTTGCAAGAAGCCCACTGAATTCTTGCAAAATAGTGGAAAATCTCAAGTGGTGACTTGGGGACTGGACGTAGGTCAAGTTGAGAGATCGGACCAGGATAAATATCTGAGTCTTCTCTTCCCCTACTGCTACTTTTACTGTTTATTCATTTATACTCTGTGTTACCCTCACACTTTACTTTCTTCACTTTCTTGATGTTTTGCAAAAAAATTTTTAATCTTCCTAATTCACCCTCCCTCTTAGGAAGCCAGCTTATCTAACAAGTGGTATCAGAGCCCGGATTCCCAATCAAAGGATTTTACAGTCCGGGAATTACAATGGCTGGCTTTGGAGAAAGCATACTACCAGAGGGAAACAACACAAATAGACCACCTGGCTTCAGTGGAGAACACTATGGTTACTGGAAGATGAGGATGCAAATCTATCTCCAATCCATTGATCTGGACATCTGGTCCATCATCCAAAAAGGAGATTTTGTCCCAATGGTATTACAGGATGATAGGAAGTACAGAGAGAAGCCAGAAGCTGAAGGGAATGAGGAAGATAAAAGAAGAGTCTTGTTGAACTTCAAGGCAAAACACTGTCTGGTCAGTGCTCTGAATCAAGATGAATTCTACAGGGTCTCACAATGCTCCACTGCCAAGGAAATGTGGGACACCTTGCAAATTGCTCACGAAGGAACAACTGGAGTAAGAGAAAACAAACTGAACACCTGCATAGTTGAATATGAAAGCTTCAGGATGGGAGAAGGAGAAAGTGTAAAAGAGCTACAGAAGAGATTCACCCTCATTGTGAATCAACTGAAGAGTCTGGGAAAAGAGTACACTCAAACAGAAAAAGTCAGAAAGATCCTCAGAGCTCTCTCTCTGGAATGGTAACCCAAAGTAACAGCAATAGAGGAAGCCAGAGGAGAATCAATGGCCTCTGTCACAACTCTTTTTGGTAGCCTCGAGGAGTATGAAGGTAAAATGAAGGCTCTCAAGGAGGCAGGACAAGACAGAAAGAAGAAAGGTCTTGCTCTGAAAGCTACTGAGGAGAAAGAAGAAGAATCTGACGATGGAGATGAGCTAGATGAAGAAACTCTGGCTATGATGGTTAGAAAATTTAGAAGATTCTACAACAAGAAGAGAAATAAGAAAATCTTCAAGAAAGGAGCAGTTGGAGATAGCAAGAGAGAAGTAAAAGAACCTGTCACCTGCTACGAGTGCAAAAAGCAGGGACACATCAAATGGGATTGTTCACAATTCCTCAAGAAGCAAGAGTAAGAAAAGAAAGTTGCAGATAAAGGTAAGAAGAAAAGAGCTTACATCTCATCAATATGGGGCAACAGCTCAGATGAGGAAGAAGATGAAGAAGATGAAATTGCCAACATCTGTCTGATGGCACTTGCCTCTGAAGAAGCTGAAATCCCATGCAACAGTGATCAAGAAGATGAGGTATATGAATCTGAACCTTCCTATTCCGAATTACTGGATGCATTTCATGAGTTGCATGATGAGTTTGTTAAGGTTGCCAAAGAATTAAAGCAAGCTAAGAAAAAGATTAACAAACTAGACACTCAATGCAACATCTCTGAAATTACTTCCCTACCTATTGCTGAATCTACTTGCTATAAATCATGTATTGAATTAAAGCAAACCAATGACTATCTAGTGAAAAGCATGTCTAGACTTACTAAAGGTAAAGATATGTTGTTTGCTTTAATGGGAAGCCAAAGAATATCACAGGGAAAGGCTGGACTCGGCTATGATCCTTGTGCAGTTAAAGAAAAGATTAAGAAAAAGAATCAGAATGTATATATGAGACATTTTGTGCATGCTAGTGGCACTAGAAAGAAAGAACATATTTCACGGCACATTGAATCTTATGATCAACCAAGACATGCAAAACAAAAATATTATCTGCATTGTTTTCTTCCTGCATCTCAATCCAGCAGTCCCTTCACCACCTGTCACTTCTGTAACAAGAAAGGGCACATTTCTAGTTCATGTGCTTTAAAGAAAAATGGACTTGACAGGAAGGTTAAATGGGTTCCCAAAGGTACATCTGTATCTAGGGAAAAGACCATTGACAGAAAAGAACCCAAGCAAATTTGGGTACCTAAAAAGAAAATATGAACTTTGTCTTGCAGGTTTGTCTTAAAGCTAGAAAGAGCAAGAAATGGCATACGGACAGTGCCTGCTTAAGTCATATGACTGGTGATAAGGAGAAGTTCATCATCCTTAGAGACAAGAAAGGAGGAAATGTGACCTTTGGAGGTGATCAGTATGGCAAAATAGTTAGCATTGGCATTGTGGGGAAGAATCCTGAAACATCCATTGAAGAGGTACTGTTTGTAATTGGCCTCAACCACAATCTGCTAAGTATGAGCCAGACATGTGAAAAAGGAAACTGGGTACTGTTTGACTCAAAGTTCTGCCTGGTCATCAAAAAAGTGATCACAAAATAATCCTCAAAGCTCAAAGGGATGGTAACTGGTATACTATTGATCTTGATGAACTTCCTCCCTTAGATTCTGTCTGTTTGATTAGCCAGGATAATGATAGTTGGTTATGGCATAGAAGATTAGCTCATGTTAACATGAATCAACTATCAAAACTGGTTAAAAATGAGTTAGTCACTGGCCTAGAAAAAATCACTTTTGAAAAAGACAGAATGTGATGCATGCCTAAAAGGAAAACAAATCAAATCTTCTTTTAAATCTAAAAGCGTAGTCAACACAACTAGACCGCTAGAACTATTGCATATGGATCTTATTGGTCCTTCTACGGTAAAAAGCATTGGTGGAAATCTGTATGTGCTTGTAATTGTGGATGATTACTCTAGATTTACCTGGATATTATTTCTTTCTTCTAAGAGTGATACGTTTGATGCATTTGTAACCTTAGCCAAGAAAGTGCAAAATGAGAAAGGTATTTTCATTGTGTCTATCAGGTCAGATCATGGAGGAGAATTTGAGAACTCATATTTCCTAGAGTACTGCAATGAGCATGGAATTGATCACAACTTCTCAGCTCCAAGAACTCCTCAACAAAATGGAGTAGTAGAGAGGAAGAACAGAATAATTGGAGAGATGGCTACAGCTATGCTGAATGAAAAGGAACTCTCTCAAGTATTCTGGGCTGATGCAGTAAACACAGCAAGCTACATCATAAACAGAGCCTACATCAGACCAATCCTTGGGAAGACTCCTTATGAGCTGTACAAGGGAAGAAAGCCAAATCTGTCATATCTCCATGTGTTCGGATGCAAATGCTTTATTCACAACAATGGAAAGGAAAATCTAGGTAAGTTTGATGCCAAATCTGATGAAGGTATATTTCTGGGCTATTCTAGTAGAAGTAGGGTATACAGAGTTTTTAATAAAAAGTCTACATTAGTAGAAGAATCTGTGCATGTAGTATTCATTGAAAATGAAACTGTTTCCAAACATATCACTAGTAAGGATGATCTTATTCCAAACTTTAAGGATTTAAACCTTTCTGATGAAAGTGAAATTGACCCTCCAAAGATATCTGAATCTATTAACATAGAAGAAGGTATTCAGAAGAAAGATTTTGAAGAAGAAAATGATGAAGAAATGCCTCAAGAACTCCCTAGAGCTTGGAGATATCAAAGGAATCATCCTGTTGATCAAGTGATAGGGGATGTTCAAGAGAGAGTTAAAACCAGAAAATAGTTAAAAGATCAAATGATAAATTATGCTTTCATTTCTCAAATTGAACCTAAATGTACTGAGGAAGCCTTAGCTGATGAATACTGGATTTTAGCTATGCAAGATGAGTTAAATCAGTTTGAAAGAAATCAAGTTTGGGATTTAGTGCCCAGATCCAAAAATCATCTTGTCATTGGCACTAAATGGGTTTTTAGAAATAAACTTGATGAATTTGGATTAATAATCAGAAATAAAGCTAGACTGGTTGCCAAAGGATATAATCAAGAAGAAGGAATTGATTTTGAAGAAACCTTTGCTCCAGTGGCTAGATTAGAAGCAATTAGAATTCTGTTAGCATATGCATGCGTGAAAAATATTATGTTATATCAAATGGATGTGAAGAGTGATTTTCTTAATGGATATATCATGGAAGAAGTCTATGTAGACCAACCTCCAGGCTTTGAGGACTCTACAAAACCAAACCATGTTTATAAACTGAAGAAAGCCCTTTACGGTTTAAAGCAAGCCCATAGAGCATGGTATGAAAGATTAAGTAATTTTCTAACTGAAAAGGGGTTCAACAGAGGAAAAGTAGAGATAACTTTATTCACTAAGAAAGAAAATAAAGATTTACTTATTGTTGAAATCTATACTGATGATATTATATTTGGTGCTACTAATGAATCTCTTTGCAAGAATTTTTCTAAGCTAATGTAGGGAGAATTCAAAATGTCCATGATGGGTGAACTCAACTTCTTCCTTGGATTGCAAATCAAGCAGTGTGATGATGGTATCTTTCTCAATTAATCCAAGTATCTGAAAGAATTGCTAAAGAAGTTTGGGATGGAGAATGCCAAGCCAATGGGAACACTTATGGCTACTGCAACCAAACTGGATATGGATGAAAAGGGAAAAATGTTTGACATAACCCAGTATAAAAGAATAATTGGATCTCTACTATATCTAACTACCAGTGGACCTGACATCATGTTTAGTGTCTGTATGTGTGCAAGGTTCCAGTCATGTCCCAAGGAAACCCACACAACTACTGTGAAGCGTATCTTTAGATATCTTATTGGAACATCACATATGGGTCTTTGGTATCCAAAGGGCAATGGAGAAGATCTCAAAGGATATACTGATGCTAACTTTGCAGGATCCAAAACTGACAGAAAAAGCACAAGTGGAACGTGTCAGTTTCTTGGAGGATCCTTGGTTTCATGGTTTAGCAAGAAGCAAAACAGTGTGGCCATATCCACGGCAGAAGCTGAATATGTTGCAGCTGGAAGCTATTGTGTCCAAATCATCTGGATGAAACAGCAGCTTGAAGATCTTGAGATTGAGATGAAGGAAATACCAATAATGTGTGACAACCAAAGTGCCATTAACATCACAAAGAATCCTGTCACGCATTCAAGGACAAAACATATTAAAGTTAGGCACCACTTCATAAGGGATCATGTTGTGAAAGGAGAAATCAGATTAGAATACATCTCAACAGAAGATCAAGTTGCTGACATCTTGACAAAGCCTCTATCAGAAGATAGACATTGAAAAATTAGGACAGAATTGGGTATGATAAATCCCAATGAACTGTAAGTAAATTTCTGTATCAATCTGTTTTAGAATTTCTGACATTAATTTAATTCTAACTTTAGCATCGGAGTAAGTTTAATGTAAGTTGCAGGTGCTCCACATGAGTTTAAATGACAATAGATCTGAAAAATGGAGCAAATCAGAATGGAATAGTCAAAAGGTGAAAGAGACAGCATGAAATCTAAGTTCTGGATCCACTCTGTAAGTTTTTAAAGCTGAAATTCGCATTTCAGTTATGAGTTAAACGAATTTCCTTGATAAATTGTGTTTTTGAATGAGTCAACATACTCAACATTCGAATTTAAATGCCCAACAGATGAACTTCAGCTTGGTTTGCATTGTAATAGTTCTCGGTGGTCCCTCAAAATTCGTTTGTTGGTCCTTGAAAGTTTGAATTTTCAAAAATAAAAGTTTCAATGTTATCTTTGTCCAACATGATGATTATACAAATGTCTATTTCTTAACATACGCATGTTGGAGAACCTTTACAAAGTGCAGAAATTTGAATTTCTTATTCAAAATTCGTCTGTTGAAACATGCTCATAATGTTGAATCTCTGAAAGACGAATTTTCATATGCATAATTCATCTGTTGTTTGTTGCATTGATTATTGCTTGATGCCTGCTCTTCGAAATTCAAACTTTGTTGAAACAAAGTTCGTCTGTTCATCTTATGCTGCTTGGATCAAGCCTCTGTCAGAAGAACTTTCAGAAGAAAATTCGTCTGTTAGTAAGCTTTGCTGAATGGTTTAACTTTTAACTGCCCGAAGTTTGAATTTTGACCCCTCAAAATTTGTCTGTCCTGCAGTTACACAATTTAAAACCAACGGTTATCCACTGAACAGACGCAACCCTATTCATCTCTTCTCTAAGTCTGTTTAAAATCTCTCTTCAATACTCTTCAATTCTGACCATATATCTATTTCCCACCGTTTAAACTCCTTTTCGCATCCTATAAACCCATTCTCAGCTTCATTCTGAAACATTCATCCACGTAAATGGCAAGAGTAAAGAATCCAGAAGTTGGAAAGGGAGAGGCACGACCAAAGAGAATGGTCAAATCCCAATATGCCTCAAAGGAGGGTGAAAAACTAAAGAGAAAAGCCGAATCAATCAAGGCAACTCCCTCCAAAAGACAAAAATCAACTCCAAAGGCTGAATCAAAGAAAGTTGGACCTTCTTCACCGAAGAAAGCAGAGCCTTCGGTTCCTATTCCTGCTGCTGCTGCTATTGCTTCAACTTCCTCCTCCAGTACTGAATCTGGAGAATACCAACTCACAACAATTCCATTATGGAGCACTCCTCAGATTCAGGAGGAATACTTGACCAAGTTTGTGAGTAAAAAGGTAATCAAGCCTCATTGTGTGAACATGGAAGATTTCTTAGTTTCTAACAATTTTGATGCTGGAATATGGATGCAGAGATATAAGAATCTGTTAGAGATATTGGAGAGGTATGATGATGAAGTGGTTAAGACATGGTATGCCTCCCTGAAGTACAACAGCAAGAAGAAGAAGTAGGAGGTCAATCTGAGATCAAGGACCATCTGGCTCACAGATGAAACTTTTAATGAAGTATTGGAAATCCCAGGGCAAGATGGCCTTAAGATTGACATCACTGCTTCTGGGTATATGGATGAGGCAGAGACTGCTGATGAAGAAGGTGGACCATTCCTAAACTACAAAGAGAGCACAATCTTGAACACTTTGTTCAGAAGAAAGGAGAATAGGACACACATAAGTGTGTTGAAGCCCACTGACCTCAGTGCTCAAATAAGGATCCTACACTACATAGTGTCTAGGATTATCTTCAACAAAGGAGGTAGCCTCAATCTGATCACAAGGGTAGACACACATGTAATGGCAGCAATCATGCATGGGAAGCTTATCAACCTGGGACATATCATTCTCCAACTCATGATCAAGGCAAGAGATCAGAGGAAAGACTCTACACTCCCCTATGTAGCAATCATTTCCAAGATTCTACAATATGCTAGAATTCAGCACCTTGAAAAGGGGAAAGGGAAGCCCACTGAGATTTTCAAGGAAGAGGAGCTACAAAGAATGGGGATTGAGAGAAAAGATGGAAGATGGATTGGGAAGGGAGCAGGAAAATCTGAAGATCTCTTCTTTGATGAAGATGCCTCCCTACAGTAAGAAGGTACCTCTAAGGCTCCTGCAAGACCTACACCTCAGCCTTCTCAGCCTGTCCCATCTCCATCTCTGCCTGCTCACATTCCATCTACTCCCTCCTCTCGTGCCAAGCCAACCAAGATCACTGAATTGTATGACAATTTGTCTACACTCATTCTAAGCATCAAGGATAAGCAAAATGCCAAGTTTGCTCATCTGCAAGATCAGATCCACCAGTTGGCCAAAAACATGAAAGTGGTTGCTGATGCATATGAAGATATTCGGAATGTCATTCCTACCACATCAGCTCCACCTCAGCCAGGATTCTCTGAGCCTACTAAGTCTCCAACTCCTGAGCCTCCAAGCCCCTTCGTGCTAGCCTTTCCTGAGCATGATGATGCTGTAGTTGATACTGAAGTTGCTGGCACACTGAGCACACCAAGTCCTGGTCCTCCCTTGGACTATGGTATGGAAGAAGAAGGCCCTCAGGATTCAAGCTCTCATGACCCCATTCCAGCAGATGCTCAAGAGTCAATCCTGTCCCAGCAAGAATCTTAGCAAGTAGAAAGATTAGTGGCAGCCATCTGCACTTCACCATTCATGCAGGCTGCCCTAAATGAAGAAAGGAGCATTGTGCCTTTTGTTGATTTGGAAGCCATTGCACACAATGCTCTCTTGTAAGCTCAGAGAAGAAGGCTTGAAGAAATGTTTCCTCCTCCTGCTCCCTCATCTGTTACATATTATGGTTTCTCGGAGGCAAGAAGGGCACAATTGGCAGTTACAAGGCAAGAAATTTCTAAACTTCTTGAGATTTTTGATGATGAAGATGAGGACATAAGTTCTGAAGTTTCTGGGTCCTTGCCAAAGCTCAATCCAGAAATGTCATTTGTCCCTGTGCCTCTTCAAGCTATTCCAGTGTCTCAGATCCCTCCTCCTGCTGATTTTGTTCACCTTCCTGATGATGCCAAAAAGGGGGAGAAGAGTGAGCAAACTGGAAAGTCTGCTGCAGAGCCTTCTGGAAAAACTTACAGTAAGAAGACCAAGTCAAAGAAAAAGTGATTAGAACATATGCTTGGGTCCTCTTGTAGTGCTATATTTTGTTTCTATTGTTTGTGTATTATGTTTCTGTATTTTGTAATGTGTTGCATTGTTGTTTCTTGTAAAATGACATTTGATGAAATGAAAGAATTCCTTGGTTGCTATGATCTGTTCTTGTTGAACTTTGAATCTCTTTACTTGATCTACTATACATGATATCTTTTGGATTATATTGCATATGTTGAGGGGCAGCTTGTTAAAGCAAACTCAAGTACTAATCCAGTTTGTAAGTTGTTTTGTCATCATCAAAAAGGGGGAGAATGTTGAATCAAGTGTTTTGATGATTCCAAACTAACCTTCAAGAGCTTAAAATAAAGATATCAAAGGTGCACAAAAGGTTTCAAGTGAAGAAATTCTGGAGAAATCAGTGCAAGAATAGGTGCAAAATGTTTAGTGACGTTTCAATTTGAGTAAAAGACTTTGATTTGATGAAAAGATGTTTTAAAACCTTGATTCTATGTTAATTCATGGAATATTTGAAAAACACCCACCAACAGACAAAGTTTGAAAGGTTTATATTGATCTGCTGTTTTGAAAATTCAAACTTTGGCTTTGGAAATTCGAATTTCGTATTGAAAATGAATAAGTCTGAAAAGAGGCTTATCTGACAGATGAATTTTGAATTGAGAAATTTGAATTTTGATACATGTCTGGAAAAAAAAAAGCTTTCTTTGACAGACGAACTTTGAAATTGAAAATTCGAATTTCAGATAAGATGCAAATTATGAAAATTGAAAAATTCGTTTGAGAATATGTCAAAGTTCATCTGAAAATAAGTTTAAAAAGAGCTTTAAAATTGCTCACTAACAGATGAACTTTGAACTTGAAAATTTGAATTTCAGACACAAAGCTTGTGAGTCTGTTGTGTTGATATGTTGATATACGAATGACAAAATTCAGAAATTTGAACTTTAAAGTAAGTCTGAAAAGAGAGGTCTCTCTGACAAACGATCTTTGCCCTTTGAAAATTAAAAAATTTTGAATTGATGAACTATTGTGCCTCATTGAACCAGCTTCTGACAGATAAATTTTGGGGTTCCAAAATTCGAATTTCGAAGGCACTGTAGCAAATTGAAATTACTGTTCACACTTAACAGAACGACTTTAAACATAAAAATTCGTATGTTCCAACATAGAATCATTTTCTAAAGATCAAAATTTGAATTTTGCTTCATAACAGACGAACTTCGAGAGTTCAACGTTAAAGGCTGTAGCTTTCGGTTTCTGTGAAATTCGTCTGTTGACCAACTGAAATTCGAACTTTGAGTGTCAGAAGCATTAAATGCGGTTGGTCAACGAATAGTTTCTCAGTGTAACCGTTGGGTAACGTCTCTAACAGCTAGATCTTATTTCTAACGTATAGTTGAGGTAGAAATCTATAAATAGAACTTCATTTGAAGATGTGGGAAACAAAAATTACTTTGTATATACTGAAACTCTGCAAAATCATCTATTCAAAGTCTCTTACTCTCACATACTTCAAACTTTGTACTCCAACTTTCATATTCACTCTGATTAAGAGAGTGTATTTGTTGTACACAATCTTATCTTCATCTGGAAGAAAGATTTTCTTGTGAGGGGATATCACAAGGGATTGAGGAGCACTTAGTGAGAGTGCAAAGAGTGAAAGTGTGAGCTCAAGAAATAGAGTATCAACTTTGTACTGAGGCATTTGCAAGAAGCCCACTGAATTCTTGCAGAATAGTGAAAAATCTCAAGTGGTGACTTGGGGACTGGACGTAGGTCAAGTTGAGAGATCGGACCAGGATAAATATCTGAGTCTTCTCTTCCCCTACTGCTACTTTTACTGTTTATTCATTTATACTCTGTTTTACCATCACACTTTGCTTTCTTCACTTTCTTGACGTTTTGCAGAAAAATTTTTAATCTTCCCAATTCACCCCCCTCTTGGGAAGCCAGCTTATTTAACAATATTCTCGAAGGTCAACTTTCTGGCATCATTTTTTAGAAACATGTTCCCGAAATCCTTTTTTAACACATTTTTTCAATAAACATTCTGGAATGTGTGTTTCGGAAGCTAGATTCTGTAGTAGTGGTTAAAAATGAAATTCTTGGGTCCAAATTAGTAAAAAATAAGTATTGGATTCAAGAAAAACCTAAAGATAAAGAAAGTGAAATTTTTAAGGTTTTAAGGTTTTTATAAAGTAACCCTTAGTTCAATTGATTTAGTTAGTATTTGGTGATGTATTAGGGTTTGAGGAAGCTTAAAGAAGTCCATGGAAGGATTGAAATCAAGAAGAAAATATTAAGATTTCACAAAGGTAGCTTATTACATTTTCTTACATTTTATTATCTTGCTATATTTTATTGCGAATGATTATTTGTCATATTGTTTCTATGATGTTTGAGACTGGTTTTGGCTATTTTTATGAGAGGGCTATTGCCCAAGATATCCATTTTCTAAGTGATTATGCTGTCGAAATTTTTATGAACAATAGGGTGATTTATGTTTTGATATGATTTTTATGATGTTTATGAAGTTTTATAGCATGCATGATGATATAAATGTGTGAGATGTGACTAGCTACTGGGATTTCCAAAATCTCATCACCCAAATACTAACATAATAGGATCAAGTTATAACAAAGATCCAAGGTAGGCAAGAAGCAAGGAGAAGAATTCGGAAGATTAAACTTTTATTTGCTATTATGCATTGTCTCTTTGCTAATTTATGCAAAATTGTACATGTATTTGTGGGGCTGAGTTTATATGTTTTCATATAGCTCTAAGTGTGTTAATATGTTTGGTACTTAGTTTGGACAAGTTCTAAGTATGTATACATATTATATAAATTGCTTCGTAAAGTTATGCATGAAACTGTCCTAACTGAGTATCAATTAGTAAACTAAATACTGTTTGGATAGAATAGCTAAGTGTTATATATGCTTGGAAAGGAGATATGATAACCTTTCCAAAGAGTCAAAGAACACTTAATTTGGAAAATTGTGCAATTTACTATAAATTTTCAAAATTAAGGCAGAAAATCTGGAAAAATTAGAATTGACCATATGAATAGAAAATTTCGTGGATTTTCTGTATGAATTGATGCTTTAAAATTCCAATTACATATTTTTTTCTATGTAGAGAATATTTTAAGCTATTTTTTTACACTTAAATCACCTTCATACGATTTTTCTGAAATTAATTATGATTTTTCAAAATTGATCAAGAAAAATGGGATATCAAATGAACAGTAAATTTGAAAATTTTATTTTTTTTGTTTGGTTCCCTTAATAATTATTGTTCTCTAAATGATTTAGATGGACTTTAAATAAGTCATATATGAGAAATAAGGTCAAAGGTTCAGGTATGATAGTATGAAGGACACTCCCTCTCCTCTTATTGGCTGAAATTTCCTCCATATTTAGGAGGAAGATTTTAATGTTTTTGTAACCTTCCTTAAGAAGGTATCATTTTTGGACAAAAAATCAAGAGGACACTTGGAGGAAAATTGGGAAACTTGCTTGTCTTGATATCCCTCCCTCGTTTGGAAGAAATATAGAAGGAAAAGAGAGAGTTTTGTATGCAGCAAATCAGTGAGAGAAAGTAAGGAAGAAGAATAAGGAACAGGAAGAAGTAAACTTGAAGGCAAGAAACCAAGTTTAAAATAAGTTTCGTCCTTAATTCTAAGTATGTTTTCTATGAATTTAAGTTAAGATAGGTAAAGTTTTCTTCTCCTCCCTCCATGAATGAGTTTCGACCAAGGTAAGGTTTGTATAAGAGGATGATGTTTTCATGAAACTAAACCAAGGAAAAGTATGAATTTGATGTGAGAAACTAGGTTTGCATGAGTATAAGTAAGAAAGAGAAATCCTCTTCTTCCTCTTATGATGATGGTTTTGGCCAAATAAGAAAGTAAGGAAGGAGTTGGAATTTCATTAATCTAATGGTAAAAATGAATTCCTCATGTAAAAATTAGTTAAAGACAAGTTATGGTTTCAAGAAAGCACCAAGTATAAGAAATATGAACAAGTGAAAAGGTTTGAGAAGTCCTAAGAAGGCAAGTGAAAGGGGTGGAATCAAGTGAAAAGACAAAAGGTTTTACCAAGGTAACAAATTTATATTTCTTGCTTTTTATTATTTTGAGATATTTCTATGATGTTATATGATTGCCATACTGTTGTTTTAATGTTTTGTGATTGGTTTTAGCTATTTCTAATGTGAGGACTTTACCCAAAAATGTCCATTTTTTAAGAGAAACTCTGCCAAAATTTTTACGTAACAATAAGAACTATGTGTTTTAATATGATAGTAATAATGTTTTATGCATACTTGATGGCATTATTGCTTGAAAATTATTTGCTACTAGGATTTTATAATCTCACCATCCAAAACCCTAACCATGATAGGGCCAAGGAATGCAAGAGATCAAAGGATGGTAGTGGGAAAAGTGGAAGAAAATGATAAATAAATTTGATTATGCAAGTTTTGATGTTATGCTTTGAGAATATGCATAAATTTATGTAACAAATTGGCATGTACAAATTGACTACTGAGATTTCCCCAAATCTTACCCCATAGTTGCCCAATTATATGATCAAGTCATGGTAAAGGAAAGCATGTGAAGCATGACGAATAATGGTGGTGAAACCTTACTGGAAAATTATTATGTTCTATTTTGTACTAGCTATTTCAAACTATTGTATAAAACCAAATTGTCTATATGCATAGATATAACAATGTCTTAGGAATAATATGGCACTAGTTTAGCTGTGTTTGGATTTATGTAATGGTAGTTATGCATGATTTTCTAAGACTGTTCTAGTGAAAGTTGTTTCAGACCCTTGATGGTTTATGTTAGTACTTTGTTCTATACAAGTAGAATAAATGTACAAAATAAATATGACCAGAAAGTATACACATAAAACTTTTCAATGCTACTAAGCATACATGAAATAACTCTATATTTTATGAGATATGAATTTTAAAGTTAAGGCTCAGATTTCGGACAAAACCTAGAATCCAAAAATGAACAATAAAGTATATATAATAAATTATAAAAACCTAAGATATGTTTGTAATAACCCTATTTTATTGGATATCATAAAATGCATAAGGCAATAGCAAAATCTGAGATACATTAATAGGTATAATAAAGGGCCAAAAGGTCATTTTCTCATATTAGAACAGAAAATAAGAAAATTATATTTTTGTCCTTGGGTAGAAAATTTTTATGCATATTCTCAAAGCATAACAAAGAGAAGAATTTTATGCAAGTTAGTCCTTAAGAGAAATTACAAAAAATAACCTGAAAGAATTAAAAATTATAATTTAACCCTAGGTTAAGGGTAGTTTTGTCAGTATCAAAAATTACTGTAAAACGAAGCCCACGACGAGCTAAGTCCAATGGTATATAGCATGAAGATTAACTAATTAAAAATAAAGAAAAAATCAATGCCGAGTGTCCAAAAAATAACTTTATACTATAAAAGGAGAGTGTGGGTCCCACAAACAGCATAAAAGTGAAGGGAACAATGTGTGAACTCCACACAGATACTGTTTGGGACAAGATAATTAGTTTTGTATAGTACAAATTTAGAATGATCTTATGTCCCTAAAGTATTAAAATACCTCAACAAGTAACTTTATCGGTATAGTTAAATATTTACTGATACAGGATATATCTGAGTTGAGAAAAATATGTAATATTTGGACACTAAGACCCTCCTTATTGGCATCATTTTTCAGCACATGGGACATATGATTTTTGGTCAAATATTTCTTGGAGAAGGCTATGTTTATGGACAAAAAAGTAATCGTGGTTAATTAACCATGATCAAGCTTAAGTTAAGTGAATTAATTTCCTTCTTCCTCCCTCATTTAGGTGTGAGTTTTAGCAGAAATTAGAGAGAGAAAGAGCTCCAAGAAATCAAGAGAAAAAGAGAAGAGAAAGTGGAAGCTAGGGTTTTACACTTGGAGAATTAAGAATCAAGGTGAGATTTCATGATCCTAGTTTGTGTTTTTGAGTTGTTAGAAGTAGTTTCATGGAGTTATCTTCCTCTCCTCTCTCTCTAAGAATTTTAGCAAACGCTAGGCCATGGAAGAAATGATTTTTCATGCACCAAACTTAGGAGAGACACTAAACAAGCTACTTGAAGTATGATTTTGAAAGTTGTTTGAAATATTTCAAAGAAAATCATTTTCTTCCATGTCATGCATATTTTTTATTAGACTAGGGTTCCTCTTAGGGTTGGAATTTCATGATTTTAACCTCAAAAATGGAATCCTTGAATCTAAATTAGCTAAGAACAAGTATTGCTTTCAAGAAAAACCAAAAGGAAAACAATTTGGAATTTTTAGGGTTAGTGAGCACTTTGTGAAGAAAGACATAAAACCAGTGGCTTATGAACTTGTATTATGTTGTAATCTGGTTCAAGATAGTCATGTAAGACTAGGGCAAAGGTGTACAAACAAGATAGTCGTGGAAGGCTAAGGAAAAGGTGTACAAAGTTTGGAAAGCAAAAGAAAACATTAAGGTAGCAATTTTACATTTTCTTGCATTATGGATTGTATATGATTTCTATGAGTTTCATGACTTGATTTGTGATTTTTTTTTATGATTTGTAATGGTTGGCTGAGTTGAATGAAGAGGTTTATGACCTTTGAATGTCCAATTTATAAAATGAAACTATGTCAAAATTTTTATAAAATTATATGGCATATTATGTACAAATGTTTGATGATTGTTTTATGAAGCTATTATGTTGAATGTGATGATATATATGCTTGACTAGTAATTACTACTAAAATTCTTTGAATCTCATTCTTTCAAATGTCAAACATATCTAGGATCAAGCTATGGCAAGGCTACCAAAGAAGAAAAAGAGAAGGAGAAACAAGTTGATGATTAAGATGACATTACTTGCCATGATCTCTCATTTCAAGCTTTATGCAAATTCACTTGTGTGATGTTAAATCTGTACATGGAGGTAATAATGTCCCTTTAGGTCTAATGTGGTATATGGTATAATATGAGAACAAGTTATGGTCATATAATTAAGTTATGACCTTTATTTTGCAAAGTTAGAGGATGTAAATTGTCATTATGACTTGTGGATGATAAACCAGCCACTGTTTAGTAACATATGTATGTTATATATTTTGGAAACTAGATAGATAGAACTTTAAAATGGTTTAAAGAGCACTCAATTTGGATGTGTGTGCAATTTATTATGATTTTTCAAAATTTGGATCAAAAAACTAGATTTCCAAAAAATAACCAAATAAATAGTAAAATTTCACGAAATTTACTATATTGATTGGCACAACTAGTGCTCTGTCACTTATTTTTCCCATGTATATAATATTTATGTCTATTTTTAGATACTTAAATCATTTGCATACGATTATTGTGGAATTAATTATGAATTTTCAAAGTTCGGTCCGTAAAATGGAAAATTACCAAATGAGCAATACCAAATTATGAAAAATTCTGTTTTGACTTTTTATGTGATTTAAGCTTTTAATCATATATAATTGGACTTTAATATGGTCTAACACATGGAAAAAGAGACTAAAAATAAGGTGTTGAAATGTTTTTTAGTTTCATATTTTTCCCATAAAGTTTAAGATGTGAACGATTTTTAGAGGTTTGAACTTCTGTGAAATGAATTTTGTACATTAAGTCTAAAACATGATTTTTAGAGATTTAATCATGTTTTGAGTAGTGTTTTTTAAAAATCCTACATCACATCTAGCCTCCAGGAAGGCAATAAGCAATGTTTCTTAACACCATATCATCATAAGTAAGAATAAGTTTGTAATTATTATGATATTGTGACCTTGTGTAATCCATTCCCTATTTTGTAGAGGCCATTGGCAGTTGGCTATTATTTGTCCTTCACAAAATGTTGTAGCTTGGTTCTGCTTCATATGGAAAAAGGTAGAAGAGGAAATCAAGGAGATGATTGAGATGTAAGTACATATGTGTAAAATTTTGATTTATGATATTTGATTGGTCTATAATATAATTCGTTGCATTTTTTTATCTTTAGTGGTGTCAAAACTTACCATGTCATGAAAGGTAAGCACCGATATCAAGTAAAGGTCACATGGGTGTCTCTAAAGGTAAGCAATTTGAACTTAATCTCTTTATGGAACAATCATTCACCCTTTTTTTATTTTGACAAGTATTTGTTCATTATAGTGTCGTAAACAAAAGGGAAATACATAGTATGGATACTATGTCATAAAACATATGCTTGATATCATCACTTCAAGGGATGTTGATTCATTCTAAGAGGTAATTATATTTTTCATTATTTAGTTTTGTTCCTTTGTGAGTTGTTCATGTTTTGATGGGTATTGAACTTGTGGAGATTTGATGAAATGGAACCTTTTCTTGAAGAGCAAATTAAAGACGTTTGAAGCCATGGCAAACTATTTTCTAGAGGTCACTTTGCATTAAAGGTAAGGTTATATATATATGTGCTTAATAACACATTATTAGTTACTTTGTGTATTATCATTATCTTGTGCTGTTGATATTGGCTGTCTATATTATCCTGTGCTATTGATATTGGTAGATTGTATTATCCTATGTTGTTGATATTGGCTATCTGTAATCTATTCTGGGGATAAAAGTTATTACACTCTACTTGCATGTAAAATCTTTAGGTCAAATTATTGTTAGTGTTTATGAAAGCCATGGGTTGAGAAGATTACATATGCTCTATTTTTCTATGAAATGGATAGCTTTAAGATTACATATGACTCTACTTGACCTCATATTTTATTTGGGTGTATTATGAACTTGTACAAAGTTTTAGTTAGCTTTAAGAAATAGTAATAAATGAATTTAGTCATGCAAATATAGAACATGGGTTTCCACTTAGTGCAAGCATGAAATGGTTTTTTGTGTACGCTCTTTTTTGCTTTTTTTTCCATATATATAACCACTTGGTGCAAGAATGAAATGGATAGCATTTGATAGGTTTTGCTTTTATTAGATACCATTCAGCTATGTTACTAAATTTGACTAAAATCATTTTCTACAAGATGATGCATTGATGACATAAGTTGTGAATTTGGTCTCTTCAATGTGCTTAAACAGTACTTTTGTTTCACCCTCCTCAAGGTTAATCATGACATATATATATATGATAAGTTAGATGATGAATATCTGAGAAGTATGTGACTATTTTGGAAATCTATAACTTCGATCTGACCGTAAATTGGGGTACCTAGAAAATTTTGAATATATGTCTATAGAACATAGTGTTTATTCCTTTTAAAAAAGCCTAGTAGAATTACATTATAGCTGAACATAGTGTATGTTTCCTTTTCTACTTTAATCTCTTTGATGTCTAGACCAATTATTTTTGTCTGGTCTCTTCAAAGTAGGTGATGCCCCTTAATTTGTAACATTTTTTGTTCATGTGAAAGTTGACTGTAAAATTTGGTGTGGCTATAAAATCAAATGATAGGATAGTTTGGTTTCCCAAGCAACATAATAGTTCCAGATTTAAAAAAAAAATTCTAAGGCTATTAATATTACTACCATTGTGAATATATATGACCATCCCGAAAAGTACACTTTCCAAGACAGTTGTGGTCAACCCTTATCCCAAAAAGGGGATACATTACATGTTTTATAGAACGGTCTTCTATTCCATCATCCTAAAACATGACTTTCTAGGACTCATCATTACCAATCCTAGAAAGTATGACTTTCTATGTTGCCACTTCTACCACTTTGCAACAATCATCCTGGAAAGTCTTTTTCAACAATCCTAGAAAGTCTTTTTTGCACTAATGCCTCTTGTGTGCATGTAGTTGGTCCTCCAATTGCCTTTGATGTGTTGTGTGAGTTCAAACAACTTGAGGTAATCGGGGAGCAACTTTTGTTTTATGTATATGCATTTAACTTTTCATATCATAATATGCATCAATAATGGCATAGCTAGTAAGTTTCCTAAACTTTCTTCTCTTTTCAAATTTATGGCAAGTAATGGTTAATGGCAATATATGATATGTATGTGATAAAACTCGTAACTAGTAAGCATGATTCATGAATATCTATGCATCCCCATGATTATGTTCTATTAAGTATTACAATGCTAACATGATAATGCATTTGATGAGATGGCATGTTAACATAACATATTGGCACTGTCAATGGTTAATATTTCTTCAAACCTAGTTTTTAATTAAAATTCCCTACGGCAAGGTCTTTCAATTTTGGCACAATTGCCGATGAGCAACTTGTTTTACCTTATCTCAGGTTGGCCATAAAGTAGTTAAGAGTAGTTTGGTAGTTTTGCATTTGATTTTTGTTAGAAAAATTGGTTGTTTTGATTGAATTTTCTTGCTAGTCTTCTAGCTGGAATTTTGATTTAGTTAGCTTAATTTGCTCCTAAATTGTTGATTTCTTGGTTTTTGGCTTCCTTAATCAAAGGTCATATCATTTGGGGTTTGAAATCCAAGTTATTTTGCCAAAATTCCACCATTTCTACCACTTTTTTGGATTTTTCAAGCATCTATGCGAAATTATCTAGGATTTTTTTAATTTTTCCAAGTTTAATGTTTTTATTTGTTCCCATTTATCCATGCATTTTTTTGTGATTTCTTTGTTTGATTATGTTTATTAGTGTTAGAATTAATGATGGAAATTTTTTGTTTGTGTTGGAGCTTTAGATTAATTATTTTGAATTTATTTAGCTTAATCTTGGCTAGTTTTTCCACTATGTTGACTTTGACTAGTTGACCATTGACTTTTCTATTTTTCTGCAATTGAGTGTTTAATTTTTCCTACAAGTCTGTGCATCATTTGTTCATTCTAATTGTGGATCCATGTTTCTGGGAGAAATTAATTAGGTTTTCATATTTTTATTTTTGACTTTGATAGTTAAGGTTTTGGCCGAGCCAGCCAACCAAAAGTAATGTTAGATCTGATGATCAACGTGATTAATTTTGATTATGTTAAATAGTGGAGCAAAATGTTTGCATGATGTGTATTTAATATTCATAATATCATTTATATCATGCTTATCATTAAAGTGAAATTAAACTAATTACTTTACTTGAAATGAGCTATATTCAATATAGGTTGTCCAAAGAAAAGGAAGAATGAGCATTGAAGTAAAGAAATGGATTATCAACATCATGTTTAATTCAAAGATAAAGACAAAGAAAGATTGCTCCATGAATTGAAAGAATATGATGATATCAAGGGAGTAAGATGATTTGAAGAAAGTAAGTGAATCCAATAGAAAATGGAAGCTAAAATGTTATAATTTATTTCTTTCTCTTAGGATTTATGGCAGTTTAGCTTGAACTTACTTAATCTCCTTATCACCAATCTTAGATGATCTTTCAATTGAGTTTTGATAGCTACCTAAGTGCTTTTCAAAATTGTTTTGTGTTAGTTGAGCTTAGTGGACTAAGCTTTTAGATTTGTCGACTAACCTCTTATTGTTCACTGAGGTTCTTACCTCTGGGAAAGAGCATTGTGGACAAAGCATGATAGGTTAGAAGGAAAATTTACTATGCAGAAAAGGTTGTTTCTCTGTCAAGGTAGGATAGTTGACTAACCTATGAGGTTTGTCTTCCAACCTGACCAACCCGAGAGCAACATATTTTCTGGATTAATAGCTCTATCGACTAAGCCTTTATGTTTGTCTACAAAACTTGTTTTCTAGAAAACCAAGTATGTAGACTCAAAGCTTTGTGGACTAAGGTAGCAGCTTTGTATTCTATCCTAGCAGCTTTGTCGACTAACCTTAAGGGTTTTCATGACATTGTTTTGAGCTAAGCTACTGAAATGAACAAAATGAAGCTCATTTTTGACTAACCTCTTTACTTTGTGAACAAACCTGGACCAATGTTATAAGATGTATCTGACGGCTAGTTGAGGTTTGTGGTACTAACTTGCTAGTTTTGTGGACTAACCTATTAGGTTTGTGGACAAAACCTTTGATAATGCATTTAATATTGCAGGTTAATGTTATATCCCACTTAATAATGGTTAGTTCTCATATCTAGCTACTAAATTGAGCTGAAATCTATATATAGGACCAGATTTAAGGTGGTGATTAATAATATTAAGTATTCTAGAGCCAAAATGCTATTATGTTGATTCAAAGTCCTACTTATCATACTTAGATAACTCTTTGAGCTATCATGTTTCTATCTACTCTTTGTAAATGAGAGAACATCACTATAATCTTATTTTCTCTATTAGAGATAGTCTCTAGCTGAGGTATCCTAGAGGAATTACTTAAGGGTGGGATACCTTGAAGGGATTTGTAATCATATCAGGGAAGGTGTTGCAGAGCACAGACTTGGTGAAGAAGTCTGGGATATACTAAGGTTTCACAAATACCTGAATCAAACTTGTGAGATATAGTGAAAATTTTCAAGTAGGTTGCTTGGGATATAGATATAGGCTAAGTGGTTAGGTTGAACCAAAATAAATCTTGCTATCTTGATATTCTTTTCTACTTCAAACTCTATCTTTTCATTATACTATGTTTGCCCCTGTTTTTGTGCTTTATATTGATACATTGAGTTGTTCTTTACAAAGACAAAAATTTTGCAACATCCAATTCTTCCCCCCTCTTAGGTGACCAGCCAATCTAACAATTAGGATTTTTAGTTTTGGCATTTTCTAGTTGTTTTCTTGTTCCCTTTCTCATTCTTAGTTGTTTTCTACTTTGATTCTACTCCAATTCTGATGTTGCATGGCCGGATCATCTTTTGAAAAATTATTTGAACTTGATCTTGAAATTGAGAGGACGTTTCATAGGTGACAAAGAGTTAGAGTTAGCAATCTTTTAGTTAGTAGTTTTACTTTTTTTTCCTACCTCTTGTTGTATTAATTCATCTATTGATTATTCTAATTTTGCTGTTAAGATGAAAAATAATCAAAATAATAAGGGCAACAACTAGCATTGTAATGATGATCTTCGTACTAAGACCATTAAGGAGTTAGTGTCATCTGATGTGCATTTACGAAATTGGAGTATTAATTATCCTAACATTAATACTGATCTTGAGTTGAAGCCTGGATTTACATACTTCCTAAATTTAATAGTCTTGTAGGTGAATATCCACATAACCACTTGAAGAACTTCAGCATGATCTACACTGCTATGAGACCCCATAATAAGGAGTAGATTAAGATGCTTGCACTCCCATTCTCTCTGGATGGATCTACTAAGAATTGGCTACTCTGTAACAACTTACTTTATTATACATTTTCCCAAGTAGTATAGCATACTTAATATCCCGATAATTCATGTTAGAGGCTTGAATCATCATAGGAACCATATTGGATAAAATAGAGAAAATGAAGTTATTGTTCAATTGGTTCCAAAGTTTTCTAGATGAAATTTGAAAAATCATAATTAATTCTAGAAAAATCGTTTCAATCTGATTCAAGTGTTTACATGAAGCTAGAAACATGGTCTACAAAGAAAAAATATGAATCTAAGGTTTGACCATGCCAATTTATACAGTTTAATGCTTAAGAATGCAATGTACAAATGGTCAAAATCCATATTTCTGATTTTCTGGCCTAACTTCAAAAATTCGTAACAATTCACACAAATATCCAATTATCAAGACCTTTGGCTTATTGGAAAACCCTATCTGTCTAGTTTTCAAAAATATATAACACTTATGTCATATTTTGAATGGACAGTAACCATAAAACTGAAAGGTGCGAAAAATGGTCAAATTCTACTATGCTTTGCAAAATATTTATATACATTCCATACATTGTTCAAACTTGCCCATACCATGTTCTCATCATCAAAAGAGACTTAAAATAACATGATGGCAGTAAGATATAACTTTACAAATTCATATATAATCTTACATATAATTACATAAACACAAAAAGCTATAACTAATATAACATTAGCCATCCAAAACCTTCTCCTTGCCCATTGCCTTCTTGGTGGCCTTGCCATCCTTGGAACCTAAAATTTTGGGACACTTAAGGGGATGAGATTGGGGACAATCTAAGTAACAAGTCACATTCAATACATTATGACATTTGATTCACAAAATAAATCACATTTGAACATCAAAGTACCACATTGGTCATAAAAATTTCGGCAGCATAACGACTTAGAAAATGGACATCCTGGGAATTGAAACCTCTCATATTGCAGCCAAACCAATCAAAGAAAACACAGTATACAATGTGGCAGCTCAAATTCATCATAAAAATATCATATAAACATAGTGAAATCACATAAAGTAATAAATGGACTTTACCACTTTCATTTCCACATAATTTTTTAAACTTATGGACATAAATGTAATTTCTATAATTCTTAAAGGAAAAAACTTAATTTCTCATTTTTCCGTCCAATTGGGAAAAATGACATCTTTGCACTATTTCATACAAAACGGTGTCTACCAGTTTTTGCAAATTCTCTATGCCTCTCTAGATATTCTAACTTTCTAGGGATGTTACTTACTCCGCCTACCTCCTAGGTTATAGGTAGACTAACATAGAATTAGAGTTGAGTTGGTGTAATTTTATTAGGTAGTAGTATATGAATCAAGTGGTACTCCAAAAATAACTAATAATTTTTCTGATATTATAATCGAAGATAAATCTTCCATTGATATTTGTGAAAAAGGTTCAAAACAAATAATGATGATGCTGTACTAATTTGTTTTTTAAGACTTGATTTAATTATTTATAATACTTCCTTTTTTTTCAAAAACTCTAAAATATTCTTCATATATAAAAATGGTATAATATTTCAATTATCTTTTATCATTGTTTTATTGTTCATTTTTCAAAATTCATGTCCTATTCTTTCGCTTGGGGAAAATTTTCTAATTTAATACCATTATTGATATGTATCATTTAAAAAAAATTAAGAAAAATGAAGGAATCACTCATAAGTCATAATTACTTGTTTCTCTTGCCTGTGACAAAGCCCCATGGTCATTATACACTACTTAACTAGTATTTACCCTACACAGAGATAACAGAATTGGTTGAAGAAATACACAGCTTCTCAACATACATACATATTTATACTAAAAAATCAATGCTTTTCTACTAATAAAATAGGTGCTTGATTGATGGAGCAATAAACGGTGATCATTACAACTGGTGACTATGCAATCATCATATTAATTTAGTTAGTTTTAATGGAAATAAAAAAAACAAAATATATATAATACAGGAATTATTTTTCAATGTCCTAGATATATCTATACCTAAGGAGTACTGACACGGGTACGTGTATCAGATACGATACAGCATGATACGAAACGTACGTTAATTTTTAAAATTTTAGAATACGAGTGTGGGGGATATTTATGCATATATATTATTATGTATATAATTATTTATATGTATAATTAATAAATATACTCAGTAAAAAAAATAAATATCAAATGTTCTAAATATTATAGTAAAAATGGTAAAATGAACCATAAAATATTTATAATAACTTCAAATAGTCATATTTTACTATAAAAATTTGAAGTGATACATATAAATATAAAGTGGTATGGATAGATATGTGTGCACAAATATGATAAGCATACCGTATCATATCATATATCGGATATAGGTGCGTCTACTTTTTTTAAGTTTCAATACTTCATATATCTATACAAAATATCATATTGGCTTTTTTTATTTATGGAATGAAAATAAATACAATTCAATGACAGATAAGATAAGCGTATCATTGATAACTAATTCAAAAAAAATATATCACATCTATACAAAAAGTCATATTGGCTTTTTTAATTAAAACCATGTGCCATTATTTATTTATTTATTTAAAAAATATTAATACGATATCAAATATTAATACAGATACAAATTCCCATAAATGGGCAATTAAAACATAGTTATATTTGGAATTTTCATTTTGAATTCAATTAATTGATATTTATATATGTATTTTGTCTTATTTGAATTTAACTTATTTATATTTAATTAAATAAGATTTGAGAAGAGTTGATTTTGTTGGCAAAAAAAAAAAGAAGAGTTGATTTTAAAAGATTAACTAATTATTGATGTCAATTAATGCATTTAAAACCACATTGAAATCAAATAAACAAATAATGATGATAATTTTTAATTTTTTATCCATGATATTAATTTTTATTGAAATAACAAATTATATTAAAATAATATAAGTTCAATAGGTATTCACAGTGATTATGAAAATTTGAATTTAATATAATGTGTATTTGTATTTGCAATAATAATTATTGAAAGGATTTTTTAATGCCAATTTTGATATGAAAATTACTGTCAATTAAAATTTAAAATTTTGTCAACTATATTTAATTAAATAATGGATTGATAATTTCAAAATTTAATAAATACAATAAATACAATTATTAGGATTTCAATAGGCTAATTAAACCATTTAATATAAATGTGAATTCAAATATTTAAATTAAAATAATTATTTATGATAAATTTTATTATGATTAACGACCATTTATAACAGATTTGACAACCTAAAACCAATAATAATGGTAATTGAGTTGGCAATGTGGATCCATTTTTTTTCCATCTCACCAAATTGATGTAGTAGTATAGAATTGTAGATGAGGCTAAGCACCCCAGAGGGGATAAATTGGGTGATTTGAAATTTTTGGTCAATCCTAAAGAAATAAATGAAATGGTAAAGTGGACAGAAAAACAAAGATAAATAGAGTATATTAAATGTAAATAAGTGAATAATGTAAATGGAGAAAACACGAGAAATTTATTCTGGTTCAACCTACATCACTTAACCTATGTCCAATTCTTAAATTACTACTTGAGATTTTGCACTATCTTCACATGTTTTGATCAAACACTTGTGAGCCTCAATATAATGCTCTGTTTTCACAATCAAAAACTCTCTCTATACACAGAACAATTTTACAACCCACTCAAGATACCTATTATCTTGAGTCTACTCAGAAAGATAGAGTAATGAAGTAGAATGCTTTACAACAGGTTATCCTCACTCAAAAAGGTAGATATGATACAACTGAATCTTGATGTGGTTGAGCGTATTTATGAGTTAAGAACAATAAATAATAATATCAAAGATTTTAGAATGCTCTCATGTTCTTTACTACATAAATGAACCACTATCTATAGGTAAATTTCATGAACTAGCTGTTAGGCACAATTAATTTGTTATTACTTGGAAATTATATGACCGTTGAAGATGCATTTAATGCTTACCTACCCAAATTAAGTGATCACAAGTAAGAAGTAACCGATTATACGGAGTATGTGTTCCCATTATAATGTGTTTCACCATAAATTAAAATAATTATTTAAGCTATAAGAGAACATTTTTAATATAGAAGAAGAAATTAAGTTCATTTTCTAGTTTGTCCAGAATGAAGGAATGACAAGATAAACGTATATGGGGATTATGAAGAAGTAACCGATTATACTAGTAAAGAAAATCAATTATTGTAGAGGAAAACAAGAAGGAAACAAAAGATAATTGATTTACTTTAGATATAACAGATTAGGTTAGGGAAATTTTTAATTGAAAGCATGAGATAATTGATGAGGACATTAAGAGTAATAGGTTAGATTTCAAATAGAGAGCTTACAATCTCATTGGTAAAGTATAATAGATTATATATAAAAGTAATAGGTTATATGAGGTAATATAATTGATTAGATTTGAAAGTAATCAATTAGTGTGTGGAATTGAAATGTATCCAGAAAGACTAAAGCTCGATAATCAATTTCTTTGAGTAAGGTAATTGATTATATCATATAAGGATTAAACTAGACAAAAGAGTTCACTGATACAATCAATTATATATGAAGAAACAATTGTTTGGAGGGGGTATTCGATAGATTAGTAGGAAAGTGTGTAACTGAACAACAAGACTAATATAACCGACTACATAGGCAAGGATAATTGATTATGTTTAATGGATTTCAAGATTTTGGACACGAGGCTATTATTGAACTTTGAAATTTTTCAAAATATTAAATTTTGATATTATAAATCATATGAAAAGATTGTTAAAAATTCATTTAATTCATAAATTTAGTCATTTGCAGTATTTTTCTAAGAATTTGATCTTAAGTTATCTTGTCTTATGAACTTCTTTAAATTTGACTGAGAACTTAATATATTCATGTAAAACAACTCTTCTCTAGTTTTGTTGTTATCAAAACATAAGATTGCTAACAAGAATTTCAACACGTCACCGCAGTGTACTCTACTTTAATATATATAATAGAAAATTTTCTAAAACTCATAAAGCTTCTTAAATTATCAAAGAGCATAATCAAATTCATCTTATTGGTGTATTTTTTTCAAAAATCTAAATTTGTGCTTAAATATCTCCCAATTACTTTTCGTAAAAATCTAAATTTGTGCTTAAATATCTCCCAATCACTTATTCAATTGGTGAAAGCCTTAGAATATATAGTAATACTTGATTATTTTATTTAAAAACTTTTTCTCATTTGTAAAACGGAAACTTGATAAACTAGCAAAATTTCTTTCAATGACAAAAATTAGTTGACTCTCGTGCCAAAAAAAAATTTCATTGTATTTTGTATTTTATGCAAATCGTAGTGTTCATATTTTGTGATGAAGATTTATGAAATTTAATAAATTATATCCATTCTATTTTACATAGATATATTGTTATGTATAAAACATTTTAACTAATGTTATATTATTAAATATTTATATTATTGTAATTTCTTCTAAAGGTATATTAATTTAATACGCTTAAATTTGTTCATTTAATATGTATATCTATTAAAAGATATCTTAATTTTATTTTGAAAGTGGATACAAATAATCAGGCAAATAATTTCACTATATCAAATTCTGTATAGTTGTAATTGTCAACTCCAACAACAAGAATTAGACTATTTGGTTCTTTGATACCCATAATTAATATTTTAATCACCAATACGACAATATCCTTTTGTCTTTAAAGAGCATAATTAATTTTGTTTTATGGAACTTATGTTACATGTAATCTGAATTTGTGATAAAATACCTCGAGTTTAAGATTTGAATCAAATGCTTGATTTGTGGTCAACTCAGAACCCCTAATCCAAAAGGGGCTCGGGTTTTGGTTTTGAAGCCGAGGCCCAACCCAACCCCAAAACAACATGACACAAGACTAGACCTGGTTGGATTGGCCAGGTTTGTTTGGGTTGGTCTAGGTGGTCCAGTAATTTTTTGTTAAAATAATTTTGGTCCAGGCTACTATTTTTTCCCAAAATGAATTTAGTAAATTTAATAAATGGGCCAAGCCACTTTCTTAATCTGTGGCCCAACTTTTTTCCACCAAATATTCCCCCAACTCCTATCAATCCCAATTTGTTTTTCTTTTTGAATGAAGACGGCTAGTTCTTTTCGTCTGTCTTCGGCTCATTTTTGTCTGGATCGGGTAGGCCGGATTTGTTCGGGTTGGTTCCCATGTGTCGCAATCTGCAGTGTTCACTCCACGTATGGTTCAGATTGTGCCAAGTCACCCATATGTCTGGATTAAATCCGACCATCTAAAATAATTTAATCCTGACCGTTTATTTAAATACCTATTAAGCCATCTTCCCTGTTCTTCTGCTTCAGTAGTTTCGAATGATCTTTGATGTTTTGAAGTTTGCTTGCTTGGCTACATTCGAAGATTGCGGTGTTTTTAGTTGAATCACTGTTTGTTTTAGTTGTAGGTACTTTCATTTTACACTTCAGATTAGCTATAATGGGTTTTACATGGAATGTGGTAATAATGCAAGTTTAATTTATTCTTCTCGTATGATTCGGTGCAGAATTGATTCGGGATGTTGCAAAGGTGGAGTAGAGCAATTACTCATATCTCCAAAATTGTTTCAGAAAGTAATTTGAAAATTGGCAAAGACATTTGCGCCATGACGCGCCAAAGTTGTGCAAAGGTTGCAGCAGCATCTGCACCAACTTCAACTGATTTTAAGGAGAAAGATTTTACGAACGAAACCAAGGTATGGATGTATAAAAACCCGTTCCTATTTATTTGAAGGTTCCAACTTTGGAACTGAGCTTACTTGCTAGTGATCATTGTATTTAATTGAAATTATATTTATAAGGGTTTGCTTGTGTATTTGGGGAAGACAGAGAAGAAGGTATACAATATGTTCTTGCAACTTATTCCAAGCAATGGTCACTATATGCAACTTTTTCCTTTTTTTTCTCATTTTTCTGCATTTTTCCCGTTGGTTTAACTTGGTGCTGCAGCCTGCGTTCTTGGATGCGACTTCTTGTTGCTTCTTTTTGTAAATAATTTTTGTTATGAGTTATTATATATAGTGCAGGTAATACTATTATCTACTTGATTTGATATTGATAATGATTGCCTCACATTTTGCAGGTTAACTAAGGTAAAATGTTTTGGTCTAAGCCCTGTTAACTGGCCTTGGCTGAAAATTCACCACTAAGAGTTCAAGAACCAAATTTTGAGGGGCATCAAGCGGTTCTTTCTAAAGCTGATACTGTTTTATAGTAAACAGAGCAAGTCGATTCGAGGAGTTAACGTTGTATACCAGAGAATCCTTTCACAGGTTGATAAACCTCTTATTTATGAAGGTGACACCTATGCTTTGTGACTATTATATCGATTCAATTATTTAACAAATAAAAGAATTGATAATTTCTTCTATCATTGTTAAATTCTCTGCTAAAGGAAGGGGGAAGTGGGTTTGATTGTCTACACTATATCATATCTATGTGACCTGCCCACTGGAGAAAACAATTCCACTGGTAAGATTTGAGGGTTTGCATGATAAGATATTATATTGGATGCTCCCTTGAGCTTCAGAGGACTAGTGCTGAGCGGTGTGCTCATGTCTTCCTAAAATTGTCAAACATAAAGAATTTCAGAGTTCCAAGTTACTGAATTAAATATTTTTCTTTGCATCTGTTTCTGACTGGTGTCACTTGCATACCAGTAACTCATCCTAAGATTCCCATTTTTCCTGAAAGCCCATTGGCTTCTCTTAGCTACAGTTTGTTTTAGGCCAAAATATTCTAAAAGTTAGTCTATTACTAATCAATCTTAAGCCAAATCTATGAACCTGACCTGCAAGCATTATTTAAGGAAGTTTGCATTATTGCTATAGACACAAAACTATGCTCAATCCAAACATGCAGACATAAATATTTACACACACAGGCACTTACATGCACATGTAAGTTATCTATTCAACACATCAACTCTTCTGAGTTGCCATGGGACTTTGAGATTCTATAGTTTTCAATTACAGGTTTGTCATACTATGCATCATGTTGTTCACTAGTTTGGAGACAATCCATTTTCTCTTGATTGTCTGGCTGGGAATAAGTGGTGTAGATTGTTTTGCATTTGTGGGGATGTGAGGGTTTGGCTCCATGTGGGTTTCTTACTGACTAGGTTTTGAGGTTCTGGTTATATGAAACAAGGTAAAATTATAAGGATAATAGCTATGTGGGTATCTGGATTGAAGTCAAAATCTTAAAATCAGATATCACCAATGTAGGTGGGAGCAGAATTGTTTGTTTGGCTACCCTTTGGCGTTTGACTCGTGTATGTTGGGGTGTTCCTTTTATGCTGCTCTGAGACTTTAAAACCATTTGTGTTTTTTTGTGTGCTTGCATGTGTGTATCACTTCGAGGGCTTTAAGTTTTCTTTACTTTTTGGACCGAAAAAAAAAAAACCTTTCACAAGTTATTTAACAAAGCTTATAGGCTTCCTAATTGAACTTATTTTGGGAATTAGAGACGAGTAATTTTTGGCTGAGAGGATTATAATTTGATTTCTTCTTTTAAAAAAAGATCTTATATCTTATTTTAACTGTTTTCTTCTGCCTGCAGTGTTTAATTTGGAGAAAACATTTAAAACAACATTCACTTTACTTGTACTTCACATGTGGCTATGCTTGCGTCGCTTGAAGCAAGAGGGAAAGGAGGGAGTTGAATTTGGGCAGTACCTATATGAGATTTACAATCATGACGTGGAGCTAAGAGTGTCTAAAGCTGGAGTAAGTCGTCTTTTTCATTTTGTTATTATTCTTTGGAATCTTATGTTTACTATCAATACTTTTAGATATGTGATTTCCTTCGTTAATTTAGTCTCATCTCACCCCAACAACATATTAGCCATAATTATTCTCACTTAAAGGAATATATATTTCATTTTCCTTATTATTTTTTAAGTAACAGCGTTACCCTATGGAAAATGATGTTTCCTTTTGTACTCTATAGTTAAAAGTTTTATTACAGAAATATGACATAGTTTTAATCTTTTGGGAAGGACCTGCATTTTTGTTGCTTGCTTAGGTTATATACAATTTTTGGAGTTCAATTTTTCAGGATGATGAGACTGTGGAATGATACATACATGCATTTTCCATAATTGTTTATTTTAATGCATAAATGAGAATGGAAGTTTGGGAGGAATTGGTATTGCATGCATTATTATGCAAATAGACTTCATTGGTAATTGGGCTCTATATTTATATATGATAATTTGCTTTTAAATGGTAGGTTAACCTATTGTTGACTAGGTGGATGAAGGATCTGGAAAAAATTTTCTATGGAAATATCGTTGTTTATGATACAGCCTTGCTTCCAGAAGCCAAACTGAATGATTTCTCTGATGTAATATGGAGGTAGCTTTTCATTCCAACCATAGTCACCACTTCTATTTTTTGGATGTAAGTCACCAGAATGCAGTCCCACATTACACAATCTGTGTGTATTTTTGGTTCCAAGAATATATTTTCTGATGATGGTTCTTCAACACCAGACGCTGCTGCATTGCGGTCAGTGCAGGTATTTCTTAAACATGGAAAGTCTTACTTTGTATTTGTGTAATAGATAACGTGTGAGACTTTTCATGTCAAGTTTTCTAAAACTGCTGCCATTTTTAGAAATATGATCTTTATAGTATTGTTTCTTTGCCAGACTGGGGAGTATGTAATGATTAGTTTTCAGAAAATGCATAGGGCACTATAAGGGAGGGGCTCATTTTATTTTTTACTTCTTTTTTGGATAAAAATGTTGATTTTATTCAAGATGTGGAATAGTCATTAGTAGCATAATTCATGAAGTTTGAAGAGGACAATCTATGTTTGCTCCACCAAACTTTTAAAGAGTAAGGTGGGTGACTATGAGAAAAAAACTGAGAAAAGAGTATTTAATTTATCCGTGACATCTTTCTGTATGGTCTGCACATTCAGGTTGCTTAGTCTTGAGGAGATTAAGACCTTGAAGTCCTTCTTCTGGGCAAAATATAGCTGCAAGGGTAAATTGAAGGGTTTTTCCATAATTGGCGAGTCCTTAATCCATAATGAACCAAAGCAGGGACATATATTTATTCCAACTGGTCCTAGTGTTCCATCTAAAGTGTCTGTTGAAAAAAATTGATGCTTGTATCTTCATAGTTCAGGAGGAGCCTCTTTCTTTCTTTCTTTCTTTCTGTTTTTTGTTAAAAAAAGAAAAGTAAAACCAGCCCTCCTTCATGTTTTATTTATAGCTACCTGTTTTTGGCTTAGATTGCCAGTCAACCACTTTCTCCAGCATTGTTTCACAAATATCATTTTTCAGTGTATTGAAGTCCATGGCCACATTCGGTTTCTTCTTGTTTCCTTTGCATTCAATTTTTAATCATTTACCTGATTCTTTTAGTTGCTTTTGTTTTTGATATTTTCCATTTATATGGGTATTATATTGCCACTGAATCTAAAGTTTGCATGTAGGCAATGGCCAGATATGCTCGTCGGGAAGTAAGTTGTCTCTCTTTGACAGGTAAATACTGTCTGTCATTTCATATCCTTATATGCAATAACTGTCCCTATTTATTACATTATACAAGTAGATGAAAATCGACGTATTGATATGGTAATACCGTATGCTGTGGTCAAGAGAGCTCAATGACTTTCTGTGGTAAAGATATTGTATCTTCATACCTTTCTCCATATACAATCTCTTTCATTGATTGTAATCTAATGGCTGGGAAAAGAGTGTATAAACTATCATTGATTGTAATCTAATGTATGAGAAAAGAGTCTATAAGCGGAGAATATATAGTTTAATAATATGCATTTATTGTTATCAACAGAATGACTTTTTTGTTTTGGCTACTTAGTGGTGACTAAGTAAATAATATATTTGGTTTAATATCACGGTCAGCAATATTCCAAATCAAATAGATGGAGAAGATTGTATATAAAAATAGGTATGGAAAGAAAGTATTGAAAGGATCCATTTCCGGCTTTCTATCCCTCTACAGAGTTCTCACTTGAAAATCTGCCCAAAAATGGGCTGGCAAGCTACATATAGTGAGCACTATTTGTTTAAACTTTTCACTAAAAGAAGAATGGAAGAGAAGGGAACGGGAGGTTTGATTTTGACATTTCTCTTGTTTTAGATTTAAATCAAACCTTTACTTGCCCTCCCTTCTCCTTTATTCTCCTCAGTCCAAACTGAGAACTACTTAAAGACCAATGATCATTTGGTTGAGAAATATGTAGAAATACTTATTCTTGTCATGACATTATGCTCCCTGATGTCTCTGGTGACTTACCTGATATTTTTTTAAAAGAAAATTTGTTTTTGAGCTCATAACATTGTACTTCCTGTGTGTCACTCACGCTGCTGTTAAAGTACAAGAAAGGTATACTTATGGGAGGGGGAAAAAAAAGCAAGCATCTTTTGGATATGATGATATTATTGTGATATCGTTTTCTTGGATCCTTTATGAATTTCCTCGTTCTACCTGTCTTGGTTTACTGAGTCATGGAATTTTGATGGCAGATAAAGAAGCAATATTTTCAGGGAATTTTACGTTTACCTCACTGAAGCATGAGATCACAAGCGCAAAAGGACATCAATATTTAATCATTTCTTGAACAAACTCTTAGAAAAATAGCCTATTTTCATTATTTGTTACTCGGAAAAGAATATTGAATAATGATTGTACAAACATGTATCATTCTCTAGAGGGTTTTGTATTTATTTAGTTTGGCATTTAGAAACTTGATTCTCCATTGTTTTTGCCCAGACAAGAGGGAAAATTGATCTTAAAAAGGTGTGACTCCCTTTTTCTAGAATTATTTCATTCCTCTCTACTGTAATTTGACATTATCAATTCTTAGCCTAGCAGTATGGGGCATCACAATACAAGACAATTAGTCATATTCATTATGAAAGAATTAAGTCAGTGACCCTTAGATTAGTCAAATGTGTTAACTTGTCAACGATGATATTGTTTATTATGAAGTTTTTATTTTTTTTGAGTTGTCTTTGAAGGGATCTGCATTTTCTCTTTTATGATGTGCTTCAGGTGCTTCATAAATTTATTGTTATTATTGAGTTCATTTCTTCTACCTTCAAAGTAAACTAGTGAAATACTTGGTTGCTCGAGTAGAACATGCATAATGATTCTACTAATCACTTTTGGTGGTGGCATGCATGACTAATATCAATTTGAAGCAAGCATGATGTTTGATGCGGTCAAAAAAATGTGTTTTAAATAAGTATTTCAAAACTAACATAAAAATATTCATAAACGACTAAAAAATTCTTCCTAGTTTGAGATGTTTTGAAGTATTTAAAAAAATTAGTGACATATATGTGTTAAAATATGTTGTACGTATCATAGAGTATGATGCTATGTACCAGCAGCAAGAACACGTATCATAAAGTACGTATCATTGAATTGATCATTTTACGAATGAGATAAGACATTGACTTATGCAGAAGTGGACGTCACATAAGGACTAAATTGTTTTTAGAGAAGCCCTTACAAGCTGCTGATCTATTCTTGATCGTGAATGTGAAGTTAATTTGTGACATTTTTTTTTTTTGTTCCTTTTATATGGTTCTGCCATAGCCTCGTTATTCAAATAAAAAGTGACCCTCTTGGCGTCTGATAGGCTCTTGCTATGCAGTAGCATCAACCATATCCAAAAAAAATGAAATGTTGCCCAAGTTTTTTTTTAAACATATTAAAACATTGAGAATACCTTCTACCATCGATCAATGGAATCTCAAACTGACACGAGTTGCTGTAATCCTTGCATGAGTAATCCAGATGGAATTTCAAATGAACATTCTTTGTGTTGAATTGTGCAGGAGGATTAGCTTAGCTGGTCTGAGCTTCAAGACTTCCTCATGTAGGGGATGCAATACATGCTGCTATAACCTGTTATGAGCACAAGTCCAAGAGGGAAGCCCATCCCAAAAGACTAGTCCATTAGGTGGGAGAACTCCATGTCCTTATAAATCCCACTTCCTATGTGAGGTTCCCCAATGTGGGACTCATAACAGTTCCCCAATGTGGGACTCATAACAATGCACCTCCATTCGAAAGCCGACGTCCCCAGCGGCTCCACACCACGACACAATACTCGGTGACACCTCACTCAACCTCCTTATTGGTCGGAACCCTCCACCGGTCAGAACCCTCCGTGGGTAGCCCTCTCCATGGTGTCGGCCTCTCAATGAAAACACCAATGTTATGAGCACAAGTCCAAGGGGAGAGTCCATCCCAAAAGACTAGTCCATTAGGTAGGAGAATCCCATATCCTTATAAACCCCACTTCCTATGTGAGATTCCTCAATGTGGGACTCATAACAGTTCCCCAATGTGGGACTCATAACATAACCTGAGTTGTCTAAAATTTGACATGACTTGTTATAGATTTTTTTTTTTCCATAGATTAGGAGAATGCCTTGCTGGTAACCTCTCTCAGGATGCTGAAAGCAAATAATAGACTTTTCTTAATTAAGTTTGCTTCATGTACAAAAATTAAAAATCAAACTTTCAACCACTTGTGATAAAGAGAAAAACAATGAAAAATCTTTCCTAAATACAAATAACATATAAACTTGTTTGCTATGGAGGACTTCCATGACGTTGTAGCATCAACAAGAATTCATGCTAACAATAGTTACTTAGGTGGATATTATTATGACAACCTAAAGAAGAAATAAGTTGAACAAAGCGACAACAATATCATGACTTTAATAAAAAAAATACTAAAAATTTAATTTAAATATTAATGCAAATGAATATATAAAATTCATTTGATTTCACTAACCCCAAAAAAAAGACATGCCAAAAAATTTCACTTTATTGTTTTCATCAGAGATTGATGGACAAAACATGGTAATCGTAGGCAGTAAATAGACTAAACAAAACAATCAGTTTAACCTGGCTCTGGGTTTGTCATCAAAATGAAAAAAGTGGAATAAGAGCATAAAAAAAAGTTATTGAAAACATAACATTCCATATTCGAGAAGGAAAACATGTCAAGAACAAAGTGACTATGAAAAACGCCGGATGAACAATGCTTAACCTAAATTGATGGAATATTACATCAGCAGCGTACATGATCAATGTGGAACTCGGATTAATGCTTACGCCATTTTCACTCAAGCTGCTCTCACCCAAAAAGACGGATATAATATATAAAATTCAATCTTAAGAGAAACTAGCTCAAAATTTTGGGAAAGAATTAGAAAGAAGATACCAAGAAGATTCTAAAATTATGAGAAGTGTATGCCAGCCTTGTTGAATAAAGAAAGCAGATACAGGAATTCTTGCAGGCTGAGCTTGGATGACCTCTTCTCTTCAAAATCTCCCTCTATCAAAACACCCAATACCTTTTCCTTAAATTCAGATTGCACCTCTTCAGCATCACCATCCCCATCCTCAATTTCCATTTCATCATTATCTAATCCATCATCCATCTCCGTGCCTTGATCTTCCATGGAGTTGTCAAAACTAGAGAAGTCCATTTTAGTGTCGGTTTCCTCCGCTGAACCTTCTTGTGAGAGTTTTAGTGCTTGCACAGTCTTGTAATTCTTTTCCAGCAAAGAGAGCACACTCTTTTGCCTAAAAATTGAACCAAGTGTCTTGTTCTTTCTATTAAAACAAATACGCAAAAACCCATCCCATTCTTTCTGCTTAACTTCAATGCGAGGTTTCCTTGGCTCAATCCGCACAACTGAGGAGTCAACCTTTGGAGGAGGTCGGAAATTGTTTTTCCCAACTTTAAGGAGGTGGGAGACTCGAGCAAGGAGTTGGGTATTCACCGTAAGACGACAATAGAGTTTGTCACCAGGCTGAGCAATCAATCTCATGGCAAATTCTCTCTGGAACATTATGATTGCACACCTAAATGCAGGTTGGTGGTTGAGTAACTTGAATGTGAGCGGAGAAGATATTTGATATGGAATGTTTGCCACACATATGTCAAAATAAGGAAGTTCAGTCCTGAGCACATCACCCTGAATAACCTAAATCATAGAATAAAGAAACAAAAACTTAGTCAACCCAAATATAAAAACTAGAAATTATGCTCTGTTTTGGGAAATTTGGATGCAAGATAGGTAAAGAAAGAAAGCGATAAGCTAAAACCTCTATATCGTATACCCAAATCCTCACCCATTAAACTTCTTGAGCTAAAATCCCAAGAGGCCTAGCAAAGCTGGTTTGATGGAAGGCAATATAGAATAACTACACAATAAGACCAATTTCTTCAAACTATAGTCAATTAGATCATTTGATGCATGGAAGAATGAAACCCATTGGAAAAGGAGAAGAGCAAAATTACTAAACACCGCACTGTATTAATGGTGGTGAGGTATGACTCATGAGCATCCTCAACTATATATCCACGACTAAGATACTGTTATAGCGCACAAAAATAAAGCATCAAACAAATATTTTCTAACCTATAAAAAGAATCTTTCATTGATTCCTGAAGCTTCTAGCTCTGAATATGGAAGCCATGGATTTCTACCTCGAGTAACAGCTAGCTAACAATATGGAGAGTTCGAAACAACTAATCATATAAACTATTAAAAGCCTCTTTCTGGCGACGCAAACTCAAATTTCAATCAGGAAAAAGGAAGGCTCTAAAATTCTTACATCCAACAACCATACCATTAAACTAAAGCCTAACAACACAGCAAGTCTTTATACAAATGGCTATAACACATAAAAGAGGAAGCTTAACTCTCCTGATATTTCTTAGCACTCTCTAATGAACCAAACAACAAAGAAAATGAAACACCTAACACCTACAAGACCATACCTTAAGGCGGCTGGAGTAAGGGGTACCCTGGAATCGTCTTTGCAGCTCGAGAACCATACGAGCGTCAATCTCTACAGCAATAACCATCTTTCCAGCTTCCAAGAGCTTCTTTGTAAGATTCCCAGTACCAGGACCGATCTCGAGGATGACATCAGTGCTTTTGATGCCGGATTTCTGGACTATGGAATCGACAAGCAAAGGGTTTTTGAGGATATGCTGCCCCTTTGATTTGTGAAACGATATACCTCCTTGGTACGGCGTGTGTTGCTGCTGTGGCTTGCCCTTCTCCTTCCTTATTTTACCTCCCGCCATTGTTACAAGCAGGGGAGGGGGGAAGAGAGAGAGAGAGAGAGCGGGAGGGAGAACTGCAATATCTGTGGTTTCACAACAGTTAGGGCAGACAGAAGAAGATGGGTTAGGTTACACCTTGTTTGATTAACTTTGGGCCACGTATTCCACACAAACTCTAACATGGAGCCCAGCCCAACCTGTTTTATTGGGAAAAAATTATTTTAATACAAAAGTCAAAAGGTGCACAAACATTAATGATCTTTTTTTCTTTATTTTGGCCACCCAAAAAAAATCAAAGATGAGAATTTATGAGAAAATTATATATTTAATTTAATATATATATATATATAATTATTTTTTCAAATGATCATATATTTTATTTCAGCTTATTTTTTTATTAAAATACTCTTGGATAATAATAATAGAACTTCTAGCAAAGTTCCCTCTCTTAATATAACTTACCACCCTTTGATCAATTATTTTCCGATTGGAATGAAATACTACTATTGAAACTCTATTATATGTTCACATATTAGAAAGACATTTGGCCTGTGCAAAGACCAAACCAAACTGAGTTAGTTAGTAATACAAATTATTAAAAATTAAGCTATTGAAGAGGTCAAAACACTGAGCTAAGATTTAAAACTGTTCATAAATAAATTAATATATTTTAGTTGACTAGTGTTTGATTAAGTATTTCAAATTTAAAATGGAGTATCATTAACAAATTTCCTATATTTAAAAAAAACAAAACTCAATGTTACAAATATTAGAATATGTTACACATATCATTGTAAATAACTTGTTCACATATAATGAAATAGTTCTCCATCGACAACCCTAAAAATAGGAAGCCGACCGACTGGAAAATTCAAATTTTGTTATGCTTGGAGTATCATTAACAAATTTCCTATATTTAAAAAAAAACAAAACTCAATGTTACAAATATCAGAATATGTTACACATATCATTGTGAATAACTTGTTCACATATAATGAAATAGTTCTCCATCAACAACCCTAAAAATAGGAAGCCGACCGACTGGAAAATTCAAATTTTGTTATGCTTGGCTTTGCCATAGGAATCTACATTCGGAGCACCGAATGCTCATTAAGATCTAGACTGTCCAGATCAAAACTGGCCAGTCCATATTTAATTTTATTTTAGTATTATATTTTTAATATATATTTATTTTATTGCATGGATAATGTAAAATAAAAATAATTTTGTAACTGTCACTTTTTAAAAAAAATAATACTATCATTAAAAAACTCAAAATAAAAAAATTTAAATCTTGACCGTTCAAATTAAAACTGGATAATCCAGATCTTGTTTGGATGATTAGTACCAAATACAAATTCCTTGTCACAGACCTTGTCCCCAATGGTTTCCCTTCATTATACCTCGAATGAACAATGTTGGATGCAAAAACGGTCTTGCAGCGCAATCTTCTTTTGGTACTATAAGATTTTGCAGGTAGAGTTGATAGCCAAGTTGAAACTTGGGATCATGCCTAGGTACTCAAATCCTCCCATTCATGGTGCATGTATTATAACTGCCAAGAAGAAAAATATTTTAGAAAGATCAAGTTAGAGAGATAAAAAAAAAGAATATGTTCTATTTATGTACACGTAACTATGTAGAGGTGGGACCCACCATTTTTGTTTTTTGGGATGACACTCCATCAGAGAAGCTCCTACCCCCCCTGCCCTGAGACCTCGTGGAGGACGATGAATTGCGAGATATGCGATGCAGTAGCTAGAGTCTGAACCTTAGACCTTCTGTCAACAAAGACATAACCTTTACTACCACATGTGCCTTGGGGGCAAACAGAAAATTGGCCACCTATTTTCTTATGCATATCTTGTACGATTCTCTCCTTGCTTTCTTCCATGGTGAATGAAACACTAATGTTCAACTGGCACAGTCATAGTTGATGAATTTAGAGGTTCTAATTACTTCAGTATATATAGCGGCGATATGTCCTTATATATTTATTTAGTTCCAATAGGTGGGAGATCCTATGGAATAATGTCTAATTACTTTTCTTTTTTACCAGATGGAATAATGTTTATTAGAAGAGATAAATTTGGTGTGTGAAAATGGGATTCCTTCTTTTAAATATTATGACTATTCTGATTGTTTTAGATATGGATTATTTTTAAAAATACATGTAAATTATGTTAATCTTATAGAAGCCAATCTATAACAATCTATACTCTTATTGATGGTGAATCTCATTGAAAAGTATACCACACGGGTGTTTTCTACTAGCTGAATTTGATATATTTATTTATTATATAAAATAAATTTACTAAAGAACTTTTTTTAAAAAAAATTCAATACAGTTCTTTAAATGATTATTCAAATCTCTCTTTTCTTTCTCCGCCCGTCCCTTCTTTTTCGAGGATTTAGTGCATACCTAACTCTTAGTTGTTATATACTGGTGATTATTAAAATTATATTTTGTTGAGGGTAAATCATTTCAAAAAGTTATTGTAAGTCCAACATTGTCTAGGATAAAGAAACTTTTAGTGTGTGCAAATATATATATATATATATATATCTCAAGATGATTAAAGGCTATTTAAAAAATTAAGAAAGTTTAAGCTAAGTATACCACCAAACATTTTATTCAATTAGTAAGGGGTTGTATCAACTTAATTAGAGATATTGAGTCCAAGTTATAAAAATGCAACCAAGTATTTAGATTAATTTGAATCTTGATAAACATCCCACTTGATGAAGTGAGGTAAATTGAAGATATCGAATGCATATGGCGAGAGAGAGAGAGAGAGAGAGAGAGAGAGGTTAAGTTGACTATAATGCCCTCTCTCTAATTCCTTTTATAAAGACCTTTTAACTAAATTTCACGGCTTAAAGTAAATGGTTAAAATTAGCTTTGAAATAATTTTATCAAAAGTTATTATAATATTTTTAAAATATCTTTAATAATTGTTATTAATTTTTATCTCACATTAATATTTAAAAAAATTAAAACTATCAAGGATATTTATGAAAACCACGTGTTAACACCTTATATGAATAATCATGAAATTGTTTATTAAGGAGCAAAGGGAGTAAATAATAAATATATTGATCACGTGTGAGATAATATGTGAGAAAAAGGTTTCTTGCAATTCAACTCCTTATTGAGTTGGGGCCCGTTTTATTTTTGGGCATTGGCACGTGCTTGCAAATCACATGGCATGCTACACAATAATTTTTTGATTTATTAAGAACAACTTATATACAACTCATAAGGTAATCTACAAGTTTGAACTCGTGAGCTTTCAAAAAAAAAAAAGATATTAGAAGCAGTAAAAATGCTGCTATATCAATATGCCGTTTGCTACACATACATTTTATAAATATATAAATATATACTTCCTCTAAATTGAGTACAAATGGCTTTTGGGAAAAAAAAAAAAGAGTACAAATGGCCTGTGATTGGAATCGCATTATCAAGCAGATCTTAGCATGGTTTACCTTAAGAACATTGGGTGCAGTGCAAGTGTCCTTCACCACTTATAAGCACCAAATACACAGGACATGTATGAAGGATAAGAAAAGGGCAGGATCATTCTTTTTGGTGCGAATCAACCTCATTAATTAGAAGCATATTTGCTAGATTACCACGTGATTTTGATGTTCATTTTAACTGAGTTCAAACCAATAGAATGCGTGATGTACACTTTTATATATGTCCTCCTATTTTATATCATTTTTTCATTGCCTTCCATTCAAAAAAATAAAAAAAATAGAAAAGATATATATATATTTTCCCAAAAAAGGATATTCAATAAAGATCGGCCTTGAGCCTATCTAGTTTTTCCCTTCATACAATTCTTGCAGATTGCTCAACTTCTTTTACATGGCACCTCAAAATGTTATTTTTATGTGCCCAAATCATTTCTCTACCTTAATTAATTAAATGTGAGTCCATAACAAGCGAATATGAAATCACACTCTGATTCAAACATGGATATATATATATATATGAAATTCTACTCTATAATTTTTTCCTAATTAAATAACCAATTCATTTTCTTGTTGCTCGAATGTGCTTAAAGATTCGGTTCCTTAGTTTATGTTCTCTGAACTTTTCCTACATAGGGTGGCAGCATCCCCTCATGTGATTCACATTTGTGATGAACATGCGTTTGTTGATTAGAGTATAGAACATATTAGTTCCAAGTTAAATATATGTAATATGTGATTGTGAGCTCCAATATATATATCACTATGCCAAATTTAGGATATGTTGGCATTCAATGGTTGGCAGTTATTTAAGAAAAAGAACCAACAAAATCAAGGCAGAAAAGAGGGATAGAGTTTTGTTGATGCTTATTTTAAGAGCCATTGATTAACGAAAATCTGGCTTTTGTTTGTAGTTCCTAAAACTGCAAACATTTGTTGGCAATTCCTTGGTGAAACGCCAACAAAGATAGCTTTTGTTGGTGTTTCTTTACGAAATGCGTCACTGGTACAAATATGACTTTTTAGATCGGTTGGAATGGGCTTTTTAAATCGGTTATGGTGCTGATGTAGAAGTGGCCGATATAGAAAGTAGAAATTTTTAGATCGCCCTTCTGGACCGATGTAGAAAAACATTTCTAGATCGGTTTTAAATATAACCGATCTAGAAAGTTAATCTTCAAGATCGCTCCTATAGAAGCAACCGATCATTATTTTACGATTCTAGATCGGTTATAAATATAACCGATGTAGAAGATATAATTTCTACATCGTTTATATTTACAACCGATCTAGAATGTTGATTTTTTTTTTAAATATGATTTAATTCAAAATTTGCATCCATCTGAGACAAAAAATATGACACTGCATACAACCATTTTCCAGCACCACCAACAATAACAACCAATTTCATATATAAAACTTATAACAGTTAGACAAACATCAACTAATTTCTCTACTGCTACTGCAATAATGAAATGGAAGAAGTCATTACTGACACTCCACAAACTACATTTTCCTTGTGACATTGATTATCTAAACATGATCATTCCCATGCAAACAAAGCCATGAGAACACACAAAGACTACAAGAAGCCTCAAAAGCAGCTTAGGCTCATCCAAGAACAAAATTACAGATTCTTTCGAATATAACAAGAACATAACACTGCCAACCTTTGCAGGTAATTCCAATCAGTTTAGCCTCTTGGTAACAGAATGGCCCAGCTGTTGAAGAAATAGACATAATGGGGCTTGATGTTTGCTCTGGAGAAATAAAGTTGAGCCCTGATAATAACTAACAGTCCACTAGTAAGCAATTCATCCGATAAGACACCTGAGAAGATATCAAACCAAAAGGATACTATAAGAAGAGCGTAAATATCAGGCATCAGCAATCAAAAGTTTTCAGTAAAATGGAATTTCGTAAGAGACTCTATGCAGGATATAGACTCCTATGTGTTCAGATTAAGTGGTCAGAACAACAAACACTTTCATATAACAATTGGCCAAATACAGACTCCTATGTGTTCAGATCAAGTGGTAAGATCAACAAACACTTTCATATATCAATTTCTAGATCATTCATTAAACTGAAATAAGGGAAACCGCCAGATGTCTGCCTGTACAAAAACAAGACACTATTGATGGACATGAAACTATTAATGGGCCAAAACTGAAGTATAAATCTCAAGATAAGAAGTTATGGGAGATTGTTAGGTACCAGCATTCATATATGAATAGTGACTATAACTAGGTCTTACCTTTAAAGCTTAGTAATGTCTAAAAAATGATTTGCCCAATTCTTTTGAATGTCTTCAATTTCCTCATTAGAAAAGCATTCCTTAATGTCAAACGTCTGCAAATTCGAAGCCCATCAAAAAATAAACTCACAAAAGAATAAAACTAATTTGTGTAAAATATAATTACCTTTTCAAATGATTCAACAACGCCTAAAGTAATGATTTCATACATATGTTTCATCACATAGAATCCACACTCTAGGCTATCTAGAGGTTGTCTACGAATCTAGAAATGAAGAAAGAATAACCACAATGAGAAAGGAGAAATGATTGTTTCAAAAAGTGTTTGGATTACAGTTACTTACCTCTGGGCAAACCCAGTTGACCTTCTTTAGCTGATGTGGGCGCTTACCCCCTAAGACTTGGTTTGTATCTAGAGCTCTACAATCAAATACTTGCAAAAAATTATATTATGTACTAATAAATATCACAAATCAAAGTTTTTCACAAACACACTTACGCTTCAATCATGGTCATGAAATCTTTCCTTGGTTTATGCCATACTGAGCAAAACCAGGTGATGACATCCCTTTGAGGGGAAATAACCATCAATTGCCAATGGGACCTACAAAATAGGAAATGGATTACATAAAGTCATAATATTATATTAATTACAATATTTTTCTTACCCATGATGATACGGTGCCAGCAAACATTTGCCCTTGCATTCTGAGATCCTAGATCCAATGTAGGCTCTTATCTCATCTATCTTATTCCCTACATCTTGAATGTGTTGTGGACATATGAATTCATACTTATCACTTCTTCTCTTTAGGATGCAGAGGCGATGGAGATATCTATGATATTGCAAATACGTGAATTTGAAGAGTTCAATGTTTAGATATCCTTCTAGGAATAAAAATATACTTACATAATCCACAATTGGAGAATCGATATGTTCAACATATCCTTCATCATGAACTCCATCAAATCTTTCTTGGGAATACAGAATTCATAGTCTTTGTCATCATCCACAATCCCTTTGCCCATAAAAATCCTTATTGGACTTGTGATTTTCATTGTTGCTACACACAAACGTGTCATCGGATCCATTTGGGGTTGGGACTGGCGAATTGAAGCAAGTTCCTTGGATAACACAATTTCATAACTAAGTAAGCAATTAATGATTAATAAAAATTATATACCATATCAAATTTGACATATGAGAAAAACACATGATAACAATAACATTTTTCATACCTTGGCTAGAACCACCTGGACCAATCTTCTTGGCCATAAAATAAAATTTTTGAGGGCTTGCCCAACCGTCTGAACCTCATCATTAGGGTATGGTATTGGTGCATTCTCAACCTCAACTCGTTCAACCGACACCCTCACTTGATCTTCTTTGATTTGTTGGTGGTGGATGGTTGGACCCAACTTGTATATTTTGCCATAAGCAACTAAATGCCTATGAGGATCCTCTTGATATAACTCACATGCTTCTCCAGTATCTTGGCTTGAAGGATCCTCTTGTACTAGACCAGGTACACAACTCCCTTTTGTGCTATCAACTACAGGAGAATCGTTCCTCTCGTTAGGTGTGTGTCGTGAAGGCATTGCCTGGGTGGCCAAAATAGACAGCACTTCCTCCCTTATAGCTACCATTTGTCTTGCCACTTGTGCTGCCACCTGTCTCGACACTATATCTTCCATCTCCTCCTTTGACACCATTCCTGAGCGATGGCGTGAAGGTGGTCCAAAGTACTCCCTAATGCCTACTCCTCTTCCAACTCCCCTCACACGGCCACCGTGCTCTTCTTTCCCTATAGCAATTGCCAAAATGTCCTTCCTTCCAATGGGAGTAAAGGTTCCCTGGGTGTACTGCTCCTGAAGAGAATCCTATAAAGCAAAACAACGAACATACTTAGCTCTTGAATTGTTAAAGCAATATAATACATTTGATTGATCCTGCATTACTTACAATCTTCTCTACAACTAAACGGGCCTCCTCAGAGACATACTCTCCTTCCTTGGTCATATGAGCTAACTTCCATTTCTCATGGCGAGTGGGTGGAGATGGAGGAGAAATAACGATAGATGGGTCAGCTTGAGTGGCTTCTTCTCGCTGCTTCAACTTCTTTTCCATAATCTTTTCCTCAAGAAGGTCATAACCCCCACGAGACAATGTGTGGGGATACAAATTTTTTGCTTGTATCTCTTTAGCTTTCTCTCTTTTCTCCTGTTAACAATAAATGGTAAGTTCAGGTAAAAAAATCAATAAATAATAAAATGATTTCATTTCCATATTCTTTTTTTACTAACCACAAATGTAGGATTTGTTCGTTTTTTGTAAAAAGCATGCCACATCTCTTCGTCAAGAAACTGATACTCCAAGCAAGGATTTTCATCCTTCAAATGTCCAAAAATGTATCTAGAGGTGAGGCTAGTCTTGAAAGCCTTCCAACGTCCCCTGCATATTGTATCAATTTCGTCCTCAACTTATCATTGAGAGGAACATCGTAGGTGAGCTACAATACCCGCACATATAATGAAGTTAGTGATGTAGATAAAATTAATAGTTAGAAAGATATTTAAGTATATAGTGATATACCGTGATACTTTTCCAAATCTGATCCTTCACAATATCAGGGATGTCTTCCCATTTGTCAACCAAGATGCTTGCCTTACTACGTCCCATAAGAGCGACAAAACTCTTAAATCTCTTCCTATTGGGCCCTCTTGGATTCCAACTATGATCAAATTGAATATTTATCCTCTGCTCAGTACCATGACCAAGGGTCAGCTCTTTCAAGCGTGTGCCATGTCTACCCCTTTTACGGGTAGATTGACTATCTTGCCCGCTCTGAGTATCATTACCAGTGGGATTCTCCATGTGCCTATTTAGACAATAAGATAATTAAACTATGACATAAGATAAGTAACAAACATAATTCAATGTATGAAATAAAATAAATTAAAGATAATTAACTATGAAATAAGATAAATTAAAGATAATTAACTATAAAATAAGATAAATTAAAGATCATTAAACTATGAAATAAGATGAGTAATAAACAAAATTTAATCTATGGAAGAAGATAAATTAAATATCATTAAACTATGATATAAGTACAAGACCTTGAAAAACGATATTTAGTATCTCAATCTTCTTTCATGTTCGGATATTCTCTCATATCCCTTCATCATGATCATCTCTCGCAGCATGTATATCATCTACTTCATCTTCTTCATTCAATTCAGGTAGCCTTGATGAGAAAGGAAAAGTTTCACAAATGTCAAAACTGGAGTCATCATTCTGATCATTAGCAATAAGCCTTTTCCCTTGCAAAACCACGGACCACCTTTTATCAGCTGGATCAGTGATATAAAACACTTGTTTTGCTTGTTGTGCCATGATAAAGGGCTCTTCCTTATAACCTATCCTATTAAGATCTACCAATTTAAATCCTAGCTCATCTGTTCGAACACCGTTATTACTATCAACCCACTTACATTTGAAAACAGGAACTTTAAATTTAATGTAGTCAACCTCCCAAATGTCTTCAATAACCCCAAAATAAGATATGGCTGCCAATACAGGGTTTTTATCTTTTGAACTAGAAAAATGCATTGATTCAGCTACTACCATAACCCCACTATTTTGCATAGTACTCTTGTCATCTTGGGCCTTTGTATAGAAGGAATACCCATTAATGTCATATCCACTCCAACATATGATCTCAAATTGAGGCCCATCAGCTAACCATCTTATCGTATCAGAAACATTATCTTCCTTCATAACCTGTTCATTGAACCATGTTCTGAAAGTCCTGTTGTGCTCATTCACCAGCCATTTATCACTCTTCCGAGGGTTTGTTACCCTTATAATGTTTTTATGTGCAGCTAAGTAAGGCTGAACTTCATCAATGTTATTCAAGATATATAGATGTGCTTGTAGCACTTCTTCACGACCCATGCTCTTGACTCTTACCCCACGTGTACCCTTACCTGAACCTTTTCCCTCATGGCGAGACTTAGGAAGTCCCACTGCTTCTACTTCAGACAAGTATTCAGTACAAAACTCAACAGCTTCTTCTGCAACATATCTTTCAACAATAGATGCTTCAGGCCGATATGGATTCTTCACATACCCTTTTATGATTTTCATGTAACGCTCAAATGGGTACATCCATCGTAAATAAACAGGGCCACATAGTCTTATCTCTCTCACTAGATGAACAATTAAATGTACCATGATGTCAAAAAATGAAGGCGGAAAGTACATCTCAAGTTGGCACAAGATAATAGCAGCATCATTCTCCAATTCATCCAATTTATTGGGGTCAATGACTTTGCTACATATGGCATTGAAGAAAAAGCATAGTTTGGTTATAGTATGCCTTAGTTTTTTTGGCAATATGTCCCGAATAGCCACTGGTAATAGTTGTTGCATCAAGATGTGGCAGTCATGAGACTTTAAGCCTATTAATTTCATATCTTTCATTGAAACAAGTTTTTTAATATTTGAAGAAAACCCTTGGGGCACCTTAACACCATGTAAACACTCACAAAAACTTCTTTTCTCATTTTTCGACAATGTATGACAAGCTGGGGGCAAATAATTCCTCTTACCTACTTCTCGTGGGGCTAACTCTAATCGTATTCCCATTTCAACCAAGTCTCGCCTTGCATTCGTACTATCCTTAGTCTTGCCCTGTATGTTGAGAAGCGTTCCAATAATACTATCACACACATTTTTCTCCACATACATTACATCAACACTATGCCTCACCTCAAGACTCCGCCAATATGGAAGATCAAAAAAGATAGACCTCTTTTTCCATAAATTTTTCTCAGTTGCAAGTTTTTGGGTCTTACCGAAGATAACATTAATGTCTTTCACTCGTTGATAAACTTGCTCTGCAGTTAATGCCTCTGGAGCAATTTCAATCTCTTGCATGCCATTGAAAGCTTTTTTCAATCTACAATATGGATGGTTTCTTCTGAGAAATCTCCGGTGACCAAGGTAGACTGTCTTCCTTCCAAATGGCAGTTGTTTGTAGCATGTGCCTTCTTCACATATAGGGCAAGCTGTATGCCCCTTAACACTATATCCTGACAAATTTCCATATGCTGGAAAGTCATTTATCGTGCAGAAGATCATGGCACGCATCCTAAAAGACTCCTTTTGATATGCATCAAATACATCCACACCTTCCTCCCACAACATTTTCAAGTCTTCAATCAAAGGTTCCAAGTAAACATCTATATCATTTCCCGGCTGCTTTGGCCCAGAAATCATTGAAGACAATATGATGTACTTGCGCTTCATGCACAGTGAAGGAGGTAGGTTGTAAATCACCAACAGAACAGGCCATGAACTATATTGACTACTAAGGTTACCAAATGGGTTCATTCCATCCGTACAAAGCCCAAGCCTAAGGTTTCTTGGCTCATTGCCAAACTCTGGAAACAATTGATCAATTGACTTCCATTGAGGAGAATCAGCTGGATGTCGGAGATTTCCATCATGTATCCTCTCGTCTATATGCCATCTCAAGTTCTTTGCATCCTTTGCATTAGCAAATAAATGCTTGAATCTTGGTATTATTGGAAGATACCATAACACCTTCGCAGGAGGCCCCTTAGTGGCTATATCACAATTAACATCACAATTTTCCTTTACTTTGTAGCGTGATGTGCCACATTTCGGACAAACTTGCAGCATTTCATGCTCATTTCTATATAATATGCAGTCATTAGGGCAAGCATGAATTTTCTTATACTCCATACCCATCGGGCACAAGATTTTCTTCGCCTCGTAGTTACGATCCGGCAGTTCATTACCTTCTGGAAGCAAGTTTTTCAACAACTCAAGCAACTCCGTAAAACTTTTATCACTCCACCCATTTCTTGCTTTCAAGTTGACCAATCTTAACACAGCTGACAACCGTGTAAAAGTAGTGCACCCTGGGTACAAAGGCTTCTCTGCATCACTGCACAAGCGATCATATACATGTGCTCGCTCAAAGGCCTCAACTCCAACATCACGGATCATGTCTTCTAGTCGATCTTCCATATCCACATCAACTTCTGCTTGTTGTGATACACTTGGCATTTCTAATTCACCATGCCATATCCATTCTGTATACCTCTTATTGAACCCATCACAAAGTACATGCTCTCTTATATCCGTAATGCTTAGTCGCCTCTCATTCAGACACTTTACACATGGACAATAAAACATTCCATTATTATCAGGAACATTCCTTTTAGCAAATTCCAAAAACTCCTCCACCCCAGTCTCATATTCGTTACTCGTTCGTCTAGCATTCATCCAACTACGATCCATGACTACCTAAAGGAGATTAGAGTTAACAAGTTATCTTCAATTATAGCATAAAACCAAGATGCATAGATCGAAACCATGATGATGAAACCACACTCATCTAATCTCTTAAACGTAAACTAACTCAAGCAATTCACTAAGATAAGATGTGTGTCCCCTCCAACCTAGTATGTGTGTTTGCCACTTATGACAATCCTATACTTACATTAAGTAGGGAATAAAACTTTAATACAATATGTTGATTAAGAAAATCAATGAGGCATTTAAGAATTTCATGCAAAGCAACATATTCTAGTATTTACACCACATACACAATAATCAAAGTATCCCCAACACTACCAGAAAAATTCACAGTATAATTCCAGCCACCAATAATATATTAATGTTACTTGACTATGTCTAGTGATGTTTCATAAATAGAATAAAGTAATTAGACACCTTACCTCTAGTACCTTGAGGGAATGCAAATCCTTTAACCTTTTAGATAAATCAACTATAGCAGTTTGTTTAGTGCCTTGATACTAGACTCTTTTGTCTATGGTAAACACTCAATCTCCTTCACCTACCATGAAATTGATTTACATGCATAGGAAATATTAAAAAATGCATTATTCATAGAAAGGCAAGTAATAAATTGTGAATACAATGGATCAGTTCAATTATAATGATGGAAAGAAACACTTTTCTCAACTTGATAAACCTAACAAAAGTATATTTCTAAAGAGGGGAGAAAATACACACTTGCCTTAATTCAAAAGAGGACAAAAGAAAAAAGAGAAACTAACAAACCCATATATATATTTGAGATAGACACAGACATAGTCACTTGTAATGTGATGGAATTAAGAGGAAGACACCATCATCCAAAATGGAAATGATGGAATTAACAAGAAGACACATACGTAAATGCTTTCACTGTTCCAGAGTACATAATTAGGATACCATTTATTCATGATGATTCAATAAGCTGTGTTTAATTAAATTTTAATTTAATTCATGTGATGGGAAACACTGGAACAGAACAAGAATTTTCTCAAGAGTCTGTAAAAATTGTCAACCATAAGAGGCCCTTCTTTAATTTCACAAATTGACATGCCTCCCTAAAGCAATACAAACATTTTCTTTGCCTACCATATATACACACCACCATATATATATATGTGTGTGTGTGTGTGTGTATGTGCAAATAGAATCTATTTTTCATTCAGAGCAGTGTCAATGGCGGATATGAGGTTGATAGCTTGTATCTGTTCACAAAAAAAGGAGGAAAAGAAGGGCAAGAGGATGTTGATAGAGTTAAAAAATTTATCAACAATGTAATTCCTGCACCAGATGAATGCCTTAGTCCATATTTAGAGAAGATACAGTTAGCCTCATGCACCAAAACAACTGAGAATGACAACATGGTGGGAAGAACACATTAGAGTACTTTGGTCAGTGATAATGCACAATCATTGATCCTTCATACAATTAAAACAAGTTATAAGCGCAAGTCCAAAAGTAAGTGATGACTCAAAAAGAAACTATTGCAAAAGTAAAAGCTATCAACTTCCAATTCTCAATTATTCAATGATTCTGCTTAAACCCTTTCTAATTAATCCCCCCTTTTTTTAAAGAAAAATGGAGTCATAGTCCCTGTTTTTAAAAGAAAACATGAACACAAACACTAATTAATCATGGGCCAAAAAGTCATAATCCCGGCGACACTGACGTCTCAGATACGCTACAGAAAGCCAATCGAGTTACTTTCTTTCTTAAGTATATTTATAATAATGCACTTCAACTTGTCAATCCTTCTTAATTCAGCCAAGTGTAAATTTTCCACTAGAGAATGATGATTTCTCCTGGTGCATTTTGTGAGAGCATTAGTCATAGCACTTTCGAAAAACCACTTTCAACTATTGCAATCGTACTATTTGTTTGATATGCATGACTAAATAAAGTAGAAAAGAAATTCTTTTCATATAAATACAAATATTGAATAATAATTATAAGAAGATTATCAAATGTTGCAAAACATTAAAAAGAAATTATAAATAAAATATGTTCTTTTAATGAGTTAAGTCGATCTTCAGACTTACCATATTTGAATTAAGTTTAATTCACAACTCAAAAACATATTTATAGAGATACTTGCGGATTAATTATTAATAAAATTTCTTTATTGGGTGCAAGATTCAAAAATCAATTCTTATCAACTACTCACTCCATCCATTTTATTGGTTGTTTTAAAAAATTTTAAATATCTCAATTTATTTGTCAATTTATTTTATTAATAAATTTTTAATTATCTTTTTTTTACTATTTTATTTTTTATTAAAAATAATAATAATAAATATAATATAAATAGGACACTTGTATGCCTTTAAGCAACTTAAATTCTTGAAAGTTGATGAGGAGCATTCATGTCTAAACGAATGGTCACTTAGAATTGTTTAAAGTGGCAATTAAATACATAATTGGGCTTAGTCCTTTCACTTAAACTAATGCTACTTGTTGATGTCAAGTATGTTTCAATTCACTGATTATGCATATCAATTAAAGTTTCTTATTTATAAAACTTTTGAATATATATTTTTAAGTTTAAATAATTAATCATAAAATTCAATTGTTTTTTACTGTCTTTAAATCCATAGTAATTCAAAAAGATTTAAAAAAAAATTGACAGTTCATGTATAATTTATTCCTTCTGCTACATTTTTTTATTTGATATACTAATTAATTTGCACAACTTATGGTAAACATTTTCAACCAATCTCAACTTATGGTACTGCCACTCACGTGTCATGAGTTGTGCACATTATATGTTAAGTGTGATATGATTGGCTTTTGGGTCTGGGAAGAGGTGTATGTAGCATCTGAAGCTAATAGCAGAGGAGAAGGGATTCAATTCAACTCATCGATATGCCAAACACAAAGACCCCATTTCATTGTCCCCTTTCTTATATATTTTCTATTACCAGACTCAAATCACATTCCTATATATATATATATATCTATATATATAATCTACTGTAATCTCTTAAGAAAAGAAAACAAAGGGATCAGTTTCTGCAAAATAACAACAGAACTCTTTTCTAAAAAAATTGTATTTTGCAGCATTTTAAGCCAAAAAATAGACAAAGCACCAGAACAATAAGTGCATAATGCATTGACTCTTTTAAAATAATAAAAAATGTATTTCCTTACCAAGGGCAGCATTTCCTGCAAGAGGACTTCCAGTTGGAGAAGAATTAGGAGTTTGCTTCTTTTCAACAGTGAGAATTGATGAAAGAGCAGCTACTACAACTGCTCTTTGTGATCCTTGGCTTGTTGCAGAAGGTTTAGGAGCAACAGCTTTAGTTCCTGACGATGAATTAAAAGCTGAATTAATTTAGGCAGCTAAAGCTTCTCACACAAGTCTTGGTCCTCCATGATTTAATTGACTCAACCTATCCTGTGCCTGTGGGAGTGCCAAAAATTAGAAAGAAGCACTACAATATGCTTTATTTTGTTCAGAACAATCCTCTTAATAGAAGTGTCTGTTAATTTTGTTATGAAAAAAGCTAGCAAATCATTGTGAACCAGTGACAATACCTGACATTGACAGGAATGAATTTGAACATACTTAGACAACTAACAATGATGACAAAGAGATCTAATGATGAAATCATACAATGCCATAATATTTAGGAACCTGGCCACCATATTAAGATTTTCAAGGAAAAAGTAAAATTTTAAATCAATATTGGGTAAAGAAATGGATTCAAATAAATTGTTTGCTTAAAATTAGTCACTGCATAGAGCACTACATTATAATATTTTCCATCATTGTGCCTCCCAAACCTTCAATAATGGGTAAAGATATGATTTTAACATGACTAATTTAAGGAAATGTTCTTCCCAATAACTGAAGAGAAAAGCATTTAAACAATTGGAAGATTGTACTATATTACAATTCAGGTATAAAGATTACCATGTCAAACTAAAATCACGCATAGCAAAAGAAGTGATGAATATTTTGAAAGTATTAAAATGAAGACTCCCAAAATATATAGACCATAAACAATGCACCAGTCATCCACGCAAAGGTCGAAGATCAGAGATGATGAGAGAATAGCTATTTAGTAAATGTACTAACAGTAAAGTTAGGGAAATCAGGGCTGATTTTGTGAGCAATGAAACTAAAGAAAGATCTATATGGTCTTCCAAGCATACTGTCTCCTAAATGGCATATGAGGCATTACTTTATCATAACTTTACCCTATTTGTTGCCATAGAGATATATAGCAAATTCATTGAAATAAGGGAGCGCACCATAAAATAAATAAATAAACAAGTAAATAAAAACCTTTCATAATCCATAGCATAGGCTTGTTTAGGACTATCAAGCTCCATAATAGCATCAATTGATCTTAGTGCTGTAAATATATGTGCATACATACATACATATACATATAAATATGTACACACACACACACCTCTGTCATAATAAATCTGAACAGATCAAAGCTAATTTAGTATGACGTCAAGGAACATTGGTAAACATGATTTGGACTTTGGTGATACCAGCAAACAGACGATTTGCTTTGAACTTTTAAGTTCATTTAATGAGGACATAGGGAAACTATAACTATTTCGCCCTGCTGATACATTATCTTCATAGCAAGCGTTCTGGAAATTAAATTTGGCCTCGTCAAGAAAGTTGTAATGGAATAAACATCCAGAAATGAACACTAGAAACATCAAAATTCACAAAAAGAATCAACAGTGAAATGGATCAAATTCCAAATTTGCAAAACGAAGACGACAAAATTTAAAAAAAAAAACAGAGACAGAGCAAAATTACCTTTGTAACTGCATTTGCAGAGAAGGGCAGCTATAATATGACTGGTGCGGGTGAGGAAGAAATGACGTAACCCACGGCGAGGAAGAAATGACGGCAAATGAAGTTGAACCAGTGATGGGTTAATTATGCGCAGCTGTGCAAGAGGAAGAGGAAAAAGACGACCCACTAAGAGAGAGACCGGCGATGGCTCTGCTGAACGAGTGGATCGTGTTTTGAGAGTTGCTGATTTTCCAGAACGCGGGAGAGGTAGGGTTATGTTGAAAATGATACAGAGTGGCGGGGAAGTACAAAGATAATTTTTCCAGAACGCGGGGAAATTTTTTACATCTGTAGGTTTTCCATTAGATCTAAAAAAGTAAAAAAAAATATTTTTTATTTATATTATTTTATCTTTTAGATCGGTGTGTTTGTTCAACTTATCTAAAAAGTATTTTATACATCGGGTATTTTTCTAACCGATCTAGAAAGTCCCACACTTCACAGTTTATTTACAAAAATGCCACCGGTTCCATTTTTTAGATCTACTATTTTTTACCCGATCTAAAATGTAGATGTTAAGATCCTTTTTTGTACTAGTGTGCCAACAAAAGTCATCTTCTATATTGGGACTCAACTAGTTTACAGAACCACCAATCAAAATTAAAAAAAAAAAAAAATAACTGTAGTCAATTTTGATGTAGTGCATCACGAGGTTAACTGATATAAGGTAACCCTTATGACTCTGCATAGAGAAAATAAGGTAACCCTTATGACTCTGCATGTTCTTTCTCCTTTCCTATTTGTGTGCTAAGTAGCCAAGCAAGTTGAATCTCTTCCCTTTCTTGTGTTCTCATATATGCTTGACTTCAATCGAATAATGAACACGTACAATTGTTTTTTTTACAACATGTTCAATTGTTTAATCAATCAAATTTCATAATATCCCATTCCTTTTTTTTTTGTTGGATTTAATTATTGGTCCACCCTTTATAGACTAACTGAGTGTGTTGAGCCCATTAAGTTTTAAAAAGAAATTAATTCTATACATATATATATATATCTCACATCGATTAAGTCAATAAAAATACTTTATTAACTTACCTATATAAATGAGTCCCACATTGCTTAGTTTAAAGTGTGAGATGGGAAAAAGAGTCTATAAGTAGACATTCTAGTACTTCTCCTTAAAAGAGAGTAAGTAGGAGTAAGTGCAGAGTTAGGTTTCATAAGGTGATTTAACTCTCACATTATGAATTATCGGGTGGAAATCCAACATGGAGCTCAAGGTAAGTATCTCATACTCTTACTTTAAATGACCGTTAGCATATTCCTCATATTTAAAAATTTCTTCTTTTTTTTCTTTCCGGTTCACTGAACAATGAGAGATGCATTCACTTATTGTTGGTAAAATAGGAATGAATATCTCACAATATTTAGTCATTAAATAGCAGTGAATATCTCACAATATTTAGTCATTAATATATACACACATACATGAACAGCTATTAAATTTGTTAATTGCATAAACAGAAATATATTCACCTGTCATTGCCAAATGCATGTAGCTGAACCACTTTCATTGGATGATGCACTGACACAACTTTTAAGAGTCGTAAATTATTTAATAGTGACCAAAATTTTTGCAAGATCTTACGAACTTTCTGTAAAATTTGGAAAAAGTTATTATTAAATTTTAAAAAAGTACAGTATAATGGAAAAAGAGCAAATGAAGGAGAATGCAATTTTGGTTTATTTTGTCAATGTAATGCTTCACACATGGTAATGAAAAATTCTCAGAAGTGAAAATCTTTGAATCTTTTGTTATATGAATGGAATGGGGATGAGAAATTCCAATCATGTTTTACCCTAAAATGAGTATTTTTAATATTTTTATTAAATATAATTTAATTTTTAATTAAAATTAAAAGAGATATTTTAAGTGTTTTTAAATAATTGTCAATTCATGATTCTAAATCATTTTTATTTTTTTTCACAATTTTTCACCTTGTTAAATATTGTTTGACTTAATAGGAAGAGAGAGAATATAAATAAAAGATAATTAGAGAATTAATAAGAGAAAGTAGGTAAATTGATATTTTAATAAATATAATTATATTTTTTCTAATTTATTTCCTTAATTTTTTCCGAACTATTTACTTAATAATTTTTAATATTACTATAAATGATATCTATGTGGAAAAAACAGAGATATAATAGTTATTAAATGAAAGAGATTATAATATCTTGTAATTAATGCTCTTAATAAAGCAATCCCTCTTAAATATTTCTTCAATTGGTTGTCAAATAATACTCCATAAATCTAATGTAATTAATACCCAAATATTTTTACCTCTATAAATTGATCACTCTCAACCTTGTTTTGAACACACAAGTTGGAGTCTCAATTTTGCTGAAGAGAGTGAGACAAAGTGAGGCGTTATGGCAAACAATATTGTGATTCTTCGCTCTGCCTTTCTTCTAATCCTCGCTGCGGCTTTTGTGATTCAAGTTACTTATGTGAGTCTTTCTTCCTTCTATTTATCTTTCCCACAAGTAGTTAATTTTTTTTTAATTTCAGTTTTATTTTTGGAGTTATTTTTTTTTTTTGTTTTACAAGTATTGACGTGGTCGAACTGTGAAACTACATTATTTCCAGGGGCTTCAAATTTTAATTTATTGTAATGTTTTTAAAATTAGATTAGTCATTTAACTGGAGAGGTAGATCACTGTCACCGACGATATTATTAATATATAATAAAATCTATAGCAATCAACATTATTTACAAATCATCAATACTGTGTTATATTTTTTAGGCTTCATGTGCAATATCCGAGAAAAATGTGGTGTTTTTGTGTGTAGTAATTGTATAAAAAAAATCACATAAAATATAAGCAATGTAGAAAATAGCGAGAAAAGAAAAGTTTGTTAGGAGCATTTTATACTTTTTGCACAATGAAAATCATATATAATATAAACAGCATACGAAAAACATACATTTTCCAAACAAAAAAAAAAAGAAAAGCAATCCAGAATATCTTAGGATCTATATTTTTTCATTCAAAACCTAAAATATGCTCTTCTAGGAAAAAATAACTTACAAAAAATAGTTGCCACCAAGTATAAAAAAAGGATATCCTAAGTTGTTTCTTTATTATTTTTTTGCCTTCCTTAGTTCCATCATCTATTTATCCCAATTTTCTCTTTCACCATCATCTCTTTGTCCCAATTTTTCTTTTTCAATTCCCACAAACCACATGTATATGGAGCCACAAAGATTGTAAAAATTATCGTTCATAATAATTTAAATGTTCAAAGAAATGAGAAAAAAAAAACCTTTGCCACAAGGGTCCTTTAATATATTTGAACTAAGATTTGATAGAAGAAACAACAGTTTTAATAGAAATAGAATGGACAGGGAATTTTGTGAAAATGGGAAATCTTTGTGTTTGCATCATTAGAAAATCATGACAAATAGTTCATTACCCAACTCACTCAGTGCACATTAATCACAAAAATAGTTAAAACGGCATCTTATATCCATTTTCCACTAAAATCACCCATCAATATCAAGAACTATATAGCAGTTCTTATATAAATTCTCAGGAATTCAACAGAAGAGGGAAAAAAAGTAAAAGAACAATGAAATTGATATATAAATAGTAGGCCTAGGCAAGAGATAAAATAAGAAGCAACAAATGTGTAATGGGGATGAAGAATCTGCGTTGCAGGTAGTGGAAATTGGTGTTAGAGAAGGGGGAGCAAGTCATCAGAATCAAATTGGCGAATGCAAATGCGAACTTGAAAATGGATTTAAATATTTTGGTCTTAACCCGCCCTCTTTTGGGAAGGGAAGCAAGGATTTGGGTCCCCTCCCAAAAGAGGGTGGATTAAGACCAAGATATTTAAGCCATCTTCAGCTGTTAGCTCTCATCACATCTGCCAATTTGATTCTGATAGACCTCCTCTCCCTTCTCCAATGCCAATTTCCTCCGCTTATAACACACAGATTAATTCCTAATCCTTATTCCATATTTGCCAATTCTTATATTATCTCTTTTTCCTAGGTCCACTATATCCACCAATCTCATTGTTTTTTCACTTTTTTCTTTCCCTCTTCTGTTGAATTTCTTAGAAATTATGTAAGAACCACTAGTTCTTGATATTGATTGAGCATTGTGTGATTTTAGTGGAAAATGGATATAGATGTTGTTTTAACTTTTTTGTGATTAAAATACTTGGATTGAATTGGGTAATTGACTAGTTGTCATTTTTTCTAATGATGATGACACATATTTCTTGTTTTCATAGAGTTTCTTGTTCGTGCTATTTCTATTGAAATAGTTAATTTATTTTATCAGATCTTATTTCAAGAAATTAAATGACCCTTACGGTGAATTTTTTTTTTCCAACATTTACAATGATATTTTCAAGTTCAACAATTTTTGTGCCTCCTTATGTGATTTGTGAGAATTGCAAGAGAAAATTTAGACAAAGAGAGGAGGAAGGGAAAAATGATAAAGAAAATGACTTAGAATATCCCTTTTTGGTTACTTGGCGGCATGTAGTTTTTATTATTGACTTTTTTTTTCCTATTTTAGACGAGTATTCTTTAGGTTTTTAATGAAAATATTAACTGAATTTTCTTCGATAAATATCTTATTATAGTTTAAAAACAAATTTTATTTTCCTTAATTAATAGCCATTAATTTTTTTTACCTAAACTAACTTAGGATAATATTGGAAAAAAATTATAATATATTTTATTCCATCCATTTCAAATGAAACCATTCCTTTTCACTGTACAACTCTCAAACAATAAAATATTTTATTTAATTTTATTTCATTAATAACCATTTTATTCCATTCCATCCTATACCCTCAAATGTACCCTTATTTTGTTTGCATGATGACTACCTAGTTTCTTAGTATTACTGAAAAGGGGGGGAAAAAAAGAAGCCTCAATTAGACCACCAGGCTCAAAAATATATTATATTCTATAGTTAAGCTATCTTTTTAGCATTCGTTTAGATTATCTTTTTATAAAAGATTTGTTAGAATAATCATAATTTATAAAAATAAAATTTAGATAAAAATATAAAAGTTTACCACAAACCTATTTAAATAAAAAAGAGAAAAAAAATAGATAGAAACCATGACCCCTAAGTATTACTTGTTGAATTCAATTATGTTATACTACCTAGCTTTAACCATGTTACACGTTGTAAATTATAAGATTTAAAAGTTGTTATAATACGGAGATTAAATTGAACATTCTTCTAGGGCTCTGCCCACACAATTTTTTATAGACATCTTTCTACATAATTAGGCGAATTTAAATTTTTTTTAATTCCCAAAATTTTCAGGCCGGTGGAGAAGGATCCCTTCGTCCAGAACGTAAGTGTACTATTCAATCTTCCAAAAAGTTGTTATTTTAATAATCTCATTTGATATTTTAATTAGATTTATTTATACACTAATTAATAATGATTCTCTCTAATCAATTACTCAGAATGTGCAAGTGCATGTGCTTACCGGTGTTCAAAAGCTGATCATCACAGAGAATCATGTTTAACTTTCTGCAATGAGTGTTGCCAGAAATGTCTGTGTGTGCCATCAGGAACATATGGTCACAAGGAAGAGTGTCCTTGCTATGCTAATTGGAAGACCAAAGAAGGGGGCCCCAAGTGCCCTTAATTAATTAATTACTTAATTATTGAAATATTTCTCTAAATAATTACGAAATCTTATGTACTGCTTCACCTATAATCAAAGTTCAGTATCCATAAGATCACGTTAATTTGAACATGTTTGAGTTTTTTCTTTTTTCTTTTTCCTTGCAAGGTGATGGATTTTCTCCAATTAAGGTTTGGTTAGTACAGTCTGCATATACATATATAACACAAATATAAAAAAGGTTATGATACAATGGTCACTATGCAAATGTTTATCCTATAATCGCTAATTGTTTTAGTGTGCTTTGGATTCAGTTATGGTAAGGCTATAACTGCTTATTTTAACCCATAAATAGAGACAACAAAACAAGAATTGATTTTGGGTAATTAATTCTCCTATCAAACTCAATTATGCAGAGAAGTGAAAAATTGTCACTTATGATTATCAATTATCAATTTTTGTCCATTGAAAGTATTTAATAAGAATTCAATTTATGTTAAAATTTTAATTAAAAATTATTAATTAAATTTTTAAAAATAGATATTATTATTTAAAAAACAAAGGCATTTTAGATATTTTTAATGGTTATCTATCTAAAAGTACTTTTGACTAAAATCATCCAAACATATTTTATTTTATCAAAATTACTTTTGATGTAAAAACATTCAAATATAAATTACTTTTGATAAAATCAATTCTAACTAAAATTAATTTTGTAAAATCAATTCTATTCCTAATCAATTATATAAAATCTAATTCAAACACAAACTCAATTTGAGGCCAAAAAAAGCACTACCTAATTGCTTCTGGCCAAAAAAAAAAAGCAGTACCTAATTGTCTGTCTTAATTTTCTTATGTCAAGTTAGGAATTAATCCCTAATCAACAACCACTTATTTTGAAATTTTGAGGCACACAATTAGGAATCACATTTTTTTTTTTGCATTCTTCATCTTTCTTTCCTTTATTGTTTTGTTATTAAACCTCTCACTATCTTGAAATCACATTAAATCCTAACTAATCTAACATAACTGGTATCAATACCAGTTATGTTTCTCACTTATTGGTTTATTTATTTTTCCTTTTCATCAATGAACATTCTTACAACAAAACAGGCCCTTTTCAATCAATCTAAGAGCCAACTCCATACCATATAATTCTTTTCTTAGGTAGATGTATAAACAAAAACTTTTGAGGTAACCAAATCAACCTCATTAGAAGCATATTCACATATCATTGAATTAAACTAAATAGGTTACTGCTCCTGCTCCCAAACTAAAAAAAGCATTAGCTTATTCCTATGTTCTTTGGGAGATTTTAATTTTTGAAGTCGTCAACGGCCAATTTTATAAACTTGGAGTATTTATGGATATTTTTACAAATTTGATGTCCAATGGAATAGCCGAACTAAGCATATCCTGGATTGGGCCCAGAGGAGAAGAAAAGAGGCTGAGCTCAAGTCCGGCTTTGAAGCTTTCTTAGCCCAATAATTTCACAGTTCCAGTGTTAGCCCAACCTACCAACTATTGGATGCCATAATCTCATAGGCCCATTTGATGGCAGGCCCACTATTCAATCGTCCTTGCCAGTTGTTAATGAAGAAAATAATTTTTTCGATTACACTTTACCTCACTCATGCCACCTCAATCAGCCCCAAAATAGTATATTATTTTCGAATAATATTATCTCTAGCATTTATTTTCAAATAGGTCAAGTTTTAATTTATCATGTTTAAGATCTCAACTATCCATTTTATACAAGTATACCTCACTCAAGACTTGAATGGACAATTGAGGTTTGATAAAATAAGACCATTTTTTGGACAAAAAAAGTAGACCAAAATCCCTTAAATGGTTTAAAATATATAACCAATTTTGACACATCACCCAGTGAAAATGATAGTTAGGGGACTAATTTGAAAAAGTTAGTTAAGGATCAAAGTCCTTGACTGATATATAGAAAATGCCAGGACCAAATTGCTCAGTTATAAAAATTGGAAGCTCATTTGCAAAAAAAAAAAAAACTATACATCTTAATTGTAAAAGATGAAATCTCAGTGAGAAAATATTGGAAATGAAAGTTTAGTGACATAGCTCAATTATTTCTAAAATTCGAAAGCTCACATACAAGAACTACACATTTTAACAGTAAAAGATACTCCCTCCTGTCCCTATTATAGGGTATTATTTAGAAAACTTGTCTGGTCCAAAATATAAGATATTAAGTAATAAATTTAATTTTAGTCTCAATTTTACCCCTATTGAATGCTTTCATTACAAGTTTCAATTAACTTCTCTCTCCTCCTACCATCATTATTAATTTAATGTATTTTTATTCTCTCCTTAAGGGTAAAATGGGAATGTCAAAATTTTTTTTCATTAATTTTAAACTGTAACCAACTTTTCTTAATTCACATGTAGTAGTTAAAAATATCTTATAAAATGGACTGGATGGAGTAGAATTTAAGATTTTTGCGACTAAGCTTGTGGTTTTCACAACTAGGATGTTTAATTTTTGTGATTGAGCTTCCGGTTTTTATAAGTGAGCTATGTTTTTTATTTTTGACAGAGTAGGAACATATTTGTCTATATAATTTCCTTTAGCATGAAAAATCTTGATCCTTAATTGATATGTTCAAATGTTGGGATTCTTAACTATTATTATTTTCATTACTAGGCTTATACATTTTCCCTAGGGAAAAAACAAATTAGGATTTGAGAAAAAAATATTTTCTAATCAGGATCGCACTTAAAAATTTTTATGTGCCATGAATTAAATTTTTAAGTAAGATAAACTAAATTTTTAAGTAGGAATCCTAATTTAAAAATATTTTTTCTCCCAACTCCTCTTTTGTCCTTTTCCCATTTCCTTATCACACCCTTCCTCCCAAATCCCATTCATTAATTAAGGAGTTTGGAAGCTGTTCATTTGTTTGGACTATACTTATATTTTCCTTTTTGAATTACATTTATATTTTAATTTATTAAATGAATTAGACTTATATTTCAAATATAGGAGAATATGTCACGAAATAAACAAATCCACTAATAAATCAATTCTAAACAAATACATTAACAGCCCATTTGGTTAAATTATGGGGGTTAGGGGATGTAAATGGATGTAATGTAAATAAAATACAAGTGCACTTGTTTGGTAGGATATTAGATATGAAGGAAATGAATTTAGTTTTTATATTTAATTAAATATAAATAAATAGAAAAAAAATACTAAAATGCCCTTCTACAAAAAAAAAACTCCTTCCTTCTATTTTCTTCCTTACTCGTCAACACCACCACCTTCCTCGTCACCAGCTACCATCGTGCTCCCCTCAACAGCAGACAAGCCAATAAAGTGAAGGAGAAATTCAAACATCATACCATCGTGCTCTTCTCATGGCAAAGGAATTCCTAATCTAAGGAAAGGAATGACTTCGAACGAAAGTTGATGGAGAAGGAGCAAAAGAGGAGTGAAGTCATCAAACAAAGAAGGAGGAGTGAAGAAAGAGAATAGATCTGCGAACGAAATTGCTTCAACAGTCCAGATCCATGGTGGCAGTAGAGGAAAAAAGTAGAAGGGAAGGAGGAGCACCCATGTGAAGGTGAGATCAGCAAAGGAGAAGGTCACTGGGGGTGACGGTGACAATCGCTAGAGAGAGGGGGTCGAGGGTTGCCAGAGAAGGTTACAAGAGGTGGTCATCGGTGAGGAGATATGAAGAAGGTTGATGTATATATGGGTGTCATTTTGTTGTTAAATAAGGCAATATTATCTTTTTACTTCATTTACAGCCATGTAATGTCTAATGCATAGTTTTCATAGAGGTTTGTCATTTACATCCAAAGGAGTAATTGGTTTTCTAGGAGTAATCTCATAGCCATGTAATATGGCAAACCAAATGCGACCACCCCTATAATGTAATTGCATTTGTATTTGAACCAAACTGGTTATTAAAAGAATCATGCTAAGTTAAAAATTCTAATTCGTAACAAGTACAACTAAATTTGTTAATTTGTCCAAAAAAAAAACAAAAAACAATTGAAATTATTTATCTTACATGGAAGGCCTATACTACATTAACTATTTTGGTTGAAAAATGATAATCAATTAAATATTTTTTAAATTTAATAAAATTAAATTTATTCATTTTATATAAAACATAAAATTTATAGTAAGATGTAATATTCATAAATTATGAATAGGATGACTTATTCATATAATTTTGTGCGATGCACGAGTAATAAAAAACATAATCAGAAAGAAATTCTAAGGGGTAAAATTTATATTTAATATTAACAATGATAATTATAAATTAGATTTAATTAAATTTTATTAAATTAATATAATTATGAAATTTATTTAAATTAAAAATAAACAATAAGAAAACTATAAAATTTTAATAAATGTCATCAAAATAAATATAACTTACTTTATACTAAAAGTGATGTAATATGTACAAGTTGTTAGAATCGTATTGTTGGGTAGAAAAGAGTGAGAATGAGAGTGTTAAGAATAATTTATTAATTATGTTTTGAGAATGAATATAATAAATTTTTCAATAAAATCCAATCTCCTCACCTTGATTTTTTTTAAATTACAGATACCTCCCCTCTATTTTCAAAACCTATATTTTTGTCTAATTTTTAATACTGTTGAAAATTTTAAAATATCTTTTTTAGTAATCAAAATTCATACCAAAATAAATTAAAATTATTAATTTATACTTGTAATATGAAATCTATAACTTTTATTCAATCAAATCTAAATAAATTTAAAATATTTATATAAAATAATTGATGCTAATATCTCCTAGTGATTTGACATTGATAATATAACATGTTTATTGAATAATTTTAAATAATTAAGTATAGTAATATTTAAACAAATGTATTGAAAATATTAAATTAAAAATTCATAAAATTGAACGAATGAGCATTGGTTCTAATGGAATGAGTTAGGATTGTTTAGGTATAATGTTTCAAATTTGAGATCTAGGGCATGTTTGACAGTGTTTTTTGTTTTCTTGTTCTCAAAACAGTTTTGTAAAATTGTTTTTGAGAATAAGTTTTAAAAAAAAAAGAAAAAAAAATTTGTTTGAATGATTGTTCTCAAAATCATAACTAGTGAGTGATAGATGAGTTATTCAAAATTTATAACTTTACTATTAATGAGGTGGGTGTTTTTCACATTTTCTTTTGTTTTCCAGAACAAAAACTACAAAACAACTTAAAGATGTTCTGAGTTTTCTGTTATTTTATTTTTCTGTTTCTCGGAACAGATTCTAAAAAACAGTTTTACCAAACAAGTTTTTTTGTTTTTCTATTTTCAAAAATAGAAAAACTATTTTTAAAAACTGCACCAAACATGCCCCTAGTAAATGTAGAAAATACCTTTAGGAAAGCTTCTCTCATATGGGATTTAATGTGACTCAATCTAAATTAGTTGGAGGTTAAAGTGGTGACGAGATACTGCATGATTTTATAAAAAAATAAAATAAAATTGATAATAAAATAAAAAAATCAAATCAATCAATATAAAATATAAAAATGTGTATGAAGTTGCAATGTTCATATGCCATGAACAACGCATTGCAGTTCTCCTCTAGCTTTGGGAAATGCACACAAGGCAGATACAGAGTAACAAGAGTGGGAGGGGGATTTTCATTTACTAATATATTTGTATATTTTTTTATTTTTTACTATTAATAATTTTATAATATTAGATAAAAGCATTAAGATAGAAAATCTTGCATAATCATATGATAAATTTTGAAAGAAATTAAAAACATACAAAAGTGAATTTAAAAAAAAAAGTTACAAAAAATACATTAAGATAAGCATTTTCATAAATTAATAGTATATTTATTTCATTTTTATTTTTTGTCAACATTTCTATTTAAATATATCAAAAAGAGATATCTATATATATATAAATTATATATAGGTATATAGTGTGCATATGTATGTATATATGGTATCTGTGGACATAGACGGGGAGGTTTATCGTTTCCTGCTATATATAATAAAAGTCTATTGGTAGCTACCAATAGTAGTTAGATTAAATAGCAAGAGATTTAATATATTTTATATAAAATTTTAAATTTAATTCTTATGATTAGAAAAAATCTTATTAAGGAAATTATTTCTATTTAGATCATCATTGCTCAAATTTAAACTAGCTAGTCACGTGACCACGTTAAAGAAAGATCTGCGGGTAGCTCCTGGGGAAGGGGGAGGGGCGCCAAATCACTCTGAATATACAGTACTATATGGAAAGGGTAAGGAGCTGGGGGCCCCCACCCCCTAATGCTGTCCGTCGTTCTGGTGCCATTAGATGCACATTATTCATTCCAGTTGAAAGGTAAAAGTTAAAAAGGTGGGTAGAAAAATATTATTAAACATTTATAATGAGGAAGGGTGTTTTAGTCCAAAGAAAAGGTTAAACTTAATAAGTTAATGGCTAATTAATGGTTGGTAGATGGAAATGGAATATTGAAAGTAAATGGAAAATTTATGCAACATAGCTTTTAATTTTATGAGAGATTTGTGTAGATTTCTAAAATAGAAAAAAAGTTTCAGTGATTAAGGTAAAATACAAAGAAGATTAGAATATTTTACTCTATTTTTTTGTTAAAAAAACTTGTTAATGTATTTTATTTATATTATAAAATTTATCAGTGTAAGAAATAATTGCGTTAGTAAAATTCGTATTTGATAAAATTTAAAAATATTGAAGGAAGGTGGATATATAAACAAAATTTAGGAAGAGCATATTGAAAAAGTTGTTAAAATGATTGTACTACATACAAAATACATGTAAAACAATTTACATTTTATGGTTTATTTGGGGTCTTTTTACGCAAAGTGATTTCGTCCCTCCGAGGAAGAGGAACCCACGTAATTAAACATAATTGACAAAGATGATAAGAATTTTTTTTTTTGCCAGACGAATATGAGAATATTAAATTACCGAAATCCAAAATCAAACTTCTACGGCAAAATGAATCATAGCGAAGCACCCACTAAGGAAGAAAATAAACTGGGGGCTTAATCAAAATTTGAAAAAATACAATGAAGGAACATGGTCATTGGTAGAAGAATTAGGATGCCTAAAAGGTCCCCTCGTAAATTACAGAATATTAGTTGTAAATCATGTAAAAATGAGTTGTAAATTCCCAATAATGTGTTTAATTATTAGTTGTAAACAGTTACTTCGTTCAGAAAAATGAGATTTTACTTATTGTTTAATTTCTTTGATTTGAATTTCAAACTTCTGACAAAAAGGAAAAGAAAATCTGAGCCAAAATTGTCACGAGTACATGAGAAGATGGCATTATGTTGACGACAAAGCTAATTTTTGTACAAAAAAAGTTATTATAGTATTTGACATAAAGTTGAAGCAATCATGTTTTAGATTCCTCATATATTATCATATATGGGACCTCCGTGACAGACAATTCGTTTGTTGTTTTGTGAAAGAGGGGACGATTAGAGGTACTTCAAGCTCTTAAGCAAAACCATATATATAGTTCTCAATAATTTTAGGTATTGATGCGATCCAATGAAAGTTGCTTTATTATTAAGTGATGATATTTGAGTAGTTCTTTTTTTTTTCTAAAAAAAATAAAATAAAAAAATTTCAATGAGTTAAAATATGGAGGGCCCACTAGAGATAACGCAAATTCCACAATTCAAAAATAGTTACATAGAGAGGTCTTGTAAAATTAATCAATGAGATTTGACTAATTTTTTTTTCTTGAGTAAAATTGTCCGGTATCTGGTCGCCACTTTACGCTGTGACTAGTTTATTTCAATATTACTTTCTTTTGACAAAAATTAAATAGCTTCATGGATCTCATGTTGCATAAAATCTAAAGAATGGGCCATATTATTTACAGCTTTTTAAAGAGTATCATTTGGTTTAGATTTTATATTTGACATTGGTATTGATTTATAGAAAAGTCACATGTATATATTTAAAAATCACAAGTAAAAATATTAAAAATTATAGTCATTTTTAAGTACAAAAATTATTACTAAATTTTAAGTTACATTTTTGAAAAGTCATTATTATATTTGAAAAATTCCTACATAATTATTATATTTCCAGGAACTAGTTGTGTTGGAGAAGAGATCTAGCATGAGAAAGTGAACAATGATTTCACTAACCTCTTCCATTCTTCCATATTTCTTTTAAAGGAAATCATTTTATCGCCATTTCAAGTTGGACAACTTTTCAAAGGGGTTAATGCTATTTCCCTGTATTCACATTATCAAAAAGAGAAAAACCCATGGGAATTAAGAGTCATCAATTAGGGAGTTCTGTTCCCATTACATCTTAAAACATGTGCTTAAAGATGAACAGGGTGTGCACATCATCAATATATATATAAATATAAATTTATTGAAAACCATATTATTTATTAGTTATAAAAATGCGAATAATCTCAAACCTCATAAAATGCACGGGGCCACCTCTATTTTCATTTAATTGAATAATCTATATTTAGTGAGAATGGTCCAAATGTTATTATTTTTTTATTCTAATAAAAATATTATGTAAAACAAATATAGTATTTCAAGTAATCCTTTTTTTTAAATGTATGGTTTTAATTGCAATATAGTATTAAATGTACATAATCTGCACATCTCTTGGAAAAAAAAACATGAATAGAAAATCTGAAACTTTTGGCAGAAATGACCAATCATGGCATTCTTATTGGCTTCAAAAGAAGTATTAATTCCAGTCCAAACATCCCCATAATATGCAGAACAGAAACCTCTTTTGAATATGAATTTGTTTGCATCTACTCATGAAAGTGAGGGAAAGAAGAATAGAAATTGCAAATCCTTGTCTTGCTTCTCCATTTCTTGTCTCTTTCAAGGTCCAAGAAATTAATTACCCTCTCTTTTGTTAAAAATACAATTCACTTGCTCTTCTTTCTGCAGAAATGAAACTACAAGAAAAATATATATATATATATATATATATATATTCAAGCTTGAAACCTTGACGTGAGAAGATAAAGAAGTAAAGAGAAAAGTGGGTCCTGGCTGCCTCTGCACTTAGAGAGGTGGGACCTGCTCATTCTCTTTATCTCTTTTCTTTTTTAGTACTTGAGGAGATCTTAATTTTACATGTTCGATCTGGTAACATTGTTGGAATGCGCAAGGTATGTGGAATTTATCTTCCATTTTTGGTTTTTAGGAGCTTCTCTTTTGTCTGAACTGAACTCTTCTTGCCGTTCATGATTCTTAAGCTTTGCCTCAACAAATCAAATTCCCTCTCCTTTTTGATCTTTTCTTGCTCCAATGAACCCAATTGAGACTTCAAAGAATTTATGGTTCCTTCTTTGTCTTGCAGTTCTGTCTTCATTTTCTCCATCTGGACCTCATTTTCCTCTGCTTTCCAGCACAGTCCATCACCTGAAAATAAATAATCAAGTAAATATGCTCATCCTTAATTTGGTTTTAATATATATTGGCAAAAAAAAATGATTTTAATAGCCTAAGAAAAATACACAAAAAACAAAACACATTTATGATTACATTTTCTCCTTCCAAATCTAACTTATGATGACATTGAAACGAACCTACCAAATACTGAATACCTGAATTAAATCAATCAGAAGGAAAAAGGAATATATATCCAACCCCACAAGCCCAGGGCATAATTAATAGCCAAACTAATCGGTACTCTTTTTAATCCACAAAGCATAATGTAGTTAATGTGCCTTAAAAAAAAACAAATATGATGGTATAGATATGTTAAAAATTATTAGTCAAGGTATCAATGGTATGCCTAAATTTGAAAGGAACAAATAGATATCAAACTATATATTGACTAATCTGAATTCAAGTTGAGTATAATTAGGGAAACTCCTTTTACATATTTTGTTTTATTCTACAATGATTGATTTCATAACCTTACTTAAGAATGTCAAGTCTCTTATCACCACCTAGCGTACTGCTAGGCGTTAGGTTGTTTTGTACTTAGAACATATAATAGAATTAAAACATAGAATGAAAAAGTAAATTTGTAAAATAATAATAATAATAATAGAAAAAGATAGTTATCAAGTAATGATACCCAACAAAATAAATATTACTTATCTTGATTTTTTTTAATGAGGGAAAGAGAATCACTTTCTCTTCCTCTTAAAAAATTTTTATCAAAGGGTGAACTGAATTGGAACTCACACACAGAAGCAAAGATTTAATCTAAACCAGTTCAATCAATTAATCATTAATGTGTGCCTTTTTAAATAAAAAATAATATAATACACATAAGTTATTCCAAAATTATTGACGATATTTATGCTTGGATCTTAAAGAAACAAACAAATATTCAACTCAGATAATTAGTTTCCAGCACTTTATTAGTTCAACATCAACATCACTTAACTAGCTGTTAAAAATTAGCCAAATTAATACTACCAGTTAAGGACAGAGAACTTGAATCTTTACATCTATTAATATTGCAAAATCTTAGTCCAAATCTCTTGAACAAATTAATTCGTTAGTAACGATTATCTCGTAATCTATTAATCTGAATTTAAGTATTGTTGAGCCAGTAAAATTCGAAACCTCAACTTTGCTAGCTTAAGGGATATTAAATCTCTCCACTCAATTCAGACTGTTGGTAGAACCAATTAATTCTAATACAATGTCATAAAAATCCTTAGAAAGAAAAAGAAAAGGACATACCATCATAAGTTCTCTGAATAAGGTCATCCAACTCAGTCTTAATTTCCAGATAAAGTTGCTTCCACTTCTCCACAGCTTCATCTCTTCGCGCTCTTTCCTCCTTCATCTTCTCCACCAGAAGCTTTGTACCCATTAATTCCCACTCTTTCTCGATTTGACCCTCACCTTTCTCCATAATTCCTGCTCTGTCCTTCATCTCCCTTATCCTCTCCTCCCTCTCCTCCACAGTCTTCCTCAGCTGCACCACCTCCTCCCTCAGCTTCTCTCTCTCGCTCTTCCACTCAACTTCCTTCAAAGTGAACATCATTATCTCTCTCTCGCAGTTTCTGTACTCCTTCTCTCTCTCCACCATCATCGTCTTTATCTCTTCTTGCAGAAGCTTCACTCTGTGCTTCAGATTCATCATCTCTTTCTCGCAGCTGTAATAGTACCCTCCTTTCTTGCTTAGCTTACCTCCCATGATCGATCTCTCTGTGACTCCGATGGCTTCCTCTTCTTCTTTTTCTGCTTCTGAATATCAGAGCGAGTGTCTGAGTGTTTGTTTTAAAGTGAGAGAGAAGAGAGAAGAAGATGAAGAAAAGGGATAAAATCTCAGTGCAGGAAAGCTCGTTTCTTTTTTTTTTGATAAAATAAAAGGCGCACCAGGAAATTTAGCCCAATTTATGAACTCCGTAGATAAGGGTCACACACCAATTCAATAGTGGTACGTATGTTTGTTTTTACTTAATGTCCAGTGCAGGTCATACTATTTTTTCTTTCTTTTAGTTTCCAGTTTTTACTTTAATTTGGTAAGAGCTCAAAATAAGCTCCATTGTTTATAATCTATAAATATTTTTTAAAAAATATAATCGCCGATATATATTTCTATCTGTTTTAGCACAGTTAAAACGAATATTAATTACCTATGATTCCCTGTGATTCGTTGAAGTGGAGCTCACCTTTTTTTTAAATGTATTTTTCTGTCTCCACTTAAGCTATAATTATTTTACATGATCGGATTTATTTTTTATTAATAAAAAATAAAAAAGAGTCAAATAAGGCATTAAATTAAAAATTATTCATTAATAAAAAAAGAAAGAAGAGTAAAAAAAATCACTACAATAATAATACTACTATTAAATCAAAGATAAAATCACACAACATTTTTTTCTTCTATGAGCACTAAGAGTATCCACAACTCATAGACAAAGACTAATTTCTATGAGGTATAAAGATTACTAGAGTGAACTTACTTTATTCAATAAAATTTTTTCTATATATATGACCAGAAATTGATTCCTATATGATATATTTAAGAGATTCCACTATCTACCAATCATGCCAGGCATTGTTAGTTAATTCACGCAACTTTTCATTAAAATAAAATAAGACCCTAAAAATTTTAGTCCACTTATTGAAGTTCAGAGATAAGGGCCACAGAGGTACTTAATAATGGAAGGGGCAAAAGGGGCAATATGATTTTTTAATACTTCTTCATTTTGTTGAAAAAAGACGGAGAAAGAAAATATTATAAATTAAATAAAGAAGTTATTTTTTATTTTTAATAAGATAATAATATACTCTCAATAAAAAGAAGAACTGAAGTCTAATTTTAAATTTTGAATATTGCATATAGTATTTGGTTTCGCTGTGTTGTAAAATTGTAGTATATTGATGTTGTTTATACAAGCAGATCTTGTCGTTTAGTTTTGATTTCAACTGTTCAAATTTTATATTTTATTTTTATTTTTATTTTTTAAAAATTTTTAATTGAGAAATTGTTTTAATTATTTTTGTGTTTTGTTTCTTTTAAAAGTATAGAATATTAAAGTTTTAAGACAATAGTATATAAAAAATTCTAACTATCAAAATTAAATTAAAAGAATAAATTTATTACTGAAACAACAGAAAAAAAATTAAAGAGAAAAAAACTTAAAGATTAGACACCACAAGTCTGCATCATGGGAATGAAAAATAGAGGAATGGGGAATTCACATGCAAAATTGTCTTGTGAGTGTGGGGTATACATGTTGATGAAGCCAATTATTAGATAATGTATTCACTGTTGTAATTGGCCCTACCTCTAATATTTTTGCCATGCAATAATGCAAAACTGTACTTGAGCATCCTTGTACAGTCCTCATTTACACGAGTTTAAGAAGACTTTTAATTTTTTATAGTCAATTTTTAATTTTATTTTTCGAAAGAAAATTTATAAAATTTTCAACTATATTTATTTTTGAAAACGTAGCACAGATTTCAGATTTCCAGCAGATATTCCCATCATATTATTTGGTTGGATTACACAATTTGTCTTAGATCTAAATCTAACTTATAAATTTTTATTTTTTTTTTCAAATTTTTTACTTTTTCAAAGAGACATGCTGCGAAATGAAAATAATTTTTAAGCTACTAATTTCAAAACTATAATTTAGATTAAAACTGAAATTAATAAAATTTACATTGTCTAGAATAAATTTTTTGAGGCATTTATTCCAATTTGTGGAACTCTAGTTGAGGAGAAAACTTGTCTAATATATATATATATATATATATATTTTTTTTTTTCATCCACTAGGTTGGAATTCGAGATCCCGTGCTCAAGGAATGTTGAATCCCTATTACTCAATCTAACTACCACTGGTGTACATAGATTGAAAAATAATTTATATACTATTTATAACTAGTTAATAATAAAACTTGTTATAGACTTTATATTTTATATTAAAATTAAATATTGAATTATGGGATCCACTTATATAATAATTTTATATTAAAATGTATAATGTCATTTTGAGTAGTAAGCCTCATATATTTTGTTCTTATCTATATTTAAAGTTGACACTGTTTATTAAAAATTGAGATAATCTATTTTAAGAAAGACTGTCATACTTGTGCCCAAAAGGTGACCATTAATTAGTGTAAGCCGAAAGTTAATCTCAATGAGGAGAAAGATGAGACCCAGTTATACATGCATAGTTTATTCATGGAAAACGGTCCTAAAATTACAAGCACTACAACTAAAAATATTTAATCTTAAAACAATATAGAATAATCTTTGTCCCATGAGGCACATGAGCTACACTAAAACCCCACATATTTAAGAAGGAATAATAAATAAATAGATAGATAAACAAATATTCATTAAAAGTATGGAACCGAGGGAGAAATATTCCTTGTAATGCAATTGCCAAGTTGTCTTACCTTATCTCTATGACTCCACCAAATTTTGGATGAAACATCTGCAATATCATATGCTGGTCCACACTGACTAGGTAGCTATGTATATCATATATATAAAGTGCCTTCTCAAGCAAAGTCACATTTCAATAAGAAATTTGAATATATATTTTCTTGAATGATATCAGTTTGTTGCAAAAAAAAAAACAATTGAAATGTACATAATTCCCTTGAATTTTATCGATTATATGCACAAATAATATCTTTAATTTTTAAAACTTGATTCTAAATTCCCTAAACTTTTACATTATGCATACAACTCAGTTTGCTGTTCTGATATATCCCTACAAGAATGTGACATGATATGGATTTAATTTATTCGTATATGACCTGAAATTTGGAGAGGTTTTCTATATATAGCCCAAAATTTAAGGTGGTTATATGTTAAAAAAATAATATTTAAGAGGGTGTATTAGTATTGATATATCATATATACTTTGTTTGTGATATAACATATTAATTAATTGTAGAGGGTTATCTATTTAAAGTTTAGGAGAATGTCAAGAAATGTCTACATATGACTTAAAGTTCAAAGGAGCTTTGTGCAATAATTAATCCACCATTTTGATATGTTAAGAAAATCACTCTATTAAAACCAACTCATTTTTATGATGGCTTTGAATGTTAATTAGCACAACCTTTATTAATCGTTACAACTCAAAGCATCTTAGGCTCGTTAGCTTGTTTATTCACAGCAATATTAGTCTAATTCACTATCCAATTAAACTAAGTTTATACTTTCATTTTGTTGAGAATTAGTATAATAAAAGTCTTACGTTTAAAAATAAAAAGAAAAATAATGGCCATATAAACATGAGGCAATACTAACAAGGTAATTTAAGCTATTTTACAAAGGTTAACTTGATGTCATAATGAAAAAAAGGCCTAACCGCCATAAGATAGAGAACTCATAAAAAATGTTGGACCTGAAGCCTCTAAAAATCAGTATTACGAAAATTAGATTGAATCGATGCTAGAATCAGTTCAAAATTATACATAATTGATAAAAAAGGGTCAAAAACCAGAAAATATGTTGGTAGTGAAAATACAAATAATAACATCAATATATAATAAAAAATAGGATGGAGCCGGTACTATTCATTAGTTGTGGCTTCACCATACTTTGGACTCTATACCTTTTTTTTTGTTTTTTCTTTTATTTAAATGATCCCATTTTTTTGTTCATTTTTTTTCCTTTACAAGTGGGATTCATTTTTTCTCTTTCTTAGGTGGGCCCTACTTTTTTTTTAAATTCAATATTTTCTAATTCTAAAATTTATATTAATTTAATTAATATCATTTGATATCATTTTTTTATAAGAGAAGTTAGTGATAATTTTTTTTAAAATTCAATATATTTTAGGGTTAAATAAAATGTCCCCAACATACCCTGTGCTTCCACACCCTCTGCGGGAGGAAAATCTAGTTTTTTTTACTATACTAAAAGCCTTTGTACACTCTTTGTAGGCTGTAGCCAAGGAAAAAAAATCCTTTGTAACTCTTATATTGATTTATTTATATATAATTAATTTAACATTTTTCCATAATTTTCATTTAATTTAAATTACCTTCAACTTGATGATGGTGTTGGCAAAGAAAAAAAAAACTTAATGGTAGTCGACAATGTGTTTACTCATACGACACAATAGTGACAATATGCATCCTGATACAGATGCACATTAATAGGGGTGGCTCTTTGGATTCCCTGCTCTGAAAACGACTTGTAACATTGAAGTATATGATGGTTTTCTCACTCTCAAATTTTTTTGCAGGCTCATTAAATTTGCCTGTGTCATACCCATATGGCCTAACACTTTCTACTTATTCATATGTTAAAACGACAATGACAATGTTATATATTTGACGATGCCGGCAAATTTGGCAAATTAAGCATGTGTGTGTATGTGTGTGTGTGTGTGTGTGTGTATCTCTATCATTGTCTTATTCTTTTGTTTTTCTGGCTATCAAACATTGTCATTGTCGTTTTAACATGTGAATAAGTAAAACGAGACCAAATCAATGAATTCAGAAAACTAACGGCCTATTTGGCATGTTTGATAAAAAGAGGATTAGTTCGGTGAGAAATCATTCGTATCAGATATCATCTACTACTTTGAATTTAAGCAAGATCGGATTCTAATTACAAGAAAGCTCTTCTAACTTTATCTTTTATATAAAATGTACAAACTCGAGAACTTACTTAATAGATATTGTATTTTATACAAATTACAATTTATTATATTTTTTATGCAAGGTCTATTCAATCATTGAGTTCTCTTTTCTTTTCTTTTTTCTGTACCCTATTTAATTTGAATATAATTATAAAAACAAAAAGCATTGCATCAAACAATTCTTTACTAGACAAATTAACCAAATTTAACAATATTATCATTAATCCTTTTTTCATTTATTTCTCTTCCTTTTCATTAAGTCAAGTGGATTCTGAGTCTTCGCAATCATTTTTTTTTTGTTTATTAATAATATCCAAGGCCATGCTTGAAAATTAAACAATAATGATGATGATGATAATAATGAAGAGGTTGCTAAAACCTGAAGGAACTTGACATGGGAGGAAAAACTTACAGAAGTTTTTGAAATTTTAATGACAATTTTGTCTCCTTTTATGATAGAAATTGACTATGTACAGTAGATATTATTAAAATATATTGTACTTTCTTGTACGTTGGGGTGATTCGGACCAAAAGCATTCGAGTAAATGACTACGATATCATTTGAAAAATACTTATTACCAAATTTTGCATTTTTCCGTGTGAGTTGAGTTTCCAAAATCCTTTTATATATAAAACATAGGAAATTTTGAAATAAAACTAACATAGATCAAGCAAACAAGATCCTCACATGGTTATTAGATAGTTGAATCCATTAAATATATTGTCCTGGATTTGATAAAATTTAACTTTTAAGATATTTAAGTGTATATTTAAAAATAGAAGACATATCTATATAATTTTAATCAAGTTAAAAGTTGAATCAGATAACTTGTTCTAAAAAATATTGATTGCCAGTAAGACTAGTACACTCATGCCAATAACACTTTGGGCTTGAAAACAAAATTAACAACTTTGCACAGAGGATAAAAAAATCGAATAAAAAAAATCTTTGCACAGAGGATCATGTGACTTGTGCAACATTACATTTGCAATTTGTTGTTCAATAATTTATGACCCACAATACAATTTGCTTGTCTATATCAAGGAAATCATCATTAATTGCAGGTTAAGATCATAATGTTTTGGAACATGATTAAGGACAATAATTTGGCTCACGAGAATATGTCATGGTAATTAATTAATTAATTTATAATAGAATACTAGCTTTACAATGTTCCTTTTTTTTTTTTAAGAAAAAAAGGACCAAAGTATAACCCATAAACATTGTTCAGATCTTTAAAAGTTGACAATAAATAGATCCCTCTAAACATTTAATTTTTATACAAATACCTCTTATCATTATATTTTTTTGTTATTTCATTAATGAAATGTAGTATGACATAGGATTTATTTGTACATGATTTAAAGTTTAGAAAGTTATTTAATTTGTGTTTAATCCAAAGGAGATCATTTGCACTAAAATGTTTAAAGGGATCTATGTTCACTAATGTGTCATGCTCCATTAGTGAAATTATGGACTAATTAATAACATTGGAGTCATCTGCACAAATTTAAAAGTTAAGAGGGATTTCTTGTCAAGTTCTAAAGATTAGGGAAATTATTTACACATATTAAAGTTCAAGGAAGTTTTGTGCAATGTAGCCTTTAAATTTTTTACTTCCACAATAAAGTACTAGCTAGACAATTTTGTTCCTATATTATAAATAATATGAGAGATGAGTTGCATAATTTATAACTTATAAATAATATGATCTTGCAAAAAATTTTATTATAGATACTGATTGATGTATTGATATATTAGTGAGTCAGTTTACAATTGCACATGATGTGATTTTTTCACATATTGTGTTCATACACTACACACACAAAATGAAATAGTTAGCATTATTTTTGCTTTTATTGGCTTTTCAAAAATACCAATCATTTTAGCACCAATAAAAAGAGGGGACTTTAGTTACCATTTATAAAATGCCAACTAAAGCCCACTTTAGTTGGCCTTCTTACGCGAACTAAAGTAGGGCTTTAGTTGGCATCTAATAAACACTAATTAAAGTCTCCATTTTAGTTGGTGTTTATTCTACAAATGCTAACTAAAATGTTCACTTTAATTTACGTTTATTCTATAAATACTAATTTTTCTCTCTTTTTTTTTAAATATTTTTCATTTTTTTAACAGTTCCATTTGTTATACAATTTTTTTGCCAATAAAAACCAATTTTATTAATAACAAATAAAGTTTACAAATACCAATTCAGGAAAAAAAATCTAGAATACATCCTATCAGAAAAGAAAAAAATAAGAAAAATAAACAACCTAAGGTACAACTTAGAGAGCCAAAAATAATTAGCCAATACCTTCCCTATCACCAAACACATGAACTTGCAATAGCTAAACCAATCCATCCTTTGATCTTGTTAGCAAGGCTGATTTCCCAAGAGGGGGGGTGAATTGAGAAGATTGAAATTTTTCTGCACAAAGTGAAGTGGGTGAAGATATCACAGTATAATGAAAACAATGAGTAAAACAAAGTAAGCTGATAAGTAAGGATAAGGAGAAGAAGACTCAGTGATTTATCCTGGTTCGGTCTATCCACTTGACCTACGTCCAGTCCCCAAGACAACTCTTGAGATTTATCCACTATACAGCAAGAATTTCAACGGGCTTCTTGCTAATGCCACAGTACACGAGTATGCTCTGTTCCTGAGCTCTCTCAAACTCTCTAAGCACTTTCTCTATGTGCTTCCCAATCCCCTTGTGAATTCCCCTCACAAGTAAATCTTTCTTCCAGATGAAGAGTAGATTGTTTACAAATGAATAACTCTCTTGAATAGAGTAGATATGAAGGTTTAAGTATAGATACTGAAGTTGAAAGGGTAAAAGCTTTTGAGAAGAAGATTCAGCAGAAATTCAGTATATACAAGTTTGATTTGTTACCCACAACTTCAAATGATGTTACATTTATAGTTTTAGTTCTCAAGTATCCGTTAGAGACTTAAATCTATCCGTTGGGGAAGTTATCCAACGGTTACTGTGAAAAACTATCCGTTTACCAACCGTATTTAATGTTTCTGACACACTGAAATTCGAATTTTGGTTGGTCAACAGACGAATTTCGAAGGAACCGAAGGTTAAAGCTTCCATCGTTAAAATGCGAAGTTCGTCTGTCCATAGAGTGAAATTCGAATTTTGAAACTTATAAAATATTTTCACAATATGACATACAAATTTTCAAGAAGAAAGTTTTTCTGTAAATCATGAACAGTGTTTTCAATTTTCTACAGTACCCTTGAAATTCGAATTTTGGATGCCCAAAATTCATCTGTCCATTGAACGTTCAAAGAGGCACAGTAGTTCACTTTCTTCGAAATTCGAATTTTGACAGAGTGAAATTCGTCTGTCAGAGATCAATTTTGAAACTTAATTTATTCTTGATCTTAGTTGAATTTTAACATTGTTTCAGACGAATTTCTTCTGTTTTCTCAAGTTGTGTTTTGTCTGAAATTCGAATTTTGAAAGAGTGAAATTCGAATGTCACAAAGAAACTCCTTTCAGACTTATATGAAAATTCGAATGTTGCAAAGTCAAAGTTTGTCTGTCAGATAGCATTTTTCAAACTCAATTTCTTCTTGATTTCAGATGAACTTTAACATAGTTTCAGACGAATTTCTTTGGTTTTCACAAATTGCATTTTGTCTGAAATTCAAACTTTGAAACTGTGAAGTTTGTCTGTCACTAAAAGGCTTCTTTCAGACTTGATGAAAATTTGAATTTTGAATGACCAAAATTCATCTGACAGAGAGACATCTCTTCAGACTTATTCAGTTTTAGCTCGAAATTCGAATTTCCAAAGGCAAAGTTCGAATTTCCAACTTGACAGTTCAGTTTAAACTTTCAAACTTCGTCTGTTTGTGAGTATTTTTCAAATAAGTAAAGATTTAACTTCAAATCAAGGTTTGAAAACATCTTTTTCTCAAATCAAAATCTTTTACCCAATCACAACTAAAACTAAAGATCTTACAAGAGATCTAACAGCAAATACTCAGAAAATCTTCACTTGAAACAACTTTGATCTCCTTTGATATCTTCAATCCAAGCTCTTGAGTGTTGGTTTGGAATCATCAAAACTCTTGATTCAACATTCTCCCCCTTTTTGATGATGACAAAAGAACTCACAAATTGGATTAGTACTTGGGTTTGCTTACACAAGCTCCCCCTCAACATATGCATTACAGTTCATAAGATATCATTTCCAACAGATTAAGTGAAGAGATTCAAAGCCCAAAACATTGCAACCAAGAACATAATTCATTTAATCAAATTGTTTCAATACATATTTCAATTTAAGATCAGTTCTCAAAACATAAGGAATAACCATTAAACAAGATACAATCAAACAACTAAAACAAGATACAACAGGAAGATTCAGCCTAAGATCTAAAACAATCACTTCTTCTTTGGCTTAGACTTCTTGCTGTATGTCTTTCCTTTCCCAGAAGACTCAGCAGATTTTCCAGCTTGCTTGGTCCCAGTTTGCTTTATCTTCTCCCCCTTTTTGGCATCATCAGAAAGCCCAACAAAATCCATTGGAGGAGGAATCTGAGAAATAGGACAGCATGAAGAGGGACAGGAGCAAAAGGAATCTCTGGCTGAACTGGTGCAGGAGGCTCAGGGCTAGGTTCTTCATCATCATCAGAGACCTCAAGCAGCACTTGCATTTCCTTCTTGGAAAGAGCTAGTTGAGCTCTCTGTTCCTCTGAAAGCCCATAAGCAGCAAGAGAAGGAGAGGTTGGTTCAGGAGGAGGAAACATTTCTTCAAGCCTTCTCCTTTGAGCTAGCAGAAGGGCATTGTGAGCAATAGCTTCAAAGTCAATGACAGGTACAATGCTCCTTTCCTTATTGAGTGCAGCTTGCAGAAATGGTGAAGCAGATATGGAAGCAACTAGCTGCTCAACTTACTCAGACTCTTGGGTGGAAAGGATAGAGTCCTGAGCAACTGCTTCACTAGGCTCAAGAGGGCTTGATTCCTGCAGACCCTCTTCCTCCATGCCATAGTCCAGGGGTGGACCAGGACTTGCCTCATTGCTGGAGGCCTTTGGAGTGCCAGCTGGTTCAGTCTCTCGCACACCAACACTAGGGACAGGAGAATCCAACTCAAACGGACTTGGAGGCACAGGAGATGGAGACAGAGTTGGCTCAGGGACACCAGGCTGAGGTGGAGCTGAAGTGGTAGGAATTGCATTTCTGATCTCTTCATAAGCATCAGCTACCACTTTCATATTCACAGCCAACTGATGGATCTGATCTTGCAGGTGAGCAAATTTGGCATTTTGCTCATCCCTAATGCTGAGAATGAGTGTTGACAGACTGTCAAACAACTCAGTGATCTTTGTTGGCTTGACCCGTGAGGAGGGAGTGGAAAGAGGGTGTGCAGGCCTGGATGGAGATGGAATAGGCTGAGAAGGCTAAGGTACAGATCTGCCAGGGGCCTCAGAAGTGCCTTCTTGTTGGAGGGAAGCATCAGCAACAAAGAACAAGTCTTCAGATTTCCCTGCTCCCTTTCCAACCCATTGTCCTTCATCCCTTTCAATGCCCATCCTTTGCAGTTCCTCTTCTTTGAAGGCCTTAGTGAGTTTCCCTTTCCCCTTTTCAATGTGTTAAATCCTAGCATGCTGCAGGATTCTTGAAATAATTGCAGCATAGGGGAGTGTGGAATCCTTCCTCTGATCCCTTGCCTTTATCATTCGCTGGAGGATGATATGACCTATGTTAATAAGCTTTCCACGTATGATAGCAGTCATCACATGAGCCTCTGCCCTTGTTATCAAATTGAAGCTACCACCTTTATTGAAAATGATCCTGGACACAATGTAGTGCAGGATCCTTACTTGTACACTTAGGTTTGTGGGCTTCAACAGATTTATTGAAGGCCTGTTCTCCCTTCTTCTGAATAAGGTGTCCAAGATAGTGCTCTCCTTGTAATTCAGAAAGGAGCCACCTTCTTCATCAGATGTGCTAGCCTCATCCATATATCCAGAGGCTGTGATGTCAACTTTCAGCCCATCTTGTCCTGGAATTTCCAGCACCTCATTGAAGGTTTCATCAGCAAGCCAAATGGTCCTTGATCTCAAGGTGACCTCCCATTTCCTTTTCTTGCTGTTATATTGAAGAGAGGCATACCAAGTCTTTACTACCTCATCGTCATATTTTTCAGCAATTTCCAACAGATTCTTATATCTTAACAACCATATTCCAGTATCAAAGTTGTTAGATATTAAGAATTGTTCCATATTCACACAGTGAGGTTTGATTACCTTTTTGCTGGAAAACTTGGTAGAATACTCTTCTTGAATCTCCGGAGTGCTCCAAAGTGGCAGTGTAGTAAGCTCATAATCTCCAGATTGTGTAGAAGAGGAGGAAGCCACAGCAGCAATATCAGCCGAAGGAACTGCAGGTTTTGATGATGAGGGTCCAGCTTTCTGAGAATCTGCCTTGGATGAAGATTTTTGGCGTTTGGAAGGGGTAGCTTTACTGGGTTCGGCCTTTCTCTTGGATTTCTCTCCTTCCTTTGTAGCATATTGAGATTTGACCGTTCTTTTTGGCCGTGTTCCAGCTTGTCCTGCTCCAGGATTCTTCACTCTCGCCATTTCTCGGTTGTATGATGCAGAATGTGGCTGAGAATAGATTTAAGGGATGCGAATGGAAGTTTAAATGGTGAAGAATGACGGTTTTTGAACAGGAGTTAAGAGGATTGAAGAAAGAATTAGAACAAACTTAGAGGAGTTACAAATAGGGTTGCGTCTGTTCTCTGGAAAACCGTCAGATTTAATGTATGTAACCGTCTGATAGACGAATTTTGAGGGGTCAAAATTTAAACTTCGGGCAGTTACAAGTTAAACCATTCAGCAAAGCTTACTGACAGACGAATTTTCATCTGAAAGTTCGTCTGACAGAGGCTTGGAACAAGCAGTACACGCACAACAGACGAATTTTGTTTCAACAAAGTTCGAATGTTGAAGAGAAAACAGTATCAACAGTCAAAACTTCAACCAATAGACGAATTTATCATGTAGAAATTCATCTTTCAAGCATTCAGCATGAAAAACATGTTGGTCACTTAAAATTCGAATGTTGACCACGTTGACCAGTATAAAAACACAGTTTATGAAGCAACATACGTCTAACACCATTTCAAATATAAGCATCATCATTAAAAACTTACAGAATGGATCCAGAACTTAGGATTTTCGTTGTTTACTTCACTTTTTGGTTGTTCCATTCTTATATGCTCCAATCTTCAAGAGTATAGCCATTTAGTCTTGTGGGGAGCACCTGCAACTTAAATTAAACACTCTCCGATGCTGAAGTTAGAATTGATTTTAAGATTGAAAACTCTAAAAAGAGAATTTCATAAGAATAACTTACAATTCATTGGGATTTACCATTCCCAATTCTCTTCTTATTTTGCAATGCCTGTCTTCTGGTAGAGGTTTGGTGAGTATATCAGCTACTTGATCCTCTGTTGGGATGTATTCCAGCTTAACTTCTCCTTTCAGAACGTGATCCCTTATGAAGTGGTGCCTAACCTCAATATGTTTCATCCTTGAGTGCATGACAGGATTCTTAGTGATATTTATGGCACTTTGATTATCACACATGATGTATCTCCTTCATTTTAACCTCAAGATCCTCAAGCTGCTGCTTCATCCAGATGACTTGGGCACAACAGCTTCCAGCTGCAACATACTCAGCTTCTGCAGTGGATAGAGCCACACTGTTTTGTTTTTTGCTGAACCATGAAACCAGGGATCCTCCAAGAAACTGACAAGTTCCACTTGTGCTTTTTCTGTCAGTTTTGGATCCTGGAAAATCAGCATCAGTGTATCCTTTGAGATCTTCTCCATTGCCTTTTGGATACCAAAGACCCATTTGTGATGTTCCAATGAGATATCTGAAAATTCTTTTCACAGTTGTTGCATGGGTCTCTTTGGGGCATGATTGGAACCTTGCACACATACAGACACTGAACATAATGTCAGGTCTGCTGGCAGTTAAGTACAGCAGGGATCCAATCATTCTTCTGTACTGAGTAATGTCAAACATCTTCCCATTCTCATCCATGTCTAGTTTGGTTGCAGTAGCCATAGGTGTTCCCATTGGCTTGGCATTCTCCATTCCAAACTTCTTTAGCAGTTCTTTCAGATACTTGGATTGGCTGAGGAAAATGCCATCATCTCGCTGTCTGATTTGCAGTCCAAGGAAGAAATTGAGTTCACCTATCATAGACATCTCGAATTCTCCCTTCATTAACTCAGAAAATTTCTTGCAAAGAGCCTCATTAGTAGCACCGAAAATAATATCATCAACATAAATTTGAACAATTAGAAAATCTTTATTTTCTTTCTTAGTAAATAAGGTTGTGTCAACTTTGCCTCTATTGAATCCTTTTTCACTTAGAAAATTGCTTAGTCTCTCATACCATGCTCTAGGGGCTTGTTTTAAACCATAAAGAGCTTTCTTCAGTTTATAAACATGGTTTGGTTTTGTAGAATCCTCAAAGCCTAGAGGTTGATCTACATAGACCTCTTCCATGATATATCCATTCAGAAAAGCACTCTTTACATCCATTTGATATAGTAAAATGTTTTTCATGCATGCATATGGCAGTAGTATTCTTATAGCCTCTAGTCTAGCTACTGGTGCAAAGGTTTCTTCAAAATCAATGCCTTCTTCCTGGTTATACCCTTTAGCAACCAGTCTAGCTTTATTTCTAATTATTGTTCCAGATTCATGAAGTTTATTTCTAAAAACCCATTTGGTACCAATAACAGGATGATTTCTGGGCCTTGGTACTAAATCCCAAACTTGATTTCTTTCAAACTGATTTAGTTCATCTTGCATAGCCAAAATCCAGTAATCATCAGTTAAGGCTTCTTCAGCACATTTGGGTTCAATTTGAGAAATCAAAGCACAGTTTAGCATTTGATCCCTTAACTGTTTTCTGGTTTTGACTCTCTCTTGAAAATCCCCTATCACTTGATCAACAGGGTGATTCCTTTGATATCTCCAAGCTCTAAGGAGTTCTTGAGATGTTTCTTCATTGTTTTCTTCATCAAATTCTTGCTCCTGGATATCTTCCTCTATGTTAACAGATTCAGATATCTTTGGAGGTTCAGTTTTACTTTTATCAGAAATGCCCATCTTTTCAAAGTTGAAAGAAAGATCATCCTCATTGGTAACATGTTTTGAAACAGTTTCATTTTCAATGAAAACCACATGCACAGATTCTTCTATCACATTTGATCTTTTATTATAAACTCTATATGCCTTACTCCTACTAGAATAGCCTAGAAATATACCTTCATCAGATTTGGCATCAAACTTACCAAGATTTTCTTTCCCATTGTTGTGAATGAAGCATTTGCATCCGAACACATGGAGATGGGACAGATTTGGCTTTCTCCCCTTGTACAGCTCGTATGGAGTCTTTCCAAGGATGGGTCTGATGTAGGCTCTGTTGATGATGTAACTTGCTGTGTTCACTGCATCAGCCCAAAACACTTGAGAAAGTTCCTTCTCATTCAGCATAGCTCTGGCCATCTCCCCAATAGTTCTGTTCTTCCTTTCCACTACTCCATTCTGTTGAAGAGTCCTAGGAGCTGAGAAGTTATGGTCAATTCCATGCTCACTGCAGTACTCCAGGAAGTATGCATTTTCAAATTCTCCTCCATGATTTGACCTGATAGACACAATAGAAATACCTTTCTCATTTTGCACTTTCTTAGCTAAGGTTACAAATGCATCAAAGGTATCACTTTTAGAGGAAAGAAATAATGTCCAAGTGAATCTAGAATAATCATCTACAATTACAAGCACATACAGATTACCACCAAGACTCTTTATCCTAGAAGGTCCAATTAAGTCCATATGCAGCAACTCAAGTGGTCTAGTTGTGGTAACTATGTTTTTAGATTTGAAGGATGATTTAATTTGTTTTCCTTTTAAGCATGCATCACATTCTTTATCCTTTTCAAAAGATATTTTTGGCAAACCAGTAACTAGCTCATTTTTAACCAGTTTAGACAATTGATTCATATTAACATGAGCTAATCTCTTATGCCATAACCAACTATCGTTATTTTGACTAATTAAGCACACAGAATCTAAGGGAGGAAGTTCATCAAGATCAATAGTATAACAGTTACCATCCCTTTGAGCTTTTAAGATTACTTTGTGATCACTTTTTCTGATGACAAGGCAAAACTTTGAGTCAAACAGCACCCAGTTTCCTCTATCACAGGTCTGACTCACGCTCAGCAGATTGTGGTTGAGGCCAATTACAAACAGCACCTCTTCAATGGATGTTTCTGGATTTTTCCCCACAATGCCAATGCCAATGATTTTGCCATATTGATCACCTCCAAAGGTCACCTTTCCTCCTTTCTTGTCTCTAAGGGTGATGAACTTCTCCTTATCACCAGTCATGTGGCTTGAGCAGGCACTGTCCATATGCCATTTGTTGCTCTTCTTAGCTTTAAGACAGACCTGCAAGTCAATATTCATGTTTTCCTTTTAGGTACCCAAATTTGCTTGGGTCCTTTTTGGTTAGTAGATCTTTCCCTAGATGCAGATGTAACTCTGGGAACCCATTCAACTTTCCTGCTAAGTCCATTTTTCTTTAAAATACAGGAACTGGAAATGTGTCCCTTTTTGTTGCAGAAATGACAGGTAGTGAAGGGACTGTTAGATTGAGAAGCAGAAAGAAAACAATGCAGATAATACTTCTGTCTAGCATGTCTTGGTTGATTATATGTCTCAATGTGAGATGATGCATTATTTTTCTTCTTATTGCTCTCAGCATGCATAAAATGTCTTCTATATGCATTTTGGTTTTTCTTCCTAATCTTTTCCTTGACAGCACATGGATCATAGCCAAGACCAGCTTTTCCTTGTGAAATTCTTTGGCTCCCCATCAAGGCAAACAACATATCTTTACCTCTAGTGAGCCTAGACATGCTTTTAACTAAGTAATCATTAGTTTGCTTAAGTTCAGTGCATGAAGTACAGCAAACAGATTCAGCAGTAGGTAGAGGAGTAATTTCAGAGATTGTGCTTTGAGATTCCAGCTTATTTATCTTCCTTTTTTCCAGTTTTAGTTCTTTAGCAACTTTAATGAAATCATCATGAAGCTCATGAAATGCATCCAGCAATTCAGAATAGGAAGGTTCAGATTCATATACCTCTTCTTCCTGATCACTGCTGCATGAGGGTGTGGCTTTTTCAGAAACAAGTGCCATCAGACAAATGTTGGCAATCTCATCTTCATCTTCTTCTTCCTCATCTGAGCTGTTGCCCCATATGGATGAGATGTAGGCTTTCTTCTTCTTCCCTTTGTCAGCAACTTTCTTTTCTTTTTCTTGCTTCTTGAGGAATTGGGGGCAGTCCCACTTTATGTGTCCCTACTTTTTGCACTCATAGCAAGTCACAGGTTCTTTTGCCTCTTTCTTGCTTTCTCCAGCAGCTCCTTTCTTGAAGAATCTCTTGTTCTTCTTCTTGCTGTAGAATCTTCCGAATTTTCTGACCATCATAGCCAGAGTTTCCTCATCCAGCCCATCCTCTTCATCAGATTCTTCTTCCTTTTCATCAGCAGCTTTGAGGGCAAGGCCTTTCTTCTTTCTGTCCAACCCAGCTTCCTTGAGAGCTTTGATTTTTCCTTCATACTCTTCAAGGCTGCCAAAGAGAGCTGTGACAGAGGCCATTGATTCTCCTCTGGCTTCTTCTATTGCTGTCACCTTGGGCTGCCATTCCAGAGGGAGAGCTCTGAGAATTTTTCTCACTTTCTCTGATTGAGTGTATTCCTTTCCTAGGCTCTTTAGTTGATTCACAATGAGAGTGAATCTCTTTTAGAGCTCCTTCACAGTTTCTCCTTCAGCCATTCTTAAGCTCTCATACTCTCCAATGCATGTATTGAGTCTGTTCTCCCTGACCCCAGATGTCCCTTCATGTGCAATCTGCAGAGTGTCCCACATCCCTTTTGCAGTGGTGCATTGTGAGACTCTGTAGAATTCGTCCTGGTTCAGGGTACTGACTAAGCAATGCTTTGCTTTAAAATTCAGCAGAATTATCCTCCTGTCTTCTTCATTCCATTCTGCTTCCAACTTCTCTTTGTATCTTCCATCTTCAGTTAGAGCCATTGGGATGAAATCACCTTTCTCAATGACTGACCTGATGTCAAGATCAATTGATTGGAGGTAGATCTGCATCCTCATCTTCCAGTACCCATAATGCTCTCCACTGAAGCCTGGTGGTCTGTTAGTGTTATTCCCTTCAGGAAGTATACTCTCTCCAAAGCCAGCCATCTTTGTTCTTGGACTGTAAAATCCTTTGAATGGGAATCCGGGCTCTGATACCACTTGTTAGCAAGGCTGACTTCCTAAGAGGGGGGGTGAATTGAGAAGATTGAAATTTTTCTGCACAAAGTGAAGTGGGTGAAGATATCACAGTATAATGAAAACAATGAGTAAAACAGAGTAAGCTGATAAGTAAGGATAAGGAGAAGAAGACTCAGTGATTTATCCTGGTTCGGTCTATCCACTTGACCTACGTCCAGTCCCCAAGACAACTCTTGAGATTTATCCACTATACAGCAAGAATTTCAACGGGCTTCTTGCTAATGCCACAGTACACGAGTATGCTCTGTTCCTGAGCTCTCTCAAACTCTCTAAGCACTTTCTCTATGTGCTTCCCAATCTCCTTGTGAATTCCCCTCACAAGTAAATCTTTCTTCCAGATGAAGAGTAGATTGTTTACAAATGAATAACTCTCTTGAATAGAGTAGATATGAAGGTTTAAGTACAGATAATGAAGTTGAAAGGGTAAAAGCTTTTGAGAAGAAGATTCAGCAGAAATTCAGTATATACAAGTTTGATTTGTTACCCACAACTTCAAATGATGTTACATTTATAGTTTTAGTTCTCAAGTATCCGTTACAGACTTAAATCTATCCATTGGGGAAGTTATCCAACGGTTACTCTGAAAAACTATCCGTTTACCAACCGTATTTAATGTTTCTGACACACTGAAATTCGAATTTTGGTTGGTCAACAGACGAATTTCGAAGGAACCGAAGGTTAAAGCTTCCATCGTTAAAATGCGAAGTTCGTCTGTCCATAGAGTGAAATTCGAATTTTGAAACTTATAAAATATTTTCACAATGTGACATACAAATTTTCAAGAAGAAAGTTTTTCTGTAAATCATGAACAGTGTTTTCAATTTTCTACAGTAACCTTGAAATTCGAATTTTGGATGTCCAAAATTCGTCTGTCCATTGAACGTTCAAAGAGGCACAGTAGTTCACTTTCTTCGAAATTCGAATTTTGACAGAGTGAAATTCGTCTGTCAGAGATCAATTTTGAAACTTAATTTATTCTTGATCTCAGTTGAACTTTAACATTGTTTCAGACGAATTTCTTCTATTTTCTGAAGTTGTGTTTTGTCTGAAATTCGAATTTTGAAAGAGTGAAATTCAAATGTCACAAAGAAACTCCTTTCAGACTTATATGAAAATTCGAATGTTGCAAAGTCAAAGTTCGTCTGTCAGATAGCATTTTTCAAACTCAATTTCTTCTTGATTTCAGATGAACTTTAACATAGTTTCAGACGAATTTCTTTGGTTTTCACAAATTGCATTTTGTCTGAAATTTGAACTTTGAAACTGTGAAGTTCGTCTGTCACTAAAAGGCTTCTTTCAGACTTGATGAAAATTCGAATTTTAAATGACCAAAATTCGTCTGACAGAGAGACATCTCTTCAGACTTATTCAGTTTTAGCTCGAAATTCAAATTTCCAAAGGCAAAGTTCGAATTTCCAACTTGACAGTTCAGTTTAAACTTTCAAACTTCGTCTGTTTGTGAGTATTTTTCAAATAAGTAAAGATTTAATTTCAAATCAAGGTTTGAAAACATCTTTTTCTCAAATCAAAATCTTTTACCCAATCACAACTAAAACTAAAGATCTTACAAGAGATCTAACAGCAAATACTCAGAAAATCTTCACTTGAAACAACTTTGATCTCCTTTGAAATCTTCAATCCAAGCTCTTGAGTGTTGGTTTGGAATCATCAAAACTCTTGATTCAACAGATCTTCCACCTAGTAGTTTAACATTCTCATGCACAATAGGTTTCATGTAGAATTGAGCTCTCTAAGGTGCCAGATAAATATAGTAGGGCTGAACAAGATTGCCTGAAGCCCAGTTGGCCTGGTCCAACCCGACCACATCGGGCCAACCGGGTTGGGCCGGGGTTAGGGCCAAGTGTTGCTGGCCCTGCTCGGCCCAACCTATATGTGTTTCTTTTTTTTTTTTTCAATTGTTTTGCATATATTAATTAATTTTGTAGGATTTTTATTTTTTATGTAACTAATATAATACATTTACTATGTAAATATTATGAAAAAATTTTAAGATTTCAATGTTTTAATTTTTTTTAAATTTTGAATTAATTTTTTAACTTAATATTATGTAAAAATAATGTATAATGGCTAAATATTCATAAATTTTTAAAAATATTATTTTGTAAAGAAATCTACTTTTAGATATAAATAAGTATATTTTTTTATTATTAAATAAAAATTTTTTATTTTTTTTAATTTTTTAAAACAATACATAGTATCGGGTCTGCCCGATACTTGGCCCGAGTATTATCGGGCTGGGCAATAGGCAGGGGTCATACTCGACTTAGCTCGACCGATGATCATCCCTAAAATATAGTATGTTAAAGGCACTGCACCCATAAGGAAACTAGAATTGTTGAAACTCATAGAATTTATATTTTTTGAGGAAACGCCCTCTAAAGTTATTTCCTTTTTTTTTAATTTTTAAATAATCTTAGTTGGCATTTAATTGTAAATGCCAACTAAGATTGAGCTTTGAATGACGTTTCATTTGAAAACGCCAAATTAAAATATTTCTTAATTTTTATTTTTTTTCATCTCCATTTTTAGTTGATGTTTAAAAAAAAAACCAACTAAAGTATTTTGTGTCCCACTTTAGTTGGTGTTTCAATAGAAAATACTAATTATTGAGTGCCATTAAAGCTCAAAATTGACTTAGTGACATCTTGATGATGACTAATTGTTCATCTAGCCTTTTTTACTTAATAACTATGATTTAATTGAGTGATCATTATATAAATTAGTAAAAGTTTTGTTTGAAAATAAATAAAAAATAAAGATAAAAAATTAAATATATTAACATTCTTATATTCTATTTTTTACTAACAAAATAAATTTAATTATTTGTATTTGATAAATTAGGCTTATCTTAAAATTTCTTCAATTCACATCAAGCCATGAATGTCCAATGTGATGTTTATAAAATTTAAATTTAATAGTTTTTATATATATTTAATTATTTTTATTAATTTTAAATTTTGAACAATCCCAAATTAATTCTCCATTTATTTCTCTTTTATCTATCAAAAGAGGAAAGACATTTTACCCCTAAAATGGAGTAGGATTATAAATTTTTACATAAATTTTTTTAAAAAAGAATTCCTTTTTCCATTCACAAAAAGGAAAATAAAAACTAAATAAATACACATTTACATCAATTGGAACAACATTTGAGTGCTATGTGTGCTTTTCATTTTCTCTTATTAAATATTCAAACACTGCCATTTAAAGACAAGAGAGGAGTTGTAAATTACTTATATTTTGGACCAAGACATTTTTTTGAAAAGCTATTTATATTTAAACGTGAAAAAGTATATTAAACTGTCAACATTATTTGAATATATATTAATTAAATGTACTAGATATCACGTAAGTGTTTACAAAATTAAATTCTAAGCAAAATCTACATGATTTTTTTTTTTATTGGGTGAGTATAGAGATAAACAAATTTTATCAAAATTGAAATTGTTAGGTAAGGTTTCGTTCTGAGAAAGTAAAAAAGAACAAGAACAATTTGAGGGCCGAAAAACTTAATCCAACAACAAATAGAAATTTACTATCAATTCATACACGAAATTATAATGCTCTCATCAGACATGCATGATAATTTTTAATTTGTTCAAAAGTCTTGTTAAAATCAGCAACACAGACACACAGGAAACTCCATAGCAGAAACCTACATCCGTATTATGAGGAATTATATTTCACATGAACGTTTGGACTTTACTGACGAAAGTACATGTAAAAGAAAGAAAAAAAAATACAAGTATTGTAGGTAATTCGATCATTTGAATTGATCGATATTCACGATTAATTACAGGACAATTCTTATTCCATTTTGAAATACTCTTTAGCTTATCAATTTCTATAAAAAAAAGTTAATGTAAATCCTCCCTCGCTCATAACTAACAACTATTTTTATTGCTTCCTACTAATAATTTTAAGTCAATTTTAACTAGCATTTGGGACTGGTTCGGGAAAATCTCAGGCTCGATAGTTTCGATTTCGGGTGAGGACAGTATATAGAGTAATTCTTTTTTTTTTTTCCTTTTTATGAAATGTATAGGGTAATTGTAATTTTACCTTTGCGCATCAAAACATACTCCATATTTGCATATAGTATAAAATATGTAAAATTATCAATGATAAAATTCAATTCTAAGATAAAAAATATTTGTTATCAAATTATTCAGTTGTATATTTGAATTTCTTAATCTAATACTTTTAATTTATAATTTAAAAATAAATATATTAAGTTTTAAAAATATTTATGAGTAGATACCAGTTATATTTTTTATGTATGCATGCCAAGCAGATGAATATGAGATAATAGATATTTGTGAATTCAAATCAATGTATAATATAAAATCTTATGGAAGCTGCATTATTAGGAGCAGGGACTTCTTAGCTTATTTTTGACTTTATTAAATTTAATGAGTTTAAATTCAAATATCTTGGTGGCTAATCTCTACTTATGCTGAGCTTTGTGTGAAAACTGATGGCTTATGTGACTTTATGATAAGACTTATTTAGCTTATTTGTTGGATTTTGTATTATTTAGCTTATTTGTTGGATTTTGTATATTAGCTCCATCATGTTGTTTTGCTTTCAATTTTTCAAAATTTAAATTCAAATTTCAAATACTTATTAATCTGACTTTATTATTTAAATTCTCTCTAAATATGATTTTTTTTCTCAAGTTTCATATTAGCCTCGTGCAGCACACAGGATATTTTCTAGTTTAAATATAAAAAAAATTGCTTGAATCATCTTTCATATAATAGATATAATTTGTCAAATTCCATGCAATGTGGAAGATGTGTCTAATTTTATGAAATTATGAAATAAAAGGAAAATTAAAAAACCTCATTGTTATGATTCATCCTAGACTTCTCATAATGTTCAACCCAATCATTAAAATTTTTTTTGAAAAAATTATTTATAAAAACCCACCTGGTGTAATTATGTGGACCCGATGTGGATAACAGCAAAAGAGAAAAACCCGGATGCTGCTTTTCTGGATTGCGACATGCTTCTATCTCCCCACACTACTCTGAAAGAAACTACTCATTCCCCACTTTTAAATTTGCAATTCCAATTCCAATTCCAATTGCTTTCTTGCTGCAATAAATTCCTTGACTGTACATCTAATCGTACTACATATGGTCAACTTTCTCTAACATTCAAGAAAAAAAAACTCTCTCTTATCCATAGCCTATTTGGATAGGGAAAATAATCACTTATAGAAAAATATAACTGCTTTTTCAAGTTGGCATCATGGATACAAACTCTAATCTTTTAAGCTAGTAATTGAGGATTTAATTTTCAACCTTTATTTATGATGTACTGTATTTTGAGGGAGATTAGTCTTTATTATTGGCAAAGGATACTTTTGGTCACTACAAAAAAATAGAGAGAGAGAGAGAGAGAGAGAGAGAGGGTCACTCTAATATTAAAAAATTTATTAGTAGAAGTATTAGTATATGTATATAAAGCTATACTAAATTAGATTGTTTACAAATTATAAATAATGTGATTTATTTTTAAGTGCCACTTAGGGGTGTGCATGTCCAGCCTAATGCGTCCAACCCAACCCAATCCCGCCCAACCCATGATGAAAATAACTAGGCCAGTTTGGGTTGCGAGGTAGGGCTTTGTTGCTAAATAACCTGAACCAACCTGGTGGTCTACTTAGGTATAATTTTTCCCCATATTTTTAACCCCACACATAGTTATAATTGATAGTAACCCAAACTTTACCTCTCTTCAAACTCGCATCTCCTCCCAACTTCGTTGCCTTCCATAGCCGACGGCAACAATCTCAAATCTCCTCCCATGTCGTCGCCTTCCACAGCCAACAACAACAATGGGCTCATCAATCTCATCTCCATCTTATCTCACTACTATAAAAAACACCATTTTATGTCTGTTATTTTGGGCTTTTTATGGCTGTTCTTAAAGTGACGTAGAAGCTACAGACATAAAAAGTTTAGCATTTTACGTCTGTTAATTAACAGCCATAAAAAGATAGCCTTTTATGGCTGTTTTTCAGAAAACTGCCATAGAAAGGTCACCCTTCTATGGCTGTTTTTTGGATAACAGCCGTAGAAAGTCACCCTTCTATGGCTGTTTTTCTAATAACAACCATAGAAAGGTCACTCTTCTACGGCTGTTTTTCTAATAACAGCCATAAATTGAAACTGTTTTTTTTTTATATTAATGCCTTATAACTATCCATTCCCAAACCTGTATTTACAGCCAAAATGTACAAAATAACAAAGCAATTTTTACAGCCAAAAAACTAACTAGCTTTTTTACATCATAATAGCTATATGCAACATCTAACATATTGTTCTAAACTATTCCAATCAATTAAAACTAATCTATGTGATAACAAAATACACTCAAATGAATCAAAAAAGAAATTCTGACCACATGTTCCGAATGTGGTCAATTTCTTGCTAGAGATATGGACTGTCATCATTGAAATGCTGCAGGTTTAAGACTTTATCAACGCAACTCATATAGTAAGAAGTCATAAGGAAAAGAAACTAAGTTATATATGATATAATTACCTTATCCAATGAGTTAACAACATTACCAGTAATTATGTCATACATTTCTCTCATAACATAGTAGCCACACTCTGTTCCCTCAGGTTGTCAGAGAATTTGTATTATGGGAAATATAATTGCTCATTTAATCATGCTAAACCAATACAAACAGTGCAAATAAATAGCCAAGGCCATGACATAAAAAAGTGACACTTGGCCATGAAGATAAGGATGAAGAGAATAGCACAAAGAAACATAATAAAAGATAGTAAATAAAAATGATATGGGGATGACCAACTAGCAATTGGTGAGGTGGCATTAGTCAACTAATGACATGTTTTAACATCCACTATTGTTTTAACTAGACAATAGAGGTATTATGAATCTTCAAATAACTACCCACTGCCTATTACTATTTTTTTTTTGGACACCTTATTACTAGTTATTCACTTACTTTTATATCTATAATAATGTATATGTGGCTACAAAGTTTTAGTTTCTTAGGAGTCCTGGCTTTATTTACTAAAAGACTACATATCTAATAACTAAACAATTATGATGACTGCCATATTAACAAGCACTAATCATAATCATTCTAGCATGGAAAATTGATATGAATCATGTAAGTTGTTATAATGCATTCAAAAGAATAAAAATATAGAAATAATAAAATATATTTTTTAAATAGAATAACTCTGCATGTAATGATTTATGTTTTTATCTTTCTATGAACTTTCATCTTAGAATGCTTCATGCTCACCCTTTTATTCACATGTCAGTGTTAGTGCTCAAAAATCAACTTCATTTCTTATTTCAAGTTGGAAAGCTTCATGCCAATCCTCTTATTTCACTATCACCATATTATTTATGTATCTTTGTTTTTTGTCTCAGAAACAAACATAAGCAAAGATAAATGGTTATGCAGCAAAATGAATAGTCCTCATCTTTAGTTCATGGGTAGTTTGAAAAACCGGTATAATATCAATCTTCAGTTTTCTTTATGCTCAAATATGAAGCCAGCTATGTGAATAAAAAAAGAAAATGAACCTAGTTTTCACTTTCCAACTTTCTCCACTTGTAACATTCTTGAACGAATGAATATATATATAACATCATCGTATATCTATAATATTTCTCCATCATTTATCAGTAACAAACATCAGGAAGGCCATGAACTAAACCAGTAAATACAGTATTTTTCTTAACTTTATATTAGAGCAAAATATGGAAACTCACCTTGATGCAAACCCCTACAACTTCTTCAACTGATTCCCCATACATATCTTTCTTTGAAAGCTTCTTCAAAAGATGGTTTCTGAACTTTTCTGTCTCCTGAGAGCAACGAAAAAAGGGGAGTGAAACAACTTTCTTCACTAAATAGACATTGAGACCCAAAAAATAGAATAGACACTCACAACATCAGCGAATTCAAGAATTGGATCAAGAAATTTGTATTTGGAGCTCTAGTAGAAGAGAAGGCGTCGAAAATAGAGAATGATCTGAACCATTGAACCTAGAAATGAAGGGAAAAAAATGAAGCACCCAAAATGAAAATGTAAATGAAATGGAGAACGAGTACAACAAAACCCAAAATGAAAACGCAAAGCAAATGGAATCAGAATGAAATGGAAATGAAGTTACAGAGTAGGAAGGGAAGTGAACCAGTTAACTACCGAGCAACACATGCGAATCGGAACGACAACGAGACGTAGGGTTACTTGAGGGAGCTTCGAGCTTTGAATGTCAAATTCCAGAGGAGCATTTGAGTAGTTGAGCCAAAAAAAAAAGGGAACCCGAAAATGAAATCGCGCCTAATGTTATTGACCGCGGGAAGTTGATGTTGGTGGTTTCTACGGCTGTTTTTCATAAAACAGCCATAGAAAGCATAATTTTTTATTTAAAAAATTAAAAAAAATTAATTTAGGAAATAGTAAATAAATATATAATTTTAATTTATAATATTTCTATAGCTATTTTGTAAAAGACAAACATAAAAAGATTGATTAGTTACCTTTTTAAAAAATACGTAGATCATATGAAAATAAGAACATTCTTTTTAATTGAAAAATTTTCAATAGCTGCTTTTATTAAAAATAACCACCAAAACCTTCAAATTTTTTAATTTAAAAAAATAAAACATTCTTTTTTTATTTAAAAAAGAAAATAAATATACAACATTTTCAATCTAAAACATCTTTTCTTTTAATTTAAAATAACCTTTAATTAAAAACCTTGACTTTATTTTATTTTTTAAAAATTAAAAAACTATTTTTATTTAAAAAAAATAAACATTATCTTTTTCACCATTATTATTTAATAAATAACCACAAAATACTTCACTAATTATAACTATTTTTTAAAAAACCAAATAGAAAACTTGATTTTCATTTTTTAATTTAAAAATGTGTAATTGATCTTTCTATGGCTGTTTTTCAAAAAACAGCCCTACAAAGGTAGCTTTCTAAGCATAATTTTTTATTTAAAAAATAAAAATATTTTTTAATTTAGGAAATAGAAAAAAAATTATAATTTTAATTTGCAATATTTCTATAGTTATTTTATAAAAGATAACCATGCATAGAAAGCTTGATAAGTTACCCCCTTAAAAAATATATAGATCATAAAACAAGAACATTCTTTTTAATTGAAAAATTTTCAAAAGCTGCTTTTATTAAAAATTAATAACCAACAAAACCTTCAAATTTTTTAATTTAAAAATAAAACATTCTTTTTTAATTTATTTTTAATTTAAAAAAGAAAATAAATACACAACATTTTTAATCTAAAACATCTTTTTTTAATTTAAAATAATTTTTAATTAAAAACATTGACTTTATTTTATTTTTAAAAAATGAAAATACTATTTTTATTTAAAATAAATATATATTATCTTTTTTACCATTATTATTTAACAAATAGTCACAAAATATTTCACTAATTACAACTATTTTTTAAAAATTAGATAGAAAACTTGATTTTTTTTAATCTTACAATGAACAAATATTAATCTTTCTACCATTGTTTTATTGAAAAATAATCGTAGAAAGAATGAGACCTTTCTATGGCTGTTGTTGGAAAAACAGTCGTAAAAAGCTTCTATATACGTCTGTTTTTTAACCAACAGCCGTAGAAAGCCTAAATATTATCCATTTATTTACAAAATTACCACCACTCAACTTTTTATGTCTGTTTTTGTTTCAACAGACGTAAATAAAAGACGTAAAATGGTTATTTTGTAGTAGTGTCTTCTTCCACATCTCAACATCCTTAGATCGCCTCTTGTCTCTCTCCCTCTCTTGCTCATGATCTCAGTTTCCTTGTAGTTCTTAGATCTTGCATCATTGTGACTTGGTCATGATCTCAGTTTCTTACTCTCGTTAGTCCTCAGATCTCACGTCGCCATGGCTTGGTGCTTAGTCCTTAGATCTCACATCACCGCCTTCTCCTCTGCTTCTCTTCACTATCTTCGTTAGATCTCACCATCATCACTCCTTAGATTCGCCATCTCAGATTCAGATCTTGTTTGTTGAATGTTTGTTTTGATTTTCATATCTCATCTACCATCCTCATATCTTGTTTTTTATGTTATTCTCATATGTGCATTTTTTTCTTTGTTTTCATCCTAGATCCACATCCTTCTCCATCTAATCCTTTATCTTTCTGATTTCCCCCATTAACTCAAATGACATAGTAATCCAACCCAAATCAACCCGATAAACCCAAAATATTGGCCGAGCTGATCTGCAGGTATGGGCAAACCTAGGCCCGATCTGACCCATGCTCATTCTTAGCACCGCCACTCATGCCGTGCACGGGCATAATATAAAAATTTTATATTTGATATTAATATTAGTATTAATATTGATCATTGATTAATATTAATTGATGATATATCATATATATATATATATATATGTGAGAAGTTATACACTTCACAAAAGCGTTCTTTGCTATATTGGACTACTAGATGACTTCATTTTCACTTTTTCTCTTATCTTTTCTTTATCATTCAATTTTTTATTTTTCAATTTTCTTTTGTGTACTGATGGAAAAACATCTCTAACTTAAGAAAAGGACAAACATATGCTATCTGTCTATAAAAATTTTATGTAAAAGTGGACAATTTTGGTGTGACTTATCCAACCCGATCCATGCACAGATATTAAGTATTGAGTGAAGTCCCCCCAAAAAAAAAAGGAAAGAGAAAAAACAAAGTTTCGATTTCCACCAAGCATGATAAAAATTATAAGTTAATTAATAAAAACAGAAGAATAGTTAAAAATATTACTTGAAGTGTCTCATCACTACCATAGATATATTTGTTAGCTGTTTGATATTTAAATTAATATTTAAATATTATTAAAAATATAGTTTTATTTAGCCTTTATGATCGTTTGACAAGCTATTAATTAATTTTCGCTTATTCAGAACCAAAATATATAAAAATAAAATAAATGTTCATCGTTAAGAAAAAATTAACAAATACCATGCATGTCAATATCATTTAAAAATTTACATTTCTAAAAGCTAACTATCAAATAATGCCTTGTTTAGTTGCCTTGAATAGTTACTGTTGAGAAATGGATGGAATGAAATGAAGATTTCCATGCAAATATATTTGGTTCACATAGGAATGGAAGGGAACGAAGATTCTCATGTATGTTTATGTTTGGTTGACGGAATGAGCCTCCCATTTCACTCCTTTAGAAATACTCCTTCCCACATAAACAGATAAACTTGGGAATGTGGGTTTCAGTAAGAACGTTAATGGAATGTTCCTTTATGCATGGGAATGAGGTCGTCAATTAATATTTTTCCCTTTGTCATATTAGTATTAAATTGCAAAATTAATGTCAAATGAAAGATAATAATTGAATGACAATTTTTTTAGTTCTTTGGCTTTTAAATTTTGATTATTTTATTGTAAATTATTTTGTTATTGGTACACAAATATTTTTACAAGTTTAAAAAATCAAAATAAATATTTTAATATTTTAATTTAAAATATTTTGTTATTCGTATCAAATTCCCTTCTGATTAAAAAAATTAATAATGAACATTTAATATATATATATATATATATAATTTAGCAGGAAGCCAAGACGTGTGAATATTATTGGCTAATATTTCAAAGCTTAAAAAATTTCACATATAAAAATTTTCTATTTTATTATCTTAACTATCCCTTTCTGTCATCTACTATAACTCTCTTATTACTTTAATTTCTTCATTAGTCAAACTTCTCCATTAATTAGAGACACTTCTCATGACAGAAAAATGAGTAGCTAAAGAGAAAATTCCATAAGAAAAATGTGAGAAAATTGTGATAATTTTGCGCCTTGTGGTGGGATTTTGGCACCAAATTTTTTCTAGGAGCATCGAGAGAAATATCTTGAAAAAGTAAGGAAAATGAAACATAAAGTAAAATATTTAAAGACTCTTGCCACCGGAAGCAATCCATGAGAAATTCTTGTAACTACAAATTTGTGAGAACATTTTCTCTCGGCTATTCTTGGAGAACTCAATAAGAATATTTTCTCACAACTTCAATCCGTGAGGAAATTTGTTTCCTTATGGCCACTTTTTTCACGCATTTTTTTATGTGAGAAATTTTATGAGAAGCTAATTTTTCATGGATTTTTTTTTACTATTTTCTCATGAATTCTATCTATGAAAAACATGCTATTTTGGTGTGTTGCTATTTCTTTTTTAAAAATTATTTAATAATCCATGTAATGAGTTAGTTCTTTTTTTAGTTTTTATATGATTTATCTATATTAAGAGCACTATGGTCATTGGATCATCATTCCATTCTACTCTATTCTCACATTATATTTTTATCCAACTAAATGCATATATAAATAAAAAAAATTCTTTTCTTTCCATAACATATCAAACATAATTTTTGTTTCATCAAAACTCATTTCTATGCCTATTCTCATTTCCATTTTTCATTTCCTAAAAAACTAGAAATCATTATTGGGCATTGCACAGGATGGAAGATAGTACATTAACATGACCTTTATATGTTACTGTAAATAAGAGAGTCATTGTAGTTAAGGGAGAATCTATTGACAGGAACCAAACTGGCTTGATTGATGTGTGTATGTAAAAACTATATTCCTTCAACTTTTTCGTCGTTAATAAAAAAAGCAATTATTATTGGATAAAGATAGTAAAAATATAATAAAATTTACCTAGCTTAATTTTTAAACAAGAAAAATTCTTTCATATTATTGTTTGTTGAATTATGTGTCATATCACATGAGTAACTGTAAAGCATTTAAGGGTAGGATTTGTACGCAGTTTTTGACAATATCCGCAATGTATGAAATAAGTTGCTTGCTTGGGAAACAAGTCAAGGATTTTGGATTCTCTGATATCCCAAAAAAGTAAAAATTTGTGTTGTTTTCTGCCGCGGCTACACATGTTTGGTTCCTTGTAGTGAACGATTCCTTCTATCAAAGAACCAAACAGAAAAAGGTCAAATTATACCAAACTATTCAGCTTTGGTGGCTGATGGGTAGAGAAACTGGGTCGAATTGGGCTAGGAATTATGCTAACCCGATCTGAGGTCCGATTTATTTTATTGGGCCATTTACGCTTAAGGCCAGATTTGGCCTAGTATGGTCCAATGTTTAAGAAGACCAGACGTAGCAAGTGTAGGCCAGTTGGGCCATTCAAAAGACCAACCAAAAAAGTAAACTGAAATATTTTACAATAGCAATAAAATATTTTAAATTTTGTGTATTAGAATATTATACAATAAAAAAATTTCGATGGCAATAAAATGCGATCTAAATAAAAACAATTTAAAAAAATGTAAAATATATTCTCTATAACTAAAAATACTAAATGTATGTCAATAGTGATTTATTAATGATGTGTATGTGACAGATATCATTCATGACGTTTGGCAAAAGATATAAATCAACTTGTTAATTGAGTTCGAAAGTTTCACGCAGCAAATAATCAGAATACTGGTAAAGACCAAAAAAACAATGTCAGAGTAGAGTAGAATGAAGAAAAGTGTTCGTATTAAGAGTTTCATAAAGCTATGTTGGTCAAGCACATTTGATAGGCAGATCAAAGCAAAATTAAGAAGACTAAGTTTGAAAAAAAATATTAGTGATAATTAGTTGGAGGCTCAAAAATGAATGCTCTGTCCCCGTATAAAGAAAAAAAAAAAGTTCCGGAGATAACAAAGAAGAATAAAGATCAGTGAAAAATAAAGCAACTAAGCAAGTCTATTAGTTGGGAATTAGATCCCACATCAACCAAAACAATGCATAGGGATGGGGTGTCGGTCTATATAAAGGAGCGACCAAACCTATCAAGAAGTAAGAGGGTCGGGAAAAACTACGGGGAAAAATAGGAGAAGGGGAAATCTGTGCAGAAAAATAAAGTTAAATATAGTTTTTTGCACTAGATTTTCTCCTCACCTATTTTTCCCTCATTTCAAATACAATTTTAGTAAATAACTTGTAGTCTATAGTAATACTTTGCTTCGCTTTTTTGATGATCCTATTAGAGAAACTTGTCATTCCGCCTGTGTTTATGCATGGGTTTAAGTTTTTTATTCCAGTGTGTGTAGAAAGGAAAAATAATGAATGGGAGATAACTAAATGCTTTAAATTACTCATTTCAGAATTTATAGTAAATACCTCACCATAGTTAGAAAATTTTTTTTTTTCTATATATTTGTTGTTAGGCTTATTGTTGACAATAAATTTTGATAAAATATATGTTCTAAGCATGCTAAAGACATGAACCTCAAAATATATATGAATCCCTGGGTCTTTTACCACAATTTCCTCAGATACATATAGTAAAAATAGTGATGAAAGGAAACTTTTAATACTTTTAAAGAATGTAAATGTAAAATGTTTCAATTACTGAAAAGAATAATAATAATCATGTCTGAAATTGAAAAATAATTATGCTTGAAAATTGAAGAAGGTTTTGAAAAGTAATGATGAAAACTAAAAGAACACATAACAAAAATAAGAAAGTTTGATGCAAAATAAAATTGATGTTGATACATGTTGAACGATAGTTGTTGATCCCTATTTGGTTGTCTGAGCCTCTATTTATAAGCCACTCAACAATAATTCTCCAACCTTACTCTCCACATCTTGATCATACTCTATATTTTGCGATCTCTTTACTATCATGTGCACATTCACTTATTGTCTTATCTTTAATTTCTCACTTACTTAATTTGATTTTACTTTTTAGGGGTTAAAGAAATATTTGGGTTTAACCAGCTACAAATTTAGACCAAACACTTACACAATAAAAAAAAAAAGTTACAATTTAAAAGAAGCTGGTCTGCAGAACAAAGGCTGGCATGATATCCTTCAAAGAAATTTTTTCTTCTTTGATAGTTTTTCTGGGCTTGGCTGCTAAGGTATCCTGAGGAGTGGTGTGTGGAGCTTCTGTGGATACCCTTTTTGCATTGTGGGAGTACAGTTGTGCCAAGGGAATGTCATCTAATGATGCATCCTATGAATACACAAACAAGAAATTAGCAATAGAGCTCAATAAGTTGGAGGTATAAATGAGAGGAATAGACAGATTACCTCGTTGTCAGAAGTAGAGAAGCAGCAGTTAATGATCTCTAGGTCTTCACCAATGTCAAATACTGTGAAGGTTGGCAGTGAGTAGTTCTTCTGAACAGAGTTTGATAATGGAGTTTAGTTGAAATTATAAGTGGTGATTTTTAGTTTGAGCAGATACTTTCGGCTCCAACTCTTTTGGAAATGAATACGATCGCTCTTCCTGCTAGAAATAATCATGATTATTCTGACAGCATAAGGATATAGGTTGCCATAAGGGAACAAGAGACATACCTTCTGCAGCTGTTTCTTTCAATTCAATTGCTTTTTTGTTTAGCATCTTCTTAGCTTGGTCAAAGAATAACACGGATGCTATGCCTGTGTCATAAGTGATTCTGAATTGTATTGTGTTAGAATTTTTGTGTGGGTTCCAATCCATTGTGATTTTGGTTTTATGAAAAATGAGCTAATTTATTTTTTTTATGATCCAATTGGGGATACAAATTGATTTCATCTTATAAGTTAAGTAATTCTATTATATTTTGGGCTGAATATCTGTCAATTTGATTAGTGTAAGTTAATAGTGTAGGTCTAATTTATAGATCCATAATGGGAGGGTATTAGGGTTTATTTATACTTGGCTGGGTCCCTTTTGTTGTCATGCCAATTACTCTATCATACCTTACCCTATTGATAGACGTGATTGGGAGTATGAACATATAGGAAAAGCCTTAATCCTTTAATTCCGAGACTCAAACTTACTGCACTCATTTCTTTCTCATATGAGAGCATGTTTTCACCAGGTACATTTAAATTGTGTTTTAACATCATATAATTTTATAAATTAATTTTCTTACATTTTGAACCTGGAAGAGTAATAAGTGTAAGTTTTCAAGGAAACTAATCTACATTTGTGGCAAACTTGGTAGTAAGAGTGTCAGTTCTTTAGCAATTGTGGGAAGTAGGTCATCCTTCAATTAGCCTTATCTTGGTTGAACAATCTTGGCAACTTTCATAACACCATCTAAAATAATGTAACGTGGATTAGATGGATAGTAATTATAGCAAGCAAACGGATAGTTGGAACCTGTTTCACTTTCAATAGCTAAGCGATGGTGAGACGAAGGTGAAAGTTTAGCCACTCGTCTGTTGACATTTGGGCTCCTGGGATTGGACAACGTTATTCAAGTTTTGGGACATTTACGGTATGGGCTCATCCAAGCTGGTTCTTTGTCAAATTTCCGGAATTGCACATTTGCATTTCTCCTTTGTGAGTTCGTTATAGTGAGTGGTTTGAAAGCAAGCGAAGAATATGTAAATTTAGAGATGGAGAATATGTACCTCTATATGTTCATATCCTTGCATAATTAACAATGATTATGATGGGGTCATCTTTATCTTCTTCTTTATTATAGTATGCATTAGTTGCTGTTTCTCCAAATATAGTGCAATTTACAGCATTTCCTATGCTGATTTACGTGTGCTAGAATTTTATACAGTAATATAAAATTCTCAATGAAATATGACTCTCCTTCAAAAACTTCTTTAGTTATCTCTGTTATTGCGGTCTTGTAAAAACAGGTTGCTTGAATTTTTCCTCCCTATAAAAAGTTTGTATCAGTATGTCATCTGCGGGGGATAATATATTCAGGATATATATATATATATATATAGACGGCCGCGAAGTTATAATTGCTAAAGAAGATGAAATGATATAAATAATTCGAAGAATATAAATGAGTTGAAATTTAGTAAAGATAAATAAAAAGGAAAAATAAAAGGGAAAATGATTAAACTTTTTGTCAGACCAAAATACCCCTATTTAACATAAATAATATTTAGGAATCATTTAAACATTTATGTTAGCCAAAAATACTTTTAATACATATATTTTTATATTTTTTATTATATTATAAGGTTGATTAATTTTATAATTTTAAAATTTTTAATTACATTTATTTAAACTTATTTAATTAGTAATTTTTTAAATACAAACATTGGCTAACAAATTGTTATCATATTATAAAATTATATTTAAATACTTATGTGCCCAAAAATTTTTCAATACATATATTTTTAAACCTTTATAACATATTATAAAATTAATTAATAACTAATTTTATAATTTTAAATTCATTTATTCAAAATAATTTATTTTGTAACTTTAAACATAGACACTTGCTAAGAAAATATTTCAAAAGACGTATATTTTTAAAATTCTTATCATATTATAAAAATAATATGATTTTGATAATATTATAAAATTCATTGATTCTATACCTCTTGAAAAATTAATCAAAATCAATTTATTGAAAAAAATAACTTCTACTTAATATGATTTGGGCTAAAATATAAATAACTTTCCTCAATTTGAGGCTGGTTACATATTACCTCCATAAACTTTAAAAGTTTAAAACTAACACCCTAAACTTTCAGACTCTGTCTATTAACTCTCATGCCGTTAAAATCACTAATAAATTTAACTCCAATTATACCATGTCATACTTTTTTCTTGCCAACTGTATGTCATATCACACAAGCTAAAAATACTTGGTATATTATATACTATAGAATTCTGGAATTTAATAATTTTACCCAGATTCACAATCTTCATCACTTTTTAGTTTCTAACATTCACTCTCTCTTCTGAATGTATAATATTCTCTTCCTCCCTATTCCCCTGTCAATTTGATCAAGGTGTCGCAGGGAAGCTATGGGATTGGGAGAAAAGAACAGAACTTTAATTGAAACAAGAATTCAACCTCTTTCCCTTCTTTTCAAGGAGAAGCTCTTGATCTAATCAATGCCTTATGGATTTAGTAGGTTCAGGGGAGTCCTATATGCCATGAGAAACATTAGTTTAATATAATGAGGGATAAACTGGTAAATATGATTTATGCTAATGTGATTTTTAATTGATAAATAATATTTTAGAAATATTTCTAATTGGACTAAAGTGTAGGTTTTCAAAATAGAGGGGATGTCTCTGTAATTAAGGGAAAACAAAAGGGATGTCATTGTATTATACTCATTTAATTATTATTCACACATTACTAAATCTATAATGTATTAACTTTTAATTAAAAACAATATTAGAAATTGTATTACATTGATATTTTGAAAAGGAAATAGTATTACCATTAATGTTCCTTAAAAGATAAAAGTGGTTGATTTATTCTTTAATATTGTATAATTTTTAAAAAATATGGTTTTAGTTATATACTTTACTTAAACTAAATGTTGATTTACAATCGATCTTATTTTTTTTTTCTTCTTCAATGTGTTATTATTGCTACCGAAAAAAATTAAACAACGGGTGAGTGAAATATATTTTGGAAATGGTAATATAAAAACAATCTGGATAAATAGCAATATTTAATATTTATAATTTATGGGGAAATCACATTTTGAAACCAAAATACCAAATTTATTAAAAAAAGAATCTTATACTAGTTATTTTTTCAATTTTACTACTCAGTTTTTTCAATTTTCACCACTTTTTATTAATAAAAAGTTTTTCTTTATAATTGATTTATTCTATTGGTCCTTGATTGTGATCCCCCTAATTTATAACCATGTTGTGATAGAAATAATAAATAAAATTAAATTAAATTTTAAAGGTAAATATAGGCATAAACTATTGATGCACTGACAATTGGTATAGACTTACCCAAAAAAATTTTAAACAAAAACTAAGGACAAAGGAGAAAATAACCTTAAGAAGACAAAAGTGCCTTTTGTTCATTCGTTTGAAATGGTACTATGTGACTTGCATATTTCAATGGAGTAGTTCACTGGTATTCTTGTGAGGAGTATTTGTTCCACTTCGATGTTGAGAAGTATTCTTTGAATAGTTGGTCTGTGCCGCCAGAAATTAAAGACAAAATTGTTGGCTATTTTGGAGAGTGTGGTGGAGAATGTTTAATGGTGTTGAAAAAGAATTGAAGTAGTTTGAGTTTTAGAGTTTTGAAGCCGGCTAACAATTATGTTGGGTGGGTTGACATGAATTATGTGGATCTAACTATAATGGAGAATGATATTCCGTATATATTATATGCTCGGGAAGGTGAAATGCCACTGTTTTCCATATTCGGCATTGTTGAACTTAGTAACATCCCCACTTTCATGAATATGTTATTATAATATACATAGAATTTTTATGAGAAAAGCACGGTTGGAAAAGATATTGGATTAGAGGTATTGTTTGAATGTTAGAAAGGACAAAATAGTAATTTCACATATTTGGTACTTAGCTGTAATTAGATTCTCTTGTAGTCTTTAGAAGGAAATATGTTGGATCCTTAATAAAGTGTATAAGGTTTGGCTGGTCGCTTAGGAGGGGGTAAATTGGGTGATGCAATATTTTTTTTCCTCTTTTTGGAGCACAAACCAATTTCACCAAGAGAAGTGATAAAATAAAGGTGAACAGAGAGTGATGAAGGATATAAGTGAAATAATAAAATGGAGGATCAGACGTAAGAATTTATCCTGGTTCAGCTCAAACCACTTGGCTTACGTTCAGTCCTCAAACCACCACTTGAGATTTTCACTATATCCTATAAGTTTGATCCGAGCACATATAAATCCTTAGTACATTCCACAAGTTTCAGTAGATACTTGTGAAGTCACTCTTCTTACACTCTTACAAGATGCATAAATCTCTTAGTGTTTCCCCACACTAAGATTCTACATAAACAATAGTAGAAAAGAATGATTACAAAATAGAAACTTTCTTTTAGAGTAGATGATATATTAAAAGCTCACTCTAATGAAGTGTGTTTACTATGAATGTTGGTATAGAAAGATTTTATGTATTGAAGCAGCATTTAGGCACAAACTTACTTAAAATTGTTACTCATGAGTTCAAATGAGGTTCTATTTATAGATTTGCGGCTTGACTATTCATTTGACATAAGATCTATCAATTAGATAAAAGTTTTAACAGTTACTCTGCAAAAAAAGCTGTTCAACAACAGCATTAAATGTGTTTAACATGCCAAAATTCGAATTTTAAGGCTCAATCGATGAATTTCACAAAGTCAGCATAGTTATGTGTTTAACGTTGAACTTCATAAATTCATCTGTCATAGAGTGAAATTTGAATTTCAAGTTTGCCAAAGTTAACCCATGTTAGTTTAAGCAAATTTTTATATTGGAAGTGCATTTATTGAAGTTTGAACAGTTGTCTCAAGTTTTCACAGTGCACTTTGAAAATCGAATTTCAGAAGCTAAAATTTATCTATTAGTGGCATGTTCAACATAATACAAAAGTTCTATATTCGAAATTTGACTATTAAATTGCAAAGTTCGTCTGTCAAAGGTATGCTCTAACGAGACTCACCAGTTCTTATTTTGAAATTCGCACTTTGAAGCTCAAAATTCATTTGTTAGAGATAGTGATATTAAACTTATTTTGAACTTCACTAACATTCAAATTTTGACTAAGTTTCATATGAATTTTGCTCATTTTCACTAATATTGATTGACCCGAAATTCGAATTTCAAAACTAAAATTTGTCTATCAGAGATAAAACCCCTGTAACTTTGAATTTCATCAAGCAAAGTTCAAATTTTTGCACTAAATAAGCATGTGTCAATAACAAAATTCGTCTGTTAGTCAATATTTCTTAATTCTAATATATGCTAACATTAAGTTTACTTAATCTTAGTCGTTTAAACACATATGGTAACAAGATTAAGTAAATTTTAAAAATTAAGCCACCTCAAGACCTAAGTGAAAAGAAAATATACCTAATAGCTAGGTCTTTAAAAGTTGAGCTCCACTTTCACTTCGTTATTTCATTCTTGGCAAGTTTCTTTCTGATCTTCCATTCTTAAAGCATCATTTCTTTTCTTCTTCTTTTGAGTGAGACATAATGTTTATTTCTCTTTCTTTATTCCAATGTTCACTTTTCTTATTTGGACAATCCTACATTTAATGTATTACACTTACAAATCAAACAGTTAGTCTAATTTATATATCTAACTTGTATTATAAATCACAAGAGCACAGTGGATATATATGTACATAGCATGGTATATGTATTATAAATATATTTAAATATATACAAATACACATTTTACTTCTTCAACGAACAATGCATATGTTCGATAACTATGATGCACTTGTTCTTTATTACTCTACATTTGTCATCATCAAAACTTATATTATATTAAACCTAACAAATTGCAAATCTAGTCCTTGATTGTAATAAATTTTGAAAATTTAGATAATTGATATATATATATATATGAAAATGAATATTTTTACATGCTGGACCTTGTTAGGAGAACATTTTGAGCTCAAAAGGTATGGTTTGGAAATAATACAAACTACAAAATATAGGAGAACATATATATATATATATGTGGGCTCACATAAAAGTCAAAAAGAAAAAGGAAATGTGGGCCCCACAAGATAGAAAAATGAAAAGAAAAACATGTGGGCCCCACAATAAATACTATTTGGATCAGTTAGTAAAATAAATATAGATCCTAAACCAGTATATTTTCTATATACATTGATAGAAAAATAGTACAAATAGATACAATAAAATACCAAGAAAATGTCTAGACATAAAGTAAATTATATCGGATTAATTTGGACCAAGTAAAACATACTGGATAGTGGAAAAAGTACACACACTCTCTTATTTTCCTCTTTGGTTGAAAATTACACAATATTTTTAGAAAATGTTAAGAAAATTATGATGTAATATGATGTCATAATTATTCAAGAATGTGTGGGCAACAAGAAAACAAATTTGGACCATTGGATCAAGAGGAGAATGGATGGCTAGGATCTGTTAGATAAGCTGGCTTCTCAAAAGGGGGGTGAATTGGAAAGCTTGAAAATTTTCTACAAAATATCAAGAAAGTGAAGAAAGCAAAGTATAGATGGTAAAACAGAGTATAAGTGAATAAACTATAAAAGTTGCAATAAAGAGAATAAAACTTAGATATTTATCCTGGTTCGGTCTCTCCACTTGACCTACGTCCAGTCCCAAGTCACCACTTGAGATTTTCCACTATTATGCAAGAATTCAGTGGGCTTCTTGCAAATGCCTCAGTACAAAGATGATGCTCTGTTTCTAGAGCTCACTCATTCACTCCATGCACTCTTACAAAGTGCTTCCCAATCCCTTGTGATATCCCCTCACAAGAAAATCTTTCTTCCAGATGAAGAAAAGATTGTTTACAATGATTAAACTCTCTTAAACAGAGTGAATATGAAAGTTGGAGTACAAATATTGAAGTGAGAGAGTAAGAGACTTTGAGTAGATGATTTGGCAGAGTTTCAGTATATACAAAGTTAAAATTGTTACCTACAGCTTCAAATGATGTTATATTTATAGATTTAGGTCTCAACTATACGTTAGAGACAAAATCTATCCGTTGGAGAAGTTATCCAACGGTTACTCTAAAAAACTATCCGTTAACCAACTGCATTTAATGCTTCTAACATTCTGAAATTCGAATTTCAGTTGGTTAACAGATGAATTTCGCAGAAACTGAAGGCTAAAGACTTCAACGTTGAATGCCCGAAGTTCGTCTGTCATGAAGTGAAATTTGAATTTTGATATTTGGAAAATGTTTCTATGTTGTGACATACGAATTTTCAAGTAGAAAGTTTTTCTGTTAAGTGTGAACAGTATTTTCAATTTGCTACAGTGCCTTCGAAATTCGAATTTTGGAACCTCAAAATTCGTCTATCCGTAGCTAGTTTATAAGGCACAGTAGTTCATATAATTCAAAATTTGAATTTTCAAAGGGCAAAGTTCGTCTGTCAAAGAGACATCTTTTCAGACTTACTTCAAAATTCAAATTTATAAATACTTTAATTCGTATGTCAACATATCATTGTAATAGACTCACAAGCTTAATTTCTGAAATTTGAATTTTCATGTTCAAAGTTCGTCTGTCAGTGAGCAATTTTGAAATCCAATCTAAACTTGGTTTCAGATGAACTTTGACATAATTTCAGACGAATTTCTTTAGTTTTCATAAGTTTCATTTTGTCTGAAATTCAAATTTTCAAAATCCAAAGTTCGTCTGTTACTGAAAGCTCCTTTCAGACATTTATCAAAATTCAAATTTTCTCAAGTCAAAATTCGTCTGTCATAGAAGCTTCTCTTCATACTTGTTCAGTTTCAATATGAAATTCAAATTTCTAAAGCCAAAATTTGAATTTCCAAGATAACAGATCAGTATTAACCTTTCAAACTTCGTCTGTTGGTGGGTGTTTTTCAAATATTCCATGATTTAACATAGAATCAAAGTTTTAAAACATCTTTTCCGCAAAGCAAAGTCTTTTACTCATATCAAAACATTGCTAAACATCCTACATAAATCTTTGCACTGATTTCTCCAGGATTCCTTCACTTGAACCTTTTGTACACCTTTGATATCTTTATTCCAAGCTCTTGAAGGTTGGTTTGGAATCATCAAAACACTTGATTCAACAGGATCAAATGAAATTGTCCATAAATTAATATGAGACACCCCCTTATTTCTTTATCTTGGCCGTGCAAGGAGAAAGAAGAGAGACAGGGAGAAGCTGAAATTTTAGAGAGAGAAGGAGAGAAAGAAGGCAAAGAAGAAGGATAGGTTTGAAGGCAAGCAACGAAGAAAGAGGAGAAAGATAATTGATTAAGTTGGAATCAAATTTGAAGTCCTAAAGGTTCTTTAAGAGGATGACCTATGGAATTAGTTAATTTAGTAACTATACTGTGATGAATTTAGGCTTGGAGAAGCTCAAAAAGATAATTGGTTAAATTGGAATCAAGTTTGAAGTCCAAGGAAAGGTCTTGAGGTAGCAATTTATATTTCTTGCTTTTATATATTCATTTGTAGTTGTTATGATGATTTAATTGTTGCCATATTATTATTGTGTTGTTCTGTGACTGGTATTGACTATTTTTGAGTTGAGGGATATGCTCGGGATATCCATTTTCTAGGGGAACCTCTACCAAAATTTTTACTTGACAATATGGTGCGTTAATGTTTTATGATGTTATGTGACTACTTATGAAGGTTATGTTTGCTTGAAATATTTATTGCTATTGAGATTATCCAATCTCACCCTCCGAAACCCACTAACCATGATAAGACTAAGTTATTTATTACTATTGAGATTATCAAATCTCACCCTTCCAAACCTACTAACCATGATAAGACTAAGTCATGCAAGGGATTGTGGAAAGACAAAGAGGAAAGAAGAAGAAGATGACAAAATTATGTTTAGAAACAATAAAAAAAGCTATAAAGGTTTAGGCAAGGATAGTTATGAATCTTTGCAAGGAAAAATGTTTAATATAACATCTCCATATTTTTGTATATAATTGCATGATTAGATGATGACATGAAATGATATGAAATTGTTCTAGATTGATTTGTGATGATTAGGGATGCTTGGAAATATAATTAAATAGGTTAGAGGTCCAAAATAGCATAAAAAGATTAAAAAAAAAAGGGCTTAAAAAGGCAAAATAGTCATTTTGCTAAAAAGTAAGGGCAAAAAGTTCATTTTACAAAAGTAGAGAGAGAAAATAATATTATAATACTCCAGTGTAGGGTAAAAGTACAAGTGATATGGGATATATAGGTTTGGAGAAGGAAAAGTACAAGTACAATATGAGTACTAAATGCTGACTGAGTAAGATGAATAATAAAAAATAAGCAAGATAAGTAGACTCCACATGAAAAAGTAAAGACAAAAATGTAGCAGATCCCATAGATAAAGTACATAAAAAGAATGCAGGGTATAATAGAAAACCAAGATGAAAGTACACAACCCAGGGCCCACTGGATTTGTAAAATGGCAAGATAGTAATTTCTCTCTGCCCCCTTGAAATGACCAAAATTTTGGAGGGAAGACATGGACAAAATTGTCCTCCACTCCTCTCTCACAAGGAATAAAATATCTAGGGACAAAGTGGGGAAAACACATAAATAATTCAAGAATATTTGTAGGCCATTAGATCAAGATTGAATCTAAGGGCCAATGTTCATCCACTTTCTTATAAACACCCCAAGACCCCCTCCTCTCTTTGCTCATTTTAAGACCACAAGGTGGCAAGTTAGAGTAACCGAGAGTGAGAGGAGAGGAAGAGAGGAAGAAAGGAAGGAGGAAGCTAGGGCAAGGGTCTCCAAGCTTCAAGGTAAGTTTCTTCTTTCCATTTCCTAATGATCATTCAATCATTTGGAATTTAGAAATGCAAGTTTTCTTCCTCCCTCAAGCCTTCCCCTAGTCTCGGGCAAAATAAGAAAATAAAGGAAGGGTGTTTGCTTCCAAAAGACAATGTTAGGAATGAATTTAAGATATGGCATAATGCCTAGAATGCATGATTGAATGATTTAAGATTGAAGTTTCCAACTTTGGGTTTATTAGGGCCATGTCTCAGCCAAGATGGAAAGTGTATTAGGGAGTTATTTTTTTTATGAAACTAATGATCTCAATGAGTTTCTAGCATGCAAATTAGTCAAGAAAGATCAAGGAATTGATGATCCAAGATGGTTTGCAAAAGGTCAAATGTTAGAACCACCTATGCATACATGGTTTCCAATGTTGTTATCAAGTTGTTAAGTAAAGTTTAATGATGTTGTTAGGCTCTAAGCAAGTTGAAGAAGCAAGCTAAAACTAGTAAAAGGCAAGGTTAAATTAGGAAGGTTAAAATACCAAGTTAGTCTCCTGCTCTTGTCTTTATGTTATTGCTAATGATGTTTTATATGCTCTTATGTTATGAAAATGTTGTCATGTTGTTTCCAAAACTATTTTCGCAACTGATTGGCTATTTTTATGATGAGGGCTAAGTTCAAAATGCCTTGTTTTTAAGCTGTTATGTTGCTAAAATTTTGTCAAACAACGTACATGCTTTATGTATTTTATGAAACCATACTATGTTTTTATGTCTTAAATATGTTGTGATGACAAGTTGACATGTGCAAGTTAACTACTGAGATTCCTCAATCTCACTCTATAGTTTCCTAAATAATAGGGCCAAGTAATACTAAAGGAAAGCATGTGGCTAAGAGGATTGGAGAAGAAGAAGAATGATGTTATGGAAACTACTTTGGACTGATTTTACTATCTGTTTTGAACTATTGTATGCATTCAGATATGTCTCCAAAAATTCAATTGTCTATATGTAAGGTTAGAGCATGTCTCATGAACATTATAACACTGATTTGGATGTATTTGGAATTATACAATAGAAATTATGCATGTTTTCTCAAAACTGTTCCAGTGAGTACTTTGTCTAGTAGGTATGGAATAAATGTATAATTTTTAAATGGCTAGAAAGCATACACGTAAATATTTCTTATAATGATAAGAATGCATGAATTGGCCTTATAATATGTGAGATTTGAATTTTCAAAGTTATGGCTCAGAACCTAGACAAGAATTGGAAGCAGAAACTAAATAGTAAAGTTTAAAGACTAAATTATGTAAATCTGAGCAATAACTTTCCAATTTCATTTTTTTCCTATGAATTTAAGATGTTCATGATTTCTAAAAGCTTGAACTACTGTGAAATAATTTTTTTTTTGCATTTAATTGTGATTTTTGAAAGTTCACTGCGCAATTTACTGTAAAGTCTGCGAAAAACAATTTTAACAGTTTTAAGTTTTTATTCGATTCGAGTTCTCAAAAGGCTTTTTAGTTCTTCAAATCTAAGCAGTTTACATGATAAAGGTATTGAATTATAAGATGCTACATTTCGCTAGTTAATTAGTTATAGTTCCTTGTGGTTGGAATGACTCACCAGGAAGCTATTGTGTGAAGGCAGGCAATATGTCTTATTTTGATTGTGATAGACATGACTCTAACCACAATGGGTGGCTAGACCCAAAACCAGAGGAAGAAGTTAATGAAAGTGTAGGATCCAATGAAGTCAACGAAGTACTATAAGGAAACTTTCTTGAATTGAATGATCTAGAGGAACCATTGGAACCAGGACTAGAGCCCATTGCATCAGTTCCCCTTCAAGTTGTTCTAGCTCATGAACGAGGAGTGGAAGTAGAAGAGGATGTGAACATTGAAGTGAGAATGATTTGGGGCTTAGATCACACTGGCCCCATGGTCACATTTGACAATGCATATAAAACAAGGAAGATTGTGACTAATCTTTTCAGGGATAATTAAGAAAACTATGATGAGTCAAAATGGATGCAGTTAAAGATGCTAAAGAATTCATGGAATCACACAACTACTACTACATTGAGGAAACATGGATTGAAGGTATGATTAATGCAATGCTCGATGATGAATTCTGGATGCCAATCAAAGTTAGACTTCTAGAGGAAATGCCAGAAACTTTAGAGGATTGCATAAGGGAATTGGCATTCTAGGAAGCGTGATGATTGGATGAAGAGGATTCAAAAAGAACTGAGGGAGACCTAGTAGAGGATCCTAAGGAGGACCCCGAGGAAGTATCAAATGAAGAAAATGAGAATTCTAGCAGATCTTAAATATTAATAAAAGTTTATGTATAACTATGTTTGTACGAAGAACACTTATTGTTAGGATTGTTGGCTTCCCAAAAGAGGGTGAATTGGGAAGTTCAAAATTTTTGTACAAAAATGTAAGTTCATAGTAAAAGTAAAAGTTTACAAAAAAACAGAGTGTAGTAAAAATGAATGTAAATGCAAGATGAGAGAAGAGAGGACTCAAAAATTTATCCTAGTTTGGTTTAATCCACTTGACCTACATCCAGTTCTCAAGTCACCACTTGAGATTTCCACTATTAGCAAGAATTCAACGAGCTCCTTGCAATGCCTCAGTACAAACTCATGCTTTATTCTTATAACATTCAAACTTTACACTCAACATTCTTACAAGTGTTTCCTTGTACCCTTTGTGATTCCCTTCACTTAGAATCTTTCTTTCAGATGAAGAAAAGATTTTATACAAACTGAATACTCTCTAGAATAAAGTAGATATAAAAGTTAAGATACAATAAATGCTATATGTGGGTGAAAAAGCTTTGAACCATAAATTTAGCAGAGTTATTGTAAAGATAAGCTCAAATTCATTACTCACAATTTCAAATGAAGTTCTATTTATAGATTTGTGACTTAACTAGTCATTAGACACAAAATCTAGCCGTTAGAAAATTTAATCAACAATTACTCTATAGAAATAACTGCTGATCAATCGCATTTAACGTGTCTGACATGCCAAAATTTGAATTTTGGAGTTCAATAGATGAATTTCATAAAGATATAAGGTTAAAGATTCCAACATTGAACTTTAGCATTCATCTATTCAGATGTGACATTTGAATTTTGAGTTTGTCAAAAATATCTCATGTTAGAACATATGAATTTTCATACCAAAAGTGCATATGTTAACTTTGAATAGTTGTCTCATGTTTTCACAGTGCACTCAAAATTTGAATTGCAGAAGCTAAAATTCGTCTTTCAGAGGCTTGTTCAACATGACACAAACATTCTCCTATGTGAAATTTGAATGTTGAACTGTGAAGTTCATCTATTAGAGGTATGCTCTAATGAGACTTACAGGTTCTTATTTCGAAATTTGTATTTTGAAGTCAAAAGTTCATTTGTCAGAGGAAGTGACTCTGAACTCTCTTTGAACTTTTCCAACATTCGAATTTTGACTAAACTTCACATGAATTTTACACATATTCACTAGTAATGCTTAGCTCGACATTTGAATTTCATAACTGAAATTCGTTTGTCAAAGATGAAACCTCTGTATATTCGAATTTCTCCAAGCAAAGTTCGATTTTTGCATAAAATATACATAAGTTAATAGCAAAATTCATCTATTATTCACTATTTTTCAACTTTAACATATGCTAACATAGGATAACTATGAAATTACTCATTTTAGTGCTGTGGTAACATGAATAAGTGAGAATAAAAGCTTTTTACCCAGTGTAGATAGTGAAAAATCCTAACAACTAAATCTTCACACATTATTTATTGGATTTATTCACTTTGCCATTTGATACTTCTTTGATATTCTCTTTTCTAAGCTCTGGTTATTTGGAATCATTAAAACTTCTAATTCAACAATTCTGACTGCAGATTTTGATTGTAATATATGCAGTCATAGCTAACATAGTAAGAGTATAAGTTGTATATGGAAAAAGGTGGTTATGACTTGAATGTATGAGCTTTATGTAAAAACTTATATATGTGAATAATAGTAGTATGTTATTATAATCCTTTGAGTACAAGTTATTTTATGTTTATGAATTTCTGAGAACTATGATTATTTTCTAGACACAAGATGGTTAATACTAGAAAGCAAGTTAGAATTGTAACATTTGAAAGAGCTCCTAGAGCAGCAGCATTAGTTGATCCTCTACAAGTTATTCTGGAAAGATTGGATCAAAAACAACAAACCATTGAACAATTACATAGCAAACACTCAGAGGCAACCACAGGAAACAAGAGTTGAAAACTCACCCTTAAGACAGAATCAGCAACAAGTGCCTTGAGCTACACAAGCAGCTCAACCAATGATAGATTTAGCAAAGCAACAACATGTTATAGCACCGTTTTGCAAACATCACCAATCTTCCTTTGATGTAAAGTTTGATATTTAAGTGACAGAAGACTAGATTATGGGTTTGGAAAAAGATTTTCCAGATTATGGGGTATGCCTCAGAAATGAAAGCATTGTTGGCCATATATATGCTAGAAAAAAAAACAGGCAGATGGTGACAAAATACTGAGTTGATTTTGAAAGCATGAAACATTCCATGTACATGGGAAATATTTTTGGAACAATGTTATGAAAAGTACTTACCATGGTCTATCCGAGATGAAAAGGAAGTTGAATTCATTATGCTCTTACAAGCTGAAGATTAGTCAATGAATGAATATTTGACTACATTTATTTAGATGGCAAGGTACTCCACCTACCTCCAACAACATGATGATGAAATATGGAAGATAGAAAAAGATAGAAAGAAGTTTAAAGCTAGCCATTAGAGAGCAGGTGGCCCCAATGCAAATCAGAACCTTTAACACATTAGTTGAAGTTAGTAGAATCACTCAGAACAATATGAACCATAATAGTATAGTATTAACTCCCCTAGTAAACACCAAGAAAGTTGCTGAGGAAGGAGAAGCAAGTAAGAAACAAAGAAGGCCATGGAACAACAATAACAGGAAATTCAAATGGGCAGGCAGAAGAGGAGGACAAAATACATATAGAAATGAACTAATTTGAAAATAATGCTGAAAAACTCATGGTGGAAGGCGATGTTTAGCCTGCGGAATGCTTGGTTCCAATGTGGTAAAGCTAGACACAGCAAGATTTTAACATGGAGCTGGCCAAAACCAGACCCCAAGCATAGGGAAGAGTTTTTGCTCTTTCTCAGCAAGAGGCTTAAAAGTCACCTAATCTCATCGAAAGTATGATTAAAGTTAACGATTATCTTGTAAATGTATTATTTGATTCAGGTGCTAGTCATTCATTTATATCCTATGACTATGCTAGATGATTGGGTTTGATCATTACTGTTTGGCCATATGATTTACATATTTAAACACCCATTGGGAATAAGGCCACTACATCTAATGTTTGGCTAAATTACATTGTCTAGTATGAGTATTGTTGTACCACATTGGATTTAATTTGCATGTCTTTCCCTAATATAGACATTATTATTGGCATGAATTGGTTGTTTGCAAAAAATTTCATCCTAGATTGTAAAAATAAGACCCTAATCTTACCTTCCCCCAAAATTGTTCCATGTACTGAGACTAAGCTAAATTTTATATTGACCACTCAAGCTAAGAGATGCTTAAGGAAAGGATATCAAGGATATTTGGTTTTCTTTTTTATAAATGTAGAAATAGAGGAATGAATCAAGGAAATACTAATGATAAAAGAATTCCTTGAGATTTTTCCAAAGGAGTCTAGTGGATTGCCACCAGAACGAGAAGTTGAATTTTCATTGATTTGGTGCTAAGGACAAGACCGATTTCCAAAGCACCATACAAAATGGTTTCAAATGAAATAGTGGAGGTTAAGAAATAGAATGAGGAGCTTTTGGAGAAGGGATTCATCAAACTAAGCGTACCTCCCTGGGGTGCTCCTATATTATATTGTTTGTTAAAAAGAAGGATGTAAGCCTCTAATTCGATATTGATTACAGAAAAATGAATAAAGTCACTTGAATACCTTTGATTATTTAGGAATATAAGTTAAGGGTTCATATTCTAAAAAAAAGTACAAAATGGGGTCAGGAAAAATACCCTATGTGATTGAATCTCAAAATATGTCTATTGTTTGGAAAATTATTATTAAAGATTGGGGAATTTTTTTGAGTAGGCTCGGTTATAAGACTAGCAATGGTCAAGATGTCTCTTTCTATTTTGACAATTGGGTTCCTGGCTGTAATCAACTTGCTCTCCATGGAACAAATAATGAGAAAATCCTTCATTAGAGAGTCCGTGACCTATTTGATCATGAATTCATGATGGAGGTTGGAAGCTAAAAATTCTTGATAAAATTCTTCCTCTTTAAATTGTGGAGACCATTAAGAAGATTGAAATTAGGTATATGTTAAATCAAGTGTTTTGATGATTCTAAATAACTAAAGCTTGGAAGGAAAATATCAAAAGAGTGTAAGAGCATTCACGTGAAGAAATCCAGGAAGAAATGAGTAAAGAATTAGTTTGTAGGATTTCTCACAATGAACATAGAGTAAAAGGCTTTTATTTCACTCTTACTGGTTTTAAATATGTGTTTTTCAATTATCCTTTATTAACTTATGCTAAATTTGAAAAATACTGACTATCAGATGAATTTTGAGTTGTTAAACTCCATATATATATTTGAAAATTCAAGCTTTGATAACTAAAATTCAAAGTTACAAAGATGTTACATCTGTCAGACAAATTTCAGTTGATTGAAATTTGAATTTCAAGTCAAGTATAATTTGTGACAAATAGAAAATTCATCTAAAGTTATGTCAAAGTTTGTTTAATATTAAAGTGCAAAAAGAGTTCAAAGTTAGTCCCTCTAATAGATGAACTTTACATTTCAAAATTCAAACTTTAAATTGAAAACATGTAAGTCTGATTAAAGGTCTCTCTGTCAGACATTTTTTGAAAGTTCAAAATTTAAATTTTGAAAAGTAGAACTCCTGTACCATATTGAATTACTCACTAACAGACGAATTTTGAATCCCCAAAATTTGAACTTCGAGTGCACAGTAGCAATATGAGATAACTGTTCACAATCAACATATGCACTTTAAACTTGAACATTCATATGTTTTAACATGAGAAATATTTGTCAAAACCAAAATTTGAATTTTACTTTTAAATAGATGAATTTTGGAAATTCAACATTAAAGTTTTTAACTTATGGTCTTTGCAAAATTCATCTATTGACACCCCAAAATTCGAATTTTAGAGTGTCAGACGCATTAAATGCGGTTGGTGAATGACTAGTTTTATAGATTAACTGTTGAATAACATCTCTAATGGCTAGATCTTGTGTCTAACGTATAGTTAAGACACAAATATATAAATAGAACTTCATTTGAAATTGAAGGTAACGATTTTATGCTGTATGTACTGAAATTCTATTGAAATCATTAGACAAAGCCTTCTACTCACTCATACTTTATTTATTGCACTTCAACTATCACATTTACTCTGTGTTAGAGAGTTTTTCTTTCTATAACTAATCTTTTCTTCATTTGGAAGAAAGATTTTCTTTTGAGGGGTTTTCATAAGGAATTTGGGAAACACTTTGCTAGAGTGTAGAGTGAAAATCTATAAGCTCTTAGAACAGAGCACAAGGCTATACTGTGGCATTGTAAAGAGCCCACTGAATTCTTGCAAGATAGTGGAAAATCTCAAGTGGTGGCTTGAGGACTGGAAGTAGGTCAAGAGGAGTAGACCGAACCAGGATAAATCTTCGTGTCCTCTCTTTCTCTACTTTGCAAACTGCCTTTTTATATTCTGCACTCTGGTTTCTGCAACTTTTACTGTCACTGCTCTTTTACAATTTTGCAAAAAATTTTAAACTTCTTAATTCACCCCCTTCTTGGAAAGCTAGCAAACCTAACAAGTGGTATCAAAGTCTGGACTCCCAACTGAAGGATCTAACAATCCGGGAGAATATATGGCTAGCTTTGGAGAAATTCTTCTTCAAGGAAATAACACCAACAGACCTCCTGGCTTCCGTGGAGAGCACTATGGATACTAGAAGATGAGAATGTAAATCTATCTCCAGTCCATTGATTTAGATATCTGGTCAGTCATCCAGAAAGGCAATTTTGTCTCAATGAAGCTGCAGGATGATGGCAAGTATAAAGAAAAGCCATAGGAGGAATGGAATGAGGAAGATAAGAGAAGAGTCCTGCTCAACTATAAGACAAAACATTGTTTGGTCAGTGCACTCAATCAGGACGAATTTTACAGGGTATCTCAATGCACCACAGCCAAAGGAATATGAAATTGCTCACGAAGGAACTATTGGAGTGAGGGAAAATAAATTAAATTCCTGCATTAGTGAACATGAAAGTTTCAGAATGATGGAAGGTGAAAGCATCAAAGATCTGTAGAAAAGATTCACCCTCATTGTGAATCAACTGAAGAGCCTCAGTAAGGAGTACACATAGCCAGAGAAAGTCAGAAAAATTCTTAGAGTTTTTCCTCTAAAATGGCAACCAAAAGTAACATCTATAGAAGAAGTCAGAGGAGAGTCAATGGCTTATGTTACAGCTCTCTTCGGCAGTCTTGAAGAATATGAGGGCAAGATGAAAGCTCTCAAGGATACTGGACAAGACAAGAAGAAAAAGGGTCTTGCATTAAAAGCTGCAGAAGAAAGAAAAGAAGACTTTGATGATGAAAAAGAATTGGATGAAGAAACTCTGGCTATGTTAGTTAGAAAATTTGGAAGATTCTACAGCAAAAAAGAGAAATAAGAAGTTCTTCAAGAAAGGAGCAACTGCAGACAGCAAGAAAGAGAGCAAAGAGCCTATCACCTGCTATGAATGCAAAAAATAAGGGCACATTAAATGGGAATACCCACAATTCATGAAAAAGTAGGAGAGAGAAAAGAAAATGGCTGATAAAGGGAAAAAGAAAAAGGCCTACATCTCTTCAATATAGGGCAACAACTCTAATAAGGAGGATAAAGATGAAAAAGAGATTGCCAATATATGTGTGACGACATAAGCAGTAGAAGAAACTCAAAATTCATCTGTTAGTGATCATGAAGATGAGGTAAATGATCCTAAACCCTCCTATTTTGAACTACTTGATACATTTCATGATCTGCATGATGAATTCATTAAAATTGCAAAAGAACTAAAACTAGCTAAAAGGAAGACTAGTAAGTTAGAATCATATTGGAAAATGGCTGACACTGCATCTCAACATAGAGCTAAATCTATTTGTTGTGCATCATGCATTGAACTGAAGAAAAATAATGAATATCTTGTGAAAAGCATGGCTAAACTCACCAAGGGTAAAGACATGTTATTTGCATTACTAGGAAATTAGCGAATTGCACAAGGAAAAGCTGGTCTTAGTTATAATCCTTATGCAGTCAAGGAAAAGAATGAAAAGAAAAATAAAAATTTATATATGAGACACTTTATACACACTGATGGACATAAAAGCCATAATTCAAAAGCCATTGAATCCTATGTCCAACCCAAATTTGTGAAACAAAAATATTCTCTACATTACTTTCTTCCTGTATCACAGTCTAGCAGTCCCTTTATCACCTGCCACTTCTTTAATAAGAATGGACATGTTTCTAGTTCATGTTGGTTAAAGAAAAATGGACTTGGTAGGAAGGTAAAATAGGTTCCCAAAAGTTCATTTTCACCTAGGAAGAATGCTACTAACAGAAAAGGACCCAAACAGATTTGGGTATCTACAAAGAAAGATTAAATTTTATTTGGTAGGTGTGTCTTAGAGCTAGCAAGAATAACAAATGGTATATGGACAACACATGCTCAAGACATATAACTAGTGATAAAGAGAAGTTCATCACTCTCGGAGACAAGAAAGGAGGAAAAGCGACATTTGGAGGTGATCAATATGGCAAGATAGTTAGCATTGTCATCATAGGCAAGAATCCTAAGATATCCATAAAAGAGATGCTGTTTGTGAATGGTCTCAATCACAACTTGCTGAGTGTGAATCATACATGTGACAAAGTTAATTGGGTACTATTTGACTAAAAATTCTACCTGGTCATTTGAAAAAATGATCACAAAGTAATTTTCAGAGCTCAAAGGGATGGTAACTGTTATACTATTGATCTAGATGAACTTCCTACCTTAGACTCTATATGTTTAATTAACAAAGATAATGAAATTTGGTTGTGGCATAGAAGACTAGCTCATATTAATATGAATCAACTAACCAAATTAATTAAGAATGAATTAGTGACTGGTTTACTCAAAATCTCTTTTGAAAAGGATAGAGAATGTGATGCATGCCTAAAAGGGAAACAAACTAAACCATCATTCAAATCTTAAAATATAATTACCACATCTAGACTACTGCAATTATTGCACATGGATTTGATAGGTCCATCTAAAGTAAAAAGCATTGGTGAAAACTTTTATGTGCTTGTGATTGTAGATGATTACTCTAGATTTACCTAGACTTTGTTCCTTTTTTCCAAAAGTAAAACATTTGATGCATTTGTAACTTTATCCAAGAAAGTACTGTGAAGAGCATGGAATTGTTCACAACTTCTCAGCTTCAAGGACTCCTCAGCAAAATGGAGTGGGGGAAAGGAAGAATAGGATATTGGGAGAAATGGCAAAAGCAATGCTGAACGAAAATGAGCTCTCTCAATATTTCTAGACTAATGCAGTAAACACAGCAAGCTACATTATTAATAGAACCTATATTAGACCAATTCTGGGAAAGACACCTTATGAGCTTTACAAAGGAAGGAAGCCAAATCTCTCACACCTACATGTGTTTGGATGCAAGTGCTTTGTCCATAACAATGGAAAAAAGAATTTGGGTAAGTTTGATGTTAAATCAGATGAAGATATATTCCTTAGCTATTCTAGTAGAAGTAAAGCATATAAGGTGTTCAATAAAAAGACTAGAACTATAGAAGAACCTGTGCATGTGGTTTTCATTGAAAATGAAACTGTTTCTTAGCATGCCATAGATGAGGATGATCTAATCTCTAGCTTTAAGAACTTGAATTTTTCTGAAGAAGATAAAATTGAACCTCCTAAAATATATGAATCTGCTAATGTAGAGGAAGATATTTAAGAGAAAGATGTTGAATGTGAAAATAATGAAGAAATTTCTCAAGAACTCCCTAGAGTTTGGAGATATTAAAGGAGTAATCCAGTTGATCAAGTGATTAGGAGTATTCAAGAGAATGTTCAAACCAGAAGATAACTTAGGGATCAAGTAAATAGCTGTGTATTTATTTCTCAAATTGAACCTAAGTGTACTGAAGAAGCTCTAATTGATGAATATTGGATATTAGTTATGCAAGATGAACTTAATCAGTTTGAAAGAAATCAAGTTTGAGATTTTGTTCCAAGGCCCAAGAATTACCCAATTATTGCAACTAAATAGGTATTCAGAAATAAACTTGATGAATCTAGAACAATTATCAGAAACAAAGCTAGATTATTAGCCAAAGGATACAATCAGGAGGAAGGCATAGATTATGAGGAAACTTTTACTCTAGTTGCAAGATTGGAAGCAATAAGAATCCTCTTAGCCTATGTGTGCATAAAAGACATAATGCTTATCAAATGGATGTAAAAAGTGCTTTTCTGAAAGGTTATATCATGAAGAGGTTTATGTTGATCAACCTCCAGGTTTTGAGAACTCAACAAAGCCAAATCACATTTATAAATTGAAGAAACCTCTTTATGGCTTAAAACAGGCACCTAGAGCATGGTATGAAAAGCTAAGCAATTTCCTAATTGATAAAAGGTTTAACAGAGGAAAAGTAGATACAACATTGTTTACTAAGAAGGAAAATAAAGACTTATTGTTCAAATTTATGTTGATGATATTATATTTGGTGCTACTAATGAATCTCTTTACAAGAATTTCTCTTAGTTAATACAAAGTGAATTTGACATGTCAATGATGGGTGAGCTCAACTTCTTCCTTGGACTGTAAATTAAACAATGTGATAATGACATCTTCCTCAATCAATCAAAATATCTGAAGGAGCCCCTAAAAAAGTTTGGAATGAAAAACTTCAAATCAATGGGGACTCCTATGGCTATTGCAACAAAACTTGATATAGATGAGGGATGAAAGCCTTTTGATATAACTTAGTATAGGAGAATGATTGGTTCCCTGCTATACCTAACAGTAAGTAGACCAAACATTACGTTCAGTGTCTGTATGTGTGCAAGGTTCCAATCATATCTCAAAAAGTCCCACGCAACAGCTATGAAGAGAATTTTTAGATACTTAATTGGAACATCACATATGGGACTTTGGTATCCAAAAGGCAATGGAGAAGAGCTTATGGGACATACTGATGCTGACTTTGCTAGATCCAAAAGTGTTAGAAAAAGTATAAGTGGAACGTATTAGTTTTTAGGAGGATCCCTGGTTTCATGGTTCAACAAGAAGTAGAACAATATGACTCCCTCCACAGCAGAAGATGAGTATGTAGCAATAGGCAGCTATTGTGCTCAAGTCCTTTGGATGAAGTAGCAACTTGAAGATCTTGAGATTGAGATGAAGGAAATACCAATAAAATGTGATAATCAAAGTGCCATCAATATCACAAAGAATCCAGTCATGCATTCAAGGACAAAGCACATTGAAGTAAGACATCACTTCATAAGGGACCATATTTTGAAAGGAGACATCAAATTGGAATATGTCCCTATTGAAGATTAGATTACAGACATTCTGACTAAACCACTTGCAGAAAATAGATATTGCAAAATTGGAAGAGAATTGGGAATGGTAAATCCCAATGAATTATAAGCAAGCCTCTAACTAAATCTATTTAAGTTTCTGGCATTAAATTGATACTAACTTTAGAATTGGAGTGCATTTAAGATGTTTTGCAGGTACTCCTCATGAGTCCAGATGATAGTAAATCAATTTAATGGAGTTTATCAGACCTGCATAGTTAAAAAATGCTGAAGTAGAGCTAGAAATTCAAACTTTCAGGCCCTATCTGTAAGTTTAGCATTTCAAAATTTGCATTTTAGATGTTATTAGATGAATTTACATGTTAAATTGTGATTTTGAATTCATCGGTATGCTTAAAATTCGAACTTAAGGGCTAATTAGAAGAATTTCAGTGGCTCACATGTTGTTACAATATGTTCATGTCTCTCGAAATTCATCTATTGTCTGGTGAAAATTCAAATTTCTAAATAAAAATGTGAATATTGACTTTGTTCTAGATGCTCACTATGCGAATTTCAATAACTCAAAATACGCATTTTAAAAGCTCTTTACAAAACTTTAAAATTCGAATTTTAGAATCTCAAAATTCATCAATTGAAGCATGCAATCATGATTGGTCTATGTTAGATGAAGTTCAAGGATGAAACTCGTCTGTTGAATTTCTCACTCTTTGTTTGCTTAATATTTGATCTCTCAAAATTTGAACTTTGATGATTCAAAGTTCGTCTGTTAGAGTTTATACCTTGAACTTAGCTTATGTCAGACAAACTTTAAGATGAAAATTTGTCTGTCAAAAAGCCTCTCTTTTAGGTTAGCTATGTAACTGCTCGAAATTTGAATTTTGGTCCCTCAAAATTCGTCTGTTGAATGGTTACAAAAGCTAAAATGAAGGGTCTCGCTCTGAACAGACTCAACCTTTTTCATCTTTCTCCCAAGTCTATTCACCTAATCTTTTAATTTCTCATCAATTCCATTCGTGAATCTCCATTTTCCACCATTTAAACTCCTTTTCGTACCTTATAAACCCCTTCCTTGCATCTTTCTGCAACAATCTATCACAAGAATGGCAAGGGTTAAAAATCCCAATGTGGGTGAAGGAGAGTTCAAACCAAAGAAGGCTGTTAAGTCTCAATATGCCTCTAAGGGATGTAAAACTAAGAAAAGGAAAGGTGAATCCAACAAGGGAACTTCCGTCAAAAAGTCAGAAAACAACTCCCAAGGCTGGCTCAAAGAAACCTATGTCTCCTGTTGCTGCCTCTGCCTCATCCAGTATTGAGTCTGAGGAATTCTAGTTAACCACTAAGCCATTGTGAAGCAATGCTCATATCCTGGAATAGTATACCACCAAGTTTATCAGTAAGAAGATAACCAAATATCACTGTACAAATTTGGAGGAATTTCTTATTTTCAACAATTTTAATGTTGGGTTATGGTTAGGGGTGTGCATGGGCCGAGTTGGGCCGGGCTTCACCCCCGCCCGATGCCCGGCCTGTGCACACCCGGGTTAGGCACCGGGCGGGGTTTGGTCGGCCCGGTACCACATAATTTTTTTAAAATATTAAAAATAAAATAAAAACTAACTTTATGTATTAATGAAAAATTTTTAATTATTAATGTAAAAGTAAATTTTTTAAAAAATATAATGTTATGATAGAAATTAATTTTCTTAAAAATTATAAATATTTACAACTATACATTATTGTCATATAATATTAAATTAAGAAATCAATTTAAAATTTTAAATAAAATTAAAATATCAAAACCTTACAAAGTTTTTCATAGTAATCAAATAATAAATGTATTATATAAGATATATAGAAAAAATCTTATAAAATCAATTAATATATACAAAATAATATATTTAAAAAAACATATATATATAGTTCGGGTTGGGCCGGGTAAAACAACCTAACCCGAAGCCCGGCCCAACCCGAAATGAAGCCCGACCCGGTTGGCCCAATAGGACCGGGTTGGACTGGGCCAACCGGGCCACGGGTTTTCTGCACAGCCCTAGTTATGGTTAATGAGATATAAAAATCTATTAGAAATTAAAGAAAGATATGATGATGAGGTCATCAAAATATGGTATGGTGCTCTGTTGTACAATAGCAAAAAAGAGAAATGACAGGTTAATTTGAGGTCCAGAACTCTATGGCTCTCTGATGAGACATTTAATGAAGTTCTAGAAATCCCTGGGCAAGATTACCTCAAGATTGATATCACCATCTCAAGATATGGATGAGGGTGAAAATACATATGAGAAAGGTGGTCCATTCTTGAATTACAAGGAGAGCACAGTCCTGAATACCCTTTTCAGAAGGCGTGAGAATGGCCCTCCCCTAAGTTTGCTGAAGCCCTTTGATCAAAGAGTTCAAGTCAGGATCCTGCATTATATTGTGTCCAGGATCATATTCAACAAAAGGGGAAGCTTTAATCTAATTATAAGGGCTGAAACTCATGTGATGACTGCACTGATGGGTGGAAAGCTGTTGAATATAGGCTATATCATCCTCCAGTGTATGATCAAGGCATGAGATCAAAGGAGAAATTCTACCTTGCCCTTTGCCTCGATCATCACCAAAATACTTCAGTATGCCAAAAGACAACACTTGGAGAAAGGTAGGGGCAAGCCCACTGAAGTATTCAAGGAGGAAGAGTTACAATGGATGGGGATTGAAAGAAAAAAAGGGAGATGGGCTGGCAAAGGAGCAGGAAAGCCAGAGGACCTATTCTTTGAAGAAAGTCAATCACAAGAGGGGACCTCTGCAACTATACCACATACTCAGCCCTTACCACAGCCAGCCCAACATATTTCTCCTCCATCACATCTTATCTCACCTCTAACAAAGCCCACTTAGACACCTCAGTCCTCCATTCCTTTGAGCTGGTCTAAGCCAACCAAAATCATTGAGTTATATCACAACCTCTCTACACTCATGCTGAGCATCAGAGATAAGTAAAATGCCAAGTTTGCTCATCTGCAGGATCAAATCTTTCAGTTAGCCAAAAACATGAAAGTGGTTGCTGATGCCTATAAAGACATTAGAAGTGTTATCCCCTCTACATCAGCTCCACCTCAGACTAGACCCTCTGAGCCTACCAAGTCTCCCTCCCCAGAACCTCCTAGCCCTTTTGAACTAGGATCCCCTAAGCTTACTACAACTGATACTACCACTAGGGCTACTGACACTGCTGCTATCCCATAAGCCTCCAGCAATGAAACAAATCCTTGTCCATCTTTGGACTATACCATAGAGGAAGAGGCCCCTCAGGAAGCAAGTTCTCATGAGCCCATGATAAAAGATGCTCAGGAATCAATTCTGTCACTCCAAGAATCTGAGCAAATGGAAAAGCTTGTTGCAGCCATCACCTCTGCTCCTATTATTCAAGCTGCACTGAATAAAGAGAGAAGCCTCGTTCCTTATGTAGATGTTGCTGCCATTGCAAATAATGCAATTGTGAAAGCTCAAAAGAAAAGGCTTGAAGAAATGTTTTCTTCTCTTGCACCTCCATCTTCATCTCCCAAGCTTGGTCTCTCTATAGCATAGAGGGCGAGATTCGCAAATCTTTAAAGGAAAGTTTAGGAGATAATCTCAAATGCTGAGGAAGATCTCCCTGAAACACCACCATCAGTACCTCTTCCTCAAATCCCCTCCTCAGTGCCATTCATCCCTGTTCCTCTTCATGCCATTCCAGTGTCTCAGATTCCTCCTCCTGCTATGCATGCTCCAGCCCCTGATGATGCTAAAAAGGGGGAGAAGAAAATTGAGCAAACTAGAGCAGGACATTCTGGCAAGACCTATAGCAAAAAGTTCAAGCCCAAGAAAAAGTGATTAGATCTTAGGGTTGCTTGTTTTTACTTGTCTTTGCTTGTTTTTGTTTGTTGTATCATCCCTTGTACTAAAATGATAATCTTGTCTTGAAATGTTATTCTTACAATGTCATATCACTGTATTGAACCTTGAATGAATTAATACAGTGTGATTCCATATTTTCCTTCTGCTCTGCTATATATGATATACTTATCTTTAAACTTTAATGCATATGTTGAAGGGGAGCTCTTAGAAGCAAATACAAGTACTAATCTAGTTTACAAGTTGTATTGTATTATCATCAAAAGGGGGGAGAATGTTGAATCAAGTGTTTTGATTATTCTAAATAACTAGAACTTGGAAGAAAAATATCAAAGGAGTGTAAGAGCATTCAAGTAAAGAAATCCAGGAAGAAATAAGTGAAGAATTAGTTTGTAGGATTTCTCACAGTGAATACAGAGTAAAGGCTTTTATTTCACTCCCACTGGTTTTAAACATGTGTTTTTCAATTATCCTTTGCTAACTCATGCTAAAATTGAAAAACACTAACTATCAAACGAATTTTGAGTTATTAAACTTCATACATATAGTTGAAAATTCAAGCTTTGGTAACTAAAATTCGAAGTTACAAAGATGTTACATCTGTCAGATAAATTTTAGTTGATTGAAATTTGAATTTCGAGTCAAGTATAATTTGTGACAAATGGAAAATTCGTCTAAAGTTATGTCAAAGTTTGTCTAATATTAAAGTGCAAAAAGAGTTCAAAGTTAGTCCCTCTAATAGACGAACTTTACATTTCAAAATTTAAACTTTAAATTGAAAACATATAAGTCTGATTAAAGGTCTCTCTATCAGATGAATTTTGAAAGTTCAAAATTTGAATTTTGAAAAGTAGAACTCCTATGCCATATTGAGTTACTCAATAATAGACAAATTTAGGATCCCCAAAATTTGAACTTCAAGTGCACTATAACAATATGAGATAACTGTTCACAATTAACATATGCACTTTAAACTTGAAAATTTGTATGTTTTAACATGAGAAATATTTTTCAAAACCAAAATTTGAATTTCACTTTTAAACAGATGAATTTTGGAAGTTCATTATTAAAGTCTTTAGCTTATGGTCTGTGTGAAATTCATCTATTCATACCCCAAAATTCGAATTTCAAAGTGTCAAACACATTAAATGCAATTGGTGAACGGCTAGTTTTATAGAGTAACCATTGGATAACATCTCTAATGGCTAGATCTTGTGTTTAACGTATAGTTAAGATACAAATCTATAAATAAAACATCATTTGAAGTTATGGGTAACGATTTTATGTTGTATGTACTAAAATTCTATTGAAATCATTAGACAAAGCCTTTTATTCACTCATACTTCATTTATTGCACTTCAACTATCACATTTACTCTATATTAGAGAGTTTTTCTTTTTGTAACTAATCTTTTCTTCATCTGGAAGAAAAATTTTCTTGTGAGAGATTTTCACAAGGGATTTGGAAAATACTTTGCTAAAGTGTAGAGTCAAAATCTGTAAGCTCTTAGAACAAAATACAAGATTGTACTATGGCATTGTAAGGAGCCCAGTGAATTCTTGTAAGATAGTAGAAAATCTCAAATGGTGGCTTGAGGACTGAAAGTAAGTCAAGAGAAGTAGACTGAACCACGATAAATCTTTGTGTCCTCCCTTGCTCTACTTTGCAAGCTGCCTTTTTATATTCTGCACTCTAGTTTCTGCAACTTTTACTGTCACTGCTCTTTTACAATTTTGTAGAAAATTTTAAACTTCCCAATTCACCCCCCTCTTGGGAAGCCAGCAAACCTAACAATACAGACTGAATGGGCAAGATAGGATTGTTGGAGGCCGGCTTTGAATGGGGAATTTACTATAAACTTAGTTTATAAGTGTTGAATCAAGTGTTTTGATGATTCCAAACCAACCAACTAGAACTTGGAAAGAAGATATCAAAAGTGTAAAAAAAATCTCAGGTGGAGAAATTCAAGAAAAACCAGCATAAGATTAGATATAGGATTTCTTATTGTGTTTAAATTGAGTAAAAGACTTTGAACTTGCAAAAGAATGTTTTAAAAATGTGATTTTATGATAATTCATGAAGTATTTGAAAAATGCCCACTAACAGACAAACTTTGAGTGTTAAAATTGATTTGTTGCTTTGAAAATTCGAACTTTGACATCTGAAATTCAAACTTCAAAGTGAAAATTTATTAGTCATAAAAGAGGATCCTCTAACAGATGAATTTTATCTTCAAAAATTCAAATTTCGGGTAAAACACAAATTATAAAAAATGAAAAATTCATCTCAGGATATGTCAAAGTTCATCTGAAAATAAAGTTTAGAAAGAATTCTAAGTTAGTCTTCTGACAGACGAACTTTAATTTTAGAAATTCGAACTTTAGAAATATAGCCTGCAAATCTGTTATGATAATATTTTAATATATGAATTTTAGTATTCAGAAATTTGAACTTTGAATTAAGTTTGATAAGAGATCTCTCTGACAGACGAACTTTGATTTTTGAAAATGTGAATTTTGAAAAGAAGAACTATTGTACCTTATTGAACTACCCACTGACAAATGAATTTTGGGTACCAAAATTCGAACTTCGAAGGCACTGCAGCAATGTGGAACAACTGTTCACACTTACCAGAAGTACTTTAAACTTGAAAATTCATATGTTCCAACATAGAAACATTTTCCAAAGATGAAAATTCAAACTTTGCTTTATAACAGACGAACTTTGAAATTCAATGTTAAAGTCTTTAACTTTCAGTCTCTGCAAAATTCGTCTGTTGACACATCAAAATTCAAACTTCGACTATCAGATGCGTTAAATGCGGTTGGTGAACGGATGGTTTTTCAAAGTAACTATTGGGTAGCGTCTCTAATGGCTAGATCTTATCTATAACACATAGTTAAGACATAAATCTATACATAGAACTTCATTTGAAGATGTGGGTAATGATTTTACATTATATATATAGAAACTTTGCTAAATTCTTGAGTCAAAGTCTTCTACTCTCACATACTTCATATTATGTACTTCAATTTTCATATACATTCTAAATTAGAGAGTTCAATCACTGTAATCAATCTTATCTTCATCTGGAAGAAAAATTTTCTTTTGAGGGGATTTCACAAGAGATTTGGGAAGCACTTAACTAGAGTGCAAAGAGTGAGATTGTTAGCTCTTGGAACAGAGCATCAAATTGTACTGAGGCATTGCAAGAAGCCTACTGAATTCTTGCAAGATAGTGGAAAATCTCAAGTGATAGCTTGAGGACTGGATGTAGGTCAAGATAAGGAGACCGAACTAAGATAAACATCTGTGTCTTCTCTTCCCTTATACTATTTTCACTTGGCTATCCTTTTATACTCTGTTTTTACTGTCACTCTTGCTTTTATCACTCTCTTGACTTTTACAGAAAATTTTAATCTTCCCAATTCACCCCCCTCTATGGAAGCCAGCACATCTAACAAGTGGTATTAGAGCCCGGACTCTCAAAGAAAGGATTTAACAATTCGGAAAAATTCAATGGCTAGCTTTGGAGAAAGCATTCTACCTGAGGGAAACAACACAAACAGACCACCTAACTTCAGTGGAGAACACTATGGATACTGGAAGATGAGAATGCAAATCTATCTCCAGTCCATTGATCTGGACATCTAGTTTGTCATCCAGAAGGGAGATTTTGTCCCAATAAAGCTGCAGGATGATGGGAAATACAAGGAGAAGCCAGAAGACGAGTGGAATGAGGAGGATAAGAGAAGAGTCCTGCTGAACTTGAAGGTTAAACACTGCCTGGTCAGTGCATTAAACCAGGATGAATTCTACAGAGTATCACAATGTTCCACAGCTAAGGGTATATGTGACACTCTAGAAATCGCTCGTAAAGGAACCATTGGAGTAAAGGAGAACCAATTGAACTCCTGCATTGGCGAATATGAAAGCTTCAGAATGGTGGAGGGTGAAAGCATCAAAGAATTATAAAAAAGATTCACCCTCATTATGAATTAACTAAAGAGTCTTGATAAGGAGTACACTCATCCAGAGAAAGTCAGAAAAATCCTTAGAGCTCTTCCTCTGGATTGGCAACCAAAAGTAACAGCAATAGAGGAAGCCAGAGGAGAGTCAATGGCCTTTATCACAGTACTCTTCGGTAGCCTTGAAGAGTATGAGGGAAAGATAAATGTTCTTAAGGAAGCAGGTCAAGACAAGAAAAAGAAGGGTCTTACTTTAAAAGCTGCAGAAGAGAAAGACGAAGAATCTGATGATAGGGATGAATTAGATGAAGAGACTCTGGCTATGATGGTCAGAAAATTTGGAAGGTTCTACAACAAGAAAAGAAATAAAAGATTCTTCAAGAAAGAAGCAGCTGGAGACAACAAGAAAGAAGGAAAAGAGCCTGTCACATGCTATGAATGCAAAAAGCAAGGGCACATCAAATGGGATTGTCCACTTTTCCTAAAGAAGCAAGAGAAAGAAAAAAAAACTGCTGACAAGGGCAAGAAGAAGAGGGCATACATCTCATCAATATGGGACAACAGCTCAGATGAAGAAGATGATGATGAAGATGAAGTTGCCAATATCTGCTTAATGGCTCTTGCATCTGAAGAAACTCCAATCTCATCCAATAGTGATCACGAAAATGAGGTATATGAATTTGAACCTTCCTATTCTGAATTACTTGATGCATTTCATGAACTGCATGATGAGTTCATTAAGACTGCTAAAGAACTAAAATAGGCTAAGAAAAATATTAATAAGTTAGAATCTAAGTGCAACATTTCTAACACTGCATCTCTCCATAGAGCTAAATCTACTTGTTGTACATCATGTATTGAATTAAAGCAAACTAATGATTATCAGTTGAAAAGCATGGCTAGACTTTCTAAGGGCAAAGATATGTTGTTTACTTTAATGGGAAGTCAGAGAATCACATAAGAAAAAGATGGACTTGGCTATGATCCTTGTGTAGTCAAAAAAAAGATAAAAAGGAAAAAACAAAATTTGTATATGAGGCATTTTGTGCATGCTAATGGACATGAAAAGAAATATCACATTTCAAATCGCATTGAATCCTATGACCAACCAAAATATGTGAAACAAAAGTATTATCTACATTGCTTTCTTCCTACATCACAATCCAGCAGTTCCTTTATCACCTGTCACTTCTGTAACAAGAAGGGACACATTTCCTGTTCATGTTCATTGAAGAAAAATTGACTTCACAGGAAAGTGATATGTCTATTTTATACCTAAAAAATACCCACATTTGATATTGTTTTTCCAAAAAAAATTGAGTTTTGATATAAAATTTGCATGATTCTATTTAATTTAAGATATAATTGCATCTTAGGAAAATTTGAAGAACAACTGAGGATTTTAGAGTGGAAGAAGAACACAAGAAAGTACAAGAAAAAAATTCTTTCGGTTCCCAATCAACATCCTCACCCGCGGCCGGGTGAGGAGGCATGGACAGCAAAATTTCACGGATTGACCCGGCGCCGGGTCAACCACATGTGCATTTCACTCGGCACCGGGTGAGAAGCAAAAGCAGAAAAATATTAAATTCACCTGGCCCCGACTGAATTAAAGGGAAGATGATACGGCGCTGGGTGAAGGTGTTCACAGCAGCAATATTAAAATTCATCAACGAGGTCTTACGGACGATATATATATATATGAGTTTTTAGAATGAAAGAAAAAAGGAGAAAGGAGGAATCACTATTTTGAGCCCTAGAAGACTTATTCCAAATTCTGTAGAGCTTAGAAGGAGAACTTTGAAGGCAAATCTGAAAGGATTGAAGGCATAGTGAAGCTAAATCACTCTATTCATCTACTACTTTTATTTCTTTAAATTTTGTTCTTAGTTTGATTTTGAGAACAATATTTATTCGTAACTAATTTTCCCAATTAGGGATAGGGATGTAGTCTAACTAGAATTGATTAGAGTTTACTCTGAATTATAACTTTTGTTTCTAATTGAATTCTTTCAATTTATTTATGTTTAATTATATCTATCTCTTTTGTGCTTCATTGGGGATCTTGTGATTAGCCACCATGAAATTCATTCTGTGGGTAAGCTTGATAGACTGAAAGGTGAAGAGCAAACTTAAACCTAAAGAGATAGACATAAACAACAATTATAGAGATAGTATTAGGTGTTTATGGTGACTTTAGTTATAACTTCAAGGTTTAATTAGGAATTTTAGTTGCACGAGAGTGAATTAAAACCTAATTAAATGCAGACTAATTGACTGAGAGGTAATTATAATAATTAAGAAATAATTGTCACTATAATTATAGAAGGAGTCAAATTAAGATTAACTTTAGTTGTTCCAAGAAGATGAAACCCAATTTCCTAAAGCTCTCAATGATTGAATTAAACCCAAATAGTTGTTTTTATTATTGCTTTTCTCTTAGCTTAATCTTTGATTAACGTTTCACAAATTGTTTATCTTGACTGAAATTATTTAATTGAGGAAATCACAACCTCCCTTGGGTTTGACTTCTGGAATACTCCAGAGATTTTTTTATTACTGCGATCGACCTTGTATACTTGTAGGATTCCGATCAAAAGGTGGAATAGATTCCCAAAGGTACATTTGTATCTAGGGAAAATGCCACTGACAGAAGAGGACCCAAACAAATTTGGGTACCTTAAAAAAAATTCTAAACCTTGTTTTGCAGATTTGTCTTAAAGCAAGAAAAAGCAACAAATGGTATATGGATAATGCTTGCTCAAACCATATGACTGGTGATAAGGAAAAGTTCATCACCCTTAGAGACAAGAAAGGAGGAAAGGTGACCTTTGGAGGTGACCAATACGGTAAAATAGTTGGCGTTGGCATTGTGGGCAAGAACCCTGAAACATCTATAGAAGAGGTGCTGTTTGTAATTGGCCTCAACCACAATCTGCTAAGTGTGAGTCAGACATGTGACAAAGGGAACTGGGTACTGTTTTACTCAAAGTTCTATCTGGTCATCCGAAAAAGTGATCATACAATAATCCTTAAGGCTCAAAGGGATGGTAAATGCTATACTATCGATCTTGATAAACTTCCATCCTTAGATTCTGTCTGTTTAATTAGTCAAGATAATGATAGTTGGTTGTAGCATAGAAGACTGGCACATGTTAACATGAACCAGCTATCAAAACTGATTAAGAATGAGTTAGTCACTGGTTTACCAAAAATCTCTTTTGAAAAAGACAAAGAATGTGGTGCATGCCTCAAAGGAAAATAAACTAAATCATCTTTCAAATCTAAAAATATAATCACCACATCTAGACCACTATTGCATATGGATCTGATAGGTCCATCTAGAGTAAAAAACATTAGTGGAAACATGTATGTTCTTGTGATTGTGGATGATTACTCTAGATTTACCTGGACTTTATTTCTTTCTTCCAAAAGTAAAACATTTGATGCATTTGTAACCTTAGCTAAGAAAGTACAAAATGAGAAAGGTATTTCTATTGTGTCTATTAGGTCTGATCATGGAGGAGAATTTGAAAATTCATGTTCTCTGAAGTACTGTGATGAACATGGAATTGATCACAACTTCTCAGCACTAAGGACACCTCAGCAAAATGGAGTGGTGGAAAGGAAGAACAGAACAATTGGAGAAATGGCAAGAGCAATGTTGAATGAAAAAGAACTCTCTCAAGTATTTTGGGCTGATGCAGTAAACACAGCAAGTTATATCATTAACAGAGCCTACAGCAGACCAATTCTGGGGAAGACTCCTTATGAGCTGTACAAAGGGAGGAAGCTAAACCTTTCACATCTGCATGTATTCGGTTGTAAATATTTCATCCACAACAATGGAAAGGAGAATTTGGGTAAGTTTAATGTCAAATCTGATGAAGGTATATTTCTTGACTATTCTAGTAGGATTAAAGCATATAGAGTTTTTAATAAAAAGACTATATCAGTAGAAGAATTTTTGCATGTTGTATTTATTGAAAATGAAACAGTTTTCAAGCATGTTATTGATGAAGATGATGTTATCTCTAACTCTAAGAACTTAGATCATTTTGAAGAAGGTAAAACTGAATCTCCAAAAATATCTGAATCTATTAACATAGAGGAAGATATTCAAGAGAAAGATCTTGGGTATGAAAACAATTAGGAAATGTCTCAAGAACTCCCTAGAGCTTGGAGATATCAAAGGAATCATCCTGTTGATCAAGTGATTAGGGATGTTCAGGAGAAAGTTAAAACTAAAAAACAACTCAGGGATCAAATGATCAATTGTGCCTTTATTTCCTAAATTGAACCTAAGTATGCTGAAGAAGCCTTAACTGATAAGTACTGGATTCTAGCTATGCAAGAGGAGCTAAATCAATTTGAAAGAAATCAAGTTTGAGATTTAGTGCCTAGACCTAGAAATCACCCTATCATTGGCGTAAAATGGGTTTGTAGAAATAAACTTAATGAATCAGGAACAATTATTAGAATAAAGCAAGATTAATTGCCAAAGGATATAATCAAGAAGAAGGTGTTGACTTTGAGGAAACTTTTGCTCCAGTTACAAGATTGGAAGCAATTAGAATCCTATTGGCCTATGCTTGCATGAAAAACATAATGTTATATCAAATGGATGTAAAAAGTTCTTTTCTGAATGGATATATCATGGAAGAGGTTTATATGTGTCAACCTCCAGGCTTTGAGGGCCCAACAAAACCAAACCATGTTTATAAACTGAAAAAAGCTCTTTATGGCTTAAAATAAGCTCCTAGAGCATGGTATGAAAAGCTAAGTAATTTTCTAACTGAAAAGAGATTCAATAGAGGAAAAGTAGATACTACTCTATTCACCAAGAAAGAAAACAAAGATTTACTTATTGTTCAAATTTATGTTGATGATATTATATTTGGTGCTACTAATGAATCTTTTTGCAAGGATTTCTCTAAGCTAATGCAGGGTGAATTCGAAATGTCAATGATGGGTGAGCTCAACTTCTTCCTTGGATTGCAAATTAAGCAATGTGATGATGGTATCTTCCTCAATTAATCAAAATATCTGAAAGAGTTGCTAAAAAAGTTTGGCATGGAAAAAGTCAAATCAATGGGAACTCCTATAGCTACTGCAACAAAGCTTGATATGGGTGAAGGAGGAAAAATCTTTAACATAACTCAATATAGGAGAATGATTGGATCCTTATTATACCTAACAGCTAGTAAACCTGACATCATGTTCAATGTCTGTATGTGTGCAAGGTTCCAATCATGTCCCAAAGAATCCCATGCAACTGCTGTGAAGTGAATCTTCTGATATCTAATTGGAATATCACATATAGGACTTTAGTACCCAAAGGGCAACGGAGAAGAACTCATAGGATACACTGATGCTGACTTTGCTGAATCCAAAACTGATAAAAAAAGCACAGGTGGAATATGTCAGTTCCTTAGAGGATCCTTGGTTTCATGGTTCAGCAAGAAGTAAAACAGTGTGGCTCTCATCACTACAAAAGCTGAATATATTGCTGCTGGCAGTGTTGTGCTCAAGTCATTTGGATGAAACAGCAGCTTGAAGATCTTGAGATTGAAATGAAGGAAATACCAATAATATGTGATAATCAAAGTGCTATCACAAAAAATTCTATCATGCACTCGAGGACAAAGCACATAGAAGTTAGGCATCACTTTATAAGGAATCATGTTCTGAAAGGAGAGATCAGATTGGAATACATCCCTACCGAGGATCAAGTTGCTGACATTCTGACCAAGCCTCTTCTAGAAGATAGACATTGTAAAATCAGAAGCAAATTGGGTATGGTAAATCCCAATTAACTGTAAGTAAGTCCTTATATACATCTATTTTAAAATTTTTGACATTGAATCAATCCTAACTTTAGCATCAAAGTAAGTTTGATATGAGTTGCAGGTACTCCTCATAAGTTCAAATGACAATAGATCTGCGCAATAGAGCTAATCAAAATGGCACAATCAAAAGATGAAAAAGGAAGCTAAAAATTTGAACTTCTAGATATGTTCTGTAAGTTCAAAAATTTAAAATTTGCATTTTAGATGATTATTAAACGAATTTCCATATTGAATTGTGTTTTTGGAAGAGTCAGCATGCTCAACATTCAAACTTAGATGCCCATCAGACGAATTTCTGTGTTTGCAATGTCATATCTTTGTATTAAAATTATGAATGAATTAATAAGACTCTCTATTTGATCTGTTGTACATGATGCACTTATCTTTTGAATTTTAATGCACATGTTGAGGGGGAGCTCGTTGAAGCAAATACAAGTACTAATCCAGTTTGCAAGTTGTTTTGTCATCATCAAAAAGGGGGAGAATATTGAATCAAGTGTTTTGATGATTCCAAACCAACCAACTAGAGGTTGGAAAGAAGATATCAAAGATGTACAAAAGATCTCAGGTGGAGAAATCTAAAAAAAACCAGCATAAGATTAGATATAGGATTTCTTACAGTATTTAAATTGAGTAAAAGACTTTGAACTTGTAAAAGAATGTTTTAAAAATGTAATTTTACGATAATTCATGAAGTATTTAAAAAATACCCATTAACAGGCGAACTTTGAAGTGTTAAAATTGATTTGTTGCTTTGGAAATTCGAACTTTAGCATCTAAAATTCGAACTTCAGAGTGAAAATATGTTAGTCAGAAACGAGGTCACTCTGACAGACAAATTTCATCTTTAAAAATTTGAATTTCGGGTAAAACACAAATTATGAAAAATGAAAAATTTGTCTGAGGATATGTCAAAGTTCATCTGAAAGTAAAGTTTAAAAAGAATTCTAAGTTAGTCTTCTAACAGATAAACTTTGATTTTAGAAATTCAAACTTTGGAAATACAGCCTGCAAGTCTGTTATGATAATCTTTTAACATACAAATTTTAGTATTCAGAAATTTGAACTTTGAATTAAGTCTGATAAGAGATCTCTCTGACAGACGAACTTTAGTTTTTGAAAATTCGAATTTTGAAAAGAAGAACTATTGTACCTTATTGAGCTGCCTACTGACAGACAAATTTTGGGCACCAAAATTCAAACTTTGAAGGCACTGTAGCAATATGAAACAACTGTTCACACTTATCAGAAGTACTTTAAACTTGAAAATTCGTATGTTCCAACATAGAAACATTTTCCAAATATGAAAATTTAAACTTTGCTTTATAACAGACGAACTTCGAAATTCAATGTTAAAGTCTTCAACTTTCGGTCTCTGTGAAATTCGTCTGTTAACACATCAAAATTCAAACTTTGAATGTTTGATGCATTAAATGCAGTTAGTAAACAGATAGTTTTTCAAAGTAACCATTGGATAATGTCTCTAACTGCTAGATCTTGTCTCTAACGTATAGTTGAGATATAAATTTATAAATAGAACTTCATTTGAAGATGTGGGTAATGATTTTACATTGTATATACAGAAACTATGCTAAATTCTTGAGTCAAAGTCTTCTACTCTCACATACTTCATATTCTGTACTTCAACTTTCATATACACTCTAAATCAGAGAGTTCAATCACTGTAATCAATCTTATCTTCATCTGGAAGAAAAATTTTCTTGTAAGAAAATTTCACAAGGGATTTAGGAAGCACTTAGCTAAAGTACAAAGAGTGAGATTGTTAGCTCCTGGAACAGAGTATCAAATTGTACTGAGGCATTGCAAGAAGCCCACTAAATTCTTGCAAGATAATAGAAAATCTTAAGTGGTAGCTTGAGGACTGGATGTTGGTCAAGATAAAGAGACCAAACCAGGATAAACATCTGTGTCTTCTCTTCCCTTATATTGTTTTCACTTGGTTATCCTTTTATACTCTATTTTTACTATCACTCTTGCTTTTATCACTCTCTTGACTTTTGTAGAAAATTTTAATCTTCCCAATTCACCACCCTCTTGGGAAGTCAGCATATCTAACAATAAGAGCCTAGAAATGGGAGGTAATAAAGCACAACATGCTTTGTAGCATCTTACTTTCATACTATTTTTCCCATGAATAATACTTTATTTAATGTCTAATTGAACTATTTTAGAAGTTTGAATCATCATAGGGATCAAAAAAGAAAAATAAAAATTTTTGAAGTTACTGTTCATTTGATCACCTATTTTTCTAACTGAATTTTTTAAATTCATAACTAATTTTAAAAAAATTATATTAATATGATTCAAGTTTATAAAAATAGATAAAAACATTTTCTACGTGGAAAAAATATGCAAATACATTTTTATCATGGCAATTGATACAATATTTAGCACAAAATTTACTATTCAAATGATCAAAACATTTTTTTCTAGGTTTACTGACCTAATTTCCAAAATTCATAACTCTTAGCTCACTTATCCAAATTAAGTAATCTTTAGCTTTCTAGAAAGATCTACTTGTCTACTTTGCATAAATATATAAAATTCCTATGTGATGCTCTATTTCGAATAGAGTGTCCTATTCAAATCACTATTGGTCATTGTGGACAGTTTTCTATACCAAAATCCCAAAATCATTTTCATAAAATATTTACATGATTCAAATATGTCCAAAATATGTTCCTGACATCACAAGACTTAGAGGAACATAATTACAGACAAGCAAAGCCTCATAAATTCACATATAATTTTATACAAAATAGCAAACTGGTAGGTCACAAATATAATTAAAAGCCTAATCATCATCATTCTTCTTCTTACCTTTTGTCTTCCTTGCAATCTTGCCATCAATTGAACCTATCATATGAATAATTGGGGTGATTAGATTATGCAAATATTAGTAGCAAGCTCATTTCATGCATTCATGCTATTAATATGACATAAAACATCAAAGAGTCATATAAAAACACAAAATATCATATTGTTTTACAAAAATTTCGGCAGAGTATCCCCTTAGAAAATAGACTTGTCGGGTAAAATCCTTACATAAAATAACACAATCCCAGTTATAAAACATCACAACAACAATATGGCAATTAAATATTATCATAGAAGCACAATATAATAACATAAGGCAAGAAATGGAACTTATCTACCTTTATGTAATCCTTTGCAATATCACTTGCTTCCAAAGCTTCCACCAACTTTCTTGAACTTCCCCAAGTCCTAGAGCAATACCAAAACTAACTAAATCATCTATTTCTTAGGGTTGTTTCATAAAGAATCATTTGAACCCTAAAATCACATATACTTTATTTTATCCTTTCTTTGGAAAACAACACTTATTCCTAAGTAATTCTACCATGAGGAATCTATTTTTAGCATCCTTTTCATGAAATTCCAAATCTTTCCTCACCATCTAGTTTGGCCAAAATCAAGGCTTAAGGAGAAAGAATTGGATTTTCATGCAACTTACTTCAAACTTGCTTCTCTTGAATTTTCTCATGTTTTCTCTAACTTTTATGCATGAAAACACCTCTCTTTCTCTTCCTATGCCTAGGCTAAAATCTTAACTTGGAGAGGAGAGAAGAACTGAACAAACTAACATAGAACTACTACACACTTAAACTAGAAACCTTAAAAGATTAAGAGGAGATCTTGCCTCAACCTTGCTTGCTTGCTTCTCTTCTCTTTTCCTCTTCTTCTTTCACGCCTTCCTCTCTTTTCTTAGGAGTGTTTCAGCTTCTCCTCCTGTCTGTCTTTCTTTCCTAGGTTGGCCAAAGAGAGGGAGTATTTATAAAATACAAAAGTTCACCAAAACTTGCCATGTGTGCTCTCTTGAACCTTCTCCAAAAATGACAAAAATAGTTAAATATTCCATTGGAGCACATGCTGAAAATCACGCCAATAGAAGGGGAAGAATACCTAAAATGCTGCATATTTTTCTTAATCTAGATATATACTATACTGTTTTACTTTATTCGCAGACAAATAAAGTTATTTTTACAATATTGCGTTACTTTATAGATACCGGATCAAATTATGTTAGGATATGTATTAAATTAAATATTCTCTTCCAAACAATATTAATGTGGGGTCTATATACTTTTCTTTTTTACATTTTCTACTCTTGTAGGGCTCCCAACACTTTTAGTCTTTTTCTGTATATTTGTACTATGTTTTGCAGTCTATTTCTTTTCAAATTCATTCCTTTGAACTCAATAATTTATTCCTTGGGTCCAATATGTTATGAGGTCCATTTTGACATAAAATTTTAAAAATTACGAAATGTCTCTAAAGGGACTAAATTGCAAATAAATTTTTATAAGGACCTATTTGTAAATATTTTAAGGACCAAATTGTAAATAATTTTTCTTGCAGGGACCATATTGAAAATTCATTTTCTTAATACCCCAATATATAACATGAACATTTCACTTCCTTTTTTCCATCAATTTACATATCTCATGCCATATTTACATATTTCTATTCATTTTGTAACATTTTTATGAAATAGAGGATGTTACATCCTTGCTGGAGGAAAATTTGGACATGGGATTCTTATGAAAAAATTATATATTTTGTGGCATCTTGCAAAGGATAGGCTTCAAATAAATAGTGTTCATGCTAATCACGGTCTTATGATTATTCCTGCCCTTTTGGTTGAGGCGTCCCAGAAAGTCCTATCCACGCTATTAAAGATTGTCATTGGGCTCGTCAAGTATGGTCTAAGTTTATTAATCCTCATGCTAATCATGATTTCTTTCATTTATTAGTACATGATTGGGTCTCTTGGAATGCAAGTAGAGATGTGGGTGTATGGGGAAATGGGAGTAGCCAATGGAGGAAACTTTTTGCTCAGACATGTTGGTGGATTTGGAAATCCTAATGTGATGAGATATTTTGAGGAATATCTTGGAGAGTGGAAGACATTTTTATATGCATCCAAAGTACCAGAGAAGAATGCATGCTAGAAGAGAGGAAGAGAAGAATTGACAAATTGCACTTTCATGACAAGGAAAACTGGGTCCCACCTAAGCATGACTGGGTTAGGTTAGATGTGGACGGGTCGCTAAATCGTGAAGGGCAAGTAGCGTGTGGTGGACTAATTAGAGACGAAAATGGTAGATTTATAGAAGGTTTCATGAAGAAACTTCCTCTAGTCGATTGTACCGAGGCAAAAATCATTGGTATTATTGAAGGGCTTGAACTTTGTTGGCATGAGGTTTTCAACAGGTCTTGGTGGCTAGCAATTCCGTTCAAGCTATCAATATCATTATCAAGGATAGATGCCATATGTTTTCCGTGAGAAATACCATTGAAGAATGTATCAGGCTTTTCTCCAGGAACTGGACGATATACTTTTTCCATGTTTTCAGAGAGGCTAACAATTGTGCGGATTACTTGGTTAAGGTTGCTCATGATCTTAATGTTGATTATGTCTATTTTACTAGTTCTCCTGCAAATTGTAGGATGTTAGTGGATTGGGATAGAACTGCAGTGCAATTGCTGTATGGGTTGTTAACCCATCCATTTTCTATTCCAAAAAAATATATATTATCATCCACGGGAAGCTCCTCTACAAATTTCTCTCTCTCTCTTTCTCTGACAGGAATGAAAAGGGATCCAAAACACTTGAAGACATCTATTTATCTGTATGGACATGGAAGAGGAAAGGAATGATTTTAATCTTGGAACTTAAAATTTTAAGTGGTAAATAATAACATTAAATTTTCTATTTTTTAAACTACTAAACAAGACATTAACATTATTAATTTAAATGTAAGAAAATTTTCTGAAATAGAATTCTCTTTCTCTAAGAGGAATGAAAGGAGATTCAAAGCACTTAAAGACGCCTATTTATTGTTATAGACATGGAAAAGCAAAGGAATGATTTTAATTTTGGAATTTAAAATTTTAAGTGGTAAATAATAACATTAAATTTACTATTTTTTAAACTACTAAATGAGATATTAACATTATTAATTTAAATGTAAGAAAATATTTTTAAATAGATCTCTCAGTCTCTCTCTCCCCCCCCCCCTCTCTCTCTCTCTATCTCTCTCTCTCTCTCTATGACAGGAATGAAAGGGGATCCAAAACACTTGAAGACATCTATTTATTGGCATGGACATGGAAAAGCAAAGGAATGATTTTAATTTTGGAATTTAAAATTTTAAGTGGTAAATAATAACATTAAATTTACTATTTTTTAAACTACTAAATAAGACATTAACATTATTAATTTAAATGTAAGAAAATATTTTCAAATAGAATTCTCTCTCTTTCTCTGTGACAGGAATGAAATGGAATCCAAAACATTTGAAGACGTCTATTTATTGGTATGAATATCGAAGTAGAAAGAAACGATTTTAATTTTGGAATTTAAAATTTTAAGTGGCAAAAAATAACATTAAATTTACTATTTTTTAAACTACTAAACGTTGACGTTAACATTATTAATTTAAATGTAAGAAAATTTTCTGAAATAGAATTCTCTCTCTCTCTCTGATTGGAATGAAAGGGGATTGAAGACATTTATTTATTGGTATGAACATGGAAGCGGAAAGGAATGATTTTAATTTGGAATTTGAAATTTTAAGTGGTAAATAATAACATTAAATTTACTATTTTTTAAACTACTAAACAAGGCATTAACTTTATTAATTTAAATGCTAGAAAATTTTCTGAAATAGAATTATAGAAATGAAACCGTGGATTTAACATATCCACGAGATAAAAAAAATTTAAGGATGAATTCGTCATGAAATTGGTTATTGTAAAAATTGTAATTTAGTCCTTTAAATTATAATTAAAATCCATTTATTTTTTAACTTTGTTCTCTTGTTACTAAAAAGGAAACCAAATGTTACTTATTAGTATATTATTGCTCGTTCAGAAGAGATATTACCTCATGAAGCAAACTTCTGGTAGTAACATCTCATAGAATTTTCATCAAAATAAAAAATCTCTCATAGAATTAATGAAAACTAGGCCACATGAAAACTGATTATACAGTTTCCGTACACTTTGCAATCCGCTAGGACTTATTGAGAAGTTCGATAAAGTGGATTTTATAGCCATTTTATGCGCTTATATTCGTCTATCTGATAGGACATTACTGTTAGATTTGAACAAAAAGATACAGTTTCTGTTAGATCAAACATCTCCAAGCACACTTATTTTGCATGAGCAATCTTTAAGCTAGATTTGAAATTTCTTTAATTGCAGAAACAAAGAATCTACCATCTGAATCAAAGAAGGCTCAGGTCTACTCAAAACCAACGGTACAGAATCCCAAAACCTATTGAACAATAACGTCACGTAAAATAACTATTTTGCATGATGAAGTTCGTCATTTGAACTTTAAAAGATCTAAACCCTCCAAGCATAGACTTTAGAAAAATGAATAACCAATAAGGAATTTGATTGACGATTTTGACATACTTATCCATACTAAAAAACCATGCCTTGGAAGTGATGATTCAACCACTAATCTGGAGTTTCTAGCTAAAGATTATGGACTATGGTAATATCCTGAATTCTTAGCACTGGAGCCTACATATGCACATAAATGTTCTCAGCCAGTTATCCAATTACATATCAGAACAAAACTGACAAGTCTGAAGTTCACGTTTTGTACTTGATTCAATCTGCAGAGTAAATATAATTTCTCTCTTCATCATTCCGCCAAAGATCGTCATAAAATGAAGATCCAGTAAACTCAAACCATAACTATCTCAACGAGAAAACTTATTAAACATGTAGAAGTTTCTCAAGCATTGCTACTCAGCTATTGTTAACATATGGTTGGTTTTCTCCACCAGAAGCCGAGTTTTGGCCATTTGTTGGAGTTGATTGCTGCACAGGTCCTCCCTGACCTTGGGTCATGTTCTGTAAATGAGCAGGCTCTCTCCTATCAACCTGCATTGTTTCCCTGCGTCGATCATAACGTGGCCGAGGCCTAATCCTTGTTGGTTGCCTTTCACTAAACCTATACTGTGGCCGAGGGATTACCTTTCCATCAATAAACAAATCACCTGGAGTCCACCACAAAGTGATCAATACCATCAATTTTCCACGGGAGAAAAGGGCCGGGAAGGAGGTATATAAAAAATTAATCAATAACTTAGTTTCGAGCTTATGGACTCACCTCCATAATCTTTGTTGGGAACATCCAGATATGAATCTGGCAATACCCAAAGAACACCAGGCAATCCTATCAGGCAGACAAATAACACAATGGTCAAGCATTATAAATTATAGATGCATCGAGCTTAGGTGCAGCTCCTTAGGCGTTTGTTATAAAATACCTCAATTCAACCACCTAGAGAACTGAACTTTAGATTTTTTATCCAACAAAATTATCCAACATCACATGCTCATAGACAAGTCAATCCACATTTCGAGCTCAAAAGTTAAGCAACAAAGTTTGATTATATGAAGAAAGATAGCCTCTGGTATGAAATGGACATATGTCAATAATGAAACCAAAATTTCAAAAAATATGCCAAAAAATTAAAGCCCCAATATGCCTCAATATTGGATAAGCAAATTACCAGCACTAAATTTCATTAAAGCAGCATAATACTAACTACGTTCCTTAATATAAGGGACACTTGAGATCCATCTTGTTCCAAAATACAAGGAAAAAATAAAGGTTGTCTAATCCATTTAATATTTTTTTTTTCCAAAAATGCCTCTAATTACAATTCATTCCCATTAATTACATAATAAAAATTATTAACATTAAATGAGGTATTTTTGAATTTAATGATTCCAATTGCTATTCTTGGACTGTGATTTAGTTATTATTCACTCTATAAGATTTTCGTAACTCATAGCAATGGTTGAAATAAACTACTTTCGTTAAGCAGCAAGAAACATGAACCAAAATAAAGGACGCAAAGGGAAGAACTTCAACTTACATACCAAAGACAAACGTGATTACCTTTAACTTTATAAGAAAGCTCCTCAGAAATTAGGGCACCAAAACCAGTATACGTTGTAGTGGAAACAGAGTATATTTTCTTTTTGGCCTCCTCCTCACTGCAATCAACCGAACAAGTACTTTTAAGGGGGGGAAAAAAAGCCATTGAAGCAAGGTCCCATTTTAGAATAAGAAAACAAATTTGTTTACCTTCCAACAACCTGAGCTAGAGTTTTGACATACGTGTTGACCATTTCCTCATCAGAGGGTTTGGGGTCACCCAGAAACTCCATGACAATAAGCCAATGCTCATAGTCGCAGCCATCGAGAAGAATCGTCTCCTTGGGAGGACGGTTGCTCCAGTTTGGAGACGGGTCATTCAAGGGCGAATAGCCCGACCCAGATGTTTTGGAGCGATTCGGAACTAGTAAGGATAGCTTGGGGGCAAATAAAGCCAATGCGGAACGAGAGCTAGAAGTGGCTACGGAAGAAGAGGAATAAAGCGATAGAGCTCGAACGAGGGAAGATGCTAACATGCGCCGCGCATTGAAAAGTGCCATTCGTTAGCAGAGTATCACAGACCGGTGAGCTATCAAATTTATGTCAGTCCCTTGGGTTCCGATCCTTCAGGATATATATTTTGCATCAAAAGCATTCCAGTTAGTCTGTAAAGAACTTTATAATATACCTAATTATAGCCCTGATTTAAGAAGTCTATATTTTGCATCAAACTTTTTGCATATAAGTTATAATAATTACTTAAGTGCGTAATGACTATTTTATTGTCAAATTAGAGAAGGTTGGATAAACTAAGTCTAAATGCATGTCTCATTTGCCTCCGTCACATCATAACTACTCCAGTGAGCTACACAAGAAGATTCCAGAAAGAGGGAAGAATTGAACAAAAAAATGATGTGCTTGGAGACGTGGAAGACTGTGTTCTTCAGAAGATGGACATTTTCACATGCCAAGTTGTTATGTACCAGTTCCATGGCAATACTTGCACATTTTTTCTCTTGCTACTCAACATTATTAGCCTCAATTAACATCGGTACTGATATCAAGTAGCATCATAAATTTATGATATCATTATTATTGAAATAATCTTAAAACAAAAGTAATCCACAATATCTGAGTATATTTCTATTCTAACGAGTTGACTAAATTGGCTGCATTAACTAGAATATGTTATCAAACCCCTTTAGAGAAAACCAAGCCCTCTGTCCTGGTCCAAACCTTTATCCTTTGATGCTTTTACCCATTCCCAAACATTTCTTACCATACAAGATATTTATAAGCATAGTTATGAGGCAGATACATGACTTCAGAAGGTAGAAATCAACATTTACCCACATACACTGCTGATTTTTCAACCATACAGCATAAATAAGGAGAGCCACGTTAGTAAAGGAAACCAAACTTAGATTAGAGGCAGTAAATCAACAATGCGCCAATTAAAATATGAACATGCAAATAAAGCATGTAAGTTAGTAAGACTACTAAATCAAATAGTCAAATTAAAGGGGTCCATGCATAGACATTTTCATTACAGTTAGATATTCTGATCCTGTCGAATGTGGCCAGATAAAAATTACCGTTGGCGCAATAAGCCCACTAAATTCAAATATGGCAAGTATGAAGGATAAGCTTGTTAGATAGATCTTCTCCAAGGTCTATGGTGTCTAGCACAAAAGAAAATGCAAAAGGTTAGTCGAAATTAAAATACCAAATTCTTCAAGTTAATTTCAATCTTGTAAGTAATGATGCAGAAACAAAATGAAAAAATGAAGAAGCAAGTTTTGTTTTCCAATTATTCCAAATGAATTTATAAGTAATTAATCATGTCAAAGAGTCCATTGTGTCCCTCCCACCCTTCCATGGGAAGAAGAATCAATGAATAGTTATAAGTAAATTATGACAAAATTTAGAGGGTCACCACATGCAGAAGAAAAGGAATTGATGATGGAATTTTGGGCATCTCATGCACTATATCGATGGCCACCACCACACCCCCAATTGCAAAACCCCACTGTTGTCCTTACCTTGATATCTAAGGGTAGAAAAGTCGAAGTAATTCAAAAGATATACTAAGATATAAAATTCTAAAATAGAACAATAAAATTGTAAGTTTGTGAAACCAGTATCAATTATTGGTAGTCAAATGATCATCATATACTAATCAAGATTTCACAACACCTTCTAATGCATCAATTTTGATTAAGTTTAAATCCCCAATACTTAACATACTTTAGCTTACAAGGAGATAGCAAATTGCAAAATGAGGGTACTATCATAGAAACCACAACAATGCAAATCCTGTACTTAAAGGAGGCAATGACTCGTAAATATTGCATTAGAGCTTGGGTCAACTTATGAAAAATCAAAAACAGAAACATAGAACAAAGATGATCAGCGAAAAATTAAAATTAACAGCAATGACCTAAAGTCTCTATGATAACAAACTAAGTACAACATAAGTATTCAAATAGATAGGAGACACAGAGAAAACAGGGGAAAAAAGAAACCTTGATACCGCCAAAGGTTAAACAAAGGTTAAACAGCAAGTGAATAAATTCTATGCACTCCTCCAATCTTCCTGCGAAAAAATTCCACTCAGTGAAAAACCATACAACATAATAAATTAAAAAAAAAAAAAGGAATAAGTGGAGGGAAAAAAGGGAAAAAGTCGCACGACTCTCCCTTGGCTCCCGCATCTACCTTGCTCACTACCTCCGACGTCATCTGAGACCAATTACCTACCATAAACAGCGATGCAGGCTTTTCTGGCGCCTTCAATCTTGTTACAAAAAAATTTCCACCCAGTGAAAAATCACACAACATAACCAAAAGGGGAAAAAATGTATAGGGAAAAAAGGGAGCAGTGGCACGACACTCCGGGAACTACCTTGGCCACCAACCTCGGCTTCACCGGAAACCAATTAGCTACCACAACCGGCGATGGAGGCTTTGTTGGCGCGTTCCGGGAGAAGCGCTCGTCTTCCACTGGAGGGGCTCCGACAGTGATGGAGCAGAGATCAGAGGAAATCGATGAATCCGGCGGGGAATGGAGCGGCAAGTTTTATGGCAGAGGAGTGAAGGGTTTGTTGGAGTGAGGAGAAATGACCCTCGGGAAGCAACAGTGAACTGGCCAATCCTTATTCACTAGAATATTTACCAAAAGTGGTATTTATGAGGTTAAAATTGACGTGAAAATTTTAAAAGTAAAAAATTATTGTTTTTATTATTGATAATAAAAATTTTCTGTTACCATTATTTATATTATATTATTTCATTATTAATAATGAATAAAAATAATTATTTTAGTGTTGGCCAAAAAAATATTTATTTTAATAAATTTTATTTTTAAAATAAAGATAATTCTATTTTATAATTATTTATAATTAGTGAAAATAAATGTGGAATTTTAAATAAATAGATTAAAATAAATAATAAAAATTAATTATTTATCTATCTATTATATATATATATATATAAAAGTAGATAACCTAATTCTAGTACTTCAAATGAGACTTACTGTGATTCTGTACTTTAAAAAACTCTACTTTGAAGTTAAGTTCAGAGCCCATGCTATTATTTTTTTAGAAAAGTTAAAAATACTAAATCTAATAAGATTTTTTTAATCATAACTAATTAGTTAAAGTATAATTTTTATCATTTAATCTTGAAGTAAGTTTCATTTTAATCCTTTAATTTTATTATGTTTCATATTAATCCTTTAACATGTAACTAAAACTTTCTAATTCTTAACATCATTAAATAAATTAACAAAAAATGATAATTTACCTATTTAAAAGTCACATCATTAATATTATTATATATTAATTAATATAAAAATTATAACAAAAGTAATTTTAAGGACTATTTTAAAAATATGTTAACCGAAAAAGTTAAAGATTACAACCTTAAAATCAAAAGTTTTATTTTTAGATTTTAAATATTTATTTTAAGACATTAAAATAATTTTATAATAAAAAATTATTTATTTTACTTTACATTCTCAAGCTAAATTTTTCAACTTGTCAACTTGTCCAAAATAAATAAAAATTACTAATTTTAACATAATAATTTTAGACATTTTACCACAATATTTAAAAATAATTTATTCTAAGGTTATAATTTTTAATGCATTAAATCAACATATTTTTAACTTTTTTATTTTGCTAAGGTACTAATTATTTATTTTGAGCCTAAAAAATGATAATTATAATTATTATATTAATTAATGTATAATAATAGTGACTAGACAAATTTAAATAAATTTTCTGTTAACTTGTTTAATAATATTAAATTCAGGAAGTTTTTTACCCCATCTTTAAAGTTAAAGGATTATAATGAAACTTTTAAAAGTTAAAGAACTAAAATGAAATCTGCTTCAAAGTTAATGGATTAAATGTATACTTTCACCTAACTAATTATATCTATTTTGTTTAACTTATATGTCATTTTTTATATAATTCATTTATGCATTTTAATATTTTTCCAAAAAATTTTCATAAAAATCTTCTAAATTCAAATGCCCTAAAACTTATTATTAAATTTTTTTTATTTTAGAAGCATATTTTTAAGATCTATTTCAATTAATTATAATATTTATTTATGTATTTTAATTTTTTCATAACTAATTATATATGTTTCATTTAATTTATATCTAATTTTTTATATAATTTATTTGTATGTTTTAATTTTTTCAGAAAAACCTGTACAAAAATATCTAAATTTAAATAGTTTAAGACCTATTATTATATTTTATAATTTAAGATTATACTTTTTAGATCTATTTCAATTAATTATAATATTTATTTATGTGTTTTGATTTTTTCCCTAATCAATTATATCTATTTTATTTGAATTATATGTAATTTTTATATAATTTATTTGTGTATTTTAATATTTTCTAAAAAAATCTCTTTAAAAGAGCTAAAATATAAACAATTATATTTATTTCACACAAATTGAGAAAAATGTATAGATTTTTATGATATTTAATAATTTTTCTATATATAATTCTTTATACTATGTTCAAAATTATTGTCATTTTGCTCTCTTGTTTACATGTCAAACTAAAGCCGCCTTCTTTTTTATATTTCTGATTTTAATCCCATGCAGATTTATTTTTGTATCTCACCCCCAAAAAAAAATTTTTTTCCTTTTTCAAAATCTCTTGTTTATTTAATTTTCTTCATCTCTCCCTAGGAGTGGGAAAAAACCTGAACTTGGTCCAACTCGGTCCAACCTGAAGAAGCCCAGCCTGAAAAAACCCGGTCTTTTCAACCCGGTATTGAAACCCAATGTTCAGGTTGAGCCACTTGATCGAGTAAAACCAGACTTCGGGTAACCCCATCAGACTGGTCTTGCCAGACCTAAGGGTGTATATAAATTCTTTTTATATACTATTTCTAATTTAAAAAATATTAAGTTGGGAATATTTTGGAAAAAATATAAAAAAAAAAAACTTGGAAGTAGAACTTTTTTAAGTTTTAGTAAAAAAATATAAATTCTCAAGGTGAGATTCAACTTTTTATAACTTGAATTTTTTTTAATTAAAACCAAATAATTTATTTCTCGAGAAATTTAACTTCCCTATATTTCTTATACTAAGTAACCACTTAATATTTTATTCACATATTTAATTGATAATATAATATTTAAATTTTCTTTTTATTGGGATAAGTATATATGATTATAACTTAAAAGCAAATTTGATTTTTCTCAAATTAATAACTATTAGATTTTTCATTTAAATAAATTCATAAGGGTAATATTAAAAAAATCATCTTATTCTATTCATTTTATAATATATTTTAAACAATAATTAAAAAATAGTTTTTTTATAAAACTCTTAAATAATGAAATATTTCATTCCCTTTCACCCCTTTTCATTCTATTCTACCCAATTGTATTAATAATCATTCTGTTCATTCCATCCTAAATTCTCAAAGGTATTCTTATATATTTATATTAATTTTTTTAGAAATAATGTTTTATGGTTTTTTCTTTTTTTTTTAATTTTTTTGTTAAGTAACAACCTGATTTTTTCTTTAAAAAAAGGATTAGAACCTGATCCAAGCCGAGCTGGACAAATCTGACCAAATCTGGTCCGCTGGCTCGGCAAGATCAGACCAGATAACAGGCAATTAGACCAAATCCGATCCCCCACAAGATCAAACCACGGACTAATATAAAACCCGGTCCAACCCAGTCTCCCCCCACCTCTTTCTCTCCTTATTGTTCATTCTTTTCTTACAATAATCAATTCTTAAGAAATTTCTATTTTAGCAAATAAATGCATGTAGTTATCTAATTTGATATCAATTTAACTCTTAATTTTTTAGCAATTTTTTCTACATATTTCTTGAGAGTTTATGATTTTAATTATATTTCACTTTTCTCAAGCTTTATAATTTAAATTTCTATTCATTTTTAGGTCTCGTTTGATATGCAGAAATAAGATGCTAAAAATAGAATTGGAAAGGAATTCTTAGGTTAAACATGTTTGGCGTGACAGATTTTGGATTCTCAGGAAATTCAATTCTAGCAAATTTATCAAAATCCAATTCCATCAACTCTTGACGGAATTGGTTCAATCCCATGAAATTATTGCCTATACGCATTTCTGCCCTCATCCACCATCAACCATGCTTAAGAGTATCAACAAGAATGACAACCACCATGAATGACTTTATGCGTAGAGGCGGACCTACGTATAAATGAGGGGGGGTCAACCTCAACTTGGAAAAATTATATGCTATAGTGTTAAGTTTTAGCATTTTGACAGCATTAATTTTGATATTTTGACCCCACTAAATTCAAGTTTTATTTTTTTAACTTCTAAACTCAAGTTTTAAATATATTTTGATTCAAAATTTTTTGGATACATAGTTCAAAATTTTTGTGAGGGTTTTATTAAGTTTAATAAATACAGATATGTAAGAGAAAAGACCAATTAACTTAAATCCTCAAATAATTTTTATAACGAATATCATTTTATTTTCTAAAATACAAATTAATGAGAGAGAGAATTGAGAGATTATTAAATTAAATCTTCTTCATATTAGGTCGTCCCTACTGGTCCTAGGTCCTAGGTTCGTCACCGGTGGGAGACTTAGTGAACAAGAACGATGACAGCATGAGTGGTGATGAGTAGCACCGCATGCTACCACAAATATTCTTCCATAACCAATCACATTTATTTTTTTCATTATTAATTATATCTATTTCGTTTAAATTACATGTAATTTTTTATATAACTTATTTATGCATTTTAATATTTCCCAGAAAAATTTCTATAAAAATCTTCTAAATTCAAATGTTCTAAAAATTATATTTTTTTAAATCTATTCCAATTAATTATAATATTTATTTATGTACTTTAATTTTTTTTCCATAACTAATTATATATGTTTTGTTTAAATTGTATCTAATTTGTTATATAATTTATTTGTATATTTAATATTTTCTTGAAAAATCTCCTTAAAAGAGCTAAAAGATAACTAATTATATTTATTTCATTTAAGTTAAGAAAAATTGTATAAATTTTTGTGATATCTAGTAATTTTTTCTATATATAATTCTTTACTCTCTATTCAAAATTATTGCTTCTAGATTTTTCTTTCCATCCACATTTTAAACTAAAGCTATCTTTTCTTTTTTATTTCTGAGTCCATGTAGATTTATTTTTATATCTTATCAATCTCCAAGAAAATTTTTCTTTTTCTTTTCCAAAACCCAGGCATCACAATTTCATGCTTCAAAATCTCTATTTTGAAGTTAATTTCACATTTTAAAATTAAAAGTATAAAATCTAATAAGATTCTTATCATAATTAATATTTATTTTTTAAATCTTATGTGTTTTATTTTTTTTAAAAAAAATCTCCTTAAATGATATTTTTTTAGTAAGAAGCATTTGATTTTATAATTTAACATTAAAACACTAAATTTTGTGAGATTCTTTTACTCATAATCAATTAGTTATATTTTTATCTTTTTTATTATTTATACATTAATATGCTTCAATTTTTTCCAGAAAAATCTCTTTAAAAATCTTTTAAATCCACATATTATTATTTGATTTTATAATTTAAAATTATAAGAGTTAAATCTCATTAAGAAACTATTAATTATAACTAATTCACACTTTTTATTTTTCTATTATTTATATATTTAGGAGTTTTAGATTTTATGAATTTTAATTCAAATTTTTCTTTGTGCAAAAAAAAATTCAATTTTACTTCAAAATATTCAGTCTCTTTGTTTTTGAGTGTTTTTTTTACCTTTATCTCTTCTAAACATCATCCTTTTATAATCTCCTTCTTTTTTTTTCATTCTTAGATGTGAAAAATTCGAGCAAAATATGCAAAAGAGAAGCTTTTTTCCTTTTTTTTATTATATAACTCAAATTGCTAATTTAATACTTGGAATTAATTATATATAATATTTAATATCCACTATAAGCAATAAGATTCTTTTTATTTTTGTCTTCATGATCATCTAGCATTCTCATGAGACTAACGAATGAAATTGATTAGGTAGTGGGGATTGTAATTGAAGTTATTGATGACAAAAAGATCAAGATAGGATTCAATCAAAAGAAAAAAAAAGTCTTATCACTTTATTATAAAATTCAGTTTTAAATTTATTAATCGAGTTCATAATTTGTCATTTAATTAATTAAGATTTTTTTTTTATCAATGGTGAATCTCATAAATCACATCTATTATATGATTGTGTAATTTAAAATTGCAAGGATTAAATTTTATGATATGCTATTAATCATAACTAATTGGTTTTAACATATATAATTCATATATATATTAGCCATAATATATATATATATTATATATATACCTGTTTAAAATTTTGGATATTAATTTTTTTAAATTGATATCCACATATTTAATAATTTGGTCCATAAAAGTTTGTTGAATAATTTTTAATTAAAATTTAAATATTTAACAATTTTAATATTAAAATCAACAATTATAAATAATATAAGCTCCTGATAACTCTTAAATTTTTACTATTTTTATTTCCCATACTTAGTGGTTTTAATAATTAATTTCAGCTAATTTTGAATTTTTAGATGATTTTTATAATTTTAGCCGAATTTCGAATTTATGATAATTTTGAAATAATTTTTTGAAATTAAGTTTTAAATTTAATTATTTTCTATTTTTCAAATTATTCTAAAGAATTAATTCTTCCTATTTTATTCAATTTAATAATTTAATATTAGCAAGGTAATTATGAGTCATTAGTGCTTTAATTATGATTAAAAAAATGATTAAAAATTGACTCATGTCGAGGTAAAATTATCAAAGAGTTTTAGAAATTTTTTTTAGTATTTTATTTTTTTATTTTTATCATTTTAAAACATAATTTTCCTCCAATTGAATTTAACTTTATCCCATAATTAATTTAATTTTCTTGAACTAAAATTTAATCTAAATTTATTTAACTGAATATATAATTTATCTGATGTAACATTTTCTTTTAGATCATAATTCATGGAGATTAAAATTTTGAACAGACATTTTAATCATGTGATAGGGAGATTTTATAAAAAACTTATTTTTCTAACTTTCTTATATTTTTTCTCATTTTTAGTTGTTTATTTTTCCCTGTGATTTTATTTTAATTGTTTTACCTCACCTTAAAACACCCTTAATTTGATGAAACCTAAACGCGGCCCTCACTCTTCCTTCTTGGTTTTTTCTACGCAACCTTCGTTCTGGAAAAGACGCTGCCTCCATTTCTTGCTTTCATCTTTTCTCTCAATTTTCTTTCATTCTACTTTGTCTTCCTCCATTTTCTCTTCCAACCTTCCATCAGTTTTCATTTTCAGCTTCTCCCTTCCTTTTCTACACCAGTTCCGAGCTCCCTCCTTCACTCTCTCTCCACCATCCTCCATTTTTTCTGGCGCACCTGCACAACCACTTCATTTTTCGGTGACTTCCCTCCTTCTAACTTTGTCTTCACTTTCGTTCCACACCAGCAACCTTCTTGAAACAACAACGTTTCTCCCTCTTTTCTTCATCTTCAGCTCTGTTTTGCATCAGACCCATTTTCCATTCTCTAGCTTCACGTGGCTATGGAGGCTGATGAGCGAACTTGGATGACATCAATGGAGGAGCAGAGGGTCTTGGATAGTGCTTGGCAAATAGTGTAGAGTGGAACCCAAATTCTACATGAATTAATGACTTGAAAGATAACATTTTTTCCTTATCTAGTTTTTAAATTTCAAATTATTGAAACTGATTTTTTTTGTTGGATTGATTATTTTTAGGTTCAAAGTTGTGGAATTACATTCCTTTAACTACTGGAAAATTTTTGGATTTAATTGTTAGATCATGAATTGTGGAATTGGAGATTGTATTGGATTGAAATTAATTATGGAATGTGAAGCATATTTTTGGCTAAAATTATTATGTTGATTTTCTCATTAGTAGTTAATTGCTTGATTTAGCTTTATTACAAGTTGATTGAGTAGTTAGTTTTTTGATTAATGAGTTAGTTTGGAATTATGGTTCTTATTGTTTATTTTTGGCCAATTCTATATGAGTTAGTAATCCATGTAATTTTTCTTTATGTCAATTTGTGAAATTAGGATGTTTACAAGGTGTTTGTTGTATTGACTTAGTTATAGGGTCCTATATTAAGTGAATTTTTTATACAACATGAGATTAGGATAATTAATGGATTTAATTAGACTAATTGAGCATTATGACATATTTAAGTTATTCTAGTCCTTAATTATTTGAAAATTGATTTTGAACTCCTCTAAGTGATTACCAAGCTCTAGCCTCCATTTTTATATTTTCACATTCTTAGTTAATTTAATTTGAGCAATTTAATCTTTAGTTTTGGAAATTATCAATTTAAATTCTTGCATATTTTAATTTACCAAGTTTTGCTTTTCAAACTTTGACAAACCCCCCAAATTAATGTATAACATTTAATCTTTACATATTTACTTATTGATATTTAATCATTATATCTAGCTTGCATTAGCATAAGATTAGTTTAACTCTTGTATCCTAGATAAAGTTTTACATACATATCCACACTCTTATATTTACACTTTTCATACCTCTTCCATTTCTTCCATTCTCATACACACTTGTATATATTCTCATACATTTATATACGTACTTATTTATTTTTCCCTATTTTTATTAAAAAAGTTTATTTTTTGAAATTTTCTCCTTTAGTTTTCATTCTCTTAATTACTTAGTTTCCATTTAAATAAATTTTATACTAGTTGCTCCAAAGTAAAATGACCTTAATTACATATTTTACTACATAATTTTTGTTTTGTAATCAAGTATTAAATTGCAATCTCGCAACAAAGTTTATCAGCTCCAATATATTATTCATAAAATGATATTAAGTTTAATATAATATTGGTATAAATATATGTATAATATATATATATATATGAAGGAAAAAAAAACTAAAAAATGATTTAATAACTGCAAGATCTTCTTGATTATTATTCATAAATCAAATTTCTTTAATATTTTTAGCAAAAAGTTATCTATTTGAAATCATATTAATTTTTAATTTTTATAATAAAATTTAATGAACATAAATAGAAAATTTTCTATTTGATATCAATGTAATTTTCATTTCGTAATATATATAAGAACACATATGAATGTTATTTTATATACAATAAGATAAATTTTTAATTTATAATATATTACAACTAATCAACATTAAATCTATTTTAACCTAAATTTGACTTAATTATATATATCAAAAATTTAAATATGATATATTTTTTAAGATACAAAATTGTTAACCTTACTTACATGAGTCACTTAATTGTTTTCTAAAATTTCACATACAATGTGAACATAATAATTATATATAATTTTATAATTAAATTTATAAAATTTATTTGACACATTTAGTTAATAAATAAAATATTTCATTTCTTATACCATTCTTTATGACAACAAGATTTGGAAAAAAATTATTGATTACAATATTGACTAATCCCAAACAAAAACTATTGGAAGCTAAATTTCTTCCTTAAAAAATTAATACATTTATTGTTATTTCAAATTTTATATAATTATAACATTCCTTATACCATTCCTTAAGATCTATCATAATTTTCATAAAATAATTATATAAGACGACAAAGATGATTAAATTACAATTTACTTATAATAATATTAAATTTTTAAAATAATTGGACAGTTTTTTAAATTATAATGAGTTTCCTATTTTAGTTCAGTATGCAATTTCTCCAATAAAAAAAGTACAAGAAACAAAGAAATTACATGGGATATCAAAATATACGTTAGTTATATATATAGGAAACATCTACTTACTAAAAAATTCTTAAGTAATTGAGTTTTTGCCACATCTTTTCACACAAAAAAAATCTTAAAATAAGTTGTGAGGATTATATAGAGTTAAGCGTCTAGATTAGTTGAAGTACAAAGTATTAACCGGATATCGGATAGTTTTACAAAAAAATATTAGTAAAACATGTTGGGTAGTGTTGAATAGTACTTGTCATGCCTTGATTTGTATTCATACATGATCAATTTTATATTGTTGTGTCACATGTGCAAAGTAAACATAATTTGAAGATATTAATTATAATTGGATTATTGATGAAATTAGATAGTTACTAAATAAAGTTTAGGTTGTTATTATGAAATGAATTTATTGTAATTTTTGTAAATTAACTAATTGGATTGTAATGAGTGCTTAGGATTTTGTTTAAGAAATTAGTTGCTTTGATAGAGTTCTCTTAGTTGTAAGGAGAGAGACAATACTTGTAAATTTTTTTTTTGGAAATTAATGAATTCTAAGTCTTTTAAACCTGCATTATAACTTAAATTCATTTAAATTTATTTTTTAATTTTTATTTTCTAACATTTAAGTTTATTATTTGTCATATATTTTTTTATATTTAAATATTTTTCAAATATTATTTTTTATGTAGGTGACCAAATGAACATGTGTACCACACGGGTGGAAGTTTGGTTTTAAATAAATAATAAGTTATACAATAGTAAAAAAGTGATCTTTATAATTGGTGAAAATAAATATGAAATTTTAAAAAATTATTCTTTTCATTGTTCATAATAAAAATTATCTGTTACCTATTTTTATATTGTATTAGTTTATTATTCATAATTGGGCAAAAAATTATTATTCAAAATGATAACAAAATATTTTTTTAATAAATTTTATCATAAAAAATATAAATATTTATATCTGTTTTCTATTTTGAGAAAAACCAAATATTTTTCCATTTTTTTATTTTGGTACATACCAAATATTTTTCCTAATAAAAAATAGTTCAAATAATAATTTAAATTTTTATTCTCCATTTTTTTATATTTTGGTACGAACCAAATATTTTTCACCATTAAACGTTTCTCCTTTTTTTTAGACAACAAAACATTTTTTTCTAATTATGTTCTCTAACTGAGAAAAGTGCAGAAGGCACTTGCATAATATTAAAATTTGCACAATATTAAAAAATGGTTTTTATAATGGGTTAAGGCTAAGGAACAAAAAAAAAATTGGACCGGTCGGTACAACTGAGAACCGGTACTAGGTTCGATACAGTCATAGATAAAGATTGGTGAATTTCAGAACCGGTACAAACCAGTACAAAACTGGTCGAATGAGTCACGAACCGGTCTGATTTTATCTAAAAAAATTTTAAGATAAAATAATATTATTTTTAATACTAAGTAGCATTATTTTTTGTATAATTTTTTTCTATATTATAATATTGTATAAACATTATTTTGATATATAATTATTAATAATGATAAACTTATTTAACAAATAATATGAAATAAACTATTAATTGATTATTTTGAATTTAAAATATAATTATAGATGAATGTTAACTTATTTAAATTTTAATATTAGATTATGAAACTTATTAGTAATAATTTAAATTTCTATATGATATATGAAATTAAAAAATTATTAAATTTATTGCTACTATTTTATTATAATTGAATCATTAAATTTTAAACTAGTATTTTGACCGATTTAATATTTGGTCTGATTTTTTAAACCTTGGCTAAGGCATGCCAATGAAAATTCAAAACGCAGAGAAAGTTAAAAAGTGGAACACTTCTATAATATCATGTATGTGTCGAAAATATGCTCATGATATATTTTTTATTTTTTGTGAGTACACCAATATATTTAAGGTATATTATTTATAATACAGGGGATAGGGAGAAGATGATTTTTAAATCAATGTTATAACAGTTAATCAATAATAAATTTAGATTTATGAGACTGATTAAAATCAATCTAAAGTCTTTTTTTCTCCAAACCTATATACCCACACTTACTTCATACTGACAGAGTTTAAAACCCTCACGCCCCACCTCCTTGTAAGGGCTCTCAATCACGCAAAGCCAGCTTCCACTCCAATTTTGTCCACTCGCACACCTGTGTCTTTTTTCTTTTTAAAGCAAATTGGACTTATGAACAGGACAATACCACATAATGTAAGTAGCAATCCAAAGCTTCTATCTCCTAACTTATATACCCACACACACACATACTCACATCTCATCGATGTAGTGTTTAAAAACCTCCATCTCTTGGTGAGGAAATCATGTATTTTTTTTCTAACCAATGTGAGGAAATCATGTAATTAGACCATGATTTTTTAGATAACCTTATAACGCATCTTATATAATAGTTGTATAAGAAGCTATAATATCTAGTGAAGCATCTTGTGCTTGACTATAATATATACCTCTTCTCTTCATGAGTTCGAATAGTATTTAATCGGCTGCAACATCAATTCATCCAATTACATTCTAATTCTAATGGATTGTTGCGTAGATTTTCTTCTAAATTATTGGGTGGACTATTACATTTTATATTTTAAGACATTTTTCATGAAAACTACTTGGTTTTGATGCATGAAAACAATCTCTGAAAACTTGAATAAATTAAAACTTTAAAACTTCTTAAACTATTTTTTGCCGGTTTTATAGCTTATTACGCAGTGATATTTTAAAAATCATAATTAAATGTAAAAAAATCATTTCTTAGTTGATTAAGTCTCTTAAAATTGTGAACATCTTGAAACTCACAGAAAAAAAAAATAAAAAACTAGAAAATAGATGCACAAATTCATACAGTTCATTGTGTAAACATTATTGTTCATTTTTGCATCCTTGTTCCTATCCAAAATCTGAGCCTCAGTTTTAAAAAAAATATTTCCTCATAAAATAAAAAGTCATTCTGTGCATACTTAGCATTTTTGGAAATCTTTACATGTCTACTTTCTAACTATATTTATCTTGTATATTTATTCTACCTTTACTTGTCAAAATGTTAACATGAACTATTAAGGGTCAGAAATAATTTCCACTAGAGTAATCTTAGCAAAACATGTATAACTTTAATTGTATAAGCTCAAATACAACCAAATCAATGCCCAAATGTTTTTGAGACATAGCACTATCCAAAATATAAACAGATGAATTTTTGGAGATATATTCAAATTTATACAATCAATCAAAATAAACAGAATTTACAGAACCAAACTAGTTTCTAGCAAGGTTCCATTAACATTATTCTGCATGCTCCACATACTTCCTTTTACCATGACTAGGCCCTATAATTGATTAATTATGGGGTGATATTGGGAAATCTTAGTAACCAACTTATACATGCCATCATGTTGTTACAAAACACTTGAAAGGACATAAAACGTAGCATACTTTTATTAAAACATTAAATACATCCACGTTGTCTAACGAAAATTCGGTAGTATAACAGCTTAGTGAATGGGTATTTTAGGGCTTAACCCTTAACATAAAATAGTCACCAATCATAGAAAAACATTTATAATAGCAACATGTCATCATTTACAAATCGTAATAACATATAGAACATTAATGAGTAATAACATTAAGCAAGAGTAAGAGACTATCTTTCAATCTTGCTTTCACTTAGCTTTAGATCACTTCCTTAACTTGATTGAAACCTATAACTTCATTAAACCTTAAACTAAATGAAAGAAGAGAGATACTAGAAAAGATTAAGAAAGTAAGCTTATTTCTTGGAGGCCTCCTCTAGCCTCCCTTTCTTTCCTCTCTTCCTTCTCCTTCTTTCTCTCTTCCTCTCCTTCCTTCTCTCCTTTTCTCTCGGCCACACTCTCTCTTTCTCTCACTAGCATGCTTTCCTCCCTCTCTCTCTAAAGCCTTCCAAGCTTCTTACAAAATGAGCAAAGAGGGTGGAGAGGTATTTATAGGAAAAGTGAGTAGATATTAGCCCTTCGATAGATACTAGAAAAGATTAAGAAAGTAAGCTTATTTCTTGGAGGCCTCCTCTAGCCTCCCTTTCCTTCCTCTCTTCCTTCTCCTTCTTTCTCTCTTCCTCTCCTTCCTTCTCTTCTTTTCTCTCGGCCACACTCTCTCTTTCTCTCACTAGCACGCTTTCCTCCCTCTCTCTCTAAAGCCTTCCAAGCTTCTTACAAAATGAGCATAGAGGGTGGAGAGGTATTTATAGGAAAAGTGAATGGATATTAGCCCTTCGATTGGTTCTTGATCTAATAGCATACAATTATCCTCCAATTGTTTATTCCTTTTTACCCATTTACCCTTCGATATCTTGGAGCATGAGAGTGAGTGGTGGAGGGCATTTTGGTCAAGTGAATTTCGGCCAAGGAAGTCAAAAAGTGAGCATGCGCTTTTCATCATTTTATCAGATTTATTTGGCTCTAGCTTGTGTACTTTTATGAGTTTTCCTTTATATCATGTATCTTTATCTATCTATTTTTTTTGTGTGACCCATTGCCTTTTTTTCTTTACCTTTTTATGTGAGGTCCACCTATCTTACTTATTTTTTACTATTAATCTCTGTGATATTTACTATTCATACAGAACCTTCTTTTTACCATACTTGTATTTTTTCCTCTCTAGACCCACATAACTAATATCACTTATACTTTTAGCATACACCAGAGTACTATATTATTATTTTCTCTCTTTTCTTATGTCAAATGACTATTTTACCCTTACCTTTTGAAAAATCATCATTCTACCTTTTTAAGCTCTTTTTTATGTTTTTATGATATTTTGGGCCTTAAACCCATTTAATTAAATATCCAAGTTTTTCCAAATATCATAAATTAATCGAGAATAATTTTATTTAATTTCTTAACATCATTTGGCCATAAAATAAATATAGAAAATGGGGATGTTATATGGACACATTAATTTTCTCAAATATATATTTCAGCTTAATGATGATCTAATAAATAATAACCCAATTTCTAACAAAAATGGCTAATACTGTGTTTGCAATCATCAACTTTTTGGGAATTACGAATTACATATTGTTAGCCAAATATCATTTGAAATTTAATATATATTTCAAGGTTCTTTTTTTCTTGCCAAAAAACCTATCACAACTTTATTATACCTTGTGTTGCACAGGACCACTTAGAGCATAATAGCATCCTATCTTTTCCTTAGGTATTTTTCTAAGATAACAGTTAAAAACAATTTTACTGATTGAATAGAAAGAAAGAATGACAACCAAATCACTTTTGGGACTAACAATTAAAAACATATATTAACCACATAAATCTAACCTATATTAAATTCCATCCTTTTATCCAAGAAGTTACAATGATAAAAATGTTTCTTTAACGATGAACCAAAGATTAACAGGCAAAGGAGTGATTACTAGGGGACTTAAATGCTCTCACTTTTCCATAATTTAATCAAAATCATTGAAATGTTGGGACATAGACAGGATTCCAAAGCATTATACAGAAATCCAGATATAATCATCAATCAATCAATCAATTAAAAAAAATTAAAGTTTCAAGCCAATTTAGTTTTCCTCCTAGTACTATTTGGCATTGTTCTTAACACTACAATTAGTGTGGGGAGGTTTTTTTTCCCCTATTTCCGACGTAATTTCAAAAGAAGAATAATTGGAAAGGCGACATGCATGCCTTGAAAATATGCAGAAAAAAACCACCCAACACGCATCCTTTGCCTTCATCCTCTCTTTCTCCCTACTCTTCTTCTATTTCCTTTCATTCTCTTTCCTTCCTCTAGCCCTTTCTCACCAACGCAGACTATTATGCCCGTTCCATCTCACCCAGTATCACCGTCGAGTTTGAAGTGCAGATTTGGGGAGGAAGCCATCACCACCACCGAGTTTGTCTTCCATCACCACCACCAATTTTGGGATGGAAGCCATCGATAGGTTTTAACCCACACTCTACCACCATCACAAAAGTTGTCCACCACTAACCACTCTTTTTTTTTGTTTAATTTTTGCCCAATTTGTTGGCAAATCCTCTGTTCTTCACTTTCCTAAGAGGAAGAGAGACTAGAAGCCAAGCAAGAGACCAAAGAGGAAAATAGAGGAAAAGACATTATCTCTTTTTGTCGACTTTCTTTGTATCCTTTCTTCTTCTCCTTCTTTTGCTCTCATCTAACCTTTCTTTTCTTCCTTGTGTCCTTGCTTCTAGACTCTTCATGATTGTTCATTGGTAGCTTCCCATTCTAATGCAAAATTCCTTCAGTTGCGCAGTTAAAGCTTAATCTAGGGCTTGATTTTCTTGCAAATTAGGTAACATGCTTCTCAAAGTATGGAAGTCCATTCTTCAAAAAACTTTCTCATCCTTCCTTTCTCTCAAATTCCTCCTTGATTTTTGCTTTTCTATTCTTTTTAGGTTGTTAAACTTTGGATTTTTATAATTTTCAATTCTTTTGGGTTTTGTTTCATAATATATACTAAAATTGCATTTATAATGGTGGCATCCTAACTTCAAATTTTTATCTTTGTTATTTATGCATGCAAAGTGTTTGATAGAATGTCCCATAAGGAAATCCTCTTCATTTTACTTGTAGAGACTACCAACACTAGAAAAAAACCCATAGAGCTTTTTCTTGTTGATTTCCTTTATACACATTCAATGTGTTGCTTTCTATTCTGACTTCTATTTCATTGCAATAGCGGAGATTGGACGGTCATGTAATTGCACAGAAGGGACAGAGATTGATGATTCAATCATTGCTTTTTCTTGCCGCTATAGAAGGTTGGTATGGATTATTGATCAATATTATGGTCTATGAGTCAACTCCACCTATGTAGTATCATAACCGGTCTTGAACTCGGGTAAAGGAGGAAGGTTGTGTTAGGCCCTTGACAGCCAATGTAAAAATTTGTCGAATCTTTATGATATAGATCAGAGACATATTTGTGCTAAGGGTAGGTTATTACCCAGAAGTAATACGTTGTATAGCTCGAATGCAGTGTCAAATAAGCTAGAGTTACTACATTGGCGTCCGGGTGTAATGTTAAATGAGCAAAGGTTCTCACATCATTTTGGATGGATGTGGGTAAAGAAGTTAGCCTATGAGAGTAAGATTAGGTTCAGTTCTTAGAATATTGGTACTCTAACAGGTAAATCTATGGAGGTGGTGGATGCTATGATTTGAAGGAGAATTAACATAGTGTTTTCAAGAAACAAAATTGGTGGGAGAAAAGGTCAAGGAGTTAGACACTACTAGTTTTAAACTTTGGTATATGGAGAAGGTCAGAGCAAGGAATGGAGTTGGTATTATTGTAGATAAAGATTAGAAAAAGAATGTGGTAGGAGTCAGAAGGATTGGAGATATGATCTTATTTTTAAAATTGACTATTGGGCATGATACTTTCAATGTTATTAGTACTTACGCACCTGAAGTATGGTCAGAATTACATATTAAAGCAAAATTTTGGAAAGATTTGGAGGACTTAGTTCGAGATATCCCACAAGAGGAAGATATCATCATTGGGGGAAACCTTAATGGTTATGTGGGAAAAGAGACAAGGCAATATATGGGAACTCATGGCGGTTATGGTTTTGGAGAAGTAAACGAGGAGATGCATTCCATTCTTAATTTTTCAATGGCTTATAATCTCATGATTGTAAACATATGTTTCAAGAAATGGGAGGAGCATTTAATCACATATAAGAGTGGAGCCCAAAAGTCGCAAATTGACTTCTTTTTGGTAAGAAACTCAAATAAAAAAGAGTGAAGATTGCAAAGTAATTCTTGGTGAAAGCTTAACTTTACAACATAAGGTCTTGGTCTTTGATGTAGTGGTTAAGAACCATAAACCAAAAAGTCAAAAGTCATAAATCATAGAATCAAGTGGTGGCAACTAAAATGTGAGAAACAATTGACTTTTACGAGAAAAGTTCTAGAGGAAGGCAATTGGGAGTCACAAGGAAGTGCAAACATCTTGTGGGAAGAGATGACTAAAAGGATCAGGGATATCGCTAAAGTAGTCCTGGGTGAATCCAAAGGTTTTGGACCTAAAGATAAAAAATTTTGGTGGTGGAATAAGAGTGTGCAGGAGAAGGCCAAACATAAAAAAGAGTGTTTCAAAGCCTTGCATTTATGCAATAATGATAAAAATTGGAAATACTATCAGTTGGCTAGAAAAGAGACTAAGAAAGCAGTGAGTAAGACTCGATCTAAAACTTTTGAGGAATTCTACCAGGATTTAGAAATAAAAAATTGTGAACATAAGATTTACAAAATTGTCAAGAGAAGGGGAAAAAAGTCAAGAGATTTGGACCAAGTAAGATGCATTAAGGATGAGGAAGGAAAAGTTTTGGTTACAGATGATAATATCAAGAAAGATAGGAGAGTTACTTTTATAAGCTCTTTAATGATGGATTGGGTATGATTATTGATACAGAACAATTAACAACTCATGAAAATGATCTAAATTTGAACTTCTATCGTAAGATTCGGGTTAGAGAGGTAAAAGAAGCTCTTAAGTGAATAGATAATGGTAAAGCTATTAGTTCCGATAGTATTCCTATCAAAGTCTGGAAGTGCTTAGGAGAGAAGGAGGTTTTGTGACTCACTAAGTTATGTAACGAGATTTTAAGGTCCAAGAAAATGCCAGAGGAATGGAGAAAGTGCACTCTGGTGCCTATATACAAGAATAAGGGGATATTCAAAATTGTGCAAATTATCGAGGGATAAAACTCTTGAGTCACATTATGAAATTTTAGGAAAGAGTGATTGAGCATAGACTAGGAAAATAGTCGCGTATTTTGGAAAACCAATTTAGATTTATGCTAGGATGGTCCACAACATAGGCTATTTATTTATTAAGAGGTTTGATTAAAAGATACCAGAGTAAAGAGAGAGACTTACATATAGTTTTCAATGATTTGGAAAAAGCCTATGATAGAGTACCAAGATATGTGTTGTGGAAAGCAATGAAGAAGAAAAGTGTTCGTGTGGCTTATATTCTAGCCATAAAGAATATGTATGAGGGGGTGACAATAAGTGTGAAAACTCCTGAAGGTGCAATAAAGGATTTTTCTATAAGGATGAGTTTACATCAAGGATCTTCCTTAAATCCAATTTTGTTTGATTTGGTTTTAGATGTTCTAACAGAACATATACAAGAGAAAATTCCAAAATGTATGCTCTTTACGGATGATGTAGTCTTAATTGAGAATTCAAAAGAAGAGGTCAACTCTAAACTTGAGTTATGGTGACATACTTTGAAATCAAAAAGTTTCCGCTTGAGTAGAAGTAAAATGAAATATATGCATTGTAAATTTAACAAGAGGCCAGTTAGAAATGATTCAAAGGTAAAAATTAGAGAGCAAACATTTAAGAAGTGTCAAAGTTCAAATATTTGGAGTCAATTTTACATAGTGATGATGAAATTGATAGAGATGTTATGTATAAGATATAAGTTAGGTGGTTAAAGTGGAGAAAAGTATTAGGAGTTATTTGTGACTGCAAGGTACCTACAAATCTCAAAGGGAAATTTTATCGAACAGCTATAAGGCCAGTGATATTATATGGTAGTGAATGTTGGGCTTTGAAAGGACAAAAAGATGAAGAGTCTTGAGTTCTGAAACAATAATAGTAGCATGTATAATGCCAAGGCACAAAAAAAAAAACTTCAAATGTAACACATGAGCATGTCAGATTGCTGCTCTTTTATTTGCTAAATCTTTGTTGATTTTGTCATGATAGTTTTATTTAGTCTACATGGTCTACTCAATATTTTATGGTTTACCTAGATGAAGATGATCTGATATATTGTTGTATTGCTGGCAGTCTTACTATGTTATATGTATTACTATCACGTTGAATATGCTCTTTTCATCAACGTTGCTCTTTCTTTGCACTGGTGACTAGAGTTTTCAATGAATATCTTTATTTAAAGAGCACATTTTCTTTATTTTGCATTTCTTTGGTGTTGTATCATTCATGTATCAACTACTTCAATTGAAATCTAACACTCTTTTGAAATAATTAATTCATTAAATTGTTGGATAGCATAAATTCTTAAAATTCAATTATTCATTGGGCCTCTTCTTTCCCAGGTATACTCATTGATTCTTTAAGGTTTTTTTCTCCTTTTATTTATTTATTTTCCTTTTGTTGGAATCAAAACCAATTTCGTGCAAGGGGCCCATCAATCCAGAAACCCACTATTTTTGTTTTTATAGTTCTTGTGACACCCTATACTCAAAAGCTCTAATTAATGCCCCAAAGACATAGAAACAAGGAAGAGAATGCAAGATAGCAGAGTGGTGTTGTGACAGAAATCGTTTCTAGAAAAAACAATAAAGGGGATAGTGGGGCATGGCACCGAGGCCACAGTTATGGCATCACGGCTCCAATGATAGAAACAACATTAGCAAACTGTTGATGCATCCGACCAATTTCCGGTGCACATAACTTCGCACTTCGACCTCCAATTAACTCGATTCCAAAGCCTATAAGTCACTCTACTCATACTCTGTTCATAGACACCAATCATGCCTCCAAATGTCCCCATATGGAGAATTTAAACACTCAACTCCAAATGATCAAAACTGAGAACCAAACATCCCAACTCACCACCAATAAACCTATGACCACCAGGAATCGGGCCAACATGTCACATATGGCCTAAGAACCATGTCTAAGGAGGTTTCGTTAAGAAACCACTTCCCTTAGGTTTAGCCCCCTTAAACCCCAAATTGAGCTAATGGGATATATACCCATTTTATACATCAAGGACCTAATAATAAGACCAGGCTCACAATCAAGACATATATAACCAAAGAGACATAAAGCCACCGATCTTAAGCCTAACACAACCAGACATTAGGAACTTAAAACATCACAAGCTACATACAGAACACATTCGCACATATCATGCCATTTTGCTAACCATGAGCCCAGAACCACACAAATATTCCAACATAGAATCTAAAAGAATTTAGTAGGGCATATAACAGTTCAACCCACCATCACAGAGTACATGACACTAAATACTCGATATAACATAGATATTACAAGTGGCGCTTTATTAGAAACACTACGCCAATTTTGAGATTTACTGGCGCTCAATAGTTGACGTTTCTTATTGAAACACCAACTAAAACTGGTATATTAGTTGGCGTTTCCCTGAAAATGCCAACTAAAGCTTGTATATTAGTTGGCATTTCTTCGAAAACGCCAACTAATATGATTTATTAATTTGAAAAAATAAAATATAAAAATATTAGTTGGCATCTGTCTTTGAAATGCCAACTAAAGCTCTAGGATAAGTTGGCGTTTATTTAACAAACGCCAACTATTATTTTATAAAAAAACACAAGCCATGGATTACTAATGACAACCATTGATAAAAAAAAATTTAAGGGTTCAGATTAATCCCTTCTTTCCTCATTTTCCATTTGCTCCCTTTGCCAAGTTCAGAAGTCCCTTCTCTCTCTTCTCTCATCGGTATCTTCTCCCCTCTTCTTTCTCTAAACTAACCACCTCCCTCCTCTCCTTCCTCACATCTCTCATCGATAATATCTCTTGCACACATCTACTGATTACACATCACATGGCCCTCCATCTTTTGGTGATTCAGACCATAAGAAAAGGCCAAGTTGTTACGCCGATGAAGATTATGGCTGAGGTAGCGATCATGGTGGATGGATCTAAATCAAGGACGATTTTAAAAGAGTCGAGGTACAGAGGTGTGAGAAAAAGATCATGGGGCAGATTTACTGCTAGATCAAAAACCTTGTGAAGAAAGCTCATGTGCGGTTGGGTCGTGCGTTACCAGAGCTCCTTGTTTTGGTGAGATCTACTTCACTGGCCTCTGGCCGTGGGTTACGAGAACTTCTTAAGCATGTGTGTGTGTCTTTGGCTGTGGGTTACTGGAGTTTCGTTGGTTTCAGGTCACGGCTCGTGGTGGCTAGTGGGTTGTACGAAATCAACTGTGGGTTGTCTATCCTAGTCACCAGAACTTCATGGGGTTCTCTAATCTTCATTAGCTTTGTGGGTCTTCTCTATCTTCTCCATCAGCATCATTGCTTTCTGTTCTGGTATGTTGTATACATATATTTTTTTTTGGAGATTTGACAACAAATGGGAGAAAGCTAAAAGCTTTACATTTTGAAACTTAAAATGTTTCCTATTAATGTTTGAGATTACCATAAGATTAGCTTTAATCTCTCTTAAATTCTATGCTTAGTGTCTTACATTTTTCACTGTTATTGAGCTCACGAAGCCTTTTCTAGTAATGATGATGTTTGCCACTTGGAGTTTTTGATTTAGAGAATCAATGATGGTTGAGTAAATATTTTGACATTATCCCCTATAAATTATGACTATGAAATTAATATTGGTCTAAATGAATTGAAAGTTAATGAGGAAAATATGTGATGTGGATGTAGTTCAGCCCTTATTTGGACATAAGCATATGGTATTTGGTCCTTTAGGCTGTTCTTATATGATGAAGATTTTAGTTTCAGTATGTGGTTGAAGGCTACTACCACACTGATTTGAATGACTTCATGTTTATCATGGTATTTTATTTAAACATTGCAGATTAAGTACAGGGGTATTGTCACGGTTGATCCTATTAGATGATTCCCTTAGAATGGTAGTAAATGAGTTATGGGCATTAAAGGTAACTTAGTGATGGCTTCTTTAGAAATATAGCTTTACTTTTTTAATTTGTTTGCTATCTAATTTGTATAAGAGTATGATGCTACTTTTTTTGGGGAAAAAATGAACTTTTCATTTTGGCTATAAAATCAGTGAGCAAAAATGTGAGCCATAGTGAAGTATATGGTAGGCATTAATCTGAGTGTACTAGCAACATTTCTAAATAACATGCAAGGTAAGTGCAAAACAATATTGTCTTATATAAGTGTTGAGAAGAACTATTGAAAGAACAGGCATTTTGCTTTGGCCAAAAAATCAAAGATCAGCATAAATAGTTTGTGTTGCCATTTAATTATTTCGACTGCAAAATTACTCAAACAATACATTTTCTCTGAAGCCTATCCAAATGAGCTTTGTTTCCTTAGGTACATGGAGCAAGGGTTTGAACCTAAGATTACTTGCTAAACTACACTCTGCACCACCAGACCACTACCTAGTGGTTTAACTTACTCTTAGATATGCAATACATTATCTCTAGCTTGTTTTATTCACAAAAGGTCACTCACTATATCAGGACCCACCCCAATTCTATGCCTTAACATATAGTAAAGTTTGCTATTTTTGGCTCTAGCTTTTCATATCTCAATCTCCATATATGTGTGTGTATATATCTTAAGGATGAGTCACTATCAAATTAAAAAATAAAGACTATCAAATTAGAGAAGTATGTTAAAGATATGCTATCATGTATGTGTTCTTGGAAGACCAATTTTGAAGACCTTATACTAAGCCTCTAATTTTCTTTAACTATCTATGATTGGAAAAATTCTGTATTACAGGTTATTTAGATGAACATACAAGAGGAGATCCAAAAACATATTGTAAGAGAGCTGAAAATTAACCAAGCATCACAGTGTCCACATGTTGTAATTTGTTATCACTCTTTCTATCACAATGGAGCTCAAAATTAAATCAAGCACTGCAAATTGATGCAAGGTAGTTATTGTAAATGAACCATGTTATTCATATTGCCTCTACCTATTGTTGCTATCTGACATCTTCTATACAGAATATTTTTGTTAAAAAAAAAAATTCTCCCTAAAAAGCTACATCTATTGTGAAGCAAATAGAGTTGTATCCTGTGTAGTGATTCAATTCTACTATGCGGGTTAAGAGGAAAACACTTGGTCATCACTAGTATGTTTTATCCTTGTTTAGTACAATATTATACTATTCAATTTTATATTTATGCTTACTGCTTCAGTAGGGTGTTATTCAATTTTATATTTAAGCCAAGACCCAAGCCACTTATTAACTTGAACATCTCTTAATTCTATATGCTTTTGTGTTTGTGAAAGCTAAGGATAATTGTTCATGTGAAAAGTTTTCGGAGTAAAATGGTCCTTCACTTGAAATAATACTGATAATTGAATTCAATATCATTCCAGGTTCATTCTTAACTCAATATCATTAGTAGGACTATTAGATTATCCATAACTAATTGCATCATTTTAGGCCTAACTTCTCACATTTTAGTTTATTGTGTACGTTCATGAACCTATGACATATATTTGTGAAAAATGCATTCACATTGTATACTCTCAGGGAAATAGATTTCTAAGAAGTTGAATCTTAACTTCATAAATGTAATCATTTGTTGCACTAAATACGCATTATCAAGTGTAGTAAATACGCATTATCAATTTGGTTTTGCTCTACTTTTTTAGTTTCAAAGTATGTATATAATATTATTCCTATATATAGTTAATTTGGTTTAGTTGATTTTATTATAGGGATGTAAGAGTTGAACTAGCATGTGACAAAGTAGAAAAAAGTCTTTGTAAATGTAAAAACAATGGTTCCCACACATTTGTCAATGGAAAACTAAAATTGAGCACGGAGCATGCTATGAATTGTTTTTTAAATTGGTCACTACCTCTATTATTTATTTTAGATATAAAATATTTACTGGATTTTCTTCATTTATTTGGACCTATAATAATTAACTTTTATTCATTACCCTACTCTTGATTTATGCCTACCCAATAATTGGTAAATGATTTAACCTTAATAATTTCTTGTGGTATAATATTTTTCTTTAAATTCTCTCTTAGTAAATAATGTTTTCTAGCCAACTAATACAAGTAAAGGATCTCAACAAAGCATGGAATTTATATTTATTTTAGTTTTGTGTTACATTACAGCTTCTACCTAAAAGTTGCTGGAGTTGATGTAAAAGTGGAGAAGAGATTCAAGCTTCTTGCAATGCTAGCCTTGTTAACTCAAGAGCAGATGTCCTACTAGCCTTCAACAAAATGCTTCTGTACTTGTTATCCTCGGTTGCTCAGAAGTTAATGGAAATGCATCCTACAAAGTCAATGGAAGATCAAAGGATGGATGTGTTCGGCCATTGCTAGTTTATGTGTCTGGTGATAGGGAAAGCATTGGCTGATTGTTTTTAACTCTTTAGGTTGTACCGTAGGTGGTTTATTTTTCTTATTTGTATTCTACATTTTTTTCTGAATTGGTGTCTGTAAACTTTATTTGTTATTAATAAAATTGACTTTTATTGGTAAAAAAATTGTATAATATGGAATTATAAAGAAAATGAAAAATATTTTAAAAAAAAGGCAAAAATCTATTTAAAAAAAAAGAGAAAAAATGGGCATTTATATAAAAAATGCCAACTAATATGGACCTTTAGTTAGCATTTGTCCTACAAATGCCATCTAAAGTGTCCACTTTAGATGGCGTTTGTTCTCTTTAGATGATATTTGTAGGACAAACGCCAACTAAAGCCTACTTTAGTTAGCGTTTTTACAAAAGCCAACTAAATTGCCTCATTTTTATCAGCGTTTGAATATATGGCATTTTGGAAATGCTAATAAATGACAAAAAAAAATGCCAACTATTCCTTTTTTTGGTTTAGTGAAAACAACTGATAACAAAACATAAGGGGGCACAACCCAAGGCACCCACAAGAGTACTCTCAATCCTCTTTGCCAAAGCCCTCCTTGGTCTTATCCTTGCTAATGCTAATCCTTCACCTAGAATTGTTAGCCACAAGACAAGACATATGTCCCAGTAACTAGGATATGCAGATGAATGCAATGCACATGATATGTGTTAGCAAGGCTGACTTCCCAAGAGGGGGGGTGAATTGGGAAGATTGAAATTTTTCTGCACAAAGTGAAATGGGTGAAGATATCACAGTATAATGAAAGCAACGAATAAAACAGAGCAAGTTGATAAATGAGGATAAGGAGAGAAACACTCAGTGATTTATCCTGGTTCGGTCTATTCTCTTGACCTACGTCCAGTCCCCAAGACATCTCTTGAGATTTATCCACTATACAGCAAGAATTTCAACGGGCTTCTTGCTAATGCCACAATACACGAGTATGCTCTGTTTCTGAGCTCTCTCAAACTTTCCTAGCACTTTCTCTATGTGCTTCCCAATCCCCTTGTGAATTCCCCTCACAAGTAAACCTATCTTCCAGATGAAGAGTAGATTGTTTACAAAGATACAACTCTCTTGAATAGAGTAGATATGAAGATTAAAGTACAGATAATGAAGTTGAGAGGGTAAAAGCTTTTGAGAAAAAGATTCAGCAGAAATTCGGTATATACAAGTTTGATTCGTTACCCATAACTTCAAATGATGTTATATTTATAGTTTTAGTTCTCAAATATCCGTTAGAGACTAAATCTATCCGTTGGGGAAGTTATCCAACGGTTATTCTGAAAAACTATCCGTTTACCAACCGTATTTAATGTTTCTGACACACTGAAATTCGAATTTTGGTTGGTCAATAGACGAATTTCGAAGGAACTGAAGGTTAGAGCTTCCAATGTTAAAAATACGAAGTTCGTCTGTCCATAGTGTGAAATTCGAATTTTGAAATTCATAAAACATTTTCACATTGTGACATACGAATTTTCAAGAAGAAAGTTTTTCTGTAAGTTGTGAACAGTGTTTTCAATTTGCTACAGTACCCTCGAAATTCAAATTTTGGATGCCCAAAATTCGTCTGTCCATTGAACGTTCAAAGAGGCACAGTAGTTCACTTTCTTCGAAATTCGAATTTTGACAGAGTGAAATTCGAATGTCACAGAGAAACTCCTTTGACTTATATGAAAATTCGAATGTTGCAAGTTCAAAGTTCGTCTGTCAGAGAGCATTTTTCAAACTTAATTTCTTCTTGATTTCAGATGAACTTTAACATAATTTCAGACGAATTTCTTTGGTTTTCACAAATTGCATTTTGTCTAAAATTCGAATTTTGAAATTGTAAAGTTCGTCTGTCATAAAGAGGCTTCTTTCAGACTTGATGAAAATTCGAATGTTGGTAGTTCAAAATTCGTCTGTCAGAGAGCATTCATCAAACTCAATTTGATTTTGAGTTCAGATGCATTTTATCATAGTTTCAGACGAATTTCTTTGGTTTTCACAAACTTCATTTTACTTGAAATTCGAATTTTGAGAGTTTGAAGTTCGTCTGTTACCTGAAAGGCTTCTTTCAGACTAGATGAAAATTTGAATTTTGATCAACCAAAATTCATCTGACAGAGAGTCATCTCTTCAGACTTATTCAGTTTTAGCTCGAAATTCGAATTTCCAAAGGCAAAGTTCGAATTTCCAACTTGACAGTTCAGTTAAAACTTTCAAACTTCGTCTGTTTGTAAGTATTTTTCAAATGTTTCAAGTTTTAACATAAAATCAAAGTTTGAAAACATCTTTTCTATAAATCAAAATATTTTACCCAATCATACCAACAACTAAGACTCTACAAAAGATCTAATAACAAAAACTCATAAAATCTTCACTTGAAACAGCTTTGATCTCCTTTGATATCTTCAATCCAAGCTCTTGAGTGTTGATTGGAATCATCAAAACTCTTGATTCAACATTCTCCCCCTTTTTGATGATGACAAAATAACTCACAAACTGGATTAGTACTTGGGTTTGCTTACACAAGCTCCCCCTCAACATGTGCATTACAGTTCATAAGATATCATTTCCAACATATTAAGTGAAGAGATTCAAACCCCAAAACATTGCAACCAAGAACATAATTCATTTAATCAAACTATTTCAATACATATTTAAGTTTAAGATCAGGTCTGAAACATATTATGAATAAACACCAAACAAGATACAGTCAAACAACTAAAACAAGATACAACAGGAAGAATCAGTCTAAGATCTTGAAACAATCACTTCTTCTTTGGCTTAGACTTCTTGCTGTATGTCTTTCCTTTCCCAGAGGATTCAGCAGATTTTCCAGCTTGCTTGGCCCCAGTTCCAGTTTGCTTTATCTTCTCCCCCTTTTTGGCATCATCAGTAAGCCCAACAAAATCCATTGGGGGAGGAATCTGAGAAATAGGTACAGCATGAAGAGGGACAGGAGCAAAAGAAATCTCTGGCTGAACTGGTGCAGGAGGCTCAGGGCTAGGTTCTTCATCATCAGAGACCTCAAGCAGCTCTTGCATTTCCTGCCTGGAAAGAGCCAGTCGAGCTCTCTGTTCCTCTGATAGCCCATAAGCAGCAAGAGAAGATGAGGCTTTTTGAGCAGGAGGAAACATTTCTTCAAGCCTTTGCCTTTGAGCTTGCAGGAGAGCATTGTGAGCAAAAGCTTCATAATCAATAACAGGCACAATGCTCCTTTCCTCATTGAGTGCAGCTTGCAGAAATGGTGAAGCAGATATGGATGCTACTAGCTGCTCAACTTGCTCAGACTCTTGGATGAAAAGGATAGAGTCTTGTCCAACTGCTTTATTAGGTTTAAGAGGGCTAGATTCCTGCAGACCCTCTTCCTCTATGCCGTAGTCCAGGGGTGGACCAAGACTTACCTCATTGTTGGAGGCCTTTGGAGTGCCAGCAGGTTCAGGGATAGGAGAATCCAACTCAAAAGGACTTGGAGGCACAGGAGATGGAGACAGAGTAGGTTCAGGAATACCAGGCTGAGGTGGAGCTGAAGTGGAAGGAATAGCATTTCTGATTTCTTCATAAGCATCAGCTACCACCTTCATATTCACAGCCAACTGATGGATCTGATCTTGTAGATGAGCAAATTTGGCATTTTGCTCATCCCTAATGCTGAGAATGAGTGTTGACAGACTGTCAAACAACTCAGTGACCTTTGTTGGCTTGACTCGTGAGGAGGGAGTGGAAGGAGGGTGTGTAGGCCTGGATGGAGATGGAATAGGCTGAGAAGGCTGAGGTACAGATCTGCCAGGGACCTCAGAGGTGCCTTCTTGTTGGAGGGATGCATCAGCAGCATAGAACAAGTCTTCAGATTTCCCTGCTCCCTTTCCAACCCAATGACCTTCATCTCTTTCAATGCCCATCCTTTGCAATTCTTCCTCTTTGAATGCCTCAGTGAGTTTCCCTTTCCCCTTTTCAATGTGTTGAATCCTAGCATGCTGCAGGATTCTTGAAATAATTGCTGCATAGGGGAGTGTGGAATCTTTCCTCTGATCTCTTGCCTTTATCATTCGTTGGAGGATGATATGACCCATATTAAGAAGCTTCCCACGAATGATAGCAGTCATCACATGAGCCTCTGCCTTTGTTATCAAGTTGAAGCTGCCACCCTTGTTGAATATAATCCTGGACACTATGTAGTGCAGGATCCTTACTTGTACACTTAGGTCTGTGGGCTTCAACAGATTTATTGTAGGCCTGTTCTCCCTTCTTCTGAATAGGGTGTCCAAGATGGTGCTTTCTTTGTAGTTCAGAAAGGAGCCACCTTCTTCATCAGCTGTGCTAGCCTCATCCATGTATCCAGAGGCTATAATGTCAATTTTCAGCCCATCTTGTCCTGGGATTTCCAGCACCTCATTGATTGTTTCATCAGCAAGCCAAATGGTCCTTGATCTCAAGGTGACCTCCCATGTCCTTTTCTTGCTGTTATATTGCAGAGAAGCATACCAAGTCTTCACTACCTCATCATCATATTTTTCAGCAATTTCCAATAAATTCTTATATCTTAACAACCATATTCCAGCATCAAAGTTGTGAGATATTAAGAATTGTTCCATATTCACACAGTGAGGCTTTATTACCTTCTTGCTGGAAAACTTGGTAGAATACTCTTCTTGAATCTCAGGAGTGCTCCATAGTGGCAGTGTAGTAAGCTTATATTCTCCAGATTGAGTAGAAGAAGAGGAAGCCACCGCAGCAGTATCAGCCGAAGGAACTGCAGATTTTGATGATGAGGGACCAGTTTTCTGAGATTCTACCTTGGATGATGATTTTTGGCGTTTAGAAGGAGTAGCTTTACTGGGCTCGGCCTTTCTCTTGGATTTCTCTCCTTCCTTTGTAGCATATTGAGATTTGACCGTTCTTTTTGGCCGAGTTCCAGCTTGTCCTGCTCCAGGATTTTTTACTCTCGCCATTTTTAGGTTGAATGATGCAGAATGTGGCTGAGAATAGATTTAAGGGATGCGAAAGGAAGTTTAATCGGTGAAGAATGACGGTTTTTGGGCAGGAGTTAAGAGGATTGAAGAAAGAATCAGAACAGACTTAGAGAGGTTACAAATAGGGTTGCGTCTGTTCTGGAAAACCGTCGGTTTTATCTTGTGTAACCGTCTGACAGACAAATTTTGAGGGGTCAAAATTCGAACTTCGGGTAGTTACAAGTTAAATCGTTCAGCAAAGCTTACTGACAGACGAATTTTCATCTGAAAGTTCATCTGACTGAGGCTTGGAGCAAGCAGTATACGCACAACAGACGAATTTTGTTTCAACAAAGTTCGAATGTTGGAGAGAAAACAGCAACAACAATCAAAACTACACCCGATAGACGAATTAAGCATGCAGAGCATCATCTTACAAGCATTCAGCATGAAAAACGTGATTCAACAGACGAATATTGAACTGTAAATTCGAATTTTTCAACTTTTGTAAAGGTTGTCCAATAGTTGAATGTTAAGTAGTGATGATTCGCATATTAGTGATGGACAATCATATTTTTGAAAATTTTGTTCTTGAAAATTCGAACTTCCATATTCAACAGACGAATTTCGAGGCATTAGTGAGAACTGGTCCAAAGTATAACAAGTCGAAGTTCGTCTGTTAGTCACTTAAAATTCGAATGTTGACCACGTTGACCAGTATAAAAACACAGCTTATGAAGAAACATACGTTTAACATCACTTCAAATAAAAGTATCATCATTAAGAACTTACAGAATGGATCCAGAACATAAGATTTTCATTGTTTACTTCATTTTCTAGCTGTTCCATTCTGATATGCTCCAATCTTCAAGAGTATAGCCATTTAGTCTTGTGAGGAGCACCTGCACCTTAAATCAAACACCCTCCGATGCTGAAGTTAGAATTGATTTTAAGATTTAAAACTCTAAAAAGAGAATTTTATACGAATAACTTACAATTCATTGGGATTTACCATTCCCAATTCTCTTCTTATTTTGCAATGCCTGTCTTCTGGTAGAGGTTTGGTGAGTATATCAGCTACTTGATCCTCTGTTGGGATGTATTCCAGCTTAACTTCTTCTTTCAGAACGTGATCTCTTATGAAGTGATGCCTAACCTCAATATGTTTCGTCCTCGAGTGCATGACAGGATTCTTAGTGATATTTATGGCACTTTGATTATCACACATGATGGGTATCTCCTTCATTTTAACCTCAAGATCCTCTAGCTGCTGCTTTATCCAGATGACTTGGGCACAGCAATTTCCAGCTGCAACATACTCAGCTTCTGCAGTGGATAGAGCTACACTGTTTTGCTTTTTGCTGAACCATGAAACCAGGGATCCTCCAAGAAACTGATAAGTTCCACTTGTGCTTTTTCTGTCAGTTTTGGATCCTGCAAAATCAGCATCAGTGTATCCTTTGAGATCTTCTCCATTGCCTTTTGGATACCAAAGACCCATCTGTGATGTTCCAATAAGATATCTGAAAATTCTTTTCACAGCTGTTGCATGGGTCTCTTTGGGGCATGATTGGAACCTTGCACACATACAGACACTGAACATAATGTCAGGTCTGCTGGCAGTTAAGTACAGCAGGGATCCAATCATTCTTCTATACTAAGTAATGTCAAACATCTTCCCATTCTCATCCATGTCCAGTTTGGTTGCAGTAGCCATAGGTGTTCCCATTGGCTTGGCATTCTCCATTCCAAACCTTTTTAGCAGCTCTTTCAGATACTTGGATTGGCTGAAGAAGATGCCCTCATCTCGCTGTCTGATTTGCAGTCCAAGGAAGAAATTGAGTTCACCCATCATAGACATCTCGAATTCCCCCTACATTAGCTCAGAAAATTTCTTGCAAAGAGCCTCATTAGTAGCACCAAAAATAATATCATCAACATAAATTTGAACAATTAGTAAATCTTTATTTTCTTTCTTAGTAAATAAGGTTGTGTCAACTTTGCCTCTATTGAATCCCTTTTTACTTAGAAAATTGCTCAATCTTTCATACCATGCTCTAGGGGCTTGTTTTAATCCATAAAGAGCTTTCTTCAGTTTATAGACATGGTTTGGTTTTGTAGAATCCTCAAAACCTGAAGGTTGATCTACATAAACCTCTTCCATGATATATCCATTCAGAAAGGCACTTTTTACATCCATTTGATATAGCAAAATATTTTTCATGCATGCATAAGCCAGCAGTATTCTTATAGCCTCTAGTCTAGCTACTGGTGCAAAGGTTTCTTCAAAATCAATGCCTTCTTCCTGATTATACCCTTTAGCAACCAGTCTAGCTTTATTTCTAATTATTGTTCCAGATTCATCAAGTTTATTTCTGAAAACCCATTTGGTACCAATAACAGGATGATTTTTGGGTCTTGGAACTAAATCCCAGACTTGATTTCTTTCAAACTGATTTAGTTCTTCTTGTATAGCCAAAATCCAGTAATCATCAGTTAAGGCTTCTTCAGCACATTTGGGTTCAATTTGAGAAATAAAAGCACAGTTCAACATTTGATCCCTTAACTGTTTTCTGGTTTTGACTCTCTCTTGAACATTTCCTATCACTTGATCAATAGGGTGAATCCTTTGATATCTCCAAGCTCTAGGGAGTTCTTGAGATGTTTCTTCATTATTTTCATCAAACTCTTGCTCCTGGATATCTTCCTCTACATTAACAGATTCAGATATCTTTGGAGGTTCAGTTCTGCTATTATCAGAAATGCCCAGTTTTTCAAAGTTGAAAGCAAGATCATCCTTATTGGTAATATGTTTTGAAACGTTTTCATTTTCAATGAAAACCACATGCACAGATTCTTCTACCACATTTGATCTTTTATTATAAATTCTATAGGCCTTACTTCTACTGGAATAGCCCAGAAATATACCTTCATCTGATTTGGCATCAAACTTACCCAGATTTTCTTTTCCGTTGTTATGGACGAAGCATTTGCATCCGAACACATGGAGATGGGACAGATTTGGCTTTCTCCCCTTGTACAGCTCGTATGGAGTCTTTCCAAGGATGGGTCTGATGTAGGCTCTGTTAATGATGTAACTTGCTGTGTTTACTGCATCAGCCCAGAACACTTGAGAAAGATCCTTCTCATTCAGCATAGCTCTAGCCATCTCTCCAATGGTTCTGTTCTTCCTTTCTACCACTCCATTTTGTTGAGGAGTTCTTGGTGCTGAGAAGTTGTGGTCAATCCCATGCTCACTGCAGTACTCCAGGAAGTATGCATTTTCAAATTCTCCTCCATGATCTGACCTGATAGACACAATAGAAATACCTTTCTCATTTTGCACTTTCTTAGCTAAGGTTACAAATGCATCAAAGGTATCACTTTTAGAGGAAAGGAATAATGTCCAAGTGAATCTAGAATAATCATCTACAATTACGAGCACATACAGATTACCACCAAGACTCTTTACCCTAGAAGGTCCAATTAAGTCCATATGCAGCAATTCAAGTGGTCTAGTTGTGGTAACTACATTTTTAGATTTGAATGAAGATTTAGTTTGTTTTCCTCTTAAGCATGCATCACATTCTTTATCCTTTTCAAAAGATATTTTTGGCAAACCAGTAACTAGCTCATTTTTAACCAGTTTAGACAATTGATTCATATTGACATGAGCTAATCTCCTATGCCATAACCAACTCTCATTATTCTGACTGATTAAGCATACAGAATCTAAGGGAGGAAGTTCATCAAGGTCAATAGTATAGCAGTTACCATCCCTTTGAGCTTTGAGGATTACTTTGTGATCACTTTTTCTGATGACCAGGCAAAACTTTGAGTCAAACAGCACCCAGTTTCCTTTGTCACACGTCTGACTCACGCTTAGCAAGTTGTGGTTGAGGCCAATCACAAACAGCACCTCTTCAATGGATGTTTCAGGATTTTTGCCCACAATGCCAATACCAACAATTTTACCATATTGATCACCTCCAAAGGTCACCTTTCCTCCTTTCTTGTCTCTAAGGGTGATGAACTTCTCCTTATCACCAGTCATGTGACTTGAGCAGGCACTATCCATATACCATTTGTTGCTTTTCTTAGCTGTGAGACAGACCTGCAAAATAATGTTTATGTTTTCCTTTTAGGTACCCATATTTGCTTGGGTCCTTTTTGGTTAGTAGATCTTTCCCTAGATGCAGATGCAACTCTGGGAACCCATTCAACTTTCCTGCTAAGTCCATTTTTCTTTAAAATACAGGAACTGGAAATGTGTCCCTTTTTGTTGCAGAAATGACAGGTAGTGAAGGGACTACTAGATTGAGAGGCAGGAAGAAAACAATGCAGGTAATACTTCTGTTTAGCATACCTTGGTTGATTATATGTTTCAATGTGAGGTGATGCATTATCTTTCTTTTTATTATTCTTAGCATGCACAAAATGTCTCATATATGAATTCTGATTTTCCTTCCTAATCTTTTCTTTGACAGCACATGGATCATAGCCAAGACCAGCTTTTCCTTGTGAAATTCTTTGGCTCCCCATCAAGGCAAACAACATATCTTTACCTCTAGTAAGCCTAGACATGCTTTTAACTAAGTAATCATTAGTTTGCTTAAGTTCAGTGCATGAAGTACAGCAAACAGATTCAGTAGTAGGTAAAGAATTAATTTCAGAGATTGTGCTTTGTGATTCTAGTTTGTTTATCTTTTTCTTTGCCAGTTTTAGTTCTTTAGCGATTTTAATGAAATCATCATGAAGCTCATGAAATGCATCCAGTAATTCAGAATAGGAAGGTTCAGATTCATATACCTCTTCTTCCTGATCACTGCTGCATGAGGGAGTGGCTTCTTCAGAAGCAAGTGCCATCAGACAAATGTTGGCAATCTCATCTTCATCTTCTTCTTCCTCATCTGAACTATTTCCCCATATGGATGAGATGTAGGCTTTCTTCCTCTTCCCTTTGTCAGTAGCTTTCTTTTCCTTTTCTTGCTTCTTGAGGAATTGGGGGCAGTCCCACTTTATGTGTCCCTGCTTCTTGCACTCATAACAAGTTACAGGTTCTTTTGCCTCTTTCTTGCTTTCTCCAGCAGCTCCCTTCTTGAAGAATCTTTTGTTCTTCTTCTTGCTGTAGAATCTTCCGAATTTTCTGACCATCATAGCCAGAGTTTCCTCATCAAGTCCATCCTCTTTGTCAGATTCTTCTTCCTTTTCATCAGCAGCTTTGAGGGCAAGGCCTTTCTTCTTTCTGTCCAGCCCGGCTTCCTTGAGAGTTTTGATTTTTCCTTCATACTCCTCAAGGCTCCCGAAGAGAGCTGTGACAGAGGCCATTGATTCTCCTCTGGCTTCTTCTATTGCTGTCACCTTGGGCTGCCATTCCAGAGGGAGAGCTCTGAGAATTTTTCTCACTTTCTCTGATTGAGTGTATTCCTTTCCTAGGCCCTTTAGTTGATTCACAATGAGAGTGAATCTCTTTTGGAGCTCCTTTACAGTTTCTCCCTCAGACATTCTGAAGCTCTCATACTCTCCAATGCATGTATTGAGTCTGTTCTCCCTGACCCCAGATGTCCCTTCATGTGCAATCTGCAGAGTGTCCCACATCTCTTTTGCAGTGGTGCATTGTAAGACCCTGTAGAATTCGTCCTGGTTCAGGGCACTGACTAAACAGTTCTTTGCTTTAAAGTTCAGTAGGACTCTTCTTCTGTCTTCATCATTCCACTCTGCTTCCAGTTTCTCTTTGTATCTTCCATCTTCAGTTGGAGCCATTGGGACGAAATCTCCTTTATCAATAACTGACCAGATGTCAAGATCAATTGATTGGAGGTAGATTTGCATCCTCATCTTCCAGTACCCATAATGCTCTCCACTGAAGCCTGGTGGTCTGTTAGTGTTGTTCCCTTCAGGAAGTATACTTTCTCCAAAGCCAGCCATCTTTGTTCCCGGACTGTAAAATCCTTTGAATGGGAATCCGGGCTCTGATACCACTTGTTAGCAAGGCTGACTTCCCAAGAGGGGGGGTGAATTGGGAAGATTAAAATTTTTCTGCACAAAGTGAAATGGGTGAAGATATCACAGTATAATGAAAGCAACGAATAAAACAGAGCAAGTTGATAAATGAGGATAAGGAGAGAAACACTCAGTGATTTATCCTGGTTCGGTCTATTCTCTTGACCTACGTCCAGTCCCCAAGACACCTCTTGAGATTTATCCACTATACAGCAAGAATTTCAACGGGCTTCTTGCTAATGCCACAATACACGAGTATGCTCTGTTTCTGAGCTCTCTCAAACTTTACTAGCACTTTCTCTATGTGCTTCCCAATCCCCTTGTGAATTCCCCTCACAAGTAAACCTATCTTCCAGATGAAGAGTAGATTGTTTACAAAGATACAACTCTCTTGAATAGAGTAGATATGAAGATTAAAGTACAGATAATGAAGTTGAGAGGGTAAAAGCTTTTGAGAAAAAGATTCAGCAGAAATTCGGTATATACAAGTTTGATTCGTTACCCATAACTTCAAATGATGTTATATTTATAGTTTTAGTTCTCAAATATCCGTTAGAGACTAAATCTATCCGTTGGGGAAGTTATCCAACGGTTATTCTGAAAAACTATCCGTTTACCAACCGTATTTAATGTTTCTGACACACTGAAATTCGAATTTTGGTTGGTCAACAGACGAATTTCGAAGGAACTGAAGGTTAGAGCTTCCAATGTTAAAAATACGAAGTTCGTCTGTCCATAGTGTGAAATTCGAATTTTGAAATTCATAAAACATTTTCACATTGTGACATACGAATTTTCAAGAAGAAAGTTTTTCTGTAAGTTGTGAACAGTGTTTTCAATTTGCTACAGTACCCTCGAAATTCGAATTTTGGATGCCCAAAATTCGTCTGTCCATTGAACGTTCAAAGAGGCACAGTAGTTCACTTTCTTCGAAATTCGAATTTTGACAGAGTGAAATTCGAATGTCACAGAGAAACTCCTTTGACTTATATGAAAATTCGAATGTTGCAAGTTCAAAGTTCGTCTGTCAGAGAGCATTTTTCAAACTTAATTTCTTCTTGATTTCAGATGAACTTTAACATAATTTCAGACGAATTTCTTTGGTTTTCACAAATTGCATTTTGTCTAAAATTCGAATTTTGAAATTGTAAAGTTCGTCTGTCATAAAGAGGCTTCTTTCAGACTTGATGAAAATTCGAATGTTGGTAGTTCAAAATTCGTCTGTCAGAGAGCATTCATCAAACTCAATTTGATTTTGAGTTCAGATGCATTTTATCATAGTTTCAGACGAATTTCTTTGGTTTTCACAAACTTCATTTTACTTGAAATTCGAATTTTGAGAGTTTGAAGTTCGTCTGTTACCTGAAAGGCTTCTTTCAGACTAGATGAAAATTTGAATTTTGATCAACCAAAATTCATCTGACAGAGAGTCATCTCTTCAGACTTATTCAGTTTTAGCTCGAAATTCGAATTTCCAAAGGCAAAGTTCGAATTTCCAACTTGACAGTTCAGTTAAAACTTTCAAACTTCGTCTGTTTGTAAGTATTTTTCAAATGTTTCAAGTTTTAACATAAAATCAAAGTTTGAAAACATCTTTTCTATAAATCAAAATATTTTACCCAATCATACCAACAACTAAGACTCTACAAAAGATCTAATAACAAAAACTCATAAAATCTTCACTTGAAACAGCTTTGATCTCCTTTGATATCTTCAATCCAAGCTCTTGAGTGTTGATTGGAATCATCAAAACTCTTGATTCAACAATATGCAGATGTAAGTCCTATCAATACATGGCTAGAACCATAAGCTAGTTACCATGATAAGGTAACTTTAACCAGTGGCCCCTTTCCAATGACCCGTGATGGTCAATTCTATGATCACCACTCACCTCTCCTCCTAATGGTCATAACCTGGCCAAAGGCCACTGTGTTAATTTAGATGGTTTTGATGATTCTAAACAATAATGAGCTTGGAAATCCAATATCAAAGGAATACAAGTAAAATGAAAAACAAAATTGGAGTTTCCTAAAGATTGAAGAGTTGTTTCATTAACTTTAGGAATTCAATTTGTAAAAGAAGGTAGTTAAGCTTTAAATTTTACTTCACCCAATATTAAATGAGATATCTATTTGAATGATAAATGATTAGCTCATAATTTCAAAATGGTTTTCATGAAAAGAGCTACCTTATAAGGATAAAGTCTCAATTTCAAAGATATTTCTAAGTGTTTACCTTATTTTCATGAAAATGTTTTACCTTATGCACATAACCATTAAAGGTTATGAGGATAAAGACTCAATCTCAAAGTTTTTCCAAGTGTCCCTTCTTCGATTTCATGAAAAGGGGTTGAGGTTATCCGCATAACATAGCTGTGCACCATGTACTCATGTCTATCTAGGTGGTTATCCTGATAAGATGGGTACCTTATTCGTATAAGGGAGCGAACAGTGAAGGCCAATTGTACTGTGCAGCCCGTTATTCGCACAACCTAGGGAGGTTATCTGCATAACCTATGTTTCAGTGCCCTTGGACTTTCCTCGGTTAGATAGGTTATCCACATAACCTACGTTACAGAATTCATGATCCTTCTTCAGCAAAATAAGTTATCCGCATAACCTTGGAGGGTTATCCTCATAACCTAAGTTTTACAAAAACTCAGTTTGAGAAAAACTTAACGTTATCCTAACACTGAGTAGGTTTTTATGAAAATGTTCTTAAGCTAAAACTTAGTCATTCTGGGATGAACGTTATCCACATAATTTAGCTAGGTTATCCGCATAATGAAAGGTCTAAGTTGAAAACAAAAGCCAACGGTCACCTGTTATCCGCATAACCTAAAAAGGTTATCCGCATAACCTCTGTCAGATGCATTTAATGCGGTAGATAAACGGTTATTTTTCTGAGAGTAACGGCTAATCATTGTTTCCAACGGATAGTTTTGCTCTAAAACTATAAATAGGAGCTCATTTAAGTTATTGGGTAATGAAGAAAAACATATAAACGTCAAAACTCTGCAAAATTTATTACTGAATCTTTAAAAGCTTATCTACCCTCTATTTAGCTCAGTTATTGTACTTAAACTTTCATATCCACTCTTTAAGAGAGAGTTTTCATACTGTGATCAATATATTCCTACACACATTTAGATAGTGCTTAGTGTGAGAATACACTAAGAGAGTTGTTATTACTTTTGAGTGAGAAGAGTGAAAGAGTCCTGTTCAGCTCAAGGTTCGAGCTGGGTTGTGCTGTGATTTTTGCAAGAACCCATTCAAATCTTGCAAAGGATAGTGAAGAAATCTCAAGTGATGGCTTGAGGATTGGACGTAGGTCAAGTGGAATAGACCGAATAAGGATAAATCTCTATGTCCTCTTCTTATTGCACTTTATTTCTTTTACTCCGTTTTTCAGTAATATTTTATTATCACTATTGCATTTCATTTTCGTAGAAAAATTCAAACTTCCTAATTCAGCCCCCCTTTTGGGAAGCCAGCTGAACTAACACACTGCACCAAAGGATGAATCATAGCTCTGCTTCCCCTGAATCACCCGAATTAGTGGCTATTTAGAGAATATGCACCCTAATTCACAGCCACTTAAGTCTTCTGGCCATAAGATGACTATTTAGTGACTAGAATAACATAAGCTACACCACATGAACACAAGACCTTATGTGTTATTTAGTATATTGGCATACCACGTGATATATAGAGCATCGTCACCCAAACCATATGTCCCAACAATGTATATCATGTGACAATACCTAATGCATGCTAACATATCAACACATGTTATCCTTTATAGTGCCAGCATGCCATAAGATCATATATGATAAGTCATGGAATGTATAATCATCATTACATGTCAACATCCATCAATATATATATTATGTTCTCTATCACCAATATCCATGTTAACACAATATGGAGCAAAGGTAGAGGACTTACTAACCGTGTAACTGTATATATCATGACATGAAAAGGAACAACTATAATCTGTACTAGATGTATATCATGATATAAAAGAGAACAATATATTACATAAGGCATACATATCATGATATGAAAAGATTAGCCTTATATATATATATAATCACTTGAAGACATAGGAAAAGACACTATGGTTACCTCAACCATCCGAACCTATTTGACACCATGGTAGGCTATGGAGAACAACAACTATTACAACACATCAAGGATGCAAGAATCATGTCACCACATTGTCCCAAATCAAAATATACAATCCAACTTATATAATTCAACTAATGTCCTAAAGAACCCATGGACTTTTTATGTTAAAACAACCACTTATCAACCACTCTCGAGCTTTCCAAACACTACCCAGAGTCAAGAAATCCTAATTAAGCAATAGAGCAACCTACACAATATTGAATTCTCATTACCAATACAATTTCTCAACCTTAGCATACATAATTATCAACCCCAAGCACAAAATCGGCTGTATCAAAGAATTCCAATTAAGGCAAACTCATACATCAAAGTACCCCAAACAACTCATAGAACCATAATAAAACCCTCACAACTTTGGATTCCCAATAATATCAATGGTTGAGGGCTAGTGTTTGGGAAATACACTACTTAAACACTTAAAATCCTTAACTCATAGCTTGAATACACCCAACAACACATCAATGAAGCATTTGAACTCATTTTAATTGGTGGAAAAATAACCCTAGTTGGAATCCTAGCTTCAACCATCAAATCTACTGAAAATCTTGAGGAAAAATGGAGAGGGGAAGTAAGGAATGACTTACTAGCAAGATTCAAGCCTCCAAAGTCCCAGAAATCAAGCCCTCAAGCCGAAAAATTGAAACCCTAGTAGAGCTCCAACATTTTCTTTGTTTTTCTCTTTCTCCGGCGATTGGCTCGACTTCTGATTTAAGCTAGATTTGCAACTGGCGCCATAGTGCCAGTCAAACTCACCACAGTGCCATAGGCCACTATCTTGGCCCAGAATAAAAAAATTACCAGATCTCGCTGTGGCACCATTGATCTTTGCAGTGGTGCTAGTAAGCTCTATTGCCTTTTCTCCAACTTGCCCAATTCTAAGCCTTCTTCATGTCCTGGTCCCTCCGATCTTGTACCATTCAATAATATTCTTCATGAAGTTAATAATTAAGGTGATTATAGTCCTTATAGTTATCCAAAAATGGCATTCATATATGCTTTTTCCTTTTTTTCGCATGGAATATACTATATACACTATATACATGCATATATTCTTGGGACAGAGACACTACGCCAAAAATAACCTTTCTTAGCGCTTAATAGTTGGCGGTTATAGGAGAAAACGTCAATAAAAATGATGCGGAAGCTTTTCTTGACGGTTCTTCAAATAACCGCAAAGAAAAGTCTGACTTTTCTTTGCGGTTATTTAGAGAACCGCAAAGAAAAGCCTCGCATAGTTTTTGTTGGCAGTTCTAGAAATAACCGCCAATAAAATTCTCACCTTTTCTTGGCGGTTATTTGGAGAACCGCCAACAAAAATGACGCGGGGGCTTTTCTTTGCGGTTCTATAAATAACCGCAAAGAAAAGTCTGACTTTTCTTTGCGGTTATTTGAAGAACCGCCAAGAAAAGTTTTTACAACTTTTTTAAAAAAAAAAACATAAGGCACGGATCAGTAAGTAAGCCACGGATCAATATTTATAACCATTGATAAAAAAGATCTGACGGCCTTTCTTTCTTTTCATCTCTTTCCTTAACACATCTCTTTCTACATCTACTCATACATTTTCATGTCACGCATCAAACTCCATCACTTTCATATATTTGAATTTTTTCTCTCTCCACACCTAATCACTTTCGTTCCCTCTCTTTCTCTCTCCACACCCAATCTCTTTCTTCTTTGATCTGTAAGCTCTCTCTCCCTTACATGTCTTCTTCCTCTTTCATCAGATTCAGATCGTCGTTCTTACTCTTTTAATCAAATTTTATCATTCTCTCCTTTTCTATTTTCTTTTATTCTCTTCTCCCTCAGTCAAGATTTTCAAAGCTTGGTCAAGATTTTGTACAAATCTCGAAGCATGGTCCACATCTCATCTTGACACCAACAGATTACAAGCTTCTTCTTCATCGGTGACTTTGTCCACTGCCTTCTTCGCTGACTACAATGTCTGTGTCTACCTCCACCGACGGCTTCATCCTCTCTCATCTCATCTTGGCTTTGAAGCAAGAAAATGAATCTTGAAGATGGAAGAAATTTTAAAGCTTGTAATTTTTTATGACTTAAGGTATAAATATTGATTCTGTGGCAAAATTTTTTCTTCTTCTTTTTGATTTTGATTTTTTTGTTACGATGTGATTATGTAAAATTTCAATTTGATCTATCTATAATTTATGTTGTATATTTTTTTGACTTTTGGATAATTCTGGATTACTTATTAAGGATGATTGTAGTTGTTATTACTTTTTTTTAAAAAAAAATAAATTACCCTTTGTTGGCGGTTATTTCAAATAACCGCCAAGAAATGTTATTTTTAATAAAAAATTGACCCTTTGTTGGCGGTTATTTGAAATAACCGCCAATAAAAGTCTATTTTTGTTGGCGGTTATTTCAAACAACCGCCAACAAAAGGTAAATATTTTATTAAAAAATATACCTTTTGTTGGCGGTTATTTCAAATAACCGCCAACAAAAGTCTATTTTTGTTGGCGGTTAATTACCGCCAACAAAAGTTACCCCTTATATCGGCGCTCAAATAGTTGGCGGTTTTAAACCGCCAATAAAGACCAAAATAACCGCAAAAAAATCTCATTTTTGGTGTAGTGAGAATACCGATTGGTGAAACCATTTGATAGAACTATAAATTATAGTGTTATGTGTAGCATTTTTAGCTTTTCCATTTTCAAATATCTAAGCAAAGCTTGTGGCTTTTTATGTGTTTTTAGTGATGTAAAATCAATTGTAGATGAGAAATGAAAGCATTATTCGTAAGTTCTGAAATTATCTGGAAAAGGAGTATTTCTTGAGATAATCAATGTTTTTCCGCCTTTCTTAATACACTCTAAATGGAGCATACGAGCCTATTTTGGATTATATCTTTTTCTTGATTTATGTGTTATTTGATAATTTTGATGTTGTTTATGCTAATGACTAGTTGATGCTGTCATGACTTATTCATCCTAACTTCTTTCTGCATTCAATATTGATTATACTCATTTGTATCTATTAACTGAACGGGATTGATGTTTTTTTTTTTGAAAAATAGAGAACAATATTATCTGCAACATCTTTCTTGAATGTTCACTTTATTTTCTCTTTAATCTAGATTTTCAGGATTTATAAAAGTGAATGCATATGGTATATTTGGAGAGAGATGAAGAAAAATTAAAATAGATTATTGGTGAAAAGATAAGATGTTAACTCAACACAGGTGCATCTTTTTCTACAACTCTCTCCAAATACATGAATACCTAAATGTTGAAAATTTATTTTGGTTTCCCCTTTGGGTTGCTATACTCCATATAAGTTCAAAGTTTACAAATTGGATAATAAAGCTTGAATATCCTGCTGTAAAACTTGCAAGTGAACTGGCCATGGGGTCCTGTCATTCGGAAGCTTTCTGTACAGTGATGATAGATTGAGGTAAGGAGTATGTGCAATTATACTAGGAGTAGTGTTTTCACGGGGTCCTACATCAGAGTACCTTAGGAGGATTTTTTATTATTTCAATCATATCCAATGGCAGAGCATTGTATACTGGTATGGTATGAGTAGGTGATGTGATAATTAGATAATTAAGATTTTAAATAATTATTAGGTTGTTTTGATTTAATTTATTTTAAGTAGGTGATGTGATAATTAGATAATTAAGATTTTAAATAATTATTAGGTTATTTTGATTTAATTTATTTTATCTTTTAGGATTTAGTTATTTTGTTTAGATTTATCTTTTACTTTAGGATATAGTTTATTTCTTGAGTTGAATAATACTTGAGTCATTGAAGACACAATCATTTGCTTAGGTCTCATCTTTCACTATCATGCTTGCTGGAAATGTTTCTCAAATCTAGATGTTACATGGAGTATTAACTCTCAAAAGGAGAGCTCTTTAAAACGGAGGAGAATAATGTAGAAAGGGTAATTAGATAATTAGGATTTTAAATAATTATTAGGTTATTTAGATTTAATTTATTTTGAATTTATTTGTCTTTTAGGATTTATTTATTTTGTTTAGATTTATCTTTTACTTTAGGATATAATTTAGTTTAATATTTATCTTTTTTTATTTAAATTATCTTATTTTTTAGGATCCTAATTAGATTAGGATTTGGGATTTTATAAATAAGCTCTAGAGTCTCTCATTGTACTCATCTCTCTTTTCTTATTGATTGAATATTATTGAAAATTATTCAGTGAATTTCCTCTTTTTTTTTAAATTTTATATTCTTCTTGTCTATCTTTTACCCTTCTCCTATCTTGTCCTACAAAGTCTGTGGTTCAGTAAGTTCTTTTATGGTTGTCTACCTTATTTCATTCATTAAATGTCTGACAGTATATCCAATTTTGTAAAGAAAGAGAATGAGAGAGGAACAAATATTCCTTTGATTTGATGATTTTATACTTAAATGGTTTGGAATTATTTTATAAGCTACTTTTTAAATTGTCTAACTGCATAACTCAGCATACATGATTTATGAATATCCCGTATATAGGCTTTGAGCCACCAAATTGTTCAAATTAGAAAAGGAACAAAGACGAAGTTGGATTGCATTGAACCCACACAAATAGGTAGTTCTCATGTTTATCTCTATCTCTCTCTAATTAGGAGATTCAAGTCCAATTTTTGTGATAGTCTCATTATGGTGAGTGATCATTCCAACTTTTGAATGACCAATAGACATGAACAAGAGTGTTATTCGGTGACGGAATGAATCTTTAGATCATCTATCTCCCAAGGTTAGAAACTCTAATCCAATATTTCTTGGGTGTAGTTAACTTCAGTTTCTTTGTAATGGCCAAGTTTGTGAATTTGAGTTTGTTTATAAATTCCTTCATCTCCCCACTAACTGAGTCTGAAATCAAATGTCATGTCAACTTTAATAGAGAACTTCGGAGAGGAAAATTTGGGACAATAAATCCTCATCTGTTCCTCAGTTTTCAATATTTCAGTTTTTTTTTATTGATAATGAGTATTTTTATTTTGCAAGGATGTATTCGCATACATTGATCCAGTAGCTGTCTCAAAATTGAATGTCAAGACATGTACACGAGCATTCCTCAGTCTAAGATTATCCAAACCAAGTTTAATTATTTACCCATTAACTTTTTATATTTAGTGTGTGCAAAATTTGGCTTCTTTCATGTATTCTTTTTATATGACTAGAAATGATTTTAATGGTCCAAGCTTAGTTTTTCCTTATTAATTGAAAGTTTAGACATTCTTTCATTAGTTTCCTTTATTATTTTTTTCTATATTTAAAACTATTTCATACAATATGCGGGGAAAAAATTACTTGGAAGCGTAGAAATAGCGCTTCAATTGTGTTGCTAACTTATAACCCTCTTAATTTCCCTCCAACTCCCATTACCGAGCAGGCCCACGCAACAAGCTTCTAGTTTTCAATACATGGGAAACAATTTGCAGTAATTAACAATGTTGCTAGAGCATCTTCCACCAATGGACCTTCTCTAGTTAAAAGCCTTTGTATAATAACATCCACCTAAAAATGTAAAGGTTAAAGATTGAACACTTCAAGCATTACTTGAAGCTTGGAACAATCACACTATGAATACAACTTGAAATTGCTTTGCAGCCACCAGTACTACACCAAAAATAGCTTTTCTTGACTCCTAATAGTTGGTAGTTATTTTATAAAACTACCAATAAAGGTCTATTTTTCTTGGGGGTTAATAACGGCCAACAAAAGTTAACTCCCTTATCTCAACATTTAAGTAGTTGATGCTTCAAAATCCCTAACAAAGACTAAAAATAACCCTCAAGAAATTATATTGTTGGTGTAGTGCACTCTCAACTTCTTGTTATGCTTTTCTTTTCTTTATTTGTGATATTTAGGTGTGTTCTGGATGCAACCATGAAATTTGCATTTTTGTTTTAGCTTATTCAAAGCCAACAAATTATTGCATACAAAACCTTATTTCTTGATTTTAACGTTCTAAAATTTAGTCAATCAAATAGTTTACATTCACAAATAACAACTTGATTCCTCAATCATAAGATTCGCTTAATCAATCTGAGTAAGCAAAATTTCCCAAACGTTGATAGCTAAGAATATGCCAAATCAAATATGGCAAGAATAATGTGAACCCATCTAATTAGATTAAACTGATATTTCTTTTACAAATGACAATTTTCAAAATAAATTAACTAAATTTCAGGGAATTTAGTTTTAACGTTCTTACAAAGCATCATTTTTCAACTTTAGCATGTGAGAGAAAGCTAACCATTTAATGTTAAAACTTGAAAAAACAAACTTTAATTTAATGCTATTTATATACATCTAGTTCAAATATAGCACTTGTTTTTCTAAGGTTGAGAGATGTGCATTTGGGTCATCCATTCTTGTCATAGAAGGTCAAGACTTTTTTTTTTTTTTTACTCGGGACAACTACAATAAACACTCACACATCCAATATAATATTATGCCATCAATGGGACTTGATCTTACTTAGGAAGCACTGGTATCATTAGGTCATTATGCCATTAGCAATATGTTAAGCCTCTTACTTAGGAAGTACTGGTATTAGTAGGTCATTATGCCATTGGCAATACGTTAAGACTCAAGTTTTAATTTGCTTCCACACAATGCGAGTGAGAGAAAACATTGATTGCATCTAGATTAGAATTTTGCAAAATAAAATGATAATGAAATATAGCATGAAAAATTGTAATATACTTCAGTTAAATGGTTGTCCTTTCAAACAACATACTAATAAAATTGAATTGAAGATTAGGACAATCTTTTATTATTGATTCAAGAAATGCAATAATAGGTATAGATGGATTCAATTATTTGAATTACGATGTTACACCTTCACCTAATAGCATTTTTATGTTAAACATCCAACCTCCAAAAAATAATCTCTCAGGCAGCAAAATTATCTAATATGAATATTAGTACTTTTTTCTTGTTTGGTTCCGATGTTATTGTTCACCCAAGAATTTGAAAGTTCTAACGCTTTATCACGTAAGCTTTAGGCTTGGCCGGCCCAGCTTGATTTGGTAAAGACCGAGTTCATTTGCATCAATTGGACTCGTGTCAACAAGAATATCATTGTGATGGAGCATGATGAAATTTTTAACATTAATTAAGTCTCATTCTTTAATATTTTATCTCTTTTTTTTTAACATTGTTGTCATATTTATCAATACTCGCCCTTTCTTGTCTCGAAATGCATTGAAAAAGAAGAATAATTATTATGTTTTGTAGTAAAAAAATTTTCAAATCAATTTATTTGCCTATATATTATATAACATATTAGATAAAGAGATTCGTACAAAACCTATATAACAGATACATGTACAAATCTAGTCAATAATAATATCGATAACTAGATAATGGTCAAAAAGAATATGACTTTAATCCCCACTCATAATAGCCTATAAAAGAAAATAAGAAGCAAATAAAAGTTTAAAAAAATCAGGTCAAAAAAGAAAATATGATCAGGTGAAAAATATAAAAGAAAAATAAGAAGAATTGATTAAGATTTTGACCTGTAATTTTCACAGGCCCTTATAATATTAATCATTACACACCAACAAAACCCTAGATTTCATTAAAAAAAAAGCTTATAGAAATAACAACTACAACTTTGTGTGTGGACATTGCACTAAGATTTCAAGAACACTAATTCTCCAATCACAATGACAAAAACACAATCACACAACACACAGTTTCAGTAATTCAAATGGATAATGATTCTCAACAATGTCTCTGCACCATCAGTGGCAATCTGTCCTGGAGGAATAAGAGCCCTAACTTCTGCAAACCCTCTTGCATTCTTGAACTTGCCAGTCCCACCGGTCACCGAAAGATGTGACATTGTGCTTCCGATCTTGTAGACGCCATAGAAGTTCAAGGTATCACCATATTCACCGCCTTCAAACATGGCGGTGAACACCATCATCTGTCTACTTACATCTGCTGAACTTGCTACATACACTCCTTGAGCTCTTCCAATTGTTTGTGAGCCTAACTCTGGTTGAGATGTGAGAATATCATCAATCACTGTTATTGTTCCAAACCCTAACCCTAACCCATCTGCTGCTAACTGAGTCTGCAAATTGTTTTGGTTGTTGTTGTTGTTGTTACCTGCAAAGTGGAAAATATTAACAAAATAGCGATTCGTTAGAGTTTAGATTCTTTCCTATAACATTCTTTTGCACTGCTTAAACTATGTGAGTTTTTATACAAGAGAGAATAAATAACATAGTCTTTTCTTTAATTTTGTTGAATTAACAAGGATTTTTCTTGATGAAAAAAATTAAATTCCGCATCCCTCCTCTTAATTTTGTTAAAACTGCACAGATTATTTTCTAGAAAAAAGAGCAAATTACATATACTCCGTTTTCTAAATTTTCTTGTTCTTTCTTATTTTTCAAGGGACTTTTGTGTATATTTTGAAAATAAAGAGACGAAGTAGATGTATGCTTTCAACAAAATATAAGAATACTTTGTATTGATTTTCAAAATAGAGAAAAACTCTATGTAATTTACAAAATTTATATGGACTTCCATTGAAATTTGTTAAAATTTTACTCCATCCCTTCTAAAACTTTTGTTGTTTAATGTTACATGCATCAGATAGATTAAGAAATCATTAATTAATATTTAAATTGATAGAACCAAGCCTTACCTTGAAATCATTAATTAAATAAGAGAGAAGGGGATAAAAAAAAGATTAATAGTAATAAATGATAGATGGAAAACCAAGCCTTAAAATTCATAAACAACAAAAGTTTTGGAACAAAACAACAAAAGTTCAAAAACATTTCCTCAGAGAAAGAAAGAGAGAGAAGTGAGCAACTATCTTATATCAAAGGTGAGTGGTTGAATAAATAAATAATTATCTGAGAACATCACAAAACAATGACAGAAATTAATGCAAAAATCCTCGTAAACATGCAATAAATGAATGTCTTCGATGATTTTGCGTCAATCCACCAATGATTTGTGACACAAGACATGTTCTATCCAACCTCTCACATAACATTGATCAATCCTCTCCATCACTTAGAACCCCAATATATATATATCATTAATGTTATAATTACCTGCAAAAGTAGTACCAGACAAGCCAGTGCCTAAGGGGATCCCAGTGGCTCCATTAACAGTGGGAATAGCACCATTAGCATTAGGAATAGGGATTGCACCTTGTGGGGTATTGAAACCTATAGGCGACGCAAAAGGCACTCGGCCACTGTAAATGCTCCCTAACAAGCCTGTTGTAGGACGAGCCGTAGGGTTACTGCCCCCTACAACGTCATGAAGGTATAGCTCAATGATGGTTTCTTTCTGATCTTCTGTGGCTCCCATGGCCATTACTCCCATGAGAACAGAAGCAAGCAAAGCTATTATAATGGAATTTGAAGCCATGATTTGAGATTGAAGGTGTTTGTGATACGCAGGGCTTAGTGTTTGTTTGGATGACATGGAATGGAATTCAAATTCAAATGTTGGGGTTATTTAAAGGCGGGGATTTGCAGGGATAAGTAAGTTGGAGTAGTTGTGAGACATGGATATGGTGGTACCTACAGTGAGGTTGTTGATTTCAAGGTAAGGCTTAAAAGACTCATGCTTCATGTCCGTTGGTCAATTCAGAGATACAGAACATGTATAATCTTGAATAGATATAATTTCGTTGATTTATATTAATTAAATACTTAATATATAATTACTTAATTGAAAGGATGTAGTTTATTAAAATTACAACTTGATTTTTTTCTCATGTTATAATGGCAGTGTTTTGCATTTGTTATTGTTGTTGGGTGAAAACATCCTTCTAACGTTTGAAAGACTATGTCATAATTTTAGAATACATAAATTCTCACTTTATCAAACATTAATAATAGTTTATTTTTCTATCGTCGGGTGAAACTAGTATAATTTTCTGACTAATTGGTACTTTCTAACATCTTTATTTGTCAAAATATAAAGAATTATAGGTCTTTCAAATGTTATTTTTCTTCCAATTTTGGCATTGAAATGTCAAACAGATTATCTGGGATTGGTGCATCAAAACCACTCAGTTGGTCTTTTTGGATATGATAGTGGAAGCAAGTTTGTGTGTGTGTATATATTTATATATTGATGTTCCATGACAAGTGGAAGCAAGTAGCCTTTTGACTCGTGAGGCAGGTACAAACTAAAACAAATCCTTCACGGCAAAGCGAAAGTGCAATTTATAGTCAACTCTATGATTTTCAAACGTTTATTATTTGTTATAAAAATCACAAGCCCTTAGCATTTGAAATGTGCTTTTCAGGCCTAAAACTTATATAACTTTGAGGGGCAACATATGTAAGTAGATATAATACATGGAAGAGGATATCCAAGGTTGTGTAGAAATTTGGGGCTCTAAGTAAGATTACTAAAGGGGCCTAATGTAATACAGTTTATTAATTCTCATATTATTCTTTTAAGGTTAAAATATATTTTTTATCCTTTAATTTTGAGATAAGTTTTATTTTAATCCTTTAATTTTATTATGTTTCATATTAATCCTTTAATTATTAACATATAATCAAAGACTTTCTAATTCTTAACACCATTAAATAAATTAATAGAAAATGATAATTTACCTATTTAAAAGTGACATCATTAATATTATTGTGTATTAATTAATATAAAAATTATAACAAAAATAATTTTATAGTTTAAATATTTACTACTTTAAAAATATGTTAACAAAATAAATATTTTTATTTTTAGGTTTTAAATATTTATTTTAAAGCATTAAAATATTTTTATTATAAAAAATGAATATTTATTTTTTATACTTTACATTCTCAAGTTAAATTTTTCAACTTGTCAACTTGTCCAAAATAAATAAAAATTATTCATTTTAATATAATAATTTTAAACATTTTACCACAATATTTTAAAAATAATTTATTCTAAGGTTATAATTTTTAATGCCTTGAATTAACATATTTTTTAACTTTTTTATTTTTCTAATGTACTAATTATTTATTTTGAGCCTAAAAAATGATAATTATAATTATTATATTAATTAATATATAATAATAGTAATGAGATGAATTTAAGTAAATTTTCTATTAACTTGTTTAACGGTATTAAATTCAAGAATCTTTTGACCACATTTTTTAAGTTAAATGATTGTAATGAAACTTTTAAAAGTTAAAGGATTAAAATGAAATCTGTTTCAAAATTAGGGGATCAAATGTATATTTTCACCTTCTTCTAATTCTCTAAATTCCAAAATCATTTATTAAGGTTTTGTAATCAAATAATTCTAATATTTCACTGAAAATTGACAATAATACTAATTCATTTAATTTATCTTATAATATTGTTGAACTCAAATAGAACTTTACAAATTTTAATTTAGAAAAATTTCTTTTAACAAAAGCAACAGTTTACAGGTATTATCAATAATATTTTATATGCAATGCATGCATTTAGAAAAGAATATAATCTTTTAATATAATTTAATATTTTTATCAGAGTATTAATTTCTTTTGCTGACTCTTATTTCAATATTTTCAACTTTGAAAATAAATCAAGGCTATCAATATCGAAATGTTTACTAAAAATTAAAAAAAAAGTAATATGATATATATATATATGTATATATTACTTTGCTTTGTTAAAGACAGAAAATGACGTTGGACAAATTTACGGTAAAATGTATATAATTTATGTCATTATTTCTCAAAATACATCACTATATACAATTCAGTTTTTAAGATCTACAGAAAGTGTATGGTAAAACTGATTTAGTTTATATAATAATATAATATAATGATGATTTCTTGTTCTCGATTTGTGCGTGTTATCCCTGCATACGCACCGTGCTAATCTTCTCTATATCCTTTCCATCAATTCTCCCGGACAATGATGATTTCTTGTCAATAAAGTGCTGTTTTAAAAAATAATTTTTCTGTTTTTGAAAATAGAAAAATAAAAAAATTTATTCAGTAAATCTATTTTTTATAAATGACGAAAGTATACTTTTTGTCCTTTAATTTTGATATAAATTTTATTTTAATTCTTTAATTTTATTATGTTTCATATTAATCTTTTAACTATTAACATGTAACTAAAAATTTCCCAATTCTTAATATCGTTAAATAAACTAACGGAAAAAGATAATTTACCTATTTAAAAGTAACATCATTAATATTATTATGTATTAATTAATATAAAAATTATAACAAAAATAATTTTAAGGCTAAAATATTTACTACTTTAAAAATATGTTAACAAAATAAATATTTTTATTTTTAGGTTTTAAATACTTATTTTAAGGCATTAAACTATTTTTATTATAAAAAATAAATATTTATTTTTTATACTTTATATTCTTAGGTTAAATTTTTCAACTTGTCAACTTGTCCAAAATAAATAAAAATTATTCATTTTAATATAATAATTTTAAACATTTTACCACAATATTTTAAAAATAATTTATTCTAAGGTTATAATTTTTAATGCCTTGAATTAACATATTTTTTAACTTTTTTATTTTTATAATGTACTAATTATTTATTTTGAGCCTAAAAAATGATAATTATAATTATTATATTAATTAATGTATAATAATAGTAATTAGATGAATTTAAGTAAATTTTCTGTTTATTTGTTTAACGGTGTTAATTTCAGGAATCTTTTGACTGCATCTTTAAAGTTAAAGAATTGTAATGCAACTTTTAAAAGTTAAAGAACTAAAATGAAATCTATTTTAAAATTAAGGGATCAAATGTATACTTTCACCTTTATAAATTGTTTTAAGAAACAGAAAAATAAAAGAATAAAAAAACTCCGAACAACTTTAAGGTATTTTATAGTTTTTGTTCTAGAAAACAAAAGAAAATGTGAAAAACACCCACCTCATTAATGATAAAGTTATAAATTTTGAATAACTTATCTATCATTCATTAGTTATGATTTTGAGAATAATCATTCAAACAGATTTTTTTATTTTCTTATTTTCAAAATTTATTCTAAAAAATAGTTTTATAAAAACTATTTTGAGAACAATAAAACAGAAAACATTATCAAACAGACCCTAACTCATTATCATATTTCACAAGTTTTTTCACCATCTCATTTAAAAAAAAAAAAAGGAATTGGTTGGATTTCTGTTTTTGTTGGACTTTCCGGTTGGGTTGCTTTTGATGAGCTAACCCATTCAACTTGAGTCTTCGAGCATGGGTCAACCTATCAGGAGCAGCCCAACATAAATTTAACATCCAATAACTACATTTTGAATAATGGTCAAATTTCTAGTACTAAAATTCAAATTGTTTTTATTTCTACCACAAAAACTAAGCCTATTAATTCATACATTATATTTTAAGGAAAATATTTTTTAAAAAGTGGAATCAACATTTTTTTCAAATTGAATAACAAATGTTAATTTTTTAATATCCCAAAATTGACTTCCATTGCTTCCTTAATTAAAGAATAATACTTAATTTCTCATAATTGTTACAAAATCAATATTATTTTTTATACTAAAATAGCTGTAAAGAAACAGTATATATTTTTTTTCATAAATTAATTATGCCATGGCTGAGTCAGAATTCTCTTGTACAGATTCATTGTTTTCTATCACCTTCTTCTGTCTCACCACGGGAGAAATCAACATCCATACTGCATTAAGGAAATAAAAAAATATATATAACAGAAATAAAAAATGGTTCAGTGATGAAATAAAATGTCTCTTGAATTTCTTATGACTAAAATAAAAAAGAGAGGTAATTTTGATTATAATGGTAAAGCTTGATTTGAGTTAATTTTTTTTCGAAGGTAGAATATGTTTTAACCTCTATAATTTATTCACTATTAAAATTTTAACAACATTTCATTAATTTTTATTCAAGCGTCTAATTATAAATTTTCTCGCTACTTTAAATACGTATAATATATGCTAATGAAAAAGACAAAAAGTATAAAAATCAAATAAGATAATCACATAATTGATAAAAATATGAGAAATAAATTTAAAATATATAAATTTTAAAAGTTTAGTTTCCAATTTTTTGCTATACGGATCAAATTAATAATTGAAAATTGAGTTAAATAATATGAACTTACAGTAGAAGGAGGTAGCAAACCACTCGTTGATAACTTTGACCCATGTACTTAACCATCCCACATCAATGCTCCACCTGTTTATCAAGAATTACGAGTGATTTATACGCTTTTCATGCTCTTAATTTAAAAATCTATTTTAACTAGATATATACATTTATATTTATTTTAAATATATTTAGATTATTCATTTTTAAATTTATTAAAAATAATAATTAGGTTTTTGAATATAAAATGTCGAAATCAATTAAACCTTAAAATTCATTCAAATCCATTTAAAAAAACAAAACACACACACAAAAATAATAACAAATATTGTCTTTAAAATCATAGTCATTGATTCAAAGTTTACTACTTTGATTATGACTGCACTATAATCCATCGATCATAATTAAATTAATATACATTTGATTTTTATATAAAAATTGCTAATTTTTTATGGATTTTAAATTGATTTTTATCACTTTTTAGTCGATGTCATATGGTTTTGTTGGATCATTAGATGACCCAAATTTTTGAGAGAGGGAAAATTAAGGAATTAAGGTAATTTACTTGGTGGGTGAATTATTGAGATCCCAACTGATGAATAGCATAGCGAAGTACATGGCGCCCAAGGAGAAGACTAGGTGAAAAAATCCATACTTGTATGGAATATCATCATCCTCTTCCACTTCATCTTTTCTAAACTGGAAATCCAAACAAAAATAAAAAATAAAACTAAAATATTAATTTTAGATATAACTAATGTATCCTAAAAATAATATTGGAGTCTGTGTATTCTCACCTGAAAGGATTTGGAATCAATTCCTGTGGAAAATGTTGCCATCACAATAGCAAATATGGCAATCAGAAAGCCCTATAAAAAAATGAAACTCCAATTAAGTATGAAATTATGTGTATTCTTATATATTCACTAGGTAAATTAATGATAGAGTACGTAGTGGTACTACAAAAATCAAACTGTAAAAATTTTTAACCGGCCATATTTTTCACAAGTTATGAACAATACATTTTATTTTGAGTTAAAAATAAAAAAAGGTACGACTTATTCCTAATATTTTGTGCAATGGATGAAATTCACCTAAACAAATCACATTATTTACAATCGTGAATATTGCGGCTCTTTTCCAAGTTTCGTGCAATATATAGATACTTAATTATCAAATTACATATGAAATTTTGAGTTTTATTCAAATTGAAGAAAGAAAATCAATATCCATTTTTTTTAAGTTTAGAAAAGTGAATGGGTATAATTCAGACTCACAAGTATTGTTATCCAATCACCATTTGATTTCTCTGGGTTGGTTGTGCTGCATCTTAGAATGGCAGGTTCACTGGAGAGCCATAAAAAGTAAAATTAAATAATATATCATAATTGACAATAAGTTAAAGTATATGCATCTCTTTCTAAATGTAAAAAAAAAACTAATAACTAAAATATAATAGACATTGTATAAATGAAATTATTTTAAAATTCTTGCTTTTCCTTTAACAATCATTAATTTTTCACTAAATGTTAATTTTTAAAACAGCAATTTTAGAATTAGTACTGGATCAAAAAGCTGACCTTCTAATAGCACTCCAGCAAAGGAAAACAATGTAGGAAGCCATAATTCCTGAGGATAAAAGACCTCTATTCACCTGTAAATTCATTTGAATATTTATTACACAATCATGTCTCTGTTTTGAGAGACAACAATACAGGACATTACTTAGTATCATCTTCAATAAGCCACATTTTCCAAAATTAATTTTATATAATTAGTTTTATTAGGATTGTGGATCGATGCTCATCTAAAAATCTAAATCATTCATAAAAAAATTTGGCGAATCACAATTAGGTACAAGTAAAGGGAATTAATTACAAAAAAAAAACTTTTAACCAATAAGAAGCCGAAAAAATTGGAAGACTAAGTAGTAAAACTGAAAAAATGAGTAGTAATAAAATATATTTTGCAATACTAATGGGTGCCTGGTCAAGTGGTCACAGAGTTGACCAGCATTTCTCGGGGTCAAGGTTTTGATTCTTGAGAGGTATAACAGTGTAAAAAATAAGCACTCAAAGAGGATTTCTCATCGATACCGTCATCACGGCAGAACGGGGTCCAGATTAATCTAGGACAGGTAATGAACCTAGATTACCTCATGATAATGGGCGCAATAGCAAAAAAAAAAAAGAATATATTTTGTAATAAATTTATTATTTTGGTATAAAAATGTGATTCTCTCTGACAAAAAGGACATGGTACAATAATAGCCCTCGGATCAAAATGAATAGACGAGATCTTTCTAACTATATTTGAACTGAAACTCATGGGCCGTAATGAATCCGTTCAAGAGAAAAATTAAAAATATAAAAAAAGAAATTGAGGATTTGGCTAATATGTGTGTGAGACCAAAACCATAAGAAGGAAAAGAGAATGTACCTTTGAATGTAAAGATACAGCCGTCATGACGGCAAGCAGAAGAGCAGTCCAAGTGATGAAAAATACGTTGAGGGAACAAGAAGAGTATGACGTGTACATCCACACAACTCCACAAATGGAAGCAACATGAAATATTGTTGAGATAAAAAGTCCAATGGAGCAGCTGTGCCCATTCAAACAAAGCCAACAAATCATATCTCCAAATATAGATATTATAGATGTTGACAGTTATAAAAGGTCATAATAATATTTAAAGGTAAAAGTCTCACAACTTCTTTAAGTTTTTTCATCAAGCACAAATCATTCTCCTAAATTTCAAAACAACATTTTGAAACACACACACACACACACACACACACATATATATATATATACATATGTACCTCTTATTTCTTTCGTCATCTGGAATCCAGAACTTATTCCACCATGTGATAAAATGGATCACACTCACAAGTTGTAATAGAAGAAAAATTCTGCATGAATAATAAAGAACAATCTACACATTAGTATCAATTCACTATGAGAAAGCCTCATTGCCAAAAGAAAATTACATTTTGATCCTATGTTGTACCACAGCAGTGTTATGTAGGATGAGAAAGAAAAAGAAAGAAACATCAAACATTGGGTTGGGTGGGCCCCACCTGTCAAGTGGGATCCACCCACGGCTATGTCAATCTCTCTTTGCATAGCAGAGAAAATGACCCACTAAAAGCTGTAGTGTAAATTTCAAAGCAAATATATATCATACTCAATTTTTTTTTGGCAACATACCAAACTCAATTACATGGAGTTTTATCTTTTTATTTTTTTACCAATTAGATTTATGCAACTAAATAAAATCACCCAACACTAGTACGGGTGGTAGTCTAAATAATTTTGAGTTTTACTATGAACATAAATATTCACTATTTTAACTATTCTTTATGATCATATATATTTAGAAGGATCAAAAGCTTACCCGGCACCAATACGAGCAATTTCACCTGCAAGATAATTACAATGCCCTTGTTCTTATTAATCATATGGAAGAAAAGGCAAAGAAAAATAATTTTTACTGTGAAATATTGAGCTTCAAGAGGATTTGTTCTGCTAATTAATATGACTATTTTGTCACTATGAATATAGAAGTTAATTTTTTTTTATCGTTATAATTTCACATAATTTTGTCTTAATTTCCTTAACATAATTACATGTCAACTAAAACATTTAAGATACGTTGTATCACATGACAATTGATATTATTATTCACTTTTATTCATTTTTTAGCACAAATTATTAAGAATGTTAAAATGATGCTTATTAGTAGCCTGTTAGGGATGTGTATGGGCCAAGTATCATTGGGGCTTAAGGGCCAGCCCAATTCAATTCAAGATCGTTTTTTTTTATTTATATTCAAGGCCCAGCTTGGCACAGCCATAACTCGGTCTAAGATTGGGTCAAACTAATACACTATGCCTAATAAAGTCTGTCTATTAAAAGACAGTTTTTCGTACAGTTTTTGCAAATCTTAAAAATAAAATATAAAATAAAAAAGTAGGCAAGCCCAGCTCAGCCTAACTTGATATAGGGTCATTGGGCCATTGAATACCATGCATAGTTCATCATGTCCATTAAATTTAACAGCGCATTATAAAAAAGTAGAAACCAATTTAAATTTTATATATCTATAAAATTTGTACAAAGTGGAGTTAAACCCCACTCAGTTTACCCAAAAAATAAAAAAGCATGCGTTTTCCAATATATATATATATATATATTTTTTGGCTTAGTTTTAGAAAAGAAGTTCAATGACCCTTTTTTATTTTTGCCAATAATGACCCACTTATGAACTTTGATCACATGACCATGATATTATTATTCACTTTAATTTATTCATTTTCTAGCATTGGCACAAATTGTTCAGAATGCCAGCATGATACATAATTATAGGGATGTATATCGGCCGAGTTTCATCTGGGCTTAAAAGGCCGGCCCAATTCAACTCAAGGCTTTTTCTTTTTTTTATTGGGATTTAAGGCATAACTTCATCTAGCATAGCTCGGCCTAATATCAGGTCAAACTAATTAAGTCTAATAATTTTTTTCTCTCCTATTAAAGGACTTGGAAACTTTGAAGGATTATATTTTTTAACAACCAGAAGCATTTTTTATGTATTACATGGAATTTGATAAATGATATGTATTGTTTATGATTTATATGTAGTGCAATTTGCTATAAATCTATATATCTGTGTTATATATAAAATTTATAGGAAATCTCACAATACAAAAGCCATAAATAGTGTTGACTTATATTAAACTTTATGCAAAACATGGACATACAGTCTAGTTTTGTATTATATATTTATACATTGATATATATATATATATATATAACCATTTGAAAACATCTTTTCAAGATATATGAAGTGAAAATTGAAAACGAAGGACTAGAGGAGAAAATAAAAAGAAAATGAAGCTGTAAATAGTGATTGAGTTAAGTAAAATGGATTAGATATTCCATAAGCAATTAATGTTTCAAGTTTAAACATTTTGTTTGTAGAAAACCAAATTAGAAAAGTTACCTCCCATTTAAGGTCTGACAGTACTCTAACCTTGTTGATTGTATTGTATGAGTAAACTTTGAATGAAATAATACAATTGAGGTGATTTTTTGTATAATTTTTACAAAAGTTAAAAATTTAAAAAGTAGTAGGCTGGATCCAATATGCTTAAACCCAGCTTAGCCTAACTTGACATAGGGTCACCTGGTCTAATGAATACATCATAAAAAATTTATTAGGAGAAACTAATTTAAAACATATATATCTATAAAATTTATACAAAGTGACATTGTTCACTGGTTGTGAACAATACGACTTCCTATATATGAGATTTCATGCAATATATGAGTCTCACCAATTAGTTTTGAAAAAGAATTTTAAAGGCCTAGTTATAAACTTTTAAAATATATATAGATACTAAATTAAAGATTAAATAAATATAGCTAATAATATAGCCTAAATAAATTTTCATAAATAATACAGAGTCTAAACATGTAAACATACCATATATTTTAACCATTTGTGAAGGGAAGAAGAATGGGAGTGCCATTGAGACAAATAATAAAACAAATTTGAGTCCCCACCATCCAGAGTGCCATGAATTCCGACCTTCATGTAACTTTCTCGTTTCCACTGTACTCACAAACATTACTGAGAAAAATATCTGAATCCTTTGTCAAGGTCCTCAAGGATAATAATAATAATAATAATAATAATAATAATAAATGCGATTTTAATAAAATTAAAAAAATCATGTGATTGACTCAAGCGTAAATTGGTTGGGGTCGTTGTCTCTCCTTTGGAGATCTCAACTTCCACGGTCATATTTCCCCTTTCTTTTTAAATTACAAATAAAAAGTAAATTTTTTAGAGATCATGAGATATATATTTTGTGAAGTTTTAAATTTGTTTAATTTTTTTTTAATTACTAAAAAATTATATAAAACTGCAAACTGCAGAGATCCAGTTTGATCCAATTTTTACTGTATAATTTTTTTTAAATAATAAAAATTTAAAACTATACAAAATATATATACATGATCTCTGAAAAATACACTTTTTATTTATAATATTTAATTTAAAAAATTTAAAAAAATAAAATCATGCCACGAGATCGGACGAGAGACCCGTAGTCCAAATTGGTTCCTCGAAAAAGTAGAAAATATGTAAACAGAAAGATACATAACATCCTAAACTCACACGAAGAACTCCCAGTGTATGGAAACAATCCTGTCCTCCAATCCCGCATGCTTTAAGATCTGCTAAAAATATTCAGGTAAGAAAAAATATGCAAAAATAAAATAAAATAAAATGCAGAAAAAAATTTAAAAAAGCACACTGGGTTTATACTCAGCGAGAAGCAACAAGAATCAATCTCAGCCGTCCATTTTCAACTAAATGGACACCCAATTGCACAAATCAAAATACATCATTTTATTAATTCCTATGAGTTGCAAATGAATGGTTGAAATTGATTCTTGTCGCATCTCACTGAATCCAAACCCTCACTTTAGAGGATATAATAATAATAATAATAGTATAGATTTAGTAATAAAAAAAATACAGAAATACTTACAGAGAACCCAATTTGATAAAAAGGGTTGAGCATAGTCACGGAAAAACCAGGCGAGGAGATTAATGATGAAGAAAATAAGGCCAAAATAATAGCGAGCTCGCAGTGATTTGTTTCGTTGTGCTAGTAAGTAATCTTCTAATGAAACGTATTCCTCAGTATTACTCCGTGTGCTTCTCTGTCCAATATCTACTCCTGATGATGCACTCATTCTACAATTCCAAGTATATATCAACACATCAACACCAATACAGTTAATCAATCACTTAATCACTCTTCAACATGGACTAATGATATGACATTAAAAATTCACTCTTCAATATTGCCACTGCCATGCCACCCTTTCTAACAATGTACTTATGGGTTAAATGGGCCAGGCCAAAATTGGCCTACTGCAATAGGGATGCTAATTTTGCAGTCGGGCCCACTCATTTTAAGTAGTGAGTCAAGTGGACGAGCCTGTTAGGTATAACCTATATTTTCATTTGTAAAAGAATCATTATCAAAATCATAATAAACCAATGATGGTTAGATTGAATAGTAAGAGACTCAACACCCCTTGAGTAAGATCTCAAGTTCAAATTTTGTGAATAAAAAAATCATATTAAAAAAATTACTCATATTTAAGCTCGATAATGCTATAATCTTACCCAGTCAAATAATTATATAAAAAAAATCACAATGTTATGACAGTAAAACAATTAAGAGAAGATTAAAAATGTTGATCATGTAATTACATTGTCCCAAATTAATAAATTCTGCAGTTAACTTCTAAATGTATCGTCGAATCACAGTTTAGAATGAAAACATGATTTTATTCTCAGATTCATTGCCAAAATATATCAGGGAAAGTATGAAGAGATCAAAATGTTAATCATGAATTGAATCAAGAAAGCTGAAAAATACATAAATAATCTCTGAAATTAAACAAGCATCAAAATGCAAAGCAATGAAATCTGCCATTGGAGAGCTCAGGAATGAAGCTCACACAAGAAATCTAAGCAAGAAGCCATAATGAAGCATTAAAAACGAAGAAATTAATCTATATGAGTTGAGTGAAGGAAGAGAAAATCACTGACCTGATCAATAATCTTCCCGATTTATGAGTTCGCTTCAAAGAACAAGTTTGTTTCTGTTCTATAAGAGAAGACGCTGCTCCTACAGTACAGAGAGATGAAGAAGTTATATATATATTGAACAGACGCATACTTATTCATATTATTATTTTAATTTTGTATTCACTTTTTGACTTCTTGTGCTCCATGATTATTCTAAAAGTTTATGTGAATTAATTGTTTAATTAGTGTATTGTACAGCTCAGTATCTTGAAGTTTCCTTGTTTTGTTGTGTAAGCGTTATGTATAATTCAACCACACTGATATGCAAAACAACCTGCCAACAAGAGTATGGTAAACAAATCTTAGTGCCTTTTATGACTAGGAAAAAGATAGAGATATACGAGAAGATTCGTTTCTACTTTAATTAATTAATCTTTTATTAAGACTAGCGCAGCTCATTATCTTGAACCCTTTACACACAATATTTGTGATAGGGGTTTTCTTGCATTGTTGTCACAAAATCATTTTCCGTGATTAAATTCATTCCAAGAAAAAATTCTCCAGAAAGTCCGAGAGATTCATTTCTGCCAAATTTTCATAAAAGTATTTCACAAGAAGATTACGGTTAATGTGCCTCCAAATGTGTAACATATATGTTTATTGATTTTAGTATTCATTTTGATGATTAGTTTGGAAGAGTATATATATCTATATATATATATATATTCAGTTATGCCCTTAACCTTTCCACATTTTTGAATATATATACATATATATATATATATAATTTCTTTCAAACATACCAAATGGGTGGCTGATACATTAATTTTGGAGGGAAACAGAATGTTAAAATAAGGTTGAGGGACTTATTACAAGGCCCTGTCCAAGCACAGTGATCATTAGACAATATACTAAGCAATAGGTTGAAAAAAGGGTAAAATTATAGATTTATTTGAGATATTAATGATATTTAAAAATATTAAAAATTTAAATTGTAATGAAAAAACGTAAAATTAGCTCTAAGTTCCTTTTTAAAGTTATCACTAATTTTTTTTAAAAAAATTAAAACTTATTTTTTTAAACATTGCAATAATATTGTAAATTTAATCAATTTATTCTTAATATAAGACGTGAATTAATAATGAGATTTAAAATTAATTAATTATTATTTTTAAAAAAAATATAATTTTTTTTTTAATATTAGTTTTATTTATTTTTTTTTTTCTTTTAGAATGGGAGGTATTTTTTTGGAAATGTTCATAGAATAGAAGGGTTGGTAAGGGAGAAAAGAGGTGGGGCCCAGAACCCTCACGCTTCCCGTATGAGAATGACTGTATTAGTGACCGTTGTATGCGAGCGGCGGGTGCGCGTTTGGTTTATGTATATATATTTTAAAAAATTGTTAATCAAACTCCCTCGGCTTTAGTGCCATAATAAACAAAGAACTCGTTGGGATTTCATTCACAATAATCAATTCATACAATTCTATATATTCTCAGTTTACAAATAATTGACATTTTAAAGTTATCCATAAGATTACAGGCAAAAAAAATGTTATACGTAAGATTAAGAAAGTTATGATGTATAGATATGAGTATATGTATTGGGTATAACACGATATAGTATTTTGAATATGATAAATTTTAAAATTTTAGAATATGTGTATGAAAGATATTTATATAAAATTTATGTATATATTTAATAAATTAATATATCAAAGATAAGAAAATTAAATTTTAAATAAGTATTTTAAAAATATTATAAATATATTTAAAATAAGAAACAAAAAATTGAGTTTTCTTATAAGATTTAAGTAATTTTAGAACTTTTAAAAAAAAAAATTAAGGACATATATATAATTCATATGGTGAAATATATTATAAATATCATATCTAATACCTATCCGATACAGATATATCTTCCTTTTTAAAAGTATTGGTGATCAAAAAAATATGATATACTCCTTCCACTTCTAAATATAGAACTTTTTCACTTAGTTCTAAATATAAGATTTTTTTTATATTACTCTCTCTGATTCAAAATATAAGACATTTTTTACAAAATGTACACAAACCAAGAGAGGGAGTTAAACTACTTAAATTTATCAAAAACTTATATTATTTTCCAATATTATCCTTAATAAATATAATTTCCAAAATAATTTTCTCTCTTATGAGCTAATTAATGACAAGGGTAAATTAGAAAAAAATTATTAATACTTTTAACTTTACTTAAAGAAGACTTATATTTTGGTTCCAAAAAATGTTTTAAAAGAGAACTTATATTTTAGATCAGAGGGAGTACAATATATTATTTATTGTCCGTCACAAAAAATGCTTCAATTTAATTCATCTTAAAGTACTTGAGAAAATAGAGTCTATTAACTCATTTATCATTCACCATTATAATGATTGACTTTTAATAAGAGTAGTTTTAGAAAAACATAATTTTTGAAAAAAAAAACTGTTAACTAATTTTAACTCATCACCTTAATTCATGTGATTTGGTTGAAAGAGTCTTATATTAAAAATTAAAGGGAGTATTTTACTATAATATCTTTATTGAATATATATATATATATATTTTACTCTTTAATGTCTCTTTCTTTCTTCATTATTATCAAAGAGTAAAGTCTTTTTAAAAAAAATATTATCATGAAATTTTAAAGTGGCAATTGTTTAGAAACAATATAAAATGTCTAAAGTATCAATTATTTAAGAAAAATAAAAAAGAAAACAAAGGGAGTACTTCCGAGGTCCATATAATTATAAGATGTTTTGAGGGAGGTTTCTTGATTCAGAATATAAGATGTCAGATAGCATTATTATTTTTTTTTCATAAAGTTTATTATGTATTTTCAAAAAATATACATATTTAATGTATTCCAAAAAGATAAAAAAAAATTAAATAAAGATAATTTTAGAAAAATATTATAATTTTTTAGAGAAATCAAAATTGTTAACTAATTTTACCTTCAATTTTTAATCTACATAATTTAGTTAAAAAAGTTTTATATTAAAAATAAGATGAAATTTATTACACGTTGATATTGCATTTGTCATTGATCATCGGCTTTGGGATTCCAAAACATTATTATATATGAAGCCCAGTTTGAAAGTTAATATTGAAAAAGGAAAGTGAGATAAAAAAATCCATGTTGGCTAACTCTTTTCCCACTATCTTTTTCTCGCCATCCAAATCAATCACCTGAGAATTAAAAAAATAAAATAAAAGAAAGGGAAAAGCAAAGGATTTCTTGCTATCCACTTTGCTCCTGTTTATCATTCTATTATAATGATATGAGTTCACTTGTAAATCAGAAGTAATTACATATATATATATATAATTTTCAATAATTTCTCTCTCTCTCTCTCTTTCTCTCTCTCTCTCTCTCTCTATATATATATATATATATATATATCAAATTTTGATATATTGATTGCATTTGTCATTGATCATCGCCTTTGGGTTTCCAAAACATTATTATATATGAAACCCAGTTTGAAAGTTCTTGCATTAATGGAACTGAGATTAAAGAATGCATGTTGGCCAACTTTTTCCCATTCTCTTGGTTATAACTTTTCTCGCCATCCAATCACCTGAGAAAAAAAAAAGAGAAAGAAAAAGAAAGATTTCTTGCCATCCACTTTGCCTGTTTATCACTCTATCATGATATGAGTTCATTTGTAAATCACAAGTAATAAATGAGTGTGAAATTAATTATATTGGGTACTTCATAATTTGTTTTGTCTTATCTGTCCTGTAGAATGAGTCAGAGACCATGTGGATTAGGTTCGGTGAAAGTTGGCAAGAATTCTCAATAATCAGAAGCAGCTCAAGAAAGCCAAATTTCTCCTAGAAGTTTCTCATTGATTTTAGTTTATTTACATTTTTTTTGCCATTAGTTCATTTACATTATTACATATAAATTTGAATAACTTATATTTTACTTTCTCAGTTTTTTTATAAGGGCCTTTTATCTAAATCACATAGATTAAAACAATTAGTTAAAATTAATTAGAAAAATCAATTTTGTAAAAATTATTATAACATTCCTAAAATATCCTTAATAAAACCTATTAATCTCTATTCTGTATTAATATTTCACTAAATTTTATAAAAACCTTTATATTAAGAAATATATAAAACTTTCGGAAGGGCCTTATTAAAATTAAAGAGTCATTCTTATTGGAATTTTCCGTCCTCTATTATTCCACTTAACGATACCGGGCAGAACGTATAATTATTTGTAGGATTCAAGTAATATATAATGAAAGCCACACTTTTCTTCCACAATGTACCATGAATAATGCGACTTCCATCATTAAATATATTTATTTGTTAATTTCTCGATCGTAATTAATAGTTGGTTACATTTTCAATTCTTTTGATTATTTTATAGGAAGTTGAAACTACTTATGTTGGTATAAATTCATAGGTAACCATAAATATATAGATTCATTAGTCACGGTGCCAAAAATAATTTTTATTGACCCCTAATAGTTAGTAGTTATAAAGAAAAATGCCAATAAAAATAATATAGAGGTTTTTGTTGATAGTTTTAGAAATAATTGTCAATAAAAATTATACTTTTCTTAGCAATTATTTTTAGAATCGCCAATAAAAATTTTGACATCACTTTTGCAAACGGTTATTTTAAAAATCATCAATAAAAGTTTGATCTATATTAGTATTTACTTTTAGAAATACCATCAAAAGTTTTAACGACTTTATTTTAACGGAAGCACAAGGCAAAGATTAGTAAATACAACTGTTATATAAAAGGAAATTCAGTGGTCCTTGTAAATTCTCCTTTCCATCCAAAAGCACAAACACTCATCTCACTCTATCTTTTCAGCTTTTGCCTTTTCTCTTCTCTCTTCATTTCCATTGACATTGCTCTCATCTCTCTCCATCTCCATCTTCCTCCTCTCATTTCTTTTCTCTTCTCTCTCCATCTCCATTGACATTTTCTCCTCCTCTCATCTCTTCTTGGTTTTGCCCCTTCATGCTTTGTTCCTGAAAGACTCAGTGGTCTCACTAGCCCAATTGATACCTTTCTGTTCTTTCGTTTACGATGGCGCCTACATTGTTGACCAGAGATGTCATGATTCGAAAGATCACGACGCAATGAATTCGTTGTCTTTGACAATTTGCAAGAATCAGACGTATGTGCCAAGAAATTGCGGTGGTAGAGGACTACTCGTTGTGGAGCAAGGAGTACTACTCGAAGGCAGTGCTGAGTGTAGTGAGGCTACTGGAGATGGGAGAGTTGTTGAAAAGTGTGAGAAGGAGGACCCACGAGCATTTGGAGCTAGCTTTTGAGGAGCATGAGATGAGCCATTCAATAAGAGTATAATTGGAGCCTGGATTAGACATTGGGGGACCACTGTTTGTTGTGATCAAGGCTTAAACTGTCTGTTTGAATTAACATTTTGTAAAAGATCTTTTAGAATAACCACAATTTACAAAAATGAAGTTTGGATAAAGTAGAAAAGTTTACTATAAACCTGTTTGGATAAAACAGGAAAAAATAATGGTTAGAAACCATGGTCTGGTTTGTATTTCAAGCACTTATTTTCTATGGTTGTTGTTTTGATGATTTTGAGTTAGAGTGACATTTTTAAAACTCCTTTTACAATGTAATTTATAAAATAGTTATGCTTTATTGAATTTGAAATGATTGTTCTATAGATTGTTCTATTGAATTGGCGTAGAGGCAATTGCTTGAATTTGAGTAATTTTTCAACCTTATTCAAATCAGTTTTTTTTCTTTTTTTAATTAAAAAAGACCCTCCATTGGCAATTCTACACAATAATAATGGCCAATAAAGGGTGTATATAACTTTTTTTAAAAAATATACCTTTCATTGGTGGCTGGTGTGAAAAATCGCCAACAAAATTACTTTTTGTTGGTAGTTAAAGACCTCCAACTTTTTATGACCCTCATATGTTAGCGCTTAGATTGTTGGCGCCCTTATCATCTTGATGAACATGAAACAAAATCCATGGTTATTGTCATCATCGATTCTGCTTCACCCTTGTTAAAGCGTCCTCATCACAGATATCAACTTTGCAAAAAACCTCTCAAACTCACATGCCGTACCTTTGACAATACCATTGTGCTTGAGGTCCAAACTTGCAACAATAGATACTACGTTGAACTGTTTTTACAATTTATATTTTGGATTTATTAACAGTGGTGCATTTATTTGTTTGGTGAAGCAGAATCCAGGCTTCCTTTAATATCAGTGAAGGGACTCTCATGTCATGGCTGTTTCATTCAGGCAGCCTCTTCATATTTCGTATTTCGTTTCTTATTATATCAAGTCTTAGAGCTTTCAACATGGGGATAGTTGGTTTTTGGGACTAAAAAAATAAAGATATTTAGTTTTTGGGATCAAAGGAGATTTTTGTGGAGTAAGAATCGAATTTTTTAAATCTAGAATCAATTTCTTTTTAGAAAAAATCAATTTGGTACTAAAAATAAAATATTTTCATTATTTTCATTTTTGATCCCAAAACCCAATTCTCCCTTGAACATATGTAGGTGTTTATATGGCAGGGTGTGTAATTGATTGGTATTGCTGGCTGGGAAAAGTTGATTAGTCTTTTAACATTCAAGTTTTTCTTTTGGTCTCGGTAAAAGTTGATTATTCTTTTATCATGCTTAATTTTTAATTAGAAAAGGAATGACTTCAACATAAAAACTTGATTTTTTTTAAAAAAATCTTTTTTTATTTGGTCTATTTGACTGGGAATGCCGGAATGGTATGAATGTAAAGCTCAATTATTCCTGTATTTATTTGCTAAAAGATTGGTTATTCTTGAAGGAGAGGAAGATCTTTACAGTGCCAGTTTCATATTGTAAGTGTTATGTGTAAACTTTTTTGGGACATAGTGTTTGTATTTTTTCATATCAGCTTTTTTTTTTGGGAAAATCCATCTATGGAATAATTTAATTGTATGTTGTGATAGTTTTATTATTCTTTTTTGGAATAACTCAAATAAATTGTTTGAAAACTCTAATTGCTTTTTTTTCCCCTTTGCATTCTGGGCGCAACTTTTTTTTTTTTTTGATAAAAGTAGGAAAACAAAGGACAAAGCATACTACCCTACAAGACTAGAAAAAAGAAAGCTATATTCATCAGGATAAACAAAATGCAATCCAGGAGTTCTATCCAGAGCATGTTTCACCAATCTATCAGCATTCAGGTTCTTCTCTCTGTGAACAATCCGAAATCCACAGTCCATTCACGTCTCAACAGTTCTCGGCATTGAAGAACCAAAGCACCATGTTCACGAAGCTCCACACTTCCACCCTTAATCAAATCAATCGCTTCCATGCAGTCACTTCGCAAATAAATCTGACGATGGCCATTGTCCCAAGCTCTCTTAGGACCAAGGAGACAGGCCCATAGTTCTGTAAACAGAGGATCTCCCTCTTCAAGATGAAGCATGAACGCTTCCAAGATGTCTCCGTGATCATCCCTCATAAATCCTACACAACTCACCTTCGCAGAATAGTGAGCATAAGCTCCATCAACATACACTGTTATCCAACCTTCCTTACTCATCATGGATCGTCCATCCATCTTCATAATCCCATGAACATTCACACAATTCAGACTCAGTTGAGCAGCATTAAAACTACTTACCGTAGCTCTTGCTTTCATGAGAACTTCTTTGAAACGGAATAAGCCATTACAGCTGCCCAACCATTCAACACCATCAACACAAGCCACCGTTGGAGACAATAAGTTCATCCGTTCAGCCCGTTTCCGTCCGTTCCAGAAAACAACGTACATGGCACAATAATAAGAATTGATTCCATTTTAATTCCAGTTGTAACCCCTTCCCATAATCCAGTAGTATAAATAGAACGCAGAGCTTCGTTGTAAGGCAGCTTGAACTTTTAGAATAACATAATTGTTTTTTTACAGAGAGTTTCCCTCTGTTTCTTTCGGTTTCTGAGCCATTTTGGTATTAGAGCAGGTGAGAGAGTGTCCAGGAGCTTCGTAGAGTGAGAGAGCCGTCGAAGAGTCACCTGAAAGTAAGCAACCACCGTCACTGCCGCCGTCAAAATCCAGTTCCGGTCACTTTTCAGGGAAACGGACATCACCATCAAGCTCAGAACACCGGAAAACCTCGGACTGGAGAGTTTCGTTGCCGTCTGACACCACACGCGCCCTCACACGCCTCCACCTGAAGACCATGAGCCGTCAAGACTTCCCACGCGCCGGCCACGCGCTCTGGAGGTTGAAGATGATGACATCAGCTGCCACGTCATCCTGACCTGTCAAGTCAGTGACAGATCAGCCACCCAGTGTCTGCAACATGAGGACTTCCCAGGAGGTCACCCATCCTAGTACTTGTTGTTGTTTACTTTGACGACATTCTTATTTACAGCAAGAGTTAGGAAGAACACTTCGATCACTTTTGACAAGTCTTGCAAGCCTTGCGAGACCAAAAGCTTTTTGCCAATATAAAGAAGTGCACCTTCCTAGCCAATGAAGTGGTTTTCTTGGGGTACATCATCACTGCCAAAGGTGTTCGAGTTGATCCGAGTAAAATTGAAGCCATTAATAGCTGGCCAGTTCCAAGATCTCTTTAGGAAGTTCGAAGCTTCCACGGATTAGCTTCTTTCTATAGGAGGTTCATCCGCCATTTTAGCTCTATTGCAACACCCCTTACAGATTGCACTAAGGGAGAAAAGTTTCAGTGGACGGAGCAAGCTCAGAGGAGTTTTGAGGAGTTAAAGAAGCGGTTGACTGGAGCTCCCGTCCTAGCTCTTCCAAATTTTGACCAGGTGTTCGAGGTTAGCTGTGATGCCTCCAACACTGGAATTGGCGCTATTTTAAGCCAGGAAGGTCATCCCATTGCCTTTTTCAGTGAGAAACTAATGATGCCAAACTCTGATATTCTACTTATGATAAAGAATTCTATGCCATTGTCCGAGCTCTGCAACATTGGAGTCACTATCTCTTGAACAAGGAGTTCATACTTTTTTCGGATCATGAAGCCCTAAAGTATTTGAACTCTCAACAAAAGATCAACCGTAAACATGCCCGTTGGAGTGAAATCTTGCAATCTTATCCTTTCCTCATTAAGCACCAGGCTGGGATTTTAAACTCTGTAGCTGATACTCTTAGCCGTCGACATGTGTTACTAACAACAATGCAGGCCAAAGTTATTGGTTTTGATCTTGTCAAGGAGCTGTACTAGGATGACCCTGATTTCCGTGGAGTGTGGGAAGCTACTACCGATCAATCGTTCCACCAGTATTATCGACATAATGGGTTTCTATTCCGAGGTATAAACCTATGCATTCCTCAGGGTTCTTTAAGGAAAGCAATAATTTGGGAAGCTCACGATGGAGGTTTAGCTGGTCATTTTGGTAGAGACAAGATAGTTGATCTGGTCAAAGAGAATTTCTATTGGCCAAGGCTTGAACGAGATGTCAACCAACATTTACAGCGATGCCGAATATGTCATTTGGCTAAGACGAAAGGGCAAAATACAGGATTATACATGCCACTGCCAGTTCCAGAAGCACCATGGGAAGATGTGAGCATGGATTTTGTTCTTGGTTTACCCCGAACACAGAGGCAAAAAGATTCCATCATGGTTGTTGTGGATCAATTTTCAAAGATGGCTCATTTCATTCCATGCCAAAAAACTAATGATGCAGTTTAAGTTGCAGATTTGTACTTCAAAGAGATTGTCCGTATCCATGGAATTCCCAAAACTATTACCTCTAATCGTGATGTTAACTTCCTTAGCCACTTTTGGAGGACGCTATGGAAGAAGATGGGAACTAAGCTCCAATTTAGTAGCGCTAGTCATCCACAGACGGACGGTCAAACTGAAGCTATTAACAGAGTTCTGGGCAATCTTCTTCGAAGTTTTGTGGGGAAGAATTTGAAGCAGTAGGACCTCGTTCTTACTCAGGTTGAATTTGCCTACAATAATTCTGTTAATCAAGCAACTGGAAAGTGTCCGTTCGAAGTTGTTTATGGCGCTTGTCCCCTTAGTCCACTAGATTTGACCCCTTCACTTGATAGGTAGCAGTATAGTTCTGATGCAGAACAAAGGGCTAAGGAAATCAAGAAGTTGCATGAACAGTTCATGAAAGAATCCAAAAGCAGAATTTCAAACTCAAGACACAGCGAGACCAACATCGGAAGCAACAGATCTTTAATGTGGGAGACTTGGTTTGGATATATCTCAGAAAAGAATGTTTTCCTAAGCAACCCAACGCCAAATTGTCTCCTAGAGCTGATGGTCCTTTCAAGATTGTACAAAAGATCAACAACAATGCTTATAAGGTTGAATTGCCTGGTGCTTATGGAGTCTTTGCCACTTTCAACGTTGCTGACTTGTCACCCTATATGGATGAGGATGCTGACTTTAACTCGAGGGCGAGTTCCGTCCAACCCGGGAAGGATGAAATGGAATAAGCCATTATATCTGCCCAACCATTCAACACTATCAACACAAGCCACCGTTGGAGACAATAAGTTTATCCGTTCAGTCCGTTTCCGTCCGTTCCAGAAAACAACGTACATGGCACAATAATAAGAATTGATTCCATTTTAATTCCAGTTGTAACCCCTTCCCATAATCCAGTAGTATAAATAGAACGCAGAGCTTCGTTGTAAGGCAGCTTGAACTTTCAGAATAACAGAATTGTTTTTTTACAGAGAGTTTCCCTCTGTTTCTTTCGGTTTTTGAGCCATTCTTGCATGCTAGTCATTGAATCAGCGAACATTTTCTCATTTCTTCTATTCCATAGTTTCTAGCAAATGGCCATAAATAACTTTCTCCAATTCTTTTTGGCCTTACCCATGTTACTATTCATATTAAGCCAGCACCATTCCCACAGAGTACAATCGAAGAATTGAGAGATAATGCTCGGTTTAACAATAGAAAGCCATAATGATTTCGTTTCAGCACAATCTCGAAGAATATGAAGGGAATCTTTTGAGTTGTGTTGGCACCAAGTACACGGTGCAGCTACTCCAATACCCCATCTTATCCTTTCCATATTAGTCAACAATTTATTCCTTTCCATATTAGTCAACAATTTATTATGGAGAGTTAACTAGAAAAAAGACTTACATCTTTGCGAAAGACTCAAAGGCCAAATTTTATTCCAAATCGGATGACCAGTAGACGAATCATTATTGATCAAGCTGTAGGCAGACTTAAGAGAGAATTCACCATGCTTTTCTAACTTCCATCTGATTATATTCTCGCCACTATGACTCACAACACTTTCAGTCCCCTGCAAAACATTATGCCAATTATCCTTAAGTCCATGCCAAATTCTCCATCCCGGTCGAGTCTATTTAATGTTAGGCAAGATGTCATCTCCACAATGATATTTGCTTCGAATAACTCTTACCTAAAGGGCATCTTTCTTGCTTATAAGTCCCCAACCAGCTTTCATCATGAAAGCTTTATTTTGAAGTCTTGCATGACGTATCCCCAGCCCTCCTCTCTTCTTTTCTCAACACACCTCTTCCCAAGTAACAAGATGCACCTTTTTTTTTTTTCATAGAAGAGCCCCACAAAAATCCTCTCGCCCTAACATCTAACTCTTCACAAGTTGAAAATGGAAGGGCACAAGTTTGCATAGGATATAGGAAAATGGCTTGAACAACAGACGAAACAAGGGCATGTCTCCTTGCTAGAGATAAAGTATTCGCCTTCCAATTAGTCAATTTGGCCTTCACTTTATCAACTACATACTAATAAGTATCTTTAGTAACTCTTTCATGATGCAGAGGTACTCCCAAATATTTCCCAAGATCTGACATCCTTGAGAATCCAAGTTGCTCACTAAGTTGAGAAGCTCGAGCAAGATGAACATTATTAGAAAAGAATACGTGTGTCTTGCTTTGGCTAACCTTTTGACCAGACATGTTACAAAAGAGATCTACACATTTCTCAATCACAGCCACCTGCTCCATAGAAGCTTCTGCAAAAAGGATGAGGTCGTTTGTGAAAAAAAGATGAGATATAGGTGGCCCACCCTTGTTGAGAGAGATAGGCTTCCAATTTCCTTGACTAATCTCCCCCTGTATCAAATGAGCCAACTTTTCCATATAAATAACAAAAAGATAAGGAGAAATAGGATCACCTTGCCATATACAACGTGAAGGAGAAAATTCACTAGTCTTACTGCCCTCCCAGAGAATTTGCATCACAAGAGAAGAGATGCATTGATGAATCACATTTACCAAATAAGAAGGAAGATTTATCTCCTCAAGACATTTCAAAATAAATCGGTAGCTGAGCCTATCATAGGCTTTTTTCCAGATCTATCTTTATAGCCACATATCCCTTTTTCTTCTTTATAGTCCTCATAGAGTGTATAACTTCCTGAGCAATAATGATATTGTCAGATCCCAATCTGCTAGGTACAAAACCACACTAGTTGGGAGAATAATTAGCAGGGAGAATTCCTTTTATTCTACTAGCAACCACTTTCGTAATTGCCTTATAAATAACATTACATAGGCTTATAGGACGAAAATCCCGAATTGTCTTTGGATGCTCCTTCTTGGGGATGAGAACTATATAAGTCCCATTAATATCCTTAATGATGTTTGGTCTTCTAAAAGCCTCCTGCCTAAAAGAGATAACAGACTCCCCTAAATATGCCCATTGGTTTTGGTAAAATAAAGCATTTAGACCATTCGAACTTGGTGATTTCAAAGCACCCATGCTAAAAATGGCCTGGTGAATTTCTTCCCTCGAGTTAGCACTCCCCATTCCCACCAACAGGGCCGAATCAACATAAGGATAAGAAACAAAGCTAGTGCTTTCGACATACCTGCCTCTTTCATCACAAAAAAGGTTCTTGTAAGAATCTAAAGCTAATATCTTCAGGATTAAATATCCAAACTCCAGTGTCATTTTGTAAGGCTTCAATTTTATTTCTCTTTCTTCTGGCATTAACTCGAGCATGGAAATATTTTGAGTTTCTATCTCCTATGACATACCAATCACACTTAACTTTTTGAGCCCATATCAAATCCTCATGAATCAACACTTCTTCAAGTTCCTGCCAAAGCTTTTGTAGAAGAAGATCCATATCAGGTTTGTTGAAGTAGCTATGCGAGAAATTATTTAGCCCCTCCAACCTGTTAAGCAAGTGTCTCTTCTTCCTACCAAGAAACTCATAGACATCGTAGCTTTAATTCTTCAATTTTGTAGTGAACTGATTAATGTTTCCTATCTGAGACCACTCCCCTTTCCATGCCTCTATCACAAACTACTCAAAATTTTCATGGAGCACCCAAGACACCAAAAATCGAAAAGGAACTTCTTTGTAAACACTCCTTCTATTATCTTCTCCAAGATGGAGAAGAATAAGATGATGGTCAGATTTAAAGAAAGGCAGGTGGATCACTGAGGCTTCAGGTTACAAATTGGAAAAATCATTATTAACCAAAATCCTGTCGATCCTACTCTCATTCCCTCCTTTCTTCCACGTATAGTGACGACCATTACACCCCAAATCAACAAGAGATAAGTCCTCCACCCATTTTGAAAAGTCACGGTCAATAAAACTACATGTTCTGCTTATAGATCTTCAGTAATGTATTTGTAAGGTTGCATTGAAATCTCCCCCTATGCACTAAGATCCGCTAACCGTATTACTGATAACTTTAATGGCATTCCAAGCCACCCTCCTCTTGATAGGATTAGGACTAGCATAAACAATTGTAAAGAAAGATCTGGAATTCCCAACATCAAGACATAAGTGAACAAATTGCTCGTGTATACCTAGTATTTCAAACTTTCATGACCCATTATTCCACAGAACCCAGAGACCTCCACTAAATCCATGAGCATCCACCACTTCAACGTTCATAAATCCAAGCTTCTTAGCAATTCTTCTAGCTTGGTCACCACTCAAGCAAGTCTCTAAAATAGCAAGAAAATCCAAATTATGCTTTTTAGATAATTCACTGATAAGTCCCAAAAAGGATTCAGATCTGGTGCCTCTACTCTTCCAAAACAAACAATTCATTAAGAACCAATCTTATGGGGTGCATTGCTTTTAGGCCCCAAATTGTGATTATCCATCTCCAGTTGTGATCTAGTAGCCCCTTCTCCCATTACATCATCCACTTGATTCAGCCCAATTTCTATATCCATGTCAGACTTCCATGCGTTACTTTGGTCCAACCCATCAGGAGCCCCTTCACAATGAAATTCTCTATTTAACTCACAATTGGACTCCTCATTGTGGCCCAATAAAACATCAAAAGGATTTGGAGTTGTCATAAACCCACTACCTTCTTTACTTGATCCACCAGGCCCATAAGCATGCAAAGTAGGCCTCATTTGACTGTTTTCTTTTCTTCTTGGTAAGCTTCTGCCCACTGTCCTTTTCCCATAATCAACTATCCTTTTCCCATAATCAAATGGGACCCACTGCCTTTTATTAGTAATTTCCCTCCCACATTTGCGGGATTATGCACTAAATCCTAGAGCAAATCTCACTTTTGGTATCTGAATATTTAAATGGGAAAAAGACATTTAGGGACCTCCCAAGACAGATAATGACAAATTAGGGATCCTAATTTGTTTAATCCTCCCCAAGTCTCAGGTCCCGCACTGGGATAAAAATAAAACCATATAAACAAAATTAACCTTCACTTCAGAAACAAAAATGCACGCACGGCTCAATCTAAAAAACACACGCACGCACGCACGGACGCGAACCCCTTTGTGTCAAAATCTTAAAAACATACGCACGTGAAGCCCTAATGTCATTTTCTCAAAAGGCAAAACATTTTGAATCCATCATTTTCGAGTCTTGGCGGTCAGTTCTCTACTCCAGTTTCATTGAAAATCATCTGGCTCGTGGTGTTCGAGTCTCCGAGTTCGTGACATTGCTGCTGGATTTGGCGTTGAAAATCTTCTGCCCTGTAAGTTCAGAGGTTCAGAGGTTCTGAGTAATCTACTCCGTCATCTCTGAGTCTCCGAGCTCATGAGCAATCTACTCCAGTTGGCTTTTATTTGGTCAGGGTTAAAGGTTCATAGGTTCTGAGTTCTTGAGCATTGTATGGTCCATCATCTTCAAGTGTCAGATTTTCATAGTTAATTTGGTCAAGGTTGAGTTCGCTGCTCCGTCACCAAACTTCATCCTATACAGTGATCTCGAGGTACGACTATTCTTCCATCGGTTCTATTAGTTATGGTATGTTATATTCCTTTGTGTGATTTAGCAAACCCTAGTGAAGGCATGCCATTTTGTTTTGGGAATACACGGTATTTCTTGTTGGTAATTAGGCTATATTAGTCTGTGAAGTAAAACTGGGTTATAATCTGAAGTGGTTAGTAGGCTCTGCACTCTGAAAAAAATTCGTTGTGAAGAGAGGGAAGATGTTACTGGGCAACTAAATTTGTGTACTCTGTTTCTGGGCATTATTGGTTATGAGTTGCTGAATTTTCTGTCTTTTTCTCATATAAGGTGTAACCAAATATGGTGACCAAATCTGAACAAGTTTCGAATCATCCATGCAGTAGCTTTATAGAAATTTCTGTTTAAAAATTTGACAGAATTAATTTTTGGGGTTCAATATGACTGATTAGCCAAATGTGACAATCAATAAAGAACACATATTTGGTGGTGGTTGTGTTCTATCTAGTTGAAGTGTATTGATCTGACAAAAAGATGCAAAATTTTTTGAATAGGTCAAAAATGGTAAAGGAAAAGGTTAGAGAAATGACATCAAAGTATTATGAGGTATGCTATTTGTGAGTTCAAGTAAAGTGAATTTCTTGATTTGAAGTTATGTTGCTGATATCTCCTCTTTTTTGACAAACAGGTTCCCTTTGAAATAAGATGTTCACCAACGTAACTGCAAAAAGTTTTGAAGCATATTAAGGGGAGACAAACATTGGTGGAAAGGGTGGCAAAAATTGGTTTTGCCACCCTATTGGACATGAAATGTTTTGTTCTACATAGAGGGGTATGTGAGGAGGTGATCAAGGCATTTGATCCACCTACCTCAAGTGTTTATGTTAGGGGTAAACAACGGTAAATGGACCCCGAAGCTATCAATCGATTGTTTGGATTACCTTATAGTGGGCAAGAAATTATGTTAGAAGGTGATAGTGACACCTTTATTTTATTAAAGGGGGAATTTGGGGGAGTAGCTTATAAGGTTATAGAAAATAAGATACTCTTAGGTGAAGATGAAGATAGATTTGAGTTATTCTTTATTTTGTATTGCTTGGGGAACTTTCTTTGCCCAAGCACAAGTTCAAATATTAGTCATAGACTGTTGAAAATTGTGTTTGGTCTAAGGTTTGGAGACACTCAGTATGACTGGTCTTCTTTTGTATACAAGGAGCTTGTAAAAGAAATTTTAGAATATAAAAAGTGGGTGCAGAAAGGGAAAAATGAAGGAAAAAAAACTGTTGGAGGGTGCTGATTCTTTTTAGTGGTATGTGGTTTCATTTTACAAATATATGTTTTAGGTCTTATACAATATTTTCCTCACATCTCTGTTTTTAGTTATATGCTTACTTTTGGTCTATTTGCAACTATTTTTTATGCAGTATTTTCCCCTTGGTATAAATGAGGTGCCACAACCTCAACATGCGTTGAAATATTGGACTCATGAAAGAGTTCAAAAGTGTGTTGAGGATGAGAAGGAGAGCTTTTATGGAATATTGAAAACATTTGGTATCAATGAAGCAACCTCCTCCTTAGACTTGCCACTCATGTTTGCATTCCATGATTTGGTAATAGTAAATTATTATAATACTTCACTTATATAATCCTCTATAAAATAACATATCATTTTCATTGCTGCAGGAATTAAAACATCTGTATGCTGAGGTCATGAACTGTACAGGTAGAGTTCTGAGGCAGATGTTGAAGATGCAAGCAAGCAGAGATGATGTAGACAAGCATGAAGAAGGGGAAAAAGAGGAGGATAAAGAAGAAAAGGAAGTGGCTGATTAAAGGAAGAAGGAGAATGTAAGAGAAGACAAGGAACAGGATGACGAAGGAGGGAAAGAGGATGAAGAAGAAGAAAGAGAAGAGGACAAAGAAAAGGAAGAAGAGGATAAAGAACAAGAAAAGGGAGAGGACAAAGAACAAGATAAGGAGGAAGGAGAGGATGGAGAAAAAGAGGGAGAGGGGCCGAGCAAAGATTTGACATCTGTAAAAGATGGACGGAGAAGATCTGAAAGGGAAAAGAGAGCAACAAAGCATTCTTCATTTGTGTATCAAGGTCAATGATCTAAGCAAACAAGAGGAAAGACAGTTGCAAACACCATTAAGATGGAGGAGGTGTTTAGATACTGCACAACAAATGGGAAAGAGTAAGTTCAACAATATTTATTTTGTTACAAAACTAATTCCAAATGCCTAATTATGTGGTCATTGTTGATGTAATAGGGAAATTGTCAATATTGATGGGCTCATACTCACAAGAGCTGATTGTGAGTGTCTAGGTATAAGAAAATGGCTAAAAGTTCATGTGAGTGCATTCTCTAGAATTATATTGTAGTTGGAAATTGTTATATTTGCTATTTCTTACTTCAATGAAGGTTTGCAGGTATTATCTATCATTGGAAGAATCTTGGTTCAAGACCAAAAGGAAGAACATAGAGTTGTGAATCGCCACATTTTCCCCTCAGAGCTAATGGTAACGTTTTGCATTGAATATTTTTTTCATTTTCATAAACATTGTTCTTACATGATATATAATATGCATTAATATGAATTGATCTAAATGATTCATTATTTTGAAAATAGCAACGAATGACTTCGAGGCAATAGAAAGCAGAGAACGACTTAAAATTCATAATACTAGAATATGTAGGGTATAATATAGGGAATTGTCAATTTATTTTTGCACTAGTGTGTCACGCACTACATTGGTTTTGCTATGTTATGGAAGTGAAGACAGCTACAATGTATGTTTTGGACTCACTATATTCAAAGAAGTTTTGTGAGGACAAGACTTACAGGAGAAAGGCTTCGAAAAATGATCCTATAGTAATGGGAATAAACTTAATGAGCAATTTCGTGGTATGACTTGAAACAACATCTGAAAATCATTTTTTTCCATGTTACTAATATTTTAAATAATCTATGATTTTTTTAATGTCGATAGAAACAATACATTGAAAACATATTAAGATTAGTCAAACTGGGTGTTCTTGGAAAGAACCACAGTTTGGAATTGAAATATCTCCCCAAGAACCACAGTTTGGAATTGAAATATCTCCAAATGCATCCACAACCAACCAAGTAAGTGGCATCAGTGATTAATTCATTTATTCTTATTACGTTTATACCTATCTGTGCTGTTTTTTATTGAATGCTTGTAATTTTTATAGTGATGATTGTGGAGTGATTGTGATATCATGGCTACAACATTGGACCAATACTCCAAATAAAGAGTGGGGTGGTTACACTAGCCCCAAGTTAACAATGGTTATTGGTTTTGTCATAATTCATGTTATTTATACTAGTTTATTATCATTTGGCCTATCATGGAGTTTCATGGGTATTATAATTTTTGTTTGTGTAGGAGGAAGTAGATAATATGCGACATGAGTTGGTGAATTGGTTGGTAAAACATCCACATAACCAACTGTGCCAACAAGTGTTGACCTCTGTTTCAAACGCCAAGGAACTGAAAAGGCGAAGACTGAAGGCATAAACAAGTTGCCAATATTGTTGTGTGAAGCCAGGGTACAATGGGATGTGTTGTGGAACTGGACCAGATGGTTTTGATAAAGAAACTGAACTCGTGTGTAGAGTGAGTAATATAGAGGCAAGGGTAGAACTCGTTGATGGAGTTATCAGAACTGATAATTGCCTGTATTTTGAATTAAATGATGGTGTTATGAATGAGCCGGAATATGATTACAAGAGTGGAGTTACTGAAAATGGCTCAAGTAGGGGGGAATAAAATCTTGAACTGCAATGTGGACCAAAGTGCTAATGGAGATTTTGGCGATGAAAGGAATGGACATAGTCAGAAGTGTAGAATTGATGAGATAGCAGACCAGGAAGTTAGCATAGTTGTGGGAGATGAGAACAAGGTCAAAGCTGTTCTAGGTGATATCTCTTTAAATCAAAACCTCTCCAACTTGCTTGCTCTGTTGTACAAGTTTGGGGGCATTTACATGGATGTAGATGGTGAAGAAACTAGGGGAAATTAAAAAGGAAAGTTTTGCAGTGCACCAATGGAACAAGCGAAGTAGGAAGCTATAGATAGAAAAGGGAAGCATTGTTGATAGTATCATATCAAGTTGTTGTATTTTCTGGAACCTAGTTCTGAAGCTTGTAATTAAAGGGCTAAATAGAATTGTTATTCCTATAAAGTTGTCTATATTGCATGTATTATAAGTGGATATGGACTAATTGTAATTGGGTCCATTCCACCGTAGGAAAGAATATTATTGAAATTAGAGTGGTTGCCGTTGGCAGTTTTATAGTGGTGTTGTTGTATGTCTTTCAGAATCTTGAAAGATTAGGGTAAGAGGTGAACATGTTGTGTTATTTCCTTTCTCCTTAACACGGAATGGATGACATATCTGGAATTTGATCGCATTTTGAATGTGGAAAGTGGGATTTGATTGATTGATTTTTGAAAAGGGAATGGACAAAGCTGATCTTGTTTATGACAATTAAATTGTGAAAGTGATCTCTCAGCTTCCTATCTTAATAGATCACCTAGTCTCCTCCCTGCATGTGAAAAGAAACTCAAGTTGTCTTGTGAAGATATTGACTTATGGATCCAAACGTTAAGGATTTTAGTGAATGGTGAAATTGTATTTTTATTAAAATAAAATAATATTTTATTTGTTGTTTAAAATTTTTTTACTGAATTCCCAAGTGCCTGAAACTGAATTCCCAAGTGACCCAACCTTAATTCCTAAGTCCCGTAAATTGAATTCCCAAGTCTGTCAAACTGAATTCCCAAGTGACCCAACCTTAATTCCCAAATCCGTCAAACTGAATTCAGAAGTGCTTAAAACTAAATTCCCAAGTGCTTGTACCTGATTTCCCAAGTGCCTCAAACTGAATTCCCAAGTCACCTATCCTGAATTCCCAAGTGCCCCAAACTGAATTCCCAAGTCCCTCAAACTGAATTCTCAAGTGCCGTAAACTGAATTCCCAAGTGCCTTAAATTGAATTTCAAAGCGATCCAAACTGAATTCTCAAGTCCCTCAAACTAAATTCTCAAGTGCCTCAAACTAAATTTCAAAGTGATCCAAACTGAATTCCCAAGTCCCTCAAACTGAATTCTCAAGTCCCTCAAACTAAATTCTCAAGTCCCTAATACTAAATTCTCAAGTAACCCAAACTGAATTCCCAAGTGACCCATAACTGAATTCCTAAGTGTCTCATACCCGAATTCCCAAGTCCCCTAAACTGAATTCCCAAGTCCACCAAACTGAATTCCCAAGTCCCTGAAACTAAATTTCCAAGTGATTCAAACTGAATTCCCAAGTCCGTTAAACTAAATTTCCAAGTCCCCAAAACTGAATTCCCAAGTCCCCAAAACTAAAATCCCAGGTCCCCCAAATTGCATTCTCAAGTCCCTTAAACTAAATTTCCAAGTGCCGCAAACTAAATTCCCAAGTGACCTAACATTAATTCTCAAGTGACCCAACCTTAATTCCCAAATCCGTCAAACTAAATTCCCAAGTCCCCAAAACTGAATTCCCAAGTCCCCTAAACTGAATTCTCAAGTGTCCCAAATTGAATTCCCAAGTGACCCAAACTGAATTCCAAAGTGCCCCATACCTGAATTCCCAAGTGACCCATACCTGAATTCCTAAGTGTCTCATACCTGAATTCCCAAGTCCTCGAAATTGAATTCCCAAGTCCACCAAACTGAATTCTCGAGTCCCTGAAACTAAATTCCCAAGTCCCCCAAACTGAATTTCCAAGTGACCCAAATTGAATTCCCAAGTCCCCAAAACTAAAATCCCAAATCCCCCAAACTGAATTCTCAAGTCCCTTAAACTAAATTCCCAAGTGCCCAAAACTGAATTCCCAAGTCCCCCAAACTAAATTTCCAAGTGACCAAAACTGAATTCCTAAGTCCCTCAAACTCAATTTAGTTTCAGGAACTTGTGAATTCGGGTATGAGACACTTAGGAATTCAGGTATGGGTTACTTGGGAATTCAGTTTGAGACACTTGAGAATTCAGTTTGGGTCACTTGAGAATTCAGTTTGGGACACTTGTGAAATTAGGTAGACATCATTCTGCACATGCATGTACATTGAGACACTTAGGAATTCAAGTATGAGACACTTGGGTATTCAATTTTGGGGACTTACGAATTTAGTTTCAGGAACTTGGGAATTCAGTTTAGGGGACTTGGGAATTCAGTTTAGGTCACTTAAGAATTTAGTATTAGGGACTTGGGAATTCAGTTTGAGGGACTTGAAAATTTAGTTTCAGAGACTTGGGAATTCAGTTTGGGTCACTTGGGAATTTAGTCTGGGGGACTTAAGAATTCGGGTATTAGATACTTAGGAATTTAGGTATGGGTTACTTGGGAATTCAGTTTGAGGCAGTTGAAAATTCAGTTTACGTCACTTGGGAATTCAATTTGGGACACTTGTGAAATCAGGTAGACATCATTCCACACATGCATGTACATTGAATTATAACAAACGACATAAACATGTTCAACTTGCATAGATGTTACTGGCATATATATCATTCTTACATTCGTACATCAAAGGTAGTCTGAGCAATTTACAATTTATCATTCTAACATGTTAACTACCCATATTCCCAATAATAAACACTATCACCTACCTATATACAGTTCCCATTTCCAAAAAAAAAAAACATATATGGGCTATATACCAACTTCTGCCACCCCCACTTCTGCAAAAAATATCAATTTGGGGTGCATATCTATACAAAAAAGTTGTTCAAAACCATTAACAGAATGAAGATAAAAACCAGCTACATTTCAGTGGTGAACCAGTTGATATGCTGGTGGTTTTCATCTTCCACGTTTACAGAAGATCTACATAGGATTAGGATTCTTGCAGCTAGAGCGATTATGCCCAGGTGGGTGACAAAATGAACACATGTACACCTTCTTGTTTTGAAACTGAGACTCCTGTCACCTAGTCCGCGGTCTACCAGGAGCATGTATGGTAATAGGAGGATGTAAAAAAGTCTGTGATTCATAATCACTAGATGTTAGTTCATCCAACTATGGCATGTCATTAATTTCCACTGGAATCATGGTGCTACTATATATTTTTTCTTGTGCACTAATCTTGTAACAGTCTTCAACATATGCATAAACATTTCCATGAACTAATCTAATTGCTGCACATGCATGTGGACATGGAATGCCAACCATTTGTCATGCTTGACAGGTGCATTCCCGAGTTGTGAGATTGACCTTCAAATTTGCGGAAACAATGCAAACCGATATCCTACTTAAGCTATAATGTTCAGCAACCATTTTTTCATCCCTTGCCACATTCTCTTGTAGTTGTTCTTCCACTTTTAGACTCACCCCGTTTGTCCACTTTGACATAGCCATCTTGCAACTATACAATTTCTTTGCCAATTTTGATCAATGCTCATTTATCAAAGCATATATATTGTGCTTCCACTCCATTACCAACCAAGCATTAAATGACTCAGCCAGATTTGTTGTAATATGATCCCACCTTCAATGCCAAAATCGAGATAAGGCCCAACGATCAATGTCATCATTTCTTTCTAGCCATTGTGTCACCTCAGGGGAGAAACACCTGAAATTGTCCGTTACTTTATCAAAATCACACTCCAACCTTGCATATGCTCTTAAGTGCATCATCCTTTCTCTTTCTCCTTCTACTGCTTGTGGTAATTTTCATAAACTCAGAACCGAAATTTTCCTTTACATGCCGATAGCAATATGCATGTCGATCACTTCCAAAAATATCTCGCATTGCACTAATAATTGCATTATGCCTATCTGAAAGTATGGTCATGTGCACAGAACCTGTAATCTCTCTCAAATTCTGAAGAAACCATGCCCAATTATCATATGCCTCCCCACCTACAATTGCATAAGCTAAAGGGAACAAGTCATCATTTGTATCATATGATAGGCTGACAGTAAGGTCCCCTTGTATGGACCACTCAAATGGGAGCCATCTATAGGTAGTATTGGTCGGGCCCCAAGCAAAAATCCATTTATGCAACGTCTATAAGCAATAAATAGCCTTTGAAACGTGTTGTTTCCCATTGCTTCCCATTTTACAATTGTATCAGGGTCCGTCTCCATCAGTCTATCACAAAGCCACGGGATTAATATATATGAATTATTAGGATGCCCATGAATTTCCTCTAATGCTTTTTCTCTTACCCTATATGCTTGCTTGTAAGAAAGGATTAGGCCACAATCCCTTAGTAAGTCTCGTACTATCTCAATTGTTGTTTTGTCCGGATTACCCATCAAAGCATCACCAATTATACATGCTACCAGTGTTGAGTTGACCCTACGAGGCACATGAAGGTAGTCTTATGCACTATGTGTGTGTTCATTATGAAAATGATGTACACACAGGAAGGGGCTTTCTCTTCCAACAACATATGTTGTTATCTTCCATTGACACCCAACAACCATGCACTTCGCAATCATCTTTTTACGACTATTCTTTACATACTTGTATCCAAATTTATGAGTAACACTGTATTTGTACATTACTTTTCAGAATGTCTTTGCATTTAGAAATGTCTATCCTACTCCAAGAAATAGGTCATTCCATTTAGTAGAATTCAACATTGGCCGAGGTATAGGCAGAATTTGTGTTCCACAAGGTAAAGCATTGACTTCCTCCCAAGAAGGATTCTCATCCTCCCCACAAGTATTCCCTTCCTCCCAAGAAGGAGAATAATCTAATGAGAATCTTGTTATAGCCTCTATCCTGTATTTACAAACCATCACAGTACATTACAACAAATTATTGAAAAAAATCAGCATCAAAATATGTCCAATTTCACTTAACTAAATTTCCATGAGAGAAATTCAAAATTTCCAACTCATTACAATAATTTTTAGCATTCAATGTCTTATTTAATCGGCCCTAAAAAAATGTTCGAAGTTGAATTAATATAATTTCCAAATGAGAAATTCAACATTTCCAACTCGTTCTACCTATTTTCAGCAGTCTCAATATTATTCATTATTGTCATTCTATTCCAAAACTCAATTTAAGTATGTCCAAATATCTAACCAAGATAACTTACCCTTCTGAATGTTCTATCGGTGTCTCTACAATTTCATTGATTTTGTTCCCCCCTAATGTATACATGTGCAAATTCATCGTTAAACCTTACCAATTTTTGAACTCTTTCATTATTTAAAAGATCTATAAATATACTATAATCGAACTTCACTGTATACTTCACCTCAAATCTGTTGCATTCATTACTCGTTATCGATGATATCATTCTCAACACCTCGTGCTGTGTCATGCCTTCTCTTAACAACTCAACATTTGTTTTCCATCCCTCATATTGGATCCTACCTTGCACATCTTTCTCAAATTGTCCCCCAAAGTGAACATAACAAAATACTTATTTCAATGAACTACTTGACATTTGTAAATCAACCCTGCAAGAAGCAACTATCTAGTTGTGACAAATGATTTTACTAAGATGAAATCATTTCTCATAACAACTATTAATTAAACCACAATTCCCAACTACAAATTCCTATCATCTTTATCTATACTAACTAAACAAGAGTGAATCATAATATTTATTAATAAAATAACCCAATAAGCCAATTGTTGGTTTAGACTACAGTTTACAAGAAAGATCAGTTTTCTGCACATATTTCATGGAGATAACAAGCATTTCCAACTGACATTTACATAATTCCATACCTCTCATATCAGTTTTCAGTACTCCTCCATACTTTAGTTTAAAAAAAATATTCCAGTTCAATAAAAAACATCATATGCTACTGATAAGTTCATAAGCCATCGAAAGTGTGATATATGTAGTTTTAACATATTATTAAGCTATACAAAACAAGTGACAGTGGTTTACCAATATTTTACCGAAAACCAACCGATGTTTTATAACCAAAGCTAAAATGCATGATGTAGCAATGATAGAGAGGCAGCAGAGAAGATGAAGATGAAAGCAATGATGTAGTAAGGAGAGATAACCCCAATAGAAGAACAATACGGCAGAAATTATGACAGAGTCAGATGAGAAGAATAACAATACTTTACCAAACACCAACTGACTATGACACCAAGCTTTTGGGAGGAAGTTTTTTTGAGCCCGGGGAGAGGAAGAATTTTGCTCTTTATGGAGCTCTGTCGATGAAGACGATGACTTCGCGCGCTTTCTGATTTTGACACTGAGGGAGCCGTGCGTGCGTGTGTTTTGTGTTTCTAAAGTGAGGGTTAATATTGTCTATATGGTTTTATTTTTATCTCAGTGCGAGACCTGGGGACTTGGGGAAGATTAGACAAATTAGGATCCTTAATTTGTTATTATTTGTCTTGGGGAGTCCCTAAATGTCTTTTTCCCTATTTAAATCAATATGCCGTTGTCCCCTAGAATCTTTTATCAACTTATCATTCTGTTGCAATTTAAAATATTTGCCAGATTATCCTCCCTCTTTCCCAAAGTTCCCGGGATCCCAATAACTCTCCTAGCTAGCCGTTTGACCAGATTCTGAACTCTGATCACTTCCACCGGCGGCGGCGATTCCTGCTCTTCTGACCCCTCCTGACTCCACTCACATCCCAATTTCTGAGATTCCCTAGACTCAGTCGCCTTCTCATTACCCTCATCCCTTCCTTGCTCATGCTTACCTCCCTGACTCATCTCGTTCCCCAAGACCATCTCGTTATTCTTGTCTTCATTCTCCTTGGAATCTTGATATTCCAAGCAAGCATTATGGTGATGACCGTATTTTCCACACCTGAAACACACAAGGTGCAAACCTTCATATTCCACATGCCGGTGTTTCCCAAAAATTGCTATTGTTGGTTTTAGCCCCTTCTTTAGATCCAACTCAACACAGATCCGAGCATATCTCCCCCTAGCCGTCTGGTACATGATCGAATCTACTTTGAGCTTTTTTCCGACCAGCTTACCATTCTTAAACAAACTTTCTGCATTGAAGAATTCAAGCGGGAGTAAGGGGATCCAAATCCACACTGCTATTTTCCTTTGTGTTTCAACACACCAAGGATCAAAGTTTGGGCGCTATCGCTGAATAAGGAGATAATGATCGGCCACCATCCATGGCCCTACAAAATAGACATACTCCAAATCTTCATCATTAGCAAATGAGACCACAAAATATCCATTATCAATATCTCTAATTTCATAAGCTTCTTTCATCTTCCACAACCTCTTAAGGCACGCCTTGACCCCCCAGAAACGTATATCCTTCCCCATAATTTTAACAATCAAGGATTTCCTCCATGGTGCACACCATCTCTCATATCCTTCTTGAGTCACTACCAAAGTAGGAATGAGATCATCATCATCCGCTTCATTCTCTTCTGGGTCGAGTGTATTCTCTTTACCATCACCAAAGAAACTCTTCAGCCCCTCTGTGTTCTCTCCAGGCGTCATCAAACACATTACTTCCTCTTCCATCAATCGAATAGTTCTTTTGCCCGCTATCAATCAGTTTATCTTTATATGAACTCTCCTTCCCAACTCCAGTCACGTTATCTAGCACCCTGTCATCACTATTTGCCCCTTGTCTCACCTTCTTCTTGTTTCGCTCACGGCCATCCCCATCCTCCGTGCCTCCTTCACCCCCCGTCGTCCACACAGTTCCACTCATCGCAAAGCTTTATTTCGGTTTTGCTCTCTTTCTAAATGCATGAATATATGAGAAAATCATCCTGTACAATATTGTCACGTCTCCAATCTAAATTTAAATTATCTATGTAAAAATATTTGTATATTAGTATCTAGTGTATCATTTATAATCTTATTCCTAATAATATTATTTAGTACATTTATCACTCATTTCTTTCAAATGATTAGTATATTTCTTAAATGACAAATACTTAATTCAATGGAATTTAGTACAATATCACATTTGCATAATTAATTCTATATAATGTATTAGATTACTATCCAACTTTATTTTGACCTTACAGTCATGTAAACCACATAGATTAACCCATTGGTTGAAATGGTTTTTGAATATTTCACTGTGTATAAGTTATTAAATATATGATTTCATATATTTGTATATTATTTAGAGGAAGATGTTACTTGTTCTCCATTAATTGCATGGATCATAAAACTTGGATATATTTTTTTTGTATATATAATTTCATTTTTTTATTCTAATAAAAGAGTTACAAGTCACTACAAAAAATATGCATTTAAGTAGCAATTTTCCCCAACTAAAACCTTTATTAGTAGTTTTGAAAAACAACATTAAAACAATCAATGAGAACATTTTAGTATCTATTTGTCAAATTGCAAGTAAAACACTCATCCCCCATGCCACCTAAGACTAGTTTAAGTGATAAGGATATTGTGAGATTTGGGTATGTGTTAAAGGTACAAACTCTCATGATGATTTTTCAAAAAAAAGAAAAAACTCTCCCCAACTAATAAGGTTTTAGAATAGTTGATAGATAGTTAGATCCCTTAAATATGTTATTTTGAATTTGATCTTTAACTGTATATATGAAAAATGTCTTGTTGGGAAAGACAAAACTCACTTCAGTAATTTCTACGCTTTGAAAGTATTAGTCTTTAGTTATCGGTTGGGGGATACTCTTGATACTTTTTTTTTTGAAAAACAAGATCACATCGGATTGGTGGTGGCTTTTATGCTCTAGCTGCGATTTTATCACCATTACTAAAACCACAGGCAGCAAGCTAGAATGTTAATACAAATGTTAAAATATCTTACATATCATGAAACATGCTATGTATTGTGTTTATACAATTTTAGTACAGATTTAGTTTTTGAAAGTCAGTGCAATACAAAATGAGATAAGGAAAATATAAACGGGCGAAGTATGAGTAAATCAACATCAATAAAAACTGTAGTGACTAATTTTTTTTTTTTGCCACAGTAGTGACTAATTAACTAATAGGTAACAATAAAACAATTATATTAGACGGGCTCCTCTCTCATGCATCATAGCATCCTCACCTTAATTAGTGGTGGGCTATAGTTTAACTTTAATCCTTTCGGCTTTTCTCTTACATAATAGGTTGTGAAAGGCATCTTGAAGTCTATTTTGTGAAGCTATTTTTTTTTTCCGAAAGAAACTCCATATTTTATTGTAGAAAAAAGTAATTTGAAAAAATTCCAACTAAGGTAACCGAAATTTTCAAGTGACATATAAAAAATTTCCAACTAATCACAACAATTTTTAACACTCAAAATTCCATGAATATAATTATCAATTCAAAAAAAAAAAGAAAAGAAAACTTCCATCAACGATCTAGATCCTTCGAGATTGACAAATTTTGAAATCAATTCTCTCCAAATATCTTTTACCCTTTTTCATAACGGATTCAACCAGGTATCATGTTTTTCATAGCATTGAATGTGATCCTATGCAAATCTTTCAACACTTACATGCAAGACGCTCTTGATATAGATCAATAACTAGTCTTACACGGGCAAATGGAATCATCAAGTTCTTAGCTCTTAATTGGCCGTAGAGTTGCAGGGGAAAAGAAATTTTATATTGTACAAAAAATAACATATAGTATCTATCAAATACTTGATATTAGTATTTAAAATAAGCAAAAAACACCACGAGCAAATTAATCTGGTGACAAGACCTTTGTAGCGTTTTTTTTTTTCCTCTTGGCCGAAGACTAGTAGGATTTGTTTTTTTTTTGGGTCTGAGCCCTTGGTAGGATTCAGAAGCTTATTGTTTATAGATTCTATTTTGTGGGTATGATGAGTTACAAACACTTTATTTTAAGGTATTAAAAGCTGAATCAGTTATTGAACTCATCAGAACAATAATTCAATATTCAATAATTTAACTGTGATTAAATTATAAATAAACTGGTAGTTTATAGATTCTATTTAGTGGGTATTATGAGTTACAAATACTTTATTTTATGGTATTAAAAGCTGAACCAATCATTAAACTGATTAAAATAATAATTTAAAATTTAATAATTTAACGGTAATTAAACTGGTAGTAATAAAATTTAGTAAATTTATTATTATTAATAATTTAAATAAATTAATATTTATCCATAATCATATTTTAAAATCAAAATAGTTAATCAATATTTTATTTTTATATTATGTATTAAATAAATTTATTATTATTAATAATTATGTATCATAATAATATATATATATAATATTATAATATAAAAAAATATTTATACAAAAATATTTAATACTAAAGATAAAATTATTCTCTTCTAAAAACTAAAAAATTTAAAAAGTTTTTTTTTTGGACCAAATCCCAGCCGATTTGAAACTGATTTTTGATCAATTTTAAAATCCTCCGGTTCCTTCTTCAATCAAACCAGATTTGGCATCAATTCTCAATGTCAAACCAGATGATCTGATTTAGTATTTCATTCTGCTTTATTCAATAAAGCTTGCTCCTTTATTCAACACATAATATGGTGCTCATAAAAATATGTAGCGTATTAAAACATAAATACATGTTAAACTCACTTTTTTATTACTCACTTGCTATAGAATTACAATTTTCTAAAAACATTATTTTGTAAAATTCACTTTACACAGTCATTATATTTCTAGAATCTATCGAATTATTAATACATCAAGTATACTAATGAAGTCCATAAATTAATAATGATGATGATAATAAATTATTATTATTATAATATTAAATTTGTACAATATACCAGCCATGTATAATAGCCTTTATTCTTCAAACTCCGTGCATAGAAAAATATGTCTAATTTTATATTTAAGATCAAAGTAATAATTAGTAATAATTTAACAAGACATCTCAATTCTCAAAATAAATATTGAGGGGTATAATTTTGCCAATTCCTACACCAATATAAAATAAAATTCTCCACTAAAGTTTCATCCCACAAAATTGATATCACAGAAAGAATGAAGAACTGTTTTTACAACCGTAATAAGGCACCCTTGGTAAGCTCTGCATAATCCCCTCACCAATAATGGATGATTATACTCAATCGAAATAAAAAAAAATGTAAATAACGAAAGTTCTTTAAAATAATAATAATAATAATAATAATAATAATAATGCTACAACCTCGGCAAAAATTACCAATACATCCCATTGGCTACCCCAAACTACCCGTCTATGTGACAGGTAGAATCCGTATGCATGACACCTTTCCTGCACTCATCCAAACAAGAGGAGAGTGGAGAAGGAAGACCAACCAAGATAAGAAAAACAGGACAACAACATGGCATGCAAAAATGGGCACATTGACCCAAAAAAACTGACCCCACAGTTCCCGGAATCAAATATCCTTTGACTTCAAAGGGAACTTCTGTGCCCAAAGCTATGATGATAACTTCAAAACTGTAGACATTTTAGACCTGTTTTGACTAGTGCCTCAGATATGGAGGCAACCCTCTGCTTCTGTGAAGCATATTACCAAATGAATGGGTAAAGCCAAGAACTTGAGAGAAAAAGAAAGAAAACCTTGACGAAGAATGTACAACCAAAGACTTAAGAAGCTGTGGCAGCTTGTGCCTTCTCTAGTTTTCCCTTTTCAATCTCTGCCCTCCTCTGCTCAGCGTGCTGGGCGACACCATTGGCAAGAGCTTGATATTGCAGCTCCAGTGTTTGGGTAAGGTTCTGGAACCTCAATGGATCTGATGCTTGCATCCCTACAGACAGATTTATATTCATGGTGCACATGACATACAAATAACCAATAATTATGATGAAAACAATCTCAGATTTTTTTTTTCAAGGGGAAGCGTCTACATACCTTTCATTGTGTCCACAAAGAAAATAAAAGGATCCACCTCATCAATTGGAGACTGCAACTCTTCATCATCACTATAGCCATCGTCCGAGTCATCATCATCCTCATCATTGGGTCGAAATGCCCTCGCCTACAAGCCCAAGAATAAAAGAGGATAAATATAGACAGTTGATGATGGATGTATAGCATTAGAGATCAAAGTACATAAAGAGAAATAAAGACCAAGAATCTCATTCTCCAAATGCCTAAATTTAAACATTCAAGACACAATTGTTCGATGATAGTATGCTGATTCGATGGACAGAGTCATTCATCAAACAAAAACAACTTCAGGAGGACACAATGAACTAAATAATTTGTGAAAAACACAGCTTCCTTTAGGCCTCATATAATAAATAGTATATAAGTCCTCTATAGCATTCAAATTGCTCATCATCTCATTCTCCTAGATTTGATTATATGCACACATAAGCAAATATACACCGGATAGGTTTTAGGAGGAATCATGACTAAACACCTGTTCAGCCAACTTTCTAAGCTTTTCTGTGTCAGCTTCATCCCCATCCTCAGCATCATCTCCCATTTCCTTGTCAGAGCCACCATTGCCATCCTCATCTTCATCATCATCATCGGTTTGAAAACCATCCATATCATCATCATCTTCGGCTTCTTCCTTCGCAGCTTCTGCACAGTAAGTATGATAGACTAAGAATTGGGCAGCCACAAATCAGAATAAACTAACATGAGCATGACAGACCAAGACAATCTGTAGGTCAAACTGCTATAAATAAATGAGGTATAACAGTGACTTAGTAACTAGGGTGGCCAGATTAGAAACCTGCAACTTGATCCTTGTATGCAACTAGAAGATCAAGTGTGGCCTGGAACACCCGACCAAAGGCATCTCCTAGCAATTGATCAGCTGGGACTGCTAATACTGATGTTAAACCAAGGCAGCAAACTTTCTTGTCATGTTCCCTGCAAAAATGTTTCCATTGGACATAATATTACCGTTATATAGTATAGTAATACACAGGAAAGCAGAGATATGGGTAGTGAAAGTGAGGAAAGAACATGTACATGCCTTTTAAAATTAGCCCGCACACCACTTTTCTTGACTTGTCCTAGCATGTGGAACCAAAGATTGAATATTTCTGATGCAACACCCAACTTTTGTAATATACTGAGAGTCAGCGCTGCATTATAGTAAAGTGCATCTGCAATCTACAAAATAAAAAAATGTCTCCTCTTAGTTACCTTAATCTTTCTTTTCTATCTGACAAATGATCATGAGAGATCTTGGCAAACTTAAAGAAAAGCTAAAGTTCTCAACTAATTGCGGTTTTCATTCAGAGACGATCAAATCAGACAAATAATTCTATTCTTTTCTCCAAAAGTTAATATTTATTGATTATAGCACTAAAGGAAGTACCCTGATATCAACTTAATGAACTAGGATCAGTGTGAATTATAAATATTATGCCTATCCACTTTTTATAGACAACCCAAGTGAATAGCAGCAATTTTACGGACAAGATTTTCACAAGGGTAAAATAGAATGTCTTGCCAATAGCATGTCCAAACCAGTGTAAGTATGTGAATCCTTAAACTAACAAGCCCCAAAACATAAGGGATCTAAAGTGTAAAATCCATCTAGCAGTACATAAGGGCTAAGTGAATGATCTGACAGTGACAATCACATTTATATATGCAATCTTCAATTCTAATAATCCCTTACCACTTGGATGAGAAGACATTTTAAATATGATTTTTCAGTTCGATGCAATCGCTCAACTGTTATTCTGAGATACGGCTCAACCCAGTGATCCACCTGCCCTCTGCAATTCTGAAAGACGACTACAATAAGCTTTGGAGCTGGCTCAATATCACTGTCCTCCATATTTTTATCTGCCATAATCTGCAATGTAAAATACAAAGCATGGAAGCATCAATAAGATGGAAACATTGATAACAAGCTAAAACCGAACAGGCAGTATCTTCAAAGCAATTTAAATGCTAAAATAACTCACAGATGAAATCATGTTCCATAGACTTTGTTGATAATCAGGCTCTTTGCAAGTAAGGAAATGTGCAGTTCCCCTTGAAATATAGTTGTCCAAAGGAACAAGAATATCTGCAGAAGTCTACAAATTACCATCTATATATACATGTAATAGATAACAAAATTATACTTAAGGATTAAAACACAATAATCAAGTCAAAAACCTGATCATTAAAATTTGAGATTTTATGTCTAGACAACAAAACCATGCACAGCATTGGAGTTAAATTTATTCATTTATCATGTCTTTAAAGATCTTAGATACCGGCTCGTCACAAATAGAACCCTCCATTAAACTTGATTAAACCTAGAGAAAGTTGACAAGGATGCCAAGAAAATACTAAGAGGCATTTATACATTCATCATACAAGTCTCAGCCCAAACTAGCAGAGAACAGTTACACAAGAGTAACTAGAGATTATGAAAAAAACAATAAATCATACACAGAGAACCAGCTCCTAGAAGGTACTCACATACTGCACTGTGCACCAACCTGACATGGTGGCTTTTTCTCAGAAAAGTTAATACACAATAGCTTCACATAGTTACATTTATATTTATATATTGCTTTTATTTGTGCATATGCAAATAGTTGTATTGTGCATGAGTATTATTATGTGGTGTGTGGTTGTTATACATGCATCTCTCCTGTAGCATGTGTGCTGTAACTCTTCCTAACATAAATAGAATGGGTACCCTGAACTTCTCTCTCTCTCTCCCCTCCCCCCTTCTCTCTCTCTAATTCACTCAAAAAAAAAAAAATAACTGTCCATACTTTATAGTTAGATATCATAGGATACAGCTTTCCATGTTTGACTAGGAAATTGTCATGTTCTTTTTATTTTTTATTTTTTGTAATCTTGGCTAGCTCATGTTTTTTTTTTTTTAATGTATTGTTCCTACTGTAGCAATGCTGAGTTTACCTTCAGATTAACTAGAACACTTTAATGAAAATATCTAAGAGGCCAATCAAGAGAAGCTCTAAAATAGATTCTTAAATGAATAATGTAAAAATGAAGTTGGAATGAACAGTAACAGAAATGTAGTTGAGCATCATACTTGGGAAGAAATCGATTGCCCAATCTGCCAGTGCCTCCATCATCAATGGCCAAAGACCCCACATGTCCAATGATATTGTTGGAGAGAAAAAAGTCATGTATGATACTATTTCCAAAACTTCTTCAAAAACCTCTGTAGGTATGCACAAAAAATTCAAAAAAAAAAAAAAGAATAACAAGCAAGGTAAACCAAGTGAAAATAGGCTTTAAGAACCATAATCTTCACACAACCAGCAAATATTGCACAACCAATACACACAGCTCACCTAAAATCCAAAAGTTCATGGTGCAAATCATACAAGTGTAGCTTCTAGTGCATTTTTGACACATTGAAACATAACATTGATATATTAAAAATCTAGGCTAAATAATGTCCTAGAAATTCTATTTACAACTGAGATAAACGTGCACAAATAATGAAAAGAGCAGAACAAGAAAAGGAGAAACAAAACCCCTATACATAATCCAGGAAATCATGATTGGGGGGTATGTACCTTGACCATCAGTTGTTAACATTCTGCGCATTATGGGAAGCAAAGTTGGCTCCACTTGAACAAAAAGGTGAGGAAGCCTGCTAACTGATTCAAGTATTGTGCTAATAGCACGCAAACAACCAACAGCTGCCAAAGCACCTGGATCATCAGCTTCATCATCATTTTCAGCAGTGTGCATACACCTCCAAAATGCAGCTGCCTGTTGTTAAAAAGAAAAGTTTGCTTAATTACAAGGAGAAGACATGCTCCCTAATGAGAGGAATAATTTTTGGCACATACAAATTGAAGATATAATTACCAAATTTTGGCAAACCCCAAGTGCATAAGGTGCCATCTCTTCCCCAAACTTGTCCACAATAGTCTCCAAAGTAAATACAAGGTCCTCATTCTCAACCTCATTCATGAGTTTGAAATAGTCTGCAAGGATTTTGGTTTGATTAAATTGGTTCAGTAAGCCAAATAATAAATGTAAAGTATAAGATAAGAATTTTTTACATCAACATACCGTCAAGGAGTTGAGGGAGAATAGGACGAATTTCATCCAAATCTGCATGAACAGAACCAGGAAAAAAAGAAAAGTATAATCAAATTTAATAATTAAAAAAAATGATGCAAAGAACAAACTGAAATGACAGAACATAGTTATAAATCACCTTTACAAGCTTCAACGAAAGAACGCAGAGCAAAGACAGAATCAACCCGCACAGGAAGTTCTGGATCTCGCATCCCAGATACAACACAATGCAATGCCTTCCGGAAATTGTTTGGATCTGAGAAGTTGACATGAGCATACTGTCCTGCAACCCATGCAGCCTGTTTTTCACACGCAAGTATTAAGTACCAAAATTATCTTGAAAAGATAAATGAAACTTTCAAAATTTATTTAAAATCAAGATTACTTTACATCATGTCAAATCATCACATCAAATAGCAAAGTAATTGCTGGATTAGAGGAAAGTAAATGAAAAAGACAGGTAACTCAAGAATTTCATCATTTCATTGCTTGGTTACATTTTAGAGGTGTGAAACGAAGAGATTGTAATCCGGTCTTGTAACAGGATTGGAAGAGGAAATCACTAGAATATTAGTTCAATGGGTCCACTTGCAGCCAGTTAAAATTTCGTGTCAACCCTTTGAACCTATAGCTCAAATGGCATCAACCATCATCTTCAAGATTGAGATGAGCTTAATGCCAAGGGTTCAGATCCATACACAAAACCCTTTCTCCACTCCTTGATCCCTAGGCTTTGTACCTCCTTTATGAATCTCCAAAAAACAAAATCATACCTACATTGTTTCTACCTCAAATACTAACATTTTAAATCATAAATTTAAAATTAAGCACACAAGATTTCATTCCTTCTTTAAACTAAAATCAAATAATGAATCAATTGGGGTCTTGGGGAGGGTTGGTCTTTCCCTACAACAAATCGACATCAAATATGAATCCCTCATCCAAGCCAGGGAAAAAAGAGTGATTAAAATTCATATGCTAACTGAGATGAATAAGAAAAAATTATCGTAATCCCATTATGTCAAAAGAGTTAATCACTTTGTCAGATTGGACACACAGCCAACAGATAATTCCAATATCAGATCCTTCACTCTAACATCAACACTAAATAAGAAAGGGAATGCAGAGCAACAGAACACTGGAGCCCTTTACTGGAGTACTCGGCATCCTATAATTAACTTATCTATCCCATTTTGCTGATCCTAATGCTTAGAGAACACTTGGTCAGATTATGACACCAATATAAGGATGCTCTTTTGGTATTATGGATATCATGCTCAAATGATAATGCAGTCTTGAAATTTAAATCGTTCTTATGACCCCTTCCCCAGCCCCAACCAAAGAAAGAAAAAAGAACAAGAAATAGCAAAGTAAGTGACAACGACACTGGCCAACATGTAGATAGATGTGTTACATACCTTAGCCCTAAGATGGCCAACAGGACTGCTGAACTCAGGAAAGACATGTTGCACTAACATTCGCTCGAGTTCAGATTTGTATGGTTCAGTTTGCTTCAATTTATCACAAAGAGCCCCAATAGCAAGAAGAGCACCATCTTTCTGTCTGTAGGGCTTGTATTCTGCAGGAGCTTCATCATACCTAGCACAGCAAAAATTTAAATATGATACCCAGTTTATGAATTATCTATTTTAAAAAAGTGGGCAAAAACTTTACCTTTTGAAAATTTCAACTATGAAATGAATAAACTTATGAAGATTTTCCTTCCCACGTTTTCGAACCAACTCGCTCACAAAATCCATTGAAGCAGTCCTGGGACTATACAAGTCCTCAATAATATCTGTAGTGAAGATTAAGAAAATATAAGCACACATGCAATTTAAAATTTCCTTCAATATCGATATACCAATAAGACTTACCATAGCCTTTCCTTACATATTCATGGGGGTCTTCACCCCAAAGCTTTTGATCATTATCATTAAAGCACATGAGGGGAAACACTATCTCAAAAAGAAGAATATCTAGCCGAGGTTGCAGCAGTGAATACATGCTATTCTTTGAAATACTGCATATATAAATTAAAACCAGAAGTTCAGAGAAAATGAACTAACTTAAGGAATCACCATATACGCTGACAAGTGAGCAACAGAAAATAAAAATGTATTAAATTAGTTCATTAAAATTATCTCAAACTCTCTACATAGCTGTAGAGAAAATTAGAGTTAGAGAAATGTTTAGAGAGAAAAGGGACCAAACAAAATAACTATAGAACAATTTAATTGTTGTGTATAAAACTGTCAATTAACCTCTTTTATATTGATAACATGGCTACATCAAGACATTCTATAGTCTTTACTTTGGGTGCACTACAAGTAATTATTTCCATAGCTTACATGACACTTCCCTAAACTATGAGCGAGCTCCCTCACTCTTAACTTATAAAACAGTCCTAAATTATTAATACATATGTGCCAAGTACCACTTCAACATAAAAGTTTTAACTTCTAGACATAGTATTGAAACCACTATAACCAACAGGTCAAGATTTTCAGGATTCCAACACATCGTCTGGAGGCCTATGCCTTATTCTCATGTCAAACACGAAGCTCTTTTGCGCAATTGGACATGTTAGAAATTATAATAAAATTATTCATGGATCTTCACTTGACACTCAATTCTCCTATAGGTATAGCTTACGAAGCTATAGCTGATTAAAAAAATTCCAGCTCCAGCTAGAAAAATAGTTTAACCAACTTACGATTCCTAACCATCAATTCAAGAACTTTAGCAAATAGTATTCCCCTATCAATGTTCCAAACATACAGGCAGCTCCTAGAATCTTTTTAACACACTTCCCATGTGTTGCACCCCCAAAGTCTCCCAACTCCTTTCCTTGACCACAATGTCCAACACAATGGCACAGCTCTCAATAGTCTTTGATCTACTTCCCATGAGTGCCCTTGTTGACCTTTCCCCAAGTGATCTCCTCCATTACTTGGGTCACTCACCAGGGCAACCAACAAGACCAACTTGTGTACAGGTGCTTGTCCTCAATACAAAACTTCCTACACTAAGTTTCCAGCACAAACACATACATACCAAATTACAACAATCTTAACATCCATGTCTCCGTATCTAATGAAAGTATCTTTACATATTGAAATCCAATAGAAGATGAACCTCTGAGAATTACATATTCACAAAAAGAACTCAAATATATTATAAGATTAAAAACACATCGTATCAACTGCTATGTGATCTTACTATTTACAAATGTACATTAACAATAGTAATATTATTTGCTGCAACAGAAGCCCTCTATTTGTGTAGCATTCAACTTAGTAATTTGAATAATCTTTGATGAGGTGTGAAATTCTCACAAAAATATTCACAAGCTTCTATTTTTTTTAAAGTCTTTCCTTCTACTCCCATCTCATCTAGCATTCCTTAACATCTTCCCCCAAGGCCCCAACCCCACTCCACTAGGTAACAATTGATATCATGCACCCTATTTCATAAATTTGGTTCATTTTATTTATTTTGTTGCTAGACTAGCTAGAAAAAAGGTTGAAACAAAATCACACTTTGAGAATCATCCAATATTGAGACACACACCATAGCACCCAGCACATCATACAAAGATAAAGAATACTTAGTAGTGTTGCCTTGTCTCTCAGCCTTTAGGGTCCGTTTGGCACATGGAAAGAAATAAAATGAAAACAGTGATTTTGAAGATGTAACATGACCCTCATTTCCCTACTTCAAAAAGTACTAAAGAGGGGTAGGATAAAAATTGTTGAATAGTAATTACAAAGGTACAGTAAACATTAAATTAAGGAATGAAAGATAATCGTTTTCCTCCACCTCTAGTCAGTGCATCTGACAGATGTCTAATAGCAGGAATTTTAGGAAAATAGATGATATTAGTATATCCTGGAACTAGAGTACCATTGGTCAGACACAACGTAGCTGCTAGCAAAAACTAAAGAATCAGATTATTCCTAAACATGAAACCATTCATAAACCCACCCTGCAAGCTTCATACACAGTGTGCTTCCCTACCTATCTATAATTTAATTTTAAATAAATCAAAATTATGAACTAAGAGGACGTAATCTATGAGAGAAAACTTCAATATGAAACATATGATGTGATAATCATTTTTCAAAACAAGACCCACCTGTTGCTTAAATATTGAAGAATCAGGTTGATAACCCTGTCAGGTAAGTAACCACCAACTCGAATGACATTCAACAGATTTAAGTGGCACTCCAAAATCTTCCCTGCATAATGCTTCTGAAACATTTGAGCAAAGGCTCTGTTTTCAGGGTTTTGCAGCTTCAAGTCCCCAAAACTGTAAAAGTAATAAATACCTGACTGAATTTCAATTACTCAGGCAGCAACGCACATATTTTTCAATCAGAAAATTCAGACATCAAACGTACCGAGTGTACAGCCTATTAAGAATGTGAACTGTCCATTTCTTCACCTTCCACCAACCCCATGATTTTTTTAACTCAGGATCTACAGGCTGACCTTCCAAAGGGACCGGCCTCTCAAGTTCATTTAAAAATAACACCATCCAAGCATTGAAGACATTGTGATCAAACAACTGCTTTGGAATCTCCAACTGAATAAATTCAAATAATAAACCCACGAATGCAAAAGTAAATTCCATTAGCCTAAGTAGAAAGGGCATCCATGTAAATAGACAGTAATGCTATCTCAATTATGACAGAGAATTTCTCTTCACACTCTTTTTTGTGAATAATGAACTTCAAGACGAAATACCAAATTCAGTAGAAGCATGGGTTCTAAAAGAAAAATTATTGAGATGACATTGATATGTTTCCTGGTACATGATATCAGAAAACATTTGCTAAAACACACTCAACCAAGACTACAAGAGTTCTAAAAGAAAAATTATCAACAATATAAAAGATCAAAGGAAGGATTTCAATCTTTTGATGTTTGAGTTAATATGGATAAAACCATCAAAGGGTGAGGTAAAGAGAAAGATAGTCTACCATTCCAAATTGTTAAATTGTATCATTAAGAGTTAAACATACTGCAGCAAGAGCATGGTAAAAACCGAACTTATGACAGACTCGTACACTTAAAAAGGTGAAAAAAATCATAAATTATACATAAATCTAAATGCAACATGCATCCACTCAAGATTTGATTTACTGCATAGTGCATATCATAACCTCCTCCTGTGAGAGATATAAATAGGGGGAAAGGAACGTACATATATGGAGGACCAGAATATTTTACAGATAAGCTTGATTAATTCGGCTACTTCAAGTGATGGATTGACAAGCTGAACAAGCCTGTTAAATATGTTGAGAAGGTGAGGAAACGTCTCCTCAACAATACGATGAACTGGTGTCCTTTCCTCATCTGACTTAAACCTGAGGATATTGGGGGGGGGGGGGGGAGAAGCTTTTTAGCAATATATGGAAAAAAAAATCAATTAAAACAAACAATTCTACCTTCCCTATTTTACTTTTCCTTTCACAACCTTGTCTCACTACCTTACATTCCTCCTCATTAGTCTTGCTTCTAGCTTCTGATTTTGCAATACTTACAGTTAGAGCCCAATTTAAGATTTGAAGCACCCTTGCTGCTGATTTTTATCAAGAAGCTAATGTAAAGACAATTTTAATAAAAAAATGTACTAACAAAAAATGATTAACAGTTTCTCATACACTATTTGCAACTCTGAAGGGAATTCCTATGCCTTTCGAAGGGAAGAGATATGTCAAACTCATTGGATAATATTAGCACCAAGTGACAGGAAACAATCAACAACAGTGAATACAAGTTACGAGTCTTGTAGTCTAATTAAGAAATTAAATTATAAATAGTTATCTAAAATGAAATACAATCAAGGACAATAGCCCAATTTTCTCAACTAGAACTAGAAGTGTTTTTTACTTCATAATGACCAGTGCAAACTTACTCATATTTTCTAGAAAGAATCCGCAAAACGAATAAGGCACCATAGACTTGTTGATCCTGTAAGTTATGCTTCACCCAGTCAAGAAGATGTGGCCACTGCTCAGGATAATCAGAATGTATAATTGTTTTCAGGCACTCACCAAGTTGTGCCCTATACAAATGTGGTTAAGATAAATCAATAAAATGCTAAATATATCATAGGAGCAGGAAGCAAAATACTCACAGTTTAGATCCCTATGATAACAAATTAAAATAAAAGATAAATCAAGCAAAGTCATACAGGCTTCGCATGACTTATCAAAAGTAATTACATGAGATTGCATGGACATTTTTCTGAATCAAAAAGTTACTAAATGCATAGCAGCCACCCATCAACATCTGTACCTTAATAGGGGAGGAAGTTGAGTTACAAAAACAAGAATGTGATCCCTCACTACGTCTTTATCACTCAGCAAGATCTTCTGCTGGGACGCTACATCATCCCAGAAAATTAAGATCAGCAAACAAGGGATTCAGTTTTCAACTCCCACCAATGATAAGGGCATACCAGAATCATGGGGAGACCAATTTTTGGCAGTGAAGTTCTTGAAATGAATGCTTGCAACTTGCCGCACGCTCATGTCACAATTGTTGTCTACAATGATTTGTAACAGCCTCACTAGATGTTGAGGGGCATACTGAATCTGTATAAAAATAGAATCATATATAACTCAGAAAATACGTCAAACCAAGCCACAATTACATTCATATCATCCCCGCAACACCAGAATTCACAAGCCACATTGAAAGTAACACTACCGTGTAAGTGAATCAACAAAAACGAATCGTATTCAGAGCCAAAAACAAAGAGAAGCAACAAATAAAATCGAGTCAAAACAAACCACACTTCTGATCAGAAAATGAAATTCGATGTGTTGCCAAAGCAAAGTGAGCAATTCTAATAACAAAGAGACGAACCTGATCCAAGCTTTGCTCAGCTGCCTTGCGTTCATCGGGATTCGGACTAAGAGCAGCCTGGAGTATGATAGCCAGACTAGGGAGATCCATAATCTCACCACAATCAAAATCCCAACTCTAAAAATAACGTTATGGAGATTTACCGCGAAACAAAAAATTAGGAAATTGATCGGCAATCTAAACCCTAAGTCCCAATTGAGAATGAGAAACCAAGTGTCCCACAGCGTTTAGAGCAGTGAGGGCAATGGAGAATGAAACAGAGCTAGCAGTCTGCGGAGAGAAAGTGGAAGAGAGAGAAGGAGGGTATTTAAAGTACTAGGGTTTACGGGTTTTAACCATTTTGTACACTGTACATGATGCACCAAGACGATGAAATAACCAGTGCGCCTGTTTGGATACAGGAATCATTTAATACAAAGGGAAAATAGGCTATTCTTGTATAGGCTTAAGGTGTGTTTGGTATGATGAATGGAAAGGGGAGGAGAAAAATTTTAATAAAAGGGAGTGGAGAGAAGGAAAGATGAGTTATGAAGGGAATGAGAAGGGAAGAAAGGAAATAGGATTGAGATGAGGGAAGAGGAGAAATTTTAATAATTTATTTTTTGGTTACGGAGGGGAAGAGAGGAATGTTAATAATAATTTGATTATTTTATTTTTGAAATTAAAAAAATTTTCTATTATTTTTATTTTAATAATTATTTTTTTATAAAAATATTAAAACCTTATTTTTTAAAAATTAAAAAAAATTAACCCTTTATTTTTAAAGATATTTTTTATTTAAAAAAAAAGAAAAAAAGGGGCTACGGCACCAAAAATTACTGTCTCATCCACCCCCCAATTTCGGAGGGGATAGTTTGAGGGGGAGCGGAGGGGACTCCCCTCCCATTCTCTAAATGTATGTTTGGGAGTTTTATTTTAGATGAAATGAAATGAAGTGAGATGACTAATGAATCTTGACCATTGTTTGGAAGATTTTTTTATAAAGGAGTGGGATGGCAAGTGACGGCTTCTCAAGCCATTCTTAACCAGTGTAAACTCAATTTTTTCTCTTCCCCGGAATTGGGGGTTCAAGGATGGTATAACCTAAGGTTAATATTATAATTACAAAATTATCCTTATCCCTATATAAACATATATAACACATCTCACTCTCCTCTCGATTCCACATTATTCTCTCTCATCTTACTCCCTCCGTTACATCATAATTGCTTCTTATTCTCGATATTATATTGATTTTATTTTCTAATAACTATTTTATGCACGATATCATTTCTCTTTTCAACCCAAATTGCTTCATCATTTAATTAATGTGTGTTTAAAAATTCATTTAATAGCTTTTTTTCTATGATAAATATTTGATTATTACTTAAAAATAAACTTATTTTTTCTTAAATTAATAGACACTAATTCTTTTATTAAAATTAATTCATAAGGGTAATATTGAAATAAAAATGTTATAATCCATTTTATTCCATTCATTTTATATTAACTCTTAAACAATAGTCAAACAAAATCGTCACTTCCCTTTATGAAACTTCCAAACAACAGAACATTATGTTCCGTTCCACTCCATTCTATATTATTTCATTAATGACTATTCTATTCTATTCCGTCATAAACTCCCAAATGTATCCTAAATAAACATATCCAAATAGAGGGTGGGTAGCCCCTCTCTTCCCTCTCCAACTGTTGATTCCAAACAGGGGAGGGGAGGAGAGTAACTCTCCTCCTCCTCTCCTTTCAAACATTCTATCAAATGGGGGGTTAAAGTTATGTTTGGGGATAAAAAATAATAGATCAAGAATGATTTTAAGTAACCGTTTGAATTATTTTTTTATAAAAGTTCTGTTAGAATAATCACAGTTTATAAAAATAAAATTTGAATAAAAATAGAGAAGTTTATCACAAACCTATTTAAATAAAAAAATGATAATTAGAAACTTAATTTATAAATATGTAAATCAAACATGTAGTTAAAAAAATGGTAGAGGTTATCCCTTAACCCATGTCATCCCACCTTTTCTTAACAAAATTTTTAAATAATGACCCAACTTTATATAATCATTTCATTTCATTTTCTTCTAGAACTCACACACATACAAAATGTCCTTATTGATTCACGAAATAAATTTTATAGAAATAAAAATATCAATATAGATACAAATATAAATGAATTTCGCATAAATATAATAAGTAGAAAAATCTTCTTGTGTAGATGCATAAAGATATTCAATTCAAATTTGACAAAAGCACTTATTTGCCAAAAAAACAAAAATTATGTTTGAAAATAACGCATGTCCATATAACTAATAAATAGATAACAATAAATAATTTTATTTTTATATATTATAATGATTATTAGTAATATATTATATCATATAAAATTATATAAAACTAGATTGTGGGATGATGATGGTCTGATGGAAGAAAAAAATTAATATATTATATAATAAAATGATAATTGATTAAATAATTAGAAATTAAAAATGGAAGAAAAGATTTTGGACTTTATTTGAAAAATGCCCAACTCTTCCATCCTTTTCGGGATGGAAAATTAATTCATTCAAATGATCACATCAAGTTTTCTAAACGAATGAAAAGAACTGTAAAAAGACTAGACTAAACAAGTATAATTTAATAATCTCATCCTCATGTTTTTGCTGCCCTACACTTCTAACAAATCAATGCCAATTGTCCTTCTAATTTATTATCTATTACCTATCAATTAATTTATCATTATATTATTATTAATTATTTATAATACTTTATAATCATAATTTATTAATTTAATTTTTTATTGTAACATATAGTCATATACCAGTTTAACCAATGTTATAAACAATGATCAAACTCACTCATTGATTCAATTAGTGAACCAATTAATCTAATCATCAATAAAATATAAAAATTTATAACAAGTTATACTATTTATAAATTATAAATAAAATGACTTATTTGAAAATTCATACAATATTTGACAAAGTATGTCTAATTTTTTAGGCACAAAAAATTTAAGTAAATTGGGTCAAAACTCACAAGGCTTATTAAGACAAACAATTATTATGGCCCAAATAGTGCTTACAAAAGGTATTTACAAATTAAATATTAACAAAACTCTCATAGTAGCAATGAAATTGTAAGCTATAAATTTGCATTTTCATCTATTCAAGCAACCTTTTTTTCACAAATATGTTTAATTTTCATTTAATCTGAAACACCCAATGAGTTTTCTTGAAAATTTGTCAATAATAGCTAAAATAATTAAGAACCGATGAAAAATAATTTTTTCATATCTTCTAAATTTAGGTTAATATGACATATATTTCAATTATAAATTAAAATTAGTTAGAAAAATAAATGGGACTTAATAGCATATAGGCTTGGCTGGCGGTAGTGGCAGCTTCTAATCCAGTTTTTGGCGTTTCTTAGTCAGTAGATCATGGTGGTTAAACCACCGTCACCATATCTAGAAAAAGAGAAGTATTACATTGGAGAGAGAGTAACGAACTATATGGATGCTTGCGCATTGAGTTGAAAATGTTAGTCAATGTGACAATTACCAAAGTGCCCCTACCAAAGGGGCATTTTAATTTTTTATTTGATTTGAAAATTTTATTTTCTTCCCTTGTTTAAATTTAATATTTTAATTTTTTTATCTTGAATTTTATTTCTTCTTAGCTCCATTAGGTTACTTTACATTTAGTTTCATCTCTTAATATTTTATTAATTATATTAATTTTAAAGTATTTTCTTACTTTTTACGACTTTTATGATTTTGGTAAAAAAAATATAATTTTCTCACCTTTTTATTTCATAAAAAACTATAAATATATTTAAAAATAAAATTTTTTCTCATTAGTCTGTCTGATTTTTTTTTAATGTGAAAGCAACTCTATTTACTTTGTAACAAAAATTATATTTTTCGCCAACATAAAATCATCAATATTTTTGGGAGAAATGAATTATAAAGAGAGTGCTCTTCAATTTTATTTTTTGAATTCAAATTTCAAAATTTTTCTGGCTAAAAAAATAAAATATTTTAATTTTATTAATTTTTAATTTAAATTTCAAAATTTTAATTCTATTCAAATTTCAAATTCATTTTAAAAGTAACTATTGTCTATATTTACTTTTCTATTTTCAGAAAATAATATCTTTTTGGACAACATATTTTAGGTAAAAATAATATCTAACTTCATTTAACGAGGAGTTATTAGCGATTGTGGCCAAATTTATGAGCAGTGACCGCTTATGTTTCTCCTTTCTTTTCTTTTCTTTTCTTTTTTCTCTTTTCTTCCACTTGAACAACTTTAAATGTTAGATTTTGAATGTTAAATATTATTTACTTTTATATTTAAATATATATATATATATAATTAATGTATAAAAGAAAATGTCTTACTAAGCCAACCGTCTCTTCTCTTTCGTCATTCTGGCCAAAATTATACTGAAGGACCTATAGAAACTAACACTTAATTTGAAGGATCATAAAAAAAAAAATTATATTAAAGGACCAAGGGATAGTTTATTGAGCATTATACCCTAATTTAAAAAATAAAAAAAATTAAAAATCTAACATTGTCTTCTCTAAATGAGTAGGTGTGAAGATGTTGACGGAATCCAACTACCACATGAAATGAATATGCACAAATTATCAGTATCCGTAGCTGTGGAATGGAAATTATAAGTCAAAGTAAGTTAAATCAATTGATTTATGTGAAGAGTATAGTGCTTTCTCCATTTGGTTCAAGAGATTTGGAGGAGAGGAGAAAGAGAAAAAATTTTCCATCCTATTTTTTTCCAAGTCAAACAAAGGGATGGGAGTATTTTTCCTCCCATCCCCCCTCTCTCTCTTATCTATAGAGGGGAGGAAAATTATTCCCTCCCCTTGTTTGGTTAAAAGGAAAAATAGGATTGAAAATTTTTTCTTTCCTCCTCTCCAAATCCCTCAAACCAAACGGAGGGTTAAGGAATCTAAGAGGAAGGGAAACACCAATATGGTGTAAGCAAAGTAATAAAATGTTCGAGATGGTCCAAGTTAGAGAAGTTGGGTAAAGAATAATGATTCTATAAAGCTATGGAAATGAAGGAAACTGAGTTGATAGTAAAAAGACTTAATGGGTACTTGGTGCTAATTAAGATAAGAAACTTCTAAAGGAGCTCTACTAGAGCCATTCACATCTCGTTCAATGTTAAAGGTTCATGAATGGAGTAACCTATATTGGTGAAATCAGAATATGTGAGGAATACTTGACAAAATCACTAAGAACTAAGAGTTTTCATTTTAGTGCATGATTGAAAATACACCGGAGAAACACTCTCAGATCAAAGGTAAGAACATTAAGAAGTAAGGCCCCTTTTTGTACACAAAATGATTTTTGATGGAACGGAAATAGGAATAAGAATGGGAATGTGAATGGACTTTAAATGTATATTTAGTATGTTAAGAAATAAGGATGACAATGACCAAAAAAATAACACAAAAAGTAATAAAATGACCCAAATGCCCTTCCTTCTCCATCTTTTCCTTCGACTGATTAACCAATGCTGACATTGTCTTTCTTTGGAGTGGGAACAGATCTGGAAATTGATGGTGTCTCTCCTCTCCATGGATGAAATTAGAAGTGATGAAATCAAATCTGGAAATCGATGGCATTCTTCCCTCTCCATTTCCCTCTTGCTTTTCTCGACCAAATCAAAACAAATAAGAAGTGACACCGTCGGAGGATGGTCAAGGCACAGTGGTTGGTGAAGAGAATGCATCTCCTGTCACCATGAACAACTCAAATGCCTTTGCCGTGAATGAACCCATATCTCATTGCCTTGAACAACCCAAATCCCATCACCATGGATGGACCCAAAACCACTAATGGTACAGATGACGACGACGGCGTCGAGCAAATGAAGGTCTTGATATGGGTTTGGTGACTTGGTAGAGAGTTGTCGAGCAAATCATCTGCTGGGTGAGGGGTAAAAGCATCATAGAGCTTTGGAAGCCCATGTGATGTAAGAAGAGGAGGGAGAAGGAGAGGGTAGATAGAAAAGAGAGAGAAAATGAAGAACTCAAGAAAGAGAAAGAAAAACTCAAGAGAGAGAGAACACAATAAAGGAGAAAATAGATATTTAGAAAACTCAAACTCACTTAATATGATCTTTCTGCAATTTGAATTGTAATGACAGCTATTTATAAGACTCAATTGAACCTTCTAGAAGATTGATAAAATCTAATAAAATAGGAAATTACTTAACCTATGGCTCAATCTAGGGAGACATATTAGAACATTCTAGAATATTCTAACTTAAACTTGAAGAAAAAGAAATAATAAAATAGGAAATAAATAAAAGGTAAAATACAAATCATAAATTAAATCTAAAAATTATCTAAATATCTAATTAAATATCTTTATTTAAAATCTTAACCACCCATTCTCCATCATTCTTTCTTGCTTGAAAGAACTCTCATTTGGAGAGTTAAAACTCCGCATAGCAATTAGATCTAAGAAATCTTTTCAGCAAGTAAGATAGCAAATGATGTAATCTAACCACAGAGTCTTTCCATTATAAATCTACCTGGCTGTTGAATTTCAGAAGCCTTTCCAATGGATAAGGTACTGATGGAGGAAACTTTTAGGTATGAGAGTATTTCGTTCTCTCATTGTCATCAGAATCTTGTTAGGTTTAATATAATATAAATTTTGATGATGACAAATGTGGAGTAATAAGAAATAAATGCATTATATTTGTCTAATATATATATTATTCCTAAAAGAAGTAAAATGTGCATTAGCATGTATTTAATTGTATTTATATAATACATATATCATGCTATGTACTAATATATCTATTGTGTTTTTATATCTTATAGTACAAGTTGGATATACAAATTAGACTAACTATTTGATTTATAAGTGTAATACATTAAATATAAGATTGTCTAAGAAGGAAGAGTGAGCATTGGAATAAGGAAAGAAAAATCAATCTCATGTCTTACTCAAAGAATAAAAAGAGAAAGGATGCTTAATGAATGGAAGATCAAAAGAAAGGATACCAAGAATGGGAATGACCGAGTGAAAATAGAGCTTAACTTTTGAAGACCTAACTATTAGGTATTTTTTATTTTTACTTAGGTCTTGAGATAATTTAACCTTTAAAATTTACTTAATCATGTTACTATATGTTTGAAATGAGTTAGATTAAATAAATTTGATGTTAACTGTTGGAAATTGTGCCCTAGGCCAATTATTGTATTATGAACATTGTGTTTCATTAAAAAAAATATTTTTTTCTTACATTATTATATTATTTGCATGTTTTTCTTTATAATAATATCCTTAGATAAATTATTTTATCCTAAATATCCCTAGTCAATCATTTTTGTAGGAACAATGATAAATTAAGGCTAGTATGATTTTGATTGATAATTATGTAATAATTATGTATGAAGATACAAATCAAAATCATAAGCTGCTGTTAGAGAATAGGCGCTGGATTGACCTGTCATGAGATAGCTGCATGGATCAAGTCATAAGCATATCTCATATATAATCGTGTCACTAGACCTTCAGACCTGAGATCACCATAGCTTCCTACATGGGGAACATTATACTTTGGCATAGTTAAAAGTCACCTTTAATCGGGAAATCATAAAGGCTATGATCGGGTATAGTAGAACTCGTGTGGAGGAAGATGAACGGTCAAGATGGAATTTATCCCTCTAATTAATGGAGAGATATATCTGGGCTCCTCGATGAGTGAGATTGAGAAAATGTAAGGCCGTGCTTGAATGGAAGAGTTTCCATTTGTTCTGTCAATCTACTCGGAGATCAAGAAATTGATGGTCGAGTAAAATGAGGATGACGTTTTCATGCATTATACTTGACCTATATATCATGAGACAAAAAGGATGTAATCAGATTATATGATAGGTTGTATCGGATCACCGATCTCATATGATTTGGGTAGTCACAATGTTTTGCTAGAGGTCACTTGTGACTTGTGGGTCCAATAGTGTTATTAGCCCACTGCCAACATCATATGGGCTTACAGGGTCACACACAAGAACGGGCCAACTTGAGATAGAATGTCCAGATTCATTGAATCTAAAATGTGTCTAGATTCAATGAATTTAATGTTCTATTTAGGGTGATAGAATTATATATATTTGATATATATATATATATATTAAAATTTGAAATATATATATGTTTGATATATTATATATTATATATATATATATTTTGAAATATATATTATTCAAATTAATTAGTTTTAAATTTAATTCTATATGATAGATTTAAATTTAAACTAATAATCTAAATTTGATTTATATGATAAATTAAATCTAGATTTGATTTTGAATATATATTATATGGTTAGTTTAAATTTAATCTATTAGATAGATTTAAATTCAAACTAATTTATTTAATTAATATTTGATTTAGTTTAACTTATTGATTTAAATTAAATAAATACCGAATCCTATCTATATATTGATATAGACTAGGATACATAATTAATAGAATTCGAATTACCCTAAAGAGAGAGCGACCATACACTTAGAAAGAAAAATTGTACGGATGAAAAAGCAAAGGCATACATAATCATACGGACTTGTACGGAATTGTACGAACTCGTACGGACATCGCAACTAGAGGGTGTTAGCACGTCGTTCAAGTTAGACTCACCGTTCTTGTTGATACCGGTAGAGGGAGCTGACTAATCGCGTTAGTTCCTGGGGTCCAACAAAATGAAAAAGAACACCAATGGACACACCGGAGGTAAATTCTTTTTCTACATCTCAATCTAAATAATGTTGATAGATCCATGGGAGGAAATTTCTTATAGTTTTACCACTGCATGTATAGTGAAATTCCCAACAGTGGTACCAGAACCACGTCAATGACTGTTTAAATTGAGTTCTTGAGTATATAATTGTATGTATATGATATGTGTGGAACTCAATTTGTCCAATTCGATTTTTCAAATCAGTTTTCAATTTGATTATAAATCTGCCATTCATATATGTGAAATATGTTTTTTGAAAAATTGTATTCCTGAATTCGGTTTCTAACGTCATATGTCTATGCAAAATAAGGTTTTTGAAACAATTGTGAATCTGTTTAAAACAATTTAGTTTTCTGTATGACGTGATTAGATTCATGTGATTTTCGTATGTGATGCGAATATGTTTCTGCATATATATAAGAGAATCTGTTGTTGCTACGACATGATTCAATTAAAATCCGTTTGTATATAATTCAGATTTTCAATATGTTTCGTATATGCTTAATCTGATTTAATATTAAAATCTCAAAGTTTACAGCTTTTCATCAGATGAGATGTTTGTTACCTGTTGTGATTTGTTTGTTTGAATTGGATGAGTATGGTGCATAATATGGCAATGAATTTGTGGTTTTAAATACGGCCTGCGTGTTGTGCTTTTTTCTATATTCTGGATGTATATTCTCTTATCACCTTACTCCCCTCGAATGTTCAATCGAGGTTTCTTTTGTATATAAGTGTTATATTAGAAGAATCCTTTCATTGGCTCGGGAGGATATAGGTTAGATGGGCCATATTATGACACGTTTATTTTATGCTTTATGATGAGATCATATGCATGTATGGGATGGCACCACTATATATACATATATATATATGTTCATGTGATGAATAGATGTATGAATAACAACAATATAATAAAATCCCTCGAATTAAATTTTAAGTTTAAATGCCACCCATTAATGAACACCTGTCAAGGCTTTCATCGTCTAAATATAGGATCCACTAAAGTGGGATGCACTTAGGTTATCTTAGTGAGGCAGTTTGGGTAATGGTGATACTCATAAAGGTTATAATGGTATGACTTAATTGAGACTATCAACACGGTTTTGGGTCTCAAGGCATTAGATGAGATTAAACATGCTAGGTCATATGATGATAGGATCCCATAAAGATCTAAGAGTTACATGTGATATAATTGGTAAATAAGTTATCTACCTAAATAACTTAATTTTAAGCTTCTTGCCAAAGTGGACTTACAATTAGGTGAAATATGGGTCTTAGCTTGCTAAATTAAATGAGGGTTATTTTTAGTAGGAAATTATTAATTTAATTTTGCATATTTTGTTGTAGACAATGTCATCAAGTAATTCTGCTACACTATCATTGCGATCTGTCCTTGAGAAGGACAAACTCAATGGGACCAACTTTTTTGACTGGTTTAGGAACTTGAGAATTGTTCTCAAGCAGGAAAGAAAGTCATATGTTCTAGATGAACACATTCCTGAGGAGCCTGTAGCTAATGCTCCAAGAGCCCAAAAGGATGCCTATAATAAGCATCTTAATGACTTTGTGGATGTCGGATGCTTGATGTTAGCCACCATGATCCCAGAACTTCAGAGAGATCTGGAACATATGGAAGCTTATGAGATGATAGGGCATCTCAAGGAAATGTTCCAACAACAGGCAAGGCAAGAAAGGTTTGAAACTATGAAAGCCTTACATTCCTGCAAAATAACTGAGGGTGCATCAGTTAGCTCTCATGTTTTGAAGATGAAAGGCTACATTGATCACCTTGAAAGGCTTGGATTTCCCATAACCCTGGAGTTAGCTACAGATTTGATCTTAAACTCACTCCCAGAGAGTTATGACCAATTTGTCATGAACTACAATATGAACAACATGGAGAAATCAATTTTTGAACTGCATGCGATGCTTAAAACTGCTGAGCAAAAAATCAAGAAAAAACCTAGCAATGTTTTAATGGTTCAGAAAGGAAAAGGAATGAAAAAGAAAGGTAAGGGTAAGGGAAAGGGAAAAGGCCCGGACAACAAGTCCAAGGAGCAAGATAAGCCCAAGTCCAACCCCAAACCCAAGCTTGCAGCCAAGAAGGCAAAGCCTCCTAAGGAAGGACTCTGTTTCTTTTGCAATGAACCTGATCATTGGAAGAGGAACTGTGAGCTCTATAAGGAAGATCTAAACAAAAGAAGAATAGCAGGGCTATTACTTCAGGTATTTATGTTTTAGAAATTAATCTTTCTACTTCTCCAACATGGGTATTAGATACTGCATGTGAAACTCACATTTGTACAAATGTGCAAGGTCTCAAAAGGAGTAGGAAGTTGAAAAAGAGCGAAATAAACCTATAAGTCGGAAATAGAGCAAGAGTTGCTACTTTAGCTGTAGGCACTTATGAATTAATTTTGCCCAGTGGGCTTTTGTTATTTTTGAACAATTGTTATTATGTTCCAGCTTTGAGTCAGAATATTATTTCACTTTCTTATTTAGATGAGGAAAGTTTTACTTCAATTATTGGGAATAAAAAATGTTCTATTTATTTTAATGACATCTTTTATGCAGATGGAGATTTGCATGGTGGTTATTATTATTTGAACTTTGAAGCTCCCAATAAGGAACATATCTATAACGTATCTGCCAAAAGGATCAAGCCAAACGATTTGAATCTAACCTACCTATGGCACTGTCGTCTAGGCCACATAAATGAGAAATGCATTTCAAAGCTCCATCAAGATGGACTTCTCAATTCATTTGATTTTGAATCATTTGACACTTGCAAATCTTGTTTATTGGGAAAGATGACAAAGGCAACTTTTACTGGACATAGTGAAAGGGCCACTGACTTATTGGACCTAATACATATAGATGTATGTGGTCCGTTACGTATAACTGTGAGAAGTTGTCACTTGTACTTCATTACTTTTATAGATGACTTTAGTGGATATGGATATATCTATCTAATGAGACAAAAATCTGAATCTTTTGAAATATTCAAAACTTTCCAAAATGAGGTACAGAATCAACTTGGTAAATCTATTAAAGCACTTCGATCTAATCGAGGTGGTCAATATTTGAGCCAAGAATTTATTGACCATCTTAGAAATTGTGGAATTGTTTCATAATTAACTCCACCAGGAACACCACAGTGGAATGGTGTTTCTGAATGGAGGAATCGAACTCTATTAGATATGGTTCAATCTATGATGAGTCAAATAGATCTTCCACCATCCTTTTGGGGCTATGCATTAGAAATAGCTACGTTCACACTAAACTGTGTTCCATCTAAGGTGGTTGAAAAGACCCTATATGAGATATGGACTGGAAAAAAGCCCAGTTTGTCTTTTCTAAAGATTTGGGGATGTGAGGCATATATTAAGCAACAAGCCTCAGATAAGTTAGTACACAAATCTATAAAATGCCTTTTTGTGGGGTATACCAAGGAAACTAAGGGATACTGCTTCTATAATCTCACTGATAATAAAATGTTTATTGCTTGGAATGGTATCTTTCTAGAAAAAGAGTTTATCTCTAAAAGAATAAGTGGGAGTAAGATAAATCTCGAAGAAGTTTGAGACCTATAAAATCTCATTGAGCCAGAGATGGAAGAACGAGAAGACTCACAACAAGTTGATGAGCCTACTCAAGTAACACAAGGCCCAAGAAGGTCTTATAGAGCACGACATCAGCCTCAAAGATATGGATTTCTTTTAACTGATAGTCGTGATGTGTTGCTTTTGGATCAAGAAGAGCCAACCACCTATCAAGAGGCCATAATGGGATCTGACTCTGAAAAATGGTTGCATGCCATGAAGTCTGAGATGCAATCCATATATGATAGATTTAAATTTAAACTAATAATCTACATTTGATTTATATGATAAATTAAATCTAGATTTGATTCTGGATATATATATATTAGATAGTTAGTTTAAATTTAATCTATTTGATAGATTTAAATTCAAACTAATCTATTTAATTAATATTTGATTTAGTTTAAATTATTGATTTAATTAAATAAATATCGAATCTTATTTATATATTGATGTAGACTAGGATACATAATTAATAAAATTTGAATTACCCTAAAGAGAGAGCGGCCGTACACTCAGAAAGAAAAACTGTACGGACAAAAAAGCAAAGGAGTACGAAATCGTACGGGACTTGTATGGAATCGTACGAACTTGTACGAACATCGCAAACCAAAGGGTGCGAGTACGCCGTTCTAGTTGGACTCACCGTTCGTGTGGATATTGGTAGAGGGAGCTGACTAATCGCGCTAGTTCCTGGAGTCCAACAAAACGAAAAAGAACACCAAGGGATGCACCGGAGGTAAATTCTTTTTCTACATCTCAATCTAAATAACGTTGAAAGATCCTCAGGAGGGAATTTCTTATAGTTTTTTTGCTACGTGTATAGTGAAATTCCCAACATTAACATGCATTAAAATTGATATATTGGCTAACAGACGAATTTTGTTATTTGATTCATGTTTATTTTGTGTGAAATTCGTACTTTACTTGTTGAAATTCAAAATTACAGAGGTTTCATCTCTGATAGATGAATTTCGGTTTTGAAATTTGAATTTTGGGCTAACTATTATTAGTGAAAGTGTGCAAAAATTCTAATATTGGTGAAGTTCAATATAAGTTTAAAATCACTTCCTCTGATAGATGAACTTTGGGTTTCAAAGTGAGAATTTGTAAATCTAGTTAGAGCGTGTTTCTAACAAACAAACTTTGCAATTCAAAATTTGAATTTCATAGAAAAGAACTTTTGTGCCATGTTGAATATACCTTTGATAGATGAGCTTTAGCTTCCGAAATTCGAATTCCGAAGTGCACTATGAAAACTTGAAGCAACTGTTCAAACTCAACAGATGCACTTCCTATATGAAAATTTGCATAAATTAATATGGGTTACCTTTGACAAACTAAAATTTCAAATTTTGCATGTTGGAATTCAAATTTTGAAGTTCAACGTTAAACACATAACTATGCTGACTCTGCGAAATTTGTCTCTTGAGCCTCAAAATTTGAATGTTGATATCTCAGATGCATTTAATGCGGTTGTTGAATGGCTCTTTTGCAGAGTAACGGCTAGAACTTGTATCTAACATATAGATTTTGTATTTAATGATTAGTTAAGTCACAAATCTATAAATAAAACCTCATTTAAACTTATGGAAAATGAATATAAGTGAGTTTTGTGTTAAAATACTGCTGCAATATATAAAATCATTTTGCGTGAGCTTTCAAAGTTAAACTCACATCATTAGAGTAAGTTTCAATGTATTAGCTACTCTAAAAGAGAGTTTCAATTCTATAATCTTTTCTTCTACAACTTCTAAGTAGAATCTTAGTATAAGGAAATGCTAAGGGAATTTCACAGCTTGTAAGGGTGTGGGAGAATGACTTCATAAGTGCCTACTGAAACTTGTAGGATGTACTGAGACTTCACAAGTGCCCAGATTAAACTTGTGGGATATAGTGAAAATCTCAAGTGATGGTTTGAAAACTGGACGTAGGCCAAGTGATTTGGGCTGAACCAGTATAAATTATTGTGTTTTGCTCTTCACCTTCGCATTTTATTTATCAACTTCATCATACTCTATTCGCCTCTGTTTTGCTGCATCTCTTAGTGATTTTGGTGTGTTCTAAGAAAGGGGAAAAAATCTTGTATCACCTAATTCACCCCCTTTTGAGTAACTAACCAACCTAACAATTAGTATTAGAGCTTGGACTACCAGCAAAGGATTTAATCATCAGGGAGCAAGATGGCTGGCTTTAGATAAAATATACAATCACAGAGGAATAACATCAATAAACCTCCAGACTTCAATGGAGAACACTATGGATATTGGAAGATGAGAATGCGGATATATCTTCAATCTATTGACCTAGACATTTGGTCTATTATAAAGAAGGATGGTTTTGTGCCAAAAAAGATACATGACAATGGCACATACAAAGAGTAGTCAGAAGAAAAGTGGAATGATGAAGATAAACGAAGAGTGTTGTTGAACTTCAAGATAAACCACTCCTTGATCAGTGCTTTTTCATAAGAAGAGTGTAACATCCCTAAAATATTAGATAACTAAAAATGCATAGAAAATTTACAAAAATGGGCAGATACTGTTTTGCGTGAAATAGGGTAAAGAGGTCATTTTTCCCGATTGAATGGGAAAATGAGAAATTATATTTTTGCCCCTAAGAATTATAGAATTGATGATTTTGTCCCTTAAAAAATAAAAGGAAGGCGGTGGACGCATAAAGGGGATTGAAGCAAAGTTTATAAATTTTGGGGCAAATTACATCTAATGACCCGAAAGTTTTAAAAAATTATAAATTTTCCCAAGGCAAGGGCATTTTTGTAAATATGAAAAATTATAGTCAAAATGAAACTCTCAATGAGCTAAGACCATTGGAATATAGTATGAAATTTATTAAGATCAAAATAATATTTATTGGGTAATTATGATTTAATATTAATGTCTTACCCGATAAATGTCAGTTTGGACTGCAGGAAGAAGCAGTATTCATTCAAGAAAAATGTGTGGGTCTTATATTTGGACCAATTGGGATAAGTATATTATGGTAATTTTATATCCCAATGTAATTATAATTAGTATCTCAATAATAGTAAAATATACTGCTAAAGTAACTTTATTTGTCCAGACCGGTTTAGGATATATCTGGATAAGTAAATATCTGAAATTTTTGGACCAGAATACTCCTTATTTCGTGGCCAACAAGCATCACATGATAGAATGACATTAATTTAATAATTTCCATGAATTTTCAAGAAATTTCAAGAATACTAGGTGGCATAAATTGATTGGTTGTCAAATTTTATAAATACTCCCTCCTAGCTTCATTTTGGTTGACCTTCTAGCAAAGAAAAAAGAGAGGAGTGGTCTGCCATTTTGAGAGGGAGAGAGTAGCACGTGAAGGTGAAGGAAAAAGAGGAGAAAAAGGAGAAGAAAATTCCAAATAAATTGGTAAGCAAGTTCCTTTCAATTTGTAAGTATCCTAGCATAGTTTCTAAGTAGTTTGAGTTGGTTTTCTTGAATCTTCTCCTTCTCCCTTTGCTGTTCTAATCTTGGCCTAAGCATGATAATAAGAGGGAAGGAGTTTTTAAGCCATAAATTTACAAGAAAGCATGAGATTTTTCAAGAAAAGTAAACTAGGTGTGCTTTAAAGCAAGCTTTTGTGAAAAACTAATTTCTTCCTCTTAAGAGCAGATTTTGGTTAGACCAATAAGGTGGGAAGGAGCTGGATTTTCATGCATTTGATGGCAAAAATGAGTTCCCCATGATGAAAAACCTTAAAGACAAGCATTGGCTCAAAGATTAGGCTTTAGATAAAGAAATTGAGTCTTTAGGGTTTTAAATGAGATTTTATGAAGTAGCTACTTGTTCTAGTTGATTGAGCAAGTGTTTAATGATGTCAAGGGACTTGAGGAAGCCTAAGGAGGCTAGTAGAAGCATTAGATTCAAGAGGAAGAGCCAAAGGAATGCTTCAAGGTAGCTAAGTTTCATATTCTTGCTTTATGTTCTTTCATTGTCTTTCTATGATTAAATTATGTAGCCATATTGAAATTGTGATTTCTTGATTGGTCTTGGCTGTTAAATGAGGGATTTTATTCCCCAGGATGTCCATTTTCTAAGCCGTTATACTGCCGAATTTTTTTATGACTAATATGGTAATTTATTGTTTAAAGGTGATTGATGTGATTATATGTGATCAAATGTGAGTTTATTTGACATGATTGACATAATTGCATGGAATGTAACTTGCTACTGAGATTGTCCCCCAATCTCACCCCCTCAAGTATCCCAAATGATAGGCACAAGCAATGTCAAGGAGATCAAAAAGCAAGGAGAATGAAGAAGAGAATGATGCTTGATGGTGTTTTCAAGCTATGAATGTATAATTTAAAATTATGTATAAAACCATGTATATGCTTTTAGATCTGGGCCATTATACTATTATGTCCTTATGAGCATTATGAAATTTTTGGCATGGATTTAAAACATGGAATGATCATGTGAGCGTGTTATGAAGTCTTCTTTACCATGTTATATTGCTAGAAGTTCATTTTGGTAGCCATGAAAGTAAAGTCAATATTGTTTGACTGAAATAGAGAAAGTAAGTCAAGTGTTATATATTCTCTGAAAGTAGAGAGAACAAGCTTTCCAATGAGATAAAAAACACTTAATTTGGATATATGCACAATTTATAGTGAAATTTTAAAATTTAGGATCAAAACTGGACAGTGAGGTGAAGGTTGCGAATTTTACTAAATATATTACTTCTCTTTTAAAAGTGATATAAAATTGTACAAGGCTCCAAAAATTTAGTGGCTTAAATTTATGAAAATATTTATCTTTTGAGGTTAATATGCCACTGGTTTGAGTTCAATTGGAGCTGTACAATGAAAGATATACAAGTTTTCCCAAGACTGTTCCAGAAAAAGTGATGTTCTGATCCCTAGTGATTCAAATTGATGCTGTGCCTTATCTAGACAAAATAAACGTATAAAAAAATATGAATGTAAGCAGACATATATATCTTTCCAATGGCATATAGAATACATGATTTGGCTCAGTATAAAATTAGATATGAATTTTTAAAGTTATGGCTAAATTCCTGAAAAAGAGAGAAATGACCATTTGTACAGTGTAAGTTTGAGCAATAAACTGTACAAATTGGTCAGGTTAAAGGAAATTTTCATATTTTTATCTTGTATATCATGTTTCTAGATTCATTTAGAGACTTGAACCAAATTGATACGATTTTTTCTAGATTAAGTTATGATTTTTCAAAGTTTATCCAGAAAACTTGAGAACCAAATGAATAGTACCGCGTTTTTAAATATTTTGGGTTCTATTAATAGTTCAAGCTCTTAATATAAGCTATTTGGACATTGTAAATAGTATAATATATGGGAAAATATAGATAAAAGTAAGGTGTTACAATGAGTTCTTTAGAGTACCTGATTATAATACTGCTAAGGAAATATGGGATGCTCTGGAGAGTACTTATGAAGGAACTAAGGGAGTGAAGGAAAACATGTCAGGTTCTTTCACATCTGAATATGAAGCCTTCAAGACGAACAATGATGAGCCTATTAAAGAAATGCAAATTCATTTTTCTCACATTGTTAATCATTTCGCAACTTTAGGAAAAAGCTACACACAAAGAGAGGAAGTATGCAAAATACTCAGAGCTCTACCCAAAGAATGACAACCAAAAGTGATAGCTATTGAAGAGTTAAGAGGAGAATAATACCAGTCTATCACTGCATTGTTTGGAAGCCTTGCTAACATGAAGGAAGACTAGATCTTCTGTGGGAGTAGCAAAACAAAAGAAAAACATTGATGTTCAAAGCTACTACATCACAGAGCTTAGAAGATGATCACACTGATGATGAAAGTGATGATAGTAGCAATGATGAGAAGGAGGATGAGCTAAAACACTTGACTATCAAATTTGCTAGATTCATCAACATCAAAAAGAAGGAGCTTTAGAAACAAAAGCACTCTTGCCATACAAATAAACTGAAGTACAATTCAAAGAGGCAAGAAGGAAGATATGCAGAGAGAAAGAATCATGAAGTTAAAGTTGCATACAACTCTGCAATCTACGGTAACAGTTTGGATAAAGATGATAAGGATACTTATCCATGCTTGATGGCAATATCCAATGATGAGATATCAAATTTTGACTTTGAATCTGATTCTAATTTTTCTTTTGATGAGTTGCAAGATGCTTATAATGAAATGTATGATGAACTAATTAGATTAGCAAAAGTACTTACACATATAAGAAGAAAATCATTTCCTTAGAAAATAAATTAGAATTGGAAAAAATAAAAAGGAATAACTTAAAAAGAAAATAGTTGATTTAGAAAATATCTGTAAAACCCACATACACACTTCCTCTTGTAATTTATGTGATAGATTAAATAAAGAAAAAGAGTTAACTAAGGTTATAGCCAATTTCGCCTAGGGCAAAGATAAGTTGAATATTTTACTTGGCAAACAAAAAAATGTGTTTGACAAGTTAAGTGCTAGCTACAAGAGTGAGTCCAAGGAGAAAAGTAAATGTTGTTTGAAATTCTTTGTACCTATTGTAATGTCTAGCTTACCATTATGCATATATTGTGGTAAAAATGGGCATATTGCTTACCTATGCAATATAAGGAAAAATTGTTTGAGCAAAAGCATAACCCTCCTAAACTAAAAAATAAGTGGGTATCAAAATGTTCTTTTAGTATTTATGTGTGCAGAATAAATCCAAGAGGAAAGAATATATTGGTGTAAGAAAGAAGTCATAGAAATGGAAAGCTTCGTAAAACTCTCAAGCTGCAATTGCAAACCACAAAGGGAAGTATTGGAAGCAAACCTCTCACCCATCTCACAGAAAAACCTCAAACAGAAATCAAGTCACTCACCTTGAGAAAAGAAAGGGTAGATGTTTGGACACTGGTGTGACAAATGCAAAGAAGAAAAATGAACAACTACACACCAAAGTCAAGCAGAAGAGAACGAAGATGATCTTTAGTAACCTCTGTCACTTACCCAATTCAATTATTGCATTCCATATTTGGGTAAGATCGAACCTTGGTCGTATATGAACTTTATAATGTTTAAATTGACCATCAGTGGATCCAAATAAGAAAAGGTACCAAAAAAAAGAAAAGGATATTTTTTTTTTGTTTTTCAAGTACTCCTCATGAGCTTATATGATAAGAGATTAGAATAATGAAGTATCTTACACTGGGACAAACAACATTTGCTGAAGAAAAATAGAAATTTGAATTTTCAGCATCTGTTTTCTCTGATAGTCATATTTCAAGGTTGAAATTCGACTGTTAAGATATTTTCTGTGTGGACATACCTACTGCTCAAGAGTCTGCTCCCTCTACACCTACTCCTTGAATTAAATGGTGAAAGTCTGATAAAGATGGAGTATCTGATATACTTAAATAAATTCATATTGAAAAGGGAAGAAATTAGCTATTAACCAAGCTAGTTTGTAAGTGTTTTATAAGTTTTCATATATACTTGGTTGGTACTGTTACTTGAGGTTATTAAAATAAAGTATGGTTCTTATACAAATAATGAGCTATCTGAATATGTTGGTGCTTACAGTGAAGTTCAATATTTGCACAAGTCCATTTCTTTATTTGTATAACCAAACTTGTTTGCTTTTCATAATTTCTGTTGCATACTGATTGATGATCCAAAAAGCATGTATGTCTGAGTAAATGCACATGCTTAGGGGGAGCTTATAAATTTGCATGTAAATGTTTTCTAAAAGCTGTTTTTAATTTAATAGAAAAATTTCAATCATAATGCTTGAATACCTACTTCATATATGAACATACTTATTTGATATATTATGCTTTCTTGATTTTATCATATGAAATGCATAGGTTGAGGGGGAGAATTTTCTATAATTAATTTGTTTATACTTTAGCTTACCTCATTTATTGTGAAGAGTTTTGTTGCTTGGCCGTAATTTGATAAAAGGAGCAAATGATGTTTCAATATCTCTCCTTGATCCTAAAGAAAAAAGGAAACTACTCTTTAACTCTGAGATACCTCTTGTGATGTATGTATATTATGATCATCTTAACAAGAAGTATCATAATATTTGGTATCATAATAGTTTCAAGTAACAATTGGTATTAGCTTTGATATTACTAACACTTGGTATCAGTTTTGATATTAGTTAAAAATTGGAATAATCTAAACATGTAGTGCATAATAAGTTTTGATGGTGATTTGCATTTCAGCTTGTGCTTTATTGTGTACTTGAAACAACCTTAGACATCTGTGATTACTAGTATAACTTCACAAATAGGGTGAGAAGAATTGTGAGAGAATTTTTTTTTTCAAACCTTGTTGTTGATATCAAATAGGGGGAGAAGTTATGTGGAAAATATGCATATGCTTAATTTGGAAATAACTAAAGATAAACTGCATTATAGGTGTTAATCATTCATTAAACATATTTTTCACTAGTGATTTCTCATAATAAAAAAAGGGGAGATTGTTAGGTTTAATATAATAAGTTTTGATGATGACAAATGTAAAGTAATAAGGAACAAATGTATTATATTTATCTAACATATATATTGTTCATAAAAGAAGTAAAATATGCATTAACATGTGTTTAATTGTGTTTATAATACATACATCATGTTATATACTAATATATCTACTGTGCTCTTATATCTTATAATACAAGTTGGATATGTAAATTTGACTAACTACTTAGTTTATAAGTGTAATACATTAAATGTAGGATTGTCCAAGAAGGAAGAGTGAGCATTAGAATAAAGAAAAGAAAATCAACATCATGTCTTACTCAAAGAAGAAAAAGAGAAAGGATGCTCCATGAATGGAAGATCAGAAGGGAGCATATCAAGAACACGAATGACCGAGTGAAAATAGAGCTTAACTTTTGAAGACTTAGCTATTAGGAATATTTTGTTTTTACATAGGTTGAGGTATTTTAACCTTTGAAATTTACTTAATCTTGTTACTATATGTTTTAAATGAGTTAGACTAAGTAAATCTGATGTTAACATGTGTTAAAATTAAAATATATTGGCTAACAAATAAATTTTACTATTTGATTCATGTTTATTTTGTGAAAAATTTGCACTTTACTTGTTGAAATTCAAAGTTACAAAGGTTTTATCTCTGATAGACGAATTCAAATTCTAAAATTTAAATTTCGGGCTAAGCATTGTTAGTGAAAGTATGCAAAACTCACATGAAACTTAGTCAAAATTTAAATGTTGGTAAAATTCAAAGTAAGTTCTAAGTCACTTCCTCTAATGTGACTCACAAATTTTCACCTCAAAGTGCAAAAATTTCAAAGTGAAAACTTGTGAGTTTCATTAGAGCGTGTCTCTAACAGACAAACTTTGCAGTTCAAAATTCAAATTTCATGGAAAAAAACTTTTATGCCAAGTTGAACATACCTTTGATAAGCGAATTTTAGAAGCTGAAATTCGAATTTCGAAGTGTACTGTGAAAACTTAAAGTAATTGTTCAAATTTAATAGATGTACTTCTAATATGAAAATTTACATGAACTACCATGGGTTGTTTTTGGCAAACTCGAAATTCGAATTTTGCCTGTTGAAATTTGTAACACCTCTATTTAGGACCATTTCCCATGTATTAGGCCTCATTAAAGACCAATTATACTTAATTAGAAGCTTGAATCACATAAATGTTATGACAAAATTTTTCAAATTTTAGGTACTATTCATTTAATCAAATTTCTTTTTCCCAACTGAATCTCAAAAAATCATAACTAATTCAATAAAAATCATATGAAAGTGATTCTAGTCTCTGTGGATATCTAAAAACATTATCTACATGGAAAAAATATCAATTAGAGCAATTACTTGGCCAATTTTTACAGTAAATTTTATGAATTTCTACCTTTCATATGGTCAATTATAGAAATTCCAGTTTTTTGGACTAATTTTGAAAATTCACTATAAATTGTAAACTCATCCAAATTGACTGATATTTGAACCATATGAAATATATTTCTGTCTAGTTTTTAAGAATATATAATATTCATACTTTATACATCAAAATCCCAAACAGTAGCATGATCATTTGGTAGTGGTCAGAATAACCATTTATATCCTAATACTTACAATACAAAAATTGTAAGATATTCACATGACCATATTTATTCTTCATATCATGCCATACGTTAGTTAGGAATTAAAGGAACATAAAAACTTGGAGAAACATATTTATCATCACATTTACAAATTTATACAAAAGCTTGAAATTCATGGCCAATGCTAGCTTTATCAATTTAAATACCAAATTCTTTCTCCTTTCCCTTCTCTTCCTTGGAGGTCTTGCCATTGTTGCTACCTAATCATGGTTAATATGTGAGAGGGTGAGATTCAAAGAATCTCAGTAGATAAATCCCATACATGCCATCATATCATCACATTGAGCATGAAAACATCAAGTAAACATAGTTCATCACATAGGCACATTGGAAACATACACATTTTATAAAAATTTTGGCAAAGTTTCATTTTGTAAAATGGACATCCCGGGGCTCCAAACCCCTCATACAACTCAGCCAACAACATAGAAATATCATAAATCAACATTTCATACATATGCCATAGTGTCAAATATCAAAGGAACAATAGTGACAATGTGATGTTAGTAAAGAGGATTATCTACCTTATAGTACTTTCTTGCTTCCCACACTTTGTCCAACACTTCTTGGACCTTCTAACACTTCTCCAAGCTTTCTTAGGCTTCCTCAAATCTAAACATATCATCAAACAATTACTCAAACTAATGGTTCCATGACTTTCTTCAAAAGGTGTTTATAAAACCCTAATTCTTCAAAAATTCACCAAAAATTCATTCCTAGCTAAAAAATGATGAATTATACCTCTATTCCATGTAATTTTTCATGAGAAATCCAAATATGGCCTCAGAATTACCAAATTTCATCTCTAGGTATGGGTTTTGTTCATTCCGAATTAAGCTTCAATAACCTAAAAATTTCACTTTCTTAATCTTAAGCTTTTTCATGAAATCATCACTTGTTCCTAAGGCTTTGGATCATGGGGAACCCATTTTTGAGGTCCAATTTATTAAATTACAACCCTAAGTATGAATAGTAGCTCATAAAAAATTAGAGGAATTCAAGAAAAATTGCTACACTTTGTTATACAATAAACTACTTGCATACTCGAGCTTTAAATGAACATTCTATCATTTCCCCTGTGATTTATGGTTGGAAAACTCCATTTCTTTCTAAATCATGCCATGGACAGAACCCTAAGATAAGGAGGAAGGATAACTAATCTATAAACCATGCTTTAAAAATCATAGATAGCAAGCTTGAAATGGTAGGATACAAACTTACCAACTTGAGCTCTTAATTTCCTTGAATTTTCCCTCTTTCTCTCTCTCTTTCTTTCCTTCCCTTTCTTGCGTTTTCTTTTCTTTTTTCTTGCTGGTTTTCATGCGCGAAGATGGTGAAGAAAGAGAATGGTTTGAGTGATTAATTATGCACTTAACCATGGTTAGCAAGTTAATCAAACTAAAATACCTTTTTGACTTCAAAAATCAACTACTTCTTGGAGAATTTTTGACCAAAAATTTGCTGCCCCATCTATCCCATTTTCACGCCAATGGGGAGGTATTCATGTGTCCCAAATTGCTCAATTTTTTCTGGTCCAGATATATCATGAACCGGGTAATTTTAACCGTACCGATAAAACTATTTTTTACAGTAATTTTACATTTTTGGGTTACAGGATTATTCTAATTTTATTTTTATATTTTCATAATTATCTTGTGCCAAATGATATTTGTGTATGGCCCATATCATGTCCCAGTTTCTTTTTAACCATTGGTAGGACCTACAGTTTACTTTATCAGTTTACTGTTACTTTTGGACACTCGACACTGATTATTTCTTTATTCTTGAACATTGACTCTCAGTGCCATATACCATTAGACTTCTCTCGTCGAGGGCTTCATTTTGACAGTAATTTTATATATTTACAAAATTGCCCTTGACCCGGGATTGAATTATAATTTTTGAAACTTTCGAGTTATTAGGTGTAATTTATCCCAAGGATTTTTCTATTTCTTCTCCACGTAATTTTTTTAGGGATATGGATGTCATTTTTTAAATTATTTAGGGGTAAAAATATAATTTTTCATTTTTCCAATCTGACCGAGAAAAATGACCTTTTTGCTATTTTTTACGCAAAATTGTGTCTGTCCATTTTCACAAATTTCTTGTACATTTCATATTATCATTTATTTTTTTTCTCTTTCATTACTTTATATCTAGTAAAATTTTGGAATATTACAAAATTTGAATTTTGAAGTTTAACATTAAACATGTAACTATACTGACTCTGTGAAATTCGTCTATTGAGTCTCAAAGTTCGAAAGTTGATATGTTTGATGCATTTAATGCGGTTGTTGAATGGCTCTTTTGTAGGGTAACAGATAGAATTTGTATTTAATAGATAGACCTTGTGTCTAACAATTAAATAAGCCATAAATCTATAAATAAAACCTTATTTAAACTTTAATTTTTTTAATATGCAGCCCACGCAAGTTCAATGTGACTAAGCAACACAAGCCTTATTGTTTATAGAAGATGGGCTTGTCCTAGAAGAATAAGGCAAATAGGAGTGGTAACCTGACCGTGGGAGAGATCATTATAGCAAGGCCAGAGAGTGTAAAAAATGCTGTTGATTGGGAGAGATTTATGACTCTAAGGATGAGTGAGGCACGTAGGTATGCTTTAATTACATTGACATTAATTTATATTAATTTTAAAAATTATATCTATGTTAGCAAACCACACAACTTGCATTTTTTAATGTTTACTAATAATATGTATAGGTAGTGGCAGCCCAAAATAGAGAGAATAGAGCGAGGTAGACTATTGTTCACACCGTTGGCTCGAAGACCTTTGCACGAACCTAGCATGAAATGGTATAAATTAAAATTTATAAAACTTTATGTTTGTAGTGAAATTAACTTTTTCTTACATTTATACTTAAAATATCTGCAGGAGGCACAACAGTAGGGCTAGGTTCCATGAGGATGGCGGTGCATTCAGTAAGGCCACGTAGAACATTATTATAAGTACTTTAATTTATAAATTTTATTAAATTTATAATACTTTAATAATCCTAATTTAATAAATCATTTTAATTTGAACAGAATAATATTCATGCATGGACTACAGAGATCATGGAATTTATCATGGTGTGTAGCTCCTATAGGCAGCTTTTGGAGTGCCAGAGCACCTAGGGAGGGAACGAGGGCTGGGTCAGTGTGTCACACTGACCTAGATTCTAGGTAGCTCTAGGCATGCGTGCGGGTAGACATCCTCTACTTCACAATTCTCTGCATTTGCACCACTGCCTAGCATGCCATCATATGACAAGATGTATCGGATTCTTGGCATTGTGCAGAACTAGTATTAGGAGCTGCATGCACATATGCCTTAGACAGTGCAACAAGCCACCTTCATTGCTGCGTCACAGGCTACTGCTACAGCTATCCAACAAATGGTCGGGTAGCTCTTCCTTGGTGTCATGCACCTGGTCCTTATTTGACTCATTCTACATCACAGCCCTAGGAGCATCAGGACCTTTGGGATTCTAATAAGCAGACTCACCCAGATTAGTTTGAGCATCAATAGTAGATTTTTAGATATTTTATGGATATTTGTGGACTATGGATTTTTATATACAATTTATTTCATTTAGTTCTTTAAATTTTTTACTTAATTGATTTTAATTTACAAATCTTAATTTATAATTTTTAAAACTTTTTTTATTTTCTAATTGATTGATTCTAATTTAGAATTTTTATTAAATAAAAAAATTTATCATTTGTCATCACTTATGTTAGGTTTAGTATAACATAAGTTTTGATAATGACAAATATAAAATAATAAGGAACAAATGCATCATATGTATCTGACATATATAATGTTCCTTGAAGAAGTAAAATGTGTATTAGCATTTATTTAATTATGGTTATAATACATATATCATGCTATATGCAAATATATCCACTATACTTTTACAATGAATAACATAAGTTGGATATATAAACTAGACTAACTACTTGGTCTGTAAGTATAATATATTAAATGTAGGTTGGTCCAAGTAAGAAGAGTGAGCACTGGAGTACAGAAATGAAAATCAATATCATGCCTCACTCAAGAAAGAAGAAAAGAAAGGATGCTCCAAAAATGTAAGATCAGAAGGGAGCATGCCAAGAAGGAAATGATCAAGTAGAAGTGGAACTCAACATTTGAAGACCTAGTCACTAGATATATTTTGTTTTCACTTAGGTCTTGAGGTGAGATTAATCTTTGAAAGTTACTTAATCTTGTTACCATATGTTTTAAATGTGTTAGATTAAGTAAATATGATGTTAGCATATGGTAGATTTGAAAAACTCTGACTCAGATGAATTTTGAGAAGTTAAACTTCATATATTTTGTGAAAATACGAACTTTACTGACTGAAATTTGAAGTTCCAGAGATATCACCTTTGATAGACGAATTTCAAGTGTTGAAATTTGAATTTCGAGTCAAGCATAGTTAGTAAAATGTGCAAAATTCGTCTGAAGTCATGCCAAAGTTCATCTGATAATTAAGCACTAAAAGGGTTCAAAAACATTCCCTCTGATAGATGAATTTTGGATTTCAGAATTTGAACTTTAGAATAAAACTCAATGATTTATAATTGTATTTGATTAACTCAGGAAGTTTTGGGTATTAAAGTAACATATCTTTACTTTTAAACATAGTGAAATTTGATTTTCAAGAATTTAGAGTTTGACCTTTGATTAGTGTTTTTAATACATCTCTCAAAATACATATGGCTTTGATGTAAAACTTATTTCATATGAAACTAGACTTAATAAGATTTTCAAAGAAGGTTATTTCACTCAAAATAAAAGTCATATGAAAAAGCTATGGTCATTTAAAGTTGAGTAGTGAAATATGGATTTTCAGTTTTGACCTCCTATCATTATTTTGATCATATCTCACAGAATACATTTTTTTTTGAAGTAAAACTTTTTTCATTTGAAAGTAGACATTGAGAGATTTCCAACCATAGGTCATTTTCTTAATTTGGAGTTAAAATGAGAGAGTTATAGCTACTGTAAAATTGTCTACAGTGCAAAGTTCGAAGTTATAGAGGTTCCGCCCGATAGACGAATTTCAGGCCTCCGAAATTTGAATTTTGAAGAGAACTTTTGTGTTATGTTGAGCTTGTAATTGATAGACGAATTTTGGCTTTCAAAATTTGAACTTCAGGTCTAACAGATAAATTTTGGCTTTCAAAATTTGAATTTCGAAACCCCAGAATGTGAAAATACTTCTGGAATAGCAAACAGACGAATTTCCACATCCAAAATTTGAATTTCAAAAGGAAGAACTTGTGCTATATTGAGTTGCTCACTGATAGATGAATTTTGGGCACCAAAATTCGAACTTCAAAGGCACTGTAGCAATATGGAACAACTGTTCACACTTACTAGAAGTACTTTAAACTTGAAAATTCGTATGTTCCAACATAGAAACCTTTGTCAAAGATGAAAATTCGAATTTTGCTTTAGAACAGATGAACTTTGAAGTTTAACGTTAAAGTCTTTAACTTATGGGCTCTGCGAAATTCATTTGTTGACACCCAAAATTCAAATTTCAGAGTGTCAACGCATTAAATGTGGTTGGTGAATTGTTAGTTTTACAGAGTAACCGTTGGGTTATGTCTGTAACAGCTAGATCTTGTGTCTAATGTCTAGTTACACCACAAATCTATAAATAAAATATCATTTGAACTTATGAGTGACAATCTTAAGAGAGTTTATGTGAAAATGCTGCAACAATTTGGAAAATCTTTCTATCTTAGCATTGTTTGAAAAACCCACCTCAATAGAGTGAGCCTTCAATGTATTATCTGCTCTTCAAGAGAGTTTTCATTCTGCAAACATTTCTTTCTGTAGATTCTAGGTAGAATCTTAGTATGGGGAAACACTAAGGGATTTACACATCTTGTAAGGGTATGGGGAGAGTGGCTTCACAAGTGCCTACTGAAACTTGTGGGATGTACTGAGACTTTACAGGTGCCCGGATCAAACTTGTGGGATATAGTGGAAAATTCCAAGTGATGGCTTAGGGACTAAATGTAGGCCAAGTGGTTGGGCTGAACCAGTATAAATTGTTATGCATTGTTCTTCATTTTCTCTATTCAGTTGCTGCACATAACTCTCTCTGTTTATCCCTGTTTTGCTGCACTCTTAGTGAAATTGTGTTATGATCCAAAAAGAGTGAAAATCTTGCATCACCTAATTCACCCCCCTCTTGGGTGACCAGCCAACCTAACAACTTAGTGAACTTAAAAAAATTTGTCTTTGTCAAATAATTGTTTTTTAAACAATTCAAACTCATAATTAAATTAAAATAATATGGATTTACAAATTCATATATATTAAAAAATAGCAGCTGTTGTAATGGTGGTTAAATTATAACCGGCATAATAGTTAAACTTAGCAGCAGCTTCTTCTAACTGTTGTCACAACCATTAGAAAAGTTGTCATTTGCAGCCGTTTATAACTGCAACTGCTATTAATGTTTGATCCCTATCAATTCTCCCTCCCCTATAATTTTTCTTCGTGTGATCTTCTTCTTCCTCTTTTTTCTCTTCCTTCTTCTCCATTGTGCTCTATTTCGTCTGTCTCATCAAGAAAATCATAGCAGAAAGAAAGATTTGAAGATGTGGAAATATATCTGAAGAGTTATTCAAAACATGGGAATAAGATAAGTTTGAAGAAATCTTATTGAATTATATGCATTGTTGTTGGAATTTAATTTCATTATTTGTATCTGTTAATAATTTAATTATATAGATTATATTAGGTAAAGTTGTTATTTATAATATTTTAATAAATATTTACTATTTATAATTAATTTTAAATAATTATAAATTGTGTTATTATTTTATAATTAAAATATTAAAGTTAATTAATGGTTAATTTGAAATAAATTTTTATTATATGAGAGTGGATAAAATATTGGAAATCTAGTATTTCATTACTGAATAATAAATAAAAAATAGTGTAATTGAATTTGTTAAAACATTAAATAGAGAAATATTGGTAATTTTTTTTTGGAGCAACTTGGTGGCGGTTAACAACCAATACAATAATTGAGACAAAATTTGGCATGAAATTTCAATTTCACTATAGTAGCGGTTAGACAGCCGCTACAAATGACACAATAAATGTTGCCACGAAATTTGAATTTTATTTCTACATTTTAAAGTGGTTCTACTAAATGCCACTATGTTTACCTAAACTGCTACCAAATGTTAGCAGTGGTTGCTGGAGCGGCTTCCACGTTGTCAGTATAGTTGTTACTACAGTGGGTTTTTGATAGTGGATGGTATACTTGCTTCTAAAATAGAGACTTTAATAGTGGTTTGTTTAACTGTCATTATATTGCTCATGTCGCCTACTAATCTGCTATGGTAGTGGTTCATATAACCGCTATCCCTGTCTATTGTGGCGATTATAACCACTACTAATAATGCGGAAAATAACCTTTGTAAAATCTCTATTTTTTTGTAGTGATCCCACTACCATTCCCTCACATTTCTACTATCTATTTCATCAATTTTATCTTCCATCTTGTTTTTTCATAGTTGGCCAAATATCACACTTCAAGGAGGAACTAGAAATTTCTTGCAAAAGCCATGGGAATACTTGCAATTTCATCAACTTGGAGCCAATGCATCATCTCTTCCATCTACCTATGGTTATAATTGAATCATTCCTTACTTCCTTGGGTGTTGATTTTGTGACTTCTATGGCGGGGTGAGCTTGTGGTGGGAGCCTAGCATAGAGCTTGGAGGATGAACAACAAGAGCTATGAATTTCAATGCTTGGATTAAGGATAACTACTTCCTTACAATTCCAGTCCCTCTATGTCTTTCTTAGGCTAGATTAGGATTGAGTATCTTGATTAATCTAGCATAAGATTGATGTAATTTTGATTATGGAATAATAAAAATAGTTTCAACCAAGAGCCCCTTTTCTAGTTCTTCCAGTCTTGAATTTGTCTTTTGAATTATCATAGTTAATGTTTAATTTGAGATGTCAGATGCTTGATTTTGTGTTGGAATTGTGAAAACAAGATTGGTTGTGATGTGTCATGAATTTTGGGCAAAACTATGTTGAATTAAGTGTTTGTAATATTGCCTTGGTAGAATACCTATTCTAAGTGATACTGCATGCTTCTTATATTAAGGGTTAATAATGGATTTAACTTGAATGAAGCATATTGGTGTAGTGTTAATTCTCATTCTAAGAAGCCATTAGCGATTCCACCTCTCTTTCATACATTTTCACATCACATTAATCTCATTTTGCAATATTTAATTCTCTTGAATTTTTGAGTACTTATTTAACATAATTTGCATCTTTATTGTTTTTAAACCAAACCCCCCCCCCCAAAAAATCTAGCAATTTGTTTAGGCCTCATATAGCTTAGTGTCATTACACTGCATTCTTGTCCATTTAGTTGTTAGTTCTTACACTCATCTACTAGTATTCTTACTTGCATTTTATTTCATTCTAGGTGTGCATTTAGTTATCAATTTTTGGCCTAGACTAAGTTTCTACAACCCTACATTCCTACTATTAAAACTTTAGGGCTCAGTAATCTTTCTCATCATCTCATTCTTTCTAGAGGCTGACTACATACTGTGACCACGAGATTTACTGTGATCTTTGAGCCCTACTAGGATATTCTTTGACTCCACATTACTTCTTTTTCTGATAGGATCTACTACAATCTATTTTTGAAAGATTTCTGGACCTAAGGAAAATAAATTAGTAAAATGTCCCCATCTAATCTAGCAACTACCTCTGACTATTTTCAAGATCAATCTTTTAAGCCACTACCGTAGGCCAAATTTCCATAAGGAATAGTACTTTACATCTAAAGGGGAAACTATATCTAAGAAGGGTACCTTTCTTTTTCTTGCAAAGATTTGCCCAAATTTTTGTTCTAATACAAAAAAAGTAACACTTTATCTTTAAACACTTTTCTCAAAGCTTAAGGAGGGAAAAGAGCTTTCAAACCAAACTTATGCTAAACTACTTAGAATTAAAGGAGAATAGTTACCTTAAGCTTGGATCTTGGTGTTCAAGCTTTTCTCCTTACCTTTTTCCTTTTCCCCCCTCTCTTTTCCTCACAAAATTTCAGCATAGTTTTCCCTCTTAAAAGGGAGGGTATTTATAGACTTGAAAGCTTCACAAAATTCCTCCAAGTATCTTGCAATCTTACATCATCAATATTACATCACAAACTTCCTTACTAAGTTTTGCTTCTTAAATATTAAAATAATCCTCCTAAACATGTGAGGAAATTTCGGCCAAGGAGAGGAGAGGGAGTGTCTTTCATACTACATATTTTTTTTGGTCCAGACATAACCTCTGTGGGTTACTTTTTATTTGGACAGTTAAAGGTACTTTAGTAGTATTTTCTAACACTCTATATTCCTTCATGTATATAAGCATAAACTAGTTTACCATCAGCATTTAATTTAATATCCTGCCCTAAATAGTATTTTTATGGGACCCATATACTTTTCTTTTTTATGTTATCTGCATTTGGGCCCACTATACCTTTTTCTTTGTACTGTTCATTTTGCTACATTCAACCATCTATATCGAGTCAAAGCAATTCCTTTGGGATCAATATGTTATTCCATTGGGCTTGGCATGTTATAAGGTCCATTTTGACATCGATATTGCAAATTTCAAAATTTTTTAAAACTACAAGAAGACCCAAATTTTTATTTTATTAGACTTAAAGACCTAAATTGAAAAATAATTCCACTTAAGGACCTAGTATGTGAAATTACTACTTTGCCCATCATAGAATTCATATAATATTTCACATGAGGTATTTTTCCTTTATGCTCTTTGCTCATTCTTACTAGGCACATCATAACCTTCCTTTAGACATTGCCTTTTTCAAGAGAACTTTTCTTTCCTTTTCTTAAACATTATCCTAAAAAGGCAGATGTTACGCTTACACTTTCATACACACTCATTTATTCCTTAATTTCTTCTACTTCTATACATACATAACCCATTTCATACCATACTAGTTTTGGATATACCTAGGTTAGCTTAGTCAGTTGCTTAGGTTCACTCTCTTGCATACTTTTATCTATAGGTAGATTTACATACATTTAGTTGCATTAATAAATTTTCTTTAGTTTTGCTTTTTCATATTAGGTAGAAATTACATCATATCCACACTCCATACATATCACTTCCCATACATCTTCATATCTCTTACATACACATACATATACTTGTTCATACTTTCATACATAGAATACACATTTGAATTGATATTTGTCTAGGAATAAGATTCACACCTTTAATAAAGAAGTTTTTTATAATTATCTTGCATACATGAATTTAGTGAAGAATTTATGTGTCTAGGTTGGTGACAACAACTTAGTCATTCAAGTGCATATTAATGATTAGTAAGCATACATGTTATGTGATAACATAAGTTGAGGGTCTAAGCTGAATTACATATGTGAAGTTTGTATTTTCTCCATTAATTATCATGATTACAATTGTGTAAGTGGACAATTAGATTATTGATTAAATTAAAGGGGCAATACTATAAGAGAATGTTAATCATGATCCTAACAAGATGGATTAATTATGACAATAATGATGTGAACTCATAACCATGATCTATGTATGTGATAGATGCTAGGTTGACTAGTCAAGGTCATCCTTTCTCATGAACATTGCAAACTAAGATAATCAATGTCATTGGAATAAGTAAAGTAATCTAATTTGCAAGACAAGGGAACTCTTTTATCCTTTGTATTTTGGTAATTAGTTAATTTTATTTGCTCAAAGTATGAACATTGTGAGTCAATACGTCCACCTTCCTTATGGGTTTGATCCCCTAAAAACTCGATATTTTGGGAATTTGTAATTTGATTGAGAGTAATACAACTTGATCCCATCATCTTGTAGACGGAGTGTAGTTATGATGTACACACAATTAGCATTTAAGTTATCAAATCATTCAAAGTTATAGTACTCCCTGCTAAGGCTGAATTGTTTGTGAGTTGTTTCATCTTTGACAAAAAAAAAGTCCTCTATATTTATATTGCCCTTACAAATCATTGAAACTCCTCTCTAAACAATGTAATCCTAGATCAAGTGTTAAAGACTCAAACATTCAGAATCTCATTAAGAAGCCCAAAATTCAAATACAATCAATGGTCAAATCACTAAATTAATGTTACTTGAGAGAAGTTGCAGATAAACTTCTAATAGGTAATGAAACTCCAATAAAAATTATTTATGTAGTTTATTTTTCCCAACAGATAAGTATAAATGAATGAAGAAATCATTGGCCATGTACTTGAGACAAGTCGCAGATAAACTATAAAAGACACTAGAACTCTGTAACAAAATTATTTATGTAACTTGTAACATTCTTCAATATATTGCCTGAACTTAGTAACAAACTAATGAAAGGTATACTGGTGGATTTGTGCAACATCGGAGGGACAGAGACTGGAGGAAAGACCGAAATGAATCAAACTTAAAGAAAATGAGATAGAGATATCTCACGCAATGGCGAAGAGTAGAGGCACTGTGGTGAGAGAACAAAGGAACTTCAAAATTTTTTAAGACAGAATATGCTCACACCGCGACAAACTTACCATGCGCTGCAGTGCCAATCTTTAAACTTTGATAAATTTGAACGCATTTCAGTCAAGGAATAGAAAGAAATCGAAGAAGAAGGAGAAGAAGAAGAGCTCTAGTAGGGTTTTCAATTTTCAACCTTGGGGAGCAATTTCTAGACTCTAGGGGCTTTAATCTTAGTTGGTAAGTGGATTTTTCCTCCTTTCCTCACTTTTCTATTCATTTTTGTGATGAAATTCACGAGGGCATGATGGTTTTCAATTTGGTTAAAGTTTCTATTAATTAAAATGGGTGTAAATGTGTTATTGATGTGTTTGTGGGTGTTTCTATGGCTTGGATATGAGTTTTGGAAGGATTATGATTGGTTTGTACTAAACCCTAGTCTTAAAATTGTTGAGGAAGCATGAAATTCAAAATTTATGAGGTTTTATATGGTTTGTATGGGTGTTTGGGGCTCCTTAATGTATGATTGTGCTTTTGAATTATGGGCTTGATGTTTGTATGCTTGATCAGTTGAATTGTGAATTTTGGAATATATGAATATTGTGTTAATTGGGGATATTATGATATTATAGTGTTTTGAGTTGTGTTTCGAGGTTGTGGCAATTTAAGAAGTGGTTCGAGAAAGTTGGACTAACCAATTTCATTCCAATGGCCTACCGGTTCCTTATGTGTATATTAGTGTGTGGACTATTCGAGGTAACCAGAGTGTATTTTTGTATACGACATAGATTTCTTGTTTATATATATATATGTTTGTTTCTTTCACATCATGATATGTCCTAAGGCATGGCTTGTGATGGAATGGTAACCTTTTTCCTAGTCTTATGTATATGATTCATGTGATTATATATTGATTTATAGCATGTAATATACTAGTATCCCTGTTGTGTGAGATAATATGTGTTTATGAAGATGATAATGTTAAGAATAGATATGTATGCATGGAATATGATAGCATGAGAGCATCATCATATTGTTGAACATGAGTACATTGATGGTTGTGGGTGATAATGACATATGATACCACGTGGTATACCGATCCATTGATGGAGCACGTGAGGCCTCATGTGCAAGTGGTAAGGTTGATATATATATATATATATCTCTACCATTAAATCCTCTTCCTAAGGCCAGAAGAGCTAGGTGGCCATGGATTTGAGGATGCACCTTCCCCAAATCACCATCAATTTGGGTGGTCCAGGGGAAGGAGAACCATGGTCCAATCATTAGTATAGCCTTTGGCCAGGTTATTATAGTGAGCAAAGAGCTTAGTGATCTCCCGGAATCAGTCTTCATTGGTTGTTAGAAGGGAATCACTTGTTAGGTATACCTTGTGATGGTTACTAGCCCGTGATTGTAGCAGTGTATGTTAGGGACATTCATTATCATTGCATTTGCATCACATCTTATTACATGTGCATATGAATATATCATTATGGTTATGTGATTTGTTATTGTTTTCTTAGTTATTAGGACCCTATCTCACACCCATGTGGTTAACATTTCAAGCGAAGACTCTATTTCTATCCTGGAGAAAACTAAAGAGTCCTAGCTTTCTCCATTTTATAAGGGCGTTTCGGCTAATAGCTTTTATGTATTGGTTTGTGTAATATGTATTGTGCCAAGCAGTGTCTTATAATGTTTGTGATTTGTATCAGTGGATCCTGGGCAAATGATATCACTTGGGATTGTTGTATTATGTGGAGCTGTGCAGAAACCTGTTATTGTGATGAAAAGTAAGCTGGCCTTGTTAGCTCGTATGTTATGTGACATGCTTTTGGACCCTAGTGTGGATCAATTGTGTTTGTGCTGTATGTATGTTGAATAAGAAGTTTTGATGATTCCAAATAATTAGAGCTTGGAAAGAAGAATATTAAAGGAATGTGAAAGGATCAAGTGAAGAAATCCAAAGAAGAACATGAGAAGATTTAGTTTTTAGGATTTCTCCTCTTGTAATCTGAGTAAAAAGTTTTGATCTTACTTCTTTTAAGTTACCACAATGTCTGAATATGTTATTTGAAAGTTATCCTATGTTAGCATGTGTTAGTTTTGAAAAATACTGACTAACTGACAAATTTTGCTATTGACTCATGTGTATTTTATGCAAAATTTGAACTTTTCTTGAAGAAATTTGAATACGCATAGGTTTAATCTCTAAAAGATGAATTTTAGTTATGAAATTCGAATTTTGGGCTAAGCATTGTTAATGAATACATGCAAAATGTGTATGAAATTTAGTCAAAATTTGAACGTTGGTGAAGTTCAAAGAGTGTTCAGAGTCACCCTCCCTGACAAACGAACTTTGGACTTTAAAATTCTAATTTCAAAATAAGAACTTTTAAGTCTTGTTAGAGCATGCCTCTGACAGATGAATTTTACATTTTAACATTCAAATTTCATAGAGGAGAACTTTTTTGTCATGTTGAACAAGCCTTTGATAGATGAATTTCAGCTTCTAAAATTCGAATTTCGAGTGCACTATGAAAACATAAGATAACTATTCAAACTCAACAAATGCACTTTTGATATAAAAATTCATATGTTCTAACATGTGATATCTTTAACAAACTCAAAATTCGAATTTCACTCTTGAATAGACGAATGTTGAAGTTTAATGTTAAAAATCCTTAACCTTCTATCTCTATGAAATTCATTTGTTGCACTCCAAAATTCAAATTTTGGCATGTTAGATGCATTAAATGCAGTTGGTGGATAGCTATTTCTGTAGAGTAACTGTTGGTTAAAGTTTTTAACAACTAAATCGTATATCTAATGACTAGTTAAACCACAAATCTATAAATAGAACTTTATTTGAAGTTGTGGGAAACAAATTTTAAGTCTGTATTACTAAAACTTTGCTAAATTTATTAAGCAAAGCTTTTTCACGTCATACTATAATTATTGTACTTTAACTTTCATATCTACTCTATTCTAGAGAGTTTTCTTTTTGTATAAAATCTTGTTTTTATCTGGAAGAAAGATTCTTTGTGAGGGAGTCACAAAAGGAATTGAGAAATACTTTGTAAGAGTACAAAATATAGAATTTGAGTATTCTTAGAATAAAGCATAAGTTTGTACTGAGGCATTGTAAAGAGCCCATTGGATTCTTGCAAATAGTGAAAATCTCAAATGATAGCTTGGGGACTAGACGTAAGTCAAGTGGATCAGATTGAATCAGGATAAATTTCTGAGTCCTTTCTTCCTTTACCTTGCACTTACCTTCATTGTCTTTGTACTCTATTTTTTTTTGCAGACTTCTACTATCACTGTAAATTTACATTTTTGTAGAAAAATTTTAAACTTCCAAATTCACCCCCCTCTTAGGAAGCTAGCAATTCTAACAAGTCGTATCGGAGCCCGGACACATAGCTGAAGGATTTAATCATTTGGGAGAACAAATGGCTGGCTTTGGAGAAAGCATATTACCTTAAGGAAATAACACTAATAGACCTCCAGGCTTCAGTGGAGAGTATTATAGATATTGGAAGATGAGGATGCAAATATATCTTCAGTCCATAGACCTGGAGATCTGGCCAGTTATCCAGAAAGGTGACTTTGTGCCAATGAAGCTACAAGAAGATGGCACCTATAAGGAGAAGCCTGAGGAAGAATGAAATGATGAAGATAAGAGAAGAGTTTTGCTTAACTTCAAAGCAAAACATTGCATGGTTAGTGCTCTCTACCAGGACAAATTCTGCAAAGTCTTCCATTACTCCACAGCCAAAGAAATATGGGACACTCTGGAAATAGCACATGAAGGAACCACTGGAGCAAGAGAGAACAAATTAAACTCTTACATTTGCAAGTATGAAAGCTTCAGGATGAAGGAAAGAGAGAATATCAAGGATCTGCAGAAAATGTTCACTCTCATTGTGAACCAACTGAAGAGTCTTGGGAAGGAACACACTTAACCTGAAAAAGTAAGGAAAATCCTTAGAGCCCTACACATTGAATGGCAACCGAAGGTGACAACTATAGAAAAAGCTAGAGGAGAATCAATGACTTTTGTCATTGCTCTCTTCAGCAGAAAGGGCAAGTTGAAGGCTTTCAAAGATGCAGGACAAGAAAAGAAGAAGAAGAGTTTGGCATTGAAAGCTGTAGGGGAAGAGGAAGAAAATTCTGATGATGAGGAAGAGTTGGATGAAGAAAATCTTGCAATACTAGTAAAAAAATTTGGTAAATTCTATGGCAAAAAAAGAAGCAAGAAGTTCTTCAAGAAATGAGCAGGAACAAGCAGCAAAGGGGAAAACAAAGAACCCATAACTTGCTTTGAATGCAAAAAGTAAGGGCACATCAAAAGGGAATGCCCACAGTTCCTGAAAAGACAAGAAAATGAAAAGAAAGCTATTGATAAAGGCAAAAAGAAAAAGGCATACATCTCCTTAATCTGGGGCAACAGATTAGATGAAAAGGATGAAGATGAGAAAGAGATTTCCAACATATGCTTGATGGCATGTGTTGCAGAAGGAGCTCATAATCTATCTGATAGTGAGAATGAAGATGAGGTAAATGATTTTGACCCTTCTTATATTGAATTACTTGATGCATTTCATGATTTATATAACACATCTATTTAGGACCATTTCCCATGTATTAGGCCTCATTAGAGACCAATTATATTTAATTAGAAACTTGAATCACATAAATGTTATAATAAATTTTTTCAAATTTTGGGTACTATTCATTTAATCAAATTTCTTTTTCCCGATTGAAATTCAGAAAATCATAACTAATTCAATAAAAATCATATGAAAGTGATTCTAGTCTCTGTGGATAGATTAAAATATTATCTACATATAAAAAATATCAATAAGAGCAATTACTTGGCCAATTTGCACAGTAAATTTTGTGAATTTCTACTGTTCATATGGTCAATTTCAGAAATTCCAGTTTTCTGGGCTAAATTTGAAAATTCACTATAAATCGTAAACTCATCCAAATTGAGTGATCTTTGGACCATATGAAATATTTTTCTGTATAGTTTTTAATAATATATAATGTCCATGCTTTATACATCAAAATCCCAAACAGTAGCATGATCATTCGGTAGTGGGCAGAATGACCATTTGTATCCTAATACTTATAATACAAAAATTGTAAGATATTCACATGACCATATTTCTTCTTCATATCATGCCATACGTTAGTTAGGACTTAAAGGAACATAAAAACTTGGAGAAACATATTTATCATCACATTTACAAATTTATACAAAAGCTTGAAATTCATGGCCAATGCTAGCTTTATCAATTTAAATACCAAATTCTTTCTCCTTTCCCTTCTCTTCCTTGGAGGTCTTGCCATTGTTGCTACCTAATCATGGTTAATATGTGGGAGGGTGAGATTCAAAGAATCTCAGTAAATAAATCCCATACATGCCATCATATCATCACATTGAGCATGAAAATATCAAGTAAACATAGTTCATCACATAGGCACATTGGAAACATATACATTTTAAAAAAATTTTGGCAAAGTTTCATTTTATAAAATGGACATCCCAGGGCTCCAAACCCTCATACAACTCAACCAATAACATAGAAATATCATAAATCAACATTTCATACATATGCCATAGTGTCAAATATCAAAGGAACAATAACGACAATGTGATGTTAGTAAAGAGGATTATCTACCTTATAGTACTTCCATGCTTCCCACACTTTGTCCAATACTTCTTGGACCTTCTAACACTTCTCCAAGATTTCTTAGGCTTCCTCAAACCTAAACATATCATCAAACAATTACTCAAACTAATGGTTCCATGACTTTCTTCAAAAGGTGTTTATAAAACCCTAATTCTTCAAAAATTCACCAAAAATTCATTCCTAGCTCAAAAATGATGAATTATACCTCTATTCCATGTAATTTTTCATGAGGAATCCAAATATGGCCTCAGAATTACCAAATTTCATGTCTAGGTATGGTTACTGTTCATTCCGAATTAAGCTTCAATAACCTAAAAATTTCACTTTCTTAATCTTAAGCTTTTTCATGAAATCATCACTTGTTCCTAAGGTTTTGAATCATGGGGAACCCATTTTTGAGGTCCAATTTATTAAATTAGTAGCTCATAAAAAATTAGAGGAATTCAAGAAAAATTGCTACACTTTGTTATACAATAAACTACTTGCATACTCGAGCTTTAAATGAACATTCTATCATTTCCCCTGTGATTTATGGTTGGAAAACTCCATTTCTTTCTAAATCATGCCATGGACAGAACCCTAAGATAAGGAGGAAGGATAACTAATCTATAAACCATGCTTTAAAAATCATAGATAGCAAGCTTGAAATGGTAGGATACAAACATACCAACTTAAGCTCTCAATTTCCTTAAATTTTCCCTCTTTCTCTCTCTTGTTCTTTCTTCCCTTTCTTGCGTTTTCTTTTCTGCTTTCCTGCTGGTTTTCATGCATGAAGATGGTGAAGAAAGAGAAGGGTTTGAGTGATTAATTATGCACTTAACCATGGTTAGCAAGTTAATCAAACTAAAATACCTTTTTGACTTCAAAAATCAACTACTTCTTGGAGAAGTTTGGACCAAAAATTTGCTGCCCCATCTATCCCATTTTCACGCCAATGGGGAGGTATTCATGTGTCCCAAATTGCTCAATTTTTTCTGGTCCAGAAAATTTTAACCATACCGATAAAACTTTTTTTTACAGTAATTTTACATTTTTGGGTTACAGGACTATTTTAATTTTATTTTTATATTTTCATAATTATCTTGTGCCAAATGATATTTGTGTATGGCCCATATCATGTCCCAGTTTCTTTTTAACCATTGGTAGAGCCTACAGTTTACTTTATCAGTTTATTGTTACTTTTGGACACTCGACACTGATTATTTCTTTATTCTTGAACATTAACTCTTAGTGCCATATACCATTGGACTTCTCTCGTTGAGGGCTTCGTTCTGTCAGTAATTTTGTATATTTACAAAATTGCCCTTGACCCAGGATTAAATTATAATTTTTGAAACTTTCGGGTCATTAGGTGTAATTTATCCCAAGGCTTTTCTATTTCTTCTCCACGTAATTTTTTTAGGGACATGGATGTTATTTTTTAAATTATTTAGGGGTAAAAATATAATTTTTCATTTTTCCAATCTGACCAAGAAAAATGACATTTTTGCTATTTTTCACGTAAAACGGTGTTTATCCATTTTCGTGAATTCCTTGTACATTTCATATTATCATTTATTTTTTTCTCTTTCATTACTTTATTTCTAGTAAAATTTTGAGATATTACAAAATTTGAATTTTGAAGTTTAACATTAAATATGTAACTATGCTGACTTTGTGAAATTCGTCTATTGAGTCTCAAAGTTCGAAAGTTGATATATTAGATGCATTTAATGCGGTTGTTGAATGACTCTTTTGCAGGGTAACAGATAGAATTTGTATTTAATAGATATACCTTGTGTCTAACAATTAAATAAGCCATAAATCTATAAATAAAACCTCATTTGAGCTTATCGAAAATGAATTTAAGTGAGTTTTGTGCCAAAATGCTACTGCAATATATAAAATCATTCTGTGTGAGCTTTCAAAGTTAAACTCACATCATTAGAGTAAACTTCAATGTATTATCTACTCTAAAAAAGAGTTTCAATTTTATAATATTTTCTTCTATAACTTCTAGATAGAATCTTAGTGTGGGGAAATAGTAAGAGTGTTACACATCTTGTAATGGTGTGGGGAGAGTGGTTTCACATGTGCATACTGAAACATGTGTAATGTACTGAAGCTTCATAAGTGCCCAGATCAAACTTATAGAGAATAGTGAAAATCTCAAATGGTGGATTGAGGACTGGATGTAGGTCAAGTGGTTTGGGCCGAACCAGTAGAACAAGTAGTTTAGGCCGAACCAGTATAAATTATTGTGTTTTGCTCTTTACCTTCTCATTTTATTTATCAACTTCATCATACTCTGTTTACCCTTATTCTGCTACATCTCTTGGTGAAATTGGGCTACTCTAAAAAGGGGCGAAAATCTTGTATCACTCAATTCACCCACCTCTTAGGTGAGCAACCAACCTAACAAATCTCTGTACCTAATTTAGTAGATGAGTAAGGTAGAGTAGTAGCTTGATGAATACCATCAATAACCTTAGATGACACAACTTTCACTGATGGAGATTTGTTCGAAACTTGTTCCTTCTTCAAGCTTTCGCCTTTCTCTAGAGACACTTTACTTTTAGGATCAAACCCTTAAAAAGCTTGAGATTCTCTATCTTCATGTTGCTAAAAAACTTCCCTACAATTGTTGCTTACTGAATTTGTTTATTATTTCCCTAAATAATTTCTCCAGCCTTTCGAATTTGTGGTTGAAATCCTCTCAAAGATTTCCTTCCATTGTGTTAATATTGTGATTGATGACTTCCATCTCATGGTTCACAAGCTCCTTAGTGGCCTTATTAAATTCTTCAAAGTTTTGTTGAGATCTTTTTGTCATGGTGGATTTAAGAAGTCTAGTGCGTGGAGCATGTAAGGAAGTTGGCTCTGATACCGAATAATGTAAAAGAAGGAGGGAAAAGGAGAGGATAGATAGAAAATAGAAAGAAAAGGAAGAACTCAAGAAAGAGAAGGAAGAACTCAAGGAGAGAGAAAATAGATATCTAGAAAACTCAAACCCACTCAATATGATTTTTTTGCAATTTGAATTACAATGACAGCTATTTATATGACATAATGGAACCTTTCAGAAAATTGACAAAATCTAATAAAATAGAAAATTACTTAACCTAAGATTTAATCTAGGGAGAAATACTAAAACATTCTAGAACATTCTAACCTAAACTTGAAGAAAAAGAAATTATAAAATAGGAAATAAATAAAAGATAAAATATAACTCCTAAATTAAATCTAAAAACAATCTAAATATCTAATAAAATATCTTTAAAATCTAAATTATCTATTCTCTATCACCATGGGAATGGTTCATTCCTAAAGTAGGGCAAAGGTTTCAATTTCCCATGTTTAATGGAATGGAGGGTTCCAGGAGAGCCATTTCATGCATATCAAACACATGGAAACACCCATTCCTTCACTCATTCCCATTCCCTCACCCTCATTGCATCATATCAAACAAGGCCTAAGGGATTTGAAGATGGAGTTGTAGAGCTTTGTTAGGTTTCAATCTTGGACATTCGGGGCTCATTTTAAATTGAAGAAACACTCTCTAATCAAAAGGTAATGCTCCTAAATCACTTATCCTATCATCTTTCTCAAGTTCACTTGGATTATTTTCGGACCCATGAGTGGCGATTTCATTGATAGTTTGCGTGGTATGAATTTCACTAATTAAATGCTTGAATCTTGCCTTTAGAAGTCTTTAAACATGATTGTTGTTGATTATTTGAAGTTGTATGGTGGGATTATGACTTGTAGTGAAAACCCTAGGTGGATTAGTGGATACTTACATTTCTAAAGACTGAAGTATAATAACATAATATATCTGAGTTCAAATTAATGTTTGGAGTGTATGTGGTTTGTTGATTATCAATGGTTAAGGATTTCAAACTCTTAACTCATGATAATTTTGGTTCATGGACTCACTTGATATTTTAAATAATGGTTGTATGGGGTGGTAGACTTAGTTCATTAGGGTTGAGTACATCATGTGGATTATTGGAAACCATTGTGATGACCTTTGGTAAGTTTGGTTTTATGTGAAGTTGTGAACTTGCACTAGTACAAAAAGCATTTTTAACTAGAGGTGTACAAAACCAAACCAAAACTAACTACTGAACCAAATCAAATTAAATTTGGTCCATTTGATTTAGTTTGTTATTTTTTTTTAAGGTTTTGGTTACATTTGTTTGGTTCATTCTTGACTCTAATAAATCTAAATAGACCAAACCAACCCAAACTTTTTTCTTTTTTTATAAATTTTTTATTAGCATTACCTATTTTTAGTGTTAAGACTTTTTAATTTAATACGCTATATCATATAAATCACTATTTTGACTCTCAATTGACCCAATAGTTAAAGCCTATTACTATTAAAAAAAAAACTAAGACTTAAGTCACCATATCATTCATCAATGAGGCTTTGTTACTTTCTTCTGTTTCCTAATCTTGTCAAAATAAAAAAAAATAAAGCTTAGTTCTCTCCCCTACTCTCAATGTCTCACTAAAGAAAAAATCAATGCTTTCTTCTCTCTGTTTCATATTAATCTCACTTGATCATTCTCTCAGACTCACATGAACATACAAGATTAATTTAAATTCTTGCTTGTGATTATCTTGCTAAATCTTTAGTAAAATATATACAAAAATATTTCTATTATCGAATAAGTCATTCTTGAGGTTTTCAATTCCAAGATTCTATCTACTATAAAGCACATAAAAGTTTAGTCCTATTTGTGAGTAGTGAGTAGAAGTTTTTAGATTTATAAACTTTTTATTGTATTATTTGAAAATTAATAATTGAACTTATACACTTTAGAGAAAAAATATATTTTAGAAAAATATCTATAATTACTTTTCATATCCATGACCTATCCATGATGGTGATGTGGAAAGTTTCCTGTCTTCATCCATCCTCTTAATCTTGGGATATATAAAATTGATATTTGAGAGGCTTAAATGTATACTTCAAGTCTATGTTTATGTAGCAAAGCTACTATTGAATTTGCTTTCAACAATAGTACATATTTTCATTTAAAAAGTATATGTTTTAATTATAGAATCATTACTAATTGCTAAACATGTGATCACTGGATTGATAACTATATCCTATATATACATAATCCTATATGGTGGTTGTAATTCTATTGAGAAAGTCTAGTATTATATTATATTTAATTGCACTAATATATTGTTGTTCAAATTATAGAATACAAGATGTCTTGTTAAGGGCAAACTAACGGGGCTACTCAAATTGGAGGTGCTAATGAGAGTAGTTAACACCCAACATCCAATGCAACTATGGGTGTAGTTCAAAAAGAAAAAAAGAAAACTCATGAAACCAAGATCTGTAATTTGGGATCATTTTACCAAATTTGTTGATGAGAATGGGGATACTAAAGGTAAGTGCAATCACTGTGAAAAAGAATTTTTTTGTGATACTAAAAAGAGTAGTACCACTATACTCAAGAACCATATTAGTATTTGTAAGAAATGACCTCCTCCTGAAGAACCTAGACAAACACACTTGAATTTTAATGTAGAAGATGAAACAATCCTTGCTAATTGGCAATTTGATCAAGAAGCTATTAGAAAAGCCTTAGCATACATGATCATTATAGATGAGCTACTTTTCAAATTTGTTGAGGTGATGTGGTTTAAGCAATTTATGTCAGTTGCTCAACCTAAGTTTAAGGTACCCTTTAGATGGATAATGTCTTGTGACTATTTTGGAATTTGATGGATGAAAAAATTAAGTTCAAGGAATATTTGATTAATAATAAACAAATGGTTTGCCTCACTACTGACACTTGGACTTCCATTTAAAGAATCAATCACATGTGCATTATAGACCATTTTATTGATGTTCAATGGAAATTGAATAAGAGGATTTTAAATTTCATTCCTATATCTAATCATAAAGGGAGGGATATTGGAATAGAAATTTAAAAATATTTGCTTGAGTGGGTAATTGATAGGGAATTCACTATTACAATGGACAATGCAAGTTTCAATGATGTTACTTGAAAGAAAAAATTAGTAATTGGGGTTTTCTGTTATGAAATGCAAGTTCCTACATATGAGATGTGTTGCTCAAATAATCAATTTAGTTGTTATTGATGGGTTAAAAGAAATTATAAGTTTTGTGAATAAAAATTAAAGAGGTTGTTCATTTTATTAGGAAATCCCCTCTTAGGATGAAGAAGTTTAAAGAGAGCTATGAAGATAAAAGATTCAAAGTAAGCAATTGTTGAGTTTAGATTTCTTTACTAGGTGGGGCTCCACTTATGCTGGAGATAGCCTAATTGAGGCCACATTTTGAAGGTTTGAAGATAAAGATCCTTACTTTCGGATTAATCTTGAATTTGGGGATGAGATGTCTACTATTAATGATTGTGTGAATGTTAGAAGGATGATGCTGTTTTTAAGTCATTTTTATGAGTTAACCTTACGTATTTCTAGTTCTTTATTTGTTATATTTGATGGATTTTTCCATGAGATTTATATGATGTTTCACTTGTTAGATGAGTAGAAAAAATGATAATTGGGAGTTAGCTTCAATGGCTATTAAAATGAAAGAAAAATATGACAAGTATTAGGGAGATCCTTCAAAGATGAATCAACTTATTTATATTGCCCTTTTCTTGATCCTCAATATAAATTGGATTAGGTGCAATATGCACTTTGTAAAATGCATGCCAATGAAGTTTGTGAACAATTGGGGATACATGTAACACCTTACTTTTAGACTCATTTCCCATGAATTAGACTCCTTTTAAGTCTAATTATACTTGATCCTAAGCTTGAATCACATAAGAATGAAAATCAGAATTTCCAAAATTTTCGGTTACTGTTCATATAGTAGTTTCCACTTTGCCGACTGAATTTTGAAAATTCATAACTAATTTTAGAAAAATTATTTCACAGTGATTCAAGTTTTCAAAAAATATATAAAAACCTTTTATACATGGAAAAAATATGAAACAGATCATTCTATTGACCAATTCACACAGTTTATTTTTCAAACATTTACTATACATTTGACCATTTTCTCTTCCCCAGAATTTTAGCCTTATATTTAAAAATTCATATCTCATTATATCCTGAGCCAAATCATACATTATTTTTGTCATAGGAAAGACCTATGAGTCTACTTTCTAGAAATATTTTTCTTGTACATTTATTCAACTTATACAGGGCATGACATTAACTTAACTATTATGGGTCAAAACACTACCTCTACTAGAACAGTTTTAGGAGAAATTACATAACTCTTTCTTTATAGCTCCAAATGGTTTCAAACTAGTGGCATTCATTTTCTAAGACTTGGATCTTTCCATAAATGCAAATCACTGAATTTTTGGAGCTATACACAATTTTATAGTGCCTTTTGAAAAATCCAGTGTTCACAGTGTAAGTTCCAGTTTTTCCAATACTGTCTAGTTTTAAATCCTAAATTCAAAATTTCATTATAAATCATACACTTATCTAATTTATGTGTTCTTTAGCTCTATGAAAAGATTGTTCTGTCTACTTTAAGAGCATATATAACACTTATATAGAATACTCTGTTTCAAATAGAGTTCCCTTACTCAAATCAATATTGGTCATCTTGTTCATAATTATGCCATAACTCATATAATAAACTTTATAAACCTCATACATCAACATTTATTGTTCCAAATCCACACATAACATCATAAGAGGACTTTAAGGAATATAATCATGTATAATTACATAATTTCATCTCATACATACATGATACATATTTTCTCTACTTAACATTATAACTTGCAAAATCAAGTAATTCTCCATTGTCTTCTTCATTTCCCTTGCATTTGTTTGAATACTTCCATGTCCTAGCCCTAGCATAGTTAATATTTGGAAAGGAATGAGATTCAAAGAATCTCAGTAATTGCCCCCAATTATGCATTAACATCATCATATCATTTCATAAAATCATCAATGAAAATCATAACTTCATATTATGTTATACAATTCCATAAAAATTTTGGCATAGTAACACTTTGTAAAATAGATATCCTAGGGTCATAAAACCCTTCAAACATTCAGCCAACAATGAAAATACATCATAAAGTATTCAAACAACTATATGGCATAGTCATATTATCATGGAAACAAAGTATGACAACATTAAACATAATAGGGAAAATAACTACCTTTTTGCTTTCCAATGATCTAAAACTTTGTGGACACTTCCATTGATCTTAAAACATTTCTTGGAACCCTTGATCAGATGAGCTCCAACTTTTGCCCCTTGCTTTTCTATTTTCCTCTCAAGTTTTTGTGCTCTCACTCTCCCTATGGGCTGTTGAACCAGACATATGTTGAAGTGGTGAAAATGGCTTAACTCAAGTCATTAAGAAAAGAGATCTAATAACCAATTAATCATGGTTATTTTTGGTCAATCATGGTCACTTTAAGTAATAAAGCTTTTTAAGAAATTCCCTTTGTATCCTACTCAGAATTTTAGACGTGATTCACTTTCTTTTTGGCCAAAAATTGCTTCATAAAGTTTAATGGACCAAAATACCCTTTACCAATTAAATTTACCCGTACCGATTGAGTATTTTTTACCAAAATTGTCATTAAATTAGTACAGGATTATCCAACAATTACTTTTGGTCCAAATCATTATCTAGACGCAAAATGTATTTTATTAAGGCCCAGTAATTTCTCTTGAATTAATACTGCCTCTTCCTGCAGTCTAAATTGACTTTTATCAGGTAAAATATTGGTATTAAATCCTAATCACTCAATAAATATTATTTTGACCTTAATAAATTCCATATTATATTTCATTGGGTCTAACTCATTGAGAGCTTCATTTTGACTATAATTTTTCATATTAACAAAAATGCCCTTGACCCGGAACAACTTTATAATTTTCGAAACTTTCTAGTCTTAGGTGTAATTTTTCGCAAACTTCTTTCTCTTTCCCCTTTCACGTTGAAATCATTCTTAAGGGACTAAATTGCAAAGATTCTTGATTCTTGGGGCCCAAATATAATTTTCTCATTTTTCCATTTAACAAGGTAAAATGATCTCTTTGCCCTTCTTCATGCTTAACGGTATCTCTCCATTTTTTCCAATTTCTTTTACATTTTACGATGTCAACTTTTTCATTTTTGGGCCTTAAATGCATTATTCACATTTTGCTTCTAATTTGGAAAATGACCGTTTTGCCCCTAAATTGGATCCAAAATGTATTTATTCATTCTTTTGAGCACTTTCTTGTAATTTTGCCCAAAGACCAATTTTTTTATTATTTATTTTTCACTATGCACATTAACTTCAAATTGGTCTATCTCTTAACCTGGACCTTCTGGGAATGCAATACTTACACCGTTGCGCTCAGCTTAGAACGGGCTTTCATTCAAGTGGTATATTGCATATTTTCCAAGTTAAGTTCTGGAATTAAATTCTGCTAAGGGTTTTATGGAAAATTAATTCCAATTAAGAACCAAACATAATTTCTTCTAAAAATTAAATGAGAAATTAATTCCTTCTAAAGCTCGATTCTATATAGCCTTTTCATCTCACTTTATTTCTCATCTTTTATTCATTTTATAATATCCCATAAAAATAGGGATATTACATTTCTCCCCCCCTTAATTAAAATTTCATCCTCAAAATTTTGCTGAATTCTTACACATTACTTTTTCATTCTTATCATTTCCTAATTTCCAGACTATCTCTTAGTAAGGGAATACTTTCTTCCTTACTTGTTTGATTTAATAATCATCATTTCGCTTTGATATGCTTTGCTAATCTACTATATTTGCAAGGTCTAGTCAATACTTTTCATATTAGGAAAATATCAAGGACATCATATATCTATCTTATTGTAGGGGTATGGGAAACTTTCCATAAAACATATTCATTTTTACTTTCATAATTCCCTTTATCTTAGGGCATTGACAACTTCTATATAACATACTTATTTGTATTGTCATGATATTTTCTCATCTTTTTCATGCTATAATTTTTCTATCGGCATATGACATCTTTCTTTTCTTTATCTTTTCGGACTTTAAAACTAATCATGTGAATAATTTTTCTACCAAAGCATAAGTTTACTGCATTAGCTTTGGTTGAATGGCACTTACAAAGACATTTGTGCCTTCTTTTTACTTTATATTCTTTTCACAACCTTTGACTGACTATTCACATAATAATCTTTCTATTGAGGCATAAGCTCATCTCATTAACTCTGCCTAGATGACACTTTCAGGTCATCTTAATATTTCTTCCATTCTACTTTCTATACCTCAAGTTTAACTTTTCTTTTTATTTCATGATCACTTGAGGTTACTATGGTCTTGGTACATTTATGGTGGTATTATAGGCATAATAGCTTGTACTAACTCCGTATCTTGAGAGCATTCATTACTGTTGTTATGAGTGGGAATACATTTTTATAAAAATTTTATCGTATAGATCATAGGCTACTACCTCAACTCAACCCTAATACGTTGCTTATACCCTGATCAATTCTTACTTTTTATTATCATAGACCTTCTAGGTCATCATTGGATCAGGAACATTTAATATAGGGGAGGAGGTCTAGCCTCTTTAATTCATCAAAACTTATTTTGTAATTCCTTTCCCACAAAACTTTCTTTTTAACTAAGCAGTAAGACAATTTGAGAGAAATTTTTATAACTCCTTGCTGAACTTATAAAAATTTTCATTTTGTTCCGGGGTTCGGTCTCTCCCATCTCATATATTACTTGCTTTACTAGGATCTATTGCGATCCTTATGGGAGATTCTGTAACCTACTAACCATACTTTTTAGAGCCTAGCTCTTATTTACTAAGTACAGCAAGTCTTTGCATTTGCAATATTTCAAAAATTATCAGTTGTCTTTCATGCTCTTCCAAAGATTTGGAGTTATTTAAACATCATCATTACCTGAGACCATCATATATTGTTCATACTTCTATTCATATTGTAACAGGTGCCTTCGTAAGACTCATAGTGTGCACATTAAACTATTTGCACATCTTACTCTTCATACTTCTTACATCTTTATTGCTTTCCAGTAGGTCACCCATCCTAAAATTTCTCCCTTTCAAGCAACCTTAAATGTAGGATGCTAAGAGGTTTTGCTTTACTCATACCATTATTAGACTTAGAGAATTCAGTAATAGGCTTTCTCCTAAGCCATAACTTGTCTGTGGGACCTCTGGATAGCTTACTGCTTTATTTCCATAGCATTCAATTCTTCTTTTAACATCTAACAAAACATCTTATAATGACAGTTTTGTATCATTTTCATTTTCATCCATTATTCGTACTTATATTGCTTCCTTTTACTTTAACTTTTATCAGCTTAGAGCTTTGATTCACCACTATAATTTTGTGTATAAACATACCTCTGAACCCTGTACCTTACTTTTCTTACTAGAGCTTTCGAATTCTTTTGGCTTCTTGTGGGTTGGAGTCTGGCAAACATTAAGGTAGTGGTTACTGACTTTTTGCTCTTTAACATTCTATTCATATTTATAACCTCTTTAACTTCTTAGCCAAGGTTAATCAGTGATGTGGCAATTTCAGGGAAACTTCTTAATCCTTCAATAGTCTTTTGCTAGCTCAGTTTAAATCTAGATCTTAGCCTTTCACCATTCTTACTCATTTGGGCATCACCCCAGGAGCTATCTCTCCTCTACCTCGTCTTAGTGACTTTCATTATATGGAGGATTTCATCTTTCTTGGCTCAATTGGGCTTCTCCCCAAGAGCTACTATCTTGACTCAATTGGGCTTTTCCCCAAGAGCTACCTCCTTTTTTCCTCACCTTGGCAGCTGACGGAGGATTTCTTTCATTGTGAGATCTTCCGGCTAAGTACTTTCTTTTATAACTAGATTTCATACTAAGCTCAGCAATTAACTATCTCTAGATTTTGCAGTTCCCTAATTGCCTATCACTAAACCCTTAGGCATATACTTGTACTTTAGATTCATACCTCATGTCTTAAACATCATAAATACATTGCTAACTTTCTTTTACAGAGACATCAAGTTTTTTTTGTTGCCAATCTTTCTCCTTTGAATCATACATCAACTTTCCTGTCTATACTTAACATCTTTCCATGAGCTCTTCTCAACTTGAACAATGGGTATAACATATGACTTAATCTAAGCACATGGAATATTTTCAGGGTAGGCATAATCAATATCTTCTTTTTACAATCTAAGAGGAGATCATTTACAAAAAGCCAATTCGTGCTTACCATTATGCTTCAATATTTATTCAGACTGGCAATGGAGATTATGGCCCTGTATATAGTGAAAGCATTCACATATAAATCATATTATAATAACCTCTAGACCCAACCTTTTAGCACAGTCATAAAGAGTAGCTTGCACCTGCATCATACTTTTGCTAAAATCAGGTGACTTACGGCCTTCTATTGGGATAGTATAAAGACTCTCCCTTGTGCTTTTGGTCTAGTGCTGGCCATTTCCACAATATTGTCACAAGTTTAACATCTCGGCTTTCCATACTTGGAGCACCATTTTATCATATTAAACATGGCCTTCTACCATGAGCCTTTCTGTATTTAAATAAAGTTAGGTTACTTGATCTGCCTCATCTATTCTTTTTCCTTGTTTCATAAATCACATGTTATTCCAAGACTTCTTATCCTTATTCTTACTTACTAATGGTAGTTGGAGATGCTGGTAAAACATTCATGTGATTCAAACTATTTTCAATGATCCTGCTTACTTAGATTAATGAATTAAAGGCATATTCTCTTTAACCGCTTACTTCAAGCTTCTTTTCTAGCTTTTTTACCTTTTCTCATTCATCATCGTACTACTAGAGGTACGTCGAATTTCAAGCCCATTGGCTATGCCTTATTATACTTTCATTGACTAGCTTGTTCTTATTAGAGCTCTTGAATTCTTATAAATTTTACTTCCTTTAATCAACCTTATTCTTCAACTTATATATTGCCATCAAAGTCTTTTATTTCCGACTTGTCACCCATTGTCTTAGAAATCTTTCCAGGTTTATTGTCTATCCCTCAATATTTTGCACATCAAATTCACCATCAAGGATGATGGTTGATACATTCTAAATTACATAACCATATGTCGATGATTGATAAATTCAACCAATTGCCTAATAGCTTATTCCATAGGAGCTTATTCTTTTAATAATTGCAAAGGAAATGTTGCCTACATCTCTATTTCACTTTTCTTATCATTTGTTTGTATAACTGCAGAATTGAAGGTTTTAAAAAATTAAGAATTTGTTTCCCCAAGAATGCAGAAGATGTAAGCTTTAAAAAAAGAGTTAGGCACACAACACAATCACATAATTATAATTAAAAAAAGCAAATGTCACTTTGCTATTTATACACTCATTTTATAGGATTAATAGTAGAGATCCTTTTTTGTTATAGCGTAGGATTCATCTCGTGCCAATAGGGCCTCCACAATATCACTATTTAGAATAATGGGTTAAAGGTTAGGTGGAACAATTTCACAATATCAAATCATAATTTTTAGATTCACGAATGACTAAATTTGAGAGAGGTTGACTCAAAAGATTCAGAAGATGATCAGTTAGAACCATACCAGAACTCGTCTCTAGATCCCTAACTATAATGACATCCACAAGATTGATCACTCCTCACGGTAGGTCAAATGAGAAAAAATCAGAGAGAGATAGAAAATAAGAGGGAGAAAAGAAATAATTTAGTAAATACTTACTAAACACACTCATAATAATATTATTTCATTATTCTTTGAAAAAAATGCATTACATAGAGGCCTTGATATAAGCAAAATATGAAAAATCTAATCCTAAAATAATTAAGAATATTTGATACTCAAATAATCCTATTAGATTTAAAAAATCTAAAAGATATATCTAATTATAAAAAATCCTAAAAATAAAAATTAAAATTCAAAGAAAAATAATAAAATTGATATTCTAGTCCTAATACTATTAGATAATCTCCTTAATTTAAATTTAGGAAATCTCTTAAAAGATATCCAATAGATTTTATTTATTCTAATTTAAATGTCACTAATAACTTTAGCCCCAAGAAAATACAAATTGGAAGCCAATAAAATAAATAAATAAATAAATAAACAAAATTATCTAACAAAAAAAAAAAGACCTAGAATTTCCTTAAGATGGATCATGTAGGTAGTGTTAGGTTTAGTATAATATAAGTTTTAATGATAACAAATATAGAGTAATAAGGAATAAATGCATCATATGTATATAACATATATGATGTTTCTTAAAGAAGTAAAATATGCATTAGCATGTATTTAATTATGGTTATAATGCATACATCATGCTATGTGCAAATATATTCACTGTACTTTTACAGTGAATGATATAATTAGGATATAAAACTGGACTAACTACTTAGTTTGTAAGTGAAATATATTAAATGTAGGATGATCCAAGTAAGAAGAGTAAGCATTAGAATACAGAAATGGAAATCAATATCATGTCTCACTCAAGAGAGAAGAAGAGAAAGAATGCTCCAAAAATGGAAAATTAGAAGGGAGCATGCTAAGAAGGAAATGGCCAAGTGAAAGTGGAGTTCAAGCATTGAAGACCTTGTCACTAAGTATATTTTTTTTTCACTTAGGTCTTAAAGTGGTTTTAATCTTTGAAAATTACTTAATCTTGTTACCATATGTTTTAAATGAGTTAGATTAAGTAAATATGATATTAGCATATATTAGATTTGGAAAACACTGATTAATAGTTGAATTTTGAAGATAATGCTTATGTATTTTGTTGAAAATTCAAACTTTGCTGACTAAAATTCATAGTTCCAGAGGTATCACCTCTGACAAACGAATTTCAAGTGTTGAAATTCGAATTTCGAGTCAAACATAGTTAGTGAAAATTGCAAAATTCATCTAAAGTCATGTTAAAGTTCGTCTGATATTAAAGTGCAAAAAGAGTTCAAAGTCAATCCCTTTGAAAAATGAATTTCGAGCCTCCATAATTTGAATTTGGAAAGGAAGAACTCTTGTGTCATATTGAACTGAGCTCTAATAGATGAATTTTGGGCCTTCAAAATTCAAATTTCGAAAGAAAGAACTCTTGTGTTATATTGAGCAAAGCTCTAACAAACGAATTTTGGGTCTTCAAAATTTGAATTTCGAGAGTACTGCAGAAATATGAAACAACTGTTCACATCCAACAGATGCACTTTAAACTTGAAAATTCGTATGTTTTAAAGAAATATTTGTCAAAACCAAAATTTGAATTTCACTTTTAAACAGACGAATTTTGGAAGTTCAATGTTAAAGTCTTTAACTTATGGTCTCTGTAAAATTCATCTATTGACACTCTAAAATTCAAATTTCAGTGTCTCAGACGCATTAAATATGGTCGGTAAACAACTAGTTTTGCCGAATAACCATTAGTTAACGTCTCTAACGGATAGATTTTGTATCTAACATTTAGTTTCACCACAAATCTATAAATCAAACTTCATTTGAACTTATGGGTAACAATCTTAAAAGAGTTTATGCGAAAATACTACTTCTATACATAAAATCTTTCTGTATCAGCATTCTTTGAAAAAAACCCCTTCAATAGAGTAAGCTTTCAATGTATTATCTACTCTTCAAGAGAATTTTCATTTTGTAAACATTTCTTTCTACATATTCTTGGTAGAATCTTAGTGTGGGAAAACACTAAGAGATTTACACATCTTGTAAGGGTGAGGGTAGAGTGACTTTACAAGTGCCTACTGAAACTTATGGGATGTACTGAGACTTCACATGTGCCCGGATCAAACATGTGGGATATAGTGGAAAATATAAAGTGCTAGCTTGGGGACTGAATGTAGGCCAAGTGGTTGGACTAAATCATGATAAATCCTTGTGTCTTATTCTTCATCTGTTCATTTCATCCACTAAATTCTTCACTCTCTGTTCATCCCTATTTTGCTAAACATTTGGTGAAATTGTGTTATGATCCAAAAAGAGCTAAAATCTTGCATCACCTAATTCACCCCCCTCTTGGGTGACCAGCCAACCTAACAAGTAGCACTTGAGAATCTTTGACGTGCCTCATTGATCTCTATCAGTGCATGATTCTAGAAATTTTATGACATTCAAATTTAACTTGAATATTGAAGATGGAAACATTAAGAAAATAACAATGAAGAAATCATGAAGATTGGAGTTATCCAATGAGAAAAAATGGTGATGGTAAAAAGAATTAAAGAATAATGTAGATAGATTATTCACACACATTACCACAGATGCATGAGAGAATGAAAGGAAGAAGAGGGTTGTGGTGAGGGAAAAAAAGGGGTTTGGTAGCTCTTGAGAAAAATTATTTATCCAAGCTCAAGCTAGAATTATATAGATATGTTACCCTCATGGATATTAAAATATAAGATAAGAATAATTAAATTTGACGTTCAAATTTGAATTTAGGAAATCCTATTAAATAAAATTCTAACAACCTTTTAAAAATATTTTAAATTATGCTAATTTGATATCTTTTTTATTCTCATTGACTATATTTATCATTAATTCCTAATTACTAATAATATTATTTTTAGGATTATATATCTTAATTTTATTGTAAATCTTGTTATTTATATTTATCTTTAAATTTATTTTTTTAATTAATATTTATATTGTATTATTCATATATTATTATCTTTATTTATATACAACATATTTTAAAAATTATTAATTAAATATTTTTATTGGGCCTTAGGCACTCGTAGAAACCGATTGTAATCAATACCCTGCTAGATAAAGATCATATACATTCTTCCTCGACCAGCAGTGGCAACCAGCTAGTTGGAGGCTCTAATTACACTTTAAGGCTCACTTTGGGAGCCTTCCAATATTTTGAAAGTGTTAACACCTCACATAAATAAAAACTTGATTAAGAGATTAATCAAGCACTAATTGGTAGTTAAAAACTATCGCACAACTATTATAGTCATTTCCCATGTATTAGACATCCATTTGAGTTATTTAGAGAGAATCTAAAAGCTTGAACTAAACAAAATCTCAAAACTTAAAAATGCCTTTATTAGATTCCTATTTATTTGGTAACCTTAAATTTTGACTGAATTTTGAAAAATTATAACTAAGTTTGGAAAAATTATTTTGAGATGATTCAAGTTCCAGCTTAAAGCTCTTTCACTCCTCTACATAAGAAAAATATTCAACTAGGATTTCATCGTGCCAATCAACATAGTAAATTTCATGAAGTTTACTGTTCATTTGGTCACTTTATTTTTTCTAGATTTTGGTCCATTGACTTTTTCATTCCATATCTACTTCTACACCTATCCAATTTGGGTGAAATTGGTTTTGATTAAAAGTTTAGGATGCCCCCAACATGAGGGCAATACCTTATTAGTCTTTGTTTGTAACAACTCAAATTAAATGTTCTGGATACATATTTTGGATCAATAGAAGGCATTATTAGAATTATGCAGGACCACAAAGAAGTGGAAAAAATTACTTTTTCAAAAAAAAAAGTGAAGTAGAAAAATAAATGGGGCGCTGTGGCCCAACATTGAATTTTTTTTTTATAAAGGGAAGCATTTTAGCTCACTAGAACAGTGTTATTTCGAGGTGGACCAAGGGACCTCTGCTAGGGTTTTGTTCTCTAAGCTAGAGGTCAAGTTTTTAGTGCTTTGGGAGGCTTAAATCTTTAACATGACTTGATTTCCTCATCTTTCTCTTCACTTTTCTCAAGTCTTTTGGTTGATTTCTGTGGGTTTTGCTTGGGTTTGAATTCTTTAACGTGTTGGCTGAATTTTCTAAGTTAAAATGCTTCAATGGAGTGTTATGTAGTGTCTCATCACTTTGGGTTTTGTGGTTTCTGTGCTTGTAGACACCAAATTGTAGCCTCTCTACCTAGAGGGGTTTCTTAGTGTATGAATTTTTTGGGTTGTTTTATGTTGTGGGAAGCTAATTTGGGGTTAAAGTGTAATATTTTGATTTTCAAGGCTATGTCCAAAGTGCTACTACGATGTGTCCAATAGGAACGTATTAAAAGCAAGAATGGAAAACATACCACATGTGAAATATTTTGTGAATGCTACGAGGGGCAAAATAATAATTTCATATGCTTGGTCTTTAATTGGAATTAATTTCCTATATGGTTCTCAAAAGGAATTATGTTTAGTCCTTAATTGGAATAAATTGCAAATAAAGTCATTAGTAGGAATTAATTCTAAAACTAGAGGTTATGCAATATATCTATTGAATAGAAGTTCTTGATGAGATGAACACAACGATGTAGTTGTTTGGTAGCCAGGAGATCTAGATTGAAAAATTGATTGATTTGAAAATATAGAAAATTAAAGAGACATGTGGGCCCCACAGTACCAAAAGTAAATAGTAAACAGTTGAGGGCCATATAAGTAAATATTTTCTAATAGATATAGAACTAGACAGTTAAAACCTTTAACCCAGTATAATTTTATACTGCATATAGAAATGTAAGTGGCTCCGGTTGATGTAGAAAAAACCTACTTATGTAAAAAAATGGGTGGAATCCATCTAGACGAATGAAAATTTTATTTGATGATTGGAGAGTTAATTTCTCTTTCTCTCCTCTTTTTGATCAAATTACATAGGGATGCACCAAGTATTTTTGCTCTCCCTTCCCTTCTCATTGTCCATGGTTTCAACAAGGGAATTTATGTATAATATTTGCTCTCTCCTTCCCTTATTCCTCATGTCAGTTTCAATCTAGTGGGTCAAAAAAAGAAATTTGCTCTCTGCATCTTTCATGTGCACATGTATAGTGAAGTTGGTAGAAGAATTTTACTTTCCGATTCTCTTCCTCTTATACGTATTCGGAAAAGGAAAAAAAGAGGGCAAATATTTTAGTAATAAAAGTCAAATAGTGATGCAATATACTTGGTAAAGAAGCCTTCCTCAAGAAGTTTTTTTTTTGTCAAGAAAATATCAAGGACACATGGCGATTTTTGGGAGCAAGCTTGATGCTTATATTTACTCCCTCTTGGACATAAATTAGAAGAGGAAAAAACAGAGAGGAAGGTATGAAGGAGCGAGGGAGAGAGAGAAAGAAAGAAGTTGAGAAAGAGCAGAGAAGAAAGAGAGAAAGATCAACCGAGAGAGGAAGGAAAGAAAGAAGAAAAAGAAAGAAGAAAAGAAGGAAGAGAAGCCGTGGAAGGAGAGGAGCAATTGAAGCAAGAAATTCAAGCCAATTTTGGTAAGTTGATCCTCTCAAATTTCTCATGGTTTTTCCCATTAGTTTGTATGAAGTAAAGTTAGAAAATTTCCCTCCTTATTGATGCTTATGCCACGAGTTTGAGGAAATATGTATAAAGGGATTTTTGTTTCCAAAATTATAGTAAGCAAATGGATCTATGAGGATGAAAAATGAAGTTTTCATCTTTGTTTTCTTGATGATGATTTTCGGCTAAGACATGTTATGGCCAAAGAAATGGATTTTTGATGAAAACAAAGGAAACTAATGGATCCATTAGGCTTAAAGTACTAAAGGGGTAATTATGCTTGTCTTAAGGTCAAGCTTTGCTAGATAGATAATTAGTTCAATTTTCTAATGATGATAGGCACCTTCAAAGGTTGAGGAGAAGTTCAAAGCAAAGCTCAAATCAAGGTTAAGAAAATGTTAAAGCTCTTAAAGCAGTATTCTTGCCTTACTTTTGTATTATTGCACAATGTTTATGCATGTTTTATGAGATGATTATGTTGCCATGTTGTTGCTTTAATTGTTTTCTTGACTAGTTGGTTATATATTTTGATGAGGGCTTTATCAAGAATGTCCCATTTTTAAACTGTTATTCTATCGAATTTCATTAGCAAACATGGTATTTTTGCATATTTTATGACCTTGTGCAATACTATCAAATGTTTCATGTTATGTAATGATGTATTAGCATTGACAAGTTTACTATTGAGATTCCTAACCTCATTTTTCCAAGTTACTAACCATGCTAGGTAATGGAAAGGCTATGAAGGAAAGCAAAAGGAAAGAGAAAAATATGAAGAAGCAAGTTAATATTTAAAGTTATAATGATGTTTGATTATAAAGCATGCTTTGTGTATTATGTTATGATCATGTATAAATGATATATTATGATCCTATATGATGTATATGAAAGCAAGCTAGATGATATTGAAGTATGAAATGAAGTTAAGATTTACAGAGGTGTTAATATTTGAAATAAATAAGTATGTTATGGCAAGGGAAATAAGCCAAATTATGGATCCTCTAGTTAGAGGATATGATGTGTTTTATGATGAAACATATTATGTATAATTTGACCATGTATGGAATGAGTAATGGCTTTAAGAAATATAAAGATCAAAGCTATACACTTTCTATAAACTGTAATTTACTATGAACATTGCCTATGTTTGAAAGGCCGTATCAAATCGTATAGTACTCCAAAATTTAATGGTTTGTATGTGTGGATATGTCTATATCTTAACATTAATATGCCACTGGTTTAAAGGCATTTGGAGTTGTATAAATAAAGATATGTATGTTTTCCTAAAACTATTCCAATAAAGAAATATTCTAACCCCTAAAGGTTTATAATGATGTTATGCTTTGTGCAAGTATTTTTAGAAAATAGACATGCAAACTTTCTAATGATATAAAGAAATCATGAAATAGCTCTATGTATGATGAGATATGAATTTTTAAATTCAAGGGTCAGAATTTGTGCAAGAATTAGAAACAGGGGAATGAACAGCAAATTTGAATGGATAAACTATACTAATTGATGCATCCAAAGCCCAACTTCATATTTTTCCCATGAACGTTAGGATGTACACAATTTTTTGAGACTTAAACCATAAGAAATGATTTTTATGCATTTAGTTATGATTTTTCAAAGTTTTATGCGCAATATTGTGCATAGTGCACAAATATAATCTTACAATTTTGAGGTTTTTAATTAGTTCAAGTTCTCAATGACCTTTTTTCTAGTTCTGAATGAGTAATATTCATGGGAAAAGTGGCCAAAGATGAGGTATGATATAAAGAAGTATGAGTATAGTAGTAGTTGTATGATTTTGTTGAGTAAGAACCTTGAACCCTAATTTATGGTAAATTTGAGCTTATGCAATTACTTGAATGATGTGTTTAATGGTTGTATAGGGTGTGTGCTTACTTGATTGAAGTTTTTACATTCCAAGAAGTTGTTTGGAAGCAACAAATCCTTTAGTAAGTGTCTATTTGAGTATATGAAGATAATGGGTCCTTTATGTGCTACAGGACTTTGGTTGTTGGAATGGTCAATATTAGATTTTGATGAATGTTTTAACCTTGTATCTTGTCAAAGACCTTGTGTATTGACTTGAATTGGATCCCTCTTGTGTTTATATAATTGGCTCTTCAACGGCCTATCGAGATGTAGTGTGAGTTCAGGCAACTTAAGGTAACCTAGGAGTAACCTTTGTTTAACATGCATGCTTTTAACTTTCATATCATGATATATATCTATTTTTGGCATAGCTAGTAAGTTATTTATATCCCTACTTTCTTGATAGATTATGTATAGTATCTTGCAAATGATTAAATATGTACTGGTATGAGTAATTGTGCATTCCCATATGTATAGCTTATTGATAAAAAAAAATGCTTTAGGTCACATGATGTATTGGTATGTTAGCATGACACATTGACATTGTCATGGGTTATGATATGTTATTGAACATGTTTATGTTGGGTGATGGTGTTTGTAAATACCATGTGATATATCAATCCACTAAATTGCACACAGGGCCTAGTGTACAAGTGCTGAGACTTATAATATTCCTGTTACTAAATAGTCATCTTTTGGTCAAGAGACTTAGATGGCTGTGAATTAAGAAAGTACTTTTTCTAAAGAATCACTAATTCAAGTGGTTTAGGAGGAGGAGAGTCATGATCCAACCATTAGTGTAATAGCTTTTGCCTAGATCATGACTAGCAAAAGGATGGCTTAATGGCTACCCCTGAATCTATCTTCACAAATTGTTGGAAGGGAGCCACTTGTTGGGGTTACCTTATGATGGTAACTAGCTCATAGTTCTAGTTGTGGTCTTTGTGGGTTTCGTTGCATATCATATGTATCAGACTTTGCATTATATACTCTAAACATTTAAACTTGTATTGTGAATTACTATTTATTCATACTGTTACTTCCTTGGTTACTAGGATATCCATCTCACTCCTCCTTGTGGTTAACATTTTTAGGGACGGTTCTAATTCTAGTAAGGAAAAGGCTAAGGAGAATTAGCTCTCTTAGTGCTTTTTGGGATATTTGAGAACCTTTTATGTTGGGTATTAATTTACTTAAGAACACATGTTGTATTACTTTATAGTGTACTAAGTGTAGGGACATCCATTTGATGCTATAAGTCTTGATGCATGTTGAGTTATCTTGTGTTGTTATGTGAACTTAGCATTGCTGTGCATACCATGAGCTGCTTCAGGACTCATTCATTATGTTGGTGTCACGATTATATTGTTGGGTATGACCATTATGTTTGACTTATGTATGCATGATGTTTTGGAAGGTTTTTAGCTTCCTTGCCCCTTTTACTATGATTATTGGTTGTCTTGGTTTGGTAATTTAGAGTGTATGGTGTATATGTCATGATACCATGTTTGGCCATGTGGTGGCTGCCTTACATCTATTTTTGTGGAAAAGAGTTGTTCTTGTGGTTGGAACGAGTTTTTGGAAGGATTTATGAAAAATGGTATTATTATCCATTAGTGAATTTTAAGGTTAAGGGGGATCAAATCTTAAGGGGAAGGTTTGATTATAGAGTAACTTCTCTAGGCAAAATCCTTCAGTCATTTGAAACTTGTGTGGATAGATTTGGTGGTCAAATGATTGATAGTGTGGAAGTGGGAGAAGTTTGAAGCAAACTATGGATTAAAAGTAAACAAATTGGTCCTAGGTGTCCAAAATTTCTGTATGGAGAAATTTTGAGGTATGGTTATAGTTAAAGGACTCTTAGTGTGACCTGTAAGCTATGGAATCACATAATTGGGAGGTCTATGTTGAAAGTTGTGGGCATTGGAAGTTTGTCAAAAATTTCAGAAAAAATTCTGTACTAATTTCAATATGTGATGTCGTAGCACCACTATTGAAAAAAAAAATCCCCCCATTTGTTTTCTTAGCCATAGCCTCCCCTATGCTACCTATAGCTAGGCCTAATTTTCAGTAATATATTCCCTTCGTTTTTGTTCTGTTGTGTGGTGTTTTTTCTTGGGAGTCTATGTTTTGGCTTACAAAATCTTAACATGTTAGATTATTCCTTCTCATACTAACTTGATATTAATTATACATTAAATGGTCAAAAGTGCTCATGCTTAAAGGTCACACTTGCACGCATGGTTCCAAATCTACGTAATGATCTTAATTCCATCATAAGATAATCCGTAGTATCACATCACACATGTTTAACATTATATAACATAACATACAAGTCATATTACATTTTTACATCATTTAACGAAAACACCTAAATAATTTCCAAAAGGTCTTGCATGCCTTCACATTTCAATCTCTTTGCCCTCCTCCTTGGTCTCAATCGGCCCTAAACATGTTAATAGCTTTGGGAATGAGATTTTATACAAAATCTCAATAGCAAAATTACCATTCTAGCAACCAATTTAGCATTTAAGTAGTTATGGCATTTAACATTAAAACAAGTTCATGTTATTTCCATTTGCTCAAAATCCATGCTATTGACATAAAACACATAGAATTGTTCATACATGGCCATGGCAATAATTCAATCATAATCATCATTAAACTCATCAGATATTCCAATTAATAACATGGCAAATCAATATCATCATAACTACCCCAACATAACCTTAAGAGCAAGAATGAGTTAAGTTGCTTCCTTATGTGAAAAATAAACTTCTTGGTTTCACGATCTTCTGTGGACTATTCAACACTTCTCTTAACTTTCCAAAGCCTAAATACATAACAATATACTCACTAAATCATCATAACCAATAGTAGTTTCATGGTACAAACCTTGGGTTTTAAAAGTTAACTTTCATATTCTTATCTCTAACTTCACACCCTAACCATATTCCTACTCATTTTTGCATGAGGAAATCATTTCTATCATTAGTTTCATGAAAATCACAATCCTAGTAATCTATTTGTTTTGGCTAAAACTCAATTTTAAGCTAAGGTTATTGATTTTCAATAAAACTCGTGCAAAACATCTATGGAAATTAACTAGTAGGAGATGATTATCTTAAGCTTTTCTTGCTTGCCACTCTTGTTCCAATACTTACTCTCTCTAAAATCTCCTCTCAAACTCCTTTCAAGAATCCAAACCGTAGAAATGAAGATCTTGATGAGAAGGACAATTTTTGTGAAGGGACCTAGGGCTAGAAAGGTGTTTTGGAGGATGAAGCTTAGGGTTTCTTATCCTTTCTCACTAGGGAAGCTTTGAAAGCTCTCTTTCTCTCCTTGTTCCTCTTAGTCACATCATAGTGTTCAGAAAAAGAAAAAAGATTAGTTTATAACATCATTCCTCTTATTACATTGTGTGGTAATAAGTAAGTGACTTGGCCTCTTATAATCCCAACTTTAATTTCTTTCCTCTTTCCTTTTCCAAGTTTCCTTAATTAAATTGCTAATTTTCCCCTCTCATAACCCTCTAAAACTTTGGGTCAAGAGCCTGTCTTTAGAGAGGAGAATATTTCACCTATTTCTCACTGAAGTTTAAATGGTGCTACTTGTTCATTTCCTTTCAATCCATGAGTCTTCTATTTTATGGGACTACTTGATTCACTTTTCTTCCATAATTATTGTTTGAAAAAAATCTTCTCCTTACTTCCTTTAAATTTTCGTCTGTAAGAGTGTAAGGAGAGGGAGAATTTGTTCCCATTACATGCTATATTTTCTTGATTAAGAAGGGTGAGACTTTGCTTTATGTAAACCACTCATTTTTTCTACTTCAAAATTCTAAAATGTCTTTCATGTCCTCTTCTACACTTTTGGCCTTCGCACTATCAATTGGTCCAAATTATTCCTTTCCTCATTCTTGGGCTTAATTCTTGCCAAAATGGTATTTCAAAATATTGACAATTAAGAAACAAACATATTAACAATGAATGACCAAATTTCCATTTTAATGCCAATAAATGACCCATAATAAAATAGCATTCTCCTAAGATCCAAAAATCAAATATCACCTAATTTAATTCATAATCATTTAATTTCTCTCTATCCATGCCCCTAAGCCTTATTTCAAATCATAAATTCAAGCTAAAATAAAAATCATACATAAGATAGATAGAATTTTAAGGATGCTAAATAAACTAGTTTGGAAGATTTTCCAGAGATTCAAGTAGTTTGAGAAGTATTTGTAAAGGAAACTTGTAACTTAAGGTAGTTTAATTCGATTTGAGGAGGCGTTATGTATGGTTAAGTGAATCCAAATAATTTATTATATAACACATGTTGTTAGAAATTATTTGGGTGCATTTGGAAATGATTTAATTGGATTATGGTAGCAAGAAACATGGTATAACATTTTTGTTGACGAAGAGAGTACATTAAGTATAACATCCCAATTTTTATATATGTATTTCATGACCAGATGATGATAAGAGATGGAATGAAATTGTTCTGAATTAATTTATGATATTTGGGAAAGCCTAGAAATTTTACTGAAGTTTGAGACCCAAAATAGCATAAAAATAATCAAAAAGAGGCTTGAAAGAGCAAAACAATTATTTTGCTAAAAGATAAGAGCAAAATGGTCATTTTACAAAAGAAGAGAAAGAAAATAATAATATAATACTCCGATGTAGGCTAAAAGTACAAGTAATACTGGTTATGTGTGTATGGAGAGGAAAAAATGCAAGTCCAATAAAAGGCAGATTCCACATGAATAGTAAATTTCGGGCAATATGAATAGTAAAAAGTAAGCAAGACAAGTAAATCCCACATGAAATAGTAAAGAGAAAAGGTTAGTGGGTCCCATAAATGAAGTAAATAGAAAAGATACTGGATATAGTCAGTAACCAGCTTAGAAAGTACATAAATCAGTATCAATTGGATCAGTTAAATGGAAAACTTGTAACTTCTCTTCTCTTCCTCATAATGAATGAAATTATGGGACTAAAATGCCCCTCCACCGCTCTTTCTCATGATAGAAAATGTCTAAGGGCATAAGGGTAAACTAGATTCATAATAGAAAATATCTAAGGGCATAAGGGTAAACTAGATTAAACAATTGCAGGATAATTGATGGCTTTTGGATCAAAAGCAAATCCAATGGCCAAAACTCACTCAACTTTCCTATAAATACCTATGCCCCCTACCACATTCGTTTCTCATTTGTGAAATACCAAGAGGGTGTAGAAGAGAAAGAGGAGTGAATTTTAGAGAGAAAAAAGGAGGGTAGCTGAGAGAGGGAAGAAGAGAGGAGGAGAAAGAGAAAGAGAAGGAGAAAAGGAAGAGAAGAAAGAAGAGGCTTTAAGAGGTAATGATCATTTCCATTCTCTCCTGGTTTCTCTTCTTCATGCATTGTGCATAAGATTAGCAAGAATTATTGATGTCCATAGGCCCTAAGCAAGCTAAGAAGTTGTTAGGAATCTCAGTACACGCACAGCTAAATAACACAACTGAATCCCTCCCGTAGATCCATTAATGTTACTTAAATCGAGATGTAGAAGAGTATTTTACCTTTGGTGCATGACTTTTTAGATCTTTTCATTGTCGGACCCTAGGAACTTACGCGTCTAATCAGCTCCCTCTACTGGTATCCACACGAATAATGAATCCAACTCGAACGACGTGCTAGCACCATTGTTCATAGACGCCTATACACTTGAGGCCTATGTACGTCCATACACTTTTCTCTTTCTAAGTGTGCGGCCATTCACTCTCTCTAGGGTGGTAGAGACTCTTCTCTTAATTCTGTATATAATAACCCTAGTCTCTTATATTATATAGATATGATTTAATATTTGATTAATTTAAATCAATTATTTAAATTAAATCTAATATTAATTAAGTAGGTTAGTTTAAATTTAAATCTATCACATAGAATTAAATTTAAAACTAATTCATTTAAATTAATTAAATGATATATAAATATATTTAATATATGAAATATATATAATATATCAAACATATATATATTTTGAATTTTATAAGATATATAAAATATATTTATAAAATTCCTCCACTCTAAATTAAACGTTAAATTTATCGAATCTAGATACAACTTAGGTTCAATGAATCTGGACATTTTAGATCGAGTTGGCCCATTTTTGTATGCGATCCTACAGGTCCATATGATAGTGGTCGTAGGCCAATAACACTATTGTACCCATAAATCACAAGCTGCTTCTAGCAAGACATTGTGACTATCTAAATCGTATGAGATCGGTGATCCGATGCAACCTATAATATAACCCTTTCACATCCCTTTTGTCTTATGATATATAGGTCAAGTATGAGGTATGAAAATGTCATCCTCATCTTACTCGACCATCACTTTCTCGATTTTCGAGCAGACTGACAAAACAAATGGAAACCCTTCTATTCAAGTACGGCTATGTATTTCTCAATCTCACTCATCGAAGGGCTCAGATATGTCTCTCCATTAATTAGAGGGACAAATTTCATCTTGACTATTCATCTTCCTCTACATGAATTCTACTATAACCTATCACAGCCTTTATGATCTCCATATTAAAGGTAACTTTTGACTATACCAAAGTATAGTGTTCCCCATATAGGAAGCCATGGTGATCTCAGGCCTGTGGGTTCAGTGACACAGTTATATATATATGAGATATGTTTATCACTTGTTCCATGCAGATATCTCATGACAGGTCGATCCAGCATCTGTTCCCTAACAGGTGCTTATGATTTTGATTAATATCTTCATACATAATTAACTCATAATTATCAATCAAAATCATACTAGTCTTAATTCATCATTATTTTTACAAAGATGATTGACTAGGGACATTTAGGATAAAATGATTTATCCAAGAATATTATTATAAAGAAAAATATGCAAACAATATAATAATGTAATAAAAGAAAAACACCTTCTTTTTCATAATAAACTACAATGGTCATAATACAATGATTAGCCTAGGGCGCAATCTCCAACAGAAGTAACTTCAGTCAATAGGAAAATAATGTTGAAATGTTAAAGCTCTAAGGTAGTCATTTGCTCTTGCTTGATGTTATTACTTAATAATGTTTTATGAGTTATTATGTTATACAAATGATGCCATGTTATTATTATGACTATTTTTCATGATTGGGTGGCTGTTTTATGATAAAGGCTAAGCCCAAGATGTCATGTTTTTAAGTTGTTATACTACCAAAATCTCGTTAGACAACATGAATATTTTAATGTTTAAATGAAAGTATGCTATATTTTATATGTTTTCAAACATATTATGGTATTATGATAGCATGTGCAAGTTAGCTACTAAGCTTTCCCAATCTCACCCCTATAGTTAACCAATTATGGACTAAGTCATGGTAAGGGGAAGCATGTGAAGCATGAAGAATGATGATGATGAAACCTTACTGGAAAACTATTAGTGTTCTGTTTTGTACAACCTGTTTTGAATGATTGTACAAATTTAAATATGTCTTCAAAAATTCAGTGGTTTACATGTATGAGTAGAGCTACGTCTCATAAACAATGTGGCACGAGTTTGATGTACTTGGATTTGTACAATTATATTTATGCATGTTTTGCCAAAACTGCTCAAGTGAAAGTCATTTATGACCCTTTAAGGTTTAAATTAGTAGTAGTTAAATAAATATATGAGATAATATAGTTAGAAAGAAAACAGATAAGTCTTTCTAATGATACTAAATATGTACAAAATAACTTTGTATTTTATGAGAAATGAATTTTTAAATTTAAGGCTCAGATTTTGAACAGAAACTGGAACTAGACAATGAATAGTAAAGTTTATGCAATAAACTTATGAATTTGAACAATGATTTTCCAATTTCTTATTTTTTTCATGAATTTTATAATGTGCATGATTTTTAGAGACTTGAATCACTTTGAAATTATTTTTCTACAATTAATTATGATTTTTGAAATTTCATTGTATAATGAGCTGTAAAACTGCAAAAAACAGTTTTATATAACTTTGAAGTTTTAATTGGTTTAAGCTTTCAAAAACCCCTTTTATACTCTAAAAGTAAGCAGTTTTCATGGGGAAGGTTTTTAAATGTAAGATGTAACATCAAGCCTCGATGGGAAGTGGTGTCATTCAAATAATACTAGTCTAAAATGAAGAAAAACAGGAAACAACTTCAATATTCCAATGGAAATGGCATCACTATTTGAATGGAAATTTGGAAAATTCTCATTATCACTGCAACTTAACATTTTGAACATAACTTTCTCATAGAAAGCTTGATTGGGGTGATTCAATATGTATTGGAGAGTTGAGACAAAGAGTTGCACTGTTTATGTTAAGTTTCTTAAGATTCTGATGCTACCATATATGGTTAAAAATGGTCTCAAGCTTGGTCAAGTGAACATGATGCAGAACTAGAAGGTGCAAGACATCAGATAGCTTCGCTATTCAACTTGGCATGGCTTTTATTCGAATAAATCAAGTGAAAACACAAATTTGGACAATTTTATACTGCATTATTCAAATAAAATGGAGCATCATTCAAATGGAGTTTGCCTTTAAGCATAGAATGACACCAAATTTGCCAAATGCAAGATTTGTGGAGGTGAAAATTGGGTCATTCAAATGGCATGGGAAGGAATCATTCAAATGAAAGGAGTACAAGTAGGAAATTGCAACAAATTCTTCAATATTCAAATGGATGAAGAGGGTATTATTTGGATGTGCAACTCCATAATAAAGGAATGAAGGAAGGAGGTTAATAGTCAAACAGAGGAAGTGGCTATTATTCGAATGTAGCTTTAAGATGGTTAGATGAGACAAATACTACTTTATTAGAATGATTCATGAAGAGCCCATTCAAATATAAAAGTAAATAAGTGTGGAGTCAAGAACAAATTAGGATGTGAAGGTTTTCTGTGGTGTCTGAGGGAGCTCTGCTTAGGTTTCCATACAAGCAATCAAGGCCACATTTTTACACCAAAATCAAGCAGCTATAATCTTCAAGGTACTAATCCAAAACTCTTCTCCCACCTTCCTATTCCTTGAATCTTGGAGAGATTTTGGGATTTTTTCTTGGTTTCAACTTTGAGGTTTGCAAGTATTTTCATAGAAATGGAAGGGTATAAAAAATACCACTATAAATCTATAAATCATTGTTTTGAGTTGGGAATTATGATTATTTGGGATGGGAACAAATGGTTTTAGTGGTTTGTAATAAACCTTAAGTTTCAAAGCATGAGAATGCTTTATGGCTTTGTCAATCCTTTGGTACAATGGTTTAATGTCTTTTCACTAAAAAAAGTTTACTTTCGACGGGGACAAAAGTTGTCACTGAAAGATGAAATGTTGTCACCAAAAGTTTTCAGCGGCAACAACAATGTCACCATCACAAGTCTTGTCGCCAAAAGTTTAGCGACAACAAAAATGTCACTGCTAAAAGTAGACATTTAGTGATGAAAAGAGTTGTCGCTGAAAATATAAATTGTCACCGCTAAAAGTTTGTCACTGCCAAAGGTTTGTTAGTTGCGACAACATTTAGTTCCTGTTGAAAGTTTGTTATTTGGTGATGTCATTTAGTCACCGTTGAAAGTGTCATTTAACAATGATATTTAGTCACTGCCAAAAGTCTATTGGCCACCACCATCACCACATCACTATTAGGCCAGGCCACATCACCAACCAACCATGCCCCATCACTACCACGATGCCATGTCACTATCGGGCCCTGCCTTCACTTAGGTTCGAACTCATGACCTCTTGCTCCTAATATCTTTGTATTCATCCTCTTGTCAGTTGAGCTAAAATGCATATGCAATCTTTATATGAGATATTAAATATATATTTATCTACACACTAATACACACACATACATATATATATATATTTATAAATCAATATATTATTGAAAAATAAACATATATATTATTTTCAATTATTAATATCATAAAATATTTTATTTATATATATTTATATTTATATGAATATTTATATTATAATTTTTTATTTTTAAATCTTATATAATTTTCCCATAAATATATTTGTTTTCCTTCGACAAGAAAAAAATTTGTTTTCCAACCAACTTTTAAATTTAATTTTTATTTTTAAATAACAAAAATTATGTATATAATGTTTATTACCCATATATATTAATATTATATTATTTTTTGTTATATCATATCATATAATATATAATATTTATCATATATTATATTATTTAATAAATTATATTATATATATGATTAATATATTTATATATATAATAGAAATTTCGTAAAATAAATATTATGATTTTGATTGTCATAGAATTTAAAAGAAAATGCAATAAGCTCAATATGTTATAGTTGTGATAATAAAAAAGATTAAAAAAAGTGAGAGTCTAAATCCTGGCATGACTGATTATTCTCTTAAATTAATTATTGATAATTACCTTGATACGTTATTGCTTCATCAAAATTATTATTAGTAATAAATAACATTAATATTAATTTATATGTTAAATGTATTATAAATTAAATTAACCTAATAAGAATTCCTCCAAATACTGGGTTGATCACATTAGATAATTAGGGATTAGCTTGTCTTCTTGATTTTCTTTTATTGGAGTTACCAATCCCTTTATTAATTAAAAAAATTATCCTAATAAGAATAACATATTTCATTAATTAAGATAAGGAAAAGTAAAGATCAATGTGAATTGAATTCAATCTTCGACCTTTCAAGTCTTCAATCCCAAGTAGAGACAAAACACTTTCAAAATGTTTAAAATATTTCAGATGCAAGAAAATAGCAAAATACTTTGTCTTTGAACAAAGATACTAGATAATCTTTACAATATAAAATATATGTTGAATATTTAATTACTTATGATAAAAGTATAAAAATATAATACAATTATTATTTTAATACGTTATTTATTAATTTTTAAAATAAAAAGAGTGCAAATTCCAAAAATTAGTTTTGGCAGCGACATTAAAAAGTCGTCACCAAAAGTCTTACTTTCAGCGATGACATCAAGAAAGTCGCTGCTGAAAGTTTTATTTAGTGGCAATTCAAATGTTGCCACTGAAAGTAAAACTTTTAGCAATTGCTGAAGGTATTACTTTTAGCAGCGACAAGAAAAAGTCATTGCTGAAAGTCCATCTTTTAGTAGTGACAATAAAAGCCGTCGCTGAAAGTTTATTTTCAGCGATGATTTTTTTGTTGCCACCAAAAAATGGGCTTTCAGTGATGACTTTTTGAGTTGCCACCAAAAATATACTTTCAACAACAACTTTTTCATGTCGCCGTCGAAAGTCATCACTTAAAGTTTATTTTTTTGTAGTCTTCCTTGGGAGCTTGGTGAGGTCGTTTGATGCCTATGAAACTTCCAAAACTCATGGTTGGTAAGTAACTCTCCTGGACTTGGATTTTTTCTAAGTGATGAGCTAAGTAATAGTGAACTTGATTAGTTGATATGCCTTATAACTTGTGAAATGGTTGTGTAGGGTGCACTAGCTTCATTGTAGTCATGCATACTATAGGGATTGTTAGGGAACCCTTATGACTCTTCGTAAGTTGACTTTTGGTGATGTTGTGGTTGTGGGTCGGTCATATAAAAAATGGGATTCACAACCTAGTAAGCCCAATTGTAATTAATGAATCATTGGTTTAAATTTTGGTGCTTGGAACTAGTTTTGAAGCTCTCCAAGCTATTTGGACTACTCATTAATCACCTCTTTTATTTTTATGCAGCTTGGACCACTTTAATGGCTTATCACATTGTTGGTTTTGTGTTTTAAGGGAGTTTCTTTTCTTGATATTAAACTTTTCATAACATGTTATGATTCCTCTTTTACAGCCTATATGGATACATATAATGAATGTATTATCTACTCTTCAAGAGAGTTTTCATTCTGTAAACATTTTTTCTATATATTCTGTGTAGAATCTTAGTATGGGGAAACACTAAGAGATATTACACATCTTGTAAGGGTGTGAGAAGAGTGGTTTCACAAGTGCTTACTGAAACTTGTAGGATGTATTGAGGTTTCATAGGTGCCCAAATCAAATCTGTGGGATATAATGGAAAATCCCAAGTGATAGCTTGGGAACTAGATATAAGTCAAGTAGTTGGGCTGAATCAGGATAAATTCTTGTGTCTTATTCTTCATCTGTTCATCTCATCCACTAACTTATTTACTCTCTATTCATCCCTGTTTTGCTGAACATTTGGTGAAATTGGACTGTGATCCAAAAAGGGTAAAAATCTTGTATCACCCAATTCACCCCCCTCTTGGGTGACCAGCCAACTAATACAAAGAAGCAAGGAGAGAAAAGGAGAAGACAAAGGCAAAGTTTGGTGGTCTAGGGTTCAAGGAAATATTTTGTGGCCATTATCTTATGTATTCTTGTGTTTGTGAAGCTTTTCATGGAGTATTTCTTTCTATTTTGTCTCTAAAATTTGTGTCTATAGAGAGAAAGTAGAGAGAGAAAATGGATTTCTGAAGAAACAAAACCATAAAAAACCATAGAAATTCTTCAAGATGCAAGAATATGTCACTAGATTACAAGTTAGTTGAGTAATCATTTTCCTACAATTTTGTGTGAATTTTAGTTGAATTAAGGTTTGAACTAGGAAGAGAATTTTATGATTTTGACCCCAAAAATAGATTTTTTGGGTTTAAAACAGGTTAAGACACTTGTACAAGAAATTCCCAAAGAATAGCTATATAGAATTTTAAGCTAAAGTTGCCACTTTGTGAAGGAAGTAATGTAATCAAGGGATTGAGACTTTGTTTTATGATGCTATAGGGTTTTAAGAGGTATTAAAGGATCAAAAAAGGATGTTCAAAGTTTGTAGGAATTTGGAAAGCTCAAAGGTAGTTATTTTTCCCTTTATGCCTAATGTTGTCATACTTGTTTCTATAATTGAATGAATATGTCATATATATGATATGATGCCATATGATGTTTTGTATTGATTGGCTAGCTGTGTGAAGGGTTTTTATAACCCTAGGATGTACAATTTTTAAAATGTTATGATACCAAAATTTTTATGACATTGTATGGCATAAAATTAATTTATGATTTCTATTGACGCTTTTAAGAAATATTATGATAACGTGAATGCATGACGGGATATAATGACTGGGATTCTTTGAATCTTATTCCTTTCCAATTGTCTAACCATTTTAGGTCCAAGCCATGGTAAGCCTATCCAAGAGATCCAAAGCAAGGAAAAGCAAGCTATCAATTAAAATGAACTTGCTTGCTTTGGTCATGAGTTTGGAGCACTTATGCAAATTAATGTGCATGGTGTTGGGACTGTATTTATAGGTAATTATGTCCATCTAGATCTTATGCAATGTATGTATAAGTTTAAGACCTAGTTATGAGCATTTATGTACATATTAGTAGGTATTTTTAAAAGTTGGAGATTATAGATGACCTTGCTGACTTTTGTTAAGAATTTCATGTATTGTATAGACCTTGCTATGTTTAATATATAAGTGTTTTATCTATTGAAAACTAGATAGGGAGAGCTTTACACAGACCCAAAGATTACTCAACTTGGAGTTGTGTATGATTTATTGTAATTTTTCAAAGTTATGGTCAGTTTCAGGGATTTTGGAAAATGACCATTGCTATAGTGATAATTGGATGAATATATTGTATTAATTGGCCAAATAAATATTCATTTGCTTATTTTTCCCATGTAGAAAATATTTTTAGCTATTTTTTAAGACTTGAATCGCTTCAAGATTATTTTTCTAAAATTAGTTATGAATTTTCAAATTTTGTCAGTTAAAATGAATTTAGCAAAATGAATTTTAATTTCTTATGGATTTAAGTCTTTAATCATGCATACATTGATATATTTGGAGTCTAATACATGAGAAACAGGCCTAAGTATAAGGTGTGACAATTTGAGATGGGAACAAAAATGGTTTTAGTGGTATGTAATAAACCCTAAGTTTCAAAGCATGGGAATGCTTGGTGACTTTGTGAATCCTTTGGTACAATGGTTTAATCTCTTCCTTAGGAGCTTGGAGATGTCGTTGGATGCCTACAAAACTTCCAAAACTCATGGTTGGTAAGTAACTCTCCTAGACTTGGATTTTTTCTAAGTGATGAGCTAAGTAATGGTGAACTTGATTAGTTGATATGCCTTATAACTTGGGAAATGGCTCTGTAGGATGACCCACTAGTTTCATTGGAGTCATGTACGCTATGGGGATTATTGGGGAATTCTTATGACTCTTGGTAAGTTGACTTTTGGTGATGTTGTGGTTGTGGGTCAGTCATATAAGAAGTGGGTTTCAAGACCCACTATGCCCAATTGCAATTAATGAATTATTGGTTTAAATTTTGATGCTTGGAACTAGTTTTGAAGCTCTCCAAGCTATTTGGACTACTCATTAATCACCTCTTTTATTTTTGTGTAGCTTGGACCACTTCAATGGCTAGCTTGTCACATTGTTGGTTTTTTGTTTTGGTTGGTTTAAAATAACCAGGGAGTTATGATTCCTCTTTTACAGCCTGTATGGATACATATAATGAATGTACAGTGAAATATGTTGAAATATGATTAGAATGCATATCTAAAGATAAGACACATAATGATATGAATTGAAGTAATGATAGGAACAATAAAGATCTTATTGATGAATTGGACATCTAGTACTGTTAATCATGATATATTTGTAATAATGATAGTATTATATGATAGTAGGACATTGATTAACCTTAATTTTATAACATGTGAGGCCGGTAATTATGGCCTAATGATATGGATAAAAGTGATATATATATACACACGTGTTAATATGAAAGCAAATGGTTGATCATATATAGTAAATCTCCATGTAAATGGCATTTGTAAATCATTGATGATGATTCATCCATATTGGCATACTTTGGCATTTGACTATTGTGCATCCCTATATATATATATATGGTATGATGATATTTATAATTGTGATTATTGGTATTGTTGACCATGGCAAATTGGTATTATTAACTGAATGGGCGCCTCTATTGTTCGAATGATCTTCATTGTTTGAGTTTTTATGCACTTTAAAGTTAGTCTTCATATTAGTACTTGATTGTAATCTTTTCTTAAACTCTAATTTCTCTCGAACCTTGACTTGTGGTCATTATTTTCTAAATGGTGGTTTTTTTTTTTTTTTTGCCAACATTATGGGTGGTTAATATAGTGAAATATTGGTAATTACTTAAGGGTGTTAGAGAAAGCCTTATAAAGTCCTGACACTCATCAACGAGAAGTATATATTTTCCTTAATTAGAGATGAATTTTTACTTCGTCTTTCCCTTGTAGTGTAATTTTTACTCAAAGGTACCCCGCAACTTATCAAAAGCCCCGCTTTACTGCTTGACTCATAGTGTATCTCATCTTCACTACGTAAAGAATTGTCATTTTCAAAGAATACTTCTCTTTTGGCAAAACAAAAAAAAAAATAATACTTCTCTTGCTTTTATGGCCTCAAAACCAAGTTGGCCTAGCTGGATACTTATAATATGAATAACTGACTTTGTCCTGTCTCGTCCATCATTATGTTGCTGGGCTATCACAACAAGATATGTCCTAGTTCAATGTTCTTCTCATACATATATGGGGTATTATCTCCTAAATATAAATTGAGTTATCTACCCCTAAAAAGTTCTTTTTGTCAAGAAACACTAAGAACAAATTAGGGACTCCAATCCCCACTGAGAAAAATTCTAAAAGTAATTTTTAATAAAATGTACGTATTATAGACTTTATCCGTTTATAGCAAGTAGTGGGATATAGCATTGCATTAGAAGAGCAAAATCTATTGATAGGTAACACTGTTTATATTAATAAGATATTTTATATAATAAATTTTTAGTTTAAAATATAGGATATTAGATATTTTTAATATGTGTATAAATTGATACAAAATGTCTTATAATGTGGACTGGAGAAAGTAAAACAAATCGCTAATTATTTATTTTTCTTTGTTCAGATCAAAATATTCAATCATAATCTTTGTTAAGAGTTTTAATTGAAGAAGACAAAGACAAAGTTTACCGCATCCGCGCGGCCATTTTTTTTTATTAATGACTTGTTAAGAATATGAGAATTATTCTCATTATTCAAAAGGTAGTCTATGTTTAAAGATGATTATTGAGAGGATGAATGAGAAATTGAAAGAATTCCATTTTGAGATGGATGCTAGTTGAGTTATGTGGGGATAATTTTGTAATTATTGCCAATTTCCTCGCTCAATTTTTCATGACTTTTAATATAAACTGAACGAAAGTTCAACCTCATGAGTTCCATGACATGTTGACGGAAGTAAGCCAAAATTTACACACACACACACACACACACACACGCATGCATGCATTCATATATCCTACTTAAATATTCATTGAACATTTTCAGCTAAATATAATATATACACTCACCAACCCCCCAAATGATAATTGCCAATAATGTTAGAACTTGCGTCATCCAAATGGTCCATCCACATGCTAACAAAATTATACTACTGTCCCATCTTTTTAAAATAAATTTATATCGAACAAAAAATGTTAGTCTAATTTATAAAGATATAACTCATATCTAACTCTGTTAAGCCTCCAAAACCCAACTAACCTGAACATTTTTAAAATAAAAAAATTACATTAATTAAATATTAAACTTATGACAAATCATGCTATTTATAAGCCTGAATAGTCCAATGCACGGACCCACATTTACTTGTTGTAAAAGGAATCTAGCCAACCAATGTGTGCTTACGTTCAAAAGCTATATTAAAGTGCCAGAAAAGATATGAAATAGCATTCATGTATGATTTATTCAATTTGGCTTCAGAGTTGACAATAATACCGCCTAGCTAACTACTCTTTCATTTTCTCTGACGAATTTGATAGTTATTAAACGAATATTTAATTTACAATGGTTTACTTTCTTTTATATGTGCAAACTTTGGTGGCGAAGCAAGTTTGTTGGCTTTATAATGAAACAAAAGATCAACGGCGAGTAAAACACAAATTAAGAATATGGATGAAGAAGTACCAAAACTTCATGGAGCTTGGTTAAGTCCATTCAGTACGAGGGTGCTTTGGACACTGAAGCTAAAGGGCATACCATATGAGTACGTAGAAGAAAGCCTTATCAATAAGAGTCCTCAGCTTCTGGAATACAACCCTGTGTATAAGAAGGTTCCAGTGCTTGTTCATGGTGGAAAACCCTTATGTGAGTCCATGGTTATTGTTGAGTACATCGATGAGATTTGGCCTCAGAATCCCCTGCTTCCTGCTGATTCATTTGAGAGAGCTCAAACACGGTTCTGGGTTAAGTATTTTGAAGATAAGGTACGTTGATACAGTAATTATTTTTTCTCTTTCTTTCGCCAGGATTATCCGACATAATACATATATAACACCAGCTAGATTTTCTGAAAAAATTGCAGTTCAAAGTTGTATAGTTGAAATAGTACTGTAAAATAATACATATAAATTATTCATTTTTATTAATTTATATATTATAAATGATTTGGTCAAACTACATACAACTAAGGTGGGGCCCTGTTTATTTTTATTAATAATTTGACCAAACTACGTACAACTAAAGTAAATCTCATGTATTTGTATAAAAATTCAGATGAACCAGACTATTTATGACTTTGTAGATGGTGTAATTCTTTATACTTCTTTATATTTTAGTGAAGATGATGATGTTTCTGAAGTTTAAGTCATATGTTGATAATTTTTAAATTTCTAAAACTCAGACATTGAATTCACTATAACTTGACATTGTGTATGAGTAACCCCTATTATTAGTAAGCTCGTTATTTTAATAATCGAAATATGATAATAAACGGATTTATCTAAATTAACATGATTTAGTTTGCTAGAGTTACCAACACAACAAAAATAAAAAACTTAACGGATCCATATAATTAGGTCAAGGTGTGCATGGGCTAGGCAAAACTAGATGGTTGGGCTAAGTTTGACCTTGGCCCATTGAACACCTGGGGCCATAAAATGGTGCCCAATTGGGCTGGGTCAAACTATTATTAGGTCAGGTTTGTCTCAGTGTCAAAAAACAACTTAACAACTTTTTTCAAAAAATGAAAAAATTGAAAAATTAACAACAATAGAATTGTAACCTTTTATAAAAAATATATTCCCTTGAAAAATATTTTGGCATCAAAAGTAAAATTATTTAAAATTATGATTACTCATCAATTATACAATGTTTATCCTTAATATATTAAGTTAGGAAATCAATTTAAAATTTTAAATAAAATTAAAATATTGAAATCATAAAATTTCCTAAGACTACAATGCCCTAGTATTTATTAAATTAGCAAGAAATCTATTATCTCCTGCATGGTGTGTCGTGCTGAAAGTTGAGGTGAAGGAATTTTTTTTTTTGCTACATGCGTTATCGTTATTGAAAAGTATGTAGTTTTTATCATTTTTTTTTCTTTAAATAAGAATATGATAGTTATTTTTCGTCCACAATTTCTTTTTGCATTCGTTTTCATTTTGTGTACCGAATGAGATCTAATTTATTGAATTCTATTTTAATCAAACTAGATACAAATCCGTATCCTCTGCATTAAATAGCAAATGTTTATTATGCTTCATTTGAAGAAAGATATATAGAGGGGAAAAAAAAAAGAAGATGAGAGTGAAAATGGAATGAATCTCATTCATATGCAGTCACATTCTTTTATGCCAACTTTTTTTCAAATACATGAATATATACATAAATGTAAAATATTCGATTTGCTATAAGTTGGGTCAATGTTGCCACAGCTTCCGGCATTTAGGGCATTGTTTGTTATTGGAGAAGAAGATGATCGTGAAAGGGGAAATAAGGAGATTGTGGAGATGCTTCAAGTGATTGAAGAGAAGTGCTTCTTATTTGGTGGAGAAAACATCAACGCTGTGGATATTGCATTCGGGTCCCTTCTTCACTGGCTTGAAGTTTTGGAAGAGGTGCTTCAGGAGAAGCTGCTTCAACCCCAAACCTTCCCTCGCCTGCATTCATGGCTCATCAACTTCACTAATCTCCCATTAATCGCCGAAACCCTTCCTCCGCGTCACAATTTGATTGCTCTTTTCAAGCGACGCGAAGAAAAATTATCTGCTTCTTCGTAGATCTTATATGAAGTAATAAGGCTTTACTGAGAAATAAGGTTTAATTGCTCGTTAACTTTTCCATCCTCCTTTTTGCCTTTTTCAAGTGTTGCAACGAATGACTATCTAGATCTTCATAATTATTTCTTTTTTTAATTAAAGCCTATTTATGTTTCCAGTCTTAGATATATGTAGCTAAGTTAAATACCTTGTTGGGAAAGTTTTACTACTTTTGTGTTCCTATCAAACTTGACTCATACTAGTTGAGGTTCAATATGATTTTTAGATATTGGGTGATTTGATACAAGAAAAAAGTTTACTTGTGCCTTTGGAGCATTGTCAAAGATCTACATCTCAGTTGATAAATACTTCTCTAAATTAAGGTTTAACTAAAATTAGAATCATTTCCTCATGCATTGGACTAAGTCTGAGAAATGAGAAATCAGACACATGTTTGTAACTTGTTAAGAGTGTAACTTACCATAAATTTTATATTATTCATTTTTATTAATGATTTTTCCAAATTATGAACAATGTTCTCATCAAACTTCAAGTCAAATGCAAATGATTCTTTTAACTTCTAAAACTTGATGATGAATTCAATGAAACTTCGCTAAATAGACATAATTCTTTCAACATGATTCTTTTATTTTTTATTTATAAAGTTTAAGTTCACAATCGTACTTAAAAGATATCAAGTCAATTCTACTTGACTCAACAGTTGTCATTTATGATAGAGAAATTTATTGAAATATGATTTAGTTCTTCATTGAAAGTAGCAACACAAAATAAAGGCTGAGGGATCTATTTAATCATGCACTTCCTATATTTCTTTTTATCTGCCACTTTTTAAGAAAAAATTTTCATTTATCTGTTACTTTCAAATTTCAAGACAATATTAGTTGCTATTTTTCTATTTATATCATTATCTATCCTTTTAAAAGTTAAAGATAATATTAATGGTTCTTTCTTATCTTTCTATTTATTAAAGGATATATTAGGAAATTTAAAATAAATTCAAACATATTAATTGTATTTCTTAATCTGTGTGCTAAAACGTTAAATGATATATAAAAAGAAACGGAGATGATATAGAAGTCAATTGAGGAATTCATTAAGGTAATGTTATTTGTGGAAATTTAAAAATAGTATTGGATCCATTATACAAATTTAACCGTTATTTTTTCTTGGCAACAATTACAAATGCTACGGTGATCATAATCACAGTTGAAAACCTTTCTCAAGTACTACTTAAATATAAAAATTGTCATGATTAATTTTTAGGCTCTATATATATAATTGATTCAAATGAGTTGGAGATAAGATATAGTCACTTGTATTAATTTATTGGGAATACTAAACTTCATAATTCTAACCTAATACTTCATCATAGGATTGATACAGGAATTTAATTTCTTGGATATTACACTAAATGTTTTTTGGACAATAATTGTATAATTCTCAACTACTACCTGAATTTTAAAATCCGATCAAACTTTTTTTTTTATTTTGAACTAAATATAAAAATCTTAAATTCCAATTAAGTAAAATCAACATTTAGTTGGACTGCCTGACCTTCACATCACCTTTTAATATCAGTATTTTTTTTCACTACTACTGATGTCAATTTATAAAGATGACTGAAGCGAAAAAGTAGCATCTTAAAATTAATTTTACTTGGCTTTGTTTCAGTTTAGTTAAGCGTTACAATTTAGAGACTATACCTAGATATTCAACAAGATGGTGAGAAATTTGTTAGTTTATTGACTTCTGGTTTGATCAAATTATATGGCTCAAACCTAAAAAGAAGCAATTTTGTCCAAAAAAAAAACTAAAAAGAAGTAATGGTGTTGAAGGATTCTTTGCACAATATATATATATATATGTAATACCTATTATATTCTTATTATAATTATATAATAGTAATTAGACACATTTTCCTATATATTACGCAAAGTATGAATAATAGTGTACTATTTATAGCTCCTAAATAATACAGTTTGTTGTAAATTTTATATTTTATATCAATAATATTGATGCCTTTTTTATTATTTTCATTCAATGATACCAAAAATAAAATTTCATATATAAAATTTTTTATTTTATTTCATTTTTGTACAAAACTATGATATTCATTCGTTACCTAGGCTACAAATTTTCATTCCACTAATCCGAATATGAGCCTTGTTAGGCTATAAGTGGTGGGTAGTTCCCTCGGCTTTTTTCTTTTTTTAAACATTTACATGGTTTGAACCATATCAAAATCGGATTGTACATTGAACTGAATATGGTACTAATTTAAGATTTAATGGTTCTAGTGATTAAAATAATATATTTTAAATAAATAATATAAGTTTAAACAAATTTATAGTTTAATTAAAATCTCAAACTAAATAATACTGAATTATTAATCTATTATTCACCATAAATAAAATATTAATAGGTTTCATTAGTCAATATTTAAATCTAAACAAGTTAATATTTATCCATAATCACATTTTGTGTTCAAAATAGTCAACTAATAATCCATTATTATATTATTATTAAGTAAATTTATAATTTTCATTAATTATATATAATAATAATACTTATATAATATTATAATATAAAAAAATTTTTATACTAAAAATAATATTATTTCGTCTTAAAAACTAAAAAAAATTTAAAAAATAATAAAATTGGGACCAGTTCACAACCGGTTCAATTGGTTCTACCAGTTTTTGAAACTGACAATTGAACTCTATAATCGAACCAGACCTAGCATTGATTTTAGTCGAACTAACTTGAACACATGAACTTATTTCTTTTTGGCCAGACACATGAATTTACTTAAAAGTATAAAGTTCCTTGGATCTCCTCAATCCAATTATTATTAGTTAATTTATTTCATTTTATGCAATATATAGTCAGGGAGGCTAAATGTATATTGGTTTAAGCAAAAGGAACTCGACGTACTCCTGAAGGACTCAATTTCATTTTGGATATGTTCACCTCCTTGCATAAAGTTTTGGGAATGAACGTAGCTCTGCTCAGTTCTCAATCTTCCCCCCAACGTCTCAGAATTAATCCCTCAGCAAATCATTAAAATCTCCCACACACACAGTCAAGATCAACATAAAATGGATGCTGGTATCCCATCTATCCTTGAAGTTTTTATCTCTTCTCTCTCTCTCTTTTTTTTTTTTTGTTTCTTTCTAATTTCCATAGGGTAAACTAGAGGGCGATTAATTCTCTCCATCTTCTTGGCTCGTTCGGCTTCGTATAAACCAATGCTATGAACCACAAGTGCTTTACTGGTCAACTGCTTCTTCTTCATCCTCTGGAGGAAGCTTGACTATGGACCTTATATTCGACGATTAAACATACCCAAACCCCTCAGCAATTTAATATGTTAAAACTTATTAAATTTAGTTAGAGAAGTAGGATTTTTTGGTTTTTTTTTTAAATTGTAAAATTTATTTTTTAGTTAGGGATATTTTAGCCATTTAATATGTTAAAACTTCTATTCCATTATTCAAATACACATCCCCCACCTTCTCATGACCCCTCAGCAAATCATTAGCATCCACCAAGTTCTTAAAATTCACACAACCTCTTCGATTGACCTTGAGGACCTTGTCCTCAAGCAAAATTAACCTCTCCTTTCAGTTCCTCAATGTTAAATTAAATCTTCTACCCCTTCACATCTGCAACTAGTCTTCTTATCACCAACCAGTTTCTACCTTTAGCTAGTCTTCAGCAAACGGCCAATCCGATTCCAAGTTTCTCTTCAACTTAATTATCGCCGTCTAGTTTATACCTTTGCGAGTCAACCCCCTCATCTTTATTCCTCTGAAGGAAGTTCCACTCTGTACCTTATATATTTGATGTCTAACCCGTTTGTTATTTTGACTTCTTTTTTTTGTTTTAATGGTGTACACCATGAGTATCCCCAGCCGTGATAACTCCAATAATTACATGTTATTTGGCTTGCATATTTTCCTTGTCATTTGGTGATTTGTTGGATATATTTTGCTGAATTACTCAGTTTTTAAAAGGAAAATATGTACCAATAATTTCTAAGCTCTAAACAGAGGATATTGATGGATTGATGTATTTTTTTATTAATTTATTGTCATTTGAGCTCATTTTGTATCTATATTTATTTCTAGGGGTACATGGGAGAAGAATCAATTCACACCCATAGTTAAAAACTAACCTCTTTTGAGGTGTAGAAATTATCAAAATAGCTTTACTTCACACAAAGTTTTTTCTATACACATAACAAGAAATTAAATAAAAAACATGTTTAAAAGTTTCAACTCTTTACTAACTTACTAAATGTGTATAGGATCTTTTTTGGTTTTCTCCTTTCTCTCCTACTAACACACTATGAGCCCCTTTCCTTTCAGCCCACTAACTCTATATATATTCCCCACCAGAAAATAGGTTTGGGCCCTCTCTTTCACTTCACCAAGATCCACTCCCTTTCACTTCCCTAGGCCCACTCTCTAAAGCCTTTCCACTTGCATAGAATGATGAAACACGCTTCTTTCCCACGTGCTCGTCACAAACATAAACCATAACTCTATATAGCTCAAACATAAAAGTGAAAGTGTGAGCTGCTTCAATGTTGCCACAGGGATCTGCAATTCGGATACTGCTCTCCACCGTACATTATTGAATAGAGTTTGAGATAAGTTGCAATGTTCACGTTATGTAAATAGTACAATGGCTCACTTATTTTTGAGTTGTGTGTTTCGAATATAACCTAGACGTACAGTATTATTTGCTATTCTCAATCTCTTAGAATCGAAACTACTTGGTAGCTTTGTTAGCCATCCCTCATTGTCGATATAAGAGAGACTCAAAAACTTGTTCAGCTCATTCCTAGTCATGTGCTTCATCCATGGAACTCGCTTTGACTTATTTGCCCCTGGTCCAGTGTTTCCTTCCTCTACATATGTGAACTTTTTTCTGCAAACAAATTCATAGAAAAAAAATTATTTATTGGAGTCATGTGTTTGGAATATTTAGAGAGAAAAATAGATAAAAAGCGAGATATTTTAAAAGGCATGCAATTTTTTTTGTTGGTTAAGCTTTAGTATTTTATTGCCCTGCATACAGATGGTTTTTGTTTACTCTTGCTGCGTAAGAAGAAAAATTTGTAGGCTTTTAACTCGAGTTTTATCTTTTCTTCAAAAGTCTGATGCTGGGCTGTAATTACTACAGCTATACTTGATGTTTACTAAAAATAGAGAGGTGGTATATATGTGTAATTTTCATAAAATTAAAGGAAGATTTGCTTTGATTTTAAAAGTAGAGGGGTACGGTTTTAAAAAAATTAAAAGAAATTTGTGTATTTTTTTGGTATGAACTAACTTAACTAAGGGTATTCCTTAGCCAACAACAGCCCTAGACAATATATATGCTTATTAGATTCGGCTATCTAAGAGAAATCTAGTACATTAATATTTGTTTCATGGGAGGTTTGTGTAATTTTTGTAAAATGAAAAAGAAGATATATATGTGAGTGTGTGTACTTTCAGCAAAATGAAAACAACAAATCATTTACTAAACAATGAAAATAAAGCTGAGTGGATGGATAAATCATGCAACATAATAATAAAATAGTCTTACACATCGCGATTCCAAGAATTCCAGCCCTCAGGGTCAACCACATTGGAGAGATAGGAATTGGTGAAAATAACCCTAGAATACGCTCCATAAGCTCTTCCAAGGTGGGCTTTTCCAATTCCATCCACAGTGCATCCCTTAAACACATACCCATTTGCTTCTTTCATGGATTCTCTCTGCTGTGCTGTCATAAAACCACTCAAACCATCTGGCCCTGTTCTAAAATAGATTTTGCAATTCTACACAAACATAAAAATGTAATCAATTATAGTTTGCTACTATATATAAACCAGCATATCAATATATATACATAATAAAATCTATAGCAAGCATTGAATACAACGGCTGTGTCAAGAAATTTTGAAACCTAAGCCAAAACAATTGAAGGGGCTTAGTATTCTTCTGTTACTTATCAATTCTTAAATAATTTTCTTAACTTTTTAAACTAAAGTTATCGAAGTTTTATAATCAAGTAATTTTACCATTTTGCTTTCAGAAGATAATATGGTTAATTGATTTTTGAGTCCAAATGTGACTATTTGAAAGAAATAGATGACATAAGATTGAATAAAAAAAAGGACTTGTTGGGATAAAATTAAAACAAATAACTGTTGCATTGCTTAAGAAACATAAAACTAATTCTTTCCAATATTATTATTATTATTATTTAAACATGTGTGTGTGTGTATATGTGTATATATGTGTGTATATATATATAAACTTAGGGTGTGGGAGCCCTAGTTGATTGCCTTAAACTGCCTAAAGACTCCCATGGCTTTGAATAGTACATCTAAACTAAATGCAGGGAATAGTGTGTCTAGTTGTAATAAAATGAACAATGTAAAACCCTAAAATGCAGATGTACGTAGATGAATATAAATATATATATATATATAAGAAATATGTGTGATTGTGTGTTACCTCATAGATTGACTGCCCTTTTCCACATATGAAATCCGTTTCACCTTGAATATAGCAGTTATGGAAGTAATGGCGACCTGCTTCATCCCACAAGGTGTCTTGGACCCCTTTGAAGGCACAGTCATAGAATGCACTTTTGTCTCCCAACACTGCAGCTGCTACTGCCGGAAGAGTTCTCTCTTTTGCTTCATCATTCTTTGAGGCAAGATTATACATATTCTACCAAAACATTCATTCATTCATTCATTCATCCTATTAGGGTTTAGAAAGGAATCAGATGTGTCGTTTCAACCGGCAAATCGGTGAACTAAGACCTATTGTATGATCACCGCCGGATTGTTTTCAAAACTGTGGCTTTAGTGGAAAACCGATAAAAAAATTAATAATGGAAAGAAATTATATTTTTCAACTATCTAATAGTAGCTAGGATAATTCAACGCCTAAAATAATGGAACTCGCATCTATGTAATTAAGTGAAAAATAAAAACATATTAACATGGCTTTATTAAGCCAAAGGTATTATTATTGCTTAATTGTAGAATTACCTCGAATGTAATGCCCTTTGCTACAACGTTAGGTGCATTTGATTCAAAAGTACAACTGGTATCCATTACTTGATGGTCACTCCACTGAATGATTGTAGAAGAACTCCCAGCTCCTTCTAGAAAAATGCACGGTTTGTCCATTGGTATTGTTACTTTCTCCCTGAAAGTCCAAATGGAGATTATGTACCCATTAAAATTATATAAACCATGTAGAATTGGACCAGACCAACTGATTTGACTCGTGCACAGATGAACTAGACTCTAGTCTTGCGTAAAATCGTCCTAAATTGGACTTGTTTAAAATTGGCAAAAACCATTTTTACATCTATATATATATATATTAAAGTAGAATCCAACTAGCTGATTAGTTTCAAAAATTGTTGTTCACTCAGACTCATTTTACTATATAATATATATATATATGTTTATAAATATAATAATTTAATCATGATTTGTTCGAACAAATTGCTATAGTTAAACCAAATGAATGTTGAATGGAGATGTATGCACTGTAAAATTATATAAACCACGTAGAACCGGACAGACTGGTTGATTTAATTAGTGAAAAGATGAACTAGGCTCTAGTATTATTGCAACACAAAGGGGAAAGGTATATTGTTAATAATTTCCGTACGAGGTAATGATAAAATAAAATTAGTTAGAAAAACATAAAATTAAAGATTAAGACTTCTTACGTGTAAGTTCCTGAAGAAATCTGGATGTGAATCCATTGATTGTTGTTGGTAGGGATAGAATCAATGGCACTTTGAATCGTTCTGAAGCTTCCTCGTCCTCCTGACTCACCAACGTTAATAACTTTTGAAGGATTAGAACAATCGTTGGCATTGCAAACACTTCTGAAAATGACGAGAAAAATGAAAACGAGAGACAGAATTTTCATATCTTTATTTCTTTCTTTCTCAGTTCTATTTTTATGCCTATAGTGGGATCTGCCGTAATCGGGAGATTACTGGATCTTAAATAGAAAAGCAAATGATGATGATTTGACGGAAAAATTAATTGCAATTTATGCTGTTATATCATAGAAAGTAAAAATCAGAAATCCTCTTATTATAAATCATCAAACCAAATCTGCAAACTCTGAAAATGGAAGTAGAAAAAGGAAAATGGTTGCCTATAATCACTTTTTAAAATTTAACTTTGCGGATGATTTTGGTGTGTCATTTATTCTCACATAAATATTCATTACAGCGTTCTCACTGTCAAATTTGATTTAATTTTAGAAAAAAAATTACATTAAACTCCTTAAGCTAAGTGTTAATATCAAAATTATATAATAATTTATGAAAAAATTGAGGTTTCTCATGAGAATCAATCCTTTAATTTGTCTGAGGATTTCTTTTCCTTTTTACCAACCTTTTGGTCAAGGATTGAACCCCACTAAAAGCAAAATTTTCTAAACTATTTTGTCTGTGTCCCAAAAATTTTGAAATTTGACGGGGAAAGGATCATATTATTATTGTGGGCAACCGTTTAACAAAAAAATATTACAAAAATCTGATCTTAATTAATACCACAAAAATGTTATTCTAATTGACATAAAATGTAATTAAATACATCCTCAAACATTTTACTTTAGCTTAAACATTAAAAATTCAAATATTTTAATTTTAAAGTAAGGATTAAGGAAGATATTTTATCACATTTTTTAATTTTCTATATCAATTTTGTGATTATGTCATAATTTTGTAATTAAGTCTTATTTCATAATTAAGGAAGATTAATTCTCTTTCAAACACATAATAGCTAAAATCTCAATTGAAATTGTCAAAATTACAAAGGCGAACGAGGGGAAGGATGCCTCTCGACTAAATAAAGCTTTCATTTATGTAATAAGAACTTTAACACTTCAACTTTTGAACTCATCATATATATATATATATATATATGTATGGTTGAGTTCAAAAACATAATCATGTGACAACATTAATTTCAAAGTTGTGTATTTGAATATATAAACCTAAACTGTATTATTTCCTATTCTCAATTTCTTAGAATCGAAACTACGTGGATGCTTGCCAAGCCATCCCTCATTGTCAATATAAGTGATGCTCAAGAACTTGTTGAGCTCCTTCTTAGCCATGGTCTTCATCCATTGCACTCGCTTTGACTTATTTGCCCCTGGTCCACTGTTTCCTTCCTCTACATATGTAAGCTTTGTTCTGTAATCATATTCATTCATATCATTATTTATTCGAGTGCATGTGTTTTGCATATACAGAGATTAAAAATTAGATAAAAGATGAGTATCAAATGTCATATTTTAAAAGGCGTGCATTTTTGTTGTCAAGCTTTTAGTATTTGTTGCCTTTTCTAAGTAGGATCTGTTTATACGCATTTTGTGTAACAATAAAAAATTGGTAGGCTTTTAATTCAGGAGTTTTACCTTTTCTTGAGAAATCTGATGCTGAGTTGTAGTCTATATATCGATATATAATAATATAAAATTATAGAAAACTGCACCGTCCATAATATGAACAGTATAACTCATCTTATATACTCCATGTAAAACATAGGCCTAAAATTTGGTTATAGCTATATATGATGTTTATCAAAAATAAAGAGGAAGTCTTGGTAAATTTCATAAAATTAAAGGAGGTTTGGATTATTTTTTAAAAATAGAGGGCCGCTACGTGTAATTAAAAAAAAAAAGACATTCGTGTACTTTATATTTGTTTTATGCATGGGAGGTATAATAAAAATAGAACAGGAAATATATGTGTGTGCACAATTTCAACAAAATTAAAAAAAATTTACAAAAATAAAGTTGATTAATTGGAAATGTAAATCAGGTAACATGAAAAAAAAGAAAAATAGTCTTACACATCGTGGCTCTGATTTGTATAAGCCCAACCGACAGGGTCAACCACACTGGAGAGATAGGAATTGGCGAAAATAACCCTAGAATATGCTCTATAAGGTCTTCCAAGTATGGTTTTTCCAATTCCATCTACGTGGCATTTCTGGAACACATATCCACTTGTTTCGTTTATGAATTCTCTTCCTTGTGATGTTATACAACCGCTTCTACCATCTGGCCCTGATTTAAAATAGATCTTGCAACTCTACACAAACATATGAACCTCGTCAATTGATCTCATTAATTACTATTATCAATATATATAATCAAATTTGTTGTAATAAGTCTCATTATTTATAATCTATTTAATCATAAATAGTAGAGGTTCTCATCTCTTAAATAATTAAGTAGTTGGATATTTAATTTTTAGTATTTATGAATAAAGTAAACCTAGTCAATCCTACCTAGTAGGATAAGGTTAATATTATTATTATATAAATAAATTAAACCTAGTTGAAAGGAATCCGTTATTACCCATCATTTCCCAAGAATATTAATCCCTGTTGGGCAGAGGCATGGAAGGTATTATTAGGCCATTTAGGCCTTTGCCTTAGGTTTCCAAATAACACTCTTCACGCAAAAATTTAACTTTTAGATGATGATTAATTAAAAAAATATTATATTAAAAGAATTTTAAGTTTTAATGAATAATTTGATCAATATTGATGATTTTAATTTATTTTTAAAATTAAATGTATTGAAATAAGTGTTCAGAGAAGAAATTAATACTGAAGGATTAAACTATTTCAAAAGGTTATCACATTCTTCTCTAAGTGCATATGCATTACTTATAAAATTATTGACAATATCTATTATTGTTGATATTGCTAAAAGAAGTTTTTATATTTTTCGGCCAAGTGCTGAGAGAAGAATTTCTCAAAATTAAAATTATTCAAATTCTATCCGAGATTAACTACGTTACAATATAAAATCGATAGAATGGATTAAGTACATTATCTATTGAGAATAAAATGTTATGATTACTTGATTGTAAAATTTTAATATTAAATCATTTCATAGCTCAAAAAAATAGAAAAAATAACATGGGAGTTGCTGAATTATATTACACTACCTCAAAGATTGTCTGGCCTTTGCCAAATATGAAATCTGTTTCACCTTGAATGTAGCAATTTTTGTAGTAATGGCGACCTGTATCATCCATTAAGGTGTCTTGGACACCTTTGAAGGCACAGTCATAGAATGCGCTTTTGTCTCCTCTCACTCCTGCCGCTAATGCCGGATAAGTTTGTTTTTCACCTTTGTTGTGTTGAAGGTTATACGTATTCTGCCAAAATAAACATTCTTCACATACATACAGAGACGGAACGAGAAAAATATCTCTGGGGTGAAAAGATAAAAGAAAGTTTATATATTGTAATTTTTGAAACTTGAGGGAAGCTAATTATAATTTTTTTAGGGGTGGTAGTATAATATACCCCTATATAAACACAGAGTCATTGGGGTGATCGCCCCTAAATGCTAATACTTTGGTACATCTCTAATCACATATTTATTTTTTATTTTCAATTTCTAATAATAGGAGATATATATTAAGATATCTTTAAAAGAGACTCCGTCTTATCCTAAATATAGAACAATGTTAACTAATTTATAGACCTTAAGAAAATGTAGTTATATAAAAAATGCTAGTTGTTTCTCTATATTATCCTTATTTACTTCATTAACATATTTCCTTTTTAATAAATGAAGAATGAATTCCAATGACAGATTATAAGACTTAACAAAAAAAGATATAATGGTAGAATTAAAAAAAAAAGTGATTAATATTATAAGTTGTTCTATATTTTAGATTAAGTAAAGTTTCTAAAAAACACCGTATATTTAGGATTGAATGAGCTAATAATTAAGTAATGCTTGATTTGTATAATTACCTCAAATGTAATGCCCTTTGCTATGAAGTTAGGAGCATTTGCTTCAAAGGTATAACTGGTAGACGTTTCACTGTGATCACTTGACTGAATGAGTGTATGAGAACTTCCAGCTGTACCTTCTAGAAAAATGCATGGTTTGTACCATGGTATCATTACTTTTTCTCTGCATATAGAATGGCGAGATATATTCATATTATAAAATTATTTAAAGCATGAATATCAGAATAGACTAACTGATTTGAATAAAATTATTTAAACCATGAAAATCATAACAGAGTGACTGATTTGATTAGTGAATAGAAGAACACGACCTAGATCCTATGATAAATGCTTTAGAAACCAACAGAATGAAGAATCAGTACAAAATTAATTGAAATTAGATGAGTAGTAAGGAATTTAATATTTTTAAATAAAATTTTAAGTTAAGATTTCTATATAGAAAAAAAAATTATGTTAAAAAAACTTTTTCATTTAAACTCGATAATATTAAAATCTGATATGAGAGTATCAGATATAAGATAATTATATGAAAATATTTTCATAAACATATTAATTTAATTATCACTTATTTGAACAAATCACGGACTATGGTCAATCTAAAGAATATTGAATATCAATACATTTGCCTATTGAATAATTGGTTGTATTTTAAAAATATCAATTATTTTCATAAAAAAATATCAATTATCATTCAATATTCCTTTTTCTCTCCAACATCGGCATTCAATATTTATAATTAATTTATAGCAAGTTTCATTATTTATAAATCATAAATAAAATGTCTCTTAAACTCTATAGTCTATACAGTGCACACAAAAAATGTTATAGTTAGTATGAATATATCAATATATATTCAAATATATAGCAAAATAAATTATTCATAGACTATACCTCTCTTACCTCAGACTCCAATACAGTTTCTCTATGAAGTGATAATAAAACAAAATTTAATCGGAAAACCAAAAAAAAAATTATGAAACTTCTTACGTATAATTTCCTGCAGAAATTCGGATGTGTATCCATTGATTGTTGTTGTCAGGGATAGAGTCAATAGCCCTTTGAATGGATTTGAATTTTCCTCGCCCTGACTTATGAACATTAATAACTTTCACAGGATAAGAGAAATCCTCGGCATAGCAAGCACTACTAAAAATGATAAGAAAAAGGAAAATGAGAGCCAGAATTTTCATGTCTGTATTTCTTGCTATCTCACTTTTTTTTATATAAATAGTGAGTTGTGTTATGTCATCTTTGGAGAATACCGGATTTTAAATAGAAAAGCTAATGATAATGATTTGAAGGAAAAATTAACTACAATAGATTCTGTTATATCCTAGAAAATAAAAATCAGTAACTCTCATGCTATAAATCATCAAAACAAATATGCAAACTCTGTGAAAATGGAAGTACGGCAGGAAAATGGTAGCCTATAATTACTTTTCAGAATCTAGCTTTGTGTGGGTGATTTACGTATGCCATTTAATTTCTCAAATAAATTTTATAACAGTAATTTTTTTCCATTAAAAAATATTCATTACTGTGTTCGCACTGGCAAATTTGATTTAATTTTAGAATGAAAAATTACACTGATCTCCTTAAGCTAAGTCATAATTATATACAAACCTATATAATACACTATTAAAGAAAATTGAAAAGGTTTCTCATGTGAAATTAAACGGATCATACCCCCCATAACTCCCTTCCTAATTTCTGTAACTCTCTTCAATTTCTTGCAGTAACCCCCATTTTATTTTGGTAACTCCCGTTAGTTTTAGAATGATGGCTTAATGAAACAATCTCCCTGAAACTAGTATAAATAGGAGAACTCATGTACTTTCTGAGCATCAAAGAAAATAAACAGAGTTCAGTTTTACAGTGTTCATTTTGGTTTTTGTGCCATTTTGGTATCAGAGCTAGGTTAGAGAGTGTCTAATAGCCGAGTAAAGTGAGAGAGCCGTCAGAAAGCAATCTAAAAGTGAGCAGCTGCCATCGGAGTCCATTTCCGGTCACTTTTCGAGCAAACGGACATTACCATCGAGCTCAGGAGGCCAGAAAACCTCGAATTGGAGAGTTTTACCGCCGTCTGATACTCCACACGCCGCCATGCGCCACTATCGGAATTCCACGCGCCGGCAACATTCTCCACGCGCCTGCTGGAGGTTGAAGATGATGACATCATCTGCCACGTCATCCTGACCTGTTCAGTCAGCGACAGATCAGCCACCCTGTGTCTTCCACATGTCACTTCTGCCACGTCACCCTGCCCAGTCAGCCAAACTTCTAATATTTACAGTTTAACCCTTAAACTCTTCCCTATTTATACATTTGCCCATATGCTTTCCATATTTACATTTTAGTCCCCAAACTATCATAAATTACATTTTGACCCCATAACTTCCTAAAATTTCAATTTTGCCCCTAAACTTTTTGAAATTGCAATTTCACCCATATTTTTCCAAAATTACAATTCTGCCTCACACTTTCTTAAAATTCCTTTTCCACCCCTATATCCCATAAAATTACTTTTTCATCCCTATACTTTTTAATTGTTTTTGCCTAAGTCCTAACCTTGCAGAGAAGGCCCAAAAAAAAAAGACCTCCAAAATGCAGGAATGTACAAGACATTGCGATGGACGAGATGAGACGTCAAATACGAGAGTTAGAGGCTACCATAGAAATGCAGCGAGCTTTGCTAGACACTTGCAGAGAAAACCTAGAAGGTGATTCGAGTAGTAGTAGTTCGTCATCCACTGACAACCACCGTCGTCCTCAACAACAACCATTCCACCCTAGTGATATCAAAGTAGACATTCCTAAATTTGAGGGAAGATTCCAGCCAAACGAGTTTATAGATTGGCTTCAAACTATTGAGCGAGTATTTGAATACAAGGAGATTCCAGACGGACAGAAAGTCAAGATCATCGCCCTTAAACTCAAGAAACATGCTTCCATATGGTGGGAAAACCTCAAACGGAAGCAAATAAGCGAGGAAAACATAAGATTGAGACCTGGGAGAAAATGAGACGATAGCTCACCAGGAAGTTCCTACCGGAACATTACCATCAGGATAATTTTATCCAATTGCAGAATCTTCGATAGAGGTCCTTGTCTATAGAAGAATACACCAGAGAGTTTGAAAAACTTATGATGAAGTGTGACATACAAGAGAAGGAGGAACAAACGATAGCTCGTTATCTTGCAGCGTTAAACGGTGACATCAGTCATCTAGTCCAGCTTCAGCAGTATTGGACTTTGGATGATGTGATTCGCCTAGCCATCCGTATTGAGAAGCAAATGGCCAAGAGGTCTTCTTTTCAACCTTCGTCTTCTAGGGGTTATTTTGATGGCCGTAAGGCAGAATTTCAGCAGCCTAATTCCTCAAGCAAGCCGCAGCCTAGCACAACACGTAAGCCTCCACCGAATACTGCCAAGGAGTCTGGCTCTAAAGCAACCCGATGCTTTAAATGCCAAGGATTCAGCCACATCACCTCAGACTGTCCTACTCGGAGGATTGTCACCATTAGGGAAGGGCAAGTTTATGAAACACCTGAGGAAGATGAAGAGGAGTCTACATTTTATGAAACTGAACCGGTATATGATGAGGAGATTATGCCTGTAGATCAGGGAGAGGCTTTGGTTATTAGACAAAGTCTACATGCAGATGTAGTTAAGGAAGAACCCTGGATGCTACGTAACATTTTTCACACCTATTGCACTGCCCAGGGCAAAGTTTGTAATGTCATCATTGACAGTGGGAGCTGTGAAAATGTAGTATCTGACTACATGGTGCAGAAATTGAAACTACCAATGCACGACCATCCGTATCCTTACAAGCTTCACTGGCTCAATACTGGAAGTGAGGTAAAAGTTTCTAAGCAATGCCTTGTTACTTTCTCTATTGGGAACACATATTGTGACGATGTTTTGTGTGATATTGTTCCCATGGATGCATGCCACCTTCTTTTAGGGAGACCATGGCAATATGATCAATATGCTCTGCATGATGGACGTACAAACACCTACTCTTTCACTAAAGACAATGTCAAGATCAAGCTAGTGCCTCTACCGCCTAGTGAGTTTAGCAAAGCCTCGATAGAAGCTAAACCATTGGTGACTTTCATGACCAAGGAAGAGTTCAAAGTGACGAAATCTGAAACCCAGACGATGAGTTTCATATTAGTATTTGAGGCGAACAGTGAGTCCACCATATCGCCAGGAGTTATGCCCTTATTATCCAAGTTTCCAGACGTGATAGCTGATGAGATACCACCTGGGTTGCCACCCATGCAAGACATATAACACGCCATTGATTTTATTCCAGGAGCAATCATTCCTAACAAGCCTACTTATAGGATGAGTCCTCAGGAACATGCCGAAGTCCAGTGACAAGTTGAAGAGCTGCTGAAGAAAGGGCTGGTTCGGGAAAGTGTTAGCCCTTGTGCTGTACCTGTTCTGTTAGTACCCAAGAAAGATGGGAGTTGGAGAATGTGCATCGATTGCCGAGCTGTTAAAAAAATTACTATCAAGTATCGGTTTCTGATACCCCGGCTCGATGACATGTTAGACCAGCTACATGGTGCCATTACCTTTTCCAAGATTGACCTTCATAATGGTTATCACTAAATTCGGATTCAGCCAGGAGACGAATGGAAGACCGCATTCAAGATAAGAGATGGCTTGTATGAGTGGAATGTAATGCCTTTTGGACTAACCAATGCCCCTAACACATTCATGCGCTTGATGAATTAGGTATTGCGACCCTTCACTGGAAAATTTGTTGTTGTTTACTTTGACGATATTCTTATTTACAGCAAGAGTCAGGAAGAACACTTTGATCACTTACGGCAAGTCTTGCAAGCCCTGCGAGACCAAAAGCTTTTTGCCAATCTAAAGAAGTGCACCTTTCTCGCCAATGAAATCATTTTCTTGGGGTACATCATCACCACAGAAGGTGTTTGAGTTGATCTGAGTAAAGTTGAAGCCATTAATAGCTGGCCAATTCTAAGATCTCTTCAGGAAGTTTGAAGCTTCCACGGATTAGCTTCTTTCTATATGAGGTTTATCCTCAATTTTAGCTCTATTGCAGCACCCCTTGCAGATTGCACCAAGGGAGATAAATTTCAATGGACGGAGCAAGCTCAGAGAAGTTTTGAGTAGCTAAAGAAGCGGTTGACTGAAGCTCCCGTCCTAGCTCTTCCAAATTTTGACCAAGTGTTCGAGGTTAGCTGTGATGCTTCCAACACTGGAATTGATGTTGTCTTAAGCCAGGAAAGCCATCACATTGCCTTTTTCAGTGAGAAACTCAATGATGCCAAACTCAGGTATTCTACTTATGATAAAGAATTCTATGTCATTGTCCAAACTCTGCAACATTGGAGTCACTATCTCCTGAATAAGGAGTTCATACTTTTTTCGGATTCATGAAGCCCTAAAATATTTGAACTCTCAACAAAAGATCAGCCACAAACATGCCCGTTGGAGTGAAATCTTACAGTCTTATCCCTTCTTCATTAAGCACAAGGCTGAATTTTAAACTCTGTAATTGATGCTCTTAGCCATCGACATGTGTTACTAATAACAATGCAGGCCAAAGTTATTGGTTTTGATCTTGTCAAGGAGATGTACCAGGATGACCCTGATTTCCGTGGAGTGTGGGAAGCTACTGCCAATCAATCGTTCCACCAGTATTACTGACATGATGGGTTTCTATTCCGAGGTAAAACCCTATGCATTCCTCAAAGTTCTTTGAGGGAGGCGATAATTTGGGAAGCTCACGATGAAGGATTAGATGGTCATTTTGCAAAGACAAGACAATTGATCTGGTCAAAGAGAATTTCTATTGGCCAACGCTTGAACAAGATGTCAACCGGCATGTACAACGATGCCGAATATGTCATTTGACTAAGACCAAGGGGCAAAATACAGGATTATACATGCCACTGCTGGTTCCAGATGCGCCGTGGGAAGATGTGAGCATGGATTTTGTTCTTGGTTTACCCCGAACACAAAGGGAAAAAGATTCCATCATGGTTGTTGTGGATCGATTTTCAAAGATGGCCAATTTCATTCCATGCCAGAAAACTAATGATGCAGTTCAAGTTGCAGATTTGTACTTCAAAGAGATTGTCCATATCCATGGCATTCCTAAGACTATTACCTCTGATCGTGATGTTAAGTTCCTTAGCCACTTTTGGAGGACGCTATGGAAGAAGATGGGAACTAAGCTCCAATTTAGCAGCGCTAGCCATCCACAGACAGACGGTCAAACTGAAGCTATTAATAGAGTTCTGGGCAATCTTCTTCGAAGTTTTGTGGGAAAGAATTTGAAGCAGTGGGACCTCATTCTTGCTCAAGTTGAATTTGCCTACAATAATTCTGTTAATCAAGCAACTGGGAAGTGTCCGTTTGAAGTTGTTTACGGCACTCATCCCCTTAGTCCACTAGACTTGACCCCTTCACTTAATAAGCAGTAGTATAGTTCTGATGCATATCAAAGGGCTAAGGAAATCAAGAAGTTGCATGAACAAGTTCGTGAAAGAATCCAGAAGTAGAATTTCAAACTCAAGACACAGCGAGACAAGCATCGAAAGCAACAAATCTTTAATGTGGGAGACTTGGTTTGGATACATCTAAGAAAAGAGTGTTTTCCTAAACAACCCAATGCCAAGTTGTCTCCTAGAGCTGATGGTCTTTTCAAGATTGTACAAAAGATCAACAACAATGCTTATAAGGTTGAATTACCTGGTGCTTATGGAGTTTCTGCCACTTTTCAATGTTTCTGATTTGTCACCCTATCTGGATGATGATGCTAACTTTGACTCGAGGGCGAGTTCCCTCCAACTTGGGGAGAATGAAACGGATCATAACCCCCTATCATAACCCCCATAACTCCCTTCCTAATTTCCATAACTCCCTCTTCAATTTCTTGCAGTAACCCCCATTTTATTTTGGTAACTCCCGTCAGTTTTAGAATGCTGGCTTAATGAAACAACCTCCCTGAAACTAGTATAAATAGGAGAACTCATGTACTTTCTGAGCATCGAAGAAAATAAATAGAGTTCAGTTTTACAGTGTTCATTTTGGTTTCTGTGCCATGAAATAATTCTTTTGTCCAAGACGATTGAACCCGATGATTACTTTTTGGAATGAAAGTATGGGAGGAAAATTGGTAGCCTATAATTACGCTTCAGAATTTAGCTGTGGGTATGATTTAGGTATGTCATTTAATTTATCACATAACTATTCATTACTTTACAAAAATATTCATTAATTTGTTCTCACTAAAAAATATAATTTCAATATTCATTACTTTAAATTTAGCTGTCAAATTTGATTTAATTTTAGAAAGAAAAATTATATTGATCTTTTTAAGTTAAGTCTTAATTACAAAATTATGTAATGCTTTTATAAAGAAAATTGAAAGGGTTTCTCATAAGAAACAACCCTTTTGTACGAGTAGAGACTTTTGTTTTTTTGGACCAACACCAAATGGGAGGAGCAAGAGGATTAGACTTAAAGTAAACATGCTAAAATATTTTGTCAGGTCCAAATTTTTTGAAATATGATGTTGGATTATACAAGGTTCACCCTTGATGGGTTGAAAGGAAAAGCCCAATTCCATTTTTCAGATAAATTTAATCAATTAAATATTTTTGAATTTCAAATTATTTATGTAAAATATGAATAACTTCATAAAGTAAGAGAGAATTGTAATGAAGAAAAATGAAGAAAGTATTTCTTATTCATTTTTCAATGTACAAGATGTGTTATACATTACCTCTATTAATTTATAGATCTTATATCCTAAAATTCTAACCCAAGAGTTACAATGGCATCATACTACATAATTGTACAATTCAAAACCTTTGGAGGTTATAGATATTAATCATAAAAAAAAAACTCCTAAGAATTTATTCATTTTGATCATAAAGGTTAGTGTGGTATTCCAAAAGACTAGTCTTGAGGGTTATGAACATCCAAATAATATTATAGTATTTCATGACATTCCCCTTTGAATATCTATAATAAATATTATGCTTCTCTAAGCTAAAGTCTTATTTATACACAAAATTATATAGTATGTTTTTAAAGAAAATTGAAAAGGTTTCTAATGTGAAGCAATTTGTAACAACTCAAAATTAATTATTTCATACATGTTAGAGGACTCATGAAAGGATATTGTTGAAATTATATATATATATATAACCAAAGGGCCAGGACCATAGGGATGAAGGAAAATAAAACCATGAAATTTTTCAGACAGAACCAACTAGCGTCGTGGCGCTAGCATTGCCCACTGCAGTGCTAGGTTGCGAACTTCTTTGAATAAGAAGCAACCAGAATAGTGTTATTTCAAGGTGATCCAAGTAAGCTCTGCTAGGGTTTGAGTTTTGGGCTGGAGATCGAAGTTTTTTGGCCTTGAGAAACTCAAATCTTGTAGGTATGGTGTCTTCCCAACTCCCTCTTCTCTTCCTTCAAGCTTTGAAGCATGATTTTTGTGGGTTTTGTTTGGGTTTTTATTTTGGCTGAGATTCTACCAATTAAATTGTGTTAGAATGCCTTAAAGAATTGATGTTTAGTGTTTGCAAGCTTTGGGTAATGGTTTTTGGGTGAATGAGTTGTGATTTCTTCAAACCCTAGCCTTACTTTGCGTTCTTGGTGTTGCACAAAATTTCTGGACATTTGGTTGCTTTGGGGATTTGATTTAAGTGTAATGATGAGTGGGTATGATAATAGTTTCATGGGTTTATGAAGTAGAAGCTTAGAATCCCAATTGGTAGTTAATTAGAGGTTATATCACCACTTGATTCTTGTGTTAATTGTCACATCTTACATTTACAGATCTTTCCTATGAAAATTGTATACTTTTACATCATAAAAAGGGTCTTTAAAAGTTTGAGCCAATTAAAAACTTAAGACTATATAAAACTATTTTTTGCAGTTTTACAGCTCATTGTGCAATAAACTTTCAAAATTCAGAATTAAATATAGAAAAACTATTTCATAGTGATTCAAGTCTCTGAAAATCATTTACATCTTGAATTTTATGTAAAAAATAGGAAATTGGAAAACAAATGCTCAAATTCATACAATTTATTATATAAACTTTACTGTTGATTTTCTGGCTCCAGATTCCGTCCAAAATCTGAGCATCAACTTTGAAAATTCGTATCCCATAAAATACAAAGCTATTTCATGCATACTTAGATCATTGGATTTATTTTCTAACCATATTTATTTCATATATTTTATTTTACTTCTACTAGTCAGCGTACTATTTTAAACCTTAAAGGGTCAAAAATGACTTTCACTAGAGCAATTCCAGTAAAACATACATCTCTATAATTGTATAAACCCAAATACAGCCAAACCAGTGCCATTTTGTTCCTGAAACATAGCTCTATCCATACATATAAACCACTAAATTTTTGAAAATGTATTTGAATTTATACAATCATCCAAAAGAAATAGTATGAAATAGAACATTAACAATTTTCCAGCAAGTTTTCATCATCATTCTTCATGCTCCACATGCTTCCTTTTACCATGACTTGGCCCTATCATTGATTAACTACAGGTTAAAATTTGGAAATCTCAGTAGTCAACTTGCACATGCTATCATGTTATTACAATACATTTGAAAACATATAAAACATAGCATACTTTCATTAAAATATTAAAATATCCATGTTGTCAAACGAAATTTCAGTAGCATAACAACTTAAAAATAAGATATTCTAGGCTTAGCTCTTATCATAAAACACCACTCAATCAAAGAAAAATAGTCATAATACAACATGACAACATTTCACACCATATAAATATATAGAACATCATCAAGCAATAATATCAAGTAAGAACAAAAGACTATTTTGGAGTTTTAATCTTTGAACCTTGCTTTCCTTTTGATTTGGGTTAGTTCCTTAACTTGTTTAAAACCTAACAATATCATTAAACTTCACTTAACAACTTGCTAACATCATGAGAACCTATGTATGCATAAATGGTCCTATTATGCAAACCAAATTCTTTAATGATTCCCTTGCTTGGCCGTGACCTTAAGAACCTTGGAGAGAGGAGAATAATGCTTCAAACCCTAACACAAATCATGCTACATGAAAGGGAAAGGGACAATAGAGATATTAGAGAAAGAAGACTTACCTTGAAGGCCTTACTTCCTTCTCCTCTTCCTTCTCTCCTTCTTTCTCTCTTCCTCTCCCTCTCTCTCGGCCTCACCCTCACTTTCTCTCTCTATCACACCTTCCTCCTTCTCTCTCTAACCCTCTTCAAGTGGTTTACAAATGAGCAAAGAGGGGAGGGAGCCTTGGATCTAATCTCAATTTAATGGCCAACAATTATTCTTGAATTGTTTATACCATTTTACCCTTATGCCCATAGATATTCTCTATCACGAGAGAGAGTAGTGGAGGGTATTTTTGTCCATCAATTCCCTCTCTTTTTCAATTTTTGTGAGGCAAGAGAGAGGTTGTACTTTCTTGAACTTTTACAAGTCAATTTAGCTCTGGTTTATATACTTTTAATCTGGTTTTTATATTATATTCTATATCTTTTCTATTTACTTTATCTGTTGAACCCACTATCTTTTTCTCTTTACTTTTTCATCTGAGGTCCACTTGTCTTGCTTTTTTTTTTACTATTCATCTTCCTCGGCATTTACTATTTACATGGGACCCGCTTTTGACTGTATTTGTATTTTTCCTTCTCTAAGCTCACATAATCAGTATTACTTGTACTTTTAGCCTACATTGGAGTATTATATTATTATTTTCTTTCTCTTTTTTTGTAAAATGACCATTTTGCCCTTACTTCTTGGCAAAATAAGGGCAAAAAGACCATTTTTCCCTTTCCCTATTAAGCCCACTTTTGACATTTTTATGATATTTTGAGCCTTGAAACCATTTAATTAAATATACAGGCCTTCCCAAACATCATAAATTAATCCAAAATAATTTCATATCATTCGTAACATTATCTGAACATAAAATACATACAAAAAATGAAGATGTTACATTAATCGATTGTGTAGGGTGTGAGCTTGCTTGATTGAAGTCTCTACATACCGAGAAGTCATTGGGAAACACAGGACTAGTTGGTAAGTAGTAATTATGTTGTGTGAAGGATTAAAACCTTATATGTACAAAGGCTTAGATGCTTGAAAATGGTTATTTTGGGGTCTTTGAAGTTGTATTGAGCTTGTTTCATGGTTAGAACATTGAGAATTGACTTGGGTTGCATCCCTCTTGTGTGTGTATGTATAGTTGGTTCTCTAATGGCCTACCGAGGTATCGAGTAAGTTTGGTCAACTTGAGGTAACTAGGGAGTAACTTTTATTTGCTATATATGTTTTGAATCTTTCATATCATCATATACATTTTTATGGCATGGCTAGTAAGTTTTTTCTCATACCCTTACTCTCTCGAGAACTATGATAAGAAAATGGAAATAGTTAGATATATATATATATATGTATGTATATAAGTACAATAGAATTTCATATATGGTTATTATGCATTCCCCTATTCTTATCTTGTATAAGAATACTATGCTAGTATGATGATAATGATGATGGTGACAATGAATGAAAATGGCGAATGGAAATGTATATATATGTTTATGAGCATGATGAAGATTGATGCATATGATTATTGTGCATCCCATAAGTTTATTTCGTATGTTAATATTATGCTAGCATAATGGTATATAGCATGAATGACATGGTAGTATGGCATATCGACATTGTCACTGATTGTATATTGTTAAGGTATAATGTTATTGGGTGACTACAGTATGCTGATCCATCCATTAAATGGCACATGAGGCCTTGTGTCTAAGTGGTGAAGCCTATGATATCCCTGTCACTAAATAATCATCATTTGGCGAAGAGACTCAGATGGCTATGGATTGGGAATCACCTTCTTTAAATGCCACCAATTTAGGTAGTCCAGGTAGAGGGGAGCCATGGTCCAACCATTAGTGTAATGGCCTTTGATCGGGCATAACTAGTGGGAGGTGAACTTAGTGATTATCCCAAAATCAGCCTTTACTGCTTGTTAGAAGGGGGCTACTTATTGAGATTACCCTGTGATGGTAATTGGCTTACGATTTTAGCCGAGATTATTGGAGGTTCTATTGCATATCACATGCATTGCATATTGCATTGTATATCTTGTGTATAATTGTTTGTATTTGAATTCTCATATTTAACAAAGCTACCCCTTGGTTACTGGGACTTTTGTCTCACCCCCCCATGGATAAAATTTTCATGAAAGAGCCCTAGCTCTAACAAGGAGAAAGCTGAGAAGGATTAGCTCCCCTTGCTGATGCGTGAGATATTTGAGTACTATTGATTGGCATGTGTTTATTTAAGAACACATGTTATGTTGTAGTAACGTGCCAAGTGTAGAACATTCAATTGATACAATATGCAATGTTATGTTTCGAGTTGTCTAGGCTTGTCTTGAAACTTATTTTCCCATGCATGTATGCCTTGTGTGAGTGATGTTGGTTGACTTAGTCATCATTGTGGATGGTTGAATGTCTTTTGAGTTTAGACTAATATGTATATAATGATAATGTATGGTTTTGAGCCCTTTTGGTAACCATTGGGAATGTTTAATAGGTGGACACATGGTGTGTGACCTATTTCTTGAAATGCCTTGTTTGGACTTGGGGATTGTTTACCCCATGTGTATTTTGATGTGTTAGATAGGATTTTGAGTTTTGTTTGGATTTTTTGTAGGGTTTATAGAAAATGAGTATATAACTACTCGTTAGTCAAGTTTAGGACTCAAGAGAGTCAAATCTTGAGAGAGTGATTTCCTGGGGGTGTAACTTCCTTAGATAGTATCTTTGTGTCATTTGTGACTTGTGGGAATAGGTTTGGTGGCCAAATGATTATCGATTGGTTTTGGGAGAGGTTGGTGCCAAGTTTTGTCCTAAAAGTGACCATTTTGGTCCTAGGAGTCCAAAATATCCATATAAAGGAATCTTGTGATGGTTTACGCCTGTAGTTAGAGGAGGTATAACGTGACCTGTTGGCATTAGAATCTCCTAGATCAGAGATCAGATAGAGGACTTATGTGTTAGATATGCTGGCTTCCCAGGAGGGGAGTGAATTGGGAAGATTAAAATTTTCTGCAAAATGTCAATAAAGTGAAGAAAGCAAAGGTGACAGTAAAACAGAGTATAAGTGAATGACAAGTGAAAGTAGTAATAGAGAAGGGAAGACACAGATGTTTATCCTGGTTCAGTCTCTCAATCTTGACCTACGTCCAGTCCTCAAGCCACCACTTGAGATTTTCGCTATCTTGCAAGAATTCAGTGGGCTTCTTGCAAATGCCACAGTACAGCTATGATACTCTATTTTTTTTTTTAGAGCTCACACTTTCTCTCTTTGTACTCTAGCTAAGTGCTTCCTCAATCTCTTGTGATATCCCCTCACAAGAAAATCTTTCTTCCAGATGAAGATAAGATTGTTTACAATAGATAAACTCTCTTAATCATAGTGTATATGAAAGTTGGAGTACAAAGAATGAAGTATGTGAGAGTAAGAGACTTTGAGTTGATGATTTGGCAGAGTTTCAGTATATATAATGTCAAAATCGTTACCCACAACTTCAAATGATGTTATATTTATAGATTTAGGTCTTAACTATACGTTAGAGACAAAATCTATCCGTTGGAGAAGTTACCCAACGGTTACTCTGAAAAACTATCCGTTTACCAACCGCATTTAATGCTTCTGACATTCCAAGTTCGAATTTTGGTTGGTCAACAAACGGATTTCACAGAAACCGAAAGCTAAAGACTTTAACATTGAACATTCGAAGTTCGTCTGTCATGAAGCAAAGTTCAAATTTTGATCTTTGAAAAATATTTCTATATTGGAACATACGAATTTTCAAGTTTAAGGTTCTTCTGGAAAGTATGAACAGTTGTTTCATTTTGCTACAGTGCCTTCGAAATTCGAATTTTGATACACAAAACTTCGTCTATCAGTAGGCAGTTCAATAAGACACAATAGTTCATCTATTCGAAATTCAAATTTTCAAAATGTAAAGTTCGTCTGTCAGAGAGGCCTCTTTTTTTACTTACTTCAAAGTTCGAATTTCTGAATACTATCATTCCTATGTCAACATATCATCATAACAAACTCACAAGCTTTGTTTCTGAAATTTGAATTTTCATGTTCAAAGTTCGTCTGTCAGTGAGCCATTTTGATGCTCTTTCCAAACTCAATTTTCAGATGAACTTTGACATATCCTCGGACGAATTTTTCATTTTTCATAAGTTGTATTTTGTCTGAAATTCGAATTTTCAAAAGCCAACGTTCGTCTGTCAGAGAAGGCTCCTTTCAGACAAGATTCAAAATTTGAATTTCTGCAGTCAAAGTTTATTTGTTAGAGAAGGCTCTTTTCAGACTTGTTCATTTTCAATACGAAATTCGAATTTCCAAAGCCAAAGTTTAAATTTTCAAAACAGCATATCAATATAAACATTTCAAACTTCGTCTGTTAGTGGGTATTTTTCAAATATTCCATGGATTAACATAGAATCATAGTTTTAAAACATCTTTTTGCCAATTCAAAGTCTTTTACTCAATTTAAACATGGGTGTAGATTCTACATCTATTCTTGTGCTGGTTTTTCTTGAATTTCTCCACTTGAGATCACTTGTGCACCTTTGATATCTTCTCCCCAAACTCTAGAAAGTTGGTTTGAAATCATCAAAATACTTGATTCAACATTATGTGCGTCCGAAGCCAATCAAAATTGATAGCAAAATGCTATCATTTGCAGAAGTGTAGGGTGCGTAACACTAGACCAAGCTGGGTTCTTGGCCTTTTTTTTTTTGTGATGTCTTTTGGTTCCATCTGCTATGCTGTATCCTAACCCGCTAGCCCTTGTTTTAGGTCTTATACACTTAGGATGTTACACAATTCTTTTATCCAAGAGGATTGAATCAATGTTAAGAAAATTAGTAGTCACTAGATCAGCTAAAGCACTGGTTCAGGGTTAAATAGTCTAATCAAGGTTAGATTGGTCATAATTAATAAGTATGATAAAGATTAAAATGATGTTATTACATAAAGAAAATATATTCAAGAACTAAACAAAAAAAGGAGCAAAGATTAGAGAAAAAAGAAAAAAAGGTAGAGGAGGGAAGAGTATGAACCTTTGTTATCAAACACTTTTAAAAGGACATATTAAAGCTAAATTAAAAGGATTAAGTTTGAAATTAAAATGTAGATATATAATAGGTATGACAAGGTTTAAAATAATATCATCATATAAAGAAAAAATATTTAAGAAATAAATGAAAAAATGAGCAAAGTTCAAATAGATGGAAAACACAATTTGATGTTTTTATTGGGGATAATGTTATTAAGCATTTTTAGAAGGAAAATTATAACTAAATTTAAACTCGTCCATATAATAAAGGAGGGGGCTTTTCTTGATTCTGTCATGTGGCTTGGGCATGCAAATTAGTTGTAAGGCCCATGGCCCAGAAGTGCAATTTTCATTTGTGTAGTAACAACTTTTTTTAAAAAAAAAATTGCTCTAATTAAATCGGAATAGTAGTCAACTGGTTAACTGATTCTTGATTGGTTTCTTGGATGTCTAGTTCTCAGTGTGTTCCAAACTTGGTACTGGTTCCTAATCCAACCATTTAGACTGTCCAATTTAATCTAGTTTTTTTAACAAGAGTTACAATGATATAATTCTACATGATTGTACAATTCAAAACTTTTGGAGGTTATAGATATTAATTATAAAAAAATTCGTAAGCAATTATTCATTTTGATTATAAAAGTTATGTAGTTTTAAGTGTGGAATTTCAATCCCAAAAGACTATTCCTGTGGGTTATGGGCATTCAGATATAATATTATAATATTTCATGATGCATGTGCAAAATAAATATTATGCTTTTGTAAGCTAGTCTTTCTTATATAACACTTTTATCAAGAATACTTAAATGGTTTCTCACGTGAAGAAATTCTTTTGGGAAAAAGACACTTTGAGACCCTGGAAGAAGAATAATGTCAAATTAAGACCTATAAAACTTAAAACCCCTCAAAAGGACCTAGGTCCTTATATGTCATTAAAAAAAAAACTTGTTTACCAAAATACCCCTTTCTCTTTCTTCCTTTCCTCCCAACCTACTGTCGCCGGCGCCGGCGCCGGTGACCTCACCGGAGGTCCGATCACCGGCGACGTCGCCGGAGGTCTGGTCATCAGAGCTCCGGTCGCCGAAGCTCCGGTCACCGGTGATAGCGCCGGAATAGTGAAATGTTTTCACTTGGAAAAATAGTTTTTGCCATTTGGAAATTTAGTTATCCCCACTTGGAAAATTAGTTATCGCCAGTTGGAAATTTAGTTATTTCCACTTGGGAGATTTGTTATCCATACTTGGAAATTTAGTTATCTCCACTTGGAAAATTAGTTATCGTTAATTGGAAATTTAGTTATTCTCACTTGGGAAATTTGTTATCTACACTTAGAAATTTAGTTATCTCTACTTAGAAAATTAGTTATCACCAGTTGGAAATTTAGTTATTCTTACTTGGGAAATTTATTATCCATACTTGGAAATTTAGTTATTCTCACTTGGAAATTTTTTATAACTAAATTTCTGAAATGAAAATAACTAAATTTCCCAAGTGGAGATAACTAAATTTTCAAGTGTAGATAACAAATTTCACAAGTGAGAATAACTAAATTCCCAAGTGGGGATAACTAAATTTCCAAATGGAGATAACTAAATTTCTAAATGTAAATAACAAATTTCCCAAGTGGGAATAACTAAATTTCTAACTAGCGATAACTAATTTTCCAAGTGGGGATAACTAAATTTCCAAGTGTGAATAACAAATTTTCCAAGTGAGAATAATTAGATTTCTAACTGGTGATCACTAATTTCCCAAGTGAAGATAACTAAATTTCCAAATGAAATTAACTAAATTTCCAAGTGTGGATAACAAATTTCCCAAGTGAGAATAACTAAATTTCCAACTAACAATAACTAATTTCCCAAGTGGAAATAACTAAATTTCCAAGTATGGATAACAAATCTCCCAAGTGGGAATAACTAAATTTCCAACAGGCGATAACTAATTTTCCAAGTGGGGATAACTAAATTTCCAAGTGGCAAAAACTATTTTTCCAAGTGAAAACATTTCACTATTCCGGCACTATCACCGGTGACCGGAGCTCCGATGACCAGACCTCCAGCGCCGGCACCGGCGACAGTAGGTTGGGAGGAAAGGGAGAAATGGGAAGGGGTATTTTGGTAAACAAGTTTTTTTTTAATGACATATAAGGACCTAGGTCCTTTTGAGGGGTTTTAAGTTTTATAGGTCTTAATTTGGCATTATTCTTCTTCCAGGGTCCCAAAGTGTCTTTTTCCCAATTCTTTTCTCTAAGAGGATTGAACCCCATGACTACTTTTCAAAATGGAAGTACGGAAGAAAAATGGTAGCCTATAATTACTTTTCAAAATTTCACTGTGGGTATGATTTAGGTATGCCATTTAATTTCTCACATAAATATTCATTACTTTGAAAAATATTCATTAAAGTGTTCTCCCTAAAAAAATATAATTTTAATACAACTTTGAATTTAGCTATCAAAATTGATTTAATTTTAGAAGGAAAAATTGCATTGATCTCTCTAATTTAGCTCATGCTCAAAGACGTTGTCCATTGGAGAGATGAGAGAGAGAGAGAGAGACTAATGGTTGAAGACACCGTTCGATCTAAAAGGCAGTAAGGTTCACTATCGGTCAGAGAGATGAGAGAGACCAATGGAGTGAGGTTGTCACTGAGAGTTGAGAGCAATGTGTTAAGTTGGCTGGTCACTCAAGACGGGGGTGAATTAGGTGATGGAAGATTTCACCTTTTTTGGATCACAGCCAAAGTTTACTAGATGTGTAGCCAAACAAAGATGAACAGAGAGAGTTAAGTGCAGCAATTGAATAGAGAGGATGAAGAGCAATACACAACAATTTATACTGGTTCAGTCCAACCATTTGACCTACGTCCAGTCCCCAAGCCACAACTTGGGATTTTCCATTATATCCCACAGGTTTGATCTGGGCACCTGTGAAGTCTCAATACATCTCACAAGTTTTAGTAGGCACTTGTGAGCACTCTCCCCACACCCTTACAAAAATGTGTAATTCCTTTAGTGTTATCCCCACACTAAGAATCTATCCAGAAATTATAGAAAAGAATGAATACAATAATGAAACTCTCTTTTAGAGTAAATGATGTATTGAAAGCTCACTTTATTGAGGTAAGCTTTTCAGAGGATGCTAATATAGAAAGATTTTATATATATGGACAGCATTTTCGCATAAACTCTCTTAAGATTATTACCCATAAGTTTAAATGATATTCTATTTATAGATTTATGGTGTAACTAGATGTTAGACACAAAATCTATCCGTTAGAGACAAGTTCTAACCGTTACTTTGCAAAAAGAGTCATTCAACTACCGCATTAAATGCGTTTGACAGAGGTTATGCGGATAACCTCCGCAGGTTTTGCGAATAACGGGTGACCGTTGGCTCCCAGTTTCAATGTTAGATTTTCGTTATACAAATAACCTAGCTAGGTTATGCGGATAACGTTCATTCCAGAATGACTAAGTTTTAGTTTAAGAACATTTTCATGAAAACCTACTTAGTTGTTCAAATAATCGTCTTACAAACTTGGATACCTTTGAGGATTATTAGAATAACCTCTTAGGATGTTATTCCTCGTTCAGATAACATTTAATCAACACAAACTAAGCTTCTAAAAATCAATCAGCACAAACTAAGTTTTTGAAAAATATAGGTTATTAGGATAACTCCTAAGGTTGTGCTGATAACGAATTTAACATAGGTTGTCAGCACAAACTAAGTTTCTGAAAAAATATAGGTTATTAGGATAACCTCCCAAGGTTATGCTGAAATCAAATTTAACATAGGTTGTCAGTACAAACTAAGTTTCTGAAAAATATAGGTTATCGTGATAACCTCCTAAGGTTATGTTGATAACAAATTTAACGGAAGGAGGTCCAAGAGTTCTGTAACATACATTATGTGGATAACCTCCCTAGGTTATGTGAATAATGGGCTACACAGTACACTTGGCCTTTATTGTTCACTCCCTTATGTAAATAAGATAGCCACCTTATCAGGATAATCTGTTGGACAGAGTTGAGGACATGGTGGATATCTACATTATGTGGATAACCTCAACACTTTTTCATGAAATTAAAGAGGAAACACTTAGAAAAGCTTTGAGATTGAGACTTTATCCTCATAACCTTCATAAGTTATGCGCATAAAGTAATCCTTTTAATGAAAATAAAGAGAGAACACTTAGAAAAGCTTTGAGATTGAGAGTTTATCCTCATAACTTTCATAAGTTATGCGCATAAGGTAAAACTTTTCATAAAAATCATTTTGAAAACATGAGCCAAACACCAAATTCATTTGTTAGCCATTATTTCTCAATTCTAATATATGCTAACATCATATTTACTTAATCTAACTCATTTAAAACATATGGTAACAAGATTAAGTAAATTTTCAAAGATTGATCCCACCTCAAGATCTAAGTGAAAATAAAATATACCTAGTGATTAGGTCTTCAAATGAAGAGTTCCACTTCCACTTGGTCATTTCCTTCTTGGCATGCTCCCTTCTGATTTTCAATTCTTTGACACTTGAATTCTTCATATCTTGGAGCATCCTTTTCCTTCTTTTTCTTTGAGTGAGTCATGATGTTGATTTTCTTTTCTTTATTCCAATGCTTACTCTTTCTTCTTGGACAATCCTACATTTAATGTATTGCACTTACAAGCCAAGTAGTTAATCCAATTTATATATCCATCTTGTATTATACAATATAAGAGCATAGTGAATATATTAGTACATAGCATAATATATGCATTATAACCATAATTAAATACATGCTAATGCATATTTTACTTCTATAAGGAACATTATATATGTTAGATAGATATGATACTTTTGTTCCTTATTTCTCTATATTTATTATCATCAAAACTAATATTACATTAAACCTAACAAAATGGAGGCTTGAGAGGAATGGAGGCACAATAGGGCTCTCTTAGGGTTTGAGAAAGCAATACTAAACGAAGATGGAAGATTAGGTTAAGTCAAAAATTGAAAATAAAAACATAATATAATATTATATTATAATAAAAATAAAATAAAATTAATTTAAATTATATATTATATTATATATAAAATATATAACAACAACAACAACAACATTAGTCTTATCCCATTAAGTGAAGTCGACTATATGGATCATACGACGCCAATTGGTTTTATCAAACATCATTTCTTTAGACAAACCTAACAAGTTTTTTTATATTATATATAAAATATATAGAAAAAAAAAGGTTTGGCCTAACAAGTTTTAGGCAAAGCCTTACTTAAACATGACAAGCCTATTTAGGTTTTATTTGATTGGGGATATTTTAAGAGGAGAAGAGGGAATTAGAAGAGATTGAATTCCTTCCCCTTGTTTAGACCAAAATTTTGGAGGGAAAGTGAGGGGATTGATGGTTTCCTCTTTCCCTTCGGTTGTCCAATTTTATTTCCCCCCAAAATGGGATTTTTTGGAGGGGAGGGAGTCTAGTGTAAAATATCCTAACTAATTTGCCCTACTTTTATTTTAATATTACAATAATACTTGTAGAATGATAAAAAATCCTCCTTCAGAGCTCTCATTTCGCGTCCATTGGTGAAATATTACAATAATACTACCCTTCCTTTCTCTCGTCCATTTGTGCCTCTTGCTAGCATCGTGTTTTCCCTTCCTACTCATTGGCTGGCGACGTTGCCGTCTCCTGAATTTCTAACCGTTGTGGTTACCATCTTCTCATCCCAGGTGATCTTTTTTTTTTATCTTGCTTCATTTCCATCTTTATTTTCATCTCCATCATTTGCATCTTCCCATCCCAGGTTACTCTCCCATTTCGTTGCCGATTTGTGTTTTCTTTAATTTGCTTATTCCTGTTCATAGCTCACACAGCAGCTACAATCTTTTTTTTTTTTTTGGTTATTTGCTTTTCCCATTTCGATCTGTGTCTCCGCCCTTGACCTAGGAGTATTACAAAGCATTAGAGCTCCTACTAGGCCCATTGTGGTTGCGTTCTCAAGTCTGGTCCAATAGGACTTGTACTTTATGCCAGGAAAAAATATGAATTGGCAACCAAACCAACTCTTGGAATATCATTTGCTTTTTGTGGACTTTTTTTTATGAATGCTTAATTATGATATCTAGTTTAATATGTGATCTAGTTATTTTTGGGTTAGTCCAGGCTAAGCACCAAACTCAAAAGAATGGATTCAATAATAAATTTCTTCGACGATCAAAACTTCAAAAGTGTCAAGGCTGGCAAACTTAGTTCGACTCATATTCATCTCTTCTTTATAATGGGTTGCCATCAAGGATCTTATCCCCTCATATTTGGATACTATATTTTTCTTTTAATTGCAATGTTTTAGTTAAGAAACATTGCACATTTTTTTTAAAAAAAGATTGTTCAATATGAGTTTGCAAACCATGCTCTTATGATGTCTTTGAGATTCTATTATTTTGGATTGTTGGAGTTTTTTGAAAGATGATATTAGGGGTGTCCCTCCCGAAAGTTTGCTATAGGTAACCAATTATAATTTGGTTATATTTTTTATTTTGCCACATATACTTTCATTATATATGTTATTCTCTCTCTTTTTTTAAAAAAGAAAGGCTGGAATCACCGGTACTTTTCACTGTCTTAGACCATTAATTCAGCTCACATTGTCTAAGTGCTTCAGCTTACAATTATTATGACACTTACATAGATTGATTAAGTGCTTGCAATTTGAATTACGTTGTACCTATTGATTAATTGAATAGGACTATTGTTGATAAAATAAACATATGACACCATATTGCATAGTTGTTATAGATTGATTGGTTGTTGCCATTTTCATTATTTTTTTTTTGTTCAATGGTTTGCAAGATAATATTATATTTGCCTTGCTGTTGGTTTAACAGTTTTTAAGTTCAGAGTTGTTGAGAGAGGTAAGTCTTTAGGATTAAAGGTTAACTACTGATTATTCCTTTTAATTTCCTTTGTTAGATGGACTTGGAATTTGAATTTTTGTTAGTGGTGTACCAATGGGTTGAACTGCACCGAAGAGCAATAGCTCTACTCATTTGTATCCTTGCACACTACTATTGACTCGGATGTCTTGTAGGAGAAAAATAGGCTATAGTATGAGTTCGAAGAGAGAAAGGATTTAACTAGTAGTACAACTAGTCGTGATCTCATTAGAATGGATCCTAAAGCTTTTTTTGCATTATGTGATATGTCAGAACGAAATGGCGGTTTACAACCCACACGATAGTCAAGTGTAGAAGAACAAGTTGCAAAAACTCTTTACATATTAACTCATAAGGTGAAAAATTGTGAAAAAAACTTTTGGTTTCGGTGTTCTGGTTATAGTCATCATTTCCATAAAGTGTTGAGGGCTATCATAGACTTAAAAGAAAAATTTCTTCTACAACCTGATGGATCAACAATCCCTCCCCAAATCGAAAATAGTAGTAGGTTCTTCCTCTTTTTTAAGGATTGTGTTGGTGCTATAGATAGAACACACATATGAGTCAAAGTTTCTCTTATAGATGCTCCCCGATATTGTGGTATTAAAGAATTTCCAACACAATGTTAGCAGCTTGCACATTTGATTTAAGGTTCACTTATGTGCTCCATGGATGGGAAGGCACTGCATCGGACTCAAGAATCATAAAAAATACACTAGTACAAGAGGATAGGCTAAAAATTCCTGTAGGTAAAATTTTTTTTCAATTTTCAAAAATATTGAATTGAAATTAAGAAGATATTTTAGTAACTATCTTCCTTTATGATAGGTAAATATTACCTTGTGGATGCTGGTTTCATGTAAACAATTGGATTTATTGCACCTTATTGTGGAGTTCGCTATCACTCGAAAGAATATTCAAGAAGAAATCCACCCCAAAATTATAAGGAGTTATTTAATCTTCAACATGCATCATTCCGCAATGCAATTGAAAGAGCTTCTAATGTCTTGAAAAAAAGATTTGAAATTACATCCAGTTTTGGCGAACCTACTTATGGACTCAAAGCTCAAAAAATGATCATATATGCATGTTACATTCTTCATAACTTCCTAATGAGTGTTAACCCTGATGAAGACCTTATAGCTGCAGTTGATGCTGAGCTTGCTAGAGAGAGTGAATCTAATGGCAATAATCATGCTCCAAGTAGTACCACTAATGAGACTGCTGGTGGTGAACTTACTAGAGATGATATAGTCATTCAGATGTAGATAGATTATCAAAACACTCTTTTTGATTGAAGTTTGATGTGTTCAAGAAACTATGAACTTTGTATTGTGTTAATTGAATTTTGAAGTTTGATGTTTTATCTTTGAAGTTTGGACTTTGTTGTATTATCATTTGGTGTGCTTAATATAATTTGAAGTTTGATGTTTTATTATGTCATGTGGTTTTTGTTTAAATTCTATGATGCTCTAATGTTATAGGATGGTTCCAAAAAATTCATCTTTGGGAAACAATGGTAAGGAATACCTTAATTGGACAAGAAACATGGATGATGCACTTATTGATGCATTCATGCATGAGCATAAGGAGGGCCGAAGAGTGAATGGCACATTTACTTCCACTGGATATAAAAATATTTGCAAAAAGTGAGTTGTTTGCAAGGAAAGTGGACAAGGAAAAAGTGAAGAACCGGTGGAAGACATTGAAGAAGTCTTTCTTAAAGGTGTGTGACATATTTAAAACTTTGAGTGGGTTTGCTTGGAACTCGAATACTCAACTACGGAAAGCTGAGCCTGAAGTTTGTGATGCATTAATTGAGGTAAGACCATTATTGTTCTAACTTTGGTTTACTTTGTATTAAGTCATTTTTTTTATCAGTATAATCTGATCAAATTCTCTATGTGGTGCTAGAGTTATTAGAGGCTGTGGTGCTGGAGTTATAAGCTATAGCTCCAATTCTCTGTTTTTATCTAGAAAAGAATAGCTATTTTGGAGTAAAAAGAGTGGAGGAACATGTTATAATATAGATGATGCAGACAATTTTCAGCCTTCATCAAGTTGTACCACACCTGGTCTTGGGGATTTGGAGCATTTATTATAGCTTTTGGCTCTACTCATTTTTTCCCCTCACGTCATTGCATTATTGACATTGAGCATTTAATTTACAAGTTCTTGTGTGTGTGTGTGTGTGTGTGTGTGTGTGTGTGTGTGAGTATTTGGTTGAGAATCTTGTTATCTTTCTTTTTCAATTGTTGAATACTTGGATTTTGATTAGTATAATTAGAGGTTTTTTAACTAATGTTTGAAATGTTGAATATGCACAGCTACGCATTTACAATTGTATTTTCTATGCAGTTTGGAAGTCTGAGTGTTTACTTGAATTAATAGTTGTATTGCAATATCTAGACTTCTAATATCTGAATTAATGAAGTATTCATGGTGAATTTGAAATTTTCAATCTAAACCTAAGGCAACTCTTTGGAGAACTGCCCATTTTTCAAACTATGGAAAGATGATGATATGTTATGGAAATGACAGAACTAATGGAGAAGAGGCTAAGACAGCGGCTAAGTGGAGAAAGAGACATCATTCAACCACAGATGAAGAGATAAATGAAACCATCAATGACATTGATAATCTTGTTTCATGAACTGAAGCTTGATAATTTCATTGAGCTTGATAAACAAGATGGACAAGATAACTCACCTAGAGTAAATAGTGCTAACACCAAGAAGAAAAGGAAGATGTGTAATGAAAAGGTCAATGATATTGACAAATTACCAGGGGTAATGGAGAAGATGGTTATTGTACTTGCATCTGGAAATGAAGCATTATGCCAAACAAATATGATCTTAAGAGAAACAAAGTTGTCAGTGCTGCAACTATCAAGGGAAGAAATTTGGAGCATGCTTATAGAATATGGATGTGAGCTTGAAAAAGTGCCTCAAATCTATTGCTTCCTTATATGTAATGTTGACAAGCTCAAAACAGTGGTTCAATGTCCATTTCCAACAAGGAAAGCAGTTATAATGCAATTGATGTATGGTTCTAACTAGATGGTGTTGGGTGTATTTTGTTATATTTTGTTGGCCACAACTACTATATTTTGTAAATGTTGAAAATGTGGCTCTTAGATGTTGATATTCATTTTAGATATTAGGAGTAGGAAGAAGTAAGAAAGAGTTAAGATGTATATTTTGTTTTCCACACCAACTATATTTTGGTAAATACTGAAAATTAGCTCTTAGATATAATGCTTCTTTTAGATGTTAGGAGTAAGAAGAACTAGGAAGGAGTTAAGATGTATATTTTGTTAGTCACACCAATTATATTTTGGTATATAATTAAAATATGGCTCTTAGATGTCGAATGATACATGTTAAATGAAGGTTCTCACATGGTGTTAACATGGTGATCCAACTTAATGATAGTTGACTCTTCTTAATTTTACATAATGATAGTTGACTCTTTTTAATTTTACATATAGTTATTTTTCGTTTTTAACTTAATGATAGTTGCCTCTTTTTATTTATTTTTTTTTTCTGTTGTCTACATGGTGATCCAACTTGTTGGTAATGGGAAAGACATGAGAATTCATGTTTTGGTGATAAGAAATGGACTTGAATTTTTCACTTTTTCAGACAACTGCACGTCTTGTATCTGTGCTAGTTGTAGCGTATGTTCTGCAGGTTTTTTATTTCTGGTAGGAAAGTATTAGATTAGCTGAGAAATGGCATTAACAAATTCTTCTGATCATGTGATTATTTTCTGGTAGGAAAGTATTAGATTAGCTTTCTACCAAAAAAAAAAGTATTAGATTAACTCCTATCACATGCTTTGGTTTCAAAAACTAAATTTGGCATTTGTAATTTATGAAAGGTTCAACAAGACATTATGTTAAGTGATGTAACAAAAAATATCTTCGCTATATCTATATATCTTATTTATGGTGCTTTAACATATGGCAAACTATTGGAAAAAAAAATTGAGATTTCGTTTAAGCTAAAGAATTACTAAATTCAAACAAAACTAACTAATCAGTAATACATATTTTTATTTTTATTACTAAATAACTTTTTTATCATGAATCAAATTTAATCTTCATCAGATTATTTTTTATTTTTATTTAATTTTTCATTCCAGTCCTATAATTAAAAATTTTTTATAATTTTAAAACGGTTTTTAATTTAATTTTAACTATTAAAATTTGTTTAGCAGGATATTAGATTTTATTGATATAATTGATTTTTATCACTTAGATTATAATACATGTGCTTTGTATGGATTTTAAAGTAAAATGCACTATTCATAATTTATGAATAGTACATCTTTTTTATAGATTATATATATAGATTAAATGATTTCATTTAAATGCACATATTTGAAGTTACACTAATTATAAGTCATAAACAATAAGAATTTTTTTGGGATCCATGTAATTTTTTTTTCAACGTTTGATTAGTTTTTTTTCTTTTAAATTTTTTATACATTTAAGCAAAATTTAAACATTAAAAATTTGAACGATTTTCAAAAAATCAAATTATTATCTCAGGGAAAAGATATCTAGCTTAATGATAAATTAATAACAATTTACAACAGTGATTTCGATTTTTTTTGAAAAATAATATATTATATAATAAAATAAAATAGATTGGTATAACAAAATAGAATATATCAATTAAATTTGACATATCAAAATTGAAAATAAAAATTTTGTTTTAATTTGAAAGTTCCTTATTACATTATAAATATGTAAATTTCATTTATATAAGAAAAGATGAAAAAAAAATAAAGAATATAAGATAGAAGGGTATAATGGCAAATTGGTTATTAAATCTCCTCCCCTCCTGAACCAAACAAAATTTTATTAAAATCTCTCAAATCCCTTCTCCTCCAATCCTACAAAACAAGGAAAATTTGGAACTCTTTCAATCATTTCCCCTCAAATCCCTTCAATTAAAATACCCCAAATCCCTTCCCTTCAATCCTTTAGGTTGAACCAAATAAAGCCTTAAGTAAATAAACCTACTTGTAGGCCTATTTTGTTAAATAAACCAGGATAGGGGCCTAACCTATTTTCCCACACCCTTACTCACACACCTTGAGAGAAGTTAAACCCAGGTACTAATAATTTTGCTAAATGAAGGGCCTTTTTTTGGTTTCCCTTGAATGTGTTTCAATACATCAATATCTCAAGTGATTTGAATCTAACTGTTTAGATTCATTTCACATTTTGAAAGGACCAATTATTTGAGCTAGAGCCAAGAGGATGCATGAAGCACTCAGTCTTTATCTAGGACGTTATAACTTATAGCTGAAGAGCACACGAAGGACGGAGCACATAAAGAGCCCATGCATGCATTTTGTACATGCATTCAAGCTGATGCATTTTGGAGCATAATGGAGCAAAAAAGCGCATATAGAATCAATCATGCATGCGCCATATATTTTCTCGGTTAAGCACATTTTCCCATAGTTAGCAATCTACTTATAATGGATAAATAGCTTAGGAACATTATAAATTAGGGAAAACATACCCAGTAACTTGAATTTCCAAGTGTCAATAGCCATGTCTTTGGTTAATGAACTTTTGTAACATCCAACAAAAGAGACCAACCCAAAAACCTCTAAAGACTTAGGGCCCATTTAATGTTTTTGTTTTGTAAAAATAAGTTAGGATAAATAAAATTTGCAAAACTGAAATTTGGATAAAAATAAATTTGTAAAAATGAAGGGTCTGCTTGGTTTATGTTTTTGTAAACTAAACCATGATTTCTAACTATCATTTTTTCCTTTTTTATCCAAATATATTTGTGATAAACTTCTCTACTTTTATCCAAACTTCATTTTTGTAAACTGTGACTATTCTAAAAAAATTTTTATAAAAAGATAATCCAAACGGACATGAAGTATGTTTAAATATTCTTTTTGAAAAAGTAAGTTTACCAAATTGATACATGTTTGGATGATAAAAGTTAAAAATACTTTTAGATGTATAATTAGCAAAAAGCACATAAGTTTCATAATACAATATTATATAACTAATTAAATAATGTATACTTTATAATAATAATATAGTTAATTTTAATTACCAAAAATAAATATAAGTGAAAAACTCCAATTTTCTTAATAACTAAAAGGTGTAATAAAATAAATACACTACATTAATTATAAATTGTTAACATTAATATTCAATTTAAAAAAACATATTTAAACAAATTACATGACTAGTTTTGTTGCAAATACTATATTATTTGGCATCTAAGTGAGTCATGAATGTTAACCATCGTTGTTGAAGAAACTACAGCTGAAAGTATGATTGGACCCTCACTATCATGATTGTGATCATCACTATCAACATTTATATTATCATCTTCATAAAGCAAGAAATCAGAATCAGTAACAGATTTCTTTCTGATAAAGTTATGTATAGCTATTGTTGCATATACAAATTGACCTTGTGTATCAAAATGGTAGTTTGGGATTTTTTCTAAAATTGCGAATATATTCTTCCGAACCCCGAAGGTCATTTCTATTATGTACCTTAAACTTGAATGATGATAATTGAATACCTCATTGGGGTTTGCAAAACAAGATAAACGTCGAAAATTTGGAAAGTAATAGCATTTACCTCTATATGGACCAAGATATAAAGTTGATGTTGAATAGCCAGAACCTACCAAATAATATTTACCTCATGAACAATGAAAATATTGTCATACATTTGTGAAATCAATGAAGAATAAGAAATAAGACTAAATATGCATGGGTACAAAAAATGAACTTGGAGGTGGATGTGGGAAATTTAGGTTGGGAGTTATTAGAGCGTGACTGAATATATGAGCATCATGTGCACTACCCTCCCATCCGACCAAGACAAAAATAAAGCACACGTCTCAATCACACACTGCCATCACATTTTGTGCTGCAATTCCATTTCTTCCAATAAATCTGATTTGGTCACGAGAAGGCACCACACATAAGATATGAGTATCATCAATAGCTCCTATAGCATCAATAAAAAATGGATAACATTTTTTAATTTTTCTATAAACCTCAAGAAACTTGGAATCTCACGACTTGATGTATTCTAACAACAAGCGAGTGCACGCTTTCAATACTTTACTAAAATTCCTACTGACTATTTCCCCTCAAATGTTAAAACCTTTCTTGTATGACCCTATTTCCCATTCCATGTCCAACAGTATATAAGAACATGGCAACCATTAATTGAATACTTGTAACCATACATGCGGTTTCCCTCAACCCATAATTTCCTAATTCAATGCAAAATTGATGAAATACTTGATTTTCCATTCTAAACATCTCATAACATCGAGATGGATGCTCATGCAAAATGTCTTGGACCCACGAATGCCCTGTTTGTTCATTAGTTCTGCATGACTCTTTACACATACATTACCGTATACTGTCAATTAATACAGTGACTTGTTCATCATCTATTAAATCATCATGTAAAATAGCTCGCCCATTTGCATCCTCCATGCAACAAACCTTGAAGTTTAAATATAATCATCATATTAATAATATGCTTCCATGGTCTAAAGTCATATGTAATTACAATAGTCATTATATAATAATCATAACACAAAGTTCATTATAGAAACTGTGTTGGCCACATAACTACAACAATAATAGTCATCTACAATAGTCACAACACAAGGAACTATAGAAACCCTCAAGCTACATAACTACAACAATCACTACATAATAGTCATCAACAACAGTCACAACACAAGAAACTATAAAAACCTCCAAGCTATATAACTACAACAATCACTACATGATAGTCATCCAAAACAGTCACAATACAAAAGAAACTATAAAAACCTCCAAGCTACAACAACAATGATAGTCATCTACAACAATGATAGTTATCTACATAACTACAAACAGTGTTAGCTACATAACTACAACAATGATAGTCATCTACAACAGTCACAACACACAAGAAACTATAAAAACCTCCAAGCTACAACAATAATAGTTATCTACATAACTACAACAATGATAGTCATCTACAACAGTCACAACACAGAAGAAACTATAAAAACATCTAAGCTACATAACTACAACAATCACTACATGATAGTCATCCACAATAGTCACTACATAATAGTCTATGTGTCATAAACTTTATATCTTAGCCAACAAAGCAAGACTTCCTCATCATCTTTCATTGCAACATAGGTTTCTCTGGCTCTATCAGACGATGACATCAGCTCAACACATCGAGGAAGCCAATCTTTATCATTTCTAATAGCTGGGATTCTTATAATTTCAGCAACTACTTCTGCAATTGATGTGCTGGGTGGTGCAAAAATATTTGTACGCTTCTTGGAGGCACTTGTAATCCTACTTGCTGCAGAAACTATTTCCTGTGAGGGTGCACCTTTCATCTTCTGCTTACCATGATAAGACTCATCCTTCTTCCTCTTGCCTAAGCTTTGATCAATACCACGAGAATTAGTTAAATTGATGTTTTGCATGTCTGAACTAAGTCCCCCACTTTCTCCGGCCACCCTTCCACCAAGGATTTCATCACTATCACCTGATCCTTCCTCAAAATCTACACCATCCAAGGTTGGACGGTAGACATCATCATCTTCTTCCATAGCATTTGATATAATACCCGAATTAGGTGACCATGCATGCATGCCAAATGCCGCGGAATCCTTGAACAACGCAGTCAACTCCTTGGAAAAAGGAAGCCCACTATATTTGTATCTCTTACATAGTGGATTTTCCTGCATGTATGCAAATAATAAAGTTAAACTAATATACTTCACAAAAATACATATATAGAAAATGTCATTACACTATTATTTCATACCAATTCTTTCTTCGCCCACCAATCATCTCGAGCAGTAAAAGTATTGTACTTTAGACTCCATCCTAAACCTGTTGCATTAGCAAATAACTTGTACCATGCAGACCATTCTTTTTTAAGGTTATCCCATTTCTTTCTAAATTGCATTTTGGTCAAATTTCTTCCCGTTTTTTCATTGAAAGCAGCTATAACTGCTTTCCACCAATTCCTTGACAGGTTACCTCCAATGCGTTCGTCCTTACCAAATTGTTTTAAGCATAATTTGATGAACAGCTCAGTTGAATAGTGATCCCATGTAATCTTTTTCTTTTCTCCATTGCTCATAGTTTGAAACTTGAAAATTGCAACAATTTTCTAATAAGTAATGAGAGTATATGATGTAATAGTAAGCAATGAGGTTGATGAGAAAATTTGAGAGACAATAAATGTGAAGGAAAACTAGTATTGGAAAGAAGTTAACACTGCAATCAAATAAAACCCTATAGAACCATCACTCACACCAAGCCAAAGTAAAGAACCAACACAAGAAATTGTAAACTCTGTCCACCCATAGCAAAAGAAAAGGATGAATGCCATATAAAGTGATAGCTCAAAAACTAGCACATGAAAACCACTTTATCATCATGGGTGGATGAAGAGAAGTTGAAGGAAGCTGAAAAAGGGTTTTAGTTATAAATATAACCTTATCATCAAAAGAATGCATTCACTCAATGCACACTTGGGGTTATTATCTCTAATAGTAATGAAATTTTTTTTCCGGAGCTATAAAATCCCAATGCAAAACTTACTTCAATATAGTCAAATTTAAAGGGCTAAAGGGAAGTTGAAGCATATAATAAGATTGGTAATCAATAAATTGGAAAACTGAAATGAACAGAAAAAAAACAGAAGAAATGCCAATATAATTTGATTATAGTGGTTAGCTGATACATTAGGAACTATAAGAGCAGAGAAACAAGTCTTAAATGATGCAAAATGTCCTTCAGGACCTCTTCTAAACTAGAAGTAGAGATGGGGTAATGACAATGAAGCATAGACATATTTGCATGACAAATCATTCATCCCAAACAAGACATGGCTCATATATGTAGTCATGTACACCTCCATGCCAAATGATGCCAAAGAACAATATCACAATCATGGGAGGAATGAAATACAAATTGTGTGCAGTCACAGAAATGGAGCTAACATATTTGAAAAGTACTCTACTGTATATGGTAAGCAAAATATTTGTAAGATAATTTGAGAGATAAAACCTTTCAAAACCTCCGTTTTATGTGGTAAGTTAAAAATGGGTTAAATATATGAATTCATTGTCATAGAAATTGCAAAGATAAAAGAACATTGCTAAAAGAAAGCAAACTTGACATGTGACTATTATCAAACTTAGAGCTGATCATGCTTTGAGATCTAGCATATCCACGTTTGAAATTTTAACTCCAAAGCCAAAACCTATTATCCTTTCCTTAGAGGTTCTTGTTTCATGTCGGTACCTTTCAGCATTAATTTCGAACACCTATTTGGAACAGTTAAAAAAATTGTGCTTTTGTCTGGATCAAAAGTACTTCAGGCATAAAAAAAATAGTTATAAAAATGACTCATATTAGAGTAACATATTTCTTCTGTCTTTATTTTTTAAATAAAAATAGATGTGTGCCTCATGCAAGAATGTGTCATCCATTCCAAAACATAGAATTAACAGTACAAGGCATGAGGTAAGTCAATGAAAGCAACAAAAACATATATCCCATCTTTGAAAGAAACCTGAGCAACCTGAAATTATCATGAGTAAAATGACGCAAGAGATATCTGATATTAAATATAAAATACTCGCATTCATCATTACAGAGAACATCTCTAAAGGACATCAAGCCTATTATAAGCATAGAAAGGTCTAATCTATTAAGGGTACATGTCCACCAAAAGTGCTCAAACTAAGTAATCTACAATGGCTCCATATAATAAATTAAGTTGATTCCCAAATGGCTCCATTCATTGTTTAGAAAAGAAAATAACAGCAAACAAATTTACGATTTTGGATATAGAAATGGCCAAACATAATGGCCTGTAGGCAAATTATGAAAGCAACAGGCCACAAGACTAAAGTAAAGTGAACATTGATATATACCTTTGACCAAGGCTGAAAACCAAATTTTAACTTATTATTCGACAATACAAATCTAAAATGACCCTCAGTGACTAAAGCTTGTATAATCAAAGGTTCTACGGTTTGGTTTCAAAATACACCACCCAGTCAAGGATTGTTAGTGGGACTAGGCAAGAGAGACTTTGCTGGCGGCACAGTGTTCATGGGTTCGTGGGTTTTGGGTTTGAGACTTGGCAGCTTTAGGAAATCAACAAGCACAGATTAAAAATGGATTTCAAGTGCAGATCTAAATCTGCAGAGCCACATATCAAGGATGACGCCGGAGTCACAGATCAACCAAGACAATCACATATCTAAAATCATAAGAATGAGAACTCACTGCAATCATCATGTGAGGAGTCGTTGGTGCATGTTTAGGAAGTCGCCTATGACACCGTCGAAGGAACAGAGACTGCCTAAGAACAAGCAAAGGCAAGAAGATAAGGCCGGTAGTCACAAGGAACACAATATAAGCGCAGATGAAGGAACGGAGGATGCTGACGGTCAGAATGAGGGAGGCATCGATGGACTCTGAGGCCTGATTTTCAGAAGCCTTGTTCGCAAGCGAGTACAAAGGCGAGAGAAAAAAGCAAATAACCTTCGGGGTGCTTTTCGTTGGCCAAAGAAAAAAGGAAGGTTACAACAGTCCTCTAGAATAATAACAGTGTCATTAATGCTCAATCTTCCATTACCTACTTTTAATTAAAAAATAGAATAAAGTAAATGATAGTTACGTGAACAAAAAAGGAACTCTTAGCATCTATTAACAAAAAAGACGTTTATGAACCATTTCATTTTTAAAAAAGTCAGTTTTGTGAGAGCCAAACACATTAGTTTCAAAAAGAATAGTTAAAAACTATGGTTCAACTAATAAAAAGATCAACTAAACACCCACTTAGTAACTCGGTATAGGAGAACCAGGAATGGGAGTGTCATCGCGGCTAAAGGACTGGGCATCACGTTGTGGTGATGTTCTAGACAAAAGGTGAAGAAGAGCCGGATAGCACGACGCTTTGTCCATGGATCAGGGTGTCGCAATGCCACTAACAATAGAAGCATCAGTTTTTTGCTGATGTTTTCAACCAACTTCTGACACACAAAACTCCTCGCTCCGACCTCTGACTAACCCAATTTCAAACCCTACAAGTCACACTACTCATCATCTAACCACGAGCACAAACCACGACTCAAAATACCTTCATATGAAAATTTTTGGACATTCGAAACCAAAAGGTTACTAACTACCCCAAAAGCATATTCTTACCAACTCTTAGCCTTCAAGGTACTTCTACAAATCACAATAGACCCAAAGACCTTATCCAAAGAGGTTCCACCCCAAAGAAACCACTCCTCTAGGTTTTGACCCCCTTGAACTCCACTTTACACTAACGGCTCACATACCCAATTAACACATAAGTGGCCCGTGGACCCTACCAAACACATCAAAATACATGTGGGATAACAAGTCCCCGACCCCGAAAATATCAAGGTCACAAGATTGAACACCAATCCTCATTCTTAACCCTAAATACCATACATCAAACACATGCTTTTAAGAGCCCATAACCAACATATCAATCGATATGTGATATTCAAAGGAACCTATACGAGTTACAAATCATGCAAGTCTAGCATAAACTACAAGTACATAGCTAAGTTACACATTGTATCATATGTTTACTACACTTGGCACTTCACTAAAACATCAAAAGACCACAAAAGGGGACTCTACCCCAAAACAACAGGTATACTCCCAATCTCCAAGAGAGCTAGGCCTCCTTAGCCTTCTCCTTACTAGTACTGGATCTTTTACCTGAAATTGTTAGCTATGGGGTGAGGCATACAGCCCAATAACCAAGGATAGTGTAATAACAACAAATCAAGATTCTAAAGTTATATCCCTATGCAAATACTCATGATGGATGCAATGTATATGATATGCAATGCAATTCCTAACGATACACAGATAGAACTAAGTTAGTTACCATGACAAGATAACATCAATATGTAGCCCCCTTCCAATGACTCGTGATGGCCGTTTTCAAGCTTACTACCAAGATCTCCTCCCAATAATCAAGACCCGGCCAAAGGCCACTACATTAAAGGTTGAACCATGGCTCTTCTTTCTCTGAACAACCCTCATTGGCGGTAATTTAGAGAAGGTACACCCCCCAATCCACAGCCACTTGAGTTTTTCAGCTAAAAAACGGCTATTTAGTGACAAGTTAACCACAAGAACACAAGGTATTGTGTGTTATTTAGCGGATCAATGTACCACGAGGTATTCAAAGTATCATCATCCAACAATGTCTTGCCTCGTCAATATATAACTAGTGACAATGCCCAAAGCATGCCAACATGTCAACTCATGCCATTAATCGCCATGCTAGAATGTTAATGTCATTATACAAGATGTCTCATGAGGATGCACAACAAACCTACGTATAATAATGGTCATCACGCTCATAACATATATATACAAATGAGTACATTGGTGATTTCCATTTCCATCATTAATCTAGAGTACAGTTAGAAAACTTCCTAGCCTTGTAATCATGCATATCATGATATGAAAAGTTTCAAACATACAATTCATGCAAGGTACAAAAAAAAATTACACCCTGGATACCTCAAACAACCTGACTCACACAACACCCCGATAAGCCGTTGGAGGGCTACTACAACATACAAATAGAGGTAAGGTCATGTCAACAACATTGAAAACAAGCAAGAATCACAAGCCAATCATACAACAACCCCAATTGGAAACCATTCCAATCAACCAATTCATTCAATACTCAAAAGACCCAATATCTCATATGATAGGATAATCACTTACCAACAAATCCAATGTTGCTCAAAGACTCCATGGAGTAAGGAAACCTCAAATGAGTAAACTTACAACTTACACATTACCAAACACCTAGTATCAACACAGATCATCATCCTTCAATATACACAACTTGATAACCAATCACAAAATTAATGGAAACGTGGTACTAGCATCAAACCCATACACCAAAATGCCCTAAACAACTCATTAAACCAGACTTGAACCCTTTTTCAATTCAGACATCAAAGAAAACTCAAAGTTGGAGGCAAGGGTTTGGAGAAATCACCACTTAAACACTTAAAATCCATATCCCAAAGCTTGTAAACACCCAACAACACATCACGGAAACATTTAAACACAATCTAATCGGTGGAAACTCAACCCAATCGGAGCTCCAAGCATACACCACGAAAATCACCTTCTATAACACGAAAAAGAAAAGAGGAGAAGTAGTAAATCATGTTACCTTCAAGATTTAAGCTTCCCAAGGCTTAAAATCACATTTCTCTACTTCAAACCGTCCAAACCCTAGTAGAGCACTAGAAATATTCTCCCCAAAATATTGTTCTATCAAACCCTAATGCCTTCTTTATAAACTGAGTTTCCTGACTGGCTCCATGGCATGAAGTAAGCCCGCCACGGCGCAGGCCTATCCTATCTCGGCCCAAGTCCAATCCAGCCACTCCCACCACAGCACTGCAAGAGCCTGCCACGGCGTGAGGAGCTTCTACCACCTTTTCTCCACTTTCTCATTCTGATCCTTTCTTCGATCTTAACCCCTCTGGTCCTATGCAATTTCAATGATATCCTTCTCATTAGCTTGGTAACAAGTCCAAAATAATATAATTAGGGTTGTTACAATTTTTCAGGGCTAAATTAAGAAAAAGAAGAGTAATGTGTAGTTCATAAGTACATATAAAAGAAATCTGAAATGGAAAGGATCGAACCTTCTTTTGGAGAAATTCAAGAAAAACATAAATGGAGCATTCAGTCCTATCGTAATTTAAGATTTGGTATGGGACTGATATGAAAAGATGGAATTGTTACTTTGATCAATGGCGTAAGTTTACCAATGGATATAAACTTTGCCTTCATGGTTGAATGTTGCCAGTACTATGTAGGCTACACATTGGGGTAGGCATATAGCCTGCACCTTGCATAGTATATGTTATTTGATACGTTAGAATATCTAACAAGTGTGTAAAAATATATTATATGTTTATAATGAAGCATAGCACGTATATTGTATTAGATACATATTCAACATGGGTGCATTGAAATATTGCTAGCATGCCTACATTTTAAGTTGAGATACTTTTTGAAGTATTGCTAGCTATAGCAGAAATGATATGTTTTATTTTAAAAATTACATATGAATTTTGTTCTCACGCTACTACAAAAATGGGCCTGAGGGAACGTTTATTTTTGGGCTTCTGGAACGCTTTTGAAATGTTCCATATGTGACCATTCCTGAAAGTTTCAGGAACGATTTGTTTTTTACTAGAAGAGTTCCCCAAGACTAGTATTGGGGAACGCTTATAGTACGAAATGTTCCCAAATCCCCCATTTTTTTTAAAATATATATATAATCTCTTTCTTATCAACATCATCATTATCATTATTATTATTATCATATATAGTGTTCAAACAGACGGGAAAGAAAATTTAAAAGCAATTTCTTTATCATTAATCAAGTATCAACTTACATATAACAAACAATCAATATTATGACACTACAAAGTGATCAAACTAGCCAAAAAAATTTCTAAATAAAAATCCCTAAAACCTCTAATAATTGGGCAACTAGACTTGGTGGGCTGTGCTTGGATAGCTCAAAGAACCAATAATAACAAAACATCTCTTTAAAATAATCAACACAAAACTATAACTGTAAATTACTGCAATGATAATTCATGCAAACTCTTAGACTAAATGACCATAAGTCAAATGCTGTTGTACATTAATCAGCAACTATGAGTTGTCACCCTCCAATATCAATTATTTAAAGAATGAAATTTGTATAACATAAACCTTTGATTCTATGCTTTATGAAGGGGAAAGAGGATTCTGCAAATTATTGATGATTACCTAATTGATGAACCAATTGGTGCTGAATCTCCTTGGCTTCTTGATTATCAGCCACATTGTGCTTGGAAGCTGAAACAAGTTAATTGATAGGTCAGATTATTCAAGTTCTAGACTTTGAATCAGTTCTTGTATCAGTAATTTAAATTAAACATAAGCACGAGGAAATTTTCAAGTAAGATAGATAAGACTTGCAAATTATGAGGTGGGAGCAAAACCAAATCCTCCAAAAAAACTCAAGAAGATCACCTAAGAAAGGGAAGGTGACACCAATGAATAATGTAAAAGCTGCAACATTTCAACCAACTTGTTATTAGATAATATAAGTCCCATATCAAATAATAGAAGGAAGATGAAAGGTATAAAACCTTGTAGCAATCTTAATCAAATGGCTTCTTAAGCTATTTTGATATAATGAGCAAGCCCAAACATGTAGCCTATATACAACGAAATTAACACTTGTAATTTTGATCATCAACCTCTATCAGATCAAACAAAGGCATAGCATAAACCTACAATCCAATGCATTTTCCTCCATCAAACTAGTCAAAAACACACCTTAATTAGGGGGGTTATTATAGTAGCTTCTTGATTTTGAAGGGAGTTATACCTGGTAGCTACCAACAAAATGAATAAAGACCATCAAATTAGCAGAGATAATGAGCCAAGCAGGCCTTTCAAGAGCCATCAGGACTTTGTCTTCAACATCTCTCCCAATTATGATAGAGGTCACATACCGTGGATATCGCAAGAATTGCTCAGGTAAAAGAAAAGATAATCCTAGAGACTGTTTAAAGAATATCAATTTCACAAATAAAAATATAGGTCATTTCAAGTCAATGTCAGTTTCATAATGTATATAAATTAAAAAGTAAAGACAGATGTCATTTATTCCAGGAGACTGTCATATTAACTATGGCTTGCAGTTACCTGTAATAATTCTAGCTCTGCTACTATATCCAGTGTCGATGCAAGGCTTACAAATACTTTATCAGCATTATGTTCCTTTATAGATTGAAGGAGAGCTTGCAACCCACCCTGCACAACATAATAAGGAGAGCCTGAACACATTCTGAAAGCTTCTACGTTCAAAAGTGAATCATGTAAACCAATTTTTAGATGATGTTAATCATATAACATTGGAGAAGACTTCATTTTACTAATAAGAGGACGTAATGAAATGGGAATGAGAAAGGATAGTTGAATACTGCACTCATAATAGGACATTATGTTTCTTCTTCTTGATTGCTTTTCCTCAGTCCAGCTCCCAGATAGGAGTATATGGCATCTCAATATTGCCTTCTTTAGTCACAAACAAAAGAAACAACAGATAAAAGTCCTCCTTTTCAAATTCTAGGATTCTCACCTCAAGCATGCTCATGGTCAGTTCAATTCAAATCATGATAAAATACCTAATTACAATGAAGTTGTATTTGAGAATGCAGACAAACAATTATTTTTTCTTGTTTTGCACAATAATGATGGCATTTAAAATATCTATAAATTAATGAACATGTAAAAGCAATCATGATTGATAAAGTGTCACTTTGTAGAATACCTTTCCATCAATCAGGGAGGCATATACCAAAGAACCCTTTTTCCTTCAGCTCTACTGGCATACCTGCCAATATAGAATCCTTTTGATCTACTGCTATCTGAAGTAGGGAAGAACAGAAGTAAAATTAGATGTCTCCTCATTTGTAATGTAAAAGTATCATAGCACAGACATCAAATCACTAAAATTATTGTCAGATCAGAGATATATAACATGTGAAACATGTTGGGAGATGAAGTAAAGAGAAGCAACTAATACCACAATATTATCACTTGCCTGTTGTAAATTGTTAAAGTACTTAGGCTATATACTTATATGAACCAATGGCTATGAAGCAGAAATCACAAGAGAAGAATAGGAGCTGGAAATACCAAGGAGGGGTTTTATCACATGTTCAATCTCAGCTATGTTCCTTAATTCATAAATGTGGGAGATATTAATAAAACCAACCATGGGCTTCTACAGAAATGCTTAAACTTTTGAGTTGATTTAATCATTCATTGATGCTCCAGGGTCTAAATGAACTAGTTGTGAATTTTTCAAGAGGCATCAACACCTAACGGTTCTTTTTTTTTTTTTTTCAATTTCTTTTTTCATAGCGGTTGCACAGAGATTTAAACATAAGGCTTCTCACAAAGTGCACACTACACAAAGCGTTCATCACCGTACCACACCAACTGGCCTAAGTAATTTTGCTTTTCATAAGGTCTCTTTGGGAAATACATCTAAGAAATAGCACACAGTAAGAGAGCAATCAACACCTTACAGTGCACCATAAAGCTAGGAAGAAAGACGAGATTTGATGAGAGCCTCGAGTGGAGTAGTTTTCATGGTTGTGAGTCCAAAAATTTCAGTCATATCTATTCTAATCATGAAAATCAAAACCTCAACCAGCCAAAGAATAAAATCCAAATACCAAAAGTCAGCATTCATGACAGCAGAAAATGGGAAGTAAATAGAACAAGCCATTTGGGGAACCATTCACAGCTATGGAAGAAGCACAGAGCCATACCTAATCACACTCTGCAATTTTTCCTCTCACACGGCACTAGCTATCAATGCCGTTGCTCTGCTTAGCCAAGTGTTGCCCTGTTTCGCTGCGAAGATGGAGAGACGGCCACAACTTGGGTTTTGCCAGTAGTGAGGAGGAACTTCGATAATAGACGTCGTGTGTTGGATTATGGTGGAGCCGCACCGATGAGAGAAGCCGAAGAAAAGGGGATGGGTTGAGATAGTGTTGGGGGCGTGACCTAAAGCTCGAATCTCCGTGGAAAGGTTGTCGACAGCAATGGCGGTGGCGATGGATGAGAGAGGGAAGGGCGAGAGATGGGTGGGAAGAGCTCCAAGCAAGGAGGGTTGATGGGTGACAGACGGAAGGGCCGAGCGAGCAGACCTGCTTTGTTTGGTGTGTTTGGTGCGGTTCTTAAAAACAATTTTTTTACTTTTAAAAATAAAAAATAAATAAAATAAATAATTTATTTGATATAAAAGTTGTTTATTTTATTATTTTAAAAACAGTTTTGTAAATAAAACTATTTTTGAGAATAAGTTTTAAAACTGTTTTTGAGAATAAATTTTAAAAATAAAAAAATTTATTTAAATAATTATTCTTAAAATCATAACTAGTGAGTGATAGATGAGTTATTTAAAATTTATAATTTACTATTAATGATATGGATGTTTCTCACATTTTCTTATATTTTCCAGAACAAAAACTATAAAACACCTTAAAGGTGTTTTGAGTTTTCTATTCTTTTATTTTTCTATTTTTTAGAACAATTTATAAAAAACATGTTTACCAAACAAGTTTTTTAAATTTTCTGTTGTAGTTTTTGTTCTGAAAAATAAAAAAAAAAGATAAAAAACACCCACCTCATTAATGGTAAAATTATAAATATTAAATAACTCATTTATTACTCACTAATTATGATTTTGAGAATAATTATTTAAACAGATTTTTTTATTTTCTTATTTTTAAAACTTATTCTTATAAAATTATTTTGAGAACAAGAAAAAACCTCTCGAGCCCTCTGAACTCATTTTAAGAAGGTTTTGGCTGAAAATTCTTTTAAAAGAGAAAACTGGGAACGCTTGATTGATGAGAACGTGCCTGAATGAATTCGGGAACTTACACATGGACTTTCCGGCACATCTCTAGAAAACACGTTCCCAAAATCCTTTTTCAGCACCGTTTCTATACATTTTCAGCACGTTTTCTCAGTAAGCGTTTCAAAATATATGTTCTTAAAACTCAATTTTATAATAGTGCCAACTTTCAATCTAGGAATGAACTATAGTTTCTTGCTATCATTGTTAATATTAATTGTAACAACTATACTTTGTGAAAAGGATCAATTTCTTAATTATAAAAGCTAATCTATATAACAATATATTACATGTATAATAAAAAAACAACATACATGTGTAATATATTAAATATATATTCAATATTTTATATTTACAATTATAAGTATTGGTGTAACATAAATGATATATTTTAAAACTATAAAAAATGTTTGCAAAAACATTTGGAAGCACTTTGCTAATGTGCTCTCATGGATTAAGTTTTGAGAGCACTTATATTTGAAAGCGCTTATTAATAAAATCGTTGCCAAGGAACACTGGGATAAACCTCCACCTATACTCATAATGAAAGATGCCCCCAAATATAAAAGTCTTTGGGGCTGCTTTTATAAAAAAAAAAATGCACACTCAAATTGTTCATTAAAAGATTTCAAGTGCTACCTATTCGAAGCCATTATCCCCAGTCCCTTCCATTTCTTCAAAAATCATCTAGTAGTTACTTCCACTACTTCATCTCCTATATAACCCCCCACCATCTCTCTTGTCATCATCTTCAAACCACAACATATCTTCTCCCTTTTCCCTTACTATGCACGCCATCGAGCACCATTGCTTCTCTCCTTTTTGCCATCAGATCCCTTTCTCTTTCCTTTCTCCTATATACTGCCATCAAAGCCCAATACCACCACCATTGTAGTGCAAGATCTTTCCATTTGAGCTAAGAAGTAGAGTTTATAATTGGAAACTAAAGGATTTTATATGTTTTTGTCTCCTTGGAAATAATATAGGTTTCAATTTCAATGTGATGGACTCTTGCAAGTGTTGAATCTCTTTTTCATTTTGTTAAAGAAGTTAGATTTTTTTTTTAAGATAAAAAAAAAAGGCCTTGGAAGCATCTCCCTGGTTTTAGGAGCGCTTCCAAAAGGCTCAAGGAGCAATAACATGTAGAGCATTTAAGAAGTGCATCAAAAGCCCAAAAGCAAATGTTCGCAAAGCCCTTTTTGTTGTAGTGAATTTTGTTTTCAATTTTCAATTAAGGATAAACTATATATAGTTTCTTTCTTTCATTAATTACACTAACTGTGATTAATTTGCACAATGATTTGCTTAAGTCAAGCTTTCAATTCCTTAGATTCAAGGTACTTAATTGGTTGCTTGGAAATCCATCCTTCCTTGTCAATGTAAGAGAGACTCAAGAATTTGTTAAGCTCATTTGGATCCATGTGCTTCAGCCACGGCACTCGCTGGGACTTACTTGCCCCAGGTCCATTGTTTTCCTCCTCTACATATGTGAGTATGTCCCTGCAAATATATTCATCAACAGAAATAACCAATATTCATTGAAAAATATGATAGCTATAAAAACATGCAAAAACACTTGGACCTCCTCTAAGTTTTTTTTTGTCCCTACAATCTTGAAAGAAATATTTTATTCTACTCAAATTAACATCTCATCAATTTAAAAAAAAAAAAAAAGAGATACACAGACTCTCTTTAAAAGAATAATTTACCTAGACTTCCTTGAGTTTTTCTATAATCACACTTTCCTTATATAATTTTATGAAATATTTGTATATATTAAAAAAAAAGGATCGGTTTGTGTAATGTCAACAAAATTACTAGAAGATTTGTGCAATTGTATTTTTTAGGGGAGATTTGTGACCTTTTGAAATAGAGAGATGTATAACTTTAGTGAAATTCAAGGTAAGTTGGTATTGGCTTCAAAGATAAAGGGGAGGTATAATTTAACAAAATACAAGAGAAATTTATATAATTTAATCTTTGTTTCATGAGAAGTTTGTGTAATAGTAGGTAAATCTGTGAAATTAATATAAGCAAAATTTGAGAGATGCTTGTATTAATTTTAAAAATAGATGGAAGGTATGTTTTCTAAATGAAAAAATAGATGGAAGGTATGAATAATTTCAATAAAGTTTAAAAGCAATCCAAGTTAACTAGTGAAAATAAAGCATGAAAATAAATTTAATTAGATCTTTAGTGTATGTAACAAATAACAACAACAAAAAAAGGTCTTACTCATGGCCAATGTAATTCCAAGCATTCCAACCCTCAGGGTTAATCACATCAGAGAGAAATGAATTGGCGAAAATAACCCTAGAATATGCTCGGTAAGCTCTTCCAAGGTCAGTCTTCCCAGCTCCAGTTATATTGCATCCCTTGAACACAAATCCACTTGTCTCATCCATAGATTCTCTTCCTTGTGCTGTTATATAACCAATCACATATTTAGGTCCATCTGGTCCCACTTTATAATTGATTACGCAATTCTGCATCAATACATTAAGCATGTCAAATGTGATTCATACATGAAGCAATTCTGCAACACTAATATATTGATATTGATATTGATAATGTATTGGGGCTGAATGAGATAGTTTCTTCCAATAAAAAAGTGTCTACTAGGTGAACTATAAAGAGATTAATATACTACCAATAAGCCACACATATGACTCAACTGGTAGAGGGCTATGTTAGCTTAATTAGTGGTCTCTTATTAAACCCTAAATATGTGGTTGCATTAAATACTAATCATATGGTTAAAGAAATTTATTAACACAAAAAAGTAGGAGTTTGTATACAATGTTTACATTATGTCCTAATACCCATTTCTTATTATCTATCTATCTCTCCCCAACTACACTATTGAAAATTGATTTGTAATTGCAAATGAGAAAAAATAAATACAACTTAGTGGTATCTTTTAGTTCACTGAAATAGTTAGTAAGAAGTAGAGGTATCCCAAGACTTAGTGGACAAGGTGCCAATGGCATGTTGGGAATATCGACATATATATATATATATATATAAAAGTCTGACCCATCACAGCAGGCTTAAATTATAGTAAGTAGTTTCACTCAGTCAAAATTACTTAAATTGCCCTATGTGCAAAAGAATCTTTCCATGTCAGAATGCATAATAAGTGGGATTTTAGATAATTTTAGGAAAATTAGAGCCAATGCCCATGGGCAGGCAAGAAATTTTATCCAAATTCTTAACCGTTTGTGCTAATTTGCATTGCCAACTCAGTTCTATCTTATTATAACAACAAATAAGTTGATTTCAAGTATATTTGAAACAAATATTATTATGTTAATGAGAGTTATAAACAATAGAGATAATGAGAAGAGAATGAAAAGAAATGAGCCTCATGCACATTCTCTTTTATTTAATCACTCTATTTCGGGCAAAAAAAGAAAAAAAATCATTCTCTCTCTCCAATAAATGACATACACATATAACAATAAAAGATCAAAATTAATAAGTTTTATTGACAAAACTTCTAAAATCTTAGAATGAAAACGGTTAATATATATATACCACAGCTATTCAGAAACATAGATATTATTATCTCTGTTTCATATCATAAATCATATTAAAATTAGTTAAAGTTAATTGGAAACCGTAATGTTTCAAAAAATTATCATAACTTTCTAAAATCACATTTTTTTAAATTATAATCACATCCTGGTTTTATTTCTCTTAATCTCTTTTCACGATAACTCTTTCGATTATTTTCAAGAAGAGTAAAAATAGAAACTAATATTAAATGCTGCATAGATTTTACAAAGGAGCTCAATGGAGTACCTCATAGATTGACTGGCCATTTCCGAAAATGAAGTCAGTTTCACCTTGAATGTAGCAACTATGGAAGTAATGGCGGCCTGAAATATCCCACAAGGTGTCTTGGACCCCTTTGAAGATACATTCATAGAATGAAGCTTTGTCTCCTCTCACTTCCACTGCTACTGCAGGTCTGTTTTCATCTTCCTTCGTTGGTGGATGATTCCACATGTTCTGCCAAAATATTTGTTCTTCATATGCGTTTCAAATTTTACGTTCACCTAATGGATGGATATATATAACATAATTACATATTCTCTTGAACGTAGGTTATATATATGCAATTAAATAACCTTCGTAATTTTTAAAATTTGACGTTTAACCTCCCAATTAAACTTTTAAATTGTCCAAATAGATACTTTACCATTACTAAATTTATGTCACTAATAGAGCACGACATGTTTAGAGATTTATCTATATGTAAGCTAAACTTTGGAAGAATTACTTCTTCCAATTCATATTATAAAGTGTTTGGACAATTTTTACTTATATTAATGAGTTTTGATTATATCTTTAAACATCTAAAAAAAGTCAAAATTTTTAGTTTCACCTCTATTAATTTTACTTTTTTTATTAAATATGGCATAAGTTACAATATTAGTGATACAATGAATGAGAGGCAAAAGTTACAAATCACTACATGGAACCTTATATTATCAATTAAAAAAAATCTCTTAAAACATCTTATAATATGGATCAAAGGGAGTAGGTTATATATTGTCAGTTACTTATTATTTTCTATTAGAAAAAATAAAAAATTATTAAAAAAATCAATGACTTATTTGCACAACATAGTCAAATATTTTTTGATATTGGACGAGGAGTATTTCCCAAGAATATTTTAGTATAAAACACGGATCGTAAAATGATGAAGGACTTCAACTTTCCTAGAATAAGATGAATTGTAGACAAAATATCAATATATAAAATACAGAATTGGACTGGCCAATTCATCCCAAAAATTAGTGAACCTGTGCTTGGTCTGGAAAAAATGGTTAAGTAAAGAATTATTTAAGTAAAAATTAATTTATTTTAAACTATAATAGTAAGCAATAAAAAATAAAGAGTATTGGTCAAATGAGCAAAGAAAATATGTATATATTTTTATATTGCAAAATTATAAATTATAAAATAAGTATATATATACACAATATAGATATCTTGCATCTTATAATTATTTTATTTTTATTAAAGTATAAAATATTTATTCACTTTTTAAATTATTGAAGAAGTATTCAATATGGATACATCAAATAATTTGAAATATTGATGTATCTTAGCATTTAACTGATAAACCTTGACTCATTGCTTTTACAGATTCAATGAATAATCAAATTTTAAAAGCATTTGTAATTATATAATTAATGTCACTTTGAGTCATTTAATGTCTTTCGGTTTGGAAAAGCATATTAAAACTTTAAACTTAATAAAATAATGAATAAATAAATTGTTCAATTACCTGGATCGTAAGGCCCTTTACGACGACGTTGGCTGCTAATGATTGAAAAGTATAACTGGTATTCATGAGGCCATGTTCATCAGTCTCAAGTATTGTAGCCCCACTTCCACCTGTTCCTTCAAGAAAAATGCAAGGTCTCGTCTCGGGTATTGTGACTTTTTCCCTGCACATATATACGTAGCATTTGAGTTTTTTCTTTTTTAAAGCTGGATTGGACTTGCTGGTTCAATCAATCACTGCTAAGTGATTAATATTTTTACAATTGGATGTAGAAGCAGTGGTTAACTGGATATCCCAGGCATTAGTACTATATAACAACTTAAGGTGCTCACCTTGAAGGAAATGGAAAAGGAATTCATTGCATAAAGCTCGATTATAAATATTCAATAAATAACTATATATATTAATTATTTATTATTTAACGGTATAAAAGGCATTTCTCATCCAAAATTTCTTCGGAAAACAAATATATATATAACTTCTTACGTATAATTTCCCGCAGAAATTTGGACGTGTATCCATTGACTGTTGTTGTCAGGGATAGAGTCAATAGCCCTTTGAATGGATGTGAATTCTCCTCGCCCCGACTTGTCAACATTAATAACTTTTACAGGATAAGAGCAATCCTGGGCATCGCAAACACTACTAGAAAAGATAAGGACAAAAAGGAAAATGGGAGGCAGAATTTGCATGTCTCTATTTCTTACTATCTCACTATTTTTTTTTTTTTGTATATAGTGAGTTGTGTCATCTTTGGAGAACGTTGGCTTTTAAATAGAAAAGCTAATGATGAAGATTTGAAGGGAAAATTAATTGCAATAGATTCCGTTATATCCTAGAAAACAAAAATCAGTAACTCTCTTGCAATAAATCACTGTAATAAATGTTTTTAAAATTGGACGTATCATTGAACTAATTAAAATATTGGTTTAAGATTTATTGGTTTAATTATAATTAAAGTATGATTGAATTAATAGTAATAAAATTAATATTTTTTAAATTTTATATGTTATATATTATATAGAAAATAAAAAATATCACCAGTAAATTTCATAACTTTATATTTAAGTCTAAATAATCAAATTTTGAATTCAAAGTAGTCAACTAATAATCTATTATCATATTTATTAAGTAAATTTACAATCTCTTTGATTCATATTATAAGATAATTTAACTTGATGGGTTTTTTTTATCTATAATATAAGGTGACATGTAGTAGTTTGTCAATTTTGTCCCTCATTTATTATATTATTAATATTGTAACTTATACTATATTTAATGAAAGAGTGAAATTATAGGAGTAAATTTGGAAAATTTAGTTTCATTTAGAAGTTTAAGAAAATAATTAAAGTTTCTTAATATGCATAAAAGTAGTTATATCACTTTATTATATGAATCGGAAGGAATAATAATTAATAATCATGTATTATAATAATACTGATATAATATTATAATATAAAAATAAAAAATTTATCAAAACAATAATATTATTTTGTACTAAAAATGATGTTATTTTATCTCTAAAGTTAAAATGTTAAAAAAAATTAATTAAACAATAATTTAACCTGTTCTTATAAGTTTTGGCCATTTCTTAATTTTTGGCCATTTCTTGGTTTTTGATTAGTTTTAGCGGATTCTTGACCAATTTTATTTTTAGCTGATTTTTTAAAACTTCAGACCAATTCCAGTTTGGCAGCCTAAATTTTTTTTTGGCCGAAACAAAGCAAAGCTTTATTCAATTCAATCATAGAAAGAGAGGAGAAAGGAAATAAAGCCCAACAACAAGAACAGAGGAAGCTCCACCTGACGCAAACCTAAAACATACCCTAACCCGACCCGACAACACCAACAGCAATCACCGATAGAAACAAACCACCAAATCCTACCAAGATGACTAGAGGCCGCCTATAATTACTTCTTAGAATTTTGTTGTAGGGATGATTTAGGTATGCCATTTAATTTCTCAAATAAATATTTATTACATTGAATTTTCGTATAAAAAATATTCATTACTGTGTTTGCACGTGCAAATTTGATTTAATTTTAGAATGAAAAATTACATTGATCACTTTAAAAGGTTTCTCATATGAAACAATTCTATTGTCCAAGAGATGATTACTTTTCAGAATGGAAATATGTGTGTGTGTGTGTGTGTGTGTGGGGAAGGAAAATGGTAGCTTATAATTACTTTTAATAATTTCGCTGGGGTATGATTTGGGTATACCTTTTAATTTCTCACATAAATATTCGTTAATTCGATCTCACTAATAAAATATAATTGTAATGTTCATTACTTTTAATTTAGCTGTCAAATTTTGATTTAATTTTGGTGGAAAGAAAAATTTCGTTGATCTCTTTAAGCAAAGTCTTAATTACAAAATTATGTAATATGTTTTTTTTAAACGAAATTGAAAAGGTTTCTCACAAGAAACAATCCTTTTTGTCCAAGCCGAGAGAATTTTTTCTTCTTTTGAGTTTTGACCAACACCGAACGGGAAGGGTAAGAGGATTGCACTTTATAAAAAGTAAATTCTTAAAATATTTTGTTAGTCTCAAAATATTTTGAAATATGATGTTGGAAGGAAAAGCCCAATTCCATTTTTCGGATAATTGGAAGAAGTTCAGATCTCTATCAGACACTGAATAAGTAGAATCTCAACTGAAATTGGCAAATTGCAAACCTTAACCACGGAGTGAGGAAATTAAACATGCATCTCAAGTCTGGAAATCCCAGTTAAATACTAATTTCTCGGAGGAAACAAAGCTCAAATTAATTGCATAAAATTGAATTGCAAATATTGTAGCTGCAATATAATCCAAGTACTTATGGTGGGGAAGGCATAATATGGGTTGTAATATTATAGTCATTTCATCGATGGATTCTTAGTTCAATATGGTGTGGAACATGATATGAACAGTGTTTTGGTACAAGGGATGGGAGGGGAAGGGATGAGATAGATTTTAATGGAGGGGAGGGGAGAGGAGGAGAGATGAGATATGGAGGGAAGGGGATTGAGGTGAGGGGAAGAATATTAATAATTTGTTATTTGGTTCAGAAGGGGAGGTGAGTTAATAATAATTTGATCATTTTACCCTTGAAATTAAAGAAGTTTTCTATCATTTTAATGAGTATAAAAAATTTCAGTATTGAGTATAAAATTATACTTTAATATTTTATACTCATACTCCATCATTTTATACTCAATACTGAAGTTTTTTATACTCACTTTTTGAGATATGGGACTTGGGTGTAATATTTTTTTGTATTGGGACCTTCAAATTAATATTTTCATGTTTTTGGGATTTTTTAGTGATTTTTCTATTTTTAAAAATATTTTTTATTAAAAAAAAAGGATAGAATGAAAAAGAAAATTGTCCCCTCCACCCCCCCCATTTCAGAGGAGACACTTTGAGGGGGAGGGGAAGAGACACTAGTACCAAAAATGTAATTCCACATCGCATTTTTTTACATCGGTTGTATGAATAACTGACGTAAAAAAAAATCGGTGATATTTTTGTAAATAAATACATATTTATTCAATTATTTACGTCATTTATATTTAGAACCGATGTAGAAATTACAATTTTACATCGATTACATTACTAACCGATGTAGTAAAAGGGAAATTTAAAGTAAATTTAATAATTTCGATTAAACCTAAGGGTCACTCTTGCGATCTCAAACTTGTCTTCCTCTCCCTCGTTACCTCAGTCTCTAACTCGCCCTCAATCATTCGTGCTCTCACACACACGCCTACCCTTATCGCTAACAATCCCTAATCGCTAAATCCAAATTCCCGCAAACCCTAGGCAAAGCTTCTGCAGTCCTCACAGATCTACTCATCATTGCAAACTAGTTCACCTATTTTCTTGCAACTCACCGCCGTTGATTGCTGCTTCAACACTCCAGTCTTTGTCAACTGTGATTCATAGCTTCGAGTTCAAGTTCGATTATCTCTGATAATTGATTTGCCATCGGTCACAGCTTAAAGTTTGATTTGGTATTTGGGACCTAAGTGATAGTTGGCCGAAATTGGAGGAATTTGGGACTCTTTCTCTTTAGGTATTTTCATCATTTGCTATTTGTCTTAACCGTAGCTCTTTTCTTTCTTTCATTTTTTTTGTCTCTCGGTGCAGCAACCAGAAAATTTTTTTGTTTCAGATCTGATTCTAATGACCAAACCAGGTGATGCTTCCCTTCCTCTTTCTCCCATATACCTATTCATTTCTGGGTGTGGATTACAGTGAACGATTGCGTCAAAAATGGGTTTATTATTTCCTTGGGCCTAAAATTTGTAGTGGTGTCTCTGCTATAGTATACTTCCAATCTCTAAATTTTCCCTCCTTACAAACATAACAGAAACTAATACAGGCATATAAATATATTAGACACAATTTTTACTTTGACTTTAATGGCTCTTAGTTTTAGAACTTAAGCACAATTGGCCTGTAGTAGAGAATATTAGGTGCATGATACTAACTGTAACTTAATTGCAAAGTGCTTGGAATTTTTTGGCCATATTCTCTTATAACGAAAACAAATTTCAAATGGAGCGGTTGATGAGTAAGTCCATCAACAATGTATGCACGATCTTTCTTTTGACATATAGCTACAATGCTGACCTTCATGGTTGTCATGTGAGATGTTTACCATTCGATCCAAGCGTGCAATGCTAATATTGTTCTGTAAAATAGTTGGGTTGAGAAACTGTTGTAGTACACAACAGAAAGGGGACTCTAGAGAGAAGACTTATGCTTATAACTAACATTAGTAAAAGTACTAAGAAATGCAAAGCTACTATCATTGAACAAGAATTTTTTTTTGGTTTTCCATTGAACGAGAACTGCTGTGGAGAGATACACCAAAAGAAGAAAAAGAAATTACTGTGGAGAGAGCTTAGTTGCTTGCAGTACTGCATCACTAATTTTATATTGATAAAAGGTAGGAAAATATAGGATTGACTAAGCTATATTTATACCTCCATGTAATAGCAATTTTATCTATTGTGGACATATTAGGTGAGAATTTAGACCTCCCAACCTCCCAATGTTAAGTGAAATTTTATCATGTCCTATTACTTTAATAGGATGGGTATGTCACTGGCTTCTATCACCTCACATTCTTGGTTTGAACATAGTAAGTATAGTTTTATACTATATCATGAATTAGTTTCCAATCACTACATTGATATTAAATGTCTAGTTAGCATCATAATATATCTCATTGCTATTAAATTTCTAGTTAGCATCACTTACTATCCAAATCTATGTTTCTTCCTTGGGGTTGCTTTTCTTGATACAGCTTCTAGCTTGTTGATTACCCTGCTTGTTGTCATCTATAAAGAAATGTAAAAATGTGATATTTGGTGGTATGATGAATCAATCAATATGTGACCAATATCTGTTCCTGGTGTTATTTGGTCTCTAATTAAAATAATGTTTGAACGTATGATGAATCAACCAACTTTTGCTTATAGTCATTGTTATTTGGTCTCATTTAGATCTGTTTTAGATTACTGATTTGGATTTAGTTGAGGTTAGTGTTTTCTGTTGATTGGGCTAGTATTTTTTTGTTATTATTTATATTGGTACTGGATTCTTTTTGTTTTATGGCTTTTCTTTATATTGTCTTATATGTTAATATTTTTTTTCCTTGCTAATAGTTGTCATATCTGATTCTATGTTGCCTCAGATTGAACAATAAGAAATTCAAATGCTTAGATGAATTAATGATGTATTTCATAATACCACCAGTTTGCCTTGGACTTATGAGCACTACAAACTCTATCATAACCACCCTATAAATTAATTCCTTCATTGAACAGAAAATGGTGACTTCATTCACTTCAAGAATGTTTTTATCTTTGCTTGAACTTTTGGTAATGTCAATTTTGCAGGTTTTAGTAATATTTCTTTCCTTTAAGATACCTCATTGTTGCAATTTCTACTATTTTAGCGACATTGTCTCTGCTAGAATTCCTAATGTTGGGAGGCTCATCACTGATAGCATCCTTATGCTATTGATATTTCCATTACTTCTTCCTTCCTTGAGGATAGTTACTGTTAAAGCATGAAACTTCACTTTATGGCCTCCTCTGTTCATTTCTTTGATCTACTTTTCTCTCTGAGAATCTTTAAAAGTTTTGATTACATTTTCCAACATATTCTCATTAATGTTTGGTGGCTTGTTTGCAATGTGTTGTTGTCACTTCTTTTTACTTTGTTGCATCTGCAGGATAGTCAAAATCAAAGATTTGGCAAATACAATAGCTGCTGCTCTTTTTTATCCCTTGGAGGCATTTGTGATAAGTTATAGGGGTAAAGTCAATTGCCATATATCTGAGCATGGTTTCACATATGAATGCCAAGAATCAGATGATGGCAGTCTTACCAATTGTGATGCTAAGTCCTCAATGGACAATGCTCCATGCTCATCTAGTTCTTTAGAATTCCATCTTGAAAGTGTGACCACACAAAATGATTGTAGTGGTTCAAATGTATCTGTAAGTAAAAGACACTTGTTCAGTTACAGAATTTTAATTTATTTTTTGATATAATAAGAACCTTGGATTGAGAGTTGTTTATATGTTTTTTGGCATGCGTTATGATGGTGCAATATTGCAATGTGCTAGTTTAAGCTGTGGTTTAATTAATTTTGTTTTAATGATGTGTCTTGTCTGGTTCTTATCATAACTTATACGATTGCTGTAGGGAGGTTTTGCTTGCATACCTTACACAAGGGGATGATATAGAAGTTTTGGGTTCTTTGAATGTGATCCTCGAAGCTTAGCTCAATTAGCATTTTCATTAGCATAATTGCTTTTTAGATAAATTTAAGGCTACTTGCATGTTTCATAGTTATTTCATTAGCACAATATCTGGTAGTTTGAACCATTTTTTTACTGATAGAGGATAATTAACACTATTCATGTTAATGGTTGCCCCATGTTAAAAGTTCTCTGCCAATGGTTTTGCTAGATTCAGTAATTCTATCAATGCTAGAATTTGTTTATATGGATTATTTTGTAGCCAAGGTTTTGTATTATAGGATTGCTTGAATAATTGAAATAAAGGGACAAGGAGGGGAAAAAATGAAAAATTTATTTTTTTAAATAAAATGGAGTTTAAAAAATGTTTGTTATTAAAGTGTTCCCAAAAGTTTCGGAAACGTTAAAAAACACACCCGAAGTCCCAAAAAAAAAGTTTCTGGAACTTATATCTATAGTAGTAAATTTTTCTTTTCTTTTTTTAAAAAAAGCAATTTCTACATCGGTTGAAAAATACAACCGACGTAAAAAATCATTTTCTTCGTCGGTTGTATAGTTATACAACCGACGTAGAATTGCTTATTTTTTATGTCGGCCTGATCTACGTTACCTGTGCAACCAACATAAATGGGCTAAATTAACCGACGTAAAAAATGTTTTTTGTAGTAGTGGGAGTTGCTCCCCTTCCCTCCATAAAACCTTTAAATTCCAAACATAGGAAGGATAGCAACTCCCCTCCCCTTGTTTGGATAGACAATTTAAGAGAGGGGGAAGGGAGCAACTCCCCTCCCCTCCCCTCTCAAACCCCCTACCAAACGGGGGGTAAGTGAATGCAAACTTCGAATTAAAGTTTCAGCCTTTGAAAGTGAATTTCTTTGCAAAATATTAGTACTTTTGCATTATTCACTAGCACATGGAAAAAGCATGTAGTACTCGACGCACCATCAAAGAAGTTAAATTGGGATACTAGTAATTTTGCTCCGTGAGAATTTGAATTCAATGCTCATTGCATATCTGAATCTAGACTGTCTAAATCAAAATTGGACCATCAAGATTTAATTTAATTTTATTATTATATTTTTATTGTATTAGATGCAAACATCTAATGTATAATTTTATAACCACCTTTGAAGTATCAATACTTTAAACAAGTAGATGCACTCATATCTGATACACGACACGATATAATATGATATGCATATCGTACTTATGCATATATATATATATATATATATATATTTATCCATACCACTTTTTGCACCCATATATATATAGCTTCATATTTTTATAGTAAAATATGACCATTTGAAGTTATTATAAATATCTTATGGTTTATTTTAACATTTATACTATAATTTTTAGAATATTGAGTACTCAAATTTCTCTTAATAAGTAGATTTATTAACTATACATATAATCAATTACATAAATAATATTATATATGTAAAAATACCTCCACACCCATATCTTAAAATTTTAAAAACTATCGTATCTTTTGTATTACACTGTATCATATCTAATACATAAACCCATATCGGTACTACATAAATTGCTACTTTATTTTCTTAAACAAAATGGTATCATTTTAAAAAACCAAGATTAAAAACTTTAAATTTGGACCATCCGAATTAGATTTGGATGGTTAAGATCTTATCATAGCATCAAATGAAGAGCCTAAACGAAGGGCCTTTTCGGGTTTTTCCTCAAATTTGTGTGTTTCAGTGCATCAAAATCTCTTAAGTGATGAGAATCAAACTACCAAGTCAGATTCCTTGCTCATTTCGAAAGGACCAATCACTCAAGCTAGAGCCAAGAGGATGCATGAAGCACTCAGAGTCTTTATTTGGAAAATGTCAGAGCTAAAAAAAAAAGCAAGGGAGTTTGAAGGTTGGAGCAAATGAAGAGCCCATACACTTTGTTACATGCATTCAAGTTGATGAATTTTGGAGCTTAAAGGAGCAAAAAAGCGCACCTCAAATCAATCATGCTCCATATATAAATATATATATATATATTCTTTCAATATTCTCTCAGTTAAGCACATTTTGCCCACATTTAGCAGTCTAATAATGCAAAAATAAGTCAAAAACATTAAAAATTAGGGAAAACATGCCCTATAACAAGAATTTCTAAGTGTCAATATAGCCATGTCTTCGATTAATGAATTTTGGGGGCTAAAGAAGAGTGATGTGTAGCTCATAAGAACATATAAAAGAAATCAAATTAAAGTGGAAATTAATTAAAAGGAACCTTCTTTAATTTGGAGAAATTTTATTTTGGTGAAATCTTTTGGAGAAATTTAAGATAAACGTTAATGAAGCATTTAATCCTAGTAATTTAAGATTGGTATAGGACTGGTATGAAAAGATGGAATTGTTGCTTTGATCAACAGCATAAGTTTAACAATTGACATAAGATCTGCCTCATGGTTCAATGTTATATACCACTGAAAGAAGCCCTTTTCACCTCAGCAAGTTATCTTACATACTGCATATACCATGTGGAAGTCGATCAATTGGACCTACCATGTAGGCTGCACTAGCCTGCACTTTGCCCAGTATGTTATTTGGTACGTAAGAATGTCTAACAAATATAAAAATATATTATACGCATATAATGAAGCATGTATAGCACATATATAGTAGTAGATACATATTTAGTATGAGTACGTTTGCTACGTTTATCTTTTAGATACATTTAACTAGCTACAACATAAATGATATTCCTTTTATCCCATATTATGAAAGTTTTAAAAAAATTATAAAATTAAGGAATGTGATTAAAGTTAGTTGAAAATATTAATTTTGTCAAAAAATTATTATTTTTTCAAAAATTCCCTTCATTAATTTTATTAACTTTTCTTTTGAAAAGAAAGTTGTGTTAGTTGTAAAATAAATTTATAAAGGTTATTATTGAAAAAAAAACTCATAAACTAATGCTCCACTAGATGCTATAAAATGTCTTATATCATGGAATAAGAAAAAATTTGTAAAATGTCTTATAATATAAGACAAAATAAGTATATTTTATTTTAAAAATTATATATGAATTTTGTTCTCAACTTTCAATCAAGAAATAAACTATATTTTCTTCTTTGTTATCATTAATTGTGATTAATTTCCACTCAATATACTTTGCGGAGGCCTGATCTAAGAGATCAACTTCTACAATTTCTATTTTTCAAGTATAGAAGTCAATCTATATGAGATTTATAATGTAGGGTCAGTATTGGGGTAGGCATAGCCTGCACTTTACAATACGTTATCCAATATAATATCTAACAAATGTTAGAATATATTAGGCATATAATGTTGTACAACATTCATGTGTATCAATCTTATTAATTAGATATATACATATTCAATATGGGTTTCTATGTTTACTATTTTGAAGTGTTGATGTAACTTAAAAATGAGTGTAGGAACTTTTGGAAGCAATTCTCAAGAAAAGCATGAAACCATATCAAACATATAGATGAGTGCAAGAACTTTTGGAAGCACTTCTTAAGAAAAACATGCAACAATTTCAAACATATAGATGAGTCCAAGAACTTTTGGAAGCACTTCTCAAGAAAAGATTGCAACCATATCAAACATATAGACCTCTGGGACCACTTTTATGAAAAATCGCAGCCAAAGTGTTCATTGAAAGATTTCAAACCATACCAATTCGAAGCCTTACTATATATCTCCTTCCATTTCTTCGAAAATCGTCAAGCACTCACTTCCACTACTTGGTCTTTAGCATAACACCACTCTTTCCACTATCTTTCCCATCATCATGTTGGGCGTGGGCTCATTTTCTATGTGGAGAAAGGCTCAAACCTAAAAAACCATTATGCACCTCACTTATTTAAGTGGAGAGAGGCCATATTAAGATATGAAAGTAATGTTATATTTAAGTTAGAATAGCCGTCTTTGAGAGAGAAGAAGAAAAAAACGTTATTTTTGCATATTTACATAATTGTCATGAAAAAATTCACTTTTTGAATAAGTCAACCGTTGGATTGGGGTGAAATTTTGTCAGCAAGATTGAGAGATATGGTTCTTCATTTTCAATAGTTGGATCATTGTTTTGTCACCTGATATGTGAGATATTCAGTACATATTGAATCTATATATATATTTTTTGGGTTTTTCATCTTCTTGATTATCTATTGCAAGCTTTTTGCTTTAGTTGTTGGGAGAGCTATTAGCACTTATCTGTGCACTTGATTAAGACTCTATTGTATTCCTATTTTGATCATAGTGGAGCAGTTTTCATTGATCTAGATGACTCGTGGTTTTTACCTTTACCTTGAGGGGTTTTCCATGTTAAAAATCTTGGTGTCTCTTGATGTGTTTGTGGTATTTAATTTCTACCATATAGTTATTTGATTGCTTCTCATAGATTCTTGCAAGTATGAGAGATTTATTTCCTCTACATATATGTTACTCTATTACTATTCTTATTAAAGTGGCATTAGAGCCTTGGTTATGGAGTTATTTAACTTACTTCAATGATGGAGGAAAATACAAATAGAATGGTTTGTTTGAATGACAGTAATTATCATTTGTGGAAGGGAAAGATGAAGGATTTGCTATTTGTGAAGAATTTGCATCTTCCTGTGTTTGCTACTCATAAGCTAAAATTCCAAGTCTAATGAAGAGTGAGATTTTGAACATCAACAGGTGTATAGTTTTATTTGGCAATATGTGGAAGATAACGTATATAATCACATTGCTAATAAGACATATGTGAGAACTTTATTGGAGAAAATTGAGTCCTTGTATGCCTCTAAGTCAAGGAATAATAAATTGTATTTGCTAAATTATTTGATGAATTTGAGATACAAGGAGGAGACTTCCATTTCAGATTACTTGAAGGAATTTCAAGGCCTCCTAGATCAATAATCAAGAATGAGTATCAAGTTTGATAATGAAGTTTTGGGACTATGGCTTTTAAACACTCTACTTGAATCTTGGGAGACATGTGGGGTTTTAATTACAAACTCAACCCCTAATGGTGTTATTTCTTTGCAAATAGCAAAGAGTGGTGTTCTTAATGAAGAAATGAGAAGAAAGACATATGATTCTTCATCTCAGTCCAAGATGCTTATCACTGAAAATAGGAGGAGAAGTCAAAAAAGAGAACTGAATGGTGGTAGAGAGAAGAGTAAAAGTAAGTCCAAGTCTAGATATAAGAATATGGAGTGTCATCACTATCATAAAAGGGACATAATGGCAAGAATGGGAAGCAAAAGAGAAGGATCAAGATGATGATGATCGTGTTACTACTGCTACCAGTGATGATCTTTTTATTCTTTATGGTTGTGAATTAAAGTAAAGATCTTATTCTTTGCGAGTATAAATAAGTTAATCTTGATTCAGATGAGAGTATATGGACAATAGATAGTGGTGTTGCATCACATATTACACCAACAAAGGAGTTCTTCACATCTCATACACTGGATAACTTTGGAGTACTAAAGGTGGGTAATGATGGTGAGACTAACATGATTGGCATTGGTGATATTTGTCTACAAACCAACACAGGAATGAAGTTATGGCTTAGAGGATTTAAACATGCTTTGGATGTTTATGGCTTAGAGGAGTTAAACCTGCTCTGGAAGTTCGCTTTTATTTGATATTTGTCCAAAAGCATGATGATGATGGTTTTGATAACTATTTTGGATCTAGAAAGTGGAGGCTAATAAAAGGTAACTTGGTTGTGGCTAGAGGGAAAAAATTATCTAAATTGTATTGGACAAAAGTTTTGGTTGCCAGAGATAGTGTGAATGTCATGGATATGGAGGTTTCAAATTTGTGGCACCAAAGGCTCTATCTGTAACACCTTAGCTTACTAGGCTTGTAATCATATTTTATATATTTAGAGGAAAGAATTAGAAATCTAGAACAATTAAATTTTTAAACTTTTCAAAATTAGGTTGCTCAAAAAACAATGACTTAACTAACAAGTTTACTTTAATTAATAATAATCAAGCCAATCGTACTATAATTATATGACTATTGTTTCAGAACATCTAAAGTAAAGCCAGCAAGTATCTAGGATAGAAATCATAACTAAAACATATCACCATAATTTAATACATTTATTTTAGTATAAAATAATATCTTCCAGCCTGTTTCCTCTTAGTTAACTAGCTCCTTGCCTTTGCCTTTGCTTGTGCTTCTCCCTAACATTGTTAGTCATTGGGTGTGAAATTTGGGGAAATCTCATTAGTATATATATCCATTCATACAAATCATACTCATAATCAGGTAGTTATGCAAACAACTAAATAACTCATATTTCATGTATTTATAAAAATTTCAGCAGAGTCTCCTTTTAATAATAGACATCTATAGTATTTCAAAATATTTATATTGAAACAACTCATTCAATAGCATCATATAACATCCATAATTAATTCACAGAAAATGCATGAAATAAATAATATACTACATCAACCGAAAAGTATCTTGAGCTAAACAACTTGCCTTCCTTCTTGAATTTTTAAGTACCTTACTTGAAGCTAGCCTTCCTTCCTTTTCCTTCTCTTTCACTCACATTTCTTCCACTCACAACTGGTGATGTGTTGAAATGAAGAAATGGGAGATGTATTTATAGTGTTGATGTATTTGCCAACAAGTGACATTAATTCATTGTATACCTTCATTCAGTGTACGCTTATCATAATTCAATGTATACCTTCATTCAGTATATGCTCATCATAATTTAATGTAACTTATTGAAACCATAATTCATTGTATACCTTCATACAATTCATTGTATACCTTTATTCAGTGTATGCTCATCATAATTCAATGTAACTGATTAAAACCACAATTTATTGTATACCTTCATTCCTCATAATCTAAACATAAACCATATTAATCATAAATGGAAATTTATGGATGTTACATTTCTATCCCCCTTAAACAAAATTTCGTCCTCAAAATTTAAAACATACCTTAATCAAATAGCTTTGGGTATTTTCATCTCATGTTGTCCTCCATTTCCTAAGTTGCTTCTTCTAACCTTAAACCCTTCCAGACCACTTTAACCAGAGGAATACTTTTATTTCTCAGCCGCTTGACTCGTTAGTCTATGATTTTCTTTGGTTTTACCTCATAAGATAAATTATCTTGTAAAGTAATATTTTCATATTCTATAATATGTGATGGATTTGGTTGGTACCTTTTGAGTTGGGAAACATGGAAAACATCATGGATTTGACTTAAATTTGGGGGTAAGGCAATTTTGTAAGCTACAGGTCTAACTTTGGCTAGGACTTGAAATGGCTCGATATATTTGGGACTAAACTTTTTAGTTTTAATTGACCGACCAACCCCAGTAGTTGGAGATACTTTGAGAAATACATGATCACCAACTTCAAATTCTAATGTCTTCCTTTTCTTGTCGCGTAACTCTTCTATCTACTTTGTGTCGTTACCAACTTTTTCTTCACCATCTTAATTTGTTGTGTGGTCTGATCTACACTCTCCGATCCAAGAAATTTTCTTTCGCCAAGTTCAACCCAGCACAATGGGGATCTGCACCTTCTTCCATGTAATGCCTCGTAAAGTGCCATCTGAATACTGGAATGATAACTATTGTTATAAGCAAATTTCGCCAATGGCAAATATCCATCCCAATTTCCTTTTAGTTCCAAAATACAAGCTCTCAGCATATCTTCCAATGTCTAAATAGTCCTCTCTATTTGCCCATCCGTCTAAGGATGATATGCTGTACTGAACCTCAACTTAGTTCCTAATGCTTCTTGTAATGACTTCCAAAAGTTCGACGTGAACCTTGGATCTCTATCAGAAACAATGTTATTTGTCACACCATGCAATCTTACTACTTTCTTGATATATAACTGTGCCAACTTATCCAGTGTATATGTGGACTTATTGCTAGAAAATGGGCTGATTTGGTTAACCTATCCACAATAACCCAAATAGCATCATGTCCAGATGAAGTTCTTGGCAATCCTATTATAAAATCCATAGATATACTATCCCACTTTTATTTTCGGATATTCAAAGGTTACAACAATCTTGATGGCTTTTGATGCTCTACCTTAACTTTTTGACACACTAGACACTTTGCTACATACCTTGTTATTTCACCTTTCATTCTAGGCCACCAAAATAGCCTTTTCAGCTCATGGTACATCTTTGTGACACTTGGATGGATTGTGTACCTGCTCTGATGCGCTTCTTCCAAAACTTTTTCTTTCAACTCTACCTTTGGGGGTGCATATATCCTCTTCTTAAAACTCACCACACCATCTGCTGCCATCTCAAAATCTTTGGCTTTCCCTCGTTCCATCTTCTCTCTTATTGTTCCTACTAAGTCATCTGTCTGCTGTGCCTCTTTAATTTGAGTCTTGAACTCATTCTCTATTCTAGTCTCACCATAATGTACTTTACCTAGCTAAATCTTGTATGCTAGATCTAGGTCTTTATACTGCTCAATTAACTCTTTTTCTTTCTCCATCATCCATGCTACATGAATAGTTTTCCGACTCAAAGCATCTGCCACTATATTGGCCTTGCCTGGATGGTACTTGATCTTATGATCATAATCTTTCAATAACTCCATCCATCTCCTTTGCCTCAGATTCAACTTTTTTTGATCTGATAAATATTTGAGGTTCTTGTGATCAGAGAAAATTTCTATTGTTACTCCATAGAGATAGTGTCTCCATATCTTTAGTGCATAAATTACCGCTGCAAGTTCTAAATCATGTGTGGGATAGTTTTCTTCATGAGGTTTTAGTTGGCTAGAAGCATCAACTCTACCCTGCTGCATTATACACAACCCAATCTGTTCTTACTAGCATCAGTGTATAGCATATAGGGCTCTTGAGGATTAGGTATGATTAACACAGGGGAAGATGTTAACCTACATTTTAATTCTTGAAAACTCTTTTCACAATTATTATCCCACACGAAAGGTTTTTCATTCCTTGTCAATCTAGTCAGCGGTGAGGCAATGCGAGAAAAATCCTGGATGAACTTTCTATAATAGCCTGCTAGGCCAAGAAAACTTCTTATCTCTGTAACAGTTTAAGGTCTATCTCATTTACGAACTGCATTTACTTTATTTGGATCTACTATGACCCGTTCTTGAGATATTATATGACCTAAAAACTGTACTTCTGTGAGCCAAAACTCAAGCTTAATTTAGTAATTAATTGCTTTTCTTTTAAGATTCCCAGAATAATTCTCAGATGTCTCTCATGCTCTACTGAAGATTTAAAGTATAATAGGATATCGTCTATAAACACAATAACAAACTGATCTAAATAAGGCTGAAAGATTCTATTCATATAGTCCATGAATACTGCTAGTACATTAGTGAGACTAAATGGCATGACTAGAAATTCATAATAACCATATCTTGTCCTGAATGCAGTTTTTGAGGCATCTTCAACTTTAACCCGTAACTGATGATACCCAGATCTTAAATCAATCTTGGAGAATATACATGCTCCAGCTAACTGATCTAAAAGATCATCTATTTTGGGTAATGCATATATATTCTTTATGGTCACCTTGTTCAATTCCCTGTAATCTATATAGAGTCTGAGACTTCCATCTTTCTTCTTAACGAATAGCACATGAGCTCCCCAGGGTGATACACTAGGTCTAATAAACCCTTTTTCTAACAACTCCTCTATTTGCTGCTTCAATTCAGTCATCTCATTTGGAGTCATTCCGTATGGTGCTTTTGATATCGGCTTTGCCCCAGGTACTACTTCTATTCCAAACTCAACTTCTCTTTCTGGGGGCAATCCGCTAATTTCCTTAGCAAACACTTAAGGAAATTCTTGCACTACTGGTATTTTCTCAATTTCTTCTTCTACCTCAACTCTTGTAGAGAAGAAAACTAGGTATCCTTGACATCCTTTCTCTAAGCATCTCTTTGCTTGGGTAGTCGTTAAGAAATTTAGCTTAGTCTCAACACATAAGGCAATTTCTAGGGTAGGTAAGATTAAGATTTTATTTTTACAATCAAGGAGAATATTATTGGCTAATAACCAATTCATACCAATAATCACATCTATATCATGGAACGGTAGGCAAATAAGGTCAAGGGTAGTGCAACAATGCTCATATTAGATAATGCAATTTTGGCAAACATGGGAAGTAACCACTTTGTCATCAGTAGGTTTAGACACATGCATGTCATAAGGCAATAAAGCCATAACTAGGCCCAACTTTCTAGCTATTCTATCTTCTATCACTTATCATCTTACTGTTAAAGATAAGTTCGGTATTGAGTTAGTTAATTATATCTTAAGACATATCCAATGACTGGCTCATTCATATTTTAGCGGATCCTTATAATTCCGCTTTCTTTTTATCTCTTACAGACTAGGAAAAATACTTTTCGTAAAACTGTTCTTATAATACTTCCCAAGTCAATAAAGTTCCCTTTACCTGATTAGATTATTTCATGTTTTGCCACCATTGGTCAACCTCCTTTACCATTAAGCTTCCATTTTTTACATGCAGCCCATTATCTTGAAAATCTTTTCTGGGCTCACAATCTACTTTTTAGCAACTTGCACGTCAAATTTACTATCAAAGGATGAAAGCTAACACTTGCACAATAGTACATTGGTAGTGGGTACTTTCAACCAATTGCCTTACAGCTTGTCCCGCAAGAACTTACTGGCTTACTTGAGGCTGCTACGATATAAGTGGAACCTTAGGGGCTCTAACTTTTCCCCCTCTTATCCTTGAGCATTAACTAACTCTTGTAATTGCTCAATAATCCTCTGTTGACGATCTAGACATTTAGGAATTAATTGCACGGGATCTAGACCGGGAGTACATTTTCTTTACTACTATCAGAGTCATTTGAGAGGTTTATACTTGTATTGTTAGCCTTTGCTGAACACCTCTTCGTATCTTAATAACTCATACCTTGTAATTAATAATTGCAATTGATAACAACTTGAACTCCATAATTACATTAACTACTACTTTCATTATATTCTTACTAGTCATGATACATCATCATGCCTCGACCCCTAGTCTCTTTCTTTTACTATCCTTAAGTCAGCATCTTGCTACATATACACTATTATACTTTATTCATGCTTATTGTCATGACACTGGCTTATAGGGATCAAGTACTATTGTTAGATCTAGCATTGCTGTTTGTTATCTCTATCGGATCTTCCTCTAGATCCTTATCAGAGACCTCTACTATCTCAAGCTTTTTTCATGATAGCATTCTATTGGAGATTGTGCCTTAGGCCAATCATTGTATTATGAACATTGTATCTCATTATGAAAAAGAAGGTATTTTTTCTTACATTATTATATTATTTGCATGTTTTTTTTTATAATAATATCCTTGGATAAATTATTTTATCCTAAATATCCCTAGTCAATGATCTTTGTGGGAACAATGATGAATTAAGGCTAGTATGATTTTGATTGATAATTATGTGATAATTATGTATGAAGATACAAATCAAAATCATAAGCTCCTGTTAGAGAATATGCATTGGATTGACCCGTCATGAGATAGCTGCATGGATCAAGTCATAAGTATATCTCATATATAACCGTGTCACTAAGCCCTCAGACCTGAGATCACCATGGCTTCTAACATAGGGAACACTATACTTTGGCATAGTCAAAAGTCACATTTAATCGGAAGATCATAAAAGCTATGATCGGGTATAGTGGAACTCGTGTGGAGGAAGATGAATGGTCAAGATGGAATTTTTCTCTCTAATTAATGGAGAGATATATCTGGGCCCCTCGATGAGTGAGACTGAGAAAATGCATGGCCGTGCTCGAATGAAAGAGCTTCCATTTGTTCTGTTAGTCTGCTCAGAGATCGAGAAAGTGATGGTCGAGTAAAATAAGGATGATGTTTCCATGCCTCAGACTTGACCTATATATCATGAGACAAAAGAGATGTGATCGGGTTACATGATAGGTTGCATCAGATCACCGATCTTATATGATTTGGGTAGTTACAATGTCTTGCTAGAAACCACTTGTGACTTGTGGGCCAATAGTGTTATTAGCTCACTGCCAACATCATATGGGTCTACAGGGTCACACAAGAACGAATCAACTCGAATTAGAATGTCCAGATTCATTGAGTCTAAAATGTGTCTAGATTCAATGAATTTAATGTTCAATTTAGGGTGATAGAATTATATATATTTGATATATATATATATATATTAAAATTTGAAATATATATTTATGTTTGATATATTATATATTTGATATATATTTTGAAATATATATATATATATTGTTCAAATTAATTCAAATTAATTAGTTTTAAATTTAATTCTATATGATAGATTTAAGTTTAAACTAATGTCATAATCTAAATTAGATTTAGATTGGATTCTAAATTTAAATTTAAACTAATAATCTAAATTTGATTTATATGATTAATTAAATCTAGATTTGATTCTGGATATATATTAGATAGTTAATTTAAATTTAATCTATTAGATAGATTTAAATTCAAACTAATATATTTAATTAATATTTGATTTAATTTAAATTATTGATTTAAATTAAACAAATACCGAATCATATATATATATATATTGATATAGATTAGGATACAAAAAGAAAAATATGATTCAAATCACCCTAAAGAAAGAGCGGCCATATACTTAGAGAGTGAGACTGTACAGAAGAACAGCGTACGTACAGACAAATGACAAATAGCGTACAGACATACAAATGATGAACATCGTACTGATGAACAGTGAGACTGTATGGACAGACGGTGAGACTGTACGGACTGACCACGAGATTGTACGGACAGACAGTAGGCTATATGGATAAACAGAGGGGCTGTACGGAAGAACAGAGGGGCTATACGGACAGATAGTGGGCTGTATAAAGAAATAGCAAAAGCTTAACTGACGTACGGACATTCACAAACAAAGGTGCTAGCACACCGTTCGAGTTGGACTCACTATGAACGCCGTATTTTGTCCAGGTAATCTTAAAAAAAATATAAATATAATAATAATAAAAATAATAATAATAGTAAAAAATAATAATAAATGAATAAATAAATAATAGAAAATGTCAAAAAAAAAAAAAGAAAGAGAAGATAAAAAAACAAAGAAACAAAAAAAAGAAAGAAGAGGGACCATATTGGGCTGAAATGTTCAACCTAAAAGGTCACGAGCCCAATGGTGGGCTCGTGAACTGGTCCAAGGGGCATTGCCCCGAAAGCACAGAGGGAGCCCTTTAGGGCTCGGTCGAGGCTGAACCATGAGGAGACTGGGAGAGAGATCGAGAGGGGAGGGATCTGGAGCATAGGAGCCGCGAGGATGGAAAAATCAGACGGAGAAGGCAGAGGGGACCGTGGGATGGGAAAAAGTAAGGAAGCTAAACTGAAAGGAGCCCCTTAGGGCTCGGCTGAAAAGAGGCCAGAAAGAGCCCTTTAGGGCTCGGTAGATGAAAAATCAGAGGGAGGATGAACCAGGGATGAGGGAGCCGCGAGCTCAGGTAGAGGAGAGAGCGGCCAAAGGGAACAACGGAGGGAGCCTGAACCACCGAGGGAGACGCTCGGTGGAGGGGAATCTGAGGGAGCCTTTAGGGCTCGGTGGAGTCAAGTGTAGAGTGAAGAGAGGGATCCGCCGGAGGCAAATCAGAGGAAGCCTGGGGGCTCAGCCGCGGGAGACTAAGAGAAGAGGAAAAGGCAGAAGGGAGACCGGATGAGATTTGGAGCCCAAGTGTTCGTGAGGCAGAGGAAGCCTCTGAGCAGAGGCTCAGGTTCGTGAGAGCTTGGAGCAGAGGACAGGATGCAGAGGGGACCGTGGGGCGAGAGACAGAGATTGAGAGTCTCAACCAAATGGTGAAATGAGCAGAGGGGCAACCACAATGGCCCCGTACAGGTGTCAGAGGAGAGGGCACAGGCTACGGTCCGGACCGCGAGAATTAAGAGGCACAGATGAGAGAGAGCTAAAAAAAATAAATACAAAGCAGGGAGAGAGAGAGTGAGATTGTGAGGTGAAGACAATTTGAGGGCCTGAAAGCTACAAAACGCCCTCCATTACTCTGTACTCGGTATAGCAGTGTAATGGCGAGAAGGAGGGCAATCGGGATGAGGGGCGAGGAAGGACATTCAGGGCAATGCACGAAATCAAGAGAGGAGGAGGCAACCACGCGCTTTGTTTTGGGGTGGTGAAGCCACTTGCCGAGGCCATATAAAGGAAGGCAGTCTGAGAAAGAAAAGGGGGGTCTTTCTGAGATTTCTGGAGCCCGAAAGAAAAAACAGAGTCTGAAAAACAGGGGAGAGAGACAGAGAGAGTGTAAAGGTGTTAGAGGCCGAAAAATCCTAAGAGGCCGAGGTGAGTGCGCCACAAAGAGAGAAGTGAAAAGCTGAGGATGTGGCTCTGAACAAAGGTGAGGACGAAGAGAAAGAAGGAAGAGAACCGGAGCAACGACATACAGTTAGTGTCTATGATTTAGGGGCTTCAATTGGTAATCTTCATTTCGAATTTTAAGCTTTATGTAACAGGTTAGAACAGATTTAGGAATGAAATTACTGGTTGACTGAAGTATGTGCTTGGTATTCCGTTTTACTGCCCAGGGACTGAAACTGGGTATTAGAATGTAGTTTGCACTGTTGGTTCATCATGCATGCTATGAATGAATTTGACTCACCTCTCGGGATTAGTTGAGTCTTCTTCAAAGTGTTTTGATTTTCTTTGAGAATAATGTCTCTTTTCTCTTTCATGGGCATCAGAATTGGTTTATCTGCGCTTTATTTCTGAGTTATCCTCTTTCCCTATAAAGAAAGGATGTTTGAGTTCATAGTTTTAAGGAGGTTTCTGAGTTTTGTTGCATGAAAATGGTAACATATTTTGGACCTGCGGGATACTCCTGAATGGCACTCGATGAAGTGTTTGGGAAGGAGATAGATTAATTGTGATTTGGATGCTGTTTGGTTTAGAAACTTAGTTTAAAATCCCCATTTTAAATGCCTGATAGCTCTACTTGTGCCTTTGGTTGCTTCTCCCTTTCCTGATCTGTGTTCTTGTATGGTTTTTCATTGAAAACTGGATCTGGGTGACTGAAATCAGACTCACATGCTTTATTTGTTGTCTGCAACACCCTCTATATTGTAATTACTTAGCCTTGCAGACATTCTTTTAGGTAAAAGGATATACTTAAGGAACATACATATGATTAGTTGATTTGAATGCTCTAGAGGCTCTTTGTGCTTTGTGCCGTCAATTTTGATCCCATGTGTGTTAATGTTCATATATGTGTTAAGGTTCATGCATGCCAGTTGGAGATCAAATATTGGTTTGATGGTAATAAGACCAAAGGAAATTAAATATTGGTTCTGGCTTAATAAAATCTGACCATGGCTATTTTTTCATTAAAATAATTTGCTAAAGTTAGCCGTTATTTCCATACCTATTGGGTGTTTGAATTGATTGGATATTTGAATTGATGATTAGAATTCTTTGAGTCAATGATCCGCTTCTTGGAACCTTTGGAATATTAATGGGTGGTCCGTTTAACTTTTCATTTTAAGCTAATTTCCCTTTTAAGTCTTCATACGTGCATAGAGTGTTGGTCAATGTTATCGTGAGTGAGGAATTACCATGGTACTCAAGGTGAGCACGTAAGCACAAATCAGCAAATTATGAGTGACTAAATCACCATATATGCTGTTTTGTGTGGTAATCAATTTCGAAAAATGAAAATACAGGTAAGATTTTCACTTTAATTTTTTTTAAAAAAATATATAATAATAATAAATAAATAAAATACTATCCAAAAAAAAATCGTGAATCATTAGTTGTTTGTTTTCTATTTTTCACAATAAGGAAACATAAATAATAAATAAAAAATACAAATAATTTTTACAATAAATAAATAAATAATATATATATGTATTGAATGTGGCAATTTTGCCCTAATTCCTTTTTCGAGTACTTTTTTAGTGAACATAGAATAATAATAAAAGGAGGTTTTCTAAGTGCACTCTTTTAAGTAAATAAAAAAAATGGATAATATACCTATGTACAAAAGTCATATTTCCAAGTTCCTTTGACCGTTTTTCTTTTATAAAAACGTGTTACCATGGATGTATATAATATAATAAAGATGATTCATGCTGAGTTTATTTTTCCCAATTTCATCTCTCAAGCTTTTATCCTTTTCATCTATTTGCCTCAAATGGTAACACCGCGGGTATTTTAAATATAGATCAGTAATTTGTGAGTGATAAAGTCACCACATATGCTGATTATTTTTCTTCAAAATATGTATGTAATAATCACATTTTTGAATTCTTTTTTTTATAAATAAATATGTGTTAAAATAATCTTATTTATTTTTATTCTTATAATTAAAAAGAAAATAAAAAAATAATTCGTAAAAAATTTTTTTTTATTATTTATTTTCTTTCAAACCTTTTTATGCCTTTTTGTCTCGAGTGGCATCACCGTGGACATTTAGGTATCAATTGTATATTGTGAGTGATAAAGTCACCACATAAGCCAATTGGTTTTATTTTGTAAAAATAAGATTTTTAAATATTTCTTTTTCAAATCAAAATAAAATGTTCAAAATCACACGTAATTTTAATTATATTTTCTAAATTAAGAAAAAACATATATTCACTTTTAGGAATTGATTAAATAAAAATAATAATAAATGAAAAGAGTAAATAATGGGAATTAATTTGTCTTTTACAAATTAAAACACACCAATCAATTCTAAAAATTATTTTCTTTGTGGAAAGTCAAATTATTTTCTATAAACCTCTCTTTTCAAAGAATATATAAAATAAAAAATACCAACCCAGTGACACGCATTTCTAGCCCGAACTACGTCGACTTTGATCCCTATCGCAGGGTACGTAGGCCCCAGACTCTAATTCTGGGTCAAGTCCGCCCTTGTAAATAAATAATATTTTCCTCTTATCTTATTTTTCACAACTTCTCTTATTTTCATTTTATTCTTTATTTTCATTTTTACATTTTTCTTATTTTTATATTTATTTTTGCATGTGAATGGTAAAAGGGCAATCAAAATAATTTTTTAAAAAAAGCCATAAAAATTGCATGATCAACCTATGGTAACCATTCTTAGGAACGAGTGTTGTGGGGGTGCCTAACACCTTCCCCACTCACAATCGTACTCCCAAACCCAACTCTGATTCGCAGACCATCCTTATCCTTTTTTTTTGTTTTTATTTGGTTTTCCAAAATTTTTCTCAAAATTTTGGTGGCGACTCTGTTGAATCAAGAGTTTTGATGATTCCAAATCAACACTCAAGAGCTTGGATTGAAGATATCAAAGGAGATCAAAGTTGTTTTAAGTGAAGATTTTCTGAGCATTTGCTGATAGATCTCTTGTAGGATCTTTAGTTTTAGTGGTATCAGAGCCCGGATTCCCATTCAAAGGATTTTACAGTCCGGGAACAAAGATGGCTGGCTTTGGAGAGAGTATACTTCCTGAAGGGAACAATACTAACAGACCACCAGGCTTCAGTGGAGAGCATTATGGGTACTGGAAGATGAGGATGCAAATCTACCTCCAATCAATTGATCTTGACATCTGGTCAGTTATTGAAAAAGGAGATTTCGTCCCAATGGCCTTAACTGAAGATGGAAGATACAAAGAGAAGCTGGAAGCAGAATGGAATGATGAAGACAGAAGGAGACTCTTACTGAATTTCAAAGCAAAGCATTGTTTAGTCAGTGCCCTGAACCAGGATGAATTCTACAGAGTCTCGCAATGCACCACTGCAAAAGGAATGTGGGATACTCTGCAGATTGCACATGAAGGAACATCTGGAGTCAGGGAGAACAGACTGAACACGTGCATTGGGGAGTATGAAAGCTTCAGAATGGCTGAAGGAGAAACGATAAAGAAGCTCCAAAAGAGATTTACTCTCATTGTGAATCAACTGAAGAGCTTGGGAAAGGAATACACTCAGTCTGAGAAAGTAAAAAAGAAAGATACTCAGAGCTCTCCCTCTGGAATGGCAGCCTAAGGTGACAGCAATAGAAGAAGCCAGAGGAGAATCAATGGCCTTTGTCACAGCTCTCTTTGGCAGCCTTGAAGAGTATGGAGGAAAAATCAAAGCTCTCAAGGAAGCTGGGATGGACAGAAAGAAGAAAGGCCTTACCCTCAAAGCTGCTGATGAAAAGGAAGAAGAATCTGACGAAGAGGATGAGCTGGATGAGGAAACTCTGGCTATGATGGTCAGAAAATTTGGAAGATTCTACAGCAAGAAGAAGAACAAGAGATTCTTCAAGAAGGGAGCTGCTGGAGAAAGCAAGAAAGAGGCAAAAGAACCTGTGACTTGCTATGAGTGCAAGAAGTAGGGACACATAAAGTGGGACTGCCCCCAATTCCTCAAGAAGCAAGAAAAAGAAAAGAAAGTTGCTGACAAAGGGAAGAAGAAGAAAGCCTACATCTCATCCATATGGGGCAACAGCTCAGATGAGGAAGAAGAAGATGAAGATGAGATTGCCAACATTTGTCTGATGGCACTTGCTTCTGAAGAAGCCACCCCCTCATGCAGCAGTGATCAGGAAGAAGAGGTATATGAATCTGAACCTTCCTATTCTGAATTGCTGGATGCATTTCATGAGCTTCATGATGATTTCATTAAGGTTGCTAAAGAACTAAAACTGGCAAAGAAGAAGATAAATAAGCTGGAATCTCAAAGCACAATCTCTGAAATTACTTCTTTACTTACTGCTGAATCTGTTTGCTGTACTTCATGCACTGAACTTAAGCAAACTAATGATTACTTAGTTAAAAGCATGTCTAGGCTCACTAGAGGTAAATATATGTTGTTTGCCTTGATGGGGAGCCAAAGAATTTCACAAGGAAAAGCTGGTCTTGGCTATGATCCATGTGCTGTCAAGGAAAAGATTAGGAAGAAAAACCAAAATGCATATAGGAGACATTTTATGCATGCTGAGAGCAATAAGAAGAAAAATAATGCATCATCTCACATTGAGACATATAATCAACCAAGGCATGCTAGACAGAAGTATTATCTGCATTGTTTTCTTCCTGCTTTTCAATCTAGCAGTCCTTTCACTACCTGTCATTTCTGCAACAAAAAGGGACACATTTCCAGTTCCTGTATTTTAAAGAAAAATGGGCTCAGCAGGAAAGTTGAATGGGTTCCCAGAGTTGCATCTGCATCTAGGGAAAGATCTACTAACCAAAAAGGACCCAAGCAAATTTGGGTACCTAAAGAGAAAACATGAATATTGACTTGCAGGTCTGTCTTAAAGCTAAGAAAAGCAACAAATGGTATATGGACAGTGCCTGCTCAAGCCACATGATTGGTGATAAGGAGAAGTTCATCACCCTTAGAGACAAGAAAGGAGGAAAGGTGACCTTTGGAGGTGATCAATATGGCAAAATCGTTGGCATTGGCATTGTGGGGAAAAATCCAGAAACATCCATTGAAGAGGTGCTGTTTGTAATTGGCCTCAACCATAATTTGCTGAGTGTAAGTCAGACCTGTGATAGAGGAAACTGGGTGCTGTTTGACTCAAAGTTTTGCCTGGTCATCAGAAAAAGTGATCACAAAGTAATCCTAAAAGCTCAAAGGGATGGTAACTGTTACACTATTGATCTTGATGAACTTCCTCCCTTAGATTCTGTGTGCTTAATTAGTCAAAATAACGATAGTTGGTTATGGCATAGGAGATTAGCTCATGTAAATATGAATCAATTGTCTAAACTGGTTAAAAATGAGCTAGTTACTGGTTTGCCAAAAATATCTTTTGAAAAGGATAAAGAATGTGATGCCTGCTTAAAAGGAAAACAAATTAAATCATCCTTCAAATCTAAAAACATAGTTACCACATCTAGACCACTTGAGTTGCTGCATATGGACTTAATTGGACCTTCTAGGGTCAAGAGTCTTGTTGGTAATCTGTATGTCCTTGTAATTGTAGATGATTATTCTAGATTCACTTTGACATTATTTCTTTCCTCTAAAAGTGATACCTTTGATGCATTTGTAACCTTAGCTAAGAAAGTGCAAAATGAGAAAGGTATTTCTATTGTGTCTATCAGGTCAGATCATGGAGGAGAGTTTGAAAATGCATACTTCCTGGAATACTACAATGAGCATGGAATTGACCACAACTTCTCTACACCAAGGACTCCTCAACAAAATGGAGTAGTAGAAAGGAAGAACAGAACTATTGGAGAAATGGCCAAAGCTATGCTGAATGAGAAGGAACTTTCTCAAGTGTTTTGGGCTGATGCAGTGAACACAGCAAGTTACATCATCAACAGAGCCTAGATCAGACCCATCCTTGAAAAGACTCCATACGAGCTATACAAAGGGAGAAAGCCAAATCTGTCCCATCTCCATGTGTTCAGATGCAAATGCTTCATTCACAAGAATGGAAAAGAAAATCTTGGTAAGTTTGATGCCAAATCCGATGAAGGTATATTTATAGGCTATTCTAGTAGGAGTAAGGCATATAGAGTTTATAACAAAATATCAAATGTGGTAGAAGAGTCTGTGCACGTTGTTTTCATTGAAAATGAAACTGTTTCAAAACATGCTACCAATGAGGATGATCTTGCTTTCAACTTTGAAAAACTGGGCATTTCTGATAAAAGTAAAACTGAACCTCCAAAGATATCTGAATCTGTTAACATAGAGGAAGATATCTAGGAGCAAGGGTTTGATGAAGAAAACAATGAAGAAACATCTCAAGAACTCCCTAGAGCTTGGAGATATCAAAGGAATCATCCTGTTGATCAAGTGATAGGTAATGTTCAAGAGAGAGTCAAAACCAGAAAATAGTTAAGGGATCAAATGCTCAACTGTGCTTTCATTTCTCAAATTGAACCCAAATGTACTGAAGAAGCCTTAACTGATGATTACTGGATTTTGGCTATGCAAGATGAACTAAATCAGTTTGAAAGAAATCAAGTTTGGGATTTAGTGCCTAGGCCCAAAAATCATCCTGTCATTGGTACCAAATGGGTTTTCAGAAATAAACTTGATGAATCTGGAATAATAATCAGAAATAAAGCTAGACTGGTTGCTAAAGGTTATAATCAGGAAGAAGGTATTGATTTTGAAGAAACCTTTGCACCAGTAGCTAGATTAGAGGCTATAAGAATACTGTTAGCATATGCATGTATGAAAAACATTTTACTATATCAAATGGATGTAAAGAGTGCTTTTCTGAATGGATATATCATGGAAGAGGTCTATGTAGATCAACCTCCAGGCTTTGAGGATTCCACGAAACCGAACCATGTTTATAAACTGAAGAAAGCTCTTTATGGTTTAAAACAAGCCCCTAGAGCATGGTATGAGAAACTGAGCAATTTTCTAAGTGAAAAAGGATTCAATAGAGGCAAAGTTGACACAACCTTATTTACTAAGAAAGAAAATAAAGATTTACTAATTGTTCAAATTTATGTTGATGATATTATTTTCGGTGCTACTAATGAGGCTCTTTGCAAGAAATTTTCAGAGTTAATGCAGGGAGAATTCGAGATGTCAATGATGGGTGAACTCAATTTCTTCCTTGGATTGCAAATCAGACAGCGAAATGATGGCATCTTCCTCAGCCAATCCAAGTATCTGAAAGAGCTGCTAAAGAAGTTTGGAATGGAGAATGCCAAGCCAATGGGAACACCTATGGCTACTGCAACCAAACTGGACATGGATGAGAATGGGAAGATGTTTGACATTACTCAGTACAGAAGAATGATTGGATCCCTGCTGTACTTAACTGCCAGCAGACCTGACATTATGTTCAGTGTCTGTATGTGTGCAAGGTTCCAATCATGCCCCAAAGAGACCCATGCAACAGCTGTAAAAAGAATTTTCAGATATCTTATTGGAACATCACAGATGGGTCTTTGGTATCCAAAAGGCAATGGAGAAGATCTCAAAGGATACACTGATGCTGATTTTGCAGGATCCAAAACTGACAGAAAAAGCACAAGTGGAACTTGTCAGTTTCTTGGAGGATCCCTGGTCTCATGGTTCAGCAAAAAGCAAAACAATGTGGCCCTATCCACTACAAAAGCTGAGTATGTTGCAGCTGGAAGCTGTTGTGCCCAAGTCATCTGGATGAAGCAGCAGCTTGAGGATCTTGAGGTGAAAATGAAAGAGATACCAATCATGTGTGACAACCAAAGTGCCATAAATATCACCAAGAATCCTGTCATGCATTCAAGGACAAAACATATTGAAGTTAGACACCATTTCATCAGGGATCACGTTCTAAAAGGAGAAGTTAAGCTAGAGTACATCCCAACAGAGGATCAAATTGCTGATATACTCACAAAACCTCTATCAGAAGACAGGCATTGCAAAATAAGGAGAGAATTGGGAATGTTGCAGGTGCTCCTTATGAGAATCAATGGCTGAAAGTTTGAAAGATTGGAGCACTACAGAGTGGAACAACCAGAAAGTGAAGTAAATAACAAAAATCCTAAGGTCTGGATCCATTCTGTAAGTTTTTTAATGATGATGTTTGTATTTTAAATGTTGTTAGACATATTTTGCTTCATAAACTGTGTTTTTGTACTGGTCAACATGGTCAACATTCGAATTTTAAGTGACCAACATACGAACTTTGACCTGTTATACTGTGGAACAGTTCTCGCTGATGCCTCGAAATTCGTCTGTTGAACAATGGAAGTTCGAATTTTCAAGAACAAAAATTTTCAAAGTTATGTTTGTCCATCACTATTATACGAAGTATCACATCTTAACATACGACTGTTGGACAACCTTTACAAAAGATAAGAAATTCGAATTTTCAGTTCAAAATTCGTCTGTTGAATCATGTTCTTCATGCTGAATGCTTGAAAGATGAAGTTTTGCTTGCTTAATTCGTCTATTGGTTGATGTCTTGGTTGTTGATACTGTTTTCTCTTCAACATTCGAACTTTGTTGAAACAAAATTCGTCTGTTGTGCTTGTACTGCTTGTTCCAAGCCTCTGTCAGATGAACTTTCAGATGAAAATTTGTCTATCAGTAAACTTTGCCAAATGGTTTAACCTGTAACTGCCCGAAGTTCGAATTTTGACCCCTCAAAATTCGTCTGTCAGACGGTTACATACGTTAAAATCGATGGTTTTTTCTTGAACAGACGCAGCCCCTATTTGTAACTCCTCCGAGTCTGTTCTGATTCTCTCTTCAATCCTCTTAACTCCTGTCCAAAAACCGTCATTCTTCACCGTTTAAACTTCCATTCGCATCCCATAAACCTATTCTCAGCCACATTCTGCATCATTCAACCGAGAAATGGCAAGAGTCAAAAATCCTGGAGCAGGGAAAGCTGGAGCTCGGCCAAAAAGGACAGTAAAATATCAATATGCTACAAAGGAAAGAGAGAAATCCAAGAGAAAGGCTGAACCCAGTAAAGCTACCCCTTCCAAACGCCAGAAATCATCATCCAAGGCAGATTCGCAGAAAGCAGGACCCTTCTAATCAAAATCTGTAAAATCTTCAGTTCCTGTTTCTGCTGATACTGCTGCTGTTGATTCCTCCTCTTCTACACAATCTGGAGAATATGAGCTTACTACACGACCACTTTGGAGTACTCCTGAGATTCAAGAAGAGTATTCTACCAAGTTTTCCAGCAAAAAGGTAATCAAGCCTCACTGTGTGAATATGGAACAATTCTTAATATCTAACAACTTTGATGCTGGAATATGGTTGATAAGATATAAGAACTTGTTGGAAATTGCTGAAAAGTATGATGAAGAGGTTGTGAAGACTTGGTATGCCTCTCTTCAATACAACAACAAGAAAAAGAAATGGGAGGTCAACTTGAGATCAAGGACCATTTGGCTTGTTGATGAAATATTAAACGAGGTGCTGGAAATTCCAGGACAAGATGGGCTGAAAATTAACATCACAGCCTCTGGGTATATGGACGAGGCTAGCACAGCTGATGAGGAAGGTGGTTCCTTTCTGAATTACAAAGAGAGCACCATCTTGGACACCTTATTCAGAAGAAGGGAGAATAGGCCCAAAATAAATCTGTTGAAGCCCACAGACCTCAGTGTTCAAGTAAGGATCCTGCACTACATAGTGTCCAGGATCATATTCAACAAAGGTGGAAGCTTCAATCTGATAACAAGGGCAGAGGCTCATGTAATGACAGCTATCATACGTGGGAAACTAATTAATATGGGTCATATCATCCTCTAGCGTATGATAAAGGCAAGGGATCAAAGGAAGGATTCCACACTCCCCTATGCAGCAATTATTTCAAGAATCCTGCAGTATGCTAGGATTCAACACATTGAAAAGGGGAAAGGGAAACTTACTAAGGCCTTCAAAGAAGAGGAACTGCAAAGGATGGGTATTCAAAGAGATGAAGGAAGATGGATTGGAAAGGGAGCAGGGAAATCTGAAGACTTGTTCTTTGTTGCTGATGCATCTCTCCAACAAGAAGGCACTTCTGAGGCACCTGGCAGATCTGTACCTCAGCCTTCTCAACCTATTCCATCTCCCTCCAGGCCTACTCACCCTCCTTCCACTTCCTCCTCACGGGTCAAGCCAACAAAGATCACTGAGTTGTTTGACAGTCTGTCAACACTCATTCTCAGCATTAGGGATGAGCAAAATGCCAAATTTGCTCATCTACAAGATCAGATCCATCAATTGGCTGTGAATATGAAAGTGGTGGCTGATGCTTATGAAGAGATAAGAAATGCAATTCCTACCACTTCAGCTCCACCTCAGCCTGGTGTCCCTGAGCCTACTCTGTCTCCATCTCCTATGCCTCCAAGTCCGTTTGAGTTGGATTCTCCTGTCCCTGGTGTTGGTGTGCAAAAGACTGAACCAGCTGGCACTCCAAAGGCCTCCAGCAATGAGGCAAGTCCTAGTCCTCCCTTGGACTATGGCATAGAGGAAGAGGGTCTACAGGAATCTAGCCCTCTTGAGCCTACTGAAGCAGTTGGACAAGACTCTATCCTTTCCACCCAAGAGTCTGAGCAAGTTGAACAGCTAGTAGCATCCATATCTGCTTCACCATTTCTACAAGCTGCACTCAATGAGGAAAGGAGCATTGTGCCTGTTATTGATTTTGAAGCTATTGCTCACAATGCTCTTCTGCAAGCTCAAAGGAGAAGGCTTGAAGATATGTTTCCTCCTCCTGAACCTGCCTCTCCTTCTCTTGCTGCTTATGGGCTTTCAGAGGAACAGAGAGCTCGACTAGCTCTTTCCAGGCAGGAAATGCAAGAGCTGCTTGAGGTCTCTGATGATGATGATGAAGAACCTAGCCCTGAGCCTACTGAGCCTCCTGCACCAATTCAGCCAGAGATTTCTTTTGCTCTTGTCCCTCTTCGTGCTGTTCCTATCTCTCATATTCCTCCTCCAATGGACTTTGTTGGGCTTTCTGATGATGCCAAAAAGGGGGAGAAGATAAAGCAAACTGGGACCAAGCAAGCTGGAAAATCTGCTGAGTCATCTGGGAAAGGAAAGACATACAGCAAGAAGACTAAGCCAAAGAAGAAGTGATTGTTTTAGATCTTAGGATGAATCTTCCTGTTGTATCTTGTTTGATTGTATTTGCTTGTTTGATGTCTTAAAAACTGGTCTTTAATTGATGTATTGCAACAATTTGTTCGAATGAATGAATTTGTTGATTGCAATGATTTATGCTTTAAATATCTTCACTTAATCTATTGGATATGATATCTTATGCATATGTTGAGGGGGAGCTTGTGAAAGCAAACCCAAGTACTAATCCAGTTTGTGAGTTGTTTGGTCATCATCAAAAAGGGGAAGAATGTTGAATTAAGAGTTTTGATGATTCCAAATCAACACTCAAGAGCTTGGATTGAAGATATCAAAGGAGATCAAAGTTGTTTCAAGTGAAGATTTTCTGAGCATTTGCTGATAGATCTCTTGTAGGATCTTTAGTTTTAGTTGTGATTGGGTAAAAGATTTTGATTTGAGAAAAAGATGTTTTCAAACCTTGATTTGAAGTTAAATCTTTACTTATTTGAAAAATACTCACAAACAGACGAAGTTTGAAAGTTTAAACTGAACTGTTATGTTGGAAATTCGAACTTTGCCTTTGGAAATTCGAATTTCGAGTTAAAACTGAATAAGTCTGAAGAGATGTCTCTCTGTCAGACGAATTTTGGTCATCCAAAATTCAAATTTTTATCAAGTCTGAAAGAAGCCTTTTTAGTGACAGACGAACTTCACAGTTTCAAAATTTGAATTTCAGACAAAACAAAACTTGAGAAAATAGATGAAATTCATTTGAAACTAAGTTAAAGTTCATCTGAGATCAAGAATAATTTAAGTTTCAAAACTGGTCTCTGACAGACGAATTTCACTCTTTCAAAATTTGAATTTCGAAGAAAGTTATCTACTGTGCCTCTTTGAACGTTCAATGGACAGACAAATTTTGGGCATCCAAAATTCGAATTTCGAGGGTACTGTAGAAAATTGAAAACACTGTTCACGATTTACAGAAAAACTTTCTTCTTGAAAATTCGTATGTCACATTGTGAAAATATTTTATAAGTTTCAAAATTCAAATTTCACTCTATGGACAGACGAACTTTCATATTTTAACATTGGAAGCTTTAACCTTCGGTTCCTTCGAAATTCGTCTGTTGACCAACCAAAATTCGAATTTCAGTGTGTCAGAAACATTAAATACGGTTGGTAAACGGATAGTTTTTCAGAGTAACCGTTGGATAACTTCCCCAACGGATAGATTTAAGTCTCTAACAGATATTTGAGACCTAAAACTATAAATATAACATCATTTGAAGTTATGGGTAACGAATCAAACTTGTATATGCCAAATTTCTGCTAAATCTTCTTTTCAAAAGCTTTTACCCTCTCAACTTCATTATCTGTACTTTAACCTTCATATCTACTCTATTCAAGAGAGTTATACATCTGTAAACAATCTACTCTTCATCTGGAAGAAAGATTTACTTGTGAGGGGAATTCACAAGGGGATTGGGAAAGCACATAGAGAAAGTGCTTAGAGAATTTGAGAGAGCTCAGGAACAGAGTATACTCATGTACTGTGGCATTAGCAAGAAGCCCGTTGAAATTCTTACTGTATAGTGGATAAATCTCAAGAGTTGTCTTGGGGACTGGACGTAGGTCAAGTGGATAGACCGAACCAGGATAAATCACTGAGTCTTCTTCTCCTTATCCTTACTTATCAGCTTACTCTGTTTTACTCATTATTTTCATTACACTGTGATATCTTCACCCACTTCACTTTGTGCAGAAAAATTTCAATCTTCCCAATTCACCCCCCCTCTTGGGAAGTCAGCCTTGCTAACAAGACTCCTTCCGAGATCGGCCCCCGCCATGCGGGCCAATTTCACCCAGTTTCTTTCATTCTCCGCGCCATCCGCGTCGCATTTTCGGGTGTGACACTCACTATTCGTGTGGATACCGGTAGAGGGAGTTGACAAGTTGCGTTAGTTGCTGGGGTCTAACTAAACGAAAAGAATACCAAGGGGCGCACCGAAGGTAAATTCTCTTTCTACATCTCAATCTAAACAACGTTGATGGATCCATGGGAGGGAATTTCTTGATAGTTTTCCATTGCGTGTATGTTGAAATTCTCAACACATTCTACTTGGAGTGTTTAGGCAATGACAATGTCTTTCAGAGTGTGAAACACTCAACCTTGAGGGAAACTTCTTGATACAGTTTCAGAACTCTTGACCCGATATGGCATCAAGTACTAGCTCAACCCATTCACTTGCAGGGAGCTTATAATCATAATGCCCTTCTAAGAATCTCTTTGACTTCTAGTACCGTACCAAGGAAATATAGAATTGAACATACTTCCCAAATCCATCATGATATTTATTATACATGGCTTTAACAATCCTTTGGATTGGAGTCCTTAGTTTAGTTGGAGAAGGCTACTTGCTTAATCCAAAAAGTATAGTTAGCCCAAACTTGCTTATTATAGCTCATGAGCTGACCTATCTCTTCCCTAGAGGTGTGCTTTCTTACTCTTAGCAGGACTATACCTAAAGGGACCAGTACTATGGGTTGCTTCCTGGATTCAGGCAATACTTTCATTTAGTGACTACTATATGGCTGTCATTATTGAAAATCTTGTTAGATCCTATGTCTTCCCTTATAGGATCTTGATTAGGCTCAGGCCAAATTCTTGCACTTGGGTAATACTCATCTCTTTTTTCTAACTTATATTCTTTTATACATTAGTTTCCCCTATTGATTCTTTGCATAACTATGATTTATTCCTTATTGGCCTCTTACATTCATTACTAAAAACACCTTGCCACTGATCTTATTTTCTAGGTAGGATACTTACTTTTATACTTATTAGCAACCTACCATCATGTCTCTAAGCTATATTCTAGCCAGTGGCTTGGCATTAGAGAAAAGCCTTAGGTAAATATTCATACTAGCTACTGATTAATGAGGTTTCATATCTTTCCAAAATTATCCTAGGCAATCCTCTTTCAGAGAATTATTAGAATTGTAGGACTCATCAATCTTTCTCATCATCTCATACACTTTAGAGGTCCACTATTGCGACCATAAGATTTGCTACGATCTCTGAGCCCTACTAGGATCCTCTGTGATCCTACATCATCTCTTTACTAATAGGATCTAACTAAAATATAACTCTCAAAAGATTCAAGACCTAAGGAAAATACATTTTGCAAAATATCCTCAATTAATCAAGCAACTATCATAAGCTATCCTTAAAACTAATCTCATATGCCACTGAAACAATCTTAGGCCAGGTTTCTCAAAGGAAATATATCTTATATTCAAGGGAAAAACTCTAACTAAGAGGATTACTTTCTTCTCTCATTGCAAATATTTGCTTAGATCTTTGCTCTGATACAAAAAATGTAACACCTTAACTTACTAGGCTTTTAATCATATTTTATATATCTAGCAGAAAGAATTAAAAACCTAGAATAATTAAACTTTTAAACTTTTCAAAATTAGGTTGCTCAAAAGATAATGGCTTAACTAAAAGTTTACTTTAATTAATAATAATCAAGCCAATCATATTGTAATTATCTGACTATTGTTCCAAAACATCTAAAGTAAAGCTAGCAAGTATCTAGGATAAAAATCATAACTAAAACATATCACTATAATTTAATACATTTATTCTAGTATAAAATAATATCTTCCAGATTACTTCCTCTTAGTTAACCAGCTCCTTGCCTTTGCCTTTACTTGTACTTGGCCTTAACATTGTTAGTCATTAGGTGTGAGATTTGGGAAAATCTCATTAGTATATATATTCATTCATACAAATCATGCACATAATCAGGTAGTTATGCAAAGAACCAAATAATTCATATTTCATGCATCTATAAAAATTTCGGCAGAGTCTCCTCTTAATACTAGATATCCATAGCATTTCAAAATATTTATATTGAAACAACTCAGTCAATAGCATCACATAACATCCATAATTAATTCACAGAAAATGCACGAAATAAATAATATACTACCTCAACCGAAAAGTATCTTGAGCTAAACAGCTTGCCTTCCTTCCTGAATTTTTAGGTACCTTACTTGAAGCTAGCCTTTCTTCCTTTTCCTTCTCTTTCACACACTCTCTTTCTCTCCCTTGCTCTCTCTTTCTTTCACTCACAACTGGTGGTGTGTTAAAATGAAGAAATGGGAGGGGTATTTATAATGTTGATGTCTTGGCCAGCAAGTGACATCAATTCATTGTATACCTTCATTCAGTGTACGCTAATCATAATTCAATGTAATTCATTGTATACCTTCATTCAATGTATACTCATCATAATTCAATGTAACTTATTGAAACCACAATTCATTGTATACCTTTATTCAGTGTATGCTCATCATAATTCAATGTAACTTATTAAAACCATAATTCATTATATACTTTCATTCCTCATAATCTAAACCTAAACCATATTAATCATAGATGGAAATTTTGGATGTTACACTATCATATCAATAAAAAATGATTGAATTGCTTAGCAAAAAAAGGATTTGCTTCCGGGATTGAAGAGTGCTTAATTAGAGAAGTGTTCTCACTACATGGCTAGGGCAAACTAGAGTATCTTTAAGAAGCATTATCCCTCAATGAAATTAGAGTTACTGGAATTGGTACACTATGAAATTTGTAGTCCATTAAAGGTAACATCCTTCAATGGTGCTCTTTACTTTGTTACCTTTATTGATGATTATTCTAAAAAGTTGTGGGTCTATGCTTTGAAGACAAAAGACCAAGTGTTAGAAAAGTTCAAAGAATTTCAAGCTTTGGTTGAGAGGTAGTTAGGTAAGATGTTGAACTGCATTTGTACTGACAATGGCGGTGAGTATTATGGACCCTTTGACGCCTTTTGTAAGCAATAGGGTATTAGACATGAAAAGACTCCTCCTAAAGCTCCTCAACTTAATGGTTTAGCAAAGAGAATGAACCGGACATTGATTGAGAGAGTTAGGTGTATGCTTTCTGAAGCAAAATTGCCCAGACATTTCTGGGGTGAGACACTATATACAATGGTACACATTATCAATCTTAGTCTTGTGATTGCTTTGAATTGTAAGGTCTGAGAAAAAATTTGGTTTGGTAAGAATGTTAATTATAATCACTTGCAAGTCTTTAGTTGTAGAGCATTTGTGCATATTCCAAAGAATTAAAGATCCAAGTTGGATGTAAAGACAAGATAGTGTATCTTTATTAGTCATGGTCAAGATGAATTTGGCTATATGTTGTATGATCCTGTTGAGAAGAAGCTTGTTAGAAGTTGTGATGTGAAGTTCAGGGAAGATAAAACCACTTATGACACTAATAAGGTGGAGAAGACAACTCCTATGAAAGATTATAATTTGTATGATGTTGATCTAGTATGGTCTCCTATTCACAATTTAGATGCTAATTAATGGTAATGTTCAACAAGGAGTACAACATAACTATCCTGATGATAGGCAGCTTGGAGATGTGTTGGATCTTCCAACAAATGATATTGAAAAGCAACATGAGTCACAAGATAAGACTCTAAAAGGTATCCTTCTAATGAGTATGTAATCTTGACTAAAGAGGAAGAACCTGAGTGTTCTGAAGAGATCATGGAGAGTGAAGAAAAACAAAAGTGGTTGGATGCAATGCATGATGAAATAAAATCCTTGTATGACAATCACTCATTTGATTTGGTGAAGTTGCCTAAGGCAAAAGGGCCTTGGTGTAACACCTTACTTTTAGAATCACTTTCCATGAGTTAGAATCCTTTTAAGTCTAATTATACTTGATTCTAAGCTTGAATCACATAAGAATGAAAATCAAAATTTTCAAAATTTTCGGTTACTGTTCACATGGTAGTTTCCACTTTGCTGACCGAATTTCATAGTGATTCAAGTCTCTAAAAATAGATAAAAACCTTATTTACATGGTAAAAATATGAAACAGATCATTCTATTGACCAATTTATACAGTTTATTTCTCAAACATTTACTGTACATTTTGTCATTTTCTCTTTCCCAGGATTTTGGCCTTATATTAAAAAATTCATATCTCATAATACCCTGAGCCAAATCATACATTCTTTATGTCATTGTAAAGCCCTGTGAGTCTACTTTCTAGAAATATTTTTATTGTACATTTATTCAACCTGAACAGGACATGGTGTTAACTTAAATCATAAAGGATCAGAATTCCACTTTTGCTGGAACAGTTTTGGGAAAACCTCCATATCTCCTATCATATAGCTCCAATTACCTCCAATCAGTGGCATATGAAACTTAAAACATGTAAATTTTCATAAATACAAACCACTGAATTTTTGGAGCTCTGCACGATTTATATCATCTTTTTTATTTTCCAGTACCTAACTTTCAGTTTCCAGTTTTCCCAATCTTTCTCTGTTCTGAACCCTAACTTAGAAAATTCACCATTAATTGTACACAACTCCAAATGGGGTGAATTAGGTGTTATATTAAAGGTTGAGATGCCCTATATCTGGTGAAAAAATACCATAAACCTAATCTCACATTAAGTATAGAATAAGGGCGAATGAAACAGACATGTCTGGAAAATGCCCTGTTTCAGTCTATATTGCCATTTGCTTACCAAAGCCCTTGTAAATGAACTCATTTTGGCATGAAACTAGATAGAACATAACTTAACATCACAATATCCAGAACTGGAAATTCTCATGCATTTTCCACAAAATTAATATAATAATCACTATTTTACAATTTCACATAAAATAAGACATAAATAATCATTCACATTATAACACAATGGCTAGCAATATCATTTCCTTCTTCATGCCTTTTGCTCCTTCCTTAGCTTTTTTGCATTGGTTCTTCCTAGCATGGTTAGTCATTGAAGGGGGAGTGAGATTCAAAGAATCTCAATAGCAATCACCATTCATACAATCATATTATCACATTAAGCATATAATCATCATAAAACATCAAGTAAATACTTTTAAACATTTATGCCATAATATTTTACAAAAATTTCGGCAGAGTTTCATTTTGTATTTTGGACATCCCGGGGTCTCAAAAGCCTCAATTAACTCAGCCAACATTCTCAAAGCATCACAATTGATCATAGCAAACAATAGGCAAGTCATCAAACTCATTGAAAATCACATGACAATATAAGGCAAGAATAGGTTAATTGCTACTTTCATGCTTTCTCTTACTCTTCAACTTGATACCAATGCTCCCACTAGCTTCCTTGGGCTTCTTCAAGTCCTAATGCACCATCAAACAACTATTCAAGCTAATGGTTCCATGACTTTCTTCAAAAAGTGTTCATGAAACCCTCATTCTTAAAAAATTCACGAAAAATTCATTCCTAACTCAAAAATGATGAATTATACCTCTATTCCATGTAATTTTTCATGAGGAATCCAAATATGGCCTCAGAATTGCCAAATTCCATCTCTAGCTCAGTTACTGTTCATTCCGAATTAAGCTTCAAAAAGCTAAAAATTTAACTTTCTTAATCTTAATCTTTTTCTTGTACAACATACTTGTATCTACCTATTTTGGACCCAAGGAATCCATTTTTGGGGTCAAAATCATGAAATCCCCTTTCCTTTTCAAACCCTAAATAGGCAGAAAATTTCATAAATTTGTAGAAAAATATCTACCCGATTAAATTACAATCTCATGGCATAATCTTGTTACTTAATACCTATACATCCTTTTTTATGGCTTGATTTTTCCATGGCTTCACTTTCTCTCTCCTCTCTCTCTCTAGGCAGCAAATTTCAGAGGCAAAATAAGGAGAAGTACTCCATGAAATCCCACCAAACTCAAATATACACAAGATAATGACCATGAAAATCTACCTTGAAAATTTGGAGTCCAAAGCTTACTTCTTGCTCTTCTTGCCCTTGAATTTTTTTTTTGTATGTTTCTCCTCTCTCCTTGCTGCAGTTCGGACGTGCTTGAAGAAGAAGATGAAGACTTGAAATGGGTTAAATGGGTATTTATCTCATAAAGTCACTTTTTTACTTTATTTTTTTTACTTTTTGGCATTTCTTCTTATAAAAGTTTTCAATTAATTCCTTTTGTATCCAATTCTGAATTCCAGCGTGATTCACCTTCTTTTTGGCCAGAAATTGGTTAAATAATTTTTATGGAGCAAAATACCCTTTACCGATTAAATTTACCCGTACCGATTGAGTATTTTTGCCAAAATTGTCATTAAATTGGTACAGGATTATCCAATAATTACTTTTGGTCCAAAATCATTATCTAGACCCAAAATATATTTTATTAAGGTTCAATCATTGTCCTTGAATCAATACTGCCTTTTCCTGCAGTCTAAACTGATCTTTATCGGGTAAAATATTAATATTAGATCATAATTACCCAATAAATATTATTTTGACCTTAATAAATTCCATAATATATTTCATTGGGTCTAACTCATTGAGAGCTTCATTTTGACTATAATTTTTCATATTTACAAAAATGCCCTTGACCCGGGGCTAATTTATAATTTTTAGAACTTTCGGGTCATTAGGTGTAATTTTTCCCAAGATATTTTTAATACTCATTCCCCCTACTTTTTATGAATTTAAGGACATTGATGTCCTTTTCATAATTCTGTAGGGGCAAAAATATAATTTCTCATTTTTCCATCCAATCGGGAAAAATGACCTATTTGCCCTTCTTCACACTTAACTGTATCTCTCCATTTTTCCAATTCCTCATGCATTTTATGATATCAAAATTTATTTCTTGGGGTTTAAATTCAATATTCGTATCTTTCTTCTAATATGGGAAATGACCGTTTTGCCCTTAAGCCGGGTCAAAAACATAATTATCCATTCTTTCGGGCACTTTCTTGTAATTTCACCCAAAGACCAATTTTTTATTATATCCTTTTCACTATTCACATTAACTTTCAAATTGGTCTGTCTCTCAACCTAAACCTCCCGGCTACGCAATACTTATACCGTTACGCTCATCTTTGAGCGAGCTTTCATTCAAGTGGTATATTGCATTTTTTTTTGGTAAGTTCTGGAATTAATTTCTGTTAAGGACCTTATGGAAAATTAATTCCAATTAAGGACCAAACATAACTTCTTCAGAAAATTAGATGAGAAATTAATTCCTTCTAAAGCTCGATTATATATAACATTTTCGTCTCACTTCGTTTCTCATCTTTTATTCATTTTATAACATCCCATAAAAATAGGGATATTACACTTGGACAATAAGTGGAATTATAGAGTGAAGCATGAGAGCAATTTTACATCTCTGAGGTATAAAACTAGATTAATGGTGAAAGGCTTCAATCAGAAAAAATGAGTTGATTTTAATGAAATTTTCTCTAGTGGTGAAGATGTTGTCCATTAGAACTGTGTTTAGTTTGGCTGCTACTCTTGATTTAGAGGTGGAGTAGATGGATATGAAGATTACTTTTCTCCATGATGATTTGGAGGAAGAGATTTACATGAAGTAACCTGATGGTTTTCATGTTGTAGGCAAAGAAGTTATGTCTGTAGGCTAAGAAAGAGCCTATATGGTTTGAAGTGGCTTCCAAGGTAGTGGTATAAGAATTTTGAGTCTATTATGTATGAGCAAGGCCACAAAAAGACTACTTCTGATCACTGTGTCTTTGTTGAAAGTTTTTCTAGTGATGACTTCGTTATTCTATTATTGCATGTTGATGACATGCTTATTGTTGGAAAAATATTTCCAGGATTGACAAGTTAAAGAAGCAATTGGGTGAGTCATTTGCCATGAAAGATATGGGAGTTGCTTAGCAAATTCTTGGTATAAGAATCATGCATGATAGAAAGGAAAAGAAGCTTTGGCTATCTCAAGAACACTATGAAAGAGTGCTGTAGAGATTTTGAATGAAAAATGCTAAAGCGGTAAGCACTCCTATTGCTACTCATTTTAAATTAAGCGCTAAACAAAATCCTTCAAATAAAACCAAGAAGTTAGATATGGAAAGGGTTCCCTATGCATTTGCAGTGGGTAGTTTGATGTATGCAATGGTGTACACAAAGCTAGATATAGCACATGCTATTGGTATAGTCAGTAGATTTTTATCAAAGTTAGGTAGAGAGTATTGGAATACTGTGAAATGGATTTTGAAGTATCTTTGTGATACTATTGGTATAAGACTTTGTTTTGGAGGTGATAAATCTATCATTGAGGGGTACACAAACTCATATATGGCTAGAGATATTGATTCCAAAAAGTCCACTTCATGCTATTCAATTAAATTTGTGGGGGGAGCTGTGACTTGACAACCTAAGTTGCAGAGATGTATAGCTTTGTCAACAACAGAAGTAGAGTTAATTGCTATTGTCTCAGCATGCAAGAAGTTGCTATGGTTCAAGAAATTCTTCCAGAAACTTGTTTTACTCAAGGCAAATGTTTGCTATCTTGTAATAGTCAAAGTTCTATTCATCTTGGTAAGAATCCAACTTTTCATTCAAAGTTCAAACATATTGATGTGAGGTATCATTGGATACATGATATTTTGGATGCTAAGATGTTGGAGTTGGCAAAACTTCATACTGATGATAATGGTGCTGATATGATGATGAAGGCACTACCGAGATGGAAGTTTGAAATTTGTTGTGAGATCACCGGATCGGTGGTCATCTCTATATAGTCATGAGGGGGAGATATGTTGGGTGTGTGTTTTCTTCCTATATGGAGAAAGACCCAAAACTAAAAGCTCATTATGTATCTCATTTATTTAAGTGGAGAGGGGTCATATTTGGGTATGAGAATAATATTATATTTAAGTTAGAATAGTCGACTTTGAGAGAGGAGAAGAGAAAAATGTTATTTTCGTACATTCACAGAACAGTTATGGGAGAAATTTATTTTTTGGATTCATTAACTGTTGGATTTAGATGAAATTTTGTCATGAAGTTCAAGACATTTGGTTCTTCATTTTCAACGGTTAGATTGTCATTTTATTTCTTGGTGTGTGAGATATTTAATAGCTACTGAATCTATACTTTTTTGGGGGCTTTCTTCTTATTGATTATCTATTGTAAGCTTTTTACTTTAGTTGTTAGGAAGGTTGTTAGCACTAATTTGTATACTTGATTGAGACTCTGTTGTACTCCTATTTTGATCATAGTAGAATTGTTTTCATTGGTCTAAATGACTAGTGGTTTTTACCTTACCTTGAGGGATTTTCTATGTTAAAATTCTTGATGTCTCTTTATGTGTATATGGTGTTTAATTTCCATCATATATTTATTTGATTGCTCTTCATAGATTCTTGCAAGTAGCAAAGATTTATTTCTCTTGTATATCTGTTACTTTGTTCCTATTATTATCACATCATCCCCACTTCCCACTCCTTCCAATGCACCTTCTCGCTTGCTCTCCTAGCTCGACCACCAACTCTCCCTTCTCTCCCTTTTGCCATCACATCCCTTTCTCTTTCCTTTCTCCCATTCATCTATCAAAGCCCAAATATACCACTACCATTGTAGTGCAAGATCTTTCCTTTTGAGCCAAGGATTATTGATTTTGGAAGTATACTCAAGTCTTTGATCTGTTTTAGTCTCCTTGGAAATAGTATAGGTTTCATTTTTAATGTGATAGGCTCTGCAAGTATTGCATTTCTTTCTGATTTTGCTAAAATCAGGTTTAGGAAAGCTGGAATTTTTTAGAAAAGGGCTGCTTCTAATTAAGAAAGAAGTGCCTCCAAAGGCTTTCGGAGTAGTAACCCAGAGACCATTTTATAAGTGCTTCCAAAGCCCAAAAATATGCACTCTCAAAAACCCATTTTTGTTGTAGTGAATTTTGTTCTCAATTTTCAATTGAGGAATAACTATAATTTCTTCCTTTCATTATTTACATTAGTTGTGATTAATTTCCACTATATGATTAGCATAAGTCAAGCTTTCAATTCCTTTGATTCAAAGTATACTTAATTGGTTGCTTGGAAAGCCATCCTTCCTGGTCGATATAAGAGAGACTCAAGAACTTGTTAAGCTCATTTGGATCCATGTGCACCAGCCAGGGCACTCGCTTAGACTTGCTTGCCCCAGGTCCATTGTTTCCCTCCTCTACATATGTGAACCTATCCCTGCAAATATATTCATCAATAGAAATAACCAATATTCATTGAAAATTCTTATAACTTTAACAAAATTACTTGGACCTTCTCTATGTTTTTTCCCCCTACAATCTTGAAAGGAATAATTTATTCTACACAAATTCACATCTCATCAATTTTTTTTTAAATACACAGACTCTCTTAAGAAGAATAACTTGCCTATACCTCCCTTGAGTTTTTGTTTAATTACACTTTCCTCTCATCTATTTTTATGAAATATTTGTAAACAAAGGAGGGGTTTGTGTTATTTTAACAAAATTAATAGAAGATTTGTGCAATGGAATTTTTTAGGGGAGATTTGTGCAGCTTTTGAAAATAGAAAGATGTATAATGTTGGCAAAATTTAAGGCAAGTTGGTATATATCATCTTCAAAAATAAAGGGGAGACATAATTTAAACAAAATACTAGAGAAATTTAAATAATTTAATTTTTTATATCATGATAAGATTGTATAATTTAATAAAATAGTTGGTAAATTTGTGTAATTAATTTAAGCAAAATTTAATAAATGTTTCTATTAATTTGAAAAATAGATGGAGGGTATCTTTTCTAACAATAAATAGATGATTGGAAGGTATGAATATTTTCAACAAAGTTTAGAAGAAATCCAAGTTAACTAATGAAAATGAAGCATGAAAATTTATTTAAAATGCATGAAAATAAATTTAATTAGATCTTAGTTTGCGTAATCTATAAGAAGAAAAAAAGTCTTACTCATGGCCAGTGTAATTCCAAGCATTCCAACCCTCAGGGTTAATCACATCAGAAAGAAATGAATTGGCAAAAATAACCCTAGAATATGCTCTATAAGCTCTTCCAAGGTTAGCCTTCCCAGCTCCAATTATATTGCATCCCTTGAACACAAATCCACTTGTCTCATCCATGGATTCTCTTCCTTGTGCTGTTATATAACCAATCACAGATTTAGGTCCATCTGGTCCCACTTTATAATTGATCACGCAATTCTGCACCAATACATGAAGCATGTCAAATGTGATTCATAGTTTACCAAGTTTTATGTTGATATTGATTTGGGTATATTAAAATTATGATTTAATCACAATGATACTGCTTAAGATACAAATGAAATAGTTTCTTCCAAAAGAAAAAAATAGTGCATGTGCCTACTAGTTGCCATATTATAAGTGAATTGTAAAGAGATCAATATATGACCAACAAGCACGCAACTCAACTGGTAGAGGACTCTGTTAGCTTAACTAGTGGTAAGGGTGGAAATATCGTATTCAAGCCAATATTCGTAGTCCAATTTCACTGTTGAAAAATAGATGGTTTGATAAAAGAAAAAGAAAAGGAAATCAATGTACGTTTAGAAGGGTGTAATCAATTTGATGGTCAACTAAAGTAGGAGCCCATACAATGTTTACTTTATACCCATTTCTTGTTATCTCTCTATCTCTCACCAACTACACTATTGAAAGTTAATCCCCCTCCTAAATATAGGATCTTTTACTTTAGTCCTAAATATATGACCTTTTCTATAATACGAAGTAATATTTATTATATATATTACAAAATATTCAATTCATGAGAGGGAGAAAAATAAAGAAATTCAATAAGAGTAGTTTTGAAAAAATGTAATATTTTAAAAAATTAAGGTGGTTAACTAATTTTAACTTTTTTCTTTAATCTGTATGATTTGATTAAAAAGATTTTATATTAAGGACTAAAGTGAGTAATTTGTAATTGCAAAAAGAAAAAAAAAATCCAAAGTCATTGGTATCTTTTCGTTCAATGAAATAATTAGTTGGAAGTAGAGGTATGCCAAGTCTTATTGGGCAATGTGCCAATGATATATTGGGAATATCAACAAAAGCTTGATATAATATCTTCATTTTTCTGCATGTATTTCATGACCAAAGATAAGAAATGATATGAAATTATTCTGGATTAATTTATGATATTTGAGAAAGCTTGGAAATGTAGTTAAAAGGTATAAGGCTCAGATATCATAAAAATAACAAAAGAAGACTTAAAAGGGCAAAATAGTCATTTTGTCAAAAGGTAAAGGTAAAATGGTTATTTTACAAAAGAGGAGAGAAAAAATACTATTATAATATTCCGGTGCAAGTTAAAAGTATAAGTAATAATGATTATATAGTCTCAGAGAAGGAAAAGTACCTGTATATCAGGATACAAGTCCCATGTGAATACTAAATGATAGGCAAGAGGAATAGTAAACATTAGGGAAGATGAATAGTAAAGAGAAAGTAAGACAAGTGGACTTCACACGAAAAAGTAAAGAGGAAAAGTTAGCGGATCTCATAGATAAAACAAATAGAAAAGATACTGGATATCATAGAAAATCATATCAAAAAGTATACAAACCAGTATCAATTAGATCAGTTAAATGGCAAACTTGTAATTTCTCCTCTCCCTCAACATGACCGAAATTTTGGGACCAAAATGGCTCACCCTACTCCTCTCTCAATGACAAAATATCTTGGTGTAAAATGGTCAAGTAATTTGATTAATTCAAGGATAATTGGTGACCATTGGATCAAAGTGAAATCTAAAGGCCAAAACTCACCTAAATTTCTTATAAATATCCCTCAACTCTCCTTGCCATTTGCTCATTTTTGAAAACTAGCTGGGAAGGTCAGAGAGAGAGGGAGTGGCATGTTGGAGAGAGAAAGAGAGGGTAAGGCCGAGAGGGAGGGAAAGGAAGAGAGAAAGGAAGAGGAGAAGAAAGGCAAAGAAGCAAAGTCTTTAAGAAGTAAGAACTCTTACCCCATCTCCTCTAATATCTTTTCTCATTCATTTAGCTCAAGTTAAGTTAGGGTTTAAAGCGAATTTCTTCTCCCTCCAAGGTCCTTAAGGTCTCAACCTAAGCAAGGTTAAGGGGGCAAAGTTCTATGTTTCATAATAGCAAGTATAGGAGTGGATTTTTTATAAGAAAGAACACCTAGAATGCATGCTTAAGTCACTAAAGTTGGGAGTTTTCCTTCATGGATTCCTCAAGGCCATTCTTAGCCAAAATAAGAAGAAAGAGGGGAAAGGAGTTTTTTATAAAGCTGATGGTCAAAATAACCGAAAAAGGTCAAGGGAATCACTGAAGAACTTGGTCGCATAATGTCAAAAGTCTAGGGTCATTTATGCATAAGAAGTCCTCATTAAGATAACAAGTTAATTGACAAGGTTCATTGATGTCAACATGCTCTAAAAAAAAGCTAAAGAAGTAACCTAACTCAAAAGGAAAGCAATGTTGAAAGTAAAGCTCCAAAGTAATCTCTTACTATTACTTGATGTTATTGCTTAATGATGTTCTATATGTTTATATGATATGAAATGTTACGATGTTGTATTATGACTGTTTTTCTATGATTAGGTGATTGTTTTATAATAAGGGCTAAGCACAGGATATCCTATTTTTAAATTGTTATGTTGCTGAAATTTTGTTTGACAACGTGAACATTTTAATGTTTTAATGAAAGTATGCTATATTTTATATGTTTTCAAATGTATTGTGATAACATGATAGTATGTGCAAGTTGGTTACTGAGATTCCCCAATCTCACCCATAGTTAACCAATGATAGGGTCAAGTCATGTCAAAGGGAAGCATAACGAGCATAAAGAATAATGATGATGGAACCTTGCTGAAAAACTGTTAATGATCTGTTTCGTACTATCTACTTTGGATGATTGTATAAATTTGAATATATCTTCAAAAATACAGTGGTTTATATGCATGGATAGAACTATGTTTCAAGAACAATATGCCACTAGTTTGGTTATATTTGAAGCTACATAATGAAAGATATATATGTTTTCCCATAACTATTCTAGTTTAAGTAAATTCTGACCCCTGAATGTTTATGTTGATGCTCTAGCTAGTATAAGTGAAATAAATGTACAAAGTAAATATAATTAGAAAATAGACAGATAAATATTTTCAATGATGCTAAATATGCATAAAATGACTTTGTATTGTATGAGAAATGAATTTTTAAATTTAAGGCTTAAATTTCAAATAGAAACTAAAATAAGAAAATGAATAGTAAAGTTTGTACAATAAACTACATGAATCTGAGTGATGTTTTCTTAGTTTAATATTTTTTTCATGAATCTTAAGATGTGCACGATTTTAAGAGACTGAAATACTATGAAATAATTTTTTCACATTTAATTATGAATTTTGAAAATTTGCTGCGCAATGAGCTGTAAATCCTGTGAAAGCAGTTTTAAGCAATTTTAAGTTTTTAATTGGTTCAAACTTTCTAAAACCTTTTTTATACTTTAAAAGTAAGTAGTTTTCATGGGAAATATCTTCAAATGTAAGATGTAACACTTGACCCATTTAATTATTGTATTGGCCTAAATTATAAGTAGTTTTACTTAGTCAAAATTACTTAAATAGCCCTGGGTACCAAAGAATCTTTAAGTGGAAGAATGCATACTAAGCGAGACTTTAGATAATTGTAGGAAAATTAGAGCCAATGGCCATGGGCACGTAAGGCTAGAAATTTCATCCAAATTCTTAATCATATGTGCTAATTCGCATTGCCAAGTCAGCTGTGTATATGTTACTACCATGTCCAATTCTTTTAATAAGAGACAAATAACTATTTTATCAGACTTAAAAAAAACAGTTGAAATTAGTTAAGTGTAATTAATATATTACAAATTCAAACTTTTTTTTTTAAAAAATGCCTATATTTAGTGCTTAATAGATTCCTTTTGCATGGGAAACAATTATTGTATCTTTCCTCATGAATGCACAAGCAATAGGATTATGTTTCTTATAAACAAGAACAAAAAACTACCCCTTAAATTCTCTTAAAAAAAAGGTTGGAGGGAGTATTTGGCAACAACAAACACTATGCCAGAAATGTCTTTTCTTGGTGCATGTTCTTTAGTGATTATAAAGGCAAATGCTAAAAAAAGTAGGGTGGGAACACAGGAAATGTTTCCTTTGCATTTCTTTAAATAACCGTGAAAGAAAGTCTTTACTTCACTTTTCTTTGTGGTTATTTTATAACTGCAAAGGTAACACAAATAAAAGTCCAATTAAAAAAAAAAACTTTCCTTTGTGGTCATTTTTAGAGCTACAAAGGAAATTGTAATATTTTATTTTATAACAAACACATCACAAGGATCACCATTCCTGACCATTGATAAAAAAGAAATCAATAAACATTATTATTCATTTACCTTTCCCTTGCTTTTTCTCTCTTTCTAGTCTCTTTCTTTCATTTTCACATCCCTTTCACTCCTGTACATCACGGATTGCTCTTGTCCTTTTTTTTTTTATTCTCAGATCACGTTATCTCTCTCACTCTCATCCTTCCTTTTATTTTTTGCCTATTCTCATATCTTTGTTCTTTTTTTTTTTATAACTCTCATATCTTTGTTCTCTCTTTCTCCCTCTCATCCTTCTTCTTCTTCTTCTTTTTTCTATTCTCATATCTTCGGTCTCTCTCTCTCTCTCTCTCACTTTCATCCTTCTTTTTTTTCTCTCTATTCTCAAATCTAGAGCGAGGTGGTACATGATGGAGATAATGAAGGCAAGCAAACATGAGGCCAACATAGTGAAAGGAATCATGGGAAATGGAGGAGGAATCATGGAAGAAGACAAAGCCGCTACCATGGAAGTATACGAGGATGGGATGTTCGGAGGGGTGAGGAACTGTGGCGGTAGAGGACTACTCAATGTAAAACAAGGAGTGGTCGAAGGTAATATGGAGCATAGCACCACCACCAGAGGTGGATCCACGAGCATCCAAAGCCTAGATCAGCATCGAGGGACCATTGTTGCGATTAAGACTTCCTATTCAAGTTGGCACCGTTTGTATACTTTGATTTGCTTGTTTTCTATGGTTGTCATTTTGATGATTGTGTGTTAGAATGATTTTTTTTAAACTCTTTTTACAATGTAATTTCTTAAATAGTTATGCTTTAGTGAGTTTGGAATGAATGTTCTATATAGATTGTGAATTCAAATTTCAGATGATTGATTTGTTCTGTTGAATCTGGCCAAGAAGCAATTGCTTGAATTTGGGTAATCTGCCAATCTCATTCTTATTAGTTTTTTCTTTCTTTTAATATAAAAGTACCTTTCATTGGCGGTTCTTCACTAGAACCACCAACCATGGGTCCATTTCTTTTTTTAAAAAATAATGACTTTCCCTTGTGGCACAAAGGAAAGTGTACTTTTATTTACGGTTATGAATCACAAATGAAATTTCGTTGGTATTCAAATCCTTTGCAATTAACAATCACAAAGGAACACAGAAAATAACCTCCCAAGAAAGCTATTTTTGGTATAGTGAAATAAGTTGATTTTCAAATCTATTTGAAACAAAATATTATTATGTTAGAGAGGTATAAAGAAAAGAGAGAATGAAAAGAAATGAGCCTCATACACATTCTCTATTATTCAATTTACTCGCAGAAAAAAAAAATCTCTCTCTCCAATAAATGACATGCATATATAACAAGAAAAGATCAAAATAAGTTCTATTGACAAAACTTATAAAACCTTGGAATGAAAAAGGTGAATACACTAAAGCTATTTGGAAGCATAGCTATTGCCATCTCCATTTCATATTATAAGTTATATTTATTAACTCTACACATACCAACAAATTTGTTTAATATTAGTTGGAAAGTTTGATATTTTAAAAAATTATCATAACTTTCCAACATTACTTTTATTACTCCTTCCGGTCTTATTTATAAGGGAAAATTTTTCCTTTTTGATGGTCCTATTTATAAGGAAAAAAAAGAATGTTGATGTTGCATTAATTTTTTTTTACCAAAATTACCCTTTTTTATTAATATTATTGAGAGTCATGAGATGCATCTTTGAAAATAACTATGAGAGAGATATTAATTAAGTAAGGGTAATTCTGAAAAAAATTGAAAATGTGAAACAAATTAATTATTTTTAACTAACTTTAACTCCCTTCCTTAACACTCGTGAAATGGTTTTTTTCCTTATAAATGAGACCGAATAGAGTAAATTATAACCACATTTTAATTTTATATATCTTTTTTAATCCCTCTCCGCCATAACTTTTTTTTTATTATTTTCAAGAAGAGTAAAAATAAAAAACTAATTATTATATGCTACATAGACTTTTCAAAGTGAGCTCATTGAAGTACCTCATAGATTGACTGGCCATTTCCGAAAATAAAGTCAGTTTCACCTTGAATGTAGCAGTTATGGAAGTAATGGCGGCCTGAAATATCCCACAAGGTGTCTTGGACCCCTTTGAAGATACATTCAAAGAATGATGTTTTATCTCCTTTCACTTCAACTGCTACTGCAGGTTTGTTTCCATCTTCTTCCATCTTTGGTGGATGATTCCACATATTCTACCAAAATATTCGTTCTTCATATTCATTTCAAATTTTAAGTTCACTTAGTACACACACAGAGATAGATAGATATGACATGGTTATATAATTCTCTTAAACATAGGTTATATGCAAATAACCTTCGCAATTTTTAAAATTTGACGTTTAACCGCCCAATTAAACTTTTAAATTATCCAAATAGATACTTTACCATTATTCAATCTATGTCACTAGCAGAACATGACCTGTTTAGAGATTTATCTATATGTAACCTGAACTTGGGAAGAATTATTTGTATACAACCCAAAATTTATTTAATAGGTTATTTGAAAAAAATGAAGTTTAATAGGGTATATATTGTCAGTGACTTATCATTTTCTATTAGCATAGTGAAAAAAAATTAATTACAATGGGGTTATTTGGATATATTTAAAAATTTACCGAGTTTTTTTTATAAACAATTTATGGAGATTTATTGTCAACATTAAATATACTGATCGACTTATTTGCACAACATAGTGGAATTTTTTTTATATTGGACTAGAAGGATTTCCCACGAATATTTTATTATTAAATATAGATCCTAAAATGGTGAAGGACTTCATCTTTCCTATAATAAGATGAGTTATAGACAAAATATCAATATATTAAAACCAAAACGATCGGTCAGTTCATTTGGAAAATCAGTGAATTTACCTAATCCAGTAAAAGTGGTTGAGTATGTGTATATATATTTATATTGCAAAATTATAAATTATAAAATAAGTATATACGCATTATAGATATCTTACATCTCAAAATTATTTTATTTTAGTTAAATTATAAAATATTCATCCACATTTTAAATTATATTTTTTTGGTAAACAATTATATTTTTACTTCTTACCTTTACTCACTTCAATTTTTTTTATTTTTACTGTTATTTTTTATTTGAAATTAATCTTTATATTTTGTTGTTATTCTTATTTTTATTTAATTATGATCAATTCGATTATAGTTAGATCACAGTCCAACCATTAACTTATGAACCAATATTTTGACTGGTTTAATAGTTAGTCCAGCTTTTTAATACTTTGCAAAATAAAAAATCCCGCCATAAGAAATATATCGTCAACAACTTTCTTCTATAAAAAATAAACCTATGAAAGTAATCAATTCAATTAGAATCATGATGATGCATTTCTATATATGAACGTTATCAAAATCGGATTATATCTGATTGATGAACCATGACTCATTGCTTTCTCTGATTCAATGAATAATCAAATTTTAAAAGCATTTGTAATTGTATTAATATCACTTTGAAGTCATTTAATATCTTTCAGTTTAGAAAAGCATACATATTGAAACTTAAAGAAACGAATTAATTTGTTCAATTACCTGGATTGTAAGGCCCTTTACGACGACGTTAGTTGCTAATGATCGAAAAGTATAACTGTTATTCATGAGGCCATGATCATTAGCCTCAAGTATTGTAGACACACTTCCACCTGTTCCTTCAAGAAAAATACAAGGTCTCCTTTTGGGTATTGTTACTTTTTCCCTGCACATACAAAGCATTTGAGTATCAACTTTTTCTTAATTTTTATCTGGATTTGAATTGCAAAACAATAATTAATATATAGTTATTGTTGAATATTTATAATGAAAGTATAATAGATATTGCATGCCTCAAGCTTTATGCAATAGATTCCATTTTTTTCATTTTCTTCGAAGTTACCGCTTTAAGTTGTTATATTGGTAATGGATATCTAATTATTGGTTGATTTTAGATAAATTCCAGATCGGACTAATTTTGAACCAGTGCTTCTACCAATTTAATGACACATCCAATTGTAAAATTAGTAATCGCTAAACAATGATCAAATCAAACTTTTTAGGGAAGAAAACGATCAAAATAACTTACCGATAAATTGCGGGATCAATTCGGATGTGAACCCACTGAGTATTGTCCAAAGGGACAGAGCTAATAGCTCTTTGAATGGTTCTGTATGTATGCACTGTCTTATCCATACTAACACGAATAACTCTGGGAGGATTAGTACAATCTATGGCATTGCAAACACAGCTAAAAAAAATGAGAGAAATGAATAAGAGGAACAATTTCATATCTAGCTCTCTCTTACTTTCTCACTCTTTCTTTCTTCTTTCTTTTCTTTTTTTTTTTTTAATTTTCTATGGCATGGTCTGCCATGGATTACTGAGTTTTAAATAGGATAGTAAATTAAAAGGAATAATGTTTTGCCTTTGCAAAAGAATTAATGATGATGGATTCTATCATATCAGAGAAAATAAATGATGGTGATACCATAGTGAGTGTTTTGGATTAAAGTTTTAAATTTGAGACTTATTTGTAGAAGGGAGAAGCAACAGCTGTGTTGTTGTGATAAATCACATTTTTACATATAATTTTACTCTTTATACATAGTCCTTGATTTACTAATTGTGTCTGATTGGAATTATTTGGATACTATTTTATTTTATTAGCTAATTCAGGATTAATGTGATTGGATTAAATAATGGAATTTTATGCTTTATTTGATATTATTTTATTTTTCCATTATGAGATTTGATTATTTCCATTTTATTTTCCATAGGATTTTTGGAGCTAATTGGAGATTAAAGGTGGAGAATACATGGACGAATTATTGGACTACATGTGGACTTATTACATAGAGACTTTTATTTTGACTTTTTATTTTGTAATGGCATTTTTGTAATTTTATTTATTTTTCCTTGTGAGAGAGGGGAAGGGAGGAAAATACTTATATACTTTTTTTTATATATTTTTCATGTTATGTTCCAATTAAAAGTTAATATGTAGATTAATTTTTAATACATTGTAGATTTAGTCATTTATTATATATTAAAAATATTAACTTTTTAAATTTAAAAAAATTTAAAAGGTCTAAATATTAGATTTTAATTGGAGAATAACGTGAAAAATGTATAAAAAAAAATATAAGTCCAGGAAGGAATTATTAAAGAATCAGATCTATTTTGGCCCTAGCTCTCACATGTATATATCTTCTTCATTCGTTCTTCCCTATCTCTCTTTTACATTTTCTTCTATTTTCCTAGACATGGAGCTCTGATTTCCATTGTAATTATCTACAAGATCAAGAACCTAAATCAATAATTGGAGTCTGTGGATTAATGCTACAGATTTGGTTTGATTTTCCTCCTCATTTCATCCCTTTTCTCCACTGATTTTGTGCATTATTATGTTGTACCGATTGGGCAATTTAGTTAGCATAGTTTTAATTGTTGATTTGAGGATTGTGCTTGCTTTGATCGATTGACTTAGCAACTTAGGGATGATTTGAGTGAGCTAGATCAATTGACAATGCTTTATTTGGTGTGTGATATAAATTGCAAGTGTTATTGGAGTATTGCTTAATTGAGATCTCACTTGGCATTAGTTTAGATAATAACTTAATCGTTGAATGCTAATTATTTGGGGAATTTATATGAAAACACCAAAGAGGAAATTCGGACCGGCCGGGTTACTGAATTAATTGAAAAGGAAGAGGATAATTATGCATTAGGAGACTATCTTGTGGCTAGTTACATCCATTTAATTACTTGACTATTTGTTACTCTGTTTGCTAGTTAGTTATAATTTCGGCCTCTTGCATGGTAGATTAGTAGACTTGAATTGCGAAGTATCTAAGAAAAAATTGTGTGTATATATGAACAAGTTATAAGAAATTGATTATTTATATTTGTTGGATTATTAGGATAGTTTATAGGAGCTAGCACTATACTTTTTTGTTGCAAGATGTAAATTTATTCTGGATATTGAATTATTCAGATTTAATAATTTCTTGTCCTAGATAAAGTTTAAGATTCTATATAATCTTTGGAAATCTTCATTAAGGACGGATATAGAAATTAATACAACTACCTAAAATATAGTAGGTAAAAAAGGGACACCAATATATGTTGCACGAAGTATTTAGAACCAATTTATTTCAACTTTTTTTTATGTGAAAATCACCTTTTTCATATAAAAAAACACTTTCAAAATTTTTTAGAGTGTTTATTTAAACTTTTAAAAATAACCAGAATATGAAAAAAAATAGTTTTCTGCTTATTTTGAAAAGCTATTTCAGGGCCTGTTTGTTTAAACTTTTCAAAAAAGTGATTTTCAGATTATTTAAAAAAGTGATTGATTGTTTAGAGATTTTATAAAAAGCAGAAATTATTTTGTGTTTAGTTAAAATAAAGAAAAGTACTTTTTAAATTATTTAGCAAATAAAAAAAATATGAATTTATATTATAATATTCCCATGGGTCAAATATTATTATTTTTGTAATTTTTAAAATTATTTTGTTTCACCTCACCACTTATATTTTTTTCTCTCTCATCTACTACAATTACTTTTTTTCATAAGCCACTTAGGATAACTTATCAAAATAAGCAAAAAACTGCTTTTTCTTATATTTTAATTATTTTCAAAAGTTTAAACAAACACCCTAAAAATTTTTAAAAGTACTTTTTTATATGAAAAATGTGATTTTTACATAAAAATAACTTAAACAAATGGACTCTTAGTTAGAAATCCTAGTCCTAGATTTATAGTATCCTGTAAAATATGGATATATCCGAAAGGGGTTGTTATACAGGAGAGAAAATGAAAAACTAGAGAATGTAAATTTTGATATAATTAACAAATCTTAATTTCTATAACTCCATAATAATTTTAGGATATAAATTAGAGTTCTAGGAAAGAAAAATAATAGTAACTCACGTGGTCAAAATAGTTGCGGAAGGTTGCGAAGCGAAGTCGGGATGATAAAGCTACTGTTTATTTTTTCGCTACAATTACCAAACTGAACCCAGTATTGTTAATTATTCTCCTTTAGCCCCAGGAAGTTGATAACTGTTACAGTAGGCCTTTGTAGTTTTCAAAATTTACCCCTCAACATGAGATTCTATTTATTTTAAGTCCTCCTAATGAAATTATTTACAATAAAATTAAAACATGATTGGCCAATCATTGAACAGTCCAGACATTACAAACATATGTTGGTTCAACCGTGATTAAACGATGATTGAACTAGTAGTTATAAATTGATATATTTTTTAATTGTATATGTAAATATTATATAGAGAATTAGAAAAAAAAATAACTATGATTAATAAGTTCATGACTTGGGATTAAATCTAGATAAGTTAATATTTATCTATAATTATATTTTAAATTCAGTATAGTCAAATAATAATTATCATCATGTTATTTGTTAATAAAAATCATTTTTATTAATAATTATGCATCATAATATTTCTTAATTATATAATATTATAATATAAAAAAATTTATCTAAAAAATTATGTTGTTTTGTATTAGAAATAATCATATTTTATCTTAAAAAACTTAAAGAAAAAATAATAGAAATATAAATAAAAAATAATTTGTCCAATTCTTATTGGTTTTGGTTGGTTTTCCCAATTCTTGATTAGTTTGGTTGATTCTTATCTAGTTCTCATTTTGGACAATTTTGAACCAATTCTACCACTGGTTCAATTCTCTTTTCATAACACTAGGTAAAACTCACCTTTTTGTTTACCATAATGTGTTTAGATGCCAACCACTAAGGTTTATAGTTGAAATCATTTATGTCACTCTAGACATGCCTAGCATTGAACTAGTTTATGTTATTGTTTATGTGTGCCAATTTGAAGAAAAGGTGCATGAATAGCAGCCACCTTCCCAGCCACAACAAAACCCTAACCTTTAAATATTTCTATTAATATAGGTTGTACCTAAATAAGATCGGATAAGTGTGTTTTCCTTATCATGATCCATTTAGGATAATGTAGAAGTTTAATGTGGACTGTGTTAGTATGAAAATTATACAATAGAATTACGTGTGTAATTATTTAGTGCGTTTAACTTAGAAGCTTACTCAATATGTAATATCTCCTATTATTTTCATATTTCTAATTTGAATTCTTAAGTTACTTATTAGTTAACTCTTTAGCTTAACTTATGAGTAAAATATACAATGAAATAAAAACAATTGCAGAGATAAAAATAAAGGTGTTACATTTTGGTATCATAACACAGTTATTCTAAGGAATACTAATAAAAAGGTTTAGACTAGAATCACAGGTTGCCCTAAATCTTGGAATGAATCCAAATTTCAATGGTCTAACTAATTTCAGAAAAGAGAACCACTATTCTTTTGGGGAGAATATAATCTAGCTTTGGCAAATAAGTTGCTGGAGTAAATTGAGAAAATTTTTATAGTTATGGCATGTATGGATGCCCAAAAAGTATCATTTACTATTTATTCAGATCCTCTAGTGTTTTATCCTACACACCTAGTAGGGACAAAGCCTAAGTTACCCCCTAAAATTTATGATTTTCCCCTCATGCCTTCAATTTTTTTTATAATTTTAAACATATCAACCTGTGATAAATTATACATATTAGCTAAGAGCTACTCTCTTGCTCCTTTACTTGTTAAATGCAAAGATTTCCCTTCTCACATATTTGATTCCCTAACCTTGCCACGTCAGCTTGTTCAAGGATATTTTCCCTATTCTTATTTTGGATGGTTCTATACAATTCCAGACTAATTCTACCATCGGTTCAATTCAATTTTCATAACACTAGGTAAAACTCACCTTTTTTTCATTAATGTAATGTGTCAAGATACCAACCACTAGGTTCATAAATGAGATCGTTTATGTCACCCTAGATGTGCCTGGCATTAACCAATTTAGGTTATTGTGTCTGTATGCCAATTTGAAGAAAATGTGGATGAATATATATATACCAGCCACCACAAAACCTTGCTTCTTGGTATTTCTATTAATATAGGCTGCAGCTAAACAAGATCGGATATGTGTGTTTTCCCGATCAAGACCCATGTAATATGATTTAGTAGTTTAATTAGGACTATGTTAGTATGAAAATTGTACTATACACGTATATAATTATCTGGTGTGTTTATCCCATAAGCTTACTTAATTTGCAGTATGAGTAGTTTGTATTATTCCCAAATTTCTAATTTGTGGTCTTAAGATATTTTTGGGTTAACTTGTTAGCTTAACTTATGAGAGTAAAGTATATGATGAAATAAAAAAATCACATTAATATGAATAAGAGAGTTACATTTTGGTATTAGAGTGCGATCACTCTTGAGAATTCTAATGAAAGGTTTAGACTATAAATATGGATTGCCCCAAATATTGGGATGAATCCAAATTTCAAAGATCTAACTGAATTAAAAAAAAAAAGGGAGAGAACCATCATTCTTTCGGGGAGAATATAATCTGACTTTGGTAAAAAAAATGGCTAGAGCAAATTGAAAAAATTTTTAAGTTATGGGATGTACTAATACCCAAACAAAATGTATCTTTTGCCACTTATTATGATCTTCTAGATTTTTCTCCTAAGCATCCAGTAGGGATTCAACTAGAATTGCCCCCCAAAATTTATAATTTTCTCCTCATCCTCTCAATTTTTTAAACTCCTAAACACTTCATCTTGTGATAAACCTTATGTATTAACTAGAAGTCGCCCCTTGTCACTTTACTTGTAAAATACAAAGATTCCCCTTGTTATTGATTTGACTTTGGCCTAGCAATGCTAGCATGTCCAAAGGTATTTGGCCAATTCTTGATCGATTTTCATTTTGGACGATTCTATATAATTCCGCATTGATTCTACCACCGGTTCAAATCGATTTTCATAACACTAGGTAAATTCACCTTTTTGTTTAGCATAATATAATGCCAAAGATTAGATTCATAGTTGAGATCATTTACATCACCCTAGGTGTACCTAGCATCGAACTAGTTCAATTAATGTATATGTGCACTAATTTGAAGAAAATATGGACAAATACTAGTCATCTCCCTAGCCACCACAAAACCTTGGCCTCTAAATATTTCTATTAATATAGACTATACTTAAATAAGATTAGACGGGTGTGTTTTCCCAATTAAAACCCATGTTAGATGATTTAGTTCAATATGGATTGTTTTGGTATGACAAGCATACTGTAGAACTACATGTATAATTATTTAGTGTGTTTAAGTTAGAAGCTTTCCAAATATGCAGTATGAGTAGTTCATATTATTCTTAAATTTCTAGTTTGTAGTCTTAAGTTACTTATTAGTTAATTCTTTAGCTTAACTTATGAGTATAAAGTATAGAATGATATAAAAAAAATCCCAAAGATAAAAATAAAGGTGTTACATTTTTGTATTAGGACACGATTGCTCCTAAGAATCTAATAAAAAGGTTTAGACTAGAAGCAAAGATTACCCAAAATCTTGGGGTGAATCCAAATTTTAACAATCTAATTGAATTCATAAAAGTGAACGACCATCCATTCGGGAAGAATATATCCTGGCTTTGGTGAACAAATGGTTGGAGCAAATTGTGAAAATTTTTGAAGTTATGAGATGTATTGATGCTTAAAGAGTATGTTTTGCCACTTATTATGAACCTCCAGTGTTAAACCCTAGCCATCCTGTAAGGATAGAACCATAATTGCCCCCTAAAATTTATGATTTTGTCCTCATTCTTTCAATTTTGTAAACTCTTAAACACTTCATCTCATGATAAACCCTATATATTAACTAGAGGATGCCAATTGTCTCATTACTCATAAAGTGCAAAGATTCCCCTTATTAACGATTTGATCCCCAAACTTGCTAAGCCAGCTAGTCTGAGGATATTTGGCCATTTCTTGACTGATTCTCATTTTGGACAATTCTGGATAATTATACACTAATTTTACCATTGGTTCAAATTGATTTTCATAACACTGGGTAAAACTCACCATTTTATTTACTGTAATGTCCAGAGTCACTAGGTTCATAGTTGAAATCATTTATATCACCCTACATGTACCTGCATTCTTGTTGGTATTCATTGAGGTAATAAGCACTATATGACTTTAGAATGTGACACAAAATTCACCTCACCCAAAGCACTCCACTTGTCCAATTTATGTCGCATGAGAGGAAAAATTTGAAGCCCCATCCTAAATGACACCATATGGTACAAATTACTCCTAACTTCAGTAATGACACCATTTCGGGGTGATAAGCACATGATGGAGGAGCTACCATTGGAGATTCAATGTTGAGGAGGAAATTAGCATATCGAGTTTGATGTGTTTTAGCCTCTACATTACAATTGTTTTAACTTATTTTTATTGGGATTCAAAATCTAAACTATAGGAAAGATGAATGATAGTTGAATATATTAATCTCTTGTTCTTTGTCTCTTTATAAATATTTGTTTTCTCTTTTACTGTTAGCTTACTTTTTTTATCCCAAGCTACCTCGGTTGTATTTGTTTTTTGGCTCTTGAATATACACCTTTTCATTCGCTCATCCATCTTTCTCACCCATGTAATATAGCTACCCAAATCTAAATAGTAAAATGATTTATGATCCAAATAGAAATCCATGAAGTGGTTTGTTTTGTGAGTCACATACGAACCAAAATTATGGCCAACAATGCAATGCCAAGCGGATCCATGCCTCTTATCAAATTCCTTCTTTATATGCTCTGCAACATCTTCCTCAATAATGTGCTTCTCAAGTGCATTGATAGCTATATCTATAGCCTCTTTAATTCCCTGTTCTTTGTTTTTGCATATGTAGTATTGGCTTTTTTGCTTAATATAGAAAGCTGAAAGTATGATTTGTTAAATTTTGAAGAATGATATTTTTTTAAAAATATATAATGTTTCTATTGTACATAGGAACCATAAAATGGAAGATGAATGTGGGCCTAAATTAGGGAGGGAGTTTGAAAGCTTCCAAGAAGCATGGAAGTTTTGGGTCGATTATGCTGGAAAAACAGGGTCTAGAGCTAAAAAGCATAATTTTACAAATAGAAGAAAAGATGGTTCCATTATTACATAGAGATATGTATGTTGCAAGGAGGGTCTTTGGAAATAAGGTAAATCAAAGACATATACTTCCAAGCATCGAGAGGAGACAAAGACCAACTATAAAGAAAAAATGGTAGTATCTCATGTTGATCAAAAATATAAAATCACTATGTTTGATGAAGAGCATAATCACCCCCCCTTCACACATTAGAAAGTGTGCATTTGTTAGCATCCCAAAGAAAGTTATCAAAAGTTCAAGCATATGAAATTAACCTCACAGAAGACTTTGGACTTCAACAAAAGGTTGTTTTTGACTTAATAAGTATGTATACTGGCAATAAAGAAAATCTTGGATATACTCAAATAGATGCGAGTAACAACTTGTCATCCAAAAGACAATAAATTATAAAATATATGTTAGATATATTTAATTAATATTTAGTATTTGAAATCATTCAGATTATATCTTTATATTGTTTATTTAATTAAATATATTTTAACTAGATGTGATTCTTATTTTCAAAAGAAAATATCATTAGTTAAGTAATTTAAGGGATAGGTGATTAACTCAGTCAATATTATATCTTTATTTGAATTCAAATTTAAATTTAATAACTGATTATAGTCAAGGTTATTAAATAGAGGCAAACTGAGTTGAGCTTAACATGTACACTAATTCCCCAACTAGTTGAGACTAATTCATAGGTTCTATCATTGAGTTTCATGACTAGTTGGAAGAACTGTTTGTCTAGATTATTTTCTTCTAAATATTTTTCTTTGTGATTTTAGATATAATATTTAGATCAAATAACTCTTAGGATATTTGCATTAGGCATCTAGTATGGCGAGAGGTATTTATAAAGTCTTCCGTTGTTTTTGTAATTGTGGGAAAATTCATATATGGAATTTACAACAAAATTGAATGTCTCATAGTATGGAGAGATAGGACATCTACTTGACTATTTTCAGAAGAAATATACAAAAAATCCAACATTCTACCATAAATATCAGTTGGACGAGGAGGAACATATCATCAATGTGTTTTGAGCAGATGCAAGCATGCGAATAAACTATGCATGTTTTGGTGAGGTTGTATTGCTAGACATAATATATAGTACAAATCATGATAATCGACCCCTACAATCTTAGCTGGCTTTGATCATTATAGAAGTGCAGTAATTTTTGGAGTAGCTCTATTGTATGATGAGAAAATGATTCTTTCAAGTGGCTACTAGAAGCTTTCTTAGATGCTTACATGCAAAAGAAGCCTAAAACTATTTTTACAGATCAAGATCAAGCTATGTCAAGAGCCTTGAGTGAAGTGCTTCCTGATTTAAAACATTGTTTGTACACTTGGCATTTAATGCAAAATGGCATCAAACACCTTGGGAATTTGATGAAAGGTAGATCACATTTTTTGACTAACTTTAAGGAATGCATGTATGAATATGTTGAAGTAGGCAAATTTTAAGAAGCCTCGAACCAATTGTTATCTTCTTATAATGTGCATGAAAAAAGGTAGTTGAGTTTTGTTTATAATATTAAGGAGAAATGGGCATGATGTTATGTAAAGACAGCTCGTGCATTGGGCATAAGGAGTATACAACTAAGTGAAAGTGTGAAGACCGATGTCAAAAGTTTGACAAAGCCAAGTTTAGACGTAAACCAATTCCTAATTAAGTTTGAAAAATAGTTGCCAAAAAGGGGTACAAGGAAACTTTCATAGAGTTTAATTCTAGACAGAAAAAATGTAGGATGGTTAATGAAAGAGCGCTTATACTGTGTCAACTTGAGGAAGTTTACACCCCTACTGCAGTTGAGATATTCCAAGAACACTAGAATGTCCAATTCTCCATCAATTTAAAAGAACGTATTGATAAAGAGTCATTGTTTGTATAACGTGCACGTAAGATTGATAAAGATGGGGAATGGAGAGTTGAGTTTAAACCCGAGACACATGAAATTTCTTGCACTTGTCAGATCTTTGAGACCACTAGGATACTATATGGTCATGCATTGAAAGTATGAGTCCAACAATATAAGAGTTATGCCTGAGCAATACATTCTCAAGCGGTGGACCAAGAAAGCAAAGGCTAGTGTCCTACATAGTATTAGAGGAAATTGTTGAATCATAAATTTTGATGATTCCAAATAATTAGAGTTTAGAAGGAGAATATCAGAGGCATATGAAAGCATAAAGTGAAGAAATCCAATGGAGATCAAGTGAAGAATTAGTTTTTAGGATTTCTTAATTTGTATACTAGGTAAAAAACTTTTAAGTCTTACTTATTTATGTTATCACAGTATTCAAACAAGTTATTTTAAGGTTATCTGATGTTAGCATGTGTTACAATTGAAAAATATTGGCTAACAGACGAATTTCGCTATTTGACTCATGCTTATTTTGTATAAAATTCACACTTTGCTTGTTAAGTTCAAACTTACAGAGGTTTAATCCCTGATAGACGAATTTTAGTTGTGAAATTCAAATTTTGGGTTAAGTATAGTTAGCGAAAGTATGTGAAATTCGCATGAAGTTTAATTAAAATTCAACTGTTGGTGAAGTTCAAAGTGAATTCAAAGTTACAATCTCTAATCGATGAACTTTGAGCTTTAAAATGTGAACTTCGAAGTGAGAATTTGTTTGTCTTATTGGAGCATGTTTCTGTCAAACGAACTTTGCAGTTCAAAGTTTGAACTTTGTAGTGAAGAATTTTTGTGTCATGTTGAACATGCCTCTAATAGACAAATTTCATCTTCCAAAATTCGAATTTCAAAATTCTATGTGAAAACTTGAGGAAGTTGTTTAATTTCTTTAGACGCACTTTCAATATAAAAATTCACATGAATTAACATTGGATATCTTTTGCAAACTCAAAATTTGAGTGTCACTTAGTAATAGACAAATTTTGAAATTCAACGTTAATGTACTTAACCTTCTATCTCTATGAAATTCATCTGTTGAGTTTCAAAATTTGAACTTTGGTGTGTCAAACGCATTTAATGCGGTTGGTGAATGACTATTTTTGTAGAGTAACTATTGGTTAAAGTATCTAACGGCTAGATCTTATGTTTAACGACCAGCTAAATCACAAATCTATAAATAGAACTTCATTTGAAGTTGTGGATAATGAATTTAAGCTTATTATTGCAAAAACTTTGCTGAAATTTTGTGTTAAAACTTTTTCATCTATATACTTCATTTATTGCTCATCAACTTTTATATCTACTCTATTTAAGAGAGTTTTCATTTTTGTAACAAATCTTTTCTTCATCTGGAAGAAAGATTATTTATGAGGGGATTCACAAAGGGATAAATGGAATCACTAGTAAAAGTGATTGAGAGACTTTTTGCATTCTTAGAATAGAGTATAAGTATTCTACTGTGACATTGCAAGGAGTCCATTGAATTCTTGTTGATAGTGAAAAATCTCAAGTGATGGCTTGAGGACTGGACTTATTTCAAGAGGATTGGACCAAATTAGGATAAATCACTAAGTTTTTCTCTTCCCTTATCTCTTATATTCAATTTTCATTATACTCCATTTTTCTGCAAACTTTTGCTTTCACTACTATATTTTATTTTTGCAAAAAAATTTATAATTCCCAATTTACCTCCTCTCTTGGGAAGCTAACATTCCTAATAGAAATGAGATACATGCATATCCTAGACTTGATATGATGCGTAGGTTTAGACAATTAATGCATAAATTGGTAAGATTGACACTAAAGGTAGTTAAAACTCAAGTACAATTTGACCGTGTTCAAAGATGCATCATTGAGCTCGAAAATGATAATCCTAAAGTTAATGAAGATGATCATCTTGAAACAAATAAAGCATCAAACATGAAGTCACAATAGAAGCCTAAGAGTTTTAAAAAGAGAGGGAAGATCTAGACAGGGATGCCCAAAAAGTTGGGTAGAGAGGCAATTTTTGAAAAGAAGAGTTACATCAAATAAAGATTCAATGGTATTGAGTTTGAATTTATATTTATAGAAAAAAAACTTGTGCTCTCTTTCTTTTAAAAAAAACTTTTACTGAAATTATATTTATTTTTTCGTAGAACTCTCAAACACAAAAAGATGCTTTGTCATCTAGAATGAGAAAGAAAGCTTCAAAAAAGAAAAATGCAAATACACAAAAGGCTTCACAATCAAAAAGAAAAAGAAAGGATAGCACAAAGAAAGATGAACAAACTCAAGTTTTAACATTCTCATGCCCAATACCTCCAACACATATTTTGCTACCATCTACATCACAACCATTGTCATGTACAAGCATGCTAATGGTATGAATAATTTAATTGCTTGTAATATTCATTACATATAGCTAGTAGAGACTTTCATATAATTGTTTTCAAATTTAGGCACCAGATGATTGTGAAATCCCATCACTTGAAGCAATAGATCTTACAGCAGAGTTATCAAGGTAATGAAAAGAAAAATTATTGGACACAATGTGTAAAAACTATAACTTTTTTATTAATTTCAATATTGTCATATACAAATATTGCATTACAGATATTGGACAAGATACGTGATATAAATTTGATTACAATTTTTTTGATTCATACAAGGCACTGAACTAGACATTGGGACTCTTTTGCTAACTATTTCTTGGACGTACCAACACTCCATAGTTTACTAGACACTCTTTAACTTTCTAGATGGTTTATGACTCCATTGCATAGCTCAAGGGACAAGTTTTTGTAATATAGCATTTGCTTTTCTCCAATGAACATCAACCTACACAAAGAAACAACAAATTATTTTCCATCCCTTTCAATGTATTTTTTGTGTGTGTAAATCTATATCCATATATAATGTCCTTTTTTGCCACTTTACAGCAATATATATGAAATTGTGAAGTTATTACAACAATGTCCAATGTCCAGCAGATTACAATGACTTTACATCAATGTATCTGATTTGCTAATTCACACAATTGCCAATTTATAAGGAAAAAAAAGCATAATAATGTAGGCACTTCTGCATACTAGATGGGTGAAAATTTAGTTAGAAGCAAAAGTGATCTATATTAAAGAGATTGTATGTTTGAGATCAACTTAAAACCAATACAGTTGCTAAATGTATGAAAAGAAGCATAGGGAAGAGTCCAGCTCAAAGAATCCAAAGTTCTCACAAAACAATTTTCAAATGGTTATTAAACTTTAACCATAGCGTTAAACTTATAAAAACAAGATGCCAAAACGCATTCCAATTAATAACGATCAACAAAGCTATCTAATCCCATAATTCCGAAATTAGTAGTTGCTTAAACCATTTATTGCTGCAATATTCACATCATACTAACATGTTCAAGTTAAAAGAAACATTTAGAGTCTAGTTAAGCTTCCAATTACAAAAAATGGTACTTTAAAAATCAATTGGGATCAAAATAAGAAATAAATTCAGTAATGCTATCAATTATGTTTCACAAAGTTGTCTTCACAGTTATAACAATGCTACCAATCCCAACTTATTATAATTTACATCATAAGTTGCTTATCAAGCTTATTGATGAATATAAAATAGTTAGTTTGAACATAAATATATCATATATCCTCATTTCAAATTATCAGCATATTATGTTAATCTAAAATTCAATTTTAGATTTTGTGCTTTTGAGTATAGTTTCCCTTAAGTACAAATAACCATAAAACATTTTGTGCTTCTATAGAAAATGATTTCCACAATATAGATATGCTACATAACCATTATGGTGGGTATAAAAATGATTTCCCAAGATTACTAAGAGGTAGGAAAACAATTTCTAAAGGATAAAAATGATTTTCATGATGTAGAGAAGCTTCAAAAATGTTGGAAATTTTAGATTAGGAATTTACAACAAAAAGACATTAGGAATTTTAGAAGCTTCAGAAAGGTTGGAAATTTTAGATTAAGAATTTGCAGGAGAAAGACATTAGGAATTTTAGATTCAATACCTTTCAATGAAGGGAATAGAAAAATCAAGCTTTGAGAACTTTTCAATATGTTTTGCAATACAAAAAAGCTTAAAAAACTCCTCGATCATCCTCCATCACATCCCATAGCCAAAAAGCTTTAGCCGTCCTCCTCTGTCAAATCCCAATCATTGAATTCCCTCCTAGAACCCAAGCCCTTTCACTTGGTGACGCAAAGGTTCCAAAATGGAACATGCAACAAATGACCATGATCTCCCTTAAGTAAATGGTCGTGATTCTTCCTATTATTACAATACGGTGCATTTTTTGTGATGAGTATGCGGTGCTCATCAGGGCTAATGTGCACCGAATAAGGATTCACATATACCTAGCGTTTAACTAGTTTATGTTATTGTCTCTATGCACCAGTTTGAAGAAAATGTGGATGAATATTGGCCACCTCCCCAGCCATCACAAAACCCTAGCTTCTAAATATTTCTATTAATATAGGCTATACCTAAATAAAATCATATGGGTGTGTTTTCCCAATCAAGACCCATGTAGGATGGTGAAGTAGTTTAATATGAATTGTGTTAGTATGAAAATCATACTTTAGAACTATGTGTACAATTATCTAGTGTGTTTAACTTATAAACTTACTTAATATGCAATATGAGTAGTTTATATTATTTTCAAATTTCTAATTTGTAGTCTTAATAAAATAGAAAAAAAAATTGCATTGATAAGAATGTGTTGTTACATTTTGGTATTAGAGCACATTTGTTTTTTATAATACTTATAAAAAGGTTTAAATTATAAGCATGAATTGTCTTAATTCTTGGGATGTAATGGTCTAACTAAATTCAAAAAAGAGAACCATCATTCTTTTGAGGAGAATATAATCTGGCTTTGGCAATTAAGTGTCTAGAGCAAATTGGGCAAATTTTTTGAGTTATGGGATATATCAATGCTCAAAAAGTATCATTTGCCACTTATTTTGACCCTCCAGTGTTTTCCCCTCACCCCCTTAATTTTTTTATAATCTTAAACACATCAACTCATGATAATCCACATATATTAGCAAGGGGCCACCTTCCTGTCTGTTTACTTATAAAACACAAAGATTCTCTGTCATTGATTTGATTCCCCAGCCTAGCCATGCTGTCTAAGGACATTTTCTCGGTTCTTGACTAATTATCATTCCGAATGGTTTTGTACGGTTCTAGACTGATTTTACCACTGGTTCAATTTTGTTTTCATAACATTGTGTAAAGCTTATCTTTTTGTTTACCATAATGTGTCAAGATGCCAACCTCTAGGTTTAAAGTTGAGATCATTAATAACATCACCCTATACCAGGCATTGAACCAATTCAGGCTATTATGTCTATACACCAATTTGAAAAAAAAATGTGGATAAATACTAGCCAACTTGCCAGCCACCACAAAACCTTAGTTTCTAAATAAGATTAGATGGGTGTGTTTTCCCAATCAATACCATGCAGGATAGTGAAATACTTTAATATGGGTTGTATTAGTATGAAAATTGTACAATTGAACTATATGTACAATTATTTGGTTTGTATAACGTAGAAGCTTACTTAGTATGTAATATGAGTTGTTCATGTTATTCTCAAATTTCTAATTTGCATTCTTAAGGTACTTATTAATTAATAATTTAGCTTAACTTGCGAGTTTAAAATATATAATGAAATAAAAGAATTACATCAATAAAAATAATGGTGTTACATTTTGGTATCAGAGCATGATTACTCTTAAGAATATTAATAAAAATGTTTAGACTAAAAGCATGGATTACCCAAAACTTAGGATGAATCCAAGTTTCAATGGTCTAACTAAATTAAAAAAAGAGAGCCACAATTCTTTCAAGGAGGATGTAATTTGGCTTTGGCAAATAAGTAATTGGAGCTAATTGAGAAAATTTTTGAAGTTATGAGATATATTGATACCCAAAAATTATCATTTACCACTTATTCCGATCCTCCAACATTTCCTGCTAGGCGCCTAATAGAGATAAAACCAAAATTGCCCCCTAAAATTCAAGATTATCCCCTCACCCCCCCCCCTTTTTGTTTAGAATCTTAAACATATCAACCCATGATAAAACAATTTGTATTAGCTAGAGGCTGCCCTTTTTTTCCTTACTTGTAAAATGCAAAGATCCTCTTATAACTTTTGATCCCTTAGCCTTGTGACACCAATTTATCTAAGGATATTTTTCCAATTCTTGATCAATTCTCATTTTGGATGATTTTGTGCAATTCCAAACTGATTCTACCACCAATTTTGTTCAATTTTCATAACACTAGGTAAAACTCAACTTTCTGTTTATCGTAATGTGTCAAGATGTCAACTACCAGGTTCATAGTTGAGATTATTTACGTCACTCTAGATGTACCTAGTGTTGAACCAATTTAGGTTACTTTGTTTGTGCACCAACTTGAAGAAAATGTGGACGAATACTAGTCACCTCCTTAGCCACCACAAAACCCTAGCTTCTAGATATTTCTATTAGTTAATCTAGGTTGAAGCTAAATAAGACTGGATGTGTGTGTTTTCTCATTCAAAACCCATGTAGGACGATGTAGTAGTGGATAATGTTAGTATGAAAATCGTAATGTAGAACAACATGTATAATTATCTGTTTAACTTAGAAACTTACTTCATATGAAATATGAGAAGTTCGTATTGTTCCAAAATTTCTAATTTGTAATCTTTAAGTTATTTCTTTGTTAACTAGTTAGCTTTAACTTATGAGAATAATGTATATAATGAATTTGCTTGATTACATAAAACCTACTAGACATTTTCTTTTTCACATATGGAGCCAAATCCTATGACTTAGTTGCTGCAGTGAGTTTTCTTTTCAAGCTTTGTCTTACCCTTGTAGTATAAAAAAAATTAGAAAACTATTACATTGTTTATGACTTGTGAAATATGCAAATTATTATATATTTTATGTTTTATATTAATCAATAATAACATAAGAATGAAATAAACTTATTTATGGACATTTCTATCAAATACATAAATCTATTAGTGTACTTTGGCCGAACAAGAAATTTGAATTTTTTAAGGATTTTTTTTAATAAACTTCGCAAATTTAAAAAATAAGGCACAATATTTTACATTATTTATAGTTTTTTTTATTTTATTCGAATATTGACTTTTAGGTTCTGGTAGTTCATTGAAACGAAACTTTTTTTAAAAAAATTAAAAAATCCCCAAATCCGCCATCCCTAATCCCTCCAGGCCTCACGCTCTCTCACCCTCTCAATATCTGAAAATCTACCCCTGTCCTGCGTCTTGTTGTCTCTCTGTCTCCCTGTCTCTCTCTCTCTCTATATATATATCTATATCTCTCCAATCCTCGCTTCAACCCGTGTAGACTTGTGAAGCTTCCACACATAAGAGATTGTAAGTACTGTTTTGTATTTCACTGTTAGTTCGCTTATCAATGCTTCTTATTTCCTTTAGGCTTGCTTTCGTCTCTAACTTTATACTTGTCGATGCTTTGGTTTGCTTTAATCTAATTGTCTGACAGTTGCAGTTTCTTTTCACTCATTATGTTCTGGTGGGTGCATTTTTTTGTTGTTGTAATTGAATGTTCTGCTATGCTAAAAACTATTTTAATCCGTTTTAATCAGTTCATGGTTTGGGGAGGGGATAAACTTTGCCTGGAAATGGTAGGAAGCCACGTTCAAATCCCTTCAGATTTTTTTTTTGGTTCTTTGTACTAATTCGCTACTTTATAAATTGTTTGTGGTCGGTTGATTTCATGCGACTGGTTGAGGGTTGTTTAAGCGTTTATTTCTCTTACTAAATTGTGTTACTATATGTGATGGCCAAAAAAAGAATTATTACTGTATTTATATGTGTTCTTGAATGGCCATAATAGAGTTGTTTAACCACTTGTACAATGCTTTTGTACCTTAGAAAAATATAAATGAAGGAAGTTTCAGAAATTGTACTCTCTTATTTCTTCATTATCCATGTGATGTGTCTTATTTTTGGTTTGATTCCCTTATTTGGTCTCCAGTTGTCTTCACATAACTGCTTAAGAACAACAATTCACTCTTTCCTGTATGTTTACCTTTTGATGTTGTTTCCACCCTCAGATGAAAGTCCTTTTTAGTTTATTGATTCTCTGCATTTTCCCTCCTTTTGTTTTAGATTTTATACTGTTTATGTGGTATGTTTCACTGTTTTTCTGTTATCTGAATCACTCAACATTCCTTTCATCTGGCCGATGTACTTTTGAAGAGCTTTTTCACATTGCATTTCATCCTTTTAATTTTTTACTTTTATGAGACTTGTTTCTCATTTAATTTGGTTTCGTAATTTTCATTAAACTGCTAACTTTACTTTCATGTTGAGTAATTTTATTCATGGACATTCCTTTATACTATACTTTTGCTATTGCTGTTAAAATTATAAGCATATGAAGAAGAATGAGTTTAAGTATGACTCAGTGTTAAATCTAAAATTTAAGTATGGCCTAGAGCTTGCCTACATGTACAAAGTAGCCCCGTATATCATAAATGACTCCCTGCTTCTCCCTAACCCCAATTACCTATATTTTTAATTTTAATTTAATATTATTTTATTATTGTGCTTTAAATTACAAAATCTATATTTATTGCCTCCTCCTTTTCAAATTATATTTTTATGTTCTAATCTTTTAACTCTTTAAATTTCTTTTTTAATTTTATTTTTTTAATTGATTTGAAATCTATTCTTTGTTTAAAAAAAAAATTATCTAAAAATATGTAATTAAAAGTATATTAGTTTAATTCCGATGGTTTGACCATGGTTCAACTAATGAATTGTGAACCAGTGTCTCGACTGATTCAATGATCATTCTATTTCCAATAACATTGTTGATAATTAAAGTAAAAGTTGGAGTTGATTGTCTGTTAAATGGGAAACAGGAAACACAGTGAAGTTATTGGAAGATGGAAAAAAAGCATTGATTTCAAGATTATTTGAATTTTGAAGAAACATAAATATAGACCTCTAATCTTTTGTAACATATCAACTCTTTTGTTTTCTCTTTTCATTTGAATCAAAGTCAGGCTAACATGATATTATATTGAATGTTTTTTACTATGGGGTTTTATAAAATTTGTTCTGAACATATTTCTGGTCTCAAGCATAACTATTGTATTCAGATTTAGCTCTCAAATATGCATCAATGACAAGTTTCTTCCAAAAGAATGGGGCTTACTGTGAGATCTTCAGTAGATCTTTGTGGGTTTATATTTGCATTGAACTTTCCTTCACATTCTTTTTGGATCACTTCTGTATAAGAATGCTAATCCTTTTATGTTTTGTGTATTTCAAAGGAAAATGCTACAATACAAATGATTTGGATTTTATTATTTCAGAGGCAAGTCTCATCAGCATTAACTTTAAACTAAGGACTAACTGTCTTCTTGATAATTTCATGTAATTTAGATTAATCAAACATAGTAACATTCATTTATTCAGTATTTTGGGATATCTTACTCACCTCTTTATCTATGCTCTTTCTTTCTTCTTTTTAATAAAATTCGTCTTTTAACCCTTAATTTTTGTGTGTTTCTGTTCAGTATAGACATAGTGGACTGACTTATGGATCTATTTTCTTTAACTTGTTGTTTAAGTACATTTTGATAACATAATTCTAAATCTTGTCAACCATCTATTGGAGACCTAAGCAAGCATGAGGAATCCGCCCTTAGAAACCAACTAGCAAGGAGGAAAAATCATGCCACTTAAGTACCACAATAATTACTTTTGGCTGCCAAATGTGGGATTCCATCATAGCATTGCCCTCGAAGAGCCAATATCCTCAACAACAATAGCCAAAGTATGGTATAATATGGACATCTCTTTATACCATTATGTAGTGCTCGCTTTGCCCACTAGGTTGCAAGTAGCCCTTCCCATAGAGGTCAGTCCAGCTTTGATGCAAATTGATGGTGACCCAAGCAAGTATGAAGAACCCACTATTAAAAATGGCCTTATATGGGGGAAGAACCATGTCACAAGGGTACCACAAAAATTAATTGTGGCTACTCAATGTGAGACTCCATCACTACTCCTATCCACAATAAGAGATGATTACTCTTGGGCATCTTTACCGTTATTTTAATTTTGCATATCTTCAATCATACAACGGTGCTAAACTCACATTCCATGTACTATCACATGAAATGATTTAGGGTAAACATATTCATCATATTATGTAACCTAGCTTGAGAGGATATTAAATTATTCATTTGTTTTGGCTTATAGTTTTCTTGGCCTTTATATGATTTTCATGTATGTTGTGCACAGTTAGCAAGATAAAGTTCTTCTGGATTTCAATTTCATTCCTCACATTGTTTCTTTAATGTTGTCAATGTTTCACACATTAAGAATTGGGGACTTCTTGCTATGCAAATTTTTATTGGATGAACTGTTTTAATTTTCTTTGTTGCTTGTATGCTTATTGACATATATGTACTGTCTCTCTGTTGAGAAAAAAAAAAAAATACTTCTAGATTTAACTTTCTCCATTTCAGGGATGGAGTCCCTTGGTTTCGTGGATGACCTCCTGAATTTCTCATCTGACATAGGTGAAGAAGATGATGAGGAAGATAAACCTAGGAAAGCCCTTTCTTCTCTTAGCCTTAAATGTAGTGGTCCTGAATCATTAAATGCTTTGGAGGTAGATGATCCAACCCATTCATTTTCTGTAAGTTTGATGGTACATTTTAATCATTTTGGTGTTTAAGAATGAAGAAACTAAGTTTAATTTCCTTTTATTTTTTTTATTAGATGAAGGCAACATAGCATTTATAGACGATAAGAGGGAGAACAGACTTCTAATCTAACACACACCTAACTCTAAAAGATAATATTACTTTATGCTAAGTAAGACTATGATAGCTCTATCCTAATTAAAATAGAATACTTAACCTTATCTTATTCTAATCAAAATAGAACATCTGGACTAATAAGCATTATCGAGAAGATTGCTAAAAAGAAATAAAATATAAAAATTAATTAACAAGATGCATAATAAAATAATCTCCGGCATTCCCCCTTGAGCTTGATATTCCTTGCTTGGAGTTGAGTTTTTCAAATTTAGTCCTTGTTACAGCTTTAATCGTTGGGTTGATGAACCAAGACATGATTTGGTTGTTTTCCAGGCATCCAAATTTTGTACTTGTGGCTATTGGAGCTCTGTGGGGCAGCGTTGTCAGTAATGGAATTCTTCCTGCCTCATCCTTTGATATACATTAAGTGTTTTCAGCCAATTCATGGCTGGCCAGTTGGGCTATTTCGTTGGCTGACTCCCTTTTATTGGTCTTGAGTGGTCATTAGTCTTGTTTTTTTTTCATTCAGGCCTTCTATGCTCTGATATATAGAAATTTAAGATTTAATTTAACTTTTGGGCTTTCTTATCAGATGGAAGCAATGTTACATATATAGATGATAAAAGGGAGAAAAGATTCATACTCCAATGAAAACACAACTCATATCCAAACAGAACATTTAACTTAATCTTCTTCTAATCAAAATAAAACTCTTAAACTAATCTTAGAAGATACAGAAATTCTACCCAAAAAATAACTAAAAAACAAATAAACCTTAATTAAAACAAAATAAAATAAAATTATAAAACTAGTATAATAACATAATCTCCAACAATGAGGTAGTGAGAAAACTGAATATGTTGCAGACTAATTGAGTTGTGGCTTTTAGGGGCTTCTGTCATTAAGGAAAGAGAAAGGAAGGAAAGGCATTTCATTCATGATTTTGTTGGAACTAGGTTGGCCCTCAAATTTGGTCAAAAGAGTGCAGCATTTGTTGAATGACAAGTTTGTGCTGTTGGATGCTAAATGCTGCAGCAAGGCTATGTTTGATATCGTAAAATAGCCAGTAGAACTCAAACCTTTCTTTAAGCTTGTTCTCACAAATTTTGGTGGTATACAATCATTATTGTATTTGTCTTGTCAAAATTTGAATATTAATAGTTCCCAAGAGTTTCAATTCCTTTCATTTTCCACCTATCATATTATGTGCTATCCCAGACCAGGCAGGCTAGAGTTATAAGCATTATGCTTAACATATTTGATCTTACCACCATACTTTTAATTCACCTGGGGTTACTCTAGTGTTTTGGTAACAAGATTATCGTGTCTAGATCTCTAGGTCAGAGCCAGTTGTTACTCGGCTTAGAAGAATCCCTTGTTTTTGCACACCTAAAGAGTGATGTGAAGGTTAACTTTCCTTTCTTTATCATGATTCAGGAGTTTGCAGAAGAAGAGCTTGAATGGCTATCCAACAAAGATGCTTTCCCTGCTGTTGAAACATTTGTCGACATGCTCTCTGTTCAACCAAACTTATCAAAGCACCAAACCACAGACTCAACACATGAATACAGTGCAAGCAGTACAATCAGTAATAAAAGCGCTAACAGTATTACCCTCTTAGATGGCTATAATCACCTTAAGGTTCCTGTCCGAGCACGAAGTAAGCGGCGGAGTAGGCAGCACAACAGTGTTGCTGACATATCCAGTCAGCAATTCTGGTGGAACCAACCAATTAATATAATAACCAAACCAGAAGCAACAACAATTTCAGTAATAGGGAGGAAATGCCAGCACTGTGGAGCAGAAAAAACTCCACAATGGCGGGCAGGACCCCTTGGCCCAAAAACCCTTTGTAATGCATGTGGAGTTAGGTACAAGTCTGGGCGACTTCTGCCCGAATACCGCCCTGCAAGTAGCCCTACTTTTTGTATTGAATTGCATTCAAATTCCCACAGGAAGATAATTGAGATGAGGAAGCAAAAGCAAATGGGAAGCCATGGATAAAAGTGCGTGTAGTGGTGGGCATTGCTTCAAAACTTAGAAATTAGTGTCATTAGGATTTAGTTTTCTTCTTTTAGTGATTCTAATTTGATTTAATATTCCTTTCTCCATGGGATGGGCTTAGATGGCAGCCAAATTTCATTGTTTTGATGGAGATCTTGAATTTGTAGTTTGTACTGTTTGTGTTGGCAACAGCAAGTCAAACAGTTTTTTAGTTTTAGCTGTTTTCATGGTTGTATTTTAATCGGATTCAGGATTGGGTAAGGAATGGGTCGCTTGAATGATGGGTAGTGTAGCATTTAGTCTAATGTTGAGGAACTGTGACACCATTCAGGTTGTGTTTTGAGGCATTGTAACATTGTTCATGTTGTATTTGTAAGGTAGATCTGTTGTTTCTTTTCTGGAAAGACTGGTAAAATTTGTTTTTCATTATCTGATCCTCTTGTTTAGTCTTGCAACAAAATTGAATTGATGGAGCCCAGACAAATGAAGGCGGCTTGAGTCTCTATTCATATGGCAACCTTTTTAAGTCTAGCTTGTGAGAAAAACAAAACATGAATGGTTGAAATTGGAAGTCCTCTTTTTCTTTCAAAATCTTGACATAATTGGTATTAGCATTGATCTATATTAACTTTGATGTTTTATGATGACTTAGTGAATGTTAGCTGATTGCAACTGCTTGATTATTCTGTTCATCATTTGGAAGATTGAAATTGCCTTAGTTGGCTTGTCCTTTCCCATTTCATGCTCTCAGTAGTTACTAGTTTAAGCTTGAAACGAGATATTGTCACGGAGGATATTCTGAGTTTCGATACTTTGGTTTCTAAGTTTCTAGTAAAAACATGATAATTGAAACTTTTTTTACGGTGCAAGATCATATGATTGAATTTTCTTTTAAAAATTTGTATCCCATTTCCATCTCCATTATCATAGTCCTTCGCGTCAGATTTTTAAAAATTCTGAACTTTTACCTGTCGACACAAAAATGAAAAACGTGCCACTTCCAGGAAACGGAAAACGACCAGCAATTAGCATAATGCCTGTTGACTATGAAGCACAGACATTAAAAAAAAAATGTGTCCATATCTTATACATGTATATGCCAGGCCCACAGCATACAACTTGACAAGAAATTGTGCCCAAAAAAAAAAAAAAAGAAAACCTTGACATGAAATTTTAAATTACTTGCAAACAATTCATATGACACCAAGTCCATGCTTAAGGGCTGCTATCAGAGTTGAGTTTACCAGCAACCTAGCTTCAAAGTTTCAAACGTGTTACTAGCAAAATATTACTATAATTGTTTTTTAGTGATAAACATTTGGTATTCGGTTCAACTGGCTAATCCAAATTTGAGCATTGGGTAACTTTTCTAACATGGGTTTTTTCACCCACAAGACTCGAATCTAACTTTGTTTAAGGAGCATAAATCCCTTTCATAAGATCAAATCACTATTGATAATATCACTTTAACTATATACAATAAATTGTGATATCAGAGATCAAAATAAGATGTACATAATAAACTATCTTCATATGGATGAAAGGTCTTATCATGAAGAAATACATATGCCCTCAGTTGCAGATGATTTCCTCCAAAAGATCCTCAAAAATCAAGTCATCTAGCTCAAGCGCCACACATTCAGAATCAAACTGAAGATTCATCCACCCATCATTTCTTGCCAAATCTCGGCTCACGTAGTAATCCAAAGATGGATAAATCTCCGAATTCAAGCTCAGATACCACCTAATAAGTGTCCATACTTCTGTTAGAACTTGGTCTCCTACTGGTATTGGATAAACATGACAGAGAGAGGATAAGGATTTTGGGTAATAACTATATGATCTCCCAAAAATCTCAATCAATACCTCATTGATCAAATCAAATAAAAGCAAATGTTTATAATGACTACCACCACCTTCTTCATTACCAGCACATTCAAGATCAAAGAGTAAACATCCCTCCAATTCATCATACACTGTAGGATCAACTGGTTGTTCATTGGAAAACCACATCCCAAGGGATTCACGACTTGTGGATAACCCGGATAGCTCTAATACATCTCTCACATAGTTAAATTCGGCTTCGCTGTTTGCATCAACTTCAAGGCTGGGAATTCCCAAGTTCAAATGCTTGTTTTGAACAGAAAATTTCTGAAAATCTTCTTCACTACTCACTACTTCATGATGATCTGCAATGTTGGTCTCTTGTAATTGCTCTACCAAATGATCCAACTCATCTATTGTCCATGGCTTAACTTTAGAATCTGTTCCATGCAACCATTACAAGATGATGAATCAATTTAAACAAGTGAGATTAGGTAGGTGAGAGTAAGACCTAAGGTTATTTCCAAATATCAGGTCTATCATCAATAACAACTAAATATAGAACATATTGTTTATTTTATTAGATTTATTGTTATAATCATACTTATTAACCATGTAAAAGTCAACTCAACCTTATTGAAAGAAACAAATTGACAAATAAACTAATATTTTCAGCAAGTAAACTCGAAAGTAATGCGCCGTCTTCAGTACCTATTGCATGGTTCATAATTAATATCATCTTTCATTAAAGTCAAATGAGGAACATAAAAAAGAATACAATATACATTCATGTTCCAAGTTCATAAGGGAAGATTTTGTACATACTTTACTAGAAAATTGAACGATTCAATTTTTTTTTTGGTCAACAAACAATTCAATTTCAAAGCAAAGCAAATTATAATTTTCAAGTTATGTGTTAATACAATATTTGACTTGATATGATACAAAGAATTCCAGGTTTCAAAGTTTTTGGTTCATAATGAGATCAAGATTCTTTTATTCTGTTCACACACCAAATTCATCCAGCTACTATGTTCTGCTATAGTGGCATATTTGAATCACTATCTTCTTCATTTGCATAGGTGCTCTTGTAATAAATTCAACCTATTTCTACTATTGAATAGGTAAGACAAGCAAGCAGACATAATGATATATTACGTTAGGTAGGATGAAAAATGTAATGTATGATTGTCAAAAGACAACATATACCTTTTGGTAAAGATAGCGTCACGTCAGAATCAATTGAATCATCTAGGAAGATGGAGTCAGACAAGGAGATTGATTTTGTTTCAGCCACCAAAGAAGTTGATTCATTCATATCACTGTCTGTTAATTTTCCAAAATAATCATCAATTCCTATACTCTCCTTTTGATTTGACTCCTGATCCTCATCTGAACCAAACCCTGTATCACTTCTGATGAATATTTCTTTTCCTACACTTTTCGAAACACTCCCTGGAGTTGTAATGTTATCTACACTAGTACTTGGGCTTATGGTCCTCTCTCCAAATTTCCTAAATGGAATCTGGGGAGGTAAAACAGAAGAAGGCTCCTCATTTTGAGAAAAGTAATCCTTAAGATTAGGTAGTGAAAGAAACCTTTGAAAAGATTTTGGGGTCTTTAATACCGAATTTTTCTCTTCGGCTTTCAACTTTAGCCTTTCAGATTTAGGGTACTTAGATTCTTTGTTAAAACAAGTCTCATAAAGCTGAGAATATTTCCAAACTGATTCATTCAAAGATGAAGTCCTCATTGGGGATACTAGACGCTTGTTAAAACTGCCACATTCACTTGGTGAAGTAATGTCTATTCCTTCTCGATGAATAGGAGGAACTTTGGGAATCTTCCACTTGAAGTCTTTGGAAAGTGTATTTCCATGAGGAATTTTGTGAAGTATAGCATCCATGGTTATGCGGCGTTTTTCATTTTTGTTCTCTTCAATAACATGTCTCACCTTCTGTCTGAGATCCTTGAAACGCTTAATAGCCCTACGATTTTGAACCCGGGATGGTACTGGAGTATAAGAAGAATACAATGAGAGAGGCTGCAGGTAACTTGCTTCTGAAGATGGCACAGGCTGCTGGTAACTTGTTTCTGAAGATTCAGACTGGGACATTGCACTTTCAGTTTGACTATCACTTTGTTCCTTTCTTGATTTGGACATTTCATCAGCCATTTTGTATGAGTTTTGTCGTTTAACTTTAGATGATGATGAGCCAGGTAGAGGAAATGAACTAGACTTATTTAGCCTCATTCTTCCTGTTAATGCCTGTCGGTTAGGAGAGTGCTGTGCCAAAGGAGAATGTTGATGCTGCAGAAATTTTATCAGCAAGTTCTTATTCGAATTGATTATATCAAGAGCATCCAAGAAATCCTTGAAGAGATAGGGTGAGACATCAGTCGTAAGTAACTTAGCATGCATCGACTTCTCTTCATAGCTCAATGTATCCTTCATAAATGCCCAGTGATATTCTGAGGGTGGCTTGTGATGCTTATGAACCACACTACTATCCTCCATTGAATCACAAGAAAACATGGTCCCACACTCTACACAGATTTCTTTATTGCTCATTGTGCATACTGGTGGCAAATCCTCGAACAAGTCAGTGGCGTGTGGAACCATTTGAGGACTATTTTCAGTAAGGATCGATTCAGAGTCAAGATTAAGATCTGAATTTTCTAAATTGGGAATAGGATCAGCTTGGTTTGGTTGTTTCAGCTTCACAGGGCAGGTTGAACTTCTTTTATGTTGACCCTTCTTCCTGGCTATCTCATCAGTAATAAGTGCTTTTAGTCTGGCTTTAACAGATTGTTTGGCTGGTAAAGTGGACTGTACCAGCATTTCTTCAGCCTGGCAAGCTTCAAGTTAGATGCTACCTGATTAACTCTCATTATGATGGAAATGGGTACTTCAATTTTCCTTTAAAGAAATTGACAGTATCAATTTCATGAAGAGATAATGCAGAATGGGTGAGATCCACTTGAATGGTAGACTTCACAATACATTTTGGTCCCATACATTCTGCATCTATCTTCTTCCAAAATTGCCACTGTCAACTTCATAGGATCGTTGAGAGGATTGAAATCCCATTATGCTTCTTGAAAATATGAAAGCAATGAACTTTTTATTTATTTTTTATTGGGTTGAAGCAATGGACTTGGAATGCCAAATATTTTAACATAGAAAATCCTGTTTGAGAAATTGACAAAACTATTGCATATTAGAGTGACTTGATGGTTGACATGCGTAACATCACAAATAAAACAGAACAACTGGAAAAGGAGGAACTCAAGCAAGACATTTTCCTCACTTACACCGGATGATTTTGACTTCGACTCATAGTCTTGCATATTATCAATCCCACCAGGAATATCATCTGCTATGGTAGACGAAATGTTTAGTTGTAATATCTATGAAATGGAAACACAAATTTTGGTGTCATATAAAAAGCAGGATAAAAATGTATAAATGTGTACCTAATGAGAATAAAACTTCCTTTCATCATTTGGTAGTTTATTCTGAATGAGTGCTAAAAAATATGCAGCCTAGAAAAATTAGTGAGTATTTAAATATCCACTTGCTGCAACTTTATTTTGCAGCAGTGTCAGCAATCACATTGCACTAAACTGAAACCTCTATAGTCATGCATTTGAAAGAAGAATGAGACAAAATAATATGACTGTGTATATGATCCATTTGTCCTCTTTACGCTTAACCTCTCTGTTTTTTCTCTCCTATCACTCTCGAATAATCTATGTGGAGTCGTTTTAGCAACTGCAGAAGATTTGAGTTGCATATTGCATGATGATGAAGATTCATCTCATTGCACTTAAATGGAACAGCCTCTGAGGCAACAGCAGGCTGCACTAGTTCCCTTGTGTAAATTTGTGAAAATTATTAAGGCCACAATATGGATTAAAGTGTTCACAACACCCACAGCCATAACCCACAAAGGCAACCACACCAGCAATTTAAAAATCACTGATCATTATTTACGTTCTGAAAGTACCAATATTAGAAATGTCAACGACAGTGTAGCTTAGCTAGTAAAGGATTGTACTAGTTTAACTAGTGGCCTCAAATTTAATCTCTAGGTATACAATTATATTAAATACTCATTAAGAGAGTTTTACTGTTATTGTGGTCCTATTTAACTTGATCCAGATTAATCAGAGTTCAATATAACTATTGAATATCAGGTGGTTTGATAACCAAAAAGGTACTAATATAGAAACAAGAAAAGCAATCTGAAACAATTAGGCAGCAATAGTCAGATATAAAGCTTTTTATTTGAATGGATCAGAGTAAGCTTACTGGCAGGATTTTTTCCACCACCGTCCTTCTTGTGTGTGAGCTTTTTCCTGACATTATGAGGCCAATAATGATACTTCATAATATTAAGGATGCTCCAAGATCTTCCATGATGACTAGTACTGGGACTGATGCTAGTGTCAGTAATATTATTCTCCTCAGCCACAGCATGTTTCTTATGACGAATTCGCTTTCCCATGATTCCTTGGATTCAACTACTAAAACTGGTTGAGTACAAGAGACAGTCCTTGATGTTACAAACTTGTTGTTAGTCTTTCTAATCACGTGGTTTAGAGATTAAAAAATGATTAGCTTGTTTACAAATTTGTAATTCTGAGGACTGATTTGTATTTTCATTCATTTCCAAAACTAAAAATAATAAATAGACCTAACAATTCAAGGACTAAATTGTTAGTTTGCTCTAAAACAAATATTGATATTATATAAAAATGAATAGAGTTGAGCATCATTAGATAAATATTATGTAAAAAAAAATCTCTTGTGAACTACCATGACGAATCTCCAGTGATTTTCTTTTTATATTTATTGATAGTAAAAAAATTTTCAATAAACAATACCTACGTTTTTTTTTCCTTGTAATTTAAATTCCTCAAAATGGGTAAAAGGAATTTCAACAAACTTGCTATTTGCCATTAATGCATCTCTTTCCATTTGTGAGTACCGAGGAAATTCCCAGCTGATAGCCGAAATCTAATTTCTCTTAGACATAAACATCACTAAAATGAGTTTTGCCTATCCCAGCTAGCTTATTTCCATACACCTGTCCAGGAATCAAACTTTGGACAATACTAGCAATGAATTTCTTATTATACCAAAAATGAAAATTCTGAAAATTGATTGAAATGTCCTCCATTCCTAAATCTATCAGAAATTGTTCCCATTGAATCCCGATCAAAAGGCATTATTCAACACAATATATTGGCAATTCTTTCCCAAAATTTAATATCTCATAGAAGTGAACGTGAATCAAAGAAGAACGGGAAGGGATGTGTAAGGATTCATTGATCAAATTAAGAAGGGAAGCAAAATTACCAATGTGTATCCTGTAACGAAATTCTTGTCATCATCCATGGCGACACAGATTGAGGAGAAAGAGAAATTGAAGTAGCCTTTGTCTTTGTTTTCCTTTGATCATTGGAATCTTAAAGAGAAGAAAATGGTGGGAGATTGATAGAGGGAAAATCAAGAAAACACCGATTCCACAAAGTTTCCGGATCATTTTCCATTTTTATTTCAATTTTTCGTTTATTTATTACACTTAATTAATTAATTGCATATTATGGCAGTGTGAAATAAACTAAGGGAAAATTACGATTAAGGACCAAAAGTAGACAATATTAGTGCATTCTGATACCTACATTAACCTTGCATATACATGTAATACAATAATTCGGTCTTTTGTCTTTTAATTTATTTTGTTCCTTCAATTATAATATTCATTTTTCAACCTTTAACCTTTAAAATATAATAAAAAATTCCATTTCTTTTAACACCATTAACTAATTTAACAGAAATGATGACACGTAATTTTTTGAGGCAACTGAAAAAAAAATGTAACTCAATACTATCATTATTTATTTTTAATTTTAACTTAATTTCAAAATATGTTAAAGATCTTAAAATTAATTATCACAGTCACAGAAACCCAAATTCATTATACCTACATAAAAACTTGTGCTTAACCACAAATGCTTAACCTAAATTCAGAGAAACCAGCCTCTGTACTTGTCCTCAACTCCTTGTTACTCAAAAGTGAATAGTGAGACCCACAAATACTTCACTATATCACCGGTAAAGTGGCGAACTTGGCAACCTAGATTAATGACTTTTTTTAAAAAAAAATAATAAATGACAATAATTGCTCTCATATGAAAATAAGCTGAAATCATATAAAGTTGCTTTATATAAAATCAAATATAATACATGCTTTATAATTATTTTCCGTGTGACTTCAAATTTTAAAATCTATGAACAACCATTATTATACTTTTTTTTGCATATTATGTTAGTTTAATAGTCTCTCAACTCTCTTTCTTATTAATTTGGATTTTGGAAAAATAAAATAAATTTTTTAATAAATATTATTTGAGGATTTGAATTAGTTAGACTCTCTTCTTACAAATTACTCAACTTTATATTTATTGGGTTTAATAAAATCCTAACAAACATATACCAAAGAGAAAAGAATTTGACTCCAAATTCTATCTAATGGGGGTCAAAATATTAGGATTAATGAAATTAAAATATTAAAACTTAGAGATGTAATAAATAATTCTCCCCGATTGAGGGGTGTGAACTGCCTCTTTAGATACTAATGGGTTTGCTATTGGTAGTAAAGGTCACACCCTAAGCAACACTTATCTTCTACATCTGGTTAGGATTCACATTCTTAGAAAAAAAAAAAAAGCAAACAATTTTTTTAATTAAATGATCTTGTGGGAGGAGACAATAATGTTGACCAACAATTTTTCTCGAGGGAAGGCCATTGCTAGTGAATTCAATTTTGTTTGCAATGCCAGGCTATACTATTCAAACAATTTCATCCACAATGCAGTGTTTGCCAGACCACCTTCATTGGGTGTTCATTACAGTAATGAGCATCCAGTACTCATAACTCTGATAAAATCTAAACTATCCAATTTTAATTTGAACAGTCTAGATTTAAAATTTTTTATTTTGATTTTTTTAAATGATAACATTATTATTTTAAAAAGTTATAGTTATAAAATTATATCTATTTTAGATTTTAGGCTAGCGAGCTTTTTGCAGAGGATGTTGGGCACCAATTTTGAGGATGAAATGGGGTCCTCCATTGTGAAAATCAATGTAGATGGTGCCCCTTGTTATGGTATGTGTGTAATATATATATATATATATATTGAGGAAGTAGAGAGAAGTGCAACTAGCTAGGGTTCTTGATGCCGTACGTCCTCAAGCTTAAGTGCAGAGTTGTGGGGGTATCCTCCTGATAGGGCTAAAGATGGCATGGCATTGTGGAGAGAAGAAGGTTGAGCTTGAAACAGATGCATAAGAGTCAATTGAGCTAATACAGAAAAAATCTCATATCAACAATGTTTATTATTATTATTATTTACATTACATTGGAAAGGCATGCCTGAGGACACATAAAAATTCTTCTTCAAAACCTGTTGACACAAGAATTATTACTTACAGTCTGAAATTGCATCCTTACACTAATTACTAATAAGAATCAATAATCAATATTTATATTTCAAAATTGTAATTTATTTGATATTTTCCTTTACGCAAACTTCAATAGATTACCCCTTCATCTTAGCATCAACAAGAAGTTTTTTTATGTATTTATAATGAATTTATGTTTTTTTAGGTTGTGATAATTAATTTTAAGATTTTAAAAATATTATAAAATAAGTTAAAAATTTTACATTAAATAAATAAGTTACGATAACAATCAGTTGGATTTTCTTCTTCTCCTTTTTTTTTAATGCTGGGTTGCCATTAAAAATCACAACATTTTCAATTAAGTTAATTAATAGTCTATAAAGTATAAATATTTCAAAGAAGTAGGCATACCGTATTGCTTCAAATTTTAATAGTAAAATATGACAATTTTGAATTTTTAAGGTGAGAGAGAAAAAAGAATCTCATAAATATTTATAAAATGTAATGTTTTTGTATTTTCTTTTCAAATGATGTTTGGATGTTTCTTTGTTAAAAAAATAAAAAATTTATTTATAAGTTGTTATACTATAATTTTGGATTTTTATAGTTTATTTTAATATTTATACTATAATTTTTAGAATATTTAATACTCATTTTTAATGGGTTGATTTATTAATTATACATATAAATAATTACATAAATAATATTATATGTGTGTGTATATATATCCTCATACTTGTATCCCAAAATTTTAAAAACTGGTATATTTTTTAGATTATACTATATTATATCCAATACATATTCCTATATTAGTGTTACATAGATAATGTTAAGAGAAAGAAAACTTTTGACTATATTTTAGAAATTGAATAAAAAAAGAAACTTGGTCAAATTAAAAGAACCAAAATGAAACTTCATGCAAATTAAAGGACTAGAAATATATTTTTTCCTAGAAATAAGATGTATAAGAAACTAACAATGAGATACTTTCGAGTTTCGATTTCCGGAAAATTTTTAAGTATCTAGCAATATGTATCAATTTAAAGTTTACATCAGGATTGAGACTAAGCATCGGACTCTGGAAGTATAAGGCCTTATATATTTAACCATAATTAAAATGATAACAATTTTTTTAGCTTAATAAATTACCGAACATGCATAAATAATTTTTTGGTAAAACTATTTGTTATTCAGTAGCCACTTTGGGTTTCAACTAGTTTAAATTAAGTTACGTCAAATCCCAGATAGGGAAGCTCTATCAAAGACATTTTTAACATTCATACAGACAGTCTCAAGCTCGAGATTTCATACTTAAGCAACCCTAAATTCCTCTACTATAACTAAAGCCTATTGGTATTATGTGTATTTGATCCATTCTTTTAAAAACATGATTTGAATAAAGTCCGTCAACAATAAAAACAAGCCCAAATTAAAGCCCAAATTAAAATCATTTTCGCCCATGGCCCCAAAACATCACAAATTCTTTTTTTTTGTTTTAGGTACCAGAGCCACTAGGAATGCTTTTCCAAATTTTAAAAATTCATAACTTAAGCTAAATAATTACAAATCAAGCTATTCAAACACCAAATCCAAGCTTAATTAATTCTCCCAATCAATCAATAAGCCTAATTATAACATACTAATCCCATAAAAACATCTTGATCTTAATCATTTTTCATACAATCTAAATCTAACATTAGATACTTAAACTCCTTGATCATTAATTAACCAAACTCAAATCAAACCAACACTTTACTCCAAACAAAAGGAACCCAAACCCTATTATTTAAACAAACACCAACCTCCTACAAGAACCCACATAACAATAATGTTAAGATTTAATCATTAATCCCTAAGAATCTTAGAAAATACCAAAAGGGTAACATGGGTTTTATAGCACTTTCGAATCATCCCATCCCGGTATATTCATAATCCATACCAAAAGTCATTATTGGGTCTCAAATAATAACCAACCTCAAATACTGACTTAGTTTCCCTGCTAGTGCTACTATAAAGCAGTAAATTTGGACAGTCCAAAATGATCTAGATTATACACACTTCATATATAATTTTTACTGAAAAATTAATATTTTTATTTGAAAAGATAGATTATGAAAAATAAAATTAATTTTCTAACTATAAATTCTGGAAAAAATAATGATTAGACATTAAAAAAATTTTAAAAAGAGATATGAAATTTAGAATGTCCAAATCAAATATGGATGCTGCTATTCTGACAGCAGCAGCAAAGGAACCAAGCGCCACAAATAACCAAAAAGTCACAAAATACCAAAAGAGTAACATGACTATTATAACACTTCAAATCATCCTATCCCAACATATTCATAATCCTTCAATCACAAAACATTATAGGATCTCACATAATATCCAACCTCAAATACCCAACATGTCTCAAAATATCACAAGACCTACACTATGTATTATTATTAAAAGAAGTCTCAACAGGTACTGATCTAAATGGTTGCCCTCTGTTTTCCCTTTTCCTGCAAATCTGCCACATGTCCTTGCTGTTCTGGTGATGACCTGTCACTTTTCTTTCTCTTGTAAAGACAATTATCAGAACTTGTCCACAAAAAAGTTGTTTTGAGTTGGTCATGATCTTCAAGGAGTCACTAAACATAATGCAGAACATCATTGAGAACATAAACCAAAACTAAAGAAAGCAGATATAGAAGGTATGCGCAAAAGGTTGTCTGCAGAGGAATAGTGGTCCTAAAACTTGTAGAGAGGCCCATTACAGCACAAACAATTGCCACAACCAGCAATTCTGCTGAGAATTCCCATGTTATTTCTCTCACATATATCAGAGTAGCAATTGCCAAAAATCCCATAATGTTGTTCATAAATACTGCTCCATAAATCTGCATTGCCCCAAATGTCCAAATTTTAGCAGGGTCATTAGGTTAAAATTAGTGAAGCAATGAAAATTCATAAATAAATAATATTAAGTGTAATTTATGCATAATATGAAACTGATTTACTTTTATTCAGATGAAAAAATGTAGCTAAGTTAGTGTTAAGCTCAAGCATTATGTTGTAATTATGAGTTTAATGACACAACAAAGACAACTACACAATTTTATTTCTGAAAGGGGCGCCCATAAAGCTAACTTTATTGATAAAAAAATCAATTAGAATCTAGTAATATAAATCAAATATTAAGGGAGTCAAATGATAATTTTGAAATAAGAAGAGTGTTAATGTAATTTAACTATAGCGTAGTTAGTGTCATTTACTCATGACTGACCTCATAGATTGTCTGAGAAGTGTTATTTCTCTTCTTGTGGCTAGCTTCTTTGATGGCAGATGTTGCTTCTCTAAAATTTGTTGCCAAGGGGACTAAAATGAATGAGGCAAAGAAAGATGGCATTCCTGCATCCGCAGAGAATTTCTGGACACTTGCTATTAATGGTTCTGCAAGAATAGACAATACAGTAACTCCCAGCACCACATTTATTATAGCTATGAGCCATGCATATGTTCCTTTGGAATGTTGCTTCTCTTCCAAAACCTTTTCAACACCTTCCCAGCTCTAATACACAAAAAAAGAAAAAAAATCTTGAATCATCAAGTGTTCATCTATTAAAAAAAATGCAGCATAAAATGAATAGTGCAAATACTTGATGAGTTTCTTCATGAGGCAGAGGTTTTGAGTGTGGATCTTGTCCGGAAAATGAGTTCACCAATTTTGTAAATCCATCCACAAATTCTTCCACACTAAGCTCATTGTCACTGTTCCGGTCAAGTTCTCGAAGTATTTTCTGGGCTGCTTCCTCTATATCCCCAGCCTTATCAAACTTGAGGTTGGTGAATAATTTCCTTAACTCAGATTGAGAAACACGGTTATCTCTATTGATATCAATTTCCCCAAACAACCTGTTATATCACAATGTCAGACAACAAAAATCTTATTAAGTCTTTGTTTCTACCTTCAAGGGCTTGCTTGATACAAAATGAGAATGGGAAAGCTCTCTCCCATAAATATGGGAAGCTATCCTTCAAACAAAGCCACTTTGCCATCTACCAAAAACAACTTTTATATTTACTCTCACCTTTTCCCTTTTCTTAAGTTTATTTTCCATGTACCAAACACAGCATATAATCAAATGACAGTCAATTTTTTTTTATTATTTTTTTTAGGTTATATAGTAGATACCTTATGATAGCTGACTTATCCACCGTGCCATCATCATTGAGAAGCCCACCAACAACCATATCGTTCTGAGCATGCCTTAAGATTTCAGCTGTAAGATGTTTCTTCATTTCGCGCTCTTTTTTCGTATGTTCAATCCATGGCTTGAGAAAACTCTGCTTATGTGAGATCAGTTAGCATTCTGCTTTGTAGTTATCTCAAATTTTCTTCTAGTTTTCAAATCGTCTTTTTTCTTCACCTCCACTAATTAATACACTAATGAGGACCTGCCTAACTTAGCAGAAATGAATGGAGGAAAAGAAAGGACTAAAAATCCTGAATTTCCTCAAAGACTACATTGTACAAGTAATATATGTGTGGCGTTCATGTCACAAGGTGCATTATGTAATCTACCTGATATATGTTGTGGAGTGATTCTCTTGGCATGTATTGTTTAACCAAAGCATGCCTTGTTTGCTCAATCCATTTTGTTAATCCAGTGACAAACTCTTCCTTGGTTATAATTTGGTCACCATTTTGATCAAAGACTTTTAACATGTCCTTAACTTGTTCCTCTGAGATGCTTGTTGCAGTTAATTTGTTCTTGAACAACAGCTCTTTCACTTCGGAAACTAATAAATCCCTGTCTCCGTCGTGTTGCCTAATTTCGTTATATAGCCTGCATTATCAAGTCACTGTGATTAGATATGTATTTAACACCATCTGTGACAAGGTTTTCAAGAAATCTTCTTACTCACCCACTTATGGCTTCCACATCAGGAGTTCCATCCTCAGTGAGGATCTTTTGGAGGGTTTGCTTTTCAACATGATGGAAAATTCTCAATATTAAATCATGATGCCTGATGTATTCTAGCCTTGTTTTCTCGATCTGAGGTTTAAATATCTGCACATTTACAAGCAAATAAGAAGTTAATTTCCTGTAAAATTTTTAACAGGCAAACAGAATGGCAGTAAGCAATGACAATAACAGTAATTGTGTTATATGGATCATAATATTATGTCAAGCACAAAACTTGGATAAACTTCTTGAAGTGTTTGTTTCCTATCCAATTTTTCAGTAATAAAGTATCCTGTGATCGAGAATTAATATCTTATGTCTTCAAGAAACTAAATGGGTGGGAGAAAAGGCTAAGGAATTAGACTCTTCTGGTTATAAACTTTGGTATGTAGGGAAAGTTAGAGCAAGGAATGGAGTTGGTATTATTGTGGACAAAGACTGGGAAAAGAATGTGGTAGGAGTCAGAAAGATTGGAGATAGGATCCTATCCTTAAAATTGACCATTGGACATAATACACTCAATGTTATTAGTGCTTATGCACCTCAAGTAGGGTCGGACGCACATATTAAGGAAAAGTTTTGGGAAGATCTGGAGGGCTTAGTTCAAAATATCTCACAAGAGGAAAAGATCCTCATTGGGGGGGACCTTAATGGTCATGTAGGAAAAGAGACAAGACAATATATGGGAGCTCACGGCGGTTTTGGCTTTGGAGAACTAAATAAGGAGGGATATTCCGTTCTTGATTTTTCAATGGCTTACAACCTCATGATTGTAAACAACTGTTTCAAGAAGCGGGAGGAGCATTTAATTACATATAAGAGTGAAGTCCAAAGGTCGCAAATTGACTTCTTTTTGGTAAGGAACTCAGATAAAACAACTTGTAAAGACTGCAAAGTAATCCTTGATGAGAGTTTAACTTCACAACATAGGGTCTTGGTCCTTGATGTGATAGTTAAAAACCGTAAACTAAAAAGTCGAAAAGTTTTAAATCCTAGGATTAAGTGGTAGCAACTAAAAGGTGAGAAACAAGTGACCTTTACGAGGAAAGTTATGGAGGAAGGTAATTGGGACTTGTAAGGAAATACTAACATCTTGTAGGATGAGATGACTAAAAGGATCAGGGATACCGCTAAAGCAGTATTGAGTGAATCCAAAGGTTTTGGACCTAAGGATAAAGAATCTTGGTGGTGAAATGAGAGTGTGCAGGAGAAGGTCAAATATAAGAAAGAGTATTTCAAAGCCTGCATCTATGCAATAACGATGAAAATTGGAAATGTTATCGGTTGGCTAAAAAGGAGACTAAGAAAGTAGTAAGCGAGGCTAGATCTAAAGCTTTTGAGGAATTCTACCAGGATTTAGGAACAAAGAATGGTGAACATAAGATTTACAAAATTGCCAAGAGAAGGGAAAGAAAGTCAAGAGATTTGGACCAAGTAAGATACATTAAGGATGAAGAAGGAAAAATTTAGTTGCAGATGATGATATCAAAGAAAGATGGGAGAGCTACTTTTATAAGCTTTTCAATAATGGATTAGATATGAATATTGATACTGAAGGATTAACAACCCATGAAGATGATCTCAATTTGAATTTCTATCGTAGGATTCGGGTTGGAGAGGTGAAAGAAGCTCTTAGGAGAATAGATAATGGTAAAGCCATTAGTCCCGATGGTATTCCTATCGAAGTGTGGAAGTGCTTAGGAGAGAAGGGGGTTTGGTGGCTCACTAAGTTATTTAACGAGATTTTAAGGTCCAAGAAAATGCCAGAGGAATGGAGAAAGAGCACTCTAGTACCCATATACAAGAACAAGGGGGATATTCAAAATTGCGCTAATTATTGGGGGATAAAACTCATGAGTTGCACCATGAAACTTTGGGAAAGAGTGATTGAGCATAGAGTCAGAAAGGAGTCTCGTATTTCAGAAAACCAATTTGGATTTATGTCAGGACGGTCTACAACAGAGGCTATTTATTTATTAAGGGGTTTGATTGAAAGATACCGGAGTAAAGAGAGAGACTTGCATATAGTTTTCATTGATTTGGAAAAAGTCTATGATAGAGTACCAAGAGATGTATTGTGGAAAGTAATGGAGAAGAAAGATGTCCGTGTGGCTTATATTCAAGCTATAAAGGATATGTATGAGGGGGCAACAACAAGTGTGAGAACCCCTGGAAGTGTGACAAAGGACTTCCCTATAACAATAGACTTACATCAAGGATCTTCTTTGAGTCCATACCTGTTTGATCTGGTTTTGGATGTTCTTACAAAACATATACAAGAAGAAATTCTAAAGTGTATGCTCTTCGCGGATGACATAGTTTTAATTGAGGATTCAAGAGAAAAGGCCAACTCTAAATTTGAATTATGGAGACATATTTTGGAATCAAAAGGTTTCCGTCTGAGTAGAAGTAAGACGGAATATATGCATTGCAAATTTAATAAGAGGCCAATTAGAAATGATTCAGAGGTAAAAATTGGAGAACAAATCATCCCTGAGGTGTCAAAGTTTAAATATTTGGGGTCGATTTTACAGAATAATGGTGAAATTGATGGGAATGTTATGCATAGGATACAAGCTGGGTGGTTAAAGTGGAGGAAAGCAACATGAGTTATTTGTGACCATAAGGTACCTACTAAGCTTAAAGGGAAATTTTACAGAACAGCTATAAGGCCAGCAATGCTATATGGTAGTGAATGTTGGGCTTTAAAAGGACAACAAGAACATAAGATGGGAGTAGCAGAGATGAGAATGTTGACATGGATGTGTGGTCATATAAAATTGGATAAGATACGAAATGACTATATACGAAGGAAAGTTGGGGTAGCACCTATCGAGGAGAAAATGGTGGAAAATTGTTTAAGGTGGTTTGGGCATGTACAAAGAAGAGGGCAAGAGGAGTCAGTGAAGAGAGTTGATCAAATGGCTTGGAGCCCGATCAAAAGGCGTAGAGGAAGACCAAAAAAGACATTAAGGGAAGTTATAAGAAATGACCTTTTGAGAAATGAATTATCTGAGAAGATGGCGTTTGATAGAGCTCATTGGCGTCATATGATCCATATAGCCGACCTCACATAATGGGATAAGGCTAATGTTGTTGTTGTAAAGTATCCTGTGATCAAATTTTATAACATAGCATCACATTATTGATTCCTTGAAAAAGTTTCTTCACATTTCAAAAGTCTGTTGAAGAGTCTGCTAAGCTATTTCCTTTTGTTAGGGTTCAGTTAGCTTAATTCTTCCCAAGTACTTGACTGTGAATAGGTATTGCTTTCCTATGTATGGAAATTAATGAAACAAAGTAATTTCAAGAATTAACTTCAATAGTGAAGGAAATTGTGGAATGAGGTACCTGGTAAATGAAGTACACAACGATGAAAATGACAGCAACAAAAAGAGCAACCATCAAGGTCACAGAGCAAAGCGCTGAAGAGAATTGAAACACAGTAGGAATCTGCATAATTATGAGTGGGATAACTGAGAGAACCATGATTCTTGCCATGCCCTTAGTCTCTTCATCCATAGTAATCCCAAACCCTAGAAAACCCAGAAAAAGGGAAATCAAAGACATGTCAGAACAACAAAGGCAATGCTAGGATGTAATCACCAATGAAGTTTTTAAAACATTAAAACAACAAAGTTTCTTTAATAAAAATATCGAGGGAAAACTATATCAATTCATCCATCATCAAAAACATTAATTATAACGTGAAATCCCGGCTAAAAGTAGCCATGGGATTCTCATGTGTCTCTTATCTCTAATATGTAGGTTAATGCAACTATCTTTTCAGTTGTTAATTCTAAATAGGATTAGCATTATCATTTTAGTGTAGAGTAGTTCTTGAGGCAAAATAAGCTGCATAGTTCTTTTAGTCTGGTTAGTTCAGATACTGCATGACATGTGGAAAATAATTATTACCATATGAACTAAGGAGAAAGATAGAGGGAAGACCAGCCCATGATTCCTTTTGTGCTGAACTTGATGAAGTTGAGAGCCTTGAGTCAGTTGTCAATTTTTCCTTGCCAGTGATGACACAGGTTCCCCAAACTACAGTGAGAAGCAAGATGGATGATCCAGCCAATAAGCCTACCCCAGTTGAAGCATACTCTTGTGCACTCTCCTTGGACTTGCTGGAAAGCCCAGTAACTAATAACCAATATATATATATATATGTATATAAAAATGATATTAGAAAATAACTAAAAAAAGGTACATACTTTTTTATGTATAGCAGAACCAAACGACTTGAACAGTTTTTTTTTTTTAAATACACTGAAGCATATTCTGATGAGACTGTTCATTGGCATGTGATTTAGCGCCAAGATGAAGTTAAGTCAAGTCAAGTTATATTATAATAATCTCAGACACGCTGGGATTTGGGATTTCCTTAAATTTTCAAAGAAGACCAAGACTTGGTATTTCTTTAAATTTTTAAAGATGACCAAAACTTTTCATTAGCAAGACTTGATGACAGATCTTCGAGGAAAACTACTACAATAATCAGGGAAATATGATAGACAGGACACTTTACTAAAATACAGATCTTAGGATCCAAGAAAAGAATTGAAACTTCAAGTTTCAGAGCTAGATATTAAGAAGAATCTTGAGAGACTTGACATACCAAGAAGAATTAAAGACTCAGGAAGAGCACCAAGAAGATCAAAGGCACTTGCACCAAGAACACCAGGGCCAAGAATCTTGAAGATTTGCTCACCCCCCGCAGCCAAGTATGATTCTCCATGGAACAGCAGAAACTCATAAACCAGAATTAGAAAGAGATGACCAAACATGGTGGTTGAACAAGGCAAGAAGCCATACATTTGCTCACACTTGTCATCACCACGTTCAGTTTCTCCAGTATTCCCTCTGAGATATAAGTGAGAATCTTTTTGGGGTTGAAGACCATCATCATCATTATCAACTCCATCTGAAATTAACAATGCAGAATAAGCTCTGTTCTGCAGATAACGGCCTTCAACCCCAAGAACTGCCGCTGATGCAAGAAGAATGAAGGTGAAGCATGCAATAATGCTTCTCATTTTGTGTAGCCACTGATTTGAGCAGTAAAATTTAATGGGGTAGCAGGAGGAGACGCCTCTGGGAATCAGTTCAATGTGAGTTCAAGTTGAACAGAGTCATATTCATTTAAAGAACTTGAGGTCAACTTTAAATATTTGTAGATAGTAAAAAAAGAAAAGCAAAATGCTTAAAAAAACAAAACAAAACAAAACAAAGCCTTGTAATTCAAATGTGCTACAAATATGTGATTCGTTGTCAGGTTCCCTAGCCTAGTTTCGTGGAGACATCATTATTCTTAATCTACTAATAATAATGTTGAAAGTGGCCAAAAATTATTGAGAAAATTATAGGGGAAAGGACAGTTATGAGCCACAATCTTGAATTAATCCTCATAACATATCAACACTTTACAAAATGCCAATAATAGATCCTAGTCCTTTAACAGTCTAACTTATCAAAAATTGAAACCAAAACTACTAAAATAACTTTAATCAGTGTCAAATGGTGAAAGATGAGTTTCAAAAAAATAAAATACAAATATAAAACCTATAAAGATGAGTGTCAAAATTTAGGTGTAAGAGGTAAAATTTATGAGTGAATTTTCTTTTATCAATGTGAAATAGGGGAAGATGGGTTTCAAAAATTGAAATGATAGTGTAAAATTATTGAAAATAAATGTAAAAAACTAAGCATTAGAGTTAAAATTTCTAAGTAATTTTTTTTCATCAATATAAAATAAGAGAAATGAGTATCAAAAATTGAAATGGCACTATAAAAATATTGAAGATGAGTATAAAAAATTAAGATTCCTCAAGAAAAATTTATTTACAAATTTCAATTATCACACCCAATTTTTAACACTAAGGGCTTTTACATTGGCATTTCAATTTTTTACACTTATCTTCTCCCGTTTCACACTAATAAAGGAAAATTCATTAATAAATTTAAACTATTATGCCCAATTTTTTATACTCATCTTAAGAGATTTTACACTATCATTTTAGATTTTGAATCTCATCTTCCATGTTTCAGAATGATTAAGTGTATTTCAGTAATTTTGGTTTCATTTAAGTGAAGGATATTGGGATCCATTATTGACATTTTGCAAAATTTTAATCTATTATTGAAATTAATTCCAAATTTGGTCCGTAATTGTCATTCTCTCAAAATTATATTTCAAGATTGGGAGATTATTTTGAAAGAAAAAAAATATTTTGTTATCAAAGGCTGTAGGTTTCAGTTTGATCCTTTAAATTTATAAATTTTCATTATGATTAACTTTATATGTACATTAAAAAAACTTGGTAATTTTTAACACGGTTAGATAAATTAAGGAAAAATGTTGATGTCATCTTTAAAATGTAAGCAGTGGCAAAATTAAGTTCTCTCAGGGTGGGAAAACGCCCCCTATAATTTTTTAAAAAATTACAGGTACAAGATATTCTGCCTCCCATCATGCCTCCACTCTCAGCCAAGGTCATGAGGGCGTCTAGGCAATTGCTAAGGAACCCAAATTAGTGTCATTATCCTTATATTATTTATTATAATAAATATATAACAATTGAGAGAAGTGGACAGCTTCTATCTAGTTCATTGATGCATATTAGATCAATTCATTTCTTTTATTGAGAACTCATTTGAACAATATTGAAAATATGAACTATTTTTTATTTTTATTTGAATCTTAAAAATTTAACACCTTGGATGGGCTCGAATTGAACAAGAAAATTATACTAATCTTTAATAGTTTTTAAGTTTTAGTGAATTTATGGTTTTGATTTTTTTTTTAAAATTAAATGCTTTGAGAGAAATGTTGATAAAAGAATTAATACTCTAGCTAAAATATCAAATTAAATCAAAAGATTAGATTCTATTTTACAAATATATTAGTTATAGAACATTATTGACAATACATGTAATAATTACTACTGCCAAAAGAAGTTTTCTAAAATTAAAATTGCTTAAATCTTATCTTTTTCTACCATATTTAAATTCTATTTGAAATCAACTATATTACAAGATAAATTAAATGGATCATTGATATTATCTATTGAAAATTTAATATTATAATTAAAAAAAATAATTAATATTGTCTTAAACTTTTAAAAGAACATATAAATAGAAAAAAAATTCTTCAAAAGGGACTTATAAAAAGAATAGAGTATTCTTCCGTAAAAATTCCACTTAAATATTGTGAAAGAAAGAAAATTTAAAAAAATACTTGAAACTTGCAAAATTTTCAACAAATGCCCAGGCATCAAATTGAAAATTCCACTTAAAATTTTTTTCTTCAAAAGGGACTTACAAAAATGTAAATTTTGCTTGGGATTAAGTGAGAATTAATTAAAAATAAGTGAAAATCAATTGAAAATAGGCAAGTAAGGGCAAAATGGATATTTCCCATAACAAACTAATTCCTGTTTGTTTGATTCTTTAATATCTGGAGGGAATTTTGTAAATTGTAGGTATATTTATGAAATTAACTTCCTCCCACCGTATTTAACTGCATTTTCCCTATTCTTTATTAGCGGTGAAATAATTTCATGATAAATGATTCCTAATTAGTGGGCTTTTCAAATGCCTCTATATTTTCATCTCCGGAGAGGAGGTCCCGTTTGTATCATGCATAAGAAATTCATGCCAGTAAAGCAATGGAGTTCACGGGGCACAAGAATCCAAAGGTTGAAACTTCTCATACAGGTGGCTCGTGGGTTGAGGTGCAAATTGGTGGTTTTTTTTTAATTAAAAAAATTATGAACAGTTGAATTTAATGAACAACGCGATTCTCGAAAGCATTGCTTATGGTTAGATCTTGTATATACATTAACATTTAAAAAACACATACACACGATGACAAAAAAAAACACACACAGATTTTGAAAATAAAAAAGATAAAATGAGAGGGTAAGAAGAAAAGAGGGAACAGAATTTTACTGATCGAGATGACGAGAATCCACTTGAGATTTGTACAACTGAAAACTACTCGTTAATCAGCTTAAGGGGAAGCACTCTGAATAAGAGAAGAACACACCTCGTTGCTCCCAGCCAATTCCTCTAAGTGAGTAACTACATCTTCTAGTTGAGAAAACTGAGTCAAGAACTTGACATGAAGATCATTGGTTCCAAATTGATTATGATTCCACTGGGAAAGACCATCACCAATAATCTTCAAACCACTCTTCAGCAATTCCACACCTTTGATAATTCCATCATCAAGTTTCCTTTTCTTATTGGAACAGTTATGATCATCAACTTCCATGCTTTCACATCCTACCTCTTCTCCTTGAGCAACCATGGATATTTTATGGACCATTTGTTTCAGCACAAGACCTTCTCTTCCAAGCAGCTCAAGCTGTTCAGGGGTTGGTGTAATTGAAAGAAGAGCCATTTCCTTATTAAGAAATGCTTTGATCTCCACCGTGAATCTATCCTGATCTGACTCCAGTCCTGAATCTATATCATATGAAAGGGCGGCATCCTGTGGAACAAACCTCCATAGCTGACTGCACTTGGTCCGGGCAGCAAAATATCCGAATGCTGTTAGTGCCAAATGAATGATTGCCCAGTGCTTCTCTTTCAAGAGCATGTGATACAAGTTCCAAATAGCACAGCTCTTTGCATCATCATCACTCTCTGACATTTCCATGTGGACAAGTCCTGCAATGAATTGAGCCAAGTGTGGTTTGCATTTGAACAACAGATCATCAGATGCCGTTGGACCTGTGACAAAGACATTTTCAATCTCCAAGATGGCTTCTTCAATACCATTTGATGAGTACAGATGTTTGAAAAGTGAGATTATCTCTAGGATTCCACCCAAAAGGATAAGATAATGGTCCTTAATTACTTTGTCCATAGAACCTCTGTAGTTATGAATAACTGATACCAAAAACTTTAAGGTCCTTGCATCAATATCAGATGGACACACCTGGCTGCAGGAAAAAGGTAAGGCTAGGTTAAAAGCTAGCACCAACATGAAAATCTGGTTCAGTGCTATTTAAGTTTCGTTCATTAATTAACAAGAAACTCAAAATGAGAGAATTTAATTCCATCAGTAAAAATATTTAAATCAGATTGAAGTCACGCCAACCACAACTCAGAAGTCAAATGCTGTTTTGTAATATTCAAGGTCTTTGACAAATATATATCCAACAAATTTTTCTTCACACTAGTCAAAAGCCTTGTGTCTAATTGTGTGTACGTGGATACATATTATACCATTAGTGAAGTAGAGATCAACATGGTTTGACAACTGATATGATAAGCCAATGATTTTGGCCAAAATAAGTGAATTATGGTTGAAAAAGTATCAGCAATGAAATACTTACAGTGATTGCAAAGTAGACAGAATAAAGACTGGAATGCCAAAAGGACCAGAAGTGTATGCCTTCAATGACGCTTCATCAAAATTGTCTATGAAGTCAAAATAATGTGATATGACTCTTTGAATGGCAGTATTTCTCAACTTATCCGTTAATAAATCCAATGGAAAACCTTCGATGAAAAGGGACAAACATAAAACTGACGACAACTGAGTTCTGGCATCATCAGTAAGAGACATATAGACTTGATTGACCACTGATTGTGCACCATAGGTTAGCAAAAAGCAGATTGACCTTGCCAATATTCGGAGGGAAGAATGAGGAAGGAGAACTGATTCTGAGGACGCCAGATGCTTAAGTAATGAACAAAGTTTGCTAATCATGCTATTTGCCATGTCTGTTTCAGCATGTCGCAGCATAAAGCACCAGCATTCCATCACTATCTCCCAGCAAAGAAAGTGAGGATGAAAGAAATTTTCCAGTAAAAATGACTCCAAATCCCCCCAAGCAGGGCTTGAAGAGACCACAGTCATGAAGGTTTTAACTGCATGCAAGAGAGAAGTAAACAAAGGCTGCCAAACCAGCTCTGTTGTTTTTCCAGAGCCACGCAACAAAGGAAGCTGTAAAACCAGCATGTTAGAGTACACATGTTCTTCAATTAAAATATCCAGAAACCATTGAAGTTTCTGGATGATTCCTAATTTTAGATCTTCATCCAGGTCAAGAGAACATCTCAGGAAATTAATAAACAAAGCGACTTGACCTATTGTTAGTATTCTTCCTCTGCTCATATCTTCACAGCTAATGTGAAAGATTTCATTCATATATGCTGTGCTACAATTAGCTAAGTTTGGAGAATCAGGAGCAGAATAAGAATCCCCTTCATTAATGAACAACCACTCAAGTACTTCAGACTTCTGTTCAAATTTCAGTTTCTCAGAATTCAGCAAAGACATTGCCAAATCCATGATTGTTTGCTCCAAAAGTTCAGTAGTTACAGTACATACACTTTTCAGAAAATTTTCATTGCTTACTGCAACTTTTAAAGTTGTGATCTTGATGACACAGAGCATAATCTCTCTGTGTACTGCATAGGCCTGACGAGGATACAGTGAGGCTATTTTTACTGCATTAATTAGGTAAAATTTCACTGGAACTAAAACCCTCTTAGCTTCAGTCACAGAAATAGTTTCCTGGGGTGAAGACCAAGCCTCAGCTGCACATTTCAGAGGCTCAGTTATCAACGCCATTAAATCTACCAGTACATTTGCTATGCTTACTTCTTCTGCTAAATATTTCTGACCAATTTGAAGCAAGAAGACTACACCTTTCCATGTCACATTAAGAATGTTAACTGAATTGCCTCCGTCATTAGCAGCAAGGAAACCAATCTGAGATAACTTTTCTATTGCACATTTTGCTATGTGGATAACATGGACCATATTATTATCCTTGTCAAGGCTCAATAGTTTTTCATCCAAGGTCTCCCAGTTTACTGATTCAGAAAGCACCTTGCATAGTTTTATGACAGCATCAATCACCATGTGTGAGACCTTCAATATTTCCGATGCACATGATTGAAGCTTCTGCTTAGGAACAGACAGTGAATACCCTCAATAATAGATGCTAGATTGTGGGTCAAATATAAAGAAGACGAAACAGAAGAATAGATTTTCCTCAATCTTCACTACTCCCTGTATAAATATATGACAGCAATTTCCTCTCTAACGATTCACAAGAGAATTTCTGTTTTTTTTTTTTTTCGTTTTCAGTGAAAATTTTAGACAACAAATTTTATAAATTAATAACCAAATCATACCTAAATAATCAATTACATCTTCATGTACACAAAAATTTACAGGACAAATTTATACATTAGCTATTAAAAACAAAAGGAAATGACATCAATAAGAAATGGTCACCACCATAACTAAATGCATATCTTGTTGCGTTTGTTAAATAAGAATGGATTAATTTCTTACAACTTAAAAATTTATACCTCTGATTTCCTATTCTGTATCTTTCTTTTTTCTTTGTTTCCCTCAATATTCAGCTTATGTTCATGTTCTTCTTCACTCCTGGATACTCAATAAATTGAATGTTCATAAACAATTTGAACAAAATTCATTGCATTGTTATGACTTTGTTGACCCGATAACTAAATCAATAATTACATAATTTAATAAGTATAAACCTGTGAATAAACAAGAATTCTAGAATTGAATCATGGATTTTGCTTTTTTTTGTGCTGGGGAGAGAAACCTGTTATGGCACACATCTATATTTTCTCTTCAAGTTGGAGATCGTACTCAGTATCAGTTTTGGGAGGACTATTGGATTGGTGCACATTTTCTGAAACTTTTCCACATCTATATCAGTTATCTTCTTTGCAAAATGCTCCCATCTCTAATTTTTTAACAAGCCGCGGAAAAGTTTTTTCACAAAATTTTAACTTTTCTAGAAATCTCAATGATAGACTCATCAATCATCTTACTTTTTTGTTGGAGATTTTTGGCCCGTGCTGTTTCTCTTGCAACCAGTAGAAGGAATTGGAGTTTAGATTATCTTAATAGAATTAATACAAACTATCTGCTACAGACTTGAAGAACACTCAGCCTCAGAGGGAGCGACCATACTGCTGGTCTATATGGATGACATCATAGTTACAGAAGAAGACTTGAAAATCATAGAGAAGACAACTTGTGAAGGAATTTGAGATCATAGAGTTGGGTAGACTCAAATACTTTATTGACCATGAAGTTGCTCATTCACAGCAATGGATTTTTATAACACCACAAAAATGGCTTAAATTTATTGACTGATGCAGTAAGTTGGGGTGCAAGCCAGCAGATACGCCCATAGAGTCAAATCATAGACTCTATGACTCTCCAGAAGATGCAATTGTCGATAAAGGAGCTTATCAGCTACTTGTAGGTAGATTGATCCACTTGTCTCATACTAGACCACATAGCATATTTTATGAGCATTATGAGTTAGTTCATGCACAATACCAAAGGATCACATTTGAGGGCAATGCATAGAATATTGCAATATTTGAAAGGGGCACCAGGTAAAGGAACTGTGTTTAAAAGGAGGGAAGGACTAACTCTGGAAGCCTATGCTAATGAAAACTAAATATTGAACTTGATCGACACTTTATCATTGAGAAACTGGACAATGATTTAATCTATACTCCATCTCTACAACTAGTCAGCTTGTTGATGTGTTCACTAAAAGGTTGTCTCGTACCATCTTCCAAGAGTTGATCACCAAGCTGGGAGTGGAAGACATCCACTCGCCTGCTTGAAGGAGAGTGTTAGACATTGTAATTAGTCCTAGGATTTATTGTAATTATTGTTTTTATTATTTGACTCTAGAATCAAGGATAGGATCAAGAGACTATGTTAGGAACCTGCAAATAAAACTCACAATCTGACCACAAATAGCAACTACTGAAATGAACCAAATGAGGGAACTTTTGGGTTTTGATATTAATACTGAAAAAGAACTGACTCAGTACAAGTGAATGCTGATTCTAGTCAAAACCTAGATCCCAATTACACCCGTAATACAATGAAAGTCACACAATTAAAACTGAAACAGAACACACATAACTGAGGTACCAACTTTCGAGAGGCCAGGCCTCTCGCCCAAGACTTTCTCACTCACCCAAAAGCTAAATTCTACCCCTCCCACCAAAAGTGTGTTCTATACACCAAAAATCACCAACACTTAAAACTAGATTACCCAAACTTCCACACTACCAATCCCTCTATTCTGCCACCACTTTTCCCTTATGGCTATAGACCTTCATACAAGTTTGTTGATCACCAGTTTTTTCTTTCTCTAAATCATCTCCCTTCCTTGCACACCTACTGTAAGTTCTAGGAAATTCAGCGGCTCTATCAGATTACCAATCCCTTAAGTTTTGTAATCTGTCTCCTATGCATTTAATGACTTTCCTAGGATATAATCTCCCTTTGTACATAAATACATTGTACTCATTCTATTTCATTTATCAGAAAGTATTCAGACATTTGTCATGTTCCTGTGTTAATATATTCATACACACAGAAGAATATCTTACCTTAACATCTGATATGGAAGCTTTTGTTAAATTTAACACTTCCAGAATGAAGTTTGCTACAGCATCCATCAATGCCTTGTTGCCAAAAACTGGAAATTTCATCAAGGCTGAAAAGGTTGATACAGAAAACCTCATGGCCTCCAGAAGCAGCTGTATAAGATAAATTAACCACCTCAAGTAAGACTTGATGTCAATATGACAATTAGCAAGTGAAATTTTCAAAAATACATGAAAACTGAGAAACTTGCTCAAATAGCTGCACAAACCAAAAGACACATGTTTTTGTGTTGTTACTGGAAGCCAAATCACTATCACTAAATAAATCATGGTACATGAGAAAAGAAACCATGAACACTTTCAACTATTTCAGAACTGTGCAAGAAGAAAAGAGAGCAAGGCTCCGTTGAAGTATTGTATGTTTATTGATGTAAGTTGCATTAATATAGAGCAAGCAATTTTCTAAGATAAAAAAAGATCACAGAAGTTCAACTATTAAACAATGTTACTTCAATAAGAATCCATGCATGTTAATATGCTAAGCCAGCTGTTCAAGAATTATCTGTAATACAAGCTATGCGAATATAAGCATAATAATTCTTAAACCCACCCATGTAGGACTTATCTATAATACTTCTTGCTCTACATGAAATGAAGTGAAAAATCAAGGGCTGATTAAATTTTTTTAAAAAGAAAAACATTTTTGCCAAATTTTAGAAAGAAATTGTATACACATAACATCTGAACTATCCATTTTCTGTGCCTTAGTATAAATAAATAATGACAGGCTTCTTTTCCTTTTCTTCACAATTTATTATGCCAGCCACCAAAGACTTATCAATAACACATTTTAGTAAAATGCATTCATGATAATATGTTAAGCTAGTCATGTGTGAAGCATGGAGAAAACTGATAAAGACATAATGTAATATTCTCTCATTATTCCTCAGACGAATGGACACAAATTTATGTGAAAGATGTGATAAATAGAATCACACCTTATCCCCCAATGACACCACCAATTAAGACACATAAGCAAAACAATGAATACAAGAGACATACATCCTAGATTAGCTACATATGTACCCCAACACTTCCCCTCAAGCTTAGGAGTAAATGTTGGTCATGCCTAGCTCAGAGTTAAGATCCTCGAACTTGGTCCTCCTAACAATGGCTTTTATTAAGAGATCAGAAACTTATGAGTGAGCAGGAGCTTAAGTTAGTTCAAGTGCTCCAAGGTCAATGTTCTCTTTTTATGAAGTGCCTGTCGAATTTCACATGTTTCATCCAACCATGGTGAATGGGATTCCTTGTAATTCCAATAGTAGTCATGTCACATCACATGACACCTTCATAGGAGAATCAATCTTGATTTTCAACTCATCAATAAGTCTTTCTCCTAATCCATGTTCATTTGCAGATGCCAAGAGCAAGTGCCCAGAATTCTACTTCAACATTACCCCTTAATAAAGAACGAAAATGAAAATATAATAAAAAAATTTAATTTTAATTATTTGTAAATTAGGAATTATAACTAAATATTAAAAAAAAAGAAAAAAGTTTTCAATAAGATTAGATTATTTTAATTAAGAATAAATTAGGATTAGAATCAGCTATCTTTGATGGATCTTATCATGTTTTATTTTATTAATTTCTTAAGATTTTATAAATTTTATTTGTTAGCATGTTATAATTTTGTTAGGACTTTTCTATTTTTGAAATTTGAAATGTATCTTTTGGGCTCTATATAAGGCCCTTACTAGTTAGGGTTAGGCAATTCTAATTCACTATCTTTAATAATGTTCTACTAGCTCTTCTTCCTCTCTTCTACATCTCCCTCCCTCTTTTATTCTCTTCTCTCTTACTTTTCCTCCTCCCTACCCCAACCGTTTCTCTTGCTTTATGATTGTTACTGGTCCTACATCAATTAGGTACTAGAGATAGATACCCTGTGTTCCAATCATATCTCTGTCTCCAAAAATATTTATTTCTAACATTCAATTTAGACTTAGTAGAATTAAACATCAATGTGACAATGTTTTGAGTGCCATCAATTAATTATGTAGACATAGCACAATATTAGAGAAAATTATCTTGGCATAGCACAATATTATCATTTTGGATGCACTTGATTGCCAATCAGCTTTTGATGATGATATTTACATTATAGATTTTGGTGAGATGTTAGATTTAAATTTAGAGAATGACAATCATGACCATCTCAAAATGGCAACAACAACAACAACATTAGCCTTATCCCACTATGTGAGGTCGGCTACATGGATCATACGACGCCAATGAGCTCTATCAAACACTATCTCCTCAAATAAATCATTTCTCAAGAGGTCATTCCTTATAACTTTTCTTAGTGTCCGTTTTGATCTTTCTCTATGTCTTTTGATAGGGCTCCAAGCCATTTGATTAACTCTCCTCACAGGCTCCTATTCTCCTCTTCTTTGTACATGCCCAAACAACCTTAAACGATTTTCCATCATTTTCTCCTCAATAGGTGCTACTTCAACTTTCCTTCGCATACAGTCATTTTGTCTCTTATCCAATTTTGTATGAAACACACATCCATCTCAACATTTTCATCTACGCTGCTCCCATCTTATGCTCTTTTTGTCCTTTCAAAGCCCAATATTCACTACTATATAGCATCGCTGGCCTTATAGCTATTCGATAAAATTTTCTTTTAAACTTAGTAGGTACCTTACAGTCACAAATAACTCCTGATTTTTTCTCTACTTTAACCACCCAGCTTATATCCTATGCATAACATCCTCATCAATTTCATCATCACTCTGTAAGATCGATCCCAAATATCTGAACTTTGACACTCCTGGAATGGTTTGCTTTCCAATTTTTACCTCTAAATCATTTCTAATTGGCCTCTTATTAAATATGTAATGCATATATTTTGTCTTACTTCTACTCAAACGGAAACCTTTTGATTCCAAAGTGTGTCTCCATAACTCAAGTTTAGAGTTGACCTCTTCTCTTAAGTCTTCAATTAAGATTATATCATCCACAAAGAACATACACTTTGGAATTTCCTCCTATATATGTTCTGTTAGAATATCCAAAACCAAATCAAATAGGTATGGACTCAAGGAAGATCCTTAATGTAAATCTATCCTTACAGGAAAATCCTTTGTCTCACCTCCATGAGTTGTAACACTTGTTGTTGCCCCCTTATACATATCCTTTATGAATCGAATATAAATCACACTAACACCTTTCTTCTCCATCGCTTTCCACAACACATCTCTTGGTACTCTATCATAGATTTTTTCCAAATCAATGAATACCACATGCAAGTCTCTCTCTTTACTCCAATATTTTTCAATCAAACCCCTTACTAAATAAATAGCCTTTGTTGTAGACTGTCCTGACATAAATCCAAATTGGTTTTCCAAAATACTATACTTTTTTCTTAGTCTATACTTATAAGTTTTATCCCCCGATAATTTGCACAATTCCGAATATTACCCTTGTTTTTATATACAGACATCAGAGTGCTCTTTCTCCATTCCTCTGGCATTTTCCTGGACCTTAAAATCTCGTTAAATAACTTAGTGAGCCACAAAACCTCCTTTTCTCTTAAGCACTTCCAAACTTCGATAGGAATACCATCGGAACCAATAACTTTATCATTATCCATTTTCTTAAGAGCTTCTTTTACCTCTCCTACCCAAATCCTATGATAGAAGTTCAAACTGAGATCATCTTCATGAGTTGTTAATCCCTCTATATCAATAGTCATACTCAATCCATCATTGAAAAGCTTATAAAAGTAGCTCTCCCATCTTTCTTTGATATCATCATCGATAACCAAAATTTTTCCTTTGTTATCCTTAATGCATCTTACTTGGTCCAAATCTCTTGACTTTCTTTTCTTTCTCTTGACAATTTTGTAAATCTTACGTTCACCATTCTTCATTCCTAAATCCTGGTAGAATTCCTCAAAAACTTTAAATCGAGCCTCGCTCACTGCTTTTTTAGTCTCCTTTTTAGCCAACCGATAACATTTCCAATTTTCATCATTATTGCACAAATGCAAGGTTTTGAAACACTCTTACTTATATTTGACCTTCTCCTGCACACTCATTCCACCACCAAAATTCTTTATCTTTAGGTCCAAAATCTTTGGATTCACCCAAGACTGCTTTAACAGTATCCCTGATTCTTTTAACCATCTCATCCCACAAGATGTTAACACTTTCTTACAAGTCTCAATTACCTTCCTCCATAACGTTTCTCATAAAGATTAATTGTTTCTCACCTTTTAGTTGCTACCACTTAATCCTAGGATTTAAGGCTTTTCAACTTTTCAGTTTACGGTTCTTAATCAGCACATCAAGGATCAAGATCTTATGTTGTGAAGTTAAGCTATCACCAGGGATTACTTTACAGTCTTTACAAACTCTTCTATCTGAATTCCTTACCAAAAAGAAGTCAATTTGTAACTTTTTGACTCCACTCTTATATGTGATTAAATGCTCCTCCCGTTTCTTGAAACAGGTGTTTACAATCGTGAGGTTATAAGCCATTGAAAAATCAAGAATGGAATGCCCCTCCTCGTTTATTTCTCCAAAACCATAACCGCCATAAGCTCCCATATATTGTCTTGTCTCTTTTCCCACATGACCATTAAGGCTCCCCCCCAATGAAAATATTTTCCTCTCATGGGATATTTCGAACCAAACCCTCCAAATCTTCCTAAAACTTTTCCTTAATATGTACTTCAGACCCTACTTGAGGTGCATAAACACTAATGACATTGAGAGTATCGTGCCCAATAGTCAATTTTAAGAATAAGATCATATCCCCAATCCTTCTGACTCTTACCACATTCTTTTTCCAATCTTTATCCACAATAATACCAACCCCATTCCTTGATCTCAAAATGGCAATTTGAAATTAAACTTTCATAATGCTGCGTTCAAATTCAACCACATCAATTGCTAAGCGAGACTGAGTTCATTATGCTGCAACTAATCCCACATCAAGCTACCGCTCATTTTTCATTTCTCCAAGCATAAGTTACCTCACACATAGGTACAGTAACCTTAATGGATTACAGGTATAATCTTTCTTCCCCTTCCCTCTAATGAACATTAGAAAGCTTTGGGACCACGGGAGGTACCATCAAGTTTATGTCCTATAATTAGGACAGAGGACAGCATGTTGTCCCTAGTGAAAATGATATGTGCGAGTTAAGACTCGGTGTCTCAAATATAGAGCCATGAGCTTTAGTGTTCCTTCTTGCATAGTATTGAAGTTAATCATGCACTGACCTCTGATACCATGTGAAAAATCAGAGTTTAAACTCTTCAAATCTCATAATATTGTTGGACAAAATATGACGCTTCTTGTAGGAACCTAATGCTCACAACTTTATCCTATTAGATGCAGAGAGATAAGCTTAAAAGATAAATACAACTTACACTAACAGCAGTGAAAAATAGCTACAGAAATACAAGATAAAAGTCCTTCACTAACAAAAATCATATATAAGCAAACAACAGATACTGTGCAGTTTTGGTGGTGGCTTAGAACCTTGGTATCAAAGAAAAACACAAGAACTAAGGACTCCACTGATGGTTGTGTTTTGCCGGTTTCCCAAATGTGCAACTCAGATAATCAATACCCACTGGGACAACATGGAAAGGACTATCCAAGAGTAGGTTAAAGACTTTTAGGAGCTTTGTAAACACATGTTAGACGAGTGGCTAATAAGCAGGAAAAATTTTGAAAGAGTCACTCATGGGTGAAGTAGCCATAGATTTTAAAGAGATTATAAGTTGCTGAAGTTCTTGAATTGATGGCATTGAAACACAAGCTAGTGAATCAAAGTATAGATGTGCAGCGATGTGAGGTTTTAGGTTTAGATTTGTTTTTAATAGGGCTTTATTTTTAACAAGGTAAAGTGTGAGTGTTACATCTAGATTAAAAGAAAGTGTTGCGTAGTAGTAGGCTAGCCTGTCTAGATTTACTGCTCCTCATTTCACCTGATTTGTGATTATAAATAGACAGATAGGGAGCCTAGCTAAGCAAGTCAATGATCCTATTCTCATTACTTTTCCTTATTCTTTGTTAAGAAAGGATGCCTAGTATATGCTCGTTGACATAATAAGTCTTGTGTCCTTTTTCCACCCCAAGTCTTGTGTCTTTTATTCCCCCTCCTTAATAGTTCAATAAGTATTATTATGGTCACTTAAGTAATTTCTTGCTACACTTATCACCATTGTTAAGGATCAATTAACAGTCAAAGATTGCCCTTGAAATAAATTCTTGTATCATATTGTAGCATAAAATGAAAAAAAAAAAGAATATTCAATTTATGTTTATATACACTTTCTCTAAACTCAAAAGTTAATAATACATTGGTATTTCAGATTCGCTCCTTCATTTCCATCTTTGTGACTAAAAGTAATGCGTTGAATTTCATTTCAAAAAAAAAAATAACATGTTGAATGCTCAAAAGCTAATAAACAAAATTTTAATGAATTTAGACCAAGAAAATTTTTGAGAACTTTGTCTATGACATATAACTCGTACCTGATAAAATACAGAGGTATGTTCCTCTTCCTGAGAATCTTCAGTTGACAAAAGAGTCATTTTCAGATGCTTACTGCACCAGATGTTTGCCTAATATAACAACAATATGTTACAAAGAAATATTTTACCAGAAAACTTAGAAGATTAACCAATGTGCTAACATATAGATTCAGATCAAGATTAAGCACAAAGAACATATAAAAGCTTATGTACCTTAATTCCAAGGGTGAGAATCTTTGATAGGTCGCAGCTATAAAGGTCAAACTCAACACACTTTAAAGCCACTTGTATAATACTTCTGTTTAGCATGCACTGTGTGACATCCAAACATGTGAAATCTTCCCAAAATGTCAAGCTTGTTGTTAAGGTGGGAGCAAAAAAGCAGACAACTAAAACAGCATTGAAATAGTATGCAAATAAACAAAGGTCACCAAAGGTTAACGGATGAGCAATTCAAAGGTCCCTTCTCCATAAAATTCAGAAAAGAAAGGATGCCAAATTTGATTTCACATAATTGTCATTCAATTTGATCTTTCTAAGCATAAACATAACTATCAACAAATTTTAATGAGCATTTGAAAGGAAGAACATTAAACCAATAATGTTGTTGAGTTAACCTGCAATGATCACTTTAATCTTCAAATCCTTAAATCTGAAGCAAAGTACCATAATTAAAGTTGCAGTCCAACTTGTTGTTTATCAAAATTTTAATATTATATATATATAAACATAAATACATGTATAAGAAAGAATTAAGAGGGATAGCACAATTTAATTTGTAGATATATGTCTAGATCTTACATTCTTAAATTTCATCATTCCTTTACCTTGCAAAATAAAGGAAATGCCTAACACAATTTGCTTATAAAATGTCAATTGTCATGTTTGCTGATAATATCTCATGCATTCTTATCAGTTTGACAATTTCCACTTAGAGCATTGCTTTTTATTCATTAACCTTATATTCAATCATTCAGATTTGAAATCATGTTAATGTAGCATAAATTTAAAGCAATCTATGATCATTTGAAATTCAAAGCATAAAATGGGTAACAAAACGAAAGAAGGTATTAAAATCAGGAAGATGTAGTACTTTGAGTTGACCCAGCATTCCAGCATAAGCATTTATTCATCCAATGAGTTGGAACATGGATATTTCTCCCCTAATCTCAATGACACCTTTATGGCAACCAAATTCCAGCTTATGATAATACACTTAACATACTCATATCTCTTGAAGGTCCCTTCACTCTAACTAAAACAACACATTATGTCATATCATTTTAAAACTAAAAATACTGAAAATTATTTATGCATTTTGATTGGCCAGAAAAGGTCATTCACATCAATTAAAACATCCAATATGCAAATAAAATTGGTCTTGGAAGCTGCTGCTTCACATAATCATGTTAAATATAATATTCTTACTTTTAGCCAAGCTAGCATGCTTTACCAGCCAGAAACACAATTAATTCCTACAGGTTGTATGCATCCGTTCAGTTTATCTCTAAATCAATATCATTTCAATTCCAAAATAATGGCTGTTGGATATATATGTGAAGGTTATCAATGACAGTTCTCAAAAGGGAACTCCAAAGAACCTTATACAAAAAATATTCTAAAGCTGGAAATCAAAGAAAACAATTACACAGGACAGATACATGCATTCATGTTCTGAGAGCTGAAGACAGCTAATATCAAGGATACTGTGAGGCAATCTACAAGCGAATTAAGATCAGATATATCCTTGAAATCTAGGTTTCCAAGCTCAGTAAACAGTTGAACTCGATCCTCAACGATCTGTGTCCATGTGTTACACAAAAGTCAATTTAATCACAAACTAATAATTCTAGAAACATTTACAAGAAATTCAATGTAAAATATCAAAACATTGACCAAATAACCAGTCTTGACGACAACGTGCAAAAACAGTATATATTACAATGTACCAAGCACTAACCAAGACATTTATTACCATAATGGGATTGGGAACGAAATAGCAGCAAAGTACCTTCAAACTCCGATGCATACAGATATATTCAATTTAGAGTCAATCATAGAACGAGAATGATAAACAGGGATAAAGCTCATACATTTTAACAATCAATTTTTTTGGATACATACAGAACGTATATTTCTTGTTTCCTTGTTAATGAAACTTTCAATATCAATAGCTTTCTCTGAACTGGACACTTCACAAAACAAAAACAAAAACAAAAACCAATATAAACCCACTAAAACCCTAAAATTCAAAACCACAATCAACAGTGTCAAATAAACATTTCCATAAATATAAACTATTAATGGCACAATTGGTGCACTGCGAGAACATGCAGTGCGGAGTTGGATGCAGCAAAAACCACAGGTACATTCCAACTGGTAGTTCTAGAAAATCCAAGGTTGACGAAGAAATGGTGATCGGAATGAAGTGAATGGCTAAAGAAGCTTGCCTCGCAAGATCTAATGGCTTTAAGTATCCTCAGCAAATTGTTGTTGGAGCTACCTTCCACCATTTTCCTCTCTGTCAATATCCGAATACCCTGCGACTCTGTTTCCAAGTTTTTCCGTCACTTCGAAGCCCCCTCCTTTCCCGCCACTCTGCAAGACAGAAGTATGGCGGTAATTACCATTTCCCATTCCTGCCCCCGACATAATGCGATCATTAACACTGCATGCCACTAAGGCAATTAAACATAACCTAAATATTAATTAATTTAATAACAATTAAAGATTTTGAAAATTAAATTTACATGAAGAGAGAGGGAGCGGATAGTCACAGAAGAGGGAGAAAAAAAAAAGAGGGAAAATCTCATTTCAACACCTAAGAATATTTTTAAATTAGAAACTATAAAATTTAAAATCTTTAAAAAGAAACTAGGTCCTTATAGGTAATTAAAAAAAATTGACTAAAACGCCCCTTCCCCTTTTCCCCTTCCCTCCCTATCTCGCTGATGTTAGCACCTGTGACATCGTCGGAGATCCAATCACCAACGATGTCATCAGAAGTCTGGTTGCCGGAGCTCTGGTCGCCGGTGACAGTGCCGAAATAGTAAAATATTCTCACCTACAAAAATAATTATTACCACTTGGAAATTTAGTTATCTCTACTTGGGAAATTTAATTATTCTCACTTGGGAAATTTGTTATTCACACTTAGAAATTTAGTTATCTCTACTTGGGAAACTAATTATCGCTAATTGAAAATTTAATTATTCTCACTTGGGAAATTTGTTATCCACACTTGAAAATTTAGTTATCTCCACTTGAAAATTTAGTTATCTTAACTTGGAATATTAGTTATCGTCAATTGAAAATTTAGTTATTACCACTTGGAAAATTTGTTATTCACACTTGGGAATTTAGTTATCTCCACATGAGAAATTAGTTATCCACACTTGAAAATTTAATTATCTCCACTTGAAAATTCAGGTATTTCAACTTGGAAAATTAGTTATCGCCAGTTGGAAATTTAATTATTTTCACTTGGAAAATTTGTTATGCACACTTGAAAATTTAGTTATCTCCACTTGGAAATTTAGTTATTCCCACTTGAGAATTTAGTTATCCTACTTAGAAATTCAATTATCTCCACATGAGAAATTAGTTATATCCTCTTAGGAAAATAGTTATTGCCACTTGAGAATTCAGTTATCTCTACCTAAGAAATTAGTTATTCCCACTTGGATCCACCTGAAAAATTAGTTATCCCCACTTAAAATTTTTAAGCGTAGATAATTAATTTTCCAAGTAAAGATAACTAATTTCTTAAGTGGAGATAACTAAATTTCCAAGTAAAGATAACTAAATTTCCAAATTTGGATAACAAATTTCTCAGGTAAGAATAACTAAATTTCTAATTGGTGATGACTAATTTCCTAAGTGGAGATAATTAAATTTCAAAGTGGCAATAACTATTTTTCCAAGTTAGAATATTTTACTGTTCTGGCACTGTTACCAGTGACCGGATCTCCGATGACCTGATCTCTGGTGACATCACCGGTGATTGGACCTCCAGCGATGTCGCCGGCGCCAATGAGGTAGGGAGGAAAGGGGAAAAGGGGAAGGGATATTTTTGTCAAAGACTTTTTTTTAATTATCTATAAGAACCTAGGTCCTTTTTAATGATTTTAAATTTTATAATTCCTAATTTAAAAATATTCTTATTAGAGGGTTCTCAAATGAGATTTTTCCAAAAAGAAATTAAAGGGAGAGATCACAAAAAGGAAGGGTGGGAATAAAGAATGAAAAAAACTACACCTATTTTTAGAGCCTTAACACAACTATTAAAATAGAAATAACTTAAACATAAACAAAAAAGAATAATCTAACTTAAACTTAAAGAAAAAGAAATCATAAAAAAAATTAAATAAAAAATAATGTAAGTGCTAAAAAATAAAATAAATATAAAAGATAATATAAATATCCTAATAAAATAATTTTATTTAAAATATTAATTATTTATTCTCCATTATAAATTTTTTTAAGATTATAAAAATAAATTATTATTAGTATTTTTTAAAATTATCCATTATAATCCTTAAAATTATAATTATATCTTTTGATGTTGAAGGTTATAAAGATATTTTTTATTTGTTTTAAAATATTGTATATTTAAAAAACTATGCTTTAACCCAAAAAAAAAGTAAGACTACGCTTTAATTAGAAACTAGTTAATGACCTGTGCGTTGCACGGGCTATTCTTACTAATTCATCATCCAATACTTTTAAGGAGAATCAATAGTGAAAAAATGGGAGAGGGATGTCAATTTATGGAATTGCATGTTGTATGTAGTCAAATATTGTAAAGGAGAAAAAAAAAGATTAATATGTTCTAATGATCCATAAACAAACATTAACAATTGTATAGTTATATATATATATATATGAATAAAGTGGCTATACTAAATTATTGAAAATTTCCCTATAAATTACATTAGATGTTTTGTCCCTAGGGTTACCATCTGCATCAAGAATTAACATCTTCAATCCTTATTTATTTCGTCCACGAGACACAGCAACATAAAGTTGACCATGTGTGAAAACTGATCTCGGTAAATATAATCCAACACTAACCAAGCTCTGGTCCTGACTTTTATTAATGGTCATTGCAAATGACAACATAATCGGAAACTGTCTTCGGTGAAGTGTGAATGGAAGTCTAGAGTCAGATGGAGACAATTTAAATATAAATAACTTGAATAATAATTTTAAGAAATGTTAATTTTTTAAGATTCTTGAGAAGAATTTTAATTTCCACAATTATCAATTATTATTAAGATAAATTATATTTTTTACTAAATTTGTTAATAATTAAAAATTTTAATGGAGTTGTTTCCATAATTTGTATGCGGATTGCAAGTGTAGCAAAGGAATTTATCCTCAATTAAGAATCTGACATCAAAATCAAATGATGTTCCTTGACCACAATTTTCCCAAATATAAGTATGAAAATGTGAAGTAAATTTATGAAGAGAGAGACTTGAGTCACCGTAACAACAAGAAATATGTATATGGAAAAAAACATATTCAAAATTGCTAGAAAATAGAAACAAGCATGAGAGCTAACCACATAAATACTAGAAATTATAACAAGTTTTAGGAGCTATCATAAATCAAATATAACATATGAATAAAAAACTTGAAGCTTGAGAGATGAAATATCTGTAGGAGTTAAAACTCAGCATCATGAGTACCAAGTATACTCAAACTTCAAGAATTCAAATGAATAACTAAACAAAATCTAAGATGATGTGGGAATCTCTAAGTAATTGAAGATTGATGACGCCATGAAGACTGGGGTTCAGTGGAGCTATGAATAATAAGGTGCTTTTAGGAAGCAAAATAGTTGATAAGATGTAGGAGCTTGAACTGGACAAAACCCAATGGTGAATGGGATTGTTAGCTGTTGAGGTTTGAGATGTGTGAGTTGTTCTTATTGCTTGTGGTGCCTCCTTTGTATAGAAATTGACTTGCCATTCTCCAAGCTTCCACTATCTTCACTTTCCCCACTTTCCACGAAATTAGGAATCACGGCCACTAGCCCCACTTCCTTGTCTTTAGCTACAATTCATGCACACCACTTTCCACATCTTTAGCCACTTAATCTCCAAGTAATAGCCCACTTGACTTGGTGCCCAAGATTTCCATTTCTATTTATTAAAGACTTAATTAATAATAAAGATTTTTCTAGAAGCACAACTAAAATAATGTTTTTAATGATATTTAGGCCAAAAATTTGTAAATGGCTTTTATAATTTCTTTAGGCTTGGCCCACTAGAAATATGGTGCAAACAAGAGCCCTAGTGATACATTACGGGTTGTTGTACTTACAAGTACCATTTGTAGTTTGTGCAAGTTATACTACAAGCAAACTAAATAGGAAGCACCTAGGGCACATTTGGTACAATGGAATTCAAACCACAAAACCAAAAGTGCAAAAGGAAGTTAAAATTTTACTAGTTTGGTATATCAAAATTTGTTCCCTTGTGGAACTCAATTCCACCAAAATGTATGGAATGGGGTTACACCCATATCACCAAGGAAGTCTAATATCTTCCTTGGAAGCTAGCCTGGGTTCCTATTTTACCCTCAGCATCATCCACTCACCATTGTTCTCTCAAGCTTCCACTGCCATCAATAGTGTTGTCATCATTTCATCAAGTTTCCACCATTATCAAGATTCCAAATCCCCTTGAAAAGAGAGATGAGCTTCCTAGTGAGAGAGATTTGATGGTGGTTCATTCAAAGGGTGCTTGAAGGTGGTTTGGCTTGCAATTCTTGCATGATTATAGGTGATGGTCAATTTCTGGTGGTGGTGTGTAATTCTTGCATGATTTCAAGTTTTCCCTCCTCGATTTTCATCTACAGCTTAGATCATTTGTGCAAAATGTTTGTTGTTCTTCATGCAAAAATGATTCTTTGTTTGATCGATGCATGCTTTTTGGCGATGGTCGTTGTGACCACCAATGGTGGCAGACAGTGGTTGTATTTGGGTTAATGTTTTTTTTTTCGAATGCATGAGGGTATTTTGATCATTTCACATTACAAATACAAATATTAAATATAAATTATACAAAACTTCCATAGGCATACCAAATATATTTTTAAACACATGCCACTTCCATTTCTTTTCATATTCTACTTCCACTTTATATTTCACTAGCATAAAAGCTATTCTAGGATACCAAATGGAGAAAGAGTGATAGTGGAGAACAAAAATACAACAAAAAAGAAAACAAGAAAATTTACAAAAGAGAGAACTAGAACTAGAAGAAAATGAAGACACATTGCATGCACATGTAACAACCACAATAATTGAAAATAATGTTGGTAATAGTAGTGAGAAGAAATTTTATAAGTGCCATTATTTTGGTGTTGTACAATGCCAAAATTTTTAACATAGTTAGGGCTTCATCAAAGATTTAGAAGCTGATTACACCTTAATAAGTGAATAAAAAAAACTAAGAAATAACTAAATAGTTCTGTATTACTGTAAATATGCCTCAGAACTGAGCTCTGAAGTCTACACATGTGCAAAACCAAAGGAGTTACCAAATTAAGTGAAACATCCTTCATTTGTTGGCTTAAGATATGTATCCCCTATGCATCAGTGGCTCTTTCTTCAAATTTTTCAAGTTCAATATTTCAATTAAAAGGCAGTTCATGTATATGAAATAAAATCCTATCAAAATACAGTTGAGCTTTTCATTGGCTACAGATCATTTGATCAGTGCTAAGAATAGCCCAAGAAACATGGAATCCTAGGAAGCTATTGTGGCTTAAATTTTATCTTGGGAATGCAGGCTTCCCACTCAAGCGTGATCTTTTCATACCTTACAGAGGAGTTCATTATCACTTAAAAGAATATTCGACAAGATCACCACAAAATGCAAGAGAAATTTTCAACCATCGACACACCTTATTGCGAAATGTTATTGAAAAAACATTTGGTATTCTGAAAAAAATGATTTTTAATCATAGCTAGTGGGACCGAATTATATTATTCACTCCAAATTATGACAGACATTGTGATAGTATATTGTATATTACGTAATTTTTTTTATGGGTGAAGATCCTGATGAGAACCTAATTACTAAAGTAAATCGTGAACTATCACTTGATGACAGTGATAACAAAAATGATCATTTTGCACACAACTAAGAGGAAGACTTGACGAGCTGTGTTGAGGGCTATACAATTTAATTCTAGGTGTGAAAAAAAATTTGCAGTAGAAGGGCAACTTAAGTTGTATTCTAAGGGAGACAACTGTTAGTATGCAAATAAAATAACATGAATTTCTAAGTTAAAATGATGCATCTAAATGATAAAAAAATGCAATTAATAAAATTAAAACTAAGCGAAATTAACTAAATTAAAATGCAATAAATTAATGCAACTAATTTTTAAATTTTTTTATGTGATGCAATGCTAACTACTCTATATACAAATGTCAATTACAACTAATAATTGAGGGGGCTTTTGTGGCATATAACTTGGAAGAAAAAACACTCTTAGTTGAAATGCACTGAATTCTAGTTTGATTGATGATGGAAACATAGAAATGACACTGCCCTTGACTCAAGAGCGAGTCCTGTCCAACCCCGGGAAGGATAAAACACACAAAATTCCATCATCAATCAAACAAGGATTCAATACATTTCAAGTAAGAGTGTTTTCTCTTTCAAGTTTTATGCCATTTTGTTTTTAAATTTTGAAATTAAAAACTAATTTTAAATAAACACATAATTAAAACCACAAACTTGTTAGTTTAGCTGACTTCCCAAGAGTGGGGTGAATTGGAAAGTTTGAAATTTTTCTGTAAAAGGGAAATACAATAACGATACTAAAAGATTACTGAAAAACAAAGTATAAGAAATAAAGACCAATGAGAGGAAGACTCAGTAATTTATCCTGGTTCGATCTACTCCACTTGACCTACGTTCAGTCATCAAGCCACCACTTGAGATTTCTCCACTATCTCTTATAAGATTTGAATGGGTTCTTGCAATAATCACAGTACAACACCAGCCTGAACTTTGAGTTGAAACAAATTCTCTCACTCTTCTCACTTAAGAGTAAGAATACCTCCCTTAGTGTATTCTCACACTAAGCATTATCTACAAGTGTGTAGAAATATACAGAATGAAAACTCTCTCAAAAGATTAGATATGAAAGTTTAAATACAATGAATGAGCTAACAGAGGGTAGGTAAGCTTTTAATGAATCAGAAATCAAATCAGCAGAGTTTTGGCGTATTTTTTATTTTTCTCATCTTTCAACAACTTAAATGAGGTCTTTTTTATAGTTTTAGAGCAAAATTATCCATTGGAAACAAAGATTAGCTATTACTTTTAGAAAAATAGTCGTTCACCTACTGCATTAAATGCATCTGACAGAGATTATGCGGATAATCTTTTCAGGTTATGCGAATAACGGGTGGTTGTTTCCTTTTGTTTTCAACGTTAGCCTTTCGTTATGTGGATAACTTAGTTAGATTATGCGGATAACATACTCCCCAGAATGACTAAGTTTTAGCTCAGAATCATTTTCATGAAAACTTACTCAGTTGTTAAGATAACGTTAAGTTCAATCTCAAACTGAGTTTTTGTAAAACTTAGGTTATCAGAATAACCTCCTAAGGTTATGCGGATAATCTGTTTACCCGAGAAAAGTCCAAGTGCTTTGTGACACACATTATGCGGATAACCTCCCTAGGTTATACGAATAACGGACCTCCTTAGGTTATGCGAATAATGGGTCGCACAGTACAATTAGCCTTTACTGTTCACTCCATTATGTGAATAATGTTGAATCAAGTGTTTTGATGATTCCAAACCAACTTTCTAGAGCTTGGAGAGAAGATATCAAAGGTGCACAAATGATCTCAAGTGGAGAAGTTCAAGAAAAACTAGCACAAGAATAGATGTAGAATCTATTGCCATGTTTAAATTGAGTAAAATACTTTGAATTGGCAAAAAGATGTTTTAAAATCATGATTCTATGTTAATCCATGGAATATTTGAAAAATACCCACTAACAGACAAAGTTTGAAACGTTTATACTGATATGCTGTTTTGAAAATTCGAACTTTGGCTTTGGAAATTCGAATTTCATATTGAAAATGAATAAGTCTGAAAAGAGCCTTATCTGACAGAAGAACTTTGACTGCAGAAATTTGAATTTTGAATCTTGTCTGAAAAGAACTTTCTTTGACAGACGAACTTTGTCTTTTGAAAATTTGAATTTCAGACAAAATACAACTTATGAAAAAAGAAAAATTCGTCTGAGGAAATGTCAAAGTTCATTGAAAACTGAGTTTGGAAAGAGCATCAAAATGGCTCATTGACAGACAAACTTTGAACATGAAAATTCAAATTTCAGAAACAAAGCTTGTGAGTCTGTTATGATGATATGTTGACATACGAATTATAGTATTCATAAATTCGAACTTTGAAGTAAGTCTAAAAAGAGACCTCTCTGATAGAAGAACTTTGCATTTTGAATATTCGAATTTTGAACAGATGAACTATTGTGCCTTAATTGAACTGCCCACTGACAGACAAATTTTGGGTATCAAAATTCGAATTTCGAAGGCACTGTAGCAAAATAGAACAACTGTTCATAATTTCTAGAAGAACTTTAAACTTGAAAATTCATATGTTCCAACACAGAAACATCTTTCAAAAGATCAAAATTCAAACTTTGCTTCATGACAGACGAATTTCAAATGTTCAACGTTAAAGTCTTTAGCTTTTTGTTTCTGCGAAATTCGTCTGTTGACCAACCAAAATTCGAACTTTGGATGTCAGAAGCATTAAATGCGATTGGTGAATGGATAGTTTTTCAGAGTAACCATTGGGTAACTTCTCCAACAGATAGATTTTGTCTCTAACATATAGCTAAGACCTAAATCTATAAATATAACATTATTTGAAGTTATGGGAAACGATTTTCACTTTGTATATACTGAAACTCTGCCAAATCATCAACTCAAAGTCTCTTACTCTCACATACTTCATTCTTTGTACTCCAACTTTCATATACACTCTGATTAAGAGAGTTTATTCATTGTAAACAATCTTATCTTCATTTGGAAGAAAGATTTTTTTGTGAGGGGATATCACAAGGGATTAGGGAAGCACTTAGTTAAAGTGCAAAGAGAGAAAGTGTGAGCTCTAAAATAGAGCATCATAGCTGTACTGTGGCATTTGCAAGAAGCCCACTGAATTCTTGCAAGATAGTTGAAAATCTCAAGTGCTGATTTGAGGACTGGACGTAGGTCAAGATTGAAAGACCGAACCAGGATAAACATCTGTGTCTTCCCTTCTCTATTGTTGCTTTTACTTGTTATTCATTTATACTTTGTTTTACTGTCACCTTTGTTTTCTTCACTTTATTGACATTTTGCAAAAAATTTCAATCTTCTCAATTCACCCTCTCTTGGGAAGCCAGCATATCTAACAAGTGGTATTAGAGCTCGGATTCCCAAACAAAGGATTTAACAGTCCGGGAAGAACAATGGCTGGCTTTAGAGAGAATATACTACCAGAGGGAAACAACACAAATACACCACCTGACTTCAGTGGAGAGCACTATGGATACTGGAAGATGAGAATGCAAATTTATCTCCAGTCCATTGATCTAGACATATGGTCTGTCATCCAGAAGGGAGATTTTATCCCAATGACATTGCAAGATGATGGGAAGTATAGAGAGAAGCCAGAGGCAGAATGGAACGAGGAAGATAGGAGAAGAGTCTTACTGAATTTCAAAGCAAAACACTTCCTTGTCAGTGTATTGAATCAAGACAAATTCTACAGGGTCTCACAATGCTCCACAGCTAAGGATATGTGGGACACCCTTGAAATCGCTCATGAAGGAACCACTGGAGTTAGAGAAAACAAATTGAACTCCTGCATAGGAGAATATGAGAGCTTCAGAATGGTTGAAGGAGAGAATGTCAAAGAAGTACAAAAGAGATTCACTCTCATTGTGAATCAATTGAAAAGTCTTGGCAAGGAGTACACTCAGACAGAAAAGGTCAGAAAGATCCTTAGAGCTCTTCCTCTGGAATGACAACCCAAAGTAACAGCAATAGAGGAAGCCAGAGGAGAATCATTGGCATCTGTCACAGCCCTTTTCGGTAATCTTGAAGAATATGAAGGAAAGATGAAGGCTCTCAAGGAGGCAGGACAAGACAAAAAGAAGAAGGGTCTTGCACTGAAAGCTGGTGAGGAGAAAGAAGAAGAATTTGACGATGGAGATGAGCTAGATGAAGAAACTCTGGCTATGATGGTCAGAAAATTTGGAAGATTTTACAACAAGAAAAGAAACAAGAAATTCTTCAAGAAAGGAGCAACTGGAGATAGCAAGAAAGAAGGAAAAAAACCTATCACTTGCTACGAGTGCAAGAAGTAGGGACATATCAAATGGGATTGTCCACAATTCCTCAAGAAGCAAGAGAAAGAAAAGAAAGCTGTAGATAAAGGCAAGAAGAAAAGAGCATACATCTCATTAATCTGGGGCAACAGCTTAGATGAAGAAGAAGATGATGAAGATGAGATTGCCAACATCTGTCTGATGGCACTTGCATATGAAGAAGCTGAAATCCCATCCAACAGTGATCAGGAAAATGAGGTATATGACTTTGAACTTTCCTATTCTGAATTACTGGATGCATTTCATGAATTGCATGATGAGTTCATTAAGACTTCCTAAGAACTCAAACAAGCTAAGAGAAAGATTAACAAGTTAGAATCTCAGCATAACATCTCTGAAACTGCTTATCTGCATATTGCTGAATCTGCTTGCTGTAAATCATGTATTGAATTAAAGCAAACCAATGACTATCTGGTGAAAAGTATGTCTAGACTTACTAAAGGAAATGATATGTTATTTGCTTTAATAGGAAGTCAGAGAGTAACACAGGGAAAGGCTGGACTTGGCTATGACCCTTGTGCAGTAAAAGAAAAAATTAGGAAGAAAAATCAAAATATGTATATGAGACATTTTGTGCATGCTACTGGTAGTAAAAAGAAAGATCATGTTTCACGACATATTGAATCCTATGATCAACCAAAGCATGTAAAACAAAAATATTATCTGCATTGTTTTCTTCTTGCATCTTAATCCAGCAGTCCCTTCACCACCTGTCACTTTTGTAATAAGAAGGGACATATTTCCAGTTCATGTGCTTTAAAGAAAAATGGACTTGATAGGAAGGTTAAATGGATTCCCAAAGGTACATTTGTATCTAGGGAAAATACTACTGACAGAAAAGAACCCAAGCAAATTTGGGTACCTAAAAAGAAAATATGAACTTTGTCTTATATGTTTGTCATAAAGCTAGAAAGAGCAATAAATGGTATATGGACAGTGTCTACTCAAGTCATATGACTGGTGATAAAGAGAAGTTCATCATCCTTAGAGACAAGAAAGGAGGAAAGGTGACCTTTGGAGGTGATCAATACGGCAAAATAGTTGGCATAGTCATTGTGGGTAAGAATCCTGAAACATCCATTGAAGAGGTGCTGTTTGTAATTGGCCTCAACCACAATCTGCTAAGCGTGAGTCAGACATGTGACAAAGGAAACTGGGTACTGTTTGACTCAAAGTTCTGCCTGGTCATCTGAAAAAGTGATCACAAAATAATCCTTAAGGCTCAAAAAGATGGTAACTGTTATATTATTGATCTTGATGAACTTCCTCCCTTAGATTCTGTCTGTTTGATTAGTCAGGATAATGATAGTTGGTTATGGCATAGAAGGTTAGCACATGTTAACATGAATCAACTATCAAAACTGGTTAAAAATGAGCTAGTCACTGGCCTACAAAAAATTTCTTTTGAAAAAGACAAAGAATGTGATGCATGCCTAAGAGGAAAACAAACTAAATCATCATTTAAATCCAAAAGCGTAGTCACCACATCTAGACCTCTGCAACTATTACATATGGATCTTATAGGACATCTAGAGTTAAGAGCATTGGTGGAAATTTGTACATTCTTGTAATTGTGGATGATTACTCTAGATTTACCTGGACATTATTTCTTTCCTCTAAAAGTGATACCTTTGATGCATTTGTAACCTTAGCTAAGAAAGTGCAAAATGGGAAAGGTATTTCTATTGTGTCTATCAGGTTTGATCATGGAGGAGAGTTTGAAAATTCATACTTCCTGGAGTATTGTGATGAGCATGGAATTGATCACAACTTCTCAGCTCCAAGAACTCCTCAACAAAATGGAGTGGTGGAAGGAAAGAACAAAACAATTGGAGAGATGGCAAGAGCAATGCTAAATGAAAAGAAACTCTCTCAAGTATTATGGGCTGATGCAGTAAACACAACAAGTTACATCATAAACAGAGCCTACATCAGACAAATTCTTGGGAAGACTCCTTATGAGCTGTACAAAGGAAGAAAGCCAAACCTCTCACATCTACATGTATTCAGTTGTAAGTGCTTCATCTACAACAATGGAAAGGAGAATTTGGGTAAGTTTGATGTCAAATCTGATGAAGGTATATTTCTGAGCTACTCAAGTAGGAGTAAAGCATATAGAGTTTTTAATAAAAAGTCTAAATTAGTAGAAGAATCTGTGCATGTAGTGTTTATTGAAAATGAAACTGTTTATAAGCATGTCACTAATGAAGATGATCTTATTTCAAATTTTAAGAACTTAGATCTTTCTGAAGATGATAAAATTGAACCTCCAAAAATATCTGAATCTATTAACATAGAAGAAGATATTCAAGAGAAAGATTTTGATGATGAGAATAATGAAGAAATGTCTAAAGAACTCCCTAGAGTTTGGAGATATCAAAGGAATCATCCTGTTGATCAAGTAATTGGGGATGTTCAAAAGAAAGTTAAAACCAAAAAATAGTTAAGAGATCAGATGTTAAACTGTGCTTTCATTTCTCAAATTGAACCTAAATGTACTGAAGAAGCCTTAACTGATGAATACTAAATTTTAGCTATGTAAGATGAATTGAATCAATTTGAAAGAAATCAAGTTTAAGATTTAGTGCCTAGACCCAAAAATCATCCTATCATTGGCACTAAATGGATTTTTAAAAATAAACTTGATGAATCTAGATTAATAATCAGAAATAAAGCTAGACTGATTGCTAAAGGATATAATCAAGAAGAAGGTATTGATTTTGAAGAAACCTTTGCTCCAGTGGCTAGATTAGAAGCAATTAGAATTCTATTAGCATATGCATGCATGAAGAATATAATGTTATATCAAATGGATGTAAAGAGTGCTTTTCTTAATGGATATATCATGGAAAAAGTCTATGTAGACCAACCTCCAGGCTTTGAGGACTCTACAAAACCAAACTATGTTTATAAACTGAAGAAAGCTCTTTACGGTTTAAAGCAAGCCCCTAGAGCATGGTATGAAAGGTAAAGTAATTTTCTAACTAAAAAGAGGTTTAACAGAGGAAAAGTAGATACTACTTTGTTCACTAAGAAAGAAAATAAAGATTTACTTATTGTTCAAATTTATGTTGATGATATTATATTCGGTGCTACTAATGAATCTCTTTGCAAGAACTTTTCTAAGCTAATGCAGGGAGAATTCAAAATGTCCTTAATGGGTGAGCTCAACTTCTTCCTTGGATTGCAAATTAAACAATGTGATGATGGTATCTGTTAATCATACCAAATTACATCGTTTCAGCGCATTTTCCTTGAGTTACGCATTCATATATGTACATACTTGACACTCATGATAGGAAAATGTGTAATGTAATCCTAATAATGCATGGTAGTATGTTTTTGTCTTGTTATGCATTATTTTATTCCCATGAAAGATCATAAATCCTCATCTTTATTGCAAACTTCATGGGGAGAGCAGTGGAGCAGCCAAGCACCTTTGGTAGAGTTGGAGATCAACAAAGAAGGGAGTAGGCTTCTGGAGAAATCCACGCCGCGACATGGTGGAATGAGGTTGCGGCTTCATAGCAGACAGTGAGGAAAATGTTCAAGTCCGAGCTCACCACGCCGCGGCTACATGGAATGAAGCTGCGGCCCCATGACACACAGTAAGCTAAACAACACTGCCGAATGACACGAGGCCGCGGCGTGGATCTTCTAGCCGCGGCGAGAATCCTGCGTTAACAAAACGCAGAGCTTCATTCGAACGAAGTATTTAAAGGGGTTTGAGGAGATATTCGGCAGACACCGAGCGAGGGCACGAAGGGACATCCAGAACTCAACTTGGGGAGCTTATGTGTGCTAGGGTTGGCTTCTTGAAGGAGATTGAAGCTAGGGTTTGAAGTCTTGAAGAGATTTCAGCTTCCCTCTTTGGTTTTCTTGTATTTCCTTCTTTCTTGTCTCACTTGTGTTCAATAATGATGTTGATTGAGATATATGTTGTCATGATTTTGTTGAACATGAGTGGCTAGTGCTCCATTTCTAGAATTATTCTAAACCCTTGTATGGATTAAATACTTATTTCTCCATTATAATTGTGATTAATGCAATCTTTATGTTGATTTAACTCTATTATTAATGCCTGTTATTGTTTAGCCATCAATAAGATTGTCCAGTTTATTTAAGTTATGCTTGAGAAAGTTAGCTTACATAAAGAACTTGAGTTGGGTCATGTGAGAACTCGAATCTTGCTTTGTTGAGTGACGAGTTGTGTTAGTGGGGTACAGATATACTCACTAACCTCATATAGTTACTTAGGATTTGAATTGAATTTGAGAGTTTAATTAACTAATTAAGAGATTACTGAATTAATTGAACTAAACAGCTATTTGGAGATTCGAGAGAGCATATATAGCTAAATTGGTATCATGACTAACATGATCTTGCATTAAGAGCAATTGTAAAAGGAGTGTAAGCAGGTATTTATGAAATACAAGGGGAATGAATAATCCTAGGTCTCTTTGAATTCTTCAAGTCCTAGTTGTCCTTGTTGCTAATTTTATACGCTTGTTTTGAATAGTTGAAGTTAATTGAATAGTGAACATTTGATTTACGTTACTCGAATTAATCGAAAATGCAATGTCCAATGTTTGACCATTTTTTAATCTAAGTCCCTGTGGAAATGATACTCACTTATCACTTTACTATTACCTCGGCCCATACGCTTGCGGTATATCCTGGTGGTGAACAAGTTTTTGGCGCCGTTGCTGGGGACTTAGTATCAAAAGTTCTTTGGTCAACCTTAGACTAGTGTTAGTAGATTAAGTTTGAGTTGTAGATAGGAAAATAGATACTTTGTGTAGTTTAGATTCATATACTTTTTATTTTTATTATTAGCTTGATACTTGTTTGTTGTTGTTGGTTTGTAGGTACCTATCTCACGCGCATGCAAGGCTTGGATCCCGATAGATTTGAAGTGGTTCTGGAGGGTGAAAATATCTTTGAAGGAGGCACTCCTAATACTCCTGAACCTCAAGAAACTCCAGCCATGAATGACGATGAGGCGGATGAAAATGATGTCCGAACTCTTGATGACTTTGTCAGTAGAGAGAATGAGGGCTATCACTCTAGTATCCGCATGCCGGATATCCAAGCTCAGAATTTTGAAGTTAAGCAAACGATGCTGCAGTTGCTACAAATGAATGGGCAATTTGGTGGAACATACTTTGAGGATCCCAATGCTTATTTGACTACTTTTGTGGAGGCATGTAACTCATTCAAGCAAAATGGTGTTTCTAAGGATGCTTTGAGATTGAGGCTCTTCCCCTTGTCATTAAAAGATAAAGCAAAGGCATGGCTCAATTCTCTTCCAGAGCAATCTATTGATACTTGGGATGAGTTAGCAAGGAGATTCAGAGTGAGATTCTTTCCTCGGGGCCATAGAGCCTCTCTTCGGGGTGAACTTCTATCCTTTGAGCAAGAACCGGGTGAACTCTTCCATGAAGCTTGGGAGCTATTTAAAGATAAAATGAAGTAATGCCCCAATCACGCATAGCAAAAATGGGTGTTACTTGAAGCTTTTTGGAATGGCCTTGATGATGATTCCTTGAATATGCTAGATGCGGCATCTAATGGGACTATTGGAAACATGACAGTTAATGAGCTCTACAAATTGTATGAGAATCTTGTTGCAAACACAATGCAAAAGGCCAATAGAAGGAGAACCATGAAGAAGAAAGATTATTCACAAGCCTCTAGCTCCACTAATGACATTCTAGATCATTTGAATGCTTTGAATTGAAGGTTTGACAATTTGGAGATGCAAGTAAGAAGAGGAAACGCTATGGGGGTAAATGCCATTCAATCTCCCATGGGTTGTGAACAATGTGGGGAAGGGCATGTCACGGATCAATGCCTTTATGCTATGGAGAATGTGAACTACTTGAACAACTTTCAAAGAGGGCCAAACAATCCGCAAAACAATCCTTTTTTACAAACTTATAATCCGGGGTGGCAAAATCACCCTAACTTCTCTTGGAATCAAGGATAAAAAGTGAATCAACCTTCCTCATTCGGCATACGACCTAACCATCCTCCCGGTTTCCAACCTCAAGTTAGGCAAATCCCCATGAAGGAGGAAGAATCAAAAATGGAGAAAATGTTGTCTCAAATTCTAGCCAACCAAGAAACTGCAAGAGAAGAAACTAAGGCTACTTTTGCAATTCATGAGAGGGCAATTAAGAATCTTGAAGTGCAAATGGGTAGTATGGCTTCTCAATTGAATGCTTTGCAAAAAGGTGGGCTGCCAAGTGACACAATTCCTAATCCAAGGAGAGAAGGCAAGGAAGAATGTAAGGCGATCACCTTGAGGAGTGATAGACAATTGCCTGAAGTCATTGATCCTAGGGTGAATGATAGAGGTGATGAGGATGTGGCTGTTCAAAAGGAGAAGGAGAGTGAAGAAGAAGAAGTTGTGAAAAATAGTGAGGAAGAGAATGACACTGAGGGAGATAAAAAAGAAGTAGAGATAAAAGATGAGAAAGAGGGTGAGAAAATGAGTGGAGAGAAAATAAAGCAAGAAGAGATCATTTAGAAAGTGACTCCTTCTTTACCTTTCCCCCGAAGGTTTAAGAAGCAAAAAGAAGATAAGCAATTCAAGAAATTCTTAGATATCTTCAAGCAGCTGCATATTAATCTTCCTTTAACTGATGTTTTAGAGCAAATGCCCGCATATGTGAAGTTCTTGAAAGATATGTTGTCCAAAAAGAGAAGATTCAATGAATTCGAAACGGTAGCCCTAACCAAAAGTTGCACTGATATCATCAAGAATTTACCACAGAAGTTGAGTGATCCGGGTAGCTTTGTGGTTCCATGTGAAATAGGTAAAATGACCATCAGGAAGGCCTTATGTGATTTGGGCTCCAGTGTGAATCTCTTGCCTCTTTCTGTCTTCAAGAAAATGCAATTGGGTGAGGCAAGACCAACCACTGTGACTTTACAATTGGCAGATAGAAGCTTGGTTTATCCGAAGGGGATCATTGAGGATATGCTTGTGAGAGTGGGTAATTTCATCTTTTCCACGAATTTCATTATTCTAGATTGTGAAGTAGATCGGGAGATGCCCCTAATTTTAGGGCGTCCTTTCTTAGCCACTGGTAGAGCCCTCATTGATGTGGAAAAGGGGGAGATTACATGGAGAGTTGGTGAAGAAAAGTTAACATTTAACATGTTCAAGGCCATTAAGGCACCTAATGAACTAGAGGAATGTTGCTTTACTGACGTCATTGATTAAGTGGTGCATGAGGAATTCCATAAGTCAATCACTCAAGACCCTTTGGAAGCTCTCTTAATTGGGTGTAAAATAGAGGGAGAAGAATTTGAAGAATGTTTGGCTTTGTTAAATGCCTCATCGACCATCTCTAAAAGTCGCATTGCATTTGAGTCTTTGGATGCTACTTCTCTTGAAAAACCTTCTTTGAAGCCATCTCTTGTTAAGCCACCCACTCTTGAGTTGAAAGCACTCCCGACTCACTTGAAATATGTTTATTTGGGAGGAGACAATACATTGCCTGTCATAATTACTTCTGATTTGAATGAAGATCAAGAGAGGCAACTTTTAAGTGTTTTAAAGGCATATAAGCGGGCTATTGGGTGGACCATTGCAGATATAAAGGGGGTTAGTCCATCAATCTGTATGCACAAAATTTTCTTGGAGGATAACGACAAGACATCCATAGAGCATCAACGAAGGTTGAATCCCATCATGAAGGATGTGGTAAAGAAGGAAATTCTGAAATGGTTAGATGCAGGGATTGTATATCCTATCTCTGATAGTTCTTGGGTAAGCCCAGTCTAATGTGTTCCTAAAAAGGGGGGCATGACTGTAGCGGCTAACACCCACAATGAACTTATCCTTACTCGCACTGTCACTGATTGGAGAGTGTGTATGGACTATCGCAAGCTAAATGCCGCCACACGGAAAGATCACTTTCCCCTACCTTTCATTAATCAAATGCTTGATAGATTGGCTAGCAAGGACTTCTTCTATTTCTTGGATGGCTATTCGGGATATAATCAAATTGCCATTGCTCCAGAGGACCAAGAAAAGACCACTTTCACTTGTCCTTATGGCACATTTGCATTTAGGAGGATGCCCTTTGGTCTGTGTAATGCATCGGCAACTTTTCAAAGGTGTATGATGTCCATATTTTCTGATATGATTGAAAAGACTATGGAGGTATTTATGGATGATTTCTCAGTGTTTGGAGAATCTTTTGAAGAATGCCTTTATAATCTTGCGGATGTCTTAAAACGATGTGAAGAAACCAATCTTGTACTCAATTGGGAGAAATGCCATTTCATGGTGTGTGAAGGCATTGTACTGGGCCATAAGGTGTCTAAAAATGGCTTGGAAGTTGATAAAGCAAAGATTGAGGTGATTGAGCAACTGCCTCCACCCACCAATGTGAAGGGTATCCGAAGCTTCCTTGGTCATGCGGGTTTCTATCGTCGCTTCATCAAAGACTTCTCCAAGATAGCTAAGCCTCTATGCCTCTTATTGGAGAAGGATGTGGAGTTTAAATTTGACGACAAGTGTCTTGAGGCTTTTGAAGAACTTAAAAGAAGATTAGTAGAAGCACCAGTCATTGTAGCTCCTGATTGGAACCTTCCATTTGATATCATGTGTGATGCTAGTGACTTTGCTGTGGGGGATGTTTTGGGTCAGAGAAAAGACAAGATTTTTCACCCCATCTACTATGCTAGCAAAACTCTTGATGATGCTCAAGAGAATTACATGACCACAGAGAAGGAGATGCAAGCCATAGTGTTTGCTTTTGGCAAATTCAGGCCATATCTTGTTGGTGCTAAGGTAACAATATTCACTGATCACTCTGCCATTAAGTATCTGTTTAGCAAGAAGGAGTCAAAGGGGTGGTTGATAAGATGGGTTTTATTGCTGCAAGAGTTTGACTTAGAGATTGTTGACAAAAAGGGCTCAGAAAACCAAGTGGTGGACCATCTGTCAAGATTGGACAGCAATGCACAAGTTGATGATGAAGGTGTCATTCATGAAAAATTTCCTGATGAACAACTCTTTGCTGTTGAGGATGTAGTGGACCCTTGGTATGCTGACATTGTAAACTATTTAGCCTATGACGTGACACCCCTTGATTTGAAGTTTTATCAATTGAAGAAGTCCTTTCATGAAGTGAAATACTACATCTAGGATGAGCCTTACCTCTTTAGGCGATGTGCGGATTTATTGATTAGACGGTGTGTCCCAGAGAGTGAGCAACAAGCAATACTTCATGGCTGCCATAATTATGAATATGGAGGTCATTTCCCCCCGGGGGGGGGGGGGGGGAACAGCAGCCAAGGTGCTTCAATGCGGTTTCTTCTGGCCAACTCTATTCAAAGACTCGTATGAGTTTGTGCTTAAATGCGATAGATGTCAAAGAGTTGGAAACATCTCTAGGAGAAATGAAATGCCACTCATCAACATACTAGAAGTAGAGTTATTTGATGTTTCGGGGATAGACTTTATGGGACCACTTCCCAAATTCTTCAATAATCAATATATTCTTGTGGCAGTGGATTATGTCTCCAAATGGGTGGAAGCCACTGCTTGTGTGGCCAATGATGCTAAGATGGTGATTAAGTTCTTGAAAAAGCACATCTTCACCAGATTTGGGACTCCACGAGCCATTATTAGTGATGGTGGTACTCATTTCTGTAACAGCCAATTTTGAGCACTCTTGAGAAAATATGGTGTGAAGCACAAGGTGGCCCTTGCCTACCATCCTCAGTCTAATGGGCAAGCTGAAATTTTGAATCGAGAGATCAAGACCATTCTCGAGAAGACTGTGGGTGTAATGAGAAGGGATTGGGCTACTAAACTTGATGATGCATTATGGGCATATCGCACAGCCTATAAAACTCCCATTGGGATGTCACCATACCGACTTGTCTTTGGTAAGGCTTGTCACTTGCCCATAGAGTTGGAGCATAACGCTTATTAGGCCATAAAAAAGCTCAATTTTGATCTGAAGGCGGCTGGTGAAAGAAGATTACTGCAGTTGAATGAACTTGAAGAATTCCGTCCCAATGCTTACGAAAGCTCAAGGTTGTATAAAGACAGAACAAAGAAGCTGCATGATCAGAGAATTCTGCCCAAAGCATTTGTGCCAGGCCAAAAGGTGCTCTTGTACAACTCAAGGCTCAAATTGTTTCCAGGCAAGCTCAAATCTAGGTGGTCAGGACCATTCACTGTGGTTCAAACTTTTTCTCATGGAGCAGTGGAACTGGAAGGAAATGATGGTGAGAAGTTCAAGGTCAATGGACAGAGACTAAAGCATTATTGGGGCTGAGAGGTGGATCGTCAAACCTCCACCCTTCATTTGTCAGAGCATAGCTAATGCGGTGAAGAGTCGGGCTGGCAACTATAAAACTAGCGCTTCTTGGGAGGCAACCCAAGCTCTTTAACTTTCATCTTGTTGTTGATGTGTTAGTTGTGTGTTTTGTGTAGTAGGTTTTATGTTTGCTCTTGGTTTTAATGTAGGTAAGGTAAGTGCAGCCATTTTGGACCTCAAGGAAACAAATTCATGACAAAGAGCAAAGAAATACTAAAGTGGAGATGGCATATCAATAGGGAAGTCACTAAACTCAATCCTCATTTCAAATCCTATTTCTGCAAGTATTGGTGATAGCTAAGTCGTGTAGATTGATTTTGAGCAAATTAATGAATGACCAATGTTTGAATATGAACAACAGTGCATGATTGAAAAGTGTTGAGCTTATAGTAGTGGAATAGGATAGGATTTGAACTATGCCATGTGCTTTTGGTTACCATCATGTGCCTATCTTAGCTGTTTTCAGCATGCATAAGGTGAGGAGTGTGTTTGATGAAAGCTCTGTGTGTGTATGTTTGTTGCTACATTGCTGACATTCCTGATAGGCTCAGCAAGAATACCATGTCGCGGCCTGGTAACACGAAGCTGCGGCATAAAGGAGACAGAGAGGACCTCAGCACTGGGAGCATATCGTAGCGGTCCAATAATCAAAGCCGCAGCAAAATAAACTTCAAAAGCATGAAATCCTAGGAGTGTTCACGCCGCGGCCCACAAATTCTAGCTGCGGCGAAATATTTCCAGTGGCTCGTGAACCACGATTTTGCCGCGGCGTGGAGGTGGCTAAAAGAGCAGCCTCTCCTCGCATATTCTGAACCCTAATTGCTTACTTCTTTGAGCCACAGCCTCTCCTTACCTCCATCTCTGGCCCTAATTTCTTTACCACCACCGCAGCGTCCACTCACTGTTCCCTCACCCACACACCCTCGGCCGTGGTTCATCATTCGACCTCTCCCTAGTCATTCGGCCTTCATCGCCTCTCCACTGCAGCCTCTCTCTGTCTCGGCCACCCCTCTGCCCCCACAACCTCGGTGCTCTTCCTCCACCTTCCTCCTCCATTTTCTCGGTCCCCGTGGGTTAGTGGCAGCGTTGGCCATCCTCGGACGGGTGGACGTACTCTCTTTCTCAACTTCCTTGCTTCTGCAATATTTTGGGTAACGCTCCCAACTCTCTGTGTGAATTGAGTTGTAGAATATTCGTAGGCTGGGTTGTGCTGCTTGTGTGTTGAATTTTATTTGTCCAATAGGAAGTATTTGGGGTCTTATGGATTACGACTGCTTTAGGAATTTAGCTTGAGTCTGATTGGGACCTTTTGCTGTTGATATTGACTCTGTGTATGGGGACCATTTGAATGCAATTTGCTTATGTTTGTGATTGTAGGCCAGTGTTAGATACTTTATCCTTGTGTTGGCCTGTGGTCCCCTACTTTGTCACTCCCGTGTATGCCATTACTTTATAGCTTTTCCCATGTTATGCCGCTATCTCGTGTCCAGTGTTCTACCTATTGGTGGTCCCCTTGGTTGTAGCTTATAGTGGGTGGTTCATTTTGTTAATTATCTTTTAGCTTAGTGCGTCATTTTGTCTACTAGTGGGTCAGGATATTGTCTCGAATTTGTAGCAGGTCTCTTGTCTGTAGCTTGTTGTAGTCTCTAGGTTAGTTTGTGCTTTTGTCTTTTAGGGTCTTTGGGCTAGCTGTCTTTTATCTGCCCATGATTGCTTCTTTGTAGGTATGGCCCGCACAAAACGAGCCAGTCAATCACAGGAAGCGCCTTCTCCTCCACCCCTACCTCAGCCTGAACAACCAGAAGAAGAGGAAAAAATAGGGATAGATAAGCCCCGGTCTCTCATTTTTGAAAAATACTTCCTATATAATAGTGATCTATGATTTTGGCACGGGTTAGAGTCCTACAGGTTTGATAAATTGGCGGGGAAACGAGAAGGAGGTTCTCTCACCATGGTCCAAGAATTTTGTGCGGAGGCGGAGAAACGCATCTCTTTGCGGTGCAAGGTGCGGGGCAAGTGGGTCGAAATTTCAAAGCCCATCATACAGTCATTCCTCCACCTCCCTGTTGTGACAGATTGTAGGTACCGGTATTTCACTGAGCACACTGATGAGGTACCCTATCAGGACATTGCAAAGCTGATCACTTTGCCGGGCCGAGCCCAGTGGCACATCATTGATGGCATCCACAGTCACATCAAGCGAGCTAACTTGCACCGAACGGCGTGCTACTGGCTGCACTTTATCTGTAACAATCTTGTACCAATCAACCATTTAAGTGATGCTACTCGGGAATGGGCCCTCCTCATCTACCTATTCATACGCGGAGAGCCTGTAGATGCCGCCCAACTCATTTTTGATTATTTGAGGAACTCGGTCACCGAGGCACATTTACCCATTGGATTTCCTCATTTTATCTCTGGGTTGTGTATCAAGGCAGGAGTGGCCCCAACACAACAAAGGGTGGAGCTCTTCCCATACAATCAAGAGTTCAAATATGACTCCATCAGAGTAGCCGACATGGTAGAGCCTGGGGTGGAGCAGCCACTGAATAAGCCCGGGGAGGTGGCACCCATTGAGCAGCCTGCACCACCGCCACCACTTGTTGAGGAGTACACAATGGAACGCTTATTTCTGTATCTGCAGCAGGTCCATCAGGAGGTCCAGCACCTCAGTGCCTCTCAGGTCAGAATGGATAGGCACATCCATCGGTTGGCCCAGCATTTGCAGGTTCCTTTATCTCCGGAGGACACAGCTGTACCATCAGAGCATAGGGAGATGCCCGGAGCATAGGATCGCACGGATGACAGCTAGCGATGGGCTTTTCATTTGTCTTGTGCTGTTTTTACTCTTTGTTTAGAACTCTTGTTCCTGGTCTTTTGGTTATCTTTCTTTATTTGCGTTGTAGTTTTCGTCTTTTTATTCAAACTCTGGTTTGCATTCGTTGTCTCCAACTCACTCTGTTGCAATTCATTGATTAGTTATATTCATCTAGTTGAGACCTCGTTTGCTTTGCATTGTTAGTGCTTTAATTGCTTTTACATATTCTTTTTGCCCTTTCATGCAGTTTTATCTGTTTGTGTTGTGATACTGTTTGAGAGATGCCCCTCATTTCACCCCGATGCATTGGTCCTGACATTGAGGACAATGTCCCATTTAAGTTTGGGGGTGAGGGATGTTTTTGTTTGTTGGGCTGAATTGATGTGGTTTTAAACTTTTACCATTACTCTTCCTCCTTTTAAATTCTACTTTGAGCCAGATTGTTGAATTATCTTTTGAATTGAGTGCATGAATCCAATGATTGTGGGGTGCTTAAATTATAGATTGCACAGGAAGGGTATGTAATGCATATAGCTACTGGAATTACAATATCAATTTCTTGTTTTGTGGTAATTTTGAAGAAAATTCCTGCGCACAATAATTGAGGAATAATTTGAATGCTTGTATTAAGAGAGAATAGTAACAAATTGATGTGCATAGATTGTTTGAATATCATTACTCTAGAACCTATCTTGGAACCTCTTGCGGCAAATCAAGGACTTCCATGTATTTTTGGAGAAATGATTTAGGCATTCTTTAAAATGCGTTTGAGCCTTTCACGCCTACCATGATGAATATTTAATCTCTTGAACCCCATTTGAGTCTTAAATTGAAAAACCATGTGAATTTTCTTGTTGGAAGCCTACATGAAACCTTACCTACTTAGCCCGAAAAATCATGAATTACCCTTAATCTTGAGATAATTGATAAATCATGAGTGGTAATTAGAGAGGGTGAAGGGATGGGAAATGATGTAAATTGTATATTTGGGTACAGGGTGATGTTAGTTGTGCATGGTTATATTAGTTGCACTCTCATGAATCATTAAAGTTATTTGCTCTAAAAAAAAACAACATATTTAGAGAGGAGCAAAAGTCCAAAGATGTTTGAGGTGCAAATGTTTCATTAAAAGATAAGTTTGAGGGGGTTTTTACTTGGCTTCATATAGTACATCAAAGTTCAAAATAAGGAAGAGAGATGATATGTAATGCATCATTTATCTCAATATATTTGCAATCCCTCTTACCCCGTCATTTCAATAAGCTATTAACCCTGGCCACGTTACAAGCCTAAAAGTCCCATTGAGCTCAAAGGTATATGGTGGTTATCTTATAAGTGGAGAGGCGAGAAGAGGTTAGGCATATGAAGTGTTGATGTTAAGGCAATTTTTTTTTATGCATATTGGAGTGTTGCTTTCAATCTTGATACTTGTAGGAAAGTTGTTTTTTTTTTGATTAATCACACATACACTCTTTGAAATTACAAGGAAACCGGTTATTGGATTGAAAGTCATGTAGCTATGGTCATTTGACTCGTTCCTATGTTATTTATCTTCAGTGGCACTTGGTGAGGAGAAAGTTCATGCCACCATAGTAATTAGATAATTTATGCAATCTAGCTAATTTTCCTTCTTCAGTTTACTCGAGGACGAGTAATTGTTTAAGTTTGGGGGTGTGTTAATCATACCAAATTACATCGTTTCAGCGCATTTTCCTTGAGTTACGCATTCACATATGTACATACTTGACACTCAGGATAGGAAAATGTGTAATGTAATCCTAATAATGCATGGTAGTATGTTTTTGTCTTGTTATGCATTATTTTATTCCCATGAAAGATCATAAATCCTCATCTTTATTGCAGACCTCATGGGGAGAGCAGTGGAGCAGCCAAGCACCTTTGGTAGAGTTGGAGATCAACAAAGAAGGGAGTAGGCTTCTGGAGAAATCCACGTCGCGACATGGTGGAATGAGGCCGCGGCTTCATAGCAGACAATGAGGAAAATGTTCAAGTCCGAGCTCACCACGTCGCGGCTACATGGAATAAAGCTGCGGCCCCATGACACACAGTAAGCTAAACAACACTGCCGAATGACACGAGGCCGCAACGTGGATCTTCTAGCCGCGGCGAGAATCCTGCGTCAGCAAAACGCAGAGCTTCATTCGAACGAAGTATTTGAAGGGGTTTGAGGAGATATTCGGCAGACACCGAGCGAGGGCACGAAGGGACATCCAAAACTCAGCTTGGGGAGCTTGGGTGTGCTAGGGTTTGGTTTCTTAAAGGAGATTGAAGCTAGGGTTTGAAGTCTTGAAGAGATTTCAGCTTCCCTCTTTGGTTTTCTTGTATTTCCTTCTTTCTTGTCTCACTTGTGTTCAATAATGATGTTGATTGAGATATATGTTGTCATGATTTTGTTGAACATGAGTGGCTAGTGCTCCATTTCTAGAATTATTCTGAACCCTTGTATGGATTAAATACTCATTTCTCCATTATAATTGTGATTAATGCAATCTTTATGTTGATTTAACTCTATTCTTAATGCCTCTTATTGTTTAGCAATCAATAAGATTGTCCGGTTTATTTAAGTTATGCTTGAGAAAGTTAGCTTACATAAAGAACTTGAGTTGGGTTATGTGAGAACTCGAATCTTGCTTTGTTGAGTGACAAGTTGTGCTAGTGGGGTACAGATATACTCTTTAACCTCATATAGTTACTTAGGATTTGAATTGAATTTGAGAGTTTAATTAACTAATTAAGAGATTACTGAATTAATTGAACTAAACAGCTATTTGGAGATTCGAGAGAGCATATATAGCTAAATTGGTATCATGACTAACATGATCTTGCATTAAGAGCAATTGTAAAAGGAGTGTAAGCAGGTATTTATGAAATACAAAGGGAATGAATAATCCTAGGTCTCTTTGAATTCTTCAAGTCCTAGTTGTCCTTGTTGCTAATTTTATACGCTTGTTTTGAATAGTTGAAGTTAATTAAATAGTGAACCTTTGATTTATGTTACTCGAATTAATCAAAAATGCAATGTCCAATGTTTGACCATTTTTTAATCTAAGTCCCTTTGGAAACGATACTCACTCATCACTTTACTATTACCTTGGCCCGTACACTTGTGGTATAGCCCGGTGGTGAACAATATCTTTCTCAATCAATCCAAATATCTGAAGGAATTGCTGAAAAAGTTTGGCGTGGAAAATGCTAAGCCAATGGGAACACCTATAGCTACTGCAACCAAGCTTGATATGGATGAAGGAGAAAAAATGGTTGACATAACTCAGTATAGGAGAATGATTGGATCTCTGCTATACCTAACTGCCAGCAAACCTGACATTATGTTCAGTGTCTGTATGTGTGCAAGGTTCCAGTCATGTCCCAAAGAAACCCATGCAACAGTTGTGAAGCGTATCTTCAGATATCTTATTGGAACGTCACAGATGGGTCTTTGGTATCCAAAGGACAATGGAGAAGATCTCAAAGGATACACTGATATTGACTTTGTAGGATCCAAAACTGACAGAACAAGCACAAGTGGAACATGTCAGTTTCTTGGAGGATCCTTGGTCTCATGGTTTAGCAAGAAGCAAAACAGTGTGGCCTTATCCACGGTAGAAGCTGAATATGTTGCTGCTGGAAACTGTTGTGCCCAAGTCATCTGGATGAAACAATAGCTTGAAGATCTTGAGATTGAGATGAAGGAAATACTAATAATGTGTGATAACCAAAATGCCATTAACATCACAAAGAATCCTGTCATGCATTCAAGGACAAATCATATTGAAGTTAGGCACCACTTCATAAGGGATCATGTTCTGAAAGGAGATATCAGATTAGAATACATCCCTACAAAAGATTAAATTGCTGACATTGACAAAGCCTTTTTCAAAAGATAGGCATTGCAAAATCAGAAGAGGATTGTGTATGGTAAATCCCAATGAACTGTAAGTAAATCCTTGTGCAAATCTGTTTTAGAATTTCTGACATTGATTTAATTCTAACTTTAGCATCGGAGTAAGTTTAATTTAAGTTGCAGGTGCTCCTCATAAGTTTCAATGGCAATAAATCAGAAAAATGGAGCACACCAGAATGGAACAGTCAAAAAGTGAAAAAGAAAGCAAGAAATTTGAGTTTCTGAATCCATTCTGTAAGTTTATAATGTTTAAATTCGCATTTTAGATGTTTATTAGACAAATTTCCTTGATGAATTGTGTTTTTGACAAGTCAGCATGCTTAACATTCGAATTTAGATGCCTATCAGACGAACTTCAGCTTGCTTTACATTATAACAATTCTCGGTGGTCCTTCAAAATTCGTCTGTTGGTCTATGAAAATTTGAATTTTCAAAAAATAAAGTTTCAATATTATCTTTGTCCAACTTAAAGATTGTACGAATTTCCATTTATCAAAATACGCATGTTGGAAACCCTTTACAAAATGTTGAAATTCGAATTTTGGAATCAAAATTCGTCTATTGAAACATTCTCACATTATTGAGTCTCTAAAAAGACAAATTTTCATAATTAAAATTCATCTGTTGATTGTTGTATTGATAATTACTTGTTACATGTTCTTCGAAACTCGAACTTTGTTGAAACAAAGTTCGTCTGTTCATCTTTTGCTGCTTGAACTAAGCCTCTGTCAGATGAACTTCCAGGAGAAAATTCATCTGTCAGTAAGCTTTGTTGAAAGGGATAACTTGTAACTGCTCGAAGTTCAAATTTTGACCCTTCAAAATTTGTCTGTCCTGCGGTTACACACGTTAAAACCAACGGTTATCCTCTGAACAGACGTAACCCTATTCATCTCTCTCGTGGGTCTGTTCAAATTCTCTCTTCAATACCCTTTAATTCTGACCGTAAATCTTCATCCTCCACTATTTAATCTTCTTTTCGCACCCTATAAACACATTCCTTGCATCATTCTGAATTATTCATCCATGAAAATGGCAAGAGTGAAAAATCCAAAAGTTAGAAAGGGAGAGTTTTGGCCAAAGAGAACCGTGAAATCCCAATATGCCTCAAAGGAGAGTGAGAAACCGAAAAGAAAAGGCGAATCCAACAAAGTAACCCCCTCCAAAAAGCAGAAAACAACATCAAAGGCTGATTCAAAGAAAACAGAGCCTACGGTTCCTGCTCCTGCTCCTGCTGCTGTTGCTTCCACTTCCTCCTCCAGTACTGAATCTGGAGAATACGAGCTGACCACATTGCCATTATAGAGCAATGCTCATATTCAGGAAGAGTACATGACCAAGTTTTTGGACAAGAAGGTAATCAAGCCTCACTGTGTCAATATGGAAGAATTTTTAATCTCTAACAACTTTGATGCCGGGCTGTGGATGATCAAATACAAGAATTTGTTAGAGATATTAGAAAGATACGATGATGAGGTAGTCAAGACTTGGTATGCCTCTCTGAAATACAACAGCAAGAAGAAAAAGTGGGAAGTCAGTCTAAGATCAAGGACTATCTGGCTAACAGATGAAACCTTTAATGAGGTTTTAGAGATTCCAGGGCAAGATGGCTTGAAAATTGACATTACTGCTTCTGGGTATATGGATAAGGCAAAGACAGCTGATGAAGAAGGTGGCCCTTTCTTGAACTATAAAGAGAGCACAATCCTAAATACCTTGTTCAAAAGAAAGGAGAACAGGCCACCCATAAGCTTGCTGAAGCCCGCTGACCTCAGTGCTCAAGTGAGAATCCTACACTACATAGTGTCTAGGATTATCTTCAACAAAGGAGGTAACTTCAATCTAATCATGAGGGCAGAGGCACATGTGATGCCAATAATCATGCGTGGGAAGCTTATCAACATGGGACATACCATTCTCCAACGCATGATCAAGGCTAGAGATCAGGGGAAAGACTCCACACTTCCTTATGCAGCAATCATCTCTAAGATCCTTCAGTATGCCAGAATTCAGCATCTTGAGAAAGGGAAAGGGAAGCCTACTGAGATCTTAAAGGAAGAAGAGCTGCAAAGGATGGGTATAGAGAAGAAAGATGGAAGATGGATTGGAAAGGGAGCTGGAAAATCTGAAGATTGCTTCTTTGATGAAGATGCCTCCCTGCAGCAAGAAGGTACCTCTGAGGCTCCTCCAAGACCCATACCTCAGCCTTCTTAGCTTGTCCCATCTCCATCTCAGCCTGCTCAAATTCCATATACTCCCTCCTCTCGTGCCAAGCCAACCAAGATCACTGAGTTGTATGACAGTTTGTCTACACTCATACTCAACATCAGGGATGAGCAAAATGCCAAGTTTGCTCATCTGCAAGATCAAATCCACCAATTGGCCAAGAACATGAAAGTGGTTGCTAATGCATATGAAGATATTCAGAATGTCATTCCTGCCACATCAGCTCCACCTCAGCCAGGATTCTCTGAGCCTGTTATGTCTCCAACTCCTGAGCCTCTAAGTCTATTTGAACTAGCCTCTCCTGATCCTGATGTTGCTGTACATGACACTGAGGCTGCTGGCACATTGAGCACACCACAGGCCTCCAGCAATGAGGTAAGTCCTGGTCCTCCCTTGGATTATGGCATGGAGGAAGAAGGTCCTCAGGAATCAAGCTTTCATGAGCCCATTTCAGCAGATGCTCAAGATTCAATTCTTTCCACTCAAGAATCTGAGCAAGTTGAGAGACTAGTGGTAGCCATCTCCACTTCACCATTCATGCAAGCTGCCCTGAATGAAGAAAGGAGCATTGTGCCTTATGTTGATTTGCAAGTAATTGCACATGATGCTCTTTTGCAAGCTCAGAGAAGAAGGCTTGAAGAGATGTTTCGTCCTCCTGCTCCCTCACCTGTTACATCCTATGGTCTCTCGGAGGCACGAAGGGCCCAATTGGCAGTTACAAGGCAAGAAATTTCTAAACTTCTTGAAATCTCTGAGGATGAGGATGAGGACACAAGTTCTGAAGTCTCTGGATCCTTGCCAAAGCTCAATCCAGAAATGCCTTTTGTCCTTGTGCCTCTTCAAGCTATTCCAGTGTCTCAGATCCCTCCTCCTGCAGATTTTGTACACCTTCCTGATGATGCCAAAAAGGGTGAGAAGATATCCGGACAAACTGGAAAGTCTTCTGGCAAGACTTACAGCAAGAAGTCCAAGTCCAAGAAATAGTGTCTTGAACTCATGGATGCTTAGTTCTTCTTGTAGTATTTTGTATTGTTGTCTTTTTGTATTGTGTTCTTGTTATATCTTGTAAAATGACTTTTTGATGAAATGAAAATTTCTTTGATTGCATCCTTGTGTTGAACTTTGAATGAATTAATGAATCTCTTTACTTGATCTATTGCACATAATATCTTTTGAATTATAATGCATATGTTGAGGGGGAGCTTGTTAAAGCAAATCCAAGTACTAATCCAGTTTGTAAGTTGTTTTGTCATCATCAAAAAGGGGGAGAATGTTGAATCAAGTGTTTTGATGATTCCAAACTAACTTTCTAGAGCTTTGAGAGAAGATATCAAAGGTGCACAAATGATCTTAAGTGGATAAATTCAAGAAAAACTAGCACAAGAATAGATGTATAATCTATAGCCATGTTTAAATTGAGTAAAAGACTTTGAATTGGTAAAAAGATGTTTTAAAACCATGATTCTATGTTAATGCATGGAATATTTGAAAAATATCCACTAACAGACAAAGTTTGAAACGTTTATACTGATATGCTGTTTTGAAAATTCGAACTTTGGCTTTGGAAATTTGAATTTCGTATTGAAAATGAACAAGTCTGAAAAGGGCCTTCTCTGACAGAAGAACTTTGACTGCAGAAATTTGAATTTTGAATCTTGTCTGAAAAGAACTTTCTCTGACAGACGAACTTTAGCTTTTGAAAATTTGAATTTCAGACAAAATACAACTTATGAAAAATGAAAAATTCATCTGAGGAAATGTCAAAGTTCATCTAAAAACTAAGTTTGGAAATAGCATCAAAATGGCTCACTGACAAATGAACTTTGAACATGAAAATTTGAATTTCAGAAACAAAGCTTCTGAGTCTGTTATGATGATATGTTGACATACGAATGATAGTATTCATAAATTCAAACTTTGAAGTAAGTCTGAAAAGAGACCTCTCTGACAAACGAACTTTGCATTTTGAATATTCGAATTTTGAACAGATGAACTATTGTGCCTTAATTGAACTGCCCACTGACAGACAAATTTTGGGTATCAAAATTCGAATTTCGAAGGCACTGTAGCAAAATGGAATAACTGTTTATACTTTCCAGAAGAACTTTAAACTTGAAAATTCATATGTTCCAATATAGAAACATCTTTCAAAAGATCAAAATTTGAACTTTACTTCATGACAGACGAACTTTGAATGTTCAACGTTAAAGTCTTTAGCTTTTTGTTTCTGCGAAATTCGTCTGTTGACTAACCAAAATTCGAACTTTGGATGTCAGAAGCATTAAATGCGGTTGGTGAACAGATAGTTTTTCAGAGTAACCGTTGGGTAACTTCTCTAACGGATAGATTTTGTCTCTAATGTATAGTTAAGACCTAAATCTATAAATATAACATCATTTAAAGTTGTGGGTAACGATTTTAACTTTGTATATACTGAAACTCTGCCAAATCATCAACTCAAAGTCTCTTACTCTCACATACTTCATTCTTTGTACTCCAACTTTCATATACACTCTGATTAAGAGAGTTTATTCATTGTAAACAATCTTATCTTCATTTGGAAGAAAAATTTTCTTGTGAGGGGATATTACAAGGAATTGGGGAAGCACTTAGCAAAAGTGCAAAGAGAGAAAGTGTGAGCTCTAAAACAAAGCATCATAGCTGTACTGTGGCATTTTCAAGAAGCCCACTGAATTCTTGCAAGATAGTTAAAAATCTTAAGTGGTGACTTGAGGACTGGACGTAGGTCAAGATTGAGAGACCGAACCAGGATAAATATCTGTGTCTTCCCTTCTCTATTATTGCTTTTACTTGTTATTCATTTATACTCTGTTTTACTGTCACCTTTGTTTTCTTCACTTTATTGATATTTTGCAGAAAATTTCAATCTTCCCAATTCACCCCCCCTGGCTTGGGAAGTTAGCATATCTAACAAATAAGATGCCCATCTTATAAGAATAACCATCTGGACAGACCTGAGAATATGATCCACAAGCTGTGTTATACAGATAACCTCAATCCCTTTTCATGAAATTGAAGAATGGACTTTGGAAAAGTTTTGAGATTGAGTCTTTATCCCCATAATCTTCAATGGTTATGCGTATAAGGTAAATTATTTATATGAAAATAAGATAAACACTTAGAAACATCTTTGAAACTGAAACCTTATCCCCATAAGCTAAAACATTTTCATGAAAACAAAATGGACACTTAGAATCATTTTGAAATTGAAGTTTTATCCTTATAAGATAGCTCTTTTTATGAAAACCATTTTGAGATTATAAGCTAATCATTAATCATTAAATTAGCCATCTAGAATCATTTTGAAATTGAAGCTTTATCCTCATAAGATAGCTCTTTTCATGAAAACCATTTTGAGATTATGAACTAATCATTAATCATTCAATTAGCCATCTTGTTTAATATTGGGTGAATTCAAATTCAAAGTTTATCTACCTTCTTTTACAAATATCTTTCTAAGATATGTGAAACAAGAAACTCCAACTTTGTTCTTTATTTTGCTTGTGTTTCTTTGATATTGAATTTTTAAACTCATTTATTTAAAATCATCAAAACATCTGAATTAACAAAACTAATGTTAATCAAAATTAAGAATAAGATAAGAATTCAATTATGAAAATGTGGATAATTCATGGACTTGGCAAGTAACTTAAACTTATCCTAACTTGAGTCCAATTAAATTAGGAATAGTTAAGTTCTTGATTAAACAAGTTAATTAGATTAAACACTTATTTACTTTAAGTATCATATAAATAATTAATTAATCCTAGATATTTCTATTTGTTAATTAATCACCTAGAATTAGCCTAATCCAATCAATTAAGAATAATCTTAATGTTCATTGATTTTAAATTAAATCTGAAAAATTGGGTACAATTATCAATTAAACCAAATTCGATAATTAATTCCCTAATTATACAGTACTACATATATCACTATCTAGATTGTATCATAAACTAATGATTTAATTAAGATAATACCAAATAGGGACAAAACACACAAAATTCCATATCTAAAACAAGCACAAATCCAACTCAAATCAACATTAAATAACTATAATTATGTATTTAATATATTCCAAACTCAAATCTAAGTCTCCAATCATCAAGATTTATATAAATTCCCATCAATCCTAATTTAGAAACCCTAAACTAAAATTAATTTAAATTTAGAAAAATTAAGATAATAGAAAGAAGAGACTTCCCATTCCTCCTTTTATACACTAGGCAAGTCCAAAATCCAACTTCATTGCCTTAGTGCCCGTTTGGTTTTCAGTTAGTTAAAAATGAGTTTTGGTAGAATTAGTTTTGCAACGTAGTTATAATAAAAATTAGTTTTGAATTAATGTGTTTATACTTGGATGATTTATTTGAAAATTGGATTTGACAAAACTCATAATTTTTCTTCAAATTGAGCTAATACTCTATCCCATGATTAATTTAATTTGCTTGAACTAAAATTTAATCTGCATTTATTTAATTGAGAATATAATATATTTGATATAATATTTTCTTACAGGTTATAGTCCATGGAAAATAAAATTTTGAAAGGGCATTTTAGTCATTAGATAGGAGAAATTTTACAAAAATTTTATTTTTTTATTTTTTTTATTTTTATCTGACTTTAAAATAAATACAGATAAAAATAAAGAAGTAGAACGGAGAAGCAGGGGAGCTACTACTCATGCGGAACTATGTTTTGGCTGAAAAATCCTTTTCCAACGGAACTGAAAAAATTAGCCAAACATATGGCAAAACACATCAAACCAAGTTTTGGGTCAAAACTTGGTTTTAATAGTGATACTACCCCAAAAATAAACCACAAGCTCCCTTAACCTCCCATTTGAAGGACTCCAACCTCAAGAAAAACAGTGGAAATTTCGGCCATGCTTTTGAAAGGGATGGAGAAGAGTCTACTTAGCTTGATGATGGTTGAGAATGCTTGAGAAGAACCCACGATGACAAACTTCCCTTGCCTTCCTTGGTGATGCTCACGACCAAATGAAAGAGAGGAGGAAGTCTTTGGTGAAAATGATGGAAGGAAGTGGGGGAATGGTGAAATAAGGAAGGAATTTGTGGTGGATTGGAGATAAATTCCCCCAAATGGGATGAAATTAAGAAAGAAATGGATGAGGACGTGAAGCTTCAAAAGGACGAGAGAAATGAGCTGATCAGAGGGAGGTCCCGGCGGCTGTGGGAGAGTGAAAAAAAGAAGGAAGGGCTGTCCGAAAAGAGAGAAATATGACCCCATGGCTTGTTTGGTTGTGGGAAATTGGTGCAGGGGAGTGCTACGTAGACCACTTAAAATAAAAACAGATATAAAAAGATAAATAATAATGAGAAAAAATAGAAAAACTAACTAAAATTTTCATAAAATTTATTCATTTTAATGACCAAAATGTCCGTTCAAATTTTCAACCTTCATGGATCATGATGTACGAGAAAATATTACATTAGATAAATTATATTCCATATTAAACAAAATGTAACATAAATCAGATTAAATTATGATATAAGGAAATTAAATTAATTATAGGATAAAGTTTAAGGTGAATTTGGAGAAAAATTATGAGTCAAGATCATAAAAATAAAGGAAATAGAATACTAAAAGAAAATTCCAAAGCTTTTTAACAATTTTGCTGTTACATGAGTCAATTTTGAATTATTTTCTTAATTACAATTAAAACACAAATGACTCAAAATCATATTGAGAATTATTAAATAAAATAAAATAGAAAAATTAATTTTTTAGAATAATTTGGAAGATAAAAATAATTAAAATTAAATCTTAATTTTTAAAATTTATCCTAAAATTCTCATTTATTACAAATTAAGGCTAAAATCACACAAAATGCTTAAATAAGGGAATAAAAATAATAAAAATTTATGATTATCAAAACTATAAACGATGATCAATCTTAAGAGATAACGTAGCAGTCCATATATGGCTTGACTACCGTCATGGACTTTGATTTAATATTATTTTTAAAGTTTTATAACAAGTTAAGATTGTGTGTTGCAATTCATAACAGCCCATGTTGACTTGTATTATGATACATAGTAGTGTTCAGTGTATCACTAGTTGGACTAGTGTATTGCCTTATATTGCAATAGTAAATAATCTTTGTTGTATTACTAGTTGAAATTGTGATTGCAATCAAATTGTACTCTTCATGTTTTCTTCTTATGTCAGTGTTTTCTTTTCATGTACTTTGAATAATGGCACACAAAAAGAAAAGATTCAACGAAGGACAATTTGCGATGGACACCCGAAATGGATGGAGCTTTTATTGATGCTTTATTGGAAGACATGATGAAACAAAACCATCCCGATGACACATTTACTACATTTGCATATGATGATGTGCTGAAAGCTCTTAAAAATTCGTTTGTGCCTTACATTACAAAGCAACATTTGAATAATAGAAAGAAGACATTGTCACAGCGATTTTAAGAGCTTTATGATTTATTTAATGGATTAAGTGGATTTTCATGGAATCCTATAACAAAAATGTTTGAAGTTAAAAGTCCAATTTAGAATGACTTGATTAAGGTGAGTAACTTGTTCATGCTAACTATTATCATTGTCAAGTGATATTTTGAAAATTTTGCTTTGGAATTTTGTTGTTAAAAGTCAACATTTTTTCTTTAAAAAAAAAACCAGGTGCAAAAAAGTGGAAGAATGCACCCATATTGCATTATGATAAGTTGTATGATTTGTTTGGTGTTGACAAAGCAACAGGAAAATATGCGAAAATGGCTAAAGATAAGATAAAACAATGGGAGAATGAGTGCATTGACTTAAATGATTCTTTTGAAAGTGTAACAATATATGAAAGTGATTTAAACTTCTAGAATGAGACCATAAACTCATCACCTAACATGGATTGCAGTCCAAAAAATGGTATATCAAACCAATCCACAGGAGCTACATCTTGTAAAGGACAAAAGCGTAAAGCAACAATGATAGATACCATTTAACAAATGTGTGAAAAGATGACAACATGAATTAAGGAATTAGTTGATGTCATGCGATATGTTAATACTCTTAATAATAAATCAATTGCTATTGTTGGGAAGTAAGTTGAAATTGTTGAAAAAGGTCTTGCAATACTTGAAAAGAGTCGGCATCATAGTGAAGGGGAAGTATGGGTTGCACTTGAAGAAATTGGAATAATCTTCAATATTACTTCTTCTTATGTAATGAAGAAAGAAACAAGCGAACCTTTTTTGGAGTTTTACGTCAAGTGTGACTTCAAACATTGCTTAAAATGATGATTGAAACTAGATGTTTTGAAATAAGTAGTAAAATGATTATTAGATTTCTAAAAATAGACTTTTTATCATGATGTTTTTAGTATAGTTACATTTTGATGGTGGTGGAGACTTTGTTATATAAACACTATATTTAAATTTAATGGTAATTTAGATAAATGATAATTTTAAATTTTGAGCTTAGTTATCACGTGGTGCTCTATTTAAACTATATTTAATTATATTTATTGTGTCAAGTTTTGTTTCTCTTGTTTTTATTATGTTGCATTGCTTCTTAATGTAATGTTATGCTGTTTCTAAGAAGAAAAAAAATACCTATATTATTTTTAGATTTAAATATTGATATGTTATATATTTTTAATTTTAGCATTATTTTAAAATTTTTTAATCAATGTATAAAAATAATTTTAAAAATTTAAAAAAAATTAAGATTTGATAAAATAATTTTAAATTAAGATTAAAATTAAAATTTTATTTTAATTCATTTATTAATATGACATGGAAATTATGTAAATAGTATAGTAGAATAACATGTTTTATTATATATAAATATATTCTTAAAAATAATAAAAGTATTATTGTCAATGTATAATTAGTTACTTTTCTTCTTCACTGTTTTCTTTTGTTCAACCAAGCATATAGAGAGAAAATCACTCCTCTTCACTTTTCTCTTCTCTCCATTTTCTCTTCCCTCATTTTCTCTCCTCTCTATTTTTTCTCCTTAGCCAAGTGGAGGAAAGAGAAGCCAAGGTTAAAAGCTGGCTAAAAAGTGGCTTTCTATACAATTTATTAAAGGAGCCGTGGCTACTAGTTGGCTTACCTAGTTTGACTCCCTACAGTTTTTAAGAAGTAATAGATTAACAAATTAATTTAAATTATACTATATTATATTATATATTATGTATATATATATATATATATCTGTGTGTGTAAACAGGCTAACAGGATTTAGGCTTGATTTGAAGTAAATAGATCAGACCTACTAAATAACAGAGGCCTTAAAAAAGACCTTGGTACCTATTTTTTAAATAGGCCAAATAAGGTCTTTAACCGTTTGAAAAAAGGTTTAGTCTGTTCCCACCCCTAATTGTGGATCAATTTTTTTTGGCCTGAAGTTGTGGATCAATTTGATTCTTAATTTCTAGGGAAAATAGTTAAGAAGAACTTTGCCATTACTCTCCGGAAATATCATTCTACAGAACTTGATGGAATGTTTGGTGGATTTATCATTAGTGTTTATCATTGTTAAAGAATTTCAATCTTCGTAACCAACATAATTGTCTTGTGAATAAATAATTTCTATCAATTATCTCTCGGGGAGGATGATTCATCTGTCTTAATTGTTGGAATCATTATGAAACAAAGCTTTTTGTTGAATATTATGGTGCTTGTGTTTCTTTATTATTGGTTATTAAATTTACAAAAAAGTACAGCTATAGGCTGATAGTTTCACATTATATAATCTCGAGAAAGAGTAAAAAGATTCAATTGTTCACATCTAATGGAAGAACTAAAAACTTAATGGGAGTCCCCTCCTTTTTGGGATATACAAGTGACATGCAATATAACAAAGCTAACACGCAGTGCTCGCCTATCTGAAAAGAAGGAAAAGTTTTGGTTGGGGTGGTCAAAAGAGTCCGTTCTCTCAACGCTCTCTCATCTCTCATCGCTGTTGCTCGCAGTTCTCTTGTTCGATGTTGGGTACATCTCTAGCTCGCTCTCTCATCTTTCATCTGTGTTTAATGCTCTCATTTCACTCGATTTCTGAACTCATCGCGGCCTCTTGGTAATCCAACTCTCTTGTCTTGCTTCATCTCTCATCTCACTAGCTCTCTCTTCTCTATTGCTCTCGTCTCTGTCCGACTTTCTCGTCATGCTTGATCTCTCATCTCGCTCGCTCTCTCTTCTCTATTGCTCTAATCTCTGCCTGACTTTCTCATTGTTTTTTTTCCTATTCTCTTCTCTGTTTCTAGGTTTTGTGAAAATCCCTTATGATTGATCTGTTCATGTTGGGTGTGTTAATTTCTTTCTATTTTTCGGTCAAGGTGTGTTAATTTCGTTTTGTTTTATGGTTTAGCGAGTTGTTTTTTAGGTGAGTGAAAATGGAATCTAAAGCTACATCGGCAAGCTCAATTGGAAGGAGGGTTACTGAAGGCCGATGCTCAAATTTTTAAGGTAACAAAGTTGTTTATATAGACATGTTATCTTCTGCCTTAACAGATTCATCTTCTGAAATCTTGTACTGGCTGGAAGTAAGAAAGAAAAATGATTTGAGGTTATACTTCTTTTTTTTTTATTGAATCAAAGGTTATACTGGCTGCAAATTAAGGGGATCCTGTTATTATAGTTTTCTAATAAAAAAATATTGTAGAAGACATGGTGCTGATATCTTATTCATCTTCCAAAGTAATTGCAAAGGCCAAGGAGAAGATGAAGCTACTTGTTCGTCGTCTGTTGATGTTGATGGTGGTTGTCAATGCAGTTCAAGTTGGGGTCTATATGAAGAAATGTTGATTGTATAATTGTAGGACTTGCAATTCGTGCACTGTTATCTGTGTTGTATCTGTAGGATGTCTGAATTGAATGTTAGGGGTGTAATGTGATGTTGTCAGTGTTGAAATTGGCTTTATGCCATGAAATGTTGTCTGTGTTGTAACTTGTATTGTAACTGTAGGATGTCTAAGAATCTTTTTGTATTGGTGTCGGTTTAGTAAATGTGGCTATGGACCACAAATTATGAATGTTATCCTATGATGTATTATTTTGATAAAGTTCTTTTGTTCCATGTAAACAAGAAGGGTGTAGTGAATCTGCATAATTCCCCTATTTATTTAACAAACTCATTTATTTTTATATTTCTTGCTTATAATTGCCCACTTAACATTACTGTGCTTCTTCTAAGGTTTAACGACCAGGAAGAGACATAACATTACTGTCGTTACAGGAACAAATTCCTAAAGACTTGCTTTCTATATAAATAATGATTTTCAACGTAGCTTTGTTTTATGTCATGCTTAAGGTGTATCTCACATAATTATGACTGACATTATGCATACCATGCTACTCAATGTTATTCAAATGTATCGAGACCAAAAAAAACATTAGATAAATGAGCTTTTAAATTTCACATAACTGGACAATAGTTAACTAGAGTCTCTAAATATAAAAGTAAACCTATTTAAGGGATTTATGAGCTTCTAAATTTCGCATAACTAGACAATAGCTATCTTTTTTTTTCTTGGTGAAGTATTGCATAAAAAAATCATTTATAGCATGGTCATATTACAAATTATATGACGGATGCGAAAAAAGGTAAAAGACAGAGCAAAGATCAACATTTTCTCAAAAAAAGAACAGAGCATAGAATAAAGAGCACCAGGGAAACAAATTATATGACAGAAAGGGGAGTGCTACACATAAAGCTAGCTTTTTAATTGTTCAAGAAGTATACCCATAAAGCTACACAACATCAAACAATCAAATATCCCATAAAGCAACCCTTTTTTGCATGAAAGTTGGTGACCTTTTTAAACAAAAGAGCAGAAGACATCAGCAACAAGGTTCATCTAATTAAAGAATAAGAATACAGCAAAATAAACACAAAATAGGAGATGAGAATAGAGCAAAAGACAGCAACAATAAGGTTGAGCAAAGTGACAGCTTCTAACTCCCATAAAGCAACCTTCTTTGTGTGACAAATTCCTCTAAACTACCAGTAAAGCAACCTTGTTTGAACTTACTGCTCTGTAGTGCTTCCATTTCTTCAACGCATTGTGCTATGCTGGTTATGGAATTGTCTGCGCCCTTCAAATTGTGTCCATCGACCTTCAAGAGTGATTTGAAAAGAAGACAAGTTCCTAAACCCCGATCAAGTTTGTGTCTTATGTAACAGATGAAATTCTCTTCTTGCAAGCCCTACATTTTGCTGTGCGTTTTGATCTCATTCAGCCCTCCCAGGTGTCAATTTATCCACGCTGTCACTAGTTTAGAAATGTCATCTACCATGTGTGACTCTGTCTTCCATCTCTGTGTTTTGACACTGTCTGTGCCACGTGGAGATTCTTACACCACTTTCTGAAAGCTCAGGGATTGACAGACCAAACAGAGATAACTTTAAGAATGGATTTAAAAAAATTTAAACCACAGAGACTGATTTCAAAATCAATCAAAACTTAAGAGATCAAAAGCTTATTTTTCCCAGTCATTTATTTCTAAATGAACCTTATAGTTCCAATCTACATATTTACATATATAAAAATCTAATACTAATGGGTACTCAAGTGATTTCTATCCCGCTAAAGCTAGTAATTATTGAATTGGTAAAACTAACCCACTTAAATACCCCATTGAACTTTCCATATTATTTAATATGGGATATAGACATTCCATATCACCTAAATCTCCATCAAATATCTAAAATTTTATAAGTGCCATCATTTTGGTGTTGTACAATGCCAAAATTTTTAACATAGTCAGGGCGTCATTCAAAGATCCAGAAGCTAATTACATCTCAATAAGTGAATCGGCAAAAACTGAGAAACAACCTTATATTTCTCTATTACTTTAAATATGCCTTAGAATTGAGCTCTGAAGTCTGCACATGCACAAAACCAAAGGAGTTACCAAATTAAGCGAAACACCCTTCATTTGTTAGCTTAAGATATGTATCCCCGATGCATCAGTACCTCTTTCTTCAAATTTTTCAAGTCCAATATTTCACTCAGGAGGCATTTCATGTATATGAAATAAAATCCTATCAAAAGATGAGCTATTCATTGACTACAGATCATTTGATCAGTGCTGAGAATAGCCCAAGAAACATGGAATCCTAGGAAGGTACTGTGGCTTACAGGGGTTATTCTCCCCTTTTTTTTACCAACAGGGGTTATTCTCCTTGAATTCGTTCCTCTTGATCTAAAAAGTGAAAACTGTGGATCCTAGCAGAATTACTTATTCAACAATCTGCCCAACTGCAACCTGGATTTTTTTTCATATGCTTATCTCTCATCAAATTTCTTACTTGTGCTGATCCTTCCCAATCCTCAGAAGTTGCAAGTATATTAGATAATTGTATAAAAGCAGTAGAATTTCCAGGATCCAGCTCAATAATTTGCTCAGCAGCCTTCTTGCCAAGTGTCTTGTTTCCATGGGCTACGCAACCTCTCAATATTGATGACCACATGCTTGCATCAGCATCAAAAGGCATCTCTTCCATAAGATCCATTGCTTCCCCAAAACAACCAACACGGGCTAAAAGATCCACCATGCAAGAGTAGTGTTCAATCTCTGGATCTATATTATAATTACGTTTCATATTACTAAACCAATTTCTTCCCTCTTCAACCAGACCATTGTGATCACAAGCTGAAAGAACTGCAGTAAAAGTGATACCAGAAGGCCCAACACCAGCATTCCTCATTTCACTGAAGAGGGCTAGTGCTTCTAATCCATATCCATTTGTAGCATATCCCATCAACATTGTATTCCAAGACACTTCATCAATTTTGATCATTCCATCAAAAACTTTACGGCCTATCTCAACAAACCCACATTTGCAGTAAAAATCAACAAGGGAAGTAGAAATGATCTGGTCATATTCAAGCCCAATAGTAATAGCTTTACCAAATACTTGCTCGCCAAGTTCAAGGGATGAAGTACTTGCACAAGAACTAATCACACTTGCAAAGCTAAACTTGTCCAATTTTAAGTCCAACCTAACCACTTGACAAAAGATATGTAATGCTTCACTTGGACACCCATTCTGAGAGAGGCCCACTATCATAGAGTTCCATGTTATCAAAGTTTTGATTGGCATTGTCTTAAAAATCCATTTAGCATCCTCAATTCTTCCACAGGTGGAATACACAGTGATCATAGTATTAAGTAAAATTGTATCATAAGCTTTAAGCTGGCTAAACAATTTGCAAGCTTCATAATAACTTCCACATTTTGCATATGCATCAAGCAAAGCACTAGCAACAATAATGTCCTCAGATACCCCAACTTTAATAGCATGGGCATGCATTTGTATGAGAAGCTCAATAACAAGTAAGCTACTGCCAGCACTCAAAATGTTTGCAATGGTAGAGGGGTCTTCCTCAACCTTATTTCTACGCATTTTGTTGAAGAGAGCCAATGCTTCCAATTCCTCACCATTGGATATATATCCTGAAATAATTGAATTCCACAATACACGACTTGGATTAATTTTCCTCTCAAAAATTCTTCTGGCATCACTCATTCTACCAGAATTTGCATACCCTGATATCAAAGCTGATAGAGAGAAGTCATCAGGTTCCTCCACAATATTCATAATATGATCTGCAGTAACAAAATCACCACATTTCCCATATAAATTAATCAATGATGTAAACAAGACTGAGTCGAGTTCAATATCATCAATCAAAATGCGTGCATGGATTTGTTTGCCACAATTTAAAGCCAACATATCTGTACAAGCCCCAAGCACAGTTGCCAATATGAATGTATCCCGATGCCTTGCTTCTAATGGGTCTGAATTCAAATTGTTGAAGAGCATTAAAGCTTTTCCAGGCTGCCCAATTCGGACGTAACCATGAATCATAGAATTCCACGATAGCTCATTTTTCCTGGGCATAGCATTGAACAATGAATTAGCTATTTCTAGTTCACCAGCCTTTGCAAATCCTGAAACAACCACATTCCAGGAGTAATCGTTCTTCTGAGGCATGATATCAAATAGCTCTAGTGACTTGTGCTTGTGACCTAACTTCATATACCCTTCAATCATTGTACTCCAAGAGAAACAATTTCTCTGAGGCATCTCCTCAAACAATTGGCGTGCATCTACCATGCTACCACACCTAGAGTACAACTGAAGAAGGCGATTTCCAATTGTAATTGCAGAATTCAGAATACCCCTTTTGAGAAAAGCCTGGTGGAGTTGCGTTGCTTGAGGAATTGAGTAATGGGTGTTGCCGGAGTGAATTGTGCAGGCAAGAGCATGCAGATCAGGATTCATTTTCTAATTGTTCATTCCGAGAAAGGAGAAAAAAGACCATAGTCAATGGATTTCTACTTTCTAGCACACCGAGCAATCAGTGCATGCAAAAGCAACACAAACAAATACGGCATGAAGCAAAGTAGAGTTTGCAACTTAAGCGTCATAGCCATGGTTCAACCTTCCAATCTCCGCTTCCATTTGTTTTGACCAATGGTATGAAAAATAAGGAGAAATTAGTACCGTTCACTGTTTTACAGTTTCAACCACATAAATTCTTAGAAATTTACTAAAAGATATTCCATAATGCACCAAAGAGTACCATAAATCAAGATGAAACAAGTTTTCTAAAGACACAAAAAATGGCAACATCCCAGCATCTAATTTACTACACAATAAAAATTCTTAATGGGAAGCTACAGCAACAAAATTGCAGAGGCTGAGACTTATTAAATTAACATCATAATTTGTTATTCTGATGGAGTAGGCGCAGGAGCTACTCATTTGTTATTCATAATTTCCATTTCACAATCCACACTAACATTCTTAACTCTTTTTTCATTGTTTGTATACTGGCCCTCAGGGATAGACACGTTATGCTATATGACATTGACATAGACACACACAAGTTACTGACATAACACTGAACAGATTCTCAACAAAAAACAATCAGCCAATGAACCCAGGAGAAAGCCAAAGATACTAGTCCAAACACCAAAACCAAATCAAGTTCAACTGTTCAAGCATGAGTATTGAGTAAAGCAGGAAGGTACAACTTCACCCAATCACGTTCAAATTGAATACAAGATAGTATTTAATTTTTCAGACTACATCCAGCAACAAGGCAAAAACGACAATTTATGCCAATTCCAAGCAATGAAGGAAAGCATAGTAAGGTACCCCATTAACCATTAACCAAAATAAAGTTCAAATATAGATTCTGACAGTCAAATTTGTGCAATACTTTAACAAATCAGAACTTCACAATACAATTATACAAAGCAAGAAACTGATTTTGAAATTAGAATAGCCAAAATCGAATATTAGATGGAGAAATCGAACCCTACCTGCAAGGAATGGTTTCCAGTTCCAACAATGATGAAATATTGCCCGTGGGTTACTTGCTCTCCTTCGTTTCGATCTACCTCTGTCTTCCTCTTTCTTTCTGTGATCAATGCGAAGGAGTGTTGAGTGAGTCGAGTGAAAGCAGAAAGCTGAAAAGGAAGGAGGTGTGGCTCACGGCTGAAAGCAAGTTGTCAGTCGAGCAAGAAAGGGAAGGACCGAGGATGTGCTGCTGAAACTGAAAGCGAAGGATGGGGAGGAAGAGCCGAAGACTGGACGAGGAGAAGACGAGACAAGGACTGAGCTGAGGAGGTGGCGGTGGCGGTGGCGGCGGCGCAGAGGAAGGCCGGCGAAGAGGCGAGAGCGATCGAAGACTGGTCTAGACGGGGACAACAGCGCACTGGGTTAGAGACTTGGGATTCGTCTTCATGTTTTGATACAGAGCCGCTGGAGGAATTAGGCGACGTCGTTATTCCCCATCGAAATTCTGAAACCAAAAAAAGGTAATAATAATAATCATACGTGGGCTGCAGGTTAAACTGGATGGGTTGAAAAAAGTCCATCTCAAAATGGGTTGTATTTTTTCAACCCAATCGACCTGCAAAAATAGGATTTTAAGCCACATAATTCTAACAAGTTTAACATAATCTCCTCTGTGAGAGCAAAACCTCTTTTTTGTGTGAGTGAAACTTCTCCTCTGTGAGTGACCAAACCTCTCCTTGGTGAGGGCCAGATATGTCGTGGTGGGTGGCAATTGTTTGTTGGTCTACTGTAGGCATATGTCGTTTGGATTACTAATGATCCAAGATGACACTACAGGCTTGGGGATGTTGTCTTAGTTGGAGTAGATTGGAACTGTGCATGGGTTCTCTCTTTCTGAGCATGAATGTCGTGTTGGGTTTTGGGGTGCCACTGCCAATGCACCACCGTCAATACTTTGCTACACAGGCCCCAACTTTTACGTATTCTTTTGTCCGACTACTTTGTTGTATGGTCACCCATAGATGCCAGTGCTTGCATCCTAGTTTGCCGTAGTGAAGATTAGCATTGGTGCAAGATTGCAGCAGTAGGCCACCTTGCTGCACTTATTGTTCGAGGAAACTGGGCTGTTGCCTTATGTTCTGTCTCTGTGGTACAAAGGGACTGAGTTCAAGGTCTTCATTAACTTTTTCATGGTAGCCATCGGACACTTGCACGGTGCCATTGACCTTGAGCAAAGGTTGGCTGTTGGAATCCTTGGCAGCTCCTTCACAAGACAAGGAGCAATTGAGTTACGTTGATCAGACCTTAAGAACGGTGAGATTTAACAGCAGCTTGGCGAAAACAAAGTTGAGGAGAGATTGAGTTTTGGAGACACGAGATTGCTGTGTTCTATACAGGAGGAATCGGCCGGACACCATGCAAACCGTTGAAAATGATGGTAGATCCAGTGGTGCATAATCCAACGCGGAAGTTTCCAAACTCCGACGTTTCTCTTGGCAATTACCTGGTCCGACATCTCCAAAACAATCATGGCTTTGCATCAAGGTGGGACATGTGGTGGCTAAAGCATATGGAAGTTGTGCGGCGTGGAAGATATGTGAACGTTGTTAACCCCTATCAGACTTGAACGCGAATCCACGTGCGGAATACGTGGATTTACGTGAGTGAGGAAGAGTATTTTTTTTTTAAGTTTTTTTTTAAATAAAAAAAAACTATACAGTAACAATATTTTATGTGTAGTCACGCACCATGCCACGTACGGAAACAGGGCTCTACCAGTTTCGAGGCCCACATTTGGACTACTAGTTTATTATGGTTAAATGGTGGCTACTAGATCTCAGATTTTGGGCCATTTATGTATTGAGATTTTATCGCTTTATTTTCTTGGGTTTATGGAAGATGGGTTTGCAACTCTGAGCTCTCTATATCAAAAAACTTTGTACAAGGCGGTTGCATGGCTTGCCAAGCCTTGTTAGAGTTGGATGAGTGCTTTCTAATGGGATTTTAATCCCCATCCCACCTTTTTATTATTATTATTGTTGTACTGTATATTGTTTACAACTTGTCTGGAGAGCTTATCTTATGATTCTTAAATAGTGTTCTAATGTTTTTATTAATAATATAATCTTTTTTTATTCTAGAGAAAAAAAAAACCTACGAAAATAGGCTAAAGGAACCAACTTGTGGGTTGGAATTCATTTTCCTAACTTTATTTAATCTTATCTAAATTTAAATCTTTTCAATTTTCTTTTATCTCAATTTTAATTTTTAGTCTTTAAATTGATATTTAAATCAATTGCTTAAGAAATATTCAAAACTCATAATTTCATATGTAGATGTGATTCATGTGCACTGTTAAATGTCAATCTAATGACTAAAAATTAAAATTGAGACAAAAGCAAATTGAGAAGATCCAAAGCTATATTTTATATCGTAAATTGTACTATTTTTTTGACCAAATAAATTGTATTGTTCATAACTTACATAGAATATGACATTTTGTATATTTGTTTATTTATTTTTCTGTTGAAAAATTGTACTAGTACCATAAAAATAAAAAAATATAATAAAAAATCAATGATAATTGGATTAAGTGGTAAATAATTTAACAATTTTTAAGTAATATCTTGAGTTTAAGTATTATGGATAGAAAAAGTTACATTAGAAAAGTTATCTTATTTAAGCCAGACAATACTCAAATATTTCTCAATAATATTGGATGTCGAATAATTATAAAAAAAAACTGTGAGAAATAATGAATAATCGCCATAATAATAATAATAATAATAATAATAATAATAATAATAACAATAATGAATTTTACGGCCATAAAGAGATTAAGAGGGGAAAAGTTAAATACTTTAAATTAAATGTCACCACTTAGGTATTAAGCTAATGTTACCCAACTTGGCAAAATAATAATAATAATAATAATAAACACTAAAAAGAAGACTTCAATACTACATAACTTGCCACATTATCTGTATAAATTATGATCCGAAAATAAGGGAACCATTTTTTCTTTAATTAAACAACACTTTCATTTTTTTTATTATGCTTTATCTAAATTAAATTTTATCTCATAATAATGACAAGTCATCATGTCATTAATATTAATATATATTTTCCAAACCAAATCACTTAGGACTCATGTGACATACTATACAGCTTTTTAGGACATTTAACATAGTATTAATATATTAACCAAATCTCTTATGCTCCGTTTGGTATGCTGAAACCAAGGGGACTGAAGTTAAATGGAGCAAGAATCCATGCTTGGGCTCGTTTGGTTCACTAGATGCATGCTTCCCTAGGGAAGCAACTTCCATCAAAATTGATGGAAGTGGCTTCCTTAGACACAGCGATGGAACTCTCTCAAGTTCCATGAAACTGTCCGCAAAAGACTAATTTGCCCTTTTGTGTGAAAGACGTATGGCGACTTGGATTGGAGTGTTTGACTATGGCGGTAACAGCATGTTTAATCGGCGATGGCGTTGAAGACGGCGAAGTGACAATAGTGATGCCCTTCCTCACTCGTCATCTTCATTTGCAATTTTTGAGCAGGATTTCTAGTTCTTGATCGAGTCATGACAATGACGACAGTCCCCCATTGGCAGCACCGACTTCCTCCTCCACAATGACATTAGATCAGCAACATCGATTTTGTTGAATCAAGAAGTTTTGATGATTCAAAATCAACTCTCAAGAGCTTGGAATAAAGATATCAAAGGTGCTCAAAGAGTTCAAGTGAAGAAATCCTGGAGAAATCTGTGCAAAGTTTGTTGTAGGATGTTTAGTTTGTTTTAATTTGAGTAAAAGACTTTGATTTGGTGGAAAGAAGCTTTAAAACCTTGATTCTATGTTAAACCATGGAATATTTGAAAAATACCCACCAACAGATGAAGTTTGAAAGGTTTATATTGAACTGTCATGGTGGAAATTCGAACTTTGGCTTTGGAAATTCAAATTGCGAGTTAAAAATGAATAAGTCTGAAGAGATGCTTCTCTGATAGATAAATTTTGGTTTGGCAAAATTTGAATTTTCATAAATGTCTGAAAGAAGCTTTTAGCAACAGATGAACTTTAGGTTTTGAAAATTCGAATTTCAGACAAAATGTAACTTATGAAAACTAAAAAAATTCGTCTGAAATAATGTCAAAGTTCATCTGAAATCAAGATTAGATTGAGTTTCCAAATTGCTCACTGACAGACGAACTTTGAACATGAAAATTCAAATTTTAGAAACTAAGCTCGTGAGTCTGTTACATTGATATGTTGACATACGAATGACAGTATTTATAAATTCGAATTTTGAAGTAAGTTTGAAAAGAGGTCCCTCTGACAGACGAACTTCGCCCTTCATAAATTCAAACTTCGAAGTAAATGAACTACTGTGCCTTTTGAGCCTGCTACTGACAGACGAATTTTGAGGTTCCAAAATTCGAATTTTGAAGGCACTGTAGCAAATTGAAAGTACTGTTCACACTTAACAGAAAAACTTTCCACTTGAAAATTCGTATGTCACTACATAGAAACATTTTCAAAATATCAAAATTCAAATTTCACTTCATGACAGACGAACTTCGGGCTTTCAACGTTGAAGCTGTTAACCTTCGGTTTCTGTGAAATTCGTCTGTTGACCAATCGAAATTTGAATTTCAGTATGTCAGAAGCATTAAATGCGGTTGGTTAACGGATAGTTTTTCAGAGTAACCGTTGGATAACTTCTCCAATGGATAGATTTTGTCTCTAACGGATATTTGAGACCTAAATCTATAAATACAACATCATTTAAAGTTGTGGGTAACGAATTAAACATTGTATATACTGAAACTCTGCCAAATCAATTACTCAAAGTCTGTTACTCTCATACTTCAATATTTGTACTTTAACTTTCATATTCACTCTGATTAAGAGAGTTTATTCTTTGTAAACAATCTAATCTTCATCTGGAAGACATATTTTCTTGTGAGGAGATATTACAAGGGATTGGGAAGCACTTTGTGAAAGTGCAGAGAGTGAATGAGTGAGCTCTAGAAAACAGAGCACAAACGTTGTACTGTGGCATTTGCAAGAAGCCCACGGAATTCTTGTAGTATAATGGAAAATCTCAAGTGGTGACTTGAGGACTGGACGTAGGTCAAGTGGAGAGACCGAACCAGGATAAATTATTGAGTCTTCTTCCCTTTACTACTTCTTTTACAATTATTTGTTTATACTCTATTTTACCATCATATATTGCTTTCTTCACCTTCTTGATATTTTGCAGAAAATTTTTAATCTTCCCAATTCACCCCCCTCTTGGGAAGCCAGCTAATCTAACAAGTGGTATCAGAACCCGGATTCCCAATCAAAGGATCTCACAGTCTGGGAATTAAAATGTCTGGCTTTGGAGAAAGTATCTTACCAGGAGGCAACAACACAAATAGACCACCTAGCTTCAGTGGAGAACATTATGGGTACTGGAAGATGAGGATGCAAATCTATCTCCAGTCAATTGATCTGGACATTTGGTTAGTCATTCACAAGGGAGATTTTGTTCCAATGGCTTTGGAAGATGATGGAAAATACAGAGAGAAGCCAGAAGCTGAATGGAATGAGGAAGACGGAAGAAGAGTCCTGCTGAATTTCAAGGTAAAACACTGTTTGGTCAGTGCTTTGAATCAGGACGAATTCTATAGAGTCTCCCAATGCTCCACTGCCAAGGAAATGTGGGACACCCTGCAAATTGCTCATGAAGGAACAACTGGAATCAGGGAAAACAAACTGAATACATGTATAGGAGAATATGAAAGCTTCAGAATGGCTGAAGGAGAAAGTGTAAAAGAGCTACAGAAAAGATCCACCCTCATTGTGAATCAACTAAATAGCCTGGGAAAGGAATACACTCAAACAGAGAAAGTCAGAAAGATCCTCAGAGCTCTCCCTCTGGAATGGCAACCCAAAGTAACAGCAATAGAGGAAGCCAGAGGAGAATCAATGGCCTCTATCACAGCTCTCTTTGGCAGCCTTGAGGAGTATGAAGGAAAACTGAAAGCTCTCAAGGAAGCTGGACAAGACAGAAAGAAGAAAGGCCTTGCTCTCAAAGTTGCTAAAGAAAAGGAAGAAGAATCTGACGATGGAGATGAGCTAGATGAATAAACTCTGGCTATGATGGTCAGAAAATTCGGAAAATTTTATAGCAAGAAAAGAAACAAGAAAATCTTCAAGAAAGGAGCTGCTGGAGATAGCAAGAGAGAAGCAAAAGAGCCTGTGACTTGCTATGAGTGCAAAAAGTAAGGACATATCAAATGGGATTGTCCACAATTCCTCAAGAAGCAAGAGAAAGAAAAGAAAGCTGCAGACAAAGGCAAAAAGAAGATAGCTTACATCTCATCAATATGGGGCAACAGCTCAGATGAGGAAGAAGATAATGAAGACGAAATTGTCAACATCTGTTTGATGGCACTTGCCTCTGAAGAAGCTAAAATCCCATGCAGCAATGATCAAGAAGATGAGGTATATGAATCTGAACCTTCATATTCTGAACTACTGGATGCATTTCATGAACTGCATGATGAGTTTGTTAAGGTTGTTAAAGAACTTAAACTAGCTAAGAAAAAGATTAACAAACTAGAATCTCAACACAACATTTCTAAAACTGCTTATCTACCTATTACTGAATCTGTTTGTTGTAAATCATGCATTGAACTAAAGCAAACTAATGATTATTTAGTGAAAAGTATGTCTAGGCTAACAAAAGGTAAAGATATGTTGTTTGCTTTAATAGGAAGTCAAAGAATATCACAGGGAAAAGCTGGACTTGGCTATGATCCTTGTGCAGCAAAAGAAAAGATTAGGAAGAAAAATCAGAATGTATACATGAGACATTTTGTGCATGCTGATGGAAATAGAAAGAAAGATCACGTGTCACATCACATCGAATCATATAATCAATCAAGGCATGCAAAACAAAAATATTATCTACATTATTTTCTTCCTGCCTCTCAATCTAGCAGTCCCTTTACCACCTGTCACTTCTGTAACAAAAAGGGGCATATTTCTAGCTCTTGTGCTTTAAAGAGAAATGGACTTGACAGAATGGTTAAATGGTTTCCCAAAGGTACATCTGTATCTAGGGAAAAGACTACTGACAGAAAAGGACCCAAGCAGATTTGTGTACCTAAGAAGAAAATTTGAACTTTGTTTTGCAGGTCTGTCTCAAAGCTGGAAAGAACAATAAATGGTATATGGACAGTGTCTGCTCAAGCCACATGACCGGTGATAAGGAGAAGTTCATCACCCTTAGAGACAAGAAAGGAGGAAAGGTGACCTTTGGAGGTGATCAATATGGCAGAATAGTTGGGATTGGCATTGTGGGTAAGAATCCTGAAACATCCATTGAAGAGGTGCTGTTTGTGATAGGCCTCAACCACAATCTGCTGAGTGTGAGCCAAACATGTGACAAAGGAAACTGGGTACTGTTTGACTCAAAATTCTGCCTAGTCATCAGAAAAAGCGATCACAAAGTAATCCTCAAAGCTCAAAGGGATGGTAACTGTTATACTATTGATCTTGATGAACTTCCTCCCTTAGATTCTGTTTGCTTAATTAGTCAGAATAATGATATTTGGCTATGGCATAGAAGATTAGCTCATGTTAACATGAATTAGCTTTCAAAACTGGTTAAAAACGAGTTAGTCACTGGCCTGCCAAAAATTGCTTTTGAAAAAGACAAAGAATGTGATGCATGCCTAAGAGGAAAACAAACTAAATCTTCTTTTAAATCCAAAAATGTAGTCACCACAACTAAACCACTAGAACTACTGCATATGGATTTAATTGATCCATCTAGGGTAAAAAGTATTGGTGGAAACCTGTATGTACTTGTCATTGTGGATGATTACTCTAGATTTACATGGACATTGTTTCTTTCCTCTAAAAGTGATACCTTTGATGCATTTGTAACCTTAGCCAAGAAAGTGCAAAATGAGAAAGGTATTTCCATTGTATCTATTAGGTCAGATCATGGAGGAGAATTGGAGAACTCATACTTTCTGGAGTATTGCAATGAGCATGGAATTGACCATAACTTCTCAACCCTAAGAACTCCACAATAGAATGGAGTAGTAGAAAGGAAGAATAGAACAATTGGAGAGATGGCTAGAGCAATGCTAAATGAAAAGGAACTTTCTCAAGTATTTTGGGCTGATGCAATGAATACAGCAAGCTACATCATAAATAGAGCCTATATCAGACCAATCCTTGGGAAGACTCCATATGAGCTGTACAAGGGAAGAAAGCCAAATCTGTCACATCTCCATGTGTTCGGCTGCAAATGCTTCATTCACAATAATGGAAAAGAGAATCTGGGTAAGTTTGACGCCAAATCTAATGAAGGTATATTTCTGGGCTATTCTAGTAGAAGTAAGGCATATAGAGTTTTCAATAAAAAGTCTAAATTGGTAGAAGAATCTGTGCATGTAGTATTTATTGAAAATGAAACTGCTTCTAAACATGTTACTAATGAGGATGATCTTGTTTCAAACTTTAAAAAGTTAGAAATCTCTGATGAGGGTATAATTGAACCTTCAAAAATATCTGAATCTATTAATATAGAGGAAGATATTCAGGAGAGAAATTTTGAAGAAGAAAATAATGAAGAAATATCTCAAGAACTCCCTAGAGCTTGGAGATATCAAAGGAATCATCATATTGATCAAGTGATAGGGAATGTTCAAGAGAGAGTTAGAACTAGAAAATAGTTAAGGGATCAAATGATTGATTGTGCTTTCATCTAACAAATTGAACCTAAATGTACTGAGGAAGCCTTAACTGATGAGTACTGGATTCTAGCTATGCAGGATGAATTAAATCAGTTTGAAAGAAATCAAGTCTGGGATTTAGTGCCTAGACCCAAAAATCATCCTGTCATAGGTACCAAATGGGTTTTTAGAAATAAACTTGATGAATCAGGATCAATCATCAGAAACAAAGCTAGACTGGTTGCTAAAGGATATAATCAAGAAGAGGGCATTGATTTTGAGGAAACCTTTGCTCTAGTAGCTAGATTAGAAGCAATTAGAATTCTACTAGCATATGCATGCATGAAAAATATTTTGTTATATCAAATGGATGTGAAGAGTGTTTTTTTAAATGGATATATCATGGAAGAGGTTTATGTAGATCAACCTCCAGGTTTTGAGGATTCTACAAAATCAAACCATGTGTATAAACTGAAGAAAGTCTTTTACGGTTTGAAGCAAGCCCCTAGAGCATGGTATGAAAGATTAAGTAATTTTCTAGCTAAAAAGGGGTTCAACAAAGGAAAAGTAGATACAACTTTATTTACTAAGAAAGAAAATAAAGATTTACTTATTGTTCAAATCTATGTTGATGATATTATATTTGGTGCTACTACTGAATCTCTTTGCAACAATTTTTCTAAGTTAATACAGGGGGAGTTTGAAATGTCCATGATGGGTGAACTCAACTTCTTCCTTAGATTGCAAATCAAGCAGTGTGATGATGGTATTTTTCTCAATCAATCCAAGTATCTGAAAGAGTTTTTAAAGAAGTTTGGAAAATGCCAAGCCAATGGGAACACTTATGGCTACTACAGCCAAGCTGGATATGGATGAAGAAGGGAAATTATTTGACATAACACAGTACAGAAGAATGATTGGATCCCTACTATACCTAACTGCCAGCAGACTTGACATCATGTTTAGTGTCTGTATGTGTGCAAGGTTCCAATCATATCCTAAGGAAACCCATGCAACTACTGTGAAGCTTCAGATATATTATTGGAACTTCACAGATGGGTCTTTGGTATCCAAAGGGCAATGGAGAAGATCTTAAAGGATACACTGATATTGACTTTGCAGGATCCAAAACTGACAGAAAAAGCACAAGTAGAACATGTCAGTTTCTTGGAGGATCCTTGGTTTCATGGTTTAGCAAGAAGCAAAATAGTGTGACATTATCCACAGCAGAGGCTGAGTATGTTGCAGCTGGAAGCTGTTGTGCCCAAATCATCTGGATGAAACAGCAGCTTGAAGATCTTGAGGTTGAGATGAAGGAAATACCAATCATGTGTGACAATCAAAGTGCCATTAATATCACAAAGAACCCAGTCATGCATTCAAGGACAAAACATATTGAAGTTAGGCACCACTTCATAAGGGATCATGTTTTGAAAGGAGAAATCAAACTAGAGTACATCCCCACTGAGGATCAAGTTGCAGATATCTTGACAAAGCCTCTATCAGAAGATAGACATTGCAAAATCAGAAGAGAATTGGGTATGGTAAATCCCAATGAACTATAAATAAATACGTATGTAATTCAGTTTTCAGATTTTCCAACATTGAATTAATTCTAACTTTAGCATCGGAGTGTGTTTAATTTAAGTTGCAGGTGCTCCTCATGAGATTCAATGGCAATAAATCTGAAAAATGGAGCACACCAGAATGGAACAATCAAAAAGTGAAGAAAATAGCAAAAATCCTGAGTTTCTGGATCCATTCTATAAGTTTTTAAAGTTGAAATTCATATCTTAGTTGTGTGTTAGACAAATTTCCTTGATAAAATGTGTCTCTGAACAAGTCAGCATGGTCAACATTCGAATTTGGGTGCCCAACAGACAAACTTCGGCCTGTTATAAGTTGGAACAGTTCTCGGTAATGCCTCGAAATTCGTCTGTTGGACCTTGAAAGTTCGAATTTTCAAGAACAAAAATTTCAAAGTTATGTTTGTCCAACATGATGATTATACAAATGGTTATTTCTTAATATACAAATGTTGGAAAACTTTCACAAAGTAAAGAAATTCGAATTTCTGACTCAAAATTCGTCTGTTGAAGCATGCTCTTCTTGTTGAATCTTTGAAAGATGAAGTTTCATGTGCTTAATTAGTTTGTTGTTTGGTGATTTGATTGCTGTTTGATGTTTACATTTCAAAATTCAAACTTTGTTGCAACAAAGTTCGTCTATTCATGTTGTGTTGCTTGAACCAAGCCTCTGTCAGACGAACCTTCAGAAGAAAATTCGTCCATCAGAAAGCTTTGCTGAACGATTTAACTTTTAACTATCCGAAGTTCGAATTTTGACCCCTCAAAATTCGTCTGTCAGGCGGTTACTTACGTTAAAACCGACGATTTTCCACTGAACAGACGCAACCCTACTCTCTTTCTCTCTGGGTCTGTTCAAATCCTCTCATCAATGCTCTTAAATTCTGACCAAAAATCTTCATTTCCCATCTTTTAAACTGATTTTTGCACCTTATAAACCCATTCTCTGCCTCATTATGTATCATTCATCCCCGAAAATGACAAGAGTCAAGAATCCTGAAGCTGGAAAAGGAGAGGCTCGTCCAAAGAGATCTGTCAAATCCTAATATGCCTCAAAGGAGGGTGAAAAACCAAAGAGAAAGGCCGAATCAAGCAAGGGAACTCCTTACAAACATCAGAAAACTACATCAAAGGGAGAATCAAAGAAAGCTGGACCCTCTTCCTCGAAGAAAGCAGAGCCTTCGGTCCCTGTTCTTGCTGCTGTTGAGAATGTTGCTTCCACTTCCTCCTCAAGTACTGAATCTGGAGAATATCAACTCACTACACTGCCATTATGGAGCACTCCACAGATTCAAGAGGAATACTCCACTAAGTTTGCAAATAAAAAGGTAATCAAGCCTCATTGTGTGAACTTGGAAGATTTCTTGGTCTCTAACAATTTTGATGCTGGAATATGGATGTTGAGATACAAGAATCTATTAGAGATATTGGAGAGGTATGATGATGAGGTAGTAAAGTCATGGTATGCCTCCTTGAAGTACAACAGCAAGAAGAAGAAGTGGGATGTCAATCTGAGATCAAGGACCATCTGGCTCACAGATGAGACTTTCAATGAAGTGCTGGAAATTCCAGGGCAAGATGACCTCAAGATTGACATCACTGCCTTTGGTTATATGGATGAGGCAGATACTACAGATGAAGAAGGTGGCCCCTTTATGAACTACAAAGAGAGCACAATTCTGAGCACATTGTTCAGAAGAAAGGAAAATTGGCCAACCATAAACCTGCTGAAGCCCACAGACCTCAGTGCTCAAGTGAGGATCCTACACTACATAGTGTCTAGGATCATATTCAACAAAAGAGGCAGCTTCAATCTGATCACAAGGGCAGAGGCGCATGTCATGGCAGCAATCATGCGTTGAAATCTCATTAACATGGGACATATCATACTCCAACGCATGATCAAGGCAAGGGATCAGAGCAAGGATTCCATACTCCCCTATGCAGCTATCATTTCCAGAATTCTGCAATATGCTAGAATTCAGCATCTTGAGAAGGGGAAAGGGAAACCCACTGAGATCTTCAAGTAGGAGGAACTTCAAAGGATGGGGATTGAAAGAAATGAAGGAAGATGGGTTGGGAAGGGAGCAGGAAAATCTGAAGACCTTTTCTTTGTTGAAGGTGTCTCCCAATAGCAAGAAGGTACCTCTGAGGCTCCTGCCAGACCTACATCACAGCCCTCTCTGCCTGTCTCATCTCTATCCAAGCCTACTCATATTCCTTCTACTCCCTCCTCTCGTGCCAAGCCAACTAAGATCACTGAGTTGTATGACAGCCTGTCTACACTCATACTTAGCATTAGGGATGAGCAAAATGCCAAATTTGCTCATCTACAAGATCAGATTCATCAGTTGGCAAAGAACATGAAAGTGGTTGCTGATGCCTATGAAGATATTTGGAGTGCAATTCCTGCCACATCAGCTCCACCTCAGTCAGGGTTCTCTGTGCCTGTTCAGTCTTCAACTCCTGAGCCTCCAAGCGCCTTCGAGCTAGCCTCTTCTGAGCATGATGATGATGATGAAGATGGTACTGAGCCTGTTGGTACAATGAGGACACCAAGTCCTGGTCCACCCTTGGACTATGGTTTGGAAGAAGAAGGACCTCAGGAAACAGGCCCTCATGAGCCCATTCCAGAAGATGCTCAGGATTCAATTCTTTCCACTCAAGAATCTGAGCAAGTTGAAAGACTAGTGGCAGCCATTTCCACTTCATCAATATTGGAGGTTGCCAGCAATGAAGAGAGAAGATTTGTGCCTGTTGTTGATTTTGAAGCTATTGCTCGCAATGCTCTCTTGCAAGCTCAGGGAAGAAGACTTGAAGAAATGTTCTGTTCTGATGACCCTGCTCCTTCATCTCTCTCTGCATATAGTCTCTCAGAAGAACAAAGGGCTCAATTGGCTCTTTCCAGACAAGAGATACAAGAGCTGCTTGAGGTCTCTGATGATGAGGATTCTGAGCCTTCTGAGCCTAATATTCCTTTTGATCCTGTGCCCCTTCAAGCTATTCCAATTTCTCAGATCCCTCCTCCGGCTGATTTTATTCACCTTCCTGCTGATACCAAAAAGGGGGAGAAGAGTAAGCAAATTGCAAGAACTGGAAAATCTGATGCTGAGCCATCTGGAAAGACTTACACCAAGAAGACCAGGCCAAAGAAAAAATGATTAGAATTTAGGCTTGAGTTCTCTTGTTATGTCTCAGATGATTGTTTTGATTGTTTATGTTTTGTATTTGATTTATGTATTTAGAAGAACTTTGCTTAAATTTGTCTCTGTAAAGCAACATGTGTTTAAATGAAAGAATTCTTTGGTTGCAATGATCTGTTCTTATTATTCTTTGAATCTCTTCACATGATCATCTATATATGATATCTTTTGATATATAATGCATATGTTGAGGGGGAGCTTGTTAAAGCAAACCCAAGTACTAATCCAGTTTGCAAGTTGTTTTGTCATCATCAAAAAGGGGGAGAATGTTGAATCAAGAAGTTTTGATGATTCCAAATTAACTCTCAAGAGCTTGGAATAAAGATATCAAAGGTGCTCAAAGAGTTCAAGTAAAGAAATCCTGAAGAAATCTGTGCAAAGTTTGTTGTAGGATGTTTAGTTTGTTTTAATTTGAGTAAAAGACTTTGATTTGGTGGAAAGAAGCTTTAAAACCTTGATTCTATGTTAAACCATGGAATATTTGAAAAATACCCACCAACAGACAAAATTTGAAAGGTTTATATTGAACTGTCATGGTGGAAATTCGAACTTTGGCTTTGGAAATTCAAATTTCGAGTTAAAACTGAATAAGTCTGAAGAGATGCTTCTCTGACAGACGAATTTTGGTTTGGCAAAATTTGAATTTTCATAAGTGTCTGAAAGAAGCTTTTAGCAACAGACGAACTTTAGGTTTTGAAAATTTGAATTTTAGACAAAATGTAACTTATGAAAACTAAAGAAATTCGTCTGATATAATGTCAAAGTTCATTTGAAATCAAGATTAGATTGAGTTTCCAAATTGCTCACTGACAGACGAACTTTGAACATGAAAATTCGAATTTCAGAAACTAAGCTTGTGAGTTTGTTACATTGATATGTTGACATACGAATGACAATATTTATAAATCTGAATTTTGAAGTAAGTCTGAAAAGAGGTCCCTCTGACAGACGAACTTCGCCCTTTGGAAATTCAAACTTCGAAGTAAATAAACTACTGTGCCTTTTGAGCCTGCTACTTACAGACGAATTTTGAGGTTCCAAAATTCGAATTTCGAAGGCACTGTAGCAAATTGAAAGTACTGTTCACACTTAACAGAAAAACTTTCCACTTGAAAATTCGTATGTCACTACATAGAAACATTTTCAAAATATCAAAATTCGAATTTCACTTCATGACAGACGAACTTCGGGCTTTCAATGTTGAAGCTGTTAACCTTCAGTTTCTGCGAAATTCGTCTGTTGACCAACCGAAATTCGAATTTTAGTATGTCAGAAGCATTAAATGCGGTTGGTTAACAGATAGTTTTTCAGAGTAACCGTTGGATAACTTCTCCAACGGATAGATTTTGTCTCTAACGGATATTTGAGACCTAAATCTATAAATACAACATTATTTGAAGTTGTGGGTAATGAATTAAACATTGTATATACTGAAACTCTGCCAAATCAATTACTCAAAATCTGGTACTCTCACACTTCAATATTTGTACTTTAACTTTCATATTCACTCTGATTAAGAGAGTTTATTCTTTGTAAACAATCTAATCTTCATCTGGAAGATATATTTTCTTGTGAGGGGATATCACAAGGGATTGGGAAGCACTTTGTGAAAGTGCAGAGAGTGAATGAGTGAGCTCTAGAAAATAGAGCACAAACGTTGTACTGTGGCATTTGCAAGAAGCCCACGGAATTCTTGCAGTATAGTGGAAAATCTCAAGTGGTGACTTGAGGACTGGACGTAGGTCAAGTGGAGAGACCGAACCAGGATAAATTACTGAGTCTTCTTCCCTTTACTACTTCTTTTACAACTATTTGTTTATGCTCTGTTTTACCATCATATATTGCTTTCTTCACCTTCTTGATATTTTGCAGAAAATTTTTAATCTTCCCAATTCACCCCCCTCTTGGGAAGCCAGCTAATCTAACAGATTTCACCTCCTGTGATAATTCCGATCTTGCTCCCTACATCGTCGATCTAGCTCCCTACATTCTTAATCTTGCTCCAATGCTCCATGGATGATGACGAGGACAACAGGTGAAGGTTTATAGATTTGGGTCTTCAAATTTTGTAGCTGTTTTCTGGCGAGCATGATGAGATGGGGAAGCTAGTGGTGTGATGGTTGTGTTAATGATTTCTAGGTTTGATGATGAAGGGGAAGAGTCTTTGATGGTTGTAAATGATGTTGATGTTTCGATGGTGGTTCTTGTGGCAGATGATGGTCCATGGTGGAAGGGTCTAGGAAGATGCCAGTGTTTCACTGGAGGGTTTGGTTCGAAGAGATGGTGAGGGGAGATTTTTTTTTGGCATACGGGAATTACAGTATTTTTATTTTATTTATATATTTAAAAATAAAAATTATACTACACTTTCATTATCATACAAAACGAATTTTTAAATCTCATTTCTACTTTCTTCAAAATCACTTTTGCAATCCAATTGAGGCATTACTCCTTTAGATATCTATTTCCTCATTTAGAGTCCAACCCATTCGATTTGGATAAATTGAAGTCCAATATGATTTTCATATGCTAGATGAATTGCTATTTAATATAAAAATAATTATAATTAAATTTTTACATGGTTTTCTCAAAGAAATCATTCATCTATAATTTTTTTAATTTTAAATAGAAAATGAAATTATTTTAAATAAAATTGAATAAAATAATTAATTTAATGATCTTAATATATAGAAATATTTCTATATTTAATAAACACTTTTTTATAGACTAGACATAAATATTTTTATATTAAATAAAATAAATTGGGAGATAAAGACATGGTTGGAAAATACAATAAAATCACAAAATTAATTAAACTAGAATGGAACCGTAACGCACAGGGAATGGTCTTTTTTTAATTTAAAAAAGATTAGAAAAAGAAAAAGGGGGAAAAACATATTGTTGATAATAAATCTGATGTATAGTATCACTCTTTTTCTTACTCATTTTCTTTTAGATGATTATATAAATTTTTCGGTAAATTAGAAGATCTGTCATAATTTATTGAATATTGGTGTTGTTTTATGAATAATATGTATAATTTGAATTAAATCCTTGACTGTTGAGCCTTAGTTTTTCTAGCTGATATGAATTGGAGCTTCAAATTTAGAAGCCTTGAGGTTGTAACAATAGTAGCAAAGCGTGGGTAAAATTTTTTGGCCCACCTTTCTTTTCCTATGTGATGTACCAATTTTGGTTTGAGATTCTCAGGTTGATGATAGTGTTCATGATAATTTTTTTTTTAAATTATGGTGTTCATGTAACAATCGGTGTGGCTTATATGTAAATAAAAATGTCCATGTATGAAGAGACGCTTATAGAGGTAAGGCATGGTAATATATATATTCATTAGGATGGTTTTAAAAATTTATAAGCATGATATGATACTGTGATGAAGATATTATAACATAAAACTAACGGAAGTTAGAAGTGAGGCTTGCTGAGCAAGTAGCTTCCTGTGGAAAGGGTTTTTTTTTTTTTAATCAATCTGAGTAGGATAATCACATAATTTTAATATCATATATTTTTTACATTATCTTCTCTTTTTTGTCCTTTTTTTTTTTAACAAAAGTTATTTTAAAACTCAAATTTTACGCCTCCGGTTTCAATATTAATGTTAACAAAAGTACTATCTTTTTAGTCTTGGAGGGTGTTCAAGAAAAGATCTCAAAGGTCTTTGGCTTTACTGAGGGGTAAACTGCTTGTCAAATATCTGGGTGTACCTTTAAGTTCCTGAAAACTGATAGCAATGGACTTTGAGCCTCTTATATCCAAGATGTTGTAGCATGTTAGACACTGGACAGCTAGATCTAAGTTATGCAGGGTGTTATGAATTGGCAGCTTCTGAGCTAGTGAGTATACAGAGGTTTAAGAGCCAAATTTTCCCAATTTCTTTAAATGTGCTCTAGAAAATATAGACTGTTTGTAGGCAATACTTAGATTTGGTGGAAATCAAGGCAAGAAAAGTCCAGTTTCTTGGGCTACTATTTATCAACCAAAAGAAAATGAGGGATTGGGTTTCAAGGAGCTTCTCTCTTGGAATAAGGATGTTCTATGCAAATTACTCTTTAACTGTGTAGATGTCACCTCAGAATCTATTTGATATAGATGGATGAAGGAATCTAGATTAAAAGGTAGATCAGTGTGGCAGGTTAATCTTAAACAATCAGATTCTTGATGATGGCAAAATCTACTGAAAATTCAAGATGAGGTGGTTGATAGGAGTACCACAGATGATTTGGAAAGGATATTGGGGTTGTAAAAAAAAATGCATTCTTCATGACTATTATAAGATCTATCACCTTCCTGAAGTTCCTTGGTATCCTATTGTCTGATGTGGGAATACATTGCCAAAACATTTTATAATTGCTTGGCTAACTTTCTGTGGTAGACTTGCTACAAAAGATCATTTGAAGCACTTTAATTTACTACAAAATGATCTTTGCAATTTTTGTCACTCACTCTGAAACACCTGAGTATTTGTTTTTTGAACGCCTTACTTCTACTGGAATTCTAAAAATGTTGATGGCTTATGTTGATCTTGATATTAATTCTTCTAGACTTTCTGTGTGGCAACATATTTTTGTATAAAACAGAGTGTGTGGCAACACTCACTCTGAAGCTAAGGATTGCTGATTTCTGTACTGTAATTTATGCTATTTGGCAGGCCATGAATGCTTTAGTTTTTAAGCAGGAACTCCTGATAGTGCTCAAATTAGTCATAGAATGATTAATGACTTAAAAGTCGAATGAAAATATTTATTCATTAGCAGGAATAAATATGCGAAGATGTTAGGCAGAAGATTTAACATCTTTTAGCTTGGGGCTTTTATTTTTGTTGTTGTTTGTCTTTTGATTTAATAACTTTTATATAGGGTGCTGCCACTCTCATTGTATATGTTTTGTTTAAGCTGCATATAGTTTTTAACCTTCCTTAAAAAAAAAAAACTCAAATTTTACCCCTGATCTTCTTTCATTAATGTGAAATCCACTCCCTCTGATTTTGATACAAGCAATCCATCTTCAAGCCGAGTTTCATATTTAACTGCATCATTCTTGGGCAAAGTGCATGGTCAAAAACTCACAAGTCAATATGTACAACAAATATAATTGTATTTTAAATAAGTTTTATGATTTTAAAAAAATGACTAATAGATAGAGGTCAGCAAAACTGAACTGAAACCAATCACCAAACCAAACAAAATTCAATTTGTTTTTATTCAGTTAGTTCGGTTTAGGTTTGATTATTTTTTTAGTGTCATTTGGTTATTTCAGTTCAGTTTGGTTTTTGATTGCAAAAACCTAATAGGTCAAAGGGAACCGAAGTTTATGTATATGTGTGTGTGTGTGTGCATATATATATTTTGTAAACATAATGCCCTTCTTTAGCCCTTTTTTTTCCTTGAGCCTACTCCAAGGCCAGGGGAGAGAATCTCGATACGCACAGTCACAGACTTGAGCTTAGTACTCATAGTCATTGACTCAAGCATAATCACCATGCACTTTACACAAGCACAGTCTCACATTATACTCTGAAACATTTTGATTGAATACCCTGGACAAACACTTTTCCCCTTCATGAGTTTGTGTTCACCGTTCGCGGCCAAAGGAGATTAAGAGACGTCGCTCCCTTCTAGCTACAGACATCGTTTGAGTTCACATTCGCTGTTCGCTTGCTACCTTCAAAGTCTGACCCTGACCTTATCCCTAGCTTCAAGTCTCCATCAATGGCCTCTCCTTTGACTCTCTCGGACCCTCCTCTGCTTCCAAACTTGCTTAAAATGAAGCCGCCATGCTCGCTTTTCTCCACTTCACTACTTCTAATCCGCCATCACCTCTTGTATTGTAATGCTATTCTTAATGTCAATCTTATCGGCATATAATTTCATGCCTTGCTCTGTTCATTACATAGAATGTTGATCTTGAAGTTAAGTTTGCCGGTTTCTAATTGTATGATTGTATCCTTGTAATGAAAGAATTCTGCCTTACGAGAAATGGAATATGTGTTAATTCCTTGTTTGGATTTCTTTTGTAATTCTAATTTTATTTTTGTTTTCGAATAGTTTGATTGGAATTGTTTTTGAATAGTTTGATTGGATTGAACTAAATTGGCAATTTATTTTTAGCAAAGGTACATTATAGGGCCAAAGCGAATAAACTGAATTGAATTGAATCAAAATATTTCAATTCGGGTCGGTTCGATTTTATAAACTAATTCGGTTAGATTTGATTGTGTATTATATGTTATTTTTGTGTCTAGTTATTTCAGTTCAGTCAAACCAAACTTAAATAACCAAATGCTCACTCCTGCCGATGAAATTTTAAAAAAATATTTAATGTTTGAAACTTAAAATCAAAATATACAAGATTAGATGCTAATCAAAATAAATTAAGAAATTCAAAATACACAAGATTAAACTTAAAATCAATAAATATTGTATAGTATTGAAATTTTTAATAACAAATAGTGAGTTTTTCATTTATTTTTTAGATTAGATGCTAATAAATTTTTTTATTTTAAATCATTTATATTGATTTAAGATCTCTTTTTTTTTTAATATAGGCCCTTTCATATGATAAAAGAGTAATGCCACCAAAAAATTTTCCCCATCCACGGCCATTCATCAATTTATTGTCCATTCATTATTGATATAGTTATGTTGGCAAAAAAACAAAGAATTATTGATATAGTTATTAGTAAGGTATTAAAAATTGAATTGACCATTGAAGTAAATGAGATAACTATTCAAGATTCAGTGGTCAAATTGGGATCAGACTGGAGTCGGACCAGTTGTGAATAAATTAATATATTTTAAACTAGCTTTTTCTTCCCACGTGATGTGCGGGATAAACAAAAAAAAATTATAATTATCACATCTGTTATGTAAAAAAATTGAAAAACACAATTTTGTTGTAGTATTAATTTAGTATATAAAATTTTTAGAACTAAGAGAAAAAAATATCGTAAAGTGACATTTCAAATTTTATATGAAGTATTATTAGATAATAATCAGGAAATATCCAATCAACATTAGTTTTGTAATTTTTTTGGTTAAAAGTTAATATTAAATTTTTTAAACTCACCCCCTCCACCCAAAAAAAAAGAAAAAGAAAAAAGTCCTACCTACAATTCAAGTGGAGCACTTTTTAAGTCATTTTTGCTTTATTTTCATGAACTCTCAATATAATAAAACATTAAAAAAAGCACATATATTAATAGGAGTTTGCTCTTATTGAAAAAAGCTATTACACCAATTACTAACCAATGCCCTCGAGGATAAACGACACTTGTTCCCAATGATGTTTTCCCTAAGCATAATCACAATGTCAAGTAAAATTTGATTAGATGCTGCTTGTTATCCTTAATAGTTAGTTGTTATAAACCAAAGTCTCCTCTTCATGGCTTAACTATAACTATGCACCCCACTATGGAAAAAGTATTGTAGTGATAATATTTGTTTGAATACAAAATACATAATAGAAAAGGAAGAGCTAACTTGCACCAAAATAGACCCGCTGAATGAAGTTTAGTTTCATTGATGGAATAAAAGTCTTTACCTAGTATCCACCACAATAAGAATATTATCCACCACAATAAGAATATAACTGATTCAAAGATTTAGAAGTTTCATTAAAATATCCTTAAATTCCCCTTAAACTAAACTGTTAAGACTATAATTATGTACCCAGTATCCACCAAAATTGAAACTCCAGTAGAAGATACTTCCACTCTTCCCGATACATGAAAGCTCCCTAAGGGCATCATCCTTTAAGCTCTTGCAATATTGAAGCTTCCTTTACAACAGAGTACCTACACAAAAGAACACCAAGTCAGTATTGATCCAAAGACTAAAAATTCAAGCATCATAAACCAAAACTATATTTCTATAATTTCATATACAAAGATATACACTGAAGTAATTTCTTACGACATAATGACCTGGAAGAAAATAATTACTGTCGTAGATGCACTTGATCGTGGTACCCCTAAAAAATCTAATAAATGAAAGAAATGGAAATTATGAAATAAATTACTTTAAGCTATTACTTGAAAGAACTTTGAGTATATAATAGTTTTTAGAAGTAATGCTAATAGTTATATTATTTTTTGAATCATTTATGTTGAAGGTAAATCGCACCGTTTAGCACAATGATCTTTGCCAAACAACCCTCCTTATTAGAATAGATCTTGAAGAGGAAAGAACAATTAGTGACAAAGTCATTTCAAAGGCATTAAAGCAATGACATAAAGTCAGAAGAGTGAAGCAGAAACAATGGTTAATCTGATTGCGTATGACGTATAAACAATGAACCTTCACTTTATTGATATGACAACATTCTTAACTTGTACCATATAATATCACCTTCCTTCATGAGAAAATAAACCATTAGAAGGGTAGTGCTATATTAAATTCTAAAGTGTAACATAAACAACCGAAGTGGGAAGTGTTTGTGGATCATAAACTACCCTGCATCCAGCAAAACTTAAAGGTCAATTAACTGAGCACTCATTCAATTTCAAAAGCTAGTACAAACAAATGGCATTAAAGAAAATAAGCAAGAGTTACAACATGTCTAGAACCATATTACCACCCCCTCTATAAAAAAAGCAACAAATGCATCAAGCCAGAGAATATTGAGACTGTGAAATTCAACCAATTTCACATTGCATACTGCTTTCTTTCCCAGTCTACAATGGTTAATATTTTGGGTATCATAATTAAGCTTGTAAACAACATAACTTGCCCATGCTCTCGTATCTCAATTAAGACACATCTAGAAACCTACAGCAAACTCTTCTACCTCAGTTAGGTAGTTTTGACCATGGTAAAAAAATGAAACTGACACGAAATTGATTGTTGTGAATTTGATTTTTTTCTTGTAGCCATACAAACCATTTCTACATCATTTTGTACGAAAACAAAATAAAATCAGCAAGCATAAAACTTAAAAAAAAAATAATGAAGAAGTGAAAGTAAACAAGAAAACAAATAGTACGTGAAAAGAATAGGATTACTTGAACAAAAGCATATACACAAGCACAAGTTAACCTTGTCCACAAGGTGATCAATTCTAAAGACGTCTTTTCATTCTTCAAAATATTAAAATCAGTCTCCTCTTTATAGTCTGAATTTACAACTCTACATAAAAGATGTAAGAATTATCCAAAGCCAATATCTTAAATTTACACTTGTGTAAAAATTTACATACCTCTTTTCATAAGGAAGTTTCTGAACCCAAAATCTCACACTTTCTTACTTAGGCAAACTGTCTTAAAACTAAGTCAAATAACAAAATCAATATTATCTACAGAATCATAACCAAAGCCAATATCTTCATTTCATTTTACACTCCTTATAAACATGGCACATAGCGTACATTACAATGAAGGTTTCAAACCCTTACCCCTAAGGTAGTTTCTAGATAATTATAAAACCCCCCATCTTAAGTTAATGCAAGAATTTAATTTCTTCATTTTGGCAAGGAAACAAAAGCAAAAATTATGCATTTTGAATGACTTGTGTGGTTTTCAAATAGAATTGAATCATTATAATCTTTGTTTCAGGTTTACCCAGTAAAATTCATAAGTAGCAAGATAGCTGTTACAACCCCACTTCAATGTAGAGCAATGAAAATCACTCATGAGAAATCTCCTAAGATGCTTAAAAAATCTTCATATTCTATATCAAGTTAATTTAGTCTTCTAAGAACTAAAAAAAAATTGACTTTAGCTTTTCATTTTGAAGTCATATCTATGAACCATGCAATAGTACTATATTCAAACTCTGTAAAATCATTAGATTGAAGAATAAAATGACAAAATCCTATTCGCTCCAAACTATATATTGAAATCGCACAAAGAAATGGGTGCTCCAGTATTCAAAGTCCATTTATTCATATAAAGTAAAAATTGATCTAAGAAACGAAATTCACAAACAATATAAAATTAGTGGTTTATGAAGTATAAAAGGAATAGAGAGACCTTTGAAACTCCTATGTAAGCTTTAAACCTTGAGAAAGCCAATGTGGTTCCTTTCTTTCCTGTTCAAATGTGACACTGAAGCTGCTTATAGGGGTGGTGGGGTAATTGCATTCTCTTATTCTATCTGATTTGAAAGAGCCACATAAACTGATCTTCCAGGTTAATTCAAGCACGTGAGGTTTTATATCCCTGCTTCTCGCTTGCTAAATCCATCAAAATTTAGATCCCACGTATAAAAAAAATGGGGTTCTTCAAGCAGATCACTAAAAGAAATTTCAAAAATAGCAAATTAGAAAGTATAGCAAATCATTCATTATAACAAACTCAAACAATTGCTGGTTCAATTCAAGCCTTGTTTCATCATAAACAGGGCGAGACTCTTCATCAAACCATTTATTATAGTAGGCTTGGAGAGAACTTTTCCATTTCTAAAGAAGCAACCACTTTTGGTCCAAGTCTTGAATCACACAAAGTACCTAAATCATGCGATTCGTAGAGATTTGAATTTGTTTTTTTAATAACAAAAAGAATGAAAACAATTATTGCAGGTACACACCCTCTTTGGCCCCAAAACAAAAGGAAGCACATACCTTGTTAAAATTGGAGTCTTTTCATTCTTATCCCAATTCTCATCATCAGGTTAATGAGGGTCCTTCAATAGGCTTAAGAACTCCTCCTTCCGAAGCATAGCAATAAAAGGAATGGTCAAGATTCAAGATTCCATATTAGAAACAACAACAACAACAAAAGCTAATGAAATTAGAATAAAAAATGTGATTTTCATGAGTAGTAAGATACTAACATCTAATTTCTGTACATGATGCAGTTCCAAAAATCTGATGATATCATGACCATCAATATGTAAATTGCCAGCATCTTTCTTGTGAATACAAGGTACCGTTCCGTTTTTAAGTTGCTCATAAATCTACTTCCATACTACTTGCATCTAGTGGAGGTGCACCGGTACTCTCCTTTGATATCTACAGGAAAATCAGTTTTCATATTAAGATACCTAAGTGATCCAACAGAACATAACAAAATAATCTATTTGTCTCAAATACCTGAAAAAATGATACAAGATCATCAAAGCCTCTAATCACAAAACCCATCCCTTTCGCCCAGAAAAGGAAAAGAAGAAGAAGAAAATAGTGATGTGCCAAAAAGAAATGAAAAATAATCAATCCTTCAAAAGCCGTAAAGGATTTTCAGAAACATACCATTTTAAATTTATCCATAGTGCCTGAGATGACTCCTATTGATGCATCCATATCATTGCCTGAAAGGACTCTTATCGACAATTGCCGCAATGACGACCGTGAAGAAGAATAAGTCCATTTACCAAAAAAAAGATAGAGAGGGAAATCTCATCTAGAAGTAAGGACGAAGAGGGAGAAGAAGTCGAACCCTCCTTGCTTCAGAAGAAGTCACTGACCCAAAAAGAGTAGAGGGAACAGTGTTGGGGTTTGAGGTTGTGAGACGGTAGTGGGTGAGGCCGTGCGACAGTGGATGGAGTGGGTGACGGTGGACGGAGCGGCTGACGGTAGAAGAAGGGTCAGTGTTTGAATAGCCATAGTATTTGAATTGTCTATAGACGAAGGGTGTAAGATGTTTTTGAATCTGAATAGCCCACGGAAATAAATATAAATACTGAGTAGTTTACGTGTACCGATGGACAGAGAAATCGCTCCCAATAGAATTTGAGAAACTACATTATAGAAGCATGGGAAAATGAAACATGGCAAAACGAATAGATGAGAACTTTGGAAAATGGCATCGAAAGGGAATTTGAATTTTACAGAAGAACGCATTTGAAATTGAGTAATTAATGCCGGCAAAAAATTAATGAATACGTATCCCAAGGATAAACAGAAGAAGCAAGACTTATGAATATTTATTCCTTATTCGGTTTTTCAATCTTTCTTTAATTTTTTATCCATCTATATTTTAGAATTTAAAAGAATTGCTTTACCACCACAGTTCTATACAACATTTATAAGATTTTTAACAAAAAAATATTTAGTCAATAAATTAGGTTAAAAAAAAAAAAGCACGCAACGCTAGATGAAGCCGAATAAGCTACACTTATGAACCGTGCCGCTTATCCAGGCTTATCCAGATTCTATTGTTTTATAATTGATAATGTAGATAAAAAATATAAAAAATATTTATCCATGATCATAAAATTAATATTTATTCTATGATAAAAAATAAATTTAATAATATATTGAAAATTAAAAATATTATTAATAAGTTTTACAACTTAATATTAAAATCTAAACAAGTTAATATTAATTTATAATGATATTTTGAATTCAAAATAGTCAATTAACATTATATTTTCATATTATTTATTAAGTAAATATATAATTATTAATAATTATATATCATAATAATACTTATAACATATTATAATATAGAAAGAAAAAAATTATATAAAAAATAATGCTACTTAGTACTAAAATAATGTTATTTTATTTTAAAAAAATTTTAAAAATAAAAAAAAAAGCCAGGATCGATTCAAACCAATTTTGTATCGGTTCGATTGGTTCTGAAAACCTCCGACTTGCTTCTATGACTGAACCGGACCAGGGACTGGTTTTCGGTCGAATCAGCCGGTTTGGTACGATTTTTAATTTATTGATTATTAATTGAATTAAATAATTTGGAATTTGAATGGAGTCCTACGTTTTGGGCCTTTTGGCCATACTATCAAGTCGTGTTAGCAAACTTATGCCACTTTGAGATATTTGTAGAGGGAGGAAAAAAAGAAAAAATTTTCCATTCTATATTGTTCTCAAACTAAATGGGGGTACTTTTCCTTTCATCTTTAATGAGTAGGGAGAGAAAAGAATAAGAGGAAAAATACTTCTCTTCCTTTATTTTAGAAGAAAAATAGGACAAAAAATTTTATCACCTTTCCGTTATAATAAAATAAAGGGTTAAGGTTTTCATTTACTAACATACCTAATAGTTAGGGTCTGTTTGGTTCAACCGAAGGGAAGGGAGGGGAGGAATTTTAATGGAGGGGATTGGAGGAGAGGGAATTGGAGAGATTTTAAAATTCCCTTGTTTGGTGGAATTCGAAGGGAGGGGATTGGAAGAATTTTAATAAAACCTTATTTGGTTCAGGAGAGGATTGAGTAATAAAACTCAATCCCCTCCAAAAAATCCCAAATTGGAGGGGAATGAAAAAGGGATGGGGGAGGAGATTGGGGGGAATTAAATCTCCTTCAATCCCCTCCAAAAAATAGATCCAAACAAGGGGAGGGGATTAAATCCCCTCCCTTCCCTTCCCCTTCCTCTGAAAAAACTCCAACCAAACAGGGCCTTAATGTTGCCAACTACTCCCCATCCCAAATTCTCCATTCTTTTCGGTGGCATGCTGTCATCCTTCCAAAATTAATCTAGAAAAATTATGTAATGTTAGAACACCAAATTTAGACGTACCTGTTGAAGAATATTCCTAGATGAGAAGAAATGTGGTAAGGTATGATAGAATAATTGATGTGACAGCAGAGGGGACCTAACCAATGTTGCCATCTATCTTGACTTAGGCTCTCCCTTTTGTCTTAGCATTGTATTTCTTTTTTCTTCTCAAGCTTAGCTTGCCTATTGTATTTCCAAAAAAAAAAAAAGGAAACCTAGCTAAGTACAAATAAATCTTAATATCCTCTCATCATGGACCTAAAGGTTAGGCCTACACTATTAACTCACATTAATCAAAATAACAGATATCCAGCCAAAAATATAATAAGAACACTTAACTTATCAGGTGGGCTCAACTTGCATCCTCAATTGGATCATAAAAAATTAAAATTAGCCTTTTTTTAACAAAACTAAAATCATAATTGATTGAAGCCTACATACAAAATTCTAACATTCTCCCACTTGGACAAAATCAATTGTGTAATTTTAATATAAAAAATTTTGTTTTGAAAATGACTCTCGGGCTAACAACTAATTGTGCAATGTGGTCATATTTTAAAACACATGATCCAAGATGCGATATCTGAAATATGACTCCATCCAACTAAAGTAAGATAATATTGAATCATGGCGGTTGCAATGTCTCTTATTGACATGTACCCTTCTATGGCTACAAATATTTACTAACTTCTTTGACTAGTCATTACTATAGAGTGTAGCAAGAAAATAGCATGTTGTGTGATTCCACAGTCAAATTGCTATTTTCTTTGTCGGTCCTTCCAATTTCTCTCAAATGCCTTAAAGCCAGAGAAATTTCATGGTTTGTCAAAATGTTGCATCATGCCTCAATTTCGATATGGCGTCAACCACCCACATAGTGACCCCTAACAATGTTGAGTTTCATTTGCAATTGATATTATCATTATGCCTTAACTCCAATATGGTGTCGACTACTAATATAATTGTCCTATCTAACACCGAATTCAAAATTTTATAACATGCATATACATAAGTACGCATGCAAGTATGATAATAACAACATGCATTTTCAATTGCTCAAGAATATATATATATATATATAAATATCATCCACGTCATCATCCATACATTAAGCATGTTCAATATGAATGCTCAAGATGGAAAAATAACACAAAGCTCAAACTCCCACCAATCAAATATATCAAAAGAACTCATAATGTCCAAGTTCTCAACATGCTTTCCAAACATAACGGGCCTAAGTTCTTTAATTAAGGCATCAAAATCATATTTATCATTATTTTTGAATGCTTTAAAAGCAACAATTTTATGTTCAAAATAAAGGGACACCATTAGGAAATAAAAACAATCTATATAAACCATCCATCAAATATCCATAAGCCAATAATTTGTGAGTTCAACATCAAATTTAGTTTCCATCACTAAAAATAAGCTAAAAAATAAAATTTTATTCAAATAAAAAACTAAAATAAAATTCTTTCTAAAGAAAACTACATATAAAAAGAAAAGAAGAAAAAAAATAGAAATAAGTTCTTATTCAATTGTTAAAATGAGTTGTTGACTCCCACTAATTCCACCATAACTTTAAGATCATTTGCCACCCTTAGTTTCCTTCCTCTCAGACTTTGTCTCTTCAAGTTTCTGAACTCCTTCATATTTCTGTTCGTCCCCTAACCAAGTCTTGAACTTTACACAATCATTCTCCTTATACCTCTTCTCCTTACACCAAAAACACCATATATCTCTCTTGAAAGAAGTTGGCTTAGAACCTCCTATATTATGGCTTAAACCAAGTTGTTGCGGTGTTGTGGAAGCCAAGTGGGTGGCTTCTTGGAGAAGCTAGAGGAAGCTAACTTGATAAATCATTCATTAACTAAATCCTAAACCATTGGTTCAAATGGAATAACTAAGTATAAGAATAGGCTTAAATGGAACCACACAGTGCTATGAACAGTAATTTGGGGGAATGGAAAGACCACGGGGGTTAGAGAAATTAGGAAGAGGTACCTTCTCCATCAAGCCAGTCCGTAACCTGTCTTCTTTGGCAAGCCAAAGGAGTGAGAAGTTGGACCAGTTGGTTGAAGCACGGGGTGTGAAAATCCAACTTGGTTTAAACAGTGTTATGAATGGTGTGAGAAATAGTGTTTTTCGCATCCTTCTTTTGCGAATGTATAAAGATAGATATAGATTTAGCAAACCAAATGAGTGAGGAGTTGGACTGTTGGTGGGAACACGGTGGTGTGAAAATCTGACCCAATTTAAAATGTTGTTTCAAGGATATATGGATATGGACATATATATGGATTAATACCAAATGTTGTTGCTTGAAATTTTTTTTATTCACTTTTTTGGGGCCGTATTTTTTTTAATTAGGTCCCCTATTGTCAAGTAGTCTCATTTCGAGTGTTCAGTTACCCCTGTTTGGTAGGGGTATTGAGAGGGGAGGGGAGGGTCTACTGTTCATATATGTAATCAAACTCTACCTGTTTGGAATAAAATTTTGAGGTTACCCCTCCCCTCCATTCACAACCTGTCCCCCCAAGTTTTTTTTTTTGGGGGGGGTTCCCTTCTTTTTTTTCTAAATAAAAAATATTTTAAAAATATAAAAAATATAAAAATATTTATTTAAATATTTTAATATAAAAAAATATTACATTTAAATTTTATATTTTAAAAAGTGAGTCTCCCTTTTTGGAATAAAATTTTGAGGTTATCCCTCCCCTCCTTTCACAACGTGTCCCCCAAGTTTTTTTTTGGGTATCCCTCTTTTTTTTTAAATAAAAAATATTTTAAAAATATAAAAATATTTATTTAAATGTTTTAATATCAAAAAATATTACATTTAAATTTTATATTTTAAAAAGTGAATATAAAAAATTTTAGTATTGAATATAAAATATTAAAGTATAATTTTATATTCAAAATAAAATTTTTTATACTCATACAAATAATAAAAAACTTCTTTAATTTTAAGAATAAAATAATCAAATTATTATTAACTTCCCTCCCCTCCTAAACTAAATAATAAATTATTAAAATTCCTTCCCTTTCTTTTCTTTCTCTCCCCTCCCCTTTATATCTCATCTCTCTTTCCCTTTCCTTCCATGCATTAAAATCTTTCCCTTCCCTTACCTCCACTCCTACCAAAGAGAAAAGAGAAGGGTGTCCTCCGCTGCTAAATACCCGTCTTTCTTCTTTCTAAAGACAATATTCTTATACTAGGTTATTTTTCAAATGGTTCAAATGTTCTGGTTTCTTTTGGTTAGATAGTGTATGGGTATGGGGAAAATTTTGTTTCAGAATATTGTGGACGAGTTCGTGTATTAAAGATGAAGAGACCAAAAAGTGAACGTCCCAATTAGATGAGGTTCAAATTGTTGCATCTCTTGTTTTGTATTGGGGCATTATACTTAGTGTTCATATCATGTAAGTTTCCGCAATTTCTAAAGACTGTATCACAGTTAAGTGGGGATGAGACCTACGATGAGGTACGCTATGTTGGATGGGATAGCTGTAGGGGCTCTAACGATGCAGATTTAAGCAAACTCTTTTTTAGTTCGGTTTATAAAGATGCATTTCACCGGAGATTAGAAGATAATGAAGACCAGGATGCTCCATTGAGGCCAAACAAGGAACCGAAGAAAGAGGAACAACATGCCCCAGAAAATGGGAAGCAGATTCCAAAGCGATATGGCAGGATTACTGGACAAATCATGAAGCGATGGATCAAAACTAGTGATTTGACTGTTTTTGAGAAGATGGCAGATGAGGTGTGGACATTAGGGTTAAAGGCTTGGCAAGAATTAGATAAGGTTGATGAGAAAGAGTCTGGAGAAAGCTCTATCATTGAAGGGAAGCCTGAGTCATGCCCTTCTTGGGTTTCAATGAGTGGAGAAGAAATGGCGAGCGGAGACAGGTTGATGTTTCTTCCTTGTGGGCTTGCAGCAGGTTCTTCAATCACTGTGGTGGGTACACCCCATTATGCTCACAAGGAGTATGTACCCCAGCTTGCAAAGTTGAGGGAAGGTTCTGGATTGGTTTCAGTTTCACAATTTATGGTTGAATTGCAAGGGTTGAAGTCAGTGGATGGGGAGGATCCTCCAAAGATTTGGCACTTGAATCCTCGATTAAGAGGGGATTGGAGTAAACAACCTGTTATTGAAGCATAATCCTTGTTACAGAATGCAGTGGGGAAAAGCGCAAAGATGCAATGGTTTGCCAAGCAGTGATGATGAAGAAATGCTTGGCATGATGTATGATATTTCATTATAATTTTGAAGCATCTAATTTAGATATAAAGTGTTGCACTCCGTTTTCGGACTAAATATATAAACTGTGGTCCTTCATTAAAAAGGATATATGATCCTTCCAAACCCTGATTTAAAAACTATTTCCAACTTTATCTCTAAAGGGCTTTTCATTTCCTTCCGGACACACCCCCTAAAAGAGTCAGTAACTGAAATACAGGGAAGCCAAAATAATAATTCTTTTCCAAAGAAGATGCGGCAGGAAAAACTTATGAATAATGACTTTGGCTACTTCTGCAATTGTAACTTCTATTTATAGTTTTATTCTAGCATTACCATGAATTTGTAATGATGCATGCAGTGATACTTACCTTTTAAACATGTGTTTTCTTAAATTGATTTTACATTTTCTATGTATTTTTTCTCTTATATATGTTCTCATATGCCAGAGGAATGGAGAAAGAGCACTCTAGTGCCCATATACAAAAACAAGGGGGATATTCAAAATTGTGCTAATTATCGGGGGATAAAACTCATGAGTCACACCATGAAACTCTGGGAAAGAGTGATTGAGTATAGACTCAGAAAGGAGTCTCGTATTTCAGAAAACCAATTTGGATTTATGTCAGGATGGTCTACAACAGAGGCTATTTATTTGTTAAGGGGTTTGATTGAAAGATATCGGAGTAAAGAGAGAGACTTGCATATGGTTTTCATTGATTTGGAAAAAGCCTATGATAGGGTACCAAGAGATGTTTTGTGGAAAGCAATGGAGAAGAAAGGTGTTCGGGTGGCTTATATTCAAGCCATAAAGGATATGTATGAGAGGGCAACAACAAGTGTGAGGACCCCTGGAGGTGTGACAAAGGACTTCCCTATAACAATATGCTTACATCAAGGATCTTCTTTGAGTCCATACCTGTTTGATCTGATTTTGGATGTTCTTACAGAACATATACAAGAAGAAATTCCAAAGTGTATGCTCTTCGCGGATGATATAGTTTTAATTGAGGACTCAAGAGAAGAGGTCAACTCTAAACTTGAATTATGGAGACATACTTTGGAATCAAAAGGTTTCCGTCTGAGTAGGAGTAAGACGGAATATATGCATTGCAAATTTAATAAGAGGCCAATTATAGAAGATTCAGGGGTAAAAATTGGAGAGCAAATCATCCCTGAAGTGTCAAAGTTTAAATATTTGGGGTCGATTTTACTGAATAATGGTGAAATTGATGGGGATGTTATGCATAGGATACAAGCTAGGTGGTTAAAGTGGAGGAAAGCAACAGGAGTTATTTGTGACCGCAAGGTGCCTACTAAGCTTAAAGGAAAATTTTACAGAACAGCTATAAGGCCAGCAATGCTATATGGTAGTAAATGTTGGGCTGTGAAAGGAGGACAAGAGCATAAGATGGGAGTAGCAGAGATGAAAATGTTGAGATGGATGTGTGGTCATACAAAATTGGATAAAATACGAAATGACTGTATATGAAGGAAAGTTGGGGTAGCACCTATTGAGGAGAAAATGGTGGAACATCGTTTAAGGTGGTTTGGACATGTACAAAGAAGAGGGCAAGAGTAGCTAGTGAAGAGAGTTGATCAAATGGCCTGGAGCCCAATCAAAAGGCGTAGAGAAAGACCAAAAAGGACATTAAGGGAAGTTATAAGGAATGACCTTTTGAGAAATGATCTATCTGAGGAGATGACATTTGATAGAGCTCATTGGCGTCGTTTGATCCATGTAGCCGACCCCACATAGTGGGATAAGGCTATTGTTGTTGTTGTTGTTGTATATGTTCTCATATGCTAGCCTCATCATATCCTTCTTTTAAGAACACTTCTAGTTCCTATATCCATGTCATATCTTTATAATGTATGTGCTTCATAAGTTATGAATTGCACACCTTAGGTTAAGAAGTCCATATCTTTTATGTTACCATTATATACTCTAGACTGTTCTGCAAGACCACAGATCAAGTTGTCTGTGTCCTTAGTTAATACACACGTATATCTTACTACATAATCTGTATTTACAGGATGATGGTTTTGGTTGGAGAAAATCTGAGTTTTTAATTAGAAGTTTCTTCTTTGGGTTGATTTTGGAAAATTATTTTTCTAGGGTGGTGTCCCTTGTGGATTTAATGGGGGATTAGAAAGCTCTTTCGAGCTAGTCTTTAGTCCTTGTTCATGGAGGACTACTTGTCCTCTGGTGCAGTATTGTTTTCTATTCTCATCAATAGACTTTTTTTCTAAATGTAAAATAAGAAGTTGATAAATAGTTGTCTTTTTTTAAATATTTCACTTTTGTTACCATGATATATATTCCATCTGTATATGATGTCTAACTAATGTATTCTTTTCTGTACTCTAATACTTGTATATTTATTTTCTTGAAATTTGACAGTTGATGGGTATATACGATGTGAAAAGTGGCTGCGTAATCATATTATAGACTCGAGAGTCCAAGACAATATCATGGTTCAAGCATTTTATAGGACGTGAGCAACAGCCAGAAGTGACCTGGCTATTTCGTTTTGTAGAGGGTAGAATGTTTGTCCTTACACTGTTTGCTGGTGTTGATGGATACCATATTAATGTTGGAGGTCGCCATGTAACTTGATTTCCATATTGGACCGTAAGTTAATTGAGATGAGGCAATTATTTATGTCTGATGCTTGCGTTAAATACCTTGACAGCGTGAAATCGCACATCTAGCTTATTTACAGCAATTATCTGTCATGGAGGTTGGACAGCTTTACCTTACTGGTTGGCCCCTTGTTTAGCAATTTTCATATGCTAATCTGTTTTGAGTCTGTGCATGTTTTTATGTGGTTTTTTTAGTGGATTCTTCTCCACAGCTCCGCCATGCATGTATTTTCTCTTCTCATCATACTTTTTCCTTTAAATGTCTGTCATTTTCACAAGTTTCTTCATATAATTGTTTTTACTTTACTGTAGTGGGTTTTGAATCATACTTTGCTTTTATCTCATATAATCATTTTTTTTTATTCCTCATAGTGATGGTAATAGCTCTTTTTCATGTGTCTAAAGGTTACCCAACCTAAAAGCTTAGGCTTTGAGAATAGTTGAATTTTATTGCAGTTTTTACTGTCCAGGCTGTTTTGGCCACAGAAGCTTTTTCTTTTCCTCTGACATTTCCTTTTCTGATAATTTTCAGGGATTTACACTTGAAGATGCTACAGGATTGGCAATCAAAGGAGAAGTGGATGTTGGTTCAGTTTATGCTACTGCTCTCCCTAGATCTCACCCTAGTTTCTCACCTCAAAGAGTACTGGAAATGCCTGAGACTTGGAAAGCCAGTCCTCTACCCAAAAGTTCTATTAGACTTTTTATTGGAGTTCTTTCTGCTTCTAATCACTCTGCTGAACGCATGGCAATTAGAAAAACGTGGATGCAATCCACTGCAATCAAATCTTCAGATATAGTAGCATGATTCTTTGTTGCATTGGTATGGCTTCTGCCTTTATGTTTCTTGAGCAAAAATGCTATTAGTTTTTGTGAGAAAGAAAAAATTATTCTCTGGCAAAGGAATTCACTCAGGCCATGAGCTAAAAGAAATGCCTGGTCCCATGAATGGTAAGGACATCAGTAAAAATTTGATTGATAAGATACGAGCAACTCTTCAAGGGTTATTATGAATTTATGATGGAAATTGTTGGGTGAAATTGTTGTTTTAAGTCCTGTAGGAGCCATGCATAGTCCTCAGAAATGCATGGTGTTTTATGATGGAAAATTGGAAAATGTTGGGGTGGGGGGAATCGTGGTTTTAAGTCCTGTAGGAGCAATGGGAGAGGTCTTTTCAGTCTTGTGAGGGCTTTAATATGATATCTAATGATGAAATTTGGAGATGCTATATGTTGTGGCTTCTAAATAGCAGCTTCGTGGGGCTTCAGTAGAGCTAGGATCAGATTCACTTGCAGAGAATGTGTTTGAAAACATTTGAAATATAAAGAATGGACTTACGTAGCATTTGAAAGGCTTCTTATCTAAAGCACCAAATTTAGTTTAAGTGTTTTGAACATTTTATGATGCTTAATGCTGAGCTCCTTTTAGCCTTTCAATTATGCAATTTCTTTTTTTTCTATGGTGAATTTTTCTCTTACTGGCAGATGTTATAAATTACAATAATTTTGTCATTAAATGATGAATGTACGCTTGAATTATAAATCATATATGAATTACAAAATAAGACCTTGAGTGCCCACACATGTACTGCTCAATTAAAGAACAAAAGAAGAGGATTTTGGGAGAAGAAAGTGATGGACAAAAGGTAAAACAGCATGGTGCATAGTCAAAGTGCACACATGCCAAAAAGACCACAAGTTAACAAAATTGTGGAAAGAGGGTGAGGGACATAAATAATCCGATGGGTAATTAAGTTGTTTAAAAAGTGTTAAGATATGAAATATTGGATAGTAAGATTAGGAGAATAAGTAGTAAAATGTCATATTTTGTAATAAATTTGGTATTTTGGTCTTAAAATATAATTCTTCCTAAATAATCCGATGGGTACTTTAAGTTGTTTAAGATAATGAACATACATAGTCATCAAGATTATATTACTGCTGCAGCAGTTCAGTGACCATTGTTTCACTGAACTGATTCATCAGTTTTTCAAGGAATTTGTTTCGGCTTAAACTTATAAAACATGATGACAATGCTTTTTTGGTTGTGCAGTTATTATTCAAGCCAGGTTGAGTTCAGGTGTTGAATGGTTTTCAATTAATTGATGAATTGCTTTGGGATCTAGTTAAGCCTGACCTGATTTATGGACTTTTGAAATTGATTTTACAAAGTGAATAAGATAAAATTTGCTCTATTTCCTGAGTTCCTAAGGTTTCACGGGCAGGAAGTTCCATAGTTCTTGAAAATCTTTTCAATTTTCAAAGCTGTATCCACATTGGCAACACAACTAGTTCCTCCAGAGGAGGGATGATTAAACAGTGTGAATGTAGAAAACGTATTTAGGAAAACTCTCTAAATGAATCCGATTGTAATTTGATCTGAATTAGTTGGGATTCAAAGTAGTGATCGGATAATAAGGATTATTACAAAAAAAATTTATAAATGTGTTTGATTTGGTGTGTGTCTAAAAGCAAGCAATGTGGTTCACCCAAAAAAAAAAAAAAAAGCAAGCAATGTGAACATGTTCACACTTAGAATGGGACTTGGGTATTACCTTGATGTGCTATTTTTGGTTTTATGAAGCTTTTCTTTATGATCATATTCTAAGTTTGTTTACAAATGCAACTCTAAATCACTTAAAAACTAGAAGTAGAAATGGCAAAAAAAAAAAAAATTATTACCGGTAAAGGGTTGTAGTTCTTAATTAATCGTATTAAGTTTGAGTCATGAAAATATAACTATGTTTAATATTTGGTGGTAAAGCTTACCGGTTAAAAGGGTCAATTCGAACTAGTTTGACCTAAATAAATCCTCCAGAAAAATGATAAATTTTTTCAAAAAAGCTAGTATTATATTTAGTATAAGAAAGGAAAAAAAATGTGTGAAAAATAGACAAAATGAACCACGTACACATTTTACTCTTTGTATTATCTTTTTGGGCCTTATACTCTTAGCATCCTTATTTCTTTTTGAAATTAATTTTTTTTACCTGACTTATGAAATTAAAAATTGGTTTATACTTTAATGTAAGGTCTTATATTTCATCTTTACACCAAAATATCCTCTATTTATTTTTTTTAAAATATATATAAATATATAATTATATATTTAAAATTGATGGAAGACATTTTGGTTAAAAGATCTGAAATTAGATTAAAAATGCGATGAACTTTGTTCCAAGGAAAAGCCATACAATTATTCTAAAATTTTCTGACTATGCCTTTTGTAAAATTTTATTGCTTTGATTAGAGCTTTCTCTTTGCCTAGAAACATATGTTCAAGAAAAAAAAGTAGCTATCTTTTTTAACATCGTGAGGGTTTCAACCTCTATATCTCTACCAATACTTCTCTACCCACACCTCTCTCCACTTTAATCATCTGCTAGTCTCAGGAGCCTTAAAAAAATAGCTATTTGGTTTGAGAATAAGAAGATTATAACATTAATAGTCAACAAAATTTTAAACTAATATAAAACAATCAAGACTTTTAAGATCAACCAATATAAAATATAAAATTCATGACATGTTTTGGCTTTATATATTAGGACTAGACTTAATATTTTTCCCATTTCTCATATTCCATGCAATGCACATGACCCACATCTAGTTATATACATTGTCTTTATTTTAATGATTGTATTTGTCTTCAAAATTACACATGTTAAAAAAATTATTAGCATTGAAACAAGATATATAAGATTTAATAACGTTGGGCAATGTTATTGTTGACCCAGAACTAGGAAGTATCATTTAAAAACTTCCAACCTACCTCGTCCATCCCATTTTATTTATCATTTTAGAAAATTTTAAATGTTCTAATTTATTTATTATTTTATATTACCAATGAAGTATTACTTATACTTTTTACTATTTTTTCTTTAATTAAAAACAGTAGTAAGTGGAGTACAAGTTATTTTTTATCATTTAATTTAAGGATATTTTGGTAAAGTGTCATTAAACTTTACTATAACTTAGATTATTAAATGATTTTATTAGTTTATATGAAAAATTTTAAAACGATAAATAAAATAAGATGGAGGAAGTAGTATATTGTATAACCCAAAACTGTGAATGTAGACTGTACCTCTCTTTCTATTCTCTAGTGACAAAGATGAAATAGGTGCAAGTTTTCAAGTCTCTCAGTGCATTATATACATTGTCTTTATTTTAATGATTGCAGGTTCTCCAATAATAAGCTTTTGCTGTTGCCAAACCGATGTCGTATGTCCAACTTGATTAGCTACATTGTGGTGGGAAATAAATCCATATATCTGATGATTTGTGAATAAATTTAGCCTGCTTGTGACTGTCATTCTTCTTGCAATGTGCCAGTGTGGGTATCGTAGTGTTATCCAGCATTATACTGCCATTAATTCTAACTAGATTTATCTCTCCTCACGTGCGGATGTGTGGGGTATGCAGAGGACGTTTTATTTAGTTTTAAAATGTAATGAATTAAAAAAAAATTTATTACTAACTCTCTCTATCCCAAAAAAAATTAATATCAAATAATTTTAATTAAAATTAGTATAGATTTGAAAAATAAAATCAAAGATAATTAATTAGTGAAAAATGACAAAAAAATTTAGAATTAAAAAAGATTGAATTTGGCAAAAAGAAAAAGGAAAGAACAAGGGCCATCTAAAAAAAGGGAAAAAATGGATTCAATTTACAAATGAATGAATGAATAAGGAAAAAATGAGATTTGCTCAAATAGAAAAGAAAAAAATAGAAAAAAAAAAAGAAGGGCACGGAGCCCAAGGATAAAACCACACTGTTTGGCTAGTGCAGAGTCCGGCTTCACCCTACATCTAATTATATATTGATGGAGCAAAGTCTTCAAATACTGCTTATAGCACTGGGACGTTCAGCGAACTTGACAAGTTATCTATAGGAAATATCACAAAGAAGAGTCCAAGGTTAAGGGTATTTTTTATGGCCAACTATTGGGTCTCGCTTGTCTTAAGGAAGTCTTACAATCATTATCATGGCTGCGATTTGAAGAAGCTCTGAGGCTTGCTCAAGTGAAGCCTAAGCAGTTTGTTCTAGTTGTGAGAGACATAGCTCCTCTAGCTGAAGGTCAGACTAGGAAAGAGCAGGTGGACACATATTTTAAAACCATCTATCCTGAGACATATTACAGATTTATGATTGTCACAGACAACAAAGAGGTATGGTGTTCTTTTAATTGTCTTTAGTCATGTTCTCTGAAAGAATGCAGTAGATTTAATGAATATGTTTTTGTAACCTAATTTGTCTATGGTGCTTCTTTCTAGTTTTTTTCTGCTTTCAAGTGTTGCGATGTATAATTTAATTCCTTTTAAGATTAATGCTAACAGGTGAACAAGATTTGGGAGGAGTTAGAAGGGTATAAGAAGAAGCTAGCACGTGCAGAAGCTGTATATGAAGGGTCAAAAACTGCATCCAAACCAGAAGGAACAAGGCCAACTAAAAGGACTGGCTTCCTTGGTCTTGTTGGTGAAAAGGTGGATAGCATAGAATATTGCAATGAGAAGGTAAATGAATTAGCTGCTAAATTTGGAATCTGAGCAAAAGGTCACTCTCAGAGAAACAACAAAATGCTGCCTCTGGTTTTCTTCACAAATAGATTAGCAGCAGCATCTGCAGCTCAGAGTTTACATGCACAAATGGTTGACACATGGACAGTGTTTGATGCTCCTGAACCCTGACAACTTACATGGTCAATTTTTTTTGGTTTGGCCAAATATACTTACGGGATTAGACAAAACCACTTAACGCAAAACTTACATAGTCAAATTTGAATATTAAGTTTTTTGAAAGGGCCCTAAGGCAGTATGTGGCGTACAATATTGTTGAGCTGACTATATTCTTTTACATGATTCCAATTACATTTATTTCTGCTTTCACAACTCTGAAGAATTTGATGAAACTTCTGCCATTCATAAAGCCAATTGTGCGTATAAAGCTTCTGAAGACTATGTTGGAAGCTTACCTCCCTCAAATTGCACTGATTGTCTTCTTGGCTTTATTGCCCAAGTTCCTTTTGTTTCTATCTAAACTTGAGGGCATTCCAACCGAAAGTCAAGCACTCAATTCTGGGAAATATTTCTATTTTACTGTGGTCAATGTTTTCTTTGGAGTTACTGTGGGTGGTACCTTGTTCAGCACATTCAAGGCCATTGAGAAGAACCCAAACTTAACTGCAACCTTTCTAGCTAGCTCAAAAGCTCCCTGGCAATGCTACTTTCTTTGTGGCTCTCAAGTAAGTTATCCTCCTACTGTTCAGTTTCATATGTTTAATATTATTCACTATGAGCATAAAGAATAACCTTTTGTCCCTACCTTTTTGAGATGTTTGCTTTTAGGTTCATTGATAAAAGTATGACAAGTTAGCATCACATGGTGGGTCTTTAAAATTATGTCCTCCACATTGTATGTTTTTATCGAAGAACCTAATAGTTATCACCCAAGAAACTTTACATAGGTCTTGCGCTTTTTTGTAAATGTCAGCTCTCTAGTGATAGATGAATAATATTAAGGCCAATTATCAAGTGACTTCTGTTTCACACTATCTCTTTATTCCCTTTCCCTATAGCCACTTGAAGAAGGAGATAGTATGAACATTTTGAAACATCCTTGTAACATCTTGCTATTTTCTCTTGCCCGAAAAAAAAAATTGCTATTTTCTGTCATGATTTTGTTTTACTTCAAAATTTGAATTATTCCTATTAAGCACAAGAAGAATACAATTTTACCCTTTTTGTCGATGCAGATTCACTTATTTGGCTTTTTTTTCCCTTCTTTTTAATTGTTTGTTTCAGATTTTTCGTTGGCTATGGGCTTGAACTGTCCCGCACAGTTCCTCTAATTATATACCATTTGAAGGGGAAGTTCTTTTGTAAGGCTGAAGCTGAGCTGAAAGAAGCTTCATTTCCTGGAGAGCTTGATTTCCTCTGCTACTCCGTTATTCTCCTTTAATAATCCCATTTGGTGTTCTTTATTTTGGCCTAGAATGGCTCATACTTCGAAATCAGGTAAAGTTCTTGGAATTTTGTTTTATTGAGCTCCAACTTTTTTCTTTGGCGATTTCTTAGTTAAAAAAACTTTAGGAAGCATGAAACTATTATTTTGTCAAATTCTAAAGAGTAATACACTTTGCTAATATTGAACCTATGTAGGTTTTGATTTGTTTAAATGTCGTATAATCATTGAAAAAAATAGAAATTATTTGAGTGTCCGAAGAGATTTGGATATATATATATATAAGCCTTAATTACTGCATAAAAGAAAAGATATATAACAGTTATTACTCCTTTACATTAAAATTTTACCAAAATTATATTTTTATATCATTATTTAATGATGACTATCTTAAAAAGAAAGACCATGTGCTGCTGATACCATCTAATTAGTGTCACACCTCATATTAGGCTCATTTTCCGAGGTACTAAACCATTTTAGAGTCCATTTAAGTAAGATTAGAAGTTTGAATCAAATAAAATCTCAAAACTAAATTTTCAAAATTTTGGATATTGGTCATTTAGTATTTTCCATTTTATTGACCGGAATTTGAAAATTTATAACTAATTCCACAAAAATTATATTGGAATGATTCAAGTTTTTAAACATAGCTAAAAATATTGTCTACATGGAGAAAAAAAAACAGAGTATTCACTGGACCAATTCGTACAGTTTATTTCTTAAAGTTTACTGCATATTTGATCATTTTTCACCTTCACCGAATTTTGGCCTTAAATTTAAAAATTCATTTCTCATTCTATCTTGAGCTAATTCATGTAATCTCTATGCCATTTGAAAGCTTTTTGTGTATACTTTATAGAAATATTTATTTTATATATTTATTCTACTAGATCAGAGCTTAGCATTATCTTCAAGTATTAAGGGTCAGAATTTAACTGTCACTGAAACAGTTTTAGGAAAACTTACATATTTCTTATTATATAGTTCTAATTTCCTTAAAATCATTGACATCTTAAACTTAAGATATGGATGTTTTAATACATGTAAACCACTAAATTTTTTAAGCTCTACAAAATTTTATGTTACCTATTAAATTAAACCATTCCTATGGTCAAAACTTCCAGTTTTCCAAATCTGTCCTATTCTAAACCATAAATTCGGAAATTCATTATAAATTACGTACTTATCCAATTTAGGTGTTCTATGGCTCTATGGAAAGCTTATTCCATATACTTTTAGAGCATATATACCATTTATACATTAGGCCTTGTTTCATATGAATAGTACCTATGACCCAACAAGGTGTTCAAAATAAGCTTTTCCATACATAACTTGACTAAATAAACTTCATAACTTGTTTACATCATCATTCTTGCATCCAAAACTATACCTATCATTTCATGATATTCAAGGGAACATAATAATATTGAGATGTAGATATAATAACATATACATGATTTCATATAATATTTCAAAATTAACATCATAGCTTGATTTATCAATTCAAGTGACATTTTTCTTCTTTTTTTTCCTTAGCTTCCTTGTCATCCTTGCCATGGTTTGAGCCTAGCATGTTAATCATTAGGAGGGGTGAGATTCAAAGAATCACAGTAGCAATTACCATTGGTACCATCATATCATCATATTTAAATTGAGAGCATCAAAGAATCATCGATCAAACATATTGAAACATTTAGGTTATATAATTTCACAAAAATTTTGGCAGAATTTTATTTTATAAATTGGACATCCTGGGGTCACAAAACCCCTCATACAACTTAGCCATTATTCACATAATATCACAAAATATCACAATGATCATATGACAAAACGTCAAGTTCATAACAACCAAGTATGACAATATAATGCAAGAGATGGTAAATAGCTACCTTATAGGATTCCTTTGGTTTCCTCCCTTTGTACACCATTTTTAATCACTTCTCCAACTTCTCAAACCTATATAGAATACCAATAAAACACATAAACTATTGATTCATAATCTTACTTCACAAAGTACTCATCAAACCCTTAAAATTTTCATCTTGCTATTCTTTTGATTTTTCTCAAAACTAACACTTGTTCTCAGCTATTTGGGACCCAAGAATTCCATTTCTGCCATCAAAACAATGAAATTTCATCTCTATCTCAAACCTACATCAAGCCAAAATAGCAAGAAAAAGAGGAAAAATGATTTTCTCTGATTTCCTTCAACCAACTTGCAAGATCATGCTTCTAGTGTCTATTCTAAGCTTTCCCCTAAGTTTATTGTGGAAAAACTCATCTATCTCCTTCCTTAGGTCATGTGCTCATGGCTGAAAATCATAGAGGGTTGGAGGAAGAAGATGACTCCATGAAACTGTTAGGTTTGTTGGCTTCCCAAGAGGGGGGTGAATTGGAAAGTTTGAAATTTTCTGCAAAATTAAAATACAGTAGTGATAATAAAGGTTGCTGAAAAATAAAGTACAGAATATAAAGAATAGTTGCAAAGTAAATGAGGAGAGGACACATAGATTTATCATGGTTCGGTCTACTCCACTTGACCTACGTTTAGTCCTCAAGCCATTACTTGAGATTTCTACACTATATCTTGAAAGATTTAAATGGGTTCTTGCAAAAATCGAAGTACAACTCCAGCTCGAACTTTGAGCCTAACAGAAAACTCTCACTCTTCTCACACACAAGTAAGAATAAATCCCTTAGTGTTTTTTCACACTAAATGCTATTTACAAGCATGTAGAAATATACAAATCAAAATATGAAATTCTCTCTCAAAAGAGCGGATATGAAAGTTTAAGAGCAATGAATGAGCTAAATAGAAAGTATGTAGGCTTTTTAATGAATCAAAATTGAATTTTGCAGAGTTTTGGCTTTTATATGTTTTTCCTCCTTATCCCAACAAATTAAATGAAGTCTTATTTATAGTTAGAGGGCAAAACTATCCGTTGAAAGCAAGAATTAGCTATTACTCTAAAAAAAATAGCCACTCACTTATCACATTAAATGCATCTGACAGAGATTATGTGGATAATCTCCTCAAGTTATGCGAATAACGGGTGACCGTTGGCTCTTAGTTTCAACGTTAGACTTTCGTTATGTGGATAACCTAGCTAGGTTATGCAGACAACAATCATTCCAAAATGATTAAGTTTCAGCTCAATAACATTTTCATGAAAATCTACTTAGTTGTTTGAATAATGTCTCATAAACTTGGATACCTTTGAGGATTATTAGAATAACCTCTTAGGATGTTATTCCTTATTCAAATAACATTTAATCAGCACAAACTAAGTTTTTGAAAAACATAGATTATCAAGATAGCCTATCAAGATTATGCGGATAACCAATTTAATAGAAGGAGGTCCAAGAGTTTTGTAACATACATTATGCGAATAACTTCCTTAGGTTATGTGAATAACGGGCAGCACAGAACAAGTGACCTTTACTGTTAAGCCCTTTATGCAAATAAGATAAGCGCCTTATCAGGAAAATAAGCTAGACAAAGGCAAGGACATGGTGCAGGCCTTAGTTATGCAGATAATCTTGAGAGCCTTTTCATGAAAACGAAGAGAGAACACTTAGAAACAACATTGAGATTGAGATTTTGTCCCCATAACTTCTAAGTGTTATGCGCATAAGAAAAATTTTTTCATGAAAACCATTTTGAAAACATGAACTAAATATTAATTATTAAAGTAAATGCCTCATTCAATAGTAGGATAAGCAGAATAAGTAGCATTTAAAGCTTAACTACCTTTTTTTTACAAAGGGATTCCTAAAAATGTATGTAAGAACTCTTCAACCTTCAGGAATCTCTAACTTTGATTTTCATATCACTTGTGCTCCTTTGATATTTGATTCTCAACCTCATTGTTATTTAGAATCATCAAAACCATCTGAATTAATATTTTCCCCCTTTTTGATGATGACAAAACAACTTAAAAGATTCATTAGTGCTTGTGTTTGCATAAAGCTCCCCCTCAATATATGTGTAAAGTAAATAATGTCAGATAGTGCAATGCATATATTTTCAAAGGAAAGAAAAAGAAAAAAAGATCAAGGATGGACAATGATCACATAAAGGTATTCACAAGATTATACATTATGAACAATCATTATAGTACAAAGAGTTTACATAACAATAGCAATATAAAGACAAGAACAATAACTAATGAAAACATAAGGACACACAGAAAACAACAACGAATTTAGTTCAATTAAGTCTTTTTCTTCGTTGGGGTGGTCTTTCCTTCTGCAAACTTTTTCTTTTCATTAGCCTTCTTTCCTTTTTCTTTCTCTTTTTTTTTCTTCTTTCTCCCTCTTTTTGTCATCAGCAATTGGAGAGTATTGAGCTACTTCAACATCTATCTTAGCAATGTCCTGATCAATTTTGGCTGTCCATTCCCTGATCATTTGAAGTCTCTTATCTAAAGAAAGAGGGAATATGGGAGAAGGAGCTGCAACTAAGGACACCGGGATAGGCTTGATGTAACACCTTACTTTTAGACTCATTTCCCATGAATTAGACTCCTTTCAAGTCTGATTATACTTGATTATAAGCTTGAATCACATGAGAATGAAAATAAGAATTTTTAAATTTTTTGGTTACTGTTCATATGGTAGTTTCCACTTTACTGACCGAACTTTGAAAATTCATAACTAATTTTAGAAAAATTATTTCATAGTGATTCAAATCTCTAACAATAGATAAAAATCTTATTTACATGGGAAAAATATGAAACAGATCATTATCTTGACCAATTTATACAGTTTATTCCTCAAACATTTACTGTATATTTGGTCATTTTCTCTTCCCCAGGATTTTGGCCTTATATTGAAAAATTCATATCTCATTATATCCTGAGCCAAATCATACATTCTTTATCTCATTGTAAAGGCCTGTGAGTATAATTTCTATAAATATTTTTCTTGTACATTTATTCAACCTGAACAGGACATGGTGTTAACTTAAATCATAAAGGGTCAGAATTCCACTTTTGCTGGAACAGTTTTGGGAAAACCTCCATATCTCCTGTCATATAGCTCCAATTACCTCCAAATCAGTGGCATATGAAACTCAAAACATAGAAATTTTGATAAATACAAACCACTGAATTTTTGGAGCTCTACACGATTTATATCATCTTTTTAATTTTCCAGTACCTAACTTTCAGTTTCTAGTTTTCCCAATCTTTCTCTGTTCTGGACCCTAACTTAGAAAATTCACCATTAATTGTACACAACTCCAAACGGGGTGAATTAGGTGTCCTATTAAAGGCTGAGATGCCCTATATCTGGTATAAAAATACCATAAACCTAATCTCATATTAAATATAGAATAAGGGTGAATGAAGTAGACACGTTTGAAAAATGTCCTGTTTCAGTCTATATTACCATTTGCTTACCAAAACCATTGTAAATGAACTCATTTTGGCATGAAACTTGGTACAACATAATTTAACATCACAATATCCAGAACTGGAAATTCTCATGCATTTTCCACAATATTAACATAATAATCACTATTTTACAATTTCATATAAAACAAGAGACAAATAACCATTCACATTATAACACAATGACTTGCAACATCATTTCCTTCTTCATGCCTTTTGCTCCTTGCTTAGCTCTTTTGCATTGGTTCTTCCTAGCATGGTTAGTCATTGAAGGGGGGGGTGAGATTCAAAGAATCTCAGTAGCAATCACCATTCATGCAATCATATCATCACATTAAGCATATAATCATCATAAAACATCAAGTAAATGCCTTTAAACATTTATGCCATAATATTTTACAAAAATTTCGGCAGAGTTTCGTTTTGTATTTTGGATATCCCGGGGTCTCAAAACCCTCAATTAACTCAGCCAACATTCCCAAAGCATCACAATTGATCATAGCAAACAATAGGCAAGTCATCAAACTCATTAAAAATCACATGACAATATAAGGCAAGAATAGGTAAATTGCTATCTTTATGCTTTCTCTTACTCTTCAACTTGATACCAATGCTCCCACTAGCTTCCTTGGGCTTCTTCAAGTCCTAATGCACCATCAAACAACTGTTCAAGCTAATGGTTCCATGACTTTCTTTAAAAAGTGTTCATGAAACCCTAATTCTTCAAAAATTCACCAAAAATTCATTCCTAACTAAAAAATGATGAATTATACCTCTATTCCATGTAATTTTTCACTAGGAATCCAAATATGGCCTCAGAATTGCCAAATTCCATCTCTAGCTCAGTTACTGTTCATTCCGAATTAATCTTCAAAAAGCTAAAAATTTCACTTTCTTAATCTTAAGCTTTTTCTTGTACAACATACTTGTATCTACCTATTTTGGACCCAAGGAATCCATTTTTGGGGTCAAAATCATGAAATTCTCTTTCATTTTCAAACCCTAAATAGGTAGAAAATTTCATAAATTTGTAGAAAAATATCTACCCAATTAATTTGCAATCTAATGTCATATCCTTGTATCTTGAAGCATTTTTAAGCATTTCTATGGTTTAGTTTTTCCATGGCTTCACTTTCTCTCTCCTCTCTCTCTCTAGGCAGAAATTTTCAAAGGTAAAATGGAGAGAAATAATCCATAAAACTTCTCCAAACTCAAGTATAAGCAAGATAACAACCATAGAAACCTACCTTGGAAGTTTGGGAGTCAAACTTTGCTTCTTACCTTCTCTATTTTTCTCCTTATTTCCCATGACTTCTTCTCCATTTAAGCTACTGGTTCAGACGCGTATGAGGCAAGAAGATGATGTCCAAATGGCTAACCAATGTGATTAAGTCATTTAAGTCATAAAAAGTAACTTTAGTTACTTTAATATTTTAACTTAAGTTAATAAAGCTTTTCAAACAATTCTCATGATGTCCCACAGCTGGTCAGACGTGGCTTGAGCTTATTTTTGTCAAAAAATTACTTTAATAATTTTTATGGACTAAAATATCATTTACCGATTAAATTTACCCGTACCGATTGAGTATTTTTGCCAAAATTGTCACTATATTGGTACAGGATTATCCAAAAATTAATTTTGGTCCAAAATCATTATCTAGACCCAAAATATATTTTATTAAGGTCCAATCATTGTTCTTGGATCAATACTGCATTTTTCTGCAGTCTAAACTGACTTTTATCGGGTAAAATATTAATATTAAGCCCTAATTACCCAATAAATATTATTTTGACCTTAATAAATTCCATAATATATTTCATTGGGTCTAACTCATTGAGAGCTTCATTTTGACCATAATTTTTTATATTTACAAAAATGCCCTTGACCCGGGGCTAATTTATAATTTTTAGAACTTTTGGGTCATTAGGTGTAATTTTCCCAAGACATTTCTAATACTCCTTCCCCCTAACTTTATGAATTTAGGGACATGAATGTCCTTTTCCCAATTCTTTGGGAGAAAAAATATAATTTCTCATTTTTCCATCCAACCGGAAAAAATGACCTCTTTGCCATTCTTCACGCTTAACAGTGTCTCTCTATTTTTCCCAATTCCTCATGCATTTTATGATATCAACATTTATTCCTTGGGGTTTAAATGCAATATTCATATTTTTCTTCTAATATGGGAAATGACCGTTTTGCCCTTAAACCGAGTCAAAAACATAATTATTCATTCTTTCAGGCACTTTTCTGTAATTTCACCCAAAGACCAAATTTTTTTTTATTATTTCTCTCTCACTATTCACACTAACTTCAAATTGGTCTATCTCTTAATCTGGACCTCTCGGGTATGCAATACCTATACCATTGCGCTCAGTTTGGAGCGGGCTTTCATTCAAATGGTATATTGCATATTTTTCGGGGTGAGTTCTGGAATTAATTTCTGTTAAGAGCCTTATGAAAAATTAATTCCAATTAAGGACCAAACATAACTTCTTCAGAAAATTAGATGAGAAATTAATTCCTTCTAAAGCCCAATTATATATAGTCTTTTCATCTTGCTTCGTTTCTCATCTTTTATTCATTTTGTAACATCCCATAAAAATAGGGATATTACACTTGATGTGTGGTGAAGGAGGTAAGGAAGAAGAAGAGGGGATAAACTTTTTGAGTGGCATATTAGTACGAGTAGAGAGTACAAAGGGGAACACTGGTATAAACGAGATATTCGGCATAACTAGTGGTAGTGCAGAAGTAGTGAGAGCTGGTGAATGATCATCATCTGAGGTAATGTTTACTACTTTTTGTACAACTATCTCAGCTATATGGCTAATGCTCTCAAATGAAGTTGGATCAGGTTGAGGAGGAAAGCAAGTATTGAGTTTATGTTTGCATTGTTTGAGAAAAATGTGGTGAAGGAAGTCTTCTTCAACTATAGGTACTAAAGCTCTTTCCTGATTTTGATCAGTTTCCATCATTTTATGTGTTGTAGCTTGAGCAGATTCCTTATCATCAAGTTATAGTCCAAGTTAGGACCCAGACTCTCTGATAGAACAGGGGACTTAGGAGTAGAGGAACCAGCTATATCAGCAATTAGAGACTTTATAGAAGTTTCAGGAAAGGCCGTAGTGCTAGCACATATAGGAGGTGAGGGTTGTAGGGGTGATAAAGGTGGTCGTAATATACCAGAAACTATTTGTTGACAAAGGAGTTTGACTTCTTGAGTGAGATTTTCTATTTTGGTTTCAAGCCTTTCTTGCAGTTCAGCAATGAGGTACCCAAGATTTATAGAATCTTCTCTATGTTCTCTCCTAGTGGCCATCATTATTTGATACAGGTTCTGGTATAAGGCGGGGGTGTCAGTAGGTATAGGTAGGTCAGAGGTTGGAAAGCCTTTAGGTTCTTGTCGGGCAGGAATAGAAGAATGAGGTTTAGGGTATGGAGGTTGTGATAGTTCAATAGGTGAAGAGGAAGAGGAGTTGGAATCACTACCTTTATGACTTTCTGCTGCATCTACTGATTTAGATCCCGCTTCTCCTTCTGCAGTTTCTCTTTTCTTGTCAACCCATCATCCATTTGTTAGAGTCATTCCCATCTTCTGTAGTGCCTTCTCATAGCCTTTAGAAGTAATACAGGTCCTCTCTCAAGATGTAATATGTTGTGGTGCTTCAAAATTATGGAGATGAGGTGCCCATATGGCAATTGTGAATCCTGCCTATAAGTCCTTGCCTTCTATATTCTCTGTAAGATGATGTCATTCAAGTTTATTGGTTTTCCTTTTACAAGCAGCACCATAACTTGGAATTCTCCTTTAGACAGATAGTTGTATCCTGTACTTTTGTTGAAGAACATTCGTGATACAATGTAGTGGAGGGCCCTGTTCTCAACACTTAGGTGACTTTGAGCAATTTTCCCTTCAGGAGGCATATTTTGCCTTTGTCTAAGCAGCTTAGACATAATCGTGCTCCATTTGTAATTGGCTTCTTCCTCATTATCTTCATCAACATTTTGATCTTCACAGGGGTATTTAGTGATGTCAATGTTCACTTTGATTCCTCCAATAGGCAAGTTCAAAATCTCTGAAAAGAGATTAGGATGTAGAGCTATCCACCTCTTTCACAGTTTGACTTCATGCACTTTTGTTTCATTGTTTATCCTGAGAGAATTATACCATGCTCGTACAACCTCTTCATCATATTCTTCCTAATTCAATCAGACCTTTATAATTCTCAAGTTGACTAGCAGTTTCAAACTTATTCTTAACTAGAAAGTTTTCCAATCTAATAAAATGAGGTTTGACCACCTTTCACTTCTTAGAATCAGTCTCATATGATTCCTTCAACACCCTTATGCTAATCAATTCATCTATAATTAGAGCTTGTTCAGATTCAGTGGCAGACGAACTTACATGATTCCTAGGTTAAGACTCAGATTATGGAGTTCTTCTAGCTTTTTGTGTTCGAGGCTTCTTCGTTGGCAAATTTGAACTAGATTCAGCTTTTCTTTTTCCTTTGCTTGGGGATTTTATCACGTACTTGGACTTCATGTTACGTTGGGGTCATTCACCTTTGCTTCCTCCATTTGTTTTTACCATAGCAGTGATTAAGATGATTTGAGAGGATAAAATGTCTTTAAAGTAGGTCAAAATGTGTTTTAAACTCAAAAGTTTTGAGGGAGACTTGGGAGATTTTTGAAGACTTGAGGAATACAATTTAAGGTCTTTAGGATAGGGTTAGGTTTTTCACACAAGTGATTGCTGAAAATCAAAGGTTTCTATATATAGTTTCAATGTTATGTGCATAACATAAGGAGGTTATGCGAATATTGAGCTTTAATGAATATACATAGGAGTACTATTTGCAATGTTATGCGGATAAGGTTCTTAGGTTATCCGTATAACCAAGCTAATATGTAGTTGAAGTAGACATGATATGAGATTCGTTATTTGGATAAGCATTTCAAGTTATCCCAAAAATGAGTTTCACAGACAGCACACAAAAATTGTCAATCAATATGTTATCCGGATAACCTTGCCATCTTATGCGAATAACATTCTCACTTTGAACAACTTCTCTGGATGTAACATTATGCGGATAAGGTAGACAGGTTATGCAAAAATTGACTATCACAAAACATATATAATGAAGCAGGCAGGGCAGGTTATGTGCATAAGGTGATGACTTTGTCTGAAAAATGAACTTCACAGGGACTAAAATTTCACACAAGATCTCATTTTCTTGACTAGTTTCATACCTTATTCAAATATCCTCTAAAACAGAGACTATAAGCACTAGAAAATAAATTCATTTTCAGTATAAGGCTATGGGTTATGCATATAAGCATATTAGAAAGGCTCATAAACACTTACAGACTAGCTGTGTTATCCCCATAAGCCTTTTCTTTCATCATAACTCCATTTCAAAGTGTAATGTACATCATTTTATCAGATTTTCACTATTTTAGATTAGGAAGTACTTGCAAAACAAATTTTTAGATACTTTGATACTTAAGTCAGTATTTATATCAAATGAATAATAAGTTTAAAAGAGATTTTAGAAAATATTTATAACTCATTGGGATTTACCATTCCCAATTCTCTTATGATTTTACTATATCTATCTTCTACAAGTGGTTTTATCAGAATATCTGCGAGTTGATCTTCAGTAGGGATAAACTCTAACTTAACATCCCCTTTCAAAATATGTACTCATATGAAGTGATGTCTTACTTCAATGTGCTTTGTCCTTGAATGCATGCATGACAGGGTTTTTTGTGATGTTGATGGCACTTTGATTATCACATCTTATTAGAATTTCCTTCATCTCAATCTCAAGATTTTCAAGTTGCTACTTCATCCAAAGGACTTGTGCACAAGAGCTACCTACAGCTATGTATTTAGCTTCTGCTTTGGAGAGAGCCTCCCAAAAGTTGACAAGTTCCACTCGTGCTCTTTGTATTAGTTTTAGATCTAGTAAAATTAGCATCAGTGTAACTTATGAACTCTTCTCCATTGCCCTTTGGATACCGAAGTCCCGTATGTGATGTTCCCATTAGATATCTAAAAATTCTCTTTACAGCAGTTGCATGAGACTCTTTGGGACATGATTGAAATCTAGTACATATGTAGACACTAAACGTGATGTTAGGTCTACTTGTAGTTAGGTATAGCAAGGAACTAATCATTCTCCTATATTGAGTTATATCAAAGGGTTTTTCCTCTTCATCCATATCAAGTTTAGTTGCAAAGGCCGTAGGAGTTCCCATAGATTTGGTGTTTTCCAATTCAAACTTTTTCAGCAGGTCCTTGAGATATTTTGATTGGTTGAGGAAGATGCCATCATCACATTATTTGATTTGCAGTCCAAGGAAGAAGTTTAGCTCCCTCATCATTAACATTTCAAATTCATTCTGCGTTAACTTAGAAAAATTCTTAAACAAAGACTCATTAGTAGCACCAAATAAAATGTCATCAACATAAATTTGTACAATAAGAAAATCTTTATTTTCCTTCTTAATAAACAAGGTTGTATCAACTTTCCCTTTATTAAACCCCTTCTCAATTAGAAAGTTGCTCAATCTCTCATACCATACTCTAGGTGCCTGTTTTAAGCCATATAGAGCTTTCTTCAGTTTATATACATGATTTGTTTTTGTTGAGTCCTCAAAACCTTGAGGTTGATCAACATAAACCTCTTCCATGATATAACCATTCAGAAAAGCACTTTTTACATCCATTTGATATAGCACTATATCTTTTATGCAGGCATAGGCTAAGAGAATTCTTATTGCTTCTAATCTTGCAATTGGAGCAAAAGTTTCCTCATAATCAATGCCTTCCTTCTGATTATATCCTTTAGCTACTAGTCTAGCTTTATTCCTTATTATTGTTCCTGATTCATCAAGTTTATTCTTAAATACCCATTTGGTTCCAATAATTGGATAGTCCTTGGGCCTAGGCACTAAATCCCAAACCTGACTTCTTTCATATTGGTTAAGTTCTTCTTGCATAGCTAGTATCCAATATTTATCAGTTAAGGCCTTTTCAGTACTCTTAGGTTCAATTTGAGAAATAAATGCATAGTTATTCGATTGATCCCTAAGTTGTCTTCTGGTTTTAACATTCTCTTGAACACCCCCAATGACTTGATCAACTGGATGACTCTTTTGATATCTCCAAGTTCTAGGGAGTTCTTGAGAAATCTCTTCATTGTTTTCACATTCAACATCTTTCTCTTGAATATCTTCCTCTACATTAGCAGATTCAGATATTTTAGGAGGTTTAATTTTATCTTCTCCAAAAAAATTCAAGTTCTTAAGGTAGAGATTAAATCATCCTCATTTATAGCATGTTAGAAACAATTTCATTTTCAATGAAAACCACATGCATAGTGTAACGTCCGGCCGCTATTTGGGATTGATGATTGTCCCCACAAACCAACACAAGCCCTTTCGGTGTGCTTTATCCTCACTCACATGTCTCCTTCCCAGGAGGTCACCCATCCCATAATTGCTCCAGGTTAAGCACGCTTAACTGAGGAGTTCTTAAGGGATAGGCTACCGAAAAGGTAGGTGCACCTTGTTGGTATAGGTAGTACCTATCAATTCCTTTAATCTATCATTTAACCGCATAGTCCCATATCTATATAGTCTCTGGATCCCTTTCGTTTCGGTATGTATTCGATTCATTCATATACCCCTCCTTCTTAGAAGTTTGCCAAGAGCCGCTCCTTGTCCGTGCCTTATCACTTTATTTGACCCCTACTTTTCTTGCACCGGCGATCACTCCCCGCCCTCGTCAGTGCCCGGATGTCACACACAAATTCTTCTATAGTTCTAGTCTTTTTATTGAATACCCTATATACTTTGCTCCTATTTGAGTAGTCAAAAAATATACCTTCATCTAATTTGGCATCAAACTTACCCAAATTGTCTTTGCTGTTATTGTGGATATAGCAAGTGCATCCAGAGACATTAAGATGAGAAAGATTGGGCTTTTTTTCCCTTGTATAGCTCGTATGGAGTTTTGCCTAGAATGAGTCTGATATATACTCTATTCATCAAGTAGCATGCTGTGCTTACTGCATCAGCCTAGAAGTACTTAGGTAATCCTTTTTCATTCAACATTGCACAAGCCATTTCTTTTATAACTCTATTTTTTCTCTCCACAACTCCATTTTGTTGAGGTATTCTTGGGGCTAAGAAGTTGTGCTCTACTCCATTTTCACTGTAGTAGTAAGCAAATTGGGCGTTTTCAAACTCACCACCATGATTTGTTCTAATACACACAATAGAGCAACCTTTCTCATTTTGGATTTTCTTAGCTAATATTAGAAATGCATCATATGTTTCAGCTTTAGAGGGAAGAAATAATATATAGGTAAATCTGGAATAATCATCTACTACAACAAGTACATATAAGTTGTCACCAATACTCTTAATATGACTAAGACTTATTAAATCCATGTGAAGCAATTGCAGTGGTTTAGTTGTAGAGACAATATTTTTTATTTTGAATGAGGACTTTGTTTGTTTCCCTTTAAGGCAAGCATTGCATTATCTATCTTTTTCAAACTTAATGATGGGTAATCCAAAAACTAGTACATTTTTAATGAGTTTGTTTACTTAATGCATGCTAACATGTGCTAGTCTCCTATGCTATAGCCAACTATCATCATTTTCATTGATTAAGCATATTGAGTCTAGGGCAGGTAATTCATCTAAACCAACAGTATAATAGTTACTGTCTCTTTCTACCTTGAGAATAACTTTATGGTTACTCTTTTTGATGACTAGGCAATGGTTGGAATCAAACAGAACCCAGTTGCCTTTATCACAGGTCTGGCTCATACTCAACAAGTTATGATTAAGTCCTATTAGAAACAGAACTTCTTCAATTGATATTTTTGGGTTTCTTCCAATAATTCCAATGCCAACTATCTTGCTGGATTGGTCACCACCAAAAGTAACCTTTTCTTCTTTTTTATCTCTTAGCACAATGAACTTTTCTTTGTCTCCAGTTATGTGTCTTGAACAGGTACTATCCATGTACCACTTGTTGCTTTTCTTGGCCTTGAGAGACACTTGTAAAACATATTTTAGTTCTTTCTTTTATGTACCCATATTTGCTTGGGTCATTTCTTGTTAGTAGAAGTATCTTTGGGAACCCATTTCATTCTATTGCCTTTTCCTTCCTTCTTGTATATACATGTGGAGGATACATGATCTTTCTTGTTACAGAAATGATAAATGGAAAATGCGCTAGAGGAAAGAGATGTAAGTCTGAAATAATGAATATAGTATCTATCCTTTTGATTTTTAGGGGCTGAAAATGACTATGTTTTAAGTTGATTTAATGCTATCAGCATGCACAAAGTTTCTCAGATAAAGATTTTATTTCTTACTTTTCAGTTTCTCTTGACAACACATGGGTCATATCCTAGACCAGTTTTGCTTTGACTTACGGCTTGTTTTCCCAATAATAATCTCAGCATATCTTCACCTCTAGTGAGTTTAGTTAGAGTCTTATGGAGATAATTGTTCTTATCTCTAAACTCAATGTATGAGACACAAATAGAAGTGGTAGAAGAAGTAGGCTGTGAAGCAGTGCAGGATGCATGAGGTTCATTTTCAAGCTTGTGTATTTTCTTTTTAGCTTGATTCAACTATTTAGACACTTTGACAAATTCAGCCATTTATTGAATGCATCATGCAGTTCATTGTAGGAAGGTTTAGAATAATTTACCTAAGAATCGTTGTCACTGTCTTGGTTATGATTCTTCTCCTCCTCTGCATCCTCTTGAGCCATTAAGCATAGAATGACAATTTCATCATTGTCTGCTACTTCCTCTTCATCAGAACTATCTCCCCAGATGGAAGATACGAAAGCTTTCTTCTTTTTCTCTTTGTCAGCCTTCTTGTCTTTTCCTTGTTTCTTGCTTAGCAGAGGAAATTCCCATTTGATATGTCCATGTTTCTTGTATTCTTAGCATATGATGGAGTCTTTGTTCTCTTTCTTGTTACTGGTGGCTCCATCTTTCTTTACGAACTTTCTGAATTTCTTCTTTCTATACATTTTACCAAATCTTCTCACCAGCATAGCTATCGTTTCTTCATCTAGCTCAGCATCTTCTTTAGAATCATCATCATCTTCTGATTCTACTTTGAGAGCCAGGCTTTTCTTTTTCTTATCAGAAGATGAGGATTCTTTAAGGGCTTTCAACTTCCCTTCATATTCTTCAAGGCTTCCAAAGAGGGCTGTGACAGATGTCATTGATTCCCCTCTAGCTTATTCTATCGCTGTCACCTTTGGTTGCCATTCAATGGGTAAAGCTCTGAGAATTTTTCTAACTTTCTCAAATTGAGTGTATTCCTTCCCAAGGCTCTTCAACTGATTCACAATGAGAGTGAATCTTTTCTGCAGATCTTTGCTGTTTTCACCTTCCTCCATTTTGAAACTTTCATATTCACCTATGCAGGAATTCAATTTATTTTCTCTCACTCCAGTTGTTCCTTCATAAGCAATTTTCAGAGTGTCTCACATACCTTTGGCTGTTGTACATTGAGACACCCTGTAGAATTTGTCTTGGTTAAGTGCATTGACCAGGCAGTACTTAGCTTTGTAGTTGAGTAGGATTCTTCTTTTATCCTTATCATTCCATTCCTCTTCTGGTTTCTCTTTGTACTTCCCATCATCTTGTAGTTTCATTGGGACAAAGTCTTCCTTCTGGATGACTGACCAAATGTCTAAGTCAATAGATTGGAGATAGATTTGCATCATCATTTTTCAGTATCCATAATACTTTCCACTAAAGCCAAAAGGTCTGTTGGTGTTGTTTCCTTCAGGAAGAACGTCTTCACCAAAGACAGCCATGTATTCAGCCGAATTGTTAGATCCTTCAATTGGGAGTCTGGGCTCTGATACCACTTGTTAAGTTTGCTAGTTTCTAAAAGGGGGGTGAATTGGGAAGTTTGAAATTTTCTGCAAAATTGAAATATAGTAGTGATAATAAAGATTGCTGAAAAGTAAAGTACAGAATATAAAGAACAATTGCAAAGTAAATGAGGAGAGGGCACAGAGATTTATCTTGGTTCGGTCTACTCCACTTGACCTACATCCAGTCCTCAAGCCACTACTTGAGATTTCTCCACTATATCTTGGAAGATTTAAATGGGTTCTTGGAAAAATCGAAGTACAACTCCAGCTCGAACTTTGAGGATAACAAAAAACTCTCACTCTTCTCACACACAAGTAAGAATAAATCTCTTAGTATTTTTTCACACTAAATGCTATCTACAAGCATGTAGAAATATACAAATCAAAATATGAAATTTTCTCTCAAAAGAGAAGATATGAAAGTTTAAGAGTAATGAATGAGCTAAATAGAAGGTATATAGGCTTTTTAATGAATCAAAATTGAATTTTGCAGAGTTTTGGCTTTTATATGTTTTTCCTCCCTATCCCAACAAATTAAATGAGGTCTTATTTATAGTTAGAGAGAAAAACTATCCGTTGAAAGCAAGAATTAGCTATTACTCTAAAAAAATAGCCGTTCACCTACCACATTAAATGTATCTAACAGAGATTATACAGATAATCTCCTCAAGTTATGTGAATAACGGGTGACCGTTGGCTCTTAGTTTCAATGTTAGACTTTCGTTATGTGGATAATAATCATTCTAGAATGACTAAGTTTCAGCTCAATAACATTTTCATAAAAACCTACTTAGTTGTTTGAATAACGTCTCACAAACTTGGATACCTTTGAGGAATATTAGAATAACCTCTTAGAATGTTATTTCTTATTCAAACAACATTTAATCAGTACAAACTAAGTTTTTGAAAAACACAGGTTATCAGGATAACCTCCCAAGGTTATGCAGATAACCAATTTAACAGAAGGAGGTCCAAGAGTTTTGTAGCATACATTATGCGGATAACCTCCACATAACGGGCAGCACAGAACTAGTGACCTTTACTGTTAAGCCCCTTATGCAAATAAGATACGCACCTTAGCAGAAAAATGAGCTAGACAGAGGCAAGGACATGGTGCATGCCTTGGTTATGCAGATAATCTCAAGCCTTTTCATGAAAATGAAAAGAGAACACTTAGAAACAACATTGAGATTGAGATTTTGTCCCCATAACTTATAAGCATTACACATATAAGATAAAACTTTTCATGAAAACCATTTTGAAAACATGAGCTAAACATTAATTATTAAAGTAAATGCCTCATTTAATATTAGGATAAGCAGAATAAGTAGCATTTAAAGCTTAACTACCTTTTTACAAAGGAATTTCTAAAAATATATGTAAGAACTCTTCAACCTTCAGGAATCTCTAACTTTGATCTTCATATCACTTGTACTCCTTTGATATTTGATTCCTAAGCTCATTGTTGTTTAGAATCATCAAAATCATCTGAATTAACTAAAACAACCTTTAAACACTAACAGACACAAGCTTAAGAACATGGAATCTTACCTTTGTTTTTGATTCTCAAAGTCTTGCTTCTTGCTTTCAATTTCTTTTCTTCCCTTCCTCTCTGTGTCACGACAATGGCTCCCCCTTGGTCTGAAATTTCAGCCTCAATACTCACTTAAAACATCTTAACCTAAGGTTTCGAAGAAATATCAAATGAGTGAATAGTACTTTGGTTACTTGGCTAACTTGAGTTAGTTTGCAATTTCTTCATTCATAACAGTTAAACAAATTCCCTCCTTGTCCCAAGTCAATTGCAATCACACCATATTGAGGGTATTTTTCTCCAAAAACACTTTATAATTTTTAATAGTCCAAAATAACTTTTATCAATAAATTTCACTCGTACCGATTGATTATTTTTGGCACAATTTGTCATTTTGTTTGTAACTTGCTTTTGGATTAAACTCATTACCTTGTCTTAGAACATATTTGGGTGGGTTCCACATATTGTTCCTGTCTTTGTACAACATTTTGTGGGGCTCACAATCTCTTTTTGGTATAGTAATCGCCTTTTTGTTGAATCTAGAGTTTTGATGATTCCAAATCAACATTCAAGAGCTTGGAATGAAGATATCAAAGGAGCTCAAAGTATTTCAAGTGAAGAAGTTCTGAGTAATCCGTGCAAGATTTGTTGTAGGATCATTAGTTATGTTTAAGTATGGGTAAAAAAGACTTTGATTTGATGAAAAGATGTTTTAAAAACTTGATTTTATGAAATACTTGAAAAATACCCACCAACAGACGAAGTTTGAAAAGTTTACATTGAATTGTCATGTTGGAAATTCGGACTTTGGCTTTGGAAATTCGAATTTCGAGTTAAAACTGAATAAGTCTGAAGAGATGCCTCTCTGACAAATAAATTTTAATTTTCCAAAATTCAAACTTTCATAAGTGTCTGAAAGAAGCTATTGACCAACAGACGAACTTTGGGTTTTGAACATTCGAATTTCAGACAAAATGGAATTTATGAAAACCGAAGAAATTCATCTGAAACAATGTTAAAGTTCATCTGAAATCAAGATTGTATTGAGTTTCAAAATCGCTCACTGACAGACCAACTTTGAACATGGAAATTCGAATTTCAGAAGCTAAAGTTGTGAGTCTGTTGAAATGACATGATGACATACGAAGGACAATGTTTACAAATTCGAATGTTGAAGTAAGTCTGAAAAGAGGTCTCTCTGACAGACGAACTTCACTCTTTGAAAATTTGAATTTCGAAGTAAATGAACTACTGTGCCTTTTAAGCCTGCTGCGGACAGACGAATTTTGAGGTTCCAAAATTCAAATTTCGAGGGCACTGTAGCAAATTGAAAACACTGTTCACACTTAATAGAAAAACTTTCTTCTTGAAAATTTGTATGTCACAAAATGAAAACATTTTCTAAGTTTCAAAATTCGAATTTCACTTCATGAACAGACGAACTTCAGTACTTCAACATTGGAAGCTTTAACCTTCGGTTCCTTCGAAATTCGTCTGTTGACCAACCGAAATTTGAATTTCAGTATGTTAGAAGCATTAAATGCGGTTGGTTAACGGATAGTTTTTCAGAGTAACCGTTGGATAACTTCCCCAACAGATAGATTTTGTCTCTAACGAATAGTTGGGACCTAAATCTATAAATACAACATCATTTGAAGTTGTGGATAACGAATCAAACTTTGTATATACTGAAATTCTGCCAAATTTTCTACTCAAAGACTTTTACCCTTTTACTTCAATACTTGTACATCAACTTTCATATTCACTCTATTCAAGAGAGTTTCATCTTTGTATACAATCTAATCTTTATCTAAGAGATAGATTTACCTGTGAGGAGATATCACAAGGGATTGTAAAGCACTTTGTGAAAGTGCAGAAAGTGATTGAGTGAGCTCTAGAAAACAGAGTACTGACGTTGTACTGTGGCATTTGCAAGAAGCTCGTTGAATTCTTGCTGAATAGTGAAAAATCTCAAGTGGTGTCTTGGGGACTGGATGTAGGTCAAGTGGAGGACCGAACCAGGATAAATATCAGAGCTCTTATTCTCTCTATCACCACTCTTTTATCTTACTGCTTTATACTCTGTTTTTCTGTCATACCTTGCTTTCTTCACTGTTTTCACTTTGTGCAGAAAATTTTTAATCTTCCCAATTCAGCCCCCTCTTGGGAAGTCAGCCTAACTAACACTTTTAACTTTTAATAGCAGTTATAAATTTATACTAACTTAATTAACTTCAATGCAATATTTCTTTGGATCCAACTCGTTGCGAGCTTCGTCTTGATAGTAATTTTTAAAAATTATGAAATTTCCCTTGACTTGGGGAAAAATTATAATTTTTAATTCTTTTGCGTAATTTGTGTAATTTTTCCCAGGGACTTGTATGCAATTAATTCTCCCTTTTAAGGACTAAATTGTAAATAATTCTTTTCCATTGGGAAAAAATGCAATTTTTACATTTTTACTTTCTTACATAGGAATGACCATTTGCCTAAGTCGAGTTAAAAATGCAAATATTGACTCTTTCAGGTTCTTTCTTATAATTTCTCTCAAAGACTAATTTTTTAATATTTATTTTCATTGTACTTCCAAATTGGTCTATCTTTCAATCTAGATCTTCTGGTTATGCAATACTTATACCATTGCACTCAACTCAACATGAATTTGCATTCAACTAGTATGTTACATCCATTTTGGCTCAATTCTCGAATTAATTCCTGTTAAAGACATTATGAAAAATTAATTATATTTAAGGACCAAACATAATTCTTTCAAGGACCGTATGTGGAATTAATTCCAATGAAGGACTGAGCATGTAATATTATCGTCTACTTCTTTTTCCATCTTTTCATGCATCCCATGCCACATTCTCATGTCTTTATACCTATCGTGGCATCCTTTATGCAATTTGGAATGTTACAATTAGCATACTTATTCGCTTCCCTATACACTTGTTGCAAAGTCACCTCCCAATTGCTACATAACATTTGTTTTGTCTCCATCACTAGCTCCTTTGGTTGATAGTGTCTATCACATTCTATAAGTATAAGTTCCATGGTTGCAATGAAGTCACTACAAACCTCAACTCTATGCTAGTATAGGTGGCTATGCTTGTGTTGGTGGTACCAAAATGGAGTCTCCATTGGTGGGGTGATGCACACAATATAGACTACATAATTCAATGCGCAACCCGCAAGAGAATAAGGTCTAGTTGTAGTACATGAAACAAAGTTAAAATCCTAGAACACAACATTCCAGGGTGTCAAAACCCATAGGGAAAGGACTCTCAAACTATAGATGTTCATGCTTTGAATGAGTAAGTTAATTAATTATGTAAATTAACTAAACTATTGAGCAATTGGCAATCAAGAGAGATTAAGCCTAGGGATTAGTGATTTCACCAACCTTTGTAGATCAATTTAGTTACTTATTCCATTCAACTTGATTATCTTAATTTGCAACGAAGTGAGGATAAACAAACCATGGCTATATCATCTAACACTTATCACCTACTAAAGACCATAGTAATATACACGACATTACTCCTAACACACTTACCATTGTTCATGTGTTCTCTCATTAAAAGTCATTTTCCAATGATTAATTATGTGATTGCTTAGGTCATACAATTATTAAGCACACAAACATATGAGAGAATACAAATATATGCTAGTTTAGCACCTAGACATCAACATATGCTCTCACCTCATATACTAACAAGATCTAGAGAGTAGAGTCTTGCTATACGATCAAGTCTCTCACCCCCTTAATTAGTCACAAGAAACTTAGCTAAACTATGAGCATAGTAAAGATAATCAAACACATTCTTATAAAAAGGAATGTAAACTTTATTCATAGACAAATAAAGGTTTGACTAGTCATTGAATTCAAAGCATTCATATGATGGAATAAGGAAGGAAACCAAACTACTTTGGACCGATTACATCTCCTACCCCAATCAGGATTTTAGAAGTCCATAAACGAATAATGAATCACAAAATTAGTTTTAAACAAACCCATGATCAAAGAAGAAGAATAGAAAAAGGAAAAGAGAACTAAAGCTCTTAGGTTTTGCCTTCCACTATGTTATAGCTCTATTAATCTTCTTTACGAACCTCTAGGCTATGTCTCTAGAGTTTTTGACCCTCTCTGACCTTGGGGATAGTCCCAAGGTGCTAAAAGCTCCTTTACAATGATGTAATTTCTCGAAATCTCCTATCTATACATAGCAAATCATTATATATGAAATGTTATTTATTTAGGGCATGAATGAGAATTTTATGCAAAATTGCTTATGTTTAACCCATAAAAGTACTGATATCATATTGTTACACGAATTGGATCTTTATTAGTAATTATGAAAAAGTTTGGGTCCGTAATGGTAAATATTTTTAATTTCTAAATTAGAAAGGATTTAGCAAATTAGACTCTAGAATATTGTTATAGGACCCTAATTGATGTCATTGGGGCTTGATCAGATAGGAAAATCCAAAGGAAAAAGGAATTAGGCTAAGAAATGATTTGTTAGAAATAAATTATACAATTAAATAATAAATACATAATTGATGAAATTAGGCCATCATTTATCAAGAGTAGACAAGAACAAATCTAAAAATGAGAAGAATGAAATAATTGGATATTTTTTTTACAATTTTAGAAAATTGTTTAAAAAAATCCTAAGGGTTACTGGGCAAAGTTGGAATGTTTAGACCCAACAAGTATAATGCTCCATTTTGTAACCGCCCTCACCCTTAAATTTTGCTAAGAATCATTTAGATGATGTTCAGAAGTGTTAATGATTATTAAAGTATGTGTTGGAATGAATTTCAGGGGGTCTGGAGGTGTTGGAAAGTCAATAATCATTCAAGAGGTTTAGCATGATCGAATAAGCTTTTAGGAATGAAGAGTTAGATGAAGTAGAATGCGATGAACATTCATGGAGAAAGTGTTTAATTGAGCATTGTGCCTAGTAGTGACAAAAATCAGTTTTGGGAAGCCCGATGAACATTCATTGAAAAACTCTTGAACGTTTATTTGAGTTTGAGGTTGAACCTTCATTCAGAAACTCTTGAATGTTCATTGCAGCGTATACAAGTAGTGAACAATTGCCAACCCAAATCAGAAGCTTGGAGTTTTGAAGAGTATTAAGGAGGCTTTGCTAGGGTTTCAATCTTGGGATCTTGGAGGGTGATTTGGCACCAACTAAACTCAAGGTAATGACCCAAAAACACTTCCCCATCATTTTGTTTCTTTGATTCAAGGGTTGATTCTGGGGTTTCAACCAAGATAGGGGCTAGGGTGTGTAAGTGTCCATACAGCCAACGTATGGATACCTAAAATACCATAAAAGATCATGATTTTGAGTTGGGAATGATAAGTTTTTGGACCTTAAACCAAATATCTTGGTTACATGTGATAAACCCTAGATCTCCAACCCTATGAATGTGTAATGACTTGTTAAATCTTTTGTAATAAGGTTCAAACTTGTTGTTGGGGAGTGAAATGAAGCTTGTAAGAGCTGTATAAACTCGTTTTGGTAAGAATCCTTCCTATACCTTGGTTAGGGCTTCGTGCTTTTGCACTTGTTTGGCATTTGGTAACATCAATAATGATTGTATTGTATGTTTGTGCCTTGTAAACATCCTCAAGTTGTGGTAACTTTGTGGCTCTTGGGACTTAAGCTTGGGTTGAATCTCTTGGCTATCTTTGATTGTGTTATTGTAGTTAACAGTAGAGGTAACTGGGTTAACTTCTTTGCATAACATGAAGCATAGCGTATCATAATGATTCACACATTACATTTTGCTCACTCTAACCTTGATATGCTTATTTTAGCTTGAGTGTACATGATATAGCTGTTAGGTTGGCTGATCACCCAAGAGGGGGATGGATTGGGTGATACAAGATTTTCAGTCTTTTTAATTACAGCCCAATTTCACTGAGTGTGCGACAAAACATGGATGAATAGAGAGAGTTAAGTGCAATAATTAAGGAGAGAAGATGAAGAGCAAAACACAAGAATTTATACTAGTTTGACCCAAATCACTTGGCCTACATTCAGTCCCCAAGTCACGGCTTGAGATTTTTCACTATATCCCACAGGTTTGATCCAGACACCTATGAAGCTTCAGCACATCCTACAAGTTTCAGTAGGTACTTGTAAAGCCACTCTCCTCACACCCTTACAATGATGTGTAATTCTTAGTGCTTCCGCACACTAAGATTCTACCCAGAAAATTATAGAGATGAATGAATACAGAGTTGAAACTTTCTTTTAGAGTGGTTGAAACATTGAAAGCTTACTCTATTGAGGTGGGTTTTTCAAAGACTGCTGACACAAAAATTTTATGTATATGAATAGCATTTCCACATAAACTCTCTTAAGATTGTTACCCATAAGTTTAAATGAGGTTCTATTTATAGATTTGTAGTGTAACTAGATGTTAGATACAAGATCTATCCATTAGAGATGTTAACTAATGGTTACTCTACAAAACTAGCCGTTCACCAACTGCATTTAATGCATTTGACATACTAAAATTTGAATTTTGGGTTCACAGAGACCATAAGCTAAGGGTTTTAACATTGAACTTCCAAAATTCATCTGTTGAAGAGTGAAATTCAAATTTTAAATTTGTTAAATATATCCCATGTTAAAACATACGAATTTTTATATTCAAAGTGCATCTATTGAATTTGAACAGTTATCTCATGTTGTCATGGTACACTCAAAATTCAAATTTCAGAATCCAAAATTCGTCTATCAGAGGCTTCCTCAACATTGTACAAAAGTTCTTCTCTATTAAATTTAAATTTTGCACTTCAAAGTTTGTTTGTTAGAGATATGCTCTAATAAGACTCACAAGTTCTTATTTCAAAATTCAAATTTTGAAATCCAAAATTCGTTTGTCAGAGGGAGTGACTTTGAACTCTTTATACACTTTAATAACATTTGAATTTTGATAATATCTCAAATGAATTTTGCACATTTTATTAACTATGCTTAACTCAAAATTCGAATTTCATAACTTGAAATTCATCTATTAGAGATGATAACTCTGAAACTTTGAATTTTAGCAAGCAAAGTTTGAATTTTGCATAAAATATATAAGAATTAATAGCAAAATTTGTCTGTTAGTCAGTGTTTTCTAAATATAATATATGCTAATATCAGATTTACTTAATCTAATATGTTAAAACATATGGTAACAATATTAAGTAAATTTCAAAAGTTAAACCATCTCAAGACTTAAGTGACAACAAAATATACCTAATAATTAGGTCTTCAAATATTGAGTTCCATTTTCACTTGGTCATTTCCTTCTTAGCATGCTCCCTTCTGATCTTCAATTTTTGGAACATCCTCTCTCTTCTTCTTTCTTGAATGAGACATGATGTTGATTTCCATCTCTTTATTCCAATGCTCACTCTTCCTACTTGGACCATCCTACATTTAATATGTTACAGTACAAACTAAGTAGTTAGTCCAATTTATATATCCAACTTATATTATAAACCATAAAAGCTTAGTAGATATATTAGTACATAACATAATATATGCATTATAAACATCACTAGATGCATGCTAATACACATTTTACTTCTTTAAGGAACAATATATATAGTAGATAACTATGATGCATTTGTTCCTTATTACTCTACATTTATCATCATCAAAACTTATATTATATTAAACTTACCAATTACCTCTTGATATGATATTTGGCATTAATGAAAGAAAGCCATAAATGGTATTTACTATAGCTTGTTGCTAGATGTATGTGCATGAATATATGATGATGTTGATGATAAACTACCCATGGCTATGTTATGTGCATATAATATTGGTTATGTGATTGCAATTGATCATGCATAAGTTGGAATTACGTAGTTTAGTCTTTTATTACCACGTGGTAATTGTCAAGAGTCAACTTGTCCACACATAAGGCCTTGTGTTGGATGTGGTAAGGCAATGTATAGCCAATCCCTAAACTATCATCCTTTAGCTAGAAGGTAGAAGGGGCAAAGGCTTAAGCATTCCCTAAACCATGGGATGGAAGGTGGAACGTCAACCATGGTCCGTTTCACTAAACTAAGGCCTAGGTAAGGGTAAGGCTAAGAAAGGTGGAATGGTATTCCCTAAACTATGACTTGGAAAAGTCATACAAGTAGGAATAGTCTATCTAAACTATACCTTAGATGGAGGTGGTAGAAGAGTAGACCAAATCCATTGATGGGGGTTCTAATGTGATTGCATCATGTTTAAATAGTCTAATTTTGTAACATGCTAATATCTTGTTGTAACATGTTATTGCATGATACCTTGGACTCCAGTGAATGTATGATTAGGAGTTACCACAGTTACTACAATGTTTATCTCACATCTGTGTCCTAAACATTTCAGGTGAGGACTTTGGTGCAGACAAGGGCAAGGAATTGGAGAAGTAGACCTTCTCCTATTAAGCTCAAGTTGTGAATTGAGCTTCTGTTGTTGATATTGAACTTTTGATTCATGTATGGCACACAGTAGACTAATTGTTAATTACTTATGTATGTGGTAGAATTGAACTTGTAACACCCATAATCTGAGGGTTGTGAATGTTTATTTCAAGTACCTTATGTTTTATTTTGTGTGTGTCTATAGCCCATGTAGGGTCTGATCTAAGGAGCTAGTCTGTAACATCTTACTCCCATGGCTAATTTTGGGTTTTGTATGTTAATGCTCTCTTTTAGTGTGGATTTGTGTTGTGCATGTGTAGCTTAATCGTACAAGAGTCATCCTCTTAAACATTATTGAGTATCCTTTGATCATTCATTGAGAACTCTAAGAACTTCATGGTGTAATATGCATGGTCATTCATGGAGAACATTATGCTGTTAGCATGATGGTTTGTTGAGAAACACCATGAAGGTTCATTGCAGTCATTTACAAGCCAATCCTATGTTTTGTCATTCCTAATTAATGGAAACAAATAGGTTGACTTCCAAATGAAATAGAATATCTTAATTTACATAAAAAAGAATCCTACAAGGTAACTATTCAAATAATTTATCAAGAATTTCTACTTTATAGTCATAGTAAAAAGTTTTAATTTTTCTCTCATTTCTAAAAGTATCATTTTTTCTACATTAATTGCTCCAATATACATAGTAAATTGTGTTTAGAGTGTATGGGTGTTACACATTTTATTGGGCCAAACTACTATTCATGAGCCCAAATGTGTTAGAGAAATTATTAATAAATCTAAATAATTTTTCTAAGTGTCAAAGCATGTAGAAAATTTTCTTGGACAAATATTATTGCACAAAAGGACAAAAATAGTATGAACTCCGAATTGGGCCATTTTCTTTCCAACCAATTTGTGAGACTCTTCTTGGGCTAGAAAGAACCCAAAAATGGCATGCAAGAGAGGGAGAAAATGAGTAGAAATCATGTTGCCAATAATGCTAGAAAAAGGAACAAATATGGACCCTTGGATCAAAATTAGATCAATGGTTAGAATTCACTTACTTTCTCTATAAATAGAGAGCTCCTCCCCTCCCATTTTGCTCATCCAAAACATGTTCTAGTATGATCTTGATTGATAATCATGTATAGAGATACAAATTAAAAACATAGGCACCTTGTTTGAGACTAAGGTGTTAGACCGACCCACCATGAGATAGCTACATGAATCAAATCATCAACGTATCTCATATATAATTGCATCATTTAGCACTCAGACCTAAGATCTACATAGGTTCTTACATGAGGAATACTGTGTTTTGAGATAATCATAAGTCACTCTTTAACCAGGTGATGATGTAGGTTATATTTAGATATAGTGAGATCCATACAGTGGATGTTGAGTAATCAAGATGGAATTTGTCCCTCTTATAAGAGAGATATCTTTGGGCCCCATGAAGGAGTAAGACTGAGAAATGCATAGTTGTGTTTAAATGAAAAAGAGTTTTCATTTGTGTAGTCATTTGAGCTCCGAGATTGTGAAAGTATAGTTAAGCACTATGAAAGTGACGGTTCCATGTCTCATGCTTAACTTAAATATCGTGTGACAAAAGGGACATGACACGTACTATAAGACAGATTGTATCAGATCACTGATCTTCTTATGACTTGTGAGTCGGAAGAAATTTCAGGTTCACTGCCAACATTATATCAACCTATAAGCTTGCATACAAGAATGAGGCATAATGCGAACTAGAATATTTTAGATTTATTGAATCTCAAGAATGTCCTCATTCAATGTATCTCTCTATTTTAGAAGTTTTCATATTTTAATTAGGATAGATTATTCTAGAAATTCTCAAATAAGAGAATAATATTCTATTAGTAATGGGAATATTCTAGAAGGTTTCCTAATTTGATTAGAAAAATATTATTTTGTTGAATAATAAAATAATAGTTTATCTATTTTTAGAAGGTGGTAAGAGAAATTAATACATATATATATGTATAAGATATATATTATTAATTTCTCTATATATATATGCGTGATATACATACATACATACATATATATATATATTTATGTATGTATATATTTTATTTAGTTTAAATATGTGTTATTTAAATTAAATAAAGATAATGTTTGATTTAATTTAAATTAAACAAATATTGGAATTATTATTTGAATTAAATATGATTTAATTCAAAATATACATTTAAATTAATGAAGGAAATATATATATATAATTTGATTTAAAGAATATATTTAAATTAAATAAAGATAATATCTAATTTAATTTAAATGTTAAATTAAATAGAAATGTGGACTATTTTAAATTATATATTTAAAATAGATATATTCTAATTTGAATAATATATATTTAAATTAATGGATAAGTTAGTGGACAAATTAATTTAAATAAGGACTAAACTTATATATTTTTCCTTATATGCTTGTCATGTTATTCTCCGATTAAAATTTAACATGTAGATTTTTTAAATTTTTTAAGTTCAAGAAATTAATACTTTTAATATATAATTAATGACTAAATTTACAATATATTAAAAAACAATCCACATGTTAACTTTTAATTGAAAAACAATACAAAAAGCACATAAGGAAAATCATATAAGTATTTTCCTTTAAATAAAGTATTTAAATTGATGATTAAATTAATATTAATTCAAATTTCCTTGATAAGTTAGCAAGTAAGAATTAATTTAAATAAAGTATTTAAATTAATATTTTGATTAATTCAATTTAAACTATTTTGGAGATAAAGTAACATTTAATTTAAATAATATATTTAAATTAAATATATTTGGCTGAGAAAACACGTTACCTCTCTCTATAAATGGAGAAGACTAGGAGTCTCCAAGGTATTACACACTTTATATTCATTTCACTCACTACTCTTTTATTCTACAAATCACGGAGAGAGAGTAAGAGAGAAATATAAGATCTTTTATATTAAATTAAGAAGACGATATTCTCTTCACACTAAAGTCATGTGGTTCATAGAGGATAAAAACGTGAAGACGTTCAAGGTTCGAGGTGCTAGCACACCGTTCGTTGAATTCTTGTTCACATGAATACCATAGAGAGTGGGTGCTCATGAGAGTTGTTCATTTTGATATGGTCTATCACTTGACGAAAAAGGCATAAAGGTTGAGTTTTGAATTTACCAGAAGTATGTGTCTTACCTTTCTATTTGGCTTAAACAAAACTGACAAATCCTTGGGAGAGATTATGGATTAAAGTTTTTAAATTTCCACTGCATTTGAGTGCTGAAATCCCAACAATTTCTTGTATTGAGAAAGTTTTTATGGAGTATGAGGACAGAGGAAGAAAAAGGAGACTGATCATGGAAGAATGTATAACAATAGTGGCATAAGTCGCCATAGCTTTGAGATTTCTGTATTCCTATCCTATCCTTCTGTCTTTGGTCAAGAGTCTCGTATTTATATATAGACAAACGATAGCCCGAGAAAGACAAGGTATTAATTAATTCATATTTAGAAGTTTTGTACATTAATTATGAGATATTCTTTTTTCATGGTGACTAGATTTTTTTTTAATGAAAAGGAAAAGCAATAATTTAAAAGCTTTTTTTTAAAATTGTATATTTTTAATATTTTCTATTCCTTATTATAAGTCACTTTTAACCGATTTACACATATGAAAAAAGTGGTTAAGAGCAATCAAAATTCTTAAACTTTATAAAATTTACCATAACTTTTCAATATTACCCTAATTAAGTTATAACATATTTTATATATTTTTCTTATTCTTTTTCTACCATAATTATTTAATAAGGGCCAACATAGAAATAAATATTTAATGTTTACAAAGTGACTTAAATTTTGTATACTTCAATCCTTCTAGAATATAACTTATAATAAGGAACAATGGGAGTATTTAAATCCTATTTAATAATGTGGACAAAAAAATTCATATAATAAAGAGATTGCATGAAGTTGAATAAAATTACACTATTTATACCACTCTAATATTAAATATATGACACCTTTTAGAAGAGTGTTTTAGTCCTAAATATAGGGTTCTTTACAAAATGTCTAGACTGTTAATTTTTTTTTCAAGGCCCTTGGTTTGTTTTGTGCACAATTAAGAGGTGCCACCTTAATTGACTTATAGGGAGTAGAAGGAATGTCAAGGCTAATTAATTTGATATAGGGGTAGTATTTGAAGTTATTGAAATTTTTATATAAATTCAATGATGTAACTAACTTTGAATAATAGAGAATTTTGTAGGAGAACAAAAGTCCCTAAATGTAACTAACCTTTTATATTGATTTAAAGTGATTCGTTTGACTTGCACACCAAAGAAGACTACATTTCTCTCCAAATAATTGCATTTATTTGTAGGAGAATAAGTATCCTTATATGTTAGTCCAATTGGGTTTTTCGGGGTCATTCAACAAGTGTTATTGTGAATTGTGATAGTGGAGATTTGGAATGTCATAGGTTATACTCCATCTAATTTCAAATATAAGAAAAAAATTACTTCATACATATCTATGAAGTTAGTTAAACTAATTTAATTTGTAGTTAAATATAATTTTTTTCCAAAATTACTCTCATTTAATGCTCTTTTCTTTTACATTAAATTGATTAATACTCATTGAAAACTACAATGGTTGATGGGTATTTTTAGAATACCTCATTTTTTGTTATAGTAATTTATATTTTTTCTCTTATATTTTGGACCAAACCTCTCATCCAAATTCTCTTATATTTGAGATGGGGGATTAAAATAGAAATAGTCTTTTAATAATATATTTGGAAGGTTTGTGCATTAATTACGAGAGATTCTTTATGGTAACAAGATAGATGTAACATCCCAAGCATTTAAAGCCCCAAACATAAACTACCAGGTTAGAACACGACATAAATAGATGAAAGCAGGTAGACAGCCAATGAGAAAACCACTAGGGACCCAACTCGCATTGGTGCCAATGCCAACATGTGTGGCATCGCGACGCCCCTTACTACTATCTACGATAGCAAACTTTTGGTTTTTGAGCTCAGCTTCTAACTCGCAGCACTCTCAACATAGACATCTAATTCACGTGATTCCAAATTTTATAAGTCATACTAGACATTTTCTAACTATAGGTACAAATAGCACCTCAAAACTTCTCCATATGGAAATTTTGGACCATTGGGGTTGAAATAGTCACTTTCAACCAAAATTTGGCTCTCATACCTCCTATTCTCATGCCATAAACCCTTTGAGCACTAAACTAGTTCCAACAAGTCACAAATGACAAAAAAAAAAAAAACTATTTAAGGAGGTTACATCCCAAGGGAACCACTTTAGGATTTAAACCCCTTTAACCCCAAACTTGATCAATGAGTTATGTACTCATTTTTCTTGTAAACTACCAATATTTCAAACCAAGCCCATAAATTATACCAATACATCAAAATACATGAGGCAAGCAACCGTTAATTGAAAACAAGGCATTTCAATAAAAAGGGTCACACATCCTAGGACAACCCCCAACAAGAAATTCAAGGCTATAACAACAAGGCTTCAAATCATACATTTCCATTCCATACACATTAGTCTAGGCACAAAGGGCTCCCATACCATCCACAATGATGGCTAAACTAATCAATAACACTCACACAAGGCATACATACAAATAGGGCGGGTTCCAAAGACAAGGCAAAATAGGTATACTAACAAGTTACATGGCATCATAGATGTCCCTATAGTTGGAACAATTCAAGGCATACATAACACTTGTTCTCAAAAGACTAATACTAAAACAATAATGATGCAACTCTAATATCCCCTGAACCACCAAAAGAGAGTTAGGTCTCTTTAGTCTTCTACTTGCTAAAACTAGAAATTTCACCCAAAATTTGTTAGCTATAAGGAGGGGTGAGACAAAGTCCCAGTAACTAAGGGTAACTAAAAAACAAGCATACAATATCCAAGCACACTAGTGCAAGTACAAATATAGATGAAATGATGCAATGCATATGATATGTAATGGATTCTACAACAATTTATAGAGTAAGCTGGTCATCCAAGAGGAAGTGAATTGGATATTTTAATGTTTGTCTTTTTTAAGCACAACCCAGTATTACAGAGAATCACTAAAATAGGGGCAATCAGATCACTTAATGAGAGAGTGAGGGAGATAAGGAATGAAGAGAAAAACACAAAGATTTATCCTAGTTTAACCTAACCACTTGACTTATATCCAGTCCCCAAGCAACCAACTTCAGATTTTCCACTGTAATTACAAGTTCGATCTGGGCACTTGTGAAGCCATAGTACATCTAATACTCCTTCGCTGAGTCTATCTCTCTCCCACATCTTCCCCAATATAATTACAAACTCCCTTCAAGAAAACATTTCCTTGAGTAGCCCCTTTAAATCACCTAGAGAATTGTCTCATAGAGAAAATAACAATACAAAGAAATGCTCTTTCAAAGAGTATATAAATTAAAATGAAGCTCAGATAATATAGTTGATAGTGTTTTGTTCAGAAATAAATCTTTTAGAGCAATAAAACAATTTCAAAACATCATTCTCCCTTCTTTCAACTTAAATGAAGCTCTATTTATAGGTGAAAGTAGTTAATTAGTTATTAAGCATAATTAACTAGTTGTTACTCTGAATAACTAGCCGTTAAACTAGCCAATCGATTATACTATGAAAGTCTAATGGATTATGGTGTGATTCAAGACTATTCATGGTAACGTATCTACAATAATAAATTAAGCTCAGTTTAAGTCAATTGATTGAGTTTAATAATAAAGAAGAATGTAAGTTCATCAATCAATTGAGTCAAGAATAATCTGCTAAAAAAGAATTAGGAAGGTTAGGAAACATAGCCAATTATGTTTAAGAATATAATGGGTTATCAAATGATGACAAAAAGTTTGAAAAATAAGATAACTGATTATATACTAAGATGAACAAAGAGCATGTAATCTCGTTAAGGAATTATAATCGATTATTTAGAGATACAACAGATTATATGAAGCACTATAATTGATTAGAGGTAAGGAGTAATCGATTAAGACGCGAAATTGAAGTGTATCAAGAATGACAAGAACTTGATAATCGAATACTTTGAGGATGTAATTGATTATATCAGAGAAGAATAAGGCTGAACTAACATAACAACTAATATAATCGATTATATATAGATATAATCGACTAAGGTGCTAAACACAGGGACGATAATCAATTATTTTGAGCAATGTAATTGATTAAATCAACAAGAAGGCACAAAGCTGAGAAGAATTACTGATATAACAGGTTATAATCAAGGGGTAATCGATTACTTTTGTTGACACTTTGAAAACTCATAGGACTAAAGGGATCAAGACTTAATTTGATTTCTAGACTTAAAATCTTTAATGATATTAAAAGAAATGTTTTAAAATTATTTAAAAAATCTTTTAAACTCAAACATCATCAGCTACTTACATCCTGTTAGATTTAATATAATATAAGTTTTGATGATAACGAATATAAGCAATAAGGAACAAGTACATCATAATTGTCTAATATATACATTGTTCCTAAAAGAACATGCATTAGCATGTGTTTAATTATGTTTATAATGCATATATCATGCTATATATTAATATATCCATTGTGCTATTAGATTTTATAATACAAGTTTGATATATAAATTGGACTAACTACTTGATTTTTAAGCATAATATATTAAATGTAGAATTATCCAAGTAGAAAAAGTGAGCATTGGAATAAAGAAAGAAAAATCAATCACATGTCTCACTCAAAGAAGAAGAGAAATGATGCTCCAACAATTGAAAATCAGAAAGGAGCATGCCAAGAATGGAATGATCAAAGTGAAAGTGGAGTTTAATCTTTGAAGAACTAGCTCTTAGGTATATTTTATTTCCACTTAGATCTTTAGGTGGTTTAATCTTTGAAATTTACTTAATCTTGTTACCATATGTTTAAAACGAGTTAGATTAAGTAAATTAGATGTTAGTGTGTGTTAGAATTGAGAAATATTGGCTAACAGGCGAATTTTGTTTATGATTCATGTTTGTTTTATGCAAATTTCGAACTTTTCTTGTTGAAATTTGAAGTTACAAAGGTTTTATCTTTGATAGACAAATTTTGAATCTGAAATTAGAATTTAGGGCTAAGCATAGTTAGTGAAAGTGTGTAAAAGTCATAGAAGTTTGAACATGTCTCTAATAGTGGCCTATGATAGATGAATTTCGGTCTCTGATAGACGAATTTTGGGCTCTGAAATTCTAATTTTGGTCTCTGAAATTCTCCACCCTCTTGGGTGATCAGCCAACCTAACAATTGGTATTAGAGCTTAGACTCCCAGCAAATGATCTAATCATATGGGAGCAAGATGGCTGGCCTTGAAGATATAACTCTTCCAGATGGTGCTAGCATGTATAGAACAACAGGCTTCAATGGACAAAATTACACCTACTGGAAGATGAAGATGGAACTCTTCTTGAAATCTCTGGACCTAAATATGTAGGAAATCATAAAAAATGGAGATTTCATTCTAATGAAGAGGAATCAACAGGGAAGACTATTGAAAAGCTAAATGCGGAATGGGATGATTAAGATAAAAGAAGAGTGTTGTTGATATAAAAGCTCAATTTGCTATAGTTAGTGCTCTTTCACAAGATGAATTCTTTAGAGTGTTAGATTGCTACACAACTAAAAAAATGTGGGATGCTCTAAAGATCACTTATGAAGGTACCAGTGGAGTGAAGGAAAACAGACTTAGCTCTCTCATAGCATAATATGAAATGTTTAAAATGATTAATGGTGAGTCTATTAAGGATTTCCAAATTCATTTTACTCACATCATCAATCATCTAGTAGCATTGGGAAAGAGCTACTCACAAAGAGAGTAAGTATGCAAAATACTCAAAGCTCTACAAAAAGAATGACAACCAAAAGTAATAGCCATTGAAGAAATGAGAGGAGAATTATATGAATCTATCAATGCACTATTTGGAAGCCTTACTGAACATGAAGGAAGATTTAACCCTCTGTGGTAGCAGCAAAACAAAGGGAAAGCATTGATATTCAAGGCTACTACATCACAGAGCCCAGAAGATGACGATACTGATAATAAAAGTGATGATAGTAGCAGTGATGATGAGGAGGACGAGTTGAGATAGTTGACAATCAAATTTGGTAGATTCCTTAATATAAAAAAGAAGGAGCTTCAGAAACAAAAGCACTCCTGCCATGCAAATAAATTGAAGTACCATTTAAAGAGGCAAGGAGGAAGATATGCAGAGAGGAAGAATTATAAAACTAAAGTTGCATATGCCTCTATAATCTAGGGTAACAATTCAGATGAAGATGATGAGGATGTCTATCCATGCTTAATGGTACTATCCAATGATGAGGTATCAAATTTTGACTTTGATTCTAATTCTGAATTTTCTGTTGATGAGTTGCAAGATGCTTATAATGAAATATATGATGAATTGATTAGATTAGCATAAACACTTGCACATAGTAAGAAGAAAGTGATTTCCTTAGAAAATGAATTAGAATTTGAAAAGATTGAAAATGAATCACTTAAATAGAAAATAAATGATTTAGAAAATATCTGTGAAACCCACACACACACTTCCTCTTATGATTCATGTGATAGATTAGCTAAAAAAAGAGGAGTTAACTAAGGTAATAGCCAATTTCACCCAAGGCAAAGATAAGTTAGATATTTCACTTGGCAAACAGAATTGTGTGTTTGACAAGTTGGGTGTTGGCTATAGGAATGAGTCCAAAGAGAAAAATAAATGTTGTTTGAAATTCTTTGTGCCTCATGTAATGCCTAACTTACCATCATGCACAGATTATGATAAAAAGAAGCATATAACTCATTTGTGCAATGTTAGGAGAAATAGTTTAAGCAAAGACATGAAATAGGTTCCAAAGAATTCCATTAACCCTTCTAGACCCAAAAACAAGTAGGTACCAAAATGTTCTTCCAGTGTTTTATATGTGCAGAATAAATCCAAGAAGAAAGAACATATTGCTGCAAGGATGAAATCATAGAAAAGAAAAGCTTCTTAAAACTCCAAAGTAGCAACTGCAAATCACAAGAAGAAGCACTAGAACAATCCTCTCCCTCATCTCAAGGAAACAACTCAAATGGAAACCAAATTATTTATCTTAAGAAGAGAAAGAGTAGAAACTTAAGAGGCAATGGTTTGTATATAAAAGGAAAACATGAGCAATACTACACTACATACAAGTCAAAAACAACAAAGAAATAATCTTTAGTAACCTCTAACTCTTACCCTTTTCAATTATTGCATTATATATTACATCTGGGTAAGACAGAATTTAGGTCCCATATGTACTTTAAAATATTTGAACTGACCATTAATGGACCCCCAATAAGAAAGGGTACCAAAGAAAGAAAAAGATATTCCCTTTACAGGTACTCCTTGAGCTAAATGGTAAAAGTCTCACAAAGATAGAGTATCTGATGTGCTAAATTGGAATTATACTGAAAGGGGGAAAGTTAGCTATTAACTAAGCTAGTTTGTAAGTGTTTAACATGTTTTCAGATATACTTGGTTGATACTGTTATTTGAGGTTATTGAAATAAAGTATGATCCTTGTTCAAATAATGAGCTATCTAAATATGTTGATGCATACTGAGAAGTTCAATGTTTGTACAAATCCATTTCTTTATTGGTATCACCAAACTTGTTTACTTTTCATAATTTCTCTTGCTTATTGATTGATAAAATGAAAAACATGTATGTTTAAATAGATGTTCATACTTAGGGGGAGCTTATAACTTTGCAAAATAAGTTTTTTTCTTTAAAAGAAAAATCTCAATCATGTGCTCTTGTACGAACATGCTTATCTATTGCAATATGCTTTCTTAGTTTTATCATATAAAATGTATATGTTGAGGAGGAACATTTTCTGAAATTAATTTGCTTATGCATTAGCTCACCTCATTTTATTATGAAGAGTTTTATTGCTTGATCTCTCATTGATCCTAAAGAAAGAAGATAACAACACTTCAACTTTTAAATACCTCTTGTAATGTGTGCATATTATGATTATATTAACAAAAAACATCATAACATTTAGTATCATAACAGTTTCAAGCAACAACTGATATTAGTTTTAATATCACCAACAATTGGTATCAATTTTTATATCAGTAAAAATTTGCATAATCTGAACATGCAGTGCACAATAAGTTTTGATGATGATTTGCACTTCAATTTGTGCTTCAGTATGTGCTTGAAACAACCTTGAACATTTGTGCTTACTAGTACAACTTCACAAATAGGGAGAGACGAATTGTGGGGAATTTTTCTTCAAGCCTTTTTATTGATGTCAAATAGGGGGAGAAGTTGTGTGAAAAATATGCATGTACTTAATCTGGAATTATCTTAATTGAACTATATTACATGTGTTAATCATTCATTAAGCATATTTTTCACTAATGATTTGTCATCATCAAAAGGGGAAAATTGTTAGGTTTAATATAATATAAGTTTCAATGATGACAAATGTAAAGTAATAAGAAACAAGTACATCATAATTGTCTAATATATACATTGTTCCTTAAAGAAATAAAATGTACATTAGTATGTGTTTAATTATATTTATAATGCATATATTATGCTATGTATTAATATATCCACTGTGCTCTTAAACTTTATAATACAAGTTAGATATATAAATTGGACTAATTACTTAGTTTGTAAGTGTAATATATTAAATGTAAAATCGTTCAAATTGGAAGAGTGAGCATTAAAATAAAGAAAGAAAAATTAATATCATGTCTCACTCAAAGAAAAAGAAGAGAAATGATGCTCCAAGAATTAAATATTAGAAGGGTGCATGCCAAGAATGGAATAACCAAAGTGAAAGTAGAGCTTAATATTTGAAAACCTAGCTATTAGGTATATTTTATTTTCACTTAGATCTTTAGGTGGTTTAATCTATGAAATTTACTTAATCTTGTTACCATATGTTTTAAACAAGTTAGATTAAATAAATATGATGTTAACATGTTTTAGAATTGAGAAATATTAGCTAACAGACAAATCTTGCTTATGATTCATGTTTGTTTTATGCAAAATTTGAACTTTACTTGTTGAAATTCGAAGTTACAGAAATTTTATCTTTCATAAATGAATTTTGAATCTGAAATTCGAATTTCAATCACTAAAATTCAAGTTTGAACATGTATCTAATTAACTAATTTTGACCTCTAATAGATGAATTTCGGTCTCTGATAGACGAATTTGGGGCTCTGAAATTCTAATTTTGGTCTCTGAAATTCTAATTTTGGTCTCTAAAATTCTAGTTTCATATTCTAAAATTCTAATTTCAAAATACTATGCGAAAACTTTAAACAATAATTCAAACTCAACAGACGCACTTCCAAATATAAAATTTGGCAAGAAACTAACATGAGTTATCTTTTGTAAACTTGAAATTGGAATTTCACTCTGTGATAGATGAATTTCTGAAGTTCAACGTTAAACACATAACTATGCTTGTTGAATCAAGTGTTTTGATGATTCCAAACCAACCTTCAAGAGCTTGGAATAAAGATATCAAAGGTACACAAAAGGTTTCAAGTGAAGGAATTCTGGAGAAATCAGTGCAAGGATAGATTTAGAATATTTAGTAATGTTTTAATTTGAGTAAAACACTTTGATTTGGTGAAAACATATTTTAAAATCTTGATTCTATCTTAATTCATGGAATATTTGAAAAACACCCACCAACAGACTAAGTTTGAAAGGTTTATACTGATCTGTCGTTTTGAAAATTCAAACTTTGGCTTTGGAAATTCAAATTTCGTGTTGAAAATGAACAAGTTTGAAAAGAGGCTTCTCTGACAGACGAATTTTGACTTGAGAAAATTCGAATTTTGATACATGTCTGAAAATAGCTTTTTCTGACAAACGAATTTTGGCCTTTGAAAATTCGAATTTTAGATAAAATGCAACTGATGAAAATTAAAAAATTCGTCTGAGAATATGTCAAAGTTCATCTGAAATCAAGTTTAGATTGGGTTTCAAAATTGCTCACTGACAGACGAACTTTGAACATGAAAATTCAAATTTCAGAAACAAAGCTTGTGATTCTGTTATAATGATATGTTGACATACGAATGACAGTATTCATAAAATCGAATTCTGAAGCAAGTCTGAAAGAGGTCTCTCTGACAGACCAACTTTGCCCTTTCAAAATTTGAATTTTTGAATTGATGAACTATTGTGGCTCAGTAGACCAGCTTCTGACAGACGAATTGAGTTCCAAAATTTGAATTTCAAAGGCACTGTAACAAATTGAAATTACTGTTCACACTTAATAGAACAACTTTAAACATGGAAATTCGTATGTTCCAATATAGAATCATTTTCTAAAGATGAAAATTCAAATTTTGTCTCATGACAGATGAACTTCGAGAGTTCAACGTTAAAGGCTGTAACTTTTGGTTTCTGCAAAATTCGTCTGTTGACTAACTGAAATTCAAACTTTGAGTGTCAGAAGCATTAAATGCGGTTAGTGAACGGATAGTTTCTCAGTATAACCGTTGGGTAATGTCTCTAACGGGTAGATCTTGTCTCTGAGTTTTCTCTTCTCTACCATTACTTTTACTGTTTATCCATTTATACTCTATTTTACCATCACCCTTTGCTTTCTTCACTTTCTTGACATTTTGCAGAAAATTTTAATCTTCCCAATTCACCTCCCCTCTTGGGAAGACAGCTTATCTAACAAGTGGTATCAAAGCCCGGATTCCTAATCAAAGGATTTTACAGTCCAGGAATTACAATGGCTGGCTTTGGAGAAAGCATACTACCAGAGGGAAACAACACAAATAGACCACCTGGCTTCAGTGGAGAACACTATGGTTATTGGAAGATGAGGATGCAAATTTATCTCCAACCCATTGATCTGGACATCTGGTCCGTCATCTAAAAAGGAGATTTTGTTCCAATGGTATTGCAAAATGATGGGAAATACATAGAAAAGCTAGAAGCTAAATGGAATGAGGAAGATAGAAGAAGAGTCTTGCTGAACTTCAAGGCAAAACACTGCTTGGTCAGTACTTTAAATCAAGACAAATTCTACAGGGTCTCACAATGCTCCACTGCCAAGGAAATGTGGGACACCTTGCAAATTGCTCATGAAGGAACAACTGAAGTTAGGGAAAACAAACTGAATACATGCATAAGTAAATACGAAAGCTTCTGAATAGCTGAAAGAGAGAGTGTAAAAGAGCTACAGAAGAGATTCACCCTCATTGTGAATCAATTAAAGAGTCTGAGAAAGGAGTATACTCAAACAGAAAAGATCAGAAAGATCCTCAAAGCTCTCCCTCTGGAATGGCAACCCAAAGTAACAGTAATAGAGGAAGCCAGAAGAGAATCAATGGCCTCTGTCACTGCTCTTTTTGGTAGCCTTGAGGAGTATGAAGGAAAAATGAAGGCTCTGAAGGAGGCAAGACAAGACAGAAAGAAGAAAGGTCTTGCTCTGAAAGCTGCTAAGGAAAAAGAAGAACAATTTGATGATGGAGATGAGCTAGATGAGGAAACTCTAGCTATGATGGTCAGAAAATTTGGAAGATTTTACAGTAAGAAAAGAAACAAGAAAATCTTCAAAAAGGGAGCAGCTGGAGATAGCAAGAGAGAAGCAAAAGAACCTGTCACTTACTATGAGTACAAAAAGCAGGGACACATCAAATGGGATTGTCCACAATTCCTCAAGAAGCAAGAAAAAGAGCAGAAATCTACAGACAAAGGCAAGAAGAAAAGAGCTTACATCTCATCAATATGGGGCAACAGCTCAGATGAAGAAGAAGATGAAATTGCCAACATCTGTCTGACAGCACTTGCCTCTAAAGAAGCGGAAATCCCATGCAGCAGTGATCAAGAAGATGAGGTATATGAATCTGAACATTCCTATTCTGCGTTACTAGATGCATTTCATGAACTGCATGATGAGTTTGTTAAGGTTACTAAAGAATTGAAGCAAGCTAAGAAAAAGATTAACAAACTAGAATCACAATGTAACATCTCTGAAATTGCTTCTCTACCTATTGCTGAATCTGCTTGCTATAAATCATGCATTGAACTAAAGCAAACCAATGAATATCTAGTGAAAAGCATGTCTAGGCTTACTAAAGGTAAAGATATGTTGTTTGCTTTAATGGGAAGCCAAAGAATATCACAGGGAAAAGCTGGATTGGCTATGATCCTTGTGCTGTAAAAGAAAAGATTAGGAAGAAAAATCAAAATGTGTACATGAGACATTTTGTGCATGCTAGTGGCAATAGAAAGAAATATCATATGTCACATCACATTGAATCATATAATCAACCAAGGCATAGAAAACAAAAATATTATCTGCATTGTTTTGTTTCTGCTTCTCAATCCAGTAGTCCCTTTACCACCTGTCACTTTTGTATCAAGAAGGGACATATTTCCAGTTCATGTGCTTTAAAGAAAAATGGACTTGACAGGAAGGTTAAATGGATTCCCAAAGGTACATCTGTATATAGGGAAAAGACTACTGACAGAAAAGGACCCAAGCAAATTTGGGTACCTGAAAGGAAAATATGAACTTTGTCTTGCAGGTTTGTCTTAAAGCTAGAAAGAGCAACAAATGGTATATGGACAGTGCCTGCTCAAGCCATATGACTGGTGATAAGGAGAAGTTCATCACCCTTAGAGACAAGAAAGGAGGAAAGGTGACCTTTGGAGGTGATCAATAAGGTAAAATAATTGGCATTGGCATTGTGGGAAAGAATCCTGAAACATCCATTGAAGATGTGCTGTTTGTAATTGGCCTCAACCACAATCTGCTAAGGATGAGTCAAACATGTGACAAAGGAAACTGGGTACTGTTTGACTCGAAGTTCTGCCTGGTTATCAGAAAAATTGACCACAAAGTAATCCTCAAAGCTCAAAGTGATGGTAACTGCTATACTATTGATCTTGATGAACTTCCTCCCTTAGATTCTGTATACTTGATTAGCTAGGATAATGATAGTTGGTTATGGCATAGAAGATTAGCTCATGTTAACATGAATCAACTATCAAAACTGGTTAAAAATGAGTTAGTCACTGGCCTACCAAAAATCACTTTTGAAAAAGACAAAGAATGTGATGCTTGCCTAAGAGGAAAATAAACTAAATCTTCTTTTAAATCTAAAAACGTAGTCACCACAACTAGACCACTAGAACTATTGCATATGGATCTGATTAGATGCCTTTGGCACACTTATAGCTCACTTTGCACCTTTTGACACGAAGGTCTCACATTTGTTATGCGTACTCCCGGTTACTCAGCACAGGTCGAACCAGTGGAGTGGATTTATATATTACTTTTTTTTTTTCATTTAAACCTTGAATCATCTCTCCAACTAAATAATAAATTCATACACAATGATTGTAAATACCCAAGTTCAAAAATAAATGTATAATTCATCTTCCTACAAACTTAGTCACTTTTCCACACCTATCACATGCTAAGTTATAGTGCTCAATTTCATAGTCTCAAGACTCATGTTCCTGACTTGTAAATTAACTATCTTACCCCATTAAGCACAATAATTGAGTATCCTATGGTGACAGACTATAACCACTAGCTCAGAAAAATAAGCAAAATAAATCTAAATAAAATCAATTAAGCATATAATTTTGCGAAAAAATTTTCTAGTTTCAGCATATCAGCACAATCCTTAGGACAGATCAACTAAGAACATCTAATAAACTCCCCCCACACTTAGATCCAACATTATCCTCAATGTTGCAGGAATAAAATAAAAGATAAAGGAACCGAGACTCCCCTGATTTATAGATGATACTTGAAATATTCTTTCGAGTCCCTTATGTTTGTTCCAAGCTTGTTTTCACCATAATCAATTCAGTCCTGCAACAAGTCTTGAGGGAGAGAGTTTGGGGTAACAAGAGCGAGAAAACAAAAGAACAAAAATAGAAAATAAAAGAAGAAAAATAATGTTGGGTTGCCTCCCAATAAGCGCTAAATTTAACGTCGATAGCCAGACAAATTAGGAGATCATGAGATGGCATCCTCTAGAGGCTTTGATCTAAGCCCTTTAGATTCAGGAATCAACTTTTTCCTCCACTTTAATTTCATCCTTCCCTTAGAGAGGCTCTTTATGATAAAGGTGGGTACCAGCCAGTCCGTTCGGATTACACAAGTGCTCTTTTTCTTTTGGGAACTAGGAGGTGCCATTTTTCGCCTAACCTTTGCTTCCTCCTTGACAATCTTTTGAATTAAACCTTTATCAACATCTAAAGATCTGGGAGGAGATGCCAATTCTTGCCTTTGATAGTTTTGCCCCATAGTTATGCTACAACAAGTTTCCTTAAAAGTGGGATTGTTAGAGGTGGCAAGATTAAATTCAGCTTTTTCATCCCTAACTCTAAACGTCAATTTCCCATTTGGCACATCAATTAAGGCACCCGCAGTAGACAAGAATGGTCTTCCTAGGATCAGAGAAATGTCTAGTTCATCTTCAGTATCCAACACCACAAAATCAGCAGGGATAATCAGCTTACCCACTTTGACGAGTACATCTTCCATAATTCCAATTGGATACCTTACTGACCTGTCAGCTAGCAGTAGAGTCATACTCGTAGGTGTTAGATTTGTGACCTCAAGCTTCTTGCACAAAGTGTAAGGCATCAAATTAATACCAGCCCCCAAATCACATAAACAATTATTAATCAGTTGAGAATCAATAACACAAGGAACAGAAAAACTCCCCGGATCTTTTAGCTTTGGAGGCAACTTTCTTTGCAGGATGGCGCTACACTCTTCAGTCAACGGTACCTGAGTGCATTCTTCCAACTTCTTCTTGTTTGACAACAGCTGCTTGAGGCATTTAACATATGAGGGCATGTTCGCTAGTGCCTCAGCAAAAGTGATGTTAATGCGAAGCTTCTTAAATATATCTAGGAACCTTTGAAAATTAGCATCTTGCCCTTTCTTTTGCAGTCTCTGAGGGAAAGGAATAAGGGGTACATATGGTTTCACATAAGTGGAAGGTGACTGTCCTTCAATATTACCATAAGCTTTTGGGATCTCCTTATTCTCCTCATCCTTACCTTTCTTGCCACCCTCAATTTTTTTCTTCACCTCTTCCTTCAATTCTTTGCCACTTCTGAGAGTAATTGCCATAACTTCTTTTGGATTAACTTCAGTGTTGCTAGGGAATTGGCCTTGTATCTTTTCAGTCACCATGTTTGCTAAGCGACCCACTTGTGTCTCTAAGTTTCGAATAGCTGCTTGTGTAGCATTATTTGTAGTGATCTGGCTAGCCATAAATTGATTAAAATTTTTATTGATGGTTACCTGACCGACCATAAATTGCTCCAAATTTTTGTTGGTAGATGCTTGACTAGCCATGATTTGAGCAAGCATCTCCTCCATCTGAGGAGACTTTCCTATAGATAGTGCTGGTGGCTGAGGGGATGCCTGTTGCTGGGATCCTGGTGGTGCTGGTGGATTTTTCCAAGAGAAGTTTGGATGATTTCGCCACCCAGGATTATATGTGTTTGAAAAGGGATCATTCTTTCTCTGTAGAAATTGTGGACGTTCAGCATTTGATCCCATATAATTAACTTCTGCATTCCCTTCAATCATATGAACACACGTGTCTGCAGTATGACCCGAACCACCGCATGCAGAGCATAATTCTTTAGGAGGATTAGAATTATTGCTCTGTTGTTGAAAAAGAAGATCTATGCATTGATTTAACTTTTCTAACTGTGCAGACATATCAGAGTGAGAGTTAACTTTATTGACAGGTACTCTCCTACTTCGAACTCCTTTTTGTCTGGTCTGAGTTGCCACTTGATCGTAAATATTCATCATCTCTTCAGCAGTCAAATTACCATCCCTTGCAGCAATGTCCACTAGAGACTGGGAGGTAGGGCTCAAAGCATTATAGAACAGTTTAGCAAGCATCATATCTTGAAATCCATGGTGTGGACACTCATATAAGTAATCCTTGAATCGATCCCAAGCTTCATAGAACGGCTCGCCCTCCAGTTGCGCAAAGAGATATATTTTATCCCTCAAGTCTACAGTTCTCTAAGGAAAGTAAAACTTGGCAATGAATGCATCGTAGATCTCCCTCCATGATGTCAAGGAGTTTTCAGGAAAATTTAAAATCCATCGCCGAGCATTATCCTTCATGCAGAAATTGAAACATCTCATCTTAAGCTCCTCCTGAGTCAAACCATTCGGGGGAAGTTGGTCAATCCTGTCATAGAAATCCTTCAGAAAGCCCAATGTGTCTTCGCCTATTCGCCCATGAAAATGTGGCAATGAGTTTAAGTGTATATTCTTAAACTCGTAATCTTTGGCATTGTCAGATAACCGGATACATGATGGGCTATCGTAGATGATAGGCTTATCTGCATCTATCCAAAGTAGATTAGCTTGAGCCCTAGCAGGCACTACTTCATTAGCCATCTCGTGCCTTCTTTTAGCTTTGTTTTCCCTGCAAGCACGTTCAATTTCAAGATTAATAGCAATCAATTCAGAAGTACTACTAAAACTTTTAGATCTTAACAGCATGCAGCAAGGAAAAAAAATTCAGAGACAAATAAAATAAAATAAAAAATTTTATAGGACTAAAAATAATGAACTAATAAATTCGTTAACCTCCCCGGCAACGGCGCCAAAAACTTGATCGGGATCCTGCAAGTATACAGGGTCGATCGCAGTAATAAAAATATCTCCGGAGTATTCCAGAGGTCGAACCCAAGGGAGGTAGTAAATTTATAGTCCAAACTTTTAATCCCAAAAATTAATTGATAATTCAAATTAAAAAGAAATAAATAGAAAACAAAATGAAGTTTGAGTTTGATTCAGTTCTAGAAGCGTCAAGGGATCAGGATTCACCTTATGAGATAACTAGATTTTATTTCTTAGTTAGACTCTGCATAATTATAGTGATTGTTGTTTCTAAAGCGTACTAATTACCTCTCAGTCAATTAGTCCTTATTTAATTAGGATTCAATTCGCTCTCGCGCAATTAAAGTTCCTAATTAAACCTTGAAAACTACAACTTATATCACCATGAATTTCTAATTCTATCTCTAGATTAGTTATTCATGTTTATCTCTCTATATCTAGGTTTACTCTTCACCTCTCAGTCCATCAAGTTTACCCATTAATTAGATTTTATAGTGATCAAGCATAAAATCCACATGAACAAATAAAAGAGATAAATATAATAAAAAAAGATAAATTAAATATAAATTGAAGAACAAATCAAAGAGTCTTAACTAGAGAAACAAATCCAATCCATCCCAATCAGGCTACATCCCTACCCCTGACTGGGAAATTTAGTTACTCATGAAAATATAAATCAAATCAAAACTAAAATCCCAAATCATAATGAAAATAATAAGAAAATAGAGTTATATTAGAGAAAAATGAATCTATCACTAATACTCCACAAATCTCCTTGCTCTTTCTCTATAAGATGCTTCTAGTTACTCCCAGATGCGTTTAAAACCGTGTTCTTTAGCTTCTGAGTGTGTTTCTGAGTCTCCCCTTGTGTTTCTATCGTGTATCTTTATATAGAAAAATTTTAGAAGTCCATAAAAGCCCAAAATATCATAAAAACACATCAAAAACGTGTTTGTACGGACCCCTGTTGCTTGACCCGGCGCTGGGTAACCATAAAATTAACTAATACAGCGCCGGGTGGTTTAAATTGCTGAAAAACGTGAAAAATCGAGTTGACCCGGCGCCGGGTGGTCACTGTTGTACGGACAGTGCTTCTATTACGTCACCAGCTCGTGTTGACATTTTGAGTTCGATTTTCTCCATGATAACATTGGAATTTGAGAAGACTCAAAACATGAAAGTTGTAGATTTTTGTCTTAGCTTTCCAATGAATCTTAAATCACCTCAATCGGAGCTCATATGTCAGAGTTATGATCAAAATACCGAAGGATGTCACAACTTTTCAGCATGAACAATTTGTAACGTTTTTTGCTCCGAATGCTTCCAAATGAGTCTATAAAATCATGAAACACAAAAATATGTCAAATCATGCTAAAATATACCAATGTAAACATATTTAAATATAATTTAGAGTTTAAATTATATTTTATATATATAAAATGAACACATCATCCATCTAGGGTAAAAAGTATTGGAGGAAATTTGTATGTGCTTGTAATCGTGGATGATTACTCTAGATTTACCTAGACATTGTTTCTTTCCTCTAAGAGTGATACTTTTGATACATTTGTAACCTTAGCCAAGAAAGTGCAAAATGAGAAGGGTATTTCCATTATGTCTATCAGGTCAGATCATGGAGGAGAGTTTGAGAATTCATACTTTCTGGAGTACTGTGATGAGCATGGAATTGATCACAACTTCTCAGCTCCAAGAACACCTCAACAAAATAGAGTAGTGGAAATGAAGAACAGAACAATTGGAGAGATGGCTAGAGCTATGCTGAATGAAAAGGAACTCTCTCAAGTATTATGGGTTGATGCAGTAAACACAGCAAGCTACATCATAAATAGAGCCTACATCAGACCAATCCTTGGGAAGACTCCTTATGAGCTGTACAAAGGAAGAAAGTCAAATCTCTCACATCTTCATGTGTTCGGCTGTAAGTGCTTCACCCACAACAATGGAAAGGAGAATCTGGGTAAGTTTGATGTCAAATCTGATGAAGATATATTTCTGGGTTATTCTAGTAGAAGTAAAGCATATAAAGTTTTTAATAAAAAGTCTAAATTAGTAGAAGAATCTGTGCATGTAGTATTCATTGAAAATGAAACTGTTTCCAAACATGTCACTGATGAGGATGATCTTATTTCAAACTTTAAGAATTTAGATCTTTTTGATGAAGGTAAAATTGAACCTCCAAAAATCTCTGAATCTATTAACATAGAGGAAGATATTTAGGAGAAAGACCTTGAGGATGAATATAATGAAGACATGTTTCAAGAACTCCCTCGAGCTTGGAGATATCAAAGGAATCATCCTGTTGATCAAGTGATAGGGGATGTTCAAGAGAAAGTTAAAACCAGAAAACAGTTAAGGGATCAAATGATAAACTGTGCTTTTATTTCTCAAATTGAACCTAAATGTACTGAAGAAGCCTTAACTGATGAATACTGGATTTTAGCTATACAAGATGAGTTGAATCAGTTTGAAAGAAATCAAGTTTGGGATTTAGTGCCCAGACCAAAAAATCATCCTGTCATTGGCACTAAATGGTTTTCTAGAAATAAACTTGATGAATCAGGATCAATAATCAGAAATAAAGCTAGACTGGTTGCAAAAGGGTATAATCAAGAAGAAGGTATTGATTTTGAAGAAACCTTTGCTCCGATGGCTAGATTAGAAGCAATTAGAATTCTATTACATATGCATGCATGAAAAATATTTTGTTGTATCAAATGGATGTGAAGAGTGTTTTTCTAAATGGATATATCATGGAAGAAGTCTACGTAGACCAACCTCCAGGCTTTGAGGACTCTACAAAATCAAACCATGTTTATAAACTGAAGAAAGCCCTTTACGGTTTAAAGCAGGCCCCCAGAGCATAGTATGAAAGATTAAGTATTTTTCTAACTGAAAAGGGGTTCAACAGAGGAAAAGTAGATACAACCTTATTCACTAAGAAAGAAAATAAAGATTTACTTATTGTTTAAATCTATGCTGATGATATTATATTTGGTGCTACTAATGAATCTCTTTGCAAGAATTTTTCTAAGCTAATGCAGGGAGAATTCAAAATGTCCATGATTGGTGAACTCAACTTCTTCCTTGGATTGCAAATCAGGCAGTGTGATGATGGTATCTTTCTCAATCAATCCAAGTATCTGAAAGAATTGCTAAAGAAGTTTGGGATGGAGAATGCCAAGCCAATGGGAACACCTATGGCTACAACAACAAAACTGGATATGGATGAAAAAGGGAAAATGTTTGACATAACTCAGTATAGAAGAATGATTGGATCCCTACTGTACCTAACTACCAGCAGACCTGACATCATGTTTAGTGTCTATATGTGTGCAAGATTCCAATCATGTCCCAAGAAAACCCATGCAACTGCTGTGAAGTGTATCTTCAGATATCTTATTGGAACATCACAGATGGGTCTTTGGTATCCAAAAGGCAATGGAGAAGATCTCAAAGGATACAATGATGCTGACTTTACAGGATCCAAAACTGACAGAAAAAGCACAAGTGGAATGTGTCAGTTTCTTGGAGGATCCTTGGTTTCATGGTTTAGCAAAAAGCAAAACAGTATGGCCTTATCCACGGTAGAAGCTGAATATGTTGCAGCTGGAAGCTGCTGTGCCCAAATCATCTGGATGAGACAGCAGCTTGAAGATCTTGAGGTTGAGATGCAGGAAATACCAATAATGTGTGACAACTAAAGTGCCATAAACATCACAAAGAATCCTGTCATGCATTCAAGGACAAAACATATTGAAGTTAGACACCACTTCATAAGGGATCATGTTCTGAAAGGAGAAATCAGATTAGAATACATCCCAACAGAGGATCAAGTTGCTGACATCCTGACAAAGCCTCTATCAGAAGATAGACATTGCAAAATCAGAAGAGAATTGGGTATGGTAAATCCCAATGAATTGTAAGTAAATCCTTGTATATTTCTGTTTTTAGATTTTCTAATAGTAAATAAATTCTAACTTAAGCATCGAAGAAAGTTTAATGTAAGTTGCAGGTACTCCTCATGAGTTTAAATGACAATAGATCTGAAAAATGGAGCAAATCAGAATGGAACAGTCAAAAGCAGAAAGAAACAGCAAGAAATCTGAGTTCTGGATTCATTCTATAAGTTTTTAAAGTTGAAATTCGTATTTTTAGTTATGTGTTAGACGAATTTCCTTGATAAATTGTGTTTTAGAACAAGGGAGCATGCTTAGCATTCGAATTTAGATACCTAACAGACGAACTTCAGCTTGGAACAGTTCTCAGTGATCTCTCGAAATTCGTCTGTTGATCATTGAAAGTTTGAATTTTCAAAAATAAAAGATTCAATGTTATCTTTGTCCAACATGATGTTTATACAAATGTCCATTTCATAACATACGCATGTTGGAGAATCTTTACAAAGTGCAGAAATTCGAATTTCTGATTCAAAATTCGTCTGTTGGAACATGCTAATATTGTTGAATCTCTGAAAGATGAATTTTCATGTGCATAATTCGTCTGTTGCTTGTTGCATTGATTGTTGTTTGATACCTGCTCTTCGAAATTCGAACTTTGCTGAAACAAAGTTCGTCTGTTCATCTTGTGCTGCTTGGACTAAGTCTCTGTCAGACGAACTTTCAGAAGAAAATTCGTCTGTCAGTAAGCTTTGCTGAACAGTTTAACTTTTAACTGCTCGAAGTTCGAATTTTGACTCCTCAAAATTCGTCTATCATGCGGTTACATATGTTAAATCCGACGGTTTTCCTCTGAACAGACACAACCCTATTCATCCCTTCTCTGAGTCTGTTCAAATTCTCTCTTCAATGCTCTTAAATTTTGACCGAAAATCTTCATTTCCCACCGTTTAAACTCCCTTTCACATCCTATAAACCCATTCCCAGCTTTATTCTGAAACATTCATCCACGGAAATGGCAAGAGTAAAGAATCCAGAAAAGGGAGAGGCACGACCAAAGAGAATAGTTAAATCACAATATGCCTCAAAGGAGGGTGAAAAACCAAAGAGAAAAGCTTAATCAAGCAAGGCAACTCCCTCCAAACGACAGAAAACAACCCCAAAGGCAGAATCAAAGAAAGCTGGACCTTCTTCTTCGAAGAAAACAGAGCCTTCGGTTCCTGTTCCTGCTGCTAATGCTGTTGCTTCCACTTCCTCCTCCAGTACTGAATCTGGAGAATACCAACTCACAACAATGCCTTTATGGAGCACTCCTCAGATTCATGAGGAATACTCAACCAAGTTTGCAAGTAAAAAGGTAATCAAGCCTTATTGTGTGAACATGGAAGATTTCTTAGTCTCTAACAATTTTGATGCTAGGATATAGATGCTGAGATATAAGAATCTGTTAGAGATACTGGAGAGGTATGATAATGAAGTGGTTAAGACATAGTACGCCTCTTTGAAGTACAACAGCAAGAAGAAGAAGTGAGAGGTCAATCTAAGATCAAGGACCATCTGGCTTACAGATGAAACTTTTAATGAAGAGTTAGAAATCCCGGGGCAAGATGGCCTTAAGATTGACATCACTGCTTCTGGGTATATGGATGAGGCAGAGACTGCTGATGAAGAAAGTGGACCCTTTCTGAACTACAAGGAGAGCACAATCCTGAACACTTTGTTCAGAAGAAAGGAGAATAGGCCAACCATAAATTTGCTGAAGCCCACTGACCTCAGTGCTCAAGTGAGGATCCTACACTACATAGTGTCTAGGATTATCTTCAACAAAGAAGGTAGCTTCAATCTGATCACAAGGGCAAAGACACATGTGATGGCAACAATCATGCGTGGGAAGCTTATCAACATGGGACACATCATTCTCCAACATATGATCAAGGCAAGGGATCAGAGGAAAGACTCTACACTTCCTTATGCAGCAATCATTTCCAGAATTCTACAATATGCTAGAATTCAACACCTTGAGAAGGGGAAAGGGAAGCCCACTGAGATTTTCAAGGAAGAGGAACTGCAAAGAATGGGGATTGAAAGAAATGAAAGAAGATGGATTGGGAAGGGAGCAGGAAAATCTGAAGATCTCTTCTTTGTTGAAGATGCCTCTGTACAACAAGAAGGTACCTCTGAGGTTCCTGCAAGACCTACACCTCAGTCTTCTCAGCCTGTCCCATCTCCATCTTTGCCTACTCACATTCCATCTACTCCCTCCTCTCATGCCAAGCCAACAAAGATCACTGAATTGTATGGCAGTCTGTCTACACTCATACTAAGCATCAGGGATGAGCAAAATGCCAAGTTTGCTCATCTACAAGATCAGATCCAACAGTTGGCCAAGAACATGATGGTGGTTGCTAATGCATAGAAGACATTCGGAATGTCATTCCTGCCACATCAGCTCCACCTTAGCCAGGGTTCTCTGAGCCTGCTAAGTCTCTAACTCTGAGCCTCCAAGCCTCTTTGAGCTAGCTTCTTTTGAACATGATGATGCTGTAGATGATACTGAGGTTGCTGGTACACTGAGCACACCAAGTCCTGGTCCTCCCTTGGACTATGGTATGGAAGAAGAAGGCCCTCGGGATTCAAGCTCTCATGATCCCATTTCAGCAGATGCTCAAGAGTCAATCCTGTCTCAGCAAGAATCTAAGCAAGTAGAAAGATTAGTGGCAGCTATCTCCACTTCACCATTCATGCAGGCTGCCCTAAATGAAGAAAGAAGCATTATACCTTTTGTTGATTTGGAAGCCATTGCACACAATGCTCTCTTGCAAGCTCAGAGAAGAAGGCTTGAAGAAATGTTTCCTCCTCCTGCTCCCTTACCTGTTACATATTATGGTTTCTCGGAGGAAAGAATGGCGCATCTGGCAGTTACAAGGCAAGAAATTTTTGAACTTCTTGAGATTTCTGATGATGAAGATGAAGACACAAGTTCTAAAGTTTCTGGGTCCTTACCAAAGCTCAATCCAAAAATACCATTTGTCCCTGTGCCTCTTCAAGCTATTCCAGTGTCTCAGATTCCTCCTCCTGCAGATTTTGTTCACCTTTCTGATGATGTCAAAAAGGGGGAGAAGAGTGAGCAAACTGGAACTGGAAAGTCTGCTGCAGAGCATTCAAGAAAATCCTACAGCAAGAAGACCAAGTCAAAGAAAAAATGATTAGAACTTATGCTTGGATCCTCTTGTAGTGCTTTCCTTTTCTGTTTCTGTTGTTTGTGTTGTGTAATATGTTTCATAGTGTTGAAGTATTGCATTATTGGTTCTTGTAAAAGTGACATCTAATGAAAAGAAAGAATTCGTTGGTTGCAATGATCTGTTCTTGTTAATCTTTGAATCTCTTTACTTGATCTACTATACATGATATCTTTTGAAATATTAATGTATATGTTGAGGGGGAGCTTGTTAAAGCAAACCCAAGTACTAATCCAATTTGTAAGTTGTTTTGTCATCATCAAAAAGGGGGAGAATGTTGAATCAAGTGTTTTAATTATTCCAAACCAACCTTCAAGAGCTTGGAATAAAGATATCAAAGGTACACAAAAGGTTTCAAGTGAAGGAATTCTGGAGAAATCACTGCAAGGATAGATGTAGAATGTTTAGTAATGTTTTAATTTGAGTAAAACACTTTGATTTGGTGAAAACATGTTTTAAAACCTTGATTCTATCTTAATTCATGGAATATTTGAAAAACACCCACCAATCGACAAAGTTTGAAAGGTTTATACTGATATGTCATTTTGAAAATTCAAACTTTGGCTTTGGAAATTCAAATTTCGTGTTGAAAATGAACAAGTCTGAAAAGAAGCTTCTCTGACAGACGAATTTTGACTTGAGAAAATTCGAATTTTGATACATGTCTGAAAATAGCTTTTTTTGATAGACGAATTTTGGCCTTTGAAAATTCGAATTTTAGATAAAATGCAACTTATGAAAATTAAAAAATTTGTCTGAGAATATGTCAAAGTTCATCTGAAATCAAGTTTAGATTGGGTTTCAAAATTGCTCACCGACAGACGAACTTTGAACATGGAAATTCAAATTTCAGAAACAAAGCTTGTGAGTCTATTATAATGATATGTTAACATACGAATGACAATATTCATAAATTCGAATTCTGAAGCAAGTCTGAAAGAGGTCTCTTTGACAGACCAACTTTGTCCTTTCAAAATTCGAATTTTTGAATTGATGAACTATTATGGCTCAGTAGACCAGCTTCTGACAGACGAATTTTGAGTTCCAAAATTCGAATTTCAAAGGCACTGTAGCAAATTGAAATTACTGTTCACACTTAACAGAACAACTTTAAACATGGAAATTCGTATGTTCCAATATAGAATCATTTTCTAAAGATGAAAATTCAAATTTTGTCTCATGACAGACGAACTTCAAGAGTTCAACGTTAAAGGCTGTAACTTTCAGTTTCTGCGAAATTCGTCTGTTAATCAACTAAAATTCGAACTTTGAGTGTTAGAAGCATTAAATGCGGTTGGTGAACGGATAGTTTCTCAGTATAACCGTTGGATAACGTCTCTAACGGCTAGATCTTGTCTCTAACATATAGTTGAGGCAGAAATCTATAAATAGAACTTCATTTGAAGATGTGGATAACAAAAATTACTTTGTATATACTGAAACTCTGCCAAATCATCTACTCAAAGTCTCTTACTCTTACATACTTCATTCTTTGTACCTTAACTTTCATATTCATTATGATTAAGAGAGTTTGTTCGTTGTAAACAATCTTATCTTCATATGGAAGAAAGATTTTCTTGTGAGGGGATATCACAAGGGATTGGGGAAGCACTTAGTGAGAGTGCAAAGAGAGAAAGTGTGAGCTCTAGGAACAAAGCATCAACTTTATACTGAGGCATTTGGAAGAAGCCCACTGAATTCTTGCAAAATAGTAGAAAATCTCAAGTGGTGACTTGGGGACTGGACGTAGGTCAAGTTGAGAGACCGAACCAGGATAAATATATGAGTTTTCTCTTCTCTACCATTACTTTTACTGTTTATCCATTTATACTCTGTTTTACCATCACCCTTTGCTTTCTTCACTTTCTTGACATTTTGTAGAAAATTTTAATCTTCCCAATTCACCCCCCCTCTTGGGAAGCCAGCTTATATAACAATGCTGACTCTGTGAAATTCATCTATTGAGTCTCAAAATTCTAATTTTAATATGTCAAACGCATTTAATGTGGTTGTTGAATGGCTCTTTTTGTAGAGTAACGATTAGAACTTGTGTCTAACAGATAGATCTTGTGTCTAACGTCTAGTAAGCCACAAATCTATAAATAGAACCTTATTTGAAATTACGGAAAATGAATTTAAGTGAGTTATGCTAAAATGCTACTTCAATACATAAAATCATTCAGTATTAGCATTCATAGTTAAACCCACCTCATTAGAGTGAGCTTTCAATGTATTATTTACTCTAAAAGAGAGTTTCAATTCTGTAATCATTCTTTTCTACTATTTTTTGGGTAGAATTTTGGTATGGGAAAACACTAAGGGAAATTACATATCTTGTAAGAGTGTAGGGGGAGTAACTTCACAAGTATCTACTGAAACTTGTGGGATATATTGAGAATTTACAAGTGTCCTGATCAAACCTGTGTGATATAGTGAAAATCCCAAATGATGACTTGAGGACTGAATGTAGGCCAAGTGGTTTAGGCCGAACCAGTATAATTTCTTGTGTTTAATCCTTCATCTCCTCATTTCATCTATCTACTTCATCACATTCTATTCATCCCTATTTTGCTGCATCACTTGGTGAAATTGAGTTGTACATCAAAAAAGGAGAAAATTTTGTATCACCTAATTCACCTCCCTCTTGGGTGACCTGCTAGCCTAACATATCCAAACTTAAAGACTAAGAACTTGAATCTTGATCTCCCCATTTAAGCTTCCAATTTCTTCTTTTCCAAAACTTTCTTCCTTTTCTTGAAATAACTACATAAGAAATTCATATTAAGTTCAGTAGTTAGTCTAATTCTTTTTGAAATAATAAGCATGATATATATGATATAAATAACATTAAATAACCATATCATACAAACTTTTTGTTCCACTATTTGACATCACCAAAACTAAACATGTTGGTCACCAGTGTTAGGAATTTCAGCACACACGTAGCAGAAAATTATAAAGAAATCCCTCCCATGGATCTGTCAACGTTGTTTAGATTGATATGCAGAAAAAGAATTTACCTCTGATATGTCCCTTGCGGTTCTTTTCATTTCATCAGACCCCAGGAACTAACACAACTAGTTAGCTCCCTCTACCGGTATCCATATGAATGGTGAGTCTAACTCGAACGGTGTGCTGGCACCTCTATTTGTGAACGTCCATATGTCCTCGTCGTTCATCCGTACAAGCGCTGTTCATCATTCATCCATACAGTCTTGCTCTCTGAGTGTACGGCCGCTTTCTCTTTAGGATGATTCAAAATTGTGTTGATTCTATTACAAATAATCATAGTCTATATCAATATATAGATAGGATTTGGTATTTGTTTAATTTAAACTAAATCAAATATTAATTAAATAGATTAGTTTGAATTTAAATCTATCTAATAGATTAAATTTAAACTAATCTATATCCAGAATCAAATCCAGATTTAATTTATCATATAAATCAAATTTAGATTATTAGTTTAAAATCAAATTTAGTATCCAATCTAAATCATATTTAGATTATGACATTAGTTTAAATTTAAATCTATCATATACAATTAAATTTAAAACTAATTCATTTAAAATAATTTGAATAATATATATATTGAAATAATATAATATATATCAAATATATAATATATCAAACATATATATATTTCGAATTTCATAACATATATATATATATCAAATATATATATAATTCAATCACCCTAAATTAAACATTAAATTTATTGAATGTAGACACATTTTAGATTCAATGAATCTGGACATTCTAGCTCGAGTTGGCTTGTTTTTGTGTGCGACCCTATAAGCCCATATGATGTTGGCAGTGGGCTAATAACACTATTGGATCCACAAGTCACAAATAGCCTCTAGCAAGGCATTGTGACTATCCAAATCATATGAAATCAGTGATCCGATATAACCTATCATATAACCTGATCACATCCTTTTTGTCTCATGATATATAGGTCAAGTATGAGGCATGGAAACGTCATCCTCATTTTACTCAACCATCACTTTTTTGATCTCTGAGTAGACTGACAGAACAAATGGAAACTCTTCCATTCGAGTACGGCCATGCATTTCTCAGTCTCACTCATCGAGGGCTTAGATATATCTCTCCATTAATTAGAGGGACAAATTTCATCTTGACCATTCATCTTTCTCCACATGAGTTCCACTATGCCCAATCATAGTCATTATAATCTCCCGATTAAATGTGACTTTTGACTATGCCAAAGTATAGTGTTACCCATGTAGGAAGCCATGTTGATCTCAGGTCTGAGCACTTAGTGACACGGTTATATATGAGATATGCTTATGACTCGATCCATGCACCTATCTCATGACGGGTCGATCCAGCGCCTATTCTTTAACAGGAGCTTATGTTTTTTATTTGTATCTTCATACATAATTATCAATCAAAAATCATATTAGTTTTAATTCATCATTGTTCTCACAAAAATGATTGACTATGGACATTTAGGATAAAATGATTTTTCTAAAGATATTATTATAAAGAAAAACATGCAAACAATATAATAATGTAAGAAAAAACACCTTTTTTCATAATAAAATACAATGTTCATAATGCAATGATTGGCTTAGGGCACAATCTCCAACAACCAGACCTAACAATCTCTCCCTTTTTTATGATGACAAATCACTTATGAAAAATATGCTTAATGATAAATGCAACAACTAAAACACATGTTTTTCATAACCTTTTCTCCCCTTACTTGACATTAGCAAAAAGTTTGAAGAATAACATTTCTCCGCCCTATCAAAAGGAATGTATAATCATTCTCCCTTATTGTGATACAAATACATGGAGTAGAACAAATAAGAAAATATGCATGAAAAGAAAATATTCATCATCAAAGCTAATCAATCACGTAATGCTCCCCCTGAAGATATGCATGATAAGCAAAAGATAAATTTAGAGAGGGTTTAGAAATGCTCATTTAATGTTGTAGTTGCCGGTGAAATTGATCCTTTGAGAGTTGTCAATTTCTCGTTTGATGTCTTGCTCCATACAGCTTATCTAATCAACTTTGAGCTCATTTTCGACCATTTTATGTCAAAATTTTTAGAAACTTAAAACATAAAAGTTGTAGTTCTTTGTCATAACTTTTCAATTCATTTTGAATCACCTTAATTGGACTCTGTAAGTAAAAGTTATGATCAAAATACTCAGTTATAGTGATCCTAAAAATTTTCCATATTTCTAATCCATTATATAGCAAAATATAATTGATTATTGAGGCCAGTTGCTGCTTTTCTTCATTCTAGACTAGTTATAATCAATTATAGTTACTGTCTAATCGATTATCAAAGCTTGGGGCACCATTTTTCTTCATTTTGGAGCCTTTTAATCGATTATAAGGAACCAACAATCAATTAACTCTCTTTTTGTGTGTCCCAACTTTGAAAACTTGTAACTTGATCTACAAAACAAATTCAATTCTTATTCTTTGGTACCTAACTTTACTTGGGTCCACTAATGGTGAGATCAAATACTCTCATGCTCATATATGATTAGGATATAGAACACACCAGAAAGAATAAAAATATAATCTTAGTTAAATATTTCAAAGCATAATAATTCAAGAGGGTAAGGAACAGTTATTACCAAAGATCAGGTCATTTTTGTCTTAGGCTTGAATATGGTGTAGGGTGATTCATATTTCCTTTTCACTTGTGAGATACCATCATTCAAGGTCTTTTTCTTTGTCCTCTCAAGGTGTTTGATTTTGTTTTTGTTTGAGTATCTCCCTTGATGTGAAGACATATTTCTTTGATGATAGAACTTTGATCTCCATTGCTTCTCCTTGTAGATTGCAACTTTAGCTTTAATTGCTTGAGAAGCTTTCTTTTGTTGTATCATCTTCCTTGTACCAATATGTCCATTCTTTTTGGATCAGTTCTGCACAATTGAAGTACTAGAAGGACATTTTGGTATCCACTTATATTTGGGTCCAGGAGGATTAGTGGAAATCTTTGGAACCTACTTCATGCTCTTGCTCAAACCATTTCTTCTTATATGGTACAAATGAGCGATATGCCTATTTTTGCCACAGTATATGCATAAAGGTGAGCTAGATATAGTAGTATGCACAAAGAAATTCAAATAAAGCTTATTATTCTCTTTAGACTCATTTATGTAGCCAAAACCTGACTTGTCAAATGCATAGTTTTGTTTACCAAGAAGAATATTCAACTTATCCTTACCTTGTGTAAAGTTGGCTGGAACTTTAGTTAAATCCTCATTCTCTTTTATTAAATTTTCATATGAATCACAAGAGGATGTGTGTGTGTGACTTTCACAAATATTCTCTAAAACTTCTATTTTCTTTTTAAGTGATTCTTTTTCATCATTTCCTTTTTCTAATTCTTTCTCTAAGAAAATCACTTTCTTTTTCCTTTGTGCAAGTGCTTTTGTTAATGCAATCAGTTGATCATGTACTTCATTGTAAGCATATTGTAACTCATTAAAAGAAAAATCAGAATCAAATTCAGAGTTAGAACATGATACCTCATAATTGGAGTTTGCCATCAAGCATGGATGAGCATGTTTGTCTTCTTGATCTGAACTGCTACTCTCACCATCATCATCATCACTGCTATCTTCATCATCTTCAAATTCATGATAAGATGAGGTGGCTTTGAACAAGAATAGCTTCCTTTTGTTTTGCTCTACATTTAGTTGTTGAAGTTTTTCTTCATGTTCAACCAAGATCCCAAAAAGTGCAGTTATTGAACTCATCAATTCTCCTCTTGTTTCTTCAATCACTATCACCTTTGGTTCCCATTCTCTGGGTAAAGCTCACAGAATCTTTCTTACATGTTCTCTTTGGGTATAGCTCTTTCCCATAGCTACTAAATTATTAACAATGTGAGTAAAACAAATTTGAAAATCTTTAATAGACTCACCATTAATCATTTTGAATATTTCGTATTGGGTTGTGAGAGTATTGACTCTACTTTCCTTTACGCCACTAATGCCTTCAAGTGCAACTTCAAGAGTCTCTCACATTTGTTTTACCGTGTTGCAATTGGGGACTCTAAAGAATTCTTTTTGACTTAAGAAATAGGCTATAAGTTGCTTGATCTTTTGATTCAGCATCACCTTTCTCAAATTTTCTTCATCCCATTATGATATGGGCTTGTCAACTATTCCTCCTTTTCTTGTTCTTCTAATAATCTTTGTAGGCTTGAAATCTCCATTAATCACAATGTCCAATGCATCAAGATCAAGAGTTTCCAAGAATATTTTCATCTTCATCTTCCAGTAGGTAAAGTGCTTTCCATTGAAGGCTAGCGGTCTGCTAATGTTGTGATCTTCAGCTAGCATGACGTAACAGAGACTAGCCAATTTGAACTCTCAGACGGTGAAGTCTTTCACGAGAGACCTGCTTTAATACCAATTGTTGAGTAGGATAGTCACCCAAGAGGGAGGGTAAATTAGGTGTTGCAAATTTTTTTTTTTTAAGCACAACCCAATATTACAGAGAATCACTAAAAACATGGGCAAACAAAAGCAATTAATGCAAGAGTGTGGGAGAAAAATGATGAAGAGTAAGACATAAAGATTTATCTTAGTTTGGTCTAACCACTTAACCTGCATCCAGTTCCCAAGCAACCCACTTGAGGTTTTCTACTATAATCACAAGTTCAATTTGGGTACTTGTGAAGCCACAATACATCTAAGACTCCTTCCCTGAGTCTATCTCTCTCCAGCACCTTCCCTGATGTAATTACAAACTCCCTTTAAGGAAACCTTTCCTTCAGTAGCCCCTTCTAGATCACTTAGAGAATTCTCTCAGAAAAAATATCAATAGAAAGAAATGCTATCTCAAAAAGTATATAAATTACAATAAAGCTCACATATTATAGTTGAGAGTGTTTGATTAAGAAATAAATCTTTTAGAGCAATAAAACAGTTTCAGAACATTATTCTCTCTTCTCTCAACTTAAATGAAGCTCTATTTATAGGTGAACATAGTTAATTAGCCATTAGGCATAATTAACTAGTTGTTACTCTGAATAACTAGCCATTGAACTAGTCGTTACCGAGTTAATTGATTATACTATGAAAGTCTAATCGATTATGGTGTGATTCAAGGCTATTCATCGTAACGTATCTACAATAATAAATTAAACTCAATTTAAGTCAATTGATTGAGTTTAATAACAAAGAAGAAAGTAAGTTCATCAATCAATTGAGTCAAGAATAATCGGTTAAAAAGGAATTAGGAAGGTTAGGAAACATAACTGATTATGTTTAAGAATATAACAAGTTATCGAATGATGAAAAGAGTTTGAAAAGCAAGATAACTAATTGTATACTAAGATATAACATGTTAGGATTCAAATAGAGAGCATGCAATCTCGTTAAGGAATTATAATCAATTATTTAGAGATATAACATATTATATGAAGCACTATAATCAATTAGAGATAAGGAGTAATCAATTAAGACACGAAATTGAAGTGTATCAAGAATGACCAGAACTAGATAATCGAATACTTTGAGGAGGTAATTGATTATATCATAGAAGAATAAGGCTAAACTGACATAACAACTAATATAATCGATTATATATAGATATAATCGATTAAGGTGCTAAACACAGGTAAGCAAACAAAGTAGAAGTATCATAATCAATTATTTTGAGCAATATAATCGATTAAATCAACAAGAAGGCACGAAGCTAAGAAGAATAAATGATATAACAAGTTATAATGAAGGGGTAATCAATTACTTTTGCTCACACTTTGAAAACTTATAGAAATGAAGGGATCATATTTCGATGAGCTGTTACTCGTTGATGGAGATCCAGGAGGCTTTCAAAGGATTCATACCTACTCATGGAAAGAGCCCATTTATCTTGATGGATTGGTTGCATCTCCAAGACTTAATCCAAGAACAACATGGTGTTTCCTAGTCTCGATCCAAGTTCAAATGAATGGATCTACCAAAAGACCATGTGTTTTGAAAACTTGACTTAGGAGAACCCATGGACAAAGAAGTTATTCAAGAGTTTACAAGAGCAATTTGGAGCCTGTTTATCACAATGAAGGCCCAAGGACCTAATATACAAGTCCAATGAAGTCTTAATCATTCCTATTCAAGTCTAAATGCAAGCTCTTCTAGCCCAAGGAAAAGAAGTGACATGAATAGTACTTTTGGGCTTATTATTTAGTTATTTAATTGTGTTTTGTGTATGTTTTTGGGATAAGAACTTTGTTTAATAAATAAGCCTACTTTATTTCAGTCATTGAATTTTTGTTGGGTTTTTAATTGTATTTCCAAGGGTTTCAATAGTGTTTTAAGTGTTTTAGCTCCTTTATGACTACTTGACCCTCAAGTAGATCACAAATTAAGTAAGTTTTAGGCTGAAAAAAGTCACTTTCTTTGTGCCCCATATAAAGTGATGTTTTCCCTTTTATTTCTATATTAATCTGATGTCATTTAGTGTCTTCTAGTATATTCTTACTTAAATAGTAAGTTAGAATATTCTAGAGTGTTTTAGTTTTCAATAAGTGAAATTTTAGCAATTTAACAATATTTAATCTTAAAATTTAAATAATTTCCTATTATTTAGAGTTATTAAGCATTAGGAATAATTAGTTACCTATTTTATGATATTCTTTAATCATTCTAGAGGATTCTACGAGTCATTATAAACACATGTATTTATACCTGCATTTTTTATAAGTTGAATAAGAATTTTTTTCTTTCAATTCTCTTATGAGGATTTTTTTGAATTCATGTATTCTTTCGAAAACCATGTGACCTACCACTTAAGTAATCAACCATTGGTTATGACATTCCAAATTTACATAAGATACGATAGGAAGTAAGCCAGCAATGTTACATGCTTGGTCCCTAGATGGAATTAATTTTCGATAAGCTCCTCAAGAGAAATTATGTTTGATTTTTAATTGAAATTAATTTTCCATAAGATTCTAAACAGGAATTAATTACATAATTGAGCAAAAAAATATGCAATATATCTGTTTAATTGAAGCTCGTGTCGAGCTGAGCGCAACAGTATAAATATTGCATAGCTAGGAGGGCAAGATTGAAAAATAGATTAATATGATAGTATGGTATAGAAAAAGAATTATTTAAAGTTTAGTCCCTCGGAAAATTATAAAAAAGTATCCAAAAGAATAAATATTTGTATTTTTACTAACTTAAGATCAATTTTATAAATATGAAAAATTACTTTCAAAGCAAGACTTTTAAACATGCCAAACCTAATGATATATTGCATAAAGGTTAATTGACTAAGAATTTGAAAAAATTAAAAGATACAGCTAAATATGAAAAAGAGCAAAAATGTCATTTTTTTCATGTTTAGATGAAAAAAATGAGAAAATTATATTTTAGCCCTAAAAAAGAAAATTCTATGCAATACAATCTCTAAAAGAAAGAATTTTATGCAATTTAACCCTTGAAAGAAATTACAAGAAGGGACCCAAAAGAATTAAAAATTATAATTTAACCTCAAATTAAGGGCAATTTTGTAAATATAAAAAATTACTGTCAAATCAAAGCGTTTGATGAGTTGAGTCCAATAATATATAGTACGGAGGTTAACTGATTAAAAATAAAGAAATAATTAGTGTCGAGTGTGAAAAAGTAATGATATACTGATAAAGTAAATTTGTGGGCCCCACAAGCAGCAAAAAGGGAAAGGAATCAGTATAAGGGCTTCACACAAATATTGTTTGGGATATGATAATTAAGAAAACATATATATAAATTTATAATAGTCTTATATCCCTAAAATACTAATTTACTATAAAAAGTAACTTGATCGATACTTAACAATTTACCGGTGTTGGATATATTTGGATTGAAAAAATTGTACAGTAATTGGACACTCCTCCCTCTCTAATTGCCATCACTTTTCAACATAGAATGTCAAACCTTAACCTTAGGAATCCTTTACTATTCATCTTTAATGGTTTGGATTCCAATTAGATGCATTTGCAAGCAAATTTGGACCAAATTCGAAAAATTTCAAAAATTTACCAAAAGTCACTATTCATTTGATAAATATAATAATTTAGCTTAACTTTGAAAAATCATAATTAATTCTAGAAAAATCGTTTAAGGGTGGTTTGAATTGCTAAATTCATCTATTAAAATACTCTATAATGGAAAAATATTAATTTGGAATTTTATTGGGAAAATTGTTACAATAAATTTCATGAATTTACTTACAATTTTACCCTAATTTTTCCAAATTTCATTCCATAAAATTCCATAATGCCATACTTGCAATACTAGTCACATAACACATGTAAAATTGATCAAAAACAAACTTTTATTCATCATCTAGGAATCACACATAATTTACATAATTGTAACATAAAATGTCATTAAACTTGATATTACATAAGCATCCAAAATATCCTTCCTATTTCTAAACATTTTCTCATAGATCCTCCTTTATCCCCTTGCCTTTCACATGATTTGAACTTAATCATGGTTAGATATTTGGTGGAGTGAAATTTATGAAAATCCCAATAACATCATAATCTCATTCTTAGCATAATATTTAGAAATAGTTGCAAAAAACATAATTTCACTTTGGCATGGTAACATTTAGGATCAAAAGGCATCTTTTAGCATGTTCATCATGTTCTTCACATGTTCATGCTTATTCATGCAAAATTTATAGCATATTCATCATTCTTTTATCATTTTGATCCAACATCATCATCATATTCATAACATAAACATGTTTTCTACCTATTAATCATAGAAATATAAGATCTAAACAACCATTTAGAAATAAAATGCAAGAAAGGGAAAAGATGTTACCTTAAACTTGCAAACCTTCCTTTCCTCTTCTCCTCTTTCTCTCTATAACTCAGTCTCTCACTAATATATGATGGATTTTCATTTTTGGTGTGAAGAATGGAAGGGAGGAAGAGCCTATTTATAGACAACAAGAGGCAACTCCATCCATTGGATTAACTTTTGATTCAAGGGCCAAAATTGCACTATATCACCTCTTTTCTCCACCATACACCTAATTTCTTCACATAATTGTTATCTAATTAATTTTTCCTCTCTTGTCAATAATTTGGATGCCACTTTTATCTCCAAATAAGGTAAATATTGCATCATTATGTTTACATAGGCTTACTTCATCCAAGCTTCCAATTTTGACACATAATCTTTGAAATAGTATCATGTATGGTGGTTAACTCTTCTCCACTCCTTTTGCTTCTTATTTGCACGCCATTTTGAGTCCAAATTCAGCCCAAGATGATGCCTTTAATTATTTGGGCTTAAACCATTTAATTCTAGGCCCAATTTCAACATATACCGGGTTTTTGAGCTCCGATTATGTAAATTTTGTCTGGTAAAATTTTTCATGTATAAATATATTTAAAATATAAATTTCAAACTCATTTTAACCTTAATTAATCATTTCTAAGCCCATATAATTTATTTTAGAAAATATTTTACCTTATTGGGCTTTAATCGAAAACACCGATAAAATTAGTCCTAATTAGTTTTTCCAATAACATCTCTCCATAGATGATTATTATAAACCTTCTCAAAATATTTTTGACTTATTCTTGATTATTTCATAGTCTATTGTGTCACCTATAATTTAATCAGTCTGGAAATCGGGTGAATTGAACTTATTGGGCTCTTTATCCTTTCTTGATATCGTTTGAGTTATTCTTGTCAATAATACTTTTAGGCCTCCAAAAAATCATCCTTGGCCTATTAGGGTTTTCTATACCTTTATTAGGCCTCCATGAATAGTACTCTTGGCCCATTAAGAAACCGGTACAATCTTACTTGACCCGAACTCCGATTTTGGCCCAATATCCATTAGACCGATTCTTTGGCTATTTAAACCTTATAGAAAAATCCAGTATCTCTTTTTATGCCCTAATATATCTGAGTTTCATGATCCAGACTTATTTTCTAATTCTTATTAATTTACAGGTTATGAAACTTCAGGTCAATTTTCTGCCCAATATATCTATTTTCTGGTTTTGTTTATTATAGTATAATTTCTTACGATAATTTTCCTGAATCATCTCCTATAACCAGTCTTAGCAAATACTGGGCAGATAATTTGTTAGATGAAATGACATCTATGTCCTCTTTTTTGTCTTTTTACTAATAATTAATATTTTCAATTGTGCCATCCAACTTTCTTTGCAATTCGGTCCCTGATCATCCTTTGCAATTTAGTCCCTAATTTGATCTACATAAGATATTTAAACTCTTTTAATTCTAATTATGCAATAATTCTCTAAACTAGAATTCAAACAAAATCATAGAAATTTAGATGTTACATAGAAAGCATGTTATTTTTGTCTTCAAACTTCCTCAAGAAGGCCAGGTTTTTTGTCCCAAAAAGAACTGCAACAGAAAAGGGAATGGTGTTTATTTTTTCGCCTTTATTGGCGTTTCCAAAACGACAACTATTCTAGCATTGACAAAAGGGAGATCTTAGTTGGCCTTTGTAAAACCCTGTACTTTAATTGGCATTTGTTACAGAAACACCAACTAAAATAGGGTTTTAGTTGGCATTTGTTGAAAAAATACAAACTAAAATACCCTCTTTAGTTTGCGTTTTTCCAACAAATAACTTTTCTCCTTCTCAAAAAAAAAAAGCTTTTATTGGTGTTTTGTTATAAACACCAACAAAGTCATTATTTTTTAAAAAGAAAATTGTATATATATAATTTTATTGAACTTATAGAAAAAATAGATATTACATTAAAAAATATATATTCTAACAATTAAATTACAATTCAATTTCTAGTATACCAATATCAATTCCTAACAAAAACTTTCCTGCTTACATATTTGTTTTTTCTCAAAAAACTGAAAAATTATATCAAATCACAATGTTTATTGCATGCATATTTTAGTTCTAGATTTAGCTTTCTTGGTAGAAACTAGAATTTTTGTTGTTTCCTGTATATCTCCACCGATTTCAGCCCTGCATTCCCACACACACTGACTTTAATGTATTGCTATCAAATATTCAATCAACCTAATTTTCGCAAGATAATTACTATATATAATTAGTCCAAACCTTTTGAAAAAAACTCATCAATTTAATCTAATCCTGTCATGAGTTGTTACCTCATGTTAATAAAATTGCTCAAGTGGACCAATATTAATATGAACTGAATAATAAATATTGTTGGACAAGTTATTCAAAAACCTGGTAAATTCCAAGGTTGCTTTCAATAAACTTACCAAAAAAGTTATTCTACAGAATTATCAAGAACTGTTTACACAGCAATATAAGTAGGCATTAAATATGCAAAAATAGTATCCAAGTGTATTATTATGACATCAAAGTCAAAAGCCTACAACCATGCTATAAGTATCAAAGGAGGAAATTTAATACATATATAATATAACATGCGGTGCTAAAAATGCTCCATTTTAAGACTAATAAATGCATCTGGAGTACGAAAGAAATAAGCTGTGGTGGAAATTTTAAAGAAAAACCTGTGTAGCTAGATCACTAATAACCAATTGTGAAAGAACAACTTTGGCTCCGCTCTTGACACATTTATCCAACTTGTCATAAATGATATTCCATTCTGCATCACAATTGACTGATATTGTAAACATATATTTTCATGCTTTTGGGACTTGCAAATGTAAATATCTTATAAGTTTGAAAATACTTCATAAACTAAAATTTCTTAGGAATATTGGCCCAAATATGATCATATGCTTCTCATCATAACTTTTGATAAACAATCCAATTGTTTATAAATTCATCTTTTCAATTCAGCCATGCTTGGGTAAAAATTGACAATCAATTTACTAAGGATCATAATATTAAAAGTAGATAAGGAGTTCTTGTATGATCAGGAGTTCTTCTTTGAAGCCAGATAATTTCACTTTGGCAAGTATATTATCAGCTTGTGCCAATCTTGAAAACTTGAAATTTGGGAAACAAATCAATGCACATATGATAAGAAATAATATTGGCATCACTGAGATGGTGAAAAATGCACTAATCTCAATGTATGCAAAATCAGGTTCCATTAAATTTGCTCAAAAAATTATTGAACTTACTAGTACTTCAAGTCTCAATGTTATAACATTTACATTCCTATTAGATGGCTATGTCAAGATCGGGGATGTAAAGCCAGTAAGAGAGATATTTGATTCGATAAAAGGCCATGATGTGGTTGCAAGGACAGCCATGATCGTAGGCTATGTGCAGAATGGCTTAATAAGTGGTGCGTTAGAGCTCTTCAGATCAATGATTAGGGAAGGTCAAAAGCCAAACAACTGTATTGTTGCTGCCATATTAAGTGTTAGTTCAAGCTTGGCTTCTCTGGATCATGGTAAGAAGATTCATACAACTGCCATGAGATCAGGAGAAATATCATCAATTTCTGTCGGTAATGCTTTGATTGCCATGTATTCAAGAGTAGGGAGTATGAAAGATGCAAGACAAGTATTCAAACAGATATGCTGCAACAGGGATACTGTGTCTTGGACTTCCATGATTATAGCTCTAGCTCAACATGGTCTTGGAAAAGAGGCCATAGAATTGTTTGAAAAGATGCTGAAATTTAATATAAAGCCTGATCGCATCACTTTTGTTGGTGTGCTATCTGCCTGCACACATGTGGGATTGGTTGAACAAGGTAAGGACTATTTTAATTTGATGAAAACCATTCATCATATTGAACCCACCCTTAGCCATTATGCATGCATGGTTGACCTCCTTGAACGTGCTGGATTGGTTAAAGAAGCATATAATTTTATAAAAAGTATGCCTACTGAAGTAGATCATATAGCTTGGTGTTTCTCCTTTGGCTTCATGCAGGATTCATAATAATGTGGATTTAGCTAAAGTGGAGCTTACTCAGCACTTGCTAATACTCTTTCAGCCTGTGGAAAATGGCAGGTTGCTGCAAAAGTTAGAAAGTTAATGAAGGATAGAGCGGAGATAAAAGAACAAGGATTTAGTTGGGTACAAATCCAGAACAAAGTCCATGTCTTTGGGGTTGAAGATGTGTTTCACCCATAGAGAGATGCAATCTACAACATGATTTCAAAAATCTGGGAGGAGATAAAGAAAATGGGCTTCACTCTTGATACTGATTCCGTATTACATGACCTTGAGCTAGAAGTGAAGGAACAAATTCTTAAACATCATAGTGAAAAACTTGCTATTGCATTTGCATTAATAAATACTCTAGAGAACACAACTCTGAGGATCATGAAGAATCTTAGAGTTTGTAATGATTGCCATTCTGCCATAAAATATATCTCTAAGCTTGTAGCAAGAGAGATTATAGTAAGAGATGCAACCCGTTTTTACCATTTTAAGGATAGTTCTTATTCATGTCAGGATTACTGGTAGAGGAGAAAAGGTGAAATTTCAAGTTGAATCTAACAGCAAATTTATCAAAACATAGTTTACGAGTATTTATTTGCATTGTAAATGAAACACGAAAGTATGCATAAATATGCTGTCATTTTCACTCTTCTATAGTGTTTAAGTTGGTTCTTAATTGAGGTTTTGCAAATACTTTTGATCTTCTGCAAGCTATTCTTTGTATCCGTATCAGCTCTTTGTAACATTATGACTTAGCTATACATCACCACCAAATCAAACACAGAAAGGGATGAGAGAAAGAGAAAGAGTTAGATGACTAACCAAAGAGGCACCATTGGAAGCCACGTTTGAAGAAAGTGTCTGCCTTGTCCAAAGCTGAAACGGAAGGGATTTTGGGCACAGAGCCACGCGGTGGGCACAGAGTGAACTATTCTTTCACCTTTTACCAAAGAAGGGATTTTGGGCATTATTTTTGAACTGAAACTCAACCGAGTGATTAAATTTAATCTCTTAGACGACAAGATAGCATAACTCTTAAGTGAGGAAATTTAATCTCTTAGACGACAAGATAACGTAACTCTTAAGGGTGGGAGCAAATGGGGTTGCAAAATAGAGAATGGGGAGAGAGGGCAAAGAGGAAGTTACTTGGTACCTAGCCGAAGGCCGAAGAGCGAAAGGAAGGAGAGATGGTGGAGGTGTCGCAGATACCCCAAAAAGGTGAAGAAGACGACGTCGCGGACAACAACACGGTGGATGGAGGAGAGTTTTTAGAGGGAAGAAACATTCGCCAGAAAAGGTTGAGCTTCAACACGGTGGCCACGAGAGGAATCTGAGGAAAGAACAGGAAATTGGCCGAGCGCGCGGTCAAAAGTGAAAGTGAGAGGAGTCTAAGGAAGGATGAGAAATTTGGCCCAACGCGCGACCATAAATGAAGGAGGGAATTTAAGATTTAGAAGGATTTAGTTGGTGTTTTATGGGTAAAGGCCAATTAATTTATTTACATTTTAATTTATTTTTAATTTACAAATTACAATAGATGTTGTTTCCAAACAGAAACGTGAACTAATATATTTACATTTTATTTTTTTTTAATTTGTACTAAAAATGTAAACTAATATTTTTATATTTTTATTTTTTATTAATTTATAAATCATATTAGTTGGCATTTCTTTATAAATGCTAACTTATGTTAATATATTTTTTATTTTTTTAATTGACAAATTATAAACGCTAACTAATATACAAATTTTAGTTAGTGTTTTATGAAAATGCCAACTAAAGTACTCCATGTTCCACTAAATGTCATCTATTGAGCGTTAATAAATCTCGAAATTGACGTAGTGAAGTAACTATAGTTAGTAAAGTGATTAAGCAAGTTAATTAAGCCATTTAACCTCTCATTCCTCCCATATATACATGTGTTCTACAACTGAAGACTAGAGAGAGAGCTCCAAAAATACAAGAGAAAAGAGAGGAAGAAAAAGAGAAAACTTGAAGAAATTCAAGGCACAAGTTATTGGTAAGTTATTTTGCTACCTTAAACTTGTTGTTTTGAGTATTTGGTGGATGTTTCATGGAGTTGTTTCTTCTCCACTCTCTCTAAGAGTTTTGGTCAAATCCTAGGCCATGGGGAAAAATGAGTTTTCATCCATCAAACTTAGGAGAAATGCTTGATTAGTAACCTAAAACATGAATATGATAGTAGTTTGAAACATTATGAAGTAAATCAATTTTCTTTCTTTTCCCTGAATTTTAGCCAACTAGGGTTTGCTTATAGAGATGGAATTTCATCATTTTGACGCCAAAAATGGGTTTCTTGAGTCCAAATAAGTTAAAAATAGGTGTTGATTTCAAGAAAAATCAAAAGGAAAACAAAATAAAATTTTAGGGTTAGTTTTAACACTTTGTGAAGCAAGGGCATGAAAAAGTGGCTTATGACTCTAAATGGTGATGCATTTAGGTTCAAGAAATTTGTGGAAGACTAAAGGAAGGAGCACAACATTTGGAAGGCAAGGTAAGTCACAAAGGTAGTAAGTTTACCTATTCTTGCATTGTATTGTCTTAATGATTTCTATGAGTTTGATCATTTACCATATGATTATATGGATGATTTATGATGCTTGGCTGAGTTGATTGATGAGGTTTATGACCTCTGGATGTCTATTTTGCAAACCAAAACTCTACCAAAATTTTTATAGAATCATATGGTTTAATATGTCCAAGTGTTTGATAATTGTTTTCATGAAACTTTTATGATAAATATGATGATATGTATACTTGAATGGTAATTACTACTGAGATTCTTTGAATCTCACCCTTCCAAATGCTAATCATGATTAGGCCAAGCAATACAAAGGATGAAAGAAAAGCAAAGTGAGAAGATGAAGATGGTGATGGATTTTCATTTTGCAAATTATCATGCTATGGTTTGATAAAATGTACAAATGCATATATGAAGGTTAAATCATGTATGATGATGCAACTATGTTCACTAAGTTTGCTTTTGATGTTGTGTATGGAATTGGAGCAATGAATAATGATGAAATGTTTTTATGAAGTTTATTATATAAGTTATGGTATAATTTTGTCCAAGATGAACAGGTTTTATTAGAACAAGGGCACTTTGTTCGAAACAAAGCAATCCATTTAAGTGTTATATATGCTCTTAAAGTAGACAATACAAACTTTTTAAAGAGCCAAAGAATACTCAATTTGGCTAAGGGAATGATTCATAATAGATTTTTTTAAAGTTAGGGTTCATAATTGGACAGAGATGAAAATCTTGAAGTTTTAATTGTAGGCATTGCTTGGTTTAAAAGGTAGCATAAAATCATGTAAAGCTCCAAAAATTCAGTGACTATTGATATGTGTGAAAAGCTTTATGTCTTAAATTTAATATACAACTAACTTTGAAGTAATTGGAGCTTTCTTGCTATTTGGTTTTGTAATTATTCCAAATATTGGGCTCATCCTTTCTAGGCCAATTTTCAATTAAAAAAAATTCAGAATCTGCAAACATACTGGGCTTGCGTAATTGGGCTGGAAACTTTTGTTATTTTGACAATTCTTTTGGGCCATAAATTATTTGAGCAATATTCTTTGTTACTTAAATTTCTGAAATTTAATTATTTGGTCCTATTGAGTTGTTTTGAATAGGGGTGTGCGTTTGGTTTTTGGGTTAAATTTGGTTTAAAAATCAAATAAATTGAAAACCAAAATGATGATAAAAAGAAAACCAAACCAAACCGTAATATTTGGTAAAATCGAACCTAACAAAACCGAAATAATTTGGTTCAATTCAGTTTTTACAATTTGGTTTAGAATTTTGGTTGAAGCAAATGACCTCTAAAATACTCCAAAACATTAAAAAAAATCCAAAATTATATATATTCTAATATCTCATCTAAATAACTTTGAAAATTATTCCTATATAAAAAAAATACAAAAGAATCTAGAATAATGTTAACCTCAATAACAAGTTAACAACATCATTCATAATAATGTTTTTGACATTGAATTGAAAAGCAACATTGAAAAAATTCTAAGGTCATTCTAAATAATATTAACAAAATTCAAATCAAAATCCATTATGAAGAACATTAAGAAAATTAGAAAAAAAATTAAAAATACTACATCTTGCATAAAAAAATTAAAAAATAATAGTATCTATTAAATTAAAATTATCAACACTAAAAAATAAAAATAGGTAATGCTAACAAAAATAAAAAAAAATTATATAAAAAAGGTTCGGTTTGGTCTATTTAGGTTTATCAGAGTCAAGACGAAACCAAACCAATATAATAGAAATCTAAAAAAAAAATCAATCAAACCAAACCAAATAGATCGAATTCATTTTGGTGCGGTTCAGTATTTAGTTTTGGTTCGATTTTGCATACAACTAGTTTTGAACCATAAAGAATAAGACTTTAATAAGGGATCATTTATTTTCAATGACAAACCATAAAGAATGAGGCATATAAAATGCATTTACCTCACAAAAGGGTTTTATTGGAGAAAAATAATTATCTTTAGTGGATTTTAAATATCTATTAGTTAAAGCATATCATTGATAAGAACTCTTCCTATTACTCCCTCCGTTCCCTAATATAAGAGATAAAAGACAAAATCACATAGATAAAAAATAATAATAAATTTGTGTAGAATATAAAATAGTTTTAAAAAATATTCTTATTTAATATTAATAACTTTTACATCATTTAATTAATACAAATAAATTGTATTGAAAAAATATCATCTTAATTAAGGGTATTTTTGAAAAAAAAATTATTAAATACACCAAACAAATGCATGTGCCCCTTATATTTTAAAACATAAAAACTCCTTCAATTGTCCCTTATATTAAGGAACGGATGGAATATATGGTAGAGAAAAATATTAATGTCTCAATTGAAGAGAGTTGATAAGATTTATAAAGAATGAGATTATTTGTCTCAAAATCTTATCAACTCTAATTTATACATAAATTATATTAAAGATTAAGCAGACATATATATATACTTGGATGAGTTTATTTGTCAGAAATTATACATACTAACATTTGGTATTTGTATTTGTGTTTTAATTGTTTAAAATGATTCATTTCCTTTTATTATTGATTTCTCACAATTCATGAATACTATTTACTTTATAATTAATATAAAACACTCGATAACTTAATAATGATATAAAACAAAGATAGATAGTTAATCTAGTATAGTGGGGTCAAATAAAGGAATGGATATCATGATAAGTATGATAGTGATGAACAAATTTGCTTAAGATAACAGTGCACATTTAAAATGAGGTTCCGGCATTTTTTTAAATTGAATACATCTCCTTAAAGCCCATAAAGTTGGAATCTTAATGTCACACTTTACTTTAGAAACTAATATCCATTCATTTTATATGACTTAGTTTCCATTGAAATGTATTTGGAAGCAAAAATGGGTCAAAATAAAAATTTGACAAAAAAATTCTATTATATTACTATTCATTTCTTAAACCTTAAATTTTTTATTAAACTTTAAAAAATTATAACTAATTCTACACAAATAGTTTTAAGGTGTTTTAAATTTTTTTACTTGAAGCTCTTGAAGCCCTCTACAAGAGAAAAATATCCAATTGAAAATTTATCAAACCAATTGATATAGTTTATTAGGCAAAATTTACTGTTAATTTGGTCAGTAAATTTTCCAAATTTTGACCATTTCTTATTAAAATTCCATAACTTATATTATACTTAACTACATAGGTCAAATTGGTCTTAAATTAAAGTTTAGAACTTCATTTTCATAGTATCATTGATTATCCATCTTGTCTTAATAATTTTCCTGGGGTATCTCTTTACTAAGCATATGGATATCAAAATAGACTTTTTCTTACCATATACTTAACATTAATAACATAATTAATCATTAGGCAATAAACCAACATATGAACCATGCCCAAACATGGTTTTATTCATAGATAATCATGTCAAGCATAATTTACATAATGTCATAATTCATAACATTAATTACATAAATTCTAACTTGATTCCGAAATAACATTCTAATATCTTGTATCATCATCATGGCTCTACCTCCTTTCCTTTTTATATTATGTGACTTGGACCTAATCATGGCTAGAGATTATGGGTGATGAGACTTGGGTAAATCTCAATAACATCATTATCCCATTCTAACATAATATTATTCAAGTAATTAATACAAAAACAAGTTTATATAGGGTTGCCATAACAATTCAAGATCAAAGCATGTTCTTTAAGATTTGAACATATTCATGCATGTTCATATTATGTTCTAAGCAAAATCATATCTTTAAGCTAATTATAAACACTTTTAAACTACTAAAACATGTTTTTCATAATCATAACAACATAAAATTAAATCAAAGCAACTACTTGAAAAGTGTTGCCTTGGCAAAAATCCTAGAATTTCTTCCTTCTCTTCCTCCTTCTTTTTCCTCCTTTCCTTCAACACATTTTTCTCTCTCTAACTTGTTTTTTTGATGTGTATAAATAGGAGGAAGAAGCTCTATACAGAAAAATGAAATGAATTCTAGCTATTGATCTATTTTTTATCTAAGGGTTCATATTTCTCCTTGTTTTCCTACCTTGTTGGCAACATTCCCTCCACTTATTTTGCCTACCACTCCAACCCCAAGATGTGTTCTTTAATGTTTTGTGCTTAAATAGCAAGATTTGACCCAGTAAAGTTTGCATAATAATTCGAGACCTAGGTTATGTATTTTTTTATCCAATAAAATTTTTTACAGGCAATTAGGCCTAGAAAAATAATTTAGATCCATTAATGATTACTCTAACATGTTTGAACTCATGAATAATTATTTGGCCCAATAAAATGAAGCTTTAAATTTATTGGGCCTAAATAGTCTAACTTGACCTAATAACCCATAGGCATTTTTTTAACAATTTTCTAAAATTTCTAAAAATATGTAATTTGTTATAAAAATAAAGAAAAGCAAGAAAGATAAATAGGAGAATAGAGATGAATAAGAGAAGAGATATGGAGGAGACAAAGTAAAGAGTTTTTCACATTCCTTTCATGTGTGTAAACACAAGGTACATGCCCTCTATTTATGAGCCTCAAACCATTAAAGGCTCGCATAAAGGTTGCAAGAACATAAATAAGAATATAATGGCATAACATTATATATTTATAGGTTATAGTGTATTAACTATGAAAAACCCTCTAAAAGCTATTCAATAAAAAGGTTATACAGTGTAGGGCATTAACTTTAAAAAGGTTATGAAGTTCAAGACATTAAAGATGAAGGATACCAATAGTTGGAATTTATGGACATCGACACAATTATTATAATATTTACAATACTCCTCATTGGATGACCATAACAAAATTGTGCCTCGTTAAAACCTTACTAGAAAAAATCCAATGGGATAAAAACCTAGAGAAAGAAAAAGAGTATACAATATTGAAGCTGCCTCATTAAAAACCTTACCAAGAAAAATTTAATGGGATAAAAACTTGGAAAGGGAAAAAGAGTATAGCATAGCATTTACTCTCCTTGATGTTAACATTACTTTATATCTCTAAGTTGATGCATCCCAATTCTATGTACCAACTTCTCAAATGTTTTAGTTGGCGGTGTCTTGGTAAACAAATCTACAAGATTATCACATAAACAAATTTGTAGAATATCTATGTCACCACTCTTTAGAAGATCATGAGTAAAAAAAAATTGATGAAATATGCTTCGTTCTATCTCCTTTTATATATCCTCCTTTTAACTGAGTTATACATGCTATATTATCTTCATATAATATTGTTGAAATCTTTTCCTCAAGAAGAAAACCACACATCTTTAGAATATGTTGGATTATTGACTTTAGCCAAACACATTCTTAATTTGCTTCATATACTGCAATAATCTCTACATCATTTGATGAGGTAGCCACCCAAGTTTGTTTTGTTGAATGCCAATATATAGTTGTGCCTCCACATGTAAATAAGTATCTTGTTTGGGACCGAGCTTTGTGTGGATTAGATAAATACCCTGCATCTGCATAGCCAATCAATTGTGATCTAGATTCCGATGAATAAAATAATCACATGTCAATAGTCACTTTGAGATATCGAAATATGTGTTTAACTCCATTCTATTGTCTTCATGTTGGAGAAGAACTAAATCTTGCTAATAAATTTACAATACATGCAATATCAGGTCGTGTTAAATTAGCAAGATACATTAATGCACCTATAGCACTAAGATATGGTACTTTAGGACCAAGGAGTTCTTCTTCATCCTCTCAGGGACAAAAATGATCTTTATTTACATCAAGCGATCTTATAATCATTGGGGTAGTTAATGGATATGCTTTATTTATATAAAATCACTTTAAAATTTTTTAATATAAGATCATTGATGAAGAAAAATTCTATTTGTCAAATGCTCAATTTGTAAACCGAGATAAAATTTTGTTTTTCCAAGATTTGTCACTTCAAATTCTCTTTTCAAACAATCAACTGCTTTTTGAAACACTTCAAGAGTTCAACTGATATTTAAATCATCAACATATATAGCAATTATAGCATATTTTGATCAATTTCCTTTGATAAAGACATAAGGACAAATTGCATCATTTTTGTAGCCTTACTCTAGCAAATATTCACTGAGATAATTATACCACATTTGTCCAGATTGTTTCAACCCATATTAGGATTTATGCAAACAAATTGCATAATTTTCTCAAGAATCTTTACATGCTTCTAGCATATTATATTCTTCAGAGATTTTCATATAAATTTCAATATTTAAATGTTGAATCAAGTGTTTTGATTATTCCAAACCAATCTTCTAGAGCTTGGAAAGATGATATCAAAGGTGCATGGAAGATCCCAAATGGAGAAATCTAAGTAAAATCAGTACAAGATTAGATATAGGATTTACTATTACATTTAAGTTGAGTAAAAGACTTTGAATTGACAAAAAAATGTTTTTAGAAATCTGATTCCATGTTAATTAATGGAATACTTGAAAAATACCCACTTACAGACGAACTTTAAAGTGATATAGCTAAACTATTACTTTGAAAATTCGAACTTTGGCTTTTGAAATTTGAATTTCGAATTGAAAATAAGTTAGTTAAAAAAGAGATCCCTCTTATAGACGAACTTTGAATACAGAAATTTGAACTTTGACATGAGTCTGATAAGAGCCTTCTCTGACAGATGAACTTTGAGTTTTGAAAATTTGAATTTCCGATAAACTACAATTCATAAAAATTGAAAATTCGTTTGAGGATATTTCAAAGCTAATCTAAAAGTGAAGATTAAATAGAATCTAAAATTGGCTCACTGACAAACGAACTTTAATTTTGAAAATTCAAACTTTAGAAACAAAGCGTGCAAGTTTGTTTTGACAATCAATTGACATACGAATATTGGTATTCAGAAATTTGAACTTTGAACTAAGTCTGATAGGAGGTCTCTCTGACAGACAAACTTTGAATTATGGAAGTTCGAATTTCGAAAAGATGAACTATTGTGCCTTACTGAGCAGCCCGCTAACAGACAAATTTTGGGTACTAAAATTCGAACTTCAAAGGCACTATTGTAAATGGGACAACTGTTCACACTTATCAGAGGAACTTTAACTTGAAAATTCGTATGTTCCAACATAGAAATATTCTTCAAAGATGAAAATTCGAACTTTGCTTCATAACAGACGAACTTTGAAGTTCAACGTTAAAGTCTTTAACTTTCGGTATCTTCGAAATTCGTCTGTTGACCAACCAAAATTCAAACTTTGAGTGTCAAAAGCATTAAATGCGGTTGGTGAACGAATAGTTTTTCAGAGTAACCGTTGGGTAACTTCTCTAACAGATACATTTTGTTTCTAACGTTTAGTTAAGACCTAAATCTATAAATAAAACCTCATTTGAAGTTGTGGAAAAAAGATTTTAACATTGTATATATTGAAACTCTATCAAATTCTCAACTCAAAGTCTTTTACTCTCATACTTCATACTTCTGCACTTCAACTTTCATATACACTCTAAATTAGAGAGTTCACTCTTTGTAATCAATCTTATCTTCATCTGGACGAAAAATTTTCTTGTGAGGGAAGATCACAAGGGATTTGGGAAGCACTTGGCTAGAGTGCAAAATATAGTTTGTAAACTCTAAGAACAAAGCATAAAAACTGTACTGAGGCAATTGCAAGAAGCCCACTGAATTCTTGCAAGATAGTGGATAATCTCAAGTAGTTGCTTGGGGAGTAGACATAGGTCAAGATAAAGAGACCGAACCAGGATAAACATCTGTGTCTTCCCTTCTCTTTTACTGCTTTTACCTTACTGTATCTTTATACTCTGTTTTACTGTCATTTCTACCTTTATCACTCTTCTAACTTTTGCAAAAAATTTTAATCTTCCCAATTCACTCTCCCTCTTGGAAAGCTAACATATCTAACATTAAAGAACCATATAAATAGGCAGTAACAGCATCCATCAAATGCATATCAAATTTTTTATATACTACTAGACTAATTAGATACCAAAAAGTGATTACATCCACCATAGGAGAATAGGTCTCTTTATAATCAATACCGGGTCTTTGTGAAAATTCTTGTGCTACAAGTTATGCTTTATATCTAACAATTTCATTTTTCTCATTTCATTTTCACACTAATACACATCTATATCCCACTAGTTCAACATTCTGGGGTGTTCAAACTACAAGTCTGTAAAATTCACGATTTGAAAGTGAATTTAATTCAGCTTGAATTGCCTCTTTCCATTTTGTCCAATCATTTCCGTGTCTACATTCTTCAACAGATTTTAGTTCAAGATCCTCATTTTAATTTATTATCTTTTTGATTCCATCTTTTTCCCATGGAGACATAACTTATCGAGATCTCATTATTGTTTTCAGGTACTTGGACCACTTCTGGAGTCATTTGATTAGTTATGTCTTAGGCCTCCACAAGAGTATCAGCCTCCTCAATTAAACCATCTTGATTATTTGCTCATTTCCTCTTTCTAGGATTTTTATATTCGGAACCGATTGGTCTGTCATGCTTCAAGCGTGGTTTGGATTCATTTGCACTACCTAATTATTCTACTAGAACATCAATTCGAATTAGAGTATTTTCATCTGGAATGTAAAATTTAGTAATTCTCTTTAGGTCAGTAAAAGCATCTGGCAATTGATTTGCAATATTCTGCAAATGAATTATTTTTTGCACTTTTAATTCACATTCTTTTGTTCAAGGATCTAAGTACGATAATAATGAAGCATTCCAAGTAATTTCTTTTTCCAGCTGTTGGTTATCTCCCCCTAACATTAGGAAAATTGTTTCATCAAAATGACAATTGGCAAATCGTGCCGTAAATAAATCTCTAGCTAATAGTTCAATATATTTTATTATGGAAGAAGACTCATAACCAACATATATTCTCAACCTTCTTTGAAGACCCATTTTTGAATGTTGTGGTGGAGCAATAGGAATATATATTGCACATCCAAAACTTTTAAGATGGGAAATATTCGGCTTCTAACCAAAAGACAAGTGTAATGGGGAGAATTTATGATAGCTCATTGGCCTGATGCAAATGAGTGCTACTGCATGTAAAATTGCATATCTCCATGCTGAAATGGAAAGCATTGTTCTCATAATCTTTGGTCTAGCAATTAATTGGAGGCGTTTAATAAATAATTCTACTAAATCATTTTGAGTATGCACATATGCAATGATTTTTCTATTGTTATTCCAAATGACAAGTAATACTTATTAATGTTGAATCAAGTGTTTTAATGATTTTAAACAACTAGAGTTTGGAAGAAGAATATCAAAAGAGTGAAAGAGCATACAAGTGAAGAAATCCAAGGATAAATGTGTGAAGATTTAGTTGTTAGGATTTCTCACAATGTACACGGGGTAAAAGACTTTGATTTTTCACTTATTTATGTTCTCACAACATTTAAACAAGTGTTTTCAAAGTTTTCCCATGTTAACATACATTATATTTGAAAAATACTAACTAACAAATGAACTTTGGCATTAATTCTCAAGTGTTTTTGTGCAAAATGTGAACTTTGCTTACTGAAATTTGAAGTTCCAGAGTTATCATCTCTGACAAACGAATTTCAAGCATTAAAATTTGAATTTCAAGTTAAGCATAATTAGTAAAATGTGTAAAAATTGTCTGAAGTGTGATCAAAATTTGAATGATATTCAAGTACATAAAAAGTTCAGAGTTACTCTCTCTAACAGATGAATTTTGGATTTTAAAATTTTAATTTTGAAATAAGAACTTGTGAGTCTAATTAGAGCTTGTCTCTAATAGACAAATTTTGAAGTGCAAAATTCGAATTTTACAGAGCAGAACTTTTATGCTATGTTGAGCTAACCTCTGACAGACGAATTTTGACTTCTAAAATTTGAATTTCGAGAGCACTGCAAAAATATGAGATAACTGTTCATACTTAACAGATGCGCTTGTAATATGAAAATCCGTATGTTTCAACATGGGATATATTTGATAAATTCAAAATTCGAATTCACTCTTGAACAAACAAATTTTGGAAGTTCAACATTGAAGTCTTTAACTTATGGTCTCTGCGAAATTCGTTTGTTGACACTCGAAATTCAAATTTCAGTATGTCAGATGCATTAAATGCGATTGGTGAATGACTAGTTTTGTAGAGTAACTATAAGTTAACGTCTCTAACGGCTAAATCTTGTGTTTAACGACTAGTTAAGTCACAAATCTATAAATAAAGTTTCATTTGAAGTTGTGGGTAACAATTTTATATTGTACATACTAAAACTTTGCTAAAATCACTAGTCAAAGCCTTTTTCTCTCTTATACTTCATTTACTGCACTTCAACTATCACATTTACTCTAATTTAGATAGTGTTCTTTCTGTATAAAATCTTTTCTTCATGTGCAAGAATGATTTCTTGTGAGGGGTTCCCCAAGGGAAATTGGGAAACACTTTGTAAGAGTGCAGAATGTAGATTTAAGAGACCTTAGAATAGAGTATAAACTTGTATTGAGGCATTGCAAGGGGCCCACTGAATTCTTGTAAGATAGTGAAAATCTTAAGCGGTGGCTTGAGAACTGAACGTAGGTCAAGTGGATCAAATCGAACCAAGATAAATTTTTGTGTCATCTCCTACTTTACCTTGCATTTACTTTATTCTTTCTATACTCTATTTTTTACAAACTTTTACCATCACTATTATATCACACTTTTGCAGAAAAATTTTGAACTTCCTTATTCACCCCCCTCTTGGGAAGTCAGCAAACCTAATAAGTAAAAGCATGTGATGCAAACTCACTAACATTATCAAGACGAATTGAATTGTTTTGATTGCATAATCTGGAAACTGTGTTCTTAATCAAATTATTTCAGCAAGTAATCTAGCAAATGCTAAATTATGGGTTGATAATAAGCTTACATGTGACCACCTTGTAGATGTATCTATTAAAACCATAAAATATCTAAATGGTCCACATGTGGGTGGATGTCCATATATATCCCCTTGAATACGTTCTAGAAATGCAGGGGATTCTGCCCAACCTTAGCTAGTGACAACCTTATAAATAATTTACCTTGAGAACATGCAGCACATGAAAAATCTTTAAACTGAATAATCTTCTGGTTCTTTAATGGATGTCCATGTAAATTTTCAATAACTTTTGCATCATAGTTGATCCGAGATGGCCTAACTAATCATGCCAAATGATAAAAGTATTTCTATCAATAAACTTCTAGTTTACTTTGACATTTCTTTCAATTGTACTAATATATGTATAGTACAAACTAAATGATAAAGTAGGTAATTTTTCCAAACATGCTTCTTTCCAGATACAATAAGTGTAATATGTAGATATTCAATATTTTTCTCATTTCTAGTCTTAATATGATATCCATTTTGATGGATATCCTTAAAACTTAATAAATTTCCTCAAGACTTAGTAGAGAATAATGCACTTTCTATGACAAACTTTTTCCCACCAGGTAATATTATAATTGCTCTTCTAGTGCCATTAATTAATTTTGAATTACGCGCTATAGTATTGACATTTGCATCACTTATTGTTAAATGAGAAAAATATTTTTTATCTTTGAGTATTTTATGAATTGTAGCACTATTTGCAAGGCATATATCTTCATTATTGTTCCAACCAAATGATGAGAAATATCCATTTTCTTCATTAAAAGAAAGAAAATACATCATGAGACATAATTAGAAGAAATAAAATACATGAAAAAACAAAAAAAAAAATACATAATGAGCAATATAGCCCTTATTATAAAGAAAATACGAAAAGAGAAAACCATAAAAGATATAAACACAAATATTCCAATTATTTTTTTTCATTCCCAACTTCTCTAATCATGATTTTCAAAGAATCTAGCTACTTCTAAATATGTCATATCAATGCCATTAATATCAATGGATCCATCAGGGCAATTAAGATCTTTTTTTCTTTTGGTGGTCATTTTGATTATAATTGTTACCACCACCACCACCACCACTACGAAAATGGTAGTTATTGCGGCCCCTACCACAACCACATCCACGGCCACGACCATGACCATGGTAATTGTTATGCATTGTCACATTCACTTAAGGGAATAGAGCAGATCCTGTGGGATGAATCTCATGATTTTTAATTAACAGCTCATTATTTTGTCCAGCTACAAGAAAACACGAGATTAATTCAGAATACTTTTTAAAATCTTTTTCACAATATTGCTGCTGCAGGAGCACATTTGAGACATGAAAAGTTGAAAAGGTTTTTTTCAATAAGTCCTCATTAGTTTTTTTTTTCACCACATAATTTCAATTGAGAATTTATTTTAAAAATTGCTGAATTATAGTCACTAACAGTTTTAAAATCTTACAAATGCAAATGCATCTATTCATAATGAGCTTTGGGCAAAATCATCATTTTTTTATTATCATACCTATCTTTCAGATTATTCCATAATTCAAGCGGATCTTTTACTATTAAATATTGTGCTTTCAATCCTTTGTGCAAATGATAGCAAAGGAAAATCCTTGCCTTGACCTTATCTTGATTAGTTACCTCATTTACCGATAAAATTGCCTCTCTTAAACCCTTGATATCTAGGTGAATTTCAGCATCTAACACTTAAGACAAATAGTTTTTTCCCATTATATCAAAAGTTGTGAGCTCAAGTTTGGCAAGATTTGTCATGGATCAAACTAAAACAATAATAAGAATTAAATTTGATTCTAAATGTTAATATATATATAGTATAAACAACAATGTAAAAAATAAAATGTAATCAACTCTAAAATTTATCAAGTAATTATATATATCATATTGGAGATCTAACCAAATTAAATATTATGAGTTCTAAGTAAATAATAACTATTACATAACAACTCATAATGATGAAAATAAAATTCAAGCAACAAAATTTTATGAAATTGAAAGAGAAAAATAAACAAGATGATAAAATACAATAACAAATTGAATCTATATACTAAATTATATCTAAAGAAAAAAAAACTAAATAACATTCATGATGTTTTTCTCTATACTAATTAAAGTGATAACAAAAATTTAATAATAATAATGCTTTTGAAACTAAAGAAAAATTACAATTATATATATTTTCAAATGAGATGATCACAACATATTGATAAAAATCAAATCCAAAACAAAGAAGAAGGAGAAGGTGGAGAAGAAAGAGAAAAAAAAAACTCGACAATATAAATTCCACTAACAAGAGCCAAATTAGATAATTGAATGTCAGAATCAATAGATGTTACATTGGTTATTTTTGCATATAATAAAACAAATTGATAAAGCATTATAGAAAATATATCTTAAATATCCGAGCAATTCGTGCTGATAACGTGTTATAAAAATAAAGAAAAGAAAGAAAGATAAACAAGAGAATATATAGAGATGAATAAGAGAAAAAATATGAAGGAGATAAAGTAGAGAGTTTTTCATATTCCTTTCAAGTGTGTAAACACAAGGTACATGCCCTATATTTATAGGCTTTAAACCATTAAAAGCTTACATAAGGGTTACAAGAACATAAATAAGAATATAATTGCATAATATTATACTGTCACACCCGGAGATGCGACGCGGATGGCGCGGGAAATTGAGAAAAAGAGGAAGAAACCGGCCCGCGTGACGGTAGGCTGGCTTCGGAGGGAGTCGCCACCAAAATTTTGAGGGAAATTTTGGAAAACAGAAACAAAAAACAAAAAAAGTATAAGGATTGGTCTGCGAATCAGAGTTGGGTTCGGGAGTACGATTGTGAGTGGGGAAGGTATTAGGCACCCCCACAACACCCGTTCCTAAGAACGGTTACCTTAGGTTGATCATGCAATTTTTATGGCTTTTTACAAATTTATTTTGATTGCCCTTTTACCATTCACATGCAAAAATAAATATAAAAATGAGATAAATGTAAAAATGAAAATAAAGAATAAAATGAAAATATGAGAGGTTGGGAAAAAAAATAAGAGAAAAATATTATTTATTTACAAAAGCGGACTTGACCCAGAATGAGAGTCTGGGGCCTACGTACCTTGCGATAGGGATCAAAGTCGACGTAGTTCGGACTAAAAATGCGTGTCACTGGGTTGGTATTTTTTATTTTATATATTCTTTGAAAAGAGAGGCTTGTAGAAAATAATTTGTCTTTCAACAAAGAAAACAATTTTTAGAATTGGTTGGTGTGTTTTAATTTGTAAAAGACAGATTGATATCTATTATTTACTCTTTTCATTTATTCTTTTTTTTTTAATCAATTCCTAAAAGAGAATATATATTTCCTCAATTTAAAAAAATAGGATTAAAATTATTTGTGATTTTGAACATTTTATTTTGAAATGAAAATATTTGAAAACAAATTTTTTTTTTACCTAATAAAATCAATTAGCTTATGTGGCGACTTTCTCACTCACAATACACCGATTGATACCTAAGTGTCCACGGTAGTGTTACTCGAGACAAAAAGGCACAAAAAGTTCAAAAAAAAATTTTTTTTTATACAAATGATTTTTTTTGTTTTATTTTTACTATATAAAAAAAATCATTTTAATACCTATTTATTTTAAAAAAATCGAAAAGTATGTTTTGAAAAATAATAATCAGCATATGTGGTGACTTTATCACTCACAAGTTACTGATTAATACTTAAATACCCACGGTGTTACCACTCGGAGTAGATAAGCGAAACGGATAAGAACTTGGAAGGAAATGAATAACTTTGGTTCTAATCATTTTATTATCATTCTTTTGTTGTGAAACGGTAATAAAAATGAGTGAATAAAACATGGAAGGAAAATAAATAATTTGGCAAGAATTATTTTATAAAAAGGGAAATTGATAAAATTTCCTTTCTAAAAAAATATAAATGAATAAAAATAAAAATAAAAATAAGATAAAAATAAAATATTAAGAAGAATTTAACATACCATCATTACTAAAGAGAAATAATCAACATATGTGGCGACTTTATCACTCACAAATTGCTGATTAATATTTAAAGTCCCCAGTGTTACCACTCGGGATAGAAAATACCTGAAGGAAAATGAAAATTCTGCATGAAACTTAACTCGTAATCTGCTGATTTCTGCTTATATGCACATAGTGATGCCACTCGTGGCAAAAGGCAAAAGGCTTAAAAGATGAAATTGGGAAAATGAAATCGTTTTATATATATATATATATATAAACAAATATGATTAAGGTTATTTTTTTGATTTCTCCTTTTTCTTTTGAAAAAAAAATGATAAAAAGAATTTAAGAATATGACTTTATATATATCATCTAAATTTTCTTATGTATTTACTATTATTTATTATTTATATTTTTTATTTGTGTACTTATTTAAAAAAAAATGCATTTAGAATGCCCCATTTCATTATTATTCTATAAAATACTCAAAAGGGATAAGGATAAAGTTGGTTAATAGATAATTGAGCATGCCATGACGTTGTTAGGATCTCATATAGGCCTTTATGGCCCTGGCCTGTAAATGGACCTTTATGGGCCTCTAAAATCTCTTTTATACCATGACCAATACCCCAGTTAGTTCTATACATGTGACCCGCTATCAGGAAAAGAATTGCAATAGCTAAATGATGGTGTACAATATCGGTCAGCCATAGACCACCAGTTACTGGATCTAATCCTCCACGAAAAGTATGGGGAGTCCGTTTTGAAATCGTCCGCCCTGCACCCACCCCCCTATATGCTTCAACAGGAATCCCACAGGGGTAGATTGATACAATAGAAACCTCTGGTAAAATGCCCACCCGTAACCCAGCGGATAAAGTACATTACAGAGTCCGTTTTAGGGATTGGCGACATTCAATATTTATTTGTGACAAATATTTCTATTTCCTATTTTAAAGTTGTGAAAAATTGAAAACAAAGCTATTAGAAATCCCCTTATTTATTATTATTTTTTCCTTTTTTTTTGTTTTTTGGAATAGTATTGTATATATATATATATTATTTTTTTATTTTATTTTATATTTTATATTTTTGTTTTAACAAAAGATTTAAGGGAAACTCCTCCTTATGTTTTCATTTTTTCAAAATCAATTTTCAAACTAAACAACATATATGGTGATTTGATCACTCATAATTTGCTAATTTGTACTTACATAATCGCTTTAAGTACCATGGTAATTCCTCACTCATGGCAATACCTACCAACATTCTATGCACATATGAAGACCTAAAAGGGAAATTAGCTCAAAAATGAAAAGTTAAGCTGACCACCCATTAATACTAAAAAAAATTCTAAGAAGCGAATCATCAACTCAAAGAACGTTAATCATCAATTCAAACATCCAATAGGTGTGAAAATAACGGCTAACTTTGGCAAGTTATCTTAATGGACATAAAAGCCATGGCCAGATTTTATGAAGCCAGAATCAATATTTAATTTCCCTTGGTCATATTACCATCAAACTAACATCTGATCTGCATGAAACTTAACACGGATATGAACATTTACACACATAGGATGACTGCATAAAACATAGAGCCTCTAGAGCATTCACATTCAAATCAACTAACCTTAAGTATATCCTTTTACCCAAAAAAAATCGTCTGCAAGGTCAAGTAATTACAATATCGAGGGTGTTGCAATCGACAAATAGAGCACGTGAGTCTGATTCGCCCAGATCAAGTCTTCAATAAAAAACCATACAAGAACGCAGACCATACAAGAACACAGACTAGGAAAGGAATAAACTACCAAAGGCACAAACAGAGCTATCAGGCACTTAGAATGAGGGTTGTGAACTAAGTTTCTAAACCAAACAGCATCCAAATCACAATTAACCCATCCCCCTCCCAAACACCTCAACGAGTGCCATTCAGGAGCATCCCGCAGGTCCAAAACATGTCACCATTTTCATGCAACAGAAACTTCCTTAGAACTATGAACTCAGACATCCTTTCTTCATAGAGAAAGAAGATGACTCAGAAACAAAACGCAGATAAACCAATTATGATGCCCAGGAAAGAGACATTGTTCTCAAAGAAAATCAAATACTTTGAAGAAAACTCAACAGATCTCGAGAGGCGAGTCAAATTCATTCGTAGCATGCATGGCTAAACAACAGTACATTCTAATACCCAGTTTCAGTCCCTGGGCAGCAAAACAGAACACCAAGCACATACATCAGTTGACCAGCCATTTCGTTCCTAAACTTATTCTAACCTATTACATAAAGCTTAAAATTCAAAATGAAGATTACCAATTGAAGCTCCTAAATCACGAACACTGATTGTATACCGTTGCTCCGGTTTCCCTCCTTCCTTCCCCTTGTCTTCACCTTTGTTCAGAGCCTCCACTTTAGTCTCCCAGTCTGCTTCCCGGCGTACCTCCCTCAGCCTCTTAGCTTTTTCTCCAGAAATTCTCCACTCTCTCTCTGTCTCTGCCTTCCAAAAATCCCCCCTCTATTTCTCCAATTCTCGTGTTCTTCCTCCCCCTTCTCAAGCCTTTGTGTGGTTTTTATAGGATGCCCACGAGTGATGCCACCTCCCCATTGCACCCAGCCTGGCCAAATTTGAGTGCTTCCGCAACTTCATTGCCCCATTACTCGGCCTCCCCACTACTCTGCACGTACCAGTACTGTCAGAGCCCTCTCTCTCTTTTTGTGCTCACCCGACACACGTACGGGGTCATTGTGGCTGCCCCTTTGCTCATTTCACCATTTGGTGGAGACTCTCAATCTCTGTCTCTCATGCACGATCATCTTGCCCTTGCCTCTCGTGCCTCTCGTCCGGACCTTAGCTCGCCCTTCTCATACGCATGAGCCCTAGCTCCCTCACGGCTGTCCGTGCCCCCCCTGCTTAGCACCTGAGCACCTTTTGCTTCCTCCTTGCCTCACTAGCACACAAGCTCTAGCTTCCCTTCGGCTTTCTCTGTGCAACTCCCCATTTCACCCGCGGCCTCTCCTCTCAGTCTCCCGCGGCTGAGCTCTCAGGCTCCCTCTGATTTCCTTCGGTTTACCTCTCCCAAGCTCCCTCGCGTTCCCTCTTTCCCTTCTAAGTTTTTTTCACAGGATCTCCCTCGGTCTCCCTCTGCTTTTGTCCTCACGGCTTCCTCTTTCTTTTTTTTTTTCAGATCTCGCTCCACGGCCTCCCCTTTGCCTCTCGGACACCCTCACCCTACTCCTCCTGGCTCCTTCGGTTCGTCCGCCCTCCCCGGACACCCTAGCTCTCCTCCTTAGTTTTACCTCGGCGTCACCTTGCCCTCTCTCTCTCTGGAACCGCCTCCTCTTCCCTCCGCGGCTGCCCTTTTTTCCTCTTGAGCTCCCCCCGTTTTCATCCTCACCGAGCCCTAAGGCTCCCTCTCCTCTCGGGGCAATGCCCCTTGGACCAGGTCACGAGCCCTCAATATGGCTGAAGTTTCACTTCAGCCCAATATGGCCCCCTCCCTTTTTTTTTTTTACTTAGGTTTCAGCCCAAACTAATAATTTTTTTTTATGTATTTCAGACTCCGGGCCGAATTTTGGCCCCATACCCCCCCCCTTTTTTTTTAATATTTCAGATTTTGGGCCAAATCTCGGCCCAAAATAATTTTAATTTAAACTAATAATTTTTTTAATTTTTTTTTAAAATTTTTTTATTTATTTTATTATTATTTTTTTTATTCTTTTTAGCTATGGTTCATTTATTTTTTTTCTATTTACTTATTATTTATTGTTTCTTTCTTTTTTTTCCTCTCTTTTTTTATGTTTTTCTATTATTTATCTATTATTATTTATTTTTATTATTATTTTTTTATTATTATATTTATATATATTTTTAAAATTACCCGGACAAAATACGGTGTTCACATATACATTTGTAGGTTATAATGTATTAACTATGAAAAACCCTCTAAAAGCCATTCAATAGAAATGTTATAGAATGTAGGGCATTAACCTTAAGGAGATTATGAAGTTTAAGACATTAAAAGTGAAGGATATCAATAGTTGGAGGTTATGGACATCCACAAAATTATTATAATATTTACAATATAATTATTCTTTTCTCCTCCTTTATGGACTTGGGCTTACCTACTCTTGACAAATAATGACCTAATTTAATTAATAATTTATTTTTAATTAATTATGCAATTTATTCCTAATAATCATTTCTATGCCCAATTCCTTTTTCCCTTGGGTCTTTCTATTTAATCAAAGTCTAATTACATCAATTAAGGTCCAATAAAATTATTCTAGAGCCCAATTTGCTAAATACTTGATAAAATTGAAATTAAAAATATTTATCATTAAACACTCAAAATTTTCTATAATTATCAATAAGGACCCAACTCGTGAAATGGTGTCATAACAACACTTATATGGAATAAACATTAATATTATCACATAAAATTTTCATTAATGTCCTATAGTAATCATAGTTCACAAATAATAAGTTATTATGCATAAATAGGAAATTTCCAGACATTACACTTAATGATTTTCTCTCATGAAGTTGTCTTATAGGTAAGAGTGAATGTAAGTTGTTCCTTAAGAGTATCATTGCAAATTTGAAAATGCAAAGAAAACTAAAGGATAAAAGCTATACTGTTTATCACATATAGGATGTGTATAAATTTGGAATATCAAATTTATTAAGAAATATCATAATTACTGGGAGTGATCAATCATATGATTTAGTCATAAGAATGATCACATATGGATGATTAATTTAACTAGTTATGATGGAACATTAGTTTTACATGAAACTTATATTGATAAGGTAAATGTAAAACATAATAAATTTCATGAAATCTTAATAAGTCAAGCCAAAAATTAAGAGTATCAATGTCACCCTATCAACTATTGAGGAGAAATCATATAAAGATTAAGAGATATCTTGAAGTAATGATTGATGGAACTCTTCTTATGCAACTTTAATCTTAATATATAATAGATTGAATCATGGCCAATTATGATTGGGAATATGGCAACTCTTAATAACTACAAAGTATACATTAAGGAACTTTAATAGAACATAAATATCAAGAACAACCCCACAATTCTCAAATTTAATGGTGAATTAAAATCCAAATTGAGGTATGATCTTATGATAGATATGAGAGAAACCAAGGCAAACAATAGTATTTGGGAATTTGTAATTGCTAGTAAGGCCAAAAAAATTGACCATAAATGAGTTTTTAAGGACGGAATGAATTTATTAGTCAATATTATGCACTACAAATTAAAAATTATTTATTAAATGTTTCCTTTATAAAGAAAGGAATTGATGATAGTGAGGCTTTTTTCCTATATTAATAAATAATTTCTCCTGTATCATCATGATTTTGTATACCTCTTTAAATTGGAATATTTTGAAAACTATCACACTTATTATGATTATAAGATAGAGATGTATGTAAAATAATATAAGTGGTTCAATCAATATGAAGGAGAATTTAGTTAGGCAAGACTTGAGTATGTCCTATAGTAGTGGTAATTAAAGTCTCATGATGTGATCACAATTATGAGTTATGTTGAAAGCATTATGGATTCTTATTTATATCACTAGACTAGTGGGAGTTAGTCATCTAATTTGTTTTACTTGTAGATAACATATTACTTATAGTCAATGATTTAGAGTGCCACAAAGACTATAATAACCTTTGTTCAAGAGTTGTGATGAAAAAGATATCGTTGAAGTGTCTTCAAGGATGCATGAAGAGATAATTCTAAAAGTTCTTGGAATAATCATCAAGAATTTGCATTCTTAAGCACTAGAAAATTTGCAAATAAGGGTTTATTTACCAAGTGCAATATCAATTATTTGTCATGTGTCTCTAATGAGATCACGAAAGAGATGAGAAGATTATTCTTTTTCATGATGGTAGTCAAAACAATAATGTTTGTTTGAACATGCACAAGAATAGACGCAGTCTTTGTGAAACGAATATTTAAAAGATTTCAAAGCAATTTAAGTTTGGATCATAAATGAAAAGCTGCAAAAGTATAATATCCCAAAATCTTATTGGATATCAAGTAATGAAAGAGAAAATAATAAATGATAATATGAAATATACAAGAAAGTCAAAAAAACGAACAGATACCATTTTGCGTGAAATAAGGCAAAGATCATTTTTCTCGGCTAGATGAAAAATGAGAAATTATGTTTTTACCCCTAAAGAATTATAAAAATGATATCTACATCCCTAAATTTATAAAAAATTAAAAATCCTTGGAAAAAATTACATCTAATAACCCAAAAGTTTCAAAAATTATAATTTAACCTCGGGTCAGAAACAATTTTGTTAATATGTAAAACTACTGTCAAAACAAAGCTCTCGATGAGAGAAGTCCAATTGTATATGGTACTGAGGGTTAATGTTCAAAGATAAAGAAATAATTAGTATCGAGTATCCAAAAGTAACTTTATACCGATAAAGTAGATTGTAGGCTCTATGAACAGTTAAAAGGTGATTGGCACATGATATGAGTATCACACAGATACCATTTAGGATAGGATAATTAAGAAAATATAAACATAAATTTAGAATAGTCATGTAGCCTAAAAATGTCAATTTACTATAAAAGTAGTTTTATTAGTACGGTTAAAAGTTACCTGGTTCAAAATATATTTGGACCTGAAAAAATTGAGCAACTTTTGGACACTCAAACCTCTCTCATTGACATCTGAAATTGGGCAGAATGGGCGGCAAATTTTTGGCAAAAACTTCTCATAGAAGTCATGGATTTTTGGCATAAAAAAAATAACCATAGTTAGGTTAAGTTACTAACCATGATTAACCACATGATTAAGCCACTAATCCTTCTCTTTCATCTTCATTCTGCACGAATATTCCAGCAGCAAAAATAGAGGGTGAAGACGCAAGAAAGAAAGGTAGAAAAGAGAGAAAGAAGAAGAGAAATCTTGGGGGAAATCAAAAGCTCAAGCTTTGATAAGTTAATCTACCACCTTAAGCTTGTTGTTTGTAGTGTTTGGTGGTTGGTTGATGGTGTAGTTTTTCTTCCTTGCTCCCTTAGGGTTTTGGCCAAACCTTAATCTAGGAAGAAAGTGAGTTTTCTAACCACTAAACTTGGGGGAAATGCTAAGCTAGTCACCTAAAGCATGAATATGGAAGTAGTTTGAAGTATTATGGAACATAGCAATTTCTCTCTAATTTCCCTGATTTTTGGCCAAATAAGTTTATATTTAGAGTTGGATTTTCATGTTTTTGACCCCAAAAATGGATTCTTTGGGTCCAAATTAGTCAAGTACAAGTGTTGGTTTCAAGAAAATCTCAAAGGAAAGCTAAATGAGAATTTTATGTTTTATGAGTAATGTATAGTGTTACTCTTGAAATCAGTGGTTAAGATGCTTAAATGGTGATATGGCTAGATTCAAGGAAGTTTTGGAAGGCTCAAAAAGTGGTGTACCAAGTGTGGGAAGCTAGGGAACACTCAAAGATAGTTAAATTTCCTTACTAGCATCACATTGTCATAATTATTCTTTTTATATTTCACACCATGACATATAAATGAAATGTTGTCTTGTGATGTTTCTATGTTGTTAGCAGAGTTGTATGAGGGGTTTTGAGACCTTGGGATACCCATTTTCCAAAATGAAGCTCTGTTAAAATTTTTGTAAAATTTATATCTTAATGTGCTTATGTGATGGATTAAAGTTTATATGATGTTTCTATGCAAATTATGATGATATGGTTGCATGTTTAGAATTTACCTTTTGAGATTCTTTGAATCTCACCCTTCCACATACTAACCATATTTAGGAAGTAACTATGGCACGGCCATCAAAGAAAATAAAGGAAAGGAGAAAGAACTTGGTGATTAATGTGTTTTGCTTGCAATGGCAATGGCCATGAGTTTTGAGCTCTTGTGCAAATTTGTAAAAATGATGTTAAATATTTTTCTTCAAGCTTTTATGTTCCTTTAGGTCCTAGTGAATGTGTGGCATGATATGAGGATAAATTATAGTCATGTAAATATTTTATATCTTTTGCTTTGCAAAATACTTGGATGCAAATGGTCATTCTAACCTCTTTATGGTAAACCTACCATTGTTTGGACATTCTATGGTAGAAAGTATGAATTTATATATGGTTAGAAGTTAGACAGAAAGAGCTTTTAAATGGTCTAAAGAGCACCCAATTTGGATGTGTGTGCAAATTATAGGATTTCCTGAAATTGACCATATGAACAGTAGAACTTCACAAAATTTACTGTACAAATTAGTTCAGTCGTTACTCTGTTTTATATTTTTCTCATATAGACAATATTTTAAACTATTTTTAAAGACTTGAATCACTTATATACGATTTTTATGAAATTAATTATAATTTTTTGAAATTTAGTCGGTAAAAGGATTTGGTTCACGTGAACAATACCAACACTTTTTGAAAAATTCTGTTTTGCAATTTTCTTGATTCAAGCTTCTAATAAATGATAAATGGACTATATAATAGTTTAATACATGAAAAAAAAGTCTAAAATCAAGGCGTTACACAAAGAATATTATGAAGTATATCCAATGTACATTAAATTTATGTTAATTACATAGAAAAGATCAATAATTAGGAAAAAAGTTGCATTTGTTCAATTAAGTGGGATGGATTGATTTTAAAAGATCAACATAAAGACATATCTTAAATGCTAGATGGACAAGTTGAGTTATGAAGGAATGCAAAATTGTTAAGCAATTATTAATTACTTACTTCCATCATAAATGCTGGATTTGATATTTAAATATAATAAACATCCTATCTTTAAACTTGCTTAATACTAACCAAATGAAATTGATTAATTGATTCTAACCATATAAAGAATCAATAAAAAATTGCCCGTGCATGGCATGGGGATAGATGAACAATATATGTTTTGATATAATTTATTAATAAATTAATTAAGATCTCATTTCGAATGGAGGGAAAATAGAGGGAAAGACTAGGAAGAAAAATAAGGGAAAATCTAGATTTAACCTAGTTTTCTCCTAAGTTTTCTTCCCCTAATTTTTTCTCATACAAAGAGAAGGTAAGTCTTCTTATAAACAAAAAATCCCCGTCAAGCAAGATCACTAGGGGAGGGGGCATTAAAATATTAATTTTTTTCAATTAACATGAACGTCAACAAATATAGTTTTTCACATTCACGGGAGAGAAAGAATGCAAATAGTAAAAAGGAAAAAAATGCATTAGTGATCTATATAAGGAATCAATTACAATCATTTTAATCTATGATTATTGTGTTGTATGAAAATAATTTATAAATATCAATTTATACTCCTCACCCAAAAAAAAAAAACGATACAATCTATTCCAATTATTAATATGCCCAATATGAAAATATTACAATGCACCTAATTTTTTGTATTTTGGTGATAATAATAATATTACAAACACAAAGTTTTTGTTGATGTGCGGAGAGAAAAACCTAGTTCCATATTAAAAACAAGGAAGATGAGTTATAAATTTCAAATAAATAAGATATGAATTCAGGAATCCTAAATTATAAATTTCCAAAACTTTCATACCATCAGCTCAAACGCTAATAGATCCATTGCTGGTGACGGCGGCTCTTGCATCAACATTGTCACTGGTGGTAAAAAGGGTTCGACGCTGGCAATGGTGGATGGGAGGGAGAGTGAAGATATGAACATCTTCGTAATCTTATCTCTATTTTTTTTCCAGTTAGTCCTAAATTATAGTTAATTAGCTTCATATTTTTACTTGTTATTATAATCTTTTGAACTTTTAGTCCTAAATTATAAATAATTTCATATTTTGACCCTAAAAATATTCCCCTAAGACGTTATGTTATTAAAGAAATGAACTTAAAAAGATTTTTTATGATGTATATTTGAACGTTAAGGAATAATTTCAAATGTAATTAAGTTTAAAGAATTATTTTAACAAATAAGTTAAGGGACTAGATAATTTTGTATTCTCCTTTTTTTTTGGCCAGGATAATGTTGTGTTCTTCCAGTACAAACACTCGGCAATATATATATATATATATATATATATCTCCATCCAAATTCAAAGCAATATGATTTCTCTTGGAGCTTACATAGATATAGTAGTAAGAGATTTTGAAATAAGACCTTGACCATTTATATTGTCAGGTTCTCCATCATTTAAATTATTTCGAGATCTACATGTCAAGTTAATAAAAATTTACTTTGCATAAGTTCTAAAAAAAAAAATCCAACAAACACCTATACTATATAAGCTGCTGACTGCCTCAACTAAATAGAGATTTTCACCCTAGCTCTTGAAACTTTGTTGCGGGGGAAATCTACGTCAAAAAATTAGCATATATTTTTAAAAGCAATAGGGTAGACAAATGCTTTTGGCCAAAGTAATTTACAATGACATTTTTTTTCACTGCAAGTAATATATTACGATCGTGCAAAACAGAAAGGCAATGTAAAATATTAGAAATGCGCATTAATAAAATATAGGTGAAAGTATTCTTTTAATCTCTTAACTTTATATATAGTAGATTCCAATTTAGTTTTTTGACATTTTAGACTTTCCTTTTAATTCTTCAACTTTTAAAATATAACCAAAATTTTTCTAAATTTTTACACCGTTAATTAACAGAGTTTGCTAACATATATATCATTTTCTAACTCATCATCTTTTGGTATTAATTTTTCTAGTCTCTTTTTATTTGGCTTTCTTGTTACTGATTTTTTGTCCCCCAAAATAAAACGAAAGAAAACTCTTGTTCTCCCTCAATTTCAAATTTTCCAAGATGAGATTTTGCTGTTCCTATATATTTTCAAATTCCTATCTTTTCAAATCTTAATGTTTTATATATTTATATGTAATTTACTTATGTTTCTACATCTCTGTGATTTTTTTTTTAATTTTGGTTGTTATTGAAAGTTGTAGATGTTGCTGTTTGTCCAGTCGTTCAATATTTTCATCGGAGAACACAAAAGGTTGGTCGGAAGATTAGGATAAGTCATCAACACTATTGTTACTAAAGTCGCAAATTTTTGAGAAATCCAACTTTAGAAGATCCGACAAGCATATCTCTCCCATGTTGATATCCACTAGCAAATCTGCAGACAAGCTCTTGATGATGATCTTTCCGAGCTCCAAACGACAACTACCTATTGTTGTTATTGGCGTTGAGTAATTCTGTCGTTGGTTGCTGTTAGCTGCCGTAACATCTACCAAATGAAAGGACTCTATTTCTGAGTTCCTCCTCTACAAGAATTGTCTCGAGGAAGGAGGCCCTGTGGTAATGAATACCTTAGAGCACTTGGTTGCTTTTTGTATGGACTGGTTGGGAAATTTAGGGATTATTTGACCTTGGTTAATTTCTTAGAGTTTTAATGTAAAAATATTTTATAAACAAGATTAATGAGTAATTGATGATAATCATGATGAGATGGCTTTAAAAATCACATATCATAATTTTTTGTTAAATTAACTAATGGAATTAAGAATGAGGAAAAAATTTTCTATATTTCAAAAGATAAAGGAATAAAAAGGAACTCAAGAATGGGGAAATTTTTTTTATATATTACAAAATTAAAGGACTAAGAGTATTTTTGCTTATAATATACATATATAGTCAACAAATGTTAATCCAGTTAATAAGAATACAACTCATATTTTTTAAATGTAGGAATTCAAATTTTATTATCGATATGAGAACACCACTAATAAGTAATCTATAAGTACCTCTATAAGTGTTCTTTGATCTCTAAAGCTTGATTGGCTTGATCTTGGGATCCGGCTCTCCTAACCTTTTGCTTTTATATATATATATATATAGAGAGAGAGAGAGAGAGGAGCAACAGTCCAAAACCCACAGCATAAAATCTGCAAGAGGGGGAACTCTCTGAGCAGTTTTAACCATTGGCGTACGTCCATCGAAGTGAGGGGGGCATCTTACTGAAAATTACATGTAAATATTGTACATTACGTTCTTGTCTTGCACCCACTGCACTGTACCCACACCAAAACACTTCATATTGTAATTTTTCTACAAATCCATTTCCTATTTTCCTTATTCTTCACTCTAAATTGACGCAAAAGGAAAACAAGCCAGGAATCTTGAGTGTTCAATCTTTACCTCTTTAGTCTTTGGAGGGGCATGAGGTATAGAGAAGTTTGACATTTGAGAGGCTGATAGCAAATGGAGATAAAATTAGAGGGAAGAGGAAAAAAAGATGAAGAAACCCAGAGTCTGATTTGACACCTAATTGGAAGATCTAGAAACTGATGATGTTTGGCCTAAAAGTAAAATGAGGCTAAACATGATTACATTTTCAGAGCACATATTAAATTAACAAAATTTGTTAAGCTCTTTTTCCTTTTATTGAATTTATTGGAGTTTAAGGCCTTAATATATATATATATATATATTTGCATATATTATGCCTGATATTTTTTTGTAGGAGTTAAATGACTTAAAATGTGGCTTTTTTTCCAATTAAATATTTGAAAATCAACAAAAGCAAGTACGGGGCCTAATGAAGTTGCATTTAAGAAGTGGACGTACGTGAGAGCAGTAAGGACGTGGTCATGTTGGGACTGGGGAACTAAAATTTCAAACATCACAACAGAATTGTCTTACTTGCCTCAAGAAGCTGTACCAATGGAGGTACATGACTTGCATCCTCAACAGAATATGAAGGAAACTGAACGTAAAGAGGAAAATCTACCTACCATCCCAGTTTAACATCTGAACTTCAAGGAGGGCCTGGTCCTTGAAGCCTTAAACCTGTAGAATGATATGAGCAATGTCATTGAGGAGCACAAAGTGGAAAAACACTATAGTACTATAAGCTATCCTATTCTTGAATTTGAATTTGAATTTGATTTCCTAAAGCATAGGCCGAAATTCTGTGCTTCATTGCTAAGGTGGTGAAAGACTTCTGGGAAGAGGAAAGATCAAGAAAAAGTATAGATGGGATTGCTGTCCAAATTAGGAAAACCAAGCATTTTATGGTGGCAGAATTTCTATCTTAGCTCTCCCTTGGTTGAAAATTTTTACTGGGTCCCTCCTTTCTTTCGTTACCTACCGGATTTCTACTAAAAGAGGCCACCTCTCCCCTTTGCCCGCTGCTTCTCCTCAGATGGTATTGTTTCAGCAATAGTATGAAACATGTTCAAGGATTAGTATTCAACAGTTATATTATCAAATCAATTCTAGCGAAGGACAAGATGAATGGAATTCCAGATAATCTCAAGCCCATAAGAAAGAGAAAATGGTCTAACGGACTATGTACTATATGCACGGAAGGGAAGAAAAGGAAGACCAAAGAGTCTCATTCACTAATATCAATGTACTTCCCCAAGTTGATCACCATTCTTGCTTCATAAGTGCCCGGGGAGCCGCCCTAAAAAGGTTCCCCTGGGGGCCATGAGGTTTTTCAGCTGGAACTGCCATGGTTTCAAGAATAGTTCGGAGAGCTTAAAAACTTCTTAAAACATATGATCCGCTCTTTGTGATGTATCTCCCAACTGGGTGTTTCTGAATGTTAAAAATTTGGATGATTCGCAGTACTTTGTGACTTTTGTCTATGGTTTTCCTAAAGTGAGTGATAGATATGTGCGTTGGGATTGGATAACTAACATCAATTCAAACATGAATGCTCCCTGGATAATATTTAGGGACTTCAACCAGTACCTCAATTCTGCTAAAAAATCAGAGGGCTTATCATCAATACAAGGAGCAGACAAATTCAGAGAAACAATTCATAATTGCAATCTTATTGACCTTCCCCACGAAGGTCAATTGTTCACTTGGACTAATAACAAAATGAAAGGAGTTGATCTTTGGGAGCACTGGTACTGGTTTGATTTATTATGACGTTCACTAAGTTCCCTTCGTGGAATGTCACAGTTTTTCCTGTAGCAGTATCAGATCATGCCTTATTTTGGTCTTATCAAAGATTATTGCTTCTGACAAAAAGGGAAAACCAACCCAAGTTCAAGTTCTTCTGGATGAAATTTCAAGAATGCCTGGATATCATCGATCATGTTTGAAATAATCAGCTTCACGGTTCTCCAGGTTTTGTGCTACAATCTAAAGTCTCGACTGTGATGTCTCTACTGCAATCGTGGAACAAAAACAGAGTCAGGAATCTTCCTAGAAGAATTCAGTCTCTTGAAGCTCAACTTAGTGAAGAACAAAGCCTTTTGAAATTCGATGACGCCAAATCTACAAAACACCTGTTAGAATTTCTCTATGAATATGAAGAGGCACTCTGGCCACAACGATCAAAACAATCATGGATGATCCATGGGGACCATAATACAAAATACTTTCATTCTATAGTCAACAAAAGAAGGGCCTCAAACAGGATTGTCAGAATCAAGGATGATCAAGGAGTGAGGACAAATGATGAAGAACAAATTGAAAAACTTGCAGTCAGCTATTTTGTCAACCTCTTTGCAAACAACAACACGCTACACTCAGAAGATGTTGAATCAAGAGTATTGATGATTCCAAACCAACATCCAAGAGCTTGGATTGAAGATATCAAAGGAGATCAAAGTGCTTCAAGTGAAGAATTTGAAGAGTATTTGCTGCTAGATGTTTTGTTTTGTAGGATCTTTAGTTTTTGTTATGATTGGGTAAAAGATTTTGATTTGAAGAAAAGATATTTTCAAACCTTGATTTTATGTTAAATCTTGACTCATTTGAAAAACACCCAGAAACAGACGAAGTTTGAAAGTTTAAACTGAACTGTCATGTTGAAAATTCGAACTTTGCCTTTGGAAATTCGAATTTCGAGCTAAAACTGAATAAGTCTGAAGAGATGTCTCTCTGTCAGACGAATTTTGGTCATCCAAAATTCGAATTTTCATCAAGTCTGAAAGAAGCCTTTTTAGTGACAGACGAACTTCACAAAGTCAAAATTCGAATTTCAGACAAAATGCAATTTGTGAAAATCAAAGAAATTCGTCTGAAACTATGTTAAAGTTCATCTGAAATCAAGAAGAAATTGAGTTTGAAAAATGCTCTCTGACAGACGAACTTTGACTTTGCAACATTCGAATTTTCATATAAGTCTGAAAGGAGCTTCTTTGAGACAGACGAATTTCACTCTTTCAAAATTCGAATTTCAGGCAAAACACAACTTGAGAGAACAGAAGAAATTCGTCTGAAACAATGTTAAAGTTCATCTGAGATCAAGAATAAATTAAGTTTCAAAACCGGTCTCTGACAGACGAATTTCACTCTGTCAAAATTCGAATTTCGAAGAAAGTGATCTATTATGCCTCTTTGAACGTTCAATGGACAGACGAATTTTGGGCATCCAAAATTCGAATTTTGAGGGTACTGTAGAAAATTGAAAACACTGTTCACGATTTGCAGAAAAACTTTCTTCTTGAAAATTCATATGTCACATTGTGAAAATATTTTATAAGTTTCAAAATTCGAATTTCACTCTATGGACAGACGAACTTCGTATTTTAACGTTGGAAGCTTTAACCTTCGGTTCCTTCAAAATTCGTCTGTTGACCAACCAAAATTCGAATTTCAGTATGTCAGAAACATTAAATACGGTTGGTAAACGGATAGTTTTTCAGAGTAACCGTTGGATAACTTCCCCAACGGATAGATTTAGTCTCTAACGGATAGTTGAGACCTCAAAACTATAAATATAACATCATTTGAAGTTATGGGTAACGAATCAAACTTGTATATACCGAATTTCTGCTGAATCTTCTTCTCAAAAGCTTTTACCCTCTCAACTTCAATATATGTACTTTAACCTTCATATCTACTCTATTCAAGAGAGTTATATCTTTGTAAACAATCTACTATTCATCTGGAAGATAGATTTACTTGTGAGGGAAATTCACAAGGGGATTGGGAAGCACATAGAGAAAGTGCTTAGAGAGTTTGAGAGAGCTCAGAAACAGAGCATACTCGTGTACTGTGGCATTAGCAAGAAGCCCGTTGAAATTCTTGTTGTAGAGTGGATAAATCTCAAGAGTTGTCTTGGGGACTGGACGTAGGTCAAGTGGATAGACCGAACCAGGATAAATCACTGAGTCTTCCTCTCCTTATCCTTACTTATCAGCTTACTCTGTTTTACTTGTTGTTTTCATTACATTGTGATATCTTCACCCACTTCACTTTGTGCAGAAAAATTTCAATCTTCCCAATTCACCCCCCCTCTTGGGAAGTCAGCCTTGCTAACAGAAGAGACTAGATTGCAAATTAGGAATTCCAACGTTCCTAAACTCAGCCATATGTGGAGTGGTTATTAAAACCTCTCTCTGGAGAAGAAATCAAGGAAGCGGTCTTCCAACTACCTAAGGACAGCGCTCCAGACTGTGACGGATTTCATGCTCAGTTTTTCCAACAGTTTTGAGACAAAGTTAAGGGAGATGTTGTCAGCATAGTGAATAATTTCAGAAACAGGAGCTTCATTCTTAAGAGCTTGAACAAAACTCTTATTACTCTCATTCCCAAAAGTGACTACCCTCAAACTTTTAAGGACTTCAAACCTTTTAGTCTATGCAGCATGTCCTACAAGATTATTTCTAAAGTGCTCTCTAACAGACTAAGGAAGATTTTGGATGAGTACATCATGCCTAACCAATTGGCTTTCTTAAAAGGCAGGCTCATTTCAGACAACATCCTTATTGCAGTTGAAATTGTACGTAACATCCACAACACTACAAGAAGCGAAACATGTGGGGGCTGCTCAAGGTGGACTTTGCAAAGGTGTATGACAAATTGGTATGGAATTTTATTGCAGCAGTTCTAATGGAGACGAATTTCCCTTTAATTTGGATCATGATGATTATGGAGTGTGTTTCTACAGTATCATATCAACTATTTTGCAGTGGCAAGTTCTCAAAAAAATTTCTTCCAAAGAGAGGATTAAGGCTAGGAGATCCACTTTCTCCATACCTTTTTATCCTTTGTGCTAACATTCTTTCCTTTATCATTAAAAAGGAAGAAGAAAGAGGAAAATGGAAGGGCATCAAAACCAGCATACAAGCCATACCTATCACTCATCTTGCTTATACGGAAACCAGCATACAAGCCATACCTATCACTCATCTTGCTTATACGGACAACACAGTCTTGTTTTTAAGGGGTGATGATGATAACTAAATATCCATGATGGATGCAATTAACTGCTATTGCAAGCTCTCTAGGAAAAGTTTTAATTGGCAGAAATCAGAACATATTTTTAGTCCCAATAGCCCCCAGGCCGACAAAATAAGATGGAGCAACATAATTAATTGCAGATTTTCATCAAGACTTGGCAGGTATCAGGGAATTAAGTTTGATGCTGGCAGGGACAAAAATCTTATTTTTCAGGAGTTAGTCAATAGGTTGGACAATAAACTTCAACTTTGGAAGGGTAGAACTCCTCTCATAGGCAGCCAGAATGACACTCATCAAATTTGTGGTTAGCTCCTCCCTCATTTTTAAGCTATCATGTATTCTTTTACCCAAAAAGATTGCTCATAAGATGGACATGATTTGTGCTTTTTTTTTTTTGGTTGAAACGAGGAAGAAGGTAGACTGACATCCACCTCCTTAACTGGAAAAAACTATGTAAGAAGAAGGATGGTGGACTTGCTTTCAAGTCTTTTCACCTTTTGAACATATAGCTTTATTGGCGAAACAAGGATGGAGAATCCTTAAATGTGATGATGCCTCTCTCTTGCGAGTTACTTTGAAAAGGAAATACTTTGAAGCTCTAATAAAAGGGGATCTTAGATAGAAGAATGGTTATTCTTGGATTATGAAAGGTGTTCTCAAAGCTTGCCTACTGATTGTCAACAACTGGAAATGGCAAGTTGGAACAGGGAACTCTATCCCAATTAACCATGAGAAGCGGTGGCCATTGTGTAGGGGTCCAAATCAACCTATAAACAGGGTCTCTGATCTTATTCTCCAAGACAGATCAGATAGGTATATGCCTTTAATTTCTTCCATTTAAGGTGAGCTAGCTGAAGAGGAGATCTCTCAGACATTATTTTCACGCTTCGATGCTAAGAATGAGCTCATTTGGAACCGGAGGGTCTCATGGGTTGTTATGGTATTTACTTTCGTTGTACTAAAGTTGTCTTGTAAATAAATAAATAAAAACTATAAAAGTAAGGGTAGAGCCAGGATTGTCAGGCAGGCCAAATTTTGAAAAACTTTTTGTATATATCATAAAAAATTTTAAAAAATAAATTTATATCTAGAAAAGATAGGACCAAGTAGATAGTCTATCCAATATTCAGTCTTTGTAAGATCATGTTAGCCCAGTATACAAGATCAGATTCAACCCAATCCTCGAAAATTACTTAAAAAATAGATAAGAAATTAATTTTATTTATTTGAAAAAAATATAATTATAGTTATTCAAAATATATTTCAAAAAAAATAATATTATGATAAAAAATAACATTTTCTAAAATTATAAATACTCAATAATTATGCATTAATATTACAAAATTAAGAAATCATTTTAAAATTTTAAATAAGATTAAAAAATTAAAATCTTAAAAAGATTCATAATAATAATAAAGTCAATTTATCACACATAATTTAAAAAAAACATATGAAATTAATTAATATTTTTAAATTTTTTTGGGATTGGATTTGATCTCAATTCAATCGAACCTCCATGCTGGTTGGTTGAACACCCTTTCTTTATGTGTGAATGGCTTGGGTTGGGTTGAGTCAATCCCAGCCCCATTATGGCCCGGGAATGGCCAAGGAAGCTTGTGCCCTGCCATCCCTTTCACGCTCTGCCACTTTGTTCTATGAAATCTTTCCGCTTTAACATTTTCCAGCTGCATCCAACATTAATTAAAATGCCCCTCCCGACTCCCCGAGTGATTTTTCCACGTTTTAATATTGGAAATTATTTATTTGTATATTAACACAGTCTCTACAAAACGTGAATCCTCTTATATTTATTTCTATAAATTTAAATATATTTCTAGAAAGTTGATTTAATTTAGCCTAATCTTAAAGTGAAACACATTATACTTAATTAATAAATTGCCAATTTTCTATAAAATATAAAAAAAATATGAAAAAGGTCTGCGGCTGGTTTGAACTTTCACAAATTGAGAATTTTGACAATTAAATTTACTTTAAGAACACATGAACGTGGGGTATGATATATGAACTTTTCGAAAGCTTGTAACTTATAACCAATTTGGATATGAAATTTCATAATGAAATTCAATGGATAAACTTAGCTTGTCAAACAAGTTGTAAAAATACGTTAAATTCCTGGAATACAATTCAATGGATAAACTTAGACTTCTATTTTTTCAAATAAATTTTTTTGCATAAATTCCTAAAATTTACCAATATTAATTAATTTTCTTAAAACAAGTATAAGGTCAGAAAACACAACTTCAATATAAGGAAAAAGAAACTGCTATCATCGACAGGATACTTCTATTTGTTACAATAGGGATAGAAAGGTTTATAGAAAGGGCTTGAATATAGTGAAATTCCTTTGTTAATTACTTACATAAAGAAGAAAATTTTCCCTTCATTTTGAAATCCGAAAAAAAAAAGTGATCGACATTCAAAAACAATATCCTTAAGTGCCATCAGAAAAGTTCAGATTTGGGTTCTTATACTCGCTGAGTGGTCACTATGCAGTATGCACCTCCCATATAGATACCTTGTTCCCTTCCAAAGAAATCTCCACGTTAATATTCTCCAAGTGTATCACTCACTAATTTAAATGACCCTCAAGTACTCCCAAACATGGGTTGATTTTTTTTTTCTTTTTCCATCTTTTAACAGTTTTTCTCTGTCCTCAGAAAAATGATCACAAAGCTTGTATCTAGATTGGTACTGAATCAAGCTAGACTGCAAGCAGAGCCACATGTTGCTCATTATTTGTTGTGGCTTTATTTGTCAGTCAATTCCACACAACAGCATTATCTTTTTTCTTCGTAACTCAGCTTGTTAGCAGGGTAATTACTGTTTCAAGTTTCGACCTCTTGACAGGCTGCTAGATGTGACTAATGAAACTTCTAAGAAAGAGTTGTTGTGATGCAATAGAATTCTAAACTCACACAACACCTTCAACGATCAAATTCCAAAGCAGTGATAGTTCCTCCGCGTGCCTTTGTTCAAGCTAACCGTGACGAAAAGTTCATATTTTTGCAATGTTGCACACTAAATTAGCAATTTAGCATTCAACAGCTCTCATAAACAATCAGTTGGGTTTGTTCTATGAAATCTTTCCAGTTTAACACTCTCCAAGTGTTTCCATCATTGATTAAAATGGGCCCTTCTTTCCCACACATGATTGATTTTTCCATGTTTTAAAAGTCTCTCTCCTGTCATTTTGGGAAAAAGGATAATAATGAAGCTTGTTTCTAGATTGCCGCGTTTCAAGTTGGTAAAGGTGCAAGTTCGAAGAAAAGTCGTCAATATAGGGTGTTCACACTTTCTTTGTCCATGCATGCATTCTTCAGTCACACTCACTTAACACCATCCATTCAAATTCTGATGTATTAAGTTTACCAGTTTCTCTGATGAATGAGGATATTCAGTCAACAAATGACTACTACCTTATGCGCTTATATATCTCTCTAGCATCCTTGTGTTTATACCATCCTCATCTGATTTAACAATTTCATCTTAGCCATGGGATTCGTATTCCAAAGAGATCAGTTCACCAAGATGTTAGCACTCCGGTGGGTTGTCTTAATAATAGGCTGCATGATATTCTCTTCATCTTGTGTTTCCTCTTTCAGGACTTTACGAAACCCCGAAGCAAATGCTCTACTGAAGTGGAAAGACAGCCTTGACAACCAAAGCCAAGCTCACTTATCTTCATGGAATAATAATACTGGTCGTTCTTGTGATTGGGTCGGAATTACATGCGATGAGTTCAACTCTATTTCCCGAATATCTCTTCCAGAATTTGGATTGAGAGGTACACTTCATAACCTAAATTTCTCAGCTTTCCCCAATCTCCAATTCATCAATATCTCTATGAATACATTTTATGGGACCATCCCTCACCAGATTGGTGAACTATCCAAACTTAGCATTATTGATTTTTCTGGTAATAAGTTCAATGGCCATATTCCTCAAGTGGTAGCAAATTTAGCCAACCTGTCACAACTGCATCTAGGAGACAACCGCTTTTCTGGTGACATTCCTCCACAAATTGGTAGTTTGATTAACCTCAGATTCTTAGGACTTGGAGGTAATGACCTTTCTAGTTCCATACCTCAAGAGATCGGAATGTTGAAGGAAGTTGTTGAACTTGATTTGTCAAGAAACAAACTCTTTGGTAGCATTCCTACTACTATAGGAAACATGACCAATTTACATGTTCTTCGTCTTTATTCCAATCAAATCTCAGGGTCGATTCCATGGGAAGTGGGGAAACTCTGCTTTATGGAAACATTGGAATTAGACAACAATAAATTGGGCTCAATCCCATGCTCATTTGGGAACTTGGCCAATCTAAGCATCCTCGCTCTTTTTCAAAACAATCTTTCTGGATCTATTCCTTCTAGTATTGGAAACTTGACAAAGCTCTCCGTACTAGCTTTACATGGAAACAACCTTTTTAGATCAATTCCATCTAGTATTGGAAACTTGACAAGGCTCTCTGTAATAAGTTTGTATGAAAATAATCTCTCTGGATCAATTCCTTCTAGTATTGGAAACTTGACAAGGCTCTCTGTAATAAGTTTGCATGAAAATAATCTCTCTGGATCAATTCCTTCTAGTATTCGAAACTTGAAGGAACTCACCTCACTAATGTTGCATCATAATAGCTTTTATGGATCGATTCCTTCTAGTATTGGAAACTTGACAAAACTCTCCATACTAAGTTTGTCTCAAAACAAACTTAGTGGCAATCTTCCATCAGTAATGAATAACATTACAAAATTGCAATCCCTGCAAATTTCTAACAATAATTTCAAAGGTCATTTGCCTCAAGACATTTGCCTTGGCGAGTTTCTAACTCATTTTTCTGCATCACAAAATCTCTTCACTGGTCCAATTCCTAGAAGTTTAAAGAATTGCTCTAGCCTTATTAGAGTTAGGCTTGATAACAATCAACTGACGGGAAATATAACAGATACTTTTGGCGTACATCCACATTTGGAATACATTGATTTAAGTAACAACGCATTTGATGGTCATTTGTCATCCAAATGGGGGAAGTGCCAAAGTCTTACAAGCCTTAAGATCTCCAATAATAACTTATCAAGAAGCATACCGTCAGAACTGAGTGGGGCAACAAAGTTACATGTCCTTGATTTGTCCTCCAATCACTTGACGGGAAAGATTCCAGAAGAATTGGGTTCCTTGTCATCATTGATTGAACTCACACTGAGCAACAATCAAATTTCAATATACATTCCTATTGAAATAGGATTGTTAAAGAACCTTGAAAAGTTGAATCTAGCTAATAACCTTTTAAGGGGCTCAATTCCAGAACAATTCGGACAGTTGATCAATTTATGGGAATTGAATTTAAGTGGAAATGTGTTGTTTAGTCTTCCCTCTAGTTTGGGGCAACTGCAACATCTACAATTTCTTGATCTTAGCAGAAACTCTTTTACCGGAGGAATCCCAACAATGCTTGGAGAGCTACAGCAATTGGAAATGTTGAACCTCTCACAAAATAATCTCTCCGGTACTATACCTGCAATTTTTAATGATATGAAAAGCTTGACTTCGATTGACATATCACACAATCAATTAGAGGGTCCACTTCCAAATACTTTAGCTTTTCAAACGGCTACAATCGAGAGATTGAAAGATAACAAAGGCTTATGTGGTAATGTAGCTAGCTTGCCAATCTGCCCCACAACAAATTACGATGCAAGTCATCATCACAAGAGCATCAAAGTGATGATCCATGTTGTGTCCTTTACTCTGGGATCTCTAGTTCTACTAATAATTTCTGTGGGAATTTCATATATTATTTGCCATCACAATGTAAGAAAAACAGCTCTGGAAAGGGAGGTGCAAACTCAAAATTTGTTGGATATATGGAGTTATGATGGGAAAATAGTATATGAGAACATCATTGAAGCTACAGAGGAGTTTGATGAAAAATATCTCATAGGGCTAGGGGGGCAAGGAAGCATCTACAAAGCTGAATTGTCCACAAATCAAGTTGTAGCTGTGAAGAAGTTGCATTCAGTACCAGACAGAGACGTATCTCATCAAAAAGCTTTTATGAGTGAAATTCAAGCTTTGACAGAAATTAGGCATCGTAATATCATCAAGCTATATGGATTTTGCTTGCATTCAAAGTTATCCTTTTTGGTTTATGAATTCCTTGATGGGGGCAGCTTGGATATGATACTTGGCAATGAGACACAAGCGGTTGGATTGGATTGGAATAGGAGAATAAAAGTTGTTGAAGGTGTGGCTAATGCTTTATCCTATCTTCATCATGGATGCTCACCTCCTATAGTTCATCGTGACATATCAAGCAAAAATGTTATTTTAGACTCAGATTATGAGGCTCACATCGCTGACTTTGGAACAGCCAAGCTTTTGTATCCCGACTCAAGTAATAATACCTCATTTGCTGGCACCTTTGGCTATGCTGCTCCAGGTTAAGGGTCTTTCATATCTCATGTTTCCCATTATATATGAGTTACATTATATATGCACATACTTCATGTTACAGAATTCGACAAAAAAAGAATATAACTAAACTTCATTATTAATTGTTCTTTTTCCCGTGTGATATTATTTTGATTTCATTGTAGAGCTTGCTTACACAATGGAAGTGACAGAGAAATGTGACGTTTATAGCTTTGGAGTGTTAGCTTTGGAAATAATTATGGGAAAGCATCCAAGAGATCTCATAATGTCTTTTTTCTTATCAACATCTTCTCCTGCAACACAAACAATAGTTGCTCATGATTTTCCTTTAAAAGAGGTGTTAGATCAAAGGCTAGCTTATCCTCAAGGCTCAGTTGCTGAGGTGGTGATGCTGATTGCAAGAATAGCTTTTACTTGCATGAATGGAAATCCACATGCCCGCCCAACCATGGAGCAAGTATGTAAGGAGCTTGCCATGCCTAGATCACATGTCTTGGCTCCATTCCATTGCATCACACTTAGAGATCTCAACGGACAAGAATATTGAACTTCATTACTACTTACTATATATCTTCTTCACATTTTGTTCCCTCATTCTTCTAGTTGTCATGCATGTATTAAAATGATGTTAACATTATTTTAAATTGAACCTTTTGAATAAAGACCAATAATCTAAGATAATGGATAAATATTTTGTATGTTGATTTGATCTACGTACTCAATTTATAGTGTTGATCGCATATTCTTTTTAATCTTTGAGCCAATGTGCATCAGCAATGCATATGATTTTTTTCCTAATTAATTTTGAATTATTTGTATGCTTTCTTTTATTTTCTTTTGGGTTATTTGACTTCTACTATTAATAGTAGAATATGCTTTGATTTTTTGGGTTATTTTTCTCCTCATTAAAAGAATATTCTTTTATGTGTGCTGTACTCTCAGTTATAAAATTTAGTTATTTTTAGCTTTGCATTGTGATTCGGCTACTTTAAATCTGTGAACAATTGAATTAGTGGCTACGTAGAATTGATTTTTTTTTTATATACTGATAAAATATTTAAAATTTGATATTAATTATCCAAAAAAATAGTACATTTTAATTTATATTAAATGCCAAGAATTCATATGTTCTCCTAATCGAGTATATAATACTTTTGTAGCTCAATCAAGTATAAGTGTTGTCTTTCTTCCCCTATTATACTGAATAGATGATATTTGTTGTCTTTATTCCATCATTAAATTTTCTTCCTTGGAGAAGATTTCATCTATTAAAAAGGTGTAGGAACTTCAATCTCTAGCTGTTTGATTTAATTCTATCTCGCTCTTTCTTCTATGTCCATTGTCAATTAATTAAATAAAGGTCTTAGTTGTTATTGATGAATTATTGAAGTTACATATATTGTTATAATGTTTTTTACGTTAACAATTGTACCATTGTACCATTCCTATAAAAATGGGCGTTCGATGCAAGTTACACATGACCACTCAGCAAATTGGTAGCTTTGTAAAATTGTATTCTTGTGTATTGGGGGTGCTATGTTCTATTTTGTGCATACTGGTTAGAATGGGTCCGAAATATCTATTGTGCAGCATCAGCACAACAGAGTGCTGCAAAGCAGGCATTCACAAAGGGTGGGGTGGGCCTCACCCTGTCAGGTGGGGTCCGCTACCCTTCCCTACCCTGTGTGCATTTCACTGCGCAGCATCAAGCTGTGTGGTGCATAATGTCTTTTACGTTATCCAATATTTTATTATAATTTAAATCATAAATCAAGAAGCAACTTTATATAATAACTAAAAGTGAAATAACTAGGGGGAATGACACTTGAAGACCAGTAAATATTCAAATAAAGACCCTGTTACCACTTCAGTTCCAAGATTAACTATCCAATCTTTCAATATTTACTACTTTTTATCACCTAAAAGTCTTTTTTAGGATCTTTATAAACATGTTAGACTGGTGGCTAAGGAGCAGGAAAAATTTTAAAAGAGTCACTCATGGGCAGAAAAATTCTGGGAGATGTAGCCATAGATGTTGTTAGATGGATTATTAGTTGCTAAAGTTCTTGAGTTGATGGTATTGAAACACAAACTAGTGAATCATGATAAAGTATAGGTGTGCAGCATTGTGAGGTTTTAGGTTAGGATTTGTATTTAATTGGGTTTTACCCCTTTTTTTTCTTTTTTTGGTGAACATCAAGAGTTTCCCCAAACCAACAGCCGAAAACTAATTCCTTCAAAATGTGGAGAATACCAAAGTGGGTCTTGTCTCTCCCAATAAGACCTTTTCAATACACAAAGGCAAGAATCAAATTTTAACAAGGTAAAGTGTGAGTGTTATGTCTATGATGGGCTGACTAATTTTATGGGCTGTAGGCCCAATGATGCTAGCATGGGTAAGAAGTAAGGAACGGGTGAGGGTAAGAGAGTGGAGGGGGACCAACAAGTTGCTAACGTTGAGGAGTGAGGTAAGCAGCCGTTATCTAGGGTTCTCCTAGTTTTTCCTTTTATCATTTCCATTTACGGTTATGCTTTCTTTTAGCTACTGTGTTAGGGAGATTAGCCATTTTGTTAATCTTTATCCTCTTTCATCTTTCTTGAGGGATTTGTAGTTTCCTAATTTGTTTCGGGTAATAATACCAAGTTCAATTAGTCTAGATTAAAAAAAATGTGTTGCTTAGTAGTAGGCTGGCCTAGTCTAGTTGAACTGCTCTTTATTCACCCGATTTCTGATTATAAATAGACAAATCGGGAGCATAGCCAAGCAAGTCAATGATCCTATTCTGATTTCTCTTATTCTTTGTTAAAAAAGGATAACTCGTACATGTTCGTTGACATAAAAATTCTTATGTCCTTTTTCTCCTCTCCTTGACATTTCAATGATCATTTTTATGGTCACTCAAGTAATTTCTTACCACACTTAACTCTTATCACCATGGTAAGGGATCAATTAACAGTCAAAGATTGTCCTTGAAATAAATTATTTTATCATATTCTAGCATACAAGCTTATTACTGCACCAGATGTTTGCCTAATATAACAAGAATGTGTTACAAAGAAACATTTTAGAAGAAAAGTTAGAAGATTGACCAATGTGCTAACATATAGATTTGGATCAGGATTAAGTGCAAAGAACATATAAAAGCCAATGTACCTTAATTCCAAGGGTGAGAATCTTTGACAGGTTGCAGCTATAGAGGTCAAACTCAACATACTTAAGCCACTTGTATAATACTTCTGTTTAGCATGCACTGTGTAGCATCCAAACATGTGAAATCTTCCCAAAATGTCAAGCTTGTCGTTAAGGTGGGAGCAAAATAGCAGACAATTAAAACAGCATTGACATAGTATGCAAATAAACATAGTTCCCCAAAGGTTGACGGATGAGCAATTCAAAGGTTCCTTCTCCATAAAACTCAGGAAAGCAAGGATGCAAAATTTGATTTCACATTAATTGTCATTCAATTTGATCTTTCTAAGCATAAACATAGCTATCAACAAATTGTACTGAGCATTGAAAGGGAGAACATTAAACTAATAACGTTGTTGAGTTAACCTACAATGGTCAAATATCCCTTTAATTTTCAATTCTTTTTTTTTCGGAATGGGAAAGGGCTTCATTAAAAAATTCACCAGTTACAAAAATGCAGCTGGAATTACAAATTAATTTTCAATTCCTTAAATCTGAAGCAAGGTACCATAATTAAAGTTGCCTCCAACTTTCTGTTTATCAAAATTTTAACATTGTATATATATATATATATATAAACATAAATACATGTATAAGAAAGAAGAGTTAAGAGGGATAGCAGAATTTAATTTGCAGATATATGTCTAGATCTTACATTCATAAACTTTCATCATTCCTTTGTCATGTTTGCTGATAATATCTCATATATTCGTATCAGTTTGACAATTTCCACTTAAGGCATTTCCTTTTATTCACTAACCTTATATTCAATCATCCAGATTCTAAATCACGTTAATGTAGCATAAATTTAAAGCAATCAATGATCATTTGAAACTCAAAGCATAAAATGGGTAACAAAAAGAAAGAAGGAATTAAAATCAGGAAGATGTAAACTTTGCATTGACCCAGCATTCCAGCATGAACATTAATTCGTCCAATGAGTTGGAAGTTGGAACAAGGATATTTCTTCCCTAATTTCAATGAAAGCTTTATGGTAACCAAATTCCAGCTTATGATAATATACCTAACATACGTATATCTCCTGAAGATCCCTTTTCTCTAACTAAAACACCACATTATTTCATATTATTTTAAAACTAAAAATACTGTAAAATATTTATGCATTTTGATTGGCCACGAAAGGTCATTCACAACAATTAAAACATCCAATATGATAATAAAATTGGTCTTGGAAGTTGCTGCTTCACATAATCATGTAAAATACAATATTCTTATTTTTAGCCAAGCTAACATGCTTTACTAGCCAGAACCACAATTCCTACAGGTTGTATGCATCCATTCAGTTGATTTCTAAATCAGTATCATTGCAATTCCAAAATGGGGACAAGAGACAAGACATAAGAATTTAACAAGCACATGAGATATCCAAATACTTACAAATGATCGACCACAAAAGCCACAAAAGGTTTAGCCAAATCTTACATTTAAAAATAATAGTTGTTGGATATTTATGTGAAGGTTACCATGACAGTTCCCAAAAGGGAACTCCAAAGGAACTTACATAATAAATATTCTAAAGTTGGAAATCTCAGAAAACAATTACACTGGATAGATACATGAATTCATCTTCTGAGAGCTGAAGACAGATAATATCAAGGATATTATGAGGATATTCACAAGCGAAGTAAGGTCAGATATATCCTTCAAATCTAGATTTCCAAGCTCAGTAAACACTAAACAGTTGAACTTGATCCTTAACAATCTGTGTCCATGTGTCACACAAAAGTCTATTAAATCACAAACTAATAATGCTAGAAACATTTACAATAAATCCAATGTAAAACATCAAAACATTGAACAACTAACTACTATTGACAACGTGCAAAAATAGGATATGTTACAATGTATCGAGCACTAACCAAGATATTTTTTACCATAATGGGAACAAAATAGCAACAAAGTACCTTCAGACTCCAATGTTTAGAGCAATATTTTAGGGTCAATCATTGAACAAGAATGGTAAACAAGGGCAAAGCTCATACATTTCAATAATCAATTAATTTGGGTACAACAAGAAACGTACATTTCATGTTTCGTTGCCAAAAAAAATTTTCAATATAAATGGTTTTCCCTGAAAATAGACCCTTCCAAAAACAAAGACCAACATAAAACCACTGAAAACCTAAAATTCGTACCACAATCGACAGTACCAAATAAACATTACTATAAACATAAACTATTAATGGCACAATTGGTGCATTATACTGCGACAACATGCAATGCAGAGTTGGATGCAGTAAAAAAAATGAGTTACATTCCATCTCGTAGTTCTAGAAAATCCAAGGTTGAACAAGAAATGGTGATCGGAATGAAGTATATGGCTAAAGAAGTTTGCCTCAAAGGATTATTTGTCTTCTAGTATCATCAGCAAATCGTTGTTACAGCGACCTTCCACCATTTTCCTCTCGATCCCTATCCGAATGCCTCGTGTCGTGACTCTGTTTCGGAGTTTTTTCTCACTTACTTCAAAGCTCTCTGCTTTCCCGCTAATTCACCACTCAAGCAAAACAAAAATGTATGGCGGTAACTCCCTTGTCCTATCCCACCCCCGACATAGTGGGAACATTTACAGTGCATGCCACTAGAGCAATTAAGCATAACTTAAATTGAATTAATAGTAATAATTAAAGATTTTAAAATTAACATTTTCCTTTAATATTATAAAAATAAATTATCATTGTTATTTTTTAAAATTATCATTTATAATTCTTAAGATTATATATCTTTTGATTCCAAAGGTTATAAAGATATTTTTTATTTGTTTAAAAATATTGTTTTAATATTTAAAATACTTTGTTTTAATTTTAAATAACATAAGTAATAATTTTAAGAAATGTTAATTTGTTAAAATCCTGAGAAGAATTTCAATTTCCTTAATTCCCAGTTATAATTAACATAAATTATAAAACTTTGACTGAATTTTCTTATAATTAAATATTAATGTAGCCCAATCGATGCATTATGGGCTATTGTATCAATAAGTATTGTTTGCAGTTTGTCCAGGTTAAGGTGCATGCAAACTACAAGAGAAGCACCTAGGGCCCATTTGGTACAATGGAATTCAAGCTATGGAACCAAAGTGGAAAAGAAAGTTTAAATTTCACTAGTTTGGTATCTCAGAATTTGTTTCCTTGTGGAACTTGTTTCCACCGAAATGCATGGAACAGGTTCCTCCCACATCGCCAGGAAAATCTAATATCTTTCTTGGATGCCACCCTTGGTTCTCATTCTACCCTCACCATCATCCCCTCATCGCCATTCCCTCACCATCGTCCCCTCACCGTCTTCCTCTCAAGCACCCACCGTCATCAATTAGCTTAAATTTCAAATGATAAAATTTCGGTAGAGTTTCATTTTACAAATTAGACATCCTAGGGTCACAAGACTTTTCATTCAACTCAATCATCAATACAAAATTATCACAAAGCATTCAAACAAACATATGGTATAGCAACAAATTCATAGAAATCAAATATGATAACATAAAGTATAAAAAGGTAAATAACTACCTTATGCAATTCCTTTCTCTTCCAAGCTTAGTACACTTTTCCTTTGGCCTTTCACAACTTTCTTGAATCCTAATGCATCACAAAATAAGGCCATAAGCTACTAGTTCTTGGCTCAATTTCACAAAGTGCACACTTGAACTTAATATTTTTACTTTGTTTTTCTTTTGATTTCTCTTGTATACCATACTTCTATTTACCTAATTTGACCATAAGGAATCCACTTTTAGGGTTAAAATTTTGAACTTCCATATCTATCCTAAACCCTAATTAGGCCGAAATGAAAGAAATTTGGAGCAAAAATATTTACTTCAAACTACTAGCAACAACTTGTGATTTCTTGCTTCTTGGAACTTTTTTAAGCTTTTCCCTAGGGTTTTTGGTTGAAACTCAACTTTCTCTGTGTAACCTAGCTATAGCTGAAACTATAGTGGAAGAGAGGAGGAGAAATACTACATGAAAACTTCTCTAATTACATGAAAACACAAGGTAGGAAGCTTAGAAACTTACCTAGGTGCTTGTGGCTTCAACCTTTGTCATATTGCTCTTCCTTTGTTCTCTCTTTTCTTCAATTTTTTTTTTTGGCTCTCTCTCTCAACCTTGCAGCTAATGTTTTGGACACCCAAGTGAGGAGGATGAAATATTTTAATTAGCTTAACCACACATCTTGAGGAAAGAGATGTAATGTGTGAATAGTGATCAAGGGTTTGTTAACTATGTTGATTAACTTTATGTAATAATCCACTTAAATGAAATAAATAAATCCCCTCCTTGTCCCAACAGTCATGCCATTTAGAGGGTGATTTTGTTCAAAAATTGCTCTATAATTTTTATTAGTTCAAAATAACCTTTACCAATAAATTTTACCATACCGATTAAATAATTTTACCCTAATTGTTATTTAAATGGTACATGACTATTTTAAATTTAATTTGGACTAAACTCATCATCTTGTCGTGTGGGGTCTATGTAGTATTCTTGTGTTCTCATTGCTTTTTATAGGGCCCCCAATTCCTTTTTTAGTATTATATTTACTTTTTGATTTCCGATTCTAATTATAAATTCATACATACTCAATTACCCTTTAAGAAGTATTCCACTGAGTCCGACTCGTCATGAACTCCATTTTGACAAAATTTTTAAAAATCATAAAATTGTCCTTAACCTAGGGTTAAATTATAATTTTTAATTCTTTCGGGTCTTTCTTATAATTTTCCCAGAGATTATATCGCACTAAATTCTTCTTCTTTTTAGGACTAAATTGCATATAATTCTTATTTCTTAGGGTAAAAATATATTTTTTTCATTTTGATTTGAAATAAGTTGAGTCAAAACCAAATTTGTGCTCATTATTAGTTACATCTTGATTTGAAATAAGACAAAATATATGTTATAATGTCACTTTGACATAAAAGTTTTTTTGTAAGGCCTTGCTATTTTTTTTTTCCAAATTAAGATCCATCATAATAGGTCTTGTGACATTCTTGTTTATCTTGTACATTCTTTATTCAGTATCTTAGACATTCAATAACGTCTCAAACTTCCACGGTTGGCAGCTTTGCATATGCTCAAGCATAGACTCGTATAATTGTTGTATTTGTTATTAATGTGCTTAGTAGATATTTAAGCGATCCTAATAGAGATTACTAAATAGTTGCTTAAAAATTATCAAATACCTACATGCTTGTGAAATCACAAAGTGATTTTAGAAAGTTTAATCCTTTTGAAACTGTGGATATAGGGATTCAAACTATAAATCCTTCATAAGTGATTGAAATCCCACTTTTGTATTAATCTTGGTGATATAATGAGTTTTCTTGTTTATTATGGTTCGAGACCTTAGGTGGGATTATGATAAACAATCTTGTGATATAGTTGCTTAACCAACTTTCAACTGGAAATTATATTTGACAGTTATATTATATACATTTATAATTAATATTTCCTAAATTTTGTTTACTATGACATAGAAACTATAATAGTTGTGTAAATTGAGCTAGGAAATTTTGGTTTGATAAGTATGTGTATAAGATAATAATTTTTCATATCTTGATTGGCTAAATTTCTGTATCTTAGCAACTACTTTGGTGGAAACTCTTTAGAGGACAAATTACAATAAGCATAAGAGAGTTGCTAAAACATGTCCAACCATTTTGGAAGAAGATTTGGCTAAGAGATTTTAAGCAGGAGTTCTAAATTTTTGGTATAATACTGCCAATAAAGCTTGTCATAAAGGAAAAATAACATTGTATATATATATATTGGATGTAAATCCATTGTGATATATCTTGTGGCATTCTTGGCTTGTATTGTACTTAATAAAAAAAAATAATGAGACGTTATCTAGGTCATAGTATCCTCAATATGTTTTAGTGAGGATTGAAGTTGTCAAACCTCTTTTTGCTTCCACTGTTAAGTATTTGATATGTGATCAAGTGTACACCTATTTAAACATAGTCTTTGCTACTAGTGCACCTGATACATACTTGAGCAATCTACCCATATTTATTTGAAAAAAAAAAAGGTGCTAGAAAGGTCATGAAGTATCTTCAGGATATATAAATTACTGGTTGACCTATAGAAAATTCTGTTTGCTTGATACTACTAGCTACTCTGATTCAATTTATACATCTTGTGTGGATGATCATTAATCCATTTTTGTACACATTTTTTGTGATGTTTGGAGGAGCTGTTTTATGACAAAATGTGCTATAGATATTTACAGCTACATCCACTTGAAAGTAAAGAAAACTACACATGGTTGAGGAAATTGATATTTGTCATATATTTTGTTGATACCTCTAATCATTATTGTGATAGTTGTTTGCTATTGGCTTCTCTCAAAATCATCGGAGTTCTTGTCATATTGAATTTTTTTTAATTAAATTCCTATTTGTTGGAAAGAAGTTTGTGCTGATACTTAGACTCATGGTGAAGATATATTTATCTTTAATTTCCAGTAGACCAAAGGCTTATCCACATGAGTTATGATATTTTTGTAATAGCCTTGATTTAGTGGGAGTTTGAGTTGTATCCTTTAAAGGCATTTAATGGTTTAAGACCATTTTGTGATTTTGTTTAGCTCAAATATTGAAATATTGTTAATGCATTTAATATCATTCTTCTCCCTAATGGATTCAATAATTTTGTGTAATTACGATTTATATTACTTGTTTTCCTAACAAACTCAGTAATTTTATGTTGTTCCTTTCTAAGCCATGATTAAAAGATCTATTGTTTATTCCATTATATTCAGGATATGAAATCTCATGATTATTATTGTTTGTTTTCCCTGCAAATTCAGTGATTTAGCACAATTTTACTTTCTAAATTTTAGTCACAGCTTGATATATATTGATTGCTTGAATTTTGTGTTGTTTGTTGCAAATAGTTAATTAATGTTATCCAAGTGAGAGAATGTTGGAAATTTTAATGTGGATTAACATTAATTAATTAATATGGAATAATTATAAATTAAGGCAATTAGTTAATATTACATATTTAGCCCAAAACGGATTAAGCCTTTGTTTAATTGTGTGTGTTTTGTGATAAGTCAAATCGTACACATAAGCCTATCTAGGTTGAGACCCAACCTACAGCCACCTAGTGGCCAATGATTTCTTATCATGAATCTGGCCTTTTGAAGATAAGAGAAAGATTTTATTTTAATCTTAATTATTTTATAACTATAAGGGGTTTATTGGGATTATATATATATATATTAAATATTTGACCCTTTTTGTATATGACATCACTCAAGTAAACCCTAGCCACCTTCACTCTCTCTCTCTCTCTCCTTACTCTCCATCTCTTGACACTGAGAAAGTCAAGTAGGTTGTAAAATCTACACTTCTTAGAGAAATTAAATTATAGCATCCCTAGAGGCTATCACCAATAACATCTATAAATTAAATTTCTATAATGTCTTAAATTTATATCATACTATCAATAAAATTTTCGTAAAGGTTTCAAACACATCAACAATTGTCATAACTTTTCCATGACATCTATATATGAGATGAATAAAGTGTAACGTTGATGCTTGTCATTTAGGGGCTTTGGTTGCTATTATGGAAAGATCATTCTTTTTTTTTTTGGCACAAAAATGATATATGTATATTTATTTTATGTAAAATATAAAAAATGTTATTATCAGGTAATAATAGTATTTTTATTAAAAATATAAAATTAATGTTCATTTATTAAATTTACTTTTGGTTCTTTTTTATTATTTTGTAACCTAATTTCAATATGCATAACTTTCCATTTTATTAATAATTTATTTACCATCATAAATAAGCTTATTATACCTTAGGACATTAATTAAATCTGGCATCGTAAATTTTAGGAAAAAATTGAACTTTTTATCGTTAATCACTTGCCTCCTTGAATTCTATCGAAATAATTACCTAATCCATAACAAGCCATGACAGAGTCAATCAATCTTTTTTTTTCTTGGCGAAAGAGAGCGACTTTACCTCGAACCATAACAAATTGAAGAAAACTAACAACCTCAAACCAATATAACACCTGAAGTTGACAGTCAGTCAATCATTTTTTGTAAGTTGGAAATAGATAAATAGACATATTTCTTCATATATTGCACGAAATATGAAAAATAATTCAAATTGTTATTAGATTGTAAACAATCCAATTTGTTATAGATTTTGTTATATTTACATGTCTATTGTGAATAGTACAACTTGCTTGTTAATTAATAGTCCAATTTGGTATATAAATTTTGTTATATCAATAAAAAGATCACAAATTTAGTTATCTGTAATAAGAAATTTAAAAATAAAACACTTTCTTAAGAAAAATTATCACTATGAAAATTTTTATGGAGACCTCTGATAAGTCATGTCGAGAGTTATACAATTTAATACTAGGTGTAAATAATTTGTAGTATATGAGTAACTTAAGTCATATTTTAAGAGAGACAATTGTTAATGTGAAAATAAAAGATTGTGAATTTCTAAACTAAAATGATGCTCCTAAATAATTAATAATTATAATAATGCAAATATTAAAATTGAAATCAAACAAAATTAACTAAACTAAAATGAAATAAATTAATGCAACTAATTAGGCTACGATGCAATTAAAATGCAAATATGAAATTAGTCCTAAATGAGATGAAATGCAAGCTAAACTAGTTAAATTAAAATTAAAAAAATGCACACTAATTATTATTAAATTAAAATGCTAATGCAACTATATTATTATTATTATTATTTTCTTTATGAAATACAATGTAAACTACTTAATATGAACTAAGATTTGGTGGGGGGGTTGTTTTTAAATTCAAAATTAAAATTAAATTAAAACACACAAATGATTAAAATAAGCTAAACACTAAATAACGATTAAAAGAAAATAAATATTCAATTTTGGAAAATATAAATTATTTATGGGCTTGACAAATAATTCAGGTCTATCATAGCTTAAGTCTAATTAAAAAAGGAATGGGCAAGTTTTTTTATTAAGCAAACTAATTAGATTAAATACTTAATTATCGTAAGTGTAATCTAAATAATTAATTAATCATAGATACCCCTAGTTGTTAGTTAATTATCTAGAATTAATCTAATACAATTAATTAAGCTTAATCCTAATGTTAATTAAGTTTATATTAAATCTAGAAAATTAAATAAAATTATCTAATTAAATCAAATTAGATAATTAACTCCCTAATTATGCAGTACTAAACATAAAATTATCTAAATTGCATCATAAATTAATGAATTGATCAAAATAGTACCAAATTGGGACAAAATATGCAAAATTCCAGATCTAAAATAAGCTTAAATCCAACTCAAATCAACATTAAATAACTATAATAATGTATAAAATGTATCTAAACTCAAATCTAGTCTCCAATCATCAAAATATTTATAAATTTTTATCAATCTTAACTTAGAAAACCTAAGATAAAATTAAATAAAATCCAGAAAAATAAAGATAATAAAAGAAAACTTCTCGTTCCTTCATTTATGCCCTAACCACGCTCAAGTCCCAAATTCCTTACCTTGCCCCATGAAAGACCCACAAGCACCCTAGCCTTGCATACTCACGAGCTTCCAATCTTCACCAGAGAAAGAGAGGGATTTAGCCATGGCAAAGGAGGAGTAAGAGTGGTGTGAAATAGATGCAAGAAAAGTAGGCAAGCTAGAGAAAATGGTGAGAATGCTATGGAAGTTCTCGCCAAAAAATAACAAAAGGTGAAGGACCAAAGGGGAAGCCATCGGTTTGAGTGAGAATGAAGGAGAGAGTCCTAAGTATGGATGAGAATGGAAGAAATGGAGGGATCCAAGAGAAAGGCTTGAGAGATGTAACACCTCATACTTAGACTCATTTCCCATGTATTAAACTATATTTAAATCCATTAAACAACTTAAACCAATTTATTTCATTTCGGGTACCATTCCTTTGGTTAACTTCTTTTTACCCAGTGAACTTTGAAAATTCATAACTAAATCAAGAAAAATCATATTTACATGGTTCAAGTCTCTAAATATAGCTTAAAAGATTCTATACATGGAAAAATGTTGAACAGGGAAGTTACTTGGACAACTTATACAATAAGTTCGTATTATATGCACTATAGCAATGGTCATTTTTGAAAATTTCTGATTCTGACCATAACTTTGAAAAATCACCATAAATCATACACAACTCCAAATTAAGTGATCTTTGTGTCTATGGAAAGCTACACATGTCTAGTTTTCATACATGTAAAACACTCATACATTGAACATATCGAGGTATATACAGTACTTCGAATTCGCAACCATATTCAGAAAGGTCTCTTGCATTCTCCCAACTTTCCAAAATACACACTCATATATACATAAATAGCCATGACTTGCCTTTATCTTACATGATACTCCATAAGAACTTAGAGGAACATATTAACATGGAAGCATAGCATGATCATGTCCCATAAGGTTTTACATAATCTTTCATATAATAGTATCAACCTAAGAATCATTATCTTGAACATTAATTTGCTTCTCCTTGCCTTTCCTTTCTTGGGTAATCTTGCCATAACTTGAACCTAAAATTTGTTAGACATTTGGAAAGGGGTGAGATTCAAAGAATCTCAGTAGTAACTACCATCATGCACACATATCATCATATATATTGCAAGTATTCATCTAAAAGCACATCAAGCATGCAATCAAATCATTTTGGCATAAACATTTTATAAAAATTTGGGCAGTACTTCCCCTTGTATTTGGACATATCTAGGGTCATATTACCCTTCAAACAATCCAAACAACAATGCCAAATCATCACAAGACAACATTTCAAGCATTAAACACATCATTCAAGCCAAGGAACATCAATGACAATATATAAGCATAGATAGGTAAGTTAATTACCTTTGAGCTTTCCAATAGTCTCCAAACTTTGCAAACCCTTTCCTTAATCTTTTCACACTCCTTTGGATCCTATAGCATCATAAAATAATGCCATTAACCAATAATTATCCAATTTCATTTACAAAGTGCTCACTTGAACTAAAGTTTACACTTTGTTATCCATTATGCATTCCTTGTACAATATACTTGTTCTAACCTATTTTGGATCCAAGGAATCCATTTTTGAGGTCAAAAACTTGAAATTCCCTTCCTATAATGAACCCTAATTAGGCATAAAATTACCATAAATTATAGAAAAATAACTAATCGATTAATTTGTAATCCAATGACATATTCTTGCAACTTATGGCCTATATAACCCTTTTCATGGCTTAGTTTTTCCATACCTTCATTTTATCTCTCTATTCTCTCTCTAGGTAGAAACTTTCAGCAAGAAAATAGAGGGAAAGTAACCATTAAAATACCTCGAAATTATTAGGAGACACAAGAAAAGGGTTGTAAGATATAATACCTTGAAGTTTTGGGACAAATCTTGTGATTTTCTCTTCTCCCTTTTGCTCTCTCTCTCTCTCTCTCTCTCTCTCTCTCGCCTTCCTAGCTTCTTTCTCCACTGAACTAGCATCTTTTTACGTAAGGAAGATGAAATAGTATGTTTTAAAATGATAATTATGTAATTATAATCATTTAATTGACTTTTATATCTATTTTCATTTACTTTTCTTTTAAAAAGCTTTTTGAAAAATTTCACATGTGTCCATAAGATGATTCAGACATGGCTCACCTTACTTTTTAGCCAAAAATTGCTTCAATAATTTTTATGGACCAAAATACCCTTTTACCGATTATATTTACCCGTACCGATTAGGTATTTTTACCAAAATTGTCATTAAATTGGTACAGGATTATCCAACCATTAATTTTGGTCCAAAATCATTATCTAGACCCAAAATATATTTTAGCAAGGTCCAATCATTGTCCTTGGATCAATAATGTCTTTTCTCTGCAGTCTAAACTGACTTTTATCGGGTAAAATATTAATATTAAATCCTAATTACCCAATAAATATGATTTTGACCTTAATAAATTTCATACTATATTTCATTAGGTCTAACTCATTGAGAGCTTCATATGACTATAACTTTTTATATTTACAAAAATACCCTTAACTCAGAATTAATTTATAATTTTTAAAACCTTCAGGTCATCAGATGTAATTTACCCCAAAATTTATAAACTTTCCTTCAAAATCCTCCTTCTTCCACCTACTTAAATTTTTTTATTATTATTATTTTTTTCCTTTTTTTTCTTTTTCTTTTTTTTCTTTTTTTTCCAGGGATAAAATTATCATTTTCCATTTTTTCTTTCAACTAAGGTAATTAACCTCTTTGTCATATTTCATGCCAAATTATGTATATCCATTTTTATAAATTTTAAAATATTGAATTTTAAGTATTCATAAAAATTTTAGGATGTTACAAGAGACAATAATGAAGAAAACAAAGGGGTGAGAAAAAGAAGGTCTATATCTTTCTATATCTTTCCTGGAGGTGCCGTTCACTTCTGGACGAAGGGCTTCAAACATAAGAAAGAAGAAACGGCCGTGGAAATGGAACAAGAAAATATTATATAAACTAGTTAAAATAAAGACAAATACAAATGGATAATTAAAAATAAGAAAAAATAAGAAAGCTAAAAAAAATAAATTTTTTATAAAATTCTTCCTCTCTAATGGCTAAAATGCCCTTCAAAATTTTAATCTCTATAGATCATAGCCTGCAAGAAAATATTATATCAGATATATTATATTTCTAATTAAATAAATGCAGATTAAATTTTGATCCAAGGAAATTAAATTAATCATGGAATAAAATTTAAGTTCAATTTGGAGGAAAATTAAGAGTCAAAATGATAAAAATAAAATAAATAAAATACTAAAAATGAAATTTCCAAAGTTCTTTAACAATTTTGTCCATAAATGGATCAATTTTGAATCATTTTCTTAATCACAATTAAATCACAAATGACTCATAAGTACATTGAGAATTATTAAATAAAATAAAAGGAAAGAATTCAATTCTTAAAATAATTTAAAAAATAAAAATAATTAAAATTAAAGCTTAATTTCCTAAAATTATCCCAAAATTCTCATTTATTACAAATTAAGGCTAATTTCCTAAATATCATCTAAATTACATAAAATTAGAAAAATTTTAATATTAAAAATGTTTAAATTAAAAAATAAAAATAATAAAAATTTATGATTATCAGTCTTTTACACGGAAAGCAATTGTTATAACTTTCATGTGGGATTTTAATATGAGATATATATGAATCTAGTGTAAAGCCATTACTTTTCGTCTAAGGGCTTTGTTTGTTGCTTGCTATATTGAAAAACCATTCTTTTTTCGGTTCATAAAAACGATATACGTATATATATTTATTATGTTTTTGTCTCCTCTTATTTATTGAAGTTTTTTTATTCTTTTTAGTAAAATTATTTTTATATGCATTTTGTTTATTTTGTTAAAATTTTGATTATTAATTGATGACCCTCTTAACTATTTGTATTTAATTCGTTATTCTTTTTTGTCTATGTTCAAAATATGATTTATGTAACGTTCAGCCGCCAATTGGGATTGATAATTGTCCCCACAAATCAACACAAGCCCTTTCGGTGTGCTTTGTCCTCACTCATACACCTCCTTCCAGGAGGTCACCCATCCCATAATTGCTCCAGGTCAAGCACGCTTAACTAAAGAGTTCTTAAGGGATATGCTACCAAAAAGTAGGTGCACCTTGTTGGTATAAGTAGTATCTATCAATTCCTTTAGGCTATCCTTAACCGTATAGTTCCATACCTATGCAGTCTCTGGATTCCTCTCGTTCTAGTATGTATTTGATTCATTCATATGTCTCTCCCGCTTAGAAACCTGGCAGGAGCCACTTCTTATCGGTGCCTCATTACTTTATCCTCATCACTTTATCTGAGCCCCACTCTTCTTGCACTGGTGATTACTCCCCACTCTTGTCAGCGCCCGAATGTCATAATTTAGGTAGGTGAATTGTGAATTTTTAAAATTTTAAATAGAAAATAAAAAATTAAATTACCTTTATGGAACAAGAACAATAGTCTTCAATTAAGTCTTAATAAATTCAAAATATATATATATACATATATATCTTAGCCACTAGATGTCCTTTAATTGGTGCCTTGGTGGCAGAGATGGTGGCTTAGGTGGAATGGCATGGGAGATCTCATTCCAAATATTTTATTAATTATGTTAATCTGATCATTAGTGGGCTCTCTAAGAAATTGTTGCATATTTTATTTTTTGGATGAAAACACAGAGATAAGCCTCTACATGTGAATATTCTTGAGGCCGAAATAATTAATAAGATCAGAAGGAATGAGTTTGCGAGTTCGAAATGATTGGATGAGTTTCTGGCTCTAAATAAGCTCACTTGTACAATCTTAATCTTTTTCCCTCATGATTCTTATCTTAATATTAGACATATTATAATTCCAATTCAATAAATAAATTTTGGAGTATAAGACAAAATTATTGGAGACCTAATATATCAATCTTCATATCGTTTATTTTTCATTTTCTAAGCTGCAAAATTAGTTATTAAAATTTTATAATGAAACAATTCTAATATTACACTTTCAACAGATAACATGACTAGATTCAATCTGTGTTATAAAATAGTTGATTTTAGATAGACTTAAGCAATTTCAATTTTAATTTTTTTGAAAAACTTTTTTCAGCATTAACAATCCTAACCGCTATATTATCAATAATATTCTATGAGTAATAATATTCTATGAGTAATGCATGGATAAAAAAAGAATATAATCTTTTGATCTAATTTAATATTTTGACTATAGCATTAACTTATTCTATTAACATTTCTTTCAATACCTTCAATTCTAGAAATTATTCAAGACAATCAATTCACTAAAGTATAAGAAAATTTCAAAATTAATGCAAATTTTTTAGTTCAAAAAATAAATACAATTTTCTTTTCAATTCATCATCATCCAAAGTTTCAAATTTTTAGGATTCAAATCAAAACAAAAAATGGTTCAAAATAGTTCTCAATATATGGAAGAAATAGATTTATCTACTATTTATAAAAAAATAAAAAAGATAAAAGAGGTCTTCTTAAAAAATATATATTAATAAATAATATAAAGATAAATATATTAACTTTGGTTGTTGCCCAAAAAAATATTAATTTTGGGTTCTTAGGTAATTGCCTTAGTTGTCTAAAGACCCACGGCCTTGATATATATATATATATATATATATTTCTTAATATCATTTTTCTAACCAAATCTATAAAATATTTACAATCAAGTGTTAAACAGAATTCTTGTCCAAACATATATGCCATATATTTTATCATGTCAATTTTTTTATTATTTTATTTTGTAGCCATTGAAAAATTTTTGAAACTTATTTAAAAGCGTAAAATAAAATTAACATGAATAAAATATATACAAAAAAAATTTACTAGTAACTAGAAATATTTTCCCCCTGATGCCAAAAAAAAAGGTTTTAAAAAAGGTTAAAATTTTCAAAAATCATATCCATTGTTTAATTATTTGAATTTAAATTTTTTTAAAAGTGTGAAAAAGATTAAAGGAATATAAAAAGAAAACAAAAAATGAAGCCTAAAAAATAATTTTGTAAGAGGGAATATAATGTTCATGATGACTTTTAAATTTTCTACTGCATTCATTGATTCATTCTGCCGAACATTAATAATATTGAAAGAGAGATCATTTTTAATTAATCTCTTGCCGTTTTCTTGGTGAAAAATTTATTTCCTTTTTAAATCTATTATCTTTTTTTTGCCAACCTTTTCAAATCTATTATCTAAACATAGTTTAACTTGATGATATACTACAGATTTATAATAGATTTGATTGATAATAGATTTTTAATAAGATTATATTTAGCCAAAGCTCAATTAGACTTGCACAGTTATTTTTTTAAGGGAAAATTATTCTATTGGGTCCTCATATTGTAGCTTCATTTTTTAAGTTAGTCTCTATATAGTTTAAATTTTACTTTTATCATAACTTTCATAATTTAAAATCAGTCCAAAATTGATAAAATTAGTTTGAAACGAATAAAATATCTTGCTGCAAATAGATAAAAACTATTTTCTTTATATAAAACTAAAACATATTCATTTAACCACAATTTAATCATGAATAAGCCAAAGCCAATGAATTTTGAATTATTGTCCGGGATTGAGAAACGGATCCAATTTTTAAAAATTATAGAAAACTCAAATTTAAGATATATTTCATGGCCATCGGCAGACAACCTCTGACTTCTTAGCAAAACAAATTCTACAGATTTGTGTCTATCTTTATCTCTTATAGAGTGTATGTGTGTGAAATTTTAATTCCTATTTAAATACGAATATAAGGCTTAGATCTAATGTCATAACCAACCCGGTGGATTCCTTGGCAAAAAAAAAAACCAACCCGGTGGATTGTTGGCAAAAAAACAAAAAACCAAAAAATTAAAATAAAACAATGGTAGATTTAATACAACCATTACCGATGGACAAGACAGTAATGGATATAAAACGATAAACTTATAATTACTTTTCCATAAATTTACCATTGAACGACATATATAACCTATATATATATATTTAAATCAATCTTAATTCTGACTAAGAAAACCTGCGATAATCACAATGATCAAAGCAGTGTCCTCCAAATGCTTATTATCAGTCGGAATCAACGACGGATCAGTAGTCGGTGGCTTCGAATCACACTCTTTAACATCCTTGATGACATCATTAGCACCAGAGTTCATTCCACCATAATCTCCAGAACTCAAGGCCTTTGAAGCGTCTTCAAGACGAGTGAGAACATCATCGTACACTATCGCACACGTTATATAACGTTGTCTCATCTGAGGATCTGTTGTGTTAGCGATGAGAGAGCTAAGATCAGTTCTGGTTTGGAAAGCATCGAGATGAGCTACGTCCATGGTGGCGTAATGGCCTAGGGTTTGCAGATCTGAACCAGCTTTACGGCTTAGGGTTAGGAGGCAGAAGGTAGGGTCTGTGTGTTTTGAGCAGATTTCTTGTATTGTGACAGTTTTTGTGGAGTACGAGGACAGAGGGAGACACAGAAAAATTACCAGATAAAGGAGAGTGATCATAGAAGAAGGTTTAACAATGGAGGTATGAGCCGCCATGGCTTTGAGAATATTTCTTTTTTTGATAGAAGGGAAAACAAAACAGAAACAAAACTAATCAAAACCAGCAAGCCAACAATCAGGCTTTGAGAATATTTCTGTGTTGAGTATCGTTTTTATACATAGATGTTGGTACAAGAAAGACAAGGAATATTAATTAATTCAGATTTTGGAAGGTATGTGCATTAATTATGAGAGATTCCTTTTTTAGGGTAATTAAATATCTTCTTTATTGTAGGATTTACATTAGTGTAAAGGAAAAATAATTGTAATCTAAAAGTTTCTCAAAAATTGAATTTATTTTTCAATATTTAATTCTTATTTAATTATGGGGGATAATTCTTTAAAATATAAAAAAATTGCATTAAGTTTAAAAAAATTAGACTTTTGTTATAAATAGTATTCCCTCTATTTGTAAAAATTGTAATTTTAGAATTTTTAAAATTCTTCATAATATTTATTGTTTTGGTCCATGAAATATTAATTACATATTTCACTATTTTACCCCTTATCAATACTCTTAATTTTTTTTATATGTAAAATAAATTTAAGTTAAGAATATGTTAGTAAAATGCTATTAAATTTTATAATTTAAATTATTTAATGATTTTTTAATTTGTATGGAAAACCCAGGATGACACTTTATATAATAGGAGAGAGTACTAATTTTTGTATAGTATTGATTTATATTCATACTTTTAAATTTTGCACCAAGTAATACTAAATTAATTAATTGTATCATGAGGCTGTTGCATTTGTTTGCAGGAGAATAAATGCCCATAAATGTTGGCTGATTTCGATTTTCTGGTGCGTTCTAATAAGTGTACATGTTATTTTTGGGAACTGCGACAGGAAAGATTTGAATGTAATAATAATTCTTAATTCCTTGACTTATATATAGGTTTCTTTTACCTTAAATTTAAATATATGATATTTTAAATATTTGATAATATTTATTATATATTATTAAAATTATTTATATTCAATTAAGGGTAAAAAATATAGAGAAATTAAATAAAAATAGTTAAAAAAATATTGTTAGTTTCGTAAAAATTAGAATTAACTAATCTTAACTTTCATTTTTAATTCATGTAATTCAATTAAGTTAAGAGTATGTAATAACTATGATTTAACATAACTCACCAAAAAATAGGACATAAAATAAAAATAATTTTTTTATGTTTAGAAAAATAAAGATATATGTATATAATTTGAATTATCAAAATTCAATCGAAAACGTTTAATACTATATATAAAATATAATTTAATATATATGTATATAATATAATATATATATATATATATTATGTAATATAAACCTTTTAATATATTTACGTATATAATTTAGTAATTGATATGGTGAGGACACATCTCATTACTTTTTTTATTATAGAAATATTTTTTTAACTAGAAATCAATATATATATATATGTAGACATATATTTATAGAAATCAATATATAATTTTCACATATTGATTTTTCGTAGGAACTCGTGCATTCATGCATGGGATCATATCTAGTTTCCTACATTGTCTAAAGAATAATCTAGATTTACTCACTGTAGGCCCAAATAAACAGAATAATCTAAATTTCTAATAATCAGGAAAGTAAAATGATTTATCTTTGTGTCAAATAAAAAAAAAGGAAATGATTTATCTTTAATTAATTAACTTTTCAAAAGTTATCCCCTTCCCCAAATATCCAATTTTGAAGGAGAATTTATAATTTCAGGCCCAAGAATGAGAATTTATAATTGGATATTTTATCATTCATTATTTACCTAGATTATACTATTAGTGAAATATTAAATTTTTACAATCAATAAGACATTTATAAAAGTTAGAATTAATGTTTTTCTGTCGTTTAAGTTTTTTTCTCTTATCAGTTTTAATCATTAAGAAAAGTAGATTGAAATTTTATACATTTATGATTTTTTTCCTCTTCATTTTCTCTTTTTTTTAATATTATAAAAATTAAACTAGACATTGAACTAGTTGATAAAGTGATTCATGGTATGGCTGGGGTTGAACCACAGCTGAATAAGTCACAATTAAATTAATAAACTTTTGTTATAGATATTCAATATTACATAATATTTTTTTATGTCAAAACACTCAGTATTCAATAGTTACATTGGACTCTGATTAATCTAAATTGAATCGAATAAAACCACAAGTGTGATAAAGCTTTTATAACAAATATTTAATGTAGTTACATACTTAGAGCTTGAATTTAAAACCATTTGTTAAGCTAGCATAGCCTCAACATGCTGAAATATATTAATTTATTTTTATTTTATATACATATATTAAATATTGCATAAGAAATTAAGTAAAAGTTTCAATGCACTACTAAAAAAAATTAAATTTAGCGAGAAAATTAGTTAAGAATCATTGATCTCTCGCTAAATGATATAAATAGCGAGAAAATTAGCAAAAATTATAAGTTCATAGCCATTATTAAATTTAGTAAGGGAATTAGTGAGGAATATCCTTTACCACATAATATTAGTGAGGAATTAGTGAGTCACTTTTTATTCTTCACTAAATTATTATAAATAGCAAGAAATTTGTTCCTCACTAAATTTTTTAAAATTAATTTTAATATATTAAAATTATTTTATTAAAAATTTAATTTTAATGAATTAATTTTTTAATAATTAAGTTATAAAATTTTTTTGTCAAATAATTATTTTAAATTAATAAAAATAGTTAAATTAATTTTTATAACTTGTTGGCAAAAAATAAAACCGAAACTTCATTTATTACAAAGTTTAAAATATAAACTATTTTATGATATTAATAATTGAAAATATAATATATTTGTATTTTTTTAACAATACATTAATTTATAAATATATATGTGTATTAGTGTGTAGGTAAATAATATATATTTAATATTTCATTCAAAGACTATAAATACATTCTAGTTCAACTAGTAAAAGTATGAATACAAAAGGGTAAGAGGTCATGAATTCGAACCTAAACAGAGACATATTTGAAATGTGGCGCAGTCCTGGTGGTGACATGGTAGTGTTGAATTTTTTTTAGTTTAGTGAGAAAATAGTAAGGAATGAGTCCCTTTATAAATTTAGAGAGAGATTAGACCCCTCACTAATTCCTTTGCTAATCTCGTATGTACGGCTTGGAGGGAGATCTTTCATATCTTTCGAGATCCACCGTACAATATGGGGTCAAAAAGCCAAAATAAATGATTTTAGCCTTTATAAAAAGAAAACGGATTCTTGAACTCCTTTCATGCTCATGTCACATTGAGGTACTGCAGAAGAAAAAACCACAAAATCCGATCCAATTTACCGTAATCGATTAGTTAACATGTTGGTTAACCATATTCTGAAACACGGAAAAAAAATCATTGGCTTATCAAATTATCTATCGAGTCATGAAAAAGATTCAACAAAAAATAGAAACAAATCCACTATCTGTTTTACGTCAAGCAATACATTTTTCCTATATATGGAGACACGATAGAAACATAAGGAGAGATTCAGAAACACACTCAAAAGTCAGAAAACACAGTTTTAGACGCATCTGGGAGTAACTATGAGTATCTTATAGAGAGAGAGCAGGGAGATTTGGGAAGTATTAGTGACATATTCATTCTTCTATAATATAAATCTGTTTTCTTATTATTTTCACTATAATTTGAGATTTTAGTTTTGATTTGATTTCTAATTCTATGAGTAGCTAAATTTCCCAGTCAGTGATACGAATGTATCCTGACTAGGATGGATTAGATTTATTTCTCTAGTTAAGACTATTTGATTTGTTCATCAAGTTATATTTAATTTATCCTTTTATTATATTTATCTCTTTTATTCATTTATGTTGATTTTATACTTAATCACCATAGAATTTAATTAATGGATAAACTTTATGGACTGAGAGATGAAGAGTAAACCTAGATTTAGAGAAATAAATATGAATAACTAATCTAGAGATAGAATTAGGAATTCATTGTTATATATGTTGTACTTTTCAAGGTTTAATTAGAAATTTTAGTTGCGCGAGAGCAAATTGAATTGTAATTAAATAAGAACTAATTGACCGATAGGTAATTAGGACGCTTTAGGAACAATGGTCACTATAATTATGCAGAGTCTAACTAAGGAATAAAATCTAATTATCCCATAAGGTGAATCCTGATCCCTTGACGCTTCTAGATTTAAATCAATACTCAGACTTTGTTTTGTTTTCTATTTTTTTTTTAATTTGAATTCTCAATCAATTGGCTTTGGAATTAAAAGATTGGACTGATAAATTTACTACCTCCCTGGGGTTCAACCTCTGGAATACTCTAGAGATTTTTTATTATTGTAATCCACCCTGTATACTTGCAGGATCCCAATCAAGTTTTTCACACCGTTGCCAGGAAGGCTTACGGATTTATTAGTTCATTATTTTTAGTCCTTTCATAAAAAGAATTTTTTTGTCTCTGATTTTTTTCCTTGTTGCATGCTGTTAAGATCTAAAAGTCTTAATAGTACTTCTGAATTGATTGCTATTAATCTTGAAATTGAATGTGCTTGTAGGGAAAACAGAGTTAGAAGGAGGTATGAGATGGCTAATGAAGTAGTGCCTACTAGAGCTCAAGCTAATCCACTTTGGAGAGATGTAGATAAGCCTACAATCTATGACAGCCCATCATGTATCTAGTTATCTGACAATGCTAAGGATTACAAGTTTAAGAACATACACTTAAACTTGTTGCCACAATTTCATAGGCGAATAGGTGAAGACACGTTGGACTTTCTGAAAGATTTCTATGACCGAATTGACCAACTTTCCCCGAATGGCTTGACTTAGGAGGAGCTTAAGATGAGATGTTTCAATTTCTACTTGAAGGATAATGCTCAGTGATTGATCTTCAATTTGGCTGAAAACTCCCTAACATCATGGAGAGAGATCTACAATGCATTCATTACCATGTTCTACTCTCCCCAGAGGACTGTAGATTTGAGGGATAAAATATACCTCTTTGCATAACTAGAAGGCGAGCCATTCTATGAAGCTTGGGATCAATTTAAAGATTACTTATATGAATGTCCACACCATGGATTCCAAGATATGATGATTGCCAAACTGTTCTATAATGTTCTATGCACTACCTCCTAGTCTTTAGTGGACATTACTGCAAGGGTTGCTAATCTAACTACCAAAGAGATGATAAATATCTATAATCAAGTGACAACTCAGACTAGACAAAAAGGAGTACAAAGCAGGAGAGTATCTGTCAATGAAGTTAATTCTCGCTCTGATGTGTCTGCATATCTAGAAAAGTTAAATCAATGCATGGATCTTCTTTTCCAACAATAGAGCAATAATTCTACATGCGGTGATTCAGGTCATACGACAGACATATGTGTTCACATGATTGAAGGGAATGCAGAAGTTAACTATATGGGATCAAATGCTAAACATCCATAATTTCTACAAAGAAAGAATGATCCTTTCTCAAACACGTATAATCCTTTGTGATGAAATCATCCAAACTTCTCTTGGAAAAATCCACCAGCACCATTAGGATTCTAGCAACAGGTGTCCCCTCAGCTACCAACACTATCTACAGGAAAGTCTCCTTAGATGGAGGAGATGTTTTCTTAAATCATGGCTAGTCAAGCATTTATTAACAAGAATTTGGAGTAATTTATGATTCATCAGGCATCCGTTAATAAAAATTTTGATCAATTTATGACTAGCCAGATCACTACTAATAATGCTATACAAGCGGCTATTCATAACTTGGAGACACAGATAGGTCACTTAGTAAACATGATGACTGAAAAGATATAAGGTCAATTCCCTAGCAACACTAAAGTTAATGCAAAAGGAGGAGTTATGGCAATTATTCTCAGAAGTAGCAAAGAATTGAAGGAAGAGGTGAAGAAAAAACCTAAGGGTGGTAAGAAAGGCAAGGATGAGGAGAATAAGGGGATCCTAAAAGCTGATGGTAACACTGAAGGGCAATCTCCTTCCACTGATGTGAAGCCATATGTGCCCTTTATTCCTTTCCCTCAAAAACTACAAAAGAAAAGGTAAGATGCTAATTTTCAAAGGTTCTTGGATATATTTAAGAAGTTTCATATTAATATTACTTTTGCTAGGGCACTTGTGAACATGCCTTCATATGTCAAATGCCTCAAGGAACTGTTGTTAAACAAGAAGAAGTTAGAAGAATGTACTCAGGTACCTTTGACTAAAGAATGTAGCATCATTTTGCAAAGAAAGTTGCCTCCAAAGCTAAAAGATCCGGGGAGTTTTTCTGTTCCTTGTGTTATTGGTTCTCAACTGATTAATAATTGTTTATACAATTTGGGGGCTAGTATTAATTTGATGCCTTACTCTTTGTGCAAGAAACTTGAGGTCACAGATCTAACACCTACGAGTATGGCTCTACTGTTAGCTGACATGTCAGTAAGGTACCCAATGGGAATTATGGAAGATGTACTTGTCAAAATGGGTAAGTTGATTATTCCTGCTGATTTTGTGGTATTGGATACTGAGGATGAACTAGATGTTTCTTTAATCCTAGGAAGACCATCCATATCTATTACCGGTGCCTTAATTGATGTGCCAAACAAGAAATTGACGTTTAGAGTCGGGGATGAAAAAGATGAATTTAATCTTGCCACCTCTAACAATCCCACTTTTAAGGAAACTTGTTGCAGCATAGCTATAAGGCAGGACTATCAAAAGCAAGAATTTGCATCTCCTCCCATATCTTTAGATGTTGATAAAGGTTCAATTCAAAAGATTGTCAAAGAGGAAGCAAATGTTAGGCAAAAAGTGGCACCTCCTAGTCCCCAAAAGAAAAAGAGCACTTGTGTAATTCGAATGGACTAGCCGGTACCCAATTTTATCATAAAGAGCCTCTCCAAGGGAAGGAGAAAATTAAAGTGGAGAAAAAAGCCGATTCCTGAATCTAAAGAGCTTAGTCAAAGCCTTTGAAGGATGTCATGATCTCCTAATTCGTCTGGTTATTGACGTTAAATTTAACACTTATTGGGAGGCAACCCAACATTATTTTTCTTCTTTTATTTTTTATTTTTGTTTTCCATTTTTGTTTTCTTGCTCTTGTTATCCCAAACTCTCTCTCTCCAGGCTTTTTGTAGGACTAAATTGATTATGGTGAAAATAAGCTTGGAACAAACACAAGGGACTCCAAAGAACATTTCAAGTATCATCTATAAATTACAGGAGTTTCAGTTCCTTTATCTTTTATTTTATTCCTGCAACATTGAGGACAATGTTGGATCTAAGTGTGGGGGGAGCTTATAATATGCTCTTAGTTGATCTGTCCTAAGAATTGTGCTGATGTGTTAAAACTAGAAAATTTTTCACAAACTTATGTGCTTAATTGATTTTATTTAGATTTAGTTTGCTTATTTTTCTGAGCTAATGGTTATGTCTGTCACCATAAGATACTCAATTATTGTGTTTAATTGGGTAAGATAATTAATTTACAAGCCAGAAATATGAGTCTTGAGACTATGAAATTGAGCATTATAACTTAGCATATGATAGGTGTGGAAAAGTGACTGAATTTGTAGGAAGATGAATTGTATATTTATTTCTAAACTCGAGTATTTACAATCATTATGCATAAATTTATTATTTAGTTGGAGAGATGATTCGAGGTTTAAATGAAAAAAAAGAAGAAAAAGAAAAAAAGGTAATATATAAATCCACTTTGGTGGCTTGAGTTGTGCTTAATACCCAGGGGGTTTCATCAAAAAGTATTGTCCTTTGCGTAAAACGGTACAGTATAAGTTATGAGTGCGTCAAAGGCATCTTGGTGCAACGGGTTATGTAGCTTGAGTAATCAGGGATACGTATTACAAATATGAGATCTTCGCGTCAAAATAAAGCATAACGACCCCAGAAAAGCAAATAAATCCCCAGATAAAATTGAAGCACAAAGTATAGGGAAATTAAATAAATAAATCCTTGTTGATCTCTATTGCATATGAGTTGAGTTGAAGTTTATGCACAATTGTCACATGCTTGATTGGGGTATTTTAAGTTCTTAAATAAGTGTTGTAATTTTTCTTCTTCTTACTTGATTGGCTATATGCATTTGTCACATGCTAGGTATACACACACACTAAAGTCTCAGGGATTAATGGAAATGATAAATGAGTTGCTATTAAGTCTAATGTTTGATTTGTTGAGTACTCCTTTTATTTATATTGGTAAAAGACTATCACTAGTAAAGAGAAGTGAGTTTGATGAATTTAGAAAATAACTTTATGAGAGCAGCACAATTTTATTCTTGCTTGAGGACAAGCAAATGTTCAAGTGTGGGGGGATTTAATGTGCCCATTTTATACATATAAAATACCTATATTTAAACTTCAAATTGCATTTAAATATGTTTACATTAATATATTTTAGCATAATTTGACATATTTTTATATTTCATGTTGTTATAGATTCATTTGGAAGCATTTGGAACAAAAACGTTACAAATCGTTCATGTTGAAAAATTTCAATACCTTTCAGTATTTTGATCATAATTCTTACATATGAACTCCGATTGAGATGATGTTAAGATGATTTGAAAGATAAGATATAGATCTACAACTTTTATGTTTTAAGCGTTCCCAAATTCCAACATTATCATGGTGAAAATTAAACTCAAAGTGTTAATATGAGCTAGTGACATTTTGAAGCTGAACGGAGAAGTGTCCGTATAGACAGAAGCACCGGGCGCCGGGTCAAACTCATCCGGCGCTAGGTAAACATGTTTTTGAATGTTTTTCAACCTTTTAGAAGCACCCGGCCTCGTATTGGATGAGTATATGGACACCTGGCGCCTGGTCAAGTATTAGAAGTCTATAAAAACACGTTTTTGTGATATTTTGAGCTTTTATGGGCTTCTAAATTTTTCCTATATAAGGAGACACGATAGAAACATAAAAAGAGATTCAGAAACACACTCAGAAGTTAGAGAACATGGTTCTAAATGCATTTAGGAGCAACTAGAAGCATCTTATGGAGAAAGAGCAGGAAGATTTGTGGAGTATTAGTTATAGATTCATTTTTCTATTATAACTTTATTTTCTTATTATTTTCACTATGATTTGGAATTTTAGTTAAAATTAACTCATCTCTCGCTAAATTTAGTGACATGATTTATACTGACCGAATTAGCAAATGATTTTATCCTCACTATTTTTAATTTAATGAGAGAAAAATGATATTTAGCGAGGGATTTGTCCCTCGCTAAATTTGATTCCCTCACTAAATTTGATTTTTTTAGTAATGATGATAATGACATGACATTCAAAATAAAAAGTAAGAACTAATTTGACTAACACACATATATAAGTCTAAATGTCATCTCTATATAGAAGTAATGCTTATTGAAAACATTTATTCATCTTATATATTAAAACAATAAAAATTGAAACTTGCTTATGTGGACCCACTACGCGACTTGCCTTAGAATATAAGAGGCTTCACCCTGCAACCCAAGAAAACAAGAGATAACGATCAAGTTAGGACCTACAAACAAAGCTTTCAAGAACCCTAAGTATCGAGATGCCACCAAGGTAAATCATACCTTGAATAAGTCTAATATTATATTCTTAGAAAAACTAAAAAAAAACATAAATATCTTGTTCAAAAGAAATACTTTATATTTAACTCTTTTGAAGAAAACATATTTATATAGGAAAAATATGAAAATTTTAATTTTAAAGCAATGAAGAATACTTGGAGCTCAAGTAATCCTAATTGATACAAAAAATCTATAAAAAATAACTAATAATCTAAAAGCCTGAAATAAAAAACAAAAATTCAAAGAAAAATAAAAAATTAATATTCAAATCTTAACATTATTAAATAATTTCCTTAAATCTAATAAATCTCCTTAACTTAATAATGAATATAATATGTTAGGTTTTATTTATTCTAATTTAAATCTAGCTGATAACTTTGATCTTAATTAAGAAAATACAAATTGAAAACCAACAAAATAAATAAATAAATAAAATTATCTAAACAAAAATGATCTAAAAATTTCTTATAATGGATCATGTGGGTGGTGCATAAGGATCTTTCGGGCTCCTTGATCTCCATCAATTGCTTTCAGTAATTAGAATATAATTCAGAAATTAAAAAAAATAAATATCAAGAAGTCATCATACTCCCTCCATTCCCAATTATAAGAAAATTTTGGAACTCTTCATTTATTCTAAAATATAAGAGATATGAATAAAATTTGTAGATAATTAATATCACTTTCCTAATTTTTTGCCCTTGAGTAATTAAGACTATGTTAATAATTATCAATAATTAATTAGTCATACAACAGAATTTTAACTTGGATAATTTAAAAAAATTGAAATTATAGCATAATTAATGAGTTTAACAATGAAAATTTTTTTTCTTAATACTGATTGACTAGTTATTTATTTTCTATAATTAGGATAAAAAGAGAATTACATAACAATGCTTTTGAATATAAAACACTATCACTACTTCAATGCATTAATATGCTTACGAACTCCAGGTTGTTTTCATTCCGAGACGACAAAATTGGTGATACACCTGCAGCCACGTCATCCTCCGAGATGATGGACGCGATCAACCTGAATGGAGTTCAGTTCAGAAACAAAAGGGGGAAAAAAAGAATGGAGCTGCAAATGGTGGGAAATGGTAAGAAAAAAGTAGCGATGATGAATGTGAAACGTGTGTCAATTTGTCTCCAATTTAATTATTTGTATCCATAGGATTGATCATGTGATGAAGACCGGATTCAATGGTGGGAACACCCCATTTCATTTAGGCCCCATTTAGTAGAAAGAATGAATTTTAATGAAATGAAAATAGAAATAGGAATGGGAATCAAATTAGAGATGGGAATAAGTTTTAGATGCATGTTTGATACGTTAAAAAAAAAAATTATGGGAATAACTAAAAAATAGAGGCACAAAAAATGAAATAATGACTCATGTCCCTAATTTTTTCTTTAAAAAAAAAACCACGTCTTCCTCCTTTCTTCTTCACTCATCGGCCACAACAACCACCATCTTCAGGAACGTCTTTGAGTGATAGCAACATACTCAACATGTCATTGTGCTTCTCGCTCTTAGAAACCCTATGCTCTTCAATGATGCTCGTAAGAAATGCATCGAACCTCTTGTGCAGTTTCTTCATCTTGGCTTGTACTCCTTGTAGGTCCAGCCACTCCAGGGTCAGAATAAAATCGCCGATGTTGAAAACTCTAGCCAGTACCACCACCTCCACCACCTCCACCACCATGCTCTTGAACTCTTCCTCCTTTCTTCTTCACTCATTGGCCACAACAACCACCACCGTCCTCCTCATCGGCCACCCCTCCTTCCTCCATCTACATCTCTCATTATCATACAAATAAGTCAATAAAATCGTCTCAGATCGCTGATTTGGGTAAGCTGCGAAGTTGCAATTTTCACGCAGTGAAGATGAGTAGAAATTGAAATTGAAATCGAAATCGAAGCTGACCTATCAACTCATCGACAGTGTATAAATCAAAATCGGAGATGACTAGAAACCCCACAACTCTTTATCGCCATCGACTTATCTCCTTATCTCCTTCAATCATTGGAAGCTTTGAAGGGAGGGTTTACGAAGTCAGCAAATCTATTGTTGCTGCGAAGATGAAGGGAGAGGTAGACTCACAAATGAACTGTTTTGAGGATGTCGATGTTCCAGTTGCCGTCACCGTCATTGTTGCCGCCGTCATTGAGAAGGGCACATCAGGGAAGATGAAGGTGGGTCACGATATAGGCATCAAGATAGAGGGGCTACGATACAAATTTGGTCGAAGGGCAATTTTGGCCTAAATTTGCGATTCCATGCCTAGCTTAACATTCCCAAGGTATTGGGTTTGCTAATTCCTATAAACATGAGAATCAACCATTATATAAGAATAGAATTACTGCACACCAAACACATGGAATGGTGAATTCCCTCACCAATTCCCATTCTCTAGCTATGATTCTCGCGTACCAAACGAGCTCTTGATGGAAAGGTACGTAGTTGATGCTGTGATATAATTGGGCATCAATTAGGACTATCAGATTTATCAGACGGCCAAGAATTAACTGGAGGCAAATTGAGAGAATTCTCCACAAGAGAGATGCAGACTGTTTTTGTAAAAAAAAAAAAAGTGTGATCCACAATGTTCCTAGTTAATAGTTATTAGCATTGTTGTAAGAACCGAATCAGATCGGTAGGTTTGACTAGAAACCAATACTAGGCTCGGTTCAAATGAAAGGTGTGATTAGCCGGTTCAAAAATCAGTGTGAATCAATTAAAAATTAGTGAACCTTTTGTGAACCAATCAAAAACTTGTTTGAATAGATTCTAATTTTTAAAATTTTTTTAAAAAGTCTAGTTTTTAAAATAAAATAACATTATTTTTAGTTCAAAATATTTTTTTATATTATAATATTATATAAGCATTATTATGATATATAATTATTAAAAATCATAAATTTACTTAAGAAATAATATAATAATTAATTATTAGTTGAATATTTTAAACTTAAAATCTGATTAGAGATGAATATTAACTTATTTAGATTTAAATATTGAATTATGAAGCTTATTTATAATTTATTTTTTATGGATAATATATTGATGATTAAGTATTATTTAGTTTGAGATTTTGAATAAGTAATAAAATTTGTTTAAATATGTGTTATTTACTTAAAATATATTATTATAATTATTACCAGTCTAACTTTAATTAGATTATAATTAAACTATTAAATCTTAAATTAATATTTTTTGTGTGCACATTTGGCAACATTGATCATGATCAAAAAGTTGGAGAGGCGATTCTATAATATAAAAGGGTCAAAGGGGATTTGTCCTTTATATGCGATATGGGCTAGGGCTTTAAGGCCCAAGGTCCTTTAGTTTTTCTTTTTTTAATTTTTAATTCTAAACCAATTGTGCTATTGAATAACTTTTTTTTCTCTATAGAATAAGAATATCTCTTGCCGACAATATGGACCAATTTTTTTCAGAGTATTGGGTGCAAATTATAGCCTTCTTTTAACTAAATTTATTTTTTACACAAAGGTTTGAAATCAAATCCCCAAATACTTGTTTAAAAGGTTTAGAGCTTTTTTAGCAGCAATGCTCATATGAGTTGGTGCTTTTAGTTAGTTTAATTGATCTTTAATCATTTTTTTGTTTTGCATAAGTTTCAAACCCGATTTCTCAATTGAGTTGGCCGATACAGACGTTCAGTTCAATTTTCTGAATAGCTTAGATTTAAGACATGTTTCTGGTGAAAATTTTTAAGTAACCCAAAGTCCTTGTGAAAATAATATATAACGCATGATTTCTTTATTTTGCTTGAAAAGAATTATGTCACTAATAAGTCTAAAGCTTTATATTTGTGAGAAATTGTTTTTGGCATAAAAATAATAACTTGCTGGATTAACACTTGTGACATGGATTAGAATTTTTTTTTTCATTAAAACACTAAATGATTTTTTATCTTATAAAAATTTTTTAAAGGATTTTGTTTTATTAGGAACTTTTTAAGGATTCAAATATTAAAAATTTTCAAATGAGTTATGAAATGAGTAAAATTTTTAATAAGGAAATATTTTCACTGACTTTAAAATTAGATGTTCTTAATATGCATGCACATTGATTGGATTATATTGACATGAACCCTGCACTGTATAGTGTATAATGCCTAATTATTTAGGGAACGAAAAGGTAAGTCAAGGAAATATTTAAGTCAAAAGAAAAAAGGAAAACATATAATTATTTGAAGAAAGATCAATGATAAATTATTCCAATCTTTTCTCCAGATATTGGGTGACGGTTTTAAGGAAGAAAAAAGAAAATCTTTTGGTTTCTAAGACGTGACGCAAGGCCATCAACACTTTTCACATTAAAAGTTGCTCAATATAACGAATGGCGATTACATTAAGATTAGGTGGAAGAGATTTAGTATCTTTTTAAGTTTGAGCATTTAAATAAAAAATCATGTTAAAAGAATCACTACACGTAGAATCTAACAATACTCAAATATAGATATATAAGTCAACAATATTAAATTTATCAATAAAAAAATGAAGTCTTTAATAATTAATACTTTCTCAGTCATATATTAAGGCAATAAGAGGGATTTCATGTATATCAAAAAATATTTATTACATCTTTTGTTTTCCAACAATATTTATTACATCCTTAAATTTAAAAAAAAAACTAAATTTCTAATTTTACCATTATTAATTCAACTTATTTCATTAAATATATCATAAGTTACAATACTAATAATACAATAAATAAGAGATAAAAATGATAAATCACTACATGTTACCTTATATTATAGGACAAATAATAAAAGCCCTTTATATTGCCTTATAATATAAGATGAAGAGAATATATATTATCATAGATTCTTAGATATGTGAGTATACCTGTTGGCCAAAAAAAAAAAACATATGTGAGTAGACCTATAATCATGGAATGAATAAAAGAAACTAGTTTTGCAAGGGGATCAAATGTAAGTCTTATTGAACTGAAATTAGTTCCAAGTTCTATCAAATACTCAAATTATTTGTTAATTTTTGGTTACCATTGTTTGTGTGTGTATATATATATATTAATTAGAATAATTGTTCTAAGATTACTTAATTTTCAACTAAATAGTGGGATCCATGTATATATTACACACAACAGGATTATCACGGCTTAATATAAAGTTCGATCCCGTTGATTCATTGGAGGCCATTTCAGATTATTAGAAAAAGGAAATTAAGTTAATCATGAACATGAATAGATAGATAAACATTCACATATCTAATATCATGGGTTTTAATACCTGGTTGATTAATTATAACTTGGAAGCTTCCATAGACCAAAGTCACCAAAATTAATCTAAACAAGACACAATGACAAGTTGATGCTGAAAATAACCACACATGCAATTGAACTGAACTCTAACTTGAACCAAACATCAGAAACCTAGAAATTCATCATCCTCCAAATACATGCACAGCAAAACGGAAACAAGTTAAGGATCACGGAGACGGCGCATAACGCCGCCACTTGCACCACCAATTCCACCAATGCCACCGGCCCCAGCACCGCCGCCAATGCCACCACCTGCACCACCAAGCCCGCCAATGCCTCCACCAGCACCACCAACGCCACCGCCGGCACCCCCAACCCCACCGACGCCGCCCAATCCTCCAACACCGCCTATTCCGCCAAGACCTCCAACTCCACCTAAGCCACCAGTTCCGCCACCGAGACCACCACCGATGCCTTTGAAGCCACCTATACCAGCAACACCGCCGATTCCAGCTCCACCAGCGCCAACATAGCCGCCCATGCCGGCAAACCCACCAACTCCACCACCATAAACGAAGTTCTTCTTATCGCCAACGCCATTTCCACTTGGCGCAGAAGTAATAACACCCGCATGCATTACATTTTCTCCAACTTTTCCACCATTACTAGGAACTTCACGTGCACCTGCATGCACCATAACCAATACAAACAGTACTAGCAGAACAGTACGTTTCGCCATCTCTTTCTCTCTCTCTCTCTCTCTCTGTGTATCTCTTTCGTTCAATGAAGAAAGCTGAGATGGGTTGGGGTGTTGTGTTGCATGCGAAGAATTCTCATTCTCTTATAGAAGGAGATTCAAGTGGGGGACAGTTGAGGGTAATAAAAGCTTGAACTGAAACAATGGTGATGGAGTTGAGGAAGCTAGCGAGCTCTCTATTTCCGAAGATCCTTAGAATTAAGGTCAATGCTTGGAAATTAATTTAGAGATCAGAGGGTTAGGTGGAAAGAAGAGAGAATTTAAGGGAGGCACGAGCCATATTGTGTATGGGAATCTGCAAAATTTGTTTCTGCAAATCGCTGATGTGCTTCGCCTGTGTCCATCTATTTCCCAATCATATTCACACTGCGTTCTGCAAGTTATTACCATTTATTAGGCTAGCTAAATGTAAATGACAGTTTTTTTTTTGTTTGGAAAAAATGTATTGGTAACTTTTTAACTTTTAAAATTGGATAAATAAGTCCTTAATATAGCTTCCCAATCATAAATGACAGTGTACAGAGTGACTCATTCCAGACCCCGTTCTAATTTGTTGTCGAACTAGCTGGCCTCATGTGTATTATATAGTACTGCCTCTAGATCTTAATATAAGACCATTTTAACCAAATCACGTGGATTAAAAATTGGAATTAAAACTAATTAATTACCTTAATTTTTTAAAAAATTTTAATATTTTTTCAAAACTACCCTTATTTAATTTTTTTCTTTCTCTTTGAATACATTAAATAGGGGTATTTTTTGGAAATATACAAATACTACCTCGTATATTGTAAATGATCTTATATTTAGGACCATAACAAAATATCCTATATATAGGACCAAAGGGAGTAGTATAAAGAGTGAAATGTATTGTTAATTTATAGCTTATTTTAGTATATTTTATATTTTATATTAATATTAATGTTGATGATATATTTTAACATATATACATACTATTTGCATGATCTGAACACAGTATTTAAGAAAATGAATAATTCATCTCTTCACAGGTAATTTATATAGGATACCTTTTTTTTTCTTCTATGCATTGCATGAATTTTGAGTTAAGTCACATTGTTTGTATAATGATTTTGTAACTTTTATAATATCATTATAATTAGGTTAAATGGCGCAAATTTTTTAATATGTGTACGTAATTTTTATCTTTAAAACATGAAAATAAATCTCTTTAAATTTTGAAATTGTGCATAAAATTCTCAAACGGTTAATTATTTTGTTATTTCAGTAACGAAACTTTATGCATCAATGACAATATAATAATACCTTAACATTGTTTTATGTAAACATCCTTTAATCTTTGGGTTATGTATAAATAATCCTTCTAAATTTTAACTCATGTATATATAGTGAACCTTTTGATATATCACGTTTCATTAGTAAAATACTCCCTCTAATCCTTTTTATAAGTGACTTTTAACTATTTTACGTAGATTAAGAAAATTAGTTATCTCCTTAAAATCCTAAAAAAAACCAAACATTTATTTTTTATCTCTATTTAATATAATAATGTAATCCACATTAAATATCATTTGATCAATTGAGAGTGTCTTTTTCATCCAAAAAGTTTAATAACAAATTACGAGAAAAAATAACTGATGAGGGTAAAATAGAAAAAATTCTACAAAACATTCCAAAGTTTTTTATAAAAAGGATCAGAAAAAACTTCTAGAAAATTCTTTATAGAAAGGATCGGAGGGAGTAACAAATTAATGGTATATTGTTATTTGTATAAATTTGAAAATTTAGGAGATCTATTCTCAAGCTTTAATTGCCAGTACATAGAACCCAAAATTCAGAGATATTATGTAAAATTTAGTTTATTTATTAAATGATGATAATATTTTGCAAAAAAATATTTGCAACTTGTTCTAATCATCTTCTTCTTCTTTTTTTTTTTATCTTTTTACCAACACCAAATGAAAAAATCACCTAATATAAGTGATTTCCAAACAGTGAAACGTCTTACTTATTTATACTCACGTATGCACGTTACTAATTGGTATGGGGAATAAACCATAAACAATTTTATTTTAGTAAATTGACGTTAAAAATGTCACTTACCCCATTGACCTTGAGCCATCATATGAAGTGAAAATGGTATGTAATAGTTCAAATTGAAAAAGAAGGCAAAACATTTGTTATTTTGACTTGAAAAAATAGTATTCCTTTTGATTCATATTATATGATATTTTAAAAGATTTTTTCTTAATTTATAATATAAGGTGTCATATATTGATTTGCTTCTTTTAGCCCCTCATTCTTTTAATAACTTGTAACTTGTGTTAAAGTAATGAAAATTAGAGGAATAAATAGATGTAAAAATGAGATTTTTGGCATTTTATTATAAATTTAAAATTGCAATAAAATTTTCTTAAGATGTGTGAAATTATTAGAAATACTTTCTATTATTGACTAAAGGAAATACTTTTTATGCGTCCAGTTTCGGTACTCATCATAGTGATGAGCACCGCATGCTCATCACTGTGATAAGATTTGGACGGTCCAAATATAATTTGAATAGTCCAAATTTATAATTTTTTATTTTAATTTTTTAAATATAAAATATTTTTTACGTAACCGTTATAAAATTATCTTTATTTTAAATTTTATTTTTAATAAAATAAAAATATATTTAAAATATAATAATAAGATAATATTAAATTTTTACCATCTGTTTTTAATCTGAATGGTGAAAACTATGATGAGAATTCAGTCCTCATCACTCCAATTTCACTTTTTATAGGGGTTCCAACGACTTTTACTGGGGTTGATAACTTGATATGTGTGTGAGCGCTGTTGCCCTGTATTTTGTGAGCTTGGCTTTTATAAACCGTTGGATTGATCGCGCGGTAATGTTGCTGCTGGAGAGAGGATGGAGAGGCCGCGTGCGGGAGAGGATCTGAATTGCACCCCCGTCCCCCTAAAAAAATCATTTTAATTTGCTTGTAATGTTGTGATTTTGAGAGATAAAATAAAAATTATTAAGTACAGACTACCCAACAAAAAAAAAAATTCTCAGGGACGTCAAATGAAGAGAGGGGAATTCAAAAAAAAAAAAAAATCCATGTACAATGCCTGAGATTTATGTCTCCTATATAAAGTGAAAAAAACCAATGAAGCATTCTATATATTAAATGTTGGTAGAATCGATACTGTTAAATTCATGATCAGATCATGAAACTGAATCAATATTCAAAAAAGCTGATTTTGAAGCCATCCTTCAGAATCAACGAAGCTCATGCTGGCCATCAGCTCAACAGTTTCTGAATCAAGTTTCTTTGACCAGCTCACGCGCTGGGATGTGTTAGATCCAGCTCCAAAACACTCATACTCTGAAAATGTTATTCTATTCCTGCAAATTTTTTCATTTCAATATCAAAACATCAGCTTCAATCTTCTAAGATATGAACTTTGTTTAGTTTTTCTGGTGTTAGTGACAAAAAGAATAACATATATAAAAACATTTCTTAAATTTTACTAAACTTAATAAAAATCACCCATTTATTTTCAAAACATGCCCACAGAATTTCGTTGAAATAAAGATTAAATGGCACCCAGGTCAAAAAATAAATAAATGGCGCAAACATCTGCTTCGTCAAGATTTTTCTTTTTCTGAAATTTCATAAACCTCCGTTTTATTTTTAAGATACACACAAGTTTCTGAAAAAAAGGGGGGTGGGGGGATGTTTTCTGTAGTTTTGATAAGATTCAGAGAGAATTATATAATTTATTTTTTATTTTAAGAAGATGTTTGTGTAACTATTAAAAAAAACTCATAAAAGATCATATTCATTCACTTTAGAATTTAAAGGACAATATTTGTATTTTTATTTTACAAATTGTGTACATTTTTTTGAAAAAAATCACACTATAAAATTGAGAAGATCGAATTAAAAAAAATTAAAAAACAAGTTTAGAAAGTGAGGAGATAATGAGTAGACTTACACATGGGAAGCAAATTTCCAAGGCTGCCAGCCCAGAGGTTGAACAATGTGGGACATGTTGGTTTTGTAGAAGAGGACTCTGGCGTAGCCTCTCCAAGGCCTTCCCAAGTAGGTTGATCCATTCCCAAACACATGGCAATCTCTAAACACAAACCCATTTGCATCATTTGGGTTTGTTCTTCCTTGGGCTGTTATGTACCCCGGGAGCCCTCCTAGTGCTCCAGCTATTACTGATATTGAACATCTCTGCACAAACCCAGGCCAGTTAGTTTAACCTTAAGGGGAAAAAAATTTAAAAAGGACATTTGTTGTTTACAAATTTTAAGAAAAGTAAAAATTACTTTTGCATTTAATGACAATCATTAAAAAAACACCTTTTATTTAGAAATAATCAGAATTATACTTTTTTATCATATTATGATTATTTTTAAAATCTTAAACAAACAATTTAAAATTTCATGAAAGTGCTTTTTATGGGGACAAATAGTATTCTTTAATGAAAATAATTAAAGTTTCAGAGTAAATATATGCTCATAAGTAACAACTTGGATACATTTTGATCAATCAAGCAATGTGATTTTATTTTTCAAAAGGCTTCATTTTAATTAGTCGTTTAATTGATCTCATGTGTTGAAAAAACAAGGCTTTCGATAGACTAAAATGTTGAGTTTTTTTTTTTGGCCAGAAACAGAAATGGTAAGCATGAAGATAATAACAATGTGAGTGAAGTTTTTTATCAAAAAAAATAAACAATCAATTAACTTAAAAAAAAAAGAGAGATTCCCAAACCTTAAATATGAAGATAATAAAAATATGAGTGAAGTTGATAAGAGACTGTGGAAGAAATTGAATTACCTCAAAAATGGATTGACCAGCTCCAAAAATAAAATCAACGGCTCCTTGGATAGTGCAGAGCTTGTAGTAGTGTCTTCCTTGGTCATCCCACAATGTATCTTGTAGACCAAAGAAGCCGACTCGGAAGAAAAAAGCTTTGTCCCCGGCCACCATTGCCGCCACCGCAGGTTTCCGTGGGTTACTATTGATGGGATTGTTATATGAGTTCTGTTTCAACATAAGAAGAAAATTTTAGGATATTATATATATATATATATATGAAGGATTACATATTAAAGTAACTTAATACTTTTGATGTCCAAATTATTGAACCTATTTTTGTTTAATTTTTAAAAATTAATGTGCATGAGCTAGTTCTTGAAAATAATAAATTTGTTGCCTATTACATTTTTGGTCTAATAATTCATGTAGGAAAAAAATAGCCTGTAACAAATTTATCAATTTAAATTTAAATTGAGATAAGAATTTAAGGACTATGTTATCGCATGTACTCAATTTTCAAATAAAAGAAAAGAGATTTAGAATAAGGAATAGACAAGGATGAAGTGATGAATACATTGATTTGGTTAATTAGTACGCACAAAAAAACAAAGAAATCAACAGAAATTGATGTCCAGTATTTCTCTAGAATATTATTATTTATATCTTTGACGATCAATTTTTAATCTTTTTTTTTTCAATATGAGTCATAATAATTCTCAAATTTGTGTATCTGTTTTATAATTTATCCTTATCGTTAATTAAAAAAATAAAATTATAAGGTTCATAATTCTAAATTCTTTTTCGAGTTTTCTAAATGATTTATAATAACGAATAATTCAGTCTCAAATCTTTTGGCCAAAAAAAATCAAGTTATAGATATGACAAGTGAAAATATCTTGAAATAATTTTTTGAAGAAAAAGAAATACAATTAGTATATAAGAGAAACATGTGATTGTGTTAACAATTCCAGCATTATTGATCGATATTTACAAAATATCATAATAACTCCCTTAATTTTGGCATTTAAAGAAAAAATAAAGCGAATGGGAAAGAACCTAAAAATGGTGGGCCTCAAGCACCAAATTGTGTCATCATTATTTGAATCCAAAGAAAAAAATATTTTCTAATAAATGAGGTTCACTCAATCATACCTAAGTTAGGCCTGAATAATCTGAGCTCAAAATTTCAGCGAGAAAGTCACAATTAACCAGACAAACTAAAAATTTTCTCAAAAGAAATATTAAAAATTAACAATTTATTTTTAAAAAAAGCCCCATAGAGGATGCTTAAATTTTGGAGAGAAAGTCGGAATGATTTTCTTAGAAAAAGTCAAAATGACTTTATACAATATTAATTTCTAAGATTTGTAAACCCCTAATGTGTCAAATTTATTGCTTAATCAAATCCTACACATTCAAATGATTTTTACTATTTAAGTGTTCTAACATATTTTATTTTATGGCTCTCACAAAAATTGAGATGGTTAATTAATTGTGAGAGAGAGAGAGAGAGGGATCAAAGATTTTTTTTTTTTACCTTTTTTTTTCAATTTCTTGTCAATTTGATAGGATAGTAAATAGGAATTTGGTTCGTATTTGGATTAAAAAAAACACAGAGATAAATCTAAATTTAATTTAAACTGTCATTATTATTTGATTTGGAACAAGATATTTTTCCAATTATGAGCTTGACTCGATCATGCTAAAGTTAGGCCTGAATGATCTGAACTAAAATTTCAATGAGAATATATATATATATATATATATAATTCAGTGAAACAGTCAAAATTAACCAACCAAACAAAACATTTTCTCAAGAGAAATAATTTTACACATAGTTTCAATTTTCTAAGAAAATAAACACATAATAGGTGGGGTCTATTGCTCAAATACATAATTGACGAGATTTACCATTTAAATGGTTCCAACACATAGTGTTCTATGTCAAAACTAATTAAATTTAATTTGTATAGTTTAAGATTTGTATATGTTTTTAAAGCTTTTACAATTTTAATATTTTTCATCTTAAAAAACATTTATATTCAACAAAGATAAAAATTAAAATTAAAAGTTGGCAAGAGATTTTTTTTTCCTTACCCTAAAGCTCATACATTTGACGACAACATTATCAGCCATGGATGTAAAGGTAGGACTCTGTGCCACTGTCTCGTGGTCGTCCCAAACCACAATAGTTCTTCTCTTACCAGCTCCTTTCAATACAATATTAGGTTTATCGTCAGGGATTCTCACTTTTTCCCTAGAAACAAACACCAATTTATATGCATTTAGTATCAATTAGAATGAGAATAGTCTGTCTATTGCATTGCAAAACGATATTTAAACTTTTAAAACAGACATGAAAATTGAGAAAACACAATAGAATAAAGTGAAAAATCTAAAAAGAAGTTAATCTGGGTCAAGTTATCTGATGGAAAAGAAGTTATACCTATAGATGCCTTCCTTTACGACGATGGAAACCCAATTGTTGTTGTTGGAGGGGACGGAGTTTATGGCGTCTTGGATGGTGGAGAAGTTGCCGGAGCCGGCCCGGTCGACGGTGATCTTCTGGTAAGAGACCAGTTTGCCTCCGACTTTCTGATAATACCACTGCGCATCTGCTAGTCCTGATCCCAAAGGACCCAAACCCAGAAAGAGAAAGAAGCATACAAGAACGTGGTGCCACTGAGAAAACATGTTGGAATAACAATATTCACAAGACAAGAATTCTCAAAATGCTTTTCAATATTGAATGAAATCTATGAAGTCTGTCTCTCTGTGTGTGTGTATATATATTTGAAAATGAATTGTTTTTATGAGTTATGGAGGGAAAATTCGGAGAGTCAAAGGTTTGTAAAGGGAAAATATATTCTGTATGATGCAGTGTGGCACGAATGAGGAAGAATCTTTAATCAAGGGATTGTGTTTTATTATTAAATCAAGGAGGAATGAAATTGAGATATATTACTAGTTACTAGAGGAAAATGCAGGGAAGATCACGAAAGAAATTAAAAAGTTAGGATCAAACACGTTTTGATTTGTTTGTATCTTTGATGGGATTAATTTATGAAAAAGGTTTGAAGAATTTCGTGTTGTTTTGTAAGGCCGGCAAGAAGTCACTAATTACTAAGATGGTGGCATTATTCTAATAAAGTGGAAGGAGGATGAAGTGTTAGGTGATAATCATTCACATATTTGACTTTCTAAGTTGAGAAAAAGTAAAGCACAATCTCTTTCATTTAAAAAAGAATAGTGTGACTCTTGTCTCCAAGAAAAAAATGACTTGTATTCTTAAGAATATGGATTTGAATTCTACTACCAATATGAGGGCTTTGTTGACAATTAATCAATTTATAAATACATCTCTAAATGTTCTTTAAATTGTAAGGTCTACTATATTTTTAATGATACTCCGAGAATTAACTCCCTTAAACTTTATAAAAAAATATTTAAAAAAAAATAGTGCAAATTGATGTCTGGATCTTCTATTCCATTTGTTAACATTTTCCCTAATTAATTAAAACTTTAAGTAAATTATATAAATTCTTGAATCTTTACTAAAATTATACACAACTTTTTTGTATTCAAGATTAATACAAATTTCCTTTGAAATTTTGTGAAAAATTACAAATTTCTCATCTAATCAAATTTTTCAAAGCTTATATACAGACTTTTCTAAAATTAAAATTAAATTATACAGACTTTATTTTTTAAGTTTTTTTGGAATTATATATTAATAAACCTCTTATTTTTTTTAAAAAATATACACAATTTGTAAAATAAAGCAAAGACCTGTATGATTTCAGAAAAAAATTAGAAAAAACCTGGGAAATTTATTTGTTTTCCAGGGCATGTAATTTATATTTTGAAAATATAAGAAAAATCATATAGTTTAGTTGAATTTAAGGATAATTTATGTAATTTCTTTTCAGAAAATAATTCCGAGATTTTAAAAATAAAAAATGCGACTTACAAATCGTATTTCTCTTTTATGAATTAAAAGAATACAATTTTAAATTTTCAAATTGTAAAAACAAAATAAAAAATTGAATGAATTTAAAGAAATTAAAAATATAATTTTTCCAAAAATTTATTTATTTTCTAAATTCGCCTTTTTTTTTAACTTTCTATTTGTAACTACTTACCTTGCATTTATTTATTAAATTTATATAATGTGTTTAAGTTTTTCCAATGTATGAAGAAGAATAAATATTTGACACTTAGCTTTAATAAGTCAATCACTGTGTAATTGATAAATGATTGCATTTTGGCCAGAAACATTAAAAAAAAAAGACGATTTGTCTAGAACCTTAGCGTGTATCACCTTTGCCGAGTCGAAGCTAATATTAATATATAGAATTAATTCAATACATCAATATTAGACTTTTTTTTTTTTTACCAAGACATCAATATTAGACTTTGAATAGCCAAATATTGAGGAAAGAAACCAAACATAATTGTTTGACTCAAACTTTAAATTTTTCTCATCAGAGATTTAATTTTGAATTCTTAATTAATCCGGCTAAATAAATCTTATTTGATTTTTATGTCATGAGAGTTTTCATCCTGAATGCTATTAAATGAATTCTAAGAGAATTTTTAATTGTTCAGTTGAATTATTTAGGCTAATTAAGTTTGATTTGAATGATTTATGTTTTTTTATTTTAAAAGCTTTTCAACAATTAATTATTTAAATTCATAACTTAAAATTTATAAAATCTAAATCGTTAAAATTAAAATTTTAATAATTCAAAATTGAACAATTGACCTTCTGACCTTCTACCGATGGCCAATAAAATCATAATTTATTTTTACAACTCATAATAAATATACTATGACCGGCAAAATTTGCCCGCAACAAGAAAAGCTCACCAACTCATGTTAACGTGAGTGATAATAACTCTTATTCTTTCAGTAAATTGAGCAGGGAGAAATCTATCTCCAAAAAGATTAGTCTATGTTGTTATTGGTAAATACTCATAATCCTCTAAAAAGATAAATTACACAAAGCCCAAAAGTTAAGTTGCTGTTGATAGTTTGTGAAAAGTGAATCTTCTTATTGAATATATATATATATGTGTGTGTGTGTGCGCGCGCGCGCATAAAGGTTTAAGTGTAGGCTGGAGAACAATAAATTTACAGAAATTATGCAGTGATAAAAACTGTTTTGATTAATAGTTTATGATATATTGATTGAAATGGAAGAAGATGATGAAAATTCTAGAGAGTAAAAGAAGAGTGGTTATGTGCTTTAGAGGGGAAAAAAGATAGAAGTTATGTGCTTTTGTCTTTTCCTGAGAAAGGCATATTTGGTTTGAATCCTGTTGATTATTAATTAATGAATACAATTAATTATTGTTATTAGTTACCATTGCATGAAATTATTGAATTATGGATTATTTGTTCATAAATGGGCCCAATATTCCAACAAATCTAATACACGCTTACTTAAAATCACCTGAAAAATATTATTCGTGGACTCATGATTTGAATGTAAGTTAGGTGATTGGGCAAATTGAAGGGAAAAAGGTGGCGAATACGCAATTTCTCAACTTAAAATTAAGATTTGACTTGGCAACCCCACTTTCAATTCAATTCTGTGCCAAATTGTGCTGATTGACCAAAATATGCCCAGTTGTGTTCATTGACTAAAAAATTCTTCTAAATCACCATATTTTAAGAAAATGCTCTTCAATTTGAATGGTTTAATTTCTTTCTTGGGTATATATGGCATCAATGTTTATTTTATGCTTTTTTTTTTCAATACCAACAGGATATTTTTGAAAATCATATTAGGCCCCAATTAATCATAATCATGCAGGGGTTGAACCTCATGTAAAGCTTTCTCAGCAGCAATATTTTCTATACGCAAAACTTGAAAGCCTTGCCTTAGAAAATTTCTTTTTAATCATGTTGATACAAATACAAAGCAACAAAAAACCAAGGCACACATTGCAAAATGATAACATGGTGATAATAGTAATAGTGGATTTAATCCATCTGTATTTGATTTAAACATCTGTTTTATATTTTCATAATTTTTAAATCATTATTTTTTTAAAAATTGTAATTGAAAGATTTTTTTTACATGACCTTTTCTTTAATAACAAATATTAAAATAAAAATATATAAAATTTAGGCCTTTTAAAAATATAAAACTCTTAATTTGAATTTTGTTTATGATCAATAATAATATAAAATATAATGATTATATAGGGAGTTGAACTATTTACAAATTATGAATAATGCGTCCTATCTCTCTGTACAAATAAATATAATCCACATTAAATTTCAAAACAATATCACTTATTGTTTGTCATGCTTTAATCATATTTTTATATTTTATGACTTCCTGCTAATCATAAGCCCTGATTGTGAAAGTTGATGTCCGGCCGAAGCTGGGATGGGAAAGTCCAACATACCTACGGTGAAAGGACTATGTATCCTCAAGAGACATCGAGATTCTTGTGATGGGGATGTATTAGGAAAAAAGACAAGTTACAACCCCCTAAAAAAAATATTTTCCAATCAAAATCTCTATTTAATTTAATTTATCCTACTTAAAAATTTTCAAATGAGATTCTAATTAAAAAAATATTTTTTTTATTAGTTCCCAACTTATCCTTTTTTCCTTTTGAAAGTTGTTAGATTTAATGTAATATAAATTTTGATGATAACAAATGTAAAGTAATAAGGAACAAATATATCATAATTATCTAGCATATACATTATTTCTTAAAGAAGTAAAATGTACATTAGCATGTATTTAATTATATTTATAATGCACATTTTATACTATGTGCTGATATATCCACTGTACTCTTATAGTTTATAATACAAGTTGGATATATAAAATTAGACTAATTATTTAGTTTGTAAGTGTAACATATTAAATGTATGATGATCAAAATAGGAAGAGTGAACATTGGAATAAAAAAATAGAAATTAACATCATGTCTCACTCAAGAAAGGAGAAGAGAAATGATGCTCAAATAATTAAAGATTAGAAGGGAGCATGCTAAGAAGGAAATGACCGAGTGAAAGTGGAACTCAAGCATTGAAGACCTAGTTATTATGTATATTTGATTTTCACTTAGGTCTTCAGGTGGTTTCAATCTTTAAAATTTACTTAATCTTATTACCATATATTTTAAAGAAGTTAGATTAAGTAAATCTATTGTTAACACATGTTAGAATTGAGAAATGTTAGTTAACAGATAAATTTTGCTTATGTTTCATGTTCATTTTGTATAAAATTCAAACTTTACTTAGTGAAATTCGAATGTATAGAGATTTCATTTCTGACAGACGAATTTCAATTTTGAAATTTGAATTTTGAGCAAAGCATTATTAGTGGATATGTACAAAATTCATATGAAATTTAATAAAAATTCAAATGTTGGTGAAGTTCAAAGAGAGTTCAGAGTCACCCTCTCTGACAGACGAATTTTGAACTTCAAAGTGCGAATTTTAAAACGAGAACTTGTGAGTTTCATTAGAGAATACATCTGACGGATGAACTTTAATGTTCAACAGTCGAATTTTGAAGGAATAACTTTTATATCATGTTAAACAAGCCTCTGACAGACGAATTTCAGATTATGAAATTCAAATTTTAAGTGCTTTGTGAAAACATAAAAAAACTATTCAAATTTCAACAGACGCACTTCCAATATAAAAATTCGTATGAACAAACATGGGTTACCTTTGACAAACTTGAAATTCGAATTTCACTCCGTGACAGATGAATTTCTAAAGTTCAACATTAAACACATAACTATGTTGTCTCTGTGAAATTTATCTATTGAGTCTCAAAATTCAAATTTTGGAATGTTAGACATATTTAATGCAGTTGGTGAATGGTTCTTTTTGCAGAGTAACGGCTAGAACTGTATCCAACGGATAGATCTTGTGTCTAATGTCTAGTTACGCCACAAATCTTTAAATAGAACCACATTTGAACTTATAGGCAACAATCTTAAGAGAGTTATGCCAAAATGCTGCAACAATTTATAAAATCTTTTTTTATCAGCATTCTTTAAAAAACCCACCTCTATAGAGTGAGCTTTGAATGTATCATCCACTCTTGAAGAGAGTTTCACTTCTGTAATCATCCTTGTCTACAAAATTTGGGTAGAATCTTAGTGTGGAGAAATACTAAGGGATATTACACATCTTATAAGGGTGTGGGGACAGTAGCTTCACTAGTACCTACTTAAACTTGTGTGATGTACTGAGACTTCACAGATGCTTGGATTAAACCTGTGGGATATAGTGGAAAATTTCAAGTGGTGGCTTAGGGACTGGATATAAGCCAAGTGGTTGGACCGAACTAGTATAAATTTCTGTGACTGATTCTTCATTCTTACATTTCACCTATCTATACTCAACTCTCTCTATTCATTTTTGTTTTACTGCACATCTAGTGAAGTTGGGTTGTGATCTAGAGAGGGTGAAAATCTTGCATCACTCAATTCACCCCCTCTTGGGTGACTAGCCAATCTTAACAATTGATATCAAAGCTTGGACTCCTAACAAAAGATCTAATCATCCTGGAGTAAGATGGTTGGCTTTGGAGAGAATATACTGCCATTGGGGAACAATATTAATAGACCTCCAATTCATAGAGGATGATCTGTCATCAAGAAAGGAGATTTTGTGCCAAAGATGATGCAAAATGATGGCACATACAGAGAGAAGTTAGAAGGAGAATGGGGTGAAGAAGATAAGCGAAGTGTCCTGCTAAACTTCAAAGCAAAGCACTCCTTGGTTAGTGCTCTTTCACAAGATGAATTCTTCAGAGTGTCAAATTGCAACACAACAAAGGAAACATGGGATGCTTTGGAGATTGCTCATGAAGTAACTAAGGGAGTCAAGGAAAACAAGCTCAGCTCTCTCACAGCTGAATACAAAGCCTTCATGATAATGGTGAGTCTATTAAAGATTTCCAAATTTATTTTACTCATATCATTAATCATCTAGCAGCTTTGGAAAAAAGTTACACACAAAGAGAGTAAGTATGCAAAATACTCAGAACTTTACCTAAAGAATGGCAACTAAAAGTGACAGCTGTTGAAGAAACAAGATGAATATCATATCAATCTGTTACTGCACTATTTGGGAGCCTTGCTGAACATGAAAGAAAATTAGACCTTATGTGGGAGCAGCAAAACAAAGGAAAAATGTTGATGTTCAAAGCTATTACATCACAGAGCTCAGAAGATGATGATACTGATGATGAAAGTGATGATAGCAGTGATGATGAGGAGGACGAGTTGAGATAGTTGACCATCAAATTTTGTAGATTCCTCAACATCAAAAAGAAGAAACTTTAGAAACAAAAGTACTCCTACCTTGCAAATAAGTTGAAGTACCACTTAGAGGTAAGGAGGAAGATATGCAGAAAAGAAAAATGAGAAAGCTAAAGTGACATATACCTCTGCAATCTGGGGCAACAGTTCATATGAAGATGATAAGGATACCTATCCGTGCTTGATGGCTAAAACCAATGATGAGGTATCAAATTCTAACTCTGAATTTGATTTTGATAATTCTTCTGATGAGATACAAGATACTTATAATGAAATGCATGATAAACTGATTAGGTTAGCAAAAGCACTTGCACATAGTTAGAAGAAAATGATTTCCTTAGAAAGCGAATAGAATTTGAAAAGAATGAAAGTGAATCACTTAAACAGAAAATAAATGATTAGAAAATATCTATAAAACCCATACACACACCTCCTCTTGTGATTCATGTGATAGATTAACTAAAGAAAAAGAGGAGTTAACTAAGGTAATAGCCAATTTCATCCAAGGCAAAGATAAGTTAAATATTTCACTTAGTAAACAGAATTGTGTGTTTGACAAGCTAGGTGATGACTATATAAGTGAGTCCAAGGAGAAAAATAAAAAGCTGTTTAAAATTCTTTATACCTATTGTAATGCTTAGTTTACCATCATGCACATATTGTGGTAAAGATGATCATATTGCTTATCTGTGCAGTATAAAGAAAAATGATTTGAGCAAAAACATGAAATGGGTTTCAAAGAATACCACTATCCCTCCTAAACCCAAAAACAAGTGGGTAGCAAAATGTTCTTCTAGTGTTTCTTGTGTGCAGAACAAATCTAAGAAGAAAGAACATATTGGTGTGAAAAAGAGGATATTGAAAAGGAAAGCTTCTCAAAACTCTAAAGTTGCAATTGCAAATCATGAGAAAAATTGGAAGCAATCACCTCTCTCATCTCAAGGAAGCAGTTCAAATGGAAGTCAAATTACTTATCTTGAGAAGAGAAAGAGCAGAAGATCAAGAGGCAATGACCTCTATGTAAAAGAGAGACACGAGCAATATTATACTGCATACAAGCCAAAAATCACAAGGAAGTGTTCTTTGGTAACCTTTGACCCCTACCATTTTCAATTATTGCATTATATATTACATCTGGGTAAGATGGAACTTAGGTCCTATAAGTACTTTAAAATGTTTAAACTGACCATTAGTGGACCCCAGTAAGAAAGGATACCTAAGAAAGAAAAAGGCATTTCCCTTGCTTTCGCACGTACTCCTTAAGCTAAATGGTGAAAGTCTCACAAAGATGGAGTATTTGATGTGCTCAATTGGAATCATACTGAAAAAGGAAAGAAACTAGTTAGTAACCAAGCTAGTTTGTAAGTGTTTAACTAGTCTTTGAATATGCTTGGTTGGTACTAATACTTGAGGTCATTAAAATAAAGTGTGATCCTTGTTCAAATAATGAACTATTTGAATATGATGGTGCTTACTGTGAAGTTCAATATTTGCACAAGTTCATCTCCTTATTCGTATAACCAAACTCGTTTGCTTTTCGTAATTTCTCTTGCTTACTAATTGATAATATGAAAAGCATCCATATTTGAATAGATGTTCATACTTAAGGGGAGCTTACAACTTTGCATGTAAAGGATTTTATAAAAGCTCTTTTTGATTTAAAAGAAAAATCTTAATCATGTGCTCTTGTATGAACATGTTTATCTGCTGCATTGTGCTTTCTTAGTTTTATCATATGAAGGCATAGGTTGATGGGGAGTTTCTAATGTAATTAATTTGCTTATACTTTAACTCACCCCATTTACTGTGAAGAGTTTTGTAGCTTGGTTTTAAATTGCTAAAGGGAGCACTGATGTTTCAACATCTCTCATTGATCGTTAGGGAAGAAGGTAAAAACTCTTCAATTCTGAGATATCTCTTGTGATGTGTGCATATCATGATTATCTTTACAAAAAGCATCATAACAATTGATATCATAATAGTTTTAAGTAACAACTGATATTAGTTTTAATATCATCAATAATTGGCATCAATTTTGATATAAGTAAAAATTGGCATAATTTGAACATGTAGTACATAATAAGTTTTGATAATGATTTACATTTCAGTTTGTGCTTCAGTATATGCTTGAAACAACCTTAGACATCTATACTTACTGGTAAATCTCACTAATAGGGAGAGAAGAATTGTGAGAGAACTGTTCTTCATACTTTTTTGTTGATGTCAAATAGGAGGATAAGTTGTGTGAAAAATATGTATGTGCTTAATATGAAATTATCTTAATTGAATTGCATTATATGTGTTAATAATTCATTAAGGATATTTTTCACTAGTGATTTGTCATCATCAAAAAAGGGGAAATTGTTTGGTTTACTATAATATAAGTTTTGATGATGACAAATATGGAGTAATAAGGAACAAATATATCATAATTATCTAACATATAAATTGTTCCTTAAAGAAGTAAAATGTATATTAGCATGTATTTGATTATATTTATAATGTACTTTTTATACTATGTATTAATATATCCACTGTACTCTTATGGTTTATAATACAAGTTGGATATATAAAACTGGACTAACTACTTCATTTGTAAGTGTAACACATTAAATATAGGATGATCTAAGTAGGAAGAATGAGCATTGGAATAAAGAAATGAAAATTAATATCATGTCTCACTTAAGAAAGGAGAAGAGAAAGGATGCTCTAAGAATTAAAGGTCAGAAGGGAGTATGCCAGGAAAGAAATAATCAAGTGAAAGTGGAGTTCAAGCATTGAAGACCTTGTTATTAGGTATATTTTATTTTCAATTAGGTCTTCTGATGGTTTCAATCTTTGAAATTTACTTAATATTGTTACCATATATTTTAAAAAAGTTAGATTAAGTAAGTCCATTGTTAGCACATGTTAGAATTGAGAAATATTGATTAATAGATGAATTTTGTTTATGTTTCATGTTCATTTTGTGCAAAATTTGAACTTCACTTGGTGAAATTCGAATGTACAAAGGTTTCATCTCTGACAGATGAATTTCAGTTTTGAAATTTGAATTTTGGATTAAGCATTATTAGTGGATATGTGCAAAATTCATATGAAACTTAGTCAAAATTTAAATATTGATGAAGTTTAATGAGAGTTTAGAGTCACCCTCTTTGACAGACAAACTTTGAATTTCAAAGTGCGAATTTTAAAATGAGAACTTATGAGTCCCATTAGAGGATGCCTCTGACAGATGAACTTTAAAGTTTAACAGTCAAATTTCGAAGGAAGAACCTTTGTATCATGTTAAATAAGCCTTTGAAAGATGAATTTCAACTTATGAAATTCAAATTTCAAGTGCTCTGTGAAAATATAAAACAACTGTTCAAACTTCAACAGACGCACTTCCAATATGAAAATTCGCATGAATAAACATGGATTAACTTTAGCAAACTTGAAATTCGAATTTCAATCTGTGACAGATGAATTTTTGAAGTTCAATGTTAAACACATAACTATGTTGTCTCTGCAAAATTTGTTTATTGAGCCTTAAAATTTAAATTTTGGAATGTCAGTCGCAGTTAATACGGTTGGTGAACGGCTTTTTTTGTAGAGTAACTGCTAGAACTTGTGTCTAACAGGTAGATCTTGTGTTTAACATCTAGTTATGCCACAAATTTATAAATAGAACCTCATTTGAACTTATGGGCAATAATCTTGGGAGAGTGATACCAAAATGTTGCAACAATTTATAAAATTTTTCTTTATCAGCATTCTTTGAAAAACCTACATCTATAAAGTCAGCTTTGAATGTATCATCCACTATTAAAGAGAGTTTCACTTTTATAATCATCCTTGTCTACAAACTTTTTGGTAGAATCTTAATATGGGGAAACATTAAAGGGTATTATACATCTTATAAAGGTGTGGGGACAGTGACTTCACTAATGCCTACTAAAATTTGTGAGATGTACTAAGGCTTCATAGGTGTCCGGATCAAACCTGTGGGATATAGTGGAAAATGTTAAGTGGTGGTTGAGAAACTGGACGTAGGTCAAGTTGTTGGGTTAAACTAGTATAAATTTCTGTCATTGATTCTTCATTCTCATATTTCACCTATTTACACTTAACTCTTTTTGTTCATTCATGTTTTATTGCACATATGGTGAAATTGTGTTGTGATTCAAAAATGGTAAAAATCTTGTATTACCCAATTCATCCTCCCTTTTGGGTGACCAACCAATCCCAACAAAAGCTAGTTTTCGTTTTGTCTTTTGTTCTCTTTTTGTAGGGTCTATTGACCTCTTCTTCCCAAAAAGAAAAAAGAAAAAGCCTTCACTATACTACATTTTGTAGGTCAGAGTGAAAAATTTGTGGGTCAAAATTGGACTAAGACAGACTTTTGAGCCATAGCATAATAAATTGGACATAATTAACTTGTCTTAATAGGCTTACCACGGGCTAATCTTCAGCTTTTTTTTGTCTTCCTTATGAAGGTATAAATACATTTATTTTGCTCACCAATGAATACAATTTTTTTTTGCCAATCAATTACATTTATTAATAGAGCAACAATTAGATGTTAAACAAAAAGATACACAGGTTAATTGGGGATAGAGTATTTTTTTCATTCACAATATAAAATATAAAATCTAGAACATGTCAAACTATTTAAGTCATGAATAACATCGCTTATTCTTTATATTTGTACAATCAATAGGACCCACTATCTAATTCCTTAAAAGGGTCAAATAAACATTTTTACTAAGTGATATTAGAAATCAAATACAGTCTATTAAAAGGTAAAATCACAGAACGTATTTTTAATATTTATAAAAGTGAATGCACACACATGAATGCATTTGGAGAGAGATAAAGAAAAAAGAGACGACAAGTGTAATAATGAAATGTAAACTTTATACATAGTCATGTATTTTTACTTTTATATAAGAAAATAGAAATCACCCATGCAAATATAGGAAAAATAATTCTTTTACATACAGTTTTAAAAAAATCATTACATAAATAATAAAGCAAAAGCAGACATTCATTTAACTTTTATATTTATAATAAGTTGGCCAAATTTTTTTTTATATTTATAAATACTTTTGGAAAAATTAAAAATATAAATATGCTAGTCTTATCATTTAATTTTATCTCACATATATAAAGCTTATCGTTCAAATGAATCTCATATATTCTATATTTATCTCGGTCTAAAATTAACAAAAAGTAAATAAAAATTGTCTCCATACATTTAAACCTAATTAAACATTTCACCGCTCTATAGATTCAGACCCAACTTTTTTTTTTTTATAAACTCAGACCCAACCATATTTATCCATATAAGTCTACCAGTTTGTAAAACTGAGCAATATACATAGAAGATTGCTACACATGGCATATGTTGCGGAATTTGCGGATTTAATTTAGTGTCCAAGTGATACAGGAAGGCGCTTTTTTTGCATCTGATTATATATGAGGATTTGTGCAGAAGTGCCAAAATAAAATTCGGGGCTGGGGAATTGTTTTTAAATAAATACACTTATATGTCAAAAATAAATAAATATATTTACATTTAAATTTTTATTATTTTAAAAAAATTATTTTAATATTTATTTCTAATATTTTAGGGAATGGATCTGATATATATTTACATATATATATTTATTATATATATAAAAGTAATGAAAAAATCAACTCTTTCAAAGGTTTGAAAAAACCCGAATCTAGAAGCAGCTTTCTCATAGCTCCGATAAATCCAAGCTTAACTAATTGATTTAATTTAAAGTATTCATACATATCAAAATAATTCTCAATTCAAAATTAAGTAAAATTAGTTATAATTTAAATTTAAAATTATATTTTAAATTCATATCCAATCGCATGTGAAAATAAGAAAAAGTTGTAGGTGATATATATAAAAATTATATTTGCTATATAAAAATGTTAAATTTATGTGATATCTTTTAAATTTTAATGTGAATAATGTAATTTTTGTTTTAATTGTATATCAATATATAAATTTTACTTATAATATTTACATTATATTCTTGACTCAATCCCAAAAAAAATTATTAGTTATCTTTTTAAATTAGATAACTAACTATCTTATTTAAATATATTATGAATAAACTTAAAAAAATTTACTACCTAACTAAAATAATAAAATTTATAAATATATATATTTGAATTCAAAATTTGATTTAGGAAAATTTTTGAATGTATTATAAATTAAGTCTTATGAATGTCAACTGATTTTTAGATTCTGAAATGTATATACATTTGTTGTGGATATATTTGCTATAAATAAATATAGAATTTCATCATACCATTTCATGCTTCCTTATGTTTCCTTTCCTATCATCATGATGTGCAAATGATTATCCTAAATGCATTTTCAAGTCTCAATATGGAGAATTTTCAATATGAATGGTTATCATTGGTTAAGAAGTAAGAAAATTGTTTTCTTATTTCTTTTCTTAGAAATGAAGAGCCTTCCATTTAAGCACCCATATGTATGTTTATGACCTATACTTTTCTATATGTATTTTGCCTGGCTGCATTAGCAGGATGATTGGTCCTTTTACCAGAAAGGGAGAAAGATGGAACTTATAGGCTAGAGGGAAGTCAGATAAGGCATGTGCTCACTCAAAGATATTGATATTGATGCTGTGAAAAGATGAGTTTGTAGGGGAAGAAGAGAAGACAAGTATGAGTGTATGCATCCATAAAAAAGAGTGCTATTTTATTGATGACAAAGATTTGATCATGTGAAGATGTCAACTTTATCTAATTGGTTTGGTAGTTGCAAGATTAGAAATATTAAGAAGAATGAGAGGATAATGATGATGAGAGGCTTAGAAGGCCTGAAAAAAAAAATCCAAACCAATATGTCGCATAATAAGGTCCATCGTTCATAATATTTATTGTCCATATGTATTTCAGAATAATTTACATCTTTAAATTGATATGACAAGTGTGAAATCATGTGCCATTAATAACTAACTAAAATACTAACATATAAATATATGATATATAAATATAATCTGAAGTTTGACATGTTATGTCAAATATTTTAATTAATTATATTATATTTTTTTCAGCCAAGTTTAAATTTAAATAGATTTTAAATTTAGTTAGTATTTTGATTTCAATTTTATAATATTTCCTTATATTTAGTACTTTTTAAAAATATTAAATATATATCATATAAAATAAAAATTGACATAATCTTTAAAAGTCACACTATATGAATTTTTGTTTTATTAAAAATTAGACGACATATTTATAAATTGTTATTTTTGCCAATATACTTTATAAATAAAATCCAAACTTTATCATATTCAATTAAATATTGGAAACTTTTTGAATATATAACTATCAAATCACATAATTTCCAGCTGATTTCTAGTATCTTATGTGTGTTATGTGCTATGTATTCCATTCAGTTTGTACTATATGACATTTTATATAACAAGTTTTTTATTCAAAAGATAGGGTGTTGGATATTTTTCTTCCCATTTTACCTATATTTTTAATTTTTTCTTACTCCTTATTTATAACCCTACAATAATAATAAAATGAGGTATTTGATAAGGATAAAAAGAGAAATGTTGGTACTTTTTGCATTGATTTCAGGTGAAAAAATGATTTTCTTAATATACGTGTAATTAATACAAAATATTTTATAATGTGAATTGGAGGGAGTATACTATAAATCCCTCTACTAGTTCCTTTGTAACGTGCAATTTCATGTTAATGGTGGAAGGTATTATTTGATTTGCTAGGTTACTCATTTGCCCACCCATTCACATTCCAATTGTCACACTATGAGAAATTTGAATTTTGTTCAAGGTGAGACAGTCATTCGTTGCATTTAACACTCTAATTTAGATGTTGACATCGATTTTCCTATATTATATCAGGTCTTGGAGGTCTGGTGCCATGGTTTAGGGTGTGAAGGACACAAGTTTCAATAGTATAGTGGAGGGAAGAGTAAGGTTGTTGATGTGAGTATTGTTGGAACAAAATTTAACATGGGGTCACACATGTAAATATTAAAAGTGTGTGGTCATTATTTAAATAAGTCTAAATAAAGTGGTCTGTTTGGAATTTAAGTTTTAAATGCTTTAGGGTATAATTGTTATGGAATTAATGTGTAGAGACCAAAGTGAAATTTATAATTTGTTGAGGGGCTGAATTATAAATATCACATAACGTTTCTCTATAAATAGAGGGTCATGGTCCTCAGATTATAATGTCATTTGAACTTAGTTCTCTCACCCCCTTAGAGAAAACGATCAAGAAAGGTCTAATATATTCAATCTAGAATATCATAATATACCCGTTTGTGAATTCAAAGAGACTTCTCATGCGATGGATTCTGGAACACTCGCTTTAGCTTTCATGTTCTAATTCTTTAGATTTGATGTGGGTATTGAATTTGTTAAACATAAGGATTTGGTTGTTAATATATTGTTTGATTAAGTATAACCAAAATTGTGTAACAATTGCTATGACTTTGTTGTATTCCTTCAAGAACATGATGGAGAAAATGATATGATGGATAATGATCCAATCAACGTCCATCAAGCCATGCAAGACCCTGACTCTCAAAAGTGGATTGAAGCAATGAATGAGGAGTATAAGTCTATGCAAGACAATAAGGTTTGGGAACGTGTCCCATTACCAGAAGGTACAAAACCCATTGGTTGCAAATGGATATTTAAAACCAAACGAGAAGCAAACAGTAAAGTGGAAAGATATAAGTCTCATCTTGTGGCAAAAGGCTTTACTCAAAAGGAAGGGATTGACTATAAAGAGACTTTCTCTCTGATTTCCATGAAAGATTCTTTTAGGACCATCGCCTTAGTTGCATATTTTGACCTTGAGCTTCATCAGATGAATGTCAAAATGGTCTTTCTTAATGGAGACATTGATGAAACAATATATATGGTACAACTAGAAAACTTTGTGTCGGGAGACCCAAAGAAGATGATTTGCAAATTGACTAAATCCATCTATGGACTCAAGCAAGCTCCCCGATAGTGGTACCACAAATTTCATCAAGTGATTATCTCATTTGGTTTTGAAGTAAACCTTGTGGATAATTGTGTGTATCAAAAATCAGTGGGAATAAATTCATATTTTTGGTTCTGTATGTGGATGACATATTACTAGCCACTAATGATGTAGGTGTACTGAATGAAACCAAGAGATTTCTATCAAAGAATTTTGAGATGAAAGATCTTGGTGAAGCTTCATTAGTATTAAGAATCCAAATAAATTGAGATCGCACTCGAGGTATTCTTGGATTATCACAAAGAAGCTATATAGAGAAAGTCTTCAAAAGATTTAGCATGCAAAATTGCAAACCGGGTAATACCCCTGTTGCTAAAGGCGACAAGTTCAGTCTCAGCCAGTGCCCTAAATCTCACCTTGAAACTATAGAAATGCAAGAGATTCCCATTCTTGTCACCACCAATTGTTACATAATTTTGGTTATACTTAATCAAACAATATATTAACAACCAAATCCTTATGTTTAACAAATTCAATACCCATATCAAATCTAAAGAATTAGAACATGAAAGTGGAAGCGAGCATACCAGAATCCATCGCATGAGAAGTCTCTTTGAATTCACAAACGGGTATATTATGATATTCTAGATTGAATATATCAGAACTTTCTTGATAGTTTTCTCTAAGGGGGTGAGAGAACTAAGTTCAAATGACATTATAATCTGGGGACCATGACCCTCTATTTATACAGAAACATTATGTGATATTTATAATTCAGCCCCTCAACAAATTATAAATTTCACTTTGGTCTCTACACATTAATTCCATAACAATTATACCCTTAAGCCTTTAAAACTTAAATTTCAAACAAACCACTTCATTTAGGCTTATTTAAATAATAACCACACACTTTTAATATTTACATGTGTGACCCCATGTTAAATTTCATTCCAACAATCACCCACTGGGCTATATATGTAAACCTTATAAAAAAGTGCTTATCTATATGAGCTCAAAAACTTTTGTCATTTTATTCATAGGATATAAACAATCGGGTCCAATGATTGTATTAATATAGGATCAAAGAGGCATTCGTCATATTTTTCATGACTAGACCTAACAATGGTCACATATATTGACACAACCAAATGACATAGATCAATCACAGATGTGTAGCATGGAAAATTATATACAATGTTATCTATACATGTCTTTTTCCAACTGATCCTCCTTACTTTAGTGAGATCAATACTTTAACATAACATAACAGAGTGGAACCCAGTAATTAAATACTAAATAACTTTATTTCTGATCAGAAAATACATTTTAGTACACAAAAGTCTTACATTGAACATTACATACTCCCACTATATTGAGATATCCTCAAACATAATAACACCCATATGAGTGGTATGCTCATGAAAGACCATGGATGGTAATCCTTTTGTAAGCGGATCTTCTATCATGTAGTTTGGCCCAATATGTTCAATGGATATTTGTTCACTCTGCACTCTTTCTTTTACTACTAGGAACTTGATGTCTATGTGTTTTGACTTAGACGAACTCTTGTTGTTGTTAGAATACAGAATAGCAGACCTATTGTCACAATATAACTTCAGTGGTCTTTTTACACTTCCTAGAATGCGTAGCCTAGTGACAAAGTTTCGCAACCATATTCCTTGATTGGATGCCTCATAACACACTACAAATTTTGCTTCCATGGTAGATGAAGCTATAAGTGTTTGTTTGGCACTCTTCCATGAAATAGCTCCACCAGCTAACAAAAAAATGTAGCCTGAAGTGGATTTCCTACTACCTTGACATCCAGCGTATTCAGAATCAGAATACCTTATGATCTCTAGTTGATCTGATCTACGATATGTGAGCATGTAATCCCTCATTCTTTTTAGATGGCGCATAACCTGTTTGGCTGCTATCCAATAATCCATTCTTGGATTACTTAAATATCTACCTAGCATACCAACAATGTACGCAATATCTGGATGCGTGCAAACCTGAGCATACATTAGACTCCCAACAGTTGATGCATAGGGAATCTTTTGCATTTCTTCAATTTCGAGATGGTTTTTTAGAACACTAGCTGAGGCTGAACTTGTCACCTTTAGCAACAGGGATATTACCTAGTTTGCAATCTTGCATGCCAAAACATTTTAGAACTTTATCGATATAATTCCTTTGTGATAATTCAAGAATATCTCGAGTGCGATCTCGATGTATCTGGATTCCTATTACAAAGAAGGCTTCACCAAGATCTTTCATCTCAAAATTCCTTGATAGAAATCTCTTGGTTTCATTCAGTATGTCTATATCATTAGTGGCAAGCAGTATGTCATCCACATACAAACCAGAAATATGAACTCACTCCCACTGGACTTTTGATACACACAATTATTAACAAGGTTTACCTCAAAACCAAATATGATAATCACTTGATGAAATTTGTGGTACCACTATCGGGAAGCTTGCTTGTGTCCAGAGATGGATTTATGGAAATTAGATTAGGAATAATCTACAATTGATATCAGAGACACCATATTCAATTCTACAGAATGCTTAATTATATGCATGTTAAAATTTTTTGAACCCTAGGATCATGAATTTGGGGGTTTTGATATCTTTGACTAAATCTGTGAAATTGGTTTATACAAGTATTTGATTTCTAATTGTGGATGATGCTTCCATCAGTTTAATTGTAGGTTATTTCTAATCCAATTTCCTTATTCTATACCATATCAATTCAACAGAATAAAGTATGAAGCGGAAGCGTACCTTATGAATTCATGAATTAAGATAGGAGATTCAAAAGATGATTTTGAGAGATTGAATGTTAGGTTTGATATTCTAGGTTGTGAATAATTGTAGGTTATTCCTAATCCAATTTCCTTGTTCTATACCATATTAATTCAACAGAAGAAAGTATGAAGCAGATACGTACCTGATGAATCCATGAATTAAGATAGGACTTTGAGAGATTCAAGAGATAATTTTGAGAGATTGAATGTTAGGTTTGATCTTCTAGGTTTTAAATGTGTGGATGTTCTTAAATTTTTCTCTTGAAGGGGAGGCATAGAATTTATCCTATGAAAATCCAATTTGAGGACCAACCAAAAACCCTTTTTACAGTCAACCGGTATGATTGTTTCTTTATGTAATATTTCTAATTTGGCCCTTCATCAAATTAGAAATGGTACTTTTGGCATCTACACTTAATTCCCTTAACAAATATAGCCCTAAGCCATAAAAACTTAATTCTTAATTAGATCATTTTAATAAGGCTTAATTAAATAATAGACACACATTTTAATATTTACATGTGTGACCCTACATACTGAAATTTTAATTCCAACAATCTCCAGCAGGGCCAATAATGTAACTTTATAAAATGTGTTTATCTTTATGAGCTCAAAATTTCGGCATTATGTATACAGGATATATACAATTTGGTCCATTGATTACATCAATATAGGATCAAAGATGTTGTTGTCACATTTAGTATGACCAAACCCAACAATGGTCACGTATACTAATGCAATTAAATGACATAAATCAATTAAGGAAGTGTAGCATGGAAAATTGCATGCAACGTGATCTTTACATGTCTATTTTCCAACTGGCCCTACTTTACTTTAGTGAGATCAATACTTTAGCATAATGTAACAGAGTGAAACACAATAGTAAAATATTGAATAACTTTGTTTATGATCAGAAAATATCATAATACAAATCTTTCTTGCATTAAACACAAAATACATACTCCCACTATACTGAAGTATCCTCATACACAATAACACCCATATTAGCAGTACGCTCATGAAAGACCATGGGTGGGAATCTTTTAGTAAGACGATCTGCTATCATGGAGTCTGTTCCAATATGTTCAATGGATATTTGTTTGCTCTGTACTCTTTCTTTCACAACTAGGAACTTAATATCAATGTGTTTTGCCTTAGATGAGCTCCTGCTGTTATTCGAATATAGAATTGCCGCCCTACTATCACAATACAACTTCAGTGGTCTTTCTATGTTTCCCAAAATACGCAGCCTAGTAACAAAGTTTCGCAACCATATTCCATGATTGGATGCCTCATAACATGCTACAAATTCTGCTTCCGTGGTGGAGGAAGCTATTAGTGTCTGTTTGGCACTTCTCCAGGAAATGTCTCCACCAGCCAATAGAAAAATATAGCTTGGTGTGGATCTTCTACTATCTTAACATCTAGGAAAATTAGAATCAATATACCCTATGATCTCTAACTGATCTGATCTTCGATATGTGTGCATGTAATCCTTCAGTCTTTTGAGATAGCACATAACTAGTTTGACTACTTTCTAATGATCCATTCCAGGGTTACTCAAATATCTGCCTAACATACCAACAATGTACATAATATCTGACACATACAAACCTGAGCATACATCAGACTCCCAATAGTTGATGCATAGGGAATCTTTTGCATTTCTATAGTTTCAAGGTAAGATTTAGGGCACTAGCTGAGACTAAACTTGTTGCCTTTAGCAACAGGGGTATTACCCGGTTTGCAATCTTGCATACTAAATCTTTCGAGGACTTTCTCTATATAGCTCCTTTGTGATAATCTAAGAATACCTCGAGTGCGATCTCAATTTATTTGGATTCTTAATACAAATGAAGCTTCACCAAGATTTTTCATCTCAAAATTCTTTGATAGAAATCTCTTAGTTTCATTCAGTACACCTACATCATTAGTGGCTAGTAATATGTCATCCACATACAGAACCAAAAATATGAATTTACTCCCACTGAATTTTTGATACACACAATTATCCACAAGGTTTACTTCAAAACCAAATGAGATAATCACTTGATGAAATTTATGGTACCACTGTCGGGGAGCTTGCTTGAGTCCATAGATGGATTTAGTCAATTTGCAAACCATCTTCTTTGGGTCTTCCAACACAAAGTTTTCTGGATGCACCATATATATTGTTTCATTAATGTCCCCATTGAGAAAACCCATTTTGACATCCATCTGATGAAGCTCGAGATCAAAATATGCAACTAAGGCGATGATTGTCCTAAAAGAATCTTTTGTGGAAACCAGAGAGAAAGTCTCTTTATAGTCAATCCCTTCCTTTTGAATAAAGCCTTTTGCCACAAGAAGAGCCTTATATCTTTCCACATTATCGTTTGCTTCCCGTTTGGTTTTAAATATCCATTTGCAACAAATGGGTTTTGCACCTTCTGGTAATGGGACAAGTTCCCAAACTTTATTGTCTTGCATGGACTTATACTCCTCATTCATTGCTTCAATCCACTTTTGAGAGTTAGGGTCTTACATGGCTTGATGGACATTGGTTGGATATTCATCCATCATACCATTTTCTATATCATTTTCTTGAAGGAATAGAACAAAGTCATCCGGAATTGCTTTTCTTCTTTCTCTAGTAGATCTACGCAATGAAAGTGGTTGTTGAGACTGTTGAGTTAGTTCTATAAGCTGTTGAGTTTGTTCCATAGGAACAATTACCTCATCTTGAATGGGGTTTTGATCAATATTATCTTGTTGAGGTTCTGAATTCACTTCTTGAACAAGAACAGGTATGGTAACTTGTATATATTCTGAAGTAACTGCAGTAATTGGTTAAAAAATTAAGACCAATTCTTCCTCAAAGGTAATGTCTCTTACCTTATTTCTCCCCCCAAACTCGACATCCTCAAAGAACCATGCAGTTCCAATCTCAAATATTGTCTTAAGCATTGGATCATAAAACTTATAGCCCCTAGACCGTTCAGAGTAGCCAATAAAGTAACTACTAACTGTTTTGGAGTCCAGCTTCTTTTCTTGAGGATTATAAGGGCGTGCTTCAGCTGGGCATCCCCAAATGTGAAAGTACTTAAGACTAGGTTTTCGATCTGTCTAAAGTTCATAAGGCGTTTAAGTAGTTGATTTAGTTGGTACTCTATTCAAAATGTAGGCTGCTATCTTAAGTGCTTCTCCCCAGAGTGATTCTGGCGAGGTGGAATGACTAATCATACTCCTTACCATATCCTGAAGAGTCCGATTTCGTCTTTCAGCTACACCATTCATGCTAGGTGATCCTGGCATTGTGTATTGTGAGACTATTCTCAATTCCTCTAGGAATCTAGCAAATGGTCTTGGTCGTTATTCACCTGAACTGTCATATCTGCCATAGTATTCACCACCACGATCAGATCAACGCTCTTAATTCTTTTATTGAGTTGATTTTCAACTTTAGCCTTAAAGATTTTGAACATATCCAAGACCTCTGGTTTTTCATGAATCAAATATAGATACCCATATCTCAAATAGTCATCTATCAATGATACAAAATATTGTTGACCATTCAACAAAGGTGTAGGAAATGGTCCACAAATGTCTGTATGTATCAATTCTAAGACATCTAAACTTCTATAGGCACCTACTCTTTTAACTTTGGTTTGTTTGCATTTGATACAGTCAATACAAATTTCAAAGTCTGTAAAGTCTATATTGCTCAAAATACCATTAGACACAAGACGTTCAATTCTTGGTTTAGAAATATGACCTAATCGTTTGTGTCATAATGACCCCAATTTTTCCTGGTTAATTTTACACTTAGTATCGCATGATGACACATGCAAGCCTTCTTAATAAGATTCAACCATGTCAAGTAAATATAAATTGTCATAAAATATCAAAGAACCATGTCCAACAACATTTGAATTAATAGATATTACAACCTTATTGTCTCCAAATGTACAAAAGTAACCAGATTTGTCCAATTCAAAAACAGAAACCAAATTCCGTCTAAATGACAGTACAACAAAAGTGTCTATCAAATCCAAATAATGACCAGTTCCTAATAATAACCAGTCCCATATAAATGCATCTTTAAGCATGAGTTGGCTTTCGGTAGCTCAAGCAACCCTGCATAGAAACACTTATGTGAATAGTAGTACCAGAATCTAACCACCATGTGTTTCTAGGTATTGAAGCTAAATTAACCTCGAAACAAACCAAAGCAAGAGACATACCTTTATTTACACGCCATGAGTGATACTTGGTACAATCTTTTTTCTGATATCCAGTTTTCTTACAAAAGAAACATTTATCCTTATCCTGAACATATTTCTTCTGATCTGAACCACTAGCAGACTCAGATCTTTTTCTCTTTTTGCCTTTGCCTTTAGAGGTGGTTGCTAGATTAACACTTTTAGTGCTATCTTGCTTTAGCCTCTCTTCCTCTTGCACAAGATAAGAAATGAGCTCATTAAGAATCCATTTATCCTTCTGGCAGTTATAATTGACCTTAAAGTGGTTGTATTGCATAGAAAGAGATATGAGTACCAAATGCACCAATAAATCCTCGGTTAACTCAAGCTTTAGTTCCTTAAGCTTAGAAGCCATGTGAGACATCTCTATGATGTATTCCCTGATGTTTCTTTTTCCTTTATACTTCATAGAAATCAAGTATTGCAAAAGCGTACTTGTTTCTGCCTTATCACTTTTTACAATGCGTTTCTCAATTTCAACAAGGAAATCCTTAGCATTGGTAATCTCATCTGACACCGCACCCCTAAAAGCTTCGAGAATGCCACGCTTGATGATCATCGGACTCATGCGATTTGAGCGATCCTACTTCTCAAAGAGCCTCCGTTCATCAGAGGAACTTGCATCCGTAAGAGAAGTAGGTCACTCAATCCTTAATGCAAAGTCCAAATCCATACACCCCAAAACAATTTGTATATTTTCTTTCCATTCCTTGAAATTGGTGCCATTCAAAATAGGAACAGAATTCAAGTTGGCAGTTATTGAAGAAATAGCAGCTAAAAGAAAAGAATACAACACAATAAGCATAGTCACAATAAATATAAACTGATAGCAATAAATTCAAATAATTAAAACCCAAAACAAGTTATCGGTATAACATTAATATTAAGTCTTTGCACAACAATATTAATTGTAAGTGGTAATATTATTGCAATGATCAAATACTGGCAATAATTACTGTCAAACAATAAATGATTTTTGAATCAAATTATTATTCGCATGTAAAAAAAAAATTATAATTATCACATATTTATCATCACATGTGTGCATATAATTCAACCAAATATCAACCTCCCTTTTGGGTCGGTCAAGATATATGTATAACATTATACATATTCAACATCTATTATTCCTTTTGAAAAATTTTAACAAGAGAGGTTACTTTGGTATCATTCATGTGTTAATTAGTGCACATAGAATAATAGACAAAAAATTTTAGGAAAATAAAATATCACTTAAAATAATTACTTGAATATTATTGCTGAAAAGAAAAAATGATCTTAAATAATATATTATAACATATGACTTTAATATAATATATATACATAACAACTTATATCATAATATATATATATACACACACTAACCAACGTGCTTCTAATATATATATATATATATATACACACACTTGACTTTTCGGCCACCCACGTGAAACCATCATCCTTGGGTTTATTGACATATATTAGATGCTGGCCCCATCTTCCTTTCTTTTTTCTTTTTTAACTTATTAATTTTTAACAAAAAAGGCTGCAAGACACTTCAACATCATGATCGAACATGAATGAAGCAATTAACCGAAACGGGGAAAAAAATATTACAACGTCTCGTAAAACAACTTTATCTATAACTATTATGCCTTTTTGAGAGTAAAAGTGAAGCAACTTTTCATAAAAAACTGAGACATGTTTGTTCGAAAAGCAAGATTGAATCAATATTCCATGGTAGTGTTTAAGTTTTTCGGCAAGAGGATGGGTAACAATAATTTTAAATAAAACCCCTTAATAATTTTTTTTTAGTTTGATTGAAAAAAAAACTACCAGTAAACCACCATGAAAACTTTGAACAGCACAGTGAGTATCATTATGGCACAAGCACTTAGGTCACATTTCTAAACCAAGAATTGAATGACTTGTGTCTGATGACATTTTGAAAAATATACACTTTACAGACTTTGATGTTTGTAGTGACTGTATCAAAGGAAAACAAACCAAAGTTAAGAAAAAAGGTGCCCATAGAACCTTAGACATCTTAGAATTGATACATACGGACATTTGTGGACCATTTCCTAAGCCCTCATGGAATGGTCAACAATACTTTATATCATTCCTAGACGATTACTCTAGATATGGGTATCTATATCTAATTCATGACAAATTTGAGTCACTTAGACATGTTCAAAATTTTAAGGCTGAAGTTGAGAATCAACTCAACAAAATAATCAAGAGCTTTAGATCTGATCGTGGTGGTGAATACTACGGTAGATATGACGAATAAGGTGAACAACGTCTATGACCATTTACTAGATTTATAGAGGAATTAGGGATCGTTCCATAGTACACTATGCTTGGATCACCTCGCATGAACAGTGTAGCTGAGAGGTGAAACCAAACTCTTTAGGATATGGTAAGGAGTATGATGAGTCATTCTACCCTACCAGAGTTACTTTGGGGAGAAGCAGTCAAGACAGTAACCTATATTTTGAATCGAGTGCCAACTAAGGCAACTGCTAAAACATCTTATGAGCTTTGGATATGGTGAAAGCCTAGTTTTAAGCATTTTCATATTTGAGGATGCCCAGCTAAGACACAACCTTATAGGCCTTAAGAAAAGAACTTGGACTCTAAAATAGTTAGTAGTTACTTTGTTGGCTACTGTGAATGTTCTAGGGGCTATAAGTTTTATGATCCTACACTTAAAACCATATTTGAGACTAGAACTGCATGGTTTTTTGAGGATGTTGAGTTTAGGGGGAGAAATAAGGTTAGACACATTACCTTTGAGGAAGAATCAGCTTCAATTCTTGAGCCAATTCCTATAGCTCCTTCTAACAATATGCAGGTTACTATAATGATTATTGTTCAAGAAGAAAATCCAAAACCTCAACCTCAACAGGATAATATTGATAAAACCCCTATTCAAAATGAGGTAATTGTTCTTATGGAACAAACTTAATAGCCTCAACAACCAGAGTCATTGCGTCAGTCTATTAGAGAAAGGAGAAATGCAATTCCAGATGACTACATTGTGTTCTGTTTAGAACATGATGGAGATAATGGTATGGTGGATGATGATCCAATCAACATCCATCAAGCCATGCAAGATTCCAATTCTCAAAAGTGGGTTAAAGCAATGAATGAAGAATATAAGGCCATGCAAGATAATAAAGTTTGGGAACTCATCCCATTACTAGAAGGTGTGAAACCCATTAGTTGCAAATGGATATTTAAAACCAAATGGGATACAAATGGTAATGTGGAGAAATATAAGGCTCGTCTTGTGGCAAAGGCCTTTAATCAAAAGGAAGGGATTGACTTTAAAGAGACTTTCTCTCTAGTTTCCACGAAAGATTCTTTTAGGACAATCATCGCCTTAGTTGCATATTTTGATCTCGAGCTTCATCAGATGGATGTCAAAATGGGGTTTCTCAATGGAGACATTAATGAAACAATATATATGGTGCATCCAGAAAACTTTGTGTTGGAAGACCCAAAGAAGATGGTTTGCAAATTGACTAAATCCATTTATGGACTCAAGCAAGCTTCCTGACAGTGGTACCACAAATTTCATCAAGAGATTATCTCATTTGGTTTTGAAGTAAACCTTGTGGATAATTGTGTGTATCAAAAATTCAGTGGGAGTAAATTCATATTTTTGGTTTTGTATGTGGATGACATATTACTAGCCACTAATGATGTAGGTGTACTGAATGAAACCAAGAGATTTCTATCAAAGAATTTTGAGATGAAAGATCTTGGTAAAGCTTCATTTGTATTAAGAATCCAAATAAATCGAGATCACACTCGAGGTATTCTTGGATTATCACAAAGGAGCTATATAGAGAAAGTTCTCGAAAGATTTAGCATGCAAGATTGCAAACCGGGTAATACCCCTGTTGCTAAAGGCGACAAGTTTAGTCTCAGCTAGTGCCCTAAATCTTACCTTGAAACTATAGAAATGCAAAAGATTCCCTATGCATCAACTGTTGGGAGTCTGATGTATGCTCAGGTTTGTATGTGTCAGATATTATGTACATTGTTGGTATGTTAGGCAGATATTTGAGTAACCCTGGAATGGATCATTAGAAAGCAGTCAGATGAGTTATGCGCTATCTCAAAAGAATGAAGGATTATATGCACACATATCGAAGATCAGATCAGTTGGAGATCATAGGGTATACTATTCTAATTTTCCTAGATGTCAAGATAGTAGAAGATCCACACCAAGCTATATTTTTCTATTGGCTGGTGGAGACATTTCCTGGAGAAGTGCCAAATAGACACTAATAGTTTCCTCCACCATGGAAGCAAAATTTGTAGCATGTTATGAGGCATCTAATCATGGAATATGGTTGTGAAACTTTGTCACTCGGTTGTGCGTATTGGGAAACATAAAAAGACCATTGAAGTTGTATGGTGACAATAGATTAGTAGTTCTATATTCCAATAACAATAGAAGTTCGTCTAAGTCAACACATTGACATTAAGTTCCTGGTTGTGAAAGAGAGAGTGCAGAGTAGATAAATATCCATTGAACACATTAGGATAAACTCCATAATAGCGGATCCACTTACAAAAGGATTATCACCCATGGTCATTCATGAGTACACTGCTCATAAAGATTTTGAACATATTCAAGACCTCTGATTTTTCATGCAAGAAAAATGAAACAATTGTTACACAATTGTCACCAAAGTGACCTCTTTGTGAAGATATTTTTTCTCACAAGGATTAAGAGATGTTTTGTATATTTATAATATCATGCAGATATCTTAACCAGCCCAAAGGAAGGTTGATATCTGGCTGAGTTATACATGCATTTGCAATGATAAACATGTGACAATTATCGAGTTTTTCATGCGAATAATAATTTAATCCAAAGATTGTTTTATTATTTGGCAGAAATTTATTGTTAGTGTTTGATTATTCCAACAAGATTACCACTTATAATTAATATTGTTGTCCAAAGACTCGATATTAATGCTGTTAATGGTATCTTGAAATGGGTTTTAATTATTTGAATTTATTACTGTCAGTTTATATTTGTTGTGACTATGCTTATTGTGTTGTATTCTTTTCTTTTAGCTGCTATTTCATCTATATCTGCCAATTTGAGTTCTATTCCCATTTTAAATGGCACCAATTTCAAGGAATGGAAAGACAACACATTGATTGTGTTGGGTTGCATGGATCTAGATCTTGCACTAAGGATTAAGCAACCCCTTCCTCTTATAACTACAAGTTTCTTTGATGAACGGAGGTACTTTGAGAAGTGGGATCTCTCAAACCGCTTGAGACTAATGATCATCAAGCGTGGCATTCCTGAATCTTTTAGGGGTGCAGTGTCAGATGAGATTACCAATGCTAAGCATTTTCTTATTGAAATTGAGAAATACTTTGTAAAAGGCGATAATGCAGATACAAGTACGCTTTTGCAATGCTTGATTTCTATGAAATATAAAGATAAAGGAAATATTTGGGAATACATCATGGAGATGTCTCACATGGCTGCTAAGCTTAAGGAAGTAAAGCTTGAGCTAACTGAGGATTTACTGGTGCATTGGGTACTCATATCTCTTTCTATGCAATACAACCACTTTAAGGTCAGTTATAACTGCCAGAAGGATAAATGGACTCTTAATGAGCTCATTTCTTACCTTGTGCAAGAGGAAGAGAGGCTGAAGCAAGATAGCACTAAAAGTGTTAATCTAGCAACCACCTCTAAAGGCAAAGGCAAAAAGAGAAAAAGATCTGAGTCTGCTAAGGGTTCAGATCAGAAGAAACATGTTCAAGACAAGGATAAATGTTTCTTTTGTAAGAAAACTAGACATCAGAAAAAAGATTGTACCAAGTATCATGCATGGTGTGTAAAGAAAGGAATGCCTCTTGCTTTGGTTTGTTTTGAGGTTAATTTAGCTTCAGTACCTAGAAACACATGGTGGTTAGATTCTGGTACTACTATTCACATAAGTGTTTCTATGCAAGGTTGCCTGAGCTACCGAAAGCCAACTAATGCTGAAAGATGCATTTATGTGGGAGATGGCGAGTCCTTAAATGTAGAAGCAATCGGTCATTTTAGGTTATTATTAGGAACTTGTCATTATTTGGATTTGATAGACACTTTTGTTGTACCATCATTTAGACGAAATTTGGTTTCTGTTTCTAAATTGGACAAATTTGATTACTTTTATACATTTGGAGACAATAAGGTTGTAATATCTATTAATTCAAATGTTGTTGGACATGGTTCTTTGATATTTTATGACAATTTATATTTTCTTGACACGATTGAATCTTATCAAGAAGCCTTACATGTGTCATCACGCGGTACTAAGTGTAAAATTAACCAGGAAAACTTGGGATCATTATGGCACAAATGATTAGGTCATATTTTTAAACCAAGAATTGAATGTCTTGTGTCTAATGGTATTTTGAGCAATATAGACTTTACAGAGTTTGATGTTTGTATTGACTGTATCAAAAGCAAACAAACCAAAGTTAAAAGAGTAGGTGCCTATAGAAGTTTAGATGTCTTAGAATTGATACATACGGACATTTGTGGACCATTTCCTACACCTTCATTGAATGGTCAACAATATTTTGTATCATTGATAGATGACTATTTGAGATATATGTATCTATATTTGATTCATGAACAATCAGAGGTCTTGGATATGTTCAAAATCTTTAAGGCTGAAGTCAAAAATCAACTCAATAAAAGAATTAAGAGCGTCAAATCTAATCATGGTGGTGAATACTATGGCAGATATGACAGTTTAGGTGAACAATGACCAGGACCATTTGCTAGATTTGTAGACGAATCAGGGGCATCCCACAGTACACTATGTTGGGATCACCTAGCATGAACGATATAGTTGAAAGGCGAAACCAAATTCTTCAGGATACGGTAAGGAGTATGATAAGTCATTCTACCCTACCAGAGTCACTCTAGGGAGAAGCACTGAAAACAGCAGCCTATATTTTGAATTGAGTGCCAACTAAACCAACTACTAAAACACCTTATGAGCTTTGGACATGCCGAAAGCCTAGTTTAAAGCATTTTCATATTTGGGGATACCCAGCTGAAGCACGACTTTCTAGGCCTCAAGAAAAGAAGCTGGACTCCAAAACAGTTAGTAGTTACTTTATTGGATATTCTGACGTTCAAGGGACTATAAGTTTTATGATCCCACACCAAAGACTATCTTTGAGACGGGAACTGCATGGTTCTTTGAGGATGTTGAGTTTGATGGGAGAAATAAGGTTAGAAACATTACCTTAGAGGAAGAATTGGTTTCAGTGCCTGAATCAATTCCTAATGTTGCTTCTGATAATATTCATATTATAATACATGTTATTGTTCAAGAAGTGAATTCGGAACCTCAACAGGATAAATTTGGTCAAACTTTCATTCAAGATGAGGTAATTGTTCCTGTGGAGAAAATTCAGCAACCTATAGAATAAACTCAACAACCTCAACACCCAATGCCATTATGTAGATCCACTAGAGAAAGGAAAAATGCAATTCCAAATGACTTCATTGTGTTCCTACAAGAACATAATGGAGAAAATGGTATAGTGGATGATGATCCAATCAATGTCCATCAAGTCATGCAAAATCCTAACTCCTAAAAAATGGATTGAGGCAATGAATGAAGAGTATAGGTCCATGCAAGATAATAAAGTTTGGGAACTCGTCCCATTACCAGAAGGTGTGAAACCCATTAGTTGCAAATGAATATTTAAAACCAAACGGGATGCAAATGGTAATGTGGAGAGATATAAAGCTCGTCTTGTAGCAAAGGGCTTTACTCAAAAGGAAGAGATTGACTATAAAGAGACTTTCTCTCTAGTTTCCTCAAAAGACTCTTTTAGGACAATCATAGCCTAAGTTGCACATTTTGATCTTGAGCTTCATTAGATGGATGTTAAAACAACATTTCTCAATGGTGACATTGATGAAACAATTTATATGGTGCAGCCAGAAATCTTTGTGTCAAGAGACCCAAAGAAGATGGTTTGCAAATTGAGAAAATCCATCTCTGGACTCAAGCAAGCTTCCTGATAGTGGTACCACAAATTTCATCAAGTGATTATCACATTTGGCTTTGAGGTAAACCTTGTTGATAATTGTATGTATCAAAAGTTCAGTAGGAGTAAGTTCATATTTTTGGTTTTGTATATGGATGACATACTGCTTGCCACTAATGATATAGACATACTGAATGAAACCAAGAGATTTCTATCCAAGAATTTTGAGATGAAAGATCTTGATGAAGCCTTCTTTGTATTAGGAATCCAGATATATCGAGATCACACTCGAGGTATTCTTGGATTATCACAAAGGAATTATATTAATAAAGTTCTAAAAAGGTTTGGCATGCAAGATTGCAAACCAGGTAATACCCCTATTGCTAAAGGTGACAAGTTCAACCTCAGCCAGTGTTCTAAAAATCTCCTTGAAATTGAAGAAATGCAAAAGATTCCCTATGCATCAGCTGTTGGGAGTCTAATGTATGCTCAAGTTTGCACGCGTCCAAATATTGCATACATTATTGGTATGCTAGGCAGATATTTAAGTAATCCAGGAATGGATCATTGGCTAGCAGCCAAATGGGTTATGCGCTATCTGAAAAGAACGAGGGATTACATACTCACATATCATAGATCAGATCTACTAGAGATCATAGGGTATTTTGATTCTGAATATGCTAGATGTCAAGATAGTAGGAAATCCACTTCAGGCTACATTTTTCTGTTAGCTGGTGGAGCTGTTTCATGGAAGAGTACCAAATAAACACTTATAGCTTCTTCTACCATGGAAGCAGAATTTGTAGCGTGTTATGAGGCATCCAATCAAGGAATATGGTTGTGGAACTTTGTCACTAGGCTACGTATTCTAGCAAGTATAGAAAGACCACTGAAGTTATATTGTGACAATAGGTGTGTTGTTCTGTATTCCAACAACAACAAGTGTTCGTCTAAGTCAAAACACATAGACATCAAGTTCCTAGTAGTAAAAGAAAGAGTGCAGAGTGAACAAATATCCATTGAACATATTGGGCCAAACTACATGATAGAAGATCCGCTTACAAAAGGATTACCATCCATGGTCTTTCATGAGCATACCACTCATATGGGTGTTATTATGTTTGAGGATATCTCAATATAGTGGGAGTATGTAATGTTCAATGTAAGACTTTTGTGTACTAAAATGTATTTTCTGATCAGAAATAAAGTTATTTAGTATTTAATTACTGGGTTCCACTCTGTTATGTTATGTTAAAGTATTGATCTCACTAAAGTAAGGAGGATCAGTTGGAAAAAGACATGTATAGATAACATTGTATATAATTTTCCATGCTACACATCTGTGATTGATCTATGTCATTTGGTTGTGTCAATATATGTGACCATTGTTAGGTCTAGTCATGAAAAATATGACGAATGCCTCTTTGATCCTATATTAATACAATCATTGGACCCGATTGTTTATATCCTATGAATAAAATGACAAAAGTTTTTGAGCTCATATAGATAAGCACTTTTTTATAAGGTTTACATATATAGCCCAGTGGGAGATTGTTGGAATGAAATTTAACATGGGGTCACACATGTAAATATTAAAAGTGTGTGGTTATTATTTAAATAAGCCTAAATGAAGTGGTTTGTTTGAAATTTAAGTTTTAAAGGCTTAAAGGTATAATTGTTATGGAATTAATGTGTAGAGACCAAAGTGAAATTTATAATTTGTTGAGGGGCTGAATTATAAATATCACATAATGTTTCTGTATAAATAGAGGGTCATGGTCCCCAGATTATAATGTCATTTGAACTTAGTTCTCTCACCCCCTTAGAGAAAACTATCAAGAAAGTTCTGATATATTCAATCTAGAATATCATAATATACCCGTTTGTGAATTCAAAGAGACTTCTCATGCGATGGATTCTGGTATGCTCGCTTCCACTTTCATGTTCTAATTCTTTAGATTTGATATGGGTATTGAATTTGTTAAACATAAGGATTTGGTTGTTAATATATTGTTTGATTAAGTATAACCAAAATTATGTAACAATTGGTGGTGACAAGAATGGGAATCTCTTGCATTTCTATAGTTTCAAGGTGAGATTTAGGGCACTGGCTGAGACTGAACTTGTCGCCTTTAGCAACAGGGGTATTACCCGGTTTGCAATTTTGCATGCTAAATCTTTTGAAGACTTTCTCTATCTAGAGATTGGAGGTGCAATACTGCAATTGGTTCGATATTTACAAGTGATTACCTTATGAATATGGCCCAGTGTCAATCATACTTGGGTATTATCATTTCACAAAGGCAACAAGGGTGATTCATAATTAGTGGCGGAAGGGTTTCAACAGGTTAAGGATTGGGTTAAGTATTTTATTTTTGTTTCCATTTGTAATAGAAAAATAAGCACCGGATACTAATTGTTGTATAATTTTGATTATAACATTCGTTTTGAATTCGCTCAATTCCATATGATTTTGATTTGTTTTGTAATGAAATAAATTTGGAGACACTAGAAGTTTGCATTTGTCTAGAGTAGTAAAAGGGGATTACGAATTTACTTTAACTATGTTTATCTATTCTTGCAGATCATTCTTTTGAGGATTATAAATTATTCTTTTCATTCAAATGATTTAGAAGATGAAATTTTAAATAAAATTATTCTATGCAATTATATTTTAAATCTTGAAATTTTTTGGCAGAAAAATCTAAAAATTTTTTATTTGAAAAGGTTAAGAAATAGAAAAAATATTGTTTACAAGACATTGTTGGATAAGTTGGCTTCCCAAGAGGGGGGGTGAATTAGGAAGATTAAAAATTTTTCTACAAAACGTCAAGAAAGTAAAGAAAGCAAAGTATGATGGTAAAACAGAGTATAAATGAATAAATAGTAAAAGTAGCCATAGGGAAGAGAAGACTCAGATATTTATCTTGGTTTGGTCTCTCAACTTGACCTACGTCCAGTCCCCAAGTCACCACTTGAGATTTTCCTCTATTCTGCAAGAATTCAGTGGGCTTCTTACAAATGCCTCAGTACAAAGTTGATGCTCTATTTCTAGAGCTCACACTTTCTCTCTTTGCACTCTCACTAAGTACTTCCCCAATCCCTTGTGATATCCCCTCACAAGAAAATCTTTCTTCCAGATGAAGATAAGATTGTTTACAATAAATAAACTCTCTTAATCAGAGTGTATATGAAAGTTAAGGTACAAAGAATAAAGTATGTAAGAGTAAGAGACTTTGAATAGATGATTTGGCAGAGTTTCAGTATATACAAAGTAATTTTGTTACCCACATCTTCAAATGAAGTTCTTTTTATAGATTTCTACCTCAACTACACGTTAGAGACAAGATCTAGCCGTTAGAGACGTTACCCAACAGTTACACTGAGAAACTATCCATTCACCAACCGTATTTAATGCTTCTGACACTTAAAGTTCGAATTTCAGTTGGCTAACAGACGAATTTCGCAGAAACCGAAAGTTACAGCCTTTAACGTTGAACTCTCGAAGTTCGTATGTTATGAAGCAAAATTTGAATTTTCATCTTTAGAAAATGATTCTATGTTGGAACATACGAATTTTCATGTTTAAAGTCGTTCTGTTAAGTGTGAACAGTAATTTCAATTTGTTACAGTGCATTCGAAATTCGAATTTTGGAACCCCAAAATTTGTCTGTCAGTAACTGGTTCAATGAGGCACAATAGTTCTTCAATTTGAAATTCGAATTTTCAAAGGGCAAAGTTCATCTGTTAGAGAGACCTCTATTCAGAGTTACTTTAAAGTTCGAATTTCTGTGTTTTGTCATTTGTGTGTCAACATATCAACAAAATAGACTCACAAGCTTTGTGTCTGAAATTTAAATTTTCAAGTTCAAAGTTCGTCTGTCAGTGAGTAATTTTAAAGTTCTTTTTAAACTTGTTTTCAGATTAACTTTGACATATTCTCAGACGAATTTTTCAATTTTCATAAGTTGCATTTTATCTGAAATTCGAATTTTCAAAAGTCAAAGTTTGTCTGTCAGAGAAAGCTCTTTTTAGACATGTATCAAAATTCGAATTTCTCAAGTCAAAATTCGTCTGTCAGAGAAGGCTCTTTTCAGACTTGTTCATGTTCAATACGAAATTCGAATTTCCAAAGTCAAAGTTCGAATTTTCAAAACAGCAGATCAGTATAAACCTTTCAAACTTCATCTGTTGGTGGGTATTTTTCAAATATTCCATGAATTAACATAGAGTCAAGGTTTTAAAACATCTTTTCACCAAATCAAAGTCTTTTACTCAAATTAAAACATTACTAAATATTCTGCATCTATTCTTGCATTGATTTTTCTAGAATTCCTTCACTTGAACCCTTTTGTGCACCTTTGATATCTTTATTCCAAACTCTTGAAGGTTGGTTTGCAATTATCAAAATCACTTGATTCAACAGACATTACTATGAACTGTAACTTTCCTTAAAAAATATTAGAATATAAGAGATTATTTTTACTTTTAATATTTGACCAATAATTTTTATTAAATATTTTGTTTTAATTTGGATGATTTTAAATGCTTTGTGAAATTAATAAATAATCATAAAAACTGAATTTATTACCAAAATAAAATAGGAAAATCAAATTTAAATATTATGATTTTGAATTTAAATTGATCACGTTGAGAACTGAATATCTAAAAAAATATAATTGATCAAATATTAATTGATGTACATAACATTTAATCGATCAAATATTAGTTGAATTCTCGAATACATCTGGTCGTGATATTTTTCTTACATAGCAAGATTTGAAATACTTCATAATGGCAAAAAAATCCCTTCAAGAAAATGATTTTTTTAATCATGATGATAAGTTTTTTCTAATTATATAAACTAAAAAAGAGAGAGGGAATCTCACGACTATATGAGGGTGCCCACCTCTTATTTATATAAAAAAATGTGATAAGCTCTGGCTTAGCTGCCCAACTTAGTTGAGCATTGGGTCAGGTCGGGCCATTGCAAATATATATTTTTGGGTTGGGCACTAGACTAATGAAATATCAAATTAATATATACCATTTCTATTATAACTAAAAATATACCTGAGCTATGCATGTAATATTTTATGTTCTAATGAACTGAATTTGGAAAGGATATTTGATATAAAAAATATTTCTTGCTCTTATTAACATATTAAAAAATAATTATATCTAAGCTTTGATAAAAGATATTAAATTGAGCAGAAAAATGATATAAAAAAAAGAGTATTTGTGTTCATTATCATAAAAGACATGAAATTGAGAAACTCTTTTATTGGTCAAACCATACAAATGAATCAGTCACAATTTTTTATTGTCAAATAAAAGTTAATTAAACTATTGGTCAATTATGCTATTATTTGTATTTAATGTTAAAATAAATCAATTAAAAATGTTAATTGATAGATTTTTTTATTAGTTAGTCAACAAATATAATTTTTAAATTAAATGCATGATGAGTCAAATTATGAAATATAGTATATTTTAAAATATTAGGGATAAATGACCATTTGGCCTCCAAAGTTTTGATGAATTTTTATATTAGTCCCTGTAGTTTCAATTTGCTTAAATCAATCCATATAGTTTTATCCACTTAGATAGTTAATTCCTAAATTATCTAAAGTTAGAAATTTAATCTTCAACCGTCCAATATGGCAAAATTCAGCCAAATTCATGTTGATGTGTCAAAGAAATTTGGATTCAAAATAAAATCAAAATTTTGGTTTTTGCTAATTTGTTGGTCATTTAGAATTAACACTCACATTGATTGAAACGAGTGTGTAAAAATTTACTATTTCTACATATATTTAATGAACAAATAAATAATTTTTAAATCATTTTTATGATATTTTACTTTTTGGTTAAGAATGATTAATTCTATATATGCACAAAATAATAAAATTGCAAATAACATTGAAAAGAATATTAGCCAATATTATAAGAAAAGGGAAATAAGTAAGGTATTAAAATCAAACTGTTCATTGACTGGTAAAGACACATGTTCAAGATTTAATGGTCGAATCGTGATTGAACCGTAATTAAATTGATGATAATTAAATATATTTAAATTATATATTTTACTTTGAAAATTATATATAAAAAAGATTTAAATATTGCACATGCTTTTATATAATAAATAATTAAATATTGCAAATATATAAGCAAAGGAGCATGTGATATGTATGGCTGGAGATACACTTTGCATTCAAGGGCTCACAAGTTCGAGATATGGTAGTACATGAAAATTGTATTTCAGCAATGTTAGTTGGATCGGAATTGGATTGGTTCTAATTAATAATGTTGGTTGTAATTAATAATGTTATTGGAGAAAGAAAAAAAATGAGCAAAGATTAGTGTTAGGTTTAGCTAGTCATCTAAGATGAGGGTGAATTGAGTGATATGAGATTTTCATTTTTTTTTATGTATAACCCAATTTTACCAATTGTTACAGCAGAACAGGGATGAACGGAGAGTATTTTATCAATTGAGTAATTGAGTGAGGCAATTGAAGAGAGAAGATGAAAAATAATACACAGTAATTTATACTAGTTCAGCTCAACCTCTTAGCCTAAATCTAGTTTTCAAGTCACCACTTGAGATTTTTAACTATATTTTATAGGTTTGATCCGGGCACCTGTGAAGTCTCAGTATATCCCATAAGTTTCAATAGACACTTGTGAAGCTATTCTCCCCACACCCTTACAAGATATATAAATCCCTTAATGTTTCCTCACACTAAGATTCTACATAAAAATTTGTAGAATGAAGTATTATAGAATAGAAACTCTCTTTTAGAGTAGATAATATATTGAAAACTCACTCCAATGAGGTGAGTTTAACTATGAATATTGATACATAAATATTTTGTAAATTGTAGCAGCATTTTGGCACAAATTCACTTAAATTCGCTACCCATAAGTTTAAATAAAGTTCTATTTATAGATTGTGACTTGACTAGTTGTTTGTCACAAGATCTATCCGTTAGACACAAGTTTTATTCATTACTCTTCAAACAAGAGTCATTCAACAATTACATTAAATACATCTAACATACTAAAATTTGAATTTTCAAGCTTAACAAACGAATTTTGTAGAGTCAATGTAATTATGTGTTTAACATTGAATTTGATCAACATTTGTTTGTCACAACCTGACATTCGAATTTCGAGTTTGTATAAGATACCCCATCTTAATTCATGCTAATTTTCATATTAGAAGTGTGTATGTTGAGTTTGAACAGTTGATTCAAATTTTTACAATGGACTTTAAAATTTGGATTTTAGAAACCAAAATTCAAAATTTTAGAGATTGAAATTCTTCAATCAGTATTATGTTTAATATGATACAAAAGTTCTCACTTCAAAGCTTGAATGTTAAACTATAAAGTTTGTCTATCAGAAACATGTTTTTATGAGACTCACAAGTTATCAATTCGAAATTCACACTTTGAAGTTCAAAATTTATTTTTCAAAGAAAGTGACTTTGAACTTACTTTGAACTTCACTAACATTCAAATTTTGATTAAACTTCATATAAATTTTACATACTTTCACTAACCATGCTTAGTTTGAAATTCAAATTTTATAACCGAAATTTATCTATCAGAGGTAAAAGCTCTGTAACTTCAAATTTTAACAAGTAAAGTTCAAATTTTGCACAAAATAAACATGAATCATAAGCAAAAGTCATCTGTTAGCCAATATTTCTCAATTCTAATACACGTTAACATTAGATTTACTTAATCTAATTCGTTTAAAACATATGATAATAAGATTAAGTAAATTTTAAAGATTAAACCACCTCAAGACCCAAGTGTAAAAAAAATATACCTAATTTAGGTCTTCAAAAATTGAGGTTCACATTTATTTGGTCATTCGCTTCTTGGTATGCTCCCTTTTGATATTTTATTCTTGGAGAATCTTTTCTCTTCTTCTTCTTTGAGTAAGACATAATGTTGATTTTTCCTTCTTTATTCCAATACTCACTTTTTCTTCTTGAACAATCATATATTTAATGTATTACACTTATAAACCAAATAGTTAGTCCAATTTATATATCTAATTTGTATTATAAACTATAAAAACACAATGAATATATTAGTACATAACATGATATATGCATTATAAATATAATTAAATACATGACAATACTCTCTTTACTTCTTTTAGGAACAAAGCATATATTTAACAAATATAATACATTTGTTCCTCATTATTCTACATTTATCATCATCAAAACTTATATTATAGTAAATCTAACAATTAGAAGAAAAAAAAAGTTATAGGAGGGAAGTAGCATGAACATTTGTTGTCAGATACTTTTAAAAGTCATATTAAAGTTAAATTAAAAGATTAATGTGAAATTAAAATATAACTAAATAATAGGTGTCATAAAGTTTAAGATAATATTATCACATAAAGAAAAAAGAATCAAGAAATGAATAAAAAATGAGAGGATAGAATAGAGGGAAAACACAATTTGATAATTTTATTAAAAATGATGTCACCAAATATTTTTAGAAGGTAAATTATAACTAAATTTAAAATATTTTATTTAAAAAAATATAGATAAATAATTTGAAGTACAAATATATATTATCTATAAGAGAATAAGTTAAAAGAATTAACAAAAAAAATTGGCTAAATATTAAAGAAAAAAAAATAAAACAAGAAAGCATGAGTATAGAGTGTGGAAACAAAGTCCCACATCCACAACACATGAGCGTGGTTTGGTGGTCCCTCTATAAAAGGGAAGAGACTAGGGAGGCAGCTTTCATTCGTACATCATATGGGCTTGGCGTTTAAATAACTTGTGAAACCTAGGGGCCTCAAGTGTAATTTCTCCATAGAAAGTTTTATTTCTTTTTATTTTAATCTGAACTGGAACCGTCCCTATTTTTACCAAGTTAACCGGTCTTTGTCGGATTTTCAATGAGTCCAGTTTGGAGTAAGAATCGGCTCTTGATCCAACTAGTTGAATCGGCTAGTTCAGTTTGATTTTCTGAATATTGTATTTTAGCACATATTTGATTTGATATACACATATATCACACATTTGATTTAATATGTATATATATATATATATCAAATGTTGCTTACATATATCTAATGGTGCGTGCATAGATTGAGATTTAATTAAACCGGTTTAGTCTTCACCAGTTCAAGCCTTAAATTGCCGATTTAACCCAATTATTGACCAAGATTGATCGGTCCTCACGCAAGGTGGTTTCATATAGGACACTATTAGATGTCTAATGAAGAAAGAGAACGATATTTAATTTTATTGTCTTTTGTTAGTCTTGAATTATTGTATATATTGTGTTAACTGGCATATACTATTTGCTTCTTAAAGGAATAACAATGCATTTTCAATGTAATCTTATGATAATAAATAAAGATTCAATATACAATATAAAATAGGATATTCATCCAATTGAATTATTGATTCAAGCATTACTTATTATATAAGATGAGATTACAATTGAAAATAAGTTTCATTTTGAACCTTGTTATTGAAATTTGGATATACTCAAATTATATATGCCAGTTTTTGCTAACCCCCCTTTTGGAGGCAAGATGATAGTATTTGGGGGGAGATTTTTAACTGTTACTACTTATTGTACCAAGAGTAACATGAGATAATATGATTTTTGCACCCATCAAGTCATCGTACATTTGAAAGCATTGCAAAATGTTGATTTTGACAAAAAATGAGGCTACTACTAAGTACTAACCAATTCCAAAAAAAAAATAATATAGAAATATAAGAATTTGCTCATTGCTATAGGTGATTAGACAATTATGCTCATTAATAAAGGAGAGGTTGAGGTGACAATTGCATAAAATCCTCTATTTAATGTTTCATTGATGCTATTAAAATCATTATAAAATCCATGTATCTCATGACCCAAGACATACTCAAATGATTTTTATTTATTGAATTTAGAGTAGCTCATTTCTTATGTATATTAATAATATTATTCAATAATAGCCTTATCCTACTAAGTGGGGTCGACTACAGAAATCAATAGGCGTCAATAAGTTCTATCAAACACCATCTCTTCAAATAAATCATTTATAAAGAGATCATGTTTTATAACTTCTTTTAATGTCCTTCTTGGTCTTTCTCTACTCCTTTTAATAGGGTTCTAATCTATTTAATCAACTCTCTTTTTTAGTTCCTCTTATCCTCTTTTTTATACATACTTAAATCATCTTAAATGATTTTCTACCATTTTCTCCTCGATAAGTGCTACTCTGATTTTTTCTCATATACAATCATTTCGTATCTTATCCATTTTTGTATGACCACGCATTCATCTCAACATTCTCATTTCTACTACTCTCATGTTATGCTCTTGTTACCCTTTTAAAGTCAAACATTCACTGTCATATAGTATTACTGGTCTTATTCGATAAAATTTCCCTTTAAGTTTAGTAAGTGCCTTTCGGTCACAAATAACTTTTAAAACTTTTCTCCACTTTAATCACTTAACTTGTATCTTATGCATAATATCATTAAATTACATATTTTTTGTAATCAGGCATATCTTACAAGATTGATTTATGGGAACATTCTTTGCAACGTATGGGTGCAATGCTAGTTCAAATAAGAAATGAAAAGCAGAGTAAATCTTTCATTTTAGCTAATTTATTGAATAAATATAAATAGAAACAAACAAAATCATGACCCCTCTTTTTAAAATGGATTGCAACCTGACACGAATAGTGGTCAAAAGAATATTCTCTGATGATTTATAATTGAGGAGTACACGGGTATATATACAAGTTACCCTAGGAGCTAAAAAATAAAAATAGAATATTTACAATAAATGTAGGGATTATAATCCCTGATTCTATGCTGATTCTATGAAAGATAAGAATAGAAAAGAATCAATATAATCTAAATAATATCCTAAAATATTCTAATATCTTCTAACACTCCCCCTCAAGCTGGTGAGTGGATATTCGCCAATCCCAGCTTGGTGATCAAGTTCTGAAAATGAATACTAGACAATCCCTTTGTGAGAATATCAGCAAGTTGCTCTCCAGTGGGAACAAATGGTGTACAAATTAAACCAGTATCCAGCTTCTCCTTTATAAAATGACGATATACCTCAATATGCTTGGTCCGGTCATGTTGTACTGGATTGTGAGCAATATTAATTGCTGATTTATTATCACAGTAAAGCTTCATTGTACCGTCCCATTTAACCTTCAAATCTTCCAAAATTATCTTTATCCATAATAACTCACAGATTCCAAGGGCCATTGCTCTGAATTCAGCTTCTGCACTAGATCTAGCAACCACATTCTGTTTCTTGCTTCTCCAAGTTGTTGGATCAAGAGTTTTGATGATTCCAAACCAACACTCAAGAGCTTGGATTGAAGATATCAAAGGAGATCAAAGCTGTTTCAAGTGAAGATTTTCTGAGTGTTTGCTATTAGATCTTTTGTAGGATCTTTAGTTTTTGTTTAGATTGGGTAAAAGATTTTGATTTGAGAAAAAGACGTTTTCAAACCTTGATTTGAAGTTAAATCTTTATTTATTTGAAAAATACTCACAAACAGACGAAGTTTGAAAGTTTTACTGAACTGTCAAGTTGGAAATTCGAACTTTTCCTTTTGACATTCGAATTTCGAACTAAAACTGAATAAGTCTGAAGAGGTATCTCTCTGTCAGACGAATTTTGGTCATTCAAAATTCGAATTTTTATCAAATCTGAAAGAAGCCTTTTTGTGACAGACGAACTTCACAGTTTCAAAATTCGAATTTCAGACAAAATGCAATTTGTGAAAATCAAAGAAATTCGTCTGAAACTATGCTAAAGTTCATCTGAAATCAAGAAGAAACTAAGTTTGAAAAATGCTTTTTGACAGACGAACTTTGACTTAGTAACATTCGAATTTTCATCTAAGTCTGAAAGGAGCTTCTTTGTGACATTCGAATTTCACTCTTTCAAAATTCGAATTTCAGACAAAACAAAACTTGAGAAAATAGAAGAAATTCGTCTGAAAGTTTGATAAAGTTCATCTGAGATCAAGAATGATTTAAGTCTCAAAACTGATCTCTGACAGACGAATTTCAATCTGTCAAAATTCGAATTTCAGAGAAAGTGAACTACTGTGCCTCTTTGAACGTTCAATGGACAGACAAATTTTGGACATCCAAAATTCGAATTTCGAGGGTACTGTAGAAAATTGAAAACACTGTTCATGATTTACAGAAAAACTTTCTTCTTGAAAATTCGTATGTCACATTGTGAAAATATTTTATAAGTTTCAAAATTCGAATTTCACTCTATGGACAGACGAACTTCGTATTTTAACGTTGGAAGCTTTAACCTTCGATTCCTTCGAAATTCGTCTGTTGACCAACCAAAATTCGAATTTCAGTATGTCAGAAACATTAAATGCGGTTGGTTAACGGATAGTTTTTCAGAGTAACCGTTGGATAACTTCCCCAACGGATAGATTTGGTCTCTAACGGATATTTGAGAACTAAAACTATAAATATAACATCATTTGAAGTTGTGGGTAACGAATCAAACTTGTATATACCGAATTTCTGCTGAATCTTCATCTCAAAAGCTTTTACCCTTCCAACTTCATTATTTGTACTTAAGCCTTCATATCTACTCTATTCAAGAGAGTTATTCATTTGTAAACAATCTACTCTTCATCTGGAAGATAGAATTACTTGTGAGGGGTATTCACAAGGGGATTGGGAAGCACATAGAGAAAGTGCTTAGAGAGTTTGAGAGAGCTCAGAACAGAGCATACTCGTGTACTGTGGCTTTAGCAAGAAGCCCGTTGAAATTCTTGCTGGATAGTGGATAAATCTCAAGAGGTGTCTTGGGGACTGGATGTAGGTCAAGTGGATAGACCGAACCAGGATAAATCACTGAGTTTTCTTCTCCTTATCTCTACTTTTCAGCTTGCTCTGTTTTACACGTTGTTTTCATTATACTGTGATATCTTCACTTGCTTCACTTTGTGCAGAAAAATTTCAATCTTCCCAATTCACCCCCCCTCTTGGGAAGTCAGCCTTGCTAACACAAGTGACAAGGTTTCCACCAAGAAAAGTACAATAACCTCGATCAACCATGGAACTTGCATAATCTGCATCGGTATAGACTTCAAGAGTTAATCTATTTCCTCTTTTGAATAAGATTCCTTTTTCTGGGGTACCTTTCAAGTATTGTAGAATTCGATTTATAGCCCGAAAATGTGATTCTTTAGGAGCATGCATAAATTGGCTCACAACACTTACAGCATAAGCTATGTCAGGCCTAGTATGAGACAGATATATTAGTTTGCCAACAAGCCTCTGATATGATCCCACATCAACAGTTGTATCGTCTGGGAAGTCACAAAGTTTGTGATTAATTTCTATTGGGGTATCTATCGGTTTACATCCCAATTTACCTGTCTCAGTTAATAAATCAAGAGTATATTTCTGCTGTGATATAAAGATTCCTTGCTTTGAATGAGCAACTTCAATTCCTAGGAAGTACTTAAGCCTCCCTAATTCTTTAATTTCAAACTCTTGCATCAACTGCTTCCTTAAGAAATTAATTCCTTCCATGTCATCTCCTGTGACTATAATGTCATCAACATAGACTAGTAACACCGTCACTCCCCCTGAAGCTGAATGTCTGATAAATAGAGTGTGATCACCTTGACTTTGCTTATACCCCATACTAAGCATGACTTTTGTAAATCTCCCAAACCATGCTCTTGGTGATTGTTTGAGCCCATAAAGTGCCTTTTTAAGTCTGCAAACTGTATCGGATGTAAGCTGAGAATGAAACCCCGGTGGAACCTCCATATAGATCTCCTCTTCTAAATTACCATGTAAGAAGGCATTTTTAAAATCGAATTGCAATAATTGCCAATCTCGGATAGCAGCAATAGACAGTAAAATCCGGACTGTATTCATTTTTGCAACAGGGGCAAAAGTCTCCACATAATCTATGCCATATGTTTGAGTATATCCTTTCGCAACTAACCGTGCCTTGTATCTTTATAAGGAACCATCAGAGTTGAACTTAGTTGTGAAGACCCAGCGGCACCCAACTGGTTTCTTACCTCTTGGCAACGGAACCAAGTCCCATGTCTTGTTTTTCTCTAGGGCTTCCATTTCCACTTTCATTGCTTGTACCCAATTTTCATTTGCCAATGCCTCAGATAAAGTTTTAGGAATAGAAATATCATTTAAATTTGCAAGAAAGGTTCTATGGCTGCAAGACAAATTGTTATAGGAAATGAAAGATGACAAAGGATATAATGGACGTTTTGTGCAACTGCGAGTACCTTTGCGTAAGGCAATAGGAAGATCATCATCTATATTTTCAGGGATATTTTCAAGGGAAGGAGTTACCTCTGTGCCTTCAAGAACAGGTGCCAATTCAGAAGATTGAACTTGCTCTGGTTGAGATGTCTCTTTCCTACGAGAGTAAACCTGTAAAGGACAAGTAGGGAGTAAGGGCTGTTGAGAATCACAGACTGGAAGGTCCAAAGGAGTCATTTGGTATTTCAAGAAAGAAATGATCTTGACTCTGGTTATTAGGAAAGACAGTTCTCTCTGAAAGAATATTATGAAAACAGGCCTCACTCTCAGAAAAAGTCACATCAGCTGAGATATAAAATCTTTTTGAAGGAGGATGATAGCATTTGTATCCTTTCTGAGTAGGAGAATAACCAATGAACACACATTTTAGGGCCCGAGGATCAAGTTTGGTCCGATTTTGAGAATGCACATGAACAAACGCAACACAACCAAATATTCTTGGGATGAGATTATTCGAAACTTTGAAGTCAGGGAAGAAGTGAGTGAGAAGTTGTATAGGACTTTTTGAACCAAGAGTCTGTGTGGGAAGCCTGTTGATTATATAACTTGCAGTTAAAACTGCTTCCCCCCAATATTGTTTAGGAACACTATTTTGAAATAGCAAGGCTCTTGTGGTGGCCAAGAGATGGCCATTTTTCCTTTCAGCAACCCCATTTTGTTGTGGAGTATTAACACAAGAAGATTTATGAATAATTCCTTGAGTATCAAAAAAAGTTGATAAAGATTGATTGAAAAAATCTTTTGCATTGTCAGAACGAAATCTCTGTATCCCAATCCCAAATTGAGTTTTGATCATATTGTAAAAGGATGGGAATATAGAGCTTACATCAGATTTTTGTTTCAAAATATAGATCCAAGTTACACGAGTACAATCATCAATAAAGGACACAAACCATCGAGATCCAGAAATATTAGGAATATTTGAAGGGCCCCAAATATCACTATGAATTAAATTAAAAGGAGCAGAAGCTCTTTTATTACTAATAGGAAATGAAGATCGTTTGTGTTTAGCAAATTCACAAACATCACAATGAAATAACTCAATATCTAGGTCTTTAAATAAAGAAGAAAACATCATTTTAATAACATGAAAAGAAGGATGACCAAAACGGTGATGATGAAGCTAAATGCGGTCTTTATTCAAACTGAACTCTTTGGAATGAAAGGAAGAGGAAGACAAACTTTGAAATCCATCACGTCCACTGCACTCATCAAGGAAATAAAGTCCATCTTTTTCTTTAGCAAGTCCAATCTTCTGCCTTGTGCCCAGTTCCTGAATTTCACAATAGGTAGAAAAGAATAAAGCACAACAATAAGAATCGCTGGTAAGTCTTTTGACAGATATAAGATTGGTACAAAGTTTAGGAATGTGCAAAACATTTCTCAAGATGAGAGATGGACTTAAACGGATATCACCTTGACCAGCAACAGTAAGAATAGAACCATCAGCTATTATAACCTTTCTGGTACTAGGACATGGATTATAAGAGATAAATTTTTTTGAAGAATTGGTCATATGGTTATTAGCTCCAGAATCCATAATCCATGAGTCAAGAAAAACCTTATTTGAGGCAGTAAAAGCAGATGACAATTGAGTAATAACAGATGAAGGTTCAATAGAAATACCTGAAAACACCAAAGAACATGTACCTGAAGTACTGGTAGTATTCTTCTCCAGTGATTCCAGTAAACTCCTTAATTTTTCAATCTCATCCTTAAGATCAGGATGGTTGAAGCTTTCCTCTCCATTTGAAACTTCCGTTGCTACATGAGCTTGCCCTTGTCCCTTCTTCATATTCAGAGGTTTACCATGAAGCTTCCAACATCTATCCTTGGTGTGACGAGGCTTGTTGCAATAAGTACACCATAGGGAGTTCTTAGAATGCTTTGGTTGAGAAGCCTGATTATTACTCTTTGATACCAAAGCAGAAGTTTCAATTGTCTTGGACTCCATCATCACATTCCTACGACCTTCTTCTGCTAAGACAATAGCAATAGTTTCATTCAGAGTAGGTAACTCTTCTCTCCCAAGTATTTGAATTCTTACAGTATCAAGATCTGCATTCAATCCTGCAAGATATTCAAATATCCTTTCTTTCTCCATAAAGCGCTTCAGGATGACAGTATCTTCATTACATTTCATCATAATACACTGATAATGATCCAATTCCTGCCACAAACTTTTCATTAGCATAGAATACTCATTAACAGATTTACCTCCCTGTTTAGTAGAAGAGATTTTTGTCTTAATCTCGTAGATCTGAGCAGCATCCTTCACTTTTGAATAGGTCTGATGCACAGAATCCCAAATCTCTTTAGCAGAACTCAGGAACAAACATGATTTACTAACTTCAGGATCCATGGAATGCCACAGCCATGACATAATCAACGAGTCTTCTTCATCCCAGATATGAAACTTTGGATCACCTGGCTTAGGACCCGTACCCAATAGATGACTGAGTTTTCCACGTCCTTTCAAAAATGTGCGAACAAATTGAGACCAACTCAAAAAATTTTTCCCGTTCAATCTATAAGCCATTGGAACAACCTGCAACTCCCCAGAGACACCACCGATGCCAGCGTGATTACTAACAGTGGACGACTCAACATTAGGACCGGTAGTAGATGACTCACTCATGATTGAAACAGGTGCAGAAAAGAATGGAAGCGGTCAACGGAATGCGCCGGTCGAAGATTAAGCGTGAACAGTGACCCCGCAAAATAGTGAATAGTGACGCGTGAACAGTGATCGCGATGGTGAACAGTACCGCCGTGAACAGTGAACAGTCGCAGTGAACAGTGCACGCGCAGTGAACAGTCACCAACACAGTGAAACAGTAGCCCGGTGAACAGTGCGCACGGTGAACAGTCGCCAACACAGTGAAACAGTAGCCCCGGCAAACAGTGCCGTGAACAGTCCCCCCCGTGAACAGTGCGCGGAAAAATTAGGACAGAAGAAAAAAATATGATCAGAGAAGAAATAGAGTCTAGCTCTGATACCATGACACGAATAGTGGTCAAAAGAATATTCTCTGATGATTTACAATTGAGGAGTACACGGGTATATATACAAGTTACCCTAGGAGCTAAAAAATAAAAATAGAATATTTACAATAAATATAGGGATTATAATCCCTGATTCTATGCTGATTCTATGAAAGATAAGAATAGAAAAGAATCAATATAATCTAAATAATATCCTAAAATATTCTAATATCTTCTAACACAACCCACAACAAAAATGTTGTGAATCTTAATAATCAGTAGTGGATAATCAAAGTGAAATCAAACAAAGCAACATAAAGAATCAATTTTAGGAATTGAATAGGAAAACCTAAAACCTTACTGGCAATTTGTGAGGGTTGTTAAGGGTCATCTACAAATTTCGCAAAGTGTTTACTGTATAGCAACGGAGATGCGAAAATGAATACTTACGAAGCAACAATGCATATGGTGACGCAGCATTTGTTTTCAACAATGTATTGTTCAATTTCAACGGTGTAGCTTCATTTCAACCTTCACTGGTTGGACGACATCTAGTTCACAAGTTCGTTGTTGGACCTTCAAATCTCGTTTCACTAGATTTTTTTTTTAATTCTAATTGGATATTATTTGCTGTAGAATATGACAATTCACAGTTGTGCCGCCTGGGAAGAAGGACTCTAGGAAGGATGGGGTAAATTTTTTACAGCTAAAGGCAAAATAGTCATTTTAATTTCAATTTTATGTCCAGTTTTTCATTAATATGTTGCCATGTGAACTATTTTGACAACTCTCCATTTAACCCAACCCCTATGCTATGTTGAAGTCTCCTGGTAGCAAAAATTTCTAAGAAAACAAAAAAACATAAGAAAAGACACGTTAAAAGCATGGTTAATTCATATTTTTAAAATAGGTTTTTTTAAATAGAAAAACAAAAAAAATTTGTTTGAGAAGTTTTCTTATTCTGGAAAATAAAATAATAGAAAATTCAAAACATTTTCAAGATATTCTGCAATTTTCATTCTAAAAAATACTGGAAAAGGAGAAAAATATTTACCTCATTACTAATAAAGTTATAAAATTTGAATAATCTCTTTAACATTTACTTATTTTAGTAATAATTATTTAAACAGATTTTTTTTTATTTTCAAAACTTATTTTAAAAAATAATTCTACAAAACTATTTTAAAAACATTAAAAAAAAAAATCTCGTTTGGTTTGCAGAAGTGTTTTTTATAAAAGTGGAGTAGAAATAATAGAGGAAATGAGATTTAAAAGTATGTTTGGTGTAACTATAATTTTAATTAAAATATGTATTTATATTATAAAAAGACCTAAATACCCTTTGAAAAAAAAAACAAAAAAGCATGTAAATATGTGGAATTTCTGAAAACACCGTGCGCCAACATGAACCACCTCGTCACCCAAAATTGATGAACACCATGGAGCACAATTTTAAGACCAAAACAAAAATCAACCATTTACCGTTCAGAAATCAAAACCAGTTTCACATTATTACAAAGACAGGTCGAGGATTACAGTGTTGACCTTCCCCTTCACCAACATCACCACCAAAATTTAGATCCAGAGATGTCAAACCCAGCAATTTTCACAAACATACTCACGAATTTCGAACCCAGAAATCCTGAAATCCTCACCGATGAAAGCTCAAAGATCTGCGTTGAAGAGCAACAACCATAGACAAGAAGATGGTAGAATTGAGTCATCGATCATCATTCTTTCAACCACCGTCGTCAGCCATCGTCCCTCATGCCATCCATCACAAGCGAGAAGGGAATCGCCGTCACATCCGTCATCCTCCTCATCGTCGTCATCGTTGTCATCCTCGCTATCGACCATGCTATCGATGAAAGTGAGGAGGGGTTGGAGTCAAGCCACAAATATCGAACCTCATTGTCAATGATGGTTTAGAGATCGGTGAAGAAGAAAGTGAAGAAGTAGTGGGCTCGTCATTGACGGTCCATGTGCTCATCGATGGTGACGGCGGCATTGCCGTTCCTTGTAGCTATTGTAGATCGAAGGTAAGGGGACGAGAGCTTTTCTCTCTCGTCGAGAAGCTCATCCCATCGCTGTTGCTGGTCGCTATTCCCGATAGCTTTGCAAGAGGTGGCTCGACGGGGTGGCTCAATGGAATGGGATAAAATGGTTATGAGATCAGACTTCCATAGGGTACAGCAAGGAAGCCACTTCCACGGTTTTTGATGGAACTGGCTTCCATGGAGAAGCAAGATTTGGCATACCAAATGCTCTAAAATGTGAGTTCCATGTGCACTTCCGCTTCCATGGCAGCACTTCCATCAAACCAAATGAGGCATAAGTTAATCTTTAAAATATTCCCTTCTCTTCTACTTCTTTAGGTTCCAATCTAAATTCATAACACCTCTAGCAATAGAGTAGAGCTCCTTTTAGAGTTACAGCTTCCAGCAATGGTGATAGTTAGAACACCGACGTTGATGGAGGGTGGCGCCTTTGGGACCGAACGGAACCGATGATGACACTTCAGAACACTGGTGGCGATGGAGGGTAGTGCTTCTCAGATCAAACATCACCCACGATGACATTTCAAAGCACCGACGGCGACCGAGCATAGCACCTGTCAAAACAAACACAATTAACGGTGGGACTTGCTGCAAAAAATACAGAGGCTGAAATAGGAGATCACCAGATGAGGGAAAAAAAAAAAAAGCAAAGTTGACGGCGTCAAAATAGGTTTTGTGATTAATACAGAAATTTCAAATATTGCTTACTGAAATTGATATATATATATATATATATGTTAAAATAGTACATGTAATATGAATTTCAAATATTTTTGATTAATTATAATGGTTAAACCACATTACGGAACTAAAAATCATGAAGCACTTTTAAGTTCATCAATCATCACAGTTTCAAAACAACTCAAATCAATAGCATATATTAACACATTAATAACCATTAGTACAAAAAATTATATTTTACATTAATCGATTAAAAAGTAATTGATCAAGAAAGAATGACTTATGGCATTTTTCTAAATAAATTTTTAAGTTTTGTACTTTAATTATTGATGAAAATTTCTATAACTACCTTTAATGTTGTATAAGTTTGATTGCCATAAATATTAAAAATAAGGGCTTTTATTTCCACAAAAAATTTTAAAATAAATTTAAATTATTTAATTAAAATAAATTTTTAATTAAAATTTAGGTAATTTTTTATCACCAAAATATGGGAATACATAGGTAGTTAGAGTGAATTTGCATTTCATGCTTACCGTATAAATGAGATTAGTTCTCATCATCATTTTGAGTCTTTTAGATCTAATTTAGATAATTTAAATTTAATGTTTTTATTTTTTTATTATTTTTAAATAATAAGATTATATTTTTAAAAAGTAAAAATTATAAAATTATTTTTATTTTTTATTTTATATCTAATAAAATAAAAAATATTAAAAATAATATAAATTGGGATGAGCACCAAATGCAAAGTGGATGATCTTCTTCCTTACCCCTTCCAAATCCATTTTCGGCAATTCGCATTCACTTTCTGCGATCAAAGTAACTCATGAAGATGCAACCCTCTTCCTTCTTTCCCAAAATTTCTTCTCTAAAGCTCACCTCAACCGCGAGTTGCTGTACTTCAGACAAAAAACGTTCTCTTCAAAGCTCTCTTCTCTTTGGTCTTCGCCATTGCAGGAGCTCTTACTCTCTTGCATAATGGATCAGAGTGAAGAATTTCTCTCTCCTTTTGTCAGATCTGAGTGCACTTACGACGTCTTCCTCAGTTTCAGAGGCGAAGATTGCAACTACGGTTTCGTCGGGAACCTCTACAATGCTTTGCAGCAGAGGGGAATCAACACGTTCAAGGACAATGTGAAGCTTCAGAGAGGGCACGAAATTTCGCCTGCTCTTGCCAAAGCAATTGACGATTCTATGGTTGCGATCGTTGTACTCTCCAAAAATTACGCATCCTCTACGTTGTGCTTGGAAGAACTTGTGAAAATTATTTCTTGTGCAAAATCCAAGGGTCGTTTGGTCTACCCAGTCTTCTACAACGTGGATCCGAAAGAAGTTCGACATCAGATAGAACATTATGGAGCAGAATTGGCTAAGCATGAAGAAAAATTGAAGGATGACAACGGCAAAGTGCTTATCATTAGAAATGCTTGTTTCTCTAGAGGACCCAGTAATCTCCCAAATAGCTTAAGAATTCCTGATTGGGAAGGATATCCTTTAGCGTCTTTGCCACCTGATTAATAAAGCTTGCCATACTCAACTTGCCCAGAAGTTGCCTCATTTTGGACAAGCCATTCAAGGTGTGTACAATTGCAATGTCTGTGTGTTTCTGTGGCTTAAATACAATTTGCACACGAAGTTCTCAAGACTACTTTCTTATCATTGTTGTTTTCGGAATATGAAGTGTTTGACCAGCATGGATTTCACTGATTCTAAATTCCTAACAGAATTGCCTGACGTGTCTGGACTTCCAAATTTAAGGAGATTGCATCTTGATAATTGCACGAATCTGATCAAACTTCATGAGTCTGTTGGATTTCTTGGTTATCTTGATGAGCTGAGTGTTGCAGGATGCACAAATCTAAAATCAATTCCAAGTGCACTCAATTTGCCTTCACTTAGATTTCTGTGTCTCTTCAATTGCCAGAAACTTGTGACGTTCCCAGAAATATTGGGATGCATAGAAAACTCACTGTATATTAATTTGGAGCAAACTTCCATAGAAGAATTACCAATTTCTATTGGAAATCTGATTGGGCTTGAATCTTTAAATCTGATGGAGTGCAATAGCATCATTCGAGTTCCCAGAAGCACTTTTACATTGCCAAGACTTAGGGAAATTGAAGCTGACTCTTGTAAAGGTTTCGTATTTTTTAATGAGTGTGAAGATCATGGGATATTGAAATCAAATTTTTCTCCAAGCAGGATTCAGCTACATCTGAGTTCTTGCACTCTTCTTGATGAACATGTTGGTATATGTCTCAGTGGTTTTGTCAACGTGGTACATCTGGACCTATCTTACAGTGATTGTACAATCCTTCCAGCGTGCATCCAAGAATGCATCCACCTGAGGACTCTTTTCTTGCAAAACTGTAAGAAGCTTCACGACATTTCAGGGATTCCGCCAAAATTAGAAGAAATAGATGCATCAAATTGCACATCATTGACTTTCCAATCCTCAAGCATACTATTGAGCCAGGTTTCACTCTTCATATTTTCTGTGTGATGTGCTTGCATCATTTACTTCTTGCCTTTATAATGAACAAGAGTGAGCCCTGTGCATTTGCACAAAACTTAGAATTAGCTACATTACAACAACAACAACAACAATAGCCTTATCCCACTAAGTGGGGTCGGCTACATGGATCAAACGACGCCAATGAGCTCTATCAAACGCCATCTCTTCAGATAGATCATATCTCAAAAGGTCATTCCTTATAACTTCCCTTAATGTCCTTTTTGGTCTTCCTCTACGCCTTTTGATCGGCCTCCAAGCCATTTGATCAACTCTCTTCACTGGCTCCTCTTGCCCTCTTCTTTGTACATGCCCAAACCACCTTAAACGATGTTCCACCATCTTCTCCTCAATAGGTGCTACCCCAACTTTTCTTCGTATACAGTCATTTCGTATCTTATCCAATTTTGTATGACCACACATCCATCTCAACATTCTCATCTCTGCTACTCCCATCTTATGCTCTTGTTGTCCTTTCAAAGCCCAACATTCACTACCATATAGCATTGCTGGTCTTATAGCTGTTCTGTAAAATTTACCTTTAAGCTTAGTAGACACCTTGCGGTCACAAATAACTCCTGTAGCTTTCCTCCACTTTAACCACCCAGCTTGTATCCTATGCATAACATCCCCATCAATTTCACCATTATTCTGTAAAATCGACCCCAAATATTTAAACTTTGACACCTCAGGAATGATTTGCTCTCCAATTTTTACCTCTGAATCCTCTATAATTGGCCTCTTATTAAATTTGCAATGCATATATTCCGTCTTACTCCTACTCAGACGGAAACCTTTTGATTCCAAAGTATGTCTCCATAATTCAAGTTTAGAGTTGACCTCTTCTCTTGAGTCTTCAATTAAAACTATATCATCTGCGAAGAGCATACACTTTGGAATTTCTTCTTGTATATGTTCTGTAAGAACATCCAAAACCAGATCAAACAGGTATGGACTCAAAGAAAATCCTTGATGTAAGCCTATTGTTAGAATTAGCTACATTATTCTACAATTTTTACATTTTATATTGATTATTTGCAGAGAGAAAATGATTTTTTTTTAATGTGATTTGTAGGCCTTTCATGCAGCTGGGGACAAAACTGTATGGCTTCCTGGGTCAAGAGTTCCAGAATGGTTGATCATTGTAGCCAGGGAAGGTCAGTAACTTTCTGGGGCTGCAGTAGATTTCCAGGATTGCTGTGTGTGCTGTTTTTGGCATGTTGGGAAATCTACCGCAAAATGTTCTGGTTAGGTTCTGTATACTAATCAATGGCCAGAGAATGATACTATCCAGAAACTCTTACAGTTGGTCAATCATGAAGGAGCATGTGTGGCTGTTTGATCTAAGAGCCCTTTTCCAGGACAGTAGTCTCAAAGGGCTATTTCTAGAGCAGGATTGGAATCATGTGGAAATTTCTTGTGAGGCTTCTGCAGTGGAATACTCAACGATTGAGGGTGAGAATGGACCAACAAGAAAGGAAGTTGTGAAATGGCTTGCAATTTATGTATACAGGGAAGAAGGTAGAATGGAGGATATCCTATTCCTGAATTCTTCTCCTGTACAAGACAAGGGCTATACTTGTACTAGTGTCAGTGAAGACAGCTACTTCACTGCACATGGAACATCTCGTGATAGCCACTGGGTAGAGAATAGTGACAACTTCAGTGGTTATTCTTTGTGTCAAAGGCAGTGATTTATATGAAGGAAGCAACAGGAAGCTTGTTCAATTGGGGAGGATTCGGTTTTCGCGTACATCCCTAGTGCATGTCTCAATATCTGGATCCCTAGATAAGATTTGAATGGTTGAAATCTAAGAACTTAAATCTAGACGGCTAAGATGAGATATGCACCATGTTGATATAAGTGCCTGTTTTAAATGGGACTCAAGTGTCTCTTTTCTTTCTCATGACATTATTTGAATTAGAAATCAGAAATGCACAATGAGAGGCAATAATAGGTATGATATGGTATCTGAAGAAGATGAGCTATCTATGGTATATGGTTGCATTTGTGTTGGCTTGCAAAAATGATCTGATTAATAAGAAAAGGGCATTCAATTGACTGATGAAATGGGTCTCCAAGAATATGAATGCTGATCGATGTGATTGTTATCAGTGGCAAGAGAATCACAAGTAGATTTTGGTAGCATGGCTCAAGAATCTGGATCAAGTAAAGTTGAATGTTTGAAGTTGGTAAAGTTCAATGCAAAGTATTCAATATAATTTGTCTTGCATTTAGTATTCTACTTTCAACTTCACCAACTTGAAAAATTCTCAAATTTACAGGATTCAAATCCATGGATCAAAAATTTGTGAATTGTGAGGCTTACCACGGATTTTGATCTTCTGAATTATATAATATGGCAAATTCCAGTGAATTTTACTAATTTGGAAAGAGGGAAAATAAAAGTAAAAAATATTTGTTTTTATTTTTTTAACCTTCATCTAACTTCACCATATTATTATGGTATCAATCAATGTTTTTAAAATCAAATTGATCATTAAAATGTTAGAGCTCATTTCTTAGACTCTATAATATAATGGTACCAGAAAATGTGTCTAATATATAATCATACTTATAGGAGGAAGCTGTTCTATTGACATGCTATATTGTGAGTTGTGACTCATTCTTTAGATTGTGTGCAATATATAAGAATAATATGTTTCCTTGTGATCAAATTGATCTTAATTAAATTAATATATTTTTATTTTTTTTTCATCTATAAAAATGTACTTAGAGACCAGAAAAAAATTTACTTGTTCTTAATTGATTTTTTTGATTACATTCTTGATCAATTTCAATGAGTATTTAATTTATTAATTTGAGCTTTAAAAAGTTTTGAACTCTTTGTTTCGAAAGAGAGGTAACAAAAGGGGATAAAATTGACAAACATAACAAGAAAAGCTGCGGAAAAATGTTCTTTTCTCTACAAAAGAAAAGAACATGGAATATAGTACCATATCTCTATGTACAATTCAATCTTTATTTCCTTTGTTTTTGTTTTTTATTTTTTTAATAAAAGAAAGTAATATAACGTTAAAAAATAAGTATAGATCACCCCCTCAATATATATAGTCTCATCGATATATCATAAGCCAATTGGCCACTCTTCTTGGGTCATGTTTGGTATTAAAGAAATAAGGAGACTAGAAAGGAAAAGGGAGTGGGACTTCCTTCACTTACGCATTTGGTACACTAGAGGGAGACTTTGTGGGAATTGCTGGTTCCTTCAAGTGAGGGATGAGGCTTCCATCGGTAGTCTGAAGGAAAACTTCATGGATTCTTTCATTTCTTTGGAAGCCAAAATTTGTGACAATTTTATTCGCAATCTAAAACATATTAACAAATTTGTTTCTGAATGAAACCCTAGCAGAAAACCCAAGCTTGTATTAAGAGGCGGATTTACTGGGATCCCAAATTTTTAATTTTTTTTAATATTACGTATATCTTTTTACCAAAATTTTTATATTAAATATATACATTATGTATTTTTCATCCCAAAATTTATATTTTATTCTAAAAATATATTAAGAGTCTAAAAAGTCAATATTCTATCTTACTTCACGAAAATAAAATAATGACATTTGGCTACATTTTTTTTGGTTTCATATTTATTTGTTCTATTATGCTTATGCAGTATATCTGTAACTTTGTTGATTGTTGTATTTTTTTTTCTAGGTAATATACTTTCTATGTTATTAGTTGTAAGAATAGTAGTTGTACTTCACAAAGTTAATTTTTATAGCCTAAATATTTATTTTGATTATATATTGAAAAAATTGACTATAAATATGTTAGAAAATTGATATAGCTTCAGTGTTAAATTTTTCTTAAATTAGTATATATGCCCTTTTAATCTTGGCGTAACGCCCCTGCTTGCATTTTGTCGTCATTATCGTCACCACTATCAGCATCCTAGTCTACTCCGCCCGTTCGATTTTCCATTTTATAAAATTAAGTTAAAATAAATAAAATTTACAAAAATAAAGTTTAGATAAAGTAAATTTGTTGGAAGTTGTTATGTTTGTATATTCTTTTTGTAAAAGTAAGTTGACAAAAAATCTGTTTAGATTATATGAGTTAAAAGTACTTTTAGATATATAATATAGAGTAAATTTGTTTCTCCTTTTCCAAAACCCACATTTTGTTAAAGGAAAAGTAATTTTTCCTCTCCTTTTCCAAAATCATAGTTTAACTCATTTTTCATTTTTCAAAAAGTCAGTTTGTGTTTCACCTGTGTTTAAGCAAATACATCTTTTAGAAAACCATGGTTGAAAACAGTCACAAGGTTTTTTTTTAAATAATAATAATAATAATAATAATAATGGGTATTTGTGTTATTTTCTTTATTTTTTTTTTAGTTTTCTATCTTAAAACATATGACTCAAAATGCATTCTTTTGTTCACCTTATCGTTGTTAAATGTTTAGAAGGTAGAAAAATATTTATTTCCAAAGATATTAAGGTACATGAGTTTATTATATGGATTTTTAAAATATTTCGTCACTATTTATTTACAATAAAAATAAAAATACATGAAATGAAACAAAAAAAGTAGTCCTTCACATACATTCACAATTGAGTTATGCATTGAAAATTATCAAAATCGAGTATTCCCACTCTTTCTTTAGAATTTGTTGGGTTTGGGTTACACCCTTGATGGGTGGAAATTGAGGACCCAATCATATGGACCCAAAATAAAATAAATTTATTTTATTTTATTTTTTAGTTTTAATTAGAGAGGGAGGGAACGGTTAAATAAAAACCGTTCCCACACAACGCACACCCCGAGAGTTTTAAGTGAACCTGTGTGTGCGTGGAGAAGGAAAAGAGTTATCAGTTATTCAAAAACGCTCTCTTGATTCATTTTTGAGTAACGCTCAGAAACTTTATCTCTTGCTTCTTTCTTTTCTCTCTGAAACAAAAAACTCTCTCGCTCTTTCTCTCAATTTTCTTTCCCGTGTGTGTCTACGGTGAAGCAGTAAACAAAGTCCGAGTGATTTTGTTTCTACCGCCTGGAGCTCTTCATCCTCTTCAAGTGGAAGTATACTCCATGTGTTGGTATGTATGTCTTCCCTTCCTTTTATTTTCTTTTATTAGCATCAGAGCCTGAGTTTAGATTCAGGAAAAATCGATTTTCGCTGCAAATTTTTTTTTGAGTTTCATAATTTGCATACGGTATATATTTTTCTTATGAGTTTTTTTGTATAATTTGTATACTGTTTATACTCATGAGATAAGCAAATAGGATTCAGTATAGGTGATCTAAAAATTTTAAAAATTTTTTACACGGTACAGTTTTAGGGTACTGTAAGATCATCCCTTTCAAGAAAATAAATATACCATTGTGTAGAGAATACAGAGATGAGATTAAGCCTACTAAAACCGCATTAAAATGAACACTGGATTAGAGAGAAAATACCAGAAAAAGTCACCGTATGCGTAGGAAAAGAAAAAATTGGGTTTAAAGAAATCACAATTTTTTGGATAAAAGGAGACCAACATCATGTAGAGGACGTCGAGACGAGAAAAACGACACCAAGAACGTCTCAAACGGACGCCGGACGGAGGAGAAAACGGAGAAAAATGGTGGCGGGTTCGCGGGTCCGCCACCGGGTCCATACTGGGTCGGGTTGACCTGGCGGGAGGTCAGGGATGACCTCAGCGACGCGTCGTTTTGACTCATAAAAAAAAAATTAAACAGAATAATGGGCTGCGTATTAAAAAAAATTAAAAAAAAAAATTTTTGGGCCAGTGTCATTCGGCCCTTCTAAAAAAAAAACATTTTTTTTGGGCCTCTAAAAAAAAATTTAAAAAAAAATGTTTTTTTCTGGGCCAGTGTCATTCGGCCCTTCTAAAAAAAAAAATTATTGGCCGAGTTATTGGGCCTTTTTAAAAAAAAAAAGGTGGAATGCTAACGTGGGCGCGTGGGGGCACGTGCAGGGTTATTTTTTACCACGGTTTGCTTCTAAAAATTTATAAATTCGAGATCTTCAATTTGATATACTATTTGCCTAGTTTTGAGATAAATTTGGATTTGTATAGAGCTATTTCAGTATATATTTTTTTAAAAAAATTTTTTTAAATAATTACTTCTATTTTATTGAAGGTAAAAAAAATAATGAAGCAAGAGAATTCTGAAAGCACTGAAATAGTTGGATATGGTTCTCCAAGTTATGAGTATTTGGAAGAACTTATTCCAAATGGTGAATTTTTTGATGAAGATCCTGATGAGGAGTTTCTAGAAGGAGAAGAAAATCCTGAGGAACTTCAAGAAGTGTATACAGATCCAAATGGGCCAAAGGAAAATGAAATTGTTTTTGAAGAGCCTAAAATTGAAGATCAAGAAGTAGATCAACCCCTTACCCACTCTGTAGCACAAGACATAGCAAATAGGGATGCAACTAAAATAAAACATTTAAAAGACTTGTATCCAATTCTTGTAATATATTCACACTTTGTGATGAATATGGAAGATGCTGAGTTCTTCACAAACGTTATTATTAAGTTAAGAGAAAATCTGAATTCACAAAATAAGAAATATTCAGAGTACACCTGGGTCGATGCGATTAATAGAGCTATGAAAATAGCGAATCGCATTCTTAAGAGGAAAATTATTAATTTCTATTTTCCTGTTTAATTTATGTATATTTTTTTTAATTTTTTTTGTACAATGACTATGTTCTTGTATGTATTCAATATTTTTAATATATGCTTTATTTGAGTGGGAGCTCTTAAAATAAGTTTTTTTTGAGTTAATTATTCTAGTACTTGTATTAAAATCTTAATAGAAAATAATAGTAACATTATCATCCGTGTGATGGGAGATACACTTGTGGTCTCCTGATCATGGAACTAATGAAATTATTATTGTTCTACTAAGAAATAATACAAGTATATGACATTGTATTTTGTACTGTGCTACATGTATATTTAATTAATACATTTTTTAGTTCAGCTCAATAATAGAAATCCTTTATGTGGGATAATTTCATAACTGATTTGAGGATGGCAACCAAGAGTATAATGGCTGAGCTAAACAAAGAAGATAAACTAAATGGGGATAATTGGGACATCTGGCTCCGAAAGGTTTCCTATATATTGGAAGAACAAGATGCTGTAGAGCCACTGACTACAGTCATGGCACAACCAGAAGCCGGCAATACAGCCCAACATAGGAGAGACCAAGAGGTCTACATGGCCTGGAAAAGGAAGAACAGCATAGCACGTATAACTATGCTGGGTACTATGGCAAATGACCTCATGTGTGAGTATGAAAAATATTCAACTGCACAAGCCATGTGGACGGCATTAAAGGATAAGTTTGGAGGTACCTCTACCACCAAACTTAGAAGGCTGACAATTAAGTTTGATACTTATAAGTTAAGGCCTAATACTCCTATGAAACAGCATCTACGAGAAATGGCTAGCATGATCAGGGAACTGAAGGAAGCTGGGCATGAATTGTCTGATGAACAGCAGATCCAGGCTGTTATAAGATCACTCCCTTCAAGTTGGGAACACATGAAAGTCAACTTGACCCATAATGAGAATATAAACACTTTTAGTGATGTGGCGAAACACCTGGAGCTTGAAGATGAACGTCTAGAGGCTTACAGAGCATCTAGACAAGCCTATTTGACTGAAGAAGCAGGAACTTCAAACCCTCAGCCCAATTTCAAAAAGGGCAAGAAATATCAAAGAAAGGGTAAGAAGAATGGCCCAAAATTTAAAAAAGGGAATAAACCTTTCAAGAAAAGAGGGAAGAAAGGCGGAAAGAAGAAGAAGACTGACCTGAGTAAGGTTAAGTGCTATTCCTGCCTGAAAATGGGTCATTTTGCAAGGGATTGCCTTGAGCAAAATGAGCGTGAAAAGGTACTAGTGAATTATGTTAATTCACATATACTTATGTTTCAAGTACTATTTTTTTAACAGAAACTGTTTCTTCTTCTTGGATAATTGACTCAGGCTCCACAGACCACGTGAGCAGGGATCAAGGATCCTTTACAGAGTACCGTCGGTTGCCGAATCAAAGCAAGTGGCTTTATGTTGGCAACAATGCGAGAATTGAGGTGAAAGGCATAGGAACCTGCAAATTAACTTTGCGAGGTGGAAAAACCTTAATCCTCTATGATGTACTTCATGCACCTGACATCCGACGGAACTTAGTTTCTATTTCCTGCTTATTAATTTATAGGTTTAATGTAAATTTTCATGATAAAGTAGCAGACATTTCGTTAAGGACGACCTTTTATGGTTTAGCTTTTCTTTCAAATAAGTTCTTTGTTATGGACATTGTTGATGTATTTTATATGCATGATTGTTTTGCAACTTCTTCCAATTCAAATGTTGATATGAATGCTTGGCATGCTAGACTAGGACATATTAATCAAAATAGAATGATTAAACTAGCTAAAGAAGGACTGCTAGGTGAAATTGATAAAATGGAAATGTCCTTGTGTGAGCATTGCCTGGCTGGTAAAGCAACTAGAAAACCATTTGGAACTGGAACTAGGGCTGAAACTCCATTGCAATTAATCCATTCAGATGTATGTGGTCCTATGAGTGTGAGGACAAAACATGGAGCTGTTTATTTCATCACTTTCATTGATGATTACTCGCGATTTGGTTATGTCTATTTGATGTCACATAAATCTGAAGCACTAGAATGTTTTAGACGATACATGAATTTAGTTGAAAATCAAATGGACAAGAAAATCAAAGCATTAAGAACCGATCGCGGACGTGAATATTTATCGGAACAATTCAAAAAGCTCTGTGAAGAAAAGGGAATAGTGAGGCAACTTACAATTCCTGGCACCCCACAACAAAATGGTGTAGCCGAAAGAAGAAATAGAACATTACTAGACATGGTTAGGTCTATGATGGCACAAGCCAATCTACCCATTTCGTATTGGGGAGATGCAATTTTAACAGCAACCTTCATACTTAACCGTGTGCCTTCAAAATCGGTCACATCAACACCCTATGAGCTATGGACAAATCGGAAGTCGGATTTAAATATTTTAAAACCCTGGGGGTCGGCAGCTTATGTCCATGATACTTCCCACAAATATGGAAAAATAGGTCCAAAAGGGAAGAAATGTATCTTTATTGGATACTCTGAACAATCTAAGGGTTACGTTTTCATTGGAGAAAATCAGGATGGGAGTGTCACTGAAATAGAATCTAGAGATGCAACATTTCTAGAAAATGAATTTCCTAGCAGGGGTGAGGTAGATCATACTGTATTTCTTTATGAGATACATGAAGAAACTGAAGAACAAATTTATATACCTCAACCTCTTAATTCGAGTGGGAGCTCACAAGGACAAGTACAAGATTCTGTTCAAGAACAGAATAACTTACAAGAGACCCCACTGCGAAGAAGTAACAGAGAAAGTGTACCAAAGAGACGTTTCCCAATAGAAGGGACTGCACTTATAGTTACTCCACAAGATTATGATGAGACTAGTTCAATACATGAGGCTTTATCATGCCCTGCTAGTAATGAATGGAAGAAAGCAATGGAAGAGGAAATGAATTCAATGAGGATAAACCAAGTCTGGGATTTGGTCAATCTTCCATCTGGACGTAAGGCAATTGGGAATAAATGGATTCTCAAAATTAAGAGAAATGCAGATGGATCAATTGAACGATACAAGGCTCGATTAGTGGCAAAAGGGTATACTCAACAGGAAGGTATAGATTATGAAGATACTTTTTCACCTGTTGTCCGTTTTAACTCCATAAGACTAATTCTGGCAATAGTAGCAAGTTTAAATCTAGAATTACATCAGATGGATGTAAAAACCACATTTTTAAATGGTGAACTGGATGAAGAAATCTATATGCAACAACCATTAGGTTTCATTGAGAAAGGGAAAACAAATAATGTCTGTAAGTTAAAAAGGTCCATTTACGGACTTAAACAATCATCCAGACAGTGGTATTTGAAGTTTCACCAAGCTATAACCTCGTACGATTTCCAGATGATCGACGAGGACCACTGTGTATACATTAAGAATTTTGAAAAGAATCTTCTGATATTATCTCTTTATGTGGATGATATACTATTAGCCGGAAATAGTCTAAAATCGATTGTAGTTATCAAAGAATGGCTATCTTCGAATTTTGAAATGAAAGACATGGGTGAAGCTGACTATATACTAGGAGTTAAGATCCATAGAGATCGCTCAAGAAAGTTAATATCCCTTTCTCAGAAAAATTATATTGAGAAAATTCTTGAGTGATTCAACATGAAAAACTGTAAACCTATGGATACCCCTATTTCAAGAGGAGAAAATCTGAGCCGAGATATGTGTCCTCAGACTGAGTCTGATAAGAAAATGATGGAAAGAGTCCCTTATTCCAGTGCAGTTGGTAGTTTAATGTATGCCATGATGTGTACGAGACCAGACATTTGTTATGCAGTTGGTTTGGTCAGTAGGTACCAGTCAAACACTGGACTGAAACATTGGAAAGCTGTGAAGAAAATCCTGAGATATTTGCAAGGCACAGCAGATTATGCCCTATGTTATCAAGGAAGTGATTTACGCTTGGTAGGATACTCCGATGCAGATTGGGGAGGAGATCTAGATGAGCGCAAGTCGACTTCTGGATATGTTTTTCTGTTAAACAATGGAGCTATATCTTGGTGTAGCAAGAAATAGACTTGTATTGCTTTGTCTACCATGGAAGCAGAGTTTGTTGCATGTTCTGCAGCAGTACAAGAAGCAGTATGGTTGAAAAGATTCATAAAACACTTAGGGATCATTGGTGATAAATTGGATCCAATTTTGATAAACTGTGATAGCGAGGCTGCTATTGCCTACACTAAAGATCCCAAGTATCATAGTAAGACAAAGCACATAGACACCAAGTATAATTTTGTAAGAGATGCCATAGCACAGAAAAGTGTTACAATTCGCCATATTCCTACACGTCAAATGATTGCTGATCCCTTCACCAAGCCAATACCGAGAGATATATATGTTGATCATGTAAAATCACTTGGTATTCGTAGGATATGATGTAACACAAATTTATGTAATGATCAATTATATGAATAAGATTAAGTGCATTTTTTCTATAATTGAGTCATTCGAGTACATATACTTATGAAAAATATACAATGTCTAGTATGTCGTACATGTTGATAAGGTTGGCTTCCTCATACGAGCAACCGCTTTTGACACTCATGAAGAGTGGGCAAAGATGAGACATTTTTTTGTATTTACTAGCAAATCTGAAAGAGAGCAGATATGACAGTTAAACAATACAAAATAAGTCGCCCTGACAAAAGGAGAGAATATGTCAGGATGAGATCCAATAAATATAAATTTTGGATTGAATTATGGATACCCACAATCCATAATACATGTAACCAGATGAGAATTCTCCAATAAAGACGTTATGATAAGTGGAAGGATTGGTGGAATTCGGGTTAGACACTGTGTGTGTCTAAACTTAAATCTGTACAGTGTTAACAATAAAAACAAAATCGACATACGCTCTTATGTATTAAGAGTAACATCGTAGCATGCAATTCATACTGCATGTGTTTTTTAATAAAACCGCAATTGGGAAGTAAGTGAATAGATCCCTGCTTCATTACTGTGTGAGTCCCAGAGAGAAATAAAACCTCTCATTAATGACCTTATGACTTTGACATTTTTCATGGAAAATGATTCAATGTTAGCTACTTTAGCATATATCCAATAGTCATGATAAATTCGATCTAAAGGTCTTATGCTAGGAAAGCAATTGTTTCATATTGAAATGAAATATGGGCGAAAGGAAGATTATCTGAATATATACACACTTATACTGGTGTCTAAGACATGTCCGTTAAAAAGTTATGGTGTTAACATCTTAAGCGTAGACACTAAGTATACAAGAGCAAGGCGATCTAAGTTTATATATATAAAAACTTATGAGGGATTAGATTTGCCATGGATGAAGTGTATATGGATAAATCTAGGACATTCAAGGCATAATACATGAACAAAATAAATGTGAAATACATAAGGTAATTCTATACTGGTCATTGAAAAGGATTTTTAGTATAAGAATACCTAATTATAGACGTCATGCCCATGCGGTCACGGTAGAACACTTAGTATGAAATGGAAAGGAAGAATTATAAGAGGTTAACCCATCAAGTGTGAGTGGGAGATGTTGGGTTTGGGTTACACCCTTGATGGGTGGAAATTGAGGGCCCAATCATATGGACCCAAACTCAAAATAAAATAAATTTATTTTATTTTATTTTTTAGTTTTAATTAGAGAGGGAGGGAACGGTTAAATAAAGACCGTTCCCACACAACGCACACCCCGAGAGTTTTAAGTGAACCTGTGTGTGCGTGGAGAAGGAAAAGAGTTATCAGTTATTCAAAAACGCTCTCTCGATTCATTTTTGAGTAACGCTCAGAAACTCTATCTCTTGCTTCTTTCTTTCCTCTCTGAAACAAAAAACTCTCTCGCTCTTTCTCTCAATTTTCTTTCCCGTGTGTGTCTACGGTGAAGCAGTAAACAAAGTCCGAGTGATTTTGTTTCTACCGCCTGCAGCTCTTCATCCTCTTCAAGTGGAAGTATACTCCGTGTTTGGTATGTATGTCTTCCCTTCCTTTTATTTTCTTTTAGAATTAATAATATTTATTTGAGATAAATCGATACAAAATATACCAGACATGTTTTGGTGAAAAGTATAACACGATAAATCTCTAATAGGCATTGATTTTAAACGCAATGATTCTCTTTTTTCTTTTTCTTTTTCATTCATTCATTCTTCTTCTTCTTCTTCCTTTTGAAATCCAAAACTCCTTGATTAAAAGAATTAAGATTATCAATTTCCAAAATCATTGACCTTTTTGCCTGCTAGACTTGACCACTATCGGAGGAGCTTTTGGAGGTGAATACATGCACATATCTGTTTTTTTGGGGCTCCAAAAGTGTCGTTTTGACATCTTTCGTCTAACACTTGAGCTCCACTCTTAATGAGATTGACAATCTAGGCTCCTCATTAAAATGAAACACGTTGTTATTTTATACTTCATTATTTCTTTTTATTTACCATTTAATGTTTCAACATACAAATTAAAAACTACAATTAATATATTAAAATTCTTTTCAAATTTCCTAAAATGTCCTCAAAGAAATGGATAACTAGAAAAAGCAATTATGATTAGCTTTGACTTTTAAAATGACAAGGATATAGCTGAAAAGCTAATAATTAATGTAGTCTTAAAATTTTAAAATGATAAATAAATAAAAACAAAAAAGTTCTTCAAAAGTCTCATAAAAAGAAATGGAAGTAGTATACATCCTAATCATTGGATATAAAACTCACTCTTGTTCCTTTGTACCTTTCAACAGACTTTCCTCGTCATCTTAGGCAATGCTCTTTCAAAGTTTTTTTGGTTGAAAAAAACACTAGACATGGATGCAAATACTCCCTCGGTTCCAAAAATGTATGAGACATTTTAATATATATTTCATTTTAAAATGTAAGAGACAAATGATTTTTGTTTGATAAATTAATATATTTTTTCAATTTTACCTTTAATTAAAATAAATTTATTATCACAAAGTATGAGTTAAAGTATAATTTAATATAAACATTAAATTAAGGACATTTGTGGAAAAAAAAATTTCCTTTGTGATATATTTATAATGTTGGGTACTAATCCTTAACCTAAGCTATTCAAAGTAAAAATGGATTATTCATATTTTATTTTATTTTATTTTTATAATTATTTTATTTATTTCAATGGAAGTATAATATAAAAATAAAAATAGTCTTCAAACTATTAAATTTTTAAATAATTATGTTTTATTATAAAAATAAAAAATAAAATATTTAAAGTCTAGATCATGTAAATCAAAATTAGATAGTTTAGATTAGCACCTTCTACTCAGTCTAAAAATGAGTATAGGATGCAGATTCACTTGCTATGGACATGTTTGTCCCATTACAAGGAATGCACATGAAAGCCAAAATGGAGCGTAATGAAAAAAAGGACAATGACGTGTGTCAATATCATCAACCTTACTAATGAGTGTAATTACCCATTGCAACCTTTAGAATCGATGGAACTTTTAGCATCCCAATAGAGAGTATAAGTGATGGGAGAAAGTGAGTTTCAACTACAAGCCTCTTCTAACTTAATGAGCAGACAAGCAAGAGGTAAAGTTAATTTAGGATATACCGAAGAGGATGTGAAGAACTTTTGGAATTGCAAAGATAATAAGGAAAGATGCATGAAGAAGCTAGATGTCGTGTAGAATATTTTCAACAGGCAGACAACCCATTATATATAGGATGGATTTAGAAGAGAAAACAACAAATGTATTTTGGACCGATATATGCATGCTGATCAACGATGTTTGCTTTGGAGATGTTTTCATTGACACAACATCTTGTACAAACCGTGCACGTAGATCCCTTGCAACTTTTTCAGGGCTAAACCATTAAAGAGGAGAGTAATAGTTGGGGCCGCTTTTGTTGTATGATGAAATCATAAAATCTTTATGGCTTTTTGAAATAATCTTACAAGCACACAAACAAAAGTGACCAATTACTACTTTCATTGATCAAGACCAAGCCATGCCAAGAGTATTGCAGAAGTTAACGCCAAAGGTGCATGAAGTAGTGAGAAATAGCATCAATCATCTTGTTAGCTTAATGAAATATGGATCACACTTAAGTATTTTAGCTAGTGCATGTATGGTTATGAGAAAGATACTGAATATAACAATGTTTAAAGCAAACTACTTTAAACATATCATGTGGAAGAAAACACTTGGTTGAACTCCATTTACCAAATAAAGGAAAAATGGGTATCATGCTACATAAAACATACCAAAACACTTGGTATGCAGAATTCTCAACTAAGTGTAAATTTAGTTTGCAAAGTTGCATGAAACCTAACCTTAACATCAATCCTTCAATGAGTTTTGAATAGGTTATCAATGATAAGCACTAAAATGAGTTCAAACATGCCGTTGAGTTGCATCGAAAGTAGTCAAAATTGATTGCTTAGGATGTACCTTCACATCCACAATATGTATCCTTAATGCAAGACAGCATAATATTCCCATTCTTCAAACTTTAACTGCAACTAATGGACTTTTCAAGAGTATCATACTAAACTCTCTTAAGTACTTTTTCATTCACCATTGTAACTACATATTGTAATTCAAATTATCTCATTTTTGTTTATAACAAGTATTATTTAGATCCTACCCACGGTGGAACAAGTTATATAAACATAAAAGAGTTTAAATCTGAGGAAGTTGACGTAGCAAAGGTGAACTTGAGCAATCTTGGCAGCATCTGATATGACTCAGTCATGTTCCAACTCATTATAGCACTTATCATTGACATGATCAAAATTCATAAACAACTGATTGATGTCATGTTTTGTGAAACTTTTTAGAGCTAATTGGCAATTAGTTGGATACTCCGCATGTTGAGTATTTTAGCATGCTTCATATCCTATGCTGCCCATTTCCGCATAAGTGGAGTTACAAGAGAAAAAAGAAAATTTCTTCCACATCATGGTAGATCAAAAGTAGTTTGCTCTAAACATCTTCAAACTCAATTTCTTCCTCATGACCCATACATGCGCACCAGTTAAAATCTTGTTGAGGATGAACAATTTTAAAATCTCTTTTTCAAGCTTTAGTACATTTTCTTACAATTGACATATAAATACACACACACACACACACACACACACACACACATACATATAACAAGTAATGGAGAAATCCCCTGATTATTGTTGAAATTATGCTGTCAAATACCAAATTTATATTTACCGCCGTAAGTAATTCAATAATGCCAAACCAGTTATAAAATTTCAAAATCGAGACCCAATGTTGGAGTGGAATTTGTATCCATCCTGTTTTCGTTTTCTTTTTTTTTTTTTGGCCTAGTATCCATCCTATTAAACTTTAAAAAACTAATACATATTTACAAATAAAACAAGTATAACCCATTTCAAATAGAAATCAAACTTTAAAAACATAAACAATGTTAGTCATCCTAAATCATTGGAAATCAAATGGATCAAACTTTATATATGTAAATAGAACTAAAATTGTATTAGAGAATTAAAAAAAGGTAGATACGTTTGACACCATTAGAAAATTGATGCTCATTGCTCAATAGTAAATAGCCCAAGATTAATGTGTAGGATGACAAAATTTAACAAAAAGGCACAGCTGAAGGTTATTTAATCTAACAATTATAAATATAACACACTCAAATTTTGCAAACCACCACACCCCCCCCCCCCCAAAAGGGCGGCGCCACGCCCTCTAAAAAAAAATCCTTCAAACCTTCCTAAAATACAATTTTCATGTCCTTCTCACACATTAAGAGGATTAAACTAGACTTAAACCTGCCTGAAATAGCGCACTCCCTCCATTCGTTTTCCCACACAATAAACCTTTAAAGAAGCAACGTCTAAGATGAGCATAAAGGTCAATTTGAGGTTAAGAGGCACGGACAGATAGGATTGATTTTCATATTCATCAGTCAGGATGGATACTTAACAAAAGAAAAAGTTTTATTTAATGAGAGAAGTCTGGACTATCAATTTCATGAACGGACTATATTATATGAAACATGCCAAAATGACGTCATTTTGGCATCCCAACAGAGGTGAAGTAAAGAAAGTCCCAACAGACAATCCAAATGTATTTAGGTGGATGTCCTAATCCAACTTTCAATGTTCATTAAGTTGCAGTCCCTTTTTATTGAAAAAAAAAATGATATACGATATTGACTAAAACATTATCATTGCTCAATAGTAATTGCTCATTAACTAACAGAAAAAGCATCGATTAACCAGAAGAAAAAGAACCAGTTAAACCAAGCCAAACAACAATCAAACATGCCAAATAGCCAAGAAACCAAGGAAAATTTTGATGCCAAAATTGAAGAGCAACAGAAAATCATTAGCAGTATACAACAGAATTGAAGAGCTTTTCCTATAAAATTAAATAGTGCTATAAATCAGACTGAGTTTAGTTATGATAGAACTTACATTGTTCATCTGATGCATGTTTCAATCTGCTGGCAAACCAGAATGGAAAAGAACTTATCAATCGTTGGCGTGGCTTAGGGTTTTATCCTTTTGCTCCTTCACTCATCACCTTGTTGGAAATAAGAACAAGAAGGCGAACATGTTAGTTAAAGCTCCGATCATCAATCACCATCCAACTCAGAAGACTGTTCAACCGGATCATGTTTATGATTACTTCCTATCGAATAGCTACACCCTTCTGTATGAATTGTTAATTCATATGCTACATCTGCATAATTAAGTTTTGAAATTCTGCTTGTGTTCGTTCCCTTTGCAATGAAGAAATCTAGATGGCTAACACACCTTGAGCTCAATTGAATTCCTAGAGATATCCTTTTAAATGGAAAAAAATAATGTTCTGGCTATCTACTTAACATTGTGTGTTGGGACACTAAGAAAAAATTTGGTATTCTTGTAATCATCCAGAAGGGGGTTGTATCCATCCTTGGTTCTCGTCATTGAAGGCAAGCCAAACTCTTCCATGAAAGATGATGTTTCCAGCTGCATTCAATATAAACTACTTAAAAGAGCACACACAGTTGTTAATAAATTCAAAGAAAGCATATATGGATGTCTTGTAAGGAGAATACATTCATATTCGTGGATTAACTACAACCTTCAGAAAATACATGATCAATACAATGAACCAACATTAAACTGATACTTCATTAACCCTCATCCGGACAAAGAAAATCAAATAAGTTACTTTCCCACTGACATAGTGTTATGTGGTAAATAAAGAAATTAGGGGTATTTAGTAGATATTAGGGTTAAGGGTAGTTTGGGAATTAGTAGTTTATGCTTCTCATAAATAGGAAGTTGTAAAGCAATGAAAGGCATGAAATGGAACAAAATTTCGGCTATTCAGACTCTGGGGCTTTTGCCACCCAACACTAGTATAAGAGCCAGGTTGCTATGGCAAGAGAAAGGGAAAGGGTTCTTCCGGCAATCTTGAGTAACTACCAAAAGGATGGAGGAGATACTCAATCAATCTGAATAATGAAGGGACAAATTTCACATTCGCATCACAAAACTGTGGAAAGAGGGGAGGGAGACAGTCAACAATGGTGGGACACCAAAACTCACCCCTGCTGAACTTACGAAAGAGGAAGATGGATGGGACAAGGATGAAAGTGAGGAGAGTAAGGAGGAGCTAGAAGAAGACAATGGAGATGCACTTGATTTAAGTGGCAAAAAAGTAGAGGAAATTGAATATGGAAGATACGAAGATGGCCAAGACACAAAAGATGCAGCTCACTTGAATGAAGAAGATCCAACCGATAAAGAAGAATCAACGAAGAACGATTTCACAGCTCAAAGGGAGAAAATTGACAATGGCAAGGAAACAAAGCTCCCTCCTACAACATTCATAGAGAAGGATGGTGAGCCAAAAATGCATGACAGGAAGGTGGAAGGTGGAGATGAGAAAGACAAGGAAGTTACAAACGATAGAGTTGCAGAAGATATGACAGATTAAGGTGAAGAATTAAATGGCAAAGATTTGAAGAGGGCTGAACATGGTCGCCGAGCCAAGCATGTTAAGGATGTGAAGTAGGTTCCAGTGACCAAGTGGCGTTGCCTTATCAAGCTATGAATGATTCGAAAGTTTGAGCAATTCTATCTCCATTCATGATCAAACAAAAACCAGTTTGCTGAAACCCTCAAGAGATGCTTCATGGTTGGGAAAGTCAAACTCCCACTAGGCCGCAAGTCCGAGCTCAGCAGAGATTACAAGGAGCAGCCGTTGCTCAATCTAGTGTCTTGGATGCATGATTCAGAATTGTTTCACTTCAAGCGGCCAATCAGCAGATTCACGAAGCTTGGCACATCTCTAAGTTGATGGGTACAGAGGGTGGTGTGGCTATGGCGAAGGAATCAATGGGGATGAAGGCTTAGAGTTCATCAGCAACAAAGTGGTAGCTCTGGTAGTGGTTAGGAAATTTTCACACTGATTTTTCCATTTTTTCATCTTTCCTCGTGACCACCACACCAATTGCTAGAGATGCCCGCATTGTTCACTAGCCGAAGGAGTTCCGACCACGACAATGGAAGAGAACTCATTATCATTGGAGGCAATGAAGGAATCATAGTAGGCGACATCAATAACAGGGATGACTGTGTTTTCGGGTGGGGCAAGGCAGTCAAAGAGGCAAACCAGATCTGGAAACTTTTTGGATCTAGGTTGGGTGGAAAAACGAGTGGGTGGTGTGAGTGGTAGGATGATCGTGGTGGTTTTGACCATGGGTTTGGTAGACGTGGTGAAACAGGTTGTGGATATTGCCATAATGATATGGGCTGCAACAAAGAGAAAGAAGGGTTCAGCACACTGTACTAGTCAGAGACTAGATGAGCCAGACACTCCTATTTCATAAGTTCTTTTTACTCACATGCATGAGCCTTCAATTCCCTCTTAGACCATGTACGACAACATTTTCGAAAAATACAGAAGGAAGAATGGAATAAGCGATAGTTCAAGACAAAGGTAAAAAGGATGTAGGATTTGCACAAGGTGTAAAGGATTTTTACACATGGCTGCTGATTCCTCGGATGTGGCAGTGGGTGGACAATGCTATTTTCCTTTCTTCAGCAGGGTTGAAACATTATGCAAGCGTTTTGTCTCTTATGGCTGTGGAAAAAGACCGAATAGAACCTGGTTATGTAATTCTAATTAAGGTCCTATTTGTTGGGCTATTGCAAGGTAAAGTTGACCCGATGGATTCAGTCATAGTGGTGGATGTGAAGGCTAATTTTAATGGGTTTTATGTTGAGCCATATATGGGGTTGAATCAGGTGGGATTTGTGCTTGATGGAGAATTGGCAATTACCCAAGAAATTGAGATCATCATGCAAGGAAAGCCTACAAGTTTATGGGTCTGCTTTGTCACGAGAGCAAGCTTGAACCATCAGTTTGGAATTGTCAACTACAGCGTGGAATCAATCAAATGCCTCCAGGTTAGTGCTGAATTTGGAAAAGGACAAGAGTTGAAGGCTCAAATTTTTTTTATGTTTGTCGTTTCTAGAATGAAGGCTCAAAGAAGAAGGCAAGAGGAGTCAGTGAAGAAAGTTGATCAAATGGCCTGGAACCCGATCAAAAGGCGTAAAGGAAGACCAAAAAAGACATTAAGGGAAGTTATAAGGAATGACCTTTTGAGAAATGATCTATTTGAGGAAATGGCGTTTGATAGAGCTCATTGGCGTCGTTTGATCCATGTAGCCGACCCCACATAGTGGGATAAAGCTATTGTTGTTGTTGTTGTTGTTGTTGTCGTCGTTTCTAGAATTTTGTGTTTTTTTACAATCATTTTGTACTGATCCTTGAGGACAAGGATCATGTTCTAAGGGGGAGTATTGCTATGTGGTAAATAAAGAAATTAGGGGTATTTAGTAGATGCTAGGGTTAAGAGTAGTTTGCGAATTAGTAGTTAAGGCTTCTTATAAATAGGAAGTTGTAAAGCAATGAAAGGCATCAAATGGAACAAAATTTCGGCTATTCAAACTCTGGGGCTTTCGCCACGCAACACATAGATTTAATGGACAAGATGGAAAAGACCGTTGAGTTTTAAAATGGCCCCACAAATGTTGAGTGAATTGACAGCTGTTAAAATGATCTGCCTGATTTCAATAAGGATTAGCATTTGAAAGGATAAAATGCTTAGAAGTTATCATGAAACTTGAATTCAAGGATGGCAAATATCAAGGCCATTATACTAACCGTAATGGTTCTCCTCTTCTTTCCTTTCTTGGATGAATGACCGTTCTGAGGTTTCAGCCACCCTGAACAATAATGATCAATCCGTTCCAGAAACCAAAAGTCAGTAGGGAAAAAGATATCGGCATCACCCTGCCATAAAAGACAAATAGATAACTGTAATACATGATTTATACAAAACTTTAGGAGAGAATAAAAAAGGAAATAAAACACCAATCTAGGAAAGAATAGGGGAAAAAAACAGATATAGTGAGATCCTGAAATACAAGGGATAGTTGGCCAGAAAAAATTAGGAAACTTAAAAAGGAGAGAAGTAAAACCAAATCAAGATGAGATTGATTGCAATTCCCTGCTTCACAGCAAGGGTCTCAAAACTGGATTCGGGAACCCTTTAATCAAAATGTCTGCAACACCAGACTAATTTTTTTTAAAAGAAAAAAAAATTTGATGAGGTCTCTATCTACCTCAGTATCACACTATTTAGGCCTCCAATGCATTGGACACTTCTCTTCTTCTTTTCTTCTTCATACTTTTTCCTCTCTACTTATCTATTACAATCCATGGGAATATGGAATTACTGTAACAACTTTTTACATGAATTCTAAGGAAGTATTGAGGCCAATGTTTCAGGATATGATTAACCAGAGAAAAGTAATTAATACCAACAAAATAATATAACAAACTACAGATGGCTTGAAGGTCAAGCTGTTATAGCTGCTATGCTGGTACTTCCAATTATTGAATCATGATTAACTTAATGTATGTAAGAAGTGCATTCTTCACGTTAAATGCAATATTTAAACAGTAGTAAAATTGTTGTCTCAAGCCAACCAAAAAAAAACACTTCAATGCTTATGCTTTCAGGCGTCACATTGCTACCACATACATAGTGAGACAGAAAGATAACGAGGAAAGTGGACTCAAAAAGAGTAGTTAGTATTAAATCACACCTTTGCCTCTAAATAAGTCCCATAATCCGAGCTGCGGCCATCTTTCTGCAAATTAAGAGGTCAACTTGGTTAACAAAGATTATCAGCAGTTCAATAATGGTTTAGCTTTACACGTTTTTGTTTTATTTGGAACGTTTTTGTTTTATTTGGAAAAGGAGAACATATGGAAGTGACTGATGAGGAGAAAGAACTATAAAGTGTAAAGAAAGAGATTAGGTTAGTAGGCGGGTGCTCCTCAACAATAATATCCCATGACAGAGTAGGATTAAGGATTTTAAGTTACAACATAAATCGCAGCAAACTACATTCCAAGAACCAAACATGAAATGAAGCTCCACTCAAAATTTATGGGATTTAAAAAAAAATGAAGAAGAAGAAAAAAAGAAAAAACAGAAAGAAAGAAAGCAGATAACTGTTGTATTTGTGAAGAATAGACATAACAAGTATTTACTTTGGTTGAAACCAATGGAGCTCTTTCACCAGGTATTGTCACGTCTGGCAGATAACTAAAGTCTGAAGCAATTAAAGACATCTTTGGTAGCACCTCATGCAGAACTTCAAATAATTTCTGCAAGTTTGAAGGTATGATGAATACAAAATCAACTCACATACCACACTTAAGCAATATTAAGAAACTCTTACCCAACAACCAGTTGGAAGCCAACATCTACGGGGTTTTGGGTAGATTTTAGACCAAATGTTTTTCACCATAGATCTTGCACTGCTTTGAGTGGCGTGGGCCTTGTCCAAATCCATGATCTCAACACAACGGGTAATAAGTGAGTCTTTCAATGGCTTGTACAACTCACTTAGTGTTTCTCTATTGAAGGAAAAAATTGGATGTTGATGCAAAATTCTTGAGTAGGTTGAATAGTTTAAGCCATAGAATTGCGGGATAATTTCATAATCATTTAAAGAAAGTCAAAGACTTCAAAAATAAGGCTAAGTCTTTATATGTAGCTAGATCATTAATTATGCCTTTTTTTTTAATAAGAATGTCCTAATAATGCTTTTAAACAAATTTTATGGAGTGCATAGAAACAGCATGATCAGCATTCCCATGCAAACACTGAGGCTTACTTGTCATGTTGTCTTTCAACCCACACTTCCTTCCAGGGAGAAACTTGATTTTCGGAATAGATAAGATCATGCGGAAGATTATCAAGTACCTACAACAATTAAACAATTTGATATACCCTGAAGTGCATTGTTACAAGTATAAGTAAATACTAAATAACATATCTCAACTTTCAAGGTGAATCATCATAAGTATTTAGTGCCACCAACTGTTCATGGCACCTTTTTTGCCTTGATACGGTGAGGGGTGAGACCACAAATCTAGATCCTCAAGAAGGGATTTTATTTGCTGTAAAATCTGGGAATCTGAGGAAACAGAAGTAACATAAAAATAGAACCCACCTCAAGCATTATCACCCAACATGGCTGTTGCTCCACATCCCCTGTAACAATAATAATCATGGGAAAAAAAAGATATTAACTTTGACTCATTTTTTACAAGATGCATAATAGTCACTATGGATATCCAAAAGGGCCCTCAATTTTGAAACAAATTTAAAATTACAGGAAAATGTTAGTATAAAATTATTCTCCATTTGGCACATCTTATAAGGTTGGACCAAATATTATATTATTCAAATATAGCAGGAATTTAGCTTACTTGAAGAAAGTATAGCACGATCATATCAGGTGACCAATACAATGATAACCAAATAAAACTACAAGGGAGAGCAGTGGGAATGGATGACATAAAGACTAACAAGAGCGACCCAGTAAGGGACTGCATTTAAGACTGGTAGAACATTAATTCTTTACCTCACCCTATCATCCCTTCTTTGCTTTTTTACTTACTTGTTAAATTAGTCTCTGGTATCAATCATTTAGCAATTCAGGATAGGGAAATTGTGTGCAGAATAGAGGCAATAGAAGCAAAGAAAGGCCCTAAAAACCAATAGTACCCACAAAATCATGTTCCAAGTATTTGATATAAGAATTGTCACACACCTTTTAGGTTGTGTCTGAATGGAGAATTTTTTAAAACATAGGAATTTGAAATGCAAAGGAATTGAATTGCTGCAATTCAGTTCCCATCATTTTTAAAATCCCTTGTTTGGACAAGCAATCAATAAAAAGGAATTTACTGTTTCATGTATTACATAATATTTTTTTTTATAGTTGCCACTCATGTGAGTTATTATAGGTTAAAATAATTCTTGATGATATCAGTGTTAAAAGAGAAGGGAAAAAAGAAGCTACATTGTGACAATGAATCAGTCATCAATATTGCACAAAATCCAGCCCAACAAGATCAAACTAAACATATTGAGATTGATAAGCAATTCATAAAGGAGAGAAACTTGATCATGGTCTAATTAACACATAATACATATGAAACGGATCATCATACCATAACCTCTGTAAACCCCCCCCCCCCAATTTATGTAGCTCCATTACACACCATAACCATCTTGTTTTGTAACCTTCGTAACCACCCTAATAATGGAAGGAGTAACATCTGTAACCCCCCATCAGAATTGAATTCCTGTCAGTTTTAAGCCCCTTAAAAACTAGTATAAAAAGAGGCCTTCTCCTTTGATCAGACACAAGCAAGAATAAGAATCTTTTTTTCAATCGAGAGTGTTTCCCTCTCTTTAAGTTCTGTTCCAACATGCCATCAGAGGATCAATCAGCAGATGCCCTCACTGAAGGTCCACAATATAAGGTTTCTAGAAATTAGTTGCAAGTTGGGAATGATAGATATCAACTCACCAACTTGTGAGGGAGTGTTGAAATAGGTTAACTCTATTTTGGATCGTGACTCGAGTTTCTCTAGACTAGGTGTTGGTTATTGTTTTGTGCTTCTTATGTCTGTACTTATACTTCTTTTTTTCTATAATCTATAATATTGGCTTTCCTTTGGCAAAAAAAAAATATTAAGAAACATTTGATTCATGGGCCAACAGCAAAGTTCACCTCCATTCCCATTATTTCTTACATCCCTATAAATCAACTTTTATTCTTTGTATCCCTAGGAATCTTCATTTTATTCTCTACATCCCTAAACATCAGCATATATAGCAGCTGTCAGTAATCTCCCTGATTTTTGGTAATCAATCTCCACATGGGGATTTATCCTCTTCTACATCTACAAATATGACCCAGCATTACCATGCTGATGATGAATGAAAAATTACACATTTTCCACATATTTTAGACGGGAGTGTAATAGAAATCCTACCCCATCCAGTCCGGTCAGAAGCATCACGACATTCCACTCTGAATTTTGATATGTGACTTTGCACATGACCAACAGTTTCTCTTTGCACCTCAGCAAGTGAAGGACTAATCTCAACTGAGCTACAGTTATAAACAACCATAATTAGAATGTGAAACATGCGGTTCTTCAAAAAAAAAAAAGTACTTAGAACAAATTCGCTGTAGTGGTAAACGTCTACTTAAACTCAGATCACAATGGTAGTAAATAGGATATTCAAACTACTAATTGACTACTACTAGATATATATAGGTGACATGTACCAACAAATTTCTTATCATAATACTAAGTTATCATAACAGATATTTAAGCAATTAAATTTAACAGGATCTTCTATAAAAAGTCTTAGATGGAAAAACCTAAACACATTGACTACCTTAATAATTATGACGAACTAGTTAAATGTGTTCTACAAGGTAATCTTGTTAAGTAAATCTGTTTTAAAAAAAATGAAGTCCAATAAACCTATTTTAAAACTTGTAGTGCAGTCACAAGAAGTCAAATCTACGCAAATTTATGATTAGCATGTCTAGCATTGGAAGGTTTCATTAATCCGATGCACCATCAGAATTTCATAATGCTTACCTAGTTGGGTTGTGCCAATAATACAAATAATCAGCTTTCAAAATTCAACTTGTAAAGAGTAATCATTATAATATATCACACTTCAGAGAAGATAACTTGGAACCTTCAATATTCAGCATCTGGAGGAATATGTATGCAGCAAAGAAGTTTGAGCTTGATGCAAATGCTAAAATACTTTTCACTTAATATCACTATCAAGCAAATAAAAACTTATTCTATGTCTTAATTCTTACATCTACTATTATTGTAGGTGACAGCTAGTTATTGAATGTTGGAGGATAACATTATTGCCAAACTCAATGATTCATGCAAGTCATAATTTCAATTTCTTTCTCTTCACAAACCTTATTTGGAACACAAGCCCATTTGGAACTCAAAAGCTCCTTCCAAGGTCAAGCCTCCTTTTAGTGAAGAATAAATAGACTGATGAGGGGATTGTTTAAGGAAAGTAAGTCAGAAACTTCTAAAAGCTGTATAACTCTGCTAGACAATATGATCAAGGTGAGCAACTGGGAGACTGTCAAGGAAGCCGCTCATGGGAAGCAAGGCAAAGAATTCTTAAAGCTATTTGTCTAATAAGGATAAGGATGCCATCAGAGAAAGTGCTAGCAGCTGATGTTCCTAAATTGGGGTTGGGGGTTCAGGGAGGATAGTTCCCCCATGGATACTTTAAGATATCAAAAGCTAGTCGGGAGATCATAACTTTCCCACATTGGCTTGATATAAGTTTTTTAAGTGCATGTGGTTAGTTAGTACATGAATAAAGCCCATGTAAGCCATGCGCAGGATCTTAATATGTTGAAGACGACACGAGAAAGGGAATCTAATTTTAGTAGGGAACTAAGAGAGGCAAAGTTTGTACAGATGCTGACTAGACAGATTCCACTACTAACAGAAGGTCAACCACTAGATGCTACATATTTGCGTGAGGTAACTTAGTAACTTGGAGAAGCCAAAAGTAGTCAACTGTTGCTAAAAGCAGTGCTTAAGCTAAGTACAAAGCTTTGTCTCAGAATTAGTCAAGGGATTTGGTTTTAAGGCCTCTTAGGAGAACTAAAGGTTTCTACAGAAGCTCCTATGAAGGATTTGTGTGATACCATGTCCACCATGATCAGTACAAAAAGTTTAATACATCATAACAGATCTATGCACGTAGAATTAGACTGGCTTTTATATCAAAAAGACACTTGATTTTGAGATTCTAGGAACTAGAAATGAATCGTCCTCCTACTCAATTTCAAGTTGCTGATCTATTAATAAAAATTGTGCCACGAGTGAAGTTTGAAGGCTTAAGTGGCAAACTTGGAATGATTAACATTCATCTACAAGTTTGAGGAGGAGTAATGGTCATCATATTGCTACGCTAGTGGCTGTGCTCATGCTTATTTCCTTTATCTTCCTCATATTTGGAAGCTAAATAAGTCACTGTACCTTTCTGTTTCATTTCCATTTATTTTTCTGCTATTATCATGTATTCAATTTAGTTTGATTAGCTGATTCTACAGGACTTCTAGGCTGACTTCTTAGCCTGAATTCCTATTTATATATTACCAGTTCTAAGGAATAATAAAATGAAACAGACAGTCATTCAACTCTAATTTTTCTACAGTAAGAAACAAAATATCATTGCTAGACCTAGCACAGATGTTGGGATCATGCTATGTATCTAGCTACATCCAAACTTATTTGGTTGAAGCAATAACTTCAACAGATTTACAACGGAAAAAATACATAGATACAGCTAATTTGCAACAATCAAGCCACCTTACATATCATCTCCAATCCTATTTTCCATAAGAGGACAAGGCATATAGAGATTGATTGTCATTCATAAGAGAAAAGATTTTGTCCAGTTGCATTGCTGCAAGTTTCATCAACTCAAACAACCAGCTAGAAGATATCTTTAGTTCTTTACCAAATCTTTTAGAGGTCCTCATATAAATCATATTTGATAAAAGCTTGGTGCTATGATTTATATACTCAAGCTTGAGGGGAAGTGTTAGAATTATGTGCAAATAGTAGCTACGCTGTATATTCCTTAGTCCCACGTTGCTTATTACCTAGTGTATAATCTCTTCTTCATTCAAAATATAATGTAGACCTAAGTCCATCAATTCATGCTTTCCCAAATATTCTCTCCCTTAGTTGCAACAATAAAACTTACCCAAGATTACAAGTAATGAATATCAGAGAATTTCATTGACTCCTGCTTTCAGTTAGCCTCCTAATCTATCTTATTTATAACGATATGCACTACATACTACTGATACAATGAGTACTTATCCCAGTAGCACTAGGAACCCTAAAAGCCCATGAGCATATATGACGTAACGAAGGATATAAATTTTACAAAAGAGTTAAAAACTACCTCAAGCATTGAATTTTGATTGTGATAAAAAGTATATATGTATGAAGGCACATACATGTAAGTCATACTGTTATACACTTTTGCAGGAGCATTCAGCATTATGTAATCCAGTATACCCTTGGCACAAGTTCCTGATCCTCCACCAATTTCATATATCTGAATGCAAATTACAAGTAGTATCAAAAGAGTGATTTAATAAATATCCATATTGGTAAAGGACGAATATTCATGAGTGGAATCATAACTGATAAGGAAAAAATTGAACAAATTGTGTATTGAAGATGGGAATAAAGCACTAGATAAATAGAATATAGCTGATAGATAAATAGCATATAACTGAAACTCTATGTGGTAAGTAGTATACTTATTTGTGTTCAATGAAATTGCAAAATAGCATTATGATGCAGGGCCCTTATATTTTAGCAATTGGAATAAGAAATTGGATGCTTTCTAGAGTTGTTAATAGTAGCTAAGCAAGTATAATAGGAAATTTTGTGTAATTTGTGAAATCTAGACAAGAAATATTTGGTTAAGTTATGGTTAAGCTAGATTTTCGTATACCAGATTTTCACATCTTTTCTGCATCTCCGCAGGGCCACTTTTAAAGTAGAATTTGATTGCAATAGTTAGTTATATTAGTAAAGAATGACAAAAATATAAAATAAAAGAGACAACATAAGCTTCGCAGTAAGGTTATTAGGAATTGGAACTGGGTATGTCTACACCTCTAAAAGCTAAGGTTTCTGCAAAGTAGAATTCACATTACTAACAGAACATTTCTTCAAAAATAATAATAATAATAATAATAAAGCCCAAATTTTTTAACTGCCATCACTAATCAAAATAGGGGCCTAAGTTGCTAAAATATTGAAGAAACCACAAAAAGTAAAATTCATATGGGACTAAAAATCCTTTAGCAAGATCAAGTCAGTGAATTAAAAAATATATTTTAACAAAATAAAAATGCAGGGATTAGTGTGGACATTAGCTCTTCAAAAATATCTTCCCACACAACTTCAATTTTTTTCTTTTATTCTTATTATAAATCTTCTTAATGATTTAAAAACAGCAATCAAAGATATCAGTCAAGCTTGGCCCCTTCCCGCTCTAACCTTTGAACACATTCTTTAGAATCTTAGTTGTCCTTTTGACCGTGCTTTCATCAAACAACTTAAAAAAGATACCTGATTATTCTCTCACCATTGTTGCTGCGTCTCATTTTACAAAATCAACACACAAGACAGGCAATTAGTGTCGTGCATCAATCACAAGGATTCCATAATTTGCAATTATCTATATTTGCAAGGTGTCATTTAGAGAAATAAATCAGATGAACAAGATTTGTGGCAATTAAACAACACTACATATAGCCCCCAATCCTATTATCCATAAGGACAAAACATATGGAAGCCTCATCTCTTCTTATCTAGAAACTATAAAGAAACAAGTACAAAAATAGAGCCAAGGCAACATAAACATGCAGTACAAGGGAATACAACAGTCGTACACTCGCACAAGTAATAAATAAGAAAACAACCAGACTACAGCTAATCTGACAATCATTGCCAGTTAGTGAGACACTAGGACTAAAATTTAATCCAAAAAGTTGTGTTCATCATGCAAGCACTTTACACCGGTAAATATTCTTCATTCTTTTTTTTTTAAATTTCTTCGTATGTTCCTTTTACTATATTCATTTCTGGCCTCAACAAGATTTTAGTCAAATCAAGACAAAATCAGAACTGAAGTGCACATACATATCAGCGTATACACAGCCTTTTAACAAATACATCTCTCAAAACACAATATTGAAAAGTAAAAAAGTAAGATAAACCTTAAAAAAGAAGCATTGATCACATTAACGAATGTTAAGCACCTTAAGCACACTATTGTCAAGAACAGCTTCTTAGGCGTGTGGGTAGCAAAGCAACTATGGCTTACTTTTAGAGGGACTGAGAAGTTTGCCGTGCGCATGATGGCTTCAGCAATTGCATGGGCATACCAAGGCTACAAGTATAAAACACAAATAGAAAAGAGCCAAGGTGATGAATTAATATATGATTAAGAAAATTAGAGTACAATTTATATAAAAGATTCCACTGCCATGCCTAGTGAAATATTACATCATAAATCAATAAATTAAGATCACAAATTATTGCATTTGTTTTGAAGAAAGATGAAATAATCAAAATACAGCCTATAAATATTCAAGTTAAACTTGTTAAAAAAAATAGTTATTCAAAGTAGAATAAGCAATATGACAAATTAACAGATTATTCATGTAAGTTACAGTCAGATTAATTTTTTTTTTGTCTGGATATATCTGTTAGGATCTAGAGCTTAACTTATTAAGTGTACGGACTTTTATCACAGTGAGCTGTACAAAGTTACTGCAGGTTGGCAACAAATTCTTTTAAGAAATTAAATTTCTCCAAAAAAAATTAAACAAAATAAGTTCTTGTTCCTATAATTGGTTTTGACAAAGTTAAAGTTTCAACCATATCAATCTAAGAGAATTATTTAAGCCATAAATTTTTAGCCATAATATTTTATATCTATAGGATTTTCAACTCTTTATACTAGAGAAAATATACCTTAAAAATTTCAACTGGTGTAAACCATGATATGTCACTCTGCTTGTAAATATTATCCAAGTATCTCATATAATCTGTTCGGCCTGTAAAATACCATCAGTCTACTACATTAGGAAAGTATTTTCAAAAAGGTGTAATCAACAACAAATAGTTTTCCGACTTCTTAGAACCACAAATATGAGTACAATTGGTTACATAGTCTGTGAATCATGAAGATTTGCATGCTTAAATCCCAAACAAACGAGAAAACACTTTCAGATCAGATATCCAAAGCAAATTGCCAAGAGATCAACTTCCAAAAAATAATTATTAGCAGCCAACACTCAAATATCAGCAAAACATTAGCATAAATATTGTTTAACATTACTTTTTCAATTTAAAGCTTACCAGGCTTCAAGTTTGAATTCCATGAAACAGGGTACTTTCTCCTTTTTTTCTCATAAAATATACTAGATCATTTAATATCTGTCAATGACTGTATTTAATCATATATTGGGGAACAAAGTACTTAAAATAATCTTGACCAAAGTTGAAGTTCCTTTTATTCTACAAATACAAGAGCACGTTCATATAGTCAGGATTCTTTCTTGCACGTAACAAATACATATAAAATAGTCAAATCACAGCATCCTCTACAACTGTACGCCACCAGCCCATGTATCTACTTGTCATTCTAGTTGAAATTACACTGTCAATTTCAGCTTCCAAATGCAACTGCTCCAATTTTCATATAATACAGTACTACCACTAGATTTGAGCAGGCGCATGCATGATCCAATTGACACTTAAGTAAACACATGACCCACTACTGTAACTTCATATTTAATTTGAAGCAGGTGGGCAGGTGGCGGTCATGACATATTCTTGTACTACAGCATCATCTCAAAATCATCCTAACTAACAAGAAACAGCTTTCCAGTCATAGCCATCAACACACTTGAAAAAACTGGCTGCTTAATATTTAAACCTAAAGCTAAAGCATATTCCAAACGAAAAATGTTCCAAAACATAACCAGAAATGAAAATGAATACACACAGCACCTTCAAGCTGATTGAATTTAACGTTCTTCTCAAGAACTCCAACGGAACGTGATCTCCGGGAGAAATAGCCATGTATTGGATGGTACAAGGCAGAATGAATAAAATCCCGAACCTACTCAATCGAATTAACAAAACTTAAGCATAACTTTGAATCACCGAAACAAATGAAACATAGTGAAAAATGACAAGAGAACTGATTACTCACGAGAATGGGCTTATCGCCTACAATGTGCGTGGAGTAGAGAGCTTGAAGTGGAGGAGAATAGACTTGAGCTGTAATCACTGAAAGGAAACAAAGTGAGGCGAACTCGGAAAGCAAGACAAACACAGAGAAAGAGAAGAGAATACCTTTGGAGAGAGAAATCAGTGGAAGCTTCTGGGCAGCTAGAAAGCGAGTGAGCATCATTTCAGTAAGAGAGGCTAGAAAGGGCTATGATGCTCAGCTGCTCCCATAAACCCAGCGCCGGCAGATTCAGACGCACAGATTAAGGACTCTATGAAAAATGGGTGAAATATTAGAACCCGTTACTGAAATATTTTTATGAAAATAGGAATAAAAATAAAAATACAAATTAAAATGAAAAATGAAGTTTGATGAAATGAAGTTATGAAAAATAAAAAATATTTGTATGTAATTGGATAATAATACTTAATATACATATATATATATATATATAAAGATTTATTATAAAATTATTTTTCTAATTTTCACAAATAAAGAAAAATATGAAAATATTTATTATTTCTTAACATTCATTATTTTAAAAAAAAAATATTAAGTGAACAAAATTTTAAATTATACATTTTTATTTCTTATTCACATAATTTTTTGTACTCATATTTTGTTTTAAAAAAATTTATTATTTTCACAAATTAAAAAAAATTAAGAACATTACAAGAACTAAAGCAATTGAAAAAAAAAACATATTATGCAAAAACCATGTATATAAATTATTTTATATAATCTAAGGAATTCATATATCTAAATATATAATATTTTTTAAGGGAAGAATACTGTTGACAAGTGTTTCACTTTCCCCACTTTCGTTAATACTTTATTTTTTTAATTTATTTTAATATCTTTATTTTAAACTTTTAAATCTCCCATTCTCCCCCACCCTCTTTAATAATGTCTCTTCAAAAAAAATTATTTTAACATTTTTTACTTTTAACTTTTAATTTTATTTATTTACATTTTCTTTATTTTATCAAATATTATAAAATATTTTTTCATATATTTTCTCTTTTTTCTATTTTCTTTTTATTTGTTATTCTATCTCTTTCTTCTAATCACTTTTTTTTATATATTTTTAAAATTCTCTCCCCATATTTTTCTTCTCTCTCTATTCATAGTTTTATTATTAATTTAACTTCACTCCCTTCTTTTATTATATTAAATTATATCAAATGTACAATAGGAAAATACTTTATACCTTCAATTTATAACTATTTTTTTTCTATCATTACATCCCAAATAATATAAATATTTTTTTCATATTTAAATTTTAAATCCTTTAACTCTACTATTTTTTACTTAAATTTCATAAATTTTGTATCATTATCTTTTTTATGAACTTAATGTTATATATATATATATATATTCTATCAAATCATTTTTTTCATTTTTTATATGTCTCGTGCATTGCAGGGATAAGACAATTTAGTTACATAAATTGTGCAATTGGCCAATGGGCTCTTTATTCTTTTTTAATTTCTAGTTTTAATATTTTTAGCATTTCAATTTTATAACTTTAGAATTAAATTTGTGATAGGAAAGAAGCAAATTTAAATTTTAAAGAATATTAAAGTTTTTAGGCAAAAAGAGCTATTTTTATATATTTCTAAATTATAAATTTAAATCTTCATAAAGAAGATATCTATTTTTAATTTTGTTTATTTTTATTTTTTAAATCAAAAATTGATAATTATTAAATGGGAAAATTATTTTTATGTTCTAAAATTATTTTTTAGGAACAAATTTTGAGAATAAAAAAATAAAAAATTCTATTTAAATCTATAAATCTTCTCTAAAAAGTAAGAATGAGAAAAATAGAAAAATTTGTTTGAAAAATTTACCTTAAGAATAGATTTTGAGAGAAAAAATTGTTTGATTCACTTGTTCTACATGTTTATTTTACAATTATTTAATATTTATATAGCATTATTAAACAAATTTAAAAATAAAATTTGAATAAAATGAACAATAAGTATAACTAATATATATAGCATAAGATTGAATTTAATCAACATAATCTGATCATACCATACTCACAGAGGCAGCCCACTTACTCATATGTTATGTTTGGTATCTTGGAAAGCTTTTTGAGAGAATTCGAATAAGAAAGGGAATAAGAATTGAAATAGGAAAGGAAATAAGAATTAAATTTTAAAAGTACGTTTCATAGGAATATAGAATCTTTATATAATTTTTATTTAGTATGTATATTAATACATTAAAAGACTAAAATATTCCTGGTAAAATTGGAAAAAAGAATTCTTCAGATCTGCAATCCACCATCATCAGAACCCATCTTCGACCACCGTAAAAAACCTGGAACATTAACCACCACAACTCCAGAAATTACCATTGCAAGAATCCTCTTACACCATTGAAGAACCACAACACAAAGCACAAAACGCCATTGAAGATAGCCAGATTCAAGCTCCACTCACATTCGGCCATCACCAACCTCAACATCGCAATCACTGAAGTCATCGACCACCACAAAACAAGAAATTGCCAACACCAACATCGAAGACCCAGAAAATAGAACCACCAAAAAAATAAAAATCAACGAAAATGAAACGATAGAGGAGGAGGAAAGATCGATAAAACCATTAGAACCACCGATTAGGGGCTTTGGTTGGCTACTTGAGAGTTGACAGCGGAGGAAGACAATGGAAACCAAGGGTGAATGAGAAAAGGGTGAACGTTGTTGCCATAATTGGAGGAGAATGTCGTTGCCATTAGAGGAAAGGAAGTCGAGGAGATGTCAAATCTATCATTTGGAAAAGAAAAAGAACGAGATGGAGGAGAGAAGAAAAAGAACAAGGCAAACAAGAAGACAGGCTAGCGAAAGTGTGGCAGTGAGGTGGTGGGTGAGGCGGAGGTGTGACTATGGGTGAGGCAGAGGTTCGATGGTGAGGGGTCTACGAAGGCTGAAAGGATTGAAGGGTAGACAAGTCTCAATGAATAGATTCCCTGTAATTCATCTGATTCCATCATGGTTGAGAAAGAATTGGATTCAGGGCATTTTGCCTGAATTTGATTTCTTGGGAATACATTTTCAAGGCTACCAAACTTACTTAATCTAGGAATTCGTTACCATTTCCGTTTCCATGCCCTCAATTCCTGTGTACCAAACAGGACCATAATGACATGTCCCACTATATTAACAACTAGATTTTGTTAGCAAGGCTGACTTCCCAAGAGGGGGGGTGAATTGGGAAGATTGAAATTTTTCTGCACAAAGTGAAGCAAGTGAAGATATCACAGTATAATGAAAACAACGTGTAAAACAGAGCAAGCTGAAAAGTAGAGATAAGGAGAAGAAAACTCAGTGATTTATCCTGGTTCGGTCTATCCACTTGACCTACATCCAGTCCCCAAGACACCTCTTGAGATTTATCCACTATCCAGCAAGAATTTCAACGGGCTTCTTGCTAAAGCCACAGTACACGAGTATGCTCTGTTCTGAGCTCTCTCAAACTCTCTAAGCACTTTCTCTATGTGCTTCCCAATCCCCTTGTGAATACCCCTCACAAGTAATTCTATCTTCCAGATGAAGAGTAGATTGTTTACAAATGAATAACTCTCTTGAATAGAGTAGATATGAAGGTTTAAGTACAAATAATGAAGTTGGAAGGGTAAAAGCTTTTGAGATGAAGATTCAGCAGAAATTCGGTATATACAAGTTTGATTCGTTACCCACAACTTCAAATGATGTTATATTTATAGTTTTAGTTCTCAAATATCCGTTAGAGACCAAATCTATCCGTTGGGGAAGTTATCCAACGGTTACTCTGAAAAACTATCCGTTAACCAACCGCATTTAATGTTTCTGACATACTGAAATTCGAATTTTGGTTGGTCAACAGACGAATTTCGAAGGAATCGAAGGTTAAAGCTTCCAACGTTAAAATACGAAGTTCGTCTGTCCATAGAGTGAAATTCGAATTTTGAAACTTATAAAATATTTTCACAATGTGACATACGAATTTTCAAGAAGAAAGTTTTTCTGTAAATCGTGAACAGTGTTTTCAATTTTCTACAGTACCCTCGAAATTCGAATTTTGGATGTCCAAAATTCGTCTGTCCATTGAACGTTCAAAGAGGCACAGTAGTTCACTTTCTCTGAAATTCAAATTTTGACAGATTGAAATTCGTCTGTCAGAGACCAGTTTTGAGACTTAAATCATTTTTGATCTCAGATGAACTTTATCAAACTTTCAGACGAATTTCTTCTGTTTTCTCAAGTTGTGTTTTGTCTGAAATTCGAATTTTGAAAGAGTGAAATTCGTCTGTCTCAAAGAAACTCCTTTCAGACTTATATGAAAATTCGAATGTTGCAAAGTCAAAGTTCGTCTGTCAGAGAGCATTTTTCAAACTCAATTTCTTCTTGATTTCAGATGAACTTTAACATAGTTTCAGATGAATTTCTTTGATTTTCACAAATTGCATTTTGTCTGAAATTCGAATTTTGAAACTGTGAAGTTCGTCTGTCACTAAAAAGGCTTCTTTCAGACTTGATGAAAATTCGAATTTTGGATGACCAAAATTCGTCTGACAGAGAGACATCTCTTCAAACTTATTCAGTTTTAGCTCGAAATTCGAATTTCCAAATGCAAAGTTCGAATTTCCAACATAACAGTTCAGTTTAAACTTTCAAACTTCGTCTGTTTGTGGGTATTTTTCAAGTAAGTTAAGATTTAATCGTAAAATTAAGGTTTGAAAACATCTTTTCTTCAAATCAAAATCTTTTACCCAATCAAAACAAAAACTAAAGATCCTACAAAAGATCTAGCAGAAAATACTCTTCAAATTCTTCACTTGAAACACTTTTGATCTGCTTTGATATCTTCAATCCAAGCTCTTGGATGTTGGTTTGGAATCATCAAAACTCTTAATTCAACAGATTTTACCCCAAACAATGTGTCAGGACATTTAGATACCTCATTTATATCTTTCATGCACAAATTAAATGAATAAAAAATATTTAAATGCCTCACAAGGATCTAGAGCTCCCAAAACACCCTATCAATTTCTTGAGTTTCTAAAAAAATCCATCTAGAGTTGCCAGTAAAGGCAACTTGATCAACAATCCATCTAGGAAATTTATTAGCTCTTGAATTCAATATTTAGTAAAGGCACACATAAGTTTCTTGAAAATATGTTAACAGAAATTTATATACCATGATTGCCATTGAAAAATAAAAGGGAAACAAATCATATATTTTCTATACATGCCATTGACTAAGCAAATGGAGCTACTGGAGCATAACAATAATCTTTTGTCTCAATTGCCTTTTATAGTAAGCATGTTCCATTGGAGCATAATAATAATCTTTTGCTTGAATTGCCCTTCATAGTAAGCATGTTCCAGGGACAAGAACCTATAGGCATTTCATAGTTCAAACACCAAATCTATAATGGAAATTGTTAGGTCTAATGACTAATATGATTAGGTTTAATGTTGTCAAATAGTGGAGTAAAAATTTGCATATGTGTTTTTTAGTGTTTATTATATTATTTATATTATGCTTATCATTAGAGTGAAAGTGAAATTGGACTAACTATTTTGCTTGAAGTGAATTATATTCAAAGTAGGGGTGTGTTTGTTTTCACTTTAAATAAGTGGTTTGGCCTCAAAACCAAGTTTTCATTTTTTTTGTAGGTGTTTGGGTGTGTCACCAGATCACGTTGGAGAAGTGGTTTGGAAGCTAAACGGAGTTGAGGTAGAAGTGACTCCAATGTTGCTTTTCTGTTGGCTTCAACAAGGTTTGAAAAGAAGCCAGATAAAAATGGATCAATAAAAATGAAAAAAAATAGTGAATCTGGAAAAATAAAATTCCCATAAAATTTCTTCTATCTAATAACCAAGATACCCCCTCAAAATTTTAATCTTTATAGATCATAACCTGTAAGAAAATGTTATATTAGATAGATTATGTTCTCAATTAAATAAATATAAATTAAATTTTAGTCTAAGAAAATTAAATTAATCATGAGATAGAGTTTAAACTAAATTTAGACGAAAATTATGAGTTTTGTCAAAACCAATTTTCAAATAAATTATCTAAACATAAACACGTTAGTCAAAAACTAATTTTTATCATAACTATATTATGAAACCAATTCTATCGAAACTCATTATTCACTAACTGAAAACCAAATGGGCCCTAGGTTGTCCAAAAAAAAGGAAAAGTAAGCATTGAAGTAAAGAAATTGAATATCAACAATATGCTCAACTCAAAGATAAAGACAATGAAAGGTTGCTTCAAGAATTGAAAGAATGTGATGATATCAAGGGAGTAAGATGTTTTGAAGAAAGTAAGTGAATCCAAGAGAAGATGGAAGCTAAAATATTGTATTTCTTGTTTTCTTTTAGGATATATGGTGGTTGAGCTTTAAACTTACTTAATCTTATTACCATTAATCTTAAATAGACATAAATTTAATGTTTTGGTAGCAAGCTCAATGTTTTTAAACTTGTTTTTACATAAAAACTACCTTATTATACCAAGTTTAGGTGGATTTCCTAACAACCAGTTTGTTTTGGATTTGTTCTTATTTCTGGTAAAGTGCTTATCCTACCAAAATCCTTAAGTTGTCATGAAATCATAAATTTTCACAATGTTGTGTTCACTATTTTATAGCTTGTCATTACATCATATTCAACTTGTCCAACAAGACTCTGAAAAGGGAAAGGAAGCCTCTCAGGTTCACCGTAATTTCCTGACAAGCCCCCTAGGTTGTCATGAAATCGTAGTTCTCCATAAAGCAACCTAACCTTTCTTTAGTCAGCTTCTTATGACAAGACCATCAGCTTCTCCTATCAAGGTAGACTTTCAAAAACCTAATTTTGATGGATTTAAGCATGTCATAACAAGAAGTAACATCCTAGGAAGCTTGTTCTAACAACCTTGAAATTTAACTTTTCGGTTTCCTCAGGTTGATAGCTTGTCCCGACAACTATGGTGGGTTGTCATGAAATCATGGTTAAGCTTTACTTCTAAAACTTAGAATAATGCTCGATTTTCTGACAAGGTGCCTACATTGTCATAACAACCTGGTTCAACGTTCAGAAACGTGTCTAACAGCTAGTTGGCTTGTCCTATCAACCTACCTAGCTTATCATACCAGATTCTAACACGCATCAAATACAGCAGGTGAACAGTAAAGCAAGCTTAGTAACATTTACTTTATGTCTTTAACAGATAGATTTCCTTGAAATCTATATATAGGATTAGATGTAAGGTGTTGGGTATGTATTCTAAAATCAAAATGTTGTTACATTGATTCAAAGCCCTTCTTACCATACTTAAATGACTCTTTGAACTACAATGTTTCTATTTTACTCTTGTGAGAGAGTTTATCTTCTATAAACACTTCTTTTCTACTTGAGTAGATTGCTTAGAGTGGGAAAACTTTAAAAGAGTATTGTAATCACATCTTGTAAGGGTGTGAGAAGAGATTCAAAGGTGTGATATCCCTTGGGATGTAATGTAACTTCACAAGTGCCCAAATAAAACTTGTGAGATGTAATGGAAAATCTCAAGCAGATTGCTTGGAGACTGGACGTAGACCAAGTGATTGGGTCGAACCAGTATAAATCTTGCTGTCTTGTTCTTCTTCTCTACGTCAAGCTTCATCTCCTCACTATACTCTATTTGCCCCTATTTTTGTGCTTCATATTAATATATTAGGTTGTTCTTCAAAAAGGAAAAAAATTTACAGCACCCAATTCACTTCTCTCTTAGGTGACTAGCTAATCTAACAATTAGTATCAGAGCAGATTCTCTCGCTAAGGATTTCACCATTCGAGAGTTGCTTTGGCTGGATTTGGAAATCATGTTTTACCTTAAAGAAGCGACATGAACAGACCACCAGCCTTCAGTGGAAAGCACTACACCTACTAGAAGATGAAGATGAAGTTATTCTTGGAGGCTCTTGATCTTGATGCATGAGACATTGTGACCAAAGGAGATTTCAAGCCCACAAAGATTGTTAGAAGAAGAAGAAAAGTCTACAAGTCCAAATTAGAATGGGATGAAGAAGATATGAGAAAAGTGACTCTAAATCAAAAGATAAAGCATGTTATCATATGTGCACTCAATGAAGATGAGTTCTTCAGAGTTTCCAGCTGCAACACGACAAAAGAAATATAGGAGACTCTTGAAGTTGCTCATGAAGGCACTGATGATGTGAAGGAGAATAGACTTAACATACTCACAGCTGAATATGAAGCATTCAAGATGAACAATGGTGAGCCCGTTAGAAAAATGCAAATTTGTTTTACTCACATTACTAATCACTTGGTAGCTTTGGGGAAGAGTTATATACAAAGAGAGCAAGTAAGAAAAATATTCAAAACTCGACCCAGTGAGTGGAAACCAAAAGTGACAACAATTAAGGTGACAAGAGGAAGATCATCATAATTCGTAGCTACACTTTTTGGGAGCCTAGCTGAACATAAAGAAAAGTTTCAACAACTGAATATAACGCAAAACAAGAGAAAGCCATTCTTGTTCAAAGCCACCTCATCTCATCAAGAATTTGAGGATGATGAAGAGGATAATAGTAATAATGATGATGATAAGAGTAGTAGTTCAGATGAAGAAGAACATGTCCATCCATACTTTATGGCAAAATCAAATAATGAGGTATCATGTTCTAACTCTAGTGGACCCAAGTAAGATTGGGTACCAAAGAACAAAAGATGAATTTATCTTGTAGATATTCCTTGAATTAAAAAATGGTCATGCTATAGAAACTTTGGAATATCTGATGAGAAAAATGACAATTCCCTTCATACTTCAACCTAAATCAACAAGAAGAGAAAAGCACAAGGGCTAAAAAAGACTGTTGGCAACAATCGTCTAAGAAGCATTATCATTGGCCAACATAAATGAGCATTTCTAAACCATCTCTGAATTTATCTTTTGCTTATTATGCATAATTTGAGGGGGAGCATTGCCTGATTGATTAGTTTTGATAATTTTTACTGATTTAAGTATCAGAAAGTCACTCGAATCTATTTTGTAGGTACTCATTGAGTTGAAATGCTTGAATTTTGAGAAACTTGGAGTATCTAATGTAGAATTGATGCTAATCATACAAGAGTCATGCCTAAAATGAATATTGATCAAGCTCTGTAAGTTTTAAATTGGTTCTGATATGATATTCGATTAACCCATAATACTTATTTGTATTTCTCACTTTATATGTATGCTTTATGTGATTTTTGTTTCACCTCTTTGTATTTGCATCACATTAGGGGAGAATGATGAGGGGAGAAATGATCCTTCAAACATTTTACTGATGTCAAATAAGGGGAGAGAAGGTTATGAAAAGTATGACGGTTTAGCTAATGCATTCATCCTTAACCATATTTTTCATAATGGATTTGCCATCATAAAAAAAGGGGAGATTGTTAGACCTGATGACCAACATGATTAGTTTTGATGATGTCAAATAGTGAAGTAAAAAGTTTCCATGATATGTGTTTTTAGTGATCATTATATTATTTATATTATGTTTATCATTAAAGTGAAATTGGACTAACTGCTTTGCTTGAAGTGGTTTATATTCAAAGTAAGTTGTTCAAAGACGGAAAAGTGAGCATTAAGTAAAGAAATTGAAAATCAACAATATGCTCAACTTAAAGATAAAGACAATGAAAGGTTGCTTCAAGAACTGAAAAAATGTGATGATATCAAGGGAATAAGATGTTTTGAAGAAAATAAGTGAATCCAAGGGAAGATGGAAGCTAAAATATTGTATTTATTTCTTTCTCTTAAAATGTATGGTGGTTAAGCTTTAAACTTACTTAATCTTATTACCATTAATCTTGAATGGGCATATATTTGATGTTTTTGTAGCAAGCTAAACATTTTTAAACTTGTTTTCATATAAAAACTACATTGCTCTACCAAGTTTAGGTGGATTTCCTAACAACCACTTTGTTTTGGTAGCTATTAGTTGGAAATCTATATATAGGACTGGATTTAAGGTAGTGAGTAACAACATTAAGTATTCCAGATTACATTGATTCAAAACCCTTCTAACCATACTTAAATGACTCTTTGAGCAACAATGTTTCTATTTTACTCTTGTGAGAGAGTTTATCTTCTGTAAACACTTTTTTTCTATTTAAATAGATTGTTTAGATTGGGAAAACTCTAACAGAGTATTATAATCACATCTTGTAAATGTGTGAGAAGAGATTTAAGGGTGTGGTATCCCTTGGAATGTAATATGACTTCACAAGTGCTCGGATCAAACTTGTAAGATATAGTAGAAAATCTCAAATGGGTTGCTTAGGGATTAGACGTACGTCAAGTAATTGAGCCGAACTAGTTTAAATCTTACTGTCTTGATCTTCTTCTACCCCAAGCTTCATCTTCTCACTATACTTTGTTTGCCCTAGTTTTTGTGCTTCATATTGATACATTGGGTTGTTCTTCATAAAGGCAAAAAATTTGCAACACCCAATTCACCCCCTATCGGATGACTAGCCAACAACAACAATAGCCTTATCCCACTATGTGGAGTCAACTACATAAATTATACGATGCCAATAGGCTTTATCAAACGCCATCTCCTCAGATAAATCATTTCTCAGAAGGTCATTCCTTATAACTTTCCTTGGTATTCTTTTTGGTCTTTCTCTACGCCTTTTGATAGGGCTCCAAGCTATTTAATCAACTTTCCTCACCGGCTCCTCTTGCCCTCTTTTTTCCACCATTTTCTCCTTGATAGGTGCTGCTCCAACTTTCCTTCGTATACAGTCAGTTCGTATTTTATCCAATTTTGTATGACCATACATTCATCTTAACATTCTCATTTCTGCTACTCCCATCTTACGCTCTTATTGTCCTTTCAAAGCCCAGCATTCACTATTATATAGCATCGCTAGCCTTATAGCTATTTTGTAAAATTTTCCTTTAAGCTTAGTAGGTATCTTGCGATCACAAATAACTCCTGTTGCTTTCCTCCACTTTAACTCAGCTCTTATCCTATGCATAATATCTCCATCAATTTCACTATCACTTTGTAAAATTAACCCCAAATATCTAAACTTTGACACATCTGAAATGATTTGCTCTCCAATTTTTACTTCTGAATCATTCCTAATTGGCTTCTTATTAAATTTGCAATGCATACATTCCGGCTTGCTTCTACTCAAGTGAAAACATTTTGATTCCAAAGTATGTCTTCATAACTCAAGTTTAAAGTTAACCTCTTCTCTTGAGTCCTCAATTAAAACTATATCATTTGTGTAGAGCATACACTTTGAAATTTCTTCCTGCATATGTTCTTTTAGAATATCCAAAACTCGATTAAATAGGTATGGACTCAAGGAAGAACCTTAATGTAAGCTTATCATTATAGGGAAGTCCTTTGTCACACCTATAGTGGTCCTCACACTTGTTGTTGCCCCCTCATACGTATCCTTTATGGCTCGAATATAAGCCACACGGACACATTTCTTCTCCATTGCTTTCCACAATACATCTCTTGGTACTCTATCATAGGCTTTTTTTAAATCAATGAAAACCATATGCAGGTCTCTCTCTTTACTCCAGTATCTCTCAATCAAACCCCTTAATAAATAAATATCCTCTCTTGTAGATCGTCCTAGCATAAATCCAAATTGGTTTTTCGAAATACAAGACTCTTTTCTGAGTCTATGCTCAATCACTCTTTCCCAAAGTTTCATGGTGTGACTCATGAGTTTTATTCCTCAATAACTAGCGTAATTCTGAATATCCCCCTTGATCTTGTGTATAGGCACTAGAGTGATCTTTCTCCATTCCTCTGGCATTTTCTTGGACCTTAAAATCTCGTTAAATAACTTAGTGAGCCACCAAACCCCCTTCTCTCCTAAGTACTTCCACACTTCGATCGGAATACCATTGAGACCAATAGCTTTACCATTATCTATTCTCTTAAGCGCTTCTTTTACATCTCCAACCCGAATCCTACAATAGAAGTTCAAATTGAAATCATCTTCATGGGTTGTCAATCATTCAGTATCAATAGTCATACCTAATCCATTATTGAAAAATTTATAAAAATAGCTCTCCCATCTTTCTTTGATATCATCATCTGTAACCAAAATTTTTCCTTCCTCATCTTTAATGTATCTTACTTGGTCCAAATCTCTTGACTTTCTTTCCCTTCTTTTAACTATTTTGTAAATCTTTTGTTCACCATTCTTCGTTCCTAAATCCTGGTCGAATTCCTCAAAAGCTTTAGATCTAGCCTCGCTCACTGCTTTCTTAGTCTCATTTTTAGCCAACTGATAACATTTCCAATTTTCATTATTATTGCACAGATGCAAGGCTTTGAAACACCATTTCTTATATTTGACCTTCTCCAGCACACTCTCATTCTACCACCAAGATTCTTTATCCTTAAGTCCAAAATCTTTGGATTCACCCAATATTGTTTAGTGATATCCCTGATCCTTTTAGCCATCGCATCCCACAAGATGTTAGCACTTTCTTGTGAGTCCCAATTACCTTCCTCCATAACTTTTCTTGTAAAGGTCACTTGTGTAATATCCTAAAATTTTTTTTCTGGATATTCAAGGCTCAATATTTTAAAATTTATAAAGAATTTACAAAAATAAGTATACACCGTTTGGTATGAAATAGGATAAAGAGGTCAATTATCTCAGTTGGAAGAAAAAAGGAAAAAATGATGATTTTACCCCTAAAAAAAAGAGAAGAAAGAAAAGAAAAAAAAAGGGAAGGTGGTTTGTGATGAGAGCATTGAAGAAAAGTTTATGAATTTTAGGGCAAATTACACCTAATGATTTGAAAGTTTTAAAAATTATAAATTGGTCTCAGGTCAAGGGCATTTTTGTAAATATGAAAATTATAATCAAAATGAAGCCCTTAATGAGTTAAGCTCAATGGAATATAGTATGAAATTTATTAAGATCAAAATATTATTTATTGGGTAATTATGATTTAATGTTAATATTTTACCCGATAAAAGTCCATTTGGACTACAAGAAGGGGCAGTAGTAATTGAAAAAAAATTAGTGAGCCTTACTAAAATATATTTTGGATATAAATAATGATTTTGGACCAAAATTAATTGTTGGATAATCCTGTACCAATTTAATGACAATTTTGGTAAAAATACCTAATCGGTATAGGTAAATTTAATTGGTAAAGGGTATTTTGGTCTATTAAACTTTGTGAAGCAATTTTTGGCCAAATATGATGATAAAGGACATGCTGCACACTAAAGAGGACAAGGAGGAAATTTTCTCAAAAACCCATTAAAATTAACCAAGTTTAGTTTACTAACTAATATTTCTATTTCCTCCTTTCATCTCTCTCCTCTAAGTGATGGGTTTAAGTGTGGTTAGTCTTCATTTGCCTTCATTCTTCATGTCTGGACAGAGGCAAATTGAGAGAAAGAGAGCAAATTATACCAAGGAGAAAGGAAAAGCAAGAAGAGAAAGTTGAAGACCAAAACATCAAGGTAAGCTTCTATGATCACTAGCTTGTGTTATTGAGTGCTTTCATGGAGTTTTTCTTCCTCTTTTCCCTCTAAAATTTTCATCCATGAGAGAGGGTAGAGGGAGAAAGTTGAGCTTTGGCCAAATAATCAAAGGAAAATGGTAGAATATGCACTAGAAAGCATGAAAACCGAAGCTAGTATAAGATTCATGGAGCAAATAATTTTTACAATTTTTTTATTAATTTCGGCCAGCCTAGGGTTTCTAATAGAGAAGGAATTTCAAAATTTTGATCTCAAAAATAGATTCCTTGCATCCAAAATAGGTTAGAATAAGTATGTTGTACAAGAAATACTTTATGAATAACAAAGTGCAAATTTTAGTTCAAGTGAGTACTTTGTAAAGGAAATTATATAATCAGTGGTTAATGACCTTATTTTATGATGCTATAGGATCCAAAATAGTGTTAGAAGATCAAGGAAAGGGTTTGCAAAGTTTAGAAATCATTGGAAAGCTCAAAGGTAGTTAACTCACCTATCTATGTTTATGTATTGTCATTGATGTTGCTTGGTTGGAATGATGTGTTTAATGTTTGGAACGTTGTCTTGTGATGATTTGGCATTGTTGGTTAGATTGTTTGAAGGGTAATGTGACCCTAGATATGTCCAAATACAAGGGGGAGTGCTGCCTAAATTTTTATAAAATAGTTATGCCAAAATGATTTGATTGCATGCTTGATGTGCTTTTAGATGAATACTTGCAATATATATGATGATATGTGTGCATGATGGTGGTTACTATTGAGATTCTTTGAATCTCAACCCTTTCCAAATGTCTAACAAATTTTAGGGTCAAGTTATGGTAAGATTACCCAAGAAAGGAAGGCAAGGAGAAGCAAGTTAATGTTCAAGATAATGATGCTTAGGTTGATACTATTATATAAGATGTTATGTAAAATCTTATAGGACATGATCATGCTATGTTTCATGTTAATATGTTCCTCTAGGTGGTTATGGAGTATCATGTAAGATAAAGGCAAGCTATGGCTATGTATGTATATATTAATGTGTATTTTGGAAAATAGGAAGAATGCAAGAGACCTTTCTAAACACTGTTGAGAATTTGAAGTATTGTACAGATCTCAATATGTTCAATGTATGAGTGTTTTATATATATGACAACTAGACATGGCTTTCCATAGACATAAAGATCACTCAATTTGGAGTTGTGTATGATTTATGGTGATTTTTCAAAATGTTATGGTCATAATCAGAAATTTTAAAAAATGACCATTGCTACAGTGAAGATAATACGAATTTACTGTATAAATTGGTGGAGTAATTTCCATGTTCAACATTTTTCTCCATGTATAGAATCTTTTAAGCTATATTTAGAGACTTGAACTATATCAATATAATTTTTCTTGATTTAGTTATAAATTTTCAAAGTTCACCGGGTGAAAATAAGTTAACCAAAGGAATAGTACCCCAAATGAAATAAATTAGTTTAAGTTGTTTTATGTAATCAAGTCTCTAATCAAGTATTAATGGACTTAAATATAGTATAATACATGGGAAATGAGTCCAAATACGAGGTGTTACAACTTGTTTCTCACTTTTTAGTTGCCACCACTTAATCCTAGAATTTAAGGCTTTTCAACTTTTTAGTTTACGATTTTTAACTAGCACATCAAGGACTAAAACCCTATATTGTGAAGTTGAACTCTCACCAGGAATTACTATGCGGTCTTTACAAGTTATTCTATCTGAGTTTTCTATAAAAAAGAAGTCAATTTACGACATTTGGTCTCCACTCTTATATGTGATTAAATGCTCCTCCTGCTTCTTGAAATAGGTGTTCACAATCGTGAGGTTGTAAGCCATTAAAAAATCAAGAATTGAATGCCCCTCCTCATTTACTTCTCCAAAACCATAACTATCATAAGCTCCCATATATTGCCTTGTCTCTTTTCCCATATGACCATTAGGGTCCCGCCCAATGGGTGACCAGCCAATCTAACAAAAATGATTCTATGGAATTTTGATGCAATACTCAGAAATTTCTATCCATTCCATCAAACAAATTCATAATGGATAAACAATATCGGCTTGAAGACCATGCGGAATGTTGAGGACATCATGAAATGAAAGACCTCTTGGCTGTATGGGAGACACCCCTAGAGCAAAGGCAGGATGAAGGCAATCAACATTTATTGAAATGTATACACATTTAACACCTTCCCTTAATTTTTGTAGAGCATAACAGTGATAATTAATATCTATAAAGTTGTATATAAACCATGGAATCATGGGCTATAAAGACAATTTCTAAAGTATAATAATATTAAGACCGTTAATATCTAAGTACATAAATTTAATAAGCCAGTAGATGTTTCAAAATAGCATTAAATTACATCACATACTCAGGAATATGAAGAAATATAATAATTTCATTATCTAAATGAAAAATATTGAAGAAAGGAGCACTATTATGATGGAGTTGAAGCATTAGATATTATTTACATTAAAGCAAGGGAATTCTTAAAAAATGAAGTAAACTGGTAAGCTTTATGCACTAGATGTCTCATTAAAGTATATGAAGGAAAATTTTAATTTATAATTATAGTTATATTTCAAGCATAGATGCCCACTCATCAATTAAATAGCCACAATGGATAATATATCAATATGTGAGAGGTTTCAAAGCATCTATGCTTGATAGATACTGTAACCAAGTAAATTTGTGTGCATACTATGAAGGACAATGACATCATGAGAGAGAGAGAGAGAGAATGGGGAAAGAAGGGAGAGTGAATACCAAGTTTTCTAATTGCTTACGTACGTATGTCATATTGCTCTACCTCAAATTTTTTGCCTTCTTCATGTCCTCCAGTTGTTATTATTGATCTTATACCAACTTGCAACAAAAAAAAATATGTCCAAATGATATGTGACAAATTAGTTTATTGATCTTATACCAACTTGTAACAAAAAAATATGTCCAAATGATATGTGACAAATCAGGGATACCACGGGGAACAGATTAAAGTATTTACTATCATCAGTAAAGAGAGAGCATATACAAATCCTAAGAGGAACCTGTAGCAATTTAGAAATCAAAAGAATTACATGTCAAAAATAGTCTAAAGAATAAAAACAAATTTTCATTCAACATTCTATCAAATTCTCACTGTTTTACTAAATTTCTTCAACATAAAAAATGAATTCATACATACTAAAAGTATATTAAATCAATTATGACAGTATATGTCTACTAAATAGTAAATGAAAAATATAGAATAGTGTTTTCCGACTTATAAAAAATATATATACAATAGATTTTTTTATCAGTATTAATTATGCAATGATGGTATAGATGATAGAAGTGACACATTATTGAAGAAAAGAAACATTACACTGAAAAATAACTCAAACCACAAGATCATTCAAAATTGGAGTTCAAGTTAAAACAAAATTAAATTGAAGTTCAATCCTTGAAAACACCAATATTTTATGAACAAGTTCTGTAGGCCAACAAATAGTAATAGATACAAAGATTAAGTTCTTCAATAGACAACAATTAAAACCCCGGCCCAATAAATCACAAAACATTAAATGATGCAATCTGTTCATGGTTAAAACAATCATTACAATTGTGTTCAAGGGGAGGAAAGTATTTAATGTGTAAAACTTCCAAACCCTTCTGTTTCTAATTTATCATTCATGAATCAAAGCAAATAGCATTACTTGCTGGCTACCCTTGACAATTCCATCTATGAATTAAATAATTTCATATGACCATTACAACTACTAAATGCCTCTTGAAATAGAGGAGAAATTGCTTGGGTTTTGTCAAAGACCATATATTGCAATGATTAGCACACATAATGATAATGATAACAAAAAAGAAAAAAAATAGTTTACAAACATTAACAAATGTTAATCAAACAAATTAATACCTTATGTTCAACCTCAAGGACATTCCCTTCAACTTTAGTCACACCTTCATTTCCTTCATAGAAAAATGCAGATGCTAAATCCTCATTTCTTGGGTTCCAATTGGCATTATCAAAATCATCAATTCAATCCAATGTTCCCATTGATCATAGGTGGGGTTTTTGGATTGGTTGCCATTATGTCTCTATTGTTCCAAAGGATGAACATTGATGTTTGAAGAATCCAAAGTCAATGTCCCAATAAAAACACTCTTCTCTTATAGTTGTCAATAACGACAGAGCAAATCTGACATGAGGGAGTAGAGGTCTCCTCCACCATCTCAACTTTCGCCGTAGACAAGCCCAACCATTGTCATCATCTAAGCCATTGCTATGTCAAAGATTCCTCTGATGCCATGACCATCAAATTTGAAAATTTGACTGCAAGGATTTGCATTTAAATTTAGATTTAAAAAAAATAATAAAGAGTGAGACAAAGTTGATGTCTAGAATAGCAAATAGCAAAAAGAAATCTTCTCGGTTGATTTTGATTTCAAAGCTTGAATTTAGTTTTAATAGAAGTGAGGATTTTGATTTCAAAATTGTAAGCATGAAAGAGTAAGATGAAGGCAGAAACAAATCCCTTTGGTTCTGGAGATACCAAAGAAAAACTTCAAAAGATGATTTAAATTTGAAATCTAAATGATATCCCCAAAAAATCACATATATGGTGGAAAATTTAAAATTTGAAATTCAAACAAAGTTGATGACAGAATGAAAAAATTGGAAAGAAGAGGGAAAAAATGAAAATGACATGCTACTTTATTATTAAACAATAAACCTTATAAAAACCTCCATGCATAGTACTTTCAACAGTAACAAAATCCATTTGTTTTATTAAGAAGGAAATAGATACCTAAAATCAATGAGTTTTGAAATCAGTGAAATCTGCTATATATTAAACAAAGCAAAGTTCAATAACACCTTGGGTAATACCAAACCAAGATCAATTCCGTTATTAAGTTCCTAAAATGGAGATATTACTAATTACATCTATGAGATAATGCCATCAATTTGAATCATTTGACTCTAGCCATTCCTTTTTCCTCTTACACTATATATTAGACCAAGAAGCTAAGAGAACAAAACATTTCAAAGCTATATTAGGGGAGATGTAACTGGTTTATGATTTGTAATCAAGGTAAAACAGCTGCAGAAGTATGATTTCTTTTTTGGATAAACAGAGGTATGATTGTTTTGCTAGAACATATTTGATACCTAGAAAGTCATAAACCAATGAGTTTTTGTCTTTGGTTACCTCTTTATCAAGCACAAATTTATTTCCATCATCATTTCTTGTGTATGCAAGTGATTTCATTTGATTCACAGTCAAATAAAAGGTCATAGTTTGTTGATGTTATGACTTATCCACTGAGATGAAATTGAGAAGACAAATATGAGAGAAGAAAATATTACTTTGGAAGTATTCCCAGTGACACCAACACAATATGTAAGAGGCTTTCCTACATCTTTATTACCCTCTTTAAGGTCTTATTCCCTGTTTTTAATCTTCATCTTTTGCATTATATTTCTTTCTTTTCAATCTACTCAAATTGCACAATCATTTCACCATTAAAGTCTTATTTAGGAGGGAACCATGCCTAGCTTAAACTCCTTTATCATTGTTATAAAAAATTCATTCAACTACTATGGGATTTTCACCATGGCTAAAGCTATGTCAAGAACTTTTGAGGTGGAATTATATTAGCTTAAGGTCACCTTTTTCAAAAGGACATTATTGAAATATCCTCCTATTAAGCTTGCTCTCAATAGCCAAAATCAGTAGTTAACCTCCTAAACCACATTCTCAACATTAATTAAGGAAGATTAGCCCATCACCTATTATTTCTATGATTTGGCCGAAGCTCAACAATATAGCACCATAGAAAATTTTTCATGTAACCTTGGAGAAACTTACTCAATCTTGCCTCTACCATTTCTAATGTTTCATTTTCCTTTCCATAGAATTCATTGAATGCTATTGATAGGAAATATTGTTGAGCTATTATGAAACATACAACCTTAAATAAAATACACATATAAGATCAAAAACAGCAAATATCTTGTCAATACAATTTGGAGAAAGGACCCGCTACATTTGTATATCATCTTAATCTAAGTACAATTAGGATAAGAATGCTGGTGCGAAAAGAATACTGGTGGGAAGTTAAATGAAGATATGTCAAAAGGGATTTGCAAAATATAAGTAAAGACTTCCGCATGTTTCATTAAGATTCTTATCAGAGAGAGAACAAATTCCATACATTAGTTTATCATTGGTAGACGAGTCAATAGTAGCTTTCTTCAACCTTTTCATCATAGGCATATAACTTGAACTTGCTCGTTGGTCTTCATTCTTGAAATTTTGATCAATTACCTCTGCCAAAATGTTGAGTGTAAACTTCAAGTACATTTAATTAGAATTAATCATTTAAAATGTAGAGCAATAAGAAAAAATATGAGGAAGACAAATATACCTTTCATAAAACAAATTTCTAGAGAACATAGAATATTTGAATTCTGAAGTCTTTCACCTGCATTTTGCCATCCTACTAAATCAAATTTATTGACAATCCTATATTATTTGCAAAAGTAGAGGAAAATGAAGCATAAACTTAAATACAATATCTAAAATTTTAGTATCACAAAATTGTTAGATATGCTGGCTTCTCAAGAGGGAAGGTGAATTGGGAAGATTAAAATCTTCTGCAAATGTGTATGAGAGCAGTGAAAGCAAAAGTAACAGTGAAACAAAGTATAAAATATATCCAAGTGAAAAACAAGATAAGGGAAAAGAAAACACAAATATTTATCCTAGTTTCGTCTCTTTCTCTTGACCTACATCCAGTCATCAAGCTACCACTTGAGATTTTCCACTATCTTACAAGAATTCGGTGGGCTTCTTACAATGTCTCAGTACAGCTTGATGCCCTATTCCAAGAGCTTATAATCTCACTCTCTGCACTCTAACTATGTGCTTTCCAAATCCCTTATGAAATCCCCTCACAAGAAAATTTTTTCTTCTAGATGAAGATAAGATTAATTATGACAAATGAACTCTCTAATTTAGAGTGTATATGAAAGTTGAAGTACAAGATATGAAGTGTGTGAGGGAAGAAGACTTTGACTCAAGAATTTTGCAAAGTTTCAGTATATACAATGTAAAATTGTTACCCACACTTTCAAATGAAGTTCTATTTATAGATTTACGTCTTAACTATTCATTAGAGACAAGATCTAGCCGTTAGAGACGTTACCCAACGGTTACGTTGTAAAACTATCTATTCTCCAACTGCATTTAATGCGTCTGACATCCAAAGTTTGAATTTTGGGGAGTCAACAGACGACTTTCATAAAGACCGTAAACTAAAAACTTTAAGGTTCAACTTTGAAGTTCATCTATTCCAAAGCAAAATTTAAATTTTCATTTTTGTCAAATATTTGTATGTTGGAATATACAAATTTTCAAGTTTAAAGTGCTTCTGGTAAGTGTGAACAGTTGTTCCATATTGCTACAGTGCCTTCAAAGTTCAAATTTTGGTGCCCAAAATTCGTCTGTCAGTGAGTAACTTAATATGGCACAAAAGTTCTTCTTTTTAAAATTTCGAATGTTCAAATACCAAAGTTCATCTGTCAGAGAGATCTCTTATCAGACTTAATTCAAAGTTCAAATTTCTGAAGACTGAAGTTTGTCTGTCAGAAGAGCATTTGAACAGACTTATAAACTATCTTTCTAAAGTATGAAATTTTCAAAATCAAAGTTCGTCTGTCAGAAGACTGACTTGGATCTCTTTTCAAACTTTACTTTCAGATGAATTTTGACATATCTTCAGACAAATTTTTCATTTTTCATAGTTTATCTTTTACCCAAAATTTGAATTTTCAAAGATAAAATTCATTTGTCAAAGGAACCTCTTTTCAAACTAACATATTTTCAATCCGAAGTTTGAATTTCAGATATCAAAATTCTAATTTTCAAAGTAACATATCAAGTTTAACACTCCAAAATTAATTTGATAATGGATATTTTCCAAATACTTCATGAGTTATTGTAAAAACACATTTTTAAAACATTTGTGTGTAAGATCAAAGCCTTTTACTCATATGAATACAATAAGAAATCCTACATCTAATTTTAAACTCATTTTTCTTGTATTTCTTCACTTGAAATCTTTTATGCACCTTTAATATCTTCCTTCCAAGCTCCAGTTGGCTTGGAATCATCAAAATATTTGATTCAATAAAAATAGCCTAAAAAATTATCCATTGACTAATGTTACAACCTCCACTTAACCATTGGTAACCTCCATTGAATCAAAACTAATTGGTAAAATAGGACTCAAAGCTTATACAAATCACCTCTTGCAGTGCTTTAGTCATAGATAGGTCCTGATTAGTAAACACAATTTGTGGCCTTTTCTGCTTATGTGCTTCTAAGAAGGTTTCAAGCAATCATTTGTATGACTCTGCACTCTCATCGTACAATAATGCTATACCAAAAATTACAATTCCTCTATGATGGTTGAATCCTGAGAACACTTCAAGTGGTTTATGTGCATTTTTTGTACTGTGAGTTAAATCCAAGGAGATTACATCACCAAACAAGATATAATCATTAATCATTCTTCCATCTGCCTAGAATACATTAGTAATTTTTTTCTTTTGAATCCAGCTGATAAGCATGGTAGAGTGATAAATCATCTACTACTCTTCATTGAAAGTATTGCATTAAATAACATGCTTCTCCATACATCAAGTTTCATTGCCTTTTACTTTGAAGATACTTCTTTTGATCCAAACGAGTATAACCAAGATTACTTCTTCCTCCTGCTTCCTTACACATAAGATCAAATGAATCTCTTTGTTCCAATCTAGCATCATCTGCAAGCTCAATTTGAAGGTGCTAGACTTCAAAAAATTTGAGTTTTTTGTTGACATGCCAACATTTGAGTTTTTTCAGGAATATGAAGAATATGGTTATGTTCTTCTATAAATTCATACACTTTGAATCTTCCATTAATATTAGTGATTCCCATTCTAGCTCTGCAATCAGTTCTAGTTTTAGCTCGTGGATTGGTGTAACCTCTTTCATATTCCTTTTTTAAACCCTCCTTACAACAAAAAAAATCTGCATGTTCCAATAGAACCACCTTTTTTACTTTTGTTTGTATATTGCTTTCGAACTCCAAAGCTAGCTCTTCCTCTATATGCAACCCAAAACTTCCACATAGATTCTAGGAATGGGTTTATAAGGTGCAAAAAAAAGTTTAATCGGTAAGAAATGAAGATTCGTGAATGGAGTTAATGGGAATTAAAGAGAAAATTTGAACAAATTTGAGAAAGAGATAAATAGGGTTGCATCTATTCAGAGGGAGACCTTTGGTTTTAACGACTGTAACCATTCAACAAATGAATTTTGAGGGGACAAAGTTTGAACTTCGAGCAATTACTAATTAACCCACAAGGAAAGGCTCACTGACAGATGAATTTTCATTTGGAAATTCGTCTGACAGAGGCTTGGTTCAAAGAACAAGAAACAGACAGACGAACTTTGATTCAACAAAGTTTGAATTTCACGGATTCACACAATAGCCAAATATGAGCAAAACAAGTAATAGACGAATTTTACTTATGAAAGTCCATCTTACAGAAACTTATCATGAAAGCAAATTTCAACAGACGAATTTTGATTCAAAAATTCTAATTTCAAAATTTTTGTAAGAGTTTCTAAAGTACGAATTTTGAGATATGGAAATTCATATGAGAAGCATTTTGAACAGAGTCAGTATTCCTATTTTATTTCTGAAATTTGAATTTCCACTATCCAACAGATGAATTTCGAGGGTTATGAAAGTACTGTTACAGTGTGCCATCAACTGAAATTCTTCTGATGAGCATCTAAGTTTGAATGTTAAACATGCTAATTCATTCAAAAACACGATTCAATATGAAAATTCGTCTAATAATCATTTAAAATGTGAATTTCAAATTTCTAAACTTACAGATATGGTTTAGAAGTTTGAATTTTCAGCTTCCTTCAGCATCTTTTGATTGTGCAAGTCTGATTAGCTCCATTAAACAGATCTGTTATTATTTAAACTCATGTGGAGCACCTGCAACATATCTCAAACATACTCCGATGCTAAAGTTAGTATTAATCCAATGTCAAAAACTTTAAAGAGGTGTATATAAGGGCTTACTTACAGCTCATTGGGATTTACCATACACAATTTCCTTCTGATTTTGTAGTATCTATCTCCTGCAAGAGGCTTAGTCAGAATATCTGCAACTTGATCTTCAGTATGGATGTTTTCCAATCTGATGTCTCCTTTCAGAACATGATTCCTTATAAAGTGATGCCTTACTTCAATATGCTTTGTCCTTGAATACATAACAGGATTCTTTGTGATGTTGATAGCACTTTGATTATCACACATTATTGGTATTTCCTTCATCTCAATCTCAAGATCTTCAAGTTACTGCTTTATCCAAAGGACTTGAGCACAACAGCTACCAGCTGTAGCGTATTCAGCTTCTGTAGTAGAGAGAGCCACACTGTTTTGCTTCTTGCTAAACCATGAAATCAAGAATCCTCCAAGAAACTGACACGTTCCACTTGTTCTTTTTCTATCAGTCTTGGATCCAGCGAAGTCAGTATCAGTATATCCCATGAGTTCCTGCCATTGTCTTTTGGATACCAAAGTCTTATCTGTGATGTTCCAATTAGATATCTAAAAATTCTTTTCACAGCTATTGCATGGGATTCTTTGGGACATGATTGGAACCTTGCACACATACAGACACTGAACATAATGTCAGGTCTACTAGCTATTAGATATAGCAAGGAGCCAATCATTCTCCTATATTGAGTTATGTCAAAGGTCTTTCCCCCTTTATCTATATCGAGCTTTGTTGCAGTAGCCATAGGAGTCTTCATGACTTGGCGCTTTCCATGCCAAACTTTTTCAGCAACTCTTTCAGATATTTTGATTGATTAAGGAAGATGTCATCATCACATTGCTTAATTTACAATCCAAGGAAGGAGTTGAGCTTACACATCATTGACATTTCGAATTCACTCTGCGTTAGCTTAGAAAAATTCTTGCAAAGAGATTCATTAGTAGCACCAAATATAATATCATCAACATAAATTTGAACAATAATAAGTCTTTGTTTTCTTTCTTGGCAAACAAAATTGTATCTACTTTTCCTCTATTGAATCCCTGTTCAGATAGAAAATTACTTAGCCTTTCATATCATGCTCTACGAGCTTATTTTAAGCCATAAAGGGCTTTCTTCAGTCTATAAACATGGTTTGGTTTTGTTAAATCCTCAAAGCCTAGAGATTGATCAACATAAACCTCTTCCATGATATATCCATTCAGAAAAGCACTTTTTACATCCATTTGATACAACATTATGTTTTTCATGCATGCATAGGCCAAGAGGATTCTTATAGCTTCCAATCTTACAATTGGAGCAAAAGTTTCCTTATAATCAATATCTTTTTCTTGATTGTATCATTTAGTAATTAATCTTGCTTTATTTCTAATGATTGTTCCCGATTCATCAAGTTTATTTCTAAAAAGTCATTTAGTGCTAATAATAGGGTGGTCTTTAAGTCTTGGTACTAAATCTCAAACTTGATTTCTTTCAAACTGATTTAGTTCATCTTGCATAGCTAGCATCCAGTATTCATCAGTTAAGGCTTCTTCAGCACACTTAGGTTCAATTTTGGAGATAAAAGCATAATTTTTCATTTGATCCCTAAGTTGCCTTCTGGCTTTAACTTTTTCTTGAACATCCCCAATCACTTGATCAACTGGATGATTCCTTTGATATCTTCAAGCTCTAGGGAGTTCTTGAGACATTTCCTCATTATGTTCAAATTCAAGATCTTTCTCCTGAATATCTTCCTCTACGTTAATAGATTCAGATATTTTTGGAGATTCAGTTTTATCTTCTTTAGAAAGATTCAAGTTCTTAAAGTTGGAGATAAGATCATCTTCATCAAAGACATGCTTGGAAACAGTTTCATTCTTAATAAACACAATATGCACAGACTTTTGGTCTTTTTATTGAAAACTCTATAAGCTTTACTCCTACTAGAATAGCCTAGAAATATACGTTCATCAGATTTGGCGTCAAACTTACCCAGATTCTCCTTTCCATTGTTGTGGATGAAACATTTACAGCCGAACAGATATAAGTGTGAGAGGTTTGGCTTCCTTCCTTTGTACAGCTCCTAAGGTGTCTTCCCTAGAATTGGTCTAATATAGGCTCGATTAATGATATAGCTTGCAGTGTTTACTGTATCAGCCTAGAAAACTTGAGGTAGCTCTTTTTCATTCATCATTGCTCTTGCCATTTCTCCAATTATTCTGTTCTTCCTCTCTACCACTCCATTTTACTGAGGAGTCCTTGGTGCTGAAAAATTGTGATCAATTCCATGCTCTTTACAGTACTCCAGAAAGCTTAAATATTCAAATTCTCCTCCATGATCAAACCTGATAGACACAATAGAAATACATTTCCCATTTTGCACTTTCTTAGCCAATGTTACAAATGCATTAAATGTTTCACTTTTGGAAGAAAGAAACAAAGTCCAGGTAAATCTAGAGTAATCATCTACAATCACAAGTACATACGAATTTTCAAATTTAAAGTACTTCTGGTAAGTGTGAACAGTTGTTCCATATTGCTACAGTACCTTCGAAGTTCAAATTTTGGTGCCCAATGAGCAACTCAATATGGTACAAAAGTTATTCTTTTCAAAATTCAAATATTCAAATACTAAAGTTCGTCTGTCAGAGAGACCTCTTATCAGACTTAATTCAAAGTTTAAATTTTTGACGACTGAAGTTCGTCTATCAGAAGAGCATTTGAATAGACTTATAAACTATCTTTCCGAAGTTTGAATTTTTCAAAATCAAAGTTCTTCTGTCAGAGGACTGACTTGGAACTCTTTTCAAACTTTACTTTCAAATGAACTTTGACATATCTTCAGACAAATTTTTTATTTTTCATAGTTTGTGTTTTACCCGAAATTCAAATTTTCAAAGATAAAATTCATCTGTCAAAGGGACCTCTTTTCAGACTAACATATTTTCAACCCGAAATTCGAATTTCATATATCAAAATTCAAATTTTCAAAGTAACATATCAAGTTTAACATTCCAAAATTCATCTGATAGTGGGTATTTTTCAAATATTTCATGAGTTATTGTAAAAACATATTTTTAAAACATTTATGTGCAAGATTAAAGCATTTTACTCATGTAAATACAATAAGAAATCCTACATCTAATCTTAAACTCATTTTTCTTGGATTTCTTGACTTGAGATCTTTTGTATACATTTGATATCTTCCTTCCAAGCTCCAGTTGGTTTGGAATCATCAAAATACTTGATTCAACAGAGAATTCAATTAACACTTTGCACAATCCAATTCAAATGATGGACTTTGATTTGAGAAGCCCATTGTTAAGAGGATCATTTAGCATATTAAAAATTATTTTTGGAGCATATTTCATCACACTAGAGACCCAAGGTGCTAAATTGAACCCAAATACATGCTGGAATGGGTTATGCAAGATTAATGATGTCCTCATATATCCCAAAGAAGATCATAATGTTTTTTAGGCTCAAATCCCTAGTATCACTTATATTAATTTAGAGTTATTTTTTTGTTTTAATTTGATTTGATTTGATTTAAATTATATTAGTTAAGCATGTGGATATGGTAGTTGGACATCCATGGTTATTTGAAGGGCATGCTAACAATTGTTTTCTTGTATTGGATGAAGCCCATAAATCATTACAATGTATTCAATTATGTGAGGCTCAAGACAAAATAAAAAGTAAGATTGAGTGGAAAAATAAGTGTGGTAAAATTAAGAATAAGAGAAGAAAATAGAGTATGTTAAAAAAAAGAGTAATGACAATTAGAAAAAGACAAAAGCAAATGGGTGAGAAGAAAATTGAAAGAGGAGTGATAAAGAGAAAGAAAAAGAGAGAAAAGAGAAAAGTAATGATCTTATTTATTCTTTTTCTAGTTGTGTTATTTCTTTTTTGCATGAATACAAAGATCTTTATAATTCAATCTTTCATGCTTATCATCTACCACCACCAAGATGGTTGAAAAAGAAGATTTTTTATTTAGGACATTGTCTATGGTTGCAAAAGTATCTTAGAGAGTCGAGGATGACTCTTTTCAAGAGAGGAAGAATGATGTAAACTTTGAGGGCTCAATTAGCACATTGTATAATCCAACCCAAATGATGGACTTTGATTTGCGAAGCTTATTGATATGAGGATGATTTAGCATATTACAAGTTCTTTTTGGAGCATATTTTGTCACACTAAAAACCCAAGGTGCTAATATACACTTGGAGGAGTCAAACAATCGAGCCTAAATACATGTTAGAATGGGCTATGCAAGATTAATGATGTCCTCATATATCCCAAAGAAGACCATAATGTTTTTTAAGCCCAAATCCTCAGTCTCACTTATATTAATTTAAAATTTTGATCAATTTGAGACCATGATCTTTTTCTATCATTTTAAAATATTTTGGTCCTAAAATAATATTAATTGAATATTTTGGTGTTAAAGTGTCATTTTTCCAATAAAATCAGACATTGCAAACAACTCTCAATGTGAATGCAAAGAAATTCTAACATGTTTACTTGATGTACCCATATTCATCTGATATTTAGTCACTTTTACGATCAATGTTAAATCTATTTCCTTCTAAATAAAACAAGTGGATTTTTTTACTATTCAAAGAACTGTTTAGGGACATTTTTCTAAGCTTTCTATTTTTGGGGCTTCGTATATGGGTTTTTGTTGTTTAAATTTCAAATTCCCCCTCCTCCATCTGAAATTTGCCTCTCTTATTATAATTTACAATTTTCAATTTTTATTCTTTCCTTATTTTTTTCATTCACAAAAACATCATTTCAACTCCTCTTCTATCTCTTTATCTCAAATACTACTATATTTTCCCACAACCTCATGAAACCCATTTGATTGGGAATGGATCGTTTCCCATGCGTTACCTGTAGTGAGTGGGAAGTGTGCTAATATCCACCATTAGATTCATCCAATGGCTACAAAATAGAGCTGGAAAGATTGTTTAATCAAAACAGTGTGTTTGAAGTTTTTTTTTATAGACTCCTTTGGCTCCATTTTCTTCTCATCTCTCCATCTTCTTTGTTCACCGAAGGCAATTTTAGTATTGTGGGGCTATGTAATTATGATAAAAAACAAGGATTTGAGATTGTCACAACTGTTAGATATACTAGCTTCCCAAGAGGGGGATGAATTGAGAAGATTAAAATTTTCTGCAAAAGTCAGAAAAGTGATGAAGGCAAAAGTGACAATAAAACAGAGTATAAAGGTATAGTAAGGCAAAAGCAGTAAAAGGGAAGGGAAGACACATATGTTTATCCTAGTTTGGTCTCTTTATCTTGACCTACGTCCAGTCCCCAAGCAACTACTTGAGATTATCCACTATCTTGCAAGAATTCAGTGGGCTTCTTGCAATTGCCTCAGTACAACTTTGATACTCTGTTCTTAGAGCTTACAACCTCTCTCTTTGCACTCTAGTTAAGTGCTTCCTAAATCCCTTGTGATATCCCTTCACAAGAAAATCTTTCTTCCAGATGAAGATAAGATTGATTACAAAGAATGAACTCTTTAATTTAGAGTGTATATAAAAGTTAAAGTGCAGAAGAATAAAGTGTGAGAGTAAGAGGCTTTGAGTGAAGAATTTGACAGAGTTTCAGTATATACAATGTAAATTCGTTACCCATAACTTCAAATGAAGTTCTATTTATAGATTTAGGTCTTAACTATACGTTAGAGACAAGATCTATCTATTAGAGACATTACACAACATTTACTCTGAAAAACTATCCATTCATCAACTGCATTTAATGCGTCTGACATTCAAAGTTTGAATTTTGGGGAGTCAACAGATGAATTTTGCAGAGACCGTAAGCTAAAGACTTCAATGCTGAACTTCAAAGTTCGTCTGTTATGAAGCAAAGTTCAAATTTTCATTATTGAAAAATATTTTCATGTTGGAACATATGAATTTTCAAGTTAAAGTTCTTCTTATAAGTGTGAACAGTTGTCCCATATTGCTACAGTACCTTTGAAGTTCAAATTTGGGTGCCCAAAATTCGTCTGTCAGTAGGCAGCTCAATAAGGTACAATAGTTTATCTTTTCGAAATTCGAATTTTCAAGATTCAAAGTTCATCTGTCAGAGGGAACTCTTATAAGACTTGTTTCAAAGTTCGAATATCTGAAAACCAACATTCGCATGCCAACAGATTATCATAATAGACTTGCAAGCTTTGTTTTTAAAATTTGAATTTTCAAAATCAAAGTTTGTCTGTTAGTGAGCTAATTTTGGACTCTTTTTAAACTTTACTTTCAGATGAGCTTTGACATATCCTTAGATAAATTTTTCATTTTTATGAATTGTGTTTTATTAAAAATTCAAATTTTCAAAACATAAAGTTTGTCTGTTAGAGAAGGCTCTTATCAGACTCATGCCAAAGTTCAAATTTCTGCACTCAAAGTTTGTCTGTCAAAGGAATCTCTTTTCTGATTAACTTATTTTCAATTCAAAATTCGAATTTCAGAAGCCAAAGTTTGAATTTTCAAAGCAATAGATCAGCTTTAACACTTTAAAGTTCTTCTGTTGGTGGGTTTTTTTCAAATATTTCATGAATTATCATAGAATCATATTTCTAAATCATTATTTTGCAAGCTCAAAGTCTTTTACTCAAATTAAACATAGTAAGAAATCCTATATCTAATCGTATGCTGATTTTACTTTCCATTTGGGATCTTCCATGCACCTTTGATATCTTCTTTCCAAGCTCTAGAAGGTTGGTTTGGAATCATCAAAATACTTGATTCAACATTCTCCCCTTTTTTTATGATAACAAAACAACTTGCAAACTGGATTAGTACTTGGGTTTGCTTTAACAAGCTCGCCCTCAATATATGCATTATAATTCAACAGATAAGATATAATGTACAGCAAATTAACTAGAGAGATTCATTAATCCATTAAAGTTTTCATTACAAAGACAGAACATGGCAATCATAAAATTCAAAAGAGTTCAGAGCAAAGATTTATCATTCATAACACAATACTACAAGAAGGACCAAGCAATCCTAAGTTCTAATCACTTCTTCTTGGACTTGGACTTCTTATTGTAGGTCTTCCTAGAAGGCTTTACTGCAGTTTTTCCAGTTTGCTCGGACTTCTCCCCTTTTTTGGCATCAGTAGGAAGGTGTACAAAGTCAGCAGGAGGAGGGATTTGAGATACTGGAATTGCCTGACGAGGCACAGAAACAAATGGCAGATCTGGATTAAGCCTTGGCAAAGACTCAAAAGCTTCAGAATTAGAATCCTCATCATCAAAGAGTTCAAGAAGTTCTTGCACTTCTTGCCTAGTGACAACCAATTGAGCTCTTTGAGCCTCCGAGAGACCAAAAGTGGAAACTGGTAAGGAAGCAAGAGGACAAAACATTTCTTCAAGCCTTAATCTTTGAGCTTGTAAGAGATCATTGTGAGCAATAGCCTCTAAATCAACATAAGGCACAATGCTTCTCTCTTCATTTAAGGAAGCTTGCATGAATGGTGAGGTGGTGATGGCTGCCACCAGTTTCTCAACTTACTCAGACTCTTGAGAAGAGAGAATTGAATCCTGAGCAACTTCAGGAATGGTCTCATGGGAGCTTGGTTTCAGAGGGGCCTCTTCCTCCATTCCATAGTCCAAGGGAGAACCAGGACTTGCCTTATTACTGGAGGCCTATGGTGTGGTCAATGTGCTAGCACCTTCAGTATCATGCACTGCATCATCAGGTTCAGGAGAGGCTAGCACGAAAGGACTTGGAGGCTTAGGTTTTAGAGATATGACAGGCTCCGAAAATCCTGGCTGATATGGAGGGAATGGCACTCCTAATATCTTCATATGCATCAGCTACTACTTTCATATTCCTTGCCAACTGATGTATCTGGTCTTGCAGATAAGCAAACTTGGCATTTTTCTCATCTCTAATGCTAAGTATGAGTGTAGATAGACTGTCATACAACTCAATGATCTTGGTTGGCTTTGCTTGAGTAGATGGAATGGATGGAACTTGAGCTTGAGTAGGCTGAGATGGAGATGGAACAGGCTGAGAAGGTTGAGGTATGGATTTTAGAGCTGCCTCAGAGGTTTCTTCTTGTTGTTGGGAGGCTTCTTCATCAAAGAAAAGGTCTTTAGTCTTTCCAGCTCCCTTTCCAATCCATCTCCCATCTTTCTTCTCTATTCCCATCCTTTGCAGTTCTTCTTCTTTGAAGATTTCAGAAGGCTTCCCTTTTCCCTTCTCAAGATATTGGATTCGGGCATACTGAAGTATCTTGGAGATGATTGCTGCATAGGGAAGGATGAAATCTTTCCTCTAATCTCTTTCCTTAATCATGCGTTGGAGGATGATGTGTCCCATGTTGATAAGCTTCCCACGTATGATAGCTGCCATCACATGTGCTTTAGCCCTTGTAATCAGATTGAAAGTGCCTCCTTTGTTGAAGATAATCCTGGACACAATATAGTGCAGGATTTTAACTTGAGCACTGAGGTCAGTGGGCTTCAGCAAGCTTAGAGGTGGCCTGTTTTCATTTCTTCTGAACTGAGTGTTCAGAATTGTGCTTTTCTTGTAGTTCAAAAAAGGCCCTCCTTCTTCATTAGTAGTTTCAGCCTCATCCATATACCTTGAGGCTGTAATGTCAATCTTCAAACCATCTTGCCCTGGAATTTCTAAAACCTCATTAAAGGTTTCATTTGTTAGCCAGATGGTCCTTGAACTCATATTCACTTCCCATTTCTTCTTCTTGCTGTTGAATTTTAGAGAGGCATACCAGGTTTTGACTACCTCATCATCATATCTTTCCAATATTTCTTACAAATTTTTGTATCGTATCATCTAAAGCCCAGCATCAAAATTGTTAAAAACCAGGAATTCTTTCAAATTTATGCAGTGAGACTTGATTACTTTTTTGCTGACAAATTTGATAGTGTATTCTCCAAGAATATGAGCATTGCTCCACAATGGCAGTGAGGTCAGTTGATATTCTCCAGATTCAATGCTGGAGGAGGAAGAAGAAGTAGCAGTGATAGGAGTGGCAGGAACAGTAGGGTCTGCTTTCTTCAAAGGAGAGGGTGCAAATTTCTTCGAGTCTGCTCTTAGAGTAGTTTTTTACTTTTTGGAGGGTGTCGCCTTGCTGGATTCACCTTTTCTTTTCTGAGTTTCACTCTCCTTTGAGGCATATTGGGATTTTACAGACCTCTTTGGCCGAGACTCTCCCTTTCCAACTTCTAGATTCTTGATTCTTGCCATTCTCATTGAGGAATGATTCAGAAAGATGCAAAGAGTGGGTTTATAAGGTGCGAAAGGGAGTTTAATTGGTGAGAAATGAAGGTTCATGAACGGAGTTAATGGGAATTAAGGAGAGAATTTGAACAGACTTGAGATAGAGACGAATAGGGTTGCATCTGTTCAGAGGATGACATTCAGTTTTAACGTATGTAATTGCTGAACAAACGAATTTTGAGAGGTCAAAATTTGAACTTCGAGCAGTCACAAGTTAATCCATTCAACAAGGCTTACTGACAGATGAATGTTCAATTGGAAATTTGTCTAACAGAGGCTTCGTTCTGAACACAATATGTGAACAGACGAACTTTGCTTCAACAAAGTTCGAACTTCGAAAGAATCAGGCAATAAGCAATTATGAACAAAACAAGAAACAGACGAACTTTGTTTATGAAAATTTGTCTTTCAGAGAACCAATAAAGTGATCATGTTACAACAGACGAATTTTGATTCCAGAATTCGAATTTCAACATTTTGTAAAGAGTTTTCAATATGCGTATTTTGAAAAATGAATATTCATATATTAGTCATGTTGAACAGAGACAATATTTGCATTTCATTTTTGAAAATTCAAGTTTTTGTTATTCAACAGACGAATTTTGAAGGACAGAAGAGTGCTATTACAATGTGCAGCTAACTAAAATTCGCCTGATGGGCATCCAGATTCGAATGTTAAGTATGCTAAATTTTCAAAAACACAGTTTAATCATGGAAATTCATCTAATAAATATCTAAAATGGGAATTTTAACTTTCTGAACTTACAAAACAGATCCAGATGCTCAGATTTCTGGCTTTCTTTTTCATCTTTTGATTGTGCCTTCCATATCAGCTCCATTATATGGTTCTATTATCATTTGAACTTGTGAGGAGCACCTGTAACTCATATCAAACACACTCCGATGCTAAAGTTAGGATTGATTCAATGTTAGAAACTCTAATTTGGATAGATATAAGGATATACTTACAGTTCATTGGGATTTACCATACCCAATTCTCTTCTAATTTTACGATGTCTATCTTCTGGAAGGGGCTTTGTCAGAATGTCAGCAACTTGGTCCTCGGTAGGGATGTATTCTAATCTGATTTCTCCTTTCATAACATGGTCCCTTATAAAGTGATGCCTAACCTCAATATGCTTTGTCCTTGAATGTATGATAGGATTCTTTGTGATGTTAATAGTACTTTGGTTGTGACACATTATTGGTATTTCCTTCATTTCAATCTCAAGATCTTCAAGTTGCTGCTTCATCCATATGACTTGGGCATAACAACTACCAGCTGCAACATATTCAGCTTTCACAGTGGATAGAGCCACACTGTTTTACTTCTTGCTGAACCATGACACCAAGGATCCTCCAAGGAACTGATATGTTCCACTTGTACTTTTTCTGTCAGTTTTGGATCCAGCAAAATCAGCATCAGTGTATCCAATGAGATCTTCTCCATTGCCCTTTGGGTACCAAAGTCCCATCTATGATATTCCAATTAGATATCTGAAGATGCGTTTCATAGCAGTTGTATGGGTTTCTTTGGGACATAATTGGAACCTTGCACACATACAGACACTAAACATGATGTCAGGTCTGCTTGCTATTAGGTATAGCAGAGCTCCAATCATTCTTCTATATTAGGTTATATCAAAAGTTTTTCCTCCTTTATCCATATCAAGCTTAGTTGCAATAGCCATAAGAGTTCCCATTGGCTTGGCTTTTTCCATGCCAAACTTTTTCAGCAGCTTTTTCAGATATTCTGATTGGTTGAAGAAAATACCATCAACACATTACTTAATTTGCAGTCCAAGGAAGAAGTTAAGCTCGCCCATCATTGACATTTCGAATTCACCCTGCATTAGCTTAGAGAAATTCTTGCAAAGAGATTCATTAGTAGCACCAAATATAATATCATTAATATAAATTTGAACAATAAGTAAATCTTTGTTTTCTTTTTTAAGAGCACAAAGTAGTATCTACTTTTCCCCTATTGAATCCCTTTTCAGTTAGAAAGTTGCTCAGCCTTTCATACCATGCTCTAGGAGCTTATTTTAAACTGTAAAGAGCTTTCTTTAGTTTATAAACATGGTTTGGTTTTGTAGAGTCCTCAAAGCTTGGAGGTTAGTCTACATAAACTTCTTCCATGATATATCCATTCAGAAAGGTACTTTTCATATCGATTTGATATAACATTATGTTTTTCATGCATGCATATGCCAATAGGATTTTAATTGTTTCTAATCGTGCAATTGGAGCAAAGGTCTCCTCAAAATCAATACCTTCTTCTTGATTATATCCTTTGGCAACCAGTCTTACTTTATTTCTTATTATTATTCCTGATTCATCAAGTTTATTTCTAAAGACCCATTTAGTGCCAATGATAGGGTGATTTCTAGGTCTAGGTACTAAATCTCAAACTTAATTTCTTTCAAACTGATTTAATTCATCTTGCATGACCAAAATCCAGTATTCATCAGTTAAGGCTTCTTCAGCACACTTAGGTTCAATTTGAGAAATGAAAGCACAGTTGATCATCTGATCCCTTAGCTGTTTTCTGGTTTTAACTCTCTCATGAACATCCCCAATCACTTGATCAACATGATGATTCCTTTGATATATCCAAGCTCTGGGAAGTTCTTGAGATATATCTTCAGTATTCTCATCCTCAAAGCCTTTCTCCTGAATATCTTCCTCTATGTTAATAGATTCAGATATTTTTGGAGGTTCAGTTTTACCTTCTTCAGAAATATCTAAGTTCTTAAAATTCGAAATAAGGTCATCTTCATCAATGACATGCTTGGAAACTATTTCATTTTCAATAAACACAACATGCACAGATTCCTCTACAGATTTAGTCTTCTTATTGAAAATTCTATATGCTTTACTCCTACTATAATAGCCCAAAAATATACCTTCATCAAATTTGACATCAAACTTACCCAGATTCTCCTTTCCATTGTTATGGATGAAACATTTACAATCGAACACATGCAGATGTTAAAGGTTTGGCTTCCTTCCTTTGTACAGCTCATAAGGAGTCTTCTTTAGAATTGGTCTGATGTAGGCTCTGTTAATGATGTAACTTGCTATGTTTACTACATCAGCTCAGAATACTTGAGAGAGTTCCTTTTCATTCAGCATTACTCTTGCCATTTCTCCAATTATTTTGTTCTTTCTTTCCACCACTCTATTCTGCTGAGGAGTTCTTGGAGGTAAGAAGTTATGATCAATTCTATGTTCATCACAATACTCCAGAAAGCATGAATTTTCAAACTCCCCTCCATGGTCAGACCTGATAGACACAATAAAAATACCCTTCTCATTTTGTACTTTCTTAGCTAAGGTTACAAATGCCTCAAATGTTTCACTTTTGGAAGAAAGAAACAAGGTCCAGGTAAATCTAGAGTAATCATCCACAATCACAAGAACATACAAATTTCCACCAATGTTTTTTACTCTAGATGGACTAATCAAATCCATATGCAATAGTTGTAGTGGTCTAGATGTGGTGATTACATTTTTAGATTTAAAAGATGATTTAGTTTGTTTTCCTTTAAGGCATGCATCACATCCTTTGTCTTTTTCAAAAGAGATTTTTGGTAAGCCAGTGACTAACTCATTCTTAACTAGTTTTGACAGTTGGTTCACGTTAACATGTGCTAACATTCTATGCCACAACTAACTATCATTATTCTGACTAATCAAACAAATAAAATCTAAGGAAGGAAGTTCATCAAGATCAATAGTATAGCAGTTACCATTCCTTTGAGCCTTGAGGATTACTTTGTGATCACTTTTTCGGATGAGCAGGCAAAATTTTGAGTCAAACAGTACCCAGTTACCTTTATCACATGTCTGACTCACACTTAGCAAATTATGATTGAGACCAATTACAAACAGCACCTCTTCAATAGATGTTTTAGGATTCTTACCCATAATGTCAATTCCAACTATTTTGCCGTATTGATATCCTCCAAAAGTCACCTTTCCTCCCTTTTTGTCTCTAAGGGTGATGAACTTCTCCTTATCACTAGTCATGTGACTTAAGCAAGTACTATCTATATACCATTTGTTGCTCTTTCTTGCTTTAAGACAGATCTGTAAAACAAAGTTCAGAGTTTCTTTTTAGGTACCCAAATTTGCTTGAGTCCTTTTCTGTCAGTGGTATTTTCCCTAGATACAAGTGTATCTTTGGGAACCCATTTTACCTTCTTGTCAAGTCCATTTTTCTTCAATCACATGAACTGGATATGTGTCCCTTCTAGTTATAGAAGTGACTGGTGGTAAAAGTGCTGCTAGATTGTGATGCAGGAAGAAAACAATGCAGATAATATTTTTGTTTCACATATTTTGGTTGATCATAGGATTCAATGCAATTTGAAATATGATCTTTCTTCTTATGCCCATTAGCATTCACAAAATGTGTCATATACATATTTTGATTTTTCTTTTTAATCCTTTCTTTTACTGCACAAGGATCATAGTCAAGTCCAACCTTTCCTTGTGTGATTCTCTGACTTCCCATTAAAGCAAACAACATATCTTTACCCTTAGTAAGTCTAGCCATTCCTTTCAGTAGATAGTCATTAGTTTGCTTTAATTTAATACATGCTGTACAGCAAGCAGATTCAGTTTTATGTAGAGATGTAATGTCAGAAATATTGCACTGAGATTCTAACTTATTAATCTTTTTCTTAACCTGTCTCAGTTCTTTAGCTATCTTAATAAATTCATCATGCAGTTCATGAAATGCATCAAGTAATTTAGAATAGGAAGGTTCAGTTCATATACCTCATCCTCATGATCACTATTGGATGGATTTTGAGTTTCTTCAGATGCAAGTGCCATCAAGCAGATATTGGCAATTTCATCTTCTTTTTCATCTGAGCTGTTGCCCCAGATTGATGAGATGTATGCCCTTTTCTTCTTACTCTTGTCAGCAGCTTTCTTTTCTTTCTCTTGTTTCTTTAGGAATTGTGGACAATCTCATTTGATGTGCCCTTGCTTTTTGCATTCGTAGCAAGTGATAGGTTATTTTCCTTCTTTCTTATTGTCTCCAGCTGCTCCTATCTTGAAGAATCTTTTGTTTCTTTTCTTGTCATAAAACCTTCTGAATTTTCTGACCATCATTGTCAGAGTTTCTTCATCTAATTAATCTCCATCATCAGATTCATCTTCTTTCTCTTCAGCAGCTTTCAAAGCTAGACCTTTATTTTTCCTATCTTGTCCAGCTTCCTTGAGAGCCTTTATCTTTCCCTCATATTCTTCAAGGCTACCAAAGAGGGTTGTGACAAAGGCCATTGTTCTCCTCTGGCTTCCTTTATTGCTGTTACTTTGGGTTGCCATTCCAGAGGAAGAGCTCTGAGGATTTTTCTCACCTTTTCTGGCTGAGTGTACTCCTTGCTAAGACTCTTTAATTGATTCACAATAAGGGTGAATCTCTTTTGTAGCTCTTTGATGCTCTCACCTTCCACCATTATAAAGCTTTCGTATTCACCAATGTAGGAGTTCAATTTATTTTCTCTTACTCCACTGGTTCCTTCATGAGCAATTTCTAAAGTGTCCCACATACCCTTAGCTATGGAACATTGTGACACTCTGTAGAATTCGTCTTGGTTTAATGCACTGGCCAGGCAGGATTTTGCCTTAAAGTTCAGCAAGACTCTTCTCCTATCTTCCTCATTCCACTCGTCCTCTGGCTTCTCCTTGTCTTTTCCATCATCCTGCTGTTTCATTGGGACAAAGTCTCCCTTCTGGATGACAGACCAGATGTCTAGATTAATAGACTGGAGATAGATTTACATTCTCATCTTCCAGTATCCATAGTGTTCTCCATTGAAGTCAGGTGTCTGTTCGTGTTGTTTCCCTCAGGTAGTATATTTTCTCCAAAGCCAACCATTGAATTTTCCGGACTGTTAGATCCTTTGTTTGGGAATCTGGGCTCTGATACCACTTGTTAGATATGCTGACTTCCTAAGAGGGGGGTGAATTGGGAAGATTAAAATTTTCTGCAAAAGTCAGGAAAGTGATGAAGGCAAAAGTGATAGTAAAACAGAGTATAAGGGCATAGTAAGGCAAAAGTAGTAAAAGAGAAGGGAAGACATATATGTTTATCCTGGTTCGGTCTCTTTATCTTGACCTACGTCCAGTTCCCAAACAACTACTTGAGATTATCCACTATCTTGCAAGAATTCAGTGGGCTTCTTGCAATTGCCTCAGTACAACTTTGATACTCTGTTCTTAGAGCTTACAACCTCTCTCTTTGCACTCTAGTTAAGTGCTTCCTAAATCCCTTGTGATATCCCTTCACAAGAAAATCTTTCTTCCAGATGAAGATAAGATTGATTACAAAGAATAAACTCTCTAATTTAGAGTGTATATAAAAGTTAAAGTGCAGAAGAATGAAGTGTGAGAGTAAGAGGCTTTAAGTTGAGAATTTGACAGAGTTTCAGTATATACAATGTAAATTTGTTACCCACAACTTCAAATGAAGTTTTATTTATAGATTTAGGTCTTAACTATACGTTAGAGACAAGATCTATCTGTTAAAGACGTTATGCAACAGTTACTCTGAAAAACTATCCGTTCATCAACCGCATTTAATGCATCTGACATTCAAAGTTTGAATTTTGGGGAGTCAACAGACGAATTTCACAGAGATCGTAAGCTAAAGACTTTAAACATTGAACTTGGAAGTTCGTCTGTTCCAAAACAAATTTCAAATTTTCATTTCTAACAAATGTTTCTATGTTGGAATATACGAATTTTCAAGTTTAAAGTACTTCTTATAAGTGTAAACAGTTGTCCCATATTGCTACAGTGCCTTCGAAGTTCAAATTTTGGTGCCCAAAATTCATCTGTCAGTGGGTAGCTCAATAAGGCACAATAGTTCATCTTTTTGAAATTTGAATTTTTAAGATTCAAAGTTCGTCTGTCAGAGGGAACTCTTATAAGACTTGTTTCAAAGTTTGAATTTCTGAAAACCAACATTCCCATGTCAACAAATTATCATAATAGACTTGCAAGCTTTGTTTCTAAAATTTGAATTTTCAAAATCAAAGTTCGTCTATCAGTGAGCTAATTTTGGATTCTTTTTAAACTTTAGTTTCAAATGAGTTTTGACATATCCTCAGACAAATTTTTTATTTTTATGAATTGTATTTTATCAGAAATTTGAATTTTCAAAACACAAAGTTCGTCTGTCAGAGAAGGCTCTTATCAGACTCATGCCAAAGTTTGAATTTTTGCACTCAAAGTTCGTCTGTTAGAGGAATCTCTTTTCTAACTAACTTATTTTCAATTCAAAATTCAAATTTTAGAAGCCAAAGTTTGAATTTTTCAAAGCAATGGATTAGCTTTAACACTTTAAAGTTCTTCTGTTAATAGGTGTTTTTCAAATATTTCATGAATTATCATAGAATCATATTTATAAATCATTATTTTGCAAGCTCAAAGTCTTTTACTCAAATTAAACATAGTAAGAAATCCTATATCTAATCTTGTGCTGATTTTACTTGGATTTCTCCATTTGGGATCTTTCATGCACCTTTGATATCTTCTTTCCAAGCTCTAGAAGGTTGGTTTAGAATCATCAAAACATTTGATTCAACAACAGCATTCCAGCATTAGCATCTTTTAAGTGGTAAGCCATCATGTTAGAGTGTATAAACCATTGTGTTTAAGATTTTCAATAACAAAATATCATGAAACAAGGGATGCAAAATCTTGCAGGATGCTTTGCTTTTTTGGGTATTGATTTACCTGTCTAAACATGTGTCTATATGGTTGATTTGCTGCAATTTTAGGGCTTTTTTAGATTATAAACACTTCATCAAGCTTAAAAAAATCATGAAATAAGGAATGCAAAGTTTCAGTTTCAGGTTCTGCAACTTTTTTGTGTGACTCATATTGAAATTATTTTTGCTGTTTTGTTAACAATAGATTTTTTGGTTATGTAATTTTGATAGTTTGATCATGGAGCTTATATATATATATATATCATTCATTGAATTGTTTTGATGGTTTGGTCATAAAGCTTATATCTATATATGTGTATATATATATATATCATTCATTGAATTTATTTGACATATTTGCTTATTCTTGCTATATTGAACTTTTAAAAATTATATTCCCCTATTCCGCATTATATTTGTATGTTCTTCATATTTTAGTCTGGTTTAGCTACACTTAATAAACTATTGGTGGCTTGATGTTTTGCTATATAAGTATTTGCCAACAGTGTATAGAAGGATTGGGCAAATAATTTGGAATTAGGATGATTATTCTAATAACAAAGGGTGTCAAGCTTCGTGATACTTCTAGATGTTGGCATTGCTTTGAGCATAATTACTTGGAGCATATTGACGAATTGTTGAGTTTCGTAATAAAAAGTAAGTATTTCTCTAAATTTATTCTATTGAAAGTGTTCCCATTTAATTATTTTCATTATTTCAGCTTTCTTTATATAACATGGAGGAGGATTGGAATCCTAAATTGGGATGATATTTGACAGCTTAGAATCTACGTGGAAGTTTTGGGTTGCATATGGAGGAAGGGCTAGCTTTGGAGTTCGAAAGCAATATACAAACAAAAGTAAAAAAGATGGTTGTATTAGAACATGCAGATTTGTTTGTTGTAAGGAGGGTTTAAAGAAGGAATATGAAAGAGTTTACACCAATCCACGAGCTAAAACTAGAATTGATTGCAGAGCTAGAATAGGAATCACTAATATTCATGGAAGATTCAAAGTGTATGAATTTATAGAAGAGCATAACCTCATTCTTCATATTCTTGAAAAAACTCAAATGTTGGCACGTCAACGAAAATTTTTTTAGCGCCTTCAAATTGAGCTTGCAGATGATGCTAGACTGGAACAAAGAGATTCATTTGATCTTATGTGTAAGGAAGTAGAAGGAAGAAGTAATCTTGGTTATACTCGTTTGGATCAGAAGAACTATCTTCAAAGTAAAAGGCAATGAAACTTGATGTATGGAGAAGCATGTTATTTAATGCAATACTTTCAATGAAGAGTAGTAGATGATTTGTCATTCTACCATGCTTATTAGTTGGATTCAGAAGAAAAAAATTACTAATGTATTCTAGGCAGATGAAAGAATGATAATGATTATATCTTGTTTGGTGATGTAATCTCCTTGGATTCAACATACAGTACAAAAAATGCATATAAACCACTTGAAGTGTTCTCAGGATTCAACCATCATAGAGGAATTGTAATTTTTGGTGTAGCATTATTGTGCGATAAGAGTGCAAAGTCATACAAATGGTTGCTTGAAACCTTCTTAGAAGCACATAAGCAAAAAAGGCCACAAATTGTGTTTACTAATCAAGACCTATCTATGACTAAAGCACTGCAAGAGGTGATTTGTATAAGCTTTGAGTCCTATTTTACCAATTAGTTTTGATTCAATGGAGGTTACCAATGGTTAAGTGGAGGTTGTAACATTAGTCAATGGATAATTTTTTAGGCTATTTTTATTGAATCAAATATTTTGATGATTCTAAACCAACTGGAGCTTGGAAGGAAGATATCGAAAGTGTACAAAAAATTTCAAGTGAAGAAATCCAAGAAAAATGAGTTTAAGATTAGATGTAGGATTTCTTATTGTATTCACATGAGTAAAAGGCTTTGATCTTGCACATAAATGTTTTAAAAATGTGTTTTTACAATAACTCATGAAATATTTGAAAAATACCCACTATCAGATGAATTTTGGATTGTTAAACTCGATATGTTACTTTGAAAATTAGAATTTTGATATCTAAAATTCGAACTTCGGATTGAAAATATGTTAGTCTGAAAAGAGGTCCCTCCGACAGATGAATTTCATCTTTAAAAAATTGAATTTTGGGTAAAACACAAACTATAAAAAATGAAAAATTTGTCTGAAGATATGTCAAAGTTCATCTGAAAGTAAAGTTTGAAAAGAGATCCAAGTCAGTCTTCTGACAGACAAACTTTGATTTTGAAAAATTCATACTTTAGAAAGATAGTTTATAAGTCTGTTCAAATGCTCTTCTGACAGACAAACTTCAGTCTTCAGAAATTTGAACTTTGAATTAAGTCTGATAAGAGATCTCTCTGACAGATGAACTTTGGTATTTGAACATTCGAATTTTAAAAAGAAGAACTTTTGTGCCATATTAAGTTACTCACTGACAGACGAATTTTGGGCACCAAAATTCGAACATCGAAGGCACTGTAGCAATATAGAACAATTGTTCACACTTACTAGAAGTACTTTAAACTTGAAAATTCGTATATTCCAACATAGAAATATTTGTTAAAAATGAAAATTCAAAATTTGTTTTGGAACAAACGAACTTTGAAGTTCAACGTTAAAGTCTTTAGCTTACAGTCTCTGCGAAATTCGTCTGTTGACTCTCCAAAATTCAAACTTTGGATGTCAGACGCATTAAATGCGGTTGGTGAACAGATAGTTTTATAGAGTAACCATTGGATAACGTCTCTAATGGCTAGATCTTGTCTCTAACGAATAGTTAAAACATAAATCTATAAATAGAACTTCATTTGAAAGTATGAGTAACTATTTTACATTATATATACTGAAACTCTGCAAAATTCTTGATTCAAAGTCTTCTGCCCTCACATACTTCATATATTGTACTTCAACTTAGATAGACACTCTAAATTAGAGAGTTCATTTGCTGTAATCAATCTTATCTTCATCTAGAAGAAAAATTTTCCTGTGAGGGGATTTCACAAGAGATTTGGGAAGCACTTAGTTAGAGTGCAGAGAGTGAGATTATAAGCTCTTGGAACAGAGCATCAAGCTGTACTGAGACATTACAAGAAACCCACCGAATTCTTGCAAGATGGTAGAAAATCTCAAGTGGTAGCTTGAGGACTAGACGTAGGTCAAGAGAAAAAGATCGAACTAGAATAAATATTTGTGTTTTCTCTTCCCTTATCTTGTTTTTCACTTGGATATATTTTATACTCTGTTTTACTGTCACTTTTGCTTTCATTGCTCTCTTACACGTTTACAGAAAATTTTAATCTTCCCAATTCACCCCCCTCTTGAGAAGCCAACATATCTAACACCCTCTAGGTTTATATCATCACTCTTTATAACTTCTTTTAGTGTTCTTCTTGATTTTCCTCCACGGGTATTAAGCCATTTGGTCATAAATATATATACATAGACATACAAATTGATAAGAACACTGATTTGATAAATAAAATAATTTAAAATTCATTAATTTGCTTTAATTTATGAAATCAACTTTCTTGCTCATAAAATGTGGCTTTCTTGCTCATTTTTCTTCTCTCCATCTATGATTCCGTTTGAATTTTTTAGACGGCTTTTGAGAATATGTTGTTCATGTCTAAACTTTAGATAAATTTCTATTTTTCTGAAATAATATTTTCAAAACTATTTGTGCCATCCATATATCAATCAATATCATCCATATAAAATATAAAATTTATCATAAGCCACATTTTTTACAATCATTAAACAATGCACCTCATTGTTCAAACTATGTGCAATATATGGAGTGGCCACTTAATGAAAATATTAAATAATATGCAATCTAACAGTGGAAATCACATAATAACATATTAGGTCATTTGCTTAGTTAAAAGCACAAGTACATCATCCTTATCCAACAATATTTGTCATTTTTTACTTCTATTTTTAATAAAGATCCAAAGATCATTTTCATTCATATTCACATTTCATTCTCATACCTAACAACAATTCAGCGTATCAAATGGAGTTATATCATCGCCATTTATTCCTGTCACATCCTTTTTACAGCGCCTACCCATTGGCAGAGTTCTATTGACCTGTATGGATTAACACAATTGACATTCTGATATATCAATTCTCAAGAGAAAAAACATATATAGCAGTGTGTTGAATTCAAATTTTCTTTCCTATCATTTTTTCTACTAACACAATCAGACTTCAAGGCCCCAGAAGTTTAGTCCCTGCATTGGAAGCTATCCAGGATGAGATCACATCCACAAGGTGATCCATCTCCTTTGATACTTGAGTACGAAGGATTCTCGAATCCATGCCTAAAGTGTTTCCTACTTCTTTTGCAACCGTCTCCCATGGTGTCCCCGCGCTCAGACTCGCCAAAAGCTCACTCCCTCTGTTAACTGCATCAGCCATAGCTGGGGGAACATCTGGAAGGGCCTGCAACACAGATAACAATATTTGAAGATGTCCTCAAATTAAATTAGAATACGTTTATATTTAAAAATAATACAATAAGAAGTAAGAAGTGGAATAACTTTCATCCTCCATCGTACATTTTATAGTCTTGCCATCAAAATTCTCAATTAAAATATAGCTATATAGCTTAATTGAAGAACCAGACAGTTATCTGTTAAAACTAAATACTATATACTTCTCATGTAATTATTGAAGATCCATATATTTGTCATATTTCAACGGGGGAATTCAACGGCAAGGATATAGAGAACCTATTATAAATTCTTTTTCCTTTTTAAGGGGATTGTTAACCTCCTCATCAGTGTTGTGGTTGTGGTTAACACCCTCCATATTTGTCTTATGGACAGCAATATCCTTTCTTTTTCACTGAAGAACAAAATACATACAGGGGTATTCAAGTCAGTTCATTCCAAAAACATAACGCAAGAGTATTAAAGTCACTTCCCTATGCCTATAAATGCATAGTTACAGGGATATCTTTTCTCTGTTAGTGAAATATGAGGACTTATCGGTCCAAAACATAGATGTTGAGGTTGTTAACCTCCACAACACTCTGGCCTGAAAAAAAAAAAAATACACAACACTTGTGAGGACTAAGGAGGTTAACAGTCTCCTTTTTAAGAAATACTATTTTATTTCTTACTTTAGTTTTAAGACCAAACCTAACAGCTTGTTAAATTACATTAATTGCAACTCATTACTTAGGCAGGTTTTGCCACCAAATAACATCCAAGTAAACAAACTACTAAGTTTGGCGTTAGATTTTGGGTGAAAATGAAAGGGTAATATTGTAAGCACATTAATGATCAAGAAAAAAAGTGATAGGAAATAATCTATAGGCAAACTAGGGTTTAGCTCTATCGCCTAATCAGCCAAGAGAAAACCATAAAGTTTTTTCCTTCCACTTCACTACAAACTATTCACTATAAAAGCACCTGCTGCAATGGAAGACCATGATCTCCAGACAACTTGCGTATTGACATGTCTAGCTCTGAACTAATGGCTGACTCTGAACTTAGCACTTGTGCTAGAGTTGAAGTCTCATCTATTGAATCATCCTTGAACTTTATCAGAAGATTTCTTGGTACGCCATAGTATGATCTTATCTGAAGAATTAAAAAATAAATAAGGAAATTAAACGTAAACCTGAAGAGATACTCATAAAAATAAGTGAAAAATGAAAAGATAAAAGAAAATTAATTGAGAGAATTTTTTTCTTTTCTTCCCTCCCTTTTTTATTTCCCGAGGGGGGGGGGGGGGAGGAGAATTCAGCTCTACTTTTAGGGTAACAATTTAAGTTTAGCATTGTGTATCATTTCAGATACATTTCACAAATTTCCAATATCAGCATTTGTCGGATCCAATAACATCCTTCTACGTACCTTACTAATTCGAATAAAATTAAAAAATGAAAGAGATAAAAATTACTGTACAATTACATCATAAATATCAAGGACCTAAATGGAACTTAGCACTTAGCAGTTATCTATTACAGTTTGAACATACAAACCAAATTTGATGCACAATGATAAAAAATCTAGTTGTGATAGTTATGTTAATTAGAAAGCGAACTTACTGAAGAGGCAACTATTTTAAAAATATAAATATATTAAATGACATATACTTGAAACGTGAATGATGGAATGGTAAAAGGTTATGCATTAAAAGTGGAAATGCATGCTTCTCCAGTTACAAGGACCAAAATGATAGGAACCCCTAGTAATTAGAGACTTTACATACAAGTCGGCGTGTCTCCTCCGGCTTTGGAGTAAAATCTTCTCTTCCCTTGACCAAATCCATGTACAAGGGCGGCAGCTGCTCAACTAAAGGTAGAACCTGCTTCATAATGGATGGGCTAACATTTTCTAATTGTTTCAAAGTTATCTCTGCCTGCAAGTTTTTTATGCATCTAAATTAGTCATCTAAATAAGAAACACTAAAGCTGAACATAGAAGTGGTTTTAGGTGTTTACGGACCCTAAATGTCATACAAATATAATTTCTCAAGACCAAAAAGACAGAAATAACTAGTTAAATAAGAATTTCTGAAATATATTTTTTTGCATCATAATAAATGCTATACATAAAGCTAGATTTGTATTGCTGAATCAGGTTACAACACGTCATGCAAGTAGGTCGTCAGAACCTATAGCATACATAGCATAGGATTCTTCTGATGGAATCATGGCTAGTGAATTGCAGTGAACATTGAATTTTTCTTGAGAAAGCAGTGAATTCTGGAAAAAAAATGTTCAAATATTCATATCTTTCAAAGCTAAAGAGATGTCAAGACATAAACAAGAGCTTTCAATAAGATAGATTACAAATTAAAGATAATAAATAATTATGTAGCGATACTGACCCCTGCACGTATTGTTGGTGATGAAACAATATCTGATAGAAGTGGACCAATGCTTTGGGCCATAGGAACCAGAACTGGAGAGAAGAAAGGAACAGCTGAACTTGCTTGCTGTATATGAAGCATAATTTAGCCAATCTTGATTCAATTAAATAGAAATAGAATTCTAAAATAGAAAAAACTGAGAAACACCATGTCAGACATTACATATGTAAGAGGCTTTCTGATCAAAACAGGAAGAAGTTAAAAAAAATTATCAGAAATGTTGGATTTCTACATAAAATGTTATTCTTTGTTTTTTTTCCTCTACACTGTTTTATGATAATGGTCAAAGCTAAGTTAATTTTCTACTCTTCTACTTCTATCCTGTGGATTTAGCAATGTCATCAAGGGTGATCAATGAAATACCTTGTTGTTGAATGCCATTAAAACGTTACCACATCTTTGCACTGCATATCTGGATCCTGATACAAAACCAATTCAATGAGTCGCCACAAATCAAATCAGTCAAGTATTAACATGCAAGTGTAGCACAAGATCATTTATATACCAATTAGAAGGTGGACAACTGACCCCAAAGAATGGCCAACACCAAAAGTAGGAAGGTCTTGGATCTGAATCAATAAGCATCATTGACATGTTCTTTCTAAAGATATATTAAAAACAGAACGATACAAGTGCTCAGAGTATAAGTTAGAACTTACTGTTTCTTGCAGCATGCGATAGCACCTATCAAATTTGAACTGTACTTCATCTGCAATGTGGAAGTGATCAAATCCACTTGCATATGGTGTTGCAATAATCACTATGCCCCTAGTAACCAGAGGGATTCTCTAATTAGTTTTCTTAGTTGACTGGTTCAGTATCTGAGTTGTATGTGATAAAGAGGTAAAGATATTTAAAAGAACAAATAACAATTATTGAGGCAATTGGAACATCAAACAATTCTATACTAGCACTATCATAAGGCAAAGTTCAATAATAAAATAATAATGAGCTCAAGGGATGACGTTCAAACACTAATCCTATCATGTTTAAGTCCCAAACAATAGATGAAAAAGAAAAATATAATAATAGATGAAATTTATTTAGAAAAAAAGGGTGTCAATACCAACAAGCAATTATACTGCCTCACTAATAACCAACTTGTGCCATTACAACTTAATTTTGTGGACAATCATATCAAGAAATCTGGTCGAGATATGAACTTACTTTTCTGAGAGGCGTTCCAAAAACCAGCGGTAGGTAAGCTGAGGGGCAGCTCCAACAAATATACCTCCAACAAAATGTACAACAAACTTGGGTTTTGTGCTTCTAGGTCTGAGAACCCAGGCTCCCTGGCATTATACAATGAGTACGTAATAAGTTGACTTAAAACATCTCTAATAGAAGAAAATAAAATGGGAAAGAAAATTGCATCTCCCAATGAACTGATGGAGAAAGCTCATAAAGGCTGCTGGTTTTGGAATTTTGTAGATAAAATTTTTCCTCTCCCATGCTCTACCCTAATAAGGAAGTGTCACCACCCAAAGACTTTTTTTAAAAAAAAGTTGATTTGACATCATTATCTCATGATGTAACTTCATGGTAGGAAATCCATATTGTTCAATCATACTAGCAGGCAAAAAACCAAGAGTAATTTCTTTGAACATTGGCTCAGATCCTCAGAAATCAGGTTCATCCCTAGTAGTCAGTTGTAAATGTGGACTCCTACAGTATATGCCCTTCTCTCAAATTCTGGTTTGCGCCCTTTTTTCCAGACCCAAAGCCATTATATCTATAATAAATATCTAGGATGGACTTTTAATTGTCCCTTCATAAAGAACCATCATATCGAAACCTGATATTTATTGGCATGTATACTCAGTCGATGTGTCTTGCCAACATAAACTCTTCACCAGATTGCTCACCTAATTAACAACTTCTCTCTAAATTGCTACTAGTAACATAAAAATAGATCAACGAAATGCCCAACATAAATCACGTATAAACTAAACCAGATTACACCTCAACTTCACTCCAGTCTTTGGGACCCCACCAGGCCTCCTGTGATTGTTTAACAGTTTCTGTAAGTAACCTGCAAATAAATAAAGAAACAAGTAGCAGAAAATTGGAGTTTGTCACAGAAAAATAGACAGTTTTCTTAAAAATATAAATGATATATTATAGAAAAGAATGAGGAATTGTATCATCATAGTGAAGTATATCCAATATAATATACATACATACAAACATATATATATATTATATCACATCACAGTATCAACGTTACCTTCTCGAGTAATTAGTAGAAAAAACGACGATCGATGATGAGGATTAGGTATCAACAAGCGATTAGATCAAAAAAGAAAAACGGAGCAGAGCAATACCTCTCAATTTGAGAATAAACTTGGATTCCTGTAGATTCAGGTGGTTTATCGCCATAATTATTGGAGCTGCAGGAAATAGTGGAAGCAAGACGACGATTCCTACATCGAAGTACCGGCGGATGACGCGAGGAGAAAAAGGAGGCAATATGAGATTTTGAGCATAGCTTGTGATCTGGCTCGTCAAATTTCAGAAGAGAACCGGAAGTCCAGACACAGGTAGCCATACCTATATGCTTCGTTGTTCTCAGGTTTGCTCAGAGAAAATCTCCCGCATGTCAGAGTGAGACCTTCTCTGATAGGCTGGTTGGTTGGTTGGTCCGTTTTTAACCCGCAATCTGGTTTTCCAGGGGGGCGAATTCCGGTTTGTGTTTGGTTTCAATGAACTATACCATTAATTATTATTCATTTGAATCATTGAATTGAATTAATTTGTAGAATCATTAACATATGTTTGTTATTTATTCATAATTTTTCTGTATATTGAAAAACTCCCTTTAGCAAAATGTGGAAAATAATTTAAATTAATTAATGCATACTAAATTAATTATTTCAATGGGCTCCAGCGAAAAATCTTAATTTGCTTAATAATGGCTCATCTGCAAAAATTCTCTCCAATGGAAAGTTTGAAAAATAAGTGCAATATTAATAGCTTGTGAAAAATGTTGTGTTATTATGGATTTTATATTTTATATTGAATATTGATATAAATGTTTTTGGAATCACATCAAACTAGACAGTTAGACTAGTTGAACTGTCATCCAGAGACATTAACAATTCGCTTTGTAGCTTTAAACAATTTCAAGAATTGGTCCGGGTTGGACTACTTCAAACTAGCTTTTGAGTCAAAAACTAGAATCGAGTGTTAGGTTGACCTAAATGATTGATTTTGATAATATTAGATAGTGGAGTAAAAACTTTGCATGATATATGTATTAAGTGATCATTATATCATTTATATTATACTTATCATTGGAGTAAAATTGAACTAATTACTTGATTTAATGTTGAATATTCTTAATATAAGTTGGTTCAAGAAAACAATAGTGAATATTGAAGTTAAGAAATAAATTATCAATATTATGTTCAACTCAAAGATGTATCAAGCATAAAGACATGGAAAAGATACTTCAAGAATTGAAAAATGTGAAAATATTGAAGATTGGATGCTTAGTTGTATTGAGATAGTCTTTAAACTTATCTAGGTATATTTTTTATAGGCTAAGAGTCTTTATGTAAAACTCAATGATTTTAGATTTATATTTATTGGCTCAAAAAATTTTGGATATTAAACGATGCATCTTTGATTTTAAAAGAAAGTGAAATTCTGATTTCTCAAAAATTGAGTTTGACCTTTGATCATTATTTTAAGAATATTTCTCAAACTATACATGCTTTTGATGGGAAATTTATTTTATTTGAAAGTACACACAGAGCTTTTGAAAGATAGTTAATTTCACTTAAAATGAATATCATATGATTTTTAATTTTGACCAATTATCACTCTTTTGATTATATCTCATAAAATATGAGGAATTTTGAAGTGAAACTTGCTACATTTGAGAGTATACTGTCAAAACTTTCCAACGGCAGGTCATTTGCTTGATTTAGATTTAAAATGAGGAAATTATGCTATTTACAAGTTTTCTGCACTAGTTTAAATATTTATTGACTTATCTCTTGAACCTTCATATGTACTTAAACAATTATAGAGTTTTTTTTGAACATTCATCTAAGTTCAAGGAACTAAGAACACTTTGAAACTGCTCTTAAATGATCATAGGGTTTCTCTTGAATATTTATTGATATTCCAGAAGCTGAAACTCTTTGAAACTGCTCTTAAACGTTCATGAAATATACCTTGAACATTCATTGAAGTTTCAAGGACTTTGGAATGCCTCTTGAATATTTAAGGGAGTGTCTCTAATTCATTTGAGATAGTACCATGAGCTTATAATGATTAGTATTTGTTTGCAACATCGATATTTCATATTTGCCCATAAATATGATATTCAAAACTCATTTCTATGAAGTTCTAGATGTATATGAGTTAGAATGTGAGCTACAAACTTGTTTTTTATTCTTTCAAAGAGAAAAACTTATATCTTGAGCCACATCTTGCAATATATCTATTACTTTAGTTATTAGAGCTTTATTGTATTATTCTACTTTGTGAGAGATATTTCTTTTTATAAATTATTCTTTTCTACTTGGGTATATTGCTTAGAGTAAGGAAAATATAAGGGAGCAATATAAACACATCTTATAGGGGTGTAAAGAGATATTAAAGAGTGTGGTATCCCTTATGTTATATTGTAACTTCATAAGTGTTCAAGTCGAACTTGTGGGAGATAATGAAAATTTTCAAGTGGATTGTTTGAGAACTAAATTTAAATTAAGTGATTTAAGCTAAACCAAAATAAATTTTGATTTTGCATTCTCTCTATCCTTAACTTTCCAAGTTGGTTAAGTTTATGCTTTGTATAGTGTTCATATTCTTTCTTGAAGATTTTCTTACTCAAGACACACTCTTATGAATGCTCCTATGACATTTACTTGTTGAGAAGATTGTGTTGTACCTCTTACTTGCTTGAAAACAAGTTTTTGAATCAAGTTAATCTCACTTTCATAGTTTGCTCTGATTTGCTAAAATGATTTCTTAAATGACCAAATTTTTTGTAAACACTCAATTCACCAGTTTTTGGGTATCTAACATTGAATTAGGAATTGGAGTGAGTTTTAGAGTACCAATCATGTCTTTAAATTGAGTAAAATTTAATTCAAATTTAATTTTTTTGGCCAAAATTATTAATTATAAAAATAATTAAAGAGTGAAAATACTATTTTCCTTTCTATTTAAAAATTATTAATTATAAAAATGAAAAATTTTATTTTATCATATGGGCATTTTATAATGTTAAGTCAAGTAGTGTTATTATGTTAACCGGTTAGTATATTACTTTCAATGATTTGATAAATATTATTGGCATGTGAACTTATTAACTTATTATGAAATTGGATCGTTTAAGTTTATTTTCTTAATAATTTGATATTTTGTTTTTTATACACATATTATATATAATATTATTTTTTATTTAATTATTATGTCATTAATTCGGCCATCAGTCTAATCGGTTGAATTATGAAAACCGTAACCTAGGGCTGAACATTCCTGCCCGAGGCCTGGTTGGCCCGGTCCGGCCCGACCACTTCGGGCCAATAGAGCCGAGCCAAATTTTGGGCCGAGCTAGGGTTAGGGCCAAGCACTCTAACCCTAGCCCGGCCCGACCTATATATATATATTTTAAAATTTTTTTTTAATTTTTTATATATCTTAATTGATTTTTGTAGAATTTTTTTTCATTATGTATCTAATATAATACATTTACTATGTAAATATTATGAAAACTTTTTAAGATTTTAATGTTTCAAAATTTTTTAAATTTTGAATTAATTTTTTAACTTAATATTTATGTAAAAATAATGTATAATGGTTAAATATTCATAAATTTTGAACAATTTTATTTTTTTTAAGATTATTTTTTAAGAAAATCTATTTTTAAGTATAAATAAATATATATTTTATTATTAAATAAGTTTTTTTTATTTTTTAATTAAAAAAAAAGATATATAGTATCGGGCCAGCCCGGTACTTGGCCCGGAACTGGCCCGAAATATTTCGGGCCGGACATCGACCCCGGCCCGACTCGGCCCATGATCACCCCTACCGTAACCTTTTGATATTTCCAGTTTAATGTCTAGTATGGATTTTAAAATATTGAGTGATATTTGTATTGATTATATTAACATTGATTATTTACTGTTATTGCACCGATACTTCAAAAAGGAAGACGTACCCATATCCAAGTATTGGATACGATACTCGTACCATAATTCCCGATACATATCATATATGTATTTTTAATTTTTCTTCTTTAAAAAATTCTAAAATAACTTAAATATAATTGGAAAAGTTAATTTTTGGTTTGTTGTTTTATATACATTTACAATAGTTTTAAAATATTTATTTTTGATAAATTAATTTATTAAATATATACATAAATTTTATATGACTTATATCTATATCTTAAAATTTTAAAATTTATTATATTCAACGTATCGCATCATGTCCAATATATATAATCAAACGTTAACATCATATTTATTAATTTTTATTGGAAGGTGATGTTACATTCTTAACCTTGGTTAAAAAAATATAAAATAAAAACGTAAAATAGTTTTATGAGTCATGATTGTGAAACACGAGCTTTTATTTATTGATTTGGGTCATTGTCTTAGGCTTAGATACTAGTCTCAGGACATCAGATAGCATTAAGACATCAATGAGATATTTATTAGGTTTTTTTCGTTTGACTCTTCTAAAAACGTGTAATTTGAAATAATAATATTATTATTATTTTTAACGGGAAGCAAAAGCTTATGAAAAACACAAAAAAAAAAAACAACCATCCAGGAATTAATATTATTCTTGATACAAAATTTGAAGGCATCGGATTTATGAGTTCTATTGTATTTATATAGTCCTCCTATAGCCTAATTCTTTCCATTTCTAATGCAAAACTTCTTTTCATTCCCACTCATGCGCTGCCACAGCATTAGCCATTAGTGCAAACCATTTCTGGAGATCATCTGAGGGGAAGTGGGCCATCCGTCCCCGTGAACGAGTTAGGGCCCGTTTGGTTCATCATTTTATAAAATTAAGTTAAGATAAATAAAGTTTGTAAAAATGAAGTTTAGATAAAGTAAGTTTGTTGGAAGTTGTTATGTTTGGATATTCTTTTTGTAAAAGTAAGTTTGACAAAAAATCTGTTTGGAAGATAGAGGTTAAAAGTACTTTTAGATGAATAATATAGAGTAAATCTGTTTCTCCTTTTTCAAAACCCACGTTTTATTAAAGGAAAAGTAACTTTTCTCCTCCTTTTCTAAAACCACAGTTTAACCCACTTTTCATTTTTCAAAAAGTCAGTTTGCAAAACATGAGTATTTAGCCAAACACATCTTTTAGAAAACCATGATTGAAAACCATGGTTACGTTTACAAAACAATCAACCAAACATGCTATTAATTGCAATATCTTTGTTTACTCGGATTTGATGTACCATTATACCAAGTCAAAATCAAGCCAATCACTTAGATTTAATATTATGGGTAAAAATTGACCAAAAATACTATTTTTTTCATAATTAAAATTCCTTGTCTTTAAAATAGCCGCCCATGTGGACACATGTCAGACAAATAACTTGACCTCACCTGGATCCATGTTCCATAAATTGATTACATATAAACAATATAATTCACATAATTTTATTTTCCAGCAATTTATAAGAGAAAAGGATACATAATTTTATTAAATTAAATCCCTACCATTCTTTCCAATTCCAGCCAGCTAAGTTAGCAACTTCTGTTAGAGGGTCCCTCCAATTTTGCACCTTTTGATGGTCTTCTTGGAAGTTGTCTTCATGACGAAGGTCTCTCTATGGTGGCGTACATAATAGGAAGAATTTGTAAATAATAAAAAAAAATTATTTAAAATTATATGTAAATGATTTGTTTAAATTTTGAAATTTGACCTCTAAGTCTTTAAATTTGTAATTTTATAAACTATCACTACTACTATTACTACTACTATTATTATTATTATTATTGATAAATGATTACAATTTTTTTAAATTCTAAAAGTATCCTCTAACCAATAATAAAAATTAATCACTTTCAAAAATAGAAATGACTAAAGTGGTTTTACCCACTTCCATCAAAATGTAATCATTTACATTTTGTTTTGAAATGAAAATTTATATAATCATTATCATTAATATAATATAAAAAATTATTTCTTACTATTCATTTACTATTTATTTATTTAGATAGTTGTACTTTTAGCCTACTGCAACATTATTATGATGATTATGTGGGTGTTTGGAGCTACGTTTTATGACCCTGAAATGTACATTTTCCAAAAGCTTAAACAATCTTTTTTTTTTCAAAGTTAAATACTATTTTATTCATGTACAAAATTATTATTTTAGTTACAGCAAAAATAAAAATTGCAATATCTACTATCAATATATTTTACAATAAAAAAATCACATCTCATTATAAAGCAAGTAATAGAATATCAAATTATAAAGGTTAGCTTTAGAATATGGATTACCGATTGAACTCATTTTATGAAAGAACAAAGAAACAACCCCAGCATCAGACCATGACGGAGAAAAATCATTGGGAGTCACTTAACTTTTCATAAAATAATACCTTGGTGAGTGTTTTAATATTAATAAAATAAATTAAATTTTCTCCCATCATTCTATGATTCTTATGAGAAGTTTGTAAAACATATTATTAATAGAATAAACAGCGCCGTGGCTTCCTCCAGGCAATTGAGATAACTATCTTAGGCGCATACAAGTGACTCTCTATACAATTATTCTATTTACTTTATTTATTTATAATTAAAAAAACCTTGCATTTGAGTTTATTTTTTTATTTTTTGATATAGAAGTCAAATATATCAATCAAAATTAGTAACCATATACGATACAAACCATAACTTAGAAACTTGGCTTCAGCCAAAGATGACACAAAAATTCCCAGCTCATCCATGTTCAGCTTGAATGGATGTTGAACTATCTACTAGAGTAGATACTGGAAATGCCATAATAAAAACCTCTGTATACTATCCATCGAAAAAAAAAAAAAAAACTTCTGTATACTCCAATCATATTTTAGTTTATGTTTGTAAGTAGGATATAATGTCAAAAATATTATTTTAGTTTCAGAAAAAAAATAAAAAATTGCACTATTTACTCTTAGAACAAAATTAAGTACATTTTTAATATTTGTTTTTTTTTTCATGTGAGCATACAAAATATTGTTGATAACTAACTTTAAATTGAAGATAAAATTTCAAATTTATAATGAGTGGGAGTATTTATAAGTGATGAATAATGCGATTCATTTACTTGATTTTTGTAAATGTATTGAATTGTTATCTAGTTAATTAATATTAAAAATATTAAATTTAAAATTAATTTCAACATCTGAAATATAAATAATTTAAACTGCATACCTGAACTTAAAAGTTGTAATTCCGGAAAAAAGCTTAAAAGTTGTAATTTTAATATACTGAAACTCAAATAATTTTGAAAAATTCAACATTTTTATTATGAAAATCTCCAGAGCTTGCTATTTCCCGAGTTTTAACTTCAGGTAAGTAGCACAGCCACAGGTTTTTTTAATTGCTGAATTACTCAAGTAAAAATGAGATAAAAATAGAGATAAAGCCCAAGCCTAGCACTACTATTCGTCTCATTTGACTAATTAAATAAGAGGGAATCCCAATCTGATGAGATAGATAATGATTAGGATTTAAACCCATAATAAAAAAATTGACTAAAAGAAGTTTTAATTATGGCTGGAAAAATTAATGTTTTTTTTCAAGTTTCAACTACAATTTTCCCAAACACAGAAGGAGATGCAGAGTCCATCCTCAGCTGTTACAATCGCGATATCCATGTGTAGTCGGATCTAACACAGTGTCTTTTAATTAACTTGCACGATATTTAGCGTTTACTGGCTCTTGTTTGGTTCTCTGGTTGTGGCGGTAGGTGGTGGTGGTGATGGACATGGAGGGGAATTCAGGAGGAGGAGGTGGTGGTAGTAGTAGTGGTGGTGGTGGTGGTGGAAATGACGTGGAGCTGCTTTGCAAAACACTTCAGGTTGAGCACAAGCTCTTCTACTTCGATCTCAAGGAGAACCCTCGCGGTCGCTACCTTAAAATCTCCGAGAAGACTTCTGCTACCAGGTCCACCATCATCGTCCCCTTCTCTGGCATTTCCTGGTTTCTCGATCTCTTCAATTACTATGTCAACTCCGACGAGCAAGACCTCTTCAGCAAGGAATTGCAGCTTGACACCAAGGTAGTCCTTTACTTCTTTCGCTTTCTTTAAATACAACCATATTTGTCACTTCATTACGGATTTGCAAATGCCCCTGTTGTATTTTCAGGTCTTCTATTTCGACATTGGGGAGAATAGGAGGGGCCGTTTCTTAAAGGTATTCCTTGGTTCGTTATATTCATCTTTGTCATTCTCTTTTTAATGTCCAGTCTCAATGGCTGAACCTGAAGCCTAATACCTGAGCTGAGATGAATGATGTAAGGTTTTAATTGTATTTGATCTCACCTGCTTGCTTTCACCTAATTACAACTGGTTGTTAATAGACTTATCAGAGTTTGTTTTCTTGCTTCTTCTTTGTGAAAAGCGGACAGTAGTGGGTGTGTTGGGATTTTTTAATTCTGGGAGAGTGGTTTGAGATACATATGTTTAATCATTGATAAGGAAATATTTCGTCTACTTTAAATGATGAAAGCAGGGCAGAACCAGAAAAAAATAATGTGGTGGCGAAATTTTAAGGGCTACATTAGAGCATGTGGTGGAGACATAAAAAAATTAAAGGGTGTTAATAAGAAATTTAGGGGGAAAATATTATTATATGCATATATAATGTTGATGAATTTTTCTTTCTTTGTTTTGTTTTTTTTTTGGAGGGGGGGGGGTGTGTTGTTAAATTATGTATATTAATACTCAAGTCATTTGATTTGTCACGGATTAAAATAGATATCCAATTCGGATAGGGGAGTGGCTGCCTCTCTTCTGTTATTATTGGGTCCATCCTTGAAAGCAGGTTTCTTAACTTCTGTGTTTAGCTCTGAATGTTCTGTAGAGTTCTTTTTAATAAAACATTTGCATTGTTAAGGAGGGGTATCACACTGAATTTTGAAACAACTAGTTTTTGACCTTTTTATGATTATATGGAACTTGTGATGACATCTTTATGTGTGCTATTTATTTGGATTGTATTGAAATTGTAAATGTCTCTAGGAATCCTGCGACAGCAATGAAGCTGATAGCATCTTTATCCTATTTTTTAAATGAGGAAGTAATGGTTTCTTTTGCAAAGACTATAGAGTGAGCATGATTATTGAAGTGCCTTTTCCTTTTCATTTCTAATGTTTCTGAGTTGGTTCTCTTGGACATTGGTTGATTTTTGTTAATTTAGATTATTACCACCTCCTAGAATCATGTGTCAAAAGGGAATTGGAAATTGCTGGTGATCCTGTGAATGGAGAATGTGATACAATGAAGTGCAGGGGTTTCTTATTACCTTTGGCATAGATCAGGGGAACTGTAGTCTACCTGTTTGATTGGTAATTCTTGTTTAGGTTGCTTCTTGTGGATTTGTTTAATGCTAAATTGTCAAATCCCCAATTGTCCTTATTTTGAAGACGCCCTCATCCTTTAATTCATATGGATTACTATGCTCTTTTACTTGCATGCTCATTTTGCCACCCCAAAAGTTCATACACTTAAAAGCCTCTGAAGATGGATATCTATAAAATGAAATTTACTCTGCCCTAGAGCATTCATTAAAATGATAGCCTCTACTATCTCTATGATTCTGTTATTCTCATTGATAGTAATCCCTTCCTCATTTACCTTTATTTACTTACTCATAATGGTAAAATGGCAGCTAAAATAGTTAGTTATTACTAACTAACTTCTTATTCAGTTAACAACGACTACTCACCACTATTTCCATGTATTCTTTCATCCATTTCCCTTTGGCAATAGTTCTTTCATCAGCTTATCTGGTATTTGGGATGGTTTGAAAACAGGGATATCTTTAGATATATGGGAAGAATATTTATCATGTACTTGTGATGGTTTTGTTATGGATTTATTAGAAAAAGGGTTTTGGTTCAAGGTTATCAAAGATTTAAAAATGGTTGGAGAAGAATCTAATTCCTCAGAGTAGGTAAAAGGATTCACTCATAAGGTAGTAATTGTTGCTCCTTGATTCAACTTTGTGCCTAAACATCCTCTTTGGTGCTTCAATCTTTTCATTTTTACATCCTCGAAAAAAGAAACTTTCAGATATTTCTTCTGATTACTCCACTTGTGAAACCAATTATTTGAATTTCTCTTGATATTCTGTCAATGTTCCATCTTGCTTGATCTACATATAACATGTCACCAAAACTGTTGCCCTAGCCTTCTAACAACCCTGCTTAGTCTAACTCTATTGTTCTGCTTCTTTTAATAAAGGTTTGGTTCCATTGTCAAGCTTGATTATTTGCTATACAAGCGTAGCATCAACATCAAAGAATTGCCTAGACACTCATCTTGAAATTGTTGCCATTAATTCTTGGAAACTTGATTTGGGTACACATACAGGCCACAGTGCGAAGATGCAGCAAAATTTCCTTGACCATTACTGTTCAGGGAAGCTCCTCAGGCATTGTTGTTTGAGTATTCTCCAGTTGCTCCAATCTGCAGCATCGTTGCCATCATCTTTTCAAACATTCCTTCTAATCCCTGCCATAGAATACCACAGCTCGTTCATGTCTGAATGAGTCTCTCCCAAATTCTGCTCCAGTTTTTTGAAGTGGTCTTGATACCTTGTCTCCTTTGCTGTGTGAGCCAAGATTGCCGCATTGATACTAATTGGATACTCAGAGTGCAAATAATAGCCTATGCTATCTCCACAATTCTATTACTCTCATAGTAATACATTCCACAATTACCCTTATTTATATTATTCATAAGGCTAAGTAAATAATTGAAATAGTTAGTTATTACCTACTAACTTCTCAGATAGCAATGACTACTAACTACTTATCCCATGTAGCAGAAACCAGTGAAAGATTAAGGGCTTTTATGAGCATTTTTGCATTGGACTTTTACTCCATAATGATAAGCAACATCTTTTGTATGGCCTTTTGTTACATCCTTATCCGCTCTCCCTCAAATCATCTGCATATCACATATTGAATAGTTTTTTAGAATGAGAAAATTTAGTTTTCTAGGGTATATGTTCAATAATTTTTTTTTTTGGCAACAAACAAAGAATGTTCAATATATATTTTTTTAATTATCTTTATTGTTGTTGTTTTTTTAAGGAAAGAATGGTACGAACTAAGGGAAAGGAATATGGATTTGCAACTATTTCGTACTGCATTGTGTGGTTAGCCTTATCAATTCATTAATAACCTTAAGCAGTTTCATGTATCTTTTAAATCTCTCAAACAATCATTCAGAAGGCATTGAAATTTAATACTCAAGTACATGCTGTAAAATAGTTACATGATGTAGAATTTAGACACTGAAGGGAGAACTTCAATTCTTATGCCTTCCTTTTCCTTATGCTATTGAACATAATTGAGTTTGACAATGTAATGAACTTCGAGAGATAAAGTGATAAACTAAATAAGATAACAACAAACTCTACCTCGAAGATTTTCTATAGAAAACTTCTAACCTAATACCAAGGATGCGAAGATTGAAATCTTATTTAAGATTGATCAAGGGTCTAACAAGATTGAATTATAAGATCTAATGTAGGATTCCAAGATCCTGCCTTTATTGAAATATATCAGTAAAACATATGAGTTGTTATATAAAAGTCACAAATCAACATAATACCATCAATAGACAACAACAACAACAACATTAGCCTTATCCCACTATGTGGAATCGGTTATATGGATTATACGACGCCAGTGGGCTCTATCAAATACTATTTCCTCAAATAAATCATTTCTCAAAAGGTCATTCCTTATAACTTCCCTTAGTGTTCTTTTTGGTCTTCCTCTACACTTTTTGATCAAGCTCCAAGCCATTTGATTAACTCCCTTCACTGGCTTCTCTTGCCCTCTTTTTTGTACATGCCTAAACCACCTTAAACGATTTTCCACCATTTTCTCCTCGATCGGCACTACCCCAACTTTCCTTCGTATACAATCATTTCGTATCTTATCCAATTTTGTATGACCACACATCCATCTTAACATTCTTATCTCTGCTACTCTCATCTTATGCTCTTGTTGTCCTTTCAAAGCCCAACATTCACTACCATATAGCATTGCTGGCCTTATAACTGTTCTGTAAAATTTTCCTTTAAGCTTAGTAGGTACCTTGTGGTCACAAATAACTCCTGTTGCTTTCCTCCACTTTAACCACCCAGCTTGTATCCTATGCATAACATCCCCATCAATTTTACCATCATTCTGTAAAATCAACTCCAAATATCTAAACTTTGACACTTTAGAAATGATTTGCTCCCCAATTTTTGCCTCTGAATCATTTCTAATTGGTCTTTTATTAAATTTGCAATGCATATATTCCGTCTTGCTTCTACTTAGACGGAAACCTTTTGATTCCAAAGTGTGTCTCCATAATTCAAGTTTAGAATTGACCACTTCTCTTGAGTCCTTAATTAAAACTATATCATCCGCGAAGAGTACACACTTTGGAATTTCTTCCTGTATATGTTTTGTAAGAACATCCAAAACCAGATCAAACAGGTATGGATTCAAGGAAGATTCTTGATGTAAGCCTATTGTTATAGGGAAGTCCTTTGTCACACCTCCAGGGGTTCTCACACTTGTTGTAACCGTCTCATACATATCCTTTATGACTCGAATATAAGTCACACGGACACATTTCTTCTCCATTGCTTTCCATAATATATCTCTTGGTACTCTATCATAGGCTTTTTCAAAATCAATGAAAACCATATGCAAGTCTCTCTTTTTACTCCAGTATTTTTCAATCAAACCCTTTAATAAATAAATAGCCTCTATTATAGACCGTCCTGGCATAAATCCAAATTGGTTTTCCGAAATACGAGACTCTTTTCTGAGTTTATGCTCAATCACTCTTTCCCAAAGTTTTATAGTGTGGCTCATGAGTTTTATCCTCCGATAATTAGCACAATTCTGAATATTTCCTTTGTTCTTGTATATGGGCACTAGAGTGCTCTTTTTTCATTCCTCTGGCATTTTCTTGGATCTTAAAATCTCGTTAAATAACTTAGTGAGCCACCAAACCCCCTTCTCTCTTAAGCACTTCCAAACTTAGATAGGAATACCATCGGGACCAATGGCTTTACCATTATCTATTCTCTTAAGAGCTTTTTTTACCTCTCCAACCCAAATCCTACGATAGAAATTCAAATTGAGATCATTTTCATGGGTTGTTAATCCTTCAGTATCAATAGTCATATCCAATCCATTATTGAAAAGCTTATAAAGTAGCTCTTCCATCTTTCTTTGATATTATCATCTGCAACTAAAATTTTTCCTTCCTCGTCCTTAATGCATCTTACTTGGTCCAAATCTCTTGACTTTCTTTCCCTTCTCTTGGCAATTTTGTAAATTTTACATTCACCATTCTTCGTTCCTAAATCCTGGTAGACTTCCTCAAAAGTTTTAGATCTAGCCTTGCTCACTGCTTTCTTAGTCTCCTTTTTAACCAACTGATAACATTGCCAATTTTCATTGTTATTGCATAGATGCAGCGCTTTGAAACACTCTTTTTTATATTTGACCTTCTCCTGCTCACTTTCATTCCACCACGAAGATTCTTTATCCTTAGGTCCAAAACCTTTGGATTCACTCAATACTGCTTTAGCGGTATCCCTAATTCTTTTAACCATCTCATCCCACAATATGTTAGCACTTTCTTACAAGTTCCAATTATCTTCCTCCATAACTTTCCTTATAAAGGTCACATGTTTCTCACCTTTTAGTTGTCACCACTTAATCCTAGGATTTAAAGCTTTTCGACTTTTCAGTTTATAGTTTTTAATTAGCACATTAAGGGCCAAGACCCTATGTTATGAAGTTAAACTTTCACCAGGGATTACTTTGTAGTCTTTACAAGTTGTTCTATCTGAGTTCCTTACAAAAAAGAAGTCAATTTGTGACCTTTGGACTCCACTCTTATATGTAATTAAATGCTCCTCCCGCTTCTTGAAACAGGTGTTTACAATCGTGAGGTTGTAAGCTATTGAAAAATCAAGAATGGAATGTCCCTCCTCATTTACTTCTCCAAAGCCATAACCGTCATGAGTTCCCATATATCGCCTTGTCTCTTTTCCCACATGACTATTAAGGTCCCCCCCCCCCCCCCACCCAAACCCAAAAAAAAAAAAAAAAAGAGGATCTTTTTCTCTTGTGAGATATCTTGAACCAAGCCCTCCAAAACTTTTCTTTAATATGTGCGTCCGACCCTACTTGAGGTGCATAAGCACTAATAACATTGAAAGTATCATGTCCAATAGTCAATTTTAAGGATAAGATCCTATCTCCAATCCTTCTAACTCCTACTACATTCTTTTTCCAATCTTTGTCCACAATAATACCAACTCCATTCTTTATTCTAACATTTCTTACGTACCAAAGTTTATAACCAGTAGTACCACTATTCCAAGAACTAAATCTAATCTTGCTTTTTTGGGCTAACTTCTTTACTTACATCCGTCCAGCATGATGTAGGAGTCCTTGCTCTTTTAACACTACACCCAGGCGCTGATGTAGCGGCTCTAGCTTATTTGATACTACATTTGAGCCATACAGCGCGTTACTTTTGGGCAACGACCAAGCCTTAGCACATATACGTCTTTGATCCATGTCATAAAGATTCGACAGATTTTTACGTTGGTTGTCGAGGGCCTAACACAAAACTCCTCCTTTACCCGGGCTTGAGACCGGCTATGACACTACATAGGCGGAGTTATAATACCATCAATAGACATATAATTATAATACCTCTATATAGATATATTGATAAAATGTACCAGTGGCACTTTTCTCTTATTGCATGTTACTCCAATCACTTTTCATGCTCTTAGCAGCAGTGTTAATCTAAAGGTCTCATCAGCCACTTTTGGAATAAGTTTGGTGCGAGATGATTTATTTGATCCTTCTTGAGAGGGGGGGTGTTAGAATAGTATTCTTTTGTCTCTTCACGTTATTTAAGTAATCTAGGAAGTTTCACTTTAATTCTATCATGGGCAAAACAACTTCAACTCTATTAATAATAGATGTAATTCAAGCCTCCTTTTTTAAGCTGTTCCAAAGTGTTCTCTCTCTTGTATTCATTAGTTTTGTAGAACCACATCTCTTGATGAGTTTTGGCACCTAAAAGTAACCATCACTGCTTGAACTAGCTATAGCAAGTGACAAGTTTTTTGATTAGAGATTCATTATACAGCTAGAGGGTCAATAATAGCTGCCGTATAAGCAACTGCTTTTTCGAAATACCATGATGACTAGAGAAGACTAAATATCTGTTGCCTTGTGATGTGGAACCATGAGGGAGAAGGGAAAGAAACTAGGAAATATAGAAAGAGAAGAAGGAGGGAATCTAATAGGTACTCAAGTGGGATGTAGAACCCTCCTCTTAAAAGATAGCTATTGAGGTGAAAGAACCTACTCACTTAAATACCCTATAGAGTATACTCATACCATTCAATGTGGGACTTAGACATCGCATATTGACTAAGTTTCCATTAGAACCAAAGGGAGAAGGGAGAAATAGAGAGAGGAAGAAAGAGGAAGATAAAGAGAGAAGAATGAAGAGAGGTAAAGGGAAGAAATAGGTAAAAACTGAGAGAAAAAAAACTGCTTATATTTTATTCAATTGTTAAGTTGTCTCAAGTAGTCTCCAACAAAGGGTTTATGAAGGAAACTAAAGCACATGCTTTAAAATAATGGAAATAGTAATGAAGAATATCCCTAATTTAAGCTTTCATTGATAGCTATTTCCTGATTTACAATTAATTATCTGTATTACTATCAACCATATCACTCATAATATTGTTTCCTGATTAATCTCTCCAGGTTGGATAAAACTTGACCTTGAGTTGGACTCTCCAACATGTTAGGACTAATAAATTCAATGTGGCGTAGCACTTTAGTTGGCCAAACCTGAAGATGAATTCCTTTAGATTCATTGGCTGAATAAATTTGTTTCATCAGATGTCTGTATGATTTGTTGACAAAGTTTAGGGACAAACAATCATGTTTCTTGAACAGTGAAGCTGCATGGAAAATTTGGACTGGACTATTTGGCCTCTTTAGTGAGTAGTGGGTTAGTCCTGTGGACCTATATTACTTTTAGCTATTGAGTTTCATGTTTTTTGGGAGAAATAAGAGTCCAAAGTCCTTTTGTAGAGTGTTGTGTTTGTAGGCATGTGGTGTCAATGGTTATGGTGGAAAAATTGGCATTTTTCCCTGATGGGCCTACGAAACTTGGGCTTGATAAACTTTGGGGAAGGACGTATCAGAGGAGGAGCAAAAGAGGTGGGCCTGATTGGAAGGGGACAGCCCAAAAGAAGGTGGAAGGATAGAATAGGAATTTCATGGGAATATCGGTTGGTGTCTGACAATGTCAGTGTAGTGGTATGCGTATATGTTTTGTGTGGGGAGTGCTTTTTTTTTGGGGGGGGGGGGGTTGGGATCTTTTTGGGAGAATAGTGAGGAGAGACCTAGCTCTCAAACCTAGGAGTTCGATGGGGAGAATTAATCATTATCTCCATTGCTAGCTTTGTTTCTTTTTTTTTTTTTGGTGAATCTTCTCAGTGAAGCTCCTGTTCTATTGCCTGAGAGCATTATCAGTGAATGTCACAGAATTTCCCTATTTCTTCATCTCAGTTCTAACACTTTGGTATTAGAGCATGTGCCCTGGGTATGGTGAATACACATGTGGATACACGGGTAGATGACCTAGAGCGCGCAATGGAAGAGCTTTAACAGAAACAGGGGGAAGCAATGCAACAGTGGCAGACGACGATCTAGGAGATGGCATCTCTTAAGGCATCGATGGATCTTGTTCTCTAGCAGTTAAGTGAATTTTGAGCTGTTTTTGATGCCTCCAACCCGAGACGTGTGCAAGAAGAAGAAGAAGAAGGGTCGAGGGAGCCAGCAGAGCAGAGAGGTTCGGAACATATACGACCACAGGGTGAACAAACGCTAGGGACCCCACAAACCGAAGGAGAAGGATTTCGACGGCGCAATGTGGGAAGCCCAGCAAACCATGTGGTCTCACTACCAGTGGAAGAGGGCACTACCCAGGGTGAGGTGACAAGATATCGGAGACTTGAGCTTCCCTTATTTTCAGGCGATGACCCCTTAGGGTGGATTTTCAAGGTTGAGTGCTATTTTGTTGTCAATGGGATCACTGAGGATGAGATGATGGATGCGGTGGCTGTGGGCTTGGAAGGGAAAGCATTAACATGGTTTCAGTGGCTTGAGACGAGGAGCCCGGTGAAATTGTGGGCTCAATTTAAGAAGGAAGTAGTAGACCGATTCCACTCATTACTGGAAGGAGATGAGTATGAACAATTGATGGGGCTTAAGCAAGAATCCACAGTGGCAGAGTTTAGGGAACAGTTTGAGCTCTTGTCAGCTCCGTTGGGAGACGTCAGGGATGAAGTGTTAATGGGAGCATTTAAGAATGGGCTTACCAAGGAAATTAGGGCTGAAGTTAGGCTGATGCAGCCCAAATCCTTTAAACAACTAATGGATTGTGCACTACAGGTGCAGGGCTGAAATTTGGTGCTTCGGAAGGTGAAGGAGGGAAGGAAAACCAGATCTGCTCAGGCTGAGAGTTGGGGCCGATGGAGTGATACAAGGTTAGGGATTTCCAAACACAGCCTAGCAGAACCTGCGAGAAGTTGGACTCCTTCAATTGGGCCCAAACCAATTGTTAGTAGGCTTGCTGAGGAGCCAAAAAATAATCCCTCACGTGTTACAATCCCCATCACATCCTCTCAAAACAGCAGCAGTAATGCCTTGCGAAAACGACTTTCTGAAGCCGAGATTAATAGGCGTTGTGAACTTGGCCTATGCTTCAAGTGCGAGAAAAAATTTGGCCCTAATCGCAAATGCAAAAACAAATAGCTACGGATGATTCTTCTTACAGACGTTGCAATTGAGGAACGAGGAGAGGAGGGAGCTGAAGTCAAAGATGGGGAGGGTGAACTTGAAGAGCGTGAGATGGCTTCGATGGAGTTATCCATGACTTCATTGGTTGGAATCAACGGCCATAAGACTCTCAAAATGAAAGGGAAGGCGTTTGGGGTGGAAGTGGTGGTCCTTATTGATTGTGGTGCCACCCATAATTTTGTGGCTCTCTCTTTGATAGAAAGATTGGATATCCCTACTCAAAGGGTGAGAAAATACTTTGTGACTTTGGGTGATGGCAGAAGGGTATTATCCGATCTACAGTGCCCCAATGTTTTGTTTGAGCTTCACGGATGGGAGAACACCCAAACCTTCTACCCTTTCGGCTTGGGTAACGTTGATTTAGTTTTGAGAATGGAGTGGTTGGAGACGCTGGGACAGACCAGGGTCAACTGGAAACAACAATATATGAAGGTTAAGATTGATAAGAACTGGATCTGCTTAAAGGGAGATCCTACTCTTACTCAGGCCCAAGTCTCGCTGAAAGTAATTATGAAGACTATTGCTGCAGAAGGGATGGGATATTTGGTGGAGCTTGCCGCTATGCAAAAATCTAAAACCAAGCAAAAGATGTTTGACAATGGCACCGCATTCCAAGACATACTTAAGGAGTTCCTTGGAGTTTGTGAGCCTATCAAGGGATTACCACCGCATCAGACTTACGATCATACTATTGCAATTAAGGAGGGAGTTCAACCCTCTAACACTTGACCCTATAGATACGGACATCAATAGAAGACTGAAATTGAGAAATTTGTGAAAGAGACACTGGTGGCAGGGATTATACAGCCCAACACCAGTCAACACTCAAGCCCTGTTCTATTGGTAGAGAAAGAAGATGGGAGTTGGAGGTTTTGTGTGGACTGCAGGGCGCTCAATAAAATCACCATCCCTGATAAATACCCTATACCCGCGATTGATGAGCTGTTGGATGAGTTGGGAGGTGCAATCCTATTCTTGAAACTGGACCTCAAATCGGGGTACCACCATATCAGGATAAAACCTGGGGATGAACCTAAGACAGCCTTCAGAATACATGACGGCCGCTATGAATTAGAGGTAATGCCTTTTGGCCTTACAAATGCTCCTTCCACTTTCCAGTCACTAATGAATGACATATTTAGAGTTTACTTGATGAAGTTTGTGCTAGTCTTCTTTGATGACATTTTGATTTATAGTAAGAGCAGGGAGGAACACTGGGATCATTTAAGGTCTGTCTTGAATATCATCAAACAGAACCAGATAACGATAAATCCTAAAAAGTGTGTTTGGGGACAGAATAAAGTTGAGTATTTAGGCCACATTATTTCTGTAGAGGGAGTACAAGCTGACCCTTCAAAAATAGAAGCCATGACCAGGTGGCCTGAGCCTACAAATTTAAAGGCTCTTCGGGGGTTCCTTGGCTAAACGGGGTATTATAGAAAGTTTGTCAAGGGATATGGGAAAATAGCGGCTCCCCTGACTCAATTACTCAAGAAGGATTCGTTCAATTGGGATGAGAAGGCTCGAAAAGCATTTGAAGAACTAAAAATAGCCATGACTGCTGTACCTGTAATCGCCATGCCTGACTTTGATTTGCCATTTGAAATCGAGGCTGATCCCGCAAGCAAGAGTGTGGGAGCTGTACGAATGCAAAGAGGAAAACCCATTGCTTATTTCAGTCAAAAACTATCTAAAAAGAGTCAGTAAAGCTCAGTATATGAGAGAGAACTCATGGCCATTGTTCTTGCAGTAAAAAAATGGCAGCATTATTTGTCAAGCCAACCCTTTATTATACGCATAGATCAGAAAGCACTGAAGTGTTTGCTTGAACAGTGAATCATTGACCCTGATAAAAAAAAATGGGTGACTAAACTGATGGCCTGTAAATTTGAGATTCACTACAAACCAGGCAAAGATAATCGTGCAGTAGATGCATTGTCACGCAGGGACACAAAGCTTGGGCTAAGGGCCATTTCTTTATGGCAATACGAAGGCTTGAATGAGTTAGAGTTTGAGGGTGACAAGGATGAAGGAAGTCGGGTTGTAAAACAGAAGTTACTCTGAGGGGAAAATTCACCAAAAGGGTACTACCTCAAGAAAGGGATCCTGATGAATGAAGGGAGATTAGTGCTATCGCGAGATTCCCCAAAACCCCAAGCATTGATTAAGGAATTTAATGACTCTCCTATGGGGGGACATTCAGGTTACATAAGAACTTATAAGAAACTAGCAGCAGTGGTCTTCTGGGAGGGCATGAAGAAGGATATCCAAGAGTATGTGGCCGGGTGTGATATATGTCAACGCAATAAATACGAAGCTTTAAACCCGCTGGTTTGTTGCAGCCTTTGCCACTTCCTAAGGCCGTGTGGGAGGATGTCAGCATGGATTTTGTTGGAGGGCTACCTAAAAGTAGCAGATTTGACACCATTCTCGTGGTGGTGGACAGACTCACTAAGTATGCACATTTCATTCCCCTCTCCCACCCCTATACAGCGAAGGAAGTAGCAGAAATATTTGTTAAGGAGGTTATCAAACATCATGGTTTTCCAAGGTCCATAGTTTCTGACAGGGGCCAAATCTTTATTATCCAATTCTAGCGAGAACTGTTCAGCATGGCAGGAACTACTCTTAAGTTCTATTCTTCTTATCACCCAGAGATAGACAGAAGTGGTAAACTGTTTCCTGGAAACTTATCTATGTTGTTTTACAGGAGGAACTCCAAAAAAATGGTCCAAGGCTCTACCCTGGGCTGAATATTGGTTTAACACCACCTATCATAGTGCTACCAAAATGACCCCTTTCAAAGCTTTGTATGGGCGGTATCCCCCGACACTTCTGAAGTGGAAGGATGAACCAGCTAGAGTGCAAGAGGTTGAAGAGCAGATTCAAGAGAGGAATCAGATTTTATAGCAACTTAAAGAACCTCTGGAGCATGCACAAACACGAATGAAGACACAAGCGGACAAAAAGAGAAGGGAAATGGAATTTGAGGTTGGGGAATCAGTCTATCTTAAACTTAAACCCTACCGGTTCAAATCACTAGCCAAGAAACCCAATGAGAAGTTAGCCCCCAGGTTCTATGGCCCATATACAATCCTAGAGAAGGTGGGACAGGTGGCCTAGAAGTTAGAACTCCCTCAGTCGGCAAAAATACACAACATATTTCACGTGTCACAGCTAAAAAGGGAACTCAAAATTCCCACACAGCTGCAGCCATTACCCCACGATCTTACTGAAGAATTGGAGTTGCGAGTTTTCCCCGAAGTTGCTCAAAAAGTAAGGCTTAATAAAGCTGGGTAGGTGCAAGTGCTCATCAAATGGAAGGACCTGCTAGAGTTTGAGAGCACTTGGGAGGATCTGGTGGTGATAAACACTCAATTCCCTGAATTTCACCTTGAGGACAAGGTGCTTCTTGTAGAGGGGGAAAATGATGGACCTACGAAACTTGGGCTCGATAAACTTCGGGGAAGGACGTATCAGAGGAGGAGCAAAAGAGGTGGGCCTGACTGGAAGGGGACAGCCTAAAAGGAGGTGGACGGATAGAATAGGAATTTCGTGGGAATATTGGTTGGTGTCTGACAATGTCAGTGTAGTGGTGTGCGTATATGTTTTGTGTGGGGAGTGCATTGGCCGGGGGGGTGGGGGTGGGGGTGGGGGGGGGGGTGGGGGTTGTGTGGCATCTTTTTGGGAGAATAGTGAGGAGAGACCTAGCTTTCAAACCTAGGAGTCCGATGGGGAGAATTAATCATTACCTCCATTGTTAGCTTTGTTTCTTTTTTTTTTGTGAATCTTCTCAGTGTAGCTCCTCTTCTATTGCCTGAGAGCATTATTAGTGAATATCACAGAATTTCCCTATTTCTTCATCTCAGTTCTAACATTCCCCCATTTATTTGAGATGGGTAGTTCACCCTTGTAGATAGAAGTACAAGAGAACAGCTTCTTGATGCAGGGAATTAATTGCCTACAATTAGGGAAATTACTGACAGCTACTGTACAGGCTGATTGTTAGGGATACACAGAATAAAGGCTGATTTATAGCTCACTGAGAATAAAGACATTCCTAATATACGAGGAATAAAGGGAAGGGAGAAGATCTTGGCTAGCATCATGTAATGCAAATCTTTCCTAATAGAGAGTTGGCTTCTTTTAACACTTCCTCTCAATTTGGTGAGTGGATATCTTCCATTCCCTACTTGCTTGTGATTTCTTGAAATCTTGTAGTGGGTAGATCTTTTGTGTAAAAATCTACTAATTGATGTTCGGATGGCATGTATGGTGTGCTAATCTGGCCACAGTCACGTTTCTCCTTTATGAAGAGTCTTTCTAAACTGATATGATTAGTTTGATGAATTTCATATGGTGCGAACATGTATAAGTGATATGGAGGTAGAAATATCTTCAATTCCATCTGATTTCCTCAATTTCTTCCAGTTGTGGTAGTGCAAAGTGAGTCTAGAAACTAGATTGCATGGGCACAGAGGATTTTTATTGATTTCATAGTTAGCTTCCTCATGATACCTCTGGAGATATTTGATATGTGGGCAGATTTTATTTTCTCAGCTATAAAACTTGTCGTTTTGGTGGTGTGTTGGGCTGTTGGACACAAACATTGCCATGACACATTGACTGCATGAGTCCAACATGCTTTCATACATGCCGGATTAAAAAGATATTATTTTTGGCTTTCACATGTGCCAGAAACAGCTGCCACATGGCTGGACAAAATTTGAAATTTAAAAATGTGAGTCTGGATGATTCTTGAGCAAATTGAAAGAGCCATTTTGCTTTCCCTCCTAATTCAGAAAGGTCCTCCACTGTTGTTTTGCAAGTTGTTGCTCTTATATTCAAAAGACTCACGAGCTTATTGCTCTCATCTTTCTCCTTCTTCTTTTTTTTTTTTTTGGGGGGGTGTGGGTGTTTGGATGGAATTATATGGCTTTTGGAAATTTCTCTCATCTTTGAAAAACTCACAGGCTAGCATTATTGATCTCTTCTTCTAAAGGAACTCATGGTTGTTACTGATTCTAATTCGAAACTTCTTATGTTGCTCAGACATGTCTTTCAACTGTTACTATTATTAATTTTTTTTTTGGGGGGGAGGGGGTTGTTGTTGGGGGAGCAAATTACGATTACGATTTCGATTTCATATCAAAATGAAAGGACATAGGTCTTTGTTCTTCATATAAGCTTGAATTCTTGGGAAAGTAGTGGTGACTGAATAACTTGTGATTTAGGCCTTGAACAGAATTTTATTCATTCTCTATTAACACACTTTCTTTCTGGAAAATTGTTTTTGGGAAGGACAATGTATGTTCCATATTGTTGTATTATTTATTTATCTCTTTTTGTTTATAGCCATTAATTTGTTTTTATGAAATCATTGTGGGAAATTAGGGAAACCATATCTGTGTTTGTGTTGTGTCCTATGCCATAATTTTTAGAAATTGGTGTCTTGTGGCAATGTGGTGGCATGATAAGCAAACTCCATGATAACAAAAACAAAGCATAGTAAAAGTCAGAGCATGCTAAAGGCGTGCTTCTCTATTTTTCCAGGTGCCAAAAGGCACACGCCTTTCACATGCAAGGCGATGGGTCTGTTTTGCGCCTCGCCTCTGACAACACTGTTGTCTTCATGTCCACATTTGTGTGTATTATGTGTTTTTGTCTATTCTTTATAGGTTCCTAGAATGTGTGGTCTTGAATGGTTCATTCCCCTGTCTGCCATGTGGATAGAAAAGTAAATTTCCTTGGGTGGGAACATTGTATCACCATGCTGTGGATTTTTTTTACCTATTTGAGAAGATTAAATTATCCACCTTCCCAAATTTAAAAGTTCAAACCTTAATTGTATTCCCACCCTAGTTCCTCTTTTGCTGGCACTGCCATCAGCACCACTTTTCTTCTACCACCACTGTTATTATATTTTTTTTAATAAAAAAATATTGGGTCATAAGTAATTACTAATTTTTAATTTAAAAACAATCAAAGGTACTTTTGAAAAATTTTCTGTGATTTCTTTAAGAATATTGTGACTGAACCAAACATAGGTGTGGAATTTTAGAGTTAAGAATAATACTCTGACCTTAATCTTATTGAAGAAAGAATAATGCACATATAGGAATCATGGAGACAAGTTTGCCACTACAGTCCCATGAAATTAGCAACAAAGAACGAGGAAGTAAAATATCTTAAATGGGCAACAAATCAGGGTGAGACAAAAAAATAAATTTAAATAGCGGAAAATTAGGTAATCATAACCACCAAATAAGGCTGAGATAGTTCAAGATTACCAATAATCCTCTTAAAGTTGGGGATTAGATATCTCGCTTGTCTAGCTTGTTGATTAGATCTTTCAATTTGACTTGTGATGAGGACTTGTTAAAAGATCAGCTCCCTGATTTTGGGTTGCAGTGTAAGTCAACTAAAAATTCCTAGCTTCAAGTTTCTCTTTAATGAAATGCTATTCAATCTCAACATGCTTGATTTTGTCATAGTGCACTGTATTTTTAGCTATGTTGATGGATGCAATATTATCATCAAACAATATCTTCATAAATCTATCTGTAGGAATTCTTAATTCATCCGTAATCTTTTGAGCCACAGAACCTCACATCTTGTGTGTAATTGCCCCAAGTTCAGCCTCTGCAGTGCTTCTTGCTACTGCTGATTGTTTCTTGCTTCTCCATATGGTTTCTTCAAACAGAGGTGTAGTATCCTGAAGTGAATCTTCTATTCGCAGCAGTACTTGCCTAATCAGCATCAATGAAGACCTCCATCTCTCGTTTCTCTAGAAACACATTCCTTTATTACAAATGCAAAACTGGACTGTTTAGGGTGATTTGAAATAGATGCTACAGAAACTACAATTCCCCAATGTAACTCATTGTATGCAATGTGTCGGGGGATGAGAGAATTGTGATGGGTTGGAAGTGTGTGTCTTGGTGGGCACAAGAGAATTTAGGTATTTGGGGATGACACAAAATGCTTGGCATACTGAATCCAAAAGAGGATGCTGTGGGATTTCTGAAGAAACAAGCATTATATGCAGTGGGGGATGGTAAGTGTGGGCTTGGTGGGCAGAAGAGGGATCAGGGAATTTGGGGTGATTTGAGGGAAATTGGACAAATCAAATGGCCATCTTGAATTTTTAACCTTACGCAAGTTTGGAATTTTTAACCTCCATATGACTTGCACATGCTCTCAGCATTTGAAGTTTAACAGAATGAAAACACTTAGTTTTAAGGTAATAAATCAAATCTCCTGGAGATAGAATGTCAATTTTGTAAAGCACAGGATGGCATAAAGATCTCTTTTGAATGAAATCCTCATAAAACACTGTTACTTCGTCTCTTGTCAAATGTCTCCTGTTGCATTGACTATCAGTGTTCTTTCTTTGAAACTAATTCTACAAAGCTTATGCATGAAAAATATTTGTAAACCCATTTTTTTTCCTGAAATACTGTTATTTTATTTATATACTTTGAAATTTTTAGATTGTATTTTGCACAGGTGTCTGAAGCTTCTGTCAGTAGAAATCGTAGTACTATCATTGTTCCTGCAGGAAGTTCCAGGGATGAAGGGTGGTCAGCATTCAGAAACATTTTGGTAGAGATCAATGAAGCATCTAGACTTTTCATTCTTCCTAACCAGGTTGGCTTCTTTTGTATTTTGACCTTCTGCTGTGCCACCAAGATTTCCAAAGATGTCTTAATCTGTTTTATCTCCGTCTGACTATTTGGGAGCTGTAGCAGCAAAGTTCTGAGTCTTCAGAACGTCTTGTTGGGCTTTCAGATGATGTTGGCGCTGGATTCATATCTGGTCATAGTAGTCAGCCTACTTCGTCTTCAGAACTGAATGTGGATAGGTCTGTTGATTTGCCAGTTCAGGATGAAATAGGGAATTTGAGTGCCTCAAAAGTTATCAGGGCCGATCAAAAGAAATTCTTCTTTGATCTTGGGAGCAATAACAGGGGTCATTTCTTAAGAATATCTGAGGTGGGCTACACTTTTCTCTGTGTTTCTTAATCGTCATTTACTATATCTTGTTTGTTTTGAAATGGGAAGAGGATTTTCCGGCATATATTCATGTTGTCAAATTTCAGGTCGCTGGTTCTGATCGGTCGTCCATCATTCTGCCTCTGTCAGGACTCAAACAGTTTCATGAGATTGTTGGTCACTTTGTGGAAATCACTAAAGATCGAATCGATGAAATGAAAGGCGCAACCGTCCGTACAATTGATCCCCCTCAAAGATGAATCCTGACTAGGGGTTTTTGGATCATGATAAATAATCCAGTTCCACCAATGTTTGTTAGTTATTATACAAATGGGTGTTTTCTTTGGGCTTATTTGTGCTTTTTCCTATCATCCTTTTTTCTGTCTAATATTTTCCTTCCTCCTGCTGCTTTTCATGTTATTCTTCTCCCATTGATGATTTTGAAATAATCCAACCTCTGGTTAATTAGCATTGAAAATGGAAATGCTTGGCATAGGGGAATAAGGGAAGAAAATGGACCCAAAACTTGTACTTAGCCAGACATATTGTGGTACCCATGTTATGCTTGTAATAAGGTGTGTTTGGTTGTTTTTCTCTGCCTTACAAATATTTATTTGGATTTCAATTGTAAAATAATTTTCTGTACAATAACTATCAAGATAAGATTCGAGTTGCTGTTTCATCCCCACACCCCGCTCCCCCAACACCCAACAAAAAAAAAAGGGAAAAAAATTTCGGGCCTTTTGGTACATGAATTAAATAATTTGAAAAACAAAGAATGGAAAGGGAATTAGTAAAAAGATAATTATATTATTAAACAATGTTAATAAAAATATGCTCACCCCAATCCTAATTTTAAGAGCCTTTTAACTAAGTTTAGATGAAGAAAATTAGTTAAGGTTAATAAATTTGTAAAAAGATTTTCTAATTTACCTTTAATGAAATATACTTATAAGAGAATGTCAAGTACATTAAATATGTGTTAAATCAAGGACATTTAGGGGGGAAAAGAATTAATGTGCCTTGTGAATTGTGTAAGATCTTATAATAAGGACTAAGCAAAATTTTTAGAAAGATCCTTGTAAGGATTAAAGAGTGTAAAAGATATAGCTTTTTTTTTTTCACAGTAGAAAATTTTCTTTTCATCAGTGCAATCAAGCAGGGTGTTACTAATATGCTTGCTGTGTTCACTTGGCTACTTTGATCAATTTTATGATTGGTAAAAAAAAGAAATCAATTTTATAGTTTCTATTATGAATATCCATTTTTCCTCTTGTTGACGTTTTTTAAGAAGTTGCTATAACTTGGGGATAGTTATGCTGCCAAATGCTTGTTTTCTTGCAACAACGGTAGTGCTTCAATTTTTAAATCCCTCGCAAGTTGGAAGACATTGTTTATTGACTAGTTATTTTTTCTTAAAATAGAATGATTTTGTTGGTAAAAAATGATTTTGTCCATTGCAATTGTAAAAAGAGCTTTTATTGCTATGAAGATGGTATTTTTTTTTTTTTGCCAGGAAGATGGTGAAAAGTTGGCTGCACAATCAAATGGAAAATATATGGATGAATGATTATCTAGTATTTTATATTAAGGGAGATGTTCATACTATGCTAATTTTTCAATGATTTCAAAATATGAAATTACGTAGAGGGAAATTATAAGATGTGTAATTTATTTAATTATTTATATTAAAATTTTATAAGATTTTAACATTTATACATTTATCTTCATATGATAATAATTATCATCAATTATTAAATTTTTATTAAATTGCCTTCACTGACCCTAGGTTCTGCATCCACTACTATTATATATATATATATATAAATAATTGAAGTCTTCAAGTTTTTATGAAATATTTAAGTTTATAAAAACAGGCCAAAAAATAAATATTCACAATTATTACCTTGTAGAAAGAAATTCATAAATTCTACATTAATGAATTCCCCACAAAATCATGTCATACAATAATATCATTTTTTTTGGACCAAATAATATCACTTGTTCATACATGGAGATATAGAACTTCTATTCTTGAAATTCAATTAGGCAAATCGAGTTAATTTCTAAAATAATCCATTAGAAGACATTGCGCTATAAAAACATAAAATCATAAATACTTCTAGCCATTGTTTGATATTTCAAAGGGATTGCAATTTATATTCAATCAACCTTATTTTGTTTGGATTGGATATGTAGACATTTGATAGACAATTGAGATAGATAATTTGCACAAATTTCAATCATTTTGGTTTCAGTTTGGGACGAGACTAGTGTGGGATAGTTTTGATCTTTGTTTGATTGACAATTTTGACTCGTATTTTCATGCAATTAGAAGTAGCCCTTGTGCCTCGCATAAAATTTAAAGTGAGCCGCATTATATAGTTTCTTGTAGATTTTATTATTATATATATTTTGATTAATGTAAATCTATAAAATTATTAATGGTAAGGTTCTTAAACTAAACTGAGTTGTATATGAATTTCTTGATCGAATATTTACATATAATATATAGACAAATAAATTAATTTAAAAGATATTTTATTAGAAAATAAAAATAATTTTTGGGGTATATTAGAAGATAAAATTTCTTTTTGATAGATTTTATTAGATTTCTCCCAATTAAATTTATTTCATATATAAAAGTTGAGAATTAAATTTTTAATCACTTACTTAAGGAGTAAGAGTCACTGTCATTTAGGCACAAACATGATTGGTCATTAATTTTTTATACACCTAACCTACCGATAACTTACTCTTTCTTACCTAAAACCCCATAATAATCATATGTGAAAAGCCTATAATCACTGTGGCCAAAAAGTAAAATGCCTATAATGATTAAAATGATAATGGGACAAATGCAAACCACTTAATATTTTAATATGGGAAAAATGACTATTAAGGGTTGTGTAAAAGAGAAAATAATAGTTAAGAACTAGGACATTTTAAAATTTCTTAATAAGGATGTAGGCCCTTGGAGGAAAATTAAAAAAAAATTAGTTGGATTAAAATGCTGTAAAGTTGGCTGGTCACCCAACAAAGAATGTGAATTGGGTAATGCAAGATTTTCACCTTTTTTGAAATATAGCCTGATTTCACTAGATGTGCAGCAGAATAGGGATAAATAGAGTGTGAAGAATTTGACAGATGAAATGAGTAAATGAAGAGTAAGACACAAGAATTTATACTGGTTCGGCCTAAATCACTTGACATACGTTCAATTTTCAAGTCACCACTTGAAATTTTTACTATATCTCACAAGTTTGATTCAGGTATTTATGAAGTCTCAGTACATCCCATAAGTTTCAATAGACACTTGTGAAGTCACTCTCCCCACACTCTTATAAGATGTGTAATTTCTTTTAATGTTTCCTCACACTAAGATTTTACCTAGAAATTGTAGAAAAGAATGATTACATAATGGAAATTCTCTTTTAAAGTAGATAATACATTGAAAGCTCACTTTATTAAGGTGAGTTTATCCTTGAATACTCACACAAAATAATTTTACAAATTGTAACAGCATTTTGGCACAAACTCACTTAAATTTATTACTCATAAGTTCAAATAAAATTCTATTTATAGATTTATGACTTAATTAATCGTTAGACATAGATTCTAGCAAGTATTCTGTAGAAAGAGCCATCCAACAATTGCATTAAATGCGTCTTATTCTGTAGAAAGAGTCATCCAACAACTGCATTAAATGCATCTGACATATCAAAATTTGAATTTTATGGCTCAATAAACAAGTTTTACGGAGTCAGTATAGTTTTATGTTTAACATTGAATTTCAAAATTTGAATTTCAGAAGGCAAAATTCAAATTTCAAGTTTGTCAGAAATAACTCATGTTAGTTCATGCAAATTTTCATATTGAAAGTATATCTGTTAAGTAAAGACACGTTCAACATGATACAAAAATTCTTTCTTTAAGGTTCGAATGTTGAATTGCAAAGTTCGTCTGTATGAGACATACTCTAATAAGACTCACAAGTTCTCATTTTGAAATTCACACTTTAAAGTCAAAAGTTCGTCTATTAGAGGAGGTGACTCTGAATTCTCTTTGAACTTCACAAACATTCAAATTTTGACTAAGTTTCATACTTATTTTACACACTTTTACTAATAATGCTTAGCCTGAAATTTCAATGTCAAAACCGAAATTCTTCTATCAATGATAAAAACTCTGTAACTTCGAATTTCACTAAATAAAGTTCAAATTTTATATAAAATAAACATGAGTCAATAAAAAAATTTATTTATTAGCCAATATTTCTCAATTTTAAAACATGCTAATATTAGATTTACTTAATCAAACTTATTTAAAACATATGGTAATAAGATTAAGTAAATTTCAAGGATTAAACCACCTCAAGATCTAAGTGAAAATAAAGTATACATAATAATAGTTAAGTCTTCAAAAGTTAAACTTCACTTTTACTTGGTCATTTTATTCTTGGCATGCTCTTTTTTTATCTTCCATTCTTGGAGTATCATTTCTTTTCTTCTTCTTTGAATGAGATATGATATTGGTTTTATTTTCTTTATTTCAATGCTCACTTTTCCTACTTGGACAATCTTATATTTAATATATTGCACTTACAAATAAAGTAGTTAGTCCAATTTATATATTCAACTTGTATTATAAAATATAAAAGCATAGTGGATATATTAGTATATAGCATAATATATGCATTATAAATGCAATTAATCACATGCTAATATACATTTTATTTCTTTTAGGAACAATATATATATTAGACACATATGATGCATTTATTCGTTATTACTCTACATTTATTATCATCAAAGTTTATATTATATTAAACCTAACAAATGCCCCTTCTTCTTGTCTTGACTAATGAAACTTCTTGTCTTGACTAATGAAAATTGGAAGTTAAGAACCTAACTTTCAATTTTTCAATATTTAAGAAAACTAAAAATTAGATTAGAAATATTTTGCAATTCACTTGAAAATAATATATAGCCCACCTATAAATGAACATGTTATAAGATCTAGAGTCAACTTTTGTTTTGATCTATTTTCATTCCAACCTATTTTCTAGTTAATTTTCAGTTAGTCATGAAATTAGATCATAAAGATAGTTAAGTTTAGGTCTTATAATATGTTCAATTCAAAATGGGCTACATATTATTTTCAAATGAGTTGTGAAATTTTTCTAACCTTGCTTTCAATTTTTTTGGTGACTGAAAAACCGAAACCTAGATTTTCAACCTAAGCTTTCATTCCATGCCATTCACAGTGATAAGCACGTGGTACTCATTATTGTGGTTAGATTTGAACCATCTAATTTCAACCTAAATGATTTAGATTTAAAATTTTTTATTTTATTTTTTTAAATGATAACATTTTCTTTAAAAAATGACAGTTATAAAACAATCTTTATTTTAGATTATGCATATAATAAAAAAAAATATAAAAAATATAATAATAATAATGTGATGATGAGCACCAAATGTGTTCTCAAAAAAGAGAGGAGCATTTTTATTCAAACAAATTTCCCTCTAATGACTTGGATTCATTTATGACATTTCAAAATTTTGCGGTTCTTAAATGTTATTTTCTCTATTATATGGTTCTTAACTGTCATTTTTCCTTTTGAAAAACCATAATTTTCTCATTTAGAAATGTAAATATGTTCTAGTATATATGATACAAAGATATCCCAACCTATATATATATATATATATACTTCAAAATATTTAATTTTCTAGGTTCACTTTGACATAATTTACACCGAAGATAAAATCCAAATTAAGAAAATATAACAGTGAAATATATTGAGTAATCAATATTTAAATTAAATTACTTAAGTTAATTTTTTTACTATGTGAATTTATTACCGCTATTTCTGTCAAATAAATGTTCACTGAGTAATTTACTAATTTACTTTACTTGTACGATATTATATTCATATTCCTATTACACTTAAGAAAACCTGGCTTATTATTTTGTTTTTGCTTTGCTATTTTCTTATTCTTCCAAAAAATTTTAATCTAATTAATCTAAAAGAAATGACAAAGGAAAAATGAGACAAAAGTATATGGTCTACTAGTGTCAAAGCTAGTTTAGCAAATAAGGAATGTTCAGGGTTATTTATAATATATAGGATTTCCTATGTATAGCTAAGATGTGCATTGTTTTGATGGTTTAAATTTAACATAAAATTTATAACAAGCTGTATTTTTTTTTTAATACCAACAATATTCTCTAGCTGACAATCAAATATTCGAGACACAGAAATTAATGAAGTAGACTTTATCTCTCTCAACAAAATCTTTTTAATGCGTACAGTTAGGGATTGAACCTAAAACAACATGTTTAATATATTAAAAGTAGTACAATTTATATGGGTAAAAGATATTTTATCTCCATTTTTCTCTTTCTTCTATTTTTTTCTTCTATATTTCCTCTCATCCCACCTTCTCCTCTTCTCTCCTCTCATCCAAATAAAAAGCTTACTTTTTGTATTTTTTTGGGCTAATATTAACTTTTTATATTTGCCCTCACTAACCCAACAATTTTGAACTCACTAGGCCCAAACTCAAATTTATTGGTTCTCCTTTTATTTTACTAAACTCAAATCAAACTAAATTTTTATAATAATAAACTATCCTAAAACTAAAACTTGCTGTAGGAGATAGTATAAATTGGAAGACATATTCTTTATTGACTAATTATTTTTTTCTTAAGTTAGCAATGATTTTGTCCATTGCAATTATAAAAAGAACTTTCATTGCTATGAAGATTGTGAAATATTGGCTGCCTAATCAAATGGAAAGTGTATAGATGTTAGATGAATGATTATCTAATGTTTTATATTAAGAGAGATGTTGTGCTGATTTTTCAATGATTTCAAAATATGAAATTACATAGAGAACAATTATAAGATATGTAATTTATTTAATTATTTATATTAAAATTTTATAAGATTTAATTATTAATTTTTTATTAAATTGCCTTCACTTACCGTAGGAACTGCACAATTTTATGAAAATTAGACCAATTATTGAACTGACCAAAGCATCAATATAATGTTCAATGGTTTGATCGATCATCCGTAGCAAATAAGGAATTTTTAGGGTTATTTATAATATATAGGATTTCGTGTGTAAAGCTAAAATGTGCATTGTTTTGGTTGCCTAAATTTAACATAAAATTTATAACAAGTTACTTTTTTTTTTTTGAATACTAAGAATACTCTCTAACCAACAGTTAAAGACTAAGCTCTTTAAGGTGTAGAGGTTACCAAACTAGGTTTTGCTTTGCCCAACAAAACTTTTTCCATACCCATAATCAGAAATCAAACTCAAAACATGTTTTTAATGTATCAAAAGTAGTGCAATCTTTTTTAGACTACATGTAATGCTTGGAAGATCTAAATATGACACAGAGGAGATTACATCTGCTAAACACATCCTCTTAAAATAAGCCATTCAAAATGAAATTATCTCTTTATTATAGAGTCGTTAATTTTATATATACCTATTGATAACTGACTCTCATATGTATTTTGCCCATAATCACTGTGGCCAAAAAATAAAATGCCTATAACGACTTAATGGTAATCAACGGGACAAATGAAAACCACTTTCAATATTTTAAAATTGGAAAATAAGAATTAAGGACTGTGTAAGAGAGAAAATAATAACTAAGAACCACGAAATTTTGAAATGTCTTATAAGGATCTATGTCCTTCCAGGAAAATTAAAAAAAAAATGGTTGGATGAAAAATGCCGCTTCCTTTTGTCCTCACTAATGAAAACTGGAAACTAAGTTAAAAATTTCACAATTCACTTAGAAATAACATGTAACCCATTTGAAAATGTGTTAATTCCAACCCAACTACAAGTTTTTCATACTCAATAAAACTGAATGCTAGATTGTAAATATTTCACAACTCACTTAAAAATAACATGTAGCCCACCTATAAATGAACATGTTAAAAGAAAATTAAAAATACCTTATACTAATTTTTTAACTACTACCTTATAAAAAAATAATTGCCTAAAATTAAAAATATAAAAAAAATAAAATATGAACCATTCAAATTAAATTTGGACTGCCTAAATAAAATATATAACAAATGAACATCGCTATGGATATGCACCGAATTCGGATTCAGGTTTATTCCAAGAATGAAAAATAGAAGGAGGATCACCATCTGAATGGAGAGGAATGGGTAATTAAGCGATGACAAGTATGGCAAAGATTGTCTGGTTGAAAGAAGTTGACGCAGAAGAAGGATCTTCTTCTCAACATAACAATTAAAAAAAAGGAAAAGGGCAGGAGGGGAATCAATAGAAAAAGAGATGTTTAATTAATCGGAGAGATCAAACCCGTAAACTTTAAAAAAAAAAAAAAAACAACAACATGGCTGGAAAGATGATGGTTCTGGTTTTACTGCTAATTAGCAGCCTCTTCGCCATGCTCGTTCATGGCGAAGACCCTTACCTCCACTTCGAATGGAAAGTAACCTACGGTAACACTTCTCCCTTAGGACATGCTCAACAAGTCATCATGATCAATGATCAGTTCCCAGGACCTTTCTTAAACACCACCAGCAACAACAACATCGTACTCAATGTCTTAACCACCTCGACGAACCTCTTCTCTTCACCTGGAATGGAATCCAACAAAGAAGAAACTCATGGGCTAATGGTACTCCTGGTACCCAGTGCCCTATCCCTCCTGGTACAAACTACACCTACCACTTTCAGGTGAAGGATCAGATCGGAAGCTATTACTACTACCCCATATTGGGGTTACAGAGAGCAGCTGGTGGCTTCGGTGGCATCACCATTAACAGTCGTCCATTGATTCCTATTCCTTATGAACGTCCTGAAGATGAGTTCACAGTTATAATCAATGATAGGTACACACACAGCCACAAGGTCTTGCAGAAGATATTGGATGGTGGCAAGTTACTTCCAAGGCCAGATGGTGTGTTGATTAATGGCCAAACAGCTAAAGCCGATGGAAAGGACGAGCCAATGTTCACGGTGGAGCCTGGGATGACGTATAAATACAGAATCTGCAATGTGGGTATGAGGGAGACACTCAACTTTAGGATCCAAGGTCATCGTCGAATGAGGCTGGTGGAGCTGGAGGGGTCTCATACGAATAAGAAAACATATGAATCACTGGACGTCCATGTCGGACAATGCTATGCTGTTCTTGTGACACATGATCAAGAACCAAAGGATTATGTCATGTTGGCTTCCACAAGGAACATTCACACAGATGATAGAGTCGGGAAAGATGATCCAGTTCTTATCGGCAAGGCCATTATTCGGTACGCTAACGCTAAACCCGGCGTTCCTCCGTCGCCGGAGCTTCCAGAAGCACCTGCTGGTATGCAACCGGCGGTGGACCAGTTCAGGACGTTTCAATGGAACCTTAGTGCCAATGCTGCGAGACCTAACGTTCAGGGTTCGTATAGATATGGGGATATCGAGGTAGTAAGGACCATCAAGTTGGTGACAACATCAGGGAAGGTGAAGAAGAAGCTTCGGTATGCCATTAATGGAGTCTCACATGTTGATCCTGAAACTCCTCTCAAGTTGGCTGAGTACTATGGAATTGACGACAAGGTTTTCAAGTATAACATCATGCCCGATAAACCGCCGGCGAAAATCCGTAAGATCATCGAGGCACCCAATGTTATAAACATCACTTATCGCAGCTTCGTTGAGATCGTGATTGAGAACCATGAGGATACCATGATGCCATTTAACTTTGATGGTTACGCCTTCTTCGCTGTTGCGTAAGTTCTTTAATTTTGCCCTTATAAGTCAATGAAGTTAATTTTCATTAATTACAGCATAGAAGATTGAAAGAAATGTTAAACATTAACCTTTTGTTTTGATAGGGAAAAGAATAGGGAGGAGAATAGGGAGGGGAAAACACTAGGTGAATTTAGACAACTCCTTAACTTGGTTTCCTGTATTTTCTCACAGTTTTTCTTCTCTTATTTTTTCTTTTATCCACATAAAGTCTCAATGAGAGCATTTTTTTTAAAGCTATTTTAAATTTATGAAATATTTAATGATTCCAACTTTTTTTAACCTTATTCCTTAGCCTATGTGAATTATTCCCTCTGTCTCATATTATAAGGCAAATTTTAGGGTTTTGCACATATTAGAAAATAAAAATAACGTCCTTAAATTTTTAAAAAAACTAAATATTTATATTTTATCCTTATTAATACTACTCTCTTTATAATTTCAACACAATTTATAATACTATGTATTATATTAATGATGGATAAAAAATAGCAAATAAAATTATGTTACCTTATATTATAAAAAAAAATCCCATTTAGTGCTTCATAATAATATGAGACAGAGGGAGTAGTTATTTGTATATTATATTTGGAATTGCATGTAATTAATTATGTAGTTAATTAATTTCATGATTAATTAATTTTGAATGTAATAATGTCCAGAATCGGGCCAGGCGTGTGGAGTGAAGAGCAAAGAACAAAGTACAACCTTGTTGATGCAGTGAGCAGACACACGGTTCCAGTGTTCCCAAATCACTGGGCAGCCATCCTCCTGACATTCGACAACGTTGGAATGTGGAACTTAAGGTCGGATATTGCTGAACAACGCTACTTAGGTCTCCAACTCTACATCAGTATTCTCTCAGATTCCCAAGAATTCAGAGATGAGTATAGCCTCCCAGAATGGCAGCCTCTTTGTGGCATCGTCAAACATCTGCCCAAAGCCAAAACCCTAATCATCTTAAGGCACAATTCATCTTCAACACTTTCCTTCTTCAATCATCTTCAACATATATGTTTGTCTTCTTTGTGATATAGCTATTCGTTTTGGTTTAAATTGTTTTATCAATTTATTGACGCTTCCACGAAAGTTTTGTACTACATTTTTTTTTCCGTGCCCAACTATTATAATATTCAATTAAATCATACATATATATTCTATTGGAATAAAAAATATAAGTCCAGTTTGATTAATTACACATAAATAAAAAAAAGTAGTTTTACTCATTAAATTTATAAAAAAATACATTATTTTTTAATATAACTTATCAATCCTCATATCACTTTTTGAAAAATATGCAAAGAGAATTATAATCAGAGATGAAAATAAAAGTTGTAGAGAAAAGTAGGGGTGATCATGTATAGGGTCAAGTCAAGCTTGATCCCTACCCATTACCTGATGAACAATCGAGTTGTATCAGGCTACACACTGGCCATACTAAGTATTTTGTTAATTAAAAAATATAAAAATTAACATTATTTATTAACAAAAAAATACTTATTTATATCTAAAAATAGGTTTCTCTAAAAAAGAATGTTAGGAAAATATAGCATTTGTAAAGATTATAAATACTGAATCATTATACATTATTTTTACATAGTAATAAGTTAAAAAATCAATTTAAAATTTTAAAAAAATTGAAACATTATAATTTTAAAAGATTTTCATAATAATCATATAGTAAATATATTATATAAGATACATAAATAACAAAAATAATCAATATATGCAAAATAATTGAAAAGAAAAATTTAAAAAAATACATTTAGGTTAGGTAAGAAATGGACAACAATACTTGACTTGAACCCCAACCTTGACTTGAACCCCAACCTGACCCAACAATTGTCCTAGCCTAGTTATTATTGTTCAGTCCTAGAGAAAAGAGTCAAACAAAAGTGACATTATTTGCTTTGATAAAGAAATGGGAGTAATTTCCCACCCTTGAAGCCCAAATTTAAACCCTTCTTCTCAACTATATATCTTTCTCCCATCTCCCACAATATAACTAAGTATTCTTTAATCTTCTTGGTGGGAAGTTGTAACATGGTCACCAAGGCATCCGAAATGAAATTATGAATCAAAACACTAGCATCCGTTTACCATAAGCCTTCCCCACCATTTTCAAAGTTCTATGGCCCTATTAATTCACGTCGCTTAGGACTCAGACAGTGTCTATCAGCGTAAAAGTAGTTTTACTCTGGCTACTCATTCTTCATGATTTTTTAAAAATTTATCAGAACATCCCAAAATCACCTCAATTAAAATCATAAAAAAGTATCTCTTTTTTATTTTCACATAAAAGAAAAGGTCAAAACCCTACTTCCTATAAAATAATTATGAAGGGCATATTTTAAAAAAAATAATAAATCCTTCACACTCATATTTTATAATTGTTCTTATATTAAGTATTATAAAAAGCTTCCAAAAAGTATTAGATTTTGTTAAGAGAGGTAAAAGCTATTTCAATGATCTTTTATGTATACATTGAAGAGATTAGTCTTCTGCTATCAGTAGAAGGATACCCTTATTACTCATAAAAAAATTATAACAATAATTTAGCTGTGAGAACTAATACCAATAATTATTTAGAATTTTCAGTGGTATTATTGGAATTATATTGTGTAGATAGCAATAATTTTCAACGATAAGATTGGAAGGACATGGTCACGTAGTTAGGCGTTTATCCTCCTACAACTAGAGAAACCTATAAAATAAAAGCAAGCAATACTCCACTATAAGGTTTGTAACAACTTCACAAGTATTAAAGAAAGTTTGTTATATTTTTAAATTTATCAAAAATAGTTAAAATTTCACTTTTATTCTTATTAATTAAAATAATATAAACTTCATTCAATTAGCAATCATCATGACTTGGGTAGAAAGTGAGAGAAAATGAGCCTAGCCAATTAAAATAATAGATAAAACTCCACCAGACAATCTACAAGGCTCATCATTATTAAATGTAAAGGTAAAAAAAGAAAATCATCCCATAATATTACATGACATTTTGTATTATAGACTAAAAAGAACTTCTAGAAAACACCTTATATTTAGAACTAGAGGGAATTGTAACACCTTATTTTTACAGCATTTTTCTCATGTATTAGATATCATTTGGAATCCATTTGAAGGGGTTTAGAAGCTTGAATCACTCAATTACCCAAAACAGAAAAATATCTTTTTTTGGTTATTGTTCATTTGGTCATTTCAATTTTCAGGTTGAATCTTGAAAAATTATAACTAAATGTAGAAAAATTATATGATAGTGATTCAAGTCTCTTAAAATAGTTTAGGTCATTTTCTATATGAAAAAAAAAGTAAAATAGGACATTCATTGCGTTAATTCGTACAATATTTTTCATGAAATTGACTATTTATTTGGCATATCAAAACTGTCAAGATTTGGTGCTTTAACTTTGGAAATTCATATCTCTTTCTATACATAACCATTTTAAGTGATCTTAGCCTTCCTATAAAGCTTATTATGTTTACTTTTAAAACATATCAGCTACTTAGTCATTACTCCCGGTTTTGGATGAAATTACCCTTTCTAACATTTAAGATACCAAATTGGGTAATTTAGGCAACACATAGGGTAATTAACTTCATAATTCCTTTACCTTATCAAGACTTGATCATAATAAATTATAAACATTACATAAGTTTCAAAATAAAATTTTTGACCAGAGATACACATTTAAAATTTCATACATGAATTGTTAGGAAAAAAAAACTTCATACATGAATTTATTCATATCTTCCATGATAAAACAACATTGTTCCAAACATAATCAAATCCTCATCTTCTTCAATAATCACATTCCTTTGCCATGGTCCTTAACATTACTTGGGCCTATTATGGGTAGTGCTTTTGGGAGTGAGATTGGATAATCTTGATAGTAATAACATTTTAAGCAATCATAGCATTTATATGTAGTCACAAAACATCATAAAACATAATGGAATATCATAAAACATTATAAAACATCCATGTACCATATTATCAAATAAAAATTTTGGCGAAGTTTCTCTTTAGAAAATGAACATCACAAGCATAGTTATTAAGTCAAAAATAGATAGTACTAGCCACATAATAACACAATAATAATATAGCAACAATTATATTATCATAGTAACTATAAATAAATGTATAAAAGTAAGAAATATAAATTACTACCCTCAAGGCCTTTTTCTTGTCTTTCCACTTGCTTCCAACATAATCAATTGTCTCCTTGGACTTCTCCAAGCCTGAATTCATTACAATACACTTACTAAATTAACTAATTCTATGAATTATTCTCTTAAAGGACCTTTAACCCTAAAATTTTTATATTTCTCATTCTAGGTTTAATCTTGAAAACCTTGCCTCTCTTTTACTAATTCATGCATGAGGAATTCATTTTTAGCATTGGTTTCATGAAACTCCAATCCAAATACCTCATTACTTTGGCTGAATTTCATCTCATAACACGTACAAGAGAAGGAATTTTTCTTCAAGCATTGATGAACTCATGTAGTCCAACTTTCTCCTTACTAATACATGCTTCCTTTATCATTACTTTTATGAAAACATCATCCCTCATGCATCCATCTATCTTGGCCGAACATGGAACTTAGTATTAGGAGAAGGAGAACTCATCTAAACCTATCTTAAACTTATGCAAACTAACTTAAAAAATTAAAAAAAATACTTACATAAACCTTGCTTCCTTGCCTTCTTACCTTGCTCAAAACTTCTCCTCCCTGTCTCCCTTCTTCCTTCTGTCTTTCTCTCTCTTATTTTCAGCTTCTCATTCTCTCTATTCTCTTTCTTTTGGACACCCCACAGGGGAATTGCCCTCTCATTTATTGGCATCAAGAAAGCAATCCTAGCCATTCATTTCCCTCTTGATCCAATGGTCCATGTTGGTTGCTTGTTGGTTGCTTGCAGGGTTAAAACACTTACATCATTTTGACATTATTTTTACATCATAATTTGGCTTGATAAGTCAAGAGAGATAAGAGAGATTGAAAATAATTCTTCTACTATCCAATATATTTTACTTTGTCTAGATCAATCTTGTATAATTTACTTTAGGTTTGGACATTTTCGTAGTATTTTATGGTATATACTTATACTATTTACCCATTAATGTGTGTAGAAAATATCTTGGTTTGTATTTATCTTACTAACTAATCCAAACAGCAGCATTTGATATGGAGCACATATACTTTTCTTTCTCGTGGGACCTACATTTCCTTTTTCCTTTTGACTTTTTTGTGGGGCCCATATATCTATTTGTCCTACTATTTTGTTATCTGTATTATTTCCAAATCGTACATTTTGGGCTCAATATACTTTTCAAATAGGATTCAACACGTAGAAAGGTTCATTTTCCACATATGTTATTTTTCTAAATTTTTCAAAAATTATTACAATTAAAAACCAATTTTACAATTTATTCCCGAGAACCAAATAAAATTCCTTCTAAGAACCATAGAAGAATTTAATTTCAATTGAAGACCAATCATATAAAGTTACTATTTTGCCCCTTCTAGCATTCAAGCGATATATCACATTTAACATCTTTTCCAACCATACTTTTTTTATAACAATTCTTAGTATATCATAACATAATATTCAAGAAATTAGAAATGTTATAGGAGTAATACTAGTAAAATAAAACAAGAATAATGAAAAGTTTAAAATCACACTAAAAAAAACTATTTATAAACACCTTATTTTATTTCGACATTAAATAAATTAAACCTTAAAATAAAAATAAAAAATTAATTAATTAATTAAAATTAATGGAAAGTATTCCAGCAAAACTCTCTTTTAATTATGAGTCTTAGATAATTAACTCCCAAAATTTCTGGTTTAACAAGCTACTGACCTTTCAAAAGAATCAAAAGAAATACTTAATTCATTTCTATAAAATGAGATAATTATCTAAAAGGGGAATAATAATAAAATAAAAACAAAAAATATAATAAACAAATTTTTTTAAATTAATTAATTAATCAACCTTTGGCTTAAACGCTGTGTTTTAGACAAAGGTAAGTCTGAGCCCTGATTGAGAGTCTCAGACATGAAACAGAAATAAGAGGTCGTGCACGAGACGAGAGAACAGAGGGAGCGTGGTGAGATAGAGAGGTCAAGCGTGAAGAGAGGAGTGAGCTAGAGAGAGAGAAGTTGAGTGAAGCTCAAGTCCAAAAAGCAGAGGGAGCGAGAAACAGAGGATGAGCCATGATGGATTTGTATGCGAGTGTGAAAGCGAAGCAGGGAGAGTGAGATTGCGAGTAAGAGAGAAGTTAAGAGGCGCAAAAGCAGACAAAAAAAATCCCTCCACTACTCCGTACCTGACGCAACAGAGTAGTGAAGGCGAGGGATCATTCGAATGAGCACGAAATTGGGCGTCTAAGGCAAGCAGAGGAAACGCATGAATTGGACGAGCAATTGGAGTTGAGAAGGGGCAAAGAATGCAATCACGTGCTCGGGTCTTATGATTGCAAGCCAATTGTTGGAACTCTATAAAAGGGGCTGAAGATATTTTATAAAAAGGGAACCTAAGAGGTTGCTCTGTAAAAACCCTAGTGACGAAGAGAGACAAGAGAAGAATACACCGAATATCCTAGAAAGAGAGATGTAAGAAGTAGAGGAGGAGGCAACTATAAAGAAAGAGATGGAGAATTGCAATACAAAGAACCAGTGGATGGATGAGGGAGCTACAAAGGGACGAGTTGTAAGATAATCAAAAGGGTTCTCCAACTGGTAATTTTTAGGCCTAACTTCAGATAGTGAATGGAGAAGTTTAAATTTATGCACGGGATCAAGGTATAATAGTATGGTTGTTGATTGTCAATGCTTTCGACTATGTGCTCTTTTTATTTATTTCATTTTATTTGATGGTTAGCTGGAGTATGGTATATAGCAACAGTGGCCGAACTAAGACCCAAGATTAGCTGGGGCGAATTAATTTAAAAATTAATGATTAAAAAATAATATCGTAATAATTAGGCTAGTTTATTAGTAAAAATTTTGATTGTAAAAATAAAAAGTAAATAATGATATATTTTCAGTTCAATGTGTTTGGAATTTTGGATCAAAATTATTGGGTTTGAGTTAGTTATCACAAATATAAAATGTTTTTGTACTCATATAGATTTTGATCTAAATAAAAAAAATTTAGGTGGGTTTCAAATACTTGCGGAAGGGAGGGCAAATTATCAAATTTATATATTACCCTTATAATTTTTGCCTAAGTAAGTGTGACTATAACGTGACTCTATCAATGTATAGCAGTGTTGTTACTGTGATTCTAATATGTCCTCTTAGTTCACCATATGCGTTTCGTGGATTCAAAAGCTGGCCTGCTATCTTTTTTTTTTTCTCTCCCAAGTGCTGTGTTGTGAGGTTGAATTTGTTATGTTGCTAGATGGAATTTTGATGGTTGATAGGTATCTACCGTGTCTTGAGTTTGTATTGACCTTTTTAGTGGTTTTGTTTCTGTAAATCTTGTTTTGGTATTTTACTGTTTGGTTCTCTGTTTCAAATGTTGCGCGTCAACTCAGAATCTGATGTTAAGCTTTAGATTCTATCCACAGGTTTGGCTAGTTACTAGTAGCTTCCTACAAAATCAGTTTGTGAAACATGCTAGCTTCAATCCTTCTAACTGATCTTTTGTGCGTGAAAATGATGTTTTAGTTTTAAGTCTGAAATGTATACAGTGTTCTAAAGATTTAATAGTATTCTAGCAAAAATTCCATTTACAAAAGAACAAAATAAAAAAGAAAGAAGAAAAAGGGTGTTTACTTAGGAGGGAATTTCTCTGTTGTGAATATTGATTTGCATGAAAGATACTATCACTGGGCCAGACACCATTAGGAAATGTCTGAACTTAAAATATATACATAGAATTGAGCACTTTTTGTCTATTGTTAAAATATTATGATTTCACTTAGATTTACAGCAAAGGCAACCTATTATAGAGGAAAATCTCATGATGTGACTCTATTACTTCATGGCTTCGTTTTGTATCTTTTAAAAAAATAATAATAAATAATATATATATATACACATATAAGATTAAAATAATAATAATAATAATAATAATAATGGCATTAATTATGAGAAATTATGCCACATCAGATTATGGAACCCATGTAGGTATCCGAGTTAATCATATTGTCGTGTAAAATTGTGAGTCCACGTAGGCATTTAGGTTAAGCCGAATAACCTACGTTTATGAAATAATTTCTTTTTTTTCTTTTAAAAAAATATGTAAATATAAATATAACAATATGCTCTAATTCTTTTTTTAAATATTATCCAACAATAAAACCTTCGTATCATAAAAATAATTAGTTAAATAATCATGTTCTAGAGGTTTTGGGACTTCCACAAGTATTTTAGTAAATAATATTATCGCGTGAAATTGTGAGTTCACATAGACATATCGGTTAGGGTATATGCATTTCATCAAAATATAATAATCATATGTGAGGTGATCTTCTTTTAAGAAAAGCAATGATATTTTATAAAATTGATAAATAAAAACAAAAATATTTTCCAAGTCGTTGCTTTAAGATACCTAATAAAACCTTTATACCATGAAGGTTTTAAAGTTTTCATACGTACTTAAAGAATCAATTTACCAGGCAAAATGATGAGCCTGCATCAGGTGGATTGGTTTTATAAAAAAAATAATAATAATAATAATAATAAAGAAGAATTTTTCCCAAAAAAATACAAAAAAGAAATATATTTTCAAAAAACCCAAAAAAAATAAAAGTATTTTAAAAATTAAAGAAAATAAGAATAAGTAAAAATATTTTCAAAAATTGAATAAAATAAAAGTAAGCAAAATTAAATTATCTTCTACAAATTAAAAAACATTAACCCAAATTTTAGGAAATCATTTTGTTTGCAAAATGATAAATTATTTCCGATTAGCTTTCTCTTATTACAAAATTAATAAAAAAATATTAACCCACAAACATGCATTTTTTACTCTGAACTACGTGAATTTTGATCCCTATCATAGGATATGTAGGCCCCATACTCTGATTTTGGATCAAATTCGCCCTTATAAATAAATAATCTATTTATATTTTTATTTTGTATGTGAATGATTTAAGGATAATCAAAATACTTTTAAAACTATATTAATTTGCGCAATCAACTTAAGGTAATCGTTCTTAGGAATGGGTATTGTGGGGCACCTAATATTTTCCTTACTCACAATCATACTCCTAAACCCATTTATATTTACGCTAATCATCCTTTTTTTCTTAAATTGATTTTTCAAGATTTTTTCTCAAAATTTTGATTATGACTCCTTATAAATCGGTTTTTGGAACCCGATATATTTCTTTCTCTTCTTTTCATTTTCTAAGTGCAATGTCCACGTCGCATTTTCTAGTGCGAAACTCTTATTTACCTAGAACTCTTGAGCCTTGTTCCCTCCTTTCATACCATAAGTCATAAATAACCTGAACCTCCTACAATTAGTCTTACCCCACAACCCACTAAGTCTTAAATCCATGTATGAAGTAATCATTCTTAAAGAGTAAGGAAATGACACTTTAAAATTTTGAATTAATGTCACTTAGGGATCCAAAAATTTTGAAATGACAGAAAAGGATGATGGTCCTAAACTTAACAAAATTTTAATTGTTAGATTACATAAATGTCCTTTATGGAATAGCAGTGTGAAATGATTGAAGAGTGTCAAAATATAAATGTTAAAAGTGTCAAATTTCTAAATTTGAATGTCAAATATGAGTTAATAGTTGTAATTAGTGAATAAAATTTTGTTCATCAGTATAAAATGGGAGTAGATTAGTGTCAAATCTTATAATAATAGTGTCAAATAGTTGATGAGAAATGTCAAAAACTGAAAGTGATTTCTAATTTTAGTGAGCGTAAACTATTTAATGTAAAATGACTAGAGATTAATATCAAATCCTAAAATATAAGTATCAACTCGTTGAGAACATATTTGATACTCCAAACTTCTAAAATTAGAAGTTATACTCAAAATTTTTTACATTTTTCTTCAGTCATTTGACATTGTCATTTCAGAATTTGACACTAATTTTTCCTCATTTAACACTAAGAAATAAAATTTCATTAATCAATTACGATTGTTAGCTCATGTTATTTGACACTTAATTTTAGAAATTTGACACTCTTGTACCAAGATTTTGATAATCTTCTTCAGTCATCTAACCCTGCAATTCTATGAAGGGTATTTAGGTAATTTAATAATCAAAATTTTATGTTGTTTAGGATCATGGTCATTTTCCAATCGTCCCAGAATCTTTTGGTCTCTAAGCAATATTAATTTACAGTTTTGGTCCCTAGATGTCATTGTCCCTAAAGATTATGGTTCTGGACCCAAAAAAAGGACAAAAAAGTCTTCCTATGATGCCGACGTGAAGCCAACATCTGGTCTTGCGGTCCCAAGAGAACAGGAAACCTGCATAAAAGTCTGGATTGATTTGGGTCTCGAGACTTAGGCCTACTGATTTTTCTTTTGAAATCAGAGGGCAATTACAAACTGGAAACAAATAAATCGAGAGGGAGGCCTACTGATTGTCTCTGATTTAAAAAAAAAAAGAGAGATCAGTAGGCCTCCCTCTCGAGACCCAAATAAATCGAGACTTTTATGCAGAAGGGGACTAGTTTCATCTAGCACCGTGTCAAGGAAACGATATGAAGACTTGTGTTGGATGCTCAATTTAGCCAAACTATCTGCTACAGCATTAACAGACCTTGGCACCTATTTGAAGTTGACCTAGCATGCAATATCTGACTTGTTTTTTTTGCTTCTCATTGTTTTGATAATATATATATATATATATATTTCCAGCCATTCTTCCACTGTGTAGTTGATCTCAGTGGGTCATCGTGGGTCAACGACGTTCGGTGCTTTCTCCATAATTTGGTTCTATTGACAATGGTTGAATGGTGTACCATTTTTTTTTTTTGGCATCCACAAAGTATTAGAACTTCAAACCTCACTCATTTGTCTTCCTTCCAGTGTTCCATAGAGGTAATTAGGATTCAGGAATGATCTTATTTGAGATGAGCATAAAGAAATCTAAATCTAATATGAAGTTGATCTGATTTTCATTAAGTAAAATCATAGGGGGAAAACTGCTAATTCCTTAATGGTCCTATTCTCTATATGCCTGAGATAGAAGAACCCATCGTCTTTCAAAAGAAGAAGAAGAACCCATAACATAAAACCACTGAAACCAAACGAAATGAGCAAATGAAAATGAAGGTCTCCTCATAGAACCTTTCACTGGACAAAGTTTTGCCATAAGAATTGATTAGAGGCAGACGAAGACAGAAAGATGGCTATAGATGGATGCCTCTTTATTCTCAGGGGAATTATACTGTCTAAGCCATTGGATTGAAATCTTTTCAATTATTTTAACTAATCATTTTCACTGGAGTCTTCTTCAGTTTTCATGGTCATAACCAGTCCTTCGATGGATGTGGTTGATTAAGTCTTGAGAAATATCCCACCCATGTGATCTTTTAGCTTTTTTACTGTCACATCCTGAGCTAGTAATAGTAAGATATTATTTACGACATACATTATGGAAGTAATAATCGACGTCCTGTTTTAGATATACGGATTTTCTACCAACTGTAAGGGTGGTACAAAATTGACCTAGACTGGATCCAATCGAATTGAACAAAATTACACACACCCAAAAAATAAAAAAGTCGAACCCGAATTTTAACCTCCGAAATTTGATTAAATCCAATCATCGATTTACTTTGGTTCTGCTTTGCTTGAAGAACGGAACCGAACCACAACCTTTCAAGAATGACTGCTTCATAGAAGGTTTTCTAAAATCAGCTCACATCGTAGGAAGATTTGCTCGTCCCAAATCGATCGAAGGTTGGAAAAGATTGGGTTAAAACGGCAAACACTAATAAACAATTTAAGAGAAACACTGAAGAAAGATTAAATTGTAAAATCGAGGGAACTAAATTACAAACCACTCCAAGATAGACTTAAGAAATCAATACACACACACACACACACATGCACGCATATAAGCTTTTCACAATTTATGACTAATTCTCGCGAGAAAGTTATTTTAAACAAAATAATAATATGCTAGATCGAAAGCCAAAAAAAAAATTACGCGAATAACACTGAAAACTCGCGTTCAAAATTGACCACGTCATACCTTGCCATCAATCTTTAAGGTTAAAAAGAAAGACGGTATAATAGTTCACCCAATGTCCACTAGGATTATTTCTAAAGGATACGCAAGTCAACAATCTAACACTAAGAAAATTAACTAAAAAAAGCAAAACCAAGCAAGTTAAAGCCAGCTATATTTCAATATTTTCCTACCTTTCTTCTAGCTCTCTCGCGAGTAACAAAAGCAATAAGGCTCCGCTCCAAAGTAGACCTAGATTTACAAGATAGGAAATAGCAAACCAAATATAAAAATTAAAGGGAAGAGAAAATAAGAAAAAGATAAAGCCCCAAAAAAAAAAAGAAAGGAAAAAGAAAAAGCCATAAGATATAGCATCACTTAAACATGAGACCTAAAACCCAAAACCCTAGGAATAGAAACCTGTTAGGAGCTAACCACTGTAAACAAAACCCAGCCAAAAAGGGGTTGACACTAGCATTATATCAACTAATTCGTTCTCTGCCACGACAAGCTCCAAAAATACAGACCTTATCTCCCCTTGTCAGCCAGTTATCATCTTCAGATATCAAGAGAATGAAAGACAGATCCAATCAGGCGGCAGCTGGTTGCTTAGTATAATACGCTAAGAAACAATACATGCTACTGAAACCAAATAGTACCGCCATCATAAATCACTGGCAGAAGTTAGCAACCATTGGCAACCCCATTGGCTACAATCTTCTTCTCAGATGCAACTGGTTTGGCTCCCTTCGGGGCATCTCCAGCATTAGCAACAGATCCATTCTCCACCAGTTTGTAGTCATCACTACCCTTCTCAGCCAAGGTACCCTCCTTGAGCAATCCAGAGGCAACATCAGACTTCTGAGTTTCAACTTCCCCATTAGCCTCTACTTTGTCATCAGTAGGCTTCCCTTCCCATACCTGCATCAATAGGATTTAATCGCATCATAAATTCATAATTATCATAAGCACATAAGACAAACTGTTTGAATAAAATCTCCTTAATGTACAATATAGAAGCATATAACAATGCTTGAAAGATTCTTGCCTGCTTGGGGATTTGTTGCTTTGCTTTCTTCTCCAAAATTGTCTTTTGACGGGCCTCATAGAACCCAAAATCATCCAAAATACATGTCTTACTGGTACACTCCTTAAAAATTTTAATCATTTTCATCCCTGGTTCCAACATCACCTGCAAATAAACATGCTGCTAAGATAACCAAAAAGAAAAAAAGATTTAAGACAATGAAATGAACACAAGCATGACTAATTACCTCTTGAGTATCCCTACTGTTAGTGACTGGTTTGTTCTCATTGTTGTCCAACGTGATGTGCCTCAACAAATTGTTGGGAACATCCTTAACTATGTGCCACTTCAGAGGAAAACAACCGTTCCATTTGTCTTGTTGCCAATACTCAACACTCCTGTCAAAATCAACCGGACCAATCATCTCAGCAAGGCCGACAAATTGCCCACTGGTGTTGACCTGCATAGAAATTTAGAAAATGAGATAACAGCTATTTGACAGCAAATATGATCTTATAAATAAGATCATCAAGAAGCTCACCGAGAAGAAAAGGAATACAGGACAGCCACCAGGTTTCTGCTGCGCCTCCTGATATGCTGCATCAAGTTTCTTGTTGCCATTTTGTGTACTGGCCCACACATTATACTTGATGCTTTTATGGATATCATCTTCACTGTAAGACTTGATGATGAAAAACTTGGCATCTGAATATTCTTCTGGAAAATCAGCTTTGTTATATTGCTCACGGTCTGGAACAACACTTGTCTCATCTTTCTCATCATCATTGCTTAAATTTGTCAGCAGCTTCTGCCCTTTGACTGCTAAGGCAGTTGGAGTGAAACCTTTTTGGTTCTTGCTGCCCTTGGCCCTAGGTCCCCTGTTAAGTTCATTCAAACCATCCATGTTCTCATTGCCAAAACCAAAGTAACCACCACTTCGTCCCCTAGTTTTGTACTTACTGTCAACAGCAAGCCAAGTACGACCATTTGTGCGAGAATCATAGCCATGGGTTCCGTATCCCATACCAGATCTGACAGTGTTCCCATACTGACCATATAACTTGTTTGGATACATTCTATTTATGAAGCCATGGGCGGCTCCCATGGCAGGCATTGGTCTGGGATGGTGCAAACCCTATGAAAAGAAAACCAGTCATCAAAATCATATAAAAAAATCATAAACCTGATCAAGGCATAAAGTGTGATCCAACAAGTACAAACCACTCACTCACTTATTTAAGTGTAAACAATTTCAAAGAAATGAAAATCATTATAACAAGTACAAACAAAGAACTTAATAGACAGATACACTTGAATGTCAGCAAAAGTTAGCATAGGCTTCCAACATACCATAAATTGAGAGCCAGGGCGAAATGTCTGATTCCTTGATGCTGTAATGTTACTTCCACTTGATATTGAGGAGGTGAGTGCCGTGCTAGCCACAGGCCTTGGCTGTCCATCTGAAAATAGTGGGGCATCTAACCATGGAATAGGTGAGTGCAATCCATCAAAAGCAAATCTTGGATCCTGGTAACCTGAAGTAGGAATTCGACTGGGCATGTTACCTCTTCCATACGAAGCATTGGAATTAAAAGATGAGATTTGATAGGCCGGTTTCCCAGGATTAGCACCATTATTTCCTTTCACAGTCCCGCCATTATTGATGCCATTAGAATTCCCATTAGTTGCTTCCACGGGAAGAGGCTTTTGATCAGCTGCTACAGAGGTGGAAACATCACCCTGAGTTGGGACAACAGGAGTAGGCGTGAATTGCCCACTGGTTGGTGTCATTGGCTGAAAATAAGGAGGGTACTGATAGTGTTGAGGCCCATACAACTGACCATCATTTCCCATTGTAGGAACTGGAGAGCCAGCTGGTGAATAAGGGCTATAGGGTGCATACCCGTATCCATGATGATACATAAGAGACCCATTATCCCCGTAAACTCCCTGCCAAAAAAAATAAACAATGCAAAATTAGGCAAACATGGTCCACAAAGAAACAGGAAATGCAATTAGTGAAAGCATTCATAAAAAATTGCACGAGATGAAGCAGATGAGAAATTACAGAAGTCATCTCAACTCCATCTTGATTCACATATCTTGAATAATCATCCCACTCATTCCCAGTCCCTTCATAACCTACAAATACACGTTTCAGAGTGGGTAAGCATATGTATGTCAAGCGCACCAAACATCATCTTATATATTTCTCCAGTACTAACATAAGGAGTCATGAATTCACCTCCATAATAATAGGCAGTAGACGGATAACCATTTGGAAGGTAACACATGGTGGGATCAATAAAATCCTGTAATAATGGTGTCACGGAGCGTTCACATGATGGGATCTGACCATTTGCAGCATTGCCAGTATCAACAGATCCATACTGATTGCCAGTGGCCTACACAAGATTTGAAAAAACTATGCATTAAAACGTGTAGCCAGATACAAATTCCCATACATATCAACTTAGTTTCATCTGCTAAGTTGAAAAATTGGGAACACTTGCTGTATCACAAGTTCGTCCAATCATAATATTAAAAACCTATTTTCCACCAGCAGCGAGGGCAACTCGCATAAAGACAGAGTACCAAATAAACGGAAAAAGAATAGACAGCACAGCAATTACCTTCTTGGTGGGTTCAGGAATTTCCAAGGCCTTGGTTTGAGTGTCTAATGACAACTTCTGCAGTAAATCTGTGGCTTCTGTTGAAAATGTAAAGGAAGACTAAATTTTGAAAAGAACATCAACATACAGAACCCAGAAACACTTAATAACTAGAATTCAGTAAAAATCAACAGAAGCACAATTTCTCGAAGAAAGCAATCTAAATTAAAATTCAAGCAGATTCAACGACATATTACACTTCACTGCGAACAAATCCATTAAACAAACAAACATATAAGCGCAAAGAACAACTCCAGCGTGCTGGCATCACTAATTAAACCATACGCCGCAAGAAACTAAAAACCATAAATCACAGCCGAACAAAACTCAACAAATTAACATCGAACCCCTCCGATCCAAATCAGGGCTCCGTTCGAAAAACCAGATCAAGCGAGAAAAGCACAACAGCAAACAAAAATCGCAAGAGGAAAACAACGACACAAAGAAATCAATCAAGGATACGATCAGCGGAAGGAGCAACGGTGGCCATATCAATCAATCGGCAAGATCCGCTTCAGACAGAGATGAGAACCGAAAAGCGAATAATAATATGAATATATATATAATAAGAGGAAAGAAAATCCTCAAATCCAATCAAAGATACGACGGTTTTAGAGAGGATTGAGAAGAAAACCCTAAGGAGTGAGCAAACAGAGAAACGGGTCACACACGCACAGCCGCCAAGGGTTTGGGTTTTGGGGAAGAGAGGTTTTGTTCATCCAAAAGCGGTGATTCAAATAGCACCACGCTCTCTTTCCGCACTCTCCGTGGCTCACCCGCGGGTGATATCGTGAGTTTATTGCCGAATTCTGATTGGTTGGATCTGCCACGTGGAGACAGACCAGTGGGTATTTTCAAAATTGATTTTCACGTTCCGTTTTCTTATTGGTCTGTGACGTACGAGTTTGGTGTAAGGGGATGAGGGAGAGTGTGTTTCCTTTGGGCAAAAGTTGAAAACCCTAATTATAAAATGACACGGATGTCCCCGTCCACTCAAGACATGTGGTAGTAACCCCCCCTCGGCTTATATCTTCTCCTTTCTTATTTGGAAGTTTTTGACCAATATTCAAATTTTAGTGAGTTGGTTTGGGAGTAAAGTCATGAGTAATGCATCGTATATTACCAAAAAAAAAAGACATTGTATATTTACTATAGATTCAAATAAATAAAAATTGTATATCATAAAATAAATAAAAAGTAAATGTATTTATTTTTGTACTTTTTTGCCAACTATTTTTGTACTTATTTGTTAACATAAAATTCAATTATGGTCATTGTGAGGAAATTATTTTTAGGAACTTAAAAAATAATTATATATAAGATAATTCAAAAAAAGACGGTCTTATTCTATTAAAATATTTTGAAAATTAAATTTCATTGTTATGGTATTTAATAATTTTTTTGGCCTGATAATGTCTTTATAGTTGCTTTTATTGTGTATGGTGAGAATAATGGATTTATATCACAGGCTTTTAGGTTAATTTATTTTCTTAAATTTCATTTAGTGTTCAATTTAATTAATATCAATATGTCAATCAATCAAGATATGATAATAAAATAAAATCCATGATTACTCTAGTTTTATTGTATATGCATGCATGGCAATTATGTTAAAATTCTAGGTTTTATGGTCACTTTTTTTAAAATTTTGGTTTATCATTAAACTACATGTTTTTCTCTCTACAATATTTTCACTTTTAATTCAAATTTTGAATTATCTATATATGTTAAAAAATTAAAATAATATGTATTATTAAACTATTATACATTTAATATTTTTTTTTAAACAGCTATGCATAAAATAAGAATTCTTTTGTATCTGTAGTGGGTACGTGTTATAATTTAAAATGTGAAATTATATGCTTGTAATTTTAATTTTTTTAACTTAATTTTTGTCATTATTAATATTCCACTAAATTTTGTTAATTTAGTTATCAAATAACTTTTTAGCATTCTGAAAAGTTAAAAGTATATTTCCTTCAACTTTGTAATAAGTTATGGCTTCGTCTTTTAATATTATAAATTTCATTATATTTTTTTCTCTTTTTAGCATAAAAAAGATTTTCTAACCAACAGTCAAATTTTAATCCTTTTAGAGAGTAGAAATTATCAAAATTAGTTATACCACCCCCAATAAAACCTTACTATACACAAGCCAGAGATTAAATACAAAAGAATATACTTAAAGGATCATCTTCATAATCTTATTAGTTTAATTCTTTATCTTCTAAACTACAATAAAAAAATCTTATTTTTAACACTATTAAACAAATTAACAAAAAATATTGACATGACATTGTCAAAAGCCAATTCATTATTATCTTTATGTATTTATTAATTTTATATTTAAAATATTAAACTAAATAATCACAACCTGAAAAACTTAAATTGTTGTGCCATCATGCCCTTCATATGTTTTCCACGTCAGCATTTTTGCTCGTTGGACACGTTCTTTCATATCAGATCAAAATAAAACACAGTTGTACAAAAGCGGAAAAAACACACAGTATAAACTTATCTTGCAACGCCTTTGGTTTAGAAACTGTCAAATTTTCAAAGAAAAAGCAATTCGTTGGCATTTGATTCTCTCCAAGCACTTCACTATAGGCTGTCTCCAAGCACTTCAATTTGGATTGTTCATTTGATATAACTAAAGTGGGCCCATGCATTTTACACAGAATCTTGATTCTCTCTAAGTACTTCTCTCCCAATTAGTTTTTAATGCATCCTTTTATTAGTTGAGCTACACATTGTTAGTGGATCCTCTAAAGTTTTTAATAGTGAAGTTCTTGTAAACCTCAAGGGAGAAAGCAAAATAATAATAATAACGATGATGATAATAATAGTAATAATAAATGGAAATAAAATGAGGAAGAACTTCTCCATTCACACATTTCCTTTTTTGTGTGAATCTCTTTCAGAACATCACAAAAACCTCATCATCAGGCATTTTAGAGAATCTTTACACTTAACACTGTATGTATTAGGTTTTGTTTTAATCTTTTAAATTTATCAAATTTCAAATTAGAATTTATTTTTTGAAGTCAATGAAGATTGGTCCAGTTGGTAAGGATGTGGCTCATATTCCACAAGAATATGTGTTTGAATTTCACTGCCGATGTGATGGCTTCATTGGTAGGTTATCTATAAATATTTTTGTAAACTCTCTTTGGGTTAATCTGTAAATACTTATATAAACGCTCTCTGAGCCTTAAAACCTATCTTGGTGAGTCCCGAGATCCAATTCACCTAAACTTTTGTATGCCAAAAAAAAAATTTTAACTTTTGATATTTGGTCATAGGATCCACAAATAAAACACACCTTTATAAACATCCTGCAACGCCTTTGCATTAGCAAAGGAAGAATGGCAATGGACTCATTGATGATTTAATAGCTAGCCAATATTTACTGTTAATAATCTCACTGATGATAGTTTCTATATATGGTGCGAAGAATTAAAAAAAAGTGCATATAAATTGAAATTAATTTCAAATCAATTGAGGATCACACGAAATAATTGTAGATTTTTCAAATTCTACCTATAATTTAAAAAATTAATTAAATTGACAGTTTCTTGTACTCATTGATACAAAAATTGACTAGGAGATAGTGACTGAAAAATTAATCTAGTTTACTAATCAATCACAATACCATTGGTCATGATTTATTTATTGTGATTGATTAGATTTGATTACTGGAAGGAATGAAAAAAATTTGTCAAGTATTGCTATTATATTAAAAAAAATGGATTTACAAAGCACAATATAATTTTATAATCAAATCTCGGTAAATTACAAAATTAGCAATGAATGTGATTCAATTATAGGGATTGATTTTTATGAGATTCATCATTATAATAATTTTATTATATGCATATAATTTTTAGATATTGTAACTCATCTATTGTATTTATAACATGTGGAATTGTAAATATATTTAACTTTTCATTTGATATTTTGTTTAATTATTTATTAATGATATTAACTACCTCATGGCTTGCACATGAATTGCTGTGAGTGAAGAGCTATTTCTATGCGGTATCAGCTTTGACTTTAACCTGTGGTTGAGATAATTCTGTGGAGTTCTACATATTCTCTGGGAATTGGTAGATACATGTAATAATATAGTTGAGAAGAATGGGGGAAACTCTAAGAGGTGATTAATATTATTATCAATTAATGTTATAAAAAATATTATTATCAAATAAGGCCAATATAGACTCAAGTTAAAAAGTAAGGACTAATGAATTATTGGTTAAAAGTTGACTAATATTTAAATGTTTGAATTAAATTGGAATCATCCTTTTGAATTTGAATTTCATTTTATGTTGCTAGCCTCAATCCAAACTTTTCGGTTTGACCAAAAAATTGTTTAGAAATCAAACTAAATAGGGAGAATTAAAAAAAAAAACTAAAAAATCAAAATATTTGAGAAATGAGACCAAAGTTCATCTTATTTTGAGGTTATGATAGAATCTTTCCAACTTGATAGAAAAATTTTAAATTAAGATAAAATTCTTAGTACTAAGTTATAATAAAATGTTTCCAAGTGAGGATATGAAATTTTCCAAATTTGGAAAAAAAAATCAAATATTTTTATTTTTTGGTATCAAAACCCAATTTTCCCAATTAAATATGGAGTAAACTTATATACTTTTCCTAATATGTTTTTCACAATATTCTCCAATTAAAATTTAATATGAGACATTTTAAATTTTTTTAAGTTTAAAAAGTTAACACTTTTAATATATAATTAATGATTAAATCTACAATTTATTAAAAAAATCCATATGTTAATGTTTAATTGGCAAACAATACAAAAAAACACATAAGGAAAAACATCTAAGTATTTTCCATTAAATATTTCTATTTCAATGTGTTTTGAATGATTTGAATATGTCAGTATTATATAATAAAATTAATTTTCAGATCTATTAGAAATTTTCAAAAAATTAAATTGTTTTTTTTGGTGAACCCAGGTATTCCCACGTCTGAAAGCCATGAGACTAATTCCTCGAGAAATTTGAGTGCCATTTAAGGAATTGTCCTCTTCCAAACAATGCTCTCCATGCACAGGATTCAAACTCTAGAATGATACTTAAGGGGCTCGGACCACTATCATCCATGCCACACACACTTGGTAAAAATTAAATTATTTTTGATACTTTACGACCAAGCAATCGATTGCCAATCAATCAAAGTAAATTATATTTTTGTTTTAAGAAATCCGAACAGTTGAAAATTGATTGGATGTAATTTATTGGTTGATGTTTTAACTAATTTTTCAAGGCAATAAATAGTTTTTAGTAAATAAATTATAATTATAATTTTTAAATAATTTAATAATTCGATAAGTAAGCTTTAGTAAGAAATATCACATTAAAGATTTGAATATGTAATTAATGTTGTAACAAATAAGAAGATTATGGATTTGACAAAATCTTATTAAATAACTTTTCATTTGAATTTTTATTTTTAAATATAATTTATATTTATATTTATATTTATTTATTCCAAAATTACAAAATTAATATCCAATTTTTTTAATGAGCATATCAAATAATTATTAAGAATTAATAAGATTCTAGTCAATGATTTTGAAATTCAAATTAATTATTCACATTTCAAATTCAATCCGATTATATGAATTACTATACGCCTTGAATTTATATTAAATTATATATATTTTTAATTAATTAATTTTTTTTAAATGTTACAACCGAATAACAAATTTCCATTTAAAATAATTTTGTTTTGAATGATATAATACAACATTCCGACATATCACACAGGATAGTATCTATTGAATGATTTTTAAAATGTTCTAAGTAAATGCTATTTAAAAACTTTAAAAACATTTTGCTTACTAGTAATATACATGAACAAAAGATATAGAATATATTTGGTAGGAATATATAAGTAATCTTTTAAATAATTTCTCTCTCATCCTTTTTCATAAAACCGCTTTTTTACCTACCTAAAATAGCAAGAGTGTATAGAAAAATTTTGATGTGATATATAGAGAAATTTTTAATAACTCAGTACGGACAGAATTTTTGTTGTATAAATGGATGTTGATATATTACAGTTATAGTATAAATGTGGTATTGTGAATGAATGCAAAAGTGAAAACATTTAATTATTATATCATGGTATTTTGAGGATTACTAAAGAAGGGTGTTATATCTATTGTCTCATAGCGTAGAGAATTTTCACAGTTACTAGAACATATTTTTTTTTCTTTATCATGCATGCAATATAGCAGTGAATATTATTTTGATCTCAAATATTTTTTTAGGTTTGGTTTATGAAAAGATCCCATGCATCTTTAGGGTGCATCCTAGTTCAAAATTTTAAAAAAATATGTTTCAAAATGAGAATAACTCTATTCATGTATTTTAGGATGTGCATAAAATTATTATTTCATTTGACATGCAAACTTTTTGCTTTATAAAGAACTCGATAACATTTCACAAGTTTTTGGTGAGATCATCTTCAAAATGAAGGCTAGATTAATTGAAAAGCTTGAAGGCATTAGCAAAGCAAGCCTTGGCCATCAGCAGTGAGTAAAAATTTTGAAAGTTAATCACGGTAATTCCAACTTCAATAACATGTGTATATATATATATATATGTATACATATATATATATTTTGTGAGTATCAAGAGTATCTCTCAACCGACAACTGAAGACTAATATCTTTGAGATGTAAAGATTATTAAAGTAGATTTTACCTTTCATAACTTGAAATAACGTATGATTAAATTGTTATAGTTACGAGATTTAAAGTTGTGACTTGAGGTATTTGTATTTCATAGTCAAAAGATGAAATTCTTTGATTTCTTAGATGCTAAGAATGAATTTAAAGCATCTTGGACTTGTTCAAGTTTATCTTTACCTCCATATGAAGTTTTACAAAATTGTAAAGTTGCATAACCTATTCATAATTGTGCATAGGATTGATCTTTGTTGATAGATAGTTGACTAAGGAACCTTTTTTTTTTTAAATGAAAGGATATGAAAAAAAAATCATACAAAAAACAAATTAAAAAAAGGTACACTAAAGACCCTACATATCTAAATCCATTCACTTCCTGAACCTAAAGGGGGACAATAAAATTCAAAATTGTGTCCTTAGAGCATGTTTGGCAAGTTAGTTTAAAACATTCATGAATCTCTTTATACACATGATTCTTGTCCTTTGCATGGTTGACTAAGGATGAAACCTAGCAATTAATTAAGCAAATTCATATCCCTTGTGTTACTTGTTAGGATAAATGGGCGTGGAGTTACTCTTTATATTATTTTTTTTTACTCAAAATAACTATAATATTCACACTCATATATCTCAAGATAGCATCATGTCATGAGTAAAACTTGATCCCACAACCTCCTTCCACTCAGAAGTATCTAATACCACTAAACCATTAGGCCATTGGCTACTCTTTCTATTAGTATTGGATATAATAGAGTTGTCAAGAATTGTCTTTGAAGCAATCTTCTTTCTACATTCTACTTAAGTTCTTAGTAGAATAGAGGTATGAATTTACATTTTTACAAACTAAACCATGATTTCTAACCATAATTTTTTTTCTTTTTCATCCAAATAAGTTTATAGTCAACTTCTCTATTTTTATCCAAACTTTATTTTTGTAAATTATAATTATTCTAAAAGACCTTTTATAAAAAAGTAAACTAAAGGAACACTACTAAAGTTTCTCCTAAAGTAAACTTTTTTCTTTGGTCAGCATGCACCAATTCCTTGCCCAATAAGTATTATAGAGAAGGAAGTCTTGTCGCTTTCCCTTATGTCCTTTTGTATATGATGGAGGAAAATGAGACAGTGAAACAATCTTTTGCGATGTGGTTGGGCTAAATAGGTTAGGTCTCTTTTTTCCCCTTAAATTCTATATTGCATTGAATGGTCAATATGAGTATCAGACATTGTATAAAAAAAATATGAATATCAGGCATAATACAATATTAAAATAATTTTAAAATTTTAATATATGGGTATCGGAATATATATACATATGTATAAAATTATTTATATGTCATTAAAAAATAAAGATAAGTATTAAATATTCTAAAAATTAGAACATAAATACTAAAATAAATAACATACATGAATTAAATGTCCCTAACAACTTACAAATAATGTTTTTGTCCCTTCTTCTTAAACAAGTTACAAGTAGACATCATTGGAAACACAATGCAAAAGTATCATTCAAAAAAATGATGCAGTAGTATTATATTACTATAATATTCAGGAGATCATTTTCTTATCCCATTTTAAAAATATAATCCTCCGTTTGGATGAAAAAATATGAGGGAGAGAAAAATTTGAGAAGAAAATAAAAAAGAACCTAAACACCCATTTATTCAGGTTCATTTTTATTTTTCTTCCTAGTGTTTTCTTACTCTTTTTTCTTTTCAATCCAAATAAAACCTGAAGGATCTTATTTTACTACCAAACATGAGCAAGTGTAATGTGAAACGATGGGTGTATATCATAAGCACAGTATCATATTGATCCATGTATTTATTATGGACACATCTATTTTTAAGTATGGGTTTCATTATTACTTAAAATGGATCAGTATAATATTTTTAAAATTGAGTTATCGCTATCTAATACATTATTCAATTTGGATTTGGGTGATTTTGAAAAAGTTGACATTGCAATTCTATGTTAGTTTATATATGTAGAAAGCTAGAAATGCTAGGATGTTTGGAAACACTATCCTATGTATCCCATTATAACCATGACTCATGCTATAACATCATTGCATCAATTTTGGTTTGCCTATAACTGGTTGGTTAAAGAGTGGTTTCTGTAAGACTAATGTGGGGTGGGAAAAAAAAAAGACTGATATAAAATGAAAATGAAACCAAAAAAAAAAAAAAAAAGAAACAGAAAAATGAGAGGTAAAGAGAATGAAAATTGAGAACCAAAACATGTTTAATATAGTTGAAAAAAAGATATGAAATCATTGCTTCCTCGCAAAGTACCAAGTTTTCCCACATAAATATAAGGTTTTCTCTCTCCCTTAGATGAGGAAAAAAATGTTTTCTAAGAAAACCTCACTAAGTATATTAAGGAAGAGAAAATCTCTTTTCCCTTGTTCATTTCCCTTCCTTACCCATCTTTACCTCCAACCAAATAGATCTTAGGGCCTATTTGATTTGAGGATTTGGAGAGGAAGGGAGAATAGGAAAAAATTTTATTATATTTTTTTTGTTATTTCTCAACTAAATAAGAGGAGAGGAAAAAATTAGGACAGAAAAATTTTCTTTTTTCTTCCCTTCCTCTCTAAATTCTTCGTACCAAACAAGGGTTTAGAGATTACATCTAAGTTAGGTCTTGGGGATGAGGAATGGTGAAATTTGCTTCTATCTCGAAGGTAGGAGTCTCACCATTTATGGCAAAATCTCTCATTCATACTGTTAATTCCATTTCTTGCGTTAATTGAAACAGTTCACATGCATGCAGATGACGTTATCTGTTTTAGTAAACGATTTACTTCTTTCTTCTTCTTTTAGGTACTAAATCTTTTAACTCACTAAATAATTTGCTAAAAGTCAAGGGATACGCCCGTTGGGTTGGAAGAATTCTCCTTATTTTTCTTCTATCAGTTCTTTTCAGTAATCTCAATTATTGGGGGGGAAAATGACTAAGGACCCGTTTGGTTTTCAGTTAATCAAAAATGAGTTTTGGTAGAATTGGTTTTGTAACGTAGTTATGATAAAAATTGGTTTTGGACTAACGTGTTTATGTTTGAATGATTTATTTGAAAATTTGTTTTGACAAAACTCATAATTTTCCTCTAAATTGAGCTTAAACTCTATCCCATGATTAATTTAATTTACTTGGACTAAAATTTAATCTGCATTTATTTAATTGAGAACATAATATATCTGATATAATATTTTTTTACAGGTCATGATCTATAAAAATTAAAATTTTGAAGGGGCATTTTGGTCAATATAGGATAAATTTTATGGAAATTTTATTTTCATAATTTTTCTAATTTTTATTGATCTATTTTTATTTGTCTTGAAAATAAATACAGGCAAAAATAAAAAACCAAATCGAAAAGCAACAAATGGATTGCTTCTCCTTCAACTCCATTTTTACCAAAATTCACCCCAGCAACGTGGTTGATTTGAAGGCCTAAACATCAATAAAAAAAATGGGAAAATTGGTTTTGGGCTGAAACGGAATTTCAGAAGTAGAACCAATCAGAGCTAAGTTTGGTCAATTCTATGCACTTCACTTTTCATTGAAAAAAAAAAACAAAAACATTTTTCCAACAATGACTTGTTAGTGTATTGTATGAATTTTGAATAACCACATTTCAACAAAAGTGAAAAGGAAAAAAAAATCATTCACAGGAAAGATTCGCTAAATTAAATCCAGACATTTAAATTGATCAAAATCAAATTAAAATCATATTAATTTGATATCCTTCTATTCAAATTTATACAAACTAGATTTTTCTCCCCTGTTCTCGTGGAGATGTGGATATAGACACCGACACGAGTACGTTTTATTTAATTTTAAAATATATTGAATTAAAAAAAAATCTCATCATTAACTCCCCATATCCAAAAAAAAATTATACAAATGATATTAATTGAAATTAATACAGATTGAGAAAATAAAAAAAAAAGTGGATCTCACTTAAAATAATAGAAAAAAATAAATCTCACCTATTAAAAAAAATAAATGAATAAAAAAATAGACTCACTTAGTAAGGTTTCATTTTATTTTTAATTATATATAGATTGATTTAACGATATAATTTTTCATTTTATAATAAACCCAGCCGAAACATCAATCAAACTATGTATTTGAAGTGTGTACGGGATGAATTGTACTCCAACCTGATATTCGGCCCGAAATACCACCAATGTTTTAAAAAAAAAATTTAAAAAAATCTCATGACCCGATTTGACCTGAAGCTTGTCCTTACCGGGCACGTTAACCCCGTGACGGAAAAAAAAGCATTAACCTCTAACTTTCACCTCTTTATTGGCCAAAAAATTGTTTGACCCTTTTTACAACCTTTTCTAACCCCTATTTCTTCTCATTAATTATCCCTCCCTCCCTCTCTCTCTCTCTCTCTCTCTCTCTCTCTCTCTCACACACACACACACACACACACACACACACACACACTACACACACACACTAAGAGCCTGAGTGAATTTCTGTTGACACAGCTCCAAACGTTGGTTTGCAAGCTGATTTTAAAAGAAAAATGTTTTTTGGTATGATTTTAAACTTTATTCTATAAATTTACTTTTACCTCTAAATCAAAATTTAGTTAACTGACAGGAGAAAATGCTTTTGAATTTACAAACTTATTTTTATCTCACAATCAATTTATCAAATTTATTTTTACAATAAAAATTATTCAAAAGTAAGTTTATCTCACAATCATTTTGATAAACTTAATTTATTTTGATAAACTTCACTGTCAAAATGATTGTAAGACAAAAATATATTTGTAAACACAAATAACTCTCAGTTCTTTGACTACACATTGATTTAAAACTAAAAATACATTTACGTAATAACTTTTTAAAATGAAACAAACATAAGGTTAGTCCAAAATAAAATATGTTCACAAACGTGTCGCTTAAGGCCCTAAATCTACTCCTCCATTATATAATTCTTTTCCGTTTAGTCAACTCCTATTTTTTCTTCTTCCTTTTTCATCTTGGTGGATCGACCCTCAAAATCTCTCACATTCCAAACCACACCAACCATCCCATACAAAAAATGCACTAGGAGAATAGTGAGGCTAATGCAGCAGAGACCAGCAAAAGGGAGAAAGGCTCTAGAACTGAAAAGTGGGTGAAACAAACGTGCATAGCTCTTTTTTTTTATTTAAATAAGTTTTATAGCAAGTTGGGCTAGGCTAACTGGTCACAGGGTGAGCTCGAAACCCCAGTATGACCCAATGGTTCATCCCAACCCAGTCTGTCTTCTCCTTCGTCATGTCAGGTCAGGTTTGATTGGATTAGACTGAGCTTGTCGAGTCATCTTCAAACTAATTAGACTTGAAAGGGAAGAGAAAACCACTAAAACGAAATAAACCAAATCAATTGTCAGTTAAACCAATGAAAATCCTAATTCGAATAAAATTACTTCTACAATGGAATGAAATTACAGTCACTTGACACTGAAATTCTCCCCCTGAACTGTAATTCTGGTTCAAGATTTGTCGACTTTCAATCACAGTCCCACTAAAAGTGGATTATGCCAATCTGCTTCAGTCACAAACTAAAATTCGAACACGGTACAAAAGGTATGTTGAATCCCTGCTTTAGTTTCATCAGGATGAAATAAAAAAATGTTCAACTTCATGGGTGTGATGTAGCCAAAAAGGATATCTCATCCAACCTAGTTTATTCAAAAAAGCTTAACCTTAAACTGAAGAAAAGTTCTTAAATCGTTGGGATCTTCTTCATACATGCTCCAGGTGCATGCAAGAATTTCTCTAAACCCAATAGAAAATTATCATAACCAAAGAGAACTACAATCCAACGGATTTCTCCAACTTCTGAATCTGGTTAAGGAAAATCCATGTCATCTGCACAAGCAAACATGCAGGTATCAGAAAGATAAACTAGAGTGAAGACAAATAGAAGAATTAGTTCTAGTAGAAAATAAGAAAGAAAACAATAGTAGAAATAATGTGTGCAAATACAGGTGATTACCATGACATGAGGAGCAATTCTGACACAATAAACAGGGAATCCAGTATAAAATTTGAAGGGTCCTCCTGATTTCAAGGTTTTGACTGCACAATCTAGAGAACCTGTGTATGGATACTTTCCCTCAGCATCGGGTTGCATTTTCTGTATCTGGGTCTTCACATAATCAAATGGCAAACTGCAAGCTGCTGCAAAAAATCCTGAAACAGTACTTGCACCTGAACAAGATGGTACAAGACATTAGCCCTTTGGCAGTATAAATTTTTCACATCATCATAAGTAAAAATAGAGAATTTTTCTAATTCAGACAACCAGCAATTATAATAAAGAATAGGATTGTATATAAACTTCATAATAAATACATATACGCAGACTCATATATATATGTATATATTAAATGCTCTCCTCAGACCTATGGTCCACATCTCAGTTCCATCAAGAATTTAGCATGGTATCTATGAAGTACGGAAGCTTCAGTATTCATGATTTCTAAAATGGAGCTAAGAGCCAATAACACATACTCTTTCCATCTTTTAAGTCCTTACTGTAGCATTTTTCATCATTAGATGCATTAGTAATTCTTGCTTCCAACCAAATGATATTCATTCTGAGAAACAGCCTAACCATTTAATTTTTTCCTTGCTTAAGTTTTCAACAAGGGCAAGTCAAACAATAACCATTTGATCTACACAAGCATTAACTTCGAATATCTTTACTGTCCCTCAAACCTTTTCAACCAGAAGGACATGCAAATGTGATGTTCAGTAGCTAAGCCTGTCCTAATTCCTATCTTAAGAACCTCTCTCGTGTTCTTATGCAGGGATAGAGCCTTGCTGTACAGGACACGGTTTTTCTCCAACTCCACTGCAGCTCTATAAAATGATTTAGATAAGTCTTGTGCAATCTGGAACATTCTTTTCAGCAATTAATCATGGCTGTCCATTGCAATTTATTACCATCTTCATTTTCTTCGCACAAAAACTCATACTCCATCCACAAACCTCCATTTCTAGATCCACAGAGAGCTCCCAATGGCAATGGGTGGCAAAAAGCTAGGGCAATATTTTTGGCCTGATTTTTCATTGTGGTTTGAATCACTATCTCAGGGTGCTCTGATATTATCGATGGGGGTGGATTCAAATTCTAGTTAGAATAAGGGAAAGAATGAATGTGTGGCTTTAAAGTGGGAACATATGATGGACTCATCACTGGTAATTCGTGAAGTGACATGCATTGGAGATTATTTTGTACCTATGGAAGGGAAGAGAGACTATAAAGGAGGAAGCTCTGTTTGAAGATCATGGAGTACATATGGCAGCACATTTCCCAGAGATCCTAAAGATGCATGTGGATAAAGAGTCCTCCTAGATAGTCATGGTTCCCATTACGACAGGTGGTAGTAACAGTTGGGATATTTCAAATAACTTCCATGTAAACTATAATTTGTTGCGGTTAAAAAGGCCTCTAGTAAGGACTTTAAGTCATTTTTTTTAATCTATCGGCAAAAAGGTGTGTTGGAAGGAGTATGAGCTTCTGCATGAAGAAGGGGAAGAATAAGGAAATAAATTCCAATGGACAGCAGGATTAATTGCTGAAAAGAACGGTCTAGATCATGCAAGACTTGTCAAAACAGCATCACTTCATAGAGCTGCACCATAGTGGTGTTGGAGAGAAACCACATCTAAGGGTAAGACCTTAATTTCAAAGGATGTCTTTTAAAATCTGCGTCTATCATCTTGAGGACACACAAGATAAGGGGAGACACACAAGATAAGGGGAGACAGAAAGTTATATCTATTAGAGAGAGAGAGTCCCACAGGATCTGAGCAAACTACAAATCTGCCAATAAAAGCCAAAAGTGTCATTAGAATTTAGACTTCGAAACATCACCAGATAAAATTGCAAAGTTGACAACTATATTATTCTTGCAATGGAGCAGAACTAGGTAATCTTATAAATGGTATAACATATTGATTGAAGAGAATAATATATAATTCTAAGGTATACAAGCATCCAGACTCTGTTAGCTGTATGTCTTTAAAGATGAAAACACCTACCAAAATGGAATATTCTATTCTAGATATGACATGTTTGAGAATGAGATGACAAAACATGCCCAACAAATCATCCAAAAATTAACTGTTAATCTCCCTTCCTAACATTTGGAGTCATGATACTCAGCTTTCAACATTATAAGTAGAGTTGAATTCAGTTCATAATATGATAGTATGCAACAATAACAGTATGCACTAATAACAAACACTTAGACTAGAAATAATTTCACCCCTGCTGTAAAGTGGTTACTCACCTACCACAGTAGAAGCTTCACCTAGACCGAGGGAATCCCTGAAAAACTCAACACTTTGATCATAAGAGGCAAGCATTCCCATGTTCAATGCCATGGCTCTTACAACAGTAGGGCCAGCACCTTTCCAAAGTGCCAAAACCCCTTCATCAGCAACAATACGATAAAGTGCATTGAACGCATTTGAGTAATTTCGGCGCTGAGCAGCAGGTAAAGTTGCATCAGCCTGCATACGAATAAGTGCCAAATCTGCTGGGCTACCAACACATGCTCCAATAGCACCAGCAGTCAGCCCACAGATAGCTTTCTGATAGAGAGGCAAGGGCTTCCCCTCATTAGCCTCTAGTGCTTTGTTTGTCAATATTCTATAAAGCAACACAACCATCAGGTAAGACAATAATAACAACTGAACTTAGAGGAGAAAATCTGCAGAAAATGTATTGTCTGATGCAGTTCTCAGAAGGATAAATAATAATGGTCATTGCAGTACAAGATCATACTACACAATGTGCCTTCTAGTTATAACTAATTGTAGAAACAATGAAGAGCAAGCATATAAAGCCATAAGCAAGGAAAGCTACAGATATGCTCATTTCAAATGAGACAATGGTTTACTCACCTGAATGATCCAAGTCGAGCAGTTGTGTACGTAGCTTGTCTGAGTAATCCAGCAGATAGACCCTGCAAATTGTGATTCAATTTAGACACCAGTAGAAGTATACCATAGGGAAGGGTAAATAAAAAATCCAAGCCAAATCCAATTTCAATGTTGGAAGATACATTGCATAGTCACTCTGGCATTACTTCATAGAATAAAGAACTATGTACAAAACTCACTTTTTCAGCTTATGTTACTTGTCAATAGCCAGATAATAAGCCATAAACCATATAATTTCCAAAGAAAACACCCTTATGAACAAAAGCATACAACATCGGAATCATTAACTTAAAAATTGTCCTCTATAGAAGAATGCAATAAGAAAATGACAGATTCAATAGCCTGATCCAGTGCTAAGTTCACTGACACCAAAGTAAAGAGCAATTATTGTCCAAGCACGATCCCAAAAAAATGGGAAGAATTGCAAAACCAGTCACATCCAGAGATCAAAAACAAAATTTGAAAAAACTCAAACTTAGAGCAGAAGAAAACCTTATAAAATGCAGTAACACCCTCATTCTTAAGCATGTTTGATGTCACCTGCATAGCCGGTCCTTGACCCAGTTGAATCCTCACCTGCACCAAACCCATTTAACAAAAAAACTGAATCATGAACCCCAAAAGGAATAAAGCAACAAAATAAGGGAAACAAACGTCACACAGAAAGCCAAAAGAATCGGCAGAAATCACAGATCACAGATCTGAATTTCTTCACACACATATAGCATAATACAAATGTATAATGCCCTACATCATATCTGGGAAAGAGAAGGAGTAAGAAAAACTCAATGATCCATTAGAAGAATCAAACCAAAAAGACTGCAAAGGCGAATGCTTTACCTTGATCATATCAACAGGTTGTATAACACAGGTGGCGAGCATACCGGAGGCTCCGCCATTGACGAAAGGCTTCACAGTAGACCATGCACCAGCTGGTTTGACCTTCTTGTTGTCTCCCATCTCCGAGATTCCAAGTTTCTGCGGAGAAGCAACAGAGCTTTGCGGCTCAGTGAGGCAAGGAACGAGAGGGAGGCAACGAGGGAAACAGGGCGTCTTTCTTTCGTTTTATATTTACCATTTAGTAAAATCAACCATTAACTATTGTACCTGCGAATCCATTTGCTTTCCAGTTCCAATCATTTGAATAGAAAAAAAAAAGCATAATTTATAAATAATGTGAATTTATATATATAATCTTTTATATTGATAAATAATTATTTTTTTAATTGGCATGATTAATATTAGCATTCACCCATAACTAATATATCAATATAAAATATAAAATTTATGGGAAGTTATATTATTCATGAGCCAAAAATTCCTCTCAAATTTAATGCTATTTACTTTTAGAAGAAAATTTAAGTACTTAAAAGTTTTAAACTTATTAATTTAAAAATGGAGCCCTTGCTGCTCTCTAAGGTCTTAAACTTATTAATTTAAAAATGGAGCCCTTGTTGCTCTCTAAACCATCTTCTCTTGTGAGAGTTGAAATCTCAGTTTGTAATCTCTACTCCTCTCAACGCCTATCTCAGCTTTAGTCAGGTGAGAAGTTGTCTGTGATATGTATGTATTCTTCTATTTTTTTGTTCATTTGTTTAAAGGGTTTTATGGTGTGTGTGAATTTTTAAGAATTAGATGAAAATTGGAAAGCTCCTCAAGTTTTTTAAGGTATTTCTGGTGAGGTTTTTCAATAGCCTAGCATCTTTGATCTTTGGTGGCCATTTTGCCTTGATCGGTGATATGCTTTGCTTTTGGTTTGGTGTTTATTTGTTTGCTCGTTCGCTCGATTGTTTTTTTGGTTGGCTCTTTTCCTTCGTTGTTTGGGGTTTGTATATATAATGGGTTGGGGCAAAGTTCTGGTAGGTTTCTGGTGGTAGGTTTCGTGACTGGCTGCTAGTGAGTCAAGTTTTGTTTGGTTGGAACGCGATTCCGTGCGTAGAGGCTAGATCCACGCACGGAATGCGTGGATTATGTGAGTGGAATGAGGGTTTTCTTTTTTTTTAATTTAAAAAAAACTGCACGGCCACAGTAATGTGTGTGTGGCCGCGCAGGCCGTGCGTGGCGTTGTGCCATGCACGGAAACAACGCCCAATGGGTAGAGTTTTATATCTAAGTCAAGTTAGGTCGTGTTGTTGGGCTTTTGATATTTGTTTCCTTTGTATTATTTTCTCATTTAATGAATTTTGTTTCTTTAACGATTCACAGTTGAATATCCTTGCTACTCATAAAAAAAAAATTTTGGTTCCAGCAAAAAAACAACCTAATATAATTTTTAATTAAATTACAATAAGTAAATTTTAAATTTAAAAAATAAGTTAATATTGTTAATAACAATAATTAGTGATAGGATAAGTATTAATTTAATTGCAAAATATATTTAATATATAAGTTTAAGTATTTAATTTTTTTTATTTTTTTGAATATGAACAGTGCACTTTTTTGGATATTATATATCTTAATATATTGATGGTGATGTACAAGATGAACCATGTAAAAAATTCGAAGTTTTGTTATTTTTTATTTCATTGATTTAAACTCACCTTTTAGGGAGAATTATAATATGGTCAAAATAATAAATTTATTATAAAATATGACCTATTACTTCTTATTTTTCTAATTTTATTATTCAGTATTCCAGATTTTAACACTTTTTATCAGTTAAAATTTTTATTTATAATTAATTCACTATACTAGTAATTAACTCTCCCTACATTTTATTGGGACCAAAACTCCTTGCTTAACATATATATTTATTCAGTAATATTTTCAACATATTTTTTTTAACTTTTTAACAATTAACTAAAATAGTCGCATACTTTTGCTTGTAGTTTGAAATAAGTTGCAATATTCACAAATTGAAAAGAAGAAGCCTACACTTTTTATGTTTTATATTGACTGATTTAATATTTTATTTTATTATAAATTTTATTAATTTTTAATGTAACATTTTAACTACATTTATTTAAATATTACTATACTTATTCATTTGAAATTATTTAATAAATGCGGTTATATTTCTAATATCAAATCTGTCAAAATATTAGCATATTTTTTTAATATAAGTCTTTGAAATTTATTTACATTTGATTGAAATAAAAAATATCTATGTTAGATTATACGGATATATTTATAATTTAAGTTGTTTTAATATAAATTTTAATTAATAAAAAGGTATTTTAGAATCTTTAAGGGAATGTTTTTAATAGAGTTAAAAATTAGATTAAAGTGTAGATTTTGAAAATAAAAATGAGATCTTGTAATCTATCTATTATTATATATTATCAAGTAGAGGTCGAAAGTATAACGTGTCACAATTTCATACCTTCACATTATCATGTTGATTATGAAAAAAATCTAACCTTACATATTCTAAATAATATTCACTTCCTTATATATGTTTTTATTTTTTAAATTTGATGATAAATATGGAAATAAAAATAATATATTTGTGTATATATTTGTGAAAAAAATAAGATTTGATTATCTAAGTTTATATCAATTATTATTCGATAAAATCTACATAAATTCATATTATGTGAATCTTTTCGCACTATTGTGAGACCATTTTTAGTAGCATATGTAGCATTTTGTATCATGATTTCAAACCTCTACATCATTATACTGATTATGAAAAAAATCTGACTATATATATTCTCAATAATATTTATTTTCTTATATATATTTTTATTTTTTTTAAAAATTTGATCATAAATATGAAAAAAATCATATATATTTGTGAAAAATCAAGATTTGATTGTCTAGGTTTACATCAGTCATTATTCAGTAAGAACTATATAAATCCACATTATATGAATTTTTTGTATTATTGTGAGATTATTTTTAGTTATGAAGGCACCTTGAATGATAAGGTTTCTTCAATTGAAAGTTGTTATGATTAATATCATTAATTTTAAAATAATAAAATTATTTTCAAATTTTTATTAATTTTTTATCTAGCATGTAATGAAATATCCCGAGCATCGCCAAGGTGCAATATATATTCATGTAATATTAAAATTAATCATTGTATTACCAATTTGAATCAATATATTAATTATCATTTTAATTTATTTATTTAATTTTAAATACTAATAATTAAATCATATAAATAAATATAATGGAATGAGTATAAATATGATATGTTTTTGACATTTTATAATTATATAATTATCATAAAAAAATATTATCACTCTTACTATAATTCCCTTAACACGATATAAAAGAATATCAAATTGCTTTTCTTTTGGCCAACAATCAAATTGCTAATATTATAACACACATAAATGATATATAATAGAAACATTATAAATAATACTAAGTTATTTAAAATTAAATAAATAAATTAAAATGATAATTAATATATATTGATTCAATATACCTAGATTTACCCATGTATCACAGAAGTTTCAAATTCTAGTTTTCAAGAAACTAAAGAGAGATCAATGTACTTACTCTTTGAATTACTAGTAAAAAATTGTATTAATCTAATATTATGTTTCAAAAAGTTGAAAATATTAAAATAAACAAAAATATATAAATTAATCTAATAAATTTAAACAATCCAAATAAGTTAGTATTATTTATAATGTTTCTTGAAATCCTGTGCTTACAAAAGTTAATTTCCTTAGTCCAACCCCAACACACAAACAACCATAATGCTTACAAAAGTTATGGTGGTTTTGAAATATGGGTTCATTTTTTTTTAACAACAAAAGACCATTTTATTAATATCAACAAAATAAGTACAAACGCCAATAGCCGAAGTCAAGATAAAAAACATCTAGATACAACTAATAAGCCAAAAAAACAAACAAATATAACCAAACAACTTAACAATTAACCTATACCACTTCCCAGTTCAACAGTAGTTGATTCATCTACATCTAAAATTGACACACCATCCTCAAAACAATCATTTCTCAAAATATCAGATAAAGAAGATGATGCTACATTTAGCCATCCTTGTGGATTCATCTTCTTAGCTCCAATAGTTGCAAGACAATCTGCAGCATTGTTACCTTGGTGAGCTACCAAGGAAAAAGAGACCTGAGACAATGATTGTTTTAGGGACAATATATCAAACAATATAGATTCAGACTGCTATTCACAACCAGAAGTAGAATTCTCCACTAGCAATTTATACAATCCTTCACAATCCATTTCAACAATGATATCACTATCAGGAAATCCATCACACACTAATAAGGCTTCCCTAACTGTTAAGCATTTAGTCATAAAAGGAGAAAAGACATTAACAGATAAAGCCATACCTCCCAAAAATTCCCTAAGACTATTTCTGCACACAATGCCAACTCCAGCTTGCCACGAATGCTTGACATAAGATCCATCAACATTAATCTTGACAATACCAATAGGGGAGCCTTGCATTTTAGATTTCTACATACATGATTAGATTTTCTAATATGAATCAAATCTTTTGTATTCCAGAAATCTTCTAGTAGCTTCTGGCCATTATAGATCACTTTCAAAGCATCTATTTGAATGCCATTGAAAACAAAATCACACCTAGTCTTCCAAATAGACAAATATAACCTAGCCACCAAAGCTTTCCCATAATCATTTAAATCTTTCTTCCACACAAACAGCTCTTCAAACCATTCTTCAATGATTATAATAGACTCTTTTACAATATGCAGAGTTAAAGTACAGTCATATCAACATCCTTCTATCCAAGGACAGAAAAGCAATATATGCTTAGAAGATTTAGCCTCCTTACCACAAATAGGACACATTGCATCTACAGACTATCCCCTTTTAAAAAGAGCATATTTTGTTGCTAAGGATCCATCTACAACTCTCAATAAAAATTGCTTGATTTTTGGAGGTATCTTAAATTCCAGATTTCTTGCCACAACAACTTAGGAATCTGATAAGATCTACTCGAATCTTGAATTGGCATCTCCTCAATTTTTCTAGCCATATGGTAACCAGATTTAGCAGTATAAATCCCATCCCTAGTATACTTCCAAATCAACTGATCATCACAAGGAATACGAGGGATAGGAATACTCAAAATTTTAGCCGTCTCTAAGATAGATATTTTATCAATGATTTTATCAAAACACCGTTATCCTTTAATGATTAAATCTGCCACAATTAGATTCCTTTCTTCCTCAGATAAAGGATCAGTACATAAAACTCCATTACCAATTCCTGGAATCCAACTATCTCTCCAAACCTTCACCTTCATACCTGAACCAATTCTCCACATCAAACCATCATATAATAAATTCCTACCCTTAATTATACTAGACCAACAGCTTTGTATCCTTTTTTTGCTTCCAAAAAATTGCCATTAGGAAAATAAATTCCTCTTAAAATCTTACACCACAAATCATCTGGATTTTGCAAAATACGCCAAGCAGTTTTTTCAAGGAAAGCTCTATTAAAATCATGAAAACTTCTAAAACCCATACTTCACTTTTTCTTTGAATTTGTCATCTTTTCCCATTTCTTCCCGTGAATGCTTCTACCTTCTTGCTCACATTGATTCCACCAAAAATCTACAATTAAGCTATCAATTTCCTTGCAAACTGTTTTTTGGAAGCATAGAACATGACATAGGATACACATGAATTGAGTTTGCTACTACTTTAATCAATACCTCCTTACTAGCAAAAGTTAACAACTTTTGCTTCCATCATTGCAATTTCGCCAAGATCTTAGTTTTAATAAAAGCCATAGTAGCATCTCTAGATTTTCCCCATAATACAGGTAATCCCAAATATTTTCCTCGCTGACATGAATCCTTAATTCCCAAAACCTCTTATACACTACTTTTAATTTGTGGATACGTATTGGCAAAAAAAAGATACACGATTTGTCAAGATTTATCTCTTGACCTAAAGCTAAGCAATACATGTCCAGAATTTTCTTCAACACCCTGTAATTAACACTATCAGCTTTCGCAAATAAAAGTGCATCATCTGCAAAGAAACAATGGGAAAGCATAGGACCTCCTCTTGATAACCTCACAGCCTTCAAATCGCCCTTCTCCACATGGTACTGCACCATTAAAGATAAAACATTAGCTGCATTATAAAGAGGTAAGGAGACAGTGGGTCTCCTTGCCTGACACCTCTCCCTGGTTTCAACTTATCTACTTCTCTTCTTGAAATTTGCAAGTTGAACATAGTAGAAGAAATACATTCCATAACTTGGTTCATCCACACATCATTGAACCCTATTCTCAATATAACTTCCTTCAAAAACCTCCAACTTACATGATCATATGCTTTACTAAGATCAATCTTCAAATCTAATTCCACCCTACAACCCTTTTTTCTCTTTTTCAAATAATGGAAGGCTTCTTGTGCAACTATAACATTATCATGAATCATTCTACGAGCCACAAAAGGCCTTTTCTGAGGAGAAATACAACGACTCATCAAATTCTTCATTCTACTAGTCATAATCTTTGCAATTATTTTATAAGAAATATTGCATAATCTAATAGGCCGAAATTGCTCCACATATTCAAATTTGTCCAACTTTGGAATTAGGATAATATTTTGTCTCATTAATGCACTTTAACTTTGTTCTTCCTTCAAAAAAATCTCTCACCATAGAACACACCTTTTTTTCACCTTAGACTAAGAAGATTGATAGAATAAAGCTGGAAAACCATTTGGTCTAGGAGATTTATACGCCCCTAAATCAAAAACTGCCCTTTCCACTTCTTTATTAGAAATAGGCCTCATCAAAGAGATATTATCATCATCAGTCACCACTCTTTTAACATATCCTAGTACCTCTTCCATAGATTCATCAGATTTACATGCAAACAGATTATTATAAAACTCAGTAAACAATTTATCAATGTCACCTGACTACTCTGACCAGACATCTTCACTATTCTTTAGCCTGAGAACTTTATTTCTCAATCTTCTTTATATAGTAGTGGTAGGAAAAAATATGATATTTCTATCACCAAATTGAAGCCAATTCAACCTTGAACGTTGCCACCAATAAATTTCTTCCTTATCTCATGCTTCTTCAATTTTTCTAATAAGATCTTCAGCTGCTCTTGCTTTTTCTTCAGTAAGAATTCCCTTACTACAATAAGCTAATTTCACCTTTAACTCATCAATAAGTTTTTTGTTATTGGGGAATTATGATCTACTTCATTTAACTAAAGCAACTTGGCAAGGCTTCAAATGTCCTACTATCTCCTTTACTCCATTTTCATAACAATCCACTCCTTCACCCTACCCCTTCTTCACAATATCTCCATACCTATAATGTTTTACCCAATTTGCTTCAAACTTAAAAGACTTTGAACTTTTTCATCAATATAGCAATAGTCCAGAATCAATAAATGGTGATCTGAACCAATAGGCTTAATATGAAATACCTGTGATTTGCTGAACTCCTCCCTAAAATCAACATTACCAAGACCTCTATCAATTCTTTCTTTAATGTTTGCACTACCAAATCTTCTGTTGTTCCAAGTACATTTTGAACCTTTGAACTCCAAATCCATTATATTACAATCTGAAAGCAATTTTTGAAAATTTATCATCTTCTTGCAGCTTTATCCCTTCTACCCAATTTTTCTAATTGAGAGGCCACATCATTAAAATCTCCAATGCAAACCCATGGCACATCCACACCACTAGCCAACATACGAAGCCTATTCCTTACAATTCTTCTATCCTTTTCTTTTGGAGGACCATAAACAAAAGTAATAAATTTTGGTGCATTCAAGGTTGAAGAAGAAACAGACAAATGAATCAAATTTTTTGTGCAGTACCAAAAAGAAACTTCCACTTCCTCTCTCCACCAAAGAGCCAAACCACCAGATCTTCCAATAGGATCCACATATTGTTCCTTCACAAAGCCACATTTCCTTCTAATCTTCTTCAATTTCTTCTCTAACACTTTTGTTTCCATTAAGAAAACTAAAGAAGGTTTATATTTTTTGCAATTCTCCTTTAAATTCTTAACTGTTAAGGCCACCCCTAAGCCTTGACAGTTCCATGATAAGAGTTTCATGGTGATTTAGGGGCTGTTAAAGGCCAGCCACCTATGCCATTAGAATCAGTAGATACCTTTTCATCTTTTCCCTTTAAACAACAACTACCTCGCTTTCATGCAACAGTCTTCAATTCTTAAACTCTACACACTTTAATCTTCTTTCTACATTTCTGATTTTCTTTTTTCAACCCCTCAGCAAAGGTAGAAATCTTAGCTTTGAAATTATCTTGTTGAATCACAATTCTCCTTTTTTTTTTCGTACCACCACCAAGCTGATCCTCCACCAACCTTTTCGATCTCACATTTTTTAATTTTTCAATAACATCACCCACACAAGACTTGTCCACAAAAGGTACAATGGAAAGCCTTTGAGTCTCCAAATCCAATATACCTACATCTTCATCAACTTCTCAACCCATATTTTCAACAACTTCTACATTGGCCTTTTTATTCTGTGATATTCTATTAGCCGTATAATCTTGAATATCTTCAAACTTTGACCTAGAACTTTCACCTCTAGTAAAAAATACTTCAGATCTATCATCAAATTCTCTTCCAATAAAGTCAATAGCCATCACCTTCTCCTTACCTTTTCCCTTACCTACTATCACTTCCTTCTGTCGGTTATTCCTTAAAATATACCCTCCTCCCTCAACAATTCTAATTCCCTATTCTCTATGAGAATTAGAATTGTTATTATTATGCATCTCCCTTCTATTCCTTCCTTCTACTTTTGTGAAGCCTTTTTTCACTTCTATTAATGCATCTTCCTAATCTCTGATTGGTACAGTAGAAGTCCAAACACCATAATGAGGTTCATTTCTTCGCACACTAGAGATCTTTCTTTTAGAAGCACAAACTCTCGGTTCATGACCAATACATCCACATTTGAAACAAAAATCCTGCAGTTTTTCATATTTGATTGTTATCCAGATCATACTTCCATCAGGCCTTAGAATCCAAAAACCTGCCACTAAAGGTTTTCTCAGATCAAGGATTACATGAATCCTCAAAAAACAATGCAACATTCTACCATTCAACATTGGATTCTCTATCATAACTACCTCTCCAACCTTACCACCAAGCATCAAAGCATTGCTTACTGTATTAGAAAAGCATGATTCACCTAAGACTTACAGAGCAGGTGTTTTTTGGCTAAATATAGAGCAGTCATTCTTTTCTTCAATTAAGATGAAATATAATTTAGGAGTCACTTAGTTGAGGAAAGTAAGAGGGGTCAATTAAATTTTTTGAGAAGTAAACCAATTGCACTTGCTTGATTTACATAAACATAATAGTTCTCAGAAGTTAATAGTCCAATTTTCTTGATACTTGGGGAAGAAACTTAATAATACCCAAATAAATTCTATTTCCCTAATATTTAATAATTTCTTTTCTAGATTGCCCTTACCCTTTAAACCTCTAAACATAACACTATCTTTTTTTTTTATAGAAGAAAGGAACCCATCTAGAGTTTAGAAGTACCAAACATGTCCTTATTCAAAATACAAGTTAAACTATTGGAAGGGGTACTAATCATGTAATAGCCTGGGGTCGCCGAGAGAGCTTGTTGTGCCAGGTGGTGAGCAGCATTATTTGCAATGTGAGAGAGGTGTGAAATATCAACCTCCCAATTTCTTTGGAGAAGGTTATTAATATCCATCACAATTTCTCTATCCGAATGGGAATGAGGAGCTTCTTGAGTAATTAAATTAATTGCAACCATGGAGTTAGATCCTAGCTCAATCTTCCTATACCCAGCTTCCTGTGCCAATTTTAACCCAAGCAAAATAGCCCATAACTCTGTAACAAGACTATCGCCATGGGTCATACTATGTATGAACCCAGCTTTGAATGAACCAGTGTGGTCCCTAATAAATCCTCTACATCCTCTATTGCTTGCAACCTGAGAGAAAGCTCCATCAACAGTAACTGAAACCACGTCGACTGCTGGAGGTTTCGATCGTGCTTTAGGATCTCACAAAACGGTACCATTCCAGTTGATTCCAAAAGCCTTTTTCCTTGTCAACTCAAGAGAATGATAAATAGCATTAGCTTCAACAAGGAAACACTCATTAAATGGGATTTGACCTTCAAACACTCTCTCATTATGTCTTTTCCACACCATCCAACATATGATAGTAAAGGCTGATGCCCAATCTTTGTACTGTTTACCTCTATTTCGCTTGAGATTCCATTCAATCTACTCGGTCAAGGGCAAGGAAAAGAACTCGTAATGTTTGGTGGGGTCCATTATGGCTTTCCATAATGTAACAGTGCTAGGGCAATCCCTAAGAACGTGTAAAGTGCTCTTGCAAGCATCCATGCACCAAGCGCAACTATCATCATGCGACATACCTCACTTTTGCCTAGCTTCATTAGTGAGAAGCTTGTTATAGGCCACAAGCCATAGGAACGACTTACATCTTTAGGGAATATGAAACTTCCAAATCCTCTCCCAACACCTTCCTGCTCTGCTATCAAGATTCAGGAGGCTATTTTAAGTAAACTTCACAGAGAAAACACCATTTTTGTCCCTCTTCCAATGAACATCAGCACGCCTATTCACAACTTCAATGCCATCATTCACACAATCCCAAGTGGCTTTAATTCCTGCCCACTCGTTTGATCACAGCTGCTTGGTGTTAGTGCTGGGCATTAAGTCATGACTGCACTTATATTTCTCATGAACAACTTTAACCCAAAGGCCATCCCTCCATTTCACTAATTTCCAACCAAGCTTCATGAGTAAAGCATGGTTCTGTACAATAGCATGTCAAAGGTCGAGCCTGCCATGGCTTTTAGGTTTACAAACCTCCTTCCAAGCAACCAGGTGGGTCTTCCTTTGCTCCTTCGTATGCCCCTAAAGGAAGTTCCTATTTTGTTTATCTAACATGTCACAAGTGCTAACAGGGAGGAGTGAAGTTTGCATGGAGTAGGAGGGAATAACAATAGAAATAGGAGTAATTAAAGTATTCCTACCCGCCATTGAGAGAGCATTCACTTTCCAATGAGTCAATCTTTTCTTAACCTTGTCTACCATCTCAATAAACGACTCTTTCCCAACTCATTGGTGGTGAAGTGGGACCCTGAGGTATTTACTAAGATTAGCAGTATGAGTGAAGCCCAGCAAGTTACTTAATTCCTCTCTTCTAATATGGTGAACATTCTCAGAAAAGAAAACTCTAATCTTAGAGGCATTAACTTTCATTCCACAACTCAATCAAAAAGAGTCAAGGCAATCTTTTATCGTTTCCGCTTGATCAATGGACGCTTCTGTAAATAACATAATATCATCAGCAAAACACAAATGAGATAGGGGTGGACTATTCTTACCTAGTTGAATAGGTTGCCATTGCCTTTCGTGACATCACATGAGAATAAGGTGTGCCAGCTTTTCAATACTTATAACAAAGATGTAGGGCGAAATTGAGTCTCCTTGACGAACACCCCTCTATGGGGGCTAAAAGCCTAGACTCTACTTCCATTCCAAAGAAGCTACATGGATGTAGAGGAGATGCAGTGTTTGATGACTTCAATTATATTTCCAGGGTTTTCTTCTTGCACACAAATTTAGTTGGGAATCCATGATAGCATAAGTTCTTTGCCTCATCTTTATACTTAATATTAGCTTGAAGCCATGCCAAAAACATGGTGTTCTTTTTAAAGCTTTGTTCTAGAGCCAAATCAAAAGGCTTATTATCATCCAATATAACCAAGATCTGGCAAATGAAAAGATAACTTTTTCATAGAAGGTTTTTGTAATTGATATCAAAAGAAAATATTCTCTAAACGGTTTCACAGAGAGATAGATATCTGCAATCATAATATAATTTAATCTCATCATAGATTCATTAATGATTATTGTCATGTGAATCTTTGTAAAAAGTCATTATGATCCTATCAGGCCCCTTATTCACGTACTTTAATAAATACTTAATTGATTCAGCATTATTGGAATTCTCTACATTTATGTGAGCATACTTTAGCAACAAATGTGAATTATATGGTATAATAAATCTATTGTTTAGTTCAACACCATTTGTTTACTATGGTTGTATCATTATCTAACCTCCTGTACCTAGAATATCCATTTTCATCAATTATTGTGCAACCATCGAATACCTTTAGATAATGCTTGGAGCACTACCCATCAACCATACATTGTGAATTAGGATTCATTGAGCCATATGATCTATGAATCATAAGAACACTAATAGCTTCAAATGGTCTAAAATTATTATTCTTGTCTCGAATTTCAACTAATATTATTTTGTTTATATCATCTAGTAAAGGAAATTTTTGATTGTTACATATAAACATCAGAATATAAATATGGGGTAAACCACACTTCTGGAACTCTATTGTGTATAGAGCTACAATGATAATAAAATATTATTAATAATATAAAATTAAAAAGTAACACCATTATATTAAATAAAATAAAATATTTAAAAACCCAAAATTAACATATAGCATTAAATTTAAGCCATAATATGCAACTCATTAGAATAGATTGTTGAACACCTCTTTATTGCTTTATCATCCTAATTAATAATTACTATATTTAAATTATGTCTACTTCATGCTTGGGACAAAGCAACGTGCTAAACATAGGTAGAGGCAAGTGCAAGTCAACATTGCACTAACTTTGCCCTTAACTCTTATTTATTTCTTGTCATTCCCAAAGCAACATAAAAGGGAATCATCATTGACTCATATTGAATAGTAATATGGCATCAAATGAACACACAAATTTGGGTTTATAGACTTCCAATCCTTCATTATATCTAAACGTCACATTGTCCCATAAAAAATGCTTACTAGTAAATGTAATAATTAATCAAGTACCATCACACAAACTAAGTAATGACTAATTATTATTTCTCAACAAAATAATTAGGAATCCAAATTTAAGCCATATCAGATAATTAAGCAATTATAAGGGTGTGAATGGACCTTGACCCCAACCCAATGTTTGACCCCCATCAACACCAAGCCCTAGCCAAGGCATAGAGCCAGGTTTTTACTTACTACTAAAAAAATTAATAAAAGAATTAAAAATTAAAAATATTTTCATTTATTAATAAAAACATAACTACCTTCTTCTAACATATATTTCCTTGGACAATAATGTTAAGACTGAAAGTATGATTTTCTAAATTTATCAATAGTCAATAATTATATATGATTTTTATATAATATTAAGCTAAAAATCAATTTAAAATTTTAAACAACATCAAAAGAATAAAATCTTAATATGTCTTCATAATAATCATAAAGTCAATTTATTATGTAAGTTATATCAAGAAAAACCATATAAAATAAATATATAATTATAAAAAAGTAGATAAAAAAGTTATATATATATGTATATCTATATATGTATATTGGGTCGGGTTTGATTCCAACACTATTAATAGTCATTATATCATTATATGAAGTAAAACATTTTCAAAGTAGAATTTGTTCATCATTGTATCTTGATAAGTTTGAATGTATATCATACGCCACCTATGAATGATGAAGGAGAAATGATTCTTTTTTCCATAGAAGATGATGTAGTTTCGTCCTAAAAATATCATATTCAAAATCAGGGTATAACTCTACTACTTAAATGTTTTTGGTTATTTTTTATGTATGACAACCTTGAGGACTCTATCTAGTACTAGGAATATGAACCTAATGGCTTGGCCCATACAACCCATAAAATGTGAGTTGAGTTGCGAAAATCCAACTTATTAAAAAACATGTTAGCTTTGATTGGCCCATTTGGTATAGAGGTTGTAACACCCCTCATGACTTTGTTTTGGCACTGTGTGCAGAACCGAAGGAAACAGGATGGAGGAAGGCTCAAGTGGAGGAAAAATTGAGCTCCATGCCGCGGCTTGAAGTAGGGCCACCGCGGCGAGAGCAAGTCCAGTGGCGTTTTCTAGCTGAAACATGGTGGAGCCGCGGTGAGCTGCCCTGAAGCTGTAGTGAGGCTCAGGTTTCTGGTTTAAATCAAGAACATTTCGGATGAACAAAAAGAAAGAAACGAAGGGGAGCGATGGAGAAGAACGGAGGAGCTGTGCTAGGGTTCGAGTTTTCCGGTCATTGGGAGTGATTTTCGGACCTCAAGAGCTTGGATTTACGTGGGTAAGTGATCTCTACTCCTCCCTTTCTATTTTCTTTGATTTAAATTTGGGATTTTTTGTTATATATTGGGATTTTCGGTTTGGGACGAAATCCACCAATTGAAATGGATGAAATGGAGTTAAGGAGGTGTGTTTTGGTGTTTTTGTTGCCTGGGTGTGAGTTTTGAAGGGTGTATGTATGATTTGAGTTTAACCCTAGGTTATTTTTGGTTAGGGCTCTTGGGAATCCAAAATGTATGGGATTGTTTGGTGTTTGAATGGTTCCTAGGAGCTTAATGATGCATAAAAGGGGTGTTGGAACCTTGGATTAGACTAAAGTAGTTGAATTGTGATGTTTGGTTTATTGGTATATGTGGTTAATTGAGGAATTGTGATATTGTGAAGGTTGTTTGGTCAACCGAGAGGGGTTCAAGTGTGTTGGACAACTCGAGAAGTTCATGGAATCCACGTGTGTGGTATTAACACTTGAGGTAACCAGGTGTTTGTTTGTATTGTATTATTTGTATTGTATGATAGTATGTATATTGGTGTATATATGCATGTTTCTTTCATACAATGATATAGATGTGTTTGTGTGTACTTTTTTCCATATATTGTGGTATGCACACAGTTAGATGTTGATTATGATGATGATTACATATGTGATGATGATATTGATATGATATGACGTAATGCATAGCATGACATTGTGACATGATGATGATGATACATGAGCATCACCACATAACATTGTGAGATCGTGATATATAGTGGATTGGGTGGTGATGATGATATGATATATGATGATATATGTTAGGGAGGATAAAGATAGAATATATATGTTAGAGAGGATAAGGATGGGATCCCTGTGGCTAAATCACCTCCTATTGCTAGGAGGGGAAAGATGCACAATGGACTACACCTTCCCTAAATCACTGTCAATTCATGGTAGGAAAAGGGAAAGAGAGCCACGGTCTGAACATTAGTGTTACCTTTGGCTGGGTGCACTAATGGGAGGTGAGCTTGGTGATGTCCCGGAATCAGTCTTCATCGACTGTTGGAAGGGAATTACCTATATGAAATGTCCTGTTATGACGATAGCCCGTGCTTCTAGCTGTGTGTGAGGGAGACATGCATTCAATTCATCTCACATTGCATTCATGGATTGTATGACATATATGTATATATATGTGTGTGTGTGTGTGTGGTTGTTCCTGGTTACTGAGACATTGTCTCACACCCCTCTCCCATGAACTAACCTTTCAGGTGATGGTTCTGGCACTAGTCCTGAGAAGTCGAGGGAGTAGTATCGGACGTGGGAATACTAGGTCTATGTAGTTTATGTGTAATTTGGATCTGTATCTTGTGCCAAGTAGGATAGAATGTTTTGTAATGGATGGATGTTGTATGTATGGATATGTATATGGAATTGTGTTGTATGCGTTGTGTATGCTGGATGGTGGTGTATATGTGAATGTTTGGGCCTCGTTGGTGTGTTTTAGGGCCTGTAGCCCATTTTGTCAAATGGGGTTCAAGGGGATCAAATCTCAGAGAAATGGTTCCTTTGAGGTGAAACCTCTTTGGACAAGTTGGTTGAGTGGTTTTAGACCTATATGAATGGTCATGGTTGGTCAGGTTGCCTTTGGTGGCAAATGAGAGTTGTGAGTGGTGAGTTTTGGTCAAAAAGTGGTCAAAATGGTGTTAGATGTCCAGAATCTCTATATGGAGTTGGATTGAAGTGAAAGTGGTGTCTATGGATAGATTGTGACTAGATTGACTTGTAGGAGTTGGTATTAAGTCAATCGGAGGTCAGAACATAAAGTTATGCGCATCGGAAGTTTGCCCCAGTGTTAGAATTTTGTTGGTGTGGAAAACCAGCAGGAGGTGCCACGGCCCCAGGAAGCAGGTCACGGTGCCAGAGAGTCCAGTAGCGAGTGAAAAATAGGGGAGGTCTGGAGCTACGGCTGTACTATAGATTTTGTTGTTGTTTGGCTTGTTTCTGCTACTATGAAGTTTTGAGAAGTTGTTTTGAGATGTTGGGATTGTGTTTGGTTGGATTTTGAAGTTTGTGGTTGAGTCTGGAGGTTTTGGAGGTAGGGTGTTACATAGGTTAAATGGATTGACCGGCATAACCTATGGACCACCTTGTTTTTTTATTTTTTTTCTTTTTCTTAAAATGGATACTCACTCAGTTTCTCTAACTGACTCACTCATAGTCTTATCCCACTTGTGACTTGTCTTGTCCAATTGTCCCATTTTAAATCCCAACCCTAACTCCTTAAATTTGTTTGTAACAGTGTGACACCTAAACAAAAACTCTCAACTTTCCCTCTCCTCCATTCTTGGTAGCACCCACACTATTCACCAACTTTCATCTCCCTTACACTTGAAGCCACATAACACATCCACTTGACCATTCCTCTGTTGGTCAGTCTCACTCCTTACTCCTAAGATTTCGAAGATTAACTCTTAATCTCTCGTAAAGTTTTTCTATATGTGTGTGGTGGTAAGATCTTTGTCTCTCTATCGAAGACTTTCTCTACATTGATATCCTCTAGTTTGCAAGACTGGACTCAATCTCTCTCAAACAAATTATGAGATTAATCTTACTCAAACTTTCCCAAGCTTCCTATATAGTTTTCTTATTGTTGACAATAGTTGCTTTCAGTCTCTCCCATATATTCTCTCTCACATTGTTTCTTTATTTGTATGTAGAGGTAAGAGTTCTATTAATTATTTATTTACATGATGATTTGCTAAGCTGCTGAGTTCTGTTATTAGCACTGAGTTGTTAATTATTGAGTTGCTAAATTGTGTTAATTACTTAACTTATTTGTTTACAATCTTAAGTACAACCCTTGACTTACTTGTGCAGGGAACAAGACTTTTCCCATCCCTAAAGTTGAGTAAATGTATTAATGAACTTGCTTGGAAGCATCTTTAAACTTGCACATGAGCAATCCTTGCCCATAAACAACCTCATAATACAAATTGAAAAGGTTGAAATTTTATAATTATTAGTTAGTTACAGTGTATTAAGCATTTGAAAAAAATATATTTAATGTGTATTTCTAATTACTGATTGATTGCATTTTATTAAATATTTAAAAAGTAATTTAAAATCTTTATACTTCTTTAAATCAAATCAAATCAAATCAAATGTTGTAACCTTTTAATCCAACCAATCAAATCTACTTATTTAAATTAAATATTCAGATTTAATTTTTTTACATCTTCAAATTAAATATGAACTCAAATTTTATTTAATTGATGAAAATTAATAAAATCCTTTCCAAAAGTTTTCTAATCCAGTAAATAATCTGAATTAAAGTTAATATATAAGTTTTGAATGATCTAACAGTATAATGAATTATCGAAGTAATGAATTTGATTTAATTAAACAGTTTATGAAAGTATAATAATCACATTATTTCCAATATTTCTACTATCTTTCCCGCCAATTTCTGATATTTCAATAAAATTACATGATTCCAAATGATAATAAATAAATTTGATATCTTTCTTACTAACAAATTAGATGATACAATGATTGATTCAAATTAGAAAAGATTACTTCTTTTTTTGTGTGGGGGAAATCAACTTTGAAATATGTTATAAATTGCAAAAACAAATTGAGAATTAGAGTATAAATAAAAGTTATTAAAAATAATTAAGTAATTTTATTTTTTTGTGACAATAATTTTGTCTTTTAAAGGATAATTTATTTTACCCTTTAATTTTATGAACGCGCATTAAAAAGGGATCAAAACATAATTTTAAATAATAAAAGTATTACGTATAATGTAATTTACCTTCAGCAAAATTTAGTATAATATGCTAAATAAAAAGACATTATGATATAATGAGAAAAGATAAGATCTTATAAAGAAAATAATTTCATTCAATTTTTTATTTTAGACAAAATATTATGCTAAACCCTTATTTAAATCAATTAAATAACTACACTTTATTCAAAATGATCATTAATTTTTTCATTTCCAAATTGAAAAATCCGTCAACCTGCAATTATTTAGCATTATATCATATACGGCTGCCAACTTTCTCATTTCTTTCTTCCTTTTCCCACACCTTAATGCCACTATTATATACTCTCTTTGGTCTATATTATAGGGTATTTTATATGAAAAATTTTTAGTTCAAAATATAAGGTGTTAAATATTTTTCTTTCCATTTTACCCTTATATTTAATTCTTTCTTACTCCTCATTTATAACCATACAATAATAATAGAATGGGGTATTTAATAAGGCTAAAATGAAAAATATTGATACTTTTTACATTGATTTTAGGCAAAAAAATGATTTCCTTAATATGCATGTAATTGATACAAAATACCTTATAATATGAACCGGAGGGAATAATTTCATAATGTGATTGCTCGTAACTATAATCACACCCTGTCAATAATCATCATCACATTAGATAAAATTTTCAACTTTTTGAATCAAATCTTCCAAAGAAAAAAGTTTAAATCAAATCATGAATAATATTTAGAAAACGTTCACTAATTCTTTATCTGAGATGGTTGAATTTGACCCTTAGTTAGATTGATAGATAAAAGGCTATTTCCATTTTATATTTTATTACCCCTAAAAAATATCAATTCAATGAAAATGAATTGCATTTAAAAAATTGAATATTTAACAAAATCACACAAATTTGACACTGAAATTGATACTCAGATAATAAGCATGCTTGGAATTGTCAAGATGCAACCCCAAATTTCCCTTAGAACATTCCTAGACTTGTATGTGCGTAGCACTAAACTTGCTCGTGAGTAGCATTGGAATTGTTCTTGAGCATTTTCGGACTTACTTGAGTGCAACCCTAGACTTTTGCTTGTAAGCATCTTTGGACTTATTTGAGTGCAACCTCATACTTGTATATGGGTAGCATTGACTTGCTCGTGTGTAGCCTGGACTTGCTTGTGGAGAGAATAGGACTTGCCCACTCGCAACCCCAAACTTCATTGAGCATATCACCATACTTGCAATCATAAAAAAAAAAAAGAATTCCCCGTTCTCTAGAACTTATTCTTGGTCCACCATAATTTAATGAATATTATTCAGAAAAATGAGTATTCAAATAGGATCATGGTGCTTGTAATTTTTGCATTTGGGAGGAGGATACACGATTGGTTACCCCAAATATTTCTCCCATCAAGCAATCATCATATTCATTTAATTAATTATTCAATAACTTTAAATTTTGAAATCCTATAAAATTTAATTAGTCATTTTGTCAATTATATTAATTTAATTTAAGAATTAATATTAAAACTATTAATTTAATTTTGTAACAAAATTCTGTCAATTAAAAAAAATCCAAACAATCAACATTATAAAAAGTTATTGGCAAATAAACATTATTGAATGTTGAATTTAAAAGGATAATTTTAATTTAATTAGAAATTCTTACAAACTATTCACATTTTATTAATTGATAAGATAAAATTGAGTCCCAACTTTTAAATAATTGATACAATTTAATAAAAATCTTACTAAATATATTATACATTAATTTAACATTAAATGTGTTTTTTTTGAAAAAAAAAGAGTGTTCTTATTGAAAATTTTAAGAGGTTCACATTATGAATCCGTGTATGGGGACTTAAAAATCTCCATTTTCATCCTAAAGTAAGAGACCATTATGTTCAGTCTTGTTATATAAAAGATAATTAGTATTCTCAAATTTTTAATTTTTTAAATACATTATGGTTGTATGCTTATAGATATAGTTGATTCCATTCCCATTGTGCTTTCAAGTAAAATTAGCATGAGTGGCTTAACATTTCTTATTTTGTTACTTTCGTCAAGCAAACAATCACTGCCAAGATTCATTTTGAATCTACCAACTCTTGCAATTATTGCATTCAACCTCTTTAATTTAACAAAATGGCATGCACATATGTAATCACCCTATATTTCCATTAATCCACCTAAAGCAAAAGTGTAAAATATGGAGAAATAAAAATCAGCTTGTAATGCATAGGATATATGATCTTAAACTACTTTTATAACCATTAGTTTGACAACAACATTAACTAAAGTAGCGCCATCAACCAAACACATTGGTCGAGTGGTGATGTGAGGTTTGAATTATAATTTGAGAATGGTTACAAATCTAATATATTATTTTGCAGATACATATAAAATAATGTAGAAATCGCCACAAAAATCCTTGTTATCACATGTCAGCACAAAAGGATATTTTTATAATCTAAGCTTTCTTGACTAAAAATATTTCAAAAATCATTTGATGTTATATCATGACGACGATGAGAGCACAATGTGGATTGTTTCTTACCTCATTAATTGATTGATGAATTACGAAAAAAATTTCTTTAGATGAATGGAAAATTCGGATTTTTCATCTAATTTTAGATGGTAAATGAATTTCCTAAAAATTTCAAGTATATTTTAAAACTAAAGATTCCTAGAAATAAAATGGGAATACTGACTCTGTTCAAAATGCTTATCATACGAATTTTCATATCTCAAAATTCGTATTTTAGAAACTCTTTTACAAAAATTTTGAAATTCAAATTTTTGAATCAAAATTCATCTGTTGAAATTTGCTTTCATGATAAGTCTCTGTAAGACGAACTTTCAAAGGTAAAATTCGTCTGTTGCTTGTTTTGCTCATATTTGGCTACTGTGTGAATCTGTGAAATTCGAACTTTGTTGAATCAAAGTTCGTCTGTTTGTTTCTTGATCTCTGAACTAAGCTTATGACAGGTGAACTTCAAGATGAAAATTCGTCTATCAATAAGTCTTTCCTTGTAGGTTAACTTGTAACTGCTCAAAGTTCAAACTTTGACCCCTTAAAATTTGTCTGTTGAACGGTTACAGTCACTAAAACCAAAAGTCTCCCTCTGAATGGGCGTAACCCTATTCGTGTCTTTCTCAAGTTTGTTCAAATTCTCTCTTTAATTCCCATTAACTCTGTTCACAAATCTTCATTTCTTACAGATTAAACTTCTTTTCGCACCTTATAAACCCATTCCTAGCATCTTTCTGTATCATTCATCTATGAGAATGACAAGAGTTAAAAATCTAGAAGTTGGGAAAGGAGAGTCACGACCAAAGAGAGCTGTCAAATCCCAATACGCCTCAAAGGAGGGTGAAACTCAGAAAAGGAAGGGCGAATCTAGCAAGGTGTTAGGTAGGCTAGTCACCCAAGAGGGGGGGTGAATTGGGTGATGTAAGATTTTCACACTTTTTGGATCACAACCCAATTTCACTAAAAGTGCAGCAAAATAGGGATAAACAGAGAGAGTTGTGTGCTGCAACTGAATAGAAAAGATGAAGAACAATACACAACAATTTATACTGGTTCAGCCCAACCACTTGACTTACATCTAGTCCCCAAGCCACCACTTGGGATTTTCATCTATATTTCACAGGTTTGATCCAGGCACTTGTGAAGTCTCAGTACATCCCACAAGTTTCAATAGGCACTTGTGAAGCTACTATCCCCACACCCTTACAAGATGTGTAAATTTCTTAGTGTTTCCCTACACTAAGATTCTACCCAGAATATGTAGAAATAAATGTCTACAAAATGAAAACTCTCTTGAAGAGTAGATAATACATTGAAAGCTCACTCTATTAAGGTGGGTTTTTCAAACAATGCTGAGATAAAAAGATTTTACAAATTGTTGCAGCATTTTCGCATAAACTCTCTTAAGATTGTTACCCATAAGTTCAAATAATGTTCTATTTATAGATTTGTGGTGTAACTAGACGTTAGACACAAGATCTAGCCATTAGAGATGTTACCCAACAGTTACTCTGTAAAACTAGCCGTTCACCAACCACATTTAATGCGTTGACACTCTGAAATTCGAATTTTGGGTGTCAACAGATGAATTTTGCAGAGACCATAAGTTAAAGACTTTAACGTTGAACTTTGAAGTTCGTCTGTTCTAAAGCAAAATTCGAATTTTCATCTTTGACAAATGTTTCTATGTTGGAACATACAAATTTTCAAGTTTAAAGTTCTTCTGGTAAGTGTAGTGCCTTCGAAGTTCGAATTTTGGTGTCCAAAATTCGTCTGTCAGTGAGCAACTCAATATGGCACAAGTTCTTCCTTTTGAAATTTGAATTTTGGATGTGAAAATTCGTCTGTTTGCTGTTCCAGAGGAATTTTCACATTCTGGGGATTTGAATTTCAAATTTTCAAAGCCAAATTTCATCTGTTAGACTTGAAGTTTGAATTTTAGATGTGGAAATACATCTGTTGGCTATTCCAAAAGTATCTTCACATTCTGGAGTTTTGAAATTCTAATTTTGAAAGCCAAAATTCATCTGTTAGACTTGAAGTTCGAATTTCAGAAGCCAAAATTCGTCTATCAGTGGCAAGCTCAACATGGCACAAAGGTTCTCTTCGAAATTCGAATTTTGGAGGCCTGAAATTCGTCTATCAGTGGCAGAACCTCCGTAACTTCAAACTTTGCACTGTAGACAATTTTGTAGAAGCTATAACTCTCTCATTTTAACTACGAGTTAAACAAATGACCCATGGTTAGAAAGCTCTCAATTTCTATTTTAAAATACAACAAGTTTCACTTAAAAAACAAGCGTATTTTGTGAGATATGATCAAAATAATGATAGGAGGTTAAAACTAAAAATCCATATCTCACTACTCAAATTTAAATGATCATAGCTTTTTCTTATGACCTTTATTTTGAGTGAAATAACCTTCTTTGAAAATCTTATTAAGTCTAGTTTCATATGAAATAAGTTTTACATCAAAGCCATTTTTATTTTGAGAGATGTATTAAAAACACTAATCAAAGGTTAAACTTTAGATTCTTGAAAACCAGATTTCACTATGTTTAAAAGTAAGGATATGTTACTTTGACACCCAAAACTTCTTGAGTTAATCAAATGTAATTATAAATCATTGAGTTTTATTTTAAAATTTGAATTTTGAAATCCAAAATTCGTCTGTTAAAGGGAATATTTTTGAACCCTTTTAGTGCTTAATTATCAGACGAACTTTGTCATGACTTTAGATGAATTTTACACATTTTACTAACTATGCTAACATTAGATTTACTTAATCTAACTCATTTAAAACATATGGTTACAAGATTAAGTAATTTTCAAAGATTAATCCCACCTCAAGACCTAAGTGAAAACAAAATATACTTAGTGACTATGTCTTCAAATGTTGAGTTCCACTTTCACTTGGTCATTTCCTTCTTGGCATGCTCCCTTTTGATCTTCCATTTTTGGAGCATCCTTTCTTTTCTTCTTTCTTGAGTGAGGCATGATATTGATTTTCATTTCAGTATTTCAATGCTGACTCTTCTTACTTGGACCAACCTACATTTAATATATTATACTTACAAACCAAGTAGTTAGTCCAGTTTATATATCCAACTTATGTTATTCATTGTAAAAGTATAGTGGATATATTTGCACATACCATGATATATTCATTATGACTATAATTAAATACATGCTAATGCACATTTTACTTCTTTAAGAAACATTATATACATATGATGCATTTGTTCCTTATTATTCTATATTTGTTATCATCAAAACTTTTATTATAATAAACCTTACATAAGAGAACTCCTTCTAAGAAGCAGAAAACAACTCCTAAAGCAGACTCGAAGAAATCTACCCCTACTCCCTCGAAGAAACCTGAGCTTGCTGTTCCTGTTTCTCTTGCCTCTTCTTCTTCCTCCACCAGCACTAAGTCTGGAGAATACCAGTTGACTACACTGCCATTGTGGATCAATGCCTATATTCTAGGAGAATATACTACTAAGTTTGTCAGCAAAAAGGTAATAAAGCCTCACTATGTAAATATGGAAGAATTCCTCATTTCTAACAACTTTAATGCCGGGATATGGTTGATTAAATACAAGAATTTGTTAGAAATATTGGAAAGATATGATGATGAGGTTGTTAAGACCTGGTATGCCTCCCTAAAGTACAATGGCAAGAAGGGAAAATGGGAAGTAAATCTAAGGTCTAGGACTATCTGGCTAACAGGTGAGACCTTCAATGAGATACTGGAGATTCCTGGGTAGGATGGATTGAAAATTGACATTTCTACCTCAAAATACATGAATGAAGATAAGGCTGCAGATGACGAAGGAGGTCCTTTCCTAAATTACAAAGAAAGCACTGTACTGAACACATTGTTCAGAAGAAAAGAGAACAGGCTACCTCTAAGTTTACTGAAGCCCATTAACCTCAGTACTCAAGTTAGAATCCTACACTACATTGTGTCTAGGATTATATTCAACAAATGAGGCAGTTTTAATATGATCACAAGGGCTAAAGCACATGTGATGATAGCACTCATACGTGGCAAGTTGATCAATATAGGACATATCATCCTCCAACGCATGATCAAGGCAAGAGATTAGAGGAAAGATTACACCCTACCATATGCCTCAATCATCTCCAAGATACTTCAGTATACCAGGATCCAACACCTGGAGAAAGGAAAGGGCAAGCCTATTGAAATCTTTAAAGAGAAATAACTATAAAGGATAGGGATAGAAAGGAAGGATGGCAGATGGATTAGCAAGGGAGCTGGGAAGACAGAAGATCATTTCATTGAAGAAGATGGCTCCCAAAAACAACAAGCAAGAACCTATGAGGCTGTTCTACCTTCATAGTCCTCACCTCAGCCCGCTCAGTCTGTATCTACTCCATCTCAGCCTACTCAGACACCGGGGCTATCTACTCTTTTCACCTGGGCTAAGCTAACCAAGATCATTGAGTTGTATGACAGCCTGTCTGCACTCATGCTGAGCATTAGGGATGAGCAAAATGCCAAATTTGCTCATCTGCAAGATCAGATTCATCAGTTGGCAAAGAATATGAAAGTAATTGCTAATGCTTATGAGGACATCAGGAGTGTCATTCCCTCCAGATCAGCTCTACCTCAGCTAGGATTCTCTGAGCCTGTCAGGTCTCCTACTCTTGAACCTCCAAGTCCTTTTGCGCTAGCCTCCCTTGAACCAGATGATGATGTACATGCTACTGATGCTGTTAGCACTTTGGCCACATCACAGGCCTCCAGCAATAAGGTACGCCCTGGTCTACCCTTAGACTATGGCATGGAGGAAGAGGCTCCTCAAGAAGTAGGTTCCCTTGAGCCTATTGCTGAAGACACTCAGGATTCAATTCTTTCTATTCAAGAATCTGAGCAAGTGGAGAAATTGGTGGCAACCATCTTTACCACATCATTCATACAAGCTGCCTTGAATGAGGAGAAAAGCATTGTACCTTACGTGAATCTTGTAGCTATTGCACATGATGCTATTGTGCAAGCTTAAAAACAAAGGCTTGATGAGATGTTCCCTCCTCCTACTCCTCAACTCTCATCTCCTCAATATGGCATGACCTTCAGATTTGCCAATCTTTAAAAGGAAGTTCAGGAAATAATTGAAGATGATGAGGATGATCAACCTGAAGATGATTTTCCTGTAACCTCTCCTCCTATGCCTCTTCCTAAAATTAATCCTAATCTACCTTTTATCCCTATACCTCTTCAAGCAATTCTTGTATCCCAGATATCTCCTCCTGCTATACATGTTCAAATTCCTGATGATGCCAAAAAGGGGGAGAAGTCATCTGAGCAAACTAGGAAATCTGCTGCAGAACCATCTAGCAAGACCTACAGCAAGTCCAAGCCTAAGAAAAAGTGATTAGATCTTAAGATTACTTGGTCTTCTTTTGTATCTCTTTTAAAATGAATGATATTCTTGCCTTTGAATTCTGTGTTTGTAATGTCATATCTCTGTACTGAAACTTTGAATGAATCAATGAGATTCTCTATTTTGATTTGTTAAACATGTTGCACTTATCTTCGAATTTTAATGCATATGTTGAGGGGGAGCTCTTAGAAGCAAACCCAAGTACTAATCCAGTTTGTAAGTTATTTTGTCATCATTTAAAAGGTGGAGAGTACTGAATCAAGTGTTTTGATGATTCCAAACCAACTGAAGTTTGGAAGGAAGATATCAAAGGTGTACAAAAGATCTCAAGTGAAGAAATCCAAGAAAAATGAGTTTAAGATTAGATGTAAGATTTCTTATTGTATTCACATGAGTAAAAGGCTTTGATCTTGCACACAAATATTTTAAAAAAGTGTTTTTATAATAACTCATGAAGTATTTGAAAAATATCCACTGTCAGACGAATTTTGACGTGTTAAACTTGATATGTTACTTTGAAAATTCAAATTTTGATATCTGAAATTTGAACTTCGGATTGAAAATATGTTAATCTGAAAAGAGGTCCCTCTGATAGATGAATTTCATCTTTCAAAATTAGAATTTCGGGTAAAACACAAACTATGAAAAATGAAAAATTCGTCTGAAGATATGTCAAAGTTCATCTGAAAGTAAAGTTTGAAAAGAGTACCAAGTCAGTCCTCTGACAGACGAATTTTGATTTTGAAAAATTTGAACTTTGGAAAGATAGTTTATAAGTCTGTTCAAATGCTCTTCTGACAGACGAACTTCAGTCTTCAGAAATTTGAACTTTGAATTAAGTCTGATAAGAGATCTCTCTGATAGACAAACTTTGGTATTTGAACATTCGAATTTCAAAAAGAAGAACTTTTGTACCATATTCAGTTGTTCACTAACAGACGAATTTTGGGCACCAAAATTTGAACTTCGAAGGCACTGTAGCAATATGGAACAACTGTTCACACTTACCAGAAGTACTTTAAACTTGAAAATTCGTATGTTCCAACATAGAAACATTTGTCAAAAATGAAAATTTGAATTTTGCTTTAGAACAAACGAACTTCGAAGTTCAACGTTAAAGTCTTTAGCTTACAGTTTGTGCAAAATTCATCTGTTGACTCCCCAAAATTCTATCTTTGGATGTTAGACGCATTAAATGCGGTTGGTGAACAGATAGTGTTACAGAGTAACCATTGGGTAACTTCTCTAACGGCTAGATCTAATTTCTAACGAATAGTTAAGATATACATTTATAAATAGAACTTCATTTGAAGATATGGGTAACGATTTTTACATTGTATATACTAAAACTCTGTAAAATTCTTGAGTCAAAGTCTTCTACCCTCACACACTTCATATCTTTACTTCAACTTTCATATACACTCTAAATTAGAGAGTTCATTTGCTGTAATCAATCTTATTTTCATCTGAAAGAAAGATTTTCTTATGAGAGGATTTCACAAGGGATTTGGGAAGCACTTATCTAGAGTGTAGAGAGTGAGATTATAAGCTTTTGGAACAGAGCATCAAGTTGTACTGAGGCATTGCAAGAAGCCCACCGAATTCTTGCAAGATAGTGGAAAATCTAATGTGGTAGCTTGAGGATTGGATGTAGGTTAAGAGAAAGAAACCGAACCAGGATAAATATTTGTGTCTTCTCTTCCCTTATCTTGTTTTTCACTTGGATATATTTTATACTCTATTTTACTGTCACTTTTGCTTTCACTGCTCTTTTACACTTTTGCAGAAAATTTTAATCTTCCTAATTCATCCCCCCTTTTGGGAAGCCAGCATATCTAACATAAGATTTAAGGGCAAAAGAAGAACAAGATTAAGAAAAAGAAAGAAGGGGGGGTGGTATGAACAAGTTTTAGTAGTCTTAAAAAATGAATTTTCCTATGCACGGGATAAGAATGATTATTTAACATGTTAGGATAGTGTCATACCCAGTGGTAGACCTATTTACAAGTGAGAGGAGTCAGTTGATCCCCTTCAAATAGGGATGTTTACTTATAGTGCCCCTAAATTTTATCATTTTAACATCATTATTCCTAATATTTTGACCCCACTAGACTTGAGTTTTGAATATATTTTGGGTCTTTTAAATACGTGGTCCAAAATTTTTTGTAAAAATTTTATTAAGCCCATCAAATATCAAAGTCCAAATAAGAGAGATAAAAAAAATTCCAAATGAGTTTTGTAAAAAGATATTATTTTATGTTTTAAAACCTAAATAAAAAAATCATACTAACCTACTCTTATAATTTGAACTCAAGACCGAAAGAGATAGAGTTAAGAGAGAGAGAGGGGTGAGACCGCGAGATCTGCAAGCACCCACTCCCTTGTGGCTTTGAGATTGACCTTCAGCTATGAGAAGAAGAGATAGTCTGAAGAGTGAAGGCAATAAAGAAAAAGTTCAATAATAGTGAGAGACAAATTGAATCTAAAAGTGACAGTGGTGGACCCAAATTTCCGCCTTTCAACTTTAAGAATCTAGAGTAATTTTTTCTCACTTCTCCCAAGTTTCTTTTGTCCTTTACTTCTAATTTATTCTCTATACCAAACCCCTTTTGAGTTAATTTATTGTTTATGCTAAACTCTCACATAACCATAACCACCCATACCACACCACACGTGAGCGTGACACACTAATGCCTTTTCTTTAATTTTTTTTTTATAATTGAGCATTGAATCATTGATGCTTGTTTGCTTGTTTATAATGGGCCATTGAGTTGGAGTTTTAGAGATGATGATTTCCTTTATCCATTATTGATATATTTTTTAACTATGTTAACTTGGATCTCATAGATTTTTTTTTTATATTCTTGACATTATTGATATAACTTTTATTTGTTTATGTGCTTATTTGGAAATATTTTTAGATATTTGTAACTAAGTAGCTATAAATTCCTTAACTTTTGAATAGAAAATGGAAAGATTTTTGAAGAGAAGATTATCATTGAATGAGCAACAATCTTCATCAAAACCTTTTGAATTCCAACAAGTTGAGATTAATTTAGAAGATTTGCCATTAGACCCAGGAAGATGAATTAAAATTTCGGCATATCATCCCAATGATCAAGATAAGGTCAGAAGGGCATATTTACAAAAGGGACCATGTCAACCTACTCAGCATAATTTTCCCCAAAGAAAAATTGGGAATTATTTGAGAAGATTTAATCCCTCTTGGTTTAATGAATTTGACAACTAGTTAGAGTATAATATAGAAAAAGATACAGCATTTTATTTGTGTTGTTATCTTTTTATACCTGATTTTGGAAAGCAATCGGGTGGTGATGTATTTGTTTCAGAAGGATTTATGGCTTGGAATAAAAAAGATAGACTCTTATCTCATGTTGGAGGTCCTAATAGTGCTCACAACATTGCTTGGAAGAAGTGTCAAGATTTGATGAATCAAAATTAACATATTGAAGTTGTAATTTCTAAGCAAAATGAACAAGTTCATGACTTATACCAAAGATGTTTGACAGCATCAATTGATTGTATTTGTTTTCTCTTAAAGCAAGGATTAGCTTTTCGTACTCATGATGAATCAATCACTTCTGCTAAGCAAGGTAACTTCCTTGAACTTCTTACGTTCCTAGCTGATCACAATAAATTAATAAATAACATTGTTTTAGAAAGGCTCCTAAAAATCATCGTTTAACTACTCCTAAAATTCATAAGCATATTATTAATGCTGCTGCAATAGAGACTACCAATGTCATTATCAATGATCTTAGAGATGAACTTTTTTCCATTATTGTTGATGAGGCATGTGATGTATCAAATAAAGAGCAAATGGTTGTTGCTTTGCGATATGTTAACAAGAAAGGAAGTATTGTTGAACACTTTCTTGGTATAGTGCATGTTAGGGATACTATTGCTTTATCATTAAAAATGGCAATTGATGAATTCTTTTCCAAACATGATCTAAGTATATCAAGAATTTGTGGACAAGGATATGATGGTGCTAGTAACATGCAAGGTGAATTTTGTGGTCTCAAAAGTTTGATTTTGAGGGAGAATCTATATGCATTTTATGTGCATTGCTTTGCTCATCAATTACAACTTACATTAGTTGTCATTGCTAAGAATCACATTGAAGTTGCTTCTCTTTTCAATTTAGTGTCCACTTTATTAAATGTTGTTGGAGGTTCTTGCAAATGACTTGACATGTTTCGTGAAAAACAAATAGTTACAGTTAGAGAAGCATTGGAAAGAGGAGAAATTACTAGTGGATGAGGCTTGAATCAAGAAACCGGTCTTAAACGAGGTGTTGATACTCATTGGGGTTCACATTATGCAACTTTGATTAATTTGGTATTGATGTATTCTACGATAATTGATGTGTTTGAATTATAGAGGAAGATGGATCAAATGCAGATCAAAGAGCTTAGGCTAATGGTCTTTTACAATTGTTAGAAGCTTTTGATTTTGCTTTCACATTGTATTTGATGAAAAATGTTTTAGGCATCTCAAATAAATTGTCACAAGAATTGCAAAGGAAAGGTCAAGACATTATAAATGCCATGAATTTGGTTAAAATCTCAAAGCAACAGCTACAAGTTATGAGGGAGAGTGGATGTGAGTCTTTATTGAAAGAAATAACTTTGTTTTGTAATATACATGATTTTGATATTCCTAATATGGAATGACCTTTTTGGCCTAAAGGGAGATCACGCCACAAAGGTAAAGCTCAAGATGTCACAATAGAACATCATTATCATGTTGAATTATTTTACATTGTTGTAGACATGCAACTTCAGGAGCTTAATGATCGTTTCAATGAGACAAATACTGAATTGCTCATTTGTATGGCTTGTTTGAATCCAACCAATTTGTTTTCCACTTTTGATAAGGAAAGATTGATTGAAATTGCCAAATTTTATCTATGTGACTTTTCTTCAACTGATTTGGTGATGCTTGATAATCAACTAGAGACTTACATCATTCATATGCGTAGCAATGTTGAATTTGCATCTTTAAAAGGAATTAATGATCTTGCAGAGAAGCTAGTTGACATAGGAAGACATATTATTTATCTATTAGTTTATTTTCTTTTGAAGTTAGCAATGATTTTTCCTGTGGTTACAGCAATTGTAGAAAGAGCATTTTCTGCTATGAATGTTGTGAAAACTCGATTACGGAATCGAATGGAAGATGGATTGATGAATGATCATCTGGTGACTTATATTAAGAGAGATATTTTTTGTAGCATTGACAATGAGTTGATTATTCAAAGGTTTCAAAATATGAAGTCACGTAGAGAACAATTATAAGGTACGTAATGTATTTAATTTTATATGGAAAATATTTTACATGATTTTAGCTTATCTTTATATGATAATAATTACTGTTACTTACTGGAAAAAAAAATAGGTTGACCCCACTGACCCAGGGTCCTAGGTCCGCCACTGGTCATACCATATATTACTAAATGGCTCTATAATTTCTATCTTTAGGAATTACACAAGGTGACCCGTCATATCCTATTTTTATTTGTTTATATTTATGTTGACATGTCATCTTGCAAGATAATGGATGTGGAACAAAAATGTTTTGGTTGAAAGGGTCGTAGATTTCATGACTGCCTACAACTCATCTTTTGTACGCAGATGATACAATTTTATTCTTACTAGGATGGATTTGGTAAATTTTATTCTCTTTATACAAGATGTCTAGGCAACAAATTAAGTCCTCCAAGTTCCTCATGGTTTTTAGCCCACGTATCGTGGCCAACTATAGCTTCTCCTCGCCCTTGGGTCTTTATTTGTGGCCCACCATTTTAGTCTTGTTATACTTCTCCATGCTTTTGGATGTTTCTATACAAGAGGTTTTTAATATAGTCTAATTTGGGTCTTGGACCCCATTTTCCAACCAAGAAAAATAAAAAGGACTTTTCATAGTTGGGAGTGAAATTAATTTGCATCTCACAAATATTGTATCTCAAGCAAGGACAATTACTCTAATCAAATCTATGATGAACTCTGTTTTAATTCATCCCCTCTCGGTTCATAAAGCCAAAAAAGAGTTGTCATCAGATTTACATGAAGATTGATTCTGAATAAGCTAAGAGAAGAAGGTGGACAAGGATTTCGATGTATTTTTTTAGCCAAATCAATTGGCTAAGCACACGTAGAGATAGAGATTACTGACAACGGATGAAAGATCTTTTATATACAGAGTTTTGGGTCCAAAATTTCATCTTAATTAACATGTAGCTTATCTTCAGGCTAAAAAAGATGTTATGGCATTGAAAGAGTATTTTTACGGCTAGTTCCCTATAGTGAACCAAACCTTGAGAATTTTATGAGGTGCATTTGGGAATTTTTAGGCCTTAAATTAATTAAACACAAACATTTCAATACCCACACACTTCAGGTATCAATTTCCTTTAGCATTTCATCTGCATTCTTCATATTTTCCATTTCGGTACTGCAAGCATGTTTCTTCTTCACCATATTCAGGAACTTTTTCCCACGTATATTTCATACTTCCAATCTACTCTCAAGCTTTATCTTTTCTGTTTGATTATATTTTGGTATTTACATTTGGGAAAATTGAAGCAGACCTAGAAATTCATAACTGCTTTGATTAAAGAAGTTAGAATTTTAAACACTTTGAGATTAACAACTCACACACGCTTGGAGTATTAATTTATTCACAATAGGAAGATAGGAATTTGAAAGCAAATTTCCCTTATAATCAACCACTTGTGATGGCCTATACATGTTAGAACGCCCGCTTACTAAAGTAGGTAGGTGATCTTATTCTGCTTGAATTTGGTAGACGGAACTTGAGTCAAGGAATTACACACTAAAAGGATATATATTGCTGATCATCAGATATTCAAAGAACCTTTTTCGTTCATGTATGAGGAAGATGAGTTGAGATGGAAGCTCAGTAGTGAAAGGGCTATATTTATACAATGAGAGAGCCGTACAACTATTTATGTGAGTTGACTCATGATGCTATGCCTCTCAAAAGCAACCCTTCTCTTGGAATTATGTATGAATCTTATAATACGGCAAGTGATTTTTGTCAAGATGATGACGAGACTAACCCTCCATTGGATGAGTGAAAAATAGGGGAGAGAAAGAAATTTAAGAAGAAAGCAAGAAGAAATCTGACTACCCCTTGTCTAGATTCTTTTTTATTTTCCCCCCAAGATTCTCTTCCCCTTATTTTTTCCTCCTTTCAAACAAAGTCTAAGGAATATTTTTTATGTGGGTTGGTTTGCCATTGCTAAGAATCAAAACTGAAAATATTTCAGAGTCTACGTTGGGCAAGTGATTTCAGGATATGTTATTTCGAATTCCCATATATATAGACACAATGGCTATGAGGAGATATGGTTGTAATATTCTTTACGTTATGGTTTATGGGAAACTAGGAATGCATGCATACATACATACATACATACATACAGAGGAAGCACTTTCTGGCCAAAAAAAAAAAACGAGGAAGCACTTTGAATTTTGATCAGGTTTGGAACAGAATTCAGTATTTATTAACTATATGTTATTCATGCAAGTATGTCATTCTTTTTTTTAATTTATTTATAAGATTTTATAAATAAGAAGAAAAAGAGCCCTTTGTAACTAGTTGGGGTTTGCAGTTGCAAGGTGATGATCCTTGAACCTATCCAAGATCTCCTTGTTCTCTTGATGGTGCTCACTGGAAGAGATATAGCTTCCTTGAGATACATGATGAGGATTACCATTATCTGCCCAAAATAAATTAATACATCAATGTTTAATATAAAATTTATGACAAATCATATTATTTATTGTAATGTTAGAGATTGGTTTAGATTTAGAGTTCATAATCATATTTGTTAAACTGATTTAAATTTTAAAATTTAATTTTTTAATTAAAATGGAATTATTTTTTAACTTAAAAATTAGGAGAAATGACACTTGAGGACCAAAACTTTCAATTAATCTCATTTTTAGGACAAAAAAATTGAAAATACCAGAGAAGGACCATGGTATGAAATTGATCAAAATTCTAAATAGGAAATGACCTAAATGCCCTTGTTAAAACGTTTTACACTCAACATCTGCTTTTTACTACTCTTCTGAAATTTAACACTGAACTTTCTCAATTTTACACTGGACACAATGAAGAATTCAAATCTCAAAATTTTACACTCATCTTCTACGTTTTACTACTCATGTTCCACGATTTAACACTGAAGACCCTCGATTTTACACTGGATAAGTCTTAGAATTTTATACTTAACTTTCATTTTTTACTACTCAACATCTGCTTTTTACTACTCTTTTTCATAAATTTGACATTAAATTTCTTCAATTTTACACTCATATTCCATAATATATTTAGTGTAAAATTGGGGATGTTCAGTATCAAATTTATGAAAAAGAGTAGTAAAAAGTAGATATTAAGTATAAAAATAAAAGAGTATTTAGGTCATTTCATATTTACATTTTTAATTAATTTGAGATTATGGTCATTTTCTAGTATTTTCAAATTTTTTAGTCCTAAAATGGGATTAATTGAAAGTTTTGGTCTTCAAGTGTCATTTCCCCTAAAAATTATATATTTTATTTTTTAAAATAAAAAAATATTTTAATTAAGAAAAAAAGATCTAAACCGTGGAAATGGATTTATATGAAACATGATCACAATACTTATCTTTCACTAAATAAACACCAAATCAAATTTCACCCTAATCCTAAGAAATAAAAATAACAACTAGAGAAGGAAAAAAATTAGAAATAAACTATATATATCATAGTACACTAACCAGTCATAACAAACTCTCATAACTCGTACAAATAAGATAATTAGCATTCAAATTAAATGAACATTATTTCTTTTTTTTTTATAACCTAGATGAACATTATTTCTCATAACTAATGAATAGCTCTATCTACAGCATACTAAACCCAATATATATTTACTCGATAATTTTAATTTTAACTCCATCAATAAATTAACTTGCAAATGGAAAAAATAATGATAGAAGAGAGTCCCTCCCATTGAAACTCATCTCGACTAAAATCTGAATTAGTCAATAGTATTAAATATCGAATTATTCATAGAAAAGAATTAAACTAATTTTCCAAAACATTACCATCAGTATTAGCATCACCCAGTTCATGAGCATGGCCCACGTCTACAAATGCAATATTCTTCTCCTTGATCTCCTTCTTCTTCCTCCTAACTCCATGTTCAACATCTTCCTCTTCCTCCTCAGAGCTCTGAGATGGACTCAGAACACCATGAACAAGTTTGCCGTGATGCCCAGTGACAGCAGGCCCCATGTGGTTCATAGGGTTTGCATATTTCTCCGTTTTCTTTCTCCCCAACAGTGCCATCATCAACGCTTGTTTGTCCCCTTGAATTATCTCACTAACCCTGAAAGCTCACTCACTTTCTCTTCCAGTAATATATATATATATATATATATGGCCATTCTCATGTAAGCCAGCTTACATTTATAGGGAAAGCAAGTAATGCGTACGTCGATCGGTGCATAGTGTCTTGTCATACATTATTATAGCTTTTTATGGTGTGTGAGTTATAATACGTGTCTTCTAGCCTTAATTCATCGGACACGTGAAGGACACGTGTTGGTGGAAAGACAGAAAGAAGTGAACGAAACATTGGATTGGACTGAGTCTTGATTGTATATTTGTACTTCATATGAAATTTGTATATATAAATTATATTTGAACGGTTTTACTCATGGGTTACAATAATTGATGTGATAAGAGAAGGGAAGGGAAAGAAAAATAGAAGATAGAAAATTTTAAATAATTAATACTATTTAATTTATTAATTAAGTTTAAAATTCAAATTATAGTGGTAGTTATTTATAGGATTCAATAGAATTTTTTAAAAGATTGACACAATCTAATAAAATAAGAAATTATTTAACTTAAAAATTTTGTATAAGGAGATTGTAAGAACCTCACTTATTTGTAAATTTCTTAAAGAATAAAACATTCTAGAATATTTTAATATAAACTTAAAGAAAAGAAAAAGAAATCATAAAATAAAAAATAAATAAAAGATAATATAAATCCTAATAATCACAAAAGATGTGATGAAATCTAATTAAATTTAAAAGATATTTTAAATATTCTAACCTTTTTTAGGTAAAAGAATATTCTGTTCATCTATAGTTACAACAATCCTTGTATGTAACATATATGTGAGTTAGAGTAGTAATATGATGAATATCATTAACAACCTTAGGAAGGTCAACTCCCACTGGTAGAGATCGTTTCAAAACTCGTTCATTTGTCAAGCTTTTGCCTTCCAGAGATAAGGGAGGCATCATCGGTGGAAGTTGGACATCTCAAAAGACTCAAAATCCTCAAATCTGACAACGGGTGGCTTGTCCGTATGTTTATTGGTGATATTTAAGGAGTCAAACATTTGATTCATGACTGTGCGAAATTCTTTAATTTTTACATCAATTTTTTTCACACACTTTTCAAGCTCTAGAAACTGGACCATGGTATCTTTTGCCATCTGGATCTATTGATCTGATACCAAATGATGTGATAAGAGAAGGGAAGGGATAGAAAGAAATGGATGAGAAGCGGAATGAGAGAAAGACTAGAAGAATATAGAAAGAGAAAATTCAAGAAGAGAGAGAAAATTCTAAATAACCAATACTATCAATCAATTCATCAACTAAATTTGAAATTTAAATTACAATAATAGCTATTTATATAACTTAATGGAATTTTCTAGAAGATTCACACAATCTAATAAAATAGAAAATTACTTAACTTGAAAGATTCAATTTAGGAAGATTGTAAAAATCTCACTTATTTGAAAATTTCTTAAAAATTAAGACATTCTAAAATATTCTAATATAAACTTAAAAAAAAATCATAAAATAGTAAATAAATAAAAGATGATATAAATTCTAATAATCCTAAAAGATATGATGAAATTTAATTAAATCTAAAAGATATTTTAAATATCCTAATTTTTTCTATCAATAATTATGACATTTTATTGATCTCACACCACTTTTATGTTTAAGTATGTGTTTCGTTTCTTCTTAGAAACCAAGTTTTGTCTTACTGGATGCAGTTGGAAATTTAGTTCTCTTTCAAAACCATGTTTAAATAGAAGTGGCTGAGGTGTTGCTTCTCCATTAGATAACCAAGTTTGCAGCATTATTGTGATGATTTGAGGAATTTGTTGCATATTTGAAAATATTTTTGATTAAAATTATCCAAATATAATCACTTTTATCAAAACAAATTTTCAAGTAAAGCATCCAAAACATAAATCATGTTAGTCCAAAATCAATTTTTAATACTATCATGTTGCAAAATTTATTCTACAAAAACTATGTTTGGGCAAACTAAAAACCAAATAGGCACTATGATGAAGACAGAAAACACCCGAGTTCTCTGTTGATTCAATAAAAAAAAATGCGGTTCAGAATTTTTTTTCTTTTGCCAGAGACGGTTCAGATTATACACGAATAAAATTTTAATATTAATTTAAAATAAATCTTAACCATAAATTTTTAAAAATAATAATTAATGATAAAAATAAAATAAGATTAAAACATAAAACCTGGCTTGTCTAGCATCCAGGGAAACAAGCTAGGTCCAGACAGAAGAGTTGCAATCGAGACGAAAAAATGTTTAGTGGAATCAATTTGAAAAATTACGAGGGAATAAAAATGGTTTGAAAATTGAATTAGTAGATATTATGATTAAAAATAATTAAAGATTAAAAATAAAATTGCTCATTGTGGAAATCTTTTATTGCAGATGTATTTGTATACTTGAGTCAACAGCTGTGCTCTTGTAAGTTGCAACTTCGTTTGGATTCTTTAATGATAAATTTTAAATGGGCAAGAAAGAAATATGTCCTCAACAAGAATATTCTTCCATTGATAAAAGATAATTGACATACATTGATATTGAATGTGAGTGGAGTAAAATTACTGTCTGGACTTTACTTTCTTGTCCACAGTAAAGGCACTCAAAAAAAGAATTTTTCTAGGGAGAGAAAAACTGAGAGTCTACTTTCTCAGAGAGGTTTTTTAAAATTCACATCTGGATCGATACGCTTATGCCCAGTACCCTTTATTCTCTCAAACTTGAAGGATATGAGTAGTGTTCAATTAACCATTCCCTCCCAACTTTATTTCATTAGTAAAATTGCATAATAAGCCATAATTTATATTGGACTTGGATTTCTATTTTATTTCACCTAACAAGGGTGGATTTAACTGTGCAACCCCACATTTAATATTGTAATCAACCTGTTGATTGGCTTGCTCATAATAATGCAAGGTTCAATTTGGATGAGGTTTCTCCCTCAACTCCTCTTGTATCAGTTTGCCGATTTAGTCTTTTTCTACCTGTATTTGCACTTCTTCATTTCATTGATCATAAAATTATATCTGTTGTCCCAAAGAAAAATTAAAAAGAAAAGTCTTCTGCGTCAAAATTTAGTTTTCTTATCGGGACAACTAAGAGGTTGAAGAAAAGCACACACACTTTTTGCTTTCAATATAATATTGCCCAATCCTGCTTATTCTAATGAAAAAAATAAAATGACAGGAGATGGACTTCATTGGGAAGTCCCATCACGGCATCACATATAGTCTAAAATAGAATTCAAATAAAGTTGAAACATATGGTATTGAGTATTTTCAGTCTTTTTTTTTTAATATTGCTCAAAACAAGACAACATTTGCCTAAAAAACTTATCGATAACATTTAACTCTTTCATATAATTACCCATTAAATTTGTCTCACAATCTAAACACAAATATTAGCCTCAGAAATTAACCAATAAAATCCTTTTTTATGTGTAGCATGGCATGTTATCAAATCAAATTTTGAGTTAATAGGAAAAAATTCATAAGTTATTTGTTTAAATGTCTTCTTATCTAATTATGCATTATGATTTTCTTTTGTGTTTTCTCCTAAATTCTTCAAGTTATCTTTTTAAAAAAATCATTTAAATTAAATTTATATGATAAAAAATTTATTTTCTTGTTTTGATATTTTTAACTGATAAAAAAATACAGAGTCAAAAGTAATATGTTAAATGTGAATTTTTTTCTAAAAAGTATGTTTTCAACTTAAAGTTTAAAATAAAAGCACACAACTCAAAATTCAGAATATTAAAATTAAATCTGAATGATCTAGAATTGACAATTGAGTGAAGTAAAGATACTTTCAAAGAAGGACATTCAAAACGTTCAAGTCAACTAATAATGAGAATCTAAAGAGCTAAGCCTATTTTGAAGTGTACATTAATTTCTCCATTACATTAAAAAATGATCAGAAGAGAAACTTAAATCTATCTCACTAACCTTTCCTTTCCTCTCATATGATATAGAACCTTACTCATATTAAGTGGACAACAAAACCCAAACAATTCATTAATTAAAAAAAAACCCAAACAATTCATATAGCTGCAACTAAATACATATTCATCTACGGAAATTGAACATCAGATAACATAGACATTGAACTAGCGCCTAATTTTTCTATTCGAGATAAAAGATCAAAGGGACATCAAGGATGATAGATACAACCAAAATGTTCAAAGCTTTTGCAGGTTTATTTCTACCAAATGTTCACCAGTGAGAAACATTTTCATCGTGAAATCGCGTCCTATTATTTCATTCTTCCAATTACATATTGGATATAACCTGCCTGAAATTGGTCCCATTGCACGTTTCTTAGTCCAACTCCAATTCTTCCTAGAGGAATCAGTCCACTCCTCCATCACCCAGAAATCAAGGAAAGAAGATTCAAAGTTTCCCATCGCATGGCGACAATGAAACAGAGCAAGTTTGTTCTCATACACAACAAGTGTACTGTTATGTGGTTGAGGAGTTAAAGAAGGTATTTTTATAAGTTTAAACACTTCCATTACTATGTCAAATGCAACTACCAAAATGCGACCACCTACCTCCCCCAACCAAAACATAGTTCCATTAGTCATGACAGTTTCATGTCTAAGTCTTACCCTCCGGATAGTCCCAAAGTTTACATCCTTCCATGAATTTGTGCTCAGTGAATACACTTCCACTCGATCAACAAACATACGAAAACCATAACAAAGTCTCAATATCTTGTAATCGTTAAGAATTGGACTAAACCCAAATCCAAAAATTTCATTACGTCTATCATACTTTATAGTTTCAGAGACATATCTGACCTCTCTATTTGCCGGATTCCAAAGTAACAACGTATCCTTGAGTAGAATACAAAGCAAGCCATTGCTAGATCCGACAACCCGAGCATGTGAAAAGTTGATAAAAGGTTGTCTATGAACTTTAAGGAATCCTTGCTGCGAAAATTAATATTACCACGGGAGCGTTGATGTTTGAGGACGAGAAAAGGGTTGTTGTGATGAGAGTGATGGAGGTTGTCTGCAATGAAAGAAGGGGTTTCGAAGAGATTTTTCCAATCTTTACAGACAGATTGAAATCGAATGAGGGATTTCATGGGAAGTCTTTTGAGAATGTTGAGGATGATGTCGTCAGGTAAAAAGGGATAGTTACCTTCGGTTGCCATCTGCAGCTCAAGAGGAAGAAGGATGTTGCATTAGCACTTGACGACGATCGACAACCTATTTGTTACGCTTTAAAGGGCGTTCTCACTCCAAAAATCCATTCCCAAAACCCTAATTTTATTTTTTTTTTAGATTTTTTGGTCAAAAAATGTTTTTATAAATATTTTTCAGCCCTCTGGCCAAAAGAAATATATTTATGGCTAGAGTTATGACCGGATTTTGAAAGATTTACTACTGATATTGTGAGAATTATTGCAAAATTGGAAATTTTATTTTAAACTATTATCTATTTTTCTAAAATTAATATAATTTAAACATAAATTTGTAGGGAGAAATGTTTCTGATTAAATAATAAATTTTCTAATATCAATAATAAACCAAAAAAAAAAAACACTCTTATAACCTTCTCTTTAGTTGAGGAGATTCTCACCCAATCATGTAGTCTTCAAATTTAATTTAAATAAGATTTCAGAATTTTGCGGCCAAAAAGGAAAACAAATCCGAGATCTTTTTTATTTTTGAAGCTAATAACCATTTTAGGAAAAGATTATTTTCATTTATCTGTATTTTAAAAAATATTGCAACAAAAATGTAAATTTTATATTATTTTAATCGAATTCAAATAATTTAATTTAATTTTGATAAGTAGAAACAGTATCTTTTATAATATTTTATAATGTTTGACAGCATCTTTTATAATGTAAAAAAAAATGTTTGACACCGTATCTTTTATAATTAATTTTGAAGATATTAGTCTCGTTTTTCGGAAACATAAATTTGTAGGGAGAAATGTTTCTGATTAAATAATAAATTTTCTAATATCAATAATAAACCAAAAAAAAAAAAAACACTCTTATAACCTTCTCTTTAGTTGAGGAGATTCTCACCCAATCATGTAGTCTTCAAATTTAATTTAAATAAGATTTCAGAATTTTGCGGCCAAAAAGGAAAACAAATCCGAGATCTTTTTTATTTTTGAAGCTAATAACCATTTTAGGAAAAGATTATTTTCATTTATCTGTATTTTAAAAAATATTGCAACAAAAATGTAAATTTTATATTATTTTAATCGAATTCAAATAATTTAATTTAATTTTGATAAGTAGAAACAGTATCTTTTATAATATTTTATAATGTTTGACAGTATCTTTTATAATGTAAAAAAAAATGTTTAACACCGTATCTTTTATAATTAATTTTGAAGATATTAGTCTCGTTTTTCTAGTTCCGAACTTCAATTCCATGGTACCTGAGTCATATTTGTTGGGTTATTTTTTAAATTAATATTCATAAATATGGATTAGCATTAATTAATTAAGGAACAAATTAATATATATTTAAGCTAATAATATCTATTATCTATCTATTATAAATTATAAAGTAGAGGTTGAAAGCACATTGTGTCGCGATTTCAAGCCTCTATACAATCATGCTGACTATGAATATATTTAGCCAACATATTCTAAATAATATTTATTTTCTTATATATGTTTTCATTTTTTTAAAAAAAATTGACATAATGATAAATATAGAAATGAAAATAATATATATATTTGAAAAAAACCATGATTTGATTATCTAAGTCACATAAGTTATTATTTGGTGAGATCCACATAAATTTACATCATGATGATGATTATAAAAAAATCTTATCCACGTATTTTAAATAATATTTATTTCTTTATATATATTTTCATTTTTTAAAATTTAATATGATGATAAATATAGAAATAAAAATTTTATTTATATATACATATTTGTTAAGAAATCACAATTTGATTCTTTAGGTCACAACAATCATTATTTGGTAATATCTAAATAAATTCCTATTATGTGAGTTTTTTTTTGCACAATTGTGAGATCTTTGTAGTTTTGAAAGCATTTTTGAAGGTAAGATTTTATGTTAGGTTTTCTAGCTTTCTAAAAAGGGGGTGAATTGGGAAGTTCAAAATTTTTCTGTAAAAATTAGATAGAATAGTGATAGTAGAAGCTTTGCAGAAAACAGAGTATCGAGGAATAAAACAAATACAAGGTAAGAGAGGAGAGAACACATAAATTTATCCTGGTTTGATCTGACCACTTGACCTACGTTCAGTCCTCAAGCCACCACTTGAGATTTTCCACTACCTTACAAGAATTCAGTGGGTTTCTTGTAATGTCACAGTACAAGCTTATGCTCTGTTCTAAGAGCTTTCAAGTATACACTTTGTACTCTTACAAAATATTTCCCAAATCCCTTGTGAAAACCCCTCACAAGAAAATCTTTCTTCTAGATGAAGAAAAGAATTTGTATGGGATTAAAAACTCTCAAATACAAAGTAAATAAGATAGTTGAGGTGTAATAAATGAAGTGTAAGTGGGTAAAAGATTTTGATTAAAGATTTCAGTAGAATTTCAGTATTTACAACATAAATTTGTTACCCACAACTTCAAATAAAATTCTATTTATAGATTTGTATCTAAACTAAACGTTAGGCATAAGATCTAGCCATTAGAGATGTTATCCAATGGTAATTTTGCAAAACTAGCTATTCACCAACCGCATTTAATGCATCTAACACACTAAAATTCAAATTTTGAGTGCCAACAGACGAATTTCACAGAGACAATAGGCTAAAGACTTTAACGTTGAACTTCCAAAATTTGTCTATTCAAGAGTGAAATTTGAATTTTGACTTTGTCAAATATATCTCATGTCAAGACATACGAATTTTCATATTCAAAGTATCTGTTGAATGTAAACAATTGTCTCTTGTAAAACCCTACCTCCAATCACCTCCAAACTCGACCAAAAACTTCAAAATCCAACCAAACGCAACCCAACACACTCAAAACAACTTCCCAAAACTTCAAAACAGCGGAAACGAACCAAACAAAACCAAAAATTAGGCTGGAACAGCGGTCGCTACAGTACCTCTGCGGCTCCAGTTTCCCCTATTTTCACTCTCTACTGGCCTCTCTGGCGTCGTGGCCTGATACTTGGCGCTGAGGCACCCCATGCTAGTTTTCTATACCAGTAAACTTTATCCACCGAGGTGAACTTCCGATATGCATAACTTTATGCTCCGACCTTCTATTGACTTGATTCCAACTCCTACAAGTAAATCTAATCCCAATCTATTGATAGATACCACTTTTGCCTCAATCCAACTCCGTATGGAGATTTTGGACCCCTGACACCGTTTTTCCAACTTTTTGATCAAAACTCACCACTAACAATCTTCAATCGCCATCAAAGGCAAATGGTCACTCAAAAACCATTCATACGGGTCTAAAACTCCCAAACCAACTTGTCCAAGAGGTTTCACCTCAAAGGAACCACTCCTCTGAGATTTGACCCTCTTGAACCCCAACTTGACAAAATGGGCTACAGGCCCTAAAACATACCATACTGACTTCCCAACATCTAAAACCATGAAAACACCATAATACAACACATTTACACATATAACAATACATATACCCATCCATAACAATCCTTACAATTTCATACATTTAATACAAAACCTTTTATCCCACTTGGCACAAGTTACATATCCAAATTACACACACAAACTACATAGACCTAGTATCCCATATCCGATGCTACTCACGTGTCTTCTCAGGACTAGTGCCAAAACCATCACCTGAAAGGTTAGTTCATGGGAGAGGGGTGTGAGAAATTGTCTCAGTAACCGGGGACAACCACACATATAATATATATATATATATACACCTATCTCATACGACTCATGAATGCAATGTGAAATGAATGGAATGCACGTCTCCCTCGCACACAGCTAAAACCACAGGCTATCATCATAATAGGACATTTTGTATAAGTAATTCCCTTCCAACAGTCAGTGAAGATTGATTCTGGTACATCACCAAGCTCACCTCCCATTAGTGCACCTGGCCAAAGGTAACACTAATGTTCGGATCGTGGCTCTCCTTCTTCTTTCCCACCACGAATTAGCAGTGATTTAGAGAAGGTGTAGTCCACTGCGTGCCTTTCCCCCCTAGCCATAGGAGGCAATTTAGCCGCAGGAATCCCATCCTTATCCTTCCTAACATATATATTCCATCCTTATCCTTCCTAACATATATATTCCATCTTTATTCTCCCTAACATATATTATCATATATCATATCGTCATATATCATATTGTCATCACCACCCGATCTGCCATATATCGCAATCTCACAATGTTATATGGTGATGCTCATGTATCGTCATATAATAATCATCATCATATCACAATATCATGTATGCATCATGTCATGTCATGTCAATATCATCATCATAATCATCATCTAGCTGTGTACATACCACGATATATAAAAAACAGTACACACAAACACATCTATATCGTGGTATGAAAGAAACATGCATATATATATATATATACAAATATACGTACTATCATACAGTACAAATAATACAATACAAACAAACACCCGGTTACCTCAAGTTGTCAATACCACACTCACACAGGTTCCACAGGCTTTCTTGAATGCCAATCTGATGACTAGCCTTCTCTAAGTAATTAAACAACCTTGCAATACCGTAATACCTTAATTAACATCACATACCAAATATCCAAACATCACAATTCAACCACTTTAGCCTAACCCAATGTTTCAACACCCCTTTCATGCATCATTAAGCTCTTCAAAATCATTCAAACACTACTCAACCATATACACTTCGGATTCCCAAGAGCCCTAACAAAAAACAACCTAGGGTTAAGCTCAAATCATGCATAAATCCTTCAAAACTCACATCCAAGCAACAAAAACACTAAAACAAACTTCCTTAACCCCATTTTATCTATTTCAATCGGTGGATTTTAGCCAAAACCGAATATCTAAACTTATAACCGAAGAAAATGGAGAGGGAGGAGTAGAAGTCACTTACCAACTTAAATCTAAGCTTCCAGAGTCCGAAAAATGACTCCCAATGGCCGGAAATGGCAAACCCTAGCAGAGCTCCTCATTTCTCCTCCATCACTGCCTTCATTTCTTTCTTTCTTGTTCGTCTGAAATGATTCCGATTTAAACAAGATTCTCAATTCTCGCCATGGCCTTAGCACACCTTGCCGTGGCTTCACTGGTTTTCAGTCGGAAAAAGCTACTAGACACGCTCTCGCTGCGGCGGCCCTATTTCTCACCATGGCGTGAAGCTCTTTCAGACTCCACTTGAACCTTCTTCCGTCCTGTTTTCCCCTGGTCTTGCATACCATGCCAAAACAAAGTCATAAGGGGTGTTACATCTCTTGTTTCTACTATGCACTCGAAATTTGAATTTTGGGAAGCCAAGATTCATCTGTCAATGATAGGCTAACTATGACACAAATGTTCCACTATGAGAAATTCAAATTTTTTACTTTCAAAATTCATTTGTCAGAGACACTTCTAATCAGACTTACAAGTCTTCATTCCAAAGTTTCAATTTTGAAAACCAAAATTCATCTGTCAAAGGGACTGTCTTAGACTCAATTTGCATTTTAATATTAGAAGAATTTTGACAGGACTTTAAATGAATTTTGAAAATTTGCTTAACTATGCTTGGCTCGAAATTCTAATTTCAACACTTGAAATTCATTTGTCAGAGGTGACATATCTGTAACTTCAAATTTTAGTCAGTAAAGTTCAAATTTTCAACAAGATGTATGAAGTTTAACAACTCATAATTCGTCTGTTAGTCAGTGTTTTCCAAATTTAACATATGTCCACATAAAATAACATGAAAAATACATATTTAAAAGTAGTGGGAGTTTGAGTAAGTAAAATTAAAGTCTTTTACCCTATGTACCATGCCAAAACAAAGTCATGAGGGGTGTTACATCTCTTGTTTCTACTATGCACTCGAAATTCGAATTTGGGGAAGCCAAGATTCATCTGTCAATGATATGCTAACTATGACACAAATGTTCCACTATGAGAAATTCAAATTTTTTACTTTCAAAATTCATTTGTCAGAGACACTTTTAATTAGACTTACAAGTCTTCATTCCAAAGTTTCAATTTTGAAAACCAAAATTCATCTATCAAAGGGACTGTCTTAGACTCAGTTTGCATTTTAATATCAGAAGAATTTTGACAGGACTTTAAATGAATTTTGAAAATTTGCTTAACTATGCTTGGCTCGAAATTCTAATTTCAACACTTGAAATTCATTTGTCAGAGGTGACATATCTGTAACTTCAAATTTTAGTCAGTAAAGTTCAAATTTTCAACAAGATGTATGAAGGTTAACAACTCATAATTCGTCTGTTAGTCAGTGTTTTCCAAATTTAACATATGTCAACATAAAATAACATGAAAATTACATATTTAAAAGTAGTGGGAGTTTGAGTAAGTAAAATTAAAGTCTTTTACCCTGTGTACCAAATGAGAAATCCTAACAACTAATTCTTCACTTATTTCTTATTGGATTTCTTCACTTGAATGCTCTTACACTCCTTGATATTTTTCTTCCAAGCTCTAGTTTTTAGAATCATCAAAACACTTGATTCAACATTCTTCCCCTTTTTGATGATGACAAAATAATTTGCAAACAGATTAGTCCTTTGGGTTTGCTTCTAAGAGCTCCCCCTCAATATATGCATTAAAATTTAAAAATAAGTACAACACATGTAGGAGAGCAAAAGAAAAATATAATCACATTGTATTAATTCATTCAAAGTTCAGTATAGTGATTCAACAAGTACATGACATTGCAAGATTGGTATTTCAATACAAGAGATACTACAAACAGAAACAAGTAGCTCTAAGATCTAAGCCTTAAGGATCTATCAATCACTTCTTCTTGGGCTTGGACTTCTTGCTGTAGGTCTTGCAAGATTGCCTAGCTTCAAACTTCCTAGTTTGCTTAGTTTTCTTCTCCCCCTTTTTGGCATCAGCAGGGGCTGGGACATGCATGACGGGAGGAGGAATCTGTGACACTAGAATAGCATGAAGAGGGATAAGGATGAATGGCACTGATGAGAGGATCTAAGGAAGAGGTCTTAATGGCAGTGTTTCAGGGAGATCTTCCTCAGCATCTGAGACTATTTCTTGAATTTCCCTCTGAAGATTGGCTAATATGACCTTTGTGATATAGAGAGACCATACTTAGGAGATGAAGGTTGAAGGGCAGGAGGAGAAAACATTTCATCAAGCCTTTTCTTCTGAGCTTGCACAATTGCATTGTGCAATGGTAGCAACATCCACATAAGGTACAAGGCTTCTTTCCTCATTTAGTGCAGCCTGAATGATTGGTACAAAGGTGGTGGCTTCCACTAATTTCTCCATTTGCTCAAATTCTTGAGATAATAGAATTGATTCCTAAGTAACATCTTCCATCATAGACTCGTGAGAGCCTTCTTCCTGAGGGGCCTCTTTCCCCATGGCATAGTCCAAGGGTAGACCAGGGCTTGTTTCATTACTAGAGGCTTGTGGGGTAGCAATCGTGTCAGCAGCCTTAGTAGCAGTATCTATAGCAACAGGCTCAGGGGATTCTAGTTTAAAAAGACTTAGAGGTTCAAGGGTTGTAGATTTGGTAGGTTCAGAGGGTCCAGGCTGAGGTGGAGCTAATGTGGAGGGGATAGCACTTCTGATGTCTTTATAAGCATTAGCAACCATTTTCATGTTTTTTACCAATTGTGTGATTTGATCCTATAGGTGAACAAACTTGGCATTTTTCTCTTCTCTGATACTCAAAATGAGTGCAGATAAGCTATCATATAGGTCAGTGACTTTGGTTGGCTTGGGCCAGGTGGATGGAATGGAAGGTTAAGGTATCTGAGTTTGTTGTGTTGGAGGTGAGATAAGTTGGGATGGCTGTGGTAGAGGAGAAAGATGTTGAGATGGTTGTGGTGAAGACTGAGTGTGTGGTATAGCCTTAGAGGTTCCTTCTTGCCATTGGCCTTCCTCAAAGAGTAAGTCCTTTGACTTCCCTACACCTTTGCCAATTCACCTTCCTTCTTTCCTCTCAATGCCTATTAACTGCAACTCTTCCTCCTTAAATACCTCAGTAGGCTTTCCTTTTCCCTTCTCCAAGTGCTTAATCTTTGCATATTGAAGCAGCTTGGTAATGATAAAGGCATAGGGTAAGGTGGAATCTTTCCTTTGATCCCTTGCCTTAACCATACACTAGAAAATGACATAGCCCAGATTTAGCAACTTTCCACACCTCAAAGTAGTCATCACATGTGCTTAAGCTCTTATGATCAAATTGAAGCTTCCTCCTTTATTAAAGATGATCCTGGACATAATGTAATGCAAGATCCTGCCTTAAACACTCAAATCAGAGGGCCTTATCACTCTTAGTGAAGGTCTATTCTCTCGCCTTCTGAATAAGGTCTTTAGGATTGTACTTGTTGAATCAAGTATTTTAATGATTCCAAACCAACTTTCTAGAGCTTGGAGAGAAGATATCACAGGTGCACAAATGATCTCAAGTGGAGAAATTCAAGAAAAACCAGCACAAGAATAGATGTAGAATCTACAGTCATGTTTAAATTGAGTAAAAGACTTTGAATTAGCAAAAAGATGTTTTAAAACTATGATTTTATGTTAATCCATAGAATATTTGAAAAACACCCACTAATAGATGAAGTTTGAAACATTTATACTGATATGCTCTTTTGAAAATTCAAACTTTGGATTTGGAAATTCGAATTTCGTACTGAAAATGAGCAAGTCTGAAAAGAGCCTTCTTTGACAGATGAACTTTGACTTGAGAAATTCGAATTTTGAATATTGTCTGAAAAGAGCTTTCTCTGACAGACAAATTTTGGCTTTTAAAAATTCAAATTTTAGACAAAATACAACTTATGAAAAATGAAAAATTCATCTGAGGATATGTCAAAGTTCATCTGAAAACTGAGTTTGGAAAGAGCATCAAAATGGCTCACTGACAGACGAACTTTGAACATGAAAATTCAAATTTTAGAAACAAAACTTGTGAGTTTGTTATAATAATATGTTAACATACGAATGATAGTATTCAGAAATTCGAACTTTGTATTAAGACTGAAAAAAGGCCTCTCTAATAGACGAACTTTACATTTTGAAAATTTGAATTTCGAATAGATGAACTATTGTGCCTTATTAAACTGCCCACCGATAGACGAATTTTGGGTATCAAAGTTCAAATTTTGAAGGTACTGTAGCAAAATGGAACTACTGTTCACACTTTTTAGAAGAATTTTTAACTTCAAAATTTGTATGTTCCAACACAGAAAAACTTCTCAATGATGAAAATTTAAACTCTGCTTTACAACAGACGAACTTTGAAATGTAACGTTGAAGTTTTTAACCTTTGGTTTCTGTGAAATTCGTCTGTTGGACAACCAAAATCTGAACTTTGGATGTCAGAAGCATTAAATGCAGTTGGTGAACGGATAGTTTTTCAGAGTAACCGTTGGGTAACATCTCCAACGGATAGATTTTGTCTCTAACGTATAGTTAAGATCTGAATCTATAGATATATCATCATTTGAAGTTGTAGGTAATGATTTTAACTTTGTATATACTGAAACTCTGCCAAATCATCAACTCAAAGTCTCATACTCTCACATACTTCATTCTTTATACTCCAACTTTTATATACACTCTGATTAAGAGAGTTTATCCATTGTAAATAATCTTATCTTTATCTGGAAGAAAGATTTTCTTGTGAGGGGATATCACAAGGGATTGGGGAAGCACTTAGCTAGAGTGCAAAGAGAGAAAGTGTGAGCTCTAAAATAGAGTATCACAGCTATACTGTGGCATTTACAAGAAGCCCATTGAATTCTTGCAAGATAGTGGAAAATCTCAAGTTGTGGCTTGAGGACTGGACATAGGTCAAGATTGAGAGACCAAACCAGGATAAACATCTGTGTCTTCCCTTCTCTATTACTAATTTTACTTGTTATTTATATATACTTTGTTTTACTGTCACCATTGCTTTCTTTACTTTATTGACATTTTGTAAAAAATTGTAATCTTCCCAATTCACCCCGCTCTTGGGAAGCCAGCATATCTAAGAAGTGGTATCAGAGCGTGGATTCCCAAATAAAGGATTTAACAGTCCCGGAAAAACATTGGCTGGCTTTGGAAAGAGCATACTACTAGAGGAAAACAATACAAATAGACCACCTAGCTTTAGTGGAGAGCACTATGGATACTGGAAGATGAGAATGTAAATCTGTCTCAAGTCCATTGATCTAGACATTTGGTCCATCATCCAGAAAGGAGATTTTGTTCCAATGACATTGCAGGATGATGGGAAGTACAGAGAGAAGCCAAAGGCCGAATGGAACGAGGAAGATAGGAGAAGAGTCTTGCTAAACTTCAAAGCAAAACATTGCCTGGTCAGTGCATTGAATCAAGATGAATTCTACAGGGTCTCATAATGCTCCACAGCCAAGTATATATGGGACACCCTTGAAATTGCTCATGAAGGAATCACTGGAGTTAGAGAAAACAAATTGAACTCCTGCATAGGAGAATACGAGAGCTTCATAATGGTTGAAGGTGAGAGTATCAAAGAACTGCAAAAGAGATTCACCCTTATTGTGAATCAATTGAAAAGTCTTGGCAAGGAGTACACTCAGACAGAAAAGGTCAGAAAGATCCTCAGAGCTCTTCTTGTGGAATAGCAACCCAAAGTAACAGCAATAGAGGAAGCCAGAGGAGAATCATCATAGCCCTCTTCGGTAGCCTCAAAGAATATTAAGGAAAAATGAAGGCTCTCAAGGAGGCAGGACAAGACAGAAAGAAGAAGGGTCTTACTCTGAAAGCTGTTGAGGAGAAAGAAGAAGAATCTGACAATGGAGATGAGCTAGATGAAGAAACTTTGGCTATGATGGTCAAAAAATTTAGAAGATTTTACAACAAGAAAATAAACAAGAAATTCTTCAAGAAAGGAGCAGCTAGAGATAGCAAGAAAGAAGGAAAAGAACCTATCACTTGCTACGAGGGCAAGAAGTGAGGACATATCAAATGGGATTGTCCATAATTCCTCAAGAAGCAAGAAAAAGAAAAGAAAGCTGCAGATAAAGTCAAGAAGAAAAGAGCGTACATCTCATCAATCTGGGGTAACAGCTCAGATGAAGAAGAATACGATGAAGATGAAATTGCCAACATCTGTCTGATGGCACTTGCATTTGAAGAAGCTAAAATCCCATCCAACAGTGATCAGGAAGATGAGGTTTGTCTTAAAGCTAGAAAAAGCAATAAATGGTATATGGATAGTGCCTGCTCAAGTCATATGACTGGTTATAAGGAGAAGTTCATCACTCTTAGAGACAAGAAAGGAGGAAATGTGACCTTTCGAGGTGATCAATATGGCAAAATAGTTGGCATTGGCATTGTGGGCAAGAATCCTGAAACATCCGTTGAAAATGTGCTATTTGTAATTGACCTCAACCACAATCTGCTAAGCATGAGTCAGACATGTGACAAAGGAAACTGGGTACTGTTTGACTCAAAGTTCTGCCTGGTTATCCGTAAAAGTGATCACAAAGTAATCCTCAAGGATCAAATGGATGGTAACTGTTATACTATTGATCTTGATGAACTTCCTCCCTTAGATTCTGTTTGTTTGATTAGCCAGGACAATAATAGTTGGTTGTGGCATAGAAGGTTAGCATATGTTAACATGAATCAACTATCAAAACTGATTAAAAATGAGTTAGTCACTGGCGTACCAAAGATTTCTCTTGAAAAAGACAAAGAATGTGATGCATGCCTTAGAGGAAAACAAACTAAATCATCATTTAAATCTAAAAACGTAGTCACCACATCTAGATCTCTACAACTATTACATATGGATCTGATATGACCATCTAGAGTTAAGAGCATTGGTGAAATCTGTATGTTCTTGTAATTGTGGATGATTACTCTAGATTTACCTAGACATTATTTCTTTCTTCTAAAAGTGATACGTTTGATGTATTTGTAACCTTAACTAAGAAAGTGTAAAATGAGAAAGGTATTTCTATTGTATCTATCAGGTCTGATCATGGAGGAGAGTTTGAAAATTCATACTTCCTAGAGTATTGTGATGAGCATGGAATTGATCACAATTTCTCAACTCCAAAAACTCCTTAACAAAATAGAGTGGTGGAAAGGAAGAACAGAACAATTGGAGATATGACAAGAGCAATGCTAAATGAAAAGGAACTCTCTCAAGTATTCTGGGCTGATGTAGTAAACACAGCAAGTTACATCATAAACAGAGCCTACATCAGACCAATTCTTAGGAAGACTCCTTATGAGCTGTACAAAGGAAGAAAACCAAACCTCTCACATCTACATGTATTCAGCAGTAAGTGCTTCATCCACGACAATGGAAAGGAGAATTTGGGTAAGTTTGATGCCAAATCTGATGAAGGTATATTTCTGGGCTACTCTAGTAGGAGTAGAGCATATAGAGTTTTTAATAAAAAATCTAAATTAGTAGAAGAATCTGTGCATGTAGTTTTTATTGAAAATGAAACTGTTTCTAAGCATGTCACTGATAAAGATGATCTTATTTCAAATTTTAAGAACTTAAATCTTTCTGAAGAAGATAAAATTGAACCTCCAAAAATATCTGAATTTATTAATATAGAGGAAGATATTTAGGAGAAAGATTTAGAGGAGGAGAATAATAAAGAAATGTCTCAAGAACTCCCTAGAGTTTGGAGATATTAAAGGAATCATCCTGTTGATCAAGTAATTGGAGATGTTCAAGAGAAAGTTAAAACCAGAAAACAGTTAAGAGATTAGATGATAAACTATGTTTTCATTTCTCAAATTGAATCTAAATGTACTGAAGAAGTGTTAAATGATGAATACTAAATTTTAGCTATGCAAGATGAAGTGAATCAATTTGAAAGAAATCAAGTTTGGGATTTAGTGCCTAGACCCAAAAATCATCCTATCATTGGCACTAAATGGGTTTTTAGAAATAAACTTGATAAATCTAGATTAATAATCAGAAATAAAGCTAGACTGATTACTAAAGGATATAATCAAGAAGAAGGTATTGATTTTGAAGAAACCTTTGCTCCAGTGGCTAGATTAGAAGCAATTAGAATTCTATTAGCATATACATGCATGAAGAATATAATGTTATATCAAATGGATGTAAAGAGTTCTTTTCTTAATGGATATATCATGGAAGAAGTTTATGTAGACCAACCTCCAGGCTTTGAGGACTCTACAAAACCAAACCATGTTTATAAACTGAAGAAAACCCTTTACGATTTAAAGTAAGCCCCTAAAGCATGGTAAGAAAGGTTAAGTAATTTTCTAACTGAAAAGGGATTTAACAGAGGAAAAGTAGATACTACTTTGTTCACTAAGAAAGAAAATAAAGATTTACTTATTGTCCAAATTTATGTTGATGATATTATATTTGGTGCTACTAATGAATCTCTTTGCAAGAATTTCTCTAAGCTAATGCAAGGTGAGTTCAAAATGTTAATGATGGGTGAGCTCAACTTCTTTCTTGGATTACAAATTAAGCAATGTGATTATGGTATCTTTCTCAATCAATCCAAGTATCTGAAGGAATTGCTGAAAAAGTTTGGCATGGAAAACGCTAAGCCAATGGGAACACCTATGGCTACTGCAACCAAGCTTGATATGGATGAAGGAGGAAAAATGTTTGACATATCCCAGTATAGAAGAATGATTGGATCTCTGCTATACCTAATTGCCAGCAGACCTGACATCATGTTCATTGTCTATATGCGTACAAGGTTCCAGTCATATCCCAAAGAAACACATACAACTGCTGTAAAGCATATCTTTAGATATCTTATCGAAACATCACAGATAGGTCTTCGATATCCAAAGGGCAATGGAGAATATCTCAAAGGATACACTGATACTGACTTTGCAGGATCCAAAACTGACAGAAAAGATACAAGTGGAATATGTCAATTTCTTAGAGGATCCTTGGTCTCATGGTTTAGCAAGAAGCAAAACAGTGTGGCCTTATCCACAGCAGAAGCTAAATATGTTGCTGCTGGAAGTTGTTGTGCCCAAGTCATCTGGATGAAATAGCAGCTTGAAGATCTTGAGATTGAGATGAAGGAAATACCAATAATGTGTGACAACCAAAGTGCCATTAACATCACAAAGAATCTTGTCATGCATTTAAGGACAAAGCATATTAAAGTTAGGCACCACTTCATGAGGGATCATGTTCTGAAAGGAGAAATCAGATTAGAATACATCGCAACAGAAGATCAAATTGCTGACATTTTGACGAAGCCTCTTTCCAAGGATAGGCATTGCGAAATCAGAAGAGAATTGGGTATGGTAAATCCCAATGAACTGTAAGTAAATCCTTGTGTAAATCTGTTTTAGAATTTCTGACATTGATTTAATTCTAACTTTAGCATCGGAGTAAGTTTAATTTAAGTTGCAGGTGCTCCTCATAAGTTTCAATGGCAATAAATCTAAAAAATGGAGCACACCAAAATGGAACAGTCAAAAAGTGAAAAAGAAAGCTAGAAATCTAAATTTTTTGATCCATTCTGTAAGTTTATAAAGTTAAAATTCACATTTTAGATGTGTATTAGATGAATTTCCTTGATAAATTATGTTTTTGAACAAGTCAGCATGCTTAACATTCGAATTTAGATGCCCATCAGACGAACTTCAACTTGCTTCACATTGTAACAGTTCTCAGTGGTTCTTCAAAATTCGTCTGTTGGTCTATGAAAATTCAAATTTTCAAAAATAAAGCTCCAATATTATCTTTGTCCAACATGAAGATTATACGAATTTCCATTTCTCAAAATACGCATGTTGGAAACTCTTTACAAAATGTTGAAATTCGAATTTCTGATTTAAAATTCGTCTGTTGAAATATGCTCACATTATTGAATCTCTAAAAGATGAATTTTCATAATTAAAATTCATCTGTTGTTTGTTGTATTGATAATTGCTTGCTGCCTGTTCTTCAAAATTTGAACTTTGTTGGAACAAAGTTCGTCTGTTCATCTTTTGCTGTTTAAACTAAACCTCTATCAGATGAACTACCAAAAGAAAATTTGTCTGTTAGTAAGCTTGTCTGAATGGGTTAACCTGTAACTACTTGAAGTTCAAATTTTGGTCCCTCAAAATTTGTCTGTCATGCAGTTACACACGTTAAAACCAAAGGTCATCCTCTGAACAGATGTAACCCTATTCGTCTCTCTCGTGATTCTGTTCAAATTCTCTCTTCAATACCCATTAATTCTGACAGTAAATCTTTATTTTCCACCATTTAAACTTCTTTCACACCCTATAAACACATTCTTTGCATCATTCTGAATCATTCAATCACGAAAATGGCAAGAGTGAAAAATCCTGAAGTTGGAAAAGGAGAATCTCGGCCAAAGAGAACTATGAAATCTCAATATACCTCAAAGGAGAGTGAGAAACTGAAAAGAAAAAGGCGAATCCAGCAAAGCAACCCCCTCCAAAAGGCAGAAAACAACACCAAAGGCTAATTCAAAGAAATCTAGGCCGTCTTCACCAAAGAAAATAGAACCTTAGGTTCCTGCTACTACTATTGTTGCTTCAACTTCCTCCTCCAGCACTGAATCTGGAGAAGACGAGCTGACCACATTGCCATTATGGAGCAATGCTCATATTCAGGAGGAATATATGACCAAGTTTGTGTGCAAGAAGGTAATCAAGTCTCACTGTGTCAATATGGAGGAATTTCTAATTTCTAACAACTTTGATGCCGGGCGTTGGATGATTAGATATAAAAGTTTGTTAGAAATATTGGAGAGGTATGATGATGAGGTAGTCAAGACTTGGTATGCCTCTTTGAAATACAACAACAACAAGAAGTAGTGGGAAGTCAATTTGAGGTCAAGGACCATCTGGCTAATAGATGAAACCTTTAATGAGGTTTTAGAGATTCCAGGACAAGATGGCTTGAAGATTGACATTACTGCTTCTGGGTATATAGATGAGGCCAAGGCTGCTGATGAAGAAGGTGGCCCTTTCTTCAACTACAAGGAGAGCACAATCCTGAACACTTTATTCAGAAGAAAGGAGAACAGGCCACCCATAAGCTTGTTGAAGTCCATTGACCTCAGTGCTCAAGTGAGAATCTTACACTACATAGTGTCTAGGATTATCTTCAACAAAGACGGTAGCTTCAATCTGATCACAAGGGCGGAGACACATGTAATGGCAGCAATCATGCGTGGGAAGCTTATCAATATGGGATATACCATTTTCCAACGCATGATCAAGGCTAGGGATCATAGGAAAGACTCCACACTTCCTTATGCAGCAATCATCTCTAAGATCCTTCAGTATGCTAGAATTCAACATCTTGAGAAAGAGAGAGGGAAGCCTACTGAGATCTTCAAAGAGGAAGAGTTGCAAAGGATGGGCATAGAAAAGAAATATGGAAGATAGATTGGAAAGGGAGCTGGAAAATCTGAAGATCTCTTCTTTGATGAAGATGCCTCCCTGCAACAAGAAGGTACCTCTAAGGCTCCTCCAAGACCCACATCTCAGCCTTCTCAGCCTGTCCCATCTCCATCTTAGCCTGTTCAAACTCTAATTCCATCCACTCCCTCCTCTCGAGCCAAGCCAACCAAGATTATTGAGTTGTATGATAGTTTGTCTACACTCATACTCAACATCAGGGATGAGCAAAATGCCAAGTTTGCTCATCTGCAAGATCAGATCCACCAGTTGGCCAAGAATATGAAAGTGGTTGCTGATGTATATAAAGACATTAGGAGTGTCATTCCTGCCATATCAGCTCCACCTCAGTCAGGATTCTCTGAGCCTATTATGTCTCCAACTCCTGAGCCTCCAAGGCCATTTGAGCTAGCCTCTCCTGTTCCTGATGATGCTGCACAGGATATTGAGGCTGGTGGCACATTGAGCACACCACAGGCCTCCAGTAATGAGGCAAGTCCTGGTCCTCCCTTGGACTATGGTATGAAGGAAGAAGGTCCTCAAGAACCAAGCTTTCATGAGCTCATTCCAGGAGATGCTCAAGATTCAATCCTTTCACATGAAGAATCTGAGCAAGTTGAGATATTAGTGGCAGTAATCACTACTTCACCATTCATGCAAGCTACCCTGAATGAAGAAAGGAGCATTGTGCCTTATGTTGATCTAGAAACCATTGCACACAATGCTCTTTTGTAAGCTCAGAGAAGAAGGCTTGAAGAGATATTTCGTCCTCCTGCTCCCTCACTTGTTACATCTTATGGTCTCTCAGAGGCATGAAGGGCCCAATTGGCAGTTACAAGGCAAGAAATTTCTGAACTTCTTGAAATCTTTGAGGATGAAGACACAGGTTCTGAAGTTTCTGAGTCTTTGTCAAAGCTCAATCCTGAACTACCTTTTGTCCCTGTGCCTCTTTAAGCTATTCTAGTATCTCAGATCCCTCCTCCTACTGATTTTATCCACCTTCCTGATGATGCCAAAACAAGGGAGAAGATATCCAGACAAACTGGAAAGTCTTCTGGCAAGAGCTACAGCAAGAAGTCCAAGTCTAAGAAATAGTGTTTAAAACTTATGGATGCTTGGTTCTTCTTGTAGTACTTTTGTAATATTGTTTTTCTGTATTGTGTTCTTGTTATATCTTGTAAAGTGACTTTTTGATGAAATGAAAATTTCTTTGTTCTGATCTCTATTCTTGTGTTAAAATTTGAATGAATTAATGAATCTCTTTACTTGATCCACTGTACTTGATATCTTTTAAATTATAATGCATATGTTGAGGGGAGCTTGTTAAAGCAAATCCAAATACTAATCCAGTTTGTAAGTTATTTTGTTATCATCAAAAAGGGGGAGAATGTTGAATCAAGTGTTTTGATGATTCCAAACTAACTTTCTAGAGCTTGGAGAGAAGATATCAAAGGTGCACAAATGATCTCAAGTGGAGAAATTCAAGAAAACCAGTACAAGAATAGACGTAGAATCTACAACCATATTTAAATTGAGTAAAAGACTTTGAATTGGCAAAAAGATATTTTAAAACTATGATTCTATGTTAATCTATGGAATTTTTGAAAAATACCCACTAGTAGATGAAGTTTGAAACATTTATACTGATATGCTATTTTGAAAATTTGAACTTTGGTTTTGGACATTCGAATTTCGTATTGAAAATGAACAAGTCTGAAAAGAGCCTTCTCTCACAAACGAACTTTGACTTGAGAAATTCGAATTTTGAATCTTGTATGAAGAGAGCTTTCTCTGACAGACAAACTTTAGCTTTTGAAAATTCAAATTTCAGACAAAATACAACTTATGAAAAATGAAAAATTCGTCTGAGGATATGTCAAAGTTCATCTGAAAACTGAGTTTGGAAAGAGCATCAAAATGTCTCACTGACAAACGAACTTTGAACATGAAAATTCAAATTTCAGAAACAAAGCTTGTGAGTTTGTTATAATGATATGTTGACATACGAATGATAGTATTCAGAAATTCGAACTTTGTATTAAGTCTGAAAAAAGGCCTATCTGACAGACAAACTTTGCATTTTGAAAATTCAAATTTTGAATAGATGAACTATTGTGCCTTATTGAACTGCCCACTAATAGACGAATTTTGGGTATCAAAATTCAAATTTCAAAGGCAATGTAGCAAAATGGAACTACTATTCACACTTTTTAGAAGAATTTTTAACTTCAAAATTTGCATGTTCCAACACAGAAAAACTTCTCAATGATGAAAATTTGAACTCTACTTTACAATAGACGAACTTTGAAATGTAAAATTTAAGTTTTTAACCTTTGGTTTCTGTGAAATTCGTCTGTTGGCCAACTAAAATCTGAACTTTGAATGTCAGAAGCATTAAATGCAGTTGGTGAACGGATAGTTTTTCAGAGTAACCGTTGGGTAACATCTCCAACGGATAGATTTTGTCTCTAACGTATAGTTAAGATCTGAATCTATAGATATATCATCATTTGAAGTTGTAGGTAATGATTTTAACTTTGTATATACTGAAACTCTGCCAAATCATCAACTCAAAGTCCTCTACTCTCACATACTTCATTCTTTGTACTCCAACTTTCATATACACTCTGATTAAGAGAGTTTATCCATTGTAAATAATCTTATCTTTATCTGGAAGAAAGATTTTCTTGTGAGGGGATATCACAAGGGATTGGGGAAGCACTTACCTAGAGTGCAAAAAGAGAAAGTGTGGGCTCTAAAATAGAGTATCATAGCTGTACTGTGGCATTTGCAAGAAGCCCATTGAATTCTTGCAAGATAGTGGAAAATCTCAAGTTGTGGCTTGAGGACTGGACGTAGGTCAAGATTGAGAGACCGAACCAAGATAAACATATGTGTCTTTCCTTCTCTATTGCTACTTTTACTTGTTATTTATTTATACTCTATTTTACTGTCACCATTGCTTTCTTCACTTTATTGACATTTTGCAAAAAATTGTAATCTTCCCAATTCACCCTCCCTCTTGGGAAGGCAGCATATCTAACAATACTCTCCTTGTAGTTCAAGAATGGACCACCTTCCTCATCGGCTTCTTCATCCTCATCCATGTATCTTGAGGTGGTGATATCAATCTTAAGGTCATCTTGTCCAGGAATTTCCAAGATTTCATTTATTGTCTCATAAGAAAGCCACAGGGTTCTAGACCTAAGATTGACCTACCATTTCCTCTTTCTACTATTGTATGACAGAGCAACATACCACATTTTGATTACTTCATTATCATATCTTTCTTTAATTTCCAACAGATTTTTACATCTCACCAACCATAACCCGACATCAAAATTGTTGGAAATTAGAAAATCAACCAAGTTGGTACAATAAGGATTGATTACCTTTTTACTGACAAATTTTATGGTGTACTCCTCCAGGATATGGGCAGTGCTACATAGAGGCTCAGTGGTTAACTGGAGTTCCTCAGACTTAGTGCTGGATGAGGCAAAGGCAGCAACAGCAGGGATAGGTTTCTTGGAATCAGCCTTGAGAGTTGTTTTCTACTTTTTAGAAGGTGTTCCCTTACTTGATTCACCTTTTCTTTTCTTTGTTTCACCTTCCTTAAAGGCTTATTGTGACTTGACAACCCTTTTTGGTCTAGACTCCTCTGCACCAATGTTGGGATTTTTAACCCTTGCCATTTCCGAGATAGATTGTTGAAGAGAGATGCTTGGAAGGGGTTTATAAGGTGCAGGTGAGAGTTTAATCAGTGGGAAATGGAGATTCATCGACGGAATTAATGAAAAATTAAGAAAGGAGGTGAATAGACTTAGGAGAGAGACGAATAGGGTTGCATCTATTTAGAGTGAGACCCTTCGATTTAGCTTTTGTAACCGTTCAACAAACGAATTTTGAGGGTCAAAATTCAAATTTTGATTGATTACATGACCTGTTTATTTAGAGAGACTATCTGAAAGACGAATTTTCATCTTTAAAGTTCATTTGTCAATGACTTAGATACAGATATATTCTTCAACAGACGAATTTTGGAGCACCAAAGTTTGAATTTTCAAGGATCAATCATGATGCAAACACGAATGAGAGATTTGACAGACGAATTTCAGCCTTGAAATTCATCTAACGAAGACTTAACATTTATGCATCTTCAACAGATGAATGTTGTGCTTCTAAAGTTTGAATTTTAAGAGTTCATCGTGAGGCACACAAGTAAAAGATGTTCAACAGGTGAATTTTAAGATACAAAAATTTAAATTTTAAGACTTGGTAAAGAAATTTTTGAAATGCATATTTGGTAAAGAAATTTTTGAAATGCATATTTCAAGGAGTTAAAATTCTTATGTTGAACACTTTGAACACAATGAACATTCATAATATTATTCAGAAATTCAAATTTTAACCAATCAACAGACGAATTTTGAATAACTTGAAAGTGCTGTAACAACATGTGAAGTGCTGAAATTTATCTGTTCAGCACTTAAATTTGAATTTTAAGCATGCCATTTCATTCAAAATCTAGCATGGAGATTCGTCTAATAACATCCAAAATGCGAATTTTGAATGACTTAACTTATAGATATGGCCTGAAAATTCAAATTTCCAATTCTGCTTCAACATCTATTGACTGCGCAGGTCTTATAAACTGCATTATATTGATATTACTATCATTTAGACTCATGAGGAGTACTTGCATAATATCTTAAACACACTCTGATGCTTAAGTTAATATTAATTTGACATTAGAAACTTAAATAAACTTAGTTAAAAACTTGCTTACAGTTCATTGGGATTCACCATTCCCAATTCTCTTCTGATTTTACAGTATCTGTCTTCTGCAAGTGGCTTTGTCAAGATGTCAGCCAGCTATTCTTTAGTAGGGAAAAATTCTAACTTGATATCTCCCTTCAAAACATGGTCTCGTATGAAGTGATATCTAACTTCAATATGTTTTGTCCTTGAATGCATGACCAGATTTTTTGTGATATTGATGGCACTTTCATTATTACATTTTATTAGCATTTCCTTTATTTCAATCTCAAGATCTTCAACTTGCTACTTTATCCAAAAGACTTAAGCATAATAGCTACCTATTGCTACATATTCAGCTTCTGCTGTGAAGAGAGTTACACTATTATGCTTTTTACTAAACCATGAAACCAAGGATCCTCCCAGAAATTGGCACGTTCTACTTGTACTCTTTCTATCAATTTTAGATCCAACAAAGTTAGCATCAGTATATCCTATGAGCTCTTTACCATTGCCCTCTGGATACCAAAGGCCCATCTGTGATATTCCAATTAGATATATGAAGATTCTCTTCATAGCTGTTGCATGGGATTCTTTGGGACATGATTGAAACCTAGCACACATGCAGACACTAAATATGATATCAGGTTTGCTGGCTGTTAGATGAAGCAAGGAACCAATCATTCTCCTATATTGTGTTATATCAAAGGGTTTTCCTCCTTCATGCATATCAAGCTTTGTTGCAATGGCGTAGGAGTCCCTATTGATTTGGTGTTTTCCATTTCAAACTTTTTCAGCAGCTCCTTCAGATATTTTGATTGATTGAGGAAGATACCATCATCACATTGTTTGATTTGCAATCCAAGAAAGAAGTTAAGCTCTCCCATCATTGACATCTCAAATTCATTCTACATTAACTTAGAGAAATTCTTACACAAAGACTCATTAGTAGCACTGAATATAATATCATCAACATAAATTTGTATAATAAGCAAGTCTTTATTTTCCTTCTTAGTAAACAGTGTCGTATCTACTTTTCCTATGTTAAATCCTTTTTCAGCTAGAAAATTACTTAACCTTTCATACCATGCTCTTGGTGCCTGTTTCAAGCCATAGAGAGTTTTCTTCAGTTTATAAATATGATTTGGCTTTATTGAGTCCTCAAAACCTGGAGGTTGATTAACATAGACCTCTTCTATAAATAACCATTTAGAAAAGCACTCTTTACATCCATTTGATATAACATTATGTCTTTTATGCATGTATAGGCTAAGAGGATTCTTATTGTTTCCAATCTTGCAACTGGAGTAAAAGTTTTATCATAATCTATGCCTTCCTCCTTATTATATCATTTGGCTACTAGTCTAATTTTGTTTCTAATAATTGTTCCTAATTCATCAAGTTTATTTCTGAATACTCATTTAGTTCCAATAATTGGGTGATCCTGAGGCCTAAGAACTAAATCTCAAACTTGATTTCTTTCAAACTGATTAAGCTTATCTTGCATAGCTAATATCTAATATTCATCAGTTAAAGCTTCTTCAGTACACTTAGATTCAATTTGAGAAATAAATGCACAATTATTTATTTGATCCCTAAGTTGTCTTCTGGTTTTAATATTCTCTTGAACATCCCCGATCACTTGATCAACTGGATGATTCTTTTGATATCTCCAAACTCTAGGGAGTTCTTGAGAAATTTCTTCATTATCCTCCAATTTAACATTTTTCTCCTAAATATCTTTCTCTACATTAGCAGATTCTGATATTTTTGGAGGTTCAATTTTATTTTCTTCAGAAATGTTCAAGTTTTGAAAGCTAGAGATGATTTCTTTCTCATCTAAAACATGTTTAAAAACAGTTTCATTTTTAATGAAAACTACATGCACAAATTCTTCTATGGTTCTAGACTTTTTATTGAACACCCTATATGCTTTACTTCTACTAGAATAGTTAAGGAATATACCTTCATTTGATTTTGCATCAAACTTACCTGGATTCTCTTTTCCATTGTTGTGAACGAAGCACTTACATCCAAATACATACAGATGTGAGAGATTTAGCTTTCTTCCTTTGTAGAGCTCATAAGGAGTCTTTCCCAAAATTGGTCTAATATAGGTTCTATTAATGATATAGCTTGTCATCTCACTGCATCAGCCTAGAAGTATTGAGGGAGCTCTTTCTCATTCAGTATTGCTCTTACCATTTCTCCCAACGTCCTGTTCATCCTCTCCACCACTTTATTTTGCTGAGGAGTCCTTGGAGCTGAGAAGTTGTGGTCAATTCCATGCTCTTCACAATACTCTAGGAAGCTTGAATTTTCAAATTCTCCTTCATGATCAGACCTGATAGACACAATCTAAATACCTTTCTCATTTTGTACTTTCTTGGCTAAGATTACAAATGCATCAAAAGTCTCATCTTTAGAGGAAAGAAACAAAGTTCAAGTAAATCTAGAATAATCATCTACAATTACAAGCACATACAAATTTTCACCAATACCTTTTACTCTAGATAGACCTATCAAGTCCATGTGCAGCAATTGTAGTGGTCTAGATGTGGTGACTACATTTTTAGGTTTGAAGGATGATTTAGTTTATTTCCCCTTGAGGCATGCATCATATTCTCTATCTTTTTCAAAAGAAATTTTTAGTAAGCTAGTAACTAATTCATTTTTAATTAATTTGGTTAATTGATTCATGTTAACATAGGCTAGTCTTCTATGCCACAACCAACTTTCATTATCTTTGCTAATTAAACATACATAATCTAAAGTAGAGAGTTCATCTAGATCAATGGTATAGCAATTACCATCCCTTTGAGCTCTGAGGACAACTTTGCGATCCCTTTTTCAAATGATCAAGTAGAATTTTGAGTCAAACAGTACCCAATTCCCTTTGTCATATGTCTAACTCACACTCAGCAAGTTATGGTTGAGGCCAATCACAAACAACACCTCTTTTATGGATGTTTCAGGATTTTTGCCTATGATGTTGATGCCAACTCTTCTGCCATATTGATCACCTCCAAATGTCACCTTTCCTCCTTTATTGTCTTTAAGGGTGATGAACTTCTGCTTATCAGCAGTCATATGTCTTAAGCATGCGTTATCCATATACCATTTGTTACTCTTGCTAACTCTAAAATAGACCTACAAAACAAAGTTTAGTCTTTCTTTTTAGTTACCCAAATTTGTTTAGGTCCTTTTCTGTCAGTGGTATTCTCCCTAGATACAGATGTACCTTTTGGAACCCATTCTACCTTCCTGCCAAGTCCATTTTTCTTTAATCAACATGAACTAGAAATATATCCCTTCTTGTTACAGAAGTAGCAGGTGATAAAGGGACTACTAGATTGTGATACAGGAAGAAAGCAATGCAGATAATTTTTTTGTTTCATGAATTTGGGTTGAACATAAGATTCATTGGCTTTTGAATTGTAATTTTTCTTTTTATGTCTATTTACATGTATAAAGTGTCTCATGTATAAATTTTGATTTTTCTTTTTATTCTTTTCCTTGACTGCACAAGGATCATAACGAAGACTAGCCTTTCTTTATGCAATCCTCTAACTTCCTAGCAATGCAAATAACATGTCTTTACCTTTGGTGAGTTTAGTCAGGCTTTTCAAAAGATATTCATTATTTCTCTTTAGTTCAATGCATAATGCACAGCAGACAGATTCAACTTTATGTTGAGATGCAATGTCAGATATTTTGCAATCTGATTCTAACTTGCTAATCTTCTTCTTAGCTAGTTTTAGTTCTTTTGCAGTTTTAAAGAATTTATCATGCAGATCATAAAATGCATCAAGTAGTTCAGAATAGGAGGAGTCATAATCATTTACCTCATCTTCATGACCACTATCAGATCAATTTAGGATTTCTTTTGCTACACGTGCCATCAGACATATGTTGACACTTTCTTCTTCATCTTCATCTTTATCATTTGAGTTGTTGCCCCAAATTGATGAGATGTAGGCCTTTTTCTTTTTGCCTTTGTCAGCAGCTTTCTTTTCTTTCTCCTGTTTTTTTAGGAATTGTGGGTATTCCCTTTGATGTGCCATTGCTTCTTGCATTCATAGCAGGTGATAAGCTCATTGCTTTCCTTCTTGGTGTCTGCAGCTGCTCCTTTTTTGAAGAATTTTTTATTTTGCTTTTGGCTATAGAATCTTCCAAATTTTCTGACCAATATAGTTAGAGTTTTTTCATTCAGTTCTTCATCATCATCAGAATCATCTTCTCTTTCTTCTGTAGCTTTTAACGCAAGACCCTTTTTCTTCTTGGCTTGTCTAACATCCTTGAAAGCTTTCATCTTGCCCTCATATTCTTCAAGGCTGTCGAAGAGAGCTGTGATAGAAGCCATTAATTCTCTTTTGGCTTCTTCTATAGTTGTTACTTTTGATTGCCATTCAAGAGGAAAAGCTTCAAGGATTTTTCTAACCTTCTCTGGCTGTATGTACTCCTTGCCGAGACTCTTCAGCTGATTCACAATGAGGGTAAATCTCTTCTGTAGATCTTTGATGTTTTCACCTTCCTTCATTCTGAAACTTTCATACTTACCAATGCACGAGTTCAATTTATTTTCTCTAACTCTAGTTGTTCCTTCATGAGCAATTTCTAAAGTGTCTCACATACCTTTAATTGTGGTACATTAAGACACTTTGTAAAATTCATCCTGGTTAAGTACATTGACCAAGCAGTGTTTAACTTTGTAGTTAAGTAGGACTCTTCTTTTATCTTCATCATTCCATTTCTTCTCTGGCTTTTTCTTGTACTTGCCATCATCTTGCAGCCTCATTGAGACAAAGTCTCCCTTCTGGATGACTAACCAGATATCTAAGTCAATAGTCTGGAGATAGATATGCATCCTCATATTCCAATATCCATAATGTTCTCCACTGAAACCATGAGGTCTGTTGGTGTTGTTTCCTTCAGGAAGAATATTTTCTCCAAAGCCAGCCATATATTTTCCCAGATTATTAGATCCTTCAATTGGGAGTTCGGACTCTAATACTACTTGTTAGGTTTGCTAGCTTCCTAAGATGAGTGTGAATTGGGAAGTTCAAAATTTTTTTGTAAAAATCAGATAGAATAGTGATAGTAGAAGCTTTGTAGAAAACAAAGTACAGAGAAATAAAGAAAATACAAGGTAAGAGAGGAAAGGACATAGAAATTTATCGTAGTTCGGTCTGACTACTTGACTTATGTCCAGTCCTCAAGCTACCACTTGAGATTTTCCACTATCTTGTAAGAATTCAGTAGGTTCCTTACAATGCTACAATACAAGCTTATGCTCTATTCTAAGAGCTCTCAAGCATACACTCTGTACTCTTACAAAGTGTTTCCCAAATCCCTTGTGAAAACCCTTCATAAGAAATCCTTCTTCCAGATAAAGAAAAAATTTTGTATAGGATGAAAAACTCTCTAATACTGAGTAAATAAGACAGTTGAGGTACAATAAATGAAGTGTAAGTGGGTAAAAGACTTTGACTAAAGATTTCAGCAGAATTTCAGTATTTACAGCATAAATTCATTACCCACAACTTGAAATGAAGTTCTGTTTATAGATTTGTATCTTAACTAGACGTTAGACACAAGATCTAGCCCTTAGAGATGTTACCCAATATTTACTCTGCAAAACTAGCCATTCACCAATCGCATTTAATGTGTTTGACACACTAAAATTTGAATTTTGGGTGCCAACAGACGAATTTCGTAGAGACCATTGACTAAAGACTTTAATATTGAACTTCCAAAATTCATCTATTCAAGAGTGAAATTCAAATTTTGACTTTGTCAAATATATCCGATGTCAAGATATATGAATTTTCATATTCAAAGTGCATCTGTTGAATGTGAACAGTTGTTTCATGTTTATACTATGCACTCAAAATTCAAATTTTGGGAAGTCAAAATTCATCTGTTAGTGACAAACTAAGTATGACCCAAATGTTCTGCTATAAGAAATTTGAATTTTGTACTTTCAAAATTCATCTGTTAGAGACACATTTGATTAGACTTATAAGTCTTCATTCCAAATTTCAAATTTTGAAAACCAAAATTTATCTGTCAGAGAGATTATCTTAGACTTAGTTGGCATTTTAATATCAGACAAACTTTGACATGACTTCAGACGAATTTTGGACATTTACTTAACTATGCTTGACTCAAAATTCAAATTTCAACAGTTGAAATTTGTCTGTCAAAGGTGACATTTCTGTAACTTCAAATTTCAGTCAGCAATGTTCAAATTTTCAATGAGATATATGAAGTTTAACAATTCATAATTTGCCTATTAGTCAGTATTTTTCAAATTTAATATATATTAACATAGAATAACGTGAAAAACACATATTTGAACGTAGTGAGAGTTTGAGTAAGTAAAATTAAACTCTTTTACCCTGTGTACAAAGTGAGAAATCCTAACAACAAATTATTCACCTATTTCTTCCTGTATTTCTTCACTTGAATGCTCTTACACTCCTTTGATATTTTTCTTCCAAGCTCTAGTTGTTTAGAATCATTAAAACACTTGATTCAACAATTTCATTACATTGCTGTTTGCAATTTCCTTATAGCTAGTTTTCATAATTTTTTACATATATTTTATCTTCTACAAATAAATTGTACGCAATTGTTGTGCTTGGTTTTTGTTTTTTATATTATGATTCTACTATTTTCTTTATTTATATTAAGAGAACTGTAAATTTGATCTAATATTTTAAAATATTAAAAAATCTATCATTTATGAAGTTCTTTTATATATTGACAGATATACAAAAAATAGTGTATATAAAAAATTTGTGAACTATATGTTAAAATCACATAAATACCTTATAATTTGATGTCATTTTAGTTATTGTACTATATTTAAATGTGCAATCATATTACAAAGTATTTTTATATTATTATGTGATTTTCTTTTATATTTTTTAGAATATATGTGTTTAAGATGTATTTTTTTAATATTATGATTATCCTTTATTTTCTATTTTTGGGTTTGAAGGTTCTAAAAATGAAATTTATTGATTTAAAAAAACTTGATTTAACAATTAGTTATACATAATAATAATAATAATAATAATAATGTTTGTATTATACATATCATACATCATATATATTATACATATTAGAAAACGAAAGATCAAAACAAAAACTAATACCTGGCCAAAAAAAACTACCGCACTATCCTGAATGACAGAATCTTAGCCCAAGTCTCTTATGTTAAACGAATCAAATATAGAGCCGGAAGAAAAGAAATGCAAGCCTGGAACTGAAGCAAGGGATAATACCATATATATTAAAATGAAAAAAAAAAGTGAGCATATCAAAATTCTGACATGAATACAAATTATCAGTAATACTAAATACTGAACTAAATAATATTATAAAAAAAGAAAGAAAGAAAAACACCTTACTCTCTATATGAAATATGCCCATAATTATCACTTGGTGATGACGGATCATACATAGGCATCAATCTATGTCTAACGTATAATCAACAACTATATATAAAGACGACTACTTCTTGTTGTGATGGTGTTTTCCAGGGAGCTTCTCCTTGATTTTCTCCATTATTCCTTTCTTCTGGTGATCTTTCTCACCGGCGGGACTGTCACTTGCGGTTAGGGTTTCATCGATGGGGGTGGGGGTGGTCGTCTCGATAATTGCAGGTCCGGTGATGTCATCGGTGTGGGCAGCTGCGGCAGTGGTCTTCATCATTGCAGGTTCGGCGTTGTCATCTGAAGCCGCAAGATGTTCGATGCTGCCGATGCCAATGGTGTCGCCGGTAGCGTCCATTTCCGCCTGAATTTGGTCGTGGCCTACAGAAACTGCAGGAACTGCACCATATTGATTTTGGTAGTGTGCCATTTTTCTCGACGCTTGTTTATTGATAGTGTGTGATACTTTGGTTACATATATATATATATATATATATAGAGGCAAAACATGATTGTGTAAGAAATTTTTATGTTTAAATTAAAATGATTAATTTTAAAAGTTAACAATTAAAATTAAAAATATATTTATTTTACATTTCATTTTATAAAATAAAAATATAATTTAAACTATTTAATGTTAAACTCTACTCATTTGTAAAATAAACAAAAATCAAAATTAAGCTAATGAAGTATGGAATTTAGTTATGTAATTTAATATCATTCTGTCTAATTTATGAATAATTTGCTTTTCTATAAATTTTATAAATATTAATTAAACTTGTGTATTTTGTATATTACTTAAAATTTGAAAAATGGAGATGACATACACTTTAGCCTTGTCACTCCACTTTTTACCGAAGTATCGACACGTGTCACTTGAAATTTCATATGATTGCCACATATTTTTTCTACATGCCACCTTGCAAGATATGCTTTCAAAAAAAAATATGGGACCATAAAAATTATTAATTAATTTTTTAAAATCAATATCGTATTCATATCCATAATCCATCTAAAATATAAAATCTCGTTTAGCATGCGGAATTAAATTCGTGAAAATTAAACTTGTGTTTTTCACACACACACACACACACACACACACACACACATATATGAAAAGACGGGAATGGATTATATTTAGAATGACATACAGTAGAATAGAAATATTTTTTATTGGTTTTGTTTGATATGATAAAAATAAAAAATGCAAAAAATATTAAAGACTAAAATACCCCTTATATCAAAAAATTAAGACGCCATCATTGCTACTCTCATAGCTCAATTTGTTTGTTCAAAGCATGAAGGAGAGCTCATTGCATACTCCATTCCATGGGTAGCAAATAAATTATCATGAACATCAATATAAAGATACAAAATTTATGGCATGTTGCACAATGAATCATGAAAATTGTGACTCATTTTTTATATTTTATGTAATGTATAGAAAAATGTGTCTAATTAACATATAATAATTAGATATTTTTAGGTTAATTTGAGAAAACTAGTTATCGCGAATATTTCAATTGAATTAAAATTTTACATTTTAGTCGATGATATTTATGGCAATATAAAGATATAAGATTTATGGCATGCTGCACAATGGATAAACTAGTTATGGTGACAACTAAGTTGAGTAAAACTACCAAAATACTCCTAAACAATGAAATTTTTATGAAAAAAATTTAGAACAATTAACTCAATTTAGAATTGCCAAAATACCCCTAGCCAATGAAATTTAAAAAAAAATTACTACAATTAATTTGATAGAAAGTTACCAAGATGCCTCCAAACAATGAATTTTTTTAAAAAAGTTACTGCAAATGATTCGATTATGAGTTACCATAATACCCTTGGACAATGGAATTTGTTTTAAAAAGTTCACTATAATTAATTCGATTGAGAATTACAAAAATATCTGCAGATAATGAAAAATTTTTAAAAATAGTTTAGTATAATCTTCTTACCCCTATGGTTGAAAATTGTTGAGGATGCGTTAAAAATTCGTGAGGACTGATTAAAAACTTTATAAGATAATTTGGACATTTGATGGATTTTAAGTTTAACCCTAAGTTTATAAATTGTTAGGAATACGTTAAAAATTCTTGAGAACTTGTTGAAAGTTATTGAGAAGTGGTTGGAAATTCCATATGAAGAGTTGTTAATTTGACAACTCCTAAATTTAACACTGAGTTTAAAAGTTGTTGAGAATGTATTGAAAATTATTGAGAACTAGCTAGAATTGGAATCACTTTCTAGTCAAAAGAAATTGGAATCACTTAAAAAAAAGTTGTTGTGTGTACGGTACTTTGTACCAATAAAAGAAGCAGGTCGGGCAATAATATAATCATTGGTTGCAATTTTTTTATAATTAAAATTTCAAAATATAAATTATTTTGTAAAATTTTTGCAACAATTAATATTAATTTTCATGTTTACCTTTTTTGTAAGTAATAAAATTAATTAAAGTGAAAATAAATTAAAAAATATAACTAAAATAAGTAATAATTTAATGAAAATAATTTTAAAAAATTTTAATAATTTTTTAAAAAATGTAAGAGATTCAACTAACTTTTAAAGTTATTGAAAGTAAATATCACTTATGATCAATGTTTTGAGAACCGGACCGAATCAGAAAGTCAAACCAGTTGCACTGTCACCTAGTGTGAAGAACAGCTTGATTTTCAGCTTTGGACCATTTTAGGAGTTGAACCGGATTGAACCACTTTGAACTGGCTTTTGAGTCAAAAATCGGAGATGAGCCAAGAAGCAGAGCAATTTTTAGAGAACCGGATGATTTTTTAAATTGGATAAAATTTAACTTAAATTTAATTTTTTTACCAAAATTATTAATTATAAAAATTATTAAAGAGTAAAACACTATTTTCGTTTTATTTTAAAATTACTAATTATAAAAATGAAAAATTTCATTGTATTATACTCTCTCCGTCCCAAATTATAAGAGAATTTTGAAACTCTTTATTTATCCCAAAATATAAGAGATATGGATAATATTTGTGGAGTAATTAATATCATTTTTCTTTTATACCATTAAGTAATTAAGGTTATATTGATAATTACTAATAATGAATTAGTCTTACTTCAAACTTTTAATGTGGGTAATTTTGGAAAAAAATTTAAATTATAGTACAATTAATGAATTTAACTACCAAAACTATTTTTCTTTGATACAGATGAAGTAATTATTTATTTTTTATAATTGAAGATAGATGGAGTATAGTTATTTTATAATATTATAGTCATGTAGTGTTATCATGTTAAAGTGTTTTAACATTACTTTCAATGATTTAATATATATTATTACTATGTGAGCTTATCAACTTATTATGAACTTAAACTACTTAAATTTATTTTCTTAACAATTTGATATTTTATTTTTATACATATATTATTATATATAATATTATTTTTACTTAAGTATTACGTCACCGGTTCGACCGTCAGTCTAACTTGTTGAACCATAAAAATTGTGATTCGGTGAATTTTCAAGTTTGACATCCAGTCTGATTTTTAAAACATTACTTATGATATGATTTGAATGGGGTACTATGTAGTCTTTACCAATATAAAGAAACAGGTCATGCAATCCGTACCATGGCATTTAGAAAATTTTAAATTTAAATGTTTTTCCCATAAAATTTTTTTTAAATGTTCTAGTTTATTCATTATTTTACATTATTAATAAACTAGTATGTAACCCGTGTGATGCACAGGGTCAATAAAACTATTTACATTTTTAGACATGTTTAATGATAAAATTATACATATAATTACAGAATAAAATAACATTATAAAGTATTTAATGTATTAATAATAAGTGACTATAAAGGAAATAATAATGCAAAGCAATCAATTAAGATTATTAAACACTATTTTCTATACAATATTTGAAGTTGTGTCACTTAAATTGTCATCCTTATCTAAAATCATTATCTTCAATTCACTTTTATATTATACATACAATACAACAATATAGAGTTGTCTATGTATAAATACAGGTTTTGGCAAGTATAAACACATGCTGCATAGACTTTGCCTCTAACTCTTATTTATGGTCATAACAAAAGCTAACATTATAAGAAATTACCTTCTTTTCATATTAAATAGTAGTCTTGAATATGATGGAATCATGGATATAAATTTTCAACCGTTCATACATTTGATCAAAACATGACTTTAACTTGAAGTACTATATACTTGCTACTTAGTGTAACAATGAGATGAGTGTTATTACAAAAACCCAATGACTTGCTAATATTCCTCATGAAAATAATAAGTGTTCCAATATTTAACCTAATTTCATGATTTGGAAGACCTGATATGGAAATTGAATTCAACAATTTAATGGAATAAAGATTATTAACAGAATCCACATTGTCATTTTCCTTTAATATACTATTAAAATCATAGTATACCATATCTTCATCTGGTAATAAAGATAACATGTATTCATTAATATTATCAAACAGACAAAGTGTAGGCTGATATAACTTTATCTCATAAATAAGATAAAATATTTAATTTCTCATAGAGATTTAAATGTAGTCACTACAATTGATATGATATGATCGTTTGAGATATCCAATAAAAAATCATAAGGAATTTTAATATCAGTGATTCTATCATTAGGATCAGTAATTATTCCATCACCTATAGAAAGTATCCCGTGACCAAATTCTTATATTTCTCTATTAACATAAAATGAATCTATTGGAAGGAATCATATATTTCTTGTAAGAGCAAGGAATTTATATTAATTCCAGACATAAGAATGTAAGATAAATAAATAGTAGCAAGAACTATATCCATCTAAGTCCTTCTTAGTATTATAGGCAGAATTTGTTTAAAATTCCCACCAAATATAACTACTTTACCTTCAAAAAAAAGTTAATAGCTAAAGAATTGGATAATTTTAAAATATATCTAAGGCTCTAATCATGAGCCTCAAAGCAAAATTTGTTGGCAATAGGTGCTTTATTCCATATAATTAATGAAGTATGAACCAATAACTCAATAAGATGACTACACTGATTTATATTGCATATAGTACTTTCATGAACATCAAGAGATATGTAAAATTGTAAAATTCACAGTTCTTCCATTTCGCAATAATAAAGAAGTAATGTCGTTTGATGCTACATTAAGAACAATTTTACTCTTAGATCTAAAATATGTTGGAAAAGTATTTCATACATATGTTTTACCAGTGCTTCCATATCTATAAATAAAAAGTACTCCTCCTTTCCCAGATATATATAATAGGAAAGTATAAAAATTTTTATACATTTCCTAGAGTGTCAGTCAAATAACTATACACAATATAACATTATATATATAATGGTATAAACCAAATACATGAACTATATAAAAAATATCTAAAAAAATCTCTAATGAATATTTGAGAATATTATTCTATTAAACAAATGTTCTCAATATATTTAATATATGTGAACTTGGATGAAATCTTTTAATTTGAGTGATAATGACTATTAATCATGCATAAAACAGATTGTAGAATTAGTTGGAAATATCTTCCGCATTAGGATATAAGCTATATTTTCTTCAAATACTCCTTTTTGCAATTTTATTAGAGATTATATTGATTTTCTAGCAATGTTTTACAAAGTATTTGTGAAGTATTTATTTTCAAGGAACATATTCACAATTTAAATATATATGTGTAAGAAAGAAACTTTACCAACAGAAGAGTGGATTTATCAAAAGATCAAACAATATAATCCCAAATATGTAAATATTATGTGATAATAAATCAAATGTTAAATTAAACACACACATACAAATATATGTATGTATTTGTTAGAGCTGTCAAAACGGGGCAAGTTTGATGGGCCAACCCAAAAAGCCTGAAAAAATTAGCAGGCCGGGCCTCAATTTTTAGTGTCAAAATATAATTTGAGCTTTTTGAACCCAGCCCATGGTAGGCTAGTTCGAAAAGCCCGTTTTTTTTTTAAATATTAAAAAATATATATTATTTTATTAATTGATTATATATAAATTATAAAATTTAATTATTATGTTAGCTTTTAATCAATTATGATGATAATTAGTTGTATTAATTTAAGAACTAAACTTATATATTTTTCCTTATATATTTTTCATACTATTCTCCAATTAAAATTTAACATATAGACTTTTTAATTTCTTTTTTATATTTAAGAAGTTGACACTTTTAATATATAATTAATAACTAAATCTATAATATATTAAAAAATAATCCACATATTAACTTTTAATTGAAAAAGAACACAAAAAAATATATAAGAAAAAGTATATAAGTATTTTCTTTAATTTAAATAATTATATAAAAAATTTTAAAAAATATAAAATATAAAAAAAATGAAAAAGCCCACAGGTTGGCCTGTAGGTAGGATCGGGCTAATTTTAATTAAGATTGACTTAATAATTTAAATGAAATTTTAAATCAATAATTATTTAATAAATTTGAATAAAAAACACAACTAATAATCATTAATTCTGTTCGGTAATTTGATTAGTTTGACAATTGAATGATTTAATATCAATTTGAAAATTTATATTAATTAGGAAATTTGTTGAATTCTATGTTTTAATTTTAATTAGGATTAGAGAAATTTATTATAGTTTTCATCTATAACTTTTTAACTAAATAAAGTATCCAATCTATTGTATATACAAAATCAATGGATTGAACATATCATTAACAAAAATCTATTATATTGTATTAATCATATAATTTATTAATTGAAAAATTTGAGTTGTTTAACTTGAAAATTGGTAGATAACTATCTTAACTCTCATTTATTTTAATGGCATGTTGATATGAAGGTGAAAAATAACAATAATCGTAATCCATTAATCTATTTCTACTAATTTATTACCACCAAATCTACTAATATCATCTGTTAAAATAATAATATTATTATTGACTGATTAAGCAATATTTATGACCACTAAATTTCTACCATATCTCAATAATTCTTTCTATTTAAAATTTTGTAGTAACAAAAAATTAATGATTATATGAAAAAAATAAAATCAAAAGTCATCTTGATTCAGCCATATCTAATTAATTTTATTATTTTAATAATTGAACGTATCCAATTAAAAAATTAATAAAGAAACTCAAAAGTTTCATGTATTTCATATCTTACAAATTCTATCATTTAAATATTCATCCCATAAAAAAAACTTAATGATTTTTATATAATAGATAAATACTACCAAGAAGTTTACAATATCATATATAATATTAAATAATCAAAAAACTATTTTTATATATTAAATTTTGAAAATATTTTTATAACAATCTTTTTAAATTCTTGAATAATCTCATCTATTTAAAATTAACATTTTTTTATTTTATCACTTAAATGATTATAATATAATTAAACATTCAAATGATACCTTACAATAAAAAAATAAATAAATATATAAAAAGAAGGTATATATAGTTAATTAATAATAATAACATAAAAAGATAAATTTCAAGACAACAACTATAAACACATATACTTATTATCTTTAATTATTATCTCCATCCTCTTTTGTTGCTTATCATCATCAGCTCCTCAATCTCTCCAATCCCACTTAACTTGCCAATGACATCTATAACAAATTGGTTAGTGATAAATGAATTTATACATATCACAAACTAAAATGTAAAATTGAATATAATTAAAATTATTCATACCAACTAAGAAACGATCATCTGAATTATAAGATTTCATTAAAAGAAGTAAACAAAAAACCATATGGATGTATATCTCCATTATCAACTTGTAATTGCACATAGATTGAATATTGGAAATGTAATTTGAATTCATGGTTAGTGGTGTGGTATGAATTGGTATTATTTTTAACACCAAATATCTTTATAATGTATATTTTGCCCTCATTTAATATATCCTTAAAGTTGAAGAAGAACACTTTTTTGATTACTCTATGAATACAATCACCCTAATTTAACATAAAAAATAAAAAGTTTAGAGACAATAACATAATCACTATAGGGCAATATATACACTATACATTAAAAACTTATATCAGTATATTGCAAAACTAACTCAATTGAGTTATAATCATTTGATGAATGATGTAAGGGCATCTTTTATAACTGTATAACTCTAACTTTAACTCACCAATCATGTCTCAGAGGATTGATAGCCCTCACAGCATCATAAGACACCTCACGAACGTTACTGGACATGAAGAAATAATGAAAAGAATAAAAAAAATAAATTATGATAACAACTACTTGAGTTACGAGGAAAATTGTGATATGGAGCTAAATAGGAATATTGATTTTATAGAAAAAAATACCACATCACAATAATAAAAAAAAGAATCAATTTCGATTGCAATCATATCATAACAACATTTCCCAAATATCACTTAACAAACAAAAACAATTTAAAAACGAATAGTTTAACCATTATACATTATAAATAAAATAAACAATAGGATAAAATATAAAAAATAAATATAATATGTTCATAAATAAACGTATGTACCAAAAAAAGAAAAGATTATCATAACAATTTCTAAATCTCATATCTTAATTACTCTTAAGATATAATAATAAATAACTAACAATATAATCTTACAAATTGATTTATAGATTAATATAAACTATTAATTTATAATAATATCTAAAAGTGCAAATCCTGATATATTAACTGCTTTTAAGATATAATAGTAAATATCTAATATAAAATCTTAAAAATAATAACTCAAATTTTACTAATTTTTTCCAAAATATTAACGTGAAGGCATGAGATTTTAACTTTTAGTTTTACTTTTATATATATAATATATTATTATTTTTTATTATTTTATCCTTTATTAAAATGATAGATTAAGTACAAATCATTTTTAACATTTAATTAAAAAATATTTTAATAAAAAATTATTAAATTTTACTATAATATAGATTATTAATGAATTTATTGATACATATATGAAGAATTTTAAAATGATTAATAAAAAAAGATGGAAAGAGTGCTCCTTTTATTTATATTTGTTTGACTTATGATGGAGAGATATTAAGAGACCCATAATCAAAATAGATTATAATTCATTGAAGATAATTTTAAAAAAAATTGATATATATTTTTAAATAATGATTTTTATCTAACTTTATATAGAAAATGAAGTGAGTGCAGTACAATACGAGTCAAAATTAAAAGCACCAGTACCAGACTGCAGGCTTTGCGGAAAGGGAGACAATTCCTGTATGTTACTCATCCTGTCCAAAAGAAGTATTACTTTAGGATTTTTATGATTTTTCAAAATATCTATTATTTTATAATTTTAATAAAATATTAATTAATTATTTTACTATTTTATACTTCATTAATATTAAATATATCATTTAAAATAGTATTTAAATTAAGAATATTTTAATAAAATATTATTAAATTTATAATATTTTAAATTATTTAATAATTTCTTTAATCTATATAAAAAATTTTAAAAAGACACTTTTAATGAATCTAAGAAAGTAGTACCTACCATCAAAATAAAATTAAAATGATGAAAAATTTTACTATTTCTTTCGTGTGATGAATAACAAGTATATTTATGGGAGAATTACTATTTGGAACCAAAATCATGAGTTTATTAAATTTCAGGATCAAAAGGTTGTGAAATTAGAAAAGCATACATCTGAACCTTAAAGCAAATTAATTCAAAGTCAAAATTACTAAAATACATTTATAAGCATTAAATTAGTTATATGGATTTTAAATTTCTTACTCAGATTTTACAACTCTCATATTCTGATTTTGCAACTTATTTTTCAAATTTTAATATGGAGTAATCAGATTTTAACCTTATAAGCATCAAGGTGATATTAGAGATTTGCAACTTCTTATTCAAATTTTGCAACTCTCATATTCTTATTTTGCAACTTATTTTTCAAATTTTAACATGAAGTAATAGGATTTTAACCATCAAAGTAGCACCAGAAATTTACAATTTTTTACTCAAATTTTGTAACTCCTATATTCTAATTTTACAACTTATTTTTCAAATTTTAACAAGAAGTAATAGGATTTTAATATTATAAACATCAAATTAACTCTAGGAATTTGTAACTTCTAACTCAAATTTTGCGACTCTCATGTTCTAATTTTGCAATTTATTTTTCAAATTTTAACATAGAGTAATAATCTTTTAACTTTATAAGTATCAAATTGACTCTAAGAATTCACAACTTCTTACTTAAATTTTACAACTTCCATATTCTAATTTTATAACTTATTTTTTTAATTTTAACATGGAGTAATTGGATTTTAACCTCATAAAAATCAAAGTAGCTCTAGAAATTTTGAAACTTCTTACTTAAATTTTGCAACTTTCATGTTATGATTTTGCAAGCTATTTTTTGAATTTTAATATGGAATTATCAGATTTTAACCTTTAGTAATAATATTTTAGTAATCTTCATTTCGAATTAATTTGTTTTAAGGACCATAGGTCTGTTTTTCTTAATTTCACAAACTTTTGATCCTGAAATTTTATAAAATCATAATCTTGATCCTAAATAGTAATTTCCCCTAATTTTGTATTCTTTGACTTTTAAATGATATATATTCCCCTTTTCACAAAAAAAAAAACAAATGTATTTATTTTGCCCTCCTACTCCATTCATGAATAGTTGTTAAGTATATTTATTTGGGAAAATTAGTTTTTGGAAATAGAATATAAAGATAATTGATTTTTGGGAGGTGAGAGAAAATTAATTGGTTTTAGGATCGGGGACACGATAGGATTATTAAAAAAAGTGTTCAAATGACCAAATTATCCTTATGTCTAATGAGAGGGAAAACCAAAAAACAAAGAAAAAAAGAAACCCAATTAAAATGAATATTGAGAGAGAAGTTTTCAAATTCGGAACAAACACGAGTTGAATGTTGAGAATGAAGAAGAGAATGATGGAGGTGATGACGAAAGATGCGACGATGCGAGGGATTGTCCATTGGAGGGAATATCATCAACGATCTTTCTCTGTTAGGGTTCAAAGCAATCTTTCTTCTTCTTGTTCATCTTTACACTAGGGTAAGGGGTACAAGGGTAGAGATTGACAATAACAGACTTTGTGATATTCTAAAAGTACTTATCGATAGGCATCGCTTTAATAATAAGATTGCATCTATCAAGTGACTTCTAGGATATGATTATAAGAAATATGTTGCCACCCTAATGGGATAGGATGAGTTATCTTATGGGTATGAATTTAGCCCTGTTAACCTTCTAGCTTAAATAAAGGTGCTGCAGTCCATTGTTCGAAAAATTAATTCGGGTGGTTAATTATTTTTCATGGGTATGGGTAAGGTGATAGAAAAATGGTTACCACATCAAAATTATAACTAAAAAAATCAATTCAGGTAGTCGACCATTTTTCATGGGTATGAGTAAGGCTTCAGCTAACATGCATACATGGCCTTCGAGGTGACCAAAAAAATTGTCGATCACCTTGAAATTATAACTGAAAAAATTAATTCGGGTGGTCGACCGTTTTTCATGGATATGGGTAAGGTGACAAAAAAATGGTCGACTATATCAAAATTATAACTGGAAAAATCATTTTGGTGGTTAACTATTTTTCATGGGCATGGGTGAGGTTTCAGCTAGCATGGGCACATGGCCTCTGAGGTGACAAAAATAAATAGTCGACCACATTGAAATTATAACTGGAAAAATCAATTTGGGTGTTCGAGACAGAAAAATGGTTGACCGCATCAAAATTATAATTGGAAAAATCAATTCAAATAATCAACCATTTTTAATAAGAATGGATAAGGTTTCAGCTAATGTGCATACATGTCCTATGAGGGAACAGAAATAATGGTCAATCACATTAAAATTATAATTGGAAAAATTAATTCAACTGGTCAACCATTTTTTATGGGTATGAGTGAGATGATAGAAAAAACAAAAGACCACATTAAAATTATAATTAGAAAAATCAATTCGGGTGGTCGACCATTTTTCATGGGTATGAGTAAAGTTTTAGTTAGCGTGCACACCTCTAAGGTGACAGAAAAAATGGTTGACCACATTAAAATTATAGTTGGAAAATCAATTAGGGTGGTTAACAGTTTTTCATAGGCATGGGTGAGGTGACAGAAAAATGGTTGATCACATCAAAATTATAACTAGAAAAATTAATTCAGGTGATCAACTATTTTTTAAGAACATCCAATTCTAATTATTTTAAAGACATGCTATGAATAAACATGCATCAACATACATAATAATCTAAACCATGTTCGTTAAAACATGGTCAACCACCAGAAGGGTTTTTTAAGTTATATTTTTTACCCAATTGACCCTTTTTTTCAGAACCTCTACCCAAGCATGCATGCTCATGATGAAACCTAAAACATGTTTATAAAAAGTGGTCAACCATGAGAGTGGAATTTTCTAGCCCTATTTTTTATATGATTGACCAATTTTTCATATCCTTTATCCAAGCATGCATGCTCATGATGAAACATGAACCGTGTTTTTAAAAAGTGGTCAACCACCAGAATGAAATTTTCTAGTTATATTTTTTATATGGTTGACCATTTTTTCATAGCCTCTATCCAAGCATGTATGCTCATATTGAAACCAGAACCATGTTAACTTTTGGATTCAACTTGTTTTTTGTGGAGTCTAACTTGTATATCGTGGATTCTACTTTACACATATTGGATTCCTACTTGGAAATATTGTTTAACTTGTTAACTGCTAGATTCAACTTGTTAATCATAGAGTATAACTTGTTAACCGTGGATTCTTCCTTGTACATATTGGATTCCTACTTGAAAATACTGTTGAATATTTTAACTATTGGATTCAATTTGTTAATTGTGAAGTCTAACTTGTTAGTTATGGATTCTATCTTGCACATATTGGGATTCCACTTGAAAACATTGTTTAATTTGTTAATTATTAGATTCAACTTATTAATTTTGGAGTCTAACTTGCATATTATAGATTTTACCTTGCACATTTTGGAGTCCCACTTAGAAACATTGTTCAACTTGTTAATTCTTGGATTCAACTTATTACTTGGGGAATCTAACTTGTTAACTATGGATTCTACATTTCACAAATTGAATTCCCACTTGGAAATACGATTCAACTTGTTAACTATTAAATTCAACTTATTAATTGTGGAGTCTAACTTGCATATTATAGATTTTACCTTGCACATTTTGGAGTCGCACTTAGAAACATTGTTCAACTTGTTAATTCTTGGATTCAACTTATTACTTGGTGAGTCTAACTTGTTAACTATGGATTCTACATTTCACATATTGAATTCCCACTTGGAAATACTATTCAACTTGTTAACTATTAAATTTAACTTATTAATTATGGAGTCTAACTTGTATATTATAGATTTTACCTTGCACATTTTGGAGTCGCACTTAGAAACATTGTTCAACTTGTTAACTCTTGGATTCAACTTATTACTTGGGGAGTCTAACTTGTTAACCATGGATTTTACATTTCACATATTGAATTCCCACTTGGAAATACTATTCAACTTGTTAACTATTAGATTCAACTTATTAATTTTGGAGTCTAACTTGTATATCATAGATTATACCTTACACATATTGGAATCCCACTAAGACACACCATTCAAGATGTTAACTCTTGGATTAAAATTGTTAATCACGAAATGTCACTTGTATATCATGGATTCTATTTAGCACATCTTGGAGTTCCACTTGGAAATACTGTTTAACTTGTTAACTATTGAATTCAACTTGTTAATTGTGGACTCTAACTTGCATATTATGGATTCCACCTTGTACATATTGGTGTCCCACTAGGAAACACTATTCAACTTGTTAACTATTGGATTTAACTTATTAATTATGGAGTCTAACTTGCATATGGTGGATTCTGTCTTGCACATATTAGAGTCCCACTTAGAAATATTGTTCAACTTATTAACTCTTGAATTCAACTGGTTAATAGTAAAGTCTAATTTGTTAACCATGGATTCTATCTTTCTAACACTTAGCATCATTGTTCTGCTCTCAACCAGAAGTCTAATTTGTTAACCATGGATTCTATCTTTCTAACACTTAGCATCATTGTTCTGCTTTAACCTCTGGTTGAGAGCTCCATTACATACTTCAGCCTATGGTTATAAGTGATTAAATGCATTATGAATTGACATGAAAAATAAGTGTATCAAAATGTATGTCTTCAGACCATTCATCATAAACATACTTCTTTGAGGTTTTTTATCAAACATATGGTGAGCATTGTTGTATATTGTTTGGCTATAAATCAACCAAAATACAAAACCTTAATGATTTGAACCACTTGACATTTGAAATATATTGGCATTCAAGTTCTACAGGAGAAAGCTGTCATGGAGAAAAAAGATGACAAAAGGATTGAGATACATACCTAAAAGGATTCAAGACAAAGATGAACAAGATGATGAAAGATGCTTTGAATCCTAACCAAAAAAGATGCTATCCAAACGATACTCCCTTTAATGAACAATGGATCACATTGTCGCCTTTATCACCATTGCCACCGCCTTCGTTGTTCTCTCCACCTAGTTTTGAGCGCACGATAGTCTTCCTCCTCTTTCAAAATTTCACTCTCGGATGAGATGTTTTAATTGACCTCTTTTCTCTCTCTCTCTCTCTCTCTCTCATTAATAGATAAGGGCAATTTGGTCACTTCAGCACTATTTTTCTATTCCTATCATGTCCTTAGTCTCAAAACCCAAATAAGCCTCTCTTGGCTCCCAAAAACCAAATATTTCTATTTTCTATTACCAAAAGCCAATTATCATTATTTATTTTACCTTCCTGCCAAAACGCTCTCCTTGTGAGAGTCAAAATCCTCTCTTATAGTAAGAGTTCAAACCCCCGCTGTCAAGTGAGTTCCTTGTCATGAGTCCATATTTTGGTTTTCTTAGCACCTCTCTCCCTTAGCTTCCACCAGAGGAGAGAGTGCCCTTGGGGTGCATGCATTTTTCTCTTAGCTGTTTGGATTCTAGTGTTCTGTGCTTATAAGTTAAGGTTTGCTGGAAGGTGGAGAGCTCCTTCCACTATAACTATCCACTGCAAAGAGATGGATGGGCCGGTGTATCAGTACTTGAAGGGCCTATTGCAGCCGGATTTTTTGTTAGATGGTCTAAATTTAGGGTGCGAAGATGAGCTGCCTCATGAGTTTAGGTCATCTGCTCATGTAGTCTTTTGTTGAGGTTAGCTTTTTTGTGCAGTTAATGCATGGAGTTCTATCAAAGTATTCAATGATGAAGGGGATGATTATGAAAAGAGAGTTCATCGAACCACCATCCTTGTTATTGGTGATGTAGTTGCTCCTTCCGTTAGGGCCTTTATTCTCGAGGATGGCTTTGGATCTGTAGGTTGTTTGCTTCGTTTTAGGTTTTTGTTCATTTTGTTTCTCTAGTCTATTTGTTTTTGGTGGGGTTGGCTTGTTCAGCAGTTACTGGTGGTGGGTTTCTTTGGCCAATAGTTGGTGTGCAGGTGGGGTTTTGTTACTGGGTCAGGTAGGTTTAAATTTGTGTTTGGCTTGTGTTGTTCTATATTTTAGGCCGTGTTTTCTATATTTTGCCTGTCTATTTCAATATAATTTGTTTTTGTTGTGGCAAAAAAAATTGTAGTATTTTAAAATTTGTTTAATATATTATTATTAGATAATAATTATTTAAAAAACTTCAAAAATCATTTTTAAAAAATTATAATTATTGATTTTACATTTCAAATTTATTACTTATATTATTTGTTTTTTATAAATTGAAATATAAGATTACCAAAACACCTTTAAATTCTCCCTCCTCCCCACCTTCATTAGTGGCTGGTCGACGGTGGCTAACAACTGATCAATGGTTAGCTGATTATTTGCAACTTTCTCTCCAAAATTTGTAACTTACTAATTTTAAATTTACAATTCAATTTTCCAATTTTTATTATTAATAATTATTATAGTGATTTATAACTTTCTTTTCAAACGTAACTTGGTTACACTAAATTGCAATTTATTTTCTAAATGTTCACCATGAATTATTCCAATAGTTTATAATTTTTTTTAGTTTTTTTCCTATTCGCTTACATTGGATTTGTAACTTGTTTTCTCAAATTTTTATTATAAATTATTTCAATATATTATAACCTTTTTTTTAAGATTTACAACTTGTTTATTTTAAATTTATAACATAATTTTTAAATTTTTACTGTAGAAATAAGTAAAAACATTTAGTAGTTAAACTTGAATTCTTTCATTGTAAAAATTTGGTAAACAAATTATATCCCTTTCATTTGAATATTTATTTTATTTTAAAGTGATTTTATAAATTAGTTCCTAATTTTTTTACCCGAAAATCAGTTCCTAATTAGGATTCATATTATTAACCATTTAAATAATTTTTAATTTAATTAAAAATAAATATGAAAATTTTTAAAATAAAAAATTACTATTTTATTTTATTATTCATAACTAAAATTATATATTTTATTTATTTTAATAATAATTATAGTTAAAATAATTATCTTAATATATTTTATTATTAAAAAAATTCCATGTTATTAATTTTTAAACTAAAGGTACTTTTGGAATTTCATATTTTTACTTTTGTTTCTTCTATATTTTAAAATTTCATATTTTGGAAATTACAGTTATATATTGATATAGTAAATTAATTAAAAAAGAGGACTTTCACTAATAAAAAATATTAAAATATGAAATATTAATAACAAAATTAAAAAAATACGTATATTTATTTTTTCCCACCAAATCTTTCCTTTTCTTTTTCATTCTCCATTCATTTTCCTTTGAACCAAACGGTGGGAACGGTGGGAGGGGCTGGCACGATGCCGACCAAGCTGAGCAGCTTTTCAGATTTGGAGGACGATTTGCTGCAGGATGAGCGTATCTGCATTATATAGGGAGGGGAGTCGAAGATGGGCAGAGTCGGAGAGAAGGAGAGAAAGCGGAGAACGAAATAGAGGAGGAGGAATGATTAGAGAGATCAGCGTTGGAGAGAGAGAGGAGTTTGATTGGGAAGAGAGATACTGGAGGGATCGCAGGACCGAGAGAGTTCGAAAAGTGGAAGAGAACGACGATTGAAGGATAGAGAGCGAGACTCCGTTAGTGGAGAAGGATAAAAACGTTTGAAGGTGGAGGAAGGGATCTGCGAAAATCAGAGAGAGCCTGGAAGATTGAGGAGGAAGCTAAGATGATTTGATGCAGGGAAAAGCGAAACTGAGTGAGTTGAGAGATCAAGATGGACGTATGAACCGGTAATGGTTTCACTCCCTCACTTCCTCTATGTTTGAAGCAATCTTCGACTATGCTTGGTGAACTTTTATACATGAGGTGGCTGAGCACTAGTATTTTTGGTTTCTATTTTTGCACACACATGGGCTTGTTTGGTTCTTAAGTGCACAGAGTTTGATAAATCTTGGATCAAAAGATATTATCCTTGAAGTATGATGTTGCCTGCTAGTTTAGAGTTGATATTGCTACTGGTTTGTGTTCTTTAAAGCATACTGGGCAGATGTTCGAAAAAATGGTCAAAAGAGGATTAACTTGTTCATGGATCTGGGCTTTTGATTACCTTGTGGCTCTTCCGTTTAAACTTGGAGGATGATTTCCACTTCCTTTTTTTTATGCTTCATTTCACGTGGGACCCAAATCTTGTATGTTTGGTTTTCAATTACAAAAAGCTTGATTCTTGTTATTTTGGGTCACGAGTTCAAAGGCTTTTGTTAGCAAACTATGAAATGTTGATCACTCTTCTTTGTTTATAAGACTTGGTTTTCTCTGCATTTGATGTTTGCTTGTGCTTGTGCTTGCGCTGTGTAGCTAAAGTGATTTATCTCTAATGATTAGAATTAAGTTTCTCCTTTGTTTTTTAGTTGTTTGTCAATTGGATCTTGGCAAACTGCATGAGTGAGGGGAGGAAGTAAGATATGTTTGATTTAGTTGGAGATGTTGTTCTAATCTGGAGATAGCAGTGTCTTTGTTCGAATATGTTTTAAATGTGTGTTCATGGACTCTCTCTTGCTTTTGTTTCACTATGGACTATTGTTAAATATGTGGGATCTTATGTATAATCTTCCTTGGAAACAATTATTCGTTCTGTGACCTGTTATGGGGATACTCTTCTTCTCTTGTTGCAGTTAATGAATTGATTGGGTCCCTTTCTATTAAAAGCTGCAGAAGCTTAAAATAGCTTAGAAGAAGATGTTTATTGAAAAAAAAAAAAAAAGCTCAGAAGAAAGAACTCATGAGCTGAAAATTCTTTACCTAATGATCCTGTTTGTGTGTTTTTAATTTGTGAGATTTAGATGTTCATCATTTTTTTGTTGTTTTTTTATCAACATTGAAAGAGGGGAGTGTGCACTATAAAGATCAGGGTGTGTCATGATCAGGTGATTGTTTAAGTAATTGGTCTGATGCTTCCATTATAATGTGTCAGGTCACGTGTTCAGCTTCTATGATGTGTGGGTGTTTCAAAGAAATATATTACTCACTTTAGTTCTTAATATAAGATAATTTTAACCGAATTACACAAATTAAGGATCAGAATTAAAATTAACTACTTTGATCTTCTCAAAAATTACATTGTCTTTTCAAAATTACCCTTATTGAATTCCTTTCTCCTTTCTCTCTCATGAATTAAATAGAAACATTTTTTGGTAATATATAATAAATATTACCTCATATTCTGGAAAATGTCCTATATTTAGGATCAAAGCAAAATGCCTTATATTTAGGATTAGAGGGAGTAGTTGAAATTTATTGGTAGAAGCTTTACTAGTTTGATTGTCTTCATTTGCAAAGAGAATGCGCCATTAAAGAAACTAATATGTGTTATGGCTTTTGTGACATGTGAGACCGATTATTTGATGAACCAAAGCATGGAGGATGTGGGCAAATTCATGGAAGGGTTTTCTCTTATGTTCTTGTTATATTGTGAATAATTTTATAATTTTATTCTACATTTGGTTTGATGTTAGCATAGTTCTGTATGTCAGTTGAATATTAATATCAGAGTTGCTTTAATGTGCATGTGACAAGTATCCTAATATTTTTCACTATTCATGGGTTCGCATATGATAGTGGTTTCACTTAGCTTGTCTTGGAGTGTCGTATGTTCACCTTGTATGACTTGATCATTAGTTACTCAGACTTAGACAAACCTCTTGCATGTTTAATAAAAATCCAGAAAGTGATAGGAAAGAATGATTTTTGGAAAGCAAACAATCATCTATGGTACGATTTTTCTTTTTCTTTTTTTTTTTTTCAATGTCTTAAATTGATGTCTATCTTCCAAGTTTAGTTTATTTGCTTCCTTTTTGTTTACATTAACGTAATGATTTTCACTTTTTATGTGTTGGTAACATAAGGATATAGCTTCTCCTCTTATTCATTTACATAAACTAAGGATAATACATTGTGATGTAAAACCCCAAAATATATTATGATAGTTTTCAACAGACGACTTCTTGGAGATAATTCTTTCCTTGATATTGATGTTTCTAGTAAATACTCCAAGCAAGAATTTGTTTTTGTCTTTTAGCGTTTTCTATTTAAAGTTTTAGCGAGTCTTCTTGATTGAAATTTTTCTTCTAGTTAGAGGCATTTATATCTAATGATCTAAAGGTCTTTAATTCTTTATTAAAAGAACACTAAAAATTGCAGACTCTGGCACTCTTGGTTAGCAAGCACCAGATCTACTCTGACAAGGCCAAACACATTCCATGGATCTGTTAAATCTAATATATGTTTTCTATATTTGCCTAACTAAAGGAAATCATCCATTTGGAGAGCATTATGAACGTGACAGCAGAATTATTAAAAATGACATGGATATTTTGGTTAGTGAACTCTATTCATGAAGCCAAAGATCTTATTGTTTTATTAGAGTTTGAGCCTGATCTAAGATAAAATAATTTTCTTTCAAGTGAATTTATTTAAAATTTAGAATTTTCATTAAAATAATATTATTATTTTTAGGTTAAAGGCTATCGAAGTGGTGCAATGTCCTTTGTTTTGAAATTCTAGGAGTAGATTTTTTATTTCTGCGTGATGCTATTGACAATGTTAATTAGTAAGATAGGACTAGTTTTAACCTATTGAATACATTAGAAAACATTGCTTCAACTCTTTTTTTATGGTAAGTGATGAGATAAAAGGTTGGATTGCATTTTTATCAGTGACATCATGTCACATATAAATTACAAGCCATGTAGTTTTATAAGAAATAAATCTAATCATTATGAATCGCTTGAAGAAATTCAATAAAGAACTTGTCAGACCTCTTCCTTTTAGAAGATAATTCCCTAAACTATTTATTGAGGTCTGCAAAGTTATAAAAATTTATTGCAAGTAAAACCTACATTTTCATAGTTACTACAGTAGTTGATTTTGAAAGATAAAATTTGATATTTAAGTTTTCATGATAGTTTTTTTTTTCTTTTAAAGATTTCTGTTGACTTGTATTAACTTTAGAATTTGTTGTTCTGTCTCTATAAACTGAGATTCAAACAAAAATAGATATGTTAGGAATATAGTTTTTTCCTATGCCTTAAGAATGTGCCTGGATAGAGTTGAGTAGCGGCATAGGGGATAGGGAAGAGAAGAACAACTAGAATATGCCTTAGATGAATGTGTTGGATCATTCTATCATAGTTCTGATCTTACCATTCCACTACTGACTCCATTCGATGATCCATCACATTCTTATCTATAATGGTAATGTAGAGGCAAATCAGCATATCTATTTCCGTTTAAATCTCTCAAAATTAATAATAATGCCAAACTTAAGTGAAGAATCAATACAGTTTCATAGAGGCTAAACAACAAATTTTGAACTCAACACAGTATAAGTTGATATAAATGTTAAAAACTATAATGAAAACTTGAATATCAAATCTATCATAACTAATTGCCATAATAACTTTGAAAATATTGGTCTTGCTTGTAATATTTTTCTTATAATTTTGTAGACCTCTATGATTAATTCAGGGAATCATCTTCTGAAATACTCAAAATATTTATGAAAGAAGTTCGACAAACTCCTTAATTTTTTTAGGCAATTCTTCATAATATTGAATTTATTTCTTCTGACTCGCAACAAGTTACGGTCTATGAAAATCATGTCTTTGTAGTTATATATACCCTGATGTTACTGATGAAGATACGATCCAATTTTTAATCACATTTCTTACCATCACTTTTTATCCCATCTTTTACCATAAAAAAACTGTTGGGGAAATGTTTTTTAATGCATTCAATAGATCAAAACTAGTCATGTCTTCTTGATTGACCTTGTCACTAGTATCACGGAGAAAGAAAAATCTCCTCTCAGAACTCCAGAACAAAGGATGGTGTACCATTTCAATGGTTTTTAGCCTAAAAATGTTAAAAATATAATTTTTTATGAAAGCTCTAACTTTTAAAAAAATTCACTTGGAAGAAAATTATATTTTTGGCTCCAGGAGGAATTGAGTTCATTACCCGAATATCTATATCTATGTCATTTTTTGAAATTATGCTATAACATTCACAATGTTCTTGAAGTGAATGATTTCTCTTAGGCAAAATTAGAAAACATAGCTTAGATTGAATAGATCCATGACCTGTGTTTGGCATTGATGAAGTAGTTCTTGGCCTGAGCTTACAAATTTAGTGTTCTTTTAGTAAAGAATTATAGACCTTTGGATCATGAGCTATAAGTTATAAATACTCCTAGTTAGAATAAAAATGTGAATGAACAAGAATTGTTGGCCTTTCAAACAAAAAATGCTAAAAGGAAAAAATAAAGTATTGTATAGGGTCTTTACTAGTAATATCGTGACCAAGGGAAGAATTATCTCCACTAAGCCGATTGCTAATATCCATATCACAAAGCTTTGCACCAAAAGGTGCTCTCTTAACTATTATAATATTGTGGGGTTTTACATCAGGATGTGTTATCCCCAGTTCATGCAAATGAATATGACTAGAAGCCACATCCCTGCATTACCAAAACAAAAAAGTGGAAATCAAAATGTTAATCTAAATTAAAAGGGGTAAAATTAAATGAACCTGAATGGTGAACATCAATTTATGATGTAAAAAAAAAAAATTCATATATACCTCATAAAGACAATGGATGGTTGTTTGCTTACCAAGGATCATCCTTTCTGGACATTTTATTGAAACAAAAAACTAATCTTCATGCAAATGAATATGACAAGAAGCTACATCCCTATGTTACCAAAACAAAAAAAGTGGAAATCAAAAGGTTAATATAAATAAAAATGGGTAAAATAAACTAAACTTGACTGATGAACATCAATTTATGATGTAAAAAAAAAATATAAGAAAAACTTCATACATATCTCATAAAGACAATGGATGGTTGTTTACTTACCAAGGATCATCCTTTCCCATCACTTTCTGGACTTTTTATAAAGCAGGTAGAAGATTGGTCTGAATCATAGTAACTCATGATCAAGTGCCAAATGAGATTAGTATTGGAGTTTGAGATTGGGTTTGTGTGGAGAGGCAAACAAATTATACTCCATCTATAACTTTTTTAGGGGGCAAAAAAAAGAAAGGCACCAGGTCAGACCATACCATCTGGTCTTTAGGGTCAGTTTGCAACCCGATCTAACCTGGTGGTCTAGCTTGGGACGATCTATTTGATTTCGTGGGTTGTTTTTTCCTAGACAAGGTTGAGCCGAACATGCTGGGTCAGACTATGTTTCAGGTTTGCATGAAAAAGCCTAGTGGATCCATCATCCATGTACCTAAAATTTGCATAACATTCTGTTAAATTAGCTAGTTACTTAAGAGGGGGTGAATTGGTACTTTTACAAATTTTGAAAAACATTTTCAAAGCTTTGGACTCAATAAAATAGTGATAAAATGACAAAACAGAGAAGCTATGAAAACCAAGTTATGAAACAGAAATTTGAGGAAGAGGAAAATCACACCAGGATAATGATATTCTCATAGAAAATTTTCAGAAGAGTATTCTGCAGAAAATTTATGATAATTTTTAGTTCCAGCGGATTTTGTTTTTGCAACCCAAATTTTGTGAGGATGTTTTTGAGGATGGGTTTTCTCATAGAATTTGGATGTTTGCATCGCCTAAAATCTTATGTGAATTTTAGAATTTTACTGTTATCTTATAATGTTGAAGACTTTTTTTTTTTTTTATCTAAATATAACGTTGGAGATTTTGCTTCTAGTGATGAGGACTGTGAGGCGTTGCACGCCTCTTGCAATCTATTGGGTTAAACTGGGAATGCATTTCTGGACTGCTTTATCTTTTGCTTATCCTGATTATGTTGGAGAGCATGTGGTGTGCTCTTGCCTGTATGTATCCTGATATTCATTTCCTCTGTGATGATGCATATATCCTACCGTAAAATATTACCACTCAATATGTCCAAATTAGCTATATATATCTAATAAACTTGTATAAAATTGCTTGGTTCATTAAGTCGTGAATAATGTGGTTTGTTATATGAGACTTTGTGCAATTCCTGGGTCCTATTATCTAGTTTTGTTTAAATTTATACACCATTTTTATTTTCGTTCCCACAAATGCATTTTTTTTACGTTCCCATCAACTAAAAAAGCATTTAAATGGAAGAAATTTCTTAGGGTGTTAAAAGGTTTGGTTTGATTTGGTTTTAAGCAAAGATCAAATTGAACTAAATCAATCGATTTAACTGAAGTTGGGACCTGGTCAGTTCATTAATAAGTTGGTTTGGTTTAAATTGATTTGGATCTTGCTGAAATGAATATTTTGTCATTGTTAGTAACTATTTTTCCATCTTCCCATCTTTATTCTTTTTTTTTTCTGGGTACAAAATGGGTCAAAGACCCAAAAGAAAAGAGAGAAAAACAAGAATAGCGCAATCAAATCACAGGAACATCTCGTGGCCAAGACACTCCTGCAAGATCTTCATGGAGAATCTCTTCAACACTTCTCGGAGGAACTTCCCGCAATTGCATGCCCAATTCCATAGAAATACTATAACTAGCCAACCAATCTGCACATCTATTTCCTTCTTGGAAAGTATGTTGGATCTTAACAATCCAGCCCCATTACAACAAATCCTGGATCTTTTCAAACAATGACCTTAGAGTCACTCTCCAAAATGACTTGTCTAAATCCTCAATCCCAACAAAGTTGTAGACCTTTAATGCATCTCCAGAGCTTAGCAGTTAGAGCATTAGGTTTGCCTATGAAGTGGTGGAAGCCAAATTTCCAGTTTCCTTGATGATCTCGAACAAGCCCTCCACACCTAACCTTCTCATCCTCTTTTGAAACTCCATCTAGGTTTAACTTCCACCGCCCTACCTCAGGTCTTTGCCACCTAATCATGATCCTTTTAGTACAGGTGGCTATATGTCTATTCTTATTCCCCCTAAAATCCTCAATGTATCTCATAATCATGAAAATAGGTTTGATAGGCATATGAAAACCACCCTCAATCAGTGCTTTATTTATCCATTTCCAAAAAAGCCAACATGAAACACTAAATGTGATATTTCACCCATTAGACTTATGGCTCAGATTATCAAAAAGCCAATTTCTCAGATCAACAGAGAAAAAATTAATTCTATCAACTGTATTCACCAAGAGAAGCCCGTATCTGCTAACCTTGGGACTATCGCATATAGCGTGTAGGGTGGTCTCATCATCTTCACCACACTTTTGGCACTTAGCATCTGATCATGCCCATTTACTTCTACGACTTTGTGTGTGCAGTCTGGCCCTGACTGTGATCCATATAAAAGTTTTGATCCTTTCAAGGTATGTCCACCTTCCAAATTAGTTTCCTAATGCGATCTGGTCTAATGTCAGCCTCTTTCATTATGCTTTTATAAGCTGACGCAACAGAAAATTCTCCACTTCTATTGGGAGACCAACTAATTATATCCTTCCTATCATTTCTATTAGGTGGAATGATAGCTTGAATTATGAGGATCATGTCATGAGGGACCTAGTTGTCAATTTGTGATTGATCCCATTCACCAAGACTTGTCACAAGATCATGAACATGTAAGTTATAATCATAGTCAGGAGCATTACTCACAATATTGTTAAGACATTTGCCTCCCACAATCCATTTATCCATAAGCACTTTGGTAGTTTGCCCATCTCTAATGTCATGAGCAATCAGACCCATGAAACTTTCCCATAATCTTTCAAATTCCTTCCAAAGTCTTGAATCTGCAGGTTATGTAGATAAATGGTCTCCAAAGGAATTGCCCCTTTCATATTCACCTTTGAAGACTTTAACCCATTGCGCATCTTCATTATTTATCAGTCTCCACATCAACTTATACAAGAAAGCCTCATTCATGGCACTCATCGACTTGATTCCTCCAGCACCAAGTTCCTTGCTAGTGCACATGGTAGACCAATTGACAACATGCCATTTCCTGGAACCATTTTCCTCATCCCATATGAAAGATCTTTGAGCATGTTCAATTTTGTTCATGATTTTTTTAGAAATTGTCATGTTGGAATTGATGCATCGCCATTGAGTTTGTGACAAAACTCTAAAGTCATTTTGTTAGTTCAACTAGCTTCCCGGGGGGGGTGAAGTGAGCAAATTAAAAATTTTCTACAAAGATGAAATATTATAGTGATACTAAAAGATTATAGAAAACAGAGTATAAGAAATAAAGAGTAAAGGGAAGAAGGCTAAGTAGTTTATCCTAGTTCGGTCTATTCCACTTGACCTACGTCCAGTCCCCAAGCCACCACTTGGGATTTCTCCACTATTTTTTGCAAGATTTGAATAGGTTCTTGTAATAATCACAGTACTATGTCAGCCCGAATCTTGGACTGAAACAAGTTCATTTACTCTTCTCACTCAAGAGTAAAACTATCTCCCTTAATGTAATCTTACACTAAATACTCTCTACACGTGTTTAGATGTTTACAGAATGAAAACTCTCTCAAAAGAGTAGATATGAAAGTTAAGATATAATGAATAAGCAAAACAGAGGGCAGGTAAGCTTTGAATGAATCAATAATCGAATTAGCAGAGTTTCTACGTATATATTGTTTTTCTCATTACCCAACAATTTAAATGAGGTCCTATTTATAGTTTTGGAGCAAAACAATTCGTTACAAACAAAGATTAACTGTTACTTTCAGTAAAATAGCCGTTCACCTACCGCATTAAATGCATTTGACAGAGATTATGTGGATAACCTCCTCAGGTTATGCGAATAACGAGTAACTGTTTGCCTTTGTTTTTAACGTAGAGCTTTCGTTATGTGGATAACCGAGCTAGGTTATACGGATAACGTACTACCCAGAATGACTAAGTTTTAGCTCAATTATTTTCATGAAAACACACACAGTTATTAGGACAACGTTAAGTTTTTCTTAAACTGAGTTTTTGTGAAACTTAGGTTATTAGGATAACCTCCTAAAGTTATGTGGATAACTTGTTTACCCGAGGAAAGTTCAAGTATTTTGAAATATAGGTTATGTGGATAACTTATTTTCCCGAGGAAGGTTCAAGTACTCTAAAGGATAGGTTATGCGGATAACCTCCATAGGTTATGCGAATAACCTTTTAACTGAGAAGAGTCCAAGTGTTCTGTAACACACGTTATGCGGACAACCTCCCTAAGTTACGCGAATAACGGGCTGTACAACACCACTTGCCTTCACTGTTCACTTCCTTATGCGTATAAGATGCATATCTTATCAAGATAACCACTTGGACAGACTTAAGAACTTGATCCCCAAACTGTGTTATGCGGATAACCTCTATTTTTTTTTTATGAAATTGAAGAATGGACTTTGGAAAAGTTTTAAAATTGAGTCTTTATCCCCATAACCTTTAATGATTATACGTATAAGGTAAAATATTTTCTTGAAAATAGGATAAATACTTAGAAACATCTTTGAAATTGAGACTTTATCCTAATAAGTTAAAACATGTTCATGAAAACCAATTGAACTCTTAGAATCATTTTGATATTGAAGCTTTATTCTCATAAAATAGCTCTTTTCTTGAAAATCATTTTGAAATCGTGAACTAATCATTAATCATTCAATTAATTATCTCATTTAATATTGAGTTAATTGAAATTCAATACTCAACTACCTTCTTTTACAAATAATTTCTTAAAGCATGTGAAACAGCTCTTCAATCTTCAGAAAACTCTAACTTTGTTCTTCATTTTTCTTGTGTTCCTTTGATATTGGATCTCCAAACTCATTTGTTTTAGAATCATCAAAATATCTAAATTAACACATTCTATGTGCAAGTGACAAACATTTTGTCTTCCAACTACTTAATCTTCCTTTGACAAATTGTTGGAGTATCCTGGACCGCTTAACAGTCATGTCCAAATTGCCTACTTGGTTACGTCTACCCTTCCAAAACTACCCAACAACAAGATTTTGTGAACTCAAATTGTCTTTATCAAAATTTTGGTTTACTCCCTGCTCTATGTCTCTGCCCAGATTTTGCTTAATAGTAATTTCTTTAGTGCTCTCATGGACCTCTTTCTTTTGCTTGCTCTGTTTTGAATTCACATAAGAAATTTTAGTCTTAATAGCTCTAGAGGCTTTTTTGGTGTTAGCACTTTTCTTTTTTCTCTGAACATTACCTTTGCTATCACTAGGATTTGAAATTTCCTTTAAGCTTTCTCTATGATATTTGGTCCTGCCTCTCCCGGTATGATCTCTTCCTCATTTTGCTCAAGTGTTAGCAAATCTTGTCCCATTAATAGCTCGTTTGGTTCAATTACAGAGAGGGTTAGATAATGTGATATGAAGGGTGTAAAGTGATGTAATGGGATGGTGATTACATAAGTGGTTTGTTTGGTATGACATTAGGGAAGGGGAAAATAAATTTTATTTTTATATTTAATTAAACACAGATAAATGTGAAAAGACTAAAATACCCCTAAATAAAAAAAAAAAACCTCTCCTTCCTTCTTCCCACCTTTGCCCTTACAATTGCCAGCCACTCCTTCCATCACTCCTTCTTCCATCCACCATAATCTCCTCTCTCAACAGCAACAAGCCAATATTAAAAAAAAAAAAGATCGAATCAATTTCATTTATAGATCGATAGGGGATGAATGAACGATTTGGTGCGATTGCTAATGGATCTTGTGCTACAGTTAATGAACATTTGGGTTCGAGTTTGAGATGAGATTTGGGTTCGAGATTTGAAGGTTGGTCGGCAATTTCTCCTTTCGTCATCACAATGGCTCGCTTCATCGAGCAGGGGTTTCAGATCGAGGGGGAAAGGATGAACGAAGAAGGAAGAATAAAGAGGAGCTCAAAGCAGGAATAATGATGAGGGGATGAAGCCGAAGGAATGGATGAATGGAGAAGGAATGAATGAATAGTAAGGGGGTGGTCACTGGAGGGAGGTGGTCACCATGGTCGTTAGAGGTTAGGGCGGGTGGAGGTGAAGGTGGAGGAAGATGAGGGAGGCCAAGGAAGAGAGTGAATGTTTGTGAGGGATATTTCATATTTTTTATCACTGATCACATGAAGGTGAGGAAGATCACATACCAAAATGAGTGTGATCTGCATCACCTAAATTAAGGTGATCCTTGTGGGTTCAGTGATCCTGATCATCTCGCGGTTTGATTCACCAATCACAGCATATGATATAATATAAAGACTATCACTTTACATACCCCTTGAGGTAAAGGAAGTGTGTTACTCTTCCAATCTTTATTCTTTTATGGTGTAGGTATGATTATATTATCTCCTTTTTCATGGTTGTTAGTTACTTTTTTTTTTCTTCTTTTAGTAATTATGGGGAATCACAATTAAGGACTAGTTGAGGGAATTAATTATAGAGAAAAATTTTTTACTAATAAAAAGTATTAAAAATTAGAAGATTATGTAGTAAAATTAGAAATATAAATAGTAAAAGATTCTATTTTTAATAAATTTATTATTTTGGTCCCAAAATCTTATTTCCCTTATTTAATATTTTTGCCTGCGCAAAAAATGTGTTAATTCACTTTTCTATTATTATACTGAAAAACTTTCACATTTCTACTGTAGGAGCTTGCAAATGATAAGATTATGTTCACCCAAGAACGCTACAAAGATTACGAGTTTGAAGCTTTGGTGTAATAGTTTGATTCACTGGAATTATTATTTTTTTTTCTGAAAAGTGGGGAAAATGCATTAATGAGGTCGAATATGTACAAGAGTAGGGAGTACATCAAGAGATAACACGTACGACAATACTTTGTGAAGGAATCGAGGCCGAATCACTCGGAATTGTTGAGGGTTTGATGAATTGGCGAGATGGGGCCTCCGGCTATTTCAAGGTGTTGCTTTCTCTGACTTGTTTCCTCAGTGTGTTGTGGATTTTTTTTAACTTTATGAATGAAGACGAAGCAAACACGTTGTGTTGTGGATTTTTTTTAACTTTATGAATGAAGGCGAAGCAGACACGTCTCCAAGGAAGGGCATGTTTGATTTATCATTTGGTAAAATAAATTATTATTTCTAATCATTATTTTTTTTAAAGTTATAAGTTTATAGTAAATTTTTTTATTTTTATCTAAATTTTATTTTTATAAATTATGATAATTTTAAATGACCTTTTATAAAAAAGTAAACTAAATGGATACTAAGTCTAGACAAGAAATAGTATTAAACTTTTAGCTGGGTTATAAATTGAGCCTTCAAAACGAGAAAAAAATACATAAAATGTATAACAAGTTTTCCTAAAAGAAACAGATAATATAATACTCCCTCTGGTCCTTAATATAAGACCATTTTAACCGAATCACGTGAATTAAGAAGGGAAGTTAAAACTAATTAACTACCTCGATTTCTCCGAAAATCCCAACATTTTTCCCAAAGTACCCTTATTTAATCTCTCTCTTTTTCTCTTTGGATACATTAAATAGGGGCATTTTTTGGAAATGTATAATAAATACCACATCGTATATTGTAAATGGTCTTATATTTAGGACCAAGCCAAAAGGTCCTATATATAGGACCGGAGGGAGTAGTATTGATTCAAATTTCGAGGGCTAAAACTTGAAATTTAAATCAAACCACTTGGTTTGATTAGCCTCGTTAGTAGTGGGTTTTATTTGGTTCATATTAATTTGATTTGGTGTGATTAATTTAATTTGGTTTTGAACACCAATACCATCAAATATCATCGCTCAAAACATGGTAGTTACTATTCATGCTTTCTTTTTCAATTAAAAATGAATATTTAATGCTAATTTTCTGTTATATAATTTACACAAATTTCAATGTCAATTATTGTTTTACTTAAAACAACTATAATATACATACTTACACTCAAGATGGCATCTTACTGTAAATGAGACTTGATCCCACGATCTATCTTCACTCAGGAGTACCTGATGCCACTAAGTATTAGTCATTGGCAATTTCAATATCTTTTATTAAATGCAAGTATGAACTCCCTATGTACTTATGGAGATACAATACACACATTTAATCTTCACCATTTTAAATTAAATGTATAATGTCAAAATTTTATTAATTTTTATTTATAAAATTTAGGCAGACTATTCTGATCAAGTTCTATTTATTCCTTGGCCCTAATTATTTATTTTTATTAAGAAAATAATTATTTATGCTTTCCAATCATGCATGAAATCCAAATCAACATGGCTCTCATAACCAATAATGCCTGTGTGTTTGTTCTCAGGAGCAATTTGCATTGTTTTCTTGAAATTGTACGTATTCTATATCATGGGCGTATTAAGAATATATTATAATGTCTTTTTTTAGTTAGGTGTGAGCACACTCTAGATGTTAATTTAATAAAAAAAATTCTAAGCATTTTTATATTTTATGAATTTTATAATTAAAGTCGAATATTTTATCATTTTTTAAAAAAATAAATAAATATATTTTATCATTTACCCTGACAAATTTTTATACACAATCTAATTTTATTAAAAAAAGACTTTACTTATGAATTGTTACGATTGGGGACAGTGCCACCTTATTAAATGGTTCTGCACACTAATATAGGTTCTTATTGTAATATATTAGGTAATTTGGATTTTGTTTAGTTATACTGTATGGACCTGTGTCCTTGTGTCCGACACCATTTTTTTTTTTTCTAAACAAAGGGTCCTGTACAATAAAAAATCTGTTCACCAAAAGAAAAAATCTTTATGGCCACATAAAAATTGAGAAATTTGCTAAATTAAAGTGGGTAATTTCCTGTATTTGTATGAAATAATGGATGTTACTGTTTATCACTTATGAATGGAATGACTCCCTACATTTTATATATTTTATATTGATGAGAAATTCGTACGTTGCCCTAGAAACTTTAGATTAACAAGCTTTACATAATCATGAATATACGGTGCATAATCATATATTCATTTATCATATTATAAAGATCTTTTAAAATTTTTTCTTCTAAAAATAAAAATTACAAACGAGAGATTTTGTTGGTGATGAATTGTGTCGTGTACCAATAAATAATTAATTACGCTTTCGAGGACAAGTACAAGTTGAATGATATTCGACTTACTTGTCCTTTCATCTCTTGATAAAATAAAGTGATTTAGTTATTCAAATTAATTTTAACAAAGTTATAATTTTCTTAGTAAATTTCACCGTTCTTTTCTAAATATTGTTAATATTAAACCTTGTTATATTTTTGTACGTGTGTGTGAGTGTAGGTAAGTATTCCACCATTTGGGTACCATCTGTGTGTTAGATGGATTTTCCATTTGGTGTAAGTTAAAAAATATAACATTTTTACTTTTAAATCATACATATTATAACTCTTTAAAATTAAAAATTGTGTTCCACTATATATAACTTTGATAAAATTCAATGAACAGTTGTAATAGATTTTGTACTGAATTTAATTACACTAATAGAAAAAAATCTTGTTTGTCTTAATCTTTATCCTCACTCTTGATTTTGTCAATCAATTAATTTTAGTAAACACTTTCTTTGTATTGCGAAATCTCCTTTTGTCTACATATGGAAATTTATCTGCAGGTAACTTTATATTTTTACTAACAATATTTGAGTTATGTGAGGAAATTGCACAAGCATGCCCATTTTAATCTTTTTCTACAATTGTAAATATATATTATTTTTATTAAAAAAACACATTTATGTGGAAAATGTATAAAAACAAAAATCATAAATAAATAACAAACTTAAATCCTTTATTATGTTTGATCAAAATAAACCTAACAAGACAACAACATTGATAATATAAACAAAGAGAAACATAAGATATAACGACAAAGCAGCACCAACCTAACAAATGGCCTAACATTCACATTAATAATTTTGGGTTTAGAATCTTTTATTATAAAATCCTCGTAGAGTTAAAGAGAAAGAGCAAGAGTGAAATTTAATAAAGAAAAAAGTCTCATGTTAATCTGGATCTTACCCAATCAAAAATTTTGTACAATTGAAGAGTGATAGACATGTAATAGGGGCTTCCATGATGGGACCTAAAATTATATTTATCTCTCTCTTCAATGGTACATATTTTACCATTGGGGAAAACCCAAATTAAATTTAATGCATACTTTTTTTTTTGGTTGTTGTTGTCTGGTTCAAACTCTACGAGAACTTTACAATAAAAAGACTAAACATCCTTACATCAAATAATCAATACATCATCATATTAGCAGAGGCTATGATAGGCTGATTCCAAGAGTTGAAGAAGCCACAATCACTGATAATCTGTGTCTCCTCATTCTCATCAAAGACATGATAATTGCTTGAGTTTATGTAGTTTATGATCTCATTGAGAGACTCCAATCTATTGGTTAATTCAGCCATCTGAGTCCTCAGAACTGCATTTTCTGCCTCAATTTTCAGATACAGTTGGTTGGTGATGCCCAAGCTTGTCGTGATCTGATCGTTCTCCTTCCTCAGCTCACCCACTTGTTTCATCAGATCATCCACATGCTGCTGCTTCCTGACCCTCGATCGACGCGCCGACTCGCGATTGGACAGCATTCTCTTCCTCTTTTTCTGGTCCATAATATCCTGCTCAGAAGAAGCACCACCAGGAGAAGCCATTGCTGTGCAAGAACTAGAGCTTGAATGGAGCAGATCTATGATAGATATATAATAAATCCTAAAAAATTACCGTATATTGATTTCTAGCTGCTTCAGATGAATGGAAGATCTTCAAAGGAAATTCAGAAATATAGAAAGGGAAATTAAGATGGGGATGCAGATCGTGAGAAAACGTAGAACCAGTAGAGGAAAACAACAGAGAAAGATTGCACCATGTGGGTCCTGCGTTTGAGAGAAGAGTTTATCATAAAACAAGAGAGGAGGATTTCACAGATTGCTGGAGACATACTGATGAGCTTGTGTTATCTCAAGCATGAATAACAGGAGCTGCATATCAAGTTTGGAAGCCTGAAGAAGAAGAAGAAGAAGAAGAAGAAGATGATGATGAAGATGAAGATGAATTGAAGATGTTCAGGGTTGAAAAATGAAAGAGTTTTACATAAAGAAGAAAGGGTTTTCAGATGATGGGATTAGATGAGACTATGGGTTAATACAGAGAGGCAGATAGGGATTGATTGACCAAATCTGAGAAGATAGAAAGATAGATAGATAAAAGATGAGAAAGAGAGGAAAGAGAGGTTTTAATGGGATTGAAGGGTGGGATTTATAGGAAAAGATTCGCCCACTGTAATGGAATAAATAAGTTAAATATGAAAATTAAAATGTAAATGAATAATATTAAATTAATGAAAGTTGGGAAGGAAGGAAAGAACAAGGAAAGAGAGTCTCACAGCAGACAAGATGACAGAAGCTGTTCCTGTGCATGTGCACGCGCATGTCACCATCCCTTTTATAATTAACAAATGACAGCGCATAGCGTTTGGATTCTTCCACATTCGGTATGAGTGAAATGTTATTTTAATGAATTTATAGATAAAGATTAAAAATGAAGAGAATAGAATAATCCATACGGACTCTTATTTTGTGCTTTTTTAAATATAATGATGCATTGAATATGAAAACAAATCCAATTAATGCAATTTAATGGGTATGCTATGGTTGGTGGTGATTTTTTTTAGTTGTTTTTGTGGTAAAGTAAAATATTCTTTTCCTTTCCCACTAACAGTGCTTTGATTCTTTGAGGTGAGGTTTTAAATTTAAATTTTGTACATGAAAAATAATCACACCAGAATAACTTTCTTCCATTTAAAACTTATCAATACTCAAATCTGGGATAGAATAGATGATCCATAGGTACAAAAAATATTTTTTCTGGACCAAATAATTCAAAATATTTTTGGTAGAAAAATAAATAAAAAAAATTTATACTTGGAAACAAATATTTTTTGTTACCAACTTTTTTTCTTCACAATTTTTAATAGTTAAGCTAATTTGAATTTTTATTAACCTAATTTAACATATTTGCCCAAAAAAAACCTAATTTAAGATAGTCCATCTTGATCGTGTCAATTTTTCAGTGTATTTTGAAAAAGATAACCACAAGACTTATAAGGAATTCATTGGGTAATGGGTAGTTGATTTCACTTAGATATGTGGGACCCATTTGAAAACGATTGATTAATTTATACATAGCTAAATACATTGTATGTGTATTTAAAAGACGGGCGCTTGAGTAGAAGGAATACTATTTAAGCAAAGTTAAGGATTTAAATTTGATTAAGCCTAACAATATTCAAATATCATCCAATAATAGTTAAAAAAATCGGATAATATAAAAAATGTTTTACAAAGCACAATATATATATTTAGAAAAGATAATAATAAATAATTGAATTTTATCTCGATACTACATTAATAAATATAACAGATAATTTAGTTGGACATAAAATATTAATTTTATTTTATTGTGTCATTTCCTCTTATTTTTATCCAATAAATAATTCATTGAGAGGAGGTTCAAATTACGCAAAATGATAGGTATGTTTGCATATAATTGTTGATTTTTGTTTAAAATATTTAATAAAGTAGAGTATTCGTTTTCTATATGACGACGCCATTTTAAATTATTGTTTCTTAATATAATTTAATTACGTTCCTTTCTTTGTTTGTTGAATGGATTTCTATATATTTAAGTTATTGACATAATTTAACACAGTTAATTTTGTTAATATTTCTATATTTTTATGATAACAAAATTAGAGAAGAATTGTTTTGTAGGATATATTTATTATTCGGGCATATTTTAAAAGAAATCAACTAGTCAAAGATTTTTTTTTTTTAACTACCGAGTCAAAGATTACTCATGACAAGTTTCTTAGGTTGTTTCAGTAAGTAGTTTGAATTATGAGTAAAATGAACTTTAAATAGTTTTTTTTAAATAATTTTTAAGCCCAAAATTTTAATATCTTAAAAGATTCTAAGTCCAGTTGTTGTTTCAAGCTTCATTTCTTTCGGTCTCACAAAATCTTGAAGAAGTATAATTTATTAGTCCTTGAGTTTTAGCCTGTTATACCATCAATTCGTCTCTGTCTCTTGCCTTCTTATTTGTATAACTAATTACTTCCAATGAAGTAATCAATTGTGCTCTCCATGATAATATCTTCCTTTCCCTATCTTATATATTAATCAATTACCCTAACCAGTATAATCGATTATGTCTTGAAATTATCTCAATTCAATATTTCTTTCTGACATAACCAATTACTGTAATCAAAGCAATCGATTATCATCTTGTTCCTCTCATGTTTGTTTCTATTCAGCGTTCTAATTGATCACCTGTACCACATAATTGATTATGTACCCTCTTACAACCTGTTATATCTTTAGAAATAACCGATTACGTCCTCCATTCTTTTAAATCTAATCAGTTACCCTGACACATTTAACAAATTACTTTTCTCAAACAAGTGTGCTAGCTCTCTAATTCAGATATAACCTTTTATACCTAACCTTTTAATTGATTATATCGTCTCTTCATTTAAAAAACTTTGCAACCTAATATGTTACTCTTAAATATAATTTGTTATATTAGCTTCTCTTGTTCATTTCTCTCTTGACAATCAGTTTCCCTTATTAAGATAATCGATTATTGTTCCTAGTCTCTTAGATACACTTTTCTTGTTGTTTCTTCATATTTGGGCAACCTAGAAAATGAACTTAATTTCTTCTTCTATATTATAAATTGTTTTTCTTTTTGCTTAAATAATCACTTTAATTTATGATGAAACAGGTTACTAAGAGAACACATTCAGTTATCATAGGTTACTTATCATATGTAATTGTTTAATCTGGATAGATGAGCACTAAATGCACCTGCAATGGTTACTAAATCTCTGAGTAACAACAAATTAATTGTATCTAATGGCTAGTTAATGAGTCATCTATAAATAGTGGTTTATTTATGTAGAAAAGAACAAGAGAGTTATGAAATTATTTGCATTCATTTTCATTGTTTTTTTTTTCTCATAATATGCTCAACCACCTTAGAATTTCATTGTATTATACCTACCTCTTTGAAGTGAAGATCTATTGCTGTAAAGCATTAAGATTTAATCACAAATATTTTGGAGTGGACTTAAGATAGTGGGTATTTTGAGTGGGTTATTAAACTACTCATTGTATGGAGAGAATATTGTTCATAGAAAAACATATCATTGTACTGAGACTCATAAGTGCATATTCAAAAGTTTTGAAAATTGTGCAAATCTCAAGTGGTGACTTGAGAACTGGACGTAGGACAAGTGGTGTATGTCGAACTAGGATAAATTTTTTGTATCCATTCTCTATTTCATTATTGTCTTTATCATATTGAATATACTCTATTTATCCCTTTTTTTTTATTGTCTTCACTACTTCATTAGTTTTTTTAGATTAGGCAAAAACTTCAAAATTACCCAATTTACTCCCTTCTTGAGTGCTAAGCCATATTAGCAAAATTGGATGTTATCAAATTTTCATATAGTCTATTTCAAATAGAAAAACACAATAATTATATGGAATTAACTTGAATTGTAAATTCAACTTAAATTAAACTAATCCGATGCATTGCATAGTAAATTCAAGAATATATAACTATGTGGGTGTATATATATGAATTAAAAATTATAAAAAAAAACACTATTCATAACTTATAAACGTGTGGCTTCTTTCACAAATATTTTGTTTTGGTCTCAAGCAAAGTAGGAAGTCCATGTCTAGGTATAAATAATATATATAATAAAATTTACATTGTATATTGATTAATTGATGTTGATGATATTAAAATATCAATGTGAGGCCTACTTTAAAAATAAAAATACACACCCTTATGCTATGTTTGGTAGGAAGGAATTATTTTGAGGGAAATGGAAATGGAAAGGGAGAAGAAAAAGGAGAGAAGAATTCCATAAAAGAACTATTTTATATTCATAAAAAGTTTGAATGATGTGTACCAAACAAATTTCATAGGAATTTCTCTCTCATTCTCCCTTCATGAGATTTCTTTCATATGTACCAAACCTAGCCTTATTTCATTGTGTTAGGCTCTTTTGGCTCTTTCTGACTAAATGATTACACAATATGATTGGCATGTTTGCTTATGGTTGCACGTTTTTTCTTCTTAATTTTTCAATGATTGCAACATTTTAAATTATTTTTCTTAATATTTTCTTTAATTCTTTTTTTTAGATTATTTGTTATTTAATAAAGTTTATTTGGTTTGCTAATTAAATTATTGACCAAATTTTGTCTTTAATAGAATTTTTTCCTACTATACATAAATATGGTACGGTATTGAGTACGAGATGATACGATATTATTGACCAAATTTATGTATATATGTAACAAATTTTTTTGACACCATATATATATATTTAACAAATTAATATATCAAAGATAAAAATATTTAAATAAAATAATTCATGTGGACTCTTATTGCTTTTTTAAATATAATGATGCATTGAATATGAAAACAAATCCAATTCATGCAATTTGATGGGTATGTTTGTTTATGGTTGGTGGTGATTTTCTTTTTGTGGTAAAGTAAAATATTCTTTTTCCAACTAATAATGGTTTAATTTGATCGATAAGTGATAAGGGATTCAATATCCCTTAAATAAAGTCTCGAGTTCGAGCCTTGTGAATGGGAAAAAAATAATGTTTGGAGAGCTATTTTCATTTGAGTCCAATAATACTTGAATCTAAGTGAGATCTATTTAAATAATAATATATTAATTTATATATTGTTAAATACATTGTACGTATTTAAAAGAAATACATAATATATTAGGTTGAGTAGAGCAAACATGATTTCATTTAAGCAAAGTTAATGATTCAAGTCTTGTGAGTGAAAAATATGTTGGGAGTGTTCCTTCTTATTGGCTTTAACAATACTTAAATATAACCCAATAGTATTAAAAACCTGATAATTATATTTAAAAAAAATAGAAAGTCAGAAACACATAATAAATTTTTTTACCAAAACACAAAATATATATATCCAAAAAAGTTAATAATAAATAATTTAATTTTATATGGATACTACATCAATAAATAATAACAGATAATTTAGTTGGATATAGAATAGTAATTTTATTTTATCGTGTCATTTCTTCTTATTTTTCTCCAATAAATATCAATGGGAAGAGGTTTCTTTCTTACCAAAAATGAGAAGAGGATCAAATTACGCAACATGATGGGTATGTTTGCATTTATTTCTTAATGTAATTTAATTACGTTCCTTTCTTTGTTTGTTAAATGGATTTCTATTAAGTTATTGACGTAATTTAACATAGAGCATTTGGATCCCGTTAAATTTCATATAGTCTATTTTAATAGAAAAGCACAATACTTATTTGGAATTAACTTGAATGGTGAATTCAAGTTAAATTAAACGGATCCAGTGCATTGCATAGTGAATTCAAGAATCAATATATATATATATAGATATATAATGAACTAAAAATTATAAAAAGCCACACTATTAATGATACAAATATTTTGTTTTGGTGCACGAAGTTCATGTCTAGGTATATATAATATATATAATAAAGGGAGAATTGGCAAAAAAGACCAAAAAATTAAAATATCTGTTAATACGACTAAAGTTCACCTTATATTCGAGGTAAGATAGAATTTTTCTAAGTGATAATAGAAAATTTTCAAGTCAAAATAGAATTTTTTGGTATCAAGTGAGAATAATTTTTTTTTATTTTAACTTAAAAATTTTTCATTCGTACTTAAAAAAATTCTATTATGTTTTGAAAAAATGTAAACTTTGATCTCATTTTTCAAATATTTTGATTTTTTTATACCAAAACCCAATTCTCCTTAATAAATTTTGCATTTTATATTGATTAGTTGATGTTGATGATATTAAAATATCAACATGAGTGGCCTACTTTTACATTTCATTGTGTTGGATGATCTTATTAGTATGTTTGCTTATGGTTGGCCGTTTTTCTTAATTTTTCAATAAAATAGAGTATTAATTTCCAATGCTTACGACATTTAAAATTATTTTTTTAAATATTTTTCTTTAATTATTTTGTTAGTTATTTGTTATTTAATGAAGTTTATTTGGCCTAAGAATTTAATTAAATTGTTGACCAAATTTAAGAATTAAGATAGGTAAGCAGTCTCAAAGGCTTACTAATTATAATTATTTTTTCTAGGTGAATAAGTTCTTCAAGGTACACCAATTATATCTATCTCTCTCTCTATTTTTTTTTTTGGTGATACTAATTATGTCCATCGTTAATGGAATTATTTCCTATGATGTATAAATATGATGCAAGTATTAGGTATGACAAGATTTGATATATTAGATATAATAAATTTTAAAATTTTATAATATCAATACGAGATATACATATAAATTTATGTATACATACATATCTCAACATATCAAAGATAAAAAATATAAAAAATTTAGTTTTAAACAAGTATTTTAAAAGTAATATGAAGATATCTAAAATAAAAAACAAAAATTGAGTTTTTTTATAATATTTTAAAATGTTTTGGAGCCTTTTGAAAAAAAAAACACTAAAGATATAAGTATGATACGTATTATAAAGTATGGTACATGTATCGATATATTTCACTAATCATACAATTATTTTTTAAGCATTAATTGTATTGAATTTAGGTTATTTAAAGAGAAGGACAAAATTAATTTAAAAAAAAACTTTGAAATTAAAAAAATAAGTTATCATCTTCTCTTTTCGTTAGTGTTAGTCTTAGGTTATATTAGTTGCAACATAAGTTTGATTTTCTATACCCTAATGTTGGTCATCTGTAAACTTAAACTTTTTTGTATTCTTAAAAATTGAACTAAAAATCATCATCATCATCCACTTAATTTTCAACATGTGATTGCTTTGTTGTATTAAAAAGACAAATGCACACTTTTAGTCCCTTAATTTTATACTACGTTTCATTAACTTTATTTTGTTTTTTTTTAATCATTTAACTTTCAAAATGTAATTAAAAATTTCTATATAACTAATATTGTGAACTATATTAATAGAAAATGCTTTTAAATGCTAACAAAGCATTTTCAAATCCTTAAACATTTTTATGACAAAAAAATCTTAAAAGTAAGATTTTGTTTAGAAGTTGGATTATTTATAATTATTTTATTTAAAATTTTCAATCTAATTTAAAAATATTTTAAACCTATGATTAACAAATAGATAATGATATTAATAATTTGGAAATAAAAATTGACATGTATACATTAAATAATGATTTGCTAGCATATGAGAATATTTTGTTAGCATTTGGAGTTAATATAATTAACGGTGTTAGTAATAAGAAAACTTTTTTATTATATTTTGAAAATTAAAGGATTTAAAGGAAATAAAATAAAGTTAAGGGACTTAAATAAAACCTAGTGTAAAATTAAGAAATTAAAAGTGTTTTATCTATTACCAAAAATTTGAAGTTTGGTGGGCTAAAAACTAGGAAAAATTAATCATTTGGTCCTTGCTCTTTGCTCCATATTTTAAAATCATAGCAATTTTACCCTACCTATTAATGTCAATGATGTTAATTGTTAATCTGTCAACTATACCAAATCATCCTGGTTGGCTGTCTATGTAGCATCTTAGCTGGAAAAAATCTTACATGGAATCCTATATGGTATCCTAGTTGAAAAAAATTTGAAAAAATAAAAAAAATATAAGAAAAATAGAAAAAGTAGTCTAAATAAAGGAATTTGGCTAAAATATATTGGTTCTAATATCCAAAAGGAATAACTTTTAATTAGAGACCTACAAAACTATTAAAAACATTTCATAAAAATCATGCATGGTAGTCCATATGGCATGCAAGTAGGAATATAATGCACCAGATTCAAATGCACCAACTCAACCTAATTAATTTCAGCTCTGGGTCGAAAAGCATAACCCTAATTACCATAACCTTAATTATAAATCTCAAAACTTAGTAAAATAAATTAATAAACACATAGGAACAAACAAATAACAAAAATTATGTGGAGATTCATGAAAAAATGAACTAGAAAATTTTTAAGAAAATAGAAAAATAAAAAAATTGAAAAAATGCAAGAAAAATAAAAAAAGTGGTCAAAATGAAGAAAATAGGCTAAAATACATTGGTTCTAATACTAAGTATTAAGTTTTAATTAGAGACTCCAAAAACTATTAACAATCACAAATTAAAAATTAGTCAAACTAATTACATTAGTTGGTTGACTTTGATCTTAATAAGACTTTCAAGTGAGCTTGATTTGTGATTTTTAATAATTTTTGGGGTCTTTGATTAAAAATTAATAAAGGGCATTTTAGTCAAATTTGTTTCAACCACCTTTTTAATTTTTCTTGCATTTTTGAGAATTTTTCATGATTTTTCCATTTTCTTGGGGATTGTTTTCATTTATTTTTTCACATGAATTTGTACATATTTTTTGTATTTTTTCTTTGTATTTATTAGTTGATTTTATTATGTTATGATATTTTTAATTAGGATTTTGATAATTAGGGTTTAAATTTCTGGCTTCAGGCCAAAATTAATTTGGGCATTATGTTTCTACTTGAATGCTACGTAGGATTTGTATGAAATGTTTTTTATTAGTTTTTGGGGTCTCTGATTAAAAGTTAATCCTGCATTCTCTCTGGGCATTGGAACCAGTATATTTTAACTAAATTTCTTCATTTAGACTACTTTTTCTATTTTTCTTGCATTTTTGTGATTTTTCAATTTTTTTCCAGCTAGAATAATTTGATACAGTTGACGGTATAGTTGGTAGATTAATGGTTAACATCATTGACTTTAATAGATAGGGTAAGATTTAGGATACTAATAGCAACTTTGAGAATACTTCAGGGATAACTATAGCGCCCTAGTTAATCATAGTGGTCCGTATGAATGCCATGTGATAAGACAATGGTGAGACATTGCTAACATGGTAGACATAATTGATTATGTGGCAAAACATGTGGATAATAGATGCTAATGTGGATTAAATAGTAGTTGACTTCAGTCCCTAAATTTTGGCATTACAGAGAGCTTAGGTGTGTGGTGAAAGTTATCATTTTTGACAAGTCCCTATTTGAAGCTTGGACATTTACAGAGAGCTTGAAAGCTTTGTTTCTGTAACATCCTAAATTTTTAAATAAAGATTTAGAAGTAGCTAGTTATAAAATATATAAAATTGATACTTAAAAACTCAAATTTCAAGAAAAAAAAAGTGTTCTAGACTGAGTTCAAATATGGTCCCAAAAGTTCAAATCCAATTGAGTATTAAGTCTTTCTACTGAAATTTAGGTAGTATAACAACTATAGTTCAAGGGATCCCAAATAAAACTTGTTTAAAAATCTTTAAATTATGGCATTCCCAATAAACAAACAACATATACTAAGATTCAAATCAACCTCATAAACCATCTCAACACATCAAAATCCATGTGAAATAAACAAACCCTTAGCCTAAAACAAGGCATTTCCATGGATTGAGTCACACACCCTATGTTACCCAAGAAAGACATTCAACAAGTAAAACTTAAAGCTCAAGGGGTCTCAAATTCAACAACTAACATTACATTCTTTTCAAACTAACCATAATGAGCATATCAAGTCAACCACTATAACAAAAGCTAGGTCATCAAGTATCAACCACACCATGCAAGCATACATATAAGGAAGATCTTGTAGACAATAACAAAATAAGTTACATGGTATCATGAGTATTCCTACACGTGGCACAGTATATAAAGGAAAACATGTATTCTCAAGGTCCAATACTAAAACAAACAACAGGAAACTCAAAGATCCCTTGAAAGCCACTAAAAGAAAACTAGGTCTCTTTAGTCTTCTCATTACTAGTACTAGAGTCTTCACCTGAAAATGTTAGTTATAGAAGGGGATGAGACAAAGTCCTAATAATCAAGGGAAACTCAAACAAGTATATATGAAGTTTCAAAATACATTTTTTCCATGCTCAAGTACAAATGAAATAATGCAATGCACATGATATGTAATGGAACCCACAACGATAAAGGTTAGAACTATGGGCTAATTACTATCACAAGGTAACTTCAACAAGTTGCCCCTTTTCAACAATCGGTGAAGACCAATTTCGGGCAACAATTAAGCTCTCCTCCCACCAATCATAACTTGACCAAAGGCCATTACACTAATGGTTAGACAATGGCTCTATTTCCCTTGGATGAATGTGCATCCCCAATCCACAATCACCTTGGTCTCTTGGTCAAAGGAAAACGATTTAGTGATAAAGATATAACATATCTCATCACTTGGATACAAGGCCTCATGTGTCATTTAGTGGATCGACATATCACATGATATTCAACAACATCATCATTCAACCAACATATGCTCAATCATGCATAATTACCAGTGATAATGCAAATATGCCATGCTAACATGTCATTTCAATCTATACATCATTATGCCAGCATAGTATCAACATATCAATCTAAGCAAGGGGATGCACAATAAAACATATATCAAGCTATTGGTCACATGCTCTCCTATAATCATACATGTATGCATTACCATTGGGCATTATACAATATATATATAAAGAGGAAAGAAAGTACTAGTGTTTTACTAGCCATGCCAATATGCATATCATGATATAAAAAGTTTCAAATGTATATAATTTAGCAAGAGTCACACCTTGGTTACCTCAAGTCACCAAAACTCACACAATGCCATGGTAGGCTATCAGATCACCAATTACATACACATAAGAGGAATGCAATCTACATCAATACATGAAGTTCCAAACACAACTCAAGACCAAAACAAGCATAAAAACTCCAATAATAAGACCATTCAAACTACCCAAAACTGCTTAATGTCTGCAAGGCCAAATTCCTCATTCAACAAGAGAGTCACTTATGAACAAATTTGTTGCTTCCAACCATCTTCTTGGGGTGTATAAACTTCAATTAAGTAAGCTTATGCCCTATACAACCAATTTACACAAGCTTGTACCTTACATAGCCTCTGGTCGACCACAACTTTGTGACCCAAGCATACTCAACAAAATCATGAACCTAACACCGTGCGCACTCATATTTACACCCACATCAAATCCTCAAACCAGCCTTTATATCAGAAATTTTGTGCTCTATGAAAAACCCCAAAGTAAGAGACTAGGGTTTGAGAAATCACAAGTTTAATCACCCAAAAAATCCTACCCAAAGTTTGTAAACACATTATAACACTTCATTGAAGCATCTAAACTTAAATTAATCGGTGGAAACATCAGAAATTTTGAATCCCTAACCATACCCACGAACTACCACTTCAAAACTTGAGAAAAGAGGGAAGGAGGAAGAGGAAATCTTGTTATCTTGAATATTGGAGCCTCTCAAAGCCTAGAGACCATGTCCTCCATGCCAAATTTCAGAACCATAACAAAGCCACCCAAAAAAATCCTCCAAATTCATTGTTCAGATGAGCTAGGATATGTTCTTGAAAAACCCAAATTGCAACCTGAATTCGCGATTTCATAGTGACGAAATCGTGGTTTGAGGCTACAATTGTTGAAATCATGATTCAAGCTTCCCAACTTGTGATACTATTCCTTTTTCCCAATTCTTGTTGCCAAATCGTGATTTCACACTAGTATATGAGCTCTTACTTTAGAACCTCATATCTTGAGTTATAGACCTTGAAAATTGCAAATATAAACTTTGGAAAGCTTGAGATGTCTACTTTTCAACGAAAGATCTCTTACTTAAAAATAATTTCATTTGGTCTCTAAAATTTATCAATTTCCAAAATTTCTCAATTAAGCTTAGTGAATAATAAAGGAAAACCATTGAAACATATCCATTACTTTGAGTACCATTAATTAAACATGTTTAGATAACTATTAAGCTTCTAAAACAACTCTTAATGATGTGGGATGTGGCATATTCCAAACATGAGTTGATTCATCATGGGATATGTAGCGGCATTTTTTTTTTCTCTTGGAGTATTTGTCAACGATTGTGGGAAAGTATAATCTTATATCATGGGCTTTCCATGGCTTATAGAGGCGGCATATTTGACACTATTCAAAAGCAGTGCCATTTTACCACTTGTCACACCATTGAAATGACATTTAAATAGTTGAAGGAAGAAGAAACACTTAAACAAGAGCACAATTTGAGGATGAATTTAAGAAAAAATAAGCTAAGGACTAAATTACAAATCAAGGTAAAGTTAGAGAAGACTTTAAGCAACCACTATTTAATCCACATAAGAATCCAGTGTTTATCACATCAGCAACTTCATCCTACCATGTTAGAAACATCTCACCTCTATCTTACCACATGACACTCATCGGAACTAATTTGCAAACGATATGATAGTAGAGAGATTAATTTCAAAATCAATGCAATTTTTTTGTTGTGAACAAGAAAATTTGACTTTAGGATCTTTAGTCTCTTATTCTAATTTCGAAATGTTTTAGTCCTAGTTATTTTTTTGAAAAAAAGGAATCTATTTCATGTCAATTAAGAAATAGTAATGGCCCATTTGGTATTTTATGGAATGAAAATATTATTTCTTTTAATTTTTATTTATTTGTGATGAAGAATGGATAATTAAAATTATTTATTTTTATCATAGAACTTTAAATGAAGTTATTTTATTATAATATTTAGAATATCTTTTAGATTTAATTTTGGATTTATATTTTATCTTTCATTTATTTCTATTTTATAATTTCTTTTTCTTTATGTTTAAGTAAGAATATTATAGAATGTATTGGTTTTTAAAAAAAATTCCAAATAAGTGAGATTCTTGTGATTCCTTAGATTTAGTCTTTATGTTAAGTAATTTCTTATTTTATTTGATTATGTCGATCTTCTAGAAAGATCTATTGAGTCCTATAAATAGCTATATTTGTAATTCAAATTTAAGACAAGATTGAGTGAAATTGAGTTGTTCTAGTTATTTCTCTCCCTTGAGTTCTTCCCATTCCCCCCTCCTTGAGTTCTCTCTTTCTAAATTCTTCTAGTTTCTCTCTCATTCTACTTTTCTTCCTTGAGTTTACCCTCTCCCTCTTCTTTCTTTTCTTATATCACTTGGTATCAAAGCCAGATTTCTGAGGTATTTTCACAAATTTTCTCCTATTCTAGTCCATTAGAATGAAATGACTTGTTCCTAGGAGGAGTTGCACTGTATGCATGTAGAAGCCACATGCCTCATGAAGTTGTTAGGTAAGTAATTTGGTGTAGAAATAATTTCTCTATATTCAGAGGAAGAGTGCAAACTTCAGATAGAGAAAGAAAGATATACCAAGAGATGCCTATCTCTACAGATAATTCCTTAGAACCTGAAAAAGCATTGATGTTGTGATTGTAGAAGAAGATGACACATTCATCAAAGGCCCTTCATCTAAGTAGCATGGAGATGAACAATCTCAATGTTCTCTAGTTTTTTATTCTAAGAGTGAAGTTCCTCAAGCGAAAGATAATAATCATGCTCATATATATATTGATGCCTTCCTTACCTCTAGAAGGCGAAAGTTTAAAGAAAGAACAAGCTCCAAAATAATCTCCACTAGTGGAAGTTTTCTCGTCTAAAGAGATTGATTGTGGTTCTCAATTTCATCTTGTTGGTATACCACCTCATTCATGTGTTACATCACCTATTATGAAGAAAAGTAGGATGTTCTCTCACTTAATGGTTCTTTCCATCATTATCTTGTTCATTGAGAGGGATTTCCTGAATTGAATATTACTTGGGTCTATGAAGAAAAGGTCCTTCACTTAGATTCCATTCGTTGTTATCTTGCTTATTGGAAAGGTGTTTCAGTTCTAAGTGCTACATGAAGTTTTAACTCTTCGGAGAGAGTTCTTTCAAGTGAGGGAAAATGATGAAGAATGAATAATTAGGGTTTTAAAATGGGAAAAATTACATTTTCATGCATGCTGTTCAACTTTTTAACATTTCAATGCATCAAGACAGAGAAAGGCAAGAGATTTTCGCAGAAGTTGGTAAAAAAAGATAGAGCAAGCTCCTGTGCATCTTGTTCTCCATACAAAAAATAGAAACCTCTCTATTCCTTCTTTGCTGCGTTCTTTTTCTCCGTTCTTGGTCATATTTTCTGTGTTTTGTTGGGTTTTGGGTTTCATCCAGAGATTTAGGATGTGACTGGTAAGAGTTCATTGTTCTGCTTTTTCCTCCTTTCTCATCCTCTATTATATGTTTTTTGCTCATGGGTTTGGGGTGCTACAAGTTGGTCTTAGTGTTGAAATCAAAGACTTCTCCCCACTTGATCCTCCCTATTCTTCTACCTCAGTTGAAGCCCTCCATTGTAAAAGGTAAGATTATATTTCTTACTAATAGTGTAATTCTTTGGATAGTTTGGATAATGTTATTTTGTCCATTTAATGGATATAGACTGTGGGTTTAATGTAAAAATCTCCATAAGTTTAATACGGATTGCAACTGAAATATTTTAATGACCTAGGTTGTTGATTGAGACGATGATTTTTAAGGACCATGTTGCTATTGTGCAAGTGTATATAAGTAATGTTAACAAGACATTGGAAAGAAATATTTTGTTTCTTTCATATAGGGGGAGATGTTGTGAAGGATACAGTAGGGAGGACTTATTATGAATGGGGGAGGACTATTGGAAGAATGGTTAGAGAGGGAATTTTGGAAGTCGAACCAAGGTACTTGACAGCATCAAGTGTAGGATGTGAAATAGAAGGCATTGGTTTATATTATATTGTGAAATTTGATCTTTTGTAGACCTTGTTAGTGATGAGGCTATTAGGAATCTAATGGAACTCAATGATGATTGTGTGCACATTTTTATTGTTGTGAAAAGAAATGATAATAATAAAGGAAGTAAAGCATTGGTTGAATATGTGGAAGAGTAAGTGGCAATAATTACCTAATTGTTTAATATAGTGTCATGAGATGGTAGAGACTTAATTGTTAGAGTAGTTGACTTCCCAAGAGGGGGGTGAATTGGAAAGTTCAATTTTTTTTTCTGCAAAAACATAAGTTTACAGTGAAAGCAAAAGTTTGCTGGAAAAACAAAGTGCAGTGAAAATGAAAGTAATTGCAAGGTAAGGGAAGAAAGGACTCAAAAATTTATCTTAGTTCGGTCTGATCCACTTAACCGACATCCAGTCCCCAAGTCATCACTTGAGATTTTTACTATCTGCAAGAATTCAATGGGCTCCTTGCAATGCCTCAATAGAAACTCGTGCTTTGTTCTTAGAACACTCAAAATCTAAACTCAATACTCCTACAAAGTATTTCCCAATTCCCTTTGTGGTTCCTCTCACAAAGAATCTTTCTTCCAAATGAAGAAAATATTTTTACACAAAATAAGAACTCTCTAGATTAGAGTGAATATGAAAGTTTAAGTATAATAAATGCAATATAGGGGTGAAAAATCTTTGCCTAATAAATTCTACAGAGTTTCAGTAATACAGACTTAAAAATTCGTTACCCACAAGTTCAAATGAAGTTCTATTTATAGATTTATGGCTTAACTAGTTATTAGACACAAGATCTAGCTGTTACAAACTTTAACCAATGGTTACTCTACAGAAATAGCCATTCACCAGCTACATTTAATGCTTCTGACATGTCAAAATTTAAATTTTGGTGTGCAACAGACAAATTTCACAGAGACAGAAGGTTAAGGATTTTAACACTAAACTTCAACATTCATCTATTGAAATGTGACATTCAAATTTTAAGATTGTTAAAGATGTCCCATGTTAGAACATACGAATTTTCATATCCAAAGTGCATCTATTGAGTTTGAATAGTTGTTTCATGTTTTCAAACTGTACTCGAAATTCAAATTTCAAAAGCTAAAATTCATCTATCAGAGGCATATTCAACATAGCACAAGAGTTCTCCTCCATGAAATTCAAATGGTAAACTATAAAATTTGTTTGTCAAAGGCATGTTCTAATGAGACTTACAAGTTCTTATATTGAAATTTGAATTTTGAAGTCTAAAGTTCATCTGTCAGAGAGGGTGATTCTGAACTCTCTTTGAGCTTCACCAACATTCAAATTTTGACTAAGTTTCATACGAATTTTACACATATTCACTAACAATGCTTAGCCCAAAATTTGAATTTCATGACTAAAATTCATCTGTCAGAGATGAAACCTCTATATATTCAAATCTCACCAAGCAAAGTTTGAAGTTTGCACAAAATACTCATGAGTCAATAAGCAAAATTCATTTGTTAGTCAATATTTTTCAAAACTAACATATGCTAATATAGGATAACTATGAAATCACTCGTTTAAAATTAGTGGCAACAAAAATAAGTGAGAATTAAAGCTTTTTACCCAATGTACATAGTAAGAAATCTTAACAACTAAATCTTCATAAGTTCTTCATTGGATTTCTTCACTTTGTCATTTGATACTCCTTTGATATTCTCCTTTCCAAGCTCTAGTTGTTTGGAATCTCAAAACTTTTAATTCAACATTAATAATGATTCTTTTTTTCATAATGTAGGGCACATGCAAAGAAGGTACATCTAGAGACTTCATTGAAATAGCAGTTGGTAGAGCCCTTACCATGTGCTATCCAAAGTGTTCTTACACTAAGGCCTCATATGACCACGATAAAGTGGAAGGATTTATTGATGAGTATGGGGTAGATTTTTGCAAATGCGAAGGAATTTAAAGTGGCATTATATAAGTTTAGCTTTGGAAACAAATTTGGTTTAAAATTTACTGACAATAGTGTGCGAGGGATTTGTGTAAAGACAAAAAAATTAATGCAAGTGGAAAGGTAACTGCATATGGAATAGGAAGCTCATCAACATTCATTTGGATTAGAACCTTTAAAAACATGTACACACACTCTACCCAAGACAATCTAATTGTGGGGCAGAAGGTAAGAACTAAGTTCATACTTAGGTTAATCATCGATAATATAAGGGGGACGCTTGACAAATTAGTTAATGAAACATGGTGTGACCTATACTGGGAGTATGGGTTGGCTGTAAGTTACATGTAAGCTTGGAGGGCCAAAGAGAAAGCAATTACAGACATTCATGGTAACCCAAAAGACTCGTATATGGTGATCCCTTGGGTGTGTGATTGTCTGAAGGAGGCTAATGCTAGAACAGTTGCCAAGTGGGAAGCTAGAGGTGAAGATCAATTTTACCACTTGTTCATTGCTTATGGTTATTGCATACATGGCTTCTTGCTTGGATATCATCATCTGCTTTATGTTAATGGTACACACTTGACTGGACTATACAAGGGCACTTTGGTTTTGGCCACTGCATATAATGCTAATAACAATGTGTACTTAATGGCACATGCAATTGTTAGTGCTGAGAATGTCCTAGAATAGACTTGGTTCATGGAATAGTTGAAGGAGATAATGGGGTCAGTTGAGGTGACAATAATGTCTGATCACCATAATGCAATCTTTGCCATCAGGACAGTATGTGGAGGTGAGAGTCATGCATTCTACTAAGGCATATCAGAGAGAATTTCAACGCTGAGTTCAGAAAGATATATCATGGAAGAAGAAGGGGCATTGGAGATACAAAGAAGGATGCACTAAAAATGTTGGATGTTATAGCATATGCTAGGATTTGGTGTGACTTCGATAATGCCATGATAAACTTGTGGGCATTTAGTCCAAAGCTGGCACAATAGCTTGAGACTAATGGAGATGTTGATTGATAGGCACTATCATGCTTTCCTTTTCGAAGGTGGGATAATATTACAATGAACTTGGTAAAGTCTTTCAATGCCTGGATTGTCAACGAGAGAAAGCATACTGTATGTGCTCTTGTAAATTAGCATAAAGATAAGCTTGCAAGAAAGCTGTATGCTACAAAGATTGGCATGGCAAAGTGGAAGCATAAAGTAGGCCCTAGGACAAAAGCAAAGCTACAAGAACATGTAATGTTGGTGGAGACAATAGAAGCATAACATTATGAAGTAGATTTGATACTAGTGCATACAAGAGCAGTGGATGTAACAATAAATCTTTCACTAAGGCAATGCACTCGTCATTTTTGCCAATTGATGGGAATTCCATGTCCCCATGCATGCGCTGTAATCAAACTTGTTAATGGCAATGTTTATAGCTATGTTGAAGACTGCTATCTATTGATAACCCAATAGACGCTATACAATAAAAGCATGGTTCCAATTAAGACACATGACATGCTAATAGTAAATGGGTTGATAGATGAAGAATTTATGTTCCAGACCTTACTTACGCCTCTAATCCCCATGCAATGTCTTGGTAGACCCCACACAGCTCAAACAGAGTTTCAGTTTCAAAATAAGATGCCGTACAGATGTAGCCAGTGCCGAGAGCTTGGGCATAGTCAAAGAAGGTGTCAGAACCCAAACCTTGCATGGCCATGCCTTCTTTGCCTATATATCTTGTGGCTGGGACACTTATACCTTTTGATACAAGCAGCCTATGTTATGTTATAGGTCTTATTGTATATAGTCCATATATATTTTGATTCACTCCATATGTATTTTTTGAGTAATAGGGTTGTACAGCTATTGTAGGTAGGAAGTGATCCATTTTGTAGTTTCTGATGGCAATGATCCATTTTTTTCATGTATATATGTAGAATGTAAGCATCTCATTGATGTATTCTTTTGGTGTATGTATGTAGAATGTAACCATCTTGTTAGAGCAATATTACAATGTCAATTATTAACTGAAATGTATGAATTAAGAACCTTGCATCCAAACAGGTGACATTATAATTAAACCTATTATGGCTAACATGAATTGTATCATGATTATGTAATTGCCCTCCATGAGGTTTTCGAATTCAACTTCGAACCTGTCAGCTCATTTCTTCATGGTACCTTGAACTCGGGGTGTACCTGTCAGATCAATTCTCCATCAGTCCCATGGGTGGAAAATTGGTCGACTAATAGTGAGGGTGTTTTCTTGTTGGTATACGCTGTTGGTTGACTAGTTTTACAGTGATTCCTTGAACCCGGGGTCCATGAAGAAACATGAGTCTCATGTGTGCAAAATTGGTCAACCGACAGTAAGGGTGATTTTTAGTTCATAATATCTGTTGGTTGATTAGTTTTGTAGTGATTCCTTGAACCCGGGGTGAATGAAGAAACACAAGTCCCATGTGTGCAAAATTGGTCGATCGATAGTAAGGCTGATTTGCAATTCATAATAGCTGTTAATTGACTAGTTTTGTAGTAATTCCTTGAATGTGGGGTGCATGATGTAACATGAGTCCCATGTGTGCAAAACTAGTCGACCAACAATCAGGATGATTTTCAGTTCATAATAGCTGTCGGTCAATTAGTTTTGCAATAATTCCTTGAATGCACTTTACACATGCTTCAATTTTAACCATATTAGTCAAGCATCAAGTAATTGGTGTTAACTTTGTTAGATATATTTAATTTGAATTTATTCAAATTATATATTTATATTATTTATTTAATTAAATTGATCTTATCTGAGTGTGGTCCTTATCTTTGAGAGAAGATATTGTGAGTTGAGTAATTTTAACGAATAAATGATAAACTCAATTATAATTTTATCTTTATTTTTATTTGAATTCAAATTCAAATTTAAATTTAATAACTGATGATGACTAATATTACTAAATAGAGGCAGATTAAGTTAAGTTTAACACGTACATTGGTTCCCTTACTAGTTGAGACTAATTCCCAAATCCATCATTAAGTCACATAATTAGTTGGAAGAACTATTTATCTAGACTATCTTCTTGCATATTTTTCTAACTATTTTCTTATGTGATTTCAGATCTAATATTAATACCAAGTTTAGATTAAGTAACTATGCGTATATCTGCATCAGATTATCTAGCATGGTGAGAGATATTTATAATATCTTCCACTACTCTTATAATTTGTAAAAGAATCCATATATGAAATTTTACATAAAATTGAATTTATCTCACATGTGGTATTAGAGCCTACAATAATTGTGCTTGCTTTTTTGTGCTTTGGTGAAAAATTAGTGATCATATATACAAGATACATATTAAAATTTTCACCATTGCTTTGTCGAGTTTTGAACTTCGGATTTGTGTCTTAAGACTTGGCTTCACTTGATTTAAATACGATTATCTTCCTGATGCATACATTCACTCTCTTTGTATGCTGAGAATTGGGCTTCCATGTTGATTTCATTGATTATGACTATTAGATATGTTGGCTTCCCAAGAGGGGGGTGAATTGAGAATATTAAAATTTTCTGTAAAAGTGTAAGAGAGCAGTGAAAGCAAAAGTGATAGTAAAATAGAGAATAAAATATATCCAAGTGAAAAACAAGATAAGGGAAGAGAAGACACAAATATTTATCCTAGTTCGATCTCTTTCTCTTGACCTAAGTCCAGTCTTCAAGTTATCACTTGAGATTTTCTACTATCTTGCAAGAATTCGGTGGACTTCTTGCAATACCTCAGTATAGCTTGCTGCTCTATTCCAAGAGCATATAATCTCACTCTCTGCACTCTGGATAACTGCTTCCCAAATCCCTTATGAAATCCCCTCACAAGAAAATCTTTCTTCTAGATAAAGATAATATTGATTACAACAAATGAACTCTCTAATTTAGAGTGTATATGAAAATTGAAGTACAAGATATAAGATGTGTGAGGGCAGAAGACTTTGGCTCAAGAATTTTGCAGAGTTTCAGTATATACAATGTAAAATTATTATCCACACTTTCAAATGAAGTTCTATTTATAGATTTATGTCTTAAGTATTCGTTAGAGATAAGATTTAGTCGTTAGAGACGTTACCTAACAGTTACTCTGTAAAACTATCTGTTCACCAACTGCATTTAATGCGTTTAACATCCAAAGTTTGAATTTTAGGGAGTCAATAGAGGAATTTCGTATAGACCATAAGCTAAAGACTAACGTTGAGCTTCGAAGTTCGTCTATTCCAAAGCAAAATTCGATTTTTCATTTTTTACAAATTTTTCTATGTTGGAACATACAAATTTTCAAGTTTAAAGTACTTCTGGTAAGTGTGAACAATTGTTCTATATTACTATAGTGCCTTCAAAGTTCGAATTTTGGTGCTCAAAATTCGTCAGTCAGTGAGTAACTCCATATGGCACAAAAGTTCTTCTTTTTAAAATTCGAATATTCAAATACCAAAGTTCATCTGTCAGAGAGATCTCTTATCAGACTTAATTTAAAGTTCAAATTTCTAAAGACTGAAGTTCGTCTGTCAGAAGAGCATTTAAACAGACTTATAAACTATTTTTTCAAAATTTGAATTTTTCAAAATCAAAATTTGTCTATCAGAGGACTGACTTGGAACTCTTTTCAAACTTTACTTTCAGATGAACTTTGATATATTTTCAGACAAATTTTTCATTTTTCATAGTTTGTGTTTTACTCGAAATTCAAATTTTCAAAGATGAAATTCGTCTGTCCGAGGAATCTCACTAACGTATTTTCAATCCAAAGTTCAAATTTCAAATATCAAAATTCAAATTTTCAAAGCAATATATCAAGTTTAATACTCCAAAATTCGTCTGATAGTATGTACTTTTCAAATACTTCATGAGTTATTGTGAAAACACATTTTTAAAATATTTGTGTGCAAGATCAAAATATTTTACTCATGTGAATACAATAAGAAATCCTACATCTAATTTTAAACTCATTTTCTTGGATTTTTTCACTTAAGATCCTTTGTATACATTTCATGTCTTTCTTTCAAACTCCAATTAGTTTGGAATAATCAATACACTTGATTCAACCATGACAATATATTATTTAGAGCTTCTTTGCTTGAGTTTTATGCGAAATTATATTTTTCATTGTGTGATGCATGATTAACTGCCATCTGATCATCACTAAAACTCAGACTTTATGGTTAAATCTTGCTTTAAAAGATCTTGTTTTTCAATCTAATCTTATAGTGCATGATTTACTTAGATATATGCATATTGTTTTGAGTGAGCATTATAATGTATTTCGATGCTTGAATCACCAAAGAAATGAGGTTGGAACAAGGTCCAATGTTGGGTCACGCAAGTTATCGAACGGGTTCTAAGGATGTGTGTAATGGTAGAGGGTGTGAATGGTGAGGAGTAGGTATAGAACACATGTCTATGAATTTAATGAGAAATGAATAAAAGGCTGGTGATGGAAGAAATGTGGTATTGCGTAGCATGCATGGAAGGGCAAAGTGGTTAGAGGTGAGAGAAAATGTGAGTATATGGGATGAGAAGGAAGCACAAAAAATGCTGTAGAAGAATATTGTGGTTTCTCTTTCTCTGAACTTTCCTTCCCTATCTGATATTTCCCTCTCCCTATTATGTTTAGCATTCTCCTCCTCCTTGAGCTAGCTTCTTCCTCCTCTCTATTGCTTCGTCTTCTATACTAGTGATCAATGTTTTGTAGCTATGCTCGATCATGAATGTAAGCTTTAGTTCTGAATTTCATTAATAAAAGTCATATATGTTTCTAGTAGCTTTTGGTGACCATAACAACGCCACAGGTGAGGAAGATGAGAGAGATGACATTGCGTTTTGGCTCTGCGTTTTCACATCTAGAGTGGTTTCCTTCCTCTTACACGTGATGACATCATACTGGGCGCTCTACTGAAATACTACATTTCACTTATTTGGAGAGAGGCTAGGCTAGTTATGATGTTTTGGGCCTCCATTACTACTAGGTTGTGTCATTTTTCCTTTTATTTTCTGGACATTAGGGCTTCTAGAATTTGGCTTTTGTTTGATATTTTCTTTTTCTGGCATCTTGTACTCGTACAAATTGGGCCTTGTGTTTATTTTATTTTATTTATTCTCTTCTGTTTTATTTTCTCAAATATTAGGCTTCTAATTTTCAGGGCCTGTGAACATAAAAAAAAAAAAGAAAAGCTTGCATGGGCACTGATGTTGTAAATTCAATTATAGGTAAAATGCCTTTGTTTAATTTCTTGAAATGAATCTGGCTCACAATTTTTATAATTAAATTTATTTAAGCCAAAATTTTATATTTCTTGAATTTAATTTTTGGATCCAATTTGTTGTTTTAATTTGTTTTGAACCATAAATGTAAATTAGGCCAAAATTGATTATTTATTTTGTGCCATTTTAATTGTTTAAAAAATTTTGCATAATTAATTTTTGGCTATTGAAAATATTTTTCAAAAATATTATAGTGTTATTTAATTGTCTAAAATTTGAAAATTTTATTTAGACAATTGTAACATTATTTTGACTTTACAAAATAATCGAGTTATTTATTAGCCCAAAATTAATTTTTAAACAATTGTTGGGCACATAAAATAAATAAATCGTGGGAGAATTTATTTAATTATTTAATCATATGCTTGTTTGGTTGATAAAATAATTATTTAAATTCTCATCATGTTTGTGCATATATATATATAATTTTAAATTATATAAAATTTATGATATTTGTAATTAGTATGTATGTAATTAAATAGTCAATAAATCATTTATAATTATTGCATGCATTATTTAATCACATATGTATTTAAAATATCAATTATAATTATATGTGTATTTATAATTTATCTTTATCCACAGGAAAATAATTATAGTTGTACATTTAATTTGGATGAAATAGACCGACAATATGTTTTCTAAGTAGTCCAAAGATATTAAGAAACATGAATGCACTTTAGTTTCATTAAGTTAATATAACAAAATTTTGCACATTTATGATTTAATCATATAGGAAAATTTTTAATTAATTAGTGATATATATAATTTAGTTGATTGATTAATTAAATGATCCTCATCATATGATACCTATATAAGTGCATTTGTTTATTTTTGTAAGCATAATAATTTTAGATGTCTTGTGATAGGCATGTATAGTTAAGCAGTAGCTACAACATCATTATATAATTGTATAAAGGCATTCATGATTTGTATTACCTTCCATGTATTACAAGTAGCACATTTATTTTATGAGAAATTATCTTTATGAATAAACCTTAAATGTTCATTTGATTCTTGATTTAATGTTCATCAATCTCACCAAAATTATATACAATATATATATATTGAGTTGATGAACTACAATACGAATTTCATCTTTAAGCAAACATCATCTAGATAACCACAATGCAATCTATCTCATAAAAGGTGTATGATCATTTATATTATTTAATTGTATGCTCTTAATCAAGGGTCTTCTTTTTATGTGTTATATGACTATTTAACCTTGTATGGTCAACATATTTCTTTATGGCCTAAAACAAATCTTTAATTCGAAACCCAAGATGAAATTCAACATTTCTATAAACTTGTCTTTAAGCAGAGATCAAACCCAGCATTTATGGTGGAAGTTAGCAATTAATAATTGTCTAGCAATCTTGCACTCTCACAGGACATAATTTTTTATCTAGCATTAAGATGTGTCATAATGTTGACCTTTAAAGCCAGCTTATCCTACTAAATTGGACAAACACTACATTTTTCTAATTGTTGATCTTTTATATATAATCATGTATTTCTAGCATTCTTTACAGCTTATCATTTATTATCTAAGCATAAATTGTTTTGGGATGTTTACAATATTCTTTTCACAAAGACTATGTCAATTTATGTAAATATCTAGACAAATATTATGCCTTTGACTATTAGTATGAAAGAAATATTCTTTTCATCTCTTTCCAAATCTCATAGGGACTCATAGAAAATAGTAGGTGTCACACATGGTAAATAAACATTTATTCATTAATGTTCAAGTGCTTATGAATATAGGTTGTTTATGATAATTCTAAAAATTTGAGAATTATCTCTTTATGTATCTTTAATGATGTTTCACCCATATCTTTTACATCAAAACTTTTGAACAAAGTTATTATATACTTTGTGATATCTCAAGTCACTTATCATAAGAAATATGTTATTTATAAATAAAATTAAATAAATGACTCAACTCCCACTAATCCAGTGGTATAAACAAGGATCCATGATACTCTCAATGTTATTTAAAAATGTGATTACATCATGGAACTTCAACTACCACTACCATAGGAAGTCCTGCATAACTAAATTCTCATTGGTATTGATTGAATCTCTCACATTATTTCACATACATCTCTTTCTTATAATCATAATGAGAGTAATAGTTTCCATATTATTCCAAATAAAATCAACACATATATTCATAATAATAATGAAAGAATTATTCATTAATATAGGGGGAAATCCCACTATCATCAATCCCTTCATTTATAGAAAAAACATTAAGTTATTTTTACAAATTCTCAAATATTATTTGCCTTAAGATCTCTAATATCTATCATGAGATCATATCTTAATTTGAAATTTACTTCATTATATATGAGAACAAATAGAGTTATTCTTAATATCTATGTTTTGATCAAGTTTTTTAATGTATACCATGTAGTTATTAATGGTTGCCAAATTCTCAATCATAATTAGTCATAATTCAATCTATTGTTACGATTGAAGTTGCATAATAAGAGTTCCATCCATAACTATTTTGAGATATCTCTTGCTCTCTATGAGATTTCTCTTCAATAGTTAATTAATAGAATTTGTGACATTGATACTTTTAATTTCCAACATAACCAATTAAGATTTCAGAACTTCATTACATTTTTACATTCACCTTATAAAATAATAAGTTTCATGTAAAACTAATGTTCTACCACAATTAGTGGATGTGATCATTCTTGATGAATTTATCATATGTTTGATCACTCTCACTAATTATGACATTCCTCAATGAATTTGGCATTTCTAATTTATACAAATTCTATATGTGATAGATAGTGTACCTTTTATCTTTTAGGCTTCACATTTTCATCCAAATATAAAATAAGACCTTCAAGAACAGCCTCCATTCACTCTTACCTTTATAAGATAACTTCATGAGAGTAAATCATTTAAATTAAGATTCCAACCTTATGGGCTTCAAAAGGATGTATTCAATTACAAAAAAATGTTGGAACCTTATATTAAATGTACATTGTTGCTTTGAGTGAATTTATCTATGACTAGTGTACTTATGATGATATCCATTCTCTTAACTAATTTCACCATATTGATTCATTTATTGAATTAACTCTACTTTTTCTATATGTCTTTATTAAGGCATAAGTTGTCTTATCTTAATTATAAAGTAAGTAGTATGCATGAATTGTGAGAAGTCAACATTAATAGGGAATAATTATTTTAAATAATTAGAATATAAATACAAAGACCAGATATTAGTGTATATAATCTCTAGTAATTATTTTCTTTTTGGTATATATGTTTGTTTAATGTTTAATGCATTTCATATATAAATTAGAGTTAATAAGATTTTGAGATCAAATAATCTCATTTTTATAAACCTTGTTAACTTTATTCAATGGAAATATTGATATTCTTCTTTATCACATAATAGAAAGAATTTTTATCCATGATATGTTTTAGTTGAATGAGATTTAAAACCCACTAAAAATAAGAGTATAACTATTATTCTCCAATAAGACTTTTTATGAGGTAATTACTTTTTATATGCCTCTTTCTTCATGATCTATATCCTAAGAACTAATAACTAAACTATCCTTTATAAAAATCTCACTTTTATCCAAATTTGAGCCCAATTTTTTTTTCTTCCACACATATATCCAATAAATATTTATTGTATATATCTCCTTCTATATGTAATGATGTAATGGCCCACACTGATGAAATAGTTAATTAAGGATAGTTTGCACTAGGATTAATGGACATTTCTTATCTTGAGACTTGAGTTAGTAGTTATGTCTCTTGCCTTTATGGTATGTTGTTACATGCCTTCAGTGTTTATTTGCTTTATGAAAAATTATTTTATAGTTTTAACACTAAATAGTGACTTATCTCATAATTTCATCCATTGTCTATAAATAGATTTTGACATCCTTAAATCAATTATGTACCTAAAAATTTAGCTCTGCATTGAGATTTTGTTAGTATTATATTAAGACAATTGTATCACACTCATCATTTATACAAGATTATCTCAAGCTAATATTAATAGGTATAGGAACTTTAGGTTAATATCTCCTAGAATTAAGGATTTTCTCCTTTAGACTCTATACTTGTCCCTAACCAAATAATAATAATACTGCAATTTAATAATTCAATTTAAGTCATGCTTACATCAACTAATATAAGGCACTCATCCATCACATTTAAAATGCATGTTTATCAATGTAATACATATTAAACATAAATTTCATATCACCAAAATCTACCTATGTGTAAAATGTTCGCATAATATGAACTTATGTAACATTTATGATGAAACTTAAGGGAAAATAATTGCCAATTATATTGATGACATGTGGGAATTCATCTCCTAGAATTAAGGATTTTTTCCTTTAGAGTCTAAAATTGAGTTTGTCTCACAAACTTTATCTGAATTGTTATATCACCATTTTCAATGAAGTTCATGAAACTTAAGGAAAATAATTGTCAAGTTATATTAATGATATGTAGTCGTAAGTTGCATGACAAGAAGTTCCAAGTAATTGATAGTTAACACTAAAGGATCACATCCAAAAACATGTAAATTTAGCTCTAACTCTAAGAGTAACTTACACAATGAAAATACAATATTAAAGGTTGGCAACCAAAAACTTGCATATCTTAAGTAATGTAAGCACTAACAGACATAACCCAAAAGATCAACATTAGGATTGATGATGAATCCACTCCATGATCTCATGCACGTCAGTAACTATCCTGTCAACTTTAGTCACTATCCTGTCAATTTGAGTCGCTATCTCATCAACTTTAGTCTTCAATTGCCCAAGTCGGTCTCCAAATTTTGTAGATGATTAAAGTAGTTCACCAGCAGGGTTATTTTACTATTGTTCTTGATCCTTAGCCCTGGCTTTCCTATTCCACCCTCTATCATCCTTTTTGAATCCCATCCTGAACATACTATCAACTCTAATGTATTTTGGTGGCATCCACTCATCATCCAACGGTTTAACATTAAAATACTTTATAATGGCTGTAACAATAGAGGCATATGGGGAGGAGCACCTTTCTTTTTGACACATGCAGCCATACGATTTAGTATGAAGAATCGTAGGTTGAATTCCATTCCCCCCCTCAAGTGGTGTATCATTATAATCTCTACTTCTTTGCAAGTTGTGAAACTCCTAGACTTATTAGAAAATGAATGGGCAACAATATATTGCAAGACCTTTGCTTTAGGTCAGAGTTTGATAGGACGAAATTCATAGCCCTTAGTAACCTCACTCACTCCCATTGGTATAGCAATATACTTCCCATGGTCATATCCCTCTAGACTCCTCACAGATGATAACTTCTCAGTGAAATGTGGCTCATCAACATTTGGTAGCTTAAGAAATTCAGCAAGTGTGTTGTAGTCAATGTCTATTAAAACTCCCTAACTCTAGTCATGTTCTTTGTCTCTTCCTCATCGAATGTCAGGTTTGAATAAAATACCCGAATGACTTTGGAAGCACAATGCATTGTTAGCTCTAAAAATTTCTTATATAGTGTCAACCAATGTTGAATGTCAAACCCCCATGCGTATCATTCTTCCTCATCCCCAGTCTCATACAAGGGTGGCAGGCACGATAAGGAAGAAGAAGGTAGTGTGTGCTTCATGTGAGCATTGTGTTTTCCCTTACCCTTCACCATTGATATGGATTTTTTGGAAGAATGACAATGGTTAATAAAACGGGAAGCAATGTTGGTAGTAATGCAGGACGTAAGGCAAGAAGATGAATGCAAAAGAGGGAGTGCCTTTGTGGGTCGACAAGCAAACCACAACCCAAGTTCAAAAAAATGGGATTTTTTGATCTGTAAAAAGTTGTCTCCCTCTTGCAATTAATTATGTGGAATATGTAAACCATAGTCCAAGCTGAATTATTACATCACCAACCTTCAGGTTATAAAAATTTTGGAAATTAAAAATTCAGCTGAATATTATAGAAATTCATATATAGGTTGTATTATAGAAATTCATATATAGGTTGTAAAAGTTCATCTAGGCATTGAAAATTTTAAACTTGTAAAAATTCAATTGCCTCCTGAAAATTTTCAGGCTGAGGTTGTAAAAATTTGGAAATTAAAAAATTCAGCTGAATACTGTAGAAATTCACATCTAGTTTGTAAAAATTCATCTAGACATTGAAAATTTTAATTTTGTAAAAATTCAATTGCCGCATGAAAATTTTCAGATTGAGGTTGTAAAATTTTTAAAATAAAAATTTCAGGTAAATATTGTAGAAATTTATTTCCAAATTGCACAAATTCATCCATAGATTGAAAATTCTAGACTTGCAAAAATTCAATTGCCTCATGGAAATTTTCAGGTTGAGGTAAAATTTTGGAAATTAAAATTTTCAGCCTATTTTTGTAGAAATGTATCTCTACATTGTAAAATTTCATCTCGGCAATGGAAATTTGAGACTTGTTAAAATTCAATTGACTATTGGAAATTTTCAAGATGAGATTGTAAAATTTTTTAATTTAAAAAATTTTAGGTAAATATTCTAGAAATTCATATATGGGTTATGAAAATCTATCTTGACTTTGACAATTTTAAACTTGCAAGAATTCAATTGCCTCTTGGAAATTTTCAGACAACAGTTGTAAAATTTTTTAAATTAAAAATTTAGTTGAATATTGTAGAAATTCATATATGGGTTGTACAAATTCATCTGGACATTGAAAATTATAAACTTACCAAAATTCAATTACCTCATGGAAATTTTCAAGTTAAGATTATAAAATTTTTTAAATTAAAAATTTCAGTTGAATATTGTAGAAATTCTTTTTCAAGTTGAACAAATTCATCTACAGATTGAAAATTCTAGATTTGCAAAAATTCAATTGCCTCATTGAAATTTTCAGGCTAAGGTTGTAAAATTCTAGAAATTAAAAATTTCAGCTTACTTTTGTAAAAATTCATCTTAGTTGTAAAAATTCATCTAAGCATTGGAAATTTGAGACTTGTTAAAATTCAATTGACTCTTGAAAATTTCAGTTTGAGGTTGTAAAATTTTGGAAATTAAAAATTTCATCTTATTATTGTACAAATTCATATTTGGGTTGTACGAATTCATCTCTAGATTGAAAATTTTAAACTTTAAAAATTTAATTATCTCATGAAAATTTTTAAGCTAAGGATGTAAAATTTTTGAAATTATAAATTTCAACTGAATATCGTTCAATTTCAACTTTGTGTTACACAAATTCATACCCAAATTGAAAATTAATGAACTTGTGAAAATTCACTATTAATCAGTTGACTAGCAGAATAGGAAAATGTTGTTCAATTCTTCCATTGGTCGACCGATTTTGCAAGTTGTGAGTCATTATACCCATTCATTGTACATCTCAAGTGCACAATAAGAATCGATCAACTATCAGATCAAACAAATTACTATCAGATCAAGCATAAACTTGCAAAGTGCAGCAATGTGTAATATATACATGCATATAACTCAACCAATAGGTTCAATCCACAAACCTCATATATTAGTTGCTTATTGGGACAAAAACTTCATGCATTGACAAATCTCTAGTTCCTAACTCCCCAAATTAGAAGTACAATGAAATAAATAGTTTGCATCTCCACAAAACATGACACACAACCACAACATGCATGATATTATGTCTTCTTTGAACTTCCGTGCTTCCTATGAGTGTCTTTACTTGCCTATGCAATCACTTGATCACTCACTTCATTCTTGAGATGATTCACCAACCATTAAACCACATCAACTCTCATCTGTCTCATCTCCTTCTGCATGAAATCCCAATAATAGCCACCACATTAACTAGAATAGAAAATATACAGAGATATTGGAACATTGATGAATGCATTGTGATAGCAATACTTGAGTATATGAAGGCATTGTCTTGTTCTCCCATCCCTGTTTACTGGTGTTGTCCTACTCCTTTAGATATGATTATATGCATGCTATAGTTGAACAAGTTTTCTTGCTGAGAAACAACTCTCAATCCAACTATCATTGGTGGGGATACCACATACACATCTGGCTTTATTTCTCCGAAGATTTTCATGAAGTTGTTCCTTTAGAAACATTAATTATGACTTATAAATAATCAGAGATGCATGTTTGAAGAAAAAATTAATTCAGTATGAAATTATACCACTATGCCTATAACACCTTATATTTAGGCCAATTTCCCATATATTTACCTTCAAATATGTCCATTATTGCATAATTAGAGACTTGATTACATCAAAATTACCCAAACAAAATTTTTCATTAATCAGATATTGTTCAGTGTTCACTTTATAATTTCAATTTTACCCGACAAGCTTTAGAAATTGATAATTAAATTTAGAAAAATCATTTTGAAGTGAATCAAGCCTCTCTAAAAATATTTAAAAGGTTCTCTACATGAAAAAAAAATATAAAATAGGGCAAACACTGAGCCAATTTGTGCAGTAAATTCGTCTAAATTTATCTATAGAAATAGTTATTTTTTAAAATCACTGTAACTAACTATAACTTTGAAAATTTATCATAAATCATGCACAATTCCAAATTGAGTGATCTTGGTGTCTTTAGAAAGCTCTTCATATATAGTTTTCAACTATATTAGGCACTCATATTAAACATCACAAGTCTATACAAAACTTTGAATTTTCAGCAGTGGTCTTAAGGCTCATATATATTCTTCGACTTTGCAAAATGTAGGCTATTATATATATACAAAGCCATAACTTGTCCTTATTTCACATATTACAACATTTTGAGTATAGAATGACTTAATTACATTCAAGTATAGCCCTAAAATCATATACATCATTTTAGCCAAATATTCTAAGCAAATGACTAAAGATAATAAATTCATTTTAATCAAAAGCATGTTTCTCCTTTCCTTTTTCCTCTTCGGAAGTGTTGCCATGACTTGGACCTATAAGAATTTGACATTTGGAAAGGGATGAGATTAAAAGAATTTTAATAGTTACACTCATTCATACATATATATCATCAAATCATTTCATAAGATAACCATTAGAAACCATTAACTCATCATATGCCTTACCATTTCATAAAAATTTTGACATGGTAGCACTTTAAAAATTGAACATCCAAGAATTATAATCTCTTCATAATAATAGTTAATAACACTTTACAATACGAATCATTCAATACAAGGCATGGCATTCACAAAGAATCATTGAAGACAAACTTGACAATATTAGGCATAAATGGAAAATTAACTACCTTGGAGCTTTCTAAATTTTGAACACCATTTCCTTGATCTTCAAATGCCTCTTGGAATCCTATAGCAACATAAAATCAAGTTTTAATCCATTGGTTCCGTCCCTTGCTTCACAAAGTGGCTCTTTAACCTTAAATTTCTATATAGTTAATTTGCTCTACATGGACATGAAGATAACCGAAACGATATAGGAAAACCCTAAATGAAGAACCCCAACAATACTTCAACCGACCAAACTTCCATTTCCAACATACAAGATCACTGCCCACTGTAAAAATTCCACCAAGCAAGAGTCACTGGTCTTGCATCTCTATTGTCATCAGTATTCTTTCTTCCACCGCTGCGGGAGAACTCTTGTGCACAAGCCTCTGACAGATGAATTTCAGCTTCTGAAATTTGAATTTCGGGTGCACTATGAAAACATGAGACAATTGTTTAAACTCAACAGATACACTTTCAATGTGAAAATTTGCATGTTCTAACATGGGATAATTTTTACAAACTTAAAATTCGAATTTCACTGTTAAACAGACCAATGTTGAAGTTCAATGTTGAAATCATTAACCTTTTGTCTCTGCGAAATTCATCTATTGACAACCAAAATTTAAATTTTGGCATGTTAGATGCATTAAATACAGTTACTGAACGGCTATTTTTGTAGAGTAATCATTGGTTAATGTTTCTAACAGCTAGATCTTATGTCTAACAACTAACTAAGCCATAAATATATAAATAGAACTTCATTTGAAGTTATGGTTAACTAATTTAATCTTGTTTGTGCAAAACTCTATCAAATTTCTGAGTTAAAGCTTTTGACTCTCACACTTCATTTATTATACTTCAACTTTCATATCTACTCTAATTTAGCTATATAAAAATCTTTTTTTTCATCTGGAAGAAGGATTCTTTCTGAGGCAGAGTCAGAAAGGGAAGTATGAAACACTTGGTGAGAGTGTTGAGTATAGATTCTAAGTGTTCTAAGAATAAAGCACTAGTTTGTACTGAGACATTGCAAGAGGCTCGTTGAATTCTTGTAGATAGTAAAAATCTCAAGTGGTGACTTGGAAACTAAACATAGGTTAAGTGTATCAGATTAAACCAAGATAAATTTTTGAGTTTTTTCTTCTCTTACCTTGCAATTACTTTCATTTTCACTGCACTCTATTCTTCTGCAAAGTTTAGCTTTCATTGTATATTTACGTTTTTGCAGAAAAATTTTCAACTTCCCAATTCACCCCCTCTTAGGAAACCATCTATTCTAACAATAGATGCCTTGATGAATTGGGAGTAGTTTAAGGAAAGATTATTCTCACATTACTTTCCTCCTACCTTTCTAGCTTTCCAGTAGGGGAATTTGTCAACAAACAACTACACTGACTAATTTCTGAATGTTGCCAAATATTCCACCTACTTAAAGAATCACCCTGATGACAAGTGGAAGACTCAATGATTATTTGAAAGAGCTTGCCCAGAAATCAAGGAGAGGTTGGTGGTGGTTAAATTTACATCTTCTGAGGTTTTATGTGTGAAGATGCGTGTCCTATTTCAACGAATGCGGGAAACGGAGGAGAAAAAGAGAAACTCAATTATTCATGCCTTTTCTCACCTAGGACCTACAGGAGGTATTAGTGAATGAAGTGGATCTGGCAGTAGTAGCGGAAGTGGTAGTTCTAGTAAGGGATGAGCCCAGCATAATAAAGGCCATTTTGGTAGAGTAAGAGGCATGTTTGGTCGGGATCAATTCAACAGAGACTAGTTTGGCAAAGGACAATTCTATAGAAAAGACTTTGACCAAGAGAGCTCTGGTCAGAGTGAGTTTGCAATAAGGGATATAGTTCCCCCTCAACCTAGTTTAGGTAGTGCTTCAACTCTGTGTACAAAATGCGGAGTGAACGACAGTGATCGATCGTGCTTGATATGTTTCAACTATAGGAAGCCAAGACACATTTTATAGGGTTGTCATGAGCCCAGACATGATGATGCAATGGGATGCGAACAATGCCAAGACGAGTCTTTGCCATAACCCGACAAGAGGCAAATGCTACACCTAATCTAATTCGAGGCAAACTTAAACTTAATAGTTTCTCTATTCATGCCTTGTTTGATTCTGGTGCATCGCATTCCTTTATATCTTTTGATTCTGCTAGGAAACTAGGAGAGCTGCCCTTTGAATTGTTGGTTTCTACACTTACGGGGTTTTCTATGAGAACTGTTCATGCCTATTTGAATTGTATGGTTCATTTTGAACACTGAGGCACTGCTGTGGATTTAATCTATTTGCTACTAAAAGATATTAATGTTATTATTAGGATGGATTAGTTGGAGGCAAATAATGTTTTTCTTGATTGTGCTTAGAAAACTGTGCCATTGCCAATGAATATTCCTAGTGTTCAAAGCGATAAAAATATTCATTTGTCCTTTGCCCAAACTGATAGGTGCTTGCAAAAAAGGTGTCAAGGGTTTTTGGTTTTCTTCTTTATTAACATGAATGTGGAAGGAGGAGCAGAAAGATATCCGGTTGTTTGTGAATACCCTGACGTGTTTCTAGAGAAGAATACCAGCTTACCACCACCACGAAAGCTAGAGTTCTCCATCAATTTGGTGCCTGGAACAACCCCTATTTCTAAGGCTTCATATCCAATGGTACCCTCTGAATTGAAAGAACTCAAAAAGCAAATTGAAGATTTGTTGAAGAGGGATTTTCTTAGATCAATTGTCTCGCCTTGGGGAGCTTCGGCATTGTTTGCTAAGAAGAAGGATGGCAGCCTCAGATTTTGCATTGATTATAGGTAGTTGAACCAAGTGACAATTAAAAATAAATATCCTCTGCTTCATGCTGACGATTTGATTGATTAGCTGGCTAGTGCTTCAATTTTTCCCAAAATTTACTTAAGGTCAGGATATCATCAACTTTGGGTACGTACTGACCATATGCCCAAAATGGCTTTTCAAACTCGATATTGGCATTATAAGTTTCTTGTGATGCCTTTCAGATTGACCAATAACTTGACAATCTTCATGGATTATATAAACAAGGTATTTCGACCGTATCTAGATAAGTTTGTAGTAGTCTTCATCGATGACATTTTAATCTACTTCAAGAGTAAGGAAGAATATGCACTTGATCTTCAAATTATGCCGCAAGTGTTGTGGGATCACCAACTGTATGCCAAACTTAGTAAATGTGAGTTTTGGCTATGAGACGTGAAATTCCTGGGTCATGTAATTTCGGAATAAGATGTAACGGTGGACCCCAGCAAAGTAAAAGCAATGTTAAATTGGGAAAGACCACAAATAGTGATTGAAATTCATAGTTTCTTGGGATTGGTAGGTTACTATCGAATGTTCATTAAAGGATTCTCTTAACTTGTTATGCCATTGACTAGACTAACTCACAAAGATAGACCTTTCATTTGAGATGATAGGTGTGAGAGAGCATTCCAAGAACTGAAGATTCGTCTGAAATCTACCCTAATACTGATTATCCCTAACCCATTTGAGCCATTCATAGTTTATACATATGCCTCTAAGAAGGGTTTAGGTGTGTGTTGATGCAACATGGAGGAGTTATGGTCTATACATCAAGGCAGTTAAATTCTCATGAGGAGAACTACCTTACTCACAATCTTGAGCTAGTGGCTGTAATGTTTGCTTTAAAGTTATAGAGGCCTCATCTTTACGGCACTTAGTTTGAGGTGTTCAGTGATCACAAGAGCTTGAAATATCTGTTCAATAAGAAAGAGTTGAATATAAGGCAAAAGCGATGGATAGAATTCTTGAAAGATATTGAAGTTGTTTTCAAGTATCATCCTAGGAAAGCCAATGTAGTAGTAGATGCACTATACAGAAAGTCGATCCATATAGCCACCATGATGATGAGAGAACAATAGTTACTAGAAAGCCTAAGAGATATGAAGTTATCCATCAATGTGTACCTTGGAGTTCTAGTAGTGGGGTTTATTAATGTATCAAGTGAATTGCTGAGAAATATTTGCTTTGCACAATTGGAGGATAACTATCTTTTAGGCATTCAGGAACGAATTGAAATGGCTGAAACCCAGGACTTCGATATATTAGAGGATGGTATCATCCGGTATCATGGTCAGATTTGTGTACCAAATGTTGCAAGGTTACGAGAAACTATTCCAGAAGAAGCTCATAACAGCAGATATACTATTTACCTAGGTACCACTAAGATGTACCAAGACTTGAAGGAAGGATATTAGAGGCCAGGAATGAAGAAGGATATTGCAGAGTATGTAGCAAGATGTTTAGTTTGTCAGAAAGTAAAGATTGAGCACCAACTACTAGCAAGTTCACTGCAACCTCTAGAGATTTTGGATTGGAAATGGGACAATGTCTCCATGGATTTTGTGATAGGATTACCAAAGACCTTTGTAGGGCACAATATTATATGGGTGATTATGGATAGATTAAAGAAGTTCGCCCATTTTCTTTCGATTAGGGAGATCATTACCATGGAAAAATTGGTCCCATTATATGTAAATGAAATCGTGAGACTGCATGGAGTTCTAGTGATGAGTATTATGTCAGACAGAGATCCTAGGTTTACATCCAGGTTCTGGAAGTCCCTTTAGAAGGCCATGGGGACAAGGTTTAATTTCAATACGACCTATCATCCTTGATCTGATGGATAGGCTGAAAGAACAATTCAAACTCTGGAAGACATACTGCGAGCATGTGTTCTAGAGAATAAAAGCAATTAGAATCAATATCTACTATTGGTCAACTTTGCCTATAATAACAATTACCACTTAAGCTTGCAATTGGCTCCCTATGAAACTTTGTATGGCCGAAAGTATAGATCACCGTTGTGTTAGGTTGAATTGGGTGAACGAAGTTCATTAGGCCCAGATATCATGGACCAAACCTCTCAACAAGTAGAGAGTATTTGACAAAAGCTTCTGACTGCGTAGAGTTGGCAAAAGAGTTATGCTAACCGGAGGAGAAGACCATTGGAAGTTGATGCCAGAGATCATGTGTCTTTGAAGGACACTCCTGCCATAGGTGTTGGAAGATCGATTCAAGCAAGGAAGTTTAACCCTCAATATGTGGGTCTATACCAAATCCTAAAGTGAATTGGACCAGTGGAGTATCGGGTGGCGCTACCACCCAATCTTACAGGATTAGATGATGTTTTTCACGTGTCTCAACTTTTGAAGTCATGCCGCTACAAATTATCGATGTAAAAGTAAAGCAGCTGAGAAATAAAATTATCAAATTAGTAAAAGTGCTATGGAGCGGCTTGACAATGAATGATGTCACATGGGAGATAGAAGAATCCATGCAATGGAAATATCCTGAGCTTTTTGCTTGACGTAAGAGTTTGAAATTTTGAAAACAAAATTTTTATAAGGAGGGAAGAATGTAACAACCCTCAATATATTATCTTGGACTTAGTCTCATGGTAATAGGAAGTATACTCGGTGATATGTGTAAGACCAGAGGAGCCAAGATGGAGGAAGAGCAAAAAGGAGACAGAAGTCCCCCACATTGCAGCGAGAAGCAGGGCCGCCACGATGAGCAAGCTGAAACTTTTATAATTTTTTCGGATAGAAGGGCTCCAAGCTATGATAAACTCATCACCCACCACGGCTTTGGATGTCGGATATCTTTAAATTAGATGAGCTTCAGTTGACAGAAACATAAAGAATCGGAGGGAGAAATAAAGGAGCTCTACTAGGGTTCCTCAAATCCGACCTTAGGGAGTGATTTTCAGACTCAAGAGGCTTCAATCTTAGTTGGTAAGTGATTCTAGCTTTCCCTCCTCTCTTTTCTCTTCGATTTTTCAGGGATAAATTCATATATATGCTTGGGTTTCCAGTTTAGGCTAAATTCCGCCGATTAAAATGTATATAAATGGATTATTGAAGTGTGATTTAGTGTTATTGAAACTTGGGTGAGTTTTAGAGGGATTATGCATGATTTGATGTAAACCCCCAGTTGATTATGGTTGAGGATGTATAGAGTCTGAATTGTATGTAAATGATTGTGATTAGGATGGTTATTTAAAGCTCATTGGTATGTGTTTATGTGGTTGGAACCTTGAGTAAAGTTTAAATAGTTGAATTATGGATTTTGGGTCAAGTTATGCAATGTATTAATTGAAGTATTATGATATTGTAGTGGTTGTTGACCAATCGGAGGAGTTCATATCATTGTTGGTGGTTCGAAGGCTTGTGAGAACCCGTGCGTGTGGTGTTATCAATTTAAGGTAACTGGGTATTTATAATATATGTGTGTGATGTTGATACATATATGTATACATGTATGTTCATGTTTATACCATGATATTGTTTGTGTATGTGTATAGTTTCTTCTACATATCATTGTATGCATACGACTATTTGAAGTATGAGTATTAATCTTGTTACTTGTATATGATGATGATAAGTATGATGTTGTATATATGTATATGTGATTTTTGTAGCATCCACACATGATTGCATGCTAGCATGACCATGATAATGATTGTATATTGTTAGAGGCATGTTAGCATGACATTGACATCATCACCATTTGATGCATTTTGTGAGGTGGATATTAAGGTGATGATGAGATATGATATGATGATAATACAAGATATGACAATGATATGTTATGATATGATATGATATGATAATACGATGAAATATCCATGCCATTAAATCAAATTATACGGCCAAGAGAGCCAAGTAATAGTGGATTTAAAGATGCACCTTCCCTAAATCATCGCCAATTCGGGTGGTTCAGGGAAAAGAGAACCACAGTCCAATCACTAGTGTGACCTTTGGCTGAGTTGCATTAGTGTAAGGTGAGCTATCCTATAGTTACTAGCCTATGGTTCTAGTCGTGTATGAGGGAGAACAAGCATACCATGTCATTTTACATTGCATTGCACCATATGCATATATGTGTCAATTGCTGATATCTGTTGCATGTGTTGTGTTCCCAGTTATTGTAACTTTGTCTCACACCCCCATGACTAACATTTTATGTGAAGACTTTAGTGCTAGTTCGAAGAAGATAAAGGAGTTGTAGTCTCTTTGACATTGGGAATATTCAAGTCAACGATAGTTGTGTTATTGTTTATATTATAAATTGTGCCAAGTAGGATAGTATGACTTTCCATTTGTTCTATGTATTCTTGGGAATGTTGTCTATACTCTATATGACGACAATGATGAATAAGATGATGATGTTTCCATGATAATGATGATGATAGATGATGTAACACCTTACTTTTAGAATCATTTCCCATGAATTAGACTCATTTTCGGTCTGATTATACTTGATCCTAAGCTTAAATCACATAAGAATGAAAATCAGAATTTTCAAAATTTTTGGTTACTGTTCATATGGTAGTTTCCACTTTGCTGATTGAATTTTGAAAATTCATAACTAATTCTAGAAAAATTATTTCATAGTGATTCAAGTCTATAACAATAGATAAAAATATTATATACATGGAAAAAATATAAAACAGAGCATTCTCTTGACCAATTTATACAGTTTATTCCTTAAATATTTACTGTATATTTGGTCATTTTCTCTTCCCCAGGATTTTGGTCTTATATTTAAAAATTCATATCTCACTCTATCCTGAGCCAATTTATGCATTCCTTATGTCATTGGAAAGCTCTGTGAATATAATTTCTATAAATATTTTTCTTGTACATTTATTCAACTTGTGCAGGGCATAATATTAACTTAAATCATAAAGGGTCAGAATTCCACTTTTGCTGAAACAGTTTTGGGAAAACCTCCATATCTCCTATCATATAGCTCCATTTACCTCCAAATCAGTGGCATATGAAACTTAAAACATATAAATTTCCATAATACAAACCACTGAATTTTTGGAGCTCTGCACTATTTTATATTAGCTTTTGAATTTTCCAGTACTTATTTTTCAGTTTTCAGTTTTCCCATTCTTGCCCTATTCTAAACCCTGAATTAGAAAATTCACCATTTATTTGTACACAACTCCAAATGGGGTGAATTAGGTGTCATATTAAAGGTTGAGATGCCCTCTATCCAGTATAAAAATACCATAAACCTAATCTCACATTAAGTATAGAATAAGGCAAATGAAACAGACACGTCTGGAAAATGCCCTGTTTCAGTCTATATTGCCATTTGCTTACCAAAACCCTTGTAAATGAACTCATTTTGGCATGAAACTTGGTAGAAAATAACTTAACATCACAATATCCAGAACTGGAAATTCTCATGCATTTTCCACAACATTAACATAATAATCACTATTTTACAATTTCACATAAAACAAGACATAAATAACCATTCACATTATAACACAATGGCTTACAACATCATTTCCTTCTTCATGCCTTTTGCTCCTTCCTTAGCTCTTTTGCATTGGTTCTTCCTAGCATGGTTAGTCATTGAAGGGGGAATGAGATTCAAAGAATCTCAGTAGCAATCACCATTCATGCAATCATATTATCACATTAAGCATATAATCATCATAAAACATCAAGTAAATGCCTTTAAACATTTATGCCATAATATTTTACAAAAATTTCGGCAGAGTTTCATTTTGTATTTTGGACATCCCGGGGTCTCAAAACCCTCAATTAACTCAGCCAACATTCTCAAAGCATCACAATTGATCATAACAAATAATAGGCAAGTCATCAAACTCATTGAAAATCACATGACAATATAAGGCAAGAATAGGTAAATTGCTACCTTCATGCTTTCTCTTACTCTTCAACTTGATACCAATGCTCCCACTAGCTTCCTTGGGCTTCTTCAAGTCCTAATGCACCATCAAACAACAATTCAAGCTAATGGTTCCATGACTTTCTTCAAAAAGTGTTCATGTTAAAAAATTTACCAAAAATTCATTCCTAACTCAAAAATGATGAATTATACCTCTATTCCATGTAATTTTTCATGAGGAATCCAAATATGGCCTCAGAATTACCAAATTCTATTTCTAACTCGGTTACTGTTCATTCCGAATTAACTTCATAAACCTAAAAATTTCACTTTCTTAATCTCATGCTTTTTCTTGTACAACAAACTTGTATCTACCTATTTTGGACCCAAGGAATCCATTTTTGGGGTCAAAATCATGAAATTCTCTTTCATTTTCAAACCCTAAATAGGCAGAAAATTTCATAAATTTGTAGAAAAATATCTACCCGATTAATTTGCAATCTAATGGTATATACTTAATCCTTGAAGCCTATTCATCCTTTTTCATGGATTGATTTCTTCATGACACAACTTTCTCTCTCTACTCTCTCTCTAGGTCAAAACTTTAGTGAGAAAAATGAGAGAGAATAGCCCACTAAACTCTTCAAAAGCTCAAGAGATCACAAGATAATGGTGAAAAGATCACAAGATAATGGTGAAAAGAAATTACCTTGAGTTTTTGGGACCAAAGTTGTGATTGTTCCCTCTCCCTTTTGCTCTCTCTCTTTCACGCCACTTTGCACTCTTCTCCACTGGTTCAGCGTGAGGGAGGTTGAAGATGAAGGCAAAAATGACATAATGTATATATTTATTTAATATAATTATTCAATTAACCTTTTCTTTTGACTTTATTGCTTTTCTTCTTAAAAAAGCTTTTGAAAAATTTCACATGTGTCCCATCTGCTCATTCATACGTGGCTAACCTCCTTTTTTGGCCAAAAATTACTTAAATAATTTTTATGGACCAAAATACCCCTTACCGATTAAATTTACCCGTACCGATTAAGTATTTTTTTGCTAAAATTGTCATTAAATTGGTACAGGATTATCCAACAATTACTTTTGGTCCAAAATCATTATCTAGACTCAAAATATATTTTATTAAGGTCCAATCATTGTCCTTGGATCAATACTGCATTTTCCTGCAGTCTAAACTGACTTTTATCGGGTAAAATATTAATATTAAACCCTAATTACCCAATAAATATTATTTTGATCTTAATAAATTTCATACTATATTTCATTGGGTCTAACTCATTGAGAGCTTCATTTTGACCATAATTTTTCATATTTACAAAAATGCCCTTGACCTGGACTAATTTATAATTTTTAGAACTTTTGGGTCATTAGGTGTAATTTTCCCCAAGATTTTCTAATACTCATTTCCACGTAAGATGTATGACTTTAAGGACATGGATGTCCTTTACATAATTCTTTAGGGCAAAAATATAATTTCTCATTCTTTCAGGCACTTTCTTGTAATTTCACCCAAAGACCAATTTTTTATTATTTCCTTTTCACTATTCACATTAACTTTCAAATTGGTCTGTCTCTCTACCTAGATCTCCCAAGTATGCAATACTTATGCCATTGTGCTCAGTTTGGAGCGGACTTTCATTCAAGTGGTATATTGCATATTTTTCGGGATGAGTTCTGGAATTAATTTCTGCTAAGGGCCTTATGGAAAATTAATTCCAATTAAGGACCGAACATAACTTCCTCAGAAAATTAGATGATAAATTAATTCCTTCTAAAGCCCAATTATATATAGCCTTTTCATCTCGCTTCGTTTCTCATATTTTATTCATTTTATAACGTCCCATAAAAATAGGAATATTACATATGATATATGCTCATGTATGGTGTATGTGTGAGATGGTTTGACCTCGATATGGGTTGCTATTGCGGTGCATGTGATTGTAAGCTAAATTGGCCATATGTGTGAGCTCAAAGTGAATTTTGGGCCTTGTATATGTGATTTGGGTATATAGCCCATTGTGTGAATTTGGGATTCGAGGGTCAAGTCTTGGAAGAGTGGTTTCTTTAGGATGAAAGCTTCTTGGACAAGTTAGTTATGTCAATTTGCCTTTGCGACATTTGGAGATGTTTGGTTGTGAGTTTTGGCCAAAAAGTGACCAAATTGGTCACGGGAGTCTAAAATCTCCATACAGAGATGGATTAAGATGGATGCCTATTATTAGATTGGGACAAAATTGACTTGTAAAAGTTGAAATCAAGTCAATCGAAGATCAGAGCATAAAGTTGTACATGTCGAAAGTTTACCCAAAAATCACCAAATTGCTGATATGATATCAGCAGAGGGCAGGGCAACACCAAAAGCTTGGTCGCAGCATCAAATGCTACTGCCTCTCCTAGTAGTTGCACTATAGCTCGCCATGGCTCCACTATAGCTTGCCATGGCTCTGAACAGTTCAGTCCTATTCTACATTTGATCGTGTTTTTGAGGTTTCTAGGAGTTGTTTTGGAGTTTTAAGAGTAAGGTGTTACAAATGGCATGCATGAAAATGTAATTATCCATTTTAAAATAAAGTATTTTATTAGAATATTTAGAATATATATATATATAAGATTTAATTTAGGATGTATATTTTATCCTTTATTTATTTCCTATTTTATATTTCTTTTTCTTTAAATTTAAGTTAGAATATTCTAGAATAGTTTGGTTTTAAAGGTTAGATCCCTAGATTAAGTCACGTTAAGTAATTTCCTATTTTAAAATAAGATTTAATATCCTTAGATTGTGTCAATTTTTTAGAAAGTTCCATTGAGTCCAATAAATAGCTATCATTATAATTTAAATTTAAGATAAGATTAAGTGAAGTTGAGTTGTTTTAGTTATTTTTCTCTCGAGTTCTTCAATTTCCCTTCTCTTTGAGTTCTCTCTTCCTAAGTTCTTCTAGTTTCTCTCTCCTTTTACTTATCTTTTATCTTTTATCATATTAGGATTTATATGATCTTTATTTATTTTTTATTTTATGATTTCTTTTTTTTTTAAGTTTATGTTAGCTTTACTTTTCTCTTTTCCATCAAGTTGTTAAGATATCTATAGGATTCTTCTCTATGTAGATTTTACCTATTGAATGAATATCGAGTATTTTCCAATATACTATTTATTCAATAGACATAGAGTATTCTCCATGTCTTAACAACTTCATGAAAAAGAAACCTATACTTGGAGAGAAAGTAAAGTTAACCTAAATTTAAAGAAAAATGTGTGATAAATTCCTAAAAGATATGATAAAACCTAATTAGATATAAAAGTATTTTGGAAGCTTGGTTAAAAATATAAAAGTATTTATTTAATTAGCAATTCACAACTTGGTTAAAAGAATTTTTGTCGAAGCAGGCCGAATAGAGAAGCTCAACTTAAAGAAAAAGGAAGTTATATAAATTCCTAAAAGATATGATAAAACCTAAATCCTAAATCCTAGGGTTTCCCTGAAATCATGCATAACCCTGAAAAACCAAAGAGAAAAGAGAGGAGGGAGAGCAAGAATCACTTACCAACCAAGATCCAAAATTAGTCAAACAGTACCCAATTTTCTTCGTCACAAGTCTGACTCACACTCAGCAATTTGTGGTTGAAACCAATTACAAATAGCACATCTTCAATAGATATTTCTGGATTTTTGCCCACGATGCCAATGCCAGCCACCTTGCCATATTGGTCGCCTCCAAAAGTCATTTTTCCTCATTTCTTGTCTCTGAGGGTGATAAACTTTTGCTTATCACCATGTTTTGAGCATGCACTATCTATGTACCATTTATTGCTCTTGCTAGTTTTAAGACATACTTTCAAGACAAAATTTAGTCTTTCTTCTTAGATATCCAAATCTGTTTGGGTCCTTAGAAGCATTCTCCCTGGGTACAGTTATACCTTTGGGAACCCATTCTACCTTCCTACCAAGTCCATTCATCCTTAAGGAGCATGAATTGGAAATGTGTCGCTTCTTGTTATAGAAGTAGTAGGTGATAAAGGGACTGCTTGATTGAAATGTGGGAAGAAAGCAATGCAAATAATATTTTTGTTTTACATGTTTAGATTGGGTATAAGTCTCAATAGTTTTTAAAGAGTTACATTTCTTCTTATACCCATCTACACGTACAAAATGCCTCATATATAAATTTTGGTTTTTCTTCTTAATCTTTTCTTTGATGCACAAGGATCATAACCAAGACCAGCCTTACCTTGTGCAATCCTCTAGCTACCCGGTAAAGCATATGGCATGTCTTTGCCTTTTGCAAAATTAGCTAAGCTCTTAAGAAGATATTCATTTCTCTTTTCAAGCTCTATGCATGATGTGCAATAGGCAGGTTTAGCTTTATACTGTGATGCAATGTCAGGCATTTCACATTTTGATTCTAGTTTGTTCATTTTCTTCTTGGCTAATTTCAATTCTTTTGCAGCTTAACAAACTTATCATGTAAGTCATGAAATGCATCAAGTAATTCAGAATAAGAGGGGTCAAAATCATTTACCTCATCTTCATTTTCACTGTCAAATGGATTTTAAATTTCTTCTTCAGCACGTGCCATCAAGCATATGTTGGCAATCTCTTCCTCATCTTCATCTTTTTCATTTGACCTATTGCCCCAGATTGAGGAGATATATGCCTTTTTTTTTTTGCAGCATCTTTCTTTTCATAATTTATTAGTTCTTTGTTTTCCCTTTTGCTGCTTGTTCCTGCTCTTTTCTTAAAGAACTTTTTGCGTCTCTTTTTGCTATAGAATTTTCCAAATTTTCTGACCAGCATTACAAGAGTTTCTTCATCCAACTCTTCCTCATCATCAAAGTTTTCTTCCTCTTCTTTTGCAGCTTTCAGTGCCAAACTCTTCTTCTTCTTTTCTTGACCTGCATCTTTGAGAGCTTTCATCTTGCCCTCATATTCTTCAAGGCTGTCTCCTTCGATTGTCATTCAATAGGTAGGGCTCTGAGGATTTTCCTGACTTTTTTAGGTTAAATGTATTCCTTCCCAAGACTCCTAAGCTAGTTCACAATTGTTAGTTCACAATGAGAGTAAACCTTTTCTGTAGATCCTTGATACTCTCTCTTTCCTTCTTACTCCATTGGTTCCTTCATGTAAAGTGTCTCACATTCCTTTGGCTGTAGAATAATGGGAGACTCTGTAGAATTCATCCTAGTTGAGAGTATTGACCAAGCAGTGTTTTGCTTTGAAGTTAAGCAAACTCTTCTTATCTTCCAATATCCATAGTATTTTCCACTAAAACTTGGAGGTTTGTTAGTGTTGTTTCCTTAAGGTAATATGCTTTCTCCAAAACCAATCATTTGTTCTCCTGGATCATTAAATCCTTCAGCTGAGAGTCTGGGCTCTAATACCACTTGTTAGAGTAGCAAGCTTCCCAAGAAGGGGGTGAATTAGAAAGTTCAAAATTTTTTCTGCAAAAATATAAGTTTACAGTGAAATTAAAAATTTACTGGAAGGTAATTGCAAGGTGAGGGAAGAAAGGACCCAGAAATTTATCCTAGTCTGGTGTGATCTACTTGACCTATATTCAGTTCTCAAACCACCACTTGATATTTTCACTATCTGCAAGAATTTAGCAGGCTCCTTGCAATACCTTAGTATAGACTCGTGCTCTATTCTTAAAACACTCAAAATCTACACTCAACACTCATACAAACTATTTCCCAATTTCCTTTTTGACTCCCTTCACAAAAAATCTTTCTTTCAGATGAAGAAAAAATTTTATATAGAAATAATACTCTCTAGAATGGAGTAGATATGAAAGTTGAAGTTAATAAAAGCAGTATAAGGGTGAAAAAGTTTTGCCTAATAAATTCAGCATAGTTTTAGTAATACTGACTTAAAATTTGTTACCCACAACTTCAAATGAAGTTCTATTTATAGATTTGTGGCTTAACTAGTCGTTAGACACAAGATCTAGCTGTTAGAAATTTTAACCAATGGTTACTCTACAAATAAAAAATGTTCACCAACCGCATTTAATGCATCTGACATGCTAAAATTTGAATGTTGGGGTGTAACAGACGAATTTTTGTAGAGATAGAAGGTTAAGGAATTTAACGTTGAGCTTCAATATTCATCTGTTAAAATTTGACATTTGAATTTTGAGTTTGTTAAAGATATCTCATGTTAGAACATATCCAAAGTGTATCTGTTGAGTTTGAACAGTTATCTCATATTTTCATAGTGCACTTGAAATTCGAATTTCAAAAGCTGAAATTCGTATATCAAAGACTTGTTCAACATGCTCTAACAATATTACAAATTGTTATTTTGAAATTCGAATTTTGAAGTCTAAAGTTCGTCTATCAGAGAGGGTGACTTTGAATTCTCTTTAAGCTTCACTAACATTTAAATTTTGACTAAGTTTTATATGAATTTTGTATATAATCACTAATAGTGCTTAGCCCAAAATTTGAATTTCATAACTGAAATTCATTTGTCAGAGAGGAAACCTCTGTATATTCAAATTTCACTAAGCAAAGTTCAAATTTTACACAAAATACTAATAAATCAATAAGCAAAATTCATCTGTTAATTAGTATTTTTCAAAACTAACATAAAATAACTATGAAATCACATGTTTAAAATCAAAGGCAACAAAAATAAGTGAGAATCAAAATTGTTTAGCTATATACATAATGAAAAATTCTAACAACTAGATCTGCACACATTCTTCATTGGATTTCTTCACTTTGTCATTTGATACTCCTTTGATATTCTCCTTTCCAAGATCTAATTGTTTGAAATTATCAAGACCTCTTATTCAATACAAACACATACTAAGATTCAAATCAACCCCATAAACCATTAACACATCAAAATCCATGTTAAACAAACAAATCCTGAGCCTAAAACAAGGCATTTCCATGGATTAGGCCATACATCCTACGTTATCCAAGAAAGACAATCAACAAGTAAAACTTAAAGCTCAAGGGGTCTCAAATTCACCAACTAACATTACATTCCTTTCAAACTAAGCATAACGAGCATATTAAGCCACCCACCATAACAAAAGCTAGGTCATCAAGTATCAATCATACAATACAAGCAAACATATAGGGAAAATCCCATAGACAAGACAAGGTTTAACTAAATAAGTTATATGGTGACATGAGTGGTCCTACACTTAGCACAACATATAAACAAAAGCATGTGTTCTCAAGGTCCATTACTAGAATAAACAAACAAGCAACTCAAATATCCCCCGAAAGTCGTTAAGAGAGAACTAGGTCTCCCTACTAGTCTTCTCCTTACTAGCATTAAAGCCTTCACCTGAAAGTGTTAGTTATAGAGGGGGCCAGACAAAGTCCCAGTAACTAAGGGCAACTCAAACAAGTATAAAGTTTCAAAACACATTTTTTACATGCTCAAGTATAAATGAAATAATGCAAAATACATGATATGCAATGGAACCCACAACAATCACGGCTAAAACCATAAGCAGGTAATTAGTAAGTTGTCCTCCTGCTAATCATGACTCGGCCAAAGGTCACACACTAGCAGTTGTCTCCTTCCTTGGATCAGGTAATTTAGAGAAAAATGTATAGCCAACTGAGTCTCTTGACCAAAAGATAACAATTTAGTGACAGAGATATCACACATTTCACCACCTCAACATTGGCCTCGTGTGTCATTTAGTGGATTGTGATATCCAACATCACTCAACCAACATATGCATGCTAGCATGTTATTTCTTTCAAAATACATCATTATGCTGGCATAGTATCATCATGTTTTCCCATAATCATACATGTATACATTACCATTGGCCATCATTATAAAGAGGAAAGAAAGTACCAGTGTTTTACTAGTCATGCCAACATGCATATCATGATAGGAAAAATTTCAAATGTATATAATTTAGCAAGAGTTACCTTAAGTCGCTAAAACTCACACAATACTATAGGCCAACGGATCATCAACTACACAAAAATAAGAGGGATGCAATCCAAATCAATATATGAAGTTCCAAACACAACTCAAGACCAAAACAAGCATAAAAACTCCAATAATAAGACCATTAAAACTACCCAAGACTATTTAGTTAAAACTACCTAAGACTATTTAATACCTGCAAAACCAAATTCCTCATTCAATATGAGAGTCACTTACCAACAAATTTGTTGCTTCCAACCATCTCCTTGGAAGGTAGAAACTTCAATCAAGTAGGCTTACACCCTACACAACCAATTTACACAAGAATTAAGTGGTGACATAGCCTTCGGTTGACCATAACTTGGTGACTCAAGTAGAAACTCAACAAAATCATGAATCTAGTACTATATCCATTCATATTTACACCCAAATCAACTCCCCAAATTAGCCATTATATTAGAAATTTTGTGCTCCACGGAAACCCCCAAAGTAAGAGGCTAAGGTTCGAGAGCTTAAACACCCAAAAATATCCTACCCAAAACTTATAGACACATTATAACACTTCATTGAAGCATCTAAATGCATATTAATCGGTGGAAACTTCAGAGTTAACCATACCCATGAACTACCACTTCAAAGCTTGAGAAAAGAGGGAAGGAGGAAGTGGAAATCATGTCACCTTGAAGCCTAGAGACTACATCATCCATGCCAGACTTTGGAACCCTAGCAGAGCCATCCCAAAAACCCTCCAAATTCACTATTCTAACGAGCCAACTTCCTAAATTGTGATACAATACCTTTTTCCCAATTCTTGCTACCAAATCATGATTCAAGGGTACCAAATCGCGATTTCACTAGAGTATATGAGCTTCTACTTCTGAATCCCATATCATGAGCTCTTGAAAAATTACAAATATGAACACTCTATGGAAAGCTTGAGATTTCTACATATCAATGAAATATCTCTCACTTAAAACTAATGTCATTTGATCTCTAAATTTTATCAATTTCGAAAATTGCTCAATTAAGCTTAGTGAATCATGAAGGAAAACCATTGAAACATATCCATAACTTTGAGTTCCATTAATTAAACATGAACATGTTTAAATGACTATTAAGCTTCCAAAACAACTCTTAATAATGTGGGATGTTGCAAATTCCAAACATGAGGTGATTCATCATGGGATATACGATGGCATTCTTTTTCTCTTGGAGCACTTGTCAATGATTGTGGGAAAGTATAATCTTGTATCATGGGCATGTCATGGCTTATAGAGGCGGCATATTTGACACTATTCAAAAGCAATGTCGTTTTGCCACCCATCACACCATTGGAATGACATTTAAATAGTTGAAGGAAGAAGGAACACTTAAATAAAAGCACACTTTGAGGATAAATGTAAGAAAAAATAGGTTAGGGACTAAATCAAGGTTAAAGTAAAGGAGACTTTAAGCAACTACTATTTAATTCACATAAGCATCCATTGGTTGCCATATCAGCAACTTCCTCTACCAATGTTAGAAACATCTCACATCTTACCTCCATCTTACCACATGACACTCATAGAAATCAATTTGCAAATGATATGATAGTAGACGAACTAATTTTTTTTTTTTTTGTGAACAAGGGATTTTGACTTTAGGATCATTAGTCTTCTATTCCAATTTTGAAATGTTTTAGTCTTAGTGTTTTTTTTAATAAAAAGGAATCTATTTCATGTCAAATAAGAAAAAGCAATAGCCTGCTTGGTATTTCTTGTATTTTTTAGGATTATTTATCTTTATCATAGAATTTTAAATGAAGTTATTTTATTATGATATTTTGTGATGAAGAATGGATAATTAGGATTTTAAAATAAAGTATTTCATTAGAATATTTAGAATATCTTTTAGATTTAATTTGGGATTTAAGATTTATATTTTATCTTTTATTTTATAATTTCTTTTTTTTTAAGTTTAAGTTAGAATATTTTGTTTTTTAAGAAATTTTCAAATAAGTGAGATTTTTGCAATCTCCTTAGATTGAATCTCTAAGTTAAATAATTTTTTATTTTATTAGATTATGTCAATCTTCTAGTATCAAGTTTATATGTTAGACAAGATTGAGTGAAATTTTGTTATTTCAGTTATTTCTCTCCCTTGAGTTCTCTTCTTAAGTTCTTTTAGTTTCTATCTCATTCTACTTCTCTTCCTTAAGTCCACCCAACTTGTTTCTTGGAGGAGTTGCACCGTATGCATGTAGAAGCCATGTGCCTCATGAATTTGGATAAGCAATTGGCAGTAGAAATAACTTCCAACTTCTCTATATGTTGAGGAAGAGTGTAAACTTCGGATAGAGGAAGAAAGGCGTACCATGTCTATCCCTACAGATAAGTCCTTAGAACTTGAAAAAGACCCTTCACCTGAGTAGCACGAAGATGAACAATCTCAATATTATGTTGATTTTGATTATAAGAGTGAAGTTCCTTAAAAGAAAGATAATAATTGTGCTTTTATAGTGATGCCTTCCTTACCTCTGGAAGGCAACAGTTTAAAGAAATAATTATTTTCAAAATAATCTCCACTAGTGAAAGTTGTTGATTGTGGTTCTCAATTTTATCTTGTTGTAAAGAAGTAGAATGGGCTCTCACATGATGGTTCTTTCCATCATTATTTTGTTCGTTAGGAGGGATTTCCTAAATTGAATATTACTTGGGTCTATAAAAAAAAGTCTTTCACTTAGATTCCATCATTTGCTATCTTGGGTTACGTAGAGTTTTAACTCTCCAAAGAGAGTTCTTTTAAGCAAAGAAGAATGAATAATGAATAATTAGAATATTTAGAATATATTTTAAATTTAAAATTAATGTACGAAGGATATATATATATATTATCGGTTTAAGTTAGAATATTGTAGAATATTTTATTTTTTAATGTTAGTATTGATAAGACTGCATGAAATCAATCAAGTTGTTTCAGTTATTTATCTCCTTTAAGCCCTTAGCCCCCGAGTTCTCTCTTCCTAAGTTCTTTTAGTTTCTCTATTCTTCTATAGAATTATCTTATTAGGATTTATATTATCTTTATTTATTTCTTATTCTCTATGTAGATTTTACCTATTGAATGAATATTGAGTATGTTTTAGTGATATCTCTCTTTTCCTCTAAGTTCTTCTATTTCTCCCGCCTTTTTATTTAATAGGATAATTAGGGGTGCCTGTAACACCCCTCATAATATCTTTCTTGGTATTATGTTCAGGACTGGAGGAAATAGGATGGAGGAGCTCCACGCCACGGCAAGAGCTTCTAGTGGCTCTTTCCAGATGAGAATTGGTTGATAAGTATTTTCTACTCCTCCCTCACCATTTTCTTCGGTTGAAGTTTAGGATTTTGAGGTTGGATCTTCGATTTAGGATGAAATTCACTTATTGAAATGGATGAAATGAGGTTAATGAAGTGTGTTGTAGTGTTTTTGTTGCTTGGATGTGAGTTTTGAAGGGATTACATGTGTTTAGCCTAGGTTGTTCTTGGTTGAGAGTATGAGGAATCCGAGTTGTTTGGAATTGTGTGATGTTTGAATGATCCCTAAGAGCTTATTGATGCATGAAAGGGATGTTGGAACCTTGGGTTAAGCCTAAAGTGGTTGAATTGTAATGTTTGAGTATTGGTATATTGTGTTAATGGAAGAATTTTGTTGTTATAAAGGTTGTTTGGTTAACAGAGAGGGGTTCAAGCGCGTTGGGCATTCAAGAAGTTCAAGGAACTCACGTGTGTGATATTGACAACTTAAGATAACCGGGTGTATTTTTGTATTGTTTATATGGTATGATAGTATGTATATCTCTATATATATGTATATTCTTTTTCATACCACGATATTGATTGTGTATGTGTATGGTTTTTCTATATATCATGGTATACATGGTGAGTTGATGTATGATGATTGCATATGTTGTGATGTGTAGCATCCACATACCATTGCATGCTGGCATGTCCATATGATGCTTGTGATGATAATGATATATATATATATGTGTGTAGAGGCATATTGGCATGACATTGACATCATCATCATATGATTGCATAGTGAAAGAATGATGATAAGGTGATGATGATATGATGTGATATGAGATGATGATATGATAAAGATCCCTGTCGCTAAATCCTCTCCATGGGAGAGCCAGGCGGCATAGGACAATATGATATGATGAAATATTCCTATCACTAAATCCTCTCCTTGAGAGAGCCAAGTAGCAGTGAATTTGGGGATGCATCTTCCCTAAATCACCATTAATTTGTGATGGTCCAGGGAAAGGAGAGCCACGGTCCAAACTCTAGTGTAACCATTGGCCGAGTTGCATCAGGATAAGGTGAGTTTGGTGATATCTCAGAATCAGTCTTCACCGACTATTGGAAGAGAATCGTCTATTGAAATATCTTTTGATGATGACAGGTTGTGGTTCTAGCCGTGTATGAGGGAGAACATGCATACCATTCATGAGCATTGTATTTCATGACTGTGTGGGTTAGTATATATATATATATATTGTATGTGATTGTCCCAGTTACTGAAACATTGTTTCACACCCCTCTCCCATGACTAACCTTTCAGGTAATGGTTCTGACACTAGCCCAGAGAAGATGCGGGAGTAGCTACGTACGTGGGAATAGTCTATGTAGTGTTTGTAATTGGATATGGTATCTTGTGCCAAGTAGGATAGAATGTTTTGTAACGGATATTTATATGTGAAAAAGGTGTTGTTTATGGTATGTATGTGTTGTGTAGGTGTTATGTATGATGCAGTTGAAATTGGGTCTGATTGATGTGCTTTAGGGCTTGTAGCCCATTTGTCAAGTTGGGGTCTCAAGGGGTCAAATCTCAAAGGAGTGATTCCTTTGAGATGAAACCTCTTTGAACAAGTTGGTTTAGGGGTTTTAGACATGTATGATTGGTCTTTGAGTGATCAGTTGCCTTTGGTGACAATTGGAGGTGGTTAATGATGAGTTTGAGTCCAGAATCTCCATATGAGAATCTCCACATGGAGTTGGATTGAGGTGAAAGTGATATCTATGACTAGATTAGGACTATATTGACTTGTAGAAGTTGGAATTAAGTCAATCGAAGGTCAGAGCATTAAGTTATGCATGTCGAAAGTTCGCCCCAATGTATGGAAGTTGCTGATATTTCGATATGGAATATTCAGATATGGAAGTTTGCCCCATATTCCGATATGGGGAGCTGCGACTCTAGAGTCTAGGCCGCGGCGCCAGTAATGGTAGAAGCGAGTGAAAACAGGGGAGGTCGGAGCCGCAGCGGTATTGTAGTGGCCGCGGCTCCAGCCCAGCTTTTGGCTTTTTTGGGTCCATTTCCGCTATTTTGAAGTTGTGAGAAGTTGTTTTGAGATGTTGAGGTTGTGTTTGGATAAATTTTGAAGTTTTTAGTCAACTCTAGAATTAACAAGAGGTAGGATGTTACAGTGCCAGTCTAGGATTCTGGCTCCAATGGCATTGTTGTTAGGGTACTGACAAAATTTTTGACTTTTTGATGACGGTATAGGATTAGGGACAGGGAGAGGTAGACAAAAAGGTAGACAAAAAGGATGAAGAAACCTAAACTTGGAGAGAAATTAAAGCTAACCGAACCTAAACTTAAAAAAAAAAAAGGGAAGTCATATTATAAAATAGGAAATAGAGATCATATAAATTCTAATAAAAGATATGATAAAACCTAATTAAATATAAAAGATAAGCCTAAGTATAAAATATATAAGTAATCCTAATTATTTATTCTCTCTACTAGTTACTTAACAATTTTGTATATTACTTAACAATAGCATAAACAAAATATCTAAGTCGAGGGTTATTTATGTCATATTTTATCTTGGCATAATCTTAGGGTCTGATTTGTTTTTTTTTTACAGATAAGACTTCATTTTATACTATAGAAAATTGAAATGTATATTATAATTATTAAATTTATTAAATAGATTATATATTAAAGTCAAATTTATTATAAATAATCATAATAAAGTTATTAAATGAAATTATTAATCAATTTTTATAGATTATATTGAAAAAACAAGCCATGTTGCTAAAGTAATAAGACCATTTGTTACTGAATAAAAGGGCTTTAGGGTTTGGTGATAGCATAAAATACTAATATAATAACATAGCATAAAATAAGACTCTTAAAAACTATTAATATTTAAAAATTACTATATTATTAAGTTATTGGCTATAGTGGACCAGGCCTAAAGGTACAATTTTTTTAATAAATTTAATAATTAATAATTAGGATTTTATAAATTTTATTAGGATATTTAGTTTATCTTTTATATTTAGTTAGGTTTTATTATAGGGTTCTGGCAAAGTTTTCTGACTTTGGCAAAGTTTTCTGACTTTCTTTGGCAAAGTTTTCTGACTTTCTGGTGACAATATAGGAGGATTGGAGAGAGAGGCAAGACAGAAAGGATAAAGAAATAGAAGAACTTAGAACTCAAGGAGAGAGGAAGAGAGTAGAAAGAAAGGAGAGATATATAGAAGATATAAAGAGAGATATAGAGCTGAAAAGAAAAAGGAAATATAAAAGATAACCGAAATTGAGCATAAAATTGGACTCTTAAATTATTAATATTTAAAAATTACTATATTTTTAGGATATATTTATGTTTTCTTTTATATTTAATTAGGTTTTATCTTTTATATAATAAATAATTAGGTTCTTGGGTTCTCTCCCTTGAGTTTTTTTTTTTTTATTTCTCCCTTTTGGCTCCAACATTGTTATTGTTAGGTTTTAGGCTTAAGAGGATTAGGGAGATGGTAGACAAGAAGAAAGAAGAAATAGAAAAATTTAGGAAGAGATATCACTGAAAAATATTCAATATTCATTCTTTTCTATAGGAAAAAAAAACCTAAACTTGGAAAGAAAGTGAAGCTACTTAAATTTAAAGAAAAAGAAATCATATTGCAAAATAAAAAATAAATAGAAATAATATAAATTCTAATAATTCCTAAAAGATATGGAAATAGGAAATAAATAAAACAAAATAAAGATATGATAATAAGATAGTAAAATATTTTTTTTGGGTAGTGACAAAAATTATTTAAGTCGAGAAGGGATTTTCATTTTAGGGTTATATTCATATTTTATGTATAGGTTAAAGCCATGTGATAATGTCTATAAGATTTTATAACTGTATAGAATTTGATGTGGCATGTATTGTATAAGATGTATGTTATAATAAGATAGCACAAAATTGGAATCTTAAAAATTATTAATTAATATTTAAAATTTATTATATTGTTAAGTTATTTAAAAAAATTGGGCAAGCCCTAATAATAATTTTTATTAATTTAAAAATTAATAATTAATAATTAACACTTAACAACATAAATAATTACAGATTATACAATTGACAATTATAATTTAATTTCATTTATTAATAATATATTAATGAAGATTATTGCTCATGACAATTTCCTCTCTTAAAATAATTTTTTTCAATTTTTAATTCAAAATCTAGATAATTTAAAAGTATTACAAATTACAAATTTTTTTTCGCCACTATTTAACGATTCACCAAAAGGAACACATAAGGTTAAGCCTCCGTATATCACCCAAAATTTCAATTCCCCATGTTCCCTAAGCAATTGTGTTTTATGATATTTCATAATTTAAATAGTGAAGGAAAGAAAATACCAAGAATCAAGTAAAAAATATAAAAGTATAGGTACCCAGAGGAAGCATCATTTGCAAATTGTCCATGTCCCTGCAGGAACAAGCCTAAAAACAAAAAGCTATAATTGAGTAAAAGCACCGTCTCATATCAAAATCTACAAACATAATACACATCTTCGTGTCTTTTGACCACATTCAAAGGAAAATGGACAATTAATCCATGCATACAGTTCACCTAAAATATTTATTGTACTTAACAAAAACGTACATCTAGAAAATGACCTTACAAATTTGGATCAGCCCTAAAACTATAAAACCCTAAAACTATAAAACTATAATGAAGAATTGAGCTTAAGAAGTTGATATTAGAGATAATTAAAGATAAACAATGCATAAACTTAGATTGACAAAATAAACAGATGAGAAATTCTATTTCAAAATAAACATTTTGAAAAAGTATTTTGGACTTTTTGAAATTGCTCAATCAATGACTCAACACTCCTACATTGAGTGACTTAAGATTTGACTTGAATTCCTATCAATTGTCAGTTCCAATCCCTCAATAGGAAAAAAAAATAATTACAACATTATAAGAGATAACATTGAAAACTCTAATTAATTACAATACAATAATAGTTCTTAAACATCCCAACAATCAAGCAAATAAGTACAATGGTTTAACAAGAATGAAATAATGTGAATAGTCCCTCACATAGGATTGGTGCTTAACTCTCTCAACTCGCAAGTGTTTAAGGGTAATGTATCACTCAAATTCTACCTATCAAACCCCACTACCATAAGCTTGTGTTCTAAATCTCCACCACCTATGTCAAATGCAATGTATAAATGAAAAGGACTAAACAAATAAGCATACATGACAAAAAGCTTGTCTTCTAGGTTGTAATGAGCAAGGGACAAAACTAACAATAAGGAAATGCAATGTAAGAACAAATAGAAACACCTCAAAAATTGAAAAAGCATTAAACAAGCATACATATATGTATGACGAACTAAGCCTCCATATATCATCCAAAATTTCAATTCCCTCATATATATTCCCCAAGCAATTGTGTTTTATTATATTTCATAATTTAGATAGTGAAGGAAAGAAAATACCAAGAATCAAGTAAAAAAAGTAGAAGGATAGGTACCCGAAGCATCATTCGCAAATTGTCCGAGTCCCTGCACAAACAAGCCTAAAAAAAAAAACTATAACTTAGAGTAAAATCGCCGTCTCATATCAAAATCTACAAACATATCTTTAATAGTATCTTCGTGTCAAGGAAAAATGGAAAATTAATCCATGCATACAATTCACCTAAAATACTTATTATGCTTAACAAAAACTTATATCTAGAAAATGACCTTACAAATTTGGTTCAGCCCTAAAACTATAAAACTACAATGAAGAATTGAGTTTAAGAAGATGCTATTAGAGAGAATTAAAAATACACAATGCATAAACTGAGATTGACAAAATAAACATTTTGAGAAAGTATTTTAGACTTTTTAAATTGCTCAATCAATGACTCAACACTCCTAAATTGAGTAACTTAAGATTTGACTTGAATTGAATAGTTCTAAAGATTACTAATATCCATATATATTGTTAACTAAAAAAAATTGAATAAATTTTTCTTCTGTGGAATAAAAATACTATGTTTTGGTTCTTTTTTAGAAGCTTATTCCTTATGTCCTATTTTTTGTTGTAAATGCAGTGGATATGTATCTGACATTCGCAAAAAGGACTGGAAAATATGTTGGCCATTTCCATTAAAAGGCAAACATGGGGAGTTTGAGGATCGACCATCACTTCCACCATTAGATGTACCCAAATTCAGACAGTGGTGCTGTCAAACTTGTCGGCAAGAAATTGCTGCTGAAGGCAGTGATAAAGATAACCAATCAAAATTTGATTGTTGCAGTAGTAGATGCATATCTGCTAGCAATGACTTTACTAAAGCAGCTCTCAGGTCTGATATTCAGTTGCAGCTATCTTCAACACCTGACACTGTTGAAAGAAGAGAAATTGATCTTAATAGATCTACTGATTTATGCTGTGGAAATGATTGCTTAGCAACTAATAATGAGAAAGAAAAGAAAGTTGAAGTTGTAAACAACAGAATGATAGGTAACTTAAAGATCAGTTTTATGACAGTATTGTGATCAATCTTGTGCGATGTGTGGTTTGATTTTCTATGTTTCCTCCAGACCATGAGATTGGCGCCGAGGGTAATCTCAATCATCAAACAACTATTGTTCCTCCACCAGAAGTTCATCCAGGGATCATAATGGAAGCACCTACAAATGATAGTGGTAAATTTCAATTATATAGCATGCATAGCGGTCAATCAGTAGTAATTAATTTTTTTCCTTAATAGTGAAGACTTTGTATGGATTGCAGCAATACAATTCTGATTTCAAAACCTGCAGCTCAAATATCCATTATGTTTTTTGAGACAGGCTTTGAAGGTAATGAAGTTTCTGATGTTGAGCTTGCTCTGAGCAATCTCAAATGTGTGGACCAGAATTCTTCTGAGATTTATAATGGCGGAACATGTATTTCTGCTGGTTAATGCCAGAAAAAACCGAACAAGTTCAGTTTTAGAGGATGGCATGGTAGTTACTGTGGCAGACCATACTACTGATCACACAACTAGGCATCCTCCTATAGAGTCAATTGCTAGTCAAAAGGCTTTACCTGGAATTGCAGAAAATTGGGTTGAAAATGATGTTCAGGATCATAATATGGAAAAGCCATTTGGTTTGCCCTGTAGGAAACCTCGAAAGGTGCGCCTGCTAACTGACTTATTAAGTGAAAATGTTGAGACAAAGACTGAAAATTTCACTATACAAGGATTTCCATCTGATGGTGCTTCTGAGGCATCTGCAACTTTACAGATGCTGCCGATTTCTCAGTGTAAGGCAGATGTTCAGGGAGACTTGACAAATGTGGATAAGAACATAAAAAAGAAGTTGCTTCTGGATGAAGAGCTGAAACCCGTGGAAATTCCCTCACATCAGGTTGACCGTGAAGTTCAAAACTTGGAGGGAGATGCAGAAGTAAATGATACCATTCTGGATACTGGATTTAAAGATGTGCATTCCACAATAGGTTTACAAGAAACAGTGAAGAGCTACTGGAGTAAACCTGAAATTGAAAGAAGCCTTACCATGGGTAAGAAGAAGAAGAAGAAGATGCAAGTGGTTGACAATCATTTGAGATCTTATCCATACCAAAATGAGGAGAATATGCATGTTATGAGTGAGGCATATGCATCCAAAACTTGCTCTCTCAGATTACCTTCTTATGCATTTTTGGAGAAAGGGATGGATAGTGTTCCTTTGCATGCTCTACAATTAGGAAAAGATTGCAGTTTGTCCAAACAAAAAGGGAAGATGCCGCAAGTTGATGGGGATCTAACTTCCTTGTCTTGTTGGAAAAATGACAAGCTTGTGGAAGATTCTTTTGCTGTCACAGGAGCAAAATTTATGTCAAATATGCCTGTGGTTGTTCCAATATCTTCAGCACAAGGTCCCATAATGAATGAAAAAGGAGTAAAAGAGGGACTACGTCTTTCTCTAAACAACTGTTTGGCAGCACAGGCTTATGACAAAAAATGTATCCATCAAAATGGAAATCAGCCTATCTATCAAAGTGAAAATCAGCCACCTTGCTCATTGCCTTCACAAGAGGGCTCCTCAAAAGTACATCAGCTTATAAGGAAAGGTAGAGAAACCAATGTTGGAGAACCAAGCATTCCTCACAAGCACATAATAGATGCTATTTCTGACAAAGGGGTAAGTTGTGAAGTAAGTAGCAATAACAAATACCATTTGCTGGTCCTGGAAATGAATCTCATGTTCAACACGAGAGGTGTACAGATGTCTTTATTAGGAAAAAGCAAGCTTGTCTTCTAGGTTGTAAGGAACAAGGGACAAAACAAACAATAAGGAAAATGCAATGTAAGAACAAATAGAAGCACCTCAAAAATTGGAAAAGCATTAAACAAGCATACATGACCCAAAAAAAATGCATACACTTGGACTTTTATTTCCTTTCCAACTTCTTTTCTTTTCTTTCACATTTTAAACACCTATTCTATTTTTTCTTGCTCCTTTCTTTTCGTTTCCCATCTTTTCATTTCTTCTTGCCCAAGATAATGCACCAAAAAAAAAAATACTTATGCAAATAAAGTGCTCCCCAATTCTTGAGATGAAAAAGGTGGAAATTTATTACATGGTCTTGACCCACAAAAGGTTCAATATGAAAAAATGGGACACAAGACTAAACACCAAATATTTGAGTTGCCCACTGATAATTTCAGATAAACTCTTGAAGTAAATGGTTGAAATGGACCTAAATCTGGTCAACAAAAACTTGAGTCAGGTTGAAGTCGGAAGTGGCAACAAGAATATATATTGCATTACTTAGTTTACCATAACAAAGCAAGACTGAAATGAGTTATCATAACTTCCATCAATGTGTTGAGATGGGCAGTATCAAGACCCTTTTAGTCAAATATTGATTATCTAAGGATCTCCTCTGTAATTTCCCACCTAAAACTGGAAAAGGGACAAATTATGGATGCAATAGCAACTCACCTTCAATGAAGAGAAAAAGAAGTGAGAACAAGGAAGAACAATCAGTTTGCATGAAGATTATTGCACCTGCAATGGTCAATTTACTTGCTTGCACAGTACCCTCATCATTACTTTCAGAGCAGATGAAGAAGTTATAACAAAATAATATTTCCATCATATCCTCGAATTGAAACTCTAAATGGACTCAATGACATCTAAACATGTTCAAAACAGGCACGCACATCCATTACAGTCAGTCTCCAACAGACTAGGATTTTTTTTTGTTTTGTTTTGGAATTAAGAAAAGGTTATCACTATTACACGTTGCGAAACATTCAGATCTGTTGGCCATTCCTATCCACTTCAAAAAGTAACGGACACCTTAAAGGACTATACAAAACACAATGCTCAATCTCCTCATGCATGCTTTTAGCAATCCAGTCCACACACCGGTTATACTCCACAGACTAGGAGTTTAAATGACAAACTTTGCATCATCCCAGCATTAAGGACAAACAAGATAATGGACAGATAAGGACAAAGAGCCAAATGATTAAATAATAATGGAAATGCATTAAATGAGGTTGGTAACTTCCAAGAAAAACATACCCACACAGGTGTCAAATATGATCATCAAAGAAATGCAAGAAGGAAGGCTTTGAAGGTTTCGATAAAAATTCCCAATATCTCACCCACCAGGGACAATGCATAAATTACATTAAAAGGATGGCCAAGAAACATGCAATAAGGAAAAGTATAAATGACATCAAAAGACTAACTTGGTCAAAAAGTTCTTCCTCTAACGCATTTTCTTCTCTAATTGCTCAGCATAAAAATCTTCTATCTTAGCCCTCTATGCTCTCTCAGTTTTTCAACTTGAACTTGCACTAGTCACCTATTTTATCTCATCCACAATGGATTTGACCTGGCTTTCATTCAAAAGCATTCTAGAAATCTACAGAAACGTCATATCAGAACATATCCCAAATGGATTTATACTAAATGAGAGAGAAGGAGAGGGGGGATGAATGCAAGAAAAGGATAAATTATTATTACATAAATGTCAAAGAACAATAACTTTACCACTCGTACAATAGACATAAGTGGTACATTCAAAATATTGCTAGGTGAAAATGTTATTATAACTGCTGTTTTTGTAAACTGCATTCTGTTTTGCAACATAGCTAAAATGTTATTACGTAGATTAGTATCTAAAATTACAAAAGTAGATAAAATGTTAAAAAGATAATATCCAACTCAGAGAACATAATAATTACAACTAAAGAAGTTGGAGGATCAATCTCACATTAACAAATTCCGTACAAATAGTTAAATACCTGAAGCAGATTCTTTTCTAACCTCCTTATCGAAGTAAAATTTTAGGAGTGGAACTAAAGTTCCTGCAACCTACATGCACATAAATCATCACTAAGAAAAAAGTTCAATAAGCCTTCAGCAAACCTTAAAGTAAGAAGGGGCCCACAAAATCTAACCTGATCAATCCAAGGAAATTATCCTTCCGTCTGCTCGACAGCATAGCAACAAAGCATGTTACAAGCTTTACCTTTCTCCTCCAGGACACTAGTCTTGATTCCAATTCTTTTGTCCCCAAGAGTCATTGTCTCGAAACTGAAATACATAAAATATTAAGAGATTATTTGATAATATAGTACTAATTAATAATGTCATTTTTAATTTGAGATTAATATTGCAAGAGATAATATTGAAAGCAACATTGACTTTATCAGGTAATTAGATATGAGTTAAAAGGTCATAAAAACACTTACTATTATGTTGATACTTTTACACAGCTTGTGTTCCTATTGGATCAAATTCTAAAACAACCAAAGCCGTTGCATTGCTTTCATTTAGATTTTGTATGTTAAGAAAAGGATCATGTGGCCACATGGTTAGAGATTACAAAACAACTGTTAAATGCAGGAAGTTTACCTTTAACACCCCTTAATGTTAGTTCCCTGAGTCGTCACTGGGGATCAAATAAACATTGATCTGAACATATCCTTGACAGGAAAAAGGAAGATAGAACTCAGTGTTATCATTTTCTTAGCAAAATAATATATTAGAGTTACATTATTATTAGATTTATATACACAGAAAAAAGAATTAGTGCTAATGCAGACCTGGAAGGAAATTGTGAAAAACAAAATAGGAGAGTGCAATGAAGGGACAGTGAAAACAAATGGAAAAACTAAATTTCAATAACAAACTTTCCTTGGCATTCCTAATTGTATCAAGATTAGGAACTAATCTTAATTCCTAAACTGTTTAAAATAAACTAAGCCTATTTGGGATTGCATCATGCTTTATATAATCAAATTTACACAATTACCATTAAGCAATTATAGTATAGTGTTTGGTGACGATCTGATTACTTAAATATTTGCTTGAAGATTATTTGTTTTGAAAGAACAACCAAACCTTTGTAGAGAGAAGGCACTAGAGGAACAAAACCATAAAGAAAGTATAATTAACCTACAAAGACCAGAAGAAAGCAGCCAGAGGAAAGCAACAAGAAAATATAAAAGAAAGAGCTGAATGACAAGAACGGCTTGGACTCATAGGTGCTTGAAGATTATTTCTTGTGAAAGAACAACCAACCCTTTGTAGAGAGAAGGCACTAGAGGAACAAAACCATAAAGAAAGTATAATTAACCTACAAAGGCTAGAAGAAAGCAGCCAGAGGAAAGCAACAAGAAAATATAAAAGAAAGAGCTGAATGACAAGAACGGCTTGGACTCATTGGCACCATGCAATCCTGGGCAAAAACTCAAGTCTCAAGACATAAAGCTCAAAACTCAAGACAGAAGACAACAATGAGAAATGTGGATGCCACAGAGTATAAGGACAATACGAGTTCTTAAACATCTCAACAATCAATGGTAATCTCCCTTGCATCAAGCAAACAAGTAGTGTGGCAAATCATTTGACAAGAATGAATAAATGTGAATAGTCCCTCACATAGGATTAGTGTTTAACTCTCAACTCTCAAGTGTCTAAGGGTAATGTATCACTCAAATTCCACCTATCAAACCCCACTACCATAAGCTTGTCTATCTTCTAAGTCTCCACCACTTGCGTCAAATGCAATGCACAAATCAAAAGGACTTTATTCTAGGTGGCAATGAACAAGGGACAAACAAACAATAAGGAAAATGCCATGGAAGAACAAAAGGAAGCACCTCAAAAATTGGAAAAACATTAAACAAGCATACATGAAAAAACAAAAATGCATACACTTGGGCTTTTATTTCCTTTCCAACTCTCTCTCTCTCTCTGTTTTCTTTTTAACATCTTTTCTTTTTTCTTTCCTTTTCATGCTCTTTTCTTCTTTTTCTTTCTTTTTCTTGCTCTTTTCTATTTTTTCTTTCCTTTTCTTGCTCTTTTCTTTCCTTGTGGTTGAGTGCGTTTTACGCTCCATCTCAACCCCTTTTATTCAATTTTTTAACATTTTTTATTTTTCCATTTTTTTCATTTTTTCTTGCCCAAAGGTAATGCACCGAAAACAAATGCCTATGCAAGTAAAATGCTCTCCAATTCCTAAGGTGAAAAAGGTGGGAATTTATTACTTGGCCTTGGCTCACAAAAGGTTCAATATGAAAACTAAAAGGACAAAAGGCTCAAGGGGCTAAACAATGGATAAAATACGTCAAGGTTGGCTATATGGCTAAGTAGCTAACAAACAAAAGAATGCCTCAATCATTTTTGTGCATGCAAATGTAATTGTGGTCTCAACAAAGAATCAAGACAAGTTCTAGAGTGAAGGTAAAGATAGGTGAATACACACAAGAAAGTAGCAATATAGGCCTAAATCCTCACAAGCTAATAACTATCACAATTAATTCATTAAAGTCAAAATCATTGCCACATAACTCGAATTCTAAACACAAGGTCAATTCCTCATCATGCCAAAATGCATCCAAACTAAGATTGCCTCAACTTGTAACTTCACACAAAAGCAAGACACCAAAAATGAAAACCAACATTTTTATAAGAAAAAATAAGGAAGGAGGATAGGATATTGTCCTAAGAAACAAGTGAAACGAAAAGGAATGGAGAAAGAAAGAAAACTCCTTTCTGTTTTATTAAAGGTGTTTCTTTTTTAATTTTTTATATTATCTGTCTCCTATTTTGTGGCCACATCATTTCTTGAAATCTATTAATTGACTTCTATTATCAACAAAGCATTATGAATATTGTAATGCATGTTTTGGCATAATGAGATGCATTTCATGTCATGTGCAGAATTTTTAAGCAAATTGATCAATCATACATCTGTTTGTGGTGAGTTCCTTCAAAAATAAAAGCACAATAAAAAAGATCTTACATCTGCTCCATCAACCATGTTATCAAATGGAGTAATGGACAAACCAAAAAAGAAATCATAGCAAATGAAAACATTGAAACTGATTTACTTTATCCAAAAGAAGTTTGTATTTAGGAACATATACATACAGAATTGGGTTGATAAGGAGGACAGATGCCAGACCAAAAAACAACAGGTATATTAATCTCTCTTACCCCTCGCTGGATCTATAGAGATGGAACATCTCAAATGTTTGGACAGAAGAAAACATACTCTCACCAAATTGCTGATTAAACACTGTGCTATATATATATACACAACTTTGGAGAACACCTCTGTAGTTGGACCAGCTGCAATAACAAAACAAGTCCCCAATTCAACAACTATATGTCACAGCCAAAAACCAAATAGAAAGATTATTGATTGAGAGAGGAAAAAAGCAATCATTATTGGTTCTTCACGGCTCCAATCTTCCATTCACACATGGACAAAAAACTTCACTCAAAATCCAATATAACACTAATATTTCCAGACTCTACTGCAATTGAATACACAAAAGAATGAAACGCAAATGGAGATTCAGAATTCTGATTAAATTTCGTCTTGGTTATTACTTCTTCCGGTTAAACTCATACATTTATCTCAAGTATTGGGTCCATTTTTTCGCGAATCGCACTTCATCATCATTCATTCACAAAACCTTTGGAAATAAAACCGTTTCAGGCACTCTGTTCACGATTACTACACATTCTTTGGTTGACAAGAAACAGGAATGAAAAGAAAAAGAAAAGCAACTATTCATGATACAGAAGCCATGTATATATTATTCTACTAATTTCAGTTCTTCTTATTACGTTGTTCAGTCTGATTAACTTGTTAATTTACTCCTACATCTAGACTTAACTAATTCAGAAATTCAAAGACGAGGGTGGATCTTAATTTGTCATTGAAAACACTTTTGCGATCAAAGCAGATCAGTACTTCAATTATTAAGATGACTAAAGAGCAACAGAAAATGCACCTAGATAGTCACCAACAAGAAAAGCGGTGGCAGCGGACCACAATCGGAGATTCGAACGAAGGTCACATCCTGTAGGCCCACCGAAGGAGTGGTTGGCCGCACAGACTCATCAGAAAAAGATCGAAGTGATTATTATAACAACGATAACCTTCCCAGCCCATCCTGATCTCACTACTTCCATTTTTCCTTCGGAAACAAACAGAGAAAAAAGAGGACATTAATGAAACGATTGATGTGATTAGATGAACAGAAATTAACACAATCTTGATAAGAAATCCTGCTCGTAAAGTGCCAGGCGAAGTTCTGAATTCATCACTTTTGAAATATTTCCGAATTGAGAATGCTTTGCGCAAACTACATTGAAATTAAAATCCAGGCGGTACTGACGAGAAATAACAGGATAACAGAAAATTAGCATTAGAAAAAACTAATTACAGAACTGAAATCAATTCTTTCAATCAAATTAGAAGAACATTATTCGGAAGATGGAGAGATGCCATCGTTTGTCAAATACTACAGAAAGAAACCAGTCTCACATCAGATCTCAGAAAAACAAGTGAAGCATCATGAGCAACATATCACTCTGTACAAGACACAGATTACGAGAAGAATCCAAAGAAGAAGAGATGACGGAGCGGAAAGCAAACCTGAAGGAATCAGACGGATGATTGCAGAGAAGAGGCTGTGAGTGCGGGAGACATTCTCAGACAACCTCAGAAGAACGAAAGAAACAATCACAAATGCATCCCAACGGTCATATGGTAATGTTAAAGCCAATAATATGTTACCATCCCAACGGTCAGATGCTAATTTTGAACCTTTGAAATAGCAATTCCAACTTTTAAATGGAGCAAGCACGGCAAAAGTTAAAAGTTTCATGAATAAAATAATACAACGCCCCCGGTATATATGAAGCGTGGGATCACAGAATCCTCCCCCAATTTTATTGTTTGTTTTTTTTTTTGGTAGTTTGAAATTGAATGTCGGCCGCGTTTGAGGTAGGTTTTGGGGCGAAGAGAATGGGCATGTAAATTTAACAACAATTGGATGGATTTTAGTACACATGGGACACTAATATTATACTATTATAATCACGGTTTGGTCTTGCAAATTATGCTGCCAATTGTAATTATATTGTACTCCATCTATCATATATTATAAGATAATAAGTGAAATTTTATGTATATTAAAAAATATATATAACATTTTTAAATTCCTAAAAAATTTTAAAAATTTATATTTTATCCATATTAAATATCATTAATTAACATAATTGACAATGCTAAACATTATATTAATGAGGGGAGAAATTGACAAATAAAACTATATTATCTTGTGATATGAGAAAAAAATTTTATTTTTTATTTTATTATATAGGACGAATGGAATAATAAATATAATTTATATTTGTAAATGTTGAACGTTGAAGAGATATATTAACCACATTTGAATGGGTTTTTTTGACATTTAGAGTTGATGCAATTGGGATAATTATATTATTGGCTGAAATTTTTGGTTGTTCCATAGTTTAATTGTTATAAATATATTTTAAAAAAGTTATGGACTTGAGTTTATATTATTAATTTAATAAGAAATCCACTTAAATTTATGAAATTTTGATGTAGAGAGACCAATATATTGCAAATCATATAACTAATTGTGGATTCAAAGTGAAATTTGGATTTTTATGAAGTCATGTAATTAAGGGCTTTTGGCAAGGGGAAAAAAATTTGTATATAATGTTGTTTTATATTATTTTTAGAGTAAAATATATTTATTTAATTTGTATTTTGATAAAAAAAAATTACCCAGGAAAAAAGTTTAGTTCTTAGGAAAATAAAAGAAATAATCACAAGAACCGATAATAGATTCTCATCCCAATAGTTACATGGTAATTTTAAATTTTTGAAATATCAATACCAACTTTTAAATATTTATTACCTACAAACCACTACCTTTATTAAAATTCTGGAGAGAGGAATGAAAGAAAACGGAATAACCAAGGCAAAATTTAATAGGGAAAATGATATCTAGAAACTATAATGTTCAATTAGTGTCACTCATGAAGTCAAAAGTTTTGAAATCACAAAAACATATAAATGATCATAAATTTAACAAAATTTGATTATAAATTAACTACATACTTTTTATGGAATAATAGCATTAAATATTAAAGAAAAATGTCAAAACTTGGACCTAAAAGTGTCAAATTCCTGAAATTAAATATCAAATAAAAAAATGAATAATTGTAATTGATGAATGGAATTTCATTACTTGAGATAAAATGGGGGAAAATTAATGTCAAACCTTAGAATGAAAATGTCAAATGACTAATAGGAGTGTCAAAAATTGGGATGGAACTTCTAATTTTAGTGAGTGTAAATTATTTAATATAAAATAACTACAAATCAATGTCAAATCTTGAAATTTGAATGTACAATTAGAAGCATCACTTCCAATTGTTGACACTCCTCATCATCTATTTGGCAATATCATTTTACAATTTGACACCAATATTCCCCCATTTGACATTGAGAAATGAAATTTCACTTACCAACTATAATTATCAGCTCATGTTATTTAACACTCAACTTAAAAAATTTAACACCTTGTGCTCAGGTTTGACACTCTCCTTTAATCATTTGACACTGTTATTTTGGAAAATAATATTTAGATAATTTAATAATCAAATTTTATCAAGTTTAGGACTATAAATTTTTGTTTGTTATTTCAGAATCTGAGTCCCTAAATGACATTAATTCAAAATTTTAGTCTATTAGTATCATTATCCCTTTTCACTAATAAAGTTTATTGTTTCAAAATTATATTAAATAAGTTAATGTTAAAAAATAATTCACAAAAAATTTTTAAAATAATGTTTTCATTTCTAATAAAATATTTTCAACCACTAAACTATCCAATTAAAATATAATATATTTTCTAAAAAAAAATTATAAGGTTATGTGAGTGCGGGAAACATTTTCTAAGAGAAGAACGAAAGAGCCTACCTTGGGGGAACATTGGGAGTCACAGTCCCACCTATGAAAAAAGTTATCAACTTTCATTTTATATTATATGTATTTTTTTTACCAAATTTTCATATATTATATAGAAATTATGTTTGCTTGGCCTCTCTAAAATTATTTAGTTAAATGTATCAAACATATATAGAAAAAAATATAATTTCTTGGAGTTTATATTTTAAATCAATATATAATGATATATAAAAATATATCAAAAATACAAATTTTTAATACATTTTTCCTTAAAATTTATATAATGTCAAAAAATTTATTTTTTTAAAAGTTGGCCCCCACCCTATTTATCCTAGATTCGTCCTTACTAGAGAGAAACAATCAATGTAGATCGGTCAAAATAAAAGAGCCCATAGTGATATATAGTGTGTTCGTCATCCTAACGGTCATAATTGAAAAGTCTTTATTGGGAAAGATAAAGCTCATATCCATGATCTTCATATCTCAAAGGGTGTGTTTGATTTAAGGGTATTAGGGGATTTTTTAAGGGGAGGGGCCCCTCCAATCCCCTCTCTCTTCTTTTTATAAATTCCCCCTAAATTGGGAGTTTTTAAAAAGAGAAATTATTTATTACTTGATCCCCTCAAATTCCCTTTTGAACTAAATAAATTTCATTAAAAACTTACAATTTCCTCCCATCTAATCCTACTAAATAAGAAAATTTTAAAATCACTCCAATCACTTCCTCTACAATCTACTCCAAAATTATATTAAATCAGTTAATGTTAAAAATATATTACATAAAATAATTTAAAATGATATTTACATTTTTTTAATGAAATATTTCCAATCGTCAAATTGTTTAACTAAATCATATAAGGATTCAATTAAAATTTCGCTTAATAATTTCAAATCAAATTCATATCTCTAATTTTCGACACAAAAAAATCCATATTTCTAATTACCTGAAAATCCAAAATTTTAAAATTATAATAAATTTAATTTCTTGATTTATCAATTACATTGTATTTCCATCAAATTTTTTAAATTGATAACAAATTATAGTAATCCGTGTAAAATCCTTTCAATCAATAAATTTTCTAATTACATTCAATTATTTGGCCAAAAAAATTAAATTGAATTAATAAAGTATTAATCAAAAGTTACTAAATAAAGGTGAATTAAAACTCACAAAAAAATGTGAATTAAAATTTCAATATGTAATGTTTATAAAAAATATTTTTATTAATAAAAAAATATTTTTGTTCAATTAATTCAGACAAAGGATTGCAGAGAAAACACTCGGTGAGTGGGACATTCTTTGTGAGAAGAATGAGAGAAATAGTCAATGTTGACAAGGGCAAAACAAAAAAAGCCAAGGGTGGCATATACAATATATTCCCAATCCCAACATTTGTAAATGGTAATTTTAACCTTTTGAAAGTTTTATTGTTTGCAAACGGCTATTTTTGTTGAAATTTCCTAAGAGAAAGAATGAGAGAAACAATCGATGATCAGGACAAAATTTAATAAAGTTTATTGTTCTAAAATTATATTAAATTAGTTAATGTTCAAACAACATTTATATTAAATTTATCCAAATAGTCATCATGATTAGACAAATAAACCTTTAAAATAAGAAATTAATTAAAGGACAAATAATTATAAATATATAAATATACAAAATGTGTCTAAGGCCAATCCCTTCATTACAAGAGAATAGGAGTTTCATATTTATTTTAGCTCATTTGTTGGGGAATAGGAAAATATCTTGGTTCATATAAATATATTGTAAAGTAATGATATCAAGGATGAGATGTCATAATATTAGCATTTCACATGACCCAGGTGATTTGAATTCCTTCAAGGACCCATCTTGTCAACTAGATGACTATTTTTCTCCTTTTCATTGTGTGAGTGGATTTTTCTTAAATATTTTCTCAATCAATTATTTCTTCATTTTGGTATGGTACACAATTTTTCAAAATATGCATATTTTCTTTCCATTTATTCCACAATCTCCAAAAATTAGAATTATTTGCATTCAATCTTCAATTAAATATTATTATGTATTAATTTGAATTAACTCATATATTCTAGATATAAGAGGACAATAAATATTGAGAAAAACCAAATTTTATTTTTATATTAATATTAATTAAATTATATTAAATTAATTATATACTGAATTCACATTTATATTGGATTGCTTAAAATCAGATAAAATTGAAATTTAATGTAGAACATAATAACATGAATTCTTACTATTTTAGAGTATCATTTGTTACAAATGAGTAACAACACTTATATAGCATATAAATAAGATATAGATGCATTGCTATCGTAGGAGTTTCGTCATACCGTGCTTAGCTAAGATGTCTTAAAGTCCCCTAAATATGCAAATTATTTTGGGTCGTTAGATCTCACGGACAAAGGAGATGTAGCCACATGAAATAGGGGTAATGGATTCACCATTGGAGCAATCATCGTGGATTTCCTATTTCTTGGACAACCATACAACAAATAGCTAATCTCCTCTGTCTTTTTCTATAGTAAAAATATGTACATTTTCATAAAAATAAAAAATATGTATATTTTTTTGTCTGATTTTAAATTTCCTATCAAAATCATTTTTCATTTTTTAGACAAAACCATGTATTTAAATTAATTGAGAGAGTTTTAATAAATATTTATAATTAATCAATAATATAAGATAAATTTTTAGGCAATGTTTGTATATAATTTTAACATAATAAAATCCTAAAGAATTAGTTGAACAGAGATGAAATTGAGCATTAATAATTTACCATTATAGTACTACAGAATCATAAATTAAATCAACTCATCATAGAGAAAAGAGATTTTTTTTCAGCCCTTCTTACATTTAAGTTTCTTTCAATACAAGAGATTAAGCATTATCTTTTAGAATTCAAATTTTATTAGTTATTGATTGCTTACTTTTTTTATTGGCTGCATATTGACAGCTTACTTTGAAGTTTTTGAAATTAATAGATTGAAATTTACAACAATCTTGATATAGTTAATATCATTAATTATTTATTAAATTTTAAAATTTATCATGTAGACAAACATCAGATCAATATTTTATATATATAAATATATAAGTAGTACTTAAAGCACTCCCTCAAAGCTTCTGAAAGCCGGTTAATATCTAAATTTTCTAAATATACTTATTTATATATATATATATATATTATGTATGAACTAACATAAATTTAATGACTAACTAAAATATTCATTATATATATATATTTCTAAATTTTCTAAAGGTTAGCTTTTAACTAATTTTTATTGAGTATTTTTTAATTGAATTGATAGATTCAATAATCAAATCATACTTTCTTTGAAATGAAATTTAAACTATTTAAATCTCAATTGAATCAGGTAAAAAACAAAAAAAAAAATTGCATTTGAATTACTTATAATGTATATCTTATTTCTTATTTAAATTATTATTTTTTTTTAAAAAATTTATAGTTAATTAACTACTATGTTTTATATTCTATTTCTTTTGAAAAAAATATTTACAAAATAAAATAAAACCTAAACTATTGAAATTAAATTAATATGATTTAAAGAATAAAAATAGAAAAATAAAGTGTGAAAGCAATAATTATTAGTAGGTGAATTTGGGAATTGTTTAAAAGTAACAATAGAAAGAAAAAATTAATCGTATTGATTAAAAGCTTTAATTTTACTTTCTTTATTTTAAATATTTAATGCCATGTATGTGTTTTATAGTGGTTAGTTGGTAAATTTGTTGCGAGATTCGTTGAATTATTATTAACAACGATAATTAGTTTAGCAGCCTTAAATTATCAATTAAAAATTATATATTTTTTAAATTTTTTAGATAAATTTACAATTTTGTGATTGAAATAATTTTAAATTAAAGGTTTTTATAAATTAATGGGTTGAAATTTCTTTTAAATAAATATATATGATATATAATAATTATCAATTACTAATTAAAATTTATCATAATATCAAAATAAAAAATTATAGTAAACTAGATTGTCTTATCCCGTGCAATGCACGAGACATATAAAACTAAAAAAATTGATCCGATAAAATATATACAACATTAAGTTTATAAAAAGATAATGATACAAAATTTAGAAAATTTGAATAAAAATATAATAGAGGTAAAATATTTTAAATTTAAATATGAAAAAGACATTTATGTTATTTTAGAGGGAACGATAAAAAAAATAGTCATAAACTGAATGTGTAAAATATTTTTATGTTGCACATTTGATATAATTTGATATAATCAAATAAGGGAGATAACTTAAACTAATAATAAAAGTATAAGTAGAGAGAGAACAAAAATATGGGGGAGAGAATTTAAAAAATATATACAAAATATGGTGATTAAAGGAAAGAGAGAGAATAGAAAATAAAAAGAAAATAGAAAAAAAGAGAAAATATATGGAGAAATATTTTATAATATTTGATAAGATATAAAAAATTTAAATAAATAAAAAGTAAAAGTTAAAAGTAAAAAATGTTAAAATAATTTTTTTTTGAAAAACGAGAATGTTAAAAATGGTGGGGGAGGGTGGGGGAATCAAAAGTTTAAAATAAAGAATGTTAAAATAATTTAAGAAATAAAATATTAAAGAAAGTGAGGAAAGTGGGGGAGAACACTATTCATAATAGTACTTATAGATAATATTTTTTTCTTTAAAAATATTAATATATATATATAGATATATAGGTTATATCTAATCAGTTTCGAATATTGAAAATCAAATATAATAATTCAACATCCAAATTAGTTGTATTAATTAAAGGACATTTCACATTAAATATTATTCATACTTAATTTCTTTTAATTTTGAATTTAAATTTGAATCAAAATGAACAATCACATTGAATTATTAAATTTTACAATTGATCTCATTCAATGCATTACTCAATCTAGCTTGCGAAGATTTGTATGCAATGTTAGGTAGGTAATTCTTTGGTCGAGCTATTAGTTCATAAAACGTTATTGATCACATGGGATGAGGCATTAATAACACACAAACATTATTTTTAGGCGGCTCTTGATTGGACCATGAGGGATATTGTTAAGAAACAAAATACAAATTGTGCTATCATGCCATTTGGAGGGAACATAATTATGTTCGAAAGAGATTTTACACAACTACCTCCCCTTATTTCAAGAGGGTCAATAGAGAACATTGTATTTTCAACGCTTAATTCATCTTATATATGGATAGATTGTGAAATGTCGAGATTGACAAGAAATATCATATTATTGGCAACAACTTCAGAAGCACATGCTAGAGAATTACTCCATCTGATCCATATTATAGAGCATTTTGTATGATAAGTTTTCGGTTCAAAATATAGGTGTTGGATATTTTTCTTCTCATTTTATTCTTGTTTTTAATTCTTTCTTGCTCCTTATTTATAACCTTACAATAATAATAGAATGTGGTATTTAATAAAGATAAAATGGGAAATATTGCTACTTTTTATATTGATTTTAGGTGAAAAATAATTTCCTTAATATGCGTATAATTGATACAAAATGTCTTATAATGTGGATCAAAGGGAGTAAAGTAGTTTTTATCAAGGTTCAAAAAATTGAAACAGATATTGAATCGGTTAAAGCACTGGTTTAAGGTTTAATGGTTTAACTGTGGTTCAACTGGAATTAAACCAGTGGTAATAAATTTAATAATTTTATATATTATATAGAAAATTAAAAATATTGTTAATAAGTTTCACAATTTAATATTAAAATCTGAACAAGTTAATATTTATCTATAATCATATTTTAAATTTATAATAGTCAATTAATATTTTATTTTTATATTATTTGTTAAGTAAATTTATTATTATTAATAATTATATATCATAATAATACTTATATAATATTATAATGTAGAAACAAAAAAATTTATAAAAAAAACGCTACATAGTAATAAATATAATATTATTTTATCTTAAAAAATAAAAAATTTGAAAAAAAACAATAGGTAACCGGTTCAATCGGTTCGTGATTGGTTCGATCAGTTTTTTACCGGTTTTCATAGGTTCTGAGCATAGCTAATCGTAATCTATAACTGGATCGGATTTGACTTGGTACCGATTCTCAGTGCAACTAATTGAACTTGTCGGTCCAATCCGATTTTTTGTTTCTTGGTTTTTATGTTGGATAATTTCCATAGGTGATGGAACTATTGAAACAAACAATGAAAGATAATTAGATGTATTATGATGCGTTATGATAATAAATAAAAGTTGTTGAATCAAGTGTTTTGATAATTTCAAACCAACCAGATCTTGGAAGGAAGATATTAAAGGTGTACAAAAGATCTCAAATAAAGAAATCCAAAAAAAACAAGTATAAGATTATATATAGGATTTCTTATTGAATTCAAATGAATAAAAGACTTTGATCTTGCAAAAGAATGTGTTAAAAATGTGTTTTTACGATAATTCATGAATTATTTGAAAAATACTTACTATCAGATGAATTTTGAAGTGTTAAACTTGATTTGTTACTTTGAAAATTCGAATTTTGGTATCTGAAATTTGAGCTTTCAAGTGAAAATATGTTAGTCAAAAAAGAGGTTCCTCTAATAGATGAATTTTATCTTTGAAAATTCGAATTTCGGGTAAAATACAAATTATGAAAAATGAAAAATTCGTATGAAGGTATGTCAAAGTTCATCTGAAAATAAAGTTTAAAAAAAAAGGTTCTAAGTTAGTCCCTTGATAGACAAACTTTGATTTTGAAAATTTGAACTTTGAAAAGATAGTTTGCAAGTATGTTATAATAGTCTTTTGACATACGGATTTTAGTATTCAGAAATTCAAAATTTGAATTAGGCTTGATAAAAGATCTCTTTGACAGATGAACTTTGGTATTTGAAAATTCAAATTTCAAAAAGAAGAACTATTGTACTATATTGAGCTGCCTACTGATAGACAAATTTTGAACACCAAAATTCAAACTTCAAAGGCATTATAGTAATATGGAATAACTATTTACACTTACCAGAAGAACTTTAAACTTGAAAATTCGTATGTTCTAACATAGAAACATTTGCCAAGGATGAAAATTCGAACTTTACTTTAGAACAGATGAACTTCGAGGTTCAATGTTATAGTCTTTAGCTTACGGTCTCTGTGAAATTCGTCTGTTGACACACCAAAATTCAAACTTTGAATGTCAGATGCGTTAACTGCGGTTGGTGAACGGATAGTTTTTCAGAGTAACCATTGAACAATGTCTCTAACGGCTAGATCTTGTCTCTAATATATAGTTGAGACATAAATCTATAAATAGAACTTCATTTGAAGATGTGAGTAACGATTTTACACTGTATATACAGAAACTCTGCAAAATTCTTTAGTCAAAATCTTCTATTCTCACATACTTCATATCTTATACTTCAACTTTCATATACACTCTAAATTAGAGAGTTCATTTACTGTAATCAATCTTATCTTCATTTGGAAGAAAGATTTTCTTGTGATGAGATTTCACAAGGGATTTGGGAAGCACTTAGTTAGAGTATAGAAAGTGAGACTATAAGCTCTTGGAATAAAACATCAAGTTGTACTAAGACATTGTAAGAAGTTCACCGAATTCTTGTAAGATAGTGAAAAATCTCAAGTGGTAGTTTGAGGACTGGACGTAGGTCAAGAGAAAGAGACCGAACCAGAATAAATATTTGTGTCTTCTCTTCTCTTATCTTGTTTTTCACTTGGTTATATTTTATACTCTACTTTTATTGTCACTCTTGCTTTCACTACTCTTTTACACTTTTGCAGAAAATTTTAATCTTTTCAATTCACCCCTCTTTTGGAAAGTTATCATATCTAATAAAAGTCAGAGCCATATTTAAGATGTATTATGACAATAAATAAAAGTCATGTTGATTTATACTTATTTAAGTTAGTCTTCATGCATGAACAACTATATATTGTTATGTCATGTGTGAGAAATAGAAATGGTTTGAAAATCTTGATTTTAGATTATGATGATAGACCGAAAAACAAAAATTAAATGTAGTTTATATAGAAATCTTCAATAATATAGACTGAAAATATTTGCTTTTGTATACAAACATTTCTAAGTATTTGATTATCCACTATTCTTCACATATAATTTTGAATATATTTACTGACAATTAAATTCTTTTCTATCATATATAATTATATTATTTTTCACATAAAATTACTATTTTTTGTGTCGCCAATGCAATTATAATTGTTGAAAACTTTATAAAAACTGATAATTGGATTAATAAATAAACCTACATATGATTTAATGTTTCACATTATATGTACATATGATAATTTTTATTGTAGTGCATATAAGAAAGCATCCTATGCATCACACGGATGCTATACTAATTTTAAATAGAAAAGCACAATACTATATGGAATTAACTTGAATGGTGGTTTCAAGTTAAATTAAATGGATCCAATGCACTGTATAGTGAATTCAAGAATAAATATATATATATATGTAATGAACTAAAAATCATAAAAAGGCACACTATTAATGGTACAAATATTTTGTTTTGTTCTCGTGCAATCAAAGTCCATGTCTAGGTATAAATAATATATATAATAAATTTTACATTTTATATTGATTAATTGATGTTGATGATATTTAAATATCAATATGAGTGGCCTACTTTTACATTTCATTGTGTTAGATTATTTGAGTAGTATGTTTGCTTATGGATGGCCTTTTTTCTTCTTAATTTTTCAATAAAATAGAGCATCCATTTCCAATGATTACAGCATTTAAAATTATTTTTGTAAATATTTTTCTTTAATTCTTTTGATAGTTATTTGTTATTTAATGAAGTTTATTTGGTATGAGAATTTAATTAAATTATTGACCAAATTTAAGAATTAAGATAGGTAAGCAAGGTCAAAGGCTTACCAATTGTGAATGTATATATATATATATCTCTTTGTGACACTAATTATGTCCATCTTTAATATATTTATTTCCTACGATACGTATATATGTATATATATATATATAATACTATTAGGTCTGATGATCAATATAATTAGTTTTGATTATATAAAATAGTGCAGTAAAAAGTTTACATGATATGTATATTTAGTATTCATTATATTATTTATATCATGCTTATCATTAAAATGAAATTGGACTAATTACTTTGCTTGAAGTGAATTATATTCAATGTAAGTTGTCCAAAAAAAAAAAGGAAGAGTAAGCATAGTAAAGAAATTGATTATTAACATTATGCTCAACTCAATTATAAAGACAAAGATTGCTCCAAGAATTGAAGGATATAAAGATGAATATATCAAGAATGGAGTAGATGTCAAAGTGAATCCAAGAGAAGATTAAGCTCAAATGCTGTATTTATTTATTTCTCTTAGGATGTATGGTGATTTAACTTTGAAACTTATTTAATCTTCTTATTACTATTCTTAGATGGGCTTTAGATTGAGTTTCAATAGCTAACTCAGTGTTTTTCAAAGTTATTTTTATGTTAAAGTTAATTTAGTGGACTAAGTATTGAGGTTTGTAAACTAACCTCCTATATTCATTGATGTTCTTGTCTTTGGAAAAGACGTTAATGGACTAAGGGTGATATGTTAGAAAGAAAAGGCTAAGTTTGAGAAATGGTTGTCACTCTATCAAGGTACAATAGTCAACTATCCCCTGAGGTTTGTTTTCTAACTTAACCAACCAGAGAGCAACTCTTTTTCTGGAAAGTTAGCTTTGTTGACTAACCCTCTGCAATTGTCTACTAACCTTATTTTCTAGAAAACCAAGTATAGTAAATTTGAAGCTTTAAGGACTAAGGTGACATCTTTGTCTTCTAATCTGCAAGCTTGGTCTACTAATCTTGGAGTTTTTCATAAAATCGTGGCTAAGCAAAGCTTTTGAAATCAATATCACAGCTCGATAGTTGACTAACCCTCTAGATTTGTCGACTAGCCTAGTCCAACATTATAAGATATGTCTAATGGCTAGTTGAGATTTATGACATTAACCTACTAACTTTATGGACTAACTACTAGCTCTGTAGACTAACTTGTTAGGTTTTGTGAACCTTTGACATGCATTTAATGCTACCAGTTAACGTTATATCTCATTTAGTAATAGCTAATTCTCATCTCTAACAGCTAGATTAAGCTAAAATTTATATATAGGATTGGATTTAAGGTGGTAAGTAATAACATTAAGTATTCTAGAGCCAATATGATGTTATATTAATTCAAAGTCTTACCTATCATACTTAGATGATTCTTTGAGCTTTAATGTTTGTATCTACTCTTTATAGGTGAGAGTTTATCATTTTGAATCATCCTTTCTATGTAAGAGAGTTTTCTAGGTGAAGTATCCTAGAAGGATTACTCAAGATTGGGTTATCTTATGGATTTATAATCCCACTAGGGAAGGTGTGTGAGAGTACAGACTTAGTGAAGAAGTTTAAAATATATTGAGGCTTTACAAATGTCCGAATCAAACTTGTGAGATATAGCGAAAAATTTCAAGTGGGTTATTTGGGACTGAATGTAAGTCAAGTGGTTAGATTGAACCTGTATAAATTTTGTTGTCTTGATCTTCTTCTCTACCTCAAGCTTTATCTTCTCACTATACTCTGTTTGCCCCTATTTTTGTGCTTCATATTGATATATTGGGTTATTCTTCATGTAACATCTTACTCCTAAAACACATAAAACAACCCTTACAGCTTCAAAAAACATAGAAAAATGCAAAACAAGAGTAAACCATATGGAGTTGTGGCGAGCTAAAGTATCGCGGCGGCCTTAGAGAGGTAGTAGAACTTGGCACAATGACCAAGCTTCTGGCATTGTGATGCCCTTTACTGATAAAATATCAGCAATTTGCTAATTTTTGGGCTAACTTAATTTCGATGCTTAAAATTTTATACTTCGACCTCTAATTGACCTGATTCCAATTCCGATAGGTCAATATCATCCTAATCTAACTATGGATACTGGTTTCATCTAAATTCATCTCCGTATGGAGATTTTAGACACCCATTATTGATTTGGTCATTTTTTGGTCAAAACTCACAATCAATCACTTCCAAATGCCACCAAAGGCACATTGGCACTCAATGACAATTCACACAGGTCTTAAATAGCACAACTAACCTATTCAAAGAGGTTTCACCCCTAGGAAACCACTCATCTAAAATTTGACTCATTGAACCCAAATTTACATAATGGGCTATGTGCCCCAAATTACACATACAAGGCCCAAAACCACTTTGGGTTCACACATACGGCCAATCTGACTCACAGTCACATGCACCAACAACAGTGACTCATACCGAGATCCAAACTACTATCACATACAATCTATACATGAGCACATATCCAAATTTCATCATCATCAATATCATCACATCAACATCATCACAACCATCCATATCATCATATAACATACACAACCTCACTCTCAGGATGCAAAAGATATTACATGCAACAATACTCTACTTGACACAACTCATTACATAAACTGAATAACAAACTACTAGTTACACTTGAAATTCCCGAAGGCAGAGAGGCCTATGACTCCTTTGTCTTCTTCGGACTAGTACCAGAGTTTTCACCAAAAATGTTAGTCATGGAGGTGTGAGACAGTCTCAGTAACCGGGAACACAACATATGTAACTTGTATTATCAGTTCACACAAATATGCAAATGGTGCAATGCGATGCAAAATGTCATGGTATGCATGTCTCCCTCATACACAGCTATAATCACAGGCTCTCATCATCACAATATATTACTAATAGGTGACTCTCTTCCAATGGTTGGTGACGATTGATTCCGAGACATCACCAAGCTCACCTCATATTAATGTAATTTGGCCAAATGTTACACTAATACTTAGACTGTGGCTCTCCTTCCCCTGAATTACTCGAATTGTTGGTGATTTAGGAAAGATACAATCCACTGCCAGCTGGCTCCCCAGACCATATGAGAGGATTTAGTAGCAGGGATCTTTCATCATATCATATTTTATCATCACCTCCCAATCCACCATATCTCATAATGTTCATGTGGTGATGATGTTCATGCTATGTCAACATATGTATGTCACTATAAAATCATTATCATATTCATTAATGTCATGCTAGCATGCTATAAAATCACATATAACATCATATCCTTCATCATCATATACCAATGCCAAGAATTTAAACTTATACCTCATCTAGCCGTATGCATACCATGATATATAGAAAAACCATACACACACATCATGATATCATGGTATGAATAGGAACATACATATATATATACACAATCAATAATTAATATACAAACACAACACTCAATTACCTCAAATTGCTAGTACCACACACACGGGTTCTCACAAGCCTTAAGACCACCAACAACAAATTGGACTCCTTTGATCGATCAAACAACCTCTACAAATGTCATAATACCTTCAATTAATACATTGTATAACTTAACCAAAATCCATAATTCAACAATTTAAACTTTACCCATGGTTCCAACCACATAAACACATAACAATGAGCTCTAAATAAGCATTCCAATAATAATCATTCACATACAATTCAGACTCTATACATCCTCAACCAAAATTAACCTAGGGTTTTCCTCAAATCATGCGTAATCCCTCTAATACTCATACCCAAGCTTCAATAACACAAAACCGCACTTCAATAATCCATTTAGATACATTTCAATCGGTGGATTTGGCCCAAATCGGAAACCCAAGCATATATCTAAATTTATCCTTGAAAAATCAAAGAGAAAAGAGAGGATGGAGAGCAAGAATCACTTACCAACCAAAATTGCAGCCTATAAGGTATGAAAATCACTCCCTAAGGCCGGAAATCTCGAACCCTAGCAGAGCTCCTCTATTTCTCCCTCGATTTCCTCCACCATTCACGATCATATCATATTTAAAGACCTCTGACATCTGGCGCCTCGGTGGGTGATAAGTTTGCCATGGTGTGGAGCCCTTCTGTCCGAAAAATACTGGACCTCCTTGATTTCTATGCCACGACGACCTTGCTTCTCACCACGGCATGGAGTGCTTCTGCCTTCACTTGTTCTTCCTCAGTCTTGGTTCTTCCAATCTTGCACACATCATCAATTGTACTTCCCATTAGCTTGAGCCTACATCTAGGATAGTATGTTAAGGGTTGTTACACTTCACAAAGATAAAAATTTTGCAACACCCAATTTATCCCATTTGGGTGACCAGCTAATCTAACATATACGAGTATTAGGTACGACAAGATTTGATATATCAAATATAATAAATTTTAAAAGTTTATGATGCTAATATGAGAGATATACATATAAATTTATGTATACATACATATTTCAACATATCAAAGATAAAAGGTACAAAAAATTTGAGTTTTAAGCAAGTATTTTAAAAGTAATATAAAGATATCTAAAATAAGAAACCAGAAATTGAGTTTTTCTATAAGATTTTAAAATATTTTGGAACTTTTTTATAAAGGAAAACTAAGGATATACGTATGATACATATTATGAAGTATGATATACATATCAATGCAATATAGATATTTCACTAATCACACAATTCTTTTTTTAGCATTCATTGTATTGAATTTATGTTATTTAAAGAGAAGGACAAAATTAATTTAAAAAAATTTAAAATTAAAAAAACAGGTTATTATCTTCTCTTTTTGTTAGTGTTAATCTTAGGTTATATTAGTTGCAACATAAGTTTGATTTTCTATACCCTAATGTTGGTCAACTGTAAACTTAAACCTTTTTGTATTCTTAAAAATTGAATTAAAAATCATCATCATCATCATCATCGTCATCATTGTCGTCATCGTCGACTTAATTCTCAACATGTGGTTACTTTGTTGTATTAAAAGGCAAAAGCACATTTTTAGTCCCTTAATTTTATACTATTTTTCATTTTGATCTCTTAATTTTATTTTATTTTCTTTAATCATTTAACTTTCAAAATATAATTAAAAGTTTCCATATTTTTAATACTATTAACTATGTTAATAGAAAATGCTTTTAAATGCTAACAAATCATTTTCAAATACTTACACACTTTTTATGACAAAAAAGATCTTAAAAATAAGATTTTATTTAGAAGTCGATTATTTTTAATTATTTGATTTACAATTTTAAATTAAATTTAAAAATATTTTAAACCTAAGATTAATGAATAGATATATTAAATAATATTTTTTCAAAGTATGAGAATATTTTGTTAACATTTTAGATTAACATAGTTAACGGTGTCAATAATAAGGAAACTTTTTTTATTATATTTTGAAAATTATAAAATTTAAAGGAAACAAAATAAAGTTAAGGGACTGAAATAAAATTTAGTATAAAATTAAGAGACTAAAAGTATACTTTTATCTATTAAAAACATTTGAAGTTTGGTGGGTTAAAAATTAGAAAAAACTAACCATTTGTTCCTTTAATCTTTGCTCCATGTTTCACAATCATAACAATTTTACCCTGCTCATTAAAGTCAATGACATTGATTATTAATTTATCAACTATACCAAATCATCCTAGTTAGCAATCAATGTGTCATTCTAATTAGAAAAAAAATCCTATATAGTAGCTTACGTGGTATCCTAATTTGAAATAATTCTGAAAAAATCACAAAAATGTGAGAAAAATAGAAATGTGGTCTAAGTGAAGGAATTTGCCCAAAGTATATTGGTTCTAATATCCAAAAGGAATAACTTTTAATTATAGACCTAAAAAACTATTAAAAACATTTCATAAAAATATTATGTGGTAGTTTACGTGGCATCTAAGTAGGAACATAATGTACCGATTCAAACCAATTAATTTTGACCTCGAGCCGGAAAGCAGAATCTTAATTACCATAACCCTAATTAAAATTCTCAAAAATTAATAAAATAAATGAATAAACACATAGAAATAAACAAATGACAAAAATCATGTAGAGATTCATGAAAAAAATGAACTAAAGATTCTCAAGAAAATGAAAAATAAAAAATCACAAAAATACAAGAAAAATAAAAAAGTGGTCAAAATGAAGAACATTGGCTAAAATAAAAAACTATTAAGTTTTAATATTTGAGAGGTATTAAGTTTTAATCACAGACTTCAAAAGCTATTAACAATCACAAATAAAAAAAATAGGTCAAACAAATTATGTTCATTGGTTGACTTTGATCTTAATTAGACTTCCAAGTGAACTAAATTTGTGATTTTTAATAGCTTAATTTCTGGTCTCTAATTAAAAATTAATATAGGGTATTTTAGCCAAATTCATTCCAACCACTTTTCAATTTTTCTTGCATTTTTTGTGAATTTTTCATTAATTTTAAATTTTCTTGGGAATTTTTTAATTTATTTTTCATATGAATCTATACATGATTTTTGATATTTTTTCATTAATTTTTCATTTTTTGTGTTTATTAGTTGATTTTATTATGTTATGAGATTTTTAATCAGGGTTATGATAATTCGGGTTCCAATTTCCAGCTTGATGCCGAAATTAATTTAGTGTATTATGTTTGTTTCCTCTTGGATACCACATTAATTGTTACGTAGGATTCTTATAAAATGTTTTTTGTTAGTTTTTGGGTGTTAAATAAGCTGGCTTCTCAAGAGGGGGGTGAATTGGGAAGATTAAAATTTTTCTTCTGAAAACGTCAAGAAGGTGAAGAAGACAAAAGGGTGAAGGTAAAATAGAGTACAAATGAATAAATAGTAAGAATAGCAGTAGGGAAGAGAAGACTCAGAAATTTATCCTGGTTCGGTCTCTCAACTTGACTTACTTCCAGTCCCCAAGTCACCACTTGAGATTTTCTACTATTCTGCAAGAATTCAGTGGGTTTCTTGTAAATACCACAGTACAAAGTTGATGCTCTGTTTCTAAAGCTCACACTTTCACTCTTTGCACTCTCACTTAGTGCTTCCCCAATCCCTTGTGATATCCCCTCACAAGAAAATCTTTCTTCAAGATGAAGATAAGATTGTTTACAACTAATAAACTCTCTCAATCAGAGTGAATATGAAAGTTAAGGTACAATGAATGAAGTATGTAAGAGTAAATAGACTTTGAGTAGATGATTTGACAGAGTTTCAGTATATACAAAGTAATTCTTGTTATCCACATCTTCAAATGAAGTTTTATTTATAGATTTCTACCTCAACTATTTGTTAGAGACAGGATCTAGCCGTTAGAGATCTTGAAAGGGTAAAGTTCAAATTTTGAAAGGGTAAAGTTCGTCTGTCAGAGAGACCTCTTTCAAACTTGCTTCAGAATTCGAATTTATGAACACTATCATTCGTATGTCAACATATCAACACAACAAACTCTCAAGCTTTGTTTTTTGAAATTCGAATTTTCATATTTAAAGTTTGTCTGTCAGTGGGCAAATTCAATGTTCTTTCTAAACTTGTTTTTAGATGAACTTTGACATATTGTCAGACAAATTTTTCAATTTTCATAAGTTTCATTTTATCTAAAATTTGAATTTTCAAAGGTCAACATTCGTTTGTCAAAAAAGGCTATTTTCAGACACGTATCAAAATTCAAATTTCTCAAGTCAAAATTCGTCTATCAGAAAAGCCTCTTTTCAGACTTGTTCATTTTCAACATGAAATTCGAATTTCCAAAGCCAAAGTTTGAATTTTCAAAACGACAGTTCAGTATAAACCTTTCAAACTTCGTCTATTGGTGTGTGTTTTTCAAATATTCCATGAATTAACATAGAATCAAGGTTTTAAAACATCTTTTTACCAAATCAAAGTCTTTTACTCAAATTAAAACATTACTAAATATTCTACATCTATCTTTGTACTGATTTCTCCAGGATTCCTTCACTTGAAACCTTTTGTGCACCTTGAATATCTTTATTCCAAGCTCTTGAAGGTTGGTTTGGAATCATCAAAACACTTGATTCAACATTCTCACCCTTTTTGATGATGACAAAACAACTTGCAAACTGGATTAGTACTTGGGTTTGCTTTAACAAGCTCCTCCTCAACATATGCATTATATTTCAAAAGATATCATATATAGTAGATCAAGTAAGAAGATTCGAAGATTAACAAGAACAGATCATTGCAACCAAGAAACTCTTTCATTTCATTAAACATCACTTTTACAAGAACCAATAGTGCAATACTTTAACACAATATAAAACATAGTACACAACACAGTCAACAGAAACAGAAAAGGAAAGCACTACAAGAGGATCCAAGCATAAGTTCTAATCACTTTTTCTTTGACTTGGTCTTCTTGCTGTAAGTCTTTCCAGAAGGCTCAGCAGCAGACTTTCCAGTTTGCTCACTCTTCTCCCCCTTTTTGGTATCATCAGGAAGGTGAACAAAATCAGCAGGAGGAGGGATCTGAGACACTGGAATAGCTTGAAGAGGCACAGGGACAAAAGGCATTTTTGGATTGATCTTTGGCAAGGACCAAAAAACTTCAAAACTTGTGTCTTCATCTTCATCATCAGAAATCTCAAGAAGTTCAGAAATTTCTTGCCTTGTGACTGCCAATTGTGCCCTTCTTTCCTCCTAGAAACTATAATATGTAACAAGTGAGGGAGCAAGAGGAGGAAACATTTCTTTAAGCCTTCTTCTCTGAGCTTGTAAGAGAGCATTGTGTGCAATTGCTTCCAGAACAACAAAAGGCACAATGCTTCTTTCTTTATTTAGGGCAGCCTGCATGAATGGAGAAGTGGAGATGACTGCCACTAATTTTTCTACTTGCTCAGATTCTTGCTGAGACATGATTGACTCTTGAGCATCTGCTGGATTGGGGTCATGAGAGCTTGAATCTCGAGGTTCTTCTTCTTCCATACCATAGTCCAAGGAGGGACCAGGACTTGGTGTGCTCAGTGTTCCAGCAACCTCAGTATCATCTACAGCATTATCATGCTCAGAAGAGGCTAGCTAAAAGGGGCTTGGAGGCTCAGGAGTTGGAGACTTAGCACGCTCAGAGAACCCTGGCTGAGGTGGAGCTGATGTGGCAGGAATAGCTTTCCAAATGTCTTCATATGCATCAGCAACCACTTTCATGCTCTTAACCAATTGGTGGATCTGATCTTGTAGATGAGCAAACTTGGCATTGTACTCATCCCTGATGCTTAATATGAGTGTAGACAGACTGTCATACAACTCAATGATCTTGGTTGGCTTGACACGAGAGGAAGGAGTAGATGGAATGTGAGCAGGCAGAGATGGAGATGGGACAGGCTGAGAAGGCTGAGGTGTAGGTCTTGCAGGAGCCTCAGAGGTACCTTCTTGTTGTAGGGAGGCATCTTCAACAAAGAAGAGATCTTCAGATTTTCCTGCTCCCTTCCCAATCCATCTTCCTTCATTTTTCTCAATCCTCATTCTTTATAGCTCCTCTTCCTTGAAAATCTCAGTGGGTTTCCCTTTCCCCTTTTCAAGGTGCTGAATCCTAGCATATTGTAGAATTCTGGAAATGATTGCTGCATAGGGAAGTGTAGAGTCTTTCCTCTGATCCCTTGCCTTGATCATGCGTTGGAGAATGATATGTCCCATGTTGATGAGCTTTCACGCATGATTACTGCTATCACATGTGCCTCTGCCCTTGTGATCAGATTGAAGCTACCTCCTTTGTTGAAGATAATCCTAGACATTATGTAGTGTAGGATCCTCACTTGAGCACTGAGGTCAGTAGGCTTTAGTAAATTTATGGTTGGCCTATTCTCCTTTCTTCTGAACAAAGTATTCAGGATTATGCTTTCCTTGTAGTTCAGAAAAGGGCCACTTTCTTCATCAGCAGTCTCTGCCTCATCCATATATCCGGAAGCAGTGATGTCAATCTTAAGGCCATCTTGCCCTGGGATTTCCAACACTTCATTGAAAGTTTCATCTGTGAGCCAGATCGTCTTTGATCTTAGATTGACCTCCCACTTCTTCTTCTTGCTATTGTACTTCAAGAAGGCATACCATGTCTTAACCACTTCATCATCATACCTCTCCAGTATCTCTAACAGATTCTTATATCTTAGCATCCATATCCCAGCATCAAAACTGTTAGAGACTAAGAAATCTTCCAAGTTCACACAGTGAGGCTTGATTATCTTTTTACTTGCAAACTTAGTTGAGTATTCTTCCTGAATCTGAGGAGTGCTCCATAATGGCATTGTTGTGAGTTAGTATTCTCTGGATTCAGTACTGGAGGAGGAAGTGGAAGCAACAGCATCAGTAGCAGGAACAGGGACTGAAGGCTCTGTTTTCTTCAAAGAAGAGGGTCCAGCTTTCTTTGATTCTGCCTTTGGGGTTGTCTTCTATCGTTTGGAGGGAGTTGCCTTGCTTGATTTGGCTTTTCTCTTCAGTTTTTCACCCTCCTTTGAGGCATATTGGGATTTAACCATTCTTTTTGGTCGTGCCTCTCCCTTTTTAACTTCAAGATTCTTTACTCATGCCATTTTCATGAATGAATGTTTCAGAATGAAGCTGAGAATGGGTTTATAGGGTGCGAAAATCAGTTTAAATGGTGGGAAATGAAGATTTACGGTCAGAATTAAAGAGCATTGAAGAGAGAATTTGAACAGACTTAGAGAAGGAATGAATAGGGTTACGTCTGTTCAGAGGAAAACCATCAGTTTTAACTTAAGTAACCGTCTGACAGATGAATTTTGAGGGGTCAAAATTCGAACTTCGAGTAGTTAAAAGTTAAACCGTTCAGCAAAGCTGAGTGACAGATGAATTTTCTTCCGAAAGTTTGTCTAACAGAGGTTCAGTTCAAGCAGCACAGGATGAACAGACAAACTTTGTCTCAACAAAATTTGAATTTCAAAGATCAGGCAACAATCAATAATCAATTCAACAAACAACAGACAAATTATGCACATGAAAATTCGTCCTTCAGAGATTCAACAATATGAGCATGTTCCAACAGATGAATTTTGAGTGCAGAAATTTGAATTTCTGCACTTTGTAAAGGTTCTCCAACATGTGTATATTATGAAATGGACATTTGTATAAACATCATGTTGGACAAAGATAACATTGAATCTTTTATTTTTGAAAATTTGAACTTTCAAGGATCAACAGACGAATTTCGAGGGACCACCGAGAACTGTTCCAAGCTAAAATTTGTCTATTGGGCATCTAAATTCAAATGTTGAGCATGCTCCCTCGTTCAAAAACACAATTTATCAAGGAAATTCATCTAACACACAACTAAAATATGAATTTTAACTTTAAAAACTTACAGAATGGATTCAGAACTCAGATTTCTTGCTGTCTCTTTCTCCTTTTGACTATTCCATTCTGATTTGCTCCATTTTTCAAATCTACTGTCATTTAAACTCATGAGGAGCACCTATAACTTACATTAAACTTTCTCCGATGCTTAAGTTAGAATTTACTTATTGTTAGAAAATCTAAAAATAGAAATGCACAAGGATTTACTTACAATTTATTGAGATTTACCATACCCAATTCTCTCCTGATTTTGCAATGTCTATCTTTTGATGGAGGCTTTGTCAAGATATCAGCAACTTGATCCTCTGTTGGGATGTATTCTAATCTAATTTCTCCTTTCAGAACATGATCTCTTATGAAGTGGTGCCTAATTTCAATATGTTTTGTTCTTGAATGCATGATAGGATTCTTTGTGATATTTATGGCACTTTAGTTGTCACACATGATTGGTATTTCCTTCATCTCAACCTCAAGATCCTCAAGCTGCTGTCTTATCCAAATGATTTGGGCACAACAACTTCCAGCTGCAACATATTCAGCTTCTACCATGGATAAGGCCACACTGTTTTTCTTTTTACGAAACCATGAAACCAAGGATCCTCCAAGAAACTGACACATTCAACTTGTGCTTTTCCTGTCAGTTTTGGATCCTGGAAAGTCAGCATTAGTGCATCTTTTGAGATCTTCTCCATTTCCCTTTGGATATCAAAGACCCATCTGTGATGTTTCAATAAGATATCTGAAGATATGCTTCACAGTAGTTGCATGGGTTTCCTTGGGACATGATTGGAATCTTGCACACATACAGACACTAAACATGATATCAGGTCTGCTGATAATTAGGTACAGTAGGGATCCAATCATTCTTCTATACTGGGTTATGTCAAATATTTTCCCTTTTTCATCCATATCTAGTTTGGTTGTTGTAGCCATAGGTGTTCCCATTGGCTTGGTATTCTCCATCCCAAACTTCTTTAGCAATTCTTTTAGATTCTTGGATTGATTGAGAAAGATACCATCATCACACTGCTTGATTTGCAATCCAAGAAAGAAGTTGAGTTCACCCATCATGGACATTTCGAATTCTCCCTGTATTAGCTTAGAAAAATTCTTGCAAAGAGATTCATTAGTAGCACTAAATATAATATCATCAACATAGATTTGAACAATAACTAAATCTTTACTTTCTTTCTTAGTGAATAAAGTTGTATCTACTTGTCCTCTGTTGAATCCCTTTTCAGTTAGAAAATTACTTAATCTTTCATACCATGCTCTAGGGGCTTGCTTTAAACCGTAAAGGGCTTTCTTTAGTTTATAAACATGGTTTGGTTTTGTAGAGTCCTCAAAACCTGGAGGTTGGTCTATATAAACTTCTTCCATGATATATCCATTTAGAAAAACACTCTTCACATCCATTTGATATAACATAATATTTTTCATGCATGGATATGCTAACAGAATTCTAATTGCTTCTAATCTAGCCACTGGAGTAAAGGTTTCTTTAAAATCAATTCCTTCTTCTTAATTATATCCTTTTACAACCAGTCTAGCTTTATTTCTGATTATTGATCCAGATTCATCAAGTTTATTTCTAAAATCCCATTTAGTGCCAATGACAGGATGATTTTTAGGTATGGGCACTAAATCCCAAACTTGATTTAACTCATCTTACATAGCTAAAATCCAATATTCATCAGTTAAGACTTCCTCAGTACATTTAGGTTCAATTTGTGAAATGAAAGCACAATTTATCATTTGATCTCTTAACTATTTTCTGGTTTTAACTCTCTCTTGAACATCTCCTATCACTTGATCAACAAGATGATTCCTTTGATATCTCCAAGCTTTAGGGAGTTCTTGAGACATTTCTTCGTTGTATTCATCCTCAAAGTCTTTCTCCTGAATATCTTCCTCTATGTTAATAGATTCAGATATTATTGGAGGTTCAGTTTTACCTTCATCAGAAAAATCTAAATTTTTAAAATTTGAAAGAAGATCATCCTCATCAGTGACATGTTTGGAAACAGTTTCATTTTCAATGAATACTACATGTACACATTCTTCTACTAATTTAGACTTTTTATTAAAAACTCTATATACCTTACTTCTACTAGAATAGCCCAGAAATATACCGTCATCAGATTTGGCATCAAACTTACCCAGATTCTCCTTTCCATTATTATGGATGAAGCACTTGCAGCCGAACACATGGAGATGTGAGAGATTTGACTTTCTTCCTTTGTATAACTCATAAGGAGTCTTCCCAAGGATTGGTCTAATGTAGGCTCTATTTATGATGTAGCTTGCTGTGTTTACTGCATCAGCCTAGAATACTTGAGAAAGTTCCTTTTCATTCAGCATAGCTCTAGCCATCTCTCCAATTGTTTTGTTCTTCCTTTCCACTACTCTATTTTTTTCAGGTGTTCTTGGAGCTGAGAAGCTGTGATCAATTCCATGCTCATCACAATACTCCAGGAAGTATGAATTCTCAAACTCTCCTCCATGATCTTACCTGATAGACACAATAGAAATACCTTTCCCATTTTGCACTTTCTTAGCTAAGGTCACAAATGCATCAAACGTATCACTCTTAGAGGAAAGAAATAGTGTCCAGGTAAATCTAGAGTAATCATCCACAATTACAAGCACATACAGATTTCCTCCAATGCTTTTTACCCTAGATGGACCAATTAGATCCATATGTAATAGTTCTAATGGTCTAGTTGTGGTGACTATGTTTTTAGATTTGAAAGAAGATTTGATTTGTTTTCCTTTTAAGCATGCATCATATTCTTTGTCTTTTTCAAAAGTGATTTTTGGTACGCCAGTGACTAACTCATTTTTAACCAGTTTTGATAGTTGATTCATATTAACATGAGCTAATCTTTTATGCCACAACCAACTATCATTATCCTGGCTAATTAAGCATACAGAATCTAAGGGAGGAAGTTCATCAAGATCAATGGTATAGCAGTTACTATCCCTTTGAGCTTTGAGGATTACTTTGTGATCACTTTTTCTGATGACCAGGTAGATCTTCTAGTCAAACAGTACCCAGTTTCCTTTGTCACATGTCTGACTCACACTTAGTAGATTATGGTTGAGGCCAATTACAAACAGCACCTCTTCAATGGATGTTTCAGGATTTTTCTCCACAATGCCAATGCCAACTATTTACCATATTGATCACCTCCAAATGTCACCTTTCCTCCTTTCTTGTCTCTGAGAATGATGAACTTCTCCTTATCATCAGTCATGTGGCTTGAGCAGGCACTATCCATATACCATTTGTTGCTCTTTCTAGCTTTAAGACAAACCTGCAAAACATGGTTCATATTTTCTTTTTAGGTACCCAAATTTGCTTGGGTCCTTTTCTGTCAGTAGTCTTCTCCCTAGATACAGATGTACCTTTGGGAACCCACTTAACCTTCCTGTCAAGTCCATTTTTCTTTAAAGTACATTAACTGGAAATATGTCCCTTTTTGTTACAGAAGTGACAGGTGGTGAAGGGACTGCTGGATTAAGAAGCAGGAAGAAAACAATGTAGATAGTATTTTTGTTTTGCATGCCTTGGTTGATTATATGATTCAATGTGATGTGACATATGATCTTTCTTTCTATTGCTACTAGCATGTACAAAATGCCTCATGTACACATTCTGATTTTTCTTCCTAATCTTTTCTTTTACAGCACAAGGATCATAGCCAAGTCCAGTCTTTCCCTGTGATATTCTTTGGCTTCCTATTAAAGCAAACAATATATTTTTACCTTTAGTAAGCTTAGACATACTTTTCAATAGATATTCATTGGTTTGCTTTAGTTCAATACATGATTTACAGCAAGCAGATTCAGCAATAGGTAGAGAAGCAATTTCAGAGATGTTGCATTGTGATTTTAGTTCGTTAATCTTTTTCTTAGCTTGCTTCAATTCTTTAGCAACCTTAGCAAATTCATCATGCAGCTCATGAAATGCATCCAGTAATTCAGAATAGGAAGGTTCAGATTCATATGCCTCATCTTCTTGATCACTGTTGCATGGGACTTCTGTTTCTTCAGAGGCAAGTGCCATTAGACAGATGTTGGCAATTTCATCTTCATCATCCTCTTCTTCATCTAAGCTGTTGCCCCATATGATGAGATGTAGGCTCTTTTCTTCTTGCCTTTGTCTATAGCTTTCTTTTCTTTCTCTTGCTTCTTGAGGAACTGTGGACAATCCCATTTGATATGTCCCTGCTTTTTGCACTCATAGTAAGTGACAGGTTCTTTTGGTTCTCTCTTGCTATCTCCAGTTACTCCATTTTTGAAGATTTTCTTATTTTTCTTCTTGCTGTAAAATCTTCCAAATTTTCTGACCATCATTGCTAGAGTTTCTTCATCTAGCTCATCTCCATCATTAGATTCTTCTTCTTTCTCCTCAGCAGCTTTTAGAGCAAGACCTTTCTTCTTTCTGTATTGTCCTTCCTCCTTGAGAGCCTTCATTTTTCCTTCATACTCCTCGAGGCTACCAAAAAGAGCAGTGACAGAGGCCATTGATTCTCCTCTGGCTTCCTCTATTACTGTTACTTTGGGTTGCCATTCTAGAGGGAGAGCTCTGAGGATCTTTTTGACCTTTTCTGTTTGAGTGTACTCTTTTCCTAGACTCTTTAGTTGATTCACAATGAGGGTGAATCTCTTCTGTAGCTCTTTTACACTCTCTCCTTCAGCCATTCGGAAGCTTTCGTATTCACCTATGCATGTATTTAGTTTGTTTTCCCTAACTCCAGTTGTTCCTTCATGAGCAATTTGCAAGGTGTCCCACATTTCCTTGGCGGTGGAGCATTGTGAGATCCTGTAGAATTCATCTTGATTCAAAGCACTGACCAAGTAGTGTTTTGCCTTAAAGTTCAGCAAGACTCTTCTTCTATCTTCCTCATTCCATTCAGCTTCTGGCTTTTCTATGTACTTCCCATCATTCTGCAATACCATTAAAACAAAATCTCCCTTTTGGATGATGGACCAGATGTCCAGATCAATGGATTGGAGATAAATTTGCATCCTTATCTTCCAGTAACCATAGTGTTCTCCACTGAAACCAGGTAGTCTATTTGTGTTATTTCCCTCTGGTAGTATGCTTTCTCCTAAGCCAGTCATTGTAATTCCCGGACCGTAAAATCCTTTGATTAGGAATCCGGGCTTTGATACCACTTGTTAGATAAGCTGACTTCCCAAGATGGGGGTGAATTGGGAAGATTAAAAATTTTCTTCTGAAAATGTCAAGAAGGTGAAGAAAACAAAAGGGTGAAGGTAAAATAGAGTACAAATAAATAAATAGTAAGAATAGCAGTAGGGAAGAGAAGACTCAGAAATTTATCCTTGTTCGGTCTCTCAACTTGACCTACTTCCAGTCCCCAAGTCACCACTTGAGATTTTCCACTATTCTGCAAGAATTCAGTGGGCTTCTTGCAAATGCCACAGTACAAAGTTGATGCTCTATTTCTAGAGCTCACACTTTCACTCTTTGCACTCTCACTTAGTGCTTCCCCAATCCCTTGTGATATCCCCTCACAAGAAAATCTTTCTTCAAGATGAAGATAAGATTGTTTACAACTAATAAACTCTCTCAATCAGAGTGAATATGAAAGTTAAGGTACAATGAATGAAGTATGTAAGAGTAAATAGACTTTGAGTAGATGATTTGGCAGAGTTTCAGTATATACAAAGTAATTCTTGTTATCCATATCTTCAAATGAAGTTCTATTTATAGATTTCTACCTCAACTATTCGTTAGAGACAAGATCTAGCCATTAGAGATGTTACCCAATGGTTATACTGAGAAACTATCTGTTCACCAACCGTATTTAATGCTTCTGACACTCAAAGTTTGAATTTTAGTTGGTTAACAGACGAATTTCGCATAAATCGAAAGTTACAGCCTTTAACGTTGAACTCTCTAAGTTCATCTGTCGTGAGGCAAAATTTAAATTTTCATCTTTAGAAAATGATTCTATGTTGGAATATACGAATTTCCATGTTTAAAGTTGTTCTGTTAAGTGTGAACAGTAAATTCAATTTACTACAGTGTCCTCGAAATTCGAATTTTGGAACTCCAAAATTCGTCTGTTAGAAGCTGGTTTACTCAGACACAATAGTTCATTAATTCAAAATTCGAATTTTGAAAGGGTAAAGTTCGTCTGTCAGAGAGACCTCTTTCAGACTTGCTTCGGAATTCGAATTTATGAACACTATCATTCGTATGTCAATATATCAACACAACAAACTCTCAAGCTTTGTTTCTTGAAATTCGAATTTTCATATTCAAAGTTCGTCTGTCAGTGGGTAAATTCAATGCTCTTTCTAAACTTGTTTTCAGATGAACTTTGACATATTTTCAGATAAATTTTTCAATTTTCATAAGTTTCATTTTATCTAAAATTTGAATTTTCAAAGGCCAACATTCGTCTGTCAGAAAAGACTATTTTCAGACACGTATCAAAATTCGAATTTCTTAAGTCAAAAATTCGTCTGTCAAAGAAGCCTCTTTTCAGACTTGTTCATTTTCAACACAAAATTCGAATTTCCAAAGCCAAAGTTCAAATTTTCAAAATGACAGTTCAGTATAAACCTTTCAAACTTCGTCTGTTGGTGGGTGTTTTTCAAATATTCCATGAATTAACATAGAATCAAGGTTTTAAAATATCTTTTCACTAAATCAAAGTCTTTTACTCAAATTAAAACATTATTAAACATTCTACATCTATTTTTGTACTGATTTCTCCAGGATTCCTTCACTTGAAACTTTTTGTGCACCTTTGATATCTTTATTCCAAGCTCTTGAAGGTTGGTTTGGAATCATCAAAACATTTGATTCAACATTGGGGTCTCTGATTAAAAGTTAATCCCGCACGTCCTTTGAGTATTGGAACCAATGTATTTTATTTACCACTATTTTCTATTTTTCTTGCATTTTTGTGATTTTCAAGTTTTTTTCCAACTAGGATGATTTGATACAGTTCGTGGTACAGTTGGCAAATTAATGGTCATTGTCATTTACTTTAACTGGTAGGGTAAGTTTTAGGATACCAGTAGCAACTTTGAGAACACTTTGGAGATATTAGTAGCACCCTAGTTAGCGGTAGTGATTCATATGAATGCCATGTGGCAAGACAACAGTGAGACATTGCTAACATGGTAGATGGAGTTGTTGATGTGGTAAAACATGTAGATAATGGATGCTAATGTGGATGAAATATTAGTTGATTTTAATGTTAACTATCTCTTCCTTAGGTGTGTGGTGAAAAATATTTTTTTTAATGAATCCCTATTTGAAGTTTGGACATTTACAAAGAGCTTCAAAGTTTCGATTCTATAACATCCTAAATTTTCAAATAAAGATTTAGAAGCAGTTAGTTAAAATATATAAAACTGATACTTTTTTTTTTAGAAGCAGTTAGTTAAAATATATAAAACTGATACTTTTTTTTTTGGCACCAGTGTAAAACTGATACTTAAAAACTCAAATTTCAAGAGAAAAGAAAAATCATTTTAGACTAAGTTCAAATCCAATCCCTAAAGTTTAAATCCAATTGAGTATTAAGTCTTTGTATTGAAATTTTGGTAGCATAACGACTATAACTCAATGGATCACAAATAAAACTTGTTTAAAAATCTTTAAATTATAAACAAATAACATATACTAAGATTCAAATCAACCTTATAAACCATCTTAACACATCAAAATCAATGCGAAACAAACAAATGTTGAGCCTAAAACAAGGCATTTCCATGGATTGGGCCATACATCCTACGATACCCAAGAAAGACATTCAACAAGTAAAACTTAAAGCTCAAGGGGTCTTAAATTCAACAACTAACATTACATTCTTTTCAAACTAACTACAATGAGCATATCATGCCAACCACCATAACAAAAGATAGGTTGTCAAGTATCAATCAAGCATACATATAGGGAAGATCCCATAGATAAGACAAGGTCTAACTAAATAAGTTACATGGTGTCATGAGTGTTCCTACACTTGGCACAATATATAAATGAAAACATGTGTTCTCAAGGTCCAATACCAAAATAAACAACAAGAAACTCAAATATCCCCCAAAAGCCGTTAAGAGAGAACTAGGTCTCCTTAGTCTTTTCCTTACTAGTATTAAAGCCTTCACTTGAAAATGTTAGTTATAGAGGGGATGAGACAAAGTCCCAATAACCATGGGCAAGTAAAATAAGTATAAAGTTTCAAAAAACATTTTTTACATGCTCAAGTATAAAAGAAATAATGCAATACACATGATATGCAATGGAACTCACAATGATCACGGTTAAAACCATGGGCTAATAATTACCATCATAAGGTAACTCTAATAAGTGGCCCCCTTTCAATAGTTAATGAAGGCTGGTTCTGGGTAACCACCAAGCTATCCTCCTACCAGTCATGACTTGGCCAAATGCCATACATTAGTGGTTGTCTTCTTCCCTTAGACCACATAAATTGGTGATAATTTAGAGAAAGTGCATAGCCACCTGAGTCTCCTGGCCAAAAAATAACAATTTAGTGATAGGGATATAACACATTTCACTACCTTGATACAAGGCCTCGTGTGCCATTTAGTGGATCAGAATACCATGTGATATTCAATGACATTATCACTCAACCAACATATGCTCAATCATGCATAATTACCAGTGATAATGCCAATATGCCATACTACATGTTATTTCAATCAAAATATATCATTATGCTAGTATCATCATGCTTTCCAATAATCATACATGTATACATTACCATTGGTCATTATACAATATATATATATATAAAGAAGAAAGAAAGTACTGGTGTTTTACTAGTCATGCCAACATGCATATAGGAAAAGTTTCAAATGTATATAATTTAGCAAGAGTTACACCTTAGTTACCTTAAGTCGTCGAAACTTACACAATACTATAGGCCATCGGATCACCAACTACACAAATATAAGAGGGATGCAATCCAAATCAATATATGAAGTTCCAAACACAGCTCAAGACCAAAACAAGCATAAAAACTCCAATAATAAGACCGTTAGAACTACCCAAGATTATTTAATACTTGCAAGGCCAAATTTCTCACTCAATATGAGAGTCACTTACTAACAAATTTGTTGCTTCCAACCATCTCCTTGGAAGGTACTTCAATCAAGTAGGCTTACATCCTACACAACCGAGTTACACAAGAATCAAGTGGTGACATAGCCTTCGGTTGACCACAACTTGGTGACTCAAGTATAAACTCAACAAAATCATGAATCTAATACCATACCCATTCAAATTTACACCCAAATCAAGTCCCCAAATCAGCCATTATATTAGAAATTTTGTGCTCCAAGGAAACCTCCAAAGTAGGAAGCTAAGGTTTGAGAAATTACAAGCTTAAACAACCGAAAACTCCTACCCAAAACTTATAGACACATTATAACATTTCATTGAAGCATCTAAACTCATATTAATCGGTGGAAACTTCAGAAAATTCAAATCTTTAATCATACCCATGAATTACCACTTCAAAGCTTGAGAAAAGAGGAAAGGAGGAAGTGGAAATCATGTTACCTTAGATTGGAGCCTCTCAAAGCCTAGAGACCATGTCATCCATGCCAGACTTCAGAACCCTAGTAGAGCCACCCAAAAAACCCTCCAAATTCGATGTTCATATGAGATGGGATTTTTTTTTTAAGAAAATAAATCCATGACCTAAATTCGTGATTTCACATTGATGAAATCGTGATTTGAGACTACAATTGGTGAAATCACGATACTAACTTCCCAAATTGTGATACAATACATTTTTCGTAATTCTTGCTACCAAATCGTGATTTCAAGGGTACAACTTCGCAATTTGCACTATTATACGAGCTTCTACTTCTGAACCCCATATCTTGAGCTACAGACCTTGAAAAATTGCAAATATAAACTTTTTGAGATTTCTACTTTTCAATGAAATATCTCTCACTTAAAAATAATGTCATTTGATCTCTAAAATTTATCAATTTCCAAAATTGCTCAGTTAAGCTTAGTGAAGATCTCTAAAAACCATTGAAACATATCCATAACTTTGAGTATCATTAATTAAACATGAATATGTTTAGATGACTATTAAGCTTCCAAAACAACTCTTAATAATATGGGATGTTGCAAATTCCAAACATGAGGTGATTCATCATGGGATATATTGTGGCATTCTTTTTTTCTCTTGGAGCACTTCTCAATGATTGTGGGAAAGTATAATCTTGTATCATGGGAATGTCATGGCTTATAAAGGCGGCACATTTGACACTATTCAAAAGCAATGATGTTTTGCCACCTGTCACACCGTTGGAATGACATTTAAATAGTTGAAGGAAGAAGGAATGCTTAAATAAAAGCACACTTTGAGGATGAATTTAAGAAAAAATAAGTTAGGGACTAAATTACAAATCAAGGTAAAGTTAATGGTAAAGTTGCTACTGTTTGCCACATCAGCAACTTCACCTACCATGTTAGAAACATGTCACATCTCACCTCCATCTTACGACATGACATTCATAGGAATCAATTTGCAAATGATATCATCTTACCACATGACACTCATATGAATCAATTATATGATAGTAGATGAACTAGTTTCAAAATTGATGCAATTTTTTTGTTGTGGACAAGGAATTTTGACTTTAGGATCTTTAGTCTCTTATTCCAATTTTGAAAGGTTTCAGTCTTAGTTATTTTTTTTTAAAAAGGAATCTATTTCAAGTTAATTAAGAAAAAGCAATAGCCCACTTGCTATTTTATGTAATGAAAATGTTATTTCTTGTCTTTTTTAGAATTATTTATCTTTCATTAGAATATTTAGAATATCTTTTAGATTTAATTTAGGTTTTATATTTTAACTTTTAGTTATTTCCTATTTTATAATTTCTTTTCTTTTAAGTTTAAGTTAGAATGTCTTTTGGTTTTAAAAAAATTCTAAATAAGTGAGATTCTTGCAATCTCCTTAGATTGAATCTTTAGGTTAAATAATTTTCTATTTTATTAGATTATATCAATCTTCTAAAATCAAATTTATGTAAGACAAGATTGAGTAAAATTGAGTTGTTTTAGTTATTATTTTTTTTTTGGATCATCGGAAGAACACCAGCCATTAACCTTTATACACACTAGCAATATTACAATCCCTTTGCAAAAACTTAAATAAAATATGAGGGCTATTGGAAAAACCATGAAAACCAGGAAGCGCAGTGAGGCCGTTTTTTGCAAGATAGTCCGCAGCTCCATTTGCATGACAGCTCACATGCTTTAATTCCACTTGCCAATCCCTCAGCAACAGCGCACGAGCCTCCATAATAATTCCATAATTTGTGTGATAACTATTACATCCTGCTTGGATAAGCTCAATTGCCTCTGTTGAATTTGATTCTTCAGTCACCTTGCGAAAACCACAATCCCAAGCTACCTTAAGTCTAAGAAGTAGTGCCCAGATCTTAGCAAACAAGCACTCACCATCAGTTATTTTATTCATAAATCCAAATTAGAAATTCCCATCTGAGTCCCTTATCAAACCACCACACGCTGCACTAGTTGTGGAATATGCATAAGCACCATCGACGTTAACTTTAACCCATCCACTTACTGGGGGTTTCCAGTGCTTACTTTGCTCTTGGATGCTTTTTTGCAATTGCCCCTTTGCCAATTTCTCTTGAGCTTCACTCATGCTATTAATAATGGCATAGACATTAGCAATGATTTTAGTATTGTCCATTTTCATGCCTTCAAAAACCACTAAGTTCCTATGTTTCCAAATCCACCAGCACGTAACAGTAAATAAAGCTCTCCAATTATAATCTTTCCCTCTGTTCCTAAAAGAGATGTTCCACCTGATCCACTCTTGAGGACCTAGCGTGTTGAAATAGTGCCAGGCATCAAGATGAACCAACTCTTTCCATAAACTCCTCAAAAACACAATCATGAAGCATATGAATGGTATCTTCAGTTTCCTTCAAACAACATGGGCATAAATCATCAATGCAGAGACCTCGTTTCCTACGTGCCATGTTAGTGAGAAGCTTCTGATGATATGCCAGCCAAATGAATGTACGACACCTCTGTGGGACCTTATTATTCCAAATCTTGTCCCAAAGTGGGTCTTGACTCTCTTCGTGAATAAGATGATCATACGCAAATTTAACAGAGAACTCCCCACTTCTTTCCCATGCCCAACGCACCCCATTCCACTATCAACAATCACAGTGCCTTGTCGAACCTTCTCCCAAGTAGTTCTGATTCTGGACCAAACGTTCAAACCTACACATTTCATATCAATCTTGGGAATGAGGTCATCTCCACATTTATATTTGTCACGAACCACTTTAACCCAAAGGTTATCACGTTGCTTCATTAGATTCCATCCAAGTTTCATGAGTTTTGAGTGGTTTTGATACTTAGCATGTCGAAGTCCAAGGCATCCCTTCTTTTTAGTTTTGCACGCTTCATCCCATGCAACCAGAGGTATTTTCCTCCTATCCTCCAAATTGCCCCATAGAAGAGCTCGATTGCATTTATCCAAAGTATCCCACGTGCTAACAGGCATGTGAGAAGTTTGCATGACATAACCAGGCATTGCAGAAGTAACAAACGAAATGGGAGTAGCTCTTCCTGCTAGAGAAAGAGAATTGGCCTTCCAACTAGATAGCCTTCCTTTCACTTTATTAATCACCTCATGAAAAGTATCTTTCTTGACTGCATGATGGATAGGTACGCCCAAGTATTTTCCCAGGTCACCGGTTTGTGTAAAACCAAAGGTGGAACTAATCTCATTCCGCTTATTATGATTCACATTATCTGAGAAAAAGACTCTGGTCTTTCTTGAATTGACCTTTAGCCCAGAGCTTTGACAGAAACAAGTCAAACAGTTGAGAATAACACTCGCCTGCTGTAAAGATGCCTAAGCAAAAATCATAATATCATTTGCAAAGAACAGATAGGATATAGGTGGGCCTTTCTTGGTCAGCCTAATAGGCTTCCACTCCCCTCCATCTATCTTCATTTGAATCAGATGGGTTAATTTTTCCATGCAGATGACAAAGAGATAGGGTGACATGGGATTACCCTGTCTTACAGCACGTGACGATTGAAACTTATTTGCTTTATTACTGTGCCATAGATGCTGCAAAGATGTTGTTGAGACACAGCATGAAATCACATCCACAAGGTTTTGGGGGAGGTGGAGCTCTTTCATACAATTGACAAGAAAGCCCTAGTTCACCCTCTCATAAGCTTTTTCCAGGTCAATCTTAATCGCCATAAAACCTCGTTTCCCTTTCATGGTCTGCATGGAGTAAATCACTTCTTGTGCCACAATAATATTATCCAAACTATGACGTTCGAGGATGAAACTACATTGATTAGGAGATATAACTTTAGGAAGGAAACCTTTTAGTCTGTTAGCAACAACCTTTGAAATAATTTTATATATGACATTGCAAAGACTAATAGGTCTAAGATCCCTCAAAGTCTCAGGAGAGTCTTTTTTAGGAATTAAAACAATCAACGTGCCATTCACCTATTGAATTTCCCTTGGGTTGGCAAATAAATATTTCACGAAAGCTGTAATCGTACTACCCACATTATGCCATTGATTTTGATAAAATAACACATTAAATCCATCAGAACCAGGAGATTTAAGGGGACCTCTACTAAAAATAGCTTCTTTGACCTCCTGGTCAGTCACCTCCTTCCCACACAAGCCAAGATACAGGTTGTCAATCTATGGGTAGGTGAAATTGCATTCGAGCTCAGTCCTGGCCACCTGTTCTTCAAAGAACAACGATGAGAAAAATTCCATGGCTTTCTTTTTTATAACCTCACCTTCATAGCACCATTCACCTTCTTCATCATAGATAGCACCAATCTTATTGATCTTTTTTCTTTTAGTTGCACAAGCATGAAAATAGTGTGTATTCCGATCACCATAAAGTGACCATTAGAGTCTTGCTTTCTGGGCCCACAATAATGAATCTTGGGTCAACACTTCCTCAAGTTCACACCATAGTTGTTGTTGAAGATCCTCTAAGAAAGTCGTATCACCCCCTCTGCTTAAAGCCAAAGAAATACCATCTAAGCACCTCAAGAGTTTTTGTTTGTGATAAATAGTGTGACCAAACACATCTTTATTCCACTTGCTACAAGCTTAAGCAAACTTAGTGATATTCTGGTTCCAGGCTGTATCATCCTTCCATTCCCTCCTTACCAGGTCCTCAAAATTTTCATGCAATACCCAGGACGCAATAAATTGGAATGGTCTGTTGCTATGCTGCTCGTCTTCATGATTATTTAGACTCAGAAGAATAGGACAGTGATCAGATTTGAGAGGTGGTAGATGTTTGACAGTGGCATTCATGAAGCAATCAACCCAACTATCATTGGTAATAAATCTGTCAAGCCGAACCTCAGTCTTACCTCTCTTCCATGTATACCTTGGTCTCATAAATCCCAAATCATTCATTTTGGTTGACTTGAACCACCTACAGAAGTCTCTGTCACAGGGGGTACTGTACAAAGCTGACGAAGTTCTTTCTTCACCAAGCAAAGTAGCATTAAAATCTCCCCCTACTACCTAAGGTTCATTAGTGGTGATTCCCATGTGAGTGAGATTTTCCCAAAGGTCACGACGTCCACTTACATTGGGACTAGCATACACTACTATCATCATCCAACTCACATCCAGCAATGACTCCAACTTAAGATGAATGTATTGTCTGCTTCTCTCAGTAATATTCACTTTTCAAATATTTGAATCCAATAGACACTAGATGCCGCCACTGTAACCCTCTGCATCCACAACTACAGAGCTTTGAAAACCTAGCGTACCCACTCTCTTCGAAGACTTTTTTGGGTCACACCTAGTCTCTAGCAGGAAAATCCAAATTATAAATTTTTTAAGGTCTCTGACTAAATTCGGGAAGCCTAGAGACCCAGTGCCCTAGAATTCTAGAGCATAAAATTCATAAATCTTGTATAGATAATTGGTGAGGTTTCCTGTCTCCCACCAAGACGTTATATGCACTAATATTCATTACTTCATGCCTATCCACATTCACATTGACCCCAGAATCTTTCTACATATGTTCAGTAGGTTGAAGTTTCGAGGGAGGCTGAGTCTCAACCTTTATTGTGTGGCCCATAAATAGTGGAGTCTCCATCCGATCCATATCCATTTCTAGGCCACAAGTGACATCATTTGTTTCCAAACAAGGCTATTGATTTGATAGCCCATTCTGAAGAAGCTCAAAAGAGTTACTTATGTCAATGGACCCATTGCCATTGACCAATTTTCCCTCTTGTCGGCTACTTCCAGGCCCACTCATTTTGTTCTCTTTACCTTTTGCTTTTAGCCGAGATGTGCTTTTCCTTTTAGATCCAACAACTAGGACCCATTCTAGATTAGGATTGGCTTTCAACTCCTTCCCAAATTTCGGTTCCTCCTCCTTTGACTTCACGCTAGTTGTACCCATCACGTTACCCTTAACAGATCTTCTACCATGCGTATCCTGCTTATGACCCTCTCCCACTTTCAGTCGCTGCTATTTCTTCATCTGATTATCATTTGCATCTCCTTGCGGATTCCTTGCCTGAAATCCTATATTCATTCCCTTCATATCTATTTGCATTAACCTTCCCCAAAATTCATGCTGACTAAACACATTTCCCGGTTTAAGCCTATCACTAGTGTCAGAAACCACGCTGGTGACTTGGGTGCTCCCATTTGCTACTTGCTTCCCCTGGCTTCCGTTCGAACTTACTTCAGCCATCACCTGGCTTTTCTCAGATTCCCTATCCAGACATTGATCCTTATAGTGCCCATACTTACCACATCCAAAGCAAACTAGGTGAAGCCCCTTATAAACAATTTCCCTATCTTCCCCAAAAGCAAAGAAGGAGGGAAGCAAAGGTTGCTGCAAGTCTAACTCCACACAGATCCTAGCAAACTCACCTTTATCATGGATAGACGTCGACCAATCCACTTTAATGGTTTTGCCAACCATATCGCCTATTTTCTGAAGAAATTCCACATTATAGAATTCCACAGGTAGATCCGGTATATGAATCCAGGCCGCTATCCTCCTTTGGAGATCAACTTTCCATGGGTTGAAATTAGGACGCCATTTTTGTGCCAACAGATAATGGTCATTGATCATCCAAGGCCCCTCTTGATAAGCATAATCTCTATCTTCTTTATCAACAAAGGACATAATAACCATTACTGAGGGGTGTTATTTTCAAAACACCCCTAGGTTTCCACATTCTTGTCATATGGTCAACTATGATATGTCTTGGAATGCTGGTCCCTAGAAGCTTGACTATAAGTGAGTTTATCCATGATTGACACCACATAGCATATTCCTTAGCAGTAACTTGCAGCTTCGGAGATTTCCTATAAATTCCAAGCACCTCCTTTCCATTAGTCTCCTCTCTCTCACTCATCTCCCCTTCTCTCACATCCTCTTTCGCATTCATTTGATGGAAATAATCTCCTCTTCCTGTCTCACCAAGTATCCCGTGATTCCAAGGGATAAAAGTTTCTCCTTGTAGGATTGAGGAAGAACCTTCCTTCGACACAGTGCCTCCTTTACCTTCCCCTTTGTACCCAACCCATTGCCAAAGATGAAACTTGATTGTTTCTCAAATGTATTCATACCTTTATCACGTTCACGTCCTCCCCCATGGTCACCGTCGCCCTCTCCACCACCGCCGCTCTCTCTTACACTCATTTCTAGGTTATTATATATATAAAATTTCTAATAGACTAACATCTATTCTATGCAATAGAAGTAGTTGATTGTTTTAGTTATTTCTCTCCCTTAGGTTCTCTCTTCTTAAGTTCTTCTAGTTTCTCTCTCATTCTACTTCTCTTCCTTAAGTCTACCCAACTTGTTTCTTGGAGGAGTTGCACCATATGCACCTAGAAGCGATGTGCCTTATGAAGTTGTTGGGTAAGCAATTGGGTGTAGAAATAACTTCTCTATACATAGTGGAAGAGTGCAAACTTCGAATAGTGGAAGAAAGACGTACCAAGCGATGTCTATCCCTACAAATAATTCCTTAGAACTTGAAAAAGACCATGATGTCTATCCCTACAAATAATTCCTTAGAACTTGAAAAAGACCATGACGTTATGATTGTAGAAGAAGATGATATACTCATCAAAGATCCTTCACTTGTGTAGCATGGAGATGAAAAATCTCAATGTTCTCTAGATTTTGATTCTAAGAGTGAAGCTCCTTAAAAGAAAGATAATAATGATGTCTTCCTTACCACTGGAAGGTGAAAGTTTAAAGAAAGATAATAATGATTGTGGTTCTCAATTTCATCTTATTGTTCAACCACCTTATACATGTGTTATGCTACCTATTGTGAAAAAGTAGAATGTTCTCTCACTTGATGGTTCTTTCCATCATTGTTTTGTTCGTTGGGAGGGATTTCCCAAATTGAATATTACTTGGGTCTATAAAGAAAAAGTCTCTCACTTAGATTCCATCATTTGCTATCTTGGGTCTACGTAGAGTTTTAACTCTCCAGAGAGTTTTTTTAAGCGAGGAAGAATTATGAAGAATGAATAATTAGAATATATTTTAATTTTAAATTTAATTTATCTCCTTTAAGCCCTTAGTCTCTGAGTTCTCTCTTCCTAAGTTCTTCTAGTTTTTCTCTTTTTCTACTTCTCTTTTATCTTATTAGGATTTATATTATCTTTATTTATTTTTTATTTTATGATTTCATTTTCTTTAAGTTTATGTTAGCTTTACTTTCTCTCTTTTTCACCAAGTTGTTATTAGGATAGCTCTAGGATTATTCTCTATGTAGATTTTACCTATTGAATGAATATTGAGTATTTTTTAGTGATATCTCTCTTTACTCCTAAGTTCTTCTATTTCTCCCTTCTTTTTGTTTATCCTCTCCTTAATCCATGCAATCAAATGAACATTCAATGGGATAATTAGGCTGGGTGCCAACGGATGACGAAAAGTGAGGATTATGGCTCCAATGGCACTATTGTTAGGGTTTAAAAGAAATTTTTTGACTTTTAGTATAAGATTAGGGAGGGGGAGAGGTAGACAAAAAGGATGAAGAAACCTAACCTTGGAAAGAAAGTAAAGCTAACTTAACCTAAACTTTAAGAAAAAAGGAAATCATATCATAAAATAGGAAATAAATAAAGATAATATAAATTCTAATAATTCCTAAAAGATATGATGAAACCTAATTAAATATAAAAAATAAGACTAAATATAAAATAACTTCATTTACATACAAGTAATCCTAATTATTTATTCTCTATCAATTACTTAGCAATTTGTATATTACTTAACAATTGTATAATAGATATATTTTTAGGTTAAATAATTTTTTATTTTATTAAATTATGTCAATCTTCTATAATCAAATTTATATAAGACAAGATTGAGTGAAATTGAGTTGTTTCAATTATTTCCCTCCTTTGAGTTCTCACTTCTTAAGTTCTTCTAGTTTTTTTTCTCATTCTACTTCTCTTCCTTAAGTCTACACAACTTGTTTCTTGGAGGAGTTGCACCGCATGCACGTAGAAGCCATGTGCCCCATGAAGTTGTTGAATAAGCAACTGAGTGTATAAATAACTTCTCTATATATAGAGGAAGAGTGATGTACCAAGAGAGGTCTATCCCTATAGATAATTTCTTATAACTCGAAAAAGACCTTGTTGTTGTGTTTGTAGAAGAAGATGATACACTCATCAAAGACCTTTCACCTAAGTAGCATTGAGATGAACAATCTCAATGTTCTCTTGATTTTGATTCTAAGAGTGAAGTTCATAAAAAAAAAAGATAATAATTTTGCTTTTACAGTGATGCATTCCTTACCTATCACTTACTTCCTTACCTCTGGAAGGCAAAAGTTTAAAGAAAGAATAATCTCCAAAATAATCTCTAGTAGCGAAAGTTGTTGATTGTGGTTCTCAATTTCATCAAAGACCTTTCTCTTGAGTAGCATTGAGATGAGATGAACAATCTCAATGTTCTTTAGATTTTGATTCTAAGAGTGAAGTTCCTCAAAAGAAAGATAATAATTATGCTTTTACAGTGGAAGGTGAAAGTTTAAAGAAAAAATAATCTCCAGTAGCGAAAGTAACAATTGTGTTCTCAATTTCATCTTGTTGTTCAACCACCTCGTTCACGTGTCACTTGATAATAATTCTGAAGAAGTAGAATGTTCTCTCACTTGATGCTTTCCGTAAATGTTTTGTTTGTTGGGAGGAGTTTCCTAAATTGAATATCACTTGGGTCTATAAAGAAAAAAGTCCTTCACTTAGATTCCATCATTTGACATTGGATTTACTTAGAGTTTCAACTCTCCATAGAGAGTTCTTTTAAGCAAGGAATAATTATGAAGAATGAATAATTAGAATATTTAAAATATATTTTAAATTTAAATTTAATTTATGAAGGATATATATATTTCATCTTTTTCTTTAGGTTTAAGTTAGAATATTCTAGAATTAGCTATCTTTATAATGTTAGTATTAAGTCATTAGAAATAAATAGCTATCTTTAAATTCAAATTAAAGATAAGATTAAGTGAAATTAAGCTATTTTAGTTATTTAGATTCCTTTAAGCCCTTAGCCCCCTCTCTGAGTTCTCTCTTCCTAAGTTTTTCTCTTCTTATACTTCTCTTTTATCTTATTAGGATTTATATTATCTTTATTTATTTTTTATTTTATTGATGTGAGTTGGTGAGAGTAGAAAGAGAAGATAACAGAGAAAATAGAAGGAGGAGGAGAAGAATTTGAGAGAAATTAAGAGGATAAACAGAAAGAGGAGAAAAGAAAGAGTTTAAGGGAAAAAGATATAGAACAAGGGAGGGAAGAGACAGAAAGAAAGGGGAGAGAAGTAAAAAGACAATGAATAGAAGAATTCAGAGATAGACTCAAATTACTCAATATTATTCAATTCATCTCTCCGAATAAGCAATACATAAAGAGGCTTTAAATAGGAAAAAATATGAAAAACCTAATTGCTTTACAAATTAGGAATATTTGATACTTAAATAATCCTATTAGATCTAGGAAATCTAAAATATATATCTAATTATAAAAAAACCTTAAAAATAAAAAATAAAAATTCAAAGAAAAATAATAAAATTGATATTATAATCCTAATACTATTAGATAGTCTCTTTAATTTAAATGTAAGAAATCTCTCAAAGAATATCAAATAGATTTTATTTTTTTCTAATTTAAATCTAATTAATGATTTTGGCTCCAAAGAAATACAGATTAGAAACAATAAATAAATAAATAAATAAAATTATCTAATAAAAAAAATCTAAAAATTCATTGTAACGAATCATGTTGATATCACCTAAGAATCTTTTGAACGCCTTTTTGATCTCCATCATTTATGATTTCTTTTTCAAGTTTATGTTACCTTTACTTTCTCTCTTTTTCACCAAGTTGTTGTTAGGTTAGCTCTAGGATTCTCCTCAGCAGATTACCTAAGCTACGGTTTGTAACCTCAGTTTATCCATCAGTTTGGGGATGAAAGGCAGAGGAGAACTTCAGTTGAGTACCAAACAGCTTCCATAGGGTCTTCTAGAAGTAACTAATAAATTTAACATCTCTATCAGACACGGCAGCCCATGCTAATGCATTACCTCTTTGAAGAAAAGTTTGGCAAGATGAGAAGCATATGTAGCTTTGCAACAAGGGAGAAAATAGGCCATTTTGGAGAACCTATCTACAACCACCAAAATGGAATCATGCCCGTGTATAGTACGTGGTAGTCCCAAAATAAAATCCATGCTAAGATCCTTCCACAGTGCCTCAGGAACTGACAAAGGAGTATACAACCCTATATTTTATTGGCCTTCGATGTTTGACATTTACGGCATTAAGAAAAAACTCTAGCAATATCACGCTTAAGAGATGACCAACTAGGGCCACAGTCTTATCTCCATCGAAATGTCCTGCTAGACCTCCATTGTGTAATTTCTAGATAAGAAAGTCAACATGGTCACGCCGGTTTCCATTACTAACTTCTTGATAAATAACTCCAAAGTCTGGACATGTTGCATAATCGTCCTTCAACTTAGAGCATCTGCTATATTCTCTACTCCGGAGTGATGTCGAACTACAAAAGTGAATTGTTGAATAAACTTTACCCATTCAACATGTTTGGAATTCAAATGACGCTGAGAATTGAGGTATTTGAGAGCTTGATGATCTAAATACCAGACAAATTGATGGGAAAAAGGTAATACTTCGCTAAAGGATGCCCCGGGATGTCCTTCTTGACTTAGGACACCACCGATTCCAACTCTAAAGACATCACAAGCAACCTCAAAGCACTTTATAAAGTTAGGTAGGGATAGAACAGGTGCTGCAGAGAGCTTTGAAACTTGTCTTTCTTCATATAATCATTGATGACAGCCATAATAATGCTGAAATCTCTAACAAAATGTCAATAGAAAGATGCTAATCCATGAAAACTACATACATCTTGAAGGTTCTGGGGTTCGGGCCAATCTTGAATGGTGCTAACCTTTGTAGGATTGTAGGATCAATCTCCAGTCCTCTGATAGAAACTATAAACACAAGAAAGATTACTTGAGTTTAGAGGAATGAACATTTTAGTAAGTTGATGTAGAACTTCTCTTGCTGTAGGATAAGAAACACTTGTGATGAATTACATACTCCTCTTTTGTTTTGCTAAAGATTAAAATATCATCAAAGTAGACAACCAAGAATTTACCCAAGTAAGGTTAAAATATGTGGGTCATAACCCTCATGAAGGTGCTAGGAGCGTTTGACAAACCAAAAGGCATTACTAACCATTTGTACAACCTATCTTATGTTTTAAACATAGTTTTCCACTCGTCTCCAGGCCTAATTCTGATTTGATGATAACTACTCCGAAGGTCAATCTTGATAACCACTCCGAAGGTCAATCTTGAAAAACCAACATGATCTAAAAACCAAGTCAAGCATATCTTCTAGTCTAGGAATAGAAAATCTGTACTTGATGGTGATCTTGTTAATAGCCTGACTATCTACACACATCCTCCAAGTTCCATCCTTCTTTGGAGTAAAGAGAGCTGGTACAACATAAGGACTAAGGCTTGATGTAGCCTTTTTCCAATAACCCACTAAGTTGTCGATTAAGCTCTTCTCGTTCTTTAGGATTCATCCTGTAATGAGGCAGGTTAGGAAGTTGTGAACCTGGGACTAAATCAATGGCATGTTGAATATCTCATATAGGAGGTAATTCTGACGGAAGTTCTTCTGGTGTAATGTCTTTAAATTCCTCCAAGAGTGGAGTTACTTTTTTAGGCACCTTTGTCATTGAAGCAAACCAGTTGGAAACTTCAATCTCTTCACAAATTGCTTATTTGTTAGGAGATGGATGTTGTGATTCTTTGCTCATGGCTTTTTTTGTTCAGTGAATCCTTACTTTCACTTTCTGGTTTGGAAGATGTAATAAGATTGTTTTCCCTTATACTTAAATGAATAAGTGTTCTCTTGACCATGACTTGTGACATCATTATCGTTGATCCATGGTTGAGCTAATAAAATGTGAACAACATCCATAGTAAGAATATCATAGAGGACATCTTCATGATACTCTCCAAGTCGAAGAGGAACGCGACCTTGCTGCGTGATAGGTAAAGAAGTCTTCTTATCCACCCAAACTACTTAAAAAGGGTAAGGATAAGGCTCAAGTTTAAAGCCAAGCCTAGCAATTCCTTGGATGGAGATTACATTCCTAGCGCTACCTCCATCAATGAGAAGTTTACAAGATTTATCTCCAATATTCACAAAGGTGTGAACAATATTTGTCCTCTTCTAAGAATCGTTAGGTAAAAAGACAGATAAAATACACCTCATCATATTTAGTCGTCTTATGTCATCGTCAATAAATTCTTCGTCTACATCAGAAGGGCACTCAATGGGTTCAATCATTTCATCAACATTTGCTAAATCATCTTCCTTGTCAATAGTGTGCTCAAGAAATGGAGCACGTTGCGGGCACCTAGATGCGATGCGGCCTCGAGAATGATATCAAAAGCACTCAATAGCAGAGCCACTAGGGCGGGAAATAGAACCTAAAGACTCAACATTCCTTAAGCCTTCCCAGAGGAGAATGAGGAGCTGGATTTAACCGGTGGTACATCTGTAGAATGATTAAAACTATGAATCTGACGAGAATCAATGCCTTGAGAAGCAAAACACCTACCATATGAATTCTTAAGTAAAAACTCTACCTCCAAGGCCTTATGGTAGGCCTTCTCAAGAGCCTTATGAGGATTCAGCTTAAGTTCTTAATGTATATAAGCTCGAAGACCATTGACAAACTTTTGAATTATTATCCAAGGGTCTTCCTTAACCTTGTACCGAATCATGAGTTCGTCAAAATGAGCCATGTAATTAAAGATCGTGGTGGCCTGCCCCAAATTCAGCCATTAATTGAACAGCTAACCCTTGTAATAAATATACACATATTTCTCTTTAAACTTCATCTTCATCTCTGCCTAACTAGACGTTCTAGTTTTTGTTGCTCATTCTGCCAATATTTCTTAGCAGACCCGACAAGTTTCATCTTAGTGAAACAAACTCGATGCATATCATTCATCTCATATCATTCAAAGTAGTCTTTCATACTAGCCAACCAATCCAAGAAAGTGTTGGAATCTAATTGGCTGTCAAATTCAAGAGCATTGCACTCTGACTTTCTTAGAGATGTCATCTAACTGAGTTTGTCTATAACTTTCCCTACGATTTCTAGGTGACTCATATCTTCGATTGTAATAATCTCTTTACTCATGATCAACACATTGATCTTCTACATAATCGTGTTGGGAGTCAAAAGTTATATGAGGAGGATTTCTAAAATTCCTGTTTCCGTAACCGTTTGCCAATGGATGATTCCCAATAGGTGGAGGTCATGCATTATTAAAGGAAGGAGTGTATCTACCCCCTAAGTTGATTTCTCTGCGTACTTTTGAACCTTCAACTGTAGCTTCTGTTGTATATTGTTTGTCTTTTCCTTTAATGGTCTGCATAAAGTCTTCATACATCTTCCTTAATTCTTCAATACCATGGTTTGTTTCTTCAAGTTTTCGATCCATGGCATCTAACCTATGGTCCGAGGAGTCAAATCTCTGATTCACTATCTCAATTGCTTGATCTATATATTTTGTGCTGCGTCTCTCATCTTCCTCTAGTTGATTTTGAGTTATTTAGGAGTTTGTGGTCATGATGAGTCCCAAAGATACTTGCTACTAGTCTGAAACAGAGTATGAATGAAGGAAATTGTGCAAAAACACCTTAGAAACAATGAAAAACGCGATCTAGATGGAATTAGGCAAAGTGGCATGTGGGGCCCACATGCAGGGAAGGTTGTCGGCTCATGAGGGCGCGGGATAGGGACATCAGTGACGGTGTTCGATGGATGGGCCGGTTTCCTCTGGCGAGATGAACGGCAGTGGTCGTTTGTTGATCAGATGTCTGTAAGTAAGGTTTTCAATATGAAATGGTTAGGGTTTCGGTGAGGGAAGTATGCAAGGAGTGTAAGGAATCTGTTCTGATACTAAATTGATATAGGACAAGGTAGGGGAAGGGTAGAAGATAGATGAGAAGAGGAGAAATTTAAAGAGGAGAGAAAATTTACTAAACAACTCTCAATATTCAATTAGTAGGAAAAAGATATGAATATAATGAGTAGTTCTGGGGCTTATTTATAGAACCTAAATTTCAATCTAATTAGGACCCTAAGATAATCTGTAAGATAAGATAAACCTAAATAATCAAACCCTAAAAAATAAAAATAAAAGTTAAAATAAAACCCAAAATATTAATTCTTTTTCTTCCTAAAATAAGTTTTGAATTTTCTATCAGAAGGTATACACACAAGAAAGGAGCAATATAGGCCTAAATCCTCAAAAGCTAATGACAATCACAATTAATTCCTTAAATTCAAAATCCAATTAGCCACTTATCTCAAATTCTAAATGCCAGGTCAAATCCTCATCATGCCAAAACACATCCAAACTAAGATTGCCTCAACTTGTAACATAAACAAGACAACAAAAATGAAAACCAACATTTTTTTTCAGAAATGAAAACAAAATGACAAAATCAAGGTTGAATTCCCATTTCCCCAGACTTAAATCTTACATTGTCATTTAAAATTATCTCATCTCTAGGGTTCTTCAAAAGCCAAGTGTACCATATGCAACAAAGAATATCACATGACACACTTGCTATATTGGCACCATTTCAAGAGTGCAACTCAACATCAAGTCATGATCAATTCAACTCAGACTTCAGTAATGATACAACAAGTGAACTTAAATACATTTGATTTGATTAACCAAATTTGGTTTCATGTTTAGCAACATCTAAACACCAAATATTTGAGTTGCCCCCTAACAATTTCAGATAAACTCTTAAAAGTAAATGTTGAAATGGACCTGAATCTGGTCAACAAAAACTTGAGTTAGGTTGAAGTCCAAAGTGGCAACAAGAATATATAATGCGTTACTTAGTTTACCATAACAAAGCAAGACTGAAATTATCAATAAAGCAAGACTGAAATGAATTATTATAACTTCCATTGATGTGTTGAGATGGGCAGTATCAAGGCCCTTTTAGTCAGATATTGATCATCTAAGGATCTCCTCTATAATTTCCCAACTAAAACTGGAGAAGGGACAAGTTATGGATGCAATAGCAACTCACCATCAATGAAGAGAAAAAGAAGTTAGAACGAGGAACAACAATCAGTTTGCATGAACATTATTGCACCTGCAACGATCAATTTACTTGCTTACACAGCACCCTCATCATACATTCAGAGCAGGTGAAGAAGTTATAACAAAATAATATTTCCATCATATCCTAGGATTGAAAATCTAAATAGACTCAATGATATCTTAAACACGTTCAAAACAGGCATGCATATCCATTACAATCAGTCTCCAACAGAGTAGGATTTTTTTTTTGGAATTAAGAAAAGGTTATCATTATTGCACGTTACGAAACATTCAGATCTGTAGGCCATTCCTATCCACTTTGAAAAGCAACGGACACCTTAAAGGACTATACAAAACACAATGCTCACTCTCCCCATGCATGCTTTTAGCAATCCAATCCACACACCGGTTATACTCCATAGACTAGGAGTTTAAATGACAAACTTTGCATCATCCCAGCATTAAGGACAAACAAGATAATCGACAGATAAGGACAAAGAGCCAAATGATTAAATAATAACGGAAATGCATTAAATGAGGTTGGTAACTTCCAGGAAAAACATACCCACATAGGTGTCAAATATGATCACCAAAGAAATGCAAGAAGGAAGGCTTTGAAGGTTTTGATCAAAGTTCCCAATATCTCACCCACCTGGGACAATGCATAAATTACATTAAAAGGATGGCCAAGAAACATGCAATAAGGAAAAGTATAAGTGACATCAAAAGACTAACTTGGTCAAAAAGTTCTTCCTCTAACGCATTTTCTTCTCTAATTGCTCAGCTAAAAATCTTCTATCTTAGCCCTCTGTGCTCTCTCAGTTTTTCAACTTGAACTTGCACTAGTCACCTATTTTATCTCATCCACAATGGATTTGACATGGCTTTCATTCAAAAGCATCCCAGAAATCTACGGAAACCTCAAATCAGAACATATCCCAAATGGATTTATACTAAATGCCATGAGCAAATAGTCAAGAGAGAAGGGGAGGGGGAATGAATGACAGAAAAAGGTAAATCATTATTACATAAATGTCAAAGAACAATAACTTAACTACTCATACATTATACATAAGTGGTACATTCAAAATATTGCTAGGTGAAAATGTTATTATAACTGCTGTTTTTGTAAACTACATTTTGCTTTGCAACATAGCTGAAATGTTATTACATAGATTAGGATCTAAAATTACAAAAGTAGATAAAAGGTTAAAAAGATAATATCCAACTCAGAGAACATAATAATTACAACTAAAAAGGAGTTGGAGGATCTTTTTAGATTGTCCATATTTAGCATCATTAGAAAACATCCCTGAAAGTGGTTGCTTTTTAAATGCATAGGAGGAAAATTATACCCAAATTTATAGCTTTAGCTGTTAAAGAGCACCAAAACCAAAAGGCACAATGCCTAAGATGGCCAAAATAAAAATGTCAAATATCAAGACACGTAAGAAAATTAATCAAATTCCAAGAAGAGCTTTCATTGTGCAAGAAAAAGTATCTAATGGCAACAAATTACATACAAATAGTTTAATACCTGAAACAGCTGTTTTCTAACCTCCTCATGGAAGTAAAATTTTAGGAGTGGAACTAAAGTTCCTACAACCAACATGCACATAAATCATCACTAAGAAAAAAGTTCAATAAACCTTCAAGCAAACCCTAATGTAAGAAGGGGCCCACAAAATCTAACCTGATCAATCCAAGGAAACAATCCTTCCTTCTGCTCAGCAACATAGCAACAAAGCATGTTACAAGCTGTACCTTTCTCCTCCAGGACATTAGTCTTGATTCCAATTCTTTTGTCCCCAAGAGTCATGGTCCCCAAACTCAAATACATAATATTAAGAGATTACTAGATAATGCAGTACTAATTAGTAATGTCACTTTTCATTTGAGATTAATATTGCAAGAGACAATATTGAAAGCAACATTGACTCTATCAAGTAATTAGATATGAGTCAAAAGATAATAAAAACTCTTACTATTATGTTAATACTTTTCCACTGTTTGTGTTCCTAGTGGATGAGAATCTAGAACAACCAAAGCCGTTACATTGCTTTCATTTAGATTTTGTATATTAAGAAGAGGATCATGTGGCCACATGGTCAAAGATTACAAAACAACTGTTTTAAATGTAGGAAGTTTACCTTTAGCACCCCTTAATGTTTGTTCCCTGAGTCATCACTGGGGATCAAATAAACATTGGTCTGCATATATCCTTGACAGGACAAAGGAAGACCAAACTCAATGTTATCATTTTCTTGGCAAAATAATATATTAGAGTTTCACGGGAAAAAAAATTATTGCTAATGCAGACCTTGAAAGAAATTGTGAAAAGCAAAATAAGAGAGTGCAATGAAGGGAAAGGTGAAAACAAATGGAAAAACTAAATTTCAATAACAAATTTTCCTTGGCATTCCTAATTGTATCAAGATTAGGAACTAATCTTAATTCCTGAACTGTTTGAAATAAACAAAACCCATTTGGGATTGCATCAGGCTTAATATAATCAAATTTGCACAATTACCATTAAGCAAATATAGTATAGAGTTTGGTGACGATCATATTTGCTTGAAGATTATTTCTTTTGAAAGAACAACCAACCCTTTGTAGAGAGAAGGCACTAGAGGGACAAAACCATAAAGAAAGTATAATTAACCTACAAAGACCAGAGGAAAGCAACAAGAAAATATGAAAAGAAAGAGCTGAATGACAACAATGGCTTGGACTCATGGGCACCATGCAATCCTAGGCAAAAACTCAAGTCTCAAGACATAAAGCTCAAAACTCAAGACTCAAGACAACAATGAGAAATGTGGATGCCACAGAGTATAAGGACAATACGAGTTCTTAAATATCCCAACAATCAAAGGTAATCTCCCTTGCATCAAGCAAACAAGTAGTATGGCAAATCATTTGACAAGAATGAAATAATGTGAATAGTCCCTCACATAGGATTAGTGTTTAACTCTCAACTCTCAAGTGTCTAAGGGTAATGTATCACTCAAATTCCACCTATCAAACCCCACTACCATAAGCTTGTCTATCGTCTAAATCTCCACCACTTGCGTCAAATGCAATGCACAAATCAAAAGGACTTTATTCTAGGTGGTAATGAACAAGGGACAAACAAACAATAAGGAAAATGCATTGGAAGAACAAAAAGAAGCACCTCAAAAATTGGAAAAACATTAAACAAGCATACATGAAAAAACAAAAATGCATACACTTGGGCTTTTATTTCCATTCCAACTCTCTCTCTCTCTCTCTCTCTTTGTATTTTTTTTTTAACATCTTTTCTATTTTTCTTTCTTTTCCCTGCTCTTTTCTATTTTTTCTTTCTTTTTCTTGCTCTTTTATTTTCTTGTGGTTGAGTGCGTTTTACGCTCCATCTCAACCCCTTTTATTCAATTTTTTAACATTTTTCTTTTTCCATTTTTTTCATTTTTTCTTGCCCAAAGGTAATGCACCAAAAACAAATGCCTATGCAAGCAAAATGCTCTCCAATTCCTGAGGTGAAAAAGGTGGGAATTTATTACTTGGCCTTGGCTCACAAAAGGTTCAGTATGAAAAATAAAAGGACAAAAGGCTCAAGGGACTAAACAATGGATAAAATATGTCAAGGTTGGCTATATGGCTAAGTAGCTAACAAACAAAAGAATGCCTCAATCATTTTTGTGCATGCAAATGTAATTGTGGTCTCAACAAAGAATCAAGACAAGTTCTAGAGTGAAGGTAAAGATAGGTGAATACACACAAGAAAGTAGCAATATAGGCCCAAATCCTCACAAGCTAATAACTATCACATTAATTCATTAAAGTCAAAATCATTGCCACATAACTCGAATTCTAAACACAAGGTCAATTCCTCATCATGTCAAAATGCATCCAAACTATGATTGCCTCAACTTGTAACTTCACACAAAAGCAAGACACCAAAAATGAAAGCCAACATTTTTACAAGAAATATAAGGAAGGAGGATAGGATATTGTCCTAAGGAACAAGTGAAACGAAAAGGAATGGAGAAAGAAAGAAAACTCCTTTCTGTTTTATTAAAGGTGTTTCTTTTTTATTTTTCTCATTATCTGTTTCCTATTTTGTGGCTACATCATTTCTTGAAATCTATTAATTGACTTCTATTATCAACAGAGCATTATGAATATTGTAATGTGTGTTTTGGCATGAGATGCATCTCATGTCATGTGCAGAATTTTTAAGCAAATTGATCAATCATACATCTGTTTGTGGTGAGTTCCTTCCAAAATAAAAGCACAATAAAAAAGATCTTGCATCTGCTCCATCAACCATTTTGTCAAATGGAGTACTGGACAAACCAAAAAAGAAATCATAGCAAATGAAAACATTGAAACTGGTTTACTTTATCCAAAAGAAGTTTGTATTTAAGAACATATACATACAGAATTAGGTTGATAAGGAGGACAGCTGCCAAACCAAATAACAAACGGGTATATTAATCTCTCTTACCCCTCGCTGGATCTATAGAGATGGAACATCTCAAATGTTTGAACTGAAGAAAACATACTCTCACGAAATTGCTGATTAAACGTTGTGCTATATATATATACACAACTTTGGAGAACACCTCTGTAGTTGGACCAACTGCAATAACACAACAAGTCCCCAATTCAACAACTATATGTCGCAGCCAAAAACCAAATAGAAAGATTATTGATTGAAAGGGGAAAAAAGCAATCATTATTGGTTCTTCACGGCTCCAATATTCCATTCACACGTGGACAAAAAGCTTCACTAAAAATCCAACATAACACCAATATTTCCAGACACTGCTGCAATTGAATATACAAAAGAACGTAACGCAAATGGAAATTCAGAATTCTGGTTAAACTTCATCTTGGGTATTACTTCTTCCGGTTAAACTCATACATTTATCTCAAGTATTGGGTCCATTTTTTCACAAATCGCACTTCATCATCATTCATTCACAAAACCTTTAGAAATAAAACCGTTTCAGGCACTTTGTTCAAGATTACTACACATTCTTTGGTTGACAAGAAACACGAATGAAAAAGAAAAAGAAAAAGAAAAGCCATTATTCATAATACAGAAGTCATGTATATATTATTCTACTAACTTCAGTTCTTCTGATTACGTTGTTTAGTCTGATTAACTTGTTAATTTACTCCTACATCCAGACTTAACTAATTCAGAAATTCAAAGATGAAGGTGGATCTTAATTTGTCGTTGAAAACACTTTTGCGATCAAAGCAGATCAGTACTTCAATTATTAAGATGACTAGAGCAACAGAAAATGCACCTAGATAGTCACCAAAAAGAAAAGCGGTGGCAGCGGACCACAATCGGAGATTCGAACGAAGGTCCTATCGAGTAGCCCACCGAAGGAGTGGTTAGCTGCACAGACTCATCGGAAAAAGATCGAAGTCATTATTATAACAGCGATAGCCTTCCCAACCCAGCCTGATCTCACTTCTTCCATTTTTCCTTTGGAAACAAACAGAGAAAAAAGTGGACATTAATGAAACGATTGATGTAAATAGATGAACATAATTTAACACAATCTTGATAGAAATCCTGCTCATAAAGTGCCAGGCGAAATTCTGAATTCATCACTTTTGAAATATTTCCGAATTGAGAATGCTTTGCGCAAACTACATTGAAATTAAAATGCAGGCGGTACTGACGAGAAAAAAACAGGGTAAAAGAAAATTAGCATTAAAAAAAAACTAATTACAGAACCGAAATCAATTCTTTCAATCAAATTAGAACATTATTCGAAAGATGGAGAGATGCCATCATTTGTCAAATACTACAGAAAGAAACCAGTCTCACATCAGATCTCAAAAAAACAAATGAAGCATCATGAGCAACATATCACTCTTTACAAGACACAGATTACGAGAAGAGTCCAAAGAGGCAGAGATGACGTAGCGGTAAGCAAACCTGAAGGAATCAGATGGAGGATTGCAGAGAAGAGGCTCTGAGTGCGGGAGACATTCTCAGACAACCTCAGAAGAACGAAAGGAACAATCACAAATGCATCCCAACGGTCACATGGTAATTTTAAAGCCAAGCCAATAATATGTTCCCATCCCAACGGCCAGATGGTAATTTTAAACTTTTGAAATACCAATTCCAACTTTTAAAGGGAATAAAACAACAAAATTTAAAAGTCTCACGAGTAAAATGATACAACCCCCGCGGGTATATATATGAAGCGTGGGATCACGGAATCCTCCACCAATTTTATTGTTTTACATAATAGTTTGAATTTGAATGTCGGCAGTGTTAGAGGTAGGGTTTGGGACGAAGAGAATGGGCATGTAAATTTAACAAACATTTGGATGGATTTTAATACACATGGGACGGCAATATTATAATAATCACGTTGCAAATTATGCTGCCAATTATAAATGATATACTCTCTCTGTCTTATATTACAAGGTAACAAGTAAAATTTTATATATATTAAGAAAAGTGTATAATATTTTTAAATTTTTAAGAAAATTTAAAAATTTCTATTTTATCCCTATTAAACTTTATTAATTAATACAATTTATAATACTAAGTATTATATTAATAAGGGACGAAATTGATAAATAGAATCATCTTACCTTATAATATGAGAAAAAATTATATTTTTTATCTCACAATATGAGACAAAGAGAGTAATAATAGATCTAATTTGCACTTGTAAATGTTGAATGTTGAAGAGAAATATTAACAACATTTGGATGGATTTTTTTGACATTTAGAGTAGATGCAATTGGGATAGCTATATTATTGGATGAAATTTTAGTTTGTTCCATAGTTTAATTGTTATAAATACATTTTGAAAAAAAACTACAGACTTGAGTTTATATTATTAATTCAATAAGAAATCGGCTTAAATTTATGAAATTTTGATGTAGAGAGACCCACATATTGCAAATTATATAACTAATTCCGGATTCAATGTGAAATTTGGATTTTGCTAAAGTCATGTAATTAAGGGCTTTTGGCAAGGGGGTTAAAATTTGCAGATAATGTTGTTTTACATTATATTTAGAGTTAAATCTATTTATTTAACTTGTATTTTGATAAAAAAAACTGCCCGTGCAATACATAGAAGAGAAATCTAGTTCTCAGGAGAATGAAAGAAATAATCACGAGTCGAAAAAACATTCCCATCCCAATTGCTAATAATACGTTCCCATCTCAACAGTTCGATAGTAATTTTAAACTTTTGAAATACCAATACCAACTTTTAAATTTTTTTCATCTACAAACCGCTACTTTTGTTGAAATTCCTGAGAGAAGAATGAAAGAAACAAGAAATAAGCAAGGCAAAATTTAATGGGGAGAATGACATTTGGAGACTACAACTTTGAATTAATGCTAGTTAGGAATCTAAAGATTTTGAAATCAAAAAAGATATCAATAGTCTTAAATTTAACAAAATTTTATTATCAAATTAACTAAATACCCTTTATGGAACGACAATATCAAATGATTAAAGAAAAATGTTAAAACTTAGGTGTAAGAGTATCAAATTTCTAAAGTTAAATATCAAATAACAAGGGTAGACAGGTGTAATTAGTGATTGAAATTTCATTTCTCAGTGTAAAATATGGAAAGATTAGTGTCAAATCTTAAAATGATAGTATCAAATAACTAATAGGATTGTGAAAAAAATAGGAGTAAGGCTTCTAATTTTAGTGAGCATAAACTATTTAATATAAAATGACTTTATATCAGTGCCAAATCTTGAAATTTAAGTATCAAATCACTGAAAATAAGTGTCAAACATTTAACATTTAATAATCCAAATTTCTAAAATTAGAAGTCTCACTCCCAATTTTTTACACTTCCTATCAGCCATTTGGTAATATCATTTTAGGATTTGATACTAATATTTCCCCATTTTTATACTCCTATGAATAAAATTTCACTCACCAATTACAATGGTTAGTTCATATTATTTGATACTCAACTTAAAAAATTTAACACTTTGCGCCCAAATTTGGACATTCTTATCCAACCATTGACACTTTTATTTCGAGAAAGATATTTAGGTAATTTAATAACTAAATTTTATTAAGTTTAGGACCATGAATTTCTTTTTGTCATTTTAGAATCTTTGGGTCCCTAAATGACATTAATTCAAAGTTTTAGTTCTTAGATTTCATTATCCCTTTTTAATAATAAAGTTTATTGTTTCAAAATTATATTAGATAAGGTAATGTTAAAAAAGATTACATAAAAAATTTTAACATAGTATTTTCATTTCTAATGTTAAAATATAGTATATTTTCTGAGAAGAAATAAGGAGACTATGTGAGTATAGGAGACATTTTCTAAGAGAAAAACTAGATAGTAGGGTCTAATGGAGGGGGTACATAAGGAGCCATGGTCTCCCCATCCACCAAAAAAAAAAAAAAGGGTTTTCAACTTCCCTTTTATATGATATGTAATTTTTTACCAAATTTTCATATATTATATAGAAATTACATATGCTTGCCTTTCTAAAATTACGTAGTTGAGTGTCCTGTCAAACATATATAGGAAAAAATATAATTTCTTAGAGTTTATATTTTAGATCTTAAAATTTATATAAAATCAATTTTTTCTCAAAAGTTGGCCCCCACCTTATTTATCCTGACTCCATCTTTGCTAGAGAGAAACAATTGATGTAGATTGGGCAAAACAAAAGAGCCAATAGTAATTAAGGATAGAGCTAGAATTTAATTATGGAGGAAGCTGAGAATGAAAAGGATAGATGTTAATCAAAGAAAAATTTAACACCTAAAATATGAAATAAATTATAATATATATAATGAACATAATATAAATATTTCAACATATCTATAGTCAAATTTTCATATATATAATCAAAATAAATATATACCTTCATTTTTTAAGTTGTGCATGCCGATATTTCATAGCATACAAATCTTCAATTATTATATCTGTGGTAAACTATTCAGTAATCTTTTTCTCAATATAAACAACCATATAATTAGTGAGAAAATTATCTTTCATCTTGTTACGAAGTCTTGTCTCAAAAATTTTCATAGCTGAAAAAACACACTCAATGGGAAAGTGAAAATATAGGGTAAAGTGAGAGAGAGAGAGAGAGAGAGAGAGAGAGAGAGAGAGAGAGAGAAGAAAGGATAATTTTTTCATGGGCATTAAGAAAAGTAAAAGACAATTAGAATTTAGAAAATATTGAAAAAAGTAGAAAAAAATTAAATGAGAGGGGAAAAGTAGTATTTAATAAGATAAAAAAAAGTACAAATTTGGCAATTGAGATATATTTAAAATACCTGATATTTTAAAAAAATAGTATTGACTTTTTTTATTTTTTACTTATTTTTAGAATAAAATATAAAACTTTGGGGGATCATACATTTATAAATTTTACATAATATAAAAATTTGATATAAAAATATACATTATACTAAACAAAAATTGAAAAATTGGGGGGACCACGGCTCCCCCATGTCCCCCCTTCCCTCTGTCCTTGATAGTGATATATAGTATGTTCTCCATCCCAACAGTCATAATTGAAAAGTCTTTGATGGGATAGACAAAATCCATTTTAATGATATCTATATTTTAAAATGATTAGTTTTTTATGAAATATCTTCTTCACCACCAAAAAAAAAAAGTTGCATCATATGTAAATGGTTAGTTTTTGTTAAAATTATCTGAGAGAAGAACAAGAGAAACAATTGATGATCAACACAAAATTTAATAAAGTTTATTGTTCCAAAATTATATTTAATTAGTTAATATTAAAAAATATTACATAAAATAATTTAAAATGATATTTACATTTTCTTAATGAAATATTTCCAACCATCAAATTGTCTAACTAACTCATATACAGATTCAATTAAAATTTCACTTATTAATTTCAAATCAAATTCATATCTCTAATTTTTGGCCAAAAAATCCATATCTCTAATTACCTAAAAATCCAAAATTTTAAAATTATAATAAATTTAATTACTTGATTTATCAATTACATTGTATTTCCATCAAATTTTTCAAACTGATAACAAATTATATTAATCCGTATAAAATCCTTTCAATCAATAAATTTTCTAATTACATTCAATTATTTGGCCAAAAAAAAAATAAATTGAATTAATAAAGTGTTAAGTCAAAAGTCACTAAATAAAGGTGAATTAAAAATCACAAAAAATGTGAATTAAAATTTCAATATGTAATATTTATAAAAAAATATTTTTGTTCAATTAATTCGGACAAAGAATTGCAAAGAAAAGGCTCTGTGAGTGGGACATTCTTTGTGAGAAAAATGAGAGAAACAATCAATGTTCATAACATTAGGGCGAAACAGAAAAGCCGGAGGTCGTATATATAGTACATTCCCCGACTCAACATTCGCAAATGGTAATTTTAACCTTTTGAAATACCAACTTTTGAAAGTTTAATCATGTCATTTTTGTTGAAATTTCCTGCCAGAAGAATGAGAGAAACAATCCATGATCAGGAAAAGTTTATAAAGTTTATTGTTCCAAAATTATATTAAATTAGTTAATGTTAAAAAATATTTCATAAAAATATTTTAAAATAATATTAACTTTTTTTCAAATAAATATTTTCAACCATCAAATTGCCTAATTAAAATTATAGTACATTATAAGGCTTTGTGAGTAGAGTTGGCAATATGGGCCAAACTTAACATGTCAATCCATTTAACTCGATAAAATGGATAAACTGTTATAAAATTGTATAAATTATGTGGATGTCCATAACCTTTAAAACTCCATAACCTTCATGTCTATTGGAATTCCTTACTTAAAGCTCTAAAACCTCCAAATCAATAACTTATTAGAAGTTTTATATGATTAATACATATAATTCCCAAATGTTATATATTGCACAATTATGTAAATTAATTCTTCCATTTATATAATTATAACTCTTGGGGTTATTTTCTAGAGTTGGAGACCTATAAATAGAGGTCTTACCCAAGATATTATATACACATGAAATCTATGTGAATAAGAAGTGTACTCCCACATTTCTTTTCTCTAAAATTCTTTCTTGTTCTTATTAAGTTCTTTATATTTCTAATAGTTTTATAACACGTTATCAGTATGAGTCTCTACCAACTTTTATATAAGAGGTAAAATTACTACAAGTTTCCATCTCTTGAAAGAGAGACGGTTTGATCCAAATTCTCTAAGATGAAGTCTTCTCCAATTTGTTCAGTTAATTGTAAGGGGAATTAGAATTATGCAATATCCATAGAGGTAAGAATTTTATTTTGATCTTTACTATCTATTATTATACTATATACTTTATTCAAAAGTTCATGTGATCTATAATATGACAATGATGAATTTGATATTTTAAATTTATATAATTAGATGGCCAGTAGTCATATTACTTTTAATCTTGTGATTGGTTGGCCATAAGCCACATCACATTTGATTTTGATTAAAAAAAATACCTTATGGCCTCCATGAATTATATAAATTCAAAGAAAAATTTGTGGGAATTTGATAGTTTGATGATTATTGAATACCATGGCCCATAAGGTTAATGGTTTAAATATATCATGGCAAGAAGAAAGTCAATAATTTTAAAGATAATTATTTGGGATTGAATAATTTTAAAGATAATTTTAAAGTTAATAATTTTAAATATATCATGTTCTCAAAACATATTAATTTTTAAATCATCACTAGCTATAATTGGGATTGGATCCCTATATTTTTGGGATATATCAAGTTAATATATATATATATATATATGGGCCCATTTAGATTTTCACCATGTGAACCACATGAATAATGATTTTAATAGATGCATCTATAAACATAGTCACATGTCTGTTGATTATCAATTTGCAACTTGAAGCTTGCAATATTATTCATATAAATAATTGTATTTTCCAGAATATGTGATCAAGATGATTTTTTTTTTAAAATACTAGTGAGTTTACATCTTAGGCTTTTAATGATCATGATATGCTTATTAGAAGAATAATTGAAAAACCTATTTTAACAAAATGGTCTGACAAAGTTATTTATCAAATGCCTCCAATAAATAACTAGACTAATATTTATGAGAACAAGATTTTTCATATGGAAATACATAATTTTACATGTTGCAGCACTTCTATATATTAAGCCAAAAGTTATTATAGTTTTTCCCAATTACAATTGGCTTTTGGTGATAAGTCAGAAATTTTCTGTCTTAAATACAATATGCAATGTATTTACTTATTTCGCCACCACAATGTATAGATGGATATTTAAAGAAAGTTGGGAATAAATATTGGTTAAGATTCTCCTTTTTCTTATTTGTCTCTAAATGAAACAAAAAGATGCTTCTAAAGGAAACAAATGAATATAGGAAGTTCATCAAATAATGAGCCAGATGTATTCAATGGTCTAGATGAAAGTTATCAAATTTTATATTCCAGCTGAAAATGCTCCAATCAATGTCTGATTAGGACAAACAAATGAGTCATGCATGAAGTGTGTAAGTTTAATCGGTTCCAAAAATAAATATTTCAAACAAAAAAAAATAAATAATCAAGATGATCATGTTGAGGAGGCAGACACTCTAGAAGAGGTTTAAGACATAACTAATAGTAAAACTCTAGAAGAGATTCAGGTACCTGAAAATAATGAAAATATTTTCATAAGTTATGTCATTATAAAAAATATGGAATTGATCGAAAAAATAAAGTTGTCAACAATGATTTTCGTGATCATGAAATATCAAACGATCATATGAGGATCGTGTGTGAAAATTTGTCACAGGATGTAAAAAGAAAAAAAGAAATAATTGGCCAACATAAAAGAAAAGGAGGCCATATGAGTTTCAAATTAAAGGCTTTTCCACCTGTCGTCCAAACACCCAAAGTGTAAAGTTAATATCATATAAGTGGTATACATGCAAAAATAAAGCATGAAATACAAAGTCATAAGGGTTTTCACACCCGTCTAACATTGGTGGACATTATCATGTGATGGATGAAATTTTTGAATGTCTTATTATCCTAGAAGTATACAAAATTTTACATGCATCTAATAAAATTATAGCTCATTTATATGACTGACTATATAGTGAAATATGTATAAGAATTCTAGAAGAATTCAAAATGCTAGAAGCATATTAAATTTCTCAGGAAAATCATATAGTTACAAAAATCCATTTGAAGATTAAAAGTTGTCCAATTTATCTATATTTATAAATAGATTTGGATTAAAGTTTGTTATATGTGTAATAAAACTCTTGAAGAGTTTACAAAACCCTTGATTTTAATAAGATCTTAAATGGATTTTCTTTGCTTAAAACACATCTAATTAATGCTCCAATGATTTTATTCTTGAAAAAATAATGAACATATTAGTCCAAAAGTACCATATATTTATTCTTTGAAAGCACTAGTATTTTGTAATGTTGCATCTATTTTAAGTTTGTCAACAAGATTGAATTCTTGTTGAACAAATAAATATTAGAATGAAGTTAAACACATATTGTGACAGCACTAAGGGACAAATGTATGGAGGCGTTTTATTTAGCTGGACTTGGATCATAATTTATTGAATTTCTTACTTGTTTAATATCCAAGAGATTATTTATATGTGAAAATATAGCTATATCATGACTTGACATATATGTATAGAGAAAAATTTTCAAAATAAGATATTATGCATAGTTTAGCTAAAAGGAAAATGCAATAACAATGACATTAATGACTACGATCTTATTTGACAAAGTGATATACAATATCAAGATACAATGACTTAAGAATAATAAATGATATTTTTATCAGGGGGAGTAAAGATTATGCTGTAATCTTTTTTCCTTAATTAAGGTTTTGTCCCACGTGATTTTCCTGGTAAGGTTTTTAATGAAGCAGTTTTAATGGTTATTTAAATGTTGTGTACTATTTTTCCTTAATTAGATTTTTATCCCATTGGGTTTTTTCTAGTAAAGTTTGAACGAGACACAATATTTATTATGGACATCGAAGGGGGAGTGTTATAAAATTGTATAAATTATGTGGATGTTCATAACCTTCAAAGCTCCATAACCTCTATGTCTATTGAAATTCCTCACTTAAAGCTCTAAAACCTCCAAATCAATGACTTATTAGAAGTTTTATATGATTAATACATATAACCCCCAAATGTTATATATTGCACAATTATGTAAATTAATTCTTCCATGTATATAATTATAACTGTTGGGGTTATTTTCTAGAGTTGGAGGCCTATAAATAGAGGTCTAACCCAAGGTATTGTATACACATGAAATCTATGTGAATAAGAAATATACTCCCCCATTTCTTTTCTCTAAAATTCTCTCTTGTTCTTATTGAATTCTTTATGTTTCTAATAGTTTTATAATACAAAATGAGTTTTAAAAAAGAGAGCTCGAATAGAAAATGAGTTTTTGGGCCCAAACCCAGATGGGCTAGCTCGAGTGGGCCACAAGTCACCTCGTTTGTCCCGTTTTCTTTTTTACTTTCTTTTTTTATTTAAAATATTAAAAAACACATTATTTTATTAGTTAGTAATGTATAAATTATAAAATTTAAATATTATGTTGATTTTTGGTAAATAATAATGATAATTAGTTATATTAATTTAAATAATTATATAAAAATAAAAAAAATAAAAAATATTTAAAAAAAAAGGCTCACAAGCCTCATCATACGGGCTTGATCTTTCAAATCTAGACCCTTTTTGGTAATTAGGCTTTTTGACTTGGCCCGTGAAAGGCTAACTCATTTTGCCAACTCTAACTGTGAGTGCGGGAGACATTCCATGAGAGAAGAATGAAAAATACAATCAATGTTAACAAAATAGTCCATGATGATATATATATCATATACCTTGTCCCAATGGTCACAATTGGTAATTTTAACCTTTTGAAATACTAACTTTTAAAAGTTTAATAATATGCAAATCATTATTTTTGTTGAAATTATCTTAGAGAAGAATGAGAGAAACAATCAAGGATCAAGGCAAAATTTAATAAATTTGATTGTTTCCAAACTTTTATTAAATTAGTTGATGTTAAAAAATATTACATAAACATATAATAACATTTGCAATTTTTAATTAAATATTTTCAACCATCAAATTGCCCAATCAAAATGTAGTATTTTCTTTGAGAATAAACTTTGTGAGTGTAGAAAACATTCTTTAAGAGAAGAATGAGAGAAACAATCAATGTTGATTAAGGCAAAATAAAAGAGTCAATGATGTTGATATATATATATATATATATGAGCTTCATAGTCCCAATGACCACAATTGGTAATTTTAACCTTCTGAAATGCCAATTTTTCATAGTTTAATCATATGCAAACACTATCTTTTTTTTGAAATTATCTTAGAGAAGAATAAGAGAAACAATCGATGATCAACGCAAAATTTAATAAATTTTATTGTTAAAAAATTATACTAAATTAGTTAATGTTCAAATAACATTTATATTAAATTTATCTAAATAGTCATTGTGATTAGACAAATAAACCTTTAAAATAAGAAATTGATTAAAAGACAAATAATTATAAATATATAAATAAGCAAAATGTGTTTAAGACGAATCCCTTCATTACACAAGTATAGAAGTTTCATATTTATTTTATCTCATTTGTTGGCGAAAATGGAAATATCTTGGTTCATGCAAATATATTATAAAAATGGTCTAAAAAATGACGTGTCATAATATTAGCATTTCACATCATCCTAGTGATTTGAATTGCTACCAGAACTCATCTTGTCAACTATTTTTATCATTTCCATTGTGTGATTGGTTTTTTATTAAATATTTTCTCAATCAATTATTTCTACATTTTGGTATGCTACACGATTTTTCAAAATCATGCATATTTTCTTTCCATTTATTCCACAATCTCCAAAAATTAGAATTATTTGCATTCAATTTTCAATTAAATTATTATGAATTAAGTTGAATTAACTCATATATGATCTTCTACATATATACGAGGGCAATAAATATTGAGAAACACCAAATTTTATTTTTATATTAATATTAGTTAAATTGTATTAAATGAATTACATACTAAATTCAAATTTATAGTGAATTGATTAAAATCAAATAAAAATGAAATTTAAGGGGAAAAAATAGCATGAATTGTTACTATTTTGGGTATCACTTGTCACAAATGAATAACAACACTTATAGCACATAAATAAGATACAGATACATTGCTAGTTACAACCGTAAGGGCTTGGTTAAACCATGCTAAGTTAAGATGTCTTAAAATTCTCTGAATAAGCAAATTATTTTGGTTTGTCAGATCTCGTGGACATAGGAGATGTAACCACATGAAATAGGGGTAATAGATCCACCATTGGAGCAATCATCGTGGTCTTCCCATTTCTCAGAGGACCATACAACAAATGCTGTCACTAATCTCCTCTATCTTTTTCCACAGTAAAAATATGTATATTTTCATAAAAATAAAAAATATGTATATTTTATATGTCTGATTTTAAATTTCTTACCAAAATAATTTTCATTTGTTTTTTGAGAGAAAACCATATATTTAAATTAATTGAGAGTCTTAATAAATATTTATAATTAATCAATAAAATAAGATAAATTTTTAGGGAATGTCTGCATATAATATTATCATGATAAAATCCTAAAGGATTAGTTGAGCAGAGATGAAATTGAGCATTAATACTTTAACTTTATAGTACTGAAGAATCATAAATTAAATCAACTCATCACGGGAAAGAGTTTTAATTTTTTTTAGCCCTTCTTTCATTTCCGTTTCTTTCAATACAAGAGATTAGGCATTCGTTAAACGGAAATATACCTTTTATATATCTCATCCATTTAGTCCTTGAATCTTTAAAATTACCAATTTGGTTGTGAAAAAATTTCAGCTCACTACTTGTTAATTTTTAGAAATGTACATTTGCCTCATTTTTTCGAGTAACAAAATGGGAAAATTAATAATTGGTAATCAAGATATACATGTATATATATAATTATGTAAATATATATAATATGTATATAATTCAAACAATCTCCTACTGTAGAATTCCCGAGCATGAGACCATTTTTTGGCGGCATGGATTCCCTACAATGTTGACAGGGCTGCTTCTAGTTTATATATCTATATATATCTTACATACACACATTTTATTGATTAAAACGAAAGTTTACACAATGGAGGCCACTCGTTTATATCATGCACAAACAAGCTGCTATTACAGGATGTTAGTTAAAACAGGCTACTTCTAGTTAATAAATATCTAAAATACCAAATTGTCTGCAGGACACAGCAGTCAAAACATGTATCCTCCATCTTTTAAATTATAGTTGTAATGAGATCCCTCATGAGCAGGGGATTTAAATTCCCTGCATTGCCCAAATTCATGCTGTGTTTAAGTGCAGTTATAAAGTTAAAATGTTATTTTTATATTTTTACTTATAGATTATTTTCTTTCCAATGTAATACCGCACTTGAGTACCCAACAAAATTTGATATTGCATGGAATCCAAATCCATAGGGTAGGTCAATATAGTGCGCTAGTAAGCTAATCATGCTTGGCTAAAACATTGTGTAAAAACTTGATCGATAAACTCATTGAGCATTTAATTTAATACAAATACATTCCATTCCATGTCTAACAAGAAAAGAACAAAAACAATAGGCCAAAACTGCTGGAATTGCCTCAAGACAACCCTGTATTCTCACCACCCATTTGGAAAATGCAAAACAAGGGGGAAAAGAACAATATCCTCACACCACAATTGCCTAAACATTTTCATTCAGACTCAATACTATTGACAATTACAATATACACATTCTGTAGAAAGTTCCTTCCCAATCACAATTATGACTCTGCATTCTCAAAACTGAAGCCAGGGCTATAAAAGAAACATGCAAGAATGAATGATGGAAACCATCTTATGGCAAAGAATGGGCAACAAATATTAATAATAACACCAAACCAATTCAAGAGAGATTCCACAAACTGCCAACTGCAAGCACATGCTATGAAGAAAGGATGGATTGTAGTGCAAGCTGTTGCTGTGGCTGCAAAGATGAAAAAGTTGAAGCTAGAGTCTCTGGTAAAGTTTGCTGAAGCTGTCTGAGCAGATTTATCATACGACCAGCAGTTTGTTCAGTTGCAAGATCTTTACCAGCACATAAAACCTATTTCCAATTAAATGATACCATCACAGAAAGGAATTGTTAATGCGTTACCCAAAAAAAAAAAAACTGCACTGGCCATATATATCTTGTTCTCCATCCATATTTGCTTCAAACATGTAATAAACGAAGTCTTGAGTTATGTGTCACTATGCATCAATTACTTACAATGATATATACTGGTTTAAAGACAAATAAACATCCACCACCCATACAAAAAGACAGTATTTAAAAAATGATGAGGAAGTCCAAAAATTAAGGAAAGACAACCACTTGCATGTCAATTCACTTCCACGGGCATTTGCTGTGCACTTTATGCCTAAAGGTCATGGGGCAGCCTTCATCTGGTTCACAATTCCTCCGTTTCATAAAGGGCACTAAGTCCTTTAAGAACTTCAAAAAGTTTGGAATCGCTTAATATTAACATCAACTTATTTTGAAAATTTATTTTAGCACAGTAAATTCAGGAGATAACAATAACTTGCAAGTAAACCACTCATTCACATAACAAGGGCTTTCTTTTTCTGTTCTCCTTAGAAATCATTTTATTATTTCTAAATCTTCATCATCTTGACTTTAAATCTTTTCAAAAGCAATACCTCCCCACACGTTCTGATCCTGTCTTAGGTTGACAGACAGTGACACTGTAGAGCTATTGTATATCAATGTTTTGTTTGCTTTCTTTCTGTTATGTTTGGGGTTAGCTTATTTTATCATTCTTTCACCTTTGTACTACTTTCACTTTAATAAAATTTCTATTGCTAAATGTTAGAGGCTATTATCAGGTGCCAACTTCATGGTGACTAGCTAACCTCAGCAATAATGGCCAGACCAAAAAAAAAAAAAAACTGACCTCAGCAAATATGGCAACAATTTTTGGAAGGTATTGATTGTTTGGGCCCAAAAGGTCCCCGTCAGATCTGAGAATAAGCAAAAAAGTGGACGATGAGAAAATTGAAAAGATACACATCAGAAAACAAGAAAGTTGAGTTTCAGACCTCTCAACCATTGAACAAAGTTGATCATGAACAACTTTGGCTTCAATCAAATCACCTTTTATTGGCAAACAGTTCAACCATGCAGGAACCACCTGCCAACAAGGTAGATTTAGCAAAAATATTCAGAAAGAAGTTGGCTAAAATGCAACTTCAAAAAAATTCCATAGACAGAATCTATCTTGTTTGGGTCCCACATAATTGACAAGCACAAGCATAGAAGTACTCAAACTGGGGTTACTTTGCAAAGACGTAACTACCTGGGCAGAATCAATAGTGTCACGATGATATTGGCAAATTTTACCCAGAGCAGAAACAGCATTGTCATATGCCATTACATTGTCCTGCTGCAAAGCATTAGGATGCTGAATCACAGCATTTAACCTTGAAAGTGCCTCTGCAACATGCCACTAACAAAACGTTACTCATAATTATCATCATTTCAAATTGCATTAGTGTATCAAGCAGTACCTCCAACCAGAGGTTTAAACACAGATCCTCCAAACTCTGCACAAACACCAAGGCCATAGACCGCAGCCTATAAAAGGAGAGAGATAATCCAAAAGTAATGCATCAGACAATTCAAGCAATAAAAAGAACTAGAAACATTAACCAACAGAGCATATCTAATACCGACCTGTCTGACATCAGGATTGTCATCATTACAAGCCTCCAACAAGAATGGAAGATATGTTTCATAATACCTACTCAAGTGGCATTTAGAACAATCAAATTAATAAGTAGCTTGAAAATTATCAAAGCACACAGAAAGGAAAATCTTCAAAGGAAGAAAAGAACTTGCTTTAGAGCTGCCTCACGACACTGTTCAGCAACATCATCAAAAATGCAAATTGCAATCCTTCTCTCTTCTGGTGTTTTATCCTTTCCCTATCCCAAACGTAAAAATGAGTCAACCGATTGACATAAATGATTTATCCACATGAACATCCTTTATATAAGCATAAGACACAAGGTAAAAACAAATAGTTACAAGTATGACATTAAAAAATAAGAAAGTAGAAATCCACTTGACACAGGAGTCTACAAGACCAATTAGTAGCAGAATGAACACAACAAATTTTAATTTCACAGTCTTTTCATAATTAAATGAAAGAAAGATTCAACAATGAAGCAACTCGCAGCCCTAGACACCAGAGAATGAATTTGAATATGTGATCTCAGAGAGAACACATGTACAGACAAGAATTTGAAATCAAATTATGTAAAAAATGTAGTCATTATACAATGTGGCATGGTAGTTGATGAAGCACACCGTGCCATTGCAGAAGGGCACCTGAAGCATTATAAAGAAGGGGAAAAAAGTGCCCTGGCAAGGTGGGCTGCATTGCCCATTGCGAAAGTGTAATGTACATATTATGTTTTCCAAAAGAAAAATAATAAAAAAAATAAAATAACCAAAACGAATGACTTTAACTTGAAATTATAGGATGAAGTTCTCAATTCACAAGTTAACTAATATAAAATACACACAAAAACCAATATGGCAGAAGGAAGGCATCAAAATGTGAAAAGTAACATTGATTCGAGAGATTGGAGACCCATGATGTGACAACTGGCAGCATCATGACAGTCACTTGCAACTGGATGTTGTTTTGAATATTTTCTAACTCCTTGATGTACAAATACTTTTTTCCATTTATCGCTCTTCCATTATTTAGCACACATGCATAGAGCAATTAAAAGGAAATAGGAAAAAGACATATAGTCACCGTGCAGCATTATTAATGAGGTGTGACACAGGGTACTGAGTACTAACACACAAAATAACCCAAAATTGTCCAGGGATGAAGCAATTAGTATAAAATTTTCTCATCTCCTGGGCTCTTCAAAAGCCAAGTGTAGTATGCACCATGCACAACAAAGAATCGCACATGACACATGCTACATTGGCCCCATTTCGAGATTGCAATTCAACATCAAGTCATGATCAATTCAATTCAGACTTCTGGTATTGATACAACAAGTGACTTAAACACATTTGATTTGATTAACCAAATTTGGTTTCATGTTTAGCACCAAACTAAACACCAAATATTTTGAGTTACCCACTAACAATTTCAGATAAACTCCTAAAGTAAATGGTTGAAATGGACCTGAATCAGGTCAGCAAATACTTGAATCAGGTTGAAGTCCATGGTGGCACCAATAATAATGTGACTTAGTTTACAATGACAAAGCAAGGCTGTGAAATTATCATTAAATCATAACTTCCATCAATGTGTTGAGATGGGCGGTATCAACACCTCATCTTTAGATTGGGCCAAAGAAAAAAAAGGCCCACATCTTTTAAGACCCTAGGTCAGATCAGCAGCATGCAGAAATATTGATTCCACATCTAAGGATCTCTTCTATATTTTGCAACTGGAAAAATGACAAATTATGGACGCAATAACAGCTCACCTTCAATGAAGAGAAAAGGAAGTGAGAACAAGGGAAAAAAACAAAAAATCCTAACCTAGTTTGCTTGAAGATTATTGCTCTTGCAACAGTCAATTTGCATGCCTAGCGGCACCCTCATGATACTCTCAGAGCAAGTGAAAAAGTTATAACAAACCAAAATAATATTTCTATCATATCCTAGGATTAATACACTAAATGGACTCAACATCTAAACACATTCAAAACAGGCATGCACATTCATTACAGTCAGTCTCCAACAGACAAGTATTTTTTTTTGGGGGGGCAATAAGAAACAGTTATCATTATTACACGTTACAAAACATTCAGATCTGTTGGCCATTCCTATCTACTTCAAAAAGTTGCAGACACCTTAAAGGACTCTCTCTAAACAAAACACAATTCTCACTCTCTAAACAAAGCACAATGTCCACACACCAGTTATACTCCACAGACAAGGAGGAGTTTAAATGACAAAACATTACATCATCTCAGCATTAAGTGCATAAGACAAACAGGATCAGGGAAAAGATAAGGAGGAAGAGCCAAATGATTAAATAATAATGGAAAAGCATTAAATTAGGTTGGTAACTTCCAGGAAAACATACCCACATAGGTGTCAGATATGATGACAGTTGGTCAAAGAAAGGCAAGAAGGAAGCTTTGAAGGTTTTGATCAAAGTTCCCAATATCTCACCCACCTGGGACAATACACCAATTGAATTAAAAGGATGACCAGGAAACTGATACATAATCTTCAGCGCATCAATGGTAGGTCAGTGCTTATGATAAACCTATATATTATAAATGACATCAAAAGACTAACTTGGTCAAAAACTTCTTCCTCTTGTTCATTTTCTTCTTTAATCAGTTCACCCTCCTCAGCATCAAAATCTTCTGCTTTAGCCCTCTCTGCTCTCTCAGTTTTTCGAGTTGAACTTGCTGTAATCACCTGTTTTATCTCATCAACAATGGATTTGACCTGGCTTTCATTTAAAAGCATCCCAGAGATCTACAGAGAAAACATAAGATCAGAACACATCCCAAACGGATTTTTACTAAATGCAATAAGCAATAGGCAAGAGAAAAAGGGAGTGGGCGGGGGGATGAGTGACAGAAAACAGAGGGAAATTAATATTACATAAATGCCCAAGAACAATGACTTAACCACTCATACATTAGACATAAGTGGTACATTCAAAATATTGTTCAGTAAAAATGTTATTATAGCTGCGGTTCTTGTAAATTGCACTTTGTTTAACAACAATAATTGAAATGTTATTACATAGCTTAGCATCTGAAATTACTGTTGGCAATATTATAGGATATTATATCTTATAATTATTGCTAATATTCTTTATTGATTCGGTCAGATCCAATTGTCCTGTTAGGATCAGGATTTGATTGTGATTTGATTCTTATTTGATTTTATTTGATTGTATTTTATCTTTCCCTGATATTTAGACTTAATTCATGGGATGAATAGCTGACACTTCTGTAACTATCTCCCTATAAATACTGTACAGTGTTTTAGTATATTGCAATGCGATTCTACCCTAGAATTTGTTTATGGTATCAAAGCCATGGTTGGCTCATTTGGTAGAATTAAAGTTGGGACACTGCGAGGTTTAAACATTTGAGATAACAGGAGGAACTTCAAACAACTCAATGAATATGACCTCACAAGGCGCACCCGCTGTAGGCTCTCCTTCTATGATTCCCAATTCTAATGCTCCACCGCCAGTTAATGTTAACCATCGACTCAACAGTAACAATTACTTGCAGTGGTTACATAGTATCCTTATGTACGTAGAGGGGAGGGGCAAAGAAAAGTATCTCATAGGTGAAGCAACTCGCCCAGTCAAGACAGACCTCAAGTATGAGACATGGAAAGCTGAGAACAATATGGTGAGTTGGTTAGTCAACTCACCGAACCCTGAAATCAGTGAGGACTTTGTTCTGGCCAAGACTGCACGTGAAATCTGGGATGAAGTTAGACAAGATGTTAGACAAAAGCCTGGTAAGCGTTCATGTGATCATTGTCAAGAGAACAGACACACTAGGGAGACTTGCTGGAAGATACATGGTAAGCCACAAAACCCAAGACAAAGGCCCAGATCAGATGCTATAGGAAACCTTGCTGCGACTGGTGAAAAGGTATACTCTGAACCAGTGCCCTCTAGTAGTGAAGAAATTGAAATGCTGCAGAAACTTCTGAACAAGAATGACACCAAACCAGAGAACACTATAGGGTCAAGTAGTTAGGCCAAATCAGGTATTGTTATAGCAGCCCTTAAAGCTAAGATTATCGATGATTATTCTTGGTTACTAGATTCTGGTGCACCAGACAACATGACAGGAAATGCTGCATTATTTGAAGATTTCCAACAATATTCTGGTAACAAATCAGGCAGGGTTGCAAATGGTGAATTAGTTCGGGCTCATGGTGTTGGCACTATTAAAATCTTTGATATAATTATTATAAATGTGCTGTATGTTCCTGGTTTAGACTGGAATCTGATCTCAGTCAGTAGATTGACAAAAATACATCGATGTTCAGCTAACTTTACTGCCACTGGTTGTTTGATTCAGGATTTGGAGTCGGGGATGAAGATTGGCAATGCTGAGGAAATTGATAGACTCCACATTGTGGAAGGAACTCAACCAACTAATAAAAATTTGGCTCTTGCATGTTCAAATAATGATGCTATTCTGTGGCATTATAGGTTAAGCCACCCTAGTTTAAATTATATGAAGCACATGTATCCAACTCTTTTCAATAAGCATGATATTTCTTTTCAATGTGGTTTTGTCAATTCTCTAAGCATACCAAACATACATATTTGCCTTGACCATACACTCCTAAACCTTTTGCCTTGATTCATAGTGACATATGGGGCTCATCAGTGGTAAAACAACAAATAATGCTACGTGGTTTGTAACATTTATAGATGACCATACAAGGCTGACTTGGGTTTACCTTTTGAGAGAAAAATCCAAGGTTTTTGATATCTTTAAAGCTTTTTGTGCTCATGTTCAAACTCAGTTTCAGACTCAAATTCAAATATTCAGGAGTGATAATGCTACAGAATATCTTAGTAAGGCCTTTGATCAATATCTAAGTGACCATGGAATAATCCATCAAACTCCCTGAGTCCACACTCCTCAACAAAATGGAGTGGCTGAGAGAAAAAACAGACATTTACTTGAAGTAGCCAGATCTATAATGATTACCCATAATGTTCCTAATTATTTCTGGGGCGATGCAATCTTGCCATCTAAACCCTAGCAGTTTGTTTCACCTGTAACTAAATTTGCTGAACTCTATCCTTCACATACTTTTTGCATAAGCACTATACCGCAAAAGGTTTTGGCTGTGTGGCTTTCGTACATAGTGATGATGGGGGGATGTTTGATCCTAGATCTCATAAGTGTATTTTTCTCGACTATTTAGCAACCCAAAAGGGATATAAATGTTATTCACCTACTTTGCATAAATTCTGTCACTATGAATGTCACCTTTTCTGAATACATGCCATATTATTCAAAAAATCCCATTCAGGGGGAGAATTCTGAAGACAAATGGCAATTTTTGAACCAGAAAATTCCCAACTTTCAACCTGCTCCTATTGAACCTCACTCGGACATGAAAAATCAAAAACCGAAATTTTGGACCACAGCCTGTCACCAGTAATTCCAAAACTGATACTGTTCAACCTACCCAGTACTCACTTGAAAATGAAATTGACAAAGTTGAAACAGTACATGATACTGAAACTAGGGGTGAGCAGCAACCTGTGAAACTTATTGTCTATATGAGGAAGAAGAAAGAAGGCCAGCAGGGGTCACGAGTCACGGAAATCTGATGAAGCTGAGAAATGAGAAGAGTCCATCAGTATTCCGATGCAAAGTCATGATTCAGACTCAATTTCAGATCCTATGGAGGAGTTAAATCAACCAATTGCACTGAGGGAGGGCGTTAGATCATGCACCAAACATCCTATCAATAGATATGTTTCTTATGAAAGGTTATCTCCTAATTTTATAGCATTTGTTACTCAAATATCTTATGAAAAATTGTCTGAGAATTTCCAGGAAGCTAATGAAGATCCTAAATGGAGAGAAGCTATTCAAGAAGAACTTATGGCCTTGGAGAAAAACCAGACATGGAAACTGGCTGAATTGCCTCAAGGAAAAAAAGTGGTAGGATGTAAATTTACCATAAAGTACAATCTAGATGGTAGCATCAGCCATTACAAAGCTAGACTTGTAGCTAGAGGGTTTACACAAACTTATGGAATCGACTATCATAAAACATTTGCATCTATTGCTAAGTTCAACACGATCAAAGTACTACTGTCTTTGGCAACAAATTTAGATTGGCCTCTTCATCAACTTGATGTGAAAAATGCCTTCCTAAATGGAGATCTAGAGGAAGAAGTGTATATAGAAATCCCTCAAGGCTTGAAGGATGCATCAAACCACACCAAGGTATGTTGATTGTACACGTCTCTTCATGGCCTAAAACAGTCACCTAGGGCTTGGTTTGGAAGATTTAACACTGTTGTAAAGCACCTTGGTTATATACAATGTTAGGCAGGTCATACTATGTTTGTAAGACATTATAACAGTGGGAAACGTGTCATTCTCATAGTATAAGTTGATAATATAATTATTATTGGGGATGATGAAGATGAAATCCAGAAGTTGAAACAGGCTTTAGCTGCAGAGTTTGAGGCAAAAGACTTGGGAAACCTTAGATACTTCCTTGGTATGGCGATTGCAAGATCATCCAAAGGCATCTCTGTATCCCAAAGGAAGTATACTTTAGATTTACTCAAGGAAACTGGTCTTCTAAGTGCAAAACCAGTTCAGACTCAGACTCCAATGGAGAGTGCTTATAAGGTGAACTTCAGAAAGGAAGGAACACCAGTTGATACAGGAAGATATCAAAGGCTGTTAGGGAAATTAGATTATTTGTCACACACTAGACCAGACATAAGCTTTCCTGTGAGTATTGCAAGTCAATTTATGAGCAAACCTCAGGAAGAGCATTTGGAAGCTGTTTTCAGAATCCTCAAGCACTTGAAGATGACTCTGGGGAAAGGTCTATTCTTTGGAAAACAACATTCAAGAGAACTTGAAGTCATCACAGACGCAGATTGGGCTGGCTTAGTTACTCACTGATAGGAGGTCTACTACAGGTTACTGCACACTTGTGTGGGGAAACCTTGTCACATGGAGAAGCAAGAAACAATCCGTGCTGGCAAGAAGCAGTGCTGAAGCTGAGTACCGAGTACTTGCTCATGGTGTTTGTGAAGGAATGTGGCTGAAACATGTGTTGACTCAGTTAAGGATACTGTGTGACCCATAGATGACGGTCTGGTGTGATAATATGTCAGCAATTGGAATTGCTAAAAATCCTATCCATCATGATCGAACGAAACATGTTAAGATAGATAGGCATTTTATAAATGAGAAAATAGAGGCTAAGGTGATTGACCTCCAGTATGTTCCATCCAGTAGACAAGTTGCAGATTTGCTTACAAAAGCTCTTCCAAGTGTAAGATTTGAGGAACTTAGCTGCAAGCTTGGTATGATCAATATATTCATACCAACTTGAGGGGGAGTGTGGGCGATATTATTGGATATTATATCTTATAATTATTGCTAATATTCTTTATTGATTCGGTCAGACCCAATTGTTCTGTTAGGATCAGGATTTGATTGTGATTTGATTCTTATTTATTTGATTGTATTTTATCTTTCCCTGATATTTAGGCTTAATTCATGGGATGAATAGCTGGCCCTTCTGTAGCTATCTTTCTATAAATACTGTACAGTGTTTTAGTATATTGCAATGCGATTCTACCCTAGAATTTGTTCAATTACAAAAGTAGGTCAAAGGTTAAATAGATAATATCCAATTCAGAGAATATAATAATTACAACTAGAGAAGTTGGAGGATCTTTCTAGGTGGTCCATATTTAGCATCCTTAGAAATCATCCCTGAAAGTGGCTGCTTTTTAAATACATAGAAAGAAAATCCAACACAAATTTATAGCTTTAGCTGTTAAAGAGCACCAAAACCAAAAATAAAATTATAGCACAAAGGGTGTGAGAATCGAAGTTAACAATAAACAATCTATGATGCATGTATACTCAGAAAAATCTTTTAGGACGTTCTATTCCATATAATAGAAAAATACCAAAACAAAAAATGACAATACTTAAAAGCAACCAAATGGTGTTGAAATATGCCAACTCTAGTAAGAACAATTTATGGAAGATAGCTGGATTTCCTCCCCTCCCTCTATTCTGCATACCCTTTTGAATCAGCATTTATATCTCTCTCTCTCTCTCTCTCCCCTCCCTCTATTCTGCATACCCTTTTGAATCAGCATTTATATATATATATATATATATCTCTCTCTCTCTCTCTCTCTCGGTCTGCTGGTACGGTGGCAGTCAGTACTTCCCTGATTATAAGTAATTAATTGCTGATGCCATGGCAATTTATTCTCTTGTACTTCTATACAAGGATGAATTAGCCATCTAAATGGTGAAAATGACCCTTTTCCAACAGACTATTCTATTGCTTTCTATAAATCAAAGCTTGTGAAACTGTAATAAAATTTATAAAAATATATATATAAAGGGAAGAATAATAAGAAGGGATTAAAACGTATTTTAGAAGAAAAGAGGCACTAATTTGGTAATTGAACGAACATTTTATATTTTTAAAAATAATAAAATAATGACAGAGTAAATAGATGATACATGTATTAGGGGTCGTACTCATAATGGCGCACAGGAAGAGAGAAGAAAAAGTTGAGTTGATACTCAGCTTTAACAGCATCTAAGAAAATGAAAAAAAAAATCATAAGGGAAGATATTGACAACTTCAAAAGTCCCAACACCAATTTTCCAATCAAACCAGCTAGTCCAGTTAGGTTTTCATAACCATGCAAAGTTCTATAATGTCTATATTCAATGGTCCTAATTTCATCTAATACAAAATTAAAATACACACACAAAATATTTCAACATGATATATTATTGGGTCATCGGATGATAAAACCAACCTGTAAGCATTCATTTAATGAGTCCAACATACTTCCACAAATCTCTGTATCTGGTTCCTGCAAGAAAATTGAAATAGAAGAACTTCATCACTTGAATTATCAATGTGAACACAGCTTAGTCAAGCAAAGTCCACCCAAATTATGTTGAGATTAACTTAATCCTCAAATCAATGCCTAGGGCCAATTTTGGTCTAGGAACTGCAAAATTAACAAAGAATGTAGGCCACATGCGCTCCAAGCTGCTTCTGCTCAAATGAATATGAAGATGACACATTCAAATAAGTTTCAAGACAAAAGACATAATTATTTACCCAAGCTTCACCTTTTTTGGGAAAAAGAAATAAATAGAAAAAGGACCAAATCATCAGAAAGCACACGTGAAGGCAGGACTAAATGACATGACCAACAGGTACTTACGAGCCAAGGCTAATTCCTTCTAATAACATATTCAATAGCAGCCTCTCTTGCAAATTTCAAATTGGCACAACCAAGACTGGATGAACTAGAACTATAATTATAATTACCTTATGCAATGCTTCCACCAGAGCTGGGATAATACTGTCAGTCAAAAACTTTAAATAGGATGCATCCCGACCTTGAGATTGCCCTTTCTCTATGGCTAACTTTGCAGAACGCAGAAGCTCCGGCATTGCTAAAAATGTGTAAAGGAAATGTCAATTATCAGGATTCAAATGCCATAAAGAGCTTTCATTGTGCAAGAAAATATATTTGATGGCAACAAATTACATACAATTACAAACAAATAGTTTGATACCTGAAACAGCTGCTTTTCTAACCTCCTCATGGAAGTAAAATTTTAGAAGTGGAACTAGAGTTCCAGCAACCTACATGCACACAAATCATCAGAATAAAAAAAATGTTCAGTAAACCTTTAGCAAACCTTAATGTAAGAAGGGGCCCTCAAAATCTAACCTGATCAATCCATGGATAGAATCCTTCCTTCAGCTCATCAGCATAGCAACAAAGCATGTTACAAGCTGTAGCTTTCTCCTCCAGGACACTAGTCTTGATTCCAATTCTTTTATCCCCAAGAGTGATGGTCTCCATACTGAAATATTTAAAATAAAACTTAGATGGGAGGTGAAATTGTATTGATTTGTGCAGCCAATTTTTCAGTCAAATAATCATGAAGTAAAATCAACTGCTATATTTGCATTATGAAGCAGTGCAGATAAGATAATATAATAGGAAAGTGTGTGGATTTGAGTTTAAACATATGATTCTGACAGAAAAGTAAAGACAGACGAACCATATTAGAAGACAAATAAAACAACAACCATCAAAATAGCCCCAAGGCCCAAACAAGTACAAAATATACAAGACCAGAACAAAAATTATAGAAACTAACAAGAGCAGGACAATTAATACATTATGACCTGCCACAGACAACAAAATTAAAATTTTATGAAGGAAATGACAGAATCTTAACCTTTCATCATCAGAATCTTCAATGTCATTGTCTGAATCTGCTGATGTAATTGTTACATCAGGCTTAAGAGAAGCAGATTGAAGTAATGGGGGCATGACAAACTGCATGTAAGGAAGGAAATCTTGCCCCAGACATTTGCAGAGTCTAGCCCATGCCTGCAACAAATTAATTGTAACTGAGCAGAATCTGACTAACACTATCTATGCTACACATCATTCTAATATTTTATGCATACCTGAAGCATGTAACTTGTTGTTGGATCATCGGTCTCCATTTGAGATACTTGCAAGGACATAAGCACTTCCATAACCTAATAAGAAACATGTTTTACAAATTCATACAAAGTGTAAAATTCAATTATCCCAGATGTCCAAATCATTTAAGACAACAACCTAACACACACACACACACACACACACACACACACAGAGCTAGAAGTTATTTACATGATAGATAAAAGTCCATTCCAAATAATAACTTTGTCCTTTTCCAATTTAAACATTTCTTCTGAATAATGGTATACATATAAGTGGTATTGAAAAATGTATAAAAAAAGAAAAAAAAAACTATTGTTTAGCCGCAAAGTTGCAGCATACAATTTCAAAGACTTGTATGAAAGATTTTAAAATGAAAGAAAACAAAATGAACTACCTGCTTAGCATCATCCCTAAACTTCTCCTTCCCAACAGCCATTCCAACCAGACTAATACACTCCATAGACTTGGCACGAAGCATACGGTTAGACTTGTCAGTTGCATTAACCAATATAGCCTTAAGGTATGGCATGACTGCATCATAGTATTTCTGGAAGTGCTCCTGACAACATGGTTTAAATCAAGTCACAATATGTCTACAAGAAATCAAAACTGTTGATCAAAACAGGTTATACAAAGATACCTGGGAAGAATCTGCAACTGATGCCAGAGCAGTTAAGGCACCCTCTTGCACCATTTGCTTCCCATTCTGCAAAGCATTTTGAATATAGTTAAGGGAAGGAGACAGAAAATCACACAAAAATTCAACAAAATGATCAAATCAGCATTCCTAAAAATAATATTTCTGTTAAAATACCTGAAGAAGCACCAGCAGTTTGCTAACTATTCCATCCAAGTAAGGTGTTAAAATGTCAGGAGTACAGTTCTCACTGAAATTGAGCACTGCTGAAGCAGCATGAGCCTGTGCAGACAACAGCAAGATAAGATAAATTAATACCTATAATGCACAGACACTTCATAAATAGAGTGCCCTGTCCATGTCTAACATGTATATGACACCTCATATTAGAGAACACTATGTGACACTCCAAATTTTGTCAGTGCCTATGCCTCCTAGCTTCATACGACATGAGAAATTGGCTGACCCATACAAAAGGATCCTATGAGTTCTATTGAGAGGAAGAACACGAGCTTCAAGATATGATATAACACAGATCTAAAAGCAAAACCATGTAGATATTTACTCTGCCAATCTTTTTCTTCTCTATCTATATACATGAGCAAAATAACACCGCAAAAACCTACTAAAAAATATAAACAGACAATTCCAACTAGAGTAGATTACTTCTTCCCAAATATTATTCCTAGGAAGCAACCTATGGAATTATCATATAGTTTCTGGTACATTATAGTTTACACCCCTTTAGCTTGTTAAATTAACCAATTAACACCAAGCGGTATTTACATACAAATTTTAATCAAATTAACCACCTAAACATTAAAAAAGAACACTTTCATGTTAATGCTTGTATCACCTATATCTTGAAAATCTTCATAGCATCCTGAGACTCTTGCTGAGATTAAATGAGCAGTTTCAATTCCAAAACGTAACATTAATCCCAATAATAGCCTCAAAAGTCTGTAAAGAAGTTCAAAGTACATTTGCAACATACTTTCAACCAATAAGCTTTAGTATAGTGGTCCTGGAGTCTTGTTTAGGGCTGAATCAAGTTTGAATCCCAGCCATAGTCAAACTAACTAAGTCATTCCTTTAACATCTAAGTGATCTTTTAAGGTAAAATTAAGACCAAAAAAATACCATAAGGTCGTGAAGTGGTAGCATACAAACCACAAAGAATTGAACAAGACACATTGAACCATAACAGAGCATTTTGATTACATGTCAAACAAAACAAGCATCTCAATTCTAGAACTAGTTCATTGCTTCCAATTTTCTACACTTAATATCGGACTATTTCATAATTTCAAAGTCATCATTGTCTGCTCCTGAAAATAGACAAAACCAAATGCTCATTGGCAATATGCGTTATGTATCAATGCATATACAAATACTTCAATGGCAGAAGCTAGAAGCTAACCTGTACACGAGGATTCTGAAAATCATCCATGGAAGCAGCTAGTGCTGGCAAAACCCTTTGATGGTATTGAGTTTGTAAATCTGGACCCAAATCAGTTGACAATTGCCCAATTGCATTTATAGCAGCCCACCTCACACGGGGGTGTTGATCTTGGAAGGAGTTCAATACCATGGCCACCACTTGCTCCAAATTTTTAGTCATAACCTGCAGCAATTGGAAGGCGGGGGGAAATCAAAAGGAAAAATATACAAAGGATGGGAACAATATGTAGAAAGTGAAAAAGAATAGAAGTTGCAATTGCAGCAGACTGCCACAAGAGGAGAAATATCGACAGCAGTCAAACAAGATAGCAAACATGTAAAACAATCCAAAACAAGGAATGCAGGCATCTTCACTACCTTTGCGCAACCCTCCGCTATTTGGGCCAGTGCAATCAATGCAGCATGACGTTTTTGCCACTCTGGAGCAGCCAAGTAAGCAGGTAATTGTTCAGATGCAACAGGAACAATCGTATTGCCACCCAAGGATATAGACAGTCTATCCAAGCACTCTTGGCCAACGCTGTAATTGCTTGTTTCACCAGCATCCTCATCTTCAGTCTCTGCACTATGCCATGCCGAATCATCCTCAATATCCAAAAGCATCTTCATCAATATAGCAAACAATCTGCTAATGAACTGTGGCAACTTCCTCATCATCCCCGGCGCCCTCTCCCTGGCCTCTGCAAGTGTGATCACAAACTCGACCGCCAAATGCCTCGTCCCTTCTTCCAATGATTCTGCCTCGGCAATCTGCAACATTGCCCCGACTACATCAACCAACTGCCTCCTCAAGAATCTGGGCTCAGTTCCAGCCAATTCGATCAGTAATTCAAGTGCCTCCTGCGCCGTAGCTTCCTGCCCGTTATTCAACGCTTCGGTCAAAGTGCGCATCATCGCAGGTAGCAAATCCTGAAACCTATCACGATCAGCGGAGCTCGACAGACACTGGATAAAATTGATCACCGCATTCAAAGCAGCAATCTTGACATCAGAATTGGCCGTCGACGATGTCAAACACTGCAAGAACACAGCATGTAGATGCTTGATATGAGGAGCAAGGGAATCACCGATATACTGGGACAACTGGGCAAATATCAAAAAGGCAGATTCCTGTAGTCTAGGTGAATCCGAAGAGACGCACTGAAACATAAACGGCAATAATTCGGGCCACCCATTATCGGGAAGAATCCCAGAAGCAAGCTCAGAAATGGTATCGCATAATTTCTTAGAAATAGATTTCGGTTGGTCAATCTGAATACAGGCAAGAAGAATAGATTTGAGCGACGATTGAGTAGAAGGAGTAAGACGAGGCCATAGATAAGCATCATCACGAGTAAGCTGCTTGCGGAGGAGGATTGCAGACATGGCACGAGCCTCAAGGTGCTGGGAAAATTGAAGAAGATGAGCGAGTTTCAGAGAAAGAGAATCAGGATCGGTCTGCTTGCAGAGGTTAAAGAGAAGCTCAGCTTGAGAACGCTGTTCATTGGAAGACGACATGAGGTGGGAAATTAGGGTCTCGAAAGGGCCTAGATCGGGACCAAGAATGGCGGCAAGCTGAGCTTGCTGGAGCTGAGTTGACTCGGAATTCATGGCGGCTTTACTCAGCAAGCGAGCGAGTTAGGGTTTGGAGACTCTCTCTCTCTCTCTCTGTGTGCCTGCCCCCCTCTCTCTCTCTCTCTCTCTAACAGAGAGGTAAGGTCTTTATTGATGCACAGAGCGTGTTACAGTGAGTGAGGAAGAGAGTATGAAAGTGTTGAAAGAGAGGGAAAAGGCAAGACGATAAAAAGCCCAAAGACGGTGGCCAGGTAGGAGAGACTAATTAGGGTAGGCAAGTTGTTGTGTGAATGAATGTTCTATGGCCAAAAGAAGCCTTTTCATGTTTTATGCTTCAGCTGTGTTTTGTTTTCTATGTCATCAAATCATCATTAATGTTTGTTACTTCTTTTCTTCATTTATTACCATTTCTCTTTGCCATCAATAATCAATAAATATATATATAAATTGAAATTTATATAAATTCACGTTATTTAGCAAGGAACGCACGTTAAGATGTAATAATATTACATTTTTAGATCATCAATTAATTAAGAATATTTAGACTAAATTATATATAACCTCTTAGAATTTTGAGTTGTATAAAAATAATCTTTCTCACTTTCAAAATTTTATAATAAATGTCCCTAACCTTTTATATTTATATAAATAACTCTCTTGTTATTAATTTGTCAGTTATTTTATTAATAGAATTATTGTAATAGAGTTTATTTGAACATAACTTAATGTTTATAAAGGTTATATGCATATAACTCAATTTAAGAAAGTTTTCTGCACAAAAAATAAAGTTTAAGAGGTAAAGTTTAAGAGGTATATAGTCAATTACATATTATACTCCATTAATGAAATAATGGAATAGTTGATGGTTATTAACACAAACTTCACAAACTTGAAAGTTTATGTGGTTTCTTTTCAAGTTTTAAAGGTTAAGAAAAACTATTTGCTAATGGTACAAAGTTTAGAAGAATTTTGTATAATTTAGCCAAATATAAAAAGATATAAATTTTAAAACTAGTTGGGCTCCGTGCTTTACACAAAGAGGTTGTTTGGTATAGAAGAAGTAGGAGGGGAATTTCAACTTCTTAGAAAGTAAAGTAACTGGTGTTGTTTGGTTCGAAAAAAATTTGGAAGTTCCTGGGAAGTTAGGTTTAATTCAAGAAATTTTACCTCCCAAGCAAATCCTTGAAAAGTTCTACTTCCCAAGTATCTTACAATGATTTTTTAAAAAAACTCTTCATTTATTAATCCATTTTCTTAATAAAAATGATATTTTTGTATTTAGTAAAAAAATATAATATATTTCTTTTAAAATATAATTGAAACTTCCCCAAAATTTAAAATAAATCAGGCAAATTATACATGCACTAAGGGAAAGTTATACCAAGTGACTCTTAAGTTTGAAAAATGAAAAGCCTTATACATGACTTACTAACAATGTGACTTGCTATAAATTTTACATTTTACTATTTAAGTTTTTCATTTGTAACCCCCTTACATGCTAATAAATCTTATTACACACATTAGAAACCATTAACTATGAGAGCTCGTGAATCTGTGGTCGCAAAGGATAGAGGAAAGCATATCTTATGGTAAAACCCTCCCTTGTGGAGTTGAAACCCTCTCTTCTTAGAGAGCTAAAACCCTCCGTTATGAGTTCCTTATATCCCTTCTAAGTGCTTCTCCCATCTTCCACAACCTTTTCTCCTCTTTCCATGTGATTCTATCTTTCGATTGCTTCTGTCAATTTCTCTTTTGGCTGCTTTTTCTCTAGATTTTGGAATGGCAATGGCAAACCCTCAAGCCTCTAGAAATAGGCCAACATGGGAGGTTATTCTTGAATGGGTGTTGCCACATGCTCCTTTACTCGGTAAATTTTCATTAATAGGCAAGCTCATTTTTTATAAACTCTACATCAAAATGAAGATTTAGGGCATTTTAAGAAGGTCTTAGGGTATAAAGGAAGAGTGCAAGGATGACCTACATACTGTTGATGACGGTAACAATGTTTTCATTTTCCATTTTACTAATAGTAACATAATGAGATGGGTATTATGAGACAACCCATGACAGCAAAAAGTCATATTTTAATATTGAAATCATGGCACTCTTTTGTTAGAATTGATGAAATTAACTGGACTAAAGTGGATTTTTGGGTGTAATTTCATGGAGTTCCACCTAGTGGGATGACTGATGGAAATATTCAAAGATTAAGGGTTGAGTTAGGGCATGTCAAAGCTTTTGAGAATCCTACTATTAATGGTAGTCCTACATGTAGTTTTATGAGGGCAAGATTAGAAATTTTAGTTGATTGTCCCCTTCATTCAGGGTTTTGGGTACCAGGACCAGAAATAGACAAAATTTGGGTATCCATTAAATATGAAAAGTGGTTTTCTCATACATGATGAAAGATTTTATGATAGGATGAAGACTAAAGCTTTGTATGATGAATATAGAGCAATGTATAATGATAGAATGTGTGCAACACCACTTAGACATAGCAGAAATTGTTGTTTTGGATGAAAGTGTACTAGCACTACTTATGGGAAGTGATGCTTCCTTGGAGAATGGGAACTCAAATTAGATGTTATTAATGATGAGGATTCTTTCATATGGATGAGTAGCATGGTAATTCATGAAGTGGAGCACATAAATGTTACTCCTAATCTCGAGGGGATCAATGCGTATGTTGAAGGCATTTGGTTTCAATAAAAAATGAAGAGACATTTTAAAAGTAGGGCCTATCAGGAATTTTCATCATAAGGGGACTTTCTTGATTATATAAGCCCAAATACTTCTAGGGTGAGCCTTAGGGTAGGTATTTTGACCTCCAGCTCAACAACTCCATCAAAAGAGCCTATGTCAAAGTTTAATCAAGGGCCTATGCAGTACTTAGTTGAATCACCCAAAGAGAGCACAAGAGGTAGGTTTTATGAAAATGCACTAGTTCCTATACATAATGTAGCAGATGTTTTGGAGCTAGTTGGAAGGATTAGAAATATGAAACTGAAAAGATTGGCTGAAGAACCTTTGAGATCACCAACGACAAAGCGAATTAAGGAGGTGGAAGATGATTCCCTTGATAAGCCAATGATAGGAGTCTATAGTTGGAATGGGAAAGACTTTTCAATTCAACAACAATTAGGGAGGAAAATATAGAGCTAGATTAAAAAAAGAAATCACCAAGACTCAGAAAGCCAAGCAGTGCTAAGACATTATTTCAAGGTAATATGCAAGCAGCTGCACAGAATAGTGTTTTTAATAGTGATATTCCTCTTGATTGGTCCAAAATAGTGTTCAAAGCAAGTGGGTCTAAGGATGTTGAAGGAAGGCATGGTGGCTGGCTATCTACAACCACCAAGTAGCCATGAGTTGCCTTACTTGGAATTGTCAAGAGTTGGGGGTTACCCTGGCAGTTTGCAATCTAAAATTCCTCAACAAAAAACATAAACAATCTTTCATTTTTCTATTTGACACTCATATGAAAGCTGTCAAATTGGAGAAAATTAGAAGGAAACTAAGGTTTAAGCATTTGCATGTAGTTGATTTGATGGGTTTATTAGGTGGTCTTGCACTTTGGTGGAAGGAATGCATTTCCTTTGTCATCAAGGTAAGTAATAAGAATTTAATTCATATTAGCAATATAAAGGGTGATGATGTTATTTTTGGTAATATTACTTTTGTGTATGGGCCCCCTAAAAATGTGATAAAGGTAGTTGGAGGAGAAAAATGAATGACTTAAAATCCTAGAACAATACTCCTTGGCTCATCCTAGGTGATTTTAATGACTTATTATTTATTTTTGACAAGGAGGGTAGAAGATTTAGAAAAGAAAAATAGGTTTTCACTTTCAAAATTTTATGTCAAAGTATGATATGGTAGGACTTGATTCTAAAGGAGCAAAATACATATGGTCAAGAAATAGAGACGGCAAAGGCTTCATTAGAGAAAGATTAGATAGAGCTGTGGCCAATGTTCATTGGAAACTTTGTTTTCAAAAAACCCAATGTTAGGTTTTAGAATCAGGTTTGAGAACCATTAGGATCTGATCATTGTCCTCTTCTAGTTCAATATATGTATCTGGATTGAAAAACTCTTTCAAAATTTAAGTTTGATATGAGATGGTTGACTCACCTGAAATTATTTTTTATAATTAAGGCAAATTGGGAGCTGAATGTAAATGGAGAACTTGATATCCTTTTAGCTTTATTGTCCAATCAGGAAAAGGTCAAAGATGCCCTTGTAGATTGGAGCAAGAAGGAATTTGGTAATAGTGTTGCTTTGATTAATAAACTAACAAATCAATTGCAGGTTTTCTTGCAGGGAGACTGGAATGATGAAGTTGCAGAGAAGGTAGCCTTTTTCAAAAAACAAATAGTTAAGCTTTGGAATCAAGAAGTGATATACTGTGCTCAGAATCAAGAGTCAATAGCTCTAGTATGGTGCTTGAAATACCTCTTTTTTCAACCTAACCGCAATGCAATGAAGAAATAGGAACAAGATCCTCAAGTTAAAGAAAGGAGATGATTCTTGCTTAGAAGATGAAGAAGGTATTGGTCAATGTTTTATTGATTTCTATCAAAATCTATTTAGCTCATCTGGAACTCATAAACTATATGATGCTTTAGATTGTGTAGAAAAAGCAGTTTCCTTTGAAGATAATTAGGCATTTTTGACACCTGTCACTTCTGCAAAAATCAAGAAAGCTGTTTTTGGTTTTTGATCTTGGAGGGACAAAGGCTCTTGGCACAGACAACTACACTAGTTTATTCTATCAGAAGGCATGGGACACTATGTAATATTTTAAAATTTTACTAGATATCAAATAATGAAAGAGGAAATAATAAATGATAATATGAAATATACAAGGAATTCGCAAAAATGGGTAGACACCGTTTTACACGAAATAGGACAAAGATATCATTTTTTCTAGTTAAACGAAAAAATGAGAAATTATGTTTTTGTCCCTAAAAAATTATAAAAGTGACATCTATGTCTTTAAATTTACAAAAATTAAGTGGGATGAGGATAGAAAAGTCCTTGGGAAAATTACACTTAATGACCTGAAAGTTTCAAAAATTATAATTTAATCTCAAGTTAAGGGCAATTTTGTAAATATGCAAAATCACTGTCAAAATGAAGCTCTCGATGAGAGAAGTCCAATGGTATATGGTACTAAGGGTTAATGTTCAAGGATGAAGAAATAATCAATGCCAAAGGTTAAAAGTAACTTTATACTGATAAAATAAATTGTGGTCCCCACAGACTATTAAAAGGTGATCGGGACAGAATATGAGCTTCACACATATACCATTTGGGACAGAATAACTAAAAAAATATAAATATAAATTTGGGATAGTCCTGTAGCATAAAAATGCTAAGTTATTATAAAAAATAGTTTTATCGATATAGTTAAAAATTATCCGGTTCAGGATATAATTAGACAAGGAAAAATCGAGCAATTTTGAACACTCAAATTGGTCAGAATGGGCAGCAAATTTTTGGCAAAAACTTCTCGTAGAAATCATGGATTTTTGGCATAAAAAAGGAACCATAGTTAGGTTAATTTACTAACCATGATTAGCAAGGTAATTAAGCCTTTAATCCTTCTCTTTCCTCTCCATTCTACTTGTTATTTCCAGCAGCAAAAATAGAGGAGAAAATGCAAGAAAGAAAGGGAGAAAAGAGGGAAAGAAGAAGAGAAATCTTGAGGGAAATCAAAAGCTCAAGCTTTGGTAAGTTAGTCTACCACCTTAAACTTGTTGTTTGTAGTGTTTGGTGGTTGGTTCATGGTGTAGTTTTTCTTCCTTGCTCCCTTAGAGTTTCGGCCAAACCTTAATCTTGGAGGAAAATGAGTTTTCGAACCACTAAACTTGGAGAAAAATGCTAAACTAGTCACCTAAAGTATGAATATGGAAGTAGTTTGAAGTATTATGAAATATAGCAATTTCTCCCTAATTTCCCCAATTTTTGGCCAGATAAGGTTTATATTTAGAGTTGGAATTTCATTTTTTTGACCCTAAAAATGGATTTCTTGGATCCAAATTAGTCAAGTACAAGTGTTGGTTTTAAGAAAATCTCAAAAGAGAACAAAATGAGAACTTTCGATTTTATGAGTATTGTATAGTGTTACTCTTGAAACCAATGGCTAAGATGCTTAAATGGTGACATGGCTAGGTTCAACAAAGTTGCGGAAGGCTCAAAAAGTGGTGTACCAAGTGTGGGAAGCTAGGGAACACTCAAAGGTAGTTAAATTTCCTCACTAACATCACATTGTCATAATTGTTTCTTTTGCATTTGACACTATGGCATATGAATGATGTTTCTATGTTTCTATGTTCTTGGCTGAGTTGTATGAGGGGTTTTGAGCCTTAGGATGCCCATTTTCGAAAATGAAACTTTGTCAAAATTTTTGTAAAATTTAATGTGCCTATGTGATGGATTAAAGTTTATATGATGTTTCTATGCAAATTATGATGATATGGTTGCATGTTTGGAGTTTACCTACTAAGATTTCTTAAATCTCACCCTCCCATATCCTAACCATGTTTAGGAAGCAACTATAGCAAGACCACCAAGGAAGAGAAAGGAAAGGAGAAAAAACTTGGTGATTAATGTGTTTTTGCTTGCAATGGCCATGAGATTTGAGCTCTTATACAAATTTGTAAAAATGATGTTAAATATGTTTCTTCAAGATTTTATGTTTATTTAGGTCCTAGTGAATGTATGGCATGATATGAGGATAAGTTATAGCTATGTAAATATTTTATATCTTTTGCTTAGCAAAATACTTGGATGCAAATGGTCATTCTGACTTCTTTATGGTAAACCCACTACTATTTGGATATTCTGTAGTATAAAGTATAAATGTTATATATGGTTAGAAAGTAGACAGAAAGAGTTTTCAAATGGTGTAAAGAGCACTCAATTTGGATGTGCGACTTATAGTGATTTTCAAAGTTAGCTCCTGAAAATTGGATTTCCTAAAATTGACCATATGAATAGTAAAACTTCACGAAATTTACTATATAAATTGGCCTAGTCATTGCTCTATTTTATATTTTTTCCATATATACAATCTTTTAAGTTATTTTTACTTGAATCACTTGCATATGATTTTTATGGAATTATTTATGATTTTCTGAAATTCAGTCAGTAAAAGGATTTGGTTCATGTGAACAGTACCAATAATTTTTGAAAAATTCTATTTTGCTATTTTCTTGATTCAAACTTCTAATAAATTATAAATGGACTCTATAATGATTTAATACATGGGAAAATTGCCTAAAATCAAGGTGTTACATACTATGGGCAATTAGGTTTGTTCTCTTGTAAAATCTTTCTTCCAAGAAGAACTTAATATTGACAACTTCTACTGATCTAGTCCTTATTCTCAAAATAGAAGAAGCCATAACAGTTAATCATTTTAGGCCAATAAGTCTTTGCAACTTTTCAAATAAAGTGATTTCAAAAATTCTAACCAATAGGTTAAAACCACTTATGAACAAATTTGTATATGAGCATTAGCAGGCTTTTATACCTAGTCGCCTAATTCAAGATAATATTGTAATTGTTCATAAGGCTTTTCATCATCTTAAAATGAAAAAAAAGGGAGTTGCTGAAATAGATATTAAATTAGATATGAATAAGGCATATGACAGAATTGAGTAGGATTTCTTGAGCGTGGTCTTGCTGAAAATAGGCTTTGATAGTGCCTGGGTTAGAAAGATCATGCTTTGTGTCTCTTCGGTCAAGTTCAATATTCTCAATTCTGGTAAACAAGTTGTCACAATCTCTCCTCACAGAGGTTTGTGTCAAGAAGATCCTTCATCTCCATACTTGTTTATTTTAGTAAGTGATGTTCTCTCTAGGATGATTGATAAGCAAGTGGAAACAAAAATTTTGAAAGGAATTAAACTTGTTAAGGGTTGTCCTTCTTTATCCCATTGTTTCTTCGCAGATGATTCTGTTTTCTTTTTGCAGGCAAATTTAGACAATTGCAAAAATTTAATGAAAATCTTGGACACATACTACAAAGCTTCAAGACAAAGCATCAACTTTGGTAAGTCTTTTTTTTTCTTTCCATCTACCATTGAAAGGGATAGAGAAGAAATTGGACACGTGTTTCAAATTCTTGCTACTGATGCTCTAGGTAAATATTTGGGTCTCCCTATTCTATGGGGAAGATCAAAATCTCATGCACTTGGATTTGTAAAAGACAAAATTAGGAAAAGAGTGCAAGGGTGGAAAAGAAACTACTTATCTGAAGCTGGAAGAGAAGTTCTTGAGAAATCTACTGCAAATGCAATTCTAGTTTTCTCAATGATGTGCTTCCTATTTCCTTTGAATGTGTGTAAAGATTTAGACAGAATTGTTATTGAATTTTGGTGGGGTGAGAAAAATGATAAGAAAAAAAATCCATTAGGTCTCTAAAAATAAATTGTGTAAATTAAAATTTGATGGTGGGCTAGGATTTAAAGATTTTAGGGCTTTCAACATTGCTTTATTGGCCAAGATGGGGTGGAGAATTCTTCAAAACCCTAATGATTTATGGCTTCGTATCCTTAAAGGATTATATTTTCCTAATGATGATTTTCTTTCAGCTACTAAAGGATCCAGAGCTTCTTAGGTGTGGACTAGCATCCTAGCGAGAAAAGATCTGTTAATTGGACAAACATGCAAAAGCATTGCCAATGGGCATGACTTTTTTGTTTGGAAAGATCCTTGGGTTTATTCATTACTAGGTATGAAATTATCTTCCCTTTGTCCTTTTGAAGATCTTGCTGATATAAAAGTAGCTGCCTTAATCCGAAATGGAACCTGGGATACTTCTAATATTGATCAGTGGCTCACCAACGATGAGATTGTTGCTATACAAAAAGTAGGAAGAGCTAATTTGAATAAAAATGATAAGTGGATATGGGTAGGAGGTAGAAATAGCATATATATTGTTAAAGAGGGCTATAGGATAGCATGGGAAATTGTTAATAAACCTGATAATGTGAAACCAAGTTGCTTTGCAAGGGTGCCAACGCGTCTATAGAATGCAATCTGGAAAATTAAAGCTCCTTTCAAAATTAGGAATTTTATGTGGTGCTTATTGAATAATGCTCTACCTACTTTTGAATGCTTATGGAAGAAATGCTCCACTCCCTCAACAATTTACTCTATTAATGAACTTGAAATCCTTGAGCATTTGTTTTGTCTATGCCCTTGGTCTAAGAAGGTGTGTTTTGAAAGTTCCTTGTCTGTTCATGTGTCTGAATATAATATATTTAGAATAGAAAATTGGATTGATGGTTATTTTCGTGACAATGCATGTGGAGATTGGACAAAAGCTACTATTGCTTCTATTCTTTGGCATATTTAGAAGCATAGATGTGCATGTGTGTATGAACATTCTTCACTTGAGCCCATGAATGTTGTTAATAATGCAGCATCTTCTCTTTATGAATTCTAGAATGCTAATGGCTAGTCTTTGGATACAAACGCTGAATCAAGAAAAGCAGCTAGAAAGAACCCTAGCACTTGGTCAGCCTAAGAGGAAAACTCTTTGAAAATTAACACCGATGCTACTTTTATCCAAGATTCCATGAAAGCCACAATAGCTTTTGTTGTTTACGACAGTCAAGGCTCTCTTCTTGATAGAGTAGCAAAATTATGTTTAGCTTCATCCTCTTTAGAGGTAGATGTTGTTGCTTTATCTGAAGCTGTGGATTTTTCTATTTGTAATAATCTTGATAATGTCATCTTTGAATTTGATAATCTCTCCCTTGTTAAAACAGCCATGAAGGAAGGAGAGTGCCCAGAATGATGTTGTGACATTTTGGTGGAAAACATCCTCGAGAAGAGGAAACTGTTAGGATACCATAGTATTGTATGGACTCCTAGATTTGCTAATTTAGTTGCTAGCCAGGTGGCTAGATCAGCTCTTGAGAAGATCTGCTCAATTGGCTAAGTTTTGAATCCCTCATTTCCTCTGCTGGATATTTTGGACTATAATGGTTTAGCATCTAAGAGTAGTGTTAGTTGATTTTGTCTACTTCTTTTGCAGTATATAATAAAAAAATCCAGATCAGAGTACACAAACTAAAACCAAATTGATTTGTAAAAATTCAAGGAAGTACACTCTTTCTCTTGCCTCTTGAAAACTGAAATTGGGAGAGAAAAAGTGGACAATTTTGCCTCAACATCTCTCTCTCAGTATGTTGTGACAAAAGGGTAAAACGACTTAAGCAATTCAAGAATAATCTTAAGCCATTGGATTAAGAACAAATCCAAGGGCCAATATTGGTTCACTTTCCTTATAAATAAAACCCAAAGCCCCTCCCACTTTGCCCATTTTTACAAACCACTTGGAAGGATTAGAGAGAGAGAGGGAGAGGCGTGAACTAGAAAGAGAGAGAGAGGGAGCCGAGAAGGAGAAGAGAGGAAAAGAGAAAGAAGGAGAAAAAGAAAAAGAGAATGAAGGTAAGGAAGGACACCCTAAAGGTAAGAGTTCTCTTCCCTATTCTCTTCTAGTTTCTTTTCTTTTCATTTCACAGGAGATAGGTTAGGATTTTAAGCATTTCTCTTCCTCCTCAAGGTCCTTAAAGTCACAGCCAAGTAAGAAAGTAAGGGTTGGGGTTTGTGTTTTGTTAAGCTAATGTTGGGATGAATTTGTAATGTTACATCAAGTCTAGATTGCATGAATAGATAGCCAAAGTTTGAGTATTTATTTGGGTCTCCATGAGGCCATGTTTCAGCTAAGAAGAGAAGTAAAGGAAGGTAGATGTTTTTTATGAAACTAATGATTTCAATGCATTCCTAGCATACAAAATAGTTAAGAAAGACTCAGGAATTTGTTGTAGAACTTGGTTTGCATAGTGTCAAAGTTTAGGGTCCATTATACGTAAATGAATTCAAATAATATTAGCAAGTTATTTAGTAAGGTGCAATGATGTTGTTAGGCTCTAAACAAGTTGGGAAAGCAAAACCAAGCAAAAGAAAGTCAAGTTAACAGCAAAGAAAGTAAAGCTCCAAGGTAATCTCTTACCCTTGTCTTTATGTTATTGCTTAATAATATTTTATATGATAATATGTTATGAAAATATTGTCATGTTGTTATCATAACTATTTTGTGACTAGTTGGCTATTTTTATGATGAGGGTTAAGCCTAAAATGTCCAATTTTAAAGTTGTTATGCTGCCAAAATTTTGTTAGATAATATAGATTGTTTAAATGTTTAATGAAAGTATGTAATGTTTTCTATGTTTTCAAATGTATTGTAATGATATGTGCAAGTTGACTACTGAAATTTTCTAATCTCATCCCCATATAGAGTTTTCCAAATGATAGAGCCAAGTAATGTCAAAGGAAAGCAAATGGCTAAAAGGATTGAAGAAGAAGATTGATGTACTAGAAATTGTTTTGGGTTAATTTTATTGTTTGCTTTGAACTATTGTATAAATTTGAATATGTCTTCAAAAATTTAGTGGTCTATATGTATTGATAGAGCTGTGTCTTGTGAACAAAATGGCTCTAGTTTGGATGAATTTGGAATTATATAATAGAAGTTATGCATGTTTTCATAAAATTGTTTAGTTTAAGTTATTTCTGACCTTCGAGGATTGATATTGGCACTTTGACGTAAAAGTATAGAAAATGTACAAAATAAATATGGTTAGAAAGTAGACAAACAATGATTTCCAATGACATTAAGAATGTATGAATTGGCTCTGTATTTTATGAGATATGAAGTTTTAAAGTTATGGTTCGAAATTCGGATAGAAATTGAAACTAGAAAATGAATAGTAAAGTTTTAGGAATAGATTGTACAAATATGAGCGGTGATTTTATAGTTTTATTTTTTTTCCCAAGAAGTTCAAGATGTGTATGATTTTTAAAGACTTGAATAACTATGAAATGATTTTTGTGTATTTAATTATAATTTTTGAAAGTTTGTTGCACATTGTACTATAGAGTCTATGAAAACAATTTTTCACAATTTTAAGTTTTTAATTGGTTCAAGTTTCTAGAGATGCTTTTAAATGCTTTAAAACTAAACAGTTTACATGGAAAAGGTATTAAATAATAAAATGTAACATTAAGTCCTTTGCTAAAATGGAAACAACTTAAACTTAAAGTAAAGGGAAAATATAAAATATTCTAACCTAAACTTAAAGAAAAAAAATTATAAAATAGGAAAAATTAAAAGATAATATAAACCCTAATAATTCCTAAAAATATGATAAAATCTAATTAAATCTAAAAGATATTCTAAATTCTAATTTTATTCTCTTACTCATATTGGTTCTCATGGCATAATAAAGTAGTAAAATATGGTCATTTCTAGATTTTACACCTCTTATATAAATAAATGGCTCCTCAATGATTGAATAACACCCTAGACGAAAAGCACCCCTTATAGTCAGACAACAAAATATGCATTTAAGAGGTAGGTTCTTGAATGAATAAGATTGCCACAGAAAGGACCTCATAAGCACATGCCACTTGATATAAGAATAATAGGCTATAGGATGAATGAATATGAGCACACCTAGAAACACCATAATATACAACACATATGATAAATGAATAAGAAGGGGGTCCTTATATGAATTAGACAGTTGTAGAAATGACTTCCAAAAGCACAAATACTCAATGAATGAATAAGACCTATGCCCTTGAACATTCAAGCCAAACATATAGACTATACCTCTAAGCCAAAAGAAAACAAGAACATGCAAGACTCATTCCCAAATATGGAAATGATATACTAAAGGCAAACCATTCAGTTTAAGCCCCATATGGGCTATGCAATACACGACGAGTAAAGAATAATCGAGTTAAATATTGAACTCCCTTTAGACTTTAGGTGTTACAAGTTCAATTTTACCATACACACATACAATACTTAGCAACTAGTCCCCTTACATGTCACTCATAATCGAAAGATACAATACCAAGAGAGAAACATAGGAGAAAGTCTACTTCTCTGGTTCCTTGCCCTTATCCATATCAAAACCCTCACTTGAGATGTTTAAAATACATGGGTGAGATAAACATCTCAACAACTAAGGTAACTTCTGATTGTACTTTCACAAGAATAAGAGATAAGAACATTAAAATATCATGTAACGACATATTATAATGAGATATTAGCATGTTCTATAATCGAGTAATATAAACAATATGCATTCATGCTAAAACCTCATCCATAGATTTGGTCTACCCTTTTACAACCTCCATTCAAGGTGCAGTTTAGATAGATTGTTCCTCCTTTTATGATATTTTCAAGCCATGGTTTAGGGAATACCATTCCACCTTCTTTAGCCCTCCTTAGGTCTTAATTTAGTGAAACGGATCATTATTGGCATTCCACCTTTCATCCCATGGTTTAGGAAATGCCCAAACGTTTCCTGTCCACCTTCTATCTCTCGGCTGAAGGATAGTAGTTTAGGAATCGGTTATACATTGTCTCATCACCTCCTACATAAAATCCTTATATGTAGACAAGTGGACTCTCGTAATACCATGTGGTAATAAATGACCAAACTATCCAACTCTAGCATATACATGGTCAATAGCAATGTACAACAATGTAGATACATCATATCATATCATGGATATCTAGCAAGTGAGTGATAGTACATACCATTGTTGGGCTTTCTTTCATTAAATGCCAAATATCATATCATGTGGTTATCACATTTTACACATACTCAAATTAAGAACAACATAGCAATATTAATGTGAGTAAATCATGCAATAGGTATTCTATTATCTTATATTATGCATCATGTTATAAGAAGAAGTTTATCCGATTACCTATACTTTTAACCAAACATAACTACTAGAGGCAAACTAAGAGATTCACTTCAAAGCTTAAGTCCTAAAAGCCACTAAGTCACAACAACTTGAGGATATCTACAAGGAACAATAACACCATATAAACCACCCATGGTGTTACTAAGTGCTAAGTGTAAAACCACAAAACCCTAACCTTTTGTATGAGAAAACCAAGCAATGGAGAGGATTCTCATAAAAAATCAGAAAACCAAAGAGTTTATGTAGCTCCTATGTGCTTCATTTTACTCCCAAACATAAGTTTGAATCCCTCATACAAAAGACACATCAAGTCACTACACATTCATAGAGTTAAAGGTCAAGGGTAGATCACATACCACCAATGATGAGGATAAGGTGATTCAATACAAAGGTCAACTTTATGTACCTAATGATGAGGAGTTGAGAAATCTCATCTTGGAGGAGGCTTGTAGAAGTAAATATGCTATTCATCCTGGAAGTACCAAGATGTACTAAGATTTGAAACAGAATTTTTTGTGGTAGGCTATGAAAAAGGATGTGGTTGAATTTGTATCTAGGTATCTCACTTGTTAGGCTATGACATCATTTGGGTGATTGTGGATTGATTCACCAAATTAGGTTACTTCTTGCATGAGCTAACTACCTTATGGAGTGTTTAGCCAAACTACATGTGTAAGAAATTGTGAGGCTTCATGGTGTACCAAATGACATTGTATTAGATAGAGATCCGTGATTCACTTCTCATTTCTAGAGATCTCTTCAGGAAGCTTTAGGTACTCGACTTAGTTTCAATACTAAATATCATCCCCAATCCAATTGCCAAATTGAGAGGATTGATAAGTCATGTTGAAGGCTATACAATTTAATACTAGATGTAAAGGATTTGCAGTATAGTGGAAATCTAGGTCGTGTTCTAAGAGAGGCAATAGTTAGTATGCAAACAAGATAATTTCTAAGTTAAAATGATGCACTTAAATGATAAAAAATAAAAAATACAAATATTAAAATTAAAACTAAGCAAAATTAACTAAATTAAAATGAAATAAATTAGTGCAACTAATTTAGCTACAATGCAACTATATTATTATTATTATTTTTTTATGATATGCAATGCAAACTATTTAATATGGAAATGCCAATTATCAGCTAAGATTTGGGGTTTTTTTTAAAATTAAAAATTAAGTCTACATTAAAATAAACAAATAATTAAGACAAACTAATTACTAGACAAGATTTAAAAAGAGATCAAGGATTCAATTATAGAAATTGTGGATCATTCATGCGCTTAGCAAGTAATTCAGACCTATCATAGCTCGAATCCAATTAAAACAGGAATGGGTAAATTCTTGATTAAGTAAAATAATTAGATTAAACACTTAATTACCTTAAGCATAATCTAAATAATTAATTAATCATAGATAACTCTAGTTGTTAATTAATTATCTAGAATTAGTCTAATCCAATTAATTAAACTTAATTCCAATGTGAATTGAGTTTATATTAAATCTGGAAAATTGGGTAAAATTATCTAATTAAACCAAATTAGATAATTAACTCCCTAATTATACAACACTAAATATAACATTATCTAGATTGCATCATAAATCAATGAATTAATCGAGATAATACCAAATTAGGGTAAAATACACAAAATTCCAAATCTGAAACAAGCATAAATTCCAAATTCAAATCCAAACTTAAATCAACATTAAACAACCAAAATCATGTATTCAATACATTTCAAACTCAATTTCAATCTCCAATCATGATATTTATAAATTTTCATCAGTCATAATTTAGAAAACCCGAACTAAAATCAAATAAAATTCAGAAAAATCAAGATAATAAAAGAGAATTTCCCATTTCTCCATTTATGCTTTACCCAAGCTCTAGAACCCAAACTCCTTGCCTTACTCCATAAATGAACCACCAAAGAGAACTAAACTTGCATATGAACTAAATTAACTCCAAACAAACCTATAAAAGCTTCGGCCATGAAGATGAAGACAATAAAATGTGCTTTCATTGCTTGATGATGATGATAGATGAAGGAAAGAGTAAACTACTGCCAGAACCTTGAGATCCCTTGAAGTCAAGAGCAAGCTAGGTGGAGGATGATGTGAAATGAATAAAAGGAAAGTAGCGAAGGTAGAGGAAGGTCCGAAAATGGAGTGGGTATAGTGGATAGTAGGTGAAATGTGGATGGAGATTGAGATGAAAATGGAGAAATATTCAAAACAAGAGAGAAAGGCTCCAGAAGAAAAATCCGAAAGTGAAGGTTACAGCCCTCTCAATTGAAAGGGAAGGGCTATGAAGAAGAGGAAGAGAGAAACCTTAAGGGGCATGCTTGGCTTGAGGAAATTAAAGGTATGGGAGGTGAGATCTAATAATAAAAATAAAAAAAATATAAAAAGACAAATAACAAAGATAAAAAATGGAAAATCTGGAAAATAAATTTTCTATAAAATTCCACCATTCTAATGAGTAAAATACCCCTTCAAAATTTTAATCATAATGAACCATGATCTGCAAGAAAATGTTACATCAAATAGATTATGTTCTCAAGTAAATAAAATGTAATATAAATCAGATTAAATTTTTATCCAAGAAAATTAAATTAACCATGGGACAAAGCTTAAGTTTAATTTGGAGAAAAAATATGAGTTAGAATGATAAAAATAAAGGAAATAAAATACTAAAAAGAAATTTTCAAAGCTTTTTAACAATTTTGCCCTTAAATTGGTCAATTCTTAATTATTTCTTTAATCACAATTAAACCACAAATGATCCATAATTATATTGAGAATTATTAAAAAAAATAAAATGGTTTAAATTATTGGAATAATTTGGAAGATATTAATCAAAATTAAAGTTTAATTTCCAAAAATTATCCTAAAATTCTCATTTATTATAAATTAAGGCCAATTACCTAAATATTATCTCAATCACACAAAATTAGCTAAAATTCAATATTAAAAATGGTCAAATAAGGGGAATAAAATAACAAAAATTTATGATTATCAAGGACTATCTAGGTGCTATAAATAAAGGCTTGTGTTCTTGAAATGAAAAGAAATTGGGATGTATATTTGCCCCTTATAGAGTTTGTTTACAACAACAACTTCAATGCCAACCTTTAGATGGCACCATATGAGGCTCTTGATAGGAGCAAGTGTAGATCACCCTTGTATTGGGTCTAATTGGAAGAACGTAGTCTCCAGGACTTGAGTTGGTAGATCAACCCACTCAGAAAATCACTTTGATCTATTAAAAGTTGCTAGCAGCTCAAAGCAGACAAAAAGTTATGCCATTAGAAGGGAAAGAACTTTTGAGTTTGAGGTTAGTGATCATGTATTTCTTAAGGTTACCATTAGAGTTGGAAGATCCATTTGAGTGAAAAAGCTCTCCTCACTAAATATTGGGTCATTTTAGATTCTTAATTGAGTAGATCTAATGGCTTATCTGGTTGGTTTACTGCCCAACTTAACTAGTCTTCATAATGTGTTCCATATATTCCAACTGAAGAAGTATCATCCCAATCCTTCCTACATCATTGAGCACGAGAAGATGCAATTATAAAATGACCTATGTTATGAGGTGAAGCTAGAAAGGATAGCAAATATTGAAGTGAAGCAGCTCATAAGAACATACAATTAGTTAAGGTGATTTGGAAAGGACTCATTTTAGAAGAGGCCATGTGGGAGACCGAAGAGGTCATGAAGAAAGTATCTTTACATATTTGTATAGTGGTAAGATTCAAATTTCGGGGACAAAATTTTCTTAAAGGTGTGGAGAATGTGACACCCCTTACTCATAAATCTTGCTAAGAATCATTTGAATGATATTTAGAGGTGTTAATGATCATTAAGGTATGTTTTGGAATGGTTTGAAGGAGTTGAGAAGTGTCAAAAGATCAAGAAGAAGTGTTAGAAGTCCAAGCTTCCATCTTTTATTCTCAAGTTGTTGGCAAGAAGGTCTATAGTCAATCAAGAGGCCATTGGATAAAAGTTTATCCACTAGGAAATGAGGAGATAATTGAACGAACCGTGATACTCGTTCATTGAGAGGGTGGTTATATGTGTAAGAGCATGACAGAAATGAATTTAGCATCAAGGAGCCTTGATAAACATATAACTAGATGGGTCTTAAACATTTATCGCAAGGAAAAATCCGAAATTATTTGTTTTGCGATCACTTATTCAAATTGAACACCATGGCAAGAATCAAAAGGAGGGGAAGGGAGTATGTGTTTGAAAGCAAAGTGGACACCAAGGCAAGGGTGGAAAGTAAGGAAAGAGAAAGGGGGTATGTGTATGGTAGAAAATTAAATACCATGGAAAATGAGAAAAATAAAAGAGATAGTAAAAAATATGGACCCTTGGATTAAAGAGAAGATCAATGGTTGAAATTCATTCCTTGCCCATAAATAGCTAAGCACCCCTTCCCTTATTTCCCACATCAAAAGTGGCGTCCAAACCAAGAAAAAGAGAGGGAGAGTATGAGAAGGAAGGAAGGGAAGCTAGGCAAGGAAGTAATATTAGAAAGCTTTAGAGAGTTCTCCAAGGTAGCATCTTTTCCTATTCTTGCATTTTATTTTTAAGTAGTCAGTTTGATTTAGTTTTATATTGTCATGATTATGAAAAACATGTTTTAGTAGTTTGAAAGTATTTATGTTTAGATCAAAGTCATAATTTTGTTTAGAACATGGTATGAACATGCTTGACTATGTTTGAATGTTGAAGAACATGTATGAACATGGCAAGAACTTGCTTTGATCCTAAAAGGTTATGTCAACTTTGTGAAATCTTTTGTTTATTACTTAAATAATATTATGTTAAAATGGGATAATGATGCTATTGAGATTTACCCAAATCTCATTTCCCATAATCTCTAACCAAGAATAAGTCTAAGTCATATAAAAGAAAAAGGAAAAAGAATTGGAGCGATAAAGGCCTAGAATTATTATTATGATGTTATTTTGGAAAAGTATTAGGAAATTATGTATCTTAAGTCATGAATAATGACATGTTGTATAATATATTTGACATCATTAGCATTATATGAAAGTATGTTCTCAAATGATCCATGAGTTGGTATATTGATTTATGGAAATTATCTTATTATTTCTAAGTATAGAAGAAAAGAGGCAATTATTATGTCCTTAAGTTTAGTAAAGAAAATGACTTAGGAAAATAATGAATTATAATGAATAATTTATGTTATTATGAAGAGGATGTCCTATGAAAAATGGCTAAGTCCTCAAAATATGATGAACCTATGAAAATTCAAGAGAGAAAATGTGTGCAAGTGGTTTTCAATGTAAAGAAATGTGGCCAACTTCAATTTAGAATTGGATAGGAAGTGAATCACAAGACAATGTGTTTATCCTACAAGAGAATTATGCAAATGCTAGTATGAATCAATGCCAAATTAAGACACCAATTAACTTCCTAAATGAGGTGCATGAACATGCAAACATAATATTTCAATGTCAACCAAGCATTGATCAAATATCTTAGAGGCAATTCATCAATTCACACTAACAAGAGAACTTTGGATTGCCAATTCATTCCTTTGGCAAGCATCATCAATTCATCCCAATAACTCATCAAATTTGATCCAAGCAAGCTATCAAACATATAAATTCAACATCTAGAACACATTAACAATGATATTCAAAAAGCTAAACAAGATTACATGGAAACATTGCCTTGGCCAAAATCAACATATGTTTGCCATTAACAAGAATTCAATCCAATGTTACATAATCCAATTTCTCATGGTAGGTCCAGCAAATACAATCCAATCAACATCAAAATTCCAAACCTGAGAACCACTAATTAACCTAAATCAAAAGCGTTCACAAGCTTAATCTCCAGGCTAATCAAGTAGACAATAAGAGAGTACGATAGAATGATTGTTCCCTTTATAGAATCCTTGCATCCTTGTGTCTTCATCACTTCCTTTCAATTTCTCCTTGAAGTTACCACTCAAAGCTTACTTCTCCATGAGATTGGCCATGGTTTCAGCAAGAAAAAAAAAGAGCAAACTTTCAGCCACAAACACGAATTGAAGAGTAGAAGAATTAACACCTTGATGTTGCCTTCCAATGCTTGTTCTTCAAATCGATTGATAAAATTTCAGCTCCTCTTCTTGATTTAGCCACAATCATCTTATGGAATAGCAAGATAGAGATGAATTTAGAAGCAAATGATGAAGAAAAGGTGAAGGAGAAGTGGCGTGAGGCGAGAAATTGAAAGTAGATGACAATAATCAAGTGGAAATTGATAGAGGCAATGAAAAAAGAGAGCTTGGGGAAGGAGAGAGCATGAGAGAATAGACTTGATTCAGAATTGAAAGGATGTCAAAATAAGGCTAGGTCAAATGTTTTGGCTATGGAAAGTGATATGGGTGGAATTTCCTAAAAGATGTGATCATGTGTAGGCCTAGGTGTATTAATAAGGATGACTTGAAGATAATGTGGAATAGGTTGCCCAATGAGCTTGTTTCCCCTTGTCAATGAGCTTATTTCCCCTTATCAAATGTGTATTCCCCTTGCCAACTCAATTTTTCAAGTGTCTATACCTAAGACCTATTAAAAAATATTACGAGAAATAGTAAAGATGCGACAATCTTAAATTTTTAAAAATTTATCATAAATATTCAAAATTACCCTTACTTAATTCATTGAATTCTAGCCCATTTTAATTAATCCCTCTTTTAATTCTTTGTCACCTAATTGTTTTAATTATTCTCTCTCTTATAATTTTGAAGGGCAAATTTAGAAATAAATATTTAATATACTTAATTGATTCTCTAAAATAATTTACTCCCTCTTTTAATCCCTCTCTACCTAACTATTTAATTATACTCTCTCTCATAATTATGAAAGGAAAATTTAGAAACAAATCTTTTTTTTTTGTTCTCTCTCCACTCCATTTTATAAAAAACAAATAACTACTTTATGAATATTAAAAAAAATCAGACTGGTAATTGGACTAAACAAAACACTAGTTTAAGATTCAATGATTTGATCAAAATCGAACTTGGGTTGGATTGGTTGTAACTAATAAGAATCACACAATTAAAATGATATTATCATATAAACAAAAAATATTCTAGAAATAGAAAATGAGCAAACATTGAAAAAAAAAATTAGGGCAACAAAGCTATAGAAGGGAAAGGGCATAAAGCTTTGTATCAAATACTTTTAAAGACCATATTAAAGTGAAATTAAAAAATTAAGTTTAAAATTAAAATATAGATAAATAATAGGCATTATAAAGATTAAAGTGATATTATTACATAAAGTAAAAATATTTAATAAATAAACAAAAAGGAGAAAAAATTGAAAGGAGAAAAAATGAGTAAAGATTATTATTTATAGCTTATATGTGTATTTAGCTTTACATATGTATTCATAATGTGAACTGTCAACATGTCATCTTGCTCTATTTATAGTGTATGTATATGCGCTTTTCTTTTCAATTTGGAGTAATATATATATATAGTATATTAGATCACAAACTTTTACTTAAACTTTTGTTATCTTTATATCATAGCAACAAAGTAGAAAAATAAGCAAAGAGAAGTATTGAAACGCATTGGAGAAGGTGAGAGTTGAAAAAGATTAAGTTGTGTATTGCTTGGAAATGTGAGAAAAGTGAGAAAATAAGGTTATAAAAAGGGAAGTAAGAGAAGAATGAGAGTCATCTAAGTGAACGGGCTTAAGTGCTAAACTTTTTTGCATGGCCCAATAGTTCCTTTTTTTAAAGAAGGTTTTCTCTCTTTTTTAGTTTTTTTGAAAAGTCATTTCATTATGACTAGTCTAGCCTCTTACATTAGAAACAATGATGACCTTGTAAACACAATAAAACTATATGAAAATGATATAATTAATATAAACCAATGGTTTAGGCCTAATACCAAAAATATTAATTGTGAAAAATAAGGAAATATGGAACCCCTTACCTTTATCCCTCATTTCCTACATATTATTTCTTATATAATATCCATTTGAATCACTTTAGAGGCTTAAATCAATTGAGGGACCAAAATAGAAAAAAATTAATTTTTCAGTTACTATTCATTTTGTTATTCTATTTTCCAAACTAAACTTTGAAAAATCATAACTAATTCAAAAAATATTGTATTGAAGTAATTCAAGTCTCTAAAAATAGCTTAAAACATCCTTTACATGGAAAAAATATGGAACAAAGCTTTGAACATGCCAATCAATATAGTATTTTACTCGAAATTTACTATTTATTTGGCAATTTTGCAACTTTTCATATTTCTGACCTTAAATCTAAAAATTCATAACTCTTTACACACTTAACTAATTTAAGTGTTCTTTAGCTTCCTGAAAAGCCCTATGTGTCTACTTTTCAGGAATATAAATCACTCATATGTTATATACTGTTTTGAATAGAGTTATTTTGCTTTATCCTTAGCATGTCATAATGGACAATTTTGGATAATACTTGCCAAAAACTAACTTCATAATATTTACATTACTATAATTGGTTCATAATCCATACCTATCATCTCAAGAAGTTTAAAGGAACATAATTACATAGAGGTACAGATTTAAAAGTTAATACATAATTTTGAGTAATAAGACAAAGAAGCCTAGCATAATTGACATTAACATTTTAATCATCACTATCCTTTTCTTTGCCTTTTGCTTTTCTTTGATCCTTACCATGGCTTGGCCTTAACATAGTTAGTGTTTGGGATGATGAGATTTAAGAATCCCGGCAGCAAATACATTTTAAGCATGCATGCTGTTGTTTATGTGATAAAACATCATTCAAAACATATTAAAACACAAAATACTATGAACCCTAGCCATTTGGGATCCTAGTCGCCATACTAAGCACCTTTGATGGCAAATGATCTTCATACACTTCCTAAAGCCCTAAACACTTACCTTAGCCCATTTGGGATGATGATTTAGATCTGGACAAAAGTTATTTCATGCTCCCTCTCACTATTTTTAGATCTCATTCATTCTCTATTCCTCTCCCAACTTTTCTCTCATTTTCTCTCAATTTCCTCCACAATTTTCCAATCGATTTCATTTTCCCACCTTCCTCTCTCATTTTTTGGTCAGTCCTCCATTCTTCCACTTGATATCATTTTAATCTTGAGCATCCAAGGTTTGGACAGTTGCAGAATTGGGCGAACAAGCTAGGGTTTCGAGTTCATCTTAGGAGATTCACAACTTGTGGCAAATTGGAGTAATCTAACTATTCTCTAATGGATTCAATTCTTGCTTCATCTTTTCTTGATTTGGATGAGTTCTTGGCCATGGTAGCTTGAGTGTGGAGTGGTGTTCTACAATGTAGATAGAGAAGAAGCCATGAGGAGCATTGGATTCTATGACTACAAAGGGGAAATTCTTACTCTCTTTTTATCTTCCTAGTTAGATTTTTATTTCAGATTTTTGGACACATTTTAATGCTAGGTTGATATCTTGAAATTGATTTAGTTGCTGGACATTGGATTGAATTTTATCAATTCCATTTGAAGGAGTTTATCTTGACATAATTGGAATAGTATTTTGTTGCTAAGTTCATACATAATTTTTGACCAACATTATCTTGTTTTCAATGGTAATCTAGCTATCTTAAATGCATGGTTAATGAATTAGGATAGTTAAATTGTTGTTTTGGATCAAATATATGATTGGATGACTTTGGTTCTGGGCTATAATGATTAATGTATGACAATGGAATGAAAGGAAATCCAATTGCATAATTTAGGATTTAATAAAGTAATATGCCTACTAAGTGTTTGAATAAATCTTCAAGAGGAATTACTGTACCTAATAACTGATTTCTTACACTTTGGTTAGAAGATAATTAAATGAGCTTAATAAATTTGCTTTGTTAAATCAATTTTCTTACAAAATCCTGTGTAGGATCATTTAAGTTCTTATGATTGGCAAATTCTCTAACAACATTGGAGAGTACTACACTTGATTGACATTGCATTTGAATTCTTTTCCTACCATTTACCAAACTTCAAATTCTTCAATTTTTTAGTTAATTGTTATGTTTTCTTTTAAATTTTCTCAAACTCAAAATTGAACTAAAAACCCACCAATCTTGCATTGCATCTAGTGTAGAACTCATTGCATTTAGCTTGACATTTCTTAGACTTTCTAAATCACATTCCATTCATTTCTCTAGTGAGAATGACCTAGGATCATCCCTATACTATATTCCTTTGCATCCTAGTTTTTAAATTGATACCCTCACAATAGGCTACCAATGCCAACCTATGGAAGGGGAAGAAGATTGAAGTTTCAAAGGGCTTTAATGGCTTATAGGGAGATAACTATCACTTTTTTTTCATCTTTTTTTCACTTGATTCCTAGTTTAGTTTAGTTAATTTTAGCTAGGTTGCTATAGGGATTTAGTATTGTTATGTTGAATTTTGGCAAGAACATTGGATTGTAATGATGGAACCTACTCATAGATGCTTGGAATTGTTGTAATTGGATTGACATTTTGAGTTTATTGTAGCTGTACATGTTTGGCCTATGCTTAATGTTCTCTTTCCTCTCTTTTAATCTTAGATTATGTCACTAATTCAGGTATATGTCATGTGTGGTTTAGGATGCTTAAGATGATATATACTTGACTGAAGGATTTGAATTGAGTTGTGATTGTTGATTTTGGTTGTTAATGATTTGGCCTTAATGTATGGGAACATATGGAATCCAATTCCTTTGAATAATGTGTGATAATTGCAATACCTACAAGGTTTTTGATGAATTGCCTATGCATAAATAGCTTGTTTAAGTATTCTGGCAAAAAAAAAAAAACTTGTTTAGGTAGTTTGCCACACACTTTGCATATAGGTTGATGTAGGGCCTTTATATGGGACAATTGCACACATTGGGCTAATTGGTTTTCTAACTGCAAGCACATGTGGTTACTTGAATCTTATATGATGTTGAATTCCCTAGACCATAGGAAGGTTGCCATGTACACCATTTATATTCTTGCATCTCACATTCTCAATTTATTTTGTTGCATTTCATTCATATTTTAAGTCAATAAAGCCACCTTCATACATGGATAAATTTCAGCTATTGCATTAGTCTAGGTACATTTGCATTTAGTCATTAGTTTATCATTAAATCCACTTGCATTTTCTTGCGTATAGAGTTGTATCTTAGTTCGGTTAATTTTAAGCCTAAACTAAGAATTTCCATTCCGCTCACTTAACCTCTCAGTCATTCTCTTTTCCATCACATTTACTCATACATTACCATCTTCTCATTCATACATCATCTTCCATACACTCATATTAGTGTCAGCCCTAATTATCTTAGGTTAGTTGCATACTTTCATTCATTTGCATTCATTCCCTTAACTTTGCATTTTGATTAGTTTAGGTGCATCATTCTAGTTTAAGATCACACACTCACAATCATTCACATTCTTTAGTTGCCTCCTTTGTGAAGTGACTTAGGTTGCATTCACCACTTTCTATTTTCTTGCGCACCTGGTTTATAAATTCTAAATTGTATGACCACAATGAAATGATTGTCAAGGTTTTCTATAGCTATTGTAATGATTGAATATGGTTATATAAAAGAATGGTATAAGAATCCTTTATTCTAAAACTAATGCATAATTGTAATATATGATTTAAGATTAAAATCATACCGGAATATCTTGAATTATGAATGCCCTTTTGGATTATGGAAGATGCTATTGTTTACTAGAAAATATGTAATTTAAATATTTTTAATAGGTTTTATTTAGGACCCTTGAGTTATAACTATATTTTTGAAATGAGACTCATATTTTAGTAAACCTATAGGAATTTATGCCTGGACAATTTACAACAGAGGCTATTTATCTATTAAAGGCAAGGTATTATAAACCAGACTGATCATTGAATTAGTCAAGACATTGGTTCAAGGTTCAACCAGAGTTAAATTGTAATCAAATCGGTATTAATAAAATTAATATATTTTTAATTTTATGTGTTATATATATATATTATATAAAAAATAAAAAAATATTACTAATAAGTTTCATAATTTAATATTAAAATCTAAATAAGTTAGTATTTATCAATGATCATATTTTAAATACAAAATAATCAACTAATTATCTATTATTATATTATTTGTTAGGTAAATTTATCATTATTAATAATTTTGTATCACAATAATACTGATATCAAAGTATTAAAAACCGGACCGACCATTGAACCAGATGAGATAATGGTTCAAGGTTCAATGGACGGACTGGGGTTAGAATAATGTCGGACCGATTGTGAATAAATTGATATATTTTAAATAATATAGATAAAAAATATAAAAGATATTTATCCATAATCATAAAATTAACATTCAATATAGAATGAAAAGTAAATTTAATAATATATAGAAAATTAAAAATATTATTAATAAGTTTTACAACATAATATTAAAATCTAAACAAGTTAATATTAATCTATAATTATATTTTGAATTCAAAATAGTCAATTGATACTCTATTTTCATATTATTTATTAAGTAAATTTATTATTATTAATAATTATGTATCATAATAATATTTATACCATATTATAATATAAAAAGAAAAAAATTTATACAAAACATAATGCTACTTAGTATAAAAAATAATGTTATTTTATCTTAAAAATAAAAAAATAAAAAAAATTTACAAATTAAAAAAGAAAGCCTAGATTGGTTCAAACCATTTTTTGACCAGTTCAACCAGTTGTGTATTGGTTTTGAAAAGCCCCAATTTTTATTTATATACAAGATAATGCTATTTAGTATTAAAATAATGCTATGTCATCTTTAAATTAAAAATAAATTGTTTTTTTCAAAAAATTTGAACAGTTCAAACTGGTTTTACCTAGTTCATGACTGATTCCACCAGTTTTTAATCGGTTCACATCAGTTTTGAACTCGGCTAATTTTTTCACTTTCCTAAATCGGACTTAGCATTAGTTTTAGTTCAACTGGTTGAACCAGTTGGTCTAGTTTGATTTTGTATACCATGATTAAGGGGTTTGATGCAAAAATACCATAGTAAAGAAAGGGATTTGCATTTAATTTTCATTGATTTGGAAAAAATCTATGATAGAGTATCAAGGGATGTACTGCAAAAAGCTCTCGAGAAGAAATATATTCGCATGGTTTATATTTGAGCCATAAAGGATATGTATGGCGAGATAACAAGTGTGAGAACTTCTGGAGGTGAGACAAAAGACTTTTTTATAAGGTTAGATTTACATCATAAGATGTCTAAAAGAACATAATTACAGTGATATAAAGCCTCATGAGTTCTCATGGAATTTTATACAAATTGCCATAGTGATACATTTAAAAATGCCACAAATTTCTCAACAAGCATGTCTCTCTTCAATTCTCCTAGCCTTGCTTTGATCTTTGACATTTCTTGGCCCTGTCATGGTTAGAATTTAGGATGGTGAGATTGTGGAATCTCAATATCAAGTCACATTTCACATATAATATTATCATGCATTTCATAGAGATATCATGAAATCACATTAAACTATAGAATACTATATTATTCATAAAAATTTTGGCAGCATAACGACTTAAAAAATGGACATCCTGGGCACAAAGCTCTCATATTTAAGCAGCCAAAGCAGTTATCATTCATCAAATACAAAATATGATACATCATAAAGCATTTTAAAGCATAGCAAGATAATAAAGTGCAAGAAAAGTAACTTTGCTACCTTGGGTGCTTTTCTTTGTTTCCCAACTTGATTCCAATGCTCCCACTAGCTTTTTTAGAATTCTCCAAGTCCTAAATCATCACCAAACATTTACTCAAACTGCTGATTTAAGAGTTTATTTCATAAAAACTTACTTGAACCTTAAATTTTCATATAGCATATTTTAAAGATTTTCTTGATTCCAACACTTGTTTTTAAGGTTTTCCATAATGAGGAAACCATTTTTGGCATCAAAATCATGAAAATCCAACTCCTTCCTATCCTAATGATCTTGTCGAAATCTGTCTCTAAGAAGGAAGAATTAGTTTTTCAAAAACTTGCTTCACAACTCACTAGAACTTGTCTTTCTTGCATTTTCTCATACTTTCTCTAAGTTTCTATGTAGGAAAACATTTCTTCCCTCACCCCAATGTCTTGGCTGAAACTGGAACATCAAGAGGAGAGTAGAAAAATTTACTCCAACTAAGCCAAACTACTTAGAAACTATGCTAGAAACCATGAAGATCATAAGTTGGTAGCTTATCTTTCTTTTTTCTTGGAATTTCTCTTTCTTTCTTTTCCCTTCTTGTTCTTCACGTGCTCCCTCCTTCCTCTCAACATTTCAGTAGTTGCTCCTCTTCCTTTCCAAGTATAAGTCGGCCAAGAGAGAGGGAGTTTAAATAAGTAAACCAACCATGATTAATTAACTAGCTTTTGTTGAATTTCATCATTTCCTTATCCATTAAGCTTTGTTGAGAAATAATATAATAATCTATTTTCATCATGTGCAGCTACTGTGTCACGCCAATTAGAGGATATTTTTCTCAAAATACTACATATTTTTCTTTATCCAAATATATCTTGTACCAGTTATTTTATACTTAGACCAATAAAGTTATTTTTACAATATTTTATTACTTTATAGATACAAGATTAAAGTAGTTTTGTATTTGTGTTTACTTTATTATCTTGTGTCCTAAAATATCTGTGTGGGGTCCACATAATTTTCTTTTATTTTTTCACTTTTTGTGGGCCCACAGTACATTTACTTTTGCAATATGATTTTTACTGCATTTTGAAATCAAATTTCCTCCAAATTGGTTCCGTTAAGTCTAATGCATTATTCCATGAGGTTTAGTATGTTATAAGCTTCAGTTTGACATAAATTTTTAATAATTACGAAATTATCCTTGAGCAGGCCAAAATGCAAATTTTCATTCTTTCTAATCCTTTTTTGTAATTTCTTTCCAAGGACTAAAATCCAGATAATTCTTTTTTCCATGACAAAAATGTAATTTTCAGATTTTACTCTTTCGACCTGGAAAATGACCTTTTACCAATTTTCACATCTATTCTTGTATATAAGATTTTTCTACATGCCTATACATTTTATGATATCCAAGAATCTAGGGATTTTATAGTGAGACCGAATATATGCATTGCAAATTTACTAAAATGTAAGGCAAAAATGATTCAGAGGTAAAAATTGGAGAACAAACTATACCACAAGTATCAATGTTCAGATATTTGGATTCAATTTTACAAAGTAATATTGAATCAAGTGTTTTGATGATTCCAAATAACTAGAGCTTGGAAGGAAAATATCAAAGGAGTGTGAGCGCATTCAAGTGAAGAAATCTAGAAAGAAATGAGTAAAGAATTAGTTTGTAGGATTTCTCACAATGAACACAGAGTAAAAGGCTTTGATTTCACTCCCACTAGTTTTAAATATGTGTTTTTCAATTATTCTATGTTAATTCATGCTAAATTTGAAAAACACTGACTATCAGACGAATTTTGAGTTGTTAAACTCCATACATATAGTTGAAAATTCGAACTTTGGTAACTAAAATTTGAAGTTACAGAGATGTTACCTCTGTTAGATGAATTTCAATTGATTGAAATTTGAATTTCGAGTCAAGTATAATTTGTGACAAATGGAAAATTCGTCTGAAGTTATATCAAAGTTTGTCTGATATTAAAGTACAAAAAGAGTTTAAAGTTAGTCCCTCTGACAAACGAACTTTGGATTTCAAAATTTGAACTTTAAATTGAAAATGTGTAAGCCTAATTAGAGGTCTCTTTGTTAGACGAATTTTGAAAGTTTAAAATGTTAGCAAGGCTGACTTCCCAAGAGGGGGGTGAATTGGGAAGATTGAAATTTTTCTGCACAAAGTGAAGTGGGTGAAGATATCACAGTGTAATGAAAACAACGAGTAAAACAGAGTAAGCTGATAAGTAAGGATAAGGAGAGGAAGACTCAGTGATTTATCCTGATTCGGTCTATCCACTTGACCTATGTCCAATCCCCAAGACAACTCTTGAGATTTATCCACTATACAGCAAGAATTTCAACGGGCTTCTTGCTAATGCCACAGTACACGAGTATACTCTGTTTATGAGTTCTCTCAAACTCTCTAAGTACTTTCGCTATGTGCTTCCCAATCCCCTTGTGAATTCCCCTCACAAGTAAATCTATCTTCCAGATGAAGAGTAGATTATTTACAAAGATATAACTCTCTTGAATAGAGTAGATTTGAAGGTTAAAGTACAGATATTGAAGTTGAGAGGGTAAAAGCTTTTGAGAAAAAGATTCAACAGAAATTCGGTATATACAAGTTTGATTCGTTACCCACAACTTCAAATGATGTTATATTTATAGTTTTAGGTCTCAACTATTCGTTAGAGACTAAATCTATCCATTGGGGAAGTTATCCAACAGTTACTCTGAGAAACTATTCGTTTACCAACCGCATTTAATGTTTCTAACATACTGAAATTCGAATTTTGGTTGGTCAACAGACGAATTTCGAAGGAACCGAAGGTTAAAGCTTCCAACGTTAAAATACGAAGTTCGTCTATCCATAAAGTGAAATTCGAATTTTGAAACTTATAAAATATTTTCACAATGTGACATACGAATTTTCAAGAAGAAAGTTTTTCTGTAAATCGTGAACAGTGTTTTCAATTTTCTACAGTACCCTCGAAATTCGAATTTTGGATGCCCAAAATTCGTCTGTCCATTGAACGCTCAAAGAGGCACAGTAGATCACTTTCTTCGAAATTCGAATTTTGACAAAGTGAAATTCGTTTGTTAGAGACCGGTTTTGAAACTTAATTTATGCTTGATCTCAGATGAACTTTAACATTGTTTCAGACGAATTTTTTCTATATTCTCAAGTTGTGTTTTGTCTGAAATTCGAATTTTGAAAGAGTGAAATTCGTCTGTCTCAAAGAAGCTCCTTTCAGATTTATATGAAAATTCGAATGTTGCAAAGTCAAAGTTCATCTGTCAGAGAGCATTTTTCAAACTTAATTTCTTCTTGATTTCAGATGAACTTTAACATTGTTTCAGACGAATTTCTTCTGTTTTCTCAAGTTGTGTTTTGTCTGAAATTCGAATTTTGAAAGAGTGAAATTCGTCTGTCACTAAAAAGGCTTCTTTCAGACTTGATGAAAATTCAAATTTTGGATGACCAAAATTCATCTGACAGAGAGACATCTCTTCAGACTTATTCAGTTTTAGCTCGAAATTCGAATTTCCAAAGGCAAAGTTCGAATTTTCAACATGACAGTTCAGTTTAAACTTTCAAACTTCGTCTATTTGTGGGTGTTTTTCAAATAAGTCAAGATTTAACATAAAATCAAGGTTTGAAAACATCTTTTCTTCAAATCAAAATCTTTTACCCAATCATAACAAAAACTAAAGATCCTACAAAAGATCTAGCATCAAATACTCTTCAAATTCTTCACTTGAAGCACTTTGATCTCCTTTGATATCTTCAATCCAAGCTATTGGATATTGGTTTGGAATCATCAAAACTCTTGATTCAACATTCTTCCCCTTTTTGATGATGACAAAACAACTCACAAACTGGATTAGTACTTGGGTTTGCTTTCACAAGCTCCCCCTCAACATATGCATAAGATATCATATCCAACAGATTAAGTGAAGATATTTAAAGCACAAAACATTGAAACTAACAAATTCATTCATTTAACCAAATTGTTGCAATACATCAATTAAAGATCAGTTCTCAAAACATAAGGAATAACCAAAATACAAAATACAAGCAATCATAACAAAGTACAACAAGAAGATTCAGCCTAAGTCTTATTCAATCACTTCTTCTTTGGCTTAGTCTTCTTGCTGTATGTCTTTCCTTTCCCGGATGACTCAGCAGATTTTCCAGCTTGCTTGGTCCCAGTTTGCTTTATCTTCTCCCCCTTTTTGGCATCATCAGAAAGCCCAACAAAGTCCATTGGAGGAGGAATCTGAGAAATAGGAACAACACGAAGAGGGACAGGAGCAAAAGAAATTTCTGGCTGAACTGATGCCGCAGGCTCAGGGCTATGTTCTTCATCTTCATCATCATCAGAGACCTCAAGCAGCTCTTGCATTTCCTGCTTGGAAAGAGCTAGTCGAGCTCTCTGTTCCTCTAAAAGCCCATAAGCAGCAAGGGAATGAGAGGCTAGTTCAGCAGGAGGAAACATTTCTTCAAGCCTTCTCCTTTGAGCTTGCAGAAGAGCATTGTGAACAATAGCTTCAAAATCAATGACAGGCACAATGCTCCTTTCCTCATTGAGTGCAGCTTGCAGAAATGGTGAAGCAGATATGGATGCTACTAGCTGCTCAACTTGCTCAAACTCTTGGGTGGAAAGGATAGAGTCCTGAGCAACTGCTTCACTAGGCTCAAGAGGGCTTGATTCCTACAGACCCTCTTCCTCCATGCCATAGTCCAGGGGAGGACCAGGACTTGCCTCATTGCTGGAGGCCCTTGGAGTGCCAGCCGGTTTAGTTTCTTGAGTCTCAACACCAGGAATAGGAGAAGCCATCTCAAAAGGACTTGGAGGCACAGGGGATGGAGACAGAGTAGGCTCAGGGACACCAGGCTGAGGTGGAGCTGAAGTGGTAGGAATTGCATTTCTTATCTCTTCATAAGCATCAGCCACCACTTTCATATTCACAGCCAACTAATGGATCTGATCTTGCAGGTGAGCAAATTTGACATTTTGCTCATCCCGAATGCTGAGAATGAGTGTTGACAAACTGTCAAACAACTTAGTGATCTTGGTTGGCTTGGCCCGTGAGGAGGGTGTGTAGGCCTGGATGGAGATGGAATTTGCTGAGAAGGCTGAGGTACAGATCTGCCAGGAGCCTCAGAGGTGCCTTCTTGTTGGAGGGATGCATCAGCAACAAAGAACAGATCTTCTGATTTCCCTGCTCCCTTCCCAATCTATCTTCCTTCATCTCTTTCAATGCCCATCCTTTGCAGTTCCTCTTCTTTGAAGGCCTCTGTGAGTTTCCCTTTCCCCTTTTCAATGTGTTGAATCCTAGCATACTGCAGGATTCTTGAAATAATTGCTGCATAGGGGAGTGTGGAATCATTCATTTGATCCCTTGCCTTTATCATACGCTGGAGGATGATATGACCCAAATTAATTAGTTTCCCACGTATGATAGCTGTCATTACATGAGCCTCTGCCCTTGTTATCAGATTGAAGCTTCCACCTTTGTTGAATATGATCCTGGACACAATGTAGTGCAGGATCCTCACTTGAACACTGAGGTCTGTGGGCTTCAACAGATTTATTGTTGGCCTATTCTCCCTTCTTCTGAATAAGGTGTCCAAGATGGTGCTCTCTTTGTAATTCAGAAAGGAGCCACCTTCTTCATCAGCTGTGCTAGCCTCGTCCAATACCCAGAGGCTGTGATGTCAATTTTCAGCCCATCTTGTCCTGGAATTTCTAGCACCTCGTTGAATATTTCATCAGCAAGCCAAATAGTCCTTGATCTCAAGTTGACCTCCCATTTTATTTTCTTGCTGTTGTATTGAAGAGAGGCATACCAAGTCTTTACTACCTCATCGTCATATTTTTCAGCAATTTCCAACAGATTCTTATATCTTAACAACCATATTCCAGCATCAAAGTTGTTAGATATTAAGAATTGTTCCATATTCACACAGTGAGGCTTGATTACCTTTTTGCTGGAAAACTTGGTAGAATACTCTTCTTGAATCTCAGGAGTGCTCCAAAGTGGCAGTGTAGTAAGCTCATATTCTCCAGATTGTGTAGAAGAGGAGGAAGCAACAGCAGCAGTATCAGCAGAAACAGGAACCGAAGGTTCTGCAGTTTTTGGTGAGGAGGGTCCTGCTTTCTGTGAATCTGCCTTGGATGATGATTTCTGGCGTTTGGATGGTGTTGCTTTACTGGGTTCGGCCTTTCTCTTGGATTTCTCTCCTTCCTTGGTAGCATATTGAGATTTTACTGCTCTTTCTGGCCGAGTTCCAGCTTTCCCTGCTCCAGGATTCTTGACTCTCGCCATTTCTTGGTTGAAAGTTGCAGAATGTGGCTGAGAATAGGTTTATAGGGTGCGAAATGAAGTTTAAACGGTGGGAATTGATGGTTTTTGGACAGGATTTAAGAGGATTGAAGAGAGGATCAGAACAGACTCAGAGGAGTTACAAATAGGGTTGCGTTTGTTCAAGAGAAAACCGTCAGTTTCAATGTATGTAACTGTCTGACAGACGAATTTTGAGGGGTCAAAATTCAAATTTCGGGCAGTTACAAGAAAACCGTTCAGCAAAGCTTACTAACAGACGAATTTTCATCCTGAAAGTTCGTCTGACAGTGGCTTGAATCAAGCAATACAGGCACAACAGACGAATTTTGTTCCACCAAAGTTCGAATGTTGAAGAGAAAATAGCAAGCAACAATCAAAACATCAACCAATAGACGAATTAAGCATGCAGAATTTCATCTTTCAAGCATTCAACAAGAAGAACATGATTCAACAGACGAATTTTGAACTGAAAATTTGAATTTTTAAACTTTTGTAAAGGTTGTCCAACAGTCGTATGTTAAGAAGTGATAATTCGTATAACAGTGATGGACAAACACAACTTTGAAATTTTTGTTCTTGAAAATTCGAACTTCCATTATTCAACAGACGAATTTCGAGGCATCAGTGAGAACTGTTCCAAAGCATAATAGGTCGAAGTTCGTCTGTTGGTCACTTAAAATTCGAATGTTGACCACGTTGACCAGTACAAAAACATAGTTTATGAAGCATGATACGTCTAACAACATTTAAAATATGAACATCATCATTAAAAACTTACAGAATGGATCCAGAACTTAGGATTTTCGTTATTTACTTCACTTTCTGGTTGTTCCATTCTGATATGCTCCAATCTTCAAGTGTATTGCCATTTAATCTTGTGAGGAGCACCTGCAACTTAAATTAAACACTCTCCGATGCTGAAGTTAGAATTAATTTGTTACTGTAAGATTTAAAAACAGAATTGCACACAGAATAACTTACTGTTCATTAGGATTTACCATACCCAATTCTCTCCTGATTTTGCAATGCCTGTCTTCTGATAGAGGTTTCGTGAGTATATCAGCAACTTGATCCTCTATTGGGATGTACTCCAATCTGACTTCTCCTTTTAGAACGTGATCTCTTATGAAGTGGTGCCTAACTTCAATATGTTTCGTCCTTGAATGCATGACAGGATTCTTGGTGATATTTATGGCACTTTGGTTGTCACACGTGATTGGTATCTCTTTCATTTTAACCTCAAGATCTTCAAGCTGCTGCTTCATCCAGATGACTTGGGCACAACAGCTTCCAGCTGCAACATACTCAGCTTTTGCAGTGGATAGTGCCACACTGTTTTGTTTTTTGCTAAACCATGAAACCAGGGACCCTCCAAGAAACTGACAGGTTCCACTTGTGCTTTTTCTGTCAGTTTTGGATCCTGCAAAATTAGCATCAGTGTATCCTTTGAGATCTTCTCCATTGCCTTTTGGATACCAAAGACCCATCTGTGATGATCCAATAAGATATCTAAAAATTATTTTCACTGCTGTTGCATGGGTATCTTTGGGGCATGATTGAAACCTTGCACACATACAGACACTGAACATAATGTCAGGTCTGTTGGCAGTTAGGTACAGCAGGGATCCAATCATTCTCCTGTACTGAGTAATGTCAAACATCTTCCCATTCTCATCCATGTCCAGTTTGGTTGCAGTAGCCATAGGTGTTCCCATTGGCTTGGCATTCTCCATTCCAAACTTCTTTAGCAGCTCCTTTAGATACTTGGATTGACTGAGAAAGATACCATCATCTTGCTGTCTGATTTGCAGTCCAAGGAAGAAGTTGAGTTCACCCATCATAAACATCTCGAATTCTCCCTGCATTAACTTAGAAAATTTCTTACAAAGAGCTTCATTAGTAGCACCGAAAATAATATCATCAACATAGATTTGAACAATTAGTAAGTCTTTATTTTCTTTCTTGGTGAATAAGGTTGTGTCAACTTTGCCTCTATTAAACCCCTTTTTAGTTAGAAAATTGCTCAGTCTCTCATACCATTCTCTAGGGGCTTGTTTTAAACCATAGAGAGCTTTCTTCAGTTTATAAACATGGTTTGGTTTTGTAGAATCCTCAAAACCTGGAGGTTGATCTACATAAACCTCTTCCATGATATATCCATTTAGAAAGGCACTCTTTACATCCATTTGATATAATAAAATGTTTTTCATGCATGCATATGCTAGCAATATTCTTATAGCTTCTAATCTAGCTACTGGTGCAAAGGTTTCTTTAAAATCAATACCTTCTTCTTGATTATACCCTTTAGCAACCAATCTAGCTTTATTTCTGATTATTGTTCCTGATTCATCAAGTTTATTTCTAAAAACCCATTTGGTACCAATAACAGGATGATTTTTGGGTCTAGGCACTAAATCCCAAACTTGATTTCTTTCAAACTGATTTAGTTCATCTTGCATAGCTAAAATCCAGTAATCATCAGTTAAGGCTTCTTCAGCACATTTGGGTTCCATTTGTGAAATGAAAGCACAGTTTAGCATTTTGTCCCTTAACTGTTTTCTGGTTTTGACTTTCTCTTGAACATCCCCTATCACTTGATCAACAGGATGATTCCTTTATATCTCCAAGCTCTGGGGAGTTCTTGAGATGTGTTTTCATTATTTTCTTCATCAAACTCTTTTTCCTGGATATCTTCCTCTAGGTTAACAGATTCAGATATCTTTGGAGATTCAGTTCTACTTTTATCAGAAATGCCCAGTTTTTCAAAATTGAAAGCAAGATCATCCTCATTGGTAACATGTTTTGAAACAGTTTCATTTTCAACGAAAACCACATGCACAGATTCTTCCACCACATTTGATCTTTTATTATAAACTCTATATGCCTTACTCCTACTAGAATAGCCCAGAAATATACCTTCATCGGATTTGGCATCAAACTTACCCAGATTTTCTTTTCCATTGTTGTGGACGAAGCATTTGCATCTGAACACATGGAGATGGGACAGATTTGGCTTTCTTCCCTTGTACAGCTCGTATGGAGTCTTCCCAAGGATTGGTCTGATGTAGGCTCTGTTTATGATGTAGCTTGCTGTATTCACTACATCAGCCCAAAACACTTGAGAGAGTTCCTTCTCATTTAGCATAGCTCTGGTCATCTCTCCAATAGTTCTGTTCTTCCTTTCTACTACCCCATTTTGTTGAGGGGTCCTTGGAGCTGAGAAGTTGTGGTCAATCCCATGCTCATTGCAGTATTCCAGGAAGTATGCATTTTCAAATTCCCCTCCATGGTCTGATCTGATAGACACAATAGAAATACCTTTCTCATTTTGCACTTTCTTAGCTAAGGTTACAAATGCATCAAAGGTATCACTTTTAGAGGATAGAAACAGTGTCCAAGTAAATCTGGAATAATCATCTACAATTACAAGTACATACAGATTACCACCTAGACTCTTTACCCTAGAAGGTCCAATTAAGTCCATATGCAGCAACTCAAGTGGTCTAGTTGTGGTAACTATATTTTTGGATTTGAAGGATGATTTAGTTTGTTTTCCTTTTAAGCATGCATCACATTCTTTATCTTTTTCGAAGGATATTTTTGGCAGGCCAGTAACTAGCTCATTTTTAACCAATTTAGACAATTGATTCATATTAACATGAGCTAATCTTCTATGCCATAACCAACTATCGTTATCTTGACTGATTAAGCATACAGAATCTAAGGGAGGAAGTTCATCAAGATCAATAGTATAGCAGTTACCATCCCTTTGAGCTTTTAGGATTACTTTGTGATCACTTTTTCTGATGACCAGGCAAAACTTTGAGTTAAATAGCACCCAATTTCCTCTATCACAGGTCTGACTCATGCTCAGCAAATTGTGGTTGAGGCCAATTACAAACAGCACATCTTCAATGGATGTTTCTGGATTTTTGCCCACAATGCCAATGCCAACAACTTTGCTATATTGATCACCTCCAAAGGTCACCTTTCCTCCTTTCTTGTCTCTAAGGGTGATGAACTTCTCCTTATCACCAGTCATGTGGCTTGAGCAGGCACTGTCCATATACCATTTGTTGCTCTTCTTAGCTTTAAGACAGACTTGCAAAACAATGTTCATGTTCTCCTTTTAGGTACCAAAATTTGCTTGGGTCCTTTTCGGTCAGTAGATCTTTCCCTAGATGCATATGCAACTTTGGGAACCCATTCAACTTTCCTGCCACATCCATTTTTCCTCAAGACACAAGAACTGGAAATATGTCCCTTTTTGTTATAGAAATGACAGGTAGTGAAGGGACTGCTAGATTGAGAAGCAGGAAGAAAACAATGCAGATAATACTTTTGTCTTGCATGCTTTGGTTGATTATATGTTTCAATGCGAGATGACATGTGATCTTTCTTTCTGTTGCTCTCAGCATGCACAAAATGTCTCATGTATGCATTCTGGTTTTCCTTCCTAATCTTTTCCTTGACAGCACATGGATCATAGCCAAGACCAGCTTTTCCTTGTGATATTCTTTAGCTCCTCATCAAGGCAAACAACATATATTTACCTCTAGTGATCCTAGACATGCTTTTTACTAAGTAATCATTAGTTTGCTTTAGTTTAATGCATGAAGTACAGCAAACAGATTCAGCAGCAGGTACAGATATGGTTTCAGAAAAGTTGTTCTGAGATTCTAGTTTACTAATCTTTTTCTTTGCTAGTTTTAGTTCTTTAGCAACTTTAATGAACTCATCATGAAGCTCATGAAATGCATCCAGTAATTCAGAATATGAAGGTTCAGATTCATATACCTCTTCTTCCTGATCACTGCTGCATGAGGGTGTGGCTTCTTCAGAAGCAAGTGCCATCAGACAAATGTTAGCAATCTCATCCTCATCTTCTTCTTCCTCATCTGAGCTGTTGCACCATATAGATGAGATGTAGGCTTTCTTCTTCTTCCCTTTGTCAGCAACTTTCTTTTCTTTTTCTTGCTTCTTGAGGAATTGAGGGTAGTCCCACTTTATGTGTCCCTGCTTCTTGCACTCATAGCAAGTCACAGGTTCTTTTGCCTCTTTCTTGCTTTCTCCAGCAGCTCCCTTCTTGAAGAATCTCTTGTTCTTCTTCTTGCTGTAGAATCTTCCGAATTTTCTGACCATCATAGCCAGAGTTTCCTCATCCAGCTCATCTCCTTCGTCAGATTCTTCTTCCTTTTCATCAGCAGCTTTGAGGGCAAGGCCTTTCTTCTTTCTGTCCAGCCCAGCTTCCTTGAGAGCTTTGATTTTTCCTTCATACTCCTCAAGGCTGCCGAAGAGAGCTGTGACAGAGGCCATTGATTCTCCTCTGGCTTCTTCTATTGCTGTTACCTTGGGCTGCCATTCCAGAGGGAGAGCTCTGAGTATCTTTCTTACTTTCTCAGACTGAGTATATTCCTTTCCCAGGCTCTTCAGTTGATTCACAATGAGAGTAAATCTCTTTTGGAGCTCCTTTACAGTTTCTCCTTCAGCCATTCTGAAGCTTTCATACTCCCCAATGCACGTGTTCAGTCTGTTCTCCCTGACTCCAGATGTTCCTTCATGTGCAATCTGCAGAGTATCCCACATTCCTTTTGCAGTGGTGCATTGCGAGACTCTGTAGAATTCATCCTGGTTCAGGGCACTGACTAAACAATGCTTTGCTTTGAAATTCAGTAGGACTCTCCTTCTGTCTTCATCATTCCACTCTGCTTCCAGCTTCTCTTTGTGTCTTCCATCTTCAGTTAGAGCCATTGGGACGAAATCTCCTTTTTCAATGACTGACCAGATGTCAAGATCAATTGATTGGAGGTAGAACTGCATCCTCATCTTCCAGTACCCATAATGCTCTCCACTGAAGCCTGGTGGTCTGTTAGTGTTGTTCCCTTCAGGAAGTATACTCTCTCCAAAGCCAGCCATCTTTGTTCCCGGACTGTAAAATCCTTTGAATGGGAATCCGGGCTCTGATACCACTTGTTAGCAAGGCTGACTTCCCAAGAGGGGGGGTGAATTGGGAAGATTGAAATTTTTCTGCACAAAGTGAAGTGGGTGAAGATATCACAGTGTAATGAAAACAACGAGTAAAACAGAGTAAGCTGATAAGTAAGGATAAGGAGAGGAAGACTCAGTGATTTATCTTGGTTCGGTCTATTCACTTGACCTACGTCCAGTCCCCAAGACAACTCTTGAGATTTATCCACTATACAGCAAGAATTTCAACGGGCTTCTTGCTAATGCCACAGTACACGAGTATGCTCTGTTTCTGAGCTCTCTCAAACTCTCTAAGCACTTTCACTATGTGCTTCCCAATCCCCTTGTGAATTCCCCTCACAAGTAAATCTATCTTCCAGATGAAGAGTAGATTATTTACAAAGATATAACTCTCTTGAATAAAGTAGATTTGAAGGTTAAAGTACAGATATTGAAGTTGAGAGGGTAAAAGCTTTTGAGGAGAAGATTCAGCAGAAATTCGGTATATACAAGTTTGATTCGTTACCCACAACTTCAAATGATGTTATATTTATAGTTTTAGGTCTCAACTATTCGTTAGAGACTAAATCTATCCGTTGGGGACGTTATCCAACAGTTACTCTGAGAAACTATCCGTTTACCAACTGCATTTAATGTTTCTGACATACTGAAATTCGAATTTTGGTTGGTCAACAGACGAATTTTGAAGGAACCGAAGGTTAAAGCTTCCAACGTTAAAATACGAAGTTCGTCTGTCCATAGAGTGAAATTCAAATTTTGAAACTTATAAAATATTTTCACAATGTGACATACGAATTTTCAAGAAGAAAGTTTTTCTGTAAATCGTGAACAGTGTTTTCAATTTTCTACAGTACCATCGAAATTCGAATTTTGGATGCCCAAAATTCATCTGTCCATTGAACGCTCAAAGAGGCACAGTAGATTACTTTCTTCAAAATTCAAATTTTGACAGAGTGAAATTCGTCTGTTAGAGACCGGTTTTGAAACTTAATTTATTCTTGATCTCAGATGAACTTTAATATTGTTTCAGACGAATTTTTTCTGTTTTCTCAAGTTGTGTTTTGTCTGAAATTCAAATTTTGAAAGAGTGAAATTTGTCTGTCATAAAGAAGCTCCTTTCAGACTTATATGAAAATTCGAATGTTACAAAGTCAAAGTTCGTCTATCAGAGAGCATTTTTCAAACTCAATTTCTTCTTGATTTCAAATGAACTTTAACATTGTTTCAGACGAATTTCTTCTGTTTTCTCAAGTTGTGTTTTGTCTACAATTCGAATTTTGAAAGAGTGAAATTTGTCTGTCACTAAAAAGGCTTCTTTCAGACTTGATGAAAATTCAAATTTTGGGTGACCAAAATTCGTCTGACAGAGAGACATCTCTTCAGACTTATTCAGTTTTAGCTCGAAATTCGAATTTCCAAAGGCAAAGTTCAAATTTTCAACATGACAGTTCAGTTTAAACTTTCAAACTTCGTCTGTTTGTGGGTGTTTTTCAAATAAGTCAAGATTTAACATAAAATCAAGGTTTGAAAACATCTTTTCTTCAAATCAAAATCTTTTACCCAATCATAACAAAAACTAAAGATCCTACAAAAGATCTAGCAACAAATACTCTTCAAATTCTTCACTTGAAGCACTTTGATCTCCTTTGATATCTTCAATCCAAGCTCTTGGATGTTGGTTTGGAATCATCAAAACTCTTGATTCAACACAAAATTCAAATTTTGAAAAGTAGAACTCTTGTGCCATATTGAGTTACTCACTAATAGACGAATTTTGAATCCCCAAAATTCAAACTTCGAGTGTACTGTAGCAATATACGACAACCATTCACACTCAATAGATGCACTTTAAACTTGAAAATTCGTAAGTTTTAACATGGAAAATATTTGTGAAAACCAAAATTCGAATTTCACTTTTAAACAGATGAATTTTGGAAGTTCAACGTTAAAGTCTTTAGCTTATGATCTCTGCGAAATTCGTTTGTTGACACTCAAAAATTCAAATTTCAGAGTGTCAGACGCATTAAATGTGGTTAGTGAGCGGCTAATTTTGCAAAGTAACCATTGGGTAACATCTCTAACGGCTAAATCTTGTGTTTAACATGTAATTAAGACATAAATCTATAAATAGAACTTTATTTGAAGTTGTGGGTAATGATTTTATGCTGCATATATTGAAATTCTGTTGAAATTATTAGACAATGTCTTCTACTCACTTACATTTCATTTATTACACTTCAACTGTCATATTTACTCAATATTAGAGAGTTTTTCTTTCTGTAACAAATCTTTTCTTCATTTGGAAGAAATATTTTCTTGTGAGGGGTTTTCATAAGGGATTTGGGAAACACTTTGCTAGAGTGCGGAGTGAAAATTTGTAAGCTCTTAGAACAGAGCACAAGGTTATATTGTGGCATTGCAAGGAGCCCACTGAATTCTTACAAGATAGTGAAAAATCTCAAGTGGTGGCTTGAGGACTGGATGTAAGTCAAGAGAAGTAGACCGAACCAGAATAAACCTTTATGTCTTCCCTTCCTCTACTTTGCAAACTGCCTTTTTATATTTTGCACTCTGTTTTCTGCAGCTTATACTTTTACTACTCTTTTATAATTTTGCAAAAAATTTTAAACTTCCCAATTTACCCCCCTTTTGGGAAGCCAGTAAACCTAACAAGTGGTATTAGAACCCAGACTCCCAACTGAAGGATCTAACAATCCGGGAGAACATATGGCTGGCTTTGGAGAAAACATTCTTCCTGAAGGAAACAACACCAACAGACCCCCTAGCTTCAGTGGAGAGTACTATAGATCCTGGAAGATGAGAATGTAGATCCATCTCCGGTCCATTGATTTAGATATCTGGTTAGTTATCCAGAAAGGCAATTTTATCCTAATGAAGCTGCAGGATGATGGTAAGTACAAAGAAAAGCCAAAGGAGGAATAAAATGAGGAAGATAAGAGAAAAGTCATGCTCAACTACAAGGCAAAACACTACTTGGTCAGTGCACTCAATTAGGATGAATTTTACAGGGTGTCTCAATGTACCACAGCCAAAGGAATGTGAGGCACTCTAGAAATTGCTCACAAAGGAACTACTGAAGTGAGGGAGAACAAATTAAATTCCTGCATTGGTGAATATGATGTTAGCAAGGTTGACTTCCCAAGAGAGGGAGTGAATTGGGAAGATTGAAATTTTTCTGCACAAAGTGAAATGGGTGAAGATAGCACAGTGTAATGGAAGCAATGTATAAAACAGAGCAAGCTGAAAAGTAAGGATAAGGAGAAAAAGACTCAGTAATTTATCCTGGTTCGGTCTATCCACTTGACCTACATCTAGTCCCCAAGACAACTCTTAAGATTTTTCACTATACAGCAAGAATTTCAACGGGCTTCTTGCTAATGCCACAGTACAACGAGTATGCTCTGTTTCTGGAGCTTTCTCAATCTCTCTAAGCACTTCTACAATGTCCTTCCCAATCCCCTTGTGATTTCCCCTCACAAGTAAATCTATCTTCCAGATGAAGAGTAGATAGTTTACAAAGATATAACTCTCTTGAATAGAGTAGATATGAAGGTTAAAGTACAGATATTGAAGTTGAGAGGTTAAAAGCTCTTGAGAAGAAGATTTGGCAGAAATTCAGTATATACAAGTTTGATTGGTTACCCACAACTTCAAATGATGTTGTATTTATAGATTTTGGTCTTAACTATCCATTAGAAACTAAATCTATCCGTTGGGGAAGTTATCCAACGGTTACTCTGAAAAACTATCCATTTACTAACCGCATTTAATGTTTCTGACATACTGAAATTTGAATTTTGGTTGGTCAACAGACGAATTTCGAAGGAACCGAAGGTTAAAGCTTCCAACGTTACAGCATGAAGTTCGTCTGCTCATATTTGAATTTTGAAACTTATAAAATGTTTTCACGTTGTGACATACGAATTTTCAAGAAGAAAGTTTTTCTGTTAAGTATGAACAGTGTTTTCAATTTTCTACAGTGCCCTCGAAATTTGAATTTTGGAAGGCCAAAATTCGTCTGTTCCTAGCATGTTCAAAAGGCACGGTGTTTCACTTTCTTCGAAATTCGAATGTTGAAAGAGTGAAGTTCGTCTGTCAGAGCGAATCTTTTCAGACTAACTTCAACATTTGAAGTTACAAAACTCTGTCATTCATATGTCAACATTTCATTCCAACAGACTCACAACCTTAGCTTCTGAAATTCGAATTTTAATGTTCAAAGTTCGTATGACAGAAAGCATTTTTGAAACTTAAATTATTCTTGATCTCAGATGAACTTTAACATTGTTTCAGACGAATTTCTTCCATTTTCATAACTTGTGTTTTGTCTGAAATTCGAATTTTGAAGACTCAAAGTTCGTCTGTTTCAAAGAAGCTTCTTTCAGGTTTATATGAAAATTCGAATGTTGGAAAGCCAAAGTTCGTCTGTCAGATAGTATTTTTGAAACTCAATTTCATCTTGATTTCAGATGAACTTTAACATTATTTCAGACGAATTTCTTTGGTTTTCTCAAACTACATTTTATCTGAAATTCGAATTTTGAAGACTTGAAGTTCGTCTGTCACAAAAGGCTTCTTTCAGGCTCATATGAAAATTCAAATTTTGGGGAATCAAAATTCATCTGACAGAGGAGCATCTCTTCAGACTTATTCATTTTTAGCTCGAAATTCGAATTTCCAAAGGCAAAGTTCGAATTTCCCATATGACAGTTCAGTTTAAACTTTCCAAAATTCGTCTGTTTGTGGGTGTTTTTCAAATAAGTCAAGATTTCCCATAAAATCAAGGTTTAAAAACATATTTTCTTCAAATCAAAATCTTTTACCCTCTCATAACTAAAGCTAAAGATCTTACAGTAGATCTAGCAGCAATTACTTAGAAATCCTTCACTTGAAACATTTTGAGCTCCTTTGATATCTTCAATCCAAGCTCCTGTATGTTGGTTTGGAATCATCAAAACTCTTGATTCAACATATGAAAGTTTCAGAATGATCGAAGGTGAAAGAATCAAAGATCTACAAAAGAGATTCACCCTCATTGTGAATCAACTAAAGAGCCTTGGTAAGGAGTACACAACCTTGGTAAGGAGTACACACAGCCAGAGAAAATCAGAAAAATTCTTAGAGCTCTTCCTTTGGAGTGGCAACCAAAAGTAATAGTGATAGAAAAAGTTAGAGTAGTGTCAATGGCTTATGTTACAGCTCTCTTCAGTAGTCTTGAAGAATATGAGGGTAAGATGAAAGCTTTTAAGGCTGCTAGACAAGATAAGAAGAAAAAGGGTCTTGCATTAAAAGCTAAAGAAGAAATAAAAGAACACTCTAATGATGAAGAAGAACTGGATGAAGAAACTCTGACTATGTTAGTCAGAAAATTAGGAACATTCTACAGCAAAACGAGAAATAAGAAATTCTTCAATAAAGGAGCAATTGCAGACAGCAACAAAGAGAGCAAAGAGCCTATCACCTGCAATGAATGCAAAAAGTAAGGGCACATCAAATGGGAATGCCCACAATTCCTGAAAAAGCAAGAGAAAGAAAAGAAAGTGGCTGACAAAGGCAAAAAGAAAAAGGCCTACATCTCTTCAATATGGGGTAACATCTCTGATAAGGAGGATGGAAATGAAGAAGAGATTGCTAACATATGTTTGATGGCACAACTAGCAGAAGAAACTCAAAATTCATTTGACAATGACTATGAAGATGAGGTAAATGATTCTGAACTCTCATATTTTGAACTACTTGATGCATTTCATGATCCGCATGATGAATTCATTAAAATTGCAAAAGAACTAAAACTAGCTAAAAGGAAGATTAGCAAGTTAGAATCATATTGTAAAATGCCTGACACTGCATCTAAACATAGAGGCAAATCTGTTTGTTGTGCATCATGCATTGAACTAAAGAAAAATGATGAATATCTTTTGAAAAGCATGGCTAAGCTCACCAAGGGTAAAGACATGTTATTTGCATTACTAGGAAGTCAGAGAATTGCACAAGGAAAAGCTAGTCTTAGCTATGATCCTTGTGCAGTCAAGGAAAAGAATGAAAACAAAAATCAAAATTTATATATGAGACACTTTGTATATGCTGATGGACATAAAAGCTATAATTCAAAAGTCATTGAATCCTATGTCCAACCTAAATTTGTGAAACAAAAATATTATCTACATTACTTTCTTCCTGCATCACAGTCTAGCAATCCTTTTATCACCTGCCACTTCTATAACAAGAAGGGACATATTCCCAGTTGATGTAGGTTAAAGAAAAATGGACTTGGCAGGAAGGTAGAATGGATTCCCAAAGGAACATTTGCACCGAGGGAGAATGCTACTAACAAAAAAGGACCCAAATAAATTTGGGTGCCTAAAAAGAAAGATTAAACTTTATTTTGCTGGTATGTCTTAGAGCTAGCAAGAACAACAAATGATATATGAACAACGCATGCTCAAGACATATGACTGGTGATAAAGAGAAGTTCATCACCCTCAGAGACAAGAAAGGAGGAAAAATGACATTTGGAGGTGATCAATATGACAAGATAGTTGGCATTGACATCATAGGCAAGAAACCTGAGACATTCATAGAAGAGGTGCTGTTTGTGATTGGCCTCAATCACAACTTGCTGAGTGTGAGTCAGACATGTGACAAAAGGAACTGGGTACTGTTTGACTCAAAATTTTGTCTGGTCATTCGAAAAAGTGATCACAAAGTAATTCTCAAAGCTCAAAGGGATAGTAACTACTATATTATTGATTTAGATGAACTTCCCACCTTAAACTCTGTATGTTTAATTAGCAAAGAAAATGAAAGTTGGTTGTGGTATAGAAGACTAGCTCATGTTAATATGAACCAACTAGCCAAATTAATTAAGAATGAATTAGTTATTGGTTTACCAAAAATCTCTTTTGAAAATGATAGAAAATGTGATGCATGCCTCAAAGGGAAACAAACTAAATCATCCTTCAAACCTAAAAATGTACTCACTATATCTAAACCACTGCAATTATTACACATGGACTTAATAGGTCCATCTAGAGTAAAAAACATTGGTGGAAACTTGTATGTGCTTGTAATTGTAGATGATTACTCTAGATTTACTTGGACTTTGTTCCTTTCCTCCAAAGATGAAACATTTGATGCATTTGTAACCTTAGCCAAGAAAGTGCAAAATGAGAAAGGTATTTCCATTGTGTCTATTAGGTCTGATCAAGGAGGAGAATTCTAAAATTCAAGCTTTTTGGAGTACTGTGAAGAGCATGGAATTGATCACAACTTCTTTGCTCCAAGGACTCCTCAGCAAAATAGAGTGATGGAGAGGAAGAATAGGACGTTGGGAGAAATGGCAAGAGCAATGCTGAATGAAAAGAAGCTTCCTCAATATTTCTAGGTTGATGCAGTAAACACAACAAGCTACATTATTAATAGAGCCTACATCAGACCAATTCTGGAGAAGACACCTTATGAGTTCTACAAAGGAAGGAAGCCAAATCTCTCACATCTGTATGTGTTTGGATGCAAGTGCTTCATCCATAGCAATGGAAAAGAGAATCTAAGTAAGTTTGATGCTAAATTAGATGAAGGTATATTCCTTGGCTATTTTAGTAGAAGTAAAGCATATAGGGTGTTCAATAAAAAGACTAGAACTATAGAAGAATCTGTGCATGTAGTTTTCATTGAAAATGAAACTATTTATAAGCATGCCATAAATAAGGATGATCTTATCTCTAGCTTTAAGAACCTGAATTTTTCTGAAGAAGATAAAATTGAACCTCCTAAAATATCTGAAGCTGCTAATATAGAGAAAGATATTCAGAAGAAAGATGTTGAATGTGAAAATAATGAAGAAATTTCTCAAGAACTCCCTAGAGCTTGGAGTTATCAAAGGAGTCATCCAGTTGATCAAGTGATTAGGGGTGTTCAAGAGAATGTTAAAACCAGAAGACAACTTAGGGATCAAGTAAATAACTATGCATTTATTTCTCAAATTAAAACTAAGTGTATTGAAGAAGCTCTAATTGATGAATAATGGATATTAGCTATGCAAGATAAGCTTAATTAGTTTGAAAGAAATCAAGTTTGGGATTTAGTTCTTAGGCCTAAGAATCACCTAATTATTGGAACTAAATGGGTATTCAGAAATAAACTTGATGAATCTGGAACAATTATCAGAAACAAAGCTAGATTTGTAGCCAAAGAATATAATCAGGAAGAAGGCATAGATTATGACGAAACTTTTGCTCCAGTTGCAAGATTGGAAGCAATAAGAATTCTCTTAGCCTTTGCATGCATAAAAGACATAATGCTGTATCAAATAGATGTAAAAAGTGCTTTTTTTGAGTGGCTATGTCATAGAAGAGGTTTATATTGATCAACCTCTACGTTTTGAGGACTCAACAAAGCCAAACCATATTTATAAACTGAAGAAAACTCTTTATGGCTTAAAACAGGCACCTAAAGCATGGTATAAAAGGCTAAGCAATTTCCTAACTGAAAAAGAATTTAATAGAGGAAAAGTAGATACAACATTGTTTACTAAGAAGGAAAATAAAGACTTGCTTATTGTTCAAATTTATGTTAATAATATTATATTTGGTGCTACTAATGAATCTCTTTGCAAGAATTTCTCTAAGTTAATATAGAGTGAATTTGAAATGTCAATGATGGGTGAGCTCAACTTCTTCCTTGGACTGCAAATTAAACAATGTGATGATGGTATCTTCCTCAATCAATCAAAATATTTGAAGGAGTTGCTGAAAGAGTTTGGAATGGAAAGCGCCATATCAATGGGGACTCTTATGGCTATTGTAAAAAAACTTGATATAGATGAGAGAGGAAAGCCTTTTAATATAACTCAGTATAGGAGAATGATTGGTTCCCTGCTATACCTAATAGCAAGTAGAACTGACATTATGTTCAGTGTCTGTATGTGTGCAAGGTTCTAATCATGTCCCAAAGAGTCCAATGCAACAGTTGTGAAGAGAATTTTTAGATACTTAATTGTAACATCACAGATAGGACTTTGGTATCCAAAAGGCAATGGAGAAGAGCTCATGGGATATACTGATACTGACCTTACTGGATCCAAAGCTGATAGAAAAAGTTCAAGTGGAACGTGTCAATTTCTAGGAGGATTCCTGGTTTCACGGTTCAGCAATAAGCAGAATAGTATGGCTCTCTCCACAGCAGACGCTGAATATCTAGCAGTAGGCAGTTGTTGTGCTCAAGTCCTTTAGATGAAGCAGAAACTTGAAGATCTTGAGATTGAGATGGAGGAAATACCAATAAAATATGATAATCAAAGTGCCATCAATATCACAAAGAATCTAGTTATGCATTCAAGGTAAAACACATTGAAGTAAGACATCACTTCATAAGGGACCATGTTTTGAAAGGAGATATCAAATTGGAATACATCCCTACTAAAGATCAGATTGTAGACCTTTTAACTAAACCACTTACAGAAGATAGATACTACAAAATCAGAAGAGAATTGAGAATAGTAAATCCTAGTGAATTATAAGCAAGCCTCTAACTAAATCTACTTAAGTTTCTGGCATTAAATTGCTACTAACTTTAGCATCAGAGTGTGTTTAAGATGTTTTTTAGGTACTACTAATGAGTCTAGATGATAGTAAATCAATATAATGGAGTTCATCAGACCTACATAGTCAAAAGATACTAAAGCAGAGCTGGAAATTCGAACTTTTAGGCCCTATCTGTAAGTTTAGCATTTCAAAATTCACATTTTAGATGTTATTAGATGAATTTCCATGTTAAACTATGATTTTTGAATGAACTGGTATGCTTAAAATTTGAACTTAAGTGCTAATTAGACGAATTTCAGTGGCTCACATGTTGTTATAGTACCTTTATGTCTCTTGAAATTCGTCTGTTGTCTGGTGAAAATTTGAATTTATGAATAACAATGTGAATATTGACTTTGTTCAAAATGCTCACTGTGCGAATTTCAATAACTCAAAATACGCATTTTAAAAGCTCTTTACAAAACTTTAAAATTCGAATTTTAGTCTCAAAATTCATCTATTGAAGCATGCAATCATGATTGGCCTCTGTTAGATGAAGTTCAAGGATGAAACTCATCTGTTGAATTTCTCACTCTTTGTTTGCTTAATATTTGATCTCTCAAAATTCAAACTTTGATGATTCAAAGTTTGTCTGTTGGAGTTTGTGCCTTGAACTTAGCTTTTGTCAGACAAACTTTCAGATGAAAATTAGTCTATCAGAAAGCGTCTCTTTTGGGTTAGCTACGTAACTGCTCAAACTTCGATTTTTGGACCCTCAAAATTTGTCTGTTGATTGGTTACAAAAGTTAAAACGAGGGGCCTCACTCTGAACAGATGCAATCTTATTCATCTTTCTCCCAAATCTATTCACCTCCTCTCTTAATTTCTCATCAATTCCATTCGTGAATCTCCATTTCCCACCATTTAAACTCCTTTTCGCACCTTATAAACCCCTTCCTTACATCTTTCTGCAACAATCTATCACGAGAATGGCAAGGGTTGAAAATCCCAACGTGGGTGAAAGAGAGTCCAGACCAAAGAGGGATGTTAAGTCTCAATATGCCTCTAAGGAAGGTGAAACTATGAAAAGGAAAGGCGAATCCAGCAAGGGAACTTCATCCAAAAGTCAGAAAACAACTCCCAAGGCTGATTCAAAGAAACCTATGTCTCCTGCTGCTATTGCTGCTGCCTCTGCCTCTGCCTCGTCCAGTATTGAATCTAAGGAATTCCAGTTAACCACTAAGCCATTATAGAGCAATGCTCATATCTTGGAAGAGTATACCACCAAGTTTATTAGCAAGAAGGTAATCAAACATCACTGTACAAATTTAGAGGAATTTCTTATTTCCAACAACTTTGATGTTGTATTATGGTTAGTGAGATATAAAAATCTGTTGGAAATTAAAGAGAGATATGATGCTGAGGTGATCAAAACATGGTATGTTGCTCTGTTGTACAATAGCAGAAAAGAGAAATGGCAGGTTAATCTAAGGTTCAGAACTCTGTGGCTCTCTGATGAGACATTTAATGAAGTTCTGGAAATCCCTGGGCAAGATGGCCTCAAGATTGATATCACCACCTCAAGATACATGGATGAGGATGAAAATGCAGATGAGGAAGGTAGTCTATTCTTGAATTACAAGGAGAGCACAGTCTTGAATACCCTATTTACAAGGCATGAGAATAGGCCTCCCCTGAGTTTACTGAAGCCTTTTGATCTAAGTGTTCAAGTCAGGATCCTGCACTATATTGTGTCCAGGATCATATTCAACAAATGGGAAGCTTTAATCTAATTACAAGGGTTAAAGCTCATGTGATGATTGCACTGATGTGTGGAAAGTTGTTGAATATGAGCTATATCATCCTCCAGCATATAATCAAGGCACAAGATCAAATGAGAGATTCCACCTTGCCCTTTACCTCGATCATCACCAAAATACTTCGGTATGCCAAAATATAACACTTGGAGAAAGGCAAAGGCAAGCCCACTGAAATATTCAAGGCAGAAGAGTTGCAACGGATGGGGATTGAAAGAAAAGAAGGGAGATGGGTTGGCAAATGAGCAAGAAAGTCAAAGGACATATTCTTTGAAGAAAGTCAATCACAAGAGGGGACCTCTGCAGCCATACCACATACTGATCCCTCACTACAGTTAGCCCAGCATACTTCTCCTCCACCACAACCTTCACATCCCATCTTTCCTCCAACAAAGCTAACTCAAACACCTCAGCCATCCATTCCTTTGACCTAGTCCAAGCCAACCAAAATAACTGAGCTATATGATAACCTTTCTACACTCATACTGAGCATCAGAGAAGAGCAAAATGCCAAGTTTGCTCACCTGCAGGATTAGATCACACAATTGGCCAAGAACACGAAAGTGATTGCTGATGAATATGAAGAAATTAGAAGTGCTATTCCCTTAACATTAGCTCCACAACAGCCTGGACCCTCTAAGCTTGCAAAATATACTACTACTAAACCTCCAAGACCATTCGAGCTAGAATCTCTTGAGCATGCTGCTAAAAATGTTGTTACTGAGGCTGCTGGCACTATGGCCACGCCACAGGCCTCCAGCAATGAGACAAGCCCTGGTTCACCCTTGGACTATGTCATAGAGGAAGAGGAACCTCAGGTAGTAGGCTACCATGAGCCTATGATAGAGAATGTTACTCAGGAATTAGTTATGTCATTTAAAGAATCTGAGCACATGGAAAAATTAGTAGTAGCCATCACCTCTGCACCAATCATTCGGGCTACACTAAATGAGGAATGAAGCCTAGTTCCCTACGTAGATGTTACTGCCATTGTACATAATGCAATTGTACATGCTCAAAAGAAAAGGTTTGATGAAATGTTTTCTCCTCCTGCACCTCATTCTTCTCCAAAGTTTGGTCTCTCGATTGCATAAAGGGCTAAATTTGCAAATCTTCAAAGGGAAGTTCAGGAGATAATCTCGGATGCTAAGGAAGATCTCCCCGAAATACCACCAGCAGTATCTCTTCCTCATATCCCCTTCTCACTGCCATTCATCCCTATCCCTCTTCATGCCATTCTAGTGTTATAGATTCCTCCTCCCGCTATGCATGTTCATGCCCCTGATGATGCCAAAAAGGGGGAGAAGAAAACTAAGCAAACTGGAGTAGAACATTCTGGCAAGACCTACAGCAAAAAGTTTAAGCCCAAGAAGAAGTGATTAGATCTTAGGGTTGCTTGTTTTTACTTGTTTTTGCTTGTTTCTATTTGTTGTATCCCTTGTACTGAAATGATAATCTTGTCTTGAAATGCTATTCTTGTAATGTCATATCACTGTACTGAACCTGGAATGAATTAATATAATGTGATTCTATATTTTCCTTCTGCTTTGCTATATATGCTATACTTATCTTTAAACTTTAATGCATATGTTGAGGAGGAGCTCTTAGAAGCAAACCCAAGTATTAATCCAATTTGCAAGTTATTTTGTCATCATCAAAAAGGAGGAGAATGTTGAATCAAGTGTTTTGATGTTTTCAAACAACTAAAACTTGGAAGGAAAATATCAAAGGAGTGTGAAAGTATTCAAGTGAAGAAATCCAGGAAGAAATGAGTAAAGAATTAGTTTGTAGGATTTCTCACAATGAACACAGAGTAAAAGACTTTGATTTCACTCCCATTAGTTTTAAATATGTGTTTTTCAATTATCCTATGTTAACTTGTGCTAAATTTGAAAAACACTGACCATTAAATGAATTGAGTTGTTAAACTCCAAACATATAGTTGAAAATTTGAACTTTAGTAACTGCAATTCAAAGTTACAGAGATGTTACCTCTGTCAGACAAATTTCAGTTGATTGAAATTCGAATTTCGAGTCAAGTATAATTTATGACAAATGAAAAATTTATCTGAAGTTATGTCAAAGTTTGTCTGATATTAAAGTGCAAAAAAAGTTCAAAGTTAGTCCATCTGATAGATGAATTTTAGATTTCAAAATTCAAACTTTAAATTGAAAACGTGTAAGTCTGATTAAAGGTCTCTCTATTAGACACTTTCAAAATTTGAATTTCGAAAAGTAGAACTCTTGTGTCATATTGAGTTACTCACTGACAGACGAATTTGGATCCCCAAAATTTGAACTTCAAGTATACTGTAGCAATATACAACAACCATTCACACTCAATAGATGCACTTTAAACTTGAAAATTCATAAGTTTTAACATGGAAAATATTTGTCAAAACCAAAATTCAAATTTCACTTTCAAACAGATGAATTTCGGAAGTTCAAGGTTAAAGTCTTTAGCTTATAGTCTCTGTGAAATTCATCAGTTGACATCTCAAAATTCAAATTTCAGAATGTTAGATGCATTAAATGCGGTTGGTGAACGGCTAGTTTTGCAAAGTAACCATTGGGTACCATCTCTAACAGTTAGATCGTGTGTTTAACGTATAGTTAAGACACAAATCTATAAATAGAACTTCATTTGAAGTTGTGGATAATAATTTTATGCTATATATACTAACATTCTATTGAAATCGTTAGACAAAGTCTTCTACTCACTCACATTTCATTTATTACACTTCAACTGTCACATTTACTCAGTATTAGAGAGTTTTCCTTTCTGTAACAAATCTTTTCTTCATCTAAAAGAAAGATTTTCTTATGACATACTCTGTCAAAATCTTCAGACAAAACCTTCTACTCTCATGCACCTCATTTATTGCTCTTTAACTATCAAACATACTCTGTATTAGAGAGTTTTTCTTGTTGTAAACAATCTTATCTTCATCTGGAAGAAAATTTTTTTTGTGGGGGGACTTCACAAGGAATTTGGTAAGCACTTAGTTAGAGTGTAGAGAGTGAATCTGTAAGCTTTTGGAACAGAGCATAAAGTTGTACTATGGCATTGCAAGGAGCCCATCAAATTCTTGCAAGATAATGGAAAATCTCAAGTGGTAGTGTTGCACCCGGAAAAATGCGACGAAAGGGAAAATGAGAACAAATCTAGTTTTCGAGTGAAAACTGACTTGTGAGGAGTCGCCACCAAAATTTTAAGGAAAAATCTTGGTAAACCGAATTGAGGAGGAAAAGGATGGCCTGCTAATTAGAGTTGGATTCGGGAGTCAATTGTGCGTGGGGAAGGTGTTAGGCACCCCACGACACCTGTTCCTAGGAACAGTTACCTTATGTTGACTGCGTAAATTAATATGGCTTTAAAATATATTTTAATTTTCCTTTTATAATTCACATGCGAGAAAATGGGTAGAGAAAAAAGAAATTAAGAAAGTTTGAAAAATAGAATAAGAAAATAAATTAACTTAGAAATTAAGGAGATTAAAAAAATGAGGAAAAAGGAATTTAAGAAAATAAATTGAAAAATATTTATTAAATTAAGGAAAAAAACACCAAATAAATTGGGAAATATTTATTTATTTACAAAGGCGGACTTGACCCAGGATCAGAGCCTGGGGCCTACGTACCCTGCGATGGGGATCAAAGTCCACATAGTTCGGGATAGAAATGCGTGTCTGTTGGTGGACATTTTTTTTTATTTTTTATTTTTTTTGTGTAATTTCATAATAAGAGAAAGTTGATTGAAAATAATTCACCTTTTTGCAATCAAAACGATTTTCTGAGATTGAGTTGGTGTGTTTTAATTTGCAAAAGATAATTTAATTCCGCTTACTTACTCTTATTTTATTTTGTTTTAAAAACATTTCTTTTATTTTTGGATTTTTGAAAAATGCTTTTATTTGATTTTTGACTTTTTTAAAATAACATATTTTGTACTTTTAGGAATTTCTCTTTTAAAAAGAAAATAAATCCATCTATTGCGGACTCGCAATCATACCCGATAGATCGACTCCTTAATTACCTGCAGAAGTTCCGAACCTCGCGGTATAAAGGTTTTATTACGTTTTAAAATGCCAGTAATACTTTTAGTAAATATATTTTTTAAAATAACATTTGAAAAAACTTGTCACATTATCTTATTTTGAAATATGGTTATTTTCTTAGAAAATGTTGTTTAACGGATATATCTACGAGAATTCACAATCTCACGTGATAACTCAGTAAACTTAAATACCTGCGTGGGTTTCGAAAACTCACGCGGCATAGTTACCAGAATATATATGTATATATATTTTTATAATATTATTTATTTAATCATTATTATTATTTTTTTTATTTTTTTTATTTTTTATGAGAAAATAAAAATTTCGGAGGGAAAGGTCATTGGAACCTATTATATGTATACATTTATAATACACTCGTACAGCCCCACAGGCTCACACGGTGCGATTATTCTAATGACTTACGAGAGCTCACAAGCCTTCGCGACGCACATAAAAAGGGAATTAAACTCAACAATTTATGGAACCATTTACAAGCTCATGTGACTGACTTAATTAGCCTCGCATTGCTTTCTATAATGCCTATGCCTCAGCAAAAACAAAGATTTTGTGACCATTTCGAAATGAGTGGGCCTGAAAGGAAAAGCCCAAACCATACTCCCTCTTAATTTATTTCATTTAAGGCCTATAGTTGATAACAAAAGGAGCTTTTCTCTAAGTGGGCCTATGCCTCAACAAAAAACAACTTTGTAAATGTTTAAGAAATAAATGGGCCAAAATGAAAAACCCACACTATACTAGCCATACCAAATTATACACGAGGCCACAAAACAAAGAGGTATGGTGAGGTTGAGGGAGCTCTCATCCATTTCTTTTCAAAAACCATATTTCTGTTGCAGAAATCCAAACTCAAAATCAATCTAACTAATGACTCGAACACCACAAATTAACACACCAAATATTCAGAGATAAATGAGCAGCTTATGGGGTTCTACTAGGAAGCATTTCCAATTAACAAACTGAACCACTAGACTCTGCCATGAATCATGTGTCCCAGAAATAGCATGCTAAATGAAGTCAACACCAACACTAGGAAATCAATGAATGATAACGAAAATAATCATCCAAGCATGCATTCTTGAAAATCCTTTACCTAAATCAACTCAATGTTCACAGGCCAGTCTCAGGATTTAGCAATTCATTAACAAAAATCTGAAATTGGAATAGCAAATTTTTTTCTTACCGAAACCAGGTCTTTGCATCTCGGTGATTAGTAGCTCGAACTTGGTTTTTGGCTTTGTCTCCCGTGGATCCTCCGGTTCGGACTCCCTCTGACTTTTTCTCATCTCCGCAGGCGACCCCTTCAGTATTTCGGTTCAGCCTCGAGTTCCCTCTCCTTCCATTTTGCCCTGCTCTGTCTCAATTTCTTCCAGAGTAACGACTGCGTCCTTCATCCTCCTTCGGTCTCGTCCTCCGTGGCTCAACGGTGGCTCTGGCCGTGCTCGCGGCTGCCTTCCCCGAGTTCCCTCTGAGCTCCCTCGGTCTCCGGTTTAGATCCGGTTACTCCCTCCATCTTCCATTCAGCCGTGGGTCGTCCTCTGCTCTCTCGTGCTCGGCTTCCTCGGCCTCCCTCATTTTCGGCCTCGCGGCCCTTGCCTCTGGTTCTCCTCCTCAGTTTCGCGGTTGCCTCCCTCTTTTTCTTCGGTCCAGCGGCTTCCTCTTTTTCGGTTCCACCTCCGTGCTCTTTATCCTCGGGCTTCCCCTGTTTTCCGGTTTCGTCTCCCCCTATCAATCTCGCGGTCTCGCCTTTGAGTTTTCCAGCTTCAAAATCTCGGTCTTCAGTCCCTCCTGCTCGGCTTCTGCTTCTAGTTTTTTTCTTCAGATCCCCTCAGCTCTCCCCCCTTTTTTGTTTCAGTCTGTGGCCCCCCTTCACGCGTCCTCCCTCCATTCTTTTCAGCCTTTTCGTGTACGCCTCTCCATCCTTTCTTTTCTGTAGCTTTTTCTTTCTCGTCTCGTGGTCCTCCCCCCCAGTTATTTTCTGCAGCTACTTCCACCCTAGCCACTCAGGAGGTGTCCTTTTAGTGGCCCAGGTCCACAAGCCCTCAATTGGGCTCGTGGCATCTTAGGCCCAAAATACTTCTTTTTTTTGTTGTTGTTTTTTTTGTATTATTATTTTTGTGCTTTTTTTTGTTTTATTTATCATTTATTTATTTTATTTTATTTTATATATATATATTTTTTTTCTGTTGTTTCCTTTCTTTTCTTCTTTTTTTTATTCACTTTTTTTATTTTTTTATTTTTTATTTTTGTGTTTTTTATTCTATTTCATTCATTTTTTTTATTATTTTTTTTTCTTTTTTTGTAAAAATACCCGGACAAAATGGGGTGTTCACAGTTGCCCCTCTTTACTAGTTTCTTATGTGAGAATGAGGAGAATGTAATTTTGTGAGTTCTCGCATAAGGAACAAGTAAAGATTAGAACACGAATTTTGTCCGTGCAAAACACGACTACTTACTTGCCTCTGACGCAAAAGGATGCAATATGACATGAATTTAAAGCAAACGAGACACTATTTTTGGTATGAATGATTCAATTTGAAAGGGAAATGGTTAATGAATATTTCATGCAAGACATGCAATGTACCTGTGTGGACTAGGACATGACTAAATAAGGCTATGACTCAAATGAATGCACAGATGATGGGCCGACTCTGGTTGGGACCGAACTGATGCAACGTGCAACAATGTGGCACAACTAAGTCAACTAGCCCAGGACGAATGCAGAGATGCATTATGGGATGATGTGACAGAAATTAATGCAAATGCGAAAGCAGGATCCCAACAAAATATGAAATGATATTCACGTTTTAGGAACAAATGAAGAAGAAGCATGCATTTTGTTTGGGGGGGAGATGCATGACCAACCACAAAATGAAAAACATAAAACATTAGAGTTAAGGCTACGTGGGAGTGAGGTGCCTATATTATAGGGTTTTGGCAAGTGCCTGCCGTTACAGGGCTTTAAATGGTGCCAACTAGAACTGGGCTTTGATGGTATGCGAAGTGCCTATATCATAGGGCTTTGGTGAGTGCCTGCCATTACAGGGCTTTGAATGGTGCCAGCCGGAACTGGGCTTTGATGGTATGCGAAGTGCCTATATCATAGGGCTTTAGTGAGTGCCTGCCGTTACAGGGCTTTGAATGGTGCCAGCCGGAACTAGGTTTTGATGGTATGCGAAGTGCCTATATCATAGGGCTTTGGTGAGTGCCTGCCGTTACAGGGCTTTGGGTGCTCATCACGATGCAAGACTTGAAAAATACCTACTCTGACGCAGGATTTGGAGAATACCTACTCTGACGCAGGATTTAAAGAGTACCTACTCTGACACAGGATTTGAAAATTACCTGTACTGACGCAGGATTTGAAAAGCACCTGCACTGGCACAGGATTTGAAAAGTACCTACTTCTGACATAGGATTTGAAAAGTACCTACACCGACGTAGGATTTTAAAAGTACCTGCACTGACACAGGATTTGGAGAATACCTACTCTGACACAGGATTTAAAGAGTACCTACTCTGACGCAGGATTTGAAAATTACCTGCACTGATGCAGGATTTGAAAAGTACCTGCACTGACACAGGATTTGAAAAGTACCTACTTCTGACATAGGAATTGAAAAGTACCTACACTGACGTAGGATTTTAAAAGTACCTGCACTGACGCAGGATTTGCAGGATGCCTACTCTGAAGTAGGATTTGAAAAATACCTACTCTGACGTAGGATTTGAAAAGTACCTACACTGACGTAGGATTTGACAAGTACCTACACTGACGCAGGATTTGAAAAGTACCTACACTGACGCAGGATTTGAAAAGTACCTGCACTGACGCAGGATTTAAAGGGTACCTACTCTGACGTAGGATTTGAAAAGTACCTGCACTGACGCAGGATTTGAAAAATACCTGCACTGATGCAGGATTTGAAGGGTACCTACTCTGACGTAGGATTTGAAAAGTACCTACACTGACATAGGATTTGACAAGTACCTACACTGACGTAGGATTTGAAAAGTACCTACTCTGACGTAGGATTTGAAAAGTACCTACACTGACGTAGGATTTGATAAGTACCTACACTGACGCAGGATTTGAAAAGTACTTGTACTGACGCAGGATTTGAAAAGTACCTGAACTGACGCAGGATTTGAAAAGTACCTACACTAACGCAGGATTTGAAAAGTACCTACACTGACGTAGGATTTGAAAAGTACCTGCACTGACGCAGGATTTGAAAAGCACCTACCCTGACGTAGGATTTGAAATTTACCTACCTGCATTGACGCAGGATTTGAAAAGTACCTGCACTGACGCAGGATTTGAAAAGTACCTACTCTGACGTAGGATTTGAAAAGTACCTGCACTGACGCAGGATTTGAAGGGTACCTGCACTGACGCAGGATTTGAAAAGTACCTGCACTGACGTAGGATTTGAAAAGTATCTACACTGACGTAGGATTTGAAAAGTACCTGCACTAACACAGGATTTGAAAAGTACCTACACTGATGCAGGATTTGAAAAGTACCTACACTGACGTAGGATTTGAAAAGTACCTGCACTGACGCAGGATTTGAAAAGCACCTACCTTGACGTAGGATTTGAAATTTACCTACCTGCACTGACGCAGGATTTGAAAAGTACCTGCACTGACGCAGGATTTGAAAAGTACCTACTCTGACGTAGGATTTGAAAAGTACCTGCACTGACGCAGGATTTGAAGGGTACCTGCATTGACGCAGGATTTGAAGGGTACCTGCACTGACGCAGGATTTGAAGGGTACCTGCACTGACGCAGGATTTGAAAAGTACCTGCACTGACTCAGGATTTTGGTTTTGTGCCTGTCACGATGCCAGACTTATTGTGCCCCTGACAGTGGAGGACTATATAATGTGTATGCAATGCAAGAATAAGTGCAATTTTTCTTTTTTGCTTTTCATTCTTAATAAGAATTTATTTTGTTATGCTTGCAGAGAAAATGCATGTGGGATGAGATTTTTTTTATGTTTTGTCCCGATTGGAATGGGAATTTTTCATGGTGTTATGTGTGCAAATGAGATGCATGAAAGGTGAAAAATTATTCATGGGTGCCCCAACTTGAGTGGGAATGATGCAACGCGTGCAAAGATAATGCATGTGAAATGCAAGATTTTCCATGTATGCCCCAATTTGAATTGGAATTTATTTATGTTATGCCTGCAAAGAAAATGTATGTGAGATGAGATTTTTTTCTATGTTTTCTGTTTTTCATTTTTTGTTGTCCCACTTGAGTGGGCCTGTTTTAATGCAGGGAAAATGCGTGTTAAATGCATGATTTGTCATGTATGCCTCAATCTGACTAGAAGCTTATTTTGATGCGATGCAGAATACATTTTTTCCATGTTTGCCCCAATATGAGTGGGAGCAAATTTTGATGTAATGTATGCAAGGTGAATGTAAGTGAAATAATTTTTTTTTGTCCTAAGTTGAGGGTGAACTTATTGCGATGCAAGTAATGATCCAAAATTATTGTCTTTTTTTTTCTTCTTTTTTTTAACTCCAATTTGGTTGGGAGCCCATTTTAATGCAAGGTATGCGAAGTGGATGCATGTGCAAGGTGAAAAAAAAAATCAGCTTCTTATTTTTTCTTTTTTTTTTAATGCCCCAATTTGAGGGAAAACTTTTTGATGCAATGCATGCAAAGAAGATGCATGAAATTTAAGTTTTTTTTTTTACCTAATTTGAATGGGAATCTATTCAAATAATGCATGTAAGGAAACTGCATAGGCAATGTGATTTTTTTTGCCCCAATTTGAATGGGAAATTATTTATGTGTGGAATGTGAAAATTTTTTTATTTATTTATTTATTATTCTTTTTTTTCTTGCTGCCCCAATTTGAGTGGGAAATTATTTATGTGTGGAATGTGAAAATTTATTTATTTATTTATTTATTATTCTTTTTTTTCTTGCTGCCCCAATTTGAGTGGGCATCTAGTTATGTGATGCAGGTGATGAAAATGTATGTGAAATTGTGATTTTTTTTACCTAATTAGAATGGGAATTTATTTAGGAAAATGCATGTGAAATGTGATTTGTTTGATTTTTTTTATTTTATGCATGCAAGGAAGATCAATACGGAATGTGATAATTTTTTAATTTAAATGGGAACTCACTCATGTAATGCATGCAAGAGAAATGCATATGATTTTTTTGTTTTTTTTTTTGCATGTGCAAAGGAAACTTTGTTTTATTATGCATGTGATGTTTGATGCACAATGCTCGAAATTTACAAAATGTAGGATTTTTGGTCCTCAATAATTAGAAAAGTCTTCACTTGGTCCAATGGGAAACCTCAATTAAACCCATGCCTTTATAACACCTTCACTATAGAAATGAGCTCTAAGGGAGTATATGCACCTTTGAACATCCAAGACTCTCTTTGGCCTTTATTTAATATTTTAGAGGAATTTGTTGGCCCTAATTTTGAAAGTTGGCTTGGCATGATTGTCTCTTTTATCTATCTTTATTTGTGATGCTTGAAAAGCCAATGAGTAAAACTTGTACTTCCTTTATTTAACCTTGTCAATGCAGTCAGACATTATGGACATAGAGCTATATTTGGGAAAAAGAAAGGAGCATTGAGGCAAGTGGAAAATATGGCACCGGTTAGGTGAAAGAGAAGGTCTAAAGCCTGAATAAGGAGCGATACAATGTGCAAAAAAAAATTTTTTTTTAGGGGTAGTGGAGCGGGAAGTGATGAAGCGAAAAAAAAAAATGCCTAAATTCTGATCTTGGAGCATTGTCAAGTGAGGCCAGAATGAAATGTGGTGAAATGGAAATGGGGATAGGTGAACGACACCTTCTAATTTTGGCATGACCCTTTTGAAAATAACGTCATTGATATGAGTAAAAGATTTTATTTGGCCCAGTGAACTTTGCCCCAGTGTGAGCTATCTTGGTCTTGAGACTTTCCTCTACCAAACAATTACCCCACTTGCCAAACAAGTCAAATCTCAATGAGGACTTTTAGGGTTTGTAATGTGGCTTGGGTAAATGGGCTCATGAAATGAAAGGATATTAGGCTCAAAATATCCCACCCCATGTAAGCTCTTCGCTCTATCTTCCTTAGCCTTTAAACATGTTTTTATGCTGAGATTCACCTAACAAGAGAGGATTTTTTTTAGGGTTGTAATATGGTCATGGAGGGCAATGATATGGTTTGAGATGGAGGGCACAATAACGGGTTAAAGAATGGATATAAAGTCCAGAGATTCAAGGGAGTTCACAATGAGAATTTTACTTTAGTTGCTGTGCAAGCTTGGAGAGCCTCATTACCTCCTTTTTCTTTTTTCTTTCTTTTTTTTTTTTGTTTTTTTTTTTTACTTGGAGAATTTGGATTTGGATCTCTCCTAGCCAAAAGACTTTTACTCCATTGGTCTTCCTTTCCTTGACTGTTCTTCTGTTCGCTTTTCTTTTTCTCCTCCTTTTGGCTCACATGTCTAAGCGATTCTACAAAATTGATTCTCATTGCTTCTCAAGCTTAAACCATGTCGGGGGATGGAAAGAATTTTCACAGGATGAAAATGAGCTTGGACTAGGATCCTATGGAGGTAGGCAAAAGAATGTTTTGATCCTCTCTTGATATTCGAATTTTCAACATAAAAACATTTTAAAATTGCCCCGTCTCGGACGTTAATTGGTTTTGGGGAAGTGAAATGAATGCTACTACTCCTGGCTCAATTAAGGTGACTGAGGTAACTCCTTCAAAATGGAAAGAAAAGGAATGCCTCATATCTTTGACTTGACTCATTTGTAAGACATGCAAATACACCTCTCTTCTATCTCTCCTCTTTTTATCTTTTTTTTTTCTTTCTTTTTTCTCTTTTTTTTTTCTTTTTAAATTTTCTCTTACTTCTTTTTTCTTCTTTCTCTTTCTTTTTTCTTTTGTTCTTCTTTTTATTTTAATAAGCCGGGCGACATGAGTTGTCTCAGGCTTTACCTTTTACTTATACCGAATAGAGTATTTTCATTGGGGATACTGCACAAATTTTTTTTTGTTTCCTGAAGTATTGGGAGAGATATGTGGGGGATGTTCAAAAGAGGGATGAAATGAATGAACAAGTAAGGATAAGAGAGAAATGCATGTCCTTGACATTGACATAGTTAAAGAAAGCAAATTTAAGTGATAAATCTTGGCTTTGGAAGCATTATCAAATGAAGATATGACATGTCAGAGGTCTCATGCTGTTCTTAATGGTGGATGATTTCCATGAGTGAATGTGCCACCTTGGTCTGGTACTTTATTCTCTCATTTCCCTTTTTTTTTTTATCCAAGAATACCACGCACTTAAGCCAAGTGTTATGAGTCATCTGCTGACTGTGTTAATTTCTTCCCTAGGGCAAGACAAAGACATATGAATCATGTTTGATAATCACTGATGAGCTTTGAGTGGGATGGAGTCTAACAACAAGCGATATGATTATGATAGGCATGGTGACATGAAAAGGGTGGAAGCGAGATTATCAAATTGCTTCACTTGGCTTAACTTCCCTATTCATATATCCTTACCTCTAGACCTAGGTCTTGGCTTGCCACGACTTATTTGCTATGGAGGACCAATAATCTTACATTTCATAAATTCCAAATTTATTAAATGCTTGAATGTTCTATGAGTATGCATGTATGCAATTTTATTACCCACTTATTGTAAAACTTTTGGATCAAGTATGGTAAACTCGAAAACTCATGTGGTGGGTTAGGATGGGATAACTGCATTTATTTAGGAAACACCATTTTATTTCACCTCTTGTAACAAGAGGATCAATTTATTTATTTACAACATGATGCATGCTATGGATCGAGACCAGATATATTACCTGTCCATAAAAAAATGATCCATCCATAAGGTCAGTTGTTTTATTGGGTGTTAATCTTTCTCCAATGACTCGCAGTCTCTGTGGAAATTTAACAAATATTGGCCAGCATACAACCCACAATTCTATGTGACCAATGTTGACGAAACTATGTGCGTTTTTTTTTTTTGCCAAGGTTATTAATTCCTATTATTTGACTATTTATTAACTCATGGCTTAGGGTAAAATTCATACTACAATGCAGCGATGATGCATGGACTCAATACTAAGTTGGGGCCGGAGACCCCACAGCTCGAGGTTAGATTTTTAATGCAATCACCTTCATCGCCTTGTATCAACTCATAATGACATGTGATACTTGCTCTAGTGAAGATAACAATTTGTCACCATTCTTAAGATAGGTTATATTGATGCCATGTCATGATGCATGAGGAGAAAGGAATGTGCTCTCATGTGTCTTATTCAGGGTGAATCCTGGGCTGGGTCTTTTTACCCTAAGTGGTCAGGCATTAACTAATAGGTTAGCCACTAAATTTGCTTGCTAGTGTGCATGGTTTCAAGGTGGTTCTATTACTCTCTGAAGGTCCCCAAGTTGCCCCCACCATATGGTGAGGATCTTATTTCACAAATTCAATCCTCCAAAGGCTCAAAAGCTCCTTGGGAACTGCACTTGTTGCATAAGATACAACTTGAGTGAAGTCTTCATAGTAACCGCCATGAGTTCCAAAAACCCATGAGGAAACCATTACAAACTTCCACTAGCCTAGGGTGCTCACAGACCCGGGTATAGGGCCCAAAATGTGTGTGAGGAGAAATGTGTCCGTGAACAGTGTGTGATGAGAGCATACAAACCTGTGGACTTGTACTTATGCATTACCCAACCCCTCCTGTCCAACAAATCATAATTGCAAGAAAGAAACATAGCAGATAAAGTCTTCTACCCTAATGTTCAATCCGCATGTTATCTACCCTAAGACATGTTATTCAAACAATAAATAGGGAGGCATGTGAGAACAATGTAATTCACTTCACCCGCCCTATAACATGTTATTCACACAAGAGAAAAATAAAAGAAGCATGTGAATAAAAAATTAGAACGTGTTATCATGCGCAACAAACAACAAAAAAGAAAAACCAAAATAAATATATAGCCATATTATAAACACAATCAATGTATATAGGCTTGACTCTCAAATGTCCCCAGCGGAGTCGCCAAACTGTCGCACCTGGAAAAATGCGACGAAAGGGAAAATGAGAACAAATCTAGTTTTCGAGTGAAAACTGACTTGTGAGGAGTCGCCACCAAAATTTTAAGGAAAAATCTTGGGAAACCTAATTGAGGAGGAAAAGGATGGCCTGCGTAATTAGAGTTGGATTCGGGAGTCAATTGTGCGTGGGGAAGGTGTTAGGCACCCCACGACACCCGTTCCTAGGAACAGTTACCTTACGTTGACTGCGTAAATTAATATGGCTTTAAAATATATTTTGATTTTCCTTTTATAATTCACATGCGAGAAAATGGGTAGAGAAAAAAGAAATTAAGAAAGTTTGAAAAATAGAATAAGAAAATAAATTAACTTAGAAATTAAGGAGATTAAAAAAATGAGGAAAAAGGAATTTAAGAAAATAAATTGAAAAATATTTATTAAATTAAGGAAAAAAACACCAAATAAATTAGGAAATATTTATTTATTTACAAAGGCGGACTTGACCCAGGATCAGAGCCTGGGGCCTACGTACCTTGCGATGGGGATCAAAGTCCACGTAGTTTGGGATAGAAATGCGTGTCTGTTGGTGGACATTTTTTTTTATTTTTTATTTTTTTTTGTGTAATTTCATAATAAGAGAAAGTTGATTGAAAATAATTCACCTTTTTGCAATCAAAACGATTTTCTGAGATTGAGTTGGTGTGTTTTAATTTGCAAAAGATAATTTAATTCCGCTTACTTACTCTTATTTTATTTTGTTTTAAAAACATTTCTTTTATTTTTGGATTTTTGAAAAATGCTTTTATTTGATTTTTGACTTTTTTAAAATAACATATTTTGTACTTTTGGGAATTTCTCTTTTAAAAAGAAAACAAATCCATCTATTGCGGACTCGCAGTCATACCCGATAGATCGACTCCTTAATTACCTGCAGAAGTTCCGAACCTCGCGGTATAAAGGTTTTATTACGTTTTAAAATGCCAGTAATACTTTTAGTAAATATATTTTTTAAAATAACATTTGAAAAAACTTGTCACATTATCTTATTTTGAAATATGGTTATTTTCTTAGAAAATGTTGTTTAACGGATATATCTACGAGAATTCGCAATCTCACGTGATAACTCAGTAAACTTAAATACCTGCGTGGGTTTCGAAAACTCGCGCAGCATAGTTACCAGAATATATATGTATATATATTTTTATAATATTATTTATTTATTCATTATTTTTTTTATTTTATTTATTTTTTATGAGAAAATAAAAATTTCGGAGGGAAAGGTCATTGGAACCTATTATACATATATATTTATAATACACTCGTACAGCCCCACAGGCTCACACGGTGCGATTATTCTAATGACTTACAAGAGCTCACAAGCCTTCGCATGCACATAAAAAGGGAATTAAACTCAACAATTTATGGAACCATTTACAAGCTCATGTGACTGACTTAATTAGCCTCGCATTGCTTTCTATAATGCCTATGCCTCAGCAAAAAAAAAGATTTTGTGACCATTTCGAAATGAGTGGGCCTGAAAGGAAAAGCCCACACCATACTCCCTCTTAATTTATTTCATTTAAGGCCTATAGTTGATAACAAAAGGAGCTTTTCTCTAAGTGGGCCTATGCCTCAACAAAAAACAACTTTGTAAATGTTTAAGAAATAAATGGGCCAAAATGAAAAACCCACACTATACTAGCCATACCAAATTATACACGAGGCCACAAAACAAAGAGGTATGGTGAGGTTGAGGGAGCTCTCATCCATTTCTTTTCAAAAACCATATTTCTGTTGCAGAAATCCAAACTCAAAATCAATCTAACTAATGACTCGAACACCACAAATTAACACACCAAATATTCAGAGATAAATGAGCAGCTTATGGGGTTCTACTAGGAAGCATTTCCAATTAACAAACTGAACCACTAGACTCTGCCATGAATCCTGTGTCCCAGAAATAGCATGCTAAATGAAGTCAACACCAACACTAGGAAATCAATGAATGATAACGAAAATAATCATCCAAGCACGCATTCTTGAAAATCCTTCACCTAAATCAACTCAGTGTTCACAGGCCAGTCTCAGGATTTAGCAATTCATTAACAAAAATCTGAAATTGGAATAGCAAATTTTTTTCTTACCGAAACCGGGTCTCTGCAACTCGGTGATCAGTAGCTCGAACTCGGTTTTTGGCTTTGTCTCCCGTGGATCCTCTGGTTCGGACTCCCTCTGACTTTTTCTCATCTCCGCCGGTGACCCCTTCAGTATTTCGGTTCAGCCTCGAGTTCCCTCTCCTTCCATTTTGCCCTGCTCTGTCTCAATTTCTTCCAGAGTAACAACTGCGTCCTTCGTCCTCCTTTGGTCTCGTCCTCCGTGGCTCAACGGTGGCTCTGGCCGTGCTCGCAGCTGCCTTCCCCAGTTCCCTCTGAGCTCCCTCGGTCTCCGGTTCAGATCCGGTTACTCCCTCCGTCTTCCATTCAGCCGTGGGTCGTCCTCTGCTCTCTCGTGCTCGGCTTCCTCGGCCTCCCTCGTTTTCGGCCTCGTGGCCCTTGCCTCTGGTTCTCCTCCTCAGTTTCGCGGTTGCCTCCCTCTTTTTCTTTGGTCCAGCGGCTTCCTCTTTTTCGATTCCACCTCCGTGCTCTTCGTCCTCGGGCTTCCCCTGTTTTCCAGTTTCGTCTCCCCCTCTCAATCTCGCGATCTCGCCTCTGAGTTTTCCAGCTTCAAAATCTCGGTCTTCGGTCCCTCCTGCTCGGCTTCTGCTTCTAGTTTTTTTCTTCGGATCCCCTCAGCTCTCCCCCCTTTTTTGTTTCAGTCTGTGGCCCCCCTTCACGCGTCCTCCCTCCATTCTTTTCAGCCTTTTCGTGTACGCCTCTCCATCCTTTCTTTTCTGCAGCTTTTTCTTTCTCATCTCGTGGTCCTCCCCCCCTAGTTATTTTCTACAGCTACTTCCGCCCTAGCCACTCAGGAGGTGTCCTTTTAGTGGCCCAGGTCCACGAGCCCTCAATTGGACTCGTGGCATCTTAGGCCCAAAATACTTCTTTTTTTTTGTTGTTTTTTTGTATTATTATTTTTGTGCTTTTTTTGTTTTATTTATCATTTATTTATTTTTATTTTATTATATATATATATATATTTTCTGTTGTTTCCTTTCTTTTCTTCTTTTTTTTTATTCATTTTTTTTATTTTTTTATTTTTTATTTTTGTGTTTTTTATTCTATTTCATTCATTTTTTATTATTATTATTTTTTTCTTTTTTTGTAAAAACGCCCGGACAAGATAGGGTGTTCACAGGTAGCTTGAGGACTAAACATAGGTCAAGAGGAAGAGACCAAACCAGGATAAATCTTTGTGTCCTTCTTCTTATACCTTGCTTATTGCCTTATTACATTTCGCACTCTATTTTTCTACAACTTTTGCTTTCACTGCTCTCTTATAATTTTGCAGAAAAATTTCAAACTTCCTAATTCACCCCCCTCTTGGGAAGTCAGTAGAACTAACAAGTGGTATAAGAGCCTGGACTTCCAAATAAAGGATCTAACAATCTGGGAAAATCAATGGCTAGTTTTGGAGAGAGTATTCTTCCTGAATGAAACAATACAAATAGACCTCCTGGCTTCAGTGAAGAATATTATGGATACTGGGAGATGAGAATGCAAATCTATCTCCAGTCCATTGATCTGGACATCTGGTCAATCATCTAAAAGGAGGATTTTGTCCCAATAAAACTGCAGGATGATGGCAAATGCAAAGAAAAGCCCGAAGAAGAGTGGAATGAGGAAGATAAGAGAAAAGTCCTGCTCAACTTCAAAGCAAAACACTGCCTAGTCAGTGCATTTGATGAAGACAAATTCTATAGGGTGTCACAATGCATCACAGCCAAAGGTATGTGGGACACTTTAGAAAGTACGCACGAAGGAACTACTGGAGTAAGGGAGAACAAATTAAACTCCTGCATCGGTGAGTATCAAAGCTTTAGAATGATGGAAGATGAAAGTATCAAAGAACTATAAAAGAGATTTACCCTCATTATGAATCAACTAAAGAGTCTTTGCAATGAGTACACACAACCAGAGAAAGTCAGAAAAATCCTTAGTGCTCTTCCTCTGGAATGGAAACTAAAAGTAACAGTAATAGAAGAAGCCAGAGGAGAGTTAATAGCTTCTGTCACAGTTATCTTCGGAAGCTGGTCAAGATAAGAAGAAAAAGGGCCTTGCATTGAAAGTTGCAGAAGAAAGAAAAGAAGAGTCTGATGATAAAGAAGAACTAGATGAAGAGACTTTGGCTATGTTAGTCAGAAAATTAGGACAGTTCCATATCAAGAAGAGAAATAAAAGATTCTTTAAAAAAGTAGCAGCTGCAGACAACAAGAAATAAAGTAAAAAGCTTGTCACCTACTATGAATGCAAGAAGTAAGGGCACATCAAATGAGATTATTCACAATTCCTAAAAAAGCAAGAAAAAGAAAAGAAAGCTGCTGACAAAGGCAAAAAGAAAAAGACATATATCTCATCAATCTAGGGCAACAGTTCAGATGAAGAAGATGAAGATGAGGAAGAAATTGCTAACATCTGCTTGATGGCACTTGCATCTGAAGAAAATACAAACTCATCTAACAGTGTTCATAAAGATGAGGTAGATGAATCTGAACTTTTCTATTCTAAATTGCTTGATGCATTTCGATGAGTTTATTAAAACTACAAAAGAACTAAAATTGGCCAAGAAGAAGATTTGCAAGTTAGAATCTGATTGCAAAATATCTGACATTGCGTCTCTGCATAAAACTAAATTTGTTTGTTATACATCATGTACTGAACTAAAGAAGAATAATGAATATCTTTTGAAAATCATGGTGAAACTCATTAAGGGTAAAGATATATTGTTTGCTTTACTAGGAAGTCAAAGAATTGCACAAGAAATATTGGACTTGGCTATAATCCTTGTGTAGTTAAAGAAAAGAATGAAAAGAAAAATTAAAATCTGTATATGACACATTTTGTGCATGCTGATGGACATAAAAAGAAAAGTTACAACTCAAAATGCATTGAATCTTATGGCCAACCAAAATATGTGAAACAAAAATATTATCTGCATTACTTTCTTCCTACATCACAATCTAGCAATCCCTTTATTACCTGTCACTTTTGTAACAAGAAGGGACATGTTTCCAGTTCATGTTTGTTAAAGAAAAAATGGACTTGGCTGGAAGGTAGAATATGTTTCCAAAGGTACATCTGTATTTAGGGAAAATGCCACTGACAGAAAAGGAACTAAGCATATTTGAGTACCTAAAAGAAAAACTGAACCTTGTTTTGCAAGTTTATCTTAGAGCTAGCAAAAGCAACAAATGGCATATGGATAGTGCTTGCTCAAGACATACGGCTGGTGATAAGGAGAAGTTCATCACCCTTAGAGACAAGAAAGGAGGAAAGGTGACCTTTGGAGGTGACCAATATGGCAGAATAGTTAGCATTAGAATTGTGGGCATGAAACCTGAAACATCTATAGAAGAAGTGCTGTTTGTAGTTGGACTCAACCACAACCTGCTGAGTGTGAGTCAGACATGTGACAAAGGGAACTGGGTACTATTTGACTCAAAGTTTTGCCTAGTCATCCAAAAAAGTGATCATAAACTAATTCTCAAAGCTCAAAGGGATGGTAACTACTATACTATTGATCTTGATGAACTACCACTTTAGATTCTATGTGTTTAATTAGTAAAGATAATGATAGTTGGTTGTGGCATAGAAGACTGACACATGTCAACATGAACCAACTAACAAAATTGATTAAGAATGATTTAGTCACTGGGTTAACAAAAATCTTTTTTCAAAAGGATAAAGAATGTGATACATGCCTCAAAGGGAAACAAACTAAATTATCAGTCAAACCTAAAAATGTAATCACCATATCAAGACCACTACAATTATTGCATATGGATTTGATAGGTCCATTTAGAGTAAAAAGTATTAGTGGAAACCTGTATATGCTTGTGATTGTAGATGATTACTTTAGATTTACTTGGACTTTGTTCCTTTCTTCCAAGAATGAAACATTTGATGCATTTGTAACCTTGGCTAAGAAAGTGCAAAATGAGAAAGGTATTTCGATTGTGTCTATCAGGTCTGATCATGGAGGAGAATTTGAAAACTCAAGCTTTCTGGAGTACTGTGAAGAGCATGGAATATATCACAACTTCTCAGCACCAAGAACTCCTCAGCAAAATGGAGTGGTGGAGAGGAAGAACAGAACAATTGGAGAAATGGCTAGAGCAATGTTGAACGAAAAGGAGCTTCCTCAAGCTTTCTGGGCTGATGCAGTAAACACAGCGAGTTACATCATAAATAGAGCCTACATGATACCAATTCTGGGGGAGACACCCTATGAGCTATATAAAGGAAGGAAGCCAAATCTCTCACACCTGCATATGTTTGGCTGCAAGTGCTTCATCCACAACAATAGAAAAGAGAATCTCGGTAAGTTTGATGTCAAATTAGAAAAAGGTATATTCCTTGGCTATTTAAGTAGAAGTAAAGCATATAGGGTTTTCAATAAAAAGACTAGAGCTATAGAAGAATATGTGCATGTTGTCTTTATTGAAAATGAAATTGTTTCCAAGCATCTCATTGAGGAAGATAATCTCATTTCTAGCTTTAAGAACTTGAATTTTTTTGGCGAAGATAAAATTAAACCTCCAAAAATATCTGAATCTACTAATGTAGAGGGAGATATTCAGGAGAAAGATCTTGAATTTGAAAACAATGAAGAAATCTCTCAAGAACTCCCTAGAGCTTGGAGATATCAAATGAGTCATCCAGTTGATCAAGTGATTGGGGATGTTCAAGAGAATGTTAAAACCAGAAGACAACTTAGGGATCAAATAAACAATTGTGCATTTATTTCTCAAATTGAACCTAAATGTGTTGAAAAAGCCTTAACTGATGAATATTGGATACTAGCTATGCAAGATGAACTTAATTAGTTTGAAAGAAATCAAGTTTGGGACTTAGTGCCCAGACCCAAAGATCACCCAATTATTGGAACTAAATGTGTTTTTAGAAACAAACTTGATGACTCAGGAACAATCATTAGAAATAAAGCAAGATTAGTTGCTAAAGGATATAATCAAGAAGAAGGCATTGATTATGAGGAAACTTTCACTCCAGTTGCAAGATTGGAGGGAATAAGAATCCTTTTAGCCTATGCATGCATGAAAAACATAATGTTATATCAAATGGATGTAAAGAGCACTTTTCTGAATAGATATATCATGGAAGAAATTTATGTTGATCAACCTCCATATTTTGAGGATTCAACAAAGCCAAACCATGTTTATAAACTAAAGAAAGTTCTTTATGGCCTAAAACAAGCTCCTAGAGTATTGTATGAAAGACTATATTTTTATCCTCTAAACCTAGTGAAAAGGGCTTGATTGATTTATATTTTTAAAACAGTTTTTTTAGCAGAAAAATAAAAAATTGTTTGGTAAGCTTTTTTTTATAAAATGTTATGGAAAATAGAAAAATAAAAAAACAGAAAACTTAAAACATCTTTAAGGTGTTCTGTAATTTTTGTTTTGAAAAATACAAGAAATGGCAGAAAATATTTATCTTATTAATGGTAAAGTTATAAATTTTGAATAGTCTATTTAACACTTATTAGTTATGATTTTGATAACAATTATTTAAATATTTTTTTATTTTCTTGTTCAAAACTTATTCTGAAAAACAATTTTACAAAACTATTTTGAAAATATTAAAACAAATAACACATTTAAACAAGCCCTTTATCACTTTATTTTGGCTAAATTAGGGATTTTAATGCATTTTTATCTTACAGTTGGCTTTGAGTATTGATGTAAAAATGTGTTAAGTCGTTAGTTTTATACTTATTTTTTGATATTTGATTATATTCGATGGATTTTGTGGCTAATTTTTCCTATTAGAGCATTTTTTTACTAAGTTTAGTTAATTAGGTGCTTAATCAGGTTTTATTGGGTGATTAAATTTGGGTTTTCTATGTGATTTTGAGTATTTTTTTCCTGAAAAATTTCCATTCCACCATTCATTTAATGTCATTAACCAATCCATGTCATTAGATTTTTATTGATCTTCTGGCCATTCTCATGTCCTAATTCTATAATTTTACACTTTCCTATTTTACCTTTAATTAAGGTCTAACTAGAATTTTATTTTAATTTTTCTTAATGATTTAGGATTTATTCACCTAACCATTGTTTTAAGGACTTAGTTAAACCTAATTAGAGTTATAAATTTGGCCATAGTCATTACAATTTGCAAATTAGAGCATGTCAAAATTTGGTCAACTAGGAGCATTTAGTCAATTTTCTTGGACACCCTATTTTCTTCCTATTTTCTTAAGCTTTTTAATTCCTTTCTTTTGCATCATTTTCAAAGTATTTTCTCTTGATTTTTCATGGTTTAATTTTCACTAATCATATCCATAATCTTGATTTAATTGAATTTATATTTTTAAATCTAGGTTTTATGCCATAATGTTACATGGTTTAATATATCACATCTTAATTATATTTTGTAACATCTTTTGGGAAGTTTTTGGGTATGGACATGTTGGCAAGTCAATGAGCTAGAGGACTACACAAATGGCACAAGGAAGGGAGCCCATTGGGCCACACTATCCACATCATATCCTAGTCACCTCTTACTAATTCATCTAAACACCTTTTTTTTGGAAATTACCTCCATATCCCTTCCTAAAGCCTAAAACACTTAACCTAGACTTATTGGGATGTGAATACAGATCTGAAACTCAATTTCTCTCTTGCTCTCTCTCATCATTCTCGTCCTTTTCATTGTTCTTCATCATACTCTCAACTGATTGCTCAATCTCCTTCCAATTCCATCAAATTCTCTCATTCTTCCACCATTTCGTCCCTTCCTTCCACTCAAATCATCATTATTTCATCCTTCTCTCACTCTCCAAGGTCTAGACCAAAGTGGAATTTTGATGAAGAAGCTAGAAAAATTCAAGTGAAGTAGAGTTGAAGAGATTGTCTACCCAGGCCGATTTAAGCATCCAACTATTCTTCTCTTTTCTTGAGCTCTTGGCCAAACCATGACCTACTTCTTCTCCTTTATTCTAGCTCATGACATGGCTTGGGAGTGAGCTCAAGTGGCTGGTTCAAGAAGGAATAGGGTGTGGATGATGAAGATGCTAGGCTGAGTTTGATCTACAAGGGAATGTTGCTCTACTTTGCTCTCTTTTAATCACTGCCTAGTAGCTTGATTAATTAGCTTGTAGGGCTATTGAATTAGGTTAATTAGGATGAGTTTTAAGTCTGGATTGATGTTGATTATTGGTTATATTTGCTGGACCTCTCAAGAGAGTGAATTTGTATTACCTTAGATTGAATTCTTGTTAATGGCAACATGTTAATTTCAATTTTCAGTGTTTCCTCTTGATTCTTGATTTAGTTTCTTAGATATCATTTTTAATATGTTTGAGATGTTAAATTAAGATGTTGGATGGATTATTTGAAGTAAAATTTGGTAGTAATTGGGCTGATTTAATGAATGTATGCCTATGGAAGGTAATGACAACTCAAAATTCTTTAGTTAGCTTGAATTGATTCTATTCCTTTAAGGTGTTTGTTCAATTGCTTGGGTGACTTCAAAATATCACTTGTACATGTTCAAATGCCTTATTAAGGATGCTAAATTGGACTGTAACTTGTGTTCTATTTATGCTAATTCTTGTGCATTTCCCTTGGAGATAATACATATTGTCTAGTGATTCATCCCTTGTCTAATTTCCAACTTGAACCATGCCACATTCAATTGCATTTGTCACATCTTTTTCCATGGTTTTTCTTGCTTATTTCTAGGTCTTGAATTGTTTATCCTCTTGATCATTTAGGTCTAGTTCATAGGTTCTTTGCATTGCATCTTTTTTTTTTAGTGTTTTTAAGCATTCAAAACGCCCCTTGGTAGCTTAGTTTCGACATTTAGTGTCATAGCATTGCATTGCCTTTTTCATCTATTCTGATCACCATTCCATCATCCAAAATTCATAATAAATTTAGGACATTCACATAGACACACATATTCATCTAACTAATTATCCATTCAGTTATTCATATATTCTTGCATCTAATTAGTCTATTAGTTTAAGTAGTTTACATTTTTAGTTTAGGTCATTTAAGTTAGTTGTTTCTTTGCATTTAGTCTCATATAGCTTAGGATTCCATCGTCATATCATTTATTCATCTTGGATATTCATTGTATCTAAAAATAATGGAATAAAATAATCAACAAAAAATATTCATTATTTTTCTTTCTTTAGCATTCTATGATAGATTTAGTCTTGCATTTTAGTTTATTTGTCTTCGTCTTATTCTAAGATCATTCATTACTCATTTTACACACTATTTACTCACGCATTCATTCATTTCATCATACTTACATTCATTTATATTCATAAAAATTTGAATTTAATATCTCAATTTTCAATTTAGAATTTGGCCAAGAGCATCTAGGTTAGTTTAGTGTATTCTTTCATCTAGTTGCATTTAACATCACTCTTTCTTTTCTAATCTCAATCAATTGTAACCTCCAAAGCGAGAATGACCTAAGTCAGGCTACTATACTACATTAGTAGTTTTACTTGATAGTAGTTTTACCACTGTTGTCAAAACCGGACCAGCCGATTGAACTGGGAATTGGTGCCTGGTCCAATCTGGTTAAGAAAGAGGACTAGAATGGTTCAGAATAGGTCAAGAACTGGATATAAACCAATAGAATCAGTCCTAAATCGGTTTGAACCAGTTTCATATTATTTTTTTTATTTTTACAACATTTTTTAGTTTTTAAGATAAAATGACATCATTTTTAGTACAAAATATTTTTTCTTTATATATTATAATATTATATAAGGATTATTATGATGTATAATTATTAAAAATTGTATATTTAGTTAATAAATAATATAATAATGGATTATTAAATTATTATTTTGAACTCAAAATGTGATTATATCTAAATATTAAATTATGAAACTTGTTAATAATTTGTTTGTGTTGAATGATATATTAATGATCTAGAATTATTTAGTTTGAGACTTTAATTAAGTTATAAAACTTGTTTAAACTTGTATTATTTATTTTAAATATATTATTTTAATCATTATCGGCCCAACCCGATTAGATCATGGTTGAACTATTGAACTTTAAATCAGTGTCTTGTCGGATTCAATACACAGTCCGGTTTTAATAACATTGACTTTTATTTAGTATTGAATTAAGAGCCCTACGACACAGGTCATCAGTGTGCCAAAGGTTATATCTTAAATAAGATAAAATAAAGTAATCCTACTTCAAAATCAAACAATTGCAAGAACTCAAAGTCCTTTACCATGATTTATCTAAATGTAAAGAATAATTGTATTGATAACATGATGTTAAGTTCAAAGAATACATTAATGATAAAGATAAAAGGAAATAGAGCAATGGAATTAACTCTAGAATGTAGATCCTAGTGTTGTATAAGCCCAAGTACATTCAAACATTCTTGATTCGAATGAACAACCAAATAAAGGTTCAGAGAAGATATAGGGATCTCCAAAGAAAGTTGATAGATGATGCCTTGGAGACTAGAGTTTTCCAGAGTGATGGATGATGTGTTATTTGTTGGAAGCAATTTGAGATAAAGCTAGGGAGCTTGGTGAGAGTGAATTAATATACACTTAGTGTAACATTCCTAAAATTGCTGAATATCATAAAATGTATAAGTATATGGTAAAATTCAATATACAGCAATAAATGTGAAACATGGTAAAAAAAAAAAAGAGGTCATTTTTTGGGTCAGAAGAGTAAAATTAAAAATCACATTTAAGTCCCGGGAAAAGAGTTATTTGCATTTTAGTCCTGGGGAAAATTAGGAAAAAGGACCCAAAAGAATGAAAAATCACATTTTTGACTAGGTCAAGGGTAATTTCATAATTATTAAAAATTTATATTAAACTAAGACTTAATACATGCTGAACCCTATGGAATAATGCAATAGACTTAACATAATCAATTTAAAAGAAATTTGATTTCAGAATGCAATAGAAATTATATTGCAACAATAAAGGTATTGTGGGCCCACAAAAATTGAAAAAAGTGAAAAGAAAATTATATGGACCCCACACAAATATTTTAGAACACTGGATATTAAAGAGAACATAGATACACAATTATTTTAATTCTGTATCCATAAAATGATAAAATACTATAAAAGTAACTTTATTAGTCTAGGTATAAAGTAACTATTATAAGATATAACTGGATTAGGAAAAATATGTAGTGTTTTGGAGATATTCTCATTCTAAGAAGACTCCACCTATTAGCATGTGGGAGAATTGAATTTAATATTATTTTTCCACAAAAACTTAATGGTTAAGTAAGGCATAAACTTAACCAAAGTTGGAATTCGACCATGGTTATGCTTCTTTATCTACTCCCTCTCATTTGATTGACTTATATGAAAAGGGGGAGAAGTAGCTGCTGGATACAAGAGGAAGAGAGAAGCATGAGAAAAAGGAGAAGGAAAAAGAGGAAGAAGATTCAAGAAAAAAGAAAGTAAGTTTTGTCTCTTGATTCTTAAGGTTTTCTAGTTAATTTTTCATATAGTTGGCATGGTTTCTTTAAGTGTTCTTCTTCTCCATAAGTCTTAGTTTTGGCCAAGAATGCGAAGACAAAAGGAAGGTGCTTTCATGCATAAAAACCAAGAGGAAGCATGAAAAATGCAAGAAGCATGATTTTGGCAAAGTTTGAGCAAGTTAATCAAAAAATCCTTTTCTCCTCTCTTATGCATAGTTCCGACCAAACCTAGGGTATGTAAGGAGTGATTTTTTCATTAAATTAATGCTAAAAATGGATTCCTTGGATCCAATTTAATGAAGAACAAGTGTTGGATTCAAGGAAAACTCAAAGATAAAGCAAATGGAATTTTAGGGTTTTAAAAATACTTTATGAAGTAACCTTTGGTTCTAGTAGATTTAGATAGTGTTTGGTGATGTATTAGGGTTTGAAGAAGCTTAAGGAAGTCCTTGGAAGGACTGAAATTAGGATGAAAAGCCTAAGGATTTCATAAAGGTAGCAAATTTCTATTTCTTGCTTTATGTGATTTTACTATGTTTTAAGACTTGATATGAATTGCCATGTTGTTTGTTTGATGGTTGGTGATTGTTTGGCTGAATTTTATGTAAGGGTTTTACCCTGAGATGTTCATTTTTCTAAGTCATTATACTGTTGAAATTTTTATAAAAGCAATATGGTGTTTTTATGCCTTCATGCGTTTATGTGATGTTTTATGGCATATATAATAGCATAAATGCATGAGATAGTTTTTGCCATTGAGATTCCATAATCTCACCCTTCCTAAATGCTAACCATGATAAGGCCATGATATGCGAAAGACCAAAGCAAGGCTAGGAGGATTGAAGAGAAGCATATTTATTGTGCAATGCAAAGATTATATATAATGATGATGATTTGGTCATAAAGTTTGTTATGTATTGTATGATCAATAAGCATTAAGTTGCCATGAATGACCAATGTAATGTCATGCTATATGAAATTATGTGAAGAGTGAAAATGTATATTGAATGAAATTGAGTAACATTATAGAGTTGAATTTGTAAAGTATTAACTATTTCCTTACTAGCAATTCATAACATGCAAATGTTTAAAAATGCATACCATGAGATAGTAAGGGAAAGGAATCAAAGTTTATGGCCACTAGTAAGTAGGTATGATAAGCATTATGTCAAGACAGTTTGTGCATAATTTTGGAAAGAATGAAAGAGGTTATGATTTAAAGGAAGTAAAAACAGTTTGCTGGCAAAATGTCTGAAATTGTGTTGACTCTGGAATAGTGTATAACATTGTGTGATGCTCCAAAAATTCAGTAGTTTATATGTATGAAAAGAGCTATGTCTTAAGTTTAATATCCACTAGTTTGAATGTATTTGGGGTTATATAATGAGAGTTATGTGTTCTCCTAAAACTATTCTAGTAAAAAATAAATCTGACTCTTGATGCTTTAAAAAGATGCCTTGCTCTTCAGAAGTTGAATAAATGCACAAAATAAATATGTATAGAAAGTAAACATGCAAAGATTTCATATGATATAAAGAATACATGAAAAAGCTTAGTGAATGAGGAGATATGAATTTTTTAAAGTTATGGGTCAAAATTTAGACATAAACTCGAAGTTAAAAATGAATAGTAAATTAAATTAGATGAATAAATTGTACTAATCTATGCATCCAAATTTCAGTTTCATATTTTTTGCATGAAATTCAGAATGTGAATAATTTTTAGAGACTTGAACCATAGTGATATGATTTTTCAAAGTTTGCTAAGTAAAGTGATGAATAGTGCATGAAATCAGCTTTTAAAATTTTGAAGTTTTTAGTTGGTTCAAGTTTTTAGAAGCCTATTTAATGATTCTAAATAAGACAATATTAATGGAAAAAGTGTCCAAAGATGAGATGTGACACTTGACTTTGTCTTCAAATTTTTGTCTTTATGAGTGTGTCCTTCATCATTTGCAGTGGTACTTATTGATACGCCTTCACATCCCCTTTTCCTTAAATTGTAGGCACAACTCCATGATAGCAACGAGCTCTCCACACTGTAACTTCTTGGCCTGCAATCAGTACCATGTCCACTTTTCTTGCCCCACATTGTGTCATTCAATCTTATAGCCAAAAGAAATCCAATTAAAATATTTATATTCCTTAAAGATAGCAAGCCCTTAGCCCAATATAAATCTTGGATCAGGCCCAATTTAGTTTCAATCCAAACAATCATATAAAAAAAAACATAGAAGTTCTATGCTTTGAAGAATTATGATACATATCATGAGCATATACATTTCATAATAAAATGTATTATGCATATATTGAATAAATTTTAACCTTTAAATATATTTGTATATCATATGCATTTAATAACTTAATAATTTCTCAAACTATACAGAAAAGTGAAATACATGTCATAACCCTATGACATAGTTTTGGTAAAAAGAAAAAAGAAAAAAAAATTCAAAGTTAGGTCATCTTTGTTAGTTAGGCTGACTTCCCAAGAGGAGGGGTGAATTGGGAAGATTAAAAATTTTCAGCACAAAGTGAAAACAGTGAAGAAAGCAAGGTATGACAGAAAAACAGAGTATAAAGTAGTAAGATAAAAGAGTGGTGATAGAGAGAAGAAGAACTCTGATATTTATCTTGGTTCGGTCCTCCACTTGACCTACATCCAGTCCCCAAGACACCACTTGAGATTTTCCACTATTCAGCAAGAATTCAACGGGCTTCTTGCAAATGCCACAGTACAACGTCAGTGCTCTGTTTTCTAGAGCTCACTCAATCACTTTCTGCACTTTCACAAAGTGCTTTACAATTCCTTGTGATATCTCCTCACAAGTAAATCTATCTCTCAGATGAAGATTAGATTGTTTACAAAGATGAAACTCTCTTGAATAGAGTGAATATGAAAGTTGATGTACAGGTATTGAAGTAAGAGGGTAAAAGTCTTTGAGTAGAAAATTTGGCAGAATTTCAGTATATACAAAGTTTGATTTGTTACCCACAACTTCAAATTATGTTGTATTTATAGATTTAGGTCCCAACTATTCGTTAGAGACAAAATTTATCCGTTGGGGAAATTATCCAACAGTTACTCTGAAAAACTATCCGTTAACCAACCGCATTTAATGCTTCTGACATACTGAAATTTGAATTTTGGTTGGTCAACAGACGAATTTCGAAGGAACCGAAGGTTAAAGCTTCCAACGTTGAAGTACTGAAGTTCGTTTGTTCATGAATTGAAATTTGAATTTTGAAACTTAGAAAATGTTTTCATGTTGTGACATACGAATTTTCAAGAAAAAAGTTTTTCTGTTAAGTGTGAACAGTGTTTTCAATTTGCTACAGTGCCCTCGAAATTCGAATTTTGGAACCTCAAAATTCGTCTGTCCGCAGTAGGCTTAAAAGGCACAGTAGTTCATTTACTTCGAAATTCAAATTTTCAAAGAGTGAAGTTCGTATGTTAGAGAGACCTCTTTTCAGACTTACTTCAACATTCGAATTTGTAAACACTGTCATTCGTATGTCATCAAGTCATTTCAACAGACTCACAACTTTAGCTTCTGAAATTTGAATTTCCATGTTCAAAGTTCGTCTGTCAGTGAGCAGTTTTGAAACTCAATATGATCTTGATTTCAGATGAACTTTAACATTGTTTCAGACGAATTTCTTCAGTTTTCATAAATTTCATTTTGTCTGAAATTCGAATGTTCAAAACCCAAAGTTCGTCTGTTGCTCAACAGCTTCTTTCAGACACTTATGAAAATTAGAATTTTGGAAAATCAACATTCGTCTGTCAGAGAGGCATCTCTTCAGACTTATTCAGTTTTAACTCGAAATTCGAATTTCCAAAGCCAAAGTTCGAATTTCCAACATGACAATTCAATGTAAACTTTTCAAACTTCGTCTGTTGATGGGTATTTTTCAAGTATTTTATAAAATCAAGTTTTTAAAACATCTTTTCATCAAATCAAAGTCTTTTACCCATACTTAAACATAACTAGCGATCCTACAACAAATCTTGCACAGATTACTCAGAACTTCTTCACTTGAAATACTTTGAGCTCCTTTGATATCTTCATTCCAAGCTCTTGAAAGTTGATTTGGAATCATCAAAACTTCTTGATTCAACATTCTCCCCCTTTTTGATGATGATAAAACAACTTACAAACTGGATTAGTACTTGGGTTTGCTTTAACAAGCTCCCCCTCAACATATGCATTGTATTTCAAAAGATATCATATATGGTAAACCATGTGAAGAGATTCAAAGAGCAAATCATTGCAACTGAGAAATTCTTTCATTTAAACAAACATTGCTTTACAGAGACAGGATTTAAGCAGAGTTCATTGAAAATTAAATACAGAATACAAAATATCAAAATAGCAAAGCACAATACAAATAATCAAAATAGACAGCACAACAAGAGGATTCAAGCCTAAGATCTAAGCAGTCCTTCCATCACTTCTTCTTTGGCTTGGTCTTCTTGCTGTACATCTTCCCAGATGGCTCAGTAGCAGATTTTCCAGTTTGCTTCTTCTTCTCCCCCTTTTTGGCATCATCAGGAAGGCCAACAAAATCAACCGGAGGAGGGATCTGAGAGACTGGAATAGCTCTGAGAGGCACAGGAGCAAATGGAATTTCTAGTTCAACTGGTGCAGGAGGCTCAGGACTTGGTTCTTCATCATCATTAGAGACCTCAAGAAACTCCTGCATTGCCTACCTGGAAAGAGCCAACTGAGCTCTTTGTTCCTCTGAAAGTCCATAAGCAGCTAGAGAAGGAGGAGCTGGTTCATCAGGATGAAACATTTCTTCAAGCCTTCTCCTCTGAGCTTGCAGCAGAGCATTGTGAGCAATAGCTTCATAATCAACAACAGGCACAATGCTTCTCTCTGTATCGCTGGCACCCTCCTGCATGGAAGAGGTGGAAATGGCTGCCACCAGTCTTTCAACTTGCTCAGATTCTTGAATGGACAGAATTGAATCCTGAGCATCTTCTTGCATAGGCTCATGAGGGCTCGTTTCTTGAAGTCCTTCTTCTTCCAAACCATAGTCCAAGGGTGGACCAGGACTTGGTGTCCTCATTGTACCAGCAGGCTCATCCCCATCTATATCATCATCATGGTCAGAGGAGGCTAGCTCAAAAGGACTTGGAGGCTCAGGAGTTGGAGATTGGACAGGCACAGAGAACCCTGACTGAGGTGGAGTTGATGTGGTAGGGATTGCACTTCGAATTTCTTCATAAGCATCAGCAACCACTTTCATATTCTTTGCCAACTGATGTATCTGATCTTGCAGATGAGAAAACTTAGCATTTTGCTCATCTCTGATGCTAAGAATGAGTGTAGACAGGCTGTCATACAACTCAGTGTTCTTAGTTGGCTTGGCACGAGAGGAGGGAGTGGATGGAATGTGAGTGGGCTTGGAGGGAGATGGGATAAGCACGGAGGGCTGAGGGGTAGGTCTGGCAGGAGCCTCAGAAGTACCCTCTTGCTGTAGGGAGGCACCTTCAACAAAGAATAGATCCTCAGTTCTTCCTGTTCCCTTTCCAACCCATCTTCCTTCATCCTTTTCAATACCCATTCTTTACAGTTCTTCCTCCTTGAAGATTTCAGTGGGCTTCCCCTTTCCCTTCTCAAGATATTGAATTCTGGCATACTGTAGAATTCTGGAAATGATAGCAGCATAGGGGAGTGTGGAGTCCTTCCTCTGATCTCTTGCCTTGATCATGCATTGGAGTATAATGTGTCCCATGTTGATCAGTTTTCCACGCATGATTGATGCCATGACATGTGCCTCTGCCCTTGTTATCAGATTGAAGCCTCCTCCTTTGTTGAATATGATCCTGGACACTATGTAGTGCAGGATCCTCACTTGAACACTGAGGTCTGTGGGCTTCAACACGTTTATTAATGACCAATTTTCCTTTCTTCTGAACAATGTGCTCAAAATTGTGCTCTCCTTGTAGTTCAGAAAGGGGCCACCTTCTTCATTAGCAGTTTCTGCCTCATCCATGTATCCAGAGGCAGTGATGTCAATCTTGAGTCCATCTTGCCCTGGGATCTCTAATACCTCATTAAATGTTTCATCAGTGAGCTAGATGGTCCTAGATCTCAGATTGACTGCCCACTTCTTCTTCTTGCTATTGTACTTTAGGGAAGCATACCAAGACTTCACTACCTCATCATCATATCTCTCTAATACTTCCAACAGATTCTTGTATCTCATCATCCATATACCAGCATCAAAATTATTGGAGACCAAGAAATCTTCCAAGTTTACATAATGTGGCTTAATTACCTTTTTGTTGGCAAACTTGGTGGAGTACTCCTCTTGAATCTGTGGAGTGCTCCATAAAGGTAGTGTGGTAAGCACATATTCTCCAAATTTAGTACTTGAGGATGAAGTGGAAGCAACAGGTTCAGCAGCAATAGGACCAGGGACCGAAGGTTCTACTATCTTTGAGGAAGAGGGTCCAGCCTTCTTTGATTCTCCCTTGGGTGTAGATTTCTGGCGTTTGGAAAGAGTTTCCTTGCTGGATTCGGCCTTTCTCTTCGGTTTTTCTCCTTCCTTCGTGGCATATTGGGATTTAACTGAGCGTTTTGGCCGAGCCTCTCCTTTGCTAGCTTCTGGATTTTTAACTCTTGCCATTTTCGAGGATGAATGTTGCAGAATGGGGCAAGGAATAGGTTTAAAGGATGCGAAAGGAAGTTTAATCGGTGGGAAATGACGGTTTTTGGTCAGAATTGAAGAGCATTGATTGGAGAATTAGAACAGACTCAGAGAGAATAGGAATAGGGTTGCGTCTGTTCGAAAGAAAACCGTCGATTTTAACGTATGTAACCGTCTGATAGACGAATTTTGAGGGCTCAAAATTCAAACTTCGGACAATTACAAGTTAAACCGTTCAGCAAAGCTTACTGACAGACGAATTTTCTTCTGAAAGTTTGTCTGACAGAGGCTTGGATAAAATAACACAAGATGAACAGACGAACTTTATTCCAACAAAGTTCAAATTTTCAAGAGCAAACATCAAGCAGCAAACAAACCACCAAACAACAGATGAATTAAGCATACAAAACTTCATCTTTCAAAGATTCAACATTGAGGAGCATGTTTCAACAAACAAATTTTAAGTCAGAAATTCGAATTTCTTTATTTTGTGAAAGTTATCCAACATTTGTATGTTAAGAGATAATCATTAGTATAATCATCATGTTGGACAGTCATAACTTTGAAATTTTGTTCTTGAAAATTCAAATTTTGAAGAATCAACAGACGAATTTCGAGGCATCACCGAGAATTGTTCCTTCTAATAACAGGCCAAAGTTCGTCTGTTGGATATCCAAAATTCGAATGTTGACCATGCTGACTTCCTCAGAAACTTAGTTTTTCATGGAACTTTGTCTAACACATAATCAATATACGAATTTCAACTTTAAAAACTTACAGATTGGATCTAGAAACTCGGAATTTTTGCCCTTTACATCACTCTTTGATTGTTCCTTTCCAGTGTGCTTCATTTTTCAGATTTATTGCCAATGAATCTCATGAGGAGCACCTGCAACTTAAATTAAACACACTCCGATGCTAAAGTTAGAACTAATTAAATGTTGAAAAAATTAAAAACAGAATAACATACGGATTTACTTACAGTTCATTGGGATTTACCATGCCCAATTCTCTTCTTATTTTGCAATGTCTATATTCTGACAGAGGCTTTGTCAGGATATCTGTAATTTGATCTTCAGTTGGGATGTACTTTAGTATGATTTCTCCTTTCAAAACATGATCCCTTATGAAGTGGTGCCTAACTTCAATATGTTTTATCCTTGAGTGCATGACAGGATTCTTTGTGATATTGATGGCACTTTGATTGTCACACATGATTGGTATTTCTTTCAACTCAACCTCAAGATCTTCCAGTTGCTGTTTCATCCAGATGATTTGGGCACAATAGCTTCCAGCCGCAATATACTCAGCCTCTGCTATGGATAAGGCCACACTGTTCTGCTTTTTGCTAAACCATGAAACCAAGGATCCTCCAAGAAACTAACAAGTTCCACTTGTGCTTTTTCTGTCAGTTTTGGATCCTGCAAAATCAGCATCAGTGTATCCTTTGAGATCTTCTCCATTGCCCTTTGGATACCAAAGACCCATCTGTGATGTTCCAATAAGATATCTGAAGATTCTCTTCACAGCAGTAGCATGGGCTTCTTTGGGACATGATTGGAACCTTGCACACATGCAGACACTAAACATAATGTCAGGTCTGCTAGCAGTTAAGTACAGCAGGGATCCAATCATTCTCCTATACTGAGTTATGTCAAACAATTTCACTTTCTCATCCATGTCCAGTTTGATTGCAGTAGCCATAGGTGTCCCCATTGACTTGGCATTTTCCATTCCAAACTTCTTCAGCAATTCCTTCAGATACTTGGATTGATTGAGGAAGATACCATCATTGCTCTGTCTGATTTGCAATCCAAGGAAGAAGTTAAGTTCACCCATCATAGACATTTCGAATTCCCCCTGCATTAACTAAGAAAAATTCTTGCAAAGAGATTCATTAGTAGCACCAAATATAATATCATCAACATAGATTTGAACAATGAGTAAATCTTTATTTTCTTTCTTAGTAAATAAGGTTGTATCTACTTTTCCTCTGTTAAACCCCTTTTCAGTTAGAAAATTACTCAATCTTTCATACCATGCTCTAGGGGCTTGCTTCAAACCGTAAAGAGCTTTCTTTAGTTTATACACATGGTTTGGTTTTGTAGAATCCTCAAAACCTGGAGGTTGATCTACATAAACTTCTTCCATGATATATCCATTCAGAAAAGCACTCTTTACATCCATTTTATATAACAAAATATTTTTCATGCATGCATATGCTAATAGAATTCTAATTGCTTCTAATCTAGCTATTGGAGCAAAGGTTTCCTCAAAATCAATGCCCTCTTCTTGATTATAACCTTTGGCAACCAGTCTAGCTTTGTTTATGATGATTGATCCTGATTCATCAAGTTTATTTCTAAAAACCCATTTGGTACCTATGACAGGATGATTTTTAGATCTAGGCACTAAGTCCCAGACTTGATTTCTTTCAAATTGATTTAATTCATCCTGCATAGCTAGAATCCAGTACTCATCAGTTAAGGCTTCCTCAGTACATTTAGGTTCAATTTGTGATATGAAAGTACAGTTAATCATTTGATCCCTTAACTGTTTTCTGGTTCTAACTTTCTCTTGAACATTCCCTATCACTTGATCAACAGGATGATTCCTTTGATATCTCCAAGCTCTAGGGAGTCCTTGAGATATTTCTTCATTTTCTTCTTCAAAATCTTTCTCCTGAATATCTTCCTCTATATTAATAGATTCAGATATTTTTGGAGACTCAATTATATCTTCATTAGAGATATCTAACTTTTTAAGATTTGAAACAAGATCATTCTCATCAGTAACATGTTTAGAAGCAGTTTCATTTTCAATAAATACTACATGCACAGATTCCTCTACTAAATTAGACCTTTTATTAAAAACTCTATATGCTTTACTTCTACTAGAATAGCCCAGAAATATACCTTCATCGGATTTGGGATCAAACTTACCCAAATTTTCTTTCCCATTATTGTGAATGAAGCATTTGCACCCGAACATATGGAGATGTGACAGATTTGGCTTTCTTCCCTTATATAGTTCGTATGAAGTCTTTCCAAGGATTGGTCTGATGTAGGCTCTGTTTATGATGTAGCTTGCTGAATTTACTGCATCAGCCCAAAACACTTGAGATAGCTCCTTTTCATTCAGCATAGCTCTAGCCATCTCTCCGATGGTTCTGTTCTTCCTTTCTACTACTCCATTCTGTTGAGGAGTCATTGGAGCTGAGAAGTTGTGATCAATTCCATGCTCATTGCAGTACTTTAGAAAGTATGAGTTTTCAAACTCTCCTCCATGATCTGACCTGATAGACACAATGGAAATACCTTTCTCATTTTGTACTTTCTTAGCTAAGGTTACAAATGCATCAAAGGTATCACTTTTAGAAGAAAGAAATAATGTCCATGTAAATCTAGAGTAATCATCCACAATTACAAGCACATACAGATTACCACCAATGCTTTTTACCCTAGATGGACCAATTAAATCCATATGTAGTAGTTATAGTGGTCTAGTTGTGGTGACTATGTTTTTAGGTTTAAAAGAAGATTTAGTTTGCTTTCCTCTTAAGCATGCATCACATTCTTTATCCTTTTCAAAAGCAATTTTTGGCAGGCCAGTGACTAGCTCGTTTTTAACCAGTTTTGAAAGTTAATTCATGTTAACATGAGCTAATCTTCTATGCCATAGCCAACTATCATTGTCCTGACTAATTAAGCAAACAAAATCTAAGGGAGGAAGTTCATCAAGATCAATAGTATAGCAGTTACCATCCCTTTGAGCTTTGAGAATTACTTTGTGATCGCTTTTTCTGATAACCAGGCAAAACTTTGAGTCAAACAGCACCCAATTTCCTTTGTCACATGTTTGGCTCACACTTAGCAGATTGTGGTTGAGGCCTATCATAAACAGCACCTCTTCAATGGATGTTTCAGGATTTTTGCTCACAATGCCAATGCCGACTATTCTGCCATACTGATCACCTCCAAAGGTCACCTTTCCTCCTTTCTTGTCTCTAAGGGTGATGAACTTCTCCTTGTCACCAATCATATGACTTGAGCAGGCACTGTCCATGTACCATTTGTTGTTTCTTTTAGCTTTGAGACAGACCTGCAAAACAAAGTTCAAGTTTTCTTCTTAGGTACCCAAATCTGCTTGGGTCCTTTTCTGTCAGTGGTGTTTTCCCTAAATACAGATGTACCTTTGGGAACCCATTTAACCTTCCTGTCAAGTCCATTTTTCTTTATAGTACAAGAGCTGGAAATATGTCCCTTTTTGTTACAGAAATGACAGGTGGTAAAGGGACTGCTGGATTGAGAAGCAAGAAGAAAACAATGTAGATAATATTTTTGTTTTGCATGCTTTGGTTGATTATATGATTCAATCTGATGTGACATATGATCTTTCTTTCTATTTCCATCAGCATGCACAAAATGTCTCATGTATACATTCTGATTTTTCTTTCTAATCTTTTCTTTAACAACACATAGATCATAGCCGAGTCCAGCTTTCCCTTGTGATATTCTTTGGCTCCCCCTTAAAGCAAACAACATATCTTTACCTCTAGTAAGCCTAGACATGCTTTTTACTAGATATTCATTGGTTTGCTTAAGTTCAATGCATGTTTTACAGCAAACAGATTCAGCAATAGGTAAAGAACCAGTTTTAGAGATATTATATTGGGATTCTAGTTTGTTAATCTTTTTCTTAGCTTGCTTCAGTTCTTTAGCAACTTTAACAAACTCATCATGCAGCTCATGAAATGCATCCAGTAATTCGGAATAGGAAGGTTCAGATTCATATAACTCATTCTCTTGGTCACTGCTGCATGTAATTTCAGCTTCTTCAGAGGCAAGTGCCATGAGACAGATGTTGGCAATTTCATCTTCATCATCTTCTTCTTCGTCTGAGCTGTTGCCCCATATTGATGAGATGTAAGCTTTCTTCTTCTTACCTTTGTCTGCAGCTCTCTTTTCTTTCTCTTGCTTCTTTAGGAACTGTGGACAATCCCATTTGATATGTCCTTGCTTTTTGCACTCATAGCAAGTAACAGGCTCTTTTTGTTCCCTCTTGCTATCTGCAGCAGCTCCTTTCTTGAAGATTTTCTTGTTTCTCTTATTGCTGTAGAATCTTCTGAATGTTCTGACCATCATAGCCAGAGTTTCTTCATCTAGCTCCTCTCCATCGTCAGATTCTTTTTCCTTTTCTTCAGCACCTTTGAGAGCAAGACCTTTCTTCTTTCTGTCTTGTCCAGCTTCCTTGAGAGCTTTGAGTTTTCCTTCATACTCCTCAAGGCTACCGAATAGAGCTGTGACAGAGGCCATTGATTCTCCTCTGGCTTCCTCTATTGCTGTTACCTTGGGTTGCCATTCTAGAGGGAAAGCTCTGAGAATTTTTCTTACTTTCTCTATTTGAGTGTACTCCTTTCCCAGACTCTTTAGTTGATTCACAATGAGAGTGAATCTCTTTTGCAGCTCTTTTACAGTTTCTCCTTCAGCCATTCTGAAGCTTTCATATTCTCCAATGCAGGTATTCAGTTTATTTTCCGTGACTCCAGTTGTTCCTTCATGAGCAATCTGCAGGGTGTCCCACATTTCCTTTGCAGTGGAGCATTGTGAGATTCTGTAGAATTCGTCTTGATTCAAGGCACTGACTAGACAATGTTTGGCCTTGAAGTTTAGTAAGACTCTCCTCCTGTCTTCTTCATTCCATTCAGCTTCTGGCTTTTCTCTGTACTTTCCATCATCTTTTAAAGCCATTGGGACAAAGTCTCCTTTCTGAATGATTGACCAGATGTCCAGATCGATTGACTGGAGATAGATTTACATTCTCATCTTCCAGTAACCATAATGCTCTCCACTGAAGCCATGTGGTCTGTTTGTATTATTCCCTTCTGGTAATATGCTTTCTCCAAAGCCAGCCATTGCAATTCCCGGACCGTGAGATCCTTTGAATGGGAATCTGGGCTCTGATACCACTTGTTAGTTAGGCTGACTTCCCAAGAGGAGGGGTGAATTGGGAAGATTAAAAATTTTCAGCACAAAGTGAAAACAGTGAAGAAAGCAAGGTATGACAGAAAAATAGAGTATAAGGCAGTAAGATAAAAGAGTGGTGATAAAGAGAAGAAGAACTCTTATATTTATCTTGGTTCGGTCCTCCACTTGACCTACATCCAGTCCCCAAGACACCACTTGAGATTTTCCACTATTCAGCAAGAATTCAACGGGCTTCTTGCAAATGCCACAGTACAACGTCAGTGCTCTGTTTTCTAGAGCTCACTCAATCACTTTCTGCACTTTCACAAGTTCTTTACAATCCCTTGTGATATCTCCTCACAAATAAATCTATCTCTCAGATGAAGATTAGATTGTTTACAAAGATGAAATTCTCTTGAATAGAGTGAATATGAAAGTTGATGTACAGGTATTGAAGTAAGAGGGTAAAAGTCTTTGAGTAGAAAATTTGGCAGAATTTCAGTATATACAAAGTTTGATTTGTTACCCACAACTTCAAATTATGTTGTATTTATAGATTTAGGTCCCAACTATTCGTTAGAGACAAAATTTATCCTTTGGGGAAATTATCCAACGGTTACTCTGAAAAACTATCCGTTAACCAACCGCATTTAATGCTTCTGACATACTGAAATTCGAATTTTGGTTGGTCAACAGACGAATTTCGAAGGAACCGAAGGTTAAAGCTTCCAACGTTGAAGTACTGAAGTTCATTTGTTCATGAATTGAAATTCGAATTTTGAAACTTAGAAAATGTTTTCATGTTGTGACATACGAATTTTCAAGAAAAAAGTTTTTCTGTTAAGTGTGAACAGTGTTTTCAATTTGCTACAGTGCCCTCGAAATTCGAATTTTGGAACCTCAAAATTCGCCTGTCCGCAGTAGGCTTAAAAGGCACAGTAGTTCATTTACTTCGAAATTCGAATTTTCAAAGAGTGAAGTTCGTATGTTAGAGAGACCTCTTTTCAGACTTACTTCAACATTCGAATTTGTAAACACTGTCATTCGTATGTCATCAAGTCATTTCAACAGACTCACAACTTTAGCTTCTGAAATTTGAATTTCCATGTTCAAAGTTCGTCTGTCAGTGAGCAGTTTTGAAACTCAATATGATCTTGATTTCAGATGAACTTTAACATTGTTTCAGACGAATTTCTTCAGTTTTCATAAATTTCATTTTGTCTGAAATTCGAATGTTCAAAACCCAAAGTTTGTCTGTTGCTCAACAGCTTCTTTCAGACACTTATGAAAATTAGAATTTTGGAAAATCAACATTCGTCTGTCAGAGAGGCATCTCTTCAGACTTATTCAGTTTTAACTCGAAATTCGAATTTCCAAAGCCAAAGTTCGAATTTCCAACATGACAATTCAATGTAAACTTTTCAAACTTCGTCTGTTGATGGGTATTTTTCAAGTATTTTATAAAATCAAGTTTTTAAAACATCTTTTCATCAAATCAAAATCTTTTACCCATACTTAAACATAACTAGCGATCCTACAACAAATCTTGCACAGATTACTCAGAACTTCTTCACTTGAAACACTTTGAGCTCCTTTGATATCTTCATTCCAAGCTCTTGAAAGTTGATTTGGAATCATTAAAACTTCTTGATTCAACAATCTTAACATTTGACATCATCACCTTATCCACTTACCTAAACTAGAAAGATATTTTCATTTATGAAAAATATAATAATTAAAGCAATTGACCAAAAAACCATATGAAAGATAATTTTTTAAAAACATACTAGAAAAAATAGTAAAAGAGACTAATTAAGAAAAAAAATTTATTGTACTTTATAATATTTCAAATTTATTATAAAGAATCAAAGGTTTAAAAGTGCAGGTTACTCTCATCAAAACACCAGTATGAAGCAACTTAGATTCACTCCAACAAGGAAAAAGAAGATTTAAGCAGGGTATGTGTTTCCATTTTCACCTTCTTGTGAAAAAAAATAATAATAATAATTTCACTCCTTCAATGAATTACATTCATGTTTTAGTATTACTTGTTTGTAGAAAACAAAATAAAAACCAGTAATAATATTCTAATACTTTAATTATTATCTAAAAAAATAATTAAAATAAAAATTTTAACTAATATAATATGAACAATCAAAATCAAATATAAAATGGTGGAGAAAAAAAGTGTATTGAATGTACATACTTAAGGATCTTCACTAAAGCTGAATGTGGGACAAATCAAGATGATTTATATCATATACAAGTCACAAGATATAGTATATCTGGATATGATTCCAAATTAATTATGAAATTCCAACATCTAGATCCAATTATGGGGATTATCAAATCAAAGTTTTAACTAACCATTCCTTTGGAGTCAAAAACAAAATATACACATGATTTTATGGTTTGATCATATGTAATAAATCAAATAATTTCTTGGAAGGTAACATATCAACGTATTTACATATCTTATTATTCCTAAATTTATATTTAATTTAATGACCAAACAATTGCTACTGAAAATAGTAGTTGTTCAAAATATTCAATGCAATCTGTGTCCATTCAATCAATAATATAACTTCTATGATTTATCATATGCTTGTACTTTATCATTTGTTGGAATTACATTCACATACTCCATCTTAACATGTTTTTTCTTGTGTATATATATAGGTGCACATACAAGTGAATATCCAATTCAAATGAGTTACAAACTCACTATTTCTTTTACAAGTAGTCTGAAGTGACATGGCTCTTCAAACACACGTCATCACTATACCTGTTAGTAAGACTGAACTACCTAAGAAGGGGTGAATTAGGCAATTAAAAAATTTCTGCAATAAGAAAAGAGATAAAATAAAACGAAGGACACTCAAAATAGAGTAAGCACAAGAGAGTAAATAGAGAAGGGATAAAGAGAATCAAACACAACAATTTATTCTAGTTTAGTCCATCTACTTGGCCTATATTCAATTCCCAAGCTTTCATTTGAGATTTGTCCATTATACTTACAAAATTCAAATGGGTTCTTGCAAAAATCGCAATACACAACCTAGCTCAATTCAAAGGTAGAAATTTCTACTGTCACACCCGTACAAGTGTGTTATACACCTCCCTTAGTGTTTCTTACACTAAGACACTTCTACTAATGATATATAAGTGTTTACAAGTAATAATCTCTCACAAAAGAGTGTATAGAAACAATGAAGTTTAGTAACTCTTAGCTAAAATGTAGAAGAAGGTTTAAATGCTCAAAAATTAGTAAGACATCAATTTTATACTTAAGTCACTTAGTTTCGTGAACTACCAGTTTTAATGAGGTTTTATATACAATTTTTCATACTAATCTAGCCATTAGAAACAAAAATTAGCAATTTACTAATTGCATTAAATGCACTTGTCTGAGCTTAAATGATCAAGCTAGTTTAACAATAATGTTTATCGTGGTTGGCTAACATAAGTCTCTTGGGCATGGAACCTCAATAAACATCCAAGAGAAAAACTCTTGATCAGTTATCGTGTTTTCTCAAATATGCCAGAAGTGAGTCCAAGCATGCTAAACTGATAAGAGAAACTCATAGATCATTCAAGTGTTCATACTCTCAAACCCAGAAGCTTGAATAAACAAGCAATTCGGAATGATTGTACATGACACTTAACAAAATCAAACTGAGTTTTGAAAAAGTGTCACTTAAACGTTTAAGAAAATTCTACTTGTATTGTTATCATGTGAATAGTGTAAGTGAGACTGAAATTGCATGATAAACATTCAAGAGAAACTACATGACATTCAAGAGTGCCTCAGAAAAATCACTCCATTCTATCTTCAACTATGAACATTCAAGAGTTGCATAAAGATCGATCAAGATACTATATAGAAGCAACCTCACATTGTGCAACAAGACTATGTACGTTCAAGAGTTTTGGTATGATCATTCAAGCTGGTACCAGTAAACAAGATCATGAAAACCTAGCTTCTCAAATGTACAATGCAAATTCTCATGAACGATTAAGGAAGATTTCGAAAAAAGCACTTTGAAAACATTGAACTTTCTTCTGATATGAATGAGAAAGCAAATTAAGACTGATTCAAACGAATTTAAATATATTTAAACCAATACCTACTCTTTTAATCCTAAGAAAATAGAGCCATAATGCTTGATCTTTTCTTGAATAACTCTGACATGTGTATTCTTAAGTCTTCTTCCAATTCTACACTTGCTTTGTAATCATTAAAATACACAGATACTCTAACAATCTCTATTGTTATTTCACTAACATCTTTCCTCCTCCCTACTCTTCTCCCAAAATCCCAATCTATTTATATCTTTGCAAGTGCAACATTAGATTTCAATGATGATGATTTTCTCGAATTTCCTTTGAATTTGGAGTACTTTGAAGCTGAGTTCTTTCTATATGGGCCTTTGGGCTATGAGCTAGACACTATTGATCCAAAGTTGGCTCAAGGTGGCCCATCATCAACTAGTGCTAAAAGTGCTAAACTTGATGCTCTTACTAAGGATGTCATCTTACAATTTGGTTATCAAGAAGTTCAGCATTTAAGATTATTTCCTATTCTTCTTCTTCTTTTTGACCTCTACAATTATAGCTTTTTTCATTAAAGGTATGTGTGTTTTTGTATCACTCTTCTAAAATGCTAGGTCTATGATTGTAAAAGGAATACGATTGGTACTATACACTCTTTATCTTCATGTTTGACCCTTACACCTTGTATTTATCTCCTTTTTATTACAGAAAAATTTACAAAAAAAAATTATAGGGTCCACCCACAAAAATAGCATTGATATAAAATTATATAAAACTAAAAATTTTATTTGATAGATGACAATATTCTAAAATTGGATGTGTTATTGCAAGGTCATCTTGAGTAGTAATGTTAGATGTGGAGTCCAATCATAAGATAGCATTAGGAGGGGATTTTGAGTCTTCTTTATTGGTAACGACTTAACCAATGAAGATTACAGAGAAAATAAAGACAAATTAGAACTTTTAGTTCATTTTTATAATAGTTAGGATTTTCAAAATTAAATTTTTTCAAGGTTCATAAAAACAAGTTATTATTGATTGTTCCTAAAAATATACATCATGCTCCTTGAAGTTACAACTTATTTATGTAATATTAAAAAGATCAAGTTATATAAATAGTGGTTGAGTTGAGTGACAAGGGACTCAATACCTCTTAAATAAGGTCTTGAGTAGCCTTGTGAATGAAAAGGATCATATTGGGAGAGTTACTCTCATTTGGATTGAACAATACTCAAATTTTACCCACTAGTTCGTGATAGTAGATACTTATATCATGGAAAAAAGATCAAGTTATAATTTTAGGGTGAATAAGTAGTAGATTGAAGAAAAATAAGTGGTAACATATTTCTATCGTTTAATTTTAAGAAGGTTTTGTAACATTGAAAATAACTTATAATTTTATAGAATTGTTGTGATATGATTTTTTCTGTCAAAGAATTATTATGATATGATTGAGTGATGTCATTTTTAGTATGTTATTGTTACATGAGTGTTCAATAGATAACAAAACTAGATTATTATGGAAGTTTAGTTTGTGAAGTTATTGATATTAAATTCAAAAGTAATTTTTAGTAAACGGATCATTTTAGTACAAATTTATTTCTAGATTTAGAAAGAATTGAGAATTGAGTATCTTATTAGTTAGTTAAATTGAATTTAGTTTAATTTATAAATTCAAAAAATAAAAATATCTTAACAATATACTATAAAAGTATGTTTTTTCTAAAACAAAATATAAAAACTCTAAAAAAAATTAGCCTCACTAAATTTAGATTATGTCTTTGCCAATGTATATATAGCTGCTTATGTATGTGAATTAGGGAATTCAGGTAAGTCAAAAATTAACTATTTCTTGTATAAGGAGTCTAGATTGATATGGCTCTTCAAACACACTTCATTATTATTTTTAATATTATTTTCCTTATCTCTTTAGTCCTCCGTTTCTTTCTTCCAAAATCAAATTATTAAAAAAAAAAAATTGTATGCGCAACTACTAATTTCCATGACAATGATCTTCTCGAGTTCCCTTTAAATTTGGAATTCTTGGAAGCAGAGTTCTTTCTGTATGGATCTCTAGGTTATGGACTGGATATTATTGATCCAAAGCTAGCCAAAGGTGGCCCATCACCTATTGGTGCGAAAATTGCTAACCTTGATGCTCTTACTAAAGATGTCATTTTGCAATTTGGTTTGCAAGAAGTCGGACATTTGAGGTTCATTTTTTTTTAACTTCTTTCCTATCTTTACATTTATATCTTTCATCACTAAATGTGTACTTTTGTATCACTCTCTATTCTAAAATGTTTGGTGTAATATTGTAGAGGAAGATGATCGAATCCACACACTCTCTCTTTATATTTTCATGTTAGATCCTTATGCCTTATGTCAATCTATTTGATATTACAAAAACTTTACAAAAGACATTTAGAGGATCCATACACCAAAATAGTATTGATATAATATTATATAAAGTTCAATATTTTATTTGATAAATAATAATATTGTAAAAATTGGATGTGTTATTGTAGGGCCATCTTGATCAAAGTAAAAGGGTTTCCAAGGCCATTATTGAATTTAAGTTGAGAATGTTTTGCCACAATAATGGACAATGCTTGTGGAAAATCTTTGAACCCACATTTCGATCCTTATACCAATTCCATCAACTACTTACTTGCATCTTATGTGATTCCTTATGTTGGCCTCACTGGCTATGTTGGAGCCAATCCTTTGCTCCAAAATGAAACTTCCAAGTAGATAATAATTTTTAAATTTGAAATTTTTTGTTATCATAGTACATATTAAATCAATTATAGCTTGGCTTTTTTCTATATTTGATAAAATTTTTACTTACAAGAAAGTTCAAAATTAGATATAGAATTGATTACATTATAAGATAATTACAAGTGAAATATATGTGCAATAATATAGAATTTATTATCTTTTCTGAAAACCCAAAAACATGATATAGCCTTACAAAAGGTTTAAAAACAAGAAGGTCTTCACGTTAATATATAGTCAAAGAATATAAAAAAAATTAAAAAGCTTTTACCATTAAACTAACTTTCTAATATTAGTGTCACAATTCTAATTTATCTTTTCCTAAATACATGTGGTGTATTTATTTAATAAAAATAAAAAATATATGATTCGGGTTCAAAATATATAATAGTGTATGTATGCACAGCTTGTGGTAGGACTTTGGGGGTAAAATCAGGACAAGATGTAGTGATTCGAGCAATATTATCCAAGTGTAAAGATCAAGTAGTCCATCCATACAAAGTGACAGTGGCAAAGTTTACAAATCACATCTCTTTGCTTTGAGACAAGTTAGGAAAAATAGTTTTGGAGGATGAGGGTCTTGTTGTCCCTAAAAATGAAGGTGTTGGGGACGATGTTACCGGCAACATTCTTGCTGGCAATAAGAACTCTGTTGCTTATTCTAGTCAACCCTAGGAAGTTTTAAGGATTGTATTTGTATATGGTAGTGGTGATGAGCATATTCTAGGTTGTTTTCACCCAAAAGGAGATGACGGCCGCATTGCCAAATCTTTCCTAGCAAAAGCTTAAAAAATGCTTAGCTAGTATTAGATACAAGTTTGATTTTTTTTTCTTTTGGCTTGAATATATAAGTCTAATTTCTTTCTCTTCCTTTGTAGCACTAAGCCTTTCCTATGCTACATACAATAGTAATGAAAATAAGAAATAAGAACTCTACTTTGTATCTTCACATATTTTTCTTTTTGTGTTATGTTAATTAGTACTTCATAATTTTCTTTGCGCCAATTTCAACACGTCAACCCCACCCCATCTCTCAATAGATAATTGATGGCAAATAAACTAAGATGGTGCACATTAATCGAAGTTTGACGTGGTAAGTACATTTTATCTCAGTTTTGAAATTGAAAAAATTATTGCTAAGTTTGATTAAAATTATATTTAATCCAAACTAATAGTACAATTAAAAAAATTAAACCAAGACTTAAAACAGGTTACATAAAAATTTGGGAAAATTTAAACCTATTGAAACCATACTAAGTGCAGAAGAACAAGGAAATTTATCAAGTCTAAGATCACTTTCCTACAAAAACCAAAGTAAAGTCCAAAACAAGATGCATAGTATCACTGCAGCATCCTTGCATAATAGTATAATGACCCTATTCCCTAGAAATTATAGGGAAAGAAAACTCTTCAGTCAGGGACGGAACCAGAAAAAAATCCCTGGGGGCAAAGAGATAAAAGAAAAATATATAATACTATAAAAAAGAAAAAAAATGTAAAATGGCATTAAAACAAATCTTTTTTCTTCAACACAATAAAAGTACATACCTGAAATCATATATGATGTATCATGCTCTTCGATTTTTGATTGAATAGAATTCATCTATAATCTCCTCAATAGTAAAACTTGCAATTTCCTTCTCAATGTACACAATTAAATTATCAGCAAGAAAGTCATCTTCCATTTTATTTTGAAGTTGTGTTTTTACAAGCTTCATTGCTGAAAAAGCTGGTTCTGTAGATACGGTAGATATTGGAAGCGTAAGCACAAGATGAATTATCATGTCAATCAAATGATAGATCTTTGATTTTCCTGAGATGAATAGTGCTCGGCATAACTCTGAAAGAGTTGTAAGATTTTGAAATTCATCATGTTTCAACACATCAAGCTCATAATATTGTAATTGAATCCTCAAATGAGCTTTCTCTTGCTCACTAAAATCTTTGGGATAATACTTTTCAACCAAACTACATATATTGTTAATATTGAAAGATTTGAAGGCATCCATAGGATTCAAAGCAGAGCTAAGAATAAGTAATTCTATAGTTTGATCAGAAAATCTACTGCTCAGTTCTTGCAGTTGAAAGTCAATTGTAGCTGTAAATATGTCATTTAAAATGGTGTTCTACACAACAAAATTGTCAGCATTTTGATGTCGAGGCTTACCTCGAGCTCTTAAGTATCTAGCATTGAAATTAGGAACATCAATACTATTGCTAGCACAAAATAATTTCACATCCTCAAGTAAGGGCTCCCATCCATCATCTCTCAACTTTTGGATGACGGGTTTTGTAGTAGATATTAAATACATAGCATTAACAATATCTTGAGATTGTTGTTGTAAAGCTCAACATAAGACATCAATTATCTCCATGACTTTTTTCATTAAGTGCAAGATGAAAACAAACTCAAATGATGTTAATGCTAAGTCAGCAGCCTCTGCATCCCCTCTTTGAGAATAATTGGCTACTTTTTCAAAAATAGAATTAATAACAAAGCAAGTTGCTACATACATTTTGTAACACTTTATATTAGGGTCCATTTTCCATGTATTAGAATATTTTAGATGCCTTTTATCATAATTTAGAAACTAGAATCATAATATAATAAAAACAGAATTTTTCAAAATTCGGGGTACTGTTCATTTAGCAATTTCCATTTTTCCCAATAAAGTTTGAAAATTCATAACTAAATTTAGAAAACTCATCTTAAGGTGATTCAAGTCTTTAAAATTTTATTAAATTCAGATCTACATGGGAAAAATATAACAAAGTAACTTCATTAGACCAATTCATACAGTAAATTTCATGGATTTTTACTGTTCATTTGTCATTTTTCTATCTTCCAGTTTTCTGAACTCAATTTTGAAAAATCATATTTCATTCTATTCATGACCAAATCATACATACTCTATTTCATTTGAAAGCTATATATGTCATGTATAGACATATTTTTCTTATACATTTATTTCACTTACACAAGACAAAACATTAACTTAAATTGTGAAGGGCAGAATACTACTGTTAATGGAATAGTTTTGGGAAAACCTACATATCTCTTATTTTGTAGCTCTAATCACTTCCAAATCAGTAGCATATGAAACTTAATACATAGACCTTTTTATACATATAAACCACTGAATTTCTTGAGCATACAATTTTATATTATCTTTTGAAATTTCCAGTACTTAACTTTCAATTTCCAGTTTTCTCAAGATTGCCCTATTCTGAACCCTAACTTTGAAAATTCACCATTAATTGTACACAACTCCAAATGCGGTGAATTATGTGTCATTTTAAAGTTTGAGATGTCCTCTATCTAGTATAAAAATCTTAGAAACCTATCCTCAAACTAAGTATAGAACAAAGATGAATTAAACAGATATTTGTGGAAAATGCCCTGTTTCAATCTATATTGCAATTTGCTTGCCAAAACCCATGCAAATGAACTCGTTTTGGCATGAAACATGGTAGAATAAAACTTCATATCACAATATCCCGAACTGGAAATTCTCATACATTTTCTACAATGTTAACATAATATTCACTATTTTACAACTTCATATAAAACAAGGCACAATTAACAATTCATCATTTTCTTCTTCATGCCTCTTGCTCTTTCCTTAGCTCTTTTCCATTGTTTTTCCCTAGCATGGTTAGTCATTGAAGAGGGGGGGTGAGATTCAAAGAATCTCAGTAGCGATTACCCATACATACAATCATATTATCATATTTATATAACAACATTGAAGAATCATTGATTAAATACACTTGCACATTTAAGTCACATGATTTCACAAAAATTTCAGCAGAGTTTCATTTTGAAAAATGCACATCCTGGGGTCTCAAAGCCTCTCATTCAACTCAGCCAACATCATAAAAATATCACAAGGCAACAACAAAATCATATGACAAAGTATCGAACATATTCAAAGCAAGTATGATAACATAATGCAAGTGGGAAAATAATGCTACCTTTGTGAATCCTCTTGCCTTTTCCTTTGATTCCACCTCTTTCTAACACTTCCACAATCTTTATTAGGCTTCTTCAAACCTAAATATATCATCAAACAAGTACTCAAGCTAATGATTCCATGACTTTCTTTAAAAAGTGCTCATGAAACCCTAATTCTTCAAAAATTCACTTCTAGCTCAAAAATGATGAATTATACCTCTATTCCATGTAATTTTTCATGAGAAATACAAATATGGCCTCAAAATTACTAAATTCCATCTCTAGCTATAGTTACTATTCATTCCAAATTAAGTTTCAAAATCCTACAAATTTCACTTTCTTAATCTTAAGCTTCTTCATGAAATTAACACTTGTTCCTGAGGTTTTCCACCATAAGGAACTCATTTTTGGCATAAAAAACATGAAATTCTAACTTTAACATGATACTCTACTCTGGCCAAAATCCATGGAAGAGGGAGGAAAAAGATTTTCTTTGCAATACAACAAACTGTTGAATCAAGTGTTTTGATGATTCCAAACTAACCTTTAAGAGCTTGGAATAAAGATATCAAAGGTGCACAAAAGGTTCAAGTGAAGAAATCCTGGAGAAATCAATGTAAAGATTCATGTAGGATGTTTAGAAATGTTTTGATTTGAGTAAAAGACTTTGATTTGGTGAAAAGATGTTTTAAAACCTTGATTCTATGTTAAATCATGGAATATTTGAAAAACACCCACCAACAGACGAAGTTTGAAAGGTAAATACTGATCTGTCATCTTGGAAATTCGAACTTTGGCTTTAAAAATTCGAATTTCGTACTGAAACAGAACAAGTCTAAAGAGAAGTCTCTCTGACAGACGAATTTTTGCTTGAGAAAATTCAAATTTTGATAAGTGTCTGAAAGGAGCTTTCAGTAACAGACGAACTTTGGGTTATGAAAATTCGAATTTCAGACAAAATGTAACTTATGAAAACTAAAGAAATTCGTCTGAAATTATGAAAAAGTTCATCTGAAACCAAGTTTGGATTGAATTTCAAAATTGCTCACTGACAGAAGAACTTTGAATATAAAAATTTGAATTTCAGAAACTAAGCTTGTGAGTCTGTTACAATGATATGTTGACATACGAATGACAGTATTTATAAATTCGAATTTTGAAGTAAGTCTGAAAAGAGGTCTCTCTGACAGATGAACTTTGCCCTTTGAAAATTCAAATTTTGAATCATATGAACTACTGTGCCTTATAAACCAGCTATGGACAAACGAATTTTGGGGTTCCAAAATTTGAATTTCGAAGGCACTGTAGCAAATTGAAAATACTGTTCACACTTAACAGAAAAACTTTCTACTTGAAAATTCGTATGTCACAACAAAGAAACATTTTTCAAATATCAAAATTCGAATTTCACTTCATGACAGACGAACATCGGGCATTCAACGTTGAAGCTGTTAACCTTCGATTTCTGTGAAATTCGTCTATTGACCAACTGAAATTCGAATTTCAGTATGTCAGAAGTATTATATGCGGTTGGTTAATGGATAGTTTTTCAGAGTAACCGTTGAATAACTTCTCCAACGGATAGATTTTGTCTCTAACGAATAGTTGAGACCTAAATCTATAAATATAACATCATTTGAAGTTGTGAAAAATGATTTTAACATTGTATATACTGAAATTCTGCCAAATCATCTACTCAAAGTTTCTTACTCTCTCACTTCAATATTTGTACTCAAACTTTCATATTCACTCTGTTTAAGAGAGTTTAATCTTTGTAAACAATCTTATCTTCATCTTGAAGAAAGATTTTCTTGTGAGAGGATATCACAAGGGATTGGGAAGCACTTTGTAAGAGTGCATAGAGTGTATGAGTGAGCTCTAGGAATAGAGCATCATCTTTGTACTGAGGCATTTGTAAGAAGCCCACTGAATTCTTGCAGAATAGTGGAAAATCTCAAATGGTGACTTGGGGACTGGACGTAGGTCAAGTGGAGAGACCGAACCAGGATAAATATCTAAGTTTTCTTTTCTTTACTGCAACTTTTAAAGTTTATTCTCCTATACCCTGTTTTACCTTCTATACTTTGCTTTCTTCTCTTTCTTGATATTTTACAGAAAATTTTCAAGCTTCCCAATTAACCCCCCCTCTTGGGAAGCCAGCTAATCTAACACAAACTACTCAATGAAATCATGTTCTCTTGACTAGTTGATGATTTATCCTAAGTTTGGAAAACCAAAACTCATTCCTTTCATGATTTAGGGTTTGCCCGAAATTCATCTTGAGAAGGGGAAGAAATATACTCCATGAAACTACTTTAAACTACTCAAGAATACAAGTCTAAGGTAGCAAGAATCCTTACCAAGTACTAGAGCCTTTGGTCCATCAACTGTCTCCTCTTTCTCTTCCTCTTTCTTTCTTGTGTTTTTCTCTCTTTGTTTTGCTGCTGAAGGTTACGTTCAGAATAGATAGGAAAGAGAGGGATTAAGTGGTTTAATCACACACTAATTGCACAATTAACCTTAATCACCTTTCAACCAAAAGTCAAAACTTCCTTTACAAGTTTTTGGCATGCCTTTCATGAAAAGTCTTGGACAAAAAAAAGTGAGTTGAAACGTCACGTCTGAGAGGAAATTGGCCAAAAACTGCTCAATTTTTTCTAGTCCAGATATATCTTGAATCGAGTAATTTTTAACTGTACCAATAAAATCGCTTTTTATAGTAAATTAGCATTTTTGTGCTACAGGATTATTCCATATTTATTTTTATATTTCCTTAATTATCTTGTCCCAAATAATATCTATGTATGACCCATATCCTATCTCGGTTTCTTTTTAACTGTCCGTGGGGCTTACAGTTTACTTTATCATTTTTAAGTTACTTTTAGACAATCGGTACTGATTATTTCTTTATCCTTGAACATTAACCCTCAGTGCCATATACCATGGATTTCTCTTGTCGAGGGCTTCATTTTGACAGTAATTTTGTATATTTACAAAATTACCCTTGACATGGGGTTAAATTATAATTTTTAAAATTTTCTGGTCATTAGGTGTAATTTTCCCCCAAAAACTTTTGCACCCTTATTCCACATGAATTTTTTAGGTTTTGGGACATGAATGTTATTTTCATAATTCTTTAGGGACAAAAATATAATTTCTTATTTTTCCTTCAATCGAGAAAAATGACCTATTTGCCCTTTTCACGCAAAACGGTATCTGTCCATTTTTACAAATTTCTTATGTATTTCTAGATATTTTAGTATTTTTGGGATGTTACACATTCTCATCAAACTACTTATTGATTGAAAATGAGAACCCCATCAAGTATCTCCAGCTCTTTGTAAGGTGCCAATCTGATTTGCTCATTTTCCAATTTCAATTTCATCATTGGCAATCAAATTGTTAATTTGTTGTACTTGGGCATCATGTAACTCCTCATTTCATTTAGAGGAATTGACAACAACATTAATAATTGATGTCAAATTTGTAAAAAACTGGTGAACAAACTTAACCTCCCTAGATACTATAACCAAAGCTAATTGAAGTTTATGGGCCATACAATGCACATAATAAGCTAAGGGGCAGTCCATTCCATTTACCATGCATATTACTAGCACCATCATAACCTTGACCTTGAATATTTTCAACATGAAGGTTATAACGATTAACGATAGAACATACCTCTTTTTTAAGAGTTGAGGCCATGGTATCTTTGACATGCATAACATGAAAAAAGTGCTCTTTAATAAAGCCATCATGATCAACAAATCTCAAAATGATAACCATCCGTTCTCTCTTTGCCTCATCTCGAGCTTCATCAACAATAATGTAAAATTTGGCATTGCCAATTTCTTCCCTAATAAAATTTTTTACTTTACTGACAAGAATTTGTAGAAACTCCTTTTGAATTTTAGGAGACGTGTATGTGGCATTTTGTGGAGCATTTTCCAACACAACTTTATCAACTTTTTCATTGTAAGAAGCTAAAAGCTTTATTAACTCATTGCCCTTATTTTTTGAATCAATGCTCTCATAATTTCCTCTAAATGCACATGCTTGGAAAGCTAACCAATGAACACTATCAATAGTAGCACTGAGTCGTAGTCTTCTGTTTTCTAATTCTTTTGAGGCTTGTTTTTGTAACAGTTTCTCAAGGTGTTAAGACTGCTTCTTGAGATTCTCACAGCACTTTACACCATTTTTATGTGAAGAATTAGGATTTTTTTCCCACATGGCCTAACAAAGGACAATTTACTTTATCATTCACTTTTTCCCATTTTTTAAATCCATGAACTACAAATGCATCCAACCTACCAGATTCATTCTTGGCAAACAAATAGCATGGCAAATAGTAAGCAACATCATTCTTAGTTGAATACTCTAACCAATATGAATAAGCATTAAACCAAGAAGCTTGAAATTGACGACGATTGTTCCCTTCTCCAAAAAAAGGATACTCTATATTTCTTGGCTAATATGGACCAGCTTTAAGATAAGCATGTCTTCTCTCATCTTGTTGATTAATAGGAATTCCCATATTTGTGGTCGTAAGGCAGGATCACGTTCTATATTGATAGCATCCATTTCTTCAGGTTGAATTCTTCTACATTTTGTGGGGTATTCATTAAATTAAGAGTCATTTGATGATGGAATAACATTTGAAGTTGATGGTGAAGTCATTTGAGAGTCACTATCATTTTTCTTCTTGAAAAATGAAGCAAAACTTTTTTATGTTGTCATATTTGATATTTCAACTTCAACCTAAACAAATCCAAAAGAAAAAATATTTATTCTCTTGAACTCAACTATACTATTTATTCTTCTAAAAAATAAATAAACAATAATGAATACTCAATCCAAATTATATAATTATAATTAATATTTTACTCTTTGTTATGTTAATCAACAATTTCCATGGTTTATTCAATAGTACCAAAGACTAAAAGACAAAACCTAATATCCATTGAAAAGGAAGGGGAAAAAAAAGATAGAAAAGAAAGTAGCAATACCTGTCATAGGTTTCCGAGCAATTGTACAATGGATTGCTAATTGCTTTGTCTTTGATAGTTGAGTGTGACATAAACCCACAGACCACAACTTCTTACTCCTTTCGTGGGTTCACGTTTTATTTTGCCTTTTTCTAACACTAGCCCTACAACTTCTCACTCCCTGTGTTTTGATTCTTTTTCAACTTCTCTCTCTCTCTAATGACATGTCTTAATATATTTTAATTTATATTATTTAAAAATATATTATTAAAATCCAATTTAGATTTTCAAAAAGACTAAAGAAATATGAGTTTAAAAATTTGAGTCTATAGTACAATTTTTAAAACTTGAGGGGGTTGATTATAATTTTTTGAGGGAGCAGTAGTGTAATATACCCCTATATAAACACACACACACACATATATATATATATAGAATTCCTTGTGGGGGAAGGGGGGGCGATTGTCCCTTATTCCTAGTAGTTGGGTCCATCCCTATCTTCAGTGCTGCCCTAGCGCCACTACAACTTATTGTGGCAGCGCTTCTTCTAGAGCTTCCTATGTGAATAAAAAACAAGTATGATGCAATGCACATATTAGAACACAACCCTAATTTTGAAAATGAAAAAATTCTCAACTTCTTGAATCCATAACTTGGGCTTTGGACCTCTTAAGTGCAATGATTCGTGTGTCTATACAAAGCTTATAAAGTCCTTTAATTATTGGTACAAATCACATTTACAAATTAGATTGTTGAACTCATTTGGGGCATGCAAATCAAACCTACTCAATTTGTTTTTACCAAAACTCACAAAATGAGTTGTAAATAAACCAACTAAAATAAGCCAAACTTGACTAAATCATTATCAATAAAATTTAATACCAAGAAGCCACCTAAGATCTATACACAGTAAACAAGGGCTTTGAGAAGGGGATTCAATATTTCACTCTAAAGGTAGCATCCAAAATTTCATGCTACAAATATTATTATTATTATTATTATTATTATTATTATTATTATTATTATTATTATTATTATTATTATTATTATTATTGAAAATGAGAAATGATAACTCTACTTAGTCTCTTTGTAGATTTATTTTTATGTTAAAACTTCATAATTTTCTTTCTATAATTTTTTCTTCAATTTCATCTCCTCAAGACATCATCCCTAAATCATCTCTCTCTCTATTAATAGATAATTAATGGGAAATAAATTAAGATGGTCCAATTTAATCAAATTTTGACATGGTAAGTACATTTTGTCTCAAATTTGAATTTTTAAAAAAAATTTCTTGCTAAGTTTTGAGTAAATTTATATTCTGAAATTATTATTATTATTGAAAATGAGAAATGATAACTCTACTTAGTCTCTTTGTAGATTTATTTTTATGTTAAAACTTCATAATTTTCTTTCTATAATTTTTTCTTCAATTTCATCTCCTCAAGACATCATCCCTAAATCATCTCTCTCTCTATTAATAGATAATTAATGGGAAATAAATTTAATCCAAACTAATAATGCAATTATGAAATTAAACCAAGGTATGAAGATGCTACTTAAAAATTTGGACAAATTTAAACCTTTTGAAACCTTCCTAAGCCCAAAGAATAAGGAAATCAAGCCTCAGATTGCTTTCTAATAAAAAACCAAACAAAGCAAAGCTCAAAACAAGTTGATTATTGGCATATATAATCATGGCATGACAACCCATGTTGTAGGGTATTAAATTAAACAAGGTTTCAATTAATTAATGCAATATAGTGGACAACCTGGGTTGAATTTGAGGAGTGGTGATATAATTGAGTCAAGATTAATTAAGTGATTAAAAAGTGAATTAATTAATGAAGATGGGGAGTTTGATTAATTAAAATGCAATTAAAACTAAGACTATGCAACCAAATTGTGAATGCAAGAAAGTGAACTTCAGCCAACACAATGAAAGAGTGATAATCATGGATTTGGGTTTACAAATTGAGCTTTCCTAATTTAATTAATGTTAATTATGGTTAGTGAGAATGATTAGTAAATTCAATTAGCTTAGTCACCTTGAGACATCTAATTAAATTACAAACATCAGACAATTAATTTAGCTTGGAATCCCTACACTAGATTAATGCATGACAATTTGTTTAAGCTAATTAAACTCACTAATTAAGATGCCAACTAGGTTAATAATTACCTAATAACTAATTAAGTGATTAATTACCAAACCACACAATTAGTACACATAACAAGCTAAATCATACATGACCTCATAACATAATCCAACTTATCATGCTTAGGCAATTATAAATGAAAATTACAACCTACATTTACCAACAAATTAACATCTTAATCCTTGCTTAGAAACCATCAAAAACATAATACAAAACATCACCATAGTTTATGTCAACATTAATTACAATCTCATATAAAAAATCTATCTAACCATAGAATAGATCCTTAATACAAAGTTATATCCAAAGTCAACATTTCCCAATCCAATCATAAATCAACATCAACCTAAACATTGAATCAACATTAGATAAAAGATTGAAAAAGAAACCAAATAAGATAATAGAAAGACTACCCAAATCCACTTTGAAGCCTATAAACTCTTGCCATTGATTCTAGCCCTCCTCTATGATCACCACCAAGTTCCTTACTCCTCCATCAGACTAGGTTCTCTCCAAACAATGAAGAGAAATTCTCCCATTAAGAAAAGAAGCAAGAAAATAGGGGTTTAGTGAAGAAAATGTGGTAAGGAATTATGAAAATGAAGTGCATATGGTATGGGCATGTGTATGGATGAAGGAAAATATGGAAAAAAGAGAAAATGGAAGAGAAAAGAGAGGAGGGAAGGGGAGGAGTGAAAAATGGAGATGTGAGATTGAGAGGGAGGTGGTGTCTTTGGTAGGCTTTACTACCTAGGGTTAGGGTTTGTAAGGATGAATGGTTAAGATGGGTCCTTGGGGAGCAAGACAAGAAATGGAGAGTTAGGATTAGGTGGGCTAATTAACTAAGGTTAATGGGTAGACTAGATTTAAGTGGAATTATGGTAAAGTTAAGTTGCTATGGTAAATAATAAAGGGTTAAGATTAAATGGGAAAATGAATGGTGGGGATGAAAGGAAGGGCAAAATAATTAAGAGTCAATCAGATTAAAGATAGAAATAGGGAGACAATAAGAAAATAATTAAACAAGAAAATGAACAAATAGTGTGATTTTTCTTGCTTGGATTTCCACAATTACCCTCTAGCTTGGCCACCAAGTAGTTTCTAAGGCATACACAAAACAAAAATAAAACAATTAAAGTGTTTTGTCACAAAATAAAAGAAACAAGTGGAAAACAATCTAAGCCATTAAAAAATGATAGAAATGCAATCCAAGGGTGGAAAACAAGTAAGAAATTTTATGCAAAATATGAGAAGAAAATGGGAAATTTTTGTTAGAGTATGTTTGGTTGTGTTTTGAAATAGTTTAGCTGTGTTTTGGTAGTAAAAACCATGGTTTAATACTTTATCATCAAAAAACCAAGCAACTTTTGGAATTAGTATGTTTGATGCATCAAATCATATTATTGTGGAGTAGTACTCTTATAAAATAGACATTTTAAGCTTTTTATGTAGTCCTTATTTGCATTTTTTATTCAATATTTATAGCTAAAAATATGGGATTTTAAAGTGGGAGGACAGAAGCTGTTTTGTGTGGGCACCTTTAGGGTAGTTCCAAGTGATGGGAGAGTGTGGTCTATGGCTTTGGGAGTTGATTTCCAATGATTTTTTGGTCAAATCATTTAGGTAATGTGATATATATACTTGCTTCTTTCTTCATTCTATATACTGTAATTAATTTAGACTTTTCATTTGGTAGAGATTTGAGGAACCCTAAGTGAAGAGCTTTGATTTTAGGGATTGAAAGTGTTGGAGAATGATATTAGGAACTCTCTTTTGTTAAGGGTATTGCTTACTTGGTGTTTTATAATGGTTTGGAGTTAAAAACTCAAGCTTATATGTAACAACTTTTATGGATGCACTATTACATAAATGACTTTTGTTGACACACAAAAGTAGGTGGTTATTTTAAAAATCGCCTACAAAAGTAGGGCGGAAGGCTTTTTTAGGCAGTTTTAAAATAACCGAGTACAAAGATAGACATTTAAATAACTGCCTACAAAAAATAACATGAGAAAAAATAAAAAATATATATAAAAGAAAAGTAGGTGTTTTTTAAATATAACTGCCTACTTTTATTAAAATATTTAAAGGAAAAGTAAGTGATTTTTTATATAACTGCCTACTTTTCCTTATTTTTTTAAAAGAAAAAATTTCCCCTAAACCCTTACCATTTCAAATCAATGAACTTAGAAACACTTTCTCAGCTCTAAAACTCTTCCTCTCCATTACTCTTCATTGGCTCTTTCCTTCTATTGGCACTTCCATTCTTGCTCTCACCAAGTTCGCATTCTCACCTCCAAACCCTGGTTCTCGTTCTTGGTTCAACATGCTCAACTCCAAACCCTTCTTCGCGGTGTTTTTGCTTATGTGGGTGCTTTTCATCATTGCCTCCATCTTGGTTCAACATGCTACTCTTCATGTTCTCCCTCCTTGTTCACTGACTTCATGGGTACACAAAAACATGAAAGGGAAGGAAGCAACAAAAAACAGAGAAAGGGTAAGCGCTGAAGTGCTTCAATAGTCAAATGCTTCAATTTATATATAGAGAGGGCTAAGAAGAAGGAAACAATTCAAAAGGGATGGAGGTTGGAGAATAGAGAGAGAATGTTGAAGAGACAGAGTGATTTGAGAGAGAGAGAGAGAGTAATTTGTAAAGGAGAGAAGCTAAGAAAGAAAGCTATCAAGAAGAGTGTAGTGAACTGAGAAAGAATTAGGCACTACGGGTATGAATGTCATTCTTCACTCTATTTATCCCCATTTTAATCCTATGTTCTTAGTGTATGTATCACCTGTCTGTAATGTTGCGTGCTAAATTATGATGCTGTTGTTAGATTTCAATGTCGAAGAGTAGAAAATGTCATACTCTGTACTATATGCTTGTTAGGTGTTTTTCTAAATGTGGAAGAGGAATTACTTGTCTAGGAGATATATAAAAATAAAATGAAAGCCAATTTTAAAGCTCTATTGGTATATTGTTAAGGTTAAATTGCTTCAGACAATATATATAGAATGAGCTTTGAACTGGTTTCATAATTACCAGTCCCTCTTATTTAAGACCATTTTATATTTCCTTGGATTATTGCAATAAATTTCAGTGATGGAAGGATTATTTGACTTTTCCTAGATTTTGAAATTTGGTTGAAGAAAATGGATTTATACTTACATGGTTGTTATGGTAGCAATTATGAACAATTGGATCTGAATCGTATGTAGTTAATGATTGGCTACAAATAATACAATCATAAGGAGACAAAGAAAAGAAAATACAAGTAAAAAAAAAGAGGACGTGAATTCCATCACAGTTTTACTGTTTTGTGTAATTTTCTCTCTAAATGAATGACTGCATGATTGTAGAAAATTTAATTTGATAAACAAATGCAAACATGACATTCTCTGATTTTGATTAGGAAAGTGTTAAGTGGAACTATCAAAATTCAAATGGAACCATGAGTGTAATGTAATACCCTACCTCCTGACACCTCCTGACTCAACTAAAAACTTCAAGATTCAACCAAACACAACCCAAACAACTCAAAACAACTTTCCAAAACTTCAAAGTAGCAGAAAAACACCAGAAAAGCACCTGAACAGGATGAGGCCGCGGCCTTCTACAGTTGTGCCGCGGCTCCAATCCTTCACAGATTCACTGACGCCCACTATCTTGCTGGCGCCACGGCCTGGATTTCTGACACTGCGGCCCTAGCATCAGAACTTATATTAGCAAATTGCTGATTTACCGGGCCAACTTCTGACGCGCATAACTTCTTGCTCCGATTGACCTGATTCCAACTCCTGCATGTCACTCTCATCCCAATCTAACTATAGACATCCATTTCACTTGAATCCAACTCCATTTGTAGATTCTGGACACCCAACACCATTTTGGCCACATTCTGACCAAAACTCACAACCTATCACCTCCAATTGCTACCAAAGGCAAACAGACACCCAGAGACCTTTTACACAGGTCATATTTGGCTAAAGCAACATGTCCAAGGAGGTTTACCCTTAAGAAACCTTTCCTTCGACAATTGACCCCCTTGAACCCCAAAACCACATGATGGGCTATATGCCCACAACTCGCATACATGGCCCAAAACCACCTTTAGGTTTGCAGTCAACCATTCTATCATACAAATACCTGCTCATATATTAAAGACCCATACTAGGGTCCACTATCAACATCACTATCATCCCATAACATACAGATAGTACTCCCAGGACTCTCATCCAAGCAACCAGCTACAACAACCTACTTGGCACAAAATTACATAAACTAAATTATAACCACTAAATATAGTTGGAATTCCCGAGGACGGAAAGACCGCTAACTCCTTGATCCTTCCGAACGAGCACTAGAGTCTTCACCTGAAAGATTAGTTCATGGGAGAGGGGTATGAGACAATGTCTCAGTAACCGGGGACAACCACACACACACACACACACACATATATATATATATATATATAATATCATCAATACCACACACACATATATATACATACATCACACACAATTCATGAATGCAATGGGAAATGAATGAGATGCATGTCACCCTCATAGAGAACCCGTCTTTATCCTCCCTAACACATATATCATCCATCCTTATCCTCCCTAACACATATATATATCTAACCTTATCCTCCCTAACATATATATATCTAACCTTATCCTCCCTAACATATATATATATCATCATACATCATATTGTCATCATATCATCACCACTCCATCCGCCATATATCACAGTCTTACAATGCCATGTGGTGATGCTAATGTATCATCATATCATTATCATCATAATCATCATCATAATGCCATGTATGCATCATGTCATATCATATCAATATCATCATCACATAACTCATCATCATAATCATAATCATCATCTAACTGTACACATACCACGATATATATATAAATAGTACGCATAAACACATCAATATCGTGGTATGAAAGAGACATGTATATATATATAAATATATGTACTATCATATAATATAATCAACACGATATAAGCAAACACCCGATTACCTCAGGTTGTCAACATCTCGCACATAAGGGCTTAAGCGATCCTCAAGAGCACCCCAATCACGAACTATGTGCCTCCGATTAGTCAATCTATCATTACAACAATATAATACCTTTAATTAACATAACTCCCATAACACTACAATCCACAATCTAGCTGTCCAAGCTTAACCCGGAGTTCTAACAATATACACACATAGCAATAAACCTTAAACAACCATTCAAACACACACCAACATATACCATTTCAGATTTTCACTTTTTTTCCCAAATTCCAACCTAGAGTTTAACTCAAACCCATCATAATCCAATTAAAACTCATACCCAAAGCTTGCTAACACCACAAAACACTCTTACAACACAGAATCAAACATTTTAATCAGTGGAAATTACTCAAACCAGAAACCCTAAGCTTCAACTCAACTTCCCATCGAAAATGGAGAAGAAAAGAGAAGAGAGAAGGCTGGGGGTCACTTACCAACAAAGATCCAAGCTCTTGGATGCCCAAAAACACTCCCATTTGCTGGAAAACTCAAACCCTAGCAGAGCTCATCGCTTCTTGTCCATCGCTCCCTCTGTTTCTTTCTTTTGTTTTCGTCTGAAATGATTCTAATTTAAACTAGTTTCTTAACTCTCATCGCAGCTCTAGATAAGTCCGTCGCGGCACCACCAGTTTCAACTAGAAATGCCACTGGAATTGGCTATTGCCGTGGCTGCCCTACTTCTCGCCATGGCGTGGAGCCCATTTCTTCTCCACTTGAACCTTCCTTCGTCCTATTTTCTTTGGTCCTGCACACAATGCCAAAGACATGTGTCATGAGGGGTGTTACATATAGGTTGTCCATATATGTGAATGCAAAGTTGCGAAAGTGGCATTACTTTACATATTTTCATGAACAGGTTTTTAGAGGCTTAGTTAGCTTCTGATTCATGTATTACACACTAGATTAGAATGTTTTGTTTTCTCATATAGTATAGCAACTACACTACAATACAATCTGTGAATGAGAAGCTGAAAACTTATAAATATCTTTTTTTGGTTCATGACTTGAGCTCATTGTAAATGTGGTTTTTTACATCCTTAGCATTAGCCATCACCATTGAGTTTGTTGTAATATTTTCTCTTGGAGTGTGGCTTCTATACTTCTTTTGGTAAAGCAAAGAAGAAATGGGGGAGAAAGGCCTTTGGAGCTACGTACTATAATTGTGCATATTGCATAACAATTATAACAGTTGTTGCTCAAGTTAGAATAGTTTAAGTTAGTGATTTTTTGTTGAGCAATGGATGGATACTTAGAAGATGTAATCTCTTATATCTTAAGCATGTCTTGACTTTAGCTACAATGCACAATATCCTTCCTTCCTTTCAGTTGATCATATACAACTTTCTCTAGTTGGTAGAACCTCTTTCCTGCTAAAGGTAAAGTTATGCTTCTTGCAAGGTTGCACCTGGTGGCAAAACAACTTATATTGCTGCTCTCATAAAGAATACTAGTTTGTTGACATATCTTACTAAACCTTTATTGTTTGTAGTTTACTTAGACTTAAATAATGTCCATGCAAGATTTTAGAATTAAAACCTATTATTAATTTTGTTTCATACCATTAAATTATGGATAAGTGACCAAAACATGGTATTGTCAAATAATTCATACTTGATTAGTTTCTTTTACTTGTCAAAAGATACATCACAATTCATGTATATTATTTTTGACATTTACTACGCCAATTTTGAGCTTTACTGGCGCTTAATAGTTGGCGTTTCTATAAAAAATACTAACTAAAGTAATGCTCAACTAACAAAAGTTGGCATTTATTCTTAAAACGCCAATAAAAATAGAAAAATTGATAACAAAAGTAGGCGTTTGATTTGAAAAAGCCAACTAATATAAGAAAAGTTGGTGTTTTCATCACAAATGCTTACTATTCTTTGGAACAAAGATGGCATTTTCAGTGAAAAACGCCAAACATAACTTACTTAAAATTTTCAATCCTCAAACTATTTAGAAAATAGTCACTCGAACCTATTCCTTCTACCTTCTTTTCTTCACCTCCTCTTCCTTGCAAATCCCTAATTAAAGACCCACACCACCATTTCAAACATCTCTACCCCTACTCCCCCCACCACCACCCACGGCCACACTTTCTCCATTCTCATTCACCATGTGTTGTGAGCCCTCGAACTCATTTCCTTCTGCCTTCTCTTCTTCACCTCTTCTTCCTTGAAAAATCCCTAATCGAAGGCCCATGCCGCCGTCACAAACACCATCACCTACAGTCATGCCTTCTCTATTCTCGTTCATCATGCGTTACTAACCCTCAAGCCCATTTCCTTCTACCTTCTCTTCTTTAACTCCTCTCCATTGCCAACCCTAATCGAAGACCCACGCCCGCTATTGCAAACATGTTCACTACCACTCATGACCACACCTCTGTCATTCTAGTTTACTATGTTCTGTGAACCCTGAAGATATGGGGTTGATGCCGTCAACTCCGCTCAAGAGCAATGCATTCTCATGGGACACGGTGGAGTATCTCATGAAAATTGCTTGAGTTTCCATTTGATTCCTAATGGCCTACTGACTGTATTCACCAAGCTTGTGAGTTTTATGGTTAGTGATATTACAATTATTACTCATCATTATTATCTAGGATGCAGAAGCAAGTTACTGCCAGAAAGAAGAAACTCTGGTAGCTAGCTTTAGTTTACATCTTTGAGTGGTTTGGGTATGTTAATCTTGAAAATACATAAATTTGAGATTCAATTTCTTTCTCCAATATTCTAACTTCTTGCCACATAATCTTAATAGGTGGTTGGATGAACAAAAGAAGTTGGTAGGTGTATCCTCCAAGTCTCCAGTGTAAGTGTTATCCATGTCTTCATATGTATAGGTTTAGGAATATAAGCATCACTAATTTATCAATATATGAATCATGTGACTTGCAGGGACTTACTAAAAATTTCAAGGAGAAGGATACCAATTACTCTAGTTCTGTAACATTCACCTATGAGTCATTCATGTTGAATGTTCTGCCATTTCTCTTTGCCTAGAAACTAATGGTTTTCCTTTGTGATTGCTAGTCTCCTAGCTTTCTAATCTCCATATATCTCCATTCATTGTGTTTAAATGTTAATAAGTAAGCATGTTCTAAGATGGTTACTTATGGTCATTATAACAACCCTCATTACATTATCCTTAACTTAGTCTTTAGCTAACGGAGTACAATTGATGATGTGTGCAGGACTGAAGGAACCAAGACCAGAGAAGGGATCTAAATGATATATAAGCTAAAAATGAAATAGAGAAGGGCCACGTCGCGATGAGAGACACTCGGGATATTTCAATTTTTTCAGGCTAAGAGTACTTGCGTTACGGTGAGAGTCGGGAAATTTGTTTATATCGGACACATTTCAGTTGGCCAATCGAAATAAAAATGGAGGGAGAAATGAAGAGTAGCACTAGGGTTCATGATTTTTGGCACTTGGAGGTGAGTTCTGGTCTCTCGAAGCTTGACTACAAGTTAGTAAGTGATTCTTGCTCCTCCCTCTTCATTTTTCTTCACTTTTTAAGGTCGATTTTCGGGTATATGTTTGGGTTTTTGGTTGTGGCTAAAATCTACCAATTAAAATGGATGAAATGTGATTAATGAAATGCTATTCAATGTTAGAAATCTTTGGGTTCGAGTATTGAATGGATAATGATGAGTTTGAGTTGAACCCTAGGTTGATTTTGGTGAAGGGGGCATGAAATCCAAAATGAACGGAATTGGTTAGATTTGAATGATCATTAGGAGCTTATTGATGTATGAAAATATGGTTGGAACCTTGGGTTAAGCCTAAATAGTTGAATTATAGAATTTGGATAATTATGTTATATGTTAATTGAAGATATTATGGTATTGTAAAGGTTGTTTGGTTGATCAGAGGAGTTCGAGTTGGCCATCTGAGAAGCTTGTGGAGCCATGTGTATGGTATTGACAACTTAAGGTAACCGGGTATTTGTGATTTATGTGAATATATGTTGATATATATATATATATGCATGTTCCTTTTCATACTACGATATTTGTTGTGTACGTGCATGGTTTTTCTACATATCATGGTATACACACGGCTAGTTGAAATAGGATGATTGTGTATGATGTGTATTTATGGTGTTGTAGCATCCCTATACCATTGCATGCTAACATGTCCATATGATGATTATGATGATGATATATATATACGTGTTTTGAGGCATGTTGGCATGACATTGACATCATCACCATTTGATTGCATAGTGAGAGATTGATGTTGAGGTGATGATGAGATGTGATATGATGATGATATGATAAAGCTCCCTACCACTAAATCCTCTCATATAGATAGGAGAGCTAGGTGTCAGTGAATAAAATGATATGATGAAATATCCCTATAACTAAATCCTCTCATATGTCCAAGAGAGCTAAGTGGCAGTGAATTTGGGAATGTCCCTTTCCTAAATCACCACCAATTCATAGTGGTATAGAGAAAGGAGAGCCACGGTCCAAGTACTAATGTGACCTTTGGCCAAGTTGCATTAGTGTAAGGTGAGCTTGGTGATATCTTAGAATTAGTCTTCACTGACTGTTGAAAGGGAATCATCTATCTAAAATGTCTTGTGATGATGTCAGTTCGTGGTTCTAACCATGTATGAGAGAGAATATGCATACCATTTCATTTGCATTTCATTGTACCATGTGCACGATTGTGTGGATTATTGATATATATATTGCCTGTGGTTGTGTTCCCAGTTACTGAGACTTTGTCTCACACCCCCTTCCCATGACTAACATTGCAAGTAAAGACTCTGGTGCTAGTCCGAAGAAGACAAAGGAATTGTAGTCACTTCGACGTTGGGAATCTTCTAGTCATCGATGGTGTGTGTATTGTCTATGTTATATGTGCCAAGTAGGATAGCATGTTTGTAAGTTATATGAGAATAATGACATTGAGATTATGATGGTTGTTTGATGTTGATGGTCATGAATGTTGCATGATGATATGGATGATTGTAATGATAATGTTGATGATGATGAGTTTGGATATGTGGTATGTATAAGTGTGTATGTGTGATGATGGTTTGGGCCCTGACATGGGTTGTCATTGATGGAACAAATGTCTTTCTATCAAAATGGTCGCATGAGAGACCAAAAAAGGGGTTTTGGGTCTAGATGACGTGATTTGGGCATATAGCCCATTATGTGGACTAGGGGTTCAAGGGGGTCAAATCTCATATGAGTGGTTCTTTTGAGGTGAAACCTCTTTTGACAAGTTGGTTGAGTCAAATAGGACTTGTATGAATGGTCTTTAGGTACCAATTTGCTTTGGGTGGCAATTAGAAGAGGTTTGTGGTACGTTTGGTAAAAAAGTGACTAAAATGGTATCGGGTGTCTAAAATCTCCATGCAGAGATGGATTTGAATGAAACTGGTGTTTATGGATAGATTAGGATAAAAGTGACTTGTAGAAATTGGAATTAGGTCAATCAGAGGTCGGAGCATAAAGTTGAAATTGCTGATATGGTATCAGCAAGGGGTGTCGCAATGTCAATCACCTATTGAAAACAAATTTTGAACCCAAGAGCTTCTGCTTCATGGCGTTATTATAGCGGCCACAGCGTCGCACTCTGATTTTCTATTCTGCTTTGGTTTTAGTCAGATTTTCAAGGTTTTAAGTAATAGGTTGTAGGATTCTTGTAGTAGAGTGTTACATTCATAGCAATTTGCATGGAGCACTTGTTTTAATTTGTGTTAAATTATCTTATCTATCTTCTCCTATATTATCATTATAAGATTAGTATAAATAAATTTACCTCATTTTAAATGCTTTAAATTACCAAGAGTAATTATTCATATAAAAAAGGATTCTTTTTTATGTTAACTATTTTAGCAAGATATTTCTGATATTTGTTTATCATTTTGGTGTTGTAGTTAGCTTCAAAAGGAGTTGAATTTGAAAGAGAAATTCTTGAGGTAAAGTATTCTTTCATTAATGATAAAGTTGCACAATTGCAAGAGAAGTTAAACTTTTAAATTAATGACCTTATCTATGTATGCATTTTGTTTATCTTTGAAAAGATATGTTTAAGTAGCAATATATTCAATTACTTTTAGTAATTTTATGGTTTGTCCAAATTTTCCCATATATAAAGTTGGAAACTCGGATTTCCTCCCGTTATATAAAAAATGAAATGAATAGTTTTATTATTAGGACTATCTTACAAGATTGTAGAAAAATAATGAAGTACATGAAGGATCCATGTTTAAATATTCATGTTTCTCTAAATGCAAACTAAGATTATTTATAAATTAAAAAAAACTGGTGAACAACTTTAGATTCCAATGGTATAAAATGGATGAAGCACAAAAGAATTATCAACCCTGACTTTCATGTGGAGCAATTAAAGAGATATATTTTTCTGTCTTTAAGTTTAATTATATGGACTTTGTTAATTTTTCAAAGCTTTAAATTTGTGACAGTGAATGTTAGGAGCATTCTACGAGAGTTGCAGTATAAAACTTAAGATTTATACTAAGAAATCACAGGATCTTCCTGTGGAAAGAATGAGGTGCCATGAGGATGAAGATAAAATAGTAAAGTTTAGGTACAGTTTCCAATTGTTGTTCTTGATTAAACTTGAGATTTAATATTACATTTCTGGTATGAGGGGTATCTATTTTGTGACTTCATTTCCAAAAGAAAAGAATAAAGAATACAGTATTTTGCTATTTTTCACCCTTGAAGATTAAATTCCTTCTACTAAAAGTATAATAATGGTTAATTTAACAATGAATGGGAGCACCATTTTTGTTTTTAAAATATATATATATAGGGAAGATGCCACCATACTCAAACTGAGACTAGTAATCCATGATGAGGTATTTTGAGATACCAAAACTCATCAGCAAGCACGGTTATTGTGGCCTTTCTTATTCAAGTGCATTTCTAAACTATGACATCTATATATGATCGATTTAACAATGAAGATGAGTTTTTAGACTAGGACACCCTGATGCTAAACTACTTGGCATTTCCTTTCCATGGCACGAAAGACATTTCTCATTACTAAATAGTAACTATCTCTTATTATTTTTTTAGTATTTGAGATATAGTTGAAGGTATTATTGGTCCTTCTGCATCCCTTGAAAGGTATAAGAACCTTCCTTTATTCCTTGTTACTACTTATTTAATATATGCTCAATCAGTTAATTACTTGTCTATATCTGTAGAAAAGTCCATTACGCTATGATATTGTTATTGGTCAAGGGGGTACAAGTGCATGGAAGATGTGCAGCCCTGACAAGTCCACGTCATTGTGTCTATTTTTTGACATTGTGAGGAAGGACGGTCCTAATGCTACAATTCAATCTACGAGCAATCAATTTTACTTCTAATTCTTGACATAGTATGAACACCATCCTAGTGAATGATGCTTCTAAGTAATCTATTTTCTGCTATCGTTGTATAGATGAAATATTTCTTACTCAATACAGATATTTTGATTCAATTATTAGAACAATAGTGGCCAAATGAGATTTGTAGTTACAACCCTTTCCAGGAGATAGGTTGCTGGACCAGGAAGCATACAGGCAAGATTTGCCATTACTGCCCTTTGATTTATTATGTCTATTTCTTTTGATTTCTATTGATGATACAAATTCCTTTGAATGTGCCTATTTGTGACAATATTTCTCACTCAATACAAATTCTTTTGCTGGACCAGGAAGTATACACCAGAAGGGTTGCTAGTTCATGTGTTTGGTAATAGGGAAGGCATTAGCTAATTGTTTTTGGCTCTCTAGGTTGTATCTTAGGTGGGTTATTTTTCTTATTTGTTTCTTTACTGATAGGATATATTCTAGATTTTTTTTTTAAATTGGTGTTTGTAAACTTTATTTGTTATTAATAAAATTTACTTTTGCTGGCAAAAAAACTGTATTATATTTGAAACTGTAAAGAAAATGAAAAATATTAAAAAAAAAAAAAAGCTTTTGTTGCTGTTTAAAAAAGAGGGAGAGAAAAATTAGAGTTTGTAGAAGAAATGCCAACTAATTGTGTCTATTTTTTGACATTGTGAGGAAGGACGGTCCTAATGCTACAATTCAATCTACGAGCAATCAATTTTACTTCTAATTCTTGACATAGTATGAACACCATCCTAGTGAATGATGCTTCTAAGTAATCTATTTTCTGCTATCGTTGTATAGATGAAATATTTCTTACTCAATACAGATATTTTGATTCAATTATTAGAACAATAGTGGCCAAATGAGATTTGTAGTTACAACCCTTTCCAGGAGATAGGTTGCTGGACCAGGAAGCATACAGGCAAGATTTGCCATTACTGCCCTTTGATTTATTATGTCTATTTCTTTTGATTTCTATTGATGATACAAATTCCTTTGAATGTGCCTATTTGTGACAATATTTCTCACTCAATACAAATTCTTTTGCTGGACCAGGAAGTATACACCAGAAGGGTTGCTAGTTCATGTGTTTGGTAATAGGGAAGGCATTAGCTAATTGTTTTTGGCTCTCTAGGTTGTATCTTAGGTGGGTTATTTTTCTTATTTGTTTCTTTACTGATAGGATATATTCTAGATTTTTTTTTAAATTGGTGTTTGTAAACTTTATTTGTTATTAATAAAATTTACTTTTGCTGGCAAAAAAACTGTATTATATTTGAAACTGTAAAGAAAATGAAAAATATTAAAAAAAAAAAAAGCTTTTGTTGCTGTTTAAAAAAGAGGGAGAGAAAAATTAGAGTTTGTAGAAGAAATGCCAACTAAAATGGATCTTTAGTTGGCGTTTCTTCTATAAACGCCAACTAAAGTATCCACATTAGTTGGTGTTTGTTCTGAAAAAGCCAACTAAAGGTTCACTTTAGTTGGCATATGTAGAATTAGTCCCTTTTTTTATTAGTGCTGGAATGGTTATGTAGGGAAAGAGAGAAGATAATATGTGGGAGCTCATAGCAATTTTGGTTTTGAGAATTAAATGAGGAGGTCTATTCCATTCTTGATTTCTCAATAGCCTATAACCTCACGATTATAAATAGTTGTTTTAAGAAATAGGAGGAGCATTTAGTCACATATAAAAGTGGAGCCCAAATGTCACAAATTGACTTCTTTTTGGTAAGGAATTCATATGGAAGAGCTTGTAAAGATTGCAAAGTGATCCCTGGTAAGAGTTTAACTTCACAACATAGGGTCTTGGTCCTTGATGTGCACTGGTTAAGAGCCATAAACTGAAAAGTCAAAAAGGTTTAAATCTTAGGATTAAGTGGTGGCAACAAAAAGGTAAGCAATAATTGACCTTTACGAGAAAAGTATTGGAGGAATGTAATTGGGACTCACAAAGAAGTGATAATATCTTGTGGGATGAGATGGCTAAAAGGATCAGGGATACTGCTAAAGCAGTCTTGGGTGAATTCAAAGGTTTTAGACCTAGAGATAAAGAGTTTTGGTGGTGGAATGAGAGTGTGCAAGAGAAGACTAAACATAAAAAAGGAGTGTTTCAAAGCCTTACACTTGTGCAATAATGAGAAAAATTGGAAGAGTTATCGCTTAACTAGAAAGAAAACTAAGAAAACAGTAAGTGAGGCTCGATCTAAAACTTCTGAAGAATTCTACCAAGATTTAAAAACAAAGAATGGTGAACGCAAGATTTGCAAAATTGCCAAGAATAGGGAAAGAAAGTCAAGAGATTTGGATCAAGTAAGATGTATTGGTTACTAATAATGATATTAAAAAAAGATAGGAAAACTACTTTTATAAGCTCTTCAATGATGAATTAGGTATGACTAGTGATACAAAAGGTTTAACAACTTATGAAGATGAACTGAATTTGAGTTTCTATCATAGGATCCTAGTTGGACAGGTAAAAAAAGCTCTTAAGAGAATGGATAAGGGTAAAACCATTAGCCCCAATGGTATTCCTATCGAAGTTTGGAAGTTCTTAGGAGAGAATAGGACTTTGTGGCTAACTAAGCTTTTTAAAGAGAAGTTTGAACCAGAAAATGAACATTAGAGTTTAGAGACTAAACTGTATGAATCTAAGCGGTAATTTCCCAATTTCTTATTCCTTTCATGTATTTCAAGATGTTCATGATTTTTAAAAGCTTGAACCATTAGGAAATGATTTTTGTACAATTAGTTATGATTTTTTAAATATCATTGCATAATTTACTATTAAACTGTGAAAAACAACTTTAAATAGTTTTAAGTTTTTTATTGGTTCAAGTACTCAAAGGGCTTTAGAATGCTTTAAAACCAAGCAGTTTGCATGGGAAAAGATATTAAATTATAAGACATAACAAAATAGGGAATGAATTAAATGGTGAATCAACTATGAGCTTGGAAAGGGTATTTGGGCCTGTCCTCACCTAATTAAATGATTATCTATGCTTAAGATTAGGTTAACTAAATTAATTAATTAGAATAGACAATTAACGACTAGGTCCAATTTTTTATTAAGCTAGTTTGCATTGACACCTAACCAAACCAATTTAATTATGTCTAGTTCAATTAATTAACCTAATTAATATATTGATTAAACTAATTAATCAGACCTATAAATCAATAATTAAATATCCAATTAACTTAATCAAGTAACTTGAGCACCAATTATGTTCCACCTAACTTAGCATTAACTAGATTACATCAAATATCATTGATTTCACATAATTAACACTAAATCAAGCTATAAATTTGAAATTTGCAGATATAGACATAAAGAACAATGCTCATATCAACATGAATTAACCAAAAATAATGTATACAAATCCAATTCAACAAGTTTCCAACAATCTAACATCAATCATTACAATTTCCATCAAATCCAACCTAGAACCCTAAATTAAACTCAATATAAATCGAAAGAAAAAGATGAGGAGAGAGTGAAAGAACATCCCAAAGCTTCATTTCAGCACCATAGGCTCCAAGCTCAAACTCCCTTTTGCCTCCACCATAGATGATTCACCTAGCTAACCTAGTCTTGCAATAGTTTGAAATTGCAAAGGAACGAGCACTTTCAGCCATAGTAAGGAGAAGATGGAAATGATAATCTAGGTGCTTGATAAAGGTAGAAGGGCTTCAACTGTACAGATTTAGCAGCTCCCATGGTGTTGCTCTTCCTTGGCCAAGACAATCTAGGTGAAAGGATGGAAGAAACTGATGAAATGGAAGAGAGGGAAGGTAGAAATGATGGAATAATGTATGGGAATGGAGGAGAAGCAAAGAATTAATGGAGGAAGGTAGAAGGAATGTGGCTGAAACCAAAAAACCTTAGGAGAGCAAAAGAAAGAAGATGAAAGAAGAGGAAGGAAGTGTCTTGAAGAATTATGACCGAATTAAAGAATGATCTAGGCTTTTGGTAGGTTAATGATGGCCAATTTAAGTAGGACAAGAGGGAAATATTAGGTGACTATGATGTGTCAAAATAAGGCTGAGGTGGATCTTAGGTGGTAGGGTGATTAGGATAGAAAAGATGATGTGGTGATGAGGTGTCAAGATAAAAACAAATAGGGCTTAGGTGTAATGTGATATGTAATTAGGTGATGGTGTGGACAAATGAGAGCGGATTTTGGTACCACCTAGGACTCCATGTTGATAAGAAATCTTCCCACATGACATGTCCCAAGACCTATTAAAAAATGTTACACAAAATAGTGAATATGACAATGTAACACATGTAACATATTTTAATAAAACTTAGGTCAAATTTCATAATCACCATTTAACCATGATTAGCCCACAAATTATTCACAAAAATAACACAAAAAATAGAGGACAATATTCTGAAAATAATGCAAAAGAAAAGAACTACAAATCCTAAGAAAATAGGGAGAAAATGGAATTTGTGGAAAAATTACCAAAATGTCCTAGGTGACCAAACTTTGACTCCTTCTAATTTGCAATCCTTAATGACTATAGCCAACTTAAGTAACTATGATTATGATTGCTTAATACAATGGTTAGGTGATTAAATCCAAAATTATGAGGGAAAATTAAAATTAAAATCAAGTGGCTCTCTAACTTAGGGTAAAATCTTAGGGTAAAATAGGCAAGTGGAAAATGATAGAAACAGTGATCCAAAATGAGTTCAACATGAATGAAAAACTAAGGATATGGTATGGTAGGAATTGTCAAATGATGTATGGAATGATAACTTCTCGAGAAAAGCTCACAAGATTAATCTTTAAAATTTCCCAATTAATTATCTAGTTAAACTTAATTAAGCACAAAATTAATCTAAATCAGCACAAATGACACTGATATAAAGAATTAATCCCTAAAACCATGGAATATGAAATATCAACACAAAATAAATCTAATTCTATTATTTGAACCCTAAATTCCACTAAACATAGAATCTAGATAAAATGTGAAAATTGCACTTAAGTACCTAGAATTAACCAAAATCACACAACAAAAACACTTAAGTATGAGAATAAAAATAATGAAAATATATGACCTATCATCTTCACATACTTGGGGATCATATTGAGCACATGTAGGAGTTAGATTATCCCATGTTCCGTGTGCTAGTTTTTGGTTGTTAGTGGGTTGACAATAAAGAACAATTTTCAAATTGATGAGAAAAAACAAACACACCAACATTAAAGGAGTGGACCACGTGGAGTGACACACATAAACATTGCTCTAGAATGAGAAATCAAGTTCTTGGATAGAATATATTGAGAGAAAACTCATAAAACAAACGTAATATTACTTATCAAAAACTCTCCCCAATACATGCTCGTTATATTTGTAAGCAATAGACAAACTGCTAGACTCCTTATGAAAAAGGAAACTAAGAGAATATTGTCTTACACATATTATTTAGGAAACTAACTCAAATAGTGAACAAAGACAAAATAGGAAACTAAACAAAATTACTAGTAAATAGGAAACAAATTAAGCTACAAAATAGTAAACTATTTGATTTGGCTTGGAGAATAGGTATCAGCATAACTTGGGAAGCAAGTATGCATATAAAACACCTTTTGGCAGTTCAAAACTGCAATCTAATGTGGTTATCACATTGTCCCTCTTTCCTTTTGACTTTGTAATCCATTTGGGCTTGAATAAGCAAAATATTAAGCCCCCGTTTGCCTCCTGCCTCCTACAAGGGAGTATGAGTGTCCTGGCTTCGGCTTTTAATATGTTGTCGTGGGCTCCAATTTATTTTCCAACCCCCTGGAACGTCCTCTTCTCATTGGGCCCTCCGCTTCTCCACTTGAGACGGATTAAGTCTCATCACAGGAAATGCATGGAACATGTATTGGATTTGACATGCGGACTTATTTCTCATCACAATGTGACTTATCCATCATATTCTAGTAATGAGTTGGCTATTAGCTATATAGTTATTAATTAATTATTAATAATACGAGTTGTGTTTTTCAAATTCTAACCATTACAACAACAATAACATTCTTAACCTTATCCTACTAAGTGGGATCAACTACATGGATCATATGATACCGATGAACTCTATCAAATATCATCTCTTCAAATAAATCATTTATCAAGAAATCACACCTTATAACTTTTCTTAGTATTCTTCTTGATTTTCCTCTACGCCTTTTAATAGGGTTACTGCAATGAAAAAAAAAACTAATGTAATGAGTCACAAACTAAGTGCACACATCAACATCAAAGGCAATGAATAAAATATGAAAGAAAATACAAAGAAATGAAGTCAATTAATGGGAGAAGAGATATTACTCTATTTGTTTTGTGTCTGTGATTAATTTTGTCTAGTCCTACTCCTTAACTTTTCAAGGAAAATGTATCTATTTTGGATAAAAAGGATAATTTTTTTTCTTGTATACAGTAGCAAAGCCAGGACTTATGATTACTTGGGCCAATTTTTTTTTTGAAAAATAGTATTTAAAAACAATTTATACAAAAAATTAACCTCGAGATAATTATATTTTATGTCTATTTTTAAAATAGGTTCTATAGTTTAAAAATCCCTACAATTTAATCGATTGGCTTAGTTAGTCCCCATTGTCAGTTAAACTCCAATGAGTCATCCCTAATCCATTCACATAAGCTTAATAGCGTTAAGTAATATCTAATGTGGCAAATTAGGGCTAAGGGAAAAAGGCATTTCAAGACTTACTAAAAAAGAAAATTTTCACAAAGGACTTGGAAACTTGTGAATCTCAAAGAAGGATCTAGGTCCTTGGCAAAAGAAAAAAAAATTTGAGTGGACAAAAATACCACTAAAATATAGTGCTAAAATATGTTGTAATGAGTTGAAAATTTTTTAAACATGAGAAATTTTGGTTACCCTAATTGAACTTTTTTTTTTAAAACTACTTTTTTTCCACACTAAAATATGAAGTCACTATAAATTTTTATGTAATAAACTAGGGTTTTGAAAAAAAAAATCAAGGGAGCTAATCAAAATATCCAAGTGACATTTGAAAGATTTTCAAATGATCATAAATATTTTTAGCACTCTATATTTTAGTATAAAAGAGTAGTTTTATTTAAAAAAAAAAATTTCAACTTGGGCTAACCAAAATTTGCAAGAGACACATCACATTTTAGCATTCCATATAGGATTTTTCAGTCCACTCAATTTTTTTTCCTTCAGCCAATGATTCACAAAATTTCCAAATCTTATGTCCTAAAACGTTTTTTCCCTAGAGCTAATGTGTTTACGACTACTTGGTTATGCGCTGCAAAGAGAATTTGAGGTACGTTGGAAAAAAAAGAAGTCCATGGAATATAAAACGGCATCAACGAAAACAAACTTCAGTTTTGAAATGAGCTTATCCCAATTTCATAACATCATTAAAAAAAAAAAGTTGAAAATTAAAAGCCACGGAATAAATTTACTTTTGGTTAGAACAATATCCAACCGACAAACTAATCATGAGGTGGGTTTTGCTTCTCCTAGTAGTTTGTGCCCTTTGTTCCCAAACACTGATACTATGATGGGATTTTCTGACGATACCATGTCAAAGAGTAGAAATTAGTATTAATTGTGATTTCAATGTTCACTGATAAAAAACAGAGCAAAACAGAGTTGATATATTTTCTCTGCTACTTCTAAATGTTATGGTGGAGTATAGACTATAGACGCCATAAAATTTTACAGCTTTCAGCCTACTTGAAAAATGAATGCCTATGGGAATTAATGGACTGAATGACCAAATATTCAAATGTCTTTGTTCCTATCCACGCAAAAGAACAAATTAATCAAAGAATCCTCTTCAGTCAGTTATGAAGTATAAATAATTGGTATTACTGATGTTCCTCGAAACAATGGCAAGGATTCTGATCTCGAATCATGATCACCAGTGTCCAATGCCAAGCCCGTCATTGTTGTCTCACCACACAAACTTAGTGGTGTTGAAACTCTTCGGCTCAACCCGGATGTGGTTCTAGGAGAAAATGATGATTTAGAGAGGCAACTACTTCTTGGAGACAGATTAACTTGCTCCAAAGCTAGAAACTGAAGCTCACAAGGGTAATCCCTCACACAGCCAATGCGAGGTCCAGCTCCAGTTGTCCATTTGCAAGATAACTGTCTTCCTAGTTGGTAAGATTTCATTCCCTTATGGGAGTTGATTCTTTTAAGTATTGACTCTGCTTGGATAATTTCAATATCTGTATCATCAGGTTTTTCCTCAGAAGAGTTTTGCTTCAGAACCGTGTGATTTAGCTCTGATACAAAAGTTTCTGCACCTTCTTGAACTTCTTTAGGAGATTCCATCTGGAAAGTCTCACAATTATGGCACCTTTTTGGTATCTCAAGGTTGCTTAGTTCTCTTCCTAGAATAGAAAGCCTTGTCGTAGGTATCACCGATGTAGAAGCACTCTCTGTTTTCGATAAATTGGCTTTGTCTTCTAATAAATCTCCATCAATGGTCTCTTCAGCTTCCAAACAACTTGTATTCTCAGTCACGTACCCTTCAGATGAGTGGCTTCTAAAATGAATCCTGCTTCTCTGTGACAGTAATTCATCATCATCAACTGCATTCATCTGCATGTAGCAAATACAGTACCATTAGACTTTGTTCTTTTGTATACAACATGTTTCACAGAGATCTAAGACATTGCAAAAGAATGCGTAGCATGTGTTTTATCTCTTGATACCTTGACATCTGAGAGGTTCACATTGTTCTCCTGAAGGAATGAAATAAATTCCTTAAAATTCTCTTCAGTTGGACGATAATGGCCACTGTGAGGCCAAACTGCCTGACGAAAACAAATAACATAGTCATTTCTAAGCTGCCTATTGCAATTGGAATGAAGCGAAAGAAAATGGAAAAAACATGAGTAAATTTTCAAACTGGCCCTTGGAATATATACTTTCTAATGTTTTAATCCTTCGATTTATTCCTCTGCATGAGTTAATCCCTCAAAGTTTGTAACTTGCTACATGTTAGTTCTTCGCTGGACCAAATTGTATACTTAAATCAATATACATTTGTAACAAGTTACAAACATTGAGGGACTAATTTCGATGGAAGAATAAACCCAAGGACTAAAATTTATGGAGGTACGGATAATTATGAGCCTTCTACCAAATGTATACCTTTAAGATACCATATTCAACAATTAGTCTCCCGGCAGCTGATGTGGCTCCTCCAGCCAAGAAGCTAGAATGCTGAAAAGAACCTTTTTTCTTCTTACCAACATACAAGTTCTTCGATGTGCTGAGGACAAAAATCCATTTGGCATACCCACTTTCTTCATTAGTGTGAAGGAGCTCTCCAGATTGCTTGTAGAAGAACCTTCCATCCTCAACAATAGCTTCATAAGATAACCTTTCCATCTGCAAAAAGAAAGAACAAAAGTAATGAATATAAATTTACACGAAATGTTGCTCGAGTAAATATACATGATAAGTGGATGTTTGTGTAAATGTGGGAAAACTTACTGGACCTAGATATTTAATACACTGGTGTTGAAGTTTAGATCGAGGGCACTTCTCAAGATTTACTTCCTTTCCTTCTCCTATATCTAGCCTACAAATGTCAAAGCAGAAGTTCAGAGTCAAATTTTATAATGGACTAAGTTGTGACCACAAGAAAGATGTTTCACAAAGAATATTACCAGTAGAAGAAAGGTTCCCTGTTCTGACACTGGAGCCATTTATCATAATAAAAGTGTAGATTATGTCCATAGCGATGACGTGGATCAATCTGTTCCACACAGAAGAATTTCAGCAAGATGTTATTGTTGAACAACCCACAGATTGGTTTATAAATGAAGAACTAGTAAGCTCATGTATTTCACTAACCGCTTCCAGCCAGTGCTGTAGAGCAAGCTTTTGACCTTTATCGTCTTTTGATAGACCTTTTCCAACCTGCAACAACAAAGAGATGCTTATAGTCCTTTTTATCCCAGCCTAAGTTTTGAAACATCATAACTTAAGAAAAATAAACAAAAACTTCATCAGGATATAAGAAGTACCTTGGCAGCTTTGGTTCTAGCTCTAGACCAGCGTGAAGTAGCAGTTTCATGTTTCTCAATGTCAAAGAAAGATATTGAGCTGCGCTTAAGCTCAGCAAAGTCTAGGAGCTTCCACCTAAGAATGAAACCAAAGTCCAGATTAATGGAAACACAAAAAATATTTTGTGAAGAGCAGACTTTTTGTTGCCAAATTAATAAGTACCAGCTTTGTTCAACAAGAATTGCACAATCTGCTAGCTTTCTTCTGGTACGAAAGCTCTTATACACTTTCTGCAATTTAACTGCAGCCATGTGTTTGGGGCTGCTCAGATCCAAAGCTTGTGAATGGATGTTTTCTGCTCGACATTCTGATCTAAGAGACTGGTAAATATCATCCATCTCTTTGCTGTTTTGGCCAATCCTTGAGGTAGGCATGTTTTTCTGTTTGTCAAATGAAAGAACCTTAGCTGTGATCATTTTCTCCATATCTTTCCTCTTGAAGCTCACGGATTTCTCTATTGTCATCTTTCCAGAACCAAGACATCTCCTGATTGCTGGTTCTGAATCGTGATGTTTGAAGCTAACAGACCGTACTAGCATTTTGACTTCTTTGCCAAAACTGATGGAGTCCAAGCCATCCTCCACATCATTGAACTTTGCAAATGGACATGAAAAAGAAATCGCCATGTGACAATAAAACAACTCTGAGTTGAAAATTGCAGTCCAAGATCCTGTTAAGAAGATGAAAGTTCACGAAACCATCACCATTACAATCCCATAAATTCATTTTCCATGAGTGTTGATGGAATCAGTGATGCAATATGATATTCCTGGCCCTGTAGGCCACGAGAACTGACAGCATACTCCACAACTCAATAAATCCATCAAAGAAAGCAGAAAACAAATCCAATACTCAAGACAAGTAAATATTAGGGAGAGGAAAAAGTCATCAAGGTGAAAACGAAAAGTACAACAGAAACTTGTTCAAAAATAGATGCATTTTCACTGGCAAGAACGCAAGCCTTTCTTATCATACTGATCAACAAAATTTCAAATGGGATGACAGAAATAACTCTGGATCTGCAAAAGCCATGAGCAAAAGATTCATTTTCTCACAAGAAAAAAATTTCCCAGAGCAGTCTCACATTTTATTTTCAACAAATACTTTCATCATAAACGAAATAATCCTCCAAAACAGGATAAACAAAAGTGTCACAGATTGATCCATTGAGGGATGGGCATATGGATCATGGGAATTATCGCCATAACATAAAATTTCAAACAGAAAACCAAAACGAGGAGAAAATGAGACACATTGCAACACAGTATGACCATTCTACCTTATCTGGATTCAAATACTTCATACATACGAATAGCATTAGCACATTCAGTAAGGGTACGAAGAAATGAACACCATTATAGCGATTTCAAAAATCAAAGAAACAAAAGGAGAAGGAGAGAGTGAAGGGGCAGTACCTGAAGATTCGAGAACCCAGAAATTTAAGCGATAACAATCTTTCTGTATCAATTAGAACAGGAGCTCCCGAAACTAGCTCACGATGATAATGCGGAAAAACTAGCTCGCATTGCAATGATGTAAGTCTCGGGGGCGCTTATTATTCATTTTTATAATAGAAAACTTACCAAGAGATATTGGGTGGGCCGTTACAGAGCGAGAATTTGTGTGTTTATGCGTGTGTGGGAGAGAGAGTTTCCAACCATGTGGTGATGTGGAGGGGGACAAGGAGACACAAGTTTCTTTGCCAGTTACCAGCTGACCCATATCTGCACCAACTTCTATATATCTGCTGTAATAAATACAGCGGGTTAGACAGTGTGAGATAGAAGGCCGATAAAGAAGATCGGGACTGGGGGCCTCTCCAGCGAGACCCCTCCTCCCACGGTGGATTTTATTTTTTAAAATTTTTTTAAATTATAAAAGGTAAATTTTTCATTTATTTATTAACAAAATATTATGCAGTAAAAAACTGAATTAAACCGGATCAAATTGAATTTTTATAGTTTACAGTTTTATGCCATTTTTAGTAATTAAAAAATATTAAATAAATTTAAAATTATATAAAATATATATTTACATGATCCTTCAAAAATATATGTTTATCTATAATTTTTAATTTTAAAAAAATATTAAAAAAATAAAATCTTGCCAAGACTGAACTGTGGCAGGAGGGGTCTCTAGTCCAGAGATGATTGATTTAATTTAGACATCTGAATCAAAATTATTAAACCCAATAAAATCAAGCCAAACCGGCTTGATAAAAGCCTAACAAGTAAGGTTTGCTAGAGTTCAGAGACCAATTCGGTTTATTATTTTTAAATTTTTGAAACCTGAACTAAATCTAGCAAAACTATTGTCTTTTTTTTTATACAACTATTATATTTATTTTTTTATTTCCTCTAATTCTAAATCCAAAATATTTTACTTTGATCCTAAATATAGGATCGTTTATAATATATCAAGTAATATTTATTATGTATTTCCAAAAAATGTTCATATCATTATAAAGAGACAGAAAAAGATATTAGATAAGAATAGTATAAAAAAATGTTATGATTTTTTGAGAAATTAAGATAGTTAACTATCTTTAATTCATTTCCTTAGTTCACTTGATTCGATTAAAATGGTCTATATTAAAGATCTAACATATTAAACTCAATTTTTTTATAGCAATAGTTAAACTCAGTTAAAAGTTTTGATTTTATAAAAAATTTATTATAGATTTCTAACATATCCTTAATAAAAGTTGTTAACGTTAGTGTTGTAAGAATTAGACCAAATTGGACCAATCAGTTCAACCAAGAACCAATACCAGGTCCAATCCAAACATAAATGATGATCAGTCGGCTTAAGAACCGATAAAACCAACCTTGAACCGGCTAAACTGGTTGTGAACCAATTCCCTTTTTAAATGTTTTTATAACATTTTTTATAGTTTTGAAGATAAAATAGTATCATTTTTAGTAAAATATTTTTTATATTATAAAATTATTTATGCGTTATTATGATATATAATTATTAAAAATTATAAATGTACTTAACAAATAATATAATAATAGATTATTAGTTGACTATTTTGAACTCGAAATGTGATTGTGCATGAACATGAACTTATTTAGATTTAAATATTGAGTTATGAAACTTATCAATAATTTGTCGGTGGTGAATAATAGATTGATAATTTAATATTATTTAATTTGAAGTTTTAATTAAGTTGTAAAATTCATTTAAACTTGTATTATTTATTTAAAATATATTATTTTAATCACTACAGGTCCGATGCTAGTTAGATCACAATTAAATTATTAAATCCTGAACTAGTGTCTTATTTGGTTCAATATTCGATCAGGTTTTGACAACATTAATTAACATCTATCCTATATTAATGTTTGGAAAAAAGATAATTAAAATTGTCAAAGACATTTGTGAAAATCATATATTAATGCTTTACCGAATTTTACAAAGGCCCTTATAAATAAGAACCACAAAGACCTTTTGAAAAGACTCTTATGTTAAGGATTGAAGAAAGTATTTTCTATTTATACTACCCATTAACATAAATCTTTTAGCCTATAACAAGTAAGACAACTTATAAATAAGATTATATGATATTTATTAGTTGAGAAAAAATAATGTAGATAAGCTTGTTGTTATAAATAATAATGTGAAAAAAATTCACAAAATTTTTACATAAAAGATCTGTGTTTTAAAATTATTTAAATATAATTTTTGTTTATAAAATACCTATATAACCTATTTTATTTAATTTTTGAGAAACAATGCTATTTTTTCAATAAAAATGTTCATTTTCCACAATCCAAATCAATACAAATCAAATCAAAATCGAATTTGGAGTCAAACCAAATCAATTAAAAAAAAAACCAAAAAAATTTCAAAATTTGTCAAATTGATTGGTTTAGTTCAGTTTTTTTTTTTACCTAAAATTGAACCAAATTAAATCTATAAACATTGTACATCTTACATATAATCATAATTAGATTTTTTTTTTATTTTTGAATCTACAAATTTTAAAATAAAATATATTATTTATGATTTATAAATAGTGTGATTTGTTATAAATTTTATATTTTATGTTGAATATTATTTATTTTTATATTGATAATCTCTAAATTTATAAATATATAAATATAAAAGACATGCATTGATAATTCTTTCAAAAATATAATATTTTTAATATTATTTTTTTAAAAAATAGACATTTTAGTGTCCTATTATATAAGAAAATTTTTAAAGTAAATTTTTTTTTTTTGCTGCACAACTCCCTGCTCCATAATAATAAGAGAAAAATATTTAAAAGAGAACCAATAGGTTTGTTGGTGTCAAGATGACAAAGCACAAGAGAGATAGAGAAGAAGCAGTTGAGAAACCGAATTAAAAAATTGTATATATTTAAGACTTAAGATGTATTTTATACATGTGTTTCTACTATTTGGTACGTACATGTAAAGTAAATTCTAATTGTTAAAAATATGCCTATGTGCACATAAAGAACCTTAAATAATTTAATTATATAAAATTAAAAATATATTAATTTAATTATGAACAATCCATTAATAAATGTTGTGGCAAGAATTACTAACAAGTGATTAATTTGAATATGAATCTAGCTTTTGTTGTGTGACTATCTTATTCGTAAGTAATTTATAAGTATACCTTTAAACGCTCTTAATATTATGGGGCCTCCCTTAATCCTAATAAATCTCTATCACCCATCTTATCTAAACTTTTTTTTAACCAAATAAAAAAGCTACAAGTCCATGAAAAATCTTTAGATATGGAAATTTTAAAAATAATATATTTCATATATTTTTTATATCACTCTTTGTTTTTTTTTTTGGTGAACTTTTATATCACTCTTTATTTCATATTAAAGGATCCAAACTCATATTCAATGGAAGTGAACACCAAAGAGAGCAGATTCATTGGAAGCAAGCAGAAACCTACACTTAAAAAGAGAGACCTGGTTTCTTTGCACCAATCAAAACAAGTGCTATTGTTTTGAGAGTAAATCTGGACTGTCCATACAAAATATGGACAATTTAGATTTTATCTTACGTTATTTTTATTTTTATTATTAACTACTATTTTTTTAAATCTTACTATTAAAAAATTATTTTTATTTTATGTTTTGCTTCTTTTAAAATTGAAAAAAATATTATATAAAAAATTTGGACCATCCATATTTTGTATGGATGGTCCAGATTCTTTGCTGCAACAGCAGCAAAGGATCTATTTTCCAAAAATAGAGTGTGTCAGATGATCTCATAAAAAATTTTATCTTGGATGGGGGATAAATAACATCACATTTGCCAATTCATTTCTTCACCCACCCCCCTCCCACCCCACACAAAAAAAAAAAAACTTAGCAGTAAATTGTATGTTCTATAGGATAACATTCATAACTAAAATATTATTTTAAAAAACAATATTTTCTTCATTAAAAACAAATATATAATATCCAAAAATTTATATTAGTTACTTTTACTGGTTATCTAAATATCTAATATATAATTAGAATCATTATGTTTTTGACAATTTAAATATCATGTTATGTCAGTTTCTTGAATGTAGCTTGATAAATGATAGCCTTCTAAGAGACTGGAATGATCTTGAGTTGGACTTAAACTTTGTTGAGTTGATTCAAATTCTTATAATCAGGCCAGCATATCATGATTAATTAGAGTGAAAATGTTTTTTTTTACTAAGAAGATTTAGAACAGTTGGTAAATAATTAAATCCTTTAAGTATTGTTTATAGTACTTAAAAGGTCATATTATGATAGGTAAAGTTAATTCTTATTATTTATACGTTTCATAATAAATTATTTTTTGGTTATTAGTTGAAAATACCTTTATTAAATATAAAAATGTTTTTCATCATAATTATTCACATTTTATGAAAAAATATTTTTAAAATATGTTTTTAAATAAAATGTTTTTAAAACTCTTATATTTTTTACCACTTTTTTAAACTTTTATATTACAGAAACATGATATCAAGAATCAAATTAAAATAAAATAAAATAATGAAATTAAATAAAATGAGGTATAAACTTCATATAGAATATTAATATATGTCACCCAATCACTAATTAATTATATATATATATATATGAAATGAACCATCCAACTTAAATATATAGGGAATGAATTTCCCTTAGCTAACTTAGCTATTAGCTAATGGTAACGTAATCATTACCAACCTTTTAGATTAGCCATTTGTCTTATTCTAATAATTCAAATATCCCTGTCTATCAACAATAAGGTTTAAAGATTTGAAGTAATAATATAATAGATAATCTAAGATTTTTTACTAAGTTTAATAGACTAGTACGCACTTGAGAACAACGTTAAATTTTGACTAAATTACTATTCATTAGCCTACATAAAATACATCAATCTTTTAGCTAAAATAGGATTTATTTATTTTTATTTTTCATTTATTCATATTTAAATATAATTAAGATTAACCTCGTACATCTGTATAGGATTTTAAAAAAAATTTAAAACTACATCAAATTCAAGAAAACAATTCATTTGTTAAAAAAATATAAAACAAATTACAATCATGTCAATAAATCTAAAAAAATAATAATAAAGTAAAACAACCACTTACAACAGTAGTATGGACTCATTTTACTTTTTATTTTATATTGATATATTTTTAGCTGAATTTAATATGATATATTCATTTCATGAAAATGAATTATGAATATGATGATATTTAAGTTATCAAACATCACCTAATATGTATTTCAGTTAATGAACATATTTTCATTAAAAATTTTGCTGCCGACGAGCAGTGAAGATGGACATGACTATGAGCTGTGTATTCATATACCAGCCTTAATATATATATATATATAATCTTAAATTTTGACTATTGAAAAATATATTATTGTTATAGAGGGTCGGAAGCTTCGTTGTAATCTTCCCTGTATGTCGGAGAGTTTGACTTAACTTTGTAATATAAAGTTGTAGTTTATATCATGTAGTGTTATGTGCTAATAACACCAAAAATACTTTTCAGTACAGTAGTTGTGCAAGCATTGTCAAAAGTGATCACACAGAGAAATTAGAAACCTATTTTCTTTATGCTAAAAGAGACTTTTCAGCCAAGAAAAGTGGTTTGGCCAAAAAAAAAAAGTAAGAATTTGATTTATATTTAATGAGGATATAAATTTAAATTCGATTTTTTATTTAAATTCAACTCACCTATTTTTGTTTTTTGTTTTTTTTTAAAAAGGGGAAAGACATTTCACCTCGAGGCAACAAAGTAATTGGGTAAGGCATGAATGATCTGATTTCTTTTTCTTTTGTTTTTTTTTAAATTTGGTGTAATGCATAGCAACTCATCTTGTAAAATACTCAATTTGTTCAATTTTATAATATCCCTTCTAGAAATTTTTTATGTTATTTATTATAAGGCCTTTACAAAAAAAATAGTAAACAATTTATTATTTTTTAATAAAAAATTCAGTCATAAATCCAATCTGCAAGTACCCCTTTTCTTTTTAATATTGTGATTAATGTAAGTAGTTTTAGAATGTTAAGTAATTTTTTTTCAAAAAAAATAACTTTTAACTAATTTTAACAACTTTTCTTTATCTATAGATTTGGTTAAAATGATTTTATAAATAGGAATAAATAGAGTATAAAATATTTCTTCTATTTCAAAATATAGAGCATATTTTTGGATGATTAAGATTTTAAAATATGTTTTTTTGTAAAAATTATGAAGCATTTAATGATAATTCTCACTTATGAGAGAAAATAAAGAACAAAAAGTTATTATGTGGAGAACAAAATTCATTTTTACTCTTATTTAATTAGAATAATTTTGAAAAGTTATGAAAATATTTAAAAAAATAAGGTTTGGAACTAATTTTAACAATTCTCCTTAATTTATTTAAGATGAATAAATATGACCTATAATTTGAAACTAAAGAGTATAAAACAATCTTTCAAACATATGGAATACACAGCTTTTGCGCCATTATGTTTCTTTGTCTATATCTTTGTAAACAACAAATTAATTCAAAGACGTTATATAATATTATTAAAGAAAAAGATATTATATAACATTGACACAATTTTTTTTAGGTGAGAACTATTAATATGTATACACTGCGTTGTATAGAGTCAGGGAAATAAGTCATACTTCGTGAATCTTTTTTATAATAACCTTTTAAATAAAATCATGTGAATTAAGGTAGGTAGTGAAAATTAGTTAAATGTTTTAATTTTATTAAAAGAAAACCATACATTCCTAAAATATTCTTAAAAAGCTATTAATTTATATCCCACATTAATATTTAGAGAGAAATAGTTAAAACCATTAATAGTACTAATGAAAATTATACTTTAATGCTTCGTGAAATTTTGCAAAGACCTTTTATATAAAAAATTCTTGAGATTCTCTTAAAAATATATTAGGGAAGAAGTACTAGCTATAATTAAAAATGCTCTTATTTATTAGAGTTTTTATCATATTAGGGAAGAAGTACTCTCTCTGATTCATATTATAAGATGTTTTGTATCAAATACCCATATCCTAGGGAAATTATTTTTTCATTTAAATTTTATGAAAAAAAATAAAATTTCCCATTTTCCCTTATTAAATATTTTATTATACAAGACACATAAATTGAATTGAAGGGAGTACTTCCTTCAATTCAAAATATAAGTTCTCTTTTAAAATTTTTTTATCTAAAATATAAATTCTATTTAGTAATTTTAAAAACATTAAATGTTCTTTTTCTATTCTTACCTATAATTAAATATAAAAAAAATAATAAAATTTCAATATAATATATTAAATAGAAATATTATTAAGAAATAATATATTTTTAATAAATTTAATAAGATAAATTATTATTTTTAATTTTTATATAATTAATTAAAAATATCTTATATTTTAAGGAAAGGGTTATTAAAAATTTTTATCATGCATGTGAGAGTGAATCGTAAGATAGGAATTTGAGAATGCTGTTGAACTGGCAGTACGGGTGTACTTAGCACGAGAATGGTGCAAGCTTTGAAGAGATTCTGCCTTTTTGTGCTTTTCACTGTCTCTGTGTCTTTGTCAACTCTGGAGGCTCAACAACTTCCCAAGGCCAACGCGCTCAAGGAGCTTTATAAATAAGCACCGACTATTTATTTCCTACTGTTTCTTGCCAAACTCCACTCTCTTTATTCATTACTTTTTGGCTTTTCAAACTGTGTCATATTCAAAACAATTTTTGATGTTTTTTTTGGGCCTGAAAAATTTTTTTCATGATGAAAATCATAAAAAGATGACATTGTAACAACCAACAATTTTTTTTGATAAAAAAAGATAATAATATATTATTATTAAGTATATATATATATAACAACAATTAAGTGGAAGGAAAAAGAAGGATCTAAAGCTATGCAAAAAAATTCGTAACGTTAGAAACTACAGTATTTAGAATCCAAGGTAAGTGACATGAAAAAATACAACCATTATACCAAAAAAAAGGATAATTAGATTGAATAACCCAATGTTGGGATAATAATCCTGAAGAACCAAAACTTTTAATTAATGTTATTAAAAGATTCAAAATTTTTGAAATGACAAAAATAAATGTATGGTTCTAAACTTAATAAAATTTGATTATTAAATTATCTAAATATCTTTATAAAATTACAGTATCAATTGGCTAAAGAAAAGTATCAAAATTTAGTTACAAAAATATTAAATTTTTAAAGTTGATTGTCAAATAACATGTACTATATTAGTGAAATTTTATTTCTTAGTGTAAAAAGGTGAAAAATTAATGTCAAATCATAGAATGACAATGTTAAATGGCTGATGATGAGTGTAAAAAATTAGGTGTAAGATTTCTAATTTTAGAAGTCTAGTCCTTAATAATTTAATACTTAAATTTCAAGATTTGACACTGATATTTAGTCATTTTACACTGAATAATTTTATACTTATTAAAATTAAAAGTTTCACTCTCAAACACTTTTCATTAGTCATTTAACATTGTTATTCCAGGATTTAACACTAATCTTTCCTTATTTTACACTGAGAAGTAAAATTTTACTAGCCAATTATAATTATCCATCCATGTTATTTGACATTCAACTTCAGAAATTTGACATTCTTACACCCAGTTTTTTACATTCTTCTTCAGTCATCTGACAATGCTATTCCAGGAAGGATATATGGATAATTTAATTATCAACTTTTGTTGAGTTTAGAACCATGAGTCTATTTTTGTCATTTCAAAATCTTTGAGTCTATTAGTAGCATTAATTTAAAGTTTTGATTCTTTAGCCTCATTCTCCCTTAAATGTTTTAGGCACATTCACACACCCATAAATCTTTTTTTTTTCTTTTGCATCATATAGTCTGTCCGTTTCAAAAAACAATTCCATTTAAGGTTATAACACACATATTAAGAAATTAATATGTGATTTATATATATATATATATTCAAATTTACCCCTTAATGAACTTTTAAAAGGATATGTAAAATTATAAAGTAAATAAGGTATAACGGGGAAAACATTAATAAATACTGCATTTAACTTTTAAATGGACATTCACACAAACATAAATCTTTTTTTTTTCTTTTGCATAAATGTTTTTACTTCATTCATTTCTTTTTTCATATTGGTAAATCAAACGAGGCTACTTTAATGAAAAAATATGTGCAAGGAGAAAATAAAAAAACATTAAATTATTTAATTTAAATTATTTTTATTGATTATAATCGAAATGATATGACATTATGAGAATATCAAATAATTTTTTAGTTTCTAAGTGGTTTTTGCTTCATTTGATTATATTTTTAGGAAAAATTACACTTTACTAATTTGTTCAGCTTTTAACAATCTAGCTTACATCCTCAATAAACTCCTTGCTTGGTTAGAAATTTCTTCGCTGTATGTTGTGGTTGGAGGTTGAGGTCTTATTTGTTCGCGTTGCATGGATTTGGATTGACTATTAAATTTTTTCTGATGAGTCATATGGTATATATCTAATGTTATCCACTAATTTCAGTTGTATGAGATTCCAAATGGAAGAAGTTTTTCTAACATAATTTTTTGCATTTATAAAGCTTAAACACCAAACTTGAATTAAGAGGTATCCTAAATTTTCAATATAATTTTTCTATTCATGAAGCTTAAACTGGAGACTGAAATTAATAGGTATGAAGCACTCAACTTGTTAAGGCTTGCGAGGGTATCAAACATAGGATAGATTGCTTGAGTCTTTTTTTTTTTTCCCATTCTTTTTCTTTAGATTTTGAAAGAAAAATATATAAATGTGTTTGCCACTATTTCTAGACCTGAATCTTAAGATATTATGTTCACAAGCCTTTTTTCACTTATATGCTTCTTTAGTTCAACTAGAATTGCACCCGTGCAAGTGCAACATGGTCCAATTTTAAAAAGAATTTTGTTATTAACATTATGAACTTAGTAGTTGTCGTAAATAATCAATCTACATAAATAAATGTATTTATAACAGCAATTCAGCAGTATATGACACAAACCTGTTTATGTGAAGGCACATACTCCCTCCGGTTTCTATTATAAGATATTTTTAATTACCGCACGTGGATTAAGAAAAGTTAGTTACAATCTAAAATTGATGAAAAAAACTTCTGACATTCCCATTTTGCCCTTAAGGAGAGAATAAAAATACATTAAATTAATAATGATGGTAGGAGGAGAGAGAAGTTAATTGAGACTTGTAATGAAAGCATTCAATAGGGACAAAATTGATACTAAAATTAAATTTATTACTTAACATCTTATATTTTGGATAAGACAAGTTTTCTAAATAACACCCTATAATAGGGACCGGAGGGAGTATATTTAAGTGTGCTAATCTATTAGCTATCTCTAGATGCAACTTGCTTCCCCAATGCACCAATGCCAAAATTAAATTATAAGAGTTAAGAAGCATTAAATATTCATGGAAACATTATCAAAATTAACAAACAGTACTTGACTAGAACTATATATATATATGTATGTATGTATATATATAACTGTGTATATACACATAGACACCTATTTCCACATTACTTCAGACCTTAAATGTGATAAGCATAAGGAAAAAAAAGGTGTAAAAAGAGAGACATAAGGGACGGAAAGAAGATCCAATATTCACATGCTCAACTTACATGGCTAGACACACTAATTAGCACCCACATTACACACAATAATTAAATTTTGTTACATGGGAATGACAAAGATACCCCTACTGACTAAGAGATTCCACAAGGGTGAATTACTGCACGAATGAACTTCTTCTAGAAATCATACAAAAGTTCGCAAGTAGCTTCTTTAGGCAATATTGTAAGTGATTTAAGCAAGTGAGGATCAAATGGCAAATATAGGTTGGACTAAACTGAATGTGGATGGAGCTACTCAAGGCAATTCTGGAGAGGCAAGGGGAGGCGGACTAATCAGAAATGAAGAAGGAAGATGGAATGCATGTATTATGCATAGAGTGGGTTCTTTTCATGCACAAGAAGCAGAAACATGGGCTTTTATAATTGGACTCAAGACTTGCTGGGCTTTGGGGCATAGAATAAACATTGTGGAATTTGATTCTCTTGCACTAGTTATAGCCTTTGGCCACCAACCTGGCCTTGTTTATAATGATCATTCCAGACTCATCAAGTTTGTTTCTAAACACCCATTTGGTTCCAATAATCAGATGATCATTAGGTTGAGACACTAAGTCCCAAACATGATTTCTCTTAAACTGATTTAACTCTTCTTACATGGCTATAATCTAGTACTTATATTTTAATATATCTTTTATGCAGTTAGGTTCAATTTGTGATATGAATGCACAATGATTTATCTAATCCCCAAATTGTCTTCTTATTTTAACATTCTCTTGAACATTCTCAATCACTTAATCAATAGGATGACTCTTTCGATATCTTCAAACTCTAAGTAGCTCTTGAGAAATTTCTTCATTAACTTCAAGTTCATGATCTTTCTTCTGAATATCTTCTTCTACAAAAGGAGATTATGATATTTTTGGAGGTTCAATTTTATCTTCCTTAGGGAGGTTCATATTTTTTAAGCTAGAAATTAGTTCATCCTCATCTAAGTCAGGTTTAGAGAGAGTTGCTTTTCAACAAACACTATATGCACAGACTCTTCTATAGTTTTGGCTCTTTTATTGCAGGCTCTATATGTTTTACTTCTACTAGAGTAGCCAAAAAATAAACCTTCATCTGGCTTGGAGTCAAACTTATCCAGATTCTCCTTTCCATTGTTATGGATGAAGTATTTGCATCCAAGTACATGACGATGAGAGAGGCTTGATTTTCTTCCTTTGCAGAGCTCATAAAGTGTCTTCTCCAAGATTGGTCTGATGTATACTCTGTTGATGATATAGCCTGCTGTGTTTACCGCATCATCCCAGAAATATTGAAGACCCTATTTCTCATTCAGCATTACTCTTACCATCTCTTCCAATGTTCTGTTCTTCCTCTTCACCACGCCATTCTACTAGGGTGTCTTTGGTGCTAAAAAATTGTGATCAATTCCATGCTCTTTTCAGTACTTCAAAATGCTTGAATTTTCAAATTCTATTCCATGATTAGACCTGATGGACACAATAAAAATACCTTTCTCATTTTGTACTTTCTTGGCTAAGGTTAAAATGCATCAAATGTCTCATCTTTAGAGGAAAGAAATAAAATCCAAATAAATCTAGAGTAATCATCCACAATTATTAGCACATATAGATTTCCTCTAATACTTTTCACTCTTGATGGACCTATCAAATCCATATGTAGCAGTTAGAGTGGTCTAGATGTGAAGATGACATTTTTAGATTTGAAGGAGAACTTAATTTGCTTTCCCTTTAAGACAAGTATCACATTCGCTATTCTTTTTAAATGATATCTTAGGTAAGCCAGTAACTAGATCATTTTTAATTAACTTACTAAGTTGGTTCATATTAACATGTACTAATCTTCTATGCTATAACCAAGTCTCATTATCTTTACTGATTAAACATATAGAATCTAAGTTAAGGAGTTCATCTAAATCAATAGTTTAACAATTATCATCCCTTTGAGCTTTAAGGATAATCTTGTGATTACTTTTTCTAATGACCAAGCAAAACTTTAAGTCAAACAACACCCAATTGCCTTTGTCACAGGTTTGACTCACACTTAAAAGGTTGTAGTAGAGGCCAATCACAAATAGCATTTCTCCTATGGATGTTTTAGGATTCTTGCCCGTGATGCCGATGCCGATGCCGATGTCGATGCCAACCACTTTCCTGTATTAGTCACCTCTAAAGGTCACCTTACCTCCTTGCTTATCTTTGAGGATGATGAACTGCTCCTTATCGCCAGTCATATGTCTTGAGCATGCACTATCCATATACTATTTGTTACTCTTACTAACCCCTAAGACACACATGCAAAAATAGATTTTAGTTCTTTTTCTTAGGTACCCATATTTACTTGGAATCTTTCTTGTTAGTTCCTCCCTTGGTTATTGAAGTACCTTTGGGAACCCACTTCATTCCATTGCCATTTTCTTCCTTCTTGTATGCACAAAAGGAGGATATATAACCCTTCTTCTTATAGAAGTGGCAAGAGGAGAATGGATTAGAAGAAAGAGATGCATGTTTGAAATAATGCAAATAATATCTTTCTTTTTTATTTTTGGAGCTGGAAATGATTTTATGCTTTTGGTTGACTTATTGTAATTTGAATTCCCTTGAGGATGCAAAAAATTTCTTAGATAGAGATTTTGCTTCTTGCGTTTCAGCTTTTCTTTTACAGTATAGGGGTTGTATCCTAGACCCATCTTGCCTCAACTCACTATTTGCTTACCAAGTAACACTTTCAGCATATCTTGGCCTCCAGTGAATCTAGTTAGAGTCTTGTAGAGATAATCATTCTTATCTCTTAGCTCATCGTATGAGGTGCAGATAGAAGGAGTAGGAAAGGAAGTCAGTGATGCAATGCAAGATGCATGAGATTCATTTTCAAGTTTGTTTATTTTCTTTTTAGCTTGCGACAGCTGCTTGGAAGTTTTAACAAACTTAACAAGTAAGTCATTAAGCACATCATGCTATTCATTATATGAAGGTTTTGAATCATTTACCTCAGAATCGTTTTCATTATCTTGGTTATGATTCTTTTCTTCTTCTACAGTCTCTTGAGTTATCAAGCAAAGATTTGTAATTTCTTCTTCTTCTACTATATTATCGTCATCTGAGCTATCTCCCTAAATAGATGACATGAAGGCTTTTTCCTTTTTCCCTTTATTTGTCTTCTTGTCAAGCTAAGGACATTCCCATTTAATGTATCCAGGTTTCTTACAATTATAGCATATGATGAATTTTTTGTTATCTTTTTTACTGCTGGTGGCTACATCCTTCTTCATGAATTTTCTAAACTTCTTTTTCCCGCACATCTTTCCAAATCTTCTCAACAGCATGGCCACTATTTCTTTATCCAGCTTATCATCTTCTTCAGAATTAGCATCATCTTCTAATTCTTCCTTAAAAGCCAAACTCTTCTTTTTCTTGTCAGAAGAATATTCTTTTAGAGCTTTTAGCTTTCCTTCATATTCTTCGAGGCTTGCAAAGAGAGCTATGATAGATGTCATTGATTCTCCTCTAACTTCTTCTATGACTGTCACCTTTGGTTGCCACTTAATAGGTAAAGCTCTGAGAATCTTTTTGACTTTCTTAGGTCGAGAATACTCCTTTCCAAGGCTCTTCAGTTGATTCACGATAAGAGAGAACATCTTTTGTAGATTTTTTATGCTTCTCCTTCTTTCATTTTGAAACTTTTGTATTCACCAATGCAAGTGTTCAATTTGTTCTCCTTCACTCCCTTGGTTCTTTTATGAGTAATCTCTAGAGCATCCCATATTCCCTTGGCTATGGAAGAATGAGAAACTTTGTAGAACTCATCTTGATTTAAAGCACTGACCAATGAGTGTTTTGCCTTACTTCAGCAAAACTCTTCATTTATCTTCATCATTCCACTCTTCTTCTGGCTTCTTTTTGTATGTGTCGTCGTCTTGTATCTTCATTGGCACAAAATCACCCTTTTTATGATAGACTAGATCTCCAGGTCTATGGATTGAAGATATATTTGTATTCTTATCCTCTAGTATCCATAATATTATCCACTAAAGCCTAAAAGTCTATTGATGTTGTTCCCCTCTAATACTATATTTTCTCCAAAGTCAGTCATGATCTCTCATAGATGGTGAAATTCTTTAGTTGGGAGTCCAAGCTTTGATACCGTGTGTTAGAAATGCTAGCTTCCCAAAAGAGGATGAATTGAGAAGTATGAAATGTTTTTGTAAAAATACAATATAGCAATGAAAGCAAAAGTTTGCAGACAAACAAAGCATAATGAAAATTGAATATAAGAGATAAGAGAAGAGAAAGACTCAGTGATTTATCCTAATTTGATCCAATCCACTTAACCTACGTCTAGTCCTCAAGCTAGCACTTAAGATATTCCGCTACCAGCAAGAATTTAGTGGACTCCTTGTAATGCCACAGTACAATACTTGTGCTTTATTCTAAAAACACAAAAAGTCTCTCAATTATTCTCACTAGTGATTCCCTTTATCCCCCTTGTGAATTTCCTCACAAAAAAATCTTTCTTCCAGATAAAGAAAAGATTTGTTACAAAAATGGAAACTCTCTTAAATAGAGTAGATATGAAAGTTGAAGAGCAATAAAAGAAGTGTGAAAGTGAAAATGTTTTGACACAAAATTTCAGCAGTGTTTGCAATAGCAAATTTAAATTTGTTGTTCACAACTTTAAATGAATTTCTATTTATAGATTTGTGACTTAACTAGTCATTAGATATAAGATCTAGCTATTACATATTTTAACCAATGGTTACTCTGTAAAAATAATCATTCACCAACCGCATTAAATGTGTCTAACACATCAAAGTTCAAATTTTGAGGCTTAACAGACAAATTTTGTAGAGACCGAAGGTTAAATACTTTAACATTGAACTTCAAAATTTATCAGTTACTAAGTTATATTCGAATTTCGAGTTTAATGATATTTAATGTTAGTTCATGCAAATTTTCATATTAAAAGTGTGTTTAAAGAGATTGAACATCTTCCTTAAGTTTTCACATAGAATTTTGAAATTCAAATTTTAGAAGATGAAATTTCTTCTGTCAGAGATATGTTCAACATGACACAAAAGTTTATTACTATAAAGTTTGAAATTTGAACTGTAAAGTTCATTTGTTAGAGACATGTTCTAACAAGACATACAAGTTCTTACTTTGAAGTTCACACTTTGAAACTCAAAGTTCATTTGTCAAAGACTATAACTTTGAACTTCATCAACAGTCAAATTTTAACTAAGTTTTGTGCATATTTTGCACACTTTTACTAACTATACTTAACCCAAAATTCAAAATTTTACAACTAAAATTTGTCTATTAGAGATTAAACCTCTGTAAGTTCGAACTTCAACAAATAAAGTGTGAATTTTTCACAAAATAAGCATGAGTCAAATAGCAAAATTCGTCTGTTAGCCGATATTCTTCAATTGTAACACATGCTAACATCAGATAACCTTAAAATAACTCATTTGAATACTGTGGTAACATAAATAAATAAGATTTAACATTTTTTACCTAGTATATATAGTGAGAAATCCTAAAAACTAATTCTTCATTAGATCTCTTCATTTTATGCTTTCATGCTCCTTTGATATTTTTCTTTCAAATTCTAGTTGTTTGAAATTATTAAAACTTCTAATTCAACAGTAGGCTTGTTTTAACAAGTGCATTTAATGCAACATGTGAACATTATATCCAACTGTGTAATGGCTAGTATTCTTCTTAATAGCTAGATTTTCCTGAAATCTATATATAGGACCACATCTAACCTAATTGGTAAGAATATTAAGTATTCTATAGCCAAAATGCTATTACATTGACTCAAAACCTTACCTACCTTATTTAGATTAGTCTTTGACCTTTCATGTTTCTGTCCACTCTTTGAATGTGAGAGTTTATCAATTGTGCTACTCTATTCTATGTGAGAGATAGTCTCTAGCTGAGGTATTGATATGAAGAGAAGAGGGGAGAGGTTAAAGAGATAGAGAACAAAGAATGTAGGAGGAGGAGTAAAAGAATTTAAGAGAGAGGGTAGACAGAAAGAGGGAGAAAATGAAGAACTCAAAGGAGAGAGATATAGAATAAGGGAATGGAAGAGACAGAAAGAAAAGGAAGAAAAGCCAAAAGAGAGAAAATAGAAGAGTTCAGAGAGAGAATCGAAAGGAGGGGAAGAAAATAAAAGAGCTTAAGAGGAGAACTCAAAATAGCCAATATTATTCCACTCATCTCTGAAGAATATGCATTACATAGGATAAAGCAACTAGAAATACTTGAAGTTTAAGTAATCTTATTAGATCTAGAAAATCTAAAAGATATATATAATTATAAAAAATCCTAAAAATGAAAAAAACTTCAAAGAAAAATAATAAAATTGATATTCTAATCCTGATACTTTGATAATCTCTTTAATTTAAATTTAGAAAATCTCTTAAAGGATATCTAATAGATTTTATTTATTCTAATTTAAATCTAATTAATAATTTTGACCCCAAGAAAATACAAATTGAAAACTAATAAAATAAAAATAAATAAATAAATAAAATTATCTAAACATAATGGATTTAAAAACTCCAAGTAAAAGATCATGTGAGCGGCACCTAAGGATCTTTGGAATACCTCATTTATCTCCATCATTCCCCCATTTCTTGGAAAAGATTGGTCCTGAAATCTTTTTCACCTTATGATTAACTTAGACTTGCTTCATTGGTTTCAATCCCCATAGTTGCTTTTGTATCATCCTATATTTGAAGATGAAACACTAACTCGCATTATTAGAATTGAAAACAACAAAGCCAAAATCTTAAAAATTGGAAAGTTGGCTTACTAGAGATTGAGATTTTGGTCAGGTAACGTGATAAAAATTGATTGGAGATGGAAGAAGCAAAACTTGGAATTGTGCAAGACTCAAATATGATTTTCAGAACCAAGGCTCTAATGCCAAATGATATGAACAAAAGAGTGAAGAGGGTAAAGAGATAGATAACAGAGAAAGTAGGAGAAGGAGTAGAAAAATCTAGGAGAGAGAGGATAGATAGAAAGAAGGAGAAAACGAAGAGCTCAAATGAGAGAGATATAGAACAAAAGAAGGGAAATGACAAAAAGAAAGTGAAGAGAACCCAAAAGAGAGAGAAAATAGAAAAGTTCAAGGAGAGAACTCAAGGGAGAGGGAGAAAATAGAATAGTTTAAGAGAAGAACTCAAAATAATCAATATTATTCTACTCATCTCTGAAGAATATACATTACATAGGAGCCTTTAAATAGGCAAAATATGAATCTAATAATAAAGTAACTAAGATTACTTGAGTCTCAAGTAATCCTATTAGGTCTAGGAAATTTAAAAAATATATTTAATTATAAAAAATCCTAAAAATAAAAGTGAAAATTGAAAAAAAATAAAAAAATTGATATTCTAATCCTAACACAATTAGATAATTTCTTTAATTTAAATATAAGAAATTTCTTAAAGGATATCTAATAGATTTTATTTATTCTAATTTAAATCTAACTAATAATTTTGGTTAAGGAAATACAAGTTAAAAATCAATAAAATAAAAATAAATAAATAAATGAAATTATCTAAACAAAATGAATCTAAAAACTCCCTGTAAGTGATTATATGAGTGGCACCTAAGAATATTTGGATTAATCTCCACAGGTATTCTAAAAGGATTACTTAATGTTGGATTACCTTGAGGAGATTTATAATTGCACCAAGGAAGGTGCGTGAGAGTGACAAACTTGGTGAAAGAGTTTGGGATGTACTAAGACTTCATAAGTGCTCGAATCAAACTCGTGGAATATAGTGATAATCTCAAACGGGTTGCTTAGGGATTAAATGTAAGTCAAGTGGTTGAATCAAATTAGAATAAATTCCTTGTGTATTACTCTTCCTTTATCTCTTTATCTTCTATTCTATTCATCCTTATTTTTAGTATTTACTATTGATTCTTTGAGTTGTAACACATAATACACCACTCTATTAGATGACCAGGAATTCTATCACATAGGCCTTTACATTACCACCAACAAGATTCCCATTGATGAATGCATTGGCATCCCTCATCATCTCCTCAATGAGGTGGACCCAGAAAATGGAGAGTTACACATTTAGATTTTTGCTAATGTGGCAACTTAGTCATCTTCAACAATACATATAGGAGAAAGCTTCCTAACACCATGGGTGGTTCTAAGTCATGCATCTATACTCTGCTTGCCAACCAATATTCGATCATGAGTTAAATGTATTTAGTAGGTCATCATCATCATCAAGTTCTATCTTGTTGGACTTGAGTATAAGTGCTGCTTCTTGTAGGTGTACATATCATTTCTTGTGTTGTTAGATTACTTAATAGAAGTAGTTGATGGGATGCTTGACTTGGGAATAATGGAAGAGCTAGCCTAGCTCTTCAACCCAAACGTGAACAATTTAGATGATGACTGTACTAACCAAATTGGATTGAGAAAATCCATCAGTGTGCCAAAGTTCAACTGATATTACAAGAGATACCTACTACCAGGAGGGTTGTTCACAGAGCGTACAAGCAAGGAGGATCAAGTACAGAAGGCTGCTTATAAAGAGGTAGTATGTGCAATGAAGCACAACACATGTCAACTAGTGAAGAAACAAATAAAGAAGATCTTGCGGTTAAAAAGGGTGGGGTGGGAACTATGGAGGCTAGACACAATGAAGGTGATCAAAAGTAGAGGTCACAAAGAGAGGTGGTCGGATATTTGGTCGAGGGAGGTGCTGGAGCCAAGCATGAAGATTGTGAATAGCTTCTTGTGGGAGTAGGCCTTTCAGCCATATATCCAGCTAAAAATTTTTAATTGGGAAAATAAATGTTTTAATCCCTATAGTTTGCACTAATTTTGAAATCAATCCCTATAGTTAAATTTTTTTTTCATCAATTCTTGATAAATGCTGTCATTATATATTGAAAACATTTGTAAATTAGTCCCTCAGCCTATCTAGATCCGTAAACTCTGTCAAGAATGAGCATAGGTGTAAATAATGTGTTGAGTTGGCATCCACATTATCACTAAATCAACCACCTCACCATCCTTGTATTTTAATAACATTGGTTGATAGCGAAATTGTAACATCTCGATTTTTAGGATTATGTAAAATGAGATTATGTCATAAGGATACATAGGGCCACGCAAAAGATGATTATGATATACCCAAATAATGATTATGAAGTATTTAAGAGGATAAGTATGATGTGCTTTGCCTGAAATTAAAAAAAAGTACAAACTAAAAAGATGTAGCATAAAAATATGATGCTATAATATGAAAATGTGATAAATAGTTTGAAATATATGTTTTGGATAAGGAAAAGGGTAAAAAGGTAAATTTCAGGTTATGGGCATAAGAAGTACGAATTTGCAAAACGGTCCCTGAAAGAAAAATTATTTGTAGTTTGGTCCTTAGGAAAGATTACAGCTAAGTACCTGAAAGTTTTAAAAATTGCATTCTTCCCAAATTAAGGGTAATTTCCAAATTATGCATATTTTATATCAAAACGAAGCTTATGATGAGCTGAACCCAATTATATAATGCATTAGAGTTAACGGAGTTTATGTGAAAAAATTTTTATGCCAAAAATAAAAAGTGCACAGTACATAAAAAAAGAGTATTGTATGCCCTACAAAAGGTAGATAAAGTAAGAAAAAAGTTATGTAGGCTCCACATTTGGACCAATTGGGACAGGGTATTAAGGTAATTTCATATCCCAATTAGTTATAATTGGTGTCCCATTAATAGTAAAATATACTGTTAAAGTAGCTTTATTTATCCAGATCGGTCTAGGATATATCTGGATAAGTAAATATCTAAAATTGTTGAACCAAAATACCCTCAATTTTGTGCAGACCAAGCTGAACATGATAAAATAACATTATTTAATATTTTAAGTCATTTTCCAAGAAATTTCAACAACATTAAGTGGCAATATTCCATTGGTTGGCAAATTTTATATATTCTCCCCTTTGGTTCATGCCTTGGCTGACCAAAAGAGCAAAGAAAGAGAGAGGGGAAGTAGTTGCAACTAGCCAAGAAGAAGGAGAAGGAAAGAAAGAGGAAGAACATTCAAGAAAAGGTAAGAATTTTTCCTTTTGGATCCTAAGTAATTTGTCTTCAAGTTTTGAGTAGTTTGAAGTAGGTTAGTAAGGTTTTCTCCTTCTTCTCTTGGTGCTTGATTTTCGGCCTTAGCATGGGTTCATGAAAGGAAGTGGTTTTATGCCATAAAACTTAGAGAAAGTATGAGATATAGTGAAATAAACAAGATTTGGAAGGTTTAGAAGCAAGTTTTTGAAAATCCACTTTGTCTCCCTTAAACCCTGATTTCGGCTAGTCCATTGAGGTGGGTAGGAGTAGAATTTTCATTGTTTTGATGTTAAAAATAAATTCCTTGTGTCCAAATTAGTAAAAAACAAATATTGAACTTAAGAAAAACTCAGATAAACTATATGAGTTTTTCATGTTCAAGAATGAATTTCATGAGAGCCATGAAGAATTAGATGACTTAGTATGATTATATGATTATTTCTAGGCTTGGGAAGATATAAGGAAGTAATTGGAAAAGGATCCAAGTAAGAGGATTCAAGTTTAAAGAGAAAAGTGTAAAGCTCCAAGATAGTATTCTTACCTTGCTTTTATAAAAAATTATGTTTTATCCATGTTTTATGAAATGATTGTGTTACCATCTTATTGCTTTGATTGTTTATTGGGTTTGCTGGCTTTTTATGTAATGAGAGCTTTGCCCCGAATGTCCTATTTTTAGGCCATTATACTGCCGAAATTTTTATAGCTAATATAGTATTTTTCATGTATTTTAATAAATTGTGCAATGCTATGGATGTTTTTTATGAAATATAATTATGTTTAAGCATGTGCAAGTTTACTACTGAGATACCTAATTTCATTATCCCAAGTACTAACCATGCTAGGTACAATGCAAAGCAATGAATGAAAGACAGGGAAAGAAGAAGTTGATGAGAGCAAGTAAATGTTTATGATTGATAATTATGTTTGTTCATAAAGTATGTCATGTAAAGTATTGATGTAAAGTTAAACTAGTTTGTATAGCATGTCAAGCATGATATTATATGTTGTATAGAAAGGCATGCTAAATGATGAATGAATTGAGAAATGGCAAAAATATGTATGACTTTTCTATTGTCAAGTTATGGCATGCAATTTTTTAGAAATGTTATGGAATGACATGATAAAAAGAATGAGTCAAATGAGATTCCTCTAGTTAGAAAATATGATAAACTTTATGATGAAATAGATTATGTGTGTTTTGATTAACGGAATATGTTATATGGTTCAAAGAAGTTAATAATGTAAAAATAATTTGCTAAAAAATGTCTGGAACTATGACTGATTCTGGAATAGTACATAAAATATTCTCGAACTCCAAAAATTAAGTAGTTTCTATGCATGCTTTAATATGCCACTGATTTGAATGTATTTAAAGCTATATAATAGGAGATATGTATGTTTTTACAAAACTATAGTAGAGAATTATTCTGACTTTAGAGAATTTAAAATGATGATATGCTTTGTACATATTGAATAAATGTACAAAATAAACATGCATAGAAGATAGACATACGTGGATTTCAAATGATATTAAGATAGTATGAAATAGCTTTGTGTATAATGAGATATGAATTTTTAAAGTTATGGGTTAGAATATGATAGAAACTGGAAATAAGGGAATAAACAGTAATATTCAAGAAATAAACTGTATGAATTGGTTTGATCAAATCCCAGTTTCTTATTTTTGCCATGAAATCGGGATGTGCATGATTTTTAGAGACTTAAATCATAGTGATATGATTTTTGTATGTTTAGTTATGATTTTTCAAAGTTCGTTACACAAAGTGAAGAATAATGGACAAAATTAGTTTTTAAAATTTTGAGGTTTTTCATTGGTTCAAGTTCTCAAAAATCTCTTTTTATATTCTAAATAAGGCAATATTTATAAAAAAAGTGTTAGAAGATGAGGTGTGATAGGAATGACTTGATGGACTCAAGTAAAGCATTTGATACAGGCAAAACTCTGAGCCTTGATATCCCTTCTCCTCCATAACTTTATTCATTTAATGAAAATAACTATATTCATGTTGTTCTTCTCTCATTTGCTCAAACTTAATTCATTGGAATTAATTGAGATGAACCCCTCGCTGTATATACTGATTCTTGGTCCTACATTAATTATGACTTAGAAGTAAAGTTTTATCAGCTTATTGATCCAAAACAAAAAAGAAGAAGAAGAAGTAAAGTTTTATCTTATCACCTCATAATTCTTTATTTTTTTGGACCAAGTATTATCTCATAATTCAAGCCCCAAACTTTGTTTTTCTTTTTTCTAATTATTTTGTATTTTTCTATGGCTGAAAATATTCTACACTATAAAGTTTGGCATATCAATTAGAGACCTAAATATATATATATATATATATTAAAAAGAGGAAACTTTTAGTATTGAACTTATCATGAAAATATATATTTAAAAATTGTTTTATTAAGAGAAAATTTGAAACATGATAACAAATATTAAATATTCTAGAATTAATGCTTGACCATTAGGTCCATTACAAATACTAACCTTCAGACTTTGCTATACTAACATATCAGCCGAATAGATTATAGCAATTATGACTAATTTCACAACATTTGATACAATTCAATTCACTCTAGTAGAATCAAGATTTGATAGGAGTATGAGCAGGGCCATTAGACAAGCCTTTGAAATTTGGCCAAACAATGCTACATGTAATATCTCTAAAATTCTGTCTATAATTTTATGTCTTGTCTTGTCTTAAATTATGATGAAAAATGAGACTTGGAGCCATAGATAAAGAAAGATATTGAGTGATTATGAATTGTATGAGATAATAGTTAAATTTTGAACCTTATAAAAGTTAAGATAACCCTAATTCACGAGTTACGCCCTCACTGATAATAAATAAAAATTTGGATCCTTAACTGTAAATATTTAAAAATTTTATGGATTATTCTAAACCTAAGGATAGGGAAAAATAATTTGGGTCAAATAAATAGTGCCAAAAAGCCCAAAAAGTATAGTTAAAAGCAAGTCAAAAAGTTATTGGGCCAAATAGTAAACCCGTGGCCTAATTACATAAAAGCCCAAGTTCGGTAGCCCATAAAGCTTTGGAGGTGCAAGAATGTGAAAATTTTGAACAAGGTAAGAAGGAATGGAAAGAAGAGAAAATGGAGAAAACAAGGGAAAATGGAAAGAAATAAAATCCATGGATAAAATTTTACCAAGTCTCACCATTTAAAATTAAGAAAATAGTAAATCCCTCCTCTTTATGCTTGTCTGAAATTTTTAAGACCTTTGGAGGAAAAATTAGCAAATTTAATTAAAGAAAAATCAGGAAAAGAGAGGATTGAAAGCTTTTATGACAAGGGGCGTGTGTGTGTGAGATAGTAAAGTGTACACCATGTGAAGAAGATGATAGAAAGGAAAAGAATAGGTGAGGTGGATGACAAAGAATTGAACACCATGAAAGAAAACAAGGAAGAGATAGTAAGCAATATGAACCATTGAATTAAAAGGATATCAGGGGTTGAAATTCCATGAGTTTGCCTATAAATAGATTGTACCTCCTCCCCCATCCTTCACAAGTGGCATCTTCCATTAGAGTAAGAGAGGAGAGAGTGAGAGTTTGCAAAGTAAGAAGGAAGGAAGGAAGGCTAGAAGGCTTTAGGAAATTCTCTAAAGTGGCATCTTACCGTCATTCTTGCATTTTACTTTTAACTAGTTGGTTTGATCTAATTTTGTGTTGCCATTTTTATGAAAAACATTTTTGTGCAGTATGAAAGTTCTTATGTTTGGATCGAAGCTACAATTATGCTTATAACGAAGTATGAATATGCATGAATATGTTTAACCATGGAAGAATGACATCGAAGCTACAATTTTGCTTATAACAAAGTATGCACATGCATGAATATGTTCAAACATTGAAGAACATGTATGAAATATACAAGAACCTGCTTTGATCTTGAAATATTATGGCAACCTCAGGAAATCTTGTTTTTATATTAATTACTTAATTAATATAATGTTTGAATGGGATAATGATACTATTAATATTTACCCAAATCTTATCCCCTATAATCTCTAACCATCCATATGTCCAAGCCATATAATGGAGAAAGGATAGGAGGTGGAGCAATGAAGATACAAAATTATCATAATGTTATTTTTGAATTGTATTAGAAATCATGTATTTAAGGATATGGATTATGACATGTTGTAATATGTTTGATTATGACATGTTGTAATATGTTTTTGACGTGATTACTAATATATGAAATTATGTTTTGGAATGATCCATGTTGTGGTTTATGGCTTATTAGTATTTATTTTACTATTCCTAAGTTTATAGAAAGGAAAATATACAAGTGATATACCTATACTTAGAAAAATAATAACTTAGGAAAATTTATGAGAAAAGATGAATAAATGAAGATATTAAGAAGAGAAATCCCCGAGCTTCAAAATAAGATCAAGATGACCTTAATTGGTTAAAGGTAACATAAGATATGAAATTTTCAATAAAAATTATCAAAATCTAAAAATTTTGTTGACCCAATAAATAGTAATGTTTTACCAATAAATTGTATTAATTGCTTGGTGAATTTTTATTTGAATATTTTTCCCTTATATAAAATTTCAAGAGTTTCAAGTAGAAATTTAAATTATCCCAAAATGATTTTTTGTAGAATTAAATATGAATTTTTAAATTATGGTAAAAAAAAAATCAAGGGTTACGAAATGAATATAAACTTGTAGGGGTTTTTGGTCAAGTGTTGATTTTGTCCCATTTTTACTTCCAAATGCATTTCAATAGAACCTAAGACATAATGGTTATCGGTTTGTAAAGAAATGTGTGACACTGCAAATAATGAATAGGGAAAAATGAAACATGAATTGTTGCTAGCTTCAAGATTTTCCAATTCTCAACACTTTACAACAGCAAATAATTTATCTAACATCGCAATTACATAAACGAAATAAAAACACCAATTGTGAACAACTACAAAACTTTGACCGAGAACTCCCAAATCACACTCACAAACGCTTAGAACAAACTCCCAAATCTCAGCACAATCATTACCCACATACCTTTCAGTGACCTTCCTAAACTTAGACGAGGATATTTGCAAGCCTCTGTCATCGAAAATGGCCAAGTTTTCCTCACCAAAGTGACCAAGACTGCCCTAGTCCTCAATGCCTTGTCGTTTTCGTTTGGCATTTTTAGCAATTTATTTAGTGATTGAAATAGAGGGATGATTTTTTTTTTTTGATAGGCAAATAGAGGGATGATTTTACCATAGAAAAATAGAGGGATGATGTAAGGGCTGACTTAAAGATCTTGTGGATGCCAACTCTGCTCATTGTTTACACCTCTACTTATTCTTGATGGCGTTTGCACACCTGGATATGTTGAGGGACTAATGTACAGACGTTTCAATGTATAAGGACCAACTAGGTAACGACAGCATCTATCAAGGATTGGTTTAAAAAAAAATAAATTACAGGGATTAATTTCAAAATTAGTGCAAACTATGGGGATCAAAATATCAAGTTTTCCTTTTCAGTTTCTATTTCTTTTTCTCTGTTTCTCTCATTTCTTAAAAATTGGTAATTTGGGGGAAAAAGAGGAAATTGGACTTTGAAAGTCGTCAATTTTGGTTCACAAGGCTGCCTCTAAGGAATGGTAATGGATGACCATTTTGGGTTATTAGAATGCTAAATAAAGTATCGTTACTTTCTTTTGAAATAAAAATGAAACAAAAAATGAGGACAGTAGACTAGATGCTGAGAAATTTTGGTAGTAATAGAGTTTTTAATTTTTAAAAAAATTTAGGGGTATTTTTAGAAACATTTTATAATCTAAATTGTGAATGCTAATAACAATGTTATGAAAACTAGAGTAGATTGGTTGGTTAGATTGGTTCAACTAAGAATCGACCATATGTCCAATCCAGATAGATGGAAAAGCCAGAGTTATAGTAAACCAACTGAATTAGCCTTGAATTGGTCAAAATTGGTAAAATCAAAAGCAAAGAAGCGCAATCAAAATATATTTTCACAAGAAGCTATTTAGTAGTTGTTTTGACATATAAAGTTGATATTTATATAATGGCAAAGCTTTTTTATCATTAAATATATTATCTAACTGACCAGCCAAAGACTAAATCTATTTAAGGTATAGAGATCATAGAAGTAGGTTTTGCTTCTCACAATGAGACATTTTCAATACACATGGCAATTATCTACCAACTATGTCAGGATCTTTGTTGATTGGTTTATATAATGGAAAAATTATTCAGGCAAAAAGGATTTTTTCCTTATTATAAATAAATAGGTTTAGTAATTAAACATATGGGATACTTATTCAAATTTAATATAATTTATAAAATGGAGTCTCTTCACACTCTTTTATGATATTTTTGGACTATTAATTTCAAATTAAAATGTAAATTTATTTATTTATTATAATTTAATACTTTAAAAATATTTTCTATAAAATATTAACTTTAAACAGTTTAAATTTAATTGAAACAGTCAAAATAGAGGTGCAGCAAGAGGTGCAATAACCAATATTGTTTAAGTTGAGTAACATGAATTTGATATTTCTCAACTACTATGGCTTCAGTTCAAATATTGTACATCTAAGAAATCACATTAGGAGAGTTATTCAATTTAAATCCGACAAGATAATACTTAAACATAAATTAGTTGGTAATATAATAGTATTTACAACATTTATGAATGTTAAGATACAGATAAATAACCAAGGGGTTGTGTTGTTGGTACATAAGGGAAATGGATCCAAATCGGCTACGTGTTAATATCCTCTATTTATGGGATCATAAGGCTTTAAATTTTTATCCCTTTTTCGTTTTTTTTTCCTTTTTTTTTTGTCCGTATCGTCACTGAATATTTTCTCTGGGAAACCCCCTTTTTTTTTTTTAACATGGGTCCATAATTTCTTTTCTTTAAGTTGGACCATTACTGGATTTAGTCATACTTGGACAATTTTGTTTTTTCTTTTTGCAAGCATGGGTCCGTATATTTTTTTCACTCTTGGTATGGAGGAAATCATAACTGGTAAATAGTCTTTTCAGTTACCAAATTTTAGGTCATTACCAATAAAAAAAAAAAATAGTCTTATTAGGCTACGAGTGTTTTATTTCCATATGTGCCTGTTGGCATCAGAACGTGTTGCTATTGTTTTTCTGCAAAGAGATTTATTTTAATTTATTTATGATAGTCCATCCAATTCAAAATATAATATCTGTTTTAAAATTTCTTTTATCTAAAATGTAAGTGATAAGTTCTATTTAGATAAAATCAAAAGTATTAATTATTATTTCCTAATTTATTTTTATTTTTAATTAACTTATGAGAAAAAAAATTTTCTTAGAAATCATTTTTATTAAAGATAATATTAAAAAATAATGTAAATTTTTAACAAATTTAATTAATTTAATTCTCTTTCCTGATCTATATGCAGTTAATTAAATAAATTCATATTTTGGAATAGTTATGCATTCATGATGATGGCAAAATTGATATTGATTGATGTTAGAGTATTCAGTTGACATTGTATGCTAGGATCAAGCTTTTTTTTTTTTTCAATCATAGGATCAAGTAATTTTGGCAACTAATGCAGTAGTAATGTAGAAAAAAATTCTATGATAAAAAATCTGAAAATACTTGCTTTAAACTGATGAGACTTACACTTTTTCCGGTGCAGACTGCTACAATCTTAATATAAAATATAGTTAAGCTAATTCTTCTTTAAATCAACTTAATTATTCTATTCGATCTGCCATGTAGGGTCTTTTATTTTAATTTTAAATATAAAAATATTTTTAAAATATAAGGTAATATTTATTACATATTTTTAAAAAGTATTTCTATTTAATTTATCTCAAAAATAGAGAAAAAATATTAAATAAAAATAATTTTGATAAAAATATTTTGATTTTTAAAAAAATCAGGTTAATTAACAACTTTAATTCCCATTCGTAATTTATATAATTTGATTAAAAAACATTATATTAAGGAATGGAGGAATAACAAACCGTATGAAAAAGATAAAGATGCAAACATCATTTTCACTATTTACCTTACTGGACGATTCCGATAAAAAAAAAGGACATATAATTTTACCAAATGCTAATGATTAAAAAAAAGAAAAGGAAACCTTGGTATTGAAAAAAGAAAATAAGAACAATAAAAATGAAAAAAATTGACAATGTCAAAAAGCATGACAATAATTTTACCTAATCAGAACTGTACCAACTATTAAATTAATTATGGCAATAATTTAAGATTAAATAGTTCAAAAAACAGTAATAATTAAAATAATATATTTTTAATAATATATATGAAAAATAAAATAAAATTTAGACTCCTCCCCATTAAGACTTTCCTAAATTTTTTATAATTGAAATTCTTAATTTAATAATAAAATAAAATGTGAGTATGAAATGGAATAAATTAAAAATAAACATATCCATACAAATATTAATAATACACATTTAAACAAATTTTATTATTTAATTAAAATTTTAAAATAGAAAATACTGCATATATAATTTATATTATCTACCTCGAATAGTTAAATTTCATTGAATTCATTTATATCAAATTATGGTAAAGAATAGTTTTTGAAAAAAAAAAAGGGAGGAGAATGAGTACTTAAAAATATTTATTTACAAAAATATAATGATAAAATTATGGTAAAGGTTTATTATTATATTCCTATTGGAATTGAAATTTATTTCGCAGCCAAAAAAGAAATTGAAATTTATTTAATGCAACCAACTCATAGTTATAATTATAATTATAATTATAATATAATGGTAACTTTTCATCCTTCTTCATTCATTTTTAAGTATAAAAAAAATGAAATTGGGTTTCTGTTCAATCCTTAGCTTTTTGTAAGCGTTAGGCTTAGGTGTCTAATGTATGTCTACGTTTTGGCACAAAAAAAAAAAACAAGCAACACGCACGTTGACTTAGAAAGAGAGGGAGAATGCTTTTTTTTTTTTAAATAAAAAAACTTTGGAAATGAGGAAAATTATTTACTCGACTTTATGATACATCTGTTGGGTTCTGTATTCAATGTCCAAAACCTGAAAAACCAAAGCTCATTCTCATTTCCTAGTACTTCTCTCTCAGTCTTTTCACCGACCAAAGCTGTGAACAGCGCTTGCATTCTTCATATTCTTCCTCTCCCTCTTAGATTTATTTTGGTATTTTCTTCTTCTGTCGTCTTTTCTCTATTCTTCTGTCTATTTTTTTTTATTATGCCATAATTAGATCTTTCTCTTCAGTAAGATCTTCCTTTCATTTTATTTTCTGTCTTTCTTGTATGCTTTCTCTCTTCTTTCCTTCATAGTTTTATCTTCTTCATCTTATCTTCTGCCATGCTGCTGTTTTTGAGTGAAAAAATATTTGAATTGATTCACCTGTAAACTGGTTTGAAGTTATAGATTTTGCTTGGTTTTTAACCGGTTCATCTGATTTTTGACCGGTTTATCTGGTTTCTGACCGATTTGCTGAACCCCCTATTATCTCTCATCTCTGGACCGGACATGTAACCGATTTCCGATCGAACCGATCAAATTGACCGGTTAAGTCTAATTTTTATAACACTAAGTTTACCGGATACTAATGATAAAATTTTAGTACATAAAAAAGATTTTAATTTTAAGATATTTTAATGGTATCTTTATTGAATTGGAGCCCATATAGTTTTGTTTGACCAAAAAATCTAGACCCTTGAATGAAAACAATATCCATCGAAGTTGACAGATAAGGTGTCAAGTGAGAAGTGATAGCAACAAAAAATTGTGCTACATTAATTTGGCAAGTACTTGTTTATTTTGAAGGGAAAAGAACACTTCAATACCCCCAACTATAAATAATGATAAATAAGGATTCCTAATTTATCTAATCACCCAGAAATACCCAAATTCCATATTGGGATAAAAATAAAATATAATGGACAAAATTACCCTTAATAGTTAATAATGGGAAACAAATAAAAAAACTTGCTACTCTATTGTCCCTATTTGCACGATCTCCCTGTGAAAAAATTTGAATGGTAGGATAGGTGATTGAAATTTTTTATTTGGTGTATGTTGATGGTTCTTATGGAATTGGAGGAATAGGTGCATGTTTGATGAGGGGCGGACCTACGTCACCTTCAATGGGGGCGGCTGCACCCCCTGAATTCCATAGAATTAATTATATGTATGTGTTATGTTACTATTTTGCACCATATAGGTATCATTTTTTAACCCAATAAATTTGTATACAAAACAGAGGTCCAAAGCAAACTATCATCAGAATAAAAGTAAGCCCAAATCTATAATGAGTAGGGGAAGAACAACAATAAATAAGCCCAAATATATAATATCATCTCAACATTTTCAGATCTCAATATTTCAAAATTTAAAAAAAAAAGAGTGAAAATTAAAACTCACCATTCAGTAAAACCAAAAGAAAAATAAAAGAAAATACAATTGAAATCTAAACTAATAGAATGACTTAATGAAAACCTAGATTTGGTCGACTTGAGAGTTAGGACTGAGAGTGAACTACTCTGAGAGAAGAGTGAAGAACGACAAGCAAAACATAGTGGCTGAGACGGAGAGTATGAGCGGCGGCCGTTCGAGACACAAGTAATTTCTATCTTGAAAATCTATGAACTTGGCCTATTGTGGATGATAGGAAATTAGGAATAGTTGAGATTTGAGTGATTTTCTATCTCTTGGAGTTGGATTGTCGAACTGCAAGCTGAGCCACAAAGGAATGGAGCTGGAGGGGGAGAGAGAGAGAAGACAAGGCGTTGGAGATGAAGAAGTAAGAGAACATGAGTCATGAGAGATTGCTTTTGCTTTAATGGGGTCTGCGAGTCAGTGAGAGACTTTTGAGTTTTTGTTAATATAATAATCCAACTTGCTTTTGAATTGTGTACATAATGCTTCACGCCTTCATGGATTGTAGTGGTGACTGATCCCAACATCATTGATATGTAGTGGTGAGAGTCAGAGAGTGGTCCCAATGTCATTAAATGGTATCTTAATGCTTTCTTGATTATTTTTATTTAATTTAATAAATATAAAACTGTTTTTATTTGTTTATTTTTATTGTAATAATAATTAGTTATTTACTTCTTATTTATTTATTTGTGATAGATATTTTTAAGTGAAATAATAAATAGTATTGATAAATGATTGTTTGGTGACTTATATTGAAAAAGATGTCTTCAATAGCATTGACACTGAATTGATTATTCAAAGGTTTCAAAATATGAAATCACGACGAGAACAATTGTAAAGTATGTAATATATTTGATTTTATATGTTGAAATTTTATATGATTTTAGTACATCTTTTTTATGATAATAGTTTCTATCATTTGAAAAAAAAATTGCACCCACTGAGCTAGGATCCTAAGTCTGCCACTGTGTTTGATGATGGTTTTATGTTGCCTGAGGACCTAACGGCTATGATAATGAAATATGGCTGGGAAATCACTTATTTGTGTCATAAGTTTGATAGGCAATGTCTTAGGAAGCAACATATTGATGTGGTATGGGGGTTTCCATCAAGGGGTTTTATTAAACTCAATTTTGATGGAGCCTCTAAAGGTCATAGTGGTACTACTGGTTATAGGGGTCTTATTAGATATGAAGAGAGTAGACGGATTTGTGGTTATGTGATTAATTTGGTAAGTTGTTCTGCTATTACAGCAGAACTTTAGGGAGCTTTATTAGGCATCTGAATGGTAAAGGAATTGTGATATAGTAAAGTTGAAATTGAAAGTGATTCATTGATTGTTGTTCACATGTTGCAAGAAGCATGGGATGAAGGTAAGAGTAGAAACAGACTGCTAGGTTGTTTATTTACACGAACTTCATTATAGCTTCAATGGCTTTTCTCAACTGCATGCATAATAACATGGTTAGATTCTAGCAATATAGACAATGAAAATAAAATGGGTATAATCTGACTTTGTTTTGCTCCCAAAGTTTCCAACGTCACAAGCAACATGTATATCAACATTTGTAACTTTGAATTATATTCAAACGTGAGGGATGATTGTGTAAATAGAGTATGTACATAGAGGTTTGGGAGTGTAGCTTACTAGTTTAATTTTATATGATTTGCTTTATCATCATATAAAGGAAAATTAAATAATTTGTGTACATGATTAGCTTACTAGTAAAGGAAAATTAAACTATTGTAAGGACTCTATATATAAGATGTAAATTTTGTTTCTGTTTTCATTACTAATATTTTTTTGTTGTGTAATGGTGGTCGTGGTTTATCAAATTGAAGTGTATAGACCTGACAAAAATATGAAAATTTTTTTAAATAGGTGAAATGGGAAAGGAAAAGGAAAGAGAAATTACATCAGAATATTATGAGGTATGTTATTTGTGACTTTAAGTAAAGCTAATTTTGTGATTTGACGTAATGTTGCTAATGTATTCCCTTTTTTAATGGATAGGTTCTTTTTGAAACAAAATGCTCACACAAGCAACTTCAAAAAGTTTTGAAGCACATAAATGGGAGAAAGACATTGGTGGAAAGGGTGGCAAAAATTGGTTTTGCCACCTTGTTGTGCATTGAATGCTTTGTTCTTCATAAAGAGCTATGTGAGGATGTGATCAAGGCATTTGATCCACCTATCTCAACTGTTTATGTTAGAGGTAAACAATGGCTAATGGATCCCAAAGCTATCAATCGATTGTTTGAGTTACCATATAATGGGCAAGAAATTATGTTAGAAGGTGATAGTGACACCTTCATTTTATTAAAGGGGGAAATTTGAGGGAGTATCTTATAAGGTGATAGAAAATAAGATACTCTTAGGTGAAGATGATATAGATTTGAGTTATTTTTTTATTTTGTATTGCTTGGGAAACTTTCTTTACCCAAGCATAGATTCAAATATTAGTCATAGACTATTAAAAATTATGTCTAGTCTAAGACTCAGGGACACTTAGTATGACTGGTCTTCTTCTGTATACGAGGAGCTTGTCAAAAAAATTTCAAAATATGAAAAGTGGGTACAGAAAGGGAAAAGTGAAGGGAAAAAAACTGTTGGAAAGTGTTTATACTTTTTAGTGGTATGTGATTTCATTTGACAAATATATGTTTTAGGTGTTATACAATATTTTCCTCACATTCTTGTTATTAGTTCTATGCTTACTTTCAGTCCATTTGCAGCTATTTTTTATCTACTATTTTCCTCTTGGTATAAATGAAGTGCCACAACCTCAACATGCATTGAAATATTGGACTCATGAAAGAGTTCGAAAGCGTGTTGAGGATGAGAAGAAGAACTTCTATAGAATATTGAAAACATTTGGCATCAACGAAGAAACCTCCTCCTTAGACTTCCCACCCATGTCTGCATTCCATGATTTGGTAAGAGCAAATTATTATAATGCTTCACTTATATAATCCTCTATAAAATAACATATCATTTTCATTGTCACAGGAATTAAAACATATGTATACTGAGGTTATGAGCTGTACAGGTAGACTTCTTATGCATATGTTGAAGATGCAAGTAAGAAGAGATGATGCAGAAAAGCATGAAGAAGGGGAAAAAAGGATGATAAAGAAGAAAATGAAGTGGCTAATGAAGGGAAGAAGGAGAATGTAAGAGAAGAAAAGGAAGAGGATGAAGAAGAAGAAAGAGAAGAGGACAAAGAAGAAAAGGGAGAGGATGAAGAACAAGAAAATATAGAGGATGAAGAACAAGAAAAGGAAGAGGAGGAAGAAATATACAATTTCTGAGTAGTGGGGAAGAAGGATAGGATGGAGAAGAAGAGGGAGAGGAAGCAAGCAAAGATTTGACTACTACAAAAGATGGACGGAGAAGATCCCAAAGAGAAAAGAAAGCAATGAAATGTTCTTCATTTGTGTATCTGTAACACCTTAAACTTACATTCATTTCCTATATATTGGACTCCAATTATGTCTATTATTACATGATTAGAGACTTGATTACATAAAAATATTAAAACAAAATTTTCTTTATTTTGGGTACTGTTCATTATGCATTTTCCATTTTACCTGATGAACTTCAAAAATACATAACTAATTATAGAAAAATCATCTCATAGTGATTCAAGTCCCTAAACATAGGCTAAAACCTTATCTACATGGAAAAAATATGAAGAAGAGAATTATCTTGACCAATTTATACAGTTTATTTCTCAAATGTTTACTATATATTTGGTCATTTTCTCTTTCCCAGGATTTTGGCCTTATATTTAAAAAATTCATATCTCATTATATCCTGAGCTAAATCATACATTCTTTATGTTATATGAAATATCTGAATGTACAATTTTTATAAATATTTTTTTTGTACATTTATATTACTTTCACAGGGCATGGTATTAACTTAAATCATAAAGGGTCAGAATTCCACTTTTGCTGGAACAGTTTTGGGAAAACCTCCATCTCTCCTATCATATAACTCCAATTACCTAAAAATTAGTGCCATATGAAACTTAAAACACAGATCTTTCTATAAATACAAACCACTAAATTTTTGGAGCTTTGTACAATTTTATATCGCATTTTTAATTTTCTAGTGTTCAAGGTAAAAGTTCCAATTTTTCTCTACACTATCATGTTCTGAACGCTAACTTCTAAAATTCATTATAAATTGCACACTTATCCAATTTAAGTGATATTTAGCTTCATAAAAATATCATTCTATATAAATTTTTAGCATATATAATACTCATGCATTATACGCTGTTTCAAATGATCAATACCTTCGTTATTCCCAGAGTGTTTCTAATTGAGCATTTCCATTCTTATCTTGGCAAAATGAGCTTCATAACATGATTACATCATCATTCCTTGCACCAAATCCATACATATCACTCCATAATGCTCAAAGGACTATAGTTTCATAAATACAAGCCTCATGAATTCTCATGCAATTTTATACATGATGCCATAACAATACATTAAAATACCCACAAATCACATAAATATCATGCTTCTTCATTCTTCTTGCCTTCTTCCTTTGTTACTTCCATATCCTTACCCTAGCATGATTAGTGTTTGGAATGGTGAGATTATGGAATCTCATTTGCAAGTCATATGTCATGCAATTACATTATCATATATGCATGAAAACTTAAATCATAACAATTCACCCATTCAAGCATATAATAAGTCATAATGGTTCATAAAAATTTTGGCTTGGTCTCTCTTTCTAAAATGGATATCCAAGGGTTAGGACCCCTTGATAAAAACAGCCAAACCAATCTCACAACATCATAACAACAATATGGCAATGGGATTATAATATAAAAACAATATACAATAACATAAAGCAAGAAATAGACTATGCTACCATTATTGCTTTCCTTTGCCTTCCAACTTAATTCCAATGCTCCTACTCTCTTTTCCTTTGAGTTGTTCTTCTTCCCAACACTTCCTTAAGCTTCCTTGGACCTAAACATAACACCAATGAAGCATATAAGCCACTGATTCTTGGTCCAACTTCACACAATGCTCACTAAACCCTTAAAATTTCTCTTTGCTTTCTTCTTGGTTTTTCTTTGAACCAATGGTTGTTCTTAAGGTTTTGGGCCATGGGGAACTCATTTTTGGGGTTAAAAGTTTGAAATTCCATCTCTGTTTATAACCCTAGTCTGACCAAAATTGTGGAGAAAATTGGAGAGAAAAAAATACTACTTCATGAAACTTGTAATAACTTATAGATTCTTGCTTCTTGGAACTTGTCTAAACTTTTCCCTTTATTTATTTGGCCAAAACTCATCCCTTACTCAAGTTCTATCATGGCTGAAATTCATGGAGGAAAGAGGAAGAATACAACTTCATGAAGGCTTCACTAAATTCTTGAAAACACAAGCTAAATAGCATAAAAGCTTACCTTAATGCTTGAACTTCCAACCTTGCTCACTTGTCTTCACTTTCTCTTCCTCTCTTTCCCTTTTCTTTGTCCACGCCATGCTCCCTTTCTTCCTTGCTTTCAGACCACTATCCTTTCTTTCTAAATGAGTGAAGGTCGGCCAACTCATGAGGAGAGGAGAGATATTTTTTTCACAAAGTTACTTTACCTCTTTTTTTTTTCTCAAATACTTCTTCAAGAAGTATTTACAAAAATCATATAAATAATGAATTCTCCCACATGGCCAGCTGCCCACATATGAAATGGAAGGGGAGAGAGAGATTAAGTGACTTAATTCACTAGCTAATCATCTAACTAATCAAGGTTACTTTTTGATCCAAAAAGCTTTACCTTCTTTGAGAAGTATTGGACAAAAATCAATGAAATAAATTCCCTCCATGTCCCTTGTAGCCTTGGTCATGCCATATTGAGGGAAAATTGTCCAAAAATGCTTCTCAAATTTTAATGGACTAAAATACCCTTTACAGATCAAATTCTCCCGTATCGATTAAATACTTTTATCATAATCATCATTAAATTGGCACATGATCATCCAAAAATTACTTTTGCATTAAAATCATCATCTTATCCCTAACTATATTTGGGTGAGGCCCATATACTGTCCTTGACCTGATACTACTTTTTCAGCAGTCCAAAATAACCTTTTATTAGGTAAAATATTGATATTAAACCTTAATTACCCAATAAATCTTATTTTGAGTTTAATAAATTACATACTCTATTCCATTGGACTTGGCTCATCAAGAGCTTCATTTTAACTATAATTTTTCATATTTTCATGAATACCCTTGACCCAAGGCTAATTTTTAATTTTAAAACTTTTGGGTTATTAGCTGTAATGTTTCCCAAACTTCCTTTCATTTCCTCTTTAGGGATTAAATTGCAAAGATTCTTGATTCTTGGAGCCAAAATATAATTTTCTCATTTTTCCATTTAATCAGGAAAATAATCTCTTTACCCTTCGTCACGCTTAACGATACCTTTCCCTTTTTCCCAATTCCTTTTACATTTTACGATGTCAACTTTTTTATTTTTGGGCCTTCAATTCATTATTCATATTTTACTTCTAATTTGAAAAATGACCGTTTTGCTCCTGAATTGGGTAAAAATGTAATTATTCATTCTTTCAGGTATTTTCTTGTAATTTTACCCAAAGACCAATTTTCTTTTATTAATTTTTTTACTATTCACATTAATTTCAAATTGGTCTATCTCTTAACATGGACCTCCCAGAAATGTAATACTTATACCGTTGCGTTTAGCTTAGAGCGGGTTTTCATTCAAGTGATATATTGCATATTTTCTGGAGTAAGTTCTAGAATTAATTTCTGCTAAAAATCTTATAAAAAATTAATTCCAATTAAGGACCAAACATAACTTCTTCAGAAAATTAGATGAGAAATTAATTCCTTCTAAAACCCGATTATATATAGCATTTTCATCTCGCTTCATTTCTCATTTTTTATTCATTTTATAACATCTCATGAAAATAGGGATATTACAACATCAGTCTCAATCATTTGGGCAAATAAGAGGAAAGATAGTTGCAAAAAACAATGAGATGGAAGAGGTGTTTAAATATTGCACAACAAATGGGAAAGAGTAAGTTAAGCAATGTTTATAGTGTTAACTACAAAGCTTATTCTAAATGCCTAATTATGTGGTCATTGATTTATGTAGTAGGGAAATTGTGAATATTGACGGACTAATACTCACAAGAGCTGATTGTGAGTGCCTAGGTATAAGAAGATGAATAAAAGTATATGTGAGCGCATTTCTCTAGAATTCTATTGTAGTTGGAAGTTGTTATTATTGCTATTTCTTACTTTAAAGAAGATTTGCAAGGGTTATCTATCATTGAAACAATCTTAGTTCAAGAACAAAAGGAAAAACACAGAGTTGTCCAGCGACACATTTTCCCCTTAGAGCTGATGGTAATGTTTTGCATTGAATATTTTTTCATTTTCCTGAATATTGTGCTTACATGATATCTAATATGCATTAATTTAAATTGATCTTAATTATTTGTTGTTTTGAATATAGCAATGAATGACTTCGAGGCAATGGAAAACAAAGAACGACTTAAAATTCATAATGCCAGACCATGTTGGTACAATATAGGGAATTGTCAATTTATTTTTGCACCAGTGTATCACACACTACACTGGTTTTGCTATGTTGTGGATACAAAAACAACCACAATTTATCTTTTGGATTTGCAGTATTCAAGTAAGTTGTGTGAGAACAAGACTTACACGAGAAAGATTTCCAAAAATGATTCAATAGCAATGGATATCAATTTAAAGAGCAATTTAGTAGTATATCTTGAAACAACATCCGAAAATCATTTTTATCCATGCTTGTAATGTTTTAATTAATTTGTGACTTTTTTTAATTTTGATAGAAGCAACACATTGAAGACATTTTGAAATTAGTGAAACTTGGTGTTCTTGGAAAGAAAGACAATTTGGAATTGAAATATCTACAAATGCATGTACAACCAACCAAATGAGTGGAATCGGTGATTAATTCATCTATGCTTATTATGTTTATGCTTATCTATACTATTTTTTATTGATTTCTTGTAATTTTTTTAGTGATGATTGTGGAATGATTATTATTTCATGGTTACAACATTAGACTAATACTCCAAACAGAGTGGGCTGGTTACACCAACTCCAAGTTAACAATGGTTAGTGGTTTTGTCATGATTTGTGTTGTTTTTACTAATTTGTTATCATTTCACCTCTAATGGAGTTTTTTGTGTATTATATTTTTTATTTGTATAAGAGCAAATAGATAATATGCAACATGAGTTGGTGTATTGGCTGGTAAAACATCCACGTAACCAACTGTGTGAACAAGTCTTAACCTCTATTTTAAAGCCCAAGAAACTCAAAAGGTAAAAACTGAAGGCCTAAACAAGTTTTCAATATAGTTGTGTATTTCAATTTGGTTGATAACCTTTTTGTACAAAGTGTCAAAGTAGAATTAAATTTATGAATGGAAATACATGTACTAGTGGGTTAGTACTTTTGAATATCATGACCCTTTTGCACAAAATTCGAAAGTGGAATTTAATTTTTGAGTGGAAATATATGTTATAGTGGGTTTGTATGCATTCCAAGGTGGTAAAAACTATACTCTCAAGTGGTAACAACCAAATTCCCAACTGATCATGTCTGACTTCCCAAGTGGATAAAATTATATTTCCAAGTGGTAACAACTAAATTCCCAACTGATCATGTATTGATTCCCAAGTGAATAAAACTATATTCCTATGTGCTTAAAACTAAAGTCTCAACTGATCGAACCTGAATTCTCTAGTGCTCGTACCTGAATTCCCAAGTGCTGAAAACTATATTCCCAAGTGGTAACAACAAAATTCCTAGCTGATCATGCCTGAATTCCCAGGTGGATAAAACTACATTCTTAAGTGGTAATAACTAAATTTCCAACTGATCTTGCCTGAATTCCCAAGTGGACTGACAATTATTCCCAAGTGGTTAAAATAAATTTCCAGGCCGAGAAAACAATGTTCCCAAGTGATAACAACAAAATTCCCAGCTGATCATGCCTGAATTCCCAGGTGGATAAAACTATACTTCCAAGTGGTAACAATAATTTCCAACTGATCATGCCTGAATTTCCAGGTGGATAAAACTATATTCCCAAGAGGTAACAATTAAACTCCCAACTAATCATGCCTAACTTCCCAAATGGATAAAATTATACTCCTAAGTGGTAACAATTAAATTCCCAACTAATCATGCCTCAATTCCCAAGTGAATAAAACTATATTCCCATATGCTTAAAACTAAACTCCAAACTTATCAGACCTAAATTTGTGAGTGCTTATACCTAAATTCCCAAGTGCTAAAAACTATATTCCCAAGTGGTAACAACAAAATTCCCAGCTGAACATGCCTAAATTCCTAGGTGAATAAAACTATAGTCCTAAGTGATAATGACTAAATTCCCAATTGATCTTACCTAAATTCCCAGGTGGACTGACAATTATTGCCAAGTGGTTAAAATAAATTTCCAGGCCGAGAAAACAATGTTCCCAAGTGGTAACAACAAAATTCCCAGCTAATCATGCCTGAATTCCCAGGTGGATAAAACTATACCTCCAAGTGGTAACAAAAATTTCCAGCTAATCATGCCTGAATTTCCAGGTGAATAAAACTATATTCCCAAGAGGTAACAACTAAACTCCCAACTGATCATGCCTAACTTCCCAAATGGATAAAATTATATTCCTAAGTGGTAACAATTAAATTTCCAATTGATCATGCCTCAATTCCCAAGTGATTAAAACTATATTCCCAGGTGCTTAAAACTAAACTCCCAACTTATCAAACCTAGATTTGTGAGTGCTTGTACCTAAATTCCCAAGTGCTGAAAACTATATTCCCAAGTGGTAACAACGAAATTTCCAGCTGATCATGCCTAAATTCCTAGGTGGATAAAACTATATTCCTAAGTGGTAACAACTAAATTCCCAACTAATCTTACCTAAATTCCCACGTGGACTGACAATTATTCCCAAGTGGTTAAAACTAAATTTCCAGGTGAAGAAAACTATATTGCCAAGTGGTAACAATGAAATTCCTAGTTGATCATGCCTAAATTCCTAGGTGGATAAAACTATATTTCTAAGCGATAACAACTAAATTCCTAACTAATCTTGCCTGAATTCCTAGGTGGATTGACAATTATTCCCAAGTGGTTAAAACTAAATTTTCAGGTGGAGAAATCCATGTTCCCAAGTGGTAACAACAAAATTTCTAGCTAATCATGCCTGAATTCCCAAGTAGATTAAACTATATTCCCAAGTGGTAACAACAATTCCCAACTGATCATGCCTAAATTCTTAGGTGGATAAAACTATATTCCCAAGAGATAACAGCTAAATTCCCAACTGATCATGTCTAACTTCCCCAGTGTATAAAATTATATTCTTAAATGGCAACAACTAAATTCTCAACTAATCGTGCTTCAATTCGCAAGTGAATAAAACTATATTCCCAAGTGCTTAAAACTAAACTCCCAACTAATCGGACCTAAATTCTTGAGTGCTCATACATGAATTCTCAAGTACTGAAAAATATATTCCCAAGTGATAACAACAAAATTCCCAGCTGATCATGTCTGAATTCCCAAGTGGATAAAACTATATTTCTAAGCGGTAACAACTAAATTCCCAACTGATCTTGCCTAAATTCTTAGGTAGACTGACAATTATTCCCAAGTAGTTAAAACTAAATTTCCAGGGGTAACAACAAAATTCCCAGCTGATCATGCTTGAATTCCTGGGTGGATAAAACTATATTCCCAAGTGGTAACAACAATTCTCAACTGATTATGCTTGAATTCCTAGGTGGATAAAATTATATTCCCAAGTGGTAACAACAATTCCCAACTAATCTTGCCTGACTTCCCAAGTGGATAAAATTATATTCCCAAGTTGTTACCACTTAGGAACATTGTTTTCTCCACCTAGAAATTTAGTTTTAACTACTTGGGAATAATTGTCAGTCCACTTGAAAATTCAGGTACAATCAGTTGGGAATTTAGTTGTTACCACTTAGGAACATTGTTTTCTCCACCTGTAAATTTAGTTTTAACCACTTAGGAATAATTGCCAGTCCACCTGGGAATTCAGGTACGATTAGTTGGAAATTTAGTTGTTACCATTTGGGAATATAGTTTTATTCACCTAGGAATTCAGGCATGATTAGCTGGAAATTTCGTTGTTACCACATAGGAACATTGTTTTCTCTACTTGAGAATTTAGTTTTAACCACTTGGGAATAATTGTTAATCCACTTGGGAAATTTGTATATAAATGTAGACATCTTTCAACACATGCATGCACACTTAATTTTGACAAATGACTTACACATGTTCAAGTTGCATATATGTTACTTGCATATATATCATTCTTACGTATATGTTACTTACATAGACATCATTCCTACATCAAAGGTAGTCCTACCAATTTACAAGTTATCATTCCTACATGTTCAGCACCCATGTCCCTAAAAAATATTCCTATTGCCTCCCTATATGCATTGTCGATTTCCAAAAAAAACATATATGGGCTGCATAACAACTTCTGCCAACCCCAACTTCTGCTAAAAAAATCCATATGAGGTGCGTATTTATACAAAAAAGCTTATCCAAACCATTAAAAGAATCAAGATAAAAAATAGCTGCATTTCAGTGGTGAACTAGTTGATATGCTGGTGGTTTTCATCTTTCACATTTACAAAAGATCTACATGGGATTAGGATTCTTGCAGCTAGAGCAATTATGGCCAGGTTGGTGACAAAATGAACACATATACACCTTCTTGTTTTAAAATTGAGACTCTTGTCACCTAGTTTGCGGTCTACCAAGAGCACGTGTGGTAATAGGTGGCTGCAAAAATGTTTGTGATTCATAATCATTGGGTGTTAGTTCATCCAACTGTGGCATGTCATTAGTTTCCACTGGAATCATGGTGCTATTGTATATTTTTCTTGTGCACTTATCTTGTAATAGTCTTCAACATATGCATAAACATTACCATAAACTAATCTAATTGCTGCACATGCATGTGGACTTGGAATTCCAACCATTTGCCATGCTTGACAGGTGTATTCCCGAGTTGTGAGATTGAAGCTCAAATTTGCATATGCAATGCAGGCTGATATCCTACTTAAGTTATGATGTTCAGCAACCATATTTTCAACCCTTGTCACATTCTCTTGTAGTTGCTCTTTCACTTTTGGACTCACCCTATTTGTCCACTTTAATATAGCCATCTTGCAACTATACAATTCCTTTGCCAATTTGGATTGATGCTCATTTATCAAAACATATATATATTGTGCTTCCACTCCTTTACCAACCATACATTGAATGACTCAGCCAGATTTGTTGTTATATGATCCAACTTTGGATGCCAAAATCGAGATAAGGCTCAATGATCAATGTCACCATTTGTTTCTAGCTATTGTGTCACCTCAAGGGAGAAACGCCTCAAATTGTCCATTGCTTTATCAAAATCACACTCTAACCTTGCACATGCAACAACATCCAACAACTTAAGTACATCATCCTTCCTCTTTCTCCTTCTAGTGCCTGTGGTAATTTTCATAAACTCAACTGAAATGTTCTTTTATGTGCTGATAGCAGTATAGATGTCGATCACTTCCAAAAATGTCTCGCACTGCACTAATAATTGCATTATGTCTATCTGAAAGTATGGTTATTTGCACTAAACCAGTAATCTCTCTCACATTCTGAAGAAACCATGCCCAATTATCATGTCTCCCCTCCTACAATTGCATAAGTTAGGGGAACAAGTAGTCATTTGTATCGTATGCTGAGGTTGACAGCAAGGTCCTCTTGTATGGATCACTCAAATGGGAGCCATCTATAGATAGCATTGGTTGCATCCTAAGCAAAAATCCATTTATACAACATCCATAAGCAATAAATATCCTCTAAAATGTAACACCTTACTTTTAGACTCATTTATCATGAATTAGACTTCTTTTAAGTCTAATTATACTTGATCCTAAGCTTGAATCACATAAGAATGAAAATCAGAATTTCCAAAATTTTCAGTTACTGTTCATGTGGTAGCTTCCACTTTGCCGACTGAATTTTAAAAATTCATAACTAATTCTATAAAAATTATTTCATAGTGATTCAAGTCTTTAAAAATAGATAAAAACCTTTTATACATGGAAAAAATATGAAACAGAGCATTCTCTTGACCAATTTATATAGTTTATTTCTCAAACATTTACTATACATTTGGTCATTTTCTCTTCCCTAGCACTTTGGCCTTATATTTAAAAATTCATATCTCACTCTACCCTGAGCCAATTTATGCATTCCTTATGTTATTAGAAATCCCTGTGAGTCTAATTTCTAAAAATATTCTTCTTATACATTTATTCAACTTGTACAGGGCATAACATTAACTTAAATCATAAAGCATCAGAATCCAACTCTTACGAGAACAGTTTTGGGAAAACTTACATATCTCTTATTCTATAACTCCAATTAACTTCAAATCAGTGTCATATGAAACTTGAAACATAGAAATTTTTATACATATAAACCACTGAATATTTAGAGCTTTGTAAAATTTTATATTAGCTTCTGAATTTTCCAGTACTTACTTTTCAGTTTTCAGTTTTCCCATTCTTGCACTGTTCTGAACCATGACTTAGAAAATTCATCATTAATTGTACACAACTCCAAATGGGGTGAATTAGATGTCATATTAAAGCTTGAGATTCCCTATATATGGTTTAAAAATATCATAAATCTAATCTCACATTAAGTATAGAACAAGGGCGAATGAAATAGACACGTCTGGAAAATGACCTGTTTCAGTCTATATTGCCATTTGCTTACCAAAACTCTTGTAAATGAACTCATTTTGGCATGAAAATTGGTAGAACATAACTTAACATCACAATATCCAAAACTGGAAATTCTCGTACATTTTCCACAACATTAACATAATAATCACTATTTTACAATTTCATATAAAACAAGGCACAAATAACCATTCACATTATAACACAATGGCTTGCAACATCATTTCCTTCTTCATGCCTTTTGCTCATTCCTTAGCTCTTTTGCATTGGTTCTCCCTAGCATGGTTAGTCATTGAAGGGGGGTGAGATTCAAAGAATCTCAGTAGCAATCATCATTCATGCAATCATATTATCACATTAAGCATATAATCATCATAAAACATCATCTGAATACTTTTAAACATTTATGCCATAATATTTTACAAAAATTTTGGCAGAGTTTCATTTTGTATTTTGGACATCCCGGGGTCTCAAAACCCTCAATTAACTCAGCCAACATTCTCAAAGCATCACAATTGATCATAGCAAACAATAGCAAGTCATCAAACTCATTGAAAATCACATGACAATATAAGGCAAGAATAGGTAAATTGCTACCTTCATGCTCTCTCTTACTCTTCAACTTGATACCAATGCTCCCCCTAGCTTCCTTGGGCTTCTTCAAGTCCTAATGCATCATCAAACAACTACTCAAGCTAATGGTTCCATGACTTTCTTTAAAAAAAATGTTCATGAAACCCTAATTCTTAAAAAATTCACCAAAAATTCATTCCTAACTCAAAAGTGATTAATTATACCTCTATTCCATGTAATTTTTCATGAGGAATCCAAATATGTCATCAAAATTACCAAATTCCATTTCTAACTCGGTACTGTTCATTCCGAATTAAACTTGAAAAACCTAAAAATTTCACTTTCTTAATCTTAAGCTTTTTCATGAAATCATCACTTGTTCCTAAGGTTTTGGACCATGAGGAACTCATTTTTGGCATCAAATCCATGAAATTCCAACTCTAACTATGAACAGTAACTCGTAAAAAATCAGGGAAATTCAAGAAAAATTATTATACTTTGTTATACAACAAACTACTTGCATATTCAAGCTTTAAATGTGTAGTCTAACATTTCCCCCATGTTCTATGGTTTGTAAACTCATTTCCTTGCTAAATCATGTTTGGATGAAACCCTAAGAGGAAGAGGAAGAATTTCTACTCCATGAATCATGCTTTAAACACCATGGATAGAAAGCTTAGGGTGATAGAACGCAAACTTACCAACTTGAGCTCTTGATTTGGCCTTAAGTTTTCTCTTCTTCCTTCTTTCTTTTCTCTCTTCTTTCTTGTTTTTGTCCCTTCTGTTTTTGCTGCTGCAACTCTCGTGAAAATGAGGTGGAGAGAAGGTAATTAATTGGTTAGTTACATGCTTAATTAGGTAATTAATCATGGTTAATGACCATTGTTACTTTTTGACCAAAAATCAACTCCTTCTTAAGCAAGTTTTGGGGCAAAAATTATCTGCCCAAACTGCCCCATTTTCACGCAGAGAGTGAGTTATTTAAGTGTCCAAGATTCTCAATTTTTCCTGGTCCAGATATATCTTGAACCGGGTAATTTTTAACCGTACCGATAAAACTACTTTTTACAGTAATTTAGCATTTTTGGGCTATAGGACTATTCTAATTTTATTTTTATATTTTCATAATTATTCTGTCCCAAATGGTATTTGTGTATGGCCCATATCCTGACTCGGTTTCTTTTTAACTATCGGTAGGGCCCACAGTTACTTTATTGGTTTACTATTACTTTTAGACACTCGGCACTAATTATTTCTTTATCCTTGAACATTAACCCTCAGTGCCATATACCATTAGACTTCTTTCATCGAGGGCTTCATTCTGATAGTAATTTTGCATATTTACAAAACTATCCCTGACCCAGGTTAAATTATAATTTCTGAAACTTTCCGGTCATTAGGTGTAATTTTCCCCAAGACATTTCTAATACTCATTCCTCGTACTTTTTATGACTTTAAGGACATGGATGTCCTTTTCATAATTCTTTGGAGGCAAAAATATAATTTCTCATTTTTTCATCCAACCGAGAAAAATGACCTATTTGCCCTTCTTTACGCTTAACAGTGTCTCTCCATTTTTCCCAATTTCTCATGCATTTTATGATATCAACATTTATTTTTTGGGGTTTAAATGCAATATTCATATTTTTCTTCTAATATGAGAAATGACCATTTTGCCCTTAAGTCGGATCAAAAATATAATTATCCATTCTTTCGAGCACTTTCTTATAATTTCACCCAAAGACCAATTTTTTTATTATTTCTCTCACTATTCACACTACAAATTGGTCTATCTCTTAACATGGACCTCCCGGCTACGCAATACTTATACCGTTGCGCTTAACTTGGAACGAACTTTTATTTAAGTGGTATATTACATATTTTCCGGGGTAGGTTTTGGAATTAATTTCTGCTAAGGACCTTATAGAAAATTAATTCCAATTAAAGACCAAACATAACTTCTTCAGAAAATTAGATGAGAAATTAATTCCTTCTAAAGCCCGATTATATATAGCCTTTTCGTCTCATCCTGTTTCTCATCTTTTATTCATTTTATAACATCCCATAAAAATAGGGATATTACATAAAATGTGTTGTTTCTCGATGCTTCCCATTTTGCAATTGTATCAGGGCCCATTTCCATCAATCTATCACAAAAGCCATAGAATTAACATATATGAATTATCTGGATGACCATGAATTTCCTCTAAAGTTTTTTCTCTTGCCCTATATGCTTGCCTGTAAGTAAGGATTAGGTCATAATCCCTCAGTAAATCTTATATTATCTCAGTTGCCATTTTGTCCGGACTACCCATCAAAGCATCACCAATTATACATGCTACTAGTGTTGAGCTGACCCTACAAGGCACAAGAAGGTAGTCTTGTGCGCTATGTGTGTGTTCATTGTGGAAATGATGTACACATAGGAAGAACTTTCTTTTCCAACAGTATATGCTATTATCTTCCATTGACACCCAACAACCATGCACTTCACAATCATCTTATTTTGACTATTCTTTATATAAGTGTATCCAAATTTGTGAGCAACACTGTATTTGTACATTGCTTTTCAGAATGTCTTTACATTTGGAAATGTCTGTCATACTCCAAGAAATAGGTCATTCCATTTCGTAGAATTCAACATTGGCCATGGTACAGACACACTTTGTGTTGCACAAGGTAAATCATTGACTTCCTCCTAAAAAGGATTCCCATCCACCACAAAAGTATTCCCTTCCTCCGAAGAAAGAGAATCATCCAATCAAAATCCTGTTATAACTTCTATCTTGCATTCACAAACAATCACAGTATACTACAACAAATTATTGAAAAGAGTTAGCTTCAAAAAAATTCCAATTTCATACAACTAAATTCCCATGAGAGAAATTTAGAATTTCCAACTCAATATAACTATTTTTAGCATTTTATGTCTTATTTAATCAACCTTGAAAAAATGTTCCAAGTTGAATTAACTGAATTCCCAAGTGAGGAATTCAGCATTTCCAACTCGTTCTACCTATTTTCAGCAGTGCAAATATTATTCATTATTGTTATTTTATTCCAAAACTCAATTTAAGTATGACTAGACATCTAATTAAGACAGCTTACCCTTCTGAATGTTTCATCGGTGTCTCTACACTTTCATTTGTATTCCCACCAATGTATACATGTGCAAATTTATCGTTGAACCTTGTCAATTTTTGAACTCCTTCATTATTTAAAAGATCTATAAATGTATTATAATAGAACTTCACTGTATACTTCACCTCAATTCCGTTACATTCATTATCCGTTATCGATGCTATCATTCTCAACAACTCGTGATACGTCATGCCTTCTCTTAACAACTTAGCATTTGTTCTCCCTCTCTCATATTGGATCCTACCTTGCACATCTTTCACAAATTGTCCCCCAAAGTGAAAATAACAAAACACTTTTATTAATAAACTACTTGCCATATGTGAATCAACCACACAAGAAGTAACTATCTATTTGTTACAAATGATTTTACCAAGATGAAATCATTTCTCATAACAACTATTAATTAACTCACAATTCCCGGCTAGAAATTCCGATCATCTTTAGCTATACTAACTAAGTAAGAGTGAATCATAATATTTATTAATAAAATAACCCCATAGGCCAATAGTTGGTATGGACTATAGCAACAACAAAATTTCAGTTTACTAGAAAGTTGAGTTTTCAGCAAAATTTTCATGGAGATAACAAAAATCTCCAACTGATATTTGCATAATTCTCATATCAGTTTTCAATACTCTTCCATACTTTAGTTTAGAAAAGAAATTTAAGTTCAGTAAAAACCATCATATGCCGTTGATAAGTTCATAAGTCATCTAAAGTATGATCATATATAGTATTAACAGAATATTAAGTTATACAAAACAAATGACAGTGTTTTACCCAATGTTTTACCCAAAACAAACCAAAGTTTTATAAGTAAAGATGAAAGGAATGATGTAGTAAGGACAAAGAGGCAGAAGAGAAGAACAAGATGAAAGGAATGATGTAGCAAGGAGAGAGAGAGACAATAGAAGAACAAGACGAAAGGAATGATGACAAAGGTAGATGAGAAGAATAACAGTGTTTTACCCAACACCAACTGATGATGACACAAAGCTCTGGGAAGGAAGATTTTCACGCCTTGGGAAAAGAAAAATTTTGCCCTTTATGAAGCTCTGTAGAGGAAGAGTTTGCATGCTTGCGGATTTTGGTTCAGAGCCATGCGTGTGTTTTTTATTAATTAACTCTAGGGAAAATTTTGTCTATTGCATTTTATTTTAATCTCAATCTAGGACTTGGGTACTTCTAAGTGATTAAATAAATTGAGAATCCTAATTTGTCATTATTTGTGGTTGGGGATACTAGAATGTCTTTTTCCCTATTTTTAATTTGAATCCTATGTTTTTTTTCAAATAATTTTTTCTTTTTAATTTGAATCTGATATTTTTTTCAACCCTTCACCTGAGTAGATAACCCACATCCGTCCCATACCTAATTTCTAGGTTAGTTAGTACTAATGATACTTTTAGTACATGAGAGAGATTTTAATTTTTAAGATCTTTTAATAATATTTTTATTAAATTAGGCCCTTAAGTAAGAACAAAATAACAATAACGCATAAAGGGGTTCGGTGAGGAGAAGTGGGTCCGACAAAAAATTTAACTTTTCATTAATTCGGCAATGAGTTAGTTGGTTCTCCATGAACCATCCAAGGGTCGTAAACACGTGAAAAATCCTTTTCTCCATCTGCTCACAATCTCAACTACCAAATCCGCAGCCTCCAGCAGCCATATAATAATTTTGTGAAAGGGAGGGAGATGCATATTCCGTGCAGCACCAAGCAACATTAACCTAATCTCGTATGACTTAATATTAAAAGTTGGCATTCAATATGCCCAGTTACACAAGCAAAAGTTGTATTGTTCATAATTTATAGTGAGTATTATTTATTGTAACTTTTATATTTTGTAAGATATTGTTGATTCTGAATCATCTGCATTTATAAACATGAATATATATATATATGGCAAATTCAAAAAGTGATGTAAACATAAAGAAAAAATTATGCATGTAATTACATCTTTTTTTTCTAAAATTATGAAAGCATCAATGTGACAAAACTATTACCAGTATAAGAAGCTAGTTGGTATGAAAACAATAATTGACTTATTTTGAATTTCTGAAAAAAATAATAAGAAGAAGAAGCTTCATCCCATTAACGGGCTATATGGAATGCACATCATCATTGTATTTTATTTAAAACTAATTTTTTAGATATTTCATTCATCATAAATAATATTATTTACTATAAAATAAGGTAGAATTCAACCATAGCATTATTTTTTAAATTAAATTTAGTAATTTATACTATTCTATAGCACAGTACGGCAACGGAAAATTTCGGTCCCTTACGAGTTTACCGTTTACAGAGCCACTGCACGCCTAATTCAATTCAACTTAATAATAAAAGTTTTTTTTTGGATCAACGGAAAAAGTTAAAATTTTATAGTTTATAAATAAAATTCCGTCTCATTGTTTCAAAGTCTGCTCAACTCTCAACTACCACACAGGCACACAGGCTGCGGCTGCAACAGCTGGGAAAGGAAGACCCCCATTTCGTGCAGAAACAAGTGGAATTTGGAAGAAGGAATCAAAATGGTGAAGAGCATAAGCGAATTGGAAGTGCAAGACTTCATGCAAGCTGGTTTAACGATCGAGGAAGCTCAGAGATTTGACCGAGTTTTGAAGGAATCAATCCTTCAGAGGCTCCAAGGGTCTGACCCGCGCGAGCTGTGGGGCGAGCTTGTGGCTCGGAGAGTGCTAAAGCCATGGCACCCACATCCTCTGCATCAGCTCGTGTATTATTCTGTCTATGCACATTGGGATGCCTCCACGAAAGGCCCACCACTTTATTGGTTCCCTTCTCTGTAAGTGATATACTCTCTCTTTCTGCTAGGATTTGCATATTCTGATTAATGTAATTTGCCTGCATATATATATATATATTCAGTAAGAAAAATGGGTGAAAACCAACTGCAGTTGGGTTGGGAGGGAATGGACACAATACCTCTTCTATACGCCTGAAGCAAGGTCTCAAGTTGAAGGATGAAAGAACCATGTTAGTTGTGCTTCCTCCTATTGGGACATGACTCAAATTTGGATTAATCGTTAGTACCAGATATTTGATGATTTCTCACCGAAAAAGAAAAGAATGGGTGAAAAGCTTGCTAAGTGGTAATACAAGAAAATGATAGGAGACATAGAAAGAAACAGTAGGAAAATTCTCAGAATCATGACTGCATAGTACATTGCACTGCAAATTTTTTTCCAGAATCTTCACTGGCTTCTTAAACCACCTCAGTTCTATATATCTAACAACCAGAAAATATCCATTACAGCAAATTAGAAAATGACCCAAGATAAGAACCCAATCATTTGCACTCCATGCCTCTTTGCTGCCTAAGCCTAGGATTAAATTACCTGCAATAGTCACATGCCCAAGTCTTGCATCCTTCTTCCCGTTTAGTTGTTTAGTGGACAGGGACAGTGCATAGGGAAAGTTTGTCCAATCCCTTATAATCATTACTTCACATTTTCTATAGCTTTCTATTACTTTTCTAATGGAAGGTCGCTGGTTATTTTCATCCTTAAAATTTATTTATTTTATTTCATTATCCATTTCATTCATTTCTATTCTGTGTACCAAAAGCCAAAGTCTGATATGCATCAGTAAACTCATGATTTGTTCCGCAAATTTTAGGCCTAGTTAGTTTTGATCCAGGAAATTTTTTATTGCATAGTCCTTGAAATAAGAGTCTTGTCACAAGTTGGTTCTTTAGTATTTCTACTCACTTGATAAAAGGACTAGGACGCCACGGATTTGTAAATATTAGGGGCTAATTTGTGCAATCAATAATTTTCAAAGACTAAAGCTAAATAAGTATAACAATTCGAGGATAAAATTATTAGTTCACTTAAAGAAATCTACTGGTACATGTATGTATCACATCATATTGTCAGTTTATGATATATATTTTATGTGAATTCTGTATTTACAGTGTCTTGTATAGAGAAAGCATTTTTCTGAGGTTGGCTTTATAATCAATGATTGGGGAAGTGCTTAAAACTTAAACTGCTCTCAAATTCACAATTAAATTGGTATGAATGACTGTCTTTATTGATTTAACTGGTTGCTTTTGGAATCTGTTTGCAGCACTTGAATGGATTTTCAATGAATGTCACTTTCTATTTGGTTGATTTTCATTTTGGTTTGGTTTGTCATAACTCTGAAGTTTGTGGATGAAATTTGTCAACTGATTCAAAAAGTAAACTTTATGGTTTGTGACATATCTAGATGGCATGCAAGACAGACAAACCTGGGACGTATAATGGAAATCTATGGCCCAAAGCTTTTGGAAGCAGCATACAAAGATCCTATAACTAGTTTTAATCTCTTTCAGAAATTTTCAGTTCAACACCCTGAGGTAAGTGCTAATTGTGTTAGTAATTTTGAAACTGGCAGAGGTTCTTAGTTCATTTATAAACAGTGTATTGAACTACATTCCTTTATATTAACTGCACTAACATCTATTAATTAATGTCAGATATACTGGTCGATTATTCTGAAAGAGATGGCAGTATCACTTATTGAGGCTCCAAAGTGTATCTTAGATACTTCGGACCAATCAAAACATGGAGGAACTTGGCTTCCAGGTTCGGTGTTGAATATTGCAGAGTGTTGCTTGCTACCTAGGGAGCATCCAAAGAAAGATGATGGCAGTTTGGCCATTGTATGGAGAGATGAAGGGTTTGATGATTCCAAAGTTAATCAGATGACACTGAAAGACCTTCGAGAACAAGTAATGTATGCTCTCACTTAGGTTTCGGTAGCTACAATACTCTTGTTAGTCTTTTTGGACCAAAGTTATGACAATCATTTTTCTCTGGTGGGAATCATTTTTTTTTTGGTAAACTGTAAAATTATATTAATCACAAAAACCATATACACAAGGGGTTTAAGACCATAGTCATGCCACCTCCTAGGGAGGGCTCATGCTACAGTCTATACCCAAACAAACAACACATTACAGAGACAAAATCAGTTTCCTACAGAAATTCTACACATGTCAAGAAAATTCTTCTCAGCAGGAGAAATCTTTCCATAATAGCTACCTTGCACTCTCCATCGAACCTCATTTTGAATCTGTTGTAGAATGCTATAAGGTGGTGTTTTTACATTTCTGAAAATACGGGCATTCCTTTCAGTCCATAGATGATAAATGAGAGCAGAGATTGCAGCATACATTGTTAATCTTCTAACACTACTATGCTTCCAAATGGATAAAATCATGACATTCCACCTATTAATCCTTTGAGAAAACTTCTTTACGTGCAACCAATTCAGCACCATTTACAACACTTCCTCCGAGAAGGGATATTCAAAAAAATAAGTGTTGCATAGACTCGACTTCCACATCACATAATACACACTTATAATCTGTAATAGTAATATTGAAACAATTTAATCTATCTTTTGTCAGCAATCTACCCAAACACACAAGCCAGCTGATAAAAGCATGTTTTGGAACATTAAACCTACCCCAAACAAATTGAGATAACCTGAACCTTTCATGGGTTCCTTGCAACCATTCATAGCCTGCCTTAACTGAATATTTCCCTTCAGCATCAGCAAGCCATTTATCACAGTTGAAACCTGGACTAAATTTAGTCTTTATGACAATCATTTTACTATGGTGACAATTATGGTCTAAGTTTATCTTTTCTTATATTAATTCTGATGGATAGAGTATGATTCTTTACATGCCAATCTTCTGCATAGACACAAAATTCTGAATAATTTGGGAAAGAGTATCAGAAATTGACTCTTCTAAAGATTACGCACTATAGGCATGTCTTCTTTCTGTCTGTTCATAGCCTTCAAATGTTTGTAAAAAGGTCAAATTATGTTATTGAAACATTAGGATAAAAGAGTTTCCTATACTAAAAATATAAAGAAGAATCTATCTCTCCATGTTTGTTTCTTTGGTTTTCATCAAATATTGCCTAGCAGAATTTCTTATGTTATCTTAGCCCTAGTATTTTGAGGTATAACTCTGAACTTCTTTTAATGAAAAGAGCTACAAATTCCTTTTTCTTTTTTGGCTATTATTTAATCCATAATTGTATGTCAAGTATTCTGTGATTTTCCTTTCATTTTTTATATTTTTAAGCGCATGCCACAAAACCATTTTATTTTATTTTACTGCTTGGGGCAAATAATCATTGTTGTGATAACAATTATTGTTCTATGAGATTATAGAGTCTGTTTTCCCAAGTTCTGTATATATTTTGTTGTAGTCTTATATAAGTTCTGTATATGAAAATGTGGAAATGTGCTTTTATTTTATTTCTATCATCGAAAGAGAAATTTTCGGTTACATCATTGATTGAGACTGGACAGTTAAATTAGGAATGTTCAAGTATCATTCGGCTTTTATTTTCTTTCATTATTTTCCCCCTTGTATTCATTTTATGCTCTCTCTCTCTCTCTCTCTCTCTCTCTCTCTCTAATGCTTACAGCCACTTTCGATTCTTAATATCTTATCTACTCCCCATATTGAGTTATCTCTTTTCTTTATCTTTATCAAAATTATTTACAGGATGGTAGCAAATGTGATAACGGCTAAATTCTCAAAGGGTGATGCAATTGCAATTGACATGCAAATGACAGTCAATGCTGTTATAATATACTTGGCCATTGTTGTAGCAGGATGTGTTGTAGTATCAATAGCTGACAGCTTTGCACCAAAGGAAATTGCTGTTCGTCTGCGTGTATCTAAAGCAAAGGGTATCTTTACTCAGGTGACCTATCAATTTGATACAATACTATTTATAGTAAATGCACTACTAATGCAAATGAGACAACTTGATGTTAAGAATTGTCTCTCTTTCTTGGAGACCAAAAACTTGTATACTATTCAGGATGTGTTATGGGAATCTGATGGACACCTGGAAATGCTTCTTGATAATATGCTGAAAAACATCCTCCTCTTCCCTTCAGCACCTCATTTTGCCTCTCATCTCATCCTAACTCTTTCCAGAACCTCTCCACGTGCTTCATTTACAATTTCTGTATCCCCTTAAACTGTTATTCAGTCAAGTCATGCTGGCCATGCAATGTTTTTAACCTAATCAACTCATTCTTCTGCCAGAAATTCTATACCTTCTTAATTGGATGTTTGTCATTGCTACCCACCCTGCCAAAGAATTTTCACCTGTCCCTCAAGGTGAAAAGATGGAAACTGTTCATCAACGAGCATGACTGATCCCTAGGTACTTTCAAAGTCAGGTGATTCTTGCCATTGAATCAAATTCTTCATTACCTCCATTAGGAGAAGTTCTAATGTCCCTTATGGGTGTGTAAATTTATTACTCAAATTTGTCATCAACTGTGATCTTGTTGAGTGCCCTGTATGTTTGTAATCCATGCAAAACTCCAATTCCCATTTTGACCAATATTACTGGAGTAAAGAAGGGGATGGTGTTAATAATTCCTGTAGCTAGTGTTACTGATACAGACACATATTAGGTACTCAGACCCCTTCCTTTAGTCGAATGGTACAGTCTTGTGGCTTTGGAGGTGGCAGTCACATTGCTTTTTCATAAACTCCCTGAGTTATACATTGGAGAATGGTGATAATTGGAGAATTAGAGACGGAAATATTGCAAATACTAGTCATGGATGAAGTAGGAATGATTTCAAAGTTAGCCATGCTGATTTGGATTTAAGACAGCTTTGCAGGATGTCATCTGTATACAAATGAATGGGAAATCACAAAACGGCTAACCCAGGTGAATGATGGCCTGGGTTCATGCCCTTGTAATGTGTCAACCAGGTCTTGGTTGATGGAGGGCTAAAGGGAGTGTACACAAGTGCATAATCACACATGGATGACTGGGCAGAAATAATGATTTACATGTATTGTGGCTTGCAAAGTTCTGGTGATTGCAGTAGACTGGTCAATAGTATCTAAGGTGATTGTAGGATCTGTACTATAGGGTACATCCCCACTGGTCACAATAGCTGAAAGGAGGATGCAACCATGGGAAGGGGAGAGGTTTTAGAGTGACACAACAGTTTAACTGGGGGTTTTCCCTCCTGGGCTGTGACACTGTATGAAATAGGAGAGAAATAGATAGAGAAATCCTCTGCTGGTTGATATGTTAGTTTTTTTTTTTCCTTCTCTGCTTTTATAAGTTTTCCTGAAATGCCACTACGAAAATATTTAGAAACAAAAAGTAGAGAATGGTTGTATTGTATACTCAAGGGTGTTTATTCCCTTAGTCCTCACTTTTATATTGTTAACACTTAATGCAAGATATTGGACTTGTGTCTCAAAATGAAAGTATGGGATTACCAAATGTGGGTTTTACATGGGTCTTGGGCTCTCCAACCTTTTGAGCTAGCTTTCAAGGTGTAGTTCTTCCTAAAGGTTCCTATCATAAGTATATGGAAAGATTGGAAGGGGTAATGCATTTGTTCCCTGAATACTCCTAAACATCCATCAGATTTGATTTTTGTTCTTAGGGGGGATTGTAGAGCCATTTAAAATGAACATATTTTTCTTCTTTCTTTCATCTTTTATTTTATCATATTTTACTTATAGTAGGATTCCTTATCCACCTTCTACGTACAGCTTTTCATTGTTTGCAAAAAATTCTTTTTTATCATAAAATAAAATTCTTGATTCATCAACTCCACTATTTTGGACCAATTAAAATGTCAAAGAAGCAACCATGTGATGAACTCACAAATTTTCAATTTCAAATTAATCTTATTGTGTTACATAGACATTTATTACTCCCCGTTGTTACTTGGAAATATTATCTAATTTTCAATTTGTCTTCAGGATTTCATATCAAGAGGTGGCCGAAAATTCCCTTTGTACAGGTAACAATTTTTACCCTGTTATACTTTCTTGTTGCATCTCTCAATGCATGATTTGGACAATAAAACCATATGATACTTGATTCATTAGAATGATGTTTGTGTCTATTTGATCTGTCTAGCTTATTGTTAACATGTGAAGCCTTTATAGTAGATATTGTTTTCTATTATTCCAAACATTTGGTGCAAATGGCAATCCAACGCTATTAACGGCGTGGTCACCTGATGATCATTGGCAATGTTAGAACTAAGTGTATACAGTACACTAAGCCCTATTACTTTAGTCCCAAATTGTTTGTTCCTTATTTTATGTAATGTTTTTTTATTATAAGTATTCGGCACAAGTATTTATGCTATCCTGGTTAAAGTCCCCTCTATTATCTGTTTCAATGCTATGTTTTTGTTGTTTCAGTGCTCATTCTGGTGAGGGGAATTATATATGTATTTAATATATACATATATATCTTTTGTCCGTTCCATTTTTCTTTTCTTTTCTTTTTTAATTTGGTATATGTATAGGTTTTTTTAACATCCACGAACACGAATTTCTACAATAAATTATCCTTTTAAAATTATGAAAGAGAAACGAATTTTTGTTTAAGGAACAGAAAATCATCCCGGAATTGTGTATTCAGATTATAATTTGAAATCTAGGGCTAGAATATTTTCTTCTTTATACCATCTGGAGCTATATATTCTGTATTACCACCATATTATTCCCATTTCATTCTGTATGTATATCATTCTAGGCCTCTCTTTATTTTTCTTGAATTAATTATTCTACCTTGAAATGTCTTAGTTCCTCTACAAGGACCAATAAACATAATTTTCTTATGAAGTTTTGTGACAACCAAATTAATTGCTGGGTGAGGGAATTGAGCTATCAGTCAGTGCTAGTTCTCATTTTACTTAGATTGCACTTATGGTAAAGGGATGAGCATTTACTTTAAGTCCATGAAATTAATACTTTCATGGAATTCTGATGTCCATTGGCATTCATGAAACAAATTCGTCTATTAATGAATGTAATATTGTTGCTCTTTGGCCAAAATTTGTATTTCGGACTTGAATTTCTTGTTAAAGAGGCTAACTCAAATGTCACTGTTTTGCCATGTTGCACTTGAAATGTTGAAATATGTCAAGCTTAATTTTCCTCAAGTTTTAATTTTTTGTTTGATGGATTTAAGTCTGCTGATATTTACAAACAAATCAGTGGGAACATCATTCTACGTGTTTCTCCTTGCAGTCGAGTCATTGAGGCAGCTGTATGTAAAGTTATTGTACTCCCAGTGTTAGGTGATGACATAGGAGTGCAATTAAGAGAGCAGGATCAGTCATGGAAAGATTTTCTCTCTTCTAGCAGCCAGCATCCCAGGTAATTGCTATCGCAATGTGTCCATTATACTTCCTCTGTAGACTAATCAATATGTGATGTCTTCCAACTAATGTAATCACTGCCAAAAGATCTCTTGAACAGAAGGTAGACATATTACGTTGCTTTTTTGTATTTTGTCTTACATGAACATTTAACTATTGGCAGATCAAATTATTACTCTGCCGTTCCAGTCTATCAATCAGTTGAGTCTGTCACAAACATACTCTTCTCATCAGGAACCACAGGTAAAGATTCTACCCAACTACACATCAACATAAGATTGCCATTATTATAAGTTTCCTGATTCCCTTTTTTTTCTTTTTCAACTGGAGAACCAAAAGCTATTCCTTGGACTCAGGTTTCACCTATTCGAAGTGCTGCTGATGGATGGGCTTTCATTGATATTCAAGCTGGAGATACTTACTGCTGGCCTACAAATTTAGGGTGGGTAATGGGACCAACACTAATCTATTCATGCTTTCTGTCTGGGGCAACTCTTGCTCTTTACCATGGATCTCCTCTGGGCCATGGTTTTGGAAAATTTGTTCAGGTGATTCGTTGAACTTCAATATTACATAGCCTTTGTACCATATTCTGCAGAAGATTCCGTATTGTTGTTATTGTTTTAGTTACTTGTTAGCACTACTACTAGTCTACTAGTACTACTACTAATTATTATATGCCTTTAGGGAGCCAAGTTCTAACATTTTCTTCAATTGTTTTGGTACTTTGCATCAACAGAATTTATTAGACATTGCACAAAAACCGTATCTTATCAGTTTTATATTTATGGCAATTTCAGGATGCTGGTGTTACAATTCTGGGAACAGTTCCGAGTTTAGTAAAAACGTGGAAGAATACAAATTGTATGGAAGGCTTAGATTGGACAAAGATAAGGTAATTTCTCATGGAAGGTTAATTAACAAGTAACTAAAAGGATAAATGATCTAAAATGTGATTATATGCAGAACATTTTGTTCCACTGGAGAAACTTCAAATGTTGATGATGACCTTTGGCTTTCTTCAAAATCCTACTACAATCCAATCATTGAATGTTGTGGTGGAACAGAGCTTGCATCTAGTTACATCCTAGGAAGCCAACTTCACCCTCAAGCATTTGGAGCATTTTGCACACCATCAATGACAACTGGCTTTGTCATCCTAGATGAGCACGGGGTTCCTTATGTAAACATTTTCTGACTCACCATTTTCTTCTCTTTGGTCCTACTACCTTTCTTTTTCTTTTTTTTTTTTCTTTTTTACATCTCCTTCCACCAACATATTACTATATAATAATAATAATATGACAATACCATGAACTTACTGCAGATTTAAAGAATTTCCTTGAAACCAGAAATAAAATGCTGTACTTGGACCAATGATGATTAACCAGAAGTACAGACCTCAAAATCTTGGGATCAACTGCTTGAACTCTAATGGAAATCAATCAAAGTTCTCCGAACACATTTTCTTAAGCTTTTGACTTTTGTAGAGGTCTAGCTATTATGTCAACCAATTTGCAACCAATTCTTTCTTAGTTTTTTTTATCTCCTATTGCAATTGTCAGATGAACTTTCTTATTTTCCCTAGTTGGATAATCTCGATCGCCTTATCTTCATTTTAGCAATCCCAACTACAGCTAAGTGTTTATATATTCTAATTCGGCATCATATTATCTCTTTGACTAATATGACAGCCAGAGGATGTTCCTTGTGCTGGTGAAGTGGGTCTTTTCCCTCATTATTTTGGTGCAACTGATAGATTGCTTAATGCTGATCATGAGGAGGTTTACTTTAAGGGGATGCCCATTTACAAAGGGAAGGTAATAGTAAACTCAAATCAATATGCTTAATGCTGATATAATAGATAATTTGAGGTTTTTTCCAGAACTGTCTCGTTAGAATAAGGGGAGTCCAATGTTTTGCTGCAACTTGCTTACCAAATAGCATTTGCTGGCAAGGTATCAGATCAAGAAATCAAACTAGTTAAAGGCGGAATTAAAAAAGAAAAAAAAATTCTTTAAACTCTGAATTTTGAATGTTTTAATAATTGGCGATTTGTGTGTGTCAATAGTAAAAGTATGCTGGCCATAAATTTCCGTAAGTACTGTAGAGTACTAAGATCTAGGAACGGATTTTCAAACAATCCTTCCTTAGTAAGTTATGTAACGTTTGTATAAATGCCATTATAATTTTAAATTGTATTCCTCATTCTATTGCAATTAGTTTTCATGATCTGTTTCAGGATGTATTTATTGATAAAATGTTATGTCTAAGTGGATGATTTATTAGCAGCGCCTTAGAAGACATGGAGATATTATCAAGAGATCTGTTGGAGGCTATATCATTGTAGAAGGAAGGGCCGATGACACCATGAATCTTGGTGGTATAAAGGTAGACAACATCATCCACTCTGTTCTTATTTCTTGGTCATTCTCCTAGTCCTACATTGACACAAGATGACTAGTCTAAAGGATTAGGGTCTGCTGGTCATATATATAAGCATAAGAATTCTATAAGCTTTCAGGTTGATGACCAGACTAAATTTAGTAAGAATGTTCTATATCTGAAATCAATCATGAGTTCAAATGGGGGCCTGCTGTTATCATTGCTCTTAATTTGGCATTCTAGGACATGCTTCCTTCATACTCTGAATTTGACTTCTGAGCTGCAGACAAGTTCCGTAGAAATTGAGCGTGTCTGTGACCAGGCTGACGAATGCATTTTAGAGACAGCTGCAATCAGCGTTGCCCCGGCAAATGGGGGTCCAGAGCAACTGGTTATATTTGTGGTCTTAAAGAAAGGATACAACACCAATGCAGAAACCTTAAAGATGAAGTTCTCTAAAGTCATTCAAAGGAATCTTAATCCTTTGTTTAAGGTAAACGTTTGTAAATTCCAAATATATTACTTTGTGTATCATATTGAAATGTAGATAGATCGACGTGATTTTTAGAATTTTGACATCATAAAATAGTTATTTATTTTTTTTTTTTTTGAATTATGAAACTGACATACGTTGAGGTTGTTTGGTACACATAATGGAATAGGATGAAAAAGAAAATGGGAAGAGAAAAAATGATTTTGTAGTTTCAAAATGTCCTTTATGCCCCTGAATAAAAATATAATAACGGAAAAGGACAGTTACCGTTAAGCAATGATAACAGGGGTATAATAAATGCTATATATTTTGTTTTTTATTCAGTGGAAAGGAAAAACTTTCCTTGAACCAAACACCAAGTGACTAATTTGATGTTCACAACCTTGCTCCATTACAGGTAAGCTATGTTAGAATTGTCCAGGAGTTTCCTCGAACAGCTTCCAACAAATTACTACGGAGAGTTCTGAGGGATCAAATGAAGCGTGAGCTATCAGTTCAAAGTAGACTCTAGTGACCTTGTTAATTCTCACGCAAATCCATAGTGAAACTATACTGTTTCTATGATTGGTATAACGAATAAAAGTATAAAAAATGCTTCCCAAATCCCAATCTCTCTCCCCTCTCATCTTGATTCCCAATAAGGATGCCTCAGTATGCCTTTTCTTCCCATTATCCCAAATCCAACAGAATTTCCTCATCCTCTTTCTTAGCTATGCACTTGTGCCCATGGTTCTTCACTTCTTCCCCACCTCGGTTCCGTCTGTATCTCATGTTGTGCTTGTTGCCTTCTTCACTTTCTTCCTCATATCTTTGTATCTCTGATCCATCTTATTTTCTCAAGCTATCGAATCCCTCTCCCACTCTCTGGAGATTAGGTTTTCATCTGATTTGGATTTGAGTTCACTGTCAAAAAACAGAGAGCAGTGAGGGCATAATACCAAGAACAATCCTTTTTACATGTAGTTTGTATTGCCCACTCTAAGCTAGGTGTAGCTTCACCGATGAATAAATGTCACACTTTCAAGATAAGTTTAACTTTGCGAAAGTGTGTAAAATTCTTATCTCTGTATAATTTTATTGTACCTTTGTTAACATTTTTTCAATATATTTCTCGGCTATGTTCTAACAAGATAGTCACCATATGCTTTAGTCATATAAATAATTTTCATAATTTGTTTGATGCAATAATTTTAGGAAACTGAGTGTCTAAGTGGTATTTAGTACTCTTTCTCGTGCGTAATCAAACTTTTCAAAATCTCACTATTCAAATACTAGTTTTTACTTCTATTAAAAAAGAAGTGTTTTCTTTTGATTTTTGATCGCAGATAAATAAATATGTGATTTTTTCATTGATTTAACAAAATCTATAGCAAGTTATACTTGCTGCAATCAAGGTCATGTCTAGAAATTTTGGGGATCTAGCCGAATATATAACTCTTAAATTCTCTTCTAATATCATTCTTTTTGGTTTTTCATGTGCGAAATCATTTTTTAAATTTTTATTATCAAGTAAATTTAATATTTCACCTTCAATAGATAGCATGTTTAATCTATTCAATCTATCTTGTTATTAGTTAATTTCAAATAAGATTTAATTAATTTTAATTTTGAAAAAATTTTGTATTACAATATCAACAATTATAGGTATTGTCAATAATATTCTATAAATAATACTTGTATTTAAAAAAGAATCTAATATTTTGATATACTTTAATACTTGAAGTACTAATTTTTTTAGTACTTCTCTCAATACCTTCAATTCTAAAAAATAAATCAAAACTATCTATTAATATTAGAATGTTTACTAATTAATACAATATTTTTTCTTTTCATATACATATGAAGTTTTAAATTTTTGGACTTCAAATAAAAACGATTTTCATGTTCTATACATGGTTTAAATTGATTCTTAATAGAAAAAATATATTGATCTAATATGAAAAAAAAAATCAATAACACAAGATTCCCCAGCTGAATTTTTGATCTCCTCTCTATAATGTTGAGCTGGTTTGGCCCCTTTGCAAAAAAAAAAAAATGTGTTTTCTAACTTCCACTACTACTACCATTTTCGTTCGGAAAATTGACCACAGTACTATAACTTAGAAAAGTTTTGCTCTATATGCTATAAGTTTAAAAAATATTCTTGAAACACTACAATTCACCATGGTTTGAGACAAGTTGATTTGGCTTTTTTTTTTAATTGACACAAAAATCGATTTGAAAGAAGTCGAGATGTGTATTATGTAATAGTTAAAAAATTAATAAAAAGTGTTACAATAATAATTATGTAATGATAAATAATAATTGAGTAATAAATATAATAATTAGTAATGATTGACAATAGATAACTGTGTAATGATTAATCAAATTTTATAATCATTGAATTATGATAAAAAGAAATGATTAAAAAATAATGCATATTTAAAAAATAACAAATATTATTGAAATTAATAATTTTTAATTAAATACTAAAATTAAGTTGAGGGAAATTTTTTATTAATTAATAATTAACTATATTAATTGATAATAAATTAACAAATAATAATTAATAACAAGCAATTAAGATTAGAATTTGATACAATAATTAAAAATAAAAAAAAATTTGAGAAGAAAAAATTGTGGAGATCCTATACATAATGACTTCATGTGCCACATCTCGGTCTCCTTCTAACATGTTATAGTCATTCTTATTTTATTGGCTCCTTATGTTAAGATTCAGGTGACTTTATGGTATATGGAGCCAGTGGAGTATTCAAGTCAAATATAGGAGACTTAACAGGAGGAATTGGCTGCTGTGGAGTCATAAATGCCTTATTTGATGGTCTGCCAACATCTATGAAATACTAATACTTCAAAAAAGTAGACGCACTCGTATTCGATACATGATATGATACGATACTCATATCGTACTTGTGCATTCATATACATCTGTACCATTTTTTACCCATCTATACCACTTCAAATTTTTACATTAAAATAGGGCTATTTGAAATTGTTATAAATATTTTATGGTTTATTTTAGTATTTATATTATATTTTTTAGAATATTTAATATTCATTTTTATCTTGATAGGTAAATTTATTAATTATACATATAAATAATTATATAAATAATATTATATTTGTATAAATATCTCTCACACTCGTATCCTAAAATTTTAAAAATTATTGTATCTTTCGTATCATGCCATATTGTATCTGATACACGTACCCGTATCGGTGCTACATAGGCCAACATCAAGTGTGTAGTTATTATATTCTGTTGCAAAAATTATCAAATTCTTAAATAAAGACATAAATAATAACTCGAAATTGAACAAGCTGAATTGAGACAGAGTTGAGGGTGGCATATAATAGGATTCACTAAAAATGTCTGAAGAAGAAGCAATGCCTTGATCTTGTTCATCTTCATTTTCTGCTACGACTCCTTAATCATGTTCATCTTCTTCTTCAGCCACAACTGGTGGTTAAGTTAATAAATAGCCACCACGTCGTTTACTTGGTCTCCCCCGAGGAATTAGTAGACATGGTATCTCAATTGCAGGTGGGGCATGCTAAGAGACCATATTATAATGTTGTTCTTTTAATGTCACTCTGATGTTACGTTGGTCCTGTATAACTCTTTCTTGATATTCCCTGGTTGACATTAGTAGAGGGTCATTCATACTTAGTTTAATCAATTCATCTGCTATGTCAACCTGAAATTGATAATAACCCATTAGGTAATAACACTATCCATATAAACAAAACAAAGATAATGATATCAGATACTTACCACAAAACCAATTGTAGCACTAGCTTGGCAAATCCATTGTCGAATGTGTCTCCAATACCATCGCATATACTCAAATGTGCGATCTAATACTTCATGTGCCATAGATGACTCAGTTATAGTATCATGCCATCTATTCCATGCCTCAATGAATTTGTTGTGATTTTTAACCCAATTGATACCTGTTCTTTCTTTTAGCTGTATCATGTGGCAACTCCCCAAATAAACTGGGGCTTTAGAAATCAGTTGTTGTCAACCAAATTGCCTAAGCACATGATCAGGATGATGCCATTCAATTATGTGGAAGCATATAAGAGGGACTGAAGCTCGCCAAATCCGTGGTGTCTCTAAGCAATATGCTAGAATTAATTGTTGTATCAGTAAAGATTCATATGGCTACCAAACTATATCATCCTCCCCCATTTCATCAAACAACTTCCTATAATGTCGCAACACCCTCTCACTCGGACGGGGTGATTTACTTACATTTTTCCATCTATGAAAACATAGAGGAACTTGTTAAACGTTGTATGATTAATAAGCTAAAATCTAATTGTTTGAGTACAAATTAAGCATACCTGAATCCCAATGGTGGTGACAAATGATAGATATTTGTATGTAGATTTGCTAGTGGAGGTCAATGCTAGCATAGGAAAGTTATCTCATGCCCAAAGGTAGAGTAACGCCATGCATCCACCAATCCCTTGCTCTATATCTTCTGTGGTATTACATAATTCTCTGTATAAATGGACTAATATTGCAGATCCCCAATAATATAGACCTACTCTACTCAAATCCATGAGTACTAGGAGATACATCAAATAAACCCTCTAACCAGACCTATCTGGCATTAGATATCTGCCAATCAATCTAAGTATATATGCACGAGTGAATTACTATATTTGTTGTTCATTTTCATCATCTTTGAGGTCATAAAAGTGTTCATCCAACCAACTTATGACTAGTGCCTGTCCAGATATTTTTTCTAGAGGTGGTGATTCTTCAAGGAGCAATTGACACATTTGTGGCCAATTGAAGTTTGTCATACCAATCACAGGGTTTCCGGTGCAGGGAAGGCCCAACTGAATTGCAATATCTTGTAAAGTTACTATGCATTCTCCACAAGTAGTGTGAAAAGTATGTGCTAAAATACTCAAATTGACTTATTTTAGCAGCACCATAAAAGCCAGCTTGTATAAGATATGGTACAATATTGCGATCACCATTTTGTGATGTAGCCATAAGCAATGTGCCCTTATGTTTCTCATAAAGAAAAGTTCCATCAACCTAGGCAATCGACTTTTAGTGATCAAATGCATCGATACATGGTTTAAATGCCCAAAAAACATGCTTAAACATTTCAATATTTTGTCCTTCATAATTGGCTTTTGAACATGACTTGGTTGAGAATTTTACACACAAACCAGGCATGAAATGTTGGATTGCAACTAGTCATTTAGGTAATAGTGAGTCTAAGCTCTCCTAGTTACCAAAAGTAGTAGCTAGTGCTAATTGTTTTGCCTTTCATGCTTTTTTGTATGACACAATGTACCCAAACATGGAATGCATATGCTTAAAAATTTGAGAAACTTTCACATGTGGCCAATCAGTTACCATCCCTACTATATATGATGAGATGACATCAGCATCGTGACTAAACATGTATAGGGACATGCATATTTTGTGATTAACCAGAAGGTTCTATTGACTTTTTTGTTAGCACTTAGTCTCCAATTGCAACCACTTCCATAATTTACACATCGATATTCTTCATACTTCTTACTTGAATGATAGACTTTAAATGTGTGATGAACTCTAATTGAGTAAAGTTTGACAGCATGTCTTACAGCACAGATGTCCATAAAACTTTGCCCTATGAAAAACTCATGATTATCACTGAAAGGATGAATGTCTCCCACTCCACTAAACTCAGTAGCCACAGCTAATTCTATATTAACACGTGAGAAGAAATTGGATGTAGGCTAATGTTTGGCCAGGGACACCATTGTCACCCTCATAATTCTCCTTATGGGCTCATCATCATTATTCTCACCAGTAGAATTTATTAAGAAATCATACTCATCCTCGTCCTCGTCCTCAAAGTCATCCATAATATCTTTAGTTGGGGGAAGTGAAGAAGATGGTTCAATACGGCCAATATCTGAGCAAGGATTAAATGGGTCAAAATTTTCCAAATGCATGCTCAGCATTGATCCATGTTGTATTGGGTCTACTTGATTGCTACTTGATAGGAGCGTATATCTAACATAGTCCTCTAGTGGTTGTGATTAAGGATAATCATCAACTTCCACATTAGAAATATGTGCATACAACTCTGCCCCTGTCAATTGATCCGAATATCGAGAATTCATTTGCCACATGTTGCCTATGTCAAAATCAACCTCCAAAATACATGACTGGTACCATGGTAGATTTATGGAAATGGAGCATCTATATACTATGCTTGACATAATTTGATTGGAAGAAAGTCCAAGGTTTTATTCGACAACTTGCTTTAGTTGAATTAGGGTAATGTTTGAATCAACACTAATCATTTTTATACTATCGGATTCAAATATCACACCATTTGTACCAGTAAAAATTTGTCTATTTGCAAATACGTAGGCCCACTCTCTTATATTATCCATTTCTCTTCCTATAATATAAAAGTATCTATTATCTACTTATAAACATGAAATCAATATTAATAGACAAAAAATTCTAATATACCAATTACATTATTAGAAGAAAAATAATATATGTAAATTACTTTTTAATATATGAAAAATAATTTCTACGTACATAAATCTAATACTATAAAAATTTCCTAAGTGTTATTTATTTACTAAATTAAAAAGTTATCCTTAACTATAAATATGCTATTTTTATGAACTTTTTAATACATCATATAATTTTTCTCTAGTTTTCTATTATTATCAATATTATAAACAAATAAAATAAAGAAAAACTTCACGACATAAATATATCATGTTATATATTTTCTAAAATTATCAATATTTTTTATGCATGAATATACTATAGTTATTAACACATGAAAAAATATTAAGCACATTTTTTATTATAATTGAAGTAAGAAAAAGCTAAACGGTTTAACAAAATAAATATATCTAATTAGATAGATTATTTTAAATTATAAAATAATGAGCTACATAAATATATTTTTCTTAATAGATTATTATCTCATTAATTAACTAAAAAGATTATTATTATCTCATGGATTTTAAATGTGTAATTACTAATTCAAAAAGTTATCCTTAATTTTAGATATGCTATATTTATAAACTTTTTTATATATCATATGATTTTTCTCTAGTTTTCTATTGTCAATATTATAGGACAAATAAAATTTTGAAAAAATTTACTTAACTACATAAATATATCATATTACATATTTTCTAAAATTATCAATATTTTTTCACGCATAAATAAACTATAATTTTTATTAAGCACATTTTTATATTTATGAAATTAAAAAATTATAAATATTTATGAGATATGCTATATTTAGATATGATAAATAAAAAAATTCTAATATTCAATTAAAAACTTTTTCTATATTTTAAATATTTATATACTAAATTAAAAAAAAATCATCCTTAACTTTATATATGCTATATTTCTAGATTTTTTCATACATGATATAATTTTCTTTTAACTCTCTACTATCTGTATTATAGAACAAACAAAAATAAGTTTTATTTACTCACTAGAAAAAATTGTGTATTCTGTCTTGATTAACATACCCTTAAAATGGTGTATAATTTTGGTCCAATCATAATCCATGGTGGCATATGTGAATAAGCATGGGAATTCATATAAATCTAAATTATAAAGTGTTGAAGTCCAACATACCAAAACTTTTGTGCTTCCAAAATCACAAAGTTTAACTTGGTGTGTGAGAGGATCAACCTACAATGAAGTGTATGCCATGAATTAAAAATAAATAATTACTTATGCAAGTAAAACAACTAAAGAAAAACTTACCAAAAGATTTTGAGGATTCACTATTAATCATACCGAATTATATCCTTTTAGCGCATTTTCCTTGAGTTATGCATACATATTTGTACATATTTGATACTTAGGATAGGAAAATGTGCAATCTAATCCTAATAATGCATGGTAGTATGTTTTTTCCCTATTATACATTATTTTGCTCCCATGGTAGATTATGAATTCTCATCTTTGTTGTAGGCCTTACGGGGAGAACAGTGGAGTGACGCAAGCCTCTTTTCTAGAGTTGGGAAACCAAGAAAAGAATGAGACATTGTAACTTGAGAAAGATCTGAGAAGAAGGAAGCAAAGAAGGGAGTAAGCTTCAGAAGCCTCCTAAGCCGCGGTGTGAGAAGATGAGGCCACAACCTGAACCAAACAGAGAGAAGATGAGGCCATGGCCTGAATCACAAAGAAACACATGAGGTCGCGGCCTAAGTAAGCCGGCCGCGGCACTAGCCCTTCATTAGCAAAACACAAAGCTTCATGTTTACAAAGGATTTGAAGAGTTTGAGGGAAGGATTTGGAAAATAGGGAGCTAGGCCATGAAGAGGAACGACCAAAGAGCATTTTGGAAGCTTGGTTTTGTTAAGGTTTGGACTCTTGGTGGAGATTGAAGCTAGGGCTTAGAGCTTTGAAGAGATTTGAGCTTCCTTCTTTGGTTTTCTTTCATTTCATCCTTCCTTTTCTTACTTGTATTTAATGATTGTAATGATTTAAATGTATCTTCCTGTAGTTTTGATGAACATGAGTGGCTAGTTGCTTCATTTCTAGGATTATTTTGAATCCTTGTATGGATTGAATGCTCATTTCTCCTTTACATTTATGATTAATGTTACATTTATGTTGATTTAACTCTATTCTTAATGCTTCTTATTGTTTGGCCACCAATAAGATTGTCTTATTCACTTAAGTGATGCTTAAGAAAGCTAGGTTAAGTAAAGAACTTCAGTTAGGTCATATGAGAACTTGATTCTTGCCTTGTTGAGCAGAGAGTTTTGTTAGTGAGGGTAGAGATATACTCACTAACCTCATATAATCACTTTAGGATTTGAATTGAAATGGGGAGTTTAATCAATTAGTTAGGAGATTAATTAATTAATTAAATTAAACACCTATCTAGAGACTCGAGAGAGTACGTATAGGTAAATCAGCATCCTGACTAACATAATTTAGCATTAAGAGAAAATGTAAAAGGAGTTTAATTAGGTGTTTATGAAATACAAGGGGGATGAATAATCCTAGGTTTCTTTACATTCCTAAAGTCCTTAGTCATCCTTGTTACTATTTTTGTATTTTGTCATCCTTTTATTATTTCTTTAAATAGTGAACCATTTAGTTGTTATACTCAAATTAATTGAAAATGCGATGTCTAATATTTGACTACTTTTGATCTAAGTCCCCGTAGGAATGATACTTAGCTCATCACTTTACTATTATCTGGGCCCATACGCTTGCGGTGTTACCCGGTGGCGAACATTCACTCTATGGCAAACTTTATGCACAGTATGTATATATGCCAATTCCCTAAAGATTTGACAACGTGATATAAAGTCTTGATGCTACTGCTAATTCTTATTATCAATATTATAAAATACACAAATTAAAAAATCTTATATTTAAAACATATTAAATCAAACTATATAAATATATATAATATTAATGATGATTATACTTATTTTAGTAAAGATTGACAACAAAAAAAGTGAATATAAAGATGAAAACTGAATATAAAAAAAAAAATAAAGTTTCAAGCAAAATACACCAAAAATTACGAAAACAGATCTAAGATGGAGATAAAAGACGTAGGGAGAAGATTTGAAGAGCTCCACTAGTTCCTCTGAAATCTGAAATGAAGAGAATGAGCCAAACACACTGCTTACACTTACTAAAAAATATGAAATAAATGAAGAATGTGAAAAAAATTCAGTGAAGTTTCAAGCAAAATGCACCAAAAATTATAAAATAGGTATGAGATAAAGATGAATGACGAAGGAAGAAAATTTGATGAGCTCCACTAACTCCTTTGAAATATGAAATGAAGAGAAGAAGCGAAACACACAGTGTGTTATCCTTACACAGAAATATGAAATGGACAAACTTGAAAAACATGACGATGTGTCTTGTGCTTTTAAACAATTTTGTGGCTTTACGCTCCCCCTTCTGCGCATGTTCCCCTATTTAGCCTGGTCAGTCAAATTGACCAGACAAGACACAACATACAGCGTTGTGTCTTGTCTTTTTTTACAAAAAATATGTTACCTAAATCTCAATTTTTGAGAAACCAGGATTCATTTTAACATGCTTCTGTGGAGATCTTGGTTCAAGAGACATCAAATCTTGTTAAAAAATCTTGAACTGAGATCTTCAAAATATATTTATATTTTTTTTAAACATTGTCTTGTCAAGCACATGTTACTCCTATCGTCTGGTCCTTTCCCGTGACTTTTGGTTTTGTCATTTCAAAGTAAAAAAAAAATGATTAAACAACTTTTTATTCCCTCCTCAATTGCTTTATGGTGTCAGGTATCATTTACAAAAAAACAAAAATGTAAACGTATACTGCCTCCCTCTATTCCTTTAATTGGGGTGCGCAAGGCCTAGGCCGAAGCAGTAGTGCAACGCATAGTACTCCTTCTCTCTATTCGTTTATGTGTGTGTTGGGATTTCAGCTCTTTTCTTTTGGCTTATATTGTAGTGTTGCATCTTATCATTTATTTTTTTAAAACATAAAATTTAAAGTATGAATTAAAAAAAAATTTTTAGTCAAGTAAATTATTTGAAACTATATATAGTTAGCTATATAATCATTTCACTTTTAAATAATAGATAATTTTTGAAAACATTATTTGATTCAAATATAAGATATTTTGTAATATTATTTAGTGTAATAATTATTTTTTTATATCTCTAATCTATATTTTCTCCAGTTCTTTTTATATTGGACCTTCTAAAACTTTTTTCTGGTCCTCTTTATAAGGGACTTTGTAATATTTAGTCATATTTTTTCTACTTTACCCTCTGTTATTTATTTCTTCTCTTAAATTGTTATTATATTTTTTGTTATGAAAGAAACACTTTTAATTGTTTAATTGGTCGTATTTAGTTTTCTTTTAATTAGTCTCATGCTTTCCAACTTAATAATGATAGAAAGTTTTTATTTAATGTGAATTATATTACTATAATAAATAGAGGTAGAAAAGGAATGTTTGGTTTTTTTTAATTTTAAGAAAATAACTAATTTCTTTAATCTACGTGAAGTTGTTGGAAGTCTCTTATTAAAAGAATAAGAGGAAGTAATTAATAGTAATTAATAAATAATAGATAAATAATATAAGAAGTATGAAAGATCATATAAATTAATAAGAGCAAAATATTAAAATTTTATAACAAATTTAATTATTTTAACTATTTTTTAATATGTATAAAGTAATAATTAAAAGTTTCTTATATAGAGTATAGATTATTTTATAAAACCTATCTCCTTAAAAAAATCTGAATGTCTGAATGTCACATTTCCCCCATTATTCTTTTATTTTTGTCTTGTATAGGATTTGGGTTTTGTGAAAACCGAGATCTATAAGTTTGGAAAAATAAGATCTTGGTTTAGTAAAAATTGAGATTTTTATTTGGCATCATTGTATCTCAGTTTAAAGGAAATCGAGATATCTTTTTCGTACATTTCCAGTCAAACTATTAGAACAAAGTCATATTTGGTATTATTCTATGGCATCAGCACACGTTTTTTCGGACTTTGACAAACCGAGATCATACAATTTGTAGCATTTGGGTAAATAATTTTCAACTTATAGCATATTGGGAAATTTTTTTCTTTGGTTGATGTATTCCAGTAAAAAAGCCATTTTTAATTCCATCACCACCATATTCCACCTAGGGAATGGATAGATGGGCAGGCTGCCCATCTCATTATATTAACCATTAGATGAATCGGAGGGCTCTAAAATGATAAGGAATAAGAATAAATCCTAGCCATTGAATCTTTCTAATCCTGACTATTAAAGTGTTCCCCCTTTAAATTCCCATTCAGCCTTCTGCTTTAGCGTGGGAAGCACAATTTAAACATCAAAGAGCTCCATTGAAGCTGGAAAAAAGAAGGGAACACTACCAGCAACTATTAATGGTCAAAAATGGGGTAAATTTTGAAGCTTTTACATTCTTTCTTTATTGTTTTGTTGTGCTAAAGATATAATTTTATATATATAAAAAGGACTGTGGAATGGGTTGTTATTTTGAAAGGGTTCTAGTAGATTGATAAAATGAAGTTGAAATGGAGCTTAATAAACTTTATTATAATCTATTTAGCATATAAAAAGATAAAGTTGTGGAAGGAATAATTTTTTTATTATCACTAGCACATGATTTTTATCTCTAGCTTAAAGATGATGATGAAAAGCACCGAAAAATGCTACATGTGTCTATTCTTTTTTTTTTGGTTGCTTTCTTTTTTCTTTTTTTGTGTTTGTTGGTGCAATGTGGTGTTTTTTGTTTACTTTGTTATTTCTTATGTTTCTCCTGGTTCTTTGGTGTATGGTCTCATGATTATTTTTGGTTTTTGCTGGTTTTAAAATGAATTTTGTTGTTATCTTGGCCAAAAAAAAAAGGAGTGAAGAAGCCATTGAGATTGTGTTGAAGGAGTGAAAGAAGCCACTATTGATGATTTATTTTATAATGGCTATTTAAATAATATAAACTTGGTGCTTAAATATGTTGGGTGATAATATACTTATATCATTGTTGATTGATGAACCATTATGAATATTTTGATGTCACTCCAAAAATAGGTATGGAATTTAATAATCTAGAATAGGCATGGAGGTTTTGGGTTGCTTATGCTGGCAAAATCGGATTTGGAGCAAAGAAAAATAGTGCAACAAAAAGTAAGAAAGATGGTTCTTTTGTAAGTTATAGATATGTTTGTGCTAAAGTGGGAGTTTAGAAACCCGACAAGGGAAACAAAAATGTTATCAATCCTCGCCCTGAGACTCAAACTAATTGTAAGGCAAAATTGCATGTTACATGGGTTGATGGAAGTCAAAAGTACAAAATTAATGTTCTTGAGGACATAATCACCCTCTTCACAGCCCTGAAATAGTTCACATGCTTGCTTCACAACAGAAAATAACTTATGTGCAAGCTAAGGACATTGAATTGGCTGAGGACTCAGGATTACAACAAAAAGCTGCTTTTGAGTTGATAAGTAGACAGGCGAGAGGAAGAGCTAGTCTTGGATTTACATGGTTAGATGTAAAGAACTACTTGAAATCTAGAAGACAAAGAAGTATGGTGTTTGGTGAAGTGGGATGTTTGTTCAAATATTTTCAAGAACAAATGAAACAAAATCCATCAGTCTTTCAAGCTTATCAAATAGACACGAATGAGCACATCACAAATGTTTTTCGGGTCGATGCAAAAATGCTCATGGATTATGCTTATTTTGGGGAAGTGATTTCATTAAACACAACATATAATACCAACCACAACCGTAGACTGCTAGCTATTTTTGCAGGCTTGAATAACTATAAAGTAACAGTAATCTTTGGTGCAGCATCACTCTATGATGAAACTACAGAGTCATTTAAGTGGCTTCTAGAAACTTTTTTGGAGGCACACAACAATCAAAGGCCTCATACTATTTTCTCTGATCAAAATCAAGCAATGTTGAGAGTATTACAAGAGGTGATACCAAATTCCAAGCATGCTTTGTGCACCATCAAGCACCTTGGTAACTTGATGAAGGGTAGCTCATAATTTTTAACTAATTTCAGAAAATGCATGTTTAAATACGAGGATGAAACTCAATTTGAGGATGCATGGGGCCATTTGATATCTACCTATAATGTTGAACAAAATACATGGTGCAATCAGTATATCACATAAGGGAGAAAATGGGCATGGTGCTACATGAAGTATTCATTCGCTCTTGGTATGAGGAGTATGCAACTAAGTGAAAGTATGAACTCTGATGTCAAGGCTTGCACAAGGTCGAATTTAGACATAAATCAATTTTTCAACCATTTTGAATGTGCTCTCAATAATAAGAGGTATTATGAATTACATAATGAGTTTAAAGGCCATTGAAAAAAGTCAAGGCTAGTTTTGCAAAATTCACCCATATTGCAACAAATGTCAAATATTTACACAACTCTGGCATTTAACTTCTTCCAAGAACAATTTGACCTCCATTTTGCAACTATGTGGAAGCATGAAAGTATAGGCGAAACTGTGCATAAGTATGTTGTGACTATGGTAGGCAAGGAGAGAAAGTGGAGAGTAAAGTTTTATCCTCTAGACAAGTCCATTTTCTACACTTGTAGCAAGTATGAAACTCTTGGCATATTGTGTTGTCATGCTCTTCTAATTTCTTATGCCAAGTAGTGAAGTATCTCCCTAAACAATATATTTTGAAGAGACGGACTAAAGAAGCAAGGAGTGGTATGGTATACGACACCAATAGAGTGAGGTCCAACCTTAAGCGAACAAAATAATTTAGATAAATATGTCCTATGATGGTTAAATTAGTATTTGTGGCATCCAACAATGCAAAAGCATATGCCTTATTGTGTAAAATCATGATTGATGCAAGTAAGCAAGTTAAAGATATTATAACTAAGGAAAGTAAAGATTATGAGCACCCTACACCATTGAAGGACTCACCCAAGGATGCAAAAGGATTCAAGAAGAGAGATAGTGTAAACAGAAAAAGAAGACTAAGAAGTTGGGTTGAACGTCTAAAAATGAAAATGAGAACAATCACCAAAGAAAATGTCACTAAAAAAGGGTCACAAAAAAAATGTCACAATATAAATGAAAAAGAGAACATCTCAAATGCACTCTCTTGTAATATGAATTTTATCAAATGCATATATTTAATTGTGACTTGTAAACATGATAGTGAAATAACTTACTCTAAACTTTTTACATGGATGTACATATTTTGCAGGAGTCTCAAATGGAAAATAAGTTGACATTCTCAACACCACAACTACCACATAGCCCCCCAACAAATGGTAGTGAGATGACTTATACGGAAATGTTAATGGTAAGAATAATAGAGAATAATTTGGCTAGAAAAGAAGAATAATTGTATTATGATTTAAACTACGTGTTTTATGATTTACTTATTTCAATTATGTACTTTAGGTACTGGATGATTGTCATATGACATTACTTGAATCATTGAACTTCACTAGGGACATTATACCAAGTATTCAATCTATATCAGAACACTTTGTATAAGAAATTAGGAAGTGTAGAATGATGAGCAATAAATGAATCAATTGTATTTCATTAAAATGATTTGTACATCTTATTGAATAATCAATTCATACATGCGTTGGTAAAAAAAAAAAATCATACATGACATTTTTCAATATTTACAACACACTTGGACAATCCATACAAGTGCCACTTTTGTTTCGTTTGATAAAAAATTAATAATTAAAACAATGAGAAATAGGCTCATCACATCCCGTGACAGAGCTAGGACTTAAAGGCTAGGTTGCGCAATATATTTTTAAAATATAATAATTAAAAAATAATTACATACTTTACTATTGTTCTTTATATTATTTTGCAATTAAAAATTGTTAAAGAATCAACTCATTATCAATACTATTGAAAACATTTCTTTTAAGTTTTTGAAAGTGATTAGATTTAGATCTATTTTTTAAGAAAGAAAGTGATTTCATTTTATAAATAAAAGGTAAATAATGATTTTTTTAAAAAAATATTAGCATTTGGGCTTAATATCAATTCTGATAGATCTACAATGTATACATGGATATTGATCAAAAGTTGAGAGGGATCAAAATTTAAAGGGTAGGAGGTGCAAATTAATAAAACTTATACCCATCACTTATAATTTTCCCCAAATGAGGGGTGCATATGCACATCCTCACACCCATGTAGCTCCATCTTTGATCATAGTCAAAACCTCTAAACAATTATTTTATCACATCATAGACAAAGCGTCTACACAAAAAGCATTGGCTCTATACTTGATTCATCTCATGTAAATATCCCATGGCAAAGTGACAACAATTGCTTGCTGTGGATGAGGACTTCATGATAATTTCCTGAGATAATTTCCCCATCAACCTCAGCACAAAATATGTCACTATGTCCCAAGGATAAAAAAGTTGATTTTCAAAACAAATGGAAATAGGCTTACTCTCTTGATAATATATTAACACAAATTCATTGTATTTATGTACATCTTTGTTACTTGTTAGAGAAAAGTAGCAAAAGCTCACAATAACAATTGTTGACAATTGAAGCAGGCAACATTAGCTAGCTTAAAATATCACAATAGAACAACTAAAGTCCATATTAATATGACTTAATAATGTATTTATTAGTAAAATGGAATATTAGTTTTGAATTTGATTTTGCTAGAAATTCTCCAACAACAAAAAAGTCACAACCAATTATGTGCTTGCTATGGCCTAACAAGTCCCAATGTTCCTTTTTGAAGTTTTAAAAGTTTATTATAATTTTTTTTAACCAAAAGAACAAATAAAACTCGAGAACAAATTGCTTTAATATTGATATCTTAAATATATTTTTTGAGCCAAACAAAATTAGTTGTTTGGGCTGGAAGTTAGAGCAAATGATGACTATTTTAAAGGTCAATGCAACAATATTTGTTTCCTTATTAAGGTTGGTTATCTATATTTTTCTCTTAATAAAAGAGTTTATGTGTCCATTCTAACAAATCTTAAGATTTTTTATATTTTAACTCAAGGTTTTTCAATCGTATATAAACCCAATCCTATCCTCAAGAAGCAATCACAAAGCTAAAGAATATTTCACAATGGGTTCTTTATTGTGGGACAAGATTTTCATTTTCAGCCTTTCCTTACTAGGCTTGTTCTTTGTCATAGAGGGATCATATGACGGAAATGCTCTCATCATTAATAGGGAAAGGCACATCATTTTTTTCTAGAGCAGTTTACTATCCATGAAACACTATGGAAATGTGGCCTGACATTATCCAAAAGGATAAGGAAGGAGGTCTTGATGCTGTTGAAACTTATGTCTTTGGGATTGCCATGAACCTGTTTGACAAAAGTATGACTTCTCAGGAAATTTGGATTTTGTCAAATTCCTCAAGGTGACCGAACAAGCTGGACTATATGTCATTTTAAGGATTGGTCCTTATGTATGTGCATAGTGGAACTATAGAGGGTTCCCACTATGGCTCCACAAAATGCCAAGGATTGAAATGAGAATCGATAACCAAGATTTCAAGAATGAAATGCAGATTTTCACTTCAAAAATTGTGAACATGGCCAAAAGAAGCCAAACTCTTTGCATCACAAGGAGGACCCAACATTCTTGCAAACAACTTCATGCATCAATAAAATTAGGGGAGAAGACTCTCACTAATGGCACAAGAACTAACAAGGATTTTGGCAATTCAATCACATTGACCACATACACAAGTAATGCCACTAGAGAAAGATTTTGCTTCTTGAGCAATACCAATGAAAGCCAAGATACGTATATAGATTTACAAGATGGCAATGACAAACACTTTATACCTGCTTGGTCCGTGACCATTCTTGATAATTATACTAAATAGGTTTTCAATACGGCAAATGTTAATACTCAAACTTCAGTGATAGTGAAGAAAAGTGATGATGATGAGTCACATGCAAAACTCACTTGGGCATGGGTCCTGAAGCCATGAAAGATATCATGAAAAGAAAGGGAAAATTCAAAGCAAATCAACTTCTTGAGCAAAAAGATTTGACTTTGGATGCCAATGACTATTTATGGGTCATGACTACTATTAACATCAATGCTCCACTTGGGAAAATGCAACCCTCTAGGTGGACACTATTGGTCATGTTCTTCATAGTTTTGTTAACAAAAAATTTATAGGATCCCAATTTAGTCAGTGGGGGAATGGATTCACATTTAAGACACCTATTTCTTTGAAGCTAGGGAGAAATGTTATAACTCTACTTAGTACGATAGTTGGACTTGGGAATTATGGTTTACAATTTGATCTGATAAAGACAGGGATAAGAGGTGGCCCAGTTCAATTAATCAGCAAGAACAATGTCACGATAGACTTGTCCAACAGTTCTTGGTCTTGCAAAATTGGCTTGAATGGTGAGACTAAATGTCTCTATGATCCACCACTGAGCACTAGTTCAACTAATGATCCACCTATTGGAAGAAAAATGACTTGGTATGCAACTTAATTTAAAGCCCCTCTTGGGACAGACCTAGTAGTAGTAGACTTACAAGGAATGGGTAAAGGACAAGCTTGGGTCAATAAGCAAAGCATCGGTCGATATTGGCCTTCTTTGATCGCTAGTTTGGATGGATGTAGTGAGGAATATGACTACAGAGGAACATACAAGGTGGAAAGTGCAACACCAACTATGGCAACCCATCACGGAGATGGTACGATATGCCAAGGTCATACTTGAATAATCAAGAAAACACATTGGTTTTGTTTGAAGAAATAGGTGGCAATCCTCAAAATGTTTCGTTCCAAACTGTCATAGTTGGAACCATTTGTGCTAGCTCTTATAAAGGTGCACTTCTAGAGCTATCATGCCAAGGTGACAAAATGATATCAGAGATTCAATTTGCTAGTTATGGAGACCCACAAGGGAATTGTGGATCTGTCCAGAAATGCTCATGGGAAGCAAGTAGCAACAAATATATAGTGGAATCCACTTGCCTTGGAAAAAAGAGATGTGAATTATCAATAACAAAACAAACATTTGGTACAAGTGGCATTGGCAACAATACCACCGCAAGTAGACTAGCTGTGTAAGATCTATGCTAAATCTATATCCTTATGGTGTCTAAAAATGAGTGGTGTAGGTGGTAACCACAGTAGAGCTCAACAATTAAGGATCTTCTGTAATATGGATCATGTGGGCCTGTAGAAACACTCGATTAGGGAGAACTTGCTTAATTTCCAGGAACAAGATCAGTCTCACACCTATAAGGTGTGGTGATACTTAAGGGGAAGAACTCTCTATTGTTAAGTCTCAAACTTATTTCAAAGAACTCCCTACCTTATATATTATTATACAAATTGTATTTTTTTTTAAGAATTTTCTTTGTAATTTCTGATCAATAGTTCATATAAGTTTGAGGATATCTACATTAGATCTTAAAGAATTGGTAGATGTATTTATATATCTCTTGCTGCTTTATTAACTGTGGGAAAATTTATATATGATATTTATGTAAAAATTGAATTTGTCTCACATAGCTTTACCTTAATAAAGACAAATGGAAGAATGTTATTTTGTCCCCACTTTTCAATTCGATCATGGATCATTTATATACTTGTCACTATCCATGAAAATTTTTTAGTAGACGGGATCTCTAATGTATGAAATTGTTAAGAATTAAAGGGATGTTATGACTCACGATAAGGAAGAAGATTGTGATGCCATGCAAGTTGGAAGAAGGTGCTTAGGTTTTTGAAGATAAAGGGGGTATTCATAATTAAAAAAACATATGTTAATATATCAAAATCTATTCAGACCTTATCACATTAATTAGATTATATATCATTTACATGTATAAAATGATCATGAAATGTAAGCTTATACAATATATTATTTACACAAACAACTAATAAGCTCCAAACCTATTGTATTTACTTATATAACCAAATTTTATACAACATTTCAAACATACCCTTAGTTCATGATCAAGTGTATCTTACAAGTGTACTAGGCCAGTCGAAGTAATGGAGATCTTGGGAATACTCTAGTTGTCAAATCCAAGGGAGGTTAACTTTCAATAATCCACTAAATTTTAGTCCAAGCATAGAATATAAAGTAAAGAATTTGATATAATGAAAATATAACACAATGAAGAAAGAATTAAGTTAATATAATGAAACTTTTATATAGCAAATCAACTTCAAATCCTGCCAAACTTGATATTCACAATATTTATTGTTCATAAAAGCATATTATAAAAGTTTCATGACCCATTAACATGCATTTTCAGATTACCCAACTCATCCAATTACAGTTCATACCAAACTTGAGATCGCAAACTTAAACTTAAAAAATCTTGCATCTAAGAACTGTCCAATGTCATAACAAGCTTCTACCATAATTATCCTCTAATGAAGAGTTTATCTTTTTGTGGGCTTGGAAAATAATAATATAAGAGACAAGTTAGCCCTATGAGCTGGATTCATAAACTATGGTCTTGACTTCTCACAAAATTGACACATCTAATTACTTAGATAATTTTATTTCAGAAATCAAATATAAAGGCCTAGAAAGACGATTCAAAGCGATAGATTGTGGGAACTGACATGTAGACAATAAATTAGGCATGTGAAGACAAATTAGGGAAACATGGATTGAGGAGCCATGTACTCGATCACAACTGATTAGGATTAGTTTAAAAGTGTGATAAGATAGCCAACTAGACACAATCGAACACATTCAAACACCCAAACAAACAACAAACCTAAATTGATCTTTCAAACTCCAAAAACAACCTCAAGCACTCAAAGTTTTGTGATAGGCTTCAGACATTGCCTTGCAAGTGCAAGCTCCTAGCTCTTTGTTCAATTTCAAATCCTTTTTCATTGAAACCTTGTAGCTTTCATCTTCTTTTCCCATGACTTTACTGTTATGTATTCTTATTTTGAATTTTTGTTGCAATGATTTTCATAATGTTATATGTTTCATCTCTTAACACCTCAGGATCATTCAATATATACCTAGCTCCACAAAGATATTATCTTTACATACGAAGAAAGTGTTGTAAAAAACCTCATGACCTTATTTTGCTAATAGGAAGTTAGGTGATGTTTCACATCAATTGAGATGATGAGTTTTGGCACCCCCACATCGTATGAACAACTCCCAAATTATTTGTAATAGTTATATTATATAAGAAATAAAATATTAATTCTAATAAATGTTAACCTAATATTTAAATACAAAATAGTTAGTATTCATTTCTAATTCCAAATTAAATTTAAAATTAAGCAATTGAGAACCTATTATCATAGTATTCATCTTATTGGATGTCAATTAACTCATGAAAACTTAACACACAAAAATTACTGTCATAAACTATTTGTTCATTATTTAATTAGATATTTAGTATATCATCATCATCATCATTGGCTAATATATTATATAAAAGTTTTCCTTGTTATTATAGCTTTAGTGTAGATTTTCTATAAATTATTGGCTTTGCAATCTTCTTCTCCTCATCATGAAGCTCTCAGTGACTCTCTAGTAGTAGCATCGACCTTCTTCTTCCCATGGTACATAAGTGATCTTCTCAATGGCAAACCAAGAGCTCTTCTTCAATTTCCTCCCCTATTTCACATTCGCTACTTGCGATTAGTCCTTCTTAGAATGATGAGCAGGGGCGGACATACGTTAAAGGTAGGAGGGGCCCTCGCCCCCCTTACTTCCTATACCTTCCCTTAAATATACATACACACACACACACACACATGTATATATATAACATACCCTGCTTACACACAATAATACATAATATATATACGTTTGGCCCCCCTACATATACTCACGTTGTATATATATATATATATAATATACACTACACACAAAATAAATAAATATAATATATATACATAACATATATTATTTATTATTGATATATTTAAAAAAGAAATAAAAATGTATATTATTAGTTTATTAAAATATTTTTGTTATTGACTAATATTAACTTTTTATAAAAAAAAAAAGAATCAATACTTAATATTTATATTATGCATGGTGATCCATTTTTTAAAATTGTTTGGGCTTAGTTATCATAAGAATACATTTGCATAAATATAGATTTCATTTTTGTTGTTTAGTTTACATATAATATTGATTAAGAGATGTTTAAGTTTTTTTTTCCAACAAAGATGTTTAAGTATGTTAAACATATAATTTTTGGAATATCTATATACTTTGATTTATTTTTATAAAATTTTAGGATCTATCCAAAATTTTTGTTTAAATCATCAACGTACAATGTTATATTAAAATGCCTAGTAAAAAAATGTTATATGTAAATGTATTGAAAACACAAGCTTTTAACATTTTCTTTATAATTTTTCCTTATATTAATATATTACAAATAGAATTTCACTTTTTTGTAGCAAATCATCCGGTATCCGAAGCCAATAGCTTTGACTAATCTAGACTCAACCTCGATCAGGCGACGGGGTTGGATCTTCCAAGCACATCTCTTCCATTCCTACACATATAGAATTTCACTTTGTGTATATATATATTTAATTTTTAAAAATATTATATAATTATATATAATTTATCATTTCATTTTTTTTATAAGTTACAACATTATTTTGAATAATTAATAATGATAAATATTAAAAAATAATTAATAACACAAAATAGGAATTACTTTTTAAAAATCCCCCCCAAACAATGTTTAGCCTATATCCCCCCTAATAATGAGGTTAACTTTTTGGGTCCCAATCTAAATTAAAAGGCCTAGTAGATTCCTTGCTTAAAATTTCTGACTTGAGAAATGGGATAATTGCTACGTTAGTAGAGAAGGATGAGTCCAAGGGAAACAAATAGGTTTCTTTAAAGGATTTACAAATGGCAACTAGAGATAAGGATGCGACAAAGATGATGCCTACTTTGGAAGTGGGCCAAGCTTGTCTTTAGACTCACCAACCATGGAACAAAGTTCTAGCTAGTAATTAAAATGTGAAGAATGGCCATTCGTTGGATTATGTTACACCATAGGATATTGTCATCCTTCACTTTACAAAGAAGGTGGCGTATTGGAATGTGGCATTGATTGAGTGATAATTGGAATGAAAATGCCTTACATAGTAATGGCTAGTTATGTAGATGTACAATGGAATATGATCTTGATGCCAAAAATCTACTTGAATGAAAGTGGTGTGTTCATCTTCCATTTTAATATTGAAGAAGATATGTGGAAGATTCTAAATGGTGGACTTAGTTTTTAAAGGACTCAACCTATTGGTGCTAAGAATCTTGGCTTAAAGCTTGATCCAACTTGTCTTCATTGCCTTTGCATTTAGGTAATGTTTTGTAACTTGCACCTTCAATTTTGGTCTCCTAAAATCTTAAGTGAGATTGCTAGTATGGTAGGAAACTTTATTATGTTGACAAGCTTACTACAAATAAAGAACATTTGTCTTATGCTCAAATTCTTATAGAGGTTAATATAGCTAATGATTTGAAGGATAAGATAATATTGAAAGGACCTCATGAGAAGGAATTTGAACAAAAAATTGAGTATGAATAGAAACCATGGAAGTATGCAAAATGTTCAAAATTTGAGCATAGAGAAGGAAATTGTCCTATTTTGAAAACACAACATATATGGGTTAGAAAGGAGATGATTGTAGATAAGGGTAATCTACCAAAGTTAGTCCTAACTGACAACTTGTAGATAAGCCATTTGTCATAAAATATGAGCAAATGAGTGAGAATTGGAAAGAGGTTGGATCATTGAAAGGGAACAAAACCAAAAGTAAGAAAATAGATCAACATGAATTGGGTAGGGCTAAGCAACATGAGATGCAAGATGTTTCAAATATCTTACCACAGGTTGTAAGACCTAATCAATAGATTAAATTTAGTTACATGAAATATAAGGGGATTAATGATCCCCTTAAGCAAGTTGTAGTCCAACAACTAGCTTGTAGAAATAGATCAAGTCTTTTTGCTATTTTTGAGTCTCATACGAGGGACAACAATTAGGATGACATTACTAGAAGATATTAGAAAAACTAGAACTTGGTCTCTAACATTCATTGTGAGAAGAACTACAAAATTATGGTGCCCTAGAAAGTTTAAGAAGTGTTTATTTCAATCCTTTATGTAATTGATCAATTAATACACTGTAAAGTTGTTTTAGTAATAATATGTATGTTTTTTGTGTGACTTTTATTTATGCTCATAATAGTTTTGAAAAAAGAAAGAAGTTATGGGTGGAAATCACACATATAGTGCAAGGGATGGTAGACCCTTGGATACTACTTGGGGATTTTAATGTAGATTTGGACACCAATGATAAACAAGTTGAATCTAGAGTTCATTATCATGTTAGAAGAGAACTTGCTAAAGTTTTTGAATCTAATAATTTGCAAAACTTGAAATTCAGTGGTAGTTGTATAACTTGGAATAATAAACATACCTACAACAAGTTAGATAGGGCCATGGTAAATGATAGATAGTTGCTAGTTTTTCAAGATGCTATTATGACTTTTGCCTCCTAGAATTTCATATCACTATTAAGTAATTGAGTTTTTAGCAAGTTCATAAAGCATTGCATATTCCATTTAAATTTAATATTTAGATGGAAGATATTTTTATCACTAGTGGATGAGGTAGGGAATGAGGTAGTTTGAGGTTGTGCTATGTTCCAATTGGTATTTGAATTGAAGACTCTTAAAGGCAAGTTGAAGGCTTTAAACTCTGAAAAGTTGATGCACCTAAAGTAGAAAATGGATTATATTAAATGTAAGTGAGAGCAAGTACAACTTGCCTTGGAAGTTGATAGACTCGATCAAAGTTTAATACCTCAAAAGAAGAACTTTTGGCAAGAAATTGTTGAAGCCAGCATATTACATTACAAGTAGCTGCAACAACAAGCACGAGCTCATTAGCTTCAAGTTGGAGAAGATAATTCAACTTTCTTCCATGCTCAAGTAAAACATAGAAGAAGATCTAATAATAATCATCTTTTAATTGATGAGAATGGAGATATGTTGACAAATAGAATTGCAATAGTCAATCATATTGTTGAGTTTTACAAGTTGTTGGGCACTTCTCATCCAATTTGTCTAGTTGATTTAGAGGTGATTTGTATTGATCCACTAGTTTTGGATAGAATGGATGAGAAGTTGGTGACACAAGTTTAAGAAGAAGTAAAGCAAGCTTTGTTCTCTATTGATCATTAAAAGCTCCAAGGCTTGATGATTTTAATGCTTTGTTTTTCAAAAAATGTTAGGGAATCATTGATCCTCTGGTTATAGAAGCTATACAACAATTTTTCAAGAATAGGAAGATATTACATCATATTAATGCCACAGTAGTGACTCTAATCCCTAAGATTGAGAACCCAGTGCAAGTACATGAGTAGAGTAGTGCCATATATTGTGAATGATGTCTAAGGGACTTTTGTACAACAAAGATCTATGACTCATAATATTCTTCTTAGGCTTGAAATTCTTAAAGGTTACTCTAGAAAGAATGTCTCTCTTAGATGTACCTTTAAGATTGATTTGCATGAGGCTTATGATTCTCTTGAATGGGAATTTTTAAAGGAAGTTTTGGAAGGATTAGAGTTTAATTATGTGTTTATTCAATGGGTGCTTATTGATGTGCAAACTGCTAAATTCTCAATCAATATCAAAGGAAGATTGGAGGATTATTTTCTTGGAGGGAAGCGAATTAGACGAGGAGATCCTATGTCTCCTTATCTATTTGTCTTGGGAATGAAATACTTGAATAGATTGATGCAAGTGGCTTCAAAGTAGAAAATATTCAAATTCCACCCAAAATGGCATAAAGTTCAAATAAATCATATCTATTTTGTTGGTTATCTATTAGTATTTTTGAAAGGGGATATTGATTTAGTGGCCATTATGCATGACACTCTTAAGAAACTTTCTATAACTTTTGAGTTGACCATCAATACTAGTAAAAGCACTGTCTACCTAGGGGGAGTGTTAAGAAATTATCAAAAAGAAATTTTGAATTGCTTAGATTTTAAGGAAAGACAACTTCTAGTAAGATACTTAGGGGTGCCATTGAATCCAAAGAAGCTTGTATGTGCAAATTATGAGCCATTTATTGACAAAATATTGAGCTATTTTAAACATGGGACTACTAGACATCTCAATTATACTAGTAGGGTTCAATTGATCTCTTCAATCGTATTGAGCATGCAAAGATTTTGGAGTCAAAATTTCCTCTCCCACAAGAGGTACTTCACCAAATTCAATCTATATGTATATATATATATATATGAACTTTCTATGGTCAAGAGGGGAACAAAGTAGAAAAGGTCCTATAGCTTGGGATATTATTTGTCAACCTAAAGAGAGTAAAGGATTGGGCTTTAAGGAGTTATTATCCTAGAATAGAGCAACTTTATCCAAATTACTACTTGACTTAGCATTTGATTCAACATGTTCTATTTGGTGCCGCGGGGTAAAAGAATATCAATTGAAATATGTTTGATATGACAAGTAACCCCTAAATCTACTGATTATCAATGGTGGTTAAATCTTCTGAAAATTAGAGATGAATTTATAATTCATTTTCAAGATTTTGAGATTAGGAATATTGATGAAACCTAAAGGGAAAAGAATACAAATGGTATACACTAGATTTCATCCTATCAGCCCTCCTGTTCCTTAGAATTGCATTTTCTAGAATGTATACTCTATTCCAAAATTGTCATTCATTGTATGGCTTGCTTTTCATAATAGATTACTTACCAAAGATAGATTAATGAAAATGAATATACTTCAAAATGACCAATGTGTGTTATGTAAAAGTCACTTTGAAACTCAGGATAACCTCTTTTTTTAATGCAAATTCTCTATTGAGATTTTAGAGAATTTGATGTAATGGGTGGATTTTGATATTAGTTCTTATAAGTTTGAGATATGGCACCATACTTTTGTTCATTCTAGACATAAGTCTCAACCTATTTTCAAGTTAAGAGTGGCAATGTTCTATGCAACTATTTATGAGATATAGCAAATAAGAAATGATGTTACCTTCAAGCAAACAAATCCCATTTATGATAATATTTGTTTTAGGGTAATTAATGGCTTTAAGTTGAGATGGAAACATATTTTGATAGACAAAATTAGGCATATAATAGCTATAGATTTGAGATTTATTATTTTTTAAGCTAACTTAAGGTATGCCCCTTTTGTTGTAAATATTTTTTTGTTGTTTGAATATAAGTTATTCACCTTCCTTAAAAAAATTAAAAAAAAAAGGCTTTGTAATCTTTAGTCTTTTTCTCTCCCTTCTTCTCTTTTAACCCTTGATCTTCTATTTTGGCATTCAATCCTTCTTTCAATTTTTTTTTCTTTCTTTGTTATCAAGAATCTCTCTATATTTTCAACCATCCAAAACATTTCAACCATCATCTAATTAGATATTTAATAACTATAAAAAACACATATAATATTAGAATATACAAAAAATAAAAATTAGTGTGGGTCGAAAAATATTTCTATGTGGATAAGTTACTATAACATTTTAAGACTTTGTTATCATAATGAGATTAGTCAAATTACTAAGAATATAAAAGTTATTATCAATAAAATAAAATATAAAATCTGTAATAACTCATATTATTTATAAACTATGAATAGAAAAATTTATTTATCAAGCCTAATGCAATATATAAAAAGATATTTAGTTTAATAATAGGGAAAATGAAACTTAAATGACTTGGTATCAACTTATTTCAAAAACATACCTATAACTTGCCTAACGACCATAAAATACCTAAGTACATAATTAGAAACAACTTTTGAATTTCCCTCCTTATAATATTGAATTTCAAAAGAAGTCATTCCCTTCCTCTCTCCCTCCCTCCTCCTTCCCTGCTCCCATTGGTGACTTTTCCTTCAACAGCAACAATAGTATTTTTTTACTTTTTCCGGTGACTTTTCTATGACTTTTCTATAATTGCATCTTTTATAATGATGGTGACTTTTTCTAGTGGTTGCTATAACAATAGTCAACAATCACTTTTGAATAAGTAAGAATCACTTAGAAATGAGCTGAGTTGAAGCAAATCAAAGAAAGTGTGTGATGGTTGACCATCAATGTCATACCTTACTTTAGAAACCAATATTTATTTATTTTATATGTCTTAGACTCCAATGGAATGCATTTGAAAGCCAAAATGAGCTAAAATCAAGACTTGACCAAAAATCTTATTAGGTTATTGTTCACTTGGTAATTCTTGATTTTTTTTACTAAATTTTAAAAATTCATAACTAATTCTATGAAAATCATTTTGAGATGGTTCAAATTTTTGTTTAAAACTCTTGAAGTCCTCTACAAGGAAAAAATATTGAATTAAAAATTCATCGAACTAATTGATGTAGCTTATTGGTCAAAATTTATTATTTATTTCGTCAACAAATTTTCCAGATTTTGACCATTTCTCTTGAAAATTTCATAACTAATTGTTATACTTCGCCAAATATGATCAACTTTTTCTTAATTTAAAGCTTAGGACTTTTTCCTCATAAGATCATTAATTATTCATCATATTTCGTTATTTTTCCTAAGTTGTTGCCTTATTAAGCATAGGGGCCTTTCTCTTTCTATACACTTAGTAGTAATAAAATAAATGTTATAAAACAATAAACCAATAAATGGATCATTCCAAAACATAATTTTACATATTGCTAGTCATGTCAAATGCATATTACAGCATGTCATAATCCATATCCTCAAATACATGATTTCTAATATAATTCCATAATAACATGATAATGAGTTTGAATCTTCATTGCTCCACATCCTTTACTTTTTCCATTATATGGTTTGGATCTAGAATTTGCATTGGGTGCTCATTACACTGATGAGAACCCCATGTTTATTATCCAGATAAGATCTAGACCGTCCAGTTTTAATCTGGATGATCCAAATTTAAAATTTTTTATTTTATTTTTTTAATGATAACATCATTTTTTTAAAAAGTTACAATTATAAAATTATCTTTATTTTATATTTTACATGTAATAAGATAAAAATATAATACTAAAATAAAATTAAATTAGGACCGTCCAATTTTAATCTAGATGGTTCAGATCTTGATGAGCATTTGGTGCTCATTAATCTGATGAGCACCAAATGCGAATTCTTGGACCTATGTATGATTAGAGTTTATAAGGACTGAGATTTCAATAAATCTCAATAGCATCATTATCTTATCCAAACATTATATTTATTAAGTATTGATATAAGACAAGATTTCATGAAGTTGTCATAACATTTCAAGATCAAAGCATATTCTTACATAATTCATGGATATTCTCCAATATTTAAACATATTCATATATATATATATATATATTTATATATATATATATATTCATACTTTATTCTAACAAAATCATGGCTTTGATCCAAATATAAATGCTTTCTTACTATACAATCATGTTTTTCATAACAATGACAACATAAAACTAAATCAAATCAACTACTTAAAAATTAAATGCAAGAATAAGGATAGATACTAACTTGGAAAACTCCCTAGCTTCATATCTTTCTTCCTAACCTTACTTCTCTCCAAAGCTTCACCCTCTCCTCTCTTTCTAAGGTGAGTGGCGTCCTTAATATGTGAAGAATGAGGAAGGAGGGCCTCTCTATTTATAGGCAAGCCCATGAATTCTCAACCATTAATTTCTTTTTAATCCAATATTCCTTATCCCTTAATCTTACCAAACTCATTCATAAATCTCAATGGAGCCATGTGTCAACCTTTCATACTGTCTTAGCTTGATTTCATCATGACCATACACATGTTTCCTTAATTGAATCACGGCCTTATACAGCAACCCTTCTCTTTCTTTCCATTTCTTCCTTACACGGTGGATTCTTTATAACCACTCCTTCCTCCCTCCTTCCTAACACCATTTTGGGCTCTTTCTTGCCCTCGGAAGAGCTTCTCAATGTAATTAGGCTTTGGTTGTAGAGAATATGCCCAATTCCTTTTCTTTTTGAGTTTTTCTACTTAGATAAGTCAAATGATATAGACTACCTTCCTAAAAGATATTCTAAGGTCCATTTTCCTATAAAAATATTCTAAGTCAATTTAGCTACATTCTTGCTAAAATAAAACCTAAAAATATTTACAATTAAGGACTTACATATTTACAATCAAGTACCAAAGTTTTCATTTATTATTACTAAAAGCCCAATTCGTGTAATAGCATCATCTTGATATTTCTAAAGTCTAAAAATCAAATATTATGTCGTATAATTCTCATTAATGCCATTTTTCACTCATAATTCAAGGATATTAATTTATCATGTGAGAACAGAAAATTTCAGGATATTACAATCAAGGATGAGACCCCCTAATAATCAACTAATGTAGAAGAAATGACAATAAATCATTTGTAAGTAAGCAAGGATCACTAGCAAATAAGAGAATATCACTTACAAATGAGTTGAGCTTTGCCAAATTTGAAAAAGTATATGATGGTTAACCATAAGGGAAGAGACCCTTTGATGGTTGACCAGTGTATAAGAAATGACAATATAAATTACTATAGATCACTTGTAAATGAGCGAAATTCATTTGCAAGTGAGCAAATACTAGTTGTAAATGAGCTAAGTTACGCCAAATTAGAAAAAAGTGTGATGGTTTACCATCAGGGAAGGGGCCCTCTAATAGTCAACTAGTGTAAAAAAAATAATAGTACAAATGACTATGGATCGCTTGTAAATAAATAAAATTTACTTGCAAATAAGTGAATATCACTTGTAAAAGAGTTAATATTACTTGCAAATGAGCTAAACTGTGCTTAATCTAGATGTTTATATATGTTGACAAAAAGCAAGTTCATTTTATTAAAAAGAAGAAGCAACCAAAAGAGTACACCAACTAGTCTCAAAGAAAAAAAAAACTAAGATATAGAACACATGAAACAATATTCTTTGATCACTCCTTATACAAAATATTAATATATAGAACACTATTCCTCTAGTTCAAGCTTGGCCTTCTCCACTATTGTTTTGGCTGCAATTTACTTTGACTTTATCTCCTGACTAAGTTTCATTGCAATGCTTACTTGCTCAGTTGTAATCTTTAAGCTTTCTTTAGCCACCATCATACTTACATTAATCACACCAAGATGAGTTTCTATTTTCTTGGTCTTTATCTTGCAAAATTTCAAAAAATGCCATGAAATATCTATTAATAAAATTAAATTGAAATTTTATTTTCAACTCTATTTTGAACTTTGAATAGAAAGTCTTAACACCAATCAATCTATGGCAGTAAGGAAACATCATCAAGCTATCACAGGGCATTTCATAAAGGAAAATAAACATTAGTTCTAAAAAATATACAACTTGTGATACATGAGCAAATGCTAAATTCCAATCACTCATTGCATTTGTATTATAAAGGGCAGGTTCTGAAAAGATTAAGACCAATTCTAGTCTAAGAATGATGATCAAATATTCTATTGCAATGTATCAAGTGAGAAAAAGTCTGCTATCTCAGAAACCAGACAATTACTAAAACATATAAGTAATCAAATAATAATCCACACAAGTAAAGAGCCTTTTAGTTACTCCACTTAAAGCTTCCAAGTGGTCCTTGAAAGGATAAGAAAGCATTTTAATTGTAATTCATTGTTGGCAGAAACATTTCATCTAAAATCTACAAGCAAGGAAATGACCACCACCACTTTGGATAACAGAAATTTCTAATTCTGAGCATAGATTACTTCCTCAACGCAACATATTTCAATTTCATCCTAGTATTACAGAACCAATCAATCTCAACTCAAAATAAAGCCAGTTAGTTAACATAAAAAGCTAGATTGTGAAATGGCCAAACTAACAATACAACACTAGTCAAACTCAATTCAACAGCAAATCAAAACCAGTATATCTATCTAATCAATCATACAATTATGTGGAATATTGAATAGGCCTGATGTGTCCATTTTATACATATAAAATACCCACATTTAAGCTCTAAATTATATTTAAATATGTTTACATTGGTATATTTTAGCATAATTTCACATATTTTTGTGTTTCATGGCGTTATAGGCTCAGTTGGAAGCATTCGGAGCAAAAACGTTACAAATCGTTCATGCTGAAAAGTTGTGACACCCTTTGGAATACTCTGGAGACTTTTTATTACTGCGATCGACCCTGTATACTTGCAGGATCCCGATCAAGGCCTTCAATTCAAATTGGAAAATTTGCAAATTAGGATAACTAATCCCTAATTGTGTTCCATCCTAAAACCTGTATACTTGTAGAATCAATGAGACAAGTATATAGAATACGAAATCAATCTTCAATTCAATGGAAATTAGCTAAATGGGAAATTGGCTTGAAATCTTGTTTTATTGTGACTTTGGGATAATAGATCTCATGAGCAATCTAAACATTAGGGAGTGGAATAATAAATTCAAAGGAGTATAAGACAAAGCTTAAGAGGATTTAGGGATGTTGTGAGTGTGGGGTATACATTGTTGATGCTTACCTCTTTGCTCTTCCAGTTTGACAACAGAGTTTAGCGTTGGTAGGGCTAGTTGCCTCTCCTTCTTTGCCCCCTCCAAATCTGACAATGACATAGTTGATGATGTAGGATGATGTTGATAGAGCCAGTGGTGAAGGACAAACACTAAGATAAATGAGAGGAAAGGAGCCATGGTCACAATGATGTTTGGTGGAGTATGAAGCTAGGCTTAGTGATAGAAGATGAAGTTGGGGAAGATGACGGTGGTGTGATGATGGTGTCTCCTCTTAACACCTCCTCCAATCTCAATGAACAATAAGATTAATGAATGAAATCTCCAAGCTCATTAAAAAAAAAGAAATGAATGATGGGGGAGAGGGAAAAACTCTAAACAAGATAAGTAGGAATAATGAATAGCCAACAACGACAACTAGTGAAAGAGATGACAAGTTTATCGAAAGACACTAGAGTGGTTACCATCCATTTGTCGGAGGTGGGGGGAGAGGAGGATGACAGAGAAAACCTAAAGGTCTGTTTGATTCATGTTTTCAGAATAGTTTTTTTTTTGTTTTTGAAAAAAAAATTGTTTGATAAGCCTATTTTTTATAAAATGTTTTAAAAAATAGAAAAATAAAATAATAAAAAACTCAAAACATCTTTAAGGTATTCTCTATTTCTTATTTTGGAAAACACAAGAAAAAACAGAAAATACCCACTTCATGAATGATAAAGCTATAAATTTTTAATAATTTATTTAACACTTACTAGTTATAATTATGGAAATACTTATTCAAACCGATTTTTTTATTTTCTTGTTTCCAAAACTTGTTTTCTAAAACAATTCTACAAAACTATTTTGAAAACATTAAAATAGAGAACATAATCAAACAAGCCCTGAGACGACTTGAGAAATTGGGTATTCAATTTTGGGATTGTTTTAAATTTCAATATTTTCCCATCACAACTTATTCATAAGTATGTTTTTGAAAATAAGATGTATTCAAGGTATTTATGTGTCATTTTCCCTTAATAATAAAACTATTTTTATTTTTATTAAAACTTACACTTATATATATATATATATATAAATACATTTTATTTTAGATATAAAATGATACGAGTGAATCGCTATAGTGAGGTATGTTAAAATAAATACATTATAATTAACATTTTTAAGAGTGTAATAATTGATCATCTACTTTGGTCTTTCAGTTTTAATCAAACAAGATGAGTCACTTATATATTGCATAACATTTGAAAAATTAGTTGTATTATTTTTTCTTGGTCACTTAAAAATTAGTTGTATTATTCACAACTTATGAATGGTATGATTTTATGATTTTATGTGACTTTTATATTTGATGTTGATTAATATGACCATCAACATTCTTATGTTATCATGACTATAATCACGTTACTATATGAGTATACACAACTTATCATTTAAAAATTAAAATATAATTTTAATTTAATTTATCTTTAATTTTCCAATTATTTTATATACTTTTTTATTTTAGATGTGAACAAATTAGAGTGAATAGGGAAGGGGAAGAATGTTAAAATAGAATAGGTCTAAATTTTAGTCCTAAGGTGATCTAGCATAATTAACCATTTTAAGAGTATAATAATAGATCTTCAATTTAATAATACAATTTGACTAAAATTAGGTGTATATTATTTATAATTTAGAAATTTAGAAAATAAATCACATCATCGATGAAGCTTGATAGAAGTCTATATCTATATTTATTTGTATATTATATAAAAATTTTAATAAACATTAAAAAATTGAACAAAAAAAAGGCCCAAACGCTTTGAGAATTTTTGGTTGGCGAGCAAATTATTACAAAAAAATTGGAGGTAACGGATCAACAGCTTTTCAAATATGTTCCAAATTAGGAGCTTCAATGAAGGAATTAATTCAATGGAACAAAATATGAATTGGCAACCTTTCTCAAAGAATTAAGGAGCTTGAAACTGCGCTGGTTTCTAAGCAACAAATGGGAAATTTGCACAATGTAACAAAACATGCTAATGAGCAAGAGATGGAAGAGTTGGAAAATTCCTTTGAATTTCTCTATGAATGCGAAAATTGACTATGGGCTAAAAAATCCAGACTTCAATGGGCTGTAGAGGGGGAACGTAGTACTAAATTCTTTCATTTGGTGGTAAACAATCGGAGAAAAATCAACTCAATCTTCCACCTTGAAAGGCCTGATGGAACTTGGACAGAAAATCCAAATGATATAATGCACATGGCTGAAGAATTTTTTCATGATTTATATTGTTCATAGGACATTAATTTTCAAGAATCCAGACATATTTTAGATCAGTTGGAGAACCCCACCCTCTCAGCGGAAAAAATTCTGTTCCTTCTTAATCCTCTCTCTGATGAAGAAATTAGATTAGCTGTTTTTGATATTCATAAAGATAGTGCTCCTGGTCCGGGTGGCTTTAATGCAAGATTTTTCCACACTTACTGGAACATTGTTAAACATGATGTCTATGGTTTGGTTCGAAGTTTTTGGGACAGAGGTTTTTTTCTCAGAACTCAACAGAACATTTATCACTTTGATTCCAAAAGGATCCAGTTCTCAATCTCTTAAAGATCTCAGGCCCATAGGACTCTGTAATGTCACTTACAAGATTATTTCGAAAGTCTTATGTAATAGATTAAAGGTGGTTTTGGAAGATGTGATAACGCCAAATCAATGTGCTTTTCTCAAAGGCAAACTCATTTCAGATAATATTCTCCTGGCTGCTGAATTAATCAGTCATGTTCAAACAAAGACGTCTTTGGGTGGAAAATGGGGAGCCCTTAAGGTGGATTTTGCTGAAGCGTATGATAGAATTTCCTGGGAATTTTCAGTGGCTGTGCTTGAAAAAATGAAATTCCCACCAAATGGATTCAGATGCTTAATCAATGTTTCTCTACAGTTACCTATCAAATTTTGATCAATGGGAGTCTTTCAAAAGTATCACTCCGGGAAGAGGGTTGAGGCAAGGGAATGCTTTATCTCCATATCTATATATTATTGTTGCGAATGTTCTTTCATGCTTTCTTCACAAAGCAGAAATGGAAAATAAATGGAGAGGAATTCGAATAGGCAAAATGGCAGAACCTGTTTCTCACTTGATGTGTGCTGATGACACTATTGTTTTCTTTCATGCAAATGCAGAGAGTTCCCTGATAGTTAAAGAGACTCAGGAGATTTTTTGCAATCTCTCTGGTCAAAGTATTAATCATGCAAAATCTGAGCTGATTCTAGGGCCAAATGTCTCGCACCGAACCAAAAAAGATATATCAGCAATTCTACACGTTAAATTTCGAAGAAGGCTAGGAAAATATTTGGCCACTTGGATTGATGGCGCAGAAAGCAAGAAGTTGATCTATGATGATATTATGCATAAGATGGATAAGAAGCTAAGCCTATGGAAAAAACGACTTCTGTCCAAACTTCTAGGCTCACCTTGATCAAGTCTGTGTTGGCTTCGTTACCAATATACCAACTCTCCTGTGTTAATATGCCAAAGAAATATGGTGATCAGCTTGATGCCATGTGTGCAAGATTCTTTTGGGGTGACTCGGAGGACAGGAAGCGGATAGACATGGTAGATAGACATAATCTATTTCTTCCTGTTGGCCAAGGTGGATTAGGCTTCAGATCTACTGCAATGCTCAATCAGGCTTTATTAGCAAAGCAGGTTTGGAGAGTTATCTCAGCTGAAGAAAAATCTTTGCTTGGAGCTACTTTGAAAATCAAGTATGTGCAGCTTAATGGTTTGCAGATTGTTAAATCTAAATCTGATTCCTCTTGGGTATGGAAGGGTATTGTAAAAGCAAGCCCTTTAATTACCTCTCATCTGAGTTTGAATGTGGAAACTGGCGAGCAAATTCCTTTAAACCACCATTTGTGGTGGTCGATGCGGTCAGATATTCAATACTCTCAGACAAGTTGGTTGCCTTTGAGGGTGGCGGACCTTATTACGCATCATTTGAAACAATGGAACAAGGAAGTGATAAAAGAATACTATCATAAGGAAGTTTCTGATATGATTCTTAAGATCCCTATATCTTTCTGTGGGAAGAAAGATAGGCTCCTTTTGAAATGCTGTTTGAATGGGGAATATTCTGTTTGCCAAGGATACAATTTTTTGCTTAGCAATAGAAGGCAAGAGAGATTTTCTTTAGATTGGCAATCTCTTATAAAGACAGTTGGAACCTAAGTTGAAATTGTTCTTGTGGAAAATTCTTCACAAAGCTCTTGCTTCAGGGGAAAATCTGAGATACATCCCTCAACTTTGCCTTTTCGGTTGTGAGGAGTTGGAAACTATGGATCACATTTTCCTATATTGTCATATGGCTAGAGCGTTAAGGTTCCAACTATTCTCAATGAGATCTTCACAGGTGTCAACTCCAAGATTTTAATAATGCTTCTATTAGTAGGAATCTCTCTCCCTCAGAAACAGGTTGGACAATCATTCTTCACAGACAGGGCAGGAAAAATGAAATCATCATAGAAGCTTGGATTTTGTTTCCACAACATGAAATTACATCTTTTTGATGGATAGGCTTCAAGCAGATGGGAAAACTGAGAATTACAATGGCAGTCCTCGGAAGATCCTTATGGTGGATTTTGAATTCAGAATGTTTCGATGAATATCCCAAGGAGGAGCTTAGAATTCTCTGATGCTCATAAGGATTTATTTGCTTCTGGTCATAGTATTAAACTTCTGGATGTTTTTTTTTTTTTTGATGAAAACTTTCGGATGTTTTTAATTTCGATATCATGACACTTTTAGATAGCTCTACCTTTTATCTCTTCTTGGTGTAATTATTAAAAAAGAGGCTTGGAAATTCATATCTCCAGTCTCTCATTTATCTTACCCTTGTATTATTAAATTAATTAAATTAAATAATTATTAATAAATTTATTCATTTTTATAAATTTTTTAATAAATTATATTATTTATTAATTATTCATGATTAATAATATGCTTCAAACTCTGTACCAATAAAAAATCACTCTATTATATACAACCTTTACTCTTATAATTCATATTTTATAAGTGATTTTAGAAGTAATTGTTGGTCTTAATATAAATTATTTTAGAGAATCAATAAAATATTAAAAATTTATTTCAAATTTACCCTTTATAATTATTGTGAGAGAGGGGATAATCAAAGTACTCTTATTAAAAGTTATTAATTTTTTAAAAAATTATAATATCTTTTCAAATCTATTCTTATTAAAAGTCAATTGCTATAATTAAGGGTGGTAAAAGAGTTGGTGATCTCTATTTTCTAAAGCACTTTAAAATAAACTTTTGATAATATATAATAAATATTATATGGTATTCTTAAAAGAATCTTATGTTGGAGATTATGTCCTAAACTAATCATTATATTATAAACATTGTTCTTCATCATGAAAAAAGAAAGTATTTTTCTTACATTATTATATTATTTACATGTTTTCTTTATAATAATATCCTTGGATAAGTTATTTTATCCTAAATATCCCTAGTCAATCATTCTTATGGAAACAATGATGAATTAAGGCTAGTATGATTTTGATTGATAATTATGTGATAATTATGTATGAAGATACAAATCAAAATTATAAGCTCCTATTAGAGAATAGGTGCTGGATCGACCCGTCATGAGATAGTTGTATGAATCAAGTCATAAGTATATCTTATATATAACCGTGTCACTAAACCCTCAGACCTGAGATCATTATGACTTCCTACATGGGGAAGTCTATATTTTGGTATAATCAAAAGTCACCTTTAATCGGGAGATCATAAAGGCTATGATCGGGTATAGTGGAACTCGTGTGGAGAAAGATGAATGATCAAGATGGAATTTCTCCCTCTAATTAATGGAGATATATATTTGGGCCCCTCGATTAGTGAGACTAAGAAATGTATAACCGTACTCAAATGGAAGAATTTCTATTTGTTCTGTTTCGGAGATCGAGAAAGTGATGTTCAAGTAAAATGAATATGATGTTTCCATGACTCATACTTGATCTATATATCATGAGACAAAATGGATATGATCGGGTTATATAATAGGTTACATCGGATCACCAACCTCATATGATTTGGATAGTCACAATGTCTTGTTAGATGCCACTTGTGACTTGTGGATCCAATAGTGTTATTAGCCCACTACCAACATCATATGGACCTACAGAGTCGCACACAAAAACGGGCCAACTAGAGCTACAATGTCAAGATTCATTGAATCTAAAATGTATCTAAATTCAATAAATTTAATGTTCAATTTAGGGTGATAGAATTATATATATATTTGATATATATATATATATTAAAATTTGAAATATATATATTGTTCAAATTAATTCAAATGAATTAGTTTTAAATTTAATTCTATATGATAGATTTAAATTTAAACTAATGTCATAATCTAAATTTGATTTATATTTGATTCTAAATTTGAATTTAAACTAGTAATCTAAATTTGATTTATATGATAAATTAAATCTAAATTTAATTCTGGATAAAAATTAGATAGTTAGTTTAAATTTAATTTATTTGAAAGATTTAAATTCAAACTAATCTATTTAATTAATATTTAATTTAGTTTAAATTATTGATTTAAATTAAACAAATATTAAATTCTATTTATATATTGATATAGATTAGATACAGAATCAATACAATTTCAAATCACCTTAAATAGAGAGTGGAGAGTGAGATTGTACGGACGAACGACAATACGGAAATTCACAACCAAAAGGTTACCAAGTGACGCACCGGAGGTAAATTCTTTTCTATATTTCAATCTAAATAATGTTGACGGATCCATGAAAGAGAATTTCTTGATAGTGTTCTACTGTATGTATGTTGAAATTCCCAACATCTTATATTTAGAATTTGATGGGAGACACATTATGAACCTATTCTAAGAGTCTTCTTTGAGTTAAGAATTATGCAACTCAAGGAAATATGAATTGAACACAAAAACAACGAAGAACAATAATGAACAAAAACTGAAAAAAATAGAAACGATGAAAATAAGAAAATTGAAACAAAATGTTGGTCGAAGGAAATAAACTTCAAGAGAACCTATCTCTTGAATCCTAACTCCGAGAGGCCACAATGATCACCACTCCTTGATAAGTCCTTATTCTTTCTGGCACTCAAGGATAAGCAAGAAAGAACTCACTGAACAACAATAAAATTGTTGAAAAGAAATTCATTTATTAATATTGTGTAGCAAACCTTACAAAGTGGTGCATGTTTATAAATGGAAAAAGGCTACCAAGAATCCCTAGGAATAATAAACATTAAATATTTCTAAAAGGTGATACCTCATTATACAATAAATTTGGACATAAGGTGCTGAATTAATTCTCCAAATATGGCTTCTATCACCTTTTTCAAATTAGAAAATAAACTTAAAAAGAAATCAGTAAAAAGTAGCTTAATTTAAATAGGAAACTTTTAACTTAAATATTAATCATATAAAAACATCACTTTTAATGGTCACATGATAAGTACACGTTGTCGTCAAATTATATTTCCCAAATAGAGCTTATATGATTGGAAACATTTTCTATACTTTCTAACTTTTTTTTAGGCTGCAGCTTGATTTAAATAGTTGGGTTTCATACTTTTTCTAAGTTCATTGACATGTCCAAAGACTTCAAATGCTTTGTACCTCAATCTTACTCTATCATAATTAAGTAAAAAACATCATATATTTTGGATCAGAAAAAAATAGTTAGGTGAAGGGGATTAGATAGAGGATAATTAAAATGTGTTAAAATTTAATAATATTATAAGAGTAATTTTTAAAAAGTTATGATAATTTTTTTTAAAAAATTTAAAGTATTAACTAATTTTAACAATTTTTTTAATTTAAAAATGATTTATACACATAAGAAAGTAATATAGTAGTATTTGATAGAAAAATTGTATTTTGAAATTAAAATAATAAATTTATTATAAAATAAGACTTATTATTATTATTATTTATTTTCTCAATTTTGTATTTCATATTTTAATATTTTTTATTAGCTAAAAAATTTTTTATAATTAATTCAATTTATTGGTCCCTTGAGAAAATGTTGGGTTAGAATTTAAGAAAGAGAGAAAAAGAGAAAAGAACTCAAGAACTGTGAAGGAGAGAGATAATTCATTGAAACTATAATTCAAATCAATAATTAAAGTCTTAATACATATGAACAGTATTTATAGAACTCAAATCCTAATCCTATTAGAATAAGAAGATATGATATCTCTTTTCAAAATATCTTAAATTTAAATAAAAGATAAATTATAATTTAAAAAACTAAATCTTATAAATAAAAGAGAAATAAATTCTAAATTCTAATAAATTCAAAGTCAATTAAATTAAATTTAAAAAATAATCTAAATATTTAATAAAATATTTTTATTTAAAATCTTCCGTATTTAAAAGTATCGTTCTCCATCTCTTAGTCCCCCATTGATTCTATTTGATTTTGGCGATGGATTTTTGAAAATAAAAATAAAGTATTTTGTCTTTTGATTTAAGTTGTCGGAGAGGCAACGTTGACGCCAGCCGCAAGACGTAAGGCCTAAGGACTTCGGCAAATTTGGGTTGAAGCAGCGATGACGAAGAAAATTTGACGAATTTTATTTGATCCCTTTTTGACACAAAATTGAAAGTTTTTTATTTTTTAAAATTAGTTAAAGAGAGCTTAAAGAGAGAGCAAAAGAGAGACAAATAGCAGGAGATATTTTTGTATTCAACTTCGAAGGCGCTTCTTCGGTCTACCTCCCAATTAGGGTTTCTGGATCTTCAACGATTCTTACTTCCTTCTCCAAAGGTTTTAAATCTTCACAGACCCATCAGTCTTTTCCTTTACTTTTCCCTTTGTTTGTGTGCTTCTTCCATCGTTGTATTTGTAATCCTATGGTTGTATTCTGTTTGCTTCCCTTTTTTCTTTTTTGAACTCTGTATTCACCCTTCACAAGGCATTGTCTTTCATTAGCCATTGTAGATCAGGTTGTTTCTTCTATTAGCTGTTTGGGAGTGTTCTGTGTTGTTTGGAAATTTTGAGGTTTTATGAAGCTCGGGTTTTATTTGCTTTTCCAGGCTGAGGGACCGGATTTCTTTTGCTATGTCTTTATTATCTTCATCCGGGTCATTATTGATACAGTGCACTGATTGCTTCTTTATCATTCGAGCTTGATCTTATCTTATTTACGGTTTCTACTTCTTTCTGTAAATTCCACTAAATCGAGGTGTTTATAGGCTTGGGGTGGTTATCTCTGGGTTGCTTATAGGTATTTTTCATTGGAATGCAGGACAGATTCTGAAGAATTTTCTGCAGTTTGAAGATTTTTTTCATCTGTTCTAACGAAGGATAGTTTTTGCTGCTTAAAGGTGTTATCTGGTTTTTTTGGCGAAACAAAGGATTTCCTTTGAAATTTTTGTGGAAATTTGTTGACAGGAAGAATTTTGATTGACTATGCGAGCTTCATGGGCAGATTTGGCTGCGAATTCTGCAGCTGAAAATGTAGGTCCTGGTTCTTCTGCTAACAATACGGGAACTGGTAAAACTTCAGCTCCTTCTCGACCGACCTATGTTCCTCCTCATCTTAGGAACCGTCCACCTCCTGTAGAGTCCCCTGCTCCTGCAAGTAGTGGCCCTTCTTCTGGTTATGGTTCTGGTAATGTGGGATCACGTTGGGCTGCTCCCAGAAATGACTTTCGTGGGTATGGTGGCAGTAGTCGCACAAGTGGATGGGGAAACAGAAGTGGTGGCTGGGATCGTGGCAGGGAGCGGGAAGTTAATCCCTTTGGAGATGAGGATGATGCAGAACAGGCTTCTACTGAGCAGGAGAATACAGGAATAAACTTTGATGCATATGAAGACATTCCAGTTGAGACCAGTGGTGAAAATGTGCCACTTCCTGTGAATACATTTGCTGAGATTGACCTAGGGGACGCACTGAATCAGAATATAAGAAGGTGCAAATATGTGAAACCAACACCTGTTCAGCGTTATGCCATACCAATATCCCTTGCTGGACGGGATTTGATGGCATGTGCACAGACTGGGTCTGGAAAGACAGCTGCTTTTTGTTTCCCAATAATTAGTGGAATTATGAAGGGGCAACCTGTACAGAGGCCACCTCGTGGGGTGCGTACAGTGTATCCACTTGCCCTTGTTCTCTCACCGACTAGAGAGCTTTCTATGCAAGTGAGTCAGTGGTATTGAATTATAACGTGGTTTTTAGTGTTATCCAGTTTTTGTGTTGAAAATACATTGAAATGTTGTGGTTTGGTTTCAGATACATGAAGAAGCTAGAAAGTTTTCATACCAAACTGGGGTTAGGGTGGTTGTTGCCTATGGTGGCGCACCAATAAACCAGCAGGTTTTGCCCTTTTTCATTTTTGTTTGTTGTTGTTTATCTTGTTTTGTCTTCATTTGATTATGAGCTCATGTGATAATGTACCTGACATATGCTTTAAATTCAGTTATTGTTATTACTCATTATTCTTGATTGGGAAATCGTAAACACAGCATTCAGTGGGTTTTGCTCTGTGGTCTGCTTTCTATTCAAATTTTTACAAGTTGTTTGAGTGCCATTGAACTAAAACTATTAGAATTTTTTAGTCATGTCAGTTTCAAATCATTAATCGTTGAAAGTCCTCATTCCCAATGACTTATAATAATACATAGAGCTTGCGCAGCTTACCTCTCTTAACTTCAAAAGTTGCAGTTGGGTCCCCTATACTTCTAAATCTGTGCAATTTACCCCTTTTGTTGACAAATTCATCCAATCCCCTAATAGAACCCTTCGTTCTTGGATAATGACATGCCATTTTAGATTTGATCACCCAATGTGGCATCTATAAAGGACCAAAATATCTGTTTTTATCTTCTTTTTTTTTAATAACAAAATGGTTATATTACAAGTAATCCTTCTCTTGTTTTAGAAATGCTAGCATCTTTTACCTTACTCATTGCACAAATCTTGTATATTATTTATTATAATTTTTTATTAACATAATTTTTAAATTATTTGATTAATTTTCCTATATAATTTCATTATAAAGGTTAACATCAACTTAAATTTTTTATTATAATGTTAAGAGTTTTTTGTTACCAGATTTAAATACAAAATTATATAAAAAATCTTTATTTGCATGTTGGTAATGTTGTTAAATGAAGTTTAGTTTCTTGAAATGCATACAACAACAACAACAACAACAACATTCGCTTTATTCCACTATGTGGGGTCAGCGACATGGATCATACGATCCCAATGAGCTCTATAAAATGCTATCTCCTCAGATAAATTATTTTTCAAAAGGTTATTCCTTATAACTTCCCTTAATGTCCTTTTTGGTCTTCCTCTACGCCTTTTGATCGGGTTCCAGACCATTTGATCAACTCTTTTCATTGGCTCCTCTTGCCCTCTTCTTTGTGTATGCCCAAACCACCTTAAATGATTTTCTACCATTTGCTCCTCGATAGGTGCAACCCCAACTTTCCTTCGTATACAGTCATTTCGTATCTTATCCAATTTTGTATGACCACACATCCATCTCAACATTCTCATCTCTGCTACTCCTATCTTATGCTCTTGTTGTCCTTTCAAAGCCTAACATTCACTACCATATAGTATTGCTGGTCTTATAGCTGTTTTGTAAAATTTTCCTTTAAGCTTAGTAGGTACCTTGCAGTCACAAATAACTCCTGTTGTTTTCCTCTACTTCAACCACCCAGCTTGGATCATATGCATAACATCCCCATCAATTTCGTCATTATTTTGTAAAATCGATCCCAAATATTTAAACTTTGACACCTCAGGGATGATTTGCTCTCCAACTTTTATCTCTGAATCATTTCTAATTGGCATCTTATTAAATTTGCAATGCATATATTCCGTCTTGCTTCTACTCAGACGGAAACCTTTTGATTCCAAAGTATGTCTCCATAATTCAAGTTTAGAGTTGACCTCTTCTCTTGAGTTTTCAATTAAAACTATATCATCCGCGAAGAGCATACACTTTGGAATTTCTTCCTGTATATGTTCTGTAAGAACATCCAAATCTAGATCAAACAGGTATCGACTCAAAAAAGATCCTTGATGTAAGCCTATTGTTATAGGGAAGTACTTTGTCACACCTCCAGTAGTTCTCACACTTGTTGTTGCCCCCTCATACATATCCTTTATGGCTCGAATATAAGCCACACGGACACTTTTCTTCTGCATTACTTTCCACAATACATCTCTTGGTACTCTATTATATGCTTTTTCCAAATCAATGAAAACCATATGCAAGTCTCTCTCTTTACTCCGGTATCTTTCAATCAAACCCCTTAATAAATAAATAGCCTCTGTTGTAGACTGTCCAGGCATAAATCCAAATTGGTTTTCTGAAATACGGGACTCCTTTTTGAGTCTATGCTCAATCACTCTTTTCCAAAGTTTCATGGTGTGACTCATGAGTTTTATCTCCCGATAATTAGCATAATTTTGAATATCCCCCTTGTTCTTGTATATGGGCACTAGAGTGCTCTTTCTCCATTCTTCTGGCATTTTCTTGGACTTTAAAATCTCGTTAAATAACTTAGTGAGTCACCAAACCCTCTTCTCTCCTAAGTACTTCCAAACTTCGATAGGAATACCATCAGGACCAATGACTTTACCATTATCTATTCTCTTAAGAGCTTCTTTAACCTCTCCAACCGGAATCCTACGATAGAAATTCAAATTGAGATCATCTTCATGGGTTGTTAATTCTTCAGTATTAATAGTCATCTCCAATCCATTATTTAAAACTTATAAAAGTAGCTATCCCATTTTTCTTTAATATCATCATCTGCAACTAAAAATTTTCCGTCTTCATCCTTAATGCATTTTAGTTGGTCCAAATCTCTTGACTTTCTTTCTCTTCTCTTGGCAATTTTGTAAATTTTATGTTCACCATTCTTTGTTCCTAAATCCTGGTAGAATTCCTAGAAAGTTTTAGATCTAGCCTCGCTCACTGCTTTCTTAGTCTCCTTTTTAGCCAACCGATAACCTTTCCAATTTTCATCGTTATTGCATAGATGCAGGGTTTTGAAACACTCTTTCTTATATTTGGCTTTCTCCTGTACACTCTCATTCTACCATCAAGATTCTTTATCCTTTGGTCCAAAATTTTTGGATTCACCCAATATTGCTTTAGCGGTATCCCTGATCCTTTTAGCCATCTCGTCCCATAAGATGTTAGCACTTCCTTGCAAGTCCCAATTACCTTCCTCCATAACTTTCCTCGTAAAGATCACTTGTTTCTCACCTTTTAGTTGCCACCATTTAATCCTAGGATTTAAAGCTTTTCGACTTTTCTACTTGCGGTTTTTAACTATCACATCAAGGACCAAGACCCTATGTTGTGAAGTTAAACTCTCACAAGGGATTACTTTGCAGCCTTTACAAGTTGTTCTATCTGAGTTCCTTACCAAAAAGAAGTAAATTTGCGGCCTTTGGACTCCACTCTTATATGTAATTAAATGCTCCTCCCGCTTCTTGAAACATGTGAGTTTCTTGAAATGCATATGAGAACAATTTAGTTTATTCAAAATGCATTCACCTGGAGGTTAGATGCAATGAAGCAGTCTGGGATATGGGTAGAATGTGTGTTTTTTAAAGTGAGGATAAGGGCAATTTGAGAATAACACAAATTAATGAGGTTAATTTTGTCATAGAAAATTTTGGGTGCACCCCTCCCATCCAAATCCCCCCAATTTTGGAGGGGAGGGACCAGGCAGCGGCAGATTTGGACTGTCCAAATTGTTCTAGATGGTCTAGATTATTTTTTAATTTATTTTTATTGCTAATCATTATTTCTTAAAAAGTTGACAGTTAAGAGGTCATTTTTACTCTGTATTTTGCTTATTTTAAAATTAAAAAAATTAAAATGTAATAAAAATTATATAACCAAATCTGGACAGTCCAGATCAAATATGAATTTCCCTCCCCTCCCTTCCATTCTTTTGAATCAAATGAGGAGAGGGGAGCAAAACCCCTCCTCTCCCCACCAAATCTCTTCAACCAAACACACCCTAAATTGGAGGGGTTCTATGAATTTTGGCCATACTTTTTTATTAACGGTGTCATTGCCAAAAATGTGTCCTCATTCATAGTACTTTTTCATGTTTAGGATTTTAATTTTAGATATTATTGAGATTTTCATAGCCAGCCTTAAAAGCTTTGCTAAAGGCTTCTCCTCCCTACTGTTTCAGAAATCCTTATTCATAGTGTTATTTGTTCAGTGATGTTGTGAAAAGGATTGCGTTTCATGTAAATCTTCTAGTATTTCATCTATTCATCTACATTTTATCATTGTGTGTGCATGCGTGTATCCTTATGATTGCATATGTGGCTTATTGTGTCTATATGCAGTTGGATAGTGTTTAAGTGCATATGCTTTACTCTTGGAAGATAATTTTGAGGGTTTTTCGATGTTACTATCGCTAAACATGTCCTCTGTTTGTAGATGTTCATGCTCAGGGTTTGCTGGGACAGGGTTCATACTTTTTGGACGTGTTGTAGAATATATTATGCTCTTATAATCTTCTGTTGTGCAATTCATTTGCATCCGATAAACATTTGATCATGTTCTAGTTGTTAAATTCAATCAGAAAGTCTAACAATTGATTGCTTTTCACACTGTTACGCAGCTTGGATCAGAATCTATATAAAGTTTAGATGGCACTACCCAGGGAAAAGGAATGAACTTCATGGCAAAATTAAGAAATAATCTTGCTTGCCTGACGTTGTAGTTAAGAATGCTATACAAGTATAAATTAAATAACTTTTGGAAAAGTGCGCTATTACAACCAATGTCACTGGCACAACAAATGATATAAGATGTGTAATTGTGTTAGTTGAGTGCATACATAGTATCTTTGTGCCAGTGTGTAATATAAATTTATATTCTCTGATCTATTTGGTATCAATTTTTTCTATGAGAAATATAAGTAGAAAACATATCCTAAAATGGCAGAAACTTCATATTTGGATCTATTCATGGCCTAAATTTAGCTCTATGATACTTGTTTGTTTGGTTTTCAGTGAACTTTTGCTATTATTTCGTAGTTCTTTTACTTTTTACCATAACTTCATCTTAAAATCTAAGTATGTTATATTGACACTTCCATATGTGAATATTTCATTACATATTTGTTTTGAGCTATAATTCTGAGAAAAGAGGGAAAACCTAAATTGTTGGTATGTTTGTTAATTAATTTATGCTTATCAATTTATACTGAAACCAAATTCATATATCTGTTCCTGAGAACTGTTCAAGAGCATTTTGGTTTTATGTAGTTATAACTTTGTCACAAATCATAACTTTATGTTATACTTTGGGAAGGCACCCTGATGAGTACAAGTTACTGTTTCTGTTGGAAAGTCTGAAGATTTTGTTTTTGACTATTGTAGGAGTATGTTTAAACTGTAAATGCCCCTGTACATTGTGTTCTTAATTTAGATGTTTGGATCCATTCTTTATTCTTAGTAGTTGAGTTGCCCGTAAAAAATTTTCTTTTGAATGTTTCTTTGAACTTTAAGATTTTGTTGTGGATCCTAAGCTATATTTTCTTCAGCTGAGAGATCTTGAAAGAGGGGTTGATATTCTCGTTGCAACTCCTGGAAGATTGGTAGATTTGCTGGAGAGGGCTAGGGTTTCGCTGCAGATGATTAGATATTTGGCCTTAGATGAGGCTGATCGGATGCTGGATATGGGTTTTGAGCCTCAAATAAGAAAGATTGTAGAACAAATGGACATGCCTCCACCAGGTGTCAGGCAGACCATGCTATTTAGTGCCACTTTTCCGAAAGAGATACAGGTTTGATTGCATTATCAATATGTGAATATGATTGTGTAAACATGTGTTTTAATTTTGCTAGCATGTACTTTATTGGGATGGTTGTAGTTTTTCCAATTTTCTTTTCATGCTTCCTTGCCTCTAGTGGTGACTCTCGTTATTTAGCTTGTTTGAATTTCAAGATAATTCACTCATTGACATTAAGAAAACGTGCTTATATTGTAGATTCTCACTGCCCTGAGTTGCAATTTTTATTTATATGATTCTGGTTGATATGCAGAGGTTGGCTTCAGATTTTCTTTCAAGTTATGTTTTCCTGGCTGTTGGAAGAGTGGGCTCAAGCACTGATTTAATTATCCAAAGAGTCGAGTATGTTCAGGAGTCTGACAAGAGAAGTCACCTCATGGACCTTCTTCATGCGCAAAGGGCTAATGGTGTACAAGGAAAGGTATTATCACAGAAAGTTCTTTTCACCTTCAAAAAGTTGGTGTTTTAAGGAAACCTAAAAATGAAAACAAGTATGGCTTGGTTCAAGTTGGTTTGACCTCAATATGCCACTTATAAATGAATGAGACTTTGGAAAACTAGCCCAAACATGCCCAAAAGGAGAATACACCTACAAATCTAATGAATTAAGTTTCGTCCTCAGTTAATATTTTCTTGAACGTGTTGTGTTATTTCTAACTTCTAATGAGCTATACTTTTTCATTAAACCTAATAAGTAGCATTTTTCTGAAATTGTCCTCATTTTGGATGAATTGTTCTGGGTTAGGCCTATGACCCCAAGATTAGCTTAATTTCCAGCTTCAGATGTATTGCCATTTTGTCATTGCATTCAAACCTGTGGCTTATTTAGATATATCTTATATTTCGTTGTCTTTCTCTCACATGTTTGTTGGGTGATGCTAATATCTGCTCATGGATGTATGGATGTTACCATGTTATGGATGGTCTGTGTTATCTATGTAGATTGACACTTCGTTACTCACTAAGGCCTTGTTTGGTGTTTGTATTAGGCTAGATAGGACAATACAAGCTAATGCAATCCTCCCTTGTACATTGTTTGGTGCATGCAAAGGATCGTACGAATTTATACATATACTCTTTGTACGTTTATTTTTGTGTAAATTTTTTAACAGAAGTTTTTATTGTCATTTGCTCGTACATTATCTTAGTCTCCATCATCTCCATTCAGGGTCGGAGCCAGAGTAACAATTTTTTTTTTGGGTTTAACTAATATATTTATATACAATTTTTTTGTTTTAATATTTATTATTAATAATTTTAACAATGATTTAAACGGTAAGATAGCAAATCATGCATAATGTTGGTGAAAAAAAGAATATGCATAATCATATAAAAATTTTAAAAAATTAAGAAACAAAAAGTGATTTTTTTAAACGCATTATGTTCATAAATTAATAAAACATTTATTAAATTTATAAGATTATATATATTATGTATATGTATGTATGTATATTATCATTTACGATTGCACTATGCTTTGGCATGGAAGATGTTAGCTAGTCTACTAGTTATTATTTTTAGTGGAAATAATTGGCATAGATTGCTCTAACTTGTTCAGTTGTAACCATCACATCTGTACCCTTTCTCTCTGACTCATTTTAAGTGTACGTCTCCTATATACACTGATTGTAGGCTTTGAGATTGATAATATAGACTACAGATATCTGATCCATCTTCTCTTTCTTTCCTTTCTTCTTCTTCTCCAACAGAGGGAGGGGGGTTGAGTTTTCAATTTTGGGATATTACATTTGAAAAAATGTTGGAGAATTTTTTTTTTTTTTCTAGGGGGTGGGGGGGTGTGCAAAAATAGTAGTCTAATTGGCTTGACCACCACCCAGGCTATACCTGTATCCCCCCATGCTTCCAGTGTCATTGCTTGACCCCCACTATTACCTCCCCAATCAAATCACCACCACCATTAGTGAAAATCATGAGCTTCCTTGTGCTTGTCTCCATTATACATTCGGCTTCAAGTTTGAAGCCGGGTACTTGGGCCTTGACTGACCTGACCTTGTCTAATTCTAGGTCAAGACAGTTTATTTATTTTTTATAATTTTCATAAAAGTTATACACTGGTCCCTGAAGAAAATTCTTATATATTTCCTTGTAAAATTGTTTTTTGCCCATAAAAAAATTAAAATTTTCAATTAAGTTCATAATCAATTTCTTTTTTACTTGACCCAATCTGGCCCTTCTTGTTGGGCCTTGAACACCTCCACTTTAGTTGTTGCTTCTGCTGTCACCACATTGCCATTGTCTTTGCCACTGCCATTACCTCTGCTGTCACCACCATTACTGTCATCATCATTGCTACATCACTATTTCCACTACTTCCATCATGACCACCACCACCACAGCCTTTGCTACCACTGCCACTATCACCGTTGCCACCATTATCTTTATGGTTTCTTGCCACAAATTGGATCCTCTGCTGTGGTATAGTAATGCTGTAGGAGAGAGTGACATAAATAAAGGGGAGTATATGGGGTCCATTTCATTTGATTACATACTTTTTTTCCCCTCTTTTATAGCACACCATGCAGTAATTTATTTTACTGCAGGATCTGGTTTGTTCTTGCCACCACCAGGACCTGTGTTGACCCCTACCAGCATAACTATTGTTGTCTTGCCACCTCAACCTCTATGGTCATTACCATTGCCTTCTCCACTACTGTTGCTACCTTTGCTTCCACCACCGTCATCTATAGTGTCACCACCACTGTATTGCTGCCGTTGCTGCTACCACCTCTACTGCCATTTGGCTGCTGCCACTACTCATCCAAGCCATTGTTACCTCGACAATCTCCTCTGTTGCCATTATCGTGTTATGATGAGAATGATATTATGAACATGTTAGAATATTAGTTATATCGAACATGTTAGAATATCAGTTATATCCCATTATCAAACACATATCATCGTATGAGTTATATGTTGATGCAACAAACACGTGATGGTATAAAATGGCTCTCACAATGGATATAGCTTATTCAATAATATCCAGTGGTTCTTATATTGTCTAGATTTGTCCTATATGGTATACCAGCTGTGGCTTGTGTAAGCTCTTCAGCCTGTTGAGTCTAAAACGATATTTCTAAGACTTCCACTTGTGATTTTGGTTTTCACAGCAAGTTTTGACATTAGTTTTTGTGGAGACAAAGAAGGGAGCTGATTCACTGGAACACTGGTTATGCATCAATGGTTTTCCTGCCACTACTATTCACGGTGATAGGACACAGCAGGTTAGTCTATTGTACACTTAAGCTTGCCTTTTTTATTGTTGATGATTAATACTAATGCCTAAGCTTTCCCATCATTCTGCTGTAAAAATATCTGCTAATCAGGGTAAGGATTGATCTATTTTGAGGTAACTGGATATGGTTTATTTTAGATGACTAGTACTAATTTTACTATGAGAAAGGGTTGACATGTTCTTTAACTGGTAGATCTTTTTCGGTTTTTGGGCCTGTTTGGTTCCTGGAATGACCAGGGAAGGAATGGAATGGAATGAAATAGTTGAGAATGGAATGATGATCACTATAAGTTTGTTTTGTATAATATGAGAGAAATGGAAAAAATGTTTAGAAATTAAATTGATCAAATGAAAATAAATATAAATGGACTAAAAGAGCTTGTTTGATTCGATTCCTATGGGGTTTGGGAATGAGATTCTGAATCCTACTCCATAGGTTAGACTATTTGATTGTACAATGAAGTGGAAATCTAGACTCCATATGGAATTAGGATACCCAAAAAATAGGGAATGAGGATTACCACCTTAACCCTTATCTTTCCTCATTCTCACTTCTAAGGATCTTTTTATGAACCAAATTATCCTTCTCTACCAACCTCGTCTTCATCCCTCCCCTTTACCCTTGACTTTATCTCCTCCACAAACCTTCTCTCCTCCACCAACACCATCTTTAAAATTAATTTTGACGAAATCTAGTTTTGTTTTTGATTTTGACTGCCAATCTATTCCATTTCATTCCGGAGACTAAATGGCCCCTTAGGATGACATCCGTCTGTATAGAGGTATTTTATTAATGTAATGTGGTTGTGGCTGACATAATGAATTTTACCTTTTCAACTTCATTCTGCTGTATTGACACAATTGATACGTTCCCAAACACAAGAATGCCTTTTCCATTAGGGCAATATTTTCTTTTGTCTTTGAAGTGTCAGTTTATTCATATTGTAACAGATGATTGGGTCCTAAAATCGAACCTCTTATGCTTCATATTTAATATTTTAAAATTTCATGTATGTTAGGATCTTTAGTCCTAGTTTCTAGAATGTTATTAATCTCCGTTCATGTTGTATTGCTTCTGATATTGCATTGCTTCACTCCATTGTTGACATTGTCTTTTTCTGGTGAAATAATTTACATGTAAGCTTTTGCACATTGAGATGGTTCATGTGGCTCCCATTAGGGTTTCTAATATTGGACAAATAGAACAGTGTGTCACTTATACTTCTATTATCAATTTGATCTATTAGTTTTAATGCAATTAAATGGTTTTTCTCTTGGATTAATGCGGGGAATTTTTTTGAAACGGTTTAAAAGAGAGGATAAGACATCCTTTTCAAAAGTACCACTTCTTTTTTTAGTCTTTGATCTCTCTTTCCATTCTTATTTCTTCTCTTATCCTTCCATACTTATTTTGAGGTATTTTGATATATTTATTTTGATTTAATGTATTTATTTTTATTACATTACATTTTTTCTATATTTTGCAATTTTCTTCTCTATATGTTAATTCAATAAAAAATTAGAAACTTAAGTAAATCAATCATAATGAACATTTAAAAATATTTATCCATTTGCATAATATCCTTTTTGTATACAGTAAATTTTTTTATATACAAAAAAGTATTTGTTAAAAATATTTGCCAAACAATATTGACGAAAGTGCTTATCAAATGATTTTGCCAATCACTCTGTTCCCACAAAAAATAAAAAAGATTTTGACAATCACAAACTTGTTCTTAGTGTTTTTGATGTTCCATTTGGTAAAGAAAGACAATGATAAATAGAAATCCACAGCAATCTCAAACAGGCTCTAATTAGATATATATATATATATAATATTTTGCATGCAGGATTTCTTTTTAAAGCATAAATGTTAAATTTGCACAACTTTTTACTCATTTAGAAATGCAATTGTCTTTATATCTCATTTAAAACTAGAGTTGGCTACGTGTATTGTATGAAGTCTAAGGAATAAGTCACTTTTCATGGCTTATGAATAGAACGACTTGCTGTAAATATTGTATTAACTTTTTATTCAGCTGGTGCCTTCAATATAAAAAGTTGTTAGATGCTGCCTTTAGGATTGATCTATAGATTTGGAAAGACAAGTTGATCTGGTTTTATTGAATCCAGAATGTCAGTAGCATTTGCTGTAGGCTTGGTAAACTAATGTGAATTTGGTAACTTGGTTATATTGGACCCAACCATATATGCCCATATATCCTGTCTCATTTCAATTCTCGTGTCCTGGTGGAATTTTTTTAGTAGTGTATGAATTTATAGGAGAAACAAATGGAATTTTTTTTAAGTGGATAAATTGAAGGTGTCAACCATGGGTGTTTGCTTGCAAGTGTGTGTTTTTCAGTATGATAGTTGTTATTTTAATGGAAAGTTTGAGTAAGCTGGCAGCAGGGGTAAGTGGCAGTTATATACGAAGTATCTCTTACGTTCAATAAGTAAGCTTTTAAATAATCTATGAATCTTCTTTTTAGAAGTTTGCATATCCTTTTTTTTTTTTTTACTTGTCTCCAAAGCTACTTTAGGTTGTTATGCACTGTACATTAGAAGAAAATATTGCCTTTATTTGTTTTGAAAATTTGAATCTCGTAGTGGGGCTGTGCTCATGTCTGATGGACTGGCTGGGCCAAAAAACAAAAGAAGGAAAACATAACAATCCTGGGCTAAGCTATGAACCTAGGCTGTGAAGACAAAGGACAGTGTCCATCTCAGCCCGGCCCAAGTATATTGCTTTATGTTTTTTTAATTTTTAATTTTTATAGGACCAAAGTTGTTCCTTCTTCCTAGCCCCTCCGGAATTCCATTTTCCCCCAATCTTTGCGCTCTCGCTCAATTCTTCCTTCCTCTCAGTCTCTCAGGACCCGTTTGACTCAATTATGAGGAGATTAAGTAATATGATGTAATGTAATGTAGAGTAATGTAATGTACTCTAATGATGATTACATGGGTGTTTGTTTGGTTTGATATTGGGGGTATGGGAAACAAACTTTTTATATTTAACTAAACATAGATAATTAGGAAAAGTCTAAATTGCCCCTAAAGTGATAGTGCTCAATGTTGGTGGTGGTCCTCGGCTAGTGGCCAACGGCAATGGTGGTAGTGGCTAGACACCCGTGACTTGTGGCAGTGGTGGAGGCTGTTGACTAGTGACAACAGTGATGGTGGCTAGCAATCGGTAGTGGTGATGGGGGTAATGGCGTTTGACGATCGGTGGCCTGCTGCAGTGGCGGCAGTTGGTGACCTGCCGTGGTGGTGGTGGTGGGCAGTGATTGGCGACGGTGGTGGAAGCCAACGATTGGTGGTTGTGATGGCAACTAGCGATTAGCTTTGGTGGCTGTTGGTGACCACTGGCGGCAGTGGCGGCCGGCAATTGACCGTGGTGGCAGCAGTAGGCAATCGGTGGTGGTGGTTGGTGACTGGTGGTGACGATAGTCATTGACCCACTGCTGCAGCAGTGGCTAGTAAAGGATGGATATTTTTGGTTTTGTGAAGTGCAGTATCGTCTTTTTACAATCAATCACTGCCATGTAATCCCCATCAACGGTTCTTGATGGTGAAGGGGATTACTTGATTTGTGATGATGATGTAATACACATTATTTGAGTTTTGTGCAACCAAACACATCCAATCATGTAATGGAATGAATTACATCACATACCCCCCCTCGTAATCTAACCAAATGTGCCCTCAGTCTCTACTCTCTCACAATCTCCCACTCTCCTTGCAGTCCCCCCACCTTTCCATTATCTTCTTTCATCCATTTTCAATGTCATTACTTCTTGCTTGAGAGAGAATCAAAGATTTAGAGAAGGGGGCAGGGAGTATCGAAGAGTTGTGATTTGCCGCCCTCATGGTTTGTCATCCTCGGCTTGCTGTCCCCTCTCAGATCTTCTATTTTCACCATGTTTGTGTCCGTTGTTCATCCATGCTCCTCCATCATCATCCTCTTGCCTGCTTCTTAGATTTGTCTCATTACCTCCTACCCTCACTTGTGGAGTAAGAGATTGAGAGATTTTCAAAGATCACCTTCTATGCTAGTCAAGAAAACAAAAGATCACCTTCTTAGATCTCTGCATCCCACTTTGAGAGACTTGTTTTTGTTGTTTATTGTAATTTCTGATTGCTTTTGTTGTTTTGGCTTGACTGCTTTTGTTTTTGTTGATTATTGAGCATTGATGCTGGCATCTAAGTTTAAGACTTCTGGGTTTTTCAACTTTTTTTTTTTAAACTAGGCCATTCCTGGCCGGTATGGAAAAATCAGCCCAGTTCCCTCACTGGGCCATACACTAGGTATTGGTCAAGCCTGTTCCTGTCCATGCACAGTTCTATCCTGCAGTATTCATGCTTAAGTTCTGTTGTTTGTTCCCTGCTTTCTACAAAATCTGCGTTCAAATTAATAGTACTTATCATGAATATCATCCTCACAAAATTTGACATTAATTCAAAATCATTTTATACTTCATTAGTCAATAAATTAAATCATTGATGTACCATACACATTTCAACGGCAATTACCTCATCTTTAATGAATCTGCTATTTGTGAAACTAACACTAAATTTATTTATTTTTTTGGTATGCCTGTTTGCTTGTATGTATGCATATTGATGGAGACATTTCTGCAGGAAAGAGAACTGGCGTTGAGGTCTTTCAAAAGTGGCAACACACCTATATTGGTTGCCACTGATGTTGCAGCACGTGGTCTTGATATTCCCCATGTTGCTCACGTGGTAAACTTTGATCTGCCAAATGATATTGATGATTATGTTCACCGTATTGGAAGGACAGGGCGAGCGGGAAAGAAAGGTCTGGCCACTGCATTCTTTAATGACAACAACGCATCACTGGCAAGGGCATTAGCAGATCTGATGCAAGAAGCAAATCAGGAGGTACCTGCGTGGCTTTCAAGGTATGCGGCTCGATCATCTTTTGGAGGAAGGAACCGTCGATCAGGTGGCCGGTTTGGTGGCCGAGATTTTCGAAGAGAGGGTTCTTTCAGTAGAGGTGGTTCTGATTACTACAGCACCGGAAACAGCAGTGGTGGCTATGGGGCATCTGGTGGGTATGGTGGGTATGCAGGAGGATATGGCCCAGGGGTCACCAGTGCATGGGACTGAGATTTTCATTCACATGTTAGTCTTAGATTGTAGGTTCAGACATATACACCTATAGGATGATATTTCCCCATTTTCTTTGCAAGTTGAAGCATGGTGTTTAAAATTCCATTTCCTTTTACCCTCTTACTGTTTCAGGTCTTCATCATCATCATCATCATCATCTTGTACTTTTCACAATGCTAATCTTCAAGGGGGATGAGGGTGGGTGTGTGGTTTTGAAACCACATCAATAGGAGTGTGTAATGTTACGTATTGGCGATTACTAACATATTAGGAGTTTCTTTATGACATTGGTTTTATCCACTTATTTTGGGTGGTAATTTTGGTGGGAGAGAGAGAAACGTTTATATTTTCAGCCGTATCTGTTTATCTCTTGAGCATGTTCTTACAACCCCATGTGTTTGCCTCTTTATATTCTCTATTTGAAAGAATGGTTTAAGATTTTGTAACATTTTATTGGGGACTGGAATAAATGTCAGTTTTCCTGCCAAATCTGTGTTTATTTGGCTTGGCCATATGTTTTGTTCATTCGGTTTATTCTTTTGTTTTTGTATTTTGTCCTAAAACCAAACCTGATGGTTTTAGTTGTACAGTCTGTTTGGTTTTTTGGTTTTGGGGGGAGTATATTTGGGTCCCCTTACCTTGTTGGTTCCCAAAACAAAACAAAAAGAAAGAAGGAAAATAATGAGGGAGGTCCATTGTTTAGCTGCTAAAATTTAAGAACCTCCTCAAGTGGAGGTTTTTGGTTTGTAGGGGTGCTCTCCATAAAATCTCTTCCCTCCTCCCCGTTAATCCATCTCCTCCCTTTCAATTAATGCCTCCCTTCCCCTTCCCTTTGAACTCCTGACAGAATAGTGGTTGCTTTTGTGTTTGCACACATTCCAACGCATGCAAAAGTAAAGGCTTCTGCTCCATTAATCCCTTTCCTCCCTTTTATTAAATCCATCCCCTCCCCTTTGAACCCCCAACCAAATAGTGGTTGCTTGTGTTTGCACGCATTCCATCACAAGCAAAAGTAACGGCTTGTGCTTCCAAAGAAAAGAAAAAAGGAACAAAGGCTTGTGCAACACATGCAATCGTAAAGGCTTGTGAGTTGGAGAATGCACATTTGATATTGATTTCTCTTCATTAGTGTTTTTCTCCTCTTAAATCTCATCAGCATGATATCTTTTTCTAGGGTGCATGATAGATTATACTTTACAAATTTATGAAAGATTATATCATATTGAAATTTGTAGAAAAAGATTAAAGTAATAAAGAATTACAATCACAGTGGAATATGTGGATAAAGACTGTAAGAATTTAAAAAAAAAAGTTAGCAAAGACTAGAAAGAGTTATATTCAAGTCTTGTATAACTTATTCTGCTTTTTAATTGTTGTTTTAGTTTATGATTATTTTTAGAATTTTTTTATGGGAAACTGTAAAAATAATTACCAACAGATAAACATTTAAAAAAAAAAAGTCTAGGTTAAAAGAGATGTTATAATGGAGCCACCTTCAAGGAAGGACTCTCTATGAAGCATACAACAATCAAAATCCGACAGACAGGACATCTCGTGTGTACAAAAATAACAAGGAGGAGAAACTATGGACAATAAGAAACCAAACATTTTCAGACAAAATTGCCTGCAATCCACACCCAATCAATTCAAGAACAATAAGAACGGATCGAATAAATTAGTCTTCGCTTGGTCTCATCCTCTGTGGTAAGCAAGTTTGAAATCTAACTTTTGAGATTTGTTGAATCTCTACAACAACATTAATAGTATCCTTCTTAATTCCTCTGAAGATGCACGCATTTCTTTCAATTTTTTTTTTTTATATTGACAATCCCTCAGTCCATTTGGTGGGGGAAGAGAGGCACCCCCAAATATCTAGAAGGAAAGGTTCCAAGAGAGGTACCTGTTCTAGGTTGGATTTGCTGCTTGATAGAATTAGTAGCACCACCAAAACAACTGTGATTTCTGTAAATTTGCTTTAAGCCCAGTGGCCTAAGAGAAACATTCGAATGCTTTTTTTAAATGTTTAAACAAACATCTTAAATATTTTAAAAATGTGCATTTCAAAAAGAAAAATTGCTTTTTTTCATGAGAAAAGCTTAAACAAATGGCCCTAAAATATCCAAATGGAAGTGGCTACTAGACTTGCCAATAGGGATGTACTGCTTCAATGGCATGTTTAGGAGACATGGTAGCTGAAGAAAGAACGTAGAGATTATGCAAAGGATAAGGGAGAGAAGGATCATGAATTAATGAAGAGGCACATTTTCTAACACGTTATTAGAAATTTAAAATTAATAATCTGTGGGATCAAATTTATTTAATTTCTATCAATATAACATACAAAATTTATAGGAAAGGAAACTGTATTATTGATGGTACAACTTATTTTTCATATATGATAACCAATGTAGAATATGGATTTCGCAAAAAAAGTTACAGAGTTTAAAATATAGAAAATATGAAATATAGACATCTAAAATTCTCTTGCTTAACAACTGAAATCATTATTTATCATATCAAAATAGAAATAATATTCCTTTAATATTCAACTGCTGTTTTTCTTTGTATTACTTGGCCAAAAAAAAATGACGTTGTATTAATATAATATTATATCATAAAAATTAATTATTTGATAATTGTTCTTTTCAAAATAGTTTGAATGTTATTGAATTGAATTGAAAATATTTAGTATTTATTTTTTATTTAAAGAAACAAAAATATTTTTATTTATAAGGTTATTTTTTATTTCAGTCTTTTTTTACATTATTCCATTTTACCTACTGAACAGGCTCTTGGATTTTTGAAAAAAAGTCTCCGTAGAAATAAATTATAAGAATAAATACATGTTTTTTATTTTTTGGGTGTTAAAAAAATCTCCGTACAAATATAAATTTAAAATGTCGAATACACAATTCGCCGCTATAAGACAGATTCCAGAACTTACGGTCACAAACAAAACTACATACTCGAGAGTCTCCCGCAGTTCTGGTCCTCTCTCTCCCCCAATCCAGCCATGGCAACACTCCCTAAATCCCATCATCTTGATTTGACTTTTCTCACTCTTTCTTCATTCTTCTTCGCGCTAATCATACCTTCTCTTTCTTTTTCACTTCCCTCCGATTCGAACACTACGGTGTACGAAATCCTCCCCAAATTTAGCCTCCCAAGTGGCCTTTTACCGGACTCCGTCACCGATTACACCATCTCTTCCGATGGCCATTTCGTCGTGCATCTGGGGAAGCCTTGCTACGTTGAGTTCGATTATTTAGTGTACTACGATACCACCATCACCGGCAAGCTCAGCTATGGTTCCATCACCGACCTCGAAGGCATTCAAGTTCGTCGATTCTTCTTGTGGCTCGATGTCGACGAGATCAGGGTCGATTTGCCTCCCTCCGAGAATATCTATTTCCAGGTTGGGTTTATCAACAAGAAGCTCGATATTGACCAGTTCAAGACTATCCATTCTTGCCGTGATTCCGTCACGGGTTCTTGTCTTGGACCCTTAAAACGGGTCTTCGAGGTATGAAGCATTGTGCTGCTTATGTTCAACTTTCTTCTAGTAGGTTTAGTGATGAATTGGATATTGTTTCGGGTAAATTACTATTTACCATATTTTCTGGACGCAAATCAATTTACCTTATTTGAAATGGCTTCTTTAATACTCGAATGCTTTGGTTAATGATTTGAGTTCCCTGTGCAATCAAATTTTATTGAAAATAGTTACGCGATGATGTAAAGATGAACTGTTTCTTTGTTAAATATTTGATTGGCATAATGTATTGAATATTTTGGCTGGCCAAAGATAAGGAGTATTCTATATGTTCAGTTATTTAAGGCTTTGGCTAGGATTAACAGGACAGTTTTAATGTTCAAGTGTCCGTTAATAACATTAATAGCTATAAAAGACTATGAATCTGTGTAAGTTATTAAAATACACTCTTAACACATCAAGGATGTTGAAAGAGATATTGATTTGGTAACTGGAATTTACCTTGTTATTCAATGTTTTGTGACATTGAAGCTAGGACACAGGAAGTCCATTAGGGAGTTAGGTATAAGGTTCTGTCGTCAAAGAGTTGAATATATTCTGTGGTTACCCAATTATGATGGCTGTTGGTCCTTCCAGAGAAACTGATTTTTGTCTCCATAAATGAAAGACACGAGGTAAAAAAAGTTCTCCATTTTTGGGTATTTTCTTATTTATTCTTTTAATGTTTTCACGTATTGTGAATCAATCGTGAGTAACCTGTTCAGTCTGGCTATTAGGAGGGAGAACAGCTAGGTAATATGCTATGTATTGTGCGTGCCAAGGAAAAAATGTCAAGCGGGTAGTTAAATGATTCCTGTTATTGAGACCCTTTGACAACTAAGTTTGACCACAAAACATCATGGGAAGTTGATAACTCAGTTTTGTTGTCTGGATGTGACACTTTGAGAATAAGATGAACCAAATATAGAAAATTGTAGGTATTTGCTGGAATCTTTACTGCTGCTTCTAGATTAGATAAAATATGATAGGCTAGCGAGTGAAAAGGCTGGATGAGATTTGAAGCTTTGTGTCTGCTACACATGGTAAAACACTCAGTTTCTTCAAGTTGAACTAATTGCTATACATGGTGATTGAGATGTCTTCTATTGTGACATAAAACACCATATCATTTTTGAATGACAAATTGCCAAACTGGTGTAGTCATATGACAGATGAAGAAGTGGGGATGTCCTTGAATTTCTTAAAAAGAAGTGATCTATTAAGGTGTATGTCCAAGTATAGAAGAGATGAATTATATCTTTTGTAAACGTTTTCAAAACAAATGACTACACTTGATGTCTGGTTGTCTGAAACTTAAGCCTTTGTGCTTTGATATCTTTAACTAAAGGAATGATGAATTTTGTGAGATTTAGACTTTCATATGTGGATATTGAAATTTTTTGTTGGTGCTCTAGCAAAAGTTACTATGAGGAATATACAGGTATAAAGATACATTCCATGGATTTATGATACCTTGTTGATCATTTTCATTAAGGAAGGCTCGTAACTGACAAATATACCAGCAGTAAAATGAATGCATTGTCAATATGGCCAATGCATGCCCTTTGGGCAATGAAAGGCACTCAGCAATGCAATGGATCTCTAGCCAAAAAAAACCAATGGGTCTAATTGCATATAATGAGACTTGGGCTGTGAATCCAGCTCCTGAGAAAAGGCTCCACTGACCTGAGAAGTTTTCTTAAGAAGTCTCTAATTGGATGTCTCTCAATGTGGGCATTTGGCCGTTGAACTTGCAGCCAAGCAAAACTGTCGTTATAGGAATCAGTGGTCTTGAAGCCAAGTTTTAGTAAGATTTGATGAAGAAATTAAGTACTGACATGTATTATGTGAAGAAACTAAACCGTTTACAAGACAACAACAACAGCAACAAATCTTTGTTCTACCTGACCCTTCATTTCTCTTTATTTATTTTAAAATTTTAAAATCACAAACACATGAAAGGACATTATTTAATCCCTTATTTTACCTTCCTTTTGCTTGGATTTCTACCAATTGTCAGTTCTCCTGCAAATTTGCCCAGTTTTGGAAAAGTGCAAATTTTCCACAGATTAGATGCATACACTTTTGAGGTTGATGGTATTACTAAATAACTTTTTTTTTTTTTCTTTGTGCAGCCTGTTTTCTAGTTCCACTCTTATTTTACAGCCTTTCTTCCCCCTCGTCTTTTCTGTGATAAACACGGAACCTTTCATTCTTTCCTTACTCTTGGTGTCATACTTTATATTTTGTTTTGTCTGGCCTTTCTCTTTAAAACTGGAGAACGTTTACTAACTTGTACAAATCTTACTTTTGCTTGTTGCAGCTTCCAGCTCCAGTGGATGAAGTTCCTATGCTACTTACAGAGTAAATACACGTTTATGCGGTTGCATGGCTTAGTGGAATAGCATTTTACATTGTTCTACTGCTGGCTTATCATATCATGACTCAAAACACGAGTCTGATATAGTTCTATGTCTAAAAAACACCTATATAAACATCATGTACATAATAGAGTCATCAAAAATCGATCGGATGGTATCACATAGTGATGTTAACCGTGTTGCAAAGAGACCAACAATGGATTACAAAAGACTTGTATTATATACTAGTACTACTTGCTTTGCCTTCTCTTGTACATTAGTTTTCTTATTTGCTAGTGTTGCTCCTGATATATAATCACGTTGTCTTGTCATTTTTCTTTGGTCTCTTGTTCATGTACTATCTGAGAATGTTCTGATGTGCTGCTTGAGTGGAAGGATCTTTCACATTGGGTTTTGAGTTAGATGGAGTTTTAGGGGGTGTTTTGTTTGTATTTTTGCAAACCAAATTGTGTTTTCTAATCATCATTTTCTCCTTCTTTATCCAAACAGTTTTTCAGTAAACTTTTCTACTTTTATCCAAATTTCATTTTTGTAAATTGTGGTTATTTTAAAAGTACTTTTACAAAAAGGTAGACTAAACGGACATTTAGACATGTGACAATGTACTGGGGTCGTAACCCAAAAGGATAACAGTAGAAGTAAAAAATTAAAGAAATGACAAAAAAATTACAAATTAAAACTAGTGTATTAAAAATTGGATCAGACCAACAGGATAGGGGATTTGGGTTTTGCCTGGTTTAATTTGGTCATAGATAAAGGTAGATCAATTTTAGAACCAGTATAAAATCAATTGGTAATAATTGGTCAAAAATGGGTACAAAATTGATTTAAACCGGTCTGGTTTTTTTTAAAATATATTTTAAATATTTTTTTTAAGATAAAATAACATTATTTTTCAGATTAAGTAGCATTATTTTTTAAATAAATTTTTTCTTTCTCTGTTATAATATTATGTAAGTATTATTATGAAATTTATAATTATTAATAATGATAAATTTACTCAATAAATAATATGAAAATAAAATATTGGTTGATTATTTTGAATTCAAAATATAATTATAGATAAATAGTAACTTGTTTAGATTTTAATATTAGGTTGTAAAATTTGTTAATAATATTTTTAATTTTTTATATGATATATAAAATTAAAAATTATTAAATTTACTTTTCATCCTTGATTAAATGTTAATTTTATGATCGTAGATAAATATCTTTTATATTTTTTATTTACATTATTTAAAAATATCAATTTATTTATAACCGATCAGATTCTGATCCCACTATTGAATTGGTACCTCAAGCGGTTCAATAGTCGGTCCAATTTTTAATATCTTAATTAAAAGTGAATGTTACGCTTTTACTTTAAAAGTAATAAAAATGAATGAATACTTTTGAGTGATAATGATAATGAGATAATAAACATTGGAAAAGATATTACTTTCATCTTTGCTTTTGCATACTAAATAAGGTGGTTTAAATTAGGTATGAGATAATGGAATAGTATTACTTCCTTTGTTCCATGTTATTTATTGTTTTATAAGATTTTAAATATTCCAATTTATTTGTTATTTTAGCATTTTTTTTTAAATATTGGTAGGTTAATTATAAATTATCTTTTAACATTTAAATCAAGTATATTTTAAAAAAATGCTATTAAATTTTATTATAATTTAGATTACTTAATGATTTTATTAATTTGTTGTGAAAAATCTCGAGAAATAAAGGGAGTAATTATTATATCATTTGTCATTTGAATGAAATTTATTGCCATCATTGTCATTGATTTCCAACCTTAATAGATCAAATACTATTTTTTTTCTTTGTTTTTTTTTTTAGATAAATGGGTCAATATCATAGATAGGAGAAACGAAACAAGACAAGGAGCACAACCTATTAATAAGATCGATCCCTACAACACACTAAATACTGAATACTTTGAAAAGAAAATCTGAGAATATCAATATCATAACTAAACACACAAGGTTGAGGCTGAAGAGGCTTTTGACGAGGAAATTTGGCCTGAATTGGGGTAGACACGAGCACCATCAGCTTCCCTTACCTACCTCTATTTTGAAAGGTTGTTGGGTTGATTCATCCACCAGAGTAAATACCGGAAGTGCCAAAGGAAGAAACCTGATTTATCATAACCATAGCCTGAAAATGATAAACCAATCTCCAATGCTGGCACAGAGTCAGAATGAGTTTCCTGCCATTGACTTTACTCGAAGAATAATTAATGCCAAAGTAATACTCCATCCGTTCCAGTTTATAGTGCACTTTTAACTACCGCACACAGACCAAGACAATAATTAATAACTAACAAAATTTTCCATCTTTTCTCAAATTACCCTCATTAAATACTTTGGGAATGAAATATTTTAATAATAAACAAATATTTGTGTTTATTAATTAGGGATAATCTTGGAAAGAGAAAAAAATTATACTACGTAATCCGTAAAATACACTATATTATGAAACATTAATTTTTCAAAAAAGTGCACTATATAGCGAAACGGAGGGAGTACCTCCTGGCTATATCTTATGATATTTAATATGATAAGTTTTGGATCCAAAATTTAGGGTATTGGATATTTATTTTCCTATTTTATTCATATTTAATTCTTTCCTATTCTTGGCCAAAAAACTAAACGGATCACTAGGCCATTAATTTGTTTATGTAATGCGATCTATAAATTGATTTGCAAGAGGTAATTTGTACTAAGTGGCTAACGGTTTATGTTGTTACTCCAAAACAAAATGTTTTCTTCAAAGGTTGATTAATTATAGATAATATTATTTTGGTATATGAAGTCTTATTGAAGTTTCATCTCCAATAGGATAGGATGGTGTGCCTCTAAAATATTGTACAAGGTTGTGAAGCGATTTCATGGACCTTTCCACTAGTAAGAGTGTTTAGGCAAATGCAATTTTCCAACAGGAGAGTTTGATTGACAACTCAGTGTGTTATCAAGGTTTCATACTTTATAAGTACTACCTCTGCTTTGATGTATAAGGTGCATTTATGGTGAATTTATTTTTTATAATATAAGGTATTTATAAATTATGTAGTGTATTTAATTTTTTTTTACTCAAAATACCCTGAGAAGTGATGAAATTTAATTAATATTTGAAAAATTTAATTCATGGGTTAACTATATTAAATAATATTAAATGAGAATAACTTAGTAAATGATGTAATTTTTTTTAATTATTAACTATTACCCTTGATTTGTGTACAATAGTTAAAAGTGTTTTATAAACTGAAATAGAGGAATTGCTTTTTATTTTTTAGTTTTCATAACTTATGTGTTCCCTCAATTCTAGTTTATAAGACACTTTTAACTACCGCACATGAATTAATGGTGATAATTAATAATTGAAAAATTTTTCTTTTCCTAAATTACTTTCATTTAATGCATACAATTAACCACTAAATTAAGTTTCCTAGTATTAATTAAATTCCACCCTTTTTCAGAGGTATCTTGGATAAAAAGAAATTACATACATTACATAATCAATAAAATATCTTATATTATGTTAACTACACCTACATATATACAATATGAAGGTTGTACTGTTTTAAATGACTCTGAAAAACTCAAAATCTTATATGGAGAATATCCATCACCGTAGGGGAAAAAAGAAAATCGAACACATAATTAACTTTATTTTATAGTTGTTAAACCTTCATCATAAAAGATGCAATACATTAAATCATTACATAAAATTTCATAATTATTCAGAGAAATATTTAAAATTAAGAACATTAATTAACTAAGGGCACTTGGGGCCCCTTCCTTCGTCCTCCACTTATCATAGCAAGGACCCTCCTCTTTGTGGCCATAGTTCCTGACGGTACACACAAACATTTCTGACAACACTTATTGCAGAAATTTAATTTATTAAAATATCAAAGGAAATTAGTAACATTATTATATACTCTACTCTGATACATATTATAATATAAGATGTTTTATATTAATTATATATATATATTAAAAAAATTATTTTTTCAATTGAAATCAATATAAAAACTATCAATATTTTTTATTTTATCCTTATTTAATACATTATTTTATTATCATTATAAGATTATAAATGAAGAGAGATGAAGTATTAAAAATAGGAGTAAAATGGGAAAATAAATATCAAATGTCCTATATTTTAGATCAAAAACTTATCATACAAAGTATCTTATAATATAAATAAGAGAGAGTAATAGTTTTTAGGACATTCATTAATAGTATACTTATGTTCTGATCGAAGTGATCCTTCTCCACCAGAGTCAACATTTCAAGAAGAAAAATAATTAATTAAATTCGCAATTATGTAAATAGATGTCTACAATAACTCAAAACTTACCTGTTCAATTGGGCTTTTTTGTTTGTTTGTGTAGTAGTCGTAATGTAAATTTTAAAGGTATCAATTTTTCTTTATTTGAATTTGACTATTTTACTAACAAACTAGTATATAACCCGTGTGATATACGGGATCAATAAGATTAACTATATTTTTTAAATATGATAAATGATAAAATTATACAAATAAATGGAGAGCACAATAACATTGGAAATTGTTTAATTCATAAATAATATTAAGTGACATAAAGTATAGATTAATACAATATAATCAAGTGAGATTATTAAATACTTCCTTGTAAACAACATTTGTGGTTGTGTCACTTGAATTGTCATCCTGATCTAGAATTAATATCTTCAATCCACTTCTAGATCGCACACGTGATAAAGCAACATAAAGTTATTCATGTGTGAATACTGGTCTTGGTAAGTACAAACCCACATTGCATAGACTTTGTCCTTGACTTTTGTTAATTGTCATAGCAAAAGCTAACATTACAGGAAATTGACGTCGCTTCATAATAAATGGCAATCTTGAATATGATGGAATCATAGATATTCTGGGTATACAAACTTTCATCCCTTCATTTGATCCAGACATGACTATAGCTTGATGTACATGTTTGCCAGCTTGTGTAACAATGAGACGGGTACCATTACAAAAACCCAATGACTTGTCAATATTTCTCATTAGAATAATATGTGCACCAACCTTTAACTTAATTTCATGATTAGGAAGACCTGACATGGAAATTGAATTCAAAAATTCAGTGGAATGGAGATCATCAACATAATCCATATTACAATTTTCCTTAATTATGCTATCAGAACTATAGTACACCATCTCTTCCCCTGGTAATAAAGACAACATATATTCATTAACACAATCAACAACAGATAAAGTAGGGGCTAATATAGCTCTATCTCTGAAGTAAGATGATATATTCAAATTCTCATAGAGATTCAGATAAGTGGTTTCTACCATTGATTTGATAGGATCGTCTGACACATACAATAACAAATCTTCAGGAATTTTGATATCAGTGTTCCCATCATTAGTATCAGTACTTGTTCTATCACTTATAGAAAGAATCTAATCAGAAAACTCTTGTATTTCTCCATTGGCATCAGATGAGTTTGTTACAAGGAGTCTCATATTTCTTGTCAGAGTAAGTAGTTTACAGTGATCCCAAATGTAAGATGAATTAATAGTAGAAAACACTATATGCTCCCGAGTCCCTCTTGGTATCACAGGTAGAATTTGTCTAAAATCCCCACCAAATACAATTACCTTACCTCCAAAAGGAAGATTCACAGCTGATGGATTGGATAGTTTTAAGATATCCCTTAAGCTATGGTCAAGAGCCTCAAAGCAAAATTTATTAGCCATAGGTGCTTCATCCCATATAATTAAGGAAGTATTAACTAATAGATCAGCAAGATGACTACCCTGTTTTATATTGCATATAGTATCTTCATGAACATCAAGAGGTATACAGAATTGAGAATGAGTTGTTCTTCCACCAGGCAGTAATAAAGAAGCAATACGACTTGATGTTACATTCAAAACAATTTTGCCCTGAGATCTTAAAGAGGTTGAAAGAGTATTCCATATATATGTTTTACCAGTTCCTCCATACCCATAAACAAAGAATACGCCTCCTTTACCAGAGTCAACGGGTAAAACAATATCATCATAAATTCTCAATTGTTCAGGAGTTAAAGATTTAATCAATGCAGGCAATTGATTAATAAGAGCAGCTCTATCATAATTTAATTATGCTCGGATCAACTTGTTCATACTTACATTTATGCTTGTTGTGTTGGAAACATGCATAGAATGGAAATCAATAAGCCTCTTACCATTTGATTGTAAAATATTTTCAATTTCTATAAGAGCAAAGTTTTGAATTTCTTCATCTGATAGATACAATCCTGTGCAAAAAAAAAACACATTAATATATAATACCTTTTGAAATGACTTACATTATAAATGTAATTGAATTATCAAATTGATTATTTATATAAAAATAATTAAGTATATATTGAAACATACCTTGATGTCCTGTTATAGATCTTTGTTTATACAATATGTCGTCTGAGAGGAATTGCCATGTTTTCTCCCATACAAACTCTGGTCTTGACATAGAGCTAGACAACAGAGAAATACAGTATAACCTTCGAAGAAACTCTGCAGTAGCCCAATGACTTGCTTCTATAATTCCATCTATGTACTCCTTATCATCATCTAACAATCCAAGTGCATAACATGCATCTCTAAAAGTAGGATAAACAATTCCATCAATTGTTCTAATACTTTCATACGATGTACAACCTCTAACTATAGTTAATAAAGTTCGCAAATAGTATAATTCACCGCTGCCAGGTGGAGTAAAATATAGTCTTCCAATTGAAAATCCTTTCTTCCTAAGAGTCCACTCATGGTTTTTCTTCTTATACACAAATTTAGTTGGAAATTCATGGTAACACAATTGTTTTGCTAAATCTTTATACTTAATATTAGCTTGAAACCATGCCAAAAACATGGTGTTCTTGTTTGAACTTCTTTCTAGCGCGGAATCAAGTGGCTCATCATCATCAAATACAACAACTTGTTGATCAGGCAAATGAAAAGATAACCTTTCCACAGACAGTTTCCTATAATTGATATCAAAAGAAAATATTCTCCAACCAGCCTCACAGGGAGATAGATATATACAATCATAGTACAGTTTTATTTCATCATGTATTCTATCATGATTATTGTCTTGTGAATCTGTATAAAAAACCATCGTGACCCTATCATACCCTTTGTTCACATACTTAAATAAATACTTAATTGATTGAGCATGATTGCAACGCTCAACATTTATGTGAGCATTGTACTTTAACAATAAATATGGATTATAAGGGATAACAAATCTGTTATCTAGTTCAATGCCATTTTTTACTATGATTGCACCATTATCTGACCTTCTATACCTGGGATATCCATCTTCATCAATTATTTTGCTACCATTAAATGCCTTTGGATAATACTTGAAGCATTCCCCATCAACCATACATGGTGAATTTGGATTCATTGAGCCACAAGGTCCATGAATCATAAAAGTGCTGATAGCTTCAAATAGTCTAGGATTCTTCTCCTTACCTGGGATTTTAGCTGATATTATTTTGTCTATATCACTTGATGAAGGGAACTTGTCATTATTACATAAGAACACCAGAATATGAGCATGCGGTAAACCACGCTTCTGAAACTCTATTGTATATAGAGCTGCAATGATAATAAAATATTATTAGTAATATGAAGTTGAATATTGTACAAAAAAATAAGTATAGCTATAGAAATAATTTATATAGTACCTGCCTTCACCTTCCCAAAGATCTCATTTTTCCGTATTTCTTTTATCATCATATCCAACTTCAACTTAAAAATTTTAACTATAGCATCTGGACGATCCTCAATATGCAAATTCTTATCCTCCAAAAGTCTAGTTATTTCAGGCCATTTAAGATTGCATGTGAATGTTATAAATAAATCTGGATATCCTGCCCACTTGCATATCGCCATTGCATCTTGATAATTTTGGACAGTATAACGAACACCACCTGTGAATGATGATGGGAGAATTATTCTTTTTCCTAAAGACGATGGCGTATTCTCACCTCTTAACACAGCATCTGCAAGGCCTTTGTATAATTCAGCTCTCAACTTCTTTTGATTATTCCTTATAAACGACAACCTTTGGGACTCAATCATTGCATACCCATCAACCAAAAATTGCTGGAACAATTTTCCTGAACGAAGGATTAATGATGTATCACCACGACGATCTTGAATCTTGTATGCAAAATATTCTCGTAATGTCAGTTTGTTATTTCTGCCATGTGTAGTCAACATATTATCATTATGCAAAATGTCATCTCGATAACCATCCTCACCATACACATATAACAATGGATATTGCATTGGCAAGTATAACGGATGAGTTTCATGTATTCGCTCTAGTAGCCCTGACTTGTATTGAACAATAATATCCCTATCAGATTCTGTAGATCCAATATCACCAACTATTAATGCTGCAATTTCATTTGTAGTAGTAGGAAGATTATATCTCCTGTCATCTTTGCCACGTTTATGAATCAATCTAATTTTCACATGCTCAGTTTGATTTACGCCTAACATGTCTCGTGCCATGCAAAATGTTTGCACGAGAACATTATGCTCATCCAGCATATCTTTAAGCAATTGAACCATATCTAATTGAAGTATACTGTCTCTGTCTTTCCCCCTACATACAAAAACATAAATAATACAATAAGTGAATAAAAAATAAGATGTAAAAAGCTCTATATGACATGTAAAATAAAGCACTATATAAGACATATAAAATAAAGAACTATGTATGACCCAAATGAATGAATTCTGTTGGATACTTCATTGATTGTGTCATAAATATAAAGCTGTGCAAATCTTGGAGTCATTCCATCCATAGGAAGAACACTTCCAATAAGATGGACATTTTGTCCACTTATTCTATATACATATGGACCACGACTATTATTGACTTTTTTGTCAATTTTCCCTCCCATAGAAGTAAATGCGAACATCATATTATATGCTCTGATATTATCATGAAAATGTTTGCTGATGGCATCATTCCCATTAAAAAGCCTATCAAGTATGTATGGAGGAGCTTGTGATGAAGGAAGCTGAATCTTTCCCTTAAGACAACAAATACCGAATAATGGGTTTCTTCTTGCACAATCTTTCCTTGTCCTTTTATCAAACCAAAATTTTGCATTGCAAAACTGACATGTATAAATTTGATCTCCGAGATCACAATATTCTACAAAAAGATATATATGTATATAGTTTATTGAATTTGCATTTGGTACCAATTTAATAAAGACATATACTAAAATAACTGCTTGTACAAAAAAAATATTGGATATTGTACCTGGGTCAGCAGATGATATATATGCAGGATAATTATCTATTAACATTTGCAACATTAAAAATGTAATTAATATAAAAATAATCTTCATAAGTTAAATAATGCCATGAAAAACAAAATCAATATATCTTACTTTCATCATCAGTGTCATCTTCATACATAATTGGATTGATAAACAATTGGTCGTCAAAATTTTCTTGTATAATTGTAAACATATTACAATTTTAACAAACCAATACTGATAGGTATTAGTTATAATAATCTATTAAATATAGAATGTAAATGAGCATTTATTACATAATTAACTTATATTTTTTTCATAACCTTAATAAAACACACAATTAAAGATATAGCGAAATATTAAGAATCAAACCTGCTTTATCTGTAATAGCTTGAATGGAATATCTAACAGTTGAATTGACAGAATTATTATGGTAAACAATAGATGATGATTTTGAGCTATTATTATCCATCATCTCAATGGAATCTACCAAAATGAATTTAAATGCTTAAATTAGCAATAAAGTACAAATAAAATCTAAAAAGTAATGTATCTATAGTGTATTAATGTATTACTATTAGTTATTAAAGTAATAACCTATCATGTTTGAATAAAATAACAAACTTTTTCATATACATAATGCATATTTTTTGTAGAATCATTAATATATTTTACTATAATGTAACCTTGAGTCCGAGATAATAAAGAGTCTTGATCAACACTTGATGACCCAGCTGTTTCAAGAGGACGATTTCCTATGCTGATATTCCTATGATGCTGGCTTTTTGTTTTCTTTCTTGATGTGGGTTCATCTTTAATTAGAAAATAGAAGATTCATTATGTTAATATATTAGAGATAATATATATATATAATGAAAATAATACCATGTCTTTGGACAGAATTTCCAATATTTGTGATGTCGGACAATGGAGAGCGTTCAATATATGTATCATTGCATGAAGAAACATCGCAATTTTTCTCTGATCTATTCATACGCTCTGTTAAAAAGAGTAACCCAATTTATATCATATATATGTTATGTGTTAAATATAAAAATCATAATTTATAATATTAGAAAATACTTATTGCAATACTTACTCTTTTTCCTCATGATTTCAATTCGATTCCGACGTGCAGCAACCTATTCTAACCTATAATGAATTTTATCTACCAAAATTTTATATATTAGTAGTTCAAATTTTCTAAGAGAAATTATACAAAAAAATTAAATTAAATTGATTAAACAAAAAAATACAACTATAGGAAAATTAGAATATAAATATTATACAAATAATACACTCAAACTTAATTTACCATTTGTTGTCTCCATTTGTGTTAGATGAGTATGTGTTCCAGCTCATATAGACAACCTAAAAATATTCTGATTCGATCCATCCATAGTTAATCATACTGAAAATATAAAAAAAAAATTGTGAAAACAATAATACCTCATTTTGAAAAAAAAAAACAGCTTGTGTTATTGTTAATAATTATAATCGTTATCATTATAGAGTAGTCTACAATCCAATATTCTTTTCTAAAGAATGAAAACAGCATAACACTTTATAATTGGAGTTTACGTGTGATGATAATAATTACAACTTTCATATTGAGATCAGAATAACACACAAAATTTCATGATATAATTTTTAAAATTGTGCTTGTTATATAAAAATTTGAAACTTACCTCAAAGCTATGGAGCAACAACAAAAAACGTGAGGAACTTTCTGAGGGTGTCGAAGAAATTGCTAAGGAGACTAAAAATCAAATAACAATCCAGTGTTTGCACGATAGAAGCATAAGACACGACTAAATTAACATCATCCCGCATATGTCGGCTAAAACTTCTTGATAATTATCTTTATTATATAATGATTACATATACTTCCCAATCTATATAGATCATCATATCTTGATCCGCTTTAATTCTATATATTCTCGATACTTGCAACAAAGATGATGTGTTTTTCGTTGTTAAGAAGTTAGTTAAATTGACAAAAGATAAATATAAATTATTGATTTATAATAATATCTAAAAATCTAAATCTGCATATCTTAACTGATATTAAGATATAGTAGTAAATAACTAATATATAATCTCATAAATTGATTTATGGATAAATATAAACTATTAATTTATAATAATATATAAAAATCTAAATCTCTCATATCTTAACTGCTCTTAAGAGATAATAGTAAATGACTAATATATAATCTCATAAATTGATGTATGGTTAAATATTATTATATTAGTGAATTATAATAATATTTAAAAATCTAAATTCACATATCTTACCTGCTCTTAATATATAATAGTAAATAACTAACATATAATCTTACAAATTGATTTATGGAAAATATAAACTAATGAATTATAATAATATCTAAAACTCTAAATCATTATATCTTAACTACTTTTAAGATATAATAGTAAATAACTAACATATAATCTCACAAATTGATTTATGGATAAATATAAATTTTTATTTTATAATAATATCTAAAAGTCTAAATTCTTATATCTTAACTGCTATTAAGAAATAATAGTAAATAACTAATAATATAATCTCACATATTGATTTATGGATAAATATAAACTACTGAATTATAATAATATTTAAACATCTAAATCCCCATACCTTATTTATAAACTAACATTGATTTAGTGAATCTTTTGATAATATTGATTTTACAAACTAACATTCGCTATATGTTAATATGAAAGATATCACAATTAAGTATTGATAATACAATCGAGAATTTGATGTTGAAACAAATTAATTCATAATCACCATAAAAAAAACTTTTTTTTTCATTTCACAATTTTTAATGTTAATCAATAAACGATTATTGAAACATGTGATAAATGATTATGCTAATCCATTGAAGTAATTGATATATAAATATCAAATTTGTTCAACATAAATCTACTAATTACTTAAAGAGTCATTATTCTAAAATCTAAATAAAAATAAACATTACATGAATAAGTATTATTGTAGGCATACTCCATTAGCGTAATTCCATACATAAACTTTTAATGGCCATAAAAAAATACTCAATAAATATTTTCCTAGATATTAATATTGTTGGCATGAGCTTTGTATGCAACGTTGATGTCACCCATTTGAATCACCAAATTTATAGAACTTGCTCCATTGATATTGATTCTTTTGACACGGACTTTGAAAATAAATTGCTTTCCAATCAAGGGTAGTGTTAAGCGGCTAACATCATCATTATCCTGTCATTATAACAATAGAGAAAATTAAATACTTTTCATCCTATGATAAAATGTTATTCAAAAAATATCAAACTAATGTTATTTGTTATAAATATTATACAAATTGTTTGAAAATTAATAATATTATCAAGGTGTCATATCCATAATAAGATAAACACATAAATATTTCTATAGATAAATTCATCATGCATACATTATTGTTTGACTTATATTGTAAAAAATAATTATACTACACTTTAAAGGTTAGATTTAAAATAAAATTTTCATGGAAAATTGTAAATACCTGGTGCATAGAACTATTCTGATTAGGAGAAATACATTTAAAAAACTTGGGAATTTCACGAGCAAAGAGAATGAAATCAGCAGATCCAGAATCATCATTTACACGAAGATGAATATTATACCTATTAAACAATTAAACAAATGATTTCCTAAATAAATGCACTTACTTAAAAAATTCATAAATCAAACCATATACAGAGAGGATCCATAGAAAATAAATACCTGTAAATAACTGATTTACCAAATCGATCACAAATTGGGCAATATAAACCTGATCCATCATGAAATACCTGCACTAAATACCGGTAGCATGTATTACAAAACAACTTACAATGGGCATCATTGGCTTCAATGGTCGCAACTGTTGTATAAGTTCCCTTATCAATATTAGAAATTAGGCTAATATCTTTTAAAACAGCTAGAATCACATATATTATGCCTATAACTTACATACCTCTTCGCATTCTTTGAAATCATTTAAATTTCTTAGCAAATACTTGATGAATGTTGGATGAAAAGCACTGATTGCCCAATTTTTTGATACCAAGCGCTTCTCCTTTAAATCAGATCGAGGTAAGCAAGATAGGATTCTGATGACCAATTCTTGAGGTAATTCTGTACCATTCTCAAACAACTCCATCATACAAATATCCACTGTATTTTCAATTAGAGAAGAAAGTATATGATAAGAAAAACATCGTTAAGATTAAAAATTGAAAACTTAGAAACGAAAACCAATAGAATAACAAAAGTTGAATGCCTAACAATTTTTCTTTTCATGCATATATATGTGTTTACAGCATTCACAAGAACTTATATAAACATACATGTATTTATAGAGAATGACTAATGTACGAGTAGCATAATCTATATCTTCAAATTATATATACCTACACAAATCATAACAATATTTTTTTCATATCAGATTATACTCCCTATTTTTAAGATAACAACTAATATATAGATGATTTGCAAATCTTAGTATAACATTAACAACCTAATATAGAATAATTGTTAATATCAATTGTTATTTGTTGAAAAAATAAAAATTATAAAAATGGGCATAATATAAAACTTTTTATAATCCTTATAAAGATGGAGATAATAATTTCATTCATAATTAATCACGATAAGTAAAAAAGAAAATAATTTTTTAGTTATAATAATTTAAATTATTGATTTTTTATAACAACAAAAAATACATTCATTCAAAAAAATTATATTTCTTTATAATGCAAACGTAATTGCTAACGTTTTAAGCTTGTTTCATTATTACATTTTTAAAAAATATGATTTTCATATTATTTAAAAAAGTGATTAATTGTGTAGAGATTTCATAAAAGTATGTAATTATTTCATGTTTGAGTAATTAAAGAGAAAAATATGGATTTATAATATAATATTTTTATTGTGCTACATCTTATTATTTTTGTAATTTTTAAAATTATTTGTCTACATATCTGCCTCAATCAATTTTTTCCTCTCATTTACCATAACTTTTTTTTTTCAAAAAGTACTGCGAGTAACTTCTCGAAATAAGTATAAAACTACTTTTTTTTTTTTAGATTTTGGTTATCTTCTAAATTTTAAACAACTATTATATCTATGTATACAAGTGTTTTTTCAACTAAAAAAATTAATTTTTCCATAAAATAATTGAAACAAAAGGGCTCTAATATTTAAAAATCTGTATCATAATAAATGACATAGCATTTCAAAATTAAATTTATTATACTATTATTTGTCAAAAGATATACCTAATATTCTAGTGAAAAAATGTTAATGTGAAAATATCTAAAAGAAATTATGCAACAATATGTAACAACCTGCATAAAGATATACTTAATATTCAAAATTGAAAAGTATAACTTTAATAAAAAAATTTCAAAATACTAACTGTTTAGGAAATAAATAGATGATCTTTCTACATCATGATTCCGCATATGTCGGATAAAACTTATTGATAAAACTGTATATTTATTATTTAGATAAATATATATTTATTTATTCATAAATCTCCATATCTTAATTGTTATTGAGATATAATATATCATAACAACATATAATCTCACAAATTAATTTATAGATAAAAATAAACTATTTATTTATAATAATATCTAAAAGTCTAAATCCACCATATCTTAACTGTTATTAATATATAGTAGTAAATAACTAACATATAATTTCATAAATTGATTTATGAATAAATATTATTATACTACTGAAAAATTCTAGTTCCTCATATCTTACCTGCTCTTAAGATATAATAGTAAATAATTAACATATAATATCACAAATTGATTTATGAATAAATATCGACTATTAATTTATAATAATATCTAAAAGTCTAAATCCTCATATATTAAATGCTTTTAAGATATAATAGTAAATAACTAACATTATAATCTCACAAATTGATTTATAGATAAATATAAACTATTTATTTATAATAATATCTAAAAGTCCAAATCCCCCATATCTTAACTGCTATTAATATATAATAGTAAATAACTAACATATAATTTCATAAATTGATTTATGAATAAATATTATTATACTATTGAAAAATTCTAGTTCCTCATATCTTACCTGCTCTTAAGATATAATAGTAAATAATTAACATATAATATCACAAATTGATTTATGAATAAATATCAACTATTAATTTATAATAATATCTAAAAGTCTAAATCCTCATATATTAAATGCTTTTAAGATATAATAATAAATAACTAACATTATAATCTCACAAATTAATTTATAGATAAATATCATCTACTGAATTATAATAATATCTAAAAGTTTAAATCCTTATACCTTATTGCTCTTAACATGGGACAGATATATCGATTATCTTCGATATAGTAATGTGAAGTCTTTTTTTTCATATATTTTAATCCAGTTAGATATATTATTAAAAGCTAACCAATTAGACTTTTGCATAAACAAATAATATATATATATATTATATCTTTATCTATATATTATAGTAAGATTCGCCAATTAGATGAGGATGAATAAATTACAATAAAATATGTACTCAATAACTAATATATTATCTAATGAATTTATACACAAAAGTTACTACCATAGGTAATCTATAATAAAACCATAAATCCAAACGAATAGTAATAGAAAAGGGGGATAAATATTGAAATTCTCAAAATCCATACTTATTCAATATTAAGAAGGAAAAAATACTCAATAACATCAACATGAATACGTGACTTAAAATTTGAACATAACAAAAATATAATAAATGTCAATCAATAATTCTAAATAACAACATTATGAAATTGAGGAATTAATAGCATAATCAAAGCATTAATATCAGAATCAATCTTCAAGCTTGATGCGCTTATTCATCTTATTGGTTGATAGGTCATAGCGAACACCTTCAATCATATCACCATCAATAACTTTCTTCTTAATATTCCCAGAATCCTCAGGCGTAATAGAATCAGATGTTCGAACTTCAGACTGAACACCAGAGGTATCATATTCCTGAATTAATATAGAATAGATTATGCATATATATATAATCCATGGATCATGAGGATACTGGAACTACAAATAAATAAACAATTACACTTATAGATGCAGTAGTGTTCTCAGTGTCTGGTGTCCTTGGTAAATTGTATACATTATCTTCATATGCCTTCAAAATATCATCATCATTAGACATTCGAAGGACGACAAAGTCAGAATGATAGGTCTTCCCATACGAGTCTAGTGTCTTAATCTTAAAAACAAATTTTTTCCCGAGGAATTTGTCAAAGCATTCTGGTACATAGTCATCATCTTGGTTAATTTACAAAAAAATAAGAAAATTAGGATAATCATAACTACATGTAAAAGAGCGACATCTATTAAATAGAGTTATTAAAGCTTTGTTCAAAATATTGATAGAACCTCAGAGATATTTTCCCTCAATTGAAGAGCACTATACTGAATAAATTTGGAAAACTCCCGATCAAATACAATGAATTGAGCAGATCCAGTCTCATCAACCACAGTGAAACGAACCTTAAATCTGAAGTAAATCCCAACAGAAGTAAATACCATTACGATTGATAAACAAAGAAATACAAACATATTTGACTTTGATTTAATGAAAATAATAATTTAAATTAATTATATTTGGAGAACAAAAAATACTGTGGGACAACATCCTTCACAATACAATTACATTGCTCACAAAAGAAGCCATCCCCATCTGGGAGTGTACCCTTCGAATATGCCTTACATGCGTTATAATACCATCCTCGATCCAAATCAATGCGTAACACACTGGCCATCGTCAAACATATAGTATCCTAAGCAAAATAATAACACATCAAGTTGATGAATAATCAGCAATAAAAAAGTATATTATAAGGAAAAAAAGAGAAATACATTGATTGAATAAAAAATTAAAACAATATTACGGCTAGGCATTGGCGCAAACCATCTACTTTTCTCCTATCTTGCACATTAAGAATATAATCACTTCTAGAAGATGATGTCATTTGTGATAATGTTGTGACTTGTTGATCAAGACTAACACCAATAGCTCTCCAATTGCAAATTTCAAGGGAATTAAAATAAATATAAATTAATTAGTCTTATCAATTAATATAAAATAAGAGAGAATATACCTTTCAATGAATGAAGAAACTTCACGAATAGATGGATGAACAAACATCCGAGAACAATACAAAGAGTTTGATAATTTACGAACACCTGTAAAATAATACCATCATAAGCTCACTAATGTCAATAAAAAACATTAATTACTAATAAGCATAGACTTATTCACACACACACACACACACACACACATATATACCATTAAACTCTTTAATCTTAAACCACTGCAAGATAACCACAACAAGTGGGATATAAGCATCTGACATATACTTCACCACATCATCAGCAAATGAACCCCATAGAGTACAACTCAATTGATTACTCCTAAATATAAAGATTAATGAAAAATAAGTCAAGTTAGTTCACGTAATTAGTTTGCAAAACAAATGAATATATAAAAAGAAGATATATAGGTAATATTATATATATAATAAAAAGATACGTTTCAATATAACAACTTTAAACACACATACTCATTATCTTCAATCATTATGTCACCCTCTTTTGTTGCTTACCATCCTTTACCGGCTGCTCAATTGCTCCAATGCCACTTAACTTGCCAATGACATCTATAACAAATTGATTAGTGATAAATGAATTTATACATATTATAGAATAAAAAGTAAAATTAAATATAATTAAAATTATTCATACCAACTAAGAAACGATTATCTGAATTCCTTGATAAGATTTCATTAAAAGAAGTGAACAAAAAACCATATGGACGTATATCTCTAGTATCAACTTGTAATTCCACATGAGTTGAATATTGGAAATGTAATTTGAATTCATGGTTAGTAGTGCGGTATGAACCAGTATTATTTCCAACACCAAATGTCTTTATAATATACACTTTGCCCTCCTTCAATATATCCTTAAACTTGAAGAAGAACACTTTTTTTACCACTCCATGAATACGATCACCCTAATTTAACATAAAAAATAAAAAAGTTAGAGAATAACATAACCAAGGACAATATATACACTATATATTAAAAACTTACATCAGCATCTTGCAAAACTAACTCAATTGAGTTATAATCATTTGGTGAATGATGTGAGGGCATCTTCCATAAACGTATAACTCTAACTTTAATTCGCCAATTATGTCTCAGAGGATTGATAGCCCTCACAGCATCATAACAATGAAAAAAATAAAAGAACAAATTATGTAAACAACTAATTGAGGAACGATGAAAAATGTGGTATGGATGCTAAATAGGAATACTGATTTTATAGAAAAAAATAGCACATCACAATAATAAAAAAAAAAGAATCAATTTGGATTGCAATTATATCATAACAATATTTCCCAAATATCATAGATAAAACAAACAATAGGATAAAACATAAATAAAATATATTATATGTTCAGAAATAAGCATATGTCAACCAAAAGAAAAAAAGATTTCCATAACAATTTCTAAATCCCCTATCTTAACTGCTCCCTATCTTAACTACTCCTATGATATAATAGTAAATATAGTCTAAATCAGATATCTTAACTGCTCTTAAGATATAATAGTAAATAATTAATATAAAATCTCACAGATAATATAATATTTTTTCTCATTTTTTTCAAAATGATAACGTGGAGGCCTGAGGTTCCAGCTTTTGGTTCTACTTTTATATATATAAAATAGATGATTTGGTAGGAGCTTCACCTTTGATTATTTACTCTTACTATATACATATATATTATGAGATATTACGTTATAGTATACAATATCACTATCGATATCATCACCATTCCATCATCATCAAATAAATCAACTATAAACTAGTAACTTGATCAATTAAATGACCAATCCAATTTTAAAATTATTGGAATAAGTTACAAATCTGAAACCTTTCAGGACTAATTTAGTTTTAGTACATATCAATAATACTACTCTTGTTAGACTATGCTTTGATAATCGCCATGTCAAAAAAATTAAGGTATTAAAAATAGAATCAGTTATGCAACCGATCAAGATAGTAATTTAAGGTTTAATAATTTAACCATTGAATCGTAATTAAATTGATAGTAATAAAATTAATAATTTTTTATTTTTACATATAATATATTATTAAAAATATTATTTATAAGTTTTATAATCAAATATTAAAATCTAAATAAATTGATATTAATCTATAATTATATTTTGAACTCAAAATTATCAACTAATACTCAAAATAGTAAATTTATCAATAATAATAATTTTAGTACTAATACTCAAAATAGTAAATCTATAAGTTTTATGATAATGTTTATATAATATTATAATATAGAAAGAAAAAATTATACAAAAAATAATACTATTTAGTACTAAAAATAATATTATTTTATTTTAAAAACTAATTTTTTTTTTAAATTTTGACTGGTTCAATTAGTTTTCAGCCAATTCATTACCAGTTTCCACCAGTTCATGACTAGTTTGACTAATTTTTAACTAGTTCTCACCCGTTCTGAAATCATTTGGTTCCCTTATTCATCTAGACCAAACCTAGTACTAGTTTCCAGTCAAACCAATTGATTCAATTCGATTTTTTATACCCTACAAAAAATTGTATATTGATTAGAAGTATCTTCACAGTGAATTCCCCTAGAGAGATTATTAATTTAGTTTCTTAGTATCAGTCAATATTTTTTCACGAAAAAAAAATTGCAAAATTTTTCAGAAAACCGGAATCACAAAAAGCACTTGAAGTCCCATGAATTTTTTTTTAAATAAAATGTTATAAGCAGTCACATATTTATTTCTCGTGAACAATATAACTAACCTGTAATTTGTGTAAAAAATGAAGAGGAAAAGGAGAGAAGGGTGAACTCATATAAACAAATTGAAACACAAAAGCCGCGGCAAGGATTACAAGAAAGACGGAGCGAAGAATCACAATGTTTGCCATAACGCCTCACTTTGTTTCACTCTCTTGAACAAAATTGAGACCTTTGTGTTCAAAACAATGATGAGAGTGATTATTAAAACCAAAAAATAAATAATTAAATTATCATAATAAAAAAATAGTTAAATATCTTAAATAAGTGATAAAGAAATATTTTTTGTACAAATGTCATTATTTAATGTTCTTCTTTAACTTATGACTAAGTCTTCTTTAATGAGGAGCAAAATTAAAAAAAAGTATTAACTTATCAGAAAAAGTCATTTACTTCTGAAATAAAACATATTTAAAAATGTCTCCAATATTTTAGAATGGAGAGGGTATATTTTAAATGAGTTGAGGCATAATTAATAATGCGTAACTTCAATAAATTTATAATTTAATGAATTTATTTGCATTAAATACTCATTCAGATTTATTATATATTCCACTTGGTGTTTATCATATGCACATGTTAACAATTTTATACAAATTAAGAAATATAGTTAAAATTAGTTAAAGACTATAACACTTTTAGAAATTTCTAATATGACCTTTATTATAGTTAATGGAGAGTTTATACTTTAGGCAATTTAAGAAATAGCAACACAAGGGATTTTAGGGAAAAATAGTTATTACTTTTAACAACTTGCAAAGTATATACTCCCTCTGGTTGTTGTATGGTCATCTTTGGCAAGATTTTCAAATATTATACACCTATTATTTAATTTTATATAAGTTATAATTATAATTATTAAAACTAAATCTTATGAGATATTCTTAATCATAACCAATTATTTTGAGCATATATATCATTCATATAAATATATATTATTCATATTTTTTAGCATATTTATAGCTTAAGAAGTCTTAAGGGGTTGCTTAATATATTTCTTCGTATTTAATTTGCTTATTTTATTTTTGGTTCTAGGAAGTTCTAATTAATTTTTAAAATAAGTATAATATATTTTAATATTAAGTACGTAAATACCATTTTTTATTAAAGAAAAAAATTAATAAGTCAAGGATGTTTAAAAAAAAATCTGTTTGGCCAAAAAGTCATCTATAAGGCTAGGTTCACAAAGCAAAGGCCTCACAATTTAAAATACTTACAAAAATATTTATAAATTATTTATTTTCAAAATCTGAATATCAACAATGAAATTAAAACTCACATTTTTATGATGTATAAATAATATTTTTACTAACTAGACCAACATTTATTGACCAATTCAAGAAGATACTAACCACACTTGCGCGCGTGTGTACATATGGAGGTTGAAAAACTTAAAACCTTTATTTAGACGTCACCATAAAAGGGGAAAAAAGGAAAAAAACTCAAACACAAGCTAATTAACTTAATTCTATAGATACTGAACTTTCATTACAAGAGAAGCAATATAAATTAAATTCATTAAATAAGATTTCATAATCATTTAGGGAAACATTTCAATAATTAAGAACATTAATTAATTAAGGGCACTTGGGGCCCCCTTTCTTGGTCTTCCACTGATCATAGCAAGGACACTCTCCCTTGTGACCATATGTTCCTGATGGCACACACAAACATTTGTGGCAACACTCATTGCAGAAAGTTAAGCATGCCTTTCTGTGATAATCTGCTTTTGAACACCGATAATCACATGCACTCGCACATTCTGAGTGATTAATTAGAAAACATCATTAGTATAAACAAATCTAATTAAACCATATATATGATCCCCAATGAATTATATATAATGACCCAATTTTTTTTTAAATTATATTAATTATTTTCTTAAATTTAATAATATATTATTAGATGTGAATAATATATCCTTCAAAATTTAAAAATACTATTGTCCTAATTCCTAAAAAGTAATGAAGATTTTAACATTATTTTTGACATAAAATTGTTAAGGTTTGGTCTTTCCAGTTTTCGTAACATTTTTTTTCCAAAACAAAAAAAAGATATTTAGTCACTTTTTTTTTGTGTGACTTCATACTGTAGGGTATCCCTATCCCATACATAGTCACGTTCTTTTGTCACTTTTTTAATTTGTTTTTATGAATGCATGAATATAGGGGATTTAATTTATTAAATATCAAATGAAACTAGTGATATTATTATATAACAAATTTTAGGAGATTGATTAGAATACTTACATTCTGGACGAAGTGATCCTTCTCCACCAGCCTGAACATTTCGAGAAGAAAAATAATTAATTAAATTCTCAATTATGTACAAACTACAAAGATGTTTATAACAATTGTGTGTGCTCTTATGGAACATAATTCAATTTAATTCCAAGATTTAGTTTACTTAAACGATAATATATATCATATAAACTGAAGAATTAATTAAATTCTTAATCATTGAGTGTTTTGAACACAATCAATTTTTATATATGTTTTAAAAGTTAATAACAATTTTTTAATCCATTGATTTGAGTAGTTTATTATTTTTCTTTTTTTCCCAAAAAATTTTTAAATCTCTTGCATGTGTAACCCTTTGACAATTTTTAGTATACGGCAAGCGAAAAATATAAAATCACAAGTCCATTAAAAGCAAACAAAAATGAAATGCAAACAGAGAGTAAACCTTCAAAATGCAATAATTCAAAACTTAGTTGTTCAATTGTTTTTTTTTTCATTTTTGATTTCTTTTCTTTTATAGTAGTTGTAAATTGTAATGCAAATGTTGAAGACAGTTTACTGCACTTTTTTAATGATATGTTTTATCAATTTTTTATTTGAATGTCATTATTTTACTCAAAAAGGATTTGATAGGAGCTTTCACCTCTGATTATTTACTCTTACTATATATTTTAAATGACATTATATTATATATAATATAACTATCGGTCTCATCACAATTCGATATTTTTTACTTAAAAATATATTAATATCTAGAAAGGATACAAATTAACTAGAGTCTACAATAAAATTACATGAAATAAAAGAAGAGAAAATTCATAATACCAGATAAAATAACACTATAAGGGGTAACAAATATTCTGAGAACTAAGTAACTCTCACATATGGCTCTTTTCTCTATACATGGTATGGATGGGATAAGAAACCAAAGGATTAATTGCTGTGTTGCTGTTTGAGACACAATAATTCGATCATTTTTATAATCAATGAACCATATATACTAGTCACTAGATTAACTAAACGACAAAGTTGAATTTTGAAAAAAAAATTGAAATAAAATATAAATTAAAAAAATGAAGTCCCTATATGTAAACTCCCATCAATATATATTTTTTTTTTGGTATCATAAGCTATGAGGAGCCATACTATAATGCAGCTTATTTTAACTCTTCGTTTGAATGAGAGGAAAAATAGGGATAGAGAAAAACTATGAAAAAAAAGTAAAGGGAAAAATAGTGGTTAGAGCTTCTTCTCCGCCCGTGGAATTTTTGAGCTTTTTTTTTACCCCATTATGGCTTCTTTTTTCTGCTGGGCATAGTATTATCAGTTCGAAATATTTAAATTTTTTTTTATTTTCATTTCTAATTTTTTTCCTTCCTTATTTTCTTCTCGTGCAATATTGGAGACTCACATCTAGTTTTGTGCAAAAAATGAATAAGAGAAGGAAAGGATGAACTCACGTGAACAGATTGAATCACAAAAGCTGTAGTGAGGATTACAAGAAAGGCAGAGCGAAGAATCACAATATTGATTGCCATAACGCTTTTGTTTGTTTCCCTCTCTTCAACCAAATTCAGACTTGTGTGTTCATAACAACGTTGAGGGTGATCAATTTATATAACTCAAATTAATTGGGGAATAATTAATGCACAGCAACAATAAATTCATAATTTAATGAATTTAATTAGTAGCCTCAATTGCAAGAAATTTATTAAATACTCACTCAGCTTTTATTGTAAAAATGATGCATTTTGTTACTCTTTACCTCAGGCTACTTGTTTCCTTACTTAACTTAGCATGCATAACTCCAAAAGAAAATAGAGTAAGTGTTCATAACAATATTTTGCTTACTTAATTGAGATTCAAATAAAAAAAAACTAAACATTCCCTCTGTTCTTTATTATAAATTATTTTTATAAGAATTTAAGTATCCAAAATATAAGTCATTTTGTAAGTATTAAATATTCATTTCTATATTTATTCCTCATTAAATAATTATAGTAGAGAGAGACTAAAAAAATAATTAAAATAAGTATAATTTAATAAGAATAATAATAGAAAGTTATAGTAAATTTTACAAAATTAAAGAATTTTAATTACTTTTCTTAGTCTGTATAAAATAATTAAAAATAAATTATAATATGGAATAGAAGGAGCATTTATTTTTTTTTATTTGAATCTAAATTATTATAGTTAGATTTATTCCATGCGCTTAGTGACTTTGTCAAAAGTATAAAATATCTTCTCATTTTTCTCCATTTAGTTTTTCAGTGCCTATATTTCCTCCACGAAATGTTCTTATTCTTGTTTGCCAGCAGTCACAAGAAAAAAGAGACCAAGATTTTTTTTGAAGGTCTAAAATGCATCAAATTCATGTGAGAAATATCATCTATGGATCATCTAAAATTGTTCGTTAATAATTTTTGGTTTAAGTATACTTTTTGTCCTTTAATTTTGAGGTAAATTTCATTTTAGTCCTTTAATTTTATTATGTTTTATATTAATCCTTTAACTATTAACATATAACTAAAAACTTTTTAATTATTAACACCATTAAATAAACTAACAGAAAATAATAATTTACCTATTTAAAAATCACATTATTAATATGATTATGTATTAATTAATATAAAAATTATAACAAAAATAATTTTAAGAACTACTTTAAAAATATGTTAACAGAAGAAGTTAAAGATTACAACCTTAAAATCAAAAGTTCTATTTTTAGATTTTAAATATTTATTTTAAGACATTAAAATATTTTTATTGTAAAAAATAAATATTTATTTTTTATACCTTACATTCTCAAGCTAAATTTTTCAACTTGTCAACTCGTCTAAAATAAATAAAAATTATTCATTTTAACATAATAATTTTAAACATTTTATCACAATATTTTAAAAATAATTTATTCTAAAGTTATAATTTTTAATGAATTAAATTAACATATTTTTTTAACTTTTTTATTTTTCTAAGGTACTAATTATTTATTTTGAGCCTAAAAATGATAATTATAATTATTATATTAATTAATGTATAATAATAGTGATTAGATGAATTTAAGTAAATTTTTTGTTAACTTGTTTAACAGTATTAAATTATAGAAATTTTTGACCGCTTCTTTAAAGTTAATGGATTATAATGAAACTTTTAAAAGTTAAAGAACTAAAATAAAATCTGTTTCAAAGTTAAGGGATCAAATGTATACTTTCACCATAATTTTTTCTATAAAGCATCAGAGAGATAAATATAACGTATAACTTATTAAATTGGCAGATTTAACGAGCTGGTATGGTAGTTCTTTAGGAAATATGGCTTGTTTGGTTCATTTTTCTTGCATCATTCCTTTCCACTAGGAATCTTGATTGCTCATGAATGTCTATTCCATCCAACATATGGAAAGCTTAGTCATAGAGGAATGTTTTGTGCAATGACTAAATTGCTCATATTCTATTTTTCAGTTAGTAAATGAAACATAATTTTATTAATAATTTTAAAATATTTTTACAAATTTAAAATTTTTTTAATATTTTTTTTAGACAAATGTTTTGATATATTTTTCATGAAAAATATTATAGTCATATTATATGATTATTTATTATTGCTAATTAAAAATGATTAATTAATTTGAAATATTTTTACAAATTCAAGAAATTAAAATTAAATGTTTTACTATCTTTAATTTAAAGGATGTAAAAGAGTTTGTTAATAATTCAGAAATTAATAAAAATATATTGCTAATATATTTTATATTAGAAGTATTATTTTCCAACTAAAAACAAATGTTCATTATTTTCCATAACACATTTAATATGCTTATCTCATTCCATCAAATATCATTCCCCTTTTATTTCCATTTTTATTTTCATTCTCATTTTCAATCTTATTGTTATAAAAATATTTCACTGCAAATTTCATTTCCTTCATCTTCGTCTAACAATACCAACTGTCACACATTCTTTTTCGAAAAATCAAATTTCCTACTAATCTCAAAAATCATCACTACGTGTTCACCTGTTAAAAGAGATATGAATCATTCAAACTTTAATTAGAACAGTTTTTTAAAATTTTTTATTTTGAAACATTATGTTTCTCAAAATTAATAGTTATAAAATAATAATTATTAGTATTATTATTATTATTTTACATCTTCCTCTCAAAAAAAAAATATCGCAATTTTAAGAATAAAAATGAAATAAAATTTAACGTATTCAATTTCAATCCGAAACCATCTACTGTATAGTCAAAATGTGTATTAAAATTTAAGGCGAGGTATCATAAAAATCCCAGAAAATACACGCAAGTGTTCGTTATTTTCTGATGCAGCTTTTCTTGTGGTCAACATATAAGACGGTGCTTTTAATTAATGATTTTTTATGGCCAATTTAGTTAATGCCTTTACTGGCTGTATCTGCTATTAATGGATTGATGACATTAATTACTAAAATGCAAACTAATTTAAATTAATTATTAAATGGAATTAGATTCGCAGATAATTACAGTTTTACCCCTCTTCTTTCTTACAACTGTGTATATATATAAAGCCATGAATCGCCATTACCATCAGTTGAAGAGAGTGAAGCAAAAATGGGTATCGCTGCGACTCTTCGTTTCGTCTTTCTTCTCATCTTCGCCATGGCTTGTTTCACACAAGTTGCCTTCGTGAGTCCATCTTTTTGCTTCCCTCATTTATTTATTTAATTAAATATTTATTATTAATTTATTTTCTTTTTAGCATGTCAAAAAGCATACTCTAAGTTCTTTTTTAAAATATTTTTTTAATTAAAATATAAGTCTTTTTTAGGTAAAGTCAGAAGTATTAATAATTTTTTTTTCTAATTTACTCTTATCATTAATTAGCTCATGAGAGTAAAAGTTATTGAAGAAATTGTATTTATTAAGGATAATGTTGAAACATAATATAAGTTTTTGACAAATTTAAATAGTTTAACTTCTTTACTTGGTTTATGTGTACTTTATTAACAAAAAATTATATTTTGGACCGAAGGGAGTATCGCTTATGAGGTTATACTGCACTGCCTAACGTTGTTGCTAGTTTTTTTTTTGGAGAAGAATTAATAAATCACCTAATCATTTTTTTGGCCAGAAAATCACCTAATCATTACACTGATGGAAGTATCAATTCATATTATTTATAAAGGAAAATTTCTTCTTTTTTTACCCTAAATATAAAGGGAAAAAGTAGTTAATGATGTATTAAATTTTTCTTTTTATAAAATTACCCTTCATTAATCATGTAAGAGAGAGATTTTTTTACTGAGAAAAAGAAAGATTAAATACATTAATAATTCAAATTATTATTACATTAAATATAAATAATTTTAGAAAAAATTTAAAATATGAGATAACTTAATTAATTTTAACTAACTAAAATGATTTTTTTAATACCCATAAAGTAATTTTTTTCCTCTTATAAATGAGGGAGTACTTCACACTCCCTTTAATTTCAAGTATAAAAAAAAAATCACACAGACCAATATTATTATAAATTAAAGTTTGTTAACCTCATTTAATTTAAAATATATATTTTTTCAAGATTTCCCTCAATAATTAGTCTTTTTCTTTTCTACTAGATTAATTAATAAATTATTGAGGATATTAATGGGAGAAAAATATTTATTACATGAGACATCTGCATTTATTTCTTACCAACTTTGTCTCAAAAATATTGATACTTTAAGCTTTTTTTTATTTCAAAATATTTTGTCACTTTATAATTTTCAAAATATCATTAATTTTATTTTACAAGTTTATCTTTAATAATAACAATATTAGTGAGTGATTTAGATGTTTATAAATAAATGTATTATAGTAAAATATTCTCATATTTCGTTAACACTTCTAACAGCTTTGCAACCAAGAAAAATAGTTAAGATTAGTTAAACTTCTTAAAATTTTTAAAAAACTATCATAATTTTTCAATATTAATCGCATTAAATTGTTATATATCTTAATTATATCTCTTTTAATATTTCGTTCTCTATCATAATGTTTAGGGTAAAATTGAAAAATAATAATTTAATACTTTTTTAAATAATATAAAGTGACTTGTATTTTGAATAAGTGAAAAGCTTTTAGAATATTATTTTGAAATGGAAAGGGTAGATTTTGAACCAACTCAATTCTCTCAAAATTTTCATTCTCTCGGAATTTTCTTATGTTCCATAATGGGTGGAGTTGTTTATTAGTTTAATTATGAATGACTGCCATTGTACCAATGACAATTAAATATTTGTATATATGATTTTGATCAATCTAACGATTCAGTTAGTTTTAAATTGTTTTCGGAATGATCAATGTTCTAAATTAATTGAATTAGATTAAAGATAAATTTATAATGCTCAAAATAGTAATCTCATATTATAGTTGGTAGAAAGAAAATGAATTTGAAGAAAGGAAGAATGAAAGAAAAAAATATATCTGAATACTCCTTTCAATCCAAAATTTAAATTCTTTTTTACTAATTATACAGGAATCAAGAAAGATAGTTTTACTCATTAAATTTTTTAAAAAATATATTATTTTTCAATAGTACATTTATTTAATACATTGCATTTAAAATATATTATCTTTCCTACATTTAATTACAGATAAAAGAAAAATAAGAAAAAGATCAATATTTAATACCTTAGAAATTATCAAATATGACTTATATTTTGAATCAAAATAAATTTTTAAAATATGACTTATATTTTGAATCAAAAGAATTATATACTAACAAAAACAATATTACAATAAAAGTAGCAGTTTAAACAAAAACAATATTTCATTTAGTACCACACATTTAATTGTACCCAATTGTCGACTTTTTATTTTATTTCATTTTCCTCCTATGATCTCAGATTAATTTCTTTTTTTTTTTCCTTACTCTCTCTAACAAAAATTCTCAGGGTGGTGGAGAAGGATCACTTCTTCCAGAACGTACGTATACCAATCCTATTGAACTTTAATTCACAGAAACACAAATTTTTTTAATAAATTCCATTCAATATTAATAATTAGCTAGTTTCAATTATACTGATTATGCTCAAAACCCTATAATTATTAATTAATTAACTAATTAGTTAATTAATCATCATTTTCACAGAATGTGCAAGTGCGTGTGATTATCGGTGTTCAAAAGCTCACTACAGAAGCAGATGTTTGTTCTACTGCAACCTGTGTTTTAAGAAATGTCTGTGTGCCATCAGGAACATATGGTCACAAAGAAGAGTGTCCTTGCTATAATAATTGGAGGAGCAAACAAGGGAAACCTAAGTGCCCTTAATTAAGGCTCTTAATATATTATTGCCATATTTCCCTAAATAATTATGAACTTTACCCATGTACTGCTTCTTATTATTAATAAAGGTACAGTATCTATACGGTGAAATTAATTACTATATGTTTGAGTTTTTTTTTGGGGTTAGGTTATGTATATTTTCCCAAATAAGGTTTTAAGATCTTTTAAATTAGCTGAAACAATTCAGTGCATGTATGAAGCACTTAGGGCAAAAGACTGTATGGAGGTTTTATGTTTTATTACATTAAAAAATGTATTAAGTTTTGTGTTTGAACCCTAAAATTTTGCAAAGTTGATGATTAATTCAATACAAGAGTATTACTAACAATCTAAGAATATAACTTTCACTTTTGTACTTGCATATATATAGTACATTCACATTAAGATTTTTGAGTTGTTTTTTTAATACTAAACTGGTGATTTGGGATATGGTACTCTGCTAATTCCATCAATTAATGAACTAAATTGTGAATCCTTTGTTCTTTATTTTTAGTATTTTAAGGGAGATTAATTTTCACTACCAATAGGGTACTCCTATTGCCAACTGATGAAATAAAAGAGGTAGGGAAGAAATACATACGGATTGAGGATATTTTCCCACTAAGGGAATGAGAAAAATATACACCAAGCGGATGAAATAAAGTTACATGGACTTTGTTACTAATTCACTATAGAAACACCGTACTTTTCCAGAGAAAAATACACCGAGAGAGAATTGACGTGCAGACACTTGTTATGACTGTTTCCCAGTATCTCAAAAATACCATGCGTGAGTGAGTTTGTAGAAGGTGGTTATGATCCACTATCCTGAGCAATTCTTTTTTATTTAACCGCCTCCTCCTTTAATAGAAATACATCCATTAAATATAAAATAGTAAATGGGTCTCTTATTTGGATACCCAAATCATCAAAGGTGGGCCCAAATTTCTAACATCTCCCACTCCCACTTGATGGTTTAATTATATGTGTCTTTTCTTCTCGGCTTCATACCAAGGGTTCCAACATGACCGCATGAGCATGACATCTGTAATTAGGTATTCTTGTACTAGAAATCCTTCTCTAGGACTAGCACATCTTATTCGTATATTATGCCTTAAATATCCAAGATTTACCCATATGCACTTTTACTTATGGCAAAATTAATCCCTCATAAGTTTTTACACAAACTTAGATTGTCTTTCTCTTATATACTTAGTGTCTATGCTTAAGATGTTAACAAAGTAACTTCTTAACGGACATGTCTTAAATACTAGTACAAGTGTGTATATTTCCTGGTAATCTTTCTTTAATCCATATTTCATTTCAATATGAAACAATTGCTTTCCTAGCATAATACCTTTTGATTGAATTTGTCATGACCATTGGATATATGCTAAATTAGCTAACATTGAATCATTTCTCTATGAAAACGTACATTAATGAAAGGATTTATTCCTCTCTCAGACTAACACAGCAATAAAGTAGGGATCTATTCACTTACTTCCCAATTGTAATTTTAAAACACATGCAGTATGAATTGCATGCTACGGTGTTACTCTTATCATATAAGAGCATACGTCGATTTTGGTTTGTTGTTAACATCGTACAAATTTAAGTCTAGACATACATAGTGTCTAACCCAAATTCTACCAATATTTCCACTTATCATGACGTCCTTATTGGAGAATTTATCATCTGGTTACATGTATTATGGATTGTGGGTATCCATAATTCGATCCAAAAATTTATATTTATTGGATCTTATCCTGACCTATTCTCTTCCTTTTGTCAGGGCGACGTATTTTGTATTGTTTTATTGTCATATATGCCCTTTTACAAATTTACTAGTGAATACAAAATGTCTCATCTTTGCCTACTCTTCATAAGTGTCAAAGGTGATTGCTTGTGTGAGAAAATCAACCTTATCAACATGTACAACATACTAAACATTGTATATTTTTATAAATATATGCACACAAATGACTCAATTATAGAAAGTGCACTACATTTCACTCACATAATTGATCATTTAAGAGATTTGTGTTACATCATATCTTACGAATACCAAGTGATTTTACATGATCAACATATATATCTCTAGGTATTGGTTTGGAAAAGGGATCAACTATCATTTGACGTGTAGGAATATGGCAAATTGTTACACTCTTATGTGCCATAGCATCTCTTACAAAATTATACTTGGTGTCTATATGTTTTATCTTACTATGATACTTGGGATCTTTGGTGTAGCCTATGGCTGCTTCGCTATCATAGTTTATTAAAATAGGATCCAATTTATCACTAAAGATCTCCAAGTGTTTTATGAATCTCTTCAGCCATATTACTTCTTGTATTGCTGCAAAACACGCAACGAACTATACTTCCATGGTAGACAAAGCAATACAATTCTGTTTCTTACTACACCAAGATATAGCTCCATTGTTTAGCAGAAAAACATACCTAGAAGTTGATTTGCTCTTATCTAGATCTCCTCCCCAATCTGCATCAGAGTATCCTATCAAGCATAAATTACTTCCTTGATAACATAGGGCATAATCTGCTGTGCCTTGTAAATATCTCAAGACTCTCTTCATAGCTTCTAATGTTTCTATCCAGGGTTTGATTGGTACTTGCTAACCAAACCAATTGCATAACATATCTCTGGTCTCATACACATCATGTCATATATTAGGCTACCAACCGCACTTGAATAGGGGACCCTTTCCATCATCTTCTTTTTAGACTCTGTCTGAGGATACATGTCTCGGCTCAGATTTTCTCCTCTTGAAATAGGGGTATTCGTAGGTTTTCAATTTTTCATGTTGAATTGCTTAAAAATTTTCTCAATGTAATTTTTCAGAGAAAGGGATATTAATTTTCTTGGGCGATTTCTATGGATTTTAACTCCAAGTATATAATTTAATTAGCTTCACCCATGTCTTTCATTTCAAAATTTGAAGATAGCCATTCTTTGATAGCTATAATTGATTTTACACTATTTATGGCTAATGGTATATCATCCACATAAAGGGATAATATTACAAGATTCTTTTCAAAATGCTTGATGTATACACAGTGGTCTTCGTCAATCATCTGGAAGTTGTACGAGGTTACAGCTCAGTGAAACCTTAAATACCATTGCCTAGATGATTGTTTAAGTCCATAAATGGATCTTTTTAGCTTGCAGACTTAATTCTCTTTCACTTTCTCAATGAAACCTAATGGATGTTGCATATAGATTTCTTCATCCAGTTCACCATTTAGAAATGTGGTTTTTATATCCATCCGATATAATTCTAAATTCAAACTTGCTACTATTGGTAGAATTAGTCTTACGGAGTTAAAATGCACAATAGGTGAAAAAAATATCTTCATAATCTATACATTCATATTGAGTATACCCTTTTGCCACTAATCGAGTCTTGTATCTTTCAATTGATCCATCTGTTTTTCTCTTATTTTGAGAACCAATTTATTCCTAATTGCTTTACGTCCAAATGGAACATTAGCCAAATCCAAAACTCGGTTTATCCTCATTGAATCCATTTCCTCTTCCATTGCTTTCCATTCATTTCTTGCAGGGCATGATAGAGCCTCATGTATTGAACTGGGCTTGTCATTATCTTGTGGGGCAACAATAAGTGTAGCCCCTTATATTAGGAAACATCTCTTTGGCACACTTTGTCTGTTACTTCTCCGTAGTGGGGTCTCTTATAAGTTGTTCTGTTATGGAACAAAGTCTTATATTAGTCTTTGAGAGCTCTCACTCGAATCAAGAGGTTAAGGTATATAAACTTGTTCCTCAATTTCTTCATGTATCTCATAAAGAGATACAATATGATCTACCTGACCCCTGCTAGGGAATTCATTTTCTAGAATGTTGCATCTCTAAATTCTATCTTAGTCATTGCCTATCTTGGTTTTCTCCAATGAAAATATAACCCTTAGATTGTTTAGAGTATCTAATAAAGATACATTTTTCCCTCTTGGACCTAGTTTTCCATATTTGTAGGAAGGATCATGGACATAAGCTGCCGACCCCCAGGGTATTAAGATATTCAAATTCAGCTTACGATCTGTCCATTACTCATGGGGTGTGGATGTGACCGACTTTGAGGGGCACATGGTTAAGTATGAAGGATTAAGTTAAAAGTGCATCTCCCCAATACAAAATGGGTAGATTGGCTTATACCATCATGGACCTAACTATGTCTAATAATATTCTATTTCTTCGTTCGGCTATACCATTTTTTGTAGGGTGCATGAGATTATAAGTTACCTTACTATTCCCTTTTCTTCATAGAGCTCTTTGAATTGATCCGATAAATATTCACATCCTCGATCGATTCTTAATGCTTTGATTTTCTTGTCCATTTAATTTTTGACTAAGTTCATGTAACGTCTAAAACATTATAGTACTTCAGACTTATGTGACATCAAATAGACATAACCAAATCGCGAGTAATCATCAATGAAAGTGATGAAATAAGCGGCTCCATATCTTGCCCTCACACTCATCGGACCACAAATATCTAAATCGATTAATTGCAATGGAGTTTTTGCCTTAGTTCCAATTTCAAATGGTTTTCTAGTTGCTTTACCAGCCAGACAATGCTCACATAAGGGCATTTTCATTTTATCAATTGTACCTAGCAATGCCTCTCTAGCTAGTTTAATCATTCTATTTTGGCCAATATGTCCTAGTCTAACATGCCATGTGTCTATATCTATCTGTATTAAGATTAGAACTAGAAGCAGTAAAGCCATCATATTTATAATAATTATCAAATATGTCTAATATAACAAAACCATTAGAAATAAAACCAGAACCATAATATATTGTCCCTTTGAAAATATCAGCTAGTCTATTATAAAAATTAACATCAAATCCATAATCAAGAAAGCAAATAATAGAAACTAAATTCCGCCGAACGTTAAATACATATAAAACATTGTGAAATATTAAAACTTCCCCGCTACGCAAATGTAGTTTGATAGTGACAATTCCCTTCACTTCAAGCCCCACGTTGTTGCCAATGAAAAGCCATATGCTATGTTTTGACAGCTTGCTAAATTCCATAAAGGACTCTCAATCCTTGGTTACGTGGTTTGTGGCACCTAAGTCTATAATCCATAAGAAAGATGAAGACTCCATTAGTAAAACAGTACTGGAACTATAAGAATAATGAATAGAACGAGATTCCAGTAATACCTTATTTTGCCTAGGGTAGTCACGAGCAAAATGTCTCATCCGCTGACATGCATAACACTTGACCTTTGACAGGTCAGTCTTCTTAGCGCCCTTTTTGCCCTTCATCTTGAAGGGTCTTTTGTCTTTCTGGAACTTGTTGCCATTTTTCTTCCCTTTCCTTTGGAATTTCTTGCCCTTCATAGACTTGAACTTTGTGTTGGATGGACCAGCATCCTTAACCATGTATGCATGTCCTGAAGACTTATAGGCTGCTAGTCACTCATCCTCGTGCTCCAAATGTTTCGTTACATCATCAAAAGTAGTGATGTTCTCGTTATGGGTCAGATTAACTTTCATATGATCCTAGCTTGCTGGGAGAGACCTTATAACAGCTTGAACTTGCTGTTCATCTTAAAGCATGTGGCCTGCTGCTTTCAGTTCCCGGATCATATTTGACATTTCACATAAATGGTGCTTCATGGGAGTATTCGGATGCAGCTTATATGTGTCAAATTTGATTATGAGCCTTCTAAGATTAGATGCAGAAGTGCCTTCAAACTCATCCTTGAGAGCTATCCATATAGCTTGTGCAGTCATATATTGTTCATACTCACACATCAGATCATCTGCCATGGTACTTAGCATGGTGATTTGGGCAATGCGGTTCTTTTTCTTCCAGGGAATGTAGGCCTCATGTCCCTTCTATGTTGAACAGTGTTCCCTTGCTCAGGTTCCACTAAAACAGTGGTCAGTGGCTCTTCGGCATCCTGTTCCTCTAGAATATAGGATTCCTTCTTATGCCATATGTCCCAGTTATCGCCATTCAATTTGCCTCCTTTATTAAACTCAGCAATAATGTTTTTGCTTGCCATTCTACATAATTATAGCACATGTTATTATACAATGTCTTTTATTTGTATTCATCTTTAAGTAGGTCCATAGCAGCTCTACTAAAATTCACAATCGGGAGTCTACATTTGTTTACCCCTATCATATGAGATTTAGTTTTGTCATTACTTCCTATCAAGCATATATGCAAATAATTTTTTTATATATTTTATAGCTCATAGATTGCTTTATATTTAAGAACTTCGACTTGATAGACATTTACTCACACTTAGATGGAGTATTTTCATTTTAACAAAAAATAATGAAATCCATAAATAAATAAAAAAAAATGTTCCATAATAAAATTGATAAACAAAGTGAAAGACAATACAAAGTCAAAGACGATCAAATCTAAAATTAACACAATTCACAAAAGAATATAAAAAAAATAGCATCATGCTTCTTTCTAATCCCCCTTTTTTTATTCATTTTATGTTGCTTAAGGATGTGCCTTTGATCTTTTAGGTGGAGGATGTGCCAAGGTTAGCTCACGATATTTTACGCTTAGATGGGCCTGAAAATGTTATTCATCATGATCTTTCAAAAATTTGATGACTTCTAGAACTTAGATTGTGGAATAGATCGTATGCGAGAAACAATGAGTGTCAGAAGTCATCAACTAGAAGATGATCTAAGAGGATTTTGACCCGTGTCTGCTCAGTAAAAATTGACCATCAAATATAAATTCTTCAAGAAAATATTCCAATGCACAAAGGGATGAGCGAAGAGGTAGCATCTCATGAACAAAATTATGATGGAATCTATAAACCAATTGAAGGATATCAAATGGAGACTCGATAGGAAGATATGGGTCCACTACTGAATCTTTTGGTTGGACTTCCATTGCATGTTGTGCAGTTTGATGGTCATGTTGTACTATTGGAAGACTCTCTTTTTCCTCTAATGCTTCTTTACCTGGATCCTGTGCTTTCTCATGGTCCCCTAATGGGTCCTCTTATGGATTCTCTTCTTTCTCAGGATCCTCTTCTAGTGCTTCTTGTAGATCCTTTGACGGCTCCTTGCTTGAATCATGTGCTTCCTTAGGATCATCTTCTTGCTCAAAATCCTTCTCTGGTATGGCATCAGGAGGAGCTATTAAATAATCATCATTTTCATAACTTCCATAATGATCCAGCAAGAACAGGTCTAGCTCGTCATCAATTAAGTTCTTTGGGGGATTGTCTTGCAGGTATGCAAATATTTCAGTCAATGGAAGTGGAGCATTCATAACATTGTCTTCTAAAGTATGAGACTGAGATAATGGGGAATCTATTGGCAATTGGACATCAGAGACAGAAAAATCAAGGAAGGCTGGGAGCATGTTTGACCCTTGTAACTCAAGTACAGGAGAAGATACGGACTTGGAGGAACTCATAATTACCTAAAAAAAGAAAAAAATAGTTTTTAGGGGCTTTTCTTAGCACTTTTGGCCATAAAATATATAAATATTGCTCTGAAATAAGTAAAATATATATCAAAATGAAGAATTTGAATTTAGTTATTTTTTGAAATAAACAGTTGCCAAAAATACTCCCGGATGCACTCTCACACGCCCCTAGAAGACTAGTATAAAAAATGCTGAAAAATTAAAAAATTTGATGCTCCCTACGTGCCAGGACGGCGCGTGTACTATACGCGCCATCGTGGAGGCAGAATTCAGTCACATGCGCTAGCTCTCTATTTTCCATATGTCGTTCTCTTTTGGACGGTGTCCTCCACATGGCCAAGAAGCGTGCTAGTGAGCCCCATGCGCCATGTCAGCAACTTCTCATTTTTTTTAATAAAAATTAATTTAATAAAAAAATTTTATTTAACTTTTTTTATTTGGGTTTGGGCCAGTTGGTTCAACCCATATCCTTTGCCCGATCCAGTCCACTTTCCTCCCTTTTTTAAAAAAATAAAATTGAGCCACTTTCTAGTCATCCCAACAAAAGAAAACGACTTTTTTTTGGGAAGTTGGGCCACTTTCTTGTCGGCCCAACCAAAAATTTTTTTTTCCCACAGCCCAGTCCACCAGATTCCTTTTTTTTTTGGCACAAAATGATGTTTCGTTGGGGTTGTCCTTGACCTCCAATCGGGTCGACCCAACCCGATTTATACCCAGTGGTGGACCCACGAACTTGCCACCGTATTTCACCATTTTCTCCGTCATCTAACATTCATTTGACATGATTTTAATGTCATTTTTCTTATCTCATCGTGCTCTATATGATGATGGTCTCGTTTTGTCCAAAAAAATATTATTTGAGTAAACCCAATTTTTTTGAGTTTTATCGGCGAATTCACTATGGTTTTTCGTTGTTTTCTCCTTTGTTCATTGTCTGTTTGACATGATTTCAGTGGCATTTTTCTCGTCTCATCATTTTCTACACGGTAGTGGTCTTCTTTTGTCCAAAAGGAGATGATTTTAGAGAACCCAAAATTTGAGTTCACGGTACGGTATATATATATATATATTTTATTTTTATTTGAAAAAAATAAAAAAAAAATTTGGACTCAATACCCAAATTTCTAATTTGCATTTATAATGAGTAAAGATAGTATGCAAATTATATAAGCACTCAAAATAGAAATTGAGATCAAAAGCAAATATTCGAAACACAGACAAGATAAGCAGCGGATAAAGCTTTCGCCCAGAAATCAGAGAGGCTTTGGTGCCAATGATGAAATAAAAAAGGTAGGAAAGAAATACATACATATTGAGGATATTCTTCCTCTAAGAGAATGAGAAAGACATATACCAAGCGGATGAAATAAAGTCACACGGACTTTGTTTACTGGTTCACCGTAGAAACACCGTACTTTTCCAGAGAAAAATATACCAAGAGAGAATTGGCGTGTGCACACACTTGTTATGACTGTTTTCCAGTATCTAAAAAGTACCGTGTGTGAGTGAGTTTGTGGGAGGTGGTTAGGATCCACTATCCCGAGCAATTCTTTTTTATTTAACCATCTCCTCCTTTAATAAAAATACATCCATTAATTATAAAATAGTAAATTGGCCCTTTATTTGGATACCCAAATCATCAAGGGTGGGTCCAAATTTCAAACACCAACACTTATGTATCACATAAATAAATAAATGTACATAGTTGGTGTAAATATTGCCATACACAAGTTTTGATATTACAAGTGATGGCAAATTTTTGCTTGATTTTTTTTCTCAAGTAATAATTTATGAAAGTTGGATCCCAAAAGTTCTCCAGGTTTAGCACAAGGCTTATAGTTTAAAGAGCATGTACAAATATTTACTTACTAGTACGTCTTTGTGAGATATGGGCAAATATTTACCAACTAGGTCAACAATAGCTTGGTTTGCTTTTACTTCAATTAATTATTTTTTTGGGGCAATACTTTAATTAAATGTTAATCTTAGTTTTCCCAACATTTCCTACTTTTACCAATTCTTAGATAATTTTTATTAGTTTTTAATCAATTTTTAATCCTCTCTTGTTCAATTATTGGTACTAGCTTTTACCAATTCTTATTTTTAGAGTACTCTTGATAAGATTACAGTCTATTTTTGCTAATTCATTGAAGAACTAATCAATCTAATATAATTTTCACAACATGATAAATATGAGATAAAATTACATAAAATAGAGATCTACTCAATTGATGGGCCAATGATTCTTTCTTGGCCCAAATCTATTCTATTTCTAGGTAGATAGGGACATATATAAGGGGTTTGATGGGCCCGTCTTGTCTCCACCTCTATGGTATGGTTCTAAGGATACATTTGGTATGCGTGAGTATTTCTTGGAAAAGGGATAGGAAATGAGATTCTTAACTAGACACATTTGGTATGCTAGATAATGGGTTTATGGGAAAGGGGCTTCCTAAAAAAATAGTCAAGGAACGAAGGGCTTGCTTTCCTAGGAAAGCAATTTTTTTTTAAAAATTATCCTTAATATAATAATTTAAAGACAAAAATGATTATAATCCTAAATTTACAAAGCTTTCCTAACAAAATATACTAAACATGATTTATTCCAAGAAAGGAGGTTTTCAAAAAGGTTCTTTATCTTTCACATTCTTTTTCCCTTTCTCATTTCTATTTCCATTTTATGCCAAGCGTATCCAAAACCAAATTCCCACTATAACAAGGCAGAGAAAATTCATAATATAATAGCATTTAATTTATATTCAAAATAAATTCTAATATAGAATTGAATAATTGATGAGGAAGGAATTAAAGGCAAGACCTACCCAGAAGAGAAGTCAACATCAACCAATGAGCATGTTACTGCAAGACGCAAATTAAGAGGAGCTTCAATTTTCATTCTAATGTGAGACAAACCTAACAAGGTTGAGTAGTGATAGAGTGGTCCCCTAAATGAGTCTATTAGTTGGAAAATTAATTATACAGTGTCACATTGAAGGAGAAAAAGACTAGACACTTGAAAGAGACCAATAATTAAATGCTAAAAATATCATAATACGATAAAATTTAAAGTTTCTTTATGAACTTTAAAATATAATAATTTGTTTGATTCAAATATCTATCATCTATTGAAGTGCAAAACAATTTTTTAAAACAACTCAGTGAACTTTTAATGTAGTACATGAATGTTGATAAAAAATGTAGTTTGCAATAAATTTTATATTCGATCTTGATATTTAACTCACACTTTGATTGAAGAATACTTTCTCTAATCTATATTATAAGATGTTTTATATGATAGGTTTCTGATTCAAAATATAGGATATTAGATATTTTTTTCCCATTTTACCCATTTTTAATTCTTCCCCACTACTTGTTCCAGATGAAAAAGTGATAATAAAGTATATCTAATAAGGGTAAAATGGAAAATGTTTTTAATTTTTTTATAAATTTTAGATAAAAATAATTTTTTTAATATGCATGTATTTAATATAAAATGTCTTATAATATGAATAAGAAGAAGTACATATTTATCTAAACAAGAATAATAGAGTTAAGAATGATATAAAACCTATTCCCTTCTTCCTATTATATTATAAAATAATATGAGAGGGTTTTTTTTCCTCATAATTTAAGGTAATATATAGTAATTTATCATTTTTATTTTTTATTTATTATATTATTAGTATTGTAACTTGTGTTATATTTAATGAAATAAATGAAATTAATAGGAGTAAAATTGAAAATTTTAATTTTTTTAAAAATTTAAGGATATAATAAATATTTCTTAACATGCATAAAACTACTTCTATTATCTTATAATATGGGATAGAGGGAGTATAAGAGACTTGCTCACCATTGTTGTTTTAATGGAAGAAGTTCAAAAGCATGAAGTTGAGATTTATGAAGTAGGTGATAAATTAGTACATAAGTTGTTTTATCTTTTTCAATTTGACAAATCTCACCGATTTCTCTGAAGTTGAGATTCAAGACAAGGCAGGTAAGGTATGAAGGGAGAGTTGTGGGTTTGAAGTTTTGAATATAACATAAAAACATTACTAGATTATAAATAGAGTTGTAATATTTTAAAAACTGAATTGGTTATTGTACTGATAGAAACACATGGTAAATATAATTAAATTAATATATTTTTAATTTTGTATAGAAAAAATAACAAAAAATATTTTTTTCAATTCTTTATCAATTTTTTTATCAATTTTTAATCAGTTTTTATGGATTCTTAATTGATTTCGTAGTCGATTTTTAGTAGTTCTTGATTAATTTTATCTTTTCCATTTTTGGGGTGTTTTGGATCAAAACAGTGTGTAATTTGGCAGCTTCCAATCAAGATAAAATTTAAAAAAAAATTAAAATACACTCCATTGTGATCCCTACTATCCTAAATAAATTAGGACAGTGTGAATTCAAAACATAATGGCATTAATTAATATTTAAAATAAATTCCAAAAATGGAAGGATCAGAGGAGGATGGAATTAAAAGCAAGACCTACCACCATAAACTAGGTGAACGACTCAACGTCAATCAATCAGCAAAAGCTACAAAGGGAGCTTCAGTTATAATTGTAATGTAAGCAAATATGCCTAATATTAGGTTGAGATATAACTGAGGGTTGGTACAAGTTAATACCTATCATATATTGGAGTGCAACATTTTGATATAATTAGATGGGCTCCATGTGTATCGCATACGAAGTTTGATATAAGAGTTATATATACTATTTATGACTTGTGAATGTTGTAATTTTTATATATTTTATATTGATTATCACTTAAAGGATACATATTTAATTTGTCCAAATAAAAATAAAGTAAGAATAATGTATAAAAAAAAAGAGTAAGAATAATACAATTAATCAGGAACAGAGAAGGACAATATTGCACACCATTCTTGTTTCGATGGAAGAAAATAGATCCTCTAAAATTGAAGATTTGTGAAATTGGTGAAATTTTTTTTTTTTCAATTCGGCACATATTTCACCAATTTTATATATCTTTAACTTCAGAGAATCCAGATTCAGTCAAACAAAAAAGAACATAAAAAGAATCGGTGAAATCCAACTAGCGAACTTCGCCACCGGCCACCTTTTATCCCACCCACCACTCCTTTCGTCAGAGGTTGAGGCAGGGCCACCAGTAGTATTACTGACTGCAATATATGTTGAATTAATCCTTTTAAACTCAACACATAAAAATATAACTTAAGTTTCTCTTCACTTAGTGGATGGTTCATTGCAGTGAAGAACTATTAGGTTTAATCTAATTAATGGTTCAAATTTAACCAATTTGAATCAAGATTTAAAAATTTTTACTTTGAATTTTTAAAATAGTGACATCATTTTTTTAAAGTAATAGTTATGAAAATATCTTTATTTTAAATTTTATATTTAATAAAATAAAATATATTAAAAATATAATAATAAAAAAAATAAATTAAATCTAGATCATCTAATTTTAATTTGGACTGTTTAGGTCTATGATAAGCATTATGTGCTTATCAAAGTGATGAGCACTTAATGCAAATTTAGAAAGAAAGCACAGTAAAGAGAAATCAAAAAAATTATGATTTAAATTTTGGAGAAAGAAAAGAGAGTAAAGTGTGAAATTCAGGGGGTGTTTGGTTTGCATTTTTATAAACCAAACTGTACTTTCTAACCATCATTTTCTCATTTTTCATCCAAACAGCTTTTCAGTAAACTTCTCTACTTTTATCCAAACTTTATTTTTGTAAACTATGGTTATTCCAAAAGTACTTTTAAACGGGCACTCATTCATTGATGAGTTCTACTTTCCCTTTCCCTCTTTTCTTAGTGCCTCCTTGCGATTATCATTGGAGGAGATTCATCAACTAAAAGAATAGAAAAATTAACTTCATATATTTAGATTTTATAAATATTAAATTTAGAGGTTTTAAGGGAGGTTTTGAGAGTTTAAGATGGAATGAAATCGAATGATTATTAATGAAATGGAGTGAAAAAGAATTAAATAAAAAAAATCATATTCCATTCCGTTGACTGCTGCGAGGTTTACAAGGGAAAGGGACAAATCTCGAGCTTAACATTTGGAGGCAAAAATGAAAGGTACATGTGAAAAATGGAGGATACTATTAATTTTATTTAATTTTTTACAAATAAAAGTAAACAAATTTTAAAAAAATTGAAGCAACAGTATTTGTCTTTGTAAAGCTATTAATACTATTTGGAAGTTCTTATAAAATGGATAAAATTATTTGGATAACGATTGTTTTAATAATCCTCATGAGATAATTTAGATGGTTGTATTTTGTAATTCAATAAATCTTACTTCTTTTATTTTTAAATTGAATTTATTATTTATTCTTTGTAAAAAAATTATCTAAAAAATATAGAAGCAAAGGTGAATTTGGAAAAGAAAGTGATGCTGTAGTCATGAGACCCAAGTGGAATTAAATCTGATAGCTCTGTGGGAGGGAAATGTGAATCAAATCACACCCAAGTGTGTGTATGCATATATATTTTAAGAGTTGAAACTATTTTTAGATTTAAGGAGATTTTAATACCAAGTTTTGAAAAAAAAAATACCATTTAGAATAACTTCTTCGATAACAATTTTCTTAAGGTTTAGTTGTAATTTTCTTCTAAAATTTAGTAGTAAGTCATTTAAATTTGATTGTAATTTCGATCATTAAAAATAATTACAATTAGAAGGCGATGGATACAATGGTATTTCTCATTTGACATGTGGAAGCCATTACTGTGTTTATTTTTCTGTAATTGTACAAACTATATATATAATTAAAGAATATGTTAACTACACCTGCATATACTCAAAATCTTATATGGAGAATATCCATCACCATAGGGGAAAAAAGAAAATCAAACACATAATTAACTTTATTTTATAGTTGTTAAACCTTCATCATAAAGGATGCAATACATTAAATCATTACATAAAATTTCATAATTACTCGGAAATATTTAAAATTAAGAACATTAATTAACTAAGGGCACTTGGGGCTCCCTTCCTTGGTCCTCTACTTATCATATATAGCAAGCACACTCGTCCTTGTGGCCATGTGGTACACACAAACATTTCTGACAACACTTACTGCAGAAATTTAATTTATTAAAATATCAAAGGAAATTAGTAACATTATTATATAAAAGTTTTTAGGACATTGATTAATAGCATACTAACGTTCTGGACGAAGCGATCCTTCTCCACCAGCCTGAACATTTCGAGAAGAAAAATAATTAATTAAATTCACAATTATGTAAATAGATGTCTACAATAACTCAAAACTTAGTTGTTCAATTGGGCTTTTTTTGTGTGTGTAGTAGTCGTAATGTAAATTTTAAATGTATCAACTTTTCTTTATTTGAATTTGACTATTTTACTAACAAATGATTTGGTAGGAGCTTATTTACTCTTACTATATATATATATATTATGTGATATTATGTTATAGTATACAATATCACTATGGATATCATCACCATTCCGTCGTCATCAAATCAATCAACTATAAACTAGTAACTCGATCAATTAAATGACCAATCTAATTTTAAAATTATTGGAATAAGTTAAAAATTTGAAACCTTTAAGGACTAATTTAGTTTGAATACATATCAATAATATTACTGTTGTTAGACTATGGTTTGATAATCACCATAAAAATTTAAGATATTAAATTGGATTAGTTGTTGAATCAATTGAGATAGTGGTTTAAGGTTTAATGGTTTAACCATTGAACCGTACTTACATTTATAGTAATAAATTAATAATTTTTTAATTTTATATATTATATATTATTAAAAATATTATTAATAAGTTTCATAATCTAATATTAAAATTTAAATAAATTGATATTCATCCGTAATCATATTTTGAATTCAAAATAGTCAACTAATACTTTAAATAGTAAATGTATCATTATTAGTAATTATATTTTATAATAATGCTTATATAATATTATAATATGAAAAGAAAAAAATTATACAAAAAATAATGATATTTAGTACTAAAAATAATATTATTTTATTTTAAAAACTAAACATTTTTTTAAATATTTTGATTGGTTCAACTAGTTTTCTACCAATTTATTACTAGTTTGCACCCGTTCATAGCTAGTTTGACTAATTTTTAACTAGTTCTCACCGATTCTAAAATTTTTCAGTTCCCTTCTTCATCTAAATTAAACCTGGTACTAGTTTTTAGTCAAACCAGTTGAATCATTTGATCCAATTTGATTTTTTATACGCTACAAAAAACTGAATATTACATTAGAAGTACCTTCACAGTGAAATCCCCAAGAGATTATTAATTTAGTTTCAGTCAATATTTTCTCACAAAAAAAAAATCGCAAAATTTTTCAGAAAACTGGAAGCACAAAAAGCACTCGAAGTCCCATGAATTTTTTTTTTTAATAAAATGTTATAAGCAGTCACATATTTATTTCTCATGAACAATATAACTAACCTTTTATTTGTGTAAAAAATGAAGAGGAAAAGGATTGAAGGGTGAACTCACATAAACAAATTGAATCACAAAATCCGCGGCAAGGATTACAAGAAAGGCAGAGCGAAGAATCACAATGTTTGCCATAATGCCGCACTTTGTTTCACTCTCTTCAGCAAAATTGAGGCCTTTGTGTTCAAAACAATGATGGGAGTCATTATCAGAACCAATAAACAAATAACTAAATAATCATAATTAAGAAAATAGTTAAATATTTTAAATATGTCATAAAGAAATTTTTTTCTACAAATACTATTATTTAATGTTTTCCTTTAACTTATGCCTAAGTCTTTTTTAATGAAGGGCAAAATTAGAAAAAATATTAACTTTTGAGACAAAATTCATTTACCTCTTACACATTAGAAGAAAACATATTTAAAAATGTTTCCAATATTTTAAAATGGAAAGAGTATATTTCAAATGGGTTGAGGCATAATTAATAGTGCATCACTGCAATAAATTCATAATTTAATGAATTTATTTGCATTAAATACTCATTCAGATTTATTATATATTCCACTTGGTTTTTATCATATGCACATATGTTAACAACTTCATACATATTAAGAAATATAGTTAAAATTAATTAAAAACTATAAATTTGTCTAAAACTTTTAGAAATTTCCAATATTACCCTTATTATAGTTAATGGAAAGTTTATACTTTAGGAAATTTAAGAAATAGTAACACAAGGGATTTTAGGGAAAAATAATTAATACTTTTAACAACTTGCAAAGTATATACTCCCTCTGGTAGTTGTATGGCCATCTTTGGCAAGATTTTCAAATATTATGTGCTTTGGATTTAGGTTCTGATATGACACCTATTATTTAATTTATATAATTCATAATTATAATTATTAAAACTAAATCTTCTCATATATTCTTAATCATAACCAATTATTTTGAGCATATATATCATTCATATAAATATATATTATTCATATTTTTTAGCATATTTATAGCTTAAGGAGTTTTAAGGGGTTGCTTAATATATTTCTTTGTGTTTAATTTACTTATTTTATTTTTGGTTCCAGGAAGTTGAAATTAATTTTGAAAATAAGAATAATATATTTTAATATCAAATACATAAATATCATTTTTAAAATTGAGACCATTGTGTTCAAAACAATGATGGGAGTCATTATTAGAACCAATAAACAAATAACTAAATCATCATAAATAAGAAAATAGTTAAATATTTTAAATAAGTCATAAAGAAATTTTTTTCTACAAATATCATTATTTAATGTTCTTCTTTCACTATCATTTAACTCATACTTAAGTCTTCTTTAACTAAGGGCAAAATTAAAAATTTATCAAACAAAAATTATTTGTCTTTTATATTTTAGAACAAAATATATTTAAAAATGTCTCCAATATTTTAGAATGGAGGGTTTATTTCAAATGAGATGGGCGTAATTAATAAGGCATAACTACAATAAATTCATAATTTAATGAATTTATTTGCATTAAATTATGAATTTATTTTATTTTTTATTCCAGGAAGTTCAAATTAATTTTTAAGATAAGTATAATATATTTTAATATTAAATATATAAATACCATTTTTATTAAAGAAATAAATTAATAAGTCAAAGATTTTCTTTTTAAAAAAATCTGTTTGGCAAAAAAGTCATCTATTGGACTAGGTCCACAAATTGAAGGCCTCACAATTTAAAATGCTTACAAAAATACTTATAAATTATACATAAACAAAATCTGAATATTAACAGTGAGATTATAATCCACATTTTTTATAAGATATGAATTATATTTTTACTAACTAAACTAACATTTATTGACCAATTCGAGAAGATATTAACCTCACTTGTGCGTGCACGCCCGCATATGGAGGTTGAAAAACTTAAAACCTTTATTTGGACGTCACCATAAAAGGGGAAGAAAGAAAAATACTCAAACACATGCTAATTAACTTAATTCCATAGATACTGGACTTTCATTACAAGCGAAGCAATATACATTAAATTCATTACATAAGATTTCATAATCATTTAGGGAAACATTTCAATAATTGAGAACATGAATTAATTAATGAATTAAGGGCACTTGGGCCCCCCTTTCTTGGTCTTCCACTGATCATAGCAAGGACACTCTTCCCTGTGACCATATGTTCCTGATGGCACACACAAACATTTCTGGCAACACTCATTGCAGGACAATAAGCATAAGTTTCTGTGAAATTCTACTTTTGAACACCGATAATCACATGCACTTGCACATTCTGAGTAATTAATTAGAAAACATCATTAGTATAAACAAATCTAATTAAAGCATATATATGATCCCCAATAAATTATATATAAAGACCCAAAAAAATTTTTAAAAAAATTATATTACTAATTATTTTCTTAAATTTCATAATATATTATTAGAAGTGAACAATATATCCTTCAAAATTTAAAAATACTATAGTCCTAATTCCTAAAAAGTAGTCAAGATTTTAACATTATTTTTGACATAAAATTGTTAAGGTTTGGTGTTTATTCCAGTTTTCGTAACATTTTTTTCCAAGAAAAAAAGATATTTAGTCATATATATTTTTTTTGTATGACTTCATTCTGCATGGTATCCCTATCCCATACATAGTCACGTTCTTTTATCACTTTGTTAATTTGTTTTTATGAATGCATGAATATAAGGGATTTAATTTGTTAAAATATCAAACGAAACCAGTGACATTATTATATAACAAATTTTAGGAGATTGATTAGAATACTTACGTTCTGGACGAAGTGATCCTTCTCCACCAGCCTGAACATTTCGAGAAGAAAAAAAATTAATTAAATTCGCAATTATGTACAAACTACAAAGATGTCCATAACAATTGTATGTGCTCTTATGGAACATAATTCAATTTAATTCCAAGATTTAGTTTACTTAAACGATAATATATATAGATCATATAAGCTGAAGAATTAATTAAATTCTTAATCATGGAGTGTTTTGAACACAATCAATTTTGATATATGATTTAAAAGTTAATTACAATTTTTTAATCCATTGATTTGAGTAGTTTATTATTTCGCCTTTTTTCCCACACATTTTTTAAAACTCTTTTATGTGTAACCATTTGACAATTCTTTGCATACGACACACGAAAAATAAAAAAATCACAAGTCCATTAAAAGCAAACAAAAATGAAATGCAAACAGAGAGTAAACCTTCAAAATACAGTAATTCAAAACTTAGTTGTTCAATTTTTTTTCGTTTTTGATTTTTTTTGAAGTAGTTGTAAATTGTAATGCAAATGTTGAAGACAGTTTACCGTACTTTTTTAATGATATTTTTTTATCAATTTTTTATTTGAATGTCATTATTTTACTCAAAAAGTATTTGATAGGAGCTTTCACCTCTGATTATTTACTCTTACTATATATTTTAAATGACATTGTATTATATATAATATGACTATCGGTCTCATCACAATTCGATATTTTTTCCTAAAAATATATAAATATATTAATATCTAAAAAGGATACAAATTAACTAGAGTCTACAACAAAATTAGATGAAATAAAACAAGAGAAAATTCATAATACCAGATAAAATAACACTATAAGGGGTAACAAATATTCTGAGAACTAAGCAACTCTCACATGTGGCTTTTTTCTCTATGGATGGCATGGATAGGATAAGAAACCAAAGGATTAATTACTGTTTGAGACAAAACAATTCGATCATTTTATAATCAATGAACCATACAAACCAGTCACTAGATTAACTAAACGACCAATTTGAATTTTGAAAAAATTGAAATAAAAAATAAATTAAAAAAATGAAGTCCCTAGATATAAAATCCCATCAATATATCTTTTTTGGTATAAAAAGCTATGAAAAGTCATACTATAATGCAGCTTATCTTAACTCTCTGTTTGGATGAAAGGGAGAAAAAAATTAGGAGAAAAAATAAAAAAGAATATAGATACATGACAACTATCAAAGTTACCTTTCTAAGAGCGATTAGAGCTTTTTATCCACTCACCATACCTCTGCTAGACATAACATTACCAGTTCAAAGTGTATAGATTTTTTCTTATTTTGTTTCTTAATTTTTTCCCCCTCTATTTACAGTGCAATGTTGGAGACTCGCATCTAGTTTTGTGCAAAAAATGAATAAGAGGAGAGAAGGATGAACTCACATGAACAGATTGAATCACAAAAGCTGTAGTGAGGATTACAAGAAACGCAGAGCGAAGAATCACAATATTGTTTGCCATAACGCTGTGTTTGTTTCCCTCTCTTCAACCAAATTCAGACTTGTGTGTTCATAACAACGTTGAGGGTGATCAATTTATAGAACTCAAATTAATTGGGGAATAATTAATGCACATCCACAATAAATTCATAATTTAATGAATTTCATTATTTGCTTTAATTGCAATAAATTTATTAAATACTCACTCAGCTTTTATTGTAAAAATGATGCATTTTGTTACTCTTTACCTTAGACTATTTATTTGCTTACTTAACTTGCATGCATAACTCCAAAAGAAAATAGACTAAGTAGTATTTAGCTTTTTTTTTTTATTAATTGAATCTGTTTTGAATAACAGATTATGGTGGTTATCCATTATTCCACTATATCTTTAATTATCCCAAAATATCTCATATTATTTTTATTATTATTATTTTGTGGATTTTCTGTTGTAAACAAGTGTCTATAAATAGAATGCATTTTAGTTGTATTCTACACATCAATCAATTAGAAAGCTCCCTCTTTTCCTTCACTCTCTCCTTCTACTTTTCTCTCTTATCTTCTTCATTATTTTATAACATGTTATTAGTATGATAACTCGCTTTTATCATAAGGTGGGTGATTTTATTCTTAATTGTACATACATTTATTACATGAGATTGGAGATTAATGCTCATACTAATGAACATCTCTAAAAGAGATGGAGGCACACTACCTCATATAATGAGTCAATCTCCATCATCTAGGTACCTTTATTTAATATGTGTTGTTAGATTTGTTACTAAAATTCTTTACATTCGTTTACTATTTATTTGTCAAATTAATTATTTGTACAATTACTTTTTTATTCTTTTTGTTCTCCATCTCTCTTAATAATAAAAAAAATTTCTTTTTTCTATTGAGAATAAAAAAGGATATGGCACATCCAGAAGTATGAGGCACAATTAAATTCCTAAAATAAATAGATACATAGAATATAAAGTTGATTATGAAGTTATCCATATAAACAAAATGCAAAATGAATCTTAAAGTTATTCACATAAAAATATAAAAGTGAATCCTATAGATATTCCCACAAAACATATGGTAAATTTAAAAGATATTTACACTCAAATTTATAGAGTGGATCCTGAAGATATTCACATAGGATATAAAGTGGATCTTGAAGCTATTCACAAAGAATACAGAGTAGATCCTGAAGATATTTATAATTAAATTTATTTATTTATTTATTGCTTACTTAAAATTATATGTTTGTTATTATTGAGGATACTTAATTACCTCCTTCTATATATCCTATTTTCTTTTCTCCCATATCAAAGGTTATTGTGTGTTCACACATAAATTTTATTGCTTACTCTATTAGCTATTCTTATTTATTTATTGAATGTAAATAAGTTTGATTTTTCATAAATCATAAAATTATTCTTAGTAAATGAGTCCTAACTTATTTATTATTTCTTTTATAGCACAAATATGTCAAACCTAGTAAAACTTGAATTTGTAGCACTAAATATTACTAGAAAGAATTATTTATCCTGGGTTTTGGATGTTGAAATTCATTTGAATACAAATGGTCTTGACAAGACCATTAAAAAAGAGAATACCGTGTCACCACCTCCATAAAAGGTTAAAAGATTGAGTACCTTACAATAAAAAACCACCTTATCCTTTGGAAAAGCTTAAAAGAAAAGTTTGACCACCTAACAAGTGTCATTCTTCCTAAAATCCATTACGAATGGATGCATATGCGCATACATGATTTTAAAACTATAAGTGATTATAATTCAGCTATGTTTAGAACCAGTTCTAAACTCAAACTATGTGGAGAAAATAGTCACTGATGTTGACATGCTAGAAAAAAAACATTCTTCACTTTTCATGCATCCAATATGCTCCCACAGCTATATATTGTGAAAAAGATTTTAAGAAATATTCTGAACTGATATCATGTCTTTTGGTCGCTAAGCAAAACAATGAACTTCTAATGAAAAACCATGAGTTACGCCCCACTGGCACTGCTCTATTCCCTGAAGTGAATGTAGCAACTCATGACAACCACACTTTTGGGGAATCTCATGGTCGTGGTCGTGGTCCTAACTGCGGTCGTGGATGTGGTCATGGTTATGGCCATGGATAGGAACAAGGTCAAAGTGGCAATATGTAGAACACAAATTTTCACCCAAAGAGACAAATTGAGAAAAATAATAAGAGAAAGGGTCGACAAAACAACAAAAATATTGAAAATAAATGCTATCGCTGAGGTGGAATTGGTCATCGGTCTCATACCTGTCGTACCCCAAAGCACCTTGTTGATCTTTATCAAGAATCCCTTAAAAAGGAAAATAAGATAGAGACAAACTTTGCATCTTATGATAGTAAGTCTGATTATGGAAATATGGATGTCTCCCACTTTAATATTGCTGATTTCTTTGCTAACCCAGATGGAAGGATTAACCACCTAATTGGTGATGGAACTGTCTAAATAAATAAATAAATAAATTATATTGGCATGTTTTATTTTATACATTGTCTTTTCTAGAACATTTAAGTTTTTCTTTTCATTGGAATTTATGTTTCAAGCATTATTAGAACATTGAATGTTTATAAATTTATGATTTACGTATGTTTATTTATTTTCCTTTTAATGTCCTTGAAGAATGGCTATTCCATTGGTTGGCACCAACATTAATCCCGAGGATATATGTCCTGCAGATAGTGCTACAAAGTATACAATTCTCAAAGATATGAAATATTTTTCAAATTTAGTAATGTGAAAAGCTTATATCAGTATCATATCCGGTAGTACAGAACTAATCAAAGGCTCTGGAAGAGCCAATATAATATTATAATGAGGAATGAAATTGATGAAGAAATTAAGTACTGACATGTATTATGTGAAGACACTAAACCGTTTACAAGACGACAACAACAACAACAAATCTTTGTTCTACCTAACCCTTCATTTCTCTTTATTTATTTTAAAATTTTCAAATCACATACACATGAAAGGACATTATTTAATCCCTTATTTTACCTTCCTTTTGCTTGGATTTCTACCAATTGTCAGTTCTCTTGCAAATTTGCCCAGTTTTGGAAAAGTGCAAATTTTCTACAGATTAGATGCATACACTTTTTGAGGTTGATGGTATTACTAAATAACTTTTTTTTTATTTTTTCTTTGTGCAGCCTGTTGATAAAAAGGGGGAGACTTTAGAACTAAACTCCACTTTAGTTGGCGTTTGTTCCAGAAACGCCAACTAAAATGGCACTTTAATTGGCGTTTATGAAATAAACGCCAACTAAAATGCCCCTTTAGTTGGCATTTCTAATACATAAATGCCAACTTTTCTCTTTTTTTTTTAAAAAGCTTTTGTTGGCAATATTTAAAAAAATAATGATTTAAAGCGTTGCTTGCACAAAGCCAATATTTAGAAAAAAAAATACAATTATATATATAATTCTATTAAATTCATTAACAAAAACAAATATATTACATTAAAAATTATACATCCTAGTAATTTAATTACAATTCAATTAAAAAAATTTACAATTCAATTTCTAACATATCAACATCAATTCCTAACAAAAAAGCTCCTACTTACAAACTAAAAAAATATTTTTAGTTGTGCAGGTACCCACACTTAGTTTATCTATATTCGTAACTTCTCTCTTTGCAGGTATCTTAATTTTTCCCTTATTAGCTCCAAACTGAACACAGTAATTTTAGTGATAAAAATTGCATGTGAAGTATCTTTTCCAGTAATTTTAGCAACAGACCCTCTGGTGCAATATTCCCATATAAGAATGGCACCCGAAGCTATCACTAGACTGTCCAGAAAAATTAGAAGAGCCTGAGAAAATGAAAACATAAAAAAAAACAAAATTAGCTTTCATTCAGGACTCAAGCTAGTCATGGATTTAAGTTAATATGTAGTAGTACTAGTTAATACTTTCATTGTAGCTGCATTGCATATAAGAAGTGTGTAGAGCAATAAATGCTGTCTTGTTACAATTAGTAATATTTTCACTGTTTCAAGAGAATGTGCTTGGGATGAGTCAATTTGCAATAACATCATGGACATGCCTTAAGCTTAAGCTATGCCCTGAATAATTCTAACAGTTACCAGCATATTTACGATCAGTGGGTGGGCCATGAACATTAAAAATTTTTTCTATCTTTAATTTCAAAATGATTTGACTTTATTAAAGTTGGTGCCCTATAGGGGAAGTAATATATATATATATATATATGTAACTATTGCGGAAGAAAAGATACTATTGCAGATGTGAATTAGATGCTCCATCAGTTGTTCATATGTCAATTCAATCCTGATTATCCCTTGTCCAATGCAGTTGTTCATATATCCAAACTCAAAAGCTTAAACTTCTGTGACTGATCATAGTAAGGATCAGTTCAATTCAAAAGTATATGCTTTGAAGTGAAAAATCTAAAAGAATAATAATAATAATAATAATAATAATAATAATAATAATAATAATAATAAATCAATGAGCAACAGGGTAAGTATTACCTCAATTTTCTTCAGCTAAGCTTCAATGGTTGCTTTCTTGCTATTTTCCCATGCAACAATAGTAGAGAGCTTCTTTTGGGCTCTGTTAACATATCACAATTTTTTTTTCTTGCCTCAGTTATGAAGATAGAAGACAGTCATAAAAATAAAGCAAAACTTTCAAAAAACATGTGAAGAAATATGCATGAAGACCATTTCTGTCATGTTTTTCTTTGCAGGGACTTCCATATTTGGCATTTGAAGAATCAAGTTTGAGTCTTTCTAAGATAGTAGCCAAATAATTATTAGCATTAATCTATTGTGGCCTTCACATCAAATATTTATAAGAAAATAGGCTCATATGTATACATATATCAGACAAAACATAAGAGAAGTGAAGAAATAAAAAGTCTAATTACTTGTTCTCTACTTTGGACTTCTCACTGTCTTCTCATGCCTTGATATAGGACATCCTTTTCTCTTTCTCCACTTCTGCCAAAGCAATATCTGTACCACATAGAGATATATAGAAAGTACATAAACTTCTTGCAGGTAATTAAGTTTAGTCCCATTAAAAGGATTTACCGAATCTAAGTTAATACTATGACTAAGGGAGAGATTAGGATATGTGATATATATCCACAAAAACACAAGAAAATATACATTTTGGTATAGCTAAAATCTTAACCAAGCTAGTAAAAATTTTATCTATTCCATGAAAATTCAGAAATTATAAATCAAACATCAATCATTCTTCCATATATCCATCACGAACATCCAATTTTTCCGTAGGATCATTAATCAATAATCTATAAAAATTAAGTTACACACACACACACCTATATATAAATGAGCTTGTTCATTAGATGAGTAACTTTACCTTTCTTCTTTGATCAGGCAACATCGTGACAACTTAGAATAAAACCATCGGATAAATAAGCCAATAGGTGCACCAAAAAGCCTCCTCTCAAATACAAAATCCAAATCACCAAACCCTCACTTCCCATTTGAGAACCTAGAAAAAGCTATAATCCCAAAAATGATGAAGTGGAACTACAACAACCGGATCACAAGGGACTGATCAAATGCAACGAAGAAAGATCTAAATACACTATGAAAGAGCAAGGAGAAGAAAACTTATTGTAAGAAAATTGCAACTAAAATGGAAGCTAAACAAGGAAAGGAAAAATGGGCACGGTTTGGCGGCCACAATAGCAACAATAGTTGAAACTATGGAAAATATACAATAGTTGAAACAATAATTCAAAGAAGAAGCAAGAGTGTGACGGCTATCGAAATATATATGAACCAAGAAGAAGCAAACCTGAACAAGGAAGAAGTGAGAAGGAGATCGGAGAAAATGGAGACGAACGACCCAATGGCGGAAGGGGAGGCGGAGACTTCTGCCGGCGAAATAGAGCTGGAGGAAAGGAACAACCGAATGACCCAGTGAGGAGGAGATCAATGTTGGCGAAATCAAAGGTGAGGAGGAGTTAAACGACCCAAAGAGGAGGAGATCGATGCTATTGTGAGAAGAGAAGAGAAAGACGGAGTCGACAGGGACGCGTTCGAAGAATAAAGAGGAGAGAGAAAAAAAGTAAGAAAAATGGAAAGGAAGAATAATGATCACATCCGTTTATCTTTTTCTAATCAACGGTACAAATATCAATCTGTGTCTTCTTTAATTTTTAAAATAAAAATCTCAAAATTTTAGATAGCGTTTTTTCAGACAAACGCCGTCTAAAGTCTAGACATTGCTTGGTGTTTATCCATAAATGCCACCTAAAGCCTAAACTTTAGTTAGCGTTTGTTAAAATAAATGCTAATTTTAATATTTTATTAGCGTTTTATTAACAAACACCAATTAAGGTGAAATATTAGTTGGCGTTTTTTCATAAACGCCATCTAAAGTCTAAACTTTAGTTAGCGTTTGTTAAAATAAATGCCAACTTTAATATTTTATTAACGTTTTATTAACAAACGCCAATTAAGTTATAGACTTTAGTTAGCATTTTTTTAAACAAACGCTAACTAATCTTCTATGCCAGATTTTTATTGGCGTTTTTAATAATAAATGCCACCTACTGAGCGCCAATAAAACCTAAATTTGACGTAGTGTTTACAGCCTTTCTTCCCCCGCGTCTTTTCTGTGATAAACATGGAACCTTTCATTCTTTCCTTACTCTTGGTGTCATACTTTATATGTTGTTTTGTCTGGCCTTTCTCTTTAAAACTGGACAACGTTTACTAACTTGTACAAATCTTACTTTTGCTTGTTGCAGCTTCCAGCTCCAGTGGATGAAGTTCCTATGCTACTTACAGAGTAAATACACGTTTATGCGGTTACATGGCTTAGTGGAATAGCATTTTACATTGTTCTACTGTTGGCTTATCATATCATGACTCAAAACATGAGTCTGATATAGTTGATCTATGCCTAAAAAAAAACCTATATAAACATCATGTACATAATAGAGTCATCAAAAATCGATCTGATGGTATCACATAGTGATGTTGAACCGTGTTGCAAAGAGACCAACAGTGGATTACATTACAAAAGTCTTGTATTGTATACTATTACTACTTGCCTTGCATTCTCCTGTACATTAGTTTTCTTATTTGCTAGTGTTGCCCTTCTGACATATAATCACGTTGTCTTGTCATTTTTCTTTGGTCTCTTGTTCATATACTATCTGAGAATGTTCTGATGTGCTGCTTTAGTTGAAGGATTTTTCATGTTGGGTTTTGAGTTAGATAGAGTTTAGGCATGTGACAATGTAACGGGGTCGTGACCCAAAAGGATAACAAGAAAAATAAAAAGTTAAAGAAATGAAAAAAAATAACAGATTAAAACTAGTGTATTAAAAACCGAGCTGACCAGTTCAATCAGTCCAATAGGGAATTGGTGTTTGGTTTGATCCTGTTATAGATAAAAACTGAGCAATTTCAGAACTGGTACAAAACCAACTGGTTAAGAATTAGTACAAAATTGATTTGAACTGGTCTAACTTATTTTTTTAATATTTTTTATTTTTAAGATAAAATAACATTATTTTTAGAATTAAGTAACAATATTTTTTATATAAATTTTTTCTTTCTATATTATAATATTATATAAGTATTATTATGATGTATAATTATTAATAATGATAAATTTACTTAAAAAATAATATGAAAATAGAATATTAATTGATTATTTTGAATTGAAAATATAATTATAGATAACTTATTTAGATTTTAATATTAGGTTGTAAAATTTATTAATAATATTTTAAATTTTCTATATAATATATATAATTAAAAATTATTAAATTTACTTTCTATCCTAAATTGAATATTAATTTTATGATCGTGGATAAATATCTTTTATATTTTTCATCTATATTATTTAAAATATATTAATTTATTCACAACTAATCCAACTATTGAACCTGTGCCTCAACCAGTCCAATGGCTGGTTTGATTTTTAATACCTTAATTAAAACTGAATGTTGCACTTTTGCTTTAAAAGTAATAAAAATGAATAAATACTTTTGAGTGTTAATGATAATGAGATAATAAACATTGGAAAAGATATTACTTTCATCTTTGCTTTTGCATACTAAATATGGTGGTTTAAGTTAGGCCTGAGATAATGGTATAGTATTACTTCCTTTGTCCCATGTTACTTATTGTTTTATAAGATTTTAAATATGCCAATTTATTTATTTATGTTTTTGGATAAATGGGTCAATATCGTAGATAGTAGAAACGAAACTAAGACATGGAGCACAACCCATTAATAAGATCCCTACAACACACTGAATACTGAATACTGAATACTTTGAAAAGAAAATCTAAGAATATCAACATCATAGCTAAACACACAAGGTTGAGGCTGAAGAGGCTTTTGACGAAGAAATTTGGCCTGAATTGGGGTAGACACGAGCACCATCAGCTTCCCTTACCGACCTCTATTTTGAAAGGTTGTTGGGTTGATTCATCCACCAGAGTCAATTCCGTAAGTGCCAAAGGAAGAATCTTGATTTATCATAACCATTCATTCTTATCCATTGCCTGAAAATGATAAGCCAATCTCTCGAGATGGAATAGAGTCAGAATGAGCGAATGAATACTGTTTCCTGCCATTGACTTTACTCGAACAATAATTAATGGCAAAGTAAAATCCAACCGTTCCCTTCTAAGGCCCCCAAAGTTGGGCTATTACAGCAATGAAATCATAACAAAGCATATCAACGGCTGCCATTGCTTCAAAGAATGGATCATATCACTTTCTTGTGCATCTTCTATGTATCATATCAATTTTATGATCAGATATCTCCAAAGGGACAATGGATTAGATCATTTTGTGCTAATCAAATATGCCCTCCATTCCAAAATTTCTTTGTCGTTTGACCCTTTTCATTTTTTTTTCAAAAGTTTTGTTGTTTTAGAATTTTAAAATTTCATTTTCCAATTATATATACCTTCATTTATTATCATTATTCTCTTTTATTTCCCTCTCTTAATTACAATATAGATTAATTAAATAAGAACATTTTTTGTCAATATATACAATAATTACTGTGCGCCAAAATTTTAAACAACAAAAGTTTTGAAATGGAGGGAGAACTATTATTTTGAATCCTTAATGTCAGAATGTTCATCCCTCGAGGATCACTAGCCTATAAATTGTTTTATAATATAAGGCATTTTATAGATTATGTCATGTATTTAATTTTTTTACCCAAAATACCCTTGAGAAGTGATGAAATTTAATTAATGTTTGGAAAGTTTAATTCACAGGTCAACTACACTAAATAATATTAAATGACGATAGCTTAGTAAATGATGGAATTGTTTTTGAGTTATTAACTACCACCCTTGATTCATACGCGGTAGTTAAAAGTGTCTTATAAATTAAAATTAAAAAAATATTTTTTATTTCTTAGTTCTCATTACTTAAGTACTCTCTCCATTTTAGTTTAGAAGACACTTTTAACTATTGCACATAGATCAATAGTGATCATTAATAACTGAAATTTTTTTTTCTAAATTACCTTTATTTAATATAATTGACCCATAAATTAAATTTACTGGTATTAATTAAATTTCATCTTTTTTCAGTGATATCTTAGGTAAAAATAATTAAATATATTATATAATTTTTAAGTTTTATATGGACTTATAATATGAAATATAAATTTTTTCAAATTCCTTATATTGAAAAAGAGAGGGAGGATCTGTCTATTTCACTTTTAAGCATTCAAACTCTTGACCCAAAAAAAAAAAAAAGCATTCGAACTCTGTCCAACGAAAAACCACATTAGCGTTGGACCTCGATCCTTTCCAATTAGAAGGAGATAGATCCAATGGTATTTCTCATTTAACATGTGGAAGCCATTACTGTGTCTATGTTAACTACACCTGCATACACACACACACATATGAAGGATGAACTGTTTCAAATGACTGAAAAACTCAAAGTCTTATATGGAGAATATCCATTACCATAGGGGAAAAAAGAAAATCAAACACATAATTAACTTTATTTTATAGATGTTAAACCTTCATCGTAAAAGATGCAATACATTCAATCATTACACAAAATTTCATAATTATTCAGAGAAATATTTAAAATTAAGAACATTAATTAGCTAAGGGCACTTGGGGCCCATTCCTTGGTCCTCCACTTATCATAGCAAGGACACTCCTCCTTGTGGCCATACGTTCCTGATGGTACACACAAACATTTCTGACAACACTAATTGCAGAAAACATGCCTTTATCCTAACATAATTAGTATAAACAAATCTTTTTTAATATACAAACAAATATTATATATATATACATATATATAAAAGTATCTTACTATGTCTCATATATTTAAAAGGAGTAGTTATTTTAATATAATTTTTTTTATTTATAAAACTTGAATATAAGATTTTTTACCACTCAATCTAATCACTATTAGTATTAGTATAAAAAAATCTAATTAAAACATAAATATGATCCTCTACATTCATAAAAGTGAATGAATTTTTTTTTTCATGTCAATTTTTTTACAAATATGTGAATATATGAATATAATAAATTTAATGTATTAAAATATCAAAGGAAATTAGTCACATTATTATATAACGGTTTTAAGGACATTGATTAATAGTATACTTACGTTCTGGACGAAGTGATCCCTCTCCACCAGCCTGAACATTTCGAGAAGAAAAATAATTAATTAAATTCGCAATTATGTAAATTGATGTCTACAATAACTCAAAACTTAGTTGTTCAATTGGGCTTTTTTTTTGGTGTGTTTAGTAGTCGTAATGTAAATTTTAAAGGTGTCAATTAATTTTTCTTTATTTGAATTTAACTATTTTACTAACAAATGATTTGGTAGGAGCTTCACCTTTGATTATTTACTCTTACTCTATATATATATATATATATTTTGTGTGATATTATGTTATAGTATACAATATCACTAACGATCTCATCACCATTCCATCATCATCAAATCAATCAACTATAAACTAGTAACTTGATCAATTAATTGACCAATCTAATTTTAAAATTATTGGAATAAGTTAAAAATTTGAAACCTTTAAGGACTAATTTAGTTTGAGCACATATCAATAATATTACTGTTGGTAGACTATGGTTTGATAATCGCCATGCCAAAAAAATTAAGATATTAAAAATTGGATTAGTTATTGAATCAATCAAGATAGTGATTTAATGTTTAATGGTTCAACCATTGAACCATAATTAAATTGATAGTAATAAAATTAATAATTTTTTAGTTTTATATATTATATATTATTAAAAATATTATTAATAAGTTTCATAATTTAATATTAAAATGTAAATAAATTGATATTCATCCATAATCATATTTTGAACTTAAAATAGTAAATTTATTATTATTATTAATTATGTTTTATAATAATTCTTATATAATATTATAATATGGAAAAGAAAAAATTATACAAAAATAATGTTATTTAGTACTAAAAATAATATTATTTTATTTTAAAAACTAAAAATTTTTTAAAAATTTTGACCAATTCAACTAGTTTTTTGTTAATTCATTACTAGTTTGCACCAGTTCACAGCTAGTTTGATTGATTTTTAACTAGTTCTCATCGGTTCTGAGACCCTTTGGTTTCCTTCTTCATCTAGACTAAATCTGGTATTAGTTTCCAGTCAAACCAATTGAACCATTTGATCCAATCCAATTTTTTATACACTACAGAAAAATTGTATATTAGATTAGAAGTACCTTCACAGTGAAGTTGTAACATCGTAACTTACTAGACTTTTAATCATACCTTTTATGTCTAGCAGAAAGAATTAAAAAATTAGAATAATTAAACTTTTAAACTTTTCAAAATTGGGTTGCTCAAAAAATAATAATAGTTTAACTAAAAATTTACTTTAATGATTAATAATCAAACCAATCGTATTGTAATTATCTTACTATTGTTTCAGAATATCTAGAGTAAAGCTAGCAAGTAGCTAGGATAGAAATCATAACTAGAATATATCACCATAATTTAATACATTTATTCTAGTATAAAATATATCTTCTAGTCTACTTCCCCTTAGTTAATCAGCCCTTTACCTTTGCCTTTACTTGTGCTTGACCCTAAGATTATTAGTCATTGAGTGTGAGATTTGGGGAAATCTTAATAGTATATATATTCATTCATACAAATCATGCTCATAATCAGGTAGTTATGCAAGCAAATCAAATAACTCATATTTCATGCATCTATAAGAGTTTCACCTTAACATTATTCACGTCTAAATTTTGGCAGAGTCTCTTTTTAATACTAGACATCCATAGCATTTCAAAACATTTATATGGAAACAACACATCCAATAGCATCACATAACATCCATAATTAATTCACAGAAAATGCATGAAATAAATAAAATGCTACCTTAACCGAAAAGTATTTTGAACTAAGCAGCTTGCCTTCCTTCATGAATTTTTAAGTACCTAATATTTACATGGGTACTTACTTGAAACTAGCCTTCCTTTCTTTTCCTTCTTTTTCCTTCTCTTTCACTCACACTCTCTTTCTCTCCCCCGGCTCTCTCTTTCTTTCACTCACAACTGGTGGTGTGTTGAAATGAAGAAATGGGAGGGATATTTATAATGTTGATGTCCTGGCCATCAAATGATATCAATTCATTGTGTACCTTCATTCAGTGTATTCTTATCATAATTCAATGTAACTTATTGGAACATCAATTCATTTTATACCTTTGTTCAGTGTATACTCATCATAATTCAATGTAACTTATTGAAACCATAATTCATTGTATACCTTCATTCAATGTATACTCATCATAATTCAATGTAACTTATTGAAATTACAATTCATGGTATACCTTCATTCAGTGTATGCTTATCATAATTCAATGTTTATCTTCATTCCTCATAATCTAAACATAAATCATATTAAAAATTCTAAATCATAGATGAAAATTTATGGATGTTACAGAAGTCCTCTAGAGATCATTAATTTAGTTTCTTAGTATCAGTCAATATTTTTTCAGAAAAAAAATTGCAAAATTTTTCAGAAAACTGGAATCACAAAAAGCACTTGAAGTCCCATGAATTTTTTTTTAAATAAAATGTTATAAGCAGTCACATTTATTTCTCATGAGCAATATAACTAACCTTTAATTTGTGTAAAAAATGAACAGGAAAAGGAGAGAAGGGTGAACTCACATAAACAAATTGAATCATAAAAGCCACGGCAAGGATTACAAGAAAGGCAGAGCGAAGAATCACAATGTTTGCCATAACACCTCACTTTGTTTCAGTCTCTTCAACAAAATTGAGACCTGTGTGTTCAAAACAATGTTGAAAGTGATTATCATAACCAATAAATAAATAACTAGATCAACATAATAAAAAAATACTTAAATATTTTAAATAAGTCTATTTGGCCTAAAATAAAATTGGGTTAAATATGATTATAGAACCCATAATGTGTTAGTAAAGATAAAATCTGTTAACCCCATTTTTCTTGTTAGGCCTTATAATATATATATATATATAAAAGGCCTCATGGATTTTTATTAATGGTGGCACGTGGAAGTCATACAGGTGGAAGTTACTTCATGAAACCTGGATGAAATTAACACGTAAAAGAAGTGGGAGAGAAAGCGGGGAGTACGTGGCCTTGAGGAGCTGAAATTCTGGTAAATGGATACAAACATGGGCTTAGGAAAACTATCGCTTGGTATTGCCTATAAATAGCATAAAGGCCGTCTTGAGGAGGATCATCATTAGCACATAAACACTATTATGCATTTACTTTTCTACTTTGTTTAAAGCATTCTTCATCTGAGCTTTCATTTTGTCTACTTTAATTTTCCAACATCGCTATACATCATCATTGTTATTTCCTTGAATGATTATCTATTTTTACTCTGCAAGCTTTAAGTTTTCAATATTATTTTTTCATCTTTGTTTTTGATACCTACATCTAGGAAAATTGTGGCAAAAGACCCCAGTGATTCACACTCGTTTTGATTAGAAGTCGAGATTCACAAATATTTTGAGATTCACATCTCTGGCATGCCTGAAGTACATACATATATTTTCATAAATTTTATTGTCAACAAAGTCATAAAGAAATTTTTTTCTACAAATGTCATTATTTAATGTTCTCCATTAATTTATGCCTAAGTCTTCTTTAATGAAGGGCAAAATTAGAAAAAAATATTAATTTATCAAACAAAAGTTATTTACCTCTTACATTTTGAAATAAAACATATTTAAAAATGTCTCCAATATTTTGGAATGAAGAGAGTATATTTCAAATGAGTTGAGGGGTAATTAATAATGCATAACTACAATAAATTCATGATTTAATGAATTTATTTGCATTAAATACTCATTCAGATTTATTATATATTCCACTTGGTCTTTATCATATGCACATGTTAACAACTTCATACAAATTAAGAAATATAGTTAAAATTAATTAAAGACTATAGATTTGTCTAAAACTTTTAGAAATTTCCAATATTACCCTTATTATAGTTAATGGAGAGTTTATACTTTAGGCAATTTAGAAAATAGCAACACAGGGGATTTTAGGGAAAAATAATTAATACTTTTAACAACTTGCAAAGTATATACTCCCTGTGGTTGTTGTATGGTCATCTTTGGCAAAATTTTCAAATATTATGTGCTTTGAATTTAGGTTCAGATCTGACACCTCTTATTTAATTTTATATAATTTATAATTATAATTATTAAAACTAAGTCTTATGAGATGTTCTTAATCATAACCAATTATTTTGAGCATATATATCATTCATATAAATATATATTATTCATATTTTTTAGCATATTTATAGCTGAAGGAGTTTTAAGGGGTTGCTTAATATATTTCTTTGTGTTTAATTTACTTATTTTATTTTTGGTTCCAGGAAGTTCAAATTAATTTTTAAAATAAGTTTAATATATTTTAATATTAAATACATAATACCATTTTTATTAAAGGAATAAATTAATAAGTCAAGGATTTTTTTTAAAAAAATCTTTTTGGCAAAAAAGTCATCTATAGGGCTAGGTCCACAAATCAAAGGCCTCACATTTCAAAATACTTATAAAAGTCCTTATAAATTATTCATATACAAAATCCAAATATCAACAAAGGGATTAGAACCCACATTTTTATGATACATGAATAACATTTTTATTAACTATACCAATATTTATTGACCAATTCAAGAAGATATTAACCACAGTTGTGCGGGCGTGTGTGTACATATGGAGGTTGAAAAACTTAAAACCTTTATTTGGACGTCACCATAAAAGGGGAAGAACGAATAAAAAAACTCAAACACATGCTAATTAACTTAATTCTATAGATACTGAACTTTCATTACAAGAGAAGCAATATGAACTAAATTCATTACATAAGATATAATCATTTAGGGAAACATTTCAATAATTAATTAATTAAGGGCACTTGGGTCCCCCCTTCTTGGTCCTCCACTGATCATAGCAAGGACACTCTCCCTTGTGACCAAATGTTCCTGATGGCACACACAAAAATTTCTGGCAACACTCATTGCAGAAAGTTAAGCATGCCTTTCTGTGACAATCTGCTTTTGAACATCGATAATCACATGCACTTGCACATTCTGAGTGATTAATTAGAAAACTTCATTAGTATAAACAAATCTAATTAAACCATATATATGACCCCCAATGAATTATATATAAAGACCCAAAATTTTTTTTTAAAAAAAATTATATTAATTATTTTCTCAAATTTAATAATATATTATTAGAAGTGAATAATATATCCTTCAAAATTTAAAATTGTTGGTTGCAATAAACAAAATGTCAGTATAAATCAATCTGAGTTGTGCCCAAGGACACTGTCCTTAAGAATTATTCCACCACAAATCGGCAACTCCCCAGGATTAAATTGATTCTTCTTGCCAGAGCAAGGCTTCAGAATAGCAGAAATAAGATAATGAGAAGCTCAGGAGAGCAAATAGAAAGAGGAGAAAGCTCTGAATAATGTCCGAGAGTTGGTGTGTCGAATTCAATTCTGGAGCTCAATATTTATAAGCTCCGAAATTAGTGAACGTTGGGCACACCATAACTGCAATTAAATGCTGGTCATGAACATTAGGAGACATGTGATTAAATCAGAAAACGTTATTGGACATTGGACATAAAACTGGTTAATAGTAAACTGTTTCTATACATTGGGTTGATCACGAATTGATGGAAGATAAAAACAGTTAATGAAGAATTAAAAAAAAATCCCAACATTACAGGATTCAAAAATGAAACTAGTAAAAAACAACTTTTCCGGTAAGCTATTTTATAATAAACTCTTTTGCATTTACGCAAAAATAATTTCCAGCAAAAGTGCCTAGTATAGTGTGTAACTCGCAAGCAAGGGGGGAGACAAATCGACGAATTTGAACTGTATTTGGCTGTGGTGGCTTGTTATTGTGCGCGTGAGCCCACTTCTTCTCTTAGGCCATCTAATTGCCCAATTTCACATCTTATTATATAAACACTAAGGCTCTTCTCTTTTGAACAATGTGAGACTTTCTTTCTTTTTAACACACACCCACACAAACTCTAACAATCCCCCACACATGTGTTAAAAAGATCTCTATCATCTGAGTTACAACATGAGTATAAACGTTTCAAATCTGGTGTCTTTTGGACTATGAACTAGACCTAGACCAATAATTCTTACTACACGGAGATATCAATGAAACATACGTTTCTATGAACCAACAAATCTTTGTTGTGCACTAGAGGCCTTATTAGTCAGAATATACTCCACAGTTTCTATTGTTAATGGCAGTTTTGCACTTTAAATGGCCATGCGCGTGCCTGGTCTTCAATGAATACTCTAGAGACTTTGCCACGATCTCATAGAAGCGGCCCTACTTCACATTCATCTAGGTGATTTCATCAAGTGCATCTGCAATGAACACACCATCCATAAGGAATATAAAAATCATTAAAAGCTTTGCTTAACCTCTCTAACAATGCATTCTAGCACTTACTCAAAACCATAGGAAGGAACAACAATTTTAGTGCTAGCAAAATTAACACATGGCTTGTTCTTACCCATATGAACCTCATTCATGAGATTTCCAATCACAGAGGTTGGGTTACCATCACTGTTAATTTCAAATTGGCTTAAATCTCATTCCCCTCGATGTTTCAATAACTTGTTTCTTCCCTAGGGGTTTTGTTAATGGATCCACCAAATTCACTTCTGATCTCACATAATCGATTGAGATTACACCATTTTTCAGTAGCTGCCTTATAATATTATGTCTCAATCGAATACGTCTACTCTTGCCATTAAAGACTTTGTTTTTAGCCGTAGCTATAGCCAATTGGCTGTCACAATATAAAGATACTGAAGGTGTTAGTTTTTCACCTAACAGAACATCTGCTAAAAAGTTTTTCAACCACTCAGCTTCATTACCAGCCAACTCCATTGCAATAAACCCAGAATCCCTTAAGGATTTTGTTAATATATTTTGCTTGGCTGATCTCCAAGTTACTACACCACTACCAAGAGTGAATATGTAACCACTAGTGGATTTGATCTCATCTGAATTTGAGATCTAGTTAGCATCATTGTATCCTTCTAGTACAGCGGGAAATCCACTATAAAATATATCATAATTCATGGTACCTCTTAAATATCTCATAACTCTGATAAGAGCTAACCAATGGTCATCACTTGGACAATGTGTATATCTACTCCATCTACAAACATCATATGTTATATCAGGTTTAATAAAATTCATCAAATGTAACAGACTCCCAATAATCTGTGCATACTTAGATTGAGCCACTGGATCACCTTTATGTTTTACTAATTTTGTGCTAGAATCATAAGGAGTGTTTAAAGGAGTATCATCAAAATATCCAAATTTTCTAAGAATTTCTTCAACATAATGTTCTTGAGATAATAAAATATTATTTTCACTCCTTATGATTTTAACACCTAAAATTACTTTTGCTTCACCTATATCTTTCATATCAAAATTTGATGTTAAGAAACTTTTAGTAACTTTTAGTCTCTTCCATTATATCCATGCTAGTACCAAAGATAAGTATGTCATCCACATACAAATAGATAATTACACAATTACTATTTATTATTTGCAACACCCCTCATGATAGTTTTCTTAGTTTTGTGTTCAGGACAGGAGGAAACAGGACGAAGGAAGGCTCAGGTGGAGTCTAGAAGAGCTCCACGTTGGGGCGAGAAGCAGGGCCACCGCAGTGAGGATCGGGAATTTTGTTTAAATCCGGATCAGTTCGTACGAATGGAAAGGAAAGAAACGAAGGGAGCGATGGAGGAAACTGAGGGAGCTCTGCTAGGGTTTATGTTTTTCGGCCATTGGAAGTTGTTTTTAGCCTCTAGAAGCTTGGATTCAAGTTAGTAAGTGTTTTATACTCCTCCCTCTCCATTTTCTTCGGTTAGAATTTGGGATTTTCGGTTTTGAAGTTGGATCTTCGGTTCTGGCCGAAATCCATCGATTAAAATGGATGAAATGGGATTAAGGAAGTGTGTTTTGGTATTCTAGTTGCTTGGGTATGAGTTTTCAAGGGATTGTTTGTGATTTGAGCTTAACCCTAGGTTGTTTTCGGTTAGGGCTCTTGGGAATTCGAAGTGTATGTGTTTGAGTAGTGTTTGAATGGTTCCTAGGAGCTTAATGATATATAAAAGGGGTGTTGGAACCTTGGATTAGGCCTAAAGTGGTTGAATTATGATATTTGGGTATCTGGTAGATGTGATTAATTGAGATATTGCGGTATTGTGAAGGTTATTGGTTAATCAAGAGGGGGTTCACGCATGTTGGACAATCCGAGAAGTTTGTGGAACTCATGTGTGTGGTATTGACAACCTAAGGTAACTGGGCGTTTGTTTGTTTGTATTGTATTATATGATAATATGTATATTTGTATATATATGCATGTTTCTTTCATACCACGATATTGATATGTGTGTGTGTGTTGTTTTCTATATATCGAGGTATGCACAAAGCTAGGCGATGATTTTGATGATTACGATGATGATTATGATGATGATATTGGCATGACATGACATGATACATACATGACATTATGATATGATGATGATGATTATATGATGATACATGAGCATCACCACATGACATTGTGCGATTGTGATATATGGTGGATTGGGTGGTGATGATGACATGATATACGATGATCTGAAATATGATGATATTAGATATGATTAGGGAGGATAAGGTTGGGATCCCTGTCGCTAAATCCTCCCTTATGGCCAGGGGAGTCAGGCGGCAATGGACTACACATTCCCTAAATCACCACCAATTCGAGGTGGTCCTAGGGAAGGAGAGCCACGATCCAAGCACTAGTGTAACATTTGGCCAGGTTTCATTAGTGTAAGGTGAGTTTGATAATGTCCCGGAATCGGTCTTCACTAATTGTTGGAAGGGAGTTATCTATATGAAATGTCCTGTTATGACGATAGCCTGTGGTTCTAGCTGTGTGTGAGGGAGACATGCATACCATTCATTTGACATTGCATTCATGAGTTGCATGAGACATATGTTTATATATGTGTGTGTGGTTATCCCTGGTTACTGAGACATTATCTCACACCCCTCTCCCATGAACTAACCTTTCAGATGACGATTCTGGCACTAGTTTGGAGAAGACGCGGGAGTAACTACGTACGTGGGAATAGTCTATGTAGTATTTGTAATATTGGATATGTATCGTGTGCCAAGTAGGATAGGAGGTTTTGTAATGGATGTATAACTTTGATAAGGATTGTTATGGACAGATGTATGTATGGTTATGTATGTGGTGTGTATGTGTTATGTATGATGAAAATTGGATTTGGTTGATTAATGTGCTTTAGAGCCTGTAGCCCGTTTTGTCAAGTTGGGGCTCAAGGGGGTCAAATCTCAGAGGAGTGGTTCCTTTGAAGTGAAACCTCTTTGGACAAGTTGGGTTGGGGGTTTTGGACCTGTACGATTGGTCTTTGAGCGACCAGTTACCTTTGGTGGCAATTGAAGGTGATTAGTGGTGAGTTTTGGTTAATAAGTGGCCAAAATGGTATCGAGGATCTAGAATCTTCAACGGAGTTGGATTGAGGTGAAAGTGGTGTCTGTGGATAGTTTGGGACTAGATTGACTTGTAGGAGTTGGAATCAAGTCAATCGGAGGTCGGAGCATAAAGTTATGTGCATCGGAAGTTCACCTTAGAGTGTGAAAGTTGCTAATATGGAATATCAGCATGGGGCACTGCGGCTCCAGGGTCCAAGCCGCAGTGCCAGCGAAGATAGAAGCGATGGTGAAATAGGGGAGGCCGGAGCCGTGGCGTTACTTTAGCAATCATAGCCCCAACCTAGATTTTATTGTATTTTGGTCCGTTTCCGCTGTTCCGAGGATCTGAGGAGTCATTTTGAGATGTTGGGCTTGTGTTTAGTTCGATTTTGAAGTTTTTGGTCAAGTTTGATGGTGTCAAGAGATAGGGTACTACATTATTTTTGTATAAACACATCTTTCCACTTCAATAGTAGAAAAACTATTACTTAACAATACCTGATCAAGTTTCTCATGCCATTGTTTAGGTGCTTGTTTCAAACCATACAAAGTTTTCACAAGTTTGCACACTTTGTTTTCTTACCCAGGAACAACACACCCTTTGGGTTGTTTCATATAAATCTCTTCTTTTAAATCACCATTTAGAAAAACTATTTTAACATCCATTTGATGAATATAAAGCTTATAAGTTGAAGCCAAAGCAATCAAAATTCTTATTGAAGAAATCCTTGTAATAGGAGAAAAGGTATCAAAGTAATCAATATTTTGTTTTTGTGAAAAACCTTTAGCTACTAGTCTTACTTTATATTTACCAATAGATCTATTAGGATTGTACTTCTTTCGAAAAACCCATTTACACCCAATAGGTTTTGTTCATGGAGGCAAGTCTACTAAAACCCACATTTTGTTTTGGTTTAGAGAATCAATTTCTGCTTCAATTGCCTCTATCCATAACTTAGCATTAGGAGAAGAAATAACTTCATAAAAATTTGAGGGTTCTTCTTGAACTAAATAAGTGTAAAAATCATTTCCAAAAGAAGTTTCTTTTCTTTGTCTCTTACTTCTCCTTAAACTTTCAACCAAATTTTCATTTGAGATATTATCATGAAAAGAAGGTAGATTTTCAACTCTTTGAGAAGTATGCTGAACTTTTAAAGGAAAAACATTTTAAAAAAATTCTGCATCTTTAGTCTCAATAATAGTATTGTGATCCAAAATATCACTTTTCAAAATGAAAAATCTATAAGCAGCACTTTGTCTGTTAGTTAGGCTGACTTCCCAAGAGAGGGGGTGAATTGGGAAGATTAAAATTTTCTGCACAAAGTGAGAACAATGAAGAAAGCAAGTATGACAGAAAAACAGAGTATAAAGCAGTAAGATAAAAGAGTAGTGATAGAGAGAAGAAAAACTCTGATATTTATCCTGGTTCGGTCTCTCCACTTGACCTATGTCCAGTCCCCAAGACACCACTTGAGATTTTCCACTATTCAGCAAGAATTCAACGGGCTTCTTGCAAATGCCACAGTACAATGTCAGTGCTCTGTTTTCTAGAGCTCACTCAATCACTTTCTGCACTTTCACAAAGTGCTTTACAATCCCTTGTGATATCTTCTCACAAGTAAATCTATCTTTCAGATGAAGATTAGATTGTTTACAAAGATGAAACTCTCTTGAATAGAGTGAATATGAAAGTTGATGTACAAGTATTGAGGTAAGAGGGTAAAAGTCTTTGAGTTGGAAATTTGGCAGAATTTCAGTATATACAAAGTTTGATTCATTACCCACAACTTCAAATGATGTTGTATTTATAGATTTAGGTCCCAACTATTCGTTAGAGACAAAATCTATCCGTTGGGAAAGTTATCCAACGATTACTCTGAAAAACTATCCGTTAACCAACCGCATTTAATGCTTCTGACATACTGAAATTCAAATTTCGCTTGGTCAACAAACGAATTTTGAAGGAACCGAAGGTTAAAGCTTCCAACGTTGAAGTACTGAAGTTCGTCTGTTCATGAAGTGAAATTCGAATTTTCAAACTTAGAAAATGTTTTCATGTTGTGACATACGAATTTTCAAGAAGAAAGTTTTTTTGTTAAGTGTGAACAGTGTTTTCAATTTGCTACAGTGCCCTCAAAATTCAAATTTTGGAACCCCAAAATTTGTCTGTCCGTGATATGCTTCAAGAAGCACAGTAGTTCATTTACTTTGAAATTCGAATGTTCAAAGAGTGAAGTTCATCCGTCAGAGAGACCTCCTTTTAGACTTACTTCAACATTCGAATTTGTAAACACTGTCCTTCGTATGTCATCATATCATTTCAACAGACTCACAACTTTAGCTTCTAAAATTCGAATTTCCATGTTCAAAGTTCGTCTGTCAGTGAGCAATTTTGAAACTCGATATAATCTTGATTTTAGATGAACTTTAACATTGTTTTAGATGAATTTTTTCAGTTTTCATAAGTTTCATTTTGTCTGAAATTCGAATGTTCAAAACCCAAAGTTCGTCTGTTGCTCAACAGCTTCTTTCAGACACTTATGAAAATTTGAATTTTGGAAAATCAAAATTCTTCTGTCAGAGAAGCATCTCTTCAGACTTATTCAGGTTTAGCTCAAAATTCAAATTTCCAAAGCCAAAGTTCGAATTTCCAACATGACAGTTCAATGTAAACTTTTCAAAGTTCGTCTGTTGGTGGTTATTTTTCAAATATTTTATGATTTAACTTAAAATCAAGGTTTTAAAACATCTTTCCACCAAATCAAAGTCTTTTACCCATATTTAAACATAACTAATGATCCTACAACAAATTTCGCACAGATTACTCAGAACTTCTTCACTTGAAACAATTTGAGCTCCTTTGACATCTTCATTCCAAGCTCTTGAATGTTGGTTTGGAATCATCAAAACTCTAGATTCAACATTGTCCAACATAACCAATAAACATGCGATCAGAAGTTTTAGAACCAATCTTTCTCTTTTTAGGTTCAGTAACAAAACATTTGCAAGACACCCCCATACTTTTAAATAATTCAAATTTAGTATAAAACCTTTCCACAATTCATACGGTGTCTTGTTTAATTTTCCATAAGGAATCCTATTTTGTAAAAAACAAGCAGATAATAAAGCTTCACCCTACAAGTTATCTAGTGCAGATGAACTTACTAGTAAAGTATTCATCATCTCTTTCAAAGTTCTATTTTTCCTTTCAGCAACACCATTGGATTCAGGTAAATATGGAGGAGTTACTTTATGAATAATTCCCTCTTTTTCACAAAAGTCATTAAATAAAACAAATTCTCCTCCTTTATCCAACCTGACCCTTTTAATTTTTCTATTTAATTGGTTTTCAACCTCTGCCTTGTATAAAAGAAATTTATCAAATGCTTCATTTTTATTTCTTAACAAATACAATTTAGTATATCTTGAAAAATCATCAATAAACGTTATAAAAAATCTTTTTCCACCTCTTGTCATAGTTTGTTTCAAATCACCCAAATCAGTGTGTATTAAAGAAAGTAACTTAGTTTCTCTTTGGGTAAAAAAATGAGACTTTTCATTAATTTAGTTTCAGCACAAATTTCACATTTATTTAAAAAATTATTTTTGGTCACAGTGATTAAATCAAGTTTACGCATTTTCTTTAAATATTGTTTACTAACATGTCCTAAATGTGCATGCCATAAATCAAAAGAATCAACCATAAACACATGTGAATAAGCAGAAGATGATGCATTCTCATTCATTTCAATATTAAGAACAAACATTCCTTAATTACAATAACCCTTCCCAACAAACACATTGTTCTTTATCATTACAATCTTATTAGATTTAAATGACACTTTAACCATAGCTTTTCCCAATAGAGCTACAGAGACTAAGTTTGCTCTAACATCAGGCACATGAAGAACATCATTCAATGACAAGGTCTTTCTAGATGTGAGCTTGAGTTCAACCTTTCCTTTCTCAAGAACTTTGATAGTTCGAGAATTAGCAAGGTAAACATAATCTTCTCCTTCCTTAGCAGGATTGTAGGAGGTGAACATCTTTTTGTTAGCACAAATGTGCCTAGTAGTCCCAGAGTCTACCACCTATTTCTTCACATGAGAAATAATGAGAGCTTGAGAAACAACTGCAACAATGATCTCATCATTATCATTGTCATCTCCTTGAACCAAATTTGCACTTGGCTTGGAAGGATTATCACCTTTAGCTCTCTTCTTGCACTAAGTAGCATGATGGCTTGGTTTTCCACAAACAAAACAATTGCCTTTCTTCTTGAACTTGGGGTTAGAATCTTTGGATTTGTAATCAAGCTTGTTCTTAGAATCATTCTTTGATGTAGAACCATACCTTTTGTAATGAGGCTTTGTCTCCACCAGGTTTGCTTTGGAAGCCAACTCCTTTCCTTTTGCAGCTCGACTTTCCCTCCGGTTAGTATCCTCAATGATGATGTGAATGATGAGGTCTGATAGAGATAGTTGCTTTTGTTTGTGTTTCAGCTATTGTTTATAGTCGTTCCATGATTCTAGCAGCTTCTCGATTAGTATTCCAACAATTAACTCATTAGGGAGGTTGATTTTTTCAGCACGCAGCTCTTCTAGTAGCTTATGGTAGTCATTAATTTGCATCTTGATGTCCTTGTCCGGTCATCTCCCACTTGTAGAAGTTTCCAACGATGAACTTTTATTTGCCAGCATCCTTAGCAGTATACTTATTAACTAGTGAGTCCCAAATTGTGTTTGCCTCCTTGTAGACACAATACACATCGAACAGATCATTAGATAAAGTACTAATAATTGTGTGTCTATAGACCTTATTGGCATATTCTCAAGTAGTTTTCTAGTTTTAGTCATCATCAAGAGCAGGTTGAGATTGAGTCAATGCCACTGCGAATCCATGCATGTCTAGGATAGAGAAGATCCGCTCCTGCCACATTTTGAAATTCTTTTTGTCAAACACCTCAATTTTGGATATGTCCAGAAATGGCTTGCGCATTGGTATGGTGGGAACAGCAGTGGGAATATAGCCTCCAGAACCACCAGAACTTGCAGCTGCAACATTAACATGATCAACTGGGTGTGACTCCATAATAACTCTTAAGATTGTTGGCTACAATAAACAAAATGTCAGTATAAATTAATCCGAGTCGTGCCCAAAGACACTATCCTTAAGAGTTATTCCGCCATAAGTTGGCAACTCCCCAGGATTAAACTAATTCTTCTTGTTGGAGCAAGGCTTCAGAATAGCAGAAATAAGATAACAAGAAGCTCAAGAGAGCAAAGAGGAAGAGGAGAAAGTTCCGAATAATGTCCGAAAGCTGGTGTGTCGAATTCAGTTCTAAAGCTCAGTATTTATAGGCTCCGAAATCAGTGAACGTTGGGCACACCATAACTGTAATTAAATGCTGGTCATGAACACTGGGAGACATGTGATTAAATCAGAAAACGTTACCAGACTTTGGACATAAAACTGGTTAATAGTAAACCATTTCTGTACATTGGGCCGATCACGGATTAATGGAAGATAAAAACAGTTAATGAAGAATTAAAAAATCCCAACGTTACAGGATTCAAAAATGAAACGAGTAAAAAACAGCTTTTCTGGTAGGCTATTTTATAATAAACTATTTTGTATTTTCACAAAAATAATTTCCAGCAAAAATGCCTAGTGTCATGTGTAACTCACGCGCAAGGGGGCAAATCGACGAATTTGAACCGCGTTTGGCTGTGGTGGCCTGTTGTTGTGCGCGTGAGCCCACTTCTCCTCTGAGCCTATCTAATTGCCCAATTTCATATCTTAGTATATAAACACTAAGGCCTCTTCTCTTTTGAGCAATGTGGAATTTTCTTTCTTTTTACACACACCCACACAAACTCTAACGAAAAATACTATAGTCCAAATTCCTAAAAAGTAATCAAGTTTTTAACATTATTTTTGACATAAAATTGTTAAGGTTAGGTCTTTAATTTCCAGTTTTCGTAACATTTTTTCCAAAAAGAAAAAAGATATTTAGTCACATATTTTTTTTTGTATGACTTCATACTGTAGGGTATCCCTATCCCATACGTAGTCACGTTCTTTTGTCACTTTTTTAATTTGTTTTTATGAATGCATGAATATAGGGGATTTAATATATTAAAATATCAAATGAAACTAGTGACATTATTATATAACAAATTTTAGGAGATTGATTAGAATACTTACGTTCTGTACGAAGTGATCCTTCTCCACCAGCCTGAACATTTCGAGAACAAAAATAATTAATTAAATTCGCAATTATGTACAAACTACAAAGATGTCTATAACAATTGTATGTGCTCTTATGGAACATAATTCAATTTAATTCCAAGATTTAATTTACTTAAACGATAATATATATATATATAGATCATATAAGCTGAAGAATTAATTAAATTCTTAATCATTGTGTTTTGAACACAATCAATTTTGATATATGATTTAAAAGTTAATTACAATTTTTTAATCCATTGATTTGAGGAGTTTATTATTTTGCCTTTTTTCCCAAACATTTTTGAAAACTCTTGTATGTGTAACCATTTGACAATTTTTAGTATACGACAAGCGAAGAATAAAATATCACAAGTCCATTAAAAGCAAACAAAAATGAAATGCAAACAGAGAGTATACCTTCAAAATACAATAATTCAAAACTTAGTTGTTCAATTGTTTTTTTTTCATTTTTGATTTTTTTCTTTTATAGTAGTTGTAAATTGTAATGCAAATGTTGAAGACAGTTTACCGTACTTTTTTAATGATATTTTTTTAATCAATTTTTTATTTGAATGTCATTATTTTACTCAAAAAGGATTTGATAGGAGCTTTCACCTCTGATTATTTACTCTTACTATATATTTTAAATGACATTGTATTATATATAATATGACTATCGGTCTCATCACAATTCGATATTTTTTCCTAAAAATATATAAATATATTAATATCTAAAAAGGATACAAATTAACTGGAGTCAACAACAAAATTAGATGAAATAAAACAAGAGAAAATACATAATACTATAAGGGGTAACAAATATTCTGAGAACTAATCAACTCTCACATATGGTTCTTTTCTCTATAGATGGCATGGATAGGATAAGAAACCAAGGGTTGATTGCTGTTTGAGACAAAACAATTCGAGCATTTTTATAATCAATGAACCATATAAACTAGTCACTAGATTGACTAAACGAACAATTTGAATTTTGAAAAAAATTGAAATAAAATATAAATTAAAAAAATGAAGCCCCTATATGTAAAATCCCATCAATATATTTTTTCGGTATAAAAAGCTATGAGAAGTCATACTATAATACAACTTATATTAACTCTCTATTTGAATGAGGGAAAAAATAGGGGGAGAGAAAAACTATGATAGAAAATAAAGGAAAAAATAGCGGTTAGAGCTTCTCCACTCGCCATGTTGGGGAATTTCTAAGTTTTTTTTTTACCCCATAATGGCTTCTTTTTCTGCCAGGCATAGCATTACCAGTTCAAAGTGTTTAGATCACTTTTTATTTTCCTTCCTAATATTTCTCTCTCCTTATTTTCTTCTCATCCAATTTAACAGTAGTGCAATATTGGAGACTCACATCTAGTTTTGTGCAAAAAAAATGAATAAGAGAAGGGAAGGATGAACTCACGTGAACAGATTGAATCACAAAAGCTGTAGTGAGGATTACAAGAAAGGCAGAGCGAAGAATCACAATATTGTTTGCCATAACACCTCTGTTTGTTTCCCTCTCTTCAACCAAATTCAGACTTGTGTGTTCATAACAATGTTGAGGGTGATCAATTTATATAACTCAAATGAATTGGGGAATAATTAATGCACAGTCACAATAAATTCATAATTTAATGAATTTAATTAGTAGCTTTAATTGCAAGAAATTTATTAAATACTCACTCACCTTTTATTGTAAAAATGATGCATTTTGTTATTCTTTACTTTAGGCTATTTATTTGCTTACTAAACTTGCATGCATAACTCCAAAAGAAAATAGAGTAAGTGTTCATAATAATATTTTGCATACTTAATTTAGATTCAAATAAAACAAACTAAATACTCCCTTTGTTCCCTATTATAAGTTATATTTTACAATATTGGTTACACTACATAAAATCCACCCTTGTTGGGTGAGGAAAAATATAAGCTCAAACCCAATGAAAATAGGGCTTATTATTATTATTTTTTAAATATAGAGAGGAAATGGTTAATTGAAACCGACCCCATATCTTCCATGACAGAAAGAATCAAGGGGTGCGTGTGATTGTGCATCTAAAAGCAACAGACTTTCTAAAAGATTTCTCTCTTAGAAAAGTGTCGCTCTCTGTCCCTTTTCATCTCCCTTTTTTGATTTTTTCTCTGAGTGCTTCTGCAGTGAACCAGTAAGCAAAGTCCATGATCGTGACTTTATTCCATCCGCATGTGCTGTTGATGTATGTCATTTACGTTCTGTCAGTGGAAGAATATCCCCGACCAGTATATATTTCTTACCACCTCTCTTATTTCATCATTGGCATCAGAGCCTCTCTGATTTCTGGGCAAAAAATTTTATCCGCGGCTTATTTTGTTAATTATAACTTACTCTCTCTGTGTTCAAATATTTGCATTTGGTCTCCATATTTTATTATGAATGCATATAATTTGCATACTGTCTATGTGCTCATTATAAATGCAAATTAGGAATCTGGGTAAGGGGTCCCAAATTTTTTATTTTTTATTTTTTTCAAAATATAAATTATTGTACTGAGAACTCAAAAAAATTGTGTTCTCTCAAATCATGTCCTTTTGGACAAATGGAGACCACCATCATGTGGAGAATGATGAGACAACAAAAACATCATTGAAATTGCTTAAAATGGATGCTGGACAAGGGAGAAAAAGGTGAAAAATCATGTGGATTCACGGGTGAAAATAAAAAAATTGGGTTTATTCAAATCATGTTTTTTTTGGGACAAATGGAAGCCACCACCGTGTAGAGAATGACGAGATGAGAAAAATATCATTGAAATCATGTTAAACGGATGTCAGACAAGGGAGAAAACGGTGAAAACAATGGCGGCTTCACAGGTCTGCCACAGGGTACAAACCGGGTCAGCTCGACCCGAATGGAGGTAAAGGATGACCCAGACAACATGTTGCCAAAACGACATGTTGTTTTGTCCCAAAACAAAAAAAATCTAATTAATTAATTAATATGAAAAAAAGGAAAAAATGCGAATCGGATCAGGCATGAGGTTTTGGGCTGGACTCGAGATTGACCCGAACCAAAACAAAAAGAAAAAAAGGAAAAGGAGGCGAACCAAATTGGGCAGGAGGATCTGCACGGGATCCAAGACCAGTCCAAACAAAAAAATAATTAATAAATTAATTAATATTTTAAAAAAATTACTGACTTGTCACGTGGGGCCCATCAGCACAAATTTTGGCCACGTGGAGCATACTATCAAAAAGAGAACGGTGCGTGGATAGCACTGCACTGATGCGTATGGTCGGATTCCATCTCCATGACGGCGTGTGGAGTGAACGCGCCTCCTGGCGCATGGGGAATGTTTTTGTTTTCCAATTTTTCAGCATTTTTGCAATCTGGATCTTGTAGGAGTCCGTCTGAGGGTATTTTTTAACACTATTTATTGCAAAAAATCCTTAAATTTGAGTGTTTCATTTTGATATATATTTTGCCCAGTTTAGAGCAATTTTTTATATATTTTATGGCAAAAATGTTAATAAAAGCCCCTAAAAAGTACATTTCTTTTTCCTTTTTTTTAGGTAATTATGAGTTTCTCTGAGTATGTATCATCTCCTGCACTTGAGTTAAAGGGGTCTAACACACTCCCAACCTTTCTTGATTTTTCTATCTCCAATGTTCAATTGCCAATAGATTCTCCATTGTCCTAGTCTCTTACATTAGAAGACAATGTTATGAATGCTCTTACTCCATCAGCTGAAACATTTGCATACTTGCAAGACAACCCCCCAGAGAATTTAGTTGATGACAAGTTAGACCTGCACTTATTGGATCCTTATAGAAGTTATGAAAATGATGGCTATTTAATAGCCATTCTTGATGGTGCACCAAAAGAGGATCCTGAGGAAGAAGATTATCTTGAGGAAGAAAAAGATCTTGAGGAAGCTCAGGATCCAAACAAGGAGTCGTCCAAGGATCCACAGGAAGCACCAGAAGAGGATTTTGAGGAAGCACATGATCCAGGCAAAGAAGCATTAGAGGAAAAAGGGGGTCTCCCAACAGTACCCAATGACCATCAAACTAGACAACCTGCAACAGAAGTCCAGTCAGAAGATCCAGCAGTGAACCCATATCTTCCCATCAAGTCTTTATTCGATATCCTTCAACTGGTTGATAGACTCCATCATGATTTTTTCCATGAGACACTACCTCTCCGCTCATTCCTCTGTGCGTTGGAATACTTTCTTGAAGAATTTGTATTTGATGGTTAATTTTTTGCTGAGCATACATGGGTCAAAATCCTCTTAGATCATCTTCCTGTTAATGACTTCTGGACACTCATTGCTTCTTGCATACAGTCTATCCAACAACCCAAATTCCTAGATATCATCAAATTTTTGAAAGATCATGATGAACAATATTTTCAGACCCACTTAAGTGCAAAATATCGTGAGCTAACCTTGGCGCATCCTCCACTTAAAAGATCAAAGACGCACCCTTGAGCAACATAAATAAAAAAAGGGGGGAAGAAAGAAGCATGATGCTATTTTTTTTATTCCTTTATGAATTGTGTTAATTTAGACTTGATTGTCTTTAACTTTGTTTGTCATTTCTATTGTGGAACATTGTTATTTTATTTATTTATTTATGGATTTCATTATTTTTCTGTTAAAATGAAAATACTCCATCTAAGTAGGAGCAAGTGTATATCAAGTGGGAGCTCTTAGATACTGAGCCATCTACGAGCTATAAAATACATAAAAATTATTTGCATAAATCCTTGATAGGAAATAGTGACAAAACTAAATTTCATGTGATGGGGGTAAACAAAATATAGACTCCTAATTGTGAATTTTAGTAGAGTTGCTTGGACTTGCTCAAGAATAAATACAAATAAAAAACATTGTATAATAAAGTGGACAAATTGAATGACGATAACTAAGATATATGGTATAGGAAGGTATCCTACATTCTGGAGGAACAGGATGTCATAGAGCCGCTGACCACTGTTTTAGTGGAACCTAAGAAAGGGAACACTACTTAACATAGAAGAGACATGGAGACCTACATTTCTTGGAAGAAAAAGAACAGCATTGCCCGAATCACCATGCTAAGTGCCATGGCAGATGATCTTATGTGTGCCTATGAATAGTATACGACTGCACAAGCTATGTGGATAGCTCTCAAGGACAAGTTTGAAGGCACTTTTACATCTAAGTTTAGAAGACTCACCATTAAATTTGACACCTATAAGCTGCGTCCGAATACTCCCATGAAACAGCATTTACGTTAAATGTCAAATATGATCCGAGAACTGAAAGCAGCGGGCCATGTGCTTTCAAATGAACAGCAAGTTTAGGCTATTATAATGTCTCTCTAGGTAAGTTGGGAACATATGAAAGTTAATTCGACCCATAACAAGAACATCGCTACTTTTGATGATAAAGCGAAACATCTGGAGGTCAAGGATGAGCAACTAATAGCTTATAAGTCTTCAGGACATGCATACATGGTTGAAGATGCTGGTCTATCCAACACAAAGCCCAAGGCTAAGGAGGGCAAGAAATTCCAAAAGAAAAGGAAGAAGAATGGCAACAAGTTCTAACAAGTCAAAAGATCCTTCAAGAAAAAAGGCAAAAAAAGAGCTAAGAAGACTGACCTGTCAAAGGTCAAGTGTTATACCTATCAGGGGATGGGACCTTTTGCTTGTGATTGCCCTGAGCAAAATAAGATATTACTGGAATCTCATTCTATTCATTATTCTTATATTTCCAGTACTATTTTATTAATTGAGTCTTCATCTTTTTCATGGATTATAGACTCAGGCGCCACATACCACGTAACCAAGGATTAAGAGTCCATCGTGGAATTCCGCAGGGTGTCAAAACATAGCAAATGGCTTTTCATTGGCAAAAATGCGAGGCTTGAAGTGAAGAGAATTGGCTTGTCAAGCTACATTTGTGTAGCGGACAAATTTTAATACTTCACGATATTTTATATGCATCTGACATCCGGCAAAATTTAGTTTTCATTATTTGCCTTCTTGACTATGGATTTGATGTTAATTTTCATAATAGACTTGCTGATATTTTCAAAGGGATAATGTATTATGGTTCTGGTTTTATTTCCAATAGTTTTGTCATTCTAGACATATTTGATAATCATTATAAATATGATTGCTTTGCTACTTCTAGTTCTGATCTTAACACAGATATAGACACATGGCATGCTAGCCAAAATAGAATGATTAAACTAGCTAGAAAGGGATTGTTAGGTACAATTGATAAAATGGAAATGTCTTTATGTGAGCATTGCCTAGCTGGTAAAGCAACTAGAATACTATTTGGAACTGGAACTAAGGCAGAAACTCTATTGCATTTAATCCATTCAGATGTTTGTGGTCTGATGAGTATGAGGGCAAGACATGGAATTATTTATTTCATCGCTTTTATTGATGATTATTCACGATTTGGTTATATCTATTTAATGTCGCATAAGTCTGAAGCACTAGAATGTTTTAGATGTTACATGAATTTAGTCGAAAATCAAATAGACAAGAAAATCAAAGCATTAAGAACCGATCACAGACGTGAATATTTATCGGATCAATTCAAGAAGCTCTATGAAGAAAAAGGAATAGTAAGGTAACGTATAATCCCTGGCAGCTCACAAAAAAATGGTGTAGCCGAAAGAAGAAATAGAACATTATTAGACATGGTTAGGTCCATGATGGCAAAAGCCAATCTACCCATGTCGTATTGGGGAGATGCACTTTTAACAGTAGCTTTCATACTTAACCATGTGCCCTCAAAGTCGGTCACATCCACACCCTATGAGCAATGGATAAATCGCAAGTTGGATTTAAATATCTTAAAACCTTGGGGATTGTAGCATATGTCTATAATCCTTCCCACAAATATAGAAAGCTAGGTTCAAGAGGGAAGAGATGTATCTTTATTGGATACTTTGAATAATCTAAAGGTTGCGTTTTCATTGAAGAAAACCAAGATGGAACTATGATTGAGATAGAATCTAGAGATGTACATGTCTAGAAAGTGAATTCCCTAGCAAGAGTAAGGTAGATCATACTGTATTTTTTTATGAGATACATGAACAAACTGAGGAACAAGTTTATATACGTTAACCTCTTGATTCAAGTGGGAGCTCTTAGGGACCAGTGTGTAACATCCATAAATTTCCATATATGATTTTTAATACGGTTTATGTTTAGAATATGAGGAATGAAGATATACACTGAATAAAGATATACAATGAATTATGATTTCAATAAGTTACATTGAATTCTAATGAGTATACACTGAATGAATGTATATAATAAATAGTAGTTTCAATGAGTGACATTGAATTCTAATGAGTATACACTGAATGAATGTATATAATAAATAGTAGTTTCAATGAGTTACATTGAATTCTGATGAGCATACAATGAATAGAGGTATATAATAAATAGTAGTTATATTGAATTCTGATGAGTATACACTGAATGAAGGTATACAATAAATAGTAGTTTCAATGAGTTACATTGAATTATACACTGAATGAAGGTATACAATAAATAGTGGTTTCAATGAGTTACATTGAATTCTGATGAGTATACACTGAATGAAGGTATACAATAAATAGTGGTTTCAATGAATTACATTAAATTCTTATGAGTATACACTGAATGAATGTATACAATAAATAGTGGTTTCAATGAGTTACATTAAATTATGATCAATAAACATTGAATGAAAGTACACAATGAATTGATGTCACTTGTTGGTCAAAACATCAACACTATAAATACCCCTCCCATTTCTTCATTTCAGCACATCACTAGTTGAGAGTGAGAGTTGGGAGTAAGTGAGAGAAAGAGAAAGCCGAGGGAAAGAAAGAGAGTATGAGTGAAAGAGAAGGAAAAGAAAGGAAGGTTAGCTTCAAGTAAGGTACTTAAAAAAATTCAAGAAGGAAGGGAAGCTGCTTAGCTCAGGATACTTTTCGGTGGAGGTAGTATATTATTTATTTCATGTATTTTCTGTGAATTAATTATGGATATTATGTGATATTATTAGATGAGTTGTTTCAATATAAATGTTTTGAAATGCTATGGATGTCTAGTATTAAGAGGAAACTCTGTTGAGACTTTTATAGATGCATGAAATATGAGTTATTTGATTGTTTGCATAATTACCTGATTATGAGCATGATTTGTATAAATGAATATATATACTACTGAGATTTTCCCAAATCTCACACCAAATGACTAACAATGTCAGGGCCAAGCATAAGTAAAGGCAAAGGCAAGGAGGTGATGAAGTAAGAGGAAGCAGGCTGGAAGATATTATTTTATTTTAGAATAAATGTATTGAATTATGCTGATATGTTCTGGAACAACAGTCAGATAATTACAGTATGATTGGCTTGATTTTTATTAATTAAAGTAAACTTTTAGTTAAGTTATTGTCTTTTGAGCAACCAAATTGTAAAAAGTTTAAAAGTTTAATTGTTCTAGGTTTTTAATTCTTTCCACTAGATATATAAAATATGATTAAAAGCCTAGTAAGTTAGGGTGTTACATTTTTGGTATCAGTGCAAAGATCTGGACAAATTTTTGCAATGAGAGAGGATAATAATCCTCTTAGTTAGAGTTTTCCCTTGAATATAAGATATATTTCCTTTAAGAAATATGGCCTAAGATTAGTTATGAAAAGAATCAATGGGGGAAACTAATGTATAAAAGAAGATAAGTTAAAAAAAAAAAAGGATGAGTATTACCCAAAGTGCAGGAATTTGACCTGAGCCTAATCAAGATCCTATAAGGGATGACATAGGATCCAACAAAATTTTCCAGTAATAACAACCATATAGTAGTCATTAAATGAAAAGATTGCCTGAATCCAGGAAGTGACCCATAGTACTAGTCCCTTCAAGTATAGTCCTACTAAGAGTAAGAAAGCACACCTCTAGGGAAGAGGTAGGTCAGTTCATGAATTATAATAAGCAAGTTTGAGCTAACTGTATTATTTGGATTAAGCAGGTAGCTTTCTCGAACTAAACCAAGGACTCCAAATCCAAAGGATTGTTAAAGCTATGTACAATAAATATCATGATGGATATGAGAAGATATGTTTAATTCTAGATGTCCTTGGTATGGTACTAGAAGTCAAAGAGATTCTTAGAAGGGCATTAGGATTATAAGCTCCCTGCAAGTGAATGGGTTGAGCTAGTACTTGATGCCATATCGGGTCAAGAATTCTGAAACCGTATCAAGAATTTTCCCCTAAGGTTGAGTGTTTCACACTCTGAAAGACTGTGTCATTGCCTAAACACTCCAAGCAGAATGCTATCATGAAAAAAAGGTTGAGATAGTAGAAGTCTCTGATAAGGATCTAAAGGAAGATCCGATAGAGATAATTAATAGCAATACTAGATTTGACAATAGTAATTGATCCCTATAAGCTAGTGTCATGAAAATAAGCATGAATAAAGTATAATAGTGTATATGTAGCAAGATGTTGATTTAAGGATAGTAAAAGAAAGAGACTAGGGGTCGAGGCATGATGATGTATCATGACCAGTAAGGATATAATGAAAGTAGTAGTTAATGTAATTATGGAGTTCAAGTTGTTATCAATTGCAATTATTAATTGCAAGGTAAGAGTTATTAACATATGAAGAGGTGTTCAACAAAGGCTGACAGTACAAGTATAATCCTCTCAAATGACTCTAGTGATAGTTAATGAATGTACTCTTAGTCTAGATCCCTTGCAAGTGATCCTTTATCATTTAGATTAACAATAAAGGATTATTGAGTAACTACAAGAGATAGTTAATGTTCCAAGACAATAAGGGAAAAGCTAGAGCCCTTAAGGTTTCTGCCTATACCACAACAACCTCAAGTAAATTAGTAGGTTCTACAGGATAAGCTGGAAGGCAATCAGATAAGTTCACTAACCATCAACATGTGATTGCACAGTTTAGAAAGTATTAGCTTCCATCCGTTAATGCTAAGTTGGACGTGCAAGTTTCCAAAAAGTAGATTGTGAGCCCTGAAAAGATTTCTAAGATAATAGGCTGCACATCGAAAATGGAAGCCTAATGCTAAAAGAGGCTGACCAATGGTGGCAGAACACGGAATAAGTTGATTAGATAAAAGGCACTCTATTGACTGGGGAAGTATTATAAAATAATTTTATGAAAAGTATTTTCCCTAGTTTGTAAGAGAAAGAGAAATTATAAAGATCCGCTAAGATGTGAATGAGTCAGTCATTGAATATGTAGCAAGGTACAATCAATTGGCTTGATACCCAATCTTCCTTCAATAGTATGTTGATAAGTGACGGAGGATAGAGAAGCTGGAAAAGGGCTTGAAGCTAGCCATAAGATAAGAGTTGTCTCAATGCAGCTTCAGACTTTTAGTTCAGTAATTGAAGTGAATCGAATTACTAAAAAATAGTCTGAGTCACAAGTATGTACTCCAACACATCCGATCAATATGATAAGAAGCCATGGAATAGCATGAGATTCAAGAAGCAAGGCAATAAGCACAGAGGAGACAATTGAGTAAGCCAGCTCTTGTTTTTAAGAATGCGGAAAGGCTCATTGCAAAAGGCTATGCTTAGCAATGAAAAATGTGTGCTTCAAGTGTAAAGAGTTAGGATATTATACCTGTGACAGAACTATGGAGGTGGCCAACTCCAGACCATACATACAGGATAAAGTCTTTGTGCTAATCTCAGTATAAGACCTATAAGTCACTTGATCTTAGTAAAGGTATGATTTAGATGCAAGCCAAATCCTGTAGCTATGCTAAGAAGTTGGGTCTGAAAGCTACTGTTATATAAGTTATATGGGCATGTCTTGATGGGAAATAAGGCTATAATCTCCATTATCTGTCTAAATAAGCATTGTAGCAATAAAAATAACTTGTATGCCTTTTCCTAGTAGTAATGTGAGCATTGGCATCAATTAGTTTTTTATAGATAATCTCCTTCCAGATTGTAAGAACAAGATGATGATATTGCTTACCCCTTGAAGATGTTCCATGTGTTGAGATTAAGTTAAATGTTATTTTGGACAGCTCAAGCTGAGAAATGCTTGAAAGAGGATGCAAAGAACAGACATGAAAGTTTGATAAGGATTCAATGCCTCTATAACGAAAAGTTAGTAATGGATTTGTGATGTTTAAGACATGAGGTATAAATCTAAGGTATAAAGTATTAGCCTAAGGTGAAAATAGTAGCAAGCACTTAGAGAACTATGAAACCTTGAGATAGTGGATTGCTGAGCTTAGTTTGAAATCTAGCAAAAAGAAAGTTCTTGGCCGAAAGATCTCACAATGAATGAAATCTTCCATTAGTTGCCAAGGAGATGAAAAAGGGAGGTAGCTCTTGGGAAGAAGCCCAATTGAGCAAAGAGATTAAATCCTCCATATGATAAAAGCAGCCGAGGCAAGGCAGATGAGAGGTAGCTCTTGGGGAGAAGCCCAATTGAGTAAAGAGATGAAATCCTCCATCAGATAAGTTACTAAGGCAAAGTAATGGAAAGTGGCTCTTGGGGTGATGCCCAATTGAGTAAGAATGAGTAATGGTAAGATGTCAAGACTAGATCCTAACTAGGCTAGCAAGAGACTTTCGAAAGGTAGAAAAGTTTTCCTTAACCTGCTAAACTACTGATTGACCTTGGCTGAATTGCTAAGAAAAGTTATGTATGAGAACAAATAGAGTAGTAATGTTGAAGAGCAAAGAATGAATAACTATTGCCTTACTATTATTTAGACCCTAACTCACAAAGAACCAAACGATCTTAAAGGCTATGATAGGAGGAGTAGAGTACAAGGTTCAGTGGTATGTTTATATGTAAAGGCATAGTGGTAAGATGAATCTCTAAGCTAGCACAGGCTAAATTAAAAAGAAGTAGTATGAGTATTGGGATTGAATATCCTAGAGTTAAAAGCAGTAAATTACCCAGATGTCACACAGATGAGTTATGGCTTAAAAGGAAGCCCAATGCCGCATTCTCTAAGTCCAAGAATGGCAAGAGTGCAGCAGCACCCCTCAACACTTTACAGTTAAGCATGGTAAGGGAAATTGTATGATGAGTAACCTATTGGGAAGTATTTAAGTAAGAAAGATGCGCTGATAGTTAAAAATTGGTCACTATGAATCAGGATAATATCAATTAGTTATACTAAGGTACCTGTTAGGCTACATGGATAAAAGTATGAGCAATTTATTGTGATTCTCTGGGATGATGTGTTAAAAGTACTCTAAATATTTAGAGGAGCATGAAAGACAACTGAGAATTTTTGAAATATAATTAAAGAAAAAACTTGCTGAACTTAATAGATGGGAGCTGGGCTCCAAGAAGTACGGTTAGTAGGTTACAGAATCTCCCATATGAATCGCAGTAGATCCTAGTAAAGCAAGTAAAGTTATGAAATGGGAGAGACCGAACACTATAATAGAGACGAAAGGTCTCTGAGTTTAGCAAGAAGTTCTAAAAAATTTCTCTCAAGTTGTCTTGCCACTTAGTTAGAAGAGAAAGCTTTTATGGGAAATGGATTATGAAATGAGTTTTTACGTGCTAAAGAAGTTAAACCTCCTCCCCTGAGATAGTTAATCATGATCCAATAATGACCCTAAAGGTCTATAATGATGAAAGTAAGTGTTGGATCATGGTACGAGTAATGTAACAGGGTTGAGTGGTAGGTAATAGCCAAAGTTTTATATGATAATTTTTATGAAAAGCATGTTTCCACTTATAGCAGCGGTAAGTAATGCTCTCAAGAAGTAGAGTGACTAAAAGTTGTTATAGCTAGTATAAGTTATCTATGGTATTACCATAGAATTGTCTGAGATCACAATATCCTCAAGTAATTATGAGATAAGAGAAAAGTTGAACTTGAGGCACAGAAAGTAGAAACAAAAGAAAGATGCGATGACTTTGTAAGTGTCATCTAGACAAAGCTGATGAGATAAGCTTATACCTTAGTAGAAAGATTATTCATATAGATAGCCTAAAGTTATGAAAGAAGAGAAATGAATGATGTCTGGTGCCAATGAAGAGAGTATAGTATGAACAAGATAAGATAAAGTTATAGAAGTAAGAATGAGGATGTTATGAATAGAAATTTCCTATACCCCTAAAATAAAGATAGTTTATGATGTCCTCATAATTCCCAGTTCAAAAAGTATGAACCAGACCTTTCAAATGCCATAAATAAGTAAGATACCAGAGTAAAATATTGACTAATAAGTCAAACAAGAAAGAAGTAAAAGTATTTCTTTGGTGTAAAAAAAATGGTATGGAAAATTGGGACACAAGAGGTACAAAGGTATGTTTTAAATTTCGAGGACGAAATTTTGTTTAAGGGGGATAGAAATGTAACATCCATAAATTTCCATATATGATTTTTAATACGGTTTATGTTTAGAATATGAGGAATGAAGATATACACTGAATAAAGATATACAATGAATTATGATTTCAATAAGTTACATTGAATTCTAATAAGTATACACTGAATGAATGTATATAATAAATAGTAGTTTCAATGAGTTACATTGAATTCTAATGAGTATACACTGAATGAATGTATATAATAAATAGTAGTTTCAATGAGTTACATTGAATTCTGATGAGCATACAATGAATAGAGGTATATAATAAATAGTAGTTATATTGAATTCTGATGAGTATACACTGAATGAAGGTATACAATAAATAGTGGTTTCAATGAGTTACATTGAATTCTGATGAGTATACACTGAATGAAGGTATACAATAAATAGTGGTTTCAATGAATTACATTGAATTCTTATGAGTATACACTGAATGAATGTATACAATAAATAGTGGTTTCAATGAGTTACATTAAATTATGATGAATAAACATTGAATGAAAGTACACAATGAATTGATGTCACTTGTTGGTCAAGACATCAACACTATAAATACCCCTCCCATTTCTTCATTTCAGCACATCACTAGTTGAGAGTGAGAGTTGGGAGTAAGTGAGAGAAAGAGAAAGCCGAGGGAAAGAAAGAGAGTATGAGTGAAAGAGAAGGAAAAGAAAGGAAGGTTAGCTTCAAGTAAGGTACTTAAAAAAATTCAAGAAGGAAGGGAAGCTGCTTAGCTCAGGATACTTTTCGGTGGAGGTAGTATATTATTTATTTCATGTATTTTCTGTGAATTAATTATGGATATTATGTGATATTATTGGATGAGTTGTTTCAATATAAATGTTTTGAAATGCTATGGATGTCTAGTATTAAGAGGAAACTCTGTTGAGATTTTTATAGATGCATGAAATATGAGTTATTTGGTTGTTTGCATAATTACCTGATTATGAGCATGATTTGTATAAATGAATATATATACTACTGAGATTTTCCCAAATCTCACACCAAATGACTAACAATGTCAGGGCCAAGCATAAGTAAAGGCAAAGGCAAGGAGGTGATGAAGTAAGAGGAAGCAGGCTGGAAGATATTATTTTATTTTAGAATAAATGTATTGAATTATGCTGATATGTTCTGGAACAACAGTCAGATAATTACAGTATGATTGGCTTGATTTTTATTAATTAAAGTAAACTTTTAGTTAAGTTATTGTCTTTTGAGCAACCAAATTGTAAAAAGTTTAAAAGTTTAATTGTTCTAGGTTTTTAATTCTTTCCACTAGATATATAAAATATGATTAAAAGCCTAGTAAGTTAGGGTGTTACACAGTGCAAGATTCTATTCCATAACAGAACAACTTACAAGAGACCCTATTGCGGAGGAGTAACAGAGAAAGTGTGCCAAAGAGACATTTCCCAATAGAATGGACTACACTTATTGTTACCCCACAAGATGATGATAAGCCCAGTTTAATACATGAGGCTCTATCATACCCTACTAGAAATGAATGGAAGAAAGCAATGGAAGAGGAAATGGACTTGATGAGGATAAACCAAGTTTGAGATTTGGTCAACCTTTCATCTGGACGTAAGGCAATTGGGAATAAATGGGTTCTCAAAATTAAGAGAAAAGTATATGGATCGATTAAAACATATAAAGCTCGATTAGTGGTAAAAAGGTATACACAACAAGAGAGTATAGATTATGAAGATACTTGTTCACCTGTTGTATGTTTTAACTCCATAAGACTAATTATGGTAATAGTAGTAAGTTTAAATTTAGAATTACATCAGATGGATGTAAAAACCACATTCCTAAATGGTGAACTAGATGAATCTATATGCAACAACCATTAGGTTTCATTGAAAAAGGGAAAGAGAATAAAGTCTGTAAGCTAAGAAGATCCATATATGGACTTAAACAATTATCCAGACAGTGGCATTTGAGGTTTCACTGAGTGATAACTTCATACGATTTCCAAATGATTCACGAAGACCATTGTGTATATATCAAGCTGTTTGAAAAGAATCTTGTGATATTATTCCTTTATGTGGATGATATACTAGTACCCGGAAATAGTTTAAAATTGATTAGGGCTATCAAATAATGACTATCTTTGAATTTTGAAATGAAAAACATGAGTGAAGCCGATTATATACTTGGAGTTAAGATCCATAGAGATCATCCAAGAAAACTAATATCCCTTTCTCAGAAGAATTACATTGAGAAAATTCTTAAGTGATTCAACATGAAAAACTATAAACCCATGGATACTCCTATTTCAAGAGGAGAAAATCTGAGCCGAGACATGTGTCTTCAGATCGAGTCTGAAAAGAAGATAATGAAAAAGGTTCCCTATTCAAGTGCAGTCGGCAACCTAATATATGCCATGATGTGTACTAGACCAAACATATATTATGCAGTTTCTTTGGTCAGCAAGTACCAGTCAAACTCTAGATAGAAGCAGTGGAAAGCTTTGAAGATAATCCTAAGATATTTAAAAGGCATAGCAGATTATGCCTTATGCTATCAAGGAAGCGATTTACACTTGGTAGGATACTCCAATGCAGATTGGGGAGGAGATCTAAATGAGCGTAAATCAACTTCTGGATATGTTTTTTCTACTAAACAATGGAGCTATATCTTGGTGTAGCAAGAAACAAACTTATATTGCTTTGTCTACGATGGAAGTAGAGTTCGTTGTATGTTCTGCAGCAGTACAAGAAGCAATATGGCTGAAGAGATTCATTAAACACTTGGGGGTCATTGGTGATGAATTGGATCCTATTTTAATAAACTGTGATAGTGAGGTGGCCATAACTTATACCAAAGATCCCAAGTATCATAATAAGACAAAGCACATAGACACCAAGTATAATTTTGTAAGAGACGTCATAGCACAGAAGTGTTACAATCTGCCATATTCCTACATGTCAAATGATAGCTGATCCCCTTACCAAGCCAATACCTAGAGATGTGTATGTGATCATGTGAAATCACTTAGTATTCGTATGATATAATGTAACACAAATCTTTGAAATGATTAATTATATGAATAAAAAGAAGTGCACTTTCTATAATTGAGTCATTTGTGTGCATATATTTATGAACATATACAATGTCTAGTATTTCATACATGTTGATAAGGTTGACTTTCTCACACAAGCAACCGCTTTTGACACTTATAAGGAGTGAACAAAGATGAGACATTTTGTATTCACCAGTAAATAAACAAAAAGATGGATATGATAGTGAGACAATACAAAATAAGTCTCCCTGACAAAAGAAAGTAAGTAGGTCAAGATGAAATCCAATAAATATAAATTTTTGGATCAAATTACGGATACCTATAATCCATAATACATGTAATCAGATAGCGAATTCTCCAATAAGGACATCATGATAAGTGGAAGCATAGGCAGAATTTGGTTAGACACTATAAGTGTCTAAACTTAAATTTGTATGGTGTTAACAACAAACCAAAAATCAACATACTCTTTTATGTGATAAGAGTAACACCGTAGCATACAATTCATACTGCATGTGTTTTAAAACCACAATTGGAAAGCAAGTGAATAGATCCCTACTTCATTGCTATGTGAGTCCCAGAGAGGAATAAATTATTTCATTAATATCCTTATGACATTGACATTTTCATGGAGAAATCATTCAATGTTAGCTGCTTTAGCATATCCAATGGTCATGATAAATTCGATTAGAAGGTATTATGCTAGGAAAGAAATTGTTTCATATTGAAATGAAATATGGACTAAAGAAAAATTATCTGGAAATATACACACCTATACTGATGTCTAAGACATATCCATTAAGAAGTTATTTTGTTAACATCTTAAGCGTAGATACTAAGTATACAAGAGAAAGACAACCTAAGTTTGTGTGAAAACTTATGAGGGATTAGATTTATCATGATTAAAAGTGTATATTGGTAAATCTAGGATACTCAAGGCATAATGTACAAACAAGATAAATATGAAACGCATAAGGTTATTCTATGCTGGTCCTAGAGAAGGATTTCTAGTACAAGAATATTTAATTACAAATGTCATGCCCATGCGGTTACCGTAGAGCACTTAGTATGAAATGGAAAGAAAGAATTATAAAAGATTAACCCATCAAGTGTGAGTGGGAGATGTTGGGTTACACTATGTAAAATTCATCCTTGTTGGGTGAGGTAAAATATAAGCCCAAGCCCAATGAAAATAGGGCTTATTATTATTATTATTATTATTATTATTATTATTATATAGGGAGGGAATGGTTAATTGAAACCGACTCCATATCTTCCACAACAAAGAGAATGGAGGGGTGTGTGCGATTGCGCATCTAAAAACAACAGACTTTCTTTAAGATTTCTCTCTGAGAAAAGTGCCTCTCTCTATCCCTTTTGGCTCTTCCTTTTTCAATTCTTTCTTTGAGTGCTTTTGCGATGAATCGGTGAGCAAAATCCATGATCGTGACTTTATTCCATCATCTTGTGCTGTTACCGTATGTCATTTACATTCTGTGAGTGGAAGAACATTCTCGACCAATATGTATTTCTTCCCACATCTCTTATTTCATCATACAAGAATTTAAGTATACAAAATATAAGTCACTTTGTAAATACTAAATATTCATTTCCATATATGTCCCTCATTAAATAATTATGATGGAGAAAGATTAAGAAAAAATAATTAAAATAAGTATAATTTAATATAGAAAGTTATGGTAAATTTTGCAAAATTCAAGAATTTAAATTACTTTTCTTGATGTGTGTAAAATGGTTAAAAGTGATTTATAATAGGAAATAGATGTAGTATTTAGTTTTTTTTCATTTGAATCTAAATTATTATAGTTAGATTTATTCCATGTGCTTAATGACTTTGTCAAAAGTATAAAATATCTTCTTATTTTTCTCCATTTAGTTTTTCATTGCCTATATTTCCTCCACGAAATGTTTCTTATTCTTGTTTGCTAGCAGTCACAAGAAAAAAGAGACCAAAAATTATTTTAAAGGTCTAAAATGCATCAAATTCATGTGAGAAATATCATGTACGGATCATCTAAGATTATTCGTTAATAATTTTTTCTGTAAAGTTGGAGAGAGATAAATATAACGTATAACCTATGAAATTGGCAGAGTTAACGAGCCGGCATGGTAGTTCTCCAAACTTAACCTATTTTGGTATTCATTAAAAAAAAAAATTAAAGTTTTTAATTTAAATTAATTGTCAATTTTCATATTCGTTAGGAAATGTGGCTTGTTTGGTTCATTTTTCTTTCATCATTCCTTTCCACTAGAAATCTTGATCGCTCATGAATGTCCATTCTATCCAACATATGGAAAGCTTAGTCCTTATAGGAATGTTTTCTGCAATGACCAAATTTCCCATATTCTATTTTCAATTAGTAAATGAAATATAATTTTATTAATAATTTTAAAATATTTTTACAAATTTAAAAATTTTTTAATATTTTTATTAGACAAAATGTTTTGATATATTTTTCATGAAAAATATTATAGTCATATTATATGATTATTTATTATTGCTAATTAAAAATGATTAAGTAATTTAAAATATTTTTACAAATTAAAGAAACGAAAATTAAATGTTTTCTATCTTTAATTGAAAGGATGTAAAAGAGTTTGTTAATAATTCAAAAATTAATAAAAATATATTGATATATTTTTATATTAGAAGTATTATTTTCCAACTAAAAACAAGTGTTCATTATTTTCTATAACACATTTAATATGCTTATCTCATTCCATCAAATATCATTCACCTTTTTATTTCCATTTTTATTTTCATTCTCATTTTCAATCTTATTGTTATAAAAATATTTCATTGCGAATTTTATTTTTTTTTCATCTTCGTCTAACAATACCAACTGTCACACATTCTTTTTCCAAAAATCAAATTTCCTACTAATCTCAAAAATCATCACTACTTGATCAACTGTTAAAGGAGATATGAATCATTCAAACTTTAATTAATTAGAACAGTTTTTTAAAATTTTTTATTTCGAAACATTATGTTTCTCAAAATTAATAGTTATAAAATAATAATAATAATAATAATAATAATTATTATTATTATTATTATTATTATTATTATTATTATTATTATTATTATTATTATTTTACATCTTCCACTCACAAAAATAAATACCACAATTTTAAGAATAAAAATAAAATAAAATTTGATGTATTGAATTTCAATATGGAACGATCTGCTCCCTCGGTCTCATTTTCTTTGTCTTTTAAGGTTATAGTACAAAGATTAAAAAAGGCAATAAATCACCTAATGAATGATGTAATTTTACTAATTTTTTCTTAATTATTACTTATTTATTCTTTATACTATTTGTTTCTTTAAAGTAATATACTATTAAATATTTAAGGGTATAGTTAGAAAAAATAATTAATTTTTATTGATTTTTTAAAATAATAAATAAAATGATATATTTAAAATTCTCTAGACGGAGGGAGTATAGTCAAAATGGGCATTTAAATTTCCTTAAAAGGTGAGGTATTATAAAAATCCCAGAAAATACGCAAGTGTTCGTTATTTTCTGATGGAGCTTTTCTTGTGGTCACTATATAAGACGGTTCTTTTAATTAATGATTTTTTGTGCCACTTTAGTTAATGCTTTTACTGGCTGTATCTGCTATTAATGGGTTGATGGCATTAATTACTAAAATGCAAACTAATTTAATTTAATTATTAAATGGAATTAGATTCGCAGATAATTACAGTTTTAACTTTCTTCTTTCTTAAAACTGTGTATATATATAAAGCCATGAATCGCCATTACCATTAATTGAAGAGAGTGAAGCAAAAATGGGTATCGTTGCGACTCTTCGTTTCGTCTTTCTTCTCATCTTCGCCATGGCCTGTGTCACACAAGTTGCTTTTGTAACACCCCTCATAACTTTGATTTGGTACGGTGTGCAAGACCGGAGGAAAATATGATAGAGGAAGATTCAAGTGGAGTCTGAAAGAGCTCCATGCCGCGGCGAGAGCCAATTCTAATGGCATATTTGTGGCTGAATGAGGTGGCGTCATGGCGAGCTGCCATGGAGCCGCGGCGAGGATTAGGAATTTTGTTTAAATCAGGATCATTTCGGACGAATAGAAAGAAAGAAACAAAGGGAGCAACGGAGAAGAACGGAGGAGCTTTACTAGGGTTCGTGTTTTTTGGCATCTAGGAGTGATTTTCGGACCTTGGAAGCTTGGATTCAAGTTAGTAAGTGATTTCTACTTCTCCCTCTCCATTTTCTTCGGTTGAAATTTGGGGTTTTTCGGTTATAAGTTTGGATCTTCGGTTTTGGCCGAAATCCACCAATTGAAATGGATGAAATGTGGTTAAGGAAGTGTGTTTTCATGTTCTTATTGCTTGAAGGTGAGTTTTGAAGGGTTTATGCATTATTTGAGCTTAACCCTAGGTTGTTTTCGGTTAGAACTCTTGGGAATCGTTTGAATAGTCCCTAAGAGCTTATCGATGCATGAAAGGAGTGTTGAAACCTTGGGTTAGGCTAAAGTGGTTAAATTGTGGAATTTGGATATTTGGTATGTGATGTTAATTAAGGTATTATGATATTGTTAAGGTTGTTTGGTTGCTCGGAGAAGGCTAATCGTGGGATTGGTGTTCAAGAAAACTTGTGGAACTCGTGTGAGCGTGGTATTGACATTTATGGTAACCAGGTGTTTGTTTATATTGTATTGTTTATATTATATGATAGTATGTATATTGATGTATATATGCATATTTCTTTCATACCACGATATTGATATGTTTGTGTGTATTGTTTTCTATATATCGTGGTATGTACACAGCTAGATGATGATTGGAGATGATGATATGACATGATGCATACATGATATTATAATATGATGATGATGATTATATGATGATACATGAGCATCACCACATGGCATTGTGAGATTGTGATATATGGCGGATTGAGTGGTGATGATGTGATGACGATATGATGTATGATAATATATTATATATATGTTTGGGAGGATAAGGATGGATTAGATATGTTAGGGAAGATAAGGATGGATTATATATATGTTAGGGAGGATAAGGATGGAATCCCTATGAGGGAGACATACATTCGTTCATTTTATATTGCATTCATGAGTTGCATAAGATATATGTATATATGTATGTGTGTGATTGTTCCCAGTCACTGAAACATTGTCTCACACCCCTCTCCCATGAACTAACCTTTTAGGTGATGGTTCTAGCACTATCCTGAGAAGCCGCGGGAGTAGCAACATACGTGGAAATAGTCTATGTAGTATTTGTAATTTGGACAATGTATCTTGTACCTGTACCAAGTAGGATAGAAGGTTTTGTAATGAATGTATGACATTGGAAATATTGTTATGGATAGATGTATGTATAGTTATATGTGGAAAAAGGTGTTGTTTGTGGTATGTATGTGTTGTGTGTGTGTTATGAATGACGAAAGGCATTTTTGGGCCTGGTTGGTGTGTTTAAGGGCCTGTGGCCCGTTTTGTCAAGTTGGGATTCAAGGGGGTCAATTCTCAGATGAGTGGTTCCTTTGAGGTGAAACCTCTTTGGACAAGTTAGTTTGGTGGTTTGGACCTGTATGAATGGTCTCTGAGCGACCAGTTGCCTTTGGTGGCAATTAGAGGTGGTTAGTGATGAGTTTTGGTCAGTAAGTGGCCAAAACAGTTTCGGGGGTCCAGAATCTTCATACGGAGTTGGATTGGGGTGAAAGTGGTATTTATGGATAGATTGGAACTAGATTGACTTGTAGGAGTTGGAATCAAGTCAATCGAATGTTGGAGCATAAATTTATGCTCGTCGGAAGTCTGCCCCAGGTGTTGAGTTTTGCTGGTGTGGAAACCAGCATGGGGCGCCGCGGCTCCCGAGTCTAGGCTGCGGTGCCAATGGAGGCCGAAGTGAGTGAAAACAAGGGAGGCCGGAGCCGCGGCGGTACTACAGCAGTCGCAGTCCCAGCCCACTTTTTGGTGCTTCTGTGTTGTTTTTCCGCTGCTATAAAGGCTGGGGAAGTTGTTTTGAGATGTCGGAGTTGTGTTTGGTTGAATTTTAAAATTTTTGGTCAAGTCTGGAGGTGTCAGGAGGTAGGGTGTTATAGCTTTCGTGAGTCCATCTTTTTCCCTTCCTCATTTTTTTATTTAATTGAATATTTATTAATTTTCTTTTTTAGCTTGTAAAAAAAGCATATCGCTTATGAGGTTGTACGGCGCCGTTTAACCTTGTTGCTAGTTTTTTTTTGGAAAAGGATTAATAAATCACCTAATCATTTTTTTGGCGAGAAAATCACCTAATCATTAAACTGATGGAATTATCAATTCATATATTCCCTCCAATCATATTTATAAGAAAATTTTTTTCTTTATTTATAGTCCTAAATATAAAGAATAAAAAAAGAATTAATAGTGCATTAAATTTTTCTTTTTCTAAAATTAGTTTTCATTAATTATGTGAGAGAGAGAGATTTTTTTTACAGAAAGAGAGATTAAATATATTAGTAATTTAAATTAGTATTAAATTAAGTATGGATAATTTTGGAAGAAACTTAAAATATGAAACAACTTAATTAACTTTAATTAACTAAAACTACTTTTCTTAATACTGGTGAAGTAATTTTTTTTCTTATAAATGAGACTGGAGGAAATACTTCACACTCCCTTTGGTTTCAAGCATTAAAAAAAAGAAAAGAAAACAACATAGACCAATATTATTATAAATTGAAATTTGTTAATCTCATTTAATTTGAAATATATATATATATATAGTCTTTTCTCTTATATTAGATTAATTAATGAATTATTGAGGGGTATTATTGGGTGAAAAAATATTACATGAGATATCTACATTTATTTCTTACCAATTTTGTCTCAAAAATATTGATACTTTAAGCTTTTTTTATTTCAAAATACTTGTCACTTTATAATTTTCAAAATAACATTAATTTTGTTTTATAAGTTTACCTTTAATAATGGTTCTATTAATGAGTGGTTTAGATGTTCATAAAAAGCTTTGCAACCAAGAAAAGTATTTAAAATTAGTTAAGCTTCTTAAAATTTTCAAAAACTATCAAAACTTTCCAATATTAACCTCATTAAATTGTTACATATTTTAATTATATCTCTCTTAATACTTCTTTCTCTGTCATAAATGTTTAGGGTAAAATTGGAAAATGACAATTTAATACTCTTTGAATAAGGTAAAGTAACTTATATTTTGAATAAGTAAAAGCTTCTAGAATATTATTTTGAAATGGAAAGAGTATATTTTGGATCAACACAATTATTTCAAAACTCTCATTCTCTCACAATTTTCTTATGTTCCATAATGGATGGAGTAGTTTATTAGTTTCATTGTGAATGATTGCCATTGTACCAATGACAATTAAATATTTGTATATATGATTTTGATCAATCTAACAAGTGCGTGACAGATTCAATTAGTTTTAAATTGTTTTCGGAATGAAATTAATTGAATTAGATTAAAGATCAATCTATAATTCTCAAAATAGTAATCTCATATTACATTTGGTAGAAAGAAAATAAGTTTTAAGAAAGGGAGAATGAAGGAAAAAATATATTTGAATACTTCATTCGTTTCAAAATATAAATCATCTTTGATTAATTGCACAAGAACCAAGAAAGGTATTTTTGTCACAACCCAAAATTCAGGCCATGATCAGTACATAGACTAAGCTGGCATAAGCTTACTTAGCCTAGCAAGCCCAATAGAAAAACGTCCACTACTAGTCAATTTAAATGAAAATTAAAATGAAATGTCAAAATACTTCCAACAATCAATCATAATTCATGACTTATCTCAATCCTCATATCCAAAAACAAATAAAAATAAAAAATTAACAAATAAATAAAGTTATCTAACTCAACAGGACTCGATTATAAACTCCACTATAGTAGTCACGTCACCACAAGATCTGCGTTATCATAAAACTAGAGATATCCTACCTAATGTCCAAGAAGTCCAATTTCCCTAGAGTGCTTTATTCAACTACCTGCTTATATGAAAATATGAAAATAAGAGGGGTGAGTCTACCACTGACTCAGTAAGAGCATAGACAACAAAGTGCACATAAGGGAAGCAAAGGTTGTACAAGAGTTTTTCAAAACAACCTTACAAGTATATCTACCTATATTTGAACTAATCATCTATATACAAAACACTTTTATACTAACAACAAGGGATCAACACAAAATATTATTTCACTTGTCCAATAGAAAGGATCGTTCACTTAGAATACTAAATGCTTTCACATTAAGCGCATAAAAAAAATCCATTTCCACATCCCATAACTAATGGTGGGGAATAACCATCCCACATAGTATAATAATATGATAATATCTTATATACCGTGGGGAGAAATAGTTGTCTCACCCGATAATTTATATAATGATATATCTCGTATAAATAAAGGTGAGGAATAACCGTCTCACCTGCTAAATACTCATATTACAAATCAATTAAACTCATACCCAAAATGAAGAAAATAGTAGAACAAAGAAAAAGAGAAAAGAAAGCGGAAAAAAATGGTTGGAGGAAAGAAAAGAAAAGAAATATATATATATTAAAATTATGGCAACAAGGACATAAAAAAAAAGTAATAATAAGCAAGACGATATACATATATGTATAACAGTTCAGCAGCATGTCCACAATACTAATTTTAGTGCTAATGACAATGGTTTTCATCACTAAGGCTCATCTCATTAAAATCATCATAAGATCACTAGATTGATGAACTATAGGTAAACTATAAATAGAGAAAAATATACTATAATCGAAAATTAAACTCACAAAGCCTTAAGATTTGGAAGTGTAAAAAAGAAAGGAAGAAAAATAAGTTTTGGATTTGCTTCCCAAACAAGGCGGAATATACAAGGGGAATAAGTAAAAATTATTTGAGGCTAGGGGAAAATAGAGAAGGTACAAAATGAATGGTGACACATTGTCATCTATACACTCACCAGTTGGGACTGATAGTATAAATCCCATTTTCCTTCCACTCAGATCAATCATAGTCGTTCAAGTTTCACCAATACCACCTAAAATTATTATTGCACAAAGACATTAATACATCTACTCAAATTTATCTTCTATTACCAATGGAATACATCCTCATATATTAATCCTAATTCTCTTTACTCTAAATTTCTATGCTTCTCACTAAAATAAAACTTCAAAAATTTTTAATTATCAATTGAGTACAGAAATTATCTTATGGAGTCATAGTTAAAACTAAAGAGGTAAATTTTCTTTTTAATCTGTTACACTTTTAAAAAAATAAATAAATAAATAAAGATTTACCCTTTATAACACTCCTTTGAAATAATATTCAAGATAGAGAAGCATTTAAGGATAAAACATAATTTACTATTTTGACCCAAGTTTTGGAACAAGGAATATAACAAATTGCATGTTTGAGAGTCTAGAGCAGGAAAGAGGAAATTTTTTGGTGTATACAAGGTTTTATTCAAAGAAACCAAAGTTTAGCAATATAAGCCGAAAGACAATATGTAAAGTTAAAAGCTAGAATGTCCATGCAAAAAAATTTCCAAAAAAAAAAACAAAAGATGTCTTTTATACGGTTGAAAATTTGCATAATGACAGACCCTCAAAGTTTACACCTTAAATGAAATCCCATCACTAAGAAATAGATGAGATATACATTAGGGAAAGGAACAGTAAAGAGGAAGATGAATTATTGTATCAAAGGACATCATAAGAAGAGGAGTATTTAATGACATGTTGTAATAAAGAAGATGAAACAATTAATAAAAAGGTAAAGAAGTGAGATTACCTTATCTCTTTGATGATTGATAGTAACCTAAGTGAAAGTGTAGCAATAAATTAGTGGAGAGATAATTCAAGACAAGAAAAGCTTGGAAGGTAAGATATGAAAAGGGTTAGAGAGGCTATTTGACAGAAATATGGAAAGAAGAATGAACCAAGAAGGACGCACGAGAAGGCATGAAAGATTGGGATGCTTAATTGAGGAATATGGAGTAGAGTTTGGCGGCTGAGAGATGAGAAACAAAATAAAGATCTTAGGATTTCTTTATCTACATCAGATTTAGGACAATATTTTAGATCATTATCTTTAATACTTTAGAAAAATAATAATCAAAAGATCTAGGATAAGATTTTAGATCATTATCTTAGATACTTTAAAAAAATAATAATCAAAAGATTTAGGATAAGATTTTAGATCATTATCTTAAATATTTTAAAAAATAATAATAATCAAAGGATTTATCCCAACATTTAAACTTAATTTTTGAAATATATATATATATATATTTTAATCTACTAGATAGCAAAATATCAAGATTTAAAAAAAAGATTCCTAAATATATTTCCAAATAACTCCATAAAATAATTGCTACAAAAATAATTATATATTTATTTATGACTAACTTTTTTGCTAAGGATATCACATATTTTTACTCATTAAATCTCTTAAAAAATACATTATTTTTCAATAGTACCCCTATTTAATGTATTACATTTAAAATATATTATCTCTACTATATTTAATTGTAGATAATGGTAAAATAGAAAAAAAAAATTAATTCTCTAGAAATTACTAAACATGATTTATATCTTGAACCAAAATAAACTTTTAAAATATGACTTATATTTTGATTCAGATGGAGTATATATCAACACAAATAATATTACAATAAAAGTAACTATTTAAACAAAAACAATATTTCATTTAGTACAACACATTTAATTGTACCCAATTGTCGACTTTTTATTTAATGTCATTTTCCTCCTATGATCTCAGATTAATTTCTTTTTTCTCAGGGTGGTGGAGAAGAATCACTTCGTCCAGAACGTACATATACCAATCCTATTGAACTTTAATTCTCAGAAACACAATTTTTTTTAATAAATTCCATTCAATATTAATAATTAGCTAGTTTCAATTATACTGATTGTGCTCAAAACTATAATTATTAATTAATTAACTAATTAGTTAATTAATCATCATTTTCACAGAATGTGCAAGTGCGTGTGATTATCGGCGTTCAAAAACTCACTCCAGAAGCAGATGTTTGTTCTACTGCAACCTCTGTTGTAAGAAATATCTGTGTGTGCCATCAGGAACATATGGTCACAAAGAAGAGTGTCCTTGCTATAATAATTGGAGGAGCAAACAAGGGAAACCTAAGTGCCCTTGATTAGGGTTCTTAATATATTATTGCCATATTTCCCTAAATAATTATGAACTTTATCAATGTACTGCTTCTTATTATTAATAAAGGTTTAGTATCTATACGGTGAAATTAATTACTATATGTTTGCTTTTTTTTTTGGGGTTAGGTTATGGATAACAGTCGGTGAAATAAGGCTTTAAGATCTTTTAAATTAGCTGAAACAATTCAGTGCATGTATGAAGCACTTAGGGCAAAAGACTGTATGGAGGTTTTATGTTTTATTACATAAAAAGATTTATTAAGTTTTGTGTTTGAAGCCTAAAATGTTGCAAAGTTGATGATTAATTCAATACAAGAGTATCACTGACAATCTAAGAATATAACTTTTCACTTTTGTACTTGCATATATATATATATATAGTATATTCACATTAAGATTTTTGAGTTATTTTTTTAATACTAAACTGGTGATTCGGGATATGGTACTCTGCTAATTCCATCAATTAATAAACTAAATTGTGAACCCTTTGTTCTTTGCTTTCAGTATCTCAAGGGAGATTAAATTTTGCTACCAGCAGGATACTTCTATTGCCAACACTTATGTATCACATACATAAATAAATGTATATAGTTGGTGTAAAGATTGCCATACACAAGTTTTGATATTATAAGTGATGACAAATTTTTGCTTGATTTTTTTTTTCTCAAGTAAAAGTTTATGAAAGTTGGATCCCAAGAACTCTCAACATTAGGGCAAGGTTTATAGTTTAAAGAACATTTACAAAGATACTTATAGATTACTTACTAGTATGTCTTTGTGAGATATGGATAAATCTTTACCAACTAAATCAACAATAGCTTGGTTTGATTTTACTTCAATTAAATATTGATCTTACTTTTCCCAATATTTCCTACTTTTACCAATTCTTAGATGATTTTTATTAGTTTTTAATCAATTTTTAATCCATTCTTGTTCAATTCTTGGTACTAGCTTTTACCAATTCTTATTTTTAGAGTACTCTTGATCATATTACAGTCTAATTTTGCTAATTCATTGAAGAACCAATCAATCTAATATAATTTTCACAACATTACAAATATGAGATAAAATTACATAAAATAGAGATGTACTCAATTGATGGGCCAATGATTATTCCCTGGCCCAAGTCTGTTCTAGGTAGATAGAGACATATATAGGGGGTTTGATGGGCCCATCTTGTTCTCTCCACCTCTAACAAATGGTTCTAAGGATACATTTGATATGTGAGAAACTATTTTTTGGAAAATGAATAAGGAATGATATTCTTAACTAAACATGTTTGGTATGCTGGAAAATGAGTTATTGAGAAAGTTATTTTCCTAGAATTATGGGGGGTTTGATAGGCTCGTATTGTCCTCTCCACCTCAAACGTATGGTTCTAAGGATATGTTGGTATATGAGAAAGTATTTTTTGGAAAAAGAATAGGAAATGATATTCTTAAGGAAATGATATTCTTAACTAAATACTTTTGGTATGCTAGAAAATGAGTTATTGGGAAAGTTACTTTTCTAGAATTTTAGGAAAGTAACTTCCTAAAATAAGCCAAGGAAAGGGCTTGCTTTCCTAGGAAAGAAATTTTTTTTAAAAAATATTATCCGTAATAAAATAACTTAAAGGCAAAAATGATTATAATCCTAATTTTACAAAGCCTTTCTAACTAAGTATACCAAATATGATTTGCGTCAGGAAAGGAGGTTCCAGAAATGTTCTTTCTCATTTCCATTCTTGTTCCCTTTCCTATTTCTATTTTTATTTTATATCAAGCGTACCCTAAGGGAAACCAAATTCCCACTATAACAAGGTAGAGAAAATTCATAATATAATAGCATTTAATTTATATTCAAAATAAATTCCATTATAGAATTGAATAATTGGTGAGAAAGAAATTAAAGGCAAGACCTACCCAGAAGAGAGGTCAACATCAACCAATGAGCATGTTACTGCAAGATGCAAATTAAGAGGAGCTTCAATTTTCATTCTAATGTGAGACAAACCTAACAAGGTTGAGTAGTGGCAGAGGGGTCCCCTAAATGAGTCTATTAGTTGGAAAATTAATTATACAGTATCACATTGAAAGAGAAAAAGACCAGACAGTTGAGAGAGAGCAATAATTAAATGCTAAAAACATCATAATACGATAAAATCTAAAGTTTCTTTATGGACTTTAAAATATAATAATATGTTTGATTCAAATATCTAACGTCTATTGAAGTGCAAAACAATTTTTTAAAACAACTCTGTGGGCTTTTAATGTAGTACATGAATGTTGATAAATAATGTAGTTCGCAATAAATTTTATATTTGATTTTAATATTTGACTCAGCTTTAAAGAATATTCTCTCTTATTTATATTATAAGATATTTTATATAATAAATTTTTATCTAAAATATAGGGTATTAGATATTATTTTCCATTTTACCTATATTTAATTTTTTCCTATTTCTCGTTTTAGATGAAAAAAGTGATAATCAAGTATATCTAATAAAAGTAAAATGAGAAATGCTTTTACTTTTTTTATGAATTTTAGATAAAAAAAATTATTTTCTTAATATGCGTGTGTTTAATATAAAATGTCTTATAATATGAATTGGAAAAAGTACATATTTATCTAAAAAAAAATAATAGAGTTAAGAATGATACAAAACCTACTGCCTCCATCCTATTATATTATAAAACAATATAAAATTTTTTTTATCTCATAATATAAGGTAATATATATTAATTTATCATTTTTATCCCTCATTTATTATATTATTAATATTGTAACTTATGTTATATTTAATGAAATAAATTAAATTAATAGGAGTAAAATTGAAAATTTTAACTTTTTTCATAAGCTTAAAGATGTACTAAATATTTCTTAATATAAGTAAAATTATTTCTATTGTCTTACAAGGGCGGACGCAACTTAACCACTATGGGGGGCCAAAATTTTGACAAATAATATATTTTTTGTATTATTAATTTAATTTTTTAATATTTATCATAATTAATTTTTCAAAATATTCTTATAACTTAAAAAAATATGAAATGATAAATTATGTGTATATATATAAAGTGAAATGATAAATTTGTAAATTAATTTTTCAAAATATATATAAAGTGAAACCATATATGTAATATATTAATTTTAAGAAAAATTATAAAAAACATATTAAAAGTTTATATTTTCAATACATTTATATATAAATTTTATATTTTATTTCTTTTTAAATATATCAATAATAAATATTGTACATATGTATGTTTTATTTATTTATTTATTGTGTGCAATATATGAGTTTATACATGTGTATATATATATATATATTACATTATTATGTTTAACTGTATATTAATGTGTGTTTATATATATATATAAGGAGAGGGAGAAGGAGGGGGGGCCACGGCCCCTCCCAAAATTATAATATATGATGAATGGAGTATAAGAGATTTGCACACCATTGTTGTTTTAATGGAAGAAATTCAAAAGCATGAAGTTGAGATTTATGAAGTAGGTGAAAAATTAGTACATAAGTTGTTTTATCTATTTCAATTTGACAAATCTCACCGATTTCACCAATTTCTCTGAAGTTGAGATGCAAGACAAGGCAGGTAAGGTATGAAGGAAGAGTTGTGGGTTTGAAATTTTTAATATAACATAAAAATATTACAAGATTATAAATAGAGTTGTAATATTTTTAAAATTGAATTGGTTATTGAACTGATAAAAACAAATGGTAAAAATAATTGAATTAATATATTTTTATTTATATATATAAAAATAACAAAAATTTATTTTTGCCAATTCTTTATCAATTTTTTTGTCAATTTTTAATCAGTTTTTATGGATTCTTAATTGATTTCGTAGTCGATTTTTAGTAGTTCTTGATTAATTTTATCTTTTCCATTTTTGGGGTGTTTTGGATCAAAACAGTGTGTAATTTGGCAGCTTCCAATCAAGATAAAATTTAAAAAAAAATTAAAATACACTCCATTGTGATCCCTACTATACTAAATAAATTAAGACAGTGTAAATTCATAACATAATGGCATTAACTAATATTTAACATAAATTCCAAAAATGGAAGGATCAGAGGAGGATGGAATTAAAAGCAAGACCTACCACCATAAACTAGGCCAACGACTCAACGTCAATCAATGAGCAAAAGTTATGTGATGCAAAAGGAGCTTCACTTACCATTGTAATTTACTCCGTGCGGTCCTTATTACAGGGTGTTATTTAAAAAATTTGTTTGATTCAAAATATAAGATGTTAAGTAATAAATTTAATTTTAGTCTCAATTTTACCCCTATTGAATGCTTTCATTACAAGTCTAAATTAACTTCCCTCCTTCTATTATCATTATTAATTTAATATACTTTTATTCTCTCCTTAAGGGTAAAATGGGAATGTCAGAATTTTTTTTCATCAATTTTAGACAGTAACCAACTTTTCTTAATCCACGTACGGTAGTTAAAAATATCTTATAATGGGGATCGGAGGGAGTAAGTAAATAAGCCTAATATTAGGTTGAGATATAACTGAGGGTCCCTTAGATGAGTCCAATGTTAGTTGGAAAATTAATATTAATATTATATATAGAAAGTCCCATGAAAAAGAGATAAAGACGTTAGATGGACAGAAATAAATACTAAAAATATCATAACACATAAAATTTAAAGTATATATATATAGATGACTTAAAATATACTTCTTTTGATCCAAATTATAAGACATTTTGTATCAATTTTATGTATATTAACAAAATCATTTTTTTAATTGAAATCAATGTAAAAGGTATCCACATTTCCTATTTTACTCTTATTAAATATAACATTCTATTATCATTGTAATGTTATAAATGAAGAGAGAGAAAGCATTAAAGACAAAAGTAAAATGGAAAGAAAAATATCCAATGCTCTATATTTTAGACTAAAAATTTATTATATGAAATATCTTATAATATGAATCGGATGGAGTATATCACATCTGGGCTGATACAAATTAATACTTATCATATATTGGAGTGCAAAACAGTATTTTGATATAATTAGATGGGCTCCATGTCACTGTGTGTATCACATATGAAGTTTGATATGGGAGTTATATACTACTTCCGTTAAGTTATATAATGCACTATTTTGAGAAATTCATGTTACAAAATATAGTGCATTGCACGGATTACATTGTGTTTTTTTTATTGTCTTTCCAGTATTGTCCCTAATAAGTAAGCTTATATATTTTATAGTTATCAATGTATTTAATAAAAATTCTTTAATGGTTTGGTCAGATCATAAATAAATAAAGGATAGTTTCCCTCAAAAGTTTCACTCCTCATAATTGCCAATAACCCATGAAAATTCAGAAAAAAGAATGAAGGAGAAAATGACTGTAATTTATTAATGTAGGAAGTATTATTAAATAAGGGTAATTTGGGAAATAATGAAAAAAAAAATTCGGTTACTAATCATTGTCTTGGTACATGTGTGGTAGTTAAAAATGCACCATAAACTAGAACGGAGAGAGTATATTGCAATTTTTTTTATATTTTATATTGATTATCACTTAAAGGATACATATTTAATTTGTCCGAACAAAAATAGAGTAAGAATAATACAACTAATCAGGAACAGAGAAGGACAATATTGCACACCATTCTTGTTTCGATGGAAGAAAACAGATTCTCTATGATTGAAGATTTGTGAAATTGGTGAATTTTTTTTTTTTTAATTTGACACATATTTCACCAATTTTATATATCTTTAGAGGATCCAGATTCAGTCAAACAAAAAAGAACATAAAAAGAATCGGAGAAATCCAACTAGCGAACTTCGCCACCGGCCACCTTTTATCCCACCCACCACTCCTTTCGTTAGAGGTTGAGGCAGTGCCACCAGCAGTATTAGTAGCTGCAATATATGTTGAATTAATCCTTTTAAACTCAACACATAAAAATATAACTCAGGTTTCTCTTCACTTAGTGGATGGTTGATTGCAGTGAAGAACCATTAGGTTTAATCTAATTAATGGTTCAAATTTAACCATTTATGGATTTTCTTTCAGTGCTCATTCAATGGGCATCCCATGCTCATTCCTGTGATGAGATTTGGACTATCTAAATTAGTCTAATTTCGACAATCAAGATTTATAATTTTTTACTTTGAATTTTTAAAATACTAACATCATTTTTTTGAAATAACAGTTATAAAAATATCTTTATTTTAAGTTTTATATTTAATAAAATAAAAATATATTAAAAATATAATAATAATAAAATTAAATTAAATCTAGACCATCCAATTTTAGTTTGAACTGTTTAGATCTATGATAAGCATTATGTGCTTATCAAAGTGATGAGCATCCAATATAAATTTGGAAAGAAAACACGTAAAGAGAAATAAAAAAAATTATGATCTAAATTTTGGAAAAAGAAAAGAGAGTAAAGTGTGAAACTCATTCATTGATGAGTTCTACTTTCCCTTTCTCTCTTTTCTTAGTGCCTCCTTAGGATCATCATTGGAGGAGATTCATCAACTAAAAGAATAGAAAAATTAACTTCATATATTTAGATTTTATAAATATTAAATTTAAAGATTTTAAGGGTGGTTTTGAGAGTTTAAGATAGAATGAAATAGAATGATTATTAATGAAATGGAGTGAAATAGAATTAAAGAGAAAAAAAATCATATTCCATTCCGTTGACTGCTGGGAGGTTTACAAGGGAAAGGGACAAATCTCGAGCTTAACATTTGGAGGCAAAAATGAAAGGTACATGTGTGAAAAATGGAGGATACTATTAATTTTATTTATTTTTGTACATATAAAAGTAAACAAATTTTAAAATAATTGAAGCAACAGTCTTTGTCCTTGTAAAGCTATTATTGCCGTTTGGAAGTTATAATAAAATAAATAAAATATTTAGATAACAATTGTTTTAATAATCCTTATGAGATAATTTAGATGGCTGTATTTTGTAATTCAATAAAATCTTACTTCTTTTATTTTTTTAATTGAATTTATTATTTATTCTTTGTAAAAAAATTATCTGAAAAATAAAGAAGCAAAGGTGAATTTGGAAAAGAAAGTGTTGTAGTCATGACACCCACATACATGAATCAACCCATAGTTCTGTGGGAGGGAAATGTGGATCAAATCACACCAAGTGTGTGTGTGTATATATTTTAAGAGTTGAAACTATTTTTAGATTTTAGGAGATTCTAATACCAAGTTTTGGAAAAAAAAAATACCATTTAGAATAACTTCTTCAATAACAATTTTCTTAAGGTTTAGTTGTAATTTTCTTCTAAAATTTAGTAGTAAGTCATTTAAATTTGATTGTAATTTTGATCATTAAAAATAATTATAATTGTTAACGTTTTTAATCTAAAATTTATAAAATTTCAGTCAATTTTTCCTCAAAGAAAGACAGTTAGGGGATGGCAAGATGGGCAAAATCATAATAAGCAAAGCATATAGTGAGTGAAATTATCACAAGTATATTACATTAATTTTGCCAAAAAAATATTACATTAATTTTCAAGTTTTAAATAACTTTTATTTAATATTTTCTATTCCAGAATGTCAGCCCACCCCTAATGCTTTACAAATGCAATAAAACTATCCTAATATCTATTTTTTAAAAGAATAATTTCTCATATAAGATACAATTGTTTTTTACAAAAATAAATGTACTTGGCTTTGTATTGACTAAACATTTTAAGCAATAAAAAGAGGCATGCATGCAACAATGAGAAAAAAATTCAGAGAGTAAAAATAAATAAGAAAAATTCTACTTTTGGTTCATATTATTTCATCCAGTTTTAATTCAATCATTAAAGTTTAAAAATTTATAATTAAGTCCCCCAGAGTACAAATAATCCTGCTTTTATCAAGGTACTTCCGCAGATATTGTACTAAATATATGATTCATAGCTGCTTCCTTATCTATACCTTAGTCTCTCTTTGTTAACATAAGTTATACATATTTAAATTAATAAGATATTATATATATATAGTTAGTTAGTTATATCAACAAAATATGATTATATTATTGTCAAAATTTTAATAGTAGGGACTTAATTAAAAAATTATAAACTATTGTCAAAGCATAATTTTTTTTAAAATGAGTATGTGCCGAATCTTCAAAGATTAATTTATATTTAATCAAATTGGAAATAATCCAGTATAATAATTTACTCAAATGTTATTAATTACCATTAGAAGCTGCAGGGGTGGAACTGTTTCCAGCAATTTTTGCTAAATCTTCAAACTCCTTAGCTTCTGGAGAATTTGGAGCCAAATGCAAAAGATCTGAAAATTTCAAAAATCAATATCATTAACATCAATATAAAATATAAAATTTATATTAAGTCATATTTACAATTAATAAATAGTACAACTCATTCCACAGACTTTATATATGAAACCCATCTAATTTCATTCAATTTATAAAACCAGCCATTAAATTGATTTATTGACAACTCTTTTATTTTCATAACATACGCAAACCTCCTTTAAAAAGATTAAATTACATTAACCTTTCCTGTATTTTATTGAAACAACACAAACGTTTTCTGTTTTTTTTTAAATATGTACAAATATCTTTTAATAGAAACAAGTTTATATAAAAAAAATTCATGAGATATCTGTGTAATTTAATTTTTATTTTAAATAATGTTTTTATTAGTTTTGAAAATAAAATAAAGATATATACTGCTCAGCAAAACGTTGACAATATAATTTTTTTAGAGGTATGTGCAAGTTTTAAAAATAAAAAAAAATATGCGATTTGAATAAATTGCAGAGAATAATTTTGTAATTTACTTTATATAAATTAAAAATATTAGTAACATACGATAATTCGTACAACATACAAAAGTAAAAGAATAAACTTTTTTTTATCTTAAAATTCATATGAAAAATTGTAGGGACACTTACAATTTCACATACACATTAAATTTAAATGTGTGTGTAGCAAATGATACTTCTTTCATACTCAGAATATTAAATGATACTGCCTTGAAAACTTGCGACTTGCTGGATATTGTCCCACACACTAAAACTCCAAGGTCGCAGGTTTGAATTGGCAAGGAAAAGAAGAAGCCAAGAATATTATTAAATGATACCACTTCTTTTTAGAGTACTCACTCAATGAAATAATTGTACAAATCACAAGTTTGAATTAGTTAGGAAAGGAAGAAGCGAAGATATTATCATTAAATTATACTTCTTTTTAGAGTAATAAATAATTGTACCAAATCATTGTGTTTATGGATGTGGATTTAAATCTTCTAAATGAAAAAAAAATATTAAAAAAGCTATTTATTTAAGTTTGATAATACTTAAATCTAGTTTAATAAGACCAAATATTAAATAACCATAAAAAAAAAAAGTAATTGTATGGGCAGGCTAACATGCCCAGAGATTTAGCTCCCCCTCCACCTTTAAAACTATTACATATAAAATGATTGCTTATCTTAAAGAAAAAAATGATTGTTTATCGTCATACACACACAAATATGAGATCCAACAATGAAGAAGAAGTAAGAGATAAGTTAAATTTTTTTTTGCCAATGATCAAGTTAAATTTATAACAAACCAAACTTCTCATTGAACAGGTAGGAATAGTGGCTCACAATTTATTAGTCTGATTATAATTAAATTGTAGCCGATGGGTCTAAATTAAAATAACATAATTTTAATTTTATATATGAAAATATTATATAAGAAATAAAAAATTAATTTTATAAATTCTTGATTGGTCTCCATCGATTCCTAGTTATTTAGTACTCTAGACCAAACTAAAATTCAATCCATCCCTTAAACAAAGTCTCAAATTTGAATATTGGGGATGAAAAAAATCATGTTAAAAGAATTACTTTAATTTAAATTAGATAATGTTCAAATATGACTCGATATTGGATAACAGATAATTATTAAAAAAAAATCCTATTCACCAGTTTGTTAATCCAACTAACCGATCTTGTTATGACAGCGACGAGTCCAGTCGTCCGATTCTTACAACAAAACAAAGGGATAAAAATACTTACTGACGCAGTTAGAGATATTAGCTCGGGCATGACAAGTAGAAGGAAGCATCACAGCAAGGGTGGCATTGATCTTGAAACCAAGATTGGGATTGTTGCGATCTTTGATGAGGATACAGAGGCACTTCTTGCTCTTGTCAAGCACGTCTTTGACGCTATTACAGCAGTCTAGGGTTGGAGTTTTGGCATCACCAGAAACATAAGTAAGACATGGTGCCAAACCAACCAGTTTCTCTTGACATTCTGCTCTGTCCTGAGCTACGTCTGAGCTTCCAAAACCAGCCATCATCGTCAGAAGAAGAAGAAGATGAAGAAACAGTACTAACCCTATATCCATTTTCGCTGATGAGCTCTTGGAAGCCATGGGAATAGAGAGATAGACAAGTTGCAGAAGAGGCTCTTAGTGGTGTTTAATGGTGGTTTTGGGGTGTGAGGTGTGGGACTTTATTGATGAATTGGTGAAGATGAATGAAGAGAGATATTGATAAGATCTAGGATGGGTGGAGTTAGGGAAGTGGAGCCCAAAATATTTAATATATGGTCACACAATATGCTCCGTATGTGTTCTTAATTAGCCCTAAAATGGCATTTTAATCATAGGTCTATATATAAAATATCCGATGATAATTAAATAATTTTAAAAATTAAAACTTTTGTGAATTATTAAAGTTGTTATTTTTGACAAAAAAAAAATTAAAGTTGTTATTAGTACTTCCCAAAATTATTATTAAATTTTTAGATTTACCATTCATATCTTTTAAAGTTATGAGTACAAAACACTCTTTTTTTGGTAAGACAAAAATACTAGAAAATATCTCAATAGTAGTTGGATCGTACTCTTTGATATATCTTTAATGTACTGTGACACGATGAATCTTGTTAGCCATACAATAACAATTAATTAATATATTGTAACACCATGCTCTTTTTGTGAATGATTAAAGTTATTATTATTTGTACTTTTCAAAATTAATATTATTACTTTTTTCAAAAAAATTGCTTGTATAAAATTGGTTAGAAAGGTAGGCACTAACTTTATCTGGTCTTGGTTACTCAACTAGTCTGTGGATGGATACCAAGAATCTCATGGAAAAGGATGCCTACCATACAATAATCTCATGGATAACTTTCATTTGGTCAGTGGCCAAAAAAAAAAGTCAATAATAATTAATTTCTCTTTTGAGTTACTGTCACTTCCCAATTAAATTTGTTATATATATAAGAATCATGTCACACCTTGTTTTAGGAAAAAAATTCATTATATGTCCTAGATTCGGTTAGAATGGATTTGAAAATAAAAATGAGCCAAAATTAAAATTTGTCAAAAAATTTCTATGAATTACTGATTATTTGGTAACTTAAAATTCATTACTCAACTTTTAAAAGTTCATAACTAATTTTATAAAAATTATTTTTATGTAGTTCAAGTTTCTACTTTCAGCTATTGAAGTCCTTTACAAGGAAAAAAATGTTCAAATGGAAATTCATCAAGCCCATTGATGTAGTTTAATTCCAAAATTTGACCATTTTTCTTAAAAATTCTCTAACTTATATTATACTTAATCAAATGGGGTAATCTTAATCTTATTTTGAAGCTTGAGGACTTCTATACATATTAGGATAAATTTCTTATCATATCTCATCATTTTTCCTAAGTACCCACCTTTCTAAACTTAATTAGGTACATAATTGGTACCTTTTCATTCTATCAACTTGGGAATAATAAAGTAAATGCTACAAAACCATAAATCTTCACATCAATCATTCCAAAACATAATTTCATATAATGATAATCTTGTTAAATACATTTTATATTATGTCATATTCCATAACTCTTGAGTACATAATTCCTAACATAATTCCAAAATAATATCATAATAACATTATATCTTCATTGCTCCAAACTCCTTTCTTTTCTCCACTATATGATTTGGACCATGCATGATTAGAGATTATGGGGAATGAGATTTGGATAAATCTCAATAACAACATTATCCCACACTTACATTATAACATTCAAATAATTGTCATATTAACAATATTTCTTAACATTGACATGCTTATTTGAATTTTTGGTATATTTATTAATTTTCATTAGTATAAACTGATACTCAAATGGATTTGAAATTTTATTTGAATTTTACCATTCAAATTGCTTATGTTGATTTTAGTTGTTTTAAATACGTGTGAAAAAGCATCATAAATATAAGAATAATTTAAATGGCTTTTGAATTAAATTTTTAACTTTTAATCATCAAATTGTCAAAATCATTAAGTTATTTTTAACTTTTAATAAATGTAAACTATAATTTTGGATGTGCACGAAGGGTATTCCCAATAATCGAATATTGGATAATATATTTAAGAGACTTAACTATCTACCAACTGTATTAAGACATTATTGGTAATATAGAGTGCAATTTTGATTTCATGCTTTCTTTTATTTTGGATAATTCTAAGTTATTTTTAAATTTGTCAAGTAATTTTGAGCAAAAATACTTTTTTTTAACCAGTACAAAAGTAGTTGTGCTTTTGAAATTAAGAAGTCATTATACTCCGTGTAATGTAGCTGCAATGCTACTATAGTGCTTATGGTAAAGTTCAAATTTTTTATTAGTCTCCATTATCATCACTTAATGATATGTCACGTATTGTATTTTGTCAATTATTCTGCATTAGCGGGGTAGAATTGAACAACTATAAATAAAATTGCACCCTAAGAAACCTACTTGACTTGCTTGTCACTTTCTTTTGGAATTCCTTCCGTCCGTGACAAACAACTATAAATAAAATTGCACTGCTACTTTGGCCAGTGTCATATTACTTGAAGCCATTAAATGGAGAAACTATGATGATAAATCAAATCTATTTTCATTAGTCAGCTGCGCCATATATAACAGTGATATGCTTCTTATTTGCTTGTATATATCTAGCATTTTGGGGTGTCCTTAATTTCTTAATGCAAGGCCAAGTTGGTTGCAAAATGCTCAAGAGGCTTAGGTTCTTACATTATTTGCTCAACAGCCACGTTTTTTATTATTAAGTGCCTGTTTAGATTGTCTTTTTGTAAAATATTTGTTAAAATAATCATAGTTTACAAAAATAAAGTTTGGATAAAAATAGAGAAATTTATCATAAATTTATTTGAATAAAAAAGAAAAAAATGATGGTTAGAAACTATGATTTGGTTTACAAAAATGTAAACCACACAGGCCATAAATCTAGTGTTTAGACGGGAGGCAAACTCGTTTTGATTTTCAGTAATTAAAAAGAATGATGAAAGTGATTTCCGCAATTAAACTTTCCTTTTGCTGGAAGTAAAACTGTTATATACTGTGAGAGGTTGTATGAGTGTACAAAGGATTGCGGTGGCTGATTTTATTCCTCGATATGCATGCCACTTCCCAACTTCATTGGAAGCTGCTGCTAAAGGTGTTAGTAATATGCATAATTGGAGTTTGGAATTTATCAATGGAAAAGACGATTACGATGGCATTGCCTTTTGGATAGAGCAAATGATGTGCCTAAATCATGATGGAGATCAAGAGGCCTCTTCTTTCTAGGTGCCTTGGGCAGGTTGACTATTGGGTCCACATCAAATCATTTACAGGTTTTATTGAAACAAGCATAAGAGTGAATGACAGTTCTCTAGGACAGGTCGCCTATTGGGTCCACATCAAATCATGTACAGTTTCTACTGGAACAAGCATCAGTGGAAATGACATAGCGGAGGAACTTTCAACTGATAACTGTCATATTTCAGAGGGCAATGTATCTGTCCAAAATAGCTGCTTGCTCATGCTGGTAGTACTTCACCATCGTTGTCTTGCATGGCTGTATTTTATAGTTTTGATACTGCTCAACGAGCTGTATCCATCCTGTAATCATTTGCATGCCACTAGGTTATTGATTCATCTTGACATTACTTTGGCTGCTAGACGGATTATACTTTGCATAATGAAAATTTCCCAAATTACCATTGGAGAACTGCATTTACACCATTAGATCTTGCTATGTTCACAGCTCAGTTTTAAAGGAGTTTACCTTGTAGGAGTGTAATTGAATTAAGCAAATTCAATACTTAAAAAGCTTGGGGTTGGCTTATATTAATAATCAAGCCAAGTTCAAAGCTTGAAGTTGCCTTGACATCATAGACAAGTTTGTGATGAGTCAACTCTGATTCTGGGATTCAAGCTGCTGAAACATGCGAATGGGCATTGTTAGTCTCTACTTTCTTTTTTTTCTTTGGTTCTTTTCTTCATAATAATTTTTTCTTTCTTAACCTTTACTTGTAAAATCATGAAGAGCGGTCCTAATCTTTTCGTCTTGTATGAGACATCAACGAGCCTGTATGGTTAATATTATGTTAACTGAAGCATTTTGATTTCTGTTGACAGTATGATGTTGATTGGTGTTTGATTTTCTTTAGTTAAGAGTGTTGTTTTAGTCATCATTTTTCTTTACTACGTAGCCCTGTTTCGTTGGTTCTGCTCTATGGTAAGTAGGTTCAAGACAAGGATCCCTCGTTGAGGAGGTGGATGTTATCTTGGTGTAAAAAGTCATTTGATTCGCTGAGCGATGCTTTGATGGAGATTACATCGGCACTGAAGGGAATTTTAACAAATTTTGGGCACCAAAAATATATGGAAGATTGTCTACTAGATAGTGATGAAGTTAAATTTGATTCTTTGATTTTCATCAATAGGAATCATGTGGTGCCTAGGATCTCTGAGGAACATGAAAGCATTGGTGAATCATCTGGAAAAGGTAGCAATTTAAGAGTTCATGTTAGTTCATCTAATAATGAAAAGGTTTCAGATAAATATGTTAGTTAACTACTACCGCCATTGCCTATCCAAGAATCACCTAAAAATGAAAGTTCAGGAAAGTCTCTGCAATATCAGTGTCAGGGAGTGATGTGTAAAAGTGGGGTTAACTTCTGTACAATATATGCGTGTAGAGCATATTCAAATACCTGCAGATATTCAAATGCCATTAAGGAGCCTTCTGAGTAAAACTACATCTTTTACTTCCTTGACTAGTCTGAATAATCCTTTCTTCAAAATACAAGTTTAAATGGATGTTTTTATGGTGCAGATGGTCTGCAAAGTTAGAGATGACTAAATGCACGGTTTTTTTACATCTGAAATCAGCATTTGCTAGTACTTCACAACACACACTGAGTTTTTAAATATCCTTTGGTCGTGACCCCTCTAATGATATTTTGCTTATCACTGTAATGTTATTTTATGTTTAATTCCAGACTATTACATTATATATGCATTTACAAAGAGTTCATTCTCGGGTTTATGTATTGCTATTACATACACACACACACACACACACACACACACACACACACATAAAGCCATCACACTGTACACGTTTGCCCCATGAATCATTGCTATTATTTCTGACTCCCTTCAGCCACAGGTCTTCTATCGGTATGTCGAAAGGTTATGTGATGTGTAATTTGAGTATAAAGTTAGATAGATAAATTACAAGCAAAAACAATAGGGCTAGATAGAGTAACCTTGCCTTGATCTAAGAAATTTTTGCATATGGTACAGCACCACATTAAATGGTCACTAAGTGGCATCTGTGCAAACCGTGGATAGACGTGAAGGAAAAACAAGGGAGGAGGCTTAAGCAGATGCATGCTAGGCTTGTAAAAAGTCCTCTGAACCTTTGATGAGATTCTACCAGTCCACTTATCAACTAGAATATATCTGATCCATCTTTGGCAAAACCACATTCATTTCACATATATTCTGCCTGGGCAGGATTTTCTGATTTTACTTCCTCACTCTCTCTCTCTCTCTCTCTATAGTCTGTTCTTGCTAATAGTAGTCTTTTGTTTAAAATAAAAAATACTGATAATGGTAATATTATTCCTGGAAGTTTGCTTTGCAATTTCTTGTCATTGTTCTCTAATTCCCTAAATCTAATTGTGATTTCGGGGTCTTATTTTTTTTGCAGAGCGAAGTTTGTTGTTTAATCCTATCATCCATCAATGGCTACAAAGGGGTATGTTCTCTCCTTTGTTTTGTAGTTACTTTATATATAATTCTATAGGACTGTTAGATTTTCAAAGCAATATCGCATCTTTAGGGAATTGGTCAGCTAAAACTTGTAGGAAAATTAATGCACTCATTCTGCATTAAACTAATAAGCATTAAATTAAGATTTTCAAGGCAGGTACATTGCACGGAATATATAAGCACTAAAATTAAAATTAGATGATCACCTCAATGGTGCTGCTCCCTAATAACCTATTTGTATTTTGTAATTAACTAAAGGTGAGCTCCGTATATAATGACTTCTTTTATGTATGTATGTATGTATGTATGTATGTATGTATGTATGTATGTATGTATGTATGTATGTATGTATGTGTATATAGAAAGGTAGATACAGATATTGATGCTTCACTGCCTACTGCGTGTAACAGAAAAGAACCAGCGGGAAGGGGAGTGACTAAAAGCATTTCATAAATAGAGGATAAGTCATCAGTTAATTTTAGGCCATGAGGATAAGTCATCACTAATTTATCTCTAAACTAAGAGTCAGAAATTTAAATTACGGGTAGCAACAGCATATAATGTTGACACATAGGAATACATATATAATATGAGTAACATGTCAAACCAATGGCGTCATTCAGCAAGGGGATTTTGCACCTGCCCAACAAACAGCAGCGTTCCAGTTATATCTTCCCTGATGACAAATAAGAAAGGGTGATCAGCTACAAAGTCTATGGCTCTTCTGTATCGCGAACATCCTCGTGACATCATAACAGTGAATGCTGCAGCTTCAGTCCCTTCTTTGTCAACATTGATGAATACTTTATGGAATATTTTAGAAGCATATAGTGCTTGACTATATGCAGAATCCACCATTTCGGTCAATTCTCCCCGGGAGAAAGGCAACCTTACCCCAAGTTGCATCAGGACATAGAAACTTCAATGTCATAAGAAATCTTAAATTTTGGGATCCTAAAGTCGCCTACTTTCACTTTGGTTCGAGGAAGGTGGCGTTCCAAGAATTCTGATTGTGAACCCACCTTCTCAACAAAAGCTGGCAGCCCATCATTTGTGTCTGGAAGAAAAATATACATGGTGAAACAGCGCTCATCTTCACCTGGCTGATAAGGAAGACCAAGTACTTTGAAACCATCACACACTCTAATAAATTGATCCTTCTTGCTGATCATAAAGGGAGCCTTCACTGAGCTCTCACTTCCAAGGTGAAAGTCGTACGTTTTGGTTGCAGACGCATCAAACTTATCAATCCATGCTCCTTTGAAATATGGTGCATTTGCAATGACAATCCATGTTAAGGGTCCAAGAGACCCCTTCGGAATAACCGTTTTAATAAGGCCATTTGTCTCCTTTTCTGCCCGTGAATTAATTTCCTGAATCACTTTATCAGCCTGTATAAATTATAACTACCACCCCATTAGTGAATTAATTTCCTTGCGATAATTGCTACTACTTTAGCATACTCCAGAAGAGGGTAAGGAATGGACATACAAATAAAATAGGTTCTTTTGACGTGCTTTAGAAGCATCAGTTTCATGCTAAATGATTAGGCCAGTTGCCTTCTCTCAAATAAATATATATATGAGTGTATGTATGTATATTAAGCAACTTCTCTTGCAAAGACTTGTTTTGGTAGGGCTAGTTGGGTTAAAAAAATTGAGACTAGCCATGCCCCAAAAGCTTTCTAACGAACAGTGCGTTGATTACACCTTTAAGAAGAGTATAGATAGGTTAAATAAATGATACATCAATCACAAGAAAACTCCACCATACACACGAATGATTAATTGATTAAAAAAATGAGAATGATTATTGTACATAGGAATGATGGGCTGTACCTGGGTCTGGAAGTCCACTTGAGCCAAAGTGGCTTTATAATCAGAGTCAACAATCTGTTTGAATGAAGGCTTGAGAGAAAGGGATTGATCGAGCCAAATACCATTTGCGAAACGCAAGTTGCTACCAATATGTAATCAGACTATAAACAAACAATTTTACATCATAATAGAGTAATTAAAGCGTACTTGAGTTCACGGGAGCCATTGATGAGCAAGAAAAATAGATAATTGCAATTGGCTTTTCCCCTTAGGTTACAAAAAAAAATTTTCTTAATGGAGAGAGAGAGAGAGAGAGAAGAGATTTTCTCAATAGTCGGGTTACTGGATGCAGCCTCAATCAGTTTTTTATTTTAAGATCGTGTGTTAAAACTGATTAGATCTCATCTTAATAACCCTAATGATATCAATAATAATTTTATATCTTTCTCCATATAACTAGCCTTTGTGATAGGAAATTGCTGGCTACTAAGGTGTTGCTAATTGGGACCTCTACCTAATGGGCTAGCATGCAACCCTACCAATCATTGGGCTGCACACCTTTAACATAGGTCCAATCTGTTCTGGACTTAATATTTTAATACTAAATACCAATTGCTTGATTTTAATTATTCCTTTTAATTAATCAATTAATGTAAATCCACATAATTATTTAAAATTATTTTAACAATCTCCCACTTGAATGACATTAATTAATTAAGTAGAGCAAGTGACATAATTCCAAAATATACAAATCAAGCCCTCAGTATATATATTAAGCCTCAACAAAAAAAATCAGAAAATAAAACTTCACTAAATCACTAAATCCGTTGGGGAAGCAAATGACAATAAACATAAGGTTTCATCATCTGAATAGAACAGAATGTGAAATTGGTATTTTCAACAATAGCTCAATAAAGAAACAACGCAGAACCACTAAGTCCAATAGGGAAACAAGTGATATTAAAGCACATTCACACAGAATCATTGAATCCATTAGGGAAACAAATGATATAAAGTGCATCAACAAAAACATTACATAGATGAATGACAAGATATCTCAAACTCCCACTAAACTAAGGCTTTATAAAAGTAACAAGACCCATATGGGTTACATGATTCTTAAATACTCCAACGGGCAAGACTTTCATCATGGGATCCGCAAGCATAGACTCACTGGAAATGTGAAATATGCGAATCTGAGATTCTATAATTTTCTCTTTGACGAACATGAATTTTACATCACAGTGCTTAGTGCGGCTTGAATTCTTGTGATTTTGAGAGAATTGCACGGCGGATGAATTATCGCAGAATATAGTAAGAGGACATGATATAGAATTAATCAAATGCATACCAGAAATCAACTTCCTCAACCAGATGGCATGACAAGTGGCTTCATAACATGCAATATATTCCGCCTCCATAGTTGAAGTAGCTGTAAGTGTCTGCTTGACACTTTTCCACGAAATAGCTCCTCCACATAACATGAAAATATACCTAGAGGTTGAACTCCTGTCATCTATACAAGAAGCATAATATGAATCGAAATAGCCAATAACTTCAAGTGAATTAGATCTTCTGTAGGTTGACATATGATTCTTAGTACCCAGAAGATATCTCATAACCTTCTTAGCAGCTTTCCAATGATCCTTACCAGGATCACTCAAATATCTACCAAGTACACTAATAGCAAAAGCTATATCAGAACGAGTGCATACTTATGCATACATGAGACTGCTAACAGCGGAAGCATAAGGAATCTTATCCATTTCAGCCCTTTCATCAGCATTTTGAGGGCACTAAAATCGTGACATTGTCTCACCTTTCTGAATAAGAGCTAGACTAGGAGCACAATTGTGCATTCTAAATTTCTTTAGCACTCTATCAATATAAGCTGCTTGAGATAAACCCATAATTCCATGAGACCTATCACGATGGATTTGAATCCCCAAAACAAATGAAGCCTCGCCAAGGTCCTTCATGTCAAAGTGGCATGACAACATTCTTTTTGTCTCGTTCAAGAGACACAATGAATTACTAGCTAATAAGATGTCATCCACATAGAGCACCAAGATCACAAAATCATTGCCATTGAATTTATGATAAATGCAATGGTCAGAAACATTCTTAGGGAATCTCTCAAAGGTCATAACCTCATCAAATTTCAAGTACCATTGCCTAGAAGCCTGTTTTAATCCATAAATAGATCTCTGCAACTTACACACCAAGTGTTCCTTACCAGGTTCAATAAATCCATCAGGTTGAGTCATGTAGACTTCTTCATACAAGCCTCCATTTAAAAAAGCAGTTTTAATATCCATTTGGTGAAGCTCAAGATCAAATTGCACTACGAAGGCCATAACTTCTTTGAATGCGTCTTTAGTAGACACAGGGGAGAAAATTTTTGTGTAATCAATGCCCTCTTTTTAATTATATCCCTTAGCTACAAGTTTGGCCTTTTACCTTTCAATTTCTCCATTAGCCCATCTTTTAGTCTTAAAGACCTATTTACAATTAACAGGCTTGTATCCTGTTGTAACTCATTAAATCCCCACACATGACTGTGATGCATGGAGGCAATTTCATCTTTCATTTCCTCTAACCATTCATATGACTGAGGACTAGACATTGCTTGTTGGAAAGATATAGGATCCATGTCATTCACTCCGTCAGATTCATACTCCTGCAAATAAACCATATAGTCATTTGATATTGCAGACCTACAAGCTCTTTGAGAACATCTTAACCCAACACCTGGTTCACCAATTTCAATTATAGGTGGTTTTACACCTATCTCAATAGGATTCTCAATATCAATCTTATTAGTTTTGGGTGATGATGAAATGGGTATAGCAAAGCAGTGCTTTCATCATGTAACTCAATCACCCTAGGTATTGAGCTCCTACTATCTTGGTCATTTTCAAAATAAAATGCTCGATCTGACTCAATGACCCTAGTAGTATTAGAAGGATAATAGAATCTACAACCTCTCGATCTTGCACAATACCCAATGAAAAACCACTAACAGTTCTAGGATCTAGCTTCTTCAACTGAGGATCATATGGTCTTACTTCTGCTTTGCATCCCCAGACTCAGAAATGCCTAACACTAGGTTTCTTTCCAAAGTAAAGTTCATATGGTGTTTTTGGCACGGATTTGCTGGGTACCAAATTCATAATGTATGCTGCAGTTTTCAGGGCATCTCTCCACAAAAATTCTGGTAACGTGGAGTGGCTCATCATGCTTCTGACCATATCCATGAGAGTACAATTATGCCTTTCTGCAACCCCATTTTGCTATGGAGTATCAGGCATTGTATACTAAGCTTCAATCCCATGCTCTTGCAGGAATAGAGCAAATGGGCCGGGATTTCTACCAATCTCAGTATATCTCCCATAATACTCTCCACCCCTATCAGATCTAACACATTTGATGACTCTACCAGATTTCAATTCAATAGCTGCCTTTGCTTTTAATTTTTCATGTATTAAATTGATTCACCCATATCTAGAGTGATCATCTATGAAAGTGATATAGTATTTAAATCCCCCCCAATAGCAGTTGGGGTGATGGGTCCATATATATCAGTATGAATCAGATCTAGAATATTCTCTGATCTATTCATCCCCTTTATTTCTAGCTCTAGTGAGAAATTTTCCCTTTACATAATCAACACAAGTTTCAAAATCTAAAAAGTCCAGATCCTGCAAAACACCTTCCTTAACTATCCTCTATAATCTAACTCCAGAAATATGCCCCAAACATCGATGCCACAACATAGATGAGTTTCATTAGGTCTAGCATGTTTGTGCCCAACTATTGCATGAGTGTAAGCAACAGAAGTTTCAACTGAACCGCTATCATGACTTAAACGATATAAACCATTATATAAAAAACCAGTACCAACAACAGTTGAATTAAAATAAATGTTAGTCTTTCCTTTTCCTTGCCAAAAGGAATATCCATCTCTATCCAAAGTAGAACTAGAAATCAGGTTCCTTCTTGCATAAGGTACATAAACAACATTATTTAAATTTAAAATGTGTCCAAAAGGTAAACACAAATCAACGGTTCTTGCATATTTTACTGCAGCTCTACTGCCTTCAAATCCCAAAATGCTCTTTTCTCTCTCACTTGGGATCCTCCTATTTCTGAGCCCTTGCACAGAATTCACAACATGAACCATTGCACTAGAATCCAACCACCAAAAATCAAAGGGTATCTCAAAACTATTAGATTCCAAACGAACTAGAGCTAGAGGGGCGAATTCAGAAGATACACCTTCCCTTTCATTCTTGTTCTTCAATTTGAAACACTCAGATATCCTATGGCCTAGTTTCTTACAATAGTGACAATTGCCCTTGAAGAACTTCTTTTATGAACCCTTCTTCTGATCACCTTTTTTGGACCTAGACTTTGCAGGTTTTTTAGTTTATGGCTTCTTTCATTTCTTGTCATTACCACCAAATTAATTGCTCGAACCATGAGAGAAGTAATTAACTGATGGAGTATGAGAATTACTTTTCTTAATTGCTTCTTCCTCTTGAGTGACAATGGCTATCATTTGATCCACTGTCCCTTCAACATATTCAGCTATCAAAGATTGAAGGACGTGGTATACCAAAGTACTCTCACCAAGATCAATTCCATAAGACTTCAGTTTGTTGTAATAATTCACCATTTTCATAATGTGTTCTCTAATGCTTGACACTCAATCATAGCGAGTATTATCAAGCAGTGATAGATAATAAGCCTTTTGAATCTTATCTAGTTTTCTGAATTTGTCCCCTACAGCCTTCATGTACTCAGAAGCTGTATCTTTGTCTGGAATGCTCTCTCTGATAGATTTCTCAATTGTATACTTAATTACAGCTAGACATATCCGGTTTGACTCATTCCATTGTTTGTGGTACTTCTTAGCAGTAGCATCGAACTCAGAAGTAAGATCAATCGGCTTAGGCTCTCTAAGAGCCAAATCTTTTTTAGAAATTGCGAGGTAGATGTTTAAGGACTCCTTCCAATCTTCATAATTTGTACCATTAAGAGTCCTTACAGCAGATAGTTGCTAAAAAACATAAACTGAAAAAACCAAAATTGGGAAATAGTAATTATGCGTGCATAACATAATTATAAACAGAATTCCCAATCAAAACTAGTTATGCAACTATCTTCACAAAAATGGTACCAAGGTAAGTCATAAATACCACACAAAATTCAATTACAATAGAGTCCATACAAAAATTCATTCAATGCAACTATACCGTTAGGGTATAGCAAACAATGAAAAAAAAACATTAAAATATATATATGCTACTTGCTTACCTAGAGTACAAATCCCAAAATTGCATTGATGATATCACACCGTTAAGGTATGTTTAACATCAATATAATGTATTCCTGAATGTCTAGAAGACTCATGAATATTATTTTATTATTGATATTTTTCTTTATGGGAAAATACAAAATCTTCATAATTTCTATAATTTATTTTCCTTATCACATCCATAGCCAGAGAGAGTGATTGTCACCAATAAAAAATATTATTGTACAGAACATGCTTAAAAATTTTTAAGGCTCAAATTCCCAAAATATGGTCTAATTTTACTGAATCAAACATTCAAAAAATTTAAAATAAATATTTAATAGTTTCAAAAAATTTTGGAAAAATAATAAATTATCACAAAATAAAATTCCAAAGGGACTGGGAGAAATTGAATTACTTGCGAAAAAAAACTGTGACAGAAAGCAACATGACAAATTTACAATGCTCTCAATTTCAAGGAAGGCCATAGTGAAAATTAATTACTGCCATATGTCACAACTAGTGTCAGCCTTGTATATATATATACATGGCTGACGGTAGTTGTGACATTTTTTAGTTTAAACTATGATCAAAATACAATCCCATTAAGTTTATATTCTGACATCCTTGAAATACATTTATCTTTTTGACAATTACTTCAGCAGCTCACTTTCGCTCTCTTAGCCTGCCAACCACCCCAAATTACAAGCCTTGACAACAAACTGAGACCTGATACAGAGAATCCTTTTTTCTCCCTTTCTTTTAGATGATGAAACTAAAATACCTTAACTAGATATTAGATTGTATAGAGAGCAGCAAGTAGATTTCATGTAAAAAACATGAATCTTATAAGGGAAATATTAGGGGATTGGGATACAAATGTTTAAAAGTCTAAGGACTAACTATATAACCCGGCCTCATAAACTTTTGAACTATAAGGACCTAGTTGAAATCAATAGCAAAATTATATAATTTTCCAATCTTAGATAGTAGTACCAAACTTCCTCAAACTCCTTGGAAAGCAACATTTTATCCAAGAGAGAGGATGAAATTCACACTTGAACCTTATATTTTGAAGCTTTGATGATAGATTATCCATAGAAAGCAAGGATTCTTCCATGGATGAAAGATTTAATTATGAATAAATATGAAAGGAGAGAAACTCTATAAGGGTCTTGTGGTATATATGTCACAATTTAGGTGGAAAAGCTTATTTCATTCCGTGAATAGCAATTGTACATATAGGGCCTTTTAGGGCAAATCAAATAAGATCAAGAAATCCCTAGAATTAAGGACTAAATCTGATCCTAACCAAAATAAGATATAAAAGATAAAAACATATCATAAATAATAATAGAAATTATTCTAGATAACTAAAAGATGGATAACGGGCTTAAGGCCCACTTCCAACATTCCCCTTCAAACTAGAGAATAGATGTTAATCATTCCTAACTTACTAGTCAATTCTTCAAATTTGACTCTTGTTAGTACCTTCGACATTACATTTGCAATTTGATGACCAGTAGAAACATGCTTGAGATCAATTGTTCTAGCCTCTATCTTCTCCTTAATGAAATAACGATCAATCTCAACATGTTTTATTCAATCATAATGAATAGAATTTTTAGCTATCCTAATGGTGGTCATGTTGTCACACCACACTTGAATAGGTGCTACATATTCAACTTTGAGCTCCTTTAGTAGTCGTATGACCCATATTGCTCACAAATTCCTAGAGCTAAGGCCTTATATTCTACTTTAAATGAACTTCTAGCAACCATCGGCTGTTTCTTACTTCTCCAAGTGATCAAATTTCCCTAGACATAGGTGCAATAGCAAGTTGTTGACCTTCTATCTATCTTTGAGTCAACTCAATCTGCATCAATATATACTTCCACATTCCATTTGCTACCTTTTTTAAATAGCAACCCCTTTCCAGGAGTCATTTTAAGGCACTTCATAATTCGACACATGACTGCCCTGTGTTCCTCTTGTGGGTTACTCATAAATTGACTCACTACACTCACAAGAAAACATATATTTGGTTAAGTATGTGACAGATATATAAGCTTACCAACTAATTCTGATGGCATTCTCTGTCCACTAGAGTCCTATCATTCCTTACTCCTAATTTGTTGTTGACCTCCATTAGAGTATCAATTGTTTTAGCACCCAGCATCCCTATTTACTTTAAAAGATCCAGTGTATACTTCCTTTGTGAAACATTAATACTCGAACTAGACCTTGCTACCTCCATACCAAGAAAGTACCGGAGGTTTCCTAGGTTTTTTTCTTCAAATTCTACAGCAAGTTTTCTCTTCGAAGTTTGTATTTCTTGGCTATCATCACTAATTATTATAATATCATCAACATAAACAATTAATATAGTAATTTTGCCATTATTGTGCATGACAAATAATGTATGATTAATATGGCATTGTTGTTAATTCAGATGTTTTGATGATTCTAAAACAAATGAGCTTGGAAGATCCAATATCAAAGGAACATAAGTAAAATGAAGAACAAAGTTGGAGTTTCCTGTTGACTGAAGAACTGTTTCACATACTTAAGGAAATTATCTGTAAAAGAAGGTAGTTGAGCTCTGAATTTTAATTAACTCAATATTAAATGAGATAATTAATTGAATGATTAATTAAGTGTTCAATTGGTTTTCATGAAAATATTTTAGCTTATAGGGATACGATCTCAATTTCAAAGATGTTTCTAAGTGTTTATCCTATTTTTAAGATAATATCTTACCTCAAACGCATAACCATTTAAGGTTATGGGAATAAAGAGTCAATCTCAAAACTTTTCCAAAGTCCATTCTTCAATTTCATGAAAAGGGATTAAGGTTATCCATATAACACAGCTTGAGGATCAAGTTCTCAAGTCTGTCCAGATAGTTATCTTGATAAGGTAGGCACCTTTTTCGCATAACGAAGTGAACAGTGAAGAAAAGTGGTACTGTGCAGCCTGTTATTCGCATAACCTAGGGAGGTTATTCGCATAATGTGTGTCACAGAGCACTTAGACTCCTCGGGTAAACAGGTTATCTACATAACCAAGGGAGGTTATCCGCATAACCTATATTTTAGAATACTTAAACTTTCCTCAGGTCAACAGGTTATCCGCATAACCTATGTTTTGGAATACTTGAACTTTTCTTGGGTTAACAGGTTATCCGCTTAACCAAGGGAGGTTATCCGCATAACCTATATTTCAGAATACTTGAACTTTCCTTGGATGAACAGGTTGTCTGCATAACTTTGGGAGGTTATCCTGATAACCTAAGTTTCACTAAAACTCAGTTTGAGAAAAAATTTAATGTTATCCTAATAACTAAGTAGGTTTTTAGGAAAATGATTCTGAGTTAAGACTTAGTCATTCTGGGTAGTACATTATCCATATAACTTGGCTAGGTTTATCAGCATAACAAAAAGCTCTACATTGAAAACAAAGGAAAATAGTTACCCATTATTCGCATAACCTAAAGAGGTTATTCGCATAACTTCTATCAGATGCATTTAATGCGGTAGGTGAACGACTATTTTATAGAGAGTAATGACTAATCTTTATTTCCAACAAATAGTTCTGTCCCAAGACTATAAATATGACCTCATTTAAGTTATTGGGTAATGAAAAAAAAATATATACGCCAAAACTCTGTTGATTTATTTATTAATTCATTCAAAGCTTACCCATCATCTGTTTTGCTCATTCATTGTATTTCAACTTTCATATATACTCTTTTGAGAGAGTTTTTATTCTGTAAAATATCTACACACTTGTAAAGAGTACTTAGTGTGAGATTACACTAAGGGAGATAGTCTTACTCTTAAGAGAGAAGAGTGGGAGAACTTGTTTCAGTCCAAAGTTTGGATTGGTATTGTATTACGGTCATTGTAAGAACTCATTTAAATCTTGCAAGAGATAGTGGAGAAATCCCAAGTGGTGGCTTGGGGACTAGACGTAGGTCGAGTGGAATAGACCGAACCAGGATAAACTACTGAGTCTTCTTTCCTTTACTCTTTGTTTCTTATACTCTATTTTTTGTAATTTTTAGTATCACTATTGTATTTCATCTTTGCAGAAAAATTTCAATCTTCCCAATTTAGCCCCCCTCTTGGGAAGCCAGCTAAACTAACAAGTGTGTATAGTGTGACATTTCAATACTTGAGTGAACCTTCCAAACCATGCCCTTGGAGATTGTTTTAGTCCATATAAGAACTTATGGAGTCTGCATACTTTGTTTGCATTCCCAAAATTTCTCAACCCCAAGGATATCACCATATATACTTCCTCCTCTAAGTCTCCGTTCAAAAAGGCATTCTTTACATCAAGCTAAACAAAGGCCAATCTAAATTAGTAACTAAAGATAATAGCACCTTTATTGTATTGAGCTTTTATATTGGGGCAAAGATCTCTTGGTAATAAATACCATGAATTTAGGTGAAACCCTTAGCCACAAGTTGAGCCTTATACCTACTTACTATGCCATCAGGATTGTATTTCACTTCAAACACTCATTTATAGCATTACACAAAAAAGGAATGGTTGGAGTTTATTTTTAGCTTTATTGATGTTTCAAATATGCCAACTATTCTAGTGTCGATAAAAAGGGGGCTAACTAAAGTCCGCTTGGCGTTTGGACCAGAAATGCCAACTAAAAGAAGTACTTGAGTTGGCATTTCTGGCACAAACGCCACCTTTGTTTCTTCTTCTTTTTAATTGGGCTTTTGTTGGTATTTATTTAAATAAATGCCAACAAAAACCAATATTTTTTCAAAAATAAAATATACATATATATAATTCTATTGAACTTATTAGCAAAAAAAATATATATTACATTAAAAATTATACATTATAGCAATACAATTACAATTTAATAAAAAAAATTTATAATTCAATTTCTAACATATCAACACCAATTCCTAACAAAAAAAAAATCTCCTACTTACATATTAAAATATCATTCAAACAAGTGAAACTAATTAAAAAAGGTAAACTTGAGAATACCCAGACTTTGTATTAGCTAATTCTCATTGATTTGAATACTTCCATTTTGTTACCAAAGTAAGATAAACTTGAAATTGTTGGGTGCTTTCTCCTTCATATTTTCAAATTCCTATCAACATAGACAATATAATTTAGTGAAAAATATTAAAAGATCATTTAAACGAGAAAAGACATATATTGCCTTTTAGTGTTTGGCTCCTATGATCTTGCATGTGCAGTATAAATAGAAGATAAGTGGCTTTGTATAACACATAAGAATAGAATAATAAACTTAGTTGCCATCTCCTAAACAAAGATTAGATACCAAAAGGTTTAAGCAAAATTTGGAAACAAGATTGCAATATGATTTTCTTCTATACATAGCATAGTTCAACAAATATGTATCTTATGTGTCATGAACCATATCTTTTGTTGAGGTTTGGATACAACATATAATGAATCAATATATGGTGATATATGCAAACATGAATGTTGAGCCATCGAGGTGAGAAAATATTGGGATTTATACAAAGGCACAAGTTGGACAAACTCAATAACACTTCAGAAGCCATAGAAACAACAGAAGTTTCCTACTTCCCATTGCATATATAGAAATCAAGTCTACCTAGCCTCAAAGATAAGCAAAAGTCCACCTATTTCAAAAGAGCCTCTAAGATAGACATGAGCCACAATGCACTAAGTGTTAAAGAAAGATTTCAAGAATCAAGTTTACCTTCAGTCCATACAATTCAAATAGGCACTTGGCTTGCAGGTCCTCTCCCTTACTTGAAGTCAACCTTGGTTCAAAACAATACTGAATATGGGTAAAAATTTTAAAAAATAATCAAGGTCATTGAAGTCAATCTTAGTCAATACATAAGTACAAAAATAAGTTTTAGAAAGATCTTAAAGAGGTTTGGTTAGCCAACAACTCATCAAAGCTTTGAGCATGGTAACTTGGTTTGGCAAGGATGCTTCCAATTATCAGTTCTTTAACAAGCTTAACAATAAGAAAATGTAAAATATAAAACCAACAATCAAAGCTCATTGCCAAAGCCTTGGCCAATATGGAAGCTATATTGATTGATTCATACACATGGTTCCTATCGGAAATCTTAAGTCTTAATAAATTAAATATGTCTAGTGTAGACTTAAATGCTACAAGAGGCTGTTTGTAACTATCAATCACTTGTGAGTAGCTATGAATGCTCAAAATACTAAAAAGTCCATGGAACGCATAAAAAATATTGGCAAGAATCTCACAATCATAACAGACCAATAGAATTGAGCTTATTATTCAACTACGGCAAGATAGTTAACAATCAACAAATTAGAAAAGATCAAAGGATCAAGAAGATTCTCTATGAGATTAGTATATTATTCATTTTTTGCTTTTATGATTGTCCTATGTTATGTTATAAACATAATGCAAGAAACCTTGGAAAGAGACAATTCAATATAACTACAAGCTATTGTCTATCATCCATTAAAAAAAGAAAAAATCTAGAATAAATCTAGAGATAACAAAATGAGCAATCCATAACTAACAAGCTGAAGGATCAAGAACCTACCCCTAAAGTAAAAGCTCAAGCAGTCAGGAATGTGAAACATTATTTCCTTGATCTTAGTTTTCCAAAACCTCAATTAGCATTAATGTTAGGATTAACATAATATAAGTTTTGATAGTGACAAATATAGGATAATAAGGAACAAATGCATCATATGTGTCTAACATATATAATATTCCCTAAGGAAATAAAATGTACATTAGCATGTATTTAATTAAGTTTATAATGTATATATCATGCTATGTACCAATATATCTATTATGCTCTTATATTATATAATACAAGTTGGATGGACTAACTACTTAGTTTGTAAGTATAATATATTAAATGCATGATGGTTCAAGTAGGAAGAGTGAGCATAGGAATAAAGAAATGGCAATCAACATCATGTCTCACTCGAGAAAGAAAAAAAATATAGGATGCTCAAAGAATTGAAGATCAGAATGAAGCATGCCAAGAAGGGGATGGCCAAGTTAAAGTAGAGCTCAAGCATTGAAAATCTAGTTATTACGTATATTTTGTTTTCACTTAAGTCTTGAGGTGATTTTAATCTTTGAAATTTACTTAATCTTGTTACCATATCTTTTAAACAAGTTAGATTAAGTAAATTAGATGTTAGTAAGTGTTAGAATTGAGAAATGTTGGCTAACAAATGAATTTTGTGTTTGAGTCATGTTTATTTTATACAAAGTTCAAATTTACTTAGTGAAATTTGAAGTTACAAAGGTTTTCTTTCTAAAAGATGAATTTTAGTTCTAAAATTCAAATTTCGGGCTAAGCACCATTAGTGAAAGTGTGCAAAATTTGCTTGAAGTTTAGTCAAAATTTGAGTGTTGGTGAAGTTCAAAATGATTTCACTGTCACTACCTGACAGACGAATGTTGGACTTCAAAGTGCAAACTTCAAAATGAGAACTAGTGAGTCTCGTTAAAGCATGTCTCTAACAAATGAACTTTGCAGTTCAACTGTCGAATTTCAAAGAGAGAACTTTTGGATCATGTTGAACATGCTTCTAATAGGTGAATTTCAGCTTTTGAAATTCGAATTTCGAAGTGCACTGTGAAAATTTGGGACAACTGTTCAAACTTCAACAAATGCATTTCCAATATAAAAATTCGCATAAACTAACATGGGTTAACTTTGACAAACTCGAAATTCGAATTTCACTATATGACAAATGAATTTCTGAAGTTCAACATTAAACACATAACTATGCTGACTTTCTGAAATTCCTCCATATTGAGCCTTGAAGTTCAAATTTTGATAAGACAGATGTATTTAATGCAGTTAGTGAATGACTCTTTTTGCAGAGTAATGGCTAGAACTTGTGTGTAATGGATAGATCTTATGTCTAACATATAGTTAAACCACAAACCTATAAATAAAATCTCATTTGAACTTATGGGTAATAATCTTAAGTGAGTTTGTGCCAAAATACTATTCCAATACATAAAATCTTTTTGTATCAGCATTATTAGTTAAACCCACCTCATTAGAGTGAACTTTCATTGTATCATCTACTCTTAAAGAGAGTCTAATTTCTGTAATCATTCTTTTCTATAAATTTCTAGTAGAATCTTAGTGTGGGGATAACATTAAGGGAAATATATATCTTGTAAGGGTATGGGGAGAGTAATTTGACAAATACCTATTGAAACTTGTGGGATGTACTGAGACTTCACAAGTGTCCAGATCAAACTTGTGGGATATAGTAAAAAATCTAAAGTGATAGCTTGAGGACTGGACGTAGGCCAAGGTGAACCGATATAAATTCTTGTGTCTTACCCTTTATTTGTTAATTCCATCTACTAACTTCTTCACTCTCTATTCATCCCTGTTCTACTGCATCTCTTAATGAAATTGGATTGCACTAAAAAATAATGAAAAATATTGCATAACCTAATTCACCCCCTAAGGTGACTACCAAAACCTAACAATCAGTATCAGAGCATAGACTCCCAGTAAAGGATCTAATCATTTGGGATGACTAGCTTTGGAGAAAATATACTACCACAGGGGAATAATGTCAATAGATCTCTATACTTCAATGGTGAACACTATGGATATTGAAAAATGAGAATGCAAATATTTCTTCAATCCATAGACTTAGAAATCTAGTCTGTCATCAAGAAAGGAGATTTTGTGCCAAAGAAAATGTAAAATGATGGCACATACAGAGAGAAGTTAGTAGAAGAATGGGATGATGAAGATAAGCAACGAGTCTTACTGAACTTCAAGGTAAAACACTCCTTGGTCAGTGCTCTTTGAGAAGATAAATTATTCAGAGTGTCAGTTTGCAACACAACAAAGGAAATGTGGGATACTCTGGAGATTGCTCATGAAGGAACCAAGGGTGTAAAGGAAAACAGGTTCAGCTTTCTCACAGCTACATATGAAGCCTTTAAGATGAACAATGGTGAGCCTATTAAAGAAATGCAAATTCATTTTACTTACATTGTTAGTCATCTGGTAGTTTTGGGAAAGAGGTACACACAGAGAATAAGCATGCAAAATACTTAGAACTCTACCTAAAGAATGACAATCGAAAGTGAAAGCTATTAAAGAAACAAGAGGAGAATCATATCAATCTATCACTATACTGTTTGGGAGCTTTGCTGAACATGAAGGAAAACTAGACCTTCTGTGGGAGCAGTAAAATCAAAGAAAAATGCTGATGTTCAAAGTTACTATATCACAAAGCTCAAAAGATGATGATATTGATGATCAAAGTGATGATAGCAGCAGTGATGATGAGGAGGACGAGCTTAAGCAGCTGACCATCAAATTTGGCAGACTCCTCAACATAAAAAAGAAGGAGCTTAAAAAACAAAAGCACTTCTGTCATGCAAATAACTAAAGTACCATTCAAAGAGGCAAGGAGGAAGATCTTCAGAGAGGAAGAATCATAAAGCTAAAATTGCTTACAACTCTGCAATCTGAGGTAACAGTTCAGATGAAGATGATGAGGATACCTATCCATGTTTGATGGCACAATCCAATGATAAGGTATCAAATTCTAACTCTGAATCTAATTCTGAATTTTCTATTGATGAGTTGCAAGATGTTTATACAGAAATATATGTTGAACTAACTATATTAGCGAAAACACTTGCACACAGTAAAAAGAAAGTGATTTCCTTAGAAAATGAATTAGAATTTGAAAATATTGAAAATGAATCACTTAAACAAAAAATAGATGATTTGGAAAATATCTGTGAAATTCACACACACACACACACACATACATTTCCTCTTTTGATTCATGTGATAGATTAAATAAAGAAAAAGAGGAATTAACTAAAGTCATAGCCAATTTCACCCAAGGCAAGAATAAGTTAAATATTTTACTTGGCAAATAGAAAAGTATGTTTGACAAGTTGGGTGCTGGCTACATGAGTGAGTCTAAGGAGAAAAATAAATGCTGTTTGAAATTCTTTATGACTACTGTAAATGCCTAGCACACCATCATGTATATATTGTGGTAAAAAGAGGCATATAGCTTATCTGTGTAATGTTAGGAGAAATGGTTTAAGCAAATGCATGAAATGGATTCCAAAGAATACCATTAACCCTCCTGGACCCAAAAACAAGTAAGTACTAAAATGTTCTTCTAGTGTTTCATGTGTGCAGAACAAATCTAAGAAGAAAGAACATATTGGTGCAAGAAAGAAGATGCTGAAAAGAAAAGCTTATAAAAAATCTAAGGCTACAATTGCAAATCACAAGGAGAAGCACAGGAAGCAATCCTTTCACTCATCTCAAGGAAATAGCTCAAATGGAAACCAAATTACTTACCTTGAAAAGAGAAAGAGTAGAAGCTCAAGAGGCAATAGTCTGTATACAAAAGGGAGATATGAGCAATACTACACTACATACAAGCCAAAAATAACAAGGAAATGATCTTTGGTAACCTCTGACCCTTACCCTATTCAATTATTGCATTATATATATTTAGGTAAGATTGAACTCTGGTCCCATATATACTTTAAAATGTTTAAATTAACCATTAGTGGACCAGAGTTAGAAAGGATACAAAAGAAAGAAAAATATATTCCCTTTTGTTTTTGCAAGTACTCCTTGAGTTAAATGGTGAAAGACTCACAAAAATGGAGTATCTGATGTGCTAAATTGGAATTATAGTAAAAAGGAAAGAAGTTAGCTATTAACTAAGCCTGTTTATAAGTGTTTAACATGTTTTCAGATATGCTTAGTTGATACTGTTATTTGAGGTTATTGAAATAAAGTGTGGTCCTTGTTCAAATAATGAGCTATCTAAATATGTTGGTGCTTACTGAGAAGTTCAATATTTGTACAAGTTCATTTCTTTATTGATATAAGCAAACTTGTTTGCTTTTCATAATTTCTCTTACTTACTAATTGATGATATGAAAAACATGTATGTTTGAATAGATATTTATACTTAGGTGGAGCTTACAACTTTGCATGTAAAGGTTTTATAAAAGCTCCTTTTGATTTAAAATCTCAACCATTTGCTCTTGAATGAACATACTCATCTATTGCATTGTGCTTTCTTAGTTTTACCATATGAAGTGCATAGATTGAGGAGGAGCATTTTTTGAAATTAAATTGTTAATGCTTTAACTCACCCAACTTTATTGTGAAGAGTTTTGTTGCTTGATCTCTCATTGATCCTAAAGGAAGAAAGTAACAACTCTTCAAATTTGATATACCTCTTGTGATGTGTTTATATCATGATCATCTTAACACGAAGCATCTTAACATTTAGTATCATAGTGGTTTCAAGTAACAACGAATATTAGTTTTAATATCACCAAAAATTGGTATCAATTTTGATATTAGTAAAATTTGGCATAATCTGAACATGCAGTGCATAATAAGTTTTGATGATGATTTGTATTTCAATTTGTGCTCCAGTGTGTGCTTGAAACAACTCAAACATCTGTGCTTACTAGTAAAACCTCACAAATAGGACAAGAAGAATTGTGGGAGAATTTTTCTGCAAACTGTTTTGTTGATGTCAAATATAAGGAGAAGTTGTATGAAAAAAAATGCAATGTGCTTAATCTGGAAATAACTAAGATAAACTGCATTATATATGTTAATCACTCAATAAGCATATTTTTCACTAGTGATTTGTCATCATCAGAAATGGAGAGATTGTTAGGATTAATATAATATAAGTTTTGATGATGACAAATGTAGGGTAGTAAGGAACAAATGCATCATATGTGTCTAACATATATAATGGTCCTTAAAGAAATAAAATATGTATTATTAGGTATTCAATTGAGTTTATAATGTATATATCATGCTATATATCAATATATCCATTATGCTCTTATATTGTATAAGACAAGTTAGACGAACTAACTACTTAGTTTATAGGTGTAATATATTAAATATAGGATGGTCCAAGTAGGAAGAGTGAGCATGAGAATAAAGAAATAAGAATTAACATCATGTCTCACTCAAAAAAGAAGAAAAGATAGGATGCTCCAAGAATTAAAGATCAGAAGAGAGTATGCCAAGAAAGAGATGACCAAGTGAAAGTGGAGGTCAAGCATTGAAAACCTAGTTGTTAGATATATTTTGTTTTCACTTAAGTCTTGAGGTGATTTTAATCTTTGAAATTTACTTAATCTTGTTACCATATGTTTTAAACAAGTTATATTAAGTAAATCAGATATTAGCAAGTGTTAAAATTGAGAAATGTTGGTTAACAGATGAATTTCTTGTTTTGGGCTATAGGTCAAGTGGTTTGGGCCGAATCAGTATAAATTCTTATGTCTTGCCCTTCATCTGTTAATTCCATCTACCAACTTCTTCACCCTTTATTCATCCCTATTCTACTATATCTCTTAGTGAAATTGGATTGTACTAAAAAAGGGCGAAAAAATCTTATATCACCCAATTCACCCCTCCTCTTGGATGACTAACAAAACCTAACAATTAAGAATTGGACCCATGATAGGAGCCACAAACACAAATGTTAAGCCCAATAATTTAAGGGAGACATTGATCTAACATAGCCAACACAAACATCTAGAAATGAACCTAGATCCATTGGATTGAAGACAAACATGCAAGAGTAGTTCATATCATAGTCGAGCTCCATGCATAGGATGTTAGCTTTTCCCTATTTTTTGAATTTGGACTCTTGCTCAAGCAAAGGTATGTAGCTTCATATCTCCATAATGAAAGGGGAACTAGGTTAGATCCTTCATGACTAATATCTTAGTTGTTACCTATGTGCTTGTGTACAAACTCGAGTGACATATTCCAATACAATAAAAATCTACATAAAAGAGTGTAAGAGGATTAAACTATTTTACTCTACTATTGATTCTTCCTCTTGCTATGATGATGGTGATTCAATCTCCTCAAAGGTTGGTTGGTTGTCAAATGGGGTCCTCAACGAACCAATGTTCCACCTCTAACATCAAGATCTGTGTGCTGAGTCCATGGTTCCATGTGTCACAACAGTCAATAATTAAATGCATTAACTCACGTGCAAACAAGTTTTAACCATGGGCACATTTTAATGTTCAAGAATATGTACATGGTGAGAAGATTTGAAAGTTATCACTAGACCATATATATATATATACCAATAATCTATCATAAATCAAAGCTATGAAGCATATTTATTGAACATCATATTAGCATCCAAAGCAAGCTGTAATAATGCCGAGATCATATTATGACAAAGTGACTTATCATAAAAGGATATCCACAATTTTACACCCCAATTAAATTGATGTCAAGGGAAAAAAACATTTTGATGATGGCAATTAATCAACTTAATCTAACTTGTAACTTGTTTATGTAGAAGCAAAGTTACAAAACCTCTAATTGAGAAACAAAACATCTATTTACAGATCACACCAAGAAGAATCAAAAGCCTCTTGGATACATAAACATATCATCCATCAGTACTCTATAACTCAATAACAAAAAAAGAACGTGACCTTAGCTTTTATGTGCAACTCAATCATTCAAAAGATCTCAAACAAAATTTAATATTCACAGCAAAATATAACACCCAAAAACACTAAAGATCCATGAGCCAATATGTGTGATGATAATTGCTAATAAAATATAGAGCCACCTAAAAGCTGAAAGAAAAAAAATATATATATATATATAGATTAAACTAAGTCAGCAAAATAGATCCCTTTTTAGCATTTCTACAAACACCTAGCTCGCATGTTTCAAAGAAAATACTAAATGCAAAAGCATAAATAATACTAGGCAACACTCTTCATTAAACAGCAAGTATCGTGCTAATCAAATCCTCATGTAGACCAAATCAACATTACGGAGAAGGAGCCCCTATATTCATCCCTCTATCAAGCATAATACATACTAAAACTTTTGTATGTATTATTTCAACTAACAACTTGTCATGTTCCATTAACTTGAAAAAAATAGCTACCACCTACCAAATAATGGATGAAGCCTTGAGATTTCAAACCAAAAAGAGAAAGGAATTACCTAAATCCTCATCGAAAGATTGAGGAAGATACTTAGCAAAAGAAAGGGTAGGCTCTCTAACTTTATCCTTGGACTACATCTCTGAATCAGCTAAAAGAGAGACACTAAGGAACACCTTCACACTCACACCTAGGTACAGCTGAGAAACAAAAGTTGCAAGAGTTGTGAGCTATGAAGAAAAATTTTCAAGATTTGATAAAGAAAAGCTCCTAGAATGAAGAAAAGAAAGGGCACAAATCTAAGAATCTGAATCTAGACATCGAGAAATTAGTGATGGTGCCCTAACAGATGCACGATCTATGAGAGGGTAATCCAAGAAAGCCGAAGATCGAAGGCTCCCAAAGTAAACAACCACACCAATGTCAGACACAAAAAAGAAGGCGATGTGGGTGTGTAGGTTTCGTAGAGAGGGCTTGAAGGAAGGACAACTTCACACAAGGACTGAAGGCTTCAACGGAGAGGACAAAACTTCCACAGGGAGCACAAATATTTGATGGAGAAAGCTGGCAATGAGCTTCGATGATAGGTTGAGAATAAAGTCAGGCCACGGAGGAGAGTATAGAGCTTATGTTCGGCTTCGTCAAAGTGAACCTTGGTGTTTTTAAATTTATTTTTTAATTATTAAATACCTTTAGTTAACGTTTCCTTGAAAGAGTCTCTTTTGTTCAACTGAGGGAATTGGAGGGGAGAGAATTAGAAAGATTTTTAATGGAGGATATTAGAGGGAAAGAAATTGGAGGAGTTTTAAAATTGGGGGTGGGGAAGGGGATTGTCTACAATTTTTTGAACTAAACAAGGGGAGGGGATTTAATCCCCTTTGCTTCCTTTAAAAAACTGCCAAAAACCTCCAACCATACCCATCCTAAGAAATGCCAACTAAAAGTGGTATCTTAATTCACATTTGCTAATAAAACGCCAACTAATATTTTTAATTTTTATTTATTTTAATTATTAAATAGCTTTAATTGGCGGTCCTACAGAAAGGCCAATTAATGTACTTTTAGATTTTTTTTAATTTTTAAAAACGCCAACTAAGATGACTAACTTTAGTTGGTGTTTCCAAAGTAAATGCCAACTAAAATATTTCTTCAATTTTTTTGTGCCCCACTTTAGTTAATGTTTTCAAAAGAAATGCCAACTATTGAGCTCTAGTATCTCAAAATTGGTGTAGTTAGCCTACTACTGTTTTTCCTTGAGGTAACTTAGTTAGTTTCCATGTTGCATTCTTTTCAAGAGCCTTTAGCTCTTCTTCAATGGCTTGCTTCCATCTTGGATCAAAAACAGCATCCTAGAATTTTGTTGGAATTTTTCTTTTTCCACATTAGCTACAAATGCCTTCATATTAGATGATAACTTCTCATAAGAAACATATCTATTAATGAGATGATGTGTGCAAGATGTCTTACCTTTCCTTAGGGCAATTGGTAAATCATCAAAACTTAACTTTGTTATGGATTCTTGGTTCTGCATAGGAGTAGGATGAGATTCTTCTTCATAGACTTGCTATTCCTCTTCTTCATGAATCTATTACTCTTCACATTTGTCTCTTCTAGAATAAGTCTTAATGGCCTATTCACTAGGTTGTTCCACCCCAATCTCAACTATATGTGGGCTTGAAGGCTCAACTAAAGATTCAGATCTATAATTAATAGATTCAAGTATGTTTGGAGGCATAGTAGGATTAATTTCAGGTTCAAGTGTAGTTAATGAATGAGAGGAATCTAGTGATATTTGGGGCTATTTAACTATAGGAGTTGGAGTTGTAATACTAATTAATACCTAGTTCCCAAACCTACTATTCACTTTCTACACTCTCCCCTTGAATGGTGGGTTTGGAGTAATAAGAGAAATGCTAAAAATATTTAACATTCATAGTGATGTAGCTCCTTTGAGTGGTAGGATAGTAGCCCTTATAGCCTTTTTGTGAAGAAGAGTACCCCAAAAATATACACTTTACAACCATTGGTACTAGCTTACCCCTATCATGGTTATGAACAAAAACAACACATCCAAAGACATGAATAGGAATAGATGTAATAAGAGGTGAATTTGGAAATGACTCATTAAACTTTTGGACAGGCGTCTCAAATTTCAAGATTTTAGAGGGCATTCTATAAATCAAGTAGGAAGCAATTAGGATAGCATCACCCCAATAACGATAAGGAACATTATGAGTTATTAGAAGAGCTCCAGCAACTTCCAGTAAATGACAATTTTTCCTCTCAGCAATCCCATTTTGTTGAGGTATATTCGGACAAGTAGTTTGATGTTGAATCCCATGTTCACCTAGATAGCGCTTGAAATTTGTATTAAGATATTCTTTCCCATTGTCACTCCTAAGGATTTTTATGGAATTCTAAAATTGATTTTTCATAAACACAAGGAAATCTTTGAAGATTTGAAAAACCCAAGATTTTTCTCTCATAAGGAAAACCCATGTCAACCTAGTGTGATCATCAATAAAGGTTACAAACCACCTTGTATTAGAATTAATTACAACCATTGAGGGACTCCAAACATCACTATGGATAAGGGTAAATGGCAGTGATGGTACATGTGGTTGACAAGGATAAAAATTTCAGGCTTCTTTGGATAATTGACAGACATCACAATAAAAAATTGACCTTTGAAAATTTTTATTAATAAATTCAAGAAACAAGTATTTCCTATAATCAAGACAAGGGTGGTCTAACCTATGATGTCACAACATAACATCTTTATTTGAAAAAACAGAACAAGAAATAGATGAAAAAGACTTGATTTTATTCTCTGGCAATCCTTCAAGGTAGTAGAGCCTATCTCACTCCTTAGCATTGTTTATCCTATTCCCTAATGCCAACTCCTGAAAGTCACAACCAATTTGATAAAAAATCACAAAGCACTTTAACTATCTTATAGTTACTCTCATGGATAATAGGCTACATGCAATATCATTCACATATAATACATCTCTTAGGATTATTATTTCGGTTACTATGACAGTCCCTTTTCCAAGAACCCTTGCATAAGTCCCATTGACAACCTTTACTCTAGTATGCTCAGAAAAAGGAGTAAATTCACATAATAGTTCTTTAAAGCCAGTAATGCAATCGGTTGTACTGGAGTTAGCATCCTAAATGTTCTTATTTTTTACCATACTATAAGAGCATCAATTAGAGATATTTTTGCTTGAGCAAGAGTAACAGAAGGAGTATATTTGTCACTTTACTCTCAACAAGTGCAACACTTGCATGAGTATGTTTTTCAACAATCTTCTTCAAGAATGAGAGTTCTTCCATGCTCAAAGTGGCTATCTCAAATTCAGATCCACTAATCATCATCCATTTTGCATCACCTCTTTCTGTTAGCTTTGTGTTTGAGGGTTTGCCATGTATTTTCTAACATGTGTCATGAGTGTGTCAACTTTTGCTGTAATGATCACACCATCTTGCTGTCCTTTTTGCCTTTTGGTCATTGTTCTAGTTCTCTCTTGTCACCAAAGCTGAGGCCTCTAGAATAAGTGCATGTGAGACATCTTGCACTAACTCCTTCATGCTTTCTTCATATTTTACCATATTAAGTAAGTCTTCAAGAAAGGCCAACGAATTAGTGTTCATAGTATGACCCTAATATCTTCAAACTTCTAATGTAGGCCCAAGAAAAACTTATAAGTTCGTTCTTTTTCTACAATTTGCTGATAATACACCTTATCTTGATGACAAGTTCAAGTGCACTTCATAGAGATCTAGTTGCTATCAAAATCAATTGAGGGCATTATAGTATTGAGTGATGTTCTTCTCCTCTTGTCTTATCTCTTTGAGTGAGTACTTAACCTAAGTGATGGCTGCCTTATTGGATTGGATTGAGTAAGACCTCATGGCCGAATCCCATATTTCTTTTGTAGTAAAGGTGAGTAAATAATTCTCTAATCTCCAAGTTCATTGAGTGCACTAACCAAGTCATGACTGTATTATTCTCTGATACCCAAGTATCATACCCTGCTTCTCTTGGATCTGGTGCCTTTGCCGCTCAAGATGTACTTCTCCTTGCCATGTCCACAAATGAACATTAACACATTTAGACCATTGCAAATAATTATTCCTATTAAGTTTATGGGGAATCATTGTTTTAGAAGTTGTTTTGGTAGCACCACCAAAGAACTGAGGGGTGTCTCCGTTCTCTCATCCTGATTGTGCAGAATTTAGTGCACCACTAACCAGTTTTTGTGAGTTTTCTCTAATCAGTTACACTTGTTCTTCCTTGCCATCAACAATGAGGACTCTTCCATGGCCAGTAACAACCGCCTGTTTGTAAGCCATTATTCCAGCTAATTTGGGTGGAAAAGCTTATTTCATTCAGTGAATAACAACTATACATATAGGGCTTTTTAGGGCAAATCAAATAAGATCAAGAAATCCCTAGAATTAAGGACTAAATATGCTCAAATATGATCCTAATCAAAATAAGATATAAAAGATAAAAATATATCATAAAGAATAATAGATAACGAGCTTAACGCCGACTTCCAACAATATATATGGTTTTGATTAGGGTTTGCTAAAATTGCATTTAATTTGTCCAACATTTTTTTAATTGTTGATCACAAATTTTCTAAAATCATAATTTGAACCTAAATATTTTAATATTACATTAAATCCTATAAACCCTTCGAAATGGTCACTCTTCCTAAAGTAATTATCCACCAGTAGGTGGTGCCTTGGAATTTCATTTCAATTTAAAAAAAAATTAACAAAGTTGACTCTGTGTATTTTTTGGCCGAAAAAATAGAAAAGACTCTATTATGCCTTTCAATAACATGAAATAAATAAAATCAAAGCAAAAGCCACTAAATGACACTAGTTTAGGAGTTACTCTAACTAGTGTTCTTATATATATATATAATAAGGAAACCATATATTAACTAGAGCCGAAATTACAAGGGAGAAAATGAAAGGAGGGGTCCGTGAAAACGATGTTATAATACCTAGCTCTTAGTATTCAAAGGAGGATTTCCGTAATGACATTAACTGGATCTGATTAGACATTGTTGTGAACTACCTACTTAATTCCTGGTAGCCCATAAGGTGAAGGGTATTATTTTGGTGAAATCCGTTTAATTTTGATTCTAGGTGTTGAGATTTGCAAACCATTTTTGAAGCCAAAGGGAGACATGCTCCTAAATATTGTTTGTCTTGCAAACCTACAAACCAAACGGCTTTTGAAAATGCATATTTGAAAAACAAATGCTCAATTGATTTTTCAGCATTCTTGAAAAAAGGTTGTTTTTTCAAAATTAGGTCAAAGGTGATACCTTTGTAGAATGTCTACAGAAGGAATAGCTTCCCTTATCAGTTTCCATATGAACATTGTGATGTTATGTGAAACATTGTGATGTTCTATCTACAGAAGGAATAGATTCCCATATATGAGGAGGACCTTCACTTCATGAGAGCATTTAAGAAGTATATAATCATTCTTCACATTATATTGTCCTAAAATGGGTTGATTTCATATGAGGGAATCTCTTGCCATGAACAAAGAAAAAGGAGTCTTCATAATAGTATTTGAAGGGTAGTAAGATAGTAATAACTAAGAGTCCATTTTGAACGATCATGCCTGATAAGATTTGACATTGTTAAAATTCTGGGGTGACAATTGAAGGCATGGGCCACCATTTGTAGTGGTTGATTAGGATGTCTTCTCTTGTACCAATCCTCCACTCCAAATAGTAGGTACTCACTAGTTTGACTTTAAAGATTCATTTCCACAACCAGGACATGCTAAATCTCTCAACCAGTTCACCCTATTGTCCTTTCGTATAAAATTTTGGCCCTAAAATAATTGCCAAGAAAGAGGAATCTCTACTTCCTATTAATCTCCAAATTTCCTTGGCCAAAAGTGCTTGATCAACTTCAACAAAGGATTGAAATCCAAGACCTCCTAATTTAAGCAGTTTGCAGAGTGAATCTCAATTCAAGAAATGTATATTATTTTTGTCTCCTGAAGATGCCCAGAAAAAATTGCTACAAATATTATCAAGTTTCTTGCAAATGCTTTTAGAGGGATGAATGCATGACATTTGAAAAGTAGTAAAGGCTAAAAGAGAGGATTTTATCAATGTCATTCAAGTTGTTTTAGATAATAACTGCCTTCTCAATTTGCAATTTAATATTTATTTTTTTTTGCTAGAAATATAAAATGCATTAATAATATCAAGGTTCAAAGAGACGAAGTAGCTTCTTGACCATTACAACCATTCAAATCAGATAATAAAATAATAACTAAAGGGGATGGGGGAAACAAATCTCAAGTGCACAAGCACATCCGGTTATAATAGTGCTTGACAATCCAGTCGGCTACCTTGTTTACATGTTTGGGAATCCAACAAATTTTACAATTTTAAATCTGTTTGCAAAGACTTTGAATATCTTCAACAATCACCGAGCTTTCACAATCAAGCCCTTGAGAACCTTCACTAATAGCTTGGACAAGAGCTTGGCAGTCAAATTCTAAAATAATATCCCTTAATTGCATATCAAATGACATTTCAACCCCTTTCTTCCTTGCATAACACTCTGACATGAAACTATTTGTTGGCTTCCAATGTGCACCATAAAATTGAACTACAGTACCAAAACAATCTCTTATAATAGCACCAATCACTGCAGTTCCATTAACCTGGTAGAAAACTGACGAACCATGTCGAGGGCTGTATAATTTAATACTAGGAACAAATGATTTGTAGTATAGAGGCAACCTAGATCATGTTCTAAGAGAAGCAACTATTCATGTAAGCAAGAAATTATGAATTTCTAAATTAAAATGATGTACCTAAATGATTAAAAATAATAATAATGTAAATATTAAAATTGAAACTAAGTAAAATGAACTAAATTAAAATGAAATAAATTAATGCAACTGGTTAAGCTACCATGCAACTAAAATGCAAATCTTAAATTAATCCTATTTAAATGAAATGCAAACTAAACTAACTAAATTAAAAAGAATGCAAACTAATTATTATTAAATTGAAATGCTAAAGCAACTATATTATTATTATTTTCTTTATGAAATGCAATTCAAACTACTTAATATGAAACTGCCAATTATCAACTAAGATTTAGGGGTTTTTTTTAATTTCAAAATTAAATTTAAATTGAAACAAACAAATGATTAAAACAAGCTAAACACTAAACAAGGATTAAAAGAAAACAAGTGTTCAATTTTGGAAAAAGTGGATCATTCATGGGCTTGATAAGTAATTCGGGCCTATCATAGCTTGAGTTCAATTAAAACAGGAATGGGTAAGTTCTTGATTAAGCAAACTAATTAGATTAAACACTTAATTACCTTAAGTATAATCTAAATAATTAATTAATCTTAGATACCTCTAGTTGTTAATTAATTATCTAAAATTAGTATAATCTAATTAATTAAACATAATGCCAATGTTGACTGAGTTTATATTAAATCTGGAAAATTGGATAAAATTATCTACTTAAACCAAATTAGATAATTAACTCCCTAATTATGCAGCACTAAACATAACATTATCTAGATTACATCATAAACCAATGAATTAATCAAGATAACACTAAATTGAGGCAAAATACACAACATTCTAGATCTGAAACAAGCATAAATCCAACTCAAATCAACATTAAACAACTATGAAAATATATACAATACATTCTAAACTCAAATCCAATCTCCAATCATCAAGATATTCATAAATTTTCATCAATCTTAACTTAGAAAACCTAAGATAAAATCAAATAAAATTCAAAAAAATCAAACTGATTAAAGAAAACTGCTCATTCCTCCATTTATGCTCTAGCCAAACTCCAGAACCTAAGCTCCTTGCCTTACTCCATGAATGAACCACCCAAGCTTCTTCGCCATGCATACTCATGAGCTTCCAATCTTCACCAGAGAAAGAGAAGGATTCAGCCATGGCAAAAGAGAACTAAAGGTAGTGTGAGAATGAAGGAGGTAGTCCGAAATGTGATTGAGAATGGAAAAAATGGAGGGATCTAAGAGAAAAGCTAGAAAAAAAACCGATGATAAAGACAACCCAAGGTGAAAAAGAAAGAAGGTTTCTCTTTCCTGGAGGCGCCACTCGTCCTTTCTGCAAGAGGTGCAAGGTGTAATTTTGCTTTATTTCCATTTTTTTTCTTTTCCTTTTAGCCTTCAAATAATATATATATATATATATATCTTAATCCAAAGAACGGAGGGACTGTCCGGCTATTGCGAAGAGGGAAGTGACCGAAAGTAATAAAAGAAAGGTTAGGGCTTGTTTGGCTAAGAGAAATGTAATATCTAGATTTCTATGATTTTGTTTGAATTCTGGTTTAGAGAATTACTGCATAATTAGAATTAAAAGAGCTTAAATATTTTATGAAAATCAAACTAGGGACTAAATTGCAAAGGATGATCAGGGACCAAATTGCAAAGAAAGTTGGATGGCATAATTGAAAATATTAATTATTAGCAAAAAGACAAAAAAGGGGACATAGATGTCATTTTCTCAAACAAATTATCTGTCCAGTATTTGCTAAGACTGGTTATAGGAGATGGTTCAGGAAAATTATCGTAAGAAATTATACTCTAATAAGCAAAACCAAAAAATAGATATATTGGGCAGAAAGTTGATCTGAAGTTTCATTATCGATAAATTAATAAGAATTAGAAAATAAGTCTAGATCAGGAAACTCAGATATATTAGGGCATAAAAAGAGATACTAGATTTTTCTATAAGGTTTAAATAGCCATAGAATTGGTCTAATGGATATTGGGCTAAAATCGGAGTCCGAGCCCAGTAAGACTGTACCGGTTTCTTAATGGGTCAAAAGTACTATTCATGGAGGCCCAATAAAGGTGTAGAAAACCCTAATAGGCTAGGGATGATTTTTGGGAAGCCCAGAAGTATTATTGATAAGAATAGCTCAAACGATGTTAAGAAATGATAAAGAGCCCAATTCACCCGATTCTCAAGCTGATTAAATTATAGGTGACCCAGTAGACTATGAAATAATCAAAAATAAGTCCAAAATAATATTATAAGGTTTATAATAATCCTCTATGCAGAGAAGTTATAGGAAAAACTAATTAGCACTAATTTTATCGGTGTTTTTGGTTAGAGCCCAATAAGGTAAAATATCTTCTAAAATAAATTATATGGGTTTAGAAATGATTAATTAAGGTCATAATGAGTTTAAAATTCATATTTTAAATATATTTATGCATGAAAAATTTTACCAGACAAAATTTACATAATCAGAACCCGAAAACCCGGTATATGTTGAAATTGGGCTTAGAATTAAATGGTTTAAGCCCAAATAATTAAAGGCACTATCTTGGGCTAAATTATCACTCAAAATTTCGTGCAAATAAGAAGGAAAAGGAGTGGAGAAGAGTTAACCGCCATACATGACACTATTTCAAATATTAGTTATCAAAATTGGAAGTTTGGATGAAGTAAGCTTATGTAAGCATAATGATGCAATATTTACCTTATTTGGAGATAAAAGTGGCATCCAAATTAATGATAAGAGAGGGAAAATTAATTAGATAATAATTATGTGAAGAAATTAGGTGTATGATAGAGAAAAGAGATTATGTAGTGCAATTTTGGCCCTTGGATCAAAAGTTAATCCAATGGATAGAGTTGCTTCTTGTTGTCTATAAATAGGCTCTTCCTCCCCTCCATTATTCACACCAAAAACGAAAATCCACCATATATTAGTGAGAGAGTGAGTTATAGAGAGAAGGAGGATAAGAGGAAAGGAAAATTTACAAGTTTAAGGTAACATCTTTTCCCTTTCTTGCATTTTATTTCTAAATGATTGTTTAGATCTTGTATTTCTATGATTGGTAGGTAGAAAACATGTTTATGATATGAATATATGATGATGATGTTGGATCAAAATGGTGAAAGAATGATGAACATGCTATAAAGTTTGCATGAATAAGCATGAATATGTGATGAACATGATGAACATGCTAAAAGAAGCCTTTTAATCTTAAATGTTACTTTGCCAAAATGAAATCATGTTTCTTGCAATTATTTTTAAATATTATGCTAAGAATGGGATTATGATGTTATTGAAATTTTCATAAATCTCACTCTACCAAATATCTAACCATGATTAGGTCCAAATCATTTGAAGAAATGTTTAGAAATATGAAGGATATTTTGGATGCTTATGTAATATCAAGTCTAATGACATTTTATGTTACAATTATGTAAATTATGTGTGACTCCTAGATGATGAATAAAAGTCTATTTTGGATCAATTTTACATGTGTTATGTGACTATTAATGCAAGTATGGTATCATGGAATTTTAGGGAGTGAAATTTGGAAAAATTAGAGTAAAATTGCAAGTAAATTCACGAAATTTACTGTAGTAATCTGCCTAATAAAATTCCAAATTAATATTTTTTCCTCATGAAGTATTTTAAGAGATGAAATTAGCAATTTAAACCACCCTTAAACAATTTTTCTATAATTAGTTATGATTTTTCAAAGTTTAACTAAATTATTATATTTACCAAATGAATAGTGATTTTTGGTAATTTTTAGAATTTTTCGAGTTTAGCCCAAATTTTCTTCCAAATGCATCTAATTGAAACCCAAATCACTAAAGATGAATAGTAAATGGTTCCTAAGGTTAAGATTTGACAAGAAAAATGTGGCAGGAAATGCAATATGGACCAATAAAAATAAAGGTAGATATAAATGGACAATTAAAGATAAGGAAAAATGGATAAGCTAGAAAAATAAATTTTCCATAAAATTCTTTCATTCTAATGACTAAAATATCCCTTTAAAATTTTAATCTCCATGGACTATGGCCTGGAAGAAAATGTTACATCAAATAGATTATATTCTCAATTAAATAGAATGTAACATAAATCAAATTACATTTTGGTTCAAAAAAATTAAATTAATCATGGGACAAAGTTTAGGCTCAATTTGGAGGAAAATTATGAGTCCTAATAATAAAAATAAAAGAAATAAAATACTAAAAAGAAATTTTCAAAGCTTTTTAACAATTTTTTCCTTAAATAGGTCAATTCTAAATCATTTTCTTAATCACAATAAAATCACAAATAACTCATAATTACAATGAGAATTATTAAATAAAATATAATGGAAGAATTAAATTCTTGGCATAATTTGGAAAATAAAAATAATAAAAATTTAAGCTTAATTTTCAAAAATTATCCCAAAATTCTCATTTATTTCAAATTAAGGCTAATTTCCTAAATATCATCTAAATCACATAAAATTAGTCAAAATTCAATATTAAAAATGCTTAAATAAGGAGAATAAAAATTATAAAAATTCATGATTATCAAAAATACCATCAATGATTACTTTAAACTGACCAGAAGATGGTAAACTCCCGAATTGTGGCATCTTCACAGGATAGTTAGGAGAAACCATCATAGAATCATTCCATCCATTAGCTGTCCAATAATCTCCAAGGAAACTAACTACAGAGGAGATGACCCTACTAGGATCCACATTAGTACCCTAAAATATAAGTGCATTATGTGACTTCCAAATAAACTAGCACAAATAACACACTAATGCACAATTCTTTACATCCAGATGAAAGTCATGCCAAATATGGAACAACCATGGATCTATTCGAGTAACAGTAAGAGGGTTGATCTTCAAATTCAAAGTGCTCCCAAACCATGCCAGTTGAACCCAATCACATAACAAAAAGAGGTGTTCAATAGATTCTATGCAATTCAAGCAACATGGACATAATGGAAGAGAAGAACGATGATGCTTCGATAAATTTTCTTTAGTGGAAAAAACATCAGTGCAAATATGCCATACAAAATTACACACTTTAGGAGGAACTCAAGTTGCCAAATTAGTTTCCATAAATCAGGCTCCACTAAAGATGAAGTGTCTAACTGTGATTCAGAATTAGGTTGAGTAAACTCTTTTTCCAAATAATAGCCTTGTTTCACCATATACTCTCCTTTACAACCAGAGCTCCAACATAAAACATCATGAGCAACACAAGTAGAAATAGGGATAGCTAGAATACCTTCCAGTTCAATTTCAGTAAAATAGCTTTGCACTTGGGAAAGATCCTATTTATTAGGTTTAATATAATATAAGTTTTGATGATGACAAATGTAAAGTGATAAGAAACAAGTGCACTATATTTTTCAAACTTATATTTTGTTTCTAAAAGAAATAAAATGTCTATTCACATGTGTTTAGTTGTGTTTATAATACATATATCATGCTATGTACTAATATATTCACTATACTTTTATATTTTACAATACAAGTTGGATATATAAATTAGACTAACTACTTGGTCTATAAGTGTAATATATTAAATATAGGATTGTTCAAAAAGGAAGAGTGAATATTGGAATAAAGAAAAGAAAATCAATATCATGTCTCACTCAAAGAAAAAGAAGAGAAATGATGCTCCAAGAATTGAAGATCAGAATGGAGCATGCCAAGAATGGAATGACCAAATGAAAGTGGAGCTTAGCTTTTAAAGATCTAGCTAGTAGGTATATTTTGTTTTCACTTAGGTTATGAGGTGGTTTAATTTTGAAATTTGCTTAATCTTTTTACCATATATTTTAAATGAGTTAGATTAAATAAATCTAATGTTAGCATGTGTTAAAATTAAGATATATTGGCTAACAAACAAATTTTTCCATTTGACTTATGCTTATTTTGTGCAAAATTCACACTTTGCTTAGTAAAATTCAAAGTTACAGAGGTTTTATCTCTAATAAATGAATTTTGGTTGTGAAATTTGAATTTCAGGCTAAATATGGCTAGTGAAAATGTGCAAAATTTGCATGAACCTTAGTTAAAATTCGAATGTTAATGAAGTTCAAAGTGAGTTCAAAGTTGTTGAATCTAGAGTTTTGATGATTCCAAACCAACATTCAAGAGCTTGGAATGAAGATATCAAAGGAGCTCAAAATGTTTCAAGTGAAGAAGTCCTGAGTAATCTGTGCAAGATTTGTTGTAGGATCATTAGTTATGTTTAAATATGGGTAAAAGACTTTGATTTAATGAAAAGATGTTTTAAAACCTTGATTTTATGTTAAATCATGAAATATTTGAAAAATACCCACCAACAGACGAAGTTTGAAAAGTTTACATTGAACTGACATATTGGAAATTCGAACTTTGGCTTTGGAAATTCGAATTTCGAGTTAAAACTAAATAAGTTTGAAGAGATGCCTCTCTGACAGATGAATTTTGATTTTCCAAAATTTGAATTTTCATAAGTGTCTGAAAGAAGCTGTTGAGTAACAGACGAACTTTGAGTTTTGAACATTCGAATTTCAGACAAAATGAAACTTATGAAAACTGAAGAAATTCGTCTGAAACAATGTTAAAGTTCATCTGAAATCAAGATTATATTAAGTTTCAAAGATTGCTCACTGACAGACGAACTTTGAACGTAGAAATTCAAATTTCATAAGCTAAAGTTGAGTCTGTTGAAATGATATTATGACATACGAAGGACAGTGTTTACAAATTCGAATGTTGAAGTAAATCTAAAAAGAGGTCTCTCTGACAGATGAACTTCGCTCTTTTAAAATTCGAATTTCGAAAGAAAATGAACTACTGTGCTTCTTGAGCATGCTGCGGACAGACGAATTTTGGGGTTCCAAAATTCGAATTTCGAAGGCACTGTAGCAAATTGAAAACACTGTTCACACTTAACAGGAAAACTTTCTTCTTGAAAATTCGTATGTCACAACATGGAAACACTTTCTAAGTTTCAAAATTTGAATTTCACTTCATGAACAGACGAACTTCGGTATTTCAACGTTGGAAGCTTTAACCTCCGGTTTCTTCAAAATTCGTCTGTTGACCAACTGAAATTCGAATTTTAGTATGTCAGAATCATTAAATGCTGTTGGTTAACGGATAGTTTTTCAGAGTAACCGTTGGATAACTTCTCCAACGGATAGATTTTGTTGTAACGAATAGTTGGGACCTAAATCTATAAATACAACATCATTTGAAGTTGTGGAAAAAGAATCAAACTTTGTATATACTGAAATTCTGCCAAATTTTCTACTCAAAGACTTTTACCTTCTTACTTCAATACTTGTACTACAACTTTCATATTCACTCTATTCAAGAGAGTTTCATCTTTGTAAACAATCTAATCTTCATCTGGAAGATAGATTTTCTTGTGAGGAGATATCACAAGGGATTGTAAAGCACTTTGTGAAAGTGCAGAAAGTGATTGAGTGAGCTCTAGAAAACAGAGCACTGACGTTGTACTGTGGCATTTGCAAGAAGCCCGTTGAATTCTTGCTGAATAGTGGAAAATCTCAAGTGGTGTCTTGGGGACTGGACGTAGGTCAAGTGGAGAGACCGAACCAGGATAAATATCAGAGTTTTTCTTCTCTCTATCACTACTCTTTCATCTTACTGCTTTATACTCTGTTTTCTGTCATACCTTGCTTTCTTCATTGTTTTCACTTTGTGCAGAAAATTTTTAATCTTCCCAATTCACCCCCCCTCTTGGGAAGTCAGCCTAACTAACAAAAGTTACAGACTCTAACAGATGAATTTTAAGCTTCAAAGTGCAAATTTCGAAGTGAGAACTTTTATATCATGTTAAACATACATTTGATAGACGAATTTCAATCTATGAAATTTGAATTTTGGTCTCTAAAATTCAAATTAATTGAAATTCGAATTTTAAAGTGCATTATGAAAACTTGAAGCAAATGGTCAAACCCAACAGACACACTTCCAAATATGAAAATTTGCATAAACTAATATGGGGTATCTTTTGAAAAATAGAAATTTGAATGTCACTTAATAATAGACGAATTTTAAAGTTCAACATTAAACACATAACTACATTAATTCTTTGAAATTCGTTAGTTGAGCCCCGAAATTCGAATGTTGGTGTGTTAGATGCATTTAATGTGATTGTTGGAGTAATAGTTGGAACTTTGGTCTAATGAATAGATATTGTGTCTAACGATTAGTTAAGCTATAAATCTATAAATAGAACTTCATTTGAACTTATTGGTAAAGAATTTAATTAAGTTATATGCCAAAATGCTGCTGCAATGAATTAAATCATTCTATGTGAGCATTCAAAGTTAAATCCACCTCATTAGAATGAGCTTTAATGTATTATCCACTCTTAAAGAGAGTTTCAATTATGTAATTTTTTTTTCTACAATTTCTAGGTATAATCTTAGTGTGGGAAAACACTAAGGGAATTACACATCTTGTAAGGATGTAAAGAGAGTGGCTTCATAAGTGCCTAATGAAGTTTGTGGGATGTGTAAGATTTGGCTGATCACCTAAGAGGGAAGGTGAATTAGGTGATACAAGATTTTTACCCTTTCTAAAGCACTACCCAATTTCACCAGGAGAAGTAGTAAAACAGAGATGAACAAAAGATGATGAAGGATATAGATGAAATAATGAAATGAAGGATCATACACAAGAATTTATCCTTGTTTAGCCCAAACTACATGGCCTATGTTTAGTCCTCAAGTTACTGTTTGAGATTTTCATTATATCCCACAAGTTTCATCTGGGCACTCATGAAGCCTCAGTACATCTCATAAGTTTCAGTGGGCACTTGTGAATCCACTCTCCCCACACCCTTACAAGATATGTAATTTTTCCTTAGTATTTCCTCATACTAAAATTCTACCCAGAAATTGTAGAAAAGAATTATTATAGAATGGAAACTCTCTTTTAGTGTAGATAATATATTAAAAGCTTACTCTAATGAGTGGGTTTAACTATGAATACTAATACAGAAAGATTTTATGTATTAAAACAACATTTTGACACAAATTCTCTTAATTTTGTTATCCATAAGTTCAAATGAGATTCTATTTATAGATTTGTGGCTTAATTAAACATTAAAGACAAGATCTATCCATTAAATACAAGTTCTGGTCATTACTATGCAAAAAAAAGTCGTTCACCAATCGCATTAAATGCGTTTGTCATTCCAAAATTTAGATTTTATGACTTAATAGACAAGTTTCACAAACAGCATAGTTACGTGTTTAACGTTGAACTTCAGAAATTAGTCTGTTATAAAGTGAAATTTGAATTTCAAGTTTGGCAAAATTGAGCCACGTTAGTTCATGCGAATTTTCATATTAGAAGTGCATCTGTTGAGTTTAAAATAGTTATCTCAAGTTTTAACAATGCACTTCGAAATTCGAATTTCAAAAGCTGAAATTTTTCTATCAAAGATACGTTGAATATGATACAAAAGTTCTTTCTCTTTGAAATTCAATTGTTGAACTACAAAGTTCATCTGTCAGATACATACTCTAACAAAACTCACAAGTTCTCATTTTGAAATTCGCATTTTGAAGTCCAAAATTCGTTTGTTAGAGGAAGTAATTTTGAACTTACTTTGAACTTCACCAACATTCAAATTTTGACTAAACTTCATGCCAATTTTGTACACTTTCACTAACAGTGTTTAGCCTAAAATTCAAATTTCAGAACTGAAATTCATCTGTCAATGATAAAACCTTTGTAACTTTGAATTTCACTAAGCAAAGTTCAAATTTTGCACAAAAAAACGTTAGTCAAATGCAAAATTCATCTGTTAACAAATATTTCTCAATTGTAACATATGCTAACATCATACTCTCTCTGTTCCTTAATATAAGGGATAAAAGATAAAATCACACAAACCAAGAAAAGCAATAAATTTGTCTGAAATATAAAATAGTTTCCAAAAATACCCTCATTTAATACTAATAACTTTTACATCATGCAATTAATGCAAATGGAAAAATACTATATTAATTAGGGGTATTTTTGGAAAAAAGTTATTAAATACACCAAACAAACCCCCTTGTCCCTTATATTTTGAAACATAGAAATTCCCCCACTTGTCCCTTATATTAAGGAACGGAGGGATTATTTACTTAATTTAACTCATTTAAAATATATGGTAATAAGATTAAATAAATTTCAAAAGTTAAACCACCTTAAGACCTAAGTAATAACAAAATATACCTAATAGCTAGGTCTTCGAAAGTTAAGCTCTACTCTCACTTGGTCATTCCTTGCTCCCTTCTGATATTCAATTGTTAAAGCATCCTTTCTCTTCTTCTTCTTTGAGTGAGACATGATGTTGATTTTTATTTCTTTATTCCAATACTCACTCTTCCTACTTAGACAACCTTACATTTAATGTATTACACTTACAAACCAAGTAGTTAGTCCAATTTATATATCCAACTTGTATTATCAAACATAAGAGCATAATGGATATATCAGTACATAGCATGATATATGTATTATAAACATAATTAAATATATGCTAATGCATATTTTACTTCTTTAAGGAACAATATATATATGTTAGACACATATGATGCATTTGTTCCTTATTATTCTACATTTGTCATCATCAAAACTTACATTATATTAAACCTAACAGGATATACTGAGGCTTTACAAATGCATATAATGGAAAATCTCAAGTAGTGACTTGAGGACTGGACGTAAGTCAAATGATTTGTGCTGAACCAGTATAAATTCTTGTGTATTGCTCTTCATCCTCTTATTTCATCTATCTACTTTATCATACTCTATTCACCCATATTCTATCACAACATTTGGTGAAATTGGGTTACATGCATCACCCAACTCACCCCCTTCTTGAGTAATTAACTAACCTAACAATTAGTATTAGAACTTGAACTGTTAGCTAAAGGATTTCACCATTTGGTAGAGCTCATGGCTGGCTTTGGAGAAAATCTACTACTAGAGAAGAATAACATTAGCACACTTCCAGGTTTTAGTGGAAAACACTATGGATACTAGAAGATGAGAATGCACATATATCTTCAATCCATAGACTTAGAGATCTAGTTTATCATAAAAAAGAGTGACCTTATGCCAATGCAGATACATGATGACGGCACATATAAAGAGAAGCCAAAAGAAGAATGGAAAGATGAAGATAAACGAAGAATTATGCTAAACTTTAAGGTAAAACATTCCTTGGTTAGTGCTCTAAATCAAGATGAGTTCTTCAGAGTGTTAGATTGTAACACAGCCAAGAAAATATGGCATACTCTAGATATTGCTCATGAAGGAACTAAGGAAGTTAAGGAAAACAGACTCAACTTTCTCACAGTAGAATATGAAATGTTCAAGATGATTAATGGTGAATTTGTTAAAAAATTCCAAATTTGTTTTACTCATATGATCAATCATCTGGCAGCTTTGGGTAAAAGATACACACAAAGAGAGTAAGTATGCAAAATACTCAGAGCTTTACCCAAAGAATGGCAACCAAAAGTGACAGCTATTGAAGATACAAGAGGAGAATCATATCAATCTGTTACTGCACTATTTGGAAGCCTTGCTAAACACGAAGGAAGACTATGGGAGCAACAAAATAAAAGAAAAATATTGATGTTTAAAGCTATTACATCATAGAGCTTAGAAGAAGATGAAAGTGATGATAGCAGCAATAATGATGAGGAGGACAAGCTAAAAGAGTTAACAATCAAATTTGGCAAATTCGTCAAAAACAAAAAGAAGCGCTTTAGGAACAAAAAGCACTCTTGCCATGCAAATAAGTTGAAGTGTCATTCAAAGAGGCAAGGAGGGAGATATGCAGAGTGGAAGAATCATGAAGTTAAAGTTGCATATAACTATGTAATCTAAGGCAATGGTTTGGATGAAGATAAAAAGGATACTTATCCATACTTGATGGTAATATCCAATAATAAGGTATCAAATTCTAACTCTGAATCTAATTCTGATTTTTCTTTTGATAAGTTGCAAGATACTTATAATGAAATGCATGATGTACTAATTGCATTAGCAAAAGCACTTGTACACAGTAAGAAGAAAGTGATTTCCTTGGAAAATAAATTAGAATTGGAAAAGAATGAAGAGGAATAACTTAAAAAGAAAATAGATAATTTAGAAAATATATATATATATATATGAGACACACACACACACTTCCTCTTATAATTCATGTTATATATTAAATAATGAGAAAGAGGAGTTAATTAAAGCCATAGTTAATTTCACCCAAAGCAAAAATAAGTTAAATATTCCACTTGGCAAACAGAAGAGTGTGTTTGACAAGTTGGGTGCTGGCTACATAAATGAGTTTAAGGAGAAGAATATGCTTTATAAGAAAATATTTGTGCATACTATAATGTCTAGCTCACTATCATGCACATATTGTGGCAAAAAGGGGCATATAGCTCATTTGCACAATATTAAAAGAAATGGTTTAAGCAAAAGCATGAAATAGGTTCTAAAGAATACCACTAATCCTTCTGGATGCAAAAACAAGTTGGTACCAAAACATTCTTCGAATGTTTCATGTGTGCAAAATAAATCTAAGAAGAAAGAACATATTGGCGTAAGAAAGACGTCACAGAAAAGGAAAGCTTCCTACAACTCTAAAGCTGCAATTGTAAATCACAAGAAGAAGTATTGGAAGCAAACCTCTTACTCATCTCAAAGAAGTAACTCAAATAGAAATCAAATAACTTACCTTGAGAAAAGGACGAGTAAATGTTTTGACACTGGTGTGACAAATGCAAAGAAGAAAAATAAACAACTACACACCAAATTCAAGCAGAAGATAACATGGAGATGATCTTTGGTAACATCTGTCACTTATCCTATTCAATTATTGCATCATATATTTGGGTAAGATCGAACCTTGGTCCTATATGAACTTTAAAATGTTTAAATTGACCATCAGGGGACCCAAGTAAGAAAGAGTACCAAAGAATGAAAATGATATTTTTTTTTGTTTTATAGGTACTCCTTATGAACTTATGTGATAAGATATCAAAATGATGGAGTATCTCATACTTAGATGAGCAACTTCTACTGAAAAAATATGAAAATACGAATTTTTAACATCTCCTTACACAAAGTTCATTTATTGAAGCTTTTATATGTGTTAAGTCTTTGACAATCTTATTTTAAGGCTAAAATTCGACTGTTGAGATATTTTGTGTGGACATACCCACTGCTCAAGTGTCTCCTCCCTCTGCACCTACTCCTTGAGCTAAATGGTGAAAGTCTAATAAAGATGGATTATCTTATGCTTAAATGGATTCACACTAAAAAGGAAAGGAGTTAGCTATTAACCAGGCTAGTTTGTAAGTGTTTAACAAGTTTTCAAATATACTTTATTGGTGTTTTTACTTGAGGTTATTAAAATCCTTATTCAAATAATGAACTATCTGAATATGTTGGCGCTTATTGTGAAATTCAATGTTTACACAAGTCCATTTTTTTATTTGTATAACTAAACTTGTGTACTTTTCATAATTTCTCTTGTATACTATTTTTGATTTGAGTCATGATCTTAAATACATTTATGCTTGAATAAATGCTCATACTTAAGGGAAGCTTACAACTTTGCATGTAAAAGTTTTTAAAAGCTCTTTTTAATTTAACAAAAAAAATTTCAATCATAATGCTTGAATGCCTACATCATGTGCTTTTGTATATACAAGCTTGCTTGATGCATTGTGCTTTCTTGGTTTTATCATATGAATTGCATAGTTCGAGAGGAAGCATTTTCTGTAATTAATTTGCTTGTGTTTTAGGTCATCTCATTTTATTGTAAAGAATTTTGTTGATTAGTCTTAATTTTCTAAAGGGAGCACATGATGTTTCAACATCTTTCATTGATCCTAAAAGAAGAAGGTAACAACTTTTTAACTCTGGGATACCTCTTGTGATGTGTGCATATCATGATCATATTAACAAAAAGCATTATAACATTTGGTATTATAATAGTTTTAAGCAACAATTGGTATTAGTTTTGATATCACTAACAATTGGTATCAATTTTGTTATTAGTAAAAATTGACATAATCATAACATGCAATGCATAATAAGTGTTCATGATAATTTGCATTTCAACTTATGCTTTTATGTATGCTTGAAACAACCCTAAACATTTATGCTTACTGGTACAACCTCACAAATAGCGCAAGAAGAATTGTGCAAAAATTTCTCTTCAAATCTTTTTGTTGATGTCAAATAGGGAGAGAAGTTGTGTAAAAAAATATGCATGTGTTTACTCTGGAATTGTCTGAAATAAATTGCATCATATTTGCTAATTATAATTAAGTATATTTTTCATTAGTAATTTGTCATCATAAAAAAGGGGGAGATTGTTAGGCAATATAATATAAGTTTTGATGATAATAAATATAGAATAATAAAGAATAAACACATTATATTTATCAAACATATATTTTGTTCCCAAAAGAAATAAAATGTGCATTAGCATGTGTTTAATTGTGTTTATAATACATATATCATGATAAATACTAATATATCCACTACACTTTTACATTTTACAATACAAGTTGGATATATAAATTGGACTAACCACTCAGTCTGTAAGTGTAATACATTAAATATATAATTGTCCAAAAAGGAAGAGTAAGTATTGGAATAAGAAAGGAAAATTAACATCATATTTCACTCAAAAAAAAACAAGAGAAAGGATGCTCCAAAAATTGAAGATTGGCAGGGAGCATGCCAAGAATGGAATGACCAAGAGAAAGTGGATCTTAACTTTTAAAGACCTAGCTATTAGGTATATTTTGTTTTCACTTAGGTTATGAGATAGTTTAACTTTGAAATTTACTTAATCTTATTATCATATGTTTTAAATGAGTTAAATTAAATAAATCTAATGTTAGTATGTGTTAAAATTAAGATGTAATAGCTAACAGATGAATTTTGCTATTTCACTCATATTTATTTTGTGCAAAATTTACACTTTGCTTTGTAAAATTCAAAGTTACAAAGGTTTTATCTCTATTAAATGAATTTTGATTGTAAAATTCAAATTTCGGGCTAAGTTTAGTCAGTGAAAGTGTGCAAAATTCATATAAAACTTAGTTAAAATTTGAATGTTAGTGAAATTCAAAGTGAGGTCAAAGTTATAGTCTCTAAAAAATGAACTTTAAGCTTCAAAGTGTCAACTTCAAAGTAAACTTTCGTGTCATGTTAAACATGCTTCTGATGGACGAATTTTAGTTTATAAAATTCAAATTTTGGTCTCTAAAATTTGAATTTTTATTTCTGAAATTCGAATTTTGAAGTACATTATGAAAACTTGAAGCAACTATTCAAACTTAACAGACACACTTATAAATATGAAAATACGCAAAAACTAAGATGGGGTATCTTTTAAAAATTTGAAATTCGAATATCATTTAGTAATAGATGAATTTTTAAATTCAATGTTAAACACATAACTTTGCTGACTCTGTGAAATTTGTTTATTAAATCCCAAAATTTAAATGTTGGTGTGTCAGATATATTTAATGCGGTTATTGAACAACTCTTTTGTAAAGTAACGGATAGATCTTATGTCTCACGACTAGTTAAACCATAAATCTATAAATAAAACTTTATTTGAATTTGTGAGTAACAAATTTAAGTAAGTTATGTGACAAAATGTTGCTATAATGAATTAAATCATTCTGTGTGATCATTTAAAGTTAAATCCACCTCATTAGAGTAAGCTTCAATGTATTATCCACTCTTAAATAGAGTTTCAATTCTATAATATTTCTTTCTATAATTTCTGGGTAGAATCTTAGTATAGGGGAAATATTAAGGGAATTATACATCTTGTAAGAATGTGGAGAAAGTGACTTTATAAGTGCCTAGTGAAACTTGTGGAATGTACTGAGCCTTTACAAGTGCCCAAATCAAACTTGTGGGATATAGTGGAAAATCTCAAGTGGTAACTTAAGGACTAAATATAGGCCAAGCGATTTGGGCTTAACTAGTATAAATTCTTGTGTATTTCTCTTCATCCTCTTGTTTCATCTATCCACTTCATCATACTATATTCACCCCTATTGTGCCACAACATTTGGTGAAATTAGGCTGCACTTCAAAAGAGATGAAAAATCTTGTATCACCCAATTTACCTCCTAGGTGACTAGCCAACCTAGCACCATTTGCCTTCTATTATATAATCTACAACTTTAAGAGCAATAAATTCAGGGGATGGAGGATGAGATAAAAGACAATGATTTGGCAAAGAGGGTATCCATGGGTCCTACCAAAAAGAAATAGAAGAACTAACACCAATTCTCCAAATCAAGTGTAGTTGTAAAAGACTCCATCCTACTAAAAGACTTGACCAACCCCAAGAAGTACTACTACCTTTTTTAGCTGTCATAAAATTGCCATAAGGAAAATAAACTCCCTTCAGAAGTTGTATGCAAAACTCATTTGGAGATTTTACCAAACACCAACATTGTTTAGTAGGAAAAGCTAAATTAAATGCCATAAAATCTTTAAACCCCATACCACCCTTACATTTTGAAGTCATCATTTTTCCTCTAAGATAACCAATGAATACAACATTCATCATGTTTTTGACCCCACCAAAAGTTGACTAAGACTATCTAATTGTTGACAAGTTTTTTTAGGGAAAAGAAAACATGATATAGGATATATTGGTATAACATTAATAATTGCCTTAATTAATGTTTGTCTCCTAGCATCAAGCAATAATTGAAATTTCCATCCCTAAATTTTATGTTGTACTCTATCCCTAACAAATGCAAGAGCCTTTGATTTTGACCTTCCCTAAAGCACTAGAAGCCCAGATAATTCCCAATAGAAGACTCTCAGATTCCTAAAATCTCTTCCAAAGTAGATTTAAGATCAGCAGGAGTATTCAGTGAGAAAAAAAGACCAAATTTTTCAAAATTCACCAACTGACCAGATGCAACACAATAGCAATCCAAAAGTGAAATAAAAGTCATGCAGGATAAGTGATCAGCCTTAAGAAAGAACATTGAGTCATCTGTAAAAAGACAATGGGTTAAGATTGGATAATGTCTAGCCAATTTTATTGAAGTAAATCACCATTAGCAGTAGTAGACAACATCATTCTAGACAAGACATCCGCCATAATAATAAAAAGAGAAGGGGAAAGGGGATCCCCCTATCGAAGATCTCATTATGGCATAAAAGTTGCAACTTTTTGACCAGACAATAAGAGATTAAATGATACAAATGACACATACTCCGCTAAAGCCACCACCTAATGTGAATGGAAACCCAATTTCAAAAGGACATGTTAAGAAAATTCCATTCAACACAATCATATGCCTTATTCATATCTAACTTTAATGCAAGATCACAACAATCACCTCACTTAAGTTGAAGATAATGAAAAGCCTCATGTACAACAAAAATATTATCAAAACTTTGTCTATCATGTACAAAGGCCTATTGGTTTTCAGTAATGATGCGAGGAAAAAAGAGACTTCATCCTAGTAGCCATAATTTTAGATATGATTTTGTATAAGAAATTACAAAGTCTAATAGGACAATAGCTATTTACCTGTTCTAGGCAATCTACCTTCAGAATCAAAATCAGATTAGTCTCATTAATCTGCTGCAAAGGAATACAATCATTTAAAGCACAAGTATTCTGGCCAACAAGACTCCACAATTTCTGGTAAAATAAACCTGGGAAACCATCCAACCCTAGTGCTTTTAAACCCCCCAAATGATTGACAGCACGCTTAATCTCATCATCCTTCATAATAGAGAGCAATTTCTCATTATCTTCTTCAGTAATAAGGGAAGGAACATACCATAATGCCTTAGCAATGTTTGTATCACCAGAATAATGGAATAAAAAGGAGTAGAAAGTGGTAAATTGCTATTCAATTTCATCCCTATTATCAATCCAAGTGCCATCAAAAGCCCTTAAGCTAACCACTTCATTATGAAGTTTATGTTGCACAACTATAACATGAAAAAATTGAGTATTTCTATCTCCAGCCTATAATCACTGGATTCAAGAATGTTGAGCCCAATATAACTCCTCCTGATCCCGTAATTGTTCTATTTTCCTAGTTATCTCATCGGCTTTCCTTCTAGTTGCCTCAATCCATTGGCCCTCTATACACAGCCTAAATTCATTCATCAATTTATCAATTTGTTTTTAATTATTGGGAAACTCCTACTGACTCCACATAATAAGAGCTTGACAAATGCTTTCTAACTTTGCCAAGTAGTAAGATAGCAAAAAAGCATCTTTAGGTGTTGAAGTACTCCAATGGACACCAACCAGTTGTGCACATTCACAATGGATTAACCATTACTATTCGAACTCAAAAGTATGCTTAGTTTTCCTTTCCACAAATTGAAAATAAAGTTACAAAGGGCTATGATCAAATCCCATTGAATCAAGGTGAAGGAGCTATAATTTTTCATAGGATTCCAACCAAGCTAGATTATGGAGAGCACAATCAAGTTGCTCCTTAATATGATATAATTCTAAACGTCTATTATGCCAGGTAAACATAGAGCCCTTAAAACCCATATCAAGCAACTCATTAGAAACAAGGAAATTATTAAAAGCTTGTAGACGACAAGTTGCTATTAAACGTCCCCCTACTTTTCATCTATGTATAGAAGCTCATTAAAATCATCAATAATAAGCCAAGGTTCAGAAGGTCCTGGATTTAATTCCGAGAGAACATCCCACCAAGGACATCTGTGAGCTTCTATCGGAGGGCTATATATAAAAGTAAGAAAGCTAGTGATATGGTCAAGACCTCCCCTAATCTCCGAATGAATAAAATTAGAAGACAACTCATAAACATATAAATCAACACCATTAACCCACCAAAGACATAATCTGCCAGACTTACCAACAAGTTCAACTGTATGAGAATGCTAAAAGTGAAATTGTCTTTACAAACGTTCACTCTTGTTATTCTTCATCCTAGTCTCCATTAAGAAGACAATGGAGGGTTTACAAGCTCTACATAATCTCTTAAGCACCTTCACTGTCAGGGCAACCCCTAAACCTTGACAGTTCCAACTTATTGTTGTCATGGCAATCGGGTGGCTTTTAAAGGCAAGCTACCAAGCCTGTAGAGTTGAAACATTCTGATTAGGAGAAGCTCATATCTCACAAATAGAACTTGCAGTTGGAGAGATTGACATAGGGCCCAAAATCAGGGAGATATCATTAGTAGAAACCATAAAAATAGGCACATCAAACCAATTACTACAAGATCCCTCTACAAAATTAGTTGGTAGGGGTAATAGCAGTGATGTTAGAACTGGACCGGATCAGCCAGTTCGACTGGTCAAACTGGGAACCAACGCCTGGTCCGGTCCAGTTAAGGTCGAGGGCTGAGGGAATCAAAACCAGTTAAGAACTAGTGAAATCGGCCATAAACCGGTAGAATCGGTCTTGAACCGGTTATGAACTATCCCACACTTTTTTTTTTCAAATTTTTTTAAGACATTTTTTTAGTTTTTAAGATAAAATGACATCATTTTTAGCACATAATATTTTTTATATATATTATAATATTATATAAGCATTATTATGATATATAATTATCCAAAATTGTATATTTACTTAATAAATAATATAATAATGGATTATTAATTTATTATTTTGAACTCAAAATGTGATTATGGATCAATATTAACTTATTTATACCTAAATATTGAATTATGAAACTTATTAATAATTTTTTTATGGTGAATAATAGATTGATAAATCAATATTATTTAGTATAAGACCTTAATTAAGTCATAAAATTTGTTTAAATTTATATTATTTATTTTAAATATATTATTTTAATTACTACCGGTCTAACCTCGGTTGAACCATTAAATCTTGAATCAGTGTCTTGTCCGATTCAATGCCCGATCCAGTTCTGGCAACATTGGGTAATAGTACCTTTCGTCTCTTCTTGCATCGAGTCTTAACAGAGGGGTGTCTATTTTCAGCATTGGAGGAAGATTTAGCTTTTTCGTCAATTATTGATTTCCCCTTATCAAGACATTGCTTTTTTGAAGGATGAGATTGTTGAATCAAGAAGTTTTGATGATTCCAAACCAACCTTCAAGAGCTTGAAATAAAGATATCAAAGGTGCCCAAAAAGTTTCAAGTGAAGAAATTCTGGATAAATCTGTGCAAAGATAAATGTAGGATGTTTAGTAGTGTTTTATTTAAGTAAAAGACTTTGATTTGGTGAAAAGATGTTTTAAAACCTTGATTCTATGTTAAATCATGGAATATTTGAAAAACACCCACCTACAGACGAAGTTTGAAAGGTTAATACTGATCTGTCACCTTAGAAATTTGAACTTTATCTTTGGAAATTCAAATTTCATATTGAAACTAAACAAGTCTGAAGAGAAGCCTCTCTGACAGACGAATTTTGACTTGAGAAAATTCGAATTTTGATAAGTGTCTGAAAGGAGCTTTCAATAACAGACGAACTTTAGGTTTTGAAAATTCGAATTTCAGACAAAATGAAACTTATGAAAACTAAAGAAATTCGTCTGAAATTATGTCAAAGTTCATCTGAAACCAAGTTTAGAGTGGATTTCAAAATTGCTCACTAGCAAACGAACTTTGAACATGAAAATTCAAATTTCAGAAACTAAGCTTGTGAGTCTGTTAGAATGATATGTTGACATACGAATGACAGTATTTATAAATTCGAATTTTGAAGTTAGTCTAAAAAGAGGTCTCTCTGACAGACGAACTTTGCCCTTTGAAAATTCAAATTTTGAATCATATGAACTACTGTGCCTTATAAACCAGCTACGGACAGACGAATTTTAGGGTTCCAAAATTTGAATTTCAAAGGCACTGTAGCAAATTGAAAATACTGTTCACACTTAACAGAAAAACTTTCTACATGAAAATTCATATGTTACAACGAAGAAACATTTTCCAAATATCAAAATTTGAATTTCACTTCATGACAGACGAACTTCGAGCATTCAATGTTGAAGTTGTTAACCTTCGGTTTCTGCGAAATTCGTCTGTTGACCAACTGAAATTAAAATTTTAGAGTGTCAGAAGCATTAAATGCGGTTGGTTAACGGATAGTTTTTTAGAGTAACCGTTGGATAACTTCTCCAACGAATAGATTTTGTCTCTAACGGATAGTTGAGACCTAAATCTATAAATATAACATTGTTTGAAGTTGTGGGTAACGATTTTAACATTGTATATACTGAAACTCTACTAAATCATCTACTCAAAGTCTCTTACTCTCTCACTTCAATATTTTGTACTCCAACTTTCATATTTGTTAGAAGATATTAGAATATTTTAGGATATTATTTAGATTATATTGATTCTTTTCTATTCTTATCTTTCATAGAATCAGCATAGAATCATAGATTATAATCCCTACATTTATTGTAAATATTCTGTATTTATTTTTTAGCTCCTAGGGTAACTTGTATATATACTCGTGTACTCCTCAATTGTAAATCATCAGAGAATATTCTTTTGACCACTATTCATGTCATGGTATCAGAGCTAGACTCTATTTCTTCTTTTCTTCTGCCCTAATTTTTCCGCGCACAGTTCACGGCACTGTTTGCTGGGGTTACTGTTTCACTGTGTTGGAGACTGTTCACTGCGCGCGACTGTTCACGGCGCGCGCACTGTTCACGGCGTACTGTTCACCGTGCGCGACTGTTCACCGGGGCTATAGTCACTGTGTTGGCGACTGTTTTACTGTGCGTCACTGTTCACGGTGGTACTGTTCACCATCGCGATCACTGTTCACGCGTCACTATTCACTATTTTGCGGGTCACTGTTCACGCTTAATCTTCCACCGGCGCATTCTGTTGGCCGCTTCCATTCTTTTCTGCACCTGTTTCAATCATGAGTGAGTCATCTACTACCGGTCCTAATGTTGAGTCTTCCACTGTCAGTAATCACGCTGGCATCGGTGGTGTCTCTGGGGAGTTGCAGGTTGTTCCAATGGCTTATAGATTGAACGGGAAAAATTTTTTGAGTTGGTCTCAATTTGTTCGCACATTTTTGAAAGGACGTGGAAAACTCAGTCATCTATTGGGTACGGGTCCTAAACCAGGTGATCCAAAGTTTGATTCCTGGGATGAAGAAGACTCGTTGATTATGTCATGGCTGTGGCATTCCATGGATCCTGAAGTCAGTAAATCATGTTTATTCCTGAGTTCTGCTAAAGAGATTTGGGATTCTGTGCATCAGACCTATTCAAAAGTGAAGGATGCTGCTCAGATCTATGAGATTAAGACAAAAATCTCTTCTACTAAACAGGGAGGTAAATCTGTTAATGAGTATTCTATGCTAATGAAAAGTTTGTGGCAGGAATTGGATCATTATCAGTGTATTATGATGAAATGTACTGAAGATACTGTCATCCTGAAGCGCTTTATGGAGAAAGAAAGGATATTTGAATATCTTGCAGGATTGAATGCAGATCTTGATACTGTAAGAATTCAAATACTTGGGAGAGAAGAGTTACCTACTCTGAATGAAACTATTGCTATTGTCTTAGCAGAAGAAGGTCGTAGGAATGTGATGATGGAGTCCAAGACAATTGAAACTTCTGCTTTGGTATCAAAGAGTAATAATCAGGCTTCTCAACCAAAGCATTCTAACAACTCCCTATGGTGTACTTATTGCAACAAGCCTCGTCACACCAAGGATAGATGTTGGAAGCTTCATGGTAAACCTCCGAATATGAAGAAGGGACAAGGGCAAGCTCATGTAGCAACGGAACTTTCAAATGGAGAGGAAAGCTTCAACCATCCTGATCTTAAGGATGAGATTGAAAAATTAAGGAGTTTACTGGAATCACTGGAGAAGAATACTACCAGTACTTCAGGTACATGTTCTTTGGTGTTCTCAGGTATTTCTATTGAACCTTCATCTGTTATTACTCAATTGTCATCTGCTTTTACTGCCTCAAATAAGGTTTTTCTTGACTCATGGATTATGGATTCTGGAGCTAATAACCATATGACCAATTCTTCAAAAAAATTTATCTCTTATAATCCATGTCCTAGTACCAGAAAGGTTATAATAGCTGATGGTTCTGTTCTTACTGTTGCTGGTCAAGGTGATATCCGTTTAAATCCATCTCTCATCTTGAGAAATGTTTTGCACATTCCTAAACTTTGTACCAATCTTATATCTGTCAAAAGACTTACTAGCGATTCTAATTGTTGTGCTTTATTCTTTTCTACCTATTGTGACATTCAGGAACTGGGCACGAGGCAGAAGATTGGACTTGCTAAAGAAAAAGATGGACTTTATTTCCTTGATGAGTGCAGTGGACGTGATGGATTTCAAAGTTTGTCTTCCTCTTCCTTTCATTCCAAAGAGTTCAGTTTGAATAAAGACCGCATTTGGCTTCATCATTGCCGTTTTGGTCATCCTTCTTTTCATGTTATTAAAATGATGTTTCCTTCTTTATTTAAAGACCTAGATATTGAGTCCTTTCATTGTGATGTTTGTGAATTTGCTAAACACAAACGATCTTCATTTCCTATTAGTAATAAAAGAGCTTCTGTTCCTTTTAATTTAATTCATAGTGATATTTGGGGCCCTTCAAATATTCCTAATATTTCTGGATCTCGATGGTTTGTGTCCTTTATTGATGATTGCACTCGTGTAACTTGGATCTATATTTTGAAACAAAAATCTGATGTAAGCTCTATATTTCCATCCTTTTACAATATGATCAAAACTCAATTTGGGATTGGGATACAGAGATTTCGTTCTGACAATGCAAAAGATTTTTTCAATCAATCTTTATCAACTTTTTTTGATACTCAGGGAATTATTCATGAGTCTTCTTGTGTTAATACTCCACAACAAAATGGAGTTGCTGAAAGGAAAAATGGCCATCTCTTGGCCACCACAAGAGCCTTGCTATTTCAAAATAATGTTCCTAAACAATATTGGGGGGAAGCAGTTTTAACTGCAAGTTATATAATCAACAGGCTTCCCACATAGACTCTTGGTTCAAAAAGTCCTATACAACTTCTCACTCACTTCTTCCCTGACTTCAAAGCTTCGAATAATCTCATCCCAAGAATATTTGGTTGTGTTGCGTTTGTTCATGTGCATTCTCAAAATCGAACCAAACTTGATCCTCGGGCCCTAAAATGTGTGTTCATTGGTTATTCTCCTACTCAGAAAGGATACAAATGCTATCATCCTCCTTCAAAAAGATTCTATATCTCAGCTGATGTGACTTTTTCTGAGAGTGAGTCCTATTTTCATAATATTCTTTCAGAGAGAACTGTCTTTCCTAATAACCAGAGTCAAGATCATTTCTTTCTTGAAATACCAAATGACTCCTTTGGACCTTCCAGTTCCTGTGATTCTCAACAGCCCTTACTCCCCACTTGTCCTTTACAGGTTTACTCTCGCAGGAAAGAGACATCTCAACCAGAGCAAGTTCAATCTTCTGAATTGGCACCTGTTCCTGAAGGCACAGATGTAACTCCTTCCCTTGAAAATATCCCTGAAAATATAGATGATGATCTTCCTATTGCCTTACGCAAAGGTACTCGCAGTTGCACAACACGTCCATTATATCCTTTGTCATCTTTCATTTCCTATAACAATTTGTCTTGCAGCCATAGAACCTTTCTTGCAAATTTAAATGATATTTCTATTCCTAAAACTTTATCTGAGGCATTGGCAAATGAAAATTGGGTACAAGCAATGAAAGTGGAGATGGAAGCCCTAGAGAAAAACAAGACATGGGACTTGGTTCCGTTGCCAAAAGGTAAGAAACCAGTTAGGTGCCGTTGGGTCTTCGCAACTAAGTTCAACTCTGATGGTTCCTTAGAAAGATACAAGGCACGGTTAGTTGCGAAAGGATATACTCAAACATATGGCATAGATTATGTGGAGACTTTTGCCCCTGTTGCAAAAATGAATACAGTCCGGATTTTACTGTCTATTGCTGCTATCCGAGATTGGCAATTACTGCAATTCGATGTTAAAAATGCCTTCTTACATGGTGATTTAGAAGAGGAGATCTATATGGAGATTCCACCAGGGTTTCATTCTCAGCTTACATCCGATACAGTTTGCAGACTTAAAAAGGCACTTTATGGGCTCAAACAATCTCCAAGAGCGTGGTTTGGGAGATTTACAAAAGTCATGCTTAGTATAGGGTACAAGCAAAGTCAAGGTGATCACACTCTATTTATCAGACATTCAGCTTCAGGGGGAGTGACGGTGTTACTAGTCTATGTTGATGACATTATAGTCACAGGAGATGACATGGAAGGAATTAATTTCTTAAGGAAGCAGTTGATGCAAGAGTTTGAAATTAAAGAATTAGGGAGGCTTAAGTACTTCCTAGGAATTGAAGTTGCTCATTCAAAGTAAGGAATCTTTATATCACAGCAGAAATATACTCTTGATTTATTAACTGAGACAGGTAAATTGGGATGTAAACCGATAGATACCCCAATAGAAATTAATCACAAACTTTGTGACTTCCCAGACGATACAACTGTTGATGTGGGATCATATCAAAGGCTTGTTGGCAAACTAATATATCTGTCTCATACTAGGCCTGACATAGCTTATGCTGTAAGTGTTGTGAGCCAATTTATGCATGCTCCTAAAGAATCACATCTTCGGGCTGTACATCAAATTCTACAATACTTGAAAGGTACCCCAGGAAAAGGAATCTTATTCAAAAGAGGAAATAGATTAACTCTTGAAGTCTATACCGATGCAGATTATGCAGGTTCCATGGTTGATCGGAGGTCAACGACAGGTTATTGTACTTTTCTTGGTGGAAACCTTGTCACTTGGAGAAGCAAGAAACAGAATGTGGTTGCTAGATCTAGTGCAGAAGCTGAATTCAAAGCAATGGCCCTTGGATTCTGTGAGCTATTATGGATAAAGATAATCTTGGAAGATTTGAAGGTTAAATGGGACGGTACAATAAAGCTTTACTGTGATAATAAATCAGCAATTAATATTGCTCACAATCCAGTACAACATGACCGGACCAAGCATATTGAGGTAGATCGTCATTTTATAAAGGAGAAGCTGGATACTGGTTTAATTTGTACACCATTTGTTCCCACTGGAGAGCAACTTGCTGATATTCTTACAAAGGGATTGTCTAGTATTCATTTTCAGAACTTGATCACCAAGCTGGGATTGGCGAATATCCACTCACCAGCTTGAGGGGGAGTGTTAGAAGATATTAGAATATTTTATGATATTATTTAGATTATATTGATTCTTTTCTATTCTTATCTTTCATAGAATCAGCATAGAATCAGGGATTATAATCCCTACATTTATTGTAAATATTCTGTATTTATTTTTTAGCTCCTAGGGTAACTTGTATATATACTCGTGTACTCCTCAATTGTAAATCATCAGAGAATATTCTTTTGACCATTATTCGTGTCAATATTCACTCTGTTTAAGTGAGTTTAATCTTTGTAAATAATCTTATCTTCATCTGAAAGATAGATTTTCTTGTGAGGGGATATCACAAGGGATTGGGAAGCACTTTGTAAGAGTGCATAGAGTGATTGAGTGAGCTCTAGAAACAGAGCATCATCTTTGTACTGAGGCATTTGCGAGAAGCCCACTGAATTCTTGCAGAATAGTGGAAAATCTCAAGTGGTGACTTGGGAACTGGACGTAGGTCAAGTGGAGAGACCGAACCAGGATAAATATTAGCGTTTTCTTCTCTTTACTGCAACTTTCACAGTTTATTCTCATATACTCTGTTTTACTATCTATACTTTGCTTTCTTCACTTTCTTGATATTTTGCAGAAAATTTTCAAGCTTTCCAATTCACCCCCCTCTTGGGAAGCCAGCTTATCTAACAGAGATGACACTGGGTCATCCGCAGGGCGTTTCATTGAGATACGGGACAAGCCGAGGAGAGTTCACCAAGATAGAATGGAAGTGGTATGGTAGGTTCATATCCATCGAGTTGTGCGGGAGCGTCAATTACGTCAGAGGAATCAATGGGCATCTCCATAATATAATTGGTCAGATCATTTGGAACTTAAAGTCACAGAAAGCCCATGACACAAAGAAGAAGTAGTAGGCTGGATTGAAGAAGCCCAAATTTGATTTAAAAGAAAAGCATCACTAACCACTAAGACAATGGGTAGTTGATCTTGGAAGGTCACGTGATCACCAAAAATCTGAGATGACATCTCTGTAGGGTGTGGTTGAGTGGCAATGGAACACCCATGTGATGGAGAAAGATGTTTGTTATTGCATTCTTAGTAGTTACCATCAACTGAGTAACCGTCATTGCACCCCCCAACTCGCATTACCGTTGATGTTACATGTGCCACCAGATATCCACCACCAAATTGACATGAATCTTCAACAGTCAACAAAATCACTGGAGCCAAACCCCGTAGAGGAGGAGCACACAAATGAGCACCATAACACCATTGTTCTATATTACCTAAGGATCTTGGCTTTGGATGCTCACAAATATGACTTTCATAACCCAGAATTCCACAATGGTAACAAAACATTTGCAAATTCTTATATCGAAAATAAATCCAAATCTTCTGTAAACCTAGACGAGGGATCCATACTCCATCCATCAAAGGTTTAGTGACATTCACAGCCACCTGAACTCATACAAAGGAACATGTAGGATTCCTATTCAACTTGAGCTCTTCATATGAAATCACATCACACACTAAATACCCAAGTTTAAGCACGTTAGAATGAGACATTCCCTCTTAAGGCAAATTATGAATTTGCACCCAGAAAAAGCAGTGAGATTTGTCCACCTCTTGTACTAATAAGAGTGTCATCCATGGTTGAAGATTCAGAATATGTCCAGAAACTGTCCATGGACCATCTCTCAATGTGCATTCAAGATTTTCCTCATCTTCAAATCTAAACAGAAAAAGATTTTCACCAGCCTCACCAAACTCAGAAATGGAAAGACCTCTACGTAATGACCAACTTTGACTAATAACATTCTTAATAGTTGCACAGCCAGTTTCTTGCTTCCTTACATGTTTACCAATCAATGACAGTGAACCCAAAGAGGACTCGTTCGAAGACTGCTCCTAATCCAAACAAAGTGAATTCAAATCACTTTCACCACCTGTACCCTGAACATCATCCATCGTAGACAATAGAAATGTAGAAAAAAAAACAAGAAAAAAACACTCACTTTTAAGTATCTCTCACTAGGGAGAGGTTTCAATGTAAATTACTAGAACTAATTATGACGGTTTCTTCAAAGATGGCTCCCTTATTCCTTCCGTCCTCCAAGCGAATACCTAAGTATTTCCCCAAAATTCTTCTTAAAGTTAACCTTTAAACTTTAATGCCAAAGATTTCTTTTGATGGTAGGGGATGTTGGGACTGAAAACCAAGACTGATTTAGCCAGATTGACTTCTTCTCCAAAAATTTTGCAATAGAGGTCTAAAACTTGTTTCACTTTGTTGCAATTGGCTTCATGTTCTTGAAAAAAGAATAAATGACATCATCGACAAATATTAAATGTGTGACTCCTTTTGATTCTCTGCAAACTTTGATTTCTTTCTAGATCACCTTCAACTGCATTCATAATGATAGGAGAAAGTACATTAGTGTAAAGGATGAAAAGAAAGGATGGCGACAAGCTCCCCATTCAAGAACTCTCTATAGTTAGTGCAAGCCAACTGAATCCTCTAAACTTCATCCCACTGGCCAGATGCATGTTGATGATAGATCTCCTTCTGGGTTGGTTTCTTGTTATCTTGGATTGCAATTAGGTTGGAGAGGAAAGAGGATGGAGAAGACGGAGAAGGTTTCTTGCACAAGTTGTAGGGAGTGGTTTCTTGCTTGCATGGGCTAGGTTTCTTTATTGCAATCTTTTGTAAGGACTTGGATTCCTGGCAACATTTGGAGTAGGGTTGGAGATGATGGTGGAAGAACAGACACAATCCAATTGATAGGGTGCAAAATGATTTTATGCATGTGATGTGAGGAAGGGTATGTTAGTAACTTCCTATTATTTTTTTAAAATTTTAATTAAGAACCAATAGAACTTGACTTAAATTTTTTAGCATTTTGGGGCTTTATAATGATAAGGAAAAAATTTTTCCTTTTATAGTTCTATTTATAAGAAAAAAAAAATTATTGTCATATTAATTTTTTTTACTAAAATTATCTTAATTCATTAACACTATTAAAAGTTATGAGATACATTTTTAAAAAATAATTGAAAAAAAAATTAATTAAGTAGGGATAATTTAAAAAAAAATAAAATATAAAATAAATTAATTATTTTTATCTAACTCTAATTCTTTTTTTTTTTAATATGAAGTGATTTCTTCTTATAAATAAGACAGGATAATAAGACAGGATAGAATAATTACTGCAGGGTTCGCCGAATTTTTTTTGATTTCCCTTTTCCCTCAAAATTGAAATTCACTATCATATATCTCAATTTAAAAACCTGGTTGCCCCCTGATGCTCAAAATCAATTGTCTCCCTTTTCCCGCGAATGTACGGACAACCAAACCGTTTCCGCCCTCGGGGCGGTGGCTGCCCGCAACAGCCGGCGGCGGCACATGTAAACGGTGCTGTTAATTTTCAAAACCCTAACATGTTCTCCCACACAATTCCAACTTACTCACATCACCCTCAGGCTCAAAACCATGGCTTCCACCTTCAAAACCCTATTTGGCCTTTCCAGCAAAACCCTGCTATACCAGTTCAAAACCTAGGTGGTTTTCCTCCTCAGCAGTTAGCTTCCAGTCCGGTTCGACCCCCAAATTTCTCTTTGAATCATAAGGAACTTATCGAGAAGATTGACCGTGCTGTTGCAAAGGCTCGTGATGATCTTCTTGAGGCTGGAGAGTGTGTCTCCGCTTGGAAAGTGTCTCAGAAAGCGTTGTTGATGCTCCAAGTTGATTCATGGAACTCTTTGGGAATTAAAATGCAGCAAGTTCCGTCTCTTCACCGCCTTATGATTATTGAAGGGAAGGTATAATGATTATTTTAGCTCACTATTTCAGTTTGAAATCTTGTAAAGCCTATGTATGGCAAGTGTACTCTTGCTTTAAAACAAAAATTAAATTTGAAATTGAAATCATTTAAATTGAAAGCCATTGTGGTCAAACCTGATGTTCTAAGCCTGATTATACCTACTCTAAGCTAAATAGTCTAGAATATTGGGAAGATCAGTCGGCCAAAATAGCCATGAGCGGAAACAAAATTGTAGGTTTCTTAACCTTGGCAGAATTTGTGACCTGTATTAGTAGATTTATTTTATGATGTTTCCCTGATCAAACCTCCCTATTCATTGTGGATTAATTATATGTCGTCACGGTTCAGCTTAGGATGCATTTGGATTCTGGAAGCCTTTGGCAAGCAAGTATTTTACCCAGAGCATTGAATAAATTCTTTCTCTTACTGACCATTTAGTAGTCTATTTAGGATGATCCAATGAACTTATACGGAACGAAAATTGGTATTACAATTTAAATCTAATTTTAATATGATGATTCAAAATTTCAAATCTAATTTTTGTATGGAAAATATTTCACAAATACAGTACTTTGAAGTAACAAAAATTTGTATTACAATTTAAAATTGTTTGAGACTTGGAAAACAAGCAATATTGGAAAATTTTACATGTTAGTGAGATTTTCATGTCTTTGTTTATAAGTTTTCTTGAAATATGATTTTATCCGTTTCTGAAGGTTAATAGGGAGTCAAAGAACTTCTGATACACAGACACACACACACGCATATTTTTGCTATAGTCAACTGCTCTTTAAAGTTTATGATGAGAAATTGTTTTTCAGATTTATTTTATTTGTCTTGCAGGTAAATGCATTTGTCCATTGCTTTGTTGGGGTTCGAAGAATCACTTCATTATATGATTTGGAAGTGGCAATCTGCAAAAATGAGGGTGTTGATAATTTTGAAGCACTTGGATTGGGACCTTTTTTGCGGCATCCTCTTGTCATTCATTATTTCTTAGTTCATTCCCATATTACCGAAGTGTTCAAGATAACTAGCGAGGGGATAGTTTATTTCCTAATTGAATTATTAGATGCTTCAAAAAATAAAGAAATCAGGATTGAGGAGTTTTTGGATTTTATTGCCGAGAAGCGATCAGTCAAATCCAGGGAATTGCTTGGAATTCGAGTTCAAAATTTTGGGTATGTTGTCATATTCCTTCATTTTGATAAAATGTATTTGATACTGTTGTGGAAAGATGGAGAAGTTGAATGATAAATGTTTGTCCAATGATGATTAGATAAGCTTTCTTATTCAAAATTTTGGCATAAGAAAGAAGATTGGGTTCTAAATTTATAAGCTTATTTAAGATACCATCCATTGAACAAATTCAATTTCCAACATGAAGGGTGTCCGACTTAAGCACTGTTTAATGTGTGGGATTGTGTGTGTGTACACACAGAGAGTGGGAGTAATGGCATAGGGGAGGGATATTGTCTTAGAATTGCTTGAATAATATCTGAAAACTTTCTTTCATGATTTACTGCTCTCTTGAAATCTCCAAACACCTCTGGATTCAATTTATTTTGTTTTAATTTTCTTTCTTAAGTTGGATAAACATGGTTTGGTTACAATCTGGTTTTAAACATGAAATATCAGAGTTTGCTCGAGTAAGAGCCTTTTTTTTTTTTTCCCTTCTCTCTGGGCACTCTGGCTTTGTAGATTTCTTTTGCCTCAACCCAGGTTATATCCCCTTTCGTAATTTATTCTGTTCTCCTCTTTTTGGCAAATGTTTTTTCTCCTATTGTTTCTCCTTGAATACTTGTAACTTATGGGAGGAATTCTCTGTCCTGAATTGTTGCACATCTTTTCTTTCCCGAAGCAATTTTTTAATTAAAAAATTGATCTTTTTCTTTGAAATTATGACTGAAGGCATTCAGTTTTCTCTCATATTTTGGCTTCGAATACAAAATGCATACATTCAGTCCATATTGAAATGCAGTAATTTTAGTTCTCATCACCCACCCTAACATACGCAGGCAGAAATTAGTTTCTCTTATTGTCAGGATATTTTTTACTTTGTTTTTGTTTATAACTGAGGCTGTTATGTAGGATAGGCTTTCTGATCTAAACTGCACATTGTCATTGTCATAGTATGCTTATATCTGCCATACGGGAAGCTAGGAATTCAGAGCAATGCACATTAGAAAAATGCTTAAAGATATCAAGATCGAAAGCCGAGAAGTTTAGGAAGAAGCGTCCACTTTTTTCCTCACAGAAGAAGCAACTAGATGAACGTTTCAGTACTATTTCTCGGCGTGTTGAGACATTTTCTTCCACAGAAAAGGTCTTTTGTGGCAAGCACATAAGATTTATGTCTAGCTCAGAAGATGATGATAGTGATGATTCTTCAGATGATGGTCAAAATAATAATGCGATTGTTGGAAGTCAATCAAATTCATCTTCGTCACAATTTGGAAAAGGGTCAGACCGAGTGAGTAGCTGCCCTTACCCATCTGCAACTGAGGAGATGAAACGGCTTGGGTTGCAAGGTGATATTCCTGAACATTCTCTTGTTAATGCCAACCTTAAAAAGGGAGTTAGTGAGCCAGCTAAAAAGAAAAGGAAGTATGAAAATGGAACCAGTAAAAAATCTGCTCCTTTTAAGTTGCTTGAGAGAGAAAAGAGAGAAGTCGATGCATTTCCACCGGAAAGTGAGGACATGACCAAGGTGGTAAGCAACACTAATGACGATCTTTCAATTACTAGTGACTCTTTGCAGATGTTTGTTGCAACATGGAAGGAAGCATGTTGGGAGCACAATGTTGCTGAGGTAGACTTATTTCTTGATAGCAAAAGCATAATTTTGTCCAGCGGTTTCCTAACTAGTATGCCAGTAGTATGTACTCTACGGTGATACTCCTTTTGTGCCTGCTTGGATAGAAGCACCCTCATTTACTGCCTTGTGATGCCTGGGATATAAACGTGCCTTGTGTTTGAACATTTCTTATACATTTCATTATTCTATTCCATCTCAATTTTTACTTCACTGATGTTATCTAATCTTGATTAAACTAACATTTGGGTAGGTCTAATTAGTTTTAGTCCCTCTCAAAAATGATAAACTTGTTGCACTTTACTCTTTTTGGTGTCCTTGAGTCACTTGACAAATGGACTAATGTGCTATGAGTTTATTATTTTTGGGTACTAACTTATGAACTTGCTAATTTTTGTGAACTAAAGGAAGTAGGCCTAATAATTCTCAGATCAAATTGTTGGCTAACACCTCATGAATTCATGATTATATTATATAGAGATATTTATCAATTTTGATAATTAATATTAATATATTCTAGTATTCCTGGGGTATAAGTTTATTTATATTAAATTGTCAATAAGGATTTTTGGCCTTCACAAAATGAAAAGTAAAGATCAGGATGAAGAGATTAAAAATCACTAGTGAATTTTTTTCTTTTTGGTGATATTACTGAAAATCTAAGCAAAGAATGGTGTTGGTATTATTGTGGATAAGAATTAGAAGAAGAATGTGGTGGAAGTAAAATGGATTGGGAATAGGGTCTATCCTTAAAATTGATTATTGTGCCTAGAGTGGGGTCGGAAACACACCTTAAGAAAAAATTTTGGCAAGATCTGAAGGGGTTGGTAAATTCTACAAAGTGTAGTTAACCTCATTTAGTGGGATAAAACTTGTTGTTGATATGGTTAAAAAGTATTTTGTTTTGTCTACATTGTTGCTTGTTTTCCCTGTTTCAATGGCTTTTTCTGCAAAGCATTCAATTTGTAGTCTTTTACTATGATCTTCAACAGGATGATGCAATTAAGTAAAAAGTTGCTGACTGCTATTAATTTTATATTTCTCATAAAAATTATTGTCGATGAAGAGAAAGAACTACAAAAAACAAAGGATAAGATATCCTGCTATGAATTATTTTTCTTCTCTTGTTATTTCATATTTATGTCAATTGTATTTACAAAGCTCTTTTATGCTTGTTTTTAAATGATGAACAATTTTCTTAATGGACATTGACCATGTAGGTTTTGAAAAGGATGCTTCAATTCTATGGAATAAGGCCGAAACAAAAGAAGAAGATCTCATTGATGTTTTCATCATATCCTTTCATTGGGTTACTAAATGCTGCTGTAAGCTTCATTTTGTCAACTTTGTCATAGTACCTTTCTACATATAATTTGATGTTGATTCTTTTCTGGTTTATCAAATTTCTTATACAGAAGCATATTAATTTTGCCCTAGTTTTTTCACATATATTGGAGGACTGTCATTGGAGTGGTAAGATTAGCATATATATGGATTGTACTTTTATCATTCTTGTGTTGTGCCAGAAGAGGATAATCTATTGGAGTGAAGGATTTTAGGCCATTTTGTTTGTGGACTAGTCTGCAGAAGCTCATCACTGAGGTTCTTGCTCTTATGCTCAATATAGTGTTGTTGCCTTGCTGGAAATCATCTCATATAATCAAAATGAGTTTATTTTGGGTAGAGAGATTCTTCTTCTGCTTTAGTAGCCAATGTGGCAGTAGACCATTTTGGGAGAAGGAATTTCATGTTTTAGTCTTTAAGCTATTTTTTGAGGGGGCCTATGGTGTTTTGATAAAAGAAGGCTGGTGCAAGGTGAAGAGGTTGGATTTCTGGTGATATATTTTCTGTTTCTTTGGCTGTAACTGTGAATGGGGAACCAAATTCTAGGTTTTTTGCTGGAGAATTGTTAATGGGATCCACTATCTACTTTTCTCTTTCCTTTAGTTTTTTATGTGCTTAGTAGAATGGTTTTGAGTGCTTTGGATGGGGGTTTCATATTGGTTTGGAAGAGATTTTGGTTCCTCACCTGGAGCTTGTCAATGATATTGTTCCTTTAAAGAGCAAGCTAGGGGTGATTTTGTGGATCTTTTTCATTCTTCAGGGTTTTGAGGTTGGATATGGGTTATCACTTTTTATTTATTGATTCAGATAAGATTGATTTGCTGGGTTTGAATGTTCATCTGTATTTTGTTTTGTGTTGAGCTTCTTTAGTAGGGTGTCAAGGTCTTCAATGGCTTCATACCTCTGAGTGTTCCTCTATGGGTTAACCCTAAGGATGTTTGTTTTTGGGAACCCTGTAGAAGTCTGTAAGGTCTTTTAGATTGCTTTTGTTGTTCAGAGACTTCTTTTCATATATTGTTCATTGTGTCAGTACCTTGAACCTTGAGAAGCTCTACTATTTCATTCCCTTAAAGATAGAGTACATGTATCTAATATATGTTCATTTTCTGTGATTTTAGACTTAATTGGTGAATCTAGACTAAACTAATTCGCCAATTATAACACAACTATGGGCTTGGGCCTGGCCCAGTATGTCTCTGTTAGCACAGTTTATTCATTATGCTAGCACATTGTTCTATTGCCTTGAAATTTGTTTGCAGTTTCTGTTAGAGTTGAGCAATGGGTTTGTCTTATGCTGAATTTTTTTTTTCTATAAAAAACAAATGTTCAGTCATGCAATATTTATGGTCTTGTTTTTAGTTGTTGGGGAGGGCATGGTATTGTTTGGCTTCGTGTGGTATTATTTTATTGCAAATGCTTAGATTCATTTAATTAAACTTATATTGTACTATTGTTTATGTCTTCATTTGCTTCTTATATATTCCACTTGTTGATATGGCTGTCTTATAATGTATGCCTCAAAATCTCACCTTGTAGGCATTTTGGATTGCTATGTGATTCATCAATTAAGATTATTTTGGCTTTTTAATGCTGCAGGTTTCCTCTATTAAATCTGGATTGTGGAACAGTATATATGATTCCTTCCAAGCTATCAGCAATAATGAATTAGATAACTCTCAAGCCAACAAGGATTCTGAATATGAGACCATAGATGTTGGACCAAGTGACGTTGTACCATTCATAACAAAGGATGACTCAGAAATAAATTGTGAGTTTATTCCCCTTCAAAACAAGCTTTGGCTGAATAATTTTCTGGTGGATTTTATAAATATTGGTCATGAATTTGTCTTTGCTGTGGTATTGTCTTTCTGGAAAAAAAATTAATAAAATAAGAAAAAAGTGATAATAATATTGTCCATGATTTTGTCTGGTATCTGTTTTTATCCTATTGATTGTGTGGAATTCCTAATTATCTTTTTACTCATTTTGGAGTTTATTGTAAATAACACTCCTAGGGATATTATTCTAAATTCTCCTTAACTACAGGACTATAAATAGCTATGCCTATTACTTGTAGGTGCATCAATAAACTCCAATATGAATAAAAGGATGAAGGAAAATATTAGGAATCCCACACAATCAATAGGATAAAAACAGATACAAGACAAAATAAGTATTCATTCAATAATAGAATACAATTCTTTGCTCCTTCGTTAGATCGCATGAAAGTAAATTAGACATTGATGGCCATTCAAATAGGATGGGAAATTCTTTCCCAAAAACTAGCTATTGAGGCGGAGAACCACCTCACTTAAATGCTCCTTAAGGCATCCCATATTACTCAATGTGGGATTTGGGCATCCCATGCTACCTAAATCTCTATCAATTGGTTCTCCTTGGAGAGTTGACGTCTCAAATGTTGCACTTTGCGATGCTTCACTCAACTTTCTTGCTGGTTAGAACCTTCAACCAATCAGAACCTTCCACAGGCAGCCCTTTCTAAGGCTGTTGACTTCCAGCTTTCATATCAATAGATGAGCACTTAAGTGGGAATTGTAGGATGGTGAACTGTGGCTTTAATCTACTAATTTTCATTGATACAATAGTATGTACAAAGATTTGTAATATGTACATGAGTAGAGCTGAAAAGAAATGGTAATATTCTAATTCTATCCCATAAAACCAGCTGCTAATCAACTCTTAATCCCATTCGAATCCTATGTCTATTTACAATAAATATTATTTAATACTCATTTCAGGCCATAGGAACCCTTCTCCAAAACTTAGCTATTGAGGTAGGAGGTTCACCTTACTTTAATACCTACTAGAGCATCTCATATCACTCACTGTAGAGCTAAGGTGTCCAATACTCTTAAGTCTCCAACAGACATGTGAAAAAAAGATCATAGGGTGTTCATAGCCCATATTTAGTTTTCTTTTGTTTCCTGTTTTTTTTTTTGTAGCTTTTTAATTATCTTGTTACTATAAATTTTAATAGAAATTAAACATGAAAAACAATGGACAATAACATTTTAAGCTTCTTGGGAGTTTTATATGGATGTAGTTCTTTTGCCCAATCAGAAAAAATCTGGCTGTATTTCATATTTGCTGCTATCAGCATTAACTATCAGTTGCAATTATTTTCCTTTCTCATGCTTATATGATTAATTAGGATTTTTTTTCTATTTGTTTTAAACGATATGAGCATTATTTGTTGTGATATAAATTAATGTTCTTCCTCTTTATGTCTCCACCTATATGATAATTTGCTTTCACTGTTATCTCACACTCTAAAAATTTTTACCAAATCTGACAGGTTATTCTGCTGAAGACATCATCAGAAAAATTGAAGCCTATTTTGACCTTGATAGTGAAGTAGATAGATTTAGTGAATCACCTGAACGAAATAAAATTACATTGTTGAGGAAGCTTCAAAACTGTGAAAGCTGGGTGACTGAGCAGTTTTGTGTACAGAACTTTGGTTCTCTGGGTTATGGGGATTTCTTATATTTCCTTCAGAAGAATGTTTCTCACTTACCTCATGAGCTGCTCAAATTGTTGGTTGGTGGTGCATGTGAAAAATCCTCTTTGGAGGCCTGTATGCCATCAAATCAGTTGGCCGCTTTGGTATCACAAGCTCTTTGTAGTTTGTGGGAGAATCAAACCGTAACCAAACAGATGATTTCCTTGCTCCTTATAAGGCAGTTTCCATCAATTGGTTTTGAAGTTAGGGAAAATAGTTCTCTGGAAGATTTACTAGATAATTTGGGAAAGCATAAAACCAGCATAACATCAAAATGTGTTCTATTTTCTGCAACAATGATAGCAAAGTGCCATTTTGAAGACTCATTAAGCCACAGAGATGACAATTCGTTTGAACCTACTTCTGATAGGTTTGATGTAGGCCAGAAAATAAAAAGCTCTGGAACTGTTGCATCTGGAAATGCAATTGAAATCTTACTTAGGGCACCCATTTTGTGTGACTTGAGCAAGTGGTCTCATTGGGATCTCTTCTTTGCACCTTCCCTTGGCTCTCTTACGTCATGGTTGTTGGAAGTAAATAACAAGGAGTTGTTGTGTTTGGTGGCCAGAGATGGAAAGGTAATGCGTTTAGATCCCTCTGCTTCTCCAGATTCTTTCCTTGAGGCTGCAGTCCAAGGATCTTCCTTTCAAACAGCAGTGAATTTGCTATCTTTCTTCTCTCTAGTCGGGGGAGAGAAGTATGTTCCATTGTCACTTTTAAAAGACCATTCTCGTAGTGCATTTAAAGTCATGTTTAGAAACAACTTGGAAAATATAGAAGTCAGTGATGGTAGGAATTCTCTGCTGCCTGTGGAAGCTTTCAATAATATGAGAAAAATTGCCAAAATTTCAGCAACTATTACGAGAAGTGAGTTTTGCAAACATATACAGAAAACCAATAAGGTAGTGCCCATCCTGTCAAGGTTTGTCCTTGATTGTATTGGCTATCTACCTGCTGAATTTCATACTTTTGCTTTTGATGTGTTACTTTCTGGGATGAAATATGTTTTCAAGGATGCTGCTTCAGCTATTTTATGTGAATGCAGCAGCATGGAGGAACGCCTTGTGCTTCATGAAGTGGGACTGTCTCTAGGTATTTCAGAGTGGATTGATGATTACCGTGCTTTCATTTCAAACGACAGTTCTAACCTGCTTCGTGCTGGTGATTCATGCTTGGACTCTGCTGAAACTGAGATAAGCAGAGGCCTGGAGCACAACCAATGCATCGTGAATAAATTTCCTGTGCCTGAGGGAAATATGATTGAATCACCTATGGCAGGTGGATTTCTCAAAGGTTGTAGGGAAGTAAGTCAAGCAGCTTACACAGGAAAATCCAATAATGATGAACCTGTCAATAATAGTCTGCAAGATGAATCTAGGAATGGTGAAGATAAGGATGCATCTTTGGTCATTGAATCTATCAGGCGGGATGAATTTGGTCTAGATCCTAATCTTTCTGATACTGAGAGCAGCATGCTGAAGAAGCAACACGCTCGTTTAGGGAGAGCTCTTCATTGTCTTTCACAAGAACTCTATTCTCAAGATTCACATTTTATTCTTGAACTGGTGGGTATAATGTTATTCATATATTTTTTGTTTGAATTATTTTTAAATGAATGTCAGAATTTTTAGCATAGGTTTCTTCCAGAACAGCATTTTTGGGAGACCTTTTTTTCCCCATTTTTTAACATCTCTGAGGTTCAGCCTTTGCTTAGAAATGGTATATATTGAGTACAAAATGGGTATATTGATGAGGTGTGTATTACAATTGGAGGCAGTAATTACCAGTTAAGTTGCAAAGTTTTAAACTCCATAGGACATGGTGCATTGTATTAACGAACATTTAGTAATAAGATTTCTGATGCAAATGAGATTTGATAGGGAGAAATATAAAGTTCCTGTCAAGTAGTGGTAGTGAGATGGAAATATTTCTCATATATGAACAAGAATAGATTTCATTTTAGGAATCGGAAGTTTAATGGACATTTGTATTTGTTAGAAATGTTTGAAATCCTTATATATAATGTAATTATTTTTAGAATTCAGGTGTGTGTATATTAATTATTTCATTAGTCCCTAATGTCCTTTATTGTAATTTTGTCTCCTAGGATGGAAAGTGGAATACTAAGTAATATTTGGAAATAGGTTACCCAAGTTATGTGGATAGTTGATCTGCTAGGGAAATTAAGATTCAAGGAAAACTAAAACAAACTTATGCCAAATATGGGAATAATATTATTTTCCCAAATATAGTTTCCTGGGAAGCCTAGAGGAACCCCCATATCAAGCACACCCTAGGAGTTTTTTGAAATTTTGAATTTGAATGTGAAATCCTCTCTCAATTGATCATGCATCTTTCTGATACTGATTGCTCTCCCTCCATCACGTGAAATTTTCTGGCCCTGGACCTCCCAGACGTTAAAAAAATAATAATAATAATAAAACCCAACCATCCAATCTCTCTCTCTCTCTCTCTCTCTCTCTCGGATGGAATTCTCTTCTCGGAATTTACTGAAGATGCTGGTGTAACGGAGCTTTCCCAAACTGCCACCAACCCTTCTATCTTGGCCCTTTTGTTGCCAATAAGGGAGATCTTCCTCCCTCCACTGAAAAGTTCTGTAATTCTAATAATTTTCCTCAACTGCTGGTAGAAATAATTTATTGTGATCAGAATACCTTCTAAAAACAGAACCCTCGGCTGCCCTTCTCTTAATTTGTGCACCGTCATCTCCCAGAAAGCTGCATCCTCTCCTCAAACAGTTTACTGGAATGCTCTTCCAAATTTTACTACAACGTTATTAGCCTTATCCCATTAAGTAAGATTAGCTTTATGAATTATACGATGCCATTAGACTTTGTAAAAAATCATCTCTTCAAATAAATCATTTACCAAGAGATCTCGTTTTATGACTTTCCTCGGTGTCTTTCTTGGTCTCCCTTTATGTCTTTTTATAGGGCTAAAGAGTAAAGACCATCTAACTAATTTTCCTCATTGGCTCTTTTGGTGATCTTCTTTGTACATGTTCAAACCACCTTAATCAATTTTCCACTATTTTCTCCTTGACAAGGGCTACTCCAGCTTTTTTTTCTTACACAATAATTTTGCATCTTATCCTTTCTTTGTGTGACTATACATCCATCTTAACACTCTCATTTTTGTTACCCCCATTTTATGCTCTTATTGTCCTTTTAAAGCCCAATATTCACTACCATATAGCATCGTTGGTCTTATAGCAATTCTGAAATTTCCCTTTAGGCTTGATAGGTATTTTGCAGTCACAAATAATTCCTGAAACTTTTTTCCATTTTAACCACCTAGCTTATATCCTATGAATGACAAAAAAATGAGCCTGAATTTTCCAAAGAGATATCTATTTTCTTTAATTCAGTGGCTAGATGCTGAATCCCAATCGTGAATCACAAAATCCTATGTTTATTAACTTCTTCAAGTGAAAGTAATTTCAGTTTGAATTTCATGATGGCAATTATTCTTGAAGAATCTGGTATTCGTCTCTAGTGTTTACTATCACTTTGCATTGTTTATGAATGGTTCAATTGCAATAAAGCTGTTCACCTTCTAGCTTTATTTTTAGTGTTGGAAATTTGGTTTAATGTTGTGTTGGTAATGCTGCTGGAATCTGCTGGTTAGTACTGTGCACATTTATCTAACTATTTCTCATGTTGCTTCAGGTTCAAAATGCAGATGATAATAATTATCCAGAGAATCTGGAACCAACTCTGACATTTATTCTTCTAGATTCTGGTATTATTGTTTTGAATAATGAGCAAGGTTTCTCTTCTCAAAATTTGAAAGCACTTTGTGATGTTGGAAATTCAACAAAGAAAGGGTCTAATGCTGGATACATAGGGCAGAAAGGCATTGGTTTCAAGTCTGTATTCCGAGTATGTTAAAAATTGTTTGTTTCATTTTCTTTAATTTGTCTTTAAATTAGCACAATTGATTCAAATATGGATGCTGGGAAAGCAAAGTATCTGAAAAAACATTTAGATATTGACGAAGGGTATAATTGCTTCATCACCTCTTATAGTTGTGGAATATGCTTGATTTGCTATACTTTCTTTTCTTAAACTATGCAATTCTTTGTAATTTTTTAATTGATCTTTTGGGCAGTATTATGCCTTATTTCTATGATTTAGTTACTAATTGTTTTTGTCACTTCCATGTGTTTTCTTCCCTGTCAAGTTCTGGTAATTGTTATGTGAGTTGCTTGCAGAGTTTGCAACGTGCTAGCTATTAATAATGCAATCAATAGTGATGAAAATTAGAGTGTGTATTCCTCTGTTATTCTCATTATTCCAGCAGAAGAACATAAGCTGAGATTTAAGGATCATTGCCAACTAACAATCCCTTAAGTGATTTCTCAATTTGAGGCTCTGGTGATTATAAATCTATTAAGATAAAATCAGCCTAACAAATAAGCAAAGGAATCGAAACAGCAATTCTGAATTTGTAAGACAGCTTCAAGGGGCTTTAGGCCCAAGAATCATGATTTCTAACATAGTTGCAAATCACAAGCCCTCTAGTTCGGATATACAGTTCACCTTATATGATTTGGATTTGGTTTGAAGTAATTAACCATCTGCATGGGGCCATATTTTGCTGATAGTATTAATATAGCTTTCTAAGTACAACATTCTATGTGCCAAGAGTTGTGTATTCAAGGTTTGTTACTGTTAATGTGTTTAATCAAGGTTTCATCATATGTGATTAACCAAGATGTTAAATTATAAGGACATCTTACTGTTAGAATAGGTGAATAATCTCTCTATTTAATGAGAATGATTATCTCTCTAAAGGAGATTATAAAGGTGATTAATATTTCCTTTCTTGGAGAGAATTATATCACTCATTAAATAGAGAGATTAGCCAATGTCCATTTACTGTTTTTATTCTGTCTTTTACTGCATTTATTCTCTCCTTTTTCCTTTCTTATCCTAGGTGAACATTTGACATAATTAGGATTTATTTTTTTCCTTTTTCTTCTATGAAGAGGAGCATCTTCCTCCTCTATAAATTATTCCCTTTTGCTCTACTTGTACAATCATATTTTTTACACAGAAAATGATATTTCTAGTTTCAATACACATGAAAATTGTTCCTAGTATCAGAGCTTCTGTTTTTCAATCCTAAATAATGCCAAAATGCAGCAATCAGTCTTCCAAAACCAACCCTTCTAGCAGTGATGTCACTAGTTCCTCCACTCACACCATGAATTTTGAATTGAACCAAGTGGTTCAAGGAGCCATTGAAGGTGCTCCAATCAGTATCACTGCTTACAGACTTAATGGGAATAATTACCCATTATGGAGTAGATTAGTGATGGTTTTTATGTGTGGAAGGAGCAAAGAAGGTTATCTCACAGGTGAAATCACCAAACCAGACACCATTGACCCTAAATACAAAATCTAGAGTGCAGAAAATAACCTTGTCTTGGGATAGCTCTCCAACTCCATGGAGAATACCATTGGCGAAAATTACATGTTCTACTAGACTGCAGCAGAAATCTAGGAAGCAGCTAGAGAGGCATATGCAACCCAGGAAAGTGCGGCAAAGGTGTTTGAAATTGAATGTGCCATCTATGACATCAAGCAAGGAGACAAACCAATAAACCAGTATTTTAATGAGCTCTCCAGACTTTGGTAGCAGCCAGACTTGTTGGAAACTCCCACTTGGGACTGCATTAAAGATGCTCAAAAATATAAAAAGATTGTGGAAAGGAGGAGGATCTACAAATTCTTGAAAGACCTCCATGTAAGTTTAGATGATGTGAGAATTCGAATTTTGGCTATTAAACCCCTTCCTTCTCTTGAACAGGTTTTCTCTGAGGTGAGAAAGGAACAGAGCAGGAAGAAAGTCCTACAAAGTACCATGCCTAGTTCTATCGTGGAAGGTGCAGGTCTTGCTACCCAAGGTACTTCTAATAGCAGCAATACATGGAATCTTGAAGGCAACAACAAGAAAGGCAAGGGATGGTGTGATCACTGCAGAAAAGGGGGTCACACCAAGGAGAATTGCTGGAAACTACATGGGAAGCCACCCAATTGGAAGCCTAGACAAAAATATGAAAACCAAAGCCTAGTAGTTAGAGAGGAAGGACAAGCTGAAACAGCTAAACCTAGTCAAAGCTTGTTTTCAAAGAAACAAACTGAGTTCATCCAAAAATTGTTTCACTATGAAGGCTACAAGTGAACAAAAGGGAAGTTTCGGGGCTAGTAAAGTAGCCCACAGGGATAAAATTTCTGATGGTACTACTATAAGTGTAACTGGGATAGGAGACATCACACTTGCTAATGGAATTAAGCTTAAGAATGTCTTACTAGTTCCTAAATTAGATTGTCATTTAATTTTTGTCAACAAATTAGTAAAGGACAACAAGTGAAAAGTTGAGTTCACTAATAAAGAATGAGTTGTGCAGGATTTGGCATCCAAGAGGATGATTGGCAATGTTAAAGAGGTTGGGGGTCTCTATCTCATGAGGATGAATGGCCAGATAAGTAGTAGTGTCAGTGCTAAATCTGATCTTAATATTTTTCTTTTGCATGAAAGATTGGGTCATCCTAGTTTCAACTATATGCAAAAATTGTTCCCAAATATTCAAAATAAAGATTTTCGTGGAATAAAATGTGAAGCTTGTGAGCTAGCAAAGCATACTAAATCTCATTAACCTAGCCACATTTACAAACCTTGTCAATGATTTCAACTAATACATAGTGACGTATGGGGACCTTCTAGAGTCGAGTCTATCAGGCCGTAGGTGGTTTATCACTTTTGTAAATGATCACACTAGGGTTACTTGGATTTTTCTCCTTAAGGAGAAATCTGAGGTTGCCTCTACTTTTGTTAGGTTCCATCAAATGATAAAAACGCAATTTCAAACTAAAATTAAAATGCATAGAAGTGACAAAGGAAAAGAGTATGTTAACTCTACCCTTGAAACATACCTAGCTGACAATGGGATAAAACATCAAACCTCATGTCCTCACAAGCCTCAACAGAACAGAGATGCTAAAAGAAAGAACAGACACATTTTAGAGGTCACTAGAGCTATTATGCTTGGAATGAACATCCCTCAAATATATTGGGGGGAAGCTGTTACAACTTCAATATACCTTATTAATAGAATGTCATCCAAAACTCTTGCTTTTGAAACACCTTGTAACATCCTTCAAAAAACTTATCCAAACACTCAACTTATAACTAGTATTCCCTTTCAAGCTTTTTGGATGCACAATTTATGTTAACCAAAACACTCACAATAAGTTTGATCCTAGAGCTATAAAATGTATTTTCCTATGTTATGCTACTTCAAAAAGAAGGTACTATTGTTATTCTCCCAATTTGAAAAAATACTTCTATTCCATAGATGTTACCTTTGATGAAGAAAAACCCTTTTACACAAAAAATTCCATCCAGGGGGAAGAAAAAAAACATGAACATGAATGGGATTTGTCTGTCCCTTCAAACGAATTCACTATGACGACAAAACAGAACCTGGAACCAAATCTAAACATGGAAAACACTCCTGAACAAACTAGAAAACCTACAGAAAATTTAGAAAACAATAAATTGTTGCTAAACAACCTGCAGAAAATTTAGATGCAGAAAATTCTGGTGCTTTCCTTGAAAAAATTCAAGATATCAACAAAGAAAATTTCAGATATGAACAAGTATATTCTAGAAAACAGCCTCATGAACCTCTTCAGCTGATATATCCTCGAATCCAAATCCAAGAATTGAAGATCTTAATTGGCCTATAGCTCTCAGGAAAGTTAAAAGATCATGTACCCAACACCCTATTGAGAAATATGTTTCTTTCAGTAAATTGTCTAGTCCTTTTAAAGCTTTTCCTACTAACCTCTCAAATGAGCAAATTCCACAGAATATAAAGGAAGCTTTGAAGCATGAAAAATGGAAGGAGGCTGTTCAAGAAGAACTAGGGGCACTAAAGCAAAATCATACATGGGAATTAGTTCAGTTGCCTGAAGGAAAGAAGGCCGTTGGAAGCAAGTGGGTCTTTACAATAAAATACAACTCTGATGGGACTATCAGCAGATACAAAGCTCGTTTGGTTGCTAAAGGATTTACTCAAACACACGGAATAGACTACCAAGAAACTTTTACTCCAGTGGCCAAATTCAACGCAATCAAAGTACTTCTTTCTTTGGCTGCCAATTTAGATTGGCCCTTCCATTAGCTAGACATAAAAAATGCATTCCTAAATGGAGAGTTAGAGAAAGAAGTCTATATGTCTATGCCACCAGGATTTGAGGTTGCTGGAAAAATATGCAAACTACACAAATCAATATATGGGTTAAAGCAATCACCATGAGCCTGGTTTGACAAATTCACCAAAGTAGTGAAATCTCAGGGCTACAATCAAAGCCAATGTGACCACACTATGTTTCTTAAGTTCTCTAGCAAGGGGGAGATTGCTATACTCATCGCATATGTGGATGACATCATCATAACACGGAATTATGAAGGTGAAATAAGCAGCCTAAAAAGAGCTTTGTCTAAGGAATTTCAAACTAAGGACCTTGGACCCCCCATGTACTTCCTTGGCATGGAGGTAGCTAGATCTCGCAAAGGGATATCTATCTCTCAAAGAAAGTATACTCTCGATTTACTCATAGAGACTAGGATGCTCGGATGCAAACCTTTTGACTCACCAATGGAAACAAATTATAAAGCCAAATTCATGGAAGAAAGTCCACTAGTAAACATTGAGAGTTATCAAAAATTAGTTGGGAAACTAATCGATCTTTCCGATACTAGACCTGACATAAATTTTGCAGTCAATGTGATTAGTCAACACATGAATAAACCCATGTGAAGTGCATCATGATGCAATTTATAGAATTCTTTGATATCCAAAAGGGGCTCCAGGAAAAGAAATTTTCTTTGAGAAAAATTGCACTAGAACACTAGAGGTCTTTTGTGATGCAGATTGGGCTGGATTTGTTACAGATAGAAGATCTACTACAGGTTATTGCACCTACGTTCGAGGAAATTTAGTAATATGGCGAAGTAAAAAACAACCAGTAGTAGCTCGAAGCAGTGCAGAAGCAGAATATCGGTCTATGGCACTTGGCATTTTTTGAAGGGATCTGGCTTGACCGACTTATGAAGGAATTACAAGTTAGAATTGATGGAAAGATCAAAATTCATTGTGATAATATAGCAGCTATTGACATTGCCAAGAACCCAATTCAACATGACAGAACAAAACATATTGAAGTTGATAAACATTTCATCAAAGAGAAAGTTGATGCTAACATCATTAATCTCACTTACATCTCAACCAAGTTCCAAGTTGTTGATATTATGACAAAGGCACTACCAAGAATTAGATTTGAAGATCTTGAAGGCAAGCTGGGGATGAAAGATGTCTATTCCCCAATTTGAGGGGGAGTTTTAGAATAGATGAATAATCTCTCTATTTAATGAGAATAATTATCTCTCTAAAGGAGTTTTTAAAGGTGATTAATATTTCCTTTCTTGGAGAGAATTATATCACTCATTAAATAGAGAGATTAGCCAATGGACATTTACTATTTTTATTCTATCATTTACTGCATTTATTCTCTCCTTTTTCCTTTCTTATCCGAGGTGAACGTTATACATAATTAGGATTTATTTTTTTCCTTTTTCTTCTATGAAGAGGAGCATCTTCCTCCTCTATAAATTATTCCCTTTTGTTCTGCTTGTACATTCATTTTTTTGACACAAAATGATATTTCCAGTTTCAATACACACGAAAATTGTTCAGTTACTGTTAATGTGTTTAATCAAGGTTTCATCATTTGTGATTAACCAAGATGTTAAATTATAAGGACATCTATTGACTTTGAGATTTTGAGCCCCATATTAAGGGTTATGCTTTTGAGTCTCAGTAGGATTGTGGTCATGTTACCTTGTCTTGATCTGTATTAATGGATTTATCAAGATTTTTGCTGGCATTTTTGTTGAGTTTATTGTTTTCAAAATGCTCTTTTTTTTTCCCCTAATTTTCCCACCTATTCTCTTCCTTTTTGTATTTTCCCTCTCTCTTTCCAAGTTGTTCTATTATTTCTACATAGTATAACCTGTCACGCTGTCTCAAGTATTTAAGTGGCTGACTTTGGTGTTTATGTGAGACATGCTAATTTGATTGGTTACATATTATGGCTGTGTATAGTTGTTATTGCAAGCTAGAGAGCATGTCCTTTTTCGGTTCTTAATTGGTTGTATACTGCTAACAATTAGTTTTATTAACATTGGTTGGTTTCACTTCAGGTCACAGATGCTCCAGAGATTCATTCTAATGGTTTTCATGTCAAGTTTGACATTAGTGAAGGCCAGATTGGCTTTGTTTTGCCAACAGAGATACCTCCTTGTGATATTGACCTATTCAGTAGGATGGCATCCACTGATATTGATTCATGTGATGATAATCCGTGGAAAACATGCATTGTGCTTCCATTCAGGTCTCATCTGTCTGAAGGAACTATCATGAATAGCATTATATCTATGTTTTCAGATCTTCATCCTTCATTGTTACTGTTCCTTCACCGCCTTAAGTGTCTCAAGTTAAGAAATTTTCTCAATGATACACTTATTGTTATGAGAAAAGAGATTGTAGGAGATGGTATCATTAAGGTTTCATATGGGAAAGAAAAAATGACATGGTTTGTAGTATCTCAGAAGTTGCAGGAAAATTCTCTTCGTTCAGATGTTCAAACAACTGAGATTTCCATGGCATTTACGCTGCAGGAGTCAGATAGTAGTTACATTCCATGTTTGGATCAGCAGCCAGTTTTTGCATTTCTCCCTTTAAGAACATATGGCCTGAAATTTATTCTTCAAGGTGATTTTGTTCTACCCTCATCTAGAGAGGAAGTAGATGGAGATAGTCCCTGGAATCAGTGGTTATTGTTAAAGTATCCTAGTTTGTTTGTCAGAGCAGTGAGGGAGTTTTGTGAACTTCCTTGTTTCAGGAGTGAACCAGGAAAAGCACTGTCTGCTTTCATGAGTTTTGTTCCTTTAGTTGGGGAAGTGCATGGCTTTTTCTCCAGTCTTCCTCGTTTGATGATTAATGAACTACGTAAGACAAACTGCTTACTTGTGGAAGGTGGCAACAATGAATGGGTCCGTCCGTGCAAGGTCCTTAGAGGTTGGACTGAGCAGGTGCGCGCTCTTCTTACTGATGACTTGCTTTCTGAACACTCTGGACTCAGATACTTGGATAAGAATGTAGAATTATCTGACGCACTAGCAAAGGCACTAGGCATTGAGGAGTTTGGAGCGAACCTTCTTGTTGAAGTAATGTCATCTTTATGTAATACAAAGAGCGGGATGATATCAATGGGCATGAGCTGGTTGGCTTCTTCTCTAAATACAATCTATGTAACACTGTTCAATTCATCTGGTAAAATTTCAGGCAATTTTGAAGCAAGAGAACATATTCTAGAAAGTCTGAAAAAAATTCCATTTATTCCACTTTCAGATGGTACATACACCTCAGTTAGTGAAGGCACTATATGGTTGCACTCAAATACTTTAAGCACAGGGTTTGATGGGGTGCATAAAATTGAAGCGTTCCCTAATATATGTGCTAATCTTCGAACTGTAGCCCCTTGCCTTTTTTCTTCATCTGCTGCTGATACTTCAAGCTTGAATTTGACTGTTGTGGACAATGTTACCAGGTTGCTTCAGAGTATTGGAGTTCAACAGTTATCTGCACATGATATAGTTAAGCTGCATATCTTACCAGCTATGTCTGAGGTAAAAAGGGCTTACCTGCACAGAATGTTGATGATTGAATACATTTGTTTTGTAATGCTGCACCTCAGGTCAACCTGCTCTGAATGTTCTATTGAGAGGGAGCTTATAATCTCAGAGTTACGATGCAAATCTGTGTTATTGACAAATTATGGTTTTAAGCATCCTGCTGATGTACCAATTCATTTCTGCAAAGAATATGGAAATCCTGTTAATGCAAAAATGTTGGCTGATGTTGTGAGTATGAATTGGCATGAGATTGACACCAACTACCTAAAGCACCCAGTTAATGAGTCACTTTCATGTGGACCGGAAAATTGGAGGGAGTTTTTTGAGAAAATTGGCATCACAGATTTTGTTCAAGTAGTTCAGGTGGATAAGAGTGTTGCTGATGTATCTGATGTTACTTTTAAGCATGTGATGTTGGATAAGGGTCTAATATCTCCTGAACTATCAGTAAAAGATTGGGAGTCCCCGGAACTAGTACAGTTACTAGCCCTGCTGTCTAAAAGTGGTTGCAAGGAAAATTGTAAACATCTCTTGGAGATTCTTGATACATTATGGGATGCTTGTTATAGTGATAAAACCACAGGTTACTTCTGCTCTGAGTCTGGCGGGAATAACTATCCCTTTAAGTCTACTTTTATGCACAACATATGTGATATGCAGTGGGTTGCGTCAACAATGGATGATGAGCTTCACTATCCTAAAGATTTATTTTATGATTGTGAAGCAGTCCGAATCATCCTGGGAGCTTCTGTGCCATATGCTATTCCAAAGGTTAGTGTCTTGTAATTTGTTCATAATTGCATGATATTCTGTCTCTTAGTATTTAGAACTTCAATTTTCAGTGGACTTAAATTTGTACCATCATATTTTCTGCATTTAATCAGGTAAGAAGTGAAAGGCTGGTAAATGATATTGGCTTTAAGACTAGAGTTACCCTTGGTGATATTTTGGAGATTCTTAGTATCTGGAGAAAATCAGAGACTCCATTCAAGGCCAGGTATGTTCCTTGCGGCTTTTGAACTTCAACGGAATGATTTTGAGCACTGAACGACTTAGAGTAACCACACTTCTCACCTTCCAATATTTTGTTTTCTATACTAGAGAATATAGTTGTCAACATTTAGATCTAATAATAAGATCATAAGATCCCAAATAATTCAACTGCCTTTTTTTGCTGATTGGATTTATCATGTTGGGTCATATGTACTGTATAGAAAACTGGCCCTGTCCCTTTGTGATACTATATGTTTACAGTTTCCATTGTCAGTTTGTTCTTCTGCCTTAGACTTGATTTATTGAAGACTGTCAATGAAATATTAGAGCACCCCCTCATTCATCTCTGCTCATGAAGATGAGTGAGAAGATTCAACTACATGTTCAAGCAAAGGATTTCTGGGCCATGACCCTCTAGATGATTTTGTTTTTACGGTCAAAACCCTCTAGGTTGAATTGGAACTTCATTATGCTAACAAGGTACAAAATTCAATGAATAAGGATATTTCTTCCATGAATAAGGCTATTGCTAGTTGATAACATGGGTATAGCCAGAGGAGGCAAGGAGAGAACCTAAGAAAATGTATTATCGACACTCTCAAAGACAATGTGTATACTGACACGAATAGTGGTCAAAAGAATATTCTCTGATGATTTACAATTGAGGAGTACACGGGTATATATACAAGTTACCCTAGGAGCTAAAAAATAAATACAGAATATTTACAATAAATGTAGGGATTATAATCCCTGATTCTATACTGATTCTATGAAAGATAAGAATAGAAAAGAATCAATATAATCTAAATAATATCCTAAAATATTCTAATATCTTCTAACACTCTCCCTCAAGCTGGTGAGTGGATATTCGCCAATCCCAGCTTGGTGATCAAGTTCTGAAAATGAATACTAGACAATCCCTTTGTGAGAATATCAGCAAGTTGCTCTCCAGTGGGAACAAATGGTGTACAAATTAAACCAGTATCCAGCTTCTCCTTTATAAAATGACGATCTACCTCAATATGCTTGGTCCGGTCATGTTGTACTGGATTGTGAGCAATATTAATTGCTGATTTATTATCACAGTAAAGCTTCATTGTACCGTCCCATTTAACCTTCAAATCTTCCAAGATTATCTTTATCCATAATAGCTCACAGATTCCAAGGGCCATTGCTCTGAATTCAGCTTCTGCACTAGATCTAGCAACCACATTCTGTTTCTTGCTTCTCCAAGTGACAAGGTTTCCACCAAGAAAAGTACAATAACCTGTCGTTGACCTCCGATCAACCATGGAACCTGCATAATCTGCATCGGTATAGACTTCGAGAGTTAATCTATTTCCTCTTTTGAATAAGATTCCTTTTCCTGGGGTACTTTTCAAGTATTGTAGAATTCGATGTACACCCCGAAGATGTGATTCTTTAGGAGCATGCATAAATTGGCTCACAACACTTACAGCATAAGCTATGTCAGGCCTAGTATGAGACAGATATATTAGTTTGCCAACAAGCCTCTGATATGATCCCACATCAACAGTTGTATCGTCTGGGAAGTCACAAAGTTTGTGATTAATTTCTATTGGGGTATCTATCGGTTTACATCCCAATTTACCTGTCGCAGTTAATAAATCAAGAGTATATTTCTGCTGTGATATAAAGATTCCTTGCTTTGAATGAGCAACTTCAATTCCTAGGAAGTACTTAAGCCTCCCTAATTCTTTAATTTCAAACTCTTGCATCAACTGCTTCCTTAAGAAATTAATTCCTTCCATGTCATCTCCTGTGACTATAATGTCATCAACATAGACTAGTAACACCGTCACTCCCCCTGAAGCTGAATGTCTGATAAATAGAGTGTGATCACCTTGACTTTGCTTGTACCCCATACTAAGCATGACTTTTGTAAATCTCCCAAACCATGCTCTTGGAGATTGTTTGAGCCCATAAAGTGCCTTTTTAAGTCTGCAAACTGTATCGGATGTAAGCTGAGAATGAAACCCCGGTGGAACCTCCATATAGATCTCCTCTTCTAAATCACCATGTAAGAAGGCATTTTTAACATCGAATTGCAGTAATTGCCAATCTCGGATAGCAGCAATAGACAGTAAAATCCGGACTGTATTCATTTTTGCAACAGGGACAAAAGTCTCCACATAATCTATGCCATATGTTTGAGTATATCCTTTCGCAACTAACCGTGCCTTGTATCTTTCTAAGGAACCATCAGAGTTGAACTTAGTTGCGAAGACCCAGCGGCACCTAACTGGTTTCTTACCTCTTGGCAACGGAACCAAGTCCCATGTCTTGTTTTTCTCTAGGGCTTCCATCTCCACTTTCATTGCTTGTACTCAATTTTCATTTGCCAATGCCTCAGATAAAGTTTTAGGAATAAAAATATCATTTAAATTTGCAAGAAAGGTTCTATGGCTGCAAGACAAATTGTTATAGGAAATGAAAGATGACAAAGGATATAATGGACGTGTTGTGCAACTGCGGGTACCTTTGCGTAAGGCAATAGGAAGATCATCATCTATATTTTCAGGGATATTTTCAAGGGAAGGAGTTACCTCTATGCCTTCAGGAACAGGTGCCAATTCAGAAGATTGAACTTGCTCTGGTTGAGATGTCTCTTTCCTACGAGAGTAAACCTGTAAAGGACAAGTGGGGAGTAAGGGTTGTTGAGAATCACAGGAACTGGAAGGTCCAAAGGAGTCATTTGGTATTTCAAGAAAGAAATGATCTTGACTCTGGTTATTAGGAAAGACAGTTCTCTCTGAAAGAATATTATGAAAACAGGACTCACTCTCAGAAAAAGTCACATCAGCTGAGATATAGAATCTTTTTGAAGGAGGATGATAGCATTTGTATCCTTTCTGAGTAGGAGAATAACCAATGAACACACATTTTAGGGCCCGAGGATCAAGTTTGGTCCGATTTTGAGAATGCACATGAACAAACGCAACACAACCAAATATTCTTGGGATGAGATTATTCGAAGCTTTGAAGTCAGGGAAGAAGTGAGTGAGAAGTTGTATAGGACTTTTTGAACCAAGAGTCTGTGTGGGAAGCCTGTTGATTATATAACTTGCAGTTAAAACTGCTTCCCCCCAATATTGTTTAGGAACATTATTTTGAAATAGCAAGGCTCTTGTGGTGGCCAAGAGATGGTCATTTTTCCTTTCAGCAACCCCATTTTGTTGTGGAGTATTAACACAAGAAGACTCATGAATAATTCCCTGAGTATCAAAAAAAGTTGATAAAGATTGATTGAAAAAATCTTTTGCATTGTCAGAACGAAATCTCTGTATCCCAATCCCAAATTGAGTTTTGATCATATTGTAAAAGGATGGGAATATAGAGCTTACATCAGATTTTGTTTCAAAATATAGATCCAAATTACACGAGTGCAATCATCAATAAAGGACACAAACCATTGAGATCCAGAAATATTAGGAATATTTGAAGGGCCCCAAATATCACTATGAATTAAATTAAAAGGAACAGAAGCTCTTTTATTACTAATAGGAAATGAAGATCGTTTGTGTTTAGCAAATTCACAAACATCACAATGAAAGGACTCAATATCTAGGTCTTTAAATAAAGAAGGAAACATCATTTTAATAACATGAAAAGAAGGATGACCAAAACGGCGATGATGAAGCCAAATGCGGTCTTTATTCAAACTGAACTCTTTGGAATGAAAGGAAGAGGAAGACAAACTTTGAAATCCATCACGTCCACTGCACTCATCAAGGAAATAAAGTCCATCTTTTTCTTTAGCAAGTCCAATCTTCTGCCTCGTGCCCAGTTCCTGAATTTCACAATAGGTAGAAAAGAATAAAGCACAACAATTAGAATCGCTGGTAAGTCTTTTGACAGATATAAGATTGGTACAAAGCTTAGGAATGTGCAAAACATTTCTCAATATGAGAGATGGACTTAAACGGATATCACCTTGACCAGCAACAGTAAGAACAGAACCATCAACTATTATAACCTTTCTGGTACTAGGACATGGATTATAAGAGATAAATTTTTTTGAAGAATTGGTCATATGGTTATTAGCTCCAGAATCCATAATCAATGAGTCAAGAAAAACCTTATTTGAGACAGTAAAAGCAGATGACAATTGAGTAATAACAGATGAAGGTTCAATAGAAATACCTGAGAACACCAAAGAACATGTACCTGAAGTACTGGTAGTATTCTTCTCCAGTGATTCCAGTAAACTCCTTAATCTTTCAATCTCATCCTTAAGATCAAGTTGGTTGAAACTTTCCTCTCCATTTGAAACTTCCGTTGCTACATGAGCTTGCCCTTGCCCCTTCTTCATATTCGGAGGTTTACCATGAAGCTTCCAACATCTATCCTTGGTGTGACGAGGCTTATTGCAATAAGTACACCATAGGGAGTTGTTAGAATGCTTTGGTTGAGAAGCCTGATTATTACTCTTTGATACCAAAGCAGAAGTTTCAATTGTCTTGGACTCCATCATCACATTCCTACGACCTTCTTCTACTAAGACAATAGCAATAGTTTCATTCAGAGTAGGTAACTCTTCTCTCCCAAGTATTTGAATTCTTACAGTATCAAGATCTACATTCAATCCTACAAGATATTCAAATATCCTTTCTTTCTCCATAAAGCGCTTCAGGATGACAGTATCTTCAGTACATTTCATCATAATACACTGATAATGATCCAATTCCTGCCACAAACTTTTCATTAGCATAGAATACTCATTAACAGATTTACCTCCCTGTTTAGTAGAAGAGATTTTTGTCTTAATCTCATAGATCTGAGCAGCATCCTTCACTTTTGAATAGGTCTGATGCACAGAATCCCAAATCTCTTTAGCAGAACTCAGGAACAAACATGATTTACTGACTTCAGGATCCATGGAATGCCACAGTCATGACATAATCAACGAGTCTTCTTCATCCCAAGAATCAAACTTTGAATCACCTGGCTTAGGACCCGTACCCAATAGATGACTGAGTTTTCCACGTCCTTTCAAAAATGTGCGAACAAATTGAGACCAACTCAAAAAATTTTTCCCGTTCAATCTATAAGCCATTGGAACAACCTGCAACTCCCCAGAGACACCACCGATGCCAGCGTGATTACTGACAGTGGAAGACTCAACATTAGGACCGGTAGTAGATGACTCACTCATGATTGAAACAGGTGCAGAAAAAAATGGAAGCAGTCAACGGAATGCGCTGGTCGAAGATTAAGCATGAACAGTGACCCGCAAAACAGTGAATGTGACGCGTGAACAGTGATCGCGATGGTGAACAGTGCGCTCGCAGTGAACAGTCACCAACACAGTGAAACAGTAGCCCGGTGAACAGTGCGCGCGGTAAACAGTCTCCAACACAGAGAAACAGTAGCCCCAGCAAACACTGCCGTGAACAGTGCGCAGAAAAATTAGGCCAGAAGAAAAAATATGATCAGAGAAGAAATAGAGTCTAGCTCTGATACCATGACACGAATAGTGGTCAAAAGAATATTCTCTGATGATTTACAATGGAGGAGTACACGGGTATATATACAAGTTACCCTAGAAGCTAAAAAATAAATACAGAATATTTACAATAAATGTAGGGATTATAATCCCTGATTCTATGCTGATTCTATGAAAGATAAAAATAGAAAAGAATCAATATAATCTAAATAATATCCTAAAATATTCTAATATCTTCTAACATATACTATAACCACAAAAGGACGTTTATATCCTTTACTTTGGTGCTTTTGCGAGTCACTATTTCCTTGACATACTGTAATTTTCTTAATTATTAATACCTCTTAATTCTTCATGTCTTCTAACAATTCCCTGGAGCTCAGGCTTACAAAGCTTGCAGCTTTTTACAAATAAAACTCAACTGAAATGAAAACAAAGAACAATAACCAACTTAAATACTTGAATTCAACTATTGACTTTAGAATTTAAGCAACCAGCATCCTTTCTGATGACATTCTTTTTACGACTAAGAAGAGTATGTGATTTTAGTTTATTTATTATTGCGCATAATATGCTGCAAATATGTTTTTAAGGATGTGTGGCTGATTGAGTGTGGCCAGCGTCTCTCTCTCTTGTGAGCTATATTACAAGTTCACTTGTATTATTGGATATACACTACCTGTCACCATCTCTAACATTAGCCTTACCTGTTTCTCTGATTTAACTATTCTTAACCAAGGCGACAAACAGCTTTGAGAACTCTGACTTGATTCACTGCAATAATGTCTTTTCTTAACTGTTAGAATAGCATGTGTGATATCAATGGGCACCTAATCAAGTGGTAAGGGGCTTGACCAGCATTCCTCGGGGTCGAGGTTTCGATTCCTGAGAGATGCAACAACGTTAAAAAAATTAAGGCCTCAAAAAGGTCTTCTTATCGGTACCTGTGAGCCACCGTAAGGCATTTTACAGTGGAGTCCGGATTAGTCTGGGGTAGTCTATGAATCCAGGATACCCCAAGATACCGGATGATAAAGTATCAAAAAGAATAGTGTGTGATGGCTAAATTAAAATTAGCATGCTGATAATAAATAATTTATATCATTTTTCCTAATCTCTTTGATTCTCCGTCATTGTGTTACTGACTATTGGGTCTGACTATTGGGTTGGGCTTTTACTACCTGGAGCACCTTGTGTACTTGACCTAATTAACAACTATAAATAAACACAATTGGTGCCTGGCAATGTGAGAAGTCAGCATCTCCCTTTCAGTATTCAGTTTATCTGCAAGTTTATTTTCGAAATGTCAACTTAATCTTAGTGATGGCTTTGAAAGACGAAAAAATTTTTTGAGATTGAAGTAAAACATACTTTCAACAATGAGCTTGCTCATCATTCTAACTTAAATATTATTGTTTCAGTTAAATTTAAGAGGAAAAATACCACGAGGTGGTTAAGTGGTTACTGAAAAAAATCATATGCGAGTTGAATGAGACACTACAACCAAAAGATGACAAACTGAAATTGGGTCATCTAGAGCTCCTGTGTGCCGTTATCTGTAGTATTAGAGTTAATAATTATTTAGAATGTTTACAATTATTATTAAGAGCTTATCGTGTATTTATCCTATCAAAGTATTATTATGTAAGAAGAAAGGGGCTGCTGCAAGTATGGCAAGTGTGCCTGCAAGCCTTTCCAGTTTTGATACTTTTTCTCTTGTCCTGAATTTTGCAATCTGCACAATGGCTGTGCAATGACTATTTTGTCTTCCTTCTTTTTTCAAGTCTTCTTTTATTATTTGAATGAATTTACTCATCTAAACAGAACTAATTTGTTTTTGTATTTATTATGCTAGTATAACACAAATGTCCAAATTGTATGCGTTCATTTGGAATGAAATGGCTCCTTCAAGGCAGAAAACAATGGAGGAATTGTTGTCAGGACCTTTTATATTTATTCCTTACTCATCTGTCTCTAGACATGATGATGTTGTATGTGGGATTCTAGCATCTCCCTCAGAGGTCTATTGGCGTGATTTAACTGGCACTGTAGTCCAAGTGAAGGACAGTGGTCCTCAAAGTGGTTCAAATGAGAGAACTGGTTCTCCTATCAACAAGTCGTTATGCAATATTTACCCTGGCCTTCGTGGATTCTTCGTCGATGAGTGTAGGGTACATGAGGAACCTCCTCTGCGCACCTACATTCATATTTTGCTGCAGCTTTCAGCTGTCACTTTACCTTCACAAGCAGCAGATAAAGTAAGTTCTCAAGATGAAAGTGTTAGTTGATTTAGTTTCTTATGGATTTGCCTTGATTCCCTGAAACCTCTAACCCCTCTCCAGGTTCTCAATGTTTTCCTCAAGTGGGCAGATGGACTGAAATCTGGGCTGCTGAGTGTTGAGGACGTCATATATCTGAAAGATTGCCTCTCAAAATTGGAATTTTCAATGCTACCCACGATCCAAGATAAGTGGGTTTCATTGCATCCTTTCTTTGGTCTTGTGTGCTGGTGTGATGACAAGAAGTTAAGAAAAGAGTTTAAGCATTCAGATAACCTTGACTTTCTCTACTTTGGAGAACTCACTGATGAGGATCAACAAATTGTTCAACAAAAACTTTCAATCCTCATGAAAACCTTAGGCATTTCATCTCTGTCTGAGGTATGATCACTTTTCCACTTTCTCATTATGATCTACGTAGTCTGGACACCTCAGTTGTTCTGCTCTAATTAGATTGTTATGCATAGAATGTTTTATCTACGTAGGAATCTTGGGTATTCAGAATTTACACCACCCTCTGGAGCTGTTACCATTTTTGTCACGAGAGAAGTTATTGCATGTCTAGAATGTATTATTAGATTATAAGTTATTTTCAATTATCAATAGACAGATTTTTTTCTAAAAATCCTTGTCTGAGATCTATTCTTAAAAGTATAATTATTGAGTTCATAGGTGGTCTGAAGAAGGCATTGGCTTGATAAGCTGTGTTCTGTCTTGAATACAAATTTAACATGCACTCATCAGTTAAAATTGATATTATGAATCTGTTCACTTTAGAAAGAATGATTAGGATGCTTTTGGTTTCAAATATTACATCTATGCGTTATGTGCAGATTGTAACTCGCGAAGCAATATATTATGGTCTTGCTGATTCTGGCATGAAAGCATCATTGATAAACTGGACTCTTCCATATGCTCAGCGCTACATGCATAAACTTCACAATGATAAATATGTTCAGTTGAAGCAGTCCGGATTTGAGTTTCTGAATCACCTTAAAGTCATTGTTGTTGAGAAGCTGTTTTACATGAACGTCATAAAGGGTTGCGAGAGTGTATCAAAAAAGAGAGTTGAATGTAGTTGTCTTCTGCAGGTATGTTGAAAGCTATTATTTTTTCTTATGAAAACATACTTTTCAAGCAATCACTGTATTAGTTACAATTCTATTAATCTTTCTGTAAAATTTTTTTCTCTTCAGAACCTATATTTTTATATAAGCATATGTACATTTTGTTACAGGAAAACATTTTGTACACCACCCAAGCTTCAGATTATCATTCCTTGTTCATGGAACTTTCTTGTCTGTTATTTGATGGCACTCCTGAGTTACACTTGGCCAATTTCCTTCATATGATAACAACAATGGCAGAATCTGGTTCCTCGATGGAGCAAATAGAATTTTTCATATCAAATAGCCAAAATGTGCCTAAAATTCCTGATGAAGAATCGGTTTGGACTCTTTCGTCATCTTCATTGATGGAGACTGATAATTTACAACCATCAAATCAGATACCAAAAACAAATGAACAGATCTTTCCAAGAAGGAAGACTGGAGTAAACTCAAACTGGCCACCTGTTGATTGGAAAACTGCACCAGATTTTAGTTATGCCCGTGCCAATGGATTCAAGACGCAAGCTGCCCAAACTGGCAGCTGCATAGAAATGAAGAATGATGATTTTGAGAGCCTTAATTCACTACCAGTTTGTGCGGATCCAGAATCAATTACTGATGACTGGACTATTGAAGATGAGCAAGCAGGAACTACAGCAACATTATTGTTGCAGGAAAGTGACAACTTGGAAGATCAGTCCTGCCAAGACTGCTATCAGACTGCTTCTATTCCTCATGCTGGATCTGATACTGTTAGTTTAGAAGAGGCACGACCTTACGTGAGTACATCTTTTAGCAAGAGAGATCAACTCACAACTGGCACACCTGATGCAGCACAAGCAAGGTTAACAGGCAGACTAGGTGAGCTTCTTTCACAGAAATACTTTGTCAAAAAAGTTGGTAAGGCTGCTGTAAAGTGGGTTAATGAATCTAAAGAAACGGGGCTTCCGTATGACTTAGTTATTGGGGAGGACAGTAAAGAGTTTATAGAAGTTAAAGCAACAAGATCTTCAAGAAAAGACTGGTTCAATATAACAGTAAGAGAATGGCAGTTTGCGGTCGAGAAAGGTGAATCTTTTAGTATTGCACATGTAGCATTAATGGAAAATAATGTTGCCAGGATCACAATATTCAAAGATCCAGTGAAGTTATGCCAGCAAGGTATGCTGCAATTGGCTGTTATGATACCAAGACAGCGGGAGTTCTCTGCCGTCTCTTAGCTGCTACTCATGTGAAACCCTATTGTGAGGATGGACCTGATGAAGCCTTTGTAGTATGACATTTGTGCTACCTTGTTCTCCCAGAATTGGCAGTATGTCTGTTCACAATTTGTCTAGAGGTGAATAGGATCTTGTGAAATGACTTAGGGTCTGTTTGGTTTGAGAGATTTGGAAAGAAGAAGGGGAGGAAAAATTTTCACTCCTATATTTTTTCCCTCCCCTTTTTGGAGTCCACAGAAACAGATCAGCCTTTTCTCCCTTTCATTCTGCTTGCTTCATTTGAATTACACTTCAGCAGATTTAGACATTTTCATCGGCTCACAAACCCTGTCGCAGCATTCATTGACCCCAGGAGCCAAGAGCTGTGGTGTCCGATATTTTGGGAGTCACTATCAAGATAAAGATGCCCGAGGAAGCAGGGGAATTTTGGGATTTTTTGGTTTAAATTTATTTGTAATCATAATTTTCTCGGTTCTCATCCAGGTCTTCGATCTTTAGCAGGGTTCAACAAATATGATTTTTAAGTGTTCCGCCAATAAGGTTTAAAAGGGTTCGGCCAGGTAAGGTTTTAGGCCACTCGATGCTTGAAGCATGCAATTTTTTTCTTACAGCTGGGCAGTTTTTCATCTGGGTAACAAATGATGTTCATGCCCTTGAATTTTTTTCATACAAAGTTAATTATACATATTAAATTATAGGACTTAAACATTTTGGTTAATATTTACGACGGATTTGGAAAGATGCCTATTAGCATGCTTTCTAAAATGAATGTAAATATTTTAATAGTCTGAAAGTTTAGATATCAATGTTGTAATCCCATAAAGTGCGCAGAAAGCTTCGAAATGGGTTTGGTTTGCATTTTCCCTGTTTGGTGGATTTTCTTTACATATTTTTTGGGCCAACATTTGTTCTTTACATTTACTCTTTAGCTTCCAAGCGTTGTGTGTGTACGGCTAGGAGAACTAGGAGAATGTAAACGTGCGTTCTCTCACTGCACATAGAAACAAGCTTCTGCGTCGGCAATGCGTGCCAATGCAGAACTAAATACACCCTAATGTCTCATCGAGAGTGGTGGAGATTCTTAAATTTCACATCGATTATGAGTGAGTGTATGCAAGTATCTAGGATAAAAGGTAGGGGTTATGGATTGGCACATGCTTTAAGTGATCTTGTATAGTTTTATAAGTTCATTTGGCAAAAAAAAAACCTAATATATCTCAAATTAAAAGTTTTTTATTATTATTTTTAATTGGGAATTGTCCAAATCATGAGATTGAACAACAAATGAAAATTTTGCTCCAGCAGGATATAAAATGTGAAATATGTGCCTAATAAGAACCAGGCTAGTTACGATAGCAAGCCTAGTTTGACAAAAACATTTAACCGTAAGTTAGAGATAATCCCTAAATTTATATACAATATGTTATTGCTTCTTGGAGGGATGTGCAAAATTGTTTGTTATGTACTTGAAAAGAGAAGTTCAATAATTGCAGTTATAGTTGACAATTAAGATATTGTATGATACAAAGATGGTGGGAGACATATTAAGCAACTTTTAATAATAAAAGCTATTAATAAATACTAAACAACTTCTGATAATAAAAGCTTCTCCAGTTAGTCTCATACCTTTATCTTCAACTACACATTGTATATGCTAAATGCCGAATCACTTCTTATGTAATTCTTTCAATATGTTACCCTCTTATTCAATATAATATGAAATTTTTTAAATCAGAATTACTTAATTGTTTTTTTTATAATATGTAATTCTTTAACTGTTTTCATTATCATTCTAAAAATAAAATTATAGTTGTATATTAATGTTGTCTGGTGAGAAAGTTAATTTTATTGATAAAAATAAATTACAAGAAAGCTTTTTCCAATCCGTATTCACTTTAAAAATTAATTAAAATTTTTTAGACAAGTTTCTATCATATATAATTTTTTTTGGCCAAAAGTATCATATATTACTTAACTAAACTTAAAACGAATTATCATTATTTACTCTAAATTAGAGTGCATGATATACAGGCAAACTCAAGTTGCTTTAAAATCATGTTGAAAGAGTTACATTTAATTAGACATAACAATACTTGATACTATATCGTTTATGTATATACATACATAAAGCAACTCAATATCAGGTGGGTCACGTAAATTCATTATTTAGTGCAATTTTTGAGTTTTAGCAATCGAAAAAATTACTATACCAATTTCAATATCGGACTGATTAGTAATAAAAAATTATTTATATAAATTTAAGAACTTAAAAATATTTATTGTCAAATTTAGAAAATAAAAAATAAACAATATTTAATTAGAAGCATGATGAATAATTTAATTTATTTTAAAAGTATATCAACTAATGAGCCTCCATAAATTGCATGGAACTTAAGAAATGAATAATATTGTTTATAACTTACTAATAATATGATTTGCTATACATTTTATATTTAACAAGGTAAGCCCCCTATGAAGTTTGAATTATAAGTTGCATTATTCACAAGCTTACAAAAAGTAGAACTTACCATAACTTTTATATTTATATTATGACTAAATTACATAAAATTTTCTTAAATTTCGAGTCATATGCAAATAGCTTTTTGGCTTTTAAAACTAATTTTTTGCCAAACAAAATGAAATTATATTTAAAAAGTAAACAATACAGGAGTAAAACTAAGATAAAAACAAGTCCAAGATAAAAACAAGTCCAAAATCTAAGTCTAATAACATTAAAAAACCCTAAACTACAAAGGAAGACATACCAACACCAGCCGCCACAACAAAAAGAAAATGACAAAGAAAGGGAAGAAAACGACATAAGCCGACACCACCAAGAACTAGTGCCGCCACTATTGCCACCACACTAGAGAATAATAGAACTACCAACAAGCACCTTCCCATCCTCCCTTAATCTAGCAATTTAAGGAGATCTTCAACCATTAGACACCAAACACCTTCACAAACCACAAATCTGCTATCAATCTACCATCAATCGCCATTGCCATATAAAGATGAAGCAGAATAAAGGAAGGAAAGTTGAACACATAGCACAAGCTTTCACTCCCCCCATCGATGCACACTAGGTGTAACATCCCTAATTTTCATATATGTATATTATGACCAAATGATATTATGAATGATATTTAATCATTTTGGATTAATTGATGATGGTTGGAGAAATCTGAATATTTAATTAAATAGGTTTAAGACCCAAAATATTATAAATAATATCAAAAATGGGCTAAAAGAGGCAAAGCAGTCATTTTACTAAAAAGTAAGGGTAAAATGATCATTTTACAATAGAAGAGAGAGAAAATAATAGTATAATACTCCAGTACAGGCTAAAAGTATAAGTGATACTAGATATATGGGCCCGGAGAGGAAAAAGTACAGGTCCAATAAAATATGATTCCCATGTGAATAGTAAATACTATAGGAGATAAATAGTAAAAAGTAAGTAAGACTGATGGTCCCCACGTGGAAAAGTAAAGAGAGAAAAGTAATTGGGCCACACAGATAAAGTAAAAAATAAAGATACAAGATATAAAGGAAAACTCAGGAAAATACACAAATCAGATCCAAATTGATCTAATAAAGTAATAAAAGTATATATCCACTTTTTAACTTTTGGCCAAAAATCATTGGACAAAAATGCTCTTACATATTCCTCTCATAAAGCCAAAAATATCTTAGGGTAAAATGGTGAAGTAACATAAAATATTGAAGGAAAAACTTGAGCCCTTAGATCAAGAAGCAATCCAAGAGCTCACACTCACCCACTTTTCCTATAAATAGACCCCTTTTTGCTCATTTGTGAAACACTAAGAGGGTGTTAGAAAGAGAATGAGGAAAGGCATGTAGAGACAGAAAGAGAGGAAGGAAAGGGAGGTTAGAAAAAGTCTCTAAGAGGTAAGTTTCTTCTCCTAATCTCTTTTAGTATCTTTCTTCTTTCATTTAGCCTAAGATTTAATGATGCTCTAGACTTCAATCAAGTTAAGGAAACGATGTAAAGTTAAGTGAAAATAAGATTCAAATAAAAGTTAGTAAAGCTCCAAAATAGTCTATTGTCTTGCTTAATGTTATTACTTATGAATATTTTCTATATTATTATTTGATGCCATATTGTTGTCATGAATATTTTTCTATGATTGGTGGTTGTTTTATGTTAAGAGCTAAACCCCAAGATGCTCATTTATTAAGCCGTTATGCTGCCAAAATTTTGTTAAATAACATGAAAGTTTTGATGATTTAGTGAAAATATGTTATATTTTATATGCTTTCAAATATTTTTGTGATGACATGATGGCATGTGCAAGTTGATTATTGAGATTTTCCAATATCACCCCATAGTGAACCAACGATAGGGTCAAATCATGGCAAAGGAAAGCATGTGGAGCATGAAGAATAATGATGATGAAACCTAGCTGAAAGCTATTAATATTCTGTTTTATACAGTATGATTCAAACCATTATATAAAATCAAATATATCTCTAAAAATTTTGGTGTCTATATGTATGGATAGATCTATGTCTAAGGAGCAAAATGACACTGTTTAACTATATTTGGATTTATATAATGGTAGTTATGCATGATTTACTAGGACTGCTCCAATGATAGTTTTATCTGACCTCTGATAATGTATATTAATGCTCTAACAAGTAAGAGTAGAATAAATGTACAAAAAAAATATGATTAGAAATTAGAAAAGTAGATCTTTTCAATAATACTAAGTATACATCAAATAACTTTGTATATTAAGAGAAATAAATTTTCAAATTTAAGGCTCAGTTTTAGAATAGAAACGGGGATGCGAAAATGAATGGTAATATTTATGCAATAAAATGTACGAATTTTTGCATTCTTTTCCTAGTTTCTTATTTTTTCCTGAAAATTCAAGATGTGCACGATGCTTAGAAATTTAAAACACTAAAAATTATTTTTTTATATTTAATTATAATTTTTGAAATATCGCTGCTCAATGAGCTGTGAACCAATAAAAATAGTTTTATTCAATTTTAAAATTTTAAATTGTTTGAGTTTTTCTAAAAATGTTTTCACACATCAAATAAGTAATTTTCATGAGAAAGTGCTTCTAAATCTAAGATTTAATGGTGAGAAAAAAACTCACAGGGAAGAGAATGATGGCTCCTATTGTAGAGAGAAATTTCGAGAAAGAGAGTAGTCTTAAGCCTTCATATGCGTTGGTCCATCCTGACTTTTAAAACTTGATAATGAACCCTCTTAAACTTCAAAATTTGTGCAAATAACCTTATATAGTTAATTAATGGGAAACTTAACCTTTTAGTCCCTAAACTTTGCATCAATTTTAAAATCAGTCCCTGAATTAATTTTTTTTAGATAATGCTCCATAAACTATTTAACCATGGCATAGTTAGTCCCTCAACTATCATATTGTTTGTAAATTAGTCCCTATGAGTGTCACGTGGCAAGATTGATATGAAACGGTGCTGAAGTAACCAATAAAGTTGCTGATGTGGCAGACGGAGTTGCTGATGTGGCAGACACGTAGGTAAGAGGTGCTGACTATGATTAAATAGTAGCTGATTTTAGTCCTTATATTTTACCATAATTTATAATTTAGTCCTTAAACTTTATTATTTTTCTTTTATTCATCCTCAAACTTTATGTCTATTTAAATAGTCATCATTCAACTATTTAGGTACCATTTAATCCTAATCAACATTCCTTATAATTAAAATATATTTCAATTTGTCAAACTTACTTTTACAAAAAGAATATCCAAACATATCATCTTCCAACAAACTTACTTTTATCCAAACTTTATTTTTACAAATTTCATTTATTCTAACTTACTTTTACAAATGAAATTTGTAAAAATAAAGTTTGGATAAAAGTAAGTTTGATAGAAGATGATGTGTTTGGATATTCTTTTTGTAAAAGTAAGTTTGACAAATTGAAATATGTTTTAATTATAAGGAATGTTGACTAGGATTAAATGGTCCTTAAATAGTTGAATGATGGCTATTTAAATAGACATAAAGTTTGAGGATGAATATAAGAAAACTAATAAAGTTTAAGGATTAAATTATAAATTATGATAAAATATAAGGACTAAAATCAGCTACTCTTTAATCCTAGTCAGCACCTCTTACCTACGTGTCTGCCACATCAGCAACTCCGTCTGCTACATCAGCAACTCTATTTGTTACATCAGCACCGTTTCATATCAATCTTGTCACGTGACACTCATAGGGACTAATTTACAAATAATATGATAGTTGAGGGACTAACTATGCCACGGTTAAATAGTTTATGGAGCATTATCTAAAAAAAATTAGTTCAGGGACTGATTTCAAAATCGATGCAAAGTTGAGGGACTAACTATGTCACGATTAAATAGTTTAGGGAGCATTATCTAAAAAAAATTAGTTCAGGGACTGATTTCAAAATTAATGCAAAATTCAGGGACCAAAAGGTTATTTTTCCCTTAATTAATCCTGTATTTTACTAAGAAGCATAATATATACCCTTAGAATTTAGAGTTTCTATACAAATAATTTTATTAAACGTTAAGTTATGTATATATAATCCCTTAACTTATTATGTGCAAATAAACCTTTTAGCAAGTTATATTCTATTAATAAAATGAGGGATAAATTAATGATAAGAGACTTCTATGCATTAACTTAAAAGTTTAAAAGTTTCATTGTAAATTTTTAAAAATCAAATATTAATTTAGCCAAATTTCAATGAGTAATAATAATAATAATAATAATAATAATAATAATAATAATAAAGTTAAGAAAAATTATGTGTAATTTTGCTCAATATTAATGATTGATAATGATAATTTTGATATTAATAATATATCTACTATAAAAAATAGTTTATATAAAAGAATGCAACTTATTTCTCAACAACGGAGATCCCCGTTAATTATTTATTTTTGGGAAAATTTTTAAATAGGTATCATGGAGATAACATATTTTGAAAGTGGTACCTCAAAGTTAGAAATTATGTCTATGAATGGGAAGTTGTGCGTATTAGTTATTTATGGTACTATTTTAGAAATATGTTAGCTTCCGTTTTGAAATTTCTCTTAATTTATATTTTATCTTATTTTTTTTATTAATCACATTCTAAAAAATTTTAGTAATCTTATATATAATATATAAGTCACCCATAATTTTTTAAAATATTAATTATTTTATTTTAAAAATATCCTTATTTAATTATAAAAGAGAAAATAAATTATTTAAATTTATAATATTTATTAGAAGGTAAAAATGAAAACTACATTATTTTTAAGATAATTTTAATAATATAACAAATTTTTCTTGGTTCTAATGAGATAATATAGAAGTGAATTATATTAAGAATTGGAGGGAGTATTACTTAAAAATAATTGATTCATGCATAGTTTTTTAATTTATTAATTATTGATGAAGGTATCATGATGATTATTCATTGTAGTTTTGATGTACGATGTGTTTGGATTGGATTATGTATAAGTAATTATGAGGATAAGTACTTATTTGTAAGTGATTATGAGAATAAGTGATTATATTAAAAATGATTTGTATTTGAATATTTTTACCTGATTTTGAAAAAAGAAATATGTTTAGATATTAAGATTTAAGTGATTATTTGGTGAATAATAAAAAAAATAAAATAAGTAATTATAAAAAAATAAATAATTATTATAAATAAAAAAATTATCTCCTTCCATGAATATTTATTTAAAAAATAAGTGCCTTGATAACTCTATCGCATAATACTATAATCACTTATTCTTTTTTCAACCCTAAGGTTAAGCCAGTTTAGCTATTTGCTTATTAGCTTAATGGCAGGCCGGTTACTTATAGAAGTTTGTCACTCCATCTTTCTGCTCTCTCTCAATGCACAGAGAGATCCTCCTTCTTCTCCATAACGTTAGCCTTTTCTCCCAAGCTATGTTCGATTCCCTTCGCTTTCACCTCTCTCTATTTCCTTTACTTCGATTCGATTCGATCCGATCCGTCCCCTTCTTCCAAAATCTCAGTCCATGAAACCCCTCTGAACAAGTTTCCCTCCCTTCCCATGGATTTCGTCGAGTTGGAGGCCGTCGAAGGTCTCCGATGGTGCTGGAACACCTGGCCTGCTTCCAAATCGGAAGCCACTGCTCTGATCATCCCTCTCAGTATCATGTGCACGCCATTGATGCAGGCTACCGAGCTTCCAGTGCTGCCCTACGATTCTCTCGTTTGCACTCGATGCGGCGCCGTTTTGAACCCCTATGCTCGTGTCGATTACCAGTCTCGGATTTGGTACTGCCCTTTCTGTTACTATAGGAATCCGTTTCCTCATTCGTACTCGGGTATCGGTGAGACCAATCTTCCTGCTGAGCTTTTTCCGACGTATAGCACTGTTGAGTATGCACCCGGCAAGAAAATCGTTAGCCCCAAAGCGAATAATGGATCCAATGTCAACTTAAATCGTGCATGGGGAAATGGATTGTCTTCTTCTTCGAAATCTTTGTCATCTGTGGTTTCTTCTTCTTCGCTGGTTTCTTCGGTCTCTTCTTCTTCGGTACTGGGTGCTGGTGGTGGTGAGTCGCGGAGGGTTGGGCCAGCATTTGTGTTTGTTGTGGATATGTGTTCTTATGAGGAGGAGCTTCAAGCTCTTAAGAATGAACTATTGCTGGTACTGGAACAGTTGCCCGAGAATGCTTTGGTGGGATTGATTACGTTTGATTCAATGGTCTATCTTTATGATTTGGGATATTCAGAGTGTTCAAGAATGGTGTTGTTTCACGGGGAGCGTGAAGTTTCATCGAATCAGGTACTCAGCTTAGCTCACCTTCCATTGTTACATAATCAAGACAAGCGTCAATTGTGATTTTCAATATAATGATTTCGAGGTTATATGCTGCATAACTTTCACAATTGAAATGTTAGTGGTTTCCATATACAAGTGGTGGCTTGATTAAGTTGACAGCGTCGGTACCGTTGTTAATTAAAAAATAAGATTCATAGAATCATATCAAAACTTTTTCATCGGCTTTTGTTATTCATTTAAGTCTACTGTTGATTATACTTAACAGGAGGTTCTTGCTGTTTGCTAAGGCTGAGTTGTTTCTTTTATTTCCTTTAATATCTACAAAAGCCAAAATAAAATGAACTTTTGTTTTTGGTTCATTGAGCTTCACATCTTTAAACCCTGGTTTTGTCTCTTTCCTGCCTAGATTGAAGGATAGTAAGTACAATAAATTAGATGGTTCACGAATTTGAATGCTTTCCTTTTTGGTTCTTGTGGCAATAAAATCTTAGACATTTACTGTTTGAAACCCCATTCCATTGTATGACTCAAATTATGCCTGTGCACCCATATCTCATTTTGTTGTATATATCATATGTTCATGTCGTATCCCATGTACTTCCTGGAAAGTAGAAATCAATAATTTTGATTGAAGAACAGATAAAGTTGATATATTGCTGGTTACCGAAAAAAAAAAGTTGATATATTGCTATTTTTGGCTTGTTCTCTTTATGCTTAGGCCACACAATTTCTCAGTATTCGCCACACTACACAAATGCAACTTGGAAAAACACCAGTTATCCCTAAGCAGGGATATCTATTGCCAATTTCAGATTGTGAGTTCAACATAACTAATGCAGTTGAAGAGATCCATTCTACAAAGAATTGTGTTTCACGCACACGCCCTCTAAGGTCCACAGGGGCAGCCATATCAGTTGCACTTGCACTTTTAGAGTGTTGCCTAATAAATACAGGATCAAGGATCATGGTCTTCACATCTGGACCGGCAACTATAGGACCAGGACTGGTTGTAGATTCTGATTTTGGCCACGCCATTAGAACCCACCAGAACATCATCAGTGGGCAAGCACCACACCATGGAAAATCTTGCAGCTTCTACAAGCGAGTGTCAAAGAGGCTCTCAAGTGCATCTGTTGTCCTTGATTTGTTTGCTTGTTCCCTTGATCAAGTTGGAGCAGCTGAGTTACGAGAACCTGTTGAACTCTCAGGTGGATTTATGATGCTTGCTGAGTCTTTTGAATCAGATCAATTCAGGAAATGTCTGAGGCACATCTTTAAACGTGATGATGAAGGCTACTTGAAGATGAATTTTGATGCAACTATTGAACTAGTGACCACCAAAGATGTGAAAATCTGTGGAGCTCTTGGTCCTTGTGTGTCCCTTAGGAAAAGAAACAATTTAGTAAGTGAAGCTGAGGTTGGAGAAGGTGGGACCTATATGTGGAAGTTAAATACACTCACTGACAAAACATGCATTGCTTTTTTCTTCCAAGTGAGTGATGAACAGAAAGTTCAGCCTGGTTCTGCGTTTTTCATTCAATTTATAACAAGGTACAGATATGGGAACATGGGATTCAGGAAAAGGGTGACAACTGCTGCTAGACGATGGGATGGGAACCAATCTGCAGAGGTTACTGCTGGGTTTGATCAAGAAGCAGCAGCTTCTGTTATGGCAAGACTTGCTATTCTCAGGGCTCAGACATGCTATGCCCGTGATGTCATCAGATGGCTGGATGACTCACTTGTCCGTTTCGCTTCTAAGTTTGGGGACTATGTTCAAGAAGATCCTTCTTCCTTCCACCTATCTTCCAACTTTTCCCTATTTCCCCAATTCGTGTTCCACTTAAGACGATCTCAGTTTATTGATGTCTTCAACACTACGCCTGACGAAACTGCATTTTTCCGGCTTATGCTGAACCGTGAGGGAGTAGTGGGCTCTCTTATAATGATCCAACCTACACTCTTCCAATATTCATTTGATGGACCCCCCGTACCAGTACTTCTTGATGTTCGCTCTATTTATCCTGATGTTATCTTGCTCTTTGATTCTTACTTCCACGTGGTGATTCATTATGGATCCAAGATTACTCAGTGGAGGAAACTTGGTTATGACAAAGATCCAAATCATGAAAATTTCAGAAAGCTGCTGGAAGCTGTAGAACTGGATGCAGAACAAGTGGTGGCTGAACGTGTTCCTGTGCCAAAGCTTATAAGATGTGATCAGCATGGTAGTCAGGCAAGGTTTCTTCTTGCCAAGTTGAATCCGTCTGTTACTCAACAGTCAACATACACAGACGGGTCAGATATTATCTTTACGGATGACTTGAGCTTGCAAGTTTTTCTTGATCACTTGCAGGTCCTCGCGGTGCAGAGTTGATGGACAGCATTATTTAGGATTGTTCTCTAGGTCACTTGTAAAAAAGAAAACTGTAAATAACTGTCAAAGAAGAGGTCTCTCGGGTTTTCGGAAAGAAAGTGTTTTGTGGCTTTGGAGTTGTAAATTATATCCAATTTCTTTGGCATACGTAGAATATAAATTTGTCAACTTTGCTGCTATTGAAGTTTTAGCTTTGTTAAAGAAAGATAAGGATTCGGAAAGAGTATGAATGTATTTTGGTGGCATAAACCAATATGTACGCTTTGGTACACATGAGAACAAACACCAAAACTGGTTGCAAAAGGGGATGGTGGCACAATTTTTATTTTCTTTTTTGGTAATACCAACAGATTTTTAGAAGTTATATTAGTTTCGACTAGTTCAGATTAGGCCAAGTTGGATCCTGTGATTGTAAAGCTTTTCTAGCAGCAATTTTCTATATACATATGACTCGAATATGTGATCTTGCTTAACAAAAATAAATGTTTAACCACTTAGAATCAATTATAATTGGTACTTTGACACAATTTTGTTATGTAATATTGTACCGTTTGTGGAGAATGACTTGGCCCAAAAGATTTTAGATATTAAAAAAAGGTTAAGGATCATTTTATTATCTTTTTCATTTTTATTAATAAAATTTGTTACACTGTTGCGTAGCTCAAGAATTGTGAGACGAGAATCACTCGTTTTAAAAGAACAAAATAAGGAGATGGAGAGGTCATCAGTGTCCATGTGTTATTCAGATCAGTCTTAATAAAACCACTCTGGACTTTTACCAAAAAAAAGGGGGAAAAAAAAAACCACTCTTGACTGACTAATTTGATCAGAAAATTAACAAATCGGTACCTGATTTGATCCAAAGCTGAGCAAATAATGGACTTTCAAAAAACCCATAAAAAATTAATAAAATCCATCAATAGCCATGAATCAGTTGGTTAGAGAGCTGTAGGAAAACAATTTTTTTTTAGACATGAAGAAACGAATTTGTTAAAAAGAAAAATTAAGACATTTGGGCTTTTATATAGTATTTCAACACTCAAGCCCATTCAGGCCCTAAAAAAGCAAGCCCATGATTATAGATCTTGTCCTTTTTTTCAATTTTATATGAACCACCTCTCCACGTCTCTCTCATATTTCTTTTGTCCATGTTCTTTCATCGTTATAAGAACATCTAACGAAGAAAACTAGTATATAAACTTATAAATGTAAAAAAAAATCAAAATATATAGATTTTTAATTTAAAAGTAAGTTAAATATATTAATAACATGAATTAATTACTAGGTAAGAGATATATTTTTGAAAAAAAAAATCCATCCATCCTAATTTGATTGAAAAAAAAAAACATTTTAGAATATAAGTTTAAGTATTCAAATTTTCCACATATATCAATATCTCTTTTGCGCCATGCCAATAGATTACAATCTCAATCTCCCTTATGCACCATTGTAGCTGAAAAGGCAAGGAAGAAGCTTCCAATTCTCCTTAATCCTTATTACCAGCTGGATTGGTCAAACAAAATCACAAACTATTTCTTTTGCCTTTTGGTTTTTTTCTTATCTCTTTTACGTTTCTTCATAAATTATCGTCCCCTCCATCTTCAATTTCCTCCATCAGGACCACAATGACAGGACAATCCTTGCTATTGTAATAGTGATCAGTTCGATGAACCAATAAACTTTAAATCAATGCCTCTTTCAGTTCAATAAAGAATCTGCCAATTTTCTAAAGAAAATGACCACGGAAACGCTTATCTGTTTTCCAAGAAAATATCTCCTCAACGTTATCAAAAGACAATACCAACAATGTATGGTAGAAAAAGTCAACATGTACGATCACCCAATTATTAACATAACGTGCGAGGACGGTGGCAGGTCCTATCTTAGGTTGTAAGACATAGAAAATAATTGGGGTTATAGAGATGGCAGATCGATTCAATCTTATCCATTCACTTGGTGAGTTTAATGGTTATGGTCAAATTGTATTCATCTTTTAGCAGATGATCTTGTAAAATCAGCCATGTCTCAAATTGAAGTACGCGGTTGAATAAAGATAAGGACGTGAAAGATAAAGAAAAAATAAAATAGATATAAAAAATAATGAAATACCTAATCTTACCTTTTTATATTTTTTTTTTTGGAATATATGATGGTGGAAGATACAATTCAATATCAATAAAGGTCAGGTCGAGCCAAAAAAAAACTTAATATATACCTTTTTAAGTTAGGCTGTGGATAGAATCGGGGAAGTATCGAGTACTAGATAATTATAAATATATAATTTAATAATTTGCATAAAAATAAGTATACCCATTAAATTAATTGAAGAGTACATTAAGTGAATCTTTCTTAAATTTTATGAAAATCATAATTATTTTTATGTTTTAAAATATATACATATTTTTTGAAAAAAAAAAGTTCTATTCTTTAATTTAAACTTTTTTTTTGGTTAAAATATTGTCTATCAACCTGTGTGCATAGTTTTTTGTTAAATTTAATGAAATATTTAAACTCTTTGATGTTTTAATTCGTGAATATTTACAATGTACCATTTATTATTATATTTTTAAATTAGTAAGAATTTAAAATTGACATGAAGTGCATATTTTAAACATTAAAAATTATATTTATGTAATTTCATAAAAGTCAAGAAACCATTACTGAAGACAATTTGTAAAAGTGTGAACATGAGTAATGCTCATGGGACCGACTGGGCCCAAACTCACATGAGGGAATAAGGCCGGAATTCCATTCCAGAAAAATTATGTTATGCACTGTAAATTTAATTAAGTAAAACCAAGACACATTTTCTGTAAATTATATTGACTTGTACTTAAATTTGTTAAATATGTAATAAAATAAAACTTATTACAAGTAACACTATTTATAAATTATTAGCATTGCAACTCACTTCTTCAATTTCATACAAAGTATGGAAAAGTGTGTCCGATGTCATAAATACTTATAAAAATTTAACCAGACGGCCTAAATTAAAAATTGAATAATATTATAAAAAATTAAATGTATAATTTTTTCTTTAATTTTACGATTTGTATATTTCATAAAGGAAGAGTCACATGATGAAGTACCAAAATTGTGGGGGCAATATTACAAATTTCAAATATCAAGATAGTTTATCAATAGATTTATGAAAGCTAATGGGTAAGATTAATCGTCATAACATTTTGACGTCTTTATATTATTATTATATTAAAATCATGGAATAATTTTTTTTATGACAATACATTGAATGTACAAGTACCACTGTTGGGCTCCATCAACTCCTATTTGCATCATGCTCTGTTTTCCTCTTTCAGTGTCTCCTTTGTTTTGCAATTTGCTTGAACTAGATAAGTAGTCCTCATTAATTTTATGAAATTTATGAATGAATCTGTATCATTTACTACTCGTAAATAATATAGCTTACTTTATATTACACAAAATCTATGAATAAATTACATTGTTGATGACTTGTGAATAATGTAGTTTAATGTATATTTTGTTGTATCTATATATTAATATTGATATTTTTATATTAATATATTGATAAGTTACATTTGTTGTAAATTAGGCACCTTTTTCACATGTATTACATAGAATTTGAGGCGAGTTAGATTGTTTATAGCTTCATCTCAATATAAATTTTATTTTATATATTAATATTAATATATTGATATATCAATGGTCTTTAGATGAATTTGCATTGGATGTGATGAGTACCTCATGCTCATCATCCACACAAAATGTCTAGATGATCTGGTTTTAAAGTTTTTTAGTTTGTTTTTTAATAATAACATCTTTTTTTTAAAAAAGTGATAGTTATAAAATTATCTTTATTTTATAATCTTCATATAATAAAATAAAAATATATTAAAAATATACTACTAAAATAAAATTAAACCTACATCATCCAGTTTGATTGGAAGAGTCCAGATCTTGATGAGTATTTGGTATTACCACCGGATGCGAATTCTCTTTAACTCTAGGAATCCACTTTCTTAAGCAAATATGAAATAGGTCTGTTTGTTGCACAAAGGGAAATTGAACGCAAAACCATACTTTTATAAATTATAAATATCTTTTGCACTTTTTAATATGGTTTTTGTTTGTGTAGCAATTTTTTGAGGTGGGCCATTTGTCCCAAGTACCAACTTAGTAACTTGTCAATGTCATCCCATCCGATAGGATTGAGGTTGCCCCTCCTTCCTTCCAATTTTGTCGAAAATGAAGACTTAATGACAAGCTAACATTTTTCTTTGGCTTAGGAAATCTTTATATATTTAAAAAATAAATATAATAATATTCATGACATATTCGGATCACAATAATTACTTTTACTATACAAAGCGTGTTTCTAGAATATATATATATATATATATATCTCTAATTTTATCATATCAAGTAAGACGTGTTTTACTTGGATACAGCATACAGGACTATCGCGGCGTCACAGATATTGACAAAGTGCAAGGAATTAAATTTTTTCCTTTTTTGAAATATCTTATTGTAACTAAAAAGTTAAACTTAGTAACTTACCTTATTAACTTTTTTTTTTGGGCCGGAAAATATAAAATAACTTACCTTATTAATTTATTTCTTGTAAGTTTACTCATCTTCTATTTATATATGCATGTTTTGATACTTAGTAATCAAATGATTCGAATTTATATAATGTTTGTCTGGTCAAAAAAATTTATATAAGTTTAAATTTAATCACAAATAACTTATTATATATATATAAGACAACTTTATTTTAAATGCCAAGTACAAGTCAAATCAGTGAAAATCAATACAACATTACTAAAATTTTAATATTTAAGATAAAATTTAATTATAGAGTGAAAAGTTTAAATTCTCTCAATATAATAAATAATGGTTCAGGATTTAAATCCTTCTTAAATATAGACATTAATGGGCAATTCTCACCTTCTAGAAAGAATTTGAAAATGGAAAGGTTCAGGATTTAAATCATTCCTAAATATAATTAAAAGAGTATATATTTATTGAATTAAATTATAGACAGTGATGGGCGACTCTCACCATCTAGAAAGTATGAAAATGGAAAGCAAAATAATGAGATGGTATGTTAGTACAACAAAAGATTAGAAAAGGTAATATTTGTGCTAATTGAATTGCAAAACTTGTAATGTCCCTAGAATTTGATGAATTCCAGAAACCACGAATAGATATTCATAAGCTCATACATTTGTGTTTAGTACTTTGAATTTATTTTTTTAGCAAATGATTGTTTCTTTTAAATAAAATAATGACTGTTTAAAACTTAAAAATTTAAAAATATCAATTAAAAACCAAGGTCCTTCACTGATATAAGAAAATCTATGGACAAAAATGCTTAATTGAATTTTTCTATTTCAATTAAGCTTCTATGATTTTCAACATGTATATAAAGTTTTTTTTTTCAACTTAGCTTTGATTTTCTTACAATCAAAAATCAATTTAACCAAAATTTAGTTCATATACTTCCTCCGTTTCATTTTATGTATCATTTTAGAGATTTTTAAATACCCTATTTTATTTGTCATTTTAAAAAATTGATGAAAAATTAATTATTTTTCAACTACACCCTTAAGTAGTTAATAGTATATTATTTCTGAAAACAAATAGTATAAATAATAAATAAGTAATAATTAAAAAAATTTACTAAAATTATATCATTTATTAAGTTATTTATTATTTTTTAATCCTAGCGTCAAAATCTTAAGAGATAAATAAAATGGAAGGGATGGAGTAATTTTTTTAAATCATTAAAGTAGCTTGGTCTTAATTGAAATTTTCAAATTCTGGAGCCCTTAATTGTTATTTATCTCACTGAAAAGTCCCTAACTGTCATTCCCTTGATTTTTTCTTCCTTAAAACGAACCATCTAGATGTTAGTAATAAAAACTACTAAAATAAAACAAAATATATGTTTATTAAATTTTGTTCTCATCAAATTAAATAACCGTGTTGCAAACGGATAGAGGACTGCCACGTAGCATATATTGACCAAAATTCAAAAATAATAAAAAATAAAATAAAATAACGTAATAAATATTAAAAACCAGAGCTTCCCCAGTATTATTGATACCATCAACAAAACGAGCGGCTTGTTCGGCTTCTCTATATATATGTATTTGTAAAGCCCAAACACACAGAACATATACTCCATAGCACACAGAAAGACGAAGAAGAAAAGCTTTTTCATAGAGAATTGGAGACCATGCTTTACACTGGAACAACAATTCCGGGAAGCGACTCTCGCTTCTTCTACCTCGCAACGCCAATTCCGTCCTCGAAATCCTTCAAATCCTCGTCCATTGGAATCCGAACTCCTCCCTCTCGTTTCTCTCCTCTCCAAGTGAAAGCCGTTTCCGTCGCTGAGCCCTCGTCCTCCTCCGGATTGAGCTTCTACCAGCTCCTCGGCATAGCCGAATCCGGATCTTTACCCGACATCAAGAACGCCTACAGGCAGCTCGCCCGCAAGTACCACCCGGATGTGTCACCGCCGGGTCGGGTCGATGAGTACACCAAGATGTTCATTCAAGTCCAGGAAGCGTATGAGACCTTGTCGGATCCTAGGAGGAGAGCTATGTATGATAGTGATATTGCCAGAGGGCTTCACTTGGCCTTCTCTGCTCGAAGACGCTACTACGACGCCGATGAGGTATTTTCTCGCTTAATTCTCAGTTTCTTCTTTGGAATTTGATTTTCTGTGGTTTTTTCTTTTTTTGATTTAAGATCTAGAAAGACAAATTATACTGAAACAGTATATATCATGTTCTTCTTCAATGGAAACAGGTTTTCCATGGCTTCTGTGATAATGGATTTTTGTCCTTAATTTGTGGCTCATTGGCGGACTTTGATTTATAATCTTGCTGTCTCAAATTGTATTGAAACTGATTCTTAGTATCTTACTGCTTCTACTTTTCTTAAACGGTCTGCTGATAATTTTCTTTTCTTTTCGTTTTTTCTTAATTTTTTTTTTCCTGTTGAGGATTGATGATATGGGTTTCATTTCAATTATTATCTTTACCTTCTTCCCTGAGTTTCTACCTTTCATGGGTTAAAATTACCCTCTTGCACTGTTGAGGAATTAAAGTTAGATACTGTGTATTTATCGTACGCAGGACAGGGTCACAAAAATCCTTTAAATTTGCTCAAAGCAACAATGGCTTCGTTGCTTTAATTGATTGTACTTGGCATGTTTCCCAAAGCCAAGAGTCAATGAGTGGTCCTCTATGCATAAATCTTACCCTCAAACATTTACAGTCCTCCTGATCCTCATTTTTCTGTTAGCATTTCTTGGTGCAGAAAATCTTTCCTTCTAATTTTACCAAGCTCCTTATGAACATAGATTTGAGTTCTGATTTCTGCCCTGGATTTTCTATTCCTGGAAACACCTATCAAAATCTCTGCATTTAGCAGTTACATGCGCAGAAAAATACTAATCATGTAGGTTAAAGTGATTTAGTCTGGTGTTGCGAGAGATTCATATGTCTTTGTTGTTAGAATATTGATGCTGATCTGAATTCATCTTTCTTTTTTATTATTATGATAAAAAAATTTATGTGGGTTGTTGCTTTTTTTCCAGATGACTGAACAAAAGAATGAATGGAGAGCTCGTTGGGAGACCCAGCTAGCAGAGCTCAAGTACAGAAATAATTACAAGTATGGCGATAGAAGCACGTCATGGGCAGCTAGAATGCGCCGGAAGAGGAATGAATCCTTAAATGAAATTTACAATTAATATATATATATATATATTAGCCCATATTAGCCTAAGGTGATTATTGTATATACTGTTCGAGGAGAGTGGTGTTTCTTTCTATGTTGATAATTGCATTCAGTTTTGTCTCCTCTAGTGGAAAATTGTCATTAGGGTGGTTCTTTTTCTTTGTTAGTCCTGTATCTTAATTTCAATCAATCTTAGTAAATTTATTGCAATATTTTTATAGTTAAATGAATTTCGAGTATTTCTTTAAATTTTTCTTATGGATTAAGAAGCATTCGATGTCTAGTACTATAGATTAATTTGAATTTGAGTAAAATTAGGTTCCAATTGAAAAACGCTCTGCCAGTGTAATTTTTTTTTTTTGTCAAAAGCACATTTGGACCTTAACTTCACGTTAGATTTATTTTGATTTCTTGACTTTTTTGTTGTTCTTTAATTTTCGAAATGCAATTAAAACTTTCTCATATACTAACAATGGTAACTGTATCAACAAAAAAATGTTGACAAAAGCATTCTAATATACTACAAAAAGCATTATTTAATATTGCCATGTCAATTTCCATGGACAAGTCATTAATATCACTATATATTGATTAATATTATATTTAAATTTTTTTAAATTAAATGAAAAAAATAAAAAAAATAATTATAAATAACCTATTTCTAAATAAAATTGTAATCTTAGGATTCTTTTCTCATAAAAATGAGTTAGATAAATGTATTAGTATTAAACAAGTCATTAATATTTTTTATTAATGGGATTAGTGATAGAAAAACTTTTAATTATATTTTAAAAATAAATGTATTAAAAAAATTAAAATTAAGGTATCAAAATAAAATTTATTCATTATTTGGTTGGAAGAAAAAAAAATTAAAATTTTCTTTTGTTTAATTCAATAAATAGAACCAGAGATGACGGAAAATTTTAATTCCTACCTTTCCCCGCTAAAAGTAGGGTGATTTCGAGGAAATGTAGTAAATATTTTATTTATTTTCTCTTATTTATTTTTTTAAACTAAATAAAATAACATTAAAATATCTTCTCTCTAACAAACTCAAATAATAGAATACTAAAATCTCTCCATTTTTCTCCTCTTTCTTCCCTCTCTCTCTCTGTTAAAATCCCTTTGTTCCCATCTCCTCCCCTTCATTAAAATTTCTTTCTTACTCTTCCTTCTGTTGAACCAAATAATGCTTTGGTGCAAAGTTAAAAAATTAAAAATATGCTTTTCTCTAATTTTTTTCTCCCCACAAGCTTTAATCTTAAAATCTTATTTAAGACGTGGTAAGTTTATTATTTGCTCAATCTTGATATCCTCTATTTAATTTTTAGTAGAAAATCCAACTTTTTAACCTTCCTAAATTGGTTTATCCGACTATGTCATATAAAAAATTAAAAATTATAATGGCCAATTTAGATTCGGATGGGACATATCAATAACAACATTATTAAACCATCCTACAATTTATTGAACTCAGCTCATTTCTTTTGTTGCGTCATGAGTACTATAGGAATCGCTTTCAAACAAATATAATTGTGTGTGTACAGTTAGATGTGAGCCTCAAGAAACCGGATCAATCCTTCAAGTTTAAGATTGCGCGGACCCCGAAAAAGAAAGGTAGTTTTAATAAACTTAGGGCTTGTGATGTGTTTTCTATTTTAATTTTTTTAAAATAGTTATGACAGATTTTGAAAATAAAAAAATAAAATAATTTATTTGAATAATTACTACCAAAATTATAATTAATAAATATTAAATGAGTTATTTAAAATTATAACTTTATTATTAATAGGGTGAGTATTGTTCATTTTTTTTATATTTTCTAGAATAAAAAATATAGAATATCCTAAAATATTTTAAGTTTTTTATTTTTTTATTTTTTTAAATATTTTATTTAAAATAGGCTTATCTAATAAGTTTTTTATTTTCTTATTTTTAAAAATAAAGAAATTGTTCAGAAAACATGAATTAAACAAATCTTTAATCTTTATGTCTGTTTCACTAATCCTACACTCTTAATTACTCCCACTATGAAAACATTTTCCTTCAATTTATCTAAAATTCAATATTATCCACTAATTTAAATTTGAAAAATTGGGATCAATTTGATCAATTTCAAATAGAGAAAAAGTTCTTTGAACATATTATTTTTTTCTTATTTATGAGACTTAAATTTGAAATTTTATGTCAAAAAGTATTAAGCTTATTCCTCTCAACCGAACTATTATTAATAGTGATAAATTGACAGCATTTTTAAGCATTAACATTAAACAAAAAAAATGCAAGTAGGTTTCTCGTCTGATTTCTTGTTACGAAGTGTGATTATGCTACGTAAGATTTGGGATAGACATGGATGACTTGGTAAAAAATCAACGTGGAATATGGTGGTGACATAACAAGTTTTAAAAACCATATTGGCACGTAAGGAGGTCCCAATGAATTGATTAATTAATTAATTAATTAAGCAAAAACAGTAAAAAGATAAAACTGTGGGCCGTACCCGTCGCATTCTTGGGTCAAGCTTATGAAATGGGAACACTAAACTAAAAAGCCAACAGTTTAGGCTTTCCTGTTTGCTTCGCTCTTGTTTTCGTCCCACAGTAATTACTATGACAAATATTAAAGATATCCAAAAATCTTACAAACATGGAAAGAAATATTGTTTTGTTTACTTTTCTAAATAATTATTTCTTGACGTTTTGATTTTTAGTTTAAAATAACTATCATTTTAAAATTTTAATTGAGTTAATTAATCTTATTGCCATTTTACTCTTCACTAATAAAAATAATAGTTAATGGATCCCAAATGCCTGCATAGAAATAACTTATTAATATGAATGTATTTCTGTCAAATACTACTCCCTTGTTCCTTTTTATCTATAAGAAAATTTTTGTTTAAATTTACTTATCATTTTAAAATTATAAGATAACATTAAGTCTAATCAAAGAAAAAAAAAATACTCCCTCACATCCAAAATATAAATACTGATTTACTCTCTTTCTAAAACAGGACTTATATTGTCCATTAAAAAAAATAGAACTTATATAATAGGTCGGAGAGAGTAATATTAATTACTATGTTCTATATTTCAGCCAAAAAATTTACTATTTTCTATAAATATAGTTATTGGGCTTTTTGTTTGTGCTTTTAGTTTGTTCTGCAGAGATTAATTTATATACTGCAACAATCTAAGCTATTTAATTTAATATGCCCTCATTTCAATATACTACCTCCATTTCGGAAAAAAAAAAAGACAATTAAGACTATATACGTAGTTTAAGAAAGTTATTAAATAATCTAGATAGTAGTAAAATTTGATGTTGTTAAATTAAAATACTTTAATAATTAATACTCATTGAAATTAAGAGGAATTTGCAATATTAATTAAGGGTAAAATTGTATAAAGATAATTAATACTTATTAAACTTGTAAAGTGACAATTTTATAAAAAAAATAGTGAAAACTCCAAAGAAACAATTTATTTTTTGGAAAAATTAGGAGAGAAAGACAAAAAAATTAAAATATTGAGGAAATGAGGTTAAAGATCACTTTATTATCAAGTTAGAATATAATTTTTCTAAGTAATAATAGAAAATTTCAAAGTCAAAATAGAAAATTTTTCTATTTTCACTTAATATAAAAAAAATTCAATTTTGACTTCGAAAATTTTTATTCTTACTTGAAAAAATTCTATCCTGAGTTAGAAATAAGGTGACCTTTAATCTCATTTTTCAAATATTTTATTTTTTCTTACCAAAACCCACTTCTTCCTTTCTTTTAAACAAAGGGAGTAATTGTTACTACGATGTTTTGATTTTACTTAAAAATAATTGTTGTTTTAAAATTCTAATGAAGCTGTAATTATTTTTCTGCAACTAACAATTTTAGGCTGACCATCTTTTGATTTTATTGGGAGAGAATATATAATAAATAATTACAAAATTAATGTAATGATATTAGTCAACTGTTGTTATATTTTGTTACAGTTTAGATTAATTAATAATTTTTAATTTGTGTGCATTACCTTTTTTTTTTTGGACCAACTATGTGCGTTACATTCAACATCAAATCACTAATCAAAAACCAAGAAGATTAATATTTTGAAATAAATGTTCATCAAATATTTTGAAATAATGGGAGTAACTTTCTGTTCATCAGGATATGCTTATATAACTTTTTTTTTGGTAAAATATGCTTGTATAACTTTAAATCACAGTTATTTTGAAACTGAGATATTAATATATTTAAATTACTAATGTTTGTTTAAGATATCCATAAATCTTAAGATATTGATGCTTTTCTTCTTTTGTTGAACTTTTACTAGGAATTACTGTCCAAAAAATAACTTTACCAGGAAAAAATTGTAGAAAATTGTAGAAAGGAGTAATTAATTAGTTTTAGACTTTAAATCCGTCTTTGGGAAGAAAAATTTTTTCAAGGCCTCTAGAAATTAAATTGCTTCTTTGAACATTTTCTTTATGACATTTGAATTTTTCTTCTAGTCTTATTTTCTTAATATTTAATCAAGACAGCCGGTACCAAAAAATATCTGGACACACTTTTGTCGTCAGCGTATTTATTGTTCTTGGAATTGAATTGTGGGTGGCAAATAACTCTCTTTCATAAATTTATGTTTTAATTACTTTGTCCCTAGTCATTGTCAGATACTACTCCTATACCAAATATAAAATCTATTTAATTAATTATATAAAAATTAAAATATATATATATATTTGTACTCAGTAAATTTATTCAAAAATATATTACTTTTCAATAGTACCCCTATTTAATGTATTGTATTTAAAATTTATTATTTTTATTATATTTAATTATAAATAAAGGTAAAATAGGAAAAATAATATTTAGTACCCTATATTTTATCAAATGAGATTTATATTTTGGATCAAAAAAAATTTTTGTAAGAAAACTTACATTTTAAATTGAAGGAAATATATAAGTAAATTTTGAAATCAAAAGTTAGTTCAAAAAAAATATAAGAGAAAAATATAGATTTTTATAAATATGATATTCCCAAATTATCCTTATGAAATCAATGAATATTAATTAATTTAAAGTAAAAGAAAAACCATTAATTAAGAGTAATTTTAGGAAAAAAATTATGTTTCACTACAAATTAAATTATCATAATTAATTTTATTGGTATGTGTATAGCAGTTTTTTCTCTTATCTTTAATGTTGGAAGTATTAGTATTCTCTTCATTTCAAAACAATTATCATTTTGGAGATGCAGATTTAAAAAGTTATTAAATAACCTAGAAATTAACAAGGTTTAATTGTATTTTACTGTAATATCCTTATTAATTATGCAATATTCTTTAATACTTCTTTCTTCCTTTATTATTATTGAATGGTAAATTTATCAAAAATAATTAATTTTATCTTAACAATTGTAAAATAATAATTATTTTGAAACAAGAAAAAAAGTCCATGGTCAATTGTTTTGAAAGAAAAGAAGTACTATCTCCTATATCCAGTGTAAGGAACAAATATAAGTTCTTTTTTATTTCAAAATGTAGGAGATAAATATAGTTTGTTCTTTACATCTATTTAGTTTTCCCAATTGTACCTCTTATTAAATGGGAGTTTATATTTTCTTATCAGAGACAAATTTAGTGCTATATACATTAATTTAGGGGTATATTGGTAAAATTTTTTTAAATTTGAGACATATTTAAGATAATTAATTATTTTTAGCCACCCTCCTTAATCTATGTAAACTATGTACTCATACCATACATTTGACATTGGACGAAGTATTATTTTGACTAATTAATTATTAATTAATTTAATTTAGTATATTAATATTCTTTATTTTTTAATCGTTTGCTTTTTAAATTTCCAAAGCAAGATTGTTTTAAAACAATAAATGAAATTAAATGCTTAATGTAGTACAAATTAAAAGTTTTGAGATTAAATTAAATGAATATTCAAAGGAAAAAATTGAAAAGTAAATATATTAGAGTCTAAAATAATTGTTAAACCTAAATTTAAAATCTCTACTTCAAATATTACTTTCAAGTCTCTTCCATTGACATAAATTATCACCTTGGGGCTTTGTGATTATTGTTTGAGCCTCCATCGATATGAAAGAGAATATGTAAAGGAAAATTCATGTCATAGATATTTTAGTAGAATAGTATCATTGATACGTATGAAATATCCAACAATTTATGGGAATTGAATAGTATAATTGATATGTATGAAATATTCAACAATTTATGGGAATTGAATCCGCATTGGGTCTATATTCAATAATTTATGTGAAATGAATCCGCATTGGATCCATATTCAATAATTTACAAAAACTGAATTCACATTAGGTCCACATTGAGTGCTCATCGCCAATATTTACAAATTGGGTGAGCACTCAATACTCAATAATTTATGTAAACTGAACCCAGGTCCATATTCAACAATTTATGTGAACTGAATTCGTATTGGGTCCACATTGGATACTCATAGCCAATATTTACAATTTAGGTGAGCATTCAATACTCAGTGAACTTAGATCATCCAGGTTTAATCTAAGTGGTCCATATTTACAATTTTAATTTTAAATATTTTTACATAATAACAACAGTATTTTTTTAAAAAGTGATAATTATAAAATTATATCTACTTTAAATTTTATATTTAATAAAATAAAAATATATTAAAAATATAATAACAAAATATAATTAAATCTGAATTGTGAAAATGAGCACATGATACTAAAGTGCTCTCCAAGAGAGTAACTCTTAAAACTTGTTTGGAAGTTAACACTAAAGGACTAAACAGTAAGTTGCCTCTTCCATGTCTTTTTTTTCTTTCATCTTCTTCCATGCCTTTAAAATTTAAAATTATGATATAAGAAGAATCTTAAAAGATTTTGAAAAACTCCGGCCAAATTAAAAAACAATAAAGATTTCGAAAATTGAATAAAGAATATTTTATTTTTCAGGCCGTTTACAACAAACTTTTAATAAAAAAGAATTCAATAAATCCTTTTTCGTCCTTTTCAATTTCAACCATGAACAAAAAAAAAAGTCCCTTTTCAATTTCAACCGTTCATTTATCTGTTTTAAAAGAGTTAATGGAGCCAAATGAGACCCACGTGGAATTATACTTTTTTTGTGTCATGTACTCATTTTAGTATTTATCTCCAAAATATATGATATATTATTACTACAAAAAATCACAAATTCTCTTCTTTTTTCTTAATTTTTTGGGTAAAACACTATCCGACATCTAATACTATTGACAAAAATCAGATTTAAATTGGGTCAAGTCTCAATTAGGAGGAAACATTTCTCAATATAACTTTTTCCATCCACAATATTAATGATATAAAAAAAAACCAGCAAGATGAATGCTTGAGACCTGATATAAAGGGTTTTTCTTTTATATATGCACATACATATATATATATATATATATAAGGTATTGAATATCTTAGCATTTAATTCAATGGTGATTATTTCTCACTCCATTTTTTTTCAGTCTCCTACAAGAAAAAAAATATCAGTTCAAACAAAATTAAAAAACAAGAAGATGGAGATATATATCGTATCTTCTTTAACATTTCCGAACATCCACACCAAAGATGACGTACCAAACATTTGATTTACATATTTTACAATTTTTCAAACAGGTTGGTTTGTTAGATATACAATTTCTTGGGCAACTTGTCATTTACGTTTCAAGCTAGTAAATTAAACTAACTTTCAACTACTTAATGACGTTTCTTGTTGAGCAAATTACACTTTCTTAAATATATATATAACTTATGTTTGATATTTTATTTTAAAATATCACCTAATCTTTTAATACTTAATAATTACATTGATTTGGATGACCAAGATTCAATATTCAACATCAATTAATATCATCAAAATCAATATTTATATAAAATGTAAAATCAATAACAAGTTGCAATATTTATAAGCCAATTAATATTATTAGTATCAATCAATGTTCATAATAAATATAAAATTTGTAGCAAATTGTATAATTCATAATTTGTGATCAATGCGACCCAGCTCTAAGCAATGCACAATGAGTCAGATTAACCTAGGTAAGCATGAAAAAAAGATTAGGGAGTATTATGAATAATTTAAACTATAGGAACTAAATATAAAATAGATACTGAAGACTAATGGTTGAAGTAGTATAGCTTCCAACTCACAGAGTAATGAGCTCATGGGTAATAATTGTATTATACTTCCTCTACTTCTTTATATAAATTTTCTTCTAAAACAATTTTTATAATTTTAATTATAAATCACTCTAAAAGAGTTTATGAAATATTGATTGCCTTATTCCAAAAATATCCTTATTAAAAATTACTTTATGGAGTACTAATTGCTTTAGAGAATATGACATCATATTACTCCCTCCATCCCATTTTATTTGTTCATTTAAAGATTTTTTACACAAACCAATAAAACTATTAAATGACCAAAATTATAGTAAAATTCAATAATATTTTATGAAAATATCCATGAATTAAATGTTAAAAGATGACTTATATTCCATCTACCATTATTTTTAATGAAGAGTAAAACAGTAAAAAGAATAATTAATACTTTATTGGTAATGAAAAATGATAAAAAAATTGGAACATTTAAATTTTTTTTAAAATGATAGATATAATGGGACAAAATGAGTAATATTAAATTTTTAGTATTTATTAGGGATGAAAATGAAAACCAAAACAATTTATAATTTTATTGTTTGTAACTAACTTTTTTTTTTAGATTTCAATAAGATAGTTAAAAATCACCTAGGATGGGAAATGGTATTACTGTTGATAATTGTACCCATAATGTCTGGAACACTCCCTCCGTTCCTTTTATAAGGTACAATGGGATGCTATTTTTGTTCCTAAAATATGTATTTGGGGTATATGGGGTATTTATTTATTTATTTATTTATGACACATCATTAATTAAAGGATAAAATTTTCAAACTTTAAATAGGGGTATTTTAGAAATCTATTTAAAAATTTTGATAAATTTGATACTCCCAATAATATATTTTCACCTGTATAATTTGATTATTTATATTATCTTCACTTCAAAATATAGGATGCACTTTTAAATATGTTTTGATCTCAAATGTAAAAGGTAAATGATTTTTTCATGATAAATTAATATATTTTTTTAATTTTATCTTTAACTAAATTTATTAATACAAAATATAAATTAAAAAAGAGTTAAATAAGAATATTAAATGAGAGGATTTATGAAAAAAGAATTTCTTTATAACATTTAAGATATATGATTATTTTTTTATTATAATAATTTAATTATTTATTTTTTAAATTTTATAATGGAAGAAATATTTTATAAATAAGAACACAGGAAGTAATTAAAACAATAGCTTGTAGGAGGATAAAAATTTCTGCTTCTAGAGATGTGTGTGGTCTGAAACATGACACAAGCCAGGACGGTTGTCGGGAAAAAAATAAAAATAAAATAAACATGAAAGTGTTGGGAAACTGGAGTCACCAAATAAAATCAAAAAGAAGAATTATTATTTAGCTAAAAGCTAAAAGTTGAAATTCTGACAAATTTGAAACAGCCAGTCATTCCCTATTCCCGAAGAAAGATACTGGTCACACAGTCACAGAAAAAGTTGCATGGAACTTAGGGCTTCTAGAACGTTATGACGTACTACCTGAGATAATTTAAATCTGGAAAAAAATTACTATTAAATGAGTATTTAATTATTTTGAATACCGTACTCCCCCCATTATGTAGGAATTAAAAAAAAATAATTTTACTGATTAAATATTTTAAAAAAATATATTATTTTTAGTAGTATCCCAATTTAATATATTATATTTAAAATATGTTGTTTCTCCTATATTTAATTGTAACTAAGGTTAAAATATAAAAAATATTTAATATCCTAAAAATTATTAAATAAGATTTATATTTTGAACCAAAACAAACTTTTGAAGCATGACTTATATTTTAGATTGAAATATTCCTTAATCGCACCCTTTATAATCTTAATACCAATAAAATAAATTAGATTATATTTTTTTAAAATAAGTCATTTTTAATTATTTTACTAAAATTAATACAAATTAATTATATTAATAAAATTATTTAAAATTTACTTTGATTTTCTTTTTTATCCTAATAAATATCATAAATTTTAAAAATATACTCCATTGGATTTAAAATATAATTGATATTTAACTAATTGTACATGAACCAAAAAATATACTTTTACTTATTAAATTTATAAAAAAAATACATTATTTTTTAATAGTACCCCTATTTAATAATTACATTTAAAGTTTACTATCTCTCTTATATTTAATTATAGATAAAGGTAAAATAAAAAAAAATATTTAGATTCTGTTTGGTTGGAAGTTTTTTAAGGGGAGGAAAGGGAATTGGAGAGGATTAAATCCCTTCCTTTTATTTGGTTAAAATATTGGAGGGGATTGGAGGAATTTAATCCCCTTCAATCCCCTCTCCCATCCCTTTATAAATTTTTCCCAAATTTAGATTTTTTTAGAGGAAATTAAGTAATTATAATTCAATTCCCTCCAATCCCCTTCAATTCCTTCCTAAACCAAACAAAATTTCATTAAAATATCTTCAATCCCCTCTTCTTCAATCCCACTAAATAAGAGAATTTTAAAATTCCTCCAATCATTTCCCTTCCAATCCCCTTCATTAAAATTTCCTCCAATGTTCTCCCCTTCAATCCCCTCATTGAACCAAACATACCCTTAATGCCATAAAAATTATGAAATAAGACTTATATTTAAAAAAAAATCTTGAAAAAAGACTTATATTTTGGATTGGGGGGAGTATAGTATTTTTTAAAGTAATTAATACTCCATCATATAATTTCTAAGAAATGACATTTTTTAAATAAAGAAATTAATATTCACAAACTCTTGGATAGTGACTTATACTTGAAACTATAAATTTCTTCTAAAAAAGTGAATTATATAAAGGAATCAAGGGAATATCAAATAATTAATAATTTCTTATACTTCCTCTTGTTCATATAAAGTATCATTTTGGGGTTTTTACATAAATTAAGGAAGTTATTGAAAGATATAGATTGTTGTAAAATTTAATAATATTTTACTAAAATACTCTTAACTTAAATTTATTTTACACATACTAAAAATAATTAAGAGTAATGATGAGAGATAAGATAATTAAAAATATAATTAGTACTTCATCATCAATATTTTAAAGTGACAAATATTATGAAAAATTTTAAAATCTATAAAAAGATAATTTTTACAAACCAAAAGGAGTATAATTTTTATTTTGGCCACTCTGAATGGAGTATAATTGCTTCTTCTATTTTCCCACAATTAATATTTTGGACATTTTACTTTGTTTTCAAGCCATTGTCACTTTATAATTTTGAAATAGCATTATTGTTTTTTTTTTGACAATTTTACACTTTAAAAATAAAGGAAGAAAAGGATGTCGCAAAACAAATTAAAAAATATAGTAAAATACTTACAAATATAATTAATAAGAGTATTATAGTAAAATATAATAAATTTTTATTTATCCTTAAATTATTTATTAACTTCCTTAATCTATATAAATAATTCTAAAGTATCAATCGCCTCCAATCCTTTAATTCACCTTCTAGAAGAATTTTTTTATCATAAATATAAGTTATTTTACAAGAATTTGTGAAACATTAATTACTTTATTCCAAAAATTTTTTTATTGAAAATTTTTTTATGGAACATTAATTGATTTAGAGAGTGGTACTTTTTTTATAAATAAATGATATTTATTATGAGTAAAGATAAAAAGAAAAACATTTTTTAGACAAATTTAATTATATAACTAAATTTTCTCTGTTCCAGTAAGTTAGTTAAAAGTGACTTATATGAAGAATCGAATGGAGTACTCCTTCTTATCCTTATTATATAACTAAATTTAAAGATTCCTCATGTTTTAGAATAATTAAGCTAGGGGTACACAAAGACAAGGTAATACCTGATTAATAGTCAACCCGATACCTAATTTTTGTAAGGTTAGACAAGATCTAGCCAACTCAGCATATAAGACAAGGGTTGGCTCGATCTAAAAAAATATTTAAAATAAAAAATAAGTTAATTTTATTTATTAACAAAAATATAATTACATTAATTAATAATATATTTTCTTAAAAAGTAATATTATAATCAAAAGTAACATTTGTTTAAATTTAAAAAATACTTAATAATAATGTATTATTTTTACTCAATATTAAGAAATTAATCTAAAATTTTGAATAAAATTAAAAGATTAAATTCTTAAAAATATGCACAATAATAATATAACTAATTTATTTCATATGTTGTATCAAGAAAAATATCATATAAATTTTTTCAAAAAACATATAAAATTATGCATATATATCGAGATAGGGGGAGACCAGATCTTGTTCTCAACCTGGTGTTAACCTGATCCAATCTTTAAAACCAACCCGATCTATTGGGTAGGACCAGACCTATTGAGTTAATTGAACACCCCTTAATCAAGCAAACAATTGAATCAACAAATATAACATTAATGAAATTAAAGGAGAAAATCATCATCCACTAATCCATAATCAAATTACAATAATCTAAAGTAAAGGTTTAACTATATATAGTGAACTTTTCCATGAACAAAATACATAACAAATCAGCCACAAAGGGAAATATATGAAAAACAAGAGAAAGGGGAGGAAAATCTAAAAAGTAGAGATGAAGTCTCTTGCGTGCAACCAATCTTTAACATCCATGGCCTTAATGCTCCACTAAATAGCCTCCAAAGTCACCCACAAGCATCCAAAATGCCACAAATAATGAAATCTTCTAAAATCACAAATAAATGAAGCTTTGCGTTTTGGTGTTCATCTTTTTGCTGTAACACTCCAAATTTTCACTTGTGTGAAATAATTGAGATTGAGAACCTAAATTTTATTGGAGCAAAGCTGCTCTCAGAAATTTGAATCTGCTTAAACATTTTCGCTGTTACTTTCATTGTAGTGAAACTCACTTACACTGTCACAAAATCCAAATGCTAAAACATCCCTTTTACATGCTACTTATAATGCAGCTAATTTTGTGTTTAATACATAAAAAATGATTTAATGCATTAAAAAATTTAATTTTGATGTAAAATATAATTTTATGTTTTTTATTTTATACAATATAATGACTCAATTTATTATATGAATATGAATCTTAAATCATCTGTATGAACATAAAATCTAAAAAGTCACATTATTGACCAAATCAATATATATGTAACATTACATAATAAACTAATAATATGTTCTAGAGGGTTTTTCTTTCTTTCTTTTTTATTTTTTTATTTTTTTGGTATACATGTTCTAGAGGCTTTTACTCCCATGCAAGGATGCAGCTTTTTCCGACGTGACCACAACCAGTGACCCACGTTTTTGGGGAAGTGAGACTAACTAGTGGTTTCAAAATTTTCAGTTCAACCTTTATTAACCGTTAATAATAAATTAATAATATTCCTTTTTTGTAGTATTTTATATTATCACGTGACTGCCACTTTCTGACCCTTCGTATGGTCGTTTGCGTGTTGCGCAGGTTTTGATTATAACTCTCGTCCCTGGAATAACAAAACCGGGTCCTTCTAGATGCTGATGCTCAATGCTTTGATTGTCACCCCCTTTTATCTTTTCCAGAATTTTATCCATGCGATGTGATATATTTTTATTCTTTTTATAAAAAAAGCCATTAGTGGAAGTTGATATTTCTATTCTAGTTATAATTTATAAAAAGTAAAAATCAGATGAAATAAGCCAAATGGGAATGTTTTTAACTTTCCCAGAGGAATTTGCAATGTTAACGAAGGATAAAATTGTATAAAAATAATTAATAGTTATTGAAATTTCAAAGTGACAATTTTATAAAAAAATAGTGAAAACTTCAAATCAACAATTTTTTTGAAAAAAATAGGAGAGAAAGACAAAAAATTCAAAATATTTAAGAAATGAGGCTAAAGTTCAATTTGTTTCCAAATCAGGATAAAATTTTTACAAGTGATAATAGCAAATTTCCAAGTCAAAATATAATATTTTCTATTTTTACTTAATACAAAAAATTTAATTTTGGCTAGGAAAATTTTTATTATTACTTTAAAAAAAATTCTATCTTGATTTGGAAACAATGTGCTTTAGTTTCATTTCCCAAATTTTTTTTACCAGAACCTAATTTTCCCTTTTTTTTTTGTAAACAAAGGGAGTAATTGTTACTACGAAGTTTTTATTTTACTTAAAAATAATCGTTGTTTTAAAATTCTAATGAAGCTGTAATTACTTTTCTGCAATTAACAATTTTAGGCTTACCAACTTTTGATTTTATTGGGGGGGGGGAATATATAAGAAATAATTACAAAATTAATGTAATGATATTAGTCAACCGTTGTTATATTTTGTTACAGTTTAGGTTAATTAATAATTTTTAATTTGTATGCATTACCTGTTTTTTTTTTGGGACCAACTATGTGCGTTACATTTAACATCAAATCACCAATCAAAAACCATGAATATCAATATTTTGAAATAAACGTTCATCAAATATTTTCAAAAAATGGGAGTAACTTTCTGTTCATCAGTATATGCTTGTATAACTTTTTTTTTGGTAAAATATGCTTGTATAACTTTAAATCACAGTTATTTTGAAACTGAGATATTAATATTTTTAAATTACTAATATTTGTTTAAGATATCCATAAATCTTAAAATATTGATGCTTTTCTTCTTTTGTTGAACTTTTACTAGGAATTACTGTCCGAAAAAGAACTTTACTGGGAAAAAATTGTAGAAAATTGTAGAAAGGAGTAATTAGTTTTAGACTTTAAATCCGCCTTTGGGAGGAAAAAAATTTCCAAGGCTTCTAGAAATTAAATTGCTTCTTCGAACATTTTGTTTTTCTTTATGACATTTGAATTTTTCTTCTAGTCTTATTTTCTTAATATTTAATCAAGACAGCCGGTCCCAAAAAATATCTGGACACACTTTTGTCGTCAGAGCATTTATTGTTCTTCGAATTGAATTGTGGGTGGCAAATGGTTCTCTTTCATAATTTATGTTTTAATTACATTGTCGTTGTTGATTAATTATATAAAAATAAGGAATAAGTAAATTTTAATAAATATATTATTTTTTAATAGTATTTCTATTTAATATATTGTATTTAAAGTTTATTATTTTTTATATTTAATTATAAATAATAGTAAAATAAAAAAAATATTTAATATTCTAGATATTACTAAATGGAACTTATATTTTGAACCAAAATTTTTGTTTGAAAATGGAGTTATAATTTGGACCAAAGTGAGTTTATAAGTAAATTTTGGAAAGAAAAGTTACTTCAAAATATAAGAGAAAAATATGAATTTTTATAAATATGATATTTTCAAAATATTCTTATCAAATTAATAAGTATTAATTAATTTAGAGTAAAAGAAAAATCATTAATTGAGAGTAATTTTGGAAAAAAAAATTATGTTTCACTATAAATTAAATTATTATAATTAACTTTATTGGCATGTATATCATAGTTTTTTCTTTTATATTTAATATTGGAAGGAGTAGTATTATTTTCATTTCAAAATAATTATTTGGAGATATAGATTAAGAAAGTTAATAAATAACCTAGAAATTAACAAAGTTTAATTGTATTTTACTATAATATCTTTTATTAATTATGTAATATTCTTTAATACTTCTTTCTTTCTTTATTATTATTGAAGGATAAACTTGTAAAAAATAATTAATTTTATCTTAACAATTGTAAAATAACAATTATTTTGAAATAAGGGAAAAAGCTCAAAGCGTCAATTGGTTTGAAAGGGAAGAAGTACTTCCTTTGATCTCAAATGTAAGGAACAAATATGATATCTTTTTTATTTCAAAATATAAGAGATAAATATAATTTATTCCATACATTTATTTAGTTTTTCCAATTATACTCCTTATTAAATGTGAGTTAATGTTTTCCTATAAGAGACAAATTTAGCCACATATACATTAATTTAGCGATATCTTGATAAAACTTTTTTAAATTTGAGAGATATTTAAGATAATTAACTATTTTTAACACTAAGAATCTATGTAAACTATGTATTCAACTATTTTTAACACCATTCTTAACCTGTGTAAACTATGTATTCATACCATACATTTGAGATTGGAGGAAGTATTATTTTGACTAATTAATTATTAATTAATTTTAGCTTAATATATTAATATTCTTTATTTTTTAATCGTTTGCTTTTTAAATTTCCACCCAAGATTGTTTTAAAACAATAAATGAAATTAAATGCTTAATGTAGTACAAATTAAAAGTTTTGAGATTAAATTAAATGAATATTCAAAAGAAAAAATTGAAAAGTAAAAATATTAGAGTCTAAAATAATTGTTAAATTTAAAATTCCTACTTCAAATATTACTTTCAAGTCTCTTCCATTCACATAAATTATCACTTTGGGGCTTTTGTGATTATTATTTGGGCTTCCATCGGTATCAAAGAGAATATGTAGAGGGATATTTATGTCAAAGATATTTTAGTAGAGTAGTATTATTGATCTGTATGAAATATTCAACAATTTATGTGAACTGAAGAATCCGCATTCGGTGCTTATAGGTGAGCACCCAATACTCATCATTTTGGATGAATATACATTATTTACTTTTAATCTGAATAATCCAGATTTATAATTTTTTATTTTGATTTTTTTACATAATAGCAACATTATTTTTTTAAAAAAATAACAATTATAAAATTATATCTATTTTAGATTCTGTATCTAATAAAATAAAAATATATTAACAATATAATAATAAAATATAATTAAATCTGAATCGTTTAGATGAGCACACCGTATGACAATATTCTCCATTGGAGTAACTCTTTAAGACTTGTTTGGAAGTTAAAAAGAAAAGAAAGAAACAATAAAAAGAGGACTAAACGGTAAGTTGCCTCTTCCATGTTGGTTTTTTTTTTTTTGGCATCTTCCATGCCTTTAAAATTTGAAATTATGATATAGGAAGTATCTTAAAAGATTTTGAAAAAAATAATGATTTCGAAAATTGAATAAAGAATATTTTATTTTTCACGCCGTTTACAACAAACTTTTAAATAAAAAAGAATTCAATAAATCCTTTTTTGTCCTTTTCAATTTCAACCTTGAGCAAAAAAAAGTCCCTTTTCAATTTCAACCGTTCATTTATCTGTTTTAAAAGAGTTAATCGAGCCAAATGAGACCCACGCGGAATTATATTTTTTTGTGTCATGTACTCATTTTAGTATTTATCTCCTAAATATATGATATATTATGGAAAAATTACTAAAAAAATCTCAAAATATGAGAATATTTATTTAAATGTTTTAACACTAAAAAATATTACATTTAAGTCTCATTTCTTAAAAAATGAGTATAAAAAACTTTATTATTGAGTATAAAATAGTGAAATATGAGTATAATGTTAGCAAGGCTGACTTCCCAAGAGGGGGGTGAATTGGGAAGATTGAAATTTTTCTGCACAAAGTAAAGCAAGTGAAAATATCACAGTATAATGAAAATAACATGTAAAACAGAGCAAGTTGATAAGTAGAGATAAGGAGAAGAAAACTCAGTGATTTATCCTGGTTCGGTCTATCCACTTGACCTACATCCAGTCCCCAAGACACCTCTTGAGATTTATCCACTATCCAGCAAGAATTTCAACGGGCTTCTTACTAAGGCCACAGTACACGAGTCTGCTCTGTTCTGAACTCTCTCAAACTCTCTAAGCACTTTCTCTATGTGCTTCCCAATCCCCTTGTGAATACCCCTCACAAGTAAATCTATCTTTCAGATGAAGAGTAGATTGTTTACAAATGAATAACTCTCTAGAATAGAGTAGATATGAAAGTTTAAGTACAAATAATGAAGTTGGAAGGGTAAAAGCTTTTGAGATGAAGATTCAGCAGAAATTCGGTATATACAAGTTTGATTCGTCACCCACAACTTCAAATAATGTTATATTTATAGATTTAGATATCAAATATCCGTTAGAGACTAAATCTATCCGTTGGGGAAGTTATCCAACGGTTACTCTGAAAAACTATCCGTTCACCAACCGCATTTAATGTTTCTGACATACTGAAATTCGAATTTCGGTTGGCCAACAGACGAATTTCGAGGGAACCGAAGGTTAAAGCCTCCAACGTAAAAATGCGAAGTTCGTCTGTCCATAGAGTGAAATTCGAATTTCGAAACTCATAAAATATTTTCACAATGTGACATACGAATTTTTAAGAAGTAAGATTTTCTGTTAAGTGTGAACAGTGTTTTCAATTTGCTACAGTGCCCTCGAAATTTGAATTTTGGATGCCCAAAATTCGTCTGTCCATTGAACGTCCAAATAGACACAGTAGTTCACTTTCTTTGAAATTCGAATTTTGACAGAGTAAAATTCGTCTGTCAGAGACCAGTTTTGAGACTTAAATCATTCTTGATCTCAGATGAACTTTATCAAATTTACTCTATATGCCTTACTCCTACTAGAGTAGCCAAGAAATATACCTTCATCTGATTTAGCATCAAATTTACCTAGGTTTTCTTTGCCATTGTTGTGAATGAAGCATTTGCATCCGAACACATGGAGATGGGACAGATTTGGCTTTCTCCCCTTGTACAGCTCGTATGGAGTCTTTCCTAGGATGGGTCTGATGTATGCTCTGTTGATGATGTAACTAGCTGTGTTCACTGCATCAGCCCAGAATACTTGAGAAAGTTCCTTCTCATTCAGCATAGCTCTGGCCATCTCCTCAATAGTTCTATTCTTCCTTTCTACTACTCCATTTTGTTGAGGAGTCCTAGGAGCAGAGAAGTTGTGGTCAATTCCATGCTCACTGCAGTACTCCAGGAAGTATGCATTTTCGAATTCTCCTCCATGATCTGATCTGATGGACACAATAGAAATACCTTTCTCATTTTGCACTTTCTTGGCTAAGGTTACAAATGCATCAAAGGTATCACTTTTAGAAGAAAGAAATAATGTCCAAGTAAATCTAGAATAATCATCAACAATTACAAGCACATACAGATTGCCACCTAGACTCTTTACCCTTGAAGGTCCAATTAAGTCCATATGCAACAATTCAAGTGGTCTTGTTGTGGTAACTGTGTTTTTGGATTTGAAGGATGATTTAGTTTGTTTTCCTTTTAAGCATGCATCACATTCTTTATCCTTTTCAAAAGATATTTTTGGCAAACCAGTAACTAGCTCATTTTTAACCAGTTTAGACAATTGATTCATATTGACATGAGCTAATCTCCTATGCCATAGCCAACTATCATTATTCTTACTAATTAAGCATACAGAATCTAAAGGAGGAAGTTCATCAAGGTCAATAGTGTAGCAGTTACCATCCCTTTTAGCTTTGAGGATTACTCTGTGATCACTTTTTCTGAATACCAGGCAAAACTTTGAGTCAAACAGCACCCAGTTTCCTTTGTCACAAGTCTAACTCACGCTTAGCAGATTGTGGTTGAGGCCAATCACAAACAGCACATCTTCAATGGATGTTTCAGGATTTTTGCCCACAATGCCAATGCCAACAATTTTACCATATTGATCACCTCCAAAGGTCACCTTTCCTCCTTTTTTTGTCTCTAAGGGTGATGAACTTCTCCCTGTCACCAGTCATGTGACTTGAGCAGGCACTGTCCATATACCAGTTGTTGCTTTTCTTAGCTTTGAGACAGACCTCTTCATCCTGATCACTGCTGTATGAGGGTGTAGCTTCTTCAGAAGCAAGTGCCATTAGACAAATGTTGGCAATCTCATCTTCATCTTCTTCTTCCTCATCTGAGCTGTTGCCCCATATGGATGAGATGTACGCCTTCTTCTTTTTCCCTTTGTCAGCACCTTTCTTTTCTTTTTCTTGCTTCTTGAGGAATTGGGGGCAGTCCCATTTTATGTGTCCCTGCTTCTTGCACTCATAGCAAGTCACAGATTCTTTTGCCTCTTTCTTGCTTTCCCCAGCATCTACTTTCTTGAAGAATCTCTTGTTCTTCTTCTTGCTATAGAATCTTCCGAATTTTGTGACCATCATAGCCAAGGTTTCCTCATCAAGTTCATCCTCTTCGTTAGATTCTTCTTCCTTTTCATCAGCAGCTTTGAGAGCAAGGCCTTTCTTCTTTCTGTCCAGCCCGGCTTCCTTGAGAGCTTTGATTTTTCCTTCATACTCCTCAAGGCTCCCGAAGAGAGCTGTGACAGAGGCCATTGATTCTCCTCTGGCTTCTTCTATTGCTGTCACCTTGGGCTGCCATTCCAGAGGGAGAGCTCTGAGAATTTTTCTCACTTTCTCTGATTGAGTGTATTCCTTTCCTAGGCTCTTTAGTTGATTCACAATGAGAGTGAATCTCTTTTGGAGCTCCTTTACAGTTTCTCCTTCAGACATCCTGAAGCTCTCATACTCTCCAATGCACGTAATGAGTCTGTTCTCCCTGACCCCAGATGTCCCTTCATGTGCAATCTGCAGAGTGTCCCACATCCCTTTTGCAGTGGTGCATTGTGAGACCCTGTAGAATTCGTCCTGGTTCAGGGCACTGACTAAACAATGCTTTGCTTTAAAATTCAGTAGGACTCTCCTTCTGTCTTCATCATTCCACTCTGATTCCAGCTTCTCTTTGTATCTTCCATCTTCAGTTAGAGCCATTGGGACGAAATCTCCTTTATCAATGACTGATCAGATGTCAAGATCAATTGATTGGAGGTAGATCTGCATCCTCATCTTCCAGTACCCATAATGCTCTCCACTGAAGCCTGGTGGTCTGTTAGTGTTGTTCCCTTCAGGAAGTATACTCTCTCCAAAGCCAGCCATCTTTGTTCCCGGACTGTGAAATCCTTTGAATGGGAATCCGGGCTCTGATACCACTTGTTAGCAAGGCTGACTTCCCAAGAGGGGGGGTGAATTGGGAAGATTGAAATTTTTCTGCACAAAGTAAAGCAAGTGAAAATATCACAGTATAATGAAAACAACGTGTAAAACAGAGCAAGCTGAAAAGTAGAGATAAGGAGAAGAGAACTCAGTGATTTATCCTGATTCGGTCTATCCACTTGACCTACATCCAGTCCCCAAGACACCTCTTGAGATTTATCCACTTTCCAGCAAGAATTTCAACGGGCTTCTTGCTAAAGCCACAGTACACGAGTCTGCTCTGTTCTGAGCTCTCTCAAACTCTCTAAGCACTTTCTCTATGTGCTTCCCAATCCCCTTGTGAATACCCCTCACAAGTAAATCTATCTTTCAGATGAAGAGTAGATTGTTTACAAATGAATAACTCTCTAGAATAGAGTAGATATGAAAGTTTAAGTACAAATAATGAAGTTGGAAGGGTAAAAGCTTTTGAGATGAAGATTCAGCAGAAATTCGGTATATACAAGTTTGATTCGTCACCCACAACTTCAAATAATGTTATATTTATAGATTTAGATCTCAAATATCCGTTAGAGACTAAATCTATCCGTTGGGGGAAGTTATCCAACGGTTACTCTGAAAAACTATCCGTTCACCAATCGCATTTAATGTTTCTGACATACTGAAATTCGAATTTCGGTTGGCCAACAGACGAATTTCGAGGGAACCGAAGGTTAAAGCCTCCAACGTAAAAATGCGAAGTTCGTCTGTCCATAGAGTGAAATTCGAATTTCGAAACTCATAAAATATTTTCACAATGTGACATACGAATTTTTAAGAAGTAAGATTTTCTGTTAAGTGTGAACAGTGTTTTCAATTTGCTACAGTGCCCTCAAAATTCGAATTTTGGATGCCCAAAATTCGTCTGTCCATTGAACGTCCAAATAGACACAGTAGTTCACTTTCTTTGAAATTCGAATTTTAACAGAGTGAAATTCGTCTGTCAGAGACCAGTTTTGAGACTTAAATCATTCTTGATCTCAGATGAACTTTATCAAACATTCAGACAAATTTCCTCTATTTTCTCAAGTTTTGTTTTGTCTGAAATTCAAATTTTGAAAGAGTGAAATTCGAATGTCACAAAGTAGCTTTTTTTTGACTCAGATGAAAATTCGAATTTTGCTAAGTAAAAGTTCGTCTGTCAGATAGCATTTTTCAAACTTAGTTTCTTCTTAATTTCAGATGAACTTTAGCAAAGCTTCAGACGAATTTCTTTGGTTTTCATAAATGGCATTTTGTCTGAAATTCGAATTTTGAGACTGTGAAGTTCGTCTGTCACAAAAAGGCTTCTTTCAGACTTAATTGAAGTTCGAATTTTGAATGACCAAAATTCATCTGACAGAGGGACACCTTTCCAGACTTAATCAGTTTTAGCTCGAAATTCGAATTTCCAAAAGTAAAGTTCGAATTTCCAACTTGACAGTTCAGTTATACTTTCAAACTTCGTCTGTTTGTGAGTATTTTCCAAATAGGTAAAGATTTAAATTTCAAATCAAGGTTTGAAAATGTCTTTTTCTCAAATAAAAAATCTTTTACCCAATCTAAACAAAAACTAAAGATCCTACAAAAGATCTAATAGCCAATTCACAGAAGACCTTCACTTGAAACAGCTTTAATCTCCTTTGATATCTTCAATCCAAGCTCTTGAGTGTTGGTTTGGAATCATCAAAACTCTTGATCCAACATATAAAATATTAGAATATGATTTTATATTCAACACTTAAGTTTTCTATGCTTATTTTTCATGATTGTATACTTATTTTTTACAATTTTACAATAATTTTGACCATGGAACTTTGGTATAACATTTTATAGTATTGAGACTTTTTAATAAATATTTTCAGATTTTACGATTTAATAGTGATTTTTCCATATATTATCACTACAAAAAATCACATATTCTCTTCTTTTTTCTTAATTCTTTTAAGTAAAACACTGTCCAACATCTAATGCTATTGACAAAATCAGATTTAAATTGGGTCAAGTCTCAATTAGGAGGAAACATTTCTTAATATAACTTCTTTCTTCCTCAATATTAATGATAAAAAAAAACAACAACATGAATGCTTGAGACCTAATATAAAGGGTTTTTGTCCAATGTTTTAAAAACTGGACTAGATATTGGAAAAAAAAATGTCATTGGGTCACGATTTTTATGGTTCAACTAGTTAGATCGGCAGTCGAACCGGTGACAAAATAATTAAATAAAAACAATATTATATATAATAATATGTGTAAAAAAAAGAAAACATCAAATTGCTAAGAAAATAAATTTAAGTATTCCAAGTTCGTAATAAATTAAGAAACTCATATTGTAATAATATATATTAAATCATTGAATATAATATTAAAACATTTTAATACAATAATACTATATGATCATAACATTATAAAATGACTATACTCTCTTCGTTCCCAATTATAAGAAATAAATAACTACTTTATCAGTGAAAAAACAGTTTCGGTAATTAAATTCATTAATTTTGCTACAATTTTAATTTTTTTCCAAAATTGCCTATATTAAAAGTTTAAAGTGAGATTAATTGATTATTAGTAATTGTTAAGACAGTCTTAATATTCAAGGGTATAAAAGAAAAATGATATTAATTATTTTACAAATTTTATCGATATCTCTTATATTTTGAGATGAATAAAGAGTCTCAAAATTCTCTTATAATTAGGGACAAAGGGAGTATAATACAATGAAAATTTTTATTTTTAAAATTAGTAATTTTAAAATAGAAAGGGAAATATTGTTTTTACTCTTTAATCATTTTTATAATTAATAATTTTGGTAAAAAATTAAATTTAGATTAAATTTTACATAATTTTAAAAACTGTCAAATTCTCTGAAAACTGCTCTGGTTTCCAACTCAATTACGGTTTACAGCTGAAAAGCCGATTCAAAGTGATCCAATCCATTTTAACCCCTAAAGTGGTTTAAAATTGAAAATCGAGCCGTTCTTATCTCCGAGTGATGGTCTAATTGATTCAACAGTTCAGTCTAGTTCTCAAAATATTGGTCTTTTCTTTTATATATATATATATATATGTATGTATGTATATATATATACACACACATACACGGCAGCTGACCTAGAAATTTTTTAGTGTGGGGGCAATATATATAAATATGTATTAAAATATAACAAACTACTATTAGAATGCGAATTTATATATAAAATTATGAATATACATAAAAATAAATTGTGAATATGCATCAATACATCATAATTGATCTCAATGACTTTTCATGTTTTGGAAAAAACTAAATGAATTTTTCATTTCCAATACTATAAAAAATTTATTTCTGCATGAGTAACTAAAAAATTATTCAACAATTCATTTTCTAAACCATGAGCACTTAGATCAACTAGCAAGAGTTATTTCAACTTAATCAAAGGTTTCGAGTTCGAGTCCTGGAACGCAGCAGCGCAAATGGTCAGGAGAGTCTACCCTTATGATACTTGTCATGCCTCAATCCGGATTAGTCTAGGTACCATTGAAGTCCTCATAGTTCGAGTGAGGCAGGCTCAAGATACCGGGTTCTGACACAAAAAATAATTCATCTCCTATAAAATGTCATATCTGATTCTTGATAATATTGATTATATTCATGGCAAAAAAAAAAAACTTTTTCAATCATTTACTACCTATACAATTTTATATCAAATTCTCAATGATATTCATTATATTATCAATTTTTTAATTTTAAAATTAAGAAAGGAACGAGCCAATGACAATAGAAAACAACACACAAAATTGGAGAACGAGGTTGAAAGATGAAAAAAAGGGTACAATTTTTTGTTCTTTAATGAAGAAATGAGTTATTAACACGTAAGGAAGGAACAACGTAAAGGGATAGAAAGATTTAATAGCAATAAGGTAATATACTTGAATCACGGGGGCATTTAATTAGAACTGATATTATATATACTAGAATTAAACTAAATTGAAAAAAAGCTGCCCCCACACATGTACATGTCGGTCCACCTCCTACATATATATATATATATATATATATATATATAAAAGGTTATGAATATCTTAGCATTCAGTTCAATCATGATTTAGTTCTTACTATATATATATATATATATATATAAGGTAATGAATATCTTAGCATTCAATTCAATCATGATTAGTTCTTACCCCATGTTTTTTCAGTCTCCTACAAGAAAAGAAATATCAATTCGAACCAAATTAAAAAAAAATAAGAAGAAGATATATGTCGTATCATCTTAACATTTCCGAACATCCACGCCAAAGATGATGTACCAAACATTTGATTAACATATTTTATAATTTTTCAAACTGGTTGGTTTGTTAGATATACAATTTCTTGGGCAACTTGTCATTTACGTTTCAAGTTAGTAAATTAAACCAACTTTCAACTACTTAATGACGTTTTTTGTTGAGCAAATTACACATTCTTTTATATATAATGATGAAATAAGAGAGATGGGAAGAAATACATACTAGTCGAGGATGTTCTTCCATTGACATAATGTAAATGACATATAGCAACATCACAGGCGGATGAAATGAAGTTATGATCACATACTTTACTCACTAGTTTACCACATAAGCACTCAGAGAAAGAATTTTCTCTCACTTAATTTTTCTCTGGAGAGTGAAAAGGGACAGAGAGTGACATTTTTCTCATAGCGAAATCTTTAAGAAAGTCTATTTTTTTTAGATGCATAATTGCACGCACCCCTTAATTCTCCCTATCATGGAAGATATGGGTCAGTTTCAATTAACCGTTCTCTTCCTATATTAAAATATAATAATAATAAGCCCTAATTTTCATTGGGCTTGGTCTTATGTTTTACTTCACCCAACAAGGGTGGATTTTATATTGTGTAATCCAATATCTCCCAATCACACTTGATGGATTAACCTTTTATAATTTTTTCTTTCCATTTCATACTAAGTACTCTATAGTGACCCCACAGGCACGACGTCTACAATTAGGTATTATTGTACAAGAAATCCTTCTCTAGGACCAACACAAAATAACCTTATGCATTTCGTATTTATCTTGTTCTTATATTATGCCTTAAATATTTTATATTTACCCTTATACACTTTTACTCATGGCAAATTTAATCCCTCATAAGTTTTCACACAAACTTAGATTGCCTTATTCTTGCATACCAAGTATCTAAGCTTAAGATGTTAATGAAACAACTGCTTAACGGACATGTGTTAGACACTAGCGTAGATGTGTATATTTCCAGGTAATCTTTCTATAGTCCATATTTCATTTCAATATGAAATAATTGCTTTCCTAGCATAATACCTTCTGATTGAATTTATCATGACCATTGGATATATGTTAAAGTAGCTAACATTGAATCATTTCTTCATGAAAATGTCAACATCAAGGATATTAATGAAATAATTTATTCCTCTCTAGGACTCACACATCAATGAAGCAGGGATCTATTCACTTGCCTCCTAATTGCAGCTTTAAAACACATGCAGTATGAATTGCATGCTACGGTGTTACTCTTATCACATAAGAGTATTTGTCAATTTTTGGTTTGTTGTTAACACCGTACAGATTTAAGTTCAGACACACACAGTGTCTAACCCGAATTCTACCAATACTTCTACTTATCATGACGTTCTTGTTGGAAAATTCATCATCTGGTTGCATGTAGTATAGATTGTGGATATCCATAATTCGATCCGAAAATTTATATTTATTGGATCTCTTGTTGGCCTACTCACTTTCTTTTGTCAGGGTGACATATTTTGTATTGTCTCACTACCATACCTGCCTTCTTACTGATTTACTAGTCAATACAAAATGTATCATCTTTTCCCACTCCCTATGAGTGTCAAATATGGTTGCTCGTGTGAGAAAGTCAACCTTATCAACATGTACGAAATACTAGACATTGTATATTTTCATAAATATATGCACATAAATGACTCAATTATAGAAAGTGCACTTCATTTCATTCATAATAATTGATCATTACTGAGATTTATGCTATATCATATCCTCAGTATATCAAGTGATTTCATATGATCAACATACACATCTCTAGGTATTGGCTTGGTAAGGGGATCAGCTATGATTTGACTTGTAGGAATATAGTGGATTATAACACTCTTCTATGCTATGACGTTTCTTACAAAATTATACTTGGTGTCTTTGTGCTTTATCTTACTATAATACTTGAAATTTTTTGTATAAGCTATGACTGCCCCACTATCACAGTTTATTAAAATAGGATCCAATTCATCATTAATGACCCCCAAGTGTTTAATAAATCTCTTCAGTCATATTGTTTATTGTACTACTACAGAACATGTAATGAACTCTGCTTCCATGGTAGACAAAGCAATACAAATCTATTTCTTGCTACACCAAGATATAGCTACGTTGTTCAGTAGAAAAACATATCCAGAAGTTGATTTATGCTCATCTAGATATTCTTTTCAATCTGCATCGGAGTATCCTACTTAGCGTAAATTGCTTACTTGATAGTGTAGGGCATAATCTGCTATACCTTGTAAATATCTTAGGATTCTCTTCACAGATTTTCAATACTTCTGTCCTATGTTTGACTGATACCTACGGACCAAATCAACTGTATAACATATGTCTGGTTTCGTACACATAATGACATATATTAGGCTGCCAATTGCATTTGAATATGAGACTTTTTCTATCATCTTCGTTTTAGACTCAGTCTGAGGACACATGTCTCGACTCAGATTTTCTCCTCTTGAAATAAGAATATCCAAGAGGTTATAATTTTTTATGTTGAATCGCTTAAGAATTTTCTCAATATAATTTTTTTGAGAAAGGGATATTAATTTTTTTTGGCGATCTTTATGAATCTTAATTCCAAGTATATAATCAACTTCACTGATATTTTTCATCTCAAAGTTCGAAGATAGCCATTCTTAATAGCTATAATTAATTTTAGACTATTTTTGGCTAATAGTATATCATTAACAAAAAGGAATAATATCACAAGATTCTTTTCAAAATGCTTGATGTGTACATAGTGGTCTTTGTTGATTATCTAGAAATCATATGAGGTTTCCGCTCGATGAAATCTTAAATACCACTGTCTAGATGATTGGTTAAGTTCATAAATGGACATTCTTAGTTTTCAGACTTTATTCTCTTTCCCTTTCTCAATGAAACCTAATAGTTGTTGCACGTAGATTTCGTCATCTAGTTCACCATTTAAAAATTCAGTTTTTATATTCATTTGATGTAGTTCTAAATTTAAACTTACTATTATTACCAGAATTAGTCTTATAAAATTAAAACGTACAACAGGTGAAAAAGTATCTTCATAATCTATACATTCCTATTATGTATACCCTTTTGCCACTAATCGAGTATTGTATCTTTTAATCGATTCATATGTTTTTTTGTTGATTTTGGGAACCCATTTATTCCCAATTGCCTTACGTCCAGATTAAGATTAACGAAATTCCAAACTTGGTTTATTCTCATCAAATCTATTTCTTCTCCCATTACTTTCTTCCATTCATTTCTAGCAGGGCATGATAGAGTCTTATGTATTGAACTAGGCTCATCATCATCTTGTAGAGTAACAATAAGTGCAGTTTCTTCTATTGGGAAATATCTTTTTGGCACACTTTCTCTATTACTCCTCCATGGAGGGGTCTCTTGTAAGTTGTTTGTTCTGAAATAGAATCTTGCACTGATCTCTAAGAGCTCCCACTTGAATCAAAATGTTGAGATATATAATCTTATTCCTCAGTTTTTTCATGTATCTCATAACGAGATACAATATGATCTATCTCACCCCTGCTATGGAATTTACTTTCTAGAAATATTGCATCTCTAGATTTTATTTCAGTCACAATTCCATTTGAGTTTTGTCCAATGAAAACATAATCCTTAAATTATTCAGAGTATCCAATAAAAATATATTTCTTCCATATTGGACCTAACTTTCTATATTTGTCAAAAGGATTGTGGACATATGCTGCCAACCCACACATTTTTAAGATATTTAAATCTAACTTGCAATTTATTCATTGATCATCTGTTGTGGATGTGACTGACTTTGAGGGCATACGATTAAGTATGAAGGTTCCCGTTAAAAGTGCATCTCCCCAATATGAAATGGGTAGATTGGTTTGTGTCATTATGGGTTTAACCATGTCTAATAATAATATAACTAATTTATTTTATATGTTGTATTAAGAAAAATATCATAAATTTTTTTTAAAAAAACTTATAAAATTATATATATACAGAGATCGGGTGAGGCCATTTGATTCGTCCACAACTTGGTGCCCAATCTGACCCGATTTTCGAAACCAACCCGATATGTCGGGTAGAACCGGGCTTACCAAGTTATCGAGTTAATTGAACACCCCTAAATCAGGCACACAATTGAATCAACAAATATAATATTAATGCAATCAAAGGAAGAAATTATCATCCACTAATCCACAATTAAATTACAATAATCTAAAGTAAAGGTTTAGCTATATATAGTGAACCTTTCCATGAACAAAATACATAGCAAATCAGCCACAAAGGGAAATATATGAAAAACAATAAAAAGGGGAGGAAAATCTAAAAAGTAGAGATGAAGTCTCTTGCGTGCAACCAATCTTTAACATCCATAGCCATAATCCTCCACTAAATAGCCTCTAAAGTCACCCACAAGCATCCAAAATGCCACAAATAATGAAATCTTCCGAAATCACAAGTACATGAAGCTTTGCATTTTGGCGTTCATCTTTTCGCTATGGCACTCCAAAATTTCACCTGTGTGAAATAATTTTGAGGTTAGGAACCTAAATTTTGTTGGGGTAAAGCTGTTCTTTGGAATTTGTATTGAACCTACTTAAATATTTTCACTAAAACTTTCCTAGTGAAACTCACTTTCATTGTCACAAAGTCCAAATGCTAAAGCATCCCTTTTACATGCTACTTCTAATGCAGCTAATTTTGTGTTTAATACATTAAAAAATTTAATTTTGATGTAAAATATAAAATCTTTAGATTTGTAACTCGAAATAATGCAGTTAATTTTCTGTTTTTTATTTTATACAATATAATGACTCAATTTATTATATAAATATGAATCTTAAATCATCCGTATGAACCTAAAATCTAAAAAGTCACATTATTGACTAAATCAACATATATATATATATATATATATATGTAACATTACATAATAAACTAATAATATGCTCTAGTGGTTTTTTTTTTTTCCTGGTCTACATGTTCTAGGGGCTGTTATTCCCATCCAGCTTTTTCTGATGTGACCACAACCAGTGACCGATCTTTTTGGGGTAGTGAGACTAACTAGTGGTTTCAAATTTTTCAGTTTCAACTTTTATTAACCGTTAATTGGTAAAAAAAAACTTTTATTAACCGTTAATAATAAATTAATAATATTCCTTTTTGGTATTTTATATTATCACGTCACTGCAATTTCCTGGCCCTTCATATGGTTTGTGCTTGTTGTGCAGGTTTTAATTATAACTCTCGTCTCTGGATGAACGAAACCGGGTCCTTCTAGATGCTGATGCTCAGTGCTTTGATTGTCGCCTCCCTTTTATCTTTCCAGAATTTTTTCCATGCGACGTGATATATTTTTATTCTTTTTATAAAAAAAAGCCATCAGTAGAAGTTCATATTTCTATTCTAGTTATAATTTATAAGAAGTAAAAATCAGATGAAATAAGCCAGATAAGAATGTTTTTAACTTTCCCAAAAATAAATCAATTATTGTTAGGTTATTTTCTTAAAAAAATTAGAATTTTCTGAAAAAATTGACTTCACTTAAAAAGTTACACTGGCTAAACAGAACCCAATAAAGTTTTACTCTCTGAATGTTTTATAATATTTTTCTAGAAAGATCTTAACTCCTTAATCCATTTTTTAATAAAAATGTATTTATGTCTTTCTCATTAAAATATAATATATTTAGTTGCGGAAATAATACAAACTTTTACCATTCATATTGATTAAATCTCTTCCCATTCATCCCATTTGTCATTTATACGTCTGCGAATTGTGAGTCACTCTGATTCCAAAAAAAAAAAATGCTTTCGAGGACCTATGTAGAAACTTAATTGAAATTAAATACCTTAAATATTTGAAATTTGCAAGAAGGACCGTTGTCCCTTACTAAAAAGAAAATTAAAAAAAGGGCAAATTAGGATGTGAAACCCAAAATACCCAATTCTCCAAAAAAAAACTATAGGAGAAAATGCCCTCATTCACTCGAAAACTTATCTATGTTGGAAATAACGTAGGTGTACCAAATGTTTAGTTCAACTAGTAAAGAGTTATATTAACTTAATTAAAATATTTGAATTTGAGTCTTGAGAATACATGTGTTAAATATTTGGTAATAGAGCTTATCGTCTTTTGAGATCTTACCCGATTTAATATGAATTTTTCTAAATCCAATGAAATCTTTCAATTGAAGTGGGGTAGGTTTAGGATAGTGAGTATTTAAGTAAAAAAATGAAGGTTTAGTTTAAAATAATTATAATATTTAATGTCCAGTCCGATTTTCTTAACATTGCATTTGACTTGGTGGCCAACCAAAATTAAGAAAAATGACTTAATAAATAAAATATTTAATTTAATATTTTAGATTATAACTTCTTATGTAATTAGAATTAGAATTAGGAAACATTACTTTTAGGGACCTAGGTGGAAACTTAATTGGAATTTTTAAAAAAATCAAATTTGTGAAATTTGCAAGAAGGACAAAGGTTCTTCATTATAATGATATAAACATTTATTGTCAAGCACTTTTAAAAGTCATATTAAAGTTAAATTAAAATGATAAAGTTTAAAATTAAAACATAGATAAATAATAGATATAGCAAAGATTAAAATGATATTGTTATCACATAAAGAAAAAAATTTAGGAAATAAACACAAAAAATAAGCAAAACTTGAGGGAAAAAGAAAAAAGTTAGAAGAGAGGAAGTTTATAAACCTTTGTTATTAAGTACTTTTAAGAGTTATATTAAAATTAAATTAAAATAGTTAAGTTTAAAATTAAAGTATAGATAAATAATAGATATTACAAATATTAGAATAATATTATTATATAGAGAAAAAATTCAAGAAATAAAAAAATGAGTAAATATTGAAGAAAATAAGGAAAAATAAAATCCATTTGGCACTTGAAAGTCCCGCATTGCTCAAGTTTTAATAAAGTGGGTGTGTTGAAGCCTATATAAAAATAGTTTTATTGGTCATGTTTGAAGCAATATATTGAATATTCTTGATATATCTTAATAGGCTTGGAAATTTTTTTTTTTTAGCTCTAGAGTTGTAATTTTTTCAAGTTTTTTTTTTAAATATGAACTTGACCAATTTTAACGATCATTGACCGGTTTTTTGGGGGGATCGGTTTTGGGAGTGTTCTGGCCCAGACCAGTGACTGGTTTCAGGTTGAACTGGTCGAACCGACCGATTGGATCCGATTTTCAGAACCATAGTCAAATATTTGACATCCATACTTAGGAAGATTCCTTAACTTATCTAAGTATCCTTCTACAAAGGGGCCACACACGTGGCGTCCATTGGTTGGATTTCATATGATAATTTTAAAATGCATAATACTCCCAATAAGATGCAAATAAGATGATTAATTTAAACCCTGAGACAGATTTTGATTCCCAAGTTTTGTGTATTAAGCAAATTTAATTGGAATATGTCTACCCTTTATTCTTAATATTGTAGGAAAGATTGGTCATTATTATCAGCAAGAAATATTTTCAATTCATAATTAAAAAAACCATATAGTTATGAAAAATGAAAAATCTCAATAATTGAATGGGATTGATGTGAAGGAAAGTAAGAGTGAAAGAAAGCCACGGGTTTGGTATAAATGAAATTGAAGAGGGAAGCAAAATTTTTTAATAAAAGTGGGAAGTATATTAAAAAAAAAAATCAACGAATACAAGTAATTACATGCCGAGTCAACGAAAGCAACATATGTACAAACAAGAGGCATCATGTGAGACACAGGAGGCAAGCAGATTTTCAATGTCTTGAAGAGTCGTTTTATGGATAGTCCATGCCTCAATGCCACGTGGACGCCTTTATCCATTTTGCCGCCAATTTTTTATTTTATAATTTTTCATACATTTACGCCTCTATTTTTCCCCCCTTTTCTTGCAGTGGTAGCTAGAGAAAATGGATTAGTGCATATGGTGCACATATTCACTTGTATATATAAAGATGTGCACTTTGTGTACAGTTTCATTTAGATCATTTATGTAAGTTTTGGTCCGTTTAGATCTTTCTACTTTTAAATTAGATTTTGATAATTTTTATCTTAAATGATATAAAATACAAAATAATATCAATGTTATAAGTTATAACTATTAAATTATTAAAAAATATTTTTCTTAAAAATATAAAATAAAATAATAAAATCTGTGTCATCTAAATCTTATCTAAACGATTTAGATGGAATGCCCATCTCAAATCAAGAGGAAAAATGGTATTTACAGTGCTTATGTCTCGATGGATATGAAAGGGGATATATCTTAGTATATGTTTGAGTTTATAATATTATATATAATAGATATATGATTTTTATTGATAAGTGGATGATTTTTTTAATAAAATATTATATTTATTTTGTATTATCATATCAGAGTGGGTCGAGTTGAGTAAAAGTGAAATTTACCAAACCGACAGTCAGATAGAATGCAAAGCCAATCATGCTGACTTAAATATAAAATTTGTGAAAATTTTATTTTCGTTTTTTAAATTTTTTAAGAAAATAAATCCAACTCAGTGACATGCTGGACCAATGGAAACCGAGTCAACCACCGAAATACAATGAATGATTCGGTGCAAAGTCAAGTTGGACATCTTGCTCAGTTCAACTTAACGTGTTTGTACTTTTATTATTATTATATTTTAATTAAAAATTTAGTTACACACATATATATGCTCGAAACAATACCTACTGGTGCAGCAGACCATGCATCAATCTAAGTGAAGCCTTCTCATTCATATAATATATGATCATGTAAAGGCATTCTAATAATATATTATCTTCCATCCAAAATATAAATTTTATTTAATTAATTATATAAAAATAAAAAAAAGGATAGTTTTACTCATTTAATCTTTCAAAAAACACATTATTTTTCGATCATATCCTTATTTAATACATTATATTTAAAATCTATTGTCTCTTCTATATTTAATTGTATATAAGGGTAAAATAGAAAAAAATATTTAATACTTTAAAAATTACCAAATAAGATTTATATTTTGGATAAAAATAAAATTTTGAAATAAAACTTATATTTTGGTCCGAATAGAGTATTCCTTAGTCACACCCTTTATAGTCTTAGTACCAATAAAAATAATTTAGATAATATTTTTTCTAATATAAACCACTTTTAATTATTTTAATAAAATAAATAAAAATTAATTTTATTAATAAAATTATCTAAAATTAACTTTGATTTCTTTTTTATCCTAATAAATATTACAAATTTTAAAAATATACCCTCTACCATCTAAAATACTTATAAGGCCTATTTAATTAATTGTACAACAACCAATAAATGTATTTTTACTTATTAAATCTATAAAAAATATATTATTTTTCAATAGCATCTCTATTTAATACATTACATTTAAAGTTTACTATCTTTCTTATATTTAATTGTAGACAAAAGCAAAATAAGAAAAAGAACATTTAATGCCCTAAAAATTATCGAATAACACTTATATTTTGGATAAAAAAACTTTTGAAATTGGATTTATATTTTGGACCGGAAAGAGTATAGTATTTTTTAAAGCAATTAATACTCCATAAAGTAATTTATAAGAAATGACATTTTTTAAATAAAGTAATTAATATTCATAAACTGTTTGAAAGTGACATATATTTGAAACCATGAAATTCTTCTAAAAAGTGAACTATATAGAGGAATCGAGAGAATATCAAATAATTAATAATTTCTTATACTCCTCTTCATATAAAGTGTTATTTTAGGGTTTTCATATAAACCAAGGAAATTATTGAAAGCTATCGATTGTTGTAAAATTTAATAATATTTTATTAAAATACCATTAACTTAAATTTCTTTTACACATACCAAGAGATAATTAAGAGTAGTGATGAGGGATAAAATAGTTAAAAATATAATTAACACTTCATCATCAACAATTTAAAGTGGCAAATATAATGAAAAATTTTAAAAATCATAAAAAGACAATTTTTACAAATCAAAAGGAGTATAATTTTTGTTTTAGCCATCCCGAAGGGAGTATAATTACTTCTTATATTTTCCCACAATTAATATTTTGGACATTTTACTTTGTTTTCAAACCATTGTCACTTTATAATTTTGAAATAGCATTTTTTTGACAATTTTATCCTTTAATAATAAAGGAAGAAAAGGACATCACCAAAAAAAATATAGTAAAATATTTACAAATATAATTAATAAGAGTATTATAGTAAAATATAATAACTTTTTGTTTATCCTTAAACTGTTAGCAAGGCTGACTTCCCAAGAGGGGGGGTGAATTGGGAAGATTGAAATTTTTCTGCACAAAGTAAAGCAAGTGAAAATATCACAGTATAATGAAAGCAACGTGTAAAACAGAGTAAGCTGAAAAGTAGAGATAAGGAGAAGAGAACTCAGTGATTTATCCTGGTTCGGTCTATCCACTTGACCTACATCCAGTCCCCAAGACACCTCTTGAGATTTATCCACTTTCCAGCAAGAATTTCAACGGGCTTCTTGCTAAAGCCACAGTACACGAGTCTGCTCTGTTCTGAGCTCTCTCAAACTCTCTAAGCACTTTCTCTATGTGCTTCCCAATCCCCTTGTGAATACCCCTCACAAGTAAATCTATCTTTCAGATGAAGAGTAGATTGTTTACAAATGAATAACTCTCTAGAATAGAGTAGATATGAAAGTTTAAGTACAAATAATGAAGTTGGAAGGGTAAAAGCTTTTGAGATGAAGATTCAGCAGAAATTCGGTATATACAAGTTTGATTCGTTACCCACAACTTCAAATCATGTTATATTTATAGATTTAGATCTCAAATATCCGTTAGAGACTAAATCTATCCGTTGGGGAAGTTATCCAACGGTTACTCTGAAAAACTATCCGTTCACCAATCGCATTTAATGTTTCTGACATACTGAAATTCGAATTTCGGTTGGCCAACAGACGAATTTCGAGGGAACCGAAGGTTAAAGCCTCCAACGTAAAAATGCGAAGTTCGTCTGTCCATAGAGTGAAATTCGAATTTCGAAACTCATAAAATATTTTCACAATGTGACATACGAATTTTTAAGAAGTAAGATTTTCTGTTAAGTGTGAACAGTGTTTTCAATTTGCTACAGTGCCCTCGAAATTCGAATTTTGGATGCCCAAAATTCGTCTGTCCATTGAACGTCCAAATAGACACAGTAGTTCACTTTCTTTGAAATTCGAATTTTGACAGAGTGAAATTCGTCTGTCAGAGACCAGTTTTGAGACTTAAATCATTCTTGATCTCAGATGAACTTTATCAAACATTCAGACAAATTTCCTCTATTTTCTCAAGTTTTGTTTTGTCTAAAATTCAAATTTTGAAAGAGTGAAATTCGAATGTCACAAAGTAGCTTTTTTTGACTCAGATGAAAATTCGAATTTTGCTAAGTAAAAGTTCGTCTGTCAGAGAGCATTTTTCAAACTTAGTTTCTTCTTAATTTCAGATGAACTTTAGCAAAGCTTCAGACGAATTTCTTTGGTTTTCATAAATGGCATTTTGTCTGAAATTCGAATTTTGAGACTGTGAAGTTCGTCTGTCACAAAAAGGCTTCTTTCAGACTTAATTGAAGTTCAAATTTTGAATGACCAAAATTCGTCTGACAGAGGGACACCTTTCCAGACTTAATCAGTTTTAGCTCGAAATTCGAATTTCCAAAAGCAAAGTTCGAATTTCCAACCTGACAGTTCAGTTATACTTTCAAACTTCGTCTGTTTGTGAGTATTTTCCAAATAGGTAAAGATTTAAATTTCAAATCAAGGTTTGAAAATGTCTTTTTCTCAAATCAAAATCTTTTACCCAATCTAAACAAAAACTAAAGATCCTACAAAAGATCTAATAGCCAATTCACAGAAGACCTTCACTTGAAACAGCTTTAATCTCCTTTGATATCTTCAATCCAAGCTCTTGAGTGTTGGTTTGGAATCATCAAAACTCTTGATCCAACATTCTCCCCCTTTTTGATGATGACAAAATAACTCACAAACTGGATTAGTACTTGGGTTTGCTTACACAAGCTCCCCCTCAACATATGCATTACAGTTCATAAGATATCATTTTCAACAGATTAAGTGAAGAGATTCAAAGCCCAAATCATTGCAATCAAGAACATAATTTACTTAAACAAATTGTTGCAATACATATTTCAATCAGTTCTCAAAACATCAAACAAACAATAAAACAATTTAAAACTAGATACAACAAGAAGATTCAGCCTAAGATCTAAAAACATCACTTCTTCTTTGGCTTAGACTTCTTGCTGTAAGTCTTTCCTTTTCCAGATGACTCAGTAGATCTTCCAGTGTGCTTAGTCCCAGTTTGCTTTATCTTCCCCCCCTTTTTGGCATCATCAGAAAGCCCAGCAAAGTCCATTGGAGGAGGTATCTGAGTGAGAGGAACAGCACGAAGAGGGACAGGAGCAAAAGGAATTTCTGGCTGAGCTGGTGCAGTTGAAGGCTCTTCATCAGAATCATCAGAGACCTCAAGCAGCTCTTGCATTTCCTGCCTGGAAAGAGCTAGCCGAGCTCTCTGTTCCTCTGACAGCCCATAATCAGCAAGAGAAGGAGAGACTGGTGCAGGAGGAGGAAACATTTCTTCAAGCCTTCTCCTTTGAGCTAGTAGAAGGGCATTGTGAGCAATGGCAAAATAATCAATAACAGGAACAATGCTTCTTTCCTCATTGCTCATGGCTGCAACCAGTCTTTCAACTTGCTCAGATTCTTGTATAGACAGAATTGAACCCTGAGCATCCTCTTGCATAGGCTCAGGAGGGCTGTTTTCTTCCAATCCATAGTTCAAGGGTGGACCAGGACTAGGTGATTTCATGGCATCAGGACTATCATTATCATGGTCAGTGGAAGCAATCTCGAAGGGACTTGGAGGCACAGGGGATGGAGACAGAGAAGGCTCAGGGATACCAGGCTGAGGTGGAACTGAAGTGGTAGGAATTGCATTTCTAATCTCTTCATAGGCATCAGCCACCACCTTCATATTCACTGCCAACTGATGTATCTGATCTTGCAGGTGAGCAAATTTGGCATTTTGCTCATCCTTAATGCTGAGAATGAGTGTTGACAGATTGTCAAACATCTCAGTGATCTTAGTTGGCTTGGTTCGAAAGGAGGGAGTGGAAGGAGGGTGAGTGGGCCTGGATGGAGATGGAATAGGCTGAGAAGGCTGAGGTACAGATCTGGCAGGAGCCTCAGAGGTGCCTTCTTGTTGGAGGGATGCATCAGCAATAAAGAACAAATCTTCAGATTTTCCTGTTCCCTTTCCAACCCAATGTCCTTCATCTCTTTCAATGCCCATCCTTTGCAATTCCTCTTCTTTGAAGGCCTCAGTGAGCTTCCCTTTCCCCTTTTCAATGTGCTGAATCCTAGCATGCTGCAGGATTCTTGAGATAATTGCTGCATAGGGAAGTGTGGAATCTTTCCTCTGATCCCTTGCCTTTATCATACGCTGGAGAATGATATGCCCCATATTGATCAGCTTCCCACGTATGATGGCAGTCATCACATGAGCCTCTGCCCTTGTTATCAAATTGAAGCTGCCACCCTTGTTGAATATGATCCTGGACACTATGTAGTGCAAGATCCTTACTTGTACACTGAGGTCTGTGGGCTTCAACAGATTTATTGTGGGCCTATTCTCCCTTCTTCTGAACAAGGTGTCCAAGATAGTGCTTTCCTTGTAATATAGGAAGGGCTCACCTTCTTCATCAGCTGTGCTAGCCTCATCCATATACCCAGAGGATGTAATGTCAACTTTTAGCCCATCTTGTCCTGGGATTTCCAACACCTCATTGAAGGTTTCATCATCAAGCCAAATGGTCCTTGATCTCAAGGTGACCTCCCATTTCCTTTTCTTGCTGTTATACTTAAGAGAGGCATACCAAGTCTTTACTACCTCATCATCATATTTTTCAGCAATTTTCAACAGATTTTTATACTTTATCAACCATATTGCAGCATCAAAGTTGTTGGATATCAGAAATTGTTCCATATTTACACAGTGAGGCTTGATTACCTTTTTGTTGGAAAACTTGGTAGTGTACTCTTCTTGAATCTCAGGAGTGCTCCACAGTGGCAGTGTAGTCAATTCAAACTCTCCAGATTCAGTAGAAGAAGAGGAAGCTACAGCAGCAGTACCAGCCGAAGGAACTGCAGATTTTGAAGAAGAGGGCCCAGCTTTCTGAGATTCTGACTTGGAGGAGGATTTTTGACGTTTGGAAGGAGTAGCTTTACCGGGTTCGGCCTTTCTCTTGGATTTCTCTCCTTCCTTTGTAGCATATTGAGATTTGACTGTCCTCTTAGGCCGAGACCCAGCTTGTCCTGTTTCAGGAATCTTTACTCTTGCCATCTCTTGGTTGAATGATGCAGAATGTGGCTGAGAATAGATTTAAGGGATGCGAAAGGAAGTTTAATCGGTGAGAAAAGACAGTTTTTGGGCTGGAGTTAAGAGGATTGAAGAGAGAATCAGAACAGACTTGGAGGAGTTACAAATAGGGTTGCGTCTGTTCTGCGGAAAACCGTCGGTTTTAACGTATGTAACCGTCTGACAGACGAATTTTGAGGGGTCAAAATTCGAACTTCGGGCAGTTACAAGTTAAACCGTTCAGCTTGTCTTACTGACAGACGAATTTTCGTCTGAAAGTTCGTCTGACAGTGACTTGAAACAATCAATACATACAAAATCAGACGAATTTTGCTCCGACAAAATTCGAATGTTGAAAAGAAAAACAGCTTCAACAGACAAAACTTCAACCAATAGACGAATTAAGCATACAGAGCATCATCTTTCAAGCATTCAATCATCAAGAGCATAAGTCAACAGACGAATTTTGAACTGAGACTTCGAATTTTCAACTTTTATAAATATTGTCCAACATTCGTATGTTAAGAAGTAACAATTCGCATAACAGTGATGGACAATTATACTCTTGAAATTTCTGTTTTTGGAAATTTGAACTTTTAAGCTTCAACAGACGAATTTCGAGGTATTACCGAGAACTGTTCAAGGCATAACAGGCCAACGTTCGTCTGTTGATTAACCAAAATTCGAATGTTGAAAATGTTGACCAGTTCGAAAACACAGATTATCAACGAAACTCATCTAGCAATCAAACATCATACAAATTTCAGCTTTAAAAACTTATAGAATGGATCCAGACCTTAGAATAATTATCATTCACTTTACTTTCTGGTTGTTCCAATCTGGAGTGCTCCAATCTTTCAAACTTTTAGCCATTGATTTTCACAAGGAGCACCTGCAACTATATTGAAACATACTCCGATGCTCAAGTTAGAATAAATTCTAATATTAAAAATTCTGAAGACATAATTGCACAGAAATGACTTATAATTCATTGGGATTTACCATTCCCAACTCTCTCCTTATTTTGCAATGCCTGTCTTCTGGTAGAGGTTTGGTCAGTATGTCAGCTAGTTGATCCTCTGTTGGGATGTATTCCAGCTTAACTTCTTCTTTCAGAACATGATCCCTTATGAAGTGGTGTCTAACCTCAATATGTTTCGTCATTGAGTGCATGACAGGATTCTTAGTGATGTTTATGGCACTTTGATTATCACACATGATGGGTATCTCTTTCATTTTAACCTCAAGATCTTCAAGCTGCTGCTTCATCCAGATGACTTGGGCACAACAGCTTCCAGCTGCAACATACTCAGCTTCTGCAGTGGATAGAGCTACACTGTTTTGCTTTTTGCTGAACCATGAAACCAGGGATCCTCCAAGAAACTGACAAGTTCCACTTGTGCTTTTTCTGTCAGTTTTGGATCCTGCAAAGTCAGTATCAGTGTATCCTTTGAGATCTTCTCCATTGTCTTTTGAATACCAAAGACCCATCTGTGATGTTCCAATTAGATATCTGAAAATTCTTTTCACAGCTGTTGCATGGGTTTCTTTGGGGCATGATTGGAACCTTGCACACATGCAGACACTGAACATAATGTCAGGTCTGCTGGCAGTTAGGTACAGCAGGGATCCAATCATTCTTCTGTATTGAGTAATGTCAAACATTTTCCCATTTTCATCCATGTCCAGTTTGGTTGCGGTGGCCATAGGTGTTCCCATTGGCTTGGCATTCTTCATTCCAAACTTCTTTAACAGCTTCTTTAGATACTTGGATTGACTGAGAAAGATACCATCATTAAGCTGTCTGATTTGCAATCCAAGGAAGAAATTGAGTTCACCCATCATAGACATCTCGAATTCTCCCTGCATTAACTTAGAAAATTCCTTGCAAAGAGTTTCATTAGTAGCACCGAAAATAATATCATCAACATAGATTTGGACAATTAGTAAATCTTTGTTCTCTTTCTTAGTGAATAAAGTTGTGTCAACTTTGCCTCTGTTAAACCCTTTTTCAGTCAGAAAGTTGCTCAATCTTTCATACCATGCTCTAGGGGCTTGTTTTAATCCATAAAGAGCTTTCTTCAGTTTATAGACATGGTTTGGTTTTGTAGAATCCTCAAAGCCTGGAGGTTGATCTACATAAACCTCTTCCATGATATATCCATTCAGAAAGGCACTTTTTACATCCATTTGATATAGCAAAATATTTTTCATGCATGTATAAGCTAGTAGAATCCTTATAGCTTCTAATCTGGCTACTGGTGCAAAGGTTTCTTCAAAATCAATACCTTCTTCTTGATTATACCCTTTAGCAACTAATCTAGCTTTATTTCTGATTATAGTTCCAGATTCATCAAGTTTGTTTCCGAAAACCCATTTGGTACCAATAACAGGATGATTTTTGGGTCTTGGAACTAAATCCCAAACTTGATTTCTTTCAAACTGATTAAGTTCATCTTGCATTGCCAAAATCCAGTAATCATCAGTTAAGGCTTCTTCAGCACATTTGGGTTCAATTTGAGAAATGAAAGCACAATTTAGCATTTGATCCCTTAACTGTTTTCTGGTTTTGACTCTCTCTTGAACATCTCCTATCACTTGATCAACAGGATGATTCCTTTGATATCTCCAAGCTCTAGGGAGTTCTTGAGATGTTTCTTCATTATTTTCTTCATCAAACTCTTGCTCCTGGATATCTTCCTCTATGTTAACAGATTCAGATATCTTTGGAGGTTCAGTTCTACTTTTATCAGATATGCCCAGTTTTTCAAAATTGAAAGCAAGATCATCCTCATTGGTAACATGTTTTGAAATAGTTTCATTTTCAATGAAAACCACATGCACAGATTCCTCTACCACATTTGATCTTTCATTATAAACTCTATATGCCTTACTCCTACTAGAGTAGCCAAGAAATATACCTTCATCTGATTTAGCATCAAATTTACCTAGGTTTTCTTTGCCATTGTTGTGAATGAAGCATTTGCATCCGAACACATGGAGATGGGACAGATTTGGCTTTCTCCCCTTGTACAGCTCGTATGGAGTCTTTCCTAGGATGGGTCTGATGTATGCTCTGTTGATGATGTAACTAGCTGTGTTCACTGCATCAGCCCAGAATACTTGAGAAAGTTCCTTCTCATTCAGCATAGCTCTGGCCATCTCCTCAATAGTTCTGTTCTTCCTTTCTACTACTCCATTTTGTTGAGGAGTCCTAGGAGCAGAGAAGTTGTGGTCAATTCCATGCTCACTGCAGTACTCCAGGAAGTATGCATTTTCGAATTCTCCTCCATGATATGATCTGATGGACACAATAGAAATACCTTTCTCATTTTGCACTTTCTTGGCTAAGGTTACAAATGCATCAAAGGTATCACTTTTAGAAGAAAGAAATAATGTCCAAGTAAATCTAGAATAATCATCAACAATTACAAGCACATACAGATTGCCACCTAGACTCTTTACCCTTGAAGGTCCAATTAAGTCCATATGCAACAATTCAAGTGGTCTTGTTGTGGTAACTGTGTTTTTGGATTTGAAGGATGATTTAGTTTGTTTTCCTTTTAAGCATGCATCACATTCTTTATCCTTTTCAAAAGATATTTTTGGCAAACCAGTAACTAGCTCATTTTTAACCAGTTTAGAAAATTGATTCATATTGACATGAGCTAATCTCCTATGCCATAGCCAACTATCATTATTCTTACTGATTAAGCATACAGAATCTAAAGGAGGAAGTTCATCAAGGTCAATAGTGTAGCAGTTACCATCCCTTTTAGCTTTGAGGATTACTCTGTGATCACTTTTTCTGATGACCAGGCAAAACTTTGAGTCAAACAGCACCCAGTTTCCTTTGTCACAAGTCTGACTCACGCTTAGCAGGTTGTGGTTGAGGCCAATCACAAACAGCACCTCTTCAATGGATGTTTCAGGATTTTTGCCCACAATGCCAATGCCAACAATTTTACCATATTGATCACCTCCAAAGGTCACCTTTCCTCCTTTTTTGTCTCTAAGGGTGATGAACTTCTCCTTGTCACCAGTCATGTGACTTGAGCAGGCACTGTCCATATACCACTTGTTGCTTTTCTTAGCTTTGAGACAGACCTGCAAAACAATGTTTATGATTTCCTTTTAGGTACCCAAATTTGTTTGGGTCCTTTTTGGTCAGTATATTTTTCCCTAGATGCAGATGCAACTTTGGGAACCCATCCAACTTTCCTGCCAAGTCCATTTTTCCTCAAATCACAAGAACTGGAAATATGTCCCTTTTTGTTACAGAAATGACATGTAGTGAAAGGACTGCTAGATTGAGATGCAGGAAGAAAACAGTGCAGGTAATACTTTTGTCTAGCATGCCTTGGTTGATCATACGTTTCAATGTGAGGTGATGCATTAACTTTCTTTTTATTGTTCTTAGCATGCACAAAATGTCTCATATATGCATTTTGATTTTTCTTCCTAATCTTTTCCTTGACAGCACATGGGTCATAGCCAAGACCAGCTTTTCCTTGTGATATTCTTTGGCTCCCCATCAGGGCAAACAACATGTCTTTACCTCTAGTGAGCCTAGACATGCTTTTAACTAGATAATCATTCGTTTGTTTAAGTTCAGTGCAAGAAATGCAGCAAACATATTCAGAAATAGATGGAGAAGAAGTTTCAGAAACTGTGCTTTGAGACTCCAGCTTGCTTACCTTTTTCTTTGCCAATTTTAGTTCTTTAGCAACTTTAATAAATTCATCATGAAGCTCATGAAATGCATCCAGTAATTCAGAATAGGAAGGTTCAGATTCATATACCTCTTCATCTTGATCACTGCTGTATGAAGGTGTAGCTTCTTCAGAAGCAAGTGCCATTAGACAAATGTTGGCAATCTCATCTTCATCTTCTTCTTCCTCATCTGAGCTGTTGCCCCATATGGATGAGATGTACGCCTTCTTCTTTTTCCCTTTGTCAGCACCTTTCTTTTCTTTTTCTTGCTTCTTGAGGAATTGGGGGCAGTCCCATTTTATGTGTCCCTGCTTCTTGCACTCATAGCAAGTCACAGATTCTTTTGCCTCTTTCTTGCTTTCCCCAGCATCTACTTTCTTGAAGAATCTCTTGTTCTTCTTCTTGCTATAGAATCTTCCGAATTTTGTGACCATCATAGCCAAGGTTTCCTCATCAAGTTCATCCTCTTCGTTAGATTCTTCTTCCTTTTCATCAGCAGCTTTGAGAGCAAGGCCTTTCTTCTTTCTGTCTAGCCCGGCTTCCTTGAGAGCTTTGATTTTTCCTTCATACTCCTCAAGGCTCCCGAAGAGAGCTGTGACAGAGGCCATTGATTCTCCTCTGGCTTCTTCTATTGCTGTCACCTTGGGCTGCCATTCCAGAGGGGGAGCTCTGAGAATTTTTCTCACTTTCTCTGATTGAGTGTATTCCTTTCCTAGGCTCTTTAGTTGATTCACAATGAGAGTGAATCTCTTTTGGAGCTCCTTTACAGTTTCTCCTTCAGACATCCTGAAGCTCTCATACTCTCCAATGCACGTATTGAGTCTGTTCTCCCTGACCCCAGATGTCCCTTCATGTGCAATCTGCAGAGTGTCCCACATCCCTTTTGCAGTGGTGCATTGTGAGACTCTGTAGAATTCGTCCTGGTTCAGGGCACTGACTAAACAATGGTTTGCTTTATAATTCAGTAGGACTCTCCTTCTGTCTTCATCATTCCACTCTGCTTCCAGCTTCTCTTTGTATCTTCCATCTTCAGTTAGAGCCATTGGGACGAAATCTCCTTTATCAATGACTGACCAGATGTCAAGATCAATTGATTGGAGGTAGATCTGCATCCTCATCTTCCAGTACCCATAATGCTCTCCACTGAAGCCTGGTGGTCTGTTAGTGTTGTTTCCTTCAGGAAGTATACTCTCTCCAAAGCCAGCCATCTTTGTTCCCAGACTGTGAAATCCTTTGAATGGGAATCCGGGCTCTGATACCACTTGTTAGCAAGGCTGACTTCCCAAGAGGGGGGGTGAATTGGGAAGATTGAAATTTTTCTGCACAAAGTAAAGCAAGTGAAAATATCACAGTATAATGAAAGCAACGTGTAAAACAGAGCAAGCTGAAAAGTAGAGATAAGGAGAAGAGAACTCAGTGATTTATCCTGGTTCGGTCTATCCACTTGACCTACATCCAGTTCCCAAGACACCTCTTGAGATTTATCCACTTTCCAGCAAGAATTTCAACGGGCTTCTTGCTAAAGCCACAGTACACGAGTCTGCTCTGTTATGAGCTCTCTCAAACTCTCTAAGCACTTTCTCTATGTGCTTCCCAATCCCCTTGTGAATACCCCTCACAAGTAAATCTATCTTTCAGATGAAGAGTAGATTGTTTACAAATGAATAACTCTCTAGAATATAGTAGATATGAAAGTTTAAGTACAAATAATGAAGTTGGAAGGGTAAAAGCTTTTGAGATGAAGATTCAGCAGAAATTCGGTATATACAAGTTTGATTCGTCACCCACAACTTCAAATCATGTTATATTTATAGATTTAGATCTCAAATATCCGTTAGAGACTAAATCTATCCGTTGGGGAAGTTATCCAACGGTTACTCTGAAAAACTATCCGTTCACCAACCGCATTTAATGTTTCTGACATACTGAAATTCGAATTTCGGTTGGCCAACAGACGAATTTCGAGGGAACCGAAGGTTAAAGTCTCCAACGTAAAAATGCGAAGTTCGTCTGTCCATAGAGTGAAATTCGAATTTCGAAACTCATAAAATATTTTCACAATGTGACATACGAATTTTTAAGAAGTAAGATTTTCTGTTAAGTGTGAACAGTGTTTTCAATTTGCTACAGTGCCCTCGAAATTCGAATTTTGGATGCCCAAAATTCGTCTGTCCATTGAACGTCCAAATAGACACAGTAGTTCACTTTCTTTGAAATTCAAATTTTGACAGAGTGAAATTCGTCTGTCAGAGACCAGTTTTGAGACTTAAATCATTCTTGATCTCAGATGAACTTTATCAAACATTCAGACGAATTTCCTCTATTTTCTCAAGTTTTGTTTTGTCTAAAATTCAAATTTTGAAAGAGTGAAATTCGAATGTCACAAAGTAGCTTTTTTTGACTCAGATGAAAATTCGAATTTTGCTAAGTAAAAGTTCGTCTGTCAGAGAGTATTTTTCAAACTTAGTTTCTTCTTAATTTCAGATGAACTTTAGCAAAGCTTCAGACGAATTTCTTTGGTTTTCATAAATGGCATTTTGTCTGAAATTCGAATTTTGAGACTGTGAAGTTCGTCTGTCACAAAAAGGCTTCTTTCAGACTTGATTGAAGTTTGAATTTTGAATGACCAAAATTCGTCTGACAGAGGGACACCTTTCCAGACTTAATCAGTTTTAGCTCGAAATTCGAATTTCCAAAAGCAAAGTTCGAATTTCCAACTTAACAGTTCAGTTATACTTTCAAACTTCGTCTGTTTGTGAGTATTTTCCAAATAGGTAAAGATTTAAATTTCAAATCAAGGTTTGAAAATGTCTTTTTCTCAAATCAAAATCTTTTACCCAATCTAAACAAAAACTAAAGATCCTACAAAAGATCTAATAGCCAATTCACAGAAGACCTTCACTTGAAACAGCTTTAATCTCCTTTGATATCTTCAATCCAAGCTCTTGAGTGTTGGTTTGGAATCATCAAAACTCTTGATCCAACATAAACTATTTTTTAACTTCCTTAATCTATATAAATAATTCTAAAGTGTCAATTGCCTCCAATCCTTCAATTCACCTTCTAAATATAAATTATTTTGTAAGAGTTTGTGTAACATTAATTACTTTATTTCAAAAATTCCTTTATTAAAAATTATTTTATAGAACATTAATTGCTTTAGAGAGTGTTATATGTTTTTCTTATATATGAATATTATTTATTAGGGATAAAGATAAAAAGCAAAGCATTTTTTAGACATTTAATGATATAACTAAATTTTCTTGGTTCAAGTATGTTAATTAAAAGCGAATTGTATTAACGATAGAATGGAGTACTCCCTTTGGTCCTTGTTATATAACTACATTTAAAGATTTCTCATGTTTTAGAACAATCAAGCTAGGGGTGCACAAAGACATGGTAAGATCTGGTTGATAATCAATCCGATACTCGATTTTTATATGGTTGGACAAGACCTGACCAACCTGACATACGACACAGGGGTTGGTCCAGTCTTAAAAAGTATTTGAAAATAAAAAATAAGCTAATTTTATTTATTAACAAAAATATAATTATATTAATTGAAAATATATTTCTTTAAAATGTAATATTATAATTAAAAGTAACATTTGTTGAAATTATAAATACTGAATAATAATGCATTATTTTTACCCAATATTAAGAAAGCAATTTAAAATTTTAAATAAAATTTAAAGATTAAATTTTTAAAATATTCACAATAATAATATAACCAATTTATTTCATATGTTGTATCAAGAAAAATATTATATAATTTTTTTAAAAAACATATAAAATTATATATATACTGAGATCGGGTGAGGCCATCGGGTTCGTCCTCAACTCAGTGCTTAACTCAACCCGGTCTCTAAAATAACCTAATATGCTGTGTAAGATTGGGCATATGGAGCCATCTGATTGGTTCAACACTCCTAAATTAAGCAAACAATTGAATCAACAAACATAACATTACGTTATTGAAATTAAAAAAAAGGAAATATATGAAAAACAAGAGAAAGGAAAGGAAAATCTAAAAAGTAGAGATGAAGTCTCTTCTGTGCAACCAATTTTTAACATCCATTGCCTTAATCCTCCATCAAATAGCCCTCCAAAGTCACCCACGAGCATCCAAAATGCCACAAATAATGAAATCTTCCAAAATCACAAATAGATGAAGCTTTGCGTTTTGGTGTTCATCTTTTTGCTGTAGCACTCCAAAATTTCACTTATGTGAAATTAATTTTCAGATTGAGAACCTAAATTTCGCTGGGGCAAAGCTGCTCTCTGGAATTTGTATTGAATCCGCTTAAACATTTTCTCTATTACTTTCATAATAGTGAAACTCACTTTCACTGTCACAAAATCCAAATGCTAAAACATCCCCTTTACATACTACTTATAATGCAGCTAATTTTGTGTTTAGTACATTAAAAATGATTTAATACATTAAAAAATTTAATTTTGACGTAAAATATGAAATCTTTGGATTTGTAACTTGAAATAATGCAGCCAATTTTGTGTTTTTTATTTTATGCAATATAATGACTCACTTTATTATATAAATTTGAATCTTAAATGATCCGTATGAACATAAAATCTCAAAAGTCACATTATTGACTAAATCAATATATATATGTAAACTAATAATAGAGGTTTTTTCTTTCTTCTTTTTCTTTTTTTCTGGTATACATGTTCTAGAGGCTGTTACTCCCATGCAAGGATGCAGCTTTTTCTGATGTGACCGACCACAACCAGTGACCCACCTTTTTGGCGAAGTGAGACTAACTAGTGGTTTCAAATTTTTCAGTTCAACTTTTATCAACCGTTAATAATAAATTAATAATATTTCTTTTTGGTATTTTATATTATCACGTCACTGCAATTTCCAGACCCTTCATATGGTCTTGGGCGTGTTGTGCAGGTTTTAATTATAACTCTGATCTCTGGAAGAACAAAACCGTGTCCTTCTAGATGCTGATGATGCTCAATGCTCTGATTGTCACCTCCATTTTATCTTTCCAGAGTTTTATCCATGCGACGTCATATGTTTTTATTCTTTTTGTAAAAAAAATCCATTAGTGGAAGTTCATATTTCTATTCTAGTTATAATTTATAAGAATTAAAAATCAGACGAAATAAGCCAAATAAGAATGTTTTTAACTTTCCCAAAAATAAATCAATTATTGTTATGTTATTTTTTTTAAATAATTAGAATTTTCTGAAAAAGTTGACTTCACTAAAAAAGTTATACTGTCTGAACAGAACCAATAAAGTTTTCCTCTCCAAATATTTTTTAATATTTTTCTAAAAAGATCTTAACTCCTTTAATTCATTTTTTTAATAACAATGTATTTATGTCTTTCCCATTAAAATATGATATATTTAGTTGCGGAAATAATTCAAACTTTTACCATTTATATTGATTAAATCTCTTCCCATTCATCCCATTTATCATTTATATGTCAGCGAATTGTGAGTCATTCTGATTCTAAAACAAAATTGCTTTGAAGGACCTATGTAGAAACTTAATTGAAATTAAAGACCTTAAATATGTGAAATTTGCAAGAAGGACCATTGTCCCTTACTAAAAAGAAGATTAAAAAAATGGAAAATTGGGATGTGAAACAGAAAATACCCAATTCTCCAAAATAAAAAAAAACTATTGGAGAAAATGCCCTCATTCACTTATCTATGTTGGAAACAAGGAAGATTTACTACCAAATGTTTAATTCAACTGGTAAAGAGTTACACTAACTTAAGATTTAAGTTTGAGTCTTGAGAATACATTTATATTAAATACTTGGTAGTAGAGTTTATTATTTTTTGAGATCTTACATGATTTAATATGAATTTGTTTAAATACAATGAAATCTTTCAATTGAAGTGAGATAAGTTTAGAATAGTCAGTATTTAAGTAAAAAAATTGAAGGTTTTGTTTAAAATAATTATAATATCAAATTTTTTAATATTGATTTTAATTAAAAATAATTACAATATTAAATTTTGTTTCCAATCATTTCTAATTGACCTTGTGCTATTTCTAAATAAACCTCTACTATTTCCAACTTGGGCACATTTACATCCGCATAAGGGCATTTTCATCCATAGATGTTTTTTTCCCCATTATAGTGAAGAACCATTGTCCTTCTTGCAAATTTCACAAATTTTATTTTTTTAAAAAAATTCCAATTAAGTTTTGACCTAGGTCCCTAAAAGTAATGTTTCCTAATTCTAATTCTATTTCTAATTACGTAAGAAGTTATAATCTAAAATATTAAATTAAATATTTTATTGATTATCTCATTTTTCTTAACTTTTGTCGGTCCCCGAGTCAAATGTTTGGCAACCGTGTTGCAGAAGATTCCTTAGCTTATCTAAGCATCCTTCTACGGAGGGCCACACACGTGGCGTCCATTGGTTGGATTTCATATGATAATTTCGAAATGCATAATACTCTCAAATAAGATGCAATTGATATTTTTTTCTATCGATTAATTTTAAATATACTCAAACTCTCAAATAACTGATGAAGAATGCTTTTAAACTAGCCTCACAACTTTAAGCACTGTTGTATGAGGAGGCAAACAAAATTTTAAAATATATGTGTAATTTATATAAATTGTGTTTCTATAAATTTAGAAAATGAACTTCACCAATCTATTTTTTTTAAATAAATTTTGTGAGATAGCCGAAGTCATATTGGGCTTCCCCTAGTGGCAGCATAGTGGGCCAGATCCAATCCATAAAATCCCAGTCATAAACATAATAAAATATCAGTTACTTATGAGGGAAAAAATTGCTAACAGTTGTCAGCTAGGTTGAATAAAAGAGATTTGGCATCGTGATAGTAAGTTTTAACTTTTTTTTTTGGAAAAAAAATCTAGCATTATGAGAGAGTTTGTCCTATTATCAAGAAAAAAAAATTAAACTCAATAATCGTTGAAATTTTGATTTGTCTAAATATCATATAATTAAGAAAAAATGAAAAACTTTAAACCTTGAGACAGGTTTTGATTTCCAAGCCTTGTGTATTGAGCAAATTTAATTGGAATGTATTTACCCTTTACTTTTAGTATTGTGAGGAATATTAGTCCTTGTTATCTGTATAAAATATTTTCAGTTCATAATTAAAAATGCAAAACATGTACAAACAGGAGCAATCAAGGAGGGTGGATCCAGTTCACTTGTGCACTTTCCCAAGGAAGTGCACTGCACTTCTTTTTGAAGTACTACCTTCCATTCTATATATAGGATCTTTTATCTTAATTCTAAATATAATATCCTTTACAATATACAAGGTGATATTTATTATGCATTTTCAAAAAAATACCCATATTTAATGTATTCAAAAAGAAAAAGAGAGAGATTAAATAAGGGTAGTTTTGGAAAAATGTTAAAATTTTTGGAGAAATAGAGGTAGTTAATTAGTTTTAACTCTCTTTCTTAATTCGCGTGATTCGATCAAAATGGTCTTATATATAGGACCAGAGGAAGTAATATTTTCTTTATTTTTTTGCCACTTTAATTGCTTCTTTCGTTATCTTCTTTCTTTTTAATTTTGTAACACACTAACTAAACAAATTCAAATGCTTTTTTATAGTAATAAATATTTTTTCATATACTTGACAAAATATTAATAGTTTAAACACTCATTAATTATAAAATAAAATGTGATTGGAGAAAATAAAAAATAAATTATATTTTTATATAGTTATCTTGTATCAATACTATTTTAGTAGATTTAAGTATTGTTAAATTTAATTGGGTAACTTCCTTAACATGATATTTTAATCTATAATATTTAAACTGTTGACTTTATTTAAAGGGAACCAAATTTCTCTTACTTAATCCAACCATGTTACTTCTCTTTCTGATCTCAAATATAATAAAATTTTAATAAAGTTGTATTAGTTCAAAATATAAGAAAAAAAAAGTATACATATAATGTAATAAATTAGATATTTCAATAATATTTCTCATTAATTTGGAAAGAGTTATAACTCTCTTAATTTTTTTTTTTATATTTGAGACTAGATGCAGTATCAAAGTAGTTTGGTTAAATAAAAAAAATTTAATTTTCCTTATAAATGAAAAAAATATTTAATAGTAAAAACTGTGCTAGACATTTCATCCATAAGAGAAATCAAGTTATTTTCACTTAACACAACTATCTTAGTACTCTCTCCAATCTAAAATATAAGAAAATTTTGAGATATTTATAACTTTCTTCAAATTAATGAAAAATATTATTGAAATATCTCATTTATTACACTAAATATATACTTTTTTTTAATATTTTGAACTAACACAACTTTGTCAAAAAATTTTTATATTTGAGACCAGAAAGTGCCATCATGATTAGGTTAGGTGGAAGGAACTTGATTCTTTTTAAATAAAATAGAGAGTTTAAACATTGTAGATAAAAAAATCATATTAGGAGAGTTACCTAATTAAGTTTAACAATACTTAAATATGCTCTAATAGTACTCATACTAGATAGTTGTATAAAAATATAATTTATTTTTATTTTTTCAATAATATGTTATTTTATAATTAATGAGTATTTAACGTATTGATATCTTGTTGAGTACATAAAATAATATTTATTACTATAAAAAAGTGCATTATAATTTTTTTCTAAAAAAAGAAGAGACCGGAGGAAGCAATGACGCGTGGCAAAAAATAAAAAAAATATTATTTAAAAAAGAAGTGCAGGCGGTGCGCTTCCTCCGGATCCACTCCCCAATCATGTGAGAGATAAGAGGCAAGCAAATTTTGGATGGCATGAAAAGTCGTTTTATGGATGGTCCATGCCTCAATGCCACGTGGACGCCCTTATCCATTTTGCCGCCAATTTTTTTTATTTTACAATTTTTTCAATACATTTACGCCTCTCTTTTTTCCCCTCTTTTCTTGCAGTGCCAGCTAGAGAAAATGAATTTAGTGCATATGGTGCACATATTTACTTGTATATATAAAGATGTGCACTTTGTGTACAGTGTCATTTAGATCATTTATGTAAGTTTTGGTCCGTTTCGATCTTTCTACTCTTAAATTAGATTTTAATAATTTTTATTTTAAATGATATAAAAAACAAAATAATATATTTTTTAAAAAATATAAAAAATAAAATAATAAAATATGTGCCATCTAAATCTTATCTAAACGATTTAGATAGAACATAGACATGGTGCTCATCTCAAATCAACAGGAAAAATGGACTTTACAGTGCTTATCCCAATGGATATGAAAAGGGGACCTATCTCATATGTTTAAGTTTATAATATTATATATAATAGATATATGATTTTTATTGATAAGTGGATGATTCTTTTAATAAAATAATATATTTATTTTGTATTACATATCAGAGTGGGTCGAGTTGAGTAAAAGTGAAATTTACCAAACCGACCGTCAGATAGAATACAAAGCCAATAATGCTGACTTAAATATATAATTTATACATTAATTTTATTTTTTTGAAGTTTTTTAAGAAAATAAATCCAACTCAGTGACATGCTGGCCCAATGGAAACCGAGTCAACGACCGACACAAAATGATTGATTCAGTTCAAAGTCAAGTTCGATATCGTGCTCAGTTCAACTTAACGTGTTTGTACTTTTATTATTATTATATTTTAATTAAAAATTTAGTTATACACAGACACACACACATATATATGAATTTTTGTTCTCTTTAAAAGTATTTCATATTTAATGTTATTTAATTAATCTAAATTCGAGTTTTTTTTTCTGGGTACAATAAAATAGAAACAACAAACTGGTTCGATAAAATATATGTTAATGATATGAAGAGAGTGATGGAATTTTATTTTATAAAATGTTGACCTCCTTTGGATAAATTTTCGAGAACTTAAGGCAACCTAATTACGTAATGCGTGACCTCAATTTCTGATAATCTGCTACTTTCACTCCTAATTTATTACTTAATACTCACAAGCTTCCATGTCTCATTCCCATTTCGTCAAGTTTTTTTTTTCCACCTCTTATTTGATATTCTTTCTTTTAATGATATCAATAGCCGTTGGATGAATTGAACGATATTTGATATTTTTAAGCAATGGTGAGGATTTAAACTTTGTGGGGAAAAAAAAAACTATGTTAAGAAAACTACTCTTAGTTGCTATTAATAATGTTTAAATTTGGATTAATCGAAAGTATCAAATATTAGATAATTGTTAAAAATAAAAGTTAACTATGTGTGTATCACAACAAATCAAAACAAATATTCTAGTTGACTTTCTTTTATGAACTCAACTTTACCTAGAGCCTATTTGTTTTAGCTTATAATCACTTGTAAGTGATTATGGAGTAGAGAAAAGTGATTATGCGGCCAGTAAACAAACACAATTCAGATCAAAATAATCACTTATGGCCATTTAAGTAATTATTTCCATAAGCTACTTTTTCCAGCTTATGATAATCACTTTTCTCTCATAATCACTTATTTCACTTTTTCTTCTCATTATCCACCCAATAATCACTTAAACTCCAATATCCAAACACATTTCTTTTCTCAAAATCACTTATGGGTTAAAAATATCCAAACACAATTCACTTTTGATATAATCACTTATTCTCATAATTTATTATGAATAATCACTTATCCTCATAATCACTTATATATAATCTAACCCAAACACACACATAATGTATTGACTTATTGAAAAAGTTATTTGATACTTTTTAGTTTTTGGAATTTGATTTTCATTAGAACTTGTTGGAGAAGGAAATTGAGCTTTAAGGTTATTTATTTTTCGTTGTGTGTGTGTGTGTGTAAGTTTTATATTATTTAATATTTATTTTTCAAATTTTTTTTATGTTGGCTATGAATTATTGGGCCTCTTTTTCCTATTGCTATTTGATAACCATTATCATTTTTGGGAAGCCCTCCATCCCAAACTTCACAAATCATATTTACAGCAACCACAGAATCCCCTTCAACAATCAAATTGGTCACACCACACTCCTTACTTAGCCAGTTTAATCCTAAGTAGTGCAGCCTTAATATATATATATATATATAGGATAAGGCCAACCCTTTTTTTTTTTGGTAAAAGCATAAGGCCAACCTTAATATGCTTTTGTCTGATAAAAGGGCCGTGAATTTTGATTCTCATGGTTGAGTGTTTTAGTCCAGATTGATAAATTGTCTCTAGAAAAGAAGAAGCCCAATGTAATTTCAAAGGAGTCTAAAAAAAAAAAAAAGAAGCCCCATATACTCTTATCTCATTTTTGGTGTCACTCTCACTCACTCTGTGTGTGTGTGTGTGTGTGTGTGTGTGTCACAACTTTAATGGAGAATATTCAAACCCTACATGTATATATGGAGCAAAATTATGAATCTTGGACTACAACTCATTTTTTATTCTTATTCTTCTCTAATAGTACCATAGAACGTCTTCCTTCTTTTGTATGGGTCAGTGTTCTTTATATCCCCCTTCTCCAAGGAGGATTACTCTTTTATTTATCTTATCCCATCATTTTCAATTTATTTGCCACATGAACTTCACTCAAGGAGGGATCCACAACATAACTAATTCATAAGTTAAATGAGTCCATTTATTTACATTTTCATAACTAAATAAGAAAAAAAAATCAAAATTATGCTCTAATGTACAAGTTATATTTGAAGATATATATATATAGTGTGTGTGAGGGAGAGAAAAAAAAGAAAACTGTCAATAATTTTGACTCATTATGATCGAATTAGCATATCTAAATGAATGTCAATAAGATAATGAAGTTCGAACTTCAACTAATAACAATATATTAATACATCAATATATATAATAAAATTTATATGAAGTTGCGCTATTCATTAGTCATAAATAGTACGATTTATTTTATATTTCGTGCAATGCACATGATTCACTTCTATATATATAAAGAGAGAAAACAATATAAAAAATTGTGACTTATTATGATCATGTTAGCAAATGTAAATGAATTCCTATATGATTTGAATTCAATCTTCAAATAAACTAGAAGTGAGTTCCTTACATTACACAAAATTTTAGTCATGTTCTATATGATTAATTAATGATGTAATTTTCTATAGATTTTATTATATATATTGATTTTATTTTTTTTTATGATCATTAAATTCCCCTCATGTTCGAAGTCAAATTCATGCAAACTGCCTACTAATCAATGATTATACTTTCAAAAGAAAAGACATATACCACATTTTAGGAAGCTTGTTAAAAAATGAACAATCATGGATAGAAATGCCCATTCCATCAGAGCAATTTTAGATTTATTTTAATAGTAACGTAGAAGAAGAGGAGGAGGGAGGAATTTTTTTTTGGGGGGGGGGGGGGTTGTTGGGGCTGGGTTTCCCTTCCTTTCTTGAGGAGTTCACTTAACAAGTCAACTAAAGAATTCTGAACTTCGAAGGAGCGGCTAATTACAAGTAAGCTTATACTCACCAATCAATGGCCTCTACAATATAAGGGGTTTAAACTCAATATCTCGAATGAGATTTGTCCCACAACTAGAAAGTGCAGAGACACTCGTGAAAGAACAAAACAGAAACTCTGAATAAATGAATGAGACTTTTCTTTTCTTTTTTTTTTTTTCCGTTTTTGGAACTCTATCATACATATTCTTCTCTGTTACAAATCAAAATTGTGGTGGGGCTGCAAAAGCCACATCTAGTTTCTCTTACATCCTCATTCTCAATTAGAAAGCTTCCCAGCTCTAAGCAAAAATAGAATTAAAAAAGTGGCACAAGGCTGTCCAGTCTCCCCTTCTCTGCAACCTGCTGCTGTCTTAAATCATTTTGCTCAAAAATGAATTGCTATAATGCCCGAAGCAAGAAGCAAGATCTGAGAACCCTACCAAGATATAGCCTGCAGCAATGCATCAGAGTATTCAACAACTGGCGACAGACATCTCCCTTTCAAGATAAGGGTAGATATTCCAGCCAAAACAGCTCAAGATCAATGCAATCAGTCGATACTAGCCCCAGATGTCAAGGTCAATGCAATCAGTTTATACTAGCCCCAGATGCCGCTGTTCTTCCCACATTGGGTAAGCCAATAGAGGGTTTCTCATGCACGTACAATCTGCGTATCGTATGCCACTTAAATAATCAATCAGTATGGAATGACATATGGTAGAGCACAGACATCTGCCCGCTCTAGGTGCAGTGCTTCTGCCCACACATGTCGTAGCTCCCCAACCTATGAAGATTCAGCCGGGGGCTTTCTTTCATGTGAACTGCTGCCAAATAACCAGTCTTGATTATCAACATCAACCCACTCCTCCATTTTGGGAACCGAGTATACCTGGCTTAGGTACTTGGAATCAGGATGGGGTGGTTTTGCAGATGCTTCAGCTACCGGTTCAGCTGGCAAAATAACAGTTACGTTCTTGTTTGACGAAACTGTAGATGGCTGAACTTGAATGATGCCATTTATCTTGCCTTCCTTATTACCAACCTTTGGTTTAGGGGCTGCTCCCATCTTATCTGAAGCATAGGGAATGGAAATTGGACAAGGTTTCAATATCCTCCCATTTTCAGTAATTGGCTGAGAGGAAGAAGAGAATCTCGGCACCTTACTCGGCCAATTGTCATTGGCTGTAATAAAATTAAAAAATATATTATAACTTGTAAGCCAACAGCAAACAAATGACTGCGAGTACAAACTCAATAAAATTGATCAATGTGATTGAAAACTACCACTTAATAAAATATCATTATATAAGCAAGCGATCAAGGACCATTTTCTCATAAGAGGTAGTATCTGGTACTGGGACAACAAAAATATTACTCCAGAAATAATAAGAGAATGTCCTATTTGTGTTTAAATATAACTTAGAACGGATCATTGAGCACCAGAGAGCATGATTCATCATAAAAAGAACTCACCATGCAGAACTCCATTTGACTCAATGTCCTTCCTTTTCTTGAAATTTTGCCCATTAATAGCATTATCATAACTGTTCTTGGGAACCTGTGCAAAAGAATTTGTACCTACAGGGTCACCTTTGTTGCTTTCTTTTATTTTATTCCACTGTGTGTTTTTATGTCCAGTTTGCTCCTTCACTTTCTCCTCCTTTTTTTTCTCTTTATCCCTGTCCTTGTCCTTTCCATGACTTTTTTTCTCCTCTTTTTCCTTCCTTTTATCTCCTCGTTTATCATCTTTCTTTTCCTTAACCTTTCCTTTTCCATCAACTGTTGCTTCCACAGTTCCTTCAAAACTCGTTTCATTAGGTCTAGGCATGCTATCAACTCTAGAATGAAAATTCCCAGCATGATTATGACCTGTTGCATTTCCAAAAGGTTGGGCCTCAGCTCGGATCCCTTGACCATCAACCTTCCTAACACCCATATCCTTGAGCTTGTCCTTGCCGACATGACAGGTATCACTACCTTTAGCCGCTGACCGAACAGCCCCCTCTTCCTTTTTATGGTCTGCAATTGTAAAACTCTCAACCAACTGATTCCCTGCTCCTCCCTCCTCATCCTTAATCCTCCTGCCCAACACCAGGAGGAATTTAGAATCCTTGTTCTTCTCAGCCAGATGATTACTCTCTCTGGCCTTCTCTCCATTGCTGCCAGTGTACTGTTTGGTAAATTTTTCCTCAAGTAATATATCCTTCTTATCTTTCTGCTTGATTTCCTTTTGATGGAGTTTACCTGAATTGGAATCCTCAGCTTGTCCTGGAAATCCCTTCTCATCTGCACTGCTGTTTTTATTTTTATCTTTGTCCTTATCTTTCTTCTTTTCTCTGTGTTTTTCCTTTTTGTCTTTCTTTTCCTTGTGCTTTCCATCCCTTCCCTCTTTCTCTCTTTTTTCACTACTTTCCCTCTTCTCCTTGTCCCTCTTTTCTTTTTTGTGCTTCTTTTCTCTGTCCTTTTCCTGCAATTATGAGAGTGAAATAGACATTAAGTAGAGTTACCAAATTAAAAAACAACCAAACAACACAACCAAACAACTATGTAAAAAATAACCACACTAAACCTGACCACAATAAAAGTAAGCAGAAGATGCAGAGAAGAATGAGTCAAGGTGCAAGAAAAATAGATTTCTTGAAGAGTTAGATAACATACACCATTCATAATATGTCTGACTTACGACGAACACAGACAAGAAAGCCTGATCATTTTTATCCTCACAAAATTACAACAGAGAATAAATAAAGAATTCTCTGCTGAATCTTCTTAGTCACAAGAAATCATACAAGTTCATTTCTAAACTTTATCCATATAGCAACATAGAGCGCTCCACATCACCCTACAAATTAAAATTTAAAATTTTAACAAAAAACGTAATCAAGAGATGGAAAGAAAGCAATTAGCATGCATGAGTCAAAAAATGGCAATTGCACTAAGAAAAAAAAGGAGAAATATCAATATTAATACAGCTACAATGAGTTCAACATGAACCCTTAAAGTTAGAAATGAAATGACTCGTACTTCTCTTAGGAATACGATATTTGGTATACTTTACCAGATTCAGGTTTGCCAAGAAAAATAGATTTTTATTGATTCAGCATTAATGTTTACAACAAATCAACAATGGCAAAGTTTTGTGGCAATATGCAGTTTTTTCACTGTGATTTGGTGTATGTGGTAAGATGGGAATACTAAGGCATTTCAAAATGTTTTTGTGATTCTAAATGACTCCTGGGAAGTCTTTCATTCTTCTCTTTGATATCCAATTCATGGTTTTTTTAATTTAATTTTTTTAAAAGAAAAAAGAAATTTCTTTGACTGATATGAACGAGGATTAAGCAGTATTGTTATTTAAACTTTATGTGCTTCTTTTTTCTTTTTTCCTATCTTCTCTTTCTAAAAAGGCTGTCAAACCCACAGAGAAGGGAAGCTTGACATGTAAAATCATATTACCAATGTAAATAAATATCTATTAAAATGTATAATATATAATGCTTGAAATGTAATATAAAATAAGTAAAAAAATTCTAATTCAAATTCAAATATTTGTTCATGAGTTCATCCATGCATTAAAAAGAGTATAAATTTATCAACAAACAGTCAAAGTCTGAAACAAAAAAGTGAAGAACAATGAATTCTTTACACAAATTCAGCAAAATCATACTAGGAAGAATAGCAATAAGTAAAAGATTAAGTCTACCCAACAAGGCAACACCAATATAATGTTGTCAAAACTATGAATTACTCTTGAATTGATCCCTTTAAATTATTTTTTTTATAACAGAGACAACACTTAACAACAATAAAACACTGTCATGCCTACTTATTGTTTTCACACATTTATAACTGTAGAATCTTGCAATTCTACCTGTTTGCACAAATTCTAAGATTTGTGACTGATTTAGAATTGCTTCCAATTCAGTAATCAGTTCATATCATTGGCTTCATGACTCATTATGGATCATAAAATTTTGAAAACTATGATTGAGATATTTGGAGTTGTGGATTTTATTCTGTCAATTGTAAATTCATAATTATCCCAAACAATTTCAAAAAATAGAATAAAAAGTAAATTAGTGATTTAGTCCTTAAAAGATTAGTCTTCTCTTAATTTGGTCTTCTAAAAATAAAACTTCAGTTTAGTCCCAAAAAGATCACTCTTGCTTCAATTTGGTCCTTCAAAGATAAAGCATCTTACTTTAGTTTATAAAAAACTTTTCTCTCGATCTGTTAGGCAAAAATATGGCCAAAAAACGAAAATCCGACAGGCAAAAAGATCTCAGATGGACAGTAACAAATACATAAGGACTTCCCCACTCAGCCATATTTGACACCAAAAACAACATTGTTTTGTATCTGCTAAATTTTAATACATTAGAAAGCCATGAATGCTTTTCAAAGGGACTAAATTTTAATACATTCATATCTGCTAAATTTTAATGCATTAGAAAGCCACAACGCTTTTCAAAGGGACTAAAAGGTTTAGGGGACTAAATTGAGAAGGTTCATATTAAAAAGACCAAAATGAGAGAAGTGATCTTCCAACAACTAACTAAGATAGTTCATTTTTCAAGAACCAAACCAAGAGAAGACTAATCTCTCAAGGATTTAATTGAGAGATTTCATCTCTAAGACCAAACTGAGAAAAGCTTCATTCAATGACCAAATCATTTCTTTACCCTAAAATGAATAAAAAATCTATCTTCTCATCCTTCACCACCTATTGCCTTACGCTCCCTCCAATTCATATTCAAATAACCTAATGATCTTGTTCAGCCCAACTATGAATCACTTTCATTCTTTTTTCTCATCTGACCCATTTTCACACACACAGAGAGAGAGAGAGAGAGAGAGAGAGAGAGAGAGACATGCATGTTAGATATTTTAAGAAAGCAATTAGCTAGGCCAAAATAAGCAAAACAAATATCAATCCACTGAAGCAATTTAATGATTGAACCACTAGTCACAGGAACGAAGCTCCATAGACATCCAAGATAAAGCTTATATGAGGCAAAGTCATAGAGTATAAATGCCAAAATCAAGAGAGAAGTTATTCCAAACAGACCTCAATCACAACCACTATCACTACCTATTTGAGTTGCAATTTCTTATGCCAATGCAGCACCAGTACGTACATAATTTCATTTCATACACTAAACTGGACATAATACTACTGCTGACACAGAATGACCAACTGTTCTCTATTTAACGAGCAATTTCTTACTTAAAAGCATTACTAATCTGCATGTGTATAACATCAAACATTTCTTATATTAACATAACAGAAACAATTATCCAAACTGTTACTGGACAAGTCATTCTTTTTAATATTTTTCTTTACATGGACAAATCATTCTATCATTCTATGAATCGGTAAACATACAAACTCAACAAGAATAAAAAAAAAAAAAAGACACAGACAATTCAGCAGGAATAGCACAAACAAATAATTAACAGGAAAATTTCACATTTATATCATTGTCCACCCATATGAAAAATTAAAATTTATTCATGATTAAACTAGGTCATCTCAAATATCACACTAACCAGGACATGACAACTAGCATACAACACACACAATGATTTCATGAATTAACACCCAAAAAATTTACTTCCTAACCTAATTGAGGAAGTTTTGAATTTTGCACCGCACTTCATATGTCAATTGAACATCTAATAGCACAACTAAACTTAGAGGAGACCATTGCAGCAAAAACAAATTTAAATATCCAGGAATAAACATAATATAAACACCAAGCAAAAAAGCTTGAACACATACATCGTTGTTCTCAAAGCATAATGCATTACATATGGTTTAAGTATGCCCGATAGGTGTAAATCTATGCGCATTTGACATACAGCCCTGTTTATGAGATCAATAGTCACACTATTTAGTGTAACCCCATACTAAGTAAAGAAATAATAAGAATTAGCTTCTTTTTATTTTTTTAACAGAATGAGAAAACGGGGAAGACAGAAAATGGGCAGCTGGGTGACTTAGCTGTTGCAGAATGGAATGCTTTATTTTTCGTTAAGGGAAGGAAACACGTGTAGTTAGGAGCAAGAATAAAAGGAGAAGCTGAGGAAGGCATATGAGAATGGGGTCTTGACTAAAGCAGTTGAGGAAGTATTTCCTTTTCTTTTAGAGGTTTTACATCAGGGGAAACTCTTCAGAATTCCAAGTATCTAAAAATGAGAAATTAAATAAAAAGTTTAGACAGACAATTTAAGGGAACAAAATTGAACAAGTTACAGGAAGAAAGATAAAGGAGCCTCCAGGAACCATACAATAATATTGCACAAGAAAAAATTGTTGGGAGCTGCTCAACAACCAAAGACAAAAGAATTATCCCATTTTGCATTTCATGAGACCTAATCCAATTCCATAACTTGCTATAGGATGTAGTGTAAAACTGCATACTTAATCAAGTATAAATCTCTAATTCACCCAAAAAATATATATATAAACCTCTAGTTTTTATCACTATAATGTGATAAATTACACTAGTTTGATGTATTTTGATCAGGTACAACCAAAATGGAACCCAGAAGCACTAGGAAATTTCAGTACCCATAGAACAGGACCCTCAGTGTTGATCAACACAAACTGTATTTCTAAATGAAAAAGTTGCGTAGTCAACACAGTCCCCCTGTGTATTGGAACATCTCCAAGGGTCCAACACAACCTGGCTGTGTTTAGCACTCTAAAAATAAGTCCCAAGTCAAATTAGAAAAACAAGTGGATAGAGACCCCAAAAAGGCTATAAAAGGCCCCGGAGATACTCAATTGAAAGACACACCACACTTACAAAAAACCCTAGAGACCAGGATAACTCTGGGATCTAGAGATCTTATGCAGAGGGTGGTGCTGCGATTACAATTTTCTCTATTTCTATTCTTTCTTCATTAATTCACTATGAATTTTTTTTTTAATTTGAATTTGTAGTTTCTTTATTCACGAGCAATTAAACCCCTTACTATGGGGTTGGGATGGATTTATTTGTTTGAACCAATCCAATCAACAATGGCCTTATGAATAAAGTTCGATTGTACTTATCTATTGTTTTACTTATATTATCCCAGCGAATGACTAATCATTATTTGCATCCATATGACTCATTACATGATGAACTGAAAGCTGAAATATGATGTTTAGATCACTAAGGCAACAGGCATAGGTATGTGTTTTATGAAAAATACAGGCACTGACTTGCATGATTCACGCAGGCCAAGCTGCTACATGATAATTACACTAAATTCTAAAGGACTTAATCGGTTTATTTTAATTCTTGTGATCACAAAAGTAGTTATAAAGTTCATGTAATCACATGTTAGTTTCAAAAGTGGTTAACATATACCTTAGGGAATTGCATCATTCATGCAGTAGAAATTAAATTCCCATGGTTAGAATTGATTAATGACGGAAAAATATATGATGAAGTTAAAATTGCATAGTCATTCCCATTCATTAAATTCAATTAAGTCAATTGTTTATTTTCATTCCTCTGAATAATAGGGAGAATTATATTTTGATAATTGATTGATTTACCCTCCCTATGGACCAACATTTGAATTAGAATAGCCCAAACAAGAAACCAATAAAAAAATCAGACTTGATGACACAAATGGGACAGGTAACCATAAATCCCATGTAGCTCACAAATATTGACAATCAATTGAATCAAAGCCGTAGTTTTCACAATGTAAAATAAATTGGCTGCAAGCGTGAAGATAGTATAAGCCCACGAACAAGAATGTATAACTTCTTTGGTCAGTGTAAATGTGTAATAGATTGAACAGTGATTAATTTGACATCTCGTATCACAATTTTGTTAAGACATTCATTTGATCTTCCTGTAGTTAAGAGTATCCAGGGTCCAAAGATATTTGTAAATGTAAACTGTCCATAAGCCTCAGCCAGTCATAGATAGGGCTAGCATTTCCCCATTATACGAGAAACCCAGATCACAACCAACTCTCTCCTTAGTCCTTCCGAATCCCAAAGGCAATGGTTATTTAGCAACCTAAGACTCTATATCCTATTAATTAACTAATATTTAAACAAGAGAGGAATCAGATTGCTAGCATCCAATGAGGTGAAATATGTCTGTAAAGCATCCAAGAATTTAAAAAGTTTAGCCTACAAGGCTAAGACTCACAGAGTAGAAAAAATAGTGAATTTAGAAAATTATTATTATGAAGTACATGTTAAGAATATTCAGCAGGCAATCTCTGCTAACACCAAATTGTCATCTACCAATGTTGCATCAAACTGTAGCTCCAAAACTGTCATCTTCAATGTCACAGCCTAAGTTTGGAAAATTCTAGCTTCAAAACAGAACTATCTTACTTTGTTCAAAAAAAAAAAAAAACTATCTTACAAAAAACTCAAGCATCATCATTTATAACTATGATGTAACCTAAAAGAACAGCGTACTGCATACTTACACCCATATATAGCCTCACCCTTATTAACAGTGGGGAAAGCACGTCTTCAATCAAAATTCATTCTTAATCTTTAGCATATCAGGAATTCATTTCATTGTTTGAATCTAGGACTATGACGACTACTCAAATCACCCTCCAAATTCACCACTTTACCTACACCAAGTCATCAAGTGAATTTCCTCAGTATAGCAAGGGATCAGATCTATATAAAATTTATTTTCGTAAAGAGAAAAAGGCCAAAAATTGATAGCTTATGGAAGGTTTATGAAAGCCTCAGCAACCTTTCACAGAAAGACTCAAATTGAAGTCATACATATGTAACAATGTGCAAGAGTACTTCCCACTATAAACTGTCAAATTAAAAGTTCTCATCACACGGACTTGATAGAGCATGGTCCTCCAGTCAGAAGATATTGATGATGGTGTGAAATTGATTACTTATATACTTTGAACCCCACATGCGCACACACACAAGGCCAGCATAAACTCCTTAAACAAAATTGCAGTTTTCTACCATATCAGACAAAGCGGGCCACATGAATATGCCCTTTTCTTTTCTAGAAGTGCTATATACAATCAATGACTCAGAAGCATGTGATGGATTAGCACTCCCGGAACAATAATACAAGATTGAGTCCACGGAAGGGAATAAATGAATATATAACTAGTCAGCAGAATTAAATGAATTCAGGGAGAATAGCATGGGGAAATATAAACACAGAATAAGTCAAGTGCATAAACATTTAATCATCATCAACAATAACATATTTCCCTGCTCTATCCTCTGACTCTGAGAACTTTTAAGTTGAGCACTGTGCACCATAGCAACCCAAGTTCTGGATATAACACAAACTCCAAACATGAATATTATAAGTGTATTGGAGGACTGAAAAAGGGAATATTTTATATGACATTTGCCCAGAAATTTAAGTCCAAATAACCAACTTTCAACAACCAAGAGTTTACAATCATAAATTATCAAAGTAGGCACAAGACTCCACCAAGTAAGCCTCCAATTATCTTCAAAATCACCAAAACCTCAATCAAACTAAGAAAAGAAGTTACAAGATCTTTCTTCTATCTCGGTATACATGATAGAGCGAAAGAAGCCTCTCAAATCTGCTCTTTGTTGTCAACTTACAATGGGCCCTAATCAGATTGAGTTTGCCCTTCTAAGAAGAAAGGGAAGAAAACCATCGCAGAACATATTCTAATAACATCTTAACGTTTCGTTTAGGCACAGATGGAAAAACCATACCAATGCACAATTAACATTGCGCAACTCAAGAAAATTCATGTTTTACCCCGATCAATACTATGCTAAATCATATAAGATGAATATAGAAACAGCGCAATAACCTTTTTTAGCAAGTTCACATCATCTGTTCTAGTCTTTGCATATCCAGGTGGTGGAAAAGGAAAGCAGCGAGACATTGCACAAAACCCAGATACACCTAGTATATGCTCCTTCCAAAATTGAGAAAGCTTCAATTACTCTACAGTAACGCTGTTCCAGAAAGGGAAAGAACCAGCAACTATGCTCCTGTCCATGCACCATATCCCCACATTCATTGCCAGCTTCAATATTCCTCCATAAGCTTCTTACTCACTACGAACACAAATGATGGAATCCACCAACGTTTACTTCCCTTTACCAAAATATGCAGACACCCCAAACAGATATCACTGATTTTTTCTTCCAATTCCAAACACAATGTGCGGCACGCCAACCACTCGATCAAACTTATCTAACCCCTGCAGCGTTAAATAGTTCAACACTTCCCGACCAAGTGCATATTAAGCATGGAACAAAATATCGTACCGTTTCGCATGACGCGATTGATATTTTGGGGTTTCGCGTGTTACCGGCAACCAAACTATGGCGGAATTGCAATATTCTATAGTATCGTTGAAAAAATTCAAATATCGGTGGAAAAATCGTCAATTTTGGGGCTCCGATGCGTGCCCGCTGGTGCGAATGGGGGATAGTGAGAAGAAAAGATGCCAATCTGCAACTCTTCAAACCCTAAGCACTATGGAGGAAGAAGATGATAGAAGATGCGGACAAAACTGCATCTTCTACTCTTCCGATAGCTAAACGCATCGTTCCGCGAGGGTGTTAGCAAAATTACAATGATTTAGAAAAAATAAATATATTATAATTTTCTATTTTTCTAAGAAATAAAGATTTTTGTTGCCAAAAGAGAGAGAATATGATTTTCAATAATACAAAACCAAAAATTTTATAACAAAACTATCATATACAACTCATGCGGGACTGCACAGAAGAAAAGAATATAAAATATGCAGACAATTCTATGAAAACAATAAGGACAGTTTCAAATGTTATGTGTGTGGGGGGACAAAATTAGAGATTTTATTGATGGATTAAGTTTGGAAGTGTTATACTAGTTTTGAATTTGGGATTTCAATTCATAGAAGAAAATATTTTAATTCATATTATTTTTGCTAAAAAGTAATATTACATTAAGAAATTTATCTTTGTTAGCTTGTTAAAATTTGGAAAAAGTGTACTTTTGATATTTAACTCAGTAAGTTTCATTTTGGTACTTCAATTTTATTTTATTAACTTTCATTATAATTTTCTTACTTTTAAAATTATTCAAAATCTTCCTAATAATCTTCCTAATTTTTGATACCATCAAATCAAGTAAATTAACATAAAATGCTAACGTGTCACCCCCTATAGCCAACTGCCCAGCCCATAATATGATGATTATTATATATTTTATTTATTAATCTTATACTTATTTTTAAAATCTTAAAATAAAAAATTACAATCTCAAAACTAAAACTTAGGTTGTGGTGCCATCATGTCTTCCCGATGGCTTTGGAATAAACATTTGGAAAAATTAAAATTGAAATTTTATATAATTAACAGACATAACCATACAGAATTAGGTATAATTAACAGAGAATAATGAAGAAAGCATGATATGATTATCACAAAAGACAATTCATAAAGAAAAATCTCAGCACATTTGCATAATACCACAAACAAGAACAACGGCGCCCTATAAATTATCCAAACAAAAAGACAAAATCATTTTCTTCATATTAGAAACGAGATTGGATTGGATTTGTCGTAACGACATGCAACAACGATGTCGTTTACTGTCTAATTAAATTAAACCCACAAAGAAAGGAACCATTAAGAAGACGAAGGAAAACGGAACCCAAAAATTCTCTGCAATTTTCAGACTTCCATTAACAACAACCTCTTTCCTCTATTACGAGAGCAGTTTAGCCTTTCTATTTGAGTAGCAAATGAGCCAATAGAAGATGGGCGAGTGGGTTGAGAAGAAGAATTGACAATGAGGTTGGGGTGGCATGTGGATCGAAACGGTACCGTAGCAATTGGATGGGCAAGGAGATTGAATATCAAGATATTAAAAATCAGCCTGATCACTGAATTGGTCATTGAATACCAATGTTCAATGATTTAATCATGATTGAATTGTAATGAAATTGACATTAATAAAATTAATATATTTTTATATGTTGTATATTATATAAAAAATAAAATAAACTATTATTAATAAGTTTCATAATTTAATATTAAAATTTAAATAAGTTAATATTAATCTATGAGCACATTTTAAATACAAAATAGTCAACTAATTATCTATTATTGTATTTTTTGTAAGTTAATTATCATTATTAATAATTTTATATCATAATATTACTTATACAATATTATAATATTGATAGAAAAAAATTTATACACAAAATAGTACTATTTAGCAATAAAAATAATGCCATTTCATATGTAATTAAAAATAAAAACTTTAAAAAATAAAAAATAATTTAACCGATTCAAACTAGTTCACAACTAGTTTTGCTCGGTTCATGAACGATTTCATCGGTTTTCAATCAGTTCTCATTGGTTCTAAAATTAGCCAGTCCTCCATCTTATCCAGACTGGATGAGGCACCAATTTTTGATTTAATCATTAATATTATCTTGAATACACATGGTTTACTGTGATAAAAAAAAAAAGAAAGAATACATATGACTATTTTTTTATTTAATAATAATGAGTTGGTTTATGAAAATTATAACTCATCATTTTTCATTAGCAGTGTTGAAAATTAAGATGATTTTGGATGCATTTTAAAGATTAAAGAATGATAATGGAACTTAATAATATCAAAAGGTTACAGAAAAACTTATTACAATGTTAAGGGACTAAAAAATACTTTTGATATTAATATTTTGATTTAAGTCTTAGTTGTTGAATTCATAGGCTTAAATTATAAAAAATATTGAAAATAAATATTTAAGGATGAATTTCTTATATAATAACCTCAAATAGTCCAAAAAAGAGTTAGAGCCTATTTGGTTACTAAACTGTATAAGGGAAATGATATTGATGAGGGAAATGATATTGATGATGAATAGAGGTGGTAATATAAGTTAGTGCCTCTTTGGTTCCACGTTTTGCAAACGTAACCATGGTTTTCAACCATGGTTTTCTAAAAGATGTGTTTGGCCAAACACAGATGAAATGTAAACTGACTTTTTAAAAAATGAAAAGTGGGTTAAACTGTGGTTTTGGAAAAGGAGGGGAAAAATTACTTTTCCTTTAATAAAACGTGAGTTTTGAAAAAGGAGAAACAAATTTACTCTATATTATACATCTAAAAGTACTTTTAACCCCTATTATCCAAATAAATTTTTTGTCAAACTTACTTTTACAAAAAGAATATCCAAACATAACAACTTCCAACAAACTTACTTTATCTAAACTTCATTTTTACAAACTTTATTTATCTTAACTTAATTTTACAAAACGGAGAACCAAACGGGCCCTTAGTCTTTAAGTAATATTTCATTGAGTTTAACTTCTCACAGCTCCATTTTGACGAAAATTTTTATAATTATGAAAATGACCTTAACTCAAGGTTAAATTATGATTTTTAATTTTTTTTGGTCTTTTCTTATAATTTTTCCTAGGAACTATATTACATAGAATTTATTTATTCTTATTTTTTCGTTCTAACATTGAAAAATGATTTTTTGCCCTTTTTTTTGCATTTAACCGTATCTCTCTATTTTTTTGTAATTTTTTCTACATTTTACGTTATCCTTTACTATTTTCTTCTATATTATATGATATCTAGTAAAATTTAGGATATTATATAATATATTTTTCTTAATATACATGAAATTGATAACTTTGCCTTATATTGGGATGGAAGAAGTATAAGATAATATACATCAAGGATTGGCCTATTTGGCCCTTTTTCTCTTTTTTAAGATGCTTCTCCCCAGTCCTAATTTTTTCTCTAAAAATATATAAGAAAAATTAAAAAAAGTCAAAAACATGCATAAAAGAATCATATAAAAATAATTTTGATAACTAATATCATATAAGAATTTAGATAATCCATATCATAAATGGTTGACAAAAAAAAATGATATCATAGTAATTTTTAAAACACTTCTTAAGGATTCAATGATCTAAAAAATTAAATATTTTTACTTCTTAAGGATTCAATGATCTAAGAAATTAACTATAAAAATAAAAATTTTATTGATATTAGTGGAAAGATTGAATGATAATAGTAGCAAGAATAAGTGGTTATCTTAAAACAAAAGTAGTTAATAGTTATTACTTCATTTGATGTTTGCCAAAAGGCTAAGAGTTATTCAAGATATTAAAGATTAGACCGAATATTGAATCAATCATGTTACTGGTCAATGTTCAATGGTTTAGCTATGGTTCTATAAAATTAAATTGATAATAATAAAATTAATAACTTTTTAATTTTATATGTTATATAGAAAATTAAAAAAATATTATTTATAAGTTTCATAATATATTATTAAAATCTAAACAAGTTAATATTAATTTATAATTATATTTTAAATTAAAAATAATTAATTAATATTCTATTTTCATATTATTTTTAAGTAAATTTATTATTATTATTAATTATGTATAATAATAATACTTATATAATATTATAATATAGAAAGAAAAAATTTATACGAAAAATAATAAAATTTAGTACGAAAATAATATTATTTTATCTTGAAAACTAAAAAAATTTTAAAAAATCTAACTAGTTTAACCAATTTTCTATCGGTTCATTACCAATTTATGACTGATTTTCCATCGGTTCCAAAACAAACTAGTCATCCTCTATGTTTGATTTGATCCAATCTTTTGAACCTTGGAATTAGTACTTGAAGTGTCAAATAATTACAAAACTTTTAAAAGTTATTGTTTGTTCCTCTAGTATGATTGTTAATTATTATTTATTTGTTCAAAGTGTAAAATTGTGTGTTTAAATATTTCCAATTTTATTGCAACACTTTGAATATTATATGGTTTTATTATAACACCATATTTCTAGTACCCAATTATCATACATATAAGTAGTTAAGGTTCATTGGAAGAGCATACAACAAAAAAATGTGGGTAGATTTAGAATTTTTAAAATATTGTTGCAATCACCCAAGAACATGAAAACATGTTCAACCATTTTTAACTTGACTCATGGAATTTAGTGTATGAAGTCATTTAAGATGATTTTGATAATGTGTCTTCTTCTACCAACAACACTATAGATAACCTACCTCTTAAAAGAAATTAACATGCATTAACCAAATCTACCAGAACATCCATAACAAGTTTTCCAACACATTTCAATTCATGCATAAATAAAGATTCCCAAACCACCATTGCAATACTTCACATATACACAAATAACATTTATCTACATAAAACTTGGTCACATGAATATTTCATAGAAAAGAGAAAGGCTTGCTTTCTTCTAAATCAACTAGTAACTTTTAAAACTTTTGGATCGATTACTAGTAAGGATCTTAATGTTTAGTGCCAACATTCACATTATAGAGTATTGATTTCATATGGGTGAGGTTGTTTAATTACTTGACTTTAAATTTTTGGAACAACTCTAAGGATAAGTCACAGTGACATTTTAAAACTAGCAACATTAAGAGTACTTTAGACCCAAAATATCTTCCCTAAGTTACACATCAACTTGGTATAAGAAAAACACACCTGATATAGGTGCTAGCCATGGAGAACTATGGCATTACGACTCAGGATGGTGCAAGAAATTCTGTAGTTTTCTTCTGTCCGAAAACCAAACTTCCGTCATACATATATCCTTCTACAGACCTTTAATTCATGTGATTCTAAAGCCTAATGTCACTCTAAGAATCTTCTTACAAGAGATGCCAACCACACCTCCAAGTTCATACACACGGAAATTTAGGACACTCATGACCTTCATGGTCACTTTTGGGCTTAATGCCATAATCTTACCTTCCAAATCCTACTCAAGCCCAACAAACCCAAATCAAACCACCACAAAACAATTTACAATGACCCAAAGGACGTAATTATAATGTTTATACCCCTAACAACTTCTCCATAAAGCTTGACCCAAAGCACAAACAAGCTATGTTAATCAACTTAACATTACATACGTTGTATTCATGCAGCAAGTATACCATTACAAACCAAATCAACTTAAAATATAAAATCTCCAAGAAGCCAAACTTGGAGCCAAGATAATGAACAGTAACAAGACCAAGTTGGCTTTGCTATTTTGGGCTCCGTGCCACAATTGACTCATATATTTTGAATTTCATACTTTAGTTTTCAAACATTCTATCCCATTTCAAATTTGAAATTTAAATATGCCAAATTTTAAATTCAAATTTCAAATTTTCAACTTTTGAAATCAATTAAATCAATTACATGTTAGAAATAAATATTACTCCCTCCGTTCCAGTTTATAATGTACTTTTAACTACCACACACGTACCAAGACAATGATTAGTAACCAAAATTTTTTTCCATTATTTTCCAAATTACCCTTATTTAATAATACTTCATACATTAATAAATTGCTATCATTCTCTACTTCATTCTTTTTTTTGAGTTCCCATGGGTCATTGGCAATTGTGAAGAGTAAAGCTTTTGGGGGAAATTCTCCTTCATTCATTTATGATTCGACTAAACCATTAAAGAATTTTCATTAAATGTATTGGTAACCGTAAAATATATAAGCTTACTTATTAGGGGTAATACTGGAAAGACAATAAAAAAACACAATGTAATTTGCACAATACACTATATTTTGAAACATGAATTTCTCAGAATAGTGTACTATATAGCGTAACGGAGGGAGTATTTCCTTTCAACACTTTAAAACCTTATTCTTTCTCCATTATCCATAGTTTCTTTTCTATCTCTCTATTCTTCCTCTTTCTTCTTTTTCTCCCTTCCCTTCCATCTCTTTGCTTCTTCTTCTTTCTTTGACGCCACTTCCATCTCTAGTTTACTTGTTCAATTTCTTCCTCCTTTTTTGTTCTTCATTTCTTTCTTCTTCTTCTTTGTTTTCTGGTGCTTTTTGTTTCTCTATTTTTTTTCTTTTCTTCTCCAACTTCCTTGATCCTCGGTACTTCATATTTATGTCTTTCTTCTTCTTCTTCATTTCTTCTTCATTTTCTTTCTTTTCTTCAACTACTTTTCTTTTTTTCTTTTTCCTACATTGTTGCCTTTTTCTCTTCATCATCTTTCTCAGTTATTTTCTTCCTTTTCTTTCTCTCTTCAATCTCTTTATTATCTTACTTTATCTTCTTTATTTTATGGCAAATTCTCAAGAGACATTTCAATATCGCTTCTATGTAGTGAACCTTAATGTCAGCATCTATGATTAATTTCAAGCTTTGGATTTTTAGATATATGGTGATATTTTGGCATTCCATTTTTCTACTTCAAAGAGGGACACCAGAGTAGAAATGGAAGCGATAAGATACCGTTTTCCTGTTTATCCTCTAATTTAGTGCTGAGTACTTTAGTTTTTACTTTTTTCCCTATTCAATTGTAAGCATTGCTGGACTTATTTTTATGGGGAAGTATGGTTCTTCCTTTATAATTGATTAATAATTAATGCTTTACCTCTTTTATATAACTTGAGATTGAGATACCCTTAGTAAAAAGAGAGAGTTTTTTAAGTTTGTTTGACTTGTACTTTTCTTTGCTCTTATATTCTCCTATTGCGAGGTTAATGTATACAACTAAAAAAAGGACAACATGATGTGTAACTACTCTCATTACATTATCCCGAACTTAGTCTTGAGCTAATAAGAAGTTGTCTTATATTTTGTGCAGCACTAGTGGAGCTAGGACCGGAGAAAGGATCAAAATGAAATAAAATTTGAAAATGGAAATAGAGAAGGGTCACACCGTGGCGAGGTGTAGGGCCGCTGTGGCAAGACACTTATGGAAATTCAAGAATTTTTGGGCTGGGAGCACTTGCACCGGGATGAGCTTATTGGCATCGCGATGAGAGTCACAAAATTTGTTTAAATCAAATAAGTTTCAATATGTTGAAACGAGAAGAATCAAGGGAGAAGCGGAGGAGCTCTGCTAGGGTTCCACAATTTCAACATGGGGAGATAATTTTTGGATTTAGGCTTCAATCTTGGTTGGTGAGTGATCTCTAACCTCTTCTCCTCTCTTTTTTTCATGAAACTCGGTTGGAATCCATGGGAGTATGTTGAGTTTCAGTTAGGTTGAGTTTTCTATCAATTAAAATGAGTAGAAATGGATTATTGAAGTAATATTTAGTGCTCTAATGCTTTGAGTATAAGTTTTAGTTGGTTTGTGATGGATTTGGGGGGAACCTTAGGCTGAGAATAGCTTGGAATTCTTGAAATTCGAATGGTATGTTATTGTTTATGGTTTAGATGGTTGTTTGCAGTTTATTGAGGCATGATTATGCTAATGAAACAATAGGTCAAGCTTAAATGGTTGAATCATGGATTTTGGTTAAGCTATATGTTGTCTTAGTTAAATGTATTATGATGTTGTAGTAAATGTTTAGATAATTGGAGGTGACTCGGCTCTTGTTTGGTGTTGAAATGGTGGGTTTTGCCCATGTATTTTGTGTTGGTGATTTTAGGTAATTGGGTGTTATGCTTGTATGTTAATTTTTGGTTGTATTTATATAAGTATATATATATGCATGTTCCTGTTTATACCACGATATTGTTATGTGTGTGTGTATGATTTCTCCTACATATCGTGGTATGCATATGGCTAGATGAGGTATAAGTTTGGATCCTTGGTATTATTAGCATATGATGTTGATAAACATGATGGTATATGTGATTTCATAGCATGCTAGCATGACATTGATGAATATGATAGTGATTCCATAGTGGCATATACATGTTGACATAGCATGAACATCATCGCCCTATGAGCATTGTGAGATATGGTAGATTGGGAGGTGATGATGAGATGAGATATGGTGATATGATATGATGAAAAATCCCTACCACTAAATTCTCTCCTATGGCTTGGAGAGTTAGGTGGTAGTGGACTACATCTTCCCTAAATCACCACAAATTCGGGTGGTCTAAGGAAGGAGAGGCATGGTCCAAACATTAGTATCTCACCACGTTATGAGAGTGATTTGTAGGAGTTGGAATTGGGTTAATCGAAGGTTGGAGCATTAAGTTATATATATTGGAAGTTCATCAAAAAAATTAGCAATTTGTTGATAGGGTTGTTGAAATGGGCACTGTGGCGCAAGAAGCTTGGCCGTGGTGCTAGTCTTCTCTATTTCTAAATTTTCAAAACTCGAGAGCTTCCACTTTGTAGTGGTACCATAGCGGTCGCAGTGCAGCATCCCGATTTTCTTGTTTGGATTGGTTTGGCTAAATTTTTGGAGTTTTAGATGATGTGTGGGGGGTATTTTGGAGTAAATTGTTACAATTTGGTATCAAAGTAATGGTTTAGCCATTGTTTCTATTTGTAATAATACTTGGCATAGTTTCATTTGCATAGACTTGTATATTCTTGTTGTAATACTAGTTCAGAGTCATATAATTGAACATGTTGTTACTTGTGTATAGGGAAGATGTCTAGCAGGGGAAGACAAAGCAAGAGTGATCTGATAAGGCATATGCATGAGATGCTGCTGGTCTAAGTGACTGAGTTAATACCTAGGAGAAAACACTAAACTGAATGCAAGAGTAGTTGAGTCAATGAGGATATGGTGATGTCAATGAGGAGGTCAACATGTATGTGGATTTGAATGCTGAAATTGATAAAGATGAGGATGAGGTGGAGCCTGAGAGATCCTTAAGAGCTTGAAGGAGGGGTATCTCTTCTCAACTAAAGAACTTTTGGAAGTTCAATCCCCTAGCTTTTGAAGGCAAAATGGACCTTACAATAGCTGAAGAATGGGTAGACCAGTTAGAGACCATGTTTAGTGTCATAGACTGCACCTCTGAACAAAGGGTGCAACTAACAGTGTTTAAATTGAAAAAGAAGGCTAAGCGTTGGTGGAGGAGTGTTGATATGAGCAAGGGAGAGAAGGGTGAGAGTAGACAGATAGAGAACAAAGAAAGTAGAAGAAGGAGTAGAAAAATCTGAGAGAGAGAGAGTGGATAGACAGAAAGAGGGAGAAAAGCAAAAAGAGAGAGAAAATAGAAGAGTGGGGAGAAAACTCTAGAGAGAGGGAGAAAACAAAAGAGTTTAGGGAGAGAACACAAGAAGGGAGAACTTATAATACTCAATATTATTCAATTTATCTCTCTTGAATAAGCATTACGTAAGAGCCTTTACATAGGTAAAATATGAAAAACCTAATTTTAAAGCAATTAAGAATATTTGATGCTCAAATAATCCTATTATATCAAGAGAATCTAAAAAATATATCTAATTATAAAAAAGTCTAAAAATAAAAAAAATTTAAAGAAAAATAATAAAATTAATATTTTAATCCTAATACTATTAGATAATCTCTTTAATTTAAATATAGAAAATCTTTTAAAGGATATCTAATAGATTTTATTTATTCTAATTTGAATCTAACTAATAATTTTAGTCCCAAGAAAATACAAATTGGAAACCAATAAAATAAAAATAAATAAATAAATAAAATTATCTAAACAGAATGGATCTAGAAACTTCTTGTACGTGATTATGTGAGTGGCGCCTAAGAATCTTTGAAATGCCTTCTTGATTTCCATTAAGTGTCCTACTGAATGTTGAAGCTTTGGATGCCCTGATGAATTGGGAGTAGTTTAAGGAGAGATTCTTTGCACATTACTTCCATCTTGCCCTCATAATGCAAAAGGAGGGTAAATTTCTAGCTTTCTAGCAGGGGAACTTGTCTACTGACAAATACATTGACCAATTTCTAGATCTACCCAAATATTCCACCTACCTGAAGAATCACCCTGACGACAAATGGAAGGTGCAACAACATCGGTTTGAAGGAGCCCATTCAAAAATCAAGGAGCAATTAACAGTGGTTGAATTTACATCATTTGATGACTTATGTATGAAGATGCGTGTTCTATCCCGACGAATGTGGGAGACTAAGGAAGAGAGAAGAAATTCAATGATCTATGCCTTTTCCCATCTAGGCCCTACCGGAGGTATTAGCAAGGGAAGTGGATCTGGCAGTAGTAGTGGCAGTAGTGGTTCCAGTAAAGGAAGAAGTCAATACAATAGAGGCCGTTTTGGTAGAGGTAGAAGAAGATTTGGCTGAGATCAATCTAACAGAGGTCGATTTGGCAAAGGGCAATTCTACAGAGGAGGCTTTGGCCAAGGGAGCTCTAGTCCGAATTAGTTTGCAAGAAAGGATTTAGTTCTCTCTCAACCAAGTTTAGGTAGTGCCTAAACTCCTTGCATAAAATGTGAAATGAATCATGGTGATCAACCGTGCCTGATATGCTACAATTGTGGGAGGCCTGGTCATATGGCATGGAGTTGTCATGACTAAGGCGTGAGGATGCAATGAGGAAGCCAACAATGCCCGGACAAGTCTTTGCTATAACCTAACAGGAGGCAGATGCCACACCTAATCTAATTTGAGGTAAACTCAAACTTAATGGTTTCTCTATTCATATCTTGTTTGATTCTAGTGCATCACATTCCTTTATATCTTTTGATTATGTCCAGAGATTAGGAATTATGGCAACTGAGTTGCCTTTTGAATTGTCGGTTTCTATACCTACGAAAGTTTCAGTAAGAACCGCTCAAGCTTATTTGAATCGCGTGGTTCATTTTGAACATTAAAGCATTACCCTGAATTTGATCTGTTTGCCACTGCAAGATATTTATGTTATTATTGCGATGGATTGGTTGGAAGCGAATAATGCTATCCTTGACTGTACTTAGAAAATTGTGTTATTTTACAATGAATATCCCTAGTAAGCAAGGGGAAGAAAATGGTTGTTCATCCTTTGCTCAAGTAAATAGGTATTTGCAAAAAAGGTGTCAAAGGTTTATGATTTTCTTCTCTATTAACGTGCATGTGGAAGAAGGAACAAAAAGATATCTAGTTGTTTGGGAATACCCCGACGTGTTTCCTGAGGAAATTATCGGTTTGTCACCATCATGGGAGCTGGAGTTCTCCATCGATTTAGTGCTTAGAACAAGTCCTATTTCTAAGGTTCCACATGGAATAGCACCCTTCGAATTGCAAGAACTTAAAAAGTAAATTGAGGAATTGTTGAAGATGTTGAATCAAGAGTTTTGATGATTCCAAACCAACATCCAAGAGCTTGGATTGAAGATATCAAAGGAGATCAAAGTGCTTCAAGTGAAGATTTTCTGAGTATTTGCTGTTAGATCTCTTGTAGGATCTCTAGTTTTTGGTATGATTGGGTAAAAGATTTTGATTTGAAGAAAAGATGTTTTCAAACCTTGATTTTATGTTAAATCTTGACATATTTGAAAAATACTCTCAAACAGATGAACTTTGAAAGTTTAAACTGAACTGTCAGGTGGGAAATTCGAACTTTGCCTTTGGAAATTCGAATTTCGAGCTAAAACTGATTAAGTCTGAAGAGATGTCTCTCTGTCAGACGAATTTTGGTCATTCAAAATTTGAATTTTCATCAAGTCTGAAAGAAGCCTTTTTAGTGACAGACGAACTTCACAGTTTCAAAATTCGAATTTCAGACAAAATACAATTTGTGAAAACCAAAGAAATTCGTCTAAAACTATGTTAAAGTTCATCTGAAATCAAGAAGAAATTGAGTTTGAAAAATGCTCTCTGACAGACGAACTTTGACTTTGCAACATTCGAATTTTCATATAAGTCTGAAAGGAGCTTCTTTGAGAGAGACGCATTTCACTCTTTCAAAATTCGAATTTCAGACAAAACACAACTTGAGAAAACAGAAGAAATTCGTCTGAAACAATATTAAAGTTCAACTGAGATCAAGAATAAATTAAGTTTCAAAACTGGTCTCTGACAGACGAATTTCACTCTGTCAAAATTCGAATTTCGGAGAAAGTTATCTACTGTGCCTCTTTGAACGTTCAATGGACAGACGAATTTTGGGCATCCAAAATTCAAATTTCGAGGGTACTGTAGAAAATTGAAAATACTGTTCACGATTTACAGAAAAACTTTCTTCTTGAAAATTCGTATGTCACATTGTGAAAATATTTTATAAGTTTCAAAATTTGAATTTCACTCTATGGACAGACGAACTTCGTATTTTAACATTGGAAGCTTTAACCTTCGGTTCCTTCGAAATTCGTCTGTTGACTAACCAAAATTCGAATGTCAGTGTGTCAGAAACATTAAATACGGTTGGTAAACGGATAGTTTTTCAGAGTAACCGTTGGATAACTTCCCCAACGGATAGATTTAGTCTCTAACGGATAGTTGAGACCACTATAAATATAACATCATTTGAAGTTATGGGTAACGAATTAAACTTGTATATACCGAATTTCTGCTGAATCTTCTTCTCAAAAGCTTTTACCCTCTCAATTTCATTATCTGTACTTTAACCTTCATATCTACTCTATTCAAGAGAGTTATACATTTGTAAACAATCTACTCTTCATCTGGAAGAAAGATTTACTTGTGAGGGGAATTCACAAGGGGATTGGGAAAGTACATAGAGAAAGTGCTTAGAGAGTTTGAGAGAGCTCAGGAACAGAGCATACTCGTGTACTATGGCATTAGCAAGAAGCCCGTTGAAATTCTTGCTGTATAGTGGATAAATCTCAAGAGTTGTCTTGGGGAATGGACGTAGGTCAAGTGGATAGACCGAACCAGGATAAATCACTGAGTCTTCTTCTCCTTATCCTTACTTATGAGCTTACTCTGTTTTACTCATTGTTTTCATTACACTGTGATATCTTCACCCACTTCACTTTGTGCAGAAAAATTTCAATCTTCCCAATTCACCCCCCTCTTGGGAAGTCAGCCTTGCTAACAGAAGAAGGGTTTTGTTAGACCTAGTGTCTCATCTTAGAGTGCTCTGGTGTTGTTTATTAAGAAGAAGGATGGTAGTATAAGATTGTGCATTGATTACAAGCAATTGAATGGGGTGACAATCAGGAATAAATATTCTTTACCCTAAATTGGTGACTTGATTGATCAATTGGCTGGTGCCTCAGTTTTCTCCAAAATTGATTTAAGGTCAGGATACCATTAACTTCATTTGCGTGTAGAGGATGTACCCAAAATGGCTTTTAGAACTCGATATGGGCATTATGAGTTCTTTGTTATGCCCTTTGGGTTGACCAATGCCCCGACAATTTTCATGAATTATATGAATAGGGTGTTTCAACCGTATCTGGATAAGTTTGTAGTGCTTTTCATTGACGACATTCTAATCTATTACAAGAGTCAGAAGGAACATGCATTTCATCTTTAGATTGTGCTGCAAGTATTCTAGGATCACTAACTATATGCTAAACTTAGTAAATGTGAGTTTTGGCTATGGGAGGTGAAATTCCTAGGTCATGTAATTTTTGAAAAGGGTATAGCAGTGGACCCTAGCAAAATAGTAATAGTGTTAAATTAGGAAAGACTATAATCAGTGACAGAAATTCATAGCTTTTTGGGATTAGCAGGTTACTACTAAAGGTTTATTAAAGGATTCTCTCAACTTGTTATGTCATTGACTAGGTTAACCTGCAAGGATAGACCTTTCATTTGGGATGATAAGTGAGAGAGAGCATTCCAAGAACTGAAGATTTGTCTGACCTCTACCCTAGAGCTGATCATCCCTAACCCTTTTGAGCCGTTCACAGTTTATATGGATGCCTCTACGAAGGGTTTAAGATGCGTGTTGATGCAACAAGGGAGAGTTATAGTCTATGCTTTAAGGCAGTTGAAACCCCATCAGGATAACTACCCTACTCATGACCTTGAGCTAGCGGCTGTAGTATTTGCCTTAAAGTTATGGAGACATTACCTCTATGGTGCTTAGTTTGAGGTGTTCAGTGATCACAAGAGCTTGACATATCTTTTTGATCAGATAGATTTGAACATGATACAGAGATGATGGGCAGAGTTTCTAAAAGATTATGAGTTTGCTTTCAAGTATCATCCTGGGAAAGCCAATGTAGTAGCGGATGCACTGTGGAGGAAGTCAATCCATATAGCAACCATGATGATGAGAGAACAATAGTTACTGGAAAGCCTTAGAGATTTGAAGTTGTCCTTCCATGTGCACCCTGGAGTTCTTGTAGTAGGGTCTATTAATGTATCAATTAACTTATTGAGGAACATTTGCTTTGCATAGCTAGAGGATAACTATCTTTTAGGCATTCGTGAATAGATTAAAATGGTAGAAACCCAAGAGTTTGATATATTAGAAAATGGTATTATTTGGTAAAAGAGTTGATATATTAGCCAAATAAATAAAGAGTATTCGACAGAAACTTTGACTGCTCAAAGTTGGCAAAAGATTTATACTGATCGGAGGAGGAGACCCTTGGAATTTGATGCCGGAGATTATGTATTTTTGAAGGTTACTCCTACTACCAGTGTTAGAAGATCAATTCGAGTGAAGAAGCTCACTCCTTAATGTATAGGTCCATACCAAATCTTGGATTGAATTGGGTCTGTGGCATATTGGATGGCGTTACCACCCAATATCATAGGGTTACATGGCGTTTTCTACATGTCTCAATTTAAGAAGTATCATCCTGATCCATCTCACATAATCGATGATAAGAAAGTTCAATTGTGAGAGGATCTGACTTTTGAAGTCATGCTACTGCAAATTATCAATATAAAGGTGAAGCAGCTGAGAAATAAGACTATCAAACTAGTGAAGGTGCTGTAGAGTGGCCTGACGTCAAATGACGTCATGTGAGAGACAAAGAAATATATGCAAATGAGATATCCTGAGCTTTTTACTTGAGGTAAGATTTTGAAATTTTGAGGATGAAATTTTTATAAGGAAAGGAGAATGTAACAATCCTCATTACACTATCTTGAACTTAGTCTTAAGCTAATAAGAAGTTGCCTTGTATTTCATGTAGCAGTAGAGGAACCAAGACTGGAGAAAGATCAAAACGGGACAAAATCTAAAAATGAAAACAGAGAAGGGTCATACCATAGTGAGGTGAAGGGTCGCTATGGTAAGGCATTTGTGGAAATTCAAGAATTTCTGGGCTGAGAGCACTCGCGCCACGGTTAGCTTACTGGTACCATGGTGAGAGTCACAAAATTTGTTTAAATTAAATAAGTTTCAGTCTGTTGAAATGAAAAGAATCGAGGGAGAAACAGAGGAGCTCTTCTAGGGTTCCACAATTTCGACATAGGGAGATAATTTTTGGACTTAGGCTTCAATCTTGGTTGGTAAGTGATTCTTAACCTCTTCTTCTCTCTTTTCTTCATGAAACTCGGTTGGAATCCGTGGGAGTATGTTGAGTTTCAGTTAGGTTGAGTTTTCTACCGATTAAAATGAGTAGAAATGGATTATTGAAGTAATATTTAGTGCTCTAATACTTTGGGTATGAGTTTTAGTTGTTTTGTAATGGATTTGGGGGGAACCTTAGGTTGAGAATTGCTTAGAATTCTTGAAATTCGAATGGTATGTTGTTGTTTATGGTTTAGATGGTTGTTTGCAGTTTATTGAGGCATGATTATGCTAATGAAACAATGGATCAAGCTTAAATGGTTGAATTATGGATTTTGGTTAAGTTATACATGTTGGATCAAGAGTTTTGATGATTCCAAACCAACACTCAAGAGCTTGGATTGAAGATATCAAAGGAGATCAAAGCTGTTTCAAGTGAAGATTTGCTGAGTATTTGCTATTAGATCTTTGGTAGGATCTTTGGTTTTTGTTTAGATTGGGTAAAAGATTTTGATTTGAGAAAAAGACGTTTTCAAACCTTGATTTGAAGTTAAATCTTTACTTATTTGAAAAATACTCACAAACAGACGAAGTTTGAAAGTTTAACTGAACTGTCAAGTTGGAAATTCGAATTTGGCCCTTAGACATTCGAATTTCGAGCTAAAACTGAATAAGTCTGAAGAGGTGTCTCTCTGTCAGACGAATTTTGGTCTTTCAAAATTCGAATTTCAATCAAGTCTGAAAGAAGCCTTTTTGTGACAGACGAACTTCACAGTCTCAAAATTCGAATTTCAGACAAAATGTCATTTATGAAAACTAAGGAAATTCGTCTGAAGCTTTGCTAAAGTTCATCTGAAATTAAGAAGAAACTAAGTTTGAAAATGCTCTCTGACAGACGAACTTTAACTTAGCAAAATTCGAATTTTCACCTGAGTCAAAAAAGGGGTTACTTTGTGACATTCGAATTTCACTCTTTCAAAATTCGAATTTCAGACAAAACAAAACTTGAGAAAATATAGGAAATTCGTCTGAATGCTTGATAAAGTTCATCTGAGATCAAGAGTGATTTCAGTCTCAAAACTGTTCTCTGACAGACGAATTTCACTCTGTCAAAATTCGAATTTCGAAGAAAGTGAACTACTGTGCCTCTTTAAACGTTCAGTGGACAGACGAATTTTGGGCATCCAAAATTCGAATTTCGAGGGCACTGTAGCAAATTGAAAACACTGTTCACACTTAACAGAAAATCTTTCTTCTTGAAAATTCGTATGTCACATTGTGGAAAGATTTTATGAGTTTCGAAATTCGAATTTCACTCTATGGACAGACAAACTTCGCATTTTTACGTTGGAAGCTTTAACCTTCGGTTCCCTCGAAATTCGTCTGTTGGCCAACCGAAATTCGAATTTCAGTATGTCAGAAACATTAAATGCGGTTGGTAAACGGATAGTTTTTTCAGAGTAACCGTTGGATAACTTCCCCAACGGATAGATTTAGTTTCTAATGGATATTTGAGATCAAAATCTATAAATATAACATTATTTGAAGTTGTGGGTAACAAAAATCAAACTTGTATATACTGAATTTCTACTGAATCTTCATCTAAAAAGCTTTTACCCTTCCAACCTCATTATTTGTACTTAAACCTTCATATCCACTCTATTCAAGAGAGTTATTCATTTGTAAACAATCTACTCTTCATCTGGAAGATAGAATTACTTGTGAGGGGTATTCACAAGGGGATTGGGAAGCACATAGAGAAAGTGCTTAGAGAGTTTGAGAGAGCTCAGAACAGAGCATACTCGTGTACTGTGGCTTTAGCAAGAAGCCCGTTGAAATTCTTGCTGGATAGTGGATAAATCTCAAGAGGTGTCTTGAGGACTGGATGTAGGTCAAGTGGATAGACCGAACCAGGATAAATCACTGAGTCTTCTTCTCCTTATCCTTACTTATGAGCTTACTCTGTTTTACTCATTGTTTTCATTACACTGTGATATCTTCACCCACTTCACTTTGTGCAGAAAAATTTCAATCTTCCCAATTCACCCCCCCTCTTGGGAAGTCAGCCTTGCTAACAAGTGGTATCAGAGCTCGGATTCCCATTCAAAGGATTTCACAGTCCGGGAACAAAGATGGCTGGCTTTGGAGAGAATATACTTCCTGAAGGGAACAACACTAACAGACCACCAGGCTTCAGTGGATAGCATTATGGGTACTGGAAGATGAGGATGCAGATCTACCTCCAATCAATTGATCTTGACATCTGGTCAGTCATTGATAAAGGAGATTTCGTCCCAATGGCTCCAACTGAAGATGGAAGATACAAAGAGAAGCTGGAAGCAGAATGGAATGATGAAGACAGAAGGAGAATCCTACTAAATTTCAAAGCAAAGCATTGTTTAGTCAGTGCCCTGAACCAGGATGAATTCTACAGAGTCTCGCAATGCACCACTGCAAAAGGAATGTGGGATACTCTGCAGATTGCACATGAAGGAACATCTGGAGTCAGGGAGAACAGACTAAACACGTGCATTGGAGAGTATGAAAGCTTCAGAATGGCTGAAGGAGAAACTGTAAAGGAGCTCCAAAAGAAATTCACTCTCATTGTAAATCAACTAAAGAGCTTAGGAAAGGAATACACTCAATCAGAGAAAGTGAGAAAAATTCTCAGAGCTCTCCCTCTGGAATGGCAGCCCAAGGTGACAGCAATAGAAGAAGCCAGAGGAGAATCAATGGCCTCTGTCACAGCTCTCTTCGGGAGCCTTGAGGAGTATGAAGGAAAAATCAAAGCTCTCAAGGAAGCCGGGCTGGACAGAAAGAAGAAAGGCATTGCTCTTAAAACTGCTGATGAAAAGGAAGAAGAATCTAACGAAGAGGATGAACTTGATGATGAAACTCTGGCTATGATGGTCAGAAAATTCGGAAGATTCTACAGCAAGAAGAAGAACAAAAGATTCTTCAAGAAGGTAACTGCTGGGGAAAACAAGAAAGAGACAAAAGAACCTGTGACTTGCTATGAGTGCAAGAAGCAGGGACACATAAAATGGGACTGTCCCCAATTCCTCAGAAAGCAAGAAAAAGAAAAGAAAAGTGCTGACAAAGGGAAAAAGAAGAAAGCCTACATCTCATCCATATGGGGTAACAGCTCAGATGAGGAAGAAGAAGATGAAGAAGAGATTGCCAACATTTGTCTGATGGCACTTGCTTCTGAAGAAGCTACACCCTCATACAGCAGTGATCAGGATGAAGAGGTATATGAATCTGAACCTTCCTATTCTGAATTACTGGATGCATTTCATGAGCTGCATGATGAATTCATTAAAGTTGCTAAAGAACTGAAATTGGCAAAGAAAAAGATAAGGAAGATGGAGTCTCAAGGCATAGTTTCTGAAACTGCTTCTTTACCTACTTCTGAATCTGTTTGCTGCACTTCATGCACTGAACTTAAGCAAACTAATGAGTATCTAGTTAAAAGCATGTCTAGGCTCACTAAAGGTAAAGATATGCTGTTTGCCTTGATGGGGAGCCAAAGAATATCACAAGGAAAAGCTGGTCTTGGCTATGATCCATGTGCTGTCAAAGAAAAGATTAGGAAGAAAAATCAGAATGCATACATGAGACATTTTGTGCATGCCAAGAACAATAAAAAGAAAGTTAATGCATCACCTCACATTGAAACATATGATCAACCAAGGCATGCTAAACAAAAGTATTATCTGTACTATTTTCTTCCTGCATCTCAATCTAGCAGCCCTTTCACTACCTGTCATTTCTGCAACAAAAAGGGACACATTTCCAGTTCCTGTATTTTAAAGAAAAATGAACTTGGCAGGAAAGTTGAATGGGTTCCCAAAATTGCATCTACATCTAGGGAAATACCTACTGACCGAAAAGGACCCAAGCAAATTTGGGTACCTAAAAGGAAAACATAAACATTGTTTTGCAGGTCTGTCTCAAAGCTAAGAAAAGCAACAAATGGTATATGGACAGTGCCTGCTCAAGCCACATGACTGGTGATAAGGAGAAGTTCATCACCCTTAGAGACAAGAAAGGAGGAAAAGTGACATTTGGAGGTGATCAATATGGCAAAATCATTGGAATTGGCATTGTGGGGAAAAATCCAGAAACATCCATTGAAGAGGTGCTGTTTGTAATTGGCCTCAACCACAATTTGCTAAGCGTGAGTCAAACCTGTGATAGAGGAAACTGGGTGCTGTTTGACTCAAAGTTTTGCCTGGTCATCAGAAAAAGTGATCACAAAGTAATCTTAAAAGCTCAAAGGGATGGTAACTGCTACACTATTGACCTTGATGAACTTCCCCCTTTAGATTCTGTATGCTTAATCAGTCAAAATAATGATAGTTGGTTATGGCATAGGAGATTAGCTCATGTTAATATGAATCAGGTGTCTAAACTGGTTAAAAATGAGCTAGTTACTGGTTTGCCAAAAATATCTTTTGAAAAGGATAAAGAATGTGATGCATGCTTAAAAGGAAAACAAATTAAATCATCCTTCAAATCTAAAAACATAGTTTCCACAACAAGACCACTTGAATTGCTGCATATGGACTTAATTGGACCTTCTAGGGTAAAGAGTCTTGGTGGTAATCTGTATGTGCTTGTAATTGTTGATGATTATTCTAGATTTACTTGGACATTATTCCTTTCTTCTAAGAGTGATACCTTTGATGCATTTGTAACCTTAGCTAAGAAAGTGCAAAATGAGAAAGGTATCTCTATTGTGTCTATCAGGTCAGATCATGGAGGAGAATTTGAAAATGCATACTTCCTGGAGTACTGCAGTGAGCATGGAATTGACCACAACTTCTCAGCTCCTAGGACTCCTCAACAGAATGGAGTAGTAGAAAGGAAAAACAGAACTATTGGGGAGATGGCCAGAGCTATGCTGAATGAGAAGGAACTTTCTCAAGTGTTTTGGGCTGATGCAGTAAACACAGCTAGTTACATCATCAACAGAGCATACATCAGACCCATCCTGGGAAAGACTCCATACGAGCTGTACAAGGGGAGAAAGCCAAATCTGTCCCATCTCCATGTGTTCAGATGCAAATGCTTCATTCACAACAATGGCAAAGAAAACCTAGGTAAATTTGATGCCAAATCAGATGAAGGTATATTTCTTGGCTACTCTAGTAGGAGTAAGGCATATAGAGTTTATAATAAAAGATCAAATGTGGTAGAGGAATCTGTGCATGTGGTTTTCATTGAAAATGAAACTATTTCAAAACATGTTACCAATGAGGATGATCTTGCTTTCAATTTTGAAAAACTGGGCATTTCTGATAAAAGTAAAACTGAACCTCCAAAGATATCTGAACCTGTTAACATAGAGGAAGATATCCAGGAGCAAGAGTTTGATGAAGAAAATAATGAAGAAACATCTCAAGAACTCCCTAGAGCTTGGAGATATCAAAGGAATCATCCTGTTGATCAAGTGATACGAGATGTTCAAGAGAGAGTCAAAACCAGAAAACAGTTAAGGGATCAAATGCTAAATTGTGCTTTCATTTCTTAAATTGAACCCAAATGTGCTGAAGAAGCCTTAACTGATGATTACTGGATTTTGGCAATGCAAGATGAACTAAATCAGTTTGAAAGAAATCAAGTTTGGGATTTAGTTCCAAGACCCAAAAATCATCCTGTTATTGGTACCAAATGGGTTTTCAGAAACAAACTTGATGAATCTGGAATAATAATCAGAAATAAAGCTAGATTGGTTGCTAAAGGATATAATCAGGAAGAAGGTATTGATTTTGAAGAAACCTTTGCACCAGTAGCTAGATTAGAAGCTATAAGAATATTGCTGGCTTATGCATGCATGAAGAATATTTTGCTATATCAAATGGATGTAAAGAGTGCTTTTCTGAATGGATATATCATGGAAGAGGTTTATGTAGATCAACCTCCAGGTTTTGAGGATTCTACAAAATCAAACCATGTCTATAAACTGAAGAAAGCTCTTTATGGATTAAAACAAGCCCCTAGAGCATGGTATGAAAGATTAAGCAACTTTCTGACTGAAAAAGGATTTAACAGAGGCAAAGTTGACACTACTTTATTCACTAAGAAAGAGAATAAAGATTTACTAATTGTCCAAATCTATGTTGATGATATCATTTTCGGTGCTACTAATGAAACTCTTTGCAAGGAATTTTCTAAGTTAATGCAGGGAGAATTTGAGATGTCTATGATGGGTGAACTCAATTTCTTCCTTGGATTGCAAATCAGACAGCTTAATGATGGTATCTTTCTCAGTCAATCCAAATATCTAAAGGAGCTGTTAAAGAAGTTTGGAATGGAGAATGCCAAGCCAACGGGAACACCTATGGCTACTGCAACCAAACTGGACATGGATGAAAATGGGAAAATGTTTGACATTACTCAATACAGAAGAATGATTGGATCCCTGCTGTACCTAACCGCTAGCAGACCTGACATTATGTTCAGTGTCTGCATGTGTGCAAGGTTCCAATCATGCCCCAAAGAAACCCATGCAACAGCTGTGAAAAGAATTTTCAGATATCTAATTGGAACATCACAGATGGGTCTTTGGTATCCAAAAGGCAATGGAGAAGATCTCAAAGGATACACAGATGCTGATTTTGCAGGATCCAAAACTGACAGAAAAAGCACAAGTGGAACTTGTCAGTTTCTTGGAGGGTCCTTGGTTTCATGGTTCAGCAAAAAGCAAAACAGTGTAGCTCTATCCACTGCAGAAGCTGAGTATGTTGCAGCTGGAAGCTGTTGTGCCCAATTCATCTGGATGAAGCAGCAACTTGAAGATCTTGAGGTTAAAATGAAAGAGATACCCATCATGTGTGATAATCAAAGTGCCATAAACATCACTAAGAATCCTGTCATGCACTCAAGGACGAAACATATTGAGGTTAGGCACCACTTCATAAGGGATCACGTTCTGAAAGGAGAAGTTAAGCTGGAATACATCCCAACAGAGGATCAAGTAGCTGATGTACTCACCAAACCTCTACCAGAAGACATGCATTGCAAAATAAGAAGAGAATTGAGAATGGTAAATCCCAATGAATTGTAAGTTATTCTTATAAAATTCTCTTCTTTTTAATTTTAAATCTTAAAGTCAATTCTAACTTCAGCATCGGAGAGTGTTTAATTTAAGTTGCAGGTGCTCTTCACAAGTCTAAATGGCTATACTTTTGAAGATTGGAGCACTTCAGATTGGAACAACCAGAAAATGAAGTGAATAATAATTGTTCTAAGTTCTGGATCCATTCTGTAAGTTTTTTTTTGTATGTTGTTTGATTGCTAGATGAATTTCATTGATAATCTGTGTTTTTGAACTGGTCAACGTGGTCAACATTCGAATTTTGATTGACCAACAGACGAACTTTGGCCTGTTATGCCTTGGAACAGTTCTCGGTAATGCCTCGAAATTCGTCTGTTAAAACTTGAAAGTTCAAATTTTCGAAAACTGAAATTTCAAGCTTATTATTGTTCATCATTGTTATACGAATTGTTACTTCCTAACATACGAATGTTGGACAATATTTACAAAAGTTGAAAAATTCGAAGATTCAGTTCAAAATTCGTCTGTTGAATTATGCTCCTGATAATTGAATGCTTGAAAGACGATGCTCTGCATGCTTAATTCGTCTATTGTTTGAAGTTTTGTTTGTTGATGCTGCTTTTCTTTTCAACATTCGAATTTTGTTGGAACAAAATTCGTCTGTTGTGTATGTATTGTTTGTTTCAAGCCTCTGTCAGACGAACTTTCAAGATGAAAGTTCATCTGTCAGCAAGCTGTGCTGAACGGTTTAACTTGTAACTGCCCGAAGTTCGAATTTTGACCCCTCAAAATTCGTCTGTCAGACGGTTACATGCGTTAAAACTAACGGTTTTCCACAGAACAGACGCAACCCTATTTGTAACTCCTTCAAGTCTGTTCTGATTCTCTCTTCATTCCTCTTAACTCCTGCCAAAAAACCGTCTTTTTCTCACCGATTAAACTTCATTTCGCATCCCTTAAATCTATTCTAAGCCACATTCTGCATCATTCAACCAAGAAATGGCGAGAGTGAAAATTCCTGGAACAGGACAAGCTGGGTCTAGGCCTAAGAGGACGGTCAAATCTCAATATGCTACAAAGGAAGGAGAGAAATCCAAGAGAAAAGCCGAACCCAGTAAAGCTACTCCTTCCAAACGTCAAAAATCCTCGTCCAAGTCAGAATCTCAGAAAGCTGGGGCCTCTTCTTCAAAATCTGCAGTTCCTTCGGCTGGTACTGCTGCTGTAGCTTCCTCTTCTTCTACTGAATCCGGAGAGTTTGAAATGACTACACTGCCACTATGGAGCACTCCTGAGATTCAAGAAGAGTACACTACCAAGTTTTCCAACAAAAAGGTAATCAAGCCTCACTGTGTAAATATGGAACAATTTCTGATATCCAACAACTTTGATGCTGCAATATGGTTGATAAAGTATAAAAATCTGTTGGAAATTGCTGAAAAATATGATGATGAGGTAGTAAAGACTTGGTATGCCTCTCTTAAGTATAACAGCAAGAAAAGAAAATGGGAGGTCACCTTGAGATCAAGGACCATTTGGCTTGATGATGAAACATTCAATGAGGTGTTGGAAATCCCAGGTCAAGATGGGCTAAAAGTTGACATTACATCCTCTGGGTATATGGATGAGGCTAGCACAGCTGATGAAGAAGGTGAGCCCTTCCTATTTTACAAGGAAAGCACTATCTTGGACACCTTGTTCAGAAGAAGGGAGAATAGGCCCACAATAAATCTGTTGAAACCCACAGACCTCAGCGTACAAGTAAGAATCTTGCACTACATAGTGTCCAGGATCATATTCAACAAGGGTGGCAGCTTCAATTTGATAACAAGGGCGGAGGCTCATGTGATGACTGCCATCATACGTGGAAAGCTGATCAATATGGGGCATATCATTCTCCAGCGTATGATAAAGGCAAGGGATCAGAGGAAAGATTCCACCCTTCCCTATGCAGCAATTATCTCAAGAATCCTGCATCATGCTAGGATTCAGCACATTGAAAAGGGGAAAGGGAAACTCACTGAGGCCTTCAAAGAAGAGGAATTGCAAAGGATGGGCATTGAAAGAGATGAAGGACATTGGGTTGGAAAGGGAACAGGAAAAACTGAAGATTTGTTCTTTATTGCTGATGCTTCCCTCCAACAAGAAGGCACCTCTGAGGCTCCTGGCAGATCTGTACCTCAGCCTTCTCAGCCTATTCCATCTCCATCCAGGACCACTCACCCTCCTTCCACTCCCTCCTCTCGAACCAAGCCAACTAAGATCACTGAGATGTTTGACAATCTGTCAACACTCATTCTCAGCATTAAGGATGAGCAAAATGCCAAATTTGCTCACCTACAAGATCAGATACATCAGTTGGCAGTAAATATGAAGGTGGTAGCTGATGCCTATGAAGAGATTAGAAATGCAATTCCTACCACTTCAGTTCCACCTCAGCCTGGTATCCCTGAGCCTTCTCTGTCTCCATCCCCTGTGCCTCCAAGTCCCTTCGAGATTGCTTCCTCTGACCATGATGTTAATGGTGCTGGTGCAATGAGAACACCAAGTCCTGGTCCACCCTTGGACTATGGATTAGAAGAAGAAGGTCTTCAAGAATCAAGCCCTCTTGAACTTATGCAAGAAGATGCTCCGGGTTCAATTCTGTCTATACAAGAATCTGAGCAAGTTGAAAGACTGGTTGCAGCCATGAGCAATGAGGAAAGAAGCATTGTTCCTGTTATTGATTATTTTGCCATTGCTCACAATGCCCTTCTACTAGCTCAAAGAAGAAGGCTTGAAGAAATGTTTCCTCCTCCTGCACCAGTCTCTCCTTCTCTTGCTGATTATGGACTGTCAGAGGAACAGAGAGCTCGGCTAGCTCTTTCCAGGCAGGAAATGCAAGAGCTGCTTGTGGTCTCTGATGATTCTGATGAAGAGCCTTCAACTACACCAGCTCAGCCAGAAATTCCTTTTGCTCCTGTCCCTCTTCGTGCTGTTCCTCTCACTCAGATACCTCCTCCAATGGACTTTGCTGGGCTTTCTGATGATGCCAAAAAGGGGGAGAAGATAAAGCAAACTGGGACTAAGCAAGCTGGAAAATCTACTGAGTCATCTGGAAAAGGAAAGACATACAGCAAGAAGTCTAAGCCAAAGAAGAAGTGATTGTTTTTAGATCTTAGGCTGAATCTTCTTGTTGTATCTAGTTTTAAATTGTTTTATTATTTGATGAACTGATTGAAATATGTATTGCAACAATTTGTATTAAGTAAATTATGTTATTGGTTGCAATGATTTGGGCTTTGAATCTCTTCACTTAATCTGTTGAAAATGATATCTTATGAACTGTAATGCATATGTTGAGGGGGAGCTTGTGTAAGCAAACCCAAGTACTAATCCAGTTTGTGAGTTGTTTTGTCATCATCAAAAAGGGGGAGAATGTTGGATCAAGAGTTTTGATGATTCCAAACCAACACTCAAGAGCTTGGATTGAAGATATCAAAGGAGATCAAAGCTGTTTCAAGTGAAGATTTGCTGAGTATTTGCTATTAGATCTTTGGTAGGATCTTTGGTTTTTGTTTAGATTGGGTAAAAGATTTTGATTTGAGAAAAAGACGTTTTCAAACCTTGATTTGAAGTTAAATCTTTACTTATTTGAAAAATACTCACAAACAGACGAAGTTTGAAAGTTTAACTGAACTGTCAAGTTGGAAATTCGAATTTGGCCCTTAGACATTCGAATTTCGAGCTAAAACTGAATAAGTCTGAAGAGGTGTCTCTCTGTCAGACGAATTTTGGTCTTTCAAAATTCGAATTTCAATCAAGTCTGAAAGAAGCCTTTTTGTGACAGACGAACTTCACAGTCTCAAAATTCGAATTTCAGACAAAATGTCATTTATGAAAACTAAGGAAATTCGTCTGAAGCTTTGCTAAAGTTCATCTGAAATTAAGAAGAAACTAAGTTTGAAAATGCTCTCTGACAGACGAACTTTAACTTAGCAAAATTCGAATTTTCACCTGAGTCAAAAAAGGGGTTACTTTGTGACATTCGAATTTCACTCTTTCAAAATTCGAATTTCAGACAAAACAAAACTTGAGAAAATATAGGAAATTCGTCTGAATGCTTGATAAAGTTCATCTGAGATCAAGAGTGATTTCAGTCTCAAAACTGTTCTCTGACAGACGAATTTCACTCTGTCAAAATTCGAATTTCGAAGAAAGTGAACTACTGTGCCTCTTTAAACGTTCAGTGGACAGACGAATTTTGGGCATCCAAAATTCGAATTTCGAGGGCACTGTAGCAAATTGAAAACACTGTTCACACTTAACAGAAAATCTTTCTTCTTGAAAATTCGTATGTCACATTGTGGAAAGATTTTATGAGTTTCGAAATTCGAATTTCACTCTATGGACAGACGAACTTCGCATTTTTACGTTGGAAGCTTTAACCTTCGGTTCCCTCGAAATTCGTCTGTTGGCCAACCGAAATTCGAATTTCAGTATGTCAGAAACATTAAATGCGGTTGGTAAACGGATAGTTTTTTCAGAGTAACCGTTGGATAACTTCCCCAACGGATAGATTTAGTTTCTAACGGATATTTGAGATCAAAATCTATAAATATAACATTATTTGAAGTTGTGGGTAACAAAAATCAAACTTGTATATACTGAATTTCTGCTGAATCTTCATCTAAAAAGCTTTTACCCTTCCAACCTCATTATTTGTACTTAAACCTTCATATCCACTCTATTCAAGAGAGTTATTCATTTGTAAATAATCTACTCTTCATCTGGAAGATAGAATTACTTGTGAGGGGTATTCACAAGGGGATTGGGAAGCACATAGAGAAAGTGCTTAGAGAGTTTGAGAGAGCTCAGAACAGAGCATACTCGTGTACTGTGGCTTTAGCAAGAAGCCCGTTGAAATTCTTGCTGGATAGTGGATAAATCTCAAGAGGTGTCTTGAGGACTGGATGTAGGTCAAGTGGATAGACCGAACCAGGATAAATCACTGAGTTTTCTTCTTCTTATCTCTACTTTTCAGCTTGCTCTGTTTCACACGTTATTTTCATTATACTGTGATATCTTCACTTGCTTCACTTTGTGCAGAAAAATTTCAATCTTCCCAATTCACCCCCCCTCTTGGGAAGTCAGCCTTGCTAACAATACATTGTGTTAATTAAAAGTATTATAATGTTGTAGTGGTTGTTTCAATAATCAGAGGTGACTTGGTTTATGTTCGGTGTTGAAATGGTGGGTTTAGCTTGTGTGTATGGTGTCAGAGATTTCAGGTAACTGAGTGTTGTGTTTGTATGTTAATTTTTGGTTGTATTTATATATGTATATATATATATATGCATGTTCTCGTTTATACCACAATATTGTAATCTGTGTGTATGGTTTCTCCTATATATCATGATATGCATATGGCTAGATGAGGTATGAGTCTGGATCTTTGGTATTATTAGCATATGATGATGATAAACATGATGTTATATGTGATTCCATAGCATGCTAGCATGACATTGATGAATATGATAGTGATTCCATAGTGGCATATACATGTTGACATGGCACGAACATCATCGCCCTATGAGCATTGTGAGATATGGTGGATTGGGAGGTGATGGTGAGATGAGATATGATGATATATGATAGGATGATATGATGAAAGATCCTTGCCACTAAATCCTCTTCTATGGCTCATAGAGCCAAGTGGTAGTAGATTGCATCTTTCCTAAATCACCACCAATTTGGGTGGTCCAGGGGAAAGAGAGCCACGGTCCAAATACTAGTATAACCTTTGACTGGGATGCATTAGTGTGAGGTGAGCTTGGTGATATCTCGGAATAAGTCTTCACCAACTCTTGGAAGGGAATCACCTATTCGAAATATCCTGTGATGACGACAACCTATGTTTCTAGCCGTGTTTGAGGGACACATGCATACTATAACATTTTGCATTGCATTGCACCATATGCACATTTGTATGTACTAATGATATAGGTTACATGTGTTTGTGTTCTCAGTTACTGAGACTATCTCACATGCTCCGTGGCTAACATTTCAAGTAAAGACTCTAGTACTAATCCGGAGAAGACTAAGGAGTCATAGGCCTCTTTGCCTTTGGGGGTATCAATTGTAATCCAGTAGGTTTACCGCTTTGGTTTATGTAATGATCTATTTCAAGTAAAGTTATGTGTTTGTATATATGGTCTTGTTATCCTGGGAATGATATTGTGTATGTTATATGGTGTTATAGATGATTGTAATGAGGTTGATATGATGATATTGATGATGATGAGTTGGAAATGTGGTATGTATGGCTTATATGGGTATGGTGAGGATTTGGACCCCGCTATAGGCCATTATTGTTGGAGGATCAGTCTATGAGCCAGATTGGCTATATGTGTAAGCCCAAAAGGAGCTTTTGGGCCTTGGATGTGTGATTTGGGCATGTAGCCCATTGTGTGAAATTAGGATTCAAGGGGGTTGAATCTCGAGGAAGTAGTTTTTCGGGGTGAGACCTCATTAGACAAGTCATTTTTGCCAAAAGGGACCTGTGTGGATGGTCCATAGTTCCTCAATTGCCTTTTGTGGCAATTGGGGCATTTAAGATTTTAGTTTTGGTCAAAATGTGGGTAAAACAATGTTAAGTGTCCAAAACCTCCATATAGAGATGGATTTGAGTGAAATTAGTGTCCATGCTTAGATTGAGATGAGAGTGACTTGTAGAAGTTGGAATCGGGTCAATCGAAGGTTAGACCATAAAGTTATGTGTGTCAGAAGTTTGCCAGAAAAATCAACAATTTACTGATATGGATGTTTCCCTCTATTTCCAAAATTTTAGATCCTAGGAGCTTCTGCGTCACGATGATACTGTAGCGTCTGCGGCATAGCATCCAATTTTGCTATTTAGTTTGGTTTAACCAAATTTTCAGAGTTTTAGGTGATGTGTAGGGATATTTTGGAGTAGGTTGTTACATTGGTGGCACCATGGCCCATAGAGTTCATCTTCCAAAATACTTGATTACAACTCCAAAACCCTATTTAACAAAAAAAAAAAAAATTGGACCCCCAATGATTCATCCCCTATCAAATTAAATCAAAATAAGCTCTTCCATCAAACCTAATCTAGTCATGAAATGATATACCTATCTTACCATTCACATGATATATATATATATATATATTATTAACCAGATTTGGTTCCTTTGGAAGGGGACACTATTTAGTGGGAAGAAGGGTGGACATGGTGAGAATCATTAGGGGAAAGCAGTCTAAAGGAAATTAGGCGTTGGATTGGTAGAATAAGTAGAGTAGCTTGCTTTGACTTTGCCCTATTAGTTTTAAATATATATATATATACAAGTAAGTATATTGAATAACATGTCAAGGACAATCACCAATACACATCTTAATGTGCTTAGTATATTCCTGAAGAAAAAACAAAAGGCATGTAGCATCAATGCAAAGAAAATGAGAAATGAAGGAAGAAAAAAAAAGAGAAAGGAAGGATGATGCTTGACCAGTTGCAACAAACCATCAAGAAGCATTGCAAAACATCTTGCTGAAAAAACAAAATGTAAGCAACATCAAAGCAAAGAAAAGGTGAAAGAAAGGATGATGCTTCATGTAACATTAAAAAACAAAAAATACGTTCACCAATATATATATATATGTATCTTCTTTTTGCTAAAACAAACAAGATAATCTCATCTTTTATATGTTCTTTTTGCTTTAAATAAAACTTATATAAATATTTTCTAAATTTGGAAAGATTTAGATTAACATGTTCTTAAATAATCACATAGCATCAAGATATCAACCATGATTCAGTTAAGAAACAAAAAACCATTTTTTGTATAAACACTGCCAAATGTCCAAATGCCATCAAACTAAGACGCTTAAGACCCCATTCTATGATTCAAATTAGCGATGAGAATAGGATTTTGAAAGCCCTTTTGCTACGGCTTCCCATGTACTTTATTTTTTCAGCCAAAAAGAAAGCAAGTTATATTCAAATTAAGAGTCCGCAAATGGAACATGCAAGCAAACATTATATTCAAACAAAGAGTTTGCAATAGAAACATACAAGAAAACATTGTTTAACCAACGCCAACTTTGAAAAAAAAAAAATTACCCTAGACAAACTTATATAATGGAAGACAACAAGGAGTGACTGCATGAGAACCTAGCCCACGAAGAGGATGATGAAGAGAGAATCAATTGAACCTAAACAAAAGAGGGAGAGAGGAGTAAAAGTCAAGAACCTAGATAATGACAAAGAAAGAAGAGAGAACCAACCCTTTGGAACCTGAACGAGAGAGGGAGAGAGGAGTGAAAGACGAGCTAGCTCTAAATGTTTGAGCTCTAAATGTTTGGGTAATGCAAGGCTTAATGTTTGTGTCAGAGAGCATTGTTCCATTCCAGCTTTCTCAATTTTTTTGGTGAATAGATAACTTTTTTGAATTACTATAAAGTCAAAAATCTTAAAGATATAACAGGTAGAGATACAATAATTAATTAATTTATTTTAATTCTCTATTTCAACATATAATAGGTAGAGATACAATTTCCAGGTTTAATTAACTAGAGAACATCAAGGATTATATTAATGAGTAACCATGTCCCACAAACCTTGACTTTGGACAACATTTTAGGCTAATTATGAGAGACAACTAGCTATTATGGTTTTGATGTTGCATCAAAAGACAAAAGAAATGACATCAAAATGGCTAGTGTAACAAATCCTTCTCCATCCTTTCAAGTCTAATAAACCAACTTTATTTGAATATTGCTACTAGTTTAGGTCAATTTGTTCATGGTTTTCATGTTAGCAACCTCTTTAAGATCCCTTCACTTAACATGGTCCCACCACTTGAAATAGGAAATTGTCCATAACTAGTTTGAACTAAGGAGATAGTTTCAAACCTTCATCATCAGTGTGAGCTTTCTTCAACTGCTCCTTCAATTGATCTTGGTTCACATATTTGATATTAGCCACTTTGTCTGGATTTTGTGAACATTAACAGCTCTAACTATGAAAGCAGGTAATCAACTGTAATCAAGGAAAGAACTTATTATCAACAAAACAATCTAAAGAAAGATCACTTGAAACCAATTTAAGTTGCCTTATGTTCATGCTCTCCCCATTTTCCATCAAAAGATGCCTCATAAAGCATATGATAGGTTTAATTTTCCATCTTAAGGTGCCCTATAAAGCATGAGGGAAGGTTCTTATTCTTTTCAACCATCATAGTCATTTTTTTTAAGTATAAATAAATATTGTTTTTTCCTTAAGCAACTAACAGTGGATAAGAAGTAATTTGTTGCTCTTTTGGAAAAATATGTTAAGTTTTTGATATCCAAATTAAAGATGGAGAAATATGGGTTGGGTTTTTTCATTGAGGACATTAATGGAGTAACTAAATATCTTCTCTCAAAGTTGAATGACCTCCAATTATATGTTTTGTTGTTTTTCTTATTCCTTGATTTTATCCAAAGCTAGTAATTAAGAACCTTCCTAGATTTTTTAGTGTTAGTGTAATACCCTACTACAATACAGCTCTATACTTCACTAAAAATTTTGAAAACTAGCCAAACCAAAGTAGGACACCCTAAATTCAACTCCCAACACATCAAAATCTAGAAAAAGCATGAAAAAGCCTTAAAACAGGGCCGAGGCTGTGGCCATCTATAGTGGTGCCACAGCCTCAGAGAGGCAGAATAGGTTGATGCCATGGCAAGCTACAGTACCGCTGCGGTGTGTGAGAGACAGTAGCATATGGCATTGTGTCTAAACCTCTGGTGTCGTGGTGCCCCTTGCGATATCATATTAGTAATTTCCAAGTTTTTGGAGTAAACTTCTGACACGTATAACTTTGTGCTCCGACCTCTGATTGACTTTATTTCAACTTCTATAGGTCACTCTCATCTCAATCCAACCATGGACATCAATTTCACTTGAATCCATTTCTGTATGGAAATTTTGGACACCCAACACTATTTTGACTACTTTTTGACCAAACTCAAAACTTAAGTGCTTCAATTGCCACCAAAGGCAATTTGGCACTTAAAAACCATTCACACAAGTCTTATTTGACTCAACCATCTTGTCCAAAGAGGATTTACCTTAAAGGAATCACTTCTCCAAGATTTGACCCCTTTAAACCCCAAATTCACATAATGGGCTAGATACCCAAAACACACATATAAGGCCTAGAAAACCTCTTTGGGCTCACACACGACCATTCTGATTCCTGGACATGCCGAGAGATACATACATCACACCACATCATCCCTTATCATTCATCATCATCATCATCATCATTATCATCATCATATATATATATATATCATACCACCATCATCATTACAATAATCATAATCCTCATATTGATTACAAATATACTATCCTACTTAGTATGATACATAACATTGATAGTATACACATACTACCGTGACTTGAATATTCCCATGTCGAAGAGACCATGACTCCTTTGTCTTCTCCAGACTAATGCTAGAGCTTTCAGTAACCAGAGAGGGGGTTTGAGACAAAGTTTCAGTAACCAGAGACAACCACAAGCAACCTATATCATCTATCCACACAAATTTGCATATGATGTATACAATGCAAAATGTAATGGAATGTATATCTCCCTTATACATTGCTAGAACCACAAGCTGGCGTCATCATAAGACATTTCATATAGATGACTCCCTTCTAACAGTCAGTGAAGATTGATTTTGGGACGTCACCAAGCTCATCTCACACTGGTGCATCCATCCAAAGGTAACATTAATGCTTGGATTATGGCTCTCCTCTACCTGGACCACCGCGAATCGGTGGTGACTTAGGGAAGGTATAGTTCACTACCGTCTTACTCTCTTGGCCATATGAGAGGATTTAGAGTCATAAATCCATTTCTTATTTCACCATATCATATATCATCATATCATATCATATTATATCTCATCATCACCATCCAATCCACCTTTTCTCATAATGCCATATGGTGATGATGTTCGTGCCATATCACGGTGTGATGATCATCATTATCATACTAATCAATGTCATACTATGATACCACATAATGCCACATCAATATATATATATATTACTATGTAATCATTATCATGTTCACCATTATCATACACTATCTCATCTAGCCTTGTTCATACCATGATATATAGAAAAATCATACACATACACAAACAATATTATGGTATAAATAGGGACCTGCATATATACACATATCTATATCTGTCACACCTCATACTTAGACTCATTTTCCATGTATTAAACTATATTTAAGTCCATTAATGCTTGATTAGAGACTTGATTACATAAAACAACTTAAACCAATTTATTTCATTTTGAGTATTATTCCCTTGGTTAACTTCTTACCCGGTGAACTTTGAAAATTCATAATTAAATCAAGTCTCTAAATACAGCTTAAAAGATTCTATACATGAGAAAAATGTTTAACAGAGAAATTACTTGGCCAACTTATTTAGTAAGTTCATATTATCTTTACTGTGGCAAAGGTCATTTTTGAAAATTTCTGATTTTGACTATAACTTTGAAAAATCACCATAAATCATACACAACTCCAAATTGAGTGATCTTTATGTCTATGGAAAGCCACACATATCTAGTTTTTATACATATAAAACACTCATACATGAAACAAAATAAATTCTAAAAAGTACACGAAATTCTGAACAGTGTCACAATGGCCATTTTCTTCCGACAACTTGTCAACATAGACCTTAATATGTACATACATGGCCATTTCTTGTCTTCACTTAAAACATTACATCATAGTAGATATAGATAAACATAATTACATTTATGTAAAGTCCTAGAACCATACACATCATTTTCACAAGGTATTCCCAAACAAAGCACCAATGTAAGCAAATTCATTTTAATTAAGAGTTTGCTTTTCCTTCCCCTTTTCTTCTTGGGCAATCTTGCCATAACTTGGACCTATGAAGTGAAACATTTGGAAAGAGAATGGGATTCAAAGAATCTCAGTAGTTACAACCATGTATGTGTATATTTCATCGTACAATTCAAAGAATTATCATTTGAAAGCAATCAGCCAATTTATACCATACATTTTCATAAAAATTTCGGCATGGTAACATTTTAAAAATTGGACATCCAAGAGTCATAAAAACTCTCATTCAAACAGCCAACACATCAAATACAACATAAAACATTAACGTCATAGTATGACATGTTCCAAACATCATTGAAAATAGTTTTAACAACTTGACATAATTGGTAAAATAACTACCTTTGGGCTTTCCAAGTTCCACCAAACTTTGTACACCTTTCCCTTACTCTTCTAACACTCCTTTGGATCCTATAGCGTCATAAAATAATGCCATCAACCACTAATTATCCAATTTCATTCACAAAGTGCTCACTTGAACTAAAATTTACACTTTGTTATCCATCAAGTATCCCTTAGACAATATACTTATTCTAACCTATTTTGGACCTAAGGAATCCTTTTTTGAGGTCAAAAACTTAAAATTTCTTTCCTATATTAAACCCTAAATAGGCAGAAAAATAGAGAAAATTGTAGAAAAATAATAACTCATCAATCTTTGAAACCAATACCATAATCTTGCATCTTGTGACATATACTTCACTTTTTATGGATTGGTTTCTTCATGGCACAACTTTCTCTCTCTAATCTTTCTCTAGGTCAGAAATTTCAGCAAGGAGATAGAGGAAAAATAGCCACTAAAATGTCTTAAAATTACTAGAGAGCACAAGAAAATGGTTGCAAGATAATACCTTGAAGTTTTGGTACCAAACTTGTAGTTTTCTCCTTCTCCCTCTTGCTCTCTCACTCTTACGCCTTCCTAGTCTCTTTCTCCACTGAACCAGCGTGTTTGTTACGTAAGGAAGATGAAATGTTATGTTTTAAAATGATAATTATGTCATATAATCATCTAATTAACTTTTATATCTACTTTTATTTACTTTTCTTTCAAAAAGCTTTTTGAAAAATTCCACATGTGTCCATAAACTGATTCAGATGTGGCTAACCTTACATTTTAGCTGAAAATTGCTTCAATAATTTTTATGGACCAAAATACCCTTTACCGATTAGATTTACCCGTACCGATTAAGTATTTTTACTAAAATTATCATTAAATTGGTACATGATTATCCAACCATTACTTTTTATCCAAAATCATTATCTAGACCCAAAATATATTTTAGCAAGGTCCAATCATTGTTCTTGGATCAATACTGCCTTTTCCTGCAGTCTAAACTGACTTTTATCGGGTAAAATATTAATATTAAATCCTAATCACCCAATAAATATGATTTTGACCTTAATAAATTCTATACTGTATTTCATTGGGTCTAACTCATTGAGAGCTTCATTTTGATTATAATTTTTCATATTTATAAAAATGCTTTTAACCCAAGGCTAATTTATAATTTTTAAAACTTTCGGATCATTAGGGGTAATTTTCTCCAAAATTCATAAACTTTACTCATCCCCCAAGCATCCACCGCCTTCATTTTTCTTTCCTTTTTTCCTTTTTCTTTTATTTTTTCTTTTCCTTTTTTTCAGGGGCAAAATCATCATTTTTTTAATTAAGATAATTGACTTCTTTGTCCTATTTCATGCCAAAAGATGTATACCTATTTTTGTAAATTCTTTATAGATTTTAAAATATTGAGCCTTGAATATCCATAAAAAAATTTCAGGATATTACATTTCTATCCCCTTAAAATAAATTTCGTCCTCGAAATTTAAAACATACCTTAAGTAAATATTTCTGGATACTTCTGTCTCATGTCTGACTCTATCTCCCAAGTTGCTTCTTCTGGGATTTAGCCCTTCCAGACCACCTTCATTAGAGGAATGTCTTTGTTCCTCAGTTACTTGACTCGATAATCTATAATTTTTTCAGGTATAATATTAAAGCATAGATTATCTTGTAAGTCAATGCATTCGTATTCTATAATGTGTGAAGGATTGGGTTGATATTTCTTTAGCTGTGAGACATGGAAAACATCATGTATTTGGCTCAAATTTGGTGGTAAGGCTAATTTATAAGCTACAGGTCCATCTTTTGAGAGAATTTTGAAAGGTCCTATATACTTAGGACTAAGCTTTTTGGTCTTAAGCAACTGACCAACTCCAGTCATAGGAGATACTTTAAGGAAAACATGATCTCCTATTTCGAATGCTAACGGCTTCCTTCTTTTATCCGCATAACTCTTTTGTCTGCTTTGAGCCATTAGTAATTTCTTTCTTATCATTTCAATTTGTCTGGAAGTCTGGTCAACAATCTTTGGGCCAATCAGTTGTCTCTCACCTAACTCCGTCCAACATAATGGGGACTTGCACTTTTTGCCATACAGCTCTTCATATGGAGCCATCTAAATACTGGAATGATAACTGTTATTATATGTGAATTCTGCTAGTAGTAAGTATACATCCCAGTTTCCCTTCATTTCAAGCACACAAGCCCTTAGCATATCTTCTAATGTTTGAATTGTCCTCTCAGTTTGTCCATCAGTTTGTGGATGATATGCTGTACTGAATCTCAATTGAATACCTAAGGCCTATTGCACTGACTTCCAAAAATTCGATGTAAACCTTGGATCACGATCTGAAATAATACTACTGGGTACTCCATGAAGTCTCACTACCTCTTTAACATATAATTGTGCCAATTTATCCAACGTATATGTTGATTTCATGGCTAGGAAATGGGCTGACTTTGTGAGCCTATCTACTATAACTCATATAGCATCATATCCTGATGATGTTCTAGGTAATCCCATAATGAAGTCCATTGAGATATTATCCCACTTCCATTTAAGGATATCTAAAGGCTGTAACATTCCTGCAGGCTTCTGATGTTCTATTTTAACTCTTTGGTATACTAAAAACTTAGACATATATTGGGTAATATCACTTTTCATCCCAGGCCACCAAAACAATTTTCTTAAATCATGATACATTTTTGTAATATCTGGGTGAATAGTGTATTTACTTTGATGTGCCTCTGCCAGTATCCTTTCCTTTAACTCTGTTACTGGAGGAGCATATACTCTCTTCTGAAACCTGATCAGACCATCATTTGTCTCATTGAATTACTGCATTTCTCCTTGACTCATCTTTTCTTTAACTACTTGTACAAACTCATCATTCTGCTGGGCTTTCATTAAACTTTGTAAAAATTCATTACCAATTTCGGTCTCATGTAATTGGAGAAACAAGAACATATCCCTAAAATCTTCCAACATTTTCATTTCATGGTCATCATATAGGCTACGTGAACAGTTTTTCTACTAAGTGCATCAGCCACTACATTAGCTTTCCTTGAATTGTACTTTATAGAATGTTCATAATCTTTTAACAATTCCATCCAGCGCCTCTGCCTTGCATTCAATTCTTTTTGATCTTCTAAATATTTGAGGCTTTTATGGTCACAGAACACTTCGACAGTCCCACTATAGAGAAAATGCCTCCATATTTTTAGAGCATGAACAATAGCCGCAAGTTCTAAATCATGTGTAAGATAGTTTTCTTCGTGCGGTTTTAACTATCGAGAAGCGTATGCTACCACTCTACCATTCTGCATTAAAACACAACCCAATCCATGTTTACTTGCATCTGTGTAAAGCACAAAAGGTTCCTTAGGATTAGGTATAGTACAGGTGGGGTAGTTAACTTGCGCTTCAATTCATTAAAACTATTTTTGCAATTCATATCCCACACAAAAGGTGTATTCTTTCTAGTAAGTTTTGTAAGCGGTAATGCAATTAGAGAAAAGTCCTGTATAAATCGTCTGTAATAACTGCTAAACCAAGGAAACTTCTTATCTCAGTGACGGTCTTGGGTTGCTCCCACTTTAGGACTGCATCAACTTTACTTGGGTCTACTGCGACCCCGTCCTTGGAAACAACATGCCCTAAGAATCGCACTTCTGTGAGCCAAAACTCACACTTGCTCAGTTTAGCATACAATTTCTTTTCTTTTAAAACAGATAAGACTATTCTCAAATGCATTTCATGATCCTCTAAAGATTTGGAGTACACTAAGATATCATCAATGAAAACTACCACAAACTGATCTAAGTAGGGCCGGAAAATCCTGTTCATGTAGTCCATGAATATTGCTAGGACATTCGTTAGACCAAATGACATCACTAAAAATTCATAATGCCCATAATGAGTTCAAAAAGCAGTTTTGGGAACATCATCTGCCTTAACCCGTAATTGATGATATCCAGATCTTAAATCAATTTTTGAAAACATAATGGCTCCTGCCAACTGATCTAGCAAATCATCAATTCTAGGTAAAGGATATTTGTTTTTAATAGTAACTTTGTTTAGTTCCCTATAGTCAATACATAATCAAAGGCTCCATCTTTCTTTTTTACAAATAACATTGGAGCACCCCAAGGAGAAACACTTGATCTAATGAAACCTTTTTCCAATAGCTCTTCTATCTGTTTCTTTAATTCTGCTAATTTAGGTGGTGCCATTCTGTATGGTGCCTTTGATATTGGACTTGTTCTTGGCACCAGGTCTATAGAAAACTCTATCTCTCTTTTAGGTGGTAAGCCTTTAAAATCCTTAGGAAACACTTCAGGAAAATCTCTTACTACTGGTATTTCTTCAATCCTCTCATCAACCTGAACATTTACTAAAAAGAAAACCAAATAGGCTTGACATCCTTTCCCCAAACATCTCTCAGCTTGAGCGGTCGATATGAAATTTAGCTTAACCTCAGTATTTAGGACACTTTCTGGAGTAGGTAAGATCAAGGCTTTGTTTTTACAATCAAGGAGAATGTTATTTGTGGAAAGCCAGTTCATGCCTATTATAACATCGATATCTGGGAATGGCATGCATATGAGATCTAGTGTGGTACAACAATGTTCATATTGGACAATGCAATTTAGGCAGACATGGGATGTAATAGCATGGTTACCCGTGGATGTGGACACATGAGGATCATAAGGTAGCTCAGTAACATGCAGACCTAATCCTTTGGCACACTTATAAGAAATGAATGAATGACTAGCACCTGAATCAAACAAGGCATATACAAGATAATCATTAACTTTAATCATACCTTCTATAAGATCAGGTGACTGTCGAGCCTCATGCTGCGTAAAAGCAAAGACCCTTCCTTGTGCCTGGGGTCTGGTATGAGCCACATCCACTCTGTAATCTCTAGCATAGTGTCCAGCCTTGCCACATCGATAACATACATTCTGCTCGGCTAGGCATGGTCTGCCGCCATGAGCTTTACCACACTGATCACATACTGAAGCTTCCCTGGCTTCCCTTTATATATCTCTTTGCATTGTTCATCCTCCTCTTCTTCTACCACCTCTTTTACCCCTTCTATTGAAGTTGTTCCAAGGCTTCTTTCTCTTTTTACTTGGTTCACCTTCTTCAATTGTAGTCTTTCTTGTATTAGTTGGAGCAGTGGACATAAAACCTTTATGATTCACACTTCCTTCAGCGATCCTACTGACCTCAACCAATGTATTAAACTCTCGAATTCTCATAGGAGCAATTCTTTCTCTTATGGCTGATTTCAAGCCTCTTTCTAGCTTTTCGGTCTTCCACCATTCATCATCATGTTGCTGCAAGTATGTGGAATATCTAAACAATTGAATAAAGGTAGCCACATATTCATCTATTGATTGATTCTCAGCTTGTTTGAGCGTAATGATTCAACTTCTTTTTCATCTCTAATTGACCTTGGGAAATACTTATCGTAGAAATATTCAAGAAATGTCTCCCATGTCAATGGTATATTTTGAGCCTGTAGAATCAATTCAGTGGTGTGCCACCATCTGTCCGCTTCTTTCTCCAGCATGTACATGGCTAATAATGCTTTCATCTCAGTAGCACGACCCATCAGCCTAAATATTTTCTCCAAGCTCAGTATCCAATCCTCCGCAGCTTGTACATCAAATTTTCCTTCAAATGATGGAGGATAATGCTTTCTGAATTGTGCTATAATATTTTGTTGGTAAGCAAAATCAGCCGCTGCACCTATTGTTGGATTAACTGGCATTGCTTGGGGCTCAGGTTGTGGCTGTGGCACTGGAGGTGGTTCCTGTACTCTTACCTCCTGTGATTGTCTTTGATTTGCTATTGTCCTTTGTAAATCCTCGATTAGTCGCTGCTGTTGATCCAAATGATACATTATAACCTGTAGGGGATCAACTTGTTACACACTCTCTTGTTGAGGAGTGATCTCTTGACTTTGTCTTCTAGTGCGAGCAATTCTTAACTATAAAATAATTGAAATTATGAACATATAGCAACATTACTCAGAGAACATATTTATATAAACATAGCATTTTATTCACATATTAAAACTTTGTACATGCTGTATTTAGAGTCATGCATTCATCAGTCATATTCTTTTCACTATGCTATCTGTTCCGTCATATACATCATGCTATCTATGATTTCCTATACATATATACATGTCCATAGTTAAATACTCTATATCAAGTCAAAGAAGAACTAGGACTATCATGAACATGAGCTGACACTGAATCCTCTTACGGATCCTCCTCAGACTCATATCCTAAATCCTCAGCGAGTACTTGTTCCTGCACTGGTTGTTGAACCTGATCCGCAGAATGCGGTTGTGATCCTGTCGGGTCTATCTCAGTCCTCTTCATGTCAGTTAGCTCTAATCTTAACCTTTCATGATGAATCAACTCTCTGACACAAGCATGCAAATTTTCAGGGCAATACCATCTAAGTTCTTCTTTTACTGTCAACCAGTAATCCTCATCCTCTGGTAATATAGTAAGTACTGCGTCTATCCATGCAGTATCAAGGAACTGTCAATCCTGTGTCTCCCTATGATCATATGAATCTCTTACTGAATCCAAGAAAGTCAGAATAGGGGATTCCCAGAAAACTTGATGACTCTCAAGATATATCATAGTAACTATGTCTACCACCTCGAATAACTTACTACCTGAGTTGGTAGGTATGTAGGAGGAGTCTGGCATATCATAACATTCTGAGACTGGTCTTTTTCCTTTGCCTTTATCTTTCTTGTTCTGACTTTCCTCTTTCTTTTTCTTTTTCTTCTTCAAATTGGCCTCAACATAATATATTCTGATGCAATGTGTCAAGCTCTCAAACTCTCTACCTTCTAGCTTAGCCTTAATCTCAATCCAAAACTCATCATCAGGTATTTCTCTGAGCATAGTATTAATTCACAACTGTTCAGGATACCTATTCCCCTGTCTTTCTAAATCATATTGGACTTGAGACAATCTAGTCAAAAAGAATAGAACTCTATCAGGACCCTCTGAGTAAACCCCGTATGCTCTAGAGAACTTCCCCACGATCCTATAAACTATCGTCTATATCCGATGGTCTATTGTCTGGGGTGTTATCTGGATCCTCCAAAAAAGCTAACTCCCAGTCTACATCCTCATAAACCTCTACTCCTAGTACGTGAGGAGGCTCCTCCATAGGTACCTCATAATTTTCATTATGTATGAGGTCTACAATCATTGGCTATTCCAAAGGTATTTCGTTAGAGCTAGTACTTTCTTCTCTAGGAGGTCTTGATGATCCGGGGTGTGGCTCAAACTGATAGTCAATCCCTGAGTTGTTTGTGGATTCAGACATCTACCAAACCGCTATAACAACTAGTTAATAGACTAACATAAAAAGGAAATAATAAATAAATAGCACATTTATTTATTATAATTTCCTTTCCAACTATACTAATCTAGGGCCAGAACCTTATGCTTTGATACCAAAACATCACACCTCGTACTTAGACTCATTTCTCACGTATTAAACTATATTTAAGTCCATTAATGCTTAATTAGAGACTTGATCACATAAAACAACTTAAACCAATTTATTTCATTTTGGGTACTATTCCCTTGGTTAACTTCTTTTCACCCAGTGAACTTTGAAAATTCATAATTGAAGCAAGAAAAATCATATTGACATAGTTCAAGTCTCTAAATACAGCTTAAAAGATTCTATACATGGAAAAATATTGAATTGAGAAATTACTTGGTCAAATTATACAGTAAGTTCGTATTATCTTTACTGTAACAATGGTCATTTTTGAAAATTTCTGATTCTGACCATAAATTTGAAAAAACACCATAAATTATACACAAATCCAAATTAAGTGATCTTATGTCTATGGAAAGCTACACATGTCTAGTTTTTATACAAACACTCATACATGAAACCAAATAAATTCTAAAAAGTACACGAAATTCTGAACAGTGTCACAATGGCCATTTTCTTCCAACAACTTGTCAACATAGACCTTAATATGTACATACATGGCCATTTCTTGTCTTCACTTAAAACATTACATCATAGTAGATATAGATAAACATAATTACATTTATGTAAAGTCCTAGAACCATACACATCATTTTCACAAGGTATTCCCAAACAAAGCACCAATGTAAGCAAATTCATTTTAATTAAGAGTTTGCTTTTCCTTCCCCTTTTCTTCTTGGGCAATCTTGCCATAACTTGGACCTATGAAGTGAAACATTTGGAAAGAGAATGGGATTCAAAGAATCTCAGTAGTTACAACCATGTATGTGTATATTTCATCGTACAATTCAAAGAATTATCATTTGAAAGCAATCAGCCAATTTATACCATACATTTTCATAAAAATTTCGGCATGGTAACATTTTAAAAATTGGACATCCAAGAGTCATAAAAACTCTCATTCAAACAGCCAACACATCAAATACAACATAAAACATTAACGTCATAGTATGACATGTTCCAAACATCTTTGAAAATAGTTTTAACAACTTGACATAATTGGTAAAATAACTACCTTTGGGCTTTCCAAGTTCCACCAAACTTTGTACACCTTTCCCTTACTCTTCTAACACTCCTTTGGATCCTATAGCGTCATAAAATAATGCCATCAACCACTAATTATCCAATTTCATTCACAAAGTGCTCACTTGAACTAAAATTTACACTTTGTTATCCATCAAGTATCCCTTAGACAACATACTTATTCTAACCTATTTTGGACCTAAGGAATCCTTTTTTGAGGTCAAAAACTTAAAATTTCTTTCCTATATTAAACCCTAAATAGGCAGAAAAATAGAGAAAATTGTAGAAAAATAATAACTCATCAATCTTTGAAACCAATACCATAATCTTGCATCTTGTGACATATACTTCACTTTTTATGGATTGGTTTCTTCATGGCACAACTTTCTCTCTCTAATCTTTCTCTAGGTCAGAAATTTCAGCAAGGAGATAGAGGAAAAATAGCCACTAAAATGTCTTAAAATTACTAGAGAGCACAAGAAAATGGTTGCAAGATAATACCTTGAAGTTTTGGTACCAAACTTGTAGTTTTCTCCTTCTCCCTCTTGCTCTCTCACTCTCACGCCTTCCTAGTCTCTTTCTCCACTGAACCAGCGTGTTTGTTACGTAAGGAAGATGAAATGTTATGTTTTAAAATGATAATTATGTCATATAATCATCTAATTAACTTTTATATCTACTTTTATTTACTTTTCTTTCAAAAAGATTTTTGAAAAATTCCACATGTGTCCATAAACTGATTCAGATGTGGCTCACCTTACATTTTAGCTGAAAATTGCTTCAATAATTTTTATGGACCAAAATACCCTTTACCGATTAGATTTACCCGTACCGATTAAGTATTTTTTCCAAAATTATCATTAAATTGGTACAGGATTATCCAACCATTACTTTTTATCCAAAATCATTATCTAGACCCAAAATATATTTTAGCAAGGTCCAATCATCGTCCTTGGATCAATACTGTCTTTTTTCTGCAGTCTAAACTGACTTTTATCGGGTAAAATATTAATATTAAATCCTAATCACCCAATAAATATGATTTTGACCTTAATAAATTCCATACTATATTTCATTGGGTCTAACTCATTGAGAGCTTCATTTTGATTATAATTTTTCATATTTATAAAAATACCCTTGACCCAAGGCTAATTTATAATTTTTAAAACTTTCGGATCATTAGGGGTAATTTTCTCCACAATTCATAAACTTTACTCATCCCTCGCGTCCACCGCCTTCATTTTTCTTTTTTTTTTCTTTTCTTTATTTTTTCCTTTTTGTTTTCTTTTTTCTTTTCCTTTTTTTTTTCAGGGGCAAAATCATCATTTTTCCTTTTTCCTTTCAACTGAAATAATTAACTTCTTTGTCCTATTTCATGCTAAACAGTGTAAACCCATTTTACAAATTCTTTATAGATTTTAGAATATTGAGTCTTGAATATCCATAAAAAAATTTCAGGATATTACAATATCAACATATAATAGACATAATACAAATACCCGGTTATCTTAGATTGTCATTACCACACACACATGGATCCCACAAGCTTCTCAGATTGCCAACTAAGACTTGCACCCGTTCGATCAATCAAACAACCTCTACAATATCATAATACCTTCAATTAACGTATAATATAATTATCCAAAATCCATAATTCAACCAATTATGCTTAACCCAAGGTTCGAAGAATGTTTTCATGCATCATTGAGTTCCTAATGATCATTCAAATCCTAACCATTCCTATACATTTCAGATTCCATACACCCTCAACCAAAATCAACCTAGGGTTAGGTATAAATCACACATACTCCCTCTAAACTTATACCCAAGTATCATTAACACTAAATAACACTTCATTAATCCCATTATTTCTATTTTAATTGGTAGGATTTGGCCAAATCGAAACCTCCACGTATATATCCGAAAAATCACCTCAAAAACCAAAGAAAAATGGAAAGGAAGGAGCAAGATCACTTACCTACTTGTAATCAAGCTCTCAGAGTCTGAAAATCACCTCCTAAGATAGGATCTTTGAAGCCCTAAAGCAGCTCTCTCTTCTCTCTTCCATTTCTTCCTTGCTCGGCTGACTGAAATGCTTATGATTTAAACAAATTCTCAGTCTGGTGCCATGGCAATGGGTATGTTTGCTACGATGTGAAACCCTTCTGTCAGAAAATTTTTTCAAAGTTGCAGCTCATTCGCCACAGTGTAATCCTTCTCTGTTTCAAATTTCAGCTTTTGTCTTGTTTGAATCCTTTCTCTGGTCGTAGTTTCTCCGATTCTCACACATTATCAAGTATACTCCCCATTAACTTGAGATTAAGTTCGGGATAGTGTAATAAGGGTTGTTACATTCTCTCTTCCTTATAAGAATTTTATCCTCGAAATTTCAAACTCTTACTTTAAGCAAAAATCTCTGGATATCTCTTTCACATGGAATCTTTTGTCTCCCATGTGACATCATTGGATGTCACACTGCTCCACAGCATTTTCACTTGTTTAATAGTTTTATTCCTCAGCTATTTCACCTTTACATCGATAATTTGTAGCGGCATGACCTCAAAAGTTAGATCCTGTCATACTTGAACTTCCTTATCATCAACTATATGAGACATATTAGGATGGTACTTTTTGAGTTGAGACACGTGGAACATGTCATGTAACCCTACGAGATTAGGTGGTAGTGCCACTTGATATGCCACTAGCCCAATTCGCTCCAGAATTTGATATGGACCCACATATTGAGGAATACGCTTCTTAGCTCGAATTGATCTCCTAACACCTGTGGTAAGAGTGAGCTTCTTCCTCATATAGAGGGAGAAGCAGGAACCAAATACAGTCAGATCAAAGTCAATAAAGTTATAACTCTCAAAGAATGGGGATAATCTTAGTATATAGCAAAAAGATTTTCAATTGATTATTATAGGCTTACTTACAATTATTTAGATTATAAGGAAGTTTAGTATAAGATATTTAACTACAAAAACTATGATCATTCTTGGTTTATATGGATTACCAAGGACTATTCGAACTAGTTTCTAAGATGGTTCATATAATGATTTCAAATTTTTGGTCTAGTATAAAAAATACTGCCATCAGCTATAGAAGAAGGTTATCAAGCATTTAAAGCTATAACCAATTATCCTGAAAAACAAAAACCATTTTATTTCTTTTACCATTTCAGAGTACCATGGATTATGAGTTGGTGCTTCTTAGTCCTTATAGAAAGACCACTTAGTCCAACTTTGCAATATTTAGTCAGAAAATTCAGAGTAAAAAGGTGGAAGAAATATAATCAAAATTTTGCTAATAAGGAACAAGTAAATCAATGGATAAAACCAAACATGACAAGAATTAGAGTGGAAACTCCTGCACCCTTTTTAACAGAAAAGCAAATTAATGATAGAGTTAGCAGCTGCAAAAACAAGAGAAGAATGGGTCAACAAAATTCAAGAAATAACATCTGTTGAATCAAGAATTTTGATGATTCCAAACCAACATTGAAGAGCTTGGATTGAAGATATCAAAGGAACTCAAAGTGTCTCAAGTGAAGAAATTCTGAGTAATCATTGCTAGGATTGTTGTAGGATCATTTGTTATGGGTAAAAGACTTTGATTTGATGAAAAGATGTTTTAAAAACTTGATTTTATGAAATATTTGAAAAATACCCAACAACAGACGAACTTTGAAAAGTTTACATTGAACTGTAATGTTGGAAATTCGAACTTTAGTTTTGGAAATTCGAATTTCGAGTTAAAACTGAATAAGTCTGAAGAGATGCCTCTCTGACAGACGAATTTTGATTTTTAAAATTCGAATTTTCATAAGTGTCTGAAAGAAGCTGTTGAGCAACAGATGAACTTTGGGTTTTGAACATTCGAATTTCAGACAAAATGAAATTTATGAAAACTGAAGAAATTCGTCTGAAACAATGTTAATGTTCATTTGAAATCAAGATTGTATTAAGTTTCAAAACTGCTCACTGACAGACGAACTTTGAACATGAAAATTCGAATTTCAGAAGCTAAAGTTGTGAGTCTGTTGAAATAACATAATGACATACGAAGGACAGTGTTTACAAATTCGAATGTTGAAGTAAGTCTGAAAAGAGGTCTCTCTGACAGACGAACTTCACTCTTTGAAAATTCAAATTTCAGAGTAAATGAACTACTGTGTCTTTTGAGCCTGCTACGGACAGACGAATTTTGGGGTTCCAAAATTTGAATTTCGAGGGCACTGTAGCAAATTGAAAACACTGTTCACACTTAACAGAAAAACTTTATTCTTGAAAATTCGTATGTCACAACATGGAAACATCTTCTAAGTTTCAAAATTCGAATTTCACTTCATGAATAGACGAACTTCAGTACTTCAACGTTGGAAGCTTTAACCTTCGGTTCCTTCAAAATTCGTCTGTTGACCAACCGAAATTTGAATTTCAGTATGTCAGAAGCATTAAATGCGGTTAGTTAACGAATAGTTTTTCAGGGTAACTGTTGGATAACTTCCCCAACGAATAGATTTTGTCTCTAACGAATAGTTGGGACCTAAATCGATAAATACAACATCATTTGAAGTTGTGGGTAACGAATCAAACTTTGTATATACTGAAATTCTGCTAAATTTTCTACTCAAAGACTTTTACCCTCTTACTTCAATACTTGTACATCAACCTTCATATTCACTCTATTTAAGAGAGTTTCATCTGTGTAAACAATCTATTCTTCATCTGAGAGATAGATTTACTTGTGAGGAGATATCGCAAGAGATTGTAAAGCACTTTGTGAAAGTGCAGAAAATGATTGAGTGAGCTCTAGAGAATAGAGCACTGACGTTGTACTGTGGCATTTGCAAGAAGCCCGTTGAATTCTTGCTGAATAGTGGAAAATCTCAAGTAGTGTATTGGGGACTGGACGTAGGTCAAGTGGAAGATTGAACCAGGATAAATATCAGAGTTTTTCTTCTCTCTATCACTACTCTTTTATATTACTGCTTCATACTCTGTTTTACTGTTATTCCTTGCTTTCTTCATTGTTCTCACTTTGTGCAGAAAATTTTAATCTTCCCAATTCACCCCCCCTTTTGGGAAGTCAGTCTAACTAACAACATCTTCAGTGGCCTTATTTGAAATCGCATCCTCCACACAGGAACTATGTGATGAAGATTTTTTTGGAGCAGATTACCACGAGTTTCAGTTGGTGACTTGACAACTTCACATGGATGTCTCATTCAAAAGTTGGGGGAGGGGGGGAAGAGAGAAAAATATAGTCAGAAACATCATCATTAGCAGTAGAGAAAGAAATGAATCTGCTTAGGGAAAAAGGATATAATGACTACACATGCATCTATGAACAAGAAATGAAATGAGAAATGAAATTGAAATGTAATGAGATGCATGGGATGAGCTCATTATAAAAGGCTCATTCCAGTATTAACAGAGACACAATTCTATTACACCTTTCACTATATTCCACTCCACTTCCTCTACTATCCACTTCTTTGCCTTCCTGTAATTCTCATCACTTTCTACCACTTCAATCTTTGTAAGTTATATATTTTGAAATAAAGTATTACTTTACAGTTATCATATGCTTTTCATTTGCTATTCTCAGATTTTTACTCTCATATTTTGGTATAAGAGCCTTTGATCCTTTTAAATTGTTTCATTGTATTATTTCTATAATAAAATCCAACTATATTTTCTATCTTGGTGGAAACATTGGTAAGGCCGGACTTGGCAGTTGGTAAGCCCGTTGGATTAGCCTAGTGTTTTCGTTAAGACTAGAAAGAGAAAATAGTTGAGCGTTTCATTATAGTGATAGTTGCATAAGCTAGTTTAGAAGAATTATAGGATCTGATAAAGATGTAAGAGAAAGACTAAGCCTAATAAGTCTTAGTTTACAGAAAAATAAAACTCATAATGAAGAGTCAGATGAAGAGATAAGTAAAGCCAACCATATAACCAATGAAAGTGAAATAACAAAATTAATTCTACAGAAAGTTTTAACTAATTGGTCTATGCCAGTATTTAAGAAAGAAGAAGTATATAGAACTATCACTTAAAAAGGGAAAAAAGATATATTAGGAACTCATAAGAAAAATATTTTTGAGAAAGACTCCCAATTTGAGAAGGCCCTAGGTTCATGGAAGAGAAAAGAAAAATGGATGATTGGACAAAATTACCCTTATAATTTTTTTTAAGTAGAATGAAATAAATTTTTAAGTCGACAGAATTAATTTTTCAAGTGGATAGAGATAATTTTTAGATGGATTGAACTAAATTTTTAAGTAGATTAAACTAATTTTCCCAGTGGATTAAATTAAATTTTTAAGTGGACTGAACCATGTTTCCAAGTATACTAAACCAAATTTTTTTGTGAATTAAACTAATTTTTCAAATGTGTTAAACTAAATTTTCAAATTGTTTTTAATTTTTTTAAAATTATAATTAATCTATTTCATTTTAGAAACATAAACGTTTTTCACTTTAATAAAAAAAATAAATTTCATATATATTATTTTTTGTCTAAAAAATCTTATATATTATTCATTATAAATTTTTTAAAAATTATTTTTTTAAAAAAATGATTAGATTGATTTTATGTTGAATCTCATTTTTATATTATTTTGCCTATATGGATAATTGCTTTGGCGACAACAAAAGAGAAGATTAAATTCAACAACAAAAGGTAGCAGGATTGTGCCATATTAAGGCTTCCCGACTTGTTGGTCAGTGTGTTAAACATTTAACTGCAATGTGTAGACTCAAGAGTTAGAATTGACAGGGCTATGAATTTTAATAAAATAATGACAACGTAGAAGAGCTAAAGAAACTAGATTTTTAAGTGAGGAGGTAATTTTGGAATAATAGAAAATACTGAGACTAATTTAGTTATAATAATTTTTTATTTTACACTTTCTCCAATTCCCCAACTTTCATAGGGAAAGAAGCATTGGTGAACCTGCATATAACTGAGAGGGGGCAGACAACACCCCCTTCCCACCCCCCCCCCAACAACCCACACACACAAAAAGTTTGATAAAAATATCATGTAAATAAATATTTGCTCTAATGTCCCCATTAATTCTTCCAATTTGAGTCCACTGAAAAATTAAAAAGTGAGAAAGCACAGCCACAAAAGAGAGAGAAAGGGGAAGTCGATAATGGAAGAGAAACATACACAACACAATGTGAGTTTCCAGCTTTATATTTTAGTAGTAGATTTTGCATTTAAGTTTCACAAAGTTAGTGGGGTTATCCCTGAAAAACTCTGGCCATCAGTTGTAGATTATTATTTTTAAAGAAGAAGATGAAGAATGGGTCATCTGTTTAATATAAAATGTGTGTGTATTAAATTATATAATTAACATTTGCATTTAGCTTTATATAATTATATATAGTCATTATTATTTTATTTTTTAAAAATAAGCATTTGCCCCTATTAGTAATGGGTAGGTGTTCCTCATAATCGGTAGGTCTGCCACCAAAAAGGAGAAGAAAGTTTCTTAAAATTTTCTATTTTCTCTCATTTTGAGAACAATACTCATCGCTATGATGAGTAGTGAGTGAACCGCACCATAAGATATAGTATTGTATTGCCAAATAATTAATGAGCAGAGTATTTTTTTTATAGCCTGTTTATTTTTTCATACAATAATCATTTTCGAGGAAAAGAAAGAGAACTTGCTTGAATATATATTCCATTTTTCTCTTTCGATGCTAGTTTTCTAGCAACAAGAAGGCTTATAAGTTATTATAAATAATCATCTTTCTATAAAATAAAAAGTGAAACAAGCAAATTATATGTAATATTTAAAATAAGTATATTTTTCGGGAAGTGTCAAGAAACTTACTTTCTGGAAAGCATATCAAAGTGAGCTATAGTACTATGCTACTTTGTTGGAAAATTTCATGAATGATTTTGTAAGCGGATAAGGACATGGAAGAAAACGTGTTTTGGTTTTTTCTTTTTTATTATTTTTATTGCACTACCATCTAATCTTATGATCGCATATGAGCTGGCCGTTTTTTCACTATTCGTTTACAATTAAAGTATTAACATTTATTAAATTATAAGGAAGAGCTGGGCGCCACAGGGACTCGACTTAATTCGTGAAATCACATATAATTTATATTCACAGGGCCAAAGTCCATATTAGCTTACTAATTTATGTTCATAACTTACTGTTATATTCATAAATTACAAATATAATAAGTATAAAATTACATAAGTCCATATGGCCCGTTACAATTATTGCTACAATAATTGTATGGACTAATTCTTAAGTAACAATGTTATATTAATACATATCATAAAATACTAATACTTATTATATAAACTGTAATTATTATATTACAGTTTATATAATAAGGTAGATTTATAATCTATGAATTATAAATTTATAACATCTACGAATATAATACATAGATTTTAATAATTATATTATTAAAGTAATTTATATTACAGAAATTATTACCCTACTATTTGTTAATGTTTTTCTCCTTCACCCACTGTCCAGTTTCAGTCCAAGCTTGTTTAAGAAAGGAATGTTGATTTAATGAGATAACATGATGAGAAAACATGGGTTTTTGCAAAGTAAAGCAAGCTAGAAAAATATGAAAGCAAGTAGTTGTAAAATTCATATTTTTCTTAAGAGGGTAGATTTTTGGCCAGACCAAAAAGTTATTTTAGAGTGAGAATTTTATTAATTTGATATCAAAAATAGTTTTTCCATGATCGAAAACCTTAAAAGACAAGTATAAGTTTCAGGATTAAGTTTAAGAATGAATATATAGAAAGTACATATTACTTATTCATAGATTAGTTATGATTTTTCAAATAAATTATCATAGATTATTAATAAATGGATAGTGGTGGGACTAATTCATAGATTAGTGATAATTATCATACTGATTATATTACTATTAATATAATATTATATTAATAGTAATATAATATTATCAATGTAATAATTCATATATTATAGTAATATAAATAATTATCAGGTGATTATCAGTTAAGTAATAACTAATATATTCATAATCTATTATATGTACTAATGTGTTATATAATTGTAATATCGGAATATACTTATAGGCCTAGTAATAGTAAGTCCATATTCATAAATTAGAATATGGACTTACTAATTTATATATTCATTTATGTCCTTCATAAAATGAATAGTCATTATCACAGGGCCATAACATGCTGACTATCACAGGGATATACTTATTTTCCCCTCGAAGCAACTTTGCATTTACATGAAATGAGGATACTTTAATAATTTATATTATACCTCAATTAAGTTTTTTTCAGCTTGAGCTATCAATAATTCATAGGCACTTTGGCCCTATGCTTCCTTTTGACAATGCCCGTGAAACTGGAACGATCGTTATGCAATTTATTATTTAAATGTAATTTCCTGTGATTATTATGTGAAGTGAATAATGTGATGCATAAATATGACTTGCTACTACTGAGATATGATTCAATTTATGTGATTAATGTGATTTCACATGGTGAACCGATTGTCTTGTTTCCAAGAGAGTACCTTTACTTCTTTCATGGTTGGTCATCTTTGATAAATTTACATTTCCAAACACAAGGGCCAAAGTCCATGTGAACAATAGACATTAGCCCACAACAATGAATATTATAGTCCTTGTAATTCCTTATTTATATTCATAATTTAAGTATAAAATTATGAATATAATAAGTATATCAAAGGGCCCATTAAGATGAGTATGGCCTGTGATAAATTAGAATAGATTATATTCATAGGGCCATATTAAATTAAGTGTACTAATTTATGGTTATTTTTCATAGGGACTTTGGCCCTATGAATTAAGTGTACCAATTTGATGTCCTCAATAGGTTCTATATTCAAGAAATACAAATGAGACCTTTCAAATGAGTAAAAAACCTGGAAAAATGGTTTTTGCTATAAAAATAAAGAAAAGCAAGAAAGATGAATAAGAGAATAGAGATGAACAAGAGAAGAGATATGGAGAAGACAAAGTTGAGAGTTTTTCTTATTTCCTTCAAGTATATCACAATATAAGGTACATGCCCTCTATTTATAGGCTTCAAACCATTAAAGACTCATATAAGGGTTACAAACATATAAATAAGGATATAATAACATAATATTACACATTTGTAGGTTATAGTGTATTAACTATGAAAAACCCCCTAAAAGCCATACAATATAAAGGTTATAAAGTGTAGGACATTAACCTTAAGGAGGTTATGAAGTTTAAGGCATTAAAGGTGGAGGATACCAAGAGTTGGTGGGTTATGAGCATCCACACAATTATTATAATATTTACAATACTCCCCCTTGGATGACCATAACAAAATTGTGCCTCGTTAAAACCTTACTAGGAAAAACCTAGTGGGATAAAAACCTAGTTAAGGAAAAAGAGTACACTCTATCTCATTAAAAACCTTACCAAGAAAAACCCGATGGGACAAAAATTTGGAAAGGGAAAAAGAGTACAGCGTAGCATTTACTCCCCCTGATGTTAACATTACTTTATACCTCTGAGTCAACACATCCCAATTCCATATACCAACTTCTTAAATGTTGTAGTTGGTAGTGGCTTGGTAAACAAATCTGCAAGATTATCACATGAACGAATTTGTAGAATATCTATATCACCACTCTTTAGAAGATCATGAGTGAAAAAGAATTTTGGTGAAATATGCTTCATTTGATCTCCTTTTATATATCCTCCTTTTAACTGAGCTATACATGCTATATTATCTTCATATAGTATTGTTGGAATCTTTTCTTCAAGAAGTAGACCACACATTTTTAGAATATGTTGGATTATTGACTTTAGCCAAATGCATTCTTGACTTGCTTCGTGCACTGCAATAATCTCTGCATGATTTGATGAGGTAGCCACCAAAGTTTATTTTGTTAAGCGCCAAGATATAGCTGTGCCTCCACATGTAAATAAGTATCTTGTTTGGGACCAAGTTTTGTGTGGATCAGATAAATAACCTGCATCTGTATAGCCAATCAATTGTGATTCAAATTCAGATGAATAAAATAACCACATGTCAATAGTCCCTTTAAGATATCAAAATATGTGTTTAACTCTATTCCAATGTCTTCTTGTTGGAGAAGAACTAAATCTTGCCAATAAATTTACAACAAATGCAATATCAGGTCGTGTTAAATTATCAAGATACGTTAATGCACCTATAGCACTAAGATATGGTACTTCAGGACCAAGGAGTTCTTCTTCATTTTCTTAGGGACGAAAACAATCTTTATTTACATCACGTGATCTTATAACCATTGGAGTAGTTAATAGATGTGCTTTATGTTGAATCAAGTGTTTTGATGATTTCAAACCAACCATCTAGAGCTTGGAAAGAAGATATTAAAGGTGTATAAAAGATCTCAGGTGGAGAAATCCAAGAAAAATCAGCATAAGATTAGATATAGGATTTCTTACTATGTTTAAATTGAGTAAAAGACTTTGAACTTGCTTAAGAATGTTTTAAAAATATGATTCTATGATAATTCATGGAATATTTGAAAAATACCCACTAACGGATGAACTTTAAAGTGTTAAAATTGATTTGTTACTTAGAAAATTCAAACTTTGACTTCTGAAATTCGAATTTCGGATTGAAAATAGGTTAAGCAGAAAGGAGATTCCTCTGACAGATGAACTTTGATTGCAGAAATTCAAACTTTGAATAAAGTCTTATAAGAGCTCTCTCTGACAGACGAACTTTGAGTTTTGAAAATTCAAATTTCTAGTAAAACACAAATCATGAAAAATAAAAAAGTCGTCTGAGGATATGTTAAAGTTCATCTGAAAGTAAAGTTTAAAATGAGTTCTAAGTTAGTTCTCTAACAGACGAACTTTGATTTTTGAAATTTGAACTTTGGAAACAAAGCTTACAAGTCTGTTATGATAATCTTTTGACATACGAATTTTAGTATTTAGAAATTTGAACTTTAAATTAAGTCTGATAAGAGCTCTCTCTGACAGATGAACTTTGGCTTTTGAAAATTCGAATTTTGAAAAAAATGAACTATTGTGCCTTATTGAGCTGCCCACTGACAGTCAAATTTTGGGCACCAAAATTTGAACTTTGAAGGCACTGTAGCAATATGGAACAACTGTTCAGACTTACCAGAAGAATTTTAAACTTGAAAATTCGTATATTCCAACATAGAAACATTTTCCAAAGATGAAAATTTGAACTTTGCTTTATGACAGATGAACTTCGAGGTTCAATGTTAAAGTCTTTAGCTTTCGGTCTCTGTGAAATTCATCTGTTGACACACCAAAATTCAAATTTTGAATGTCAGACGCATTAAATGTGGTTAGTGAATGAATAGTTTTTCAGAGTAACCGTTGGGTAACGTCTCTAATGACTAGATCTTATCTCTAACATATAGTTAAGACATAAATCTATAAATAGAACTTTATTTGAATATGTGGGTAACGTTTTTACATTGTATATACAGAAACTCTGCTAAATTCTTAAGTCAAAGTCTTCTACTTTCACATACTTCATTCTCTGTACTTCAACTTTCATATACACTCTAAATTAGGGAGTTTAATCATTGTAATCAATCTTATCTTTATTGAGAAGAAATATTTTCTTGTGAGGGGATATCACAAAGGATTTGGGAAGCACTTAGTTAGAGTGTAAAGAGTGAGATTGTAAGCTCTTGGAACAGAGCATCAAGTTGTACTGAGGCAATTGTAAGAAACCCACTGAATTCTTGCAAGATAGTGAAAAATCTCAAGTGGTAGCTTGAGGACTGGACATAGGTCAAGATAAAGAGACCAAATCAGGATAGACATCTGTGTCTTCTCCTCCCTTATACTATTTTTACTTTGCTATTCTCTTATACTCTGTTTTTACTATCACTTTTGCTTTTATCACTCTCTTGACTTTTGTAGAAAATTTTAATTTTCCCAATTCACCCCCCTCTTGGGAAGCCAGCATATCTAACACTTTATCCATGTAATATTGCTTTAAAATTTTTTCAATATAAGATGATTGATGAAGAAAAATTTTATTTGTCAAATGCTCAATTTGTAAACCGAGGCAAAATTTTGTTTTTCCAAGATCTTTCATTTCAAATCCCCTCTTCAAACAATCAACTGCTTTTTGTAACCTTGCTCTAGCAAATATTCACTGAGATGATTATACCACATTCATCCAGATTGTTTTAACCCATATAAGGATTTACACAAACAAATTGCATAATTTTCTCGAGAATCTTTACATGCTTTTGGCATATTAAATCCTTCAGGGATTTTCATATAAATTTCAGTATATAAAGAACCATATAAATAGGCAGTAACAACGTCCATTAAATGTATATCGAGTTTTTATATACTGCCAAACTAATTAGATATCGTAAAGTGATTGCATCCACCATAGGAGAATAGGTTTCTTCATAATCAATATCAGGTCTTTGTGAAAATCCTTGTGCTACAAGTTGTGCTTTATATCTAATAACTTAATTTTTCTCATTTCGTTTTTGCACAAATACCCATCTATTTCCAACTGGTTTTACACCTTGGGGTGTTTGAACTACAGGTCCGAAAACTTCACGTTTTGAAAGTGAATTCAATTCATCTTGAATTGCATCTTTCCATTTTGGCCAATCATTTATGTGTCTACATTCTTCAATAGATTTTGGTTCAAGATCCTTATTTTGATTTATTATCTCAATAGCCATATTATATGAAAATATATTGTCGACAACTATATCTTTTTGATTCCATCTTTTTCCCATGGAGACATAACTTATTGAGATCTCTTCATTGTTTTCAGGTATGTGGACCACTTTTGGAGTCATTTGATTAGTTTTGTCTTGGGCCTCTACAAGAGTATCAGTCTCCTCAACTGAACCATCTTGATTATTTGCTCATTTCTTCTTTCTAGGATTTTTATCTTTAGAATTGATTGGTCTACCACACTTCATGCATGGTTTGGATTCATTTGCACTACCTGATTGTTCTATTGGAACATCAATTCGAATTGGAGCATTTTCAGCTGGAATGTAAGATTTAGTAATTCTCTTTAGGTCAGTAAATGCATCTAGCAATTGATTTGCAATATTCTACAAATGAATTATTTTTTGCACTTCTAATTCACATTATTTTATTCGAGGATCTAAGTGCGATAATGATGAAGCATTCCAAGTAATTTCTTTTTCCAGTTGTTAGTTATCTCCCTCTAACTTTGGGAAAATTGTTTCATCAAAATGACAATCAGAAAATCGTGTCGTAAATAAATCTCCCGTTAATGGTTTAATATACTTTATTATGGAAGGAGATTTATAACCAACATATATTCCTAACCTTCTTTGAGGACCCATCTTTGAACGTTATGGTGGAACAATAGGAACATATACTGCACATCAAAAAATTCTAAGATGGGAAATATTCCTCTCTTGACCAAAAGCCAATTGTAATGAGGAAAATTTATGATAACTTGTTGGTCTGATGCGAATGAGTGTTGCTGCATGTAAAATTGTATATCCCCATCCTGAAATGGGTAGCTTTGTTTTCATAAGTATTGGTCTAGCAATTAATTGGAGGCATTTAATAAATGATTCTGCTAAACCATTTTGAGTATGCACATATGCAATGGATTTTTCTATTATTATTCTAGTTGATAGGTAATAGTTATTATGAACACCCTATTTTGCCAGGATATTTAAAATAAAAAAAAGAAGTTTAAAATTAAAATCCTTTTTAGAAAGCAATAATAATAAAAATCTTCAAATAGATTAGATCATGTCAAATAAAAACAAACAACAAAAACATAAAATAATAATAATAATAATATGAAATTAAATTAAAAAAAGTTTCAAAAAAATTAAATTAAATAAAAAATACTAATGAAAAAAAATTGGTGGGGCCTAAAACACTGGGCTTGAAATGCTGAAGCCCAGCATTTCAACCCATACTTCACCTTGAGCCCTAATTAGGGCTCAGGTACGTGAGACTGAAGTAGAGGCACAAAATAGAGGGAGTTGCGGAAGGAGATAGAGAGCCGCAGAGAGAAGAGAGAAAGAGAAAAGCATAGGGGAGCAGAGCACGGGTGAGGAAGCAGAAGGAATGTGCACGATGGAAAAAGGGAGCCGAGCACAGAGGACAGAGGGAGTCGTGGGTCTGAGCAGAGAAGTAGAGCAGAGAGATCAAAGAAAGACAGGAAGTCACGGGTGAGAGGCAAAAGCGTTGACTAACGAAGAAGATGAAAAGAAAAGTAAAGGAAGCTCACATGAGAGGCTTAGACATGGAAGCTAGAAAAGCTGAAACGCGAGCAAAAGAGCAAGATCCCCACTACTCTGTACCTGTTGTAGTAGAGCAGAGGGAGGCGAAGGTGGCACGGTTGCAAGCAACCGGATCAGAGAAACAGCCTGACGGTGCACGAAAGCAGGATTAGGAGGCGGCAAAAAGCAGTCATGCGTCAAGGAGGCCTCGGCTTCACTCGCGAAACAACTATAAAAAGGGATCAGAGAATAAATCCAAGGGACTGAAAAAAAAATCCAAGGAGCATTGAGGTGAAGTTTTAGAGAAGCTGAGAAACACTCGGTTGCGAATCGAGGACCGAAACCTTCAAGGGAGGAGGAGATCAAGGAGACGAAGACAGGAGGCCAAATTTGAGACAAGGTACGCTAGGAATTGGGAATTGAGTGGCAGAGATCCAGGATAGGGTAATTATCGTCTCAATTGTGCCTTCTACTTTGATTAGAGGTTATTTTTTTGGGTTTCTCCAATCCCGTTTATGAGCTTTTGAATCCTAGGCTTAGATTATTCATACTTTCTTCTAAATGATTTATACAAATCTTGTTAGCTTTGAAAACCTTAACTGGAAATTTGGACATTTGAGCTTGTTTATATGAGACCTTTTCTATTAAGCGCTACTTGTTTCTCTGTTAATTGACCATTGCTTGAGCTCTTAGGCTTCATATTCGATTGGTTTAGGAAAATGTAGTTTGATTTATTGTGGAAACCCAATGACTGTTTCAGTTGTTAGCTTGTAGCCGTGCAAAATTCGATGATAAACTGTATAGTGTGTCTAAAGTAAGTAAGGAATGGGGTAGTGGTAATGGAATTGATGTTAACTGTTAGAGCTTTGTGTGAGTTGAAAGATCAAGCTTCGAAGTATCTTGTGCCTTCTTGGTTGTGAACTCTGACCTGTTTTCTCATGGGCCTTGTGAATTTTGATATGTTTTTCTCATGGGCCTGACATTGAGAAGTTTGTTATGGGTATTTTATTCTTCTTTTGGGTTGGGCGTTGGGAAGCATGTTATGAATATTTCATTCTGTTTTTCTTATGGGCTAGACCTTAGGAAGTATGTTATGAATATTTTGATCCATTTCTCTTATGGGCCTGACGTTGAGAAGCCTGTTACAAATTATTTTGATTTGTTTTCGTATGGGCCAGTTATGAATATTTTGATCAATTTCTCTTATGGGCCTAACGCTGAGAAGCCTATTACAAATTATTTTGATTTGTTTTTGTATGGGCCAGACATTATGAGCTCTTAAGGGTGCATAAGTACATGACAAAGGCTCACACATAATAGGTCCCAACGGCCTTTTTTTTTTTTTACTAAAATCTTATTTTCCTATAACATAATACAAAAAACTAATAAATGAATAAATAAATAATTGCCTGTATAACCACACCACGTGAGATTTTTGGAACCCACGCAGGTATTTAGATTTATTGAGTTGTCACATGAAATTGCGAATCTACGTAGATATATCAGTTAAATAATTTTCTTTTAAGAAAATAATTATATTTCATAATAAAAATAATATAACAAGTTTTTCAAATTTTATTTTAAAATATCTAATAAAATTATTATATGGCATTTTAAAATATAATTAAACATTTATACCGTGAAGTTTAGAACTTTTGCAGGTAATTAAGGAATCAATTTATCGGGCGCGACTTCGAGTTTGCAATAGGTAGATCGATTTTCATTTTCTTTTAAAAAAAAATTCCCAAAAGTACAAATATATCATTTTTAAAAATAAAAAAAATAAAAGAAATATTTTCAAAATAAAATAAAATAAGGGTAAGTAAACGGAATTAAATTATCTTCTAGCAAATTAAAACACATTAACTCAATCTCAGAAAATTATTTTGTTTGCAAAAAAGTTAAATGATTTTCCATTAACTTTCTCTTATCACAAAAATTTCATAATTAAAAAATATCAACTAACTGATATGCATTTTTTAGCCCCGATCTATGTGGACTTTGATCCTCATCGCAGGGTACGTAGACTCCAGGCTCTGATTTCCCAGGCTTTGATCCTGGGTCAAATCCGCCTTTGTAAATAAATAAATATTTTCCAATTTATTTTCCCAATTCATTTTCCTCTTTTTTTCTTAAATCTCCTTAATTTTTAATTTAGTTTATTTTCTTTATTTTGTTTTCCAAATTTCCCAAATTTTCTTAATTTCTTTTTTCTCTACCCTTATTCTCGCATGTGAATGATAAAAGGTAAACTAAAATACTTTTAAAGCCATATTAATTTATACAATCAACGTAAGGTAACTGTTCCTTGGAACGGGTGTTGTGGGGTGCCTAACACCTTCCTCACATACAATCGACTCTCGAATCCAACTCTGGTTACGCAAATCATCCTTTTCCTCCTTAATCTGGTTTTCCAAGATTTCCCCTCAAAATTTTGGTGGCGACTGCTCATAGATCAGTTTTATCAAGAAACCCGATTTGTCTCTCTTCTGCCTCATTTTCCTTTAGTCGCATTTTTCTGAGTTCGACAATCATTAAAAGCCTGTGACGTAAACTCACTAGCATTATCAAGACGAATTGTCTTGATTGCATAATCTAGAAACTATGCTCTTAATCGAATTATTTGAGTAAGTAATCTAGTAAATGCTAAATTATGAGTTGATAATAAGCATACATGTGGCCACCTTGTAGATGCATCTGTTAAAACCATAAAATATCTAAATGGTCCACATGATGGATGGATGGGCCCACATATATCTCCTTGAATACATTCTAGAAATGCTGGGGATTCAACCCCAACCTTAGCTAGTGACGGCCTTATAATTAATTTACCTTGAGAACATGCAACACATGAAAAATCTTTAAACTGAAGAATATTCTGGTTCTTCAATGGATATCTATGTAAATTTTCAATAATTTCTCGCATCATAGTTGATCTGGGATGGCCTAATCAATCATGCCAAATGACAAAAGTATTTCTATTAGTAAACTTTTGGTTTACTATGACATTTGTTTCTATTGTACTAATATATGTATAGTACAAACCAGATGATAAAGCAGGTAATTTTTCCAAAACATGCTTCTTTCCTGATATAATAATTGTGATATGTAGATATTCAATATTTTTCTTATTTATAGTTTCAATATGATATCTATTTCGACAGATATCCTTAAAACTTAATAAATTTCTTCGAGATTTTGTAGAGATCAATACCCTTTCTATGACAAACTCGTCCCACTAGGTAATATTATAATTGCTCTTGCAAAGCCATCAATTAATTTTGAATTATCCGCTATAGTATTGACACTTGCATCACTTATTGGTAAATGAGAAAAATATTTTTTATCTTTGAGTATTGTATGCATTGTAGCACTATCCGTAAGGCATATATCTTCATTATTGTAACCAAATGATGAGAAATATCCATGTTCTTCATTAAAAGAAAGAAAGTACATCATGAGACATAATTAGAAGAAATAAAATACATGACAAAATAAGAAAATTACATAATGAGCAATATAGCCCTTATTATAAAGAAAATACGAAAAGAGAAAACCATAAAAGACATAAACACAATCACTATGATTATTTTTAATTCCCAACTTCTCTAATCATAATTCTTAAAGAAGTCGGCTACTTCCAAATGTGTCATATCAATGCCATTAATATCAACAGATCTATCAAGGCAATTAAGATCATCATCATTGTATGCAAAATTTGCCTCAACATCATCATTTTGGTAAGTTAAATTTGTTTCCACATTTTTTCCTTTCTTTTTGATGGAGGCTTGATAAAGTTTTACTAAATGCTTAGGTATACGACAGGTACGTGACCAATGCCCCTTCATACCACATCTAAAACATTGATTTTCTATGGCCTTTGGAAAGTTACTTGGATCACTTTTGTCCTTTCTTTTCCCTTCATTATTTTTTTTTCCTTTGGTGGTCATTTTGATTATAATTGTTACCACCACCACCCAAAAAATGGTAATTATTGCGACCCCTACCACGGCCACGGCCACGACCATGACTACGACCACAACCATGACCATGGTAATTTACGCATTGTCACATTCACTTCAGGGAATGGAGCAGATCCTGTGGGATGAATCTCATGGTTTTTCATTAATAGCTCGTTATTTTGTTTAGCCACAAAAAGACATGAGATTAATTCAGAATATTTTTTAAAACCTTTTTCACGATATTGCTGCTGCAGGAGCATATTTGAGGCAAGGAAAGTTGAAAAGATTTTTTCCAATAAATCCTTATCAGTTATTTTTTCACCACATAATTTCAATTGATGACTTATTTTAAAAATTGTTGAATTATAATCACTAACTATTTTAAAATTTTGCAAACGCAAATGCATCCATTCATAACAAGCTTTGAGCAAAATCACTATTTTTTTATGATCATACCTTTCTTTCAGATTATTCCATAACTCAAGCAGATCTTTTACTGTTAAATATTCCACTTTCAATCTTTCATGCAAATGATGGCGAAAGAAAATCATTGCCTTGGCCTTATCTTGATTAGTGGCCTCATTTCCTGGTAAAATTGCCTCTTCTAGACCCTTGGCATCTAGGTGAATTTCAACATCTAACACACAAGATAAATAGTTTTTTCCCGTAATATTAAGGGCCGCGAACTCAAGTTTCGTAAGATTTGCCATAGATCAAACTAAAATAATAATAAGAATTAGATTTGATTCTAAAAGTTAATATATATATATATAAAGTATAAGCAATAATGTACAAAATAAAATATAATCAATTTTAGAATTTATCAAGTAATCACATATTGGAGATCTAAACAAATTATATGTTATGAGTTCTAAATAAATAATAAATAATAGCTACTACATAACAACTCATGACGATGACAATAAAATTCCAAAAATAACAAAATTTTATGAAATTGAAAGAGAAAAATAAACAAAATGACAAATTTGAAATACAATAACAAAATTAATTTGACATACTAAATTATATCTAAAAACTAAATAACATTCAACATTCATCATGTTTTTCACTATGCTAATTAAAGTGATATAATGATAATAATGCTTTTAAAATTAAAGAAAATTACAATTATATATGTTTTCAAATGAGGTGATCATAACATATTGATAAAATTAAATCCAAAACAAAGAAGAAGGAGAAGGTGGAGAAGAAAGATAAAAAAACCTGACAATATAAATTCCATTAATAAGAGCCAAATTAGATAATTGAAGGTTAGAATCAATAGATATTACATTGGTTATTTTTGCATATAATATAACAAATTGATAAAGCATTATAGAACATATACCTCAAATCTCCGAGCGCGTCATGCTGATAACGTGTTATAAAAATAAAGAAAAGCAAGAAAAATGAACAAGAGAATAGAGATGAACAAGAAAAGAGATATGGAGGAGAAAAAGTGGAGAGTTTTTCTTATTTTCTTCAAGTATACCACAATAAAAGGTACATGCCCTCTATTTATAGGCCACAAACCATTAAAGATTCATACAAGGGTTACAAAAACATAAATAAGAATATAATGACATAATATTACATATTTGTAGGTTATAGTGTATTAACTATGAAAAACTCCCTAAAAGCCATTCAATATAAAGGTTATAAAGTGTATGACATTAACCTTAAGGAGTTTATGAAGTTTAAGGCATTAAAGGTGGATGGTACCAAGAGTTGGGGGGTTATGTACATCCACACAATTATTATAATATTTACAATAGTTTTAACCAAATGAACAATAAATTTAGACAAAATTATTGTATGCATTGGCTTTGCAAAATTCAAATTGTATATTTTTCCCATATAAAAAATGTGTTTAGCTATTTTTAGATACTTAAATCATCTTCATATGACATTTCTAAAATTAGTTGTGATTTTTCAAAGTTCAGTTAGAAAAATTAGATTATCAAATGAATAAAGTTTTTAATTTTTGAATTTTTTCAAGTTGGTCTTTTGATAATTCAAACTTCTAAAATAACTTATTTAAGAAATATATATGCTAGTATAATGGGAAATAACATATGAAAGTAAGATATAACCAACTCTAATAACATATGCAAAATAATATGGCAAATAGGTTAAGCATCATATATGCTCTAAAAGTAGAAAGAACAAACTTTCCAAGGACTTAAAGAACACTTGATGTGGATAAATGTACGATTTATAGTATAATTTTGAAGTTGATGGTCAAAATTGAAAAGTGGTGTGAAAACTGTGAATTTTTACTGTAAGTATCACTCACTTTAAAAGGTAATATAAAATTGTACATAGCTTCAAAAATTTAGTTCTTTGCATATGTAAAAGATCTATGTCTTAAGTTTAATACACCATTAGTTTGATAGCAATTGGAGTTATATAATGAGAGTTATACATGTTTTCCTAAAACTGTTATAGTAAAAGTGATGTTTTAACCCTTAGTGGTTTAAGATGATGCTATACTTTATTCTAATTGAATAAATGTACAAGATAAATATGAATGCAAAGTAGACATATAGATATTTTCAATGATATAAAGTTAGTATGATTTGGCTTAGTATATAATGAGAATTTAATTTTTAAATTTAAGGCCAAATTCCTAGGAAGATATAAAATGACCATTTGAACAGTAATTTTCATGTTAAATACTATATAAATTGGCACAATTAAAATCCTATTTCATATTTTTTTTATGTAGAGAATATTTTAATCTATTTTTAGATATTTGAATAATCTACATACAATTTTTTTAGATTTAGTTATGAATTTTCAAAATTCAGTCTAGAAAATGGAGCCCCTAAATGACTAGTAACCAAAGGTTTTAAATTTTTCTATTTTGCCCTCTCATATGATTCAAGCTTCTAAACATAATTAAATAAACTTAAGCAATAATGCTAACCATGCTAGGGCCACGCCATGGATAAATATTGTGATCACTTGATTTAGTTAAGTGTATAATTTATTATATACTCAAATAAATTATCCTTTTAACTTAGTGGTGAATAAATATGAATGTCTTAAGTATATTTGAGTATATGGTGAATAAATATTATCCTAGGTCATCCTCCTTAAGAGAACTATCAGAATTGTAGGGTTTATTAATCTCTCTCATAATTCCATTCTCTTTAGAGATTTGCTATAACATCACAATTGGTCTACTGTGACCATGAAATCTAATGTGATCTTTTAGCCATATTAGGATTCTCTGTGAACTTACATCATTTTTTTATTGATAGGATCTAACTACGATCTAACTCTAAAAGGATTCATGACCTAAGAAAAATAAATCTGTAAAGCATCCTTAATTAATCCAATAACTATCATTAGGTATCCTCAAACTAATTTTTTATGCCACTAATACATTCATAAGTCAAATTCTCTTAAGGAATTATACTTCTCTTTTAAAGGGAAAACTTTATTGAAAAGGGTACTTTCCTTTCTCATTACTAAGATTTCAAACTTCCAAATACTTAAATTATTATATGATATATTATATGCTTAAATAGCTGATGTAAATGTCTACCTAAGACTTCTCTCCAATGTCAAGCCACTGACTAGAAAGTTGCTATGAAGTGTGAAGGTAGGTCAATGAGTACAAAGAGCAAGTATCCTACCTACAAAGAAGATCAGTGGTGAAATGTTTTTAGTATTGAATGTAAGAAGCCAGTAAGGAATCAGTGGGAAAAACTAATGTAAAATCCAAAGGAAGGTAAGTTAGACAAGAAAGATGGTTAGCAATCCAAAAGTAGGAATTTGACTTGAGTCTAATCAAAGTCTTATGAAGAAGAACATAGGATCCAGCAAAATTTTTAATGATAACAGCCATATAGTGATTACTAGTTGAAAGGATTGCTTGGATCCAGAAAGCGACCCCATAGTATTGATCCTTTTCAGGAGTAGTCCTTATAAAGCCAGCAAGTGCATCTCTTAGTAAAGGGGTAGACCAGCCCATGATTTATGATAAGAGAGTTTGGGCCAGTTGTATTATTTGGCTTAAGTAAGTAGCTTCTTCCAACTAAACTAAGGACTCCAAATCCAAATGATTGTTAAAGTTACATGCTAGATTTGGAGTGTATGTTCAAGTTTTCTAAGTGTTGCATTAGAAGTAAAACAATCTTTTGAAAGGCATCATGATCATAGGCATCTTGTAAGTGTACGAGTTGAGCAAGTACTGGATGTTATATAGGATCAAGAGTTTTGGGAAAAGTATCAAGGAGCTCCCTCAATATAGAGTATTCTATACTCTAAAAGACTGTATCAATGCCTATATTTTTTGGGTAGAACGCTAGCATAAAGAAAAAGTTAAGGCGATAGAAGTCTTAGAAAAGGCGCCAGAAAAGGTTCAAGAGGAAGATCCAGTGGAATTATCATATGGCAATGATAAGTCTAACACTAGTACTTGAGCCCTATAAGTCAGTGTCATGATAATAAAATATGAATGAAATATAGTAATGAATAAATATCATCCTCCTTTAGAGAGCTATCAGAATTGTAGGGCTCATCAATCTCTCTCATCATCTCATTCTCTTTAGAGGTTTGATGTAACCTTATAATTAGTTTACTATAACTATAAGATCTATTGCGATCTTTGAGCCTACTAAAATAGTTCATATAGCCTAGTTAAATTGACTTAAGTGAGGTACCTGTTTAAGTATCTGATATTGATTCGATTGATGTCATGAACTGGCTTTTTGTGAATAAACTCCTCCTAGATTGTAAGAGTAAGATGTTGATTTTTCCTAACCATAAAGTGTTTCATGTGCTGAGATTAAGTTAAATGTTATATTGATAGCTCAATCTGAGAAATGCTTGAAAGGAATATCAAGGTATGAAATGTGAGTCAAAAAAGGTGAGAATAGTAGTAGGCAGTTAGGGAACTACAAGGCCTTAAGATAGTTGATTGCTTAGTTTAGTATGAAATCTAGCCATGAGAGAGTCCTTGGCCAGAAGATGTCACAATGAACACAATCCTCCATAGGCTGCCAAGGTGAAATAAAGGGGAAGTAGCTCTTGGGAAGAAGTCCAATTAAGTAAAGAGATAAAATCCTCCATAAGATGAAAGTCACCAAGGCAAAGTAAAGGGAGGTGACTCTTAGGGTTTGTCTTGTCGTGAGCTTCATTTTGACAGTAATTTTGTATATTTGCAAAATTACCCCTAACATGGGATAAAATTGTAATTTTTAATTCTTTTGAATCATTAGCTGTAATTTTCCTCAAAACTTATAACTAACATGACTCTCCCTCCTTTAGAGACTAAAATGAAAAAAATATTTTATTTCCAGCCAAACATAATTTTCTCATTTTTGCTCTAAACAAAAAAAATGATCTCTTTGCTCTTTTTTATGCTTAATGGTGTCTTTCCATATTTTCCAATTCCTTATACATTTTCTGATGTTTAGTCTTTTACGGATGCTACAATTCCCTCCCTCTTAAAATAAATTTTATCCTCGAAATTTAGATACGTACTTCTACCCCATATTTTCTTTCTACTTATTTCCCAATTTTCAAACTATTTTTGTCAGAGAAATACTTTCACTTCTTACTTGTTTGACTTAACAGTTAATATTGTACTCTGGTATCATTTATTTATTTATGACATTTGAGAGGTCTGGTTTATACTCTTTGACCTAGGAACTATGAGGACATCATAAATTGGTTTTACTTTTGGGGTATTGAGAATTTTCACATAATATACCAATTCTTAATTCTCATCCTTACTTTCATAACTCTCGTATCTTATTCATACTATAGTTTTTTCACTGGTAGCTGATATCATTCCTTTCTCTACTTTTATAGCTTTAGACTATTTACATAAATAGTTTTTTCATTAAAGTATAAGCTCATCATATTAGCTTTACCCAAATGACCCTTACAAGATCAACTCATTTTTCTTTTTATACTACTTTCTATACTTCAAGCTCACTTTTCTCTTATCTCGTTCTCCACTTGAGGCTATTGTGATTGCAAGTGCTTCGATGGTAGTACCATAGTTATAATAACTCATTAACTCATAACAACTCTAGTTATAATAACTCATTAACTCATAACAACTCTGTATCTAGATTGCACTAATTATCACTGTTATAAGTGGGAATAAGCTTTTCATAAAATTTTATCATTGGGAACATAGGCTACTATTCTTAACTCAACCCTGTCACATTACTTATATCCTGATTCATGCTTATTTTCATTGTCATAGATCCCTTATGTGATCATTGGATTAGGACTAATCATCTAAGGGAAGGAAGTTTAGCCTTTTTAGTCTAGAAAAACTCATTTCATAATCCCTTTCCCATAAAAGATTTCTTCTCTAATCAAGCGGTAAAACAAACTGAAAGAAATTTTTCATAACATCTTGCTAAACTCGGAGACCTCTCGTTTCTATTACAGTGTTTGGTCTCTCCCATTTTATAACTTTACTTGCTTTACTAGGATCTACTACTATCCAATGGGAGATTCTATAACCTACTAACCGTACTTCTTAGAGCCCATCTTCTATTTACTAAGTTCAGCAAGTATTTGCTTTTATAACATTTCAAAAAATCTCAATTGTCTTTCATACTCCTCTAAAGATTCAAAGTTATCAGATATCACAATAAACTATTCATCTTTTATTCACATAGTCTAATAGTGCCTTAATAAGGCTAATTAGCATAATCATAATTCATAGTGTCCACATTTTACTATTGGCACATCATTTTTTCTTACTTTTACATCTTTTACATGCTTCTCAGTAGGTCACTTATCCTGAGATTTCTTTCACTTGAGCATGCTTAACTATAAAATGTTGAGGGGTTTTGTTGCTCACATCCCACTACTGGACTTAGAGAATGTAGCAATAGGCTTCCTTTTAAGCCCTAGTTTTTTTGTGTGATCTCTGGTTAACTTATTACTTTTACTCTAGGGCATTCAATCCCTATACTCATATTGCTTTCTTTTACTCTAGCTTTTGCTAGTTTACAGATTCTATTTACCACTATATCTTGACATATAAATATACCCCTGAACCCGATACTTTGCTTATCTTCTCATAGCCTTTGAAATCTTTTGGCTTTCTTTGGGTTAGGGTCTAAATCGTATTAAGGTAGTGGCTACTAACTTTTTATTTTTACAACATTTTTCTTTATCTAGTCTTATACATAACTTTCTTAACTATTTAGCTAAGGTTACTTAGTGGTTTGACACTTAAGGAAAACTTCTCAACCCTTCAAAAGTCTCTTGCTAGCCTAGTTAAAGTCTAGCTCTCGAGCTCTCACTATTCTCATTCTTGCTCAATTGATTATATGAGAAACTATATGTAAATAGAAACGAATATTTATTTAAATACATGATTACGGTATCACTTGAGTCAATAAATATCCTATTTAAATACGTGGGAAACATTATCTATTTAAGTGTATGGGAAAGCTTTCAAAAGAGCCAAATATCACTTAATTTGGTTAAGTATATGATTTATTATGAATTTTCAAATTTGGTGCCAGGAAATTGAAAAACAGGGGAACAACCAAATGAAAAATGATTTTCATGTCAAGTGCTGTATAAATTGGCACATTAAAACCACTATTTCATATATTTTTCACGTAAAGGATATGTTAAGTTATTTTTAGAGACCGAATCACCTCCATACAATTTTTATAGAATTAGTTATGATTTTACAAAGATGTTTCCCATGTATTTAATGAATATCATGTTGTTTCCCATGCATTGGATCTCACTTAAGTCTATTTAATCATGTTTAAAAACTTGAATCACATGAGTGGCCAAAATAGAAAATTTTAAAACATTTGGTTACTATTCATAAACATTATACTTGAACTCTTGATCACCTTTTCCCAATCATCTTTGAGTTTGAGCAGTCGATATAAAAATTCAACTTAGTCTCACATAGAACACTTTCAGGTTTTGGCAGGATTAGAATCTTATTCTAACCATGTTGCTGTCAAATGATAGCAAATTCTAGATTTTAAGACGAACTTTGGATTGTATAACTCTCTAACCAGACCTTCGATTAGTATGATTCCAATGTATACAAGTCACTCTACACCTCTTCTAACTATCAACACCAATCTCATTTCAAAATTCCTCTGTGTGGAGAATTAGGGCACCCGTGACTAGAATAGTCACTTTTTAACCAAAACTAGCCACTAACACCTCTCAATTTCCAACCATTAACCCTTTGGTCATCCAAACTTTTCCAACATGTCACAAATAACACAAGAACATTGTTCAAGGAGGTAACACCATATGAAAACTACTCTCATAGGTTTTGATCCCCTTGAACCCAACCTGACCTATTGGGTGACATACACTTTTTCTATACAGTACACCAAAATTCTCAAACAACCCTGTACCTTACTCAAACTCATCAAACTACACGTCAGAAACCAATACCTGGGACCTAAACTCTCATTAACAATGAATGGGGCATTTGCCCAATAAAACTTTATAAACACCATGTATTCTATTACAAAACACCAAAATAGGTTTAGCACACTTAAACCATGGAGGGTGTAACCTCACCATTCACTATACATACATTCAAACACGTCTTAACCCCAAACAACCTAGGGCTATAGAGAATAGAGACATGCATTTGAACTAGAAAAAAATCTAGTGACCAGAAGGATTCACAAAACCATAACACACATGTTATCCAATCACATATCTACACTTGACATAATACTAAACAAACATACAACATGTGTTCTCGAATGAGTTCATGCCAAACATGAATACTCGAATATCTTGTGCACTGATCAAAGAAGAAACTACCTTAGGCACCATCTTGCTAGAATTGAAATCCTCTCTTGTAAATAGTTATCAAGAGGGGTGAGACAAATGTTCCAATAATCAAGGGGCAACTATAAAAATAGGGGGTTCCACTATAAAAAGGTTTCACCCACACATATGAATTGCAAATCAAGTACACAGTTCTATATACAAATATATATAATTGCACTTATGCAATATGCAATATGAGCAATGCCATGCACATGATATGTAAAACCCACATCGATCACGATAGGAACCATGAGCTAGTTACTATCACAAAGTAATTTTGATAAGCAGTCCCCTTTCAACAACTGATGAAAGCCAATTCCGGGGCACTACTAAACTCACTGCCATTAGTCATAACCTAACCAAAGGTCATTCTACTAATAAATAGATCATGGTTCCCCTTCCCTTGGACCACCCAAATTAGTGGTGATTTAGGGAAGATGCATTCCTCAAATCCACTACCACTTGGATCTTCCCAACCAAAGGATGATGATTTTATGGCAGAGATACATATCAACCTCTCCACTTGGACATGAGGCCTCACGTGTCCCACCAGTGGATCGACATGCCATGTGATATCATCATATCACAAGACATCATCACCCATCCATCCAATGCTCAACATGAATGACCAAAGTGATAATGTCTTTCATGATATGCTAACATGTCAATACCATACACAATCATTATCATCATCATCACCATGCTAGCATAATATCATCACATAACATATCATATGGGGATGCACAATAATAATAAGCATGTAAATATCCATCTTGATTATAAACACATATATATATATATACATAACCACTTCCATTCTCATCATTATCAACATTATCATTATTGTCATCTTTGTTACACATACTAATAGTGAAAGTATAATATTTGTAGGCTAAGTCCTTGTATTCTTATTTATATAATCATATATACATATGAATACAAAATCAACTATTTTCACTTCCTTATCATACTTCTCAAAGAAGGAGAGTTTCAAGAAAACTTACTATTTCTTGTCATGATATAAATTGCATATGAAAACTTTCAAACATATAGAATAAGTAAAATTACTCCCCAATTACCTCAAGCTGCCGCACTTCTACAATATCTCGATAGACTAAAAGATACAACACACATGAGGAAATATAATTCACAACAATTAATTAACATTCAACACCAATCTAAACTCAAACATTTAACAAGACTCTAATAAAATCATTAGAATTACCCAATATCACTTAATGCCTCTAAGATCCAAGTCCACCAAAACATAATTTACGCACTTATCGATGAATTTGCTGCATCCAATTAACTTCTCGGAAACCATGTACCTTATCAAAACATACACACACCCTATACAAGCACCAAACACAAGAATCAAGACCAAAGATATGCTCCAATAGAACTCAAATCAACATCTCAAGTATAAACTCAATGAAATGAAGTTACCAATACCATATTCAAACATCTTTATACTCAAAACAATCCAAAATTCTCAATTTGAACCTTACCAAATTTGGACATCACGAAAATCCATATTGTAGAGATTGGGGTTTGGAGAAAACATCACACAATCAACCAAAATCCATAACCCAAAGCCTAAATATACCCAATAACTCACTATTGAAGCATTTAAATACAATTTAATTGGTGGAAATCTATTCCAACTAGACCCCCAACATCCAACACCAAAATCCACTGTTTAAAACCAGAAAAAGAGGGAGAAGCAAGTGGAGAATCATCATACGTGCAAAATCCAAGGTTCCCAAAGCTCCAAAATGCGCCCCAATACCTCAAAATTTTGTACCCTGGTAGAGAGCCTTCGGTTTACTCCATTTTTTCCTTCTCCAGTCATCTAGTTCATGCTATTTAAAAATAGAATTCATGACATGGCATCGCAGCAGAGGTTATTGGCACCGCGGTGTCGGTGCTCTCTATCTCCAAATGTCACTAGTGAAAATCAACTCTCTAGCCGCGGAGCAAAGTGAGCCCTTCATGGCATAAGAGAATTTTTCTATTTTCTTCTCTCTTCTCATCTCTTCCTCAGTCTTGGTCCCTCCAGACATGCACCAATCCGAAAGTATTCTTCCATGAGTCCACTAACATGTCTAGAAGAATCATATTAGGGTTATTACATTAAGTTCCCAAATGTTTTATCTTTATAGTTCAAGCTTAGGGAGAACTTTTTTTCTTTTTTACTTTTAGGCCAACAAAATACTTCGTACATCACTCGACCTCACAATGAAAACCAGCACAAAATTCAAGTGAAAATGACAACATAAAAATAGAAAAAAGCAATGCAAATAAGTATATTCCACAAGGTATATTAACCAATACCCTAGCAATCACATAAAATATAAACAAACTTTTTCTAAATAACTAAAAATAAAATCAACATCAATTGCCCTCGGGGCAGATGGCATAGTGGCAAAGGCCATGTTTTTGTTAACAAAAGGTCCAAGGTTCAAACTTTGGCTGCTATTTCACACAACCCATGATTCATCTTCCTCTACGAGGCCTCAGGCTAGGGACTCATATGAAAAAAAAAATCAACATTAATTATTTAATCAACCAATCACAATTTTAACTCATTTAATTCTTAAAATAGGATACAAAATCAATGAAAAGAACAAACATTCCATAATAATTCTTCCCTCTTTTAATATAAGGGACGAATAACAAAATCATACAGATAAAACCCTTTTAACCGAATCACACAGATTAAAAAGAGAAGTTAGAATTAGTTAATTACCTTAAATTTTTTAAAAATTACAATATCTTTTCAAATTTATCTTTATTGAATTTCTCTCTCTCTCTCACTTATAAATTAAATGAGGGTATTTTTTTAGTAATACGCAATAAATACTTGGAAAAAGTTATATATTTAGTATCATGACAAAAGGTTTTACAATTCGAACTAGATGGAACATCCCAAAATTTAGACCCTATATTTGTATGCGGAAGTGATCATGTATTATACAAACTATAGCAAGATTTGAGCTTTGAAAGTGCTCTAAAAGAATCCATAATGCCATAGAATGGAAAGAAAGTTCATAGATAGAAATAAGAGGAAAGGAAAATGTTAAGAAGAATGAATGAATGAATGAATGAGAAAGAATAGTATTTATGTGATTAAAGGAAGTATTATCCTGTACTAACTTTGGAAGAAGGAAATGCTAAGAAGAATTAAAGAGTTTTTAATATAGGTATATGGGCCTTGTGAAGATGTTTTGGGCCTAAGCTCTCTTAACCAAGTCTAAGAGAAAGAGATATAGACTTGGATTTTAGTATTATGATTTATTAATCTAAGAAAACTATGACTTATCGTTTTCAAGTCAAAAGAAAAGGAAAAAGTAAGATGAAAGAGGAAGTTAGATACCCTTAAATAAGGACGTTAAATTACCCACAAGTCATAGAGATATGTGTTAGAAAGAAGTTTTATGCTAGTACTCTTTCAAGTCTAACATTAGCATTAACATATTAAATCCTCTTAGAATTTTGTAGTTAAACGTGCTTAAATGGGAATAATGCGATGATGAGTGACTTACTGGAAAGTTCAATATGACAATGACCTTATGTTAAAAGATGATTATTTAGGCCTTGTTATAATTTATTGGGCTTTAATTAAGATTTATTGGGCTTCCATATTTCCTAAATTCTATTTGGTGCCTAAAAAAATTATAATAAGTCATTATCTATGATTTGTAATTAAAGTAGGTATGAAATATGAATATAGGGAATTTTTAGATATTTATGAGAATTAAAAAAATTTTATAGTATTAGAACAAATTTCCTAAATTATAAATTTGGCGTTAAAAATATTTATATGATTTTATGAAGAGATCATTTGGCCAAAAAATTATTATTAGGCTTAACATGTTTATTTAACTATTAGGTCTTATTTCCTTGATGTAGAAAAGTCCAAAGGAAGGATGCATTCATGAATAGTAATCCAAGCCAGTAAGAGAAATTTGAGAAAACTGAGTTTTGAAAATATTATGAGAATGCCATTTTGTTATAGGTCCTTTGTTGACTTTAAAATGGAAATGTCTCGTTCTTAGTGGAAATTATCTTAGGTCCTTAATTTTCAATATTTTAGTTATTAAATGTCAATATTCTAAACTTTTATTTCAGTAAGAATTTAGAATAATTTTTATGGAAAGTTAATTTATATCATTGAGCTTTGCAAAATAGAAGAACTCAGAAAAAAAAGAAATTGGGCCAAATAATGATTATCTTGTATAAGTAAATTAATTTGCCAATTAAGGACATAATTAAAGGAAATTGGGCCATTATTATCAAGAATAGAAAAGTCAAAGTCTATGAAAAAAGGGAATTGAATAATTGAACATTTTGTCAAGTTGAAAAAGTTATCCAAAAAGGTCTAAAGGTTATTGGGTCAAGTTGATCCATTTAGGCCCAATAGTATAAATCTACTCTATGATGGACCAAACTACTATTCATTGCTCAAAAAACATTAAAACAATTTTATTGGGCTCAAACTATTCCCTAGGCTGAATAGTATAGGACAAGATTTATTGGGCCAAATAGTAAGCCCTAAAACCCAATTATGGAAAACTTCTTTATGAGACCCACAATGAAGCAAGATGATGTCATAAATGATGGAAAATGAGGGAAGTTATAAATTTTTAAATAAGAAGAAAAATGAATGGACAAGATTGCTTTGTTTGGGAAACAAGTAAGTGAATATGAGCCATTGGATCTAAAGCAAAATCAATGGTCAAGATTTAAAGAGAAAGCTTCTTGTAGAAGGAAATTTTAGTTGTAAGTAAGAAACAATTATAGTTTTTGGATCTAGAGAAAAATTAATGGTGGAGATTGCTTGAAGTTGTCTATAAATAGAAGGGCCGGCACTACTCCCCCTCATTTCATCAAGCCAAATTCAAAAGTTAGAGAAAGAAGGAGAAGCTTTGGTGCTTGAGAGAGAAAGAGAGGGAGAGAGTATGAGATTTTGTAAGAAGGAGAGGAAGGTTAGCCAGGTAAGAGGGGAGGATTTGCAAAGAAGAAAGAAGGCTAGAGTATGATTAACACTAAGTTAGCAACTTGTTCTTTTTCTTGCATTTTATTATGTTTCAAGTAGTTGATTTGACTTAGTAGATGCATTGTCATTTTGTTAAAAACATGTTTTAGATGTAAAAAGAAGTTTATGTTTGAATCAATGCCATGGCTATGTTATGAATGTGTATGAACATGATTTCAGTATAAAAGAGCATGTTTGAAGCTTATTAGAACATGCCTTTGATCTTCTTCCATGAAATGTTATTAGTATGTTATAAGGTCAATTATTTGAATTATATAATAAATGATTGAATGAATGAAGTTGTTATTGAGATTTCCCCAAATCTCATCCCCAAAACCCTAATCATATCTAGGTACAAACATCATTAAGAAAGAGAAAGGCAAAGACGTGGAAGTATGGAAGACCTTTATGATGAAATATTACTATTTGTTAATTATGTCATAGACATGAAAATTATTGATGTAAGCTATGACAAGTTGTATATGATGTTTGATGTGCTTAATAGAATAAAATATGTTATGAGATGATTCTCCAAGTATTTAGAGTTATTTTGTATTATATTTATGTATGAGAATGTTAGGAAAATAAATGATCACATAGAATCCCTAAAGAAAGAAAGAGGATAATGTAAAGAGAAGAATGCAAATTGAGATAGAAGCTTTTAACATTAATTAGATGACTTAGTAAACCTCATAATAAGACCAAAGTTACGCCAATTGGTTAAGCATAGAAAAAGATATAAAGTTTAAAAGAAAATGGACCAAAATTTGGAAAATTAATTAGTTAAATAAATAGTAAAATTCATGTAATAAACTCTATCAATTGGCACAATGAAATTCCGAATGGATACTTTTTCTGTGTAGAGGATTGAAAGATCTTTAGTCCGGAACTTGAATCAGCTCAAAATGATTTTTTTTAGAATTAATTATGATTTTTTCAAAGTTTTGTCAGAAACTAAGGATTACCAAATAAATAGTAGCCTAATAAGGAATTTTAAAATCTTGAGAATTTGATTAGTTCAAACTTTCAAATCCTCTCCAAATGACTACAATATATGTCTAATTCGTGAAAAATGTTTAAGAAAGTTAAGGTGTGACACCGAAGGAAGTAACTCTTTGGTCTATTTGTTACTAAAAGATAATAAATAAAGATATTTTAGTAAAATATCATTACATTTTATTATTTAGTCAATAGCTTTCTTAATTTTTATGCATAGCTTCAAAGTGAAATTTTTTTTGATACTTGAGGAAGTATATTTGTTTTTTCGGGCCGACATAACACTTTAACTTGGGAAAAAAGATAATTTGGAACTTTGTAGCAAAAATATTGACCAATAAGGACCTCAAATTTTTGAAATCATCCAAAAGGATCCTAGTCTTAGAATGGGAAGAATATTTTTTTAATAAATAAGATTACTCCTATGAACTAATTTTTCAAGTGGACATAACTAATTTTTGAAATGGATATAACTAAATTTTCAAGTGAAGATAACTAATTTTCTAAAGTGCGATAACTAATTGTTTCATGTGGAGATAATTGAATTTCAAGAGAAAATAACTAAATTCCCAACTGCAGTGAACTAATTTCCTATGTTGACGTAACTAAATGTCTAAGTAGAGATAATAAAATTTCCAAATAGACATAAATTAATTTTCCAAATAGATATAACTAAATTTTCAAGTTAAAATATTTAACTTTCCAACTGGGGTAAACTAATTTCCCAAGTACAGGTAATTAATTTTTCAAGTTGATATAACTAAATGTTTAAGTGGAGATAATTAAATTTTCAAGCTAATGGACATAACTAATTTTCCAAGTAAATATAACTAAATTTCTAAATATAAATAATTAAATTCACAACTAGAGTGAACTAATTTCCATAGGGTAAATCTTGTCCAATCAAAAAAATATTTTTCTCAGCCTAGGACTTGAATCCTTTTGGGTTATTTCAAAAATTAAAAGTCCTTGTTGGTAAATGTTTTTGTTACGAAGTTCCAAATTGTCTTTTTTCACCTTTAGCTTTCTAAAATTACCTTTATTAAAATATAATCTCATTTTAATTGTGCTTCTCTTATTCCCAAGTAGGATAAAAATAGAAACCAATATTATATGCTTCATAGAGTTTACAAATCACATATACTTTAAAATTTCAATTCTCCAAAAATATGCTTTTTATTTTGAAACAAAGGGAGTATTATAATTCTTAGGGCGGAATAGCTGCCTCACTTGTATGCACCAAGCCATATCAACCATGAATACAAACTATGGTGCTTAAGTCATTTGAGTCATAGCAATTATAAGAAGTGGTTTTGATCATTTTAGGACCAAATGACCGTTGAATCAAGTGTTTTGATGATTCCAAACCAACCTTCAAGAGTTTGGAATAAAGATATCAAATGTGCATAAAATGTTTCAAGTGAAGGAATTCTAGAAAAATCATTACAAGAATAGATGTAGAATGTTTAGTAATGTTTTAATTTAAGTAAAAGACTTTGATTTGGTGAAAAGATGTTTTAAAACCTTGATTCTATGTTAATTCATGGGATATTTGAAAAACACCCACCAACAGACGAAGTTTGAAAGGTTTATACTGATCTGCTGTTTTGAAAATTCGAACTTTGGCTCTGGAAATTCAAATTTCGAGTTGAAAATAGAACAAGTATGAAAAGAAGCTTCTCTGACAGACAAATTTTGACTTTAGAAATTCAAATTTTGATACGTGTCTGAAAAGAGCTTTCTCTGATAGACGAACTTTGGCTTTTGAAATTTGAATTTCATATAAAATGCAACTTATGAAAATTGAAAAATTTGTCTAAGAATATGTCAAAGTTCATATGAAACCAAGTTTAGATAGAGCTTCAAAATTGCTCACTGATAGACGAACTTTGAACATGAAAATTTGAATTTCAGAAACAAAGTTTGAGAGTCTGTTATAATGATATGTTAACATACGAATGATAGTATTCATAAATTCAAACTTTGAAGTAAGTTTGAAAAGAGGTCTCTCCGACAGACGAACTTTGCCGTTTGAAAATTCAAATTTTGAATAAGATGAACCACTATGCCTTATTAAATCAGCTACTGACAGACAAATTTTTGGTTCCAAAATTCAAATTTCGAAGGCACTATAACAAAATAAAATTACTGTTCACACTTAACAGAAAGACTTTCAACATGAAAATTCATATGTTCCAACATAGAATCATTTTCTAAAGATGAAAATTTGAATTTTGCTTTATGACAGACGAACTTCAGGAGCTCAACGTTAAAGGCTGTAGCTTTCGGTTTCTGCGAAATTCGTCTGTTGACCAACTGAAATTCAAACTTTGAGTGTCAGAAGCATTAAATACGGTTGGTGAACGGGTAGTTTCTCAGAGTAACCATTGGGTAACATCTCTAACGGCTAGATCTTGTCTCTAACGTATAGTTGGGGCAGAAATCTATAAATAGAACTTCATTTATAGATGTGAGTAACAAAAATTACTTTGTATATACTGAAACTCTGCTAAATCATCAACTCAAAGTCTCTTACTCTCACATAGTTCATTCTTTGTACTTTAACTTTCATATACACTCTGATTAAGAGAGTTTATTCATTGTAAACAATCTTATCTTGATCTGGAAGAAAGATTTTTTTGTGAGGGGATATCACAAGGGATTGGGGAAGCACTTAGTGAGAATGCAAAGAGAGAAAGTGTGAGCTCTAGAAACAAAGCATCAACGTTGTACTGTGGCATTTGCAAGAAGCCCACTGAATTCTTGCAGGATAGTGGAAAATCTGAAGTGGTGACTTGGGGACTGGACGTAGGTCTGAGAGACCGAGCTAGGATAAATATCTGAGTCTTCTTCCCTTCTACTACTTTTACTGTTTATTGATTTATACTCTATTTTACTATCACCCTTTGTTTTCTTCACTTTCTTGACGTTTTGCAGAAAAATTTTTAATCTTCCCAATTCACCCCCCTCTTGGGAAGCTAGCTTATCTAACAAGTGGTATCAGAGCCTGGATTCCCTATCAAAGGATTTAACAATTCAGGAAATACAATGGCTGGCTTTGGAGAAAGCATACTACTAGAGGGAAACAACACAAATTGACCACCTGGCTTCAGTGGAGAACACTATGGATACTGGAGGATGAGGATGCAAATCTATCTTCAATCAATTGATCTGGACATCTGGTCCGTCATCGAGAAGGTAGATTTTATCCCAATGGCATTGCAGGATGATAGGAAGTATAGAGAGAAGCTAGAAGTTGAATGGAATGAGGAAGAAAGAAGAAGAGTCATATTGAACTTCAAGGCAAAACACTGCTTGGTCAGTGCATTGAATCAAGATGAATTCTACAGGGTCTCACAGTGCTTCACTGCCAAGGAGATGTGGGACACCTTGCAAATTGCTCATGAAGGAACAACTGGAGTTAGAGAAAACAAATTGAACACCTGCATAGGTGAATACGAAAGCTTCAGAATGGTAGAAGGAGAAAGTGTAAAAGAGCTACAGAAGAGATTCACCATCATTGTAAATCAACTGAAGAGTCTGGGAAAGGAGTACACTCAGACAGAAAGGGTCAAAAAGATCCTCAGAGCTCTCCCTTTGGAATGGCAACCCAAAGTAATAGTAATAGAGGAAGCCAGAGGAGAATCAATGGCCTCTGTGAAAGCTCTTTTTGGTAGCCTCGAGGAGTATGAAGGAAAAATGAAGACTCTCAAAGAGGCAGGACAAGACAGAAAGAGGAAAGGTCTTGCTCTGAAAGCTGCTGAGAAGAAAGAAGAAGAATCTGATGATGGAGATGAGCTAGATGAAGAAACTCTGGCTATGATGGTCAAAAAATTTGGAAGATCCTACAGCAAGAAGAGAAATAAGAAAATCTTCAAGAAAGGAGCAGATGGAGATAGCAAGAGAGAAGTAAAAGAACCTGTCACTTGCTATCAGTGCAAAAAGCAGGGACATATCAAATGGAATTATCCACAATTCCTCAAGAAGCAAGAAAGAGAAAAGAAAGCTGCAGACAAAGGCAAGAAGAAAAGAGTGTACATCTCATCAATATAGGGCAACAGCTCAGATGAGGAAGAAGATGATGAAGATGAAATTGCCAACATCTGTCTGATGGCACTTGCCTCTGAATGCAACAGTGATCAAGAAGATGAGGTATATGAATCTGAACCTTCCTATTCTGAATTACTGGATGCATTTCATGAGTTGCATGATGAGTTTGTTAAGACTGCCAAAGAACTGAAGCAAGCTACGAAAAAGATTAACAAATTAGAATCTCAATGCAATATCTCTGAAATTACTTCTCTGCATACTACTGAATATGTTTGCTATAAACATGCATTGGATTAAAGCAAATCAATGACTATCTAATGAAAAGCATGTCTAGGCTTACTAAAGGTAAAGATATGTTATTTGCCTTAATGGGAAGCCAAAGAATATCACAGGAAAAAGCTGGACTTGGCTATGATATTTGTGCAGTCAAAGAAAAAATTAGAAAAAAGAATTAGAATGTATATAAGAGACATTTTGTGCATGCTAGTACCAATAGAAAGAAAGATCAAACTTCACGTCACATTGAATCTTATGATCAACCAAGGCATGCAAAACAAAAATATTATCTGCATTGTTTTTTTCCTGCATCTCAATCCAGCAGTCCCTTCACGACTTGTCAATTCTGTAACAAGAAGGGACATATTTCCAGTTCATGTGCTTTAAAGAAAAATGGACTTGACAGGAAGGTTAAATGGGTTCCCAAGGATACATCTGTATCTAGGGAAAAGACTACTGACAGAAAAGGACCCAAGCAAATTTGGTTACTTAAAAAGAAAATATGAACTTTGTTTTGCAGGTTTGTCTTAAAGCTAGAAAGAGCAATAAATGGTATATGGATAGTGCCTGCTCAAGTCACATGACTGGTGATAAGGAGAAGTTCATCATTCTTAGAGACAAGAAAGGAGGAAAGGTGACCTTTAGAGGTGATCAATATGGCAAAATAGTTGGCATTGGCATTGGCATTGTGGGGAAGAATCCTGAAACATCCATTGAAGTGGTGTTGTTTGTAATTGGCCTCAACCACAATCTGCTAAGTGTGAGTCAGACATGTGACAAAGGAAACTGGGTACTGTTTGACTCAAAGTTCTGCCTGGTCATAAGAAAAAGTGATCACAAAATAATCCTCAAAGCTCAAAGGGATGGTAACTACTACACTATTGATCTTGATGAACTTCCTCCCTTAGATTCTGTCTGTTTGATTAGCCATGATAATGATAGTTGGTTGTGGCATAGAAGATTAGCTCATGTTAATATGAATCAACTATCAAAACTGGTTAAAAATGAGTTAGTCACTAACCTACCAAAAATCATTTTTGAAAAAGACAAAGAATGTGATGCATGCCCAAGAGGAAAATAAACTAAATCTTCTTTTATATCTAAAAACGTAGTCACCACAACTAGACCACTAGAACTATTGCATACGGATCTGATTAGTTTATCTAGGGTAAAAAGCTTTGGTGGAAATCTGTATGTGCTTGTAATTGTCTAGATTTACCTGGACATTGTTTCTTTCTTCTAAGAGTGATACGTTTGATGCATTTGTAACTTTAGCCAAGAAAGTGCAAAATGAGAAGGGTATTTCTATTGTGTCTATCAGGTCAGATCATGGAGAGAGTTTGAGAATTCATACTTCCTGGAGTATTGTTATGAGCATGAAATTGATCACAACTTCTCAGCCCCAAGAACTCCTCAACAAAATGGAGTGGTGGAGAGGAAGAACAAAATAATTGGACAGATGGCAAGAGCAATGCTAAATGAAAAGGAACTCTCTCAAGTATTCTGGGCTGATGCAGTAAACATAGCAAGTTACATCATAAATAGAGCCTACATCAGACCAATTCTTGGGAAGACTCCTTATGAGCTATACAGAGGAAGGAAGCCACACCTCTCACATCTACATGTATTTGGCTGTAAGTGCTTCATCCACAATAATGGAAATGAGAATTTGGGAAAGTTTGATGCCAAATCTGATGAAGGTATATTTCTGGGCTATTCTAGTAGAAGTGAGGCATATAAAGTTTTTAATAAGAAGTCTAAATTAGTAGAAGAATCAGTGCATGTAGTATTTATTGAAAATGAAACTATTTCCAAATATGTCACTGATGAGGATGATCTCATTTCAAACTTTAAAAATTTACATCTTTCTGATGAAGGTAAAATTGAACCTCCAAAAATATCTGAATCTATTAACAGAGAGGAAGATATTCAGGACAAAGACTTTGAGGATGAATATAATGAAGAAATATCTCAAGAACTCCCTAGAGCTCGGAGATATCAAAGGAATCATCTTGTTGATCAAGTGATAGGGGATGTTCAAGAGAAAGTTAAAACCAGAAAAAAATTAAGGGATCAAATGATAAACTGTGCTATTATTTCTCAAATTGAACCTAAATGTACTGAAGAAGCCTTAATTGATGAATACTGGATTTTAACTATACAAGATGAGTTGAATCAGTTTGAAAGAAATCAAGTTTAGGATTTAGTGCCCAGACCCAAAAATCATCCTGTCATTGGCACAAAATGGGTTTTTAGAAATAAGCTTGATGAATCTGGATTAATAATCAGAAATAAAGTTAGACTAGTTGCCAAAGGATATAATCAAGAAGAAGAAATTGATTTTGAAGAAACTTTTGCTCCAGTGGCTAGATTAGAAGCAATTAGAATTCTGTTAGCATATGCATGCATGAAAAATATTATGTTATATCAAATGGATATGAATAGTATTTTTCTTAATGGATATATTATGGAAGAAGTTTATGTGGACCAACCTCTAGACTTTGAGGACTCTACAAAATCAAACCATATTTATAAACTGAAGAAAGCCTTTTACGGTTTAAAGCAAGCCCCTAGAGCATGGTATGAAAGGTTAAGTAATTTTCTAATTAAAAAGGGGTTCAACAGAGGAAAAGTAAATACAAATTTATTCACTAAGAAAGAAAATAAAGATTTACTTATTGTTCAAATCTATGTTGATGATATTATATTCGGTGCTACTAATGACTCTCTTTGCAAGAATTTTTCTAAGCTAATGCAGGGAGAATTCGAAATGTCTATGATGGGTGAGCTCAACTTCTTTCTTGGATTGCAAACTAAACAATGTGATGATAGTATCTTTCTCAATCAATCCAAGTATCTGAAAGAATTGCTAAAAAAGTTTGGGATGGAGAATGTCAAGCCAATGGGAACACCTATGGCTACTGCAACCAAATTGGATATGGATGAAGGGGGAAAAATGTTTGACATAACCCAGTATAGAAGAATGATTGGATCTCTGCTATACCTAACTGCCAGCAGACCTGACATCATGTTTTGTGTCCGTATGTGTGCAAGGTTCCAATCATGTCCCAAAGAAACCCATGCAATTGCTGTAAAGCGTATCTTCAGATATCTTATTGGAACATCACAGATGGGTCTTTGGTATCCAAAGGGCAATGGAGAAGATATGAAAGGATACACTGATGCTGACTTTGCAGGATCCAAAACTGACAGAAAAAGCACAAGTGGAACGTGTCAGTTTCTTGGAGGATCCTTGGTTTCATGGCTTAGCAAGAAGCAAAACAGTGTGGCCTTATCCACGGCAAAAGCTGAATATGTTATAGCTGGAAGCTATTATGCCCAAGTCATTTGGATGAAATAGGAGCTTGAAGATCTTGAGATTGAGATGAAGGAAATACCAATAATGTGTGACAACCAAAGTGCCATTAACATCACAAAGAATCCTGTCATGCATTCAAGGACAAAACATGTTGAAGTTAGGCACCACTTCATAAGGGATCATGTTCTGAAAGGAGAAATCAGATTAGAATACATCCCAACAGAAGATCAAGTTGCTGACATCTTGACAAAGCCTCTGTCAGAAGATAGAAATTGTAAAATCAGGAGAGAATTGGGTATGGTAAATCCCAATGAACTGTGAGGTAATTCTTGTGCAAATCTGTTTTTAGAATTTCTGACATTAATTTAATTCTAACTTTAGCATCGGAGTGAGTTTAATTTAAGTTGCAGATGCTCCTCATAAGGTTCAATGATAGTAAATATGAAAAATGGAGCACTCCAGAATGGAACAAGTCAAAAAATGAGAAAGAAAGCTAGAAATCAGAGTTTCTGAATCCATTCTGTAAGTTTATAAAGTTAAAATTCCCATTTTAGATGTGTAATAGACGAATTTCATTGATAAATTGTGTTTCAGAACAAGTCAGCATGTTTGACATTCAAATTTTGATGCCCATCAGACGAACTTCAGCTTGGTTTACATTGTAACTATTCTCGGTGGTCCCTCGAAATTTGTCTGTTGATCTATGAAAATTCAAATTTTCAAAAATAAAAGTTTCAATGTTATCTTTGTCCAACATAATGATTATACAAATTTCTATTTCTTAACATACACATGTTGGAAAACCTTTACAAAGTGTTGAAATTCGAATTTCTGATTCAAAATTCGTCTGTTGAAACATGCTGACAATGTTGAATCTCTGAAAGACGAATTTCCATAAGCATAATTCATCTGTTGTTTGTTGTATTGATTATTGCTTGATGCCTGTTCTTCAAAATTTAAACTTTGTTGAAACAAAGTTCGTCTGTTCATCTTGTGCTACTTGGACCAAGCCTCTGTTAGATGAACTTTCAGAAGAAAATTTGTCTGTCGGTAAGCTTTGCTGAATGGTTTAACTTTTAACTGCTCGAAGTTCAAATTTTGACCTCTCAAAATTTGTCTGTTAGGCGGTTACTTATGCTAAAACCGACGTTTTTCCTCTGAACAGACGCAACCTTATTCATCTCTTCTCTGAGTCTGTTCAAATTCTCTCTTCAATACTCTTCAATTCTGACCGTAAATCTTCATTTCCCACCATTTAAACTCCTTTTCGCATCCTATAAATACATTCTCAGCCTCATTCTGAATCATTCATTCATGGAAATGGCTCGAGTGAAAAATCCAGAAGTTAGAAAGGGAGAGTCTCGGCCAAAGAGAATCGTGAAATCCCAATATGCTTTAAAGAAAAGTGAGAAAGTGAAAAGAAAAGGTGAATCAAGCAAAGCCACTCCCTCTAAAAGGCAGAAAACAACTCCAAAGGCTGAATCAAAGAAAGCTGGGCCTTCTTCACTGAAGAAAATAGAGCCTTCGGTCCCTGTTCCTGCTGCTGTTGTTGCTTCCACCTCCTCCAGTACTGAGTCAGGAGAATATGAGCTAACCACATTGCCATTATAGAGCAATGCTCACATTCAGGAAGAGTACACGACCAAGTTTATGGGCAAGAAGGTAATCAAGCCTCACTGTGTCAATATGGAGGAATTTTTAATCTCTAACAACTTTGATGCCGGGCTTTGGATGATGAGATACAAGAATTTGTTAGAGATATTAGAGAGGTACGATGATGAGGTAGTCAAGATGTGGTATGCCTCTCTGAAATATAACAGCAAGAAAAGGAAGTGGGAGGTCAATCTAAGATCAAGGACCATCTGGCTAACAGATGAAACCCTTAACGAGATGTTAGAGATTCCAAGACAAGATGGATTGAAGATTGACATTACTGCTTCTGGGTATGTGGATGAGGTAGAGACTGCTGATGAAGAAGGTGGACCTTTCCTAAACTACAAGGAGAGCACAATCTTGAACACTTTGTTTAGAAGAAAGGAGAATAGGCCACCAATAAGCCTGCTGAAGCCCACTGACCTCAGTGCTCAAGTGAGAATGCTACACTACATAGTGTCTAGGATTATCTTCAACAAAGGAGGTAGCTTTAACCTGATCACAAGGACAGAGGCACATGTAATGGCTGCAGTCATGCGTGGAAAGCTTATCGACATGGGACATTTAATTCTCCAACGTATGATCAAGGCAAGGGATCAGAGGAAAGATTCTACACTTCCCTATGCATCAGTTATTTCCAAGATCCTGCAGTATGCCAGAATCCAGCACCTTGAGAAGGGAAAAGGGAAACCCACTGAAATATTCAAAGAAGAAGAGCTACAAAGAATGGGGATAGAGAGGAAAGATGGAAGATGGATTGGGAAGGGAGCAGGAAAATCTGAAGATTTCTTCTTTGATGAAGATGCCTCCCTACAGTAAGAAGGTACCTCTGAGGCTCCTCCAAGATCTGCACCTCAGCCCTCTCAGCATGTTTCATCCCCATCTCGGCCTGCTTAAGCTCCAATTCCATCAACTCCCTCCTCTCATGCCAAGCCAACTAAGATTATTGAGTTGTATGATAGTTTGTCTACACTCATACTCAGCATCAGGGATAAGCAAAATGCCAAGTTTGCTCATCTGCAAGATCAGATCCACCAGTTGGTAAAGAACATGAAGGTAGTAGTTGATGCATATAAAGATATCCGGAGTGTCATTCCTTCTACTTCAGCTCCTTCTCAGCCAGGATTTTCTGAGCCTGCTAAGTCTCCAACTCCTGGGCCTCCAAGTCCCTTTGTGCTAGCCTCTCCTGAGCCTGATGATGATGTACATGATACTGAAGTTGCTGGCACACTGAGCACACCACAGGCCTCCAGCCATGAAGCAAGTCCTGGTCCTCCCTTGGACTATAGTATGGAAGAAGAAGGCCCTCAGGATTCAAGCTTTCATGACCCCATTCTAGCAGATGCTCAAGAGTCAATTCTGTCCCAGCAAGAATCTGAGCAAGTAGAAAGATGAGTGGCGGTCATCTCCACTTCACCATTTATGCAGGCTGCTCTGAATGAAGAAAGGAGCATTGTGCCATATGTTGATTTGCAAGCCATTGCACATGATGCTCTTCTACAAGCTCAGAGGAGAAGGCTTGAAGAAATGTTTTGTCCTCCTGCACCAACACCTGTTACATATTATGGTTTCTCGGAGGAAAGAAGGGCACAATTGGTAGTTACAAGGCAAGAAACTTTTGAACTTCTTGAGATTTTTGATGATGAAGATGAGGACATAAGTTCTGAAGTTTCTAGGTCCTTGCCAAAGTTCAATCTAGATCTGCCATGTGTCTCTGTGCCCCTTCAAGCTATTCTAGTGTCTCAGATCCCTTCTCCTACTGATTTTGTCCACCTTCCCGATAATGCCAAAAAGGGGGAGAAGAGTGAGCAAACTGGAAAGTCTGCTGCAGAGCCTTCTGGAAAATCCTATAGCAAGAAGTCCAAGTCAAAGAAAAAGTGATTAGAACTTATGCTTGGGTCCTCTTGTAGTGTTGTATTATGTTTCTGTTGTTTGTGTATTGTGTTTATGTATTTTGTAATGTTTTGTATTGTTGTTTCTTGTAAAGTGACATTTGATGAAATAAAAGAATTCCTTAGTTGCAATGAACTGTTCTTGTTGGACTTTGAATGAGTTAATGAATCTCTTTACTTGATCTACTATACATGATATCTTTTGGATTATAATGCATATGTTGAGGGGGAGCTTGTTAAAGCAAACCCAAGTATTAATCCAGTTTGTAAGTTATTTTGTCATCATAAAAAATGGGGAGAATGTTGAATCAAGTGTTTTTCAAATGTTTAGTAATATTTTAATTTAAGTAAAAGACTTTGATTTGGTGAAAAGATGTTTTAAAACCTTGATTCTATGTTAATTCATGGGACATTTGAAAAACACCCACCAACAGACGAAGTTTGAAAGGTTTATATTGATCTGCTGTTTTGAAAATTCGAACTTTGGCTCTGGAAATTCAAATTTTGAGTTGAAAATAGAAGAAGTCTAAAAAGAAGCTTCTCTGACAGATGAATTTTGACTTGAGAAATTCGAATTTTGATACGTGTCTGAAAAGAGCTTTCTCTGAGAGATGAACTTTGGCTTTTGAAAATTTGAATTTCATATAAAATGCAACTTATGAAAATTGAAAAATTTGTCTAAGAATATGTCAAAGTTCATCTGAAACCAAGTTTAGATAGAGCTTCAAAATTGCTCACTGATAGACGAACTTTGAACATGAAAATTTGAATTTCAGAAACAAAGTTTGAGAGTCTGTTATAATGATATGTTAACATACGAATGATAGTATTCATAAATTCAAACTTTGAAGTAAGTATAAAAAGAGGTCTCTCTGACAGACGAACTTTGCCCTTTGAAAATTCAAATTTTGAATAAGATGAACTACTATGCCTTATTAAATCAGCTACTAATAGACGAATTTTTGGTTCCAAAATTCGAATTTCGAAGGCACTGTAGCAAAATAAAATTATTGTTCACACTTAACAGAAAGACTTTCAACATGAAAATTTGTATGTTCCAACATAGAATCATTTTCTAAAGATGAAAATTTGAATTTTGCTTCATGACAGATGAACTTTGGGAGTTCAACATTAAAGGTTATAGCTTTCGGTTTCTGTGAAATTCGTCTATTGACCAACTGAAATTTGAACTTTGAGTATCAGAAGCATTAAATGCGGTTAGTGAACGGGTAGTTTCTCAGAGCAACTGTTGGGTAACATCTTTAACGGCTAGATTTTGTCTCTAACGTATAGTTGGGGCAGAAATTTATAAATAGAACTTCATTTGAAGATATGGGTAACAAAAATTACTTTTTATATACTGAAACTCTGCAAAATCATCAACTCAAAGTCTCTTACTCTCACATAGTTCATTCTTTGTACTTTAACTTTCATATACACTTTGATTAAGAGAGTTTATTCATTATAAACAATCTTATCTTCATCTGGAAGAAAGATTTTCTTGTGAGGGGATATCACAAGGGATTAGGGAAGCACTTAGTGAGAGTACAAAGAGAGAAAGTGTGAGCTCTAGAAACAAAGCATCAACATTGTACTGTGGCATTTGCAAGAAGCCCACTGAATTCTTGCAGGATAGTGGAAAATCTGAAGTGGTGACTTGGGGACTGGACGTAGGTCTGAGAGACCGAGCCAGGTAAATATCTGAGTCTTCTTCCCTTCTACTACTTTTACTGTTTATTGATTTATACTCTATTTTACTATCACCCTTTGCTTTCTTCACTTTCTTGACGTTTTGCAGAAAAATTTTTAATCTTCCCAATTCACCCCCCTCTTGGGAAGCCAGCTTATCTAACAATGACAATCTAGATTGAGTATGACTTATCATTACAACTCATGGCAGCAACCTCAAGTTAACACATGATTTGGCACTAAAAACATATTCCCAACTTGAACTCCAATCAAACATGAACAAACAACCCACAATGCTAAACCAAAAAAACAGAGAACATGGCATAACCTCACTAGACTCAATAATATCATGACTTAAAAAAAAAAACCATATTATCAAGGTTTCAGACTTTATAAAGGCAAGGACTGCAAACATCATTTTTGAAGTGCGGATCGTTTAAACAACTTGAATGCTAAACAAACATGGACAAACTGCCCCACAATTTTAAAAACCCAAAAACAGAGAGCAAAGCATAATCCCACCAAACTCAATAGTATTAAGACCCCTCTTTTTGAGGAGAAAAAAAAAAAGCAAAACAACAGTAGCATCAAGAATTTAAACTTTATAAAAACAAGTACTTCAAACATGATTTTGGAAGTGCGGATTGTTAAAACATCAGCCATAATAACCATATATATCATAATAAAGTTTGAAAGCCACCAAAAGGAAACAGCTAGCATGGCAGAACATTATCCACAAACCAAATTAAATCAATATGTTCTTAAATCAAGGGACTAAGAGATACAATAATAACCCTAAATACTCTACAACTTAACTGGTAAGGAGATTATAGTGCGCAATACCATAACATAGTAGTCAACAATCTGATGAGACCCCAAAAAAATGGTGGCTTACATGAGTGCAAAGTATGAACCCAAAGAGGACAATCTTAGAAAATAGATTAACAGAGGAAAAGACACTAGCAATTAGAGAATCACAAGAAGCAAGACGAAAAGAGAAACGTGACTTACACAATGAAGTTCCTCATCTAGCCACTGATATTCCTTTCTTCTCTGATCTCAGACTCTCCATTCCTCTTTCAAGCATTTCTCACCTTCTTTCTTTTGAACTCTCTCCTCTGATCGCTTTAAAACTTTCTCTCTCCTCTATTGGGTTAGCTGGCCACCCAAGGCAAGAGTGGATTTGGTGATGCAAAATTTTTGTCTTTTTTTATAAACAACCCAATTTCACCAAATGTTATAGCAAGGTAGAGATCAACAAAGTATGATGAGGGATATAAGTGAAATGAGAAGATGAAGAGTAAGACTCGAGAATTTATACTAGTTTGGCTTAAACCACTTGGTTTATGTACAGTCCTGAAGACACCATTTGAGATTTTCATTATATCCCACAAGTTTGATTTGGGCACTTGTGAAGCCTCAGCATATCTCATAAGTTTCAGTAGGTACTTGTGACGCCATTCTTCCCACACCTGTATAAGATGTGTCATTCCCTTAGTGTTTCCGTACACTAATATTCTACTAAAAAATTTGTAGAAAAGAAGATTACATAATAGAAACTCTATTTTAAAGTAAATAATACATTGAAACTCACTCTAATGGGGTGGGTTTAACCTTGAATGCTTACACATAATGATTTTATAAACTGAAGCAATATTTCGGCATGAAACTCACTTGAATTTGTTACCCATAAGTTCAAATGAGGTTCTATTTATAAATTTATAGTTTAATTAATCATTAGATACAAGATATATTAGTTAGAGATGAGTTCTAACCGTTACTCTGCAAAAAGAGCCATTCAACAACCATATTAAATGTGTTTGACATACCAATATTAGAATTTTGGGGTTCAATAGATGAATTTCACAGAGTCAGAATATTTATATGTTTAACATTGAACTTCAAAATTCGTCTATTGTAAAGTGATATTCAAATTTTGAGTTTACAAAAGATATCACATGTTAGTTTCTATGAATTTTCATATTGGAAATGTGCCTATTGGGTTTGAACAGTTGCTTCAAGTTTTCACAATGCACTTCAAAATTCAAATTTTAGAGACCAAAATTCAAATTTCATATACTAAAATTCATCTATTAGAGACATGTTTAACATGACACAAAAGTCCTTATTTCAAAGTTCACACTTTAAAGCTCAAAGTTCGTTTGTCAAAAACTGTGACTTTGAACTCATTTTAAACTTCACCAACCGTCGAATCAACGAAGTTTTATGAGAATTTTGTACACTCTCACTAACTATACTTAGTCTGAAATTCAAATTTCAAATTCAAAATTCATTTATCAGAGATAAACTTAGTTCAAAATTTGAATTTCAGAACCAAAATTTGTCTATCAGAGATAAAACCTTTATAACTTCAAATTTTGACAAGTAAAGTGCAAATTTTACATAAAATAAACATGAGTCAAATAGTAAAATTCGTCTATTAGCCAATATATCTTAGTGTTAACACATGCTAACATCAAATTTATTTAATCTAACTAGTTTAAATCATATGGTAATAAGAGTAAGTAAATTTCAAAGATTAAATCACCTCAAGACTTAAATGAAAACAAAATATACCTAATAGCTAGGTCTTCAAATGTTAAATTCCACTTTCACTTGGTCATTCTATTCTTGGCATGCTCCTTTCTGATCTTACATTCTTACAACATCCTTTCTCTTCCTTTTCTTTGAGTGAGACATGATATTGATTTTCCTTTCTTTATTCTAATGCTTACTCTTCCTTCTTGAATAATCCTACATTTAATATATTATATTTACAAATGAAGTACTTAGTCTAATTTATATATTCAATTTGTACTATAAAGTATAAAAACACAGTGCATATATTAGTACATAGCATGATATATGCATTATAAACACAATTAAACACATGCTAATACACATTTTACTTATTTTAAGAATAATATATATATTAGACAAATATGATACATTTGTCCTTTTTTACTTTACATTTGTCATTATCAAAACTTATATTATATTAAACCTTACATACTCTCTCCCTCTAATTCCCTCCTCCTTTGCTCCTTTGAACCCTCTCTCTTATAGCCACAAGAGGTCTCTCTTCCAAAAGAGGGGTCAAATTGAAACTTCCCTTTGTATGCTACTTTGCTTGCTTGAACCTTGAGCATTTGGCTTGCTCTCCCTTTTCGTGAATTTGCCTCTCTATAATGCCTCTGCCTGCTGCCAATTGACCACTCAAGCCACGAGCCTTTGGCTTCTTCTCCCCACCTCTACCTCTTTGTATCACTTCCGCCCTGTCTCAAGCCATGTGATCGGTGTTGACAATAGAGAGGGAAGGAGATAGGTTGATCAATAACTAGCTTCCTTTATTTTTCCTTCAATCACCTTCCTCATTCTTCTCTCTGTCTACCACTTTATTTCGCAACATCAACAGGGAAAGGGGCTAGGGTTTTTTTGCAGGAGGGTGGAACGTTGAAGTACTCAACATTTCAACCTTTGATTGATTTTGTTTATATAAATATATATATATATATATTTAGAAGATCGAAATTTAAATATTGAGGGAAATCTTAAAATTTAGTGCAAGATATATTTTTTTTTATTTTTTAATGGAAATAAAAAATATATATTTTAGAAACTCCTAAAAACAAATTTTTTATTTTCCTTAAAACTAAAAGATGAACTTGCAGGACAAAAATTAAAGCGTCTTCAAAAACTTTCAAAATATCTGACAATTTTTTTTTTTTGCTTTTTCTTCATTCAATTATTTTTCTTTTCTTTTGAACTACTTTGTAAATTACTCAATTAAGTACATGAGACCTAAAAGATTATTATTATCTAATTTTTTTTATTTTTTTGTGCTTTTAACTTAAAAAATTTGGACAAAATATGATATTCATAATAAGAAAAGAAAAACAAATGGACTAATAGGTATGTATGGCTGATCCATTTAGCTCTCTTTAAATGGACAGTCAAGCCTACAAAAATATATAGATCCCATATAACAATAAAGACATAGTGTTCTAACCCTTTAATTTAAGACTTGACCCATGATAGGTTAGCCTATTTTTTTATTAAAAAAATATTTTAGGTTTAACTTCCTAATTTTTTTTTTAAAACCTTTTTGATTTAATATTATCATATCTTTGGACTTTTCGCTTAACCTCTTGAATTTAAATGATGAAGACTTGTTCTGGTTGCAATCTATGAGTTAATGATAATGATTAGGATATATTGTTTGAATTTCAATTATATGGTGAGGGAAGTTTTTAGTAGCAATTCTAAATTCTTACATAATGAAAGTTGCAACGAAAAATAGTAAAATATAAATATAATATTTGGAAAAACTAATTCTAAAAGTTTCTTGCAATTAAGTTGTAACTTGAAATTTTGGATTAAAAAAACATGAATTTTTTGAAATAAGACAAAAAAAAAATCAAACAAACAATTTGGCCCGTTACCAAATATAGAAAGGTTGAGTTTTAAAAAAAGTTGTCCATTCATATAAAACAAAGCCTAGCCCATGATGGGCGAATCTGTTTAAGTTGGGTTGCCCCATATTCCCTCCAGTATAATTACAAAAAATGATTATTTGCTCACAAGATATCTCACTAACATTATTATATATTTATTACTCTTATAACTATTGACAAAAAATATTATAATTATAATTCAAATATTTTTAATGTTAAAAAAATTTTTGGCTAGGAATCAAACTTTTTACTGCTTATGGTAAAAAACTCTACTAACTTGACTTTATATTTTTCCTTCTATTTGAATGCCTATCTTATACCATAAACAAATTCAACAGAAAAATCCTTTCCAGATACATCGCAGCATTGAAAGCACAACTTGAAAAGCACATCTACTTGATCAACAAGAAAATAAACGGTCTGCCTTATTTATTATAGGTGAAACATTACAAGAGCCAAATACATAGATGACTCCTTTTATTTTTGGCAAACAAGAACACTAGTTCAACAAACAACTAACAATCTCAACACATAACATTCCCACTTCCACACATAGATAAGCAACCACAAAGCAAGTGCTTCAAATAGAGATACTGTTTGGAATTCCTCTGCCTGTGAGTCCTGGTTCACTGCTAGGATACAGCAGAGTGTAAGGCATTATCACTGGCCCGATCCTATTTTTCAGTTTCTCATCTTTGTTCTTCTTCATCAATATTTCCTCAATCTCCGCCAATCTGTTTCCAAACTTCTTAAAAGCCTCTAACGGCTTAGCATCAGAAGTCCAATGAGGATCATTCCTTGTTCCCAGATAGATCTCATCACTAGTATGCCCCGACAATACCTCTATGACGGAAAGATCAAGAAGAGTCTCGTACTTTGGAGTAATTGTTTTCAAGAAAGCTAGTTGAGGATTCTTGGCAAGCTCTTCATATTCTGGAGTTCCCTCCTCCGGTATCAACCTTCTACTGAGAGTTGGACGGTTTAAGATATAGCCTCCATAAGGATACTGTCCAAAATTGATAGCAGCATGGAGAGCCGAAGCTATCCATATGATAATGGTGCAAGATTGGATTAGCTCTTCACGAGTTTGCATCTTAGGCCACCATTCCTTATCTTTTAAGTCAGCATGACCCACTTCTACTAGTTCTTTCCACCATGATTGCAGCTCAGTGTCCTGTTTAATTATGTCATCTGTCTCATAGTAACAAGACACATAGTCATGAACCCATGTGTTAATAGCATCCCATATTAGTAGTCCATCTGCAGCATAAGGGTAGTCCTCTATCAGGAGGCGAAGCCCGTGAGGAGAAGCTGGATCCTTAACTGCCATTCCTCTGTATTCATAAAGTGTTATTGTTCATTTCTATAGCGGCACAACTTGTTCATTTTGGCATGTTACACTTGCTATAGAAAAATTTCTTTACTCATAAAGAAAAAGAATGATTTTTTAAAGTGCTAGATTAGATTCTATTTTGTTTGTCAGAATAGTTAAAAATCACCTCTTAATGAGATCAGTGGGCAACGCTTGCTCAAGGAAATTCCAATTCTTGTAAACTGCAGATGACATCTCCATAGAATATTTTCCAGGCAAGTATGAGGATTCTATAATGCCATCCGCACATATTAAATTCAGACGAGCGAGGGCATTTATAAATAAGGTATCATGAAAATGTGGATGAAGAAGTTTATGAATTGGATGAAGCGAACTGAGTTGTCTATGTGTTGCAATAACAAATGGCTCCATCACAGCATGAGTGTTTAGCCTGTGAAGCCCAAAAATAAATAGATAAATAAATAAAGGTATTAATCACTTTTGTAGAATTGAATGTAATGGTGCTGTATGGCAGAAAAACATCTTACCAGTGACTAACAAGTTGATGATAGGTTGTGTCATTTACAACTACATAAGCTTTAGCCAATTGCCAAAGGGTACCCTCAACACCTTCAGTTGCAGGAAGGTAGACTTTCCTAATAGCACCAGATTGATCTCCACCAGGATGAGGTAAACTTAACTCAATGGCAATTGGCGCCAAAGTCCCATCAGTTTGGAGAAAAAGGATTGTCCTACTAGCGTAAGCCTTTTTAGAAGTTTCGTTTATCTTCCTCAAATATGGCATGAATGCATTGTAGTGATCTAATATGAATAATCTCCTGGAGAGAAGTGCCTGTCCACCATAATATATATAAATCCATCATTCAATAAAGCTAAGGATACTGGTTACCCTAACCCAAAACGAACAGTCAATTTCATGCCATATGCTCATTAACCAAAATCTTTAAGTTTAATGCATAATAAGTTTTATAAGCAGAAGGCAAACTGCTTTCTTCACCTGATGCACTGTGAAACCTTTCATGTTTTTCTCCAAATGTTCTCTTGTTATTGTAGTGGAATGATCACCATCAATTCTACCATCTAGCTTGCTTTTAAAGGGGAACGCCTGCAATTAATTTAGGAAAAGTATGAGGTAATTAAGATTACAAATTAGTGCAAGTATTTATGTGGTGATGGAGTTATAATTTTAATTCTGATAACTTTTTCTTACTTCAAGAACTCGGATTAAACCAGGATTTACACCCGCAATCATCTCTCGTGCAAATTCTTCATCAGTCATCCATCCATCCAAATTATCTGGTCCAAATAACAAAGAGTTAAAAATTTTATACAAGTTGGGATGTGAGTACTACATATTTTGTACAAGTTCGTTCAATAAATTAAGTTTTGGGCTTATATATAGTTGATTATAGCAAAATCAGAGGCCCTTGAATATCTATCAATAAATTGTTTTGGGAAAAAAATTTCAACTTTATCAAAACTATATATATATATATATATGTAAATAAATAAATAGGAGGCACAGAAAGAGATAGAGAAATAGATATAAATAAGTAGATATATAGATGTTGGTACTTTGAATGACACTAGGAGTTGGGTAAAGCAGCTGGAGATTGCCATCAGCAGGGGGCGTTGGTATAGGTTGTTTTTCAGCAATGACATCAAGGATCTGTTTAGGCACATGAAATGTAAAGCCATCTTTATACAGCACTTGAAGCACATGTTTAAAGCTCTCAAACTCTATTCCTGTGGGCCTCAATCCCTCTATCACATATGGCTTCATAAGGTCGATTGATGATTTGGGAAAGTATTGCACAAACTCAAACAACTTCTGGTCACCAAATCGATCATCTCTCGGAACATAGATTGAAAAGCCTTGACCTTCGGGAAGTCTACTCTCGGTGTTAGGATCTACATATTCAATTCAAAAATTAAAACAATTAGTTAAGTCATCGAATAATGTTATTCAAGAGATGAAATAAATAAAATTAATTAAACAAAAGTAGAGTCTTACTCACCTAATACTGATGGTGGTCTTCCAGTTCTTATCCTGCGAGGGTAAGGATATTGGGTGGATCCTCCAAGAGTTGGGCGAACAAGACCTGGACTTCGATCAGGATCACCCAAATCATTGTAGGTAGCATAATCATAGATTCTATCCCCTTCCTGGCGTTCTCCAGTTCCATCTCCTCTAAGTCTTTCTAGCTCTTGTTGTCGTAACAGGATCAATGGTTGTGGAGTATGACGGGGTAGAAATGACTGAAATATTACAGTTTTTATTCAATATGTGTGTGAGTTATATATATATGAATTACAAGTAAAACCCATGAAGGAACGCACCTTGTTGATGAAGAAAACACGAGGGGCCGTGCCTCCTGGGTAAATCCAGGTGTTGCAGACAAGATGAATGGGAGTGGAAGTAATAATGGGAGTGGGAGGGGGATCAATGGTCAAACTCACAAGGTATACCTCCCGCTGGCTAGTGAGAGACATCTCAAATGCCAATGGAGCTCCCCACAGTAAGCTCCATAAAACACGATAATTGTATGATACTTGGGTTCCCAAGGGGGTGGAAAATGTGGCGATACGGTCTTTCGAAGCATTGCCTTCAAATGTTTCAAATCCTTCTTCTGCAACATAAATCCCCCAAGATCCAGAATTAGTAAATTGGATAAATGGTATTATATATATATATATATATATATCCTGATCGAGTTAGCAAGCACAATTTACTTATTGGCCAAGGTGGGGAAAAATCTAGCTTTCTGTTTGAACCAAAACGACACCCTAGAGCAAACGACTAGTCGTTGCATGCAGCATTTTTTTTTCGGCCATTGTTTCCGATTCCATGCTACTAACTACTTACACATTACGCTGCACTAAGAAACCTTGTGTTTCTTAACTAGGTAACTCGGAAACTATATACCCTTTCTATCTTTTCCCCCCTGCAAAATGCCGTCGTAGAATTACATTTTTCGATATTTCAAAATTCCTACTTGAAAAAAATATATTTCGGTATGATTTTAATTTTATTCCATTTTAATTTAGTCTTTACAATAATTTAATTCCATTAAACTTTTGATATATATTATCTTGAAAATCAAGTCAAAATATGAATAATATATAATAACAAAAATGATAAAAAAAAAGATATAGATTGTGAAGCAAAATTAACTAACATGCATAACCAAATATTGGCAAAATACAATAATAAAAACTAAATAAAAACATTTTAATTATTATACCTTCACTTCAATTTTTTAATTATAAATGTAAAATTAAAAATGTCTCAAGAATCCCTGCTTTCATGGTCTCAGAAGGGTGAGATTGTTAAGAGGGGATAGGAGAGTGGGCTCTACTCCCTTTCTTCCTCTTCCTGCAGAATTATACATCCAGCAATAGAGATAAAAATAATTTTTCCATTCTACTTTATTTATATTTACCAAGACACAAATACCAAACCATTCATGACTTAAACATATATACTTTATTTATATTTAGGAACATATTTCTTAGCTTGGAAGTATTTGCATTCTCACGTAACTTGATTATAGAAGCCAAAATTTAAAAGAAAAATTGTACATTTTTACGATAAGAATACTATATAGTTATAGTTTGGATCCAAATTATGTATATAATGGCAATGAAAGATGATACTGAAAAGGAAAACCAAAGGGAAAAAATTATAAGGAATCACCTGCTCGAAAGTTTCGACCATGTATAAATCGCGACCTGAACTTTATGTTATCTTCAATCCCAGGACCCATGAAGACCATGGTATAGTGGAGCATCGTCATCGTTTTCTGGAATCTAAAGTAGAAAGAGAAACTTGGGAGTTATATGTGAAGCAATGCTCAGAGAAGCTTTTGCGAGTTGAAGTGATGAACAAGAAGAGGAAGGGATAATGGGTATTTATAGAGAGGAACACCTTCATCATATATAGGTGATGATGGACTAAATGCATGGATAAGATAATTCTACTATGACATTTCCTTCTTCTTCTTCTTTTTCTTCTTTTTTTTCATGTATAATAGAACTAAGGTGGTTGGGACTAAAGTACTAAAAATCCATCGGACCAACTGGTTTGACCAGTTGGATAGAAAGTCAGTGCTAGATTTGGTCTAAAAAAAGAATTGAACCAAAGGATTTTAAAATTGGCGAAAACTGGTCAAAAATCGATAAAACCAGGCTCAAACTAGTGGGAACCAATCTAAAATTCATTTGATCTACTCATAATTTTTATATTTTTAAGATAAAATAGTCTTATTTTTAGTATTAAATAATATTATTTTTTTTATAAATTTATTTATACATTATAATATTGTATAAGTATTATTATAATACATAATTATTAATAATGATAAATTTATTTAAAAAATATAAAAATAGAATATTATTTGATTATTTTGAATTCAAAATATGATTATGGATGAATATTAACTTATTTAGATTTTAATTTTAGGTTATGAAACTTATTAATAATATTTTTGTAATAGTATATGACATATAAATTATTAATTTTACTACTATCAATTCTATTTTGATTCAACCATGATTAAACTATTGAACCTTAAACCCATGTATTTACAAGTTTAATAATCAGTCCAAATTTTAATATCTTAGTTTAGATATGTATTAAAAAGATTACTAAGGAAACTAATGAGGAGAATTTGATCATATATCCTTTAACTTTATAACAAAGTGTAGAGGAAGAATAAAAAAAAATATTGAAAGAGATTATTAAGTATGATATCTAGATTAATGATATACATTAAGAGATAATTTTTATAGAATTCAATGGTGTCATATGACCTAGATAACTAAATTTACTCAGTAAAATAAGAGTATTATTATTGTTAGTGGTGGTTGACAATGAAATTTCCTTCTTTAATTAGTTCTTTTGTGGCTCTTCATGCCCCTCCACTCTAAATAATATACAATATATGTTGTACGGTAAGAAAGTCGGAGGAATTGGACTTTTTCATAATTTCATGCAATACTTCTCTCCACACGTGATTCACAACATTGGTTTCATCTAACGGCTTGAGAAAAAATATAAATATGATAGGGCAATTACTAATTTAGGATTAAAATCATGATTTTATTAAATTTTAGGATTTAAAGTTTGTAAAATTAGAAAAATAGATATTTGGTCCTTAAAACAAATTAATTCAAAATGAAAATTACTAAAATACCCTTACTGAAAGTTAAAATCTAATAATTTCATCTTGAATTTAAAAAAAAAAGCTACAAAATCAGAATATAAGAGTTGCAAAATTTAAGTAAGAAGTTACAAATTTCTGGAGTTACTTTAATACTTATAAGATTAAAATCCTATTACTCTATGTTAAAATTCGGAAAACAAGTTCCAAAATCAGAATATAGAAGTTGCAAATTCTTGGAGTCAATTTGATACTTATAATGTTAAAATCTTATTAGTCCATGTTAAAATTTAAAAAATAAATTGTAAAATCATAATATAGGAGTTGCAAAATTTGAGTTAGAAGTTGCAAATTCATCGAGCCAATTTAATACTTATAATATTAAAATCCTATTATTCCTTGTTAAAATTTGCAAAATAATTTACAAAATTAGAACATGAGAGTTGCAAAATTTGAGTAAGAAATTACAAATTCCTGGTGCCACTTTAATAATTAAAATCTAATTACTCTATGTTAAAATTTGAAAAATAAGTTGTAAAATCAGAATATGAAAATTACAAAATTTGAGTAAGAACTTGCAAATTTCTTATATCACTTATATGTTTATAAGGTTAAAATCTTGGGTATATGTGAAGCAATGCTCAGAGAAGCTTTTGCGAGTTGAAGTGATGAAGAACAAGGGGAAGGGATAATAGGTATTTACAGAGAGGAACACTATCATCGTATGTAGGTGTGATGATGGACTAAATGCATGGATAAGATACTTCTATGACATTTCCTTCTTTTTTTTTTGGTATGTATAATAGAACTTAGGTGGTTGGGACCAAAGCACTAAAAATTAGATCGAACCAGCTGGTTCGACTAGTTGGATAGGAAACCCACACTAGGTTTGGTTCAGAAAAAGAGTTAGATTGGAGGATTTCAAAATCAGTAAGAACTAGTTCAAAACTGATGAAAACTAGCTCGAACTAGTGGGAACTAGTTGGGAATTGATTTAATCTAGTCATAATTTTTATATTTTTAAAATAAAATGATATTATTTTTAGTACTAAATAACATTATTTTTTGTATAAATTTATTTATACATTAGAATATTGTATAAACATTATTATAATACATAATTATGAATGATGATAAACTTACTTAATAAAAAATATGAAAATTGAATATTATTTGACTATTTTAAATTCAAAATATAATTATGAATGAATATTAACTTATTTAGATTTTAATTTTAGGTAATGAAACTTATTAATAATATTTTTTTAATAATATATGACATATAAATTATTAATTTTACTACTACCAGTTTTATTTTGATTCAATCATGGTTAAACTATTAAACCTTGAACCCATGTATTAGTCGGTTCAATGACCGGTCTGGTTTTTAATATCTTAGTTTGGATATGTATTAAAAAGATTACCGAAGGAACTAGTGAGGAGAATTTGGTCTTATGACTGTTAACCCTATAACAAGACCTAGAGGAAGAACAAAAAGAATATTGAGAGAAATCACAAAGTATGATCTTTAGATTAATGATATACATTAAGAGATGATTTTTTATAGAATTCAGTGGTATCGTGTGATTCATATAAGTAACTTTACTTAATGAAATGAAATAAGACTATTATTATTGTTGGTGGTGGTGGACAATGAAATTTCCTTCTTTAATTAGTTCTTTTGTGACTCTTCATGCACGTCCACTCTAAATAATATACAATATATGTTGTACGGTAAGAAAGTCGGAGGAGTTGGACTTCTTCATAATTTCTGGCAATACTTCTCTCCACACGTGATTTAGAACATTGGTTTGATCTAACCGTTGAAAAAAAAAAGTATATGATATCTCATTTAAAAGACCTTTGAAACCATGAATTAATTTCATATCCAATGTACTTGAATCCAGGCTTCCTTGCAGAACCACTTGCTTATATTATCTTGTACAGATTTTACATTTTATAGGTTTAGTTAATTAATATATCATCTGGAAAAAGAATATAATTTTCTCCACTTGAATGTGTACTAAAAACTGAAATCATTAAAAGATCTAAATCAAAAGAGTGAAAGACCATAAAATTACGCAAATTTAGCTATATAATGAGAACTTTAAACCAAAGTATGCATTTGCGTCATTATGTAGAACAACCCATGATATATATATATATATATTAACAGCCAATTCTTCTCAACCATATATGTAATATAAGTCACCGTTATAATTAATTATAAATGCAAAAACACAATGGTAAAAATATGAAATGTGACAAAAAAATAAGTCACCGTTCACTTACATGCTTGGGTGCACTTGCAGTCTGCAGTGTGTACGTGACCAGCAAGTTCGAGTGTGTTTAATTGGAAAAATGTTAAGTTGTTCAGACCTCATTTTCAAACATCATGTTGGCCTATAAATTGATGTTTGGCTCATTTTCAAACATGGCCAAAACCTTCGCTCTCTCAGCTGGCCCCGAATGTTACTTTTTAGTTTGAAAAACCTGCTGGTTGGAGCGTTGCAGTGTACCATTCTCTCTCACACAAACGTAAATGCCACCCATATTTTTATGAATTGGCCTCTTCTGAATTATGGGTGGTCCCCATATCTTTATTTGGGAAGAAATTAGGTAAATTTTTGCATGTTGTCATGTTTTGATAAAAATAAAAAAACGTGTGAACAACTTACTAGAAAGGTGTGAATTCACTACAGAAAAGAAAGTGGATTATCAACGGAATTTAGTGACCGCATTTTCTCATTGTTAATAATTCCACCTATATGGTGTCATAGTTAGTCCCAAACTCGGGTAAAGGAGGAGGGTTGTGTTAGGCCCTCTACAGTTAATACAAAATTTTGTCAAATCTTTATGATATATCAAGGATGCTTTTATGTTAAGGTTAGGTCGTTACCCAGAAGTAACGCCCTATATGATTCAAATGCATTGTTAAATGAGTTAGAGCCACTACATCAGCACTTAGGTGTAGTGTTAAATAAGTAAGTTTTCCACATTATTCTGGACAAATGTGGGTAAAAAAGTTAGCCCAGAAGAGTAAGATTCAATTCGGTTCTTGAAATATAAGTACATTAACAAGTAAATCTATAAAGGTGGTGGACGCTATAATTCATAGGAGAATTAACATCTTGTGTTTTCAAGAAACTAAATGGGTGGGAAAAAAGGTTAAAGAGTTAGGCACTACTAGTTTTAAACTTTGGTACATAGGGAAGGTCAGAGCAAGAAATGAAGTTGGTATTATTGTGGACAAAGTTTGGAAAAAGACTGTGGTGGGAGTAAGAAGGATTGGAGATAAGATCTTATCCTTAAAATTGACTATAGGGATATTTTCAATATCATTAGTGCTTATGTACCTCATGTAGGGTCAGAAGCACAGATTAAGGATAAATTTTGGAAAGATTTGGAGGGTTTGGTATGAGACATCCCACAAGAGGAAAATATTTTTATTAGTGAGGACCTTAATGGGTATGTAGGGAAAGAGACAAGGTAATATGTGGGAACTCATGATAATTTTGGTTTTGGAGAATTAAACAAGAATAAGCATTTAGTCACATATAAGAGTAGAATCCAAAGGTCATAAATTGATTTCTTTTTTGTAAGGAATTCAGATAGAAGGGCTTGTAAAGTTGTAAAGTGATCCCCGGTGAGAGCTTAATGTCACAACATAAGGTTTTGGTCATTGATGTGCTGGTTCAGAGTCGTAAACTAAAAAGTCAAAAAGCTTTAAATCCTAGGATCAAATGGTGACAACTAAAAAGTGAGTAACAATTGACTTTTACAAGAAAAGTATTGGAGGAAAGTAATTGAGACTCGCAAGAAAGTGTTAACATCTTATGGGATGAGATAGTGAAAAGGATCAGGGATACTGCTAAAGCAATCTTTAGTGAATCTAAAGGTTTTGAACCTAGAGATAAAGAATTTTGGTGGTGGAATGAGAGTGTGGAAGAGAAGGTTAAACATAAAAAAGAGTATTTCAAAACCTTACACTTGTACAATAACAAGAAAAATTGGTAGAGTTATCACATAACTAGAAAGGAGACTAAGAAAGTAGTGAGCGAGGCTCGATCTAAAACGTTTTAGGAATTTTACCAAGATTTAGGAATGAAGAATAGTAAATGCAAGATTTACAAAATTGCCATTAAGTAAGATGCATTAAGGATGATGAAAAAAAAATTTTAGTTATTGATAATGATATTAAAGAAAGATGGGAGAACTACTTTTATAAGCTCTTCAATGATGGATTGAGTATGACTAGTGATACAAAAGGTTTAATAACTCATAAAGATGAACTGAATTTGAGTTTCTATCATAGGATTCGGATTGAAGAGGTAAAAAAAACTCTTAAAAGAATGGATAATGGTAAAACTATTGATCTCAATGATATTCTTATTAAAGTTTGGAAGTACTTAGAAAAGAATGGGGCTTTGTGGCTCACTAAGGTTTTTAATGAGATTTTAAGGTAAAAGAAAATGTTAGAGGAATGGAGAAAAAGTACTTTGATGCCCATATACAAGAACAAGGAAGATATTCATAATTGTACTAATTATGGAGAGATAGAACTTATATTATGCTATAAAACTTTGGGAGAGAGTGATTGAGCATAGATTTAGAAAAGAGTCTCATATTTCAGAAAATCGATTTGGATTTATGTGGACGGTCTACAACATAGGCTATTTATTTATTAACGAATTTGATTGAAAGATACTAAAGTAAAGAGAGAAACTTGTATATGGTTTTCATTGATTTGGAAAAAAACCTATAATAGAGTACTAAAAGATATGTTGTGGAAAGCAATTGAGAAGAAATGTGTTTGTGTGGCTTATATTCAAGCCATAAAGGATATATATGAGGGGGCAACAACAAGTATAAAAACTCCTGGAGGTGAGATAAATGATTTTCCTATAAGGATTGATTTACATCAATGATCTTTCTTGAGTATATATTTATTTGATTTGGTTTTGGATGTTCGAACAGAACATATATAGGAGAAAATTTCTAAATGTATACTTTTTACGGATGATATAATCTTAATTAAGGACTTAAGAGAAGAGACCAATTCTAAACTAGAGTTATGGTGACACACTTTGGAATCAAATGATTTCCGTTTGAATAGAAGTAAAATGTAATATATGCATTGCAAATTTAATAAGAGGTAAATTAGAAATGATTCAGAGGTTAAAAATTGGAGAGTAAACCATTTCAAAAGTGTCAAAATTCAAGTATTTGGAGTTGATTTTATAGAGTGATGGTGAAATTGATAGGGATATTATGTATAGGATACAAGCCAGGAGATTAAAGTGAAAAAAAGTTTTAAGAGTTATTGGTGGCCGTAAGGTACTTATAAAGTTTAAAGGGAAATTTTATTGAACTGCTATAAGGTCAGCGATGCTATATGACAGTGAATGTTGAGTTTTGAAAGGGCAATAAGAGTATAAGATGAGAGTAGCAGAGATGAGAATGTTGAGATGAATGTATAGTCATACAAGAATAAATAAGGTAAGAAATAGTTATATACGAGGAAAAATCGGAATAACACCTATCGAGGAGAAAATAGTGGAAAACCACTTAAGATGGTGTAGACATTTGCAAAGAAGAGGACAAGAGGAGCCAGTAAGGAGAGTTAATTAAATGACTTGAAGCCATATCAAAAAGTATAGAGGAAGACCAAGAAGGATACAAAGAGAAGTTATAAGGCGTAATCTCTTGATAAATGATTTATTTGAAGAAATGGTGCTTGATAGAACTCACTAACATTATGTGATTCATGTAGTCAATTACACTTAGTGGGATAATACTAATGTTTATATTGTTATTGTTATTTTTCATTGTTAATCCGTCACTATTCAATTGGTGATTCCCTCACAAAATTAAGTGACAGAATCTGTGTTATCGGATTTAATATTATATTATACACATCTAGTTTATACTTGTGTGTGTTATCAATTAAGTATATAATATTATATTATAAATCTTATTCTATTTTCAGTAATCACACATTTAAAAATGTTTTTAACTTTTATTATCCAAATAAACTTTAATTTATCAAGCTTACTTTTGTAAAAAAGTATCCAAATATAAATTATGTTGCAACAAATTTAATTTAATTCAAACTTCATTTCAATAAAACTTAAGTTTGTAAAAACTTAAAGTTCGCAAAAGTAATAATTAAGAATATACATCGTTCCAAATTAAATTTTCAAACTCACCCAAAATAATTTTGGAAATTATTTTAAATGTTTAACCAATGTTCTAAATTTTATCCATATATAAAAATGTAAGACATACTATTTACAAATAATGAACAATGCAACTTGTAACAAAAAATTCTTTTCTTAAATAAATGTAATGTGAAAATTAGTAATCCTAGGTTTTTTTTTTGTTTGAGTTCGAAACCCTATTTCATTAGGGACCTATATATTTAAAATTTTTCCTTTGCCCATCAGATTTGAAATAATTTATGACAAATATGTTGGCATTCAAGTCGCTATCTCTTTTACAATGTTTAATTGAAACGGAAGGTGAGATTAAAAAAAAAAAGAAGAAGAAGAAAAAAACAGTGGGAATCACTATTTTGGAACCAAAATCACAACTTTATTATAAATTATGTTCAACTGTTGAAAATATTATAAAAAAAACCAAAAATTAAAAATTGGTAAAATTACTAAAATACCCTCATTTTTTCATTCATCTTCACTTCCTTACACCATCATTGTGGCCAGAGCAACATTCATGGTATAAGAATTTCAAGAATTTGCAACATTGAATTTTAAATTTATAACTTGTTTATCTAAAATTTACAACTCACTCCCATTTTTTAATATGAAATGTTTGAATTTAAATTAATAATTAAGAGTTTTAGGAATTCATAACTTTGATTTCTGAATTAACAACTTTTTCTTTAGTGAAATTTGCAACTCACTCTCCCATTTTTTTTTAATATGGAAGAATAGAATTTAAATGGGTAACAGTAAATTGGAAATGAGTGTGAATTCATAGATGGTACAACCTGCACAGGACCATAAAATAAAATAGATGGTCCAACCTATATGAGACCATGAGATAAGATAGTAGTCGTATGGAATGAATCAGCACCTTTCCTTTCACATCCTTATTCTAGTAAACATGCTAGCATGAGACTAAGCTTCTCGTAATTTCTACAAAATTTCTTAATTTTAATTAAATCTAATGCCAGTGGAAGTAACAAGGCTCAAACTCAAGAGTTTTAATTATGAAGGTACAACTCTTTATCAGTTGAACTAAATATTTAGTGGTATTCACAAGTTTTTATTTGTATATTGATTATATGAATATTTAAAAATTTTCAAAATTTATATTAAACATAAATTAATATTCATGTCAATAAATAGTAAATAAAAAGTAAAATAATAACATCAATTCATTTTAAGTTTATATAATATGTTAATATATTGATTTTTTTCAAAAAAATTACAAATGAATACTTTGAATTATGATTATTTATAATAGATTAAGCATCTAAAAAATTCAAATTATTTAAAGGAATTAAAAAATTATCATAAGCAGGAAAAAATTTATCCTGAAAGAACATATAATGTGTTTCACATCTTCTCGTTGTTAGAAAACTAGCATCGAAACAAACCAATATTGGAATATGAACACACACACACACATTATACTATTACGTTCTGATGAATATTTCGGCAACTAGACACTGCGGTGAAATTGATGGCTTTGAAGATCTGGGTTTTGACTTTTGAGGGTTGAAGGGTAATATGGTAGTTTTAAATATAATTTTTAACTCAAGGTTCTTCAGAATAATTATACTTTTAAGGTCTTTAAAAATAAATATCATCTGCTGTTAACTCTTCACTGCAATTTTCCCTGAAATATTTGTGTGTTTAGAAGAGATTAAAAAAATCATAAATTCATGAGTTCGGTGCATATATATACAAGAATAGAGGCCATATGACTTATCATCATCATCTCTATTTTTAACCATTTGAATTTGACTTTCGAATTTTATTTGAAATTAATCATATACCGTTGAGTCCAAAAATCTCAATAAATTTATTATTTATCCCGTATATTATACAAAAAAAATATAATTTGTGATATATAGACAAACCCTTTTGTGACTTGACGTGAAGTTCATATATAGCATTATCGCCAAAGAGAATTTTGAGTCTTGCTTTAAAATAATGAGAAAGAGTAAAATCTTATTTCTAAACAAATAAATAATATTAATCCAAACGAGTGTTCAATCACAAAATTTGAATAAGATTGCCATTAGGATGGCAAATTGATTACTAAATTATATTGTATTATGAAAGAAATCTTAAATTACACACCAATAAAACAAAAAAATTAATTAAATAATAGGTTAAAAATATTTAGAATAAATGACACAAACACATCCGAAATGTTACATAATTTACATACAAAATTTCTCTTGTTTTAAAATTAATACAAACTTCTTACAAATTTTGTTAAAATTGTATAGACTTTGCTTATACGTTTAGAAGTTACACTGAACTATCTTAAAACAAATGAGTTCCATATATTTTTAGAATGAATTATAAGTTCCATAACTATCTCACAATTGCAAGTTATACTTTTAGAATGAATTACTGTTAAATATGCTGGCTTCCCAAGAAGGGGGTAAATTGGGAAGATTAAATTTTTTACAAAAGTCAAGAGAGTGATGAAGGCAAAAGTGATAGTAAAATAGAGTATAAAGGAATAGTAAGGTAAAAGCAGTAAAAAAGAAGGGAAGACACAGATATTTATCCTGGATCGATCTCTCTATCTTGACCTACGTCCAGTCCCCAAGTAACTACTTAAGATTATCCACTATCTTGCAAGAATTCAGTGGACTTCTTGCAATTGCCTCAGTACAACTTTGATGCTCTATTCTTAGAGCTTACAACCTCACTCTTTGCACTCTAACTAAGTGCTTCCCAAATCCCTTCTGATATCCCCTCACAAGAAAATCTTTCTTTTAGATGAAGATAAGATTGATTACAATGAATGGACTCTCTAATTTAGAGTGTATATAAAAGTTGAAGTACTGAAGGATGAAGTATGTGAAAGTAAGAGAATTTGACTTAAGAATTTGATAGAGTTTCAATATATGTAATGTAAAAATTGTTACCCACAACTTCAAATAAAGTTCTATTTATAGATTTATATCTTAAGTATACGTTAGAGATAAGATCTAGCTGTTAGAGACGTTACCCAACGATTACTCTAAAAAACTATCCATTCACCAACCTCATTTAATGCTTCTGAAACTTAAAGTTCGAATTTTGGTTAGTCAACAGACGAATTTCGTAGAGATCGAAAGCCAAAGATTTCAATGTTGAACTTCAAAGTTTGTCTGTGATGAAGCGAAGTTCGAATTTTCATCTTTGAAGAATGTTTCTATATTGGAATATACGAATTTTCAAGTTAAAGTTCTTTTGGTAAGTGTGAACAATTGTTCCATATTGCTACAGTGCTTTCGAAGTTCGAATTTTGGTGCCTAATCACTAAGGCACAATAGTTCATCTTTTTGAAATTCAAATTTTCAAGATTCAAAATTCGTCTGTTAGAGGGAACTCTTATCAGACTTAGTTCAAAGTTCGAATTTCTGAAAACCAATGTTCGCATGTCAAAAGATTATCATAACAAACTTACAAGCTTTGTTTCTAAAATTTGAATTTTCAAAATCAAAGTTCATCTATCAGTGAGCTCATTTTAGACTCTTTTTAAACTTCATTTTTAGATAAACTTTGACATATCCTTAAACAAATTTTTCATTTTTATGAATTGTGTTTTATCAAAAATTCGAATTTTCAAAACTCAAAGTTCGTCTGTCAGAGAAGGCTCTTATCAGACTTATGTCAAAGTTTGAATTTCTGCACTCAAAGTTCGCCTGTGAGAGAAATCTCTTTTATGACTAACTTATTTTCAATTCGAAATTCAAATTTCAGAAGTCAAAGTTCGAATTTTTAAAAGCAATAAATCAATTTTAATACTTTAAAGTTCGTCTGTTAATGGGTGTTTTTCAAGTATTCCATGAATTAACATGGAATCATATTTCTAAAACATTCTTTTGTCAGTTCAAAGTCTTTTACTCAAATTAAACATAGTAAGAGATCCTATATCTAATCTTGTGTTGATTTTACTTTGATTTTTCCATTGAAAATCTTTCATGCACCTTTGATATCTTCTTTCCAAGCTCTAGAAGGTTGGTTTGGAATCATCAAAATACTTGATTCAACATTCTCCCCCCTTTTTGATGATGACAAAACAACTTGCAAACTGCATTAGTACTTGGGTTTACTTTAACAAGCTCCCCCTCAACATATACATTATAATTCAGAAGATAAGATATCATGCACAGCAAATCAAACAGAGAAAATCATTAATTCATTTAAGGTTCAATACAAAGATGGCAATCATTAAATTCAGAACAAAGTTCAGAGCAAACATTTATCATTCTTAAGACAAAAACAATACTACAAGAAGGACCAAGCAATCTAAGTGCTAATAACTTCTTCATGGACTTGGACTTCTTGCTGTAGGTCTTGCCAGAAGGCTCTGTTGCAGACTTTCTAGTTTGCTCGAATAACTTCTCCTCCTTTTTGGCATCATCAGGAAGGTGTACAAAATCAGCAGGAGGAGGGATCTGAGATACTGGAATTGCCTGAAAAGGCACAGAAACAAATGGCAGATCTGGATTAAGCTTTGGCAAATTCTCAGAAGCTTCAGAACTAGTATCCTCATCATTAGAGAGTTCAAGAAGTTCTTGCATTTCCTGCTTAGTGACAGCCAATTGAGCTCTTTGTGCCTCCGAGAAACCAAAAGTGGAAATAAGTGAGGGAGTAGGAGGACGAAACATTTCTTCAAGCCTTAATCTTTGAGCTTGTAAGAGAGCATTATGAGCAATAGCCTCTAGATCAATATAAGACACAATGCTTCTCTCTTCATTTAGGGAAGCTTGCATGAATGGTGAGGTGGTGATGGCTGCCACTAGTTTCTCAACTTGCTCAAATTCTTGAGATGAGAGAATTGAATTCTAAGCAACTTCAGGAATGGGCTCATGGGAGCTTGGTTCTAGAGGGGCCTTTTCCTCTATTCCATAGTCTAAGGGAGGACCAGGACTTACCTCATCACTGGAGGCTTGTAGTATGGTCAATGTGCTAGTAGCTTCAGTATCATGCACTGCATCATCAGGTTCAGGGGAGGTTAGCACGAAAGGAGTTAAAGGCTCAGGTGTAAGAGACATGACAGGCTTAGAGAATCCTAACTGATGTGGAAGGAATGGCACTCCTGATGTCTTCATATGCATCAGCAACCACTTTCATATTCTTTGACAACTCATGTATTTGGTCTTACAGATGAGCAAACATGGTATTTTGCTCATCTCTGATGCTAAGTATGAGTGCAGACAGACTGTCATACAACTCAGTGATCTTGGTTGGCTTTGCTCGAGTAGATAGAGTTGATGATACTTGTGCTTAAGTGGGCTGAGATGGAGATGGAACAGGATGAGAAGGCTAAGGTATGGATTTTGGACCAGCCTCAGAGGTTCCTTCTTACTGTTGGGAGGCTTCTTCATCAAAGAAAAGGTCTTCAGTCTTTCTAGCTCCCTTTCCAATCTATCTTCCATCTTTCTTCTCTATTCCCATCCTTGGCAGTTCTTCTTCTTTGAAAATTTCCGTAGGCTTCCCTTTTCCTTTTTCAAGATGTTAGATTCGGGCATACTAAAGTATCTTGGAGATGATTGCTGTATAGGGAAGGGTGAAATCTTTCCTCTGATATCTTGCCTTGATCATACGTTGGAGGATGATGTGTCATATGTTGATAAGTTTCCCACGCATGATTGCTGCCATCGCTTGTGCTTTAGCCCTTGTAATTAGATTGAAACTGCCTCCTTTGTTAAAGATAATCCTGGACACAATATAGTGCAGGACTCTGACTTGAGCATTGAGATCAGTAGGCTTCAACAAGCTTAGAGGTGGCTTGTAGTTTAGAAAAGGCCCTCCTTCTTCATCTATAGTTTTAGCCTCATCTATGTATCTTGAGGCAATTATGTCAATCTTCAAACTATCTTGCCTTGGAATCTCTAAAACTTCATTGAAGGTCTCATCTGTTAGCCAGATGGTCCTTGACCTCAGATTCACTTTCCACTTCTTCTTCTTGCTATTAAATTACAGAGAGGCATACCAGGTTTTGACTACCTTATCATCATATCTTTCCAGTATTTCTAACAAATTTTTGTATCTTATCATCCAAAGTCCAGCATCAAAATTGTTAGAAACCAGGAATTCTTCCAAATTTACACAGTGAGGCTTGATTACCTTTTTGCTAACAAATTTGGTAGTGTATTCTCCAAGAATATGAGCACTGCTCCATAATGGCAGTGAGGTCAGTTGATATTCTCCAGATTCAGTGCTGGAGGAGGAAGAAGAAGCAGCAGTGACAGGAGTGGCAAGAACAGTAGACTCTACTTTCTTCGAAGGAGAGGGTGCGGATTTCTTCGAGTCTTCTCTTGGAGTAGTTTTCTGCCTTTTGAAGGGAGTTTCCTTACTAGATTCGTCTTTTCTTTTATGAGTTTCACTCTCTTTGGAGGCATATTGAGATTTTACAGACCTCTTTGGCCGGGACTCTCCTTTCCCAACTTCAACTCTTGCCATTCTCATGGAGGAATGATTCAGAAAGATGTAAAGAATGGGTTTATAAGGTGCGAAAAGAAGTTTAATCAGTGAGAAATGAAGGTTCACGAATGGAGTTAATGGGAATTAAAGAGAGAATTTGAACAGACTTAAGAGAGAGACAAATAGGGTTTCATCTGTTCAGAGGACGACCTTCAGTTTTAACATATGTAACTGCTGAATAGACGAATTTTGAGAGGTCAAAATTCAAACTTCGAGTAGTTACAAGTTAATCCATTCAGCAAGGTTTACTGACAGACGAATTTTCACCTGGAACTTTATCTGATAGAGGCTTGGTTCTGAAAACAATATATGAATAGACGAACTTTGCTTCAACAAAGTTGGAACTTCGAAAGAATCAGGCAATAAGCAATTATGAATAAAACAAGCAATAGGCAAATTTTCCTTATCAAAACTCATCTTTCATATAACCAATAAAGTGAACATGTTATAACAGATGAATTTTGATTCCAAAATTCGAATTTCAACATTTTGTAAAGAATTTTCAACATACGTATTTTAAGAAATGGAGATTCGTATAACAGTCATGTTGAACAAAGACCATATTTGCATTTCATTTGTGAAAATTTGAATTTCTATTGTTCAACAGACGAATTTCGAAGGACAAAGGAGTGCTGTTATAGTGTGCAGCCAACTAAAATTCGTCTAATGGGCATCCAAATTCGAATGTTAAAACACAGTTCAATCATGGAAATTCATCTAATGAACATCTAAAATACAAATTTTAACTTTCTGAACTTACAGAACAGATCTAGATGCTCAGATTTCTGGCTTTCTTTTTCATCTTTTGATTGTGTCATCCTGATTAGCCCCATTATATGGTTCTATTATCATTTGAACTTGTGAGAAGCACCTGCCACTCATATCAAACACACTCCAATGCTAAAGTTAGGATTGATTCAATGTCAAAAACTCTAATTTAGATAGATATAAGGACATACTTACAATTCATTAGGATTTACCATACCCAATTCTCTTCTTATTTTACAATGTCTATCTTCTGGAAGGGGCTTTGTCAGAATGTCAGCAACTTGATCCTCGGTAGGAATGTATTCTAATCTGATTTCTCTTTTCAGAACATGGTCCCTTATAAAGCGATGCCTAACTTCAATATGCTTTATCCTTGAATGCATGACAGGATTCTTTGTGATGTTGATAGCACTTTGGTTATCACACATTATTGGTATTTCCTTCATCTTAATATCAAAATCTTCAAGTTGCTGCTTCATCCAAAAGACTTGGGCACAACAACTACCAATTGCAACATATTCAGCTTCTGCAGTGGATAGAGCCACACTGTTTTGCTTCTTGCTGAACCATGACACCAAGGATCCTCCAAGGAACTGACATGTTTCACTTGTGCTTTTTCTGTCAGTTCTGGATCCAGCAAAGTTAGCATCAGTGTATCCGATGAGATCTTTTACATTGCCCTTTGGGTACCAAAGTCCCATTTGTGATGTTCCAATTAGATATCTAAAGATGTGTTTCACAGTAATTGCATGGGTTTCTTTGGGACATGATTAGAATCTTGCACACATACAGACACTAAACATGATGTCAGGTATGCTAGCTATTAGGTATAGCAGAGTCCAATCATTCTTCTATATTGTGTCAAAAGTTTTTCCTCTTTCATCCATATCAAGCTTTGTTACAGTAGCCATAGGAGTTCCCATTGGCTTGGCTTTTTCCATGCCAAACTTTTTCAACAACTCTTTCAGATATTTTGATTGATTGAGGAAGATACCATCACCACATTGCTTAATTTGCAGTCCAAGAAAGAAGTTAAACTCACCCATCATTGACATTTCGAATTCACCCTGCATTAGCTTAGAGAAGTTCTTGCAAAGAGATTCATTAGTAGCACCAATATCATCAACATAAATTTGAACAATAAGTAAGTATTTGTTTTCTTTCTTAGTGAATAAAGTAGTATCTACCTTTCCTCTATTAAGTCCCTTCTTAGTTAGAAAATTGCTTAGCCTTTTATACCATGCTCTAGGGGCTTGTTTTGAACCGTAAAGAGCTTTTTTTAGTTTATAAAGATGGTTTGGTTTTGTAGAGTCCTCAAAACCTGGAGGTTGGTTTATATAAACTTCTTCTATGATATATCCATTCAGAAAAGCCCTTTTCATATCCATTTGATATAACATTATGTTTTTCATGCATGAATAGACCAACAGAATTCTAATTGCTTCTAATCTTGCAACTGGAGCAAAGGTCTTCTCAAAATCAATACATTCTTCTTGATTATATCCTTTGGTAACCAGTCTTGCTTTATTTCTAATTATTGTTCCTGATTCATCAAGTTTATTTCTAAAGACCCATTTAGTGCAAATGATAGGGTGATTTCTAGGTCTAGGCACTAAATCTCAAACTTGATTTCTTTCAAACTAATTTAATTCATTTTGCATGGCCAGAATCCAGTAATCATTAGTTAAGGCTTCTTCAGCACACTTAGGTTCAATTTGAGAAATGAAAGCACAATTAATCATCTGATCCCTTAGCTATTTTCTAGTTTTAACTCTCTCTTGAACATCCCCAATCACCTGATTAACAGGATGATTCCTTTGATATCTCTAAGCTCTAGGGAGTTCTTGAGATATTTCTTTATTAATCTTATCCTCAAGGTTTTTCTCCTTAATATCTTCCTCTATGTTAATAGATTCATATATTTTTGGAGGTTCAATTTTATCTTCTTCAGAAAGATCTAAGTTCTTAAAATTCAAAATGAGATTATCTTCATCAATGACATGCTTGGAAACTGTTTCATTTTCAATAAACACAAAATGCACAGATTCTTCTACAGATTTAGTCTTTTTATTAAAAACTCTATATGCTTTACTCCTACTAGAATAGCCAAGAAATATACCTTCATCAGATTTGGCATCAAACTTACCCAGATTCTCCTTTCCATTATTGTGGATGAAACATTTACAGCCGAACACATGCAGATGTAAAAGGTTTGGCTTCCTTTCTTTGTACAGCTCATAAGGAGTCTTCCCCAGAATTGATCTGATGTAGGCTCTGTTAATGATGTAACTTGCTGTGTTTACTACATCAGCCCATACTACTTGAGAGAGTTCCTTTTCATTCAACATTGCTCTTGCCATTTGTCCAATTGTTCTGTTCTTTCTTTTCACCACTCTATTCTGCTGAGGAGTTCTTAGAGCTGAGAAATTGTGATCAATTCCATGTTCATCACAGTACTCCAGAAAGCATTAATTTTCAAATTCTCCTCCACGGTCAAACCTAATAGACACAATAGAAATACCCTTCTCATTTTGTATTTTCTTAGTTAAGGTTACAAATACATCAAATGTTTCACTTGAGGAAGAAAAAAATAAAGTCTAGGTAAATCTAGAGTAATCATCCATAATCACAAGAACATATAAATTTCCACCAATGCTTTTTAGTCTAGATGGACCAATCAGATCCATATGCAATAGTTGCAGTGGTCTAGATGTGGTGACTACATTTTTAGATTTAAAAGATGATTTAGTTTATTTTCCTTTAAAACATGTATCACATTCTTTATCTTTTTCAAATGAGATTTTTCGTAAGCCAGTGACTAACTCATTCTTAACCAGTTTTGATAGTTGGTTCATGTTAACATGTGCTAATCTTCTATGCCACAGCCAACTATCATTATCCTGACTAATTAAACAGATAAAATCTAGGGAAGAATGTTCATCAAGATCAATAGTATAGCAGTTACCATCCCTTTGAGCTTTGAGAATTACTTTGTGATCACTTTTTCGAATGACCAGGCAAAACTTTGAGTCAAACAACACCCAGTTTCCTTTGTCACATGTCTGACTTACACTTAGCAGATTGTAATTGAGGCTAATTACAAATAGCACCTCTTTAATAGATGTTTCAGGATTCTTGCCCACAATTCCAATACCAACTATTTTGCCGTATTGATTACCTCCAAAGGTCACCTTTCCTCTTTTTTTTTCTCCAAGGGTGATGAACTTCTCCTTATCACCAGTCATATAACTTGAGCAGATACTGTCCATATACCATTTGTTACTCTTTCTTACTTTAAGACAAATTTGCAAAACAAAGTCCAGAATTTCTTTTTAGGTACCCAAATTTGCTTGGGTCCTTTTCTATCAGTGGCATTTTCCCTATATACAAATATACCTTTGGGAACCCATTTTACCTTCCTATTAAGTCCATTTTTCTTCAATGAACAGGAACTGGAAATGTGCTCCTTCTTGTTACATAAGTGACAGGTGGTAAATGGGCTGCTAGATTGTGATGCAGGAAGAAACAATGCAGATAATTTTTTGTTTCACATATTTTGGTTGATCATAGGATTCAATCCAATTTGAAATATGATCTTTCTTTTTATGCCCATTAGCATGCACAAAATGCCTCATATACAGATTTTGATTTTTCTTTTTAATCCTTTCTTTGACTACACAAGGATCATAGCCAAGTCCAATTTTTCGTTATGTGGTTCTCTGACTTCCCATTAAAGCAAACAACATATCTTTACCCTTAGTAAGTCTAGCCATTCCTTTCAATAGATATTCATTACTTTGCTTTAATTCAATACATGATGTACAACAAGCAGATTCAGTTTTATGCAGAGATCTAATGTTAGAAATATTGCACTGAGATTCTAACTTATTAATCTTTTTCTTAGCCTGTCTTAGTTCTTTAGCTGTCTTAATAAATTCATCATGCAGTTCACAAAATGCATCAAGTATTTCAGAATAGGAAGGTTTAGATTCATATACCTCATCTTCATGATCACTGTTGGATGTATTTTGTGTTTCTTCATATGCAAGTGCCATCAAGTAAATATTGACAATTTCATCTTCATCATCATCTTCTTCATCTGAGCTGTTGGCCCAGATTGATGAGATGTATGCCCTTTTCATTTTGCTCTTGTCAGCAACTTTCTTTTCTTTCTCTTGCTTCTTTAGGAATTATGGACAATCTCATTTGATATGCCCTTGCTTCTTGCATTTGTAGCAAGTGATAGGCTATTTTCCTTCTTTCTTATTGTCTCCAGCTGCTCCTTTCTTGAAGAATCTTTTGTTTCTTTTCTTGTTGTAAAACCTTTCAAATTTTTTGACCATCATAGCCAGAGTTTCTTCATCTAATTCATCTCCATCATCAGATTCTTCTTCTTTCTCTTCAGTAGCTTTTAGAGCAAGACCCTTCCTTTTCCTGTCTTGTCTTACTTCCTTAAGAACCTTTATCTTTCCCTCATATTCTTCAAGGCTACCAAAGAAGGCTATGACAGAGGCCATTGATTCTTCTCTGGCTTCCTCTATTGCTGTTACTTTGGGTTGCCACTCCAGAAGAAGAGCTCTAAGGATTTTTTGAACATTTTCTGGCTGAGTATACTCTTTGCCAAGACTCTTCAATTGATTCACAATGAGGATGAATATCTTTTGTAGCTCTTTAATGCTCTCACCTTCCACCATTCTGAAGCTTTCATATTCACCAATGTAGGAGTTCAATTTGTTTTCTCTTACTCCTGTGGTTCCTTCATGAGCGATTTCTAAAGTGTCCCACATACCTTTGGCTGTGGAACATTGTGAAACTCTGTAGAATTCATCTTGGTTTAATGCACTGACCAGGAAGTGTTTTGCTTTAAAGTTCATCAAAATTCTTCTCTTATCTTCCTTATTCCACTCATCCTCTGGCTTCTCTTTGTATTTTCCATCATCCTGCAGTTTCATTGGAACAAAGTCTCCCTTCTGGATGACAGACCAAATGTCCAAATCAATGGACTAGAGATAGATTTACATTCTCATCTTCTAGTATCCATAGTGTTCTCTACTAAAGTCAGGTGGTCTATTTGTGTTATTTCCCTCAGGAAGTATGCTTTCTCCAAAGCCAGCCATTGAATTTTTCAGAATGTTAGATCCTTTGTTTGAGAATTTGGGCTCTAATACCACATGTTAGATATGTTGGCTTCCCAAGAGGAGGGATGAATTGGGAAGATTAAATTTTTCTGTAAAATTCATGAGAGTGATGAAGGCAAAAGTGATAGTAAAATAGAGTATAAAGGAATAGTAAGGTAAAAGCAGTAAAAGAGAAGGGAAGACACAGAAGTTTATCCTGGTTCGGTCTCTCTATCTTGACCTACGTCCAGTCCCTAAGCAACTACTTGAGATTATTCACTATCTTGTAAGAATTCAATGGGCTTCTTGCAATTGCCTCAGTGCAATTTTGATGCTCTGTTCTTAGAGCTTACAACCTTACTCTTTACACTCTAGCTAAGTGCTTCCCAAATCCCTTGTGATATCCCTTCACAAGAAAATATTTCTTCCAGATGAAGATAAGACCGATTACAATGAATAAACTCTCTAATTTAGAGTATATATAAAAGTTGAAGTGCTGAAGAGTGAAGTATGTGAGAATAAGAGACTTTGACTTAAGAATTTGACAGAGTTTTGATATATGTAATGTAAAAATTGTTACCCACAACTTCAAATGAAGTTCTATTTATAGATTTATATCTTAACTATACATTAGAGACAAGATCTAGCCGTTAGAGACGTTACCCAACGGTTACTCTAAAAAACCATCCATTCGCCAACCGCATGTAATGCTTCTGACACTCAAAGATCGAATTTTGGTTAGTCAACAGATGAATTTCGCAGAAACCGAAAGCTAAAGACTTCAATGTTGAACTTCAAAGTCCGTCTATTATGAAGTAAAGTTCAAATTTTTATCTTTGAAGAATGTTTCTATGTTGGAACATATGAATTTTCAAGTTAAAGTTCTTCTGGTAAGTGTGAATAGTTGTTCCATATTGCTATAGTACCTTTGAAGTTCGAATTTTGGTGCCCAAAATTCGTCTATCAGTGGACAACTCACTAAGGCACAATAGTTCATCTTTTCGAAATTCAAATTTTCAAGATTCAAAGTTGGTCTATCAGAGGGAGCTCTTATCAGACTTAGTTGAAAGTTTGAATTTGTGAAAACCAACGTTCGCATGTCAACAGATTATCATAACAGACTTGCAAGCTTTGTTTCTAAAATTTGAATTGTCAAAATTAAAGTTAGTCTGTCGGTGAGCTCATTTTGGACTTTTTTTAAACTTTACTTTCAGATGAACTTTGACATATCCTCAAACAAATTTTTCATTTTTATGAATTGTGTTTTATCATAAATTCAAATTTTCAAAACTCAAAGTTCGTTTGTCAAAGAAGGTTTTTATCAGACTTATGTCAAAGTTCGAATTTCTTCAGTCAAAGTTCGTCTGTCAGAGGAATCTCTTTTCTGACTAACTTATTTTCAATTCGAAATTCGAATTTCAGAAGCCAAAGTTCTAACTTTTAAAAGCAATAGATCAATTTTAATACTTTAAAGTTCGTCTGTTAGTGGGTATTTTTCAATTATTCCATGAATTAATATGAAATCATATTTCTAAAAACATTCTTTTACCAGTTCAAAGTCTTTTACTCAAATTAAACATAGTAAAAGATCCTATATCTAATCTTGTGCTGATTTTACTTGGATTTCACTATTTGAGATCTTTCATGCACCTTTGATATCTTTTTTTCAAATTCTAGAAGTTTGGTTTGAAATTATCAGAACACTTAATTCAACAATTACACATATATTTTCTAATTTTTTTAAAATATAAGCAAACATCTTCTAAACATATACCACCGAGCACTTAAAAAAACAACTTTTGATAACGATTATGTTAAAATGCTAATAAATATATATGGCTTGTCCTATTATATTCAACTACATGGCACTTGCTGTGGATATATATATATATATATATATAATTTCACTATATATTTACATGGCATGCTCAAATTATAACTATAATATGCTTTATTTTAAAAAGAGCATGTTTGGTTGCATGTAAACTAATATAATGCAATGTAAAAGTTTTTATATTATGTGTGTTGGGATTGATTTATGTATAAGTGATTATGAGGATATATGTTCATTCATAATAGATTATGAGAATAAGTGATTATCTGAAAAGTGATTTGTATTTGAATATTTTTACCCTATAAGTGATTTTGGGAAAATAAATGTATATGAATTTTAGTAGTTTAAGTGATTATTGGGTGGATAATGAAAAAAAAAAGTCAAAATAAGTGATTATAGGAAGTTAAGTGATTATCATAAGCAATAGTTATAAAAAAAAATTACCATAAAAAGAAAAAATCAATTTCTTCCATAAGCACTTATTTAAGATACAAGTGCTTATTAAAAAGTAGAATATGTTTGGTAACCTCTCCCTATAATTGATTATTTCTCCCCACAATTACTTATGAGTGATATCCAAATAGGCAATAATTGGTAAACATCAGTAATTATTATCACAAATCATGCAATCTCCACTAGTTACCTTTGAAAACCTAATGAATTCCCATTATATTAATGATGCTATGAAAGTCAATGTCACAAATTAATGTCCCCATCTCGTTTATCTTTCTTCCAACATAAAAACCAAGAGTTGGTTTGCCAAGCACGTCACATGGATTTGTGTCACATATTATACATATCAGTCGGCATCCCCATTAATCACACATTCACACCTTTGGCCCATTGTCACGTTTGAAATAAAACTATACGATCAGTAGCAAAAAGACAAAAAATTAAATGCAGACCTACCGACTTTGAAAAATAGTTTGCATTATTTATATTCTGTGAATAATGTAATTAATTATAAATTTTTTATTTTATTTTTATTACACATATTTTTTTACATTACATATAATACTCGATAAATGAGTTGCATTATTTATAAACATATTAATAATATCTTCTGTTATAAAATCTAATTTTATATTTATAATTAGACGTGAATCTCATGCGGTGCACAAAATCTCAAATAAATTATTTGTGAATGTAGTGATACTATTTATGACTTGTGAAGCACTGGTAAGTAGTAATTTTATCATCCCACCTATCATTGATCATCCATCAATCAATATTTATCAATATATATTAAATTTGCTTAGTTTAATTTATATAATAATCTAATAGTTTCATTAAACTAATAATTGTGCACGAAAATAATTTGCTAAAATATCACTGGTAAGTAGTAATCTCACACAATGTAATGACAGCTTCGCATAGGTTCTGTGCATTATGAAATCTGTGAAACTAGAAATGGACTCATATGTTGCATAGAGAATGAGGTGAGCAATATTATTTATTTATGGCTAATAAATAATGCGACTTATTATAAATTTGATATTTCATTGGATTCATCCCTTTTTTTTTTACCAACTCAAAATGATCCAGGGAGACTAAGGTGATTGAGTCGCCTACCACTTGTATAGTCTTATTTCCAAGCAATGCAAATTAATCTTTTGCATGGATAAAACGAAAATAAGAGGAAGGAGAAAACTAGAAGAGAAAACAAGAAGGAACCTAAATAATAGTGTTTAGATACCTCCTTGTTTTCCCCTATAATTTTTCCTCTTCTTTCTATTTTCTCATTTAGATGATCGAAGTATAAGAGTCTTAAACTTACACAACTATTATTAAAACTTATCAAAGATAATTAATGGGATAATATTAAGGAAAAATTACATCTAAACATTTAAGTTTTTTGTAAAATTTTACAATAAAAAATTTTTCAGGACTCAAATCATTTAAAAGCTTATCTAAATGAAAATCCGTAACAGTGCTTATTCATCTTTGTCTAATTAGAACTCAGAAATTAAAGACTGTAACAATAGGTAATCCCTTTTTCACTAAATACAAGAAACTATATATATATATATATATTATATTTACGTAATTATACATTCAGATAGAAAATTAACACAGAAAATATAATTGTATGTAAGGTATACATTTCATCTTTACACTCATGACCTTCTTTTTCTCCACCTCTATGCACCTTAAACATTGATATTTGTTATAGATCAATTAATACTTTAACTGTTTAACATATTTTGGAGATCACTTTTAACCATTTTCTTTCAATTATCTAACATATATTTCAATGGTAAAAATGAAACAAAGTTAGAGATTTTTATTCTCATGAGTGATGGAACAATAATTATGAATTTGACCAAGGATATTAGATAGGAAAGTGCTATCTACATAAATTATACAATATTGTATTACAAACTCTTTAATCACAAACTAATTACAAAATAAAAAAATTAATCAAATAATAGGTTACAAATCTTTTTGCTGTCGTTTTTATGATTTCAAAATTATTGAAGAAAACGAAACTAATCCATTTTAGAGTTTACTCCCCACTCCAAGCGAGTGAGCTGGATTTTTGTCAAATGTAGTATACATCTTAATATATGTATCATCACTATATATCTTCGTTCTTCTTCTTTTGATAAAGATAGTTTTTGTACACTATCCATGAGAACCTTTTGAATGTCACGTTTGAAGCAGATCACTATCATATGGTCCCGAACGTGCTTGGCATGCCTCTTACTATTCATTCACACTCATTTTCAACTCATCTTTCCAAAAAGTTGACTTTCTGAAGGATGAGGGTACCATTGGCTCTTGCCTAAAGATTACTTGATTTGGTAAGTATGTGTTCATAGTTATGTTTCTGTGTCATGTTTCTGTTTCGAATGTTCCACTTGTTTGGCAATAAGCAATCGTTTGTATTACTATTGGGTCATGTATTCACTACTACGAATTACTTATAATCAGCTTGGGTCATTCGAAGCAAGATAATTCCTTTTTCTTTTGGCTTCTAATTTGGATTCTTGGTAATGAGCAACATAAATTTCTTGATAGTCAGGTGATATGTCTATTTTACACATATAAAATACCAACATTTATGTTCCAATTTGTATATAAACATGATTACATTAAAATGGTCTATTTTAGCATTATTTTACATAATATGGTGTTTTGTGAGTTATAAGGCTTATTCGGAGGCATTGAGAGTAAAAATGTTATAAATCTTCCATGTTAAAAAATTTTAATACCTATCAATATTTTAACCATAACTCTCACATATGAACTCTAGTTGAAATGATTTAAGATGCCTTGAAAAGTTAAGACATAGAGCTACAACTTTTATGTTTGAGTTTTTCAAAATTCCAACATTGTCATGGTCTAAATGGACCCAACTTGTCCACATAAGTTGGTGACTTGTTGGAAGCCTACGAAAGCAACTTCGTGCACTTGACATCCACCCGACACTAGGTCAAGCTTATGAATAAACTTGTACGTGGTTTTATTACACTACTTGGAATCACCCGGCCACATCTATTATGGTCCTTGGGTCACTTGGCGCCGGGTCAAGCATAAGAAAACCGAAAAAAACGCATTTTTGATGTGTAAATTGACTTGGAGGGTAACCTTTCTTGCTTTATTATAAATTGGAAGCAAGGAGAATGCCCAAATGGATTTTGTCACTCATCCATGTAACAACTCTCAACATATTATCCCAAACTTAGTACCAAGTTTATGAGAATTATATCATTTGAATTGTACAACATTGAAGGGATTAGGACTAGAGAAAAAACCAAAAGGATCAAATTTTGGAGAAAGCTGTAACTCTCTAAAACTTATAACCAAAAACTGACTTCAAGAAGATAACTCGCTGTAATATGGACCAAGGCATAATTGAAAAACAACCAAACAGAGATACCAAAGATAAGAAAACAACAAGAGAAACTTAAAAAAATGAGGTTGGACATGACCAAAGGACTTCGAACCATGACTTGGTGATAGGAAAAACAAGGGAGACAAGTCTCCCTTGTGGCGCTGTGGCTTAGGGAGATGGTGCCACAGCATTTAGTACTAAATAGGAACACTATCATCATATATTAGTGATGCGGGACTAAATGCATGGATAAGATAATTCTACTATGGCATTTCCTTCTTCTTTTCTTTTTTCTTTTAGTGTATAATAGAATTTAGGTGGTTTTGAAATTGGTGTTAGGTCCGGTCCATAAGAAGAGCTGGACCAGAAGATTTCAAAATTGGTGAGAACCAATAAAAAACTGGTGAAATTAGGCTCAAATTTGTGGGAGCCAGTCCGGAACTGATTTGATCCAATTATATTTTTATATTTTTTAAGATAAAATAGTGTTATTTTTAGTACTAAATAACATTATTTTTGTATAAATTTATTTATACATTTTAATATTGTATAAGAAGTATTATAATACATAATTATTAATAATGATAAACTTACTTATTAAAAAATATGAAAATATAATATTATTTGACTATTTTGAATTCAAAATATAGTTATGGATGAATATTAGCTTATTTATATTTTAATTTTAGGTTATAAAACTTATTAATAATATTTTTTAATAATAAATCACATATGAATTATTAATTTTACTACTACTAGTTTTATTTTGATTTAATCATGGTTAAACTATTGAATATTGAACCAGTGTATTAACCAATTCAATGATTAATCTGGTTTTTAATATCTTGATTTGGACATGTATAAAAAAGATTACCGAAGAAACTAGTGAGGAGAGTTTGATTATATGGCCTTTAGCCCTATAATCAGGCATAGAGGAAGAACAAGAAGGATATTGAGAGAAATTATAAAGTGAGATGTATAGATTAATGATATACATGAAGAGATAATTTTTAATAGAATTCAATGATGTCGTATGATCCATATAACCAACTTTACTTAATGGAATAAGACTATTGTTGTTTTTTGTGGTGGACAATGAAATTTCCTTCTTTAATTGTTCTTTTGTGGCTCTTCATGCATGTCCACTCTAAAATGATTCAACTATCGAAGATTGTAATAATAAAGCATAGATGAAAAGCAAGAAGGACATTGAGGGAGATTGTAAAGTAGGATTTCTAGATTAATTATATATTTGAAGAGATAATTTTTTATAGAATTCAATGACATCGTATGATCTATACGTAGCCAGCAACACTTAGTGGGAAAAGATTATTATTGTTGTTGGTGGTGGTGTACAATGAAATTTCCTTCTTTAATTAGTTCTTTTGTGGCTCCAAAACCAGATGATACTCATTGAACACCTCTTATTTGTACAAGGGAAGGTCTTTATTGAAGCTCCAAAAGCCTGAATACCCTTTGGGATGCTTATTATTTGTACAAGGCTAGTCCGTTATTCATACATCGAAGTCCAGAATCTTAGGATACCCTTTAGAGTACTTCTTTTTGGTACAACCTACCCTAGTTATTCATATAACACGATGTCAAAGTTCTTATAATGGCTAGTAATGGTTAGTTTTTGTGGCAAACAGTTATATTTCACTATAATTTATAAATATGACTTTTCTAACTCATTTCTACGAACTTTCAAACATATATGAGCTAGAATGTGATCCATAAACTTGGGTTTGATTCTTTCAAATAGAGAAACATAAATCTTGAGCCATATCTTGCAAAATCTTTGTTACTTGAGTTCTGAGAGCTTCTTTGTGTCATTCTACTCTTTGTGAGAAAGTTTATCAATTGTAATTCTTTAGGTGAGGTATTTCTAATAAGAGAGATTCCTTAGGTGAGGTAACCAAAAGGGATTACTTAAGATTGGGTTATCTTGAGGGGATTTTGTAATCATACTAGGGAAGTTGTGGAAAAGTAACAGGCTTAGTGAAGGAGTCTAGAATGTACTCAAACTTTACAAGTGCACAAATTGAACTTGTGGGATTTAGTGGAAATTTTCAAGCAAGTTGTTTGAGAACTAGATGTAAGCTAAATGATTGAGGTAAACTAGGATAAATCTTGTTATCTTGATCTTCTACTTCATCTCAAGCTTCATCTTCTCACTTTGCTCTATTCATCCCGATTTTGAGCGTCAAGGAAAATGGGCTCAACACCTTCATTGGTTAGTACGAGAATTTCATAATAAAGGAAGATGAACCTATCAAAATATGTAGAAGAGATTCTCATTCATTGTCTATCAAATAAATAAAGATTTTGATGAATTACAAAACACCTAGAGCATGAGGAATATGTATCAAGGGAGCATATCATGAAGAAAAGAAGTTGACCAAGTCAAGAAAAGCCTATCATAGTAGCTTAAAGTTGATTTGATTGTAATTTTATTGTTTGATAGGATAAAGTGGTAGTAAATGCTTTAATTTTACTTAATTTTTCTTACCATTATTCTTAAATTGAGTTACTTATGCATTAGAGTGAGTGTTCAAAGATTTTCAAAAGGTTTTTCTTTCAAAAGATAAGCTTGGTGGACTAAGCTTATAGGTTTGTTGACTAACCTCCTGTGTTCATTGATATTCTTACCTCTGGAAAGAGCTTAATGGACTATGGATGATAGGTTAGAAGGAAAAGCTAAGTTTAAAAAATGGTTCTCTTTGTCAAGGCATGATAGTAAACTAATCTCTGAGGTTTGTCTTCTAACCTAGCCAATCCGAGAGCAACACTTTTTTTGGAGAGATAGCTTTGTCGACTAAACCTCTGAGTTTGTCGACTAACCCTATTTTCCAGAAAATCAAGTGTTGAGTCTTTGAAGCTTAGTAGACTAAGGTATAACATCATAGGAATGTTTGTCTTCTAACTTACTAGCAAGACTTTTTGGGTAACCTAAGTTTTGAAACTTTGTCTACTAACCTTGAAAGTTTTCATGAAAACGCCTTTGTATAGTTCTCGCTCATTTGCTTCAATTCAGTCTATAGTCAACTAACCCCTTAGGTTTGTCGACTAACCTAGTCCAACATTATGAAATGTGTCTAACAGCTAGTTTAAGTTTATGGCACTAACACGTATGGTTTGTTGATTAACCTCTAACAGTGCATTAAATACAGCAGGTTAATGTTACTACTCAGTAGTAATGGCTAGTTTATTTCTAATGGATAGATTTGTCAAAAATCTATATATAAGACCTCATTCAAGTTGATTGGTAAGATCATTAAGTATAATTGAGTTGATTTACTGCTGAATCATTAAAGTTTCATCTCTACTCTTATTAAAACCTTACCTACGCACTTTCTAGAGTGAGAGAGTCCTTTATTGTTTCATATTCACTTTTTGAGAGAGATTATCTTGCTAAATCTTGTCTACTACTTCTGGGTTGAAAACTTAGTATGGAAAAACACTAAGGAATTGTTTGTAAACACTCATTGTAAGGGAGTGTGGAGTGTGTTTTAAAGTTCTAGTGAGAGAACTTGAGTTTTGTACTATAGTGCTGCAAGAACCCAATTAAATCTTGGAAAATAGTAGAGAAATCTCAAGTGGTGGCTTGAGGATTGGACGTAGGATAAATTGATAAATTGAATTAGGTTAAATTTTTGTGTTTGATTCTCTCTAACCATTCTTTTTTACTCTTAAGTTACTTAATCTATTTTAATACTACTTGGCATGCCAAAAACTCATTGGAACCATTAGTTCCATTGAAAACTTCCTCCCTCGATTACTTCTCATGTTGACCGAGACATGTCCTAAGGTAACCCAAGTTGGAAACTTCAAACTCTCATGTACTCCATGCATCATTTAACATCCTAAACACATTACAACTATTGTTTTAAATAAAACACAAACCTAGCCATACACACACACACACACTTGGTCGAGGCATAGGATAAGGGAAGGAGAAGAAAATGTTTCCAAAACTTTAACTAAACTTGAGCTAAATGAATAAGGAAAGACACTTAGAAAAGATTGGGAGGAGAGCCTTACCCTTGAAGATCTTTGCCTTAGCTTCCTTCTTTCTCTCCTTCTTTTCCTCTTTCTCTTCCTCTCTTTTTCCCTCTTGCCTTCGGCCTCTCTTTTCTCCCTCTCTCACATGCCTTTCTCCTTCTCTCTCTACCTTGTTAACACTTCTTGAAAATAAGCAAATGGCAAGAAGAGAAGGGTCTATTTATAGGTGGTAAGGGTGAATTTGGACCATTAAATTGCAATTTGATCCAGGCCATCAATTATTCTTGAATTGTTTAAGCCATTGCACCTCCTTGCCCTTGGATATTTTCCCTATTGTAAGAGGAGTGTGAAGGGCATTTTTATCCATATTTCTCTCCTAAATTTCAATCAAATCATAGAGGAGAGAGGGAAATTATAACTTTGTGATTTTACAGATTTAATTGGCTCTAGTTTGTGTACTTTTGGATCTGGGTTTTCTATTGTACCATATATCCTTTCTATTTACTTTATCTGTGAGACTCATTACCTTTTTCTCTTTACTTTTTCATGTAGGATCCACTTGTCTTGCTTACTTTTGACTATTCATCTTCACTAACATTTACTATTCACGTGAAACCCGCCTTTTACAATACTTATACTTTTTCCTTTCTAGGCCCATATAGCTAATATTACTCGTACATTTAGCTTGCACTAGAGTATTATAATAATATTTGTTAGGTTTGGCTGATCACCTAAGACAGGAGGTGAATTGGGTGATGCAAGATTTTCACCATTTTTAAAACACACCCCAATTTCACCAAGGAATGCAAAAGAACAGGAATGAACAGAGGGTGATGAAGTGAATTGAAAAACAGAGGAGATAAAGAAGAAGACACCAAAATTTATATTGATTCAGCACTAATCACTTGGCCTATGTCTAGTCCCCAAGTCATCACTTGAGATTTTTCACTATATCCTATAGGTTTGATCTAAGCAACTATGAAGCCTCAATACATTCCATAAGTTTCTGTAGGTACTTCTGAAGCCACTCTCTCCATATCCTTACAAGATGTGTAAAATCCCTTAGTGTTTCCTTACACTACGATTCTACCCAGAAAATAGTAGCAAAGACTGATTACAAAAATGAGACTCTCGTTAAGAGTAGATGATACATTGAAAACTCACCCTATTGAGGTGAGTTTATCTAAGAATGCTGATACAAAAAGATTTTAGGGAAAATTACAGTTAGGGATTGGTAGAGTGAACTGATTACAAAGAAGGGTTTTAACTGATAAAAAGTGTTAAAATCTAGAATATTGAGTAATAAAATTGGAAGAATGAGTAGTAACAAGTCCTATTTTATAATAAATTCATTATCTTGATCTCAAAATATAATTCTCCCAAGATTTTATGTATTGGAACAGTATTTTTGGCATAACTCACTTAAGATTGTTATCCATAAGTTCATATGAGGTTCTATTTATATATTTATGGCTTAACTAGACATTATACATAGGATCTATCAATTAGACACAAGTTCTAGCCGTTGCTCTGTAAAAAGAGTCGTTCACCATCAACATTAAATGCATCTTTATTTATAAAATTCAAATTTTAGAGCTCAATAGATGAATTTCATAGAGTCAGTATAGTTATGTATTTAACATTGAATTTCAAAAATTCGTCTATCACAGAGTGAAATTCGAATTTTGAGTTTACCAAAGTTAACTCATGTTAGTTCATGCGAACTTTCATATTGGAAGTGCATTTGTTGAAGTTTGAATAGTGGTCTCAAGTTTACACAATACACTTCAAAATTTGAATTTCAGAACCTGAAATTTGTCTGTCAGTGCCATGTCTAATATGATACAAAAGTTCCCTCTTAGAAATTTGACAATTGAAATTCAAAGCTTGTTGGTCAGAGATATACTTTAACAAGACTCACAAGTTCTCATTTTGAAATTCACACTATGAAATCCAAAATTTATTTATCAGAGGTAGTGACAGTGAACTTGTTTTGAACTTCACCAATATTCAAATTTTGACAAGACTTCATGCAAATTTTGTACATTTTCACTAATAGTGCTTAGCCCAAAATTTGAATTTCAGAATTGAAATTTGTCTATCAGAGATGAAACCTCTGTATATTCAAATTTCACCAAACAAAGTTTGAATTTTACATAAAATACACGAGTCAATAACAAAATTCATTTGTTAACTAATATTTCTCAATTCTAATATAAACTGGCATTAGATTTACTTAATCTAATATGTTTAAAATATATGGTAACAAGATTAAGTAAATTTCAAAGGTTAAATCACATCAAGACCTAAGTGAAAACAAAATACACCTAACAGGGAAGCCTTCAAAAGTTGAACTCCATTTTCACTTGGTCATTCCCATTCTTGTTATGCTCCCTTTTGATCTTCCATTCCTGAATCATCCTTTCTCTTCTTCTTCTTCTTCTTTAAGTGAGACATGATATTGATTCTCAATTCTTTATTCCAATGCTCACTTTTCTTATTTAGACAATCCTACACTTGATGTATTGCTTTTACAGACTAAGTAGTTAATCTGATTTATATATCCGACTTGTATTATAAAACATAAAAGCATGATGGATATATTAGTACATAGTATGATATATATATTATAAACATAATTGGATACATGCTAATGTACATTTTACTTCTTTAAGAAACAATATATATTATATAATTATGATACATTTGTTCCTTATCACTCTATATTTATCATCATCAAAATTTATATTATATTAATCATAACAATCTCCCCCTTTTTTATGACGACAAATCAATAGTGAAAAATATGCTTAATAAATGATTAACACATATAATGTAGTTTAATTTAGGTAATTTTAGATTGAGCATGTGCATATTTTTCACACAACTTCTCCCCCTATTTGACATCAACAAAAAGGTTTGAAGAAAAATTCTCCCATAATTCTTCTCTCTTTACTTGTGAGGTTGTACTAGTAAGCGCAGATGTCAAGGATTGTTTCAAGTGCATACTGAAGCACAAACTAAAGTGAAAATTATCATCAAAACTTATTATGCACTATATGTTCAGATTATGCCAATTTTTATTGATATCAAAATCGATACTAATTGTTGGTGATATTAAAACTAATATCAGTGTTGCTTGAAACTATTATAATACCAATTGTTATGATGCTTCTTGTTAAGATGATCATGATATGCACACATCACAAGAGGTATCTTAGAGTTTAAGAGTTGTTATCATCTTCCCTTAGGATCAAAAATAGATGTTGAAACATCAGTGCTCCCTTTAGCAGGTTAAGACCAAAGAACAAAACTCTTCACAATAAATGGGGTGAACTTAAAGTATAAGCAAATTAATTACATTAAAAGCTCCCCTTCAACCTATGCATTTTATAAGTTAAAACTAAGAAAGCACAATGCAACAAATAAGCATGCTCATACAAAAGCACATGATTGAGATTTTTCTTTTAAATCAAAAAGAGCTTTTAAAAACATTGACATACAAAGTTATAAACTCTCCATAAGTATGAACATTAATTCAAACATATATGCTTTTCAATTAGTATGCAAGAAAAATTCTGAAGAGCACACAAGTTTGGTTCTACAAATAAAGAAATGGACCTGTGCAAATATTGAACTTTATAGTAAGCATCATATTCAGATAGTTTATCATTTGAATATCTTTTTCTTTCTTTGATACCCTTTCTTACTGGGGTCTATTAATGGTCAGTTTAAACATTTTTAAATTACTTATGGGACTATAGTCATACCCAAATATATATAATGCAATAATTGAAAAGGGTAATGGTCAAAGATTACCAAAGATTATTTCTTTGTTATTTTAACTTGTATATAGTGTAGTATTGCTCATGTCTCCCTTTTGCATATAGGTCATTGTCTCTTAAGCTTCTGCTCTTTCTCTTTTCAAAGTAAGTAATTTGGTTTCCATTTGAGCTGTTTTCTTGAGATGAGTGAGAGGATTGCTTCCAATGCTTCTCCTTGTGATTTGCAATTGCTACTTTAAAGTTTTAAGAAGCTTTTCTTTTTAGTATCCTCTTTCTTGCAACAACATGTTCTTTCTTTTTGGATTTATTCTACACATATGAAACACTAAAAGAACATTTTGGTACCCATATGTGTTTTGGTCCAGAAGGGTTAGTGGTGTTCTTTGAAACCCATTTCATGCCTATGCTTAAACCATTTCTCCTAATATTGCACAAATGAGTTATATGCCCCTTTTTACCACAATATGTGCATAATGGTGAGTTAAGCATTATAGTAGACATAAAGAATTTTGAACAGCATTTATTTTTCTCTTTAGGCTCATCCCTATAGCCAACACCCAACTTGTCAAACACACAATTTTGTTCGTCAAGTGAAACATTTAACTTATCTTTACTTTAGGTGAAATTGGTTATTACCTTAGTTAACTCCTCTTTTTCTTTAACTAATCTATCACATGAATCACAAGAGGAAGCGTGTGTGTGGGTTTTACAGATGTTTTCTGTAATATCCCTATTTTTATGAGATCTTATAAAATGAATAAAAGATGAGAAACGAAACGAGATGAAAAAGCTAGATATAATTGGGTTTTAGAATAAATTAATTTTTCATCTAATTTTCTGAAGAAGTTATGTTCAGTCGTTAATTGAAATTAATTTTCCATAAGGTTTTTAGCAGAAATTAATTCCAGAACTTACCCCGGAAAATATGCAATATACTACTTGAATGAAAGCCTGCTCCAAGTTGAGCGCAACGATATAAGTATTGCATAGTCGGGAGGTCCAAGTTAAGAGATAGACCAATTTGAAGTTAGTGTGAATAGTGAGAGAAATAATAAAAATATTGGTCTTTAGGTAAAATTACAAGAAAGTGCCCGAAAGAATGAATAATTACTTTTTTGACCCGGCTTAAGGGCAAAACAGTCATTTTCCAAATAAGAAGTAAAATATGAATAATAAATTGGAGGACCAAAAATGAAAAATTTGACATCGTAAAATGCAAAAGGAATTAGGAAAAATTAAAAGACATTGTTAAGCGACATAAGAGGCAAAAAGGTAATTTTTCCAGGTTAAACAGAAAAATGAGAAAATTATATTTTAACCTCATAAATTAAGAATGTTTTCAAGTTGGTCCCTTAAGAATGACTCAACGTGACAGGGAAAAAGAGAAAATAAGTTTGGGGAAAATTACACTTAATGACTCGAAAGTTCTAAAAATTATAAATTAGCCCCGAGTCAAGGGCATTTTTGTAAATATAAAAAATTATAGGCAAAATGAATCTCTCAATGAGATAAGCCCAATGAAATATAGTATAAAATTTATTAAGATCAAAATAACATTTATTGGGTAATTAGGGTTTAATATTAATATTTTACCTAATAAAAGTCATTTTGGACTGCAAGAAGAGGTAATAGTAATTCAAGAAAAATTTATGGGCCTGACTAAAATATATATTTGGGGTCAAAATAATGATTTTGGACCAAAAGTAATTGTTGGATAATCCTGTACCAATTTAATGATAATTTTGGCAAAAATACTTAATCGGTACGGGTAAATTTAATCGGTAAAGAGTATTTTGGTCAATTATAATTCATAAAGAAATTTTTGGCAAAAAAATGGGGTGAGACACGTCTGAATGAACAGATGGGATACAAATAGAATTATGTGAAAAGCTTTTATGTTATAAAGTAACCAAAGTTAAAAAGATTAATCATGATTAAACTTGCCATTAGATATCTTTCCTAAAAGCCTTGAGTTAAGTGATTAGCCTTCATTTCCACCTCCATTCACGTCTGAAACTGCAGCAAGAAGAGGAGAGAAGCACGAAAAAAATTGGAGCCAAGAAGCAAGATCAATAAGAAAAGTTTGGTCCTCAAACTTCTAAGGTAAATCTCTACAGTTACCACCTTGTACACACTTTAGTATTGTGGTATTTTATGGAGTATTTTCTCCTCTTTCACTCTTGTAATTTTCTGCCTAGAGAGAGAGTAGAGAGATAAAATGAAGCCATGAAGAAATTAATCCATGAAAAGTGATGTATAGGCTTCAAGGATTAAGAATATACCATTAGATTGCAAATTAATCGGGTAGATATTTTTCTACATTTTTGTGAATTTCCTGCCTATTTAGGGTTTAATATAGGAAACCAATTTCAAGTTTTTTACCCCAAAAATGGATTCCTTGGGTCCAAATTATGTAAATACAAGTGTGTTGTACAAGAAATACCTCAAGGAAAGTAAAATAAAATTTTTAGTCCAAGTATGTCTACTTTGTGAAGGGGTTCATCAAATTAGTGACTAATGACCTTAAATTGTGTTATATTAGAGTTCAAGAAAGTGTTTTAAGATCAATGGAAGTGTCCACAAAGTTTGGAGATCATTGGAATGCAAGAAGGTAGTTATTTTCCCATTTATGCCTAATGTTATCATGCTTGATTTTCATGATTTTATAACTTGCCATATATTTGTTTGGATACTTTGTAATGAATTTACATTGTTGGCTGGTTGTTTGAAGGGTTTGATGACCCTAGGATGTCCATTTTCTAAGGTGTTACTATGCCAAAATTTTTATGAAATTGTATGGCATAATATGAATTTATGATCTTATGATTACCATTGATGATTTTATGAGATGTTATGATAATATGCTTGCATAATTGGGTGTAACTACTGAGATTCTTTGAATCTCATTTCTTTCCAAATATTAACTATGCTAGGGCAAGGATATGGAAGTATTCAAATAAATGCAAGGGAAATGAAGAAGATGATGGGGAATTACTTGATTTTGCAAGTTATAATGATAAGTTAAGAAAATATGTATCTGTATGTATGAGATGAAATTCTGTAATTATACATGATTATGTTCCTTAAAGACCTCTTATGATTTTATGTGTGGATTCGGAATAATAAATGTTGATGCATGATGTTTATGAAGTTTATTATATGGGTTATGGCATAATTATGAACAAGATGACCAGTATTAATTTAAGTAGTAGAACTCTATTCAAAACAGAGTATCCTATATAAGTGTTATACATTCTCTTAAATTAGACAAAACAAGCTTTTCATAGAGCTAAAGAACACCTAAATTGGACAAGTGTATGATTTATAATGAAATTTTGAAATTAGGATTCAAAACTGGATAGTATTGGAAAAACTGGAACTTACACTGTGAACACTGGATTTTTCAAAAGACATTATAAAATTGTGTATAGCTCTAAAAATTTAGTAATTTTCATTTATGGAAATCTCCAAGTCTTGGGGAATGAATGCCACTGGTTTGAAACCATTTGGAGCTATAAAGAAGGAGGTATGTAATTTCTCCTAAAACTGTTCCAGTAGAGGTAGTGTTTTGACCTATAATAGTTAAGTTAATGTCATGCCTTGTACAAGTTGAATAAATGTACAAGAAAAGTATTTCTAGAAAGTAGACTCACATATCTTTCCAATGACATAAGGAATGCATAAATTAACTTAGGGTAGAGTGAGATATGAATTTTTAAATATAAGGACAAAATCCTGAGAAAGAGAAAATGGCCAAATGTACAGTAAATATTTGAGAAATAAACTGTATAAATTACTCAAGATAATGCTATGTTTCATATTTTTCTCATGTATATAAGGTTTTTATCTATTTTTATAGACTTAAATCACTATGAAATGATTTTTATATAATTAGTTATGCATTTTCAAAATTCAGTCAGCAAAGTGGAAACTACCATATGAACAGTAACCGAAAATTTTGGAAATTCTGATTTTCATTCTTATGTGATTCAAGCTTAGGATCAAGTATAATTAGACTTAAAAGGAGTCTAATTCATGATAAATGAGTCTAAAAGTAAGGTGTTACATTTTCTAACTTATTTATTTTCTATTTAAGTGATTCTTTTTCATTCTTTTCAAATTCTAATTCATTTTCTAAGGAAATCACTTTCTTCTTACTATGTGCAAGTGCTTTTACTAATCTAATCAATTCATCATGCATTTCATCATAAACATCTTGCAATTCATCAAAAGAATTATCATAATTAGATTCAGAGTCAGAATTTAATACCTCATTATTGGTCTTAGCTATTAAGCATGAATAGGTATCCTCATCATCTCCATCTTAACTATTGCCCCAGATTGCAGAGGTGTGTGCCACTTTAATTTTCTCATTTTTCTTCTTTGAATATCTTCCTCCTTGCCTCTTTAAATGATACTTCATTTTATTTGCATGGTAGAAGTACTTTTGTTTCTGGAGCTTCTTTTTTTTTTTTTATGTTGAGGAATCTGCCTAATTTGATGGTCAACTATTTCAGCTCATCCTCCTCATCATCACTGTTGCTATCATCACTTTCATCATTAGTATCATCATCTTTTGAGCTCTGTGATATAGTAGCTTTGAACCTCAACATATTTTCTTTATTTTGCTGCTCCCACAGAATGTCTAGTTTTCCTTCATGTTCAGCAAGGCTCCCAAACAGTGCAGTGACAGACTGATATGATTCTCCTTTTGTTTTTTCAATAGCTATCACTTTTGGTTGCTCTTCTTTGGAGAGAGCTCTGAGTATTTTGCATACTTGTTCTCTTTGTGTGTACCTCTTTCCAAAAGCTGCCAGATAATTAACAATATGAGTAAAACAAATTTACATTTCTTTAAGAGGCTCTCCATTGTTCATCTTAAAGGCTTCATATTCTATTGTGAGAGAGTTGAGCTTGTTTTCCTTCATTCCTTAGTTCCTTCATGGGTAATCTCTAGAGCATCCCACATTTCCTTTAATGTGTTGCAATCTGACTCTCTAAAGAATTTATCTTATGAAAGAGCACTAACTAATGAGTGTTTTGTCTTGAAGTTCAGTAGGACTCTTTGCTTATCTTTATCATCACATTCTTCTTTTGACTTCCCTCTATATGTGCCATCATTTTGCATCTTCTTTGGCACAAAATCTCTTTCCTTGATGACAAACCAGATTTCTAGGTCTATGGATTGAAGAAATATTTGCATCATCATTTTCCAGTATCCATAGTGTTTACTGGCAATCCAACTTTAATACTAATTGTTAGGTTTGGCTGATCACTTAAAAGGGAGGTGAATTGGGTAATGCAAGATTTTCACCCTTTTTAAGCACACCCCAATTTCACTAAGGAATGTAGGAGAATAGGGATGAACAGAGGGTGATGAAGTGAATTGGAGAACTAAGGAGATGAAGACTAAGACACCAAAATTTATTCTGGTTCGGCTCTAACCACTTGACCTACACTACTGCACTAAACATTTTCTAGATTGGGTAAAATGGACTTTCTAGATCGGTTCTGGTGCAGATGTAGAAGTGACTGATATAGAAAGTTCTATTTATTAGATCAGTTATTTACTTGATCTAGAAAATATTCTCTAAATAGGTTTTTAAACACTCGGTTTAGAAAATAAGAAAAAGAATGTCCCAGGCAAGACTTTCTAGATTGGTTTCAAGTTTATAACTAATCTAGAAAGTATATTTTCTAGATCGGCTATGACTTATAATCGATCTAGAAAGTGTAATTTTTTTTAAATATATGTACTGAATCTTACATCCATTCTCCCTGTTTACAATCATGCAAAATGTATACTAATTTACATGCAATCAGCTAGCACCAATAACACATTTGTATTTGAACCATGTGTATTTTCTACTCATAGGTCATAATATAGTCAACAAAATCATTGCATAAACAAAAAAATGCAGTAAATAACTCAGTGTCTTCCAAATTTAAAGGGCTATTAATGCCTAAAATCAACTTAAAAGTATAATAGCATAAAATCATCACTCTAATAAAAACTTATCATAACCAATATTTAGCTTTCATTTCAATATCCACCCTATGCAAAGATCAAGAAGAGATATCTATATCAGTTAAAGTTTTCATTCCACCTGAACCAACTACTTAGCATAGAGATCAATTAGCCACCATCTAGTTAACCTAAAAGTTTAACAACATACATCAAGAGAAGCTTTAGAAAGTAGTTTGAAACTTATTTAGAAAGTTTTCACAATCAAAACCTGACCTTTAAAGTAAAGTAGTTTTTAGAAAATAGCTTGTCAAACACCTTTAAATGCCATTAATTTCCTCTTCAAAAAAAGGATCCTCATTGTCGAATATCTGCAAGTTCAAAGCCCATTAAAACATGAACAATTTACAAAGGAGCAAGACTAAGTTATACATACTATAATCACCTACTCGAATGATCCAACATTGCCTAAAGTGATGATATTGAACATGTATATCATCACATAATATCCACATAGGTGACCCCTACTTGTTTTTTACACTACAGATGAACAAAGAATGACCAACATCATAAAAGAGTGAAATATTGTTGTAAAAAGGGCTTGGGGTTCAAACTCTTACCTTTGGGTAGAACCATGAAGTCTTCTTCAGCTAATGTGCGTGTTGACCCTATAGGACTTTGCTTGATACCATAGCGTTAAGTTCAAATACATGCAATGAATTATATTATAAAGTAATAATAATAAATATTAGCAAGAAAATATTTACACAAACATGCTTACATGTCAATCATATCCTTGAAATCATCTTTTGGCAACATCGATGCGAAGCAAAACCAAGTGACAGTATTTTGCTCAAGGGAAATAACCATCAGTTGCCAATGGTCCCTACAAAATAGGGAATGAATTACACAACTACAATATCAATTCAATTACAATGTTTTTCTTACCCTTGATAATATGGTACAAGGAAACATTGCTTGTTGCCTTCTTTGAGCCTAGATCTTATGTAAGCTGATATTACAGATGTCTTGTTACCTTGCCTTTGGATGTGATGTGAACATATGAAACTATACTTATTACTTTTTCCTGATAAGTTGCAAAGGTGATGGAGATACCTTCGATATTGTAAATATATGACTTTTAAAAGTTAAATGCTTAGACATCATCTAGAAAGAACAATAAACTTACTTCACAAATAATTGCAAGATCGATATGTTCAACTTATCAGTTATGAGTAGCTCCATCACATCCCTCTGGTAAATGTAGAAGTCATAATCACTAGTATCATTCACAATCCATAAATCCATATGAACCCTTATAGGATTTTTATGTTCATTGCCACTACACACAAATGTGTCAATGGATCCATCTGGGGTTGGGTCTGGGGCATTGAAGTAGTTTCCTAAATAACTAGTGCTGCACTCGTGCGATGTATGATTCATTCAAATTACTGTAAAATATATATATAGTACAAAGAATGTTTTGATAGTATTAATTTAATTCTAAATTTATCTAACTTATGTGGTGTTAAATTGTTCAAGCAAAAATCACATTACCAACTAATACCCTTGCATAAACAATATATTTAATTAAAAAAGAAAACTTTAAACATCAATATCCACAAATAATAATATCAATAATATCAAGGTTTCTTAAACTAAATTGTTGAAAATCTCTCTCTAAACAATACTAGAAATTATGTCGGATATTTTGATATCAGAATCAAGGGTTAAAATTTTCAATTCCTGCCTACTACTCACATAAGACACATCAACAAAGTTGATTATGTGTGAAAACTGGCATGGGCAAATATACTTACTCTGATCTAAAATATAAATTATATTTGAACACATGCACACAGACCAACAAAAAGAGTTAACTAATTAAATTTATTACAAACTTGCATTATTTTCTATCATTACCCTTAATAAAATAATTTTCAAGACAATTTTCTTTCACAAGTTAATAAATGCAAGTGTAAATTAGGAAAAATAATTAATGCTTTTGACTTTACTTTAATAGGACATATTTTTTATGAAAAAAAGAATCTAAAACAGGACTTGTATTCTAGACTTATCTAAAAAATTTAATGATACTATTGACATACATAATGAATATGTTAACATTTGTCATGATAAATGTGAAAATTTTATATGAAAATATATGTAAGTATTATGTGAAAATAGTATAAGTATGTCTTACAATACATTGACCAATCTTATAGAAAAAGTGATTCATGAACCAATGTGCGGCTGGTCAAGTGGTCACGGACTTGACCAACATTCCTTGGAGTCGAGGTTTCGATTCCTGAGGGGTACAGCAACGTAAAAAATAAGTCTTTAAAGAGGGTTTCCCATCAATACCGTTGCCACCGCAAGGTCCAGCAAAACAAGGTCCAGATTAGTCTGGGGTGGACAATAAACCCAGGTTATCTCAAGATACCGAGCGCAATAGCAAAAAAAAAAAAAGAAAGAAAGAAAGAAAGAAAAAGTTATTCATGTATCAATAACTCATATGATTGTGTATCTTATATTGCATATTGAATCTTCTATTTATTGCCTTGAATATGGAAAATTGAGAATATGTTTACCTTTGAAAGAGCAATAATGAAGCTATACCCCAAAAGGAAATATTTACAACAATTTAAGATTAATAAAAAATAATAAAATACTTTAAAAAGTTCTTTATTTGTTTGTTAAATATTAAATAATAACTTTTATAAATCGAAATTTTCTCATAATAAATTGATATATTTAATTCATAACTTGTGGTGGATTTTTTCATAATAAGGTGACTCATTTAAATCATGATTCGTTGTAAATTAACCCATTTAAATTATTTAATATGTAATTTATAATGTGTTTAACTATATTTAACCTATAATTTGTAATATATTAACGCATTTAATCTATTATGATAACCCTATTATTAATCCTTAAATATGCTACGGATAATTTTAAATACCAGCAATTACAATGAAATTTTTTAAGTTGTTTACTTGCATGTCTCCATATGAAATTATGTTTTTTTGTCTCAAAAATTAATTAACTTAATATTAAGATTGTGAATTCACTTGAATTCAAAATAATCAAATTATCTAGTAAAGACAACTATAAAGTTAACTTTGTCAATATATTGCATGATCAATATGTCAAATTACCAATTAGCGAATTTTTCAAATATGAAATTTAAAATAATATGATTAATGCTATCTTTTAATTAATATAATTCAAAATTATACTCCTTGTGATTCTTTTTAAGAATTCAATTTGACAAAAAATTGGTTGTTTTAATTTATCCCTCCCATTAAAAGTCCAAGACAATAAATTATTATTTTTTTCAATTATACTCATATTTGTTAATTAAAAAGTTAATGACAAAAATAATTACTTTTTCTACTTATTCATTTCTTTAAGGACATATTCAAAAGTCTGGCAAAAAAGGGCATATTTAAAAGGAATTCCTATTTAACATCGGTGATAAAGATTACAATCAATGCTAAAGGTCATTTACTCCCTTTTATGTTTTATTCTTTTCATAAAGTGCCATCTAGAAGGTTTATTTAGTCCTTTTGCAAAATGTTATATCATATTTTAATATTTTTTTCTTAATTACTTTATTGTCCAGTCCACATCGTAAATTGTTACCCTTAATTCATTTTTATTGGTCAATTATTTTTTTATTAATATTCTCTTTTTCACATAATGATTGATAATTTAATGAGATCTACCTTATTTTAATATGTAAGGATAAAATTGGTATGTTATGCTATTTTTTAATAATTTTAAGAGTATAGGTAACTCTTCTTAATATCCATGTGTTTGGTGAAAATATCTTATAAAAAGGACCAAAGAGAGTAATAAAATTAATTATGCTGATAATATAATTAATGCTGAACATATTGCTAATTGAATAATATTGATATGTTTAAAAATTGATATTATAAAATTCTACTACTCCTTCTTATTCTTAATGTTAGACCTTTTTAATTGAGTCACATGAATTAAGAATATGTGTTAAAGTTAGATAACTATATTATTTTTTCAAAAATTAAAATATTTTTTTAAAACTGTACTTATTTAATTTCTTTCTCTATCTTTTTAGGGTGAATTAAATAGGGGTATTTTTTGAAAAATATGTAATAAAAACTATATCATATTCTAAAAATGATCTTAGGACAAAAAAAAGTATTAAATTAGTCATGAAATTCATTGGTACATCATAGTGTTATTCCAATTATCAAGTTTCCACTGTTCAGCGAGTATGACAACTTTAAGGCACCGATACTAAACCATACATAGGATAGCACTTCTTTTTTCTTTTTCTTTTTTGACAAAAAATCACTTTTTAATTTATCTTGGAGGCTGGAAAGCAATACAACACTATATCTATAAAAAAGGGTGGAGAATCGACTAAGGGTTAGAATAATAATTGGTTTTTTTTCCTAAAAAAAAGACTCATGTTAGAATTTACATATCACAACACCATTTCACATAATCATGTATTGAATTTAAAATAAAAAATAACATTAAAACATAATCAAAGATTACATAAGAAGTGGGTGAATACAGTGTTATCAATAAAATTAATTGGAAATCTTTTGACTATGGGAACAAAAATCAAAATTATTTACAAAATCACATTTAAATCTCAATCAAAACTCACGGAAGGAATGAGGCTACTAATTTCCTATAATTGAGTTGAAATCATCATATTAATGATGGAGAACAAAAAAATATTTTAATATATAACAAACTAAATTTATATTCCGTGATTTTCAATTAATTTTTTTTGGGCCAAAATTTTCAATTACTTTGAAAAAAAATAACAATTAATAAACAAAACAATAAATTGTGAAAAATTGATAGTTAAATCCAATAATTCCACAAATTTAATAATTCAAATAAGATAATAAAATTAACATATATATTTTTATGATAATTTTGAATATTATGTACCAATAATTACATTTAAATTTAAATAAATATATTATAATAATATATTTTATATGTATCATTCACATTTAAACTATAATCATAAAAGCAATAATTTTTTATATATTTTCATCTTTAATAAATGGTTTCAAAAATAAATTTGAAATAGTGTATTTGTGAATTAAAATCTAGATGGAAATATTGATAGTCAAATGAACATAAATTGTCACAAAAAGAATTTGCATTACTTTCTAATTGTAATTAGATAATTAAATTATAAAAATATATTGATTGGTGTGGTAAGTCCCACTTTATTCCATCTCATCAAGATTATGTGGCAGTATAAAATTTCAACACATCACCCAAGTGTACTTTGCTTGAATATAGATAATAGATGGAGTAATTATTAAAAAAAATACTACATGTTATACAAAGTATAAATAAAACATAAGATAGTAACAATGGAACTACCTGAACAAGTCTTTTTGGCCATAGAATAAAATTATTTAGGGCTTGCCCTACTGTGTTCACCTCGTCATTATGGAATGGTATTGGTGCATCTGGAACTTCAACCCGATCAACTACCCTCACTTGATCATCCTTCATTTTTTTGTGAGGGATGATTGAGCCCAAGTTGTAAACTTTACCATAAGCCACTAATCGCTTGTGAGGATCCTCTAGATATAGCTCACATGGTTGTCTACTATCTTGGATGGGAGGATCCTCAGATGCAAGGTCAGGAATACAACTATCTTTTGTACTTTGAACTATGGGAAAATTGGTTCCCTAGACAAATGTATCTAGTCGTGATGGTATTGCCACTATGCCAAATAAAGACATCACTTTATCCTTTATAGTTGCCACTTATGTTGCCACCTGTGCTGCCACCATCATTTTCATCTGATCCCTTGTCATGATTCTTGAGCCATGACGTTTAGTTTATCCAAAGTACTACTTGATAACTACTCCTCTTCCAACTCCTTTGACATGGCCAAGGTGCTCTGGTTTCCCAAGAACAGTGGCTAAGATATCATTCCTTCCATTAGGAGTGAAGCTTCCCTTGGAGTACTGTTCTTGAAGAGAATCCTGTAACATATAAATAACAAATATTTTTAAGACTTGCATAACTAAAGCCAAATAATTCTTTGATTAGTCCTAACTTACTTACAATCTGCTCAGCAACTACACGAGCCTCCTTAGTGACATATTCTCCTTCCTTTGTCTACCGTGCAAGCTTCCATTTCTCAGCACAAGTGGGTGGAGATGGAGGAGAAGTAATAGGTGATGAGTCACCTTGAGAATCTTAATGCTCCTTAAACTTTTGTTTTATAACCTTTTCTTCAAGAAAGTCATAACCCCCATGTGACAATCTTTGGGGGTAAACATTTTTTGCTTGTAACTCTTGGGCTTTTTTTCTCTTCTCCTGTTAACAATAAGTGAATAAAATCATTTCATTTTCATATTCTTAGTTTACTAACCTGAAAATTTTCATCCTGATGACTTTCGACAAATTTATGCCAAGTCCTTTCTTCAAGAAATTGATAATCCTCACAAGGATTTACTCCGTTTAGCTTACCAAACATATATCTACTGGTGAGACTAGTCTTGAAGGCCTTCCATCATTCCCCTGCATATTGAATCAACATCTTCCTCAATAATTCATTAGGAGGAACATCATAAGTGAGCTACAATACACATATATACAAGGAAGTTAGTGATATAATGATATAGCTAAATATAATATTTACAAAAGTAGACAAGTGTATGGTGATATACCGTGATAGTTTCCCAAATCTAATCCTTCACATAATTAGGTATATTTTCCCACTCATTCTTTAAAATGCTTGCCTTACTACATCCTAGAAGGGCAATAAAACTTTTAAACCTCTTCCTATTAGGCTCAATTGGATTCCAACTCTCATCAAATTCAATATGTATTCACCACCATGACCGAGGGTCAACTCCTTCAACCGTGTGCCACTTCTGCCTCTTTTACGTGTAGATTAATGGGCTTGCCCACTCTGAGTATAATTGTAACATCTAAATTTCTATGATTTTGTTGAATTCTAATTTAGAGAATTATTGCATAATTAGAATTAAAAGAGCTTAAATATCTTATGAAAATCAAATTAGGGACTAAATTGTAAAGGATGATCAGGGACCAAATTGAAAGAAAGTTGGATGGCATAATTGAAAATATTAATTTTTAGCAAAAAGACAAAAAAGGGGACATAGATGTCATTTTCTCAAACAAATTATCTATTCAGTATTTGCTAAGACTGGTTATAGGAGATGATTCAGGAAAATTATTGTAAGAAATTATACTCTAATAAGCAAAACCAAAAAATAGATATATTGGGCAGAAAATTGATCTGAAGTTCCATAATATGTAAATTAATAAGAATTAGAAAATAAGTCTGGATCAGGAAACTTAGATATATTAGGGTATAAAAAGAGATACTAGATTTTTCTATAAGGTTTAAATAGCTATAGAATCGGTCTAATGGATATTGGGCCAAAATCAGAGTCCAGGCCCAGTAAGACTGCACCAGTTTCTTAATGGGCCAAAAGTACTATTCATGGAGGCCCAATAAAGGTATAGAAAACCCTAATAGAATAGGGATGATTTTTGGGAAACCCAGAAATATTATTGACAAGAATAGCTCAAATGATGTCAAGAAAGGATAAAGAGCCCAATGAGCCCAATTCACCTGATTTCCAGGCTAATTAAATTATAGGTGACCCAGTAGTCTATGAAATAATCAAGAATAAGTTCAAAATGATATTATAAGGTTTATAATAATCCTCTATGCAGAGAAGTTACAGAAAAAACTAATCATCACTAATTTTATCGGTATTTTCGGTTAGAACCCAATAAGGTAAAATATCTTCTAAATTAAATTATATGGGCTTAGCAATGATTAATTAAGGTCATAATGAGTTTGAAATTCATGTTTTAAATATATTTATGCATGAAAAATTTTACCAGGCAAAATTTACATAATTAGAGCCCGAAAACCCGGTATATGTTGAAATTAGGCCTAGAATTAAATGGTTTAAGCCCAAATAATTAAAGGCACTATCTTGGGCTGAATTATCACTCAAAATTTCGTGCAAAAGGAGTGAAGAAGAGTTAACCACCATGCATGATACTATTTCAAAGATTAGGTGTCAAAATTGGAAGTTTGGATGAAGTAAGCTTATGTAAGCATAATAATGCAATATTTACCTTATTTGGAGATAAAAGTGGCATCCAAATTAATGACAAGAGAGGGAAAATTAATTAAATAACAATTATGTGAAGAAATTAGGTGTATGGTGGAGAAAAGAGATGATATAGTGCAATTTTAGCCCTTGGATCAAAAGTTAATCAAATCGATGGAGTTGCTTCTTGTTGTCTATAAATAGGCTCTTCCTCCCCTCCATTATTCACACCAAAAATGAAAATCCACCATATAGTAGTGAGAGAGTGAGTTATAGAGAGAAGGAGGAGAAGAGGAAAGGAAAATTTGCAAGTTTAAGGTAACATCTTTTCCCTTTCTTGCATTTTATTTCTAAATGGTTGTTTAGATCTTGTATTTATATAATTGGTAGGTAGAAAACATGTTTATGTTATGAATATGATGATGATGTTGGATCAAAATGGTGAAAGAATGATGAATATGCTATGAATTTTGCATGAACAAGCATGAACATGTGAAGAACATGATGAACATGCTAAAAGATGCCTTTTGATCCTAAATGTTACCATGCCAAAATGAAAGCATGTTTCTTGCAATTATTTTTAAATATTATGCTAAGAATGGGATTATGATGTTATTGGGATTTTCTTAAATCTCACCCCACCAAATATCTAACCATGATTAGGTTCAATTCATGTGAAAGGCAAGGAGATAAAGGAGGATCCATGAAGAAAAGTTTAGAAATAGGAAGGGCATTTTGGATGCTTATGTAATATCAAGTATAATGACATTTTATGTCACAATTATGTAAATTATGTGTGACTCCTAGATGATGAATAAAAGTATGTTTTGGATCAATTTTATATGTGTTATGTGACTACCATTGAAAGTATGGTATTATAGAATTTTAGGGAATGAAATTTGGAAAAATTAGGGTAAAATTGCAAGTAAATTCACGAAATTTACAGTAGTAATCTCCTAATAGAAGTCCAAATTAATATTTTTCTCTTATAGAGTATTTTAAGAGATGAATTTATCAATTTGAACCACCCTTAAATGATTTTTCTAGAATTAATTATAATTTTTCAAAGTTCAGCGAAATTTTTATATTTACCAAATGAATAGTGACTTTTGGTAAATTTTTGGAATTTTCAAATTTGGCCGAAATTTGCTTCCAAATACATCTAATTGGAACCTAAACTACTAAGAATGAATAGTAAATGGTTCCTAAAGTTAAGGTGTGACAATAATCATGAGTAGACTGGTTGCTAGAAGGATTCTCCATGTACCTGTTTAGATAATAAGGTAATAAGGTAAGCATATTGAAGGTAATTTAAGTATGAAATAAGATAAGTAACAAACATAATTCAAACTTAAATTTTATAAACTGTCATATAAACTATGAAATAAGATATGTAATAACTTAATTCAAACTTCATGCAAGGTTATTCTCTCATATCCCTTCATTATGATTGTCTCTTGCAGGATATACTTCATCTTCTTTATTCAGTTCAGGTAGCTTTGATGAGAAAGGAGGAGTCTCACAAATATTGGAACTTGATTTATCATTCTCATCACCAACTATCATCCTTTTCCCTTGGAGAACCATAGATCACCTTTTATCTTCTGGATAAGTGACATAAAACACTTGTTTCGCTTGGGTTGCCATGATAAAGGGCTCCTCCTTATATCCTACCTTATTAAGATCCACCAATGTAAATCCTAACTCTTTTTTTTGGACACCATTATTACTATCAACCCACTTACATTTGAAAACAGGCACTTTAAATTTAGTATAGTCAACCTCCCAAATCTCTTCAATGACCCCAAAATAAGATATGGCCGCCAAAACTAGGTTTTTATCTTTTGAACTTGAAAAATGCATTGACTATGCTACTACCATAACCCTACTATTTTGCATTGTACTCTTGTCATCCTGGGCCTTTGTTTAAAAGGAATACACATTGATGTCATAGCCACTATAATATATGACATCAAAGTAAGGCCCATCGGCTAACCATCTTATTGTATCAAAGATATTATCATCATTAATAACTTGTTCATTAAACCATGATCTGAAAGTCCTGTTGCTCATTCACCAACCATTTATCATTCTTTCGAGGGTTTTTTTCCTTTATAATACTTTTATGGGTAGCCAAGTAAGGTTGAACTTCATTAGTGTTATTTAAAATGTATAGATGTGCCAATAGTACTTCTTCACGACCTATGCTCTTCACTTTTAACCCTTGTGTACCCTTACCTACACCTCTTTCCTTATGGTGAGACTTTGGAAGTGTACCAGCTTCTGCTTTTGCTAAGTATTCAGTACAAAACTCAACTACTTCTTTGACAACATATCTTTCAATAATTGATGCTACAAGCCGATGTGGATTCTTCACATGCCCCTTCAAGATTTTCATGTATCGCTTGAATGGGTATATCCACCATAAATAAACAAGGTCACACAACCTTATCTCTCTCATTAGATGGATCATTAAATGTATTATAATGTCAAAATATGATGGTGGAAAGTACATCTCAAGTTGGCAAAAGATAATGGCAGCATCATTTTACAATACATCTAATTTTTGGGGGTCAATGACTTTGTTACATATGACATTGAAGAAGAAGCTTAGCCTGGTTATGACATGTCTCAATTTTTTTTGGCAATATGTCCCGAATAATCACTAGTAATAGTTGTTATATCAAGACACGACAATCATGAGACTTTAAGCCTATTGATTTCAAATCTTTCATTGACACAAGCCTTTTAAGATTTGAAGAATACCCTTGGGGCACTTTAACACTATGTAAACACTCACAAAAACTTCTCTCATTTTTGGACAATGTATGACAAGCTGGGGGCAAATAAGTCCTCCTACCTACTAGTTCTGGAGCTAACTCTTGCTGTATTCCTATTGCAACCATATCTTTTCTTGTGTTCACACAATTATTTATCGTGCCTTGTATATTAAGAAGCATTCCAATTAGACTATCACACATATTTTTCTCTACATGCATCACATCAATACTATGCTTGACCTCTAGACTTCGCCAATATGGAAGATCATAGAAGATTGACCTCTTTTTCCATAAATTCCTTTTAGTTGCAAGTTTCTGAGTCTTTCCAAAGATAACATTGATGTCTTTCACTTATTGATAAACTTGCTCTACATTTAATGCCTCAAGTGCATCTTCATACCCTTGTAAGCCGTTGAAAGCTTTTTTTAATCTACGATACGAGTGGTTCTATTGAAGAAATCTCCGATGAGCAAGGTAGACTATCTTCTTTCCATACTTAAGTTAATTACAATGTGTGCCTTCTTGACAGATATGGCATGCCTTATGTCCCTTAACACTATACCCAAACAAGTTTCCATACGCTGGGAAGTCATTTATCATGCAGAAGATCATGGCATGCATCTTAAAAGACTCCTTGTGATATGCATCAAACACATCCACACCTTCATCCCATAGCATTTTCAAGTCTGCAATCAAAGGTCCCAAGCAAACACCTATGTCATTTCCTGGCTATTTTGGACCTGAAATCATCATAGACAACATGATATTCTTGCGTTTCACACACAACCGAGGAGATAGGTTGTAAATCACCAAGAGAACAGGCCACAAACTATGTTTAATGCTCATGTTACCATAAAGGTTCATTCCATCTGTACAAAGTCCAAGCCTAACATTTCTTGGCTCACTACCAAAGTTAGGAAACAATTGATCAATTACCTTCCATTAAGGGGAATTACCCGAAGGTCGGAGTTTTCCACCAGATACCCTCTCATCTACATGCCATCTTAAGTTCTTTGCATCTTTTGCATTAGCAAACAAGCGCTTGAACCTTGGTATTATGGGAAGATACCATAACACCTTTGCAGGAGACCCTTTAGTGCTCATATCACAATTAGAATCACCATTTTCTTTCACTTTGTAGTGTGATGCCCCACATTTTGGACACACATGTAGCCCTCATACTCATTTCTATATAATATGCAATCATTAGGGTAAGCATGTATCTTTTTATACTTCATACCCATTGGGCACAATATTTTCTTTGCCTTATAGTTATGATCCGGTAGTACATTACCTTCCGGAAGCATGATTTTCAACAACTCAAGCAAATCTATGAAACTCTTATCGCTCCACCCATTTATCGCTTTCAAGTTGACCAATCTTAACACAAGTGACAATCGTGTAAATTTAGAACATCTCGGGTATAAAGGCTTCTCTGCGTCACTATACAAGCTATCATGTACATATGCTTGCTCAAAGGCTTCTACTCCAACATCACAAATCATGTCCTCTAGTCGATCATCTATATCTAGATCAACTTTCCCCTTTTGACACACATTTGATGTTTCTAATTCTACATGACATGTCCATCATGTATACCTCTTGTTGAACCCATAACAAATTAAATGATCTCTGATTTCTACAACACTCAGTTCTCTCATTCAAACATTTGACACAAGGACAATAAAACCTCTCATTATTGTTAGGAACATTTCTTCTAGCAAATTCCAGAAACTCTTCCAACCTATTCTCATATTTAACACTCGTCCGTCTGGCATTTATCTAACTATGATCCATAGCTTCCTAAAGGAAGTTGGAGTTCACACAAGTTATAGCTACATGAATGAATAAGACCTCAGCAACATATGGTGGGTAATTATATCAATGAAGAAAATGTACATATATAGGTCTCTGTCAATCAATTACATGCTAGAAAATGTAAAAGTATTTCAAAATGAGGTGGAAAGATTAAATAGAAATAAACAATAAATAAACAAATTACGAAATTCAAAAGAATTGGAACAAAAGAGTAAGATAAATGGTCTTCTAGATTTGAGTTTCTTGCAAAAAGCTAGCCTTGAAAAAGACAAGCAAATTAGTGCTCAATTATTGAACTCTCAAATTGTTGCACTTTTCTTTTTTGGGCTCCATGATTTTCATTATATCTTGGATCAATGGGAATTCATATATATATATATATATACACAATCCAGTTGGCCAATATATATATATCCTTTATGTATATATTGTTCCTACTATTTCAAATTAAAAGGAGGAAGGCTATTTCATTCCATTGCTAAAATGGGAAACCACAACCATCAATTGAGTTGTAATATCTAAACCACCATTAATTTCTTTTAATTAGTGCTAAAACATGTTGTGGAGAAGAGCACTAATGTTTCAATGTTCAAGTGCTCCTTCTGAGAAGAAAAATCCAAAACATCATCAACCCAAAGAATGATTATTTCAAAGAAAATATAACTTTTACTGGACACTAACTTTTTTTTTGGAAAATAAATTTGATAAAGGCCGTATGAGATACATGAAAGAGGGTTATAAATTTTTTTTTGTTAAATAAATGCATTGGTAGTAGTATAGTTTTACTTATAAGTTTATATTGAGAGGTAAGAATAAGAGAAGAGATGCAGAAAGAATTAATTAATGGGAAAAGAAAAGTTAAACAAGATGGTAAGGTAAGGGAGGAGATGGTCACACATGTGGGTTGCGTTGGTGCGGTAAATCCAAATAGCATATTTTTGTTTGTACTGCACAATTCCAATTCCAGACCACATATATTCCGTTTGTTGGAGAGCCTCTCTTTGATGTTTAGATTTGCATAGTATTGTATCCGTCACTAACTTTTATGGATAGAAAAATATCCATCTCTGTTTTAAACTAATAATAAATTTCAACTCACCTTTTGAGTAAAAGCAGTGCAAACAAACAATTCATAAAATACAAAAACACCAAACACAAAAAAGAAATTGTCTTACATCTTCTATTACATAAACTATTTCTTTTTTTTTTTTTGAGCTAAAAGATTTGGAAGGGGACAGTGCACCCACTATACATAACTTGAGTCACAATATATAGGTGTACAAGCCAATAAGGTATTTTGATATCTCTAGCATATCTCTACATTATATCTTAAACAAATCAAATCTTAATATATCTATACAAATGAAATTAAATTAAATATCTACTATGGGCTCCATGATTTTCATTATATCTTGGATCAATGGGACTTTATATATAGTCCAATTGCACAATACACACACACACACACACACACACACACACATATATATATCCCTTTTTTTTTTTTGCTAACAATAAAACCATATCATTAATTTTCATCATCACTAGCAAATTGCCTTCTCTTGTCCTCATCTCCACGATCCTCAGCATCTCCCTCGGTTTCTCATGTCCTCAACAGTACCATCCACCCCAACACAAACACAACACAATATAATATACACACAAGATCATTCACACACACACATATATATCAAACTTATTTTTTTCCTTTCCCACCAACTCTTTTCAAGTTATCACTACTATATATGCTTGTTTTAGATTGGACTCTCAAAATTCTATCCACCAATTTCTTTTTTTTTTTTGTTAAGGTTAAAGTGTTCTCTAATTAACCAAAATCAATTGGGTATGGTTTGACCCAATTAAAAAACAATGGTCTGGGGCTTATACACAGAGGTTCGTGATCTTAGAAATAATTATACATTACGGTGTTCAACAATGTAACCTTAAATTATTAATTACATGATTTAGGTTGATGAGTTCAACACTGCAATAACAAACAAGAACAAACTTGCACAAGCTATAATCACAAGTGGCCATATGCTTATAACACAAGTTGTAACCTTACACAAGCTATAATCACAACAAAAACAATTCCTCTACCCCTACCATATTCCTGACCCTTATATCTCTTTAACCTTAATTTTATAAGAAAGGTTGTTCTCAAGCTCAACATACACAATAACATTGGCCGAACTGAGCTGTAAATAAAAAAAAAAGCAGAAAACCATTGGCCAAACAAGAATAATAATAGTAATGCCTTGCACATGAACAAGAATTCTTTAGTTCCAAACATGACCCAAAAATAGAAAACAAAAGCATACAAAAATTTCTTTCCCAAACCTGAAATAAGAATCACAGGCCTAGACTTGGATGAATGAATAAATCCCAAAATCTGATTTGTACAAGAGTAGAGGCATGGACTTGGACTGAAGATCGAAGAGAAGACAAGAAGCAAAGGTGATCCAAGTTGAAGGTCAAAGGTTGAGGAGCTTGGACTGAACAAACAAAGACAAGATCAAATGAAGGTCATGGAGGCATGGACTGGATGAACAAACGAAGAAAAATTGAGGATATGGTGTGAAGGGGCGAATGGAGGGAGGGGGTGAGGTAGTGAAGAATGAACATTTGAGGCCAAAGGAGAGGTCTGGTGAGGATGCCAAGCTTGAGTGGAGCAACAAAAAGGAAAAAGGGAAGCGGAGCCGTGAAAAAGAAAATGAGAAGGGGACCCGCAGGCGAAAAGGAAAATGTGCAAAGGGGATTGAGTCTGGAGCATGGGTGAAAGGGTTTGAGGAAATTAGGTCAACTTTCTAGATTGGTTTTTTTAAACAACCGGTCTAGAAAGTTAAAACTAAAACTATTATTTACAAAATTGCCACCGGTCATTTTTTAGATCGGTTCTTTAAAAAACCGATCTAGATTACAGATGTAGAAAGCATTTTCTGTACTAGTGCTACGTCCAGTTCCCAATTCATCACTTAAGATTTTTCCCTATGGAACCTCAATACATCCCACAAGTTTCGGTAGGCACTTGTGAAGCCACTCTCCCCACACCCTTACAAGATGTGTAAAATCCCTTAGTGTTTCCCCACACCAAGATTCTACCCAGAAAATAGTAGAAAACAATTATTGCAGAAATGAGACTCTCTTTAAGAGTATATTATACATTGAAAGCTCACTCTATTGAGGTGGGTTTATCCAAGAATGTTGACACAGAAAGATTTTATGTATTAGAACAATATTTTTTATATAACTCACTTAAGATTGTTACCTATAAGTTTAAATGAGATTTTATTTATAGATTTGTGGTTTAATTAAATGTTAGACATAAGATTTATCCATTAGACACAAGTTCTAGCCGTTACTCTGCAAAAAGAGTTGTTCACCAACCGCATTAAATGCATCTGTCTTTCCAAAATTTGAATTTCAGGGTTCAATAAATAAATTTCACAGAGCCAGCATAGTTATATGTTTAACATTAAACTTCATAAATTCGTCTGTCACAGAGTGAAATTCGAATTTTGAGTTTGCTAAAATTAACCCATATTAGTTCACGCTAATTTTCATATTGAAAGTTTGTCTGTTGAAGTTTAAACAATTGTTTCAAGTTTTCACAATACACTTCGAAATTTGAATTTCAGAACCTGAAATTCTTCTGTCAGTGGTACGTTCAACATGATACAAAAGTTTTCTGTTAGAAATTTGACTATTGAAGTTCAAAGTTCGTTGTCAGAGTCATGCTCTAATGGACTCACAAGTTCTCATTTTAAAATTTGCTCTTTAAAGTCCAAAATTTATCTGTCAGGGGTAGTGACAGTGAACTCATTTTGAACTTCACCAATATTTGAATTTTGACTAGACGTCGTGCAAAGTTTTTACACGTTCACTAATAGTGCTTAGACCAAAACTTGAATTTCAGAACTGAAATTTGTCTAACAGAGATGAAACCTTTGTATATTCAAATTTCACCAAACTAAATTTAAATTTTACATAAAATACACATGAGTCAATAACAAAATTCGTTTATTAGCCAATATTTCTCAATTCTAAAATAGCTGACATTAGATTTATTTAATCTAACCCATTTAAAATATATGGTAACAAGATTAAGTAAATTTCAAAGGTTAAACCACCTCAAAATCTAAGTAAAAACAAAATATACCTAATAGTTAGGTCTTTGAAAGTTGAACTCCATTTTCACTTGATCATTCTCATTCTTGGTATACTCCCTTTTGATCTTCCATTCTTGAAGCATCCTTTTTCTTCTTCTTCTTTGAATAAAATATGATGTTGATTCTCAGTTCTTTATTTCAATAATCACTCTTCTTATTTAGACAATTATACACTTGATGTATTACACTTACAGATCAAGTAGTTAGTCCAATTTATATATCCAACTTGTATTATAAAACATAAGAGCATAATTGATATATTAGTATATAGTATAATATATGTATTATAAACATAATTGGATACATGCTAATGCACATTTTACTTCTTTAAGGAATAATATATATAGTAGATAACTATGATACATTTGTTCCTTAGTACTTTATATTTGACATCATCAAAATTTATATTATATTAATTCTAACAATATTTTCTCCCTCTTTTGTTGTGAAATGACCATTTTGACCTTACCTTTTGACAAAATGACTATTTTATCCTTTTAAGCTCTTTTTGATATTTTTATGTTATTTTAGGCCTTAAGCATTTTTCATTATATTTCCAAACTCCCCCAAACATCATAATTAACCTACAATAATTTCATTTCATTTCTAATCATCATCTAGTCATGAAATAAATACAGAAAAATTGGGACGTTATAGGTCTTAGGTGTTTGAATTCCACATGTTGATAAATTTTGGGATAAGGTTGGTGTCACTAGTTAGAAAAATTTAAGAGTAACGTGTAGGCTTTGGAATAATATGAATTAAAAGTCTATAATAAAAGTTATACACATAAAAAATTCAGCTAAAAAATTTTCACTTTGCTATTGATAGTGCCACGGCACAAAATCTAAGTCGTGGCGCCACCCTATTTCCAGCAACCATTGTTTTTGGGTCGAAAACTTCTTTAAAATGTTAACATTGGAGTCTTATTGGTCTATACAGTGGAATATCTTTGTAAAATATCATGTCTCATGAGATTTCTTCCCCAATTGTATGTCTTAAATTTATTTGCCAATAGCCAAGCTTTCCATGTTTAAATGATGTTAATGTTAAAAAAAAGTCATGAATGTGAAAAACAATGTTTTGTAATATGGATTGTTGCATGGGTCTATACAAGAGTATTTAATTGTAAATATCAATTCTATATTCAATTTAATACGAAATACCCCTTGACTTCATTAATGGTGTAAGTTGAATTTGCTATGTTTAATCTTATAAAGTAAGGATGTTACAATGTTAAATACACTTTGGGTGGGAGTTCCAAGAACGGAAAAGAATTGCATTATCATTTATGGTTCTTCTATAATTTTACATGTGTATATTCAAGCATGTTGATTTCTATTCAATTTTGCTGTGTTGTATGAACATTGGTTGTTGAAACTCTATTCTTTCCCATGATTCTTCATTTTTTTTCTGGTGAACTTCTAGTGTGCATAACAGAAAGAAACCGAAGAGTTAATTCTCCTCTATTTTATTATAAGATAGACTTGTTACTTTTGAGTGTATGTTAAATATGCACAAATTTGTATTATGTTGGTGGAATTAAATAGGTGTATGACCTGAGACTTTTGATAACTCAAAACCTTTACACTCTTAATGAATTATAATATCACAATTTTTATGGGATGTTATAAAATAAATAAAAGATGAGTAACGAAGCAAGAAGAAAAGATTATTTATTCGGACCTTAGAAAGAATTAATTTCTCAACTAATTTTTAAAAGAAGTTATATTTGGTCGAGAAAATGCTTTGTTTTCATATTTTCCCATGTAGAGAATCTTTTTAACTATTTTTAGAGACTTAAATCACTTTGAGATGATTTTTCTAAAATTAATTATAAATTTTCAAAGTTCATTGAGTAAAATAGAAAATACACAATGAACAGTACCCAAAATAAAGAAAAATCTATTTTGATATTTTCATACAATCAAGTCTCTAATCATACAATAATATATATAATTGGACTTGAGTTTAAAGTGTTACAACAAAACTTTGCCTTCTTGAGGAAGTTGTCTTCAAACATAATATAAAATTCGATTCCTCATATGCTGCAGTTGTTTGGTCATCCAAGATGGGGAGAATTAAGTGATTAACTCACTTAATTAACTTAACTAATCATGCTTTGACTTGGTTTCTTTACTTTTTTTTCCAAATACTTCTTGAAGAAGTATTTTCAAAAACTAATTAAATAATGGACTCACATGGCAACTGGAAATACATGCCACTTTTGAGGGGTTTATTTTTCAAAAATGCTTCATAATTTTTATCAATCCAAAATAACTTTTATCGATAGATTTCACCCATACTGATTAATTACTTTTATTGTAATTCGTCATTTTATTGGTACTGAGTTATCTAAATTTGATTTTAGACTAAATTCATTATTGTGTCCCAAAATATATTTGGATAGGGTTCATTCACTATCATTGACACTGCACTGCTTTTCTGCAGTATAAAATTACCTTTATTTAATCAAACTTTGACTTTAGAACTTAACGCTCAATATAAAATCATATTGACCTAAGTAACTTCATTCTCTCTAAAATCCTAAGGATGTTCTCCACTTCTTCATCCAACACTATCCTATTAGCCTTCATTCTCTCTAAAATCCTAAGGATAATTTAGTCATTAGCTAAGTTAATTGAGTAAGTGAATGTCTCTCTTTCCTCTCATTCTTCACATTGTCTGTAGCAGCTGAGAGAGAGAGAGAGAGAGAGAGCTCCAAGGAAAAACCAAAGAAAAGAAGGAAGAGAAGAGAAGAGAAGGCAAAGTTCCAAGAGTGAGGATTCAAGTAATTGATGAGTTTCCTACTACCCTGAGCTTGTAATCTTGTGTAGGTTAGCTTTGGTTCATGGAGTCTTCTCCTTCCTCTTGCTAAGACCAGATTTCGGCCTACACTTAGATATTGAGATAGGTGGTTTTTGAGGCATCAAAATGAGGGGAAACTACAAACTAGCAACCCAAAGTTTGATCTCAAGGGTTGTTGGTTGTATTTCCAAGTAATATATTTTCTCTCCTTTTCTTATCATTTTTGGCAAGAACAAGGCATCACTTGAAAGAGGGAATTTCATGTATTTTATGCCAAAAATAAATTCTTCATGGTCCAAAACCTAAAGAACAAGCATTGATACAAAGAAAATCCAATTGGTTTGCAAAATAGAATTTTAGGGTTTGGTTTGAGACTTTATTATGAACCAACACCATGAACCAATGATTTATGTAGCTCTTTGATGTTATGGTTAGGTTCAAGAAGGTTAAGGAAGTGTTTGGAAGAGGTATGCCAAAGGTGAAAAGCAAGGAAAGTCATTAAGGAAGCATTTTTACCCTTTTTGCATTATATTGTCTTGTGATATTTCTATGAATTTAATGATGTGCCATATAATTGTTTTGATGTTTTGTGATGTTTTATGATGTTGGCTGAGTTAAATGAAGGGGTTTGTGACCCCGGGTAGCCTGATTTACAAAAAGAAACTGTACCAAAATTTTTATACAATTATATGTCTTAATTTGTTCAAAATGTTCCTTGATTGCTTTCATGACCCTTTTATGATAAATGTAATGATATGTATGCTTGAATAATAATTACTACTGAGATTCTTTAAATCTTACTCTTCTAAATGCTAACCATAATGGGGCCAAGCAATTCAAAGAATCCAAGAAGAGTTAAAGGAAAGGAGGAAGAGAATGATGAATGATATTATTATTATTATGCAAGTCTTGATGTTATGTTTTGAGAATTTGTATAAATTTGTATGTAAAGGCTAAATCCTGTTTGATGCCTTGAATATGTTCTTTTAAGTCCTCCATAAAATTGGAGTAATGAATGTTAATGTAAATGTGTTATGAAGCCTATTATATAAGTTATGGCATAAGTTTGTTTGAGATGACTAGTATTAATTAAAGTAGAGAAACTCTATTTGAAACAGAGTATCCCATAAAAGTGTTATATATGCTTTTAAAGAAGACATAACAAGCTTTCCATAGAGAGAAAGAACATCTAAACTTGATAGATGTACAATTTATGGTGAATTTTGAAGTTAGGGTTTGGAACTTGACAGTATAGGAACAACTTGAACTTTCATTGAGAATACTGGATATTTCAATAGGCTGTATAAAATCATATAAAGCTCCAAAAATTCAATGATTTACATGCATGGAAAAGCTCCATGTCTTAGGTTTAAGATGCCACTAATTTGGAAGTATCTAAATCTATATAATGAGAGAAATACGAGTGTTTCCAAAACTATCTCAATAGAAGTTGAATTTTGACCCTTAATGGTTTAAGCTAATGACATATCCTATACAAGTTGAATAAATGTATAAAAAAAATGTTTGGAAAGTAAGCACATAGGGATTCCATATGACATGAACAATGTATGAATTGACTCAGGATAAGGTGATATATGAATTTTTAAATTTAAGGCCAAAATCTTGGGAGAGTGAAATTGACCAAATCTACAGTGTTCTTTTAAGGAATAAACTATATAAATTGGCCCAATTAATGTCTTGATTCATATTTTTTCCATGTAAACAATGCCTTTAGCTATTTATAAAAACTTAAATCACTTGCACATGATTTTTGTAAAATTAGTTATGAAGTTTCAAAGGTCAATCAGTAAAAGAGAAAATATCATATGAACAGTAACCCGAATTTATGAAAATTCTATTTTACAAAATTAAGTAATTCAAGTTTCCAATCAAGTATAAATGGACTTAAATAGATTCTATGCATGGGAAATAAAGCTAAGAGTAAGAAGTTACATTTTTTGTATAGAGCAATTTTCTAGACTAAATATAACTTCTTTCAAAAATTAGATAAGAAATTAATTCCTTCTAAAGTCCAAGTATATAACCTTTTCATCTCCTTCATTTCTCATCTTTTATTCATTTTATAATATCCTATAAAATAGGGATATTACATGAATTGTTGGCACTAAATGTGAATTAGGATGAATGCGTGTTTTTGTATAGAGAGATGATATAGATCCCTTTTATTTTGGAAAACCATGGTGCATCCATAGCATGTAACTTGATATACCATCTTTGTTCATTACTTTGTACTTGAGTTATTACGTTCTTGATTGTGTAACTGTGATAGATGTTGATGAGAATATTTGAGGCAACTTGATGGTTGTTATGGTTTGGCATAGTGTGGAATGCTTTTGTTGGTCATGATTTTGGTTTATAACGGATATCTAACCCTTATGGTTGGTTAGTGATGTAGAAATATTAATATGGGTTGATTTTAACTGTTTGCTTGAGATTGAAACGCAAATTGGGTTTATTTTTCTCAAAGTCTTACTTTGTTATTTATGAAACCTAGGTGGTCATATTTTTTGTTTTGAGCTTAATAAGGTTTAAAATGTTCAAAGTTTCCCTCATTTTTTTGTGAAATCCCAAACTTTAATCATAGTTGTTCTCAGGATTTTATTTCTTTTGGTGCTTTCAATTAAGGGTGAATTATGGTGGTGCTACTAGCACTACTCCTGTCGGCACCTACATGTTCTTTTTATTGGTTGGCTGTACAATTAGAGAACAGAATGCTCCATACGCTCTAAGTTATAAGTATTCATGCACATATCCGGATTCTCCCTTTTTGCATATATGTTGTTGAATGTCTATCTAAAAAGTTATAAAGTAAATGAAGTAACGTGAATTTTTTTTTTAAATGAATGTAATAATCAAAACAAGATATAAATTAATATATACCCACAAATGTATATTGGTCAATCCCCAACTTTTACGAGAAATAGGTTTTGCTTCAAGATTGATGACAAACTTCTATGAATAGTGTGAACTTTCAAGTTTCATATATATATTGCTTTGGCTTATTTTGTCTTCTACTTTCTTGATTCCTCAAACTCATTATATAACTGTTATTTAGGCTTCAAGCACACTAATCTTCAACCAGTATACTACTTCTTTGCTTTTATTCCATTAATTTTTAGCAAACCTAATCATGATGTAAGTTTTAATCCGCTTAAATACATTGATGATGAAATGCTCCCAAGCCGCTTATTAAATAACTTGGAAATGTTGCTTCAAATCATGTCATACCGGAATATTTTTAGAAATGGGATTTTGTCCAACAAGTTGGTGGGAAGCCCATCAAATGGTCATGAACGTCATCAGATACTTATTTCAGCTCTTTTTTCCTACTGTTGAACATAGGTTGCTTGAATCACTTTTTTTTACTATCATCTTTCTACTGATTTGCTCTTAATATTCATGTTCAAATGTCTAAGGCATAAACATTATTTGACGCCTGAAAGCAAGCCATCAAATGTGGGCATTAACCCATACATAGGAAAGAAAACATGTAAGCAAAATATTTAGAATAAAAAATGTATGATTTATAATTCTTAAACATATCATCTTGTTTGGAATCCTTTTTAGAGGCTTACAAGGTTATAAATAATCAAGCAAAGTCATATGCTAATGCTTTTTTGTAAGATATGCTTCGTCATGATAGTAAGTTAGTCTATATATCAATCATACGAGTACGTGTATTGAATATATGATACAATAATTTTTAAAATTTTATGATGTGGATACTAAAAATATTTATACATTTTTGTAATTATTTAAATGTATAATCAATAAATCAACTAATTAAAAGAAAAATGACTATTAAATATTTTAAAAATTATAAAATAAACAAAAAACAAATCATATGCATGAATAAAATGTTCATATCAATGTAAAAATAATACTTTTATTCTTTTTTTTTAACAAAGAAACATTATTTGATAGAAAAATGCAAAAATATTACATTTTTAGAAATATTATAAGACTCTTTTTTCTATCTTACCTCAAAAATTTAAAATGATCCTATTTTTCTATTAAAATTTGAAGTGATATGGATAAATATATATATATATACACACAAATATAGGATGCGTATCATATCGTATCATATATCAGATATGAGTGTTTCAACTTTTTTAAAATATCAGTGATTTATAGAAGCTAGTATAATAGAGAAAATTTACTCTCCCATTCATTACACAGGAAAAAGTATTGAAGATTGGATAAGATATTAATTGATTTGATAAGTTCATGAGCCCCACATATTAAAAAAAAAAACAAAGACAAGAAACATAATTGGAGAAAAGTATAAAAAGTAGAACATAATACAAGTCAAATATATTAGATGAGAGCATTATTCTTTAGCCAAGTGTAGAAAGTTATATGAGGTTACTTCCTATAATATTTATAAATTAGTAAAAGTAGAATATATATTAGTAAAAGATAATTTTAATTAATTAGATATTATCAATATATCATTATATCATAATAAGATAGAATGGATAAATTGGTATGATAACCTTGTGATATACTCCCTTTGATCTCATATATAGGAGAATTTTTAAGGAGTGAATTTGATCCCAGATATAAGGGGCTAATATTAAAGTTTGAAGTATTAATTGTTTTTTTCCCAATTTACCCTTCAGTATTCACAATTTTTTATTCTTCTTCCTTCTAAAAGTGTCTCTTCGTGTAGCGTGTATTCATGGCAAGAAGTCAAGCATCGATGGAGGATTCGGAGGGCAGTACTATGGACGACTTGGTTCAATTAGTCATTCCTGATTCACTTGAGGCAGATGACCATTCCGATGACGGAGAAAGAATAGTTTGACCTTAACAAATCCCCCGAGGGTTATGATTTCGGATGTAGAACCGAGGAGTTGAACGAAGAGGTTCACACTATGTTGAAGATATATGTACGTGGATAAGTTCTTCTAAGAAATTTACTACATGGATAGTGATTTTAATCTCCTAATGTTTGTTTTTGTAAAGTGATATTGTCGTATTTGTTTTCCTATGTTCAGTGGGGATTATGGACAATTAACCAAAATTGTTCTGTGGCTTATCGAATTTAGGATATCTATTTTCATCATCAACATAAAACAAAGTGTGTGCACTGCTTTGAAGATGGAGGACAAGAACTACTACTATTATATTGTAAGTGTCACTTTGTTACCCAAAATTTTGTTCAAAACAAGTCAGACTATACCAAAACACAAAGGCTAAACATGTAGGTCTAATGTTTGACATCCAAAATTTAAACAAAAAATGAAAAACATGTGAAGGTAGATTAAATAAGTTTGCTGCAAAATGGTTCTCTTCAGCATCGCCATATCTTCTAACTCATCATGAGCATTCAAAAATCAACTACAGAATATTTAAATAACCCTTGATGATCAAGGATCCCCTGTGGCCTCTACATAAAAAAAATTAAACAATGCAAAAAAATATATTATATTTTACAAATTAGATTAAATAAATATGACTAACGAATAAATATATATATCAAAGTGCATGCCTTCTCCTAGTTATGAAGTATCATTATTATGTAAGTAGTCAAACCCTCCCTGAATCACTGGTAGCGGATACTCAAATTGAGTTGGCAATCTGCCCTGATTATGCATCACTTCTTTCTTCATATGTGGAATGCTGTAGCTGTTCGATTCTGCGTTTCATGATTTTAATCATGCATAGTACAAAAATTCATTTCTACATCTCTATTTTTATGTCGGTTTCCCATAGAGCCGACGTAGAAGTATGATTAATGGCAATCTTGTAAATATATTCATATTAATTAAGTTATTTACAAAATAGTTTTTACATAAATACATGTTTAACGTGGCTGGCTTAAATAACCGGCGCCAAAATAAGAATTATTTGTTTTTTATTTTTTAAATTTCCGTTGCGATCTTCAAAGTTCAAACTTGTCGTCCCCTCTCGCTGGTCTGTCGCTCTCAATTCGTTCACCTCGTCGGCGTCGCTTTCACCATCCACGATCTCAACTCAAACATGCCCACCGAAAATCCCTAGGTTGCGAAATGATTCTTATCGAACAGGAAGAGACTGACACTGAAGAGAAAGTCGTGAATCCCTCTGAATCAGCGAAAACTGCAAAATCGTCGGCCTACTCCGATGTTGATGCCAATAAGGAAGCTTCAGATGGCTTTGAAACTGCCAGCCGAACTCCTCGAGCACATCCTCTCTTTCCTTCCTCTCAAAACCTTCTTGAATCTGAGATCCACTTGCAAGGGCTTCAGGTCTTTCATTTTCTCTCCCTCCTTGATCGCCAAGCTCTCTTCGTCTTCTTCTTCCTCACCTTTCTTGTCGTTTCTCTTGCTGTCTTTATCTTTGAACTACACAGCTGCGTGTATGATATCGTCCCTATTCTTCTGATTGATTCTAAATTTTCTTCGATATTTTCTAGCAAAATAGTGCTAGTGCTAAGAGTGTCACGCAGTGATTCCAGGTGAGGTATGATTTTGACACTTCGCTGAAATAGTTGTTTGTTTGCCATATTCTCCTCTGATGTTATTTGCCTATTGAGAAATCTTGGTGAAACAACTTGAGTGGGTTGCAGTCCAACAATTGAAGACTCATTATTTTATTATGATACTGAAGCTTACCCTTTAAGGTCCCATAAGGCTCCGATATCTTTTTACGTTTCAGGTAGAATCGGCTATCACGATGCCAGATGTTCAGGCCCTTGTTAATGATTTCCTGAATCAGCTAAAGAAACGGTAAATTTTGTTAACCGTCACTGATAGAGATGAATGAGTGTAGGATACCATCTTGCGAGATTGAGAACTAGTTTCTGTTTTGTATTTTGTTATTCATTTTCCAAATTGTTGATTTGCAGTGTAGTAAAATTGAAGGTTCCCAGGCCACTACAAAGCAGACAGCAGAAGTGCTTCGGTCTGTGATTTCTCAACAATGGGTGCCGCACACAAATCAGGTTGGAGCTCTGATTGATGCAGTAAGAGCTGTGGGGGAGCAGCTCATTGCTGCCAACCCTGTTGGTACGCTAAAATATAGCCCCTCTCCTAAAATTTGCATGCTCTGTTTGTTTATGCTGATGTGCACAAACCTTGGTAACTTTTTTCAGACAAGTATGTATTGGCCTATTTTCTACGTGATTGCCTACATCAGTTGAAGCATGTCTTCTAGATGCTTGTGCAATGATATATTATGAATTTTGGATATTTATTTCTTGTTTTCCTATCATTATATAGTATGTTTGTGACTACAGAGCTTGCTGTGGGTAATATTGTTAGGTGGGTTTTGCACATTATAATGGAGGAAGATCTTTCCCTTGCAACAGATGCTATTGCTGGTTTGGGAATATCAGCTGGAAGTGATGATGAAGATGATGTGGAGCGAGATGATCGTCCTGTTTTATCTGCTGCTGTTGTTGCTGCCTCTGCAGGAAGCACCTTGTGCCCACCATCGTTGCAAACTCTTCTCGAGGATATGCCTGATTCAGCTGCTGTTCCACACACATCTTCTTCGGGGGTGAATCTAAAGGAAAAAGTAGATGTAAGGATGGCATGAGACTTTGAGAATCTTATATCCTTATTAAGTTCATCATAATATAAGGGTGCTATAGCTTGTATTAACACTATTGGGTAACTTATCTGCCTGTAACACTGATTACTGACTAATATTAATATTAACTCTGCGCTGTCATGTGGCATTTTATGATGGAAATTTTACTGTTGTCTTGGTGTCTAATTGCATGTTCCTTTTATTTACGTTTTGTAATTATTTTTTTTAGTTCTTTTACGGCAGTTGACAAAGGTTCTTGAGGTTGGAAGCGGAAGCATGATGTCATTGAAGCTGTCAGTGATCTTATTCAAGATATTGCCACTTGCCATGAACAAATAGCAGAGCAAGCTGTGGAACACATACATCAAAAGTACTTTTCCCCTTTAAATACTCTAGGAGAATTTTGTGAATATTCATAGATTTTCAAGCTATTCTTGAAGTTTTTGCTGGTTGGGAATATGTTATGAGGAGCAATATTTACTTCCCACGAGCTCTAATTAGCTGCTGAAAATTACACTCACTATTTTCTAGATTATCAAAGGTTTTAAGTAATAGATTGAATAAGTTATTATCAATTATTAGAATTAAATTGGAGAAAATGTCTACGTTAAATGTCAAATGCTTAGTTCTGAGGCTTTCTACTCTAATTTGGGAGTAAGGGCTTGATTGGAATGGAATGGCAAAGACAAATCTTCCTGGCAGATATTTAATCCAAATATTTCATGGTTAAGTTTGTTGGCTGAGTATTAAGGTTACCCTCCTTTTACTTATTTTTTAAAGAAATATCAATTAGTATCTTATCTATTATCACTTACCAGTGATTTTATTTTGGTCAAGGCGCTTACCGATGAATTGCTTAATTGCTTTTTTTTTCCCCTTCTTAAAAGAAAAAGATGCTTATGCCTAATTGTTGGAAAACACGTGTTTCACTTTCAAGTTAGAGAGTAAATATTGATCATACCTAGCCTGGAGCTTAGTTCTTGAAACTTACTAACTTAATGCTTGGAACAATCTTTGTTAGCAAATCAGTCGCATGAAAATTGGTAGGAATTTATGACAACTCTATTAGTCTGGAATCAAACTTCTCTTTTATGAAACAAAGATCAATTTTCACATGTTTAGTCTTGTCATGTTGGAATAGGTTCCTGGCAATACCAATGTTAGCCATTTCACATTGGATATTCATTTCTTCATTAACCCTTTTTATCCCTATCCCTTACAAGTTCCCAAAGCAAGTGCATGGTTGTGAGGTACTTTTCTCTTGATTTTTAGGATAATACCTATGACTCATGATTTATATAAAATTTGAGCCTGATTTTTCTTTTTTTGTTTTGCTGCCAAGTAAAGTGATAAACTGCTTATGTTAATAATTGTTACCATATTAGAAGCCCATATGCCTCTGTGTCTGTGATAATTACTGTTTTGCCTTTCTTTTGTTCTTCTATGCATTTTTCTGAATTGCTAAATGATTTGCTTCATTGTGTTTTAGCTATCACTTTCTCTCATTTAAATTATTGACCTATAGCATTTTCTTAAATTTCAAAATGGACTTGTTCTTGAGTTTTGTTCTGATTGTTTGTTAAAATCGTATTCACATTTTAGTATTCTGTGTCTTGAACAGGCTGTATGAGCTTTAGGTAACATTGCTGGAGACTCCCAAGCTGTAGGGATCTTCTTGTTAATCACGGTGCATTATTGCCCTTGTTGTCTCAGTTGAATCAGCACTCAAAATTATCCATGTTGAGGAATGCTACGTGGACTCTATCTAACTTTTACCGTGGAAAGCCTCCAACACCTTTGTAGATTCAGAATCATTTCCTATTGTAATTAAGATGTAGTGAACCCTGTATATTCTGATGTTATTGAATGAATTCCCCGTTTCTAAAAAAAACCGTATGGAAGATAGTACTTTTTAATATATTACAAGACCATGTTTATTTGGGTCTTGTAAGATGTAGTTGAATAAATTATTATTGGTTTTGTATTATGGGATTACTAGAATAGTTGAGATACAGGAAAAAAAAAATTTTAATTTCAAAATAAAAGGAGTTTTGGAAACGTTTTTTAATAAAAGCATTCCCTAAAGTTTCAGAAACATTTCAAAATCACTCTTGAAGTCCAAATAAAATTCTCGAAACTTAATTTCTACATCAGCTAAAAGAAACAACATGTAGAACATCAATTTCTACATCTGTTATATAATTGAGGTAGAGTTTCTTATTTTTTACGTTGAGAAGATCTACATTACGTTCACAATTGATGTAAAAAATCAATTTTGTAGCAGTGATGATTGCAGAGTTAGAAATTTTTTGTTTGATTCGTAGGCGAGAAATGTGTTAAACGATTTAACCACTGCTCAAATGAGATGTCAATGGTCTTTGGTGCTTCCTTGTACTACAATGACTGAATGATATTGAAAACACCTAGATCCAAGACATTTAAGTATGGAGAATTTGGAGGTCGGTAAGTTAAATGGATGTCAAACACACCTTCATTTGCCTCTCAACAAAACTCTTCGTCTTGTTCGTCAATGTGGACTCTTGCATGGTTTTATTGTATGAAAATTGTTTTCCCTACGTCTTCTCTTCTCTCTTGGCCATTTTGATTTGATAATTGGTAGAACTTTATCAATTAAGAACCTTATACTAACCTGTAATTTTTTTTTATAATATCACTTGGTATTCTGGGTATTCTAGGTTTATTGTCCGTCCCAAATTAATCCGGATCCCATTCTGTAGGACTTTATAGTAAACAGGTACTGATAGGAAAAACTCTTTGAGACTTTAATTTTTTTAACGGCACTGCACCTCTCAAGAATCGAAACCCCAACCCCATAAAATACTGGTCAAACCCCTTTATTACTTGACCAAACGTCCATTTTATTGGCCTCTCTATTCACCGAAGTAATTGGTTTTGTTATAAGTGTCACTACAACTTTATTAACGCTTCCTGGCTCTACGGTTACAAAAGGAAACACTCCAATCTTTCAAGAGAATGTCTCATTCCCTTCACTATCAAATCTTGGTCTTGCAATTGCCACTATAAATAAACCTTACCAATAAAAATTTTGCTTTTGCATGTATAGTGGGACTCATCCTCATTTGCAAGTAAGTAGTAGTTCATGGATTTCTTTGTCATATAGAACCATTTTTCATCAATATGTATAATATTATGTACGGATTTGAACTTCGGATCATGGGGTATGCTACTATCTTTAAGCATGGAAAGGCAAAATCGTACATGGGCTATCAAGTTCTAATCTTTCAAAGATGGCTTTATTGCATTGGAATGATATCACATGGCTCTGTCCTTTGAAATCTCATCAGTGCTGTCTTGTTAATGTTCAAAGCATAAGCCAAAGATCGAAGAGTAGTCCACTTTGATAATGGAACTTCACAGACTCGCTCAATGTCGAGAAGAATTCTCTTCCTCCCATAGATTTTTGTTTTCCTACGTGAAATGCCACCTTTATCCTTCAATTGATTCCAAATCCGATAAGTAATGCTTTTTGAAACAGAATATATCAAGGCTACCCTTTTTGCTGTCCTAGGTTTCAATTTCCTACAACTTGAGCTCAACAACAAATGAGATATGGGCCTCCGCTGCTCGTTTGTTCAAAGCCCATGTCGCCTAGAGGTTGGTTCTCTTTCACCTTCAATTATATCTTCTGAAGAAAAATACAAAGTAAACTAAAATTTTCTTTCTAGTATAAGTTAAATATACTTTGAAGAAAAATGAAAGGCCTCAAATATATATAGATGAACACTGTTATGATTTTTCTTTTAATTAATCAAATTGTAATACTCAATATTAAGAAAAGTAGACTAGTCATTGGATCGGCAAAGTTTAAAGTTTAATGATTTAATCAAAATTAAACCGTTCATAATTAAATTAATATATTTTAAATAATACATGCTTAAAAGATAAAAATAATTAACCATCTAAAGTAAAAAAAGAACATGATTTTTTGTTATAAAAAATTTTCAAAAATCATATTAAAGATAAATGAAAAAAATTAATTTAAAAAATTAAAATATAAATAAATAATACCTATGACAAAAATTAAAATAATGTTATCACATAAAAAAATTTTAAAAAATAAATTAAAAATATGTAAAACTAATAAAAAAGAAAAAAAATTAGAAAGAAAAACATGAATTATTATTATTAAACATTTTTAAGAGTTTTAAGAGTAATATTAAAATTAAACTAAAAAAATTAAAATTAAATAATAAATATATAAAAAGCCTCATACTAAAATGGTCTTTCACCAAAAATGCCTACATAAATTAAAACTTTTTATATTATTGCTCAATATTTTAAAAATATAATTTTGGGAAATAGCAAAGCAAAAGTCACGTCAGAGCTTTGGATCGGAAAAAGGTGGCTGTAACTTCAACACACAGATGCTCATGGGGAAGTGAATCGCTTTCATTATTCACAAAGCACAGTCACATCTGCTTGTTTTTCTTTCTTCTTCCAACGGCTTCTCCTTCCACTGGGATTTTCTGGAGAAAATCAGATTCTCAGAATCAGAAAGAATGTCTCGCGAGTTTCTCAGAATTAGATTCGTCTTCATCTTCGTCTTTCTACTCATCCCGTTGCACGGTCTCATTTTACTATTTTTCTAGTGAATCTCTCTCTTTTTTGGTGAAGCCCTCATCCCGTAAGATCATCAACTTTTACAAATTTGCTGGACTTCTTATATAAAGGTTAGATCTTTTTTTCTCTGGGACCTTCCTCACCTCTTGTGTCCTCCTCCTCTTCTTACGATCTGATTCCAGATTTTCGTTCGCAGTGTCCAGCTTTGTTTCCATGGACCCGGACTACCCGTGAACCGGTCCAGTTTTATTGGTTTTCACTGGTTCATAATCGATTTTACGGGTTCACCACCAATTCTTTCAACCTCCGATCTTGCCTCAATTCCAGACCGGACCTATGATCAATTCCCGCTTAAACTGGTCGGACGGACGGATCCAGTCCAGTTTACAGAACATTAGTAATACTAATACCATCTCTTGTTTTTTCTTTTGTTTACAGATTTCTCTTTTAATTAATAAATCAAATTGAGTATTTCTATTTTTTTCATTTGCATGGTTATTTAAGCTCTGTTCTTTTTTGAAAGCAGTGTACCATTTTCACAGACCTCCATATGTTCAACAGCAATGTCAGTGTCAGAGTGAAGTGTCTCCTCCTCAACATTTGTATCGTTCTGAAACCCTGAACAAAACATAGACGAAGCTAAGACCAAAATTAAAATAGAAAAATTGGCATCTCTGCCTATTTGTCATTGTCGGAGGTGCTTAAAATCTTGGTTGAATCCGCAGCATCGAGACATGGCACCTCTGTGGAGCATGTACAATGGTGCTCTGTGCTCGAAATCCATCAATGCCTTACTACTAACTTCTGCCATCAATTCTTGACCGTCATCATGGCCGGCAAAACTTAAAGGATGGTTGAGGTCTATATCGAGAGGCATGCCTGGGGTGCTCCGGTGCTTCAACTGTTTGGTTTATGGCTGCCTTGGATTTCTCTGCGTCGTGGGTTGAAGGCGATGGCTCCAATGATTGTTCTTCCACCGTCAGTGGCTAACTCGAGTCTGGAAATCGCCTTTATGTATCTCTTGGCTTTGTAAAGTCAGGTGGGTTCAAGCGTTTGATGCTCTTAAGTAAATTTAATTGTGTCATTAATTTTATGGTAGTATTAAATTTGGGATATTATTAAAAAAAATTTAATTTGAGATACATTTAAGAATTTAGAAAGATTAATTATTTTTCTCAATTTATATGAGTTAGATATTTATTTTTTATATTTGTTGCGCCTCCATCTCTCTCCTCTTCATCCATCTCTACCAAGAAAAAGGGATTTTCTACTCAACTCTCTCTCCCCCTATATAGCAGAGAGGTTAAAAATGCTCTGAAGAAGGAAGCCACATCAAAGCCTGTGGCGTCCACCATCATTCTACAAAGAATATTTTTTATTCTCTTGTAAATTCTCTTTTGATATATCTTTGTGTTCAATTCCTTGATCTGTTCCTATATTGTGTTCCATTTCACAAATAGAGTTTATAAAAGCAGGATCATAGATAGGTTTGTTCCTATCCTATTGATGTGATGATGAAAAATTCATTTTCTAGAAAACCAGTGGAGAGAGAAGGAAAATGAATTGTTGCTCTAAATTGAGATAATAAAATGTTGCTTCCAATTTCGGGTCAAAATCAAAATCTAAAAACCTTCATTAGTTTTTCTTAGTTTTATTTTTCTGTGTTGCACCGTGGACAAACCGTTGATGAGCCCCTTAGTCCCTAATTCATACTCTTTCAATGGTCGACGATGCGATAGAGGGCGATGGAATTAGGAGAGATGAAAATGAAAGAGGAAAGGAAGGAGACAAAAAGCGAATCTCCTGGGGCACATTTTTTTAAATAAAAACATTAGATGAAATTAAAAATGCAAATTAAATGAGACACATTGGATTAAACTTATAATTAAAATCTTATCGTTTCTTCTTCCTTAATATTCCTAAAAACAAAATCCAAAAAACACATTTTACAAAACGTGTTTTACTGTTCACTGCATTGTTCCAATACTATTCATTACACTGTTGATGAGAGATGCAGGAGCAAATTTAACCCATCCTGTCCATGGTGAGGCATTTGTTTGCCAGAAGCTTCTTCCCATCCATTCCTTTCTTTGGCTTCTCTGATACACACTTTTTTTTTTTTACTGTTAAGCGCCTAGTATCCTAGCCTGTCTCATGATCTGGAGGACTTCAACATGGCTGGACTAATCTGGACTCGAGACCGGGTGCGGCCTCTGCCGGGGGAAAGCCTCTACCACACTCCCTTGGAGATTTACCACACTGGTTACGTACACAAGGCTCGAACTCGAGACCTTACTTAAGCTAAGGCGACCTCTAACTAGTCAACCTAAGCATTGGGTGGTCTCTAATACGCACTTTAATCCTTCTTTCTCTCTCCCTTTTTTTTTTTGTTTTATTATGGTGGCCATTTCTTCTATTATTAGAGGATTTACTCCCACTTTTCATACTCTATTTCTCCCTTTTCCATCGATTGCCTATTGATTCGAAGATTTATTTTCCGTTTACTCTTCATTTGATTATTTCATTATGTAGATTATTTTTCCCTGTTCTGCGGATGCCTCCCTATCACGTTCATACTCCTCCAAAGTTCAATCAATCCCTCTCACGCCCATCCCCCTCTTGCAGATTGTGGCATCTACCTTCCCATCACGCTCATATTCCTCCAAAGTTCAATCAATCCCTCTTACGCTCAGCTTGCAATGGAGGCGGAAATGAAGGTTGGTGGACTTGTTTGGTTATTTATTTCCTTAAATTGTTCACCTTCTCTTTTTTTCATAGGGATATTGTTCATCTTCTCTTTTTCAGAGGGTCAAGATTCCTCAACTCCTTATATTTTGTTGTGTTGATACATCAATTCGGTATGGGATTTTTCTACTTATTATTCTTCTTTTTAATCCTCTACTTTTGCAGAGGACATAGATCTCTCGGTTTGTTTTAGTTATCAAAAGATAGGCTTTTAAAATTCAATCATAGAAGCTGGGTGATTAGTGGGCTTTGCTATGTTCCCTATTCATACTAAACCTTCATTATATATTGATGGGTAAGTGAGTGGTGGGCTATGCTATGTCATGCATGTGCGGTTCCTTATTCATACTGAACCTTCAGTATAGACGGAAGACAAAGTAAAGATCGATATTGAAATGACTATTGGATTATTAATGAGTTACTTGTTGATTTAGTACAGGTTTTGCATATGTGGTTGTGTTGTTATGTACTCTCTCTGATCTTTAATATAAGATCATTTTAACTGAATCACCCGGATTAAGAATTGGAATTAAAACTAATTAATTATCTTAATTTCTCCGAAAATCCCAACATTTTTTTAAAACTACCCTTATTTAATCTTTCTCTTTCTCTTTCTCTTTAGATACATTAAATAGGGACATTTTTTGGAAATATATAATAAATACTACCTCGTATATTGTAAAGGGTCTTATATTTAGGACCAGGATAAAAGATCCTATATATAGGACCGGAGGTAGTAGTATTCATTTATTCGCGTATAGGTCTGATTCTGATTTTATGTCAATCGAAGAGGCTACTAATGAAGGTAATGTGTTAGTTTAGCATATTGAGCACTTTGAGAGGAATATGTGTAAGTTTAGTTTTTTCTTACTTGACTCGTATTTCTGGTCCATCGATTTGCTTAATCACAGGGAAAGGCACTCAAGGCGAACGAGGACCAATTGCAAGACGTCTGCCATGGACATGTCTATTTCATATGGTGGAACAAATGTTAAGGATGATAGAGGTATTGGTGAAAATGGAAGGCCCTTTTGCTCAATCGTCAGTGTTATTATTTACAATCAAATAAAGATGACTATTATTTAGATATCAATTGTGCTTAATTGTCCTTCAATGTTTATTTTTAATAAATAACATAGTGAGAGTTGTAATTTAGATGAAAAATAAGACACTGATGAATTGTGATTTAGAATAAAAAATGGCAATAACAATTGAGAATGCTTCATCGTCTAGTGGTGTAATTTATACATGGTACATTTTGTTGTAACTTTTTCCATTTAAATTGTATTCTTTTGACTATTTTTATGAGAATAAATATGGAACAAATAAATAACTCAAGAAAGGTCTGGAGGAGATGTTATGGTACGTCGTCAAGAAAGCCCTTCATAGGCACACCAAAATGCATCTTTTTTTTTTATTCTTATAATTCTTATATTTATTTTTCTTTTATTTAACCACTTAAAAAATGCAATTGTTTCATGTAGTCAAAATTATTTTTTATTATGTTTAAAGATGTAGATGTTCTACTTAAATGCAGAATGTAATGCTTTGACCTATTAAATAATATAAAAAATTTAATTGCCATTAAAGTACCTTCTTAAGAACATACCTTTATGTACTGTGAATATTATATCTCCTAAATAATGCCCTAAATTCAATCTCATTGTTTCTTTTTTTTTTCTCTTTCTTTAAAAGAAATAAAGTTCATAAAAAAATACAATATCATTAACAATCAAAAGCAGATAAATAAGTCAATCATTATTAAATTCAGCATGTCACCAATGAAAAAAAAATTTACTTTTATTACACTACAAAAAAAGGGATTTTCAGCGACAACTTTCGGCAGTGACTAAAAAAAGTCGTCGCTAAAAGTCATGTTTTCGGTGGCAATGGAAAAAAGTCGTCGCTAAATGTCAACCTTTAGTGGCAAAAAAAAATCGCTACTGAAACTCAAACTTTTAGCGGCGATAAAAAAAATCAATGCTAAAAGTTAAACATTCAGCGGCAAAAGAATAAAGTCGCGGTTGAAAGTTTAAGATTTGGCGGCGCCAACTTTTGTTGCTGCTAAAGGTCACACTTTCAATGGTGACAAATGGATTGCCACCAAAAAATTAAACTTTCGGTGGCGCCTTTAATTTATGCAGCCGCCGAAAATGTATTTTCAGCGGCGACATAGTAGTCGCCGCCGGAAAGCTATTTTCAGCGACGACATAGAGTCGCCGCCAAAATCAGATTTTCAGCGGCAACTACTATATCACCGCCGAAATCAGCTTTTCAGCGGCGACTATTATGTCGCCGCCGAAAGTAATTTTTTTAATTTTTTTTATTTCTATCCTGAAAAACTAATTTTTAACAAATTTTGTTTGCCCAAATTTTTAACAATAAATGATTTATATTAATGTAATTTTTTTATAAACAAAAAAAAATAAGTCACTATCTAATTTGAATTATTAAAATCATCTATAATCTCTTGATCCAAATTAAAGTATTTTTTTATTATTTCATTGCATAACATTTTTGAAGTGCATTTGAGGGTTAGGCTTTGTTATGAATTTATGATTTGAAAGGTTTAAGCAAGATTCGAAGCATGAAGATATACCTGAAACCTCATTTCCTAAGTTTTCCTTCCTCCTTCTTTCTCTCTTTTTATTTTGCTTTACTAATGCATAGTTATAATGTTAATGTTTTATAGTTTTGTATTGAACATGTGTGATAATTTGATTTTACGATTCTTTATCTTGGTAATTTATGCCTTCTTTGATTATGAATCCCTAATTCCAAAGTTAAATATTTTGTTTATACGCTTCATTAATTCATACCACGCCATTTTCACCCTTCTAAATCTATATTCACCTTAACCTTTATCATTTATCTTCCTAATCTAAATTCAGTGATCATCATAGAGCATTGTATATATTTTTGTTAATAATCATAATTATTTGTGAAATAAATAATAAGCATAAATTAAATTAGATAATGACATTTTTTTGAGACATTTTAATTTGAGAGATAATTGTATCTAAGAGATAATATCATATAACCCATTATCACATAATTTATAATCCACTATCACATAATCTAATAGATAATTAGTGCAGGTTGCAAGGTTTTTTGAGTGTGTTATGTGTTTAATTTATTATAATGATATGCTTTTGAATTTTTTTATTGCATTATTTTTAATGATTTTTTCTAATTTTCTTATTGTTCTTTTTAATGGTTTTGGATTTACATTTTTTAATATCATTTATAATGGATTTAGAATTTTCTTAATGCTATTTTTCAATTTGATGTCATGAATATTAGTATGAATGATGTTATTGAAATTAAAATCATTCTGAATTTCTTTTATTTTGTATATACAAATATTTTTCAATTTAAAATTTTCTTTTATTCTGAATGGTGTTCAACCAGCCCAGTAGCTCTGGTTCTACCTGGCATAAGTTGGATACTATATTGAAGTCAAAGTCGGTCCTATTTGGTCTCGGTATATATTATTTTAATTTTTTAAAACTTTTTGTTTTAAATGTTAAATAATTTTGTATGATTTTTCCTTAATACATTATATATAATAAATTAAATTTTTCATTATCATAGGTATTTTTAAGATTTTAATCTTTTAAATTTTATTTAAAATTGTAAATTGATTTCTTAATATTATGTAAAAATAATTTATGATTATTGAGTGCTTATGATTTTAGAAAATGTTACTTTTTATCCTAATATTATTTTTCATGAAAATATATTTGGATAAATGTATTGATAATTTTTTTAATAAATAAATTATTTTATTTTTAAATATTTCTTAAGGACATGAGCCAACCCGATCTCATATATCAGGTTAACTTGGTTCAACCTGACCTTACAAAGATTGGATATCGAGTTGATTATCAACCTAATTCTATCTAGTCTTTATTGACCCTACTATTTAGATAAAATATTAGAATGTATATCATCTTTAATGTCATTCTCTTTTAGGATAATATTTCAACTTTCAAATTCGAATTCGAATATATCTCTTTGAATCTAAAATCATATATATATATATCCAATGAATTGAAAATTATTTATTTAGTTGAATTAAAAATCATTAATGCATGCGATTAAATTCCAAGTAAGACATTTCTTGAAATCTCTCTTCTGATTCAAAATCGTGGTGTAACATGTATTCCCCCTATTCCGGTCATGAAATAGATGAAATAAATCAAGAAAATGGATTTTTGTTCAAGCATGAAATCTTATTGGAACTGTCCAGTTCATCATTCGGAACCATATCACATCCAAAATCTGATGAAATAGGATGAATTGAGATGGTTAAGGAAATTTGAAAATTATTTGATTAATGTGATAATTTATTAATTCAATGTGATTGATTAAAATACATGTAGAGAATATAATTTTGATCATATTATAAAATTTATTAATTTTAATTATTTTGATATGATTTATGTCAGTATGATTTTTAATTAATAAATAATATTTATTTGTAAAACAAGTATTACATTAAATTAATTAATAAATAATATAGTTTTACATGCCTATGTGAGGTTGTGACATTGGTTTTGTTGGTCATTGAGCAATCTTTCATCTTATAGGTCGCGAGTGCAATTCTTTAATCCTGCACTCACCTTTTTTTTGTTTTACATATATAGAGAGGACAAGTGGACACACCTCATGAAAGAGTATAAAAATTTTGCTCACATTCGAACTCTGACATATTTTCAATTGGGTTTCATCACCATTAGCTTCTCTTATCACTATCTCCGGCATCATGAACTTCTCCTTTATCTAGATTTTTTTGTTTCATTGTTATCACTAGCTTCTCCTTTGTCTAGATTTTTTTGTTTAATTGTTATCACTAACATCGACTGTTTGCTTGTTTTCTCCTTTGTCTACATTTTTTAAAAACAATAACTATGCGAATAAGCAATACTTTTTGCCTGTTCTCTCATATTTTTCATATAGGTTACAAGTTAGAATAGTTGCTTATAACATTTCCAATAAATAAAAGATCTCTAATGCACAAAAAAAAACCTAAAATCTATTTTTAGTGTTGAAAATTAAATTTTTTCTTATATTAAAATCTTCATCACTCTGGCCAACTTTTTAATAACAAGGTAGTGGTTATATTTAAAAAAAATAATTTTTTGTACTAAACTCGTGGGTTTATTTTAACAAGTTGGTTCATAATTTTTTAATAAAAAACTATAATTTCTTATTTAAAAAAACCTTCATAACTCATTTTGTGGGTTCATAACTAATTTTTTTATTTTAACAAGTTGTTTCTTTTTGCATTGTTAGAGAATAACCATCTTTTTTTAATCACATAAAAAATGTGGATTGATATATGCTACAATTTTGGTCTGTTTCTTGTTTAATATATCTCTAAACTTTGATCCTAACATTATGTGTAGGGAATATAAATGGATAAAAGTTTGTTAGATATTAAGGATAGAGCCAATCCAACGTATATTAAAGGAATAGATAGTTTTCTAGAATGAGCATATAGTCAACGTGGGGTGAGGGATGTAATACATTGTCCTTGTAAGGATTGCATGAATACTATATTCAAAGAACGAAACATGATAAGATTTGACTTGTTGAAGAAGGGTTTTTGGGATAGTTACAAGGTGTGGCACTTGCATGGGGAAGTTACCAGAAGATTTGATAGAGATTCTAGGCCTTCTAATATTGTGGTACAAGTAGACACTATTGAGGAGGAGAACCTTGTAGGGATGATATATGATGCATATGGAGTTCCCAGAGTGTGTGATATGGACAGTAGATTAGAAGAGAGTGAAGATCCTAATGTCCATGCAAGAAAATTCTGTAACTTGTTGAAAGATGTAGAGACTGAACTTTATCCAGGTTGTGGCAAGATGTCAAAGTTGTCTTTCATTGTGAAGTTGCTTCAATTGAAGCGCCTTAACCATTGGAGCAACGCTTCTATGGATGCATTGTTGTCCCTATTTAAAGAAGTTCTTCCGGAAGGCGCTTTAGTACCTAACTCTTTCTATGAAGCTAAGAAGGCAATTCGTGATTTGGGTTTCGATTACAAAAAAATTGACGCTTGTGGCAACGATTGCATATTGTATTGGCAAGAACATGCAGATGCACAATCATGCCCTAAGTGCAAGATGTCTAAATGGAAGTTTGATAGAGAAAAGGGAAAGAAAGTTCCACAGAAAGTCTTGCGGCATTTTCCAATAACACCTAGGTTGCAAAGACTTTATATGACAAGAGACACAGCTTCAGAAATGAGATGGCACAAGGAGAAACGCATAGATGATGGTGTGCTAAGACATCCAGCTGACGCGCTTGCTTGGAAATCGTTTGACCAACAATATCCTAACTTCTCAGCTGATCCAAGGAGTGTTCGGTTAGGTTTGGCAAGTGATGGATTCCAACCCTTCGAGAATATGAGTACCAATCATAGCATATGGCCTGTGGTCCTGGTACCGTATAATTTGCCACCATGGCTTTGCATGAAAAACCCATACTTTATGATGACACTTCTTATTCCTGGTCCTAAGTGTCCAGGTAATGAAATAGATGTTTACCTACAACCGATGATTGAGGAGTTGAAAGAATTATGGGAAACAGGGGTACAGACATATGATGCACACTCACAATCGAATTTCATTATGCATGCAGCTATCTTGTGGACAATAAATGACTTCCCTGCATATGGAAACCTTTCAGGGTGGTCAACCAAAGGCAAGTTTGCATGCCCGTGCTGCCACAAAGGCACACATTGCATTTCATTGAGAAGCAAGTTGTGTTACATGGGTCATAGGCGCTTTCTTCCACCCAATCATCCATGGCGTCAAAATAGGGCAACATTTGATGGGACAGAAGAGTATAGGGTTGCACCAATACCCTTAACTAGAAATGATGCACTTAAGTAATTACAAGGATTAGGTAATGTGCCCTTCGGGAAAGTTCAAACACATCAAAAAATGAAAACATGACTCCCTTACCAATGCATACAACTGGAGGCAGAAAAGTATTTTTTTTCCAATTGCCTTATTGGAAAAACTTACTGATACGACATAATCTTGATGTAATGCACATAGAAAGAAATGTTTCTGATAATGTTGTGTCTACGATGATGGGTGTGGTTGGGAAGACAAAAGACACATTGAAAAGTAGGCATGATTTGAAAGACTTGGGCATTAGGAGTGAGTTGTATGCTTTCCAAGATGATAAAGATACATGGTTTATGCCTCCTGCTTCTTACATATTATCCCCCGATGAGAATAAAACCCTTTGCAACTTGTTAGCTAACTTAAAGGTACCTGACGCTTTTGCATCAAATATTTCAAGGTGTGTCAACATCCGTAAGCGAAAACTATTTGGTTTGAAGTGCCATGATCATCATGTGCTATTGCAAGAAATAATTCCTATTGCAATATCTAGATTGTTGCCCAAGAAAGTGTGCAAACCAATTATAGAGTTAGGAAAATTTTTCAAGAATCTTTGTTCAAAGTGTTTGACCTATGAAGAACTTGACAAAATTCAAAGTCAAATAGAATTAACCCTGTGCAAGTTGGAGACTGTGTTCCCACCTGCTTTCTTTGACATAATGGTTCACTTGCCGGTACACTTGGCAGGAGAGGCAAAAGCTGGTGGACCAGTTCAATATCGATGGATGTATCCAATTGAAAGGTAGGTTGTGTATATCTTTTCATTGATAGTCACATCTATCACTTACAATTGGGATCTACTTAAAGGGCTATAACTTCTTCTAGGTATTTACGGACACTCAAATCATATGTTCGCAACAAGGCTCGACCTGAAGGCTCAATTGCAGAAGGTTATTTGGCTGAGGAAAGTCTCACTTTTTGCTCACGATACTTGAAAAATTTTCCAACAAAATTAAATATGCCATGTAGGAATGATGACATCTCTAATGATAATTATGACCTTTCTGTATTCATGAGAAGTGGTCGAGCAAGAGGACATTCTGATTCAATCCATCTTTCGCATAAAGAGTTTCATCAAGCAAGAATGTATGTGCTACAAAATTGTGAAGAAGTTTGGCCATACATAGAGTAAGTTAACCATACATTTGGCAAGTTAATTTTACATTCGAACAGGTCCACAATGCCATGATTTATGTTTTCCTAACCAATGTGAATAACTTGTAGTGAGCATAGGAAGGAGCTTGAAGCTCAATGTTTGATGACAGATCAAAGACATTACATAGAGTTTCCTGATTGGTTTCATTCACGAGTACATTACTATTTTTTTAACCTAAGTGTGTTTATGTTAATTGCTTTAATAATCTTGCGTATGTGTAATAAATGGTTATTTTGTCTCCCTATGTGATACAGTTGTGTTCATAGGCCCGTGCAAGTGATGAGCTTATAAGTTTATCAATCGGTCCATTGAAGGTGGTTAATCGATACTCCATGTTTATGGTTAATGGATTTCGCTTCCACACAAAAGATCGTGCAATAGGGAAAAAAACTCAAAATAGTGGAGTTATGGTTAAGGGTGATGACACCAATGCTGAAAAGGAATATTACGGTGTGTTGGAGCACATTTATGATCTATCTTACATAAGGAATAGAAAAATATACTTGTTTAAGTGCCATTGGTGGGATGTGGGCTATATTGGTAGGGGATATAAGGTTGACAAGTATGGGTTTATAAGTGTAAACACTCAATATTCATTGGAGACTAATGAACCATTCATTTTAGGATCTCAAGTAGAGCAAGTTTTTTACATGGATGATGTTGTTGAGCTCGGTTGGCTTGTTGTTGTGAAAATAAGTCCACGTGACCTTTTCAAAATGCCACATGAGGATAGTGGTAATGATGCAAGTGAAGACAATGTTATGGTTGATGAAGAAGCTTATCAACAGTTAGTGGTTGACTTGAATGTGTTCAATGAAAGTCCTATAGAACTTGACCTTATCATTGACTTATTTAGAGATGATGTACAACCACAAGCCATTATCGAGGAGGGTGAATCATTACGAAGAAGTAATCGGGATACTAGGGAGCTTAGATTCATTGATGACACTCGTACACAATCACCAGTGTATGAAGATAGTGATGAAGAGGATGTGATTGATGATAATGATAGTGATACAGAAGAGGACCCAGTAAATGAAGATGAATTAGAAGAGATTGATACTAGCGAAAGTGGCTCAGAAGATTCAATTAGATGAAAATATTGTAGTCTCATGGTAAATTGTAATATGCTTTATAGGGATTTTATATGCTTGAAATTGATACAATGTGTTTTAATGCTATCAAACTTGCTTTTAATGCCATTAATGATATAATATTTATTAATATTGTTATTTACCTTGATTATATATTCTTGCAGGATGTCATCACTACGAAGAGGTCGTGCTTGGAGAGGTCATACCTCTGAAGGAAGGCTTAATAGCATAGATGAGGTGACTTCCTCCCATGCACAACTACCTGCACTCCCTCAAATGCAAGATAATTCTTCTTAGCCTCTATCACTACAGCTTCAAGGGACACATCATGACTCTCCCCGTAGTAGTGCATGTAAATTTCCCATAACTTTATATAGTACAGATAACTAGTCCACATAACTTGTTACATCTAATTGCTTTCTCCTTTTTGCATGAATGATAGCATCTTGCAGTGCCTCAAGAAGGGGCAGAGGCATTTATAAGGGTAAACGATTAGATTTGAAAACGAGATTTGGGGGGAAAATTAAAGTAAAAATCCATGATTACATGTTAAGAGCTGTGGGACCAGGAGCTAGGGATCTTGCTAGCCATTGTGGCTTGGTTCTTAGGACCACAGTATCCTTTCGAGATGGCAATTGGAACAAAGTTTTTGAAAAGTATGGTGATGAGTTGTGGTTGAAAGTAAAGGTAGTATTTATACCAAATATATTCATTAACCATGTTTTCTTTTTTATGTTTTTGTAACAAGTGTATCTATATATGTGTGTTTTAGGAAAAATTTGAACCGGATATAGAAGAAAATGAGGAAAGGCTGAAGAAAGTTGCCTTTAGCTCAATGAAAACTACCTTTAGAAATTGGAAGGCTAAGTTGCACAAATACTATTATGCGCCATACAACACTGATGAAGAGAGGTTAGCTAATCGACCTTATAGTATTAGTCATGAGGATTGGAATTGGCTTATAGAGCACTTTGGGTCTTCATCATTCAATGTACCTTAATATAAATTCACAACCTTTTTACTTCATTCATATAATCCTAATCAATAACTAATTTTGTTGTAGAATAAAAGTGCAACAAATAAGTCAAATAGAGACAAACAAATGACAAAGCATACTTTTGGTCCTACATCATTTGCAGAGGTTGAAGAATCTGTTATGAGTTAAATAACTATTTACTTTAATTTCTTACATTTTCTTTATGTTTTCCAACATTAAGTTACTATTTATTCTTGTACATTATGCTTTGAAGAGAGACCCCACCACAGGACAACTTCCACCACCTGATCAATTGTGGGAGCTACAACATACAAGGAAGAATGTAGATGGGCAATTGGTGTGGGTAGATCCAAAATCACAAGAGATTCATGTATGTGTTTTGTTCTTATCTTTTACTTTAAGTTAATGTATAACATGATTGCCATTACATTTGTGTTCTTTAATTGTAGGCTCGCATACAAGAGGTCATGGAACAACAAGGAAACATAGAGAGTAACTCTCAATTGACTCATGATGAGATCTTAGTGAATGTTCTTGGTGAGAGATCTGGACATGTGAGAGGGAAGGGTCATGGGGCGCAAGCTTCAAGGAAGAGAGCCTATTTCGATGCTAGCAACCCTTCCTTGGTGGCATCCTTACGCCAACAAATAGAAGATGTTGAGAGAAGATTTCAAGAGGATCGAACAAGGATGGAAGCAGATCGTGCTGCAGAGGTTCAAAGGGTGGAAGCAGAACATGCAAGGATGCAAGCAAAGTTTGAAAGAATGGAATTGGAACGTGCAAGGATGGAAGCGGAACAGGCAAAGATGGAAACAGAATGGGTGAAGATGGAAACAGAACGTGCATAGTTTCAGCAAAAGATGGAACAGATGGAACAGATGCAAAAGAAGATGGAAGCCTTCATGACTTTTTGCCAGCAGGTATATGTAAATTTTGCACATATTTTATTTTGCATTGTTTCTTGAATTTTTTTATATATGTTTCATGAATTTGCTCTATAGTTTACGTATCTTTCTTACATATTTACCTAGAGGTGATTGAAATCTATTAATATTAGTAGAAAAAGAGAATTTCAATTGAATATTAGGCCACAAGTTACACGATTGTTTTAATGGTTGTTGTCACAGTGTTTATGTCAATCATACTAAATATATTAGTAGAATAGCTTTATCTTTTTTTTTAGGAAGTATTTGTCATAGTGTTAATGGCTTTATCATTTTTTCCCCACAAAAAAGTAGTATTTTGTAAATAAGAAGATATATGCAAGAATAGCATATAGCATAATAATCCTAATAATTATGAATTTTGCGTGTGATAGTATATAAGAGTAGTAATTTGTAGATAAGAATATATGTATTGTTGTTGAGTTATAGTGATTAGTTTTAGTAGTAGTAATTTACAGATTACTTAATTTATATAAAATGTATGAATTGTGTAGGAAATTACTCTGACCACTAGATTTTTAATTAATATTAATTAGGGTATAGGTAGGAGAATGTTGAGGAAGAAAGGAAGGGAAATGGAAGGCGCTTAGGGGAAGGGGGTCTGTTTTCAATTCATTCTTATATATAGTGAAAGTTGCTTCTATTTTTTAATTTGAATGGAGGGCCTAGGGTTCTTTGGCAAAGAGTGAAGATGAGGTGAGAGACCATTTACTGAGCAGAGAGCATCAATGACATCAAAAAGGAAATATCAATTTAATTCTATGAACCTAACTTTTTTATTGTGTGAGCCTCTTATTTTGTCACTCTTTTTGTTATTGTTTTATATATATCATAAGAAATTATAAAAAAAATTATAGGGTACATTTCCTTTGTTGTCAAATTAATGGTATACTTGATGAAATTTGCATCGAGGCTTTTTTAAGGTGTTGAAAGTATTGTACATTAGTGCTCGTTTGGTATATGTTATTGGATATGTAATAGTCTAATCTATACTTAAATTTGTTTTTTTTATTGGGACAATCTCAGACTCTTGTCACCACATCTACTCCTGCTCCGAGTACTGATGCAAGGACAAGTAATTTCGGATAGTTTAGTTATACAGGATATTAGTATTTGTTCATATTGTATATTGTATATATTTTATATTAGTTATATATATATATATTTTGATATGAATATATATATATATAACTTTTGAGTAATATACTGGATTGTTTTGCAATATTATTTCAATTATTTGTAGCAGGTCTTCAATTTAAGTGTATTAGTTACTTTTTTATTTTGATATCAATGAATCCAGGCAGAGAAAAATTATTATTTCAATTATAATATCATTTTTATCAATATTTGATTTTTAGCAGCGACTAGCATTGTCACTAAAGGTAAAAAGCCACAAATTATAATACTTTTCAGCGGCGACATTTTTGCCACCAAAAATAGGTCTTCAGCGGCGACACTTTTGTCACCGCTGAACTTACATTTTTAGCAGCGACTATATGGGTCGCCGCTGATTCCTACATTCAGCAGCGATAAACCATCGCCACTAATAGTTAGCTTTTGGTGGCGACATATAGTGTCGCTGCCAATAATTACTCATTAGTGGCAACATTTCATTGCTGCTGAATGTTGATCTTCAGCGGGGACATCTTTTAGTGGCGCATTTTCTATGTCATTAGCGATGACATATATCGTTATTGAATGGTTACATTAAAATGTCGCCACCATAAACATTCAGCAACGTAGATTGCAGCGGCGATATTGTGGTGACAAAAAATCGCTGCTGAAAAATTTCAGCGGCGACTTTTGAACATTTGGCGACTACTTTTGTCACCGCCAAAAATCAATTTTTTTGTATAATTAATTCCATATTTCATGTTGACAATCATAATTTTAGTTTACTCATTCATTTTGTTCAGTTGAGCGAAATTTCTGACTAGCTTGTGAGCAAGAACATCTTTCATCTCTTGCATTCTCAATTACACACAACTTAAATGGCTTAGGTGGATCTGTGTTCTCTTGTAGTACAAGTCAGGATTCAAATAATTGTCATGAAGATGGTGTTCCAAGAATATTTCCCTTTTTTTCTACTAAAAATATATACTATAAGTGTACCTTTTTAAATGAACTATTAGTGTACCTTTTTAAATGGAGAAGTTATATCATCAACTCATTGAATGGCTTTAATTTTTAGTTCATTGGCATTTTTCCCCGGACAATCGCATATGCAAGATATACAATGTGATGGTGTTGAAGGCAATTTTACGACATTTTATGGTCCCCTATTTCTAAAGCATGTATTTTTCATTTGATTCTCTTTGTTTCAGTGAGTGAAGACTTGCTTCATATGAAAATAATTCGTGGGTTGTCTGTTAATTCTGAACAGTTAAGTGATCTTCATGTATATCCTTCATTGATCAAACAGTGTTGGGATGTGTTTTGGAATGTATATAAATTATATATAAATTTTTTAGCTAACTGAATTTATAAATATTTATCAGGTTATATTGATGAAGGTAATTAATGCTATCTATGAATGTGTGAATTATAGAGCTTTAATGTGGTTCAATGAAAAAGTGAAACAATCTTCTGCTTCTAATGAACTTGCTTTTTCACTTTGTTGTGGACAAGGGAAGGTTAATCTACCATCATTAAAAGATGTTCCAAACTATTTGCACCATATATATTTCAATAAGGCCATGCTTGACTCAAAAAATTTTAACAAAAATATTTAATCATATAATAATATGTTTTCATTCACTTCAATGGGAAATAAAGTCAAACAATGTAGCATTCCCATTTTTTATGTATATATTTTATGACCAAATAATGTTATAAATGGTATCAAATTGTTCTAGATTAAATTATAATATCCGAAAAGTCTAGAAATTTAATTAAATAGATTTAAGACTCAAAATATCATAAAAATATAAAAAAAAAGGGGCTTAAAATAGTAAAATGGTCATTTTACAATAGAAGAAAAAGAAAATAATAATATAATAATCCAGTACAGGCTAAAAATACAAGTAATACTGTTTATATGGGTTCGGAGAGGAAAAAGTATAAATCAGGTAAAAGGCGGGTCCCATGCAAATAGTAAATGCCAGGAAATGAATAGTAAAAAGCAAATAAGACAAGTAAACCTCACATGAAAAAGTAAAGAGAAAATGGTAATGGTTTCCATAGATAAAGTAAATAGAAAAGATACAAGGTATGATAAAAAAACCCAGATCCAAAAGTACAAAATCTAAAGCCAAATTTATCTATAAAAGTTAAAAGTAAACTTTTCCTCTCTTTTTCTCTTGGTAAACAAAAATGGGAGGGCAAAGTGGACAAAATTGCCCTTCCCTACTCCTCTCATGAGGCCAAAATATCTTGGGGTAGAATGATAAAGTAACTTAATTAATTCAAGAATAATTATATGCTATTGGATCAAGATGAAATCTAGTGGTCAAGAACACTCCAAAAACCCTATAAATACCCCCTCAAGTCTCTTCCCTTGTTGCTCATTTTCAAACACACACCAATGGGTGAGAGAGGATGGCATGAAGAGTAAAGGGAGAGAAGAGAAGGAGCCGAGAAGGAGAGAGAAAGAAAGAGAGGAAGAAAAGGAAAAGGAAGGCTAGGGAGGAAGCTCTAAAGGTAAGGGTTCTTTTCTCTATTCTCTTCTAACTTCTTTCCTCTTCCATTTGGCATGAGATAGTTTAGGATTTTAGGCATTTCTCTTCCTCTCCAAAGTCCTTAGTGTCATGACTAAGACAAGAAAGAAAGGCAAGGGTTTGAGTTTCATTAAGCTAATGTTTGGGATGAATTTGGGATGTTGCATAAAGCCAAGATTGCATGAATGAATGGCTAAAGTTTGAAGTTTCTCATTGGGGTCTTTTTTTAGGGCTATTCTCGGCCAAGGTGAAGGGTGAAGGAGGGAGTAAGTTTTTTATAAAGCTAATATTTCCAATGAACTCCTAACATACAAAATAGTTAAGAAAGACCAAGTGATTCATTATAGAACTAGATTTGTACAATGTTAAATTTTAGGGTCACCTATGCATACATAGTTTTCTTATGATGCTACCAAATTGTTAAGTAAGGTTTAATGATGCTAATAAGCTCTAATTAAGTCAAGGAAGTGATCCAAAGGAAGTAAAACCTTTAGGTAGTAACTTTTATTCTAAGCTTTTATATTGATACATTATGCTTTATATTCCCAACTGTGTGCTTTGATGTTTGACTATATTTTATGACTGGTTTAGTTGTTTTATGATAAGGGCTAAGCCCCAAAATGCCCATTTACTAAGCTGTTATACTATCAAAATTTTTACCGCAATATAGTATTTTGATTGTTTTCTAAAAATATGTTATGAAAGTACGATAATTGTATAATGTTTTTACAATGTTTAAGCTAATTTTATTCAACTCCAAGTTTTGTGTCCTCTAATTCTAACTAGTGCTTAGGCAAAGAGATAAAAAGGGGGGAAAAAAGAAGAAAAAAATCATTTTTAGTATTTCTTTTAGTTAAAGAAGTCTTATAAAAGAATGAAGGTCAAGTTTTCATGATACTAAAAAGTTTGGAAATCAATGGGAAAGAAAAAGGGGAAATTCTCCTTGAGTAATGTGGACAAATAAGTATTAAGAAAAATTCTAGAGGGTTATTAATACTAAATAAGATATTAATGGTTCTTATTTTTGGGTACATATATAGGTAGCAATACGAATAAATCTTCATAAGGTCTCCTAGTGAGAAGTTGTTGCATATGAGAAGCATATCATGTACGTAAGTAATGTCCCACTACAAACTTAAAGTTATATTTATTAACTAAATTCAATTTCAATAAATTTCTAAGTGTCTTACCTCTACCTTTATTATTTTGAAGCTTTTGTATTTTGAATGAGACTATAAAAAAATGTTTTGTGAACATTGTGAGTTTTAATTATTTAAGTTTCATCTATTTCTTTTTCCAAAGATTATACATACATGGAACAAATGAGGTAATTTCAAAGTTCTTACTTATGCTTTATGTATTGTGAATGATTGAACTACAATGAAATTCAAATTCCATGCATGCCGGAAATGCTTTTAAAGGACCGAGTATAGAACACTGGTTACTAACGGTAGCTCCATTAGTCCTTAGTGCACCATGGTTTACACCTAGCTAGCAGGGTGCATGGGAGGTGCTAGCCCTGTGTGTCAGCCAACACACGTAGAATGGAGGGATGGATTTTCGTGAGCATTGTACTCACACTCGTTTTTTTGTGAGCTTAGCACTCATGCTTGTTTTCGTGGCTTTTAGTCACACCGGATTAGTTACTTACTCTTGTGGACAATGTCCATGCTTATCATTTCGTTCTGTTTAGGTCCTTTTGGAAAAATAAAATGAAATTCAAGAAAAGTTTTAATCTTTATGTTGGATTTTAAAGAGAAGATTCTTATATCATTTTTTTTATGTCCATATGTTAACTCCTTCATCTACTCTTGATTACATTATTTTTGTGCAAGATAGTTGACTAAGTTTGTTATAGCTTTGTTTAATTTTGGCTAAAGTAAGAATTCCTTGCAAATGGTCAAATATTGCAACTTGGTATGGTTTGATTGTAGGTTCAAGTTTAATTATATTCACTAATAAATTCACAATAATTTTATTTACCTTGTTTTTTTTCTAAATATTTTTACTTTCAGACGTTATTTACTGGTAAATATATTTGGTTTCAGATAGTAGAGTTGACTCTGCAACTTCGATAGCTCCTTGAGAGGCGTCTTTTACTGCTAGGAAGCTTCTTATCACTCTTTCAGACAAATTCACTAGGAAAGTAAAACATTTATATTCTTATCATGACTTTTGTATTGAGTTTAGATATGCTCCACATGACTTATAAGCTGTAATCTTATCTTTTGATGTGTTAATACTTATATTGTTGTGGAGTAGAGCTCCATTTATTGTATGTTTGGATTTAAATGAGTTTGCATGGGTCTAAGGCTTGTGGAATGGGGAATTACCACTCATTCTATGCCAGTCACACCTGTATTTTGGGATGTGACAATATTCATCTAACTTTCTACTATGTTATTAATATTGTTGCTACATTTGTTTGTTTTAGAGGTTTACACTATAGAATTCCAAAAAAGAGGGGTTCCTCATGCACATATTTTGTTTATTTTTAGGCAATGAAAGTAAGATTTAGACCCCAGAATAATTAGAAAAACTTATTTGTGCAGAGATACTTGACAAAAATGAAGACCCATTGTTATATCGTCTAGTTGAGACTTTCATGATACATGACCCTTGTAGACCAACAAACCCAACTTCTCCTGGCATGGAAAAGCAGACATGCACTAAACATTTTCCAAAAAAGTTTGTTGATCACGCATAATAGATGATGAAGTTTTTTCAACTTATAGACAATGAAATGATGGAAGAACAATCGAGAAAAAGGGCATTCTACTAGATAACAAGTATGTTGTTCCATATAATCTTTTGCTATTGAAAAAATTTCAAGCTCATATAAGTTTAGAGAAGACAGACCAATTAAAATCTGTTAAATATCTCTTTAAGTATATGACAAAAGGAAATGATAGAGTAGTTGCTAGTTTATACTCTTATTCTGGGTCTACTTCCTCTCAATATGTTCATAATGAAACTCAACAATATTATGATTGTCGTTATATATCACCTTGTCAAGCTACTTGGAGGATTTTTGGATTTGATACACACCACATATATCCTCGGATTGAATGACCAAGCTTTCATTTTCCTAGAGAGCAATTTATTCTTTACACTAATTCTAATATGGTTAATAATGTTTTGCAGAAAGCCACAATAAACCAATCTATGATGATGTCTTGGATGAATTATAATGTTCATTCAGACTTTGCAAAGACATTGACATATATTGAATTTCCCCAATATTTTGTATTTGATCGTTCTATTAAGAGATGTCTCTATATCATGTTCCACCATTAAAGCAGACAAAATGGGCCAAGCTCAACAGGTCGGCTCGAAAAGTCCAAAAAAATGAATGGGCTGAGCTTCAATATTTGGTGTCAAAATATAATTCAGGTTTTTCGGGCTTGGCCCGAGCAGGCCGCGAGCCAGTCTATTTAGCCCATTTCCTTTTTTTTTCTTTTTTTTTGTTTTAAAATATTAAAAAATACATATTATTTTATTAATTAGTGATATATAAATTGTAAAATTTAAATATTATGTTATTTTTTATGAATAATAATGACAATTAATTGTATTAATTTAAATAATTATATAAAAAAATTTTTAAAAAACATAAAAAATATTAAAAGAAAAAAAGCCTACAGGCCAGCCTGCAGATTTGATCCCACGGGCTCAGGCTTAACTTTTTAGGCCCGTTGGGCAGATCAGGCTTTTCGACCCAGCTCGTGATGGGGCAACCTAATTTGATAGCTCTATCCACCACCATTCAATGAATTGTACTACTTTCGCATGCTTCAAACAAAAATAAAAGGGCTAACTTCTTTTGAAACTATTAGAACAATAGATGGTGTCATGTATCCAACTTTCATATCAACGTGTTATATATTAGGTCTTTTAAATGAAGCAACTCATTGGGGAACTGGATTTTTTTTAAGAAAATTATTTGTTCAAATGCTATTTTCATGTTCCTTATCAAGACCTGAATTTGTTTGGATAAAGACATCAGCAATATTAGTAGAAGACTTATTTTAGGTACCATGAGATGTTGCTGGATCTTTTGGGTATATTAAAAACTCACTTGTCATAATTTTCTATTTGTTATTAAAAACTCATTTTATGCATTCTTACTTTTCCTATGTGTTCATGTATCATAAGAAGAGAAGGAAAATGCTGCTTTAAAAGAAATTGAAAAATTACTTTAAAAAAATGGAAAAAGGTTGCGAAATTTCCTTGATCTACCTTTTCCTTATAAGCCTAACAACGATGGTGGCATTAATTACATGATATTGGAACAGTTGAGTTTTGATATGGTACAATTGCAATCTCAAGCTGATCGAATGGTCAACAGTTTGACACATGAACAAAAGAATATATTTGATTAAATAATGTCAGCTACTAATGAGGGATCATGAACAAAAGAATATATTTGATTAAATAATGTCAGCTACTAATGAGGGATTTTTGAACTTATTCTTTATTCATGGATTGGGTGGAAGTGGTAAAACATTTCTATGGAATACACTTGCTTCATCTTTAAGAGCAAAAGGAGAAATCGTTTTAATTGTTGTTTTAAGTGGAATTACTACAACTCTCCTTCCTAATGGACGAACTGCTTACTTTCTCTTTGCAATTCCAATTGAAATCAATGAGGATTCTACATGTAACATAAAGCAAAATTAATGTATTACGGATTTAATAAGAAAGAGTAAATTGATTATATGGAATGAAGCACCTATGATCAATCATTATTGCATTGAGGTAGTTGATAGGACTTTCTAACACATATTGTGGTCATCAAATCCCAAGAGTCACTAACAACCTTATGGAGGAAGATGTATAATTATGGGTGGTGATTTTCATTAAATTTTGCCTGTAATTTTGAAAGGATCAAGAGTTGACATTCTTAATGCATCTATAAATCGCTCATACCTATGGGAGCACATCAAAATTTTCCATCTTCATACAAACATGAGGTCACAATCTATTCCTCCTGATCTACATACTAAACCCCTTGAATTTGCTAGATGGATATTAGATATTGGTGATGGTAAATTAGGACAATCTCATGATGATTTTGTTGAAATTGAAATGCCTGCTGAATTACTCATGCAACATTTCTTAGGCCCTATAGAAGCTATTGTTACTACAGCATTTTCTGATTTGTAAAGGAATTATTGCGAATCAAAGTTGTTCACTGATAGGGCAATTCTAACTTCTAGAGTTGAGATAGTTAACAAAACAAATAGTTATGTGTGCTCCATTTTCCCAGGTGATGGTATTGACTATTGCAGTTCTGATTTTGTTATCGAAGATTACAATGGAAATGATTGCTTTGAACAGCTCTATAATACAAAATTTCTTAATAGCATTGAAATGTTTCAGTCTTTGACCCCATAAATTGTCCCTCAAAGTTGGTTTGCACCTATTTTGCTTGTCAAGAATATCGATCAATCATCAGGTCTATGTAATGGTGCTGGATTAATTATCCTTTTGCAAAGCATGTTATTGAAGCAATTACAATAAATGGATCACATCTTGAACAACAATTGTTTATGCATTGAATGGATATGAATACATAAAAAACAAAGTTTCCATTTAAATTAAAAGGAAGGTAGTTTCCTTTTATTATGTCTTTTGCAATGACAATAAATAAAAGTCAAGGGCAATCATTAAGTAATGTTGGATTATATTTGTCTAACAATGTCTTCACTCATGACCAATTGTATGCATCTCTTTCTAGGGTTTGAAATGTAGATGGTCTCACAATACTCATTCATGATTCAAATAATCAGTCACAAGAAAAAAACAATGAATGTTGTTTATCAAGAAGTATTTAACAATATATGAGAACAAGTGTATTGGAAAGGTTATATATATGTGTATTGTATGTGACTTCGTATCATTATGATCCTTTACAATTTATATATGAAATCTTTTTGTAAGCACCTAAAAAAACTTCATTGTTGATATTGAAAGTTTTTTCTTTTTTTTTCAGCTTATAAATTAATCTTAGCTATTAGAAAGGTTAGTGATGATTGAGGTAATGGTAAAGCCTACAAAAAAATTCAGATTTTCAAATAATAAAAGACATAAATTTATTTTCAAATTTATGGAAAAAGCTATCTTCCCGGTTATGATACTTCATTTTAGAATCAACAATATCAAAATTTTCTAAGTATGCTCTAGAGGTTGGATAAAATTTTGTTTTACTTGATTGTAAGTTTAAAATATTTTTACCCCTTTTAGCTATTGCAATGTCCAACTTTGTTCCCTGCAAAAACACTGCAAGAGAGTTGTCATCACATCATTTTGACTTTAGAAGCTTCATAAGCCCCCAAGTCTTATTTCAATAAGCCTGTAGCATTTCATTTCTCTCCATCCTCCATTATTTTCCATATCCATTTGAGACCATCCTAATGAACTTCATCCTTACTCCCTTTCATATATTCACCCCACATGAAAGATGAAGACAATGTGTCTGGGTTACAAGAAAATATTGGAACCGATAATGCATTCCACCTCATATTGATGAATCACTAGATTTGTTGTTACTTGATTTCAATGTGAGTTTGAATCACTAGACATCTTTTCTTTTTATCATTCTTTTTCTTTCTATTTTTTCTATTAGTCACCCTTCATTATCATGTGATCTTTGTTTAGAGACCGACGAAAAAAAAATTCAAATAGATAGGTGTGGCAACTGATAAAAAAAAAGAAGTAAAAATATGTAAGAATAGATATATGAAACACAAAACTTCAAGGATAATAGCAAATAAATTAATCAAAACCACCAATATAGAGAATAGTGTAGAGAATCTCAATACACGCACAGTGGGAAAACATCACCGAATTCCCTCCCATGGATCTATCAATATTGTTTAGATTGAGATGTAGAAAATAATTTTACCTCCGGTGCGTCCCTTTAGCGTTCTTTTCAATGTCCATCAGAGCCCAAAAACTGACGCATCTGATCAGCTCTCTCTATCGGTATCCATACGAACGGTGAGTCCAATTCGAACGGTGTACTAGCACCTCTATTTGTAAATGTCCATACATTCTCTATTCTTCCATACACACTCTCTCTAAGTGTGCGACTACTCTATTTCCAGGGTAAATCGAGACTCTCTAGATTCTCTTTTATAATAACTCTAGTGTATATCAATATATAGATAGAGTTTATTATTTGATTAATTTAAATCAAATATTTAAATTAAATTAAATATTAATTAAATATATTAGTTTAAATTTAAATCCATCTAATGGATTAAATCTAAACTAACTATCTAATCTATATCCAAAATCAAATTTAAATCAAATTCAAATTATTAGTTTAAATTTAAATCTATCACTTAGAATTAAATTTAAAACTAATTTATTTAAATTGATTTAAATGTCATATATATATATATTTCAAAATATTTAATGTATCAAATTTATATATAATATATCAATCATATATATATTGAATTTTATAATATATATATATATCAAACATATATACATTTATTTATAAAATTCATACACCCCAAATTGAACATTAAATTCATTGAATCTAAACGTATATTAGATTCAATGAATATGGGCATTCTAGTTCGAGTTGGTTCATTCTTGTGTGTGACCCTGTAGGCCCATATAATATTGGCAGTGAGCCAATAACACTATTGGATTCACAAGTCACAAGTGGCCTCTAGTAAGATATTGTGACTACTTAAATCATATAATATTGGTGATCCGATGTAACCTATCATATAACTTTATCTTATCCCTTTTGTCTCACGATATATAGGTCAAGTATGAGGCATAAAAATGTCATCATCATCTTACTCGACCATTACTTTCTCGATTTCCAAACAGATTGATAGAACAAATGGAAACTCTTCCATTCGAGTACAGTCATGCATTTCATAGTCTCACTCATCGAGGGGCCCAGATATATCTCTATATTAATTAGAGGAACAAATTCCATCTTGATCATTCATCTTCCTCCACATGAATTCCATTATGCCTGATTATAGCCTTTATGATCTCCCGATTAAAGGTAACTTTTAACTATGCCAAAGCACAGTGTTCCCCATGTAGGAAATCATGGTGGTCTCAGGTCTGAGGGTTCAATGACACGGTTATACATATATATATAAGATAAGCTTATGACTTGATCCATGCAGCTATCTCATGACGAGTTGATCTAGTGTCTATTCCATAACAGGTACTTATGATTTTGATTTGTATCTTCATATATAATTAACACATAATTATCAATCAAAGTTATACTAATATTAGTTTATCATTGTTCTCACAAAGATGATTGACTAGGAATATTTAGGATAAAATAATTTATCCAAGGATATTATTATAAAGAAAAACATGCAAACTATATAATAATGTAATAAAAGAAAAACACCTTCTTTTTCATAATGAAGTACAATATTCATAATACAATGATTGATTTATAGCACAATCTCCAACAAATAGTCCATCGAACACCCAAGACCCTAGCATGGAGTTTCCTTATAATGATAAAATCACCTATGTAATTTTCATTTTACCAAGACACGCCAATGACTTTTTCTTCAAAATATCTTTCCCTCATTCTCTTTACCCTTTCATTGCAAAACTACTGGCACAAAAAAAAGCCCTTGAGAAACCCAAGACCTTAACATGGAGTTTCTTCTAATCATGCTTCATCACCTATGTAGTTTTCATATTAGTAAAAGAGGTTATTCGCTTTTTAAATGGGTTGCCACCTCCTTATTGAGCAGAACAAATTAGGACACAAATTTCAGGCTTGTATGGATCATACTAAATAACTGTATTAATTTTTACTCTTTTATATAGGTTATAATTTTCAACCCAACTTACTTTTTATCTTAACTCAATTGGGTCAACCCAAAATATAGATTTTTATCTCTAACTGAATAGCATATAATGGCATGTAAAATTAAACCTAGGATATAGTGATGATCACTTTAAAAATGAATATATAATGCCAGAAAGGGTAATATGTAGATGTAATGCCAAAAAGGGTAATAAAACTCATGGATGACTTCTTCAATTATTTATCAGACCTTTCAATACTATTATACTATATATATGTGTGTGTTCTTTTATTTTTGTGACCTGTTTCATGATACTATTATTTTTAACACATTTTTTGTCCAGCCACTCTTTTATCATACTTGCAAGAATTTTTGCTTGTATTTAGTTTGCTTCATTATCCATGATGTTTTTACATTGAGTTGGCCCAATCAATGATGAAAGGCTTCAATTTTGTTGCTGAAATATGATTAATAGACCTGCTACAATTATGAGCTTTTCCTAACATAAGATATAACATTCATAGATATTTTATTTAATTGTGACATTAACCATGTAAGTATGTAATAGCACTTAAGAATCCACATGCTATTTTTACTTTTGTATAATATATATATATATGTATATATGTATATATTGGACTTACCAACATTTCTTGGTCTCTATTATCAGTGTCATGTTATCACTTTTAAAACCATTAAGGAAGTAGTTATATTTCCATAGAGTCATTAGCTTTAGAGATCAGTATTAAAATTAAACATAAGTTACATGTTGCTTTTACTTTTGTGTTATATTTTTTTTTAATTGCAAAAACACCGCAAAATAAAAGTTGTCACCTGTCCATTGATCACTGCAAATTGGACCATGATTGGAGTAACAATGAACAACTGTATCTAGAGTTAGCAATAAATATATCTATGTGCATACATGTATCACCAAGTATATATGTAGACATACATCTATTTCTAGATCAATATAATTCCATGGTTGACATATATTTGTCATATAGGGCACCAACACCAAAGTCCATGCACAAATTATGGACCCGGCTATCTTCAACTTATGTGACGAATCCATTCAACAAGAATCCTGCTATATCTCTAAGAATTTCATAATGCATCATAACAAGCACCTTAACAACCCAACACAATTACCATATGTGGTCACCATTCATATTTCCGCCTTTGTCTACCCCATCAAGATAAACATACCTCACAAGATTGCAAACTTATCCACCACTCATCAGCTATTGCAGTCTCCTTATCTTCCTGGTAGGCTTATAGGTTACTTCAATCCAAACTATACTTTGCTATTTTTGAAGTTAAATATAGCATAAACTGAAATCTTTATGATGTGAACCTGAAGAATTCAATTAACACATTATATAATCCAACTCATATGTTGGACTTTAATTTCGGAAGCCTATTGTTAGGAGGACCCTTCAGCATATTAAAAATTCTTTTTGTAGTATATTTCATCACACTAACAGCTTAATGTGCTAATATACACTTGGAAGAGTCAAACAATTGAGCTCAAATACATGGTGGAAGGGGTCATGCAAGATTAATGATATTCTCATATATCCCAAAGAAGATTAGAATAGTTTTGAAGCCCAAATGGAGAGAGAAGCCCAAGTTCCAAGTCTCACTTATATTAATTTAGGATCATCTTTTTATTTTAATTTGTTTTGATTTAATTTGATTTGATTTAAATTATATTATGATATTTTGTGGCTTCCAACTTGTATTCTATGGAGTCAAATTTTAGATTTAAATTAATTTAGTTTAAATTCTATTAGATAAACCTTATCTTTAAGGAATATTTAGTAGTATTAGGATTAGAATATTATTTTTTTTATTTTCTTTAGTATTTTCATTTTTTATTTTAGGCTTTTAGATATTAGGTATCTTTTTTAGGATTTACTATATTTATTAAGATTATTTAAATTTTAAGTATTCCTAGTTACTTTAGAATATCTATTTGCCTATTTATATGTCTCTTTTGTACACACAATTTAGACAAATTAATAGTATTCAGAGTTTATTCAATTAGTGAGTTTCACTAGTTCTTTGTGTTCTTTTGAGAATACATCCGACTTATCAAGAGTTTGATATACTCTTGTGGCGTCTTCCTATAACTAGAGTTCTCTAAGACAGGTCATAATTGAGTTCTAGTTTGATCAACCTGTTTGAGTCAAGCTTCCGCATTGCTATCCTCTATATTTCTTGGGTTTCCGAGACAGGTTACTCATGGGGTCCACATCAGTTAGCATCAGAGCATAGGTTGGATTCAGACTTTATCCACATCATCCTCAATTTGTGTAGCCACCATTAAATAAAACAAGAAGAAGTCTTCATCAATTCCAGCAACCAAACGCACCCTTATTAAGTTTAGAAATTAGCAAATCCAAACACGGCCTTAGTCTATCCCACATCAGAAGCTGCTCATTTCTAGAATTGTCTTGTGTACGTCTTCTCTTCCCATTCTGCCACAACGCATCATCAGTATTACAAAAAAAATTTGTTGCTGAAATTATTTTTGAATTTTCTTGGCTGAAAAAAAAAGAGAAAAAAAAGGCCAAAAAAAAAAAGAAAAGTTGTGAATATAGAAAGTTTGCATCTCACCTTGGTGTGATATTTTTCTTGATTTTCAAAGATGTATAGCAGTGATGATCAAAGCAACAATTCAAAATCAGATGAGAACTCCTCCATTAAAGAGGTGTTTTGAGCATATATGAATGTCAATTTTATACCCGTTATCTTATTGAAGGATCTAATGGGAAAATTTGTACCATGATCATTGACCCACACATTCACAAAAACTTTGCTAGTACTACACTGGTAAAAAAATTGGGTTTACCTTGCATTAAACATCCTATGCCCTACAAGATGTTATTGTTTGATGAACATCTTGAGGTCATGGTAGATAAGCAGACTCTAGTATCATTCACTATTGGAAGATATTCCGATGAAGTGTTGTGTGATGTGATACCTATGACCGACCACTTGCAATTGGGAAAGTCTTGGCAGCATAAAAGGAAAGCCATTCATAATAAAAGCAAAAATAGGTACTACTTTATAATGAATGGTAAAAGACGTACACTTACTTTATTAATGCTACAAGAAGTTTATGAAGATCAACTCATGTTGCTAAAGAAAGCAAGAGATAGAAAGAAAGAATCCCAAGCTAAAGAGTCATCTTCAATTGAGTTGAAAGGTATTTCTATTACTCAAAACTCTCTTGTGACTATATCTCTTGTGTTGAATCAATTAATGTAGGATATATTACACCTGAGAGTCCCAATGAGTCTAATATTGTTGTTCTTGATAATTTGCTACTTTTAGAGAAGGAAAGTTTTATAAATGATTTGGTGGATAACTTAGTTGATAGTTGTGCACTTATTTCTAGTTGTGCTTCTAATGTGCAAGTTAAGATATGACACAGTTGGAAAATAATGCTTGTGATGAAGTTAAGCATGTGGATATGGTAGTTGGACATCCATGACTATTTGATGGGCATGCTAACAATTGTTCCCTTATATTGGACAAAGCCCATGAATCATTACAATGTATTCAATTATGTGAGGTTCAAGATAAAATAAATAGTAAAATTGAGTGAAAAAATAAGAGTGGTAAAATTAAGAATGAGAGAAGAAAAGAGAGTAAATCAAAAGAAAGAGTGCAGAAAAATAGAAGAAAACAAAAGCAAATGAGTGAGAAGAAAATTGAAATAAGTGTGAAAAAGAGAAAGAAAAAGAGAGAAAAAGATACAAGTAAAAAGTAATGATCTTTTTTATTCTTTTTCTAATTGTGTTATTTCTCTTTTGTAGAAATGCAAAGATCTTCTTTATAATTCAATCTTTCATACTTACCATCTACCACGATCAAGATGGTTGAAAAAGAAGATTTTTTATTTGGGTGATTCTCCTTAATTGCAAAAATACCTTGAAGAGTCAATGACAACTCTTTTTCAAGAGGAGAGAATGATGTGAACATGGAGAGTTCAATTAATACATTATATAATCCAACTCATATGTTTCTTGGAGCATATTTCATTATACTGAAGACTTAATGTGCTAATATATACTTGGAGGAGTCAAACAATCAAGCACAAATACATGCTGGAATAGGACATGCAAGATTAATGATATTCTCATATATCCCAAAGAAGATTAGAATAGTTTTGAAGTCCAAATGGAGAGAGAAGCCCAAGTTCTAAGTCTCACTTATATTAATTTAGGATTATCTTTTTGTTTTAATTTGTTTTGATTTAATTTAATTTGATTTAAATTATATTATGATCTTTTATGGCTTCCAGCTTGTATTTCATGGAGTCAAACTTTAGATTTAAATTAGTTTAGTTTAAATTTTATTAAATAAACCGTATCTTTAAGGAATATCTAGTAGTATTAGGATTAGAATATTTTTTTATTTTCTTTAGTATTTTTATTTTTTATTTTTAGGCTTTTAGATATTAGATATCTTTTTAGGATTTACTAGATTTATTAGGATTATTTGAATTTTAAGTATTCCTAGTTACTTTAGGATATCTATTTACCTATTTATATGTCTCTTTTGTACACACAATTTAGACAGATCAATATTATTTAGAGTTTATTCAATTAGTGAGTTTTACTAGTTCTTTGTATTCTTTTGAGAATACACCCGACTTATCAAGAGTTTAATCTACTCTTATAGCGTCTTCTTATAGCTAGAGTTCTCTGAGACAAGTTGTCATTGGGTTCTAATTTGATCAACCCCATTTGATTCAAGTTTCCACATTGCTGTCCTCTATATTTTTTAGGTTCTCAAAACAGGTTACTCATGGGGTCCACATCACTTTAAGTATTTGTTAATTTGCATATGACACTAAAAGGATTGACCCACCGGAATACCTACAACTCCATTCCCACATTCAACACCAAAACCCTATCCTTATTTTCACTCGGTTTTTTGAGCAAAATATAATAAATAAATAAATTATTTACCAATATATGTTGTGTCAGAAACAATTTATCAATCTATAATAATAAAAATTGATGATAAAAAAATTAATGAACACATTGCGAATAAATCGATGAATGGATACGCGATTTAATTTTTTTTTTTTAATAAAGAAGCAAGTCAATCGGCTACCAATCGATTTGCTCATATACTGGGTAATAAAGTAGTCTCAAGCAAGTCGATTGGTAATCAATCGACTTGTTTTTGTTTTTTGTTTTTAATTTTCTTTCACTAGACTTATTTTTTTTATTTTTACATATATATATATATATACTATCACTCATTTCTTTCAATCGACTTGTCTCGTTATGATAAGACATGTTTTTTTACATATGATAATATAGTGATATTATTTTTACCCTTATTGCATTATTAATATCATAACTTGTATTATAGTTAATAAAAGGAGTTAAATTAAGAGGGTAACCTTAGAATTTTATTTTAAAAAAATTAAAAATATAATAAATTATTTTTAATATGCGGTAAAAATCATTCAATTACCTTATAATATAATAAAAGACGAATGAAACAACAACAATGCAATAATTTAATGTGTATAATGATTAGAATTAATGATTTTTATAATTATGAAAAAAATAATAGTTTAGAAAATAAAAAAATTGGAATTCATTAGTTAATCAATTTTTTAAATAAAAAGAGCAAGTCCATTGTGTAGGTCATTGACTTACTAATGGGTAATTTTTTAAAAGAGAAAAAGACATTTCAAAACATGTAATGAAAAATATTTCCAAATTATTAGTTTCAGTTGAAGAGTTAATTTATCTCAATTGGAAATTCAATTTATATGAGATAAAAATTTTTAAATTGGGTTCTAATTGAGAAATATTTTTATCTAATCGACTTACTTTTGTTTTTTTTTAATAAATAAATTTTATTTTAATTGACTTTCTTTTATTTTTTCTTTTAATTTTTTCAGACATACTCTTTCTATCTCAAATAAGAGGAGATTTTTCTTTCTCATAATATAACATAATATGTAGTAATTTATTATTTTTATCCCTTATTTATTGTATTATTACTGTTGTAAATTATGCTATATTTAATGAAATGAGTGAAATTAATAGAGATAAAATTTGAAATTTTTTTAATTTAAAAATGTAATAAATATTTCTTAATATACGTAAAATCTCTCTTATTATCTTATAATATGGGACAAAGGAAGTAATAAAAATACAATAATTTTATTTGTATAATGATTAGAATGAATTATTTTTATAATAAATAGAAAAAATAATAGCTTATAATAAAAATTATAACTAATTTATTATTAGGAGATAATTTTTGGTAAATAAATTTATTAAATATCAAATAATGTGTTTTTATTTTTTGAAAAAATAAAGTAGAAAATTTCCCCTTCATTTTATGATTATTATTTTTTAATTTTTTAATTGATGGAGTCAAGTACACTCCCTCTTCAAAATGAAGCATGTTGCATATTCACGGGTCTATATGCATTGTATAATTTGGTCACGATTCCAATTCTGACCAGATTCTTAAATAATGTTTTTTTGACCAGATTTTTTTACAGCCTGCAAAGTTTGTCTAATTCAGATTCCTCTTTTCCATACTCATATTTTACATCCGTGCTTTTGAGTGAAAGACGTTTCAAGTTTTTTTTTTTACTTTTTGTTCCTCATAATAGATGTTGCGTGAAAGACATTTGGAGTTTTTTTTTTTTTAACTTTTGGTACCTCATGAACAACACTTAAAAGACATTTCAACTTTTTTTTAACTTTTGCTACCTTATGATAGACGTTATATGCAGAAAGACCAAGAATCTCTGCATACAACATCTAATATGTGCTTCACTAATTATTTGAAGAAATAATGCTCCCTTCGTGATTCCACAGAAATAATAGTTATCTACTTAAATATTCATGGTGCAGCTTCTTCATTTTATCATTTTGGCTCTCATTCCAACTCCTTAGTTTTCATCTTCTTTCGGAATATTTGCTGCGTTTTCTTGCCATAATTGTCATCTTCATTCTCTCATCAATTCTAACTTCTTGCAAGTGCTTGAAGTTTTATCTACAGAGCTTCATCTCACATTGGTATTTTTCTTTCTATCATCTTCTTTAATATTATTGTTAGTAAATTTTTTATGTGTTTTAATTTAAAATTTGCACTTTTTTTAGTTTTGTATAACATTTTTGTTAGTAAAATGAGTTGTTTATTTGATACAATATAATGTCTTAGTTTAATGCTTTAGTTAAATTATGTTATTAAAGTATGAGAGTATGAAACTTTAACACTATTTGCATTAATATTTATTTGATATTTATGTAATGAATATTTGATACATATTTAAGAATAAAAAAAACTGAAATAAACTTTACATTTGAAAATAAACGTATATTTTTTTATGTTTTATTTTTCATGAAACTAATAATTTTTAATGAAGATAAATTTATATTTAGGTTTCATTTTTCAACAGCATGATCAATTTCAAAGAAAATAAATAATCATTTTTTATATATCATTTTTATGAAAATATTCAATTTTTAATCGGAATAAACTTATATTTTTATGGCTCATAAAATTTTAAAGTAGATTTAATAAAGAGTTAAAAAATTATTTATATTCCTCACTTATTTTTCACTTGTACTGAAGTTTGTAATAAATTTCATATATTCAACACCATTAAATAATTGTTGTTCGTTCATTTTAAAAAAAAACGACATCGCATGCAAATAAAAACTGTGGAGATGTTATTGTTAAATAACTATTATTTTACATGTTGGCTAAGAGGGTTTTATCTGAGTCACCTGGGTGTCACTTTATTTTTGCTACAACACTTGAAATATGACTTGGACATGTAGCAACACGTGAGCATGTTCTGCTTGTTAGTTTTTATGTTTTTCATTATTTTCTCTTCCATTATATAAAATAAAAAACTATTTTACATTGGACAAAAAAAATTTTCATTTTATTGTTAAATTTTTTAAAAATAATATCATGGTTCAAGAGGTACTCTTATTGCTAAACTTTAGATATAAAGTAGATTTTAGTTAAAAAAAATCATGATTTCAACCATTTATAATTAGAGTTCTTTTGAAATATTTGTTTATGTGGAATTAATGTAATTTTTTTATTTAATGTCACTCTAGCTATGAAAATGAACATATATTTTTTTATGTTTTATTTTTTATGAAACTAATAATTTTTAATGAAGATAAATTTATATTTAGGTTTCATTTTTCAACAATATGATCAGATTCAAAGAAAATAAATAATCATTTTTTATATTTCATTTTATGAAAATATTCAATTTTTAATCAAAATAAACTTATATTTTTTATGGCTCATAAAATTTTAAAGTAGATTTAATAAAGAGTTAAAAAATCATTTATATTCCTCACTTATTTTTCACTTGTACTGAAGTTTGTAATAAATTTCATATATTCAACACCATTAAATAATTGTTGTTCGTTCATTTTAAAAAAAAAAACGACATCGCATGCAAATAAAAACTGTGGAGATGTTATTGTTAAATAACTATTATTTTACATGTTGGCTAAGAGGGTTTTATCTGAGTCACCTGGGTGTCACTTTATTTTTGCTACAACACTTGAAATATGACTTGGACATGTAGCAACACGTGAGCATGTTCTGCTTGTTAATTTTTATGTTTTTCATTATTTTCTCTTCCATTATATAAAATAAAAAACTATTCTACATTGGACAAAAAAATTTTTCATTTTATTGTTAAATTTTTTAAAAATAATATCATGGTTCAAGAGGTACTCTTATTGCTAAGCTGTAGATATAAAGTAGATTTTAGTTAAAAAAATACATGATTTCGGCCATTCATAATTAGAATTCTTTTGAAATATTTATTTATTTGGAATTAATGTAATTTTTTTATTTATTGTCACTTTATCCATAAAAATAAAATTAGGAAGTGGAATGGATAATAGATCAATGCTTCTGTGTATATATGCAAATGGACAAATTTTTGATGACCCAGATAGTGTGACATTCGAGTCAAATAACATGAGAATAATAAGTGTTGATCCTAACATTACTTTGGTCAGACTAAAGCAAGTTGTTGGCTAAAATCTCAATGTTCTTCCGAATCAAATTGTGATAGATCCTTTATATAGATTTCCATTTTCCATAAATCCACTTCGATACAGGGGATGGAAAATACTAGATGATTATGATTTACAAAGAATGTGGCAACTGCATTCTCGATTCTCTACTCACTTGACATGTGTAGAGATGTATGCAAATATTTCTAATGTGGAACTTGATCATCATCTAGAATCACACCCAACGGAGAACTATAGTGGATACACACTTCCAGAGTAACAAGGAGTCATGATTAGCACGTATATGGAAAATTTCTACCCATTTGATCCTTCTCTCACCATTGGAGATGCTGGACCATCATCCCCAGTACCTCGAACTGAAAACATATGCCAATTTGAATAATTTGTGTATATTAGCAATGATCGATCATCATTTTCTCCTCTTCCAACAAAAGACATAATGGATGACTTTGAGGATGACAATGAATACGATTCTCATGTTAGTGTTGATGATGGGAATGACAATGATGATGATGATGAGATCAACGAGAACATTAATGAGGATAATGGTGATATGAATCACAATGAAGAGCCTGCCCATACTTTCTTATCTTAGATTGATATAGAATCTGTTATGGCTCTTAATTTTAGTGGATTTGGGGATATTCTACCTCTCAATGATAACCATGAGCTATTTCCTGGTTAGATGTTTAACAATGCTCATGTTTTAAAACGTGTAGTTAAGTTATATAATGTTCGAGTGCATCACACATTCAAGGTGTATCTTTCAAGTAGAAAATCTTAATAATTTCAATGTATTAACTATGGAAACGATTGCAAATGGAGAGTGAGGGCTTCCAAGAAAGGAAGTGATAGTTTTTGGACTATTACAAAATATGAAGGGCCTCATACATGTTTGTTTACATCATTAACTCAAGATCATCCTAAGTTGGATGTTGATCCTATCTCTTCTTATATTATGGCCATGGTGACTGACAAACCACATGTGAAAGTTTCACAAATCACTGAGCGAATGCAATACATGTTTGGGTACATAGTATCATATCGAAAAGCATGGAAAGCAAAACAATTGGCAATCACCACTATTTGAGGTAATTGGGAGACATCATATGCTTTATTACTAAGGTGGTTAGCTGCAGTTGAGCATTTTATGCCTGGGTCAATTGTCAAATATACATACAAGCAAACTTCAAATGTCAATGAGGATGGGCAACATGTGGAGATGTTTCGCCATATATTTTGGGCGTTTAAGCCATGCATTGACACCTATAAGTATTTGAAGCCTATGGTACAAGTAGATGGAACTTTCTTATATTGGAAATATAAGAACACATTTCTCATGGCAATATCTTAAGATGGTAATCGAAAGGTCGTGCCACTTGCCTTTGCTGTGGTTGAGGGGGAGACAAAATCAGCTTAGTCATGGTTTTTATACAATGTGCATATCTATGTTGTAAAGAGAAGGAAAGGAATATGCTTGATATCAGATAGACATCCATCAATTATGGAAGCTGTTGCAGACCGTCGTGTTGGATGGCAACCACCATATGGATATCACATTTTTTGTCTAAGGCATATGGCTTCAAACCTACACAAAGCATACAAAACAAATTGGTTGAAGCAGAAGTTTATAAAGATTAGTGAGATTCATGAACCTTAACAATTTACAAACATATGATTAACATTCTTCGCCATTAACTTTATAAATATGGACAGGGTATGCATATGAGCAGGCAGTTGTTTACAAACAATTGGAAGAACTCACATTACTGCATCTGGATGCTGCTAGATGGATTAGAGTTATTAAGAAAGAGCAATGGTGTCGCACACATGACATTGAGGGTCGGCGCTATGGTCATATGACAACAAACCTTACAGAGTGCATGAACGGTGTATTTAAAGGTGTCCGAAGTTTGCCTATTGCAGGTTTGGTGAAGGCGACCTTCTATAGGGTGAATGGTTGTTTTGTTAAACATGCCCAACAAGTTCACACATAGATAGCAGCAAGGCAAATGTTTTCTGAAACATTAAACAAGAAATTAGATACAGCTACACAAGCTGCATCTGCATGTATTGTTCACTAGTATAACAAAATAGCAAGATCATTTGAGGTCAATGAACCATATAATATTACGGCTCATCAATTTGGTTGTCGTTGCAGGCTGAACCTAAGCCAAAAAAATATGATTGTGGAGAGTTTCAGGCTGAGAAAAATCCATGTATGCATGTGATAGCTGCATGTGCTCTAGTAGGCATTGACTATGTACAATTCGTGGATCCTGTATTCAAGTTGGAATCCATGCAATCAGCCTATAGCAATAAGTTTACACTAATAGGAGATGAGGTTCATTGGTCAGAATTTGATGGTCCTCACTTGATTCCTAACCCATCAATTATTTGAGCAAAAGATCGACCTCGCTCAACTCACATTCGTAATGAGATGGATTGGACCGCACCAGGACAACCTAACAAATGTGGGTTGTGTAGGCAAATAGGTTACAATTGGTTGAGTTGTCCACAGACTCTACCATCTAGGTAGTAATTTGTATGAAACTATGCGTATTTGACTTTTGTGAAATGTAATGAAACTTGTATTATTAATCTAAAGCATGGGTTGCATTATTATAATTTTTTTTTAATATTGGACACTGTTTACTCCATCCAATGCAGAGACTTTTAGCATGGGTTGCATTATTATAATTTTTTTAATATTGGACACTGTTTACTCAATCCAATGCAGAGACTTTTAACAAATGGAGCAGCCACATCAGGTCATTCAACCAGGCCCAGTGGATGGCTCATTATAATACCTACAAGAGCGACATATTTCACAGGTAGTGTGGGACAATAATGTAAGTAAAAATCTTCACATATTACTAATTGTTATGCTTTTCTATCAACTTTATTTCCATTTATTTTGTAGGTTGATAGAATCCTTAATACTCGGCGATTCATGCAATTGGGTGAGCCTCCAATCCAAATAATTAAGTATCTTAGACAAGCTGAATTCTACGGTGTTTCTTGACTAGGCCAATTTGAGTATGATTGAAGTTTGATCTTTACACTTATTGAGAGGTGGCATCCTGAGACTCATACCTTTCACACTACACGTGGAGAATGCACCATAACTTTAGAGGATGTAGCCATACAATTAGGCTTTCCTTGTGAAGGACTTCCTGTAGTTAGTCAAACAACAAATAATTGGCCAAAGGTGTGTGAATGCTACCTCAGAATTCGTCTCCCTTCTGAGAACATATATGGACAAAGGCTATTTTTGAATTGGTTGGAAGATCATTTTAGTCAGTTGGATGATAATGCATCAAATATGGAAAAATGATATTTTGCACATGTGTACATCCTTAAATTAATTGGTCGATACTTGATGCTAGATAAGTCTGGTCATAGGGTTTATTTAATGTATCTTCCTTTATTATCAAATTTTAAGGAAGTTGGAAAATATAGTTGGGGTTTAGCAGTGTTAGCTCACCTATATAGAGAAATGTGCAATGCCACTAACCCTTTTGAGGTGAATATTGGTGGCTGCTTAGCATTACTGCATTTATGGGCATGAGATCGCTTTCTTGTACTAGCACCAGAGCGGCCACTATCATTGAGTCCAAATAATGATGTTTATCCTCTTTTACCACCCTTGAGATTTCAGTATACTAAAAATGCACTATAAATATTTCATATTAACTTATTAAAATCATACTTATTTTAACATGTTCTTTGTTATAATCATAGGTGGACGAACATACGATTACCCCCTCATTCTAATTGCTCAGCCTTATGATGTTATAGGAGTTTACTTGATGCAATGGCTAATGATAAGATCATTTGGCAGTCCTATGAATATCTTAGGAATCTTGGCCTGATTCCAGATTATTGCTTGGAAACAAGTGACATTTGGCGTGTTTCTGTCCCCCTTATATGCTTTCACATAATAGAATGGCATCACTCTGATCATGTTCTAAGACAATTTGGTTTCCAGCAGCCAATTCCTATGCCTCTGACTAACTTGGACGATTTTCACACAACACAGTTGCGAGGGAAAACCTCAGAAAATTAGATTGAAGCTCACAAAATCTTCCTTGAAGCATGGTTTAATTGGACTTATGCTATTATTAATGCTCCTCAAGCAAATGAGGTGTTTCATTGTACATTTGAGTACATGTAGTAGTATTAGAGACGTACACGATGTTGGATCCATTCTACTAGTAGTGCAACTGGTTATGTGGTAACTTCTTTATCTCTTTTCACCGTCATTGTATTTTTTTCTAAACATAGACAACATCATAATGTAATGTTTTATTATTAATTTCAAGCTGATATAGATGAAGATTTGCATAGGCTTGCCATTACTTACCCTCCAAAAATGTCAACTGATTTTTATACAAGGGTAGCTCAGGACCAACGTAATATATTAATTGCAATGAGAGAGCAACACTTCAACATGGAACTTGAGCCTGCTCTACCTGCACAAGAGCCACTACATCCACAGATTCTTCAGCGTAGAAGACCAAGTAAACGACGTGATGGCTATTTATCAACCAGGCCACCAATTGCTTCTCAAGAAGAAAATACAATGCAACGAGATCATGTTACTACTTCGACCACATCCAGTACATTTGTAGGAGCTGCATCTTCTTCTTTCATGCTGCCATCCTCATTGCCCCCATTTAGCTCTCTTATTCCTTGTCAGTCTGGACCATTCATGTCTTTATTAGGTGACTCAACATTATTCAATGCCGAGTACAACATGTCTTCATTTCAACATGGTGAGCCATCAAATCAAATATTTGAGACTCCACGCCAGTCAATTTCTCTGGCTAACTCTACTTGGTTTGATTTTGTTGAATCAAGTGTTTTGATGATTCCAAACCAACCATCTAGAGCTTGGAAAGAAGATATCAAAGGTGTACAAAAGATCTCAGGTGGAGAAATCCAAGAAAAATCAGCATAAGATTAGATATAGGACATTTTACTGTGTTTAAATTGAGTAAAAGACTTTGAACTTGCAAAAGAATGTTTTAAAAATATGATTCTATGATAATTCATGGAATATTTGAAAAATACCCACTAATAGAAATTCGAACTTTGATTGCAGAAATTCAAGCTTTGAATAAAGTCTGATAAGAGCTCTCTCTGACAGACGAACTTTAGCTTTTGAAGATTCGAATTTCTGGTAAAACACAAATCATGAAAAATGAAAAATTCATCTGAGAATATGTCAAAGTTCATCTGAAAGTAAAGTTTAAAAAGAGTTCTAAGTTAGTCCTCTGACAGACGAACTTTGATTTTGGAAATTCGAACTTTGGAAACACAGCTTGCAAGTCTGTTATGATAATCTTTTGACATATGAATTTTAGTATTCAAAAATTCAAACTTTGAATTAAATCTGATAAGAGCTCTCTCTGACAGATGAACTTTGCCTTTTGAAAATTCAAATTTTGAAAAGAAAAACTATTGTACCTTATTAACCTGCCTACTGATAGATGAATTTTGGGCACCAAAATTCGAATTTCGAAGGCACTATAGCAATTTGGGACAATTGTTCACACTTACCAGAAGTACTTCAAACTTGAGAATTCGTATGTTCCAACATAGAAACATTTTTCAAAGATGAAAATTCGAACTTTGCTTCATAACAGATGAACTTCGAGGTTCAACGTTAAAGTCTTTAACTTTCGGTCTTTGCAAAATTTGTCTGTTGACACACCAAAATTCAAACTTTGAGTGTTAGACACATTAAATGCTGTTGATGAATGGATAGTTTTTCAGAGTAACCATTGAGTAACGTCTCTAACGGCTAGATCTTATCTCTAACGTATAGTTAAGATATGAATTTATAAATAAAACCTCATTTGAAGATGTGGGTAATGATTTTACATTGTATATACAGAAACTCTACTAAATTCTTAAGTCAAAGTCTTCTACTCTCACATACTTCATATTCTGTACTTCAATTTTCATAGACACTCTAAATTAGCGAGTTCAATCACTGTAATCAATCTTATCTTCATCTGAAAGAAAGATTTTCTTGTGAGGGGATATCGCAAGGGATTTGGGAAGCACTTAGCTAGAGTGCAAAGAGTGAGATTGTAAGCTCTTGGAATAGAACATCAAGTTGTACTGAAGCAATTGCAAGAAGCCAACTGAATTCTTGCAAAATAGTGGAAAATCTCAAGCGGTAACTTGAGGACTGGATGTAGGTCAAGTTAAAGAGATCGAATCAAGATAAACATATGTGTCTTCTCTTCCTTTATACTGCTTTTACCTTGTTATTCTTTTATACTCTGTTTTTACTGTCACTTTTCCTTTTATCACTCTCTTGACTTTTGCAAAAAATTTTAATCTTCCCAATTCACCCTCCTCTTGAGAAGCCAGTATATCTAACAAGTGATATCAGATACTGGTTCCCCAAACAAAGGATCTAACAATCCAGAAAATTCAATGGCTGGCTTTGGAGAAAGCATACTACCTGAGGGAAACAACACAAATAAACCACCTGATTTCAGTGGAGAATACTATGGATACTGGAAGATGAGAATGCAAATCTATCTCCAGTCCATTGATCTGAACATCTGGTTTGTCATCTAGAAGGGAGATTTTGTCCCAATGAAGCTGCAGGATGATTGGAAATACAAAGGAGAAGCCAGAAGATGAATGGAATGAGGAGGATAAAAGAAGAGTCCTGCTGAATTTTAAGGCAAAATACTGTCTAGTCAGTGCATTAAACCAAGACAAATTCTACAGAGCATCACAATGTTCCACAGCCAAGGGTATATGGGACACTTTAGAAATCATTCATAACGGAACTACTGGAGTAAGAGAGAACAAATTAAACTCCTACATTGGTGAGTATGAAAGCTTCAGAATGGTAGAAGGTGAGAGTATAAAAAATCTACAAAAGAGATTCACCCTCATTGTGAATCAATTGAAGAGTCTTGGCAAGGAATATACTCAGCCAGAAAAAGTCAGAAAAATCCTTAGAGCACTTCCTCTGGATTGGCAACCTAAAGTAACAACAATAGAGGAAGCCAGAGGAGAATCAATGGCCTCTGTCACAGCTCTCTTTGGTAGCCTTGAAGAATATGAGGGAAAGATAAAGGTTCTTAAGGAAGTAGGTTAAGACAGGAAAAAGAAGGGTCATACTCTAAAAGCTACTAAAGATAAAGAAGAAGAATCTAGTGATAGAGATAAATTAGATAAAGAAACTCTGGCTATGATGGTCAAAAAATTAGGAAGGTTTTACAATAAGAAAAGAAATAAAAGATTCTTCAAGAAAGGAGCAGCTAAAGACAACAAACAAGAAGGAAAAGAGCCTATCACATGCTACGAATGCAAAAAGTAAGGGCACATCAAATGGGATTGTCCACAATTCCTAAAGAAGCAAGAGAAAGAAAAGAAAGCTACTGACAAGGGCAAGAAGAAGAAGGCATACATCTCATCAATATGGGGCAACAGCTCAGATGAAGAAGATGATGATGAAGATGAAATTGCTAATATCTGCTTGATAGCACTTACATCTGAAGAAACTCCAATCTCATCCAACAGTGATTACGAAGATGAGGTATATGAATATGAACCTTCCTATTCTGAATTACTTGATGTATTTCATGAACTCCATGATGAGTTCATTAAGACTGCTAAAGAACTAAAACAAGCTAAGAAAAAGATTAACAAGTTAGAATCTCAGTGCAACATTTCTGACACTGCATCTCTGCATAGATCTAAATCTGCTTGCTATACATCATGTATTGAATTAAAGCAAACTAATGACTATCTGTTGAAAAGCATGGTTAAGCTTACTAAGGGCAAAGATATATTGTTTGCTTCAATGGGAAGTCAGAGAATCACACAAGAAAGGACTGGGCTATGATCCTTGTACAGTAAAAGAAAATATTAGAAAGAAAAATCAAAATCTGTATATGAGGCATTTTATGCATGCTAATGGATATAAAAAGAAAGATCACATTTCAAATCGCATTGAATCCTATGATCAACCAAAATATGTGAAACAAAAATATTATCTGCATTGCTTTCTTCTTGCATCACAATCTAGCAGTCCCTTTACCACCTGTCACTTTTGTAACAAGAAAGGACACATTTCTAGTTCATGTGCATTGAAGAAAAATGGATATGACAAAAAGTAAAATGGATTCCCAAAGGTACATTTGTATCTAGGGAAAATGCCACTGACAGAAAAGGACCCAAGTAAATTTGGGTACCTAAAATGAAACTCTGAACTTTGTTTTACAGATTTGTCTTAAAGGAAGAAAGAGCAACAAATGGTATATGGACAGTGCTTGCTCAAGTCATATGACTGGTAATGAGGAAAAGTTCATTACCCTTAGAGACAAGAAAGGAGGAAAGGTGACCTTTGGAGGTGACCAATAGGCAAAATAGTTGGCATTGTCATTGTGGGCAAGAACCCTGAAACATCTATAGAAGAGGTGCTGTTTGTAATTGGCCTCAACCATAATCTACTAAGTGTAAGTCAGACATGTGACAAAGGGAACTAGGTATTGTTTGACTCAAAGTTTTGCCTAGTCATCCGAAAAAGTAATCACAAAGTAATCCTCAAGGCTCAAAGGGATGGTAATTACTATACTATTGATATTGATGAATTTCCTTCCTTAGATTCTGTCTGTTTAATTAGTCAAGATAATGATAATTGGTTGTGGCATAGAAGATTGGCACATGTTAACATGAACCAGCTGTCAAAATTGATTAAGAATGAGTTAGTCACTGGCTTACCAAAAATCTCTTTTGAAAAAGACAAAGAATGTGATGCATGCCTCATAGGAAAACAAACTAAATAATCTTTTAAATCTAAAAATGTAGTCACCACATCTAGATCACTATAACTATTCCATATGGATCTGATAGGTCCATCTAGAGCAAAATGGAGTGGTGGAAAGGAAGAACAGAATAATTGGAGAAATGGCAAGAGTAATGTTGAATGAAAAGGAACTCTCTCAAGAATTCTAGGCTGATATAGTAAACACAGCAAGTTATATCATTAACAGAGCCTACATCAGACTAATTCTGGGGAAGACTCCTTATGAGCTGTATAAAGGGAGGAAGCCAAACCTTTCATATCTGCATGTATTCGGCTATAAATGTTTCTTCCACAATAATAGAATGGAGAATTTGGGTAAGTTTGACACCAAATCTGATAAAGGTATATTTCTTGACTATTCTAGTAGAAGTAAAGTATATAGCGTTTTTAATAAAAAGACTAGAACAGTAGAACAATCTGTGCATATTGTGTTTATTGAAAATGAAACAGTTTCCAAGCATGTCATTGATGAAGATGATCTTATTTCTAACTTTAAGAACTTAGATCTTTCTGAAGAAGGTAAAACTGAACCTCCAAAAATATCTAAATCTACTAACATAGAGGAAGATATTCAGGAGAAAGACCTTAAGGATGAGAACAATGAGGAAATGTCTCAAGAACTCTCTAGAGCTTGGAGATATCAAAGGAATCATCCTGTTGATCAAGTGATTGGGGATGTTCAGGAGAAAGTTAAAACCAGAAAACAGCTCAGGGATCAGATGATCAATTGTGCTTTTATTTCTCAAATTGAACCAAAATAAACTTGATGAATTAGGAACAATAATTAGAAATAAAGCAAGACTAGTTGTCAAAGGATATAATCAAGAAGAAGGTATTGATTTTGAGGAAACTTTTGCTCCAGTTGCAAGATTGGAAGCAATTAGAATTCTATTGGCCTAAGCATGCATGAAAAACATAATGTTATATCAAATGGATGTGAAAAGTGCTTTTCTGAATGGATATATCACGGAAGAGGTTTATGTAGATCAACCTCCAGGCTTTGAGGACTCAACAAAACCAAACCATGTTTATAAACTAAAGAAAGCTTTTTACGGCTTAAAACAAGCTCCTAGAGCATGGTATGAAAGGTTATGCAACTTTCTAACTGAAAAGGGGTTCAATAGAGGAAACGTAGATACTATTTTGTTCACTAAGAAAGAAGCAAAGACTTATTTATTGTTGAAATTTATGTTGATGATATTATATTTGGTGCTACTAATAAATCTCTTTGCAAAAACTTCTCTAAGCTATGTAGGGTGAATTCAAAATGTCAATGATGGGTGAGCTCAACTTCTTTCTTGGATTGCAGCATGTGATGATGGTATCTTTCTCAATCAATCAAAATATCTGAAAGAGTTGCTGAAAAAAGTTTGGCATGAAAAAAGCCAAGCCAATGGGAACTCCTATGGCTACTGTAACAAAGTTTGATATGGATGAATGAGGAAAAATCTTTGACATAACTCAATATAGGAGAATGATTGGATCTTTACTATACCTAACAGCTAGCAGACCTGACATCATATTCAGTGTCTATAAGTGTGTAAGATTCCAATCATGTCCCAAAGAAACCCATGCAACTGTTGCGAAACGTATATTTAGATATCTAATTGGAACATCATATATGGGACTTTAGTACCCAAAGGGCAATAGAGAAGAACTCATAGGATACACTGATACTGACTTTGCTGGATCCAAAACTGACAGAAAAAGCACAAGTGGAACATGTCAGTTCCTTGGAGGATCCTTGGTTTCATGGTTCAGTAAGAAGCAAAACAATGTGGCTCTATCTACTGCAGAAGTTGAATATGTTGCTGCTGGTAGCTGTTGTGCTCAAGTCATTTGGATGAAACAGCAGCTTGAAGATCTTGAGATTGAGATGAAGGAAATGCCAATAATGTGTGACAATCAAAGTGCTATCAACATCACAAAGAATCCTGTTATGCATTCAAGGACAAAGCACATTGAAGTTAGGCATCACTTTATATGGGGATCATGTTTTGAAAGGAGAAATCATATTAGAATACATCCCTACCGAGGATCAAGTTGCTGACATTCTGACCAAGCCCCCTCTAGAAAATAGACATTGTAAAATCAGAAGAGAATTGGGTATGGTAAATCTCAATAAACTGAAGTAAGTCCTTATATACATTTATTTTAGAATTTTTGACGTTGAATCAATCCTAACTTTAGCATCGGAGTGAGTTTGATATGAGTTGCAAGTGCTCCTCATAAGTTCAAATGACAATAGATTCGTACAGTGGAGCTAATCAGAATGGCACAATCAAAAGATAAAAAAGGAAGCAAAAAATTTGAGCATCTGGATTTGTTCTGTAAGTTCAAAAATTTAAAATTCGCATTTTAGATGATTATTAGACAAATTTCCATGTTGAATTGTGTTTTTGGAAAAGTCAGTGTGCTCAACATTCAAACTTAGATATCCATCAAATGAATTTTAGTTAGCTACACACTGTAACAGTTCTCTTTTGACCTTCAAAATTTGTCTGTTGAACAACAGAAATTTGAATTTCAAAAATAAAATGCCAATATTGTCTTTGTTCAAAATACTGTTGTACAAATCTCCATTTCTCAAAATACGCATTTTAGAAATTCTTTATAAAATGTTTAAATTCAAATTTTTGAACCAAAATTCGTCTATCGAAACATGCCCTCATAATTGGATCTTTGAAAGACGAATTTTCATAAGTAAAATTTGTCTGTTATCTGTTTTGTTCATGATTGCTTATTGCTTGGATCTTTCGAAGTTCGAACTTTGTTGAAACAAAGTTCATCTATTTACTTATTGTTCTCAGAACCTAGCCTCTGTCAGACAAATTTTCAAGTGAAAATTTGTCTGTCAGTAAACCTCGCTATATGGATTAACTTGTAACTGCTCAAAATTTAAATTTTGACCTTTCAAAATTCGTCTGTTTAACAGTTACATACGTTAAAATTGAAGGTCATCCTCTGAACAGATGTAACCCTATTCGTCTCTCTCTCAAGTCTGTTCAAATTCTCTCTTTAATTCCCATTAACTCTGTTCGTGAATCTTCATTTCTCATCAATTAAACTTTTTTTGGCACCTTATAAACCCATTCTTAGCATCTTTCTAAATCATTCCTCCATGAGAATGGTGAGAGTCAAAAATCCAGGAGTTGGGAAAGTAGGGTCACGACCAAAGAGGACTGTGAAATCTTAATATGCCTCCAAGGAGAGTGAAACTCAGAAAAGAAAGGGTGAATCTAGTAAGGCAACTCCTTCCAAGAGGCAGAAAATAACTCCTAGAGTAGACTAGAAGAAATCTGTACCTTCTCCCTCGAAGAAATTTGACCCCGCTATTCCTGCTACTCCTGTCACTCCTACCTCTTCTTCCTCCTCCAGCACTGAATCTAGAGAATGTTAGTTAACCACACTGCCATTGTGGAGCAATGCTCATATTCTAGGAGAATATACTACCAAATTTGTCAACAAAAATGTAATCAAGCCTCATCGCGTAAATTTGGAAGAATTCTTGATTTCTAACAACTTTGATGTTGGGCTTTGGATGATAAAATATAAGAATTTGTTAGAAATACTAGAAAGATATGATGATGAGGTAGTTAAGACTTGGTATGACTCTCTGCAATACAATAGCAAGAAGAAGAAATGAGAAGTAAATCTAAGATCAAGGGTCATCTGGTTAACAGATGAGACTTTCAATGAGGTACTAGAAATTTTAGGGTAAGATGGTTTAAAAATTGGCATTACTGCCTCAAGGCACATGGATGAAGCTAAAACTGCAGAGGAAGAAGGAGGGCCTTTCCTGAACTGCAAAGAAAGCACAATTCTAAACACTCTATTCAGAAGAAAAGAGAATAGGACACCTTTGAGTTTGCTGAAGCCTACTGACCTCAGTGCCCAAGTCAAAATCCTACACTATATTATGTATAGGATTATTTTCAACAAAAGAGGCAGTTTCAATCTGATTACAAGGGCTGAAGCACATGTGATTGCAGCAATCATGCGTGACAAGCTAATCAACATATGCCACATTATCCTTCAATGCATGATCAAGGCAAGAGATCAGAGGAAACATTCCACCCTTCCATATGCATCAATCATCTCCAAGATACTTTAGTATGCCCGGATCCAACATCTAGAAAAATGAAAAGGGAAGCCTACTAAAATCTTTATAGAAGAAGAACTGCAAAGGATGGGAATAGAAAAGAAAGATGGAAGATGGATTGGAAAGGGAGCTGGAAAGATAGAAGACCTATTCTTTGATGAAGATGTCTCCCAGCAGCAAGTAGGAACCTCTGAGACTGCTCCGAAATCCATACCTTAGCCTTTTTAGCTTATCTCATCTCCATCTCAACCCACTCAAACTCAAATACCATCCACTCCCTCTACTCGGGCAAAGCCAACTAAGATCACTAAACTATATGACAGTCTATCTGCACTCATACTGAGCATTAGGGATGAGCAAAATGCCAAGTTTGCTCATCTGCAAGACCAGATTCATCAATTGGCAAAGAATATGAAAGTGATTACTGATGCATATGAAGATATCAGGAGTACCATTCCCTCAACATCAGCTCCACCTCAGCCAGGATTCTCTGAGCCTGTCATGTCTCCTACTCCTGAGCCTCCAAGTCCTTTCGTGCTAGCCTCCCCTGAACTAAATGATGATGTACATGATACTAAGGCTGCTGGCACCTTGACCACACCACAGGTCTCTAGTAATGAGGCAAGTCCTGGTCCTCCCTTGGACTATGGTATGGAGAAAGAGGCTTCTCAAGAACCAAGCTCCCATGAGCCTATTACTGAAGATGCTCAGGATTCAATTCTCTCTTTTCAAGAATCTGAGCAAGTGAAGAAACTGGTGGCGGCCATCACTACCACACCATTCATGCAAGCTTCCCTGAATGAAGAGAAAAGCATTGTGCCTTATGTAGATCTAGAAGCTATTGCTCATGATGCTCTCTTAAAAGCCCAAAAATTAAGGCTTGAAGAAATGTTTTGTCATCCTGCTCCTGCTCCCTCACCTGTTTCTGCTTTTAGTCTCTCAGAGGCACAAAGGGCTCAATTGGCTGTTATTAGGCAAGAAATGCAAGAACTTCTTGAAGTCTCTGACAATGAGGACTCTAGTCCTGAAGTTTTTGGGCCTCTGCCAAAGCTTAATCCTAATCTGCCCTTTGTTCTTGTGCCTTTTCAAGCAATTCTAGTATCTCAGATCCCTCATCCTGCTGATTATATTCACATTCCTGATGATGCAAAAAAGGGGGAGAAGTTATCCAAGCAAACTGGAAAAACTACTGTAGATCTGTCTGGCAAGACCTACAGCAAGAAGTCCAAGTCTAAGAAGAAGTGATTAGAACTTAGGATTGCTTGGTCCTTCTTGTAGTGTTATTTTATGTTTTATGAATGATAAATCTTACTTCTGAATTTTATGTTTGCCATGTCATATTTTTGTATTGAAACTATGAATGAATTAATGAATCTCTCTATTTGATTTGCTGCACATGATGTCTTATCTTTTGAATTATAATGCACATGTTGAGGGGGAGCTTATTGAAGCAAACCCAAGTACTAATTCAGTTTGCAAGTTATTTTGTCATCATCAAAGAGGGGGAGAATATTGAATCAAGTGTTTTGATGATTCCAAACCAACTATCTAGAGCTTGGAAAGAAGATATCAAAGGTGTACAAAAGATCTCAGGTGGAGAAATCCAAGAAAAATCAGCATAAGATTAGATATAGAACTTTTTACTATGTTTAAATTGAGTAAAAGACTTTAAACTTGCAAAAGAATGTTTTAAAAATATGATTCTATGATAATTCATGAAATATTTGAAAAATACCCAGTAACAGAAAAATATTGAAGTATTAAAATTGATTTGTTGCTTTGAAAATTCAAACTTTGGCATCTGAAATTCGAATTTCGGATTGAAAATATGTTAGTCAGAAAAGAGTTTCCTCTGACAGATGAACTTTGATTGCAGAAATTCAAACTTTGAATAAAGTCTAATAAGAGCTCTCTCTGACAGACAAATTTTGGCTTTTGAATATTCGAATTTCTGGCAAAACACAAATCATGAAAAATGAAAAATTCGTTTGAGGATATGTCAAAGTTCATATGAAAGTAAAGTTTAAAAAGAGTTCTAAGTTAGTCCTCTGACAGACGAACTTTGATTTTGGAAATTCGAACTTTGGAAACATAGCTTGCAAGTCTGTTATGATAATCTTTTGACATATGAATTTTAGTATTCAAAAATTCAAACTTTGAATTAAATCTGATAAGAGCTCTCTCTGACAGATGAACTTTGCCTTTTGAAAATTCAAATTTTGAAAAGAAAAACTATTGTACCTTATTAACCTGCCTACTGATAGATGAATTTTGGGCACCAAAATTTGAATTTCGAAGGCACTATAGCAATTTGGGACAACTGTTCACACTTACCAGAAGTACTTCAAACTTAAGAATTCGTATGTTCCAACATAGAAACATTTTTCAAAGATGAAAATTTGAACTTTGCTTCATAACAGATGAACTTCAAGGTTCAACGTTAAAGTCTTTAACTTTTGGTCTTTGCAAAATTCGTCTGTTGACACACCAAAATTCAAACTTTGAGTATCAGACGCATTAAATACGGTTGGTGAATGGATAGTTTTTCAGAGTAATCGTTGGGTAACATCTCTAACGGCTAGATCTTATCTCTAACGTATAGTTAAGATATGAATCTATAAATAAAACTTCATTTGAAAATGTGGATAATGATTTTACATTGTATATACAGAAACTCTGCTAAATTCTTAAGTCAAAGTCTTCTACTCTCACATACTTCATATTTTATACTTCAATTTTCATAGATACTCTAAATTAGAGAGTTCAATCACTGTAATCAATCTTATCTTCATCTGGAAGAAAGATTTTCTTGTGAGGGAATATCACAAAGGATTTGGGAAGCACTTAACAAGAGTGCAAAGAGTAAGATTGTAAGCTCTTGGAACAGACCATCAAGTTGTACTGAAGCAATTGTAAGAAGCCCACTGAATTCTTGCAAAATAGTGAAAAATCTTAAGCGGTAACTTAAGGACTGGATAAAGTCAAGTTAAAGAGACCGAATCAGGATAAACATTTGTGTTTTCTCTTCCCTTATACTACTTTTACCTTGTTATTCTTTTATACTCTGTTTTTACTATCACTTTTACTTTTATAACTCTTTTGACTTTTGCAAAAAAATTTAATCTTCCCAATTCATCCCCCTTCTTGGGAAGCCAGCATATCTAATAAATTTGAATATTGCACAAACACCATCAAGAATTGATTTACCTGAATCGCACTATACAGAAGAGAACATACAATCAGAACGACCATGACATAATAGAAGAAGAGCAAGATATGATATCGGTAGTCACTATGTATGAGATGAGCAAATTTTCGTACATAATAGCTAATTATTACTAATCAATCATCATTTTCATTTTATAATCAATTATTTTTATCAATTAATTATTAAATTTACATTAGCATTTTTACATATTTGCTACTTAATTATAGTGTTACTTTATCATTATTAGTTGCTTATTATTAGTTATTTATTATTTAACTTTTTCAACTCTTAATTAATTTTTTATCTTTTTTATGATTATTAAACAATAATAATGATCTAATATTTTTTTATTTGATATTTGTTAGGATTTATTTACTAATAATATTTTCTTAATAATAAACTAATTATAATTTTTATTATAAACTATTATTTTTCTATTTATTATAAAAATAATTCATTCTAATCATTATACAAATTAAATCATTGTATTTTTGTTAATCCCTCAATCTCATATTATTATAAGATAATGGGAGAGGTTTTACATATATTAAGAAACATTTATTATATTTTTAAATTTAAAAAATAAAAATTTCAAATGTTACCCCTATTAATTTTACTTTTTTCATTAAATATAAGATAATTTATAATACTAATAATTCAATAAATAAGAAATAATAGTAACAAATTACTAGATATTATCTTATATTATAAAAAAAAATCTCATGTTATCTTAATAATATGGGATAGCGGAAATATATCTAAAAAATAATAGTAAAAGAGTCATTAAAATAAAAATTTTATTAAAAAATAAAAGAAAACAACAACAAGTCAATTGGTTTAGGGTTTGAAAAGAGAAGAGGGGAGAAAAACAGTTAAAGACCCAAAAATAAAATTATTTTTCAATTAGGACCCAATTTGAAAGTCCTTGAGTTATATATACTGAATTTCTAAAAAAACTAAATTTTTAACTTAAATTATTTATTTAGAAATATTTTTTATTATAGGTCTTTTATCTTTTTTCCTTTTAAAAAAATATTAACTAGCAAGTCGATGGGCTACTCAATCCACATGTTCTCTTTATTTAAAAGTAATTGATTAAGCAATTAATCTCAATTTTTTTCATTTTCTAAACTATTAATTTTTTATATTAAAAAATTATTAATTCTAAATTTATAAGATAATAGAAGAAATTTCACATATATTAAAAATTATTTATTATATTCTTAAATTTTTTAAAAAAATTCTAAGTTTACTCTTTTTAATTTCACTCCTTTCATTAAGTCTAAGATTAGTTACAATATTAATAATATAATAATAAATAATAAATAATAAATGAAATCACTGCATAATAAGAAAAAACATTTTGTCTTGATAATGGCATATAACAATACATCTAATAAAATTAGAGGAAAAGAAAAGAAATTGGTAAAAAGAACTTATTTATTTTAAAAAATAAAATAAAAGTTAAGTCGATTGATTACCAGTCAACTTGTTTTAGACTTCTTCACCTGTTCATGAGCAAGTCGATTGGCGACTTGCTTTCTTTATTTAAAAAAAAATTTAAGTAGCATTTCCATTCATCTACTTATTCGAAATGTGCTTGTTGATTTTCTAATTATTAATTTTTATTATTATAAATTAATAAATTATTTCTGATATAACATATATTAGTAAATAATTTATTTATTTATTATATTTGACTCAAAAAACCTTTTCACTCTCTCTGATGAACCGTAAAGAACCCCTCAAGTTTTTCGTGCTTTCTATCCAAATTACAGATCTTATTCTATAAGCAACTGTAACTGTTACTCACTTACTTCCCCTTTTTAAGAACAGAAAGATTACTTGCCTTTTGAAGGGAGATGCAGCTGTAGATGTTCTTCAAAACTGGTCACAGATGATTAATGGACGTCACACATTTTACGTGCCACTATGTTTAATTTGACATTTGCATATGCTACGTACTGCAAGCCTGTTTTTGGGCATGGTTGGCTTCAATTGTTCTATATCACATGCTAATAGATTATGAGAATAAGTGATTATATAAAAAATTATTTATGTTTGGATATTTTTATCACGTAAGTGATTTTAATAAAAGAAATGTGTTTGGATATTGGGGTTTAAGTGATTATTGGGTTGATAATGAGAAGAAAAAGTAAAATAAGTGATTATGAAAAAGTAAGTGATTATTATAAGTAGAAAAAAGAAGCTTCTTCTATAAGTACTTATTTGAGGCATAAATTCTTACTAAAAAAATATTTCTGTTTGATAACTCCAACACATAATCATTTATGTGATTCCATAATCACTTAATTTGAATATCGAAACAGACACATAGTTACTCACTATCGTGCTACTACCCCTAAATGGCTGGCTTATCTTTCAAATTTGGCACGTAAAGCAAAAAGTCTTGCTGCTTAGTTTGTAAAGGATATGGTATTGGATGGGTAAATTCTCTGTTTGTCTTGGGAGTTGTGACTCTTCTATCTTGAACTGCACTAGCCTCGTTTTTTCGCTTATCTAAGAGAAAAGATTAATTCATTTCATCATATACAAACTTGGACATTGAGTGTCTTGCTATTCTAGTGACCTCTCCTCCCCTTTTATATATGGTTTCCTTCTTTCCCCTTTTTCCCTTTTTATTACCCTTTTCACTACCCTAGTAAATATTGTTCCTATAAAAATTAAAAAAAAAATTTAATACTAATATCCAATTAACACAATTCAATTTTTTTGGCCAAAATTTACACAATTCAATTGGGCCAACAATATGTACTCACAAATTTTCCTATCGCATATTTCAATCTCATGCCCTTCTATTATTTCCTTCTTTTTCATTTTAATCGCTCTCATTCGCCCCTTCATTCCTCAATAAATCATTTTCGTATTAAATATTATTTTTATAAATAATAAATATATTGACTAAATTGTCTTAAGTGGGCTAACAGTAGCGACTTCCATGCATTAGCACGGGTTCAATGCTAGTTAAATTAATATAAATTAAATGAGACACGTTGGATTAAACTTATCTAGTTGAAATATTTCTATTGGATGGAGCACAAATGAGATGATACTTTAATAGTAATTTCTTAATGGGTGATATTTCTAAAGGAACTTATTTTCTAGTTTCACCCAAAAGAGGAAAAATAGAGGGTTGGGATCTCTCTTGCCAAACTCCTTCATCCCGCCCTTCATTTTTTTTCTTTTTTTTAATATTTATTTTTTAATATATGTGTTTAGAAGTAAAAATGACAATCATACAACTATAAAATTACTCAATTTTTATTTTTTTCATTAAATTATTATACAATAAAAGTAATATCCTTACAATTATATATATGAATAAAAAATATAAAATAGAATAAAATTACACAAATATATAACTATATAATTATAAAAAAACAAAAAATATATTATATTATTTACAATTTTTAAATTTTAAAAAAATAAAATTATAATTTTCAGGTCAGGGTGGCAGGAAACAGTCCCCCATCCGAAAAATAGATATTCACTTAAGATTTTTTTATCGAAATTCGAAACAAAATAAATGGCGAGCACAGACGAAGTTGTCTAGTCCCGCCTTTTTCCACTGCAGGGTGCTGATCACTTCACTTCTCCATTTCCGAAGCAGTCATCACTCTGATCGAAGCTTATTGTGTTCCATTGAAATCCCTGTGAGAAACTCGGGGAATGCGACTGAGCAAAGATGAGTACGGTCGATAAGATGTTGATCAAAGGTATACGGAGCTTCGACCCGGAGAACAAGCACGTCATCACCTTCTTCAAGCCCTTAACCCTAATTGTTGGACCCAATGGAGCTGGCAAAACTGTCAGTCGAATATGCTTGATCTCTTTTGGTTCATACATAACCAGTTAGCTTAATCTGTGACATTTAATGGGTGTTTCAAATTCCACTGTGCAGACAATTATTGAGTGCTTGAAGCTTTCATGCACTGGGGAGTTGCCTCCCAATGCCAGGTCTGGCCACAGCTTCATTCATGACCCGAAGGTCTGCTTTCTTTAACTTTTATGTAGAGTGCTTGAGCATTTTATCCAAGTGTTTTGGAAAGTGGGTATTTTCTTAACAGTTCTAGATAGCTTATAAGAGAGCATTTCCTTTTTTTTTCGTGTCCAGATGAAGAATTTATTATTATTCTTATTAATTTTTTTTTTTCGCTGGCCCCCGGGGGTGTGGTTTAAGGTTGCTGGAGAAACTGAAACAAAGGGGCAAATTAAACTGCGATTCAAGACAGCAGCAGGTAAAGATGTGGTATGCATAAGATCATTTCAGCTAACGCAAAAGGCATCAAAGATGGAATATAAGGCAATTGAGAGTGTACTTCAGACAATCAATCCTCATACTGGGGAGGTGCGAATTTTGTGGTTGTTATAATCTGGAAGCTATATGTGATCTTTGTTTGAATTGTTAATTATTAATTTTTATTCTCAGTGGACTGTGCAAAAATAGTGATTCTTTTTTGTTTTCTTCAAAATTCGATGTTGATTAAGGACTATAAATTTTGTAGTAATCTGTACAGTGTTCTATAATAGTAATGAACTCGCAGTTTACATGGCATTGCTGCAGACTGAGGTCCTTAGGGAAACCACAAAAATATTTCAGTGTTGCATTTTGTAGATAGAAGCATAGAAGAACCGTAGGTCCAACAACTTAAGAGTATATGAATCTTGTTCTAATTTATCCATTGCATAATTGGCCTGTAAGCTTTTCCAGCTTTTGCTGATTGTATATATTGTACTGTCCTTCATATTCATTCTTTCCTCATCTCTATGGTACCTACCAAGGGTCTTGCATATTAATTATTATGTGTTAATAATTGTCCACTTACCTTTTTTGTTATGCGCTGCAGAAAGTCTGCCTTAGCTATAGATGTGCTGATATGGATCGAGAAATTCCTGCTCTAATGGGTGTTTCAAAGGCCATTTTGGAAAATGTTATATTTGTTCATCAAGATGAAGCCAATTGGCCATTGCAGGATCCTTCAACATTGAAGAAGAAGTTTGATGATATCTTTTCTGCAACTCGGTATCATATTTACATGAAAAACCATTCTTTTATAGTAACTCTCCTTCTATTTACCTTTCAAAATTGCAATAAGTTATGTGAAATTGGACATGTGAAGATATCCTTTTAGTCTAGGGCTTTCCTTTTCCTAAATTGTGGGCTATTCCTGGGACTTCATAGCTGTTTCTTTTTAGCTCAGGTTGACCTAGCAAGCATGTAATTTAGGACTTTGAATATGTGAAAGCATTGTAATTATTCATTTCACAATCATTGAGAGTATGGTGGTAATAGAAAAAAAAAACTTGTAATCTAAGATCAAACCCTTCACTTTCAAGGTCCTTACCGAAATTTTACTCCATCTAACTTGAGCATATTATTTTGCAAAATTCATCTTATAGAACAAGTCCTGTTTCCCCTATCCTCTCAAATTATCACTATCACCTTACTCAGTAATGAATCAAATTTTAATGAGTCTTCATGGCAACTGTTTAGATAACTTGTATAACTTAGTGCAAGATGATATGGGACTTAACCCTTGTGACCACATTTGTATCTATTTAGGATCTACCTACACTCACAACTGACCCCTATATTTAGGATGCCATTCTTTCCATTCCGTCAATCAAATTCTCAATATTGTAGCCCAATGAGCTTAGGTGTAAAGTTCCATTGACGCTGATTTGTTTAGCTCCTCTTCTACAAACCTATTGAACTTTACAAGGCCCAGTCCCAGAACTTTGAATGAATTTGATCAATACCTCATGATTCAAAATGATCAAGTCCAAGTTACATGTAGTTGGCTCCTTTACATATAAGTTCTAATTAACTTCTTATATTTCCACACAGTCCGTTTTTTGTGTCCTTCCAATAGCAAGTGTAAAAGTAATTTATTTCTGGTTTCATTTCTATGCCATGGAATTCAAGTGGGAGACTTTAAAATTCTTAGGTTTAGATGCTTTATGTGTTGTGGCCATCTAAAGATGGTTCTTCTATATGCTCTATTTTGTTCTTTACTATTTAACATGCTAAATTACACTGGAAATCCTGGTGCTTATACCTTTGAGTTGGTTCATACAACTTAATACTATTGTACCGAGCAGATACACAAAGGCATTGGAGGTTATAAAAAAACTTCACAAGGAGCAGGCTCAAGAGATTAAGACTTACAAGCTGAAGCTTGAAAATCTTCAAACTCTAAAAGATGCTGCATTTAAGGTTACTTTCCGCTCTGAACTTTGGACAAATCTAAATACAAAATTTGTAAATTATCTTTCCTCATTTCCATTTCTACACTCTATGGTAATGATCTATGAACATGAGCTATACAAAATTTGTGGTAGATACATCTAACTCTCTGGCTTTTATGAAAATTAAAAATAAAATTAATCTGCAAAAACTATCTGATTAAGCATAGCTTCTTTAATTCTTTTGATGTGCTTAGTTTGTCACAACTTTCTTTTTTGTTTAACAATCCTATTGTGTGCTGCAGTTATCATCTCCCTTGTCAGTTACGTATTTCTGATTGCAATAGTTTCTTGATTCCTGTGACTTTCATTGTGCTGGATTTGTTTGAACAAAGGTGTTATAAAAAAATTCATTTGAAAACTAAGCTCAGTTTCAGTTTAATTTAACTATTAAGAAAAACTACAAAGTGTCAATATAAAAAGTAAACTAATAAAATTTTATCTTCTTATAGCTTCGGGAAAGCATTGCACAGGATCAAGAGAAAACAGAATCTCTAAAATGTCAGATACAAGAATTGGAAGCGAGTATTCAAAATTTGGATGATAAAATTCGTAATGCAGAGTCAACATTAAAAGATTTGCGGAAGCTGCAGGACTTGATATCAACCAAAACTGCTCAAAGAAGCACTTTGTTTAAGGAACAACAGAAACAGTATGCAGCTCTTACTGAGGAGAATGAAGGTTCGTTGACAACAGAAGATGGAATCAGTCACTTGTTTGCTTTTATTCCTGATTCAGTTTTAAATTCCTTGTCCATGTTTTCCTATCAAGTTATTATTTTAATGATTTTAATTTTAATTTTGCATGGTTACTTGAATCTGGCCTTTATAATATTTTGACAGTTACTTATGCTTTCTTCTACTTCGTGTATTGGGCAGACACTGATGAAGAGTTGATGGAATGGAAGACTAAGTTTGAAGAAAGAATTGCTATATTAGAAACAAAAATAAGCAAGTTCGAGAGAGAGATGAATGATACTGATACTAAAAGTTCTTTCCTTAAGCAGACAATCAATGATTCCATCTGGGAGATAAGTAAACTACAAACTGAAGCAGATGTAAATGGTTTAATACACAAGTTGGTTCCTGTAAAGCCATTTAGTTGTACAGATTGTGATGTTAATTCCATCTCTACTTTGAACTGCCGCAGGCTCACATGTCTTTAAAGAATGAACGTGATTCCTCCATACAAAATATTTTTGTTAGGCATAATTTTGGGTCTCTTCCAAAGTCCCCCTTCAGTGATGAAATTGCTTTAAACTTAACAAATCGTATAAAATCAAGGTTGATGGATTTCGAGAAGGATCTGCAGGATAAAAAGGTAACTCTCATGTTTCTACTTAATTTCTAAATTATTTCATCATTTAAAAAAAAAAGGTTTTTAGTGTATATTCAAAAAATTCTATCGATATTCTGAAATATGCCTTAGATCTTTGGAATTATTAGAAGAAGAATGATATCTTGAGCTGTGTTTGTGTTGTATGTTTGTGCAGAAGACAAATGAAATTGAACTTAAGACTGCATGGGATCATTACATGAATGCGAATGACCGTTGGAAAAATACTGAGGCTCAAAAACAAGCTAAAATAGAGATCAAGGTTTGTGTTTAAATGCATATGTCTCTTGTCAAATATCTATCATGTGACTTGTACAATGTTAATGGATTATTACACTTGCAGAGTGGCATTTCAAAGCGCATTGAGGAGAAGGAAAATGAGCATGATTCATTTGAACTTCAAATTTCAAATGTAAACGTTACTCATATTGATGAAAGGGAAAGAAATTTGGTGAGGGATGCTCTGCTTTATGGTGTTGTTCTGTAGTTAACAATAGTAATTTAAGACTTTAGAAAACTGGGTTAACATATTTGCTAGTAATGCATGTAGCGGATTGAGGTTGAGAGGAAGACAAATCAACTTGCTGAAAGAGAATTTGAAGCAAACATTCGTCAAAAGCAGAGTGAACTATATAGTGTAGAACAAAAAATTAAGGCTGTCAATCGTGAGAAGGATATTATGGCTTCTGATTCAGAGGACAGAGTGAAGCTATCTCTGAAGAAGGCAGAGTTGGAGAATCAGAAGAAAAAGCACAAAAAAATGTGAATCAATAATCTTTTCATTTCCTTGATTCTCAGCTTCTTGTTTATAAGATTTTATTTTTTGAAGTAGACACTTATTTGTTGGGTTCTTCTTTCAGAGTAGATGACCACAAGGATAAAGTAAGAAGGGTGCTAAAAGGGAGGGTACCTTCTGATAAGGACTTGAAGAAGGAAATTACACAAGTGTTAAGGTTGGTTAAACTTGTCCGTTCTTTCATGTTTTCAGAGAGAGAACAAGAGAGTCATTAGAATGAGAGACAGTATTGCTGGGAACTATAATGCAGAAACACTTCAGAAAAAGAGCTGTGTCTGTGCTTGAGTATATTGAACAATTGTATGAGACACAGTAGGACACTATGTGACACTTTAAGTATTATTGTGTTGCTGTGTCCATCTTGTGTCTGTCAATGTCCATGTTTCCTAGGTTGGGAAGCATTAACAGCGTATTAGGCTTTTGTGCGTGTAATAATGTGCTAAGTAAATAGGGTTACTCCATATATAAGTCCATAAATTCAAGTTACCGACTGATTTATTTAGTTTTTCCCTAATTATACCAAAAATGCATTTGAACCAGCTAATTTTTGTTAAACCTGCTGATTGATAGCATAGATAAGCGAAACTGGAAAGCAAAATGAGGAGAAATCAAGCGCAGAACCTTTTACATCAATGTGCCCTGGACTCTACATGTGTAGCCAGTATTGATCCTTTTCTAGTTTACTGAAGCAATAGGATAAAAGCTTGCTCCTAACTGTGTGTCCCTACCCTACATCATGTGCTATAATATGTTTTGAAAGGACAATAGACGTTAATGGATTTCATTGGATGAACACATGTTTTGAGATCTCATTGTAGAGAATTTTTTCTTGATCTGTGTGTTGTTTTGCTTTATGTACAGCGTTGTTATTGGCTTCCTTATGGTGTTATAGTTTTTCAGTAAAAAGGGGCCCCCCCAGGGGGGTTGGTTGGTGTTCACTTTGCACGATTTATGCAGTTAGAGGCTGTTTATATGAAAAGGAAAATAGAATAGAAAAGATGATTTTATAGATGAAAATGTCCTTTGTACCCTTGATTACAGAAATACAGTTACATTTAACTAATAATGACAGTGGTATAAATAAATATTCCATATATTGTTTTTCATGCAAGGGAAAAGGTTCCTTTTCCTTTCATTTAACAGCCCCTTAGACGGTTCTATTGCATCAATGATCATTCTTTCTGCAATTTTTCTTCTTTCTATTCTCTTTTTTTTTGTTTTTTTGCCCCGTTTCATAGAGAGGATGTTTGATGTTGGCCTTCAACCTTGTAAACTTTCCTTGTTATAATTTTCTCTTTTATATAATGACTGATTAATCAAAGCTATCATTTTCTGATGTGATTTTCTTTCCCATGCTGATATTAAGAGAAGTTGCTGGAGTGTTTTTATTCTTCTTAAAACCTAGTATTTGGATTACTGTCACAGTGCAACTCGTCATTATTTGTTTTGTTGATTGCAGTGCAGCAGATAAATGTATAGTTTATTTGCCTGACTTTTTGCATTATATTTGACATTTTGCATACATTACATGCACTTTTATATGTTATAGTAGAAACAAATGAAATTCTAATTATAATAGAACAGAAACTAATAGTTCTACTGACTCAAGTTAAATAGGAAAATAGGCCATTCAAAATATTCTTTCCCTAAAACTCTGATAGCGCCTGTTCCATAAATTGGTTTCATCAATTTTATATGATTCGCAAACTTGGCTTCCTGGCTTGTGATTATTCTTCCTTGGTTCATTTCTTTCCCTCAAAATTCTTTTATCCAAGGAAGACAGATTTAAAATGGAGAGTTAATTGCCAATAAGTGTCTGCTCTCTAAATTTGATGGAGAAACCAGATGTGAGGCGGATGTGAAGAAATATTATAATCATGCAAATCATTTGTACATGTTCTGTTTGTTGAGGCATATCTCTCTGCTTTAGGTGCTTCTACTGTAAACTTTTTTTTGGTATTATATGCGTTCATTTTATAGAAAAGCTATTTATCCCCTAAATTTGTTGATTCTCTTTTATTTCTTCTTTCTGCATTGCAGGTCTGTCGGAGTTGAATTTGATGACATAAATGCAAAGTACCGTGAAGCCGAGAAGGAAGTCAATATGTTGCAGATTAAAATACAGGAAATTAATAATAATCTATCAAAACATCGCAAGGATATGGAATGTAAGTGGGTCATCTATCCTTCAAAGAACTTGAATAAAATAAATGTGGGTTTTGAGTGAATCAGTTTGAGTTCAGAATCTGTATTAGCTAGTATACTTTTCTTCTGGTGGGAATCTTGACAGTAATTTCCTTCCACATAGGGATTGGTTTTATTGATGGGTTTGCATCCCCTAGATTATGCCCTATAAGACTTGTAGCAGAAAGAATTAATAGAAAATAGAAAAGAGAGGTGGTGGGGGACTAGTATCAATTGTAATGATATGTCCTTAGCCCAACTACTTCAATGCAGGACATGTGATGGTGTATGGAGAGAGAGAGAGAGAGAGAGAGAGAGAGAGAGAGAGAGTGGAGTGGAGAAGGGGAATAGAAAATTAGCAGACTCTCAGTCTCTAGCCTCTCAAACTCTTGGAATATCTTTTCCACTTTTCTTCTCTCTTGTTTTTGCTTTTTCTCTTGTAACATTGGTTCTGCATCCTTCATCTTCCATTCATTTTTGGATAGGATTGCAGACCTTTTTATGTAAATAGTATACAAGTGTTCAGGGGTTCTATCAGTTTAGTACTTGAACGATATAGGGAGAGCCAAATCAGAGAATGGAGAAATGTCAGTGATACCTAGAGATAGTACGAATGATGAAGGATATAAATAAATGATAAAGGATATGCTGAGGCTCATCAAGAAAAGGTCAGATGAGAAAGAAATTGAGGAGGAGCCTTTAGAGACTTTGGAATAGAGCTTCCACCATTCCTAAAGATTGGGCTGAATCAAAGGTTAAAGAGGAAAATAATGTTACTAGATTACTGTTGCATTGGCTTGGGAGAACAAACTAGAAGAGGTGAAGTTGAGAACCATCGAAATTATTGAGCTTATCTAGATTATTTAGGCTGATGGTATATCATTGGCCAATGAAGTGCCATGAAGAAGTGGAGAGAAATCATATTTTGTCACATTTTCTGCATCAAGTAGACCCAAGGGAAGGCACCTCCCATGCAACATAGATAATGATAAAAGAGAGTTGAGATGTTGCTGTGTTGGAGGAAAGAGGTGAAGACTATGTTGGTTTTGGATTGAATAGGGGTAATTAGATGGGGTAAAATCCAGAAACCGAATTGGGGAGAAACATGAAATTGGGCTCTAGACAGAACAATCAATGACCCTCAAGTGTGTGTATCCATTATTAATTCTAGAGTTTCTAGTGGTTAAGTGGAAAGATGTAGATGGCCGAAAAAGGCATACATAATGAGGAAGACTTGGTAGACAAACCCTCATATTCGGAAACTGGACTAAATTTTGGGTTTTTAAATAAGCTTATGTTGTTCGTGTCTTTGAATGATTTTGATATAAAAAGTGGAGATGGAGAGTGTGCTTTTGTGGCTTTTTATTTTTGGTTGTCGCGTGTCCCATGGGAAGGGGGGAGGGTGGCTCCTTTCAAGCTGTATTATTGACATGAATCTTAGCAACAGGCTTGGAAAGGGTGGTATTAGACCTGTTTATAAGTGAACTGATGGGATATGAGGTTAAGGATATTTTATCTTTTATTAATTAGGATTTTAAATTAAAATGTTATTAGAATATCTTGATTATCTTTTATATTTAATTAGGTTTTATCTTATCTCTTAAGAATTATTAGGATTTGTCTTTTATCATATCTTTTAGGATTTCTTTTATTTTAAATTAGAATTTATCTTTTATTTAAATTTAAAAGAGCTTTTATCTTTAAGGACTCTGAGAGTTTAGTTTAACTAGGACTCTTGGATTAGGGCTCTATAAATAAGGCCTAAGACTACTTAGTTGTATTTTCAAACTTTGCCTATTGAATAATATGGGAGAAATCTTTAGTTATACTCTCTCTCCTTGAAATTCTTCTACTTTTCCCTCCTTTACTTTTACGCTTACATCAATCTGGCATTAGAGCTTGGTTCATGTGCTCCTTGCATGCTCCCGTCATCGAAAAACTACCCAAAATGTTTAGCAAAACCTGAAGACCCTCATTGCTAGTGCCATATTTCATAGTTCCCAATGTATTCGTTGAACCACCACAACCAACATGTTCGCTGTCTTGAACTTGGTTTGTCCACCAAAGATTGTTGTCGTTGGGGACTAGACACGTCACGTGCCAAAACTCCTCCCTCCACATGGCTTCATGCTCTAGATGCCTAGAATTCAAGTTTTTTAGCGTTTTCCACCTCTTTTCACGTGTTTTTTTCCATTCCAGCCAATCTTGAAGTCAAGGATCATCACCTTGAAATATATTTGGTGTAAAGATCTTAACTTTGGCTTCCTAAGTCCTATTGATGAGGCACTTTAACTACCTCTTTTTGGCTCTGAAAAGTGTGACTTCTCACCTGTATATTTGGGATAAATATCACCATTATGGACTCCTTTGAGTGGCTTGAGCATTCACTTGATTGCTTGGAAATTAACTTTATTTGTCGATGTGATAAGGCTATACGTGCTATTCCATTTTTGGGTAAGCAACGTGATATAGAGATAACTCGTGAAGCAATAGAGGAAGAGCTTAAGAATGGATACAGGAAGAGAAGGAATACCAAGAGGTTAAAGATACAGATCAACAAGACAGATTGAAGCAACACCATCATTAGAGATACAAATATCCATCTCTACAAATAATTTCTCAGAACTCAAAGGACCATGATGTTTTGATCCTTGAAGTAGACAATACCCTTGTCAAAGGCCCTTTATCTATATCAAGCATGCCACATGAAGACACCATCAGCACTAATGATTCTAAAACTGAGTCCCTAAGACTTGTTAGTGAAGACCTAACCATGAAGGAGGTCAAAACAGATGAATACTATCTTGAAGATTCTGATGTTGCCCAAGAGATAATGGGTTCAACAAGTGAAATGAAATTAAATTGTTTGGGGAGAAATATTGTTAAAAGACGAGGAGGATGATAGTCTGAAGAATGGACAATCATAGAAACAATCTCCACCGGTAGAGGTTGTGCCTTTTTAAGGTTGTTGATAATTGTATTCGGCTTCATCATACTCCTATTCCACCTTGTACATTTGTTGTACCACCTATTGTGGGAATTATTGCATTTATGGAAGTACAAATTGTTCTCTCAATTGATGGACCCCTCCAACATTACCATGTTTAGTGGAAAGGTTTCCTAAAGTTAAATCCTACTTGAATCTTTGGAGAGAAGTTTCTTTGCGCTTGCCTATTGCTATGAGCAAGAATGACCAGATTGCTCATTCTCCATATGATCCCATCCACTGTTATCTTGCTTGTTAGAAAGGTTTCCTAGACTAAAATGATATGTGGAGTTTCCCTCATACATTTCACCTTCGTAGAGTCATACCAATAGTTTTACGTAAGCAGGGGAGAAATGATGGGACGTGGGATTAAGGATATTTTATCTTTTATTAATTGGGATTTTAAATAAAGATATGTTATTAGGATATTTAGTTGTCTTTTGTATTTAATTAAGTTTAACTTTATCTCTTAGGAATTATTAGGATTTATCTGTTAGGACTCTAGAAGTTTAGTTTAACTAGGACTCTAGGATTTGTGTTTTATAAGCCTTAGATCTACTCAATTATATTCAGACTTTGCTTATTGACTAATATTTGAGAACTCTTTGGTTATGCTCTCTCTCCCTTAAATTCTACTTCTCCTTCCCTTTCTTCTTTTATCTCCCTTACTTTTCCAGTGTCCTACATCACAAACTCTTAATGATGGAAGAGTAATTGCTGTGAAAGTAGTATATGTAGCATCTTGTCAGGGAAAGAGCCATTGCATACCTGAGATTGCTACTATATCTGCTGTGCAACGTGATGATCTTGTAAAGTTATATGGATGTTGATTAAGGTAATTTGTTGGCTATGACTAGAGCAACATGTAGTCTGGAGGTCCTTGCAAACATTGAAGGCTTTAAGTCTTAAGATTCATTGATTGGCATGGGTTACTAAGCATTCACCAGCTTCCCTATTCTGATTACATGCAAACTATGATCTACTAATTGGCTTCCATAAATGCAATAATGTGTCCCTAGCCAAGCCAAACTACTCCAAGGCGGGATATGTGAGGGTGTGTGTGGGGAGAGAGAGTCATGAGAGAGTATTTGGGCTGGAGTGGTGTGAAGGGAAGGAGAAGATTAGTAGACTCATTTGGAGGGTCTCCAGCCTCTCAAACACTCGGGAATATCTTTTTTTGCTTCTTGTTTTTACTTTTCTTTTTTAACACTGGTTCTACATCCTTCCTCATCCAGTCTCTGTTGGAAATTATTGCATACCTCTTTACTTTAATACAGGTATTTCAAGGATTCCATTATATATCCTTTGTTTTTTACATTCCCCAAGCATATCCATTGTCCTTTTAGGTATAAAAATATTCTTCTTGGTGCTTAAAATGGTTATAATCATGATAGGAACAACTTTGGTGCTGATAAATCATCTACATTGCATGCTCTAGATATGAAGTTACAAGGAGTAATGATAAGAAAACCAGACCGGACCGGTTGGTTGGTTCAGAAAATTGGCTATATGGCACTGACTCCAGTTTGGAATATAGCCAAAGCCGAGAAAGAAATAAACCAGTCAAAGACCTATAAAGCTAGTCAAAAACTGATAAATCCATGATAAACTGGCTAGGTCATAAAAATTGGAATAGAAATAAACTAGCTAGGTCATAAAAATTGGAATGGAAATAAACTATGTGTTTTGGGACTAGAAGGATATTTAAATCGCTTATCCCGTTTGCACGGACTACAACTCGACCTTCCCTAGCTTTTTATAGCCTCCCCCACCCCACTTCTCCCATCATCTATGCAATGTGGGAATTTGGTTCTCCCATAATGATTTGCATCCCTCTTCTTTGACAGTGAACAAACACGAGAAGCACGGACTGAAAAAAAGTGATACTGTATCATGTTAGTAGTCAAAAAGTCAATTATCAATTATTAAGTTGGCCAAAAAAATCAATTATTAATATTATAATAATTGATTATTAATTAATTACTTATTTTAAATTTATTTTGTGATTATAAAATTAAAATTATATTAACTTAATTATAACCAATTTGACCATAGTCTAACCAGGGAACTGTGAACCGGTACCTAAAACAATTCCCAATGACTGATCTGATTTTCATAACATTGACAAGGAGTATTGCTTCATGTTTTGAATGTCGACATGGTTGTGATAGTGCTGCTGACTGCCTCATGCTTTCTGTATGTCAAACGTTCATAATAGGTGCAAGATAATAGAATTAGCATTTGATAATTTATCTTTTTGTATGAGTGTCTCTGGACATGACCAATTGTTTTTGATCAATTGACGTCATCTGTATTCTATTCTCTATGTTACTTTTCTTTTGTCTTGCATCTTAGTGTGCTATATTTCTTCCACGATGCAGAATTGTTGATTTTAAATAATCTTTTTGCAGCAAGAAAAAAATTCATTGAATCCAAGCTTCATTCTTTGGATTTGCAATCTTCTGGAATTGATTCTTATCTCAATATTTTAGAGGCTTCCAAGGAGAGAAGAGATGAACTGAAAAGGTCAAATTTATGTCTTGCGCAACATTTATCCAGTTATCTTGGTGAGCACATCATAGTGTTTATGCTATTCCAAATATATTATTACATTATCTGGTTATTTCCTGCAGCAAATGTAACATGGCTGATGGCATGCGGCAGATGTTTGATCCTTTTGAAAGGCTTGCTCGAGCTCATCATTATTGCCCCTGCTGTGAGCGTTCTTTCTCTCCAGAAGAAGAAGACGAGTTTGTCAAGAAGGTTCTAATGTTTTATTATTGTATACTAATGCAATCTATTGTCTTAGAGAAAGCACTTCATGCAATTTTGCATTGGCTTCTTTTTTTGTTATGACAGCAAAGACTTAAGGCTGCTAGTTCTGCTGAGCAAATGAAAGTTATTGCTGTAGAGTGCTCAAATGTAGACTCTCATTATCAGCAGTTGGACAAGCTTCGTATGATTTATGAAGAATATGTCAAAATTGGCAAGGAGACAATCCCTTCTGAAGAAAAAGAACTTCAGCAGCTTAATGAAGAGCTTGATAAGCAATCTCAGGCGCTTGATGATGTAATTATTATTGTATCAATGTATTCTTTATGTGTTTCCTTTAAATTGGTTTTCTGTTCCTCCCCTTGGCTGGTGCATGCTAAATGCAAATCATAGAAAGTAACAGAAAAAATGTTGAATTGTTTTCTGTATATGCAAAATTGTTACTAGAGTGCCTCATAATCTTTTTTCCTTTATTTATGTGTTTACTGTTAGCAATATGCTGTTTCAGACTCAAAAGTTTTAAATATTTTGCAAAGAGTTGTTGATGTTTAATACCCTGAGCTGAGATGAACTCTGTTTGCAGAACACTCCTTTTTCTGTAAGCAGTGTATTGTTGTGGTGTTAGGTGCTGCGTAGGCCTATCTCTTCTGTTTTGCATTTACTTTCTCAAAATAATATTTATGGGAGAGGAAGAAGGTCTAGAGATTTTTTTTTTTTTTGGGTTTTTTTTGTTGGGGGAGGGGGGGGGGAGTGTGTATGATAGAGTTGTTGTTTTAGCTGGTGTGAATTGTAGTTGGCTGGGGCATTATTTCAGAATCTTAAGCCACAAAATTTCTCATTCCACAAACTTTTCTATTTGAACAACTATGTTAATTTCCTGATTACAACTTTGTTCTGTCAGTTCACTTGTCTCTAATTCATTATGTCTACTACTTTCAAATTTTGGACTCAATTGCTTTTTTTTTTCCCTCCTATGCCCCTAGTGCTGCTAGGATCTCCTTGGTTCATTAGTTGTCATTAGTTGCTAGTTAAAAATAAAGTGCAAGAAGATGAAACATTCTGAAAGAAGACACAGCAACATACGACGGTGATGGGTACTTATGTACAAATTTTAACATTGTGTCTACTACGTTTGAATTTGAAGTATTTTGTTTTGTTGTATTGTTGTGGTTCGTGTTTTTTCCTACTTCATATACTTAATGACAATGGAGACAGGTAAAGGAGAAGTGCTTATTTGATTGTCCATTTCTTCTAAAAGCCTTAAAGTTCTTCATTTTGACAAAAGATTATAAAGAATTGGTTTGGAAACTTAAGAAGAATTAAAATCAAAGAGTACTTAAAATTTTGTAAAGAACAGAATTTTTCAGTGCTTAAAATTTTCAGCTTTTCTGAAAGTTCTTGCAAAATCAAAGAGTACTTGTTTGCTTTAAAGAGAAATGCTTATCCAAACATGCATGATGATAGCACTTACTTATTTTGCTGTTTGGATTATGATTATTATTTTGTTTAAGTCATTTAGTAGGATCTTTTTTGCCTTGGCATTACGTGTTCTAGCATATATAACTGTTGTCATTTTCTCAGGTTTTAGATGATGAATGTGTTGGTTCTTCTCTGTCTAATAAAATTTCTTCTTCCATCAAAATTCTTTGTCAGGTTTTAGGTGTTTTAGCACAAGTAAAGGCTGACAAGGATTTGGCTGAAAGCTTGATACAACCTGTTGATTCTGCTGACCGTCTCTTCCAAGAAATTCAAGCTTTGCAAAAGCAAGTTGAGGATTTAGAATATAAGCTTGACTTCCGTGGACAAGGAGCAAGGACCCTGGAAGAAATTCAATTGGAGCTGAACACTTTGCAGGGCACAAAGTAAATGGCTTTTTTATTACTTAAAAAAGATAGCTTAAGTACCCCTATTTATTACCATAGTCAACTTGATAATCTGGATTTTAATTAGCAAACATGCTTTTATTTGAATTAGCTTCATCTCCCATTCCCCAAGAACACTTGTATCCTATTTATTTTCCCTGGTTAGCATTTTCCTTTTCTTACAGTTTGTTTATTTTTTCTTTTTTTTTTAATGTATATCTGGATAACAAGGGATACTTTGCATAATGAACTGGAGAAGCTGAGGGAAGAACAGAGGTATATGGAGAATGATCTATCAAATGTTCAAATAAGGTGGCATACTCTGAGGGAAGAGAAAGTGAAAGTGGCCAACACATTGCAAGACGTTAAAAGGGTAGAAGAAGAACTGGAACGCTTAAATGAAGAAAAGACTCTAGTTGATCTTGATGAGAAGGTTGCCTACTTATCTGAGATTTATGGGTACACATAGAGGTGTTAATGAACCTAGCTACTTGTAAACTACTACTTGAAAGCTTAGATTTGGTTCTGCTCACTTATGAAATGAACAAGTTTGTTCAAATAGTAATCTTCTTTAGTTAAACAAACTGAACACTGAAAATTTTATGCTTGGCTTGTTAAGCTCTAGATGAATTTGGTTGTTCATAAAGAATTATATATATAATTTCATTAAAAAGCATGGATAATAAATAATTAAGTTAAAAATTGTCTTTATGAAATTAATATGCCTATACATGAATTAATATATATATATATATATATTGGTTTAAATGTGTTCACCTTTGGATCATTTATTGAACTAGTTGAGAGTGATCTCAGATTGGATTGATTAAAACTTAGGCTGGAATTCGAGCTCATTCTATTTTAAATATACAAGCTTGAGTATGCTAAATCTTTGATTTGGCTTGGCTGGGTTACAATACATTGGCCTTTTTACCCCTATCCTTGCGTAGTGAGGGCTTAAAATTGTTTTTGGACATTATATAAATATTTTTGCTATTGCTGTCAATATTTATATTTTAACATAATCTATTGCAAGTCACATTGTTCAAAAGCCATAAACAGTGTGGTTTGATATTTGGGCTCCGTGCAATGCACAGGCCTCAAAAAGTCTAGTTGCTTATGTAAATGGTATGACTACTTTTCACTGATGCAGAACATTGGCATATTTGTAATCTTTCTTTTTAAACTTTTTCTTTGGGTCCCTTTTATTTAGCTCCCCCCTTCTTTTTAAGTATGTTGCACATGTGGCTATTTACAGGGGGAAAAATATTCTATACACACTTTACGAATTTCAAAACTATGCCACTGCATCAAAATTGCTAAGCTTAGTAATTGGTGCATTTGTAGCTAATCTCTTAAAGTTCTTAACTGCATCTTTCTCTCCTCTCTTGAAAGTGGTTAAAATGCATAATTCACTCATTTATTTTTTGCAGCATTTATCTGACGCTCTAGGACCACTATCCAGGGAAAAAGATAAATTACTAGCTGACCATAATGAACTGAAGATTAGACTTGGCCAAGAGTACGAGGATCTGCTTGAACAAAAGAGAAGTTACCAGCAAGAAGCTGAAGCACTATTTAAAATGAATTCCAAAATCAAAGAGTAAGCTTTAGCAAACTGAAAATATATCACATGTTTGGTTCCATGATTCCGTCTGATCACTTGTTTTGTCTGGTCAGGTACAACGATTTAAGAAAAGGAGACAGGTTGAAGGAACTCCAGGAAAAGAAATCACTATCAGAATCTCAACTTCAAAGTTGTGATATCAGAAAGAGCGAAATTTTATCTGAACTAAACAAAAGTAAAGATTTGATGCGAAATCAAGATCAATTAAAAAGAAATATTGAGGACAACTTGAATTACAGGAAAACAAAGGCTGAGGTAGATGAGCTTGGAAGTGAAATTGAAACTCTAGAAGAAAGAATATTGAAGATTGGAGGGGTTTCTACATTTGAAAGTGAACTCCAGAAACTAGCACATGAGAGAGAGAGGCTGCTCTCTGAGGTATTTTTAAATTCGTGGGTTATTCTTCTGTGCAAAAACACCTTCTTTATTACTTAGATATTGATCTATCTTGTAAAGATATCTCACTGTTAGACAAAGTTTCTGAGCCAGATTTGCACATGACACACTTGTCGGTGGACTATTTCAGTCTGATGATCCAAGAAGCCAAGGAATTTCCTTTCTGTACATCAAAAGTACATTTTAGTGGATTAAGTTTTAAATTATGTTCCCTCATTCTTTGGAAACTTTCTCAAATTTTTAATATGTTTCAAGCAAAGTGCAACTCTTTAATTCTGATATGAAGTAGAGAATAATAGTTTTAAAGAGGCAAACACCACGTGTGACTTTTAATTATTGTAAATTAGGACAAGTACCTGAGCTTTGTATTCTTTGGTTTTAATGTTATGCTCCCTTTCTCTCAAAAAAAATTAGGACAAGTACCAATATGCAAGCCCAATCCACTAGTTAATTAACACTTCAATTCTAACCTAACTGTCACCATTCACCATAAACAACTAAATGAGTTTTCACCTAAATGTGATGGTTTAAGTTGCTATTATTGAATTGGCCAATTCATCTATATAACGAGGGAATTGGAGAACACAATGCCAAAAGTGATTTAGCTAGAGCTGCTAGAGTTTTATGTGCCACAATACCCCGCCATGCCTTTCTACTAGTGCTACAAAAAAGTGCAATATAGAACGCTTGCTATAGATAAATATGAATTATAATATTTGTGGGGTCCATTACTGTTGATGAATGCAAAAAGGTATGCTTGGTAGCAATAGAAGCTTCTTTTTTCAAGTTTCCATGGAAAAAGTCTACATATTATTGATCACATGTTTTTGTTTATTTGATCACTTCTCTGTTCATATCTGCATGACTTGTTTACATTACTTTCTTGTATACATTTGACACCTTCCTTCTATTTCTTTTTGGCTTTGTCTGTCTACCTTGGAGACAGTTAAACAGGTGTCATGGAACAATGTCTGTGTACCAGAGCAATATTTCGAAAAATAAGGTTGATCTTAAACAAGCTCAATACAAGGACATCGATAAAAGATACTTTGACCAGCTAATCCAGCTTAAGGTGTTATCTGCAGCTTTATTCTACTTGTACTTTCTGGTTTGATACCCTTTCATCATGATAACATCTCTTTCTTTACAGACAACTGAAATGGCAAACAAGGATCTGGACAAATACTACAATGCACTTGATAAGTGAGATTCTTAAATTTCAGTGATGTTTACATTCAGTTTACCATGTACATCTGACAAGGTTAAATTATTTGTCACATGCAAATTAAGTTATACCATGGTAGAACCAAATTATTATTATTATTATTATTATTATTATTATTTAATTTTTCTTGTTTTGAAAATGACTTTCTCCTAGTATACCTTATTCTATTATTTCCTTTCAACAGTATGTTTGCTGTCTTTTTCATGTGAATCTAAAAATAAATAAATAAATATTTGCGTTGTTGATAGTTTGTTTCATTTAAGGCCTTGAACAAAATTAGCGTTTGAGGTCATTGTTGGGATTATGCTCACATTTGAATTTGAAACTAAGTTTAATCTTGGTAATAGCCTTTTAACAATAAAATTGATGAGGATGAATGCCTCTCATCCAATACGTTTTTCAGCCATTACCATATCTGACATCCTCTTACTCGAAAGTGGTCCCCCCCCCTTCCCCCATAGGGGGTGGGGTGGGGTGGGGTTGGGTGGTTGTTCAATCCTATCTTAACCGTGATAGAGAAATCAATGATAATGGTCATATCATGTCATTGTTATCTATTCAAGTATGCTGGGGAGTCTCGGGGGAAGCCCTGTACATGTTACGTTGAGGGTTGGACCCCTTGACATAGGGAGTCATACTCCTAAACACTTTTACTCGCGTCTCCTTGTTGGCCAAGTTCTTGGATCTGACCAGCTCTATTTGGTACAGGTTTTTTTAAGGGGAGGTAAGGGGATTGGAGGGAATTAAATCCCCTCCCCTTGTTTGGCTAAAAAATTGAAGGGGATTGGGAGGAATTTAATCCCCAATTCCCTTCCCCATCCCCATTTTAAAACACCTCAAATTGGGTTTTTTTGGAAAAAATTGAGTAATTATAACTCAATCCCCTCCAATCCCCTCCTGAACCAAACAATATTTCATTAAAATCCCTTTAATCCCCTTTCATCCAATCCCACCAAACAAGGAAATTTTAAAATCCCTCCAATCCCCTCCCTTAAAATCCCTTCAATCTCCTCCCCTCCAATCCCCTCAACTTCAAAGAAGCAAACTCCAGGGAAATGTATGGATCCTCAACTTCAAAGGATTCATACTCCAAGTGTGCCCATTTTTGCTTGACATGCATTTGTGCACATGTATTACTATTCTCCCTCAACGTGAAGGAAATAGAACCCATTTCCTTTCTTGCAGTTCATTACATTGCTGTACTGTCTAGGGCTTTTGTGTTTATTGTTTATTCATCTTGTCTACTACTTTCCCACATGACATTTAACAGAATGATAGGATAGTGTATTTAAGCAGCAAATATTCTAGTCGTCCACCATTGGGATAACACTGCTTAACAATATCAGCACTTGTGTATTATGTCATTCAGAGCACTCATGCGCTTTCACACAATGAAAATGGAAGAAATCAACAAAATAATCAGGGAATTGTGGCAGCAAACTTATAGAGGACAAGATATTGACTACATTAGTATTCATTCAGATTCTGAAGGTGCTGGGACCCGTTCCTACAGCTATAAGGTTTGAAATCATTTGACCCTTTGACATGGAATTTTTTCATTGAAATTTTTTTAACCTGTTTCTTTGGAATTTCATGCAGGTACTCATGCAAACTGGTGATGCAGAGTTAGAAATGAGAGGAAGGTGTAGTGCTGGTCAGAAGGTAAATTAATGCTGATTGCTGTCTAGTGTCTTCCTTAACAAAATGAAAGTGAGTGATTTTGTGAAATTACTGTATTTGGCTAAATTTTGATGTTTCAGGTCCTTGCTTCCCTTATCATACGATTGGCTTTAGCTGAGACGTTTTGTCTCAACTGTGGAATTCTAGCGCTTGATGAACCAACAACAAATTTGGATGGGCCAAATGCCGAAAGTCTGGCTGCAGCTCTCCTAAGGTGTGAAACAAGCTATCCAGTTGATAGTAAATCATTACTACTAGTAATTATTCTTAAACTATGCTTGTTATCTGCCTTATATTCAGAATCATGGAGGACAGAAAAGGTCAGGAGAACTTTCAGCTATTAGTAATTACTCACGACGAGCGATTTGCTCAGCTAATTGGTCAACGTCAACATGCAGAAAAATATTATCGTGTCTCAAAGGATGACCAGTTAGGACAACTTACTAATCTTTCATTTATTTCCGTTCCATTTTACTTCGTATCATATGTTTGTTGCTTTTCTTTGATGTTACATTTGGATCCTTGATTTCTCTCCCAAAATGATCCAAAACTGATTGCATTTTGGAGAGATAGACCAAGAGTGAATAGGACTCGCACTTTCTGAGGTTTACCATTCAAGCGGAGCTCACAATTCAAGTGGGTCTCTCATATTCTGTTTTTCTGCCTGTAACACCGTAAATTTCGTAGAGAAATTGAGGATCAAAAATGTCTTGTATAGTATTGGAAAATTTGTCCAATGCCTAACTTCATTCTCTCATTTTTTCAGTCAGCACAGTATAATTGAAGCTCAAGAGATTTTCGATTAAAGGATGGATTTTGAGTTTGGCTTATCCTACCGAGCCACGGGCTAGATGATCTGTTAAAGCCAGAGGCATACCTCAAATAATTTATCGTATGTCAATAGAAAATAATGTTGTGGATATAGCGATTGTGGAGATGGGGTCTGAGATAACTATTATGTGATATGTGAGCTCGTCTGACTAAATTTGTATATTAATGTTTGTCAACATGATTTAGTTTTGGTGAAAGGCTACATTGAGGCCTATTGAATGTTCTACTCCAATATCCGTATAGGAAAAATCAATGTCATCATTGTAATGTCAAATCTTAGGGAGCTGCACTTTTCACATGTTTTGAATAGTATGACTTTAGGGATTGCATGAAGGTTTTGTTATTATTCTTTTAATTTTTCCTCACATATCTTAACAAGATTTAAATGTTAAAGATATATACAATTTTTGAAAAAAGTTAAGTGCACGGAAAAATATCTAAACTAGCTTTTATGGGAATATTGGTTTTGTTGATGTTTACTTGATGGGGAGAATCCAATGGAGGCACCACAACCATCCCCCTCCCCCAAAAAAATCGTATCTTTAATCAACAGAGCCTCCACTGTTGGTGGAGCTTCATTTATAAGAGGAACTTTGTCTTGTAGCAAGACTGCTATCTGCCACTTTGCTTCCCTCTTAACATACAGTCACAGTCCATGAATGTTCCATACAAGTTTGCAAACCCTCCAATAAGCCCCAAACTTCAGCTTGCATTGGATTTTTTGGCCTCACATTAAAAGTTTGGTCATTCCTCCATTTCCAGAGCAACCACGAACGTTAGCCCCAAACATATTCGCCTCCTTCACTAATTTGTAAATTAAGATTCAAGTAGAACCAATCTTTTAATCCAACACTACTAAAAAAAGTCACCTCTCCTCCTGGGTGGAACCAGAGTGTTCCCCAGTTCCTTGGCCAATTTACAATCCCTCAACACATTTAAAGCATCTTCAGCCTCATTACGGCTCTGTCGGAAGTCAATCATAAAATGCAAGCCATAAGAACAACCGGATTCTTAATGTTCCTTCCAACCTGTACTTGCAACAGAAACTGTTAATCCCCACACTCTGACAGCTTCTTCCAGATTTGAGGATGGGAGATGAATAGCTCGTTTCTTATCAGTAATTTCCCTAGGAAGAGTAGCTTCTATTCTTGGAAGATCCCATTCATCAAATTGATTGACCCATTCCTTGACTACCGCATGATTATAATGTGAAAAAGTATCCTCAGAACAAAGGTCAGACATTCTAGTAGATGGATCTAACCACTTATCATGAAAAAAGGGCACCTGAGAACCACTTCTAATCATCCATCTAGAACTAGAACCCTCCTTAGTAATACTTGACTTTTGGCATACGAATTCCCAAAGAGGTGAATCCCCAGTTTTGGCATTGAAGATTGTAGAGGAATTTCTATTTTGAATATACTTCTTATCAAGCAAGTCCACCCACAGTCCTCCTTGCTTAATACTAACTTTCTACGCAAGTTTTTCTCCACAAGCTCTATTCATAAGATCTAAATGCTTCAAGCCAAGACCTCCATCCTTCTTCGGCTTGCATTGATTATCCCAAGCCCCCAGATGACACTTTTTGGCATTAGGTTCACTTCCCCAAATAAACTGCCTCTGGAGCTGCTCAATACGTCTACAAACCTGCATCGGTATAATAGCAACCTGAATTATGTGACTTGGCAGGGCACTGATGATTGACTTCTCAAAAGAGATTAGAAGATTTCTATTTTGCTTGATGTCCAACACAAGGCAAAGTGGCCTATTTATACTAGTCCTGGAGGTCCTGTAACAGACAAGAAATTCAAAGCAAAGGGGAAGTTATAGGTTACAAATGACTCATTATTGATGGGGGCTACAATTGGCTCATTATTTGGAATTATGGGGTTTCAATTTGGGAGAGGTTATGGAATTTGGTTTGATGAATCGTTTTACGAGTTGCAAGTGTAAGATTACTTGCCTTCCATCCCGCAAGCCTTTTCTGTATTTTGTCAATTATGTGGTTGAAAGTATTGGTACTTTTATGCCCTCTATGATTAGGCACCCCAAAATAAGAGCCAATATCATTGGTGATTTTGAAATCTGTTTCTCTTGCTAAAGTCCATCTAACATCATTAGGCACATTTTTTGGAATAGATAGAAGATTTTGCTGCATTCACCTTATGTCCCAAAACAGTACAATATTCATTAATCACCTGGTTGGTTGGAGGGACTTGGAAAGGAGGGAAGGGAAAATTAAAATTTTTCCTCGTTTAGTTTAATAAGTATAAGGAGAGAGGAGAAAAAATTAAGATTTTTTCCTATTTGATTCAATAAATAGGAGGGGAAAAATTCATTAAAATTTTCTCTTCTCTCCCCTCTAAAAGTGGAGGATATAGAGGAAAAATAAACAAATCTCTCCCATTTCATTCCTTCCAATAAATCCAAATAAAGGAAAATTAAAATTTCTCCCTTTCCCTCCTCTCCATTAAAATCCTTTCCCTCCTCCCCCTGCTGAACCAAACAGTGCCTAAGATAACTAATCACACATCGAGCCTGTTCAAACGTTGTTTCACCAAAAAATAATAGATCATCAACAAAAAGTAAATAAGAGATGCAGGGACCATTATGAGTAACCTTAAAAAGTTTCCATCTCGCTTCATCAACTGCGTCACAAATCAAGTGACATAATCTATAACCTTTTATTACAGTGGTAAATCCAACACACATGTTTCCAACATTCATAGTATGGTTCAAGTATCTCATCTGTCCCAAGGAACTACATTTGTATCCACTCAATCTACACACATCACACACTACGTCAATCAAGATGAAGTTCATCAAATATAGCAGACTCCTAATAATATGTGCATACACAAATCAATCAGCAGCCACTTTTATTCACAGCTTTGTCATCAAATTGCACTTTTTCACCCATATGAAGAAACATTTTGCTTCACCCACAACATTAGCACAAAAAAAGAAAAAAGAGCATGTCATCAATATATAGATAGATTATGAGATACTCATTATTCACAACATTTATCTCATTGGATAAATTATTAATTTTTTTCAAGCCACCGTTTTCAATATTTCTTTCAAGCCACAGAAGAATTTGATAAGTTCACAAATTTTAATTTTCAATAATTATGTAGCCTCAACTCAAATTTATCTTCTAAATCACCATGTCATAATTCAATTTTGACAATTATTTGGTGATTAAAGAATCTATAAAATGAAGCTAAAAAATAGGTGTAATATATATATTTGAGACCAAAAAATTTAGAATCTATTTTCTTTTTCTTGAGTATTCCCTTGTTTTTTTTTCCTTGTGGTTAGGTAAATTAACTTTTACAAGATACCTCTACATTTTTTTTTTGTGAAAAGAATGGAAGGAAGGGATGGTGTTCCCAACTCCCAGCAGGACTCGAAATTTCAGCAATTGGGGAGAAATTCCAAGAGTTGGGGGGTCCATCCTGTACCTTCGACTGCCATTTAGGACTCGAAATTCTAGTAATTGGGAAGAAATTCCAGCAATTGAGGGTCCATTACCTTTAGTTGCCTTTCAAGACTCAAAATTCTTGCAACTGGGGAGAAATTCCAGTAGTTGTTTTGGGGGAGGGGAGTATCCTATAGCTCGAAATTCCAACAGTTAGGGGATTCGTCCTATATCTTTGATTGTCATTCATAGCTTTTTTGAGCCTAGGGCCCTTGAAGTGGGTTAGCCACCAAACCATTTGCAGACATCCACACTTACTAGGGTGGGGGAACTCCCCATAATCAGTTGCTACCAAGTAAAACTCTAGTGGCAAAGAGGGGGTTCAAACCCGCAACCCATAGATTGCATAATCGTCCCTCTTGCCACTCGTTTGTACCAACTTGCATTGACCCCCACATTTTAAATATTTCAATTAAGCATTAAACAGTCATCTTTTTCATTAGATATACATGATAGAGTATTCACATACCACGTGACCTTAAATAAAATCAAGCATACAACTCAAATATACCATATTTCTAACTTATCAACAATAATTTTAATTAAATGAGAATCACACCATATAATTTCTACCAATTCTAATTAAATTAAGATTTCTCATATAATATCAATCATTCTAATTAATTAGACTTTTACATGATAACTCTAAATCCAATCAACATATAAATCATAATTTGAAAAAATTGAGTTAGAATAAACCCAAAAAGTAAGGGATTATGACTTTGTTCGTGGCAAAAGGGCATGAACAACATGCAAGGTGCCTAAACAGCCTATGTTTTGGTGATATGAAGCATAAATGCCCCCACATTATCAAATCGGGTCGAGCCGGCCCATTTGGGTGACCCACCTCAAGCAGGGCAGACCGGCCCAAATCGGCTCAATTTGATATACGGGCTTCAAAATGCAAGCCCGAGCCCATAGGATCAGGCCTATGGGTCGGCCCATGAGCTTTTTTTTAAATAATATTTTTCATTTTTTTAAAATTTTTTTATATAATTATTTCAATTAATACAACTAATTATTATCATAATTGATCAAAAACTAAAATAATATTTAAATTTTATAATTTATATATCACTAAGTAATAAAATAATATGTATTTTTTAATATTTTAAATAAAAAAAAGAGCTTTCGAGCCAGCCCGTAGCCCTCTCAGGTCAGCCCGCCATGGGCTGAACCTAAACGGGTCGAGCTTAAAAAGCCCGAATTATATTTTGATACTAAAAATTGAGACTCAGTTTACTCATTTTTTCAGGCTTTTTAAACTGACCTATCATACTTGACCCATTTTAACAACTCTACCTATCTAGCCTTTCTACGTTAAATAGAAACCTGACACCTTGATGGACAAGGGTTAAAACCTTGTGTGCGCTGGGGCTGCTGATTTTTGTTTTTTATTTTTTTTGTTTTTTTCTATTGGGTTGCGATTCTAATAATTTCTCTCGATAAATGGAAATATAATCATAATGTAATTAATTAGTCCATTTTTATTAAAAAAAATAACGACCTGCTTCTTATAAGTTCTATGTTATTAATAAATTTATTTTCAAGAATTGAATTAATTTCTAATTTTTAAAAATAATTAATAAATTTATAAAATGTGATAAAAATTTTAATTTTTAAAAATGATAAGTTTAGTTTTTTTTATTTAAAAAATTTGTAACCAGACTTGAAAGTACAATTTTTCTATTTTATTTTGAATATTATGTGTTAACTGCACAATTGCATGGAAGGTAATTAAAAAAATGTAATGAACTTAATTGGAAAGGGTCTTCCTCTTATTCTCTGCACTCCCGGAAAATATTAATTCTTGCCACTGGTGAGAGATACTCCTAGTCTATGACAACAACAAAAAGTGATGACATTTTCTTAAATGAAAATTCATGGATTATTTTATAATTCTATTTTTATCTATTAAGAAAAGGATTAGCATTGCACCCGTATTTAAATTAAAGAAAACAAAAAAAGACACTACAAGGTTTAGACACTTACCCATCGTCATAGTTTTTCACTTTGGTTTTGGGCTCATGTAATTGTAGGCAATGTTGTAAGAATTAAACCTGACAGATCAATCCAGGAATCGATACAAACTGACCGAACCAATTTGAACTAGTCATATTTTTAATTTTTTTAAAATTTTTTTTATAATTTTTAAGATAAAATAACATCATTTTAGTATAAAATATTTTTTATTTTTATATTATAATATTATTTAAGCATTATTACTATATATAATTATTGAAAATTATAAATTTACTCAACAAACAATAATAGTGGATTATTAGTTAACTACTTTGAATTCAAAATATGGTTATGGATAAATATTAATATTTATATTTAAATATTAAATTATGAAACTTATTAAAAATTTATTTGTAATAAATAATAAATTAATAATTCAATATTATTTAATTTGAAACTTTAGTTAGGTCATAAAAATTTTTTTAATTTATGTTATTTATTTAAAATATATTATTTTAATTACTACGGGCTCAATTCCAGTTAGATCACTATTAAACTATTGAACTTTAAATTAATATCTTATCTAATTTAATGTTCAATTTGGTTATCACAATATTGGTTGTAGGTGCACTTGGGTTCAAATTAACTTTTGTACGCTAAATAGTGGACTTTTACCACGCCCTCTTGAATCTCGATAGATACCAATTCCATTATTTCATAAAATATATGTTTATATTTTTCCCCTACTTTCGAATTATGTGATTTTCTCCATCCTTAATATATTCATAAGAATAAAGTAGCATATTTAGTTACTCACATCACAACAACACATTTTATTTTTTTTTATTTTTAAGCAAAATGCACACTACTTACTCATTGGATATAGAGTTGAGTAGAAGGAACTGAAAATGTACTTTCCATCTCCTCTCATCAACTCTAGAAAAGCAGCCATTGATTTAGTATGCCCTTATAACATTGAAGTACTTCTTTTTCTGGGCTATGCCTTCGTAAACTTCCAAAATGTAAATGATTAAATATATATTATATATCTATCTGAAGTGTCCCTGGGATTAAATATAAGTGTGAGCTTTTTTTTTTTCTTACACCCAACAGGTTTTTATATTTTCATGGTTACGTCCAAAACTTCGAACTTTAGTGGCAATAATCGAGAGACAGTTATTCCAGTTTTTTATCATTTGGTCAAAGTTCACTCTTTAAATTGGCCTAATTTTATGCTATATTGTTAGAAAGAAAATGGGTTTCAAAAAAAAGAAGATGGAAGAGAAAATTCACCTTAATATATGTGTATCTAATTATAAATCTCCTATTGGAAATCTCAATATATTCATATTAAGACAAATTTTCTCTCATAATTTCCCTTTCTTAAAACATATTTTCATTATACTAAACATAACATTAGTTTATGTGGTTCAAATTGCATAATAATAATTCAGAAGTTAATGGTACAATCAATGTTGTCAGAACCGGATCGGACATTGAACCAGACCAGTCACTGATTCAAGGTTCAATAGTTCGACCGAGGTCGAACCGAGGTCAGACCGGTAGTGATGAAAATAATATTTTTAAAATAAATAATATAAGTTTAAACAAATTTTATAACTTAATTAAAGTTTTAAACTAAATAATATTGAATTATCAATCTATTATTCACCACAAACAAATTATTAATGAGTTTCATAACTCAATATTTTAATTTAAATAAGCTAATATTCATCTATAATCATATTTGAGTTCAAAATAATAAATTAATAATCTATTATTTATTTTTTATTAAGTAAATATATAATTTTTAATAGTTATATATCATAATAATACTTATATAATATTATAATATATAAAAAAAACATATTTTGTACTAAAAATGATGTTATTTTATCTTAAAAATCAAAAAGAATCTTTTTAAAAAATTTGAAAAAAAAATAATGCAAAACCGGTTCTCCTGGTTCAAGGTCGGTTTCACCGGTTCTCACCAGTTCTGAACAATGCCAATTTTATACTATGATCGGACCGAATCAGACACCGGTTCCCGGTCCAGTCCGGTTTTAATATCAATGAGTATAACAATATACTCCATTCATTTTTTTTTTATAAAACTCTTTTAACTAATCATATGGATTAAAAAATATAGTTAAAACTAGTTAAAAGTCATGATTTTTTCAAAAGTTTACTTAACATTTTAAAACCACTCATATCAATCACAACATTGCAAAGATAAGGGATAATTGAAGAGAGGATTTATGAAGGGCATTTTTAAAAAAATGCTCATATTTTAGTATTTTTTATAAAATATCTTATAATAAAAAATATCAAAAGCCTCTACTAAAAGATACAAGATAAAAAAGAATAAAGGAGTATTACGTTGCCGTTCTTTTAAACACATCTGTATTTTTAGTGTTTTTAATGAAAAAAAAATACTACATATTATAACATTTAAATTCGTATAAATAGATACTCCCTTCATTTCAAAATATAAGGTAAATTTAATTATTTCACTTTCACCAAAAAGAATAGTTAATGTGGGTTATAGATCTTAATTTTTTAAAAAACTACCATAACTTTTTAAAAATTTTCTTATTAAATTATCCTATCTTAATTACTACCATCTCTTATGTTAAAAAAAATTACTGCTATCTCTTATAATTTTTTTTTACTGTAAGAAAAATCAAATACCCACTTTAATAGAGGTATATCATAAATGGGGGCAAAATGAATATTGAACGATTGTTAACTTTAACAAAATGATTTACTTTCTCCGGTCCATATTATAAGGTATTTTATATAATAAATTTTTTATTTATAATATAGGGTATTAGATATAATTTTTCCAATTTTACCCCTCCCATTAATTCTCTAATACTTCTTATGAAATGAGAAGTTTTGATTTTTTTTTAATAATAATGGAACATTAAATAAAGATAAAATGAAAAATTTTGATATTATTTTTATGAATTTCAGATAAAAAAAATAATTTTCTTAATATACGCATATTTGTATAACAAAATAGGAAAAAATATGTTTTGAAATAATATTAGCAACTAAAATTTTCCTATATTTTAAGACGGAGGAAGTATCATAATTCAATTAATGCACCGAAAGGAATCACTTAATGAATATGCATCTAAATATTGTTACGGCCCATTCTAAATTTGTTTCTATTCCAAGGTTTAACTCATGAAGCTTGCTGAGGTCACAAAAAGAAAAAGTGAAAAACTAACGAAGCTTACGAAAATAATTTATGTGGGGGAAAAATTAGCCCCCGTAAGTTCCATGAACATAACGAAACGAGCAAAAGTCAAATACAGTGGCTACTGCCTATTGCAGCCCAACCCACAATTAATTGGAATCTTTTTCTTTTTCTTTTTTTCTTTTTCACAGTAGTAGATAATAAATGCCCAAATCTTTTTCTTTCCTTTTTTTCACCTGAAATATTATTTGATGGGATATCCACGTGTCAATAAATTTTGATCCAGAAAAAACGATGTTAACAAATGATGGTGTGGAGGACAAATCATCAGCCATCTTGAAGTTTAAAAAAAACAAAGAAAGAAATTGTTAGATACTTTAAAAAGTAGTAGTTTTTTCAAATGTGATGATTTTGTTCTTTCAAATGAGGTCTTTCCAAATGATGTTTGTCTGTTACGAAAAAGGAACAAAGATTTTATTTATAATTTTTATAATATTAATAATTATTTATTCTTGTAATGAATTGATTTATTAATTATATATATATTCTCATACCTATATAAATTGATATTCTCAGTATCATATTATATCTGATAATATGTCCTATCTATGCTACGTTGGTGTAAATCAATTTAAATTATAACAATTCAATTATTGGGCAGTCAAAAATTGGATTTTGGCTGCAAACCCTTACGGCCTACTTGCTTCGGAACCCCACACATAGAAAACCTTGTCTTGAAGGGAACTTTAAATTGCTTAAACATGTTTGATTTTTAGTTTGTAAACTTAAATTAAAATAAAATAAAATTTAAAAATAAGATTTGGATATAAGTAAGTTTACTATAATATAATTTATATTTTGATATCTTTTATTGTAAAAATAAATTTGACTAAATGATTGTAAGATAAAAATACGTTTATAAATTGAAAAATAACTTTTTTAATGTTATTTTTTAATTTATTGGTTAAAAATACATTTACAGATAAAAATAAGTTTATAGGATGACTTTTTAAAATGAGTCAAACACATAATAAGGTCAAGGTATATTTACAATAGTTTTACCAACCATGACTTCCAAAGGGGCTCAAATTTGTAGTCTGGATATAGTTCTATAATAACCGTACTTGATTTAATTTAGGCAAACAAATCTGGCCTCATATTCAATTGGACGCTAAACTTCTTTTCAATTTTTTTTTAAACACACTAAATCAATATATTAATATATAATTAAAAGTAGTGTGAAGCCTTATTATACATTAACCAAATAGTGTGACTCCACTTGTTTGGACTTTTTGCCCTGTTTTTTTCTATATAAGTGGGTTCCATTTTTTTTATTCATTTTTTTTTAAGTAAAGTCCATATTTTCCTAGTTTTTAGGTGGACCTGCATTCTTTCTTTTCTTTTTTAAGCCAAATTTAATTTTTTTTAATTCTAAAATCTATATTAATTTTAATTAATATAATTTGATATCAATTTTTGTGCAGATATGGGGAGTTAATGATAAAATCCTTTTTAAATTCAATATATATTTTAGAACTAAATAAAATGTTTCCCATATCCCTTCCTTAGCCACGGTCACCATATGAGCGGGAGAGAAAAATCTAGTTGAAATCAAATAGAGTTATTAATTTTGTTCGAGTTCTTAAACGAAACAAATTACTATCAACAATGCAAATATTTATTTTTTACTCCATGTAGGAGACATTTTCAATATTATTTTATTCTAAAATATAAAAGATAAATAATTTTTATCTAATCAATTAATATGTTTATTTCAATTTTACCTTTAATTAAAATACACTTATTATTACAAGATATGAGTTAAAGTATAGTTAAGTGAAAACATTTAATTAGGGATGTTTATGGAAAATAAATTTCATTTGTAATATATTTAAGATATTTGATCGTTTTCTTAGTTATTATAGTTTAATTATTTGCTTCTTATATTTTAGAATTGAGGGAGTAAAAAAAAATCACATGAAAATGACAACACACATTCTGGTTGAAAGCACTCTTGATATATAAAAAAAATAATAATAAGGGATGAAAATATAATTTTCAAAAAAGTAAGAGGGTAAATTAAAACTAAATAAAATTAAGAAATGAAAATCAAACATTTTACTTTTGCCAGAAAAAAGAAAATTAAAATAAACTTAAAGGGTTAGAAGTATATTTTATTTTTAAAAATAATAAAAATATAAAAAAATATTACTCCAATTTGTCCTCAATATAAAACTTTTTAATCGAATCACACGATTAAAAATCAGAATTAAAATTAGTTAATTATTTCAAATTTTTTCAAAAATTATAATGTCTTTTTAAAATTATTCTTATCAAATTTCTTTCTTTTTCTTCCTCTCATGAATTGAATAAGAACTTTTTTTGTAATACATATTAATGCATTATATATAAAATAAGTAAAAAAAATTTATATTTAGAGCTAGAGAGAGTGTTAAATAATAACTATAAAATATAATAAATATTATTAAGAAAAATTCTTTCTACCAAATAAATCCTAAAATTCGAAACGATACTTCTTATGGTCTTGTGAATCATATTTCCTTTTGCATCATGCAGGGTAATTTAGTAATTTATATTATCTAGAAGACAGGCTTTAGGTTTATTTTCTCTTTGGTGTTTTTTTGTTGTTTCAAAATTGAGGACAATTTTTGTCTTCGGTCTGCTCCCTCTTGTTTTGTTTTGAAAATGGAGGGTTTTGTACATTCTTATTAACAATAAATCCCCCTTCTTCCCAAAAAAAAAATTGAGGACAATTTTTTTAATAGATACTAAATAGTTTACAAATTTTTAAGTTAATACACATACCCTGTATACTGTGATGATTACAAAATTAATCATTATAATTTATTTCTGAGTTATGTGTGGTCTACGTCTAACAGTGTGAAGTAAATTAAAAACGATGCTGACAAATAATTGATGTGGTCATGTGGCGGGCAAATTATCGGCTACTCACTCTGTTTCTTAATATAAAAGATAAGAGATAAAATTATACAGATCAAGAAAAATAATAAATTTATCTAAAATATAAAATAGTTTCAAAAAATACTCTCATTTAATATTAATAACTCTTCCATCATGCAATTAATATAAAATGAATTATATTAAAAATATACCATTTTAATTAGGAATATTTTAGGAAAAATTATTAAATACACAAGATAAACCGCATGTGTCCCTTATATTTTGAAACACAGAAACTCTTTTAATTATTCTTTATATTAAGAAACGGATGGAGTATATATCATGAAAGGAAAAAAAAAAATACTAGGTACTCGAACCGTTATGCGTTTGTGCTCTCATCAATAAAATCACTCTAATAGTCCAACTCAAATAAAAGATCTTACAAAGTATTCTCTCCATTTCTTAATATAAAGGATAAAAGATAAAATTATACAAATTAAAAAAAATAATAAATTTATCTAAAATATAAAATAGTTTCTAAAAATACCCTCATTTAATGTTAATAATTTTACCATCATATAATTAATATAAATAAATTATATTAAAAATATATCATCTTAATTAGGGATATTTTTAGAAAAAACTATTAAACATACCAGATAAATTCTATATATTTTTTATATTTTAAAATATAAAAAAATTTTTAATTATTTTTTAAATTAAGGAAGGAAGGGAGTATTATTTTGTCTGTTGACTTTTTCATTCCGAGCTGACTTTTCTCTGTCATCCTTCGTAGTTCGTACTTCGTACCTAAACGAGCTTCCTTCTACGGACCCATTTTTAAACCTATATATTCTCTTCTCTGTTTCCTTTTCTCCTTTTTTTTTTTTTTAGACTCCTCCTTTCTTCCTTAAGCCCTTTGTCTATGTTTACCCAGAAAAGAAAATTCCCTTTGTCTATTTGTTTATTCTAGGAAACTCCCCAATCTCCTTCTAATTTTGCAGCCTGTTCTAGAAGGACACACACTATTTATATCATATTTTTTCTTAAGAATTTTTTATCAAAACATTTAAAATTAAGAATTAACTTATATATTGTTGTTTAAGAAATCACACTCTCGTCTCAACTTACGTTTCTGGCTACCATTTTCCACCTCACTCTACTTTAAATTTTCTTTTTCCTCTCTTTCTTCACTAATTTTTTTCGGTAAGCCTCTTTCTTCACTCATAAGTTTTCTTTCGATTTCTAATGTAAATCATTTTTAATTAACTTATTAAAATAAAAAAATTATTAAAATATTAAAATTTATAAAAAAAATTAGAAAACTTACTTAATCTACTATATATATACAGTATATATCCCTCAAACCTAGAAGACCCTCGTGCTCTATTATTTCATTGATACTCTGCCAAACAAAACCATAAGCCAGAAGAGTATATATTGAAGAGGAAGTTTATTCGAGAATTGTTTACCAGAGTGTCATATAACCTTTATATATTTAGCAAGAGAATAAGATTTAAAAAAAAAAAATTCTCTGACATTTGACATTCGTCTATTTTTTTTATTTGCTGACAAATGACATGTTAGATTAAATTAAATGAATTCCTTAAAATATATATATAATTCAGTAAATTTTAAATTAAGCACATATAATTCTTAAATTTTAAATTTAAATTACATATAAATAACTTTTCACATGTTATTTTTCATTGATTAAATAATAAAATTTTAATTTTTATATTTTAGGATTTATAATAAAATTAACCTTAATTTATTATTCTATTAACTATGGCTCTTACAATTAAAGACATTTATAATATAGCCATGAAAAAAATTTTTAAGACATTTTATTAACGTTAATTCTTTCGCTGGACGTTGTTTTGATCGTGCCACGTGGCACTCTAGCCTTCTCATGCACTGGTGGCAATTCGGTCAAGTGGAAGGCGCTTAAACGCCACTGCGTTTCAATGTTTAAAAGTAATCTCCAGCTTGTTATTTTAATGCTCCATCCATATTGATTGTGCCATTTCAATTTTAATCTCCTCCCTTCATGATACTGTCACATTATTTAAACCACAGTTGAAAAAAATTAGTATTTGGTTTAATATAACAACACAATTAGTGATCTTTAATCTTTCAAATGAAATTAAAATATAAAGATAAAGTATAGAGAAGAATTAAATGGCAAAATATGGATGGAGCATTAAGGGTGTGTTTGGAAATCAGTTAGAAAAGTTGTTTGGGGCCAAAAATGAGTTTGAGAGAATTTAGGGTGTGTTTGTCTCATTTACACTTTTCCGTTTGAAACGGATTCTGGGCGCAAAACGTGTTTTGGGAAGAAGGAGATTGATCGCTGCTTCTCCGTTTTCCGTTTCCATTTTTATCTATTTTATTTTAAAGTTAGATAAAAATAAATCAATAAAAATAAGAAAAAATAGTAAATTTAGAAAAATAAAATTCCCATAAAATTTTTTCTATTTATTGACTAAAATATTCCCTCAAAATTTTAATTTTCATAGATTATGACCTATAAAAAAATATTATATCAGATATAATATGTTTCCAATTAAATAAATACAGATTAAATTTTAGTTAAAGAAAATTAAATTAATCATGAAATAGAGTTTAAACTTAATTTAAAGGAAAATTATGAGTCTTGTCAAAACCAATTTTTAAATAAATCATCTAAATATAAACACGTTAGCCCAAAATCAATTTTTATCATAACTACATTACAAAACCAATTTTACCTAAATTTATTTTTAACTAACTGAAAATCAAACGGGTCCTAAAACATCAAACGGAGATTAATTTACAACACTAAAACGCAGTGGCCTTTTAGGCCTTATGCACTTTCGCCTCTATCTAGAGACTAGAGTGAGGGCGTGTTCATCCGCGGCTTACAATTACAACTTTACTCTCTGTTTCTGGTACCTTCTGCGGTTCTCAGTTCTGCTGTGCTGCTCATTACTTCACTCTCTTTCAAATCCCTTCTATACAGTTGTACTGTGTAGCCGTAGTTATGGCCTTATCGGTCAAGAGGACCTCCGATGGCCGCGATTACAAGGTCAAGGGCATGTCTTTGGCTGAATCCGGCTTCGACGAGTTGCGACGTCTGACCTATGAGTTGCCCTTCTCTTATCCCTCTGACTTACACCTTTGCGATCTTAAAGGCGCTAAAATCACTTATTTTGGCCCTGTGAATGCTGCTTCCGCCTACTTCATCAAATACCTCACTGTCCGGGGAGCCAAAGTTCGTCATTGCTGCGCATCAATCACCGAGAGTGAGAATACCCAGGACCACATGGCCGCTGCTACTGTAAGGTACTGCGGCGCCTCCGTCTTCGCTTGGAAGGACGCGACGCCTGAGGAGTTCTTGTGGTGTATCGATCGTGCTCTTGGTTGGAAAGATGACGGTGGTCCTGATCTGATTGTCGGCGACTGTCCTGACTCAACGCTTTTGATCAACATGGGTGTGAAAGCCGAAGAGGAGTATGAGAACACTGGTGAGTTGCCGGACCCGTCTTCTGCTGAGAATGAAAAATCCCAGATGTTCCTCACCTTCATCAGGGACGCATTGAGGACTGATTCCTATAGGTACCGCAAGATCAAGAAGAGTCGTGGGCGTATGTCTAAATTTGCTATCCGAGCTGTTAAGTCGCTCTGTCAATGGATAAAATCTGATGCCGAATGGATAACCAATGCTGCCAGTGTCACGAGAACTTCATCCGAGAGCAAGGTAACTAACACTTCCAAACTCAACTTCGTATGAATTCTTCAGATCTAATAACCTTACCCATTCTGTGTTCCGCCAGTCTATGGGGATATGGATACCGGTCTGATAGGGGCTTCTAAGCCTCAATTTTCTCTTTTACTTTCAACGGAAAGATAGAGTGGGGGTGACTCCAATTATTTGCTAAATTATTGGGTTTAACCTGAGTTGGGTTTTTAACACTTTTCCTTTCTGGTTGACTTTGGCGGTTAGATTTATTTAGGTTTGTTGTTCAGTTGTTTTAGATTGCAAGTATCTAGGATGTAGAATTACCATTATCGGTCTTATATGTATTTTATTCATGTTTATCATGAAAATTAATATACCCGTCCTCCGTCCACAATTAATCTCTTCTCTTCTCCTGTCTGGCAGCACGCAGACAGGAGGATTGTGGAATGATTACTATCTGGTGGTTGGATTTAATTAGGGTTGTTGTTCAGCTGTTTCAGATTACGAGTTTATAGGATGTGCAATTTCTTATTGCAATATAAGTCTGTCTTGTGTATTTTATTCAAGGCGAAATTTCTTCCATATCTTAAAGCAATATATATAAGTCGTCTTCCATCCACAGTCTCTTCTTCTGTCTGGCATTTCCATTATTTTGGGCATCTTGTTATGCACTTTTATTGGATGTGATGAAGGAATTTTTGTTGAAATCCTGAACTTTTTTACGGGCTTTTAAAATCAAGTAGGGTACTTGTGGATAATTCCCGTGTCTGCGGAGTAGGTGTATGGATTCAGTTTTACTTGTGGATAATTCTTTTTGTGCTTAGGGAGTCGAGCAATAGCTCGTTGATGTTAGTCAGAAATATCATGGATAACCATCATATGTTTTGTACCTTTGATCAAGCCCCACCTTGTTGTAAGGAGGTGGTGGTTGATGAAAGGTGATTGTACATACTTGCTAGGCTGTCCTCCCCCCCCCCCCCCCCCAATTCTTTTTTGAATGATACGTATTTCTATTAAAAAAATGTTCTACTATCCCTGTAATTTTGACAACTTCAGTACCACTATTGTGCTATCAATTAAAGGTATATTTTCTTCTGTTTATTAACAGGAGGATCACTCTCACCATCACCACTGCACAGTTGAACAATCGGTAAATAATACCAACGCTGCTGTGTGTGGATATAATGAGGATGCCAAGAGCTGTGTTACTGCCTTGACGCAGGCTGGATATAGTGTGGTTGTGACCAAGATTGATTCCAATTGTGCCTATCGGGCTGACAAGAGTATTGTCCCAGTTATGGACTTTGATAATGTTGTCGCTGAGACTGACATCTTTCTAACCATCACTGGTAATAAAGTAATCACGCTTAGTGACATGATCGAGATGAAGAGCAGTACTTTTCTTGGCAACGTTGGTAGCTATGACGATGCAATCGACATGGATAAACTTAGGGACTACCCTGGAGTGAAGTGCTTTGCCATTGCACCACTCATAGACAAATGGATCTTCTCTGATACTGGCTCAAGCCTCATCGTATTGAATAAGGGACGTTCAATGAACTTGGATGATGCTATGAAACTCATTAGTTCTATGAAGCCTTGCGCCTCTGTTGATTCTGTAGTCGAGCCGACCAAAGACATGGTGATCCATTTGGCTGAGCCAAGGGACAAGAATGGGACTGGCACTGGCACGCCTGGAAAGATGTTAAGAGCTCAGAGTAAGCGTTTTGATCAGGATGTGGCGGCTTCTTCATCCTGTGTCAATTTTGGAGTCGACCTGACCGAAGACATGACGATCCCTTTGGTTGAGCCAGGGGACAAGAACAGGACTGGCGTGTCTGGAAAGAAGTTAAGAGTTCGGAGTAAGCGTTCTGATCAGGATTTGGCGGCTTCATCATCTGTATACCGTGGAGCTGAGTCCACCGAAGAACAGCCTGAGTTCATTAATGTGTCCATTGGGTTCAGTATAAACCTTCTTCCTGGTACTGAAGGGATTAAATGGGATATAACGGGGAAATTGCCTCGCAATTGGTGTACTTATTTGATGATTCTGCTCTTCCTCATAGCGAGCTATGTGGCAGCATCCAAGGTTGCCGTACAGTTCACGTTATGATTGGTCTGCAGATGCCTGTCAGCTTGGGCCAGAGCTTTGCATGGACCTGAGTGTTTAAGCTTTGGCTCTTCTTTCCCCTGAGTCCAAGGTTTGGCTTCCCCCGAGTCTAAGCTTTGGCTTCGGATTATGTATAGTTTTCTTCCCTTCAAGAAGGAAAACATTGAAACATTTATGTTTTTCTGATATTTTTGTTGATAGTGCCAAGTGAAAGAAAGACCCATCTCTGTCCTATGAGAAGAGGTGAGTTTGAGTTATGAGTTCTTGACTGAGGCTTGGGCGTCATATTCTGTTCAAAGCTTATACGATCAATTTAGATCATGATAGGGAGTCGAATTATAAAGAATCAAGCTAAACATGAAGCCCAAATAAAATTTAAAATTAGATGAAAATATAATTAGATTCTCATTCACCTGAATTTTAAAATACAACGACTTACCTCTAGATATGAAAACGTTCCAGCAAAGCGAATGAGAAAACTCAAAAAATGAGCCTTCTTTTTTTTCTTGCAATGTTTATTATGGTCTGGGCATCATTGTTCAATTGCGTCACTCCCTTTTAATTAGTAATATTAGAGTATATGATCTCCTATGGTTTACTTTGCCTGAGATTTGGAGAGAGAGACAGAAAGAGGAGGCTCATCATGTGAACCTTATAAACTTCAGGTGACATGAATCACATGTCTCTATAAAAGATCTGCTCCAACAACAATTGAACTCAGAACAAATTACAGAAACATGACCTGCTGACCATACCTAGTAATAGAAACCAATAAATAGGCATTTGGAAGATACACCATAATGCAAGAGCAAACATTAGAACAACAAACACCGCATAGACAATGCCTTTTATAATTTGGTTTGGTAATGTCTATATTGCATAAGTTGCCTCCACTAAAACTCTACGAAATAAAAGTTAACCATTAAGAGAACTTCCGATTTGACCTTTCAGCTCAGCCAGAACTAATGCAGATTTGGCAAAGAATAAAAATCATATACTCTATGAAGTGTCTACCAACAATGAGTAAGCATGACTCTCTGAGAATGTTATTGGCTTCAATCAGTCCACAACAGTAGTTTTATACTTTAAATAGCAAATTCAGGACCAATAATGAGTCCTTACCAATTCTTACTCCTCCAGGAGCGGAGGCACGACTATCACCAAAAACAGCAGTTTTGTTCACAGTGATGTTACAGAGGTCACAAACTCTTTCCACCTTATTGCCTGAAGGAACATCAAGCAATGATAAAGATTGGATTAATAAATTGATACCTTCTCAAACCTAGAATTAAATAAGTTTTTTGTTTTATTTGTTGTTTTTTTTTTAATATTATAGGGATAAAAACTGTATAAATATATACTCTAGAAAACATATTTTTACATCTATAATATTTATTTTCACAAAAAATTTTTTTAAAAAAAATTAAAGCTGCCACAGCAGTAGCAGGGTTCCCGCAGGAGAGACCTTGAGATCCTCCATCTCTGCTTCCAATTTCAATTTGCAACTCTAATTAATATCTTCCATACATTTCACCTCATTCATTTAAAATTTCCTCCTCACAACCGTTTCCCATTTCCTCTCTCATACACATGTTCCCTTTATCTTCCATTATAAAAGATGTCATTTCAGGATTTTTTTTGTGGAGAAACTGGAGAAGTCATTAAATAATTTAGGCTAATACAAAATTAATTAGTATGTACTTTACAAAAATATCATTGACTTAAATGCTCTATTAAATATTCCATTTCATATTAATAAATGGTAAAATAATAAAAATAGTAATTAAAACTTCATTAAAAACTTAAAGTGACAAATATTTTAAAAAAAATAAAAAAACCTCCAAAATGCCAAATTTTGTAATGAACCAGAAAGATTAATTTATAATAATAACTTTTTTAGATCACTGAAACAAAACAACTTAATTTTTTAAGCTTAATAGTAGATTCATAAAGAAATTTATTTTTGTTTCCTATCTAAAAATATATGTAAATTAAATTTAATTAAAAATGTAGCATTCAATTTTGTATTTCAAAGCAATAAAGAAATGTAAGATGGACAAGATTGGCTTCTCTTCACTTTCTTTTCCACCCACTTCTCATATGAATCATAGCATTAAATTTGGATGGTTAATATTTAATATTTTACAAAACGAATTTGGATGAGACACGAAGCCTATAAACTGACCTATTTTCACTTTGCCAGAACGGTACAATCGCCTTATTATTCATAACTAAACCATCCGTGCAACAAATCTCCACGCAGTCGGTCGTCCATACAGCATGATTAATTGATTGTCCCAAACAGCACATGAGATCTAAAATGAGTTTATTTATCAATAGTAGTTTGTAATAAATTTTATATGATACTGATTTTTTTTTTGAAAAAAATATTTCATAAATATTGGAATAATCAAGAATTCAAAGACATGCATGCACCATACTGAAAAAAATCTTAGAAATTTGGAAGCAGCATAATAATGAGATGGAAGTAGGATTAGGTTCGAAAACAAAACAAGCTTGCTTGATGGAGGGATAAAAATTTAATTGTAACATAATAGGTGGGTTAAAAAATTGGCCAAAATTTTTTAAAATTTAATAATTGACAATTATCTTTACCTTACAAATAATTACATGTTATAATAGACAATTATAATTTTATTTTATTTTTTGAAATCTTTTCATTTTTAATTCAAAGCCTAGAGAATATGCAGAAATTATAAATTATAAATATTTTAGAGAATCACAAAAAAAAAACATATAAATAAGAAAGAATATTTATCAATAATTTTAAAAACATCACAAAAAGAAAATCTATAAATCAAATTAAGTGTGTGTGTGTGTATATCCACAAAAACTATAAAAATAACATCTTCTTTTTTGTTTTTTAAATCAAAAAGATATATGTTTACTAGCTAAATAAATAATCATAAGTAGAAACCTAAAAACAATCAAATGGGTTGAAATAACACTTAAACGTGGATAGAATAGCACCAATAAACCAAAAACAATGTCGTTTTAATAATATAATAGACAGCTTTTAATTAAAAAATAAAAATAACAACTTTCAGAGTGGTGAAAAACAATGCCGTAAAAGCACGATTACAAAAGACAACATCATTTTTCAATTCTCTCTCACCTCCTTTGTGTAGCACCTATCGGCATTGCCCCTTGTTTTGATGGCTATAAATTGAAGTTAGTTTTATAAGTTTAAAAAATTTTATAAAATATTAAAAGCAGTTTATAAAAATTATCTGAGAATTTGAGTTTAATAAATTTAAGTTTAGATTTATTATATTTAAGTTAAAATATCAAAGTTTCAGAAAAAAACTTTTTCGAGCCAAAAGTGTTTGACGTCTGAATCTGTTTATTAAATTCACATGTAATTCCAAATGACTAGAGTTGGCCAAAAAGGAGATTTTCAATTGCTAGAGGTTGCTAGATTCCTATTATCAAATCATCTTCGAGTAGAAGATATTCCAACATTTCTATTTTAAGTTGAAACTTGACAGGATGATAAAAGACGTAAGGAAGAATAATATTTTTGGGAGCAAAAAAATATTTTTGGAAATTATTTATGCTTTTCTACATTAATTTTGATATAAATTCATTTCAAAGCTTATAATTATGACATCTTTAATGGAGTTCTACTTACATTCAATAATATCGATTATTGAATTCTAAAAATATGGACGGCCACATGGCTATATATTGGTATTTTTGTCGTACTGCCAGGGAATATAATGTTTGGTTGGATAAAGTAATGAAGTAATTTATTTGACGTTTGTTTTGCAAAAGTTCAAGCTTATAAGTTATAATATATTTTTATATGTCATCGCGTTTAGATAATTTGAACAAACAAAATATCGGTAAAAAAAAGTTAAGACAGATGCTACAGATTTCATTTAAAATTAAATTAATATATAGTCCTACATATAATATATATATATAAATTCTAAAAACATTATATTTCATATTATATATATACACTTGATCTAATCCTAATTAATATTATATATAAATTACTCTTACAGGTCTCAAATATAAGAAAATTTTGGAGGGAGATTTTGTCCAAAATATATATGAGAAAAAATGAAAATTTTATAGCAATAAATGAGATATTCCAAAAATACTCTTTAATCACTATAGTTTTCAATGAGTATAAATTAATTTAATGCAAGAGAGAAGACAATTAATTGATGATAATTTAAAAAATATACATTGAATTATAATTTAGATGAATTTAATTAACTTCATTCACACATGTAAAATAGTTTTTTCAAGAGAAGACAAATTAAAAAAATGCTGCACTGAAAGACTAGCCAGAGTCCATAATCTGTTAAGGCATAACGGGCATCACGAGCTCATCCACACACGATTCTCCTCTCTCTATTTATTTTATTTATTTATTTTTTTTAACATGATTCTCCTCAAATCCCTCGAGGGAGTCAAAGAAATTACGGACGCCAAGTGGATGTGTATTCTGTGACTTTGTGTTTTGTGGGTTGGACAGGTCGAGGGGAGCCTCAGGCCATGCCACGTGTCACTATTAACGTTTCACCCACCGACTATGCCACATGTCACATAATCCTGAGTCATCCAATCTTCGCTTTCCGTCTCTGTCGGTATTTATGGGGGACCCATGTGCACTCCTATTTCCCTCAACTGCTTTTCCACCACGATTCTATGCCCAAGGACAGAACGAGAACCAAATTTTACGGGGGCGGGTGCTAAAAATTATAATCATTAACAATTACTAAAAATATTATTTTAAATACCTATTAAATAAATATAATAATAAAATTTACTAAGATTTAAACATAATGATACATTATGTGACAGCTATAAAAAATGTAATTTTTATATAACATTTATAGGTAAACATAGAAAATAGGACTTTTAAAAAAGGTATACATTCTTTACCTTAATAATTTGTTAATTATATTTTTTATTCAGAAAATATTTCTTTAGTATCTTACAATTTTTTAGTTAAAGTTGTAATTTAAACTTAAATTGTAATTATCTTATATTCTCAAATTAGGTTTTATTTAGTATAAAACTGTAATTTTATGATAAGTTCAAAATATAATTAAAAAATGTTAAAGGAATATATTTTATAAAAGAGTGGAGTAGAAAGTATATTAATAGTTATTCATAGAAAATAAACATCTTCTTGAAAACTCTATTATATTTTATTATTTTATAAATTTAATTTTATAGTCAATATATGAAAAGTGTTTTTAAAAGGATATATTTCAGATGTAATATGAGTGAGAGTAGATAAAAATTTAGGTCAAATTTAAAATTTTGTTAAATTGTATATACTATATGTGTATATTAATATAAATAAAATAATATTAAATAACTTTATTTAAGGAAGAAAAAGATTGTATCTTTTGCCAATAATAAAATATGTGCATTGAAAGCTTTGTTCAATAACCCTAATGAGTCAATATGTAATGGGCATTAGTAATGACCACTCTGATAAGCATATTTAAAGGGAGGGCAACAATAGCTGACATGTACTGACATGTATGTATTGATATGCTGTGGGAATCAAACGGCCATGACTATTGAACAATTGAAAACCCCCCAAAAAAATTTAGGGTGTGTTTGGTTCAATTAAGGGGATTGGAAGAGAGAAAATTGGAGGGAGTTTAATTAACGGGATTGAAGGGGAGGGGATTGGAGAGATTTTAAAATTTCCTTGTTTGGTGGAATTTGAGGGGAGGGGATTGGAGGGATTTTAATGAAACTTTATTTGGTTTAGGAAAAGATTGGAGGGAATTGGAGGGGATTGAGTTATAAAACTCAATCCCCTCCAAAAAACCCCAAATTGGGGGGAAGCAATAAAGGGATGGGGGAGGGGATTGAGGGGAATTAAATCCCCTCCAAATTTAAGAACCAAACAAAGGGAGGGGATTTCTTTCCCCTGAAAAAACCCAAACCAAACAGGGATTTAGGGCCTGTTTGATTCTGTTTCTGAAAACAGTTTTTCTGTTTTTAGAAACAGAAAATTCAGAAAACTTGTTTGGTAAACCTGTTTTTTAGAAACTGTTCTGGAAAACAGAAAAATAAAATAACAGAAAACTCAAAGCACTTTTAAGGTGTTTTGTAGTTTTTGTTCTAGAAAACACAAGAAAATGTGATAAACATCCACCTCATTAATGGTAAAGTTATAAATTTTGAATAACTCATCTATTACTCACTAGTTATAATTTTGAGAACAATTACTCAAACATATTTTTTTGTTTTCTTGTTTTCAAAACTTATTATCGAAAACAGTTTTATAAAACTGTTCTCAGAACAATAAAATAGAAAACACTGTCAAATATACCCTTATTCTCTCCAATTTTTTTAGTAGTTATATATATTAAATTTTTTTTCTAAATATAAGTCACGTTTTATGAATTTTTGGAATATTAATTATTTTATTTTTAAAATACATTTATTTAATTATGAGATGGAGTGTAAATTATTTGAATTTATGATATTTAATAAAAATAAAGATGGATGTAACATTATTTTTAAAATATTTTTAATAATATAACAAATTTTTCTTTATTACAGTATAGTAGTTAAAAGTGATTTACATTAAGGATTCATGGAAGTAGGTTTTACAAAGGCTGTAGGTGGGCCATAGGCCATGCGGCTTGTCAATAAGTCAAGTTAGCAGCCACATTCACTTGTAGATCAATGATACTTTAAAGCCAATTTGATTCACTCACACTAAGGGTTATGTCAAGTAATAAACTTTACATTATATGAGAAGATGCATTTGGTTGGCTTTTTGTCATATGATCTCCATTACATAATGTAAACATCATCACATTAAATCTGGTAATCCCTCTCACATCCATTTTGTTATGTAATCCTCATTATAGTAGTGTAATCATGTATAAAATATCTAAATTACCCCCTCATGAAAAAAATGTAGATTTTTATAATAATAAATGAGGTATGCTAAAAATACCCCTCAATCATTATAGTTTTTAATGAGTATCAATTAATTTTATATAAAATAAAAAACCATTAATCGATAGTAATTTTAACAAAAAAAATATGTTTAATTACAAATTAAATGAGCAGAACTAACTTCATTGCTATGTGTAAAATAGTTTTTTTTTGTTATATTTAAGACAATTTTTCAATTTTTTTATAAACAAAAGAGAAGACAAATTAAAAAAATGCTGCACTAAAACACTAGCCAGTGTCCATAATCTGTTCAGGCATAACGGGCATCACGAGCTCATCCCCGAACATTTACTCTTGCTTATCCTGTAAATATTGATTGTGTATAGCCTACTCGTACAGTGGAAACACACCAGGTCAGGTTAGGCTACTCATTTGATAATAATGAAAGTATTTACCTTATTACAAAAAAAAAATATAGCATTTCATTAGAGTTAAAAAAATTTGAAATAAATTTAATAAGTGTAACAATTTTTTTAGTATGTGTGACCTTCATCCTACATTTGTATAAAAAAAATAGGGGGTAAAAGAAAACTAATGCACAGGAAAATATTGGGGGGAAAGAAAAACTAACAAAGAAAATGAGAAAGAGTCTAGATACCTTCTTATATAAATTCACTCTCATTTTCTTTTTAATTTTTTTTTTCTTATTTTCATATACAACCAAACATACCTTAAAAATGACGGGAGGGATTACATAAGAAGTGTGTGGGTGGGATTGAAAAACACGGACTGCAATGCCACGTGTCACTCCAATATTTGCTTTCTACCCTCAACTCCATCAGTATTTATATTAACTTCTATTCATGCAACCCCTTGCTCAACACTTTCCTCCCTTACCACATCCGCGCGGAGAACATGGGTTTGTTTTGTTTTATTTAATTTTAAAATATATTAAATTAAACAAAAAAATTTACTACTACCTTTCCCCACCTTCAAAAAAATGAGATCCACCCAATTAAAAAAAAAAAATTCCATCACTAATTTCCCCACTTAAGAAAAAAAAAATCCACACAACTTGAAAAAAAAAAAAGAGCATGCTCAAGATGGAGCCGCACTGTTCATCTTACTATGAACAGTATTGCTTTATCCTACTTTCTATTATATATTTATTCTTCTTTCAACACTCTCTCTGTCTCTCTCTGTGCAGCCATAATAATGAACTTGCTGGTCCAGATGACCCCCAGTGGCCGCGAGTTGAAGGTCAAGGATTTGTTACAGGCTGACTACGGTTGGCTCCAGACCAAGCAGGCTGAGGTGGGAATGCCCAACATCAGGGCTTACCGTGACGAGCTCGTTAATTCCCAGCCTCTCTTAGGGCACCAAAATTACCTGTTCTCTCAAAATGACTGCTAAGAATGCTATCTTCATCGAATGTCTCTTCTTCCCTCGGTGCTGAAGTTCGCTGAATTCAAGTTTTTATTTGGGATTTTGTATTGATTTTGTACTGAATACAAGTTGGATTCACACATCTTTCAATATAGTTTATAATATATATATATATATAAAGCATGAGTTTTTTTTCTCTTTTTCAACTTCAGAATTTCATAGCTGAAAACATATATATATTTTTATTTTGTTGGTATGATGAGATACTTAAAATTATTATAAATAAGTTAGCCTAATTCCATGTAAGCATTTGTGTTTTTTTGGGTTAAGTAAGTTGACTGTACTAGGGAAGAGAATTTTTTTCACTGGTACATTCCAAAGTTCAAAAATTGTTCTACATATATAATGGCTCGCAAAACCGCGTAAGACGCACTAACCTGAAATCACGGAACGAAAACTAATCTGGTTTGCTCGCTGGGGGATGACTTTGGTTGCGCCACGTGCCACTGGACGAAATCTTCACCATCCATTCAACTCCTTGCTGTAGAAAGGTTGAGGGTAATATACAAATTAAGAAAATATTTATATATTTTTTCTTACATGTTTATTATGTTATTTTTCATAATAAAAATGTAATATACAAATTAATTATATATTAAAAGTATTGATTTTTTAAATTTAAAAAAATTTAAAAAGTCTACATGTTAAATTTTAATTATAAAATAATATAAAAAGTATATGAAAAAGTATGTAAGTTTACTCTTTAAATAGAATAAGCATACAACTCAAATATGTCATTCCTAACTTATCAACAATAATTTTAATTAAATTAGAATCAGACCATATAATTTCTACCAATTCTAAATAAATTACGATTTCTCATATATTATAAATCATTCTAATTAATCATAATTTTACATGATAACTCTAAATCCAATCAACATATAAATCATAATTTGAAAAATTGAGTTAGAGTAAACCCAAAAATGTAAGGGATTATGATTTAGTGCGTCGTAAAAGTACATGCACAAAATGTGAGGTGCGTAAACGGCCTGCGTTTTGGTGATACGAAGCATAAACGCACCACATATCCACGAGTCTCAACGTAAAATGGAAAACTGACATACAATGATGATTAGGGTCAAAAGTCAAAACCTTGCGTGTGCTGACTTTTTTTTTTTTTACTTGGGGTGCATCTCTAATAATTTCTCTTGATAAATGGAAATAGAATCAAAATAAAAAAATAACGACCTACATCTTTTAATTTTTTTTATATTAAATGATTTTAGAATAATAATTATTTTCAAGAACTGAAATAATTATTAATTTTTACAAATTATGAATAAATTTATAAAATGTTATAATAATTTTAATTTTTAAAAATATTTATAAGTTTAATCTTTTAATTAAAAAAATTTGTAACCAGACTTGAAAGTACAATTTTTCTATTTTATTTTGAAGATTGTGTTATCTATGTGTAAAAAGGTGATTAAAAAAAGGTGGTGTACTTAGCTCGGAGGACTCTGCCTTTTGTAGTAAAAAAAGATTAGCTTTTACCGTTGATGCTCTTAGTCTACGACCAAGAAAAACATGGTGACATTTTTTCAAACAAAAATTCATCGATTATTTTATGATTCTATTTTCATCTATTAAGAAAAGGATTAGCATTGCACCCCTAATTTAAAAAAAGAAAAAGACCCTTCAAGGTAGGTGCATTTGGGCGCAAATTAATATTTGTACGACAAAAAGTGGGCTTTTGCTGCCACGCACTCCCGATAGACTGATCCAATTCCAGAGTTTTGTAAAAGTATATGTTTATATTTTCCCAACTTTCGAATTGTATATGTTAGCTTTATAACTTTCTAATTGCATAATTATCTCCGTCCTTAATTTATTCATAAGGATAAAAGTAGCATATTTACTCACATCACAACATCACATTTTATTATTATTTTTTTAACCAATATGCACACCACTTACTTATTGGATATAGAATGGGGTAGAAAAGCAACCCCTGATTTGGTAATTATACTAAAATTATATATTTTTTCTGATATGTTTTTCATATTATTTTTTAATTAAAATTTAACATATAAATCTTTTAAATTTTTTAATTTTAGGTTAGCACTTTTAATATATAATTAATGATAAAATTTATAATGCATTACAAAAAATCTACATGATAACTTTTAATTGAAAAATAATAAAAAAAAAACATATAAGCTTAGTAGTACCCTTATAACATTAAAGTACTTCTTGTGTGGGCTATGTCTTCGTAAACTTCCAAAATGTAAATGACTGAATGTATATTATATACCATTCAGGAGCGACGACCTGGCGGGATTAAATATAAGTGTGATTTTTTTTTCACCCGACAGTTTTTATACTTTCATGGTCACGTCCAAACCTTCCAACATTAATAGCAATAATCTAGGGACAGTTATTCCAGTTTCTTATCATTTGGTCAAAGCTCACTCTTTAAACTAGCCTAATCTTATGCTATGTTACATTAATAGGTAGAAAAAAATGGGTTTCAAGAAAAAGAGAATGAAAGAAAAATAATATGTTTAATAACTAATTATAACTTTTCTAATAGAAATCTTAATATATTTGGTAGCTAATGATAGATTTCTATTAAAAACCAAACACATTGAGATAGATTTTTTTCTCTCAATCTTTCTTTCTTTCTTAAATCAATTTTTTTTCTATTAAACATAACATTAGTTTATGTGGTTCAAATTGCAGAATAGTAATTTAGAAGCTAATGGTACAATAATATATTTCCTTCATCTCTTTTTTATAAGACCCTATTAACTAATCACATGGATTAAGAAAGGTGGTTAAAATTAGTTAAAAATCATGATTTTTTTTTAAAAGTTACTTAGCATTTCAAAACTACCTGTATCAATTACAACATTGAAAAGAGAGGGGATAATTGAAGAGAAGATTTATGAAAGACATTTTTGGGAAAAAAAAAAGATTCTTCTACACTATTTTCTATAAAATGTAACATTTACTATTACATAAATGAGTTTTCAAGATATTTGTTTTTAGGTTTTTGAAACTTTTTGAAACGTTTTATATGTAACCATTCCCAAAATACTCTAGTACATTTTCTTTTTTTGTTGGGAGCGTGAACTCAAGGCTAATCTCTAGCCATGCTTCTTACTAAAAAACGTTCCAAAATATTGGTCTTTGGGAATATTCATACAAACAAACATATTCTGAAAATTCTTTTTTTTTAAAAAATTATTTTGTTTTTAGCTATCCTATAGGTCAACCATTCCAACATTCCCACATTGCAAAACCAAGAGTAATCCAACAATTCCTCAATCCAACCATTACACATATATAGAATTTAAAGACATATTTTTGACTAAAAAGTTCAAAACCATTAATATTAATCAATCAATATCAACTTACAAATCACAAATAAATACTATTTTTGACGCTACAAATTGTCTCTAAATAATGTCTCAATATCATAAATAATTTATAAATCACATTCCAACACATATTTTGCCCACTCTTCTATAACTCATTGTACATCTTCTTCGGAGTAGAAAGCACAATACAAGTCCGAAAAGTATTGCAAAATGAAATATCATGTATAATAAAAGTTACCTGTTGAATTTTATAAGCCATCCATTGAGAAAAGTCCATATAATAATTATTTTATTAATCAAAATTAAATTTGAATTAAAGTGAAAGTTACAGAGGGAGTTACATTGGAAGTTATATAATAATTATAGTTTAAGGGAGATTTTATGATTGTGAAAAAAAACTACTCCCTTTAACTTTCCCTTACCCCTGCTCTCTGTAAAACACTAACATGTCTCTTGTGAATTGATGCATCTGCTGTGGAACCGTGACTAGTTTCCTATCCCAGTCCTTACCCTGTGAAACAGAAGAATAGAGAAGATTCATTATACATGGAGGAGCAGAAAAACTTGGCAAAAAAATACGCAAGTCTTCCTACTTCCTTCAAAATTGATATTGGTATCAGAATCTAGTTGGCTCAATTTTTTTGTTCCCATATTTATTAATAAATTTCATGCATATATGTGAAAGAAATTGAAGAATTAGGTCTGGATTTCGCAAAATCTCCATGAACAAATCCTAGTGACCATAATTAGGAGATTTTTTGTACAAGTAAAATTGAAGCACAAAATTCACACAATAGGTAGTATAAAGGTGTAGAAACTTAAATCTGAAATTTCATGGAAAATAGATAAACTATTAGAGAGATATTTTAGAAAAATTTCTTGGTTTGGTATACTGCAAAATTTCGGGGTCTGGCATTCTTACTATAGACCATGAAATTGAACATAATGTATATGAATAAAAAGCTTGTAGAATAAACTTTTAAACGCCTCAAGTTTTGTCTCAATCTGATGTGTATAGAACGAAACATGGCTTCCCAAAATAAGGGGTTTGACACTGGAAAATTTGAAAAAAAAAATGGTCAAACTGGCAAATTTCGAGGGCTATTTCTCCATCACCAGGGCATGCATCCGCATAAGCATTATTTCACTGGAAAGATGGTGTTACAAGCTTTCTAATGACACCAAATTTGCCTAAATTGGAGTCAGAATGAGGGAGTAATCGTGATTCAAAACTTGCCTAAGGGAATGGCATTTCTGTAATTTTTGGAAAAGCTGTAGATCGAAGCTTTCTGGGTTAGGGCTGCTGAGAAACGCAGTAAAAGTTTTTTTCGGGCCAGCATGAAGGACTTTGATGATAAAATTAAAAAAGAAAAAAAAAAACAACGAGAAACCGTAAGTTACACGTGTGAGGAAGAGTTGGGAATTGGAAGTTGGGTTTTCAAACCATAACCTCCCCTGACCATAGACGCACGTGGCCAGCCACTATCCCGCGGTGAAAATACCGGTGAGTTGAGGCAAGGAACATCTAATTAAAACAAATATAATAATTACACTCGGTTTCAAAATATAGGGCCCAGTTAGTGGAGAATGAAGTTTCAAAATATATAAGTTATCTTAGGAAAATAAGTAAATATTTAATATTTATTTTTTATTTTTATCTCCATTTATAATAAGTATCAATTAAAGTGGATATTTAATTTTTTTTATAATGAAAAGAAATAGTAGTAATTAAGATGGATAATTTAATAAGAATAGTTTTAAAAAATTATGATAATTTTTGAAAAAAATTAAAACATGTAACTAATTTTAACTAATTCATCCTATATTTTAAAACAGAGAGTATTAAAAAAATGGGAAATCAGCCACGTGGGAGTTGAAGCGTAAATGCAAAACCTCTTCCTCCCAAATTAAACACGTGCCCAGCCATGAAGCTGTGGTATCATGAACTTTACTGTAGGGCATTGTTTTGATTATTCAAAACAAACATTCAAACAAAATCATTGTTAAATAAATAAAAAAGCACATTGAGCACCAGTGTGATGTGAATATGACAATAAACTCAACTAAGCCACATGTTCGATATTGGATATCCCAACTTTTCGTTTGGGCAAGAATGGACTTGGGCCAAATTTTCTTTTTGGGATAAATTACAAATAATAAATATAAATAATAAGTCAATTGATTTATTAATAATTAATTAAATTAAACTAGAGTTCCGCATCCGTGCTGACGGGACTGAAGGTTTTTTGTTATTGTGTTTTTTTGTAGTTCTTTTTTTTTAAAAAAAGAAGACATGCATACAGCATTTTAATATTTTTTTTATTTTAAAATATTGGAATGATGTAGTTATTTGATTTAAAAAGAAGGCATTCAGAAACACTTGCATGCCATAAGATTTGACATAGGGAATCTAAAGATCAACAAAAATTAAATGACAGTAGCAAATGAAATTTATAAGTTCAAAGTCACAATCTCAACACATGGTTATTAGAATCCCCAAATGCCAATTACATAAAAACTCATCTAGGTGCTCTCACTGCAGGCCTCAATTTTGAAGAAAATGGAGAAGCTACAATGTGCTTCTGAAACCCAAAGCTCTTGGAAATTTACCTACACACATGGTGCATTTTATTTATTTTTTTTTTATAGCAATCTCAGTCTGAACTATACAACCTCAAGTTTCTACATTATCTTGTACATCAACTTCAAGTTTTTACATTATCTTATACATCGGCACAAACTAGTGCGAGTCCATTAATGCTTTCGAAAAATGTATAAAATTATCTTTCCTCGTCGTGTCTGAGGAAAAAAGGGGGAAAAGCCAACAATCATTGATTAACATGATGTTAAAGTTATGATTGTGGGAGAGGCGAAGGAAAGGCAACTCTGAAATAAGTAACTGTGAGAATTTAACCATTTCCAATAATCTAACTAGCACACTCTTTACCCTGTTCACAACCCACATCTACCCTCTAGATCTCTTGATCACACATCTACCATCTGGATCTTTTGATCACACATTAGAATGAACACAGGTAGTCCAAGAGGAAAAGAGAAAGGGAAGAATAATGATTCAAGTGAAGGAAGCAAAAATCCCACCAATATAGGCTCAAATTATTCTCAACAGCAACAAAAGAAGGAACATAAACGGTTACAAGAGATAACATCACTGTCAAATTTCATGATACCCTCAGCTGCAAACCAAACAAAAACACACAACACAGTGAAATCATATGACACTCTCCACCACACACCAGACAAAAACCTGAATAGAGCCTCTGACAACGGCATATCCTGAACCGTGTGAGTTACAGAACACCCTAAGTCAGTGCAAATAGAAACCAACCCATATTAAGATTCAACGCAAAAAGGAACCAGCCCTTAGATGAAGTATACATTCCTTTCTATTTAAATAAATACTAAATATTAAGTTCTCATTACTTTAGTTTAGACAAAAAATAATTTTCTTTTTTAGGATTTGGATTCTAAAATCTATATACATATTTATATTATACAAGTTAATTCATTTTTGTATGGTAATCATCCAACAAATGGCCCGAAGAACTCCAAGATCCTTATTTTTCCAATTTATCATTCATCAGTGGAAACAAATAGCATTACTCTCACTGCTTAGTATGCAAAAAGCAGGATCCAGATTTGCAATTTTTCTTTTAAGTCATTTGCTCTGTCATGTCTTCTAACATTAAGAGGAGGTATGATTCAAATTACGTTTAGTTAGTTCTACATCCTTCATGTCTTTAAGTCAAATGGTCTGTAATCTGTATATTACTTAAACTGTTTCAAATTGTCCGAGTAATTGTTCAACACTTGCAATAGCTTCACTTTTATGATTAAAAGTATTTGATAAGCACTTAATTAATTCAGACCCTCATATGCCACACCATTCCTCCACTACATCTAACATACGTAGTCACACACCATTCCTTCACTACACCTAACATATGTAGTGATTAAATTGGTACTACATGTCCAGGGAAAGACACTTGTAATGCCTATGCCATCTCCAACACTCGTCATTGGACTCAACCAATGATGTAGTATTACAGTTCAAGTGATGTAGTAGATGGTACATGGAAAGTATGTGCTCAAGCTGGTGGAGCAATGAAGTTCCTTGGTTTTTATGGTTAATATTGATATTTTATTTATCTGTTTTATTATTCAACTTTTTTGGCTTATATGTTTTTCAGTAGAGTTGGACTAATGGTTTCTTAGTGTGTTGACAACTTATTCTGCAAATTATTTATCAATAGGTAAATTAATCTGCCCTGCATACCATGAACTTAAACAGGTCGATGGAATTTCCTATATACTGACCTGATTTGTTGCACGGTATTAAAGTGATCCCATTTCATGATTTCAAAAGAGCATTCTTGGTGACAGCTATCTTGATTGACCATATATGAAAGCAAATGAATGAACTGAATCTGATTTATTGAGAAAATCCCTAAGAAGCCAGGTGCAGATTGGAGGTATCTTCCTGATGAGAAGGTAATGGTGAATTCTTCTGTGGCTTTTCAGTGTGACAAATATGTTGTTATCAAGAATCAATGGAATGCAGGTAAAATTATCTATAGGACAAGTAGCTGATCTGAGCCCATCGTTCCTGCCCAACACAAAACACACCAAGCCAAGTCTACTTGAAGCATATCTATTCCGACAAAGTCTGAAGGCTTGTGGATGAACTCTTAAGGCACTCATTTCTTGGACTATTATCTTTTCTATCTACTTTTATGCTGTCCTCTTGATTTAGAAATTTCTAAATCCACATATTGCTTTTGGCATCTTTTCTAAGGCTGCCCATTGGATATAGTCTATATGATTTTTAACTAGCAGAATATGTCCACTATTTGTAATTGCTTAAAATAATAACTCTATTCTAACACAGAAGCAGACTCCAAAACTGAAAATAAACAATACTTAAAAGAACAAACATGCTTGTAAAAGGTACAAAGTTTAAGGTGGGTATCAGATAAAATGTACATATTGAATAATACATGAAGATTTAAGATCTACCAACATGTATATCACAACGCATGATAAGAACCTTTTGACAAGTAGCATAAACAGAGGACTACGATATATATACATGTCAACTCAAAGTAATACTTTCGGATATTAACAAACAATCCTCTAGTGTATAATACAATACAATTATGCATATTAAATGATGACAGGCAAGTTGCCGATAGTAGTACTGCAGTCTCAGCTCTTCGCAAATCCTTGAATTTGACGTAGGCAGTTTGAGACCCTTCATCATGACTGCATCAACAAATGAGTTTATCATTTGTATTACAGAGAAATTGCATTTGAAAATACATTAAAGGAATAAAGGATGTACAAAACTAAACACCAACTGACCTCTTCATTTCAACATATTCGATGTCACTAGAAAAAGCAATGTTGTCAGAACCGAACCAGATATTGAACCGAATAAGTCACTGGTTCAAAGTTCAATGGTTCGACCGAGGTCGAACCGGGGTCGGACCAGTAGTGATTAAAATAATATATTTAAAATAAATAATATAAGTTTAGACAAATTTTATAACTTAATTAAAGTCTCAAACTAAATAATATTAAATTATCAATATATTATTCACCACAAATAAATTATTAATGAGTTTTATAACTCAATATTTTAATTTAAATAAGCTAATATTCATTTATAATCATATTTTGAGTTCAAAATAATAAATTAATAATTTATTATTTATTAAGTAAATATATAATTTTTATTAGTTATATATCATAATAATGCTTATATAATATTATAATATATAAAAAAACATATTTTGTACTAAAAATAATGCTATTTTATCTTAAAAATTAAAAATAATTTTTTAAAAAAATTTGAAAAAAAAAAATAATGCAAAACCGGTTCAGGACCGGTTCAAGGCCGATTTCACCGGTTTTGGACCGGTTCTCACCGGTTCTGAACAGTACCGGTCGAGTACTATGATCGGACCGGACCAAGCACCGGTTCCCGGTCCGACCGGTCGAACCGGCCGGTCCGGTCCGGTTTTAACAACCATGAGAAAAAGAGAAGAACTCCTTTATGTCTCACTCTGTTGCTCCCAAGGAAACATTACTGACTTTAATACAGTTGATAGCTGAAAAGAATAGCAAACATATGCAATAAAATCTTGTGGAAAATCCACCTCTTTATATGCTATGGCATTTTGAAATCTCACACTAAAGGACAAAGACAAACAAAATCACTATCTACTTAGAGTTACTACTTTGAGAAGAACTCCCTATGTGCTGTCTCCCATTAGTTTCTGTGGTTTAATACAAACGGAGACGAGAGAGGGTATGTCATACAAGAGGCAGATACATAACAACATACTATAAAATGACAATATCTTTCGTGCCCATCTCTCTCTTCACATAACCATCTTCCAAATCCATCTACTAATGACAGAATGTAAAATCTCTTATAAATTGATGCAATTAAATGTATTATTTAAATTTAAATGTGTGTGTATATATATATCAAAAGCTGTTATGATAGATAGGGAATTTTATTTTCATTCCATCTAAATAGTATCAGCTCACTAATATCGATGTATTAATTACCAGTATGGAGGAGACGTTAATGCAACAGATCATACTGGCCAGACAGCGTTGCATTGGAGTGCAGTTCGGTGAAAGGCTGAAAAAGAAAGTAGAAAAAACAACAAAAAGGAAGGAGTAAAAAAGCAAAAGGAGCATTCACTATCAACAATAAGACGATCGCCTTAATTCAACGACCAGCAAGTTCGTGATCCGAAGTGGTAGACCCGCAATATGCTATGGTCAATGAGAGGAAGAGAAAGAGGATGCTGTGCAATCGTGAGTCGGCGCGGCGATCCCGGATGGGGAAGCAGAAGCAGCTAGAAGATCCAACCAATGAAATTAGCCAATTGCAAATTGAAAACATGCAGATATTTCAGAGCATCAAGGCCAAGGAAAAACCATACATTGAGATTGAATCAGCTAACAATATCTAAAGGGCTTAGATTAAGGAGTTGATAGAACGATAGCGCTTTCTGAACTCGATTCCTGAGATCGCTGAAGAGGTTAGTTTCTCCCCCACGTCACGATACATAGCAGAAAGCAAACGCACATTACATTCGTTCAAAATGACCAAGAGCACTTACTTTAGAGAGAAAAAATAGTGACTGAGAAAGGGATAGAAGAAGGGAGAGGAGAGAGAGATTCGGGAGGAGGAAAAATTAAGAGTGAGTAGGGCTGCGATAAGAGAGGAGGAGAGAGAAGAGCCACCATCGTTGCTGATGGTTGACGAAGCCCAAAGCCGGCGAAGTCCACAGCCCATGCTCACGGCTGATACCCACCGCCACTCATCGTCGATGATGGAGAAAGAAAAGGCACCCCATTCATCGCTGAGAAAGGAAGGGTCATGATTCTGCAAAGGACGGAGAACAAAAAATTCCTCGATGAAAAGGAGGATGAGTGGGATAAAATGGATCAGCACACAAATTCGAATACCAAAGAAGGGTTTGTAAATTGAGAAGGAAAGTGCGAAGCAAGTGCTATTTCAGAGTAAACTTTGAATTTTGAAAATATCTAAATAGGAGACCAAAAAACGGAGGGAAGATTTTAAAAAAGATCTGAAAGTGTGCACCTTCTCAACCGTACTTTGAACAGTAAATGGTCATTTTGAATTAATAAAGAGAAGAAGATAATAAATAGATAGATATTTCTGTGAACTATACTCTCTCAGTTCCTTAATATAAGGGATAAGAGATAAAATCACACAGACCAAGAGAATCAATAAATTTGTCAAGAATATAAACTAGTTTCCAAAAATACCCTCATTTAATGTGAATAATTTTTCAATTATGTAATTAATACAAATGAATTATATTGAAAATATACTATCTTAATTAGGGATATTTTGAGAAAAAGTCATTAAATACACCAGACAAACCCTATGTGTCCCTTATATTTTGAAACACGGAAACTCCCCCAATTGTCCCTTATATTAAAGAACGGAGGGAGTACACTTTTATTTATTGATGATGATGATATGGTTAGAGTTAGGCAATACATAATTTGCCGTTATTTTACTGTGAACCATACACTTTTATCTATATATAAGAATCGAGCTAAACACCGAACCAAATAAACTTTAAAATTAAATGAACAGTATAATTAAAAATTTTCATTCCTGAATTTTAAATTACAACAACTGACTCTCTTGGTAAATTTTAAAGTTCAGATTGCATTGTATGTTGAGAAATTTTAAACTTCAGTTTCCCGAGTAAGAACTGAGAAAGTATTGTCTGGATTGTTTAATACTGCCAGGATGCATTTGTAAGCAGAAATGGAATGAAATCCAAACAGGCAAGCAACAAAATGTTATTTCTCAATGTAGGCATGAAGTGAGTTACCAACTTCCTCATGTTTATTTGCCAATGCTGAAGATGTTCAAGGGGACTTTCCCAGCGCCTTCCACGTCCAGAATAGGTAAAGATCTATCAATGTCCAAGGTACATTCATGCTCCCATCATCGAAGACTTCACTTTCATATATTGAAGATAAATTTGTGCAATCAGAGGCTTGCAAAGACCAAAATCAGAGAGATTCCTCTGACCATTTTTGTCCAACAGAAGGTTGTCAGGTTTTGTAGCTCTGCAGGAAAAGGGAAAATGGAGAAATTTATAGTAAAATTGGGTTCCAGGAGAAAAACCATGCTAACAACATAGTGATCCTGAAATAACAATACCAACCAGTGAATGTAACAGTGTTTATGAATAGACTCTATGGCCAAAACGCTTTGAGCAATGTAAAATCTAGCCACACTGTCAGTCAATGTTTCTTCTCTAATCAGCAAAGTCAATAAATCAACACCTGGTAAATATTCCATTATCAGATATAAGTATCATCCTGAAAGGAGTTTCAAAATGCAGTGACTAGCAACTTCCAGTTCCGCTCAGCTCTAACATGCTCAACCTGTGTTGCAAATGTAGCCAACAAATTAAAAAAAAAAAAAACAATTTGCAGCATATGATGAAACTTAAATATAACAGCTAAAAGAACTCACTTTTTAAAAGTGACAAATTTAATAATGGAAAGAACAGGACTATTTGCAACTGATGATAACTAACCAGTCCCCTGCTGAGCATTTCAGACTTTTTCAACTTCTTCATGGCATAAATATTGCCTGATTTCTTCTCGCAACAAAGTCTTAACTGTGTAATCATATTTTAAAAGCATTAAAATAATCTCAGCGTAAACAGTGATAGAACAAAAGCAAGATGACTCATCAAATACACTGTGGGGACACTTATGATCAGCATAGTTAACCAACAGAAACTCAAGAGCAATTACAACTTCGAAGAAAAGGGAAAGAGATAAACCAGGGATCCTATAGCTAAATATGGTGATGGGATGACACTGGATTAAGGTGGCAAAAAAACTACAAGACGAGGCATTTTCTGGTTCAAGCACAATCAGCAGTCAAATTAGACAAAGATTCAGAAGATGTAATTAAACAGAAACCTGTAATAATCCGAGTGTCAATAATCTGCTATAATAGGTAGAATATCTTAAGTGTACAAGGGGGTAAAACATACAGAAATCCTATGTATTGATTGGAATGAATAGTTTCCATTTATCCACAGATCTTTACTGTATCAACCAATCCATGACCTTATTCAAACAGAATCTGAGCCACAAAGAAACACAAGTTCTCCCATCTCAATGATAAGTGAAGTTTTGAGGATCCTCTTTTTCATGCTTTATACTTTCAAACACTCTCCACTCATGTCTTTGATAATAACAATTAAATTGCAGCATCAACGTTTATCCAGTTCCATTGATGCTGCCTCTACTATTTCCAGCAAACAAGAAAACTTCAATCTAACAGATGAGTGTGTGCACCCTAAAACATCTCGTTCCAAACAACTCTACAATCAAATGAATAACAAGAAAATGATTCCCTAGGAGTCTCTTCATTCTTAGCTGGAAGTCATCTTTGGTTCATCTCCTCCACTCATTCATATAGCTTGCCATGATCTAAGCAATAAGGAAACACAACAAATGGAAAAGGGAGGTGAAATTTGTTTTTCAACATACTAGCTAGAATGTTTTAAACATGTTGCACAAAAAATCACAAGGAATAAAAGAGAAGACGTGGCAGCAAGTCTTGCATTTGACCAAAGAAGTTCATATCATTAATCCATGACAACAAGTCTTGTAACCAAAAGAAAAAGGCCGTGAAGCTTACTTTATATGCGTTACACAAGTAGTAACCACAGACGTTGCAGCAAGTCACATAAACAAAGATTGAGATCACTATTTCTTGCTTTGCCATTACAAGACTTTAATTTCTTCACCCGAGGATCTAATGCTTTACAAGATTTGGGGTCCAACATCACAATGAAATAAAGCATCGAAAATGAAACAGGAAATCTTTATCCAAGTTTCATGATGATAACAATCAATGAAAATAGACGCAAGGCAATCAACAAGCTAAGGATTTGATTAAATCTTTGGGAGATGTCCACCAAAAGGGGGAAAAAAGTTAATCCTCTTTTGAGCATTTTTTCAAACATCTACCTAGCATGCTTTAAACGTTGGAGAATATGGTCTCCTACCCTCCTCACTCATAAAAACTTAACTTAAACCAGTAGCAATATCATCTCTAAACTAGCATGGAACATCATACTCACAGAGTTAATGTCTGCTGAACAGAGATTGTTGAAAGAGTTGTAAGCCCAATCCCATTAATCTATTTTCAGGGTTTTTTTGTTTTATCTACAGCAACCTCTTATCTTTTATTTTAGTTATGTTTTAAGTATTTGTTAGGGTAACTAGTGTTCAATCAAGAAGTTTTGATGATTCTAAATCAACCTTCAAGAGCTTGGAATAAAGATATCAAAGGTGCACAAAAAGCTCAAGTGAAGAAATCCTGGAGAAATCAGTGCAAAGATTCATGTAGGATGTTTAAAAATGTTTTGATTTGAGTAAAAGACTTTGATTTGGTGAAAAGATGTTTTAAAACCTTGATTCTATGTTAAATCATGGAATATTTGAAAAACACCCACCAACAGACGAAGTTTGAAAGGTTAATACCAATCTGTCATAGTGAAAGTTCGAACTTTGACTTTGAAAATTCGAATTTCGTATTGAAACTGAACAAGTCTGAAGAGAAGCCTCTCTGACAGACGAATTTTGACTTGATGAAATTCGAATTTTGATAAGTGTCTGAAAGGAGTTTTCAGTAATAGACGAACTTTGGGTTTTGGAAATTCGAATTTCAGACAAAATGAAACTTATGAAAACTAAAGAAATTCGCCTGAAAATATGTCAAAGTTCATCTGAAACCAAGTTTAGAATAGATCTCAAAATTGCTCACTGACATACGAACTTTGAACATGAAAATTCGAATTTCAGAAACTAAGCTTGTGAGTCTGTTAGAATGATATGTTGACATACGAATGACAGTATTTATAAATTCGAATTTTGAAGTTAGTCTGAAAAGAGGTCTCTCTGACAGACGAACTTTGACATTTGAAAATTCGAACTTTGAATTATACGAGCTACTGTGACTTACGAACCAGCTACGGACAGACAAATTTTGGGGTTCTAAAATTCGAATTTCGAAGGCACTGTAGCAAATTGAAAATACTGTTTACACTTAACAGAAAAACTTTCTACTTGAAAATTCGTATGTCACAAAGAAGAAACATTTTCCAAATATTAAAATTCGAATTTCACTTCATGACAGACGAACTTCGGGCTTTCAACGTTGAAGCTGTTTGCCTTCGGTGTCTGCGAAATTCGTCTGTTGACCAACCAAAATTCGAATTTCAGTATGTCAGAAGCATTAAATGTGGTTGGTTAACGGATAGTTTTTCAGAGTAATCATTGGATAACTTCTCCAACGGATAGATTTTGTCTCTAACGTATAGTTGAGACCTAAATCTATAAATACAACATCATTTGAAGTTGTGGGTAACGATTTTAACATTGTCTATACTGAAACTCTGCCAAATCAATTACTCAAAGTCTGTTACTCTCTCGCTTCAATATTTTGTACCTCAACTTTCATATTCACTCTATTTAAGAGAGTTTAATTCTTATAATCAATCTAATCTTCATCTGGAAGATAGATATTCTTGTGAAGGGATATCACAAGGGATTGGGGAGCACTTTGTAAGAGTGCATAGAGTGATTGAGTGAAGCTCTAGAAACAGAGCAACATCAGTGTACTGAGGCATTTGCAAGAAGCCCACGGAATTCTTGCAGAATAGTGGAAAATCTCAAGTGGTGATTTGAGGACTGGATGTAAGTCAAGTGGAGTGACCGAACCAAGATAAATTTCTGAGTCTTCTTCTCTTTACTGCCATCTTTACAGTTATTTGGTTATACTCTGTTTTACCATCATATATTGCTTTCTTCACCTTCTTGATATTTTGCAGAAAATTTTTAATATTCCCAATTCACCCCCCCTCTTGGGAAGCCAGCTAATCTAACAACTAGATTTATTCTGATTTAGTAAAATTTTCTAAGATTCTAGGGTTAGTCTCTTCTATTTATGAAACCCTATGGCAGCTGAAGAATTTAACGTGAATAAGATTCACAATTTTGAGCATGGTATCAGAGCAATAGCGCTCATGGATTACAAAAATTCTCTTCTCAAGCCCGCAGGAGTATTCATCACTGGTGCTAGCAACTCAATGCTTGAATCGACAATTGGAGGAGACCCACAAAAACAGGCTTTGGTGAGCACTGCGTCGAACCCAACTGCTCCTGCAGCGGGATCCGTAGGTAGCCTCACCTCAGAAATTATGCCCCAAAAGGTGATTGCTCACAAACTCAATGGAAGCAACTATTTGCAGTGGTTGCACAGCATACTCATATATATCAAAGGTTGAGGTAAAGAAAAATACATCATTGGTGACTCCAAACAACCGGTTGGAGATGATCCCAATTTTGAAACATGGTTTTCCGAGAATAACATGGTCATGTCTTGGCTGTGTAATTCGATGATTCTAGAAATCAGCGAGGGGTATCTCATGGTCAACACGAAAAAACATATTTGGGATAGTGCAAAGAAGACCTACTCTACAATGGAGAACACAGCTGCATTATTCCAAATTAAAAGATTGCTGCATGAATTTAAGCAAGGAGAATCCGATGTTACACACTACTATAGTTCTCTCAAAAAACTTTGGCAGCAAATTGACTTGTTTGACATTGACAACTAGAAGTGTACTGAAGATTCAGTTTACTACAAGCAATTGATCAAGAAAGAAAGAACATATGAGTTCCTACTCGGTCTACGAGAAAGCTATGAGGACATTAGAGGGCAAATTATAGGAACGAAACCTTTACCATCTCTTGAAGAAGCCTCAACATGGTCAAGTTCGAGGAGAGTTGAAAGCTTCCCACACATGGACCAACTATGCAAACTGAGTTTTCTGCAATGGCAGCAAAAAGTGATGGGAAAGAGGCAACGGAAAGGTTTGTGTGATCACTGCAACATAGGTGGACACACCAAGGAAAGATGCTGAAAATTGCATGGAAGACCACCCAACATGAAGCAGAAACCAAGGCCAGGGAGCAGAGGGTATGCATCCAATAGTGAAGAAAGAAATGAAGGTGGTGAAGGATGTGTGAGCATGCACAAAGAAGAATACCAGATTCTGAAAAAGATGTTCAAAAGGCAAGAGAGTGCTGCCACTAAAAAGTTCCTGGTAAATCTGGCTCAAACAGATAATGGTATTATTGCCTTGAATATGAAAGTTCTAAGTGAGAGAACTTGGATAGTTGATTCAGGTGCCAATGATCACAAGACTGCAAACAAAAAATTGTTTGAATCTCTTAAACCATGTCCAAAGAAACTCATTGTAAAGGTAGCTAATGGAGTGTATACTCAGGTTCATGGTATTGGTACTATTAGGGTGACAAAGGATTTGATATTGATTAATCTTTTGTTTGTCCCTGGACTGAAATGTAATTTGCTGTCAGTAACCAAAATTACTAAATTTGGAAATTGTTTAGTATTAATTGAGGCTTATATTTGTATTTTTCAGGATATGGACTTGGGAAGGAAGATTGGCTATGCTAGAGAATGGGACGGACTCTACTACCTAGAAGGTGTTGAGGATGAAGAAAAAGGCAGCAATTTATTTTCTACTAGTCTTTCTAGTTTTTCTGCAAATTCTCAGAATAAAGATATAATGTTATGGCATTGTAGGTTAGATCATCCTAGTATTGGTTACATGAAATTTGTATTTCCTCATTCAGTCAATAAAGATTCTATTCCCTTCCATAGTGAAATCTGCCAAATTGCCAAACATACCAAAGCTACATATGCACTGCAACCATATAAGCCAACCCAACCTTTCTCACTTGTCCACAGTGATATATGGGGGCCATCTAGAAAAAGAAAACTAACTAATGCTAGATGGTTTGTCACATTTATTGATGATCACACTAGACTAATGTGGGTGTTCTTAATGAAGGAGAAATCTGAAGTGTTCTAGATCTTTGAAAATTTCAATAATTTTGTCCACAATCAATTTCAAACCACTAAAGGTATTGAGGAGTGACAATGGACGAGAATGTCTGAGTGCAGCATTTCAAGAATACCTTGCAAAACATGGGATACATCATCAAACATCCAGTGTGAACACACCCCAGCAGAATGGAGTAGCAGAAAGAAAGAATAGGCACTTGTTGGAGGTTGCAAGATCTATTATGATGACTAATAATGTTCTTGGAATTTTTTGGGGAGATGCCATACTTTACCTCAGCCTTCCTTATCAATCGCATGCCTTCCAAGACTCTCAATTTCCAAACCCCAGTCAACAAGTTTCTTGAAATCTACCCTAATTCACCTTTTTTTGGGTGTATAGCTTTTATTCATAAGGAGGGTGGTGGCAAATTGGATCCGAGGGCAGAAAAGTGTATATTTTTAGGATATTCATCAACACAAAAGGGTTACAAGTGTTATTCCCCTATATCACACAAGGTAAATGTTACTAAAAATGGTATCTTCTTTGAAGAACAAACTTACTACCCTAAATTAGCCATTCAGGGGGAGAATTTTGGTGAGGAATGGCTAATTTTAGAACCTGGACCTGAATTTGGAATTGTTTTAGCTCTCACTAGTCCTGGTCCTATTATTCCAACTAGTAACCATTATGAGATTTTTCCTGAAATAACCCCAGAACCTGCTGAAATTCATCCAGAACCACCAGAAACCCAACCTGAACCAGAAACCAGACCTGAATCTGACAGTTACTGATACAGGGGTGACTCAACTGAACCCCGAGAATTTGCAGCAGTATACACAGAGAAAGAGGTAGAGCTTAGCAGTCAACAGACATGAGTGAGGAGAATCAACATCCTGAAGGTAATGGAGTACAACCAGACCTTGAGCAAAGTCAAAATTCTGAACCAGATCCAAGTCTTGATGAGTTGAGTTGGCCTATTGCACTTAGAAAAGGGGTAAGAACCTGCACTAAGCATCCTATTAGCAAGTTTGTTTCATATGCTAAATTATCTCTTGGTATGAAAGCCTATATGATAGAAAGTTTGGGAAATTCTATTCTAGGAGGAATTTAGTTTTATATTTTAATTGAATATTTTTATAGCTTTCTTAGCAGTAAGGTTTCCTATCATCTTTATTATTTCTTTTTGAATGTCAATGTTATCTTCTGTGCTTCTTTTTGAATGTCAGAGCAACTTGCTTGGTTTCCTTCATGAGAAGGAAACCTTCCCTATATATATGTTATTCATGTAAATGAAATGCAGCTTATGAATGAATGAAGGAATGATAATTGTTTTGAGATGTTCTCTTCCTCTCGTCTCTTCCTTTTGCTCCCTCTGTTTCTGTTCTCTTGTCCCTCTCGTCTCTCTCTCTCAGTTTCCTCTCTCTCTCTCCGTTGCCTCTCCCCTTACCCAACACGGTGCTGCATCACTATACTGCTAAATTCATAAGAAAGAGTGCCTGAGACATTTTAGGAGGCAATGAGTGACCCAAAAGGGAGGGAAGCTATCGATGAAGAATTGAAGGCTCTAGAGAAAAATAAAACTTGGAAGATCTCCACACTACCTGATGGTAAGACAAAGTTGGGTCGTAAATGGGTGTTTACAATTAAATATAATCCCGATGGTAGTATAAGTGGATATAAGGTAAGATTGGTAGCTAAGGGGTTTACACAAATATATGGAATATATTATTAGGAAACCTTTGCCCTTGTTGGCAAGTTTAATATAATAAAAGTTTTGTTTTCTCTAGCTGCTAACCTTGATTGGTCGTTGCATCAGTTAGACGTTAAAAATACTATCTTGAATGGAGATTTGAAGGAGGAAGTGTACATGGAAATTCCACCAGGTATAACATGTAATGGTGTTGGAAAAGCATGCAAATTATTAAAATCACTCTATGGGTTGAAGCAATCACCACGAACTTGGTTCGAGAGATTCATCATAGTAGTGAAGATGGGTTGTTCACAAGAACAAATGGATCACACAATGTTAGTGAAATATACACAAGGTAAATTGTCAATTTTAATTGTGTATGTAGATGATATAATTATGACAGGTGATGATTTTGTGGAAATTGGAAAGTTGAAATCTGCTTTGGCTTGAGAATTTGAGGTAAAAGACCTAGGGAAGTTGAGGCATTTCACAGGAATAGAAGTAGCTCGATCAAGAAAGGGAATTAGTGTGTTACAAAGGAAATACACACTTGATCTACTCAAAGAAACTGGTATGTTAGGAGCAAGGCCAGCTGAAACTCCTATGGAAACAACCAGTAAACTAGAATACAAGGCAGAAAGGACACTGGTTGATACAGTTAGATACCAAAGACTTGTGGGAAAACTGATTTATTTGTCACATACTAGATTGGATATAAGTTTTCCAATCAGTGTGGCTAGTCAATTCATGAGTGAACCACAGGAAGAACACATGGAAGCTGTTTATAGAATTCTTAGATACCTTAAAATGACTCCGCGAAAGAGACTCTCCTTTGAAAGGGGGAGTAACACTAGTATTGAGGTATACACAGATGTTGACAGCAGGTTCTCAAGTGGAAAGGAGATCAACCTCCGGATACTGTACATTTGTTTGGGGCAACTTGGTGACATGGAAAAGCAAAAAACAGTCTGTAGTGGCTAGAAGGTTAGCTGATGGGGAATTTAAAGCCTTAGCCCTTGGCATATGCAAAGGAATGTGGATATTCAGGTTGTTGCAGGAACTGAAAATTCCAATTTCTAAGCCTATGAAAGTATGGTGTGATAATCAAGCATCATTGGGAATAACTAAGAATCCTATACACCATGATAGGATGAAGCACATTGAGATAGATAGGCATTTTATCAAAGAGAAAGTTGAAGATGGGATTGCTAAATTATCCTACATCAAATCTAATGCCTAAGTAGCTGATATTCTGACAAAGGCGCTTAGCAAACATTAGTTTGAAGAACTCTCTCACAAGCTAAGAATGATCAATATCTATTCTCTAGCTTGAGGGGGAGTATTGAAAGAATTGCAAGCCCAAGCCCATTAATGTATTTTTAGGGTTTCGTTGTTTTATCTACAGCCGCCTCTTATCTTTTATTTAAGTTTTAGTTATGTCTTAAGTATTTGTTAGGATAACTAGTTTTATTCTGATTTAGTCAAATTTTCTAAGATTCCAGGGTTAGTCTCTTCTATTTATGTAACCTATGCCAGCTGAATAATTTAATGTGAATGAGATTCACAATTTTGAGCACAGATTAACAAGCTCTTGCAATCAAAAGATCCAAACAACTTCTCATCTCCAATTGCTTTCCTTATCTCTCCTCTACTCTTCAATTCAATCACTCCCTCCTCAAATTGATCTCCCCCAATATAGACCACCGTTGTGATCCTTGTGCAGCGAGCCTTTTGGGATGTTGTTGAGATATGTTCTTCATCTCCTTTCATCTTTGCTTTTAGCGTGGCCACCTTGTGCCCTCATTACACGTCTATAATCCACTCACCCATGGCCCTGTACAGGGACTCGACTCCTCTGCTAAGCAAGAATATGAGCAGGGGGCACTACTGAGTAAAACAACACCGTGTCATTCTACTTAAATCTTGCCATTGGAGAGAAAGTTGGGTTCCCTAAGCATCGTCCTCCTTCGTCAAAACGCCTTTCTCCATTTGAAATTCAGATCTAACAAATCTATAGAATGGGTTTCAAATGAAAAAGTTTGGTTCGGCTTCCAAATTGAACTCAATCTATTAATCTTAGCTAGAGATGTCAAATAAAATGTCATTTGAAATGCCCTAACTTAAATATCAGATGCAGCTCAAACAACAGAAACTAGAAAGAGAATATCAACAGACTGGTTTCACTCCACACCATATCCCTTTTAAAGCAGCACTTCAAGAGCAAATATAATCTGGAGTTCCAACCATGGAAAATGCCTGTATTAAATGAAAAAGACAAGTTAGAGAAAAATATGCACGCAGGCCATCTAAAGACAAGATCTATTGAAAATGATAAAATGCAACTCAAAATTGAAATGTCATGTATTAATGCCACATTTGAGACCTCAAATGATTATTTATAAGATATATATTCTATATCATTGATGGGGCTTCTCCTAATAGCATAACCTTGTCGGAAAATGCTCCATAAGATGGTATTAGAGATTTCATGATTGGAGGTCAATAGTTCAATACTTTGTAAGAAGTTGACAAATATAACATAATGCATATTTGTAGTAACAAAAGGATTCTCTAAATCCTTCTAAATATGGGATGATCGTTAATGATGAATCTCTCATTAATTATTTCATATCAGTCAATTATTTCTATCAATTACTTTCACCTTTATTTCTTTCCTTTTTCTCCCTTTATTGAACGTTAGTCTTAAATAGAGTATTATTAGGATCTTTTCCTTTTATTTTTCCTCCTTTTCAGTATCTTTTTACCTTTGCCTTTTTCCTGTATATATTTTTGTGCGTTCTGGGCTATAAGCAGTGAATATACATGAATAAGAATTCATTCTTTCCATGAAATTTCTCATGGTACCAGAGCTATTCACTTGATCCATACCAATGGTTAAGTTTGGTAATCAAAACCATTCCTCTGCCTCCAAAAATTCATCCCCCGCCCAAACTTTAGATGACTCTATGGCCACTTTTGAAATAAACCTGACAAACCCAGGTGCAGGTGAAATATCTCCAATAAGCATCACAAGCCACAAGCTCAACAGAAACAACTATCACCTATGGAGCCAATCTGTTATGATGTTTATCTATGGTAGAGGAAGAAAAGGCTATCTCACTAGAGAGGCAACAAGACCAGAAGCAACCGAGCCCAGTTTCAAGACTTGGAGGGCAGAAAATAATCAAGCCATAGGTTGGCTAGTCAACTCCATCGAATGAAACATACGTGAAAATTTCATGTTTTATGTGATAGCATTGGACATTTGGGAGGTTGCCAAAGATGCTTATGCCCAGTTTCAAGACTCGGAGGGCAAAAAATAATCAAGCCATGGGTTGGCTAGTCAACTCCATAGAACAAAACAGGTGAAAACTTCATGTTTTATGAGACAGCACTGACATTTGGGAGGCTGCCAAAGATGTTTATGCCACACAAGAAAGCGCTGCAGAGATTTTTGAAATTGAATGTGCAATTCATGAGGACAGGGGCACAAACCTGTCAACCAATATTTGAATGAGTTGTCAAAGTTTTTGCAACAATTTGACTTGCTAGAAATGCATAACTGGAAAAGCACAGAGGATGCAGAATTATACAAGAAAATTGTGGAGAAAAAGAGGATATATAAATCCCTCATGGTTCTCCATATAGGTCTTGATGAAGCAAGAGGGAGGATCCTAGCTATTAACCACTTCCCACTCTAAAGCAAGTATTCTTTGAGGTTAGCAAAGAAGAATTTACTAAGAATGGTTGCTTTGTGCAAGACTTGGTGTCGATGAGGACGATTGGCAGTGCTGCTGAGGTTGAAGGATTATATCTCATGGATCTTAGACCATCTAAGGGAAGCTTTAATGTTCAATCTAAGGATAATATTTTATTCTTGCATAATAGACCAGGTCATCCTAGTTTCCATTACATGAATAAATTGTATCTTGGAGTTTTAAATGAATTGTCTTGTGAAACACGTGAACTTGCAAAGCATACAAAAAATCATTATCCTCCACACGAGTATAAACCAAGACAACCTTTTCAGCTAATACACTGATGTTTGGGGATCCTCTCAAGTCAAAGGCTTAAATGGTCATTGATGGCTTTTAACTTTTATTGATGATCATTGTAGGGTAGTGTGGCTATTTATCTTAAAAGAAAAATCTTAAGTCACACTTATCTTCAGAAATTTTCATCAAATAATCAATTTCAAACCAATATTAAGATTCGTAGAAGTAACAATGGTGGGGAGTTTGTTAACACTGCTATGGAGAATTACTCAAGTGAAAATGGAATTTAACACCAAACTACATGTCCTCACAATTTTTAGAGTTTCACTTCCATTTCTGTTTCCACATCTCTGCTTCCACTAACCCAAACATAGCATTATTAGAGTTGTCTCCCTTACATTCTTTCACTCATTGTCTTCCATAATTGCATTCTAACCATAAGAGGCAGAAAATTCAACCACTCACCAATCACAATAGCAGAAGAACAGGAAAATCTTAAAATGTCAAATACTTTCCTAATTTGGCCTTATTTTTGGTCCAGCATTAGCTTAACATAGCACCAGCAACAGTTTTAAATTATACCAAGAAATGGCACAATTTTGAATTCACATTAGCAAACTACAATAGAAATTCACAGTAAGGCATAGTTGTATGCTAATGGATAAAGTACAACCATAATAAAGTCAAATAAATCTGTAATTATATATGGCTGGTCCAATTACAATAAAAGCAACACTCGAGCCTACCTCACAGTGAGATTGAGCCACTAACACTTTAGCACTGAACACAAGCACTGATATCTATTTAAGTTAATACAGAATCAGTTTATTATTACATTAGCAAGTAAACAGAAAAGTGATGGACTGAAGTTTCCTTTATATGGGCCTAACTATCTTCCCAAACCATAAGCTTCTACCTTTTCCTTCTTCAGAGATTCAGGGACCACTTAATTATTAATTGGTTTTTTCAGTTAATTAACTACTACTCTATTATTATATGGTGGCACAGAAACTGCTATGAGATACTTATATTCCCACGTAAGTGTAAGTGCAAATGGTACCAAAAAAACCTAACAACAGAGTCAACAGACATGCTCAAATGCAATTCCTGCATATTCTTAAACATATGATCAAATAAAAAAACCACAAAATCACCAAAATCAAAGTATTTGCTTAAAAAATTAATAATAAAATGATACAAGGAAACAAAGGTAAAAAACAGAAACTAGCACTTCTTCAACAGGACACAGACCATAATACCATATCAAAATACACACACATAAGTATGTATTCTATACATGTATATAAAACCACACACACACACACACAACACACAGAAACATAAACATTCTCGCTCTAGAATCCTCATTAAGAGGCTTGGATGTGGCAATTATAACAAGATCACAAGTTAAACTATCAAAGACTTCAATAATACAACCTCCTAAATTGTCCATAGTACCTATATTCATGAGGAATAGAAAAGGCACAATATTGAACTTAATATGACATTGAAAATGTTCATCAAAATAATACCATAGTAATTAGTGAATAAGTAAAAAAATATATTCAATGCATTGATACCTAAAGGAATGTGAATCATTTCTCAATTTAGACCAAGTATCTGTAACAAGTAGTTGCTGTATTCCCTGTTTAGATTCCTGGAAGACATCAATTCGTTTAGTCAATACTGTACTTGGAGAACCATCAGGTTTGATGCAGGAGCACTTCTTCATTCTAGACTTTTCCCAGCCATTGCCTCCAAGAGGTAAAGTTCATTCTTCACCCTGAACAGCACCACAACTGGCAAGCCGTAGCATTTCCTTAGCTCTATCTACAGTCCCAGATGGCCTGACAAGAGAATTAGTCTGCACATCCATCTACATTAAAGCAAAAGAAAAACATGTTAGTTTTCCTCCACAGGCTCTAATGCATACTGAATTGATCTGAAAGTTGATTCTTGATATAAAAAAAACAGCAAATAGTTATATAGAAGAAAGACATTCATGTTCATTGTTAGAACACAGACTGAAAAGCATAATCTTCAACATATTGCTGGTTTCATCACAGCAATGACAAAGGCAGGACAAAAACTTTGAAAGTTCATGAAACACACGCATACAAGCATATAACAATAACAATAACATTAGCCTTATCTCACTATGTGGGGTTAGCTACATGGATCATATGACGCCAATGTACTCTATCAAATATCATCTCCTCAGATAAATCATTTCTCAAAAGATCATTTCTTATAACTTCCCTTAGTATCCTTTTTGGTCTTCTTCTACACCTTTTAATAGGGCTCCAAGCCATTTGATCAACTCTCCTCACTGGCTCTTCTTGCCCTCTTCTTTGTACATGCCCAAATCACCTTAAACAATTTTCCACCATTTTCTCCTCGATAGGTGCGACTCCAACTTTCCTTCGTATACAGTTATTTCGTTTCTTATCTAATTTTGTATAACCACACATCCATCTCAACATTCTTATCTCTTCTACTCCCATCATATGCTCTTGTTGTCCTTTCAAAGCCCAACATTCACTACCATATAGCATTGCTGGCCTTATAACTGTTCGGTAAAATTTTTCTTTAAGCTTAGTAGGTACCTTGGGGTCATAAATAACTCCTAATGCTTTCCTCCACTTTAACCACCCAGCTTGTATCCTATGCATAACGTCCCCATCAATTCACCATCACTTGGTAAAATCAACCCCAAATATCTAAACTTTGACACTTCTGGAATGGTTTGCTCTTCAATTTTTACCTCTGAATCATTTCTAATTGGCCTCTTACTAAATTGGTAATGCATATATTCCGTCTTACTTCTACTCAGGCGGAAACCTTTTGATTCCAAAGTGTGTCTCCATAATTCAAGTTTAAAATTGACCTCTTCTCTTGAGTTCTCAATTAAAACTATATCATCCGCGAAGAGCATACACTTTGAAATTTCTTCCTATATATGATCTGTTAGAACATCAAAAACCAAATCAAACAAACATGGACTCAAAGAATATCTTTGATGTAAGCCTATCGTTATAGGAAAGTCCTTTGTCACACCTCCAGGGGTTCTCACACTTGTTGTTTCCCCCTCATACATATCTTTTATGGCTCGAATATAAGCCACACGGACACCTTTCTTCTCCATTGTTTTCCACAATACATCTCCTGGTACTCTATTATAGGCTTTTTCCAAATCAATTAAAACCATATACAGGTCTCTCTCTTTACTCCGGTATCTTTTAATCAAACCTCTTAATAAATAAATAGCCTCTGTTGTAGACCATCCTGACATAAATCCAAATTGGTTTTCCGAAATACGAGACTTTTTTCTGAGTCTATGCTCAATCACTCTTTCCCAAAGTTTCATGGTGTGACTCATAAGTTTTATCCCCCGATAATTAGTACAATTCTGAATATCTCCCTTATTCTTGTATATAGGAACTAGAGTGCTCTTTCTCCATTCCTCTGGCATTTTCTTGGACCTTAAGATCTTGTTAAATAACTTAGTGAGCCACAAAACCCCCTTCTCTATTAAGCACTTCCAAACTTCAATAGGAATACCATCAAGACCGATAGCTTTACCATTATCTATTCTCTTAAGAGCTTCTTTTACCTCTTCAACCCAAATCCTACGATAAAAGTTCAAATTGAGATCATCTTCATGAGTTGTTAATCCTTTGATATCAATAGTCATATCAAATCCACTATTGAAAAGCTTATAAAAGTAGCTCTCCCATCTTTCTTTGATATCATCATCTGCAATCAAAATTTTTCCTTCCTCATCCTTAATACATCTTACTTGGTCCAAATCTCTTGACTGTCTTTTCCTTCTCTTGACAATTTTGTAAATATTACGTTCACCATTCTTCGTTCATAAATCCTGTTAGAATTCCTCAAAAGCTTTAGATCTGGCCTCGCTCACTACTTTCTTAGTCTCCTTTTTAGCTAACCGATAACATTTCCAATTTTCATCGTTATTGCACAAATGCAAGACTTTAAAACACTCTTTCTTATGTTTGACCTTCTCTTGTACACTTTCATTCCACCACCAAGATTCTTTATCTTTAGGTCCAAAACCTTTGAATTCACCCAATACTGCTTTAACGGTATCCCTGATTCTTTTAGCCATCTCATCCCACAATATGTTAGCACTTCCTTGCGAGTCCCAATTACCTTCCTCCATAACTTTTCTCGTAAATGTTACTTGGTTCTCACCTTTTAGTTGCCACCACTTAATCCTAAGATTTAAGGCTTTTCGACTTTTTAGTTTACGGTTTTTAACCAGCACATCAAGGACCAAGACCCTATGTTGTGAAGTTAAGCTCTCACCAATGATTACTTTACAGTCTTTACAAGCTCTTCTATATGAATTTCTTACCAAAAGGAAGTCAATTTGCGACCTTTGGATTCCACTCTTATATGTGATTAAATGCTCCTCCAGCTTCTTGAAACAGGTGTTTACAATCGTGAAGTTGTAAGCTATTGAAAAATAAAGAATGGAATGTCCCTCTTCATTTACTTCTCCAAAACTATAACCACCATGAGCTCCCATATATTACCCGGTCTCTTTTCCCACATGACCATTAAGGTTCCCCCCAATGAGGATCTTTTCCTCTTGTGGGATATCTCGGACCAAACCATCCAAATCTTCCCAAAACTTTTCCTTAATATGTGCTTCCAACCCTACTTAAAGTGCATAAGCACTAATAACATTGAGAGTATCGTATCCAATAGTCAATTTTAAGGATAAGATCCTATCTCCAATCCTTCTGACTCCTACCATATTCTTTTTCCAATCTTTATCCACAATAATACCAACTCCATTCTTTGCTCTAACCTTCCCTACTTACCAAAATTTAAAACTAGTAGTGTCTAACTCCTTAACCTTTTCTCCCACCCATTTAGTTTTTTGAAGGCATAAGATATTAATTCTCCTCCGAATCATAGCATCTACCACCTCCATAGATTTACCTATTAACGTTCCAATATTCCAAGAACTAAATCTGATTGTGCTTTCCTGGGCTAACTTCTTTACCTACATCCGTCCAGAATGATGTAGGAACACTTGCTCATTTAACACTACACTTAGGTGCCGATGTAGCAGCTCTAGCTCATTTGACACTGCATTTGAGCCATACAGCGCGTTACTTCTGCGCAACGACCTAACTTTAGCACATATACGTCTCTGATCCATGTCATAAAGATTCGACAGATTTTTACATTGGCTGTTGAGGGCCTAACACAACCCTCCTTTTTTATCCGGGCTTGGGACCGGCTATGACACTACATAGGCGGAGTTCACGCATACAAGCATATGAGTGATAAAAAATTTAACAATTGCTATCAAGCCATGGAAGTATATGCACAATTAGAAACAAAAGGCTGCATCCCAACCAGAGAAACAAGGCAAAAGTTATGGTAGACAAATTTGCACAGGAAAATATCATAGAACAGAGAAATGGAGAGCAGTTTAGAAGGAGCACTGCTTCAAATATGCGAGTGGGATGTAATGAAGTGCATGTTACTTGTAAGTTACAATCATGCAGTATTTGCTTGAAACAGTAAGAAACTGAAGAAGCAAAAATGTTAGGCCTTAAAAGGAACAAAAGTATGAGATTGGGAATGCTAGCAAACATGCAGCTGCAAAAATCCAAGACACTTACCCTTACATTGACCAAAGAAGTTTGAGTATGCTTGTTTGGAACAACATTCCTGGTCCATTCTGTCTTTTGCTGCTCAAGCTCAAAACCATCATGACCTTGAACTCCAGCCTTACCTACACTTGGCCCCAAGACTGATCGATCACTTAACATGACACTAGAGCAATCGTTAGAAAAGCTTTTTGATCAAGATTTCTTCTTTGAGGGAATACTTGGGAAAACTTTGTTGAACACAGATAAGTCTTCATCAAAGGTTTTTGTGCATTGCCAGTAGCTTGCCTTCAGAAGAACTAGGTGAAGGTTCATCAGGTGGAAGCCCAAGAGCAACATTGACATGTCGTTTGAGATCTACTTGACGATTAGACTTATGCTCTGCAGCTACCAACCTCAGATTGAAATGCAGAAACTTGAAGAAACTCGTCACATCCCCTTGTCTCACTGAAGAATTGCTTCTCGACATATTAGGTAGAGAAGATAGAATTGGATTTTTCCATGCTTTTGCAAAGGCTACCTGATCTATCTAATGAAGTAGCTAACTGGGATACTCATCGACCAGCTTGCAATGGTCTACCAGGCCTACTAGAAGATAGATCAAACTTGCTAGATGTTGCCACTGCACTGGTTCCAACACATCCTTTCAGACAAGAATCCAAACCAAAGAGTTGTTCATGACAAAGATATGGCTCTATGGCACATAAAGGGCAAATCTAATTGACAGAACAATTGGGTGAGACTGAAAAAAAAATTCTTTCAAATCTAGAGAAAAAAAGGATTTTTAAGACAGCATATAAGATTTACCTGGATGATTCAAGTAAGTATGATTCTTTTAGTCCCATCCACTCCTAGAACTAAAAGGCATGATATATTCAGCATACGTGGTAATTATACCACAAGAAAGATTATCAAAACAATCAAAGAATACACAAAAATCTATATATTTATAGATTAGATATGTTAAAAACTAAAATTACCAGTACCAGCATTATCATAAGTCATAACAGGCTACTTGAAAAGGATAATAAAGATATGCCCAAAAAAAAAAAGCAAAGAAGAAGAAGAATAGAAAAAGCAATCATACAATTAAGAGATACCTCAACTCATTATATAGTATAGTTCTGACAGTAATCTACTTAACAAACCTCGCCTTTATAAAACAAATATGTATATAAATATTATATGATATATACCATCCCATTCTGCTCTTTATAATACCATATCCTAGCCTGACATAACTAAGCTATCATATTCACAACATATATACACCTTTAATTAATGATTATTTCAACTTTAATCTCTAGAAAAAAATTTCATTTGAACAGAATTGAAACTTACAGATGATGCAACAAAACTTCATATCACATAAAATTCTTCTAAATGACTTCAACTATCTCAGTGACAGTTGGTGCTACCTCAAGTATCTTAAATATGAATTAACTTGTTTATTCATTCCCTGCCTCTTCTTCTTTTTCCCCCTTTCAAAATGTTAGAAATTATATGATGCTATATGCCTACCTGTAGTTCAAATGGCAAAAATCTTCCACTGTACACCATTTTGCCATAGATGCAAATATCTTTTGAAACTGGAGAAGCTTAAATGAAGAACATTTGAAATTAACACACAAGTCACATAGATTGCAATTTAGTATTTCACCAAACACCGAAATCATATATGGATATGTAAATAGAAATAATTGTTCGCACATGAATCAAGGTAAAATCTCCGTTATTATGACTAGTAAATACTATGAAGATTCACGTATGACATAATATATGAAAACTGCAGAATACAATGATTTAAAACATCTTGACTTTAAAAATCAATCTTATCCCATAAATTAGACAGGAATCCTTGACAACTCTACATACCACCATCAGAGTTGTCAACCAGTTAACGCAGATAATTATTGTTTCTTCAAATTGTAATTAATCAACCATTCACAGTAACATCGATAGTAATCCCATGATAACAATTGAATAATACCTTCTCTATGCGTCATCCAGTTACATCAGATGCACAATGTAGCTAATATTATTCTTCCTGCCCCCTCACCCGTCTTCCCTCGCTCTTAAGCTCACTTAGTTCAATTCGTTACTTGAGACTTTAATCCGGGCATTATCCGCTATTCCGCTTTGTTTCTTTCTATCAACCTATGTTTCTTGTTTCACTGAACTCCTAGCATGTTGCAATGGTTGATCAGTGTTGTCTTGTGTGTCTAATGCCCCAGGTGCGAACTTTAGTCTTGTGTTGTCTTGGCATGGCTACCGGAAAACACGATGGGGGTGATGACGGAGAGTTCCGATCAGTGCCACTTTGATAAAAGTGAACTCGGTGCCATGATAGGAGAAATGGAAGTGGTGACTCGTTTGGGTGTGGGTGGCGTTGTCTGCATTCCCCTTGCTGTGGTCTATGGTGGGGTTGAGCCGGCGCGTGTTTCCACAAGAACTTCCAGTGCGTGGGTGATGTTGGTGCTCAACTTCCGCACGATGGTCGATGGTTACAAGTGTTGTTTGCTTTGGGACACATGGGTAGGGCTGTTAGTTATTCAAACAAGTGCATATGGCCGTTGGATGAGAAATTTTAAAATTTTTTTTGTTTGATGTAATTAAAGGGAAGAAAATTAAAAAAATTTTAATAAAATCTTATTTGATTCAATAAGAGATTGGGAGAATTGGAAGAGATTGAGTAATAAATACTCTCTCCCCTCCTAAAAACTCCAATTTGAGAAAATAGATTAAATTTCCTCCAATCTCTTTCAAATTTTTAGCTAAATAAGAGTAGTGAATTTAATTTCTCCCTTCTCCTTAAAAAGCCTCAAACCAAACACTCCCTATATGGCCAATTTGGACAAAGTGGTCATGATGCTGTTGTCTCACAACTTGGGCTCAGTACGTTTGCTTTCTTGGGCCCGTGAGCTTACTCCGATATCCAAGTTCTTGGCCCATTTATGTACTGATTTTCAGCAACTTACTTTACTTGAGTCATAACATAATGGGTCAATGGTCTCTCACTTCCTTCATCCAGTGAAGTATGAGTCAGATTATGTCAAACTTGAAAATATTGTTCAACCAGCATGTTTTGCTCATTGGGTTATGATGATTTCTTTGCATAAGGCATCAATTTGGCTTGTCAAGGACTCTGACAGAGGGATGTATGCTATGCAATGAGATTTAAATCTCCCATCCCACTTTTCTATTGTTAGTTCTATTTATTGTACTGAATTTCTTGAGAGGGACTCTGATCTGATACCTTCTTGGTTTATTGTTTTCTATTTTAATGCATTTTATTTTCTGGCCAAACAAAATTGTTATATTCTAGTTTGCATAATGGGCTCAGTATTCTTTTTGGGCCTAGCAGCTTGGCTGCTTGCTTTGGTCAAATCTTGAAGCCATTTCAATTTGAGCCTTACATTTCTCGGTCATTGTGTGTGTGCACAAAAAAGTAATTTCTCGTTGGGCTTAATTTGTTACATAAATTTGAATGCGTCTGTTTGAAAATAATGGCCACGTTATTTTGTTCCATGATTTATTGGAATTCCTTTTTTGACCTTGGATCAATCTCGGCCCTGGGTTCGAACCCGTAGAAAGTTGACCTAAAGCAATAAGAAGAACTCTTGCAAATAAAAAAAAAAAGAAGAAGAAGAACCTTAGAAAGCGGGCCATGACTGTTTTATTATTATTTTGCAAGTATCAACAAAAAAAAATATAGTTAGCATAATGGGCCTAGTATCCTTTTTGGGCCTAACGTTTGGTTTATGGATGTCTGTCAGCTAGGACTAAAGGGAAAAAAAACCAAAAAAGAAGCTTCGGCTTTTTACTATTGTGCCCGATTGAAAGGAGGCCATCTCTGTCCCAATGAGATGAGGCTTGGGAGTCATATTCTGTGTTGTGTTTATACATTCAATATATTTTTTTTTTGGTGGATACAATCAAAGTTAGACAATAATAGAAAGTTGAATTATAGAGAATGCAACAAAACGCCAAGCCCAAATAAACTTTAAAATTAAATATAAATATAAAAATTCTCATTCACCCTAATTTTAAAATACAATAACTCATCTCTATGTAAATTTTAAAGTCTTTTTTTTTTTTATTAGAGTAAATTTTGAAGTTCAGAATGCAAGTGTATGTTGAGAAATAAAACGCAACAAATCATGCACTGGTGTAAAGCATAGGAATGCTTTACTAGATTCATTTTAAAATTATACTTCTTTTAATTCTAAATATAAAAACTTTTAGTTTAGTCCTAAATATAAGATTTTTTTTTTAAATATGAAGTAGTATTTATTACACATTTTTAAAAAATTACTCTATTTAATTCATCACAAAGAGAAAGAGAATGTGATTAAATAAGAATAATTTTAAAAAAATATTTTGATTTTAAAAAAATTAAGATAGTTAACTAACTTTAACTTACATTCTTAATTTATATAATTTAATTAAAATGGTCTTATATTAAGGATATCATATAATAAATAAATATTAATAATCCTATTGAAGTAAATAATAAATATGTGTATAGCTAATATATACAAGACGAGCACAAAAAACGAGCTGTATTCTTTTTTTTTTTTCGCAATGTTTATTACGCTATGGGCATCATTATTCAATAGCCTCAAACTGTTTTAATTGATTTCTCATATTAAGGAGTTGAAAAAAATTTTAAAAAAATCATAATATATAATGCCCCGTTTGGTATGCAGAAATTCTTGGGATAGAAACGAAAATGAAAAGGGATTCCTTATTTAAACATGTTTGTTAGCCATGAATTTTGATTACCAATAAACTAGATTCCGGTAAAATAGAATGAATTGGATTCCTCCTCTACAATGATGGAATCGGTTGAAATCTCTAGAATTCATTATTTGAGACCCCTATGCTCTCATCCTTCGAAACTCCCTCACCTATTGTACCATCACATCACCATCGCACCACCACCTCATCGTCGCACCATGGCATCACCGTCATACCTCCACCACATTATCGTGACTCCATTGGCCTGTTGTCTTCTCCTCCTCTTCCTTCAACCTTCGCAACTCCCTCATCGTTGCACCACCACATCATCATCAGACGTTCACCTTACTATCTCTCCTCCATTGGTTCGTCATCTTCTCCCGCTCTTGGCTGGCTTCTCCTCATCAGATCTAGTGTCTCCTTCACCTCCCTCTCTCATTGACCCAAAAGCACACTTGGTAAGGACTGAAACATGTTAATGGCATTCGAAGCTAAGTTCAAAATATGGCGGGGCATGGATTTGGGAATAGCATTAAAAAATGGTCTTCATAATCGAAAATGGGTTTAAGATTTTGGTTGATTTTTGGAATTGGTTGAAGCTTTGATTTATGAAATTCATGATTTGTGAAGGGATGGCAAGGTGGTGGTCGATGATAGTGTGATGGTTGATGGTGATGATGAATAATGGTGGATCTGTGTGGACCTTTGGTTTGAGTTTGAAACGATTTTTTTTTTAGTTTGATAAGGGTACTTTAGTCTTTTTATATTATAATACACATACTAAAATTAAAAATTATGTAGGATTTTATATCATATTAAATGTATTTTAAAAACATATTTCTATTTTCATTCCTATTCCTATTCCAATTTTAATTTCATAATTCCGACATATCAAAAGGGGACTTAAGAAACAAGAGTGACAATGTCATTTCCCAAGCATTTTTTATTCTGTTTGCCTTTTTGTTCTTTTCCAATTTGTGTGTCAAACGAGCTAGCACTTGAACTAGGGCTGAAGTGCCATTTCTTGCGGTTTTGGAAGAACTCAAACCTTGAAAAGAAGTAGATTGGCCATAACAAATTAAAGCAAGATGTACAGAGCATGATAAAGAAGTTTAAAAAAAAAATTTGGCAAGGAACTTGAAATTAAGAGAATTTTTGTGTAAAATATAATGAAAGTAAAGAGCAATTTAAAATAAATGAGAGAAAAACAGAAAAAGTAAAAGATAAAAGAAAATATGATAAAATAATAAAAGGAATACATATTTGAGTGAGTTTAATAAGCTTAAATTAAACATCAAATTCAGGTAAAAAAGTCTAAACATCAAATAATAAATAACGATAGATTCATATATATATATATATATATTTTTATGTAGAATATGAAATAAGTCCCATTACTTATGTTTTGTTAACACTTTAAAAAAACTTGATAATGATGACGACGAGTTACCTAATATTTCAATTTTACTCCCAGTAACTCCTTATTAAATATTCTTATTCTACTTAACTTGGTGCATCTACAATTTAATATGACGTTTTTTTCTATTACTACATCATTAAAGTTCTGTCTTAATATTACTTTTATCATTACATGAGAAAATTCTTCTCTAACATTGCATCGTCATAAAATGCATTCAGACATCTTAAATCCTAAAACTTTATTAAATGACATAAACAAACAAATTACTCATTTATTCAAATATTTTAATTTTTTTAACAAGACTAAACAACAATGCAAACCTACAATATTTTCTTGGTGTCTAAACCCACCCCTATCTACAACTAGATTATACCTAGCAATCGGCTTAAAAAATTGTAAACAAATCCCATTTGCATCTCTCTCTCTCTCTCTCTCTCTCTCCCTCCCCTTTTTTAATGAGGCATCGAAAAAATATTTTTACGTTGATTGTTATTGAAAACATGATATTTGGCCTACAAAAGAAGAAATCAAAGACAAGACAAAGCTTCAAGATGAATCCCCGCCGACAACATTTTAGCGGAGAATTCTATGATCAAACTTAATCCTTGTACTTCATCTCTGATACAAGGAAGCCAGGCATATCAAACGAGGATGAAAATTTCTCAACATCAGCTTTGAGGTCTCCGATAGCCTTGTTGTTAACCAAGCCTTTGTTGAAGTCCTTCAAGAGTTTACCATGCTCCTTTTGGATATCCAATGTGATAGTCACTGCACGGTGAAGGAACTCCCCAATCTGCTCAAAGTCCTTCTCAAGCAAGCCTCTAGATGTCATTGCCGGGGCTCCTGTGAATAGTCACTTTCACCTGTTACTTGTGCAAAATGAAGGCAAACAAACGACGAACCAAGGTGGCCAAAAAAACAAACAAACAAACGAAGATCTCCTAAAGTTTACTTTTCCTGAAATTTGAAGAGAGGGAAAGATGAGACCCATCATGTGAGCAAAAAAAGTTAGAACGAACACTGGATAGACTTTATAATTTGGTTTGGCAATATTATATTGCTTAAGTTGCCTCCACTAAAACTTTACAAAATAAAATTAACCATTAAGAGAACTTCCAATTTGGCCTTTCAGCTCAGCCAGAATTAATGCAGATTAGGCAAGGAATAAAAATCATATACTCTATGAAGTTTGTACCAAGAATGAGTTAGCATGACTCTCTGAGAATTATTGGCTTTGATCAGTCCACAACAGTTTTATACTTTAAATAGAAAATTCAAGATCAATAATGAGTCCTTACCAATTCTTACTCCTCCAGGAGCCAAGGCACTGCTATCACCAAAAACTGCATTTTTGTTCACGGTGATGTTACAGAGGTCACAAACTTTTTCTACCTTATTGCCTGAAGGAACATCAAGCAGTGATAAAGATTGCATTAATAAATTGAGCCTTCTTAAACCTAGAGTTGAATAAGCTTTTTATTTTATTTATTGTTCTTTTCTTCTTTAGTAAGGCATAAGTTCACTTGTTTACCAGTCAAACCAAGAGGCCGCAGATCCCACAGTACAAGATGGTTCTCGGTCCCTCCTGTGACAATGCTATAGCCTTTGCTCATCAAGTACTTTCCAATGGCAGCTGCATTTGCCTTAACTTGCTTGGCATATGCCTTGAAGCCAGGTGACATGGCCTGTTTCAGGGCAACAGCAAGAGCACCAATCTGGTGATTGTGAGGACCACCTTGAAGGGAAGGGAAGACAGCAAAGTTGATCTTGTCTTCAAAGTCAAAAACTGCATCCTCAGGCTGGCCCTTCTTGGGTGGTTTGGGCCCCTTCCGATAAAATATCATACCAGCTCTAGGACCTCTCAAACTCTTGTGCGTTGTTGTTGTGACCAAGTCACAATACTCAAAGGGATTATTAGCCTCCTGAAGACAATATAAGAAATAATTGTTCTGATTCAGACCATACAGATCAACAGTGTTTATTTAACATATTTGAGAAATAGCACTCAACAGTATGCGATAATTAATAAAGTAATGATAACTGATTATCAAACGTAATCCATAACAATTAAACCTTATAAAATGCACACAGATACTGTCTAAACTTTATATGGTCATATCAAATGAACAAGAAAGCCTGGGATGACCAACAAATGAAGTTAGACTCTTCCCACAAGCAGATATTGTCACTTCAAAGGATAAAATCTATGTCAACATGTCTACTAAATGCATGGTAATTCTAGAATTACCCCCTGAAAATTAAAAAGCTGCATATCTTGCCACACTATATATACGTAGGAAACGAGATTTAACAGGCCCTATGCACTCCCACTAAAGTGTCTAAATGCAAAACAATACACATTTTGAACCAACAATCACTTAAAGATTTGTGTTATGTGTAAGGAAAAAACATTGGAAAACGAATCATAACAAAGATTAAATTATCACCTATTAAGGATTAGATCTGCAGTTTACAACATTCTTCTTTTTCTATATCATGAGGTCTGTAGATCCCAGTCAGACGCATAGCAAAACAAGCAGGAAAAAATGTTATGGAAAGTTAAACAGAAGCAAATATGGTTAAATATTGCAAAAATTATTACAATTTAAGCTCAATATGACAAAAACTAGATTCATTTTATGTCATAGAAACTTTAAAACAAATAAGAACCCAGTGCTATAAATAGTAGTAACCACGCCACAATTCAATTAACAAGAGAAAAGCAAGAAATGGATGTACCTGAGCAGCAACGAGACCACTAATGTGAGCCATATCACACAGCAAAAGAGCTCCACACTTGTCCGCAATCTCCCTGAACCTTGCATAATCCCAGTCCCTTGGGTACGCGCTTCCACCACAGATTATCAATTTAGGCCTAAAATCCAAGGCCTTCTCCGCCAACTTCTCATAATCAAGATAACCAGTAGCAGAATTCACCTTATACGGAAGACTCTCGAAGTAAATTGAGGTCGCAGAGATCTTCTTCCCCCCCGCAGTATAATACCCATGGGTCAGATGACCACCGGAGGGAAGATCCAAACCCATTATCCGGTCATGTGGTTGCAGCACCGCCGTGTAGGCAGCGAAATTCGCCGGAGAACCAGAGTAAGGCTGCACATTCACACCCCACTTGGCAGGATCCAACCGAAAAGCTTGGAGAGCACGCGACCTGCACAGGTTCTCGATCTCATCGATGAACTCGTTCCCGCCATAGTAGCGATTCCCGGGCATGCCCTCAGAGTACTTGTTGGTCAAGGCGCTGCCGAGAGCCTCTATGACAGCGAATGAGGTGAAGTTCTCGGAGGCAATGAGCTCGATGCCGCGACATTGCCGGCGCTTCTCCTTCTCGATGAGGTCGTGGATCTCGAGGTCGTGGATCTCTGGGTCGACGGTTCGGAGGGGAGTGTTTCCCCAAACGCTAACGGGATCCATAGGCGAAGGAGAAGGAAGAGGATTGTAAGTGAGAGAGGAAGTCGGTGGTTCTTATGGTTGAAGAAGTGATGGGAGAATGTTGGTGTGAAGAAGAATTCACAGTCACACCAACCAAGCCATAATGGGTCACGCACAATTGTAGCTTTGCTCAGTCAATTGCAACACACCTGTGGCGGAAGTAAATAATCATTAATATCACAAAAATGATTTGCTTAAAATTTCATTGGTTATCAGATTTTTTTTTTAAAATTACATAAATAAATTTGGATTATCAATTTGCATTACGTTTGTGGTCAAAATATTTTATAAATATTTTTCCCGTGAGAAATGATAACATAATTTTTTTTAAAAATTGTATTTTTTTTTTGTAATGAAAATTGCATTTTCTTTAATATCTAAATCCTATTAAAATATGTAAAGAAATATTCAATGAATAGAAATAAAGTAAATTCAATGAAATATGAAGAGAATGTTGGGGGAAAAAAGGTTACATGGGAAAAGAGCAATGATATTTATGGCTGAATAGCAGGGCTATTTATAAATTCAGGAAAAATTGGGAATAAAGATCAAAAAATAAATTATTTGGGAAATGAGAAATCAGCTTTATTTTATGACATGGAAAGAAAAAATAAAGAGTTGATGTTCATTTACTAAAATGTCCCTGATTAACCTAAAAATAAAAAAAACATATTTTTAGTCTCCTAAATTTATATTAGATTTTATTTTAGTCTCTTAATTTAATTTTTTTTTAATTTTTTAATTTTTAAAATATAATTAAAAGTTTCCTGTCACTAACACTATTAATTATGTTAAAAAATATTGATAAAATATTCTCAAATGTGAACAAAATGTTTTTAAATACCTACACATTTATCCAACTCATTTTTCATAAAAAATTCTAAAATTAAAGTTTTATTTAGAGGTTAATTATTTGTAATTATTTATTTTTAATTTTATTTAAAAAATATTTTAAAACTAAAATTAATGAATAAATAATGATAATGATAACCTGGTAGTAAAAATTGATATGTGTCCACATTAAATAATGTCTATATTTTGGATTAATATAACTAATACTCCTTCAATTCCTTATTGATCCGTTTTAAAGCCATTGCTCAAGGCCTTATCACTGTGATGTAAAATATTTAGTTAAGAAGGAATTCAATGGTGATCGAGGCACAGGGCAATATGGCATTGTTGATTAACAGTGTTTGGATAGGAAATTTAATTACTTATGAGCAAAAATAAGTGATTATTCTATCAGTAGTCAAACGCTTTTCAGATCAAATTAATCACTTATGACCATTTAAGTAATTATTTTCATAAGCTACTTTTTCCAGCTTATGATAATCACTTATTCTCTCATAATCACTTATTTCATTTTTTCTTCTCATTATCCACTCAATAATCACTTAAACTCCAATATCCAAATACTTTTTTTTTTTCTCAAAATCACTTATGGGTTAAAAATATCCAAACACAATTCACTTTTGACATAACCATTTATTCTCATAATCTATTATGAATAATCACTTATCCTTATAATCACTTATACATAATCTAATCCAAACACACCCTAAATCATTTTGTATAAAAAAAAAATCATTAGCCATTGATTAAGGCTGGAAGCATGCGAAAGTATTAATGACAACGACAAGTATGGACCTAAAATCATACCTAGACAGGGATTCTGGACTAATATCCAAATACGATATATGCTCAAGCATATGAATATAAAAAGAATACAAAAATGGATGAGCAAAATTATTATTACCTTATTGTCAAGCAGGATGACCATTTTCAGAATTTCATTAACTTACCTCCAAAGAGTTGGGATTTGGAGAGCTTTGATTAATGAAGACCAGAGCATTTTGTTGAAATAGATTTGCTGTGGGGAAAAAAAAAAACTAATGCATCAAGCCCTGCCTAAATCCTAAAAGGATAAGATATCAACAACATCAAGAAAAGTTATACAAATACATGAGATGTTCTAAATATGAAAGAAATGCCAAGAACCAGTAAAAAGCTGTGTTGTCATGCTTGTAAAAATCCAAAGCTATGCAAAAAAATAAAAAAATAAATAAATAAATGTATAAATAAATTACAGTCAAAATTCAAGTTTTTCCTCATATTGAGGATAATAAAAGATCAAATCCATCATCTTTAGGCATTACTTTACACTTGTAGAGGCAGTCTGATTCTTTCTTCCTCAGCTACTGCCAATAGTTGTGTAGTCCATGAAGAACCCTGACATCAGACATGTTTATGCAATAATGTCTATTAGTCTCCAATGTTTTTCAAATAGAAAAACCCACTCCCTTCCACAATTATGCATAATACCTATTACATCTGGAAGAAGATCACAACCTGCGAGATCAGTCCATGATCCTCAATGATCTTGGTAGAAAAAAATTATAAAAAGTCAAAACGGCTTAAATTAAACTATTTCTGGACACTAACTGAACTTGTAACTTTAAGATTATCAATTGAGAATCAAAGTTCTTGACTCTTGATTTACACGTAGCGTAGAAGACATATACAACTCCTTAATGCCACTCTAGTATACTGCAAGGAATAATCAATTTAGTTTATGAAATCCAAGAAAGCTTTACTTAAGCTACCATTTAGATCACTGAAAATCAAATTCACTAACTGAACCTGAGATGTGCCCAAAGGTTCATAAATCAAATTCTGAATGAACCATGAGGGAAGAAGGAACAAAGTCACGTTCATGACAATAATTAATCCCTAGTAACAAGCACATGCCCTTCACATCTTAATTCCCATAGAACCGAATATATTGAAGCAAAATAGAAACCAGCGGCAAGGATTTCCAATGTATAGCAAGAAATAGATCAAGAAGCTAGAGGAACTAAAATTGAAGTAAAGAATTTGAAACTAATATAGTGAATGACTTTAGTCAGAACCTATATATACAATATTTTTATAAGAGAAAGAAAAGAAAAATAAACATTATGTGAAAGGAAAGGGTATCAAAATTTTCATACTTGCTCAATTGACAACTCAAAATTAACTTTAAGTCTTATACACTAACCAAATAAATGATTGCCTAGCCCTCCAAGCAATGAATAGACCACTAGTTTATGCACCAGAAGATAGGCAAGTATGAGTCAGCATCCAAAGTTTATGATCAACAGAGATAAAATTAATTAATTCTCACCTTTAAAGCTAACCCCAATACTTTAACCACAGCATTGAGGCGCAAGACCTTTCTTCTTATGGATTAGAACGAGAGGATCTTCAAGTCCCTATTAGCAAAAGCAGTGGCAGGGTTAAGCATGAATTGAATTATATTATCAATATGATGACGACATAAGGATTTTTAACAAGCATTTTCTATGACAATATTTAGAGTACTTATCATGCAATACAAAAATAGAGAGAGGGCATACACATTTCTGGTTCTTCTGGTTTGTAATAAAATAGGGAGATATATAGCCCCTGTTCTTTTATATCGCACTTTCTATGTCCTGTTCTAGTAGTAGATTGTCAGGGTCCTACCAGAACAATTATGGATTACTAAGGTTGAAAATCAAAAGACAAAACAAATCCAGAAAACATTAAACCACAAGAAAATAAAAAGGCACTACAAATCAGATGCAATAATAGTTTTAAATTGGAAAATATGCCACAGGCCCATATGTATTGCAATTCATGTCAAGCAGGTAAGGATATGTAAAAGAGGAAATATGTTGCATACTCACATTCTTTTTATTTGTTCAAGAACTTTATGTCTTCACGAGTACAAAAACCAGTCAATGCATTTAGCCAAACTTTGAGAAAATATCTCAAATAAGAAATAGTAAATCATGAAACTCAAATCATTACTGCAGGCACTATTTGAAAATGATGGGATACTAAAAATGGTTATAGTCATGACGGATGACATTTAAGTTTCTAACCTTTTGCTGAAGTCTCTGTAATTGTTCTACATTATCTATTAAAAAAACAAAATAAGATAACCAGCAGGAAATATAAAGTTAGATTAAAGAACGGACACTTAAAACATAACTTAGAGACGTGTCAATCAGAAGGCATGTGAAAAGAAAATGTAACCCAAGCATTATTATGAACAAAAAATGAGGAGAAATTTTTTAACACATGGTAACGAAAATATAAAGCAGATTCGAAGTAAACACAAACCTGTGTCTTGGATTTCTTAAGGCTGCCATTGCTACTAGAGATTACTTCAGGCCTTCCTCTCTCACGAGTACCTTCAGTGTCCATGGCAACAGGTGCAACACCGCAATATAGAGAAGCAGAACAAGATGAACAAAATCCCAAGGGTCGACGGTCTTAGAGCCGAATCAAATGACAATACACCCTAAATCGAAAAGCAGATTAAGGCACTTAGCATATAGCAACATAAGCACTCCCACAATAACTTGGTCGTTTTATATCGTGTTCACTGTTAAAAGTCTTGAATCGGAAGCTTACTGAAACAAAAATGTAAAACGTTAACTTGGTCGTTTTATATCGTGTTCACTGTTCAGACTTTTGCCAACTGAACTGGAATGTATTTACGGTCTTTATATGAAATACTAAATATATATTGTTTATATACACACTAATACACATATATATTTATAAATTAATATATTGTTAAAAAATAAAAAATATATTATAATTTCAATTATTAATATCATAAAATACTTTATATTTTGAATTTTGCTTATTCCTCGCTAATCTAGTGAGGAAAATGATATTCCTCGCTAATTCCCTCGCTAAATTTAATAATAGCTACGAACTTATAATTCGTCGCTAATTTTTTCGCTATTTAAATCATTTAGCGAGAGATGAGTGATCCCTCGCTAAATTTAATTTTTTTAGTAGTATATATCTTTGTTTTTCTTTCTCACTTCTTTTGTTCTTTATTTACCCACGCCAATTGTCACACGAAAATGTGACCCGGATGGCGCGGAGAATGAAAATAAAAAGGGGGAAAAAATAAAAAGGGGGAAATCGGCCCACATGACGGGGCCGGTTTCGGGAGAGTCACCACCAAAATTTTGAGGAAAATTTTGAAAAATCGAAATAAAAATGACAAGGATAGTCTGTGAATCAGAGTTAGGTTCGGGAGTACGATTGTGAGTGAGAAAGGTGTTAGGCACCCCCACAACACCCGTTCCTAAGAACGGTTACCTTAGGTTGATCATGCAATTTTTATGACTTTTAAAAATTATTTTGATTGCCCTTTTATCATTCACATGCAAAAATAAATATAAAAATAAGAAAAATGTAAAAATGAAAATAAAGAATAAAATGAAAATATGAAAAGTTAGGAAAAATAAATTAAGAGGAAAATGTTATTTATTTACAAAAGTGTACTTGACCCAGAATTAGAGTCTGGGGCCTACGTACCCTGCAATGGAGATTAAAGTCGACATAGTTCGGATTAGAAATGCATGTCACTGGGTTGGTATTTTTATTATATATATTCTTTGAAAAGAGAGGTTTATAGAAAATAATTTATCTTTTCACAAAGAAAATAATCTTTAGAATTGGTTGGTGTGTTTTAATTTTTCAAAGACAGATTAATTTCCATTATTTGTTCTTTTCATTTATTATTATTTTTTTATTTAATTAATTCCTAAAAGTGAATATAGTTTTTCCTCAATTTAGAAAATATAATTAAAATTATATGCGATTTTAACACTTTATTTTGATTTGAAAAGGAAATATTTGAAAATAATTTTATTTTTATAAAATAAAATCAATTGGCTTATGTAGCGACTTTATCACTCACAATATACCCATTGATACCTAAATGCCCCCGGTGGTATTACTCGGGATAAAAGGCATAGAAATTCGAAAGAAAGAAAGAAAAAGAAAAAAAATTTTATTATGAAAATAAATAACATCCTTTTAACATATATTTATTTAAAAGAGAAATTCAAAAATGAGATTATTACATATATTTTGAAGAAAAATAATCAGCATATGTGGTGACTTTATCACTCACAAGTTACTAATCTGTATTTAAAATATCCACGGTGTTACCACTCAAGGCAAATAAATAGAAAAAGGTAAAAGCTTGAGGAATAAAATTGAGAAGAATAAATTCTGCATAAATCATTTTTATTTCACACGACCATGGCATCACGTTTTTATAAAAGGGAAAGCGGTAAAAGAAACTTGAAAATATGACTTTTATATATATTATCTACATTTTTCTTATTTATTTATTATTTTTTTATTTGTGTACTTATTTAAAAGAAAATGCACTTAGAACACCCCATTTCATTATAATTCTATATTTATAAAAAAAGTACTCAAAAGGGATAAGGATAAAATTGCCACATTCAATATATATATATATATATTATTTATTTGTTTATTTACTTCAAAAATTATTTGTATCTTTATTATTTATAAATTATTTATATTTCCTTATTTAAAATTTTGAAAAATAGAAAACAAAACTATTAAGAATCCACTTTTTTTTTATAATAAAGAAATCATTTTGAACTTGAAACGTTTAAAAGTTAGCCAATGTAGGTACCATGGCAACTCCTTGCTCACGATGCACTTGATCGACATTCTACATATCCACGGAGACTTAGTCCCTCGGGGTAGACTCTAAAAATAATTACTGGAAGTTGACATTGTGATTCATGCTTTTAAACTCATGGTCTAAACAAAACTTTATCACTATATCTATGCATTCAATTCAAAGGATAATTTAGTAACCTTACTCAATTAGAATTATAAGAATTTCAAAAGGAAAGGACAAGCGATGATTAAAGAAGATTATACCCAACCACTAGCATCCCTCATCCCCAAACTCAGATTAACATTGCCATAACGTCACAGCAAATTACAAATGGGAAGGGATGGGAATGGTTCAAAGTATTTCAAACCCAAAAGCCAACCAAAAGCAAAGGATATAAGAAAGCAGCAGCGAATAGTTGGAAACTAATTTCTCATTAAAACCCCTCAAAATGTGCACAAATTCAACTATCGTATCTACAACACATAACTGTAATTCCCCAACCAATATAGAAACTCCCTACAAGATAGCTTAGATAAAAACAAAAACAAAATAAGAACATCAAGATGAGCTAGGGGACGTGTGTGTGTGTGAGAGAGAGAGAGAGGAGCATTAGAACAGGCCTAAATATGTTGGCCAAAACTTACTCTAATAACAGTAGCCATTCAGTCTCAATCTAGTTCCAGAGTTAACAAAGGAGCAAACCTGAAAAATAGACCTCTTAACAAGAATGGCAATGTCCTTTCAACACCAACATCCCTTCATTCTCCAGCCTGACACAATGAGCGGCTCAACACATCTCAAGTGAATCATTTTATCAGCACTAGACGGATAAATCACAAGGCACAAAACTGGCACTGGCTTCATGAGAAAAGTTAGACTCAGACGAAGAGGAGTAAAAAGGGAACTTCACATTCATCCCAAAGCATCCACAATAGGTTATTGATGAAGCTTTATCAATACAGCATGACATATTAAGGATTTCAGCTAACCAATAATAAAACAAATCATATAATAGAACCCTTGTGACATCCAGTAACATTTTGGTCTAGCGTCACAGTCCAGAACGAAATCAGCAACTCAAGAAAACAGTATGAGAAACATCTAATTACATCCTAGAGCAGAACTTCTCAATACTAAAACTCTATCATGACCCACTCGAATGGACATAGAAAATTTAATCGGCAGAAAAGGCAATGAAAAGACGAAGCAGCAAAGAAAATGTACAAAAGAGCTTCAACTTGGTGCTGGAATTTCGCAACAAGAATTACCAATGATGATCTCCTTTACAACTCTTGCTCTCAGCCTCTGACACTCTGGCCTCCCTTGCCTCAGACCATGGTCGCCCTAGCTCCCTCGTCTTCGTGCTCGGTTCCTTTGCTTCCCCCCTCCTTAAATCCCTCTTCTTTTCGGCCTTTTATAGGCTTCCTGCGAGTGAAAGGACCGAGGCCTCCTCGGCGAGTGACCTCTTTTGACTCTTCCTAAACCTGCTTACGTGCGCTGCCAGCCTGCTTCTTTGTTGCCTGCAACTGGCCAGCCGCCGTCGCCTCCCTCTCCTTTTCTTTGTGTCTTGTACCCGCGGCTCCATTTCTTTTCCATGCTTGCGTGCTGCTCTCTCTCTGACTCCTCCTGTTTCACGGCTCCCTCTGTGTTGTTTCTCTCTGCGGTCCTCTCTCTCTCTCTTTGGCTCACTCTTTCTCTGTCTCCCTTGCTCCCCCCGCTGCTTTTCCTCTTTCTTGGTTCGCTTTGCCTCTGTCACCTCTCGTTGACTCCCTCTGTTCTTCGCCAGTGTCTCTCGTAGCTCCCTCTGGTTCCTTGCAGCTCCACGCCTTCCTCTTTCTTTTTTTTTCTCGTGGCCAGCCCCTGCCTCTCGGACCCCCTTCCCTCTGGTCTCTAGGGCTAAGCCCTTAATCCTCATCCACGAACCCTCATTTGGGCTCATGGCATATCTAGGCTGAAGCATTTCAGCCCACATATGTTTTTGGGCTGAAATGTTTTAGCCCAAATATATGTTTTTTTAAAAAGCTTTCAGTTCTGATTTTTATTATTATTATTATTATTTTTGTCATCTTCTTTTTTCTTCTTTTTTTTTATTTGAAATTTCAGATGTCAAATTCTAGAAAGATGAACTTGAGTTTTGAAATTAAACTACAATTATTAATTTCCCTGCGTAAAAGGAAATTTTGATTTATTTCTTTTGCTTCTCATTTTTCATACTTACATATATATATATATATATATATATATTTTTAAAAAATACCCGGACAAAATAGTGTGTTCACACCAATACTCAAAAACTTGACAATAATAGTGATGACACTGAAAGCAAATGACTATGTGAAGTTATTGACCTCATCTTCACTTAGCCTGTCCGCAATGTAAATCCTCTCAAGGAGCTCCCCTCCAGTTGTGGACTCCATTACTATAGCCAAATGAGTAAGGGTTAAAGCCACCTACAAAATCAAAACCGATGGAAATTTGAGTTAAATATACTTGTTTTAGAAAATTTTTAATATCTCAAATTATTTATTATTTTATATTATTAATAAAATATTAATTATTTTCTTTATTATTTTACCTTTCATTGAAATAATAATAAGTAGAGTATAAATCTTCCATAGCATTTAAGTATGTGATATCTTGATAAAATATCATTAAATTTTACTATAATCTAGATTATTTAATACTTTTTAATGGTCTATGTAAAAAACCTTAAAATGACACATAAAATGGGATGGAGGAAGTAGCACCCAACAATAATTGAACTGAAAAGTAAATAATAAATTGCTTTCCTCCTTGAAGTGAATTATATTGGGGTGTCGAAGGGACCGAAAGTTTATAATCTCTCTAGATATATTCTCGTCAATCTAGGATTGAAATGGGAAAGGGAATCACATAAGTGAAATATGATCATTTTAATCATTAATATTAGCAACCAAAACACAACAAGGAGAGAAGCTATAAGCCTTTCTTCTATTCTGATTAGCTGCCAAGAACCATGAAAGAAATGCAAAACATATTTTTCGGTGATTATGAAATTTGCAGCATTTCTAAAGCACTTGATTAGTTCCCCGACGAAAATATTGCATAAAAATGAAATAAACAACTAGTTCTCCGCCTGCGAGCTCTATATCAACTTCAACTTTGATGCGGGCTGTCTTCGTTTTTCCCCAATTCCCAGATGTCAAGCCTTCTAAATCTCTCATGTTCCTCACCAACTCTTCATTGTCAGTGCAGATCTCCCTCTCCAGCGTTTATTTTGTTTTATTTTTTATGTCCAGGGACATTTTTGTAACTTCACATTAGTTCTTTCTAAAGGATAAGGTCACGTTTCCCAAATATTTTAAGGTCTTAATTTTTCTTTATAAATTTTATATTTTATATTGATTGATCTAGTATGTATATAAAAATAATATACAAAATATTAAAAAAAATTTTCTTATTTTTTATTTTTAATACTAATTTTTAAACGAATTGATTTTAAAAGCATCTCAAAATTCGCTTATTAGTTGACTCAGTCAGCAAGCATAGTACAATCCTTGAAACAGTGACTTTCATCCCAAAAAAAAAATTTCTTGCAACAATGTTTTATAAGAATAAGGAAAGGTTAGTAATATTGTTTTATTATTATAATCAACGGTTCAAATTGATTCATTCACTATTTTTAATCTCTTCTAGATTTAATACATATATAAGGAAGGGCACATTTGGTTTTAACTTACAATAAAATAAAGTTTAAATAAAAGTAAGTTTGTTATAATATAATTTATATTTAGATATTTTTTTTATAAAAATAAACTTAATAAATTGATTGTAAAATAAAATTAAGTTAATAAACTCAAAAGTATTCCCTCTATTCTGTTGGCTTGCAAAAGTAAATTTATAAAATGAGATTTGAAAATATATCAAAGAAGATCTTTCTTCATACCTTAGTTACAAATAAACAAAATTCCCAAGTGCTATGAGTGGCTCCACAACTGCAGGTGATTGACCTATCATGTGCTTTTCTATTTGTAGCCCGATTCACGTGACACAATTTAACACATAAAGAAATGAAAGGTTTTTCTGTTTTTATTTCCGAACAAATATTTCCATGCAAAAGATAAATAAAAGTTTTTACAATTCTTGATATATCTCAATTAGATCCTCTAAATCAATAATCATGAATCTTATCTATTATAAAGTAGAGATCGAAAGCGTGTAGTAATTTCAAACCTCCAGAACTCATTTAAATTGAATATAAATTTTTAAAAATTTATATATAATAGATTTCCAATATAATTTTAAATCATTATTCGTCCATCCTGATTCATATAATAATGGTGTTAAAAAAATCCACTATATATATAGAAATTCCCTTTCGAATATAATTTCAAATCATTATCTATCGCTTCACTGTAATAATGAGGATAAGAGAATCAATTATATATATAGAAATTTAAGAAAATCTATTATATAAGTAGAAATAAATTGACATCTCTCCACTATATACTGATAAGCAGAGGTCAAAAGCATGATATATTATGATTTTAGGCCTCCACAGCTCATTTAAATTTTGAATATAATTTCAAATCATTATCCATCCATTATGATTCATATAATAATGAGGCTAAGGAAATCTATTATATATATAGAAATTCCCTTTCAAATATAATTTCAAATCATTATCTATTACTCCATTATAATAATGAGGATAAGAGAATCAATTATATATATAGAAATTTAAGAAAATATATATATAATAAATTTTGAATATAATTTCAAATCATTATCCATCCATCATGATTTATATAATAATGAGGTTAAGGGATTATATTATATAATTAGAAATAAATTGACATCTCTCCACTATATAATGGCAAGCAAAGATCTCGTGTCATGATTTCAAACATTCACAGTTCATTTAAATTGAATATGAATTTTTAAAACTATATATATATGTAATAGATTTTGAATATAATTTCAAATCATTATTTATCCATCCTGATTCATATAATACTGAGACTAAGGGAATCTATTATATATTTATAGAAATTCCTTTTTAAATATAATTTTAAATCATTATTCATTGCTCCACTATAATAATGAGGATAAGGGAATCAATTATGTATAGCATTATGCTCTATCTTCTAAAACAAATATATGTGCCAGGTCAATTATATGTACTTGTATCTGGTGTATAGAGTAGGATAAGTATGAAAATTCTTATTGTTAATTGTGAAGGAAATACAACGGACACAATAATCAATATGATATATAGAAAAATTTTTAGTAACTTACTTTAAAATGTTTCACAATTCTTTTGGTATATTATAATGTATATTATACAATTTAATTATAAATAATTGAAACTACCCGTGCATCACACGGAATCGAATTTTAGTGGGGCATAAAAATCAATAATGATCAATATATATAATATGAAAATGTATAAGAAATACCATATTATTTTGTTTTCAAACTCTGTATATGGTTGAATGAAAGCTCATATTGTTGGCCAAAAATATGAAAGCTCATATCTTATCTAAACGCACATTGGTTAATTGAGAGAGATCAAGAAAGATGTTAAACTTTTCTTTTATTCACATGAATATGATAGGAATGGACCCATCCCTCCCTCTCGCACTCTTTTTTTCTCACTTTAACGATAATATTTTGATAAAATATAACATAATGGAAAAGATGGTAAGATAAAAAATACAAAAAGCACATCTCCTGCATAAAATAAATAGTACACCACAAAAGAGAATAACAATTGTGATACAATTTTTTTAAAAAAACTGTCCGCCATCCAATCGCCACTTTGAACTCTAATGAATCTAGATTAAGCCGTGTCGGATCACAAATGGGGAAAGCTCTCCCAAGGCATCTTCTGTATTCACATGTTCTCGAATCTAAGTTATGAACACTGTATTTTGTCTGGCTCATTTAGTAAAAATAATAAATACATAAAAAAATCTCTTTTAGGGTTCATAGGAAAAATAATAAAATAAATTTATAATATTTTAGAATATTGTCTCTTAAGAAATGAAAAAAGTTAAATATAAAATATTCTTAGATTATCTTAAAAGATTTTAGAATATACTTTGAAAATTATGCCTTGATATAAAGAAACAAAAATAAAATAAAAGAAATCAATAGATTATCTTTTAAAATCTTACTAACTTTTATATCTATAGGATTTAAAAATGCAGAAATAAAACAAAGAGGAATTAAATCAATAATAATCTATAATCTTCAAAAAATTACGAGATCAAAATATTATCTCTATAAGATTCTTATCTTCAAAATTTAAAATATTTTAAATTTAAAAAATATGGCTAGTTCCTTTATAAATAGAGGACTTGAGAGCAATTGGAGCTTTTAGAAAGCTTTAGGCATGAAAAATAGAGAGTGTGGTAAAAAAGGTTAAGAGACAACTTGTGTTTTGCTAGTAAGCTTGTATTTTATATTTTCTTATATTTTATATTTTCTTCTTACCATTGTGTTTTCTATTAATCCCTACTCTTTTCTTTGTTCGCTTGCATGCTTCAGTTCGCTTGCATGCCTGATAGAGTACAATCGAGGCATGAAGCATTTGATGATGAGAGCAAGCTAAGAGAAACAATGGGCCATGGACAAATTCAAGACCCACTTCAAGGCATTGGAGGACCAATGACCAGAGCTAGGACCAAAGCCATGAAGCAAGCCATGAATGGGTTGATCCAAAATATGATTAACATGGAACCATTGTATTTGAATGATTTTGAGGCCCAAAACAAAGAAAGAGGCAAGTTGAAAATGTAGAGCCAAATTATAGTCAACAAGCCCAACTTGGAGAAGGCCCAATATGGAGAATTCACTTAAAATACATGTGCTTCTCATGTGGTCACTAAAAGTGACGTTTTTAATAAGTTTTATTAGGATTATTTTAGTCAATTTGTTTCCTTTTCAATAAAAGGAAAATAATGATCTGATTTGCTTTGCTTTATGCATTTAAGAGGAGCCAACCTTTTTAAATTCAAAATTAGAATGAATTGCTCCTTTTGACTTAGGATTTCCTTTTTGTATTAATTAGCATTAATAAGGTTAGGTTTGTGGGGTGAACTAGAGTTAGTTTGTGGGTTAATACTTGCCTATAAATAGGCACCTCTTGTACTCTTATAAACACAACATAAATGAATGAATTTCTTTTCAGCAACTTTGTTATTGTTCAGTGAGTTCTTTCTTGCTTATCCTTGAGTGCCAGAAAGAATGAGGACTTATCAAGGAGTGGTGATCCTTGTGGCGTCCCGGAGTTAGGATTCAATAGACGGGTTCTCTTGAAGTCTACTTCCTTCGACCAACATTTTGTTCAGTCTTCTTACTTCATCGTGTCTATTTTCTTTAGTTTTTGTTCTTCATTGTTCTTGTGTTTAATTCATCTTTCCTTGAGTTGCACAATCCTTATATCAAAGAAGGCTCTTAGGACATGTTCCTAACATGTCTCGCATCAATGCCTGAAGCATGTGTGTGAGCCTAGCAAATCACCCTTTCTTCTTCTCCAGTAAATTAGTTATGATAGTGCCTTGTATGAGATGAAAAACTGGACATGCATTGTGGTTTTTTATTCCTTGGTGGCGTCTTCTAGTATGTTTTGACCTTTACAATAATAATAGTAATAAAAATAATCAACAACTTCCATTCTCTATCACAATATTTATTATTAGAATTTACTATGAGAGATGTTAATACTTATATGGTCATATAGATTGATGATTCACGAGTAACAGTTTTATCATGGATCAAAGTAATTTTTAAAGAACCTCGTAAGTGAAGTCTCATCATAGATCCAATTAATTTCTTTGATTTTTTTTATCTCAATGTAAGTGACATTTTCACCACCTGAAACAATTTATATATTTTTCCTATTTTAAAAAAAAATTAATAAAAATCTTTTCTTCAATAAAAAAATAGAAATAAAAAATAAAAATAATTTTTATTTCTCAAAAAGAAAATAAATAAAATAACACAAATTTATAACCCGAACTACGTGGACTTTTGATCCGCCCGAAAGTTTCATTCTAAGTCAAGTCCGCTCTATAAAAAATATTATATTTTCATTTTCATCTAATTTTTCTGAGTTTAGCAATAAAATATAAATAACAAGGATAATTAATTATTAAGACCTATTTAATAGAGGACCTAACACCTTCCTTATACATAACTAACTTCACAACCTAACTTTGATTTTGCATACCAATCCTAACTAACTTTTAAAATTTCGTCTTAAAATTTTGATCATGGCTCCATTTCTATTTTGTTTGTTGGGATAAAAAACGGGTGCTACGTACATAACCCATTTTGAAAAGCTTATGCTTTTAAACATGAATTTGAAAGGTAACCATAACCCACATTAAACCAGCCTCACTCATATCATCTTGGGCTCAAAATAATTGATTAGATCTAAGTTGCAAGTTGAGCTAATGGGCTCAAATAACCCAAATCATCCTGTCATACTAATTTCTTTTTATGTATTATAAAATATAGCTAAACTTTGCATTGTGTCTTAATGGCTTAGCTTATAGACTTTTCTTCCCCTCTCTATAGAAGCGGGGTTATAAACCCTTAAAATTTGCCACCTACTCATAAGTTTTTTAAGTACTTATACATTGTAGTCATTCCACAAATTACATTTGAAGCACTTGAAAAAAAGTTGCTGCATGGAAAACAAGACACTTGTTGCATGGAAACCTATAGACTTGCTTTTGGGGGGAGACACTTGTTGCATGGAATGATGGAAAGCTTTGTTTGGTGAAACATTGGTCTTTATAATAGAAGATGCATACTAGCCCAATAAACCTAATACACCTCGTCTAGTTTGATCAAATCATGTTAGGCTGAAAAAGCCTTTAAAAAAAGGCTGAAAGAACTTATTATATAGGATAGGTTTTGGGGCAACCATTTTAGCAAGTTTCATTTAATCTAATGGAATCATAACTTTCTTAAACAAAAACTAGTTTTAGAAATTTATATGAAAACAATGTTTTAAGGGAAATATGAATTTGCACAAGAACTTGTCTGAAAAATTTTAGTTTATATAGACTAATATATCATTTTACATTGACTTGTATGAAAATTAAATTTTTTTCATAGGGTTATTTTTTAACCAAAAGAAACTTCAACGTTCCACCAACTCAATCCATTCTAACCTTGACCCACTTACTATTATTGGATAACTATGGCCAAATTAGGTTCCAGGCCTAACAAATATAGGTTCAATGGGTTAAGAAAATGTTCAACCTAACTAGGTTTGTGTGCATCATTATAGTAACACATAATTGTTATCTAGCCATTGAGAGATGAACAAAACTATTATTGGATAACTAAGGCCAAATTAGGTTCCAGGCCTAACAAATATAGGTTCGATGGGTTAAGAAAAAGTTCAACCTAAGTAAGTTTGTGTGCATCCTTATAGTAACTTAGAATTCTTATCTAACCATTGAGAGATATAGAACTCTACGATTAGGCCGTGTCGGCCCTAGACAAGGGAAGTTATCCTAAAAGTATCTTCTGCATTCAGAATATCTCAAATTCAAGACATCGTGTTTAAGCAATCATAACTCTTTTAGTTAGGGTCAATGCCCATTGGTAATTGGGGTACAACTTTGTTAACTAAAATGGGGTTTTGGATTGTTTGAAGTTTGAAATCAACCGTATTATTGTTAACTAATAAATATTGTGAATTTTTATAAATTTTATTACATGTATATATATATGTACCTAATCTTTGACCTAGTACTTGGATGGAAGAAAAGAGTGGGAAGAGAAAAGTAGATGGGAAAATATGAGGGAAAATATATTTTCATTGCTTGGATGTAGAGAGAAAAATATGAGGAAGAGAAAATTGTAAGGAAAATAATATGTAGATCCAACATGTTTTTCCCTAACTTCTCTCTCAAAAAATAGAGATACTTTGGGAAGAAAACTCTCATTCTAGAATTGTTTACCATTTTATAATTTTTAAATATATTTTATAATTTTTAAAATACATTTTAATTCCATTCAATAATATATTATAAATTAATTCCATTCAGAAAGGCAAATACATTTTATAATTTTTTAAATAAAAATTAAAATTAGACAAAATAATTATAAATTAAAATTAAAATTAAAATTATTTTTTAATTCCATTGAGTAATATATTATGGAAATTATATAAATAATATAGTAGAATAATAAGTTTTATTAAATAAAAATATTTTCCTAAAAATAGTAGGAGTATTATTGTCAATTTGTTAGTGTGAAATTAGTTATTTTTCCATCTTCACTATTTTCTCTTCATCCAATACTAGGAGAGATCTCACTCCACTTTTCCCCACTCTATTTTCTCTCTTCTCTTTTTTTCTTGCCCCATTTTTTCTTCTCATTCAAGTAGAGGGTGAATGTATTATGCACATTTATGATAGGATAGATATTTTCCTCATTTCAAAAAAGCAAAATGAGGCTCAAGAATTTTGCTTATTTATTTCGTTATTCATTGTCCATTTATATATCTTTTTGTAAATTCAAAAAATACATTACATCAATCTTATACGTGCACACACAAACACACATATATAATATATATTTATATATAATATTTTTTTCAATTAGGTTAAAATATTTCCATAACTTTATTTCAAATTTTAATTTTACTTTTTTAAACTTTATTTAAATTCTATTCAGTTATATAATATTTGTTTAAGTTTTATATTGGTTCCTCAACATCATTTTATTTAAATTTATTTCTAACTTTCTTATTTGTTCTTTGATTTACATTTGATTTGCAAACTTTGGTTTTTAAGACTAGGAGTATTTCTTGATGATAGCATAGACTAACTTTCACTAAGGTACTGAGAGCAAATAATAGTCCCTCTCAACTAGATTTATTCCGTACATATGAGTTGAGAATTGACCTCCCAATTACTTACTTAAAAGGTAAGAGCCCTCTCTTCTCACCCCTATCTAAGGCTGTGCAAAACCAAATTGAAATCATATACCGAACCAAACCAAATTGAATTCGGTCTATTTGGTTTGGTTTTTAGATTTGTTTCTCTTCTTTTTTTTTTTTTGGAATTTCAGTAATTTAGTTCAGTCTTAGGCTTTTAATACCTAAATAAATCAAACTGAATTGAATCTTTTTATTTCTTTTATTTCAATTAGTCTGTAACTACTTTTAGTATTGAAATATTTTAATTTAATAGATAATTTAATTTAATAGATAACATCATATATAACCCACTGTCACATAATATTTTTCAATTTAATATCATAAACATTATTATGAATAATGTTATTATTGAGATTAATATTATTTTGGATTTTTTGTACTTCTTATATAGAAATATTTTTCAATGTTATTTAGATGAAATATTGAAACGTATATAGTTCTAGATATTTTTTGAATGTTTTGGAGGCCTTTGCATTTTTCTAAATGCTTTGGAAGCTTTTAGATTTTTATTATGATTTGTGCTATTTTGTTTTAACAAAAATTTCAAACCAAATTGTAAAAACTAAATCGAACCAAAATAATTCAATTAAGTTTTTCTAGGCATTTTGATTTGGTTTTTTTTTAATCAGCATTTTGGTTTTTGTTATAAAATAAGGAAAATATAAGTAATATGAGCAAGAGATGAACAAGAGAAAAGAGAATTGGAGGAGAGAAAGCAATGAATATTTCTCATTAACTTGAAGAATAATACTTGTTACATGATTTCTATTTATAGGGTACCAACCATTAAAGACTAACTTAAGAGTGACAAAGGAATTAAAAAGGATATAACAACACAATATTACACTTTGTAGGTTATGAAAACCTTAGAAGCTATTGAATGGGAAGATTATGGAGTATAGATCATAAACATTGGGAGGTTTATAAGAGTTTAGAACATTAAAGGGATAGAATATCAAAGGTTGGGAGTTATGGATATCCATATAATCTGCATGATATTTACAATACTCTCATTTGGATGTCCATAACAAATATTTTGTTTCATTAAAATCTTATTAGGAAAAATTTAATGGGATAAAAACCCTGTGAATGAAAAGAATACACAAGATTGAAACTGTCTCATTAAAAACTTTACCAACAAAAAATCCAATGGGACAAAAACTTAAAAAGGAAAAAAGAGTACAACATAACATTTACTCCCCCTGATGTCAATATCACTTTATATCTGAGTTGACGCATTCCAATTCCATGCACAAACTACTCAAATGCTATAGTTGGTAGTGTCTTGGTAAACAAATCTGCAAGATTATCACATGAATGAATTTATAAAATATCTATATCACTACTCTTAAGAAGATCATGGGTGAAAAAGAATTTTGATTAAATATGATTCATTCTGTCTCATTTGATGTATCTTCCTTTTAATTGAACTATGCATAATGTATTATTTTCATATAGTATTGTTGGAATATTTTTTTCCTAATATAAACCACACATCTTTTGAATATGCTTGATGATGAACTTAGCCAACACATTCTCAACTTGCCTCATGTACTGCAATTATCTCTACATGATTTGATGAGATAGCAACTAAAGTTTGTTTTGTTGAATGTCAAGATATAGCTGTATCTCCACATATAAATAAGTATCTTATTTGAGATTGAGCTTTATGTGGATCAAATAAATACCAAGCATTTATATAGCCAATCAATTGTGATTTAAATTCAATTGAATAAAATAACCCTATATCAATAGTCTCTTTGAGATATTGAAATATATGTTTAACTCCATTTCAATGTCTTCTTGTTCAAGAAGAATTAAATCTTGCTAATAAATTTACAGTAAATGCAATATCAAGTTGTGTTGAATTAGCAAAATATGTTAGTACACCTGTAGCACTAAGATCTCACCAAAGAGTTGTTCTTCATTTTCTTGAGGACAAAAATGGTCTCTATTTATATGAAGTAATCTTACAATCATTGGGATAGTTAATGAATGTGTTTTATTTATGTAAAATCACTTTAAAAATTTTTCAATATAAGATGATTAATGAAGAAAAATTCCATTTGTTAAATGTTCTATTTGTAGACCAAGACAAAATTTTGTTTTTCCTAGATCTTTTATTTTAAATTCTTTCTTCAAATAATTAATTACTTTGTAGAAGTTTCAATAATATTTAATTCATTAATATATATATATATATAGCAATTATAGCAAACTTTGATCAATTTCCTTTGATGAAGACACATAAACAAATTGCATCATTTTTATAACATTCTTTCAACACATACTCACTAAGATGATTATACTATATTCATCCATATTGCTTCAGCTTCCATTGATGAAGACACATGAGCAAATTGCATCTTTTTTATAACATTCTTTCAACAAATACTCACTAAGATGATTATACTATATTCATCCAGATTGCTTCAGCCTATATAAGGATATATGCAAATGAATTGCATAATTTTGTCTTGAATGCTTGCATGATTCTGACATTTTAAATCCTTCAGGAGTTTTCATATAAATTTTGGTATCTAAAGAACTATATACATAGGCTGAAATAACATCCATTAGACATATATCAAGTTTTTTATACACTGCAAAACTAATTAGATATCGTACAGTAATTATATCCACCACAAGAGAATATGTCTCTTCATAATCAATACCAGGTCTTCGAAAAAATCCTTGTGCTGTAAGTCATGCTTTTTATCTGACAACTTCATTTTTCTCATTTTGTTTTCGCACAAATATGCATATGTACCCAACTGGCTCTACAACTTTAGGTTTTCAAACTACAGGTTCGAAAACTTCATGCTTTGAAAATAAATTTAATTCGGTTTGAATTACCTCTTTTTATTTTGGCCAATCACTTCAATGTGTATATTCTTTGACAAATTTAGGTTCAAAATCCTCATTTTATTTTTTAATTTAAACAACCATGTTGCACCCGGATATGATACGTGGACGGTGCGTGGAGAAGGAAGAGGTAAAGAGAAAGAGACAAATCGGTTTTTCGAACGAAAATTGACTTGTAAGGTGTCACAACCAAAATTTTGAGAGAAATTTTGAAAAACCGAATTAAAAAGGGAAAGGATGGTCAGCATAGTCAGAGTTAAGTTCGGGAGCCAATTGTGTGCGACAAAGGTGTTAAACACCCTACGACATCCATTCATAAGAATGGTTACCTGTAGTTGATTGTGCAAATTAATATTTCTTTAAAATTTATTTTAGTTATCCTTTTGTCATTCACATGTGAGAATAAGGGTAGAAAAGGGAAGAAATTAAAGAAATTAAGGAAATTCAAAAAACAAAATAAAGAAAAGAAATTAAAAAATCAAGGAGATTTGGAATAAAAGATGAGGAAAATGAATTAAGAAAATACATTGAAAAATATTTATTTATTTATAAGGGCGGACTAGTTGTCTCACCCGAAAATACGACTCGAGCGGCGAAGGAAGAGGAAAAGAGAAAGAGAAAAATTGGGTTTCTTGACTTGTGAGGAGTCGCCACCAAAATTTTGAAAGAATTTTGGAAATCGTATTAAAAAGGGAAAGAATGGTCTGCGTAGTCAGAGTTAGATTCGAGAGTCAATTGTGCGTGGGAAAGATGTTAGGCACCCCATGACACCCGTTCATAAGAACGATTAAGAATTGTTACCTTTAGTTGATTATGCAAATTAATATGACTGTAAAATTTATTTTAGTTATTCTTTTGTCATTCACATGTGAAAATAAGGGTAGAAAAGAAAAGAAATTAAAGAAATTATGCAAATTTGAAAAAATAAAATAAGGAAAAGAAATTAAAAATTAAGGAGATTTAGAATAAAAAATGAGAAAAAGGAATTAAGAAAATACATTGAAAAATGTTTATTTATTTACATTAGTAGCTTGACCTAGAATGAAAGTATGAGGTCTACATACCCTACTATAGGGATCAAACTCCACGTAGTTTGGGTTAGAAATGTGTGTCAATTAATTAATATTTTTTAATTATAATTTTAAAATAAGAGAAAGTTAATTGAAAATAATTTACTTATTCACAAAGAAAACAATTTTCTGAAATTTGGATTAGTTTGTTTTAATTTGCAAAAGATAATTTAATTTCACTTACTTACTTTTATTTTTATTTAATTTTGGAAATATTTTTTACTTAGTCTCATTTCCTTTAATTTTGAAAATACTTTTGATTTTTCTTTTTTTTTCCTTTTAATTCCTAAAAATGCTTGTAGTAGATTTTTTTTGGCTTTTTGGGAATATAGTTTATTTTAATAAAAAAAATCGATCTACCTATTACAGACTCACAATCATGTCCAAATAGGGTGATCCCTCAAGTTCTTTTGAAAATTCTAAAAATCTCACAGTATTAAGGGTTTTATTATATTTTTAGGGTAAAAATTTAGAAAATGCTGTTCGCTTTATTAAATTTGATAGACTTGTCATATAATTATTTTTTTTTATGAAATATAATTGTTTTGTAAAGAGAAATCATCTAACTAGTACATTTACATGGATTTGCAATCTCACTCGACAATACGACCAACCAGAATACCTGCGAAAGTTCTGAAACCTCCGCGGTATGGTTATTTGGGAAATTATTATAGACAATGAAGGTTCTATTATTTGAATAGCTTTTTATTATAAAATATATTACATCATCATCATTATTATTGTTATTATTATTATTATAAAAAATTTCTACAACAAAAAGTTATTTATTTTAACGAATGCAACTCATTCATTTAACTCATATATCTACATGAATTCGCAAACTCACGCAACAACATAGTTAATTAGAATACCTGCGTTGGTTCAAAAATCACACATGGTGCTTCTTTTTAAAAAATAGAAAAAGGAATTTTACATGGAAAACTTCATTGTTACTTGCTTTAATATAAAGATTTTGATATGTATTTTGAATACCATTTGAAAACCTTATTATAATGAAATATAGTTATTTTTACTATTTTATTATTTATCTTTAAAACAATGGTATAAAAAAAAAATTTCTGAAGTATCATTATTTTCTTTAAAAAACTACCGTAATAAATTTGCGTGTAACCTGACCAATATATCTACGTGAACTTACTATCTTATCTCATATGACAACACGATTAACAAAGATTTCTGGAAAAGTTCAAGAATCTCTAGAACACGGTTATTTAGCCGATTTTACATTATATATACTTTTAGAAAATTATGGGAAATTTCTACGCCACTTGAGCCCACCGCTGAGAGTGTGAGTTGAGCACCACACTTGTAGAGTCCTCACCCTAGGCATGTGATCCCCCAAAGTATCTACAGAAGCTCAAAGACAGCATTTGCGATAACTCTCAGAGAAATCATCATTTTCCTTTTCTTTAAATTATATATATATATATATATAAATACTTTATTTGTTAAGAAAGTGAAATGTGGCTACATAAAAACCATAATAGGATGGGAACGGATAAAATATAGCAAAAGAAAAACTATTTCCTGTCCAAACTTTTGCCAATAAATGTATCAATACCACTTCACAACTATCACAATCTAATAATCAATCATCACCATTGACCCAGATCCAGCATTAGCCACGATTTAAAAATCCAAATTCTGTTTATAATGAATGTGCCTAGTGAACTTTACCCCGCTTAACCATAAGATCTAGACACAAAGCTTAAAATGCTAGAGTGAAAAAGAGAATCTAAACAAAAGAATTTTGACCCAGATTTAATATAAATTAATCAGGGTTTCACATGAAGCATGCTACACCCAACATTATTTGAAACAACAGACATATAGGGAGTCTCAAATGGCACAAAGTTTCACATTCATGGAAATGAAGCAAGCCTTAAAACACAGGGCATTCTACTCCCAAAATTTTTTTATATAAAACATTGAACTTTAGTACCTATTGATAGCTCTCTAGATTCAAGAAAGGTCCAAACATTAATCAACCTGTGAGCGGCATGTCAAACACATTACAGGTTGGGACTCTCTTCTACGCTAAATCCTAGCATAATGTAAACTCAACTTTTACTAATAAAAGCATCAGTTACGTGGACACCTAAGATATTTAAACTTGAAGGTGTATGGGCAGCAAAAGGATTCAACTTTTAGATGGAAAAAACATGAGCAAGTGGGCCACTTTGAAGGTACATGTTAGAACTAACACTTGTGTGACAAATATGATAACCCACTTTGAGCATGTTAAAGAGAGAATATATATATATATATAGCTTTAAACCAATACCGATGCCCTTGCCATAACAAGGACAATTTCCTCAGACAAGACAAAATCATGTGGCTACATCTATAAGCTTGAATCAGTTTTTCATAACCAAGAAGGCTTTTCACATGAGAGCAAGTCTAAATAGATATATCTACAAGCTTGACCCAGGGTCGAACATTTGCTAGAATAAACCCAGATTTACAATTCAAAGCTAACTGATCACTTTAAACTTAAAAATGTTCCACCAGAGCAAAAGGAACATTGTAATCCAAAGCCTAATAAGAATTGCACCTAGGCCTCTATGACATAAAAGACAGTCCCTTCATTAAAATAGAGCTTATGCATCTAACATGATAAAATCCTTTTCTCATAAAAAAAAAATCAAAACATACAAATTCAAAAGAGAGAAAGATTGAGTTAGAAAGAAGGATCATGTTTACAATATTTCAGCGAAGATCTATAAAGTAAAGCACAGAACTGATCACAGTACATAGAAAGAATAGGACCGGGCTGGAAGATTCAAACCTACTGTAATAAATCGAAATCAACGATCCTCTTCCTCCCCTCTTGATCCAGCGTACTCGTTCACCCTTCAAGCTTGCGAGTCTCCTTCCTGGTACGTGCTTAGATTCTCTCTGCTTCCACCGTTACCCTCTCCTCTCTAACACTCCTCAGCCATTCTCTCTAATTGTTCTTCACTTCTTATAGGATTTCCATGAGTGGAAGAAGAAAGGCATCCCGAGGGCGTGATTACTGCCTCGCATCCTGATGGAGATCATCCAAGCTATAATCTACAAGTCCAACAATGGAGATCCAATGTCCCAAAGGATCCATTACAAGCTATTGGAGGTCCAATGACTCGAGGCCAAACTAAAGATGATGAAGTAAATTTAGAATATGGTTCCTCTTTCAGAAATAAATCCTCATCCAAACGAGATAATGATTTAGGTAGCATTAAGCTAAAAATTCATTCTTTCTAAGGAAGATGTGATCCTGATGCATATCTTGAATGGGAAAGAAAAGTGTAGATGGTATTTGAATGTCATGAATATTCAGAAGAAAAGAAGGTGAAACTTGCAGCCGTTGAATTCATTGAATATGCAAGTGTCTGGTGGGATCAATTGCAACGAAATAGAAGAAGATATGGTGAAGAGCCCGTCAACACATGGCGTGAGATGAAAACTCTTATGCGGAAGAGGTATATCCCTAACTATTATTTTCGTGATGTACACATTAAATTACAAGCTCTTGAACAGGGATCAATGTCCGTTGATGAGTATTACAAAGAGATGGAGCTATTTATGATTCGAGCTGATGTGCAAGAAGATATTGAGCAAACCATGGCTCGTTTTATTCGTGGGTTAAGATCTGAAATCAGAGATAGAATTGAGCTTGAAAACTATGTTACCATGGAAGAACTACTCTACAAGGAAATCCATATTGAGAGGCAATTAAAGAATAAGAAGTCTAGCTCATCCACCTACTGGAGAAATAATCCTATCTACAAAACAAAAGAAGCTAAAACAAAGGAAGAGCCTCCAAAGTTCAGATCTGCTATGAAGTCCAGAGATGATTTCAAAACCAAATTTGCTCCTACAAAGAGCAACACTGACACTTCCACACCTTCTAAACCCCGAGGCACTCGTTGCTTTAGATGCCAAGGATTTGGACACATTGCTGCCTAATGTCCAAACAAGAGGAAAGTCTTACTACTTGATAGTGGAGATATGAAATATGCAAGCTCCGATGATGAAGAAGAAGAAGAAAATGATGGTCTTAAAATCCCTCCTCTATCTGATGTCTCAGAAGATGAATATGATCATCCCATTAGTCGAGACATTTGTGTGAGAAGGCGAGCTCTTAGCATTCAACCAAAAGAAGAGCATAATGATGAACAAAGGGAACTGCTCTTCCATTCTAGGTGCTTTATCCAAGATAAGGTATGTAGTCTAGTAATTGATGGTGGTAGCTGTACTAATGTGGTTAGTACCTTACTTTTTGAAAAATTGAATTTACCTCTCATTAAGCATCCTAGACCATATAAGTTGCAATGGTTGACTGATTGTGGTGAAATTAAAGTTTGTAAGCAAGTTCTTGTTACTTTCACTATTGGAAAGTATACAGATAAGGTGCTATGTGATGTTGCACCTATGTTTGCTGGGCATTTATTACTTGGTCGTCCATGGCAATATGATAGATATGTCAATCACGATGGGTGCAAGAACTTCTACTACTTCAAGTTCCATGGAAAGCAAGTCACACTTACTCCTCTACCTCCTTTTGAAGCGTATAAAGACCAATTGAAGATTCAGAATGAGTACAAATCAAAAGATCAAAATAAGAGAGAAAAAGAGAAGAGTGAGATGAAAAATCTAGAAAAATTACAGAAAAATGAAAAATGAGAGAAAAGTGAAAAAGTGTGGAAAAAGAGAGAAGAAAGTGAGAAAAATAATAAAGTGAGCTTGTTAGCACAAGAAGGAGAGGTAAAAATAGCATTGTATGCAAGGCAAGAAATCTTTGTACTTCTGTACAAGGATGTTTGTTTATCCACTAACCGATTTGATTCCTCTATGCCATCTAGTGTTTCTTCTCTATTGCAGGAATTTGGAGATCTCTTTCCAAAAGAAATACCCGATGGCCTATCTCCCATAAGAGGTATAGAACATCGCGTTGATTTCATGCTTGGAGTTACCATTCCCAATCGTCCAGCATATAGAGCAAATCCAGAGGAAACAAAAGAAATTCAACGCCAAGTTGAAGAAATCATGAGAAAGGGATTTGTCAAAGAAAGTTTGAGTCCTTGTGCAGTACCGGTGATTCTAGTACCAAAGAAGGATGGTAAGTGGTGAATGTGTGTGGATTGCAGAGCTATCAACAAAATAACGGTAAAATATCGCTATCCTATTCCTAGATTAGATGATATGTTAGATGAATTGCATGGTGCATCATTGTTTTCTAAAATTGACCTTAGGAGTGGATATCACCAAATTAGAATGAAAAAAGGTGATGAATGGAAAACTGCTTTTAAAACTAAGTTTGGACTTTATGAATGGTTAGTTATGCCTTTTGGTTTGACTAATGCTCCTAGCACCTTCATGAGTCTTATGAATCATATTTTCCGTTCATTCATTGGAAAATTTGTTGTAGTTTATTTTGATGATATCTTAGTGTATAGCAAGAGTCTAGATGATCATGTCATGCATTTGCGTGAAGTTCTAATTGTTCTTAGGAAAAATAGGCTCTTTGCAAATCTAGAAAAATGCTCCTTTTGCTTGGATTCGGTTGTCTTTCTTGGTTTTGTTGTAGGAGCTCAAGGAATCCGAGTAGATGAAGACAAGGTGAAGGCAATCCGAAAATGGCCAACCCCGAGGAATGCAAATGAGGTAAGAAGTTTTCATGGCTTAGCTAGCTTTTATCAGAGGTTTGTTAAAGATTTTTCTTCTATAGCAGCACCTCTCAATGATCTAGTTAAGAAGAATGTAACATTTAGGTGGGGTGAGGTACAAGAGAAAGCATTCAACACTTTGAAACAGAAACTCACCAATGCACCACTTCTTGTACTTCCAGATTTTAATAAATTGTTTGAAATTGAATGTGATGCATCTGGGGTAGGAATAGGGGCTGTTCTTATGCAAGACAACAAACCCATAGCTTACTTTAGTGAGAAACTTAATGGCCCAACTTTAAACTACTCTACCTATGAGAAAGAACTCTATGCATTAAAAAGAGCCTTAGAGACATGGCAACACTATCTATGGCCAAAGGAGTTCATCATTCACTCAGATCATGAGAGTTTAAAGTACTTGAAGTCACAAGGTAAGTTGAACAAGAAACATGCCCGGTGGATGGAATTCATTGATACATTCCCATACATCCTTAAGCATAAGTAAGGCAAAGATAATGTTGTGGCTGATGCACTTTCACGAAGGTATTCTCTTTTAACTTCTTTACATGCTAAATTGCTTGGTTTTGAATTGATTAAGGGATTGTATGCTTCTGATTCAGATTTTGCAGAAATTTGGGAATCATGTGAAAATCATGGGTTCCAAGATTTCTATAGATTTGATGGATTTCTCTTTAAGAAAGACAAATTATGTATTCCTCATTGTTCTTTGCGTGAATTACTTGTTAAAGAAACTCATGGTGGTGGGTTAATGGGACATTTTGGAATTCATAAGACTTTAGAAATTTTGCATGAACATTTTTATTGGCCTTCTATGAAACGAGATGTTGCTTTTGTGTGTGATAGATGTGTTACTTGCAAGCATGCAAAATTTAGAGTTAATGCACATGGATTGTATACCCCTTTACCCGTTCCTGAACAACCCTGGACTGATATTTCTATGGATTTCGTGTTGGGATTACCTCGTTCTCCTAGTGGTAAGGATAGTATTTTTGTTGTAGTTGATAGATTCAGCAAGATGACACACTTTATTGCATGTTCAAAAACTCATGATGCCATACATATTGCTGATTTGTTTTTTAAAGAAGTTGTGAGATTGCATGGTATTCCTAGAACAATTGTGAGTGATAGAGATATTAAGTTCTTAAGTCATTTTTGGCGCACTTTATGGAGTAAATTAGGAACTAAACTTTTGTTTTCTACTACTGCACATCCACAAACTGATGGTCAAACTGAAGTAGTAAATAGGACACTCACCACATTGTTGCGTACCATAATTCAAAAAAATTTGAAGAATTGGGAATTATGTTTACCTCACATAGAATTTGCATATAATAGGGCTGTGTATTCAACTACATCATATTCTCCTTTTGAGATTGTGTATGGTTTTAACCGTATGACTCCTCTTGATATTCTACCTCTACCTTGTAATGAGAAAGTTAACCTTGATCGTAAGAAGAAAGCTGAGTTTGTGCAGGATCTTCATGCTAAAGTAAAAGCTAACATTGAAAAGAAGAATGCAGAATATGCCAAAAAAGCTAACAAGGGTCGTAGAAAAGTTGTATTTGAACCCGGTGATTGGGTTTGGGTACATCTAAGAAAGGAAAGATTTCCTGAACAAAGAAAATCAAAGCTACAGCAACGTGGAGATGGACCATTTCAAGTCTTGGCCCGAATCAACGACAATGCTTACAAACTTGATCTGCCAGGCTCTTATGGGAATGTTAGTACTACCTTCAATGTTGCAAATCTATCTTTATATAATGCTGTAGATTCGAGGGTGAATCTTTTTCAGGAGGGAGAGAATGATGGAGATCATCCAAGCTATAATCTACAAGTTCAACAATGGAGATCCAATGTCCCAAAGGATCCATTACAAGCTATTGGAGGTCCAATGACTCGAGGCCAAACTAAAGTTATGAAGGAAGTATTACAAGGCTTGATCCAAAAATTACAGGAGGATAAGCCCATATTTGAGGAGCAAGAGGCATCTAAGCCCATTGTTGAAAAAAGAATAATAATTTTAATTCAAGCTCAAGTTTCAAGTGAGGCCCAATTTCTGAAACAAGGCCCAATAATAGAAGAGCTTAATTAATGGGATATTTCAATTAATTTTAGGATATCTTTTTAGATTTATTTTATTTTGATTTGATTTGATTTGATTTAAATTAAGATTATGATAATTTTATGGTTTCCTATTTGTATTCAAAGGGATCAATCATAGAGTTAGATTCAATTTAATTTAATTTAAACTTTATTAGATAAAGTTTATCTTTATCTTATATCTTTTAGAGATTCATTAGGATTTAGTTTTCTTTTCCTATTTATAGACCTTTGTAGTGCTACTTTTTGGATAGATCAATAATATTCGGAGTTTATACAATTAGTGAGTTTCACTAGTTCTTTGTGTTCTTCTTAGAATATAAATTTTGACTTATCAAGAGAATTGATCTCTCTCTTGTGGCGTCCCCCTCTGGAGTTCTTAGAATCCCCATATTCTATTGGGTTTCAGAGTTTTGATCATCCTTCTCTTTGGGTTCATGCTTTCGCTTTACATACAACTCGACTTTCTGGGTTCCAAGGGTATTGATCCTAGAGGGTCCACATCACATCCTTTCACTTAAATTTCGCCCGTCTTCTGCTTCTGCTTCTCTGTCCCGATTACCTCCAGCCCCAAATGCCTTCACCTCCACTACTCTGCTGTAGCAGGGTATGGAGTAGTGGAGGGATTTCCTTGTCTTTTTGACTTCGAGTTCTCTATGCTCTCTCGCGTTCGCTTGGGCTCGAACCACACTCTCGTTCTCATCTACAATCACTCACTCCTCGTTTGGCTTCCTTCTGCTCTACCTCCTTCAGTCTCTCATGCTTGAGCACACACCCAAACCCCCTCTGCGTTTTTGTGTCCGAGCCTGTGTCTTTTGTTGGTTAAGGCTTCGCGGTTGAAATGCAAGGCTACCTGCGTTTCCCTTGCATTTCAATCCCAGTCCAACTCTTTTTTTTCAAAATTATTTTTTGTTATTATTGTTATTTATATTTATTATTATTATTATTATTTGTTTTGTTTTGGCAAGATCTAATCTATTTGAATATCTTTATTATTATTACTTTCTTTTAAGACTAAAAGGATTTTAATTTTAAATTTCATTTTTTCCTTTTTATTTGAAATTTTAGATTTCAAATTCTTAAAGGAAAAAAATTGGATTCAAAGAGTGAGTTTTAGATTTTGGAAGATTTGCATTTATCTTGAAATTAAATAATAATTACTAATTTTCTTACATAAAAGGAATTTTTTTATTTCTTTTTTTTCAATTATATATATATATATATATTTTTTAAATGTCCGGATAAAATTGAATGTTCACAAAACACATTGTATAACAATATATTATTGACAATTGTACCTTTTTTATTCCATCTTTTTCATTTGGAGACATAACTTATTGAAATCTCTTCATTATTTTCAAGCACTTGAACTTCTTTTGAAGTCATTTAATTAGTTATGTCTTAGGCCTTTAATGGAGTACCAACCTCTTCAATTAGTCCATCTTGATTATTTGCTCTTTTTCTCTTTCTAAAATTTTTATCTTTGAAACTGACTTGTCTACCACACTTCAAGCGTGGCTTCATTTCATTTGTAATACCTACTTGTTCTATTAGAACATCATGTCAAATTGGAGCATTTTCAGTTAAAATGTAAGATTTAGTAATTCTCTTTAGGTCAATAAATATATCTAGCAATCGATTTGCAATATTTTGCAAATGAATTATTTTCTGCACTTCCAATTCACATTATTTTGTTCAAGGATCCAAATGCGATAATGATGATGCATTCCAAGTAATTCATTTTTCCAACTGTTAGTTATCTCCCCCTAACATTGGGAAAATTATTTTAACAAAATGACAATAAGCAAATCATGCCATAAAAAAATTTCTGGTTAACAGTTCAAAATACTAGATTATATATTCCCAACCATCTTTGAGGATGCATTTTTATACGTAAAGCTGGTAACATGGGCTACAGCCCATTGGCCAGCTTGCTTAGTTTGCCAAATTTAGGGGGGTTTATAATGGGTGGAAAATTTCTAACCCGCTCCGCTAGCCCATAGTGATAAATGGGCCAGCCTACCTAGCCCGTGAGATGGCCCGCTTTTTTTCTTTTTTTGGCATTTCACAATCACATGAAAAATAACTAAATAAGTAAATTAGTAAAACAAAACCCTATCCCTTAGTCCTCACCAGTCATCACCCTCACCTCCCTAGACCCCAGCCCGCGTGTGTGTTACTATGTGTCGTCCCATCCGTATTTAAGATAGTGAGATCTGAGTCTTCCTGTCCCATGTCCAAATTCGATTCTTTCCCTTTGTCTTTCTCTTTTGAGTTTCAACTTTTGAGTTTCGATTTCCAATTTCCTCCTATCTAGCCCACATTGCATTCACTGTTTGTACATTCCGTAGATCCTTTATCCAAATCGCATTGTCTATTCCTACCGTCACCCCATCATTGACATCGTAAATCCCACATAGGCAACTACACCCAACTCACCTAGTTCGTAGTCACCCTCAGCCCCTTACCCATTCTATCGAATCGGTCCCTCACAGTCACAGGTTCACAGCCTTATTCACTCTCCCTCACTGTCAACAACCTACTAGTACAACCTAAGCTGAACTCAAATGCTTGCTCAATGAAATGCCCCTAACTCCCTCCTCCTTTGTGTGCTTCTATTGATAGTCCAGTGACTGTTCTTTTTTCTCTGATGACTCCTAATTGCCATGGCCACACCCAACTTCGACTATTCTAGCTTCTCAGTTCCCTGGTGACTACACGGACCATGACTGAGGTAAGGTGACTTTCCTTCTATTAGGGCTATGATTTGCATTGCTTGAATTGAATGTTTGTTAGTTGGGATTTGATTTAAGCTTGTTGGAACAAAACAGGCTAGCCTATTTAAGTCACTAGCCCATGTATGGCAGAACGAACTCGAGATTTCATGGCCCGCCCTCATCCATCCCTTAGCCTACCCCACCCAGCCAAAAAAGGGGCATGTGGTGGGCCGACCAGTTTAAGGCAAGCTGACCCACTTTACTTGCTCTATTTGTGTGTTGTGGTAGAGCAATAAGAACATATACTACATATCCAAAAATTTTAAGATAGGAAATATTCAGCTCATGATCGAAAGCCAATTATAATGGGATAAATTTATGATAACTCATTAACTTGATACAAATGAGTGCTACTGCATGTAAAATTGCATATCCCCATGATGAAATGAGAAGCTTTGTTCTCATAAGCATTAGTCTAGTAATTGATTGAAGGCATTTAATAAATGATTCTACTAAAGTATTTTGAGTATGCACAAAAGCAATAGAGTTTTCTATTGTTATTCCAATTAACAAATAGTAGTCATTGAAAGCTTGTGATGAAAATTCACTGGCATTATCAAGACGAATTATTTTGATTGCATAATTTGAAAACTATGCTCTAAAACATTGATTTTCTATGACTTTTGAAGGATTTCTTGAACCACGTTTATCCCTTTTTTGCCCTTCATTATTTTTTCTCTTTTAGTGGTCATTGTGATTATAGTTATTGCCACCACTACCACAATAACAGTAATTATTGTAGCCCCTACCAGGATCACGTCCATGGTTGCGACCGTAACCATGGTAATTGTTACATATTGTCACGTTCACTTATGGGAATGGAGCACTTCCTGTGGGATGAATATTATGGCTTTTCATTAACAGCTCATTGTTTTGTCTAACCACAAGGAGACATGAGATTAATTTAGAATATTGTTTAAAACCTTTTGCACGATATTGTTGCTACAAGAGCACATTTGAGTCATGAAAAGTTGAAAAAGTTTTTTCCAATAAGTCCTTATCGATTATTTTCTCTCCACACAATTTCAATTGAAAACTTATTTTAAAAACCGCAGAATTATAATCACTCACAAATTTGAAATCTTGCAGTTGTAAATACATTTACTCATAATGAGCTTTAGGCAAAATTGCCATTTTCTGATGGTCATACTTTTCTTTCAAATTATTTTATAATTCAAGTGGATCTTTTACTGTTAAATATTCTATTTTCAATCCTTCGTGTAAATGATGACAAAGGAAAATAATTGCATTAGCATTATCTTGATTAGTTGCTTCATTTTTTAGTAAAATTGCCTCTCCTACTCCTTTAGCATCTAAGTGGATTTCAGCATCCAACACCTAGGATAAATAGTTTTTGCTTGTTATATCAAGGGCTATGAACTCAAGTTTGGTAAGGTGTGCCATGGTTGAAAATAAAATAATAATTAGATTTGATTCTAGAAATTAATAAATATATATAAAGTTTAAACAAAAAGGTTAGCTATTGAAGTTCAACAATATACAAAATAAAATATAATTAACTTTGAAATTTATTAAGTAATCATATATATATATATCATATTGGAGATTTAAACAAGTTATATATTATGAGTTTTAAATAAATAATAATTACTACCTAGCAACTCATGGTGATGAAAATTTAGATAATAGAATTCCAAAAGCATCAAAATTTTATAAAATTGAAAGAGAAATTTAATAAACAAGATGAAAAATTAAAATTAAATTATAATACAACAACAAAATTGAATATTCATACTAAATTATATCTAGAAACAACTAAATAATATTTATGTATGCATGAATGTGATCTAAAATAATTAAGTAATATTAATGAGAGAGCCTGTGAGTTTGAGAGGTGGGGAAGTGCCGACAAAGCCTACATCGGAGAAGGTAGATGCGTTAGATTGAAGTCGGAAGAAAGCATGTACAAGTAAGGGGGAGTTTTCGAATGATCAGATTTTGATCCCTCGTGATGAGGGATGGATGGAAGGTAGCGAAGAGTAGGATAATGAGGCTAGTGATGGATATGGAGTAGATAGTAGAGAAGATAAGAAGATGAAGTCTGACGAGGAGGTTTCAGTGGTTCGTGACAGGAGAGAGAAAGAGGTCAAGGTGGATGAGATGAATGGTGTTAATGGTGAGCAATAAGACGTCAAAAAAAAATTGTACAAGCAGGCTTGCATAGGAACGAGCATTTTGGAGGATGAGGATGATAAGGAGGAGGAGGAGGAGGACAATTAGTGGAGTGATGACAGGTGGAAGGAAAGGGTGAAGGTGGAGATGACGACGAGGGAGCCCAACGTCATCATTCCTCTAGAGTTGAAGAAGAAGCTTGTGAAGAGATGGAAGAGATCATTATTTGTTAAGCTGTTAGGGCACATGATGAATGATGAGTATATGGGGATGAAGCTTCAACAAATATGGGGTAGGCATGGGCTGATCAAGATAATTGACATCAAGGCTGGTTTTTTCCTTGTGAAGTTTAAGAGAAAAGCATATTATAAATGCGCTTTGATAAGTGGTTTGGGGTTGATACAAGATCATTACCTCGTGCTATAACAGTGGAAGATGGACTTTGACCCAGAGGAGAAGAAAATCTGTAAGATTGTAGAGTGGATCCATATTCCCAAGCTCCCAATGGACTACTACGACAAAGGGATCTTGTATGTACTGGGTTCCCAAGTCGGGAAGGTTATCAAAGTTGGCATGACTACTCTTAATCATAAGAAGGGTTGTGTCGAGTTAGATCTTAATGAGGGCTTGTTACCATATGTCTTGATCAACTGGGAAAAAACGGATGATAGTTTACGAAGGAATTCATTTAATCTATTTTGGATGTGGGAAATATAGGCATAATGTAGAACACTGTCCTTCAAATAAATAGGGAGCCCCTGCTGGGGATGGGCTGGAAGCCGTGGGGGGATCCTCATCATACAGCGGGGATGATACGTTGGTGGCAAAGCCAGTGGTAAGCAAATGGAACATGGTTCAAAGATTGCAAATATCTTAGAGAAACAGGAGGCTAATGTTCGAGGGAGAGACTCTCGAAGGGATAATAGGAATCATGTTGATGAGAACCTACAAGGATCACATTACACCACTTTATTGCATGATGAGAGGCAGTAACTTCAAAAGTAATCATGAATAGGGCCTCATTGAATGATATTTCAAAAATAGACATTAATAGAGGGCAGAATGAGAACAAGTATAATGAGCTAAAGATATGGACCAAGAGCAAGTCACAAAATGGCATGGAGAAAAAAGAGGGCAGCAATGAGCAGACCAAGGAGAAACAATCCAATGGGGTGATGGAGGGTCTGCTACGAACTAGGAAAACTATGGGCCTTTTAAAGAAAGATGTGTCTAATTTAAAGGAGGGCTTAAGTATGGTGAAGGGAGAGTTAGCGGAAGTGGGCATAACAAGAGTCGGCTAGTGGAATCAAACTCCCAATCTGGAGTTCAGAAAGTGGCAACTCATATGGAAGCTATGAGTGAAGATGACGATCTGATAGACCCGGGTGCAAAAGATGGAGGTTTGTTTTTGATACACTCGAATCCACTCTCAGATGATAGTACAGAGGATGCTATGATGGAGCAGGATACCCTACTCGTGGGGTTATCATCTTGACCCGAGCGGTGACGTGCTTTCCTTCAATTTTGTATGTTTATCATGATGAACAACCTCATTTGGAACTCACGTGGGTGTAGAAGCAAAGCATTTGTACAGTTGCATGGAAAGCTCAAGAAGAAAATAGTCTTGGCTTTGTCACGATTCTTGAGCCTTGTCAGAAAGGTGAGAAGGCTGTATAGATTTCTCGAAGGACTAGTTTTGATAAAGTGGACATTGTAGTGGCAGAAGGGTTTAGTTGAGGAATTTGGTGCTTTTGGATGGCTAGGGTTAATTTTTAGGTGTTGGGAAAGCATAGTCAAGTGATGCATGGTGTCATGAATTTTGGGCAACATGATGAGTGGTATATGTCCATTGTGTATGGGAACCCGGACCACATAAAGAGGTGAGAGCTCCAGAACTCGCTCTTTTCCTTGGAAGAGGCATTAGGGTAGCTTGGTGCATTTGTGGTGACTTCAACACTACTTTGATTGACAATGAATGGGTCTCGATTGCCAAAAGAAAAGGGAAAGCTGATAAGTTGTTCCAGAGGTGGTTCAATGATTCTAATATGATAGACTTGGGGTTCTATGGAACCCCGTATATGTAGTGCCGAGGTAATAGCTGCAGTAGAATCGATATAGTAGTTGTTAATGTGTCTTGGTTTGAAAAGTTTTCAGAGGCAACTGTCACACATCTCCCTAGCTTCAAATCAGATCACATCCCATATTACTCTAGCTAGAACGAGTGGAAGTGGGTAGAAAGAAAAGCAAGCCTTTTCATTTTTTTGCCCCATGGGTCACTCATGACAACTTCAGTGACTTTGTTAAGCAAACATGACTATGAGATTAGGACTGGGAGGACAATGTGCAAGTGTTCATGGAGGAAGTGAAGGATTGGAATATGAAGGTCTTTGGCAACGTGAATAGAAGGAAAGAAAGGTTCATTCCTCATATAGAGGAAGTTAACAAGAAGATTAATTCACTTGGCGGAAATAGTAGGTTGGAAAGGGAATGGAATCTCCTTTGAGGGGAACTTGAAGAGATTCTTGTCTAGGAAGAATTGATGTGGCTCCATCATTCTCGTTGTAATTGGTACAATGCTGGGGACAAGAATAAGAGGTTTTTTCATGCAATGACTAACTCAAGAACAAGGAGAAATAAGATAGTGGCCTTGAAGAAGGAGGAGGGAGAATGGTTGTACGAGGAGGAGGAAATTAGGCAGAGGGCTATTGATTTTTATAAGAACTTGTTTACAGATTATTCCATTGGGAACATGGAGGTTGACTTTGGAGGGACATTTCCACCTATTGATATGGATCTGCTTACTTGGATAGGTAGGGATATCAACCAGAGGGAAGTTAGACAGGCCTTGTTTGATATGGGGCCTCTTAAAGCACCGGGACCGGATCACCTAAACCCGTTGTTCTTCAACAGTCAATGAGACACTATGGGAGGCTCGATTGTAAATATGGTTAAATCTATTTTTCGGAATCCCACCATGATTTGTAGCATTAATGGTACTTTTATTGTTTTGATTCTTAAAGGGGACCATCCAGAAACGATTAGGGACTTTCAACCTATCAATTTATGTAACGTGATTTACAAGATTTTTACTAAAATACTGGCTAGCATGTTTAAGCATTTTATACCTACAGCAGTATCTCCCAATCAATGTAGCTTTATGCCTGGCAGACAGGGGGTGGATAATATTATTCTTGCTCAGGAAATTGTTCACTCTATGCGAATTATAAAGGGAAAGAAAGGATTTATGGCGATTAAGATTGATCTTGAAAAGGCTTATGATCAGGTTAGATGGCCTTTTGTGATGAGATGCTTGGACGAGTTGCATTTATCGAGGCATATATGCAAGATGGTGTACATATCCTTAGCCAGCTTTCAACTTTTATGGAATGGATAGAAATGGGAGTCATTCAATCCTTCAAGGGGGGTAAGGTAAAGGGACCCTATGTCTCTGTACCTATTCATCCTTGTTATGGAGAAGCTTGCTTACTTGATCCAAAATGAGGTAAACATAGGTAATTGGTTACCATTTAAATTGAAGAAATAGAACTGCTGTGTCACATCTATTCTTTACTGAGGACCTTATACTATTTGCAGAAGCTAGTTTGGAACAAGCAAGTTAGTAAAGGCATGCTTAGATGATTTTTGTGCTGTGAGTGGTGAAAAGGTGAGTGACTTTAAATCTAGAATTTTCTTCTCCCATTATGTTCACCATTCAAGAGTCACGAAAATTAGCAACTTCTTAGGATTTACCCCTACTGCTAATTTGGGAAAATATTTGGGAGTTCCCCTTTATCATGAAAGGGTCTCTAAGGATATGTATCAGTATATCCTTTATAAGATGGATAGCAGATTGACTATCTGGAAGGCCAAGTCTTTATCCATGGCAGCCAGGCACACCCTTGTTTCATCTGTCAAGACAACTATTCCGGCTTATGCTATGCAGTGAATTCCTCTTCCTACTATTTGTTGTAACGAAATAGATAAGAAGTGTAGATGATTTCTTTAGGGAGGGGATAAAGGTACTAACAAGTTACTTATGTCTTGGAGTGATGTTTGCAAGAAAAGGGAAGTTGAAGGGATAAGAGTTTGCCATGCTATAACTCAAAACAATGCCTTCATGATAAAGTTGGGTTAGGGCCTTGTGAAACGGAGGGATGCTCTTTGGGTTTGATTTGTTCATGAGAAATACAAGTGTAGAGAAGATATAATACCTCATGTTGATCCTAAATGAACATGCATTAAGAGCCAATGGAAACACATGAGGAAGGGTATTACATGGAAGGTGGGGAATGGGTGTCAAGTGCTTTTTTGGAGGGATTGCTGGGTCCCATATCATGCTCCTTTAATTGAATATGCTACCACTGGCGTTCCGGAAGAAGAGTTGAATATTCGGGTTAGGGACTTCATTACTAATTATGGTGGTTGGCATTGGGAGAGGTTTGCCTCAAAACTTTTGGCATCCATGTTGAGAGAGGTGGGCAAACTGGAGAGGGAAATTAATCTTCAGGTGGCTAATGTTCCCATTTGGAGATGATCAAATAGTGGTGACTTTATTATGTAGTCGGTCGCTAGGAGATTGTCTTCCGAGGTTGGTGGAAAGGGGCATGGCATTTGGAGAAGAATATGGAAACTCAAAGTGTCGCAGAGGTGTAAGACATTTATGTGGCTTTGTACAAGGGACCAATTACTCACGAATGAGGCTCATCGCCATCATGGTCTAGCCTCAACTGATAGCTGCTCTGTTTATGAGGACACTCAGGAGACGATCTTGCATGTACTCCGAGATTGCACTAGTGCAAAGAAGGTGTGGCATCTTCTACTGCTGAGAAGTTTTCGTTCAAAGTTCTATGGCCAGTATGATGTTGTTAGATGGTTTGATTGGAATCTCAATCATGGTGAGAGGATGGAGGAGAAGAAGTGGGATATGTGGTTTACCTTAGTTTGCTAACAGCTTTGGCTCTCACAAAACTGTTGTGTGTTTGACAAAAATGTTGATATACCATTGGCAATCCTTGCCAAAGCACGCGCATGCATTCGATGGTCTGAACTAGTCGTAGGGAATGGAATGCTCTGATCCAGTCTACAGAAGCTTGGTTCCCTCCCCCAAATGGGGTGGTCAAATCTAATGTGGACAGGGCTTTTGACTACGAAAGATTGGTGGTAATGTGTGGAGGAGTGGCAAGAAACCATGACGGGAAGGTTCTTGGGGGATTTCTCTTTAATATTGGAGGAGGTACCAACTTTCAAGCTGAGGCTTGGGGGCTATTTGGGGACTAAGAATTGCTTGGGATATGCAGGTGAAGGTTGTGGTCATCGAGACAGACTGCTTGGAGTTAGTGGAAGTTGTGGAGGGACATTTTACTTAATTCGTACCCTGATATGGAGCTACTTGAGATTCAAAGCTTGTTGACTTGCGACTAGGAAGCGTCTTTAGTTTGGTAGGAATGTGGGTCTAACAAGGTGTCAAACATTTTGGCTAAGGAACCACTTAACTCCTCTTTGGGTGTCATGTGTTTTTCTGAACCTCTTGTATTTATTTTACAAGCTCTTGAGTTTGATGCTAGATGTTGTAATGGGGTGACCCATTGAGTTTAGACTGTGTCTTTTTCCACAAAAAAAAATAATTAAGTAATATTCATAATGCCTCTCACTATACTAAAGTTATATTATGATGATGCATGCTTTTGAAACTAAAGAGAATTAACATTGTATACAAGGTTTGGTTGCTACTTAATTATCTAGTTTTTTGGAATTTCATTTGTAGATGAAGCTATACGTTTTTCGGCTCCCAAGGTTTATAGCAAAAACATATTGATAAAATAAAATCCAAAAGAAGATCAATTCAAAAGAAGGAGGAGGAGGAGGAGGAGGAAAAGAATAAAACTTGATAATATAAATTCAACTAAAAAGTTAAACCAAACTAGATAATTGAACATTAGCATCAATGGATGTTACATTTGTTATCTTTGCATCTAACATAACAAATTGATAAAGCATTATAGAAAATATACCTAAAATCTTCAAGCAATTTGTGCTAGTAACATGTTACAGAATAAGGAAAATATAAGCAATATGAACAAAAGATGAACAAGAGAAAAGAGAATTGGAGGAGAGAAAGTAAGGAGTATTTCTCATTAACTTGAAGAATAGTGCTTGTTACATAACATCTATTTATAGGCCACCAACTATTAAATATTAACCTAAGGATTACAAAGGAATAAATAAGGATATAATGACACAAAATTACACCTTTGTAAGTTATAAAATATTAACTATGGAAAACCCCTAAGAAGTCATTGAAAGGGAAGGTTATGGAATGTAAGTCATAAACATTGGGGAGGTTATGAGAGTTTAGGACATTAAAGGGATAAAATATCAAAGGTTGAGAGTTATGAACATCTTGTTGATTAGGTTGGCCACCTAATGGGAGGGTGAATTAGGTGACCAAAAAAATTTTTTTTTAACTGCAACAAGCAATAGAACAATAAAGTGATAGGAAAAGCAAGGGCAAACAAAGTATTTTCAAGTAAATGAAGAAAGTGACAAATGAGAAAAGGGACCCAAGAAAATTAGCTTAGTTCGTCTTACACCATTTGTCCTATGTCCAGTTCTCAAACAACTACTTGTGATTTTCACCATCTTCACAAGTTTCAAATGGGCACTTGCAAGTCGCAGTACAATTCTATGCTCTTCCACGAGCCTAAACTCTCTCCGTACAAGGAGCAATTTGATGACCCACTCAAGATACCCACTATCTTGAGTCTATTCAAAAATATTTGTGAATAAAGTTTAAAGCTTTACAGCAATAAATCCTCACACAAAGAGGTAGATAAGAAAAAAAACTAAAGCTTTAAGGTGGTTGAATGAGTTTATGAACAAAAGAACAAAGAAATTTAATGCCAATAATTTCAAAACCCCTTCTTATTCTTTTCTGTATAAATGAACCACTATTTATAGGTAAAACTTATTAACTAGCCATTAGACACAATTAATTTGCTGTTACTTAGAAATCTTGTAGCCGTTGTAAGTCCATTTAGTGCTTACATACCCAGATTAAATGATTACTTAGATAGGTAATTGGTTATATTGAGTTTTTGTGCTTTCCTTGCAATGCACCATAAATCAAAATGATTATTTAGGCTAGAAGAAAACATTTCTAATATAAAAGAAGAAATTATGTCCATTTTCTAGCTTGACAAGTCAAGAATAAATAATATGAAGAGAATCATGAATGTCAAGAATATAATCAATTGTCTTGTGAAGGGTAAATGATTATTGATTAAGAGTGGCTTAGGAAGGCAAGAATAACAAGTTACATCTCAACCAATAACATGCTAGGTTAGAGGATTCTACGAGTGGCGTACTAAGGTAATTGATTATTAGCTCAAATATAACAAGTTAGATTGCGAAACCGCTACATAGGCTAGGATAATAGGTTAGGTTCAAAGGATGAAAGGATGTAACCAATTATCATGTCAAACATAACAAGTTATCGAACCTCAAAGGAAAAGAAGTTCAAAAGGTAACCTATTACATTTCATAACGTAACAAGTTATATTGAGGGGAGTAACCGATTATGTATACTAAGGTAACAGGGTAACTCATGAGATAGAGACAATCTACTTTGTGATAGAAACGATAATCGATTACTTTGCTAAAAGAAATCCGTTATACCAATAAAGAAAGTAAAATTGAGAAGGTTTTTGCTGGTATAACAGGTTAGACTAATCGAGGTAATCAATTACTTTGAAAAAGCTTTATGAAACTTAGGGAACCAAGAGAATTAAGACTTGAAACCTCTTTTAGAATTTGAATCTTCTAAAATATTAAAACTTTGAGCCTAGAAATTATTTTGAAAAAGCTAACTTTGACTTGGTGAATTCTTTATATCATATTTGAGTTAAGAAATATATCCTTCAAAACAATTCTTCTTTAATTTTGTTATTATCAAAATATGGGTACAGATCCTCTCCTGACATTACCTATAGACTTCTCTCCATATGCCATATACACTATTAATTTGATCTAAAGCAAATCCTTGTAAACAGAGAACTTAAGAAAGTGAGTAGCATGATTGCAATTGACCATTTTGACAAAAAAATTGTTCAACCTAACAACACAGTCGAATGCCCTGTAACTGCAGCAAATGACTAACCCTTTGAGCATGAATCAAAATGAAAACTTTGAACAAGTTTTGATTCAAACTACAGCAATTTCTGAGTTGGGTTTGCTAGAAAAAGTGACAGGAAAATTAAGGGTATGAGATTCAAGTACAATCTTTGAAAGCCCCATGACAATTTGTTGTCCTGCTAATATGAAATTGAAAACCAATAATCAACCTCCACAATCGAAAACAAACCCTGCAATGCTCAATCAATCTGTTTTATTTGCAGAAGGCTTTAGCAACTTCCTTTGTGGGAGCGAAAGAGAGAAGAAAGAGAAGGAAGGAGACCAAACCCAGCAAACTGACAAAGCTATGATGAAGACCCAACAATCAATATAATGAAGCAATAAACAAAAAGACCCAACCTACAGGAAATCACCAAGAATGCAAACCCAAAAGGTTAATAAATTAAAAGGACCTAGTTCAACGTTGAAGACACGGGGTGGATGTGTGGTCGCCTTTGCACAAGTTCCCCATGGCGGTCAGACTTCTAGAATGAAAATCCTTTGAAAAATTGCTTTTAACAGAACCGTTGGATTATATCAACGGTGACTATAGTGCATGAAGAGATGTCTGTACAGATAGCGTTAGGATGGGATCCAAAACCTCAAAACATAGGGATATTAACACATCTATATAATTCACATAATATGTGCAATAGTTTTTAATTTGTTCAGTTTTCAGATCAAATTGAAAAAAACGAATACACACCCCAACACCTATCTGAGTTGGTTTGGTCTGCAAACCTTATTCTATAGCAAAATGAAATCGAAGAATGGAAGTGAAAATAAAAATAAAGCTAATGATCAAATTAAAATTAAAATTAAAATTAAAATTAAATAAAATTTTTAAAATATTAAGGAACTACGTTAGAATCAAATTGAAATTAAATGAAACTAAGAATTGAAAATAATTTTTTTAACCAAATAAGAAAATATTAATACTATGTTTGAGAGTTTTTTTTAAGGGAGAATGGAATGGAATCACTATATGAGTTGAACCATTATTTGAGATACTTTTTTAGGAGGGAATAAAATGACAATGAAAGGCCTAATAAGCCATCCTTAACTATCATAAATCTAATTTTTCTTAACTCCCAAATTGGGAGGTCAATGATGGAATGATCAAAAGTAACTATTTAAATTACAAAAATATCCATACTCTTTCTATACCACCAAATCTATCCCACCATATTGTATATTTCTTGGTGTTTTGTTATCATATTAATTAGATCACTTCCATCATATCATACCTCACATGTACAATTGAATCATTACTTCAAAGTATACTTTCTTCCATAAGTCTTATGATTTATCATAGTTTTCTTACTTTTTGTGCTTTATCATAGTTGGTTTAGTTATTTTTATTTTTTGATAAAATTTTTACTTCCTTCTTAATAGTATTATTGGAAGAATCAAGTTGTTTTATAACATATTATTATTATTATTGTTGTTGTTGTTATTGTTGTTGTTGGAAGATATTTTTATTAAAAAGTAAAATCAATATGAATCTTTTATATGAAAAAAAGAAGAACTTGTTTTTTATTTAAATTTACTAATAAGGATAATATTGAAAAAAAAATTTATAATTCATTCCATTTCATCTCTTTTATAATAACTTCTAAACAATAGTTAAATGAGACTGCTCTTTCTTCTCATAAAATTCTCAAATAATAAAATATTTTATTTTATTTCATCCCATTCTATTATATTCTATTAATAATCATTCAATTCCGCTTCTTTTGTAAAATTCCAAATATAGAATACATTCTACCCAAAAATAATATTTACAAATTTATTATTTATGTTGATGTGATTGAAATATTTTTCCGTAAATATATGGATAGAGTATGAGATGAAATGGCTGCATCGTCTGACGAAAAGATATGATAACGTTTGCTGAATTTCTTACATTTCTTTCTCAATTGTAGTAGGTGGTGAAGGTGGTTGTTAGGGGCAATATAGTCAATTTGTTAATACAACCGTACACAAGATTCATGAGATTTTTTTCCCCATAAAATATCTTTGTCATCGTTGAAAATCTATTACATCAGTAGATTACCTAGCATATAATAAGATATTGGCCAAAAAAAAAGCATGTAATAGGACAAAATAAATAAATAAATAAAGGCTAAAACAACTTTTTTAATTAAATTTCAAGTTTCACTTTTATCGCTTAATTTTGATTAGTTTGAATTTGAATTCGGTCCCTTTGCTAAAGTTTCACTTTATCCTTTTATTTCATTTGTTTGCTATGTAGTCTCTTAACTTTTTTTCCTTAATTTTGTTTGAGATTTCAGTTTATTTGAGATTTCATTTTTTATATCTTATTATTTTTTATTCTAATTTGATCCCTTAGTTTTACTTCTTGCTTACTGTTGTTTCCCAATTATATTTTGTTCTTCCTTAATAATTAATTTTTTTCAAAAAAATTCAAATAACCTTTTTCCTTTAAAACTATTAAATTAAAATATTTAACAAAAAATTTATGTGTCTGGTCAATAAAATGAAATAAAATCATTATTTTGATTGCAGCAAGTTAACACAAAATTAAATTAAAAGACGAAAGTAATGATTTTCTTCTTTGGCCAGCAACTTATTAGATAGTTTTTTTCTTTTGGCCGAAAGCAATTTATTAGATAGTTAAATGGCTTAGTCTGCTAACTTCGATTTAAAAAGGATTATATTATTAAAATTTATAATAAGAAATACTATTTAGATGAAGTGAATTATGCACTGTGAGATTGGTGTGAAGTAATGAGCCCATCATGATCATCCAGCTTGAAATAAAACACATTCATTCCAAAAAAAAAAAGCATTCAATTTAATACAAAAATATATAGTTAATACTTAATATTAACATAAAATATGAAAAGTATGTTGACCGAAAAAAAAATAAAATATGAAAAGTGTAACATGTTGCATGGTTGACAACTTGTAAACAATATTATTCGTTTTAAGCTTGGTATAAATATGTAAGTCTCGCATTAATATTAATTAATAGATAACATAATAATTTTTGTACATTATATAACATATGCATTATATATAAAATGTATTAACTTAGTTGACTTATTAAAAAAATAAGTTAATTAAATTAAATCATCATATATATTATGTGGCAAAAAATTATATATGTTAAATTAAAATAAAATATATTGATGAATTACAATTTATTTATTCAACATGATTTTTAGTTTTATATATCCCATACATTAATGCAGAGATAAAAAAAATAATTACATATATCATGATATTAAATGTCTTTTCCAATAAAAACTGATTCAAATCCCATTATGTGTTATAAAAATATGAATTTTAATCTTATTATCTATATGAGAATTTTATTGTTAGATAATGTATAAATATCTCAATAATAACTTATTAAGCCATAATACTTGTTCAGATTAAGATTATGAAATTCAATTTAGATAAATTTTTTAATAAATAAATAATTAATTAATTTAATTCATCAAATTAATAAATTAACTTGTTCTGTGGATACTAAGAGTATTTTTCAATCATCAGTTCAAAATTAATTTAATTCCTTTTCAGATATAGACATTACTGAAATAAACTTTCCTTTTAACAATATTTTTTCATGTCCGTAATAAGAAAATTAATAAATTAAATTGTGTGTAAAAAAATTAAAATAATGCTGAAAATTTTTTTTCTTTGAAAAAAGGAAGCAGACGAGACAGGTGCTCAAAAAAGTGGACCCCACTTAACCTGATCGGGGCCCATAGGCAGCGTCATACAATTGGTTTGTTCTTCATGTATCTCCTTTTATCAAACCTGACGACCTCAACACGTGTTAGGACTATACTATCCCACGCTACAGTTATTGGCCCAAAAACAAAAGGAATGGACCATATACTTACTTCACGCGCAGCGACTGCGCGCGCGCTCTCTCTCTCTCTCTCTCTCTCTCTCTCTCTCTCTCTTCCTAGTTCCTATTTCTGTCTTTGCCCTTTACTGGGACTCTGGGAGCTTGAGGAAGTGCAACTGTGCACCACAATGCCACATATACTTCTTTTATTTTTTTTATTTTATTAATTTCTTTTTTTTATTTCTAATTTTATTAATTTCTTCTCACCATTAAGCCATCATCGCCTGGCCTGCGTTTCATTCTTTCTTTCTTTTTTTGTTCAATTTTCTTTTGATACAGTACCTAAATGAAGCACAGTACTATTTTTACTGGAAAATATATATATATTCTTTTTTATTGGTACTCTAAAAATCATTAATTATAAAATAAAAATTGTTGGTAAAAAAAATAAAAAAGATAAATTATTTTTACACAACAATGTAATATTAGGTAATGTTAAATCATATTTAAGTATTATCAAATTTAATTAGAGTAGCTCTCTCCATTTAAATCAAACTTTTAACTTTATTTAAGGAGAATTGAGTCTTTTTCACTTAATCGACTTGTAAAATAAAAAATTATTACTAATTATATTAATACATAAAATTTAGATACATTTTATTTGTTATTCTAAAAAAATATGTTTTTATTTGCCTAAAAAAAGAAGAACTAATAAATGTAGATTCTGAAAGGGAGGGTTAATTCAAAATATAAAAGAAAAAATGTATATTTCTATAACAATAAATGTAGTATTAAAAAAAGAACTCTCATCAATGGTCATTAGTTAATCTAGTTAATCTAGTGTAAGAAAAAAACCATTAATTAACAGTCTAATTTTAATAACATTTCATGTAAATGATATATCCCATCATAAAATTTATTTTCCAATTGATTTTTCAAAGTTTCTTATAAGAAACAAAAATAAGTTCATCTTTCTTTAGGAAAATTAAAACATATTTTTTGAAAACAACAAATAAAATGTATCTAAATTTTGTGTTTTAATATACTTAGTAATAATTTTTTATTTTATATCAATATGGTTGCTTAAATGAAAACAACTCAATTCTCCTTAAATAAGATTAAGAGTTTAAATAACATTAGGAGAGTTATCTTAATTGTGTCTAACAATACTTAAATATGATTTAATAGTACCAGATATCAGTTAGTTGTATAAAAATAATTTATTTTTACTTTTTTACCAACAATTTTTTATTTTAAATTAAAATTAATAATTATTTAAAGTGTTGATAATTTTTTAGGTTGGAGGAAAATATATATATATTTATATATTTACCCGTAAAAGAGTGACGTGCTTCATTTGTTATTCTACCAAAAGAAAATTATTACCAAAAAAGAAAAAGGAAAGAGAGAGAATGGAACGCATGGCAATGATGGTTTAAAGATAAGACGAAATTAATAGGAAGTGCACGAGATCTGCTCCCGCTCCTTACTCCCTACTTTACTTTCCTAAAAAAGTAACTGACGAGATTATATTTTAATATAGATAATTATGGTTGAAATTTTTAATCTTTAATTTTTAAAATTATTAATATTAAAAATTTTAAAGGTAAAAAATTTTCATTAAAATAAAAAATTGTTATTTATACTATTATTAATAAAAATATTTTAAGTTTTTATCAAGCTTTTCTACTACTCTCATTTATTGTTACTTAAAAATAATTTCTATAGCTAATTTTAAAGTCATTTAAAAATTAAAATATTTAACTTTTTAAAGCATAATTTTTTAAATTAAATATTTTATTGCTGCAAAACTATACATTGGAGAAAGTTTTTTTCCTTACCTTCCCCTAATTCTCTGCATTGAAACTAGGTGCTTTGCTTATGTTAAGATTTTCAAGTAGTATGATGTAATAGAGACCAATCAATTTAAATTCTCAGACGGTAAATTATTTCACGAGAGAATCACGAGAAAACCAGACTCTGATACCAATTATTGATTTGACTAGTCATCCAAAAGAAGATGAATTGGGTGATGCAAATATTTCGTTTTTTTAAAACACAACCCAATGTTTCATAGAAGCATGAAGAATAGGGACGAATAAGGCACTTTATGCGAGATTGACAGATACAAAGAATGAAGAGTAAGACACAAAAATTTATCCTGATTCAATCTAACCACTTGGCCTATATCCAATCTCCAAGTAACTAACTTGAGATTTTTCACTATAATCACGAGTTCAATCAGAGTACTTATGAAGCCGCAGTACAAATAAGATTCCTTCCCTGGGCCTATTTCTCTCTCACACCTTCGCTGGTGTGATTACAAATTCCCTTGAAGGAAATACTTCCTTGAGTAGCCCCTCTAGATCACTTAGAGAATTCTCTCACAGAGAAAATATCAATACAAAAAAATACTTTATCAAAAAATGGATAAATACATCAAAACTTATAGAGTGTAATTGAAAGTATTTAATTGAGAAATAAATCATTGTTTCAATAAAATTATTTCAAAACATCATTCTCTCTACTCTTAACTTAAATGAAGCTCTATTTGTAGAGGAAAGTAGTTAATTAGTCTTTAGGCATAATTAACTAGTCGTTACTTTGAAAAACTAACCGTAACAAACATTTTACCAAGTTAATCGATTATACTATGAAAGTCACATTGATTATGGTGTGATTCAAGGTTATTTTTAGTAACGTATCATCAATAATAAATTGAACTTAGTTTAAGTTAATTGATTGAGTTTAATAACAAAGAAAAAAGTAAGTTTATCAATCAATTGAATCAAGAATAATCGATTAAAAGGAATTTTGGAAAGATAGGAAACATAACTGATTATATTTGAAGAACTAACAGGTTATTAAGGATGAAAAGATTTTGAGAAGCAAGATAACTAATTATATTTAAAGATGTAACATATTAGATTTTAAACAGAAAGCTCGTATATTCTCTTAGAAGTTAATTGATTATTTAAAGACATAGCAGATTATATGAAGTAAAATAGTCTATTAGAAACCAAGAGTAATCTATTAAGATGTGAGATTGAAGTATATAAAAAATGGACAAATTTGATAATCGATTATTTTGAGAGGGTAATCGATTAAGAAGCTAAATAGATAAACAAGCTTACTTAAGCTAGACATGCGATAATCGATTACTTTAGTGAAAGTAATCGGTTATACTAGTAAGAAGCATGAAACTGAAGCAAGTAGCTAATATAACAGGTTATAATTAAGGGGTAATTGATTACTTTTATTGACATTTTGAAAAACTTACTGGAATGAAAGAATTAAGATTCAATTTAATTTCTAAACTTAAAATTTTCAAGGATATTAAAAGAGATGTTTTAAAATTATTTGAAAAATTTTTTAAACTCAAACATCATCAACCACTTACATCCAAACCCAAAGGTTAAGAACTTGAATTTTGATCTTTCCATTTAAGCTTTCAAGTTCTTCTTCTCCAAAACTCTATTTTTTTTTTGAAATACCTACAAAAGAAATTTATATTAAATTCAGTAATTTGTCTAATTTTTCTTCAAATTATAAGTATGATATAAAAAATATAAATAATATTTAATAATCATATCATATAAATTTTTTACTTTATTATTTAATATCATCAAAATTAATTATATGGGTATCCAAACCTAACAGATGGCGGATGAGGGGCAGAAACAGGTTTCAGGTTGTATAGTGGGTGGCTCTAATTCTCTGGTGGTGGAACTTTTGCGGCTTTCTTCAACATGTCACTAATATTTTGCTAAATAGAATTGATGGTGCATCGGGGGCGGGCATAGGTGATTTAATGAGGGATCTGGCCGCTCTCAGGTTTTTTCTCCTATTAATTTTTTTTTTATGAAGTCCTATTAAATTTCTTTATGGTTATAAGTTAAACAAAAAAATAAATAGTTTGCCCTCACAGAAATCAAATCAAACTAACATTCAAGGGGACAATTATTAGGGTCCAAACCAGCCATCCAAAGCATCAAATATGCATACACATTGTAGAATTTATCTATAACGCATCTATTTTGGCCGCTCCAAACTTTTTCCTCTGGGTCCAACCCTGTGGTGCATCCTCTTCTTACTTATTTATTCATGATAAAAAGATCTTTATAATAACAATTTTTAAATTATTTTTTAAATATTAATATTATAAATTGTAATTATAAAAATAAAAATATTAATTAAAATGAAGAATTATTATTTATATTATTAGAACAAGTAAAACTATAATAGGCCTAATGCATTTATATAAAGTGAGCGGCATTGTCTAGAGTCTAGACTTATAAACATTATAACTCTTATACATTTTCTATTGATATATCGCTTGATATTAATAATACATATATTTTTCTTATTTATTATTTAATAAATATTCCAATTCAAATAATTTTAAAATTTTAACTTTAACTTTTTAGGGCATAATTTTTTGAATTGAATTTTTCATTGTTACATAACTATCATTTTTTTGGCAGTATAATACATTTAGAAAAAGAGCTACTATTGTTGATTTGAAAAAAAAACAGAGAAGAAAGGAAAAAGAGCTACTATCCATTTTGTCTTTTTTATAAATATTATATATATAATTACTTTTTATCTCATTTTTATTTGTTATTATTTAATGAATATTCAGGTAATTTCAAAATTTTAATCTTTCTCTTTTCAAAGCACTACTTTTGGAATTGTGTGGTTTTTTTTTTATTGTCATATAACTACATGTATTCGGGTATATTTTTTTCAAAGCAATAATGTATGAGTTGAAATAAATATTTTATCAGTTGGGTTGAGTGGGAAAAAATTCAGCCTCTCTTACCCTATGCTTGGCCAAGAAAAGAAAATGGAGAGGAGAAAAAAGTGAGGGAGAGAGATTTTCTCTCCTTATTTTTAGTTGAATAAAAGAAAATAGGGAGGGGAAAATGTGACTAATTTTGTAAGGATAATAATACCCTTACTATTTTTAGAAAAATATTTGCATATAACAAAACATATTATTCTATTATTCTATCATATTATTTTGAGGGAATTACAGTTTGGGACCGGTAGAGTGAATTAATTATAAAGAAGAATCTTAGCTGATAAAATGTATTAAAATATGGAATACTGAGTAGTAAAATTGAGAAAATCAGTAGTAATATGTCCTATTTTGTAATAAATTTATTATTTTAGTCTTAAAATGTAATTCCCCTTATTATTTATATAATTTTCATAATATAATATTGAATGAAATTAAAATATAATTTTAATTTTAATCCTAATTTATAATTATTTTGTACAAATTTAAATTTAATTTTAGAAATTATAAAATAATTCTAAAATTTAAAATATATAGCATATCCATATTTATATTTTAGAGGTCCAGTATGGAAGGAGAAGATGAGAAGAAGAAGAAGCATGAAAAATGAGAAAGCAGAAAAATAAAAAAAATATGGACAATTTTGAAAAGAGAATTTTTTTGGTCTAAAATCTTTCATTTTTTAAGAGAAAAATTGAGAAAAAAATTTATGTTGAATCCACACATCATTTTCTTTCTATTTTCTCTCCCTCATACTTTTTTATCCATATACAAGTAGGAAAAAATGCATTTTTCTCCTATTTTTCCCACCACTTTTCTTTATCCTCCTATTTTCTTCCCATCAAATCAAAGAGGTAAGATTTTGAAAGTTCTGGTGTTATAAGTAAAAAAAAAGTCACAAAAAATTATAAAAAGTCACGTTGGTTGCAGAACTACATCATTTAAAGGGAGAATGATAGTCTAGGATCTCCATACAGAAATATTGACAAATGAACAGTACCAGTAGTGAATTCAGTTGATTCGAGTTGAGAATTCAGTTTATAGGAGTACTAAATTTTTAAATTAGATCATTGGAAGGAATTATTTCTATATGAGGGTTCTTAAATGTCTTTCTCCCTCATTTAAATTCGATAATGTTTAATTCTTATTAAAAAAAATATTTTCCCGATCCCGTATTCCCACCAACCACGCACTGATGTCCAAAGTCGCATCACCGGTCATTTTTGATACAATATATCTAACAAACGAACAAAATTGTCCTTACAATGTCATCAACAAAAAATTCTGAAACACCAATTATAATTTATGGATTAATAAAAAAATATAGAATTAATAATATATATTTTTGCTTAATACAAATATGCCCTTAAAATATATGTTAATAAAATCACCTGGGCAGCTGGGCTATCTGAGCTGAGATGTTAACAAAAAAATTATGCCAATAATATTTTGAAGAAGCCTTAATAGTTAATAACAAATGGTAATTATCAACATTATAAATAATTGTGATCAATATAAAAAAAACATTAATAGTTATACTTATATGAGTAAACTAATGTTGGGTACCTCTCAGAAATTACTTTCTGGAAAAGAAATAGGAATCAAGGTTCTTATTTAAGCCAGTTTAGTAGATCGGAAGAGGGATTTTTGAGAAAAATATTTTTTCTATTTTGTGAGAACTAACTTTTCTAAAAATAACAAATGAGGATAAAGATTACTTTCATGAAATCAAAATTTGATGTCAAATTTATTTTTTTAAAATATTTTTTTAAAGAGGTATTTGTATCACTTAGTTATTTCTTTTATTTTTAATTATTAAATTTTTATTTTCCTATTGATATATTTTTGAATTGTAAAGTTACTTTTTAAAAATGTCTTTTCCTATGCTCATTCTTATTATCATTTTGTACCAAACATAACATGGTTGATAAAAAAAAAAGTATACACAACCCAAAATAAGTTAATACTTTTGTACTCAACTTATATACTTTTTCTTATATATTTTTTTCATACTATTCTTTAATTAAAATTTAACATGTAAATCTTTTAAATTTTCTTAAGTTTAAGAAGGTAATACTTTAATATATAATTAATGAATGAATCTATAATATATTAAAAAGTAATTCACATGTTAACTTTTAATTAGAAAATAACATAAAAAACATTAAAAGAAAAGTATATAAGTATTTTTCATAGAAAAGAACTAAACTTATATGTTTTTTTATTTATTTTTTATATTATTCTTCAATTAAAATTTAATACGTAAATCTTTTAAATCCCCTTGAAACTGAATCCAAAAATTCCCTACCTCCCATGAAGTTGTATAGGACTTGCCAATAGTGCTCAACTGATTAGAGAGGTATCAAATGGGAATAATTTTTTCAATGGGATATTTTTATCTATAAGGTTTGAATTCAAAATTTTGCTTAAAAAATATTGAACCCCTTACCACTTAATTCAACTATCATTAGTATAAAAACTTTAATTATGACAAATTTGACTATAGTCAAATCAACGAAGTTAATAAAACCAATATATTCCTTATATATTTTTTTTATTATATATACATGTGAGTTAAATTTATTTTTATTTAATTTTTTGACATTTTGACATTATAAATTTTATATATCCAAAAGATTAAGATATTACATAATTAACTATATTAAACAAGTTCAACAAATATTTACAAAACTAATAGTATAGATTAATTTAAAAATGATATAAACCCTAAAGATTCAATTATATATGAGAATCAATATTTATATGCATATATATTAAAATCTATATGAATTTATAATATTTATTGGTTATGAATTGTGTGACTTATCTCATGTCACATGAAAAAAGTATGAGACTTATTTCTTATAAAAAAATATAACTAAATTATGGAACACATGTTTTATATATAGAGCCTAAGATGAACTAAACTGATTCTTTTTTGGCCAACCAATCAGCTAGGCCTAAGTTGTTTATAACTTAATATTACTATTACTTCATATACATTTTTTCAAAAAATTAGTAAAAGAATCAAATTATTATTTTCTATTTTTTGGCTTCCCACACAGGGCAACATGAAGACCACATAAAACGGTCACAATGATTTTTTTTTAAAATTTTCTCTTTTGGTTTTTTGGGCAATCACGGTGTCTTTTTTTTTTTGAACAAAGTTAACGGTGACGTAACCGGCGGCATTATTGTAAGTACCCGTTAAAGGATCATCACCGCCGCACATTGCTAATCAAACACTGGTAAAGATCAGATGCAGAAATCCACCAACCCCAGGCACGATCTCCGCCGTCCATTTCAACATTCAAACCTATTAATAACCCCTCTCACTCCCCATTATCCTTGCGCTTAGCCTCTCACTCTCTTCGCCTACTCTGTTCCCACAAAGGGAAAGTCTTCTTCTCCTTTTCCTTCCAATCACTCCCTCATCGCTGCCGTCATGGCCTTGGTCGTCGAGAAAACCACCGGTGGCCGTGAGTACAAGGTCAAGGACCTCTCTCAGGCCGACTTCGGTCGCCTCGAGATCGAGCTCGCGGAGGTCGAGATGCCCGGTCTCATGGCTTGCCGTGCTGAGTTCGGCCCTTCCCAGCCCTTCAAAGGCGCCAGAATCACCGGTTCCCTCCACATGACTATTCAAACCGCCGTCCTTATCGAAACCCTTACTGCTCTCGGAGCCGAAGTCCGCTGGTGCTCCTGCAACATCTTCTCCACTCAGGATCACGCCGCAGCTGCCATCGCGCGTGACAGTGCCTCTGTGTTCGCGTGGAAAGGTGAGACCCTTCAAGAATACTGGTGGTGTACGGAGCGTGCTCTTGATTGGGGTCCTGGCGGTGGTCCCGATCTGATTGTTGACGATGGTGGTGACGCTACGCTTTTGATCCACGAGGGTGTGAAAGCTGAGGAGGTGTATGAGAAGACTGGTAAGCTGCCAGACCCGTCGTCTACTGATAATGCTGAGTTCCAGATTGTTCTCACCATTATCAGGGATGGGTTGAAGACTGATCCCAAGAGGTACCAGAAGATGAAGGAGAGACTTGTTGGTGTCTCTGAAGAGACCACCACTGGTGTTAAGAGGCTTTACCAGATGCAGTCTAGCGGAACTTTGTTGTTCGCTGCTATCAATGTCAACGACTCTGTCACCAAGAGCAAGGTAACTCACACTGATAATTTATTTAGTTTTAGATCTGTTTCAGATTTGAAATTCTGTTGATTTAATAGCAGTTCGACAGTCGACTTTAGAGCCAATTCTTCAGATCTAAGGAGTTTTACCTTCATACACTTCGGAATAAAATTTCTTCTACTTTTGGAGTATCAGATCCATCATATGACCCGTGTTTTGTGTCGGTTGCAGTCCTATTTTTTAGTTGCTATGTCGGTTTTGGTTCTAGTTCTTAGAATTTCTGTAATTTTACATATGGTTGGTCTGTTATTAGGAAAACATAGCATAAATTCAGCAATTGAATTTTGAATCTATGATCTGTTTGATATATGTTCTGAAAGGAGAGTGGAATATGTTGTGTCAAGTGCAAAACTAAAGTTCGTATTATGGGGTCATTAAATATTCCTGGGTTATCGTCATTTGCATGTCGATTGGTATTTTTATTGCAAGTGAGTACTTTTGAGTTAATATTGGGTGTATGCAGTTGGTGATGGATCTAGTTCTAATTAAACTTGGTTTGATGTCTGCATTTTCTACCAAAATTTGATGTACTACTTAGTCTTGAAAATTTCAGCATCACTAATTGTTTTGTGTTTGTTCAACAGTTTGATAACTTGTACGGTTGCCGTCACTCTCTCCCTGATGGACTGATGAGAGCCACTGATGTGATGATTGCTGGGAAGGTAGCTGTTGTGTGTGGGTATGGTGATGTTGGTAAGGGTTGTGCTGCTGCCTTGAAGCAGGCCGGTGCTCGTGTGATTGTTACCGAGATCGATCCCATTTGTGCCCTTCAGGCTCTAATGGAAGGTATCCCAGTTCTGACCCTTGAGGATGTTGTCTCTGAAGCTGACATCTTTGTTACCACCACTGGTAACAAGGACATAATCATGGTTGACCATATGAGGAAGATGAAGAACAATGCCATTGTCTGCAACATTGGTCACTTCGACAATGAAATCGATGTGCAAGGACTTGAGACATATCCTGGCGTGAAGCGCATTACCATCAAGCCTCAAACAGACAGATGGGTCTTCCCTGAGACCAACTCTGGCATCATTGTATTGGCCGAAGGACGTTTGATGAATTTGGGTTGTGCCACGGGACATCCTAGCTTTGTGATGTCCTGCTCCTTCACAAACCAGGTGATTGCTCAGCTTGAGTTGTGGAAGGAGAAGGGTACTGGAAAGTATGAGAAGAAGGTCTATGTTTTGCCTAAGCATCTTGATGAGAAGGTGGCTGCTCTTCACCTTGGCAAGCTTGGAGCCAAATTGACCAAGTTGACCAAAGCACAGGCTGACTACATTAATGTGGCCGTTGAAGGACCATACAAGCCTCCTCACTACAGGTACTGAGATGTTGAGGTGATGAGAAGGGATCAGATGAGAAAATTCTGTATAGGTCAGCTTGAGTTTTCTTTTTCTCTTTGGTTTTGCGTCGATTTTCAACTTGTGGTAGAGCTTCTAGGCATCTGATCTTTGCAGAATTTCTGTTCTGGTAAGGGTGAAAGAAAGAGATTCTATGAATAAATCTTTGACTGGGTCTGTGTGAGAACATGTAGTAGGTCTAATGTGTTTGTGTTCTATTGTATCTCAATTTTTGAAAAGAAAATTACAAAAAGGAAATGTGATATGGTACTATTGTTACTTTTTGGTGTCAGATTACTGACCTTAAGACCTAGTCTTGGCTTGATTTAAATTTATAATTAAACTCCAACGTTTATTTGGGTGTGTAGTCTCCCTTCGATGTTTATTTTGTTTATTTATCACTCCAGTTAAGAAATGTTCATGTAATTACATGTTACAAAAGTTCAAAAACAAGAGAAGAAGTTAAGTAATATTACAAAAAATATTTTGAAAATGGAAGGACATGTAATATTAAATGTTTTTAAATCAAATTAACTGGTTGAAAATTTTATAAATGAAAAGGTATAATTATTAAACAAGGCTAGTCACTCTTATGCTGACCTGCACATTTTCTTCATTCCTGTCAGTTCTATACTTGCATTTGGACTTGAAGGACACAAAAATGTAAAGCAAATTTAAGGCGACATTTTGCAGGGAATTATACTCTTACACGGCTCTCAATCAATGTTTTAAAAATCATGCCAAATATTAAATTAGAAATATTATTGGATTACAGTTTTTATGGTTCAATTGATGGTCGAATCGGTAAAGTAATAATTAAATAAAAATAATATTATATATAATAATATATGTAAAAAAAATAAAATATCAAATTATTAAGAAAATAAATTTAAGTAGTTGAAGTTCATAATTAAACTCACATACTAATAATATATATTAAGTCACTAAACATAATATTGAAATATTTCAATGTGATAACATTATATAATCATAATAATATAAAATAATTATATTTTCTCTATTTTCAATTATAATAAATAAATAATTACTTTATCAATACCAAGAAAAAATAATTTTGATAATTAAACTCATTAATTGTGCTATAATTTCAATTTTTTTTTCAAAATTTCCTAGATTAAAAGTTTGGAGTGAAACTAATTAATTATTAGTAATTATCAACACAACATTAATTATTTAAGAGTATAAAAGAAAAATGATATTAATTATTTCACAAATTTTATCTATATCTCTTATATTTTGAGACGAATGAAGAGTCTCAAAATTTTCTTATAATTGGGGAAAGATGGAGTATAATACAATGAAAATTTTTATTTTTTATAATTAGTAATTTTAAAATAAAAAGTGAAATATTATTTTTACTCTTTAATAATTTTTATAATTAATAATTTTGGAAAAAAAATTAAATTTGGGTAAATTTTACACAATTTAAAAAACTATCTGATTCTCTGAAAATTGCTCAGGTTTTTGGCCCAATTTTGGTTCCCGGCTCAAAAGCCGGTTTGAAGCGGTCCAATTTGATCTAACTCCTAAAACTATTTTAAGCTAAAAATCGAGCAATTTTTATCTTTAAGTGATAGTCTGATTTGATTTGATCTAGTTCTCAAAACATTGCTCTGAACAGTGAATACTCTTGGCTGATGTTTTAACTTTAAAGAAAGAAAGTATTTTTTTCTTATATGGAATCGAGAAACACAATATATTATGTTTTTATTATTATTATAATAATATTATTCAATGACTGTTATTTATTCAAACATGTTAATGAAATTTTTTTTACTATAAATTTATTCTTCTTATTTTATTTCATTGTACGATGGGGTATGCAAAACTGAATATCGAACCGTAATTTGATTCGGTTTATTATGTTGTTTGATTCAGTTCAATTTATTGTTTTAGAAATTTCAATTATATTGGTTGGGTTTAGTGTTGACTGTGAAAAATCTAAATATACTGAGCAAATCAAATTTTCTATTTTTTTTAGCTTTATTGAGATTTTAGTCTATTATAATATTATACTTTTGGAATTTTTATTGCGAAATTAAAGTATAGTATTTTTAATTTTCTTAGTACATTTTTATGATGGATTTAGATTTCAAAATATTTTTCAATTCAATATCATCAGTATTATTATAAATAATGTTATTGAGGTTAGTACAATTTTAGATTTTTTGTAGTTTTTATATATGAATATTTCTCAATGTTATTTAGGGGCATACTTGAATATACAATTTTAATTTTTTTAAATGTTTTGAATGCTTTTGCATTTTTTTTTGAATATTTTAAAAACTTTTATATTTTTTTCACAAGATTTGAAATATTTTGGTTTAGTTTGGTTAAATTCTTACAAACATTTTGAATTGCTTCGGCTATTTTTTTTATTATTATTTTGGTTTTTAATTTATTCAATTTTTAGACTGAATTAAATCAAAAAACCAAATACACATCTTTAATTATATATATCAAATGTCTATATATCCTTTAAAATAACAATAATAATAATAAATTTTATTCTACTAACTAAGATTGATTAGATAAATGATATGAGATTATTAGATTCTATAAAAAATTAACTCCTTCCCCTATTAGGCAGGCAGGGGATTTTAGAGAGGAGGAAACTCGTACTTGAATACCAAATTTTTAATAAGGGTCCTCCCTTGTTTGGATAATTATTTTTTAAGAAGGGAGCGGAGCCTCCCGCTTCCCTTCTAAGCTTTCCCTCCGGAACTGGGGATTTTGGAGGTGAGGCATATTTTTTTTTGGTTGGATTTGACTATATTGCCCTCTCTCGCAGACTGATGAAGAACGCCACGAATAGAGCTTCTGGTTCTCTCTCCCTTTGCTTCTGGTTCGTGATGCAAAAATGAGGATGAAAAGACGGAGGAAGTAATCTGAAGGGGAAGTAAGAAATGGGGACGGGTTGTGGGTCCCACTTGCATTACGTTTAAATTACAATTTTTGACGCACAACGCTCCTATTTATTTAATTGAGCCTTTCAAAACTTTTCTTTCAATATCTTGCCCTACAAAATTTTCAATCCTCTTCCATAATTTATTTATTATTAGCCAGGATACACTCATTAATCTATAAAGGAGAAAATTTAACTTGTATAAATTTATAAATCTTCCTTAAAGTAAAATCCCATAATCAATAAATAAAAATTCTTTAAGTGGGAGACTTGTTTGTGCTTGCCTGTTGAAGTAGAGACCAAAATTGAGGTAATGATAAAATTTGTTCGGATGCCCATTTTGTGATAACTTTAATTTTAAGGGATAAAATAGTTAAATAATTATCAATACCGCTCTTATATCAAATAATAAATTATTAAAATTTCTCTCCTCATCTCCCCCTTTCTTCCTTTCTCTCTCAGTCCTTTCATCCCTCATTGTCTTTTCTCTCTCATTTTCTTCATTAAAATTCTCCCATCTTCTCCATTTCCCTCCATCATATATCATATACAGCCGGAAGTTCATATCATAAAAGAATATACAGCCGGAAGTTCATATCATAAAAGATTCAATAGTTTTATGTTGAAAAATGATTTATGAAGCAACATAGGGAGTTATATCCTTCCCTTTTTTTTGTGTGTGGATATATCCTTCAAAATATTGTGCGCTGAAGGTTATTGATTATTTTTACATTTCGTTGCATTTAGTGAGCAATACCTCTTCCCACTCACCTTCCTCATAAAGGTCAAAGATCCCCTGCACATCGTTGTCAAATTATCCCTTTTAAATTTAATAATAATCCAAATTGGTTTAGTTTTTCTTTTCAATTTTCACAATTTAATCATGCATAGAATCATTTTATGTATTCAATTACCTTGTTCCTTTTCCTTAAATATTTGATAAAAACCATTGAGGCTGATTTTTAACATTTCAACTCTATGATCCATCAACTTTATAATTTAATAAAAACCTTTACTTTTTTTTTAAGTTGATTTTTTGCATATTTTTTAGATTAATTATGATTTTTTTTTCTTGTGCTATACTACATTCTTCATCCTAACTTGAGAGGGAGGGCTAAAATCGTGAAATTCAAATGTAATCATGTAATATCACCCTTGGATCATTTGGACATCGTTATAAATGAACCGGCCTAATGGGTACATGCTTTTTTTTTTTGGGTACAAGTATATAAACAGATAATTACATTAACAAGTATCTAATATTTTGTTTTTGGTAAAGAAATTTTTAGGAAAGGGGTTGGGCTCACCCACTATCTAAGGCCAAGGCACCTAACTCATGATTCATGGGAATTGACCCAAGTAGGGACATGTATGCACTCTGTTAATTTTGACCCTAGTAGTACACCTGTTTCACTTAGTTGTAGATATGCTTCCTCATGTGCTGCAACAATCTCAAGAATCGAACTCCTTCCCTTTGGTGAGAGTTTTCGACTCTTCAACCACTGAAACTACGGACGATGGGTAACAAGTATCTAATATTTTGCTAAATCAATTAATCCAGATTCATTTATTGTATTTTTTTTTTAGAAAAAATGAAATAGATAGTACATATTTGATCTTCAATCTTGATTCATAAGGTTATGCATAAAGGCTTTGTAAAATGGGCCCAACCGGCCATATAGGGCCGGGTTAGACCAGAACCTCTCCAATACATTTATAGTCCCCTAGGCCTCCACAATTTGTAAAATACTAAAATGGGCAAATGCATCACACTCAGAACCATTTACGAAATTGACCGTTATAAGTGTACATATATTCCCACAGTAAGAAAGACTGGTAGGTTTTTCTCAGTATGTCCTCTAGTGCTTGTCCTTTGATTTTATTTTCGTTTTCTTTGTGAAGACTTATAAATCGTTGGTATGGTTTCCCTATGTTTCTTAGTCATAAATAAGTCGTTTTGTTTTCAATTTTGCAAAAATAAGTTATAATAATGAAGTTTGTAAAGATAAAGTTTAGGTAAAGTAAGTTTATTGTAAGTTGTTATGTTTGTAAAAATAAATTTAATTTTGAAATCTGTTTGAATGATAAGAGTTAAAAGTATTTTTAGATGTGTAATATATAGTTAATATCCCCATCTTTTTTTCAAAACCGTGGTTTTGATAACTAGAAAGTAACTTTCGCTCTCTTTTTAAAAAATCATAGTTTAACCCATTTTACATTTTTTAAAAAGATAGTTTGTAAATTGTTAAACATTTTTATTGTGAAAAATGAAGTTTGAAACAATGGTTTGGTTTGAAAAAAGTAAACCAAATAGGCCCAAGTGTTGGCATATTATAAATTGCATGGGCAACTTCTAATATTGCTTATGAAATCAAAGCATATAGATATAAAAATATACAAAAAAAATATGAATATCAAATACATTTTATAAATTCTCATTTTAAAACTACCATAATTAATTTAATTAGCAATTTCATCAATTTAATGGTAAAAATACATTTTAGCAATATCAAATACATTTTTTGAATTAATATACTGAAATTTTAAATGTTGGTAAACTTTTAAGAAATATTTTAAATTTTGAAGCAATAATTAATTTAATTAGCAATTACATCAATTTAATTATATCGAATCTCAACTTGCCCTTCATCTTGTCTTGGCAATACAACATTAAATCACCCTCCATTTAAGAACTATATCGCTAATATACACAAGTGTAGGAATCTTCTTGAATTATTAATTATAAATTATTTTAAGAATTTGGAGAAAAAGTGATACAAAAATAAAGAATAGAAAGTGATTATCTCCATGTTTAACCATTATTGAATTTTTGTTATAAAGGAACCATTTCAATGATCACGTAATAGTTTATTTGGAGAAGATAAAATTTATAAGAAAAATATGAAAATTGCTACCAAGAAATTGCAAACAACAATGCGAGTGATGAAATCCTACCTTCAAATGTCCCTACAGAACTGAAAATGATCACACTACAGTGCAAAGAGACTGGATTTATATATATTTCACCATAGATCTAGGCAACTAAATCATGATTTTTTTTTACAAATATATATCTAATTTACAATTCCATATTTATTATCATATTAAATTTAAGTGATTTATTTTCACAAAAAAAAAAGAAAACATATATAAGGAAATAAATATTATTTGAAATTTGTGAGGCCATATTTTCCACAATTAGCATGACATTGTAGAGGCCTAAAATTATGATACATCATACTTTTGACCTTTTGATTTATATATATATCTCCCCATATAGATCTAGACAATTAAATCATGATTTTTTCACAAATATATATATATTTATAATCAAATCATGATTTTTTTTCATAAATATATATATATGTAAATTTTATATTTATTATCATATCAAATATAAGTATTTTGCACCAAAAAAAGAAAACATATAAGGAAATAAATATTAGTTGGAATATGTAAGGCCATTTTTTTTCCATAGTTAGCATGATGATGTGGAGATTTGAAATCGCGACACACCATGCTTTCAACCTTTGCTTTATAATATATAATAATAGATAATAGATGTTGTTTCAGTATACGAAACCTAGGAAGTTGGTTGCCTGAAGAAATCATCGCTGTCCATTAGTATTCGTATCATTTATCTTCCTTCATTCTTCTTCTTCTCTTGAAGGGGAAAATAAATTACTTTTAAAATTGTGAAAGAAATGGTGTAATGGCCTACATACAAGTAGAGCTGACAATATGAGTCTAGTTTAATGAGTTAACTCATTTAACTCGATAAAATAGGCAGATTGAGTTTTAAAAATGAGAGTTTAAATAGAAAACATGCCTTTGGGCTCGAGCACATCATGGTTGTGGCTTTGATGGGCTAGCTTGAGTGGGCCAGAGGTCGACCAGTTTAGCCTTTTTCTATTTCTTTTATTTTTTAAAAAATATTAAAAACATATTATTTTATTAATTAGTAATGTATAAATTATAAAATTTAAATATTATGTTGATTATGTTGATTTTTGGTGAATGATGATGATCATTAGTTATATTAATTTAAATAATTATATGAAACAATTTAAAAAATATTTTTAAAAATATGGGCTTGCGACTAAATAAGGGCTCAAGCTTTTAAAACCGAGCCCATTTTAGCATTTGGGATTTTCGGTTGGCCTATTTTGGACCCAACTCGTGTTTTGCCAGCTTTACATAGTGTTGAATTAAGTATTTTGATTATTCCAAACTAACCTTCAAGAGCTTGGAATAAAGATATCAAAGGTGCACAAAAGGGTTCAAGTGAAAGAATTCTAGAAAAATCAATGCAAGAATAGATGTAGAATATTTAGTAATGTTTTAATTTGAGTAAAAGACTTTGATTTGGTGAAAAGATGTCTTAAAATCTTGATTCTATGTTAATTCATGGAATATTTGAAAAACACCAATCAACAGACGAAGTTTGAAAGGTTTATACTGATCTGCTATTTTGAAAATTCGAACTTTGGCTTTGAAAATTCAAATTTCGTATTGAAAATGAACAAGTCTGAAAAGAGCCTTCTCTGACAGATGAATTTTGACTTGAGAAATTCGAATTTTGATATATGTCTGAAAAGAGCTTTCTCTGACATACGAACTTTGGCTTTTGAAAATTCGAATTTCAGATAAAATGCAACTTATGAAAATTGAAAAATTTATTTGAGAATATGTCAAAGTTCATCTGAAAACAAGTTTAAAAAGAGCTTTAAAATTGCTCACTGACAGACGAACTTTGAACTTGAAAATTCGAATTTCAGACACAAAGCTTGTGAGTCTGTTTTGTTGATATGTTGACATACGAATGACAAAATTCAGAAATTTGAACTTTAAAGTAAGTATGAAAAGAGGTTTCTCTGACAGACGAACTTTGCCCTTTGAAAATTCAAATTTTGAACTGATGAACTATTGTGCCTCATTGAACCAGTTACTGACAAATGAATTTTGGGGTTCCAAAATTTGAATTTTGAAGGCACTGTAGCAAATTGAAATTACTGTTCACACTTAACAGAATGTCTTTAAACATGAAAATTCGTACGTTCCAACATAGAATCATTGTCTAAAGATAAAAATTCAAATTTTGCTTTATAACAGACGAACTTTAGGAGTTCAACGTTAAAGGCTGTAACTTTCGGTTTCTGCGAAATTTGTCTGTTGACCAACTGAAATTCAAACTTTGAGTGTCAGAAGCATTAAATGCGGTTGGTGAACGGATAGTTTCTCAGTGTAACCATTGTGTAATGTCTCTAACGGCTAGATCTTGTCTCTAACGTATAGTTGAGGAAGAAATCTATAAATAGAACTTCATTTGAAGATGTGGGTAACAAAAATTACTTTGTATATACTAAAACTTTGCTAAATCATCTATTCAAAGTCTCTTACTCTCACATATTTCAAACTTTGTACTCCAACTTTCATATTCACTCTGTTTGAGAGGGTTTATTAGTTGTACACAATCTTATCTTTATCTGAAAGAAATATTTTCTTGTGAGGGGATATCACAAGGGATTGAGGAAGCACTTAGTGAGAGTGCAAAGAGTGAAAGTGTGAGCTCTAGAAACAGAGCATCAACTTTGTACTTAGACATTTGCAAGAAGCCCACTGAATTCTTGCAGAATAGTGAAAAATCTCAAGTGGTGACTTGGGGACTGGACGTAGGTCAAGTTGAGAGACCGAACTAGGATAAATATCTGAGTCTTCTCTTCCCTACTGCTACTTTTACTGTTTATTCATTTATACTCTGTTTTACCATCACACTTTGCTTTCTTTACTTTCTTGATGTTTTGTAGAAAAATTTTTAAGCTTCCTAATTCATCTCCCCTCTTGAGAAGCCAGCTTATCTAATACATAGAAGAAGCACCAATGCCTGTTTATATGAATCTTTCTACAAATTGAAGCATTGAACCATTTCTTTTTAATGAACAAAACATATGGAAAATATTAATGGAATGTCATTGAACTTCTGTAACAAATCTCAACATCTTATTCTAAACCTAGTCTCAAACTAATGGAAAGTGTACTTGTTGTTTGTACAGTATCGGAGGAACTAGGACCGGAGGAAGGATGGAATGAGAGAAGTTAGGAAGAATTGGAATAGAAGCTCCCACGTTGTGGCCTAAAATAGAGGTGCCGCAGTGAGTAAGATAGAGATTGATTAATATTTTCAGGCAGCAGGGTCTCCCACCGTGGCAAAATTATCTCTCGCCGTAGCGCCAGACACCAAATTTCTGTAAATCAAAAGCCATTTCAGTCGATGGAAGGAGAAGAAACCGAGGGAGAAAGGAGGAGCTCCGCTAGGATAATAAGAAATTGGACATGTGGAGGCAATTTTCGGACTTTAGGAGCTTAATTACAAGTTGGTATATGATCCCTCCTCTTCTCTTTTCTTTTTCTCTGAGTTTTCAGTGATTTTTGGAATTATACTTGGGGATCTGGTTAGGTCAAATTTCCTCCAATTAAAATGATTGTTCTGGCATTGTAGAAGTGTTATATAGTGTTAAGAAGGTTTGAGTATGAGTATGATTTAGTATAACCCTAAGTGAAAATGGTTTAGGAAGTTTGGGAATCCAAATTGTATGTGTTGATTTATGATTTGAATGGTTGTTTGGGACTCCTTAGTCTGTGATTATACTAGTGGGGCATTGGGTTAAGCTTGAATGATAGAATTATAAGTTTTGGACATGACATGCTTTATATTAATTGAAGATATTATAGTATTGTAGTGGTCGTTTGACTAATTGGAAGAGTATGATTCGTGTTTGGTGCTCCGGAGGCTTGCCTAATCCCCCGTGTGTGTGTGTGGTGTCGGTGATCTTAGATAACTAGGTGTTTGTTTTATAATTGTTGATTTGTATTTATATATGTGTATATATATGTATATGCATATTTTCATTCATACCACGATATCATTATGTGTATGTATGGTTTCATATACATATCATGGCATGCACACAACTAGACAAGGTATGAATCCCGATCCTTGGTACTTGTATATGATGATGATGAGTATGATATTGTGTGTGTGTATATATATGATTTTACATCATCCCTAGACAATTGCATGCTAGAATGACCATGATGATGATTATATTGTTAGAGCCATGTTAGCATGGTGTTGACAACATCACCATTTGATTTATATTGTGTGGTGGATTGGGAGGTGATGATGAGATGTGATATGATGATGAGATAAGATATGATATGATATGATGATATTATAATATGGTGATATGATGGAACATTCTTTCCTCTAAATCCTTTCCTATAGCCAGGAGAGCCGGGTGGCAGTGGATTGCACCTTTTCTAAATCACCACCAATTCGGGTGGTCTAGGGGAGGAGAGCCACGGCCAAAGTATTAGTGTGACCTTTGGCTGGGTGCACTAGTGTGAGGAGTATGGTGATGTCTCGGAATCAGTTTTCACTGGCTGTTGGAAGAATTACTTATTTGAAATATCTTGTGATGACGTCAGCTCGTGGGTTTAGTTGTGTATGAGAGATATATGCATACAATGACATTCTGCATCGCATTACATTATTTGCATATATGTGTGGTGTTGCTGATATTGTTGTATGTGTGTGTTTGTCCCAGTTACTAAGACTTTATCTCACACCCTCCTTAGCTAACATTTCAGGTGAAGATTCTGGTACTAGTCTGGAGAAGACCAAAGATTCATAATCCTCTCTACTATTAGGAATAGCAAGTATATTGGTGTTTTACCGCTTTGATTTATATAATGACTTGTGCCAAGTAGAGTTGTGTGTCTATATATATGGTCTTGTCATCTTGGTAGTATTATCTATATGCTATGTGATGATATAGATGATTATGTGATGATATTGATGATGATGGATGATACATGATAGGTGGGGATATGTGCTATGTATGGTTTGTATGTGTGATAATGATTTGGATCCCGATATGGATCATGGTTGTTGGAGCACGTGTCTGTGAGCCGGATTGATCATATGTGTGAGCCCAAAAGGGGTTTTGGGCCTTGTATGTTTGTTTTATGCATGTAGCCCATTGTATGGAATTGGAGTTCAAGGAGGTCACATCTCAGAGGAATGGTTTCTCTGAGGTGAAACTTCCTTGGACAAGTTAGTTGAGTTAAATAGGACTTGTGTGAATGATCCTCAAATGTCAAAATTGCTTTGTTTGGCAATTAAGGCATATAGGTTATGTGTTTTGGTAAAAAAGTGATCAAAGTAGTCATGAGCATCCAAAATCTTCATACGAAGATGAATTTAGGTTAAACTGGTGTCTATAATTAGATTGGGACAAGATTAATCTGTAGAAGTTGAAATTAGGTCAATCAGAGGTCAGAGTACAAAGTTGTGTGGGTCGGAAGTTCGTATGAAAAATCAGCAATTTGCTGATACATGTTCTGATATAGGAGCCGCTGCGCTAGAAGTGTGGCCGCAGAACCAAGTGCTATTGCCTTTCCCAAGCCACGGTTGCACTATAGCTCGCTATGGCTCAGCTCTGTTCTGATTCTTTTTTGTGTTATTGATGTTTTAGGAGTTGTTTCGGGGTCTCTGGGAGTAGGTTGTTACAACTTCCATCTTATTTATGGGGCCTAGTTGGAAAAACAAATCTGATTTATGTGCCATTTACCATGTAAAATTCCAGAAGCATTCCTCTATAGTTTACCAAGACATGCTAGAACTTACCAAGAAAATGGTTGAGCTTTATATAGAACACTTGTGAGAAGTTGTTGATCAATGTGATGGGAGTGATGGTTGTGATTGAGACTAATCTCCCTTGCACTCTTCAAGCTCTCATGATTGGTATCTTAGTTATGAAAAAGTGATCTTTAGGGTTGATAATTTTGTTATATATTGCAACTAACAATAAGGATATCATCATGTTAACAACTTCATTGTTTGCTACAATGGTGGCTACGACAAAGGAATTGACATGCAGCAACTTAAGACAGACCTTGGCATGAAGCGCATCACTATCAAGTCTCAAACAAATAGATGGGTCTTCATTGATACCAACTTAGGCTTCCTCATATTGGCCAAGGGATGTTCCCAAACTTGAGCTATGGAGGACTATGACAAAATTGGTTTTTGTTGACGGCTTTGAATTGCCAACTATTAGGGCCTATTTGGTTTATTATTTTGTAAACCAAATTATGATTTGTAAACATCAGTTTTTCCTCTTTTACCAAATAGGTTTGTAGCAAACTTCACTATTTTTACCAAAACTTCATTTTTATAAATTGTAGCTAACTTACTTTCTGTAAAATTGAAAACCAAATGGGCACTTAAGCATCGGCATGAAGGTAGTTTTTGTTAGCAGTTGTAACAAACAACAAAAGTTGACATTTATTCGTGGTTATTTAAATAGCTATCTACAAAAGTAGACTTTTGTACCCTCTTTTTGCTGGTATTTTTTCTTTAATAACAATTAACTATTGGGCATCAACAAGGTCCAAATATGTCATAGTGGAAGGGGAGGGCTAATTGAAAGTTTCAAAAGAATATTTATATTTCACCTAAGCATCATGAGATGGTAGTTGTATTCTACATTGGCAAGCTTTGAAGAATTCAGCACTGGCTAGTTGGGGTTTATAATAGGTTTTCACATTTGTGGTGGAGTCTTGGGCGTCTAATATCTTCGTAAATTTGTTTTTCTAGTAATATGCAGAGTTGTATTTTTTAAGACTTAGTCTTGACTTGTTTCAAAATTATAATTAAACTTGAATGCCTATTTGTGACCAAAGTCTCCTCTAGGGTTTGAAAAACCAGACGGACCGGTCGATCGGGTCAGGAATCGGTTCCAAGTTCGGTCTGGTTGCATATCTCAACCACCTGTTTTCAGAATTGGTGAGAACTAGTGGAAAACCGATTGAACCTGTCCAATTTATTTTTAAATTTTTTTTTAGTTTCTAAGATAAAAAACATTATTTTTAGTATAAATTTTTTTCTATATTATAATATTGTATAAGTATTATTATGATATATAATTATTAATAATGATACATTTACCTGACAAATAATATGAAAATAGAATATTAATTGACTATTTTGAATTCAAAATATAATTATAGATAAATATTAATTTATTTAAATTTTAATATTAGGTTGTAAAACTTATTAATACTATTTTTAATTTTCTACATAATATATAAAATTAAAAAACTTTTAAATTTATTACCACAGTTTCAAATTCAATTGAACCACGATTGAATCATTAAATCTTGAACCTATACCTTAACCGGTTCAATATTCGGTTTGATTTTTTGACCTTGGTCTCCTCCAATGTTTATTTTGTTTATTTATCACTCCGGTTAAGAAATGTTCATGTAATTACATGTTACAAAAGTTCAAAAACGGAAGGAGAAGAAATTAAGTAATATTAGAAAAAATATTTTGAAAATGGAAGGACATATAATATTAAATGTTTTTAATTAACATTAACTGGTTGAAAATTTTATAAATGGAAAGTTAAGAATATTAAACATGGCAAGGCACTGACACACCTAAAAGTATAGCATATTTCAAGAGAGATTTTAAAGGGAATTACATCCTTCCACGACTTTAAATACTTTGGCTGTTGTGTGAGTTTAAAGAAAGTCTCTTCTTCTTATAAAGAAACGAGAAGCACAATACAGTATGTTTTTATTGTTATAGTATTATTCAATGACAATGTTATTTATTATTATTTTTACTTATTCAAACATATTAACGAAAACTTTTTACTATAAATTTATTCTTTTTTTTTCATTGTTCATGCCAAATGCCTTTATATCCTTTATATCCCTCAAATAACATCGATAAGAAATTTGACTAGCTTGAACTGAATTTCCATCTCATCTCTCTATAGTCAATAATGCTTAATTGTTGAGCAATATGTATAACCCTCAAATTATAACCTTCACTTATGTCATAGGAATAGTCATGCCTAATTTTTTGAATATTGGTTTTTTTTTTTGACAAACATTTGAATATTGGTTTTGAAAGTAGGCGAATATGCATATTGATAATAAATACTAGAGACTCAATTTGTGTATGATAAAGCATTTTATTATATTTTATTGAATCAGGAGCTTTTGAAAATACTAAATGAAAAATGATTCAAATCAAATATTAATGGAAGCATTTACATATTAGTAAACAAATATTCAAACAAACAGGCCTTAATATAATACTATCTCTCTTTTTACAAAGAAAGCCAATAAAAACTAAACTACCCTACAGAACAAGAAAGGAAAGAGCCAGCTTCCTCCAGAGGAAGAAAATGAAGACCAACAGGTAACGTAAGAGCACGTTTGGCGATGTGATCAGCTTCAACATTATCTTCTCTTTGAATGAAACCGAGATCAACAATCCAGTCACGACGCAGTAGATTCCGACATTCAGAAATCAAGTCCCAATGAGCATGAGAATCATTATTTGCATCTTCAATCAGATTCAGCACCTCTAATGAATCACTTCTTAAACCCACCTTCCTATGTCCTCCATCTCAAGCTCTTCGGAGACCAAGAAGACATGCCTAAAGCTCAGCCACAAGAGGATCTCCATAAGATAATTTAAGCATAAAGACTTCCAGTAAAGCATGATGATTATCCTTAATGATACCCCCACAGCTTGTATTATAATGAAAATGGGAATAAGCTCCATCTACATAAACAGTAACCCAGCCTTCCTGTAATAAAGGAGGAACTCCTTTATCTTTCACAACACCCCGAATATTCACTCGCCTCAAACTCAAGCGTGCTTCATTATAGCAAGAAACAATAGCCTTGGCCCTGGACAGAGTTTGATGAGTGTAAATGGTTCGATTGTCAAATATTCTGTCATTCCTACGCTTCCAAAGGAGCCAACAAGTAACAACAAATAACTCTTTCCAATGACCTTCCATCTAACCCACAGTCGTAGTAATATTCAAGTAGCACCACTTGCATAAATTATAAGAGAAGAATCTTGTTGAAAGACTCGGTTTGATTATGGAATTCCGCAAAGCTTTTATTTCTTCACAGTCACAAAAAATATGATTAGCATCCTCTACTTCATGGTGACACCAAATGCAAGAATCCGAAGTACTCATGCCTCTCTTTTTCCTAGCCTCATTTGTCAAAAGCTTATTATGGAGTAATAACCAAAAGAAAGACTTACATCTCTGAGGAATGTGCAATTTCCAAATTTTATTCCAAATAGGATGAGAATAATCATTATCACCATTGAGCATATTGTAAGCAGATTTAAGAGAAAAATTGCCATGTTTTTCAAGTGTCCAACAAAATGTTTCACTTCCATTTTGCCCAACAACGCCCTCAGCACCTTGCATGACTTTTTCCCAACTATCTCGAATCTCCATCCATAAACGTGACCCTATCCGAGATCTGTCAATATTGGGGGGTAAGTCATTCCCACAATGATATTTACTTGTGACTACTCTTGCCCTTAAAGTGTCTTTGTTATTTATCAATCCCCATCCTGCCTTCATCATAAATGCCTTATTTTGTAGTCTTGCATGGCGAATGCCCAAACTACCTCTTTTTTTCTCTTTGCAAACCTTATTCCATGCCACAAGATGAGTTTTATTATTATTTTTTTCATTAGTAGATCCCCAAAGAAATCCTTTAGCTTTCTTCTCCAGCTCATCATAAGTTACTAAGGGAAGAGAACAAGTTTGCACAGGATATAAAGGAATAGCCTGAACCACAGAAGTAACAAGAGTATGCCTTCCTGCAAGAGAAAGTGCATTAGCTTTCCAGTTGTTCAGTCTCAATTTCACCTTATCTACCACATATTGGTAAGTATCTTTCTTAACTCTATTATGGTGCAGGGGAACTTCCAAATATTTTCCAAGATCCGAAGTGCAAGTAAACCCAAGCTGATCACTAAGCTTAGAAACTCAAGTATGATTAACATTTTTAGAAAAGAAGACACGCCTCTTATTCTGACTAACTATCTGCCCAGAAACATTGCAAAAAGTATTCAGACATTGCTTAATTACCTCCACTTGTTCCATAGAAGCTTTCGCAAAGAGAAGGAGATCATCTGCAAAGAATAAATGCAAAATAGGTGGCCCATCTTTGATAAGTCGAACAAGTTTCCAAGTCTTCTGGTGAACAACCTGTTGAATCAAATGGGCCAACTTTTCAATATAGATAACAAAGAGATATGGAGAAATTGGATGCACTTGGCATATGCCTCAGGTAGGAGAAAATTCCCGAGTCTTACTCCCCTCCCAAAGAATTTGCATAACAGGAGAATAGATGCGTTGTCTAACAACATTAATAATAGAATCAGGGAGATTTATTTCTTCAAGGCACTGCATAATAAAACTCCATCAAAGCCTGTCATAAGCCTTCTCAAGATCTATCTTAATAGCCATAAAACCTTTCTTACCTTTCATATTACACATATAATGTATAACTTCTTGGGCAATAATAACATTATCAGGACCAAGTCGACCAAGAACAAAGCCACATTGATTAGGAAAAATAATAGATGGAAAATTCCTTTAATTCTGTTAGCTGTCACTTTTGTAATAGCTTTGTAAATAACATTTTAGAGACTAATAGGGCAAAAATCCTGAATTGTCTTAGGTTGATCCTTTTTAGGAATAAGAACAATGAGGGTCCCATTAAACTCTTCAATTAAAGAAGGTTTCCTAAAAGCTTCTTGAACAAAATTAATAACAGAGGTACCAGCATGATTCCACCGGCTCTAAAAAATAAAGCATTAAGGTCATCCGGTCTAGGTAATTTAAGAGCACCCATATTAAAAATAACCTGCTAAATTTCCTCTCGTGTTATTGCACATCCTATTGCACTTAGCTCAAAATCTTGAATATCGGGGTAAGAAAAAGAACCAAGCTGTTCATAATTTGAGCTTTCCTTTTCTTGAAATAAATTTTTATAAAAAGCTAAGGCATTAGTCTTAATTTCTTCTTTTTCAAAGAGCCAAATACCATCATTAGTCATTAGTGCCTCAATTTTATTTCTTCTTCTTCTAGCATTTGCCTGGCATGAAAATACTCTGAGTTTCTGTCACCAAATACATAAAACTCACATTTAGATTTTTGACCCCAAAGGAGTTCCTCTTGAATTAAAACATCTTCAAGCTCTCGCCACAACTTTTGGAGAAGGAGATCCATTGATGGTTGGTTGAAGCACTTATAAGAAAAATTATTAAGACCTTCCAATCTATTAAGATGTCTTATCTTTCGATCCAAATGCCCATATACCTCACGACTCCAAATTTTTAAATTCAAAGTAAATTGAGTTATATTTTCCTGCCTTATCTTGTCCCCATGCCACGATCCTTCTGCAAAATTACTAAAATTCTTGTGAAGAACCCAAGAAGCAACAAAGTGAAAGGGAGTCTCCCTACCAATATTTCTATTATCATCTTCACCCAAACGAAGAAGAAGAGGGCGATGATCGGATTTAAAGAAAGGGAGGTGAAGCTCAGAAGCTTTAGGATATAAGAGAAAAAAAAATTAGAATTAACAAGAACTCTATCAATTCTACTTTCACTATTTCCTCTCCTCCATGTAAAATAAAGGCTACGACAACCTAAATCATTAAGAGCCAGCTCCTCCACCCAAGAACTAAAATCACGATCAATAAAACTACTTGTTCGCGTAGAAGAACGATGATCCTGTAAATACAGAGTGCCATTAAAATCCCCACCAATACACCAAGCCCCTTGCACCGTGTTACTAATGGCTTTGAGAGCATTCCAAGCTCTCTTCACTGAATTAGGACTACCATACACAGCAGTAAAAAAAAAAGATTTGATATTATCGTTAACAACACACAGGTGAACAAATTGTTCATGAACATCAACCACCTTAAACTTCCAATCACCATTTTTTCAGAGAACCCATAAACCTCCACTAAAACCCCGAGCATCAACAACTTAATAATTAGGAAAACCAAGTTTCCTAGCTATATTACGAGCTTTGTCACCACTTAAACTAATCTAAAAAATGGTGAGAAAATCAATAGTATGTTTTTTGGAAATTTCACGGATCAAACCTAGAAGGGATTTAGATCAAGTACCTCTGCAATTCCAAAATAAACAATTCATTTACCCCGTACAGGGAGGAGGGGGGTGAATTTGCTCCCCTCTCCCTCATAAAAAATATTCATACCATACAGGGGGAGGGGAGTTGCCCCTATTTGGAGTGATATTTTGAGGTTCCTCCCCTCCCACCCCCCCTTTTTTTTATAAATTTTTTTAAAATATTAAAAATTAATAAAAAATTTTAAAAATATAAAAATATTTATTTAAATGTCCCAATATCAAAAAGTATTAAATTTAAGTTTTATATTTCAAAAAGTGAGTATAAAAAATTTTAGTATTGAGTATAAAATATTAAAGTATAATTTTATACTCAAAACTGAAATTTTTTATACTCATACAAATGATAGAAACTTCTTTAATTTCAAGAATAAAATAATTAAATTATTATTAACTTCACTCCCCTCCTCTCCCCTCCTGAACCAAATAACAAATTATTAAAATTCCTCCTCTTCCCTTCCTTTTCCTCCTCTTCCCTCCATATCTCATCTCTTCTCCCTTCCTCTTCCCTCCACCTAAAATTCTTCCCTTTCCTTTCCTCCTATCAACCAAAGCCTTAGACCCAACATGGGGGGTTTCAATGCTTTTAGGCCCCCCAATATCATGTTCCATAGTTACAATCTGGCCTCTAATAACGTGTTGTCCAGTCCCATGAAGGTTATCCAATTCCGTGTTAAAAAATTTAGGCCCATGTGGATCGCGCTCCTGCTCCAAGACACCACCCCCATCACTTGCTTCAATAGAATTTGGATCTGGCTTACTAGTTGAGCCCAATTCATCCTGAAGGTCCATCAGCACATCAAAAGGATTTGGAGCATTAAGGAAATCAGAATTCATGTTTGAGAAATAACTTGGGCCAGCCCGTTGCTTAGAGTTGGGCTTATGAAAATTACACTTTTCCTTGCCTTTAGTTTTTTTCCTTCCCCTTCTCTCTTTCATTTTGGTCAACAGGAACCCATTTTTGTTTATTACTGATGTCACGTCCCAAAAATCTGGTATTTCCATTGGTGCCCGACAGTGTATTACTCTTCTCCTTCTCCACACTATTCTCCATTTATCACTTCCAATATTCTCGCGATACCCATAATTACCAGATCGCTCTCTCATGATTTTCTCATGCAATTCCTCTCTCCTCCCCCTAATTCGGGTATTTCCGTTCTTCCACCTCCTCAGACGTCGAACCAGATTCCAGGCTCCAATTCCGTCACCTTCGGGCTGAGATTCCTCAGCACCGTCAGCCATTCCGCCGTCGCCCCTCCTGAAGCGCTTTGGATGTTCAGAAACAACTTGCATAACATCAGTGTTACCTCCTTTATTTGTCTCTTTCAGAGCATCCCCAGAAACCTTCTCCTTCTCCACCTCCTTTTTTCTACTCTCGTTCATAGCTTCATGGTGCTTTCCAGGTTGCTCGTGCAAAATACACTTCCTTGGACAAACATCTCTATGATGCCCATACTTCTCACAATTGAAGCAAATGAGATGTAACCCCTCATATTCTATATATCTTTTTTTCCCAAAAATTTTAACAGATGCTTTCAACCTCTTTTGTAAATCAAGTTCGACACATATCCTGGCAAACCTACCCCTTTCGCTTGTATAAGTGATCATATCAATCTTCAAAGTTCTTCCAATTCCAGAACCAATCTTTTTCAAAGCATCCGCATTAAAAAATTCCAATGGTAATAATGGGATCCTAATCCACACTGCAATCTTTTTCTGGTAATCAGCATTCCAAGGATTGAAATTTGGTCACCATCGTTGGACTACCAAATAATGATCAGCGATCATCCAAGCGCCTTCCTGGTAAACATAATTCGTGTCCCCACTAGATTCAAAAGATACCACAAAATATCGATTATCCAAATCTCAAGTCTTGAATGGCATTGATGTCTTCCATAAATTCACCAGGCATCTCTTCATGACCCAAAGTGGAATATTCTTACCAAATAGTTTAATAATAAGTGACTTTCGCCACGGTGCACACCAGTTCATATTCCTCCTGAGAAATCTCCACCGTCACACAGTCATCATCATCATCAGAGTTCTCCTCTAAGGTCTGGGTTTAAGATTTGTCATTAACATTTGTTAAAAAAAATACTATCTCTGATTTTAAATATAAGTCATTTTTAATTTTAACTATATCAGATATATTAAGAGCTCTCTTGGTATAATTCCAGGAAAATAGTTTCCCATGGTTAACTTCCCGAAAAATTCATATATAATCTTCTTGTTTTATTTTCTATTTCTTGATATGTTTAAATAAATTTTTAAATAAATATATGATATTTTAATTTTAAAGACATAAATATCTTTTATATTAAAAAAAAATTAATTAAAGAATTAAAGGCCTTTTGGAAAAATATCATAACATGCTCGGAAAGTAGAACTTCCCTAGGTTTAGGGTTTCACTTAAGAAATTCTACTTCTTAAGTTAAATTCAATTTTCTGGGAACTTTTAAATTTTTTTTTTCAAGCCAAACAACATTAATCAGTTCACTTTCTGAGAAGTTTAACCCCCCACTTTCCCCATACTAGACAAGCCCTAAGAAAAATTGTTAAACTCTTTAAATTTCTTTTAAACTTAATTTATTTTCCAAATTTTCCCCTAATTAAATGATGTAATTTTTCAATAATAAGTTTAATTAATACTACTTTTTCAATAGTTAACTAGAGATATGTATTAAAAAATATATTTAATAATTTAGATATGATTTATATTTTGGACTGTAAAATTTTTTTTTTCAATGAGCTATATTTGAGAAGAGAGGCAGAGGCAGTATTGTGCGTTGAATATGATTAATTACTTTTACATTTTGTAGGACAAGTAAGTGATACAAACTCCCAGTCACCTTCCTCATAAAGGTGAAAGATACCCTCCAAATCATTGTCGAATTATCCTTTTTAAATTTAATAATAATCGAAAGTGTTTTGCTTTTTGTTTTGGGGAATCACATTTTGGGATCAATATCTCAAATTAATTATAAAGCAAAATTTTTTACTACTTGCTCTTTCAATTTTGCAACTCAGTCTCCCGTTTTTACCACTGATTTTTAGTTAAAAGTCCTTTTTTGTGATTAATTTGAGATACTGGTCCCAGGATGTGATTCCCCCTTTTGTTTTTCTCTCCAGTTTTCACAATTTAAATCGTGTCCGTCTGATATATTTGTCCTTGTGTTTTCATAAATTGGTTTCTTTCTTTTTCTTTCTTTTTTTCCTTGGAGGGGGGATTCTGCCCATGGCCCACTCCTTCAGTCCCTAAGCCAAAAACTATGGTAATCAGTAAAAAGAAGCATGGCATATGATTCTAATTGAAAATATCAATACGCAATAATGAAATAGCTAAACAATGTATGTTTATATTTAAAATGATATATAATTTATCCAGGCCTAGGGGGCCAGATTAAATTATACATAATTTTAATGTTTATCCTATCAAGTGTTATAACATACATCACCAAATATAAAATAATATTATTGAATATTATATAGTACATCTTATATAGCACCATACCAAATATTGTATAGAATTAAACTTTTATCCTATCCGGCTTTATCTTATACATTGTGCCATACAAATTGTCCTTTGTGTATCCACAATAAGTTAAACAAGGACGACGTTTGGCTAATGCACCACCACAATTTGAAGTTTGAACCACTTGTGCGATCGCAGTCTATAACTCGGCTGTTTGTTCAAACCACGTCGTTTTGGTGCAAGAAATCTGGGACGTTAATTACCTGAAGAAATAGTTGCCATCCGTTGCCTATTCTTATTATTCATCTTCCTTCTTCTCTAGAACTAGAAGTCGAAGGCTTTAGCAGGCAAAATAGAAGCTCAAGCGAGGTGGAAGGTTTTACAGTGAATTGGGATTTGTAAGAGAAATTTTATGGGTAGTTTCATGCATTTGAATATATAAAAAAACAATAGAACAAGTAATTACAAGAACAAAGAAAGGGGAAAGTTAGATTCCCAGAGAATCATGAAGCACAAGCTGCTTAATAAATCTAGATGCAGAATCCATAACATAATGTCATTTTTTCCAGAAAACAAGGCTAGAGAAACTCTAAAAGATTACAAAAAGGGGAAGAAGAAACCTCTAGAAGATTAATAATGTCATATGTTAAAGATTTGTTATGCTACTATATATGGGTTTCACATGCTAATTTTTTTAAAAATATTTTTTAATACTTGTAGGAATAATTGATGGATGCAAATCTCAGTCCTGGACTTGGTCTTTATTTTTTTGACCAACAGTTCTCAACTTAATCTTGAGTTTGATGATTTAGAAAAGCCATAAAGTGTGATTTGGGTCTTGTTTCCGTGTGTGGAGCGAATCCGTGTGCTCCATGCACGCAGTACATGCCCTAACTCATCTTTTTTTTTTTCATTTTGATTTAAATATTTAAAAAAAAGGGAGAGAGCCAGTCTAGGATTTCCACGCACATAGTGTGCGCCACGCACAGAATCTAGTCCCGTGTGATTTTAGCACACGTCAAAAGTTGCCAAGGTTTTGAAAAAGTGATAGTTCTCTCTTCGTACATACTTGCCTTTTATTTTTCACTCGTGTTCTTGCTGGTATGTCTCTCACCTACGATGGTCGGGATAATCTACCACCGAGAGAATGGGGTTGTTCTCCGGGACAGGGTAGCCCCTCAGATTGACATCATTCTCTTGCTAATCCCGATCAGTTTAACAAATATGTAGAGGATAGGAGTGGGAAGAAACTGAAACAGGATGGTGATAACTTTAATGGTAGATGTGTGAGAACTACATATGAAGATGTGTGGTCGACGGTGGGGGAAGTTTCTTCACCAAGAAGTTAGGATCGTTCTAGCTATTTACATAAACTTACTGGTGGTTTATAAACAGGGGATTCCATTGTCTAAGGATTGTCATGTTGAAGATGAGCATAGTGGGATAATGTATTAGAGAATGTAGTAATAGGGAAAAGAGGAGTTGGTAACTTTGAAGCAGATTTCAGGATCATAGAAAATAATGCATTGAGTTATGATAGACCCAAATTTGTCTTCTCTAAGTGGGTGAAGGAGAAAATGTGCAAATCATGGTATTCTACTCTCATTGTTAAGCTCCTCGGAAGGGAGATTGGTTTTAAAGCTCTAGAAAACTGTCTATAAGGTATGTGGGCTCGCCATGGTGGTATTGATCTGGTTGGTTTGGGATATGGATTCTTCTTAGTTAAATTTGACAATTATGACGATTATGAATTAGCATTGGAGAGAGGCCCATGGATGATTTATGATAGCTATTTGACAGTAAGAACATGAAAGCCTGAATTTAAACTAGCTATAGAGAGTATTACCATTATGTCTACTTGGCTTCATTTTTCTTTCCTACCTATGGAATACTATGATGAGAAAATTCTGACTTTTATGGAAAATAGTGTTGAATAAGAAGTTTTGATTATTCCAAATAATTAGAGCTTGGAAGGAGAATATCAAAGGAGTGTAAAAATATAAAAGTGAAGAAATCCAATGAAAAACGTGTGGAGATTTAGTTGTTAAGATTTCTCACAACGTATACTTGGTAAAAGGCTTTGATTCTCTGTTATTCATGTCACCACAACATTTAAACTTGTATTTTTCACAGTTATACTATATTAGCATATGTTAGATTTGGAAAACACTAATTAACAGATGAATTTTGGTGTTGATTCTTATATAATTTGTGCAAAATTCAAACTTTGCTTACTGAAATTTGAAGTTCCAAAGTTATTATCTCTGATAGACGAATTTCAAATTCTAAAATTCAAATTTTGAGTTAAGCATAATTAGTAAAATGAGTAAAATTCATCTAAGACCTAGTCAAAATTTGAATGTTATTAAAGTGGATAAAAAGTTCAAAATTACTTCATCTAACAGACGAACTTTGGATGTCAAAATTCGAATTGTGAAATGAGAACTTGTATGTCTCGTTAGAACATATCTCTAACAGACGAACTTTGAAATGTAAAATTCAAATTTCATAGAGGAAAACTTTTGTATCATGTTGAGGAAGCCTCTGACAGACAAATTTTAGACTATAAAATTCAAACTTTGAATGCATCATGAAAATATGAGATAACAGTTCAAACTCAATATATGCACTTTTAATATGAAAATCTGTATGTTCTAATATGGGATATATTTGACAAATTCAAAATTCAAATTTTACTTTTAAACAGATGAATTTTGGAAGTTCAACATTAAAGTCCTGAGCTTATGGTCTCTGCGAAATTTGCATGTTGACACCCAAAATTCAAATTTATGTGTATCAGACACATTAAATGCGGTTGGTGAACGACAAGTTTTGTAGAGCAACCATTGGTTAACATCTCTAATGGCTAGATTTTGTGTCTAATAACTAGTTAAGTCATAAATTTATAAATAGAACTTTATTTAAAGTTGTGGAAAATAATTTTGATGCTGAATATACTAAAACTTTGTTGAATTCATTAGTCAAACCTTTTTACTCTCACACTTCATTTATTATACTTTAACTGTCATATCTACTCTAATTTAGAGAGTTTTCTTTCTGTGTAAAATCTTTTCCTTATTTAGAAGAAGGATTTCTTGTGAGGGGATTCACAAGGGAATTGGGGAAATACTTTGTAAGAGTGGAGAATGTAAAGTTTGAGTATTTTTAGAACAGAGCACGAGTTTGTACTGAGGTATTGCAAGGGGCTCATTGAATTCTTACTTATAATGAAAATGTCAAGTGGTGGCTTGGGGATTGAACGTAGGTCAAGTGGATCAGACCGAACTAGGATAAATTTTTTTGTCCTTTCATCCTTTACCTTATGTTTACCTTCATTCTCTTTGTACTCTGTTTTTCTATAAACTTCTATTATCACTGTAATATCACATTTTTACAGAAAAATTTTAAACTTTCCAATTCACTCCCCTCTTAGGAAGCCAACAATTCTAACAAAAAGAATTAGAAAGACGGTGAAAGTAGATATGTGTACTTTGTTACACTAAAAAGGTGCCTTTGCTAGAGTTTGTAGAGAAGTAGATTTGAGCAAACCTCTTCTACCAGAGTTTGAATTGGGAGACAAGATTTTTAAAGTGGAATATGAAGGCTTACATTTCCTTTGAGGGAAGTATGCTGTGCATGGACATTTTATAGAAGCTTGCCCAAAGAAGAACCAGGGGATGATTATTCAGAACAATGCCTCTATCATGTCTAGAGGAGATACTATTTTGGTAACAATTCAAAAAGATAACCCACAAATCTAGATAGTGGTAAAGAAGGACAGAAGAACTAAGCCACTAAAGAAGTTGGGTCCAATGGGTAGTTTGGGAGCTAAGTTGGGTTCCAGATTTGAGACTTAGCGGGTGCAGATTTGATTGACAGGAATGATGGGTATGGAGGTAATCAGGAGTTGGTGATGGCTACAAGTATTAGGAAGCTGATGCATTGCAGGAATGAGAAGGGAGAGAAGATTAAAAGTAGAAAGCAGAAAGTGATGGTAGAAAAATGTGCTAATATCCTGAGGACAAAAGAAAGTTCCAATCAGATAATTGACCAATCGGTTTGCTCTGTTACTGAAAATCAGAAGGAATATTGTGAAGTAGCTTGAGGATAAAATTTGGAGAAGACAAATTGCAATTCTAATGAGGGCCCAAGGAGTGAAAATGTGAAGCCCAATTTAAAACAGGGATGAGAAGATGCCAATAATAAGCTTATTACTAGTGAACTTGATCCTTTATTTTTGGTGTAAGGAGTTAGGCTGATGGAGATATCTGTTCCATCACCTCAATGTACTGGGGGGAAAGAGGTTAGAATGGATGATGTTCCACTCAATGGGCCTGGTGATCCATTCTATAATGATGAGAGAGTTCCGAGTTCAATGACTGAATTGGACCTTGTGAGGCCAATAATGTGATCTGGGTTTCTTTTCACATTTTTTTTACTTATGATGATGGGAAAGATTACAGTCTAGAATGCTAGGGGAGTTTGTGGTCATGAGTTTTGGGGGCATTTGAAGTTGCTATGCTAGCTAGAGTCACCGGAGGTTATAGTGTTACTAGAGACAATGAGCAATGATGGGAAGCTGTATGGAAACTTTCAGAAGTTGGCTTATGATAATTTCTTTGGGGTTCTAAGTATGGGTAGATTGGGAGGCATTGCTGTTGTGTGGAAAAGTTAGAAAATCAATAACTCAATTCTTAATTACTCCAATAAGATGATTCATATGAAATGCAAACTTTTTAGAGGAAAGATGTTTCTCTTTTCTCTATTTATGTGATTCCTCATTCTAATCATCATGTCAAACTTTGGGAGGAACTCATCAAAATGTCAAAAGGTATCATTCTACCTTAGCAAGTAGCTGGCAATGTCAATGATATTTGTGGGCCAAATGAAAAGAAGGGTGGAGCTTAAATTAATGTTAATAGATGTAACTTGTTTCTAAACTTCATCAATCAGAGTGCTTTTTTTTTTTTTGTAAATAAGAATAATCCTAATGCTCATTGATCCTCTCATAGAAAATGATGAAAAATTTGCGTATGTATCACCATCCTAAGCAAGCAAAATGATGAACTCAATAGCAAAAACACTAAGGAAATAAATTAAACTAGGAAAAGAAATACATTGCAACCACCTCCTAGTTAGAAATTCTCTCTTTCGACAGAATCAAATCTTGAGAATCTTAGATATTGCTTGGATACATGAAGACTCTTACCTTTGCTCCTATTATCTAGGTGGAAAATTAGACTTGAATTTGGACCAGGCAATACCATTGTTAGCATGAGGTCAGATAACCAATACCATTGTTAGCATGAGGTCAGATAACCTTACCCCAAATGCAACGATATTGGCTTCCATCCTTCTTCATGTATCCCTGTAAATGTATGCCATGCGCTTGCCACAATACCATGCAACCTCTTCCTTTGAGTTTACTCCCTCAATCTTGATAAGTGATGTGTTTGGGTATTGATTTTACTTGGACCTCTTGTATCCAAGGATCGAAACATAAACTCAGAGTGCTCTTGCTGATCTGGAGTTTAATGGACCTATTTTTACATGGAAAGGTCCCAAATTAAATGGACTTCGTAGAGTTTATGAAAGGTTGGATAGAGCCTTTAGCAATGAGGCTTGGCTTTCAAATTATGGGTCATGTTCTATATCTGTGCTTGTGCGTGTTTCATGCTCTGATCATAATCCCTTGATGATTAGTCTAAAGGATGATCAAGTTGGGAATATAGAGAATTAAACCAAGAACTTGATCTAAGTTTGTGGCTGGAAGAGTTTCCATGGTTCCAGAAAGCTAGAACCACTTGGATTGAACAAGGTAGATAGGAATACAAAATATTACCACTTGAAGACTAAAAACAAACTTTAAAAGATTGTGATGGTGAATGGATTGAGGATCAACTTGCTTTGAAGAAGCATGCGGTGGATTACTTCAAATCATTTTTTGAGAAGGATGTTATAGATAGAAAAGATCTCTCTACTAGTTTAAAGTTTCCTCTCTTAGATTCAGATCAGTTATCCGGTATGCTTATTACTCCTACTGCTTCAAAAATTAAGAAAGCTTTGTTTAGTATGGGTAATTATAAAGCCCGAGGTGTGGATGGTTTTCCACCATTGTTCTTTCAAAAGAGCTGGGATATCACTGGCCATGTGGCTAGACAATTTGTTATTAATGCTTTACATGGTAATATTAGTCTTGCAGAGGCTAATCTAACCTTGTTAACTCTAATTCCTAAGGTTGATTTCCCTAAAAAAATAGCTCAATGTTGGCTTATTTCTTTATGTAATGTTGTGCATAAATGTTTGACAAAGATGTTAGCTAATAGGTTAAAACTTTATGGATTCATGGATTTCTCCCTTTTGAGCTAGTTTTATTCCAGGTTGATGTATTCAAGACATTATCATTATTGGGCAGGAAATAATTCACATGCACTAAGAAAAATCTCAAAAGTAAGAAAGGGTGGCGTGTAGTTAAAATTGATTTTGAGAAAGTGTATCATAGATTGAATTAAAGATTCATTGATAAAACTCTGATTGAAATTGGCATAGGGAACTAGTTAAAGGAGATCATTATGAGGTGTATTACCTCGTTTTCTTTAAATGTTCTTTGGAATGGTGAGACAACTGAATTTTTTAAGCCCTCTAGAGGTCTTAGACAAGGGGGCCCTATTTTCCCTTATATTTTTTTTCTTATACATGGATAAGCTTACTCATATTATTTGTGATGCAATACAATGTAGATAGTGGCAACCTTTGTTGTTGGTAAAAATGGGCCCTCTATTTCCCACCTAATGTTCACTGATGATTTAATTCTTTTTGGTGAGGTTTCTTTGAATCAAATGGCTTGTTTTAAGGAATGCTCAAGATAATTTTATTTGGCTTCAGGACAGAAACTTAATATGGAGAAGTCTAGTATTTACTTTTCCAAGAATGTTAATGTTACTAATGGAAATAGGCTTGCTAATGATATTGGCTTTAAAGTCTCAACTAAACTGGGAATGTACCTTACAGTCTATTTGATTCGCTCATGTGAGGGGGTTATATGAAGTAATATGCTTTACATCACCTCAGTAGTACTATTTGATTATGCCAAATACAAGACGATGGGATTACACAATGTGAAACAGATCTCTTCAATTGCTATGATGATCCTCCCTCTTGTTTTGGTAAGTGAAAGGCATCAAAATAGTGTAAATGAGATCAAAATGACTTTTCTACCCTTTGCAAATGAGAAAAAGACACAGATCTCATCTCTTCCACACCGTCACTCTGCATCATACTCTATCTCCTTCTCATCCTCCATCGTCCTCCATTTCCAGACCATCCTCCAACGTTGCTATCATTATTCCTGTTCGAAGCTCCTTCGCACCTTGCCATTCTTCCCCATTGCAAATCTCACAGATTGTCAATTTTCTATTCGAAGCTCGTCCACATCTCATCGTTCTTCTCCATTGTAGATTGTTAATCTTTTTGTCCAAAGTTAGTCTGTATCTTGTTGTTCTTCCCCTTTGCACATCTTGCAGATTGTCATTGTCCTCCCTTTTCAAAGCTTGCCTGGCCGTCATCATGCTCGAAGTCACAAAGCTCCCATACTCGAACCCTTCACCGAGCACGACCATCTGGTGACCCCTACTCATCATCCTTCTTCCTCTGGATTCAATATTCTTTTTCCTTAATGCATTTTTCATATTTCAAATTGGAACTATTATCCGTGATGGTTTGCTAGGAAAGAAGATCGATAGGGGAGGAGTTTCTTTTTCTTTTTGGGTTAGGGGTAAAAGAGTCATTTCACATGTATTTTAATTTTTCTTTTTATAAAAAATAAATATCATCCCATCATTTCTTAATCTCATACTAAACAAATATATTGTAATCATCTTCCTATCATATCACTTTCCATCCTTCCTATCACATTACCTAACTCCTCATGTAATCGAACTAAACGGGCTATCAAGATACCCTTGAGTAAAGGTAAGAAGAGGATTGAAACTTTTAATTTTACAGTTGAGAAGATTCAGAATAGATTGTTAGGTTGGAAAGTGTGATACTTATCTATGGCAGGTAGAATAACTTTAACTAAATCTATGTTAGAAGCTATTCCTATCTATTCTATGCATATTTGCTTGATTCCACAAGGTGTTTATGATAAGATAAAAAAGATTGAAAGGGACTTTGTGTGGGGACATGAATCTAATACTAGAAAAGTTCATCTTGTGAAGTAGATCATAGATCAATATGTGCAGGCCTAATGAAGTAGAGGATGTGGGATTCAGGGATATAATAGTAATGAATCGTGCTTGTGTGGCTAAGATTGCTTGGAAATTTGTTAGTGCAACTAAGGTTTTATAGGTGGAGATTTTGAAGAATAAGTACAATTATTAAGGTGGTCATTATAACAGTATGGTTGCAAAATCTAGTGACTCTACTATTTGAAAGGCTATTTGTCATCAAACTGAGATTACTGATAAGGGATCTAAATGACTAATTAGAAGTGGTGAGTTTGCTCACTTTTTTGAAGATAAGTGGATTAATAATGATAGTGTTCTCATCGTTTGTTGTAATTCCCCTACCCATCAAACATTCTTCAAAGTACTATTAATTTTTGGGTTGATATTGATGGTAATTAGGATTTGGATAGATTAAGAATATGGTTTGAAGGGGATATCATTCACAAAATTAAAGCTATTTCCTCTCCTAATCCAAATCTTGGGGAAGATATAAGGATATGGGGATCATCTATTATAGGAGAGATTTTAGAATCAAATATGGAAGTGGAAGGTTTGGAGAGGATTATATTTACGTGGTAGGTAGTACAGAACAAACTTCTACTCAATGAAAGAAAAAACAATTGGGCTGGGTGTAGCTCCCTTTGTCCAACATGCCAAGATGCTATTGAAGATGTTTTGCACATTTTGAGACATTGTCCTTACACAAAAAACATGTGGAATTCTCTTTTCAATCATAAGCATACATAAAACATGTGGAATTCTCTTCTCAATCATAAGCATACATAGATCTTCTTCTCTTTATATGTAGTTGAATGGTTTGAATTTAATTTGAAGGAGAAGGTTGGACAAGACAGTTCGCTTCAGTGGGCTGGAGTATAGGGAAATGAGATTTGGCAATTATGGAAATGGAGAAATGCTAGTGCTTTTGATCCAAATTTCACTAGACCCTCAAATCTATAATTTATTATTTCTAGAAATCTGTGTAATTACTTTTTGCAGGATAGTAGCTGACTGAAGCAGAAAGGAATCAAAAACTAAGAGTTGAATAAGAGATAGAAGCGATACCCTCAGGGATGGGTGAAGCTGAATGTTGATGGATCGTGTCAACTATGGACTAATGATGTGGGAGGTGGAGGATTATTTAGAGATAGTGCAAGAATTTGGAAATCTAGTTTCTATGAGAATTTTGGATCTTGTTGTGTAGAGGAGGTAGAAGCTAAAGCTATGTTGATAGGACTTCAAATTGCGTGGAATCAAAGATATAGAAAGGTGATTGTTGAATTTGATGTAGTAAATGTAATCAATAAGCTCAATAGGCGTAAGTTTAATCTTCAAATTGTGAGCTCCACTATTTGTCTTATTCAGTATGATGAATATGTAATAGCAACTCATTTTTAAGGCTATTTTTAGGCAGGCAAACTCAATGGCAGACTTTCTTGCAAAAATGGGATGTTCATCTTCAAGTCCTCTTTGTTACATTATGAATGAGTGCCCCATCTCTGTTAGGCTGTTGGTTTAGAATGATTGATTGGGATCCTTATCCCCACTTGTGTAGTTTAATTGTTTAGGGCTAGTCCCTTCTTTCTTCATAAAAAAAAAAAAAGTTGTCAAGGTTAATTGTGCAGAGTTCATTGACACTTCATTAGCTTTCCCAAGTTTATACTTATTCACCTATTTTTGACTTGTTCCAACGTGAGTATGATCCACACAATACTACATGTATAAGAATATGAGGATACTGCCGTATTTGATTATATAATTAAAATGACTGATAAAAAAGGAGAGTTGAGACTAACTTTCTAGCCATCAACAGAGACCATTACTTGTAGCTGTAAGAAGTCTGAACAGTGGGGAATTATTAATAATGTGTTGCCATGTGTGGAGGATATTCTATTATCGCGATGTGGCATAGTCTAAGATATAAAGGGAAGGAAAATTGAAATTGATCCTAGACTAGAAAGATCAAATGGGCATAAGCTATTGGAATAATTTTAAATTTATGTGTGGATTAGGATTAATCAATAATCAAATTAACTATCATATACAACTATTAATTGTTAAGTAATTATGTTTAGTATTTTATTAATGAATTGGATCATGTATAAATGAATAAATGATAATAGGTTGAGATATTCAATTTACATAGTTTAGAAAAGACCCAACTCACAGAGCAAATGTAGAGTCTTTGATTAGAGGCAATTTTTGTCTTTTAACAAGATAAGCATATGTATGTATGTTTGTCCTTGGGATGGCTTTTTGCCATAGACACTATGCTTCGCATTTGAGCCACATGGCTTGTAGAAGCTCTTCTCCTCTCTTTCTTCCAACACTCATCATTGCCATTGAAACCAGCATGATTTCTTCAAATTTTCAGGTATGATTTTCTCCTAGTAGCTAATTTAATTGTTAGCATAAGCAATCATTCCCCACACTTATAAAATTAACAAGTGATGCATCTGAAAGTCTAGAGGCATTCTCTATAGTTCATCAAGACGTGTTGGAACTTAATAAGAAAGTGGTTAAGGTTTATACAAAACACTTGTCAGAAGTTGGTGATCGTAGTGATTATGGGAGTAATGGCTGTTACTAAGACTGATCTTATTTGCACTCTTCAAGCTCCTATGAATGTTATCTTAATGTACGGGATCCTTTAAAAATAAGAAATTTTAATGCAAATTTTTACAATTATAATACAATAAATTACAACAATCATATGTTTATAAATAAAAACAAAAACATAAATGTATACTAGAAGATGTAATAAAATAAATATGTATTTACAATATACCTAATATGAATATATATATTATTGAAATTAAATCTCTTTATAAACAACCTTTATTGTTGAATTACTTTGTTGCCCTTCTCATCAAGAATTAAAATCTTCATTTATTGTCTACTTTGAACTTGGAAAGCAACATATAATTAATCATGAGTAAAAACATACTTTGGTAAATACAATTGTAGTAATGCAACCCTTGATGCGCAAGATTAGTTAGTAATAAAACATTTTAAAAAATGTACTAATATCAAGTGTTAAAACTAAATAAAAATAACCATTAGAAAATATTAAATTAAATTATCAAACACTTCCTTATACATTATATTTGATGTGATTGGGCCACCTAAAGCTACCCTATATATTTCGGCCTATGGTGGGCCTGTTTGCATTTCCACATTTAATGTTTTCTATTTCAAAATCCAAAATTTTAAAAGCTTTTGTGATTTTACAATTCTCCTAATATTATTTCTTTCATATAAAATTTACATAACTAACTTATACAAATACTTTAGGTCCACTACTGACAGTCTTTTATTCCAATTATTTGGACTTTTCGATTTTAGGTACCCATGAAATTAAAGAGTGAGTGAAATTTCAAATAAAGATGGTTGCATCCATGGTCCAAGAACCATGATTTGTATTGACTTGAAATTATTAAATTTGATACTCTCAAATAATTTCTGGCAAAATTTTAATCTAATTGGTTAGAAAATTTAAAATTTGGTTTGTCATTTATTGAAAATTATTTAAGGAATCTTTAATTTGTAAATAACCCTTTACCCAAATCATTCTTATACTGTAAGGGAGAGTGTTTGTTTTGCTTTTAAGTAAATGGTCATCCAATTGTTAATATTTTTAGTAATTAATAATTTAATATTTTTGACTAACTTAAGTTGTATGAATAATAGAAGCTCTTCTTTTTGATGCAAGTATTTGTAGGTTGAATTTTCAAAGTTGATGTATGGAACAAATCTAAATGAAGAGAATATGTCATTTGCCCTTCAATACTTTAAGGAATATTAGCTCTTGTCCTCATGAGGACATTACCAGGGAATAGGATCCTCTCCCAACTTTGTCTCAAGTCATTTCTCCATACACAATATTAACCGTCCATGAGACCCAATGATTCATGTATATCAACTAAGGGGAGCTATTGAAACAGTGTGCTTTATGTTTTTCTTAGGCTTGAGACAAAACCTACTTCACCAAATACGTGGGAGAGAAGACATGGACACTTGAGCACCACCATTGGCCATCTGAGATGGATGTTGATCTTGTCACTTACACCTCCATGTTCTGCTCACCATTTGCAGAAAACAATAATGGAAGGTGCGGTTCTTCCAGGGAGATTCGTGGAAGAGGACGACATGGATGCTTGAGTACCATCATTGGTTGTCAGAGATGGAAGTCAATCTGGTGACTTATGCCTCAGTGTGCCACTCACCATTTGCAGCCAGCAATGGAAGGTGCTGTTCTTCCCTTTCCCCCTAATTTTAGAAGGCAATAATCCCGAAGAGAAATTGCTATTAATCTCACACATTAGATTATATGGACAGCTCATATCAAGTATGAAAAGATGGTTTGAGACAAAGTTGGGAGAGGATCCAGATCCCATTACTAGTCCACAACCAAAAAAATACTTCATATGTTTCAATATGTAGGTCACATTTTAGAAGATTTTGGATATTCATAATACAAGTTGCTTTTAAAATATAAATAATAGTTAATATTTTTTCCATATTAATTATACTATCACATATTTGATTTTTGGGAAAAAGGATCATTTAGTCCCTAAGATTTTCCCAAATTTTCATTTTGGTCCCTATAATTTCATTTTGATCAAATAAATCTTTATAGTTTTATATTATTTAAGAGTTGGTCCTTGATATTCTAAAAACTCATTAATTAATCTCTTTGTCCTCTAAGATAATATTATGCTATTAAAATTGAGATAATATGGCTAACAGTTAGTTGATCTAAATTGACATGTAGATTATAAGATTGATTGAGCTATTTTTTTTTTTCAAAAATACAAGAATATAACAATAAAATTATAAATCATCAATGGATATTTGCATTTTTTTCAAAAATACAATCCAATTAACTTTAATTATCTATATATCAATCAAAGTATGTTAAATGTTAGCCCACACCATCTTAATTTTAATAATGTTAATACCATCCTAGATGATAGAGAGATTAAAATACTAGATTTTTGAAATATTAGGGACTAACTCTTTAATAATATAAAATTATTAGAAATTATTTAATCAAAATGAAACTGTAGGGACTAATATAAAAATTAGGAAAAAATTTGAGGATCAAAAGTTTCATTATCCCTTAATTTTTCAAAAAGCAATCACTTTTAATTGATAATTATATCATCCATATTTATTAATGAAATGCAAATGCATTAAACAAACAGCAAAATTCCAAATTCACACGATAATTCTAATTTAATTAAAATATTTAAAAAAATTAATCAAGTTTTAAATAATAATCGACTATTTTTAAATATAAAAATATGATCCAATCAAATGAAAGGCATTTAACTTAATCACGCATGATGTGTAAAAAAGAAAAAAATTCATGTGTAAATTAGTGATTGAAAAATGAAAACTAGCATATTAACAACATATAAGTTTTTTTTCCTAAATATTTATAGAATAATAAAAAATTATTAATTACATATTATTTTTTATTGATAGAATTACTGATTTGTTCTATATCAGTCAACAGTTGTATAATTTGAATTGTTGCCGCCACTATTTCCCTGATGAGTTGATGGAAGCCATTAATATTATGTTTTTTTATAAAAGATTGATGTTTTGTGTGGCTATGATGATGATAGAAAAGGAGTTTTGTGAGAAAAAAATTTTGAAAAATCTTTTGAAATAAAAAAGGATAGTCTACATCATCTGTCCAAGAAATCAATTACTCTTAGTTGATTATGCAAAAATTAGTATGGTTATAAGACTATTTTAATTACACTTTCATCATCTACATGCAAAAAATAAAGATATAAAAGAAATTAAAAAAAAATATTATTTATTTATAAGGGGTTGACACTAGCATAGTTGTAATTGAGAATTTCACATGGTTCTTATTGGCACTTTATAGAAAAAATGATATCTAATACTATTGTTACTTTCAATCACATATTTTGAAAAGCATATGCTTTTAATCATGACTTTAAGAGGTAACTATAACCCGCACATCTCGTTTAAATTAGCCTCATCCATATTATAGTGGGTTCAAAATAATCAATCAAATCCAAATTGCAGAGTTGAGCCCAGCTAACCCAGACCAACCTGCCATACTAATTTCTTTTTATATATTATAAAATATAGTTAAACTTTGTATTATGGCTTAATGGCTTAGCTTCTAGACTTTTCTTTCCCACTCTATAGCAGTGGAGGATAATAAACCCTTACAAATTTGTCACCTACTCATAAGTTTTAGTTACCTAGACATTGTAGTCATTCCATTTATTACTGTTGAATCACTTTAGAAAAAAAGTGTGAAACCGAGCTATAAGAATTAAAATGGGGTCCTTGGAAAACAGACACTTGTTGCATGGAAACCTGTAGTCTAGCTTGTAGGGTAGACACTTCTTGTGGAATGATGGAAAACTATGTTTGGTGGGTGGGACACTTACAAGATGGGTCTTTATAATAAAAGAGGGTGCATACTAGACCAATCAACCTCATGAACCTGGTCTAATTTGAATATGTTAGGCCGAAAAGGGGATAAAAAAAAAGAAAAGGACTTATTTAGGACAGGTTTTAGGGCACCCATTTTAATAAGTTTCATTTGATCTAACTGAACCATAATTCTTAAACAAAATCTAGTTTTAGAAATTTATATGAAAACATTTTTTTAGGGGAAATATGAATTTTCATAATAAATTGTATAAAGATTTTTATTTTATATAGAGTAATATATAATTTTACATTGACTTGTATGAAAATTATTTTTTTATGGGATTATTATTTTTTTTAACAAAAAGGAACTTCAACTTAACCAACTCAGCCCATTCTAACCTTGACCCACTCACTATTATTGGGTAACTAAGGCTAAGTTAGGTTCTAGGTTTTTGTGCATCTTTATAGTAAAGTATAATCTATGTTGCACCAATACTTCAAAAAATAAGATGCACCTGTATTTGATACATATTAGATATGATACTCGTACCATATTTTAGGACACATATCATATACATATTCTTAGTTTTTCTTATTAAGAAAGTTCTAAAATAACTTAAATTTTATTGGAAAATTCAATTTTTAATTTTTTTATTTTAGATGTCTTTATAATGCTTTTAAAATACATATTTAAAACTCAAATCATTTTATATTTTCTATGTTTGACATATTAATTTGTTAAATATATATATAAATTTTATATAAATATCTCTCATATCTGTTGGAAACAGTATATGAAAATAATTGATGCCTAGAAACGTAAGATAACACACTGTCCTTAAGGTGTTATTCACCCCCACTAGTTTTGTTGCACGAATTCAACGAATCATCCCTAGAAGTTATTCTATGCACCAAAGATATCTGACAATAACTTCAGATACTTTGAAATATTGAACGAAATAGAGAGATTGTAAGTAAAGGAGAGAACGTGAGTGATGCTTTTAGTCTCTGGTCTGTTCCTTTTATAATAGTGAAAAATATAAAATTGAAATGTTGTTGATGAACCAGTTTGTTTTTGAACTTTGTAATTGAAATGTTGTTATCAAATTGAAACAGAATATCAAATAACGTGCTGTTTCAGAATGTGCCGTTTCATAACGTTGTTATTTAAAATTTCATTTTTGAAGAAAAAATGATTAATTAAATAGAATAATCTCAAATTTATACTAGATCAGATCTCTATCGTTAAATCAATCCAACGATCACCATGGGAGGAGGACGACCAAGTCCATTTTCAACAAGTTGTCTTCTTATGAGCTTGTGGAATTGTGTGGATATGGCTCTGCTTGTGTCCAACAAATGAGCACCACATGAAGAAGAAGCATTCAACAGCAAGAAAATGAAGCACAAGGCAAGCCCTGTGATCATACTTCTTACACAAACCTCATGTGCATTTCTCTCTGATGAATTTGTAAGCTGCTAGTGCTTCTGCTATGTGTATATAGTTAGTTAATGAGGTTTTGTAAGCAAGAAAAGACCCAACACCCCAAGCTAAAGATCAAGTACTTCAACAAGAAGAAGAAAGCTGGGGAGGTGGCCGGGCATATCAGGTTTAGGAAGAGAGAGTGATATATTTGTAGAAGAAGATCTATGCGAGTGATGAATGAAGAATGGGAAGAATATGAGAGATTTATAGAGAAATTTTTTCCCAAAGGATGGACCAGTTAGATAGATTGTTCTTGGGGACGTACGTAATCACATGTCTACCTCATTACTCGATTTATTATCAATTTATCATACATATGTTTTCTTGTTTATTTTTCTTTCTTCATATTTTTTAAATGAACTTTTTAGATGTTCCATCAAATTGAAACCCCAACTTGCTGGTTTTACGACATGTATAAGTGCATGCGTCATAATGATCGGTTGCTCTCTCTCTCTCAGTCTCCTGCGTGCTCCAGCAAAACTGGTTAGACATTTTATGCAAGCTCATGCATCGATGAGCATCGATCAAATGAGTAAATATAAATGCAATTATATTTTATATTGTAGCTCTCTGTGGAAGTACGTACCCATACGTTTATCTAATGCTTGTAATGTGGACTTGTAAATTGTAATATTAGCAAATTAACTTTTAAATAATAGTAGCTATTTAAAAGTTGTCAAGCTCATGCAACATAAATATACTCTCTCTCGATCTAAAATATTAGTCCTACATAACTAATTGCATATAGCCTAAGAGAGTTAATTAATTAAAATTGTTAAAAAAACTTGTATTATTTTTTAATATTACCCTTAATAAAGATAATTTATAAAATAATTTTCTCTATAATAATAAGTTAATTAAAGATAAAGGTAAATTAAAAAAATAATTAATACTTTTAATTTTACCTAAATAGTTGAAGTAAAAAAATAATTTTAAAATATGATTTATATTTTACTAAAATGTACTGGTGTTCTTAAATATCAAATCTATCTATAGGAAATTATATGCAAAAAGCGAAGATCAACCCACAGATAAAATTACAAGACTTGCATTTAGAAATTTGGCCTTGTATGGTTGGATTGAGTTGAAAAAACTCTATTTCTTAAGTAAGGTTGTAAGTTTAAAATAAAAAAATATATTGGAAAACCTATTCCTATTAGAGCCTCAAAATAGAATTATTTTAGCAGTACTAGATACCAATTATTGTACCAAAAAAATAAAAGAAATTCAGTCCTGTTAATTGAGTACATATGTATTTTTAGTATTAAAGTTATTTCTTAGCAAAGGCCATACTTAAAAGAATATAGTTATCTATCAACTATATCAAGAATAGTGGTAAAAAGAAAGTGAGTATTTGTAAATAACATGTAAATAAGCAAGGGAAATAAATTCAATACGCATTCCAACGAAAAACGACCAGAAATTTTACCGCAAGGGATATGAATGATGTCAGCATAATATTTTATCTTTTTTTTTTGTTAGACAGCATAATATTTTATCTCATATTTCATAGGATGAGAATGAAATATATTTTTTCAATTTAAGATTATTTTTAAGAAATTGAGTGGATGACTCAAGTTGGAGGATTTGGATGATATTGTATACACCTCCAAATTATAAAAACAAAGGATCAGGATGAAACAGAATCGCATGACTTGATATTACTTCCACATTATGATAAAAGTCATCCACCTTAAGACTGCTATTTATTTATATGTCCTTTTTTTTTTTATAATTGAAAGTTCTTACTTATCCCGGCTATCAATGTACCTAATTCAAAATATTATTACAAAGTCTGGCTAGCACATAAAGTAAAGAAAATAAGAAATATGAATAAATAGCAATCTTAAGCTGGATGACTTTTTTTATTTTTATTTTTTTGTCATAATGTGGAAGTAACATATATCAAGCCTTGTGAATTGTAATTCTGTTTCATCCAAAGAAATAACAAAAATGTATTTCCTAAACTGTTGAAGTTGAAACATTTTCTTAACCTTAAAGTTTAAGGAAAGAATTTCATTTAAAATATAATAAGTGTATAATTCTTTAATAATAATATGACAAATATATGCTGTTTCACAAATAACTGTTTGACTTTCCAAATAAATCATACATAATACACCCTTATAATAAATAGTATTGGAGAAACATGTACCTACTATATTTTAATTGAAAACCTAATCATAATCACAATAAGCATATGAAGAACTGTATAAAAGTCTAGTCCTTATTTCCCTAATTCTATTATGAAAACTAACTGAGTAAATCAAACCTTATGTTGATCATTCATCAATGAGATGTTTGTTAATTTAATTCATCATATAATTATTTTCTCAATTTAGTTTTTGAGAGATTAATTACCAAATAATTTGTTAAAACAATAACATTGGTAAGAAATGAATACAACAATTTTTTTTCGTCAAAACAAATTTTAGTTGAAATGTGGATAGTTGAAGAGATTGAAAAAGGAGATATATTCGTAAAACGAGACGGTTGTTGGACGGTGTATATGACGGCTGATCAGAGATAACACTGTGGGAAAAAGACAGTTAGGGACCTCGTGACAAATTAGGATCTCTAATTTGTCTAATGATCTCCAAGTTCCCAGGTTCGTATTGTAATAAAAATAAAAGTGTATGGACAAAAAGGCTCACTAACCCAGAGGCCCATGCATCCAACAACTCTAGTTAACCTAATTATGGATCATGGTTAACTTTTGTGAACAAATTGTGCCTTTCACTGGTCCAACCTTTATAATGATAATAGTGGTTTTTCAAGAATTCATATTCATATTCATATTTGTGTTTGTAATAAAATAATAATGTAATGAATTTAACATAAGTCTTATAAATATTAAGTAAAGAACATTTTTATGCAACAATGAGCAATTAAGGGCAATGGCGAAAGAAAACAATTCAAGTCATAATTTTGTTTGGCCTGATCCATGATGAAGATAGAATTATAAATATTAATATTAGCATTTAATACATAAAATATATAAAATTTATAACAAATTATGCTATTTTATGAATTATATATAATGTTTCCATATTTAATCGGATCCAATAAAAAATTTATAATGTGTTCTTGAATACTCTAATATTGTATAAATTAAATAAATTTTTATACCATCTTCATGCTTATTTTAAAACATCCTTTCAGATGATTGTTATTGTCTATTTGAAAAACTCAAGATACTTATCAGCATGCATTGAAAAAAATAGTGGCTGCACTGCAATGCAATGTAGATATATACCACTTAAATTTATTTTTTCTTTAAATGCCTTTAATTTAAGAAGACTGCAGCTTTAATTGCCCCACGGAGTATAAAACTTTGCAAATTCACAAGGCATAGTAATTTATTTTTTCTTTAAATACCTTTAATTATTTTCATATATTCTCTTTCATGGATATATTAAGAGTTTATTAAAGATAAATTGAAAGAAAAAATTAATTATGTGAAATTTATTAACCTTAACAAATTAATTTATTAAGCATACTGTCAATACAGGTTCTCACACACACACATCATAGACCACAGAACAAACTTAATAACACGATTGAAAAGACAAATCATACCACCTTAAACTAGTTTGATCAACAAACCATGGTTTTGCTAGTTATTACAAGAAAGACCTGATGATTCCAGAATCTTGATTATTCCTATAGTTGCCAAGCATGTTATCCAACTCTTTGGCGAACCTCTTCATAGCTTTGGATGGCAAGCAAATAGGTACTACTCTGCCCTCCTGTCCCTTATTGTTTTTAGATGCAACAAAGAAACTCACCCCAGGAAGAGAGCCAAGCCCACCCTTGGCTATACCAGCGTACACAGCCTTGCCCCACCCAAAATCAACATCTCTAAAGCCAACACGTGCCAAGTCTGATATCATCCATGATCTTACTGATGCAAAACAAGGTCGTCCTCTGGTCACCAGAAGATCAGCCACGGAGTGCACATATTCCTCATTCACTTCAGCCTTTGCTTTCTTCACCAACTCCAAAGCATATCCTAATGGACTCTCACAGAGTTTCCCTGCAGTGGTAATTGCAGCTGGATACACAAAAGCATTGCCATAATAACCTGTGGGTATCGGAGGATTAAATCTGCCACGTCCAAGGCGTGCATTGACGATGACCAACATGCGAACATCATCATTTGGGTCTAGTTGTAATGCTTTTGTACGGCAACGCCAGAGGCATGCAGCGAGGACCTCAAAAGTTGTGGATTGCTTTAGGTGATGAGGAATAAGACGACGAATGGTGGATATCTCAGTTGGCCCAAAAAAGAAAGACTGATGGATGATGTCTGTTAAGGGGAGGTTGGTAATAGCCACTTGGTCAAACTCACGATGGGTGCAAGTAACGCGTGGAGGGTCCCTTGCACTTAGAAGCTCCCTATGCCAGACAGGTAAAATGGAGGGTTCACTTGCCCCATTGGCCATTTCAGCTAAAGCATTCATGAACTGGACAATACCAGGTCCATCGCTCATGGTGTGATTCATGCGAGTAGCAAACACGAAGCCGCCACACTTGAGACGCGTTACCTACAATTTAATCATAATTATAATTAAGCGACCTTCAAGCATGTCTAAGGAAAGTGTTCTGTTAATTATACAAATTAAATTAATTAATTGGCATATATACTAGAAGACCTGAATAAGTAAGAGGGGACAGTGAAGGATTCCTTCAGAACCAGGAACGTTGTAAAGGAGGTCTTCAAAGCACGGGAATGGTGGTTGAAGAGTGTCACCAAACTGAGCAAGAGTTACATCTGCATCAGCCTCAATAAAGATGACACCTTCTCCATTACATTCGACCATAAGTTTGTGGCCAGCACCTTCCCAGAGTCTACCTGCAAATGGATAGTAGAAGACTAGCGTTTGAGCTAATGCTTGTCTGATGACTTTCACAGGGTCCTTCCCCGCCATGGAAGGTTCATGATGATAGAAATGTATCAACGGAGCAAGAGCACGTAAACCGTATTGGTCATCTATGTCAGATAGTAGCTTAAACTCATAAGGAGGAGGCTTAGCCGGAGCTACAAGTTCCGGTTGGCGCCTTCTCACAGAAAAAACGAGATCAGAGGGAAATGGTGCAACCATAATGTTACTTGTAAAAAATGGAGAATTTGACGGAAAGAGAAAGATGATAGCCCAAATTGTGTTTTAGTTTGATGTGACTTGAGTTTTCGTATGGAGTTTTACATTTATATATAGTTGGACGAGTAATAATCGGCTGGCTGTTACAGTGGGGTTTTCTTGGGATTTAAATAAAACTGTGCGCCACAAATTTAGTGCCAAACAGAAACTACCATAAAAAGCCATAGAATGATAGAAATACAGCACTCTAACAGCACAACAACTTATTGTAAAGTACAAAATAAAATTTGACTAGCTCTTCGTATTTAAATTTTTATTACATATCTATGGTAGAAAAACAAATTCAAGTTGGGCTTTTCCTATCTAAATTTTTTAATACATATATCATCATAATTCTTTAACTACTAATATGTACAACTTTCTAGCCTCCTATAAGTAGGATAGTGACTTGCCAAATAGAACATAGCTACGTGTAGGATTTGTTGTTTGCTTTGATAGGTATCAACAAGGTTTTGAAAATTGAACCGGACCAAACGGTTGAATCAAGAATTGGTCAAATATTTGATCTGGATATGAGGGATAACCAAGGGTGATCAGAACCGGCCAGGTAAATTGGTGCTGAACTGGCCAAAATCGGTAAAACCGGCTGGATAACCGGTTCATCCTTATGAAGAAAAAAACAAAAGAAAAGAGAGGCAAAAGGAGATGGCTTGAAAAAAACAGAGCAAGAGCAAGAAAAGGCTAGACGGAGTAGAAGAAGAATGATATCTGCAGATGCAAGATGTAAAAGTTGTACAGTTTGAGATCTACATAGAAGTGTTAAAAAGTTGAGAAATGATAAAAAAATAAAAAAAAACGTAAAATTGGAAGAAAATTAACATCACCAGAGAAATAAGAAGTCCAAGAAGAAACACGAGAAGATGAAGAAGCAAACAAGAAGACGACGAAGAAGAAACACACGAAGACAAAGAATCAATTACGGAGAAGACGAAGTAGTAGAAGAGAAACGAGCTTAAAAAATGAGATATCCATCCTCAGATTTTTTCACTTTCTTTTTGCTCGTTAAAGGCAATCTTTGGCTAGCTGCCATCAACTTTCTCGAACTTCAAGTTTCACTTTGCTCTTGCACAATAATGTCATTGAGCCAAGAAAAAGAAAGTTACCGAGTCATGTTGTTTTTTTTTTCTTTTTTTGCCAATACTGAGTCACGTTCTGTTGAGTGGAGCCAAGTCTAATGCTAAGCTTGGCATTGGAAATCGTTTTTTAATTGTTAGTAACTTGGATTGAGAGTAATAATATGTGGAATATATGTGTTTATATAATTTTTAAACACAAATAGCTTTTTTTTATAATATCTGTACATTTTTATTTTTTAAATTTTTTATTTGAGAACATTTTTTAAATTGTGTGATATTTATTATTTATTTATAATTTTATTTCAAACTTGATCATCTCAATTTAATTTTAATATGAATCCCAAGTAAGATTATGAATTTGAATGAAAAATTATGAAGTGAATTAGATATATCTTATATGATTACGAATTTAAATGAAAATTTAATTACTTATAGTTGTGCTTTCTTAGATATTATTTTCTTAAAGAAATATTACTTTGTTTCTAAATTAATCTCCCTTCCTTTAACTTTAAATAATTAATTTTTTTATTTTTTAAATATATATTATGTAAAATATATTAATTTAATTACAATCGATCTAACTTCAATTTAATTATTAAACTTTTAAATCAGTACTTTAACCTAACTAATGTCTCTTTCTTAATATTAGTTTCAAAATGGTTTAGTTGTGACCCGTGCTGTGAACAGTAACATTATCGTTAGTAGTAGTATTAGATTAAATTATTTGTAGATGTTTGACACCTAGTAGGCAATTAGTAGAGTATAGTGGATGCTGTCACACTAATGTCGGCTACCTAATCTTTGGGCTTGGAGAATCTTCCGTCCAAACTTTGCTGGTTTCTTTACGGTCTTTTCATAATTCATTCTTCAACCATGTTTGGTTGAGGAAAAATGGGAGGAGAAGGATTTTGCTACTCTTCCTTTATTTAATTAAAAAAAATATGAGAGAAGGAAATTGTTGTGAAAATTTTCCTCCCTCCCTCTTATTTATTTGTTTTTCTAAATTAGAGTAATTTGAAAAAATATATATTATTTTATCTAACCCTAACTAAATTGTTCATGAATATTTCAGAAATCCCAACACCCTCAATGTTATCACGCGTCTCACTCTCATTCTGTACCAGGACTCATAGCTTCGCACTTCACACTCTCATGTCTCGCTCTCCATTAGGCGTCCACTGTGGCCATTGCCGACCTCCTCTCTAGCCACCGTTGCAGTTGTGTACCCCCTAGCCCAAGTTTTGTCGACCTCCTCTCTACTTACCTTTTTATTGTGAAATCATTCTCTGTCCTACTTCTCCACTATGATAGAGTTGCTTGTGTCATGAGAGACCCATTTGCAATCCTCAATTTCCAAGATGAATACCCACTGTTAGCCACTGGTGCTAATATAGTACTTGCTGGTTATTCCTCTGCTTCTTCTTTGAGGTGTCATGGACCTGGAATACAAGTGTTTGAGTTCGAGTACTTGGATGACAAATTGCTGGAGCATCTTCTTGATTGTGAAGAGAAAAAGAAGACAAGAAAGTGATATTTTGTAGAATTATGGCAATCGTGGGGAGAATGATCATGTGCTAATTTTAATATTAATTTCTTTTTTAAATATTTGGTTAAGATGTTTTTCAGTTTAAATGAGATCCATAGTCTGTCTACAAGTGAAAAAAATTGTATATAAAACTAGATACATATATAATATTATATATTGATTACATTTTTTTAGTTTTAAATTCAACTATGATGAGAATAAAAATAATATGTGATTATGCTATTAAAAGTAAAATTCTATTAATTGAAGAATTTAAGTATTGGACATAAAATATTGAAATAGAATTAAAGTATTGTATGAACTTTTGGATAATAATGGCACTTTCCTCCTTCAAGTAATGTATTTTCATATTATTTTTTACAAGATTATATTATTAAAAGCTAAAATTCAAATTCACTTGAAATGAGTAAAGTGATATGTAATTATAATGGTAAAAAATTAACTTATGATTATATAAATTTAAAAATGTATACTTTTAATTATTATAATTTCACTCAATTTTCAATCTAATTCATGTACTTCAAATATATATACTTAATTCTCATAATCAACAAATTTTTTCATATAGTCGTTATTGTAATTTTTTTTGTCAATAATTCATCATATATATATATATGCTATTTTTATTTTATTATTTTCTTTGTTATAAATTATACATTTATATTGAGATAATATAAGTTAGGTATACCAACAAAACTCAACAAATACTCAAAAACATTTTTATAATAAAGACTAAAATAAAAAATTGTGAATGATAATTAAGATCCAATTACAATTTCATTTTTTTAAATTATAGAGATCAAATTGAAAATTGAATAAAATTATAAAAAAAAGTATAATTTTTTGTTCTTTATCAAAAGTAGGTCTAAAACTTTTTTCTTTCTTCCCCATTATTAACTACACCTACTTTGTGGGTGACATCATGATGATGATGCTCCTGTGGGAAGCTATTCAAGAGAGCGAGTTAGTCAATTTTCGTCATTTTATTTAATGCAATTATTTGGTATTTGATGGATTCAAACATTGTCTTTTTCTACTGTGTCCGTTTCTTTTTAAGCATAATTTTTAGTATCCGTTTAGTTTATCTTTTTATAAAAGTACTTTTAAAATAACCATAGTTTATAAAAATGAAATTTAGATAAAAGTAGAGTAGTTTACTGAAAAACTGTTTGGATGAAAAAGGAGAAAATGATGGTTAGAAAGTATAGTTACGTTTCCAAAAATTGCAACCAAACAGGCACTTAAAGAAGAATTATGTTTTTTTTTAATCATTTTTAAATTTTAAAATAGTATTAATTGTTATTGTACTAAGTATACCATTATTTATCATTTTAAAAATTAAAGATAATATTAATTACTCTTTATCTATTTATTTAAGAGAAAATTTGGGAATTAAAAATGAGGTCAAATATATTCATTATATTTCCTAATTTTTATGTAAAATCCTCAACCATCATATATAAAGAAATGGGGGAAGTAATTAGAATAACTTTCCTAACATAATTATTTTTACTCACAAGATTGGAGCCCTTCACTTTATTTGAGCAGGATTGAGTCCTTTCTCATGATTTTCATGGGATGTTTTACTAGTGAAGAAGAGGAATGAAATTTCTGGTTGGATTACCACGCAAACTTTTCTTTGTTAGAGTCCAAAAGTGCATATGGACTTAGCCCAGTTTTTGTGTGGAAATAGATCTAGCTCATTTGGATCATCCAGATGAGATTTGGATAATATATCAAGATCTTTTAATTTTTTTAATGACATCTTTATTTCTAAATGATGCAAAATATAAAATAATATCAGTATTGTAACAATCAAGCCATAAAAAAATAATATTTTACTTTATAAAATTTAAAATAGTAAAATAGGGACCATCCAAATCTCTTCAGGATGATTCAATGAGATGTGCACTTGGTGCACAAGATCCACATTAGCTTTGTTTGTCGTATGTACCTAGCTAGTTGTATATACTCTTAAGCAAATTTTGAAGTTGAAGGTTGGTATAAGTTGTAAGGAAAAAAAATATAAATTTTTATAGCAATAAATGTGATAATTAAAAAGTACCATTTATTAATGAGTATTAATTAATCTAATGTAAATGTAAATGTAAAGAAAAAAATTATTGAGAGCAATGTTTTTGAAAAAATATATTTTACTACAAATTAAATAAATTTAACTAGCTTTATTTATTAATATATGTAAAGTAGTTTTTTTATTTATATTTGAGATATTGAAGACCCTGAGAGTCCACTGCAGCCACGTGATCAGATAAGAAATGTGATTCAGTAGCATCAGAGATTCCACGTAATGAGTGAATGGATGTGTAATTAATAACCGATTCATATTCATGAAATAAATGATATTCATTCCTCTTGAGTACTTGTGATCTTAACCCATTTCATTACAATATTCACGCGCGCATACAAAAATGGATAGAAAACAACAAAGATCTAAAACCAAGCCAAGAAGAGCCATGTGGCTGTGGCCGATCGAAAAACCAAGCATAGTGATGGGCTAAATATAAGACATGAACAATATATATATATATATATACTCACCAGCCCAAGTTTGCTAGTTACAGGCAAGACATAATAATTCTAGAATCTTGGCCGTTGTTGAAGTTGGTAAGCATGTTATCTACCTCTTTGGCGAACATCTCCATAGATTTAGGTGGCAAGCAAAATGGTATCACTATACCTTCCTCTCCTTTTGCATTCTCTGATGAAACATAAAAGCTCACTCCAGGAAACAGCCCAATGCCACCGATGGCTACCCCACCATATATGGCCTTACCCCACCCAAAATCTACGTTTCTAAACCCAGCACGTGATATATCCGACACAATCCATGATCGTTCCAAAGTGAAGCAAGGTCGTCCTCTAATCACCATCAAATCTGCCACAGACTGTACGTACTCTATGGTAGCCTCACCTTTTGCTTTCTTGACCAGCTCTAGGGCATACCCAAATGAATTTCCGCATAGCTTCCCTGCGGTGGTGATAGCGGCTGGGTACACAAAAGTATTGCCATAATAACCAGGTGGCACCAGTGGAGGGTATGACTTTCCCCTCATATTGACGATACACATTAGGCGAACCTCCTCATCTGGTTCAAGCTGCAATGCTACGGTACGGCAACGCCAAAGGAACGCCGTGAGCGCCTCAAACATGGTGCAGCGACCATGGTGATGGGAAAACAATTGACGGATGGCCTTTAACTCGTTGGGTCCAAAGAAGAAAGAGCGGTGGACGATGCCTTCCGTCGCTTTTCGATTAATATCATGGGGGACTTCCATGTACTCGCCATGGGCACATGTGATACGGGGAGGGTCCCTCGCACTTAGTAGCTCTCGACACCAAACTGGAGGAACGGAAGGCTCACAAGCACCTTGGGCCATCTCCGCTAAGGCCTTTAGGAATTGAGCAAGACCAGGACCATCGCTCATAGTGTGGTTTAGGTGGAATGCCAAAATAAAACCACCGCACTTCAAGCGTGTAACCTATAGTTTTTTTTAAAAAAAAAAAATTCAAAATTAGCACGTTAATTCATGGAAATCTTACTTTTTTTATTTCACAAAGCAGAGACAAAGGTCTTGCTTGTATGAAGGAGGAAAAAATAATGACAAAAATGGTAAGAAGCTACTACGAGTGAAATTTATAGTCGAAATCGGAATAATCTTGGAAATTAAATAATAAGAAACAGAAATTACACCTGCATATGTAAGAGGGGACAGTTAATGACTCCTCGTGAGCCAGGAACATTATAAAGAAGCTCTTCAAAACATGGGAATGGAGGCTGAAGAGAGTCACCGAATTGGTGAAGAGTAACATCTGCATCGGCTTCAACAAAGACGACTCCCTGTTCATTGCAATCTACCATAAGTTTGCGGCCAGGTCCTTCCCTGAGTCGGCCGGCGAATGGGTAGTAGAAGACTAGAGTTTGAGCGAGTGCCTGTTTGATAACTTGAGCAGGGTCCTTCCCTACCATGGAAGGCTTGTGAGGATAAAAATGAACTAGTGGAACTTGGAATCGCAGACCATCTTGGTCATCTATGTCCGAGAGAAGCTTAAACTCACGAGGAGTGCTCTGTGCTCCTGTGGTAGCTACTTTGAGTTGGGTTTATGTTGGTGCTATAGCAATATAGCAAATATTTATAAGGGTAATTGTCACGCCCGAAAAAATGTGATGGGAGGAAAAAAAAATGTGATGGGAGGAAAAAAGGAATAAATTGGGTTTTCGAGTGAAAATCGATTTTTGAGGAGTCGCCACCAAAATTTCGAGAAATTTTGGGAAACTAAATTAATGAGAAAAAGGATGGTCTGCGTAATCATAGTTGGATTTGGGAGTCGATTGTGCGTGGAGAAGGTGTTAGGCACCCTACAACACCCGTTCCTTGGAACGGTTACCTTACGTTAATTGTGCAAATTAATATGACTTTAAAAGTATTTTAGTCTTCCTTTTATCATTCACATGCAAGAACAAGGGTAGAGAAGAAATTAGAAAAATTTGAGAAATTTGAAAAACAAAATAAAGAAAATAAATTACATTAGAAATTGAGGAGATTTAAGAAAAAATGAGGAAAAGGAATTTTGAAAATAAATTAAAACATATTTATTTATTTACAAAGGCGGACTTGACCCAGGATCAGAGCTTGGGGCCTACGTACCCTGCGATGGGGATCAAAGTCCACGTAGTTCGGGACTAGAAATGCGTGTCTGTTGGTGGATATTTTTTTAATTTTCATTTTTCGTAAAATTTTAGTAATAAGAGAAAGTTAATGGAAAATAGTTTAAATTTTTGCAAACAAAACAATTTTCGGAGATTGAGTTTGTGTATTTTAATTTGTAAAAAATAATTTAATTCCACTTTGCTTACTCCGATTTTATTTTGTTTGAAAACTTTTTTTTTTCTTTAATTCTTGAAAATGCTTTCATTTGATTGTCGGCTCTTGAAAAATCATCATTTTTTTGTATTTTTGAAAATTCTTCATTTAAAGAGAAAAACCAATCCATCTGTTGCAAACTCGCAGTCGTGCCTGATAGATTGATTCCTTAATTACCTGCGGAAGTTCTAAAACCTCACGTTATAAAGGTTTTATTAAACTTCAAAGCGCGATATCATAATTTATTAGATATTTTAAAATAAAATTTGGTACAATATTTTATTTTTTGAAATGTAGTTATTTTTCTTAAAAGGAAGTTATTTAGTTGGTATACCTATGTGGATTCGCAATCTCACGCAACATTTCAGTAGACCCAAATACCTGTGTGGGTTCCAAAAACTCATGTGGTGTGGTTATTAAATCAGTTATTTCCATCATTCATTTTATTATTTTTTATTTTATTTATTTTTTATGAAAAAAATAAAATTTTGGAGGGAAAAGGTCATTGGGACATATTATACATATACCTTCATAATACACTCGTGCAGCCCCGTAGGCTCACTCGGTGCAATTGTTTTAGGGGTTTGCAAAAGTTCTAAAAACCTTCGTGACCAATTTTTAAAAGCAAATAAAAACTATTTATTATGCCAAATATTTAAAAATGTGTATAATTTTGTGATGATGGGTGTTACCGTGCAAACTCAGATAACTTAAATACAATCATAAGACGATGAGATACAAACTCTAGTGTCTTCCTCATTGTCTTCCTTTGCTTCGTAGTTGATAGCTCCCATTTCCCATGTTTGGCTTGATGATAATGGCTTTGATTTCTCTCAGACTTGGTTTATACTCCTGTGATGCTCGCAAAGAAATAAAAAAGTGATTAGTGTTCTCCTTGAGAAGCTCTTTTATTTAAAAACTCAAGTATTCTCATAATGTCAATCCTCAAGATTTAGATTGTATAAAATTTCAACTCAAAAACCTAATAAGATGAACATAATCCAAGCCTCAAAACACGGGGCTTAAACATTATGACCACTCTTATCTTGATTTGCCCCATTGTCCAAGCAAGACAACACACATTTTTGAAAAAAGCAAATTTTATGCATATGACCCCCTATCCATGACCCCAAAATATTATGTACAGGTAAGACAACCAAATCAATGCTCACGTACAAAAACACAAGGTAATAGAATAACTTGAGAAGCCTAGTATCAAATAGATGTGTGCTATCATTGGATGAATCTAACACATGAGACAAAACCAATGAGCTTACAACAGTAAAGACAAGTTTGTAATGTCAAAGTAAGGTGTAACGGGCATGATTTGGGGCTAGAAACAAGAACAGTAATGTAACATTTAAACATGCCTTCTCATGCAAAACCCAAAGTCGAATAAGCATTTCATTAAGCTTAAGCAAGACAATAGAATCAGTGATAGAACATCCCCAAGTTTTGCCCAAATGACCTAATAAGTGTGTATGATATCTAAAACTATCATACCAAGAGGCATGACATTTCATTGGCATTAGGTGAACAAATTAAATGCAATGCCATTTTTGAAAGGAAAGAAACTCAGGAACTTCTCAGAGGATACAAAGCATAAGCAAGTAATTACTTTCGAATTCACTAAAACTCATATGGTGGGATCCATATACAGATTCACACATCCACAAAGCACAACTTATATTCATGTTGAGAAGACAGAGTTCATCCACACAGCTTGCCAAACACAGCATAATGCAAATCTTAGTCAGAAACAGAGCACCTAAACAGCTAAGGGAAACCTATTGTAGGATCAAACCATGCGAAATTTTTCACTAAAGGCACAACACCAGTAATGGTGGCCTTAAATCAGACTTCCACTGCCAGTGTATTACAAAGAGAAGATGAGTCCGTACACGCTAGGTTACTACAACCTGACTCTTAACATACCAAAATTCCACCTAGCAATAAGACTAAGGCACCAAGCATCATTATAGAAACAGACAACGAGCTGGATTTCAAGGTTCATGTAGTGAACTAAGAAGATGTGCCAAAATCGTGGTTACAACACTTCTATGCACTGTGTTCCAAACCCAAATGTCATTCACCAACCCAGTACAGAGATCAGAACTCAACTGATCATCTGAAAATCAAGCCAAGAAAATTAAAAATTACCGGTTGATGATTTTCAGCCTCTCACTTTTAGTCCCGAATTCCAAGGCTTCCTTGGCCCCTCTTCCTCTTCGTGCTTGCCCGGACTACTGTTGCCATCATACTCTGTCCCTTCGGTCGCTCGTGCCTTCAGTTGCTTTCCGGTGTTCCCTCGGTCTCCACGGCTTCGATTGCTTTCCGGTGCTCTCTCGGTCTCTCATGCCTTCGGTTCCTCAATTCTTCACCTCCCGTGGATCGTGGCTTTCTCTCGATTCCCCTATACTTTTCTTCACCAGTGGCTCCCCTCCTTTCTTGCTCTGCTGTGGATTCTCCCTTTCTGTTGGTTCCCCTCTGTTTTTTTCTTCACCCGCGGCTCCTTTTCCTTTTTAGTCACCTCTTGGTCTCCTCTGGTTTTCTTCACCCGCGGCTCCCTTCCTTTCTTCCCCTGTCGTGGATCGTCCCTTCAGCCTTTTCTTGCACGTTTCCTCTACCTCATCTTTTTGTGCACATCTTTCTCTGCCCCCGTCTTCACTCCCTCTGCTTTCTATTTTCTTTCTCTGCTCCACCTCCCTCATTCTCACATGCCCCTCGGTTTCTTTTTCTTTTGGTGTCTGCAGCCCTAATTGTTTAGGGCAGCCCTTTGGTCCAAGCCCACGAGCCCTCAATTGGGCTCGTGGTATCTTGGGCCGAAAATAAGGTTTTTTGTTGGTTTTTACTTTAGTTTTTATTTATTATTATTATTTTTTGTTTTATTATTTTTGCTCTCTTCTTTTTATTTTTATTTTTATTTTCTTTTATTTCCTTTCTTCCTTTTTTTGTACCATAATTTCTGTATCCCTGAACCTGGCCCCAACCCTCCACCCCTCTGAACACCACTCCCCCGCGCCCCCTCCCCCCAATCTTAATTATATTAATAAATTTATATACTTATACTATATTATAAATATATATTATAATTATAATTTTATATAAAATAATATAATATATATTTTAATTAAAATATATCTTATTCACATAAAAATATATTTTATATATTCATTAAAATAAATATATATTTTAAATGTATTTTGAAGTTATAAATAGGTTATATAAAACATATTAAATATATCTCCAAAAATTTTATTTTATATGTATATATTTTTTGTAATATTTGCACTTATCAAAATAAATAAGATTAAAAATATACCTAATTGATAAAAGGTATATCATAAATTACTTAAAATATATCAATATGTGTCTTTTAAATATTTTACGATATTAATGTAGTTTTTCAAATAAAAATATAAAATTAAGTACCCTTATAATTTTAAAAGTAGGTGTGCCAAATGTATGAATCTCAACATAAAAAAACATAGTCTAAGTTCTTAAAGTAATTGTAAATTCTTTGGCAAAGACTGATTAGTAGTCAACCCAATGTCTGATTGGTCTGATTGTTAAGATACTGAGTTAAATTGGGTTAGCCCGATATGAGGTGAGGTGGGAGTTGACCTTATTATATGAAAATTATATTTTTGTTGACAAATTAAATTAAATTATTTTGATAAGTACAAATATTACAAAAAATATATATACATATAAAATAAAATTTTTGGAGATATATTTAATATGTTTTATGTAATCTATTTATAACTTCAAAATACATTCAAAATATATATTTATTTGGTTTTTTGAGCATAAAATAAAAAGATAAAAAAATTATCAAAATATGACATGTCAGATAATATTTACCAAAATATAATATACAAAGTCAACTAGTGGCAACGCGAGTTGAATTCGTAAAAAGAAGTCGAACAGTTAGTTATGCGAATTCATATCTAACAAAATTTTTTTAAAAAAAGGTAAGTTGCATGGGCATCGATGGACTTATCCCTACGTAATCTCCAAGAAGGCAAAGTCACATAGCCATCAATGCGACTTTGCCTCTATTTTTTCGTAAATAATTTATTTTTAATTGTTAGATTATTTAAATAGGTTATTTGATCATATTTAAATGATTAATATTTCCTACTATACTCAGATCAACTTCCTACCATGTCCAAGTAAGCTTCAACCATTCCCAAATATGATTCTTTGTAGGAAATATTTTATATAGGAATATGAAATAATCTTTTTTATATTAACTAATTATTAACAAGATATATATTTAATTAAAAATGCAACAAATATTAATTAATAATTAACTATATTTGTATAAGTGTTATCATAAATTTTCTCATCCCTAAACTCATATTATATATACATATGTTTTTTTTAAATATTCAAATATCATATTATAATTGCATGAAGAGGCCAAAAATTCGTGTATAGTACGTTAATTTTTATGATTAAAATAAAAAAAAGAACGAAATATAACATGTTAGACAAAAGGTATTTTTGAGCATAATATAAAAAAAATGACCAAAATATGACATATTAAACAATATTTACCAAAATATAACAAACAAAGTCGACTAATGATAGTGTATTTTGACTCGATACACACAAGTCTTTGATTCTATTTATAAAGTGTTGTTGACTGGTAAATAAATATTAAGGAAAGTTACTTATACTAAAAAAGTTTTGAAAAAATAAACATAAGTGAACAAATAATTGATATATTATTAAAAAATAATGATTAGTTAATAAATTTTAACAAATATTAAATAAAGAATGTTGGTTTTTTATTTTTGTTGAATAATCATTAAAAAGACGTCAATTTAATTAAAAGTTGAAAAAATACTAATTAATAATTAACTAATAATAAGTAAATAATAATGATTAGAAACAAAATAACACTATAATGAAGTAGCAAATTGAATGATAAGGAAAATATGAATTTAATAATTAACTGATAAAAAGGGTTAAATATAAAATGAAAAAGATAATTAATTAGTAATAATTATTTATTTATTAAATATCAAAATTTGGTCCATTTTACATAATGACTACCAGTGCCACATCTTGCTCTTCTTCTATTACGTTGTGGTCGTTCTGGTCGTATATCTTCTTCTATATGTTGTGATTCAGGTGACTTAACTCTTGATAATGTTTGTGTAGTATTTAAATCAAACCAAGTAGAGTCAGCCAGAGAAATTGATTGATGAGGAGTCTCAAATGCTTGATTTGATGACTCACTATGTTGAAAGAAATACATGTTGTACTCAGCACCAAATAAAGTTGGGTCATCCAATAAAGACATAAATGGCCCAGACTAACCAGGAATGGGAGAACTAAATGGGGACAATGAGGATGGCGGCATGAAAGAAGAAGAAGCGGCCCCTACAAATGTACCGGATGTGGCTGATATAGTGGCTTGATCCCGTTCCTCTTCATATTCTTTTTGAGAAGTAAATAGAGGTCTAGTTGATAAATAGCCATCACGTCACTTACTTGGTCTTCTACGTTGAGGAATTTGTGAATGTGGTATCTCTTGTGCAGGTGGAACAAGATCAGGTTCCATGTTGAAACGTTGCTCTTTCATTGCAATTAATATGTTACGCTGGTCTTGAGCAATCCTCGCATGAAAATTAGTTGACGTTTCTGGAGGGTAATTAATGGCAAGCCTATATAAATCTTCTGCTATATTAGCCTAAAATTAATAATAAATTGTTAGGTTATGACGTTATCTATATTAAGGAAAAATACAATGATGGTGAAAAGTACTAAAAAAGCTACCACATAACCAGTCGCACTACTAGAATGATGGATCCACCGTCGAGTATATCTCCAATACCACTGCACGTACTCAGATGTACGATGAAACACCTTATTTGTTGGAGGAGCATCCGAAGTAGCATAAGGCCAATTAAACCATGTTTCAATGAAGATTCTGTGAGCTTCCATGCAATTCTCTGAGGTTTTCCCTCACAACTGTGTTGTGTGAAAATCACCCAAGTTAAACGGGACCATCGGAATTGGTTGTTGGAGATCAAATTGCCTTAGAACACGATCAGGGTAATGCCATTCTACAATGTGAAAGCATATAAGGGGGATAGAAGCACGCCAAATGTCATTTGATTTGAAGCAATAACCTAGAATTAGGCTAAGATTTCTAAGCGGTTCATATGGTCGCCAAATGATCTCATCATCGGCCATTACATCAAGTAAACTTCTATAACGTCGTAAAGCCGAGCGTGAAGAATAGGGGGCCAGTTGTATGTTTCTCCACCTATGATTTTAAGAAAGAACATATTAAAATATGCATGGTTTTGATAAAAAGTGAATAAAAAATATTTAAAGTGTATTTTTAGCTTACCTAAACCCTAGGGGTGGTAAGAGAGGATAGACATCAGTGTTTGGATTTGGTGGTGGCGGTTGCTTTGGTGCTAGTATGGAAAAGCGATCCCATACCCATAAATATAGTAATGCCAAGCATCCACCAATATTCACCTCAGATGGGTTAGTGACATTGCACATCTCTCTGTATAGGTGAGCTAAGATAGCTGAACCCCAACTATATTTTCCAGTATCTTTAAAATTAGCTAATAATGGAAGATACATTAAATAGACCCTATGACCAGATCTATCTGGTATAAGATATCCACCTATTAGTCTGAGAATATATGCACGTGCAAAACATTGTATGTCTATATCTGATGCATTATCATCTAATTGATTAAAATTCTCCTCCAACCAACTCAAAAATAGCCTTTGTCCGTATATGTTTGAAGAAGGTGGACGTTTTCCAAGGTGACATTCACACACATATGGCCATTCCAATTCATATTATGTGGGCCCAATGATGGGAAGTCCTGTGCAAGGAAGGCCCAACTGTATAGCCACATCCTCCAAAGTTATTGTGCACTCCCCACGTGTAGTGTGAAAAGTATGAGTCTCAAGATGCCATCTCTCAATAAGTGCAGAAACTAAACTTCGATCATACTCAAATTTGCCAAGTTGGGCAACACCATAAAATCCAGCTTCTCTAAGATATTCAATGATTTGTATCAGTGGCTCATCCATTTGCCTAACTCGTTGAGTAATAAGGATCCTATCAACCTACACAATAAATGAAAACATGGTTAACAAATAAGCATAATAACTAATATGTAAAAGAAATTGACATACATCATTGTTCCACACTGCCTGTGAAATATGTCGTACTTGTAGGTATAATAATGAGTCATCATCTGGGCCTGGTTGAATAATTTGATGTGGCTGCTCCATTTTAGAAATGTCTCTGCAATGAATACAAAAGAAAATGTGCAATGACCCAAATATTAATGTAATCTATTTTCTTCATTAAGAAAGTTGAAGAAGTGCAAGAAATTAAAAATCCAAATTTCTTTACATTTCACAGATGATATAGTTTTATACAAGTTATTGTCTAGATGCTAAAGCCTATGGACAATTCAAACGATTGTGACCTATTTGCCTATATAAACCGCATTTATTAGGTTGTCCGGGTGTGGTCCAATCCATCTCATCACGAATGCAAGTTGAGCGAGGGTGACCTTTTGCCCGTATCATTGATGGGTCAGGAATCAAATGAGGACCATCAAATTGTGGCCAATGTACCTCATCTCCTATTGGTGTAAACTCGTTGCTATATGCCATTTGCATGGATTCCAACCTGAATACAGGATCTACAAATTGTAAAAAGTTAATGCCTACATGAGCACATGCAGTAATTACATGCATACATGGATCCTTTTCTGCCTTGAACTCTCCACAATCACATTTTTTTTTCACTTAAGTTAAGCCTACAACGACGACCAAATTGACGAGCTGGGACATTGTATGGTTCTGAGACCTCGAATGATGTTGCTCTTCTGTCTTAGTCCTGAACAATACATGCAGATGCAGATTGTGTAGCTATATCTAGTTTCTTGTTTAATTTCTCAGAAAATATCTGCCCTGCTGCTATTTGCGCTTGAACTTGTTGTGCACGTTTAACAAAATAACTATTCACCCTATAGAACGTTGCCTTCACCAAACCTGTAATTGGCAAACTTCGAACACCCTTAAATACACCATTCATGCACTCTGCAAGGTTTGTTGTCATGTGGCCGTAGTGCCGACCATCAATGTCATATGCTCAAGACCATTGATGTTTATTAATGGCTTCAATCCATTTGGCAACAACGGGATGCACCAATGCGAGTTCTTCTAATTGTTGGTCAACAACTACACATTGATATGCATACCCTGTAAAGAATTGTTAAGTTATTGGCAAAAATGTTTAGAATTATAGTTTATAATTTAACAAGGGTTATGAATCGCACCAATGTTTATAAACTTCTCCTTTAGCCAATTTGTTCTATGTGCTTTATGGAGGTTTGAAGCCACATGCCTCAAACAAAAAACATGATATCCGTATGGTGGTTGCCATCCAACACGATGGTCTGCAATATATTCCATAATTGATGGATGTCTGTCTGATATCAAGCAAATCCCTTTTCTTCTCTTTACAACATAGACATGGACATGGTGTAAGAACCATGACTAAGCTGATTTAGTCTCTCCTTCGACCACAGCAAAGGCTAGTGGCATGACATTTCGATCACCGTCTTGAGATATTGTCATGAGAAATGTGCCTTTATATTTCCTATACAAAAAAGTTCCATCAACCTGTACTATGGGCTTCAGATGCTCAAATGCATCAAGGCATGGTTTGAACGACCAAAATACTCGATGAAACATCTCAACAGACTGTCCATCATCACCAACATTAGAAGTTTGTTTATGTCTATATTTGACAATTGATCCAGGCATAAAATATTGAACTGTAGCTAACCACTTTGTTAAAGCGTATGAAGTCTCCCAATTACCCCAAGCAATGGCAATTGCTAATTGTTTTGCCTTCCATGCTTTTCGATATGATACGGTATACCCAAACATGGATTGCATTTTTTCAATGATTTGGGAAACTTTGACATCTGGGCGGTCAGTTACCATGGCCATAATACAAGAAGAGATGAGATCAGCATCTAACTTAGGATGGTCCTGATTTAATGATGTAGACAAACATGTATGAGAGTTCCCTATTTTTGTAGTAGTCCAGAAAGTGTTACTTCCTTTCCTAGAAACCCTCACTCTCCAGCTGCAATTATTTCCATTGTTAATACATCGAAATTCTTGAGATTTTGCACTTGAAACATATACCTTGAATGTGTGATGTACTCGAACGTTATATAGCTTAACTGCGCGTCTTAAAATGCAAACATTATGAAACATCTGCCCAAGAAATAGCTCTTGGTTATCATTGATAGGTAGAATATCCCCCAATCCAGTGAAATTAGGAGCCATAGCAGAGTTTACATTAACCTCTGACAAGAAAGCAATGGCAAGATCTTCATATTCATTTATGTCCTCGTTGATCTCATCATCGTTATCATTATTGTCATTGCCATCATCACAATTGACATGAGAATTGTATTCTTCCTCATCCTCAAAGTCATCCATGATGTCTTCAGTTAGAAGAAGACAAGATGATAGTCCATCATTCCTAACATCTGTAGCCTGTTCAAAATGATGGATATTTTCAGTTGAAGGCATTGCACATGATGGTCCAACTTCTCCAATGGCTGGGGAGGGATGAAATGGATGGAAATTTTCCATGTATGTGCTAATCATTGGCACTTCTTCCACTAGAAATGTATATCTACCATCGTTCTCCATTGGATGTAATTCTAGATGATGATCAAGTTTGATGGTTAAAATGTTCGCATATAACTCTACACATGTAAAATGAGTAGACAATCGAGAATGCACTTGCCATATTCTATGTACATCAGAATCATCTAGTAGTTTCCATGCTCGATACCGTAGTGGGTTTGTGGATATTGGAAATCTATAAACAAAATCTGACACAATTTGGTTTGGAGGAAGATTGAGATTTTGTCCAACAACTTGCTTCAGTCCAACCAACGTAATGTCTGGATCAACACTTAATATTCTCATCTCGTCTGACTCGAATGTCACGCCATCTGAGCCATCAACAATTTGACCATTTGTATATACGCACAAGAACACTGATGTATTGTCCATTCCACTTCCTATTTTTATTTTCATGAATACAACAACATTAAAAAAGAAATTGGCCAAACTCTATAGTGACAAATATATCATGTTTTTTCCATTTTGCAATTATGTTCATTCATATTATTACCGCACAAAAAAAGTAACAAGAAAGACATCTACAAAAAAAAGTATATCATTATAAAAAATTAAATTTTTTTCTATAAATCTAAAAATTCAATTATGCCTTTGTTGTCATATGTATACCAAATTTTTTTTTAACTTTTTTGGGCTATACTTATCTATTTAGTCTAGTCAGGAATCCATTCCTGACCAGATTAGATAGATGGAGCATGCTTCTGTGTGGGAGGCATGCTCCATTAATCACTTTTCAGAAAGTAAAAGTTTTTTTTTTAAATCTTAAACTTAAAAAACTAAAGGTGAAGAAGGAATGAAAAAAATTTAAAAACATTTCATTATGATTAACTAAATTATAATAAAAAAGAATACTATATCAACAAATTAAACAATACAACAAAATTTATAGTACACATTGCAATAAAAAAAATATATATATATATATACTTTTTTTACCAAATTAATTTTTTTTCAAAACAAAAATCATTCAAAAATTTTCAATCTCATGTTCCAAAGTCAAGTTTAATACAAAAATCAAATTTTTTTCTTCCCTAATCTCAAAATCAAATTATATGCAAAAAAGACATGTATTAAAAACTAAATATTTTTTCTATAAATCTCAAAATTCAATTATGTCTTTGTTGTCATATGTCTACAATTTTCTTTAACTTCCTCTTAGCTATATTTATCTATCTAGTCTGATCACAAATTTATTCATGATCACATTAAGTAGTTGGAGTATGCCTCTACGTAAGAGGCATGGTCCATCTCAATAGTGACTCCATAAAAGTGGAGTCACTTCTCATAAAGTAAAATTTCTTTTAATCTTAAACTTAAAAATACTCAAGCTAAAGAAGTAATCAAAGAAACAAAAAAATATTTAATTATAATTAATTAAATTATAATAAAGAAAGAATACTATATTAACTAAAAAATTAAACTACATAAAAAAAATATATATTACACATTGCAATAATAAAAACACAAATACACTTTTTTATATCAAATTAATTTTTTTTAAAACAAAAATTTTCAATCTCACCAACCAAAGTTGAGTTTTATACAAAAATGAAATATTTTTTCCTTATCTCAAAACTCAAATATGCACAAAAAAACAACATGTATTAAAAATTAAATAATTTTTTTTCTAAATCTACAAATTTAATTATGCCTAAAAATATGTCTAAAAATATTTTTTATCTTTTTTTATTTTATTTATAAAGAATTTGTTCAAGAATAATTCCTGACCAGATTGGATTGATGCAGCATGTCTCTGACGCAGGCATGCTACATCCACAAAAGTGACTCCATGTGAATGGAGTCACTTTTGAAAGAGTGAAGAAGTCGCATGGCTTATAATGCGACTCTTTCACTCTTTTTTTTTTTTACTTTAAAAATATAAATTCATTGGTGAGAAGTTTTTTTAAAACTATAAATTATAATTAATTAAATTATAATAAATAAAGTATATTATATTAACAAAAGAATTAACGCTAAATGGAAAAAATTATATCACAATTTGCATTAATAAAGAAATAAATATTCGTATTAAAATTAATATTTCACCTCTTGTGAAAACTAAATGAAACCGGAGACCTCATGTAGAAGAAAATAATGCTGCATAAATTAAGTAATATAATTATTTAAGTGTATAATTTAGTTAAATATATTAGTACAAAACTTGATAATTAAGAGGAGAATAAGTACTGAGATAAAAAGTTTTAATGTAAAATGAAACCGTGACAATAAAACATAAAATACATATGAAGTTAACAAATATTGCTGAATGAAGATGGAAGCATGGATGGAGCCGTGTGTAGAAATGAAGAGTTACAACGAAGAAGAGCAATGAGAAATGAAGGAAACAGCCCTTTAAATAGAAGAGCGATGGAATGTGAAACTACTATAGTATCACGCTTTGTAGTATCACGCTGACATAACAAAATATATACTACATAAAAAAAAATTACACACTGCAATAATAAAAAAATACATTTTTTTATACCAAATTAATTTTTTTTAAAATAAAAATTTTCAATCTCACCTACCAAAGTTAAGTTTAATACAAAAATCAAATATTTTTTCCTTATCTCAAAACTCAAATATGCACCAAAAAATAACATGTATTAAAAATTAAATAATTTTTTTCCAAATTTAAAAATTTAATTATGCCTAAAAAACATGTATAAAAATATTTTTTATCTTTTTTTATTTTATTTATGAAGAATCTGGTCAGAAATTATTCCTGACCAGATTGGATTGATGTAGCATGCCTCTGACGCGAGCATGTTGCATCCACAAAAGTGACTCCATGTGAATGGAGTCACTTTTGAAAGAGTGAAGAAGTTGCATGGCTTATCATGCGACTTCTTCACTCTTTTTTTTTTAACTTTAAAAATATAAATTCATGTGTAAGAAGTATTTTTAAAACCATAAATTATGATTAATTAAATTATATTAAATAAAATATATTATATTAACAAAAGAGTTAACGCTGAATAGAAAAAATTATATCACAATTGCCATAAATAAAGAAATAAATATACTAACTAAAATTAATATGTCACCTCTTCTAAAAAATTAAATGAAACCGGAGACCTCACGTAGAAGAAAAGTAGAATAATGCTGCATAAATTAAGTAATATAATTATTCAAATGTATAATTTAGTTAAATATATTAGTACAAAACTTGATAATTAAGAGGAGAATAAGTACTGAGATGAAAATTTTTAATGTAAAATGAAACCGTGACAATAAAATATATAATACATACGAAGTTAACAAAGATTGCTGAATGAAGATGGAAGCATGAATTGAGCCTCGTGTAGAAATGAAGAGTTACAATGAAGAAGAGCAATGAGAAATGAAGGAGACAACCATTTAAATAGAAGAGTGATGGAATGTGGAACTACTATAGTATCACGCTTTGTAGTATCACGCTCACATAACAAAATATATACTACATAAAAAAAAATTACACACTGCAATAATAAAAAAACAAATACATTTTTTTATACCAAATTAATTTTTTTAAAACAAAAATTTTCAATCTCACCTACCAAAGTTAAGTTTAATACAAAAATAAAATATTTTTTCCTTATTTCAAAACTCAAATATACACCAAAAAACAACATGTATTAAAAATTAAATAATTTTTTTCTAAATCTACAAATTTAATTATGCCTAAAAAATATGTCTAAAAATATTTTTTATCTTTTTTTCTTTCATTTATAAAGAATCTTGTCAGGAATAATTTCTAACCAGATTGGATTGATGCAGCATACCTCTGACACAGGCATGCTGCATCCACAAAAGTGACTCCATTCACATGGAGTCACTTTTGAAAGAGTGAAGAAGTCGCATGGCTCATCATGCGACTTCTTCACCCTTTTTTTTTTTAACTTTAAAAATATAAATTCATTTGTAAGAAATTTTTTTAAAACTATAAATTATGATTAATTAAATTATATTAAATAAAGTATATTATATTAACAAAAGAATTAACGCTAAATAGAAAAAAATTATATTACAATTTGCATTAATAAAGAAATAAATATACTTAGTAAAATTAATATTTCATCTACTGTGGAAACTAAACGAAACCAAAATCCTCACATAGAAGAAAAGTAGAATAATGCTACATAAATTAAGTAATATAATTATTCAAGTATATAATTTAGTTAAATATGTTAGTACAAAATTTGATAATTAAGAGGAGAATAAGTACTGAGATGAAAGGTTTTAATGTAAAATGAAACCGTGACAATAAAACATATAATACATACGAAGTTAACAAAGATTGCTGAATGAAGATGGAAGCATGGATGGAGTCTTGTGTAGAAATGGAGAGTTACAACGAAGAAGAGCAACGAGAAATGAAGGAGACAACCCTTCAAATAGAAGAGCAATGGAATGTAGAACTACTATAGTATCACGCTTTGTAGTATCACGCTGACATAACAAAATATATATTACATAAAAAAATTACACACTGCAATAATAAAAAAACAAATATATTTTTTATACCAAATTAATTTTTTTTAAAACAAAAATTTTCAATCTCACCTACCAAAGTTAAGTTTAATACAAAAATCAAATATTTTTTCCTTACCTCAAAACTCAAATATGCACCAAAAAACAACATGTATTAAAAATTAAATAATTTTTTTCTAAATCTACAAATTTAATTATGCCTAAAAAATATGTCTAAAAATATTTTTTATCTTTTTTTCTTTCATTTATAAAGAATCTTGTCAGGAATAATTTCTGACCAGATTGGATTGATGCAGCATATCTCTGACGCAGGCATGCTGCATCCACAAAAGTGACTCCATGTGAATGGAGTCACTTTTGAAAGAGTGAAGAAGTTGCATGGCTTATCATGCGACTTCTTCACTCTTTTTTTTTTAACTTTAAAAATATAAATTCATGTGTAAGAAGTATTTTTAAAACTATAAATTATGATTAATTAAATTATATTAAATAAAGTATATTATATTAACAAAAGAGTTAACGCTAAATAGAAAAAATTATATCACAATTGCCATAAATAAAGAAATAAATATACTTACTAAAATTAATATGTCACCTCTTCTAAAAAATTAAATGAAACCGGAGACCTCACGTAGAAGAAAGGTAGAATAATGCTGCATAAATTAAGTAATATAATTATTGAAGTGTATAATTTAGTTAAATATATTAGTACAAAACTTGATAATTAAGAGGAAAATAAGTACTGAGATGAAAAGTTTTAAAGTAAAATGAAACCGTGATAATAAAATATAAAATACATACGAAGTTAACAAAGATTGTTGAATGAAGATGGAAGCATGGATGGAGTCTCGTGTAGAAATAAAGAGTTACAATGAAGAAGAACAATGAGAAATGAAGTAGACAACCCTTTAAATAGAAGAGTGATGGAATATGGAACTATTATAGTATCACGCTTTGTAGGATCACGCTGACATTACAAAATATATACTGCATAAAAAAAATTACACACCGCAATAATAAAAAAACAAATACATTTTTTATACCAAATTAATTTTTTTTAAAACTAAAATTTTAAATCTCACCTATCAAAGTTAAGTTTAATACAAAAATCAAATATTTTTTCCCTATCTCAAAACTCAAATATGCACAAAAAAACATCAAATGTTAAAAATGAAATAATTTTTTACTAAATCTGCAAATTTAATTATGCCTAAAAAATATGTCTAAAAATATTTTTTATCTTTTTTTATTTTATTTATAAAGAATCTGGTAAAGAATAATTCCTGATCAGAATGGATTGATGCATCATATCTCTGACGCAGGCATGCTGGCATGCTGCATCCATAAAAGTGACTCCATTCACTTTTGTCACATGGAGTCACTTTTGAAAGAGTAAAGAAGTCGCAAGGCTCATCATGTGGCTTCTTCACCCTTTTTTTCAATTTTAAAAATATAAATTCATTGGTAAGAAGTTTTTTTAAAATTATAAATTATGATTAATTAAATTATATTAAATAAAGTATATTATATTAACAAAAGAGTTAACGCTAAATAGAAAAAATTATATCACAATTTGCATTAATAAAGAAATAAATATACTTACTAAAATTAATATTTCACCTCTTCTACAAATAAATGAAACCGGATACCTCACGTAGAAGAAAAGTAGAATAATGCTGCATAAATTAAGTAATATAATTATTGAAGTGTATAATTTAGTTAAATATATTAATACAAAATTTAATAATTAAGAGGAGAATAAGTACTGAGATGAAAAATTTTAATGTAAAATGAAATTGTGACAATAAAACATAAAATACATACGAAGTTAACAAAGATTGTTGAATGAAGATGGAAGCATAGATGGAGCCCCGCGTAGAAATGAAGAGTTACAACGAAGAAGAGCAACGAGAAATGAAGGAGACAACCCTTTATATAGAAGAGCAATGGAATGAGGAACTACTATAGTATCACGCTGACATAACAAAATATATACTGCATAAAAAAATTACACACTGCAATAAAAAAATAAATACACTTTTTCAAATCAAATTAATTTTTTTAAATAAAAATCACACATTGCAATAATAAAAAAACAAATACAAAACTTAATATGATATAAGTATATATATTTATTAATATAAATAAGATGGGAGGAGGGGGTTACGTGGTGTCCCCGGGGGGGGAGTGGGGGTTGTGGGATAGGGGTACGGAAATTAGGTGGTAGGTAAAGGGGTACAGAACGTAGGTAGCAGGCAAAGGGGTATGGAAAGTAGATAGCAAGCAGTCAATAAAAAATTTAAAAATATATATATAATAATACAGAAAGCGGTTAACTCATATGCGGTTTTAGTGTAATTGTCTAAAACGCATTTTGATTATTTGACTTTGGCTGTTATATTATGGTAAATATTTTCTAACATGTTATGTTTTGATAATTTATTTATTTATTTATTATATATTACTCAAAAAACCCGTCACACGAGTATTCTTCAAAATTAAAAGTGGTCATTAATACATAATAGATAAAAACATTAGTATTCATGTTTAATCATTGTAAGACTAATATTTTAAATTGACAATAGGTATACATGATAATTAATATATAATAATTAATAAGACTAATCATTATATTATATTGTATCATTATGTTACATGAAAATTTTAAAAGTTATAATTGTTAAAATAAATTACTTAATCATATTAAATAAATAAGAATGAATGTTAAACTAAATAAATAATACTATGCATAAGGAACACAAAAAATCTAATCAAATAAGTCGTTGAATTTTTTTTATATGTAACATTAGATATTATATCTTTTGCTTGACTTCTCATAAAAAATTAATATTTTCAAATCTTCTCTGCCACCCATAGGATATTACAATATACAACTAACTATGTATAAATATAGGCTTTGACAATGGCAAGTTATATGAAAATTTTAAAAAGTTGTTATTGTTAAATAAATTACTTAAGTCCAAATTAACTCTTACGGTTGCATGCATGTGTTCAATTTTTAATTTAATCTATTCAACCTATGGCCCATGATGGATAAAATTATTTAACTTATTTGACTCATAACTTATAATTGGTTTAGCTGTTCAACTCACGACCCTTGGTGGATTAAATTATTTAACTTGTTCAACTCATAATTTATAATAAGTTCATTTGTTCAATTAAAATGTTGAGTTATTGACACATTTACCTCATAATTTATAGTAGGTTTATCAATACAACCTGACACTCGTGGTGGATTAAATTTTTTAATTCCTTCAACCCATAATTTCTAATAAATTCAACCATTCAACTTGTGACTCATGTTAAATTAAACTATTTAACTTATTCAATCGATAATTTTTAATAAGTTTATCCATACAATTTGTTGACACGTAATTACTTAACTTGTTGAACCTGTGACTTGCGATTAAATTATTTAACTCATTTGACCCATAATTTATAATAGGTGCATCTATTTAATTACCCATTCAATCCAAAAGCCTACTATTGACTATTTTGTATGCTGCAAAACACATTTTTTAGCACTTAATATTTGAATGAATTCTTGAAATTGTTTAATTCGAATATTGATGATGACTGAAATTCCTATTCACAATTTAAAAAATAAAATAATTGTCATATATACATGCGAACTTTGAAAATTAATTTAAATGATTAATTTTATAAATGATTTTATTACTCCAATAAATTGATAACTAAAAGAATTTAAATCATTTCAATCAAGAAATGGCATGCTTGAAAAATTATTATTCATATTATTTTTACATTGAATAAAAAAATATTTAAACTTTAATTCAAACCCTAAGTTTAAACTTATTTAATGAAAATTGACCTAAATCTTAATTAATTCAAATTTATTAGGCAATTAAATAGATTAATATTCATTAGATGTAATATAGTGCATAGTTTACTTTCAAATTAATTCTTCAGTTGGGATAATTTTTTACCGGGATAATTTAAACTTAGCTTTTAAATCATTTAATTTGAATCATTGAATTTAAACTTGGCTCTCGTTCAACATGCATGAAATTATAAATTATTTCAGTAGGTATTAGTTTTATACAACTATCTAACATCTAACTAGTATTATTACAACATATTTGAGTATTATCATATCAAAATAAAAGTGGATCTATCAATGTGATTTTTACTTTCACAAATTTTAAATCCTTGACCTTACTTAAGAATATCAAATCCCTTCTAGTCTCCACCAAACTATGATAGGTATTTAATAAATATTTTCTTGAAAATATGGATTCATTCAGTAATCGTAAATAATTATTAAACCATAGATTTACATGTTAAGTACCAGAAAAATAGCATCTGAAAATAAAGGTTCTATGTGGGATTATCTCGTGGAAAGAATATTGTCTTCTCTTCTGAAAAAGACAAAGAAGATCAATAAAATTAGACATCCCCAGAAGATCATCTCAATAAGTGAATTAGAATAAATTCGTTTTATGATTTAAAATAACAAATCCCTTGGAAGCTCAATAATTTTGAAGCAAAACGATGGGGTGGATATAAATTATAATCATGGACACTTAAAAGCCATTGAGGATGAACTGAATAGAGAAAAAATGTTTCTTCTCACACTTATACCTTTTTATGATTGTAGACACGTCAACTTGGTACATATACAAAGATAAATTAAACACGTCATATTAACTGATTTTTCAATAATATTAAATATGATAAAATTACAAGGAATAAAAAGATATTAAAATTTATTTGATTTAAATTATTCAAATAATTAAAGATTTCAAATTCACATGTTTCACATAATTACAAATATATAGAAAATAAAACATTAAATGGTTGATTCTTCAATTACTGTATTAGGAAAAAGTTCCCAAAATCAACAGTATATTATATAAAATATAATATTAATTTGTTCAACAAACAATCCCCTCAACCAAAATTACTTCCTAGATTATATAAACAGTTAATTACCATATGATTTCGTGATATTTACATTTAAATTTACAAGTTATTCAATATGCATGAATTTGCGATTTCATTTTCACGCAATTAAATACCCCAACAAATTCTCTAAGAGATTGGCTAAAAAAAAAAGGAAGAATGATAATGAACAGGGAAAAAAATTCTCTACAAAGTTATTGCATGCAAACTTATCAAGTAAATAATTTTTTTTTGTAAAACTATCTTATATCTAATCACTAGTTTAGACTTCAACTAATTTGAATCAAGTCATGTCGGGCCCCAAATAAGAGAAACTCTTCTAAAGATTTCTTCTGCATTCATACAATTTGAAACTTGAAACATTATATTTAAGCAATCCTAACATCTTCGATTATGACTAATACTCGTTGATAACTTATAAAGTTTATTACTATATGTCATTTAGCCATTGACACAAGACTAGCCTCCATCCCTCTCCCAATCCCCTCACCAAAATAAGAATTGTTTTGTCTCAAATTTTGTCACCCCAGTTGGAGTTCTTCTAAATCAAAATCCACTAGTTTGCATATACAATTCTAATTCTAAATTCATATTAAAGTCCGTCGTTAGATAATGGGCCGAAGTCCAATATCAATGGACCGAGTGAAACGCATGGCTCTATTAATGATGTATGCACAGTAGCTATCAAAATAAGTCAAGAACTGGTTCATTCTGCGACTCAAGAAAGCAATAGTTAATTTTCTTTGGCTTACTTTCTTTTTTTTTTTAAATGATTTGCCTCTTATAAATATCTGTGCGGACTGTTTTTTTACTATACAATTGCTTTTTTGTACTCTGGTTCTTTGAATGAAATCCTTTTTCACTAAATATATATATATATATATATCAAGAGGTTGAATCCGTTATTGGATCACTTATTGACTCCAATAAATACGCACGGCTCCAGCCTCCAAATTATTGAATTGCTAAGTAAACCATTTGATTTTTAACATAATTTTGCAGCCATAAAATGTTAGTCCAGTTAGTAATAATACAACTTATAGTGTATTCAAATCCCGTTATCCATATGAGTACCTCATTTGTGGGTAATATGTAAATACTTTTGTGAACACTTAATGGACCTTGAGGTTCACCCTAATCTTAATAATCCTTTAAAACCTGACTCACTTAAAAAAAGATTTTGGTAGATTTTATAACTGATTTCTTTTAATATTTTTTCTTATTGGTAATTAAGTAATTCATTCACAACCAATTATATAGACTTATGATAATCAATTTTAAAAAAAGGTGGGAATTGCTTAACCTATTTAATCCATAATCCATAAATGAAAAAGAAATATGGTAGAGAATTAGCTTTGTGCTTTTACATAAACAATATTAAAAAGTATTATTGAATATTGAGAAATAATAATAAAATCATAAATGAAATTATTTCTTATAATTATTTTATTAAAATTAATATATTAAATATATGGTTTTACTAGATTTATTTTTAAATTGTTTTAAATGTTATATAATTATGCATAATTTATTATTTTACAAATTTTTCAGATTATAAAATCATTTTTGAAATTACTTATGAACAATATTAAGAAACTTAAAATTAGCTAATAATTTATATACATGTGAATATTTATTTGTAATTTTTTTTATAGAAAATTTGGCCCCCATAGTTTTCATCAGGGCCCGCCTCTGTCCTAATTATTATTAGGCTCTACAAGAATGTGATATAAAGAAGCGAAAATGACATTTGAAGACCAAAAATTTGAATTAATGTCAATTATGGATCCAAATATTTCAAAATTGCACAAACAGACCAAGGTCCGAAACTGAACCAAAATTAAAATTAGAAATGACTGAAACACCCTAAGTTCAATGTCACTTTAACGTTGAGACACTATCCTAACTCCCACATAATCGTCCCTAACTCGGTGAGATACAGTCGAAGCTCCTTGAGATAGAGGAAGGTTTTCTCCGAATGAAAGGAGAACCACGGTAGTTGAAAAAAGCCATTGTGTCTCGTTGCTCGCCTACCGTCATTGCTCTCAACTAATTCGTAGTGTCACAGTCTCTCTGAATAGCATTGTCACTGTCTGCATGATTTGCGTCGTGAGTGCTCGCTACTCAATGAGGGATGCTACCTCGTTACCAGTAACTCACTCTTGTACATATGGACTGTTATATCTAACCCAAAATTCAGAGTTGTGTTAGATGAAGACAAGATATCTTAATGTCTCATGTCCAGCTTCCTAGTTTTGGACCAACTAGTTTCTAATTTTTTAGGCCTAGGTCAATTTGGTGATCAGTACCAAAAAAGGAGCTATTTGATGTAAACAATATTTTCAACAATGATCGGTTGTTGTGTTAACTAGAACATGCAAGCTATACATTTTGTCATCTCTCTAGTATAAAATCCATATTTATAAATTGTATTCATTATCTGGCTTCTGGTTGCTGTTTTATTATACGATGATTTTCTTATAATAATAATATCGTACAAATTGATATTTCATGTAATAGCATCCTAAGTTTTGTGGATGTGGGAAGATGAAATTATGTCAAACAAGTGCAAAAATGAATAAGTAACCATATGATAATTAACGAGCAGAGATCATATCTGACACTACATCAATTATTTATTGGCATCGAAGAAAATGTATGCATGAATTCCTAGAATAAATTAAGTAAAACAACCTTGTACCCATAAGGAACAATACATTAAAAAAGTTAGTATTTGTCACCTAACAACTATGAATTTACAATTGATAATCTAATATTTGACACTGAACATCTGTAATTTCACACTGATGGCATTGTGCTCATTGAATTTTCATGTCATCAGATCCAGTATTTGACATTGGGAACTCTGGATTTACTACTCATAATCTGATATTTGACACAATACATCTACTATTTGACACTGATGACATTGTGCTCATTAAATTTTCATGGATGAGATCCAGTATTTGACATTAAGAACCCTATATTTACTACTGATAATCCAATATTTGACACTGAACATCTGCAATTTCACGCTGATAGAATTGTGCTCATTATATTTTCATGGATCAAGTCCAGTATTTGACAGTCGCAACCCTAAATTTACTACTGATAATCCAATAATTGACACTGAACATTTGTAATTTCACACTGATGGAATTGTGCTCATTAAATTTTCTTGTCATTAGATCTAGTATTTGACATTGGGAACCTTGGATTTACTACTCATAATTTGATATTTGATACTAAACATATGCAATTTAACACTGATGAAATTATACTCATTAAATTTTCATGGATGAGGTCCAGTATTTGACATTAAGAACCCTAAATTTACTATTAATAATCTAATATTTGACACTAAATATCTTTAATTTCACACTGATGGAATTGTGCTTATTATATTTACAATACCTTTTTCCATTGGCATATGCTATTATTGGATGTGAAACCTTTGATAATTGGGCATGGTTTCTTCAAAACCTCAAAGAAATTACAGGTTCTTTGCAAAAAACTATTGTGTCTGACCAATATCATGCAATCATTGGTGTTGTGCAAGCAATATTTGGAGGTGACAGACAAGCATTCTGTTATAGTCATGTGAATAAGAATTTCAGCACAAGAAACCCTATCATTGTTCTTGATGTCAACAAGTTAGTCATACCAAGAAGACATGCATAAATCCAAATCCAAGCTGATATAGTTCCACATGGGTACTATATCAACATGGATTTGGTGGATATCTTTTGTTAGTATACTTGACTTTATGACTTGGGTGTAGGAGGTAATTTTTTGTATATGCACCTCATAGTTGCACATAGTGTTTGTTTTGTATGTATGAATACTCCTGATATAGATGGCCTAAGGATATACTATTGTAGGGTACATGGGTATGAGCATCTTTTTGTACATGCAGCTAATATAGTGTTATTTTGTGTATATGAACACTTCTAATATAGATAGCTTATTGAAGGGCATTGTAGGGTACATAGCATTACTGTATATGGGTAGAAGAGTCCTTTTCTATATATATGATATCATATATGTAATGATACAATGCCCTAGGGATGTGATATGAATGAAAATTAAGTGTATGCAAGAGTTATATTTGCTTGTACTTTATTAACATTTTATAGAACAGGGGCTGTTGAGTCCAAAATCATCGTAGGCCAGAAGTAAATTTAGGAATCTAAGTGTAAAATACTGGATCTAATAAATTGAAATTCAATGAACACAATTTCTTGAGTGTAAAACATTCGCATATGAGTAGTAAATTCTTTGATTATGAATAGTATATTTAGGGTGTCTGGTGTCAAATAGTGGATCTAATTACATAAATGCAAGGAATACAATTGCATCAGTGTGAAATTACAAATGTTCAGTGTTAAATCTTAGATTATCAGTGGTAAATTCATGGTTGCAAGTGTCAAATACTGGACCTGACCTATAAAAATTTAATGAGCACAATTTCATCAGTGTCAAATTATAGATCATTAGTGTCAAATATCAGATTATGAGTAGTAAATTCAGGGTTCCCAATGTCAAAATCTAGATCTGATGACATGAAAATTTAATGAACACAATTCCATCAGTGTGAAATTGCAGATATTCAGTGTCAAATATTGGATTATTAGTAGTAAATTTAGGGTTCTCAATGTCAAATACTGGACCTCATCCATGAAAATTTAACGAGCACAATTTTATCAGTGTGAAATTGCAGATGTTCAGTGTCAAATATTGGATTATTACTAGTAAATTTAGGGTTGCGACTGTCAAATATTGAACCTTATCCATGAAAATTTAATAACCACAATTTCATCCTTGTCAAACTGCAGATGTTTAGTGTCAAATATTGGATTATAAGTAGTAAATTCAGGGTTTCCAATGTCAAATACTGGATTTGATGATATAAAAATTTAATGAGCACAATTCCATCAGTGTGAAATTGCAGATGTTCAGTGTCAAATATTGAATTATCAGTTGTAAATTTATGATTGCAAGGTGACAAATACTGACTTTTTAATGTATTGTTCCTTATTGGTACACGGTTGTTTTACTTAATCTATTCTAGGAATTCACGCATACATTTTCTTCGATGCTAATAAATAATTGATGTAGTATCAGATATGATCTTTGTTCGTTAATTATCATATGGTAACTTATTCATTCTTGCACTTGTTTGACATAATTTCATCCTCCCACATCCACAAAACTGGGGATGCAATTACATGAAATATCAATTTGTACAATATTATTATTATAAGAAAATCATCGTATAATAAAACAGCAACCAGAAGCCAGATAATGAATACAATTTGTAAACATGGATTTTATACTAGAGATATGACAAAATGTACAGCTTGCATGTTCCAATTAACACAACAACCGATCATTGTTGAAAATATTGTTTACATCAGACAACTCCTTTTTCAGTATTGGATCACTAAAATGACTTATGCTTAAAACATTTGAAGCTAGTTGGTGTAACATCCTACCTCTTTACACCTCCCTGACATAACCAAAACTTCAAAATTTAACCAAATGCAACCCTGACATCTCAAAACAACTCTGCCAATTCATAAACACAGCAGAAACGACTCAAAAGCACCAAAAACTGGGCTGGGGCCGCGGCCGCTACAGTACCGTTGCGGCTCTGGCCTCCCCTATCTCAAATGCTGCTGCCTCCTATGGCGCCGCGGCCTGACTTCCTGCGCCGTGGCGCCCCCAGCTGATATCTCATATCAGCAAATTCAACACTCCGAGGTGAACTTCTGACACATAACTTTATGCTCCGACCTCCGATTGACTCGATTCCAACTCTTACAAGTCAATCTAGACCCCATCTGTCCACAGACACCACTTTTACCTCAATCCAACTCCGTATGGAAATTCTGGACCCTTGACACCGTTTTGGCCACTTGTTGACCAAAACTCACTACTAACCACCTCCAATTACCACCAAAGGCAACTGGTCACTCAGAGACCATTCATACAGGTCCAAAAACCCCTAAACCAACTGTTCCAAAGAGGCTTCATCTAAAAGAACCCACTCCTCTGAGATTTAACCCCTTGGAACCCAACTTGACCAAACAGGCTATAGGCCCAAAACATACCACTCGGGCTCAAACCATACACTGGACTCACAAATACCAACATACAACACTTCAAACCCCCAACACCATTCAACCCTACATACCACAAACATAAACATCCATACATAGCCAGTCTCAAACGTAACATTATCTATTACAAACCATTCTCTATCCTACTTGGCTCAAAATACCATTACAGAATACACACGCTACATAGACTATTCCCACGAACACAGCTACTCCCGCGTCTTCTCAGGACTAGTGCCAGAACCGTCACCTGAAAGGTTAGTTTATGGGAGAGGGGGTGAGACAATGTCTCAGTAACCGGAAACAATCACACACACACAAATATATATACATATACACCTATCTCATGCAACTCATGAATGCAATATGAAATGAGTAAGATGCATGTCGCCCTCACAGGGACCCCATCCTTATCCTCCCTAACACATATATCATCCATCCTTATCCTCCATAACATATATATATATATAATCCATCCTTATCCTCCATAACGCATATATCATCCATCCTTATTCTCCCTAACACATATATATATATTTACACATATCCCATCCTTATCCTCCTAACAAATATGTATATCATCATACATTATATCATCATCATCACCACTCCATCCGCCATACATCACAGTATCATGATAACATGTGGTGATGCTAATGTATCATCATATAATCATCATCATGTCATATCATTATGTATGCACCATTTCATATCATATCAATGTCAACATCATATGTATCATCATCACAATCATCATCATCATCCAACCGTATACATACCACGATATATATATATATATACAGTACACACAAACACATCAATATCATGGTATGAAAGAGACATACATATATACACAACAATACATAATACCACATAAACAAACACCCGGTTACCTCAATTGTCGTTACCACACACACACGAGTTCCACAAGCTTCCTTGAACTGTCCAATACGCGTGAACCCCTCTCGATTAGCCAACAACCTTTACCATGTCACAATTCTTCCATTAACACAATATACCAACAAATCAAACATTAAAACACACTTCCTTATCATGTCATATCATTATGTATGCACCACATTAACCTAACCCAAGGTTCCAACACCCTTTTCATGCATCAATAAGCTCTTAGGGATCACTCAAATACTACACAACCTCATATACTTCGGATTCCCAAAAGCCCTAACCGAAACAACCTAGGGTTAAGCTCTAAACACACATAATCCCTTCAAAACTCACATTCAAGCAACAAGAACATCAAAACACACTTCCTTAACCCCAAAACATCTATTTCAATCAGTGGATTTCACCCCAAACCGGAAATCCAACCATACAACCGGAAATCCCAAATTTCAACCGAAGAAAATGGAGAGAAAGGAGTAGGGAACGCTTACCAACTTGAATCCAAGCTCCCGAGGGACGAGAATCACTCCGGGACACCGAAAATGCCGAACCCTAACACTGCTCCTCGTCTCTCTGCGTCGCTCTCTTCATTTTCTTTCTTTCTTTCGCGTCTGACTGATCCAGTTTTAAACAATTTTTCCGACTCTTGCCGCGGCTCCAGAATGCCTCGCCGCGGCTCCGCCAACTAATCCGAAACAATGCCACTGGAAGGTCTCTCGCCGCCGCGGCCCTGCTTCTCGCCACGGCGTGGAGCTCTTTCTGGTTCCTCTTGAACCTATCTCTGTCCTGCTTCCTCCAGTCATGAACACAAAACCAATAAAGATATCGTGAGGGGCATTACAGTTGGTCCAAAACCAGGAAGCTAGACATGAGACATTAAGACATCTTGTCTTCAGCCAATGCAACCCTGAATTTTGGGTTAGATACAATAGTCCATATGTACAAGAGTGAGTTACTGGTAACGAGGTAGCATCCCTCACTGAGCAGCGAGCACTAAGCACTGACAACGCAAATCAGGCAGATAGTGACAATGCGATTCAAAGAGACAGTGACACTACGAATCAGTTGAGAGCGATGACGGCAGGAGAGCAACGAGACATGATGGCTTTTTTCGATTGCCGTGGTTCTCCTTTTTTTCGAAGAAACCATTCCTCTGTCTCAAGGAGCTTCGATTGTGTCTCACCGAGTTAGGGGTGATTATTTGAGAGTTAGGGCAATGTCTCAGCGTTAAAGTGACATTGAATTTAGGGTGTTTCAGTCATTTCCAATTTTAATTTTGGTTCAGTTTCAGACCTTGTTCTATTTCTGCAATTTTGAAACATTTGGATCCATAATTGGCATTAAATCAAACTTTTGGTCTCCAAATGTCATTTTTGTTGGATCAAGAGTTTTGATGATTCCAAACCAACACTCAAGAGCTTGGATTGAAGATATCAAAGGAGATCAAAGCTGTTTCAAGTGAAGATTTGCTGAGTATTTGCTATTAGATCTTTGGTAGGATCTTTGGTTTTTGTTTAGATTGGGTAAAAGATTTTGATTTGAGAAAAAGACGTTTTCAAACCTTGATTTGAAGTTAAATCTTTACTTATTTGAAAAATACTCACAAACAGACGAAGTTTGAAAGTTTAACTGAACTGTCAAGTTGGAAATTCGAATTTGGCCCTTAGACATTCGAATTTCGAGCTAAAACTGAATAAGTCTGAAGAGGTGTCTCTCTGTCAGACGAATTTTGGTCTTTCAAAATTCGAATTTCAATCAAGTCTGAAAGAAGCCTTTTTGTGACAGACGAACTTCACAGTCTCAAAATTCGAATTTCAGACAAAATGTCATTTATGAAAACTAAGGAAATTCGTCTGAAGCTTTGCTAAAGTTCATCTGAAATTAAGAAGAAACTAAGTTTGAAAATGCTCTCTGACAGACGAACTTTAACTTAGCAAAATTTGAATTTTCACCTGAGTCAAAAAAGGGGTTACTTTGTGACATTCGAATTTCACTCTTTCAAAATTCGAATTTCAGACAAAACAAAACTTGAGAAAATATAGGAAATTCGTCTGAATGCTTGATAAAGTTCATCTGAGATCAAGAGTGATTTCAGTCTCAAAACTGTTCTCTGACAGACGAATTTCACTCTGTCAAAATTCGAATTTCGAAGAAAGTGAACTACTGTGCCTCTTTAAACGTTCAGTGGACAGACAAATTTTGGGCATCCAAAATTCGAATTTCGAGGGCACTGTAGCAAATTGAAAACACTGTTCACACTTAACAGAAAATCTTTCTTCTTGAAAATTCGTATGTCACATTGTGGAAAGATTTTATGAGTTTCGAAATTTGAATTTCACTCTATGGACAGACGAACTTTGCATTTTTACGTTGGAAGCTTTAACCTTCGGTTCCCTCGAAATTCGTCTGTTGGCCAACCGAAATTCGAATTTCAGTATGTCAGAAACATTAAATGCGGTTGGTAAACGGATAGTTTTTTCAGAGTAACCGTTGGATAACTTCCCCAACGGATAGATTTAGTTTCTAACGGATATTTGAGATCAAAATCTATAAATATAACATTATTTGAAGTTGTGGGTAACAAAATCAAACTTGTATATACTGAATTTCTGCTGAATCTTCATCTCAAAAGCTTTTACCCTTCCAACCTCATTATTTGTACTTAAACCTTCATATCCACTCTATTCAAGAGAGTTATTCATTTGTAAACAATCTACTCTTCATCTGGAAGATAGAATTACTTGTGAGGGATATTCACAAGGGGATTGGGAAGCACATAGAGAAAGTGCTTAGAGAGTTTGAGAGAGCTCAGAACAGAGCATACTCGTGTACTGTGGCTTTAGCAAGAAGCCCGTTGAAATTCTTGCTGGATAGTGGATAAATCTCAAGAGGTGTCTTGAGGACTGGATGTAGGTCAAGTGGATAGACCGAACCAGGATAAATCACTGAGTTTTCTTCTTCTTATCTCTACTTTTCAGCTTGCTCTGTTTCACACGTTATTTTCATTATACTGTGATATCTTCACTTGTTTCACTTTGTGCAGAAAAATTTCAATCTTCCCAATTCACCTCCCCTCTTGGGAAGTCAGCCTTGCTAACAATTTTCCCTATAAAGAATGCTTTCTTATATTTTGGCAAAAAAAAAAAAGAGAGAGAATTCTTAGATATAGCTCAATAAATTTACATGGAAGTTCCACTTGATTTTAACGTGAATCTAAAGAAAAGGTATAGCATTATATATATAAGACACTCTAAGAAGTTATCTCCGATGTATGTTGTTTGGAGGGTTTACTAAAGTTAGGGAAGGAACCATACTAATGACAATGATTCAAAATGATTATTTTAAATATTTACTAAATTAATTTGATAATAAAAATTACAAAAATATTAAAATAAAGATACATAATAGTAAAAAATTAAAAAAATGATAATGTAGAAATATAATTATCTTATTATACTATATATATATATTTTAGAGGTGATAAAATATTAGGAGAAGGCTTATGTACTTAAATTTATAATACTTAACATACTTTTATTGAATCAAATTAGAACATGTCAATTTTAAATTTAAAAATAGGTTAATAGTATTAATAATGAAAGTTAGTTATAGAATAAACAATATATGAAAAAAGAAATATATTTGACTTGATTATTGAAATGAGTTTTACCTTTCTCAATAAGGTTTTTTTTTTATATATATGATCAAGAATTAAATTCAAGATAATATGTTTATAAGAAACTTAACTATCCATTAACTATATGAAGGGCTTATTGATTATATGCAACAAACATTGTTAAAAAGAATGTGAATTTTTCTATTTTTGTATGAGTAGAAAATTAGTAGCCTAGGCCCAAGCAAAGTGAAATTAGGATGGCGTCAAGTTGGGTCTAGTTCCAAGCAATGGTTTGAAACCCGGACCGGACGGTCGGACCGGTTGGACCGTCACCCGGTGTGAAGAACGGCTCGATTTTCAGCTTTGGACCGTTTTAGGGGTTGAACCGGATTGAACCGCTTTGAACCGGCTTTTGAGCCGGAAACCGGAGTTGAGCCGGGAACCGGAGCGGTTTTTAGAGAACCGGACGGTTTTTTAAATTGGGTAAAATTTAACTTAAATTTAATTTTTTTTACCAAAATTGTTAATTATAAAAATTATTAGAGAGTAAAACACTGTTTTCATTTTATTTTAAAATTAATAGTTATAAAAATAAAAAATTTTATTGTATTATACTCTCTCCGTCCCAAATTATAAGAGAATTTTGAGACTCTTTATTTATCATAAAATATAAGAGACATGGATAAAATTTGTGGAGTAATTAATATCATTTTTGTTTTACACCCTTGAATAATTAAGGCTATATTGATAATTACTAATAATGAATTAGTCTTACTTCAGACTTTTAATGTGGGTAATTTTCGAAAAGAATTAAAATTGTAGTATAATTAATAAATTTAACTATCAAAACTATTGTTTCCTTACTACAGATGAAGTAATTATTTATTTTTTATAATTGGGAAAGGAGGGAGTATAGTCATTTTATAATATTATGGTCATATAGTGTTATCATGTTAAAGTGTTTTAACATTACTTTCAATGATTTAATATATATTATTACTATGTGAGTTTCTTAACTTATTATAAACTTAAACTACTTAAATTTATTTTCTTAACAATTTAATATTTTATTTTTATACATATATTATTATATATAATATTATTTTTACTTAATTATTACGTCACCGGTTCGACCGCCGGTTCAACCGGTTGAACCATAAAAACCGTGACCCAGTGAAGTTTCCGGTTCGACATCCGGTCCGGTTTTTAAAACATTGGTTCCAAGGAGCGAACGAGAAGCGCTGTTGACCATCACTTGAGGCCCAAAAGGGGTAAGGCTCATGTTTTTTGTTGAGCATAGTCCTACAACTTCTCTTCTTATCTTACTTTACAATTCCAATTCATTCATTTTATATTATATATATTTACAATACATTATTATTATTATACTTTTTCTTATCCATATTATAAGATATTTTGTATAACAAGTTTTTTATTCAAAACATAAATTATTGGATATTTTATTTCCCATTTTACCCACATTTAATTCTTCCATGCTCTTTGTTCTAGATAAAAAATAATAATAGTGTATATTTAATAAAATTAAAATGGAAAACGTTGCTACTTTTTTTTTTGAGTTTAAGATAAAAAGTGATTTTCTTAATATACGTATATTTAATATAAAATATCTTATAATATGGAAATGAGGTAGTATATATCCACTATGCCAAAAAGGCCCAATGAATCCACATGTAATACATACATTTTTTACACTTGATTTTTTTATTCAGTTTCTTTCGTAAAAGACCAAAACACGTCATCAACATCACCATTGATGCTGGCACTTGCATGAGCATCACCTACTCAAAAGTCAAAATGGCCCAGATGAGTCCACACACTAATGAAATTCCCATCTCATCTTAAATACTCCTATGTCCTTAATATAAGACCCCTTTAACTGAATTATGCAGATTAGACAATAGAGTTAATATTAATTAATTACCTCAATTTCTAGAAAAATGTCAACATTTTTTCCAAAACTATCCTTATTTATTTTCTTTCTCTCTCTTTAAATACATTAAGTAGAAACATTTTTTTGGAAATGCATAATAAATACTAACTTGTATACTGTAAATAATCCTATATTTAAGATTAGGGCAAAAAGCCCTATATTTAGGAGAGAGGCCATCTTTTAAATCATATAAGAGGGGGTGAAGAAAGAAAGGAACACGCAACTGGGATAGGAGAGACACCATCTCTTGGCTGGATTCATGGTGTTGTCACCAACAATGGAGTTCTCCAGCTGGCTGGTAGTCAGTATAAGGAGGTAAAGCCCTTATCTTTCCTTCCCCTTTCTCTTCCTTAATTTTTCATGCTGCTTTTATGGTAACCATGGGAGTTGATTCGAACTAGAGTTTAGGGCTTGTTAGATGAGAGGATTTTGCATCAAGATAATGGGTAAATGCCTTCTTTAGCTATGGGTACTGCTATATAATTCTAGTTAGGAATTTAAGATTTTGTGAACCCCAAGTCGTGACGACAGGGAATTTCAAATCTATGGGGAGCTTGGCATGATAATCTTCATCAAAGGCTTCTCTTTCTACTAAATGAAGGATATAACAAGTTCTATGTGCCTTGGAATTAATTTGGAGGTATAAAAGCTAACTTGAAATATTGTATGTTGTTGATATTTGCCATGGAATCATCATTTTTGAAGTTATAGAAGGCTTGGATAAGATAGTTGTGGACCATTGTAGGAGCTTGTTGGAATGTTTAAGAACTCCAATAAGTGCTGAAATATGAACATTACAAAATTATACCTTTATGTGAATATTGAAACTTGATAATCTTGTATGATTCATTTATATTTGGCTTTATAGCATATTTAGACACCTTATGATGGTCTTGTACTTATGGTGAAGGGCCATTGGAGTTGTGAGGAGTCCTTGGTAAGTAGTTGAGTATGGTATCATCATGCCCACAAGAATATGTAACCATTGAAACCTTGAAAATTTTGGCTTATTATAACCATGCTTTACTTTGTAACCTATTTGGTATTCAAGGACATTTATCTCGCAATTTCCTAAGTCATTGCAATCATTATGCATGGTTGGGAGGTAATCAAGGAAATCTTATACCTTACCAATTTATTTCTCTATTACAAATTCTAAAATTTATGCAAAATGTAGTGATGTTGTATTATTGGGTTTTGCACAAATGTGTTAAATATATACTCTTCCCTATGTAAGGAAAATGTGATATGTCTAAGAATATATATGTAATAATTGAAAGGTTATAGCTAAACATTTATGCCTCGTTTAGTACGCTAGAATTGATGAAGATGGAAATGGAACCAGAAATAGAATCAAGGTTGGAGCTTGTTTGGTATGTTATAAGTTGGGTTCCAAGGAAGCCCACTTCCACCAAATTTGAAGGAAGTGGGTTCATTCCCTATCACAAAGGAAGTCCCCCCTTTCCATGGAACTCAATTTTTTTTTTACTACACTGCCTTCAGCTAATTATCATATTGACCAATTTGTCCCTCCTATTTTTCAACCTTGCGCAACGATGCTTCTTTCCCAAGGCCTCAAAACTGACATTGATGGCTAGGGTTGAAATTAATGGTGAGGTTGATGGACAGCAATGAACACAAAGCGAATGATGACACTTCTTGATGACGACGAAGGTAAAGAAGAAGATGCCAACCTGATTAGCGGTGGCAAGGCTTGCTTCCCTTAAAGCAAGATCTGTAGATCTATCAACTTCCATAATTGACGACAAGGTTTGAAAACAAATTTCTAGGTGAAATGCAATGACAGCTACGAGAGAAGATTTCTGTGTTCTTGAGATTTCTATAGTTGTTTAAACCAATTTTTGGGTGGGTTGCGAAACATGGGACATGAATGATTTCTAAAGGAACACTGGAAGCCATGGATGATTACTAAAGGTTCTCATGTTTTTTGGGCTATTGATATGAACTGTTGTGAAACATGGAAAGCCATGGATAATAATCATTCAACCTTGCTTGGATATCACTTTGATTTTTGTTTTCTTTTTCTTATGCGAAAATGTTCAAGTTCCTTGATTTAGATTGTTGTTCAGGAGTTTGATTTTTGCATTGGCTTCCATTTCTTGATTTTTGGATTGGCTTCAGTTTTTGGATTATTGTTTCATCGTTTAATTTCTGTATTGGCTAGAGATTGTTAACTAAATTTGCCAACGATGGTTGTATCTTTTGGTGGCTCTGATAGGTGTGTTAGGTTTTTGAAGATAATTTTGAAAAAAAAAAAAGAACGGCATTTTAATACTTTTATATTATAAATACAAATATTAATTAAAAATTATACAACTATTCTATTATCATACTAAATGCACTTTTAATCCCTATTTCCACTTCCACTTCCTTTTCTACTTCCACTTCCTTTAAAATCATTTCCATGAACCAAATGTAGCCTTAATGTTCATATGTTAATGATTGGTCACTAAGTTGTGCACTGATTGGGTATTGGATATATTTGAATGTAGACCTCTTGGTTTTGTACTTACCATTTTTCGGACCTTGTAGTTGTGTCATTGTGATCAAGAGTATGTGGACCTCGTATTGTGTCCCAACTCTTAAATGGAGATAAACCTTTTAGTTGTGTCCTTCCCACTTTGTGGACCTTATGATTGTGTCTTGGTGATATAAAATGTAGGTGGGCCTCATGGTTGTGTTCTGACCCTTAAAGGATGATGGACCTCTTAGTTGTGTCCTTCCCATTATTGCATGCAAGTTTGTACATGATGAAAATTTCAAACTTAGGAAGATTATGGTTGAAATATTACTAATAATCTCAGTCTACTTTGTATATGGATTGTTATTGCTAGTCTATTAACTTTGAACTATTTTTGCTTACCAAAATAAATATCTCACTTGGTTTGTTCACTCATGTTTCAAGTGACAGCTCCAGTACCACACCGGGGTAGCAACCTGAGGCTTAGCATCCTTTGCTTGGGGAGAGAGTGTACTAAGTCCCTCTTTTGATATAACTAGGGAGAGTGAAGTTTGATCAATGTTATTTTTTAGTTGTCAAATGTATAAATGCAATACTCTTATTATTTTGGGAAGTAGAATTAAAACTTGGAATTTAGGTACATAAGGTAGGAATGGTATAACATCATTTTATCTGGCAAGCTGTATTATATACTCACTTGTAGTGACAAACTTGATACTTGGACAAACTGAAGTTATGCCATTTTCCTATTAGTTTTGTGCCTAGCCTGTTTACTTGGTTCACTAGTATATAAGTTACTGAGATGGGATTTTAACATTTACTTTTGTGATCTCTTAGTTCTAGTTGACGATGAGGGAAGCATTGGGTTCGTACTTGATCAATGTGTTATAGGTTTTGCAAATAGAAATGGGTGCTGGTAATGAAAGATGCATGGGTTATATGTAATAGTTGAACTAGCATAAGCTTTTTCTCTATATATAGTGCAACATTATAGGTTAGAATTTGCTTATCAAGTTATTATATTTTAATAGCCAAAATTTTCCTAACGTTGGAATTGATATGGAGGTACCTTCAATCCCTAATAATTATGGTCAAAATGGGGTGTTTTAAAAGAACTATACAACAACAATAATAACATTAACCTTATCCCACTAAGTGAGGTTGACTACATGGATCATACGATACTAATTAACTCTATTAAACACCATCTCTTCAGATAAATCATTTATCAAGAGGTCATGTCTTATAACTTTTCGTAGTGTCTTTCTTACTATTTCTCTATGCCTTTTGATAGGTTTATAAGCCATTTGATTATCTCTTTTTACGAACTCTTCTTGTCCTCTTCTTTGTATATGTCCAAATCATTTTAAATGATTTTTCACCATTTTCTCCTAAATAGGTGCTATTCTAACTTTCTCTCAGAGACAATTATTCCGTACCTTATCTGTTCTTGTTTTAAACAAACTATAAAAAAAAATTAATTATTAGACTCTTTATCTTAAATTTTTAGGCTTTTATAGTCTAGTTGGAGTTCAACTAAATTATGTGTCCATTTTATACATATAAAATATCCATATTTAAACTCTAAATTGTATCTAAATATATTTACATTGGTATATTTTAGTATGATTTAACATATTTTTGTGTTTGATGGCGTTATAAGTTCATTTGAAAGCATTCGGAGCAAAAACGTTACAAATCATTTATGCTGAAAATTTTCGACATTCTTTGGCTTTTTGATTATAACTCTCACATATAAACTCCGATTGAGGTGATTTAAGATGCGTTGGAAAGCTAAAACATAGATCTACAACTTTCATATTTTTAGTTTTCAAAACTTCCACCTTTATCCAAGGTTTATGGAACTTCGGCCTTCCCTGCTGTCCATTTGTGTGAGAGGCATTCTTGTTAGACTTTGGCATTAGATTCAAGTATAGAATGGTACAGAACCGTTTTCTTGCTGGGGGAAAGCGCCTGTCAATTCTCATATCAAGGCCTTTCTTATTGGACCAACACAAGATAAGTGATTGCTTGCCCTTTATTTTCATTTTCAGAGTCCCCCTCTATCGAGGAAATAAAAAGGAGAAAGGCACAGGACGCAATTTCTGAGCCAGGTTAATGTCTCTAAAGATCGCTTCCTCTAATCTTTAGGGCTTGACTTACAAAACTTACCGCCTTCCCGTAACTCGCTACAATCATTCTTTCCCTGAGTGAGTTCGGTGCGAAGTCTTTCCCGAAAGCTACCCAGCCTTCCAGCCAGCCATCCATCCTTCATCTGATAGTCGAAACTCGCCCGCCAGCATACCAACTGAAAGCCTGCTCAGAACCATCAAGCGAAGGGACTGAACGAGGCCTTAACCGAACAAGAACGGCCAAAAGCAAGAAGTCACTTGCGAGCCCGGCAAGCCAGGCTCTAAGAGCAAGAGCCTTCCAAACCAAACCTTGATCCGAAAATGAAAGCCTTTTACGCTTGACACAAGACAAGAAAAGGCAGCTTCCAAGTCATATCAAGTCCCTATTCCCCTCTCTCGTCTAGTCCATGGTCCGGTCTTTCTTTTGAAAGAAGAGCCTTTTCTCCTAATAAGCTAAAGCCCATAAACAAAAGGCGGTGTTTTAACCCCTGGCAGAAGGAATATTCTTTATATGTCACTGCCCCTCTCTGTTGGGAAATCCCTCTGTCTTTGAGGATTAGGGGCTCCCAAAGGTCGAGTCTGGTGGGGTGAAACCTTGATTTCTTTCTTTCAAACCAACCTTTACCATAGAGATTCTAAATCTTCTTTTCCGAATCGGAATAAAAAAGGAAGTAGTATCCACCTTCTTCCGGTATCCTATGATCTCTTGACTAAGTCATTTCACACTAAGCACTGAGAACAAGGGACTGATCCCGTACCGTGCTACTGCCTTAACCAAGGATTCTTTTTCGCACATCAGATTCTAAACTGGAAAACTGAAGCTTGCGAGATTGCTTGGTAACCTATACCCTTTGCAAGCGTTCTACTGGCTCGATGGACAAACTCAAGGAACTGCTTTGCCTCCTTTGCTTATGGGTCACTACCATGGCCCCTTTTATGGAATGGTATCTCATTGAACAAGGTAGCTGTATTAATATATATATATATATGGATGGGATGAAAGCCAAGCCTTTCTTCTTCTTTTTGACTGGGATTAGAGTAGTTGCCCACTCATTCGTTCATAGTCGATTCAACTTAAGCCATTCTTGGTCACATGTCTTGTGAGCATTCAACCATGATCTTCTTTCTTTTGTTCACATCAGATCTTTCCTTTCGCTCTTTCTGGTGATTGGATTGGCTAATTGCTCTAAACTCTCTCTTTGTCGATGCTCGTGTAGCAGGAGGACTGCTTTCCTCTTTTCCTCACTCCGAACCTTGCCTTGAGCCAGTTCCTGTCATGGGAGGACTTGCCTTTGCCCTTCTAAACCTGCCAACTAGGGCAAGCCTAACTGAGCCAAATTTGACTTACTCTCCCTAGTCCTGTTGGTCGAGTTCTTCTCCCTTCCTCTCCTTTCAGCTGAGATAGACTGTCTCTCAGTGATTACATCAGTAATTCTTTATCTTAGTCTTATTCGTGCACCTTCCCTACTTCCTCTCCCTATGTATGGTCTCATTGCTATGTTCCTTTGCTTCTAATCTAAGAAGCAAGCTCCACCCAGCAAGAAAAGGGATGCAAGAGGTAGGAAGTGACTCATAGCCTGAGGTTTGAATTAGCTTATTAGTAATTCATTCCTCTCACTTTGCTCGAGTCAAACCTGTCCTTATCAGTCGAGAGCTATCACGTCTTCGCTCACTGTAATGTAACAAGAAGAAAAAGACTTTGCTCTAGCGATAAGGTATTCCATTGCTCGCAGAGGAAGGTATGAAATCGCTTGACTACAAGGAGAGGTATGAAAGAGGTACAGTACTGCGTAACCTTCTCCTTAGTGTGAAACTAAGCTCTGCTGATAACCTTAGTCAAATAAATATGCTTGATCGTGGCCTTGAAGGTAATATCTTCTCTTTCAAGTCTTGCCTCGGCTCGAGAACAGCAATCGAAAAGACATCCATAGCAACTGTAGAAGACTTGACTTTTGAAATGACATTAGCAAGAAAATTAAAGCGCTAACGAGTAGACGACAATATAGTATCCCCATGACTGCAACTAAAGGCTTACCGGACTACCTTTCCTTCGCTCACAGCAAGAACGAGAAAAAGAAGACACTTCTTTTTCAGCTCCAGAGGACTCGGCAAGGTCTGGCAGCTACACATAGAGGAGATTATTCACTGCACGGAAGACATTATGCGAAATCATTCAAACTCTTCCACCCCTCTCACCTGAGCAGCAAAGCAAAGTCCACCCAAAATTTGTAGCCAAGAGACAAGTCTCGACGTTCAACGGCAATATTTCACTCAATGAAAGGCCAGTCGGCAGAAGCGGGCCACAACATTTAAACTCTAAATTGTATCTAAATATGTTTACATTGGTATATTTTAGTATGATTTGACATATTTTTGTGTTTCATAGTATTATAGGCTCATTTGGAAGCATTCGGAGCAAAAAATTACAAATCATTCATGCTAAAAAATTCGACATTCTTTGGCTTTTTTATTATAACTCTCACATATGAACTCCGATTGAGGTGATTTAAGATGCGTTAGAAAGCTAAGACATAGATCTACAACTTTCATGTTTTTAGTTTTCAAAACTTTCACCTTTATCATGATAAATATTGAACTTAAATTGTCAATACGAGCTGATGTTTTTATGAAGTTGAAAGAAGCACTGTCCATACAAACAAACTCACCCAGCATCTGGTCAATGCGTTTTTAACATTTTTTAGCCTTTTAGAAGCACCTGGCACCTTATGGAATGAGTATATGGACACCCAGCGTCAGGTCAAGCAACAGAGGACCGCAAAAACATATTTTTGACACGTTTTGGTGATATTTTAGGCTTTTATGAACTTCTAAATTTTTCCTATATAAGGAGGATTCAGAAACACATTCAGAAATCAGAGAACACGATTCTAAATGCATCTAGGAGCAACTAGGAGCCTCTTATAGAGAGAGAGAAATGAGATTTGAGAAGTATTTGCGATAGATTCATTCTTCTCTAATATAACTCTGTTTTCTTATTATTTTCACTATGATTTAGGATTTTAGTTTTGATTTAATTTCTATTTCCATGAGTAGCTAAATTTCCCAGTCAAGAATAGGGATGTAGCCTGACTGGGATGGATTGGATTTGTTTATCTAGTTAAGACTCTTTGATTTGTTCTTCAAGTTATATTTAATTTGTCTTTTTATTATATTTATCTCTTTTATTCGTTCTTGTGGATTTTATGCTTGATTACCATAGAATATAATTAATGGGTAAATTTGATGGACTGAGAGGTGAAGAGTGAACCTAGATATAGAGAGATAAACATGAATAACTAATCTAGAGATAGAATTAGAAATTCATGATGATATAAGTTGTAGTTTTCAAGATTTAATTAGGAATTTTATTTGCGCGAGAGTGAATTGAATCCTAATTAAATAAAAACTAATTGACCGAGAGATAACTAGGACGCTTTAGGAGCAACGGTCACTATAATTATGCAGAGTCTAACTAAGAAATAAAATCTAATTATTTCATAAGGTGAATTCTGATCCCTTAACGCTTCTAGAACTGAACCAAAACTCAAACTCTGTTTTGTTTCCTATTTCTTTTCTTTTTAATTTGAATTCTCAATTTGATTATTACTTGCTTTTGGGATTAAAAGTTTGGACTGATAAATCTACTACCTCCCTTGGGTTCGACCTCTGGAATACTCTGGAGACTTTTTATTTCCACGATTGACTATGTATACTTGCAGGATCCTGATCAAGTTTTTGATGCCATTGTCGGGGAGGCTAACAGATTTATTAGTTCGTTGTTTTTAGTCATTTTATTAAAAAATAAAAAAAAATTTTGTCTCTAAATTTTTTTCCTTGCTGCATGTTGTTAAGATCTAAAAGTCTTAATAGTATATTTGAATTGATTGCTATTAATCCTAAAATTGAACGCGCTCACAGGGAAAACAGAGCTAAAAGGAGGCACATGATAGCTAATGAAGTAGTGCCTGTTAAGGCTCATGCTAATCCACTTTGGAGAGATGCAGATAAGCCTACAATCTATGACAGCCTATCATGTATCCAGTTATCTGACAATACCAAATATTACGAGTTTAAGAACATACATGTAAACTCATTGCCACAATTTTATGGGCGAATAGGCGAAGACACATTAGGATTTTTAAAGGATTTTCATGACCGGATTGACCAACTTCCCCTGAATGGTTTGACTTAGGAGGAGCTTAAGATGAGATGTTTCAATTTTTTCTTAAAGGATAATGCTCGGTAACGGCTTTTAAATCTACCAGAAAATTCACTAACATCGTGGAAAAAGATCTATGATGCATTCATTGCCAAGTTCTATTCTCCTTAAAAACTATAGATCTGAGGGATAAGATTTATCTTTTTCAACAACTCGAGGACGAGTCATTCTATGAAGCTTAGGATTGATTTAAGGATTACTTATATGAGCGTCCACACCATGGATTCCGCGATATGATGATTGCCAAACTATTTTATAATGCTCTGTGCTCTGCCTCCTAGTCATTAGTGGAGATTGCTGCCGGGGATGGTAATCTGACTGCCGAAGAGATGATGAATATCTACGATCAAGTGGGAACTCAGACTAAACAAAAGGGAGTACGAAGCAGGAGAGTACCTGTCAAGGAAGTTAATTCTTGCTGTGATATGTCTGCACAGTTAGAAAAGTTAAATCAATGCATGGATCTTCTTTTCCAACAACAGAGCAATAATTCTAGTCTTTCTAAAGAATCATGTTTTGCATGTGGTGCTTCAGGTCATACTGCTGACACATGTGTGCACATGCTTGAAGATACTGCAGGAGTCAATTATATGGGATCAAATGCTGAATGTCCACAGTATTTACAGAGAAAGAATGATCCCTTCTCAAATATATATAGTCCTGGGTGGCAAAATCATCCGAACTTCTCTTGGAAAAATCCACCAGCACCACCAGGATCCCAGCAACAGGCGTCCTCTCAGCCACCAGCACTATCTACAAGAAAGTCTCCTTAGATGGAGGAGATGTTTGCTCAAATCATGGCTAGTCAAGTATCTACCAACAAGAATTTGGAGCAATTTATGGTCAGTTAGGCAACCATCTATAAAAATTTTGATTAGTTTATGGCTACCCAGATCACTACTAATAATGCTACACAAGCGGCTATTCAAAACTTAGAGACACAAATGGGTCGCTTAGCAAACATGGTGACTGAAAAGGTACAAGGCCAATTCCCTAGCAACACTAAAGTTAATCTAAAAAAAGGAGTTATGGTAATTACTCTCAGAAGTGGCAAGCAATTGAAGGAAGAGGTGAAAAAAAAAACTGAGGGTGGTAAGAAAGGTAAGGATAAGGAGAATAAGGAGATTCCAAAAGTTGATGGTAACACTAAAGGGCAGTTTTCTTCCACTGATATAAAACCATATGTGCCCTCTATTCCTTTCCCTCAGAGACTGCGAAAGAAAAGGCAAGATGCTAATTTTCAAAGGTTCCTGGATATATTTAAGAAGCTCCATATTCATATCACTTTTGCTGAGGCACTTACGAACATGCCTTCACATGTCAAATGCCTTAAGGAGCTGTTGTTAAATAAGAAGTTAGAAGAATGCAATCAGGTATCTTTGACTGAAGAATGTAGTGCCATCCTGCAAAGAAAGTTGCCTCAAAAGCTAAAAGATACAGGGAGTTTTTCTGTTCACTGTGTTATTGGTTCTCAACTGATTAATAATTGTTTATGCGATTTGGGAGCAGGTATTAATTTGATGCCTTATTCTTTGTGCAAGAAACTTGAGGTCACAGATCAAACACCTATGAGTATGACTCTACTGCTAGCTGATAGGTCAGTAAGGTACCCAATGGGAATTATGGAAGATGTACTTGTCAAAGTGGGTAAGCTGATTATTCCTGCTGATTTTGTGGTGTTGGATACTGAGGATGAACTAAACATTTCTCTAATCCTAGGAAGACCATTCCTATTGACTGCGGGTGCCTTAATTGATGTGTCAAACGGGAAATTGATGTTTAGAGTCAAGGATGAAAAAGCTGAATTTAATCTTGCCACCGCTAACAATCATACTTTTAAGGAAACTTGTTGCAGCATAGCTATAGGGCAGAACTATCAAAAGCGAGAATTGGCATCTCCTCCTAGGTCTTTAGATATTGATAAAGGTTAAATTCAAAAGATTGTCAAAGAGGAAGCAAAGGTTAGGCAAAAAGTGACACCTCCTAGTCCCCAAAAGAAAAAGAGCACTTGTGTAATTCGAACGGATTGGCTGGTACCCACTTTTATCATAAAGAGCCTCTCCAAGGGAAGGATGAAATTAAAGTGGAGAAAAAAGCCGATTCCTGAATCTGAAGGGCTTAGATCAAAGCCTCTGAAAGATGCCATCTCATGATTTCTTAATCCGTCTGGCTATCAACATTAAATTTAGTGCTTATTAGGAGGCAACCCAACATTATTTTTCTTCTTTTATTTTTTGTTTTTATTTTCCATTTTTGTTTTCTTGCTCTTATTACCCCAAACTCTCTCCCTTATGACTTTTTGTAGGACTAAATTGATTATGGAGAAAACAAGCTTGGAACAAACACAAGGGACTCCAAAGAATATTTCAAGTATCATCTATAAATCAGGGGAGTCTTAGTTGCTTTATCTTTTATTTTATTCTTGCAACATTGAGGACAATATTGGATCTAAGTGTGGGGGGAGTTTATTAGATGTTCTTAGTTGATCTATCATAAGACTTGTGCTGATGTGTTGAAACTAGAAAATTTTTTGCAAATTTATGAACTTAATTGATTTTATTTAGATTTATTTTGCTTATTTTTCTGAGCTAGTGATTATATCTGTCACAATAGGATATTCAATTGTTGTGCTTAATGGGGTAACATAATTAATTTACAAATCAGGAACATGAGTCTTAAGACTATGAAATTGAGCACTATAACTTAGCGTGTGATAAGTGTGGAAAAGTGACTCAGTTTGTAGGAAGATGAATTATACATTTATTTTTTGAACTTGAGTATTTACAATCATTGTGTATGAGCTTATTATTTAGTTGGAGAGATGATTCGAGGTTTAAATGAAAAAAAAAGAAGAAAAAGAAAAAAAAGGTAATATATAAATCTACTCTGCTAGCTTAAACTGTGCTTAGTAAGTAAGGGGCTTCACCAAAAAGCGTTGTCTTTTGCGTAAAATGGTGTGGTATAAGTTATGAGTATGCCAAAGGCATCTTAGTGCAATGGGTTATGTAGCTTGAATAACAGGGGGTACGCATCACAAATGCGAGATCTTCTTGTCAAAAGAGAATATAATAGTCCAAGAAAAGCAAATAAATCCCCAAATAAAATTGAAGCACAAAGTGCGGGGAAATTAAATAAATAAATCCTTGTTAATCTTCATACACATGAGTTGAGTTGAGGTTTATACACAATTAATTGAGGTATTTTAAGTTCTTAAATAAGTGTTGTAATTTTTCTTCTTCTTGCTTAATTGGCGGTCTACATTTGTCACATGTTAGGTATACACACACACACACACACTAAAGTCTCATGGACAAATAGAAATGATAGGTGAGTTGCTATTGAGCATGATGTTTGATTTGTTGAGTACTCCTTTTATTTATATTGGTGAAGGACTATCACTAGTAAAGAGAAGTGAGTTTGATAAATCTAGAAAATAAATTTATGAGAGCAGCACAACTTTAGTCTTACTTGAGGACAAGCAAAGGTTCAAGTGTGAAGGGATTTGATGTGTCCATTTTATACATATAAAATACCCACATGTAAGCCTTAAATTGTATCTAAATATATTTACATTGATATATTTTAAAATAATTTGACATATTTTTATATTTCATGGTGTTATATGCTCATTTGAAAGCATTCGGAGCAAAAATGTTACAAATCATTCATGCTGAAAAGTTTTGACACCCTTTGTTTTTTTATCATAACTCTCACATATGAACACCGATTGAGGTGATTTAAGATGCATTAGAAAGTTAAGACATAGATCTACAACTTTCGTGTTTTTAGTTTTCAAAACTTCCACCTTTATCATGGTAAATATCAAACTCAAAATGTCAACACGAGCTGATGACTTTATGAAGTTGAAAGAAGCACTGCCCGTACAAACAAACTCACCCAGCACCGGGTCAAAGTGATTTTAATCTTTTTTAGCCTTTTAGAAGCACCCGGCGCCATATGGGACGAGTATATGGACACCTGGCACCAGGTCAAGTAACAGAGGACCGCAAAAACATGTTTTTGACACGTTTTGGTTATATTTTAAGCTTTTATGAGCTTCTAAATTTTTCCTATATAAGGAGACACGATAGAAACATAAAGGAGGATTCAGAAACACACTTAGAAGTCAAAGAACATGGTTCTAAATGCATCTGGGAGCAACTAGGAGTCTCTTATAGAGAGAGAGCAATGAGATTTGGGCAGTATTAGCGATAGATTTATTCTTCTCTAATATAACTCTGTTTTCTTATTATTTTCACTATAATTTGAGATTTTAGTTTTGATGTAATTTCTATTTTCATGAGTAGCTAAATTTCCCAGTCAGGGGTAGGGATGTAGCCTGACTGGGATGGATTGGATTTGTTTATCTAGTTAAGACTCTTTGATTTATTCTTCAAATTATATTTAATTTATCTTTTTATTATATTTTTCTCTTTTATTCGTTCATGTGGATTTTATGCTTGATCACCATAGAATATAATTAATGGGTAAACTTGATGGACTAAAAGGTGAAGAGTGAACTTAGATATAGAGAGATAAACATAAATAACTAATCTAGAGATAGAATTAGGAATTCATGGTGATATAAGTTGTAGTTTTCAAGATTTAATTATGAACTTTAGTTACGCGAGAGAGAATTGAATCCTAATTAAATAAGGACTAATTGACTAAGAGGTAATTAGGACGCTTTAGGAACAACGGCCACTATAATTATGCAGAGTCTAACTAAAAAATAAAATCTCGTTATCTCATAAGATAAATCCTAATCCCTTCACGCTTCTAGAACTGAACCAAAACTCAAACTCTGTTTTGTTTCCTATTTTTTTCTTTTTAATTTGAATTCTCAATTTGATTATCACTTGCTGTTGGGATTAAAAGTTTGGACTGATAAATCTACTACCTCCCTTGAGTTTGATCTCAGGAATACTCTGGAAACTTTTTATTATTGTGATCGACTCTGTATACTTGTAGGATCCCGATCACTAAACTAATTTAATTGTACATTTCATATTGATCTCTTAATTATATATGGGAACACATAGTCATGCTAGTAGGTTTTATTTTGAAAAGAAAGTCAGAAAAAGAATGTCATATGATACTATTGTTATTTTCAATCTCTATTTATTAACCTTTTTCAATTTAGATAAGAGCTTAAAATAATTGCAAGTAATCTCTTTAGTTTATGGAGATGGTATCAGATTTCAACTAATTCAAATGTGAATTGAATTCATTCATCACAAAGTATCTGAACTTTTCTAGTGGCTTTCAATATCAACTAGTAGGCCTATTGATGAGCAATTTTTAATTACTCCTGGTTTGATATTAGTGTCTAAACATTTTTACAGTAGCTTTTAAAATATAAGAGAAGGCTTGTGGAAGATTTGTTTGAATTACTGATTTGTTTTGTATTTGTCAATTGTAGGATAATTTGAATTGTTGCCACGAATATTATGATTTTCAAAAAGACTGCTTTTGTGTGGAAAAAATGGAGGATAGTATATGAAAATAGTGTTGGATTCGACAGTTAATTTTGTGTGGAAAATGTGTTAGGCACCTACACATTGTTTATTTTCGGGAAGGATTACTCTAATGTGATTAAACAAAATTAAAATGATTTTTTAGATTATTTTAATTACACTTTCATTATTCAAATGAAAAAAAAGATAAATAATAATAATAATAATAATAATATTTATTTACAAAGTTTTGCATTGTCATAGTTGTAATTGAGATTCATCTTATTTGCACTCTACCAAAAAAGGAATGTTATCTAATACTATTGTTACTTTCAATCATACATTTTGAAAGTGCATGCTTTTGACCTTGATTTTTGGAAGTGAGCATAACACGCACAACTCACTTAAAGTGGCTCCACCCAAATCATGTTGGGTTGCAAGGTCCAATATGAGAATTAGTATGATTATTGAATTCAGTATTAGCCTTTTTTTTTTTCTGGTCTTGGGATTTAAACCAATTCACATTTGTGGTGGACCTTGGAATATGCTGTAAGTCTTTGATTGATGCTGTATGTGGGAATATATAGTAATGCTAATAGATTCTGTTTTGAAAATAATTTTCAAAAAAGAATGTCATACGATCTTACTGTTACATTTTGTTTGGATGAACTGTTATTGTGGCTTTCAATATCAACAAATAGGACTATTGATGAGTAATTGTTAACTACTCCTGGTTTGATGTTAATGTCTAAACATTTTCAAGAGCTTTTAAAATCTAAAAGAAGGCTAGTGGAAGAGTACTTATGAATTATTGATTTGTTCTATATCAGTCAACAGTTGGATAATTTGAACCATTGCAACCACTATTTCCTTGATGTGTTGATGAAAGCCATTAATATTATCATTTTTATAAAAGATTGATGTTGTGTGTGGCTATGATGATGATTGTAAAGGAGTTTCTACTAAATTTTGTGCGGAAAAATTTTGGAAAATCTTTTGAAATAAGAAAGGATAGTCTACATCATTTGTCTGAGAAAATGGTTACTCTTAGCTGATTATGCAAAAATTAGTATAGTTATAAGATTATTTTAATCACACTTTCATCATCCACATGGAAAAATAAAGATATAAAAGAAATTAAAAAAATATTATTTATTTATAAGGGGCTGACACTAGCATAGTTGTAATTGAGAATTTGATATTGATCTCATCTAAGAGACTAAGACTATTGCTACTTTCAATGACATATTTTGAAAAGCATATGCTTTTAATCATGAATTTAAGAGGTGACTATAACCTGCACAACTAAATTAAATTAGCCTCATCCATATCATGTTGGGTTGAAAATAATCAATCAAATTTGAATTGCGATTTGAGCTAATGGGGTCAGCTAACCTGGACTATATATCACAAAATATAGCTAAACTTTGCATTATGGATTAATGGTTTAGCTTCTAGACTTTTTTCCCCTCTCTATAGTAGTGGAGGATTATTAACCCTTACAAATTTGTCACTTAGGCATAAGAATTAGTCACCTAGACATTGTAGTCATTCCATTAATTACATTTGAATCACTTGAGAAAAAAAAGTGTGAAAACGAGCTATAAGAATTGAGATGGAGACCTTGGAAAACAGATACTTGTTGCATGGAATGATGGAAAACTTTGTTTAGTGGAAAACCTAGTCTAATACCTGGTCTAATATGAACATGTTAGGCCCAAAAGGGTAAAAAAAAAAAAAGCTAAAAGGATTTATTTAGGAATTAGGATAGTTTTTGGGGCAACCATTTTGGCAAGTTTCATTTGATCTTGCCGAACCATAATTCTTAAACAAAATCTAGTTTTAGAAATTTATATGAAAATATTTTTTATGAGAAATATGAATTTTCGCAAGATATTGTATAAAGAATTTTATTTTATATAGAGTAATATATAATTTCACATTGACTTGTATGAAAATTAATTTTTTTCATTGGATTATTTTTTTTAACAAAAAGGAACTTCAACTTCATTCAACCAACTCAGCCCATTCTAACTTTGACCCACTAACTATTATTGGGTAACTAAGGCCAAATTAGGTTCCAGGTTTTTGTGCATCCTTATCGTAAAATATAATTCTCATCTAACCATATGTAAAACTATCAAACGAGGAAGTAACAGTTACTGTTACTAGCGCTGTGCTTGCGACTTTGTTTGCCTTCCGTTTCCTTTTATTTTTTTTCAACATCCACTGTGAAAATAACAACAATGGACCAGAAAATATAATAACAAGAAAAAACTCAATTAAAACAGTAATTACACCAAAAAGATTATATCAATTTTTTATCAAATTAGATTTCTCATGAATTCAAAATAATTTTCTAGTACTCTGTAATACTTTATTTTCATATATAAAATACAAATAATTAATTACTAAGGTGAAAGAAAATAATTGGGAGTATTAAATTTACTAAGATTTAAGAATATATATTTATATATAAATATAATTATTTAAAATATAATTTTTCCTTCCCTTTTTCCTTTCCCATGAATTAAAAAAATGACAAAAAAAATAACCGACAAAAATAACAAAAAGGACCCACTTTAGTTATAAGTTTATTGATCATTCAAAATATAATTTTTTTCAATATATTTGAAGTGTTATAATTTCTTCCTTCTATAATATGAGTCATATTTTACATATATTTTGGAATTTTAATGATTTTATTCTATTTTAGAAAGTCCAAATTTGTTCCTTATTTTAAAAAAAATGATCGAATGGTTAGTGATATTTAAAAACAATAAAAAGGAAAACTTGACTATATTGGTCCAGATCAATCTAACTTGCATCAAAAACCTCCAAAAGCATAACATTATAAAAAATTAGATATTCAATAACTGAAAATTTCTTAGTGTTTTTTATATTTGATTTTAATATGGATTTTTTATGTTATTTTTTAATTCAATGTCATGAATATTAGTATGAATAATATTATTATTGAAATTAATATTAATATGAATTTTTCCATTTTTATATATGAATATTTTTCTATTTCGGCTGATTTTGGATTTGGGCCAGTTAAGTTATTTCTTTTATCATCATCTCAATTTCCAATTTATCAGGGTTCAAATATTTGATTTATTTTCCTTCTTTGCAGTGATCTTCTTTCTTTGTTTTTCAACGCGTTGCAAAGATCTTCTTGCTTTGTCTTTCAACGCGTTTTCTAGCCCTACAATAAATGTCATGTCAGAAGTTTTATTAATTTGGTTTATACTTATATCGAGTACGTTATATTCTTCCCTTCACCGTTTTCACTTGTGGAAAACAAATTTCTTATTCTCTCCCCGTCAATTCTACTCCGGCAGTTCTCATCTTCAAGTAGATGATGCATCGTGGAAGACATCGAGAAAGATTTGGGTTCGACGAGAGAGGTCTTGGAGTATCGAGAAACAAGATGTGGTCCAGGAATACTAGGAAAAGAGGTATAATGGATCTTGCATGGTGAGCTTTGAAGGTGTGGCAAAGGTCCGACGAGATCTAGAGCATATTCGTTTCTTTTTTATCTTCATTTTTTCGTTGAATCTTGATTTGATTTTATTTTTTTCATGGTTCACATTGGAGCTTTTTCTTCATCTCTACCCATTTTTTCTTCTCTGCTTTATCCATCTTATTAGTGTCATCTTCTCAAATTGAAGCAGCAAGTGTCAAATACTACAATAAGTTAACCTTTCACCTCTCATTTGACCTATTTTTTTGGTGTTAATCTACTTTTTCCTTAATTTTTCTTCCTCTTTGATTTGTCTTCCTTATCCTCCTTGTTCAATTTTACCTGACTTATTCCCCCTCTATTTGTGTTTTGATTGTACCATTACTCTTTTATTTTCAATTGATAAAAGGTGGCGTTGGAGTGGAATAGTAATAGGATAAGGAAGAGGCAGTAAAAGCTCAATAAATGGTGGTGCTGGGTTGGAGTGGCGCAAGAGTGGCTTTGGGTCATAGGGCGTAGGTGAGGACTCTTGGATGCTATTTGAGTTTCTGATCAATTTTGTCATCCTTTTCAATTTCTACTCAACTTATATCAACCAAAGTATGTTTTAAGTAGAAAAAAAAAATGTAATACCATTTTTTTCTTGAAGCCACAATATTTTTCTTGCAAAATGATCAAATTAATTAATTTAATTGTTAGTATTTATTTTGTAAATTTATTCTTCACCTAAAAAACATTGAACACTGATTGAAAAGGGGGGGGGGGAGGGGGAGTGAACAGTTCATCCTCCTACTGTAATCTCTTTTCAGCTTACCTCTCTTTGTGAAGAAGCAAAACTAGACAAGTAACCTAGTGGGATTATATCATCAGCGATGTGAACGAAACATGGTATGATAGGTTGTGATCTGAATTCTTAGACTTGATGAAAGCTAATACTATTTTGGCTTATGATTTGGTTCCACTCTGCAATTGAATTTCTTTTCGTTTCTGCTTTGATTGTCTCAGTGAATGATTATGTTGGAACGATCGCTAGCTCGACAGTGTTCATGGCACCTGAGATGGAACATGGGGAGCAGCAATGGTTCCCTAACGATCACATCTGTAATTAGTTTTGGTCTTATTTTTTGTTACATTCTTTAAATTTCCTTTCAATTATAAGATCCTTCATCCCTGTATAGATCTTTTTGCTCTCTTCCCTACCTCAGCACTAGCAAATATATGTCTATACCCTTCCACTATGAGTTTATTTATTTCTATGTGAGATTCATTCCCTGAATTGGCTGCTGATTGGCTTTTGACCATTCTTCATAAAAGTATTGGCATCAAATAAATCTATAGGATTATTAAGTGACAGCTACATCCAGCAACTGTAAATGTTGATGGAATTGCTTGCTTTCCATTTTATATATTTGTGTGATAATGATGTCCCCTCTCCTTGGCTGCTTTTACGTTATTTATAGGCAACACCAAATGGTAGTTTTCCTCAGCATATAGTTTTATGAGTAAAAAAACTGGATGTCACAAATTATGAGTTTGTGAATAAGAAAGGGTGATGCTAGTGTTGAAATAGCGAAATTCCAAACTGGTCCCAAGAGCAACATATTTCTAAATTCCCAAAATTGGAAATATATGTGAATCAATTGGGAAAATAGTAAAATCTTATTCATTAATTGCTCATAAATTAATATCATTTTAAAAATATCAATGTTGCTTCTGTGTTATTAGTTTGGAAAAACTTGTGGTAAGGAAAACTAGATATGGTTTGGTGGTGGGGATAGAGTGAAAGTCTCCCATTTTGACTCGCTGAAATAGCAATTATGACTCATTGGCATCACAATTGGTAATTGGCATGGCAATGTACAGTTTTCACTGCTCATATGATATCAATGTACCAATATGAATGCTCTTTGAACTGAAAAGATATTCCCTTCTCCCTTGATAATTGCACACTTATTACTATCATAAACAGATCATTAGAAATGAGCCGCCTTTCTACAAACCATACATCTTATTACTTTCATGAAGCAACACTCCATTTCCTTAGGCTACATTGTAACCATGTTTCGGCCCAACACAAAATTACACCTCCTGCAATAACATTTTCGAGGCAGCAACAAGAAAATAAAAGGGTTGCTAACCCACAGGCTCACGTATCCAGCAACTCTAGTTAACCTAATTACACGATCATGGCTGACTACTGTGAACAAATTGTACCTTTCACTAGTCCAACCTTTATAATGATAATAGTGGTTTTTCAAGAATTCATATTCATATTTGTGTTCATAATAAAATAATAATGTAATGAATTTAACAGACGTCATATAAATATTAAGTAACAAGCATTTTTATGCAATAATGAGCAACTCAGGGCAATGGCCAAAAAAATAATCCAAGACATAATTTTGTTCAACCTGATCCACGACAAGGATAGAATTATAAATATTAATATTAGCAATTAATATATAAAATATAAAATTTATAACAAATTATACAATTTTCTGAATTGTGTATAATGTTTCCATACTTAGTTGGATCCAATAAAAAATTTATAATGTGTTGTTGAATACTCTAATATTGTATAAACTAAATAAAATTTTATACTGTCTTCATGCTTATTTTGAAATGTCCTTTCAGATAATTGTTATTGTCTATTTGTAAAACTTAAGATACTTTTCAGCATGCTTTGAAAAAATAGTGGCTGCACTGCAATGCAATGTAGATATATACCAATTTAACTGTTCACAAAATACATATATATATATATACGACTTCAATTTATTGTTTCTTTAAATGCCATTAATTTAAGACTACAGCTTCAACTGCCCCACGGAGTATAAAACTATGCAAATTCACAAGGGATATTAATTTATTTTTTCTTTAAGTACTTTTAGTCTAATATTTTCATATATTCTCTTTCATGGATATATGAAGAGTTTATTAAAGATAAATTGAAAAAAAAATTAAATTATGTGAAATTTATTAACCTTAACCAATTAATTTATTAAGCATACTCTCGATATAGGTTCTCACACATAGAGCATATACCACAGAACAAACTTAATAACATGCTTGAAGAGATAAATCACACCACCTTAAACTAGTTCGATCAACCATGGTTTTGCTAGTTATTACAAGTAAGACTTGATTATTCCAGAATCCTGATTATTCCTATAGTTGCCTAGCATGTTATTTTGGCGAATCTCTTCGTAGCTTTGGACGGCAAGCAAATAGGTACTACTCTGCCCTCCTGTCCCTTATTGTTTTTAGATGCAACAAAGAAACTCACCCCAGGAAGAGAGCCAAGCCCACCCTTAGCTATACCAGCATACACAACCTTGCCTCCACCCAAAATTAACATCTCTAAAGCCAACACGTGCCCAGTTTGATATCATCCACGATCTTACTGATGCAAAACAAGGTCGTCCTCTGGTCACCAGAAGATCAGCCACGGAGTGCACATACTCCTCATTCACTTCAGCCTTTGCTTTCTTCACTAACTCCAAAGCATATCCTAACGGACTCTCACAGAGTTTCCCTGCAGTGCTAACTGCAGCTGGATACACAAAAGCATTGCCATAATAACCTGTGGGTATCGGCGGATTAAATCTGCCACGTCCAAGGCGTGCATTGACGATGACCAACATGCGAACATCATCGTTTGGGTCTAGTTGTAATGCTTTTGTGCGGCAACGCCAGAGGCATGCAGCGAGGACCTCAAAAGTTGTGGATTGCTTCAGGTGATGAGGAATAAGACAGCGAATGGTGGATATCTCAGTTGGCCCAAAAAAGAAAGACTGATGGATGATATCTTTTAAGGGGAGGGTGGTAGCACCTACTTGGTCAAACTCACGATGGGTGCAAGTAACGCGTGGTGGGTCCCTTACACTTAGAAGCTCCCTATGCCAGACAGGCAGATTGGAGGGTTCACTTGCCCCATTGGCCATTTCAGTTAAAGCATTCATGAACTGGACAATACCAGGTCCGTCGCTCATGGTGTGATTGATGTGACCAGCAAACACGAAGCCACCACACTTGAGACGTGTTACTTGCAATTTAATCATAATCATAATTATAATTAAGCTACCTTTAGGCATGTCAATGTAAAGTTTTGTATTAATTATACATATTAAATTAATTAATTAATTAATTGGTATATGTTCTGGAAGACCTGAATAAGTAAGAGGGGACAATGAAGGATTCCTTCAGAACCAGGAACGTTGTAAAGGAGGTCCTCGAAGCACGGGAATGGTGGTTGAAGAGTGTCACCAAACTGAGCAAGCGTTACATCTGCATCAGCCTCAATAAAGATGACGCCTTCTCTATTACATTTGACCATAAGTTTGTGGCCAGCACCTTCCCTGAGTCTACCTGCAAATGGATAGTAGAAAACTAGTAATTGAGCTAATAATGCTTGTCTGATGACTGTCACAAGGTCCTTCCCCACCATGGAAGATTCATGACGATAGAAATGTATCAGTGGAGCATGAGCACGTAAACTGTATTGGTCATCTATGTCATATAGTAACTTAAACTCATAAGGAGTAGGGTTCGCCGGAGCTACAAGTTCCGGTTGGCACCTTCTCACAGAAAAAACAAGATGACAAGGAGATGGTACAGCCATAATGTTACTTGTAAAAAAACTGAGAATTTAATACCCTAATAGCAGGTAGGCTTTTTCACTATTCATAACACGGTTCACAAGTCGTGGATCAGACCTCGTGCGGGTCGGGTATCCGGCTCATTTTTTATATCTCTCTTTTTGTCGGTGCCTTTCATCCTCTACTTCCTCTCCATGGTATTCAGATTTCCAGGTTGTGCTTTTTCCTGTGCTTTTCTTTGGTCCTCTATGTATCCTCTTTGGCTGTTTTTCTAATTGTTCGATTGTTTGAGTCAAGTATGGATTTTCTTGGATTCTTTTGTTGCATGCAATGGTTAGTGGAAGTTGAAGTGATTCTTGATCGGTGGGATCTACTATCTGGACAAGATAAATCTAATTTTGATGCTTTATTGTTTGTCCTTCTTTCTTTTGTTCATTATTTATATTATTCTTTTCATATTGGGTTGAGATGAACAAAGCAAAGAGTTAGCTAAGGGTTGGAGTTCTCTTCCTATTTTTTCTCACATGCTTTTATTCTTCTTTTTGTTTCTTTTTTAGATTGGGTTGAGATCAGAGCACACAGTGAGGTCGCAGGGGGAAAAGGTCTCTTCGTCTTTTCTCAAAGCTGTTTCCTTTTTCTCATGTTTATCGCTGATTTAACATTTTTTTTCTGTCATTTCTCAACTACAAATCATGGGATTTGCTATCTTGGAAATCGTCAATTGAGGATTTTTAATTTGACATTAATTAGATTATGATGCTTTTATTGTATATCCTTCTTTTTGTCATTATCTTGATTTTTTTTTTCAGATTAGGTCGAGGTGATAGAGCAAATGGAGCAAAGAGATGGGTTGGGGTGGAGTTTCTTCCTTCCCTCAGTGTGTAGTCAATCTATGCTACGTTAGATTTGGTATGATGATGTTTCTATTATCTTTCCCTGCGCTTTCAAGAAGCTTTTTGTCTCTTCTTCTTGCACCTTTATTTCTTTCTCACTCTGCTTTTCTTTGTTGCTCTTCCATTCCTTTTTGTACTTTTCGGCCTATCGTTTGTCATCTCTAGTATGTTTCTATTTTCTTTCTCCTTTGGTCTCTCTTTTCCATTCCTCTTTCTCTTCTTTCTTTGTGAATCCATTTTCTTTGTTTCTTCTTTCTCACATCTATTCTCTCTCTTCCATCTCATTGCTTATTTATTTATCTTTGTTTTAATTTTCTTATTTTTTTTTGGCAAATTTTGAAGGGAAGAAGTTTTGATCTCCCTATCCTATAGTAAAACTTTTATGTAAAATGGAAGATCCATTCCAAGTTTTAAAATTTTCTGCTTAGGTTTTGGGAATATGGTGAAACGATTTCTACAAGATCTGCACACTAATAGATTCTAGTACTATAAGTGATTGATTTAAATTTGGAGGAATAAGAGTATAGATAATAATAAATTATCGTTGACAATTTCTTTGTTTTCTTTGGTTTTCTTTTTTAATTTTTACTCTTATGTAGCTTAACCCATTTTATCTCCTCTCACCTTTTGTCCTATTTGGATTTAGAGGTTTGATTTTGCTACAGTTATTCACCACTGCCAAATGTGAATTCATGAATTATGAAAGGTGTGATGAAGATGACCATGGAGTTTGAGAAAGAATGTAGAGATATAGTGAGGCAAAGCTTGGTGAATGAGGATTCATATATAGCAAGAAATTTCGGAAGGGATTCATATTTTGCCTAGAGGATCGAAGGACCCTGTGACAATTTATGTAGGAAATTGAGTTTTTTCAATGACTACTTGTTGATGGATAAGGATCCATTGCATGGATAGTGATATGCTTTGTTTCGTTGATTGCCTTTCTAGGTGAAGTTGAGCTTCTTTTTTTTTTCTCTTAACATTCATCTGTCCTTCAGGGATTGGGCATTAGAGATTAGAATTGTCAAAATTCAGGATTTCTTTTCTTTTGTTTTTTTTTTTTGGTGCAGTTGAGCATTTCTTTTGCCACTTGATAAGTAAAGTAGTGGAATAGGATGAGGGAAGTAAGCGTTTTGATTGAGATAACAACCTTTTTCTAGTGAAAATAACATTTATTTTCCCTCCCATCAAGATGTGATATATGTATACTTTTGCTGTAAATTAGACAAAGATACGATAGTCTTCGACTTGTGAATTTATTCATTTTAGTATGAATATAATTATATTGGTGACCAGCATTTTTCTTTTGGGTCTAACTTCTTGGATTTATATATTTGATACGAATTCGAAAGTCTTATCTATGTTAGAAAGATAAATGACCTCACATGGATATATAAATAAAAGACTTTGTAATTACAAGAGGTCTACCACAACTGCGATAACGTTTTTGTTTTGGATAGGTTGGATTTGCTGTCGGTGGTGAGGATGAAGGAGCTTGGTTGCAGGGGAGGAAGGATAAATTGGCATTGTAATCTATCTTCACCTTCCGAGTAATAAGAGCAAGGTAACACCAAAGTGTTTTTTTCCTTTTTCTTGTTTATGTCTGAATTTATCCAGTAGGTTTGTACTTTGGGATTGTTAGTTCATGTTTTAATGATGATATTGAAATATTGGTCCATGTTTTTTCTCTAGTCTGTTTAAAGAAAAAAAAAAGAGTGAAGAGAGTATGAAGCAGACTCCTTAGATTGAGTACTATAATCATAACAAGAAAGAGAAGAATAAAAGATATAAACTTATTCATAAAGCAAAGTTGTCCAGTCTCTATATTTGTAATCAAGTACTTTAAAAAGTCATGTGTCCAACACCTAAGAGAGATTTTTATGCTTATTGAATGATAATGGATTATGCTCAGATGCTTTCTGTGAGTAAATACCATTGATGAATATTGTATTTGCTTGGTTGAATTTATGGATGGAAGGGAAGGAAAATGGGTATTGATTGTCTGTTCTTGAGTTTTGGAAATTGCAGTGAGTAACAATACGAGTCATTACAAATTAGCTAAGTGATCGAGTGTTTGTAGGAGTTAAGTGAAAAAATTTCGTTAGAATAGGATGTTATCGGTATTATACATATATATATGCTTGAAGAAAGAGCTGTATGAACGAGTGACGTCTATTTTAAATTGCCATGTTTGAACTTCTTTTTGCCATATTTTTTTGGGTTAAATTTAGAGTTGAATTATGATAAGAATTGCTTGATAAATTGACACTGATAATCTATCATTTAGACCATGACTTTTCTCAATATTTGTACTATACATATATATATATATATAATTTTTTGTGATTATTATTAATGTTTTACTAACTTGTATATTGTATAAATAATTCATTGCATATTCATAGACTTCCATCTAATTAACTTTTCACAAGCCATCAATTTTCTTCTGTACAATACGTAAGTTTGTAAAATTGGCTAAAATTTGACGCTTAATATTTTCTTTTATACCTTAATAATTTCATTTATATCAGTCCACCTAATCAAATTCTCAATATTTGATATCTTGTTAATATTTTACTTTTCAAATGAGAATCTATATAATTTTATTCACAATATCTAAGTATGCTAATGATGCTAGTATATGATTTGTTGGCCCCTCATTGTGCATGTCTATGGTTATGTTTGCACCACTTCATTTGTTTTTTACGCTTATGTTTGAATGTATTTTAATAGGTTTGAAGAAGTCATTGTTCACTGTCTTCCAAGATGGCTTCTACCATCCTAAGATGGTGTTGGTACTTGACGATTGCTCGGAAGTGTGGGAGGAGAAGGATCACCTCGGGTGCATTTTGTTCCTGCATTTGCTTCATACTATGCAAAGCTGAAGCAAATTAGCTCATCTCTGTAGTTGGATATTTAACTTGCAATGATATATTATTTTGTCTTCTTTTTTATCTTGACTCATCATACCTATTTCTCTTGCAGGCAAGCAATGTTGTCCCAATCTTGTATGTTGGAAGAAATGTTGCTTGCAATGTTAGGGGTGGCTTCTCTCAGTAAGTATTCATATCTTTAATGTTTTTTCTTGCATACCTAAAAGAAGGAAAAGAAATGCACATATTCACTAATTTCTATGCCTAGCTAGGAAAAGAAATCATTTTTTTACTGTGAGAATTGAATTTTTTATGCAATCATCAATAAAGCATGTGACTTAAAAATAAGAGTTAATATATCTTATTTTAAAGGAGATATTTAAATTACATAAGCTATTTAATGGAATTAAACTTAATTCTACATTACAAGATACAATTTGTTGTCCTACTAGAAACTAAATGTTTTACATGAACTTATAATTACAAACTTTATCCTCTCGGTATATTATGAAACAAAAAGGAAAAGAATCAACTCAACAAACCTGGGCAAGTCGAGATTTATTTCCTTACCTCTTCTTCTGCAGTCCTTTTTGTTTGGTTCTCCTTAAAGATCATTAAGTTTCTCTTACTTCTTCTCTTTCTCATATATGATGGAGAGCATAATGAATTTGCATTATGATACGTGTCTCTCTAATTTTTGTTGAGTCTTTTGGCTTTATCTATCAGTTTTGATTCACTTATTTCACTTATAGGTAGCCTATTTTGATATGTTCTTTCTCCACAGCATACGACATCTAATTCCCTGATAGAGGAGATATAGGGGCGTGTACACCCATCTACAAACAACATACCCTTCACCTCTTTCATATAATTATTATACAAGTGCATCTTACATTAAGCTCCAACCAGAATTAAGGTAAACAAGATCTTAGACGCGATTATGACCGCTAATTTGGTAAAGAATTTGATGATGGTCTGTTGTAAAAAATTCCTCAAATTGCTTATGAAAATGATATCAAAGATATCCCTTCTCTGCCTGATATAAGCAATTATTTAGTTTCCTATGTTAGTTTTTATCCATCAAATATTTGAATGGACTATTAACTTCATTCTTATGTTGCTTCGCATATACTATGTTGAATTATAAGCATAATGCTGATCAAATTTGTCATATTTGTGGGTGTTGTGACATCCGGGCATTGTGAGGGCAGGGAGTGATTGCTGGTGCAAGAAAAATGGGTGAGATAAAGTGATGAGGCACGAACAAGGAGCGGCTCCTGGCAGGCTTCTAAGCAGGAGTGGCATATGAATGAATCGAATATATACCAGAATGAGGGGGATCCAGAGACTGTATAGGTATGAGACTATATGGTTAAATGATAGTTTAAAGAAATTGATAGGTATTACCTATATCAATAAGGTGCACCTACCTTTTCGGTAGCCTATCCCTTAAGAACTCCTCAATTAAGCATGCTTTCCATACAACGATTCTAGGATGGGTGACCTCCTGGGAAGGAGTTGTGTGAATGAGGACAAAGCACACCAAAAAGGCTTGTGTTGGTTTGTGGGGATAGTAATCAATCCTAAAGAAGTTGACAGACGTTACAGTTGGTATCAGAGACCAGCCTCTCTTAATACGATATGGTTTGAGGACAAATCAAGCGGAAGCTGGTGGACATGTGACATCTGGGCGCTGATGAGAGCGAGGAGTGATCGCCGGTGCAAGAAATGGGAGTGAGATAAAGTGATGAGGCACGAATAAGAAGCGACTTCTAGCAGACTTCTAAGCAGGAGGGCATATGAATAAATCGAATATATACCTGAATGAGAGGGATCCGAAGATTGTATAGGTATAAAATTATACAGTTAAAGGATAGCTTAAAGGAATTGATAGGTATTACATATACCAACAAGGTGCATTTACCTTTTTAGTAGCCTATCCCTTAAGAACTCTTCAATTAAGCGTGCTTGCCCTGGAGCAATTCTGGGATGGATGACCTCCTAGGAAGGAGTTGTGTGAGTGAGAATAAAGCATACCGAAAATGCTTGTGTTGGTCTGTAGAGACAGTCATCAATCCCAAAGAAGCGGCCAGACGTTACAGGTGCATCCATACTTAAGCGCATATATTTCATAATTGTTCGGGATGATGCTTTTGTTTCTAATAGAAATAGAGATCCACTTTCATTTGATGACATGATAGATACTGAGGTGGAGAGAAGATTAAAGGTAACTAGCCTAAGTTTTGAATGGGTACATGGGACCCATGATTTGCATTTAATATAACTTGTGAAGTTATCTTATCTTTCTTGTGACTGAACTTTCTTTCTGGATGCAATATCAACTTCTTCAACAGCCCTTCTAACAAGTTCTAATATAGATCACAGGCTCACTTCTTACACTATGGTGTCTTCTTCTGGTTCATTTCCACAACCAACATCACCAAGCATCTTTGACGCAATTGGTATTTGATTGGTTATATTTGCTTAAAGTGTATTTGATTAATCAAGTTTGCAGTAGAAGATAAAATGTAAAGATTTAGAATCAACATTCTGTAATGAAATGGATATTTTAGTTCTCAATAAATTGCTTTATGAAATATTGTTTACATACTTCTCAAGCATAAGAGAATTGGCATAGCAGGTACTTAGACCAAGATCAAACTCCTTGTGTTGATACTACATATAAAAAAGCTGGAAGGTTTTGAACGTTGCAAGAATAAAATAAATAACAATGCAAAAATTTCACTTGCAAACGTGGGAGAGCTTCAAGATGGTAAATGCAATTAAAAAGAATACTTGAGTTGTGCCAGATCTTCCATTTCCAAGGAGAAGAATGAAAAGTCTATGGTAGGGTCAATTGGTAAACAATGAAATGAATATGCAAAGTTTGGTGAAGAGCAGATAAAGGTTAAGGAAACAACAAATTCAATGCCAAATGTATCAGGAAATTGAAGAAATGTGTGAGGCAAGGAAATCACCAATAAGCATGGAAAGGCTTGAAGAAGATATATTCAATAAAAAAGATTATATGGACCACAATTTATCTTCCTCTGTACTTTTTATGAAGAGGAAGACATATATTTTTTTAGGTGGCAATTGTAGCATTTTTTATGCACAATTTTATATTGTCTTCTTTAGTGAAATAGGCTTTTTAAAAAAAAAGTTATGAGAAACACATATTTCAACCATATCAAGTCCCAACCAAGCAAACAAATAAATTAGTTCTGTCTAAATTACACTCAAAATGAAGATATTTATCTTGTGCATTAACACGGGTTGCAATTCTAGTTTGACAGGAAGAGAAAGATGATAGCTAAAATTGTGTCTTAGTTCGACGTGACTCGAGTTTTCGTATGGAGCTTTACATTTATATATAGTGGGACGAGTTATAATCGGTTGGCTGTTGGAGTACGGTTTCCTTGGGATTTAAATAAAGTTAAAGGGTCACCTTTTTTTTTGCCCTTTTTAGCCAGTACCGAGTCACGTTATGTTGAGTAGAGCCAAGTCTTATGCTATGCTTGACATTGGAAATCGTTTTTTAATTGTTAGTAACCTGGATTGAGAGTAATAATATGTGGAATATATGTGTGTTTATATAATTTTCTAAACACAAATAGTTTTTTTATAATATCTGTACATTTTTATTTTTTGAATTTCTTATGTGAGAACATTTTTTAAATTGTGTGGTATTTATTATTTATTTATAATTTTATTTCAAACTTGCTCATTTCATGAATCCCAAGTAAGATTATGAATTTGGATGAAAAATTTTGAACTGAGTTATATATAACTTATATGATTATGAATTTAAATGAAAATTTAATTACTTTATAGTTGTCCTTTCTTATATATTATTTTCTTAAAGGAAGATGACTTTGTTTCCAAATTAATTTCCTTCTTTTAACTTTGAATGATTAATTTTTTTATTTTTCATGCTTATATTATGTAAAATATATTAATTTAATTCATCACTACTACTAGGTCACAACTCAACCAATTTGATTTTTAGTCCCTAATTTATTTAATTTTTTTATTTTCTTACAGTTGCACTTCATATAGTCTAACATTATTTATAGACACCTATAGGCAATTAGTAGAGTATAGTGGACACTGTTATCCTAACATTGGCTACCTAATCTTTGAGCTTGTTGAATCTTCCGTGCCAAACTTTGCTAGTTTCTTTGTGTGCTTTTCATAATTTATTCTTAAGTTATGTTTGGTTGAGGGAAAATGGGAAAACAGAATGGGAAGAGAGGGATTTTGCTACTCTTTCGTTATTTGGTGAGGAAAAAAACATGAGGGAGGGGAAAGAAAAAGTTGTGAAAATTTTTCTCCCTCCCTCTTATTTGTTTTCCCCTCCAAATTAAAGTAATTTGAAGGGAAAATATATTATTTTATCTGACCCTGACTGACTAGATTGTCTCTAAACATTTTAGAAATCCCAACACCCTCACTGTTATCATGCGTCTCACTCTCATTCAATACCAGGGTTCACAGATTTGCACTTCACACACTCACGTCTCACTCACCATTACACATCCACGGTCGCTATTGCCAACCTCCTCTCTAGCCACTGTTGCAGTTGCGTACCCCCTAGCCCAAGTTTTGTCGACCTTCTCTCTACTTACCTTTTTACTGTGAAATCATTCTCTGTTCTACTTCCCCACTATGATAGAGCTGCTTGTGTCATGAAAGGCCTATTTGTAGTCATCAATTTCCCAAATGAATACCCACTGTCAGCTGGTGGTGCTAACATAGTACCTGCCGAGTAGTCCTCTGCTTCTTCTTCGAGGTGTCATGAAAGTGGAAAACAAGTGTTCGAGTTCGAGTACTTGAATGATAAATTGCTGGAGAGCTTCTTGATTGTAAAGAGAAAAAGAAGAAAGGAAAGTGATATTTTGTAGAATTATGGTCACTGTATGAAGAATGATCATGTGCTAATTTTAATATTAATTTCTTTTTTTATATATTTGGTCAAGATATTTTTCAGTTTTAATGAGATTCATAGTCCGTCTACAAGTGAAAAAAATTGTATATAAAACTAGATACATATATAATATTATATATTATATTTTTTTTGTCAATAATTCATCATATATATAAGCTAATTTTATTTTATTTTTTCTTTGTTATAATTTATACATTTATATTGAGATAATATAAGTTAGGTATATCAACAAAACTTAACAAATACTCAAAAACACTTTTATAATAAATACTAAATTAAAAAAAATTGTGAATAATAATTAAGATCCAATTACAATTACATTTTTTCTAAATTATAGAGATCAAATTAAAATTTGAATAAAATTATAAAAAAGCTTTTTTCTTTCTTCTTCATTATTAGCTGGACCTACTTTTTGGGTGACTTCATGATGATGATGCTCCTGTGGGGGGAGAGAGAGAGAGAGAGTTAGTTGATTTTCGTCATTTTATTTAATGCAATTATCTGATATTGGAAAGATTCGAATATTGTCTTTTCTACTATATCCGTTTCTATTTAAGCATCACTTTTAAAGAAGAATTATGTTTCTTTTTTTTATTATTTTCAAATTTTAAAATAATGTTAATTACTATTTTACTAACTATATCCTTATTTATTATTTTAAAAATTAAAGATAATATTAATTACTTTTTTATTTATCTATTTATTTAAGAAAAATTTAAAAATTTAAAATGAGGTCGAATATATTAATTGTATTTCTTAATTTTCACCTAAAAACCTTAAACATCATATATAAAGAAATGGGGGAAGTAATTCGGGTAGCTTTCCTAAAATAATTTCTTTACTTACAAGGTTGGAACCTTCCACCTCATTTCAGCATGATTGAGTCCTTTCTCATGATTTTCATGGGATGTTTTACTAGTGAAGAAGAGGAATGGAATTTCTGGTTGGATTACCACGCAAACTTTTCTTTGTTAGAGTCCAAAAGTGCATATGGACTTAGCCCAGTTTTTGTGTGGAAATAGATCCGGCTCATTTGGATCATCCAGATGAGATTTGGATAATATATCAAGATCTTTTAATTTTTTAATGACATCTTTATTTCCAAATGATGCAAAATATAAAATAATATCAGTATTGTAACAATCAAGCCATAAAAAAATAATATTTTACTTTATAAAATTTAAAATAGTAAAATAGGGACCATCCAAATCTCTTCAGGATGATTCAATGAGATGTGCACTTGGTGCACAAGATCCACATTAGCTTTGTTTGTCGTATGTACCTAGCTAGTTGTATATACTCTTAAGCAAATTTTGAAGTTGAAGGTTGGTATAAGTTGTAAGGAAAAAAAGTATAAATTTTTATAGCAATAAATGTGATAATTAAAAAGTACCATTTATTAATGAGTATTAATTAATCTAATGTAAATGTAAATGTAAAGAAAAAAATTATTGAGAGCAATGTTTTTGAAAAAATATATTTTACTACAAATTAAATAAATTTAACTAGCTTTATTTATTAATATATGTAAAGTAGTTTTTTTATTTATATTTGAGATATTGAAGACCCTGAGAGTACACTACAGCCACGTGATCAGTATGATAAAATAAGAAATGTGATTCAGCAGCATCAGAGATTATTCAACGTAATGAGTGAATGGATGTGTAATTAATAATCGATTCATATTCATGAAATAAATGATATTCATTCCTCTTGAGTACTTGTGATCTTAACCCATTTCATTACAATATTCACGCGCGCATACAAAAATGGATAGAAAACAACAAAGATCTAAAACCAAGCCAAGAACAGCCATGTGGCTGTGGCCGATCGAAAAACCAAGCATAGTGATGGGCTAAATATAAGACATGAACAATATATATATATATATATACTCACCAGCCCAAGTTTGCTAGTTACAGGCAAGACATAATAATTCTAGAATCTTGGCCGTTGTTGAAGTTGGTAAGCATGTTATCTACCTCTTTGGCGAACATCTCCATAGATTTAGGTGGCAAGCAAAATGGTATCACTATACCTTCCTCTCCTTTTGCATTCTCTGATGAAACATAAAAGCTCACTCCAGGAAACAGCCCAATGCCACCGATGGCTACCCCACCATATATGGCCTTACCCCACCCAAAATCTACGTTTCTAAACCCAGCACGTGATATATCCGACACAATCCATGATCGTTCCAAAGTGAAGCAAGGTCGTCCTCTAATCACCATCAAATCTGCCACAGACTGTACGTACTCTATGGTAGCCTCACCTTTTGCTTTCTTGACCAGCTCTAGGGCATACCCAAATGAATTTCCGCATAGCTTCCCTGCCGTGGTGATAGCGGCTGGGTACACAAAAGTATTGCCATAATAACCAGGTGGCACCAGTGGAGGGTATGACTTTCCCCTCATATTGACGATACACATTAGGCGAACCTCCTCATCTGGTTCAAGCTGCAATGCTACGGTACGGCAACGCCAAAGGAACGCCGTGAGCGCCTCAAACATGGTGTAGCGACCATGGTGATGGGAAAACAATTGACGGATGGCCTTTAACTCGTTGGGTCCAAAGAAGAAAGAGCGGTGGACGATGCCTTCCTTCGCTTTTGTATTAATATTATCGGGGACTTCCATGTACTCGCCATGGGCACATGTGATACGGGGAGGGTCCCTCGCACTTAGTAGCTCTCGACACCAAACTGGAGGAACGGAAGGCTCACAAGCGCCTTGGGCCATCTCCGTTAAGGCCTTTAGGAACTGAGCAAGACCAGGACCATCGCTCATAGTGTGGTTTAGGTTGAATGCCAAAATAAAACCACCGCACTTCAGGCGTGTAACCTATAGTTTTTTTTAAAAAAAAAATTCAAAATTAGCACGTTAATTCACGGAAATCTTACTTTTTTTATTTCACAAAGCAGAGACAAAGGTCTTGCTTGTATGAAGGAGGAAAAAATAATGACAAAAATGGTAAGAAGCTACTACAAGTGAAATTTATAGTCGGAATCGGAATAATCTTGGAAATTAAACAATAAGAAACAGAAATTACACCTGCATATGTAAGAGGGGACAGTTAATGACCCCTTGTGAGCCAGGAACATTATAAAGAAGCTCTTCAAAACATGGGAATGGAGGCTGAAGAGAGTCACCGAATTGGTGAAGAGTGACATCTGCATCGGCTTCAACAAAGACGACTCCCTGTTCATTACAATCTACCATAAGTTTGCGGCCAGGTCCTTCCCTGAGTCGGCCGGCGAATGGGTAGTAGAAGACTAGAGTTTGAGCGAGTGCCTGTTTGATAACTTGAGCAGGGTCCTTCCCTACCATGGAAGGCTTGTGAGGATAAAAATGAACTAGTGGAACTTGGAATCGCAGACCATCTTGGTCATCTATGTCAGAGAGAAGCTTAAACTCACGAGGGGTGGGTCTAGCCGGAGCTACCAGTTCTGGTTCGCGTCTTCTCACCGTAAACACCATATTACCAGCAATTGCTTGAGCCATGTTAACTACCAGACAAAGGAAGGAGGAGATGAGGAGTGCTCCTGTGGTAGCTACTTTGAGTTGGGTTTATGTTGGTGCTATAGCAATATAGCAAATATTTATAAGGGTAATTATGTGACAACCAAAGTACTACTACACCGTGTTGTAGCCCGGTCCCACTCCCTAGCTAAACTTCGTACCACTACTTCGTATGTGGGGGCATTTAATTAGCGCGTCCACCTCAATGGGTCTGATTTATTTTTTTTGGGGAACACGTGTGATATTTTCGACTACGCACGCGAACCTTGTGATGAAAAACGAGTGCGGGGCAATATTGATAGTAGTACTGAGAATATGTTACGTGTGTGTGAATGTGAATCTTGTGGTGTTGATACGCAGGAAGGATACGGAGGATATCTGAAAATTGAGATGTATAGGATTCATGCCCATATATCTTCCGATGGGATATGAAAATGGACAAAGGATTTGTATACGTGAATATCTTTTTTTTTTTTTGGGACAGAGTGGATATCTTTTTTATCACATGATTCGAATTCAAAATGTAGGACAATGAATGAAGTCAATTATTTTCAATTTCATTCAGTAGGATGGACCTATGATTTTGGACTTGTCTCCCTACTGCTCATTCTAAGTTTCTAACCAATGAAAACACAATGAATAGTGCTTGTGCCGGTAACGAGTCATATCTTGTGTCATCTTTCGCATTCATTTATAAAATTAAATTAAGTATATATAAAATAAAATACATACATCCATTTATACCTTTAAAAATTACCAATAACTAGTATATATATATTCTTCAAAATTAAATGCCGTCATACATAATAGATAAAAACATTAGTGTTCATGTTTAATTATTATAAGATTAATCTTTCAAATTGACAATAAATATACATGATAATTAATACATAATAATTAATAAGACTAATCATCATATTGTATCATTATGTTACATGAAAATTTTAAAAGTTATAATTGTTAAAATAAATTACTTAATCAAATTAAACAAATAAGAATGAATACTAAACTAAATAAATAATGACATGCATAGGGAACACAAAAAACCTGATCAAATGATTTGTTAAATATTTTTTTTATGTACAACATTAGCTGTTATATCTTTAGTTTCACTTCCTCATAAAAAAAAAATATTTTCAAACCTTCTCTGCCGCCCATGGGATATTACACAATATACAACTAACCATATATGAATATAGGCTTTGACAACGATAAGTTATATGAAAATTTTAAAAAGTTGTAATTGTTAAAATAAATTACTTAAATCCAAATTAACGCTTATGCTTGCATGCATGTATTCAATTTTTAACTTAATCCATTCAACTTATGGCCCATGGTGGATTAAATTATTTAACTTGTTTAACTCATGACTTATAATTGGTTTAGCTGTTCAACTCATGAACCTTAGTGCATTAAATTATTTAACTTGTTCAACCCATAATTTATAATAAGTTCATTTGTTCAATTAACATGTTGAGTTGTTGATACATTCACCTCATAATTTATAGTAGGTTCATCAATACAACATGAGACTCGTGGTAGATTAAATTATTTAATTCCTTCAACTCATAATTTCTAGTAGATTCAACAATTCAACTTGTGACTCATGGTAAACTAAATTATTTAATTTATTCGACCCATAATTTTTAATAAGTTTATCAATTCAGTTTGTTGACACATAATTACTTAACTTGTTGAACTTGTGACTCATTATTAAATTATTTAATTCATTTGACCCATAATTTATAATAGGTGCATCTATTCAATTACCCATTCAACCCAAAAGCCTACTATTGATTATTTTGTATGCTACAAATGCATTTTTTAGCACTTAATATCTAAATAAAATCTTGAAATTGTTTAATTCAATTACCCATTCAACCCAAAAGCCTACTATTGATTATTTTGTATGCTACAAATGCATTTTTTAGCACTTAATATCTAAATAAAATCTTGAAATTGTTTAATTCGAATATTGATTATGACTGAAATTCCTATTCACAATTTAAAAAATAAAATAATTGGCATATATACATGCGAACTTTGAAAAATAATTTAAATGATTAATTTTATAAATGATTTTATTACTCCAATAAATTGATAACTAAAAGAATTTAAATCATTTCAATCAAGAAACGGCATGCTTGAAAAATTATTATTCATATTATTTTTACATTGAATAAAAAATATTTAAACTTTAATTCAAACCCCAAATTTAAACTTATTTAATGAAAATTGACCTAAATCTTAATTAATTCAAATTTATTAGGCAATTAAATAGATTAATATTCATTAGATGTAATTTAGTGCATAGTTTAATTTTAAATTAATTCTTCATTTGGTATAATTTTTTATCGGGATAATTTAAACTTAACTTTTAACTCCGTCTATGGAGTGTCATAGCCGGTCCCAAGCCCGGGTAAAGGAAGAGGCTTGTGTTAGGCCCTTGACAGCCAACATAAAAATCTGTCGAATCTTATGACATGGATCAAAGATGTATATGTGCTAAGGCTAGATCGTTGCCCAGAAGTAACGCGCTGTATGGCTTGAATGCAGTGTCAAATGAGCTAGAGCCGCTACATCGGTGCCCGGGTGTAGTGTTAAATGAGCAAGGGCTCCCACATCATGCTGGACGGATGTGGGTAAAGAAGTTAGCCCAGAAAAGCAAGATTAGACTTGGTTCTTGGAATATTGGTACGTTAACAAGTACATCTATGGAGGTGGTGGATGCTATGATTCGAAGGAGAATTAACATCTTATGTCTTCAAAAAACTAAATGGGTGGGAGAAAAGGCTAAGGAGTTAGACACTTCTGGTTTTAAATTTTGGTACGTAAGGAAGGTTAGAGCAAGGAATGAAATTGATATTATTGTGGATAAAGATTGGAAAAAGAATATGGTAGGAGTCAGAAGGATTGGAGATAGGATCATATCCTTAAAATTGACTATTGGACATAATACACTCAATGTTATTAGTGCTTATGCACTTCAAGTAGGGTTGGACACACATATTAAGGAAAAGTTTTGGGAAGATTTGGAGGGCTTGGTTCAAGATATCCCACAAGAGGAAAAGATCCTCATTAGGGGGACCTTAATGGTCAAGTGAAAAAAGAGACAAGACAATATATGGGAGCTCACGGCGGTTATGGCTTTGGAGAAGCAAATGAGGAGGGACATTTTATTCTTGATTTTTCAATGGCTTACAACCTCACAATTGTAAACACTTGTTTTAAGAAGTGGGAGGAGCATTTAATTACATATAAGAGTGGAGTCCAAAGGTCGCAAATTAACTTTTTTTTTTAAGGAACTTAGATAGAACAACTTGTAAAGACTGCAAAGTAATCCCTGGTGAAAGTTTAACTTTACAACATAGGGTCTTGGTCCTTGATATGCTAGTTAAAAACCGTAAACTGAAAAGTCAAAAAGCTTTAAATCCCAGGATTAAGTGGTGGTAACTAAAAAGTGAGAAACAAGTGGCCCTTACGAGGAAAGTTATGGAGGAAGGTAATTGGGACTTGCAAGGAAGTGATAATATCTTGTGGGATGAGATGACTAAAAGGATCAGGGCTAAAACAGTATTGGGTGAATCCAAAGGTTTGGACCTAAGGATAAAGAATCTTGGTGGTAGAATGAGAGTGTGCAAGAGAAGGTCAAATATAAGAAAGAGTGTTTCAAAGCCCTGCATCTATGCAATAACGATGAAAATTGGAAATGTTATCGGTTGGCTAAAAATGAGACTAAGAAAGCAGTGAGTAAGGCCAGATCTAAAGCTTTTGAGGAATTCTACCAAGATTTAGGAATTAAGAATGATGATCGTAAGATTTACAAAATTGCCAAGAGAAGGGAAAGAAAGTCAAGAGATTTGGACCAAGTAAGATGTATTAAGGATGAAGAAGAAAAAATGTTAGTTGCAGATAATGATATCAAAGAAAGATGGGAGAGCTAGTTTTATAAGCTTTTCAATAATGGATTGGATATGACTATTGATACTGAAGGATTAACAACCCATGAAGATGATCTCAATTTGAATTTCTATCGTAGGATTCGGGTTGGAGAGGTAAAAGAAACTCTTAAGAGAATAGATAATGGTAAAGCCATTGGTTCTGATGGTATTCCTATCAAAATTTGGAAGTGCTTAGGAGAGAAGGGGGTTTGGTGGCTTACTAAGTTATTTAATGAGATTTTAAAATCTAAGAAAATGCTAGAGGAATAGAGAAAGAGCACTCTAATGCCAATATATAAGAACAACGGGGATATTCAGAATTGTACTAATTATCAAGGGATAAAACTCATGAGTCACACCATGAAACTTTAGGAAAGAGTGATTGAGCAGAGACTCAGAAAAGAGTCTCGTATTTCAGAAAACCAATTTGGATTTATGCCAGGACAGTTTACAATAGAGGCTATTGATTTATTAAGGGGTTTGATTGAAAGATACCGGAGTAAAGAGAGAGACTTACATATAGTTTTCATTGATTTGGAAAAAGCCTATGATAGAGTACCAAGAGATGTATTATGGAAAGTAATGGAGAAGAAATGTGTCCGTGTGTCTTATATTCGAGTCATAAAGGATATGTATGAGGGGGCAACAACAAGTGTGAGAATCCTTAGAGGTGAGACAAAAGACTTCCCTATAACAATAGACTTATATCAAGGATCTTCCTTGAGTCCATACCTGTTTGATCTGGTTTTGGATGTTCTTACAGAACATATACAGGAAGAAATTCCAAAGTGTATGCTCTTCGCGGATGATATAGTTTTAATTGAGGACTCAAGAGAAGAGGTTAACTCTAAACTTGAATTATGGAGACACGCTTTGGAATCAAAAGGTTTCCGTCTGAGTAGAAGCAAGACGGAATATATGCATTGCAAATTTAATAAGAGGCCAATTAGAAATGATTCAGAGGTAAAAATTGGAGAGCAAATCATTCCTAAAGTATCAAAGTTTAGATATTTGGGGTCGATTTTACAGAATAATGGTGAAATTGATGGAAATGTTATGCATAGGATACAAGCTGGGTGGTTAAAGTGGAGAAAAGAAATAGGAGTTATTTGTGACCACAATGTACCTACTAAGCTTAAAGAAAAATTTTACAGAACAGCTATAAGGCCAGCAATACTATATGGTAGTGAATGTTGGGCTTTGAAAGGACAACAAGAGCATAAGATGGGAGTAGTAGAGATGAGAATGTTGAGATGGATGTGAGGTCATACAAAATTGGATAAGATACGAAATGAATATATACGAAAGAAAGTTGGGGTAGCACCTATCGAGGAGAAAATGGTGAAAAATCATTTAAGGTAGTTTGGGCATGTACAAAGAAGAGGGCAAGAGGAGCAAGTGAAGAGAGTTGATCAAATGGCCGGAGTTCGATCAAGAGGTGTAAAGGAAGACCAAAAAGGATACTAAGGGAAGTGATAAGGAATGATCTTTTAAGAAATGATTTATCTAAGGAGACGGCATTTGATAAAGCACATTGGCGTCATATGATCCATGTAGCCGACCCCATATAGTGAGATAAGGCTAATGTTGTTGTTGTTGTTGTTGTAATTTAAACTTAACTTTTAAATCATTTAATTTGAATCATTCAATTTAAACTTGGCTCTCGTTCAACATGCATGAAATTATTTCAGTAAGTATTAGTTTTATACAACTATTTAGCATCTAACTAATGTTACTATAACATATTTGAGCATTATAGGGTCCAAATAAAAGTAGATCTATCAATATCACTTTTACTTTCACAAATTTTAAATCCTTGACCTTACTTAAGAATATCAAATCCCTTCTAGTCTCCACCAAACTATGATAGGTATTTAATAAATATTTTCTAAAAAATATGGATTCATTTAGTAATTGTAAATAATTATCAAACCATAGATTTACAAATTAAGTACCAAAAAAATTGCATCTAAAAATAAAGGTTCTATAAAGTTTAGTATAATATAAGTTTTGATGATGACAAATATAGAATAATAAGGAACAAATGCATCATATATGACATATATAATGTTCCTTATAAAAGTAAAATATGCATTAGCATGTATTTAATTATGGTTATAATGCATATATCATGCTATGTGTAAATATATCCACTGTACTTTTACAATAAATAATATAAGTTGGATATATAAATTGGACTACCTACTTAGTTTGTAAGTGTAATATATTAAATCTAGGATAATCTAAGTAAGAAGAGTGAGCATTGGAATACAGAAATGGAAATCAATATCATGCCTCACTCAAGGGAGAAGAAGAGAAAGAATACTTCAAAAATGGAAAATCAGGAGGAAGCATGCCAAGAAGGAAATGATCTAGTAGAAGTGGAACTCAACATTTGAAGGCCTAGTCACTAGGTATATTTTATTTTCACTTAGGTCTTGAGGTGGGATTAATCTTTGAAAATTACTTAATCTTGTTACCATATGTTTTAAATGAGTTAGATTAAGTAAATCTGATGTTAGCATAAGTTAGATTTGAAAAACTCTGATGACAGACGAATTTTAAGAAGTTAAACTTTATATACTTTGTGAAAATACGAACTTTGTTGACTGAAATTTGAAGTTTCAGAGATATTACCTTTGATAGATGAATTTCAAGTGTTGAAATTCGAATTTCGAGTCAAGCATAGTTAGTGAAATGTGCAAAATTCGTCTGAAGTCATGAAAAAGTTTGATATTTAAGCACTAAAAAGGTTAAAAAAACATTCCCTCATACAGACGAATTTTGATTTCAAAATTTAAACTTTAGCATAAAACCCAATGATTTACAATTGCATTTGATTAACTCAAGAAGTTTTGGGTATCAAAGTAACATATCCTTACTTTTAAACATAGTGAAATCTGGTTTTCAAAAATCTAGAGTCTGACCTTTGATTAGTATTTTTAATATATCTCTCAAAATACACATGGCTTTGATATAAAACTTATTTCATATGAAACTATACTTAATAAGCTTTTCAAAGGAGGTTATTTCACTTAAAATAAAGATCATATGAAAAAGCTGGGTCATTTAAAGTTGAGTAGTGAGATATGAATTTTCAGTTTTGATCTCTTATCATTATTTCGATCATATCTCATAGAACACATTTTTTTTTGAAGTAAAATTTATTTCATTTGAAAGTAGACATTGAGGGCTTTCCAACCATAGGTCATTTGCTTAATTTGAAATTAAAATGAGAGAGTTATAGCTTCTGCAAAACTATCTATAGTGCAAAGTTCAAAGTTACGGAGGTTCCGCTGCGATAGACGAATTTCAGGCCTTCGGAATTCGAATTTCGAAGAGAACCTTTGTGCAAAGTTGAGCTTGCCACTGACAGATGAATTTTGACTTCTGAAATTCGAACTTCAAGTGTAACAGACAAATTTTAGCTTTCAAAATTCGAATTTTGAAATGTGAAAATACTTCTGGAATAGCCAACAGACGAATTTCTATATCTAAAATTCGAACTTCAAGGCTCAGAAGAATTTTGACTTTAAAAATTCAAATTTTGAATCTCCAGAAATGTGAAAATACTTTTAGAATAGCCAACAGATGAATTTCCAAATCCAAAATTTGAATTTCGAAAGGAAGAACTTGTGCCATATTAAGTTGCTCACTGACAGACGAATTTTGGGAACCAAAATTCAAACTTCAAAGGCACTGTAATAATATGGAACAACTATTCACACTTACTAGAAGAACTTTAAACTTAAAAATTCGTATATTCCAACATAGAAACATTTGTCAAGATGAAAATTTGTGAAAATTTGAATTTTGACTTCGAAGTTCAACACTAAAGACTTTAACTTATGGTCTCTTCGAAATTCATCTGTTAACATCCAAAATTCGAATTTCAGAATGTCAGAAACATTAAATGTGGTTGGTAAATGGCTAGTTTTGTAGAGTAACCATTGGGTAACATCTCTAACGGCTAGATCTTGTGTCTAACATCTAATTACACCATAAAACTATAAATAGAACAACATTTGAACTTATGGGTAACAATCTTAAGGGAATTTATGCAAAAATACTGCAACAATTTGTAAAATCTTTCTATCTCAGCATTGTTTGAAAAATCCACCTCAATAGAGTAAACTTTCAATGTATTATCTACTCTTTAAGAGAGTTTTCATTTTGTAAACATTTCTTTCTACATATTTTGGGTAGAATCTTAGTGTGGAGAAATACTAAGGGATTTACACATCTTATAAGGGTGTGAAGAAAGTGGCTTCACAAGTGTCTACTGAAACTTGTGGGAATGTACTGAGGCTTTACAGGTGTCTGGATCAAACCTGTGAGGCATAGTGAAAAATCTCAAGTGGTGACTTGAGGACTGGATGTAGGGCAAGTGGTTGGGATGAACCAGTATAAATTGTTGTGCATTATTTTTCATCTTTTCTATTCAGTTGCTGCACACAACTCTATCTGTTTATCCTTGTTTTGCTGCACTCTTGGTGAAATTAGGTTGTGATCCAAAAAGAGTAAAAATCTTACATCACCTAATTCACCCCCCTCTTGGGTGACCAGCTAACCTAACAATATGAGATTATCTCATGGATAGAATATTGTCATCTCCCCTGAAAAAGACAAAGAAGATCTATAAAATTAGACATCCCCATAAGATTATTTGGACCTCCATATAACCCAAGGGATGTCACATTATGATTAAACATCTCAATAAGTGAATTAGAATAAATCCGTTTTATGATTTAAAATAACAAATCCCTTGGAAGCTCAATAATTTTGATGCAAAACGATGGGGTGGATATAAATTATAATCATAGACACTAAAAAGCCATTGAGGATGAACTTAATAGAGAAAAAAAGTTTCTTCTCACACTTACACCTTTTTATGATTGTAGACATGTCAACTTGGTACATATACAAAGATAAATTAAACATGTCATATTAACTGATTTTTCAATAATATTAAATATGATAAAATTACAAGGAATAAAAGGATATTAAAATTTATTCGATTTAAATTATTCAAATAATTAAAGATTTCAAATTCTCATGTTTCATATAATTACAAATATATAGAAAATAAAACATTAAATGGTTGATTCTTCAATTTATTATATATAATGTATTAAGAAAAATATCATATAAAAGTAATATTTATAAATTTTTAAAAATATATAAAAATTATATATATACCGAGATTAAGCAAGATCAAGTTAGTCTTCAACCCGATGCCCAACCCAACCTAATTTTCGGAACCAGCCCGGCATGCCAGGTAGGACCGAACCTACCAACCTACTGGATTTGTTGAACACCCCTAATATAAGCTAATTTTATTTTATTATTTTCTTTATTATAAATTATACATTTATATTGAGATAATATAAGTTAGATATATCAATAAAACTTAACAAATAGTCAAAAACATTTTTATAATAAAGACTAAAATAAAAGAATTGTGAATGATAATCAAGATCCAATTACAATTAAATTTTTTCTAAATTACGGAGATCAAATTGAAATTTGAATAAAATTATAAAAAAAAGTATAATTTTTAAAAAAAGTATAATTTTTTCTTCAAAAGTGGATCTAAAACTTTTTTCTTTCTTTCTAAACCTACTTTTTCGGTGACATCACGATGATGATGCTAATGTGGGAAGCTACTCAAGAAAGAGAGAGAGTCAGTTGATTTCCGTCATTTTATTTCATGCAATTATGAGGTATATGGTAGATTCTAACATTGTCTTTTTTACTGGGTGCGTTTCTTTTTAAGTATCATTTTTAAAGAAGAATTATGTTTTTTTATTATTTTTAAATTTTAAAATAATATTAATTACTATTTTACTAACTATACTCTTATTTATCATTTTAAAAATTAAATATAATATTAATTATTCTTTTTGATTTATCTATTTATTAAAGAGAAATTTAAAAATTCAAAATGAGGTTGAATATATTAATTGCATTTTTTTATTTTTGTGTAAAAATCTTAAACATCATATATAAAGAAATGGGGGAAGTAATTGAGATAACTTTCCTAACATAATTTTTTTTTACTTACAAGGTTGGGACCTTTAACTTTATTTGAGTGGGATTGAGTCATTTCTCATGGCATATTTTACTAGTGAAGAATGGGAATGGAATTTCTAGCTAGATTACCTCGCAAGCTTTTCTATGTTAGAGTCAAAAAGTGCAAATGGACTTAGCCCGATTTTCGTGTGGAAATAGATTTGGCTCATCTAGATAGTCTAGATAAGATTTGGATGATATATCTAGATTTTTTTAATTTTTAATGACATTTTTATTTTAAATGATGCAAAATATAGAATAATATCAGTATCGTAACTATCAAGGCATAAAAAAATAATATTTTATTTTATAAAATATAAAATGCAAAATAGTAAAAACTGGATCATCCAAATCTCTTCTTGATGATTGATATGCACCTCGTGCATAAGATCCACATTAGCGTTGTTTTTCGTATGTACATAGTTGAATATACTGTCAAGCAAATTTTGAAGAGGAAGGTTGGTATAAAATGCAAGGAAAAATATAAATTTTTATAGCAATAAATATAGTATTTAAAAAATTACCATTTATTAATGAGTATTAATTAATCTAATATAAAGAAAAATATTATTGAGAGCAATTTTTTTAAAAAAATATATCTTATTACAAATTAAATGAATTTAACTAACTTTATTAATATATATAAAGTAGTTTTTTTTATTTATATTTGAGATATTGAAGACTCTTAGAGTACAGTACAGGCACATGATCAGTATGATAAAATGAGAAATGTGATCAGTAGCATTAGAGATTCCACGTAATGAGCGAATGGATGTGTACTCCCTCTCCAAAATATATAAGTTTTCTTTAATGAAGTGCACATAAATCAAGAAAAAAACTTAAACTATTTGAATTTGTCAAAAACTTATATTATTTTTTTAATATTAGTCTTAATAAAAATAATTTTTAAAATAATTTTCTTTCTCATGAGCTAATTAATGATATGGGTAAATTAGGAAAAAAGTATTAATACTTTTGACTTTACATAAAATGAACTTATATTTTGGTTCAAAAAAATATTATAAAAGAGGACTTATATTTTGGATCACAAGAGTAATTAATAACCGATTCATATTCATGATATAAATGATATTCATTCCCCTTGAGCTATGTAAGAAAGCTAACCATTAATTCACCATATACTCGATCGACCTAGCTAACTCTTAATATGCCATCAAAGTTAAGGACTAGTTTTCTATTCCTGTCATTGATGTAAATCTTAGATGAGTTGTGCTAAGGTTATACATACATACATACATACATATATATATAACTCCAAAATACTACCGCTGGAGCTGGTTAATTATAAGTTCAAAAGCCATTCAAATTAATACTATATATTTTTAAGACTTGTCAACAAAAACATGTGTTCTTGATGATATTTTTATTCTTTTGGACAGAATTTTGTGGTTGTTATCAATTTTTCGATTGAGATTGCTAATGATTTTGCTTGCCAGCTAGTTCGAGTCCTTGGATCTCATATTCATTAATTAAAATATATATAGCAAGTGATGGAGTGTTGAGGGTTCTTTTTTTTTCTCTCCCAATTTTTATATTTCTTTCAAAATAATTTTCAATTTTTTGTTAAAATAATGGCTTGTCAAGCATTTTAGAATTTCTGTTGCAAATTATCAGCCTTACGTGCTCAGCTCGTCTATCCACCACTATTGCCACGAACTTTGTTTGGTTCTAAGCACTGATTTCTTTTGTAAAATATAAATTTTGATGTGGATCATAATATTGCCTCTAACCTATTTTATTTATTATTTTAAAAAAAATTAAATGTCTCAATTTTATTATTTTATATTATCAATAAAATATTAATTATTTATTTTACTATTTTATCCTTCATTAAAATAATGGTAGATGAAATATAAGTCATCTATTAGCATTTAAATCAAGAATATTTTAATTAAATATTATTAAATTTTAAATTTAGATTATTTACTCACTTTATTGGTTTGTGTAAAAAAAAAGTCTTAAAATGACAAATAAAATGTAGAAGAGTAGTTCCATACCATTAATCTTCACCCCTTTCATTACAATATTCACGCATATATACAATGGAATATAATATGGATAGAAAACAGCAAAGATCTAAAACCAAACCAAGTACAGTCAGCCATGTGGCAGTGGCCAAAAAAACCAAGCATAGTGATGGGCTAAGGGTGTGTTTGGATTAGATTATGTATGAGTGATTATAGGGATAAGTGATTATTTATAAGTGATTATGAGAATAAGTGATTATGTCAAAAGTTATTTGTGTTTGGATAGTTTTATCCCATAAGTGATTTTGAGAAAGAAATATGTTTGGATATTAGGGGTTTAAGTGATTATTGGGTGGATAATGAGAAGAAAAAAATGAAATAAGTGATTATGAGAGGATAAGTGCTTATCATAAGCTGAAAAAATCAACTTCTGTTTGGTAACACCACCATATAAGCACTTATGGACCCTATAAGCACTTATTTGTGTAATCCAAACAGGCTGGCTATAAATATAAGACATGCACAATATACTTACCAGCTGAAGTTTGCTATTTACAGGCAAGACTTAATAATTCTAGAATCTTGGCCGTTGTTGAAGTTCGTAAGCATGTTATCTACCTCTTTGGCGAACATCTCCATAGATTTAGGTGGCAAGCAAAATGGTGTCACTATACCTTCCTCTCCTTTTGCATTCTTTGATGAAACATAAGAGCTCACTAAAGGAATGGGAGGCCCAAGGCCACCCATGGCTGGCCCAGCATATATGGCCTTGCCCCATCCAAAATCTACGTCTCTAAACCCAGCAAGTGTTAAATCCGACACAATCCATGATCGTTCCAAAGTGAAGCAGGGTCGTCCTCTAATCACCATCAAATCCGCCACAGATTGTACGTACTCTATGGTAGCCTCACCTTTTGCTTTCTTGACCAGCTCCAAGGCGTACCCAAATGAATTTCCGCAAAGCTTCCCTGCGGTGGTGATAGCGGCTGGGTGTACAAAAGCATTGCCGTAATAACCAGGTGGCACCAATGAAGGGTATGACTTTCCCCTCATATTGACAATGCACATTAGGCGAACCTCCTCATCTGGTTCAAGCTGCAATGCTACGGAACGGCAACGCCAAAGGAATGCCGTGAGCGCCTCAAACATGGTGTAGCGACCATGGTGATGGGAAAACAATTGACGGATGGCCTTTAACTCGTTGGGTCCAAAGAAGAAAGAGCGGTGGACGATGCCTTCCGTCGCTTTTGGATTAATATTATCGGGGACTTCCATGTACTCGCCATGGGCACATGTGATACGGGGAGGGTCCCTCGCACTTAGTAGCTCTCGACACCAAACTGGAGGAACGGAAGGCTCACAAGCACCTTGTGCAATCTCCGCTAAGGCCTTTAGGAGTTGAGCAATACCAGCGCCATCGCTCATAGTATGGTTCACGCGGAAGGCCAAAATGAAACCACCGCACTTCAGGCGTGTAACCTATAGTTTTTTTTTTTAAAAAAAAAAATCAACATTAGCATGTTAATTCATGGAAATCTTACCATTTTAATTTCACAAAGCAGAGACAAAGGTCTTGCTTGTATGAAGGAGAGAAAAATAATGACAAGAATGGTAAGAAGCTACTATGAGTGAAATTTATAATCGGAATGGGAATAATCTTGAAAATTAGATAATAAGAAATTGAAATTACCTGCATATGTAAGAGGGGACAGTTGATGATTCCTTGTGAGCCAGGAACATTATAAAGAAGCTCTTCAAAACATGGGAATGGAGGCTGAAGAGAGTCACCGAATTGGTGAAGAGTGACATCTGCATTGGCTTCAACAAAGACGACTCCCTGTTCATTACATTCTACCATAAGTTTGCGGCCAGGTCCTTCCCTGAGTCGGCCGGCGAATGGGTAGTAGAAGACAAGAGTTTGAGCGAGTGCCTGTTTGATAACTTGAGCAGGGTCCTTCCCTACCATGGAAGGCTTGTGAAGATAAAAATGAACTAGTGGAACTTGGAATCGCAGACCATCTTGGTCATCTATGTCAGAGAGAAGCTTAAACTCACGAGGGGTGGGTCTAGCCGGAGCTACCAGTTCTGGTTCGCGTCTTCTCACCGTAAACACCATATCACCAGCAAATGCTTGAGCCATGTTAACTACCAGACAAGGGAAGGAGGAGATGAGGAGTGCTCTGTGTTTCTGTGGTAGCTACTTTGAGTTGGGTTTATGTTGATGCTATAGCAATATAGCAAATATTTATAAGGGTGATTATGTGACAACCAAATTACTCGCACATCGTATTGTAGTCCGGTCCCTACTCCCTAGCTAAACTTGCTACCACTACTTTCGTATGTGGCATTTTGAGCGTCCACTTCAGAGAATATGTTTTAGTACGCGGCAATATTGATAGTAGTACTAGGAATATGTTGTGTGTGTGAATGTGAATCTTGTGGTGTTGATAAGCCGGAAGGATAAGGTGGATATCTGAAAATTGAGATAGGATTCGTGCACGTATCTTTCGATGGGATATGAAAATGGATATACGATTTGTGTACATGAAAATCTGTTTTTTTTTTTTTGGATTGAGTGAATATCTTTTTCATCACATGATTCGAATTCAAAACGTGAATCAAGTCAATTATTTCCAATTTCATCCAATAGGATGGACCAACGTGTACCTATGATTTTGGACTTGTCTCCCTACTACTTCTTCTAAGTTTCTAACCAATGAATTATATCTCACCAAAAAAGGGGGAAAAAAACAATGAATATCATATCTTGTGTCTTCTTTAGCATTCATTTATAAAATTAAATTAAGTATGTATAAAATAAAATACATACATCCTTTTATACGTGCAAAAATTACCAATAACTAGTATATATATATGATCCATCATACTGCTATTCTTCAAAATTAAAAGTAATCATACATAATAGATAAAAACATTATGGGCAGGGAAGATAGTACTGAAAAACTGAAGATAAATAAAATTTCAAAGGATCAATGAAACTACTTTGAGCAATGAGCTCCTATATAGAATTGTGATTTTTCTATTGTGGCCGAGTGAGTATACACATATATGATGGCTTGTATAAGGTCGTGAGCTATTGGATAAAAAAAACACTTCCTATATCTACAGTTTTTAAGTTTTGGCTTAAGAGCAGGGACAAAACCATGTGTGATGATAAAAGGACAGCCCCTCAAATACAATTACTACACCTAACAAAAGTGGTACACATGCTCATAACTTTCTATTCTTCCTTAAACAACACTCAATGATACAGCCACAAAAAATTAAAGCAACCATTTGAACTTTGTCCTTTTTTTTTTAATATTGTAGCTATCTAACACCTGATAATTATTAAATTAAATTTGAGCATTGTTCAATCTAAATAGTAAATGTTTTTCCCACATGATTTTTTTCTTTCATTCACTTTATTTAATACTTAAATTCCCACAGTCTTAATATTTTCCTATTATGTTATCTTGCATCAGCTTTGGTTTGAGAAAGATATTAATAATTTTTCTAGGAAAAATCGTACATAGATGTTAGTTATAAAAAAAAATAAGTAAATCAAACCAATGAAAAGAGATATATAAATACACTTTTTCATAAGATCTATCTAACATATTTAGGAATTTTAGAATGTAAAATATTTTTTTTAATATAGTAATCATGAACAGATTTGGATTGCACGTGGAACAGTAAAATAAAGATATTACCATACCAGTTCAGACAAAGTTTAAAGATCTAATTGCAAATTAATAAGCTAATTAGCAAAACACTAACATAGCAGTCACCTCAATGCTTTTTAGATGTATTATGAAAGCCTTTTATAATATATTATACTATTTATAAAAAACAAAATTCACAATTTTTACCCAATTATTATAATTACTGAATATGATATGACTCATTGACTTTTAACAACAGAAAGGGAAATTGCTAATCATGATTCATGTCTAACAATGACCAAGTTGCGTTTCAGCACTTCCCAAGAATCTTTCAATTAGCATACCTGCCCACCATGAAAATGAAATTACCTTTAATAGTTTGGTAGAAATACAAATTACCATGCCTGAGAAAAGAGAAAGCTATAACAAACCAAACTTGGAGTGGAGCTGTTTTGAGTATCTCTTTCTTAAAACAGGGAACCAAACAATGTTAATAGAATTGTGTTAGTTCATTTTAGTGGGTTGCAGTTCACATATTGCGTGTTTGTGGAAGTTGTGACAGTTGATTCCATGAGAGTACTTACGTCTTATCTTATAGGGCTTTCAATAGACCAATAAGATGATTGAAAATCCAAAGTCCCTCTACCCACTACACCACCAACAAACACAAGAACTTGTTTTCTTTTCTCAATATGTGCACGTGAAACCCCAATAATTCCTCATGCACTAGTGGGGTCTCTAAGCTAGCCCTTCCTCTTTTGCTCTCATGCCAGAATCCATCCCTCAGAATCTCCCCCATTACCTTTCTCTCTCTCTCAATGTTTCTTCTTCCTTACCTTCCTTAATATCTTCGACCATTCCTTATTAGTCTCCAACAGTGGCAAGGGCAATGGCCATGTCACCATTTTTACTTTTTCTTCTTTCTCTTTGCCTTATCATTGCAAATGGGGTTCACTCTTTTGGAGAAAAGAAGACTCTCCAAGTGCAAGAGTTGCAGGGGAAACAACAACTTGGCCCCCTGGGATGTCTCCTCCCAAAATCAAGTAAGTTAAATATCAGAAAGTAGGAAACTCAAAGATGTTGTCTTTGTTTTACTCTAGGATCTCTTGTTATTTTATCAAAGCTATTTTGCTCTTTAATTTTAGGATCTATCACTGCATTTTCCTTAAAGAAAAATGCTCTTCATTGTTCTCTCTATGTGATTGTACAGGCTTTGTTAAAGAATGAATTGGTTTGTATGTTCTCTTGATTGCATTGTTTTGTGTTATTGATTTGATTCCTTTGATTTAAAGTCTATATCTATGTTCTTTGTGAGCTCTGAAGTAAACTCCACATGAGATACCCTCACCCCAAAATCTATAATTTAGAGCAGAGCGTATTAAGTATTAACAAGACACACAACAACCACAACTACAAATGAGGCCGTATTTGAGAAAGAAGGCATAGTGAAGATGTGGCCAAGAGGTGGAATGGGATAATCCATTAAGTGCTGAAATTATCACCATGGGCTACATTCCTTAAAAGGGTTCTGCAGCATATCTCATCACTCACAAGAAGAACTTTCTAGAAATAATAAAATACGAAAACAAATCCTTTAACATGACTTGTTCAAAACTAATTCGACAACAGAAAGGTCATTGTGCAGTCCAACTTTTTCAGCCCAAACGAAATAATCATATAGGGCAGTGGAAAGTATTCTTCAAATTTTACAAATGTGCCTAAATTATTGAACAAACTGCAAATAGGACAGTAGAAAGTATTCTTTAAGTTTTACAAATCAACTTAGAAGTCATGTCCATTTCAATTAGGCCTCCAAAAATATAATCAGAAATGCAATAAATAAAACACATTATAGTTCCATCCACTGACAAAATCATATATTCATTGCAGCTCATTGAACACACTTAGATTTTCAGGTTCTTGTTCCTTAATAAATCTAACATTCATAGTAGCAATAGTCATTAGTGGACAAAATACATGGAACAAACTATTGGGGGGGGGGTTTCATTTTCTTAGATAAAAATTTGAAGTCTTTTTAGTAGAGTATGAAATTACCAAGTGAGTCTAGCTAAATCAAAGATGCTTAGCCGAAATCAACATACCTAGATGAGTCTAGGACGAAGAGGGCTTGCTCTGTCTGTAGAAATCAGTATACTACAGAGCAAGCTTGGAAATTGACAACTTGAGGGCTTGCTCAGTTTTGGCTAATAGAGAGAGCTTGCTCAGCAGAAATCGACACACCACCAGTGTTCGACAAGGAGATCAACACGGCAAGAAATTTCGACAACAAACTTCTAACACCCACGCAACAACAAACAAATGCGTTGATTAGGGCTTGCTTACACAAATAGAGGAATAATGGTATAGATTAGGGCATGCTCAGATGAACGGTGAGGTCGAAGAGGAATAGATGAACAGAGAGACTGGAGAGGAATGTTCAAATGGCGAGCTCAAATGTGAATGGAAGAAAGAAGGGTTTAGACACGTGTGAGAGACAAGCAGAGAAAAGTTGGCGATTGATATTTTGGCTGACGGGCGCCTCTGCCTTCAAATTTTAATCTTTCCAATATTCTCTTCGGTTTCTTCTTCAACCGAAGCAGAAACTGTGTTCATTTTAAAATAAAATTTTTAATTTATTTATTTTTCAATTACTACTTCGGGTTTAATTTAAACTGACGTAGATATTTATATTTCTATGCCGGTTGTAGGTATAATCGACATCAATATTTCAATCATGTCACACCCGAAAATGCGACGTGGATGGCGTGGGAAACAACGAAAAAGGGTGAAACCGGCCCGTGCGACGGGAGGCCGGTTTCGGAGGGAGTCGCCACCAAAATTTTAAGGGAAATTTTGGAAAACCAGAACGAAAAATAAAAAATGGACAAGGATTGGTCTGCGAATCAGAGTTGGGTTCGGGAGTACGATTGTGAGTGGGGAAGGTGTTAGGCACCCCCACAACACCCGTTCCTAGGAACGGTTACCTTAGGTTGGTCATGCAATTTTTTATGGCTTTTTTACAAATTTATTTTGGTTGCCCTTTTACTATTCACATGCGAAAATAAGCATAAAATAAAAAATTTAAAATGAAAATAAAAAAAATTAAAATGAAAATAAAGAATAAAATGAAAATATGAAAAGTTGGGAAAATAAATTAAGAGGAAAATATTATTTATTTACAAAAGTGGACTTAACCCAGAATGAGAGTCTGGGGCCTACGTACCCTGCGATAAGGATCAAAGTCGACGTAGTTCGGACTAAAAAAACGTGTCACTGGGTGGGTATTTTTTATTTTATATATTCTTTGAAAAGAGAGGTTTATAGAAAATAATTTGTCTTTCCACAAAGAAAATAATTTTTAGAATTGGTTGGTGTGTTTTAATTTGTAAAAGACAAGTTAATTCTCATTATTTGCTCTTTTCATTTATTTATTTTGTTTTTGTGTTTTTTCAATTTCTAAAAGAGAAAATATGTTTTTTCTCAATTTAAAAAAATAGGATTAAAATTATATGTGATTTGAACATTTTCATTTGAAAAGAAAATATTTTAAAACAACTTTATTTTTACATAGTAAAACCAATTGGTTCATGTGATGACTTCATCACTCACACTTACCTATTGATACCTAAGTGTCCACGGCAGTGTTACTCGAGACAAAAAGGCACAAAAAGTTCGAAAGAAAATAAATTTTTAAATCTTTTTTCTTTTTCTTTGTCCAAATGATTTTTTTTCTGTTTCATTTTTATTATAAAAATTATTTTAACACCTAAAAAAAAGAAATTGAAAAATGTGATCATCACGTATGTTTTGAAAAATAATCATCAGCATATGTGGTGACTTTATCACTCACAAGTTACTGATTAATACTTAAATACCCACGGTGTTACCACTCGGAGTAGATAAGCGAGACGGATAAGAACTTGGAAGGAAATAAATAACTTTGGTTCTAACCATTTTATTATTATTCTTTTATTATGAAATGGTAATAAAAATGAGTAAATAAAACATGGAAGGAAAATAAATAATTTGGCAAGAATTATTTTATAAAAAGGGAAATTGATAAAATTAAAAATAATAAAATAATAAAAAAATAAAAATAAAAATAAAAAATAAGATATTAAGAAGAGTTTAACATACCATCATTACTAAAGAGAAATAATCAGCATATGTGGCGACTTTATCACTCACAAATTGCTGATTAATACTTAAATGTCCCCGGTGTTACCACTCAGAGTAGAAAAGTAACCGGTTTAAAGGATAAAAATTGAAGAAAAATAAAATTTACATAAATTATTATTTTTATTATTTTATTATTTTTTATTATTATTATTTTATTTATTTATTTTTTTTACCTCCTTATAGTGAATTATAAAAAATAAATATAGTCATGGCGACACATTTTTATAAAAGGAAAGAAAAGCAAGAAAAGGAACTTGAAAATTTATCATATATTATCTTTCTTTTTATTTTTGCCTATTTTCTTATAACAAAACTTAGAGAACCTCTTTATATTATCATTATGTGTATTTATTTTTATTTTTTATTTTTTATTTTTTTTTTTAATTTTTTAACAGAAAAAAGGTACTCAAAAAGAAAAGGATTAGGATAAATTACTACGTTATATATATATATCATTTATTTATTAAAAATTATTTGCGCTTCCATTATTCTTTATTTATAAATTATGCCTACTTCCCTATGTAAAACCAAAACAATTGAGAATTCATTTTTCTCTTTTTTTTTTTTAAACAAACTTGGAATAGTACTTTCAAAACAACTAAAGTGATAATCCTACTTATATCTTATTTTTAACAATCAATAAAAACCCTTATGCGAGACCTAGTCTACACTTTGCATTCCTACTATTCAAAACTTGATAATGGGGACATGCTTCGAAATTGAGCCTGATTTAAAACCAATGAATCGAAAAAAACTGAAAAGTGCATCGGAAGATGCAAGAAAGACCTAAGCCATAGACAGAAGAGAATCATCTCATTTACCTTCCAACCTATTGCTTACTGTTATTCAGGGCACATATGTTGCGAGAGATAATCCTAGACCAGAGACAACAAGATCTAGCTACAACACATTGATCACAATCACGGCTGAGAGCAAATTTACCTATCATCTCTCACAATTATAAAAGATATCCAGATTTCAAAAGGGCCCAGAAAGATATTTCACGAGACAACAACAATCATAACCAGCTTAATGAGATAACTCGAGAAAACAAATTGAGAAAACTAAACCCATATCCTGAAACAACGGAGAATCAATTCATCCATCCATGAAAGGATAACATATAGATTCACAGAGCACTTTGCATTTATCCTAAAGGAACATAGCTCATCTACACAACCCGCCAAACACAGTTTAACGATAATCTCCCACACAAATGGAGTACCGAAACAACTCTTATGACCAAATCAAGAGACATAATTAATTAATAGACTTCAAAGTAAAGGGAAAGGAAAGACGATGAGGAAGCAGCAGGGAAAAGGAGCAAAAAAACTTCAATTCAAAGTCTGAATTTTAAAACAAAGGCTACCAGTTGATGATTCCAAAACCTTACAAGTCGTCCTTTCCTCCGAGCCCCTTGCCTTCTCCTGTGACTCCACTATTCCTCTATGCCCTCCTTGGCCTCTTAGTTTTTCTCCAGAAATTCTCCGATCTCTCTCTGTCTCTAACTTCCCAAAAATCCCCCTCTGTTTCTCCAATTCTCGTCCTCCCTCGCTTCACGGCCTTTGTGTGGTTTTTATAGGATGCCTGCAAGTGACACCCCCTCCCTATTGCACCCAGCTAGGCCAAATTTGAGTGCTCCCGCAACTTCATTGCACCATTCCTCGGCCTCTCCACTACTCTGCACGTACCATTACTCGGCCTCCCCACTACTCTGCATGTACCAGTACTGTCAGAGCCCTCTCTCCCTTTTTGTGCTCACCCGACACACGTACGGGGTCATTGTGGCTGCCCATTTGCTCATTTCACCATTTGGTGGAGACTCTCAATCTCTGTCTCTCACGCACGATCATCCTACCCTTGCCTCTCGTGCCTCTCGTCCGGACTTTAGCTCGCCCTTCTCGTACGCCCGAGCCCTAGCTCCCTCACGGCTGTCCGTGCCCCCCCTGCTTAGCACCTGAGCACCTTCCGCGTCCTCCTTGCCTCACTAGCACACGAGCTCCAGCTTCCCTTTAGCTTTCTTTGTGCAGCTTCCCATTTCACCCGTGGCCTCTCCTCTCAGTCTCCAGCGGCTGAGCCCTCAGGCTTCCTCTTTCTTTTTCAGATCTCGCTCCACGGCCAGCTCTCCTCTGTTTCAGCCTCACGCCCGCGGTTCTCCACCGGTCCCCTCGTGGTTCATCCTCCTCCCTCTGTGCTCTGCCTCCGTTCTTCCCCGCAGCCAGGCTCAGCTTCCCTCTTTGTGCAGCTCCTCGGCCTCTCCTCCCAGTTCGTCTCTCGTGCTCTGCCTCCGTTCTCCACGACCAAGGCCCCTTCTTTTTCCTTCACGGACACTCACGGCCCTCCACGCTCACGGCTGCCTTCCCCCTCTGGATCTCACTCACCCCTCTTCTCTTCACAGCCTTCTCTGGTCTCACGCACGCCATCGCCTCCTTCACTCTCGTCCTCTCCTTTACTTTTCGCAGCCAAGCCTCTTGTCCTCTTTCCTTCCCCAAGCCCTAAGGGCTATGCCCTTGGGTTTGATCCACGAGCCCTCACTTGGGCTCGTGGTACTTTGGGCTGAATAATTTCAGCCCAATGCAGTCCTTTCCCCATTTTTTTTCAGAGTTTGGGCCGAATCTCGGCCCAAAATAATTTTAATTTAAATTAATTAACTTTAATTAATTTTTAATTTTAATTTTTTTTATATTTTTTTTTTAAATTTTTATTTACTTATTATTTTTATTTATCTATTATTATTATTTCTATTATTATTTTATTTTTATTTTTGGTTCATTTATTTATTTATTTTATTTTTCCTTATCTATTTATTTATTATTTTTTGTTTCTTTCTCTTTTTCCTTCTCTCTTTTTTTTATGTTTCCTATTATTTACTTATCAATTTATTATTATTTTTTATTATTATATTTATGCATTTTTTTTTAAAAAATTAAAATTACCCGGACAAAATACGGTGTTCACAAATCACTTCAAATTTATTTACAAAAATACCACTGCTTATTTATCTACGTGGGTTATTTACATAACCAATGTAAAAATTGCTTTTTCCAGTAGTGATTGTTAAAATAAATTACTTAATCTGATAAACGAATAAGAATGAATATTAAACTAAATAAATAATAATATGGATAGGGAACACAAAAAACCTGATCAAATAAGTTGTTAAATATTCTTTTATGTACAACATTGGAGGTTATATATTTTGCTTGATTTCCTCATTGAAAATTAATATTTTCAAACCTTTTCTACCACCTATGGGATATTATTACAACAAACAACTAACCATGTATAAATATAGGCTTTGGCAATGACAAGTTATATGAAAATTTTAAAAAGTTGTAATTGTTAAAATAAATTACTTAAATCCAAATTAACCCTTGTGTTAGGTTTAGTATAATATAAGTTTTGATGATAACAAATATAGAGTAATAAGGAATAAATGTATCATATATATCTAACATATATAATATTCCTAAAGAAGTAAAATGTGCATTAGCATGTATTTACTTATGATTATAATGCATATATCATGCTATATGCAAATATATCCATTGTGCTTTTACAATGAATAATATATTTTGGATATATAAATTGGACTAACTGCTTAGTTTGTAAGTGAAATATATTAAATATAGGATGGTCTAAGTGGTAAGAGTGAGCATTGGAATAAAGAAATGAAAATCAACATTATGACCCATTCAAGAAAGAAGAAGAGAAAGGATGCTCCAAGAATAGAAGATCAAAAGAGAGCTTGCCAAGAAAGAAATGACCAAGTGGAAATAAAACTCAACATTTGAATACCTAGTCTCTAGGTATATTTTGTTTTCACTTAGATCTTGAGGTGAGATTAATCTTTAAAAATTTACTTAATCTTGTTACCATATATTTTAAATGAGTTAGATTAAGTAAATATGATGTTAGCATATATTAGAATTGAGAAATAATAGCTAACAAATGAATTTGGTATTTGTCTCATGTTTTCAAAATGATTTTCATGAAAAGTTTTGCCTTATGCGCATAACTTATAAAGATTATGTGGATAAAGTCTTCATCTTAAAGCTTTTCTAAGTGTTCCCTCTTTGATTTCATGAAAAGGGTTAAGGTTATCCGCATAACATAGGTGTCCACCATGTCCTCAGCTCTGTCCAATAGGTTATCTTGATAAGATGGCTACCTTATTTGCATAAGGTAATGAACAGTATTGTGCAGCCCATTATTCATATAACCTAGGATGGTTATCCGCATAATGTATGTTACAGAACTCTTGGATCTCTTTCTGTTAAATTCGTTATCAGCATAACCTTATGAGGTTATCCTGATAACCCATATTTTTCAGAAACTTAGTTTGTGCTGATAACCTATGTTAAATTTGACTTCAGCATAATCTTAGGAGGTTATCCTGATAACCTATGTTTTTAAGCAACTTAGTTTGTGCTGACAACCTATGTTAAATTCAATTTCAGCATAACCTTGAGAGGTTATCAGCATAACCTATGGTACAAAGCAATTGGACTTTTTTCAACTAAATTTATTATCAGCATAACCTTGGGAGGTTATCCTGATAATCTATGTTTTTCAAAAACTTAGTTTGTGCTGCTTGTTTTCCAAAAGCTTAGTTTGTGAAGATTTAATGTTATCCAAACAAGGAATAACATCCTAAGAGGTTATTCTAATAATCCTAAAAGATATCTAAGTTTGTGAGACGTTATTCGAACTAAGTAGGTTTTTATGAAAATATTCTTAAGCTAAAACTTAGTCATTTTGGAATGAACATTATCTACATAATAAAGCTAAGTTATCTCTATATCAAACGTCTAACATTGAAATTAAGAGCCAATAGTCATTTGTTATTCACATAACCTAAGAAGGTTATCCGTATAACCTCTATCATACGCATTTAATGCGGTAGTTGAATGGCTCTTTTTGCAAAGTAATGGCTAGAAGTTATCTCTAATGAATAGATCTTGTGTCTAATATCTAGTTACACCACAAATCTATAAATAGAATATCATTTAAACTTATGGGTAACAATCTTAACAAAGTTTATGTGAAAATGCTGTCCATATACATAAAATCTTTTTATATTAGCATTCTTTGAAAAACTTACCTCAATAGAGTGAGTTTTCAATGTATTATCTACTCTAAAAGAGAGTTTCAATTCTGTAATCATTCTTCTCTACTATTTTCTGGGTAGATTTTTAGTGTGGGGTATCATTAAGGGAGATTACACATCATTGTAAGGGTATGGGGAGAGTAGCTTCACAAGTAGCTACTGAAACTTGTGGGATATACCGAGGCTTCACAGGTGCCCAGATCAAGCCTGTGGGATATAGGGGAAAATCTCAAGTGGTGACTTGGGGACTGGACGTAGACCAAGTGGTTAGGCTAAACTAGTATAAATTGCTGTATATTGTTCTTCATCTTCTCTACTTAATTGCTGCACTTAACTCTCTCTGTTCATCCCTGTTTTGCTACACATTTAGTGAATTTGGGTTGTGATTCAAAAATGATGAAAATCTTACACCACCCAATTCACCCCCCTCTTGAGTGACCAGCCAACCTAACACCTTGCGGTTGCATGTGTTGAATTTTTAACTTAATCCTTTTAACCTATAGCCCATGGCGAATTAAACTATTTAACGTGTTTGACTCATAACTTATAATTGGTTTACCTATTCAACTCATGACCCCTAGTGGATTAAATTATTTTAACTTGTTCAAACCATAATTTATAATAAGTTTATTTGTTCAATTAGCATATTTAGTTGTTGACCCATTCTTGTAATTTATAGTAGATTCATCAATATAACATGTAACCTGTGATAGACTAAATTATTTAACTCATTCGACCCATAATTTCTAATAGATTCAACCATTCAACTTGTGACTCATGGTGGATTAAATTATTTAATTCTTTTGACCCATAATTTTTAATAGGTTTATCCATTCAATTTGTTGATACATAATTAGTTAACTTGTTGAACCTACAACTCGTGATTAAATTATTTGACTCATAATTTATAATAGGTTATCTATTCAATTAATATGTTTACCCATTCAACCCAAAAGCCTACTATTAATCATTTTGTATGTTACAAACACATTTTTTAGCACTTAATATTTGAATAAAATCTTGAAATTGTTTAATTTAAATATTGATGATGACTGAAATTCCAATTCACAATTTAAAAAATAAAATAATTGGCATATATACATATGAACTTTGGAAAATAATTTAAATGATTAGTTTTTTTAAATGATTTTATTACTATAATAAATTGATAACTAAGAGTTTAAATCATTTCAATCAAGAAACTGCATACTTGAAAAATTATTTTTTGTAACACCTTACTCCAATACACCTCCTAACTTGATCAAATACTTCAACAACCAATGAAATATGGCCCAAACATCTCATATTTACCTTCCAAAACATCAGAGTAGCGGAAAACACCACATAACACTTCAAGAAATACCAGAACAGTCGGAACAGTGTGCAGGGCTGTAGCCGCTACCGTATTGCGGTGGCTCTGGTGCTCTCTGATTCACTGGCGTCATGGCGCTTCCTTACTGGTGCCACATCAGCAAAATTCAACTTCTAGGGTGAACTTCCAATGCGCATAACTTTATGCTCCAACCTCTGATTGACTTGATTCCAACTTCTACAAGTCAATCTCATTCCAATCTATCCAAGAACATCAATTTCATTTCAATCCATTTCTGTATAGAGATTTTGGACACCCGACACTATTTTGGCCACTTTTTGACCAAAACTCACTATTAACAACCTCCAATTGTCATATAAGGCAATTTGACCATTTGGGACCATTCACACAAGTCCCATTTAACTATATCAACTTGTCTAAAGATATTTCACCTTAAAGAAATCACTCATTTGAGATTTGACCCCCTTGAACTCCAAATTGATATAACGAGCTACTCACCCCAAAACACACCAACAAGGCCCAAATACCCTATTGAGTTCACATACACTACCATACTGACTCCTCAACACCCCGAATCATATAGCTATCACAATACAGCATACCCATCGCAGCATCTTGTCATATATATATTATACTAATAACATCAATGTCATCACTTAGATTACAGACCAACTATCTTAATTGGCATGAAGTACATAACCATACACACACGTACACTACATAGACTTGGTATTCTCACATCCAGTATACTACTCCCTTAACTTCTTTAGACTAGTGCCAGAACCTTTACTTGAAATGTTAGTTCATGAGAAATGGGTGTGAGATAATGTCTCAGTAACTAGGGACAACAACACACACACACACATATATAACTCATACAATCTCATGAATACAATATGAAATGGAATGCATATCTCCTTTGTACATAGTTAGAACCACGAGCTATCATCATAACAAGGCATTTTGCATAGGTGATTCCCTTCCAACAATCAATGAAGACTGATTCTGGGACATCATCAAGCTCACCTCCCACTAGTGCACCCGGCCAAAGGTAATACTAATGTTTAGATCGTGGCTCTCCTTCCTTTTTCCCACCACGAATAGGTAGCAATTTAGAGAAGGTGCAATCCACTACGTTCCTTTCCCTCCTGGCCATAGGAGGCGATTCAACTGTAGGGATCTCTCCCTTATCCTCCCTTATCATATATCATATCATATTATTGTATATCATATCATCATCACCACTCGATCACCATATACCTTGCAATGCCATGTGGTGATGTTCATGCTATATCATCACATAATCATCACCATCATCATGTATCTCAATGTTATGCATGCATCATGTCAAGTCACATCATCATCACCATGTTGAATCAAGTGTTTTGATGATTCCAAACTAACTTTCTAGAGCTTGGAGAGAAGATATCAAAGGTGCACAAATGATCTCAAGTGGAGAAATTCAAGAAAAACCAGTATAAGAATAGATGTAGAATCTATAGCCATGTTTAAATTGAGTAAAAAACTTTGAATTGGAAAAAAAATGTTTTAAAACTATGATTCTATGTTAATCCATGGAATATTTGAAAAACACCTACTAATAGATGAATTTTGAAACGTTTATATTGATATACTGTTTTGAAAATTCAAACTTTGACTTTGAAAATTCGAATTTCATATTGAAAATAAACAAGTATGAAAAGAGCCTTCTCGAACAGATGAACTTTAACTGCAAAAATTCAAATTTTGAATCTTGTCTAAAAAGAGCCTTCTCTGACAGATGAACTTTGTCTTTTAAAAATTTGAATTTCAGACAAAATACAACTTATGAAAAATGAAAAATTCATCTGAGAATATGTCAAGGTTCATCTAAAAACTGAGTTTGGAAAGAGCATCAAAATGACTCACTGATAGACGAACTTTGAACATGAAAATTTGAATTTCAAAAACAAAGCTTGTGAGTCTGTTATGATGATATGTTGACTAGTATTCAGAAATTCAAATTTTGAAGTAAGTTTGAAAAGAGGCCTCCCTGACAAACGAACTTTGCATTTTGAAAATTCAAATTTTGAATAGATAAACTATTGTGCCTTATTGAACTGCCCATTGACAGACGAATTTTGGGTATCAAAATTCAAATTTCGAAGGCACTGTAGCAAAATGGAATAACTGTTCATACTTTCCAGAAGAATCTTAAACTTGAAAATTCATATGTTCCAACATAGAAACATTTTTCAAAGATCAAAATTTGAACTTTGCTTCATGACAGACGAACTTCGAATGTTCAACGTTAAAGTCTTTAACTTTCGGTTTCCACGAAATTCGTCTGTTGACCAACCAACATTCGAACTTTGAATGTCAGAAATATTAAATGCGGTTAGTGAACGGATAATTTTTCAGAGTAACCGTTGGGTAACTTCTCTAATGGATAGATTTTGTCTCTAACGTATAGTTAAAACCTAAATCTATAAATATAATATCATTTTGAAGTTGTAAAAATGATTTTTAACATTGAACATACTGAAACTCTGTCAAATCATCAATTGAAAGTCTCTTACTCTCACATACTCCATTCTTTGTACTCCAACTTTCATATACACTCTGATTAAGAGAGTTTATCCATTGTAAACAATATTATCTTCATCTGGAAGAAAGATTTTCTTGTGAGGGGATATCACAATGGATTAGGGAAGCACTTAGCTAGAGTGCAAAGAGAGAAAGTGTGAGCTTTAAAAACAAAGTATCATAGTCGTACTGTGGCATTTGCAAGAAGCCTACTAAATTCTTGCAATATAGTGGAAAATCTCAAGTGGTGGCTTGAGGACTGGACGTAGACCAAGATTGAGAGGCCGAACTAGGATAAATATCTGTGTCTTCCCTTCTCTATTACTACTGTTACTTGTTATTCACTTATACTCTGTTTTACTGTCACCTTTGCTTTCTTCACTTTATTGACATTTTGCAAAAAATTTTAATCTTCCCAATTCACCCCCCTCTTGGAAAGCCAGCATATCTAACACATCATATATTACAATCATCCTCATCATATTCATCATCCATTATGTGTCTAACCGTGTGCATACTATGATATATAGAAAAACCATGCACAAAAACACATCAATATTGTGATATGAACGGAAACATGCATACACACACACACACACACACACACATATATATATATATCAACATATAATATATACAAAACAAATAATACAAACACCCGGTTACCTCCAATTGTCAATTTCCACACACAAGCGATTCCATGGGCTCCTTGGATTGTCCAACACGCTCGTACCCCTTTCAGTCTACCAAATACCTCTATAGTACCATAAAATCCTTAATTAACATATAATACCACTTAATCAAACATCACAATTTGACTATATAGTCCTAACCCAAGGTTCCAACATCATTTCCAAACACCATTGAACTCCTAAAACCCATTCAAACTCTACTCAACCACCTATACTTTGGATTACCAAATGCTTTAACTGAAAATAACCTAGAGTTAAGCTTAAATCATGCATACTCCTTCCAAAACTCACACCCAAGCATCACAACCACCAAATCACAGCTCATTAATCTCATTTCATCCATTTTAATCAATGGATTTCGGCTAAAACCAAAAATCCCAACACATACCCGAAAAATCCCAACTCAAAATCAAAGAAAATGGAGAGGGAGGAGTATGAATCACTTACAAATGATTATCCAAGCTCCAAGAGGTCAGATCACATAAACCCTAGCAGAGCTTCTTCTTTCTCCCTCCGTTTCTCCTCCATCTATTTGTCTGAAATGATTCTAATTTAAACAGAAATCCCGATGCTTGCCGTGGCGTGGAGCTTCTCGGCCTAGAAATATCTCTAAAATTGTAGCTCTCTAGCCACAGCTTGGAGTTCCTTTTCTCCACTTTGATTCTTTCCTCCATCCTAGTTCCTTCGGTTCTGCACATGATATCAATTGCATTTGGTTTGCTAGAGACCAAGTTAGAATAATATAATGAGGGTTGTTACATTTTTCATATTATTTTTACATTGAATATAAAAAATATTTAAACTTTAATTCAAACCCTAAATTTAAACTTACTTAACGAAAATTAACCTAAACCTTAATTAATTCAAATTTATTAGGAAATTAAATATTGATAAATATTCATTAGATGTAATTTAGTGCATAGTTTAATTTCAAATTAATTTTTTATTTGGGATACTTTTTTATCAGGATAATTTAAACTTAGTTTTTAAATCATTTAACTTGAATCATTCAATTTAAACTTGGCTCTCGGCCAACATGCGTGAAATTATTTCCATAGGTATTAGTTTTGTACAACTATCTAGCATCTAACTAGTATTATTATAACATATTTGAGTATTATCGATTCCAAATAAAAGTAAATCTATCAATGTGATTTTTACTTTTACAAATTTTAAATCATTGACCTTACTTAAGAATATCAAATCCCTTCTTGTCTCCACCAAACTATGATAGGTATTTAACGAATATTTTCTTGAAAATATGGAATCATTTAGTAATCGCAAATAATTCTTTAACTATGGATTTACAAGTTAATTACCAGATAACTAGCATCTAAAAATGAAGGTTCTATGTGGGATTAATTATCTCACGGACAGAATATTGTCTTCTTCCCTGAAAATTGACGAAAAGGATCTCTAAAATTAACATCACCAGAAGATCATCTAGACCTCCAAATAACCCAAGGGATGTCACATTATGATTAAACATCTCAATAAGTGAATTAGAATAAATTTGTTTTATGATTTCAAATAACAAATCCCCTGTAAGCTCAATAATTTTGTTGCAAAACGATGGGGTGGATATGAATTATAATCATGGACACTTAAAAACCATTGAGGATGAACTGAATAGAGAAAAAAAGTTTCTTCTCACACTTACACCTTTTTATGATTGTAGACATGTCAACTTGGTACATATACAAAGATAAATTAAACATGTCATATTAACTGATTTTTCAATCATATTAAATATGATAAAATTACAAGGAATAAAAAGATATTAAAATTTATTCGATTTAAATTATTCAAATAATTAAAGATTTCAAATTCACATGTTTCATATAATTACAAATATATAGAAAATAAAACATTAAATGGTTGATTCTTCAATTACTGTATTAGGAAAAGGTTCTCAAAATCAACAGTATATTATATAAAATATAATATTAATTTGTTCAACAAACAATCCCCTCAACCAAAATTACTTCCTAAATTATATAAACAATTAATTAATTACCATATGATTTCGTGATATTTACATTTAAATTTACAAGTTCTTCAATATGTATGAATTTGTGATTTCATTTTCACACAATCAAGCACCCCAACAAATTCTCTACAAGATTGGCTAAAAAAAAGTATCATATTGATCAGGGAAAAAAACAAATTCTCTACAAAGTTGTTGCATGCAAACTTATGAAGTAAATTTTTTTTTGTAAAGCTGTTCGATATCTTATCGCTACTTTAGACTTCAATAAATCTAGATCAAGCTGTATCGGACCCTAGAAAAGGAAAGTTCCACAAAAGGTTTTTTCTGCATTCACACAATTTAAAACTTAAAATATTATACTTAAGTAATTCTAACATCTTCTATCATGACCAACGCTTTTTGGTAACTTATAAAGTTTATTACTATATGTCATTTAGTGATTGACACAAGACTGTCTCCTTCCCTCTCCCTATCCCCTCACCAAAAAACGAATTGTTTTGTCTCAAATTTTGACTTTAAGACCTTGACCCAAAAATCAAAATTTATTTAGATTTTGGACCATCGATCGCACTTGGAGTGTTTCTAAATCACAATCTACTAGTTTGCATCTACAATTCTAACCCTAAATTCATATTAAAGTCCGCCGTTAGATAATGGGCCAAAGTCCAATATCAATGGAACGAGTGAAACCCATGGCTTTATCAATGACGTATGCACAGTAGCTATCAAAATAAGTCACGAACTGGTTCATTCTGTGACACAAGAAAGCAATAGTTAACCTTCTTTGGCTTACTTTCTTTCTTTCTTTAATGATTTTCCTCTTGTAAATATCTTTGTAGCCTGTTTTTTATCATACAGTTACTTTTTAGTACTCTGATTCTTTGAATGAAATCCTTTTTCACTCAATATATATACATATATAAGTCAAGAGGTTGAATCCATTATTGGATCACTTATTGACTCCAATAACTACGCGCGGCTTCAGCCTCCAAATTATTGGATTGCTAAGTAAACCATTTGATTTTTAACATATTTTTGCAGCCATAAAAAGTTAGTCAAGTTGGTAATCATACAACTTATAGTGTGTTTAAATCCTGCTATCTATATGATGACCTCATTTGTGGGTAATATATAAATATCTTTATAAACACTTAATGAATCTTGAGGATCACCTTGGTCTTGACAATCCTTTAAAACCCAACTCACTTAAGAAAAGATTTTGGTAGATTTTCTAATTGATTTCTTTTAATATTTTTTATTATTAGTAATTAACTAATTCATTCACAACTAATTATATAAAATTCTGATAAGCAATTTAAAAAATAGGTGAGAATTGCTTAACCTATTTAACCCATAATCCATAAACAAAAAAGAAATATGGTAGAGACTGAGCTTTGTGCTTTTATATAAACAATATTTAAAAAGTATTAAGGTAAAACATAAGGGATATCAAGATACTTTACTCAAAATGTAAAGTATTGCATTTGCATGATTAGGCTGGTGTAGAATCATACCAGAACAACACAGGAGCCACTTCTTTAGTATTTTGTAGAACCGTCAAAATGGATTAAGTCCGATGGGTAAGCCCAGAAAGTCTGAAAAAATAAGTGTGCCCGAGCCTCAATTTTATGAGCAAATATATAATCTTGGCTTTTTGAACCTGGTCTATTTAGACCCAGCCCATGGTGAGCTGGCCCTAAAGCCCGAGACTTTTTTTTTTTTTTTTGTTTAAAATATTAAAAAATACATATTATTTTATTAATTAGTAATATATAAATTGTAAAATTTAAATATTATATTAGTTTTTAATTAATTATGATGATAATTAGTTGTATTAATTTAAATAATTATATGAAAAAATATTAAAAAAATTAAAAAAAAGCCTACGGGTCGGCCCATAGGCCCAATCCCACGGGCTTGGGTTTGATTTTTCAAACCCATTTGTCAAATCGGACTTTTTGGCCTAACCCGATTTTGGCCCGGCCCGAAGCGAGCCAGCCCGATTTGACAGTACTAGTATTCTGATTGAGGATTGGTTACCTTATGTTTCAAACTTCATTAAGGGAGAAATGAATGAATCTTTGCTAACGCTTCTTTTAACATTGAGGGAAATTGTTCATGATGTTCAGGCTTGTGTAAATCACACCATTAGAGCCTTGGATGTCCTTTGAGTTTTTTAGATAGGGCAACCGACATTATCTCTAACAAATTTGTTGTGATATGATGTAATGTTTTTTATTTAATGGAATTCCCTCTTCATAATATATATATATATATATATCTCCTTGAGTTCAGAAGAGGGGGGACCATGTAAAATACAAGTATATTCTTTCCACGGATCTGGATCCTCTCCATATTTTCTCTTCATATCTCTCTTCATATGCAATCTCATCCATTATTTTTTATTTGAATGATAGAGATAACTGATTGTCACTTTAAACAAAATATATTATTCATTTTAATAATAATCATAAATAAGCATTATAGATTATTTTCAAGAAAAATTACTCATAATAATGAATACAAGCCATTAAATTAAATATATTGTCCATTTATAGACTATTTTTTTAATCATTTGATCGCAATTAATAAAAAATATTACGTATAGAGAGACATATGGAGAAAAAATATGGTGAGGATTCAAATCCTCTTTCCATCCATGATGAAATTCAACGTTTTCCTTAAATTGGCCCAAGTTCTAAATAAACACTACGGACTAGGGTTAAATTTTCCACAAGGCCAGCTTTCAAGGTAATGAAATGGATTTTAACATATGTTATAGTACTTCCTTTCTTTGTAATCTTTTGAGTTTCTTTTGAAAAAAATTGCTTTTATTTATGTGTCTTTTTAAAAGTTTGAGAAAATATTAATTGTTGTTTTCCTAATCAACTAATTTTTTTTTTTTGGCCTGAATCAATTAAGATAATACTAGGGAGCCGCTGAACTATTCAACACGGATTTTCAAGCATTGAATATCAATGATGCAATGAGCTAATATCGTTGGAAAACAAGAGAAAACTAGTAAATTCTTTTCTTACGAAAAGTTAGAAACCCAATCCCATATCAAATTTTCATTATATACTTACCTTTTATAGGTAAATTTTTTAATATATATAATCTATTCATAAATCATTTAATGTCATTTATTTTAGACTCTATCCAAAATACAAACTATACAATTTAGCTAACTAGTTTACATGATCAAATTAATTTCAAGTTAAATCAATAGTGGAGCCATGTACAGGGATGGAGGGGGGCTATAGCCCCTCCCAACTTCCCCCTTTTTTCTTATATGATATATATGTATGAATAAGGCAGTCAAGCCATTTTGGTCCTTTCGGGCACCTCTCAACCCTCTATATTCATAAGCTTTGGCAACATCCAATTTCAGAGCACACTAACCATTCTTTTTTTTCTTTATGTGATTCTGAATCTTATTCATGATCTCATAGTGTGTTCAAATTCCACTTTCAATATGAGTACTTCATTTATGAATAATATATAAATATCTTTGTAAACACTCAGTGGGCCTTGAGATCTATTATGATCTTAGCAGTCTTTTAAAACCCAACTCACTTAAAAATTTTTTCTATAAAAAAAATTGGTAGATTTTATAACTTATTTCTTTTAATATTTTTTATTATTGGTGATTAACAAATTCATTCACAATTAATTATATAGACTTCTGATAATCAATTTAAAAAAATAGGTGAGAATTGCTTAACCTGTCTAACCCATAATCCATAAATGAAAAGAAAAACGGTAGAGAATGAGCTTTGTGCTTTTATAAACAATATTAAAAAGTATTATTGAATATTGAGCAATAATAATAAAAATATAAATGAAATTATTCCTTATAATCTTTTATTAAAAATTAATATATTAAATGTAGGTTTATTTTTTAACTTGTTTTAAATGCTATATAATTATACATAATTTATTATTTTACAACTTTTCAGATTATAAAATTATTTTAAAATTTACCTATGAACAATAGTAAGAAACTTAACATTATCTTATAATTTATATACATGTGAATATAATTCAAATACTAATTGTCTCAAGAGCTTATTGATTACATGCAGCAAAATTTGTTAGAAAGGACGTGAATTTTTCTATTATTGTGTGAGCAGAAAATCCGTATGCCGTCGGCCTTACATGGCTGAGATGGGTGTTACGTAGGGTAGTTGTCTTTTTGCCTTTTGCTTATCAAGAAAAAGAAAATTAGTAGGCCAGGCCCAAGCAAAGTGAAATTAGGAAGGTCTGAAGTTGGGTCTAGTTCCAAGGAGCGAACGAGAAGCGCTGTTGACCATTACTTGAGGCCCAAAAGAGTAAGACTCATGTTACTTGAGCATTGTCCGACAACTTCTATTCTTAATCATCTTACTCTACAATTCCAATTCATTCATATCATATATATCTACTATGCCAAAAAGGTCCAATGATTATTATTATTATTATTATTATTATTATTATTATTGTAATACATACTTTATTTGGTTTACATAAGACATTTTATATTAATTAAATATATATTAAGAAAATTATTTTTTTAACTAAAATCAATACAAAAAATACCAATATTTCCTATTTTACCTTTATTAAATACATCATTCTATTATTATTGTAGTGTTATAAATGAAGAGAGATTAAACATTAAAGACAGAAGTAAAATGAAAAGAAAAATATCTAATATCTTATATTTTGAATAAAAAATTTATCATATAAAATATCTTATAATATAAATTGAAGTACTTTTCTTTTATTTAATTTTTCTATTAAGTTTCTGTGGTAAAAGATCAAAACACGTCATCATATCCACGTCGCCACTGATGTTAGCACTTGCATAGCATCACCAACTCAATACGGCCTAATGATGTTAATTAGTACCTGCCGGTTATTCCTCTGCTTCTTCTTCGAGCTCTCATGGACACGGAAAACAAGTGTTCAAGTTCTTGGATGACAAATTGCTAGGGGAGCTACTCGATTGTGAAGAGAAAAAAGAAGACATGAAAGTGATATTTGTAGAAATATGGCCATGGTGGGTCTAGACACTTAAAAGCCATTGAGGATGAACTGAATAGAGAAAAAATGTTTCTTCTCACACTTATACCTTTTTACGATTGCAGACATGTCAACTTGGTACTTAGACAAAGATAAATTAAACACGTCATATTAACTGATTTTTCAATCATATTAAATATGATAAAATTACAAGGAATAAAAAGATATTAAAATTTATTTGATTTAAATTATTCAAATAATTAAAGATTTCAAATTCACATGTTTCATATAATTACAAATATATAGAAAATAAAACATTAAATGGTTGATTCTTCAATTACTGTATTAGGAAAAAGTTCTCAAAATCAACAGTATATTATATAAAATATAATATTAATTTGTTCAACAAACAATCCCCTCAACCAAAATTACTTCCTAGATTATATAAACAATTAATTACCATATGATTTCGTAATATTTACATTTAAATTTACTAGTTATTCAATATGCATGAATTTGTGATTTCATTTCCACGCAATTAAATACCCCAACAAATTCTTTACGAGATTGGCTAAAAAAAAAAAAGGAAGAATCATAATGAACAGGGAAAAAAATTCTCTACAAAGTTATTGCATGCAAACTTATGAAGTAAATATTTTTTTTTCTGTAAAACTATCTTATATCTTATTGCTACTTTAGACTTCAACTAATTTGGATCAAGTCATGTTGGGCCCTAAATAAGAGAAACTCTTCTAAATGTTTTTTCTGCATTCACACAATTTGAAACTTGAAACATTATATTTAAGCAATCATAACATCTTCTATTATGACTAATGCTCGTTGATAACTTTATAAGTTTATTAATATATGTCATTTAGCGATTGACACAAGACTAGCCTCCATCCCTCTCCCAATCCCATCACCAAAATAAGAATTGTTTTGTCTCAAATTTTGTCACCCCAGTTGGAGTTCTTCTAAATCAAAATCCACTAGTTTGCATATACAATTCTAATTCTAAATTCATATTAAAGTCCGTCGTTAGATAATGGGCCGAAGTCCAATATCAATGGACCGAGTGAAACGCATGGCTCTATTAATGATGTATGCACAGTAGCTATCAAAATAAGTCAAGAACTGGTTCATTCTGTGACTCAAGAAAGCAATAGTTAATTTTCTTTGGCTTACTTTCTTTTTTTTTTTTAAATGATTTGCCTCTTATAAATATCTGTGCGGACTGTTTTTTTACTATACAATTGCTTTTTTGTACTCTGGTTCTTTGAATGAAATCCTTTTTCACTAAATATATATATATATATATATCAAGAGGTTGAATCCGTTATTGGATCACTTATTGACTCCAATAAATACGCACGGCTCCAGCCTCCAAATTATTGAATTGCTAAGTAAACCATTTGATTTTTAACATAATTTTGCAGCCATAAAATGTTAGTCCAGTTAGTAATAATACAACTTATAGTGTATTCAAATCCCTCATTTGTGGGTAATATGTAAATACTTTTGTGAACACTTAATGGACCTTGAGGTTCACCCTAATCTTAATAATCCTTTAAAACCTGACTCACTTAAAAAGAGATTTTGGTAGATTTTATAACTGATTTCTTTTAATATTTTTTCTTATTGGTAATTAAGTAATTCATTCACAACCAATTATATAGACTTATGATAATCAATTTTAAAAAAAGGTGGGAATTGCTTAACCTATTTAATCCATAATCCATAAATGAAAAAGAAATATGGTAGAGAATTAGCTTTGTGCTTTTACATAAACAATATTAAAAACTATTATTGAATATTGAGAAATAATAATAAAATCATAAATGAAATTATTTCTTATAATTATTTTATTAAAATTAATATATTAAATATATGGTCTTACTAGATTTATTTTTAAATTGTTTTAAATGTTATATAATTATGCATAATTTATTATTTTACAATTTTTTCAGATTATAAAATCATTCTTGAAATTACTTATGAACAATATTAAGAAACTTAAAATTAGCTAATAATTTATATACATGTGAATATTTATTTGTAATTTTTTTATAGAAAATTTGGCCCCATAGTTTTCATCAGGGCCCGCCTCTATTCCTAATTATTATTAGGCTCTACAAGAATGTGATATAAAGAAGCAAAAATGACATTTGAAGACCAAAAGTTTGATTTAATGTTAATTACGGATCCAAATATTTCAAAATTGCACAAACAGACCAAGGTCCGAAACTGAACCAAAATTAAAATTGGAAATGACTGAAACACCCTAAGTTCAGTGTCACTTTAACGTTGAGACACTATCCTAACTCTCACATAATCGTCCCTAACTCGGTGAGATACAGTCGAAGCTCCTTGAGATAGAGGAAGGTTTTCTCCGAATGAAAGGAGAACCACGGTAGTCGAAAAAAGCCATCGTGTCTCGTTGCTTTCCTGCCGTCATTGCTCTCAACTAATTCGTAGTGTCACAGTCTCTCTGAATAGCATTGTCACTGTCTACATGATTTGCGTCGTGAGTGCTCGCTACTCAATGAGGGATGCTACCTCGTTACCAGTAACTCGCTCTTGTACATATGGACTGTTATATCTAACCCAAAATTTAGGGTTGTGTTAGATGAAGACAAGATATCATAATGTCTCATGTCCAGCTTCCTAGTTTTGGACCAACTAGTTTCTAATTTTTTAGGCCTAGGTCAATTTGGTGATCAGTACCAAAAAAGGAGCTATCTGATGTAAACAATATTTTCAACAATGATCGGTTGTTGTGTTAACTAGAACATGCAAGCTATACATTTTGTCATCTCTCTAGTATAAAATCCATATTTATAAATTGTATTCATTATCTGGCTTCTGGTTGCTGTTTTATTGTACGATGATTTTCTTATAATAATAATATTGTACAAATTGATATTTCATATAATAGCATCCTAAGTTTTGTGGATGTGGGAAGATGAAATTATGTCAAACAAGTGCAAAAATGAATAAGTAACCAGATGATAATTAACGAGCAGAGATCATATCTGACACTACATCAATTATTTATTGGCATCGAAGAAAATGTATGCATGAATTCCTAGAATAAATTAAGTAAAACAACCTTGTACCCATAAGGAACAATACATTAAAAAAGTTAGTATTTGTCACCTAACAACTATGAATTTACAATTGATAATCTAATATTTGACATTGAACATCTGTAATTTCACACTAATGGCATTGTGCTCATTGAATTTTCATGTCATCAGATCCAGTATTTGACATTGGGAACTCTGGATTTACTACTCATAATCCGATATTTGACACAATACATCTACTATTTGACACTGATGACATTGTGCTCATTAAATTTTCATGGATGAGATCCAGTATTTGACATTAAGAACCCTATATTTACTACTGATAATCTAATATTTGACACTGAACATCTGCAATTTCACGCTGATAGAATTGTGCTCATTATATTTTCATGGATCAAGTCCAGTATTTGACAGTCGCAACCCTAAATTTACTACCGATAATCCAATAATTGACACTGAACATCTGTAATTTCACACTGATGGAATTGTGCTCATTAAATTTTCTTGTCATTAGATCTAGTATTTGATATTGGGAACCCTAGATTTACTACTCATAATTTGATATTTGATACTAAACATATGCAATTTGACACTGATGAAATTATACTCATTAAATTTTCATGGATGAGGTCCAGTATTTGACATTAAGAACCCTAAATTTACTATTAATAATCTAATATTTGACACTAAATATCTTTAATTTCACACTGATGGAATTGTGCTTATTATATTTACAATACCTTTTTCCATTGGCATATGCTATTATTGGATGTGAAACCTTTGATGATTGGGCATGGTTTCTTCAAAACCTCAAAGAAATTACAGGTTCTTTGCAAAAAACTATTGTGTCTGACCGACATCATGCAATCATTGGTGTTGTGCAAGCAATATTTGGAGGTGACAGACAAGCATTCTGTTATAGTTATATGAATAAGAATTTCAGCACAAGAAGCCCTATCATTGTTCTTAATATCAACAAGTTAGTCATACCAAGAAGATATGCATAAATCCAAATCCAAGCTGATATAGTTCCACATGGATACTATATCAACATAGATTTGGTGGATATCTTTTGTTAGTATACTTGACTTTATGACTTGGGTGTAGGAGGTAATTTTTTGTATATGCACCTCATAGTTGCACATAGTGTTTGTTTTGTATGTATGAATACTCCTGATATAGATGGCCTAAGGATATACTATTGTAGGGTACATGGGTATGAGCATCTTTTTGTACATACAGCTGATATAGTGTTATTTTGTGTATATGAACACTTCTAATATAGATAGCTTATTGAAGAGCATTGTAGGGTACATAACATTACTGTATATGGGTAGAAAAGTCCTTTTCTATATATATGATATCATATATGTAATGATACAATGCCCTAGAGATGTGATATGAATGAAAATTAAGTGTATGCAAGAGTTATATTTGCTTGTGCTTTATTAACATTTTGTAGAACAGGGGCTGTTGAGTCCAAAATCATCGTAGGCCAGAAGTAAATTTAGGAATCTAAGTATAAAATACTGGATCTAATAAATTGAAATTCAGTGAACACAATTTCTTGAGTGTAAAACATTCGCATATGAGTAGTAAATTCTTTGATTATGAATAGTATATTTAGGGTGTCTAGTGTCAAATAGTGGATCTGATTACATAAATGTAATGAATACAATTGCATCAGTGTGAAATTACAAATATTCAGTGTTAAATCTTAGATTATCAGTGGTGTTAAATCTTAGATTATCAGTGGTAAATTCATGGTTGCAAGTGTCAAATACTGGACCTGACCTATAAAAATTTAATGGGCACAATTTCATCAGTGTCAAATTATAGATCATTAGTGTAAAAAATCAGATTATGAGTAGTAAATTCAGGGTTCCCAATGTCAAAATCTAGATCTGACGACATGAAAATTTAATGAACACAATTCCATCAGTGTGAAATTGCAGATATTCAGTGTCAAATATTGGATTATTAGTAGTAAATTTAGGGTTCTCAATGTCAAATACTGGACCTCATCCATGAAAATTTAACGAGCACAATTTCATCAGTGTGAAATTGCAGATGTTCAGTGTCAAATATTGGATTATTACTAGTAAATTTAGGGTTGCGACTGTCAAATATTGAACCTTATCCATGAAAATTTAATAACCACAATTTCATCCTTGTCAAACTACAGATGTTTAGTGTCAAATATTGGATTATAAGTAGTAAATTCAGGGTTTCCAATGTCAAATACTGGATTTGATGATATAAAAATTTAATGAGCACAATTCCATCAGTGTGAAATTGCAGATGTTCAGTGTCAAATATTGAATTATCAGTTATAAATTTATGATTGCAAGGTGACAAATACTGACTTTTTTAATGTATTGTTCCTTATTGGTACACGGTTGTTTTACTTAATCTATTCTAGGAATTCACGCATACATTTTCTTCGATGCTAATAAATAATTGATGTAGTATCAGATATGATCTTTGTTCGTTAATTATCATATGGTAACTTATTCATTCTTGCACTTGTTTGACATAATTTCATCCTCCCACATCCACAAAACTGGGGATGCAATTACATGAAATATCAATTTGTACAATATTATTATTATAAGAAAATCATCGTATAATAAAATAGCAACCAGAAGCCAGATAATGAATACAATTTATAAACATGGATTTTATACTAGAGATATGACAAAATGTACAGCTTGCATGTTCCAATTAACACAACAACCGATCATTGTTGAAAATATTGTTTACATCAGACAGCTCCTTTTTCAGTATTGGATTACTAAAATGACTTATGCTTAAAAAATTTGAAGTTAGTTGGTCCAAAACCAGGAAGCTAGACATGAGACATTAAGACATCTTGTCTTCAGCCAATGCAACCCTAAATTTTGGGTTAGATATAATAGTCCATATGTACAAGAGTGAGTTACTAGTAACGAGGTAGCATCCCTCACTGAGCAGCGAGCACTGAGCACTGACAACGCAAATCAGGCAGACAGTGACAATGCGATTCAAAGAGATAGTGACACTACGAATCAGTTGAGAGCGATGATGGCAGGCGAGCAACGAGACATGATGGCTTTTTTCGATTGCCGTGGTTCTCCTTTTGTTCGAAGAAACCATTCCTCTGTCTCAAGGAGCTTCGACTGTGTCTCACCGAGTTAGGGGTGATTATGTGAGAGTTAGGGCAGTGTCTCAGCGTTAAAGTGACATTGAATTTAGGGTGTTTCAATCATTTCCAATTTTAATTTTGGTTCAGTTTCAGACCTTGTTCTATTTCTGCAATTTTGAAACATTTGGATCCATAATTGGCATTAAATCAAACTTTTGGTCTCCAAATGTCATTTTCCCTATAAAGAATGCTTTCTTATATTTTGGCAAAAAAAAAACAGAGAGAGAATTCTTAGATATAGCTCAATAAATTTACATGGAAGTTCCACTTGATTTTAACGTGAATCTAAAGAAAAGGTATAGCATTATATATATAAGACACTCTAAGAAGTTATCTCCGATGTATGTTGTTTGGAGGGTTTACTAAAGTTTGGGAAGGAACCATACTAATGACAATGATTCAAAATGATTATTTTAAATATTTACTAAATTAATTTGATAATAAAAATTACAAAAATATTAAAATAAAGATACATAATAGTAAAAAGTTAAAAAAATGATAATGTAGAAATATAATTATCTTATTATACTATATATATATATATTTTAGAGGTGATAAAATATTAGGAGAAGGCTTATGTACTTAAATTTATAATACTTAACATACTTTTATTGAATCAAATTAGAACATGTCAATTTTAAATTTAAAAATAGGTTAATAGTATTAATAATGAAAGTTAGTTATAGAATAAAAAATATATGAAAAAAGAAATACATTTGACTTGATTATTGAAATGGGTTTTACCTTTCTCAATAAGATTTTTTTTTATATATATGATCAAGAATTAAATTCAAGATAATATGTTTATAAGGAACTTAACTATCCATTAACTATATGAAGGGCTTATTGATTATATGCAACAAACTTTGTTAAAAAGAATGTGAATTTTTCTATTTTTGTATGAGTAGAAAATTAGCAGCCTAGGCCCAAGCAAAGTGAAATTAGGATGGCGTCAAGTTGGGTCTAGTTCCAAGGAGCGAATGAGAAGCGCTGTTGACCATCACTTGAGGCCCAAAAGGGGTAAGGCTCATGTTTTTTGTTGAGCATAGTCCTACAACTTCTCTTCTTATCTTACTTTACAATTCCAATTCATTCATTTTATATTATATATATTTACAATATATTATTGTTATTATACTTTTTCTTATCCATATTATAAGATATTTTGTATAACAAGTTTTTTATTCAAAATATAAATTATTGGATATTTTATTTCCCATTTTACCCATATTTAATTCTTCCATGCTCTTTGTTCTAGATAAAAAATAATAATAGTGTATATTTAATAAAATTAAAATGGAAAACGTTGCTACTTTTTTTTTTTCTGAGTTTAAGATAAAAAGTGATTTTCTTAATATACGTATATTTAATATAAAATATCTTATAATATGGAAATGAGGTAGTATATATCCACTATGCCAAAAAGGCCCAATGAATCCACATGTAATACATACATTTTTTACACTTGATTTTTTTATTCAGTTTCTTTCGTAAAAGACCAAAACACGTCATCAACATCACCATTGATGCTGGCACTTGCATGAGCATCACCTACTCAAAAGTCAAAATGGCCCAGATGAGTCCACACACTAATGAAATTCCCATCTCATCTTAAATACTCCTATGTCCTTAATATAAGACCCCTTTAACCGAATTATGCAGATTAGACAATAGAGTTAATATTAATTAATTACCTCAATTTCTAGAAAAATGTCAACATTTTTTCCAAAACTATCCTTATTTATTTTCTTTCTCTCTCTTTAAATACATTAAGTAGAAATATTTTTTTGGAAATGCATAATAAATATTAACTTGTATACTGTAAATGATCCTATATTTAAGATTAGGGCAAAAAGCCCTATATTTAGGAGAGAGGCCATCTTTTAAATCATATAAGAGGGGGTGAAGAAAGAAAGGAACACGCAACTGGGATAGGAGAGACACCATCTCTTGGCTGGATTCATTGTGTTGTCACCAACAATGGAGTTCTTTAGCTGGCTGGTAGTCAGTATAAGGAGGTAAAGCCCTTATCTTTCCTTCCCCTTTCTCTTCCTTAATTTTTCATGCTGCTTTTATGGTAACCATGGGAGTTGATTCGAACTAGAGTTTAGGGCTTGTTAGATGGGAGGATTTTGCATCAAGATAATGGGTAAATGCCTTCTTTAGCTATGGGTACTGCTATATAATTCTAGTTAGGAATTTAAGATTTTGTGAACCCCAAGTCGTGACGACAGGGAATTTCAAATCTATGGGGAGCTTGGCATGATAATCTTCATCAAAGGCTTCTCTTTCTACTAAATGAAGGATATAACAAGTTCTATGTGCCTTGGAATTAATTTGGAGGTATAAAAGCTAACTTGAAATATTGTATGTTGTTGATATTTGCCATGGAATCATCATTTTTGAAGTTATAGAAGGCTTGGATAAGATAGTTGTGGACCATTGTGGGAGCTTGTTGGAATGTTTAAGAACTCCATATAAGTGCTGAAATATGAACATTACAAAATTATACCTTTATGTGAATATTGAAACTTGATAATCTTGTATGATTCATTTATATTTGGCTTTATAGCATATTTAGACACCTTATGATGGTCTTGTACTTATGGTGAAGGGCCATTGGAGTTGTGAGGAGTCCTTGGTAAGTAGTTGAGTATGGTATCATCATGCCCACAAGAATATGTAACCATTGAAACCTTGAAAATTTCGGCTTATTATAACCATGCTTTACTTTGTAACCTATTTGGTATTCAAGGACATTTATCTCGCAATTTCCTAAGTCATTGCAATCATTATGCATGGTTGGGAGGTAATCAAGGAAATCTTATACCTTACCAATTTATTTCTCTATTACAAATTCTAAAATTTATGCAAAATGTAGTGATGTTGTATTATTGGGTTTTGCACAAATGTGTTAAATATATACTCTGCCCTATGTAAGGAAAATGTGATATGTCTAAATATATATGTAATAATTTAAAGGTTATAGCTAAACATTTATGCCTCGTTTAGTACGCTAGAATTGATGAAGATGGAAATGGAACCAGAAATAGAATCAAGGTTGGAGCTTGTTTGGTATGTTATAAGTTGGGTTCCAAGGAAGCCCACTTCCACCAAATTTGAAGGAAGTGGGTTCATTCCCTATCACAAAGGAAGTCCCCCCTTTCCATGGAACTCAATTTTTTTTTTTACTACACTGCCTTCAGCTAATTATCATATTGACCAATTTGTCCCTCCTATTTTTCAACCTTGCGCAACGATGCTTCTTTCCCAAGGCCTCAAAACTAACATTGATGGCTAGGGTTGAAATTAATGGTGAGGTTGATGGACATCAATGAACACAAAGCGAATGATGACACTTCTTGATGACAGCGAAGGTAAGGAAGAAGATGCCAACCTGATTAGCGGTGGCAAGGCTTGCTTCCCTTAAAGCAAGATCTGTAGATCTATCAACTTCCATAATTGACAACAAGGTTTGAAAACAAATTTCTAGGTGAAATGCAATGACAGCTACAAGAGAAGATTTCTGTGTTCTTGAGATTTCTATAGTTGCTTAAACCAATTTTTGGGTGGGTTGCGAAACATGGGACATGAATGATTTCTAAAGGAACACGGGAAGCCATGGATGATTACTAAAGGTTCTCATGTTTTTTGGGCTATTGATATGAACTGTTGTGAAACATGGAAAGCCATGGATAATAATCATTCAACCTTGCTTGGATATCACTTTGATTTTTGTTTTCTTTTTCTTATGCGAAAATGTTCAAGTTCCTTGATTTAGATTGTTGTTCAGGAGTTTGATTTTTGCATTGGCTTCCATTTCTTGATTTTTGGATTGGCTTCAGTTTTTGGATTATTGTTTCATCGTTTAATTTCTGTATTGGCTAGAGATTGTTAACTAAATTTGCCAACGATGGTTGTATCTTTTGGTGGCTCTGATAGGTGTGTTAGGTTTTTGAAGATAATTTTGAAAAAAAAAAAAGAACGGCATTTTAATACTTTTATATTATAAATACAAATATTAATTAAAAATTATACAACTATTCTATTATCATACTAAATGCACTTTTAATCCCTATTTCCACTTCCACTTCCTTTTCTACTTCCACTTCCTTTAAAATCATTTCCATGAACCAAATGTAGCCTTAATGTTCATATGTTAATGATTGGTCACTAAGTTGTGCACTGATTGGGTATTGGATATATTTGAATGTAGACCTCTTGGTTTTGTACTTACCATTTTTCGGACCTTGTAGTTGTGTCATTGTGATCAAGAGTATGTGGACCTCGTATTGTGTCCCAACTCTTAAATGGAGATAAACCTTTTAGTTGTGTCCTTCCCACTTTGTGGACCTTATGATTGTGTCTTGGTGATATAAAATGTAGGTGGGCCTCATGGTTGTGTTCTGACCCTTAAAGGATGATGGACCTCTTAGTTGTGTCCTTCCCATTATTGCATGCAAGTTTGTACATGATGAAAATTTCAAACTTAGGAAGATTATGGTTGAAATATTACTAATAATCTCAGTCTACTTTGTATATGGATTGTTATTGCTAGTCTATTAACTTTGAACTATTTTTGCTTACCAAAATAAATATCTCACTTGGTTTGTTCACTCATGTTTCAAGTGACAGCTCCAGTACCACACCGGGGTAGCAACCTAAGGCTTAGCATCCTTTGCTTGGGGAGAGAGTGTACTAAGTCCCTCTTTTGATATAACTAGGGAGAGTGAAGTTTGATCAATGTTATTTTTTAGTTGTCAAATGTATAAATGCAATACTCTTATTATTTTGGGAAGTAGAATTAAAACTTGGAATTTAGGTACATAAGGTAGGAATGGTATAACATCATTTTATCTGGCAAGCTGTATTATATACTCACTTGTAGTGACAAACTTGATACTTGGACAAACTGAAGTTATGCCATTTTCCTATTAGTTTTGTGCCTAGCCTGTTTGCTTGGTTCACTAGTATATAAGTTACTGAGATAGGATTTTAACATTTACTTTTGTGATCTCTTAGTTCTAGTTGATGATGAGGGAAGTATTGGGTTCGTACTTGATCAATGTGTTATAGGTTTTGCACATAGAAATGGGTGTTGGTAATGAAAGATGCATGGGTTATATGTAATAGTTGAACTAGCATAAGCTTTTTCTCTATATATAGTGCAACATTATAGGTTAGAATTTGCTTATCAAGTTATTATATTTTAATAGCCAAAATTTTCCTAACGCTGGAATTGATATGGAGGTACCTTCAATCCCTAATAATTATGGTCAAAATGGGGTGTTTTAAAAGAACTATACAACAACAATAATAGCATTAACCTTATCCCACTAAGTGAGGTTGACTACATGGATCATACGATGCTAATTAACTCTATTAAACACCATCTCTTCAGATAAATCATTTATCAAGAGGTCATGTCTTATAACTTTCCGTAGTGTCTTTCTTACTATTTCTCTACGCCTTTTGATAGGTTTCTAAACCATTTGATTATCTCTTTTTACGAACTCTTCTTGTCCTCTTCTTTGTATATGTCCAAATCATTTTAAATGATTTTTCACAATTTTCTCCTAAATAGGTGCTATTCTAACTTTCACTCAGAGACAATTATTCCGTACCTTATCTGTTCTTGTTTTAAACAAACTATAAAAAAAATTAATTATTAGACTCTTTATCTTAAATTTTTAGGCTTTTATAGTCTAGTTGGAGTTCAACTAAATTATGTGTCCATTTTATACATATAAAATATCCATATTTAAACTCTAAATTGTATCTAAATATGTTTACATTGGTATATTTTAGTATGATTTAACATATTTTTGTGTTTGATGGCGTTATAAGCTCATTTGAAAGCATTCGGAGCAAAAACGTTACAAATCATTTATGCTGAAAAATTTCGACATTCTTTGGCTTTTTGATTATAACTCTCACATATAAACTCCGATTGAGGTGATTTAAGATGCATTGGAAAGCTAAGACATAGATCTACAACTTTCATAATTTTAGTTTTCAAAACTTCCACCTTTATCCAAGGTTTATGGAACTTCGGCCTTCCCTGCTGTCCATTTGTGTGAGAGGCATTCTTGTCAGACTTTGGCATTAGATTCAAGTATAGAATGGTACAGAACCATTTTCTTACTGGGGGAATGCGCCTGTCAATTTGCATATCAAGGCCTTTCTTATTGGACCAACACAAGATAAGTGATTGCTTGACCTTTATTTTCATTTTCAGAGTCCCCCTCTATCGAGGAAATAAAAAGGGAAAGGCATAGGACGCAATTTCTAAGCCAGGTTAATGTCTCTAAAGATCGCTTCCTATAATCTTTAGGGCTTGACTTACAAAACTTACTGCCTTCCCGTAACTCGCTACAATCATTCTTTCCCTGAGTGAGTTCGGTGTGAAGTCTTTCCCGAAAGCTACCCAGCCTTCCAGCCAGCCATCCATCCATCATCTAATAGTCGAAACTCGCCCGCCAGCATACCAACTAAAAGCCCGCTCGGAACCATCGAGCGAAGGGACTGAACAAGGCCTTAACCGAACAAGAGCGGCCAAAAGCAAGAAGTCACTTGCGAGCCCGGCAAGCCAGGCTCTAAGAGAAAGAGCCTTCCAAACCAAACCTTGATCCGAAAATGAAAGCCTTTTACGCTTGCCACAAGACAAGAAAAGGCAGCTTCCAAGTCATATCAAGTCCCTATTCCCCTCTCTCGTCTAGTCCATGGTCCGGTCTTTCTTTTGAAAGAAGAGCCTTTTCTCCTAATAAGCTAAAGTCCATAAACAAAAGGCGGTGTTTTAACCCTTGGCGGAAGGAATATTCTTTATATGTCACTGCCCCTCTCTGTTGGGAAATCCCTCTGTCTTTGAGGATTAGGGGCTCCCAAAGGTCGAGTCTAGTGGGGTGAAACCTTGATTTCTTTCTTTCAAACCAACCTTTACCATAGAGATTCTAAATCTTCTTTTCCGAATCGGAATAAAAAAGGAAGTAGTATCCACCTTCTTCCGGTATCCTATGATCTCTTGACTAAGTCATTTCACACTAAGCACTGAGAACAAGGGACTGATCCTGTACCGTGCTACTGCCTTAACCAAGGATTCTTTTTCGCACATCAGATTCTAAACTGGAAAACTGAAGCTTGCGAGATTTCTTGGTAACCTATACCCTTTGCAAGCGTTCTACTGGCTCGATGGACAAACTCAAGGAACTGCTTTGCCTCTTTTGCTTATGGTTCACTGCCATGGCCCCTTTTATGGAATGGTATCTCTTTGAACAAGGTAGCTGTATTAATATATATATATATGGATGGGATGAAAGCCAAGCCTTTCTTCTTCTTTTTGACTGGGATTAGAGTAGTTGCCCACTCATTCGTTCATAGTCGATTCAACTTAAGCCATTCTTGGTCACATGTCTTGTGAGCATTCAACCATGATCTTCTTTCTTTTGTTCACATCAGATCTTTCCTTTCGCTCTTTCTGGTGATTGGATTGGCTAATTACTCTAAACTCTCTCTTTGTCGATGCTCGTGTAGCTGGAGGACTGCTTTCCTCTTTTCCTCACTCCGAACCTTGCCTTGAGCCAGTTCCTGTCATGGGAGGACTTGCCTTTGCCCTTCTAAACCTGCCAACTAGGGCAAGCCTAACTGAGCCAAATTTGACTTACTCTCCCTAGTCCTGTTGGTCGAGTTCTTCTCCCTTCCTCTCCTTTCAGCTGAGATAGACAGTCTCTCAGTGATTACATCAGTAATTCTTTATCTTAGTCTTATTCGTGCACCTTCCCTACTTCCTCTCCCTATGTATGGTCTCATTGCTATGTTCCTTTGCTTCTAATCTAAGAAGCAAGCTCCACCCAGCAAGAAAAGGGATGCAAGAGGTAGGAAGTGACTCATAGCCTGAGGTTTGAATTAGCTTATTAGTAATTCATTCCTCTCACTTTGCTCGAGTCAAACCTATCCTTATCAGTCGAGAGCTATCATGTCTTCGCTCACTGTAATGTAACAAGAAGAAAAAGACTTTGCTCTAGCGATAAGGTATTCCATTGCTCGCAGAGGAAGGTATGAAATTGCTTGACTACAAGAAGAGGTATGAAAGAGGTACAGTACTGCGTAACCTTCTCCTTAGTGTGAAACTAAGCTCTGCTGATAACCTTAGTCAAATAAATATGCTTGATCGTGGCCTTGAAGGTAATCTCTTCTCTTTCAAGTCTTACCTCGGCTCAGGAACAGCAATCGAAAAGACATCCATAGCAACTGTAGAAGACTTGACTTTTGAAATGACATTAGCAAGAAAACTAAAGCTCTAACGAGTAGACGACAATATAGTATCCCCATGACTGCAACTAAAGGCTTACCGGACTACCTTTCCTTCGCTCACAGCAAGAACGAGAAAAAGAAGACACTTCTTTTTCAGCTCCAGAGGACTCGGCAAGGTCTGGCAGCTACACATAGAGGAGATTATTCACTGCACGGAAGACATTATGCGAATTCAGTCAAACTCTTCCACCCCTCTCACCTGAGCGGCAAAGCGAAGTCCACCCAAACTTTGTAGCCAAGAGATAAGTCTCGATGTTCAACGGCAATATTTCACTCAATGAAAGGCCAGTCGGCAGAAGCGGGCCACAACATTTAAACTCTAAATTGTATCTAAATATATTTACATTGGTATATTTTAGTATGATTTGACATATTTTTGTGTTTCATGGTATTATAGGCTCATTTGGAAGCATTTGGAGCAAAAAATTACAAATCATTCATGCTAAAAAATTCGACATTCTTTGGCTTTTTTATTATAACTCTCACATATGAACTCCGATTGAGGTGATTTAAGATGCGTTGGAAAGCTAAGACATAAATCTACAACTTTCATATTTTTAGTTTTCAAAACTTCCACCTTTATCATGATAAATATTGAACTCAAATTGTCAACACGAGCTGATGTCTTTATGAAGTTGAAAGAAGCACTGTCCATACAAACAAACTCACCCAGCATCGGGTTAATGCATTTTTAACATTTTTTAGCCTTTTAGAAGCACCTGGCACCTTATGGAATGAGTATATGGACACCCAGCGTCAGGTCAAGCAACAGAGGACCTCAAAAACATATTTTTGACACGTTTTGGTGATATTTTAGGCTTTTATGAACTTCTAAATTTTTCCTATATAAGGAGGATTCAGAAACACATTCAGAAATCAGAGAACACGATTCTAAATGCATCTGGGAGCAACTAGGAGCCTCTTATAGAGAGAGAGCAATGAGATTTGAGAAGTATTTGCGATAGATTCATTCTTCTCTAATATAACTCTGTTTTCTTATTATTTTCACTATGATTTAGGATTTTAGTTTTGATTTAATTTCTATTTCCATAAGTAGCTAAATTTTCCAGTCAGGGGTAGGGATGTAGCTTGACTTGGATGGATTGGATTTATTTATCTAGTTAAGACTCTTTGATTTGTTCTTCAAGTTATATTTAATTTATCTTTTTATTATATTTATCTCTTTTATTCGTTCATGTGGATTTTATGCTCGATTACCATAGAATATAATTAATGGGTAAATTTGATGGACTGAAAGGTGAAGAGTGAACCTAGATATAGAGATATAAACATGAATAACTAATCTAGAGATAGAATTAGGAATTCATGATGATATCAGTTGTAGTTTTCAAGATTTAATTAGGAATTTTATTTGCGTGAGAGTGAATTGAATCCTAATTAAATAAAAACTAATTGACCGAGAGATAACTAGGACGCTTTAGGAGCAACGGTCACTATAATTATGCAGAGTCTAACTAAGAAATAAAATCTAATTATTTCATAAGGTGAATTCTGATCCCTTAATGCTTCTAGAACTGAACCAAAACTCAAACTCTATTTTGTTTCCTATTTCTTTTCTTTTTAATTTGAATTCTCAATTTGATTATTACTTGCTTTTGGGATTAAAAGTTTGGACTGATAAATCTACTACCTCCCTTGGGTTCGACCTCTGGAATACTCTGGAGACTTTTTATTTCCACGATTGATTATGTATACTTGCAGGATCCTGATCAAGTTTTTGATGCCATTGTCGGGGAGGCTAACAGATTTATCAGTTCATTGTTTTTAGTCATTTTATAAAAAAATAAAAAAAAATTTTGTCTCTAAATTTTTTTCCTTGCTGCATGCTGTTAAGATCTAAAAGTCTTAATAGTAAATTTGAATTGATTGCTATTAATCCTAAAATTGAACGCGCTCACAGGGAAAACAGAGCTAAAAGGAGGCACATGATAGCTAATGAAGTAGTGCCTGCTAGGGCTCAAGCTAATCCACTTTGGAGAGATGTAGATAAGCCTACAATCTATGACAGCTTATCATGTATCCAGTTATCTGACAATACCAAAGATTACGAGTTTAAGAACATACATGTAAACTCATTGCCACAATTTCATGGGCGAATAGGCGAAGACACATTAGGATTTTTAAAGGATTTTCATGACCGGATTGACCAACTTCCCCCGAATGGTTTGACTTAGGAGGAGCTTAAGATGAGATGTTTCAATTTTTTCTTAAAGGATAATGCTCGGTAATGGATTTTAAATCTGCCAGAAAATTCACTAACATCGTGGAAAAAGATCTATGATGCATTCATTGCCAAGTTCTATTCTCCTTAAAAACTATAGATCTGAGGGATAAGATTTATCTTTTTCAACAACTCGAGGACGAGTCATTCTATGAAGCTTAGGATTGATTTAAGGATTACTTATATAAGTGTCCACACCATGGATTCCACGATATGATGATTGCCAAACTGTTTTATAATGCTCTGTGCTCTGCCTCCTAGTCATTAGTGGAGATTGCTGCCAGGGATGGTAATCTGACTACCGAAGAGATGATGAATATCTACGATCAAGTGGGAACTCAGACTAAACAAAAGGGAGTACGAAGCAGGAGAGTACCTGTCAAGGAAGTTAATTCTTGCTCTGATATGTTTGCACAGTTAGAAAAGTTAAATCAATGCATGGATCTTCTTTTCCAACAACAGAGCAATAATTCTAGTCTTTCTAAAGAATCATGTTTTGCATGCGGTGCTTCAGGTCATACTGCTGACACATGTGTGCACATGCTTGAAGATACTGCAGGAGTCAATTATATGGGATCAAATGCTGAATGTCCACAGTTTTTACAGAGAAAGAATGATCCCTTCTCAAATATATATAATCCTGGGTGGCAAAATCATCCGAACTTCTCTTGGAAAAATCCACCAGCACCACCAGGATCCCAGCAACAGGCGTCCTCTCAGCCACCAGCACTATCTACAAGAAAGTCTCCTTAGATGGAGGAGATGTTTGCTCAAATCATGGCTAGTCAAGTATCTACCAACAAGAATTTGGAGCAATTTATGGTCAGTTAGGCAACCATCTATAAAAATTTTGATTAGTTTATGGCTACCCAAATCACTACTAATAATGCTACACAAGCGGTTATTCAAAACTTAGAGACACAAATGGGTCGCTTAGCAAACATGGTGACTGAAAAGGTACAAGGCCAATTCCCTAGCAACACTGAAGTTAATCTAAAAAAAGGAGTTATGGCAATTACTCTCAGAAGTGGCAAGCAATTGAAGGAAGAGGTGAAAAAAAAAATGAGGGTGGTAAGAAAGGTAAGGAAAAGGAGAATAAGGAGATTCCAAAAGTTGATGGTAACACTAAAGGGCAGTTTTCTTCCACTGATATAAAACCATATGTGCCCCCTATTCCTTTCCCTCAGAGACTGCAAAAGAAAAGGCAAGATGCTAATTTTCAAAGGTTCCTGGATATATTTAAGAAGCTTCGTATTCATATCACTTTTGATGAGGCACTTACGAACATGCCTTCATATGTCAAATGCCTTAAGGAGCTGTTGTTAAATAAGAAGTTAGAAGAATGCAATCAGGTATCTTTGACTGAAGAATGTAGTGCCATCCTGCAAAGAAAGTTGCCTCAAAAGCTAAAAGATACAGGGAGTTTTTCTGTTTACTGTGTTATTGGTTCTCAACTGATTAATAATTGTTTATGCGATTTGGGAGCAGGTATTAATTTGATGCCTTATTCTTTGTGCAAGAAACTTGAGATCACAGATCAAACACCTATGAGTATGACTCTACTGCTAGCTGATAGGTCAGTAAGGTACCCAATGGGAATTATGGAAGATGTACTTGTCAAAGTGGTTAAGCTGATTATTCCTGCTGATTTTGTGGTGTTGGATACTGAGGATGAACTAAACATTTCTCTAATCCTAGGAAGACCATTCCTATTGACTGCGGGTGCCTTAATTGATGTGTCAAACGGGAAATTGATGTTTAGAGTCAAGGATGAAAAAGCTGAATTTAATCTTGCCACCGCTAACAATCATACTTTTAAGAAAACTTGTTGCAGCATAGCTATAGGGAAGAACTATCAAAAGTGAGAATTGGCATCTCCTCCTAGGTCTTTAGATATTGATAAAGGTTCAAATTGTCAAAGAGGAAGCAAAGGTTAGGCAAAAAGTGACACCTCCTAGTCCTCAAAAGAAAAAGAGCACTTGTGTAATTTGAACGGATTGGCTGGTACCCACTTTTATCATAAAGAGCCTCTCTAAGGGAAGGATGAAATTAAAGTGGAGAAAAAAGCCAATTCCTGAATCTGAAGGGCTTAGATCAAAGCCTCTGAAAGATGCCATCTCGTGATCTCTTAATCCGTCTGGCTATCGACATTAAATTTAGTGCTTATTAGGAGGCAACCCAACATTATTTTTCTTCTTTTATTTTTTGTTTTTATTTTCCATTTTTGTTTTCTTGCTCTTATTACCCCAAACTCTCTCCCTTATGACTTTTTGCAGGACTGAATTGATTATGGAGAAAACAAGCTTGGAACAAACACAAGGGACTCCAAAGAATATTTCAAGTATCATCTATAAATCAGGGGAGTCTTAGTTGCTTTATCTTTTATTTTATTCTTGCAACATTGAGGACAATATTGGATCTAAGTGTGGGGGGAGTTTATTAGATGTTCTTAGTTGATCTATCATAAGACTTGTGCTGATGTGTTGAAACTAGAAAATTTTTTGCAAATTTATGTACTTAATTGATTTTATTTAGATTTATTTTGCTTATTTTTCTGAGCTAGTGATTATGTCTGTCACAATAGGATATTCAATTGTTGTGCTTAATGGGGTAACATAATTAATTTACAAATCAGGAACATGAGTCTTAAGACTATGAAATTGAGCACTATAACTTAGCGTGTGATAAGTGTGGAAAAGTGACTGAGTTTGTAGGAAGATGAATTATACATTTATTTTTGAACTTGAGTATTTACAATCATTGTGTATGAGCTTATTATTTAGTTGGAGAGATGATTCGAGGTTTAAATGAAAAAAAAGAAGAAAAAGAAAAAAAAAAGTAATATATAAATCTACTCTGCTAGCTTAAACTGTGCTTAGTAAGTAGGGGGCTTCACCAAAAAGCGTTGTCTTTTGCGTAAAATGGTGTGGTATGAGTTATGAGTATGCCAAAGGTATCTTAGTGCAGTGGGTTATGTAGCTTGAATAACAGGGGGTACGCATCACAAATGCGAGATCTTCTTGTCAAAAGAGAATATAATAGCCCAAGAAAAGCAAATAAATCCCCAAATAAAATTGAAGCACAAAGTGTGGGGAAATTAAATAAATAAATCCTTGTTAATCTTCATACACATGAGTTGAGTTGAGGTTTATACACAATTAATTGAGGTATTTTAAGTTCTTAAATAAGTGTTGTAATGTTTCTTCTTCTTGCTTAATTGGCGGTCTACATTTGTCACATGCTAGGTATACACACACACACACTAAAGTCTCATGGACAAATGGAAATGATAGGTGAGTTGCGATTGAGCATAATGTTTGATTTGTTGAGTACTCCTTTTATTTATATTGGTGAAGGACTATCACTAGTAAAGAGAAGTGAGTTTGATAAATCTAGAAAATAAATTTATGAGAGCAGCACAACTTTAGTCTTACTTGAGGACAAGCAAAGGTTCAAGTGTGGAGGGATTTGATGTGTCCATTTTATACATATAAAATACCCACATTTAAGCTCTAAATTGTATCTAAATATATTTACATTGATATATTTTAAAATAATTTGACATATTTTTATGTTTCATGGTGTTATATGCTCATTTGAAAGTATTCGGAGCAAAAATGTTACAAATCATTCATGCTGAAAAGTTTTGACACCCTTTGTTTTTTTATCATAACTCTCACATATGAACACCGATTGAGGTGATTTAAGATGCTTTAGAAAGTTAAGACATAGATCTACAACTTTCATGTTTTTAGTTTTCAAAACTTCCACCTTTATCATGGTAAATATCAAACTCAAAATGTCAACACGAGCTAATGACTTTATGAAGTTGAAAGAAGCACTGCCCGTACAAACAAACTCACCCAGCACCGGGTCAAAGTGATTTTAATCTTTTTTAGCCTTTTAAAAGCACCCGGCGCCATATGGGATGAGTATACGGACACCTGGCACCAGGTCAAGTAACAGAGGACAGCAAAAACATGTTTTTCACACGTTTTGGTTATATTTTAAGCTTTTATGAGCTTCTAAATTTTTCCTATATAAGGAGACACGATAGAAACATAAAGGAGGATTCAGAAACACACTTAGAAGTCAGAGAACATGGTTCTAAATGCATCTGGGAGCAACTAGGAGCCTTTTATAGAGAGAGAGCAATGAGATTTGGGCAGTATTAGCGATAGATTTATTCTTCTCTAATATAACTCTGTTTTCTTATTATTTTCACTATAATTTGGGATTTTAGTTTTGATTTAATTTCTATTTCCATGAGTAGCTAAATTTCCCAGTGAGGGGTAGGGATGTAGCCTGACTGGGATAGATTGGATTTGTTTATCTAGTTAAGACTCTTTGATTTATTCTTCAAATTATATTTAACTTATCTTTTTATTATATTTATCTCTTTTATTCGTTCATGTGGATTTTATGCTTGATTACCATAGAATATAATTAATGGGAAAAACTTGATGGAGTGAAAGGTGAAGAGTGAACCTAGATATAGAGAGATAAACATAAATAACTAATCTAGAGATAGAATTAGGAATTCATGGTGATATAAGTTGTAGTTTTCAAGATTTAATTAGGAACTTTAGTTACGCAAGAGCGAATTGAATCCTAATTAAATAAGGACTAATTGACTAAGAGGTAATTAGGATGCTTTAGGAACAATGGCCACTATAATTATGCAGAGTCTAACTAAAAAATAAAATCTCGTTATCTCATAAGGTAAATCCTAATCCCTTCACCCTTCTAGAACTGAACCAAAACTCAAACTCTGTTTTGTTTCCTATTTTTTTCTTTTTAATTTGAATTCTCAATTTGATTATCACTTGTTGTTGGGATTAAAAGTTTGGACTGATAAATCTACTACCTCCCTTGAGTTCGATCTCAGGAATACTCTGGAAACTTTTTATTATTGTGATTGACTCTGTATACTTGTAGGATCCCGATCACTAAACTAATTTAATTGTACATTTCATATTGATCTCTTAATTATATATGGGAACACATAGTCATGCTAGTAGGTTTTATTTTGAAAAGAAAGTCAGAAAAAGAATGTCATATGATACTATTGTTATTTTCAATCTCTATTTATTAACCTTTTTCAATTTAGATAAGAGCTTAAAATAATTGTAAGTAATCTCTTTAGTTTATGGAGATGGTATCAGATTTCAACTAATTCAAATGTGAATTGAATTCATTCATCACAAAGTGTCTGAACTTTTCTAGTGGCTTTCAATATCAACTAGTAGGCCTATTGATGAGCAATTTTTAATTACTCCTGGTTTGATATTAGTGTCTAAACATTTTTACAGTAGCTTTTAAAATATAAGAGAAGGCTTGTGGAAGATTTGTTTGAATTACTGATTTGTTTTGTATTTGTCAGTAGTAGGATAATTTGAATTGTTGCCACGAATATTATGATTTTCAAAAAGACTGCTTTTGTGTGGAAAAAATGGAGGATAGTATATGAAAATAGTGTTGGATTTGACAGTCAATTTTGTGTGGAAAATGTGTTAGGCACCTCCACATTGTTTATTTTCGGGAAGGATTACTCTAATGTGATTATACAAAATTAAAATGATTTTTTAGATTATTTTAATTACATTTTCATTATTCAAATGAAAAAAAAGATAAAAAAATTAAAAAAAATAAAAATAATATTTATTTACAAAGTTTTGCATTGTCATAGTTGTAATTGAGATTCATCTTATTTGTACTCTACCAAAAAAGGAATGTTATCTAATACTATTGTTACTTTCAATCACACATTTTGAAGGTGCATGCTTTTGACCTTGATTTTTGGAAGTGAGCATAACACGCACAACTCACTTAAAGTGGCTCCACCCAAATCATGTTGGGTTGCAAGGTCCAATATGAGAATTAGTATGATTATTGAATTCAGTATTAGCCTTTTTCTTTTTCTGGTCTTGGGATTTAAACCAATTCACATTTGTGGTGGACCTTGGAATATGCTGTAAGTCTTTGATTGATGCTGTATGTGGGAATATATAGTAATGCTAATAGATTCTGTTTTGAAAATAATTTTCAAAAAAGAATGTCATACGATCTTACTGTTACATTTTGTTTGGATGAACTGTTATTGTGGCTTTCAATATCAACAAATAGGACTATTGATGAGTAATTGTTAACTACTCCTGGTTTGATGTTAATGTCTAAACATTTTCAAGAGCTTTTAAAATCTAAAAGAAGGCTAGTGGAAGAGTACTTATGAATTATTGATTTGTTCTATATCAGTCAACAGTTGGATAATTTGAACCATTGCAACCACTATTTCCTTGATGTGTTGATGAAAGCCATTAATATTATCATTTTTATAAAAGATTGATGTTGTGTGTGGCTATGATGATGATTGTAAAGGAGTTTCTACTAAATTTTGTGTGGAAAAATTTTGGAAAATCTTTTGAAATAAGAAAGGATAGTCTACATCATTTGTCTGAGAAAATGGTTACTCTTAGCTGATTATGCAAAAATTAGTATAGTTATAAGATTATTTTAATCACACTTTCATCATCCACATGGAAAAATAAAGATATAAAAGAAATTAAAAAAATATTATTTATTTATAAGGGGCTGACACTAGCATAGTTGTAATTGAGAATTTGATATTGATCTCATCTAAGAGACTAAGACTATTGCTACTTTCAATGACATATTTTGAAAAGCATATGCTTTTAATCATGAATTTAAGAGGTGACTATAACCTGCACAACTAAATTAAATTAGCCTCATCCATATCATGTTGGGTTCAAAATAATCAATCAAATTTGAATTGCGATTTGAGCTAATGGGGTCAGCTAACCTGGACTATATATCACAAAATATAGCTAAACTTTGCATTATGGATTAATGGTTTAGCTTCTAGACTTTTTTCCCCTCTCTATAGTAGTGGAGGATTATTAACCCTTACAAATTTGTCACATAGTCATAAGAATTAGTCACCTAGACATTGTAGTCATTCCATTAATTACATTTGAATCACTTGAGAAAAAAAAGTGTGAAAACGAGCTATAAGAATTGAGATGGAGACCTTGGAAAACAGATACTTGTTGCATGGAATGATGGAAAACTTTGTTTAGTGGAAAACCTAGTCTAATACCTGGTCTAATATGAACATTTAGGCCCAAAAGGGTAAAAACAAAAAAAAGCTAAAAGGACTTATTTAGGAATTAGGATAGTTTTTGGGGCAACCATTTTGGCAAGTTTCATTTGATCTAGCCGAATCATAATTCTTAAACAAAATCTAGTTTTAGAAATTTATATGAAAATATTTTTTATGAGAAATATGAATTTTCGCAAGATATTGTATAAAGAATTTTATTTTATATAGAGTAATATATAATTTCACATTGACTTGTATGAAAATTAATTTTTTTCATTGGATTATTTTTTTTAACAAAAAGGAACTTCAACTTCATTCAACCAACTAAGCCCATTCTAACTTTGACCCACTAACTATTATTGGGTAACTAAGGCCAAATTAGGTTCCAGGTTTTTGTGCATCCTTATCGTAAAATTTAATTCTCATCTAACCATATGTAAGACTATCAAACAAGGAAGTAACAGTTACTGTTACTAGCGCTGTGCTTGCGACTTTGTTTGCCTTCCGTTTCCTTTTATTTTTTTTCAACATCCACTGTGAAAATAACAACAATGGACCAGAAAATATAATAACAAGAAAAAACTCAATTAAAACAGTAATTACACCAAAAAGATTATATCAATTTTTTATCAAATTAGATTTCTCATGAATTCAAAATAATTTTCTAGTACTCTGTAATACTTTATTTTCATATATAAAATACAAATAATTAATTACTAAGGTGAAAGAAAATAATTGGGAGTATTAAGTTTACTAAGATTTAAGAATATATATTTACATATAAATATAATTATTTAAAATATAATTTTTCCTTCCCTTTTTCCTTTCCCATGAATTAAAAAAATGACAAAAAAAAGAATCGACAAAAATAACAAAAAGGACCCACTTTAGTTATAAGTTTATTGATCATTCAAAATATAATTTTTTTCAATATATTTGAAGTGTTATAATTTCTTCCTTCTATAATATGAGTCATATTTCAGAAATTTTACATATATTTTGGAATTTTAATGATTTTATTCTATTTTAGAAAGTCCAAATTTGTTCCTTATTTTAAAAAAAATGATCGAATGGTTAGTGATATTTAAAAACAATAAAAAGGAAAACTTGACTATATTGGTCCAGATCAATCTAACTTGCATCAAAAACCTCCAAAAGCATAACATTATAAAAAATTAGATATTCAATAACTGAAAATTTCTTAGTGTTTTTTATATTTGATTTTAATATGGATTTTTTATGTTATTTTTTAATTCAATGTCATGAATATTAGTATGAATAATATTATTATTGAAATTAATATTAATATGAATTTTTCCATTTTTATATATGAATATTTTTCTATTTCGGCTGATTTTGGATTTGGGCCAGTTAAGTTATTTCTTTTATCATCATCTCAATTTCCAATTTATCAGGGTTCAAATATTTGATTTATTTTCCTTCTTTGCAGTGATCTTCTTTCTTTGTTTTTCAACGCGTTGCAAAGATCTTCTTGCTTTGTCTTTCAACGCGTTTTCTAGCCCTACAATAAATGTCATGTCAGAAGTTTTATTAATTTGGTTTATACTTATATCGAGTACGTTATATTCTTCCCTTCACCGTTTTCACTTGTGGAAAACAAATTTCTTATTCTCTCCCCCTCAATTCTACTCCGGCAGTTCTCATCTTCAAGTCGATGATGCATCATGGAAGACATCGAGAAAGATTTGGGTTCGACGAGAGAGGTCTTGGAGTATCGAGAAACAAGATGTGGTCCAGGAATACTAGGAAAAGAGTTATAATGGATCTTGCATGGTGAGCTTTGAAGGTGTGGCAAAGGTCCGACGAGATCTAGAGCATATTCGTTTCTTTTTTATCTTCATTTTTTCGTTGAATCTTGATTTGATTTTATTTTTTTCATGGTTCACATTGGAGCTTTTTCTTCATCTCTACCCATTTTTTCTTCTCTGCTTTATCCATCTTATTAGTGTCATCTTCTCAAATTGAAGCAGCAAGTGTCAAATACTACAATAAGTTAACCTTTCACCTCTCATTTGACCTATTTTTTTGGGGTTAATCTACTTTTTCCTTAATTTTTCTTCCTCTTTGATTTGTCTTCCTTATCCTCCTTGTTCAATTTTACCTGACTTATTCCCCCTCTATTTGTGTTTTGATTGTACCATTACTCTTTTATTTTCAATTGATAAAAGGTGGCGTTGGAGTGGAATAGTAATAGGATAAGGAAGAGGCAGTAAAAGCTCAATAAATGGTGGTGCTGGGTTGGAGTGGCGCAAGAGTGGCTTTGGGTCATAGGGCGTAGGTGAGGACTCTTGGATGCTATTTGAGTTTCTGATCAATTTTGTCATCCTTTTCAATTTCTACTCAACTTATATCAACCAAAGTATGTTTTAAGTAGAAAAAAAAATGTAATACCATTTTTTTCTTGAAGCCACAATATTTTTCTTGCAAAATGATCAAATTAATTAATTTAATTGTTAGTATTTATTTTGTAAATTTATTCTTCACCTAAAAAACATTGAACACTGATTGAAAAGGGGGGGGGGGGGGAGGGGGAGTGAACAGTTCATCCTCCTACTGTAATCTCTTTTCAGCTTACCTCTCTTTGTGAAGAAGCAAAACTAGACAAGTAACCTAGTGGGATTATATCATCAGCGATGTGAACGAAACATGGTATGATAGGTTGTGATCTGAATTCTTAGACTTGATGAAAGCTAATACTATTTTGGCTTATGATTTGGTTCCACTCTGCAATTGAATTTCTTTTCGTTTCTGCTTTGATTGTCTCAGTGAATGATTATGTTGGAACGATCGCTAGCTCGACAGTGTTCATGGCACCTGAGATGGAACATGGGGAGCAGCAATGGTTCCCTAACGATCACATCTGTAATTAGTTTTGGTCTTATTTTTTGTTACATTCTTTAAATTTCCTTTCAATTATAAGATCCTTCATCCCTGTATAGATCTTTTTGCTCTCTTCCCTACCTCAGCACTAGCAAATATATGTCTATACCCTTCCACTATGAGTTTATTTATTTCTATGTGAGATTCATTCCCTGAATTGGCTGCTGATTGGCTTTTGACCATTCTTCATAAAAGTATTGGCATCAAATAAATCTATAGGATTATTAAGTGACAGCTACATCCAGCAACTGTAAATGTTGATGGAATTGCTTGCTTTCCATTTTATATATTTGTGTGATAATGATGTCCCCTCTCCTTGGCTGCTTTTACGTTATTTATAGGCAACACCAAATGGTAGTTTTCCTCAGCATATAGTTTTATGAGTAAAAAAACTGGATGTCACAAATTATGAGTTTGTGAATAAGAAAGGGTGATGCTAGTGTTGAAATAGCGAAATTCCAAACTGGTCCCAAGAGCAACATATTTCTAAATTCCCAAAATTGGAAATATATGTGAATCAATTGGGAAAATAGTAAAATCTTATTCATTAATTGCTCATAAATTAATATCATTTTAAAAATATCAATGTTGCTTCTGTGTTATTAGTTTGGAAAAACTTGTGGTAAGGAAAACTAGATATGGTTTGGTGGTGGGGATAGAGTGAAAGTCTCCCATTTTGACTCGCTGAAATAGCAATTATGACTCATTGGCATCACAATTGGTAATTGGCATGGCAATGTACAGTTTTCACTGCTCATATGATATCAATGTACCAATATGAATGCTCTTTGAACTGAAAAGATATTCCCTTCTCCCTTGATAATTGCACACTTATTACTATCATAAACAGATCATTAGAAATGAGCCGCCTTTCTACAAACCATACATCTTATTACTTTCATGAAGCAACACTCCATTTCCTTAGGCTACATTGTAACCATGTTTCGGCCCAACACAAAATTACACCTCCTGCAATAACATTTTCGAGGCAGCAACAAGAAAATAAAAGGGTTGCTAACCCACAGGCTCACGTATCCAGCAACTCTAGTTAACCTAATTACACGATCATGGCTGACTACTGTGAACAAATTGTACCTTTCACTAGTCCAACCTTTATAATGATAATAGTGGTTTTTCAAGAATTCATATTCATATTTGTGTTCATAATAAAATAATAATGTAATGAATTTAACAGACGTCATATAAATATTAAGTAACAAGCATTTTTATGCAATAATGAGCAACTCAGGGCAATGGCCAAAAAAATAATCCAAGACATAATTTTGTTCAACCTGATCCACGACAAGGATAGAATTATAAATATTAATATTAGCAATTAATATATAAAATATAAAATTTATAACAAATTATACAATTTTCTGAATTGTGTATAATGTTTCCATACTTAGTTGGATCCAATAAAAAATTTATAATGTGTTGTTGAATACTCTAATATTGTATAAACTAAATAAAATTTTATACTGTCTTCATGCTTATTTTGAAATGTCCTTTCAGATAATTGTTATTGTCTATTTGTAAAACTTAAGATACTTTTCAGCATGCTTTGAAAAAATAGTGGCTGCACTGCAATGCAATGTAGATATATACCAATTTAACTGTTCACAAAATACATATATATATATACGACTTCAATTTATTGTTTCTTTAAATGCCATTAATTTAAGACTACAGCTTCAACTGCCCCACGGAGTATAAAACTATGCAAATTCACAAGGGATATTAATTTATTTTTTCTTTAAGTACTTTTAGTCTAATATTTTCATATATTCTCTTTCATGGATATATGAAGAGTTTATTAAAGATAAATTGAAAAAAAAATTAAATTATGTGAAATTTATTAACCTTAACCAATTAATTTATTAAGCATACTCTCGATATAGGTTCTCACACATAGAGCATATACCACAGAACAAACTTAATAACATGCTTGAAGAGATAAATCACACCACCTTAAACTAGTTCGATCAACCATGGTTTTGCTAGTTATTACAAGTAAGACTTGATTATTCCAGAATCCTGATTATTCCTATAGTTGCCTAGCATGTTATTTTGGCGAATCTCTTCGTAGCTTTGGACGGCAAGCAAATAGGTACTACTCTGCCCTCCTGTCCCTTATTGTTTTTAGATGCAACAAAGAAACTCACCCCAGGAAGAGAGCCAAGCCCACCCTTAGCTATACCAGCATACACAACCTTGCCTCCACCCAAAATTAACATCTCTAAAGCCAACACGTGCCCAGTTTGATATCATCCACGATCTTACTGATGCAAAACAAGGTCGTCCTCTGGTCACCAGAAGATCAGCCACGGAGTGCACATACTCCTCATTCACTTCAGCCTTTGCTTTCTTCACTAACTCCAAAGCATATCCTAACGGACTCTCACAGAGTTTCCCTGCAGTGCTAATTGCAGCTGGATACACAAAAGCATTGCCATAATAACCTATGGGTATCGAAGGGTTAAATTTGCCACGTCCAAGGCGTGCATTGACGATGACCAACATGCGAACATCTCGTTTGGGTCTAGTTGTAATGCTTTTGTGCGGCAATGCCAGAGGCATGCAGCGAGGACTTGAAAAGTTATGGATTGCTTCAGGTGATGAGGAATTAGACGACGAATGGTGGATATCTCAGTTGGCCCAAAAAAGAAAGACTGATGGATGATGTCTGTTAAGGGGAGGGTGATAGCACCTACTTGGTCAAACGCACGATGGGTGCAAGCAACGCGTGGTGGGTCCCTTGCACTTAGAAGCTCCCTATGCCAGAAAGGCAGAATGGAGGGTTCCCCATTGGCCATTTCAGCTAAAGCATTCATGAACTGGACAATACCAGGTCCGTCGCTCATGGTGTGATTCATGCGACCAGCAAACACGAAGCCACCACACTTGAGACGTGTTAACTTCAATTTAATCATAATCATAATTATAATTAAGCTACCTTTAGGCATGTCTATGTAAAGTGTTTTATTAATTATACATATTGAATTAATTAATTAATTAATTAATTAATTGGTATATGTACTGGAAGACCTGAATAAGTAAGAGGGGACAATGAAGGATTCCTTCAGAACCAGGAACGTTGTAAAGGAGGTCTTCGAAGCACAGGAATGGTGGTTGAAGAGTGTCACCAAACTGAGCAAGCGTTACATCTGCATCAGCCTCAATAAAGGTGACGCCTTCTCCATTACATTTAACCATAAGTTTGTGGCCAGCACCATCCCTGAGTCTACCTACAAATGGATAGTAGAAAAATAGTGTTTGAGCTAATGCTTGTCTGATGATTGTCACAGGGTCCTTCCCCGCCATGGAAGGTTCATGACGATAGAAATGTATCAGTGGAGCATGAGCACGTAAACCGTATTGGTCATCTATGTCAGATAGTAGCTTAAACTCATAAGGAGTAGGCTTTACCGGAGCTACAAGTTCCTGTTGGCACCTTCTCACAGAAAAAACAAGATGAGAGGGAAATGGTAGAGCCATAATGTTACTTGTAAAAAAACGGAGAATTTAATTTAATTTAATATCCTAATAGCAGGAAGGTTTTTTCACTATTTATAGTTCACAAGTCATGGGTCGGGCCTCGTGTGGGTCCGGTGTCCGGTTCATTTTTTATATCTCTCTTTTTGTCGGTGCCTTTCGTCCTCTACTTCCTCTCCATGGTATTCAGATTTCCAAGTTGTGCTTTTTCGTACGCTTTTCTTTGGTCCTCTATGTATCCTCTCTGATGGTATATTCACTGTACGATGAATTTTTAGATTTCCATTTTTCTTTAGGTCAATGTCTTTTATCCTCTGCATCTTCTCTTTTCTTTTCCTCGATTGTTTTTCTAATTGTTCGATTGTTTGAGTCAAGTGTGGATTTTCCTTGATTCTTTTGTTGCATGCAGAGGTTAGTGGAAGTTGAAGTGATTCTTGATCAGTGGGATCTACTATCCTCGACAAGATAAATCTAATTTTGATGCTTTATTGTTTGTCCTTCTTTCTTTTGTTCATTATTTATATTATTTTTTTCATATTGGGTCGAGATGAACAAAGCAAAGAGTTAGCTCAGGGTTGGAGTTTTCTTCCTTTTTTTTTTTCATATGCTTTTATTCTTCTTTTTGTTTCTTTTTCAGATTGGGTTGAGATTGAAGCACACAGCGAGGTCGCAGGGGGAAAAGGTCTCTTCCTCTTTTCTCAAAGATGCTTCCTTTTTCTCACGTTTATCGCTGATTTAACTTTTTTTTTTCTGTCATTTCTCAACTACAATCATGGGATTTGCTATCTTGGAAATTAATCATCAATTGAGGATTTTTAATTTGACATAAATTAGATCATGATGTTTTTATTGTATATCCTTCTTGTTTTCATTATCTTGATTTTTTTTTTTTTCAGATTAGGTTGAGGTGATAGAGCAAATGGAGCAAAGAGATGGGTTGGGGTGGAGTTTTCTTCCTTCCCTCGGTGTGTTGTCGATCTATGCTGCATTAGATTTGGTATGATGATGTTTCTATTCTCTTTCCCTGCGCTTTCGAGAAGCTTCCTGTCTCTTCTTCTTGCACCTTTATTTCTTTCTCACTCTGTTTTTCTTTGTTGCTCTTCCATTCCTTTTTCTACTTTTCGGCTGATCGTTCATCATCTCTGGTATGTTTCTATTCTCTTTTTTCCTTTGGTCTCTCTTTTCCATTCCTCTTTCTTTTCTTTTTTTGTGAATCCATTTTGTTTGTTTCTTCTTTCTCACATCTATTCTCTCTCTTCCATCTCATTGCTTATTCATTTATCTTTGTTTAATTTTCTTTTTTTTTTTTTGGCAAATTTTGAAGGGAAGAAGTTTTTATCTTCCTATCGTATACTAAAACCTTTGTGTAAAATGGAAGACCCATTCCAAGTTTTAAAATTTTCTGCTTGGGTTTTGGGAATATGGTGGAACGATTTCTACAAGATCTGCATACTAATAGATTCTAGTAGATTGATTCAAGTTTGGAGGAATAAGAGTATAGATAATAATAAATTATTGTTGACAATTTCTTCATTTTCTTTGGTTTTCTTTTTTAATTTTTATTCTTATGTAGCTTAACCCATTTTATCATCTCCTGTCACCTCTTGTCCCGTTTGGATTTAGAGGTTTGATTTTGCTATAGTTATTCACCACTGCCAAATGTGAATTCATGAATTATGAAAGGTGTGATGAAGATGACCATGACGTAGAGATATAGTGAGGCAAAGCTTGGTGAATGAGGATTCATATATAGCAAGAAATTTTGGAAGGGATTCATATTTTGCTTAGAGGATCGAAGGACCCTGTGACAATTTATGTGGGAAATTGAGTTTCTTCAATGACTACTTGTCGGAGGATAACGATCCACTGCATTGATAGTGATATGCTTTGTTTTGTTGATTGCCTTTCCAAGTGAAGTTGAGCTTTTTTTTTCTCTTAACATTTATCTGTCCTTTGGGGATTGGGCATTAAAGATTAGAATTGTCAAAATTCAGGATTTCTTTTGTTTTCATTTTTTTGGGTACAATTGAGGATTTCTTTTGCCACTTGATAAGTGAAGTAGTGGAATAGGATGAGGGAAGTGAGCGTTTTGATTGAGATAACAACCTTTTTTTGGTGAAAATAACATTTATTTTCCCTCCCATTAGGATGTGATATATGTATACTTTTGCTGTAAATTAGACAAAGATACGATAGTCTTTGACTTGTGAATTTATTTATTTTAATATGAATATAATTATATTGGTGACCAGCATTTTTCTTTTGGGTCTAACTTCATGGATTTATATATTTGATATGAATTCGAAAGTCTTATCTATGTTAGAAAGATAAATGACATCACATGGATAGATAAATAAAAGACTTTGCAATTACAAGAGGTCTCCACAACTGCGATATCATTTTTGTTTTGGATAGGTTGGATTTGTTGTCGGTGGTGAGGATGAAGGAGCTTGGTTGCTGGGGAGGAAGGATAAATTGGCATTGTAATCTATCTTCACCTTCCGAGTAATAAGAGCAAGGTAACACCAAAGTGTTTTTTTTTCCTTTTTTTGGTTTATGTCTGAATTTATACAGTAGGTTTGTACTTTGGGATTGTTAGTTCATGTTTTAATGATGATATTGAAATATTGGTCCATGTTTTTTCTCTAGTCTGTTTAAAGAAAAAAAGAAGAGTGAAGAGAGTATAAAGCAGACTCCTTAGATTGAGTGCTATAATCATAACAAGAAAGAGAAGAATAAAAGATATAAACTTAATCATAAAACAACACTGTCCAGTCTCTATATTTTTAATCAAGTACTTAAAAAAGTCATGTGTCCAACACCTAATGCTTATTGAATGATAATGGATTGTGCCCAGATGCTTTTTGTGAGTAAATACTATTGATGAATATTATACTTTGCCTGGTTGAATTTATGGATGGAAGGGAAGGAAAATGGGTATTGATTATTATATATATATATATATATTTTGGTGATTATTATTAATGGGTGATTATTATTAATGTTTTACTAACTTGTATATTGTATAAATAATTCATTGCATATTCATAGACTTCCATCTAATTAACTTTTCACAAGCCATCACTTTTCTTCTGTACAATACGTAAGTTTGTAAAATTGGGTAAAATTTGACGCCTAATATTTTCTTTATACCTTAATAATTTCATTTATATCAGTCCACCTGATCAAATTCTCAATATTTGATATTTTGTTAATATTTTACTTTTCAAATGAGAATCTATATAATTTTATTCACAATATCTGAGTATGCTAATGATGCTAGTATATGATTTGTTGGCCCCTCATTGTGCATGTCTATGGTTCTGTTTGCACCACTTCATTTGTTTTTTATGCTTGTGTTTAAATATATTTTAATAGGTTTGAAGAAGTCATTGTTCATTGTCTTCCAAGATGGCTTCTACCATCCTAAGATGGTGTTGGTACTTGATGATTGCTCGGAAGTGTGGGAGGAGAAGGATCACCTCGGGTGCATTTTGTTCCTGCATTTGCTTCATACTATGCAAAGCTGAAGTAAATTAGCTCATCTCTGTAGTTGGATATTTAACTTGCAATGATATATTATTTTGTCTTCTTTTTTATCTTGACTCATCATACATATTTGTCTTGCAAGCAAGCAATGTTGTCCCAGTCTTGTATGTTGGAAGAAATGTTCCTTGCAATTTTAGGGGTGGCTTCTTTTAGTAAGTATTCATATCTTTAATGTTTTTTCTTGCATACCTGAAAGAAGGAAAAGAAGAAGGAAAAGAAATGCACATATTCACTAATTTCCATGCTTAGCTAGGAAAAGAAATCATTTTTTTACTATGAGAATTGAATTTTTTATGCAATCATCAATAAAGCATGTGACTTGATAATAAGAGTTAATATATCTTATTTTAAAAGAGATATTTAAATTACATAAGCTATTTAATGGAATTAAACTTAATTGTACATTACAAGATACAATTTGTTGTCCTACCAGAAAGTAAATGTTTTACATGAACTTATAATTACAAACTTTATCCTCTTGGTGTATTAAGAAACAAAAAGGAAAAGAATCAACTCAACAAACCTGGACAAGTCGAGATTTATTTCCTTACCTCTTCTTTTGCAGTCCTTTTTGTTTGGTTCTCCTTAAGGATCATTAATTTTTTCTTACTTCTTCTCTTTCTCATATATGATGGAGAGCACAATGAATTTGCATTATGATACATGTCTCTATAATTTTTGTTGATTCTTTTGGCTTTATCTGTCAGTTTTGATTCACTTATTTCACTTAATTATATGTAGCCTATTTTGATATGCTCTTTCTCCACAACATACCACATCTAATTCCCTGATAATGGAGGAGAGATAGGGGTGTGTGCACCCATCTACAAACAGCATACCCTTCACCTCTTTCGTATAATTATTATACAAGTGCGTCTTACATTAAGCTCCAACCAGAATTAAGGTAAACACGATCTTGGACCCGATTACGACCTCTAATTTGGTACATAATTTGATGATGGTCTGTTGTAAAAGATTCCTCAAATTGCTTTTGAAAATGATATCAAAGATATCCCTTCTTTGCCTGATATGAGCAATCATTTAGTTTCAAATGTTGGTTTTTATCCATCAAATATGTGAATGCACTATTAACTTCATTCTTATGGTGCTTTGCATATACTATGTTGAATGATAAGCATAATGGTGATCAGATTTGTCATATTTGTGGGTGCTATGACATCCGGGTGCTGATGAGGGCGGGGAGTGATCGCCGGTGCAAGAAAAGGGGGTGAGATAAAGTGATGAGACACGGATAAGGAGTGACTCCTGGTAGGCTTCTAAGTGGGAGGGGTATATGAATGAATCGAATACATACCGAAATGAGAGAGATCTAGAGATTGTATAGGTATGGGACCGTACGGTTAAAGAATAACTTAAAGGAATTGATAGGTACTACCTATACCAACAAGGTGCATCTACCTTTTCGGTAACCTATCCCTTAAGAACTCCTCAGTTAAGTTTGCTTGATCTGGAGCAATTCTGAGATGGGTGATCTCCTGGGAAGGAGTTGTATGAGTGAGGATAAAACATACAGAAAAGACTTGTATTAGTTTGTGAGGACAGACATTAATCTCAAAGAAGCGGCCAGATGTTACAGGTGCATCCATACTTAAGCACATATATTTCATAATTGTTCAGGATGATGCTTTTGTTTCCAATAGAAACAGAAATCCACTTTCATTTGATGGCATGATAGATACTAAGGTGGAGAGAAGATTAAAGGTAACTGGCCTAAGTTTTGAATGGATACATGGGACCCATGATTTGCATTTAATATAACTTGAAGTTATCTTATCTTTCTTGTGACTGTACTTTCTTTCTGGATGCAATATCAACTTATTCAACAGCCCTTCTAACAAGTTCTAATATAGATCATAGGCTCACTTCTTACACTATGGTGTCTTCTTCTGGTTCATTTCCACAACCAACATCACCAAGCATCTTTGACACAATTGGTATTTGATTGGTTACATTTGCTTAGAGTGTATTTAATTAATCAGTTGGAGTAGAAGATAAAATGTAAAGATTCAGAATCAACATTCTGTAATGAAATGGATATTTTAGTTCTCAATAAATTGCTTTATGAAATATTGTTTACACACTTTTCAAGCATAAGAGAATTGGCATAGCAGGTACTTAGACCAAGATCAAAACTCCTTGTGTTGATACTTCATATAAAAACAATGGAAGGTTTTGAACGTTGCAAGAATAAAATAAATAACAATGCAAGAATTTTACTTGCAAGCATGGGAGAGCTTCAAGATGGTAAATGCAATGAAAATGAATACTTGAGTTGTGACAGATCTTCCATTTCCAAGGAGAAGATTGAAAAACCTATGGTAGGGTCTATTGGAAAACAATCAAATGAATACGCAATGTTTGGTGAAGAACAGATAAAGGTTAAGAAAACAACAAATTTAATGCCAAATGTATCAGGAAATTGAAGAAATGCATGAGACAAGGAAATCACCAATAAGCATGGACATGCTTGAAGAAGATATATTAAATAAAAAAGATTATATGGACCGTTATTTATCTTCCTCTGTACTTTTTATGAAGAGAAAGATATATATTTTCTTTAGGCGGTAATTGTAGCATTTTTTATGCATAATTTTATATTGTCTTCTTTAGTGAAATAGTTTTTTTTTTTTTTTAAAAAAAGTTATGACAAACACACAATTCAACCATATCAAGTCTCAACTAAGCAAACAAATAAATTAGTTCTATCTAAATTACATTCAAAATGAAGATATTTATCCCGTGCATTAGCACGGGTTGCAATTCTAGTTTCACAGGAAGAGAAAGATGATAGCTAAAATTGTGTCCTAGTTCGACGTGACTTTATGGAGCTTTACATTTATATATAGTGGGACGAGTAATAATCGGTTGGCTATTGGAGTGGGGTTTCCTTGGGATTTAAATAAAGTTAAAGAGTCACCTTCTTTTGTCCTTTTTTGGCCAATACCGACTCACGTTCTGTTGAATAGAGCCAAGTTTAATGCTATGCTTGACATTGGAAATCGTTTTTTAATTGTTAGTAACTTGGATTGAGAGTAATATTAAGTGGAATATATGTGTGTTTATATAATTTTTTAAACACAAATAGCTTTTTTTATAATATCTGTACATTTTTATTTTTTGAATTTTTTATGTGATAACATTTTTTAAATTGTGTGGTATTTATTATTTATTTATAATTTTATTTCAAACTTGCTCATTTCAGTTTAATTTTAATATGAATCCCAACTAAGATTATGAATTTGGATGAAAAATTTTGAAGTGAGTTATGTATAACTTATATGATTATGAATTTAAATGAAAATTTAATTACTTTATAGTTTTCCTTTCTTATATATTATTTTCTTAAAGGAATATGACTTTGTTTCTAAATTAATCTTCCTTCTTTTAACTTTGAATGATTAATTTTTTTATTTTTTATGCATATATTATGTAAAATATATTAATTTAATTACATGGTCATAACTCAACCATTTTGATTTTTAGTCCCTAATTAAGTTTTTTTCATTTTCTTACAGTTGCACTTCATATAGTCTAACATTATTTGTAGACACCTATAGGCAATTAGTAGAGTGTTGTGGACGCTGTTATCCTAACATTGGCTACCTAATCTTTGGGCTTGCAGAATCTTCCATGCCAAACTTTGCTAGTTTCTTTGTGGTCTTTTCATAATTTATTCTTAAGCTATGTTTGGTTGAGGAAAAATGGGGAGGAGAATGAGAAGGGAGGGATTTTGCTACTCTTTCGTTATTTGGTGAGGGAAAAAAATGAGGAAGGGGAAAGAAAATGTTGTGAAAATTTTCCTCCCTCCCTCTTATTTATTCCCCCCCAAATTAAAGTAATCTGAAGGGAAAATATATTATTTTATCTGACCCTGACTAAATTATCCCTGAACATTTTAGAAATCCCGACACCCTTACTGTTATCATGCGTCTCACTCTCATTCAATACCACTGTTCATAGATTCGCACTTCACACTCTCACATCTCACTCTCCATTACATGTCCACTGTCGCCATTGCCGACCTCCTCTCTAGCCACCGTTGCAGTTGCATACCCCCTAGCCCAAGTTTCGTCGACCTCCACTCTACTTAACTTTTTATTGTGAAATCATTCTCTATTCTACTTCCCCACAATGATAAAGCTGCTTGTGTCATGATAGGCCCATTTGCAGTCATCAATTTCCCATATGAATACCCACTGTCAGCCGGTGGTGCTAATATAGTACCTACCGATTATTCCGCTGCTTCTTCCTCGAGGTGTCATGGACGTGGAAAACAAGTGTTTGAGTTCGAGTACTTGGATGATAAATTGCTGGTGGAGCTTCTTGATTGTGAAGAGAAAAAAAAAGAAAGGAAAGTGATATTTTGTAGAATTATGGTCACCGTTGGGAGAATGATCATGTGCTAATTTTAATATTAATTTCTTTTTTTATATATTTGGTTAAGATATATTTTTCAGTTTTAATGAGATTCATAGTCCATCTACAAGTGAAAAAAATTGCATATAAAACTATATACATATATAATATTATATATTGATTATTTTTTTTTTAACTCAACTATGCTAAGAATAAAAATAATATGTGATTATGTTATTAAAAGTAAAATTCTATTAATTGAAGAATTTAATTACTAGACGAAAAGAATATTGAAATAGAACTAAAATATTGTATGAATTTGTAGATAAAAATGGCACTTTCCTCCTTCATGTAATGTATTTTCATATTATTTTTTACAAGATTATCTTATTAAAAGATAAAATTCAAATTCATTTGAAATGAGTAAAGTGATATGTAATTATAATGGCAAAAAATAATATGTAATTATACATTCAAACAAAAAAATATGGGGGAAAAATAGAAAGGGAAAATTAACTTAAGTGTACCAAGGCTACAATTATCTATTTATAATTATTTTCCCTCCATGGTCCTCATAAACCAAATAAAATAAGATTAAAATTCCTTCATTAAAATCTCTCATTTTCCCTCCAAATAAAGTAAAATTAAAATCTCTTCTTTTTTCTTCTCTTCATTTTTTTTATTAAAATCCCTCCCTTCCATTTTCTTCTATTGAACCAAACACAGCCTTATGGTGATTTTGCTCAAATTAGAAATTGTTTGGTTAATTTAAAATTTACAATAAATAATAGAGTATTATGATTATATAAATTTTAAAATCTATTCTTTTAATTATTATAATTTCACTCAATTTTCAATCTAATTCATATAATTAAAAAATATATAGTTAATTCTCATAATCATCAAATTTTTTCATATAGTCATTATTCTCATTTTTTTGTCAATAATTCATCATATATATAAGCTAATTTTATTTAATTATTTTCTTTGTTATAAATTATACATTTATATTGAGATAATATAGTTAGGTATATTGAGATAATATTTATTTATTATTAAAATATTTTATTTTTAATATATCTAATAAGAATAATTTGAAAAAAATAAAATTTTTTTAAATTATTAATTATTATCTTAATTCGATGATTAAAAGTATAATATAAATTATAATGAGGTAGTATATTTTCTTTTCGTTATCAAAAGTTGGCCTAAAACTTTTTATAATGAGGTAGTATATTTTCTTTTCGTTATCAAAAGTTGGCCTAAAACTTTTTTCTTCCTTCCACATTATTTACTAGATCTACTTTTTTGGTGACATCATGATGATGATGCTATTGTAGAAAGCTATTCAAGAGAGAGAGAGTTTGTTGAGTTTTGTCTTGTATTGAATGCAACTAGATTTTACTTCCGCACTCGCACAAGGGACATAAATGTGTTGAGTTACATTGGAGATATTTTATTTAGTTTTAAAATATATTAAATTTAAAAAAAACTTATCATTAACTCCATTTATTTTTAAAAAAATTAATATCAAATAAATAATATAAAAAATATAAAATAAGTAAAACATAAAGTTAGAAAAGCACGTAGTCCAAGGTGGAGCCGCATTGTGCATTAACAGCATAGTGCGGCTAATGCACATTGCGGCTCCATCTTCCTTTTTTTTTTTATATGTTGATTATCTAGTAGTATTTGATAGATTCGAACATTGTCTTTTCTACCATTTTTGTTGCATCATTTTTAAAGAAGAATTATATTTCTGTTTATTATTTTGAAATTTCAAAATAGTATTATTTACAATTTTACTAACTATACTCTTATTTATTAATTTAAAATTTAAAATAATATTAATTATTTTTTTATTCATCTATTTATTTAAGAGAAACTTTGAAAATTCAAAATGAGATCAAAGATATTAATTTTATTTCTTAATTTTTATGTAAAGACCTTAAACATCATATATAAACAAATGGGGAAAGTAATTCGGGTGGCTTTCCTAGCATAATTTTTTTACTTACAAGGTTGGAACCTTCCACCTTATTTGAGCGGGATTGAGTCCTTTCTCATGATTTTCATGGCATGTTTTACTAGTGAAGAAGAGGAATGGAATTTCTGGTGGGATTACCACGCAAACTTTTCTATGTTAGAGTCCAAAAGTGCATATCGACTTATGCCAGTTTTTGTGTGGAAATATATCCGGCTCATTTGGATCATCCAGACGAGATGTGGATGATACATCCAGATCTTCTAATTTTTGAATGACATCTTTATTTCAAATGATGCAAAATATAAAATAATATCAGCATTGTAATAATCAAGCCATAGAAAATAATATTTTACTTTATAAAATTAAAAATAGTAAAATAAGGACCATCCAAATCTCTTCTGGATGATTCAATGAGATGTGCACTTGGTGCATAAGATCCACATTAGCTTTGTTTATCGTATGTACCTAGTTGTATATACTCTTAAGCAAATTTTGAAGTTGAAGGTTGGTATAAGTTGTAAGGAAAAAAATATAAATTTTTATAGCAATAAATGTGATAATTAAAAAGTACCATTTATTAATGAGTATTAATTAATCTAATGTAAATATAAATGTAAAGAAAAAAATTATTGAGAGCAATGTTTCTGAAAAAATATATTTTACTACAAATTAAATAAATTTAACTAGCTTTATTTATTAATATATGTAAAGTAGTTTTTTTATTTATATTTGAGATATTGAAGACCCTGAGAGTACACTACAGCCACGTGATCAGTATAATAAAATAAGAAATGTGATTCAGTAGCATCAGAGATTATTCCACGTAATGAGTGAATGGATGTGTAATTAATAATCGATTCATATTCATGAAATAAATGATATTCATTCCTCTTGAGTACATGTGATCTTAACCCATTTCATTACAATATTCACACGCGCATACAAAAATGGATAGAAAATGGATAGAAAACAACAAAGATCTAAAACCAAGCCAAGAAGAGCCATGTGGCTGTGGCCGATCGAAAAACCAAGCATAGTGATGGGCTAAATATAAGACATGAACAATATATATATATATATATACTCACCAGCCCAAGTTTGCTAGTTACAGGCAAGACATAATAATTCTAGAATCTTGGCCGTTGTTGAAGTTGGTAAGCATGTTATCTACCTCTTTGGCGAACATCTCCATAGATTTAGGTGGCAAGCAAAATGGTATCACTATACCTTCCTCTCCTTTTGCATTCTCTGATGAAACATAAAAGCTCACTCCAGGAAACAGCCCAATGCCACCGATGGCTACCCCACCATATATGGCCTTACCCCACCCAAAATCTACGTTTCTAAACCCAGCACGTGATATATCCGACACAATCCATGATCGTTCCAAAGTGAAGCAAGGTCGTCCTCTAATCACCATCAAATCTGCCACAGACTGTACGTACTCTATGGTAGCCTCACCTTTTGCTTTCTTGACCAGCTCTAGGGCATACCCAAATGAATTTCCCCATAGCTTCCCTGCGGTGGTGATAGCGGCTGGGTACACAAAAGTATTGCCATAATAACCAGGTGGCACCAGTGGAGGGTATGACTTTCCCCTCATATTGACGATACACATTAGGCGAACCTCCTCATCTGGTTCAAGCTGCAATGCTACGGTACGGCAACGCCAAAGGAACGCCGTGAGCGCCTCAAACATGGTGTAGCGACCATGGTGATGGGAAAACAATTGACGGATGGCCTTTAACTCGTTGGGTCCAAAGAAGAAAGAGCGGTGGACGATGCCTTCCTTCGCTTTTGTATTAATATTATCGGGGACTTCCATGTACTCGCCATGGGCACATGTGATACGGGGAGGGTCCCTCGCACTTAGTAGCTCTCGACACCAAACTGGAGGAACGGAAGGCTCACAAGCGCCTTGGGCCATCTCCGTTAAGGCCTTTAGGAACTGAGCAAGACCAGGACCATCGCTCATAGTGTGGTTTAGGTTAAATGCCAAAATAAAACCACCGCACTTCAGGCGTGTAACCTATAGTTTTTTTTTTAAAAAAAAAATTCAAAATTAGCACGTTAATTCACGGAAATCTTACTTTTTTTATTTCACAAAGCAGAGACAAAGGTCTTGCTTGTATGAAGGAGGAAAAAATAATGACAAAAATGGTAAGAAGCTACTACAAGTGAAATTTATAGTCGGAATCGGAATAATCTTGGAAATTAAACAATAAGAAACAGAAATTACACCTGCATATGTAAGAGGGGACAGTTAATGACCCCTTGTGAGCCAGGAACATTATAAAGAAGCTCTTCAAAACATGGAAATGGAGGCTGAAGAGAGTCACCGAATTGGTGAAGAGTGACATCTGCATCGGCTTCAACAAAGACGACTCCCTGTTCATTACAATCTACCATAAGTTTGCGGCCAGGTCCTTCCCTGAGTCGGCCGGCGAATGGGTAGTAGAAGACTAGAGTTTGAGCGAGTGCCTGTTTGATAACTTGAGCAGGGTCCTTCCCTACCATGGAAGGCTTGTGAGGATAAAAATGAACTAGTGGAACTTGGAATCGCAGACCATCTTGGTCATCTATGTCAGAGAGAAGCTTAAACTCACGAGGGGTGGGTCTAGCCGGAGCTACCAGTTCTGGTTCGCGTCTTCTCACCGTAAACACCATATTACCAGCAATTGCTTGAGCCATGTTAACTACCAGACAAAGGAAGGAGGAGATGAGGAGTGCTCCTGTGGTAGCTACTTTGAGTTGGGTTTATGTTGGTGCTATAGCAATATAGCAAATATTTATAAGGGTAATTATGTGACAACCAAAGTACTACTACACCGTGTTGTAGCCCGGTCCCACTCCCTAGCTAAACTTCGTACCACTACTTCGTATGTGGGGGCATTTAATTAGCGCGTCCACCTCAATGGGTCTGATTTATTTTTTTTGGGGAACACGTGTGATATTTTCGACTACGCACGCGAACCTTGTGATGAAAAACGAGTGCGGGGCAATATTGATAGTAGTACTGAGAATATGTTAGGTGTGTGTGAATGTGAATCTTGTGGTGTTGATACGCAGGAAGGATACGGAGGATATCTGAAAATTGAGATGTATAGGATTCATGCCCATATATCTTCCGATGGGATATGAAAATGGACAAAGGATTTGTATACGTGAATATCTGTTTTTTTTTTTTTTGGGACAGAGTCAATATCTTTTTTATCACATGATTCGAATTCAAAACGTAGGACAATGAATCAATTCAATTATTTTCAATTTCAGTCAGTAGGATGGACCTACGTGTGCCTATGATTTTGGACTTGTCTCCCCACTACTCATTCTAAGTGTCTAACCAATGAATTATATCTCGCCAAAAAAGAAAAAAAATAGCAATGAATAGTGCTTGTGCTAGTAACGAGTCATATCTTGTGTCTTCTTTCGCATTCATTTATAAAATTAAATTAAGTATATATAAAATAAAATACATACATCCTTTTATACCTTCAAAAATTACCAATAACTAGTATATATATATGTATATATTCTTCATACATACAACATTAGCCGCTATACCTTCGCTTCACTTCCTCATCAAAAAATAATATTTTCAAATCTTCTCCGCCACCCATGGTATATTACAATATACAACTAACCATATATAAATATAGGCTTTGGCAATGATAAGTTATATGAAAATTTTAAAAAGTTGTAATTGTTAAAATAAATTACTTAAATCCAAATTAACTCTTGTGATTGCATGCATGTATTCAATTTTTAACTTAATCCATTCAACTTGTGGCCCATAGTGGATTAAATTATTTAACTTGTTTGACTCATGACTTATAATTGGTTTAATTGTTCAACTCATGACCCTTGGTGGATTAAATTATTTAACTTGTTCAATCCATAATTTATAATAAGTTCACTTGTTCAATTAGCATGTTGAGTTGTTGATACATTCAACTTGTAATTTATAGTAGGTTCATCAATACAACTTAAGAATTGTGGTGGATTAAATATATAATTTCTTTAACCCATAATTTCTAATAGATTCAACCATTTAACTTGTGACTCATTGTAAATTAAATTATTTAATTTATTAGACCCATAATTTTTAATAAGTTTATCAATTCAGTTTGTTGACACATAATTCCTTAACTTGTTGAACCTGTGACTCGTTATTAAATTATTTAACTCATTTGACCCATAATTTATAATAGGTACATCTATTCAATTACCCATTCAACCCAAAAGCCTACTATTGACTATTTTGTATGCTACAAACACATTTTTTTAGCACTTAATATCTGAATAAAATGTTTAAATTCTTTAATTCAAATATTGATTATGACTGAAATTCCTATTCACAATTTAAAAAATAAAACAATTGGCATATATACATGCGAACTTTGAAAAATAATTTAAATGATTAATTTTATAAGTGATTTTATTACTCCAATAAATTGATAACTAAAAGAATTTAAATCATTTCAACCAAGAAACGGCATGCTTGAAAAATTATTATTCATATTATTTTTATATTGAATAAAAAAATATTTAAACTTTAATTCAAACCCTAAATTTAAACTTATTTAATGAAAATTGACCCTAAATCTTAATTAATTCAAATTTATTAGGCAATTAAATAGATTAATATTCATTAGATGTAATTTAGTGCATAGTTTAATTTTAAATTAATTCTTCATTTGGGATAATTTTTTTCCGGGATAATTTAAACTTAGCTTTTAAATCATTTAATTTGAATCATTCAATTTAAACTTGGCTCTCGTTCAACATGCGTGAAATTATTTCAGTAGGTATTAGTTTTATACAACTATTTAGCATCTAACTAGTGTTATTATAACATATTTGAGTATTATCGGGTCCAAATAAAAGTAGATCTATCAATGTGACTTCTACTTTCACAAATTTTAAATCCTTGACCTTACTTAAGAATATCAAATCCCTTCTAGTCTCCACCAAACTATGATAGGTATTTAATAAATATTTTCTTAAAATATGGATTCATTTAGTAATCGTAAATAATTATTAAACCATAGATTTACAAGTTAAGTACCAGAAAAATCACATCTAAAAATAAAGGTTCTATGTGGGATTATCTCGCAGACAGAATATTGTCATCTCCCCTGAAAAAGACAAAGAAGATCTATAAAATTAGACATCCCCAGAAGATTATTTGAACCTCGATCCATATAATCCAGGGGATGTCACATTATGATTAAACATCTCAATAAGTGAATTAGAATAAATCCGTTTTATGATTTAAAATAACAAATCCCTTGGAAGCTCAATAATTTTGATGCAAAACGATGGGGTGGATATAAATTATAATCATGGACACTTAAAAGCCATTGAGGATGAACTTAATAGAGAAAAAAAGTTTCTTCTCACACTTACACCTTTTTATGGTTGTAGACATGTCAACTTGGTACATATACAATGATAAATTAAACATGTCATATTAACTGATTTTTCAATAATATTAAATATGATAAAATTACAAGGAATAAAAAGATATTAAAATTTATTCGATTTAAATTATTCAAATAATTAAAGACTTCAAATTCTCATGTTTCATATAATTACAAATATATAGAAAATAAAACATTAAATGGTTGATTCTTCAATTACTGTATTAGGAAAAAGTTCCCAAAATCAACAGTATATTATATAAAATATAATATTAATTTGTTCAACAAACAATCCCCTCAACCAAAATTACTTCCTAGATTATATAAACAATTAATTACCATATGATTTCGTGATATTTATATTTAAATTTACAAGTTATTCAATATGTATGAATTTGTGATTTCATTTTCACGCAATCAAATACCCCAACAAAATCTCTACAAGATTGGCTAAAAAAAAAAAAGAATCATATTGAATGGGAAAAAAAACATATTCTCTACAAAGTTGATGCATGCAAACTTATGAAATAAATTTTTTTTATATAAAATTGCCTAATATCTTATCGCTGCTTCGGACTTCAATTAATCTGGATCAAGCCATGTTGGGCCCTAGACAAGGGAAACTCTCCCAAAGGTTTCTTCAGCATTCACATGATCTAAAACTCAAAACATCATGCTTAAGCGATCTCAACCTCTTCTGTTTTAATCAACGCTCATTGGTAACTTATAAAGTTTATTACTATAAGTGACTCTTTGGTTCATTTTTATAAAAAAAAAAACCATGGTTTTTAACTATAGTTTTCCAAAAAGATGTATTTGGCCGAATACAAATTGTCTTTTTAAAAAATGAAAAGTGAGTTAAACTATGATTTTGAAAATGAGGAGAAAAGTTACTTTTCTTTTAACAAAATGTAGGTTTTGGAAAAAGAGAAGTAAATTTACTTTATATTATACATCTAAAAGTACATTTAACCCTTATCATCCAAACATATTTTTTTGTCAAACTTATTTTTACAAAGAGAATATTCAAATATAAAAACTTACAACAAACTTATTTTATCTAAATTTTATTTTTTATAAAATTTATTTTAACTTAATTTTATAAAATTGGGAACAAATGGCCTTGGGCATTTAGCGATTGACCCAAGATCCCTCACCGAAAAAGAGAATAGTTTTGTCTCAAATTTTGACTTCAAGACCTTGACCCAAAAATCAAAATTTATTTCGATTTTGGACCTTCGAACCCACGTGGAGGTTTTCTAAATCACAATCTACTAGTTTGCATGTACAATTCTAATTCTAAATTCATATTAAAGTCCGTCGTTAGATAATGGGCCAAAGTCCAATATCAATGGACCGAGTGAAACGCATGGCTCTATTAATGACGTATGCACAGTAGCTATCAGAATAAATCAAAAACTGGTTCATTCCGTGACTCAAGAAAGCAATAGTTAATTTTCTTTGGCTTGCTTTTTTTTTTTCAAATGATTTGCCTCTTGTAAATATCTGTGCAGCCTGTATTTTATTATACAGTTGCTTTTTTGTACTCTTTTTCTTTGAATGAAATCTTTTTTCACTCAATATATATATATATATATATAATTCAAGAAGTTGAATCCGTTATTGGATCACTTATTGACTGCAATAACTACGCGCCGCTCTAGCGTCCAAATTATTGGATTGCTAAGTAAAAAATTTGATTTTTAACATAATTTTGCAGCCACAAGAAGCTAGTCAAGTTGATAATAATGCAACTTATAGTGTGCTCAAATCTCATTGTTTACATAAGTACCTCATTCGTGAGTAATATATAAGTACTTTTATAGACACTTAATGGATCTTGAGATTCATCTTGGTCTTGACAACCCTTCAAGACCCAATTCATTTAAAAATTTTTATATAAAAAAAGATTTTGGTAGATGTGTTGATTGATTTCTTTTAATATTTTTTCCTATTGGTAATTAACTAATTCATTCACAACTAATTATTTAAACTTCTGATCATCAATTTAAAAAATAGGTGAGAATTGCTTAATCTATTTAACCCATAATCCATAAATAAAAAAGGCATATGGTAGAGAATGAGCTTTGTGCTTTCATATAAACAATATTAAAAAGTACTAAGACAAAACATAAGGGATATCAAGATACTTTACTCAAAATATAAAGTATTGCATTTGCAAGATTAGGCTGGTGTACAATCATACCAGAACATCACATGAGCCACTTCTTTCGTATGCTGATTGAGGATTGGTTAACTTATGTTTCAAGCTTTGGTAAGGGAGAAATGAACGAATCCTTGCTAACGCTTCTTTTAACATTGAGGGAAATTGTTCATGATGTTCAGGCTTGTGTAAATCACACCATTGGAGCCTTGGATGTCCTTAGAGTTTTCTAGACAGGGCAACCAACATTATTTCCGGACTAATTTGCTGTACATATGATGTAATTTTTTTATTCAATGGAATTCCCTCTTCATAATATATATATATATATTGTTGTGTTTAGAAGAGGGGGACCATGTAAGATACGTGTATATTCTTTCCATGGATCTGCACCCTCTCCATATTTTCTTTCCATATCTCTCTCTATATGTAATCTCATCCATTACTTTTGATTTAAATAGTAGAGATAACTGATTGTCACTTTAAACAAAATATATTATTCATTTTAATAATAACCACAAATAAGTCTTATAGATTGTTTTTAAGAAAAAAATTACTCATAATAATAAATACAAACCACAAAATTAAATATATTACCCATTTATAGACTTTTTTTAATCATTAATCAACAAAAAAATCATGTATGGAGAGATGTATTGTAACAACCCTCATTGGCATTGTGTGCAGGACTGGAGGAAACAGGTCGGAGGAAGGTTCAAGTGGAGTAGAAATAGCTTCACGCCGCAGCGATAAGTAGGGCCGCCGCGGCTGGAATAAGTTCCAGTGGCTTCATTTTCTGCTGAATGTGGTGGCACCGCGGCGAGCTTGCCTAGAGACACGGTGAGAGTCGTGAATTTGGTTTAAATCATAATCATTTTAGACGATTGGAAAGAAAAAAACGGAGGAGAAACCGAGGGAGCTCTGCTAGGGTTCGAGATTTTCGGCATTTATGAGTGATTTTCAGACCTTGAAAGCTTGAATTCACGTTGGTAAGTGATCTATACTTCTCCTTCTCTATTTTCTTCAATTTAAACTTGGGATTCTTTAGTTATATGTTGGGTTTTTGGATTTGAGCCGAAATCCACCAATTGAAATAGATGTAATGGGGTTAAGGAAGTGTGTTTTAGTGTTCTTGTTGCTTGGATGTGAGTTTTGAAGGATATATGCTTGAATTACGCCTAACCCTAGGTTGATTTCTGGTTGTTGAGGCTTGGGATCCGAAATATATAAGATTGATTGTGGTTTTAAATGGGTTAATGAGGTTCATTGATGTATGAAAATGTGGTTGGAACCTTGGGTTATACCTAATTGGTTGAATTGTGGAAATTGGATATTTGGATTGTATATTAATTGAGGTATTATGATGTTGTGAAGGTTGTTGGCTAATTGGAGAAGGCTTGTCTTGGGATTGGTGTTCAAAAAAGCTTGTGAAAGCACGTGTGTGTGTGGTATTAATAACCAGAGGTAACCGGGTATTTGTATTATATTGTATGTATTGTATGATATTATGTATATTTGTGTATATATGCATGTTTCTTTCATACCACGATATAGATGTGTTTGTGTGTACTGTTTCTATATATCGTGGTATGTACATAGCTAGATGATGATTACATAGATGATATATGTGATGATGATGTGATATGGCATGATACATAGCATGACATTGTGAATCATAGTGATGATGATCATATGCTGATACAATATGAGTATCACCACATGACATTGTGAGATTGTGATATGGTGGATCAGGTGGTGATGATATGATATACGATATGATATGATTATGATGATATATGATTAGGAAGGATAAGGATGTGATCCCTACTGTTAAATCGCTTCCTATGGACAAGAGGGAAAGGTGCGCATTAGACTGCACCTTCCCTAAATCGCTGTCAATTCGTGGTGGAAAAGGGGAAAGAGAATAACAATCCGAACATTAGTGTTACCTTTAACTGAGTGCACTAGTGGGAGGTAAACTTGGTGATGTCCCGGAATCAGTCTTCACCGACTGTTGAAAGGGAATTACCTATACGAAATATCATGTTATGATGATAGCTCGTGGTTCTAGCTGTGTGGAGGGAGACATGCATTTCATTTCATATTGCATTCATGAGATTGTGTGAGATATATGTGTGTGTGTGTGTGTGTATTATTCTCGGTTACTAAGACATTGTCTCACACCCCTCTCCCATGAACTAATCATTTCGTGCCTGTTTAGTTCCCCTTTTTCAAAAGAAACCGTGATTTTTAACTATGATTTTTCAAAAGATGTGTTTGGTCAAACACAAGCCAACCACAAGCTAACTTTTTGAAAAATGAAAAGTGGGTTAAACTGTGATTTTGGAAAGAAGAGGAAAAGTTACTTTTCCTTTAACAAAACGTGGGTTTTGGAAAAGAAAAAGCAAATTTACTCCATATTATACATCTAAAAGTACTTTTAACCCTTATCATCTAAACAGATTTTTTGTCAAACTTACTTTTACAAAAAGAATATCCAAACATAACAACTTACAATAAACTTACTTTATCTAAACTTTATTTTTACAAACTTCATTTATCGTAACTTAATTTTACAAAACGGAGAACCAAACGGGCCCTTCAGATGATGGTTTTGGCACTACCCGGAGAAGATGAGGGAGTAACATCAGATATTGAAATATTAGGTCTATATAGCTTATGTACATTTTGGATATGTATCCTGTGCCAAGTAGGATAGGATGTTTATAATGGATGTATGACATTGATAAGGATTATTATGTATGGTGAATGTATGTGGAATTATGTTGTATGTAATGTGTATGATGGCTGATTGGTATATTTTAGGGCCTATAACCTATTTTGACAAATGGGGTTCAAGGGGGTCAAATCTCAGAGGAATGGTTCCTCTGAGGTGAAACCTCTTTGGACAAGTTGTTTAGTGGTTTGGGACCTGTGTGAATGGTCCTAAGTGGTTGAATTGCCTTGAGAGGCATTTAGAGATTGTTAGTGGTGAGTTTTGGTTAAAAAGTGGCTAAAATGGTGTCGGGTGTCCAGATTCTCCATATGGAGATGGATTGAAGTGAAGTTGGTGTCCATGGATAGATTGAGATTAGATTAACTTGTAGGAGTTGAAATTAGGTCAATCGGATGTCGAAGCATAAAGTTTTGAGCATCGAAAGTTCATCCTGAAGTATGAAATTTGCTGGTATAAAAAACTAGCAGGGGGCGCCGCGGTGCTAGGAAGTAGGCCGCGGTGCCAAGACCTCCAGTAGTGAGTGAGAAACAGGAGAAGGCCGAAGCCACGATGGTACTGTAGAGGTTGTGGCCCCAACCCATTTTTTAGTGTTTTTGGATTCGTTTCCGCTGTCATGAGATTTTGGAAAGTTGTTTTGAGATGTTTGGAAGTAAGTTGTTACGTGTATGAAGAAAAATATGGTGAGGATTCAAATCCTCTTTCCACCCATGATGAAGTTCAACTTTATCTTTAAATTGGCCCAAGTTCTAAAGAAAAACTACGGACTAGGGTTAAATTTTCCATGAGGCCGGCTTTCAAGATAATGAAATAGATTTTAACATATGTTATAGTACTTCCTTTTTTCTTTTAATCTTTTGAGTTCTTTTGGGGAAAATTGCTTTTATTTATATGTCTTTTTAAAAGTTTAAACAAATTTTAATTATTGTTTTTCTAATCAACTAATATTTTATTTTGGCTTGAATCAACTAAGATAATATTAGGGAGCCGCTGACCTATTCAACACGGATTTTTCAAGTATGGAATATCAATGATGCAATGAGCTAATATCGCTGAAAAACGAGTAAGAGAAAACTAATAAATTCTTTTCTTATGAAAAGTGAGAAACCCAATCCCATATCAAATTCTCATTATATATTTACCCTTTATAGGTAAGTTTTTTAATATATATATATATATTTTATATAATATATTCATAAATCATTTAATGCCATTCATTTCTGGCTCTATCCAAAACACAAGCTTTACACTCTGGCTAATTTATATGATAAAGATGATTTCAAGTTAAATCTATAGTGGAACCATGTAAAAGGCGGGGGTAGCTATGGCCCCTCCCAACTTCCTCCCTTTTTCTAATGTGCATAAGGGAGTCAAGCCATTTTAGTCCTTTTGAGCCCCTCTCAACCCTACACTTTATATTCATGAGCTTTAGCAACATCCAGTTTTAGAGCACACTAACCATTCTTCTTGTTTTTTTTTTCCTTTGATTCTAATCTTATTCATGATCTCATAGTGTGTTCAAATCCAACTGTCAATATGAATGCTTCATTTGTAGATAATATATAAATACCTTTGCAAACATTCAATGGGTCTTGACATCCATTGTAACCTTAGCAGCTCTTTAAAATCCAATTTACTTAAAATTTTCTTGTATAAAAAAAAATTTGGTAGATTTATAATTGATTTCTTTTAATATTTTTTATTGGTGGTTAACGAATTCATTCACAATTAATTATATAGTCTTCTCATCATCAATTATAAAAAATAGGTGAGACTTGGTTAACCTATTTAACCCATAATCCATAAATGAAAAAGAACTACAGTAGAGAATGAGCTTTGTGCTTTTATATAAACAATATTAAAAACTGTTATTGAATATTGACAATAATAATAAAAATATAAATGAAATTATTCCTTATAATTCTTTTATTAAAAATTAATATATTAAATATATGGTTTTACTAGGTTTATTTTTAAATTGTTTTAAATGTTATATAACTATACATAATTTATTATTTTACAACTTTTCAGATTATAAAATTATTTTAAAATTTACTTATGAACAATAGTAAGAAACTTAACATTATCTTATAATTTATATACATGTGAACATATATTATATGTAATTTTTTTAAGGAAAATTTGGTCCCCACAGTTTTCATCTGGGTCCGCCTCTGTTGCTAATTATCATTGGGCTTTGCAAGAATGTGATATAAAGAATGCTTTCTTAGTTATTGCTCAATAAATGTACATGGAAGTTCCACTTGATTTTAACGTGAATCTAAAGAAAAGATGAAGGGTATGGGATTAAATATATAAGATACTCTATGAAGTTATCTCCAGTGTATGTTGTTTGGAGGGTTTGCCAAAGTTTGGGACGGAACCATATTAATGTTAACAATGATTCAAAATGATCATTTTAAATATTTACTAAATTAATTTAGTAATAAAATTTACTAAAATACTAAAATAAAGATACATATTAGTAAAAATGTTTAAAAAAATTACAACGCAGAGATATAATTATCTTATTATAGCATATATATATATATATATATCTATTAGAGGTGATAAAATATTAGGACAAGACATATGTACTTAAATTTATAATACTTGACATACTTCTATTAAATTTCGTAAAAAACAAATACTGTTATTGAATCAAATTGGAACATGTCGAATTTAAATTTAAAAATGGGTTAACAGTATTAATAACATATCAAAAAATATACATGACCTAATTATTAAAGTGCGTTTTATCTCTTTAAACAAGGTCTTTGTCATACACATGATAAGCAATCAAACCAATGACAATATATTTAAGGACTCAACTATCCACTAACCATATCAATAACTAAATGATTATAAGCAGCAAAATTTAATAGATAAGATATGCAGTAAAATTGCAAAAATAACAAGACTTGCCCATAAAGAAATATCACAATACAAATCCCATATTTTTCTCTTTCATATTCCATCACCTACTTTAATTACTGAACAATTTAAAATGTGCTTTTTTATTTTAATCAAACACAAAATAATTTCTATTTTTCATAAAGTCTCCAAATAATTAATCACTTTTTAAATAATTTGAAAATCATTTTTTAAAAAAGCTTAAACAAATGATATCCATAATCCTTTTACAATCTTGTACATAATAATTTTTTTGTAATATTTTTACAACATATGCATCAATTTTTTTTTAAGTACCAAGGTGAGAGATTGAACATAGGATAATATGTTTAAAAAAACTCAATTATTTACTAACTTTAACATGAGCTTGTTGCAATTAAAGAACGTGAATTTTTCTATCATTGTTTGAGCAGAAAATTAGTAGCAGCGCAAAACATAGGGAACTTGTGGAGAACTTGTGCATGTGTTTTCTCATATTTTATGGTATTTAGGTAGTGTTTTTGGGTTTTTTATTGTATTTGCTTTATAAGAACTACTGGCTATCAGCCTATTTAGTTCATTCTCTTTCAATTTGTCTCCCACATGGGGAAATTGTAGTAAATAAACCCAGGGATACACAATGTTTGTTAAAGAAGTTAGGTTACTTTGTATTAAAAAAAAAAAAAAGAAGAAGAAGCTAGGTTACTTGTTCATATGTACTTTTGGGTAAATGTTAACACATTTTCTTTTGAAGTAGTACTAACTTCTCATACCTACAATCCAAGGGTTTTGGGTAAATGACCAACAATTATCAAAATTATATTCTTACAAAGAGTTGAAAGTAGGATTAAGAAAGGGTTTTATGATTATGATAGAGAGAAAATAAAATCCAGGTGATAAAGTATTCTCGTAAATTATATTACCAAGAAACAAAATTATTCTCATAAATTAAAGATGAAAATGTTCTTAAAGATTTAATATCTGTTATTATATTTTATTTATCTTATAAAAAAAAATTTTTATCATCAATTTAAAAAAGTAGGTTTTCCAATATAAATATGACTTCAAAGCATTAATAGGGTTAGATAAAAATTAAAATGGGAGATTTTTTGGGGGGGGGGTGTGGAGGGGGAATTGCCTCTATTTCCACAAGATTAAGGTCCGTCATTGACTAGTCATGTTAAATATGAACTAAAAAATTGTAAATTTAATCAAATTCTAATTATCAAAGTGATTGCATTATTACCTTAAGAAATAATCTTAATGATTTCCTTACATTTTCATAAACAGAATTCTAAATGATCTGGTGGACAGCCTTGGCAAAGAAGTTCTCCATAAGAAATAAGAAAGACACGGGAATGGAAATAGAAGCTTCATTAGAAGTTTATTATATATGTATGTATGTATGTATGTATGTATGCTTGCTTAGTCTAGTCTCATCTGGAAAACAAAATATGGTGACATGGAGAAGTAAGAAGCAATATATTGTAGCAAGATAGCATGTGTTGCACGAAATTTAAAAGTAGTCATCTTAATATTTTACAGTCGATGTTTCTTAATACAAAGAACAAATAGCTAAATTATACAGATTTAAGAAAAGCAGTTGGAATAATTGAATTTATCATAAATACAAAATAGTTTTAAAAAATAACCTCATTTGATATTAATAACTTTTATCATCAAATGAATGAGAATGAATGGCAATTTGGGGCATTTTTGAAAAAAATATATTAAATGCACCAAATAACCTTTATTTGTCTCTTATATTTTGGAATACAATAAATTCTTTAAATGCCCCTTATATTAAGAAACAGAGATAGTATAACTTATCAATGATGCAGGTATATTATTATAAAGTTGTTCTTGTATGAGGGATGATTGTAACGCCTCTCATGACATCTTTATTGGTTTTGTGTTCAGGATCAGAGGAAGTAGGACGGACATGGTTCAAGAGGAAACAGAAAAGGGACTCCGCGCCGCGGCGAGGAGCAGGGCCGCCACGGCGACAGACTTCCAGTAGCATTTTTCGAAAAATCTATGGAGAAGCCGCGGCGAGATGTATGGAGCCGCGGCGAGAATCGAGATTTTTGTTTAAAACCGGATCATTTCGGACGCTCGGACAGAAAAGAAACAAAAGGAAACCGAGGGAGATCGCGAGAGAGCTGTGCTAAGGTTTGAATCTCCGGCGTCCAAGGGTGATTTCAGACCGAGGGAGCTTGGATTTAAGTTGGTAAGTTACTTCTACACCTCCCTCTCCGTTTTTATTCAGTGGAAATTTGGGGTTTTTGGTTTTGAGGTTGGGTTTTCGGTTTGTGACAAGATCCACCGATTGAAATGGTTTAAATGAGACTAATAAAGTGTGTTTTGATGTTCTTGATGATTGGATTCGAGTTTGGAAGGGTTTATGTGTGATTTGAGCTTAACCCTAAGTTGTTTTCGATTAGAACTCTTGGGAATCCGATATGTATGTATTTGAGTAGTATTTGAAGGGTCCCTAAGAGTTTATTGATGCATGAAAGGGGTGTTGGAACTTTGGGTTAAACCTAGAGTGGTTAGATTGTGATATTGTGATTATGGGTATATTATGTTAATAGGAGAATTATGTATTATGAAGGTTATTTGGTTAGCTGTGTGGGACTCAAGCGTATTGAAGTTCAAGAAAGCGTGTGGAACTTGCCTGAGCGTGGTATTGACAACCTGAGGTAACCGGGTGTTTTGTTTATATGGTTCTATACGATAGTAAGTATAGTTATGTATATATGCATGTCCTTTTCATACCACGATAGCGATATGTGTGTGTGTGTTGTTTTATATATCGTGGTATGCGTATAGTAGATGTGATATGATGTGATGTATAGACGTTATGATGATTATGATGATGAGGATGATACATTAGCATCACCACATGTTATTGTTACATCGATATATATGACGGATAAAGTGGTGATGATGAGATAATGTATGATATATGATGATAAATGAAATTGTTAGGGAGAATAAGGTTGGAGTATGTGATGTATGTATATGTTAGGGAGGATAAGGGTGGATTGTATATGGGTGTTAGGGAGAATAAGGATGGGTTATATGTATATGTGTGTTAGGGAGAATAATGATGGGTTATATGTACGTGTGTGTTAGGGAGGATAAGGATGGAAGTCCCGGAGAGCACGACATGCATACCATGCATTTTACATTGCATTCATATGTTATATGATTCATATCTGTGTATATATATATGTTTATGTGTGGTTGATCCCGGTTACTGAGACATTGTCTCACCCCACCCTCTCCCATGACTAACCCTTTCATGTGAAGGTTCTGGCACTAGTCCGGAGAAGCAAAGAGAGTAGCTGTGTACGTGGGAAGTCTATGTAGTGGTTGTATTTTTGGTTAATGTATTATGTGCCAAGTAGGGTAGAAAGTGTGTATTGGATATATGAGATTGATAGGATTGTTATGAATGAATGTATGTTTGATTATGTATTATGGAATGTGTTATGTTGATGTTCTGAGAATGTTAGGTGTGTGGAAGTTGGTATGGTAGTATTTGTAAGCCCAAAGTGGCTTGGGCCTGGTTGTTGTGTCTTAGGGCCTGTAGCCCATCTTGTCATGTTGAGGTTTAAAGGGGTCAAAACTCTGAGGAGTGGTTCCTTTAAGGGGAAACCTCTTTGGACAGGTTGGTTTGGAGATTTAAGACCTATATGAATGGTCTCTGAGTGACCAGTTGTCTTTGGTGATAATTGGAGTTGGTTAGTATTGAGTTTTGGTCCATAAGTGGCCAACACAGTGTAGGGTGTCCAAAATCTCTATTCGGAGTTGGATTGAGGTGAAAGTGGTGTCTGTGGTTAGATTGGGATAAGATTGACTTGTAGGAGTTGGAATCAAGTCAATCGGAGATCGGAGCATAAAGTTTTGCGCGTTGGAAGTTCGCCCCAAAGTGTTGAAGTGCTGATATGGGACATCAGTAAGGGGGCGCCGCGGCGACAGTCGTCTAGTAGCGAGGCATGTTTCAGAGAAAGCTGGAGCCATAGCAGTAGTGTAGTAGCCGCGGCCCCAGCCCAAAATTTGGTATTTTTGGGGTTCGTTTCCGCTGGTTTGAGGCTGTGAGATGTTGTTTGGAGTTGGTTGGTTGGATTTTGTGAGTATTGGTTACTAGTGGAGGTAGGATGTTACAATGATGGTCATTTAAATATGATATTTCGAATTTGAGACTGTATAAATGTAGAAGATGTTTTAGAAGAGCTTCCTTAGGTGGCTAAAATAGGGAGAGTTTCCCCTGTTTGGAGCCTAAGGTGGCTTAATCTACATTAGTTGAAATTCCAAGTGATTATTAAATATAGAATACTTTTAATATAATATACTAACAAACAATTTTAGCCAAACAGGCCATCATAATTGTCCTATTATAGGTGAGTATGCTACTACTAGGTGTGAATGACTCTCACAATGATCTCAGAGGATTCAAAGTTTTCATGAATTGTTTTGGCACATATAAGTGAAACACAAAATCCACATAAAGATAATAATATTTATCTATCCCATAAAAAATATTATAAGTGATAGCATATCAAATACATAGCCTACAATTATATAAAATTTTATGTCAAAATTTCAAGAGTGCAATATAAATTTGCATTATATAAAATCATGGAAGAGTAGTATTTCCAAGCCCAAAGTTCTAATATTTATGAAACAAAATCAAACTGAATGTTATAGGGCTAAACACAAAATTGGGGAAGCTACTTCAAGTTTCTTGAATGATTCTTTCATATACCCAAATTCAAAAAACTTACTCAATTGGCCTTTATTAAATATACTTAATCTATTGGCATAATATTCCAAAGACTTGTCTAAAATATTCATTTATGTTCCAAAACAAGTTAGACAACACCAAAGCATTTTTCAAAGCCAATTATATGTCTTAATTATTTAAAATAATTATTTGATAATTTATATAAATTAACTGGTGTCTAATAAATAATTTCCAAGATTTATTTGGCCAAAAGAATTACATATATGGGTTAAAACTGATTTCATGGACACCCATAGACCAAAAATAAAAACTTTCGGGCGTTTAGATGGAATTTACAAAAACCCATAGAGCTAAAATAAAATTCTAGAAGCTGGCCCCAAAAAAAAAATCTCTAAGGATTCATGGGATCAAACTGAAATTCTAAAATTATAAAGGTTAATATAGAATATCAGAAAACCACTAGGAAAGATTGTAGAAATATATATAGAGGCTAAAACATAATTTATAAACCTCTATGGTCCCGGACTCGAATCCATGAAATCCTTGAGGTTAAAATCGAAACCTTCAAAAATTATTATGGGTCGCAAAGAAATTTATCAAGTTACAAGGGAAATTTATATAGCACAACCAAAACTCACAAAATTGATTCACAACCCCATTTATATACGCCCAAAACATAAAGAAGCAGAAAAGACTTCAGTAAATGTCTTTCGAACTAATAACATTGAGCAACAAACAATAATGATGCAACCAACTGAACTATCAATACTACATTTAACATGTTTGACTTTGCATTACTCCCACTTATCCTTAATATAAATCATTTATAACTAACTTATTAAAATAAAAAAAATTTATTATATCATTAAAATTATCTTAAAATTAATGTATTTTTTATCTTTATCCTCTAATAAATATTACAAATTCAAACAACCCACGTTCTCTCTTGTAATTAAAAAAGGACATTTTAGAAACAAGATAATTAATGTTTCAAAAATTCATAGAAAATGACATATTTAAAACCATAAAAAACTTTTAGAATGTGACTAATAAAAATATAGAAGAAATATATTTATAACCTAAACAAATTTCAAGTGAGTTTTCTTCATCCAATCACCCAAAGCTTTATACAATCACGATTTAATGCATGTTACAACAATCAAAAACATCCTCCACAACTCTTTGACAATAAACACTTTCTCTGGTCTGCATTATGAAGCATCTTCTATCAATTATATGCATATTAAGGAAATCATTTTTCACCTAAAATTAATACAAAAAGTACCCACATTCCTAGTTTACTCTTATTAAATTCTATATTTTATTATCATTATAGGATTATAAATGAAGAGTATGGAAGAATTAAAAATAGGGGCAAAATGGGAAGAAAAATATTCAATGTCCTATATTTTGAATAAAAAAACTTGTCATATAAAATGCCCTATATACAGACCGGAGGGAGTAAGTACATAAACACATTTTACATGTCACAAATATTCCAGAAAATTTGATTCTTACCTCTAGATCCATGGAATTTTGACTCAATTAACCACCAACATAATATGTATTGAAAATAATTTTAAATAATTATGTGGATTGACATTAATTGATTAATTAAGAGAAATAATTAAAATCAAGCAATTGGTATTTAGTATTAAAATATTAAGTCTAGAACAGATTGGGCCTATGTTAAAGGTGTGCAGCCCAATGATATATAGGGTTGCATGCTAGCCCATTAGGTAGAGGTCCTAATTGGCAGCCCTTTAGTAGCCAGCAGTTCCCTATCACAAAAACTAGTTATATGGAGAAAGAGATATAAAATTATTATTGATATCATTAGGGTTATTAAGATGAGGTTTAATCAATTTTAACACACGATCCTAAAAAAAACTTAATGAGGCTGCATCCAGTAACCCGACTATTGAGAAAATCTCTTCTCTCTCTCTCTCTCTCTCTCTCTCTCCATCTAAGAAAAAATTTTTGTAACCTAAGGGGAAAAACCAATTGCAATTATCTATTTTTCTTGCTCATCAATGGCTCCCGTGAACTTAGGTACGCTTTAATTACTCTATTATGATATGAAATTGTTTGTTTATAGTCTGATTACATATTGGTGGCATATGGTACCAGAGAAAATGCTGTCAATAATTGATCAGATTGATTAATTTTAAGTATATGGTACAAATTTTGAAATTGCGTAAAATTCCCATATTCATGCATAAACCCTAGGAATTAGGGTTTTTTGAATCTTTGATGTAATTGATAAAAATTGATCTAAGTCTATGATGTACATTTTCTTATCAGTGCCTATTATATGTTTAATTTCTATCAATGTACATATAATGACTGAGAAACTCTCGATTGAATTTTTTCGTGTTCGCGTAGAAAAAATTTTTTTGAATTGTCAGATTGTTTACATGTACATTCGATTGTAGTTTTGATTCATGTTTATGGGTGTCCATCGAACAATTTCACAATGAAATTGCCTGAATCATGTGCCTGTGTTAAGATTTTAAAAGGTAGGAATATTTGAAAAAAATTGAGGAATTCATTTTCTTGGTTTCTGGCTTCAAAACTCCGGATTGATGCTTGAATCATGGTCTCCACATGATATAGAATGTTTTTGTGTTTTTTAAAGTGCTCCGGGACTCGTTTTTTGGTGTTACGTGAACTCAGCAATGGCGGACCGTCCACCATTACTGAAAGCTTCGCTGGAGAGGTTGAAGATGACCTGTCTAACAAAACCCACTTGTAGCCCCATGCACGTGGGGCGCGTGAGGGCCATGTGCTAGGCCCAGTACTTCTCCTGGTCCCCTTGGAATTTTATTTTGTGATAATTTATTATTTTTCCAAAATTTTTTGAAACTATCAAATATTTATTTTAAATTTTTTGTAACATTTGATTTAGTAAAATTGGACCATATTTTTGGAATTTGAGCCTCAAAAATTTTTAAGCATGTTCTATACAATAATATTTTTATTAGTGACAATCACTCTTTGTGGCTATGGATGTGATAAGGAAAATAAATTATAGAAATTATGAAGATTTTGTATTTTCCCACAAAGAAAAATATTAATAATAAAATAATATTCATGAGCCTTCTAGACATTTAGGAATACATTATATTGATGTTAAACATACCCTAACGGTGTGATATTATCAATGTAATTTTGGAATTTGTACTCTAGGTAAGCAAGTAGCATATATATATATATATATTAATGTTTTTTCATTGTTTCTTATACCCTAACGGTATAGTTGCATTGAATGAATTTTTGTATGGACTCTATTGTAATTGAATTTTGTGTGATATATATGACTTACCTTGGTACAATTTTTGTGAAGATAGTTGCATAACTAATTTTGATTAGGAATTCTGTTTATGATTATGTTGTGCACGCATAATTACTATTTCCCAATTTTGGTTTTTTTAGTTTATGTTTTTCAACAACTATCTGCTGTAAGGACTCTTAATAGTACAAATTATGAAGATTGGAAGGAGTCCTTAAACATATACCTCACAATTTCTAAAAAGGATTTGGCTCTTAGAGAGTCTAAGCCGGCTAATCTTACTTCTGAGTCCGATGCTACTGCTAAGAAGTACCACAAACAATGGAATGAGTCAAACCGGATATGTCTAGCGTAATTAAGTACACAATTCAGAAATCTATCAAAGAGAGCATTCTTGACAAAGATACAGCTATTGAATACATGAAGGCTGTAGGGGACAAATTCAAAAAACTAGATAATACTCAAAAGGCTTATTATCTATCACAGCTTGATAATACTTGCTATGATGGAGTGGCAGGCATTAGAGAACACATTATGAAAATGGTGAATTATTACAACAAACTGAAGTCTTATGGAATTGATCTTGGTGAGAGTACTTTGGTTTACCGCGTCCTTCAATCTTTGCCAACTGAATATGGTTTCTTATGAACTACTTATAACTCTCAGCAGGCTGAATTGACAATGGATCAAATGATAGCCATTGTCACTCAAGAGGAAGAAGCAATTAAGAAAAGTAATTCTCATACTCTATCGATTAATTACTTCTCTCATGTTTCGAGTAGTAAATCTAGTGGTCATGATAAGAAAGGAAAGAAGCTAGAAACTAAAAAACCTGTAAAGTCTGGGTTCAAAAAAGGTTATCAGAAGAAGGGTTCACAAAAGAAGTTCTTCAAGGGCAATTGTCACTATTGTAAGAAATCAGGCTATAGGATATCTGAGTGTTTCAAATTGAAGAACAAGAATGAAAGGGAAGGTATATCTTCTGAATTCGTCCTCTAGCTCTAGTTTGTTTAGAATCCAATAGTTTTGAGATACCCTCTAATTTTAAGTATATTGTGAACTCTTTGCAAGGGCTCAGAAATAGAAGGATCCCAAGTGAGAGAGAAAAGAGCATTTTGGGATTTGAAGGCAGTAGAGCTGCAGTAGAATATGTAGAAACTGTTGATTTGTGTTTACCTTCTAGACACATTTTAAATTTAAATAATGTTGTTTATGTACATTCTGCAAGAAGGAATCTGATTTCTAGTTCTATTTTGGATTGAGATAGATATTCCTTTTGGCAAGGAAAAGGAAAGATTGACATTTATTTTAATTTAACTATTGTTGGTACTAGTTTTTTATATAATGGTTTATATCATTTAAGTCATGATAGCTGTTCAGTTGAAACTTCTGTTGCTTCCGCTCATGCAATAGTTGGGCATAAACATGCTAGACCTAATGAAAACTCATCTATGTTGTGGCATCGACATTTGAGGCATATTTCTAGCTATAGATTATAGAGGATAGTTAAGGAAGGTGTTTTGCAGGATCTGGACTTTTCAGATTTTGAAACTTGTGTTGATTGTATAAAGGGAAAACTTCCTGCTAGAGTTAGAAATAAAGGGATGAATAGATCAGAGAATATTCTAGATCTGATTCATACTAATATATGTAGACCCATCACCCTAACTGTTATGGGTGGATTTAAATACTATATCACTTTCAGAGATGATCACTCTAAATATGGGTAGATCGATTTGATACATGAAAAATCAAAAGCATTGGATGCCTTTAAGAAATTTAAGGCAGCTGTTGAATTGAAATCTGGTAGAGTCATGAAATATGTTAAATCTGATAGGGGTGGAGAGTCTTATGGGAGATATACTGAGATTGGTAGAAATCCTATCCCATTTTGCTTTATTCCTGCAAGAGCATGGGATTGAACCTTAGTATACAATGCCTGGTACTCCATAGCAAAATGGGGATGCAGAAAGGTGTAGTCGTACTCTCATGGATATGGTCAGAAGCATGATGAGCCACTCCATGTTACTAGAATTTTTGTGGGGAGATGCCCTGAAAACTGCAACATACATTATGAATTTGGTACTCAGCAAATCCGTGCCAAAAACACCATATGAACTCTACTTTGGAAAGAAACCAAGTGTTAGGCATTTTCGAGTCTGGGGATGCAAAGTAGAAGTAAGACCATATGATCCTCAGTTGAAGAAGCTAGATCCTAGAACTGTTAGTGGTTTTTTCATTGGGTATTGTGCAGGATCAAGAGGTTGTAGATTCTATTGCCCCTCTTACATTACCAGGGTCATTGAGTCAGATTGAGCATTTTATTTTGAAAATGACCAAGATAGTGGGAGCTTAATAGCTAGGGTGATTGAGTTACATGATGAAAGCACTACTTTGCCTATACCCATTTCATCATCACCTAAAACTGATAAGATTGATATTGAGAATCCTACTGAGATAGGTGTAGAACCACCTATAATTGAAACTAGTGAACCAGGTGTTGGGTTAAGAAGTTCTCAAAGAGCTCGTAGGTCTGCAATACCAGATGACTATATGGTTTATTTGACGGAGTGAATGACATGGATCCTATATCTTTCCAACAAGCAATGTCTAGTCCTTAGTCATCAGATTGGTTAGAGGCAATGAAAGATGAAATTGCCTCCATGCATCACAATCATGTGTGGGAACTTAATGAGTTACCAGCAGGATACAAGCCTATTGGTTGTAAATGGGTCTTTAAGACTAAAAGACGGACTAATGGAGAAATTGAAAGGTACAAGGCCAGACTTGTAGCTAAGGGATATAATAAAAAAGAGGGCATTGATTACACAAAAACTTTCTCCCTTGTGTCTACTAAAGACGCGTTCAAAGTAGTTATGGCCTTTGTAGCGCAATTTGATCTTGAGTTTCACTAGATGGATGTTAAAACTGGTTTTTTAAATGAAGACTTGTATGAAGAAGTCTACATGACTCAACCTGATGGATTTATTGAACCTGGTAAGGAACACTTGGTGTGTAAGCTACGGAGATCTATTTATGGATTAAAACAGGCTTCTAGGCAATGGTACTTGAAATTTGATGAGGTTATGACCTTGGAGAGATTCACTGAGAATGTTTCTGACCATTACATTTATTAAAAATTCAAAGGCAATGATTTTGTGATCTTGGTGCTCTATGTGGATGACATCTTATTAGCTAGTAATTCATTGTGTCTCTTGAACGAGACAAAATGAATGTTGTCATGCCACTTTGACATGAAGGACCTTGGTGAGGCTTCATTTGTTTTGGGGATTCAAATCCATCATGATAGATCTCATGGAATTCTGGGTTTATTTCAAGCAGCTTATATTGATAAAGTGCTAAAAAAATTTAGAATGGACAATTGTGCTCCTAGTCCAGCTCCTATTCAGAAAGGTGAGACAATGTCACGATCTTATTGCTCTCAAAATGCTAATGAAAGGGCTGAAATGGATAAGATTCCTTATGCTTCTGCTGTTGGCAGTCTCATGTATGCACAAGTATGAACTCGTCTTGATATAGCTTTTGCTATTAATGTACTTTGTAGATATTTGAGTGATCCTGGTAAGGATCATTGAAAAGCTACTAAGAAGGTTATGAGATATCTTCAGGGCACTAAGAATCATATGTTAACCTATAGAAGATCTAATTCACTTGAGGTTATTGGCTATTCTGATTTAGATTATGCTTCTTGTATAGATGATAGGAGATCAACCTTTGGGTATGTGGAGGAGCTGTTTCATGTAAAAGTGTCAAGCAGACACTTACAACTACTTCAACTATGGAAGCGGAATATATTGCATGTTATGAAGCCACCTATCATGCCGTCTGGTTGAGGAAGTTGATTTCCGGTATGCATTTGATTAATTCTATATCACATCCTCTTACCATATTTTGCGATAATTCATCCGCTGTGCAATTCTCTCAAAATCACAAGAATTCAAGCCGCACTAAGCACTTTGATGTAAAATTCATGTTCATCAAAGAGAAAATTACAGAACCTCAGATTCGCAGAGTTCACATTTCCAGTGAGTATATGCTTGCGGATCCCATGACGAAAGGCTTGCCCGTTGGAGTATTTAACAATCATGTAACCCATATGGGTCTTGTTACTTTTATAAAGCCTTAGTTTAGTGGGAATTTGAGATATCTTGTCATTCATCTATGTAATTTTTTTTGTTGATGCATTTTATATCATTTGTTTCCAAACGGATTCAATGATTCTGTGTGAATGTGCTTTAATATCACTTGTTTCCCTATCAGACTTAGTGATTCTGTGTTGTTTTTTTATTAAGCTGTGGTTGAAAATACCAATTTCGCATTTTGTTCTAGTCAAATGATGAAACCTTATGTTTATTGTTATTTGCTTCCCCAACGGATTCAGTGATTTAGTGAAGTTTCATTTTCTGATTTTTTTTGTTGAGGCTTAATATATATGCTGAGGGCTTGATTTGTATATTTTGGAATTATGGCACTTGCTCTACTTAATTAATCAATGTCATCCAAGTGGGAGATTGTTAAAATAATTTTAAATAATTATGTGAATTGACATTAATTGATTAATTAAGAGGAATAATTAAAATCAAGCAATTGGTATTTAGTATTAAAATATTAAATCTAGAATAGATTGGGCCTATGTTAAAGGTGTGCAGCCCAATGATAGGTAGGGTTACATGCTAGCCCATTAGGCGGAGGTCCCAATTGGCAGCCCCTTAGTAGCCAGCAGTTCCCTATCACAAAGGCTGGTTATATGGAGAAAGAGATATAAAATTATTATTAATATCATTAGGGTTATTAAGATGAGGTCTAATCAGTTTTAACACACGATCTTAAAAAAAACTGAGTGAGTCTGCATCCAGTAACCCGACTATTGAGAAAATCTCTTCTCTCTCTCTCTCTCTCTCTCCATCTAAGAAAAGTTTTTTTTGTAACCTAAGGGGAAAAACCAATTGCAATTATCTATTTTTCTTACTCATCAATGGCTCTCGTGAACTCAGGTACACTTTAATTACTCTATTATGATATGAAATTATTTGTTTATAGTCTGATTACATATTGGTAGCATATGCTACACAAGCAATGAAGCAGGATGCATGAATATATCGAACTGAATAGCGCCCAATAGAAATACACCGATCAAGAGCCCCAACTTTCCAAAAAAAGAAAAAAAATCTCTTTCCCCCTTAATGAAAATCATGATGTTTTGCACATATCGACTCAATTGAATCAAACTAAGATAATCTAGAATCATAGAACGAACAACGATTAAACCCAATTTAATGATTTCACAAGGAAATCGAAAAACTGCCAATTTATAGGGTTTTGGAACCAGAAAAGTTGGGGGCTTTTAGCAGATTTGTAAAACCACGAACATTTAATAATCTCAAGCCACAAACTGGTAGCTTTGCTCTGATACCATATGCTAACAGTATGAATTACATATGAGATAATAAAATTTTTAATTAAGATTGATGAGTAATGAGAACCTACATCACCCTTAGTGTTTGGAATAGAGAAGGAGATAAAAGGGGTTACCGTGTGACACTCTCAAAATTAGGTTGTTAGTATAGCAGCATTACCACTATATTTATAACTCCAATAATTAATTAAATAATTATTTAATAATACTAAATCTCTCTCCTTCCCTAGTAAATCAATATCATGATAGGAAACCCACTTACTATTAAAAAGGCTGCAAGCTGGGGGTAAAACCTTTATCCAACAAGTTTATGTATAAACCAACAGATCACAGAATATACACAAACAATTAGGACCCAATCTGTTCTAGGCTTAGTACTCAAACAAAAACAAATTACCCGATTAAGTCCACGAATATCCTAATAATTAATTAATATTAATACACAAGAAAATTTAACTAAAATTTTTCAACACATACTTCTTGATCAGTCAAAACTACATTAACAGAATTTATGATCAGTTAACCTTATTTCATTTCTCCTTTACTTTTCTTCACCAAGGTTTTTTCTTAATTTTTAAGTGAATAGAGGAATTCATTATCCTAAAATTATTTACAAGGGATTCCAGAACTGCCAGGCTAAACAACAGAGCAGAAAGTGAAATTAAAAGTATTGGGTAATCCTCATGGCCTTTTTAGAGTAGTGAACCATAAAGAACATATCCTAGTAAGAATTCCTACAGTATTGAAATGCTGGTCAGTTAAAAAAAAAAATAATCCTAATTTGCCAAAGAAGCTAGCATGTGAGCCCAAATGCCAGTCGGCAATTAAGATAAACTTTCTTATGATGAATATTTGAAAAAATCCCGAATTAAAATGGCTTGCCATGGAAATCTTGAAGATGCTCTTCAGGGATGAGAATGTTCCAAACAGATTGAGCCACAGGACATTTTCGCAGAACATAATATATGTCCTCCACCCCCAAATTACACACTTTTAACATAGGATCATGAGTAAGTTTCCTGAGTGCTATCTCAGCATTTATGAACATCATATTTTGTCTAAGTTTTAATATAAAATAATAAAATTTTTTTTTATTTAAGTCTAATTTAATAAAGTTGAAAATAAAAAAAAAGTGTTTCCATTAGAGTTTAATTTAATAAAGAAAAAATATAAACAAATAATTGATAAATCCTAAAAATTAATAATTTCACAAAAGTAATCTTATCTTAAAGATATGAATTTTTTCTTTATGAGATTTTCAAATCCTTTGAGATTTAGATTTATAAAGAAAAAAATAATAAAAACTAAATAAAAATGTATCACTAAAGATTTGAATTTGGTTGCAGTATTATTGCAATTGAAAAATAATAATAGTAAAGATAAAATAAAAAGTAAATAATAAATGATTTGATTTGATTAAACATTATTAATAATTTGTATTAGATTTTCATCCTCTTGTCTATATAAAGGAAAGGTAGGTAATAAGGAAGGGGAAGTAAAAAAAAGAAAATAGAGAGGGGGAAGGATGAAAGGATGATTGAGGAGATAAGAAAAAAAAAGGAAAAATAAAGGAAAATAGATTGAGGGAAGGACGAGAGAGTTATTGAGAGTCGAGAAGAAGAAAAAGAAAGAAAGAAATAGTGAGTTGGAAAAGCAAGGAAAGAAAAAAATTGTGGGGAGCCTTATGAGATGGAAAAAAAGAGAGTGGGTTTGTCTGTTTCTAATTTTTAAAATTCGTTATTTTTTTTCTTTTTTATTTTATTTTATTGTGAGTTATATTTTGAGATAACATCTCATACCCATAAGTATCTCAAATAGAGAAAAATACATATTTTATACATTTGAGAAAGAGTTATTCTTACTTATTTTATTTTACTTTTTTTTTATTATTTTGTATTACATCCACAACTCCAAACTAGTGATTTCATATTTGAAATTAATTTTGGATAGTGGTGACACTCTATTTCTTTCATTATTTAATTTGTTTTACAGCCTTGAGGCAAAATTCTTATATATGTAGATTAATGACCCGAGTTACTTATAGTCTCTCTATTTGTATTTGAGAAAAAAGCAATAAAATAAGATAATATGATTCTTATTGACAAACTGATTTTTACTTCTAAAAAAAATTAATGGATAATAATGAGTATTGGTGCGGGTACGTGACACTTTAGTTAAATAATTTCTTCATTTTAACAACATAGTTCAATGTTTCCTCCTGTTTGTATGCACATTTATATTTTTGGTGGCTTTAGAATGATATTTCTGTAGATGGAGGTAAAGCATGACTGACGTAAATATTATACAATATCAAACTATTGAGGTTGTGTGGTTTGTTGCATTATTTTTCTCTGCTACGGTAACAAAACTCTTTCATCTCTAGCTTATAGTTTATTTTTTATAATATTATACCATCATACAATCACCATTTATAAGATTGATTTTTGTTATTAGAATATCACTATGTGAGATTTGTAGAATTTTTGCATATATTAATTTACTATGTGCAACATAGGGCTTTCCAGTATACTAATTTAATTATATATATATATTGGATCTCATGGTTGTTATTTTAGAAATTCAAATAAAAGATTCCTTAACTTTGAAATTAAATATTTATCATAAATGGAATATTTTTCTTTTTTATAATAGTTTTCTATTAAATTTTTTTAAGAGAAATCATACTCTGATATGCTTATGCTAGTATACTTTGGTGTGGCAATTTAACAAGTTCATAGCACTCGACAACTTTATCAGACTCGTTTTATCAGTTTTAATCTGACACCAGACACTAGTTCCATGATGCCACCTCTGGCCTTCTTTTCTAGATTTGGATTCCATGCAGTCCATGGTATCCTATCCAATCCAAACGGAGAAATCTCATCTACCTCTTTTAATCTGACAATTGTCATCGCGCCACATCATCCACTACGGGTTTCAAAATGATGTCATTCCACTTAGCAATGCAATGAATGACATTACGCAATGATAGCCGTCAGATTGAAATAGATGAATGAGATCTTTCCAACTATATTGGACTGAAAATCCATGGACTACACTTTTGCTTCTCCTTAGCTTAAGGACAAGAAAAGGAAGTATAAGAGTAAGATCTACAGAGTTGGTTAAGCATACAAGAGATCTCACACATAAGAACTCAAGGCAGAGAAAGTTAGATTATGACAAAGAATAATGAGGTTTAATCTACCAAAACAGCTAATAGGAGATCGGTTTTGAACATGAGTTTTTCTTCTATTTCTTTTCAGTTTCATACTAATTTTTCTTTTATACCAACAAAAGGGGAAAAAACTTTCTTTACCGTGCAAACTTAAGCTGGCATGAAAATCCTAACTTTTACTGTGAAATTTATACATAAGATGAGAATGAAGAGGTTAAGTGCCCTTGTGAAACACTTCCTGTTTAATCAACTGAACTTCAAATGTCAAGCAACTAAATATAAACAATCTTCTTTTAGCACCATTCAATACATTTTTCTTTTAACATATATTCATCTTCTGACAAAATGCTTTAGAAAAAGAAAATGAAAAATCAGGGAATCATTCTTCTTATTTATTACACAACTCAATACTTAGGGAAAAATCATCTCATAGGTAACATTCTGTATCCTAGTAAGGTATGACTCTCAAGACAACTCCAGAAAGGAGAACATATTTGCAATTAAACTCTTGTTCTTTTTTTCTGTGAACTTATAGTCACATATTTTAAAAAGCATATTGTTTATGAACTTAATTCCTACTTTAGATTCAGTAAACAGAACATGTACCCAAATATCTATTAAATGCAATATATTAAACTCATATTTCTATTGAACAAATTATAAACTTTCTCATACACAATCAGTCATATTTGTTACAGAGAAAGTACATAATATGAGTTCAGAATGAAAAATCAAGACCATAACCACATAGTAAACCTCATAAACTAAGTACAAAGGGGGGGGGGGTGAAAAATACATCTAAGTTCTTCAACTTTGAGTCATTTGCAAACAAACCATCAACTATTGAAATAGAAAAATAAACATCCCATTTCAAGACTTAGATCCTTCAGTCCACCTTCTCATCAAATCCTGCCATCCAAGATGCCACTTCAAACTCTTTTAATTATCAATTGCTATGCTACTCAAGTTCCATGCCTCAAAAGTTTGCCCCCTTAAATTAACATAAAATTTTGGATTGAAGGGCTTTCCTATGCAGTTAGAGATTTTTGGTGCAACATTTGGGGGATTTGGTTGTAGACATCTCAGGTAACACTAATTGAACAGATTCTCAAAATACTGAAGGATAATATAATAGCTTGTGGGATATAATTTGTCTGGGTTTAAAAGTTCAGAGAAGTGTCTGTAAATCACTCAAAGTTGAAAGGGGAATTCCAAATGAGAAATTGGACAAAAGAACAGAAGGGATTCAAGGAAATGAAGAAGAAGGTGTATAGGTTTCTCAGCTACCTCTAGCACAAGTGGTGATTACCTCACAGCCTCTGCGATAGGGATTTGCCTGCCTAGCATGACAATTGTAGTATGAAGCTCCAGGTCTGTCACATGGAACCATGTCTCTTCTGAGAGTATCATAGCTGATGTACTTCTTCTGCATTGCCAGAATTCTCCTATTGCTCTCAGAATCCATCATCATCGTCTCTGTATTTCCCAAGCTCAAGCACTCTACAATGCTTCCTGTGCAAACCCTTTTCGTCATTATGTCAGAAATTTCAGTGTGCTTGACCAAATTGAGGTCCACAGCAGGTAGGCCATTGCAGATTGCCAGATAGAGGGAGGACGTGAAGAAGAAGAAGGAGAAGAATCTGGTTTGGGACATTGTGTTTGGAGCTTTCTGGGTTTCAGAATTTTTTTGCTGTTGGGTTTTTGTTGCGATTTGTGCTGGGAAAGTTGGAATCTTTGGTGGTTTGGAGGGTAGCTCGCAAGTCAGAGGTATTTATTGTATTTGTACAATTGTACAGCACAATCAGATTGATTAGGGTCACTGTGTCATTCGTTAAAAAAAAAAACCCTTAAAATAAATAATTTTGATTAAAATTTTAAATTAAATTATAAAAATTTGTTCAATAAACTATAATTTTTAAATTTTAACAATTTGAAAGACATACTGTATAATTTGATTTTTTTAATTTTTCTTATAATTTAAAGATATTTAAGATAGTTTTTAATTTAATCACTATTATTATATTTTTATCAACACTTGCTGTATAATAATTAGTTTAGACAAGACAACGTATAATTAATTATATTAATTTCTGGTAAAAAAATTAATTACATTTTTCCAAAATATATATAAATTAATTTTACTTCATCATTTAGTTATACTTCTTTCTTTGATATATATCATATAAATTCAATGGCCAAAAAATCATACAAATTCATTATAAGAAGATATTAATGATAATTTTAATAAAATCAAGAAAATTTTTAATAATATAAAATAAATAAAAAATTATTACATTTAAAGTTTTCATTATAAATTTTAAATTATAATGGTTAAATTAAAAGTTAAATAAAAATAGAAACATAAAAGATATAACTTTAAGAAAATGCTATTTCAATTTAAATTTGACCATTTTAATCAAATTATAATTTAAGTTTTTTTTTAATATAATTACTTTGAAAATATAATAATGATGAAAAATTGAAGTGGAAGTCTCTTTTAAAAAACTGAAGAGAAATCGGCTATTAGTGGGATATTGTTGGTAAGGAATTGTGGAGTAAAAGGAACGAATGGTTGCAATTTGCCTAACAAATTTCACGTTTTGTCAAAAAAGTTAGGCCACTTCCTTTCATCTTACTCTATCTTCTAATCATAACATTCATTCACATCAATGTCACCAATGTGTGTGCCTTTTATGCCTTTGTAGAATAATGGTCTTCTTCTGTATTTAAATAAAAAATAGAATAAAATTTACTTATTTCAAAGGTGAATCATAAATGAGCAGACTTTTTAACTGTATATATAACAATTTTTCAACAAAATCAATTTCTCAATCAACCTCCTTTTCAACCCAAAAATAAATTGTTTTTATGTGGTATTTTGTTTTATCAACTGCGTAATCATTAGGTTTCCGAATAACAACGGACATTTGAATTTTGATGTCTTAGGATATGTTTGGCATAAAAAGGAAGAGAAAAAATACGGGATAATGCACTAAAAAATTACTTAATTTATTTAATGTCCATTTTTTTTTCTTTTTTGGTAAGAATACGATGATCATTGATAGCACTGAAGAAAAGGTAATCTCTCACACACTATAGTTTTTACCCTTGCGTGACAATTAGGTCTCACTTGATAGCATTGGAGGACAGGTAATCTCAATCGAAATATATAATATTTTTATTATCATTATTTAATAGTAATTATTTTTTTTATTTTTGTTTTTTATATAAATAATGTTTGTCATCCATAAAATCATGTTTTTCATTCTATTTCATTTAGGCCTCACTTGATAGCATTGAGGGAAAGATACTCTTTTTTTCTTGTACAAAAACTGAAATTTATTATTATTATTATTATTATTATTATTATTACCACCACCACTACTACTACTTAGCAGTAATTATTTTATTATTTTTTCTAAGGGACTAAAAAATATTTATCATAAATAAAATCATGCTTTTTTTTTGGTACAAAAAATCATGCTTTTCATTCTATTTCATTTAGCCAACTGAATGAATCCTCAACATGACCTGAGCTTGAGGTAATAGATAAACAAAGGCCATCAAATGGATTGGGCTGACCACATCGTAGGCCCATCAAATAAGCCCAAAACCAAATAAGGGACTTGTAGAGCTTGAGGCAACAGAGAATGGGAAATGCATTCGGTGCTCATAATCAATCTAATGCATCTAGATTAAAACTAGATAATCTAGATTTAATTTAATTTTAATATTATACTTTTATTTTATTAGATACAGAATATAAAATAAAAATAATTTTATAAATATCACTTTTTTAAAAAAATAATATTATCATTTAGAAAAATTAAAATAAAAAATTTTAAATTTAAACTGACCAGATTAAAACTGAATTAAAGACAGTGGTGAGCACCCAATGAACGCCATGTGAAGAGCAATGTGATAGTAGGAGAGTGGAAGACGTTAGGTTGTAATTTACTTTTGTCAATACATACTATGATTTCAGCTCCTTGAAGAAAAGGGTTCGTCTGATGTGTAAATGAAAGGAAAAAGGAAGTTCAATTTCCACTGAAAAAATAAAATAGAATGAAAAATGTAATTTTTAAATAAAAAATGTCATATATGTTTTTAGATAAAAATTAATAAGAAAATAGCTATTGTTGGATAATGATTACATGGATATAATAATAGATGCTTCACATCTCAATTGTCTTGTAATGAAAAAGGAATCTTTTTGCATAGTACAAAGCAAACAGAACCTTAACTATTTTGCTTTACAGCTACATTTCCTTTTCGCTTGTTCTCACATTTAGTTCAACAGATTTTGTGTTCAGCTTAACGGATCCAATTAAATCAGTGCTTTCATTAACCCTTGCATCATTTGACAAAACACGTGGAGGATAGTTTAGTAAATTTTGGATTTAGATACTTTTTTCAGGGGTGAACATAGTCAATGTGTAACATCTTACTTTTATCTATATTTTTTCATATATTATAGTATGTACAATACTCAATTAGCTCATATTAAGAGCTTGAACCATTAATAGAACCAAAATATTTAAATAAAAAAAATTATACTATTTATTTGGTTCTCAAGTATTCTAGAGGAACTTTGAAAAATCATAACTTATTCCAGAAAAATCGTATCAATGTGGTTCAAGTCTCTAAATGAAACTAGAAACATGATACACAAGATAAAAATATAAAAATTTCCTTTAATCTTACCAATTTATACAATTTATTGCTCAAACTTACACTATACAAATGGTCATTTCTCTCTTTTTCAGGATTTTGGCTGTAAATTTAATAATTCATATCTAACTCTATACTGAACCAAATCATATATTCTATATGCCATTGGAAAGATATATATGTCTACTTATCTTCATATTTTTCTTATACATTTATTTAGTCTACACAGGGCACAGCATCAATTTGAATCACTAGGGATCAGAACATCACTTTTTCTGGAACAGTCTTGGAAAAACTTGTATATCTCTCATTGTACAGCTCCAATTGAAATCAAACCAGTGGTATATTAACCTCAAAAGATAAATATTTTCATAAATGTAAGTCACTAAATTTTTGGAGCTCTGTACGATTTTATATTACTTTTCAAAGAGAAGTAATATATTCAGTAAAATTCGCAACTTTCACATCACTATCCAGTTTTGATCCTGAATTTTAAAATTACACTATAAATCATACATATATTCAAATTACATGTTCTTTAGCTCATTGGAAAGCTTGTTCTCTCTAGTTTCAAGAAGTATATAACACTTGACTTACTTGCCCTGTTTCAGTTAAATAGTGTTGACTTTACTTCCATTGCTACAAAATGAACTTCTAGTTATATAACATGGAAAAGTAAACTTCATAACAAGCTTACATGATCATTCCATGTTTCAAATCCATGTCAAATATTTCATAAGGCTCATCAGGACATAATAGCACAATGGAATAGATTTAAAAGCATATACATGATTTTATACATAATTTCAAAATATACACTCATAGCTTGAAAACACCATCAAGCATCATTCTTTTCTTCATTCTCCTTGCCTTTTCTTTAGACTCCTTTGCTATAGTATGTGCCTTTCATTTGGGATGCTTGAGGAGGTGAGATTGGGGGTAATCTCAGTAGCAAGTTACATTTTATGTAATTATGTCAATCATGTCAAATAACTCACATTTGATCACATTTAATTACATCAATCATATTTAAACAATAAATTGCCACATTGATCATAAAAAATTTGGCAGCATAACAGCTTAGAAAATGAACATCCCGAGGAATAAAACCCCTCATTTTATAGCCAAGACCAATCAAAGAAATCACAATTGCAATATGGCAACACAATTTAATCATAGAAAGACAATAAAAGAACATAAAGTAAGAATATGAAACTTAGCTACTTTTAGTGCTTGCACTTGGCTTTCCTCTTTAAACCAAAGCTTCCTCTAGTTTTTCCAAGCTTCCTTAAGTCCCTAAACATCATTAAACATATGCTCAAGCCACTGATTTCATGGCTAATCACAAAAAGCTCTTATAAAACTCTTGAAACCCTTAAATTTTCAAACTCTTTATCTTAAGCTTTATCTTTGAGCCAACACTTGTTCTAGAGGTTTTTGGCCATGTGGAATCCATTTTTGGCATCAAATTAATGATATTCCCACTCTAAAAATTACTTCTAGGGCTGGCCGAAATCTGCCCCCTTTAGAAAATATGTATTTTTCATTTGCTTGCTTCAAGACTTAACAAACTTGCTTTATTTCACAACTACTTATGCTTCCTCATGGTTTTGTGATTTGGAAACACTTTCCCTTCCATAAACATGCTTTGACCAAAACTGCACAGAGATTAGAGATGAAGAAATTTCATGGAAACAAACTCCTACACCCAAGAAACTAGGATAGAACACTTAAGTGTTGCAAGAGAAACACTTACCTATTTTTTTGGAATTTTTCTTCTTATTTTCCATCACTTTTCATCTCCTTCACGTAGCCTTTCTTTCTCCATCACCTTGCTGCAGCTTCTCCTCTCCTTTTCTTGCCCAAATATGTCGCACAATATGAGCCAAGGAGGGAGTATTTATAAAACTTTGTGACTAATAAAAAGTTGCCACCAAATCTTCTTGAATTTTTCTTGGAAATCCATACAAATTATTAATTTAATGCAATTTTATCATGTGCTGCAGATGGAGCACGAATTTGAGGGCATTTTGGTTCAAAAATTTTAGATATTTACTTATTCAGACATATCCTGGACCGGTCTAGACAATTAAAGCTACTTTAGCAATATATTTTACTATTATTGAGATACTAATTATAATTATATTGGGATATAAAATTACCATAATATGCTTATCCCAATTGGTCCAAATATAAGACCCACACATTTTTCTTGAATGAATACTGCCTCTTCCTGCAGTCCAAACTGACCTTTATCGGGTAAGACATTAATATTAAATCATAATTACCCAATAAATATTATTTTGATCTTAATAAATTTCATACTAAATTACATTGGTCTTAGCTCATTGAGAGTTTCATTTTGACTATAATTTTTCATATTTACAAAAATACCCTTGACCCAGGACAAATTTATAATTTTTAAAACTTTCGGGTCTTAGGTGTAATTTTTGCCAAAATATTTGACTTCCCTTCTCCACGTGAATTCTTATCTGTTTGTGGATAAATTTATCATTTCCATAATTCTTAAGGAAAAAATATAATTTCTCATTTTTTCGTCTAATCGGGAAAAATGACCTCTTTGCCCTATTTCAAGTAAAACGGTGTCGGCCCGTGTTTTGCAAATTTTCTATGCATTTTTAGTTATCTAACATTTTAGGGATGTTACAGAGAAAGCTCTTTTAACTGTTTCAATTGTCATTGGTAGTATCAAAGTTAACTTTAGAAGCAAAAACACCAATGGATATACAATATGCTTCCTAGTCTCTACAAGCTTTATAGAAAGATCACTGATTCCTTCCCATTTTGAAAATGCAATGTTAGAGCACATATTTGTGAAATAATTTTGAAGATGACAATTTAGAGCTAGAAGTTCTATAGGAGAAAATTTTGAATGATAAAATTGAGCCAAACAAATAAATTCCTCCTTATCAAACGTAGAAAATGAATCTCTTGGATTTAAGCATGCTACACGAAGAAGCAACTCAATATTCACTTATGTAAAATGATCATTCAACTCTTAAAGTTGTTGATCAATTACTTGATAGAATAATTCAACTTGAAAATGATGCAAGTTAAAAACTTTTTCAATTTTGTGCCTTGACTTTCCTTGTCATGGAAAGGTATCATTCATATTTGGAATGACAATATTGTACTTTTCACAAAACAATGAAAATTCATTAAGAAAAGAATGTCAATCATCATCCCTTATACCTTGCAATCTTTGCTTGGACATTGTAACTAATTTCATAGCATTTACAATATCCTGATCACTTCTTTGTAATGCTTGAAATAACTCAAAAGTAATCCCCAAAATGTTTTTCGTTAAGTTCAAGATGAATACAAATTCAAAACATTGCATAGAATTCAATAGAGCACATGGCTCAGCTCTCTACTTTAAACTTGTGACATCTTCCTCAACAACTTCAAACACATCAATAATAAAGAGAACAAAGAAACTAGGCTAAGTAGTATACCATAATGTGAGCCCTATCTAGTATCCCCTACCCTCTTGATTGTGGTTTCTCCGTCTTGCAATGCTCCTTTCACCTTAGCAGTATGACTTGCATGAATGAATATCTTGGCTCTTACATGAAGCTCCAACAACATTAGACAAATGAGCAATTGTATTAAAAAACAATGCAATTTCAACATTTTTTTTGCTACTATAACAAGAGCTAATTGGAGTTAATGGGCAAAGTAATAAATGTAGAATGCATGATTATTCTCTTTTAATATCAAACTTTTTAGAGCATTAAATTTGCTTTGCATATTACTTGCTCCATTGTATCCTTATCCCTGTAATCTTGACTAACTTAACCCATGTTTTGCAAATAATGACTCCAGAGCTGATTTTAATGATAGAGCATTGGTGTTGACAAAATGAACAACAACAAGAAGGCGCTTTATAACTTGTCCTTTCTTGTTGACATAACATAAAGCCACAACCATTTGTTCCTTAACTGAGATATCTCAAGATTCATCAATCAAAATAGTAAATAAATTATTTCCTAAATCATTAAGTATAACTTTAGCAGTCTCACTATAAGCAGCTCTAACAATGTCTTTTTGTATTTTAGGAGTTGTTAATTTGAAATTTCCACGTGCATTTTTAAAAACTTTATGAATGACTTCATTGTGATCAGTAAGGAAATTTAGAAGCTCAAAAAAATTCCCTTGATTACCAGAAGAAAATGACTCATCATGACCAAAAAAGTCTAACCCTTGATGCAATAAAAATTGAATACAATCAACTACTGCAGTCAAATGAATTCGATATTCTTCTTTAATTTGATTAGACTGTTTTCATAGAGCAACTTCAATATGTTGCTTTTATTTCATTAAAGCTTCACATTTTAAAGGGTTAACTATGAGAACTATTTGGACTCCCAACATGAACTTGAAACCTATTACTTTTTTCCCAATTTGTAAAACCTTTTGTTATAAAAGCATCACCACTACCTTTATGTTCTCCAACATTTGATCTCATAAGATAATAGCATAAGCAAAATGCAGTATCTTCCTTTTAATTGTATTCTAATCAATTGCCGTATTTTAAATATCAATATGGATTAAATCTACGAGAGGTATTTCTAAATTGCCTTTGTGAAAAATTGACCTCTTTTGTTGACAAGAACCCTTTTGTAGATAATATCTTCTAATTCTATCTCTATCATTTGGATGATAATTTGAAACTTTTGGCCTTAAACTAGGATCATTAGGAAGCTTTCCCAAATCGAATTCCAAAAATCTTTTTCTTATAGATGTGGATTTTCCTTGGAGAAAATTTTGCATTGTTGGAACCTAAAACTAAAATAAATATAATCATAATTAATTTCACAATTGAAAAACAAAATATCCTTAAAAATATAAAACTTTATTATAAATGAAGAATTATATTAAAGAAACAAATCACAAAAATTTAAAAAACCGTGGTCCCTAATCCCAAAATGACAAAAGATATATTAATTCAATATTATATAACCAAAAGGAAAAAGAATGAATGGTGTGATCCCAAGATTAGCGAGCAACATAGCAAAAGATTCAATGCTATAGTGGTGGGTCCATTATGATATATCAATGCAAACTTTGAAAAAAGAAAAGAAGGATTTGTGGGTCAATTTACTGGGAGAACAGAACAGAAGGGAAGTTGTAAGTCACAACTTTCAATCTTCTCTTGAATTTGATTCTTGAAGTATGTTGAAGGATGTTGGCGTCTACTGTGAATGAGAAGCAAAGATAAGACCATGATGTGGCTAGTCACTTAAGAACCAGGGTGAATTGGGTGATGCAAAATTTTCATCCTTTTTGAATTGCAGCCCAAATTCACCGGATGTGCAACAAAATAGGGATAAACAGAGAGAGTTGAGTGCAACAATTGAATAGAAAAGATAAAGAATAGTACACATCAATTTATACTGGTTTAGTCTAACCACTTAGCCTACGTCCAGTCCCCAAACTACCACTTAGAATTTTTCACTATATCCCACAGGTTTGATCTGGGCACCTGTGAAGTCTCAGTACATCTCACAAGTTTCAATAGGCACTTGTGAAGCCACTCTCTTCACACCCTTACAAAATGTGTAATATTCCTTAGTGTTTCCCCACACTAAGATTATACCTAGAAATTATAAAAAAGAATGAATGTAGAATACAAACTCTCTCTTAGAGTAGATGATACATTGAAAACTCATACAATTGAAGTGGGTTTTTCAAAGAAAGCTGACATAAAAAGATTTTATGTATATGAATAGCATTTTCGAATAAACTCTCTTAAGATTGTTTCCTATAAGTTCAAATGATGTTCTGTTGATAAATTTGTAGTGTAACTAGACATTAGACACAAGATCTATCTGTTAGAAATGTTAACCAATGGTTACTCTACAAAACTAGCCATTCAACAACTGCATTTAATGCATATGACACTTTGAAATTCGAATTTTGGGTGCCAATAAACAAATTTTGTAGAGACAATAAGCTAAAGACTTTAACATTAAACTTCCAAAATTCGTCTGTTCAAGAGTGAAATTCGAATTTTGATTTTGTCAAATATATCTCATGTTAAAATATATGAATTTTCATATTCAAAATGTCTTTGTTGAGTGTGAACAGTTATTTCATGTTTCTACAGTGCACTCAAAATTCAAATTTTGGACGCCCAAAATTCATTTATCAGTGGCAAGCTCAATATGGCACAAAAGCTCTCCTATTTAAAATTCAAATTTTGTATTTCAAAATTTGTCTGTTAGAAATAAGCTCTAACTAGATTCACAAGTTCTTATTTTAAAATTCGAATTTCGAAATCCAAAATTTGTCTGCCAGAGGGACTAATTTTGAACTCTTTTTGTGTTTTAATATTAGACGAACTTTGATATGACTTCAGATGAATTTTGCACTTTTCACAAATTATGCTTGACTCGAAATTCAAATTTTAACATTTGAAATTCGTCTGTCAGAGGTGATACCTCTGGAACTTCGAATTTGAGTAAGCAAAGTTCGAATTTTCAACAAAATACATAAACATTAACTTCAAAATTCATCTGTTAGTCAATGTTTTCTAAATTTAACATATGCTAACATCTGATTTACTTAAACTAACTCATTTAAAACATATGGTAATAAGATTAAGTAATTTTCAAAGATTAAAACTACCTCAAAATCTAAGTGAAAATAAAATATACTTAGTGATTATATCTCACTCAAGAAAGGAAAAGAGAAAGAATGTTCCAAAAATGAAAGATCAGAAGGGAGCATGCCACTTCTGATCACTCTTTCTACTTGAACTATGCTACATTTAATATGTTATACTTACAAATCAAGTAGTTAGTTCAATTTATAAATCCAACTTATTTTATAAACCATAAAAACATAGTAGATATATTAGTACATAGCATAATATATGCATTATAAACTCAATTAAATATATGCTAATGCACATTTTGTTTCGTTAAGGAACATTATATATATTAGATACATATGATGCATTTGTTCCATTTACTCTATATTTGTCATCATCAAAACTTATATTATACTAAACCTACCACATAACTCCACAAACTTTTGTCTAAAGCTTCCAGATTGAATGGGCAAGGGCAATTGAATGAAAGAAGATGAAGAAATAGATAGTATAAGATGTATAGAGATAAACTTGAGATACAGAATTTGATAGAAAATGAGTAAAATAGCAAGTTTTTATGTGAGGAAATAAAGAGAAACGTTTTTGCAAAGTGTCCTAGTTAGAAAACGTATTTCTAGTTTGATCCTTGGGAAATATTACAGAAAAAGGACCTAAAAGAAGGTTATTTGCAGTTTGGTCTCTCCCTAGGGCAATTTTATAATTTTTAAAATTTATATCAAAATAAACCTTTTGATATGATGGACCCAATGGAATAATGTATTGTGTCCAAAAAAATCAAACTGGAAAAAATTAACTCACAAAACAATGTCATTTTGCATAAAAGACAAAAAGATCACTATGGGCTCCACAAAAGCAGAAAAAGTAAAAAGAAAAGTATGTGAACCCCACATTTACACTATTTGGGACATAATATTAAATTAAAAGCAGATTCAAATATAGTTATATCCTGTATTGATAAAATAACAAAATACTGTAAAAATAACTTTATCTATCCAGACATAAAGTAAATCAATATATGACATATCTGAACTAAGAAAAATATGTAGTATTTTGCTCTTTCTCTCTCTCTCTCCCCCTAGATGGCGCCACATATTGCAGCATGTGGAGGATTGGAAATATTTTATTATTTCTTGCTTTTTCACGAATATTCAAGAATGCACACATGGCAAGTTTTTGTGAATTTGCTTCTTTTATAAATACTCTCTCTTGGCTGACCAAAGCAAGGAAAGAAGAGGAGAGACACAACTGAAAACACACAAGAAAGGAGAAGGGAGGTGTGAAGAAGAAGGAAGAAAAAGAGAAGAGAAAAAATTTAAGAAAAAACGTAAGTTATTCTCCTTTGATGCTTTAAGGCTTCTAGCATAAGATTTAGGTAGTTTAAGCTAGTTCAAGTGAGTTTTCTCCTCCTCCTTGTTGAGTTCAAATATTGGCCATGAGTGAGGGGAAGGAAAGGGAGTGTGTTCTTACATGAAAATGGAGAGAAAGTGTGAGAAATTGCAAGAAAAGTAAGTTTGGTTATGTTTAGAACAAGTTTTTAGAAAAATCATTTTTTCCCTCTTGTTACCCTGTTTTGACTAGACCAATTGGGTAAGAAAAAGTTGGAATTTCATGGATTTGATGTCAAAAATAGATTCCTCATGGTGAAAAATCTTAAAAACAAGTGTTGGAATATTGAAAAAGGTAAAGATAAATTATAAGTTTTTAGGGTCTACTTGAGGCTTTTTGAGGTAACCCTTTGATTTAGTTGATTTAGTTAGTATTTAATGTTGTTTTAGGACTTGAGGAAGCCTAAGTAAACTAGTGGAAGCCTTGGAATCAAGTGTGATAGCCAAAGGAATACTTAAAGGTAACATAGTTTTATTTCTTGCATTAGATTCTTTTTTATGTTTCTATGATAAAATCTTGCTGCCATATTGTTGTTGTGATCCTTTGTAATTGGTTTTGGCTGTTATTTGAAAGGGTTTATACCCCAAGAATCTATTTTTTAAGGAGAAACTCTATCAAAATTTTTATTTGATAATATGGTGTTTTGATGATTTTGTATGATTGTATGATATTTTTATGACATTTTAAATAAACTTGCTACTAGGATTTTTATAATCACATCACCCCAAGTATCCAAATGCTAGATCCAAGTGATGGCAAAACTACCAAGAAAGCAAGAGGTAAGGAGAAGATTATGGATGATTAGACTTTTAGTTACTATTGTTACTTGTTTTATTGCCATTTTGAATAAAATCATATGTGAATTCATCAGGCGATGTTTTACTGTAATTATGGTTCTCTAAGTACCTTGTGATGTTAGGAACATAGTTTGGACACTTTTTTACCATGTAAATATTTCATACAAATTGTTTTGATGTTTGGTACATAAAACTGTCCAATTTGACCAATGGAGCTTGAGATAGAGGTACTCTATTTGAAATAGAGCATACTATATGAGTGATATATATATGATTAGAAACTAGACAGTAGAGCTTTTCAAGAAACTATGAATCAGTTAATTGGATAAGTATGATAGGAGATATGAATTTTTGAAAATGGGCCAGAAAACCTGGAAAATCTATTTTGACCATTTGAACAGTAAACTTTGGTTAAAATACTGTATCAATTTGTGTGATAAAATTTAAGTTGCATATTTTTTCTATGTAGAAAATGTTTTTACCTATTTTTAAAGACTTAAATCATTCTCATACAAGTTTTCTATAATTAGTTATAATTTTTCAAATTTTAGCCATAAAATTGTAATACCAATGAATAGTATTTTCAAAAATTCTTATTTTTCTGATTTGGACCCTATAATGATTTAAGCTCCTAAAATAGTTTAGTTAAACATTAGATATGCTATAATACATGGAAAATAATATAACAAAGTATGTGTTACAATTACTGATTGGTTTTTTTTATTTTTCAAAGAAAATAATGAGCCAATAAGGAAGTGACAATACAATTGCATAAATGAAACAAAGAGATTAATGGCATGGCAGTGATAAATTTGAACTATTGGGGCATTTAATAAGAGCTATATACCATATACACATATATTAGTAAAATGTTTCAAAAATTTAGTGGGGTAGCTGCCCCCACTAGTGACAATGTCGATCCACCCTTATTGATGCTCTTTAACGGTATGAGGTTGTTGATGGCTTGAAGTGGTTTGACAAGAAGTGTGGTGAAATGGGTATGGAAGGTTGGTCAATAATGACCTAATTCTGATGTGTGGGCATTCAAATTGCTCACATTTTTTTAGAGGAGTACTTATTCCCACATCTTTGGGAGTGAGCTTTCCTTGAAAATGATGAAGGTAGCAACCAAATACACATAAATGACAAAATGGCATTGCCTTTCCCCCTCCCAAGGGCATGTTTCTAGCAACCCCAAGGCCACATTCGGCACACAAGAGTACAAACTCTAGAATAGGAATGGGATAAGGATGCCATGATAAAGTGCGTTTGGTGTGCAAGATTTGAACTCTAAGAGAATGGCTGATTCCCATAATTTTATGGGAATCAACAAACCCACCCTCCACCTAGGGAATAAGAAATTGGGCACCGGAATTAGAATTTTTGGACAAGAATGCCCCTCAGTTTTCTCAAATTTCCATGGCAGATCTAGCAACCTTCCTCCTTCAACCCAGTCATTATCATCTTCGTCTCTCAACAAATGGTGACCTTCCTCCCTCCGACGCCTACCACCATAACGAAATCCATTGTAGTAATGAAATTAGGAGATTCACACACTACTAACCACCACTTCGCCAATGGTTCATGGTTCATCCCTCTTCACAAATTTGGTGACAGCTCTCTCTCACTTTGCCATCAACTTTATGGAGAATGGATAGTTGTACAAAACTGATATTTTAAATAAAATCATTTTATTATGATATTTTATATTATATTTTAGATTTAATTATATTTCATCATATTTTTTTAGAATTTTTAGGATTTATATTATTTTTTATTATTTCCTATTTTATGATTTCTTTTTTTCAAGTTTAGGTTAGAATATTGTAATATTCCTATTTTTACATGATATTATAAAATGCATGCAAAGATGCAAAAAGAAGTAAGATAATAATTTTACAAACTTGATTTTTTATTGGAATTAATTTCTCATATGGTCTTTAGAAGAAATTATGCTTGGTTCTTAGTTAGAATTAACTTTCCATAAGATTATTATTAAGAATTAATTCCAGAACTAAGTTGAAAGACATGTAAAATACCAAGTGAACATAAGCTCACATTGAGCTGAGCATAATAGTATAAGTATTGTGTAGATGAGAGGTTGATATTGAAAGATAGATCGATTTGAAGTTTAATGAAAAAGAATTATTAAAAATTGGTCTTTTGGAGAAATTATGATAAAGTACCTAAAAGAATTAGTAATTGTATTTTGGACCCGACTCAAGGAAAAAGGTCATTTCTCGTAATGAAATGTTAAAATTGCATTTTGGCCCAAGGAAAAAACAATTATTTGCAATTTAATCCTAAAAGGAAGAATTAGTTGCAATTAAGTCCCTAGGAAAAATTGCGAGAAAGGGATCAAAAGAATTAAAAATTATAATTTTGCCTGAGTCAAGACCAATTTTGGAATTTTTGAAAATCTTGTAAAAAAGGAGCTCTTGACGATCTAAATTTAATGAAATACAGTTTAAAAGCTAATTAAGTTCGTATGAATTTATAATTTCAATTTAAGATCAATAATGATTTTTAATCTGATAAAGAGATTTATAAGCTCTATAAAAATGCACGGGTGAAGAAAACAAAATATGGAGCCTCATAGATATATTTGGAGATTGAAACAATGAATTTAGAACAATCTTATACTAATTAAATGATAATTACGGTAAAAGTATTCAATCGGTATAGGTAAAGTTTATCGATAGAGATTATTTTATACTAATAAAATTTATGAAGCAATTTTTGGACCATTTTGCCCTCTAAATGGCATGATAGAACCAGTTAGGATATGGAGGGAATTTGCTCAATTGTTAATGAAATTAGCTCAAGTTAGTTAACAAACCTAACTTTACCATTCACTCATTTCATCTCTTTCCTCAATATGTGTAGTTAAGTAAATTAGACCACTTCACTCCCTTCATTTTCACATCTGGAACCAACAGATGCAAGGGTGAGAAGAGCAAAAATTCATAAAGAGAAAAGGTGAAGCCAGGAAGCAAAGTTGAAGACCAAGGTGCCTAGGTAAATTTCCAAGCTTCCTACTGTTGAATCAAGTGTTTTGATGATTACAAACCAAACTTCAAGAGCTTGGAATAAAGATATCAAAGGTGCACAAAAGGTTCAAGTGAAGGAATCATGGAGAAATCTGTGCAAAGATTTATGTAGAATGTTTTGATTTGAGTAAAAGACTTTGATTTGCTGAAAAGATATTTTAAAACTTTGATTCTATGTTAAATCATTGAATATTTGAAAAATACCCACCAATAGACGAAGTTTGAAAGGTTAATATTGATCTGTCATCTTGGAAATTCGAACTTTGGCTTTGGAAATTCGAATTTCGTATTGAAACAGAACAAGTCTGAAGAGAAGCTTCTCTGACAGACGAATTTTGACTTGAGAAAATTTGAATTTTGATAAGTGTCTGAAAGGAGCTTTCAGTAACAGACGAACTTTAGGTTTTGAAAATTTGAATTTCAAACAAAATGTAACTTATGAAAACTAAAGAAATTCGTCTGAAATTATGTCAAAGTTCATCTGAAACCAAGCTCAGATTGGATTTCAAAATTGGTCACTAACAGACAAACTTTGAACATGAAAATTTGAATTTCAGAAACTAAGCTTATGAGTCTGTTACAATGATATGTTGACATAAGAATGACAGTATTTATAAATTCAAATTTTGAAGTAAGTCTGAAAAGAGGTCTCTCTGACAGACGAACTTTGCCCTTTGAAAATTCAAATTTTGAATTATACGAACTACTGTGACTTATAAACTAGCTACGGACAGACGAATTTTGGGGTTCCAAAATTCAAATTTCGAAGGAATTGTAGCAAATTGAAAATACTGTTCACACTTAACAGAAAAACTTTCTACTTGAAAATTCGTATGTCACAACATAGAAACATTTTCAAAATATCAAAATTTGAATTTCACTTCATGACAGACAAACTTCGGGCATTCAACGTTGAAGTTGTTAACCTTCGGTTTCTGTGAAATTCGTCTGTTGACCAATTGAAATTCGAATTTCAGAGTGTCAGAAGTATTAAATGCGGTTGGTTAACGGATAGTTTTTCAGAGTAACCGTTGGATAACTTCTCCAACGGATAGATTTTGTCTCTAACGTATAGTTGAGACCTAAATCTATAAATATAACATCATTTGAAGTTGTGGGTAATGATTTTAACATTGTATATACTGAAACTCTGCCAAATCATCTACTCAAAGTCTCTTACTCTCTCACTTCAATATTTTGTACTTCAATTTTCATATTCACTCTGTTTAAGAGAGGTTAATCATTGTAAACAATCTTATCTTTATCTGGAAGAAAGATTTTCTTGTGAGGGGATATCACAAGGGATTGGGAAGCACTTTATAAGAGTGCATAGAGTAAATGAGTGAGCTCTAGAAACAGAGCATCATCTTTGTACTGAGGCATTTGCAAGAAGCCCACTAAATTCTTGCAGAATAGTGGAAAATCTCAAGTGGTAACTTGGGGACTAGACGTAGGTCAAGTGGAGAGACCGAACTAGGATAATTATCTGAGTTTTCTTCTCTTTACTGCAACTTTTACAGTTTATTCTCTTATACTCTGTTTTGCCATCTATACTTTGCTTTCTTCACTTTCTTGATATTTTGCAGAAAATTTTCAAGCTTCCCAATTCACCCCCCTCTCGGGAAGCCAGCTTATCTAACACCTACCTTGTGTTCTTAAGTGTTTAGAGGTTGTTTCAAGGAGTTTTTCCTCTCTTCTCTCACCTTAAGTGTCAGCCATGGAGATTCTAGAAGGAGAAAGTTGAGCTTTGATGAAATAAACTTAGGAAAAGGCCTAGCAAAGTCTCAAGAAGCATGAATAAGTGAATTAGTTGTAAGTTGTTGGAGTAAATCTTTTTCTCTATTTTCATGAAATTTTTTGTCAGACTTGGCATGATATAGGAATGGAATTTCATGATTTTTATTTCAAAAATAGATTCCCCATGGTCTAAAACCTTAAGAACAAGTATTAATGCAAAGAAAAATCAAAGGAAAAACTTAAGGGTTTAGAGAGTACTTTGTGATGTAAGACCAAGAATCAGTGGTTTATGCGCTTAATTGGTGATGTATATAGGTCCAAGGATGGTGTAGAAGGCTAAGGAAAGGATGCACAAAGGGAGAAAACCAAAGGAATTCCATAAGATAGCTTAATTACCTTACTTGCACTACATTATCATAGTTGTTTTCTATATGTTTGATGCCTTGTTATATGATTCAAATGTCATTATGTGATGTTCTTTTGTGATTGGCTGAGTTGATTAAGGGGTTATGAGACCCAGGGATGTTCATTTTTCAAAATGAAACTTTAATGAAATTTTTGTAAAATCATATAACCTAAATGTGCAAATGAGTTTATTTAATGATTTCTTGTAAAATGTGATAATGTGAAGCATGTATGGGTGTTAGCTACTAAGATTTTTTAAATCTCACCCTTCCTAAAAGACTAACCATGCTAGGGCAAGATCATAGAAAAGGTCAAAGAAGAAGCAAGAGAAATGAAGAAGGCAATGATGAGCAAATTGATTTTACAAGTTTTAAAACTATATTATAAGATTGCATATCAATTTATGTATGAAATATATATTTTCTTATGATGCATGATCATGTCCCTTTAAGTCTTTTCATGATATTATGTATGGATTTGGAATAAGATATTGCCATGTATATATGTTATGATATTATTTTGCAAAGTTAAGGGATAGAAATGACCATTCTAACCTATGGGTAGTAATTCTGTTACTATTTGGACGAAATGAGAAATTATGTATAAATGTTATAGTTCTTGAAATAGAAAGATAGAGCTTTAAAATGATGTAAAGAGCACCTCAATTAGATGAGTGTACAAATTATTATGAATTTTTGAATTTAGGGTTTAGAACAAAGCCGAGTTGCAAAACTGAAAGATTTGACCTTAGGTACTATTTATTTTAAAAGATAGTATAAACATGTAGAGTTCTAAAAATTTAGTGGTTTGTATATATGGAAAGATATATACCTTAAGTTTAATATGACACTGATTTGGAAGTAATTAGAGCTATATAATGAGAGAATGCAAGTTTTCCTAAAACTGTCTTAGTAGAAGTTAAATTCTGACCCTTAGAGGTGTAAAATAATGTCATACCCTGTGCAAGTTAAATAAATATATAAAAAAAATTATGTATAGAAAGTAGACATATAGAGATTTTAAATGACATAAAGCATGCATGATTTGACTTAGGATAGAAGGAGATAGGAATTTTCAAAGTTAAAGTCAAAATCTTGGAAAAGTGAAAATGACCAAATGTACAGTAATTTTCATGGATTAAATTGTACTAATTGACATGCTTTGTTCCATATTTTTCCCATGTAGAGAATATTTAGAGACTTGAATCATCTTCATATAATTTTTTTTTTAGATTTAGTTATAATTTTTCAAAGTTTACCAAGAAAATGGGACATACTAAATGAATAGTACCACAAAAAATTAAATTTTTTTATTTTAGTCCCTCAAGTAATTCTAGCTTTTAAATATATCATATAGGCTATCATAGCGTCTAATCATGGGAAATAGGGTCTTAGATTAAGGTGTTATAAATATTGTAGAATATCCTAGTATTTCTCCCTAAATTAAATCTTAGGTTAAGTAATTTTCTATTTTATTAGATTTCATTAATCTTTTGAAAAGTTCCATTGAGTCTTATAAATAGTTATCATTGTTATTTAAATTGTAGAAGATCATATTGAGTAAAATTAGGTTTTCTGTATATATATTTTCTCCCTTCTTATATTCTCTCACCCTTGAGTTCTTTTTTCTCTTCCTTGAGTTTTTCCTTTTCGCTCTCTTTTTTGTCTAGCCTCTCCTTCTCTCGTCTTATATCATTTGGCATCAGAGTCAATTTCGCTACACACCCCACATGCTAGATTTCTTAAATCCACCATAACTAAAAAATCCCAACAAAATCTTGAAAATTTTGATAAGGCCACCAATGAGCTTGTGGATCATGAAATAGAAGTCGTCAACCACAAGATTAGCATAATAAAAGCAAAATTTCAAGGGGATTTCAATCACTGGTTTGAAAGGCTAGAGAAATTGTTGGAAGAAATAATAAATAAATTGAGTTAGTAACAATTATAGAAAGTTTTTTAATAGCATGAAGATGGAGAATCTCAAGGTTCTCCAGAGTTTGATCTTAAAAATGAAGTTTCTCCAGAGAAAGATGAAAGCTTGAAGAAGGAACAAGTCTAAGCAAATCTCCACCAATGGAAGTTGTGTCCTCTAAGCATATTAATGGTATTCATCATACTACTACTTCATCTTGCCCATTTATTGCCGTAGGTACTGACCTTGTGGCGACAATGAAGGAGCAAAATATTTTCTTACCTAAAAGTTCCCTCCATTAGTACCTTATCTATTGGAATGGCTTCCCAAATTCAATAGCTATGAGAATTTATGATGGAAAGATTCTATGGTTAGATCTCATCCTTTTGCTATCTTGATCACTAGAAAATTTTCCCAAATCTAAAAGACGAGGAGTTTTAACTTTCCAAATGAGAGTTCTTTCAAGTGGGGAATAATGATGGATAATGGATAGTTCTAGAGAATTAGAATATTAGAATGTCCTAGTATTTCTCCCTAGATTGTGTCTAAGGTTAAGTAATTTCATATTTTATTAGATTTTGTCAATTTTTTGGAAGTTTCCATTAAGTCTTATAAATAGCTATAATTGTAATTCAAACTGTAGAAAATCATATTGAGTAAAATTGAGTTTTCTAGATATCTATTTTCTCCCTCCTTGAGTTTTCTCTCCCTTAAGTTATTTCTTCTCTTCTTTGAGTTCTTCCTTTTTCTCCGTCTTTTCTGTCTATCTTCTTCTTCTCCTTCTCTCCTCTTACATCACTCCCCCCTTCACCAAATTCATTCAAGCTTCTAGATTTATTCATTTAAGCTAGATTTGGTTTGAACGTTTGTGTCTTGCTTTTTGCTCAACTACGATGTTATGGATTGATGGTTTTCACTCTTTGATCAATGGCAACTTTCTATTCTAAGTTTGATTTCTCAATGAATAACAGGGTCAAAAACGGGTCGATGGTTTGATTATATGATTTCTTCTTGCTTTGATGTTTGTGTTCTTTGATGATTCTTGTTCTGTGCTATTGTTTCAAATTCTTCCATGGTTCATAGTGGTGTTTTCATGGTGGTCCACAGTGGCCCATAGTGGTCATGGTGGTGTTTTCATCAAGGTTTTTCCATGGTCCTTGGTGGTGTTATCACTATGTCAAGGGCATTTTAGTCTTTTAACATTATAAATATACATACTAAGTAAAAAATATATTAGACTCCCAAAAACATACCAATCATGCATTTAAACCCCATTCTCATGCCACTCCTATTCCCATTCATATTTCGATTCCATTAAAAATCATTATGCACCTAAAAGTTTGCTACGAGGGGTTATATACTTTTTTTTTTGGCAACAAATGCATGATTGAGATTGTTCCATGTAGTTGTGGATCTAGGTTCAAATATCTTTTACTCAATTTTTTGTCCTGTACACTATAAATGCAAAACTAAATTACCAAAATGCTATAAGTCAAATATTATTTTTCAAAATACTACAAATTTCACTTCCCAATATTAATGTCACTGAGATTAGATTTTTACTAATACACATCTCGATTCAGTACAAACCAAGATGTGTTACTATTTTTTTTAACAAAAGATGGCAGGCCTGCCACCCTATCCCCCTCCCCTACCTATCACCCATCCCCCACTTCCCTCTCCCAACGACATCCTCCCCCCTTCCCCATATAATTATATAATTATAATGATATATAATATATGTATATAGTATAATTATGATATGTTTAGTACAATATAAATAAACATTAAAATAAATCCCATATGGATTTTTAAAATATAATAAAAAATTTAAAATTTTATTTAATTAAATTAAAGGGATCATTATTTTAAAAGATCTCTATAAAATTATATTTAGTCTAAAAGACATTAAAAATTTTAATTAATCTCATTTGTCCTACATATAAGGTTTTTTACTTTAATCATAAATATAAGACCATTTTTAGGATATGAAGTAGCATATATTACACATTTTTAAAAAATATCCTTATATAATTCATTCCAAAGAGAGAGAAAGAGAATAAATAAGAATAATTTTGAAAAAATGCTTTGATTTTAAAAAAAATAAGGTAATTAACTAACTTTAACTTGGATCTTTAATCCGCATGATTAGGCTAAAAATGGTCTTATATTAAGTATCAAAGAGTCTTATATTAAGAAAATGAAAGTCTCAATACCAATTGAGATAGATAATGAAAAGTGGGGAGAACTTTCTAAATATTTCCTCCAATCCTTAATATAAGACTATTTTTAACTGAATCATGTGAATTAAAGATATGAGTTAAAATTAGTTAATTACTTTTTTTTAAAAAAATCAATACATTTTTCTAAAACTGTTCTTATTTAATCTCTTTCTCTTTCTTTGGAATGATTTACATAAGAACATTTTTTTAAAATGTATAATAAATGTTACTTCGTATCTTAAAAATGAAATGATCTTATATTTATAATTAAAGCAAAAGATCTTATAGGTAGGACAAATGAAATTAATTAGAATTTTTAACATCTTTTAAACTAAATATAACTTTATAGTGATCTTTTAAAATAATAATCCCTTTAATTTAATTAAATAAAATTTTAAATTTTTATTATATTTTGAAAATTCAGATGGGATTTATTTTAATATTCATTTATATTATACTAAACATATTATAATTATACAATATATATATATCTATATTATATATCATTATAATTATATAATTATATGGGGAAGGGGGGAGGACGTAGTTGGGAGAGGGAAGTGGGGGATGAGTGATAGGTGGGGAAGGGGGATAGGGTGGGAAGCCTAGCCTGCCACCTTTTATTAAAAAATAATAGTAATACATCTCGATTTGTACTGAACTGAGATGTGCGTCAATAAAAAGCTTGTCTCGGTGACATTAACATCAGGAAGTAAAATTTATAGTATCTTAGAAAATAACGTTTGACTTAAAACATTTTAATAATTTAGTTTTGCATTTATAGTGTGCAGGTCAAAAATCCCTGTTACTCTGGTATTCAAGTCAATGTTGTTTTAAGTTCCTTCTTTACAAAGTGTTATTATAAGCATCATCAATGCATTGCTTTTGGTAATGACTTTCTTTATATTAATGAGTGATTTATAGGGTCATTGTATATGCTTAATGATCTGTGTATACATACATTTTTTTTTGTACTTTATCCATTTCATTAAGGTAATGACTTTCTTTATATCAACTTGAGATTTATAGGGCCTAATGATCTATGTGATTCTTTTTTTTTTCTTTTTTTTTATTCATTTCATTAAGTATCAATCAAGAATCAATCAATTCCAATATTAATAATATTAACTAGACATATTTTCTCTTATATTGAACACAATATAAGAAATAATTACAAATAATATAATTTGTTATAGATTTTATTACTTACAGTGATGATTAATAAATCATATTAATCTATAAAAAGTCTTACTATTCATAAATTATAAATAATATGACTTCATATAATGGATGGATTGTATGCATTTATTTTCGGTTCCTCTCTCTCTTGTACTTGATTTCTTGTTAAATCTTATTTTATCTTCCATATTTTTATTCCTCATCTTATTTTTTCCCTAAACTAAATTGTCCTTTTGAGTTTGACTTCTAATCGTAACAAGTTATCCTGAAAAATAAGTTATAACAAATGTATTTTTTGTCAAAAAGATAGGCTACTTCTTTTGACTTACTCTAATTTCTAATCTTGATATTCACATCACCATCACAGCTGTTTGCGCATGTGCGTGTTAGGTTTTGAATCTTCCCTCATTGAATTGAAAAGCTATCCACTATTAGTTGAAATTTGGTTCGTTAATTCGACTCAACAATTGTGAAAGAGATTTGATCTAATGATACAATTTTATAAACATATATAATATACTTTACAATAGTTATGCAACAATTAAATCAAACCACATTTTAAACAAAAGACAATCATTTCTAAAGTGAGGCAAAAATATGTGGACGATTTGTCTGTATATAACAAATTTTTCAACACAAATTTTTTTAGCCATTCTAATTTTCTTGTATATGTCAGATTCATTCAAAACCAAAGATAAATTCTTTTCATATGCTATTTGTTTCGTCAAATGTCAAATCATTAGGATTTTCAACAACTCAAGCTTTAAAAATTTTTCCCTTAGGAAGGATGCAAAAAATATCTGAATTTTAGATATCTTAAAATACGTTTCATATAAAAAAAATAATAGAGAACGAGATAGCGCACAAAAAATAAAACTATTTATTTTATAAAATTTCTATTATGTCATTGTCATTATTATTCAAATAGTGTTTGTTAGATTTTATTGCCTTTTTAGTAAGAGCGTGAGAATATTTTTACCAGCATCTTCATTATGTTTTCTTTTTCGTTCCCAATATTTGGTTTATCAAACGTAGCCTTTATATACATAGGCCCATCAAGTAAGCCCAAAGCCCAATTTGGGATAAGTAGAGCTTGTGTTAACCGGAAGGGAACCTACTCCCTCTAGTTCATAAAAATTATCTTTTTAAGGTTTTGAAATATTTTACAATATTAGTTATTTTAGAATTTTAATGCACTATTAATTACTTATTTTATTATTTTATCCTTTATTAATATCAAATGTATCATTTAAAAGAATATTTAAATTAAGGATATTTTGGTAAAATACTATTAAAGTTTATAATATTTTAGATTATTTAATGGTTTCTTCAATTTGTGTGAAAAATTCTAAAAAAATAGTTTTTATTAACCGGAAGGAGTAACATTTTCTATAATCCAAAGAAAATATGGAGAAAATTTGAAGAGCAACTTAGTAGTAGGACAGAGAGATAAGTGTACTATATTAATATAAACTATGTCAAAATTAGATAGCTAGGGCTTCAACACAAATAAGAAAATTATTATAAGCCTCAAGATTAAAGAAAAATAGTAAGATCACAATGGAAAATTGTGTTTTGAGATAAAAAAAAATGAACATATTTGGTTTTTGGGATCAAATTGATTTTTTTCTAAAAAAAATTGATTCTAGATTCGAGAAATTGAATTCTCACAAAAAAAAAATCTTTGGTCCCAAAAAACAAATATGTTATTTTTTGGTCTCAAAACACAATTTTTCCAATTGTTTTCCTCCTCATCACTTTAGTGTTTGTAGCAGAGATACCCAATTTATCCTTTTAATAAGCACAATATAATCCATTGAATATTTAATGAGTTGTAATTGACAAAGGAAAAATTTACACAAAAGCAATTAAAAAAGAATAGTTACCACCAAAAAAGACAAATTAAAAAACATAACTCAATGCTTTAATTTGATCTTCTAGAAATGAGTGATCCAAGCTAAACGGTGAACCTACGTACAAAGGAGGGGTGAACAATCTAGCCCATATGATTGGCTGAAAATTACTCACTGAATGGGAGGATTTTGATTGCTTAAAAATGTGTACAAAAATGCAAGATTAAACAAGCTAAGAACTAAGAAAATGGCCAAGTATAGAAACTAGAATGAACCTAAAGAAATTAAGAGAGAAAATGTGTGTAAGAAATGGTTTCCAATGCATGAGAATGTGGACAACTTCAATTTGGAATTGGATAAGAAGTAAATCACAAGGTAATGTGTATGCCACACAAAGGAATTATGCAAGTGCTAATGTGAATCAATGACAAGTTAATGACCATATGATCTTCCTAAATAAGATGAATGATCATGCACAAAGGATTTCTAATACTAGTCCATACATTTAATCAAACATCTTGTAGGCAATTCTTCAATTCACACTAAGAAGAGAACTTTGGATTGTATTTACATTCCATAGGTAAGCTTAAACTAATTCAGCCCAAATAATTACCAATTTCGATCCAAGCAAGCTACCAAACATCTAAATTTAACATTTAGAACACATTAACCATGATATTCAAGAAGCTAAATCAAGAGGAAAGTAAGCATTGCTTAGGCTGAAATCAAGACATACCCTTGTCATTAACAAAATTCAATCCAATGTCACATAATCCAATCTGTCACAATAGCTCTTCCTTGTAACCACAAGTCATCAGAATATTTAGTATCTTAAATTATCTTTCAATATCACATATTATCTCTATTTTTAAAGTTAACTCCTTGATTAGATAATTAATAAATAATCAGATAATCAATCAAATAATTATTTTGATTAGCCCATTAATAGCAGACCACCCAATATGTCCAAAAATTTAAACTCAAGTATTTGACATGCTTGAATTAATGGGTATTTCTAACTGACAATAAAAAAATAAACTTTTTAAGGCATAATAGTTATCAAAGTCAATTTTGTCTTTTTTTAACAAGATCTTTTCAATAAAAAAGTTAAGAAACATACCTAACACAACATGCTTTAAGAACCCAAATATTTACTATGTTATAAGCTTTCTGTTTTCTAATTTAATTTAGAAAGGACATTATAAGTCAGTTTCATTTTTCACCCAACAATACTATAACTTAGTTCAAAATCAAATTTTTACCACAAAATTATTATGTAATTTATCCAATTATCATTTAAATAGCATTTTATAACCAAAATTTTAGCAAATATAGTACATGTAGACAGTTTTAGTTTCACTTTCACTTATGTGGCAAAGACTATTTAATTTCAATTCCATTTTAATAACCAAAATAGTTGACAAAATGTTATAACACGTGTCAAACATATCTCAATAATGTCATTAAAAAAAATCTTAACAATAAAATTCAAAAGTAATAAGCTCAATTAAAAATTGAATTACTATTACTTGAATATAAGAAGTCCGAAATTATGTCTGAATAATGTCAGGAATAGAATTTTAAGAAACTTTTACTTATGTGGACAACGATATCACCATGAATTCGCTTTTGGTGTTCATGGGATCTGGACTGCCAGAGTTGATTAAATTTTTATTAAATTTTTATTTTATTAGATATAGGATTTAAAATAGATATAATTTTACAACTATTACATTTTAAAAAAAATATTATTATTATGTAAAAAAATCAAAATAAAAAACTGTAAATCTGGACCGTTCAGATTAAAACTGGATGGTTTAAATTCGCCCAGAAATGATGAGCACGGAATACTCATCACTATGATGAGCACCCAATATGGATTCATATCACCATATCCCCGGAGGGTGAGAAGGAAACTACCACTTGTATATCATATCAAAATATAATTTACCATTTTTTTAAAAAAAATATTATCTAATTCAACATAACAGCTTTGAGATTTTTAAAATCTGGACAAATTAATGCGCAATCACAGTAAACAACCGAAGTGCTAAAAATCCATAATAAATCAGGGGAAAAAATCATTTCAACACAATTATGATTCATGAATGGTCCAATTTACAAACATGCGAATATCTTATTTTGTTCGGGTATTAAATAAGTTAAATTTTAAAATAAAAAAATTAATTAAAATAAATTAATTGAAAAAACAAAAGCAATAAAAAAATTCCCTTCTATTATGTTAGATAAGCTGGCTTCCCAAGAGGGGGGTGAATTGAGAAGCTTGAAAATTTTCTGTAAAATGTCAAGAAAGTGAAGAAAGCAAAGTATGATGGTAAAACAGAGTATAAATGAGTAAACTGTAAAAGTAGCAGTAGGGAAGAGAAGACTCAGATATTTATCCTGGTTCGGTCTCTCTACTTGACCTACGTCCAGTCCTCAAGTCACCACTTGAGATTTTCCATTATTCTGCAAGAATTTAGTGGGATTCTTGCAAATGTCTCAGTACAAAGATGATGCTTTGTTTCTAGAGCTCACTCTTTCACTCTATGCACTCTTACTAAGTACTTCCCCAATCCCTTGTGATATCCCTTCACAAGAAAATCTTTCTTCCAGATGAAGATGAGATTGTTTACAATGAATAAACTCTCTTAAACAGAGTGAATATGAAAGTTGGAGTACAAATATTGAAGTGTGAGAGTAAGAGACTTTGAGTAAATGATTTTGTAGAGTTTCAGTATATACAAAGTTAAAATCATTACCCACAACTTCAAATGATGTTATATTTATAGATTTAGGTCTCAACTATACGTTAGAAACAAAATCTATCCGTTGGAGAAGTTATCCAACGGTTACTCTGAAAAACTGTCCGTTAACCAACCGTATTTAATGCTTCTGACATTCTGAAATTCGAATTTCAGTTGGTCAACAGACAAATTTCATAGAAACCGAAGACTAAAGACTTCAACGTTGAATATCTAAAGTTTGTCGGTCATGAAGTAAAGTTTGAATTTTGATCTTTGGAAAATGTTTCTATTTTTTGACATACGAATTTTCATGTTTGAAGACGTTTATTTCTAAAAACCCATTTAGTGCCAATGACAAGATGATTTTTGGGTCTGGGCACTAAATCCCAAACTTGATTTCTTTCAAACTGATTCAACTCATCTTGCATAGCTAAAATCCAGTATTCATCAGTTAAGGCTTCTTCAGTACATTTAGGTTCAATTTGAGAAATAAAAACATAGTTTATCATTTGATCCCTTAACTGTTTTCTGATTTTAACTTTCTCTTGAATATCTCCTATCACTTGATCAACAGGATGATTCCTTTGATATCTCCAAGCTCTAGGGAGTTCTTGAGACATATCTTCATTATATTCATCCACAAGGTCTTTCTCTTGAATATATTCCTCTATGTTAATAGATTCAGAAATTTTTGGAGGTTTAATTTTACCTTCATCAGAAACATCTAAATTCTTAAAGTTTGAAATAAGATCATCCTCATCAGTGACATGTTTGGAAACAGTTTCATTTTCAATGAATACTACATGTACAGATTCTTCTACTAATGTAGACTTTTTATTAAAAACTCTATATGCCTTACTTTTACTAGAATAACCCAGAAATATACCTTCATCAGATTTGGCATCAAACTTACCCAGATCCTCCTTTCCATTATTGTGGATGAAGCACTTGCAGCTGAATACATGGAGATGTGAGAGGTTTGACTTTCTTCCTTTGTACAGCTCATAAGGAGTCTTCCCAAGTATTGGTCTGATGTAGGCTCTATTTATGATGTAGCTTGCTGTGTTTACTGCATCAGCCTAGAATACTTGAGAGAGTTCCTTTTCATTCAGTATAGCTCTAGCCATCTCTCCAATTGTTCTGTTCTTCCTCTCTACTACTCCATTCTGTTGAGGAGTTCTTAGAGCTGAGAAGTTGTGATCAATTTCATACTCATTACAATACTCCAGGAAATATGAGTTCTCAAACTCTCTTCCATAATCTGACCTGATAGACACAATGGAAATACCCTTCTCATTTTGCACTTTCTTGGCTAAGGTAACAAATGCATCAAAGGTATCACCTTTAGAGGAAAGAAACAATGTCCATGTAAATTTAGAGTAATCATCTACAATTACAAGCATATACAGATTTCCACCAATGCTTTTTACCCTAGATGGACCAATTAGATCCATATGCAATAGTTCTAGTGGTCTAGTTGTGGTAACTACATTTTAAGATTTAAAAAAAGATTTAGTTTATTTTCCTCTTAGGCATGCAACACATTCTTGTCTTTTTCAAAAGTGATTTTTGGCAGGCCAGTGACTAACTTATTTTTAACCAGTTTTGATAGTTAATTCATATTAACATGAGCTAACCTTCTATGCCACAACCAACTATCATTATCCTGGTTAATCAAGCAGACAGAATCTAAGGGAGGAAGTTCATCAAGATCAATAGTATAACAATTACCATCCCTTTGAGCTTTGAGGATTACTTTGTGATCACTTTTTCTTATGACCTGGCAGAACTTCGAGTCAAACAATACCCAGTTTCCTTTGTCACATGTCTGACTCACACTTAGCAGATTGTGGTTAAGTCCAATTACAAACAGCACCTCTTCAATGGATGTTTCAGGATTCTTCCCCACAATGCCAATGCCAACTATTTTGCCATATTGATCACCTCCAAAGGTCACCTTTCCTCCTTTCTTGTCTCTAAGGGTGATGAACTTCTCCTTATCACCAGTCATATGGCTTGAGCAGGCACTGTCCATATACCATTTGTTGCTCTTTCTAACTTTAAGACAAACCTGCAAGATAAAGTTCATACTTTTCTTTTAGGTACCCAAATTTGCTTGGGTCCTTTTCTGTCAGTAGTCTTTTCCCTAGATACAGATGTACCTTTGGGAATCCATTTAACCTTCCTATCAAGTCCATTTTTCTTTAAAGCACATGAACTGGAAATATGTCCCTTCTTGTTACAGAAGTGACAAGTGGTAAAGGGACAGCTGGATTGAGAAGCAGGAAGAAAACAATGCAGACAATATTTTTATTTTGCATGCCTTGGTTGATTGTATGATTCAATGTGATGTGACATATAATCTTTCTTAATATTCCCACTAGCATGACAAAATGTCTCATGTACACATTCTGATTTTTCTTCCTAACTTTTTCTCTTACAGCATAAGGATCATAACCAAGTCTAACCTTTCCCTGTAATATTCTTTGACTTCCCATTAAAACAAATAACATATCTTTACCTTTAGTAAGCCTAGACATGCTTTTCACTAAATATTCACTAGTTTGCTTTAGTTCAATGCATGATTTACAGCAAGCAGATTCAGCAATTAGTAAAGAAGCAATTTCAGAGATGTTGCATTGTGATTCTAGTTTTTTAATCTTTTTCTTAGCTTGCTTCAATTCTTTAGCAACCTTAACAAACTCATCATGCAGCTCATGAAATGCATCCAGTAATTCAAAATAGGAAGGTTCAGATTCATATACCTCATTTTCTTGATCACTGCTGCATGGGATTTCAGCTTCTTCAAAGGCAAGTGCCATCAGACAGATGTTGGCAATTTCATCTTCATCATCATTTTCTTCATCTGAGCTGTTGCCCCATATTGATGAGATGTAAGCTCTTTTCTTCTTGCCTTTGTCTATAGCTTTCTTTTCTTTCTCTTGCTACTTGAGGAATTGTGGACAATCCCATTTGATATGTCCCTACTTTTTGCACTCATAGCAAGTGACAAGTTCTTTTGCTTCTCTCTTACTATCTCCAGCTGCTCCTTTCTTGAAGATTTTCTTGTTTCTCTTCTTACTATAGAATCTTCCAAATTTTCTGACCATCATGGCCAAGGTTTCTTCATCTAGCTCATCTCCATCGTTAGATTTTTCTTCTTTCTCTTCAGCATCTTTCAAAGCAAGACCTTTCTTCTTTCTGTCTTGTCCTGCTTCCTTGAAAGCTTTCATTTTTCCTTCATACTCCTCGAAGCTACCAAAAAGAGCAGTGATAGAGGCCATTGATTCTCCTCTGGCTTTCTCTATTGCTGTTACTTTAGGATGCCATTCTAGAGGAAGAGCTCTGAGGATCTTTTTGACCTTTTCTGTTTGAGTGTACTCCTTTCCCAGACTCTTTAGTTGATTCACAATGAGGGTGAATCTCTTCTGTAACTCTTTTACATTCTCTCCTTCAGCTATTCGAAAGCTTTCGTATTCAGCTATGCATGTATTTAGTTTATTTTCCCTAACTCCAGTTGTTCCTTCATGAGTAATTTGCAAGGTGTCCCACATTTCCTTGGCAGTGGAGCATTGTGAGACCCTGTAAAATTCGTCTTGATTCAAAGTACTGACCAAGCAGTGTTTTGCCTTGAAGTTCAGCAAGACTCTTCTTCTATCTTCCTTATTCCATTCAGCTTCTTGCTTCTCTCTGTACTTCCCATCATCTTCCAAAGTCATTGGAACAAAATCTCCCTTCTGAATGACTGACCAGATGTCCAGATCAATTGACTGGAGATAGATTTGCATCCGCATCTTCCAGTAACCATAGTGTTATCCACTAAAGCCAGGTGGTCTATTTGTGTTATTTTCTTCTGGTAGTACGCTTTCTCCAAAGCCAGCCATTTTAATTCCCGGATTGTGAAATCCTTTGACTGGGAATCCGAGCTCTGATACCACTTGTTAGATAAGTTGGCTTTCCAAGAGGGAGATTGAATTGGGAAGCTTGAAAATTTTCTGTAAAATGTCAAGAAAGTGAAGAAAGCAAAGTATGATGGTAAAACAGAGTATAAATGAGTAAACTGTAAAAGTAGCAGTAGGGAAAAGAAGACTCAGATATTTATCCTGGTTCAGTCTCTCCACTTGACCTACGTCCAGTCCTCAAGTCACCACTTAAGATTTTCCACTATTCTGCAAGAATTCAGTGGGATTCTTGCAAATGTCTCAGTACAAAGATGATGCTTTGTTTCTAAAGCTCACTCTTTCACTCTATGCATTCTTACTAAGTGCTTCCCCAATCCCTTGTGATATCTCTTCACAAGAAAATCTTTCTTCCAGATGAAGATGAGATTGTTTACAATGAATAAACTCTCTTAAACAGAGTGAATATGAAAGTTGGAGTACAAATATTGAAGTGTGAGAGTAAGAGACTTTGAGTAAATGATTTTGCAGAGTTTCAATATATACAAAGTTAAAATCGTTACCCCCAACTTCAAATGATGTTATATTTATAGATTTAGGTCTCAAGTATACGTTAGAAACAAAATCTATCCGTTGGAGAAGTTATCCAACGGTTACTCTGAAAAACTATCCGTTAACCAACCGCATTTAATGCTTCTGACATTCTGAAATTCGAATTTCAGTTGGTCAACAGACGAATTTCACAGAAACCGAAGGCTAAAGACTTCAACGTTGAATATCCGAAGTTCATCTGTCATGAAGTAAAGTTTGAATTTTGATCTTTGGAAAATGTTTCTATTTTGTGACATACGAATTTTCATGTTTGAAGACGTTCTATTAAATGTGAACAGTATTTTCAATTTGCCATAGTGCCTTCGAAATTCGAATTTTGGCCAAAATTCGTCTGTCCATAGCTGGTTTATAAGGCACAGTAGTTCATCTAATTCGAAATTCGAATTTTCAAAAGGCAAAGTTCGTCTGTTAGAGAGACCTCTTTCCAGACTTACTTCAAAATTTGAATTTACAAATATTGTCATTCGTATGTCAACATATCAATATATCAGACTCACAAGCTTTGTTTCTGAAATTCGAATTTTCATGTTCAAAGTTCGTCAGTCAGTGAGCAATTTTGAAACCCAATCTAAACTTGGTTTTAGATGAATTTTGACATAATTTCAGACGAATTTCTTTAGTTTTCATAAGTTACATTTTGTCTAAAATTTGAATTTTCAAAACCCAAAATTCGTCTGTTACTGAAAGCTCCTTTCAAACACTTATCAAATTCAAATTTTCTTAAGTCAAAATTCGTCTGTCAGATAAGTCTCTTTTCAAACTTGTTTATTTTCAATACAAAATTCGAATTTCCAAGGCCAAAGTTCAAATTTTCAATATGACAGATCAGTATAAACCTTTCAAACTTCGCCTGTTGGTGGGTGTTTTTCAAATATTCCATGATTTAACATAGAATCAAAGTTTTAAAACATTTTTTCACCAAATCAAAGTCTTTTACTCAAATCAAAATATTACTAAATATCCTACATCTATTCTTGCACCTATTTCTCCAGAATTTCTTCACTTGAAACCTTTTGTGCACCTTTGATATCTTTATTCCAAGCTCTTCAAGGTTGGTTTGGAATCATCAAAACTCTTGATTCAACATATTCAAACAAATTAGTAATTGTCATTCAAGATAAATGCAAATCTCATAAAATCCCAAAAAAGATCATGCTTTAAGAGTTAAACTTTCATATCTTAAATTTAATTGAGGGAAAAGAAAAAATCTAAAATTCAAATTCCCTTTAATTTTAAGGTGCGTTTGGAAGTTTATGACATAATGGAATGGAGCAATCATTAATATAATTATGTGGGATAGAATGTAGTGGAGTGGAACGAAACATAATGTTTCATTGTTTGGATGTTTCATAAAGAGAATGAATGGTTTTGTTTGACCATTGTTTGAAAGTTACTATAAAATGGATGGAACAAAATGGATTATAATCTTTTTATTCCAATATTACCCCTATAAATTAATTTAAATAAAACAATTAGTGGCTATTAATTTAAGAAAAATAAGTTTGTTTTTAAGTTATAATCAAATATTTATAAAAAAAATTAGCTATTAAGTGAATTTTTAAACACAAATCAATTAAATGATTAAGTAACTTGAATTGAAAATAGAAATAATATTATGCTTAAAATAGATATGAGAAAAAAGAAATGTGACATAGTATGGAGAATAAGAAGCAAGTATGATATAATAGAAAAAGTGAAAGAAGAATAAAAGGTGCTATACATGTTTATATAGAGATGAGGATAATTTTGTAGTTATAATATTAACTTTAGGTCATTCCATCATTGACCTCCATTTTGGGGGATAGAAAAAATTGAATTTACGATGACTAAAGATGATTTGGGAGGCTGTCACTTGCCATCCCATTTTTTTGTAAAAAATTCTGTCAAACAATGGACAAGATCCATTAGCCATCCTACTCTATTCCATTCCATTCAAATTAAAACTTCCAAACATACACTTAAATTTGGTGAATTACCTATTGTCTTACTAAAAAATAATAATGAAGATCTTCAAATGAAATTGGATCTTGCTCAAAAAATAATAAAGAGATAAAAAGGAAAAAGAAGAACAACAAAGAAAAAGAGAAAAAATAGAGTTTGAGATAAAATTTGGGTTAAGTGTGGTTGGCACAATATTCCAACCCTAAAACTCAAACACTAAAGTAAAGTTGTGTGTATATATATATATAATAATAAATAAAAAGGAAAAACAAAACAAAATAAAAATAATAAAAATAAAAATAAAAATAATTTAATTAACCTTGGGCTGACTCAGCGTTTTAGCCACAGTAATTCTGAGCCCCAATTGAAAGGCTCAGACTCACGAGACACAGGAGCGAGCGATGAGAGCAAGAGAGCACATTCCGTGCTCATCAGATATGATGAGCACAGTGTGCTCATCATGCCCCTGGACCGTCCGGATTTGTAGATTTAATTATATTTTTTAATTATATTTTTAATATATTTTTATTTTATTAAATGTAAAATATAAAATAAAAATAATTTTATAATTATTATTTTTATAAAAAATATTATTATTATGTAAAAAAATTAAAATAAGAAACTATAAATCTAGACCGTCCAGATTAAATCTGGGTGATGAGCATGGGGTGCTCATCAGTGTCCCGAGAGCAGAGGGTGAGCCAAAGGATCCGAGTATGAGCACAAGAGAAAAAGATAAGGAGGCGCAGAAGAGGACAGAAATCCCTCCACTACTCCATATCCTGTACAACAAAGTAGTTGAGGCAAAGGCAATGGGGAAGGTGAGAGTGATCGGAACAACAATCCTGAGAGGCACGTTCGAAGATGAGGGAGGAAGCAATCACGTGCTCAATTCGGTCATTCCTTCACCCACAACCATGCCTATAAAAGCCTCGGTGTGAAACCCTAAAAAAGACAAAGAAGAAGGGGCACCGAAAAACCCTAACCAAGAGAGAAGCAGAGTGCTGTGCAGAATGAGTTTGAACGTGACGGATTGGGCTGAAATGGAGGAATAGAGGAGAGATGAAATTAAGAAGAAGCCCTAAGAAGTAGAGGAGGACGAGGCAAAAGGCAAAGACAAAATGAGTCCGAGAACCTAAGGACGAAGCTCTGAACAAGGGAACGGAGATGAGGAAGGAGGTAGAAGACTTGGAGAAAAGGATGGGTTGCAAGGTTCGGGAATTACTAACTGGTAACTTTCGTTTTAAAATTCAGGCTCTGAACTGAGGTTTCTGTTCTTTTTCTTTGCTGCTTCCCTGTTGCCTTCCCCTTTCCTTCACTTTGAAACTTGTTTAATTGTTTGTTATTTTTTTTTGTATAATTTGGTCTTACATTAGAATTTTTTTAGGGGTCTACGTGCTCTATTTTCGTGTATAGAAGTAACATTAGGCTGTGACTAGCTTACTGTGTAAATGATCCCTGTCTTATTAAGATGAATGTAAGATGTGTTTTTGTGAATTTATATCCTGATCTCATCATGAGTAGAAAATTGATTTTTTCTTAAAAAAAAGTGGGTCTTATTTCCTTGCATTGTTTCCTCTCATTGCAAACGGCATATTGTGTCGATGATAGTGAGCTATGTTTGCTGTATTTAAGTCAAATGTTTTTCATGCCTTTTCAAGCCTGACGATGCTTTTGTACACATGAGAGATAATGGAAAAGATTTGTTATGATTCTGGTCTAAGGCTCTGGTTACAACTGAGGAGATTGGAGAATAGGGGATTAGACTGATTTAAATGAAATTTTAGGAGAAGGGATTGGAGAGGTTTTAAAATTTTCTTTTTTGGTGAGATTGGAGAGGAGGGAATTGAATGGATTTTAATGAAACATTATTTGATTCAGAAAGGGATTAGAGGAAATTGGAAGAGATTAAGTAATAAATACTTTTTTCCCTAAAAAAAACCTCAATTTGGGGAAAATTTATGAATGAGTAAAGGAGTGGATTGGAGGGGATTAAATTCCCCCCATCCCCTCCAATTTTTTAGCCAAATAAGAGGAGGGGATTTAATTCTTTCCAATCCTCTTATCGCCCCTTAAAAAACCTCAAACCAAATAGAGCCTAAGGGTATGGATGGTTTGAGGGGATTGGAACCCCTCGGCTAAAAAAAATTAGAGAGAACTGGGGGCAATTTAATCCCCTCTAATCCCCTCCCCCACCCCTTTATAAACTCCCTCCAAATTGGGGTATTTTTGTAGGGGAGAGAGTATTTATTACTCAATCTCCTCTAATCCTCTTCTGAACCAAATAATGATTCATTAAAATTCCTCCAATCTCATCAAATGAGGAAATTTCAAAATCCCTCTAATCACTTCCCCTTCAATCCCTTTCATTAAAAATCTCTCTAATTTCCTCTCCTACAATCTCCTTATTTGAACCAAACAGGCTCTAAAGTTTTGAACTGATTGAATAGGATTATTGTTTTGCTAAGGTTTTCCATAGGAAGTTGTTGTGTTCTTACTTGATCTGGCTATTTCTAGTCTACAGTTTGTAATATATGTATCTTAACTAGTTACTAAGCAATAGGAAGGAGAACAGTTAAATATGGCAAACAAGTTGTTTTGAGTTTAGCTTTTGCCTATGCACTCCAATGCATCCTTTAATTTTTGGTTCAATGGCTTTAAATTATGTTCAACTTGGAAGCCTGTCCCCATTGTTAAGGTCTATATAGCAAGAATATGGAGCGTAAATTATGTTTTTAGTTTTATGCGAATATATATATTTGTATTAAGGTTTAAGCCAATTAGTACATGACAATGCAAATGAGGTTTTTGAACACAAGCATATAAGCGAGTTAACCACGTTGCCACGTGGAATAGCTAATTCATGTAGGTGTGTCGGCTAAATTGTATGATTAAAGTTTATAATAATCATTTATAAAGTGGTTTTAAAAATAAAATAGCAATATTTTAAACAAAAATGTTTTCTAATTCTTTTTTTGAAAATAATAATAATAAATAATATATATAATAAAACCATTATATTAAAAAAAGAAGAAAATAAAATAAATAATAATAATAATGAGCTTAGGCCAATTAGTATATAGCTATATCACGATAGGCTTTTGAACCCATGCAAGTATCAAAGTTAAAGATAAAACTTATATATGATTCCTTTTATCCTGTTTGTGTTGTTGTCTAATTAGCAGATGCCATCTGTTTTTCTTTTACCACTTTATTCGTCACACACTTTTATATTTAACACCGTTAATCCCATGGCCCAAAAAAAAAAAAACCCACAGTCTCTTTCTTGAAAAAGCCCATCTCGTAAAAGTAAAACCATTTCTACCCCATAACCTGCAACAATATTAGCATAGTCCTCTCCTTTGGCCTCTATCCCTTCCATCATTCCTCGAAGCGTAATTTAAAAAAAAAAAGGCTTAGTTTTGATTGCACCTAATTAGACAGTTAGATCTATGCTCCAATTCAAATTGGTTGTTTTCTTTGATGCCCTCCTAAATTATCTTTGGATCACCTATTAGGAATAATTGCAGAATAATTGCAGAAGGGTCGTTGACATCTTACTAGAAATTACAGATGTTTTGAAATTGATTTTACCTTTTGCAAGGATTTGGTGATAATGGAGTAACCATACATATCTTGTCATTGGAATCAGAGAATCAGATCTAGACATTTTTAAAAGGAAAAAAGAATCTAGAGATTTGTTACTTATTAGATTGCTGATGAACCTTGTTGTGAGATCACAATTTAATACTTGATTACAAAATAGAAATTATGTAGTAAAATATGCAACCAAGGTCGTTTCACTCCGGAGCAACTAGTATAAAATTTGTTTAGGTGATAACTAAATAATTAACCAAATGAAAACTAAAGGAGAAAATCTTAGAAAATAATTTTTTGATAAAAACAGGGAAAAATAAATAAGTATGTACATAAATATATGGGGATATATACAAGTGTGTGTGAAAATGGAAGAAGTATGAGAAGTATAAGTGTGAGAGTGTGAGTATGTATGCAAAACTCTATCTTAGATGCAAGAGCTAAACTAATACCAAACTAATGCAAGTTAGATGCAAAACTAACTATGAACAAGTAAGTATGCAAGAACCTAAAACTATATACTAATTTTGAGGAGTTTTGTCAAAATTTTAGAATGCAGAAATTTGTAATTTAAATTTCAAATAAGTAAAATTCACAAGTATTAAAACTATAAACTAATATGCACAAATTAAAATATTGAAGATTGTGAAAATGCAAAAATAGAGGATAGAACTTAGCAATCACTTGGAGGAGATCAAAATCAATTTTCAAATAATTAATTACTAGGATAACTTAAATATATCAAAGTGCTTAATTAGTCTAATTAAATCCATTAATTATTTTAATTGCAAGTTGTATGAAAAACTCACTTAACATAGAACTCCATAACTAAGTCAATTCGACAAATATCTTGTAGACATCCTAATTTCACAAATTGACATATAAAGAAAAAATTGCATGGATTACTAACTCACATATAATTGGCCAAAAATAAATCATAAGAACCATAATTCCAAACCAACTCATTAATCAAGAAACTAACTACTCAACCAACTTGTAACAAAATTAAATCAAGTAATTAACTACTAAATTAATGAGAAGATCAACACAATAATCTTAACCAAAAATATGCTTCACATTCCATAATCAATTCCAATCCAATACAATCTCCAGTTCTACAATTCATAGTCTAATAATTAAATCCAAAACTTTTCTAGCAATTAAACCAATGTAAATCCATAACTTTGAAGCTAAAAATAATCAATCCAACCAATCAGCCTCAATAATCTAAAATTTAAAAAGTGGAAAAGGGAAAGAAGTTATCCTAGTTCCAAGCCATCAATTCATGTAGAAATTGGACTTCTCTTTAAGTTATTTGCCAAGCTCCATCCAAGACCCTCTACTCCTCCATTGTCACAAGCTCCCTCCTAATCCTTCAATGGTAGTGACGGGCAAGTAACACCCAGCTAGAAAATGATGAGGATGAAGGGTTTTGTGGATGGTTGGAGAGAAAATGGTGAGAAAGTGGAGGAAAATGAAGATAAAATGAAGGAAGAGGTGAGAGCACGGATTTTTGTGTGTGGGAGAGGGAGTTTGCCATCAGTTTTATTGCAGAAAAATGGATGGGAAAGGAATAAACGGTAGTGGGTTGAGGGAAATAGGTGAAGAAATGTTAGGAAACAAGCTAGAAATGGAAGAGTTGAAGCTTGAAAGTGATAACAATGGAGGAATAAAAAAAAATGAAAGAAATAGTGAAGGAAGAGAGTGAGTGCGGCCGAAAGAAGAAAGAAAAAATGAAGAAGCAGCCGGCGTCGTGACTCCTGGAAGGGAAGGGTTTATCTCGCAAGGGCCGCTTTTGGTTCATGAAATTGGAGCAAGAAATGTGTGATTTTTACTATTGAAATAAAGTCATATATAAATAAGTAACTAAAAATAAAGAAAAATAAGAAAGTTGAGAAAATAAATTTTCCATAAAATCCCCCTATTAGATGATCAAAATGTCCCTTCAAAATTTTAATCTCCATGAATCATAACCTGTAAGAAAATGTTATTTCAGATAGATTATGTACTCAGTTAAATAAATGCAGATTAAATTCTAGTTTAAGGAAATTAAATTAATTACAGGATAAAGTTTAAGTTCAATTGGAGAAAAATTATGTTTTAAAATAATAAAAATAAAAGAAATAAAATACTAAAAAAGAAATTTCTAAAGTTGTTTGATAATTTTACCCTGTCAATTTTTAATTATTTATTTAATCACAATTAAAATACTAATGACCCATAATCACCTTGTGAATTATTAAATTATTAAATAGAATAAAATAGAAAGAATTAATTCTTCAAAATAATTTGAAAAATAGAAAATAATTAAATTTAAAACTTAATTTCCAAAAATCACATCCCAAAATTCTCATAAATCCAAAATTTGGCTAAGATTATGAAAATCATTTAAAAATATAAAATTAGCCGAAATTAATTATCAAAATCACTAAGTATAAGGAATAAAATAGTGAAAATTCAAGGGTTATCAATTCCCCATTAGAGCACAAAAGGTTTGGGACCTTCACTGTGGGATGGAGGGGATCCAAAAGACAAGACTAGCTATAAAGAAGCAGCATTATGTTCAGCATCAAGGCAAAGGTGTAGGGTGAGATAACTTATGGGAGCTCGACTTGAAATAGGAGAGATAATTCATGGAAGCAAATATTATAGAGAGAATGGAATAAATCATCTTTGCAAGTTAGTGAGAGAGAATGGAAGAGATCATCGTTGCAAGTTACTTGAACTAATCGGTGAAACAGAAAGGAAATGTTAATAGTGTTAATATGCAAAGACGATTCAAGTGGTGAGGTGGATAAAAAATCCAAATGGCATTTGCTGGTTAAAGAACGACACAAAAAGAATATAAAGAACAATATATAAGTTTTGTCCTCAAGTTAATCGCTCTATCGTGTGAGATAATAATTTCATGTAGACATCTAAGTTAGATGGAGTAACTTATGTTTATTAAAATAAATAACAAATTTTTTTTTGGAAAATATATGTTCCGAAATGTTTTCAATAGGTATAGTAATAATATTTTCTTATTCATTATTAAAAAATAATAAAATAACATTAAATAATAAAACCTTTATATCATTATAACCCGAATGTTCTTGAACTTGAGCAAATATTTTAGTTAACCATGTTATCGTGTGAGATAATGAGTACATATGGACGTATTGGTCATGTTACACGCAATTCATTTAAATGTATAAGAATTATTTGTAAAGTAATTTTCTTTTAAGAAAATAATAATAATTTCAAAAAAATAATAAATATAAATATAAATAATTTTTAAATTATTACTTTAAAATACATAATAAAATCTTTACATCGTGGCAGTTTTTAAAGCTTTAAGGAATTGATCTATCGGGTATAACAGTGAGTCTATAACAGGTAGATCAATTTTATTTTCATAAAACAAATTTCAAAAATATAAAAAGAAAGTCTATTTGCAAAAGCAAAAAAAAATATTTTTTTTCAAAATTAAATAAAATAAAAGTAAGTAAGTAAAATTAAATTATCCTTACAAATTAAAACACACCAATCCAAATTTCACAAAATCGTTTTATTTACAAAATGATAAATTATTTTCAATTAGTTTTCTCTTATTACAAAATTATAAATTAAAAAAATACCAACTCACTATCATGCTTTTCTACCCAAACCTACATGTACTTTGATCCATAATATATGGTACATAGGCTTTAAACTCCGATTTTAGGTCAAGTCTACCCTTATAAATAAATAAATATTTTTCAATTTTGTCTCCTTATTTTTCAAATTTTCTTAATTTCTTTTTCTATCTTGTTTCTTAATCCTTTTAATTATTTCTTAATTTCTTTCCTTCCTACCCTTATTTACGCATGTGAACTATTAAAGGATAACTAAAATACTTTTAAAACTATATTAATTTGCACAATCAACTTAAGATAACCGTTCTTAGGAACGGATGTTATAGAGTACCTAACACCTTTTTCAGTCCCAATTGTATTTCTGAACCCGACTCTGTTTTGTCGATCATCCTTTTTCTTTTTCATTTGATTTTTTAAAATTTTCTTTAAAATTTTGGTTGCAATTCCTTTTAAATCGGCCTCAGTATAGTAGAGCTAATTTTTTTCTCTTTTTCTTTGTTCTTCATTTACTTCACATTTTGGATGTGACAAGACACCATGTGGATAAGAGGAATTAAAATTAAAAAATAAATAAACAAACCAACGCCATATAAATAATATCACAAACTTGGGGGCAATCACTATAAATAATACCCGAGGACATGTAAACTTTAGACCCCACCCCACGAATTCAAAGTTCAACAAAAGTTAGAAGTATTTATTGTAACACAAACTTCAAGAACTAACACGCTTGTGTTCCTTCACTAAACTGCCTGTTCATGCTTTTGAGCTTGACTTCAATGATTTATCCTGGAAGACGAGTTATAATATAATGTACAGATTCCGGAATAGGTTGTAAAACCAACAGATTAAAACATAATGAAATAAAAGATAAAAAGTGGTGAAAATTTCTGCACAATTTTATTAAAGTTGTATGAATAATAATAGGTGAAGATTGATTCAGAATGGAGGTTTGAGATGTACTACTAACTAAAGTGGAGGACATTCACCTCCCAATATTCACTCCAACTCAGTTGACTGATTTACAACAGCACCTTTATTTTGCTAACACAAAAATTACCATATTTGACTAACAGTTGATAGAGAGAGAGAGAGAGAGGAGGAAAAGAGGTGAAAGAATAATGGAAGTACATAAAATTAAAGAAATGGAGAGTTTGGGAGTCCATTAGATGATGACTTGGACATTCATGAAGATGATGAATAATTAGGTGACTTAAATGATGCTACTAATAGTGATAAAGGTGATCTAAAAAATAATGTGATTCTGGAAGACGAGAACGATTTTGATGTGCTTGATTAATGAATGTGTTTAGTTAATCATCGTTTCTGTCTTGTGAATTGTGACTTGTGAGACTTATATCTTCTTCTTCTTTTTTCTTTTTATTGGTTATAACTTATGTCTTTGTTGTGTGTGTAGATATCATTTGGTGACTTATGCGTTGACTTTTGTCTTATTTGCTGAATTTATGTATGAGATTTTGTGACTTAAAGTTATGACTTAAAGTAATGAGAATTTGATAGTTAATTTAATGCTTACGCTTTTTTATTTTCATGGTAAGCGGTAGGATCTTTCCCTTCAATATTCTAATCCTACAGTTCCATCTTTTTGGCTTCTCAGCCAATCCTACATAGCATCCTAATTTTGACAACCTTGAGGCTTGAGTACCAGGTACTTATAAGGTGATGCCCCCTATTTCCCCCTTAAAAGGGAATCATGGAGTGCTTAAGAAATTAGGACTTAGGTATGACGCATAATGATGAATTGTAAATCTACAACCTTTCAATATATGTACCCTATATTTTTCAAAGTTTTGACATGCCAATGTGTCATTGTCTAAGTCATATTAGTGCCTCATAGGTTGGACAAAAATGAAACAAAAAACACCAAAAAAAAGGGAAGATACATATGATGGCTCAAAAGTTTCGATAATTTGATACAAAACCAAATTTGCATAGAAGATGCTAAGATTTGAATAGTGCCATTTCTGTTAATTGTTTTCCATTTCTAGTTCAAATTTCTTATTTTCTCTATCATGAATTTGATAATGTGGAAGCATTTCTAGTATTATACCATTGGCTGAGAGAAAAATAGGGAAAAGAAGGACCATGAGTGGCTGTTAGCAGGTTGCAAGAAAGGGAACCTCTATTAGTTGCAATAGGTTAAAAGCATCATGATTGCTCCATTTAAAACTAATAGCTATTAGCTAAGTACATAGGTAGCAGCTCCTTAATTGTTATGAATATGTTTGAATGCCAAACCAATTAGATTGGTTTTCAAAGGATGAGTAAATGAAGATGTAGTTACAAACTTGGTGTTACAACTGCTTTCAACTGTGAATATCAAATCCATGGAAGTATGAAATGAAGCAATTAATCAGATAAGAGGCAAATAGTTGGGCTTTTGGAACACATGACTAGTCTTGTATAGAGAGGAATGGAAATAATAAGATTCAGAGTAGACTGGTCTGTGAAGGTAAAGAGGGTTCTAAAAGAGGGATGAACCAATAAAGATTAGCTGGGGTCACTGCTAATGTTTAATTGGGTTGAAGTCATTAATCAACTCAGTAAATTGAAGTGGAGAACTTTTTCATGATATCACTGAGGGTGAGTTTGATTGGCCCCAAATATATGGTATAAAGCATGAGTTGATTACCTTGACACAAATATAAATATAATGGACATCAAGATTTTTTCCAAGTGCTTGCTCCACTGAGCTTCCGTCTTCATTGAGTGGAACAGGAGTAGTCAGTTCCCAAATTGGACCATTAGTTTTCTCATCAGATGATGCAAGTTTCTCTGCACATAGGATGATAGGGGAAATTGATGCTTAATCAATAATTCAACTTTAAAAATGCAAGGTTCTAGATACATGCAATTTAAAAGGGTAGTAATTTATCAAGAAACGTTTAAATAGAATGCTTTTTAAGAGGGATGGGGACACAAACAACTAACAGCCAAGTGGTAATGATTTGAACAAATAACCACCAAACACTAGTTTAGCAGTTCCCAGTCTCAATAACAGGAATGTGTCTTCATTTATTGCTGTAATACTTATATGCAATTAGGTTTGCCACATTTTTGACTTTCCAAAATTCAAGAGGCAAATATAAACAACAGAAGTGAAATCTTGCCCAACTAAAATCCTAGGGAGATGCATCTCTCAATCATGAAAAACAATAGGCAAATAAAACTCAAAATAGCGAATGATAACAGCAATAGATTTGAACCAACCTATCACATGGAGCTTTATATTCCATGAGCACGAATCCCTTAGCAAATGTAGGCGATACAATGGAGCACCATATGTTACCTGCAGCATTCACAAGCAGTCAAGGCTGATCATGCATAATACAAAACACATTTCATCATTGTGTTTGAAAAAAGTCATGCTAATGGTGGAGCTCCAAAAATGTTAAAAAATGTGGAATAATTACCAGAATATAAACTCCTTTATCCTTGAGAACCCTATAATGTGTCATCAACTGCTTCAATAATGGTGAACAGATCAAGAATAAAAAAAATGTAAAATAAAATATCATCTCTAAAGAATTCTACTTATTTGTTCATGGCTTTATTATACCTCCAAACTTCTATAAGCATCATAGTGGCATTTTGTTTGGAATCATTTCCGCACTGTAAAAATATGCCATGAGCAATGATTTTTGTCAAAAGTTCAAGATGTACAACATGCAATACTCACCAAAAGAGAATCAAGAGTCCCTGAAGTTCCATATTAAACAATATCAACTTTGTTGCCTATTGTCTGATAAGTATTTCAATGATTAAAAGCATAAAAACAAATGGTAGCATACCTTTGTCAATTACAGTACCAAAAGAATCTGATTCAAATGCACTCAGATTTCGGACATCCATTTGCATATCTAACTAGTTAATAAAGAAGTTTAACCTCAACATGCCAAGTCAGTGTTGGAAATTTAAATCCATACACAAATATTTATGGTTTCATGGCAAAAAATTGGTAGCAGAAGCAAGAAAATCATCATGTTTTAATAATGGCAACCTGTGGTCAATACCAATATATATACAATGTGGTTCTATGCTAATCTAACAACTTATATTATGGTTCCATAAGATGGGAGTCCAAAGATGCATATAAATACAATGAGTATCTATGTTAAGATTTAGCTAGACTTCCAATACTAGCTTCTCCTTTGAAAAGAAAAAAATACACACCATCTAATGACAAATTCCTATATGACTCTACAATTTGCAGACATCCATAGGCCAATACTTCAGAAAATACCCAAAATAAAATTAGGGGGAAAATTTTAGCTATGATAAGATGGGAGTCTAGAGATGCATATGAATACAATGAGTATCTATGTTGAGATTTAGCTAGACTTCTAGTACCAGCTTCTCCTTTGAAAAAGAAAAAAATATGCACCATCTAATGACAAATTCCGATATGACTCCACAATTTTGCGGACATCCATAGGCCTATACTTCAGAAAATGCCCAAAATAAAATTAAAAAAAAAAATAAGGATACATTTCAACTGGGAATGATGCCGATATTTGTTCTGCATAGCTTCAATCACCACCGGGGATATATCAATGTTGACAACATCTTCGTAACCATCATCAACCATGTCTTCGCTGAATGCTATAAATTAATAGTGCAATATTATCATCACTAGCTAAATTCCATTTTTGTTTAGTAGTAGGAAGCTCGATGTATATGAAATAGAATTAACAAGGTCACTTATTCGTTCTTTCTTTTTCTTTTGGGAAGAAAATTATCCACAAAGATAGTCATGCATTCATCCAAAAGAAATGGAAGCCAAAATTTGGAAAATCTGCCACCCATTTTCAACTTTTTTTACGATGTGCCTTCTAGGATGGAAATCCAACTAAACAAAATAGAAGCCTTTCATATCATAAGAAGCATTACGCAGCTCATTTGCAGATCTGAGACCAGCTTACCTGAATTGCCGCAACCGACAATGAGGATCTGGTGGTTGCGAGGGACATAGAGATTCATGATGGGAGCTATGGTTTGATACATTTGGTACCAATCAAAGGGACCTGATTCATTGGAATAACGGTTGTCCCAGTACCAGGTCTCACCATATGCTTGTGTCGCTGTCATTGACGTCGTCGTCGTCGTCGTCGTCGTCATTGTTAATAGGATCTTAGAACTTGGAAGACGGAGGAAATTGTTCAGCACCAAACAGGAACAATCAAGGCCAAATTCAGCTTTGTGTCGTAATCCAAATCGGTAGAGTAACCATAACTGCCACTGGCTGACCCAGAAAAATTAGTTAATGGTGGCCAAATTTATACCTAATATAAATATTAATATTTTAAAAATAAAGGTTTTAATATTTATTAAATTAATATGGTAACGAAATTTATTAAAATTAAATACTAAAAAAATAAAATCACACAATCATAATAACTTAAAAATTGTCTTAGATTCATAGTCTTTTATTTTTTTTAAATAAAATTCATTTATTTCTTTTCTAGTTTAGTAAAATTCTTTTTGAAAAATATATTTTTATGTAAGAGAAAATATATTTTAAATATACATGTTTGAGGTTTTAAAAACTTAGAAAGGGATAAATAAGAATTTTTGTGGCATACAAATGAAAGTTTTTATAAAAAAAAAAGTAAAATTTTTAGGGCCAATATATGACATTTTTCCCTCTTGAGCCTCTATGTTTGCTTTTTGGAGTTTGGCTGTTTTGCTTCAAAGTCTCTTTATTTTTTTTGGTGGAGACTAGGGTATCCATCGTTGAACATAGGGACTAATCTTCTCATTGGCTTGTAGGCACCTCAAAGGGTGGAATAGCTGGACCAGAGATTTAAGGCTGTTCCATCCCCAAAGCCAAAATCGAACCCCTAATGTTTGGTTAAGGATGAATTAGTCCCTACCACTCAACCACACCCCCGAGATTGCTTCAAAGTCTCTTTGTTCAGATGTTGCTTAGCTTTTGGTTTATTGGGCTGTAGCCTTTTTGTTATAATAAAGTAGTTGGGCTTTTATAACTTGTGTTCGGTGGTTTTGTTCAATGTTAAATTGGTTTGAGACCAAAACCCAATTTATTTATTCATGTGCCTTATTATGTTCAAGCCTGAACTCAGAGTGTGTTTGAAATGAAATGATAAAAAATAAAATGATAAATAAACCATTGTTTAGAATTTTTTTAGAAGAAATGGAAGTGAAATAGTAAAGAAAGAACTTCAAGAACTCTTCTTTTCAACCGAATCTTAAAAAAAAATGTTTTTTGCTACTCCAAATGAAAAAGTTTAATTAAATTGAAAGAAAAGTGATACTCATTTTTTTACCGTCAAAAAGTGATACTCAATTTAATAGATTAAATTTAATTAGTTGCGATTATGCTAAAATAGATTAAATTTAAAAAATAATATATCAAAATAAAGTACAAAATACACGAGCTCAAATCTACTTTATTCTTATACTACTATTTAGGTATTTATTTATAGATATGACGGCAATATAAAACAAATCATCTATCATTAGTTCATTAACTATTTATTCAGTCGAGTAATATTTTAAAATAAACTAGTTAAGCACCTGTGATATGCATGAGGTCCATCAGAAATATGAGCTTTGAAATTAAATTTAGCATTGTAATATAATAAATTTTAAAAATTTTCATTGTAGACTGTAAATAACATTGATACATATCATACCATTGAACAAACTAAAACATGAAAGCAATATCATAGCATACCTACTATGAACATATATTATTGCAAACTTCTTTATATACAACATTTATTGTTTTATTGTATTGCCATTTTGGTCCAAAATCAAAATCTTTAATCCTTCTCTACTTCATAAATGAGAAATAGCAACATATAACTGACTATAAGTAAAAACAGGTTTTGGTAGGGTGTTGTTTCCGTGCGTGGCCTGCGCGGCCACACATAAATTACTGTGGCCGTGCAATTTTTTTTTAAATAAAAAAAAACCCTCTCCTCACATAATCCACACGTTCCGTGCGTGAATCTGGCCTCCACGCACAGAATCGCCTTCTGTTTTGGTAAGTATAACATAACATTGCATAAATTTTAACTTTGACTCTTATTCATAGTCATAGCAAAAGACAATATGATAGGCCGTCTTCTTTGCGGTGTAAATGGTAATTTTGAATTAGATGGGCACACACGAATTCTAGGTATACAAACCTTCATTAGACCCAAACATCATTCTATCTTGTATAACATGTTTACTAGTATTTATCACTATTAATCGTGTTCCATTAATTACACAAACTAAATGATTTATCAATATTCCTTAATAAGACTATTAGAGCTTCGACTTTAAGACGAAGCTCATGATTTGGCAATCTAGTCATTAAAAGAGAATTCAAAAACTCTACAGAATGAAGGTCATGAACACAGTGTACATTAATATAATCTTTCACAATTCTAGCAGAACTCAAGTAAGGAACTTCCTCTCACTTGGACGTATAGAGAGCATATAATCATTCACCTATTTTACAACAGCCAATATTGCTTATAAAATTGCTCTATCTCTGATTTGCAAGGTAGGAGGCTTAGTTTAATTAGAGAATTTGGCTTCTAGCTCCATCTTTATTCTCTAGAAAGACGCATCATCCAATTGCAATTAAGGTAGGAGGCTTAGGTTGTAACATTAGAAATATGAGATTCATATGTAGTACTTATATGATCGTATCTTGATTATATATGGTAATCTATTCAACTATTATCCATGTCATGATTTTAATTAGTTGCCAATGAATTTACATTGAATCTGTATAAAAAATTCTTATTGAGAGTTTGTTTTCCGTGAATTTTAAATTGTGAAATTCTGAAATTTTTCATAATTTATTGTGTTTTTGTTTTCCTTTTAACCATACAATTAATAATTATAGTTCACTATTGTTTATAGGCCTTGGGTTCGCCTTCCCTTTCTGGACAATATTTCACACGATGCTCTTTCTATATGGTAATCATTCTAAGTTTTCTTTGTTTTTATGTTTTATTTGTTTATTTATTTATTTATTTTGCTACTTTGCCTTTAATTGCTGACAAAAAGAAATTGTCACCAACTACTCATATATATATATATATATATATTCGTGGGACAGGGTATTTTTATTCATGTGACTTTGCCATTGATTATGTTATTGTGGAGGAATCACTTGATCTATAAATTAGTAGGTGCTTCTTAGGCATATGGGGAGGACACTTTAACCGTTTCAATTTCCTCTTCGGTGGTGCAGTGAAATTGCCATTTGCTTGGTGTGACGTTTGCGTTTAATATAGTCAACAAGATTTATATTCTAATACTATTTTGTGTTTGGTGAACCCAGGATATCCCCACGGCCGGAAGCTATGAAACTAATCCCTCGAAAAATTTGAGCGCCATTTAAGGGGTTGTTCTCTCTTAAGCGATGCTTTTCATATACATTTTTAAGATTTAAACTCTGGAATGATACTTAAGGGACCCGGACTGCTACCATCCATGCCACACCTACTTGGTTATTCTAATGCTATTTATTTGTTCCTTTTTGTTCACTCACAACCTTTCCTTTTTGTTTGCCATTTGCCATTTTCTCGTTGTGGAAAAATTTGTGGGGGGATTGGAATCTCTCGCCTTTAAATCAATTATTATTTCACTTTTGTTTTCAGCATGTCAGGATATGCATCTTGAGGTGTGAGAGACATAAGGATGAGTTGCATTCTTTTTACTTCGGGTTGTTTTGCAGGAAAGGAAGGTGTAGGGATATGGTGGTGGAAATGGGTCAGATTCAATGGAGAGAAGCATGGATTAGGAGGTAATTTTTGGTAGAATTAGCGGTGATTTTTATTTTCAGACAATACATTGAAAAAATTTATTTTTAGTGAGTGCGCTGAAAAAAAACATTATTTCCAGATTAAAGATTTTTTTTTAGACTTGATAATTATTCTTTAGTTATTAGTTGGTCATTTATTTTTCAGCCTGCCATTTTTCACAGGGGAAAAATGTTATGGGCGGTGTGAAGGATAGCAACTTGTGTTCTTAGTCAAAAATAAAAGCTGAAGGACTGCAGAATATAATATATTGAATATATTATATTATGGGTGGTGTGAAGGAAAATGTTATGTCTTCCCTTTTTTAGTTCATTGGTAAATTAAGAAAATTGTATAAGTGGAAAAATCCCAATTTTAGATTAAATCATTAAAAAAAATGGTGGATGTAATCTCTCCGACAATCATTTCTGTCTCCCAAAAAATTATATATATTACTACAAGATTTCACAAAGACTTTCTTTTCCCAACAAAGATTTCATAAAGACTTAAAATGATATATCCCTTCTATGTTTTGCGAGATTTCAAAGAATGAAAAGTAAACGTAAATACTTACAAGAGTTTGTCTCGGTCTCTCTCATATTTCTGTCAGTGATACCGTTGCATTCCCGAATTATGTGTCAGTGTTGTCATCTAATCTATTTTGAAGCTTTCTTCTGGGTCTAATTGGCTCTTGATCTTGCAGGTGAACGCTGATTGTTGCTGATCTTTCGTTGGAGCTCAGAAAGTGCTCAAATTTTGAGAGCTTTTGCGACCCTGAATTGTTCCCAGAGAAACTACAGAAGTGAGAAATTTGAACTTAATGGTGGCACTTAGTGCACAACAATATTGGGCCACAACATAATACTTTCATGGCAAGCACCATACTGTCAAGCTTCTGTTTATGTTTCTTTACTGGCATTATATATCCTTGGAGGAAGAAAAGTTAAAGCAGTAAGTAATTCCAGCTTTTGCTTTCTCTGTATATCATGATTTTAAGCAGAATTTTTCTACTGCAAACAATGTTGGTGCTAATGATCCCTTTGATGATATTAAATGCTGATGATCACTCATATAGTGTTAAAAAAAACAAAAGATTCTATTGATATATTGACCTTTTGATAATGCTATGGCATTTTTCTTATTTATGTTACTTTTTTCTTAATTTTTAAGAGTTTATCTTAACTCCAATTCAGTGCTAACGAGGATCTTTCCCGCGAACTTCATGAATACCGTAGTAGATGTTCTGTTGTGGAACATTGTGAAAAGGAAACTCATGTATGTGTTTTGATTCTTCTTCTGATGCTGTTTCAATGTGTATATTTGAGCTTTTATCTAACTTTGGTAAGTGTATATATTCCATGTAAAGAACTATCTATAACTACTATTAGCTAGAGCATTAACTATCTAGCCTGGTTTTTATCATCTATTGCTAATACAAGCATTAAATATTCACTTGCCTAACCTTCTCCTACCTCTATCTTTTTCGTCCTGCTGATTAATCAATGTGATTATAACTGCTATAATTCAGGGTTGCATTTGCCAAATTTAGCAGCTGATTCAAGAGAAATTGAAGAAGTGGCAAAAGAATGGGAGCACACTTTGCAAAATAGTATGGATAGAGAGTTACATGAATTGAATAAACACTTGGAGCAAAAAGAGGTTGTTATAATGCAGATAGATCAGCATCCTTGAGTTTTCAGTTCAGGCATTTTATACAAAGTGAAGCTAAAGAGAATATTTTTTATAATTTATAAGAAAGTTTTTGGTGGGTTTGACTTGTAATACCTGTATGACAGAGCAATATCTGTAAGTTCCTATTTGCTGGTCATGAAGTATTAAAACATTGATGAATGAGCTCAATTTCTGCTCTTTTAGTTCATTAACCTTAAAGTTAACAAATCATGTTTCTGAGGGATGATTATCTGCTTTAATTTAATTTTCCTTCAATTTGATTCCTGTATCTATCTGATTATGAACCATTATAAGGTATAGAACTTGAGTCCCACATTGGAACTATGGGATTTTGATGTGTGGTTTGATATGAAAATAATTGAACTTAAAAGCCTGTGCATCATGGACTCTGTCTCAAGGATGATCATCCATATTTGCAGATAGTATGTTCTTTGTGCTTGTAATGCATAATGGATCTTAATTAGATCGTCAACTACTTTCATGGATGTAAAATATTGGAAGAAAAAGATGGTATATTTTTTTCGCCACAAAAAATTTAGATGATTTGAGTATAATCTTTGCAGCTTTGATGCTCAAGATATATTCAGATTTTGCTGTCCTGTGAGATTTTATTTTGTCTTCCATGTCCATTTTTCATTGGAATATTTATTTGCAAATAAAAGCAGATTCGTCAGGGCTTTCAGTATAGATTTAGTAATTATTTTATTTTATTATATTGATTATTTCTTAATGGCTGACTGTCATTGAGGGGAAAGCAAAGAACCTTCTGGAACAAGTTGAGTCTATTGGAGAATCTGGGAAGGTTGATGAAGCAAAAGCTCTAATGAGAAAGGTGCTGAAGTTGTTGCTGCGCATTTTTAATTTTATTTCTTATTAATTCTCCACATACCTCATGACATAGAAATGACTTTGGTAGTATTGTAGAAGCAAATAATTCCACCGAGGATGATTAAGGACGTGTTATTAATATAGATGGAGAGATGTTCTATTGAAGTTGATTCAACACATGAGTAAAGCAGGTGCAGGCGATTCTACATTTTGTGGTAGTGCAAAAAAAAAAAAATGCAAGACTGTTTTGGGGATTCAAAATGCAATAAAGCCTATTTCATATATGTAAACACTCCTTTCGATTCCATTTATAAGTGAGAAAAAATTATTTCATGAGTATTGAGAAAGTGCGTTAAAGTTAGTTAAAAATAATTAATTTATCTCATATTTTTAATTTCTTACAAAATTACCCTTACTCAATTAACATCTCTTTCTCTCAATTTCTTCAAAATATACATCTCACCACTGTCAATAGTGTTAATGAAGGAGGATAATTTTGATAAAAAAAAATTAATTCAACATTAATTCTCTTTTTTCCCTCTTATAAATAGAACCATCAAAAGAGAAAAAATTTCTCTTATAAATAAAACTGAAGAGAGTATAAAATAAGTTGTTCTAAGCACTTTACAATTAGCTCATATCCAAAGCTATAAAGGATGCTTACAAACTATGAAGTATGAAGGGTGTGCTTAGGCATGTTTGTAGCAAGATTTGAATCTGTGAGCATTAATTCATTCCACCTCAATATTGATTTCTTGCTATTGCACTTGCTTATACAAACTACACCCTTAATATATATTCTTCCTATCTCACATTATAAGGTAATATAAAAAAATTTTCTTATATATGAAATAATATGTAGTGATATGTTATTTTTATTTTATTAGTATTTAATTTATGCTACATTTAATGAAATAAGTAAAATTAATATGAATAAAGTTAAAAATTTTAATTTTTTTAAAAGTTTTAAAATATAATAAAAATATCTTCGTGAAGAAAGCAGGGAATAATAATATTCTAACCCAATGTGACTCCCCTGCCTCGTGGGCCCACGAATAAAGAAATTAGTCCAACACAATACGTCTTCCTCACTGGCCCGCGCGAGCATCGCCTCTAGTTAATAAAGTAGAATGGGAAAACTTTAAAACAGTTTTGCAAATAATAGTAAAAAAAAAAATTTCCGTTTTTATATAAAAAAAAAGAATGGTAAAAAAATTAATTTCTCTTTTTTAAAAATAATAATATTATTATTATCAATAAAATATAAAAGAAGTCAAGAGTTTACAAACAACTTGAAATAAGAAAAGAAAAACAAAAGAGAAAGGACATCAAAATATAAACTAAGAGTGCGAAGATGAGAAATAGCCAATCTCGATAAAAGATGAGTAATAGCTTCATTCTCACAAATTAATTTCTCATTTAAACTAAAATAATAAAAATTAATGGAATTGATCACAAAATTGACTAATCATCAATCAAACACTAATTAATTATATAATAAACGCAATTTTCATTTCAACAACAAATTTCAAAATAAATTTTTAAAAAAGCTTTTAAATATCATTTAAATTGCAACCAATTAACTTCGAAATTTTTTAATACATATTATATGTAATATAAAAAAAAATTTTTGTAGATAATAATGTGAAAAAATTGATTTATGCATTACATTCAATTATGTATATTAAAATTCATTTTGAATTTGAATTGATCACAGATTTACTTTTGCTAATTATGTATATCTTAAAATTTGTTTGATATATTGAAATGTAAGAAAAGGAAAAATAATTAAAACGTATATCTTATAATTAGTTTGACATATACGTATATATTTGATTATTTTTAGTAGATTAAAATATTCTTTTTTGAATAAAATATAATTTGAGTATATTAAATATATATTTTTGGATCGTAATTATTAGTAAGAGTATCGTATAATTTTTAAATTGTGTAAAAAAAGCAATATTTATTGAATAGTTAAAATTATATATATAGACACATAAAAATAATATGCTCATTAGTCAATTGCACGGTCAACACTTATTTTAAACACTTATTTTTTTAAAATAATGACCAAGATATGAACCTATATGGCACAGAACCAATACAACATTGGACATAGGATATATATGCTTGACAATATTGATAAAGTGATGTTCAAATGAAAAAGAACAAGAAAAAATTAAACTGATGATGAAATCAACGTCACCTCACATCCAACAACAAATTTAATCAGTCTCTTTACATAATCAATGACCTCCTTCCATCTCTGGTCCACCCTCAAAGTGGGTTGTGTCTTGCACAATATGTTGTAGGTCATTTTCTCGGCTCTAGCTTCTGCCCTGACCAACGATGGATGTGGGTTTGACGGCAGAAGTGGCAACAAAGGTGGGGACAAGCACAAGAGAGGAGTGGTCTGAACTTGTTGCTGAACATATTTGTGCTCGCAAATCCGCTTTGGAGCAGCATGTCCTCAATGAACTCGTGCTTCACTGCTTTGGGTTAGGGCAGTTACATAATTTTGGTTATACTTAATCAAACAATATATTAATAATCAAATTCTTATATTTAACAAATTCAATACCCACATCAAATCTAAAGAATTAGAATATGAAAGTGAAAGCGAGCATACCAGAATTCATCGTATGAAAAGTTTCTTTAAATTTACAAACAGGTATACTATGATCTTTTAGATTGAATATATCAGAACTTTTTTTATAGTTTTCTCTAAAGGGGTGAGAGAACTAAGTTTAAATGACATAATAATCTGAGAGCCATGACCCTTTATTTATAGAGAAATATTATGTGATATTTACAATTCGGCCACTCAACAAATTATAAATATCACTATGATCTCTATACATTAATTTCATAACAATTATACCCTTAAACCCTAAAATTTTAATTCCAAACAAATCACTTCATTTAGACTTATTTAAATAATAACTATATACTTTTAATATTTACATTTGTGACCCCATAATAATTTTATTTCAACAAGGCTTGTCTGAGGTTATTGGAGAGGGGGAAGGTATGATGGAGAGTGTGAGAGAGAAGGGATGAGAAATTTGTTATTTCACTTCAATTATAAAATTCTATTTTAATACCCAAATATCTTTTAGTAATTAGGACAAAATCTGTAATCTATTTTTTTTATACAGACAAAATCTGTAATCTTTTTGTAGTTTTATTTATCTTGGTACAACATTAAATTTTTTTTTAAAAAAAATCATTATTCCCGTGCGAATATATGCTTGCCAGGTTCATTGCACGTTCGTCTTTGCCATCGGAGCCAATAATATAACCGTGACTCCTCTGAGGGTCTGATCTAGTTGAAGCGTTTGAGAAGATGCTTTTGAGTTCCATTGTTCTGGTTCTCTTCCAAACTATTTGCTAGTTCTCTTCCAAACTATCTGTTGTCTTGTGACGGCTGCTGAGCCTTTTCACTCCGTTACCATCGAACTGTTTCGTTGTCTCTGTTCTTGGTCATTCATCGTTTCTCTTATTCTAATCTTATGGCATCTGATTCGAATGGACCTCCATCCGATAACACCCTCAAGTCTATATGTTACAAGCGGGGTTCGCTTCAGCTTCTCGATCAGGTTTTTCCCTTTCTGCTCAATCAACTCTCTATCTAAGCTCTTAATTATATATCTTAATTTCGCCATGTTAAACTGCTCCCTGGAAATTGGAAACCATAAAATGATGTGGGCAAATGCGTTTCATATATCTGTCGAAGCTATTGGGCTTTGTTATTCGAGTTATTGGGGAAAGCTTAAGAAAACATTCTTGAATTTCATTGAAATTAAGACGTTGCCGGTGATTGGGGTAGCCTTGTGATGCACGTGTACAAGGGGACTCGGATGAAGTAAGGAATATGCATACTAGTTGGTTCGAGACCCCTTAGCTAGACTTTGGGTGTGAGTGATTAGTGATGTTATTTTCAACTATTTGATGGACCCAGGGATGCTCCCTTTTAGTTTTGAAATCATACTCACAGAATTAAAGCTTCAATTGGCATCTATTGTCTCCTAAAACTTTGCGAAGTAAAGAATGTTAAGGGGTAATTAAATATTAAAATTTCAGGCATGTTCTAATATTTTGTCATGAAATTTTTTGTTGGTTAGATTTTTTCCCCTCTGCATTCTTTTTGTTGGAATGTTTACTCAGTCTTGCATTTGATTTCTTTTCCTTATTGATGATAATTGTGGTGCAGAGAAAGCTCCCTCTAGAAACAGTTTACTTGGACATTCGGGATTCGACAGATGGCTGGTAAATATTTTAGTTCTGGCCAAATGGAGGAAATTCTTGTATGTCATGTCCCGTGCTTAGTTTTACACGAAATTTCTTTTGTGGAACTTACAAAGGAATTCATATTGTATTTTCTATTGTGATCCTTGTCTGTATAGTACAACAATCAGTAAACAATATTCTTGTTACCCATGTTTTCTCATTGAATATATTTTAGCCAACCTGACTTGCTACTTCCCTACTCACAACATTGTTCTTTTATGCTGCTTCATAATTTTTTTTACAATCAATTGTCAGAGTAACCATAGTAACGGTTCCTTTTGTTTAAATTATTTTCTTCTCTGTTAGATATTTAAAAAGTGGCCTCTGGATTATGTTCTTAATAGTTTCAGTCAGTGGATCAAAATATCTAAATGTTCATAACCTTTCCCAGGAATGCCATAAGGGATATGGTGGTCCGCGGAGCACCTGCTATTGCTATTGCAGCAGCACTTTCTTTGGCTGTTGAAGTTTTCAAGTTAGAGGCATTTAATGGGTCACCTGGTGATGCTGCTTCCTTCCTTGGAAATAAATTAGATTATCTTGTCTCCAGGTATTTTCAAACCTCTGCATTGGATTGAGACAGCAATCCACTTATTGTTTCTGACGTTAGGTTCTGAAATTTTGAAATTATGTCTAATCTCTATGGGCCTGCTGAGAAGTCTTACTAGCATTGGGCATTTTGAAGCTAACACTCTCCTTGAGCAGTTATAGATATTGATATTAAATTTATTTCAAACAGATTAGTTGTAGCTGATTTATTATTTCATTCTTCAGTCGGCCAACTGCAGTGAATCTTTCAGATGCTGCGATCAAACTCAAGGAAGTTATATCTAAGGCTGTTGCTTCTACTTTGGAGGCCAAGAGTGTTTTTCAGGTATTTTGTTCTCATAGTAATAAAGGATGTCTGACAAATGAAGTAGGTTATATTTTGTCCCTTTTTACACTAATTTTGGCTGTGGCCATTGGATCTGTAATTTGCTGGATTACTTTATAGGCGTATATAGAAGCTGCTGAAATTATGCTTGAGGATGATGTTGCCTCAAATACAGCAATTGGTTCTTATGGAGCTAGTGTTATTCAGCAACAGGCAGGGAAACAAAGGCTTTCTGTCTTGACCCATTGCAACACTGGAAGGTGCTTTCAGCAATACCTTCCCTTTATTAGTTATTTACTATGATTAAATCATGGAGCTCTTCTTTTGTGAATTTGCTCGACAAAGTGAGGGGTTTTAACTTGCCTATAACTGTGTTTTGTGTTTATTTCTTAGTCTTGCCACTGCTGGATATGGCACTGCTCTGGGTGTAATCCGTGCACTTCATGGTGAAGGGGTTTTAGAAAGGGCCTATTGCACAGAAACACGCCCATTCAATCAGGTGACTATTTTTTTGATTTTTCTTTTCAAAATTTAATTAAATTAAACATTGAGTTCTGGTAAGAGGTGTCTCCACTAAGTCACTGATATTATGGTTTGTATGTGCCGTTTTTTCCCCTGTGATCTGAATTAATGACATGGCATGTAAACAGAACCGAGCCAACATAATTAACTGTCCTAGTAGTAAATGGTCCATCTTCAAAAGTTTCAATTTTTAACATGAATTTCTGAGAAGAGCACCTGCATTACTGATACTTCTGCATTTTGGTTATAGTTTAGTTTTTTGTCTTGTATTTGAGTTAAGTTAGGTTGTCTTCCTTGCTATTTGTTTGAAAATGAAAAAGGAAAGGAAAAGAAAAGAATATTATGGAACCCCAAATATGGAATGTTTCTGAATAGATGAATTTTTGTAGTAATAACCATGCAGATTATAGCTTTTCTTGTTCTGATAATGGTGATGGCTAATTTGCTATTAAGGGAACAGAAAATTTAGATGTTTTCATTATGGGGTTTTCAATGATTGAAGGAGATGGTGGAATTGGTTACCTAAAGTAGTTTTGAGAACGCCATTATTTTTTTCATTAATATTTATATACAGGCTTTTTCCTTCATCTATGATGACAATCATGTCTCTATTAATTGTATCTTATGAATCGTACCAGTTAATTAAATGAGTTGTATTTTATGCTAGCTTAATGTAGTTTTCAATTGCAGGGTTCTAGGCTCACAGCTTATGAGTTGGTGCATGAGCGCATACCTGCAACTCTTATAGCAGATTCTGCTGCAGCTGCATTGATGAAAGCAGGACGTGTAGATGCTGTTGTTGTTGGGGCAGATCGTGTTGCATCAAATGGTACTTAGAAAAACTAATAAACATAGCTTATTATTTTCATCCTTTTTGATATGTGTGAATTATCATCTGATCAATCATTGTCATCATCTTCTTCTTCTTTCAACCCTCATTACAGGTGACACTGCCAACAAAATTGGAACCTATAGTGTTGCCTTGTGCGCCAAGTTTCATAATGTACCCTTTTATGTGGCTGCCCCTTTGACTTCCATTGATCTATCTCTTTCTTCGGGACAAGAAATTGTCATTGAGGAGAGATCTCCCAAGGAATTGTTGAATGCACGTGGAGGACTTGGAGAGCCAGTTGCAGCTCCTGGAATTTCTGTGTGGAACCCTGCTTTCGATATCACACTGGCTAGTCTGATTTCCGGTATCATCACAGAGAAGGTCCCATTCACACTCCCCCTCTCTTTTGTTTTTGCAGTTTTATTGAGTAAATTTATAATTTCGTCCATTAAATATACACCTCCATCTGCGTTGGTCTTTAGCTTTATTCTTCTACACAAATTAGAATTTGTAACATGTATATTAAGTTATCCCTCACACTAGACTAAATATACAATTTGGTCCAATAGGATTAAAGTATAGGAAGTCATAAACTTTGAGAGATTAATTCACGTTAAAAAATAGAAAATGCAAGAACTTAAACATTAAGATATGTATTGGGGAAAAAATAATACTTGTGGACTCATAACCTGTAATATTGACAGGCAAGGACCATAAAATTATAAAATTCTTTTCAAAGACTATAGGAATAAGTTATAACCGGTTCTTTGTATATATTTTTTTTTTGGGACCAAGTTCTTTGTATAGTTAGTACTCATATTCTCTAAAGTTATAACCATGATGTTTCATAGATATTTTGAATTTGTGACTACTTCTACGTAAAATTTTTTTATAATGTTGGAACGATTAGATTATAATTTTAAAGAACATAAATGGTAACTTCTAAGAAATACCAATTGTAACTTACTCCTATTATCATTATTATTATTGAGTTGTCAATATTACAAGTTATAGGTCCTTAGTTATCATTTTACATTTATACCATGACCAATTTGTTTAGTTATTCCTTTTTTATATCCTTTGATTCTTAAGAAAGTTATAAAATGAAATCTCATGTTGAATGATATATCTAAATCATTAGTTTTTGATAGAACTCAATAATATTGTGTGATTCATGTAGCTAATTTCACTTAATGGGATAAGAATTGTTGTTGTTATTCGTACATGGTTCCATTTCATTCAGATCTGACCACTGTACGTTATGTATTTGTAAGCAGGGTGTCATTACCAAGACAAGTGATGATATATTCGACATAAAAGCTTTCACACAGAAGATAGGCTATCCCAACTGCTGAAGTAATCGGTGGTGGAGTGAATGATTATGTAAGATTAGTTCTCTACTCAAAAAACGATTGTCGAAAAGTATCTGATATCCGATACTATCAAATAATCTGGATTTGAGCTGTGTAGGATAAGTTTGTTAGCTGAGTCAAAAATGGTCCTACAAAATAGATAGGGGCTGTTGGCAAGTCTAGTCCTCATGGTTAATAAGGCTTAGTGCTTGGTGTTGCCTGAATGCCTGAGGTTCCCAGTTCAATTTTCAGCACCAAATATGGGAAACAGGTAGGGGCTAGTGAATGAATGGGCAAATCTAATAATAATAAGAAAACCAGCAGGTGATTGTAACTTGTAATGTTGAACAAGAACTCAATGTACTAGTTCCCAGCTTTATCAGGAACAGTCCATTGCACAGGGAGGTATTCTATCTATTTTGGAAAGAACAGTAATTAAATGATTTTTAGAATATGATACATAAGTATGATCTCACGTTCATAAATAAGAATTAAATAGTAATAGAGCAGTGCTGAAAAATTTTGTTTTTTATATTGTTGAGTCTCTAATTATGTAGAAGATTGTTATGAGGTTTGCATTTTAAGCATCCTTTTCAAAGAGTTTCATGGGAATATTGCCAATTTAATTTTCGATAATTTAAATGAGATATAAACATTTTATGAATGTGCACCGAATTCAAAGGCCTTGAAGGATGGCAATACTTGTACAAATATAAGCAAAATTATGATTGGCAGCATCAATTAACTATTTGACTGGAACAAATTTTAAGAATGTTATTATTTTTTATCTAAATTTATCTATAAATAATGGAATATTGTTTAAATTGTAATTTCTTGATGTGGTCTAATTGTTTAGTCAAAAATTCTCATTTAACAAAATACTTTTCTTACTTTTTATTTAATTATTTGAATGTAATTTTTTGATACTCCAATTTTATCATTTTAAGAACTCTTACTTGACCAAGCATTTATCATATATGTGATATATATATATATATAAAAGACAAAAGTTGTGTCTTTATTTACTAAGATCGTCCTTGATTGACACTTGTTAGTACCCGTTTGATTTGTCTTTTTGTAAAAGTACTTTTAGAATAACCATAGTTTATAAAAATAAAGTTTAGATAAAAGTAGAGAAGTTTACTGAAAACCTATTTGGATGAAAAAAGAGAAAATGATGGTTAGAAATCATGGTTTGGTTTACAAATAGGCCCTTAATCATTATTCAAAAGCGTGTTGATCAAACCTAAAAGCCATAAAAAGTGTTTTCCAACTTTGGGTTAGCTTGAAAACTACAAAAAAGTTGCCCAACTATAGCCACATGCATATGCTAGCATTTACATCACCGCATAACTAAGGAAGATTTTACCCTACAACAACAACAATAATATTAATCTTATCCCACTATGTAGGATTGGCTACATGGATCAAAAGACGCCAATGAGCTCTATTAAACGCTATCTCCTCAAATAAATCATTTCTCAAAAGGTCATTCCTTATAATTTTTCTTAATGTCCTTTTTGGTCTTCCTCTATGCCTTTTGATCGAGCTCCAGGCCATTTGATCAACTCTCTTCACTGGCTCCTCTTGCCCTCTTCTTTGTACATGCCCAAACCACCTTAAACGATTTTTCACCATTTTCTCCTCAATAGGTGCTACCCTAACTTTCCTTCGTATACAGTCATTTCGTATCTTATCCAATTTTGTATGACCACACATCCATCTCAACATTCTCATCTTTGCTACTTCCATCTCATACTCTTGTTGTCCTTTCAAAACCCAACATTCACTACCATATAGCATTACTGGCCTTATAGCTATTCTGTAAAATTTTTCTTTAAGCTTAGTAGGCACCTTGGGGTCACAAATAACTCATGTTGCTTTCTTCCACTTTAATCACCTAGCTTGTATCCTATGCATAACATCCTCATCAATTTCACCATTATTCTGTAAAATCGACCCCAAATATTTAAACTTTGACACCTCAGGGATGATTTGCTCTCCAATTTTTACCTCTGAATCATTTCTAATTGGCCTCTTATTAAATTTGTAATGCATATATTCCGTTTTGTTTCTACTCAGACGGAAACCTTTTGATTCCAACGTATGTCTCCATAATTCAAGTTTAGAGTTGACCTCATCTCTTGAGTCCTCAATTAAAACTATATCATCCGTGAAGAGCATACACTTTGGGATTTCTTCTTGTATATGTTCTGTAAGAACATCCAAAACCAGATCAAACATGTATGGACTCAAAGAAGATCCTTGATGTAAACCTATTGTTATAGGGAAGTCCTTTGTCACACCTCCAGGGGTTCTCACACTTGTTGTTGCCCCCTCATACATATCCTTTATGGCTCGAATATAAGTAACACGGACACCTTTCTTCTCCATTACTTTCCACAAAACATCTCTTGGTACTCTATTATAGGCTTTTTCTAAATCAATGAAAACCATATGCAATTCTCTCTTTCTACTTCGGTATCTTTCAATCAAACCCCTTGATAAATAAATAGCTTCTATTGTAGACCGTCCTGGCATAAATCCAAATTAGTTTTCCGAAATACGAGACTCTTTTCTGAGTCTATGCTCAATCACTCTTTCCCAAAATTTCATGGTGTGACTCATGAGTTTTATCCCTCGATAATTAGTACAATTCTGAATATCACCCTTGTTCTTGTATATGGGCACTAGAGTGCTCTTTCTCCATTCCTTTGACATTTTCTTGGACCTTAATCTCATTAAATAACTTAATGAGCCATCAAACCCCCTTCTCTCCTAAACACTTCCAAATTTCGATAGGAATACCATCGGGACCAGTGACTTTACCATTATCTATTCTCTTAAGAGCTTCTTTCACCTCTCTAACCCGAATCCTATGATAGAAATTCAAATTGAGATCATTTTCATGGGTTGTTAATCCTTCAGTATCAATAGTCATACCCAATCCATTATTAAAAAGCTTATAAAAGTAGCTCTCCTATCGTTCTTTGATATCATCATCTGGAACTAAAATTTTTTCTCCTTCATTCTTAATGCATTTTACTTGGTCCAAATCTCTTGACTTTCTTTCCCTTCTCTTGGCAATTTTGTAAATCTTATGTTCACCATTCTTTGTTCCTAAATCCTGGTAGAATTCCTCAAAAGCTTTAGATCTAACCTCGCTCACTGCTTTCTTAGTCTCCTTTTTAGCCAACCGATAACATTTCCAATTTTCATCGTTATTGCATAGATGCAAGGCTTTGAAATACTCTTTCTTATATTTGACTTTCTCCTGCACACTCTCATTCCACCACCAAGATTCTTTATCCTTAGGTCCAAAATCTTTGGATTCACCCAATATTGCTTTACCGGTATCCCTAAGCCTTTTAACTATCTCATCCCACAAGATGTTAGCACTTCCTTGCAAGTCCCAATTAACTTCCTCCATAACTTTCCTCGTAAAGATCACTTGTTGCTCACCTTTTAGTTGCCACCACTTAGTCCTAAGATTTAAAACTTTTCGACTTTTCAGTTTACGGTTTTTAGCTATCACATTAAGGATCAATACCCTATGTTGTGAAGTTAAACTCTCATCAGGGATTACTTTGCAGTCCTTACAAGTTGATCTATCTGAGTTCCTTACCAAAAAGAAGTCAATTTGCGACCTTTGGACTCCACTCTTATATGTAATTAAATGCTCCTCCCGCTTCTTGAAATAGGTGTTTACAATCGTAAGGTTGTAAGTCATTGAAAAATCAAGAATGGAATATCCCTCCTCATTTACTTCTCCAAAGCCATAACCGCCGTGAACTCCCATATATTGCCTTGTCTCTTTTGCAACATGACCATTAAGGTCGCCCCCAATGAGGATATTTTCCTCTTGTGAGATATCTTGAACCAAGCCCTCCAGATCTTCCCAAAACTTTTCCTTAATATGTGCATCCGACCCTACTTGGGTGCATAAGCACTAATAACATGGAGTGTATCATGTCCAATAGTCAATTTTAAGGATAGGATCCTATCTCTAATCCTTCTGACTCCTACCACATTCTTTTTCCAGTCTTTGTCCACAATAATACCAACTCCATTCATTGCTCTAACCTTCCCTACATACCAAAGTTTATAACCAGTAGTGTCTCACTCCTTAGCCTTTTCTCCCACCCACTTAGTTTCTTGAAGGTACAAGATGTTAATTCTCCTTCGAATTATAGCATCCACCACCTCCATAGATCTACCTGTTAATATACCAATATTTCAAGAACCAAATCTAATCTTTCTTTTCTGGGTTAGCTTCTTTACCCACATCCGTCCAGTATGATGTGGGAACCCTTACTCATTTAACACTATACCCGGGCACCGATATAGCGATTCTAGCTCATTTGACACTGCATTCGAGCTATACAACGCGTTACTTCTGGGTAACAACCTAACCTTAGCACATATACGTCTTTGATCCATGTCATGAGATTCGACAGATTTTTACGTTGGCTGTCGAGGGCCTAACACAACCCTCCTCCTTTATCCGAGCTTGGGACCGGCTATGACACTACATAGGCGGAGTTAAGGAAGATTCTACCCTAAAAAATTAAAAAAAAAAAGTGAAATCTACTTTCTTTGGATGGTGAGCTTCACTGCCTTATTTTAGTAGAACTAACCAGCTATGTGCCTGGGAGACATATACAAGGTAAAGTAGTTGTGGCACAAGAGCTAGTTCACCTGTATAAGGGATAATAATGTTTTGGGTAAAAAAAAAAGATATTTAATTTTTTATACCCAATTGATTTTTTTTAAAAAAAAATTGATTTTAGGTTCAAAAAATTCAATCCTCACAAAAAAAAAATCACATTTGATCCTAAAAATTAAATATCTTCACTTTTTTGTCCCAAAAACTAATTATCCCAAGAATAAAAGGTAAAACTTGTTCTTTTTGGTTACTTTATCTGTAAATATCATTGTTTTGAGGCCGATATCTTATTATAGCCTTCCTTTTGTAACTAGTTTTGATAGTTAATGTATTCCCCCATTTCACCTAAAGAAAAAAAGTAAAATTGGTTTCTTTGCTATCAAGATATATAGACTTAGAGAAAAGCATATGGTAGGCTGCATTGAAGATTTGTTCACCTAATGAGAAGAATGAAAGGTAAAACTAGTTTCTTTCTCTTTTTTTTTTTCTGGAACGAGCTCTTTGCTATGAGGATAGATTTAGAAAAAGCATACAATAGGCTGAATTGAGATTTGTTGCAAATTTGTTTGAAGATATGGGATTTTTGAAAGCTTTTAGACAATTACTGTGAAAACATGTATTGACCAATGTTAAGAAAATCGAACCAGTTATTGGACTAGTTGAGCCAATAGTTTAAGATTCAATGGTTTAACTAGGGTCTAACCAAGATTGAATCGGTTTTAATATGCAAATGCGGAAAGGGTATGAACTTTTGTCATCAAATGTTTTTAAAAGTTTTATTAAAATTAAATTAAAAGGATAAAGTTCATACTTAAAATATAAATAAATAATAAATATCACAAAGATTAATAATATCTTCTCACATGAAGAAAAAAATTCAAAAAATAAACAAAAACTCTAAAAAAAGCCTGTAAAACATAATTTTATAACCAAAAAAGATATTGATATAGGAGCTGTTTTATGACAAAAGCTTGAGTTGTTTTTTAAAAGGATGGATAAAGAGAAGTATTGAAAAGAAAATAGGAAAATATAAAAAATATGCCATATATTTACAACATATACTCCCAAGGTAGTGCATTTACTTTGCTAATTACATTTAGATTGATGGAATGGGATTGATTAGGTGTGTGGTACAATGGGGAACTACTGTATGATAAAGAAGATTCAATAATAATCATCTATAGTCTCACTTAAAGCTTCTGGGAAAAGTGTGGCCAAAAGTAAAAATTACTGGGAAAAGTAAGAGATTGTTGGAGAGCTACAGGGCACGTCAAGGAATTCATAGGTGAAGCAGTCTAAAAGTGAAAAGCACAACACCCACATTTGGCTAATCAAGCAAAGAGTAAAGGGAGAACATATATCCCACATCCTGTAAACAAAAGGGAGAAGCGGGGGTTGTGGGTTATAAAAAAAAGGGAATGAGAGTTGCTTTTGTTAAATGGGCTTTAGTGCTAAAAGAAGCTAAAAGGCACAACATTAGTAACAAGCTTCTTTTTTTGCCCTTAGTTTTATTCCTTTATTATCAATTAAAAATCGGTCTTTACCGGTTTGCTAATCGGTTTCCAATTTTTGACCAGTTTTACCAGTCTATAGATGGTTCTTGCCTCATCTGGTTATGGCTTAGTTCCAAACTAGACATGTGATTAGTTTCCAGTTTAACCAGTTGAACTGGCCAGTTCAGTTTGGTTTTCAGAATATTGGTATCAATTACTTTAACACAAATGTTATGGTCATGTTGTAGAAGGTTTTAGTTTTATGAGAGGAACTTGTCAAGGAGATCCTTAATTTGTCACCTTATATGTTGGTCATGGTGATGGAAAAACTTTTTCATGTGATCTATAATGCAAGGATGGAAGAGAAGTGAGAGTCTATCACAATAGGCAAAGGAGGACCTAAAGTGACTTATCTATTATTTGTAGATGATGTGATGATTTTTGGGGAAGCTATCAATAAACAAATGGATATAATGTTGAAGTGTCTTGATAAGTTTTGCAATGCTTCAAGCCAAATAGTAAATGTGGCTAAAATCTTAATATTCTTCTCAATGAATGCAGGAATGCAATAGAGAGAGGTGTTGATAACAATGCATCCTCTAGTTAAGGAGGGTAGTAGAGATAGATTAGCATGGAAGGGTGAAAGCAATGATGGGTATAGAGTAAAAGGTGGCTATGAAAAATATTATGAAGTTGAAGCTTGGGATTAGAGCCTTGTTTTGGAGTTTGGTGTGGAGGTGGTAAGACCAAGATGTATTAGAACCTATTTTACGGTTGATGGTAGGGGTATGCATGCATTAGACTAAGTTCGGGTTTGTGCAAACCCGCACCCTAGCTTGATCACAATTACATTGGTTCGAGTTAGATATCAGGTTACAGTAGGTAAACCCATAAACACCAGTAAGCTACAAAGTTAGGTTCGGTCAGACCAAAAGAAAAAATCAAAGAAGAAGAAGAATAAGTGCCAATACAGAGCATTTCATAGCAAACAATAGAAGAAAAATATCAAAGGAGAAAACAAAAAAGATTTACAGTAAAGATTAATTATATTCAACCATGTAGATCTTCTATGCCTAGTCACTTGTCTTGGCAGAAGTAGAGGAAGAGGCGACATCTTGATCAAATCTGTGGAAATTGTCGACAGCATGCTCAAATCTATAGAGATTGGTGATGGTGTGGCTTAGATATGTGGAGATCAGTGACGGTGTGGCTCTAATATGAAGAGATCGGCGATGGAGTGGCTATAATTCATAGAGTAATGGATGATGGCATTGTGAGAGAGAAGCAGAAATAGGGAGGGACGCGTTGTGAGAACTAATGAGAAAGTTGAACATGAGGATTAGGATGACGAGGATTCAAATATAAGAGAGAAAGTTGAAGAGGGAGGGATGCGTTGTGAGAGAGAAGCCGCAAGCGTGTTTGGAGAGAGCATGTATGAACATCCTGGAAGAAGAACTATTAGGTGGCATCAATCTATTCAACTAAATATTTTAAAAATAATAATGAAGGAATGGGCCAGTTCGGGGTCATTAGGCCCAAGCTTCAAACCCGTAACCCGGATCAACCCAAAGTTTTTGAACCCAACAGGACTTGAGCTGGGCCGAGTTGATTAGCTCACAAGGTTTCTGCACAGCCCCAGTTGATGGCTCATAATAGACTCAACACAGGGACGGAGCCAGGATTTAGATATGGGAGGGGTTGAGAATAATGTTTAACCAATTGCGTATGAAAATATATAACTATCACAATATAAATATTTCAACATATCTATTGGCTCAGAGACTTAAACAAACTCAAATGATATAAAACTTTGTTTTTTTTTTTTGAATGTTTCTGGACAACGCAGAGAACCCCTTTTATACTAGTGTGAGAGGCGTTTAACAGACAGAATCTTAATGGTGTTTATGAAAGGAGTTATGGAGGGGTAGGGGTTACAGATAATTGAAGAGGGAGTTACAGGGGTTTCAGAAAAATAGAAAAGGGAGTTACGACTATTGAATTATGGCTATCATTGTTGTTCCGTTTCATCTATAGTTAATTTTTTAAATATATAATCAAACCAAATATGTACATCGCTATTTTATGGCGTAAAAATTAAATATTCAATTATCATATTTGTGGTAAACTTTTCAACATCTCCTCCTCAATATTATTAATCATATAATCAGTAAGAAAATCATTTTTTATCTTATTGTAAAGTCTTGTCTTAATAATTTTCATAGTTGCGAAAGCTTGCTCAATGATTACTATAGATATTGAAAGATTCAACACAAACCTCGGTAATCTATCAATTAAAGAATAAAGACTAGATTTTCAAATATTTTAAAACTATCAAATCTCCACTTTTTGAATAGAATATACATTTTGGGAGATCAAAAATATATAATCCTTATATAGAAATAAAAATTTGGTAATATATATACACTCCCACAAAACAAAAATTCCGTCTCTGACTCCCCGCTAACAATTTAATTGATTAGCATGGAAGGGTGAAAGCAATGGCATGTATAGAGTAAAAAGTGGCTATGAAAATAATATGAAGTTGAAGCTTGGGATTAAAGCTAAAACGTATTAGAACCTATTTTATGGTTGATGGCTCACAATAGACTCCACACTAAGAATTTAAGAAACAAGAGGTGGGGAGCTTCATTTTGATGTCAAACATGCAAAGGGGGAGAGAGTCTATAATGGATGTTCAGAGGGAATGCTTAGTGGGAAAGGACCTACGGTCAGGTCATATGGAGCATTTATATGATAAATGGAGGAATTTTAATGATGTTTCAATATTAATTGCAAGGATGGCTAATAACTTGAAGGATGAAAGGAGAGTTATAGGGACAACCTTGGAGATTGATTTTTCAGTGTTGGCTGCTGGATGCTCTCCGCAGGAAAAGAAATGAGAGGTTATCTGGAAACGGAGTTGTGTTTGTAAATGAAACAGTCAGGAAATTCAAGGCTCCATTTGGCTAAATCAAGATGTGAAATATCTATTATATCTCTATAATTATTACTTAATAACAACTATATTTTATTATCAATTTTTATCCAAGAACGCATATGACATTTCACATTTAAAATGTCACTTTTCCCCCTTAATTTCATTCCCCATTCAGTGTACCAAATAAGGGGGTAAGGTGTTGGCATATCAGTTATTGTAGGTTAATCTGTTATTGCTTGTTTGGATTTCCAATTATAGCTCCAAACATGGGTTTACAAATTGTGGATAGAAGAAAAATGTTGTTTGGCATGTTTTCAAATCTCATTTTGTAAATTTGTTTTTGCGGTTTTACCTCTAAACCAAAGTTTAGCTATCCAACTAGAGAAGATATTTTTGGGTTTGCAAACTTATTTTTGTTTCATAATCAATTTGTCAAATCTACTTTTACAAGAAAAAAATCTAAACATAGATCACGTTATAACAAATTTAATTTTATCTAAATTTTATTTTTTTCTAAGATAAGTTAGCAAACTTAAAACCAGACGAAGACAATTGTGTCTCAAATTACGAAGGTGGGATGTTGGCCTCCCAGGTAGGGATGGCTTAAAATCAGTATTGATGGGGTATGTGTAGGGACTCATAGTAACTAGTGAGATAGGGTATGGTGGATTAATTTGTGATCATCAAAGCAAATGGTTACAACTTGTTTTTTTGGTTGAACTACTTGGGTTGGAGCACGTCAATGATGGCTTGTAACATGACATGAATTGGCATGGGAATTGGGGTTCAATAAAATGGAGGTGGAAACTGATTCTCTAATAATGGTTTTGATATTGGATAATTAAAGGGAGGGTAAGGCATCGCTGGGGTTGATTTAGGAAAGATTGGGAGACTTTTTTTTTTTTCTTGGTACAAGAAGACTTGTAAGACTTTCTCAATAAAGAGTGGGAGGTGAGGCTGAGCCATATTTGGCAGGAAGTTATTTACCGTGGAGTCAAAGGGAAATGGATTCATTTAATATTTTCTCTCCATATACATATATAATATCATTAGCTTTGATTAAATAAGTAAGAAAAAAGTTCATACGTGGATAATATACTTCCTGTGTTCCTTTCTTATAAGCAACTATTAATAACTTTACACAAATTAAAAAATATAACTAAACTTAGTTAATAGTTATGAATTTATTTAGAATTATCAGAATTTTTTTAAAATTATCCTTATTAAAAACTATTGAATTATTGCAATTCCATTTAGGGCCTGTTTGGTATGAGGGAAATTTTTTGATGGAATGGGAACATGAAAGGGAATGGGAACAAAAATGGGTTTTGAAAGTATGCTTGGTATGAAAGAAAATTTTAGTATGGAAAGAAAGTCATTATATATTAAAAGACAATAATCCCCTTAATAAAAAATAAATTAACTAAGTCATTTAACTTCTAATATTCCCATTTTTTGGCCCAAAAAAAAATCTTTTCTGCAAATCTGTGCGACATGCGAGAGAGATGGCAAACAATTGATGTGTAAGATGGCAGATGACGGTGGTGAGATCTTGGAGTATGTTTGAGAAATCCTCCATCATCACTGGTGGCAAATCTGTGCAACGAAGGTGGCAGATCTTGGACGTCGCAGGTGAAATCTTGAACGATGTTGACAATGAAGGAGTAGATCTGAGAAATTCTTCGTCATAGGTGGTGGAGAACAACGGTGAAGGGACAACTGGTCGGGGTGGGAAGTCGCAAGTGGTGGAGAACAATGATGAAGGGATGACTGGTCTGGGTACAAGATGACGACAGCGAAAATTTGGTCCAAGTACAAGGGTAATTCGATAAGAAAAATAAGGCTTCCCTAGAACGTTGCAGATTCCTTCAGTCCCCCACTGGAATGTGCTTTCCTATGTTTAATGAAAAATGAGCTTTCCTTGGAAACTCATTGATGCATACCAAATGAAGCATTTTACTTCTTCCTTTTCCCTTTCCCTTTCCCTCACTCAAATTCTGGCGTACCAAATGGACCCTTAAATCTCTCTCAACTCATGCGGATTACTATTGCAACTACACAAGGGTTTTTAGAGGGAAAAAAAAATCAATCCTTTTAACAGTTTGCAAAAGGTACTTAGAATAACAATCATGAGGTAGGTACTAATCAGAAAGATTGGAGGGAATATTTGAGGGCTGTGGCAAAAAAGAATGGAAAGGATGCAATTTTTTCTTTGTTTTTTCTAAGCATAGTGTTGGATTCGTTAAGTAAGCAGTTGAGGCTGTGGCGCCAAATTTAATAAGTCTTTCTTTTTTTTTACCACCGTCAAATTTTATTTTAATTTTTGGTTAACCCATTGGCCAAATTTTATAAATCTATACTAGATTAGAGTAGACTTGTTACTTGGGGACAGTGTTTTGAGAATCAGAGTGAATCGGACGGTCGGATTGTCACTTAGAGATAAGAATAGCTTGTTTTTCAGTTTTAGACCATTTTAGAGTTTGAACTGAGTTGGACTGCTTTGAATCGATTTTTGAACCAAAAATTGGAATTGAGTCAGTTGGTTTTTTAAATTGTATAAAATTCAACCTAAATTTTTTTTTGCCAAAATTATTAAAGAGTAAAAACACTATTTCCCTTTCTATTTTAAAATTACTAATTATAAAAATAAAAAATTTTATTGTATTATACTCCCTTTATCCCTAATTATAAGAGAATTTTGATACTTTTTATTTGTTCTAAAATATAAGAGACATTGATAAAATTTGTAGAGTAATTAATATCATTTTTCTTTTATAACATTTAATAATTAAGGTTATGTTAACAATTATCAGTAATTAATTAGTCTCACTTCAGACTTTTAATATGGGCAATTCCAGAAAAACATTGAAATTGTAGTATAATTAATGAGTTTAATTATCAAAACTGTTTTTTCCTTGGTCCTGATAAAGTAATTATTTGTTTCTTATAATTAAGGGCGGAAAAAGTATAATCATTTTATAATGTTATGATTATATAATGTTATCATATTAAAAAATTTTAATATTAAGTTCAATGATTTAATACATATTATTACTATGTGAACTTATTATAAATCTGAACTACTTAAATTTATTTTCTTAATAATTTAATATTTTCTTTTTTTACATATATTATTATATATAATATTATTTAAATTTAATTATTATGTCACCAGTTTGACTATTAATCTAACTGGTTAAACTATAAAAATTGAAACCTAATGATATTTTTGATTCAATATCGGCCTCGATTTTTAAATCATTACTTGGGGACTTATGTCCCTAGAAGCTTTTAAGGAAGTTTAATTGGGCCTTGGGGCCCTCCGCCTAGATGGACACAATAGTTGGGTTGGACTTCAAAATACAAGTATGCAAGTTAGAAAAAAATTGTACAGAAATTGAAAAGGACAATAAATAAATAAAATAAAATAAAATAATTGGAATTTTGATTTACAAATTACGAGTTAGTATATCATAAACAGTTCAAATATTTCAATTAACCTATATTTTTAAAGTAAAATACAAAGTAATTTTTGTTAAAAAAACTTAATTATGTGAGATTAAATTATACATAGTATCCACTCATAATATGATTATTAAATAATTAATTATTTGGATGGCCATAAGATATAGAAATTCTTATCTCTTAAGTAAGTGATTAAGTGTTTCAATTTTTACTTTTATATATGAAATAAATCTTGTTGAGATAGATTTATTCTTTACCCATGAGATATTACTTATCATATAAAAAATAATTGACCTAATCTCAATATCTAAATTTAGTTTTCAAAAAGTAATAAGAATGATGTATTGAGCTTGAGACCGTATGAATATAAAAACTATTTTTGGGAGAGCTCCTCCTCAAATAAGGTTTTATTGTAATTTGATTCACATTAGTCCGTACTTAAAATGGTGACCACATGCCATCTGGTATTTAAAAAAAGAGAGTAATCAAGACAGGGTGATGAGATCCAAAATAAACTTGGACACTATGATGAGATCCAAAACAAACTTTTGAAGCTTTTAACCCAAACTAAGGTGTGGCAAAAAAAAAAACCCAAACTAAGGCAAAACTGAAAACTACAACCTAAACTCGAAACGGTTGACCAAAAAAAAACAACTCAGAAAGACGAAAAGGTGTTTATTTAAGAGGAAAAAGTTAAAAAATAAAGGACCGTGCGCGCCACTGCGGCTACTGCCGGAGAAGGAAAACTCCGCTCAAAACTTCGCAATTTTGTGGTTTATTGCTTCGAAAGCGATTGTAGTTAAGGTTCGAAATTTCTTACCTCGCCTTCTTTTTCATGTTATACAAATCTGTCCCAAATTTTTTGTAATCAATTGGTTGAATGACGAACAGTTTTTTTGTTGTTTTGTTTCGCAGGTTGGGAATCCAATGGACAAGTGTCCTTTACCATTAAAAAACGTAAAAGGTAACACCCATGAGAATAAGAAGAGGCTATTATCTGGGAAGGAAGCATTGGTGAAGCTTTTGAGATGGCATTTTGGTTTCCCTGATTTTAGGGGCAAGCAATTGGAGGCTATTCAAGCTGTACTTTCAGGTACATTCCTTCTGAAACTTTCCATTCATGCATCCATACTCTTTTGTTGCTTGGGGAACGTAGTAAGTGAAAGAATGTTGAGAACAAAAACATCTTGAAAGACTGTTCTAGAGTTCTAGTATACCATTTCCACTTATTTATACTACGATGGAGAAAAGAGAAATAAGAGGCGGTTTGGGTACACAAAATGAATATAATGGGGAAAAAAGTGATTTTGATGGCGGAAATAGTTTTCACGTTCCAACTTTTAAACAAATAAATCAAATATTGAGTAATGATGAGAAGAGTATAATAAACATTCTACAAAGAAGATGGGAAAAGAATCCATCTCCCTTGTTGTTACCAAATGAGGCTGCCTAACTATTTGTTTGACCAATTTAAATTTTAAGTTGAAAGTTTTTTTTTTTTTGGTTTCCTCTCTTTTAATTTTGGGTAAGATATAGCTATTGTTGTTTTTGGGTGCAGGAAGAGATTGTTTTTGTCTTATGCCAACAGGAGGAGGGAAGTCATTATGTTATCAGATCCCTGCGTTGGCTAAAACAGGAATAGTTCTTGTTGTTTGTCCTTTAATAGGTGAATAATGTTCATGTTCTCTGAAGCTTACATGATTGTCTGAGCTAAAAGCTGCATGATAATTTGCTTGGTAATTCGTGATAGGACACCAGCTGTTGATTCTCATATTTGGTCTGCTTTTTAACTGACAGCTTTGATGGTAAGCATATTTTAACTTTCTCTAATGTATTGTTTTCAGAGGAGTTGGGTTTTTGAGGCGTGAATTTATTGTTGGCTCATTTATTCTTTCTTTAAGCTAGGAAAACCAAGTGATGTCATTAAAGGAGAAAGGAATTGCTGCGGAATTTCTCTCCTCAACCCAAACGGCTGATACAAAAAATAAGGTGGATTATCAGGATGTTGATATTAATTTGCTTGGCATGCATCAGTACAAAGTATAACCTGAGATAAGAACGATTTTAATCCTTACTCTTTTCTCAGATTTTGGGATTTTTATATTAGAATTTCAGAATAAATTCAACTTCATATTGTTTTCAAAAACATTGGATTGCTAAATTCAAGCCTCTCCCTCTTCATGGAACTGCTAAACTTCCTGGATGTCTTGCCCTTGGTGTTGCTGACCTTTGGCATTCCTGATGAATTCTTATTTTTCATTGAATATTTGTTGGAATGGGGGTTGTTTTTCTCCCTGCATAAATGCCCTTAAATTTTTTTAAAAAAACAAGTATTTGGGTCTTGGTATCTGAGGGGAAAGGACAATGATCATTCTTGCCAAATTTATTTATATTAGTTAATCAATTTCTCACATATTCCTTATTGTTATCTTACAATTCAAATGATGACTTTTCTGTTATCTTTTGAAGATTTATGCGGACCTTGATTCTGGAAAACCTTCTATAAGGCTGCTATATGTCACTCCAGAATTGATAGCAACACAGGGTTTTACGTTAAAGCTGACAAAAATACATGCTAAAGGGTTGTTGAATCTCATTGCTATAGATGAGGTGTGAGCTTGAAAGACCATTTGTGTTGTTAGGCTGGAATTTACCAGTTTACTAAGCGATTTCCCTTCTGCTAAAATTTTCAGGCACATTGCATCTCAACTTGGGGCCATGATTTCAGGTTCGTCATATAATATAATGTGATTAAATTTGAAAATTTCTGGTAGAATTCTATTATAATATTGTGATGGCTAAGTTAAATTTTGTGAGTCAACAACTAGTGGGCTGGGCCTATACTAGAACACTGTACTATCTTTGTGCTTATCTAATTTTATCATATTATAAATCAAAACACAGGAGCATGACAATATAAGTCAGTGGTCCCATTTCCACTTCTCTCTTTTCTTGCTCACTAGCTAAATTGGGATTGTTGGGAAACCTACCTGGTGGAACTCCTGTAGGTTCAGAGTTTATCATTATCCTGGCTCTTATGAGTTTTATAGTTATCATTATCACTATCTTTAGGAGTTTATCTATTAGTTAATCTCTATCATTGGAGTGCTATAGATAAGAGAAGAAAGGGGCTGCTACAGTGCTCTCATTGTCGCAGTCTTTCGCATTTGCCGTATTTATTTATCCTGCACTTTATAGCTTCAAGTAACTACTCACTAACTACAATTCTCTGTTTCTTATTTTCTCGTTATTTCAAAAATAACAAAACAATAAGTAATTTTAGATAATTACTCACTAACTTTAATTCTTTATTTTTATCATCTTTTTATTTTGTAAGTAAAAATAACTGGTAGTTCCAAAAGTTAAAGTAACAACCCAAAAACTACAATGTTTTATTTTTTCGCTAAAAGATATGTAAGTTGAAGATGCCATGAGGCTAAATTTCTCCTACTGCATATCTGTGTGTGTAGATGGATAGATGCTGTACTAAGTTTATTTATTCTCATGGTAAATAAATCTTCTGTGATTCTCTTCTTGTAAACAGACCTAGCTACCGTAAGCTTTCATCCTTGAGAGACCACCTTTTGGATGTACCAATGTTAGCTCTGACTGCTACAGCTGCTCCTAAGTGAGTTTTCTTGATGTGCTTTTTCTAGAAACTTTTTGTTTATATTAATTGCATGGATAGCAGGGTCAGATGTAACAAACAATTATTGGAAAATACAGCATAGAAAAGCTTTGAACAACAAAATATATTGAACAATATTTGATGCTGCTAACTAGGGACAAGGTACAGGTTTTGATAGACGTCATAGAAAAAAAAAGAAGATATAAAAAAAGAAAAAAAGCACAAAATTTGTCATTAATTACTAGATTTACTTGACAATACTATTTATGAATCTGTACTTTAGACCATGTTTAAATAATTTTCTACTTTGTCTTGATTTTGAGGTGTTTTCTAAAATATTTTTCTGATTAATTTTATTGAAATATTGAGTTCACATAGTTTTAAAATATCTAATTCTAAAGTTATATCTTTTTGTTTTAATTAGAGTATTTCTTCCTGAAGGTCTTGTGTTGTAATCTTTTCTTCTTGAGGTTGTTTAAATCTTTTTAAAATATCTTGAAAATTTTAAGGTTCCACTTTGCTTGACTTTTCTGCAACTTCAATCACCATCATTCTAGTACGGGCATATACCTGTTTATTTGGGATCTTTTATATCATTACATCATTATCATTGAATCATATAGTTATTATATACAAATCCGTTCATTTACACAGAATTCATTTCACTTTTCATGTAACACCTTTATATCTTGCAATCAGTACCTTTGTGGCCCCTATTTTGACTGTGAGGAGGATGAGACTCACATTATGGGATTAATTCCTTTCTTTTTTTTTTTTTAAACCTTTTCCCATGCAGGGTACAGAAGGATGTGGTAAAATCCTTGAACATGCAAAATCCATTAATCCTGAAGTCATCTTTTAATCGTCCTAATATATATTATGAAGGTCAGTGCTGCCTGCTTTGTATGTACCTATATGCCTTTATTAGCATGCTTGTAACCATAAAACATTGCTATACCATATCACATAATAAACATAATAGATTAATTCCCTACATGGATTATTTGCATTGTAAACATATATCAGTATTTATTAATGTGCATGTATCTTTATAAACTTAATACTGATGCAGTTCGATACAAGGATCTTTTGGAAGATGCTTATACTGATCTGTCCTATATGCTCAAATCTAAGGGAGATGTCTGTGGAATTGTTTACTGCCTTGAGCGTTCAACATGTGATGACCTGGCAGCTCATCTATCCCAAAATGGCATTTCCTGTGCTGGTAATTATGCTCCTTTGTCTTTTCTCTGCCTTTGCAAATTCGCTCACAACTATCAATTGACATGTATCTATTTTCCTTCTTGCCTCTTCAGCCTATCATGCAGGGTTGAATAATAAATTGCGAACTTCTGTGTTAGATAATTGGATTTCATCCAAGATACAAGTCGTTGTTGCCACTGTTGCTTTTGGGTGAGTTTTCCTTTTTCAAGTTTGCGCTAAGCGTTCTTTTCCCATTGGACTATTAATAATCCTAGTGGTAAGATATGTGCCACACTTCTAATGCAAAATTGGTTGACAATGACATACACAGTACATTACATTTACTGTGTGACTTAATTCTAAATATTATATTTAACATTATTTTGGTGGCGCATTGTGATGTATTCATATAATTTTTTCCTGTCTTTTGCATGGAGCTGTACTGTTGCAAACACATTTACTGAGCTTTTGGTGTTCATTCAGAATGGTAAGCCGTTTTCCACTAATTTGACTCTAAAACTTATATCTGAAAGGGTATTGTAAATACTTTTATACTTTTCTAGTAATGGTTTGTTATGGTTTTTGTCAGGGTATTGACAGAAAGGATGTCAGAATTGTGTGCCACTTTAATATTCCAAAGTCAATGGAAGCATTCTATCAAGAGTCAGGCAGAGCAGGTCGTGATCAGTTGCCCTCTACAAGTTTGTTGTACTATGGAGTAGATGATCGCAAAAGAATGGTTGGCTCATTTACCTTAAACTAAAGTCATCATCACCATTTGTATTCAAATTGTCCGACTGTTTATGTTTGACTTGATTTTTTAAATCATCTATGTTGCAGGAATTTATATTGAGCAAATCTGGAAGCAAGAAATTACAGTCTTCAAGCTCTGAAGAAGAATCATCCAAAAGGTCCCTAGCTGACTTTAATCAGGTGGTGACAAAATCCCGGAATACTTTTTGAACAAATCCATGTCATTTAAGTTATGGAATTTAAATTTGAATCAAGCAGATGGTTGAATACTGTGAAGGATCTGGCTGCAGAAGGAAAAAGATTCTTGAAAGTTTCGGGGAGCAGGTAATAAAATTTCATGGTTGTAGACAATATGGGTGTATATGATGCTTCGTAATGACTCTGGTTGACCATTTTGCTGTCTCTGTTCAAATCAGGTGACGGCATCACTGTGTGGAAAATCATGTGATGCCTGCAGGCATCCGAACTTGATTGCTAGATGTTTGGAGGACCTAGCAACTGCCAGTTCTTTGCGCCAGAGAAATAGTTCCTCTAGAGTTTTCATCACCAGGTGGTTATTGCTTTAGTGCTTATTCCCTTGCATGGCGAACCAAAATTGAAAAACAAAAAAAGATTGACTATAGATTCACAGACGGTCTGGCAGGATTGTATGATACACTAATTTATGATGTTGATAGTGATAGGCTAAATAGGCAGAGCATTACTGATTAGTTAAGCCCATTCAAGAGCAGAATATCATATTAGATTTGACTGTAAAGATGGGACTTCAAAGTAATTTAATAATTTCCTCCATTATGTCAATTGCTAATTGCATGACCTTAATTTTTGTTAGAGTAGAATTGAATGATAACCACAGCGCTTGAGATTTTCTGGTCTGTTTTATATTCTGCTAGCACTACATGTTATTTAACCCAGTTGAATGGTAGCAATCAAACTCTACTTAAATGATTCATGTAATTTCCATGTCCCAGTTCTACAGGTAGAGTTGATGAAGAACAATTATCTGAATTCTGGAATCGAGATGAAGAAGCACGTGGATCAGATGAAGATATATCTGATTCAGATGGTGGGTGTACCAAATTCTTCTAACCCTGCCTATTTTTCTAATGGTGTGAGAAGGGGCAGGGGTCAGGGGATTAGTGGGCTGGTTTTCCATTCACATTTGATAAGTTTTAGTTGGCAGATGCTACTGAGATTGTCGACAACCTAACCGGATTGAAGTCCAAATCCAGATTGGGAGTGAATGAAAAAATTGCATTGTTGCAACGTGCTGAAGAAAATTTCTACCGAAATGAAAATGCTGATAAACAGGTTGAACTTTTTAATCTAAAGACCAGAAGACTGGATAGTTCATATTCTTATCTCTGTATATTTATGCTCTTGGAGCAGCACTTTTAAACTAATTCAGCACAACATGAACTTCTTTTTCCTTTCCCCTCTGTACAATCATTGATTTAATTTAAATCGCAGAGAAACAAAGTTGACAAGAATGCCATATCTGATGCAATGAGGAGAGCAAGCAGGGAAAAACTGCAAAATTCTCTACAGCAGGCTCAGCAACGGCTTCAGAACCCGAAGTATGATCGGTGTCCTTCCTGCTTGTTTGAGTTCTTCTTCCAATCCTCCACTTCCCACCCCCACCCCCTAGAAAATAGCCCTTGCTGCCTGATTCTTCTCAAGATCTGCTGGCATAACAAGTTTGCAGTTTATTTGACTCGCAAAAACTTGTTCTAGATCACATAATTATTTTGCCTGAGTTAAACTTCTTAGATACCACAAGTATGGCATATCATAACTGTAAGTCTTAAATACCACAATTATGGCATATCATAACTGGACTGTAAGTTTTCGAGTTCCATTTCACCATTATTAGTGGGAATGCATTTGCACATTGCTCAGATTGTCCTTTTTCTTTATCTTTTTAGACCGGAAGGCACTGTTAATTGAGATGCAAGCTTTTTCTGATCATGGTTTTTCCAGGCTTGAAGTGGAAACATCTGCATCTTTGCTTGAAAATGAATGCTACAAGAAATATGGGAAGGTTGGCAAATCATTCTATTATTCACAAGTGGCAAGTACTGTTAGGTGGCTGTCAACTACAAATTCAACCGATCTGATAAGTCGGCTTGGAGGGATTAAAGCTTCCTCATCAATGACCGTATCGTCTGGAGATGAACATCCCCTTACGACGCCACCTTTGTCAGATCCTTGTGCAAAAGAAGCAACTGACAATGAACCTGATGCCATTGCTGAGTCAGAAACTTCCCCGCATGCTCGATTGATAGAAAGTTCATCCTTGAAGACCAAGTTGCTGTCAATTCCATCCTTCTCTGAGTTTAACAGTAGGAAGGTAAAAGGTGACAAAATAAGTACCACACAAGAGCACTCACCAAGAGTAGAGAAGAGGATGAGGCTATCATAGCTGTTCGTGTTTGAAAGCTACATTTTTTCTATCAAGCAACAACTCTGATCTTTTTTTTGTTGGACGAAACAACTCTGATATTTGTTGATAGAAGCATGGATACTTTTCTTAAATCGTTATTTCCGTCTCAATTTAGTATGAGTTTGATTTCACCAACTTCACCGATCTGAACTTCAGAGGATTCAAATTCAAGGACTATAATATGGATTCCATTTTTGAGGCATGAGCTGGTGTTGGTGGTTCCATTGAACTGTGCTTGCTTCATGGTAAGCTAAAGGGCTTATTGTGGTTTCTATTATTATTTTTATATTAAATGTTGAAAATATAATATAATAAGTAATAAAATAAATATTAATTAGGTTTGAACATTTAATTACTAATGATACATAATAACAAAGTCAAACATGATATAAAATAATTTAATTTATTCATTATATAATAATAAATAATTGATAAATCTAAATTAGAACCCCCACATTATCTTTAATTATGGAAGAGAAGTGGGAAATTTTGATAAAAGTGGTTGGAAATTATGAAAGATGACTTGGAAATGATTGGGAATTATTTTTCATCATGATAATTTTTAAAATTAATTAAATTTTAATTCAAAAATAAAAGTATTAATAAATTTAATAAATTGTACATTAAGTTAGAGAAATTACTATCAAATATTCAAAATATGTATTTTAAATTTAATAATAATTTTCTTATTACGTGATAATTTTTTTAAATTTAGTATTGATTTTAATTAAAAATAAATATAATATTACATTTAGATTTAAATAATTTTTAATTGATATTCCTATTTTTTTAACTGAGATATATTTTCAATCGAATCAGGGCGTTTTCATTTATATATATATATATATCTCTTTTTGTCGGTTAAATTTTTTGGTCCTTGTTTGTTTATGAGCAGAGGATAGGAAATGGCTCTTATGCCATATTTGGTTTAACTAAGGGGATTGGAAAGATTTTGATGAAGGGAATTGAAGGGGAGAAGATTGAAGGGATTTTAATGAAATCTTGTTTAGTTCGAAAAGAGATTGGAAGAAATTCAATAACTTCCAAAAAATCACAAATTAGGGGGAAGCAATAAAAGGATGGGAAAGGGGATTGGGGAAAATTAAATCCTCTTAAATTTTCTCTAAATTTAAGAACCAAACAAGGAGAGGAGAGGATTTTTCTCCTCCTTCTCTTAGAAAAACCTGAGACCTTAAGGGAGATGGATCGTGCGAGCAGGGGAGTGTGTGGGAATGGGGCTGTCTCCCTCCCATCCTTTCCCCTTCTCTTAAAAAAACCTGAACGAAATAGGACCTTAAGGAAGATGGGTCGTGCGAGCAGGGGAGGGTGTGGGAATAAGGGCGCTGTCTCAAGGGCCTGACGACTATGGTACAAAATTGTTCAGTATATATGTGAAAAGAAATTTGAAAAATAAACCGATTTTAATAAAATATTCCTACTCTTTTTTCTTACTTGAATAAAGCTCTATGTATTAGCCGGAGTTTCATCGTTGACAATCCGTTTGATTTAATTATAAAAAAAATTAGATAATATGATAAGAAAAATATAAAAGAATGTAATATAATAATGATTATATATAAATTTATTTTGTAAAATATTTAGGGATAGGAGAATACTTTTTATTAAAAAATATAAATAAATATAAAAATACTTTTCTATCCCTAGTTCAAAAAAGAATTCATCCCTGATGTATTCCTTTTGGCATCACCACCACCACCACACCACTCATTCACACCAGCGTCGGTCCCACGACATCATCACACCACCGTCACATCTACATTCCTCCTTAGACTCAAATCAATAAACTAGTGAAAAGAGAAAAAATAAACAGGTCACAAATCTAGAATGGCAAATGATGATCTACTCAGCCCTCGAAGCAACAGCTTCCATCATCCACCTCCCTTCCTCCTCGGCCCTCGATGAAGATCTGCGAATGGCGAATGATGATAAAGGATGAGGACGAGGGTCTATCTGCGAATGATGATGAAGGACGAGCAGATCTGGAACGCGGTTTGATTTGGAATGCGATGGGTTCGAATGACATCATGGGTTTGAAGCAGATCGAAGGAGGACTGATAGGGAGAGAGAGATTTGGAATCAAGAGGGAGCTTTGGAATGGAAGCAAATTGGTTGAAGGCAACCGTGACAAGGAAGACGACGGTAAAGAGGAAGAGGAAAATGTAATAGTCTTTTCAATCTTTGTATACAATTGTAAAGCTTTTCACTTAGCAAAGCTCTTCACAGCAATTAAATTGGAGGGATATGGATTACATTTCGTAATTTCAATCACATTTAATATGTGCAACCAAATAATCCATGTGATGTGAAACTCAATTGCTCACATAACCTCTTAGTGTAATCCAATCAAATAGCCTGTAATTCTTTTGTCAATAAGGACACGATCTTTGTCACTATACCATATGCCCACGGAACAATATTTCTACTATTTTATTTACTTGATCATATATATATATATATATAATTATTTTAAAATATAATATAATATTTATTATGTATTATAAAAATATTTCTATTTATTTCATTTTTTAATAAAATACAGCCTTATTGTAATCCAACCAAATATCCTGTAAACCTTTTGTCAATAAGACACGGTCTTTATCACTGTACCATATGCCCCGCGAAACAATATTCCCACTCTTTTATTTACTTGATTAAAGATATATGATTATTTTAAAAATATAATATAATATTTATTATGCATTATAAAAATATTTCTATTAATTTCATTTTTTTTATAAAATGCTGCCCATCCACTCATATTACCCACTATTTTGATAAATTTCAAATAAAAATAGTTTTAAAAAGATATTATTATTTTCTAAAAAAATTAAAATTAATAACTAATTTTAACTTTATATAATAAATTTAGTTATAAGGATTTTATACTAAATATATTATAGGAAGCATATTTTTTACCATATACTTCTGTGACTTTAAATATAAAAATATTTTGGTAGAGTTGTGTTGCTTCAAAATATTAAAAATGTATATATTTAATATGATAAATAAGATATTTTAATAATACTTCTCATTAATTTAAAAAATTACACCTTTCAATAATTATTAAATGTTTTAATATAAAAAATACCATTAATTATAGTGGAGAGAAATTTTGAAAAAACATATTTTCCCAATAAATTAAATGAAACACTAACTTCAAATATTGTTAGGTATTGTTACTTGTTAATTTTTTTTTTTACATTTAAGATGAGTGAAGTGATATTTTGACAATTTTTTTCTTATAACAGTATGCTCTAAAAGGCCTTAAAATCAGTCATTTTTCTAATAATAAGATGGATTAGCTATAATAATTCTAATTTTTTTGTTTAATGAAATCGGTCCTACTTTTGACCGACTTCATTTCCTAGGTGCAGGCTACGCATGCCGAGTAGCCTGCATCCTAGCCAGTAGGCGCCGTCTGGTTTTGCTCAGAGCGTCGTGACATGAACCGACCCGTCTCTTGCCCAAGACCCGTGAATACCCCCTCCACATTATTTCCCAGCTTTTCCTCTCCCCAAGCAGCAATTTCTTCCTCTCTCTCTCTCTCTCACCCTTTCGTATCAGAAGCATCGCTCTCGCACACACACACTCTCTCTGTGTTTTTTTTCTCTTTTGAATTACGAGAAGGACTCAAAATCCAATCCCTAGAAAGATCTGGGCGAGTCTGGCCATTCTATCAGCTCATCGAAGAGCTCCTCTTCTTCCTAACTCCTGAGTGATACAACCAGAAGCATCTTATTTCTTCCTCTCGCCCTCCTCACCATTGTCTTAGATCAGCATTTATAAAAAGTAAGTTTATTTATTTATTTATTATGATATTATTAGGGATGACTAATTTTCTGTTCGTATTGAGTTGTCCCTTAGAACGCTCGAACTTTATTGCTCGGTTATTGTTTTTGTGGATTTATTTTGCTTTATTTTATTGCACTGTTTTTAGGTTTTTACTATTATTTTGAGTTTAATAAATATTTTTTGTATGCTGTTGTTAAAAAAATTTTTTTTATGTTCGTATGAAATAGATTTGCACGTAAAATTTTATGGTTGAATTAGTGTTTTTTTTTTTTCATGTAGTATACGACATTGTTATGAATTTTGAATGTAATAAAGAAATTATATTTTTTATATTGCAAATAAACAATTTTTTAGCATGTAAAATTATATTATATTATTTTCTGGATTTTAAGATTTTTTTCTTACATATTAATTATTGTTTAGTTATTGTATTTTTATTTATTGTATTTTATCATATTGTTCTTAATATTATTTTGATTTTGATTTTAATAAAGAAGGGTTTAGTTTGTTTGTTACTATGCTTATATTAAATAAGCTAGCATGTATTCATTGTTTAGTTATTTGATTTGATTTTCTTTATGTTTCTAATTATTAATATTAATTTTTAATATATGTTTATTAATAGGTAATAAACTAATTATATTATTATATTACAGGAAAAATGCATAATAAGCTAAGAGTCAATATCCATATTTTTGAATGGACGAATTTTTAATGATCTTTGCTTGACCTGCATAAAAAATCAAGAGGTGGTTTTGATCAGCAAATGTAGGTTGTGCTGACAAATAGGTTATAATCACTCTCGTTGTCCCCATGGTTGACTAATTGGCCAATAGGATAACATTTTTTTTTTTGGTATACTTATTATACAAAAAAGCATGTAATTTTTGTGTAAGCATATAAATCGGACGGTCCTATGTGTATTGGACCCATTTTATGTAAACAGTGTATGGAAAACATGTTGCTTGTTGGTCATACCATCTGGGTGGGTTGTGCTGATTGTTTATGTGTTGCAGAGACATTCTTTCAATGGCTCGACCACAGGAGGTTATTAACCCAGGTCCAGAGGATGCCTCACTCTTGTACCTACAAACAAGACATATTTCTCAAGCTGTGTGGCATGGCCATGTAAGTTAGTCTTATTCACCTGGATAGTGGTTGGCATCCATAATTGTAATGTATGTATGTATGTTTGTTTTTTTTTTTTGTAGGATAATCGGATACTTAAATGTCGGCGAGTTATGCACACTGATCGGCTCATAGAGCCGCCAATTCAAATTATAGAGTATCTTAAACAAGCAGGCTTCTATGGTGTGGCTCGGATAGGCCAATTTGTATATGATCCAATGTTGGTCTCGGCACTTGTTGAGCGTTGGCGTCCTGAGACCCATACATTTCACACAACTCGTGGAGAGTGTACAATAACTCTAGAGGACGTGGCTGTGCAATTGGGCCTTCCATGCGATGGCATTCCTGTCACTGGTCGAACCAACTACATTTGGGCAGATACTTGTGAATGTCTTCTTGGAATCAGACCACCTGAAGAGAAATTGAATGGGCAGAGGGTAGTCATTGGTTGGTTGGCAGAGCACTTTGACCACCTTCCAGATGATGCTGATGAGGAAAAAATTAAACAATTTACTCGAGCATACATACTTAGGTTGATTGGTGGTTATCTAATGCCAGACAGATCTGATCATAAGGTTTATTTGATGTACCTTCCACTATTATGAGATTTCAAACAGGCTGGACGATATAGTTGGGGATCCGCATTGTTGGCTCACCTGTATAGAGAGCTATGCAATGCAACTAATTCTACTGAGCAAGGAATTGGTGGATGCCTAACACTACTCCATTTATGGGCATGGGATCGCTTTCCAATGCTAGCACCAAAGAGACCTCCACCACCAAATCCACAACATGATATCTATCCTCTCATGCCTCCTCTAGGGTTTAGGTATGGTTAATCTATGAGACTTATTTGATATGGTATTATCAATTATCAAATCAATCATATAATGTTTATCATGTTGTAATTATAGATGGAAAAATGTTGGACGGTCTTCTCATTCGAGTACCACGTCTTTGCAGCAATATAGGGTTTTGCTAGATGCAATGAGGGATGATGAGGTACTATACTTTACATTGACTATTTCTCAAATACATGTCTCATTCACTATTGAGATTGTCGTAATACTTCAAATAACTGGTTACAGATAATTTGGCAGCCATAAGATTCTCATAGTGTGCGTCAGCTGATTCCAGACTATTGCTTAGCGACATCACAAATTTGGCTTGCTTCAGTTCCACTTATATACTTTCATATAATAGAGTGGCATCACCCTGTTCGTGTACTTAGACAATTTGGTCGGCAACAGCCAATCCCTGTTGCCCCAGTTAATTTGGGGGCATGTCATTCACTACAACTACAAGGAAAAACTGAAATAAATTGGTTTGAAAAGCACTCGAACTTCATTGAGTCATGGAATAGATGGCGAGATGCTCTTGCTGAGACTCCTATGGCAATTGAGCAATTAGATTGCACATCTAAGTACATGCAATGGTATTTTAAATGTACTTGACGATGGATTCATCCGCCCAGTGGTGCGATAGGTTTTGTGGTAATCTTTTTAGCACTTATTACCATTTTTCTTTCCTTTTTGGATAATATTATTATCTAATGTCTTATTATTAATTTCAGGCTAATATAGCAAATGAATTGTATAGGCTTAGCGTTCATGACCCTATGCAAATGTCCTTTTGTGACTATCGAGAAAGGGTTAGCCATGACATGCAAAAGATCTTACTTGCATTGAGGGAACAACACTTTACTATGTTCATTCAACCTGCTTCGCCTCCGCCTGATTTATCACGTCCACCAATTCCTAAGGGTAAGGGCAGGCCACGAAAGCGTCGCGATGGTTTTTCATCACCTCGAACGCCAATCATTGCTGAAATTAAACAAGAACCCAATGGACACTGATATTTTAACCACCTCCGCCCTAATTGTAGATGATGCTGCTGCTTCTTATATTCCAACACTAATAGAGGAACACTGATATTTTCATTTCATCTTCTCATAGGCTGGCTTTACCATTGTCCCATTTTAACTCCTTTATTTCATTCGCAGTCACATATGTTTGATTTCAATACTTCATTGACTAAACCAATGAACGAGTTAACCGATTCTATAAGAACACATGGTATAAGAGTAACCAAAATGTAGTAGGAGAGTAGCTTGGTATGGCAACGGAAGTTATTAAGTGTAAAGTTGGTAATCTGGGCCGGTTTAGTCCGGCCGAAAAGTTGCCATAAATCAAGCATGAGCCCAGTTCATGGGTTTTTTTTTATTTTTTAATTATTTTTTTAAATTTATTTATATAATTATTTAAATTAATACAACTAATTATTATTATTATTTATAAAAAATTAATATAATATTTAAATTTTATAAAAAATTATTAATTAATAAAATAATATGTATTTTTAATATTTTAAATAAAAAAAAGGTATACGAGCTCAACTGGTGGTTCTATCATGGTTGGGTCTAAATAGGCTGTGTTCAAAAAATTCATTTTTTATTTTAATTCTTATTTTTAAAACTCAACTTGCTTATTTTATTGAGTTGTCCCATTCATATTGTTGGTTCTATTTAACTATGATTGGTATAATATATCAGTTTATCCCAAGAAAAGAAAGTAAAAAGGTATAATGCAACGCATTATTATTTTCAATGTTTTGTAAATTATACTCAAAAGTTTATTATTTCTTTATTTTTCATTATCACATAACACTATATTTATATTTCCTTTTACTTTCTTCATAACAATATTTATTTCTAATAAATATTAACTATACTTAACTAATGTTTTATTAATTTATATCTAGTTACAGAATTCTAATCAAATATTAATTAATTTTCACTAATTATTTTAATTAATTTTTATTAAATATAGAATTTAAAATAAATTAATTCCAAAGGCACCGACTTTAAAATAAGTATATTCAAATAACTATTATATACCTCAATGTGAAATCGGTCGCAGAGATTTTAGATTTTAATAATGAAAAAAATCGTCACAAACTTGACTTATATAACATTGATTTTATCATTGTATTTTTTTTTTTATTTTGGCCAGAGGTTTTATCATAGTATATTAAACAAATAATTTTAACGAAAACCTTCTTATTTTTTGGAAAACTAGCGAAAACGTATTTGAGTGTTATTTATTTTTCTTTATCTTATAGGGACAATCTCAGTTTGCCCACAAAGTGGCCTTGAGGATCAAATATTAAATTTGAAAGTCGTTAATTCACCCAAAAAGCGTTTTTTTTTTGGACTGAAGAAGAGAAACAAAAATAAAATTTGGAAACAAAAATAATGTGAGAAGCAAGTGACCAAACTGAGAAATGGCCGCGATGAACTCTGATTCTCAGGTAAGTGTAATATCTGATAACGTCTTCTTCAATAACTGCACTGTGCTAGTTGCTGTTGGTTGAAGCTTTATAGTTTGCTTGTGTTGTGCCTTTGAAAGTTCAGTCCCAGCAGCCAAGTTTCGAAACGGTCCGATTGTTCTCCTCCACAGACGGCGACAGTACCAGTTCTGGGTTCGGTTTCTTTGACGCAAGACAAGCACCTTCTATACCTCCACCTCCTCTTATTGAAGTGTTTGCCTCTGAGGTGTTATTTGCTGTTGCTATTTTCTCTATTTTTTATTTTAGAATTTAATTTCATTGGGATTATTTATTTTGACGAGGGGGTTCATGTAAAATAGGCTTCATCGTCGGTGGAGTACAATGCGGAGTCATTGAGCTTGGATGGGGTTACTTTGCTGAAGGTTGCTTGTCTCCTTCAAAATTTTCTTGCCCGGAAATATCTAGACTTGAACATCTGATATTTTATACATGAGTTTGAATTTATTTGATTTTCATGGTTTAATTTGTTTATTTGGACAACTGAAGTAGTGCTTGTTCTATTCTCAGGGAAGGGTCAATACGCAAGAAGTTTTCGGCTTATCCAACTCTGACTTAGTGCCAGGGAAATATGAAGGTGGTGATATCTTGTTCTCTGCACTTTCCTCAGGAGCTGTTTTACTTCATGGGAAAAAATTTTTCCCCAAACTCATGGAAACCTAGTTATAAAATGTTTGAATATAATTGAAATTTATGTCTAGTGTATTTCTTAAATAATATAGGGATGTTAAACTTTTTGCTTATATCAAACTGGAAATCTTTATGAATAAGTTTCCGTACATTTGAGAAATAAGGATATCGAGTATCCAATTGCCTCCGAATTGTTTTTTCTTTCCAGCATCACTTATTTCTTTTTGTTCTAATTTAAAATTTTCTAATGTGCAACATGATTGAAAATGCTTGATTTTGGAGTTTAGGCGGACTAAAGCTGTGGGAAGGTTCACTAGATCTAATTAAAGCCCTTAGTTCAGATATCAGAAGTGGGAGCATTTCATTTTCCAAGAAGCGAGTTTTAGAGGTGGGTTGTTGTTTTTCAGGTTCTTCTGGAGTCTTTGACAACTAGGATTGCTTGTTCAGGAAACAATTTGAAATATCAGTTCGTTGTGCCTGTTTTTGTTTTTCTCTTTATAAGTATGCTTCCCTGTATTATTCACTAAATATTACCCTTGCACATTGGTGGGCATTTGTATAGGATTACCATTTGCCATCTATTTGTTCAGTTGGATGAAATTTAGATGTAAGAGAGCTTCTATTTGTTCAGTTATGCTTTTATGGTTTTTAAAATAGTTACTTTAATATAAGTTTACCTTGCACATCTAGTTTAAATGTAAGAGAGCTTCCATCTCGTATATCCAGAGAGATTGGACAGCTTTGTTACATATCTCGGTCTCTTGGTCTTAAGCTCACTGTTTTTCATTGTTCTTTGTTTGAAAGGACATCATTACCTCTTCTCATTTCACTTTTCTTCGTCTCTCTATAATAAGATCTGATAATTTATTGAAACACTTTTAGTGTAAAGGTTTCGATGATGTATAATGACATTCTTTTTAGTCCTTATGCATGATTGTGTGGTGGAACTGACATTGTGCCACATGATATCCATGCTCTCAGCTTTTATTGAAGTGCTAGTACATAGAAAAGATTTCTTTTATGCATTCTTGTTAATGCTATTGCCTCTTGAGAGATTTGATGTTAGCAACAATCAGCATACCATACAAATATATAATGGTGAAAGATTTGTTCACTTTGTGCCACTTGATATATATATATATATATATTTGGGTAAAACTACCACTTGATATCTTTGCTCTCAGCTTTTTATTGAAATGCTAGTGCATAGAACAGATTTCTTTTATATATTCTTGTAAAAGCTATTTCTGTTTGTGAGAGATTTGATGTTAGTAAGAATCAGCATACACATAAAAATGTTGGCATCTTCTTGGTTGAATTGTAGTTGTTTAGGCCTTGAATTTTGTTAAGTACATCAAAATGGGGACTGAGGTTTTTGTTAGAGGTAGGTTTTCTTCCTCTTCTTTTAAATTGCTAATGCTAAAGATAAGGATTTCAAAAGGTATTGCTGACTAAACTTTTTTATTTTCATCCTGGGAATGCAATTTTTTCGCTCTGAACATACTTAAAAAGGGTGCAATTGTTGACATGGTATTTAACTGGGGTATTGAGCAAAGTATTTTCCCTCACATACAAGGAGATCCAGTGCATGAAGTGGACCCCTTGCACCTTGCATGACTTTTGCTTATCAGGATTTGTTTGTTCCACTTCGCTTAACATAAAGATGGACATTAACAACATTCATGCAAAACTTCTCTATCCTCTTCTCTCTATATCTTTATATTTTGCACTCTGTCTGATTTTTACAGTTCTTAGTTGTAAAGTGAGGGAAAAGTCAAATTTTTATGGGATCCTTACAATTCTTGCATTTACTGAGGAAAGACTTGGCCTGTTTACTTTGTTCTATCTGATAATATGATAAAGACACTGAATTTAGCAAAGCAATCTTTTAGGACAAACTTGATGGAAAAATTACAACCTTATTTTGTATCAATAATTGAAAATCTTAAAACTTCCATGCAAGATAGTAAAATCTTTTGAAAAGAGATAGGATTTGAGATTGCCTTTCTCATTTTGGCCTGTGTGCTGGCAGTGAAAGTAAGGCATTTGGTCATTTTCCTTGTTCCACATTGTTTTTCTTTCTGCTTATATCATATTGTGGACATTGAATCTCAAATACAAACAACCACTTTTCATGTCATCATTTTTATACTACAGATTCGTTGTTTCTTTATAAAATAAGCTGTGCCAAAGTTGTACTAAGGAAGTTATCTCTTGCCATGTTTTGATGTTTGACTTTTCAGCTTGGATGTGGTCATGGACTTCCTGGAATCTTTGCATTGCTTGAGGTAAAACTTGGCTCTTTGAATTTGAATTGTAGTTAGCTTAACTTGATGAAATACATAATTATGTGTCTATTTTGGTTGCTTTAGGGGGCAGCTGTTGTACATTTTCAGGACTTCAATGCAGAGGTCCTACGTTGTCTCACCGTTCCCAATGTAAATGCAAATATCTCTGGGAAATCTCATCCATCATCGGACAACATAGCCATTTGTGACAAAGCAGAAGTTCGCTTTTTTGCTGGTGACTGGAGTGAAATTGATAAACTGCTTCCTCTTGTCGATAAAGATGCAAAGAATCCTGGCTGTTACTCGGAGCATAATAAAGGTGTTGGTTATGACTTTATTCTGATGGCAGAGACAGTATACTCAATCAGCAGTCTCCAAACCCTCTACAATCTTATTAAGAAGGTGCTATCTTATTCTGTTATGGGAAACAATAATATTTTCTGCATTGGGTCATTGAAATATAAATCAAGGAACCATAGTTAATAACATGAGTTACATATCAAGAAAACGTATTTTCAATATGGATCATAGGGTTGTAATCATTTTTAGTTTGATGTAGTATAACAATGTTTATGCTTAGATCATCCAATATCCATAAACAAACCAAGGGACATAGCCACACTTAACAGTTTATTCCTATTGTCTTATCAATCTATAATGTCATAAATAACTACACACGTTTCCATGTAAAGTACTGAGTTTGAAGAAATGAGCCACACTATCTACGGCTTGTAAATTATGTAGTTTGCTATAGATTTTATATTATATATATATATATATTGCCTTTTGTATTATCAATTCTATCTATCTCTATATAAATGGAAGATAAGTTGCACTGTTTATTACTGTTCTTGAGGTGACATTAAGCAGCAATGCTTGTAAACTTTTTTATTTTATTATGTATCTTCAATTTTCATATTTTGCAATGTAGGGGGCAATTTATTTTAATTTATATTAATACTATAATCAGCCAAAGACACATACACCCATTACTTTGGTGATTCAGAAATACCAGTAAACTTTTGTAATAGTTTCTGGATTTCTAGGGCTTCTACTTGTTGCTCTGCTTGAACTGATAACTTTCCAAATTCTATCATAAAACCCTTGGCCTTCTCCTTTAATTGATTTGAGAATTGAATCAAGAGGCACCTAGGTTTTGGTTAATGATATATCTCCTTTCAAACATACCCATTCTTTCCCCACCTTTAATTTCATTGTGAGGTATCTCCAATTCACTCTATTCCCAAAGTGACTCCAACCAATCGAGGACTGAGGCTTTCTTGGGCATTATGTACAACCCATCATTCTTAAGCCAAAGCTGTGTTTGATAATTTATCATGTTCAACTAATTGAGTTACTTGATTTACTTATTACGCCTGATGAGGAGCAACATATTGATATTTATTGAGTGTGCAACTGAGTAATCAACATATTATGGATCATTATCTTTTAGCTTTTAACTTGTCAATGTTTCTTGAGATATATGATATGCTACAATACAAGAAAATTTGAGAAAATAATACATCTATGATATGCAATCTGTATGTATAATTTTATCTGAACATATGTTTGCTTATCAAATGGAGTGCCTAATACAGTGTCTGCATCCTGATGGAGTTGCTTACATGGCTGCAAAAAAGTATTATTTTGGAGTAGGTGGTGGAAGCCGACGATTCTTATCTGTGGTTGAAAAAGATGGTAAGCTAGTCCTGACATTTGGTTAAAATTTTAATTAACTCATGATAATACATGTTTTGTATTAATTTTTTTTCCCTGTGCATGAGAATAATGTGCCTGGGGTAAAGGAAAAAGTTGCCCTGCTTACAGTGATGCAGAAGGTTGTTTACCTTGTCATTTTTCTAATTGGTTGTGTATTATGTGCTTCTGTTGCATAAGAGAACCCAATGTTTTAGGCTTAGATGCCTATACCTTCCTGTAGGTACAATAGAGTTTTTGATACCTTGGTTCTTAACTATAAGCCATTTAAATAAAGTATTTTTAATCACAAAATTATTTTGGATCTTAAATTACGGAACCTTGTATTTCATTCGGAGTTAAAATAAAAATCTGATCTCATCATGTCGTGTACATGTCTGATATGAAAGATGCAAAGTCATCCAGGTGGTATACTTGTTTGGTATACGCAAAATAAAAAGAAAATGAATGAAAAATAGAATGGAAAAAGTAATTTTGAGGGCAAAAATAACTCTTGCCTCTTTTGAAAAGGCATAAAAGGAGATATTGCAAGAATATAATTTACATTGCAAAGAAAAGAAGAAAAGAGAATCTCTTCTAGCGATGGGTGTCGGTCTTAGTGAAAAGGACTAGAGTCACTTAAATATGTTGTGAATGCAAGAGACGCCTTTGAGAGAGCTTTCCCCAATCTGAGGTTCGACACGACTTAATGCGGATTAATTAAAATTCAAAGTGGCAACTGGATATCATATAGTTTTACCCAGGAAAAAAAAAAAGAGAATCTCTCTCATTTCTTCTTGTCAAGCTGAAACTTCCGTCTCTTTCTACAGACTATAATGGCTTCATTTGGCCTTTGTTTTTGCAGGTGTGATGATGAGTAGTCTGGTTGCAGAAATCACAGATGGTGCATCTAATGTGCGTGAAGTATGGAAGCTTTCATTCAAGTAGTACAGATACAGTACTGTGAGTTTAGTCCTTCATCATTCAAACCAATCACATGTTTGTTCTTCTCTCTAATGGTTGTCCCCTCAGTGAAAAATGAGATGGCTTGGGGAACAAGCTGTCTTCTATGAAGCATCTGACTGACCAACGGACACCTGTGTCCGGTATGCCACACGACAACTCACGTTTAAACTCCGTTATGTCCTGATGCATTGTTGTGTTCATATGGTATTGTGTCTTGTACCTGTGTCAATATTAGTGTCTTTTAGGATGACTCCATTTTATCCTATTTTAGGAATCAGTTCACTGAATATTGGACATGGGTTGGCAATGTGATTGTGGAGAATGGATCATCCAGATAATTTCGTCATAAATTTTATGCAATACTTTTGCAGTAAAATCATTTTCCCCCCCTTTTCCCTTAACTTTGAGATCTTTGTGTATTTATTATATTCATTGGGTGTAGTTCATAGCAGTCAGATTGGCGTGTTGTTATTAACTGTGAAGAATTGCCAAGTGAAACTGGCTAAAACTAGTTCACAGGATGAGATTTCAAAGAGAAATAAAATAGTTGGTAAAAAAAAAAACAGAGAATTAGAATATATATATATATATATAACTTTTTATATCTTGACATCAAATTTTAATTACTATTATGCAGCTATGTTTAATATTTTCAATGATATAAAAAGTATAATTATAAAATATACTTCATGGAAAAAATATATATTTATCAATGATTAGTCTAATTGTTTCATTCTTCGTTTATCTGTAATGAATTGCATCAGATTCTATCTTTTATAAATCATGCGTCTAATTTAGCAATATTTTTATTCAGATTCTCGTCTATCATCCTTTTTGAGACTATCGTCTTTGGGTGAGAGACTCTTTTATTATGTCGAAATTACTAAAATACTTTATATTCACGCTGACTGAATTCACTAACCAATTATAGTATCATAATCAAAACATATATTTAACTTCTCATAATTCTGAAATGTTAAATTTATTTATTTAAATATTTCTTAAATTTATATAATTGTTTTTTTTTTTTGAATGAAGGAGATGATATATTTATTCACTGATATGTACAGAACAAGCCTCACAAAGGAGGACACAAAACTAAGGGAGTCCTAAAGGATCCATCCACAAAGGGGTTACATAATTTAAATTTAAAACCTAAAATCATTTTACATTTTAATTTAAATTTAAAAATTCTTATTAAACTATATTCCATTAATTCATATTTTTTCACAATAAAATAGAATCTATGAATTTTTTCCTATTTTTATTTATGCATGTTTAGATATACTTTAATTCAATGAATTTCATTGGCAAAAAAAAAACACTAACACATAATCGGGGAAAAAATGACTAATCTCAACAAAATTTAAAAAAACACTCATATAATCTATGTACAGGGGAAGAAGAAGAAGCCACTTGTATAATCTACTTTTTTTTCTCAAATTAAAAAAAAAATCATCAGATCAAATTGAAGCAGCAGATTTGAGTGAGATGTCATGAGTCAGATCTGCAGCGATTGAACTTAGAGCAGCCTCTGGTGTGAGGATTAGAAGGGGGAGGAAGACACTCTCCTGATTGGCCACGGCGGCGTCTGCCATTACAGACCGGTGAGTCTCGCCGGAGAGCTCCTATGGATATGAACTTAAGTTTCTTCTGCTCCGCCATCAACCTCTTGTTGATTTCGGAATCCATCAGCATCTCATCGTCTTCCTCATTGCACTCTGCCATGGTCCCATTCTTGCAGGTGTTTGCAGAAGCGGCGTCGCTCGTCAGAGACAGACAACACAAGAAGCTCATCAGTAAGATCATAATGTAGAAGACGAAGAAGAAGAAACTCGTAACCCTAATGCCAGCATTGGAATCCATTCTCTCTCTGTGTTGTTCAATTCCTCAATTCTCAGAGTTACACGTAAAGCGGCTTGTAGAAAGATATGTTCATGGAGGAGGAAACATTAAGCTGACGTATTTATAATGATTAGAATTCTCTCGTTTTTGGAAAGTAGTGTTATTATTATATTTTAGGAAAGTCTTGAGTTTTAAGTAATTTTTGTAAAAACTAATTCAACATTTAATAAAAAGTTTCTTTTTAATTTAGCAGTAAAGTAATAAGTTCCCTAAAATTTAACAATAAACCAGAATTGGGGCTATTGTCCGTAAGTTATTACTAGATTTTAGGAAAGTTTAGTTTTTAGTAATTTTTGTAACAACTTCTCTAAGTTTTTATTTTTTTAAAAAAAAAATTTGATGTCAAGTAAATTTCCTAAAATTTAATAACAAACTAGAATTGCCCTTGCCCATGTGCATTTTATCATTCTAACGTGAATGAATAGTTATTGCATGTTGGAATTCTTTTTGGATCGAAAGTTACAGGAAATTTTAATTTATTATAGTAAACTTATTTGATTTCTAAATATATATATATTTTTAATTTCTTTGAAATCATACAGATTTTTATCTTTAAAATCAAAATAAATCACTCCTTTTTTTTTTGGAAAAATTCCATTTAAATATCAAGAAAAGAAGATATTTTCAAAAAAAGTCCCAATTTTTGTATTTAAAAAAACCCATTTACAAGTAAAAATAGTATATTTACAAGTGATAATAGTATATTTGTAAATAAATAAAAAATTTACAGAAATTTGTAAATCAATTGCAAATGAACTAATTTTACTTACAAATATAATATTTTCACTTGTAAATAGAGATTTCCTTTTTTGGAATTAAGTGAATTTAGGATACTTTTTGGAAAATACCTTCCTTTCTTAGTATTTAAGTGAAAATTTTCCTTTTTTTTTAAATCATCTGAACCTAGATCACATCCCATGCAAGAATGTCCTGATTCCAAAAAATTTAAAAATACACATCTATCATGCAATATGAGTAAATATATAGTAGTGGAGGATTTATTTTATATATATTCTTCATTTTCAATACTTATAAACTCTGTTTTTTAAAATAAAGATTATATTGCAAAAACTTCTGTTGAATTTTATTAAAATTAAAATTACATGGACCATCTCTATTTTCAAAATACACACATACATCTTTTAAAAATTGAAGCTAAGTTTGTGTAGTTTTGAAAGAAAAACAAAAGGAAAGTTTATGTAATTTATTCTATATTTGTCGGAGAAGTTTGCTTGTTTGTTTATTTAATTTTTAAAAATTAAAAAATTTGTAACAAAATTCAACTTAAGATTTGCATAATTTACTTTTCATCTTTAAAAAATACCAGTACAAAATTTTAAAAATAAAAAAGTTACTTGTAACTTGTATAAAATTCAATTTGAAATTTCGCCACAGTCAACAGATGGAAAAAAAATTAGTGAAAGGACAAAACAAATCTTAAATTTTAGATCAGAACAAGTTAAAAAATAGTAATTATTTGATGATTACAGTTATTATCTGATGTGATGAAAAAATTGTCTTATTCTTGTGTGATATATGGGGTTCACTTGGTATAATTTTTGGAAAGTAACTTCTTAAGAAGTGTACTTTCTCAAAAGTTTATTTTCTAAGAAATTCATATATATTTTACTTATTTTATTTTTTATTTTTTAAAAATTTTAAATAATTTTTAAATAAATATATGATATTTTAATTTTAAAGACATAAATACTGTATCTATTTAAAAAATTAAAAAAATTTAAAAAGATATCATAAAATACTCAAAAAAATATAACTTAATTAGATTTTATTTAAAAAATTTTACTTCCCAAATTAGGCTTACTTCTCGAGATTTTCTAAATATTTTTTGAAGCAAGTGACATGAATCAGTCTACTTCCACGAAGAGTTTAAGTCCTCTCACCTACTTTCTCTGTACCAATAGGGAGCCCATAAATTAATGCTTTTTAGGTTGCCTTCATTTTATTCGATTTGATTTGAGGTAACACTAACTCTGTATATTGGAGACGGGTTGGCAATGTGATTGTGAAGAATGGTCATATTAACATCAAATTTTTTTAATTACTATTACACAACATATGTTTAATTTTTTCAATGATATAAAAAGTATATGAAAGAAAATAAAAGGAAGGGAAGATATACATACCGATCACAGAGTATACTTTCACTTGGAGATGATGAAGAGTTCCAGGCGGTAGAAACAAAATCACTTGGACTTTGTTTTAAATTCACCGTAGATACACTCAAGAAAGAAAATTGAGAGAAAGAGCAAGAGCGTTTTTTTCAGAGAGAAAATCAAAGAAGTGAGAGAGCAAGTATCTGAGCGTTACTCCCAAAATTGAATCGAGAGAGTGTTTTGAATAACTGATCCTTCTTGTTCTTTTCCACGCACACACACGATCACTTGAATCTCTTGGGGTGTGCGTTGTGTATGGGAACGTTTTTTTTATTTAACCGTTCCCTCCCTCTCAAACTTAAAACAATTAAATAAAATATATTTTATTTAATTTGTTTTGGGCCTGTGCCCATATGTTTGGGCTCTATACCCATCAAGGGTGTAGCCCAACATCTCCCACTCACACTTGATGGGTTAACCTCTTACAATTCTTCCTTTCCATTTCATACTAGGTGTTCTACCGTGACCGCATGGGCATGACATCTATAAATAGGTATTCTTATACTTGAAATCCTTTTCAATGACTAGTATAGAATTACCTTATATATTTCGCATTTATTTTGTTCATGTATTATGCCTTGAATGTCCTAGATTTATCCATATACACTTCATCCATGGCAAATCTAATCCCTCATAAGTTTTTATATATAAACTTAGATCGCCTTTCTCTTGTATACTTAGTGTCTACGCTTAAGATGTTAATACCATAACTTCTTAACGGACATGTCTTAGACACCAGTATAAGTGTGTATATATTAAGATAATCTTCCTTTCGCCCATATTTCATTTCAATATGAAACAATTGCTTTCCTAGCATAAGACCTTTAGATCGAATTTATCATGACCATTGGATATATGCTAAAGGAGCTAACATTGAATCATTTTCCATGAAAAATGTCAAAGTCATAAGGACATTAATGAGAGATTTTATTTCTCTCTGGGACTCACACAGTAATGAAGCAGGGATCTATTCACTTACTTCCCAATTGCGGTTTTAAAAAAACACATGCAGTATGAATTGCATACTACGATGTTACTCTTATTACATAAGAGCGTATGTCGATTTTGTTTTTATTGTTAACACCGTACAGATTTAAGTTCAGACACACACAGTGTCTAACCCGAATTCCACCAATCCTTCCACTTATCATAACGTCTTTGTTGGAGAATTCTCATCTGGTTACATGTATTATGGATTGTGGGTATCCATAATTCAATCCAAAATTTATATTTATTGGATCTCATCCTGACCTATTCTCTTCTTTTGTCAGGGCGACTTATTTTGTATTGTTTAACTGTCATATCTGCTCTCTTTCAGATTTGCTAGTAAATACAAAAAATGTCTCATCTTTGCCCACTCTTTGCGAGTGTCAAAGGCAGTTGCTCGTGTGAGGAAGCCAACCTTATCAACATGTACGACATACTAGACATTGTATATTTTTCATAAGTATATTTACTCGAATGACTCAATTATAAAAAAATTGCACTTAATTTTATTCATATAATTGATCATTACATAGATTTGTGTTACATTATATCCTACGAATACCAAGTGATTTTACATGATCAACATATATATCTCTCGGTATTGGCTTGGTGAAGGGATCAGCAATCATTTGACGTGTAGGAATATGGCGAATTGTAACACTTTTCTGTGCTATGGCATCTCTTACAAAATTATACTTGGTGTCTATGTGCTTTGTCTTACTATGATACTTGGGATCTTTAGTGTAGGCAATGGCAACCTCACTATCACAGTTTATCAAAATTGGATCCAATTTATCACCAATGATCCCTAAGTGTTTTATGAATCTTTTCAACCATACTGCTTCTTGTACTGCTGCAGAACATGCAACAAACTCTGCTTCCATGGTAGACAAAGCAATACAAGTCTGTTTCTTGCTACACCAAGATATAGCTCCATTGTTTAGTAGAAAAACATATCCAGAAGTTGATTTGCGCTCATCTAGATCTCCTCCCCAATCTGCATCGGAGTATCCTACCAAGCGTAAATCGCTTCCTTGATAACATAGGGCATAATCTGCTGTGCCTTGCAAATATCTCAGGATTCTCTTCACAGCTTTCCAATGTTTCAGTCCAGGGTTTGACTGGTACCTACTGACCAAACCAACTCCATAACAAATGTCTGGTCTCGTACACATCATGGCATACATTAAACTACCAACTGCACTGGAATAATGGACTATTTCCATCATTTTCTTATCAGACTCAGTCTGAGGACACATATCTCGGCTCAGATTTTCTCCTCTTGAAATAGGGGTATCCATAGGTTTACAATTTTTCATGTTGAATCGCTCAAGAATTTTCTCAATATAATTTTTCTGAGAAAGGGATATTAATTTTCTTGGGCGATCCCTATGGATCTTAACTCCTAGTATATAATCAGCTTCACCCATGTCTTTCATTTCAAAATTCGAAGATAGCCATTCTTTGATAGCTATAATCGATTTTAGATTATTTCCGGCTAATAGTATATCATCCACATAAAGGGATAATATCACAAGATTCTTTTCAAAATTCTTGATGTATACACAGTGGTCCTCGTCGATCATCTGGAAATCGTATGAGGTTATTGCTTGGTGAAACTTCAAATACCACTATCTGGATGATTGTTTAAGTCCATAAATGGATCTTTTTAACTTGCAGACTTTATTCTCTTTCCCTTTCTCAATGAAACCTAATGGCTGTTGCATATAGATTTCTTCATCCAGTTCACCATTTAAAAATGCGGTTTTTACATCCATCTGATGTAATTCTAAATTTAAACTTGCTACTATTGCCAGAATTAGTCTTATGGAGTTAAAACGCACAACAGGTGAAAAGGTATATTCATAATCTATACCTTCCTGTTGAGTATACCCTTTTGCTACTAATCGAGCCTTGTATCGTTCAATCGATCCATCTGCATTTTTCTTAATTTTGAGAATCCATTTATTCCCAATTGCTTTACGTCCAGATGGAAGATTGACCAAATCCCAGACTTGGTTTATTTTCATTGAGTTCATTTCCTCTTCCATTGCTTTCTTCCATTCATTACTAGCAGGGCATGATAAAGCCTCATGTATTGAATTTGGCTCATCATAATCTTGTGGGGTAACTATAAGTGCAGTCCCTTCTATTGGGAAATGTCTCTTTGGTACACTTTCTCTGTTGCTTCTCCGCAGTGGGATCTCTTGTAAGTTATTCTGTTCTTGAACAGAATCTTGTACTTGTCCTTGTGAGCTCCCACTCGAATTAAGATGTTGAGGTATATAAATTTGTTCCTCAGTTTCTTCATGTATCTCATAAAGAAATACAGTACGATCTACCTCACCTCTGCTAGGAAATTCGTTTTCTAGAAATGTTGCATCTCTAGACTCTATTTCAGTGACACTCCCATCCTGATTTTCTCCAATGAAAACGTAACCCTTAGATTGTTCAGAGTATCCAATAAAGATACATTTCTTCCCTCTTGGACCTATTTTTCCATATTTGTGGGAAGTATCATGGACATAAGCTGCCGACCCCCAGGGTTTTAAAATATTTAAATCCGACTTCCGATTTGTCCATAGCTTATAGGGTGTTGATGTGACCGATTTTGAAGGCACACGGTTAAGTGTGAAGGCTGCTGTTAAAATTGCATCTCCCCAATATGAAATGGGTAGATTGGCTTGTGCCATCATGGACCTAACCATGTCTAGTAATGTTCTATTTCTTCTTTCGGCTACACCATTTTGTTGTGGGGTGCCAGGAATTGTAAGTTGCCTCACTATTCCCTTTTCTTCACAGAGCTTTTTGAATTGTTCCGATAAATATTCACGTCCGCGATCGGTTCTTAATGCTTTGATTTTCTTGTCCATTTGATTTTCAACTAAATTCATGTATCGTCTAAAACATTCTAGTGCTTCAGATTTATGTGACATCAAATAGACATAACCAAATCGCGAGTAATCATCAATGAAAGTGATGAAATAAACAGCTCCATGTTTTGTCCTCACACTCATAGGACCACAAACATCTGAATGGATTAATTGCAATGGAGTTTCTGCCCTAGTTCCAGTTCCAAATGGTTTTCTAGTTGCTTTACCAGCCAGGCAATGCTCACACAAGGACATTTCCATTTTATCAATTTCACCTAGCAGTCCTTCTTTAGCTAGTTTAATCATTCTATTTTGATTAATATGTCCTAGTCTAGCATGCCAAGCATTCATATCAACATTTGAATTAGAAGAAGCTGCAAAGCAATCATGCATATAAAATACATCAACAATGTCCATAACAAAGAACTTCTTTGAAAGAAAAGCTGAACCATAAAAGGTTGTCTTTAATGAAATGTCTGCTACTTTATCTGAAAATTTACATTAAACCCATAAATTAATAAGCAAGAAATAGAAACTAAGTTCCGTCGGATGTCAGGTGCATGAAGTACATCATAGAGGATTAAGGTTTTTCCACCTCGCAAAGTTAATTTGCAGGTTCCTATGCCTTTCACCTCAATTCTCGCATTGTTACCAACATAAAGCCACTTGCTTTGATTCGGCAACCGACGGTACTCTGTAAAGGATCCTCGATCCCTGCTTACGTGGTCTGTGGAGCCTGAGTCAATTATCCAAGAAGAAGAAATAGTTTCTGTTAAAAAAACAGTACTTGAAACATAAGATATATGTGAATTAACATAATTCACTAGTACCTTTTCACGCTCATTTTGCTCAGGGCAATCCCTTGCAAAATGACCCATTTTCAGGCAGGAATAGCACTTAACCTTACTCAGGTCAGTCTTCTTCTTCTTTCCGCCTTTCTTCCCTCTTTTCTTGAAAGGTTTATTCCCCTTTTTAAATTTCGGGCCATTCTTCTTACCCTTTCTTTGATATTTCTTGCCCTTTTTGAAATTGGGCTTAGGGTTTGAAGTTCCTGCTTCTTCAGTCAGATAGGCTTGTCCAGATGCTCTGTAAGCCTCTAGACGTTCATCTTCAAGCTCCAGGTGTTTCGCCACATCACTAAAAGTGTTTATATTCTCATTATGGGTTAAGTTGACTTTCATGTGTTTCCAACTTGAAGGGAGTGACCTTATAACAGCTTGGATCTGCTGTTCATCAGACAATTCATGCCCAGCTTCCTTCAGTTCTCTAATCATGCTGGCCATCTCTCGTAGATGCTGTTTCATAGGAGTATTCGGCCTTAACTTATAAGTATCAAACTTAATTGTCAGCCTTCTGAGTTTGGTGGTAGAGGTACCTCCAAACTTATCCTTTAATGCCGTCCACATGGCTTGTGCAGTTGAATATTTTTCATACTCACACATTAGGTCATTGGCCATAGTGCCCAGCATAGTTATACGTGCTATGCTGTTCTTCCTTTTCCAGGCCATGTAGACCTCTTGGTCTCTCCTATGTTGAGCTGTATTGCCGGCTTCTGGTTGTGCCATGACTATAGTCAGTGGCTCTATAGCATCTTGTTCTTCCAATATATAGGAAACCTTTCGGTGCCAGATGTCCCAATTGTCCCCATTTAGTTTATCTTCTTTGTTTAGCTCAGCCATTATACTCTTAGTTGTCATCTTCAAACCAGTTACGAAACTATCCCACATAAAGGATTTCTATTATTGAGCTGAACTAAAGAATGTATTAATTAAATATACATGTAGCACAGTACAATATACAATGTCATATACTTGTATTATTTCTTAGTAGAACAATAATAATTTCATTAGTTCCATGATCAGGAGACCACAAGTATATCTCCCATCACACAGATGTTAATGTTACTATTATTTTCTATTAAGATTTTAATACAAGTACTAGAATAATTAACTCAAAAAAAACTTATTTTAAGAGCTCCCACTCAAATAAAGCATATATTAAAAATATTGAATACATACAAGAACATAGTCGTTGTACAAAAAAAATAAATAACAAATACATAAATCAAATAGAAAAACAGAAATTAACAATTTTTCTTTTATAAATGCTATTCGATATTTTTATCGCTCTCTTAATAGCATCGACCCAGGTGTAATTTGAATATTTCTTGTTTTGTGTATTCATATTTTCTCTTAACTTAATGATGACGTTCGCGAAGAACTCAGCATCTTCCATATTCATCACAAAATGTGAATACTTTGCAAGAATTGGATACAAGTCTTTTAAATGTTTTATTTTTTTCGCATCTCTATTTGCTATGTCTTGTGCTACAGAGTGGGTAAGGGGTTGATCTACTTCTTGATCTTCAATTTTAGGCTTTTCAAAAATAATTTCATCTTCCTTTGGCCCATTTGGATCTGTATACACTTCTTGAAGTTCCCCAGGATTTTCTTCTCCTTCTAGAAACTCCTCATCAAGATCTTCATCCAAAAATTCATCTTCTGGAATAAGTTCTTCCAAATACTCATAACTTGGAGAACCATATCCAACTATTTCAGTGCTTTCAGAATTCTCTTGCTTCATTATATATTTTTTTCCTTCAATAAAATAGTAGAAATTATTAAAATGATAAAAAAAAAATTTTATTAAAAAAATATAATGAAATAGCTCTAAACAGATCCAAACTTATCTCAAAACTAGCCAAATAGTATATCAAATTCAAGATCTCGAATTTAGGAATTTTTAGAAGCAAACCGTGGTTAAAAATACCATTTCACGCGCCCTGTCAGCAATTTCCCTTTTTTTTTGGAAGGGCCCAACATTCGGCCCAAAAATTAAAAACTTTTTTTTTTAAGGGCCCAAAGTCTCGGCCCAAAAAATTTTTTTTTTTACAGGGCCAGCTGCTGCCGGCCCAAAAATTTTTTTTTTTTATTAACGCAGCCCCTGTTTTTCAGTTTTTTTTTTATTATGAGTCAAAACGACGTGTCGTTTTGCCGTTTTGCCAAAACGACGCGTCGCTGAGGTCATCCCTGACCTCCTGCCGGGTCAACCCGACCCGGTACGGATCCGGTGGCGGACCTGCGAACCCGCCACCGTTTTTCGCCGTTTTCTCCTCCGTCCGGCGTCCGTTTGAGGCATTCTTGGTGTCATTTTTCTCGTCTCGACGTCCTCTACATGATGATGGTCTCCTTTTATCCAAAAAATTGTGATTTCTTTAAACCCAATTTTTCCTTTTCCTACGCATACGGTGACTTTTCCTGGTATTTTCTCTCTAATCCAGTGTTCATTTTAATGCAGTTTTAGTAGGCTTAATCTCATCTCTGTATTCTCTACACAATGATATATTTATTTTCTTGAAAGGGATGATCTTACAGCACCCTAAAACTGTACTGTGTAAAAAAATTTTAAATTTTTAGATCATCTTTATTGAATCCTATTTGCTTATCTCATGAGTATAAACAGTATACTAATTATACAAAAAAACTCATAAGAAAAATATACACAGTATGCAAATTATGAAACCTAGAAAAAAAATTTGCCGCGGAAAATGATTTTTCATGAATCTAAACTCAGGCTCTGATGCCAATGAAAGAAAATAAAAGGAAGGGAAGATATACATACCGATCACAGAGTATACTTCCACTTGGAGATGATGAAGAGTTCTAGGCGGTAGAAACAAAATCACTTGGACTTTGTTTTAAATTCACCGTAGATACACTCAGGAAAGAAAATTGAGAGAAAGAGCAAGAGCGTTTTTTTCAGAGAGAAAATCAAAGAAGTGAGAGAGCAAGTATCTGAGCGTTACTCCCAAAATTGAATCGAGAGAGTGTTTTGAATAACTGATCCTTCTTGTTCTTTTCCACGCACACACACGATCACTTGAATCTCTCGGGGTGTGCGTTGTGTATGGAAACGTTTTTTTTATTTAACCGTTCCCTCCCTCTCAAACTTAAAACAATTAAATAAAATATATTTTATTTAATTTGTTTTGGGCCTGTGCCCATATGTTTGGGCTCTATACCCATCAAGGGTGTAGCCCAACAGTATAATTATAAAATATACTTCTTTAAAAAACTACATTTATCAATGATTAGTCTAATTGTTTTTACATTAGATTCTATCTTTTATAATTCATGCGTCTAATCCAGCAATATTTTTATTCAGATTCTTGTTTATCATTTCTTTGAGACTATCGTCTTTGGGTGAGAGACTCTTTTATGTTGAAATTACTAAAATACTTTATACTCAAACTGACTTAAATAACTAATCAGTTATGGTATCATAATTAAAACATATATTTAGTCTCTGAAATGTTAAATTGATTTATTTAAATATTTCTTAAAGTTACATAATTGTTTATGTTTTCACAATATATACGTACTTTTTTAAAACATAAAATCGTATTACATTTTAATTAAAATTTCCATTTTTTTTAAATATACTCCATGAATTTATATATTTCAACAATAAAATAGAATCTATGACTTTCCCCCCTATTTTTATTTATGCATGCTTATATATACTTCAATTCAATGAATAACATGGATGAAAGTGAAAAATATTTAGCATATGTCCATTTTTTCGCCGGAAAATCTCATTCTTGCCAAGAAAAAGAAGAATATTTCACTTCATTAAGAAAATCTAACAGAATATTAAAGCGTATAAATTGGGAAAAAAATGACCAATCTCAATAAATTTAAAAGAGTACAGGAAAAAAAAAAAGGAAGAAGAAGACACTCATATAATCTACTTTCTCTTTTTCTAAAAAAAAATTCATCAGACGAAATTGAAGCACTAATCTCAACAAAATTTAAAAGACACTCATATAATAATCTATGTACAGGGGAAAAGAAGAAGAAGAAGACGACACTCATAATCTACTTTTTTTTTTTTTCTAAAATTTTTTTTTTCTAAAAAAAAAAATCATCAGATCAAACTGAAGCAGCTGATTTGAGTGAGACATCAAGAGTCGGATCTGCAGCGATTGAACTTAGAGCAGCCTCTGGTGTGAGGATTAGAAGGGGGAGGAAGACACCCTCCTGATTGGCCACGGCGGCGTCTGCCATTACAGACCTGTGAGTCTCGCCGGAGAGCTCCTATGGATATGAACTTAAGTATCTTCTGCTCCGCCATCAACCTCGTGTTGATTTCGGAATCCATCAGCATCTCATCGTCTTCCTCATTGCAGTCTGCCATGGTCCCATTCTTGCAGGTGTTTGCAGAAGCGGCGTCGCTCGTCAGAGACAAACAACACAAGAAGCTCAGCAATAAGATCAGAATGTAGAAGACGAAGAAGAAGAAACTCGTAACCCTAATGCCAGCCTTGGAATCCATTCTCTCTCAGTCTTGTTCAATTCTTCAAATCTCAGAGTCACAGGGAAAGCAGGTTGTAGAAGGATACGTTAATGGAGGAGGAAGCACTAGCGAATTAAATCGGAGGTGGAAGGACCACTCTTCGTTAACGTATTTATAATGATTAGAATTCTCTCTTAATTTTGGAAAGTAGTGTTATTAGTTTTTAGGAAAGTCTTGAGTTTTAAGTAATTTTTTTAACGACTTATTCAACACTTAATAAAAAGTTTTCTTTTTTAATTTAGTGGTAAGGTTATAAGCTTCCTAAAGTTTAACAATAAATCAGCATTGGGGCTGTTGTCCGTTAGCTATTACATTTTAGGAAAAGTTTTTAGTTTTTAGTAATTTTTGTAACAACTTTCATAAAATTTAATACTTTTTCAAAATTTAGTTAAGTAAGTTTCCTAAAATTTAATAATAAAGTAGAATTTCCCTTGCCCATGTGCATTATATAATTCTAACGTGAATGAATAATTATAGCCCATGGGATTTTTTTCTATGGAAGGAAAGTTACAGGAAATTTTAATTTACTATAGCAAACTTATTCGATTTTTTAAAACGAAAAATTTTATGTATTTACTTTTTTATTTTATTTAAAATTATACACATTTTTTATTTAAAATTTAAACAAATCACCCCTAAATTTTTTTACAATTCCAATTAAAAATTGTAAAATCTTTAAAATTCTCTCGATCTTTACTTCCTCTCCAATTATCTCTATTTCTTTCTATGAATTTTAAAATTAATTTTAATTTTTTTAGGAAAAATTAACCTTTTGGTCCCTAAACTAATTTTTTTTAGATAATATTCCCTAATCTATTTAACAGTGACATAGTTAGTCCTTCAACTATTAGATCGTTTGCAAATTTGTCCCTATGAGCACCACGTGACAAAATTGATGTGAAACGGTGTTGATATGGCACACATAGTTGCTAATGTTGGCAAACATGTGAGTAAGAGATGCTGACTAAGATTAAAGAATAGCTGATTTTAGTCACTATATTTTATCATAATTTATAATTTAACTCTTAAACTTTATTATTTTTCTTATATTCATCCTCAAACTTTGCTTCTATTTAAACAGTTTTTCTTCAACTATTTAGGATTTGTTTGGTTTTCAGTTTATAAAAGTAAGTTGGAATAAATGAAGTTTGTAAAGATAAAATTTGAGTAAAAATAAGTTTATTGTAAAACGTTATATTTGGATATTCTTTTTGTAAAACTAAGCTTGACAAATTAAAACATGTTTTAATTATAAGAGTTAAAAATATTTTTAGATGTATAATTACTAAAAATGACATAAGTTTTATAATATAATATTATATAACTAATTAAGTTATATATGTTTTATAATAATAATATACTTCTTCTAATCCTAAATATAAAACACTTTCAACTGTCCCACATATATTAAGAAAATGAGTTAAATAATTAAATTTGTTAAAAAATTTCAATATTTTCTACTATTTACTCTTATTAATTGTATTATCTCTCATTCTTCTCATGTCATTTATATCTCATACTTTTCAATTTGGAATTGTATTTCACTTATCTCAATATTATTTGAAATCTAAGTTTATAACTTGAATATTCAAGCTTAAAATAAGGACACAAAGAAAATGATGATCTTCACTTTCTAAAAAAATTTCTTATTATTATTCTTCACTGCTCATCCATTTAAAATTATCATATTTATTTTTATATTTTTCTTACTATATGCCACATTTATAAATGAGATAACTAATATTTAAAGAATGAAAAGATGAATATTTGTTTTAGTTGTCGTTCCGTTCGTATAAGAAAAAAAGAAGTTGGTCTTTTTATATATTTGATTTTTTTTACAAATATAAAGATGTGAGAAGTTTGAGAAGTTGGTAACTTGGTATAAAAACGTTTTGGTATTATTGAATGAGGATTCGAAGATTGACTTGGTGCATTTAGGAGTGTTACCTTGACCAATGAACCATTTACATTATAGTTGCGTTGGCTGACACAATAAAAAACATAAATAATGCTTATGTTTTTGGCATCAAATCTGCAATTGGCGGACTATCCCATTTTCAGTTGGCTCTAAAATACTTTCCTGCCCCAAACTTTGTTCCCAAAATCCCTAATTCGAAAATCACTTTTGGTCCCAAACATTTGCTCTAAAACCCCAACTTCAAAAGTCCTCTCATTCCGTCATGCTTGGTGGCTGTCCATGGTGCTTACTTCTTCAGCTCGGTGGTGGTCTAACCACTACAAGAAAACAACTATTTTCTCATGGAAATTTCTCACAATATCAATTTTCATGAGAATTTCTCACAGAATTTCTCATGGAAAACCATTTTAGAGATATTTCTCACGGATATTCTCATAATTAAAAGGGTAGAGAGAACAATCCATGAGACAAATGTGAGAAAACCCATGAGAACTTTTGTTCACAATGGCGGGAATGTGGTGCCAAATTTTCTCACTGATTGAGGCCGTGAGAACATTATAAGAAAACATAAAAAAGTGAAAAAAATAATTTGAAAATACTTCTCATGGAAATTATCTATGAGAAATTCTCATGGATTGTTGCTCCATGAGAACTTCTCATAAATTAATGCTGTGAGAATGTAATAACCCTCATTACATTATCCCGAATTTAGTCTCTAACTAATGAAGTGTAACTGATGACATATGCAGGACCAGAGAAAGGATACAAGTGGAACAAAGCTAAAACTTGAAAATCAAAGTTCCATGCGGCGGCGTAGAACAGGGCTACCGCGATGAGCGAGCTGTAATTTTGGGAATAATTTTCAAGCCGAGAGCACTAGAGCCATGGCTAGCTTATTGGTGTCGCGACGAGTAGGAGAAATTTTTTGTAAATCAAGAACATTTTAGTCAGACCAACGAAGAAGAAACGGAGGGAGAAAGAAAAAGCTCTGCTAGGGTTCGTGGAATCCGACCCTTGGAGGTGTTTTTAGGCTTTCAAGAGCTTCGATCTTAGTTGGTAAACGGTTCTTGATCCTCCCTCTCCATTTTTTCCTCGGTTTTTGAGTTGGATTTTTTTTGTATAAGTTGGAATTTTCAATTTTGGCCAAGATACACCGATTAAAATGGATAAAAAGGGATCAATGAGGCGTGATTTAGTGTTTATGATGCTTGGGAATGAGTTTTAAAGGGAGTATGCATGTTTTGAGCTTAACCTTAGGTTGAAATTATTAGAGGGAGTATGGAATCTGAGGTGTGTGTGGTTGGTTAGAGTTTGATTGGGCTTTAGGGGCTTAATGATGCATGAAAGTGGTGTTGGAACCTTAAGTTAGGCTTAAATAGTCGAATTGTGGTTTTTGGTTAAGTGATATATTGTGTTAATTGAGGTATTATGGTATTGTAGAGGTTATTTGGTTGACTGAAGGGGTACAAGTCGTGTTAGACAATCCAAGAAGCTTGTGGAACTGCGTGTATGCGGTATTGACAATTAGAGGTAACAGAGTGTTTATATTATTTGTATTATATGTTAGTATATATGTGTATATATTCATGTTTCCGTTCATACCACAATATTGGTATGTGTGTGTATGATTTTTCTATATATCATGGTATGCACACAGCTAGACATTATGGTGGATGATGATGATTATATATGATGATGATATGACATGGCATGATTGCATAGCATGACATTGAGAAACATGATGATGATGATGATGATGATTATATGATGATATGACATGAGTATCACCACATGACATTGTGAGGTATACATTGGATTGGGTGGTGATGATGATATAATATATGATGATATGATATGATGATACATGATAAGGAAGGATAAGGATGAGATCACTGCAGCTAAATCGCCTCCTTTGGTCAGGAGGAAACGGCTGGCAATGGATTGCACCTTCCCTAAATCGTCACCAATTGTGGTGGAAAATGGGAAGGGGGACCACGATCCAAGCATTAGTGTTACGTTTGGCTGGGTGTAATAGTATGAGGTGAGCTTGGTGATGTCTCGGAATCAGTCTTCACCGACTATTGGAAGGGAGTCATGTGTACGAAATGTCTTGTTATGACGACAGCTCATGGTTCTAGTTGTGTGCGAGGGAGACATGCATTCCATTTCATATTGCATTCATGGTATTATTGTATGAGCTATATATATATGTGTGGTTGTTCTCGGTTACTGAGATTTTCTCTCACACCCCTTTTCCCATGAACTTACCTTTCAGTTGAAGGTTCTAGCACTAGTCCTGAAAAGACGAGGGAAGCATAGGTACTCCAGTATTGGGAATATCATGTCACTATAGTGTATATGTGTATTGTCTATGTATGTTGTGCCAAGTAGGATATAATGTTTGTAATTTAAATAATGACAATAATGTTGCGTTTATGCTGGATAATGTGAGATGATAATGATAATGATGTGGAATGATGTTGGACATGATGTGTTGATGTGATATAGTGAAATGCATGCATGGTTCGAAGTGATGTTGTGTTGCAATGGTCATGTGAGAGTCCAGAATGAATTTGGGCCTTGTTGGTGTATTTTTGGGCATATAGCCCATTAAGTGGAATTGGGGTTCAAGGGGGTTTAATCTCAAAGGAATGGTTCCTTTGAGGAGGAACCTCTTTAGACAAGTTAGTTAAGTCAATTAGAACATGTATGAATGGTCTTTGAGTGCCCATTTGCCTTTGGTGGCAATTGGAGGAGGTTGGTGGTGAGTTTTCATCAACAAGTGATCAAAACGGTGTCAGGTGTATAAAATCTCTATACGGAGATGGGTTGAGGTGAAATTGGTGTCTATGAATATATTGAGACAAGATTGACCTGTAGCAGTTGGAATCAAGTCAATAGGAGGTCGGAGCATAAAGTTATGTGCATCGGAAGTTTGCCTTAGGACCTTACAATTCTGCTGATATGGTATTAGTAGGGGGTGCCGCGGTGCCAATCCTTGGTTTTGACAATATCGAAACCCAAGAGTACTGACGCCGCGGCTGTACTGTAGTGGCCACAGCCCTACACTTTATTTCAACAGTTCTGGTGTTCTTGAGGTGTCTTGCGACATTTTCTGCAGCTTTGATGACCTGGGAGGTAAAGTTGAGGTGTTTTGATTTTGTTTGGTTCGAATTTGAAGTATTTGGTCAAGTTTGGAGGTGTGTTTAGTAGAATGTGACATTTTGATATCAGAGCAATGGTTCAGGTCATTGTTTCTACTTGAAATAATACTTAGCATAACTTTAAATATATGGACTTATATATTCCCACTGCAATACTTGTCCAAAACTATATAACTAAATGTGTTGCTGCTTGTGTGTAGGAGAAAATGTTGCTCAGAGGAAGGCAAAGTAATAGTGATTTGATGAGGCAAATGCATGAAATGTTGACTGGCCTTAGTGACGGGATAAATACTCAGGGGGATGCGTTGAATAGAATGTAGGAGCAATTGAATCAGTAAGAATATAGTGATATGAATGAAGAGGTTGATATGTATGTGGATCCGAATGTGGGAGAGGGCAATAATGATGAGAATGAGAATGAGGTGGAACCTAAGAGAGCCCCAAGAACTGAAAGAAGGGGTATCTCCTCCCAATTGAAAGACCTTCAGAAGTTCAATCTCCCAACTTTTGAAGGTATAATGGATCCTATATTGGCTGAGGAATGGATAGAATAATTGAAGACCATATTTGGTGTGATGGATTACACCTATGAACAAAAGATGTAGTTAGCAGTGTTTAAGCTTGAGGAATGTATTTTTATTTATTTTTATCCATATACAAATTATTAGAGATTTTCAGAATAAAAAATCATCAACTAATCAAATTAAAGATATTCATTAGATTTGATATAAATTTGATCAGATAAATGTGAATAAAAATAATCTATATTTATGTACATAATATACTTAAAAAATTATATGAAAGACCAATCAATATATTATGATTACAATATCTCCATATAACATATTCTAAAAAATTCAAAAAATTTAAAATCAAAAGAAGCCCCCACCCCCACCTAGCCTTAATTTTCCCTCTTCCTCTTTCCCGCTGTCTCTTGCTGCTTCCTTTTTGTCTCCTCTCATCTCCAGTGACCTTTGATGTTGTGTTTGTGGTGAGCTCTCCTTCGTTACTCCGTCGTTCTCCATGTCTGAACCCGTCCACTCCTCTCACTCTACCTTTATGGTGAGTTTCTCTTGTGCCGTTATCATGGATTGGTTAGTTTTCCTATTCTGAATCTCTAGTTCTCTATTTCGATATTCTCCTCCTCCTCCAAATCCTCATCCATTGCTGCTACTGGTGCAAGCCAGATGAAGCAACACCCTCTCTTGTCAGTGTGATTTTAATTTCCTGCTTTCTTGGCCGATGATTGAACATGAGGTTGCTGGCTATTGATTTCTCTGCTCGCAAATTAAATAATTTAGTGTTTAGCAATTTAACTTTTTATACTGTAGTAAATTTCTGTTGGCTTACTTGAATTCTTCATGGTGTATATGCCATAGGTTGTTGTGGATCTTTCAATTTCAGCACCACTAGCATATATGAGATGGCATTCAAGAGAGTTGCTAGAAATAAAGACATTTATCTTGGCACTTTTAGTGAGTCCATTTCTCATTATCCCTTCAATTATTTTTAATTAGATTAGTCAGACTCTCTTTATAAATATTCTTTTCAAAATAATTATTTCTACCTATGAGTTATTGTGCAAGATTTTGGTGCTATTTATTGTATAACTTTATAGAAGTTTAAAGCTTTGATTGGCTGAAACTTGATACCTTGAATATATTGTAAGGTTGTTGTCTTTTGCTTTAATGCTTTGCTAGAATTGACCTATGTAAGCAATTGCAAAGATTGAAGAATCTTCTGTGAGTTAAATATCATTCTCTTTAATTTATTTCTTATTCTTTATCTTTCCAACTTCAAGTTAGTATTTATCTTTGTACATTATTTGCAAAGAGACCCCACCATTAGAATGCTACCACCACCTGATTGTGGGAACTACAACATACAAGGAAAAATGTTGAATGGCAACGGGTGTGGGCAGATCCTTTATCACAAGAGATTTATGTATGGGTTTTGTTCCTATATTTTATCCTAAGTTAATGTATGGCATGATTTCAATTACATTAGTGTTTTTTAATTGTAGGGTCGCATACAAGAGGTGATATGACAACAAGAAGGCATAGAAAGTGATTCTCAAATGACTCCTGATGAGATCTGAATGACCATTCTTGGTGAGAGATCAGGGCATGTAAGAGGGAAGGGTCTTGGGGCACAACCTTCAAGGAAGAGAGCCTATTCCGAGGTTAATGACACTACCTTCTTGATATCCTTGTGCCAACAAATAGAAGATGTCGAGAAAAGATTTCAGGAGGAGCGTTCACGAATGGAAGCTGAGTGTGTAGCAGAGCTTGAATGGATGGAAGTTGAATGTGCAAGAATGGAAACTAAGCTTCAAAGGATTGAAGCAGAACGTACAAGGATGGAAACAAAGCGTGTAAGAATGAAAACAGAATGTGCACAATTTCGGCAAAAGATGCAACAGATGGAACAAGCGCAAAAGAAGATGGAAGCCTTCATGGCAACCTTCCAACAGGTATTTATTAAGTTTGCACATATTTTATTTTAAATTGTTTCTTAAATTAACTCTTTGGTTTATGTATGTTTCTTATATATCTATATAGAGGTGACTAAAATTTATTAGTATTAGTAAAATTGAGAATTTAAAATGAATGTCAAGTAAGAGCACAAGTTACACGGTTGCTTTAATGGCTATTGTCATAGTGTTTACGCCTTCGATACCAAATTTATTAGTATCTATTGTGTGAGTCCCTTGATGTGCCACTCTTTTCTATATTTGTTATTGTTATGTATGTATATATATATATATATATGAAAGGAAATATAAGATAATATTTATATATAGAATATAAAAAAAAACTATTATGTGTATTTCCTTTGTTGTTAAGTTCTTTTCTTTTTTTTTTGGTAATCTTAGTTGTCAAATATATTTCATGGAATTTGTGTAAGGGATTTTTTAATGTGGAGGTAATAATATTGTATATTAGTGCACATTTGACATAGATTCTTAAATATATAATAGGCTAATTATGCTTAAATTTGTTATTTTTACAGGGACAATCTGAAGACTCTTACCACCACATCAACGCATACTCCGAGAACTGATTTAGGGACATGTAATTTCAGATAGTTTAGCTATGTAGGGGATTTATTTCGTTTTTGCATTGCATGTTATCTATATTTTGTTTATATACATTTGACTTTTAAGCAGTGAATGGATTGTTTAGATCATTTGTCTATGGATTATGTTATAGGTTTTGATATATTGGAATATGTTATAATTATAGGTTTTAATTTATCTATATTCCAATTTAGTTGTATTATTATTATCTTAATTACTACATCAATGTTAACAAAAATTATTTTAATAAGTAACAGCTTTCAGTGGCAACTAATACCACAAATGATAGCTAAAAAAAAGTTTCCAACTTTTTGGCGGCGACATTATCGTCGCTAAAAGTATGCTTTTTGCAATGATCACTATGTTGTCGACAAAAAACATGTGCTTATAGCGACTAGTATGTTGTCGCTACAAATAAACTTTTAGTGGCGACAAAAGGTGTTGCCGCCAAATCAACATTTTTAGCAACAACAACAACTTGCTGTTGAAGATTAGCTTTTAGCGGCAACAAAAGGTGTTGCCGCCAAATCAACATTTTCAGTAGCAACAACAACTTGCCGTTGAAGATTAGCTTTCACCGGCAACAAAAGGTGTTGCAGCCAAATCAACATTTTTAGCAGCAACAACAACTCGCCGTTGAAGATCAACTTTCAGCGGTGATATATATTGTCGCTGTTGAATATCTTGCTTTGGCAGCGACAATCTTTCAACGGCGAATTCTTTTGTCTTTGGTGACAACCTTTGTCGCCACCAAAAGCTTTCGGTGATGCTGTTTCTAGCAGCGATATGACGACAACAATAAGTCGCTGCTAAAAACTTTCAGCTGCGACTTTTCCACTTTAGGTGGCAACTTTTGTCGCTGCCAAAAGTCAAAATTTTTGCAGTACATCCATGTTTATTGTCAAGGTTTTGTAAATTGATTTTTCTACACATACATTACATATATTTTCGATCTTCATACATCATTAGTATTTTCATCCCAAATTCAATTATATTTAGTACTTTATATAACTTTCCTTTCAAGAGAACCCTGCCTTGTCTTTTCAGTGTACATTAAAACAAAGATAATTAATTTACTTTTTGGTGAATACTAAGAATAATTATAATTTGCCACATAGGCTAACTATGACGATAAGGATGGAATGTGATGTGAGTAACTTTAATCCCTCCTTATGATGTAATAAAAAATATAATTAGAATCTATTGAAACAATGGAAAATATAATTATATACATGATATTAACGTAATGATGAATGATTATGTAACATTTAAAATTATAATTATAATAATTTCCAATACACACACATAATGTCTCTGTCATTACATTACCTGCCAGCCACTTTCTATATGTATGTTTCAGTTTTTTACCCCCAATGTAGCACTAAATATAAAGTTAATGCCATCTCTAAAACTGTTTTTTTAGGAGCTAGATTCTGCCTATGAATGTGAATTAATAAATTATAAGACGCGTTTATTAATTTAGATTTATTAGTTTAAAGTTCTTGTATTGTGCATGCAATGAAAATAATGAATACTCAGTTATATATTTAACCATAGTTGTATACAATGTAGTTTTTTTTTTTGCCAGCTTATTACCACTAGATTTGTTGTTTAAAATGTTGTATTTAAGAACTCTAACATCAGATCTTTAGGTTAAAGAATCTTAAACAAATATAATTACTTACAAGTATTTAAGCTACTATTGAGAATTTGAGATTTAACAAGGTTTCTACTAAAGTTACTTAAAATTGAGATTTTCGTAAAATATAATACTAACAAGAAAAAGTTAATAATAAATTCCATGGAATCGGATAATTAATAACTTCAATTTTTTAAAAAAATAATTACTAGTTTTAAGATCTGTCCTTCCACTAAATTTTCCATATGAAGACATGTTTCGCAGTCTGAAAAGATGGCAATGTCAATCATTTAAAAATACTTAGCAAAACAAAACTAGAATAAATATGCATAATTTAATCTTATTTTTTAAAATAAAGGTTATTATTAATTAAGTTTTAGGAAATTTCCTTTCCTATACTAAAGTTTCAGACAAATTGTTATTAAACTAAATTCTAGCAAAGTTTCTACTAAACTTTCTTAAATTAGAACTCAAGCTTTCCTAAAATCAAATAATTATTTTTCTGAAAAATAAAATCTTGAAGTTTTTTAAAAGAAAAAAGAAAAGAAAAGAAAAATTGAAGATAGATGCTGTTGTTCCCTTCGTAGAGAATTCTAATAATTATGTATACGTTGGCACCTGGCAATGTCAAATCAATCATCTTATACAAAAATACCATAAGGCTATAAAGTTAGACAAAGTGCGGTCCAGCCACCTACTACTATAGCTAGTGGTGCTTCCTCCATTAACATATCTTTCCACACATCTTCTTATCGATCCAACTTTCTCCATCATATAGTGCTTTCTCCGTGACTCTGAGAAGACGAAAGACAGAGGGGGAGAGAGAGAGAGAGAGAGAGAGAGAGAGAGGGAGAGGGAAAGAGAGAGAGAGAGAGAGAGAGAGAGAATGGATTTCAAGGCTGGGATTAGGGTTTCGAGTCTCTTCTTCTTCGTCTTCTACCTTATGATCTTATTCATAGGTTCCATGTCTTGGTTTTGTTTGATAAGCGATGCTGCTGCTGCAGACACCTGCAAGAATGGGACCATAGCAGAGTGCAATGAAGAAGACGATGAGATGCTGATGATGGAGTCAGAAAGTAGCAAAAGGTTGATGATAGAGCAGAAGAAGTTCATATCTACAGGAGCTCTCCGGAGAGACAAACCAGTCTGTAATGGTGGCGGCGGCGAAGCTTACAGCAAATCGGGAGGCTGTCTTCCTCCTCCTTCAAATCCTCAGACCAGAGGTTGTTCCAAGTACTATCGTTGCAGATCTGACTCTTAACTTCACACTCAAATCGGTCATCTTTCCACTTTCAATTCGATCTGATATTTGGCCAAAAAAAAAAAATCGATCTTCCTTAAGTATATTATGAGTGTCTTTTAAATTTGGTTGACATTTTACATATATTATTTATTTTTTTACCATCATGCTGCTGGAGCGTCTAAACTTTTCACCACTACTCACTAGTTAGGCCCAGCCCAGTGGTTTTTTTTTTTCATTTTCAATATATATATATATGCATAAATAAATGTTAGTTTTTTTCTAAATAATTAGGATACCAATAAGATCTAGCAAGTCCCACTATTTTGTGTAGTGTAGTTCACACCTTGTATTCTTATACCCCCAAATACATGAGAAAATGTGTTCAGTTTTGTTTTTATATAAACTATGTTTTGAAATAAACTATAAAATAGAGAGAATTTGAGAGAGAGTTAGAGAATAGAGGGAATTTGTGGGACGAGAAAATATGAAGGGTAAAAAATAAGAGGGTTTATTATTCAGCCATCACAAGAGTCATAATTCTTGAAAGGATAATAATCATTTAATTAATTAAATAAAATAAAAAGAAAAAGACTCAACCCTAGATAGAGAATATTCTAAATGGACATCTAAAATTTTCATAATACTCCTCTTTTGGATGTCCGTTATCAAAGAATGTGCCTCATTGAAAAACTTGAAAAATCTTGTGAAACAAAAATCTAATGAAGAAAAAGAGTATATTATTTTTTATGCACATCATCAAATATTATCTTGTTAAAAGCCTTACTAGTAAAACCCAATAGGAAAAAACCATTGTTAAAAAAAAGTACAATGCATATATTAATTAAGGTCATTAGTTGACAAAGTCTAATATACACAAACCTTTCAAATAATGTAGTAGAAAGCACCTTGGTAAATAGGTCTGTTAAGTTGTCGTATTAACATATTTGCTGAATGTTTATGCCACCATTCTTTTGAATATCATAAGTGTGAAGAAGAATTTAGGTTAAATATGTTTTATTTTGTCCCCTTTAATGTACCTCTCCTTTGTTTGGACGATACATGTAGTATTATTTTTATATAAAATTATCAGGATCATTTTTCCTGAAGATAAACCATAAGTGTAACATCTTACTCCCAAATACTTCCTGACTTGACTAAAAGCTTTAAAAATCAACCAAACATAGCCCAAACATCTCACAAGTACTTTCCAAACATCAGAGCAGTGAAAGAAAAGCCAAAGGACCCCAGAAACTGGGCTGAGACCGCGACCGCTACAATATCGTCGCTGCTACAGAGCCCTCTATTTCACTGGCACTGCAGCCTGCTTTACTGGCACTATGGCACCCCTTGCTGGCTTTATACCAGCAAATTTCAACATCTCCGAGCAAACTTTCGATGCGCATAACTTTATGCTTGGACCTCTGATTGACCTGATTTTAACTCCTACAAGTTAATTTTGTCCCAATCTATCCATGAACACCAATTTCATTTCAATCCATCTCCGTATGGAGATTTTGGATACCTGACATAGTATTGGCCACTTTTTAACCAAAACTCACAACTCCCATTTACCACCCAAGACAACCTGACCATTTGGGACCATTCACCTTCGTCCTACTTGACTCAACTAACTTGTTTAAAGAGGTTTCACCTCAAAGAAACCACTCTTATGAGATTTGACCCAAATTGAACCCCAAATTAACAAAGTGTGCTATAGGCCTAAAACACACCAACGAGGCCCAATTCTGCCCTTGGGCTCACAAACACTACCATACCAACTCTCCAACATCCAAAACCATACATGCACCACAAAACATTATGCACATCGCATACCATACAACTCCACATCCAAATTATGCCAGCACAATCATTACAAACATCAGGATCTTCATATCCATCATACTATCCTACTTAGCACAACATCCATAGACATTACACACATATACTACATAGACTTGGTAATCTCACACCCAGCGTGCTACTCCCTTGCCTTCTTCAAATTAGTGCTAGAACCTTCACCTGAAATGTTAGTTCATGGGAAAGGGGTGTGAGATAAAATCTCAATAACCGGGAACAACCACACACAATATATATACTTATCCACATAATCGTGCACATGGTGTAATGCAATGCTAATAAATGGTATACATGTTTTCCCTTATATACGGCTAGAACTATGAACTGTCATCATCATAAGACATTTCAATAGATGATTCTCTTCCAACAGTCGGTGAAGACTGATTCTGGGGCATCACCAAACTTACCTTACCCTAATGCAACCTGGCCAATGGTTACATTAGAGCTTGGACCGTGGTCCTCCTTCCCCTGGACCACCTTGAATTGGTAGTGATTTAGGGAAGGTGCATCCCTAAATCTACTGTCACCTGGCTCTCCCAAAGAGATGATTTAGTGACAGGGATATTCCATCATATCATCTTGTCCATTGTCGCTTGGCTCTCCTGAGGAGAGGATTTAGCGACAAGGATTTTTATCATATCATTATCACCTCATCATCAATCTCTCACTATGCAATCATATGGTGATGATACCAATGTCATGCAAACATGCCTCAAACACACACACATATATATTATCATCACAAACATTGTATAGACATGCTAGCATGCAATGGTATGGGGATGCTATACATCATACATACACAACATATACAATCATCATATATCAACTAGCCGTGTGCATACCACGATATGTAGAAAACCATACATATACACAACCAATATTATGGTATGAAAAGGAATATGTATATATACATATATACTATCATATCTCACTATACAATACAAACCATACCGACAATACAAACACCTGGTTACCTCAATTATTGCTACCACGCGCACTCGAGTTCCACAAACTTTCTTGAATGCCAATCCCACGACTTGACTTCTCCGATCAACCAAACAACATTTACAATACCATAAAATCCTTAATTAACACATAGTCCAAATATCCAAATTTCATAATTTGATTGTTTAGGCCTAACCCAAGGTTCCAACACCATTTCCATGCATCATTAAGCTCCTAGAGATCATTTAAACACAATTCAATCCCATACATTTCGGATTCCCAATTGCCTCAATTGAAAATAACCTAGGGTTAAGCTTAAACCATATATACTCCCTTCAAAACTCATACCCAAGGATCACAACCACTAAATCACACTCAATTAACCTCATTTCATCCATTTTAATCAGTGGATTTCGGCCAAAATAGAAAACCCCAACATATACCTGAAAAATCCCAACTTAAAACTAAAGAAAATGGAGAGGGAGGAGTAGAGATCACTTACCAACAAGAATCCAAGTTCCAAGGGGTTAGAAAACACCTCCCAAGGCTGAATCTTTCAAGCCCTAATGCAGCTTCTTCTTTCTCCTCCGTTTCTCTCTCGCTCCCTCCTTCTCAGTTCGACTGAAATGTTTCTGATTTAAACGAAACTGAGGCGTGGCGTCACGGTACAGGTGCCCTTTGGCTGGAAAATATTTTAGATTTGTAGCTCGCTTGCCGTGGCGGCCTTGCTCCTCACTGCAGTATGGAGCTCATATTTCCCTACTTTGAGCTTTCCTCTATCCTGTTTCCTCCGGTGCTGCCTACAGTGCCAATGACACTTGGTTAGCTAGGGACCAAGTTAGGGACAATGTAATAAGGGTTGTTACAACAAGTCTTTCTACATGTTGAATTAAAGCTCTCAACCAAACATATTCTCGACTTGTCTCATGAAATGCCAAAATTTTGGCATGGTTATGTGATATGGTTGATATAGTCTATTTTATAGATTGCCATGAAATGGCGGTGCCACCAAATGTAAACACATAATCAATTTGTAATCAACCATTATAAAGGTCAGACCAAGATCCAGCATTTGCATAACTAATCAAGTTTGACTTACATTCATTCGAATAAAGCAAATACATATCCATACTACCTTTAAGGTAGCAAAATATATGCTTAACCCTAATTCCGTGTTTTTGTGTGGGTGAAGAACTATATCTTACTAATAAATTAATAGCAAATGATATATCTGGTCATATATGACTAGCAAGATAAAGCAATGATCTGATTGTACTAAGATATAGTACTTTAGGACCAAATAGTTCTTCATCTTTTTCTCGAGGTCTAAAAAAAGATCTTTGTTCACATCAACTAACCTTGCGACTAGTGAGGTGCATAATAGGTGTGATTTGTCCATGTAAAACCATTTTAATACCTTTGTTATATAAGCTTCTTGATGCACAAAAATTTCATTCTTTAAATACTTAATCAGCAAACCAAGACATTTGGTTCTTCATAAATCTTTCATTTCAATATTTTTTTCTTTAAGTAATTCATAGTTTTTGGGAGCTCCTTAAGGTCCCAATAATATTTAAATCGTTGATATAAACTACAATTATAACAAACTCATTTCTAGATCTTTACATAAAGATACATGGATAAATAAGGTCATTTTTATACCCTTTATTCAACAAATATTAACTAAGATGATTATACCATATGAGTTCTTATTACTTTAATCCATAAAGGGATTTGTTTTGTTTGATTGAGTAGTCTACTCGTAAACCAAAATTGCATATTTCAGGCAAGTTAAATCCTTCAGAGAGTTTCATATAGATGTCATTATCAAGTAAATCATATAAATAGGCTATAACAACATCCATTAGATGCAAATCAAGTTTTTCCCATATTGTCAAACTAATTAGATAACAAAAATAGATCATAATAAATCACATTCAAACATCATAATACCACATTGGTCATAAAAATTTCGGCAGCATAATGGCTTAGAAAATGGATATTCTGGGGATTAAAACCCCTCATATTACAGCCAAACCAATCAAAGAAAACACAACATACAATGTGGAAACTCAAATTCATCATAATATATCATATAAACATCATATGAACATAGGGAAAGAACGTAAAGTAATAAATGGACTTAACTACCTTAGTGACTTCCCCTGGCTATACTCTAGGCTTCCAATGGTTGTACAAGCTTCCTCCAAATTCCTCAAGTCCCTAGACAACATTGAACAATGCCTCAAACCACTGATTCCATAGTATAACACATATGGTTCAAATGAGACTCTTAAAACTCTTAATTGCCCAAGTTGTCTATCTTAGCCTATACCATGAAGCATATGCCTGTTCATAAGGTTTTTGGCCATGGGTAATCCATTTCTGACATCAAATTTATGAAATTTCCACTCTAAGAACCATTTTTGGTCTAATCGAAATCTGCCTCCAGGAGAAAATATTAGCTTTCCAATTTACTTGCTTCAAAATATACCTAGTTTACTTCCTTTCACAAAAACTCATGTCTTCTCATAATTTCATGGTTCAAAAACACTTCCTCTCCCTTAAACCATGCTTGGATGAATTAGGACAGTAAAGGGGAGTAGAAAAAATTTCATTTCTACCATTCCAAAGTACTTAGAAACTAGACTAAAAAGCATAGAAGATAACTTACCTATTTTGCTCTTGATTTCTCTTCTTTATTTCTTCCTTCTTGCTCCCTCACGTGTTGTTCTCTCACTCTCAAAATGGCAGACCACTCTTTCTCTTTTCTTTGCCAAATGCTCAGCCAAAATGGGAGCTAGGAGGGGGTATATATAATGCTACTAATTACACTTACTTTTCCATTATCACTTTGATTAGAGTTAATGACAACTTAGCCATTAAGTTATCTTAACCATTAAGGCTTCCTTTTTGCCACATGGGGCTGTCAAGTGGTGTCCCAAATGAGGGGTACACTTGTCCAAGACACTGCATAGTTTTCTCAGTCCACTATTGCCCTATGTTGGTTACTTTATACTTGGACCGGTAAAGTTAGTTTTTGCAATGAAAATTCACTTTATTGACATAGGTATATCTAGGATCACTTTTATTATACCGTCTCTAAAAAGTTACTTTTGAGATGTCCAACTATTTTTCTTTCTGACTTTTTAGCTTTTGCATATCAAAAAGTAACTTTATCGGTATAAAGTTACTTTGTAATTTTTAGCACTGATTATTTCTTTATCTTTAAATATTAACTCTCAGTGTCATATACCATTGGACTCGTCTCATCGGGGGCTTTATTATGATAGTAATATTTCATATTTACAAAATTACCCTTGACTCAGGGTAAATTTATAATTTTTAAAACTTTCAGGTCATTAGATGTAATTTTCCCCAAAATTCCAAAATTTTTCTTCATCCTACTTCCACTGCCTTTACTTTTTTTTTTTATTTTAGGGACAAAATCATTATTTTTGAGTTTCTTTTCCTTGGCCCCAAATTTACCATTTTTGTTCCTTTTTCATGTAAAACAGTGTATGTCCATTTTTACAAATTTCTTATAGATTTTAAATATTGGACCTTCAATATTCAGGAAAAATTTCAGGATATTACAATTTTCTCCCCCTTAAAATAAATTTCTCCCTCAAAATTTAAAAACATACCTTATATAAATAGTTTTGGATATTGCTACTCCATATTAGCTTCTATTTCCCAGGTTGCCTTTTCTTGAGATAAGCTTTTCCAGACCATAGGCACAAGGGAGATTTTTTGCTCTCACTCAGCAAGAGGCATTCAGCAAGAGGCTCATAAGTCACTTGATTTAATCAAATGCATGATTATGATTAATAATTATCTTGTAAAAGCTTTATTTGATTCAGGTGCTAGCCACTCGTTTATATCTTATGACTGTGCTAAGAGGCTGGGTCTGGTAGTCACTATATTACCTTATGATTTGCAGGTGTCTACCCCTACAGGAAACAAAGCTATGACCTCATATATGTGTCTCAATTGTGTGGTCCAATATGAGCATTGTTATCTAACCATAGATTTAATTTGCATGCCTTTCCCTGTTATAGACGTTATCATTGGAATGAACTGGTTGTCTGCCAATAATGTTCTCCTTGATTGTAGGAATAAAACCCTAATCCTGCCCGATACTCAAAATGTCTTGTGTACTGAGATTAAGCTTAATTTTTTAATGACCACTCAAGCTAAGAGATGCTTAAAGAAGGGATGTCAGAGTTATTTGGTTTTCTTCTTTGCAGGGGTTAAAGTAGAAGAGGGTATTGAGGGAATCCCAGTGATGAAAGAATTTCCAAAAATGTTTCCGAAAGAGATTAATGGTTTACCCCCTGAAAGAGAGGTTGAGTTTGCTATTGACCTAGTGCCAGGAACAGCCCCCATTTCAAAGGCACCATATAGAATGACACCTAATAAGATGACTGAGTTAAAGAAATAGATTGAGGAACTACTCAAGAAGGGATTTATTAGACCAAGTGTTTCTCCCTGGGGTGCTCTAGTATTGTTTGTAAGGAAGAAAGATGAGAGCCTTAGCCTCTGCATTGATTATTGTGAGCTAAATAAAGTTACAATTAAAAATAAGTACACATTGCCCAGAATAGATGATTTATTAGACCAGTTGGTCGACATGTGTAATTTCTAAAATTGATTTAAGATATGGGCACTATCAGCTACGAGTCAAGGTAGAGGATGTTCCTAAGACTGCTTTTCAAACTAGATATGGGCATTATGAATTTTTAGTTATGCCATTTGGTCTTACAAATGCACCCATGATTTTCATGAACTATATGAATTGGATTTTCAGGCCATATTTAGACAGATTTGTTGTGGTCTTTATAGATGATATTTTAATATACTCCAAATCTTTTCTAGAGCATGAAGCTCATTCAAGAATTGTCCTAACCTTGTTGAAAGAAAAGAACCTATATGCTAAACTCAGTAAATGTGAGTTTTGGCTCACTAAGGTATGGTTTTTAGGTCATGTCATCTCCAAGGACGGGGTTGCAGTAGAACCAAGCAAAGTAGATGCTGTCCTGAAGTGGGAGAGGCCACAGAGATCAGAAGTTTTCTGGGTTTGGCAAGGCTATTATAGAAGATTTATTAAGGACTTTTCCTGAATTGTGTTGCCACTTATGAGATTAACGAGGAAAGAAAAACCTTTTGTGTGGGATAGAGATTGAGAAAAGAGTTTTCACGAACTAAAACTTAGGTAACCCTCTTCTCCTGTATTGATCCTACCTGATCCCCAGAAACCATATGTGGTATATTCAGATGCTAGTAAGCATGGATTGGGTTGTGTATTAATGCAAGATGGAAGAGTTGTAGCTTATGCTTCTCGACAGTTAAAACCGGATGAAGAAAACTATTCTACGCATGATTTAGAACTTGCAGCTATAGTGCATGCTCTGAAGATATGGAGACATTATCTCTATGGTGTTACCACCAAGATATATAGTGATTGTAAGAACCTCAAATATTTAGAAGATAAAAAAGAACTAAATGCAAGGTAAAGGAGATGGATGGAGTTCAAAGAACTAAGGAGAATGAAGAAGAGAATGATGCTTGATGGTGTTTTCAAGCTATGAATGTGTATTTTGAAGTAATGTATAAAACCATGTATATGCTTTTAGATATGTGACATTGTGCTATTATGTCCTTATGAGAATTATGAAATGTTTGGCATGGATTTGAAACATGGATTGATAAAGTGAACATGTTATAAAGCCTATTTTCCATGATTACTTTGTAAATAGCTCATTTTGTAGCAATAAAAGAAAAGTCAACACTGTTTGACCCAAACAGGGCAAGTAAGTCAAGTTTTATATATGCTCTAAATTATAGAGAACAAGCTTTTCAATGAGCTAAAGAACACTTAATTTGGATATATGTACGATTTATAGTGTAATTTTGAAATTGAGGGTCAAAACTGGACAGTAAAGTAAAGGCTGCAAATTTTATTGTAAGTATAAATTATTTTGAGAGGTAATATAAAATCGTACAAAGCTCCAAAAATCCAGTGGTTTATATGTATGAAAATATCTATGTTTTAAGTTCAATATGTCACTAGTTTGAGATCATTTGAAGCTGTACAATGACAAATATACATGTTTCCCTAAAACTATTCCAATAAGAGTGAAGTTCTTACCCTTAGTTATTTAAATTGAAATCATGCCCTATACAAGTTAAATAATATATAATAAAAAGATGGCTATAAGTAGATACACATAGCTTTCCAATGGCATAGAGAATGAATGATTTGGCTCAGTATAGAGTTAGATATGAATTTTTAAAATTATGGCAAAATCCTGAAAAGGATAAAAATGACCATTTGTATAGTGTAAGTTTGAGTAATAAACTATACGAACTGTCTAGTTAAAGGTAAATTTCATATTTTTCTCATGTAGAGCATGTTTCTAGCTTCATTTAGAGACTTGAACCACCTTAATGCACTTTTTTTTATTTAGTTATGATTTTTCAAAATTCATCCAGAAAACTTGAGGACCAAATAAATAGTATCATGTTTTTTTATTATTTTAAATATTTTGGTTCTATTAATGGTTCAAGCTCCTAATGTGAGTTATTTAGACATTATACATGCTAGAATATATGGGTAAATATAGATAAAAAAAAGATGTTACAAATCTCCTATGGATGATTCAAAACATCTTATTATTGATGAAAATTCATATCCAACATATATTTCTAACTTTCTTTAAGGTCTCATCTTAGTGCGTTGTGGTGGAGCAGTTAGAATATAAAGCACACACTCACAAACTCTTCGATGAGAAATATTAGATTCCTAACCAAAAACCTTTTGTAAAGGAGAGTATTTAGTTTGTTGGCATGATGCAAATCAATGCTACAACATGCAAGATTGCAAGCCCCCATGCGGAAATTGGGAGTTTTGATCTCATAAGTAATGGTCTTGCAGTTAGTTTTAAACGTTTGATAAATAATTATGCAAGTCCATTTTGTGCATGAACATGTGTTATAGGATGTTTAACCTCAATCCCAATAGATATACAATAATCATTGAATGTTTGAGACATAAATTTACCAACATTGCTAAAGCGTATTTTCTTAATTGAATAGTAAGAAAAATATACTCTTAATGGAATTAACTGAACAAGTAATCTTGCTTATGCTTAGTTGCTAGTTGACAATAAATAAACATATGACCATTTAATCGATGCATCGATTAAAATCATAAAACATCTAAATGGTTCACATCGCAGATGGATTGGACCACAAATATTGTCTTGTATGCATTTAAAAAAATGTTATTGATTCACTCCTAATTTTTATTGGTGATGATCAAATAATCAATTTCCCTTGGGAAGAAACAACATATAAAACGATATTAGATTGAAGAATCTGCTGGCTCTTCAAGTAATTTGCACACTAATTTTTTAATTATTTTTATGCATCATAATTGATCTGAGATGGCTCAACCAGTCATACCAAACAAGAAACATATTATGATTTGTAAACTTTTTATTTACAATGGTATATAATTCAATTATTTAATATATGTACAGTATAAACCATAGGAAAAATGCAAGTAATCTTTTCTTTACGTATTTTTCATTCTAGATAATTTTTATAATATAAATATACTCAGCATTTCTTTAATTTGTTGTTTCAATATAATATCCATTTCTGTGAATATTTTTGAAACTTAATAAATTTCTATTAGACTTATAGGAATATAATGCATTGTCAATTTGCAATTTGTGTTTCTCTTGGTAACATTATATTTGTTCTTCTAGAGCAGTATTTAATTATTTTTGTACTACTAGATATAATGCTAATAGAATTTTGTACTACCAAGTAAAATATGTTAAATTAAATAAGTTATAGAATATGAATTTTCTATAGGTGTATAAGTCTTTTAAATGAGTGAAACGATAATGGCATAGCTGATGGCATATATCAAACATCATATCGAGTAATTTATACTTTTAAAGCAAATTAATTAGATACTAAAAATTCTATCAATTATCAAGATATTATAAAACTCACAAATAAGGGTATGAGTTAGACAATGTATGAGAGCTTAATACTTATCATTTAAAATTATTATAAGCAATAAAATAATAATTGATATGTGAAATTAAATAAATATAAAAGTTTCACAACATTAAAAATTCAAATGTATCTACTTAACTAAGAATCGAAATAAACATAAATGACAAAATCTAATGGATTAAAACAAAACTAAATAATTCTATCTTACTAAGAATTTGTTTAACTAGTTAATCAAATTAAATATATGTGATTGAGGGATTAAAACAAAACTTTCTTATTATTTATCTGATTTCCAAAATTTGATTTATTATGACTCTTTATAAGTTTGAGCAAAGTTAGATTTCAAAATAATTTTGTAATACTAAAATATGCTATATGTATTAAAATTATATTTCCAATAATTTAAATAAATAGAACCACAAAATATTATTGCAAAATTTCTAATAAAGTTTTCAAAATAATTTATTATAATTGAAGGCCCACAGACTAAAAAAAAATTGTTTTAAGCTAATAGGAGATGAAATAAAATTCCTAAAAGTATTGATCAATAAATATAAATAACAAAATTTAATGGATCAAATATAATTTCAAAAGGTACTTAGGTCAAATTTTATAATTTTAACAAAACACACCATTGCTCATCTCATATTCACAAAAATAACTTGTAGTGTAGCTATAGGTTGGGGTGCTGAAATTTGGCTTTTTTACCCAAATACATCAATAAAACAAATAATTTCCTAGGATGCTGCTATAAGTTGGAAATTATTTAGCGACGTGCTGCAAATAATAAGATCTTAGTTTGACAGAAGCCGAGAAAATGAGTATTGACAAGCATCTTGGTTTTCCCCAAACTAAGATATGCATCTCGGTCTGTTAGAAACTGAGAAAAAGCATGTACTTCTCGATTTTCAGAAATTGAGATACAGTACCGAATGGATCTTGGTTTGTATCAAATTGAGATCTTCTTTTTTGAAAGCATACAATGTAAAGATATAGATCTTGACTTACTGAAAACCAAGATCCCATTTTAGGAAAAAAAAAAAAGCAATTGGAGATTGTGAATGCCACATGCTCTCAGGTCTAAACTTTTGAAAGGACATAGCTTTTTTAAAATAATATATACTCTATATAAATCTAAGTATAAGACACTTTTAATTATTTTACACAATTTAAAAAATAGTTTGATCATTAAATTTGTCATAAAGTTTCAATATTTTACTCTTATTAATTATATTATCTTCATACTTCTCATATCATTTTTCTCTCATTTATTAATTATATATCGGAGGTATAAAAAAATAATTATTACACAAAACAACATTACAAAATATCTTATATTTGAATCAAATAATGCTTTAAAAAAATATCTATTATTCAGAACCCAAGGGAATATATAGCTAGCCATGTGAAACTTCAGATAATCTACCATGTAAAAAAAATTTTCAATTCACACTTTTTTGGTAAAAAAAATTCACACCTTCAAATTTTATTTTTTAAAAAAATAAATGATAAGACGCAGTATTGCCATGATGCAGTGCAGCCTCTTGTGAAGTTGAAGCAAAAAAAAAAAAAGAGTTGAAAGATCTCAGATTCAAACCCAACACTATAGTAATAAGAATGGGAAAGTAACACATGGAGGGCATACTTTGCGTTTAATTATTTGTTTTCTAATGATAAGACACAACACTAGAAAGGAATAGAGGGAGGGAGTACCAAGTAGTTTAATTATTATTTTTTAAATGACAAGACCCTAGAATGGGAAAGGAACAAAGGGAGGGAGTACTATGCGTTGACTAAGAACATACCAAAAGCCATGAGAGAGACTAGTGACAAGACAATTGTGAAGTTTAAAATTAAAAAAAAAATTATTTAAGATTTCAGTTTTTCTTGAACTGAGATCTTCAATCTTCATTGACTAAATCTTGTTGCTACCAAATTGAGATTTAGTTAAATTCCTTTTTAAAAGAAAAGACAAGATGTAACACTGCATTAATTAGGCTGAGACTAGTCAACCTGACCAAGCTAAGTAGGGGAAACGTGAGGAGTAGGGAGAGCTTGAAGCCACAGACTTGTTTAAATGCACAACATCATTGTTGTGTTCTTCATTCATTTCATATCTCTGAGTAAGCTTAAGCAACGTGTTTTACTTATTCTCTTCATTTTAGATTTCAGAGGAAACTAAAGTGGAGCTCTTCAAACCTTCTTCCTACATCCATCATCTCCATTTCAGATTTATCTTCATACTTTTTGATGCATTTTGCTTGAAATTTTACTACAATTTTTTTTTCATTTTCAGCTTTCATCTCTATATTCACTTACTTTTTTTTTTGTCAATTTTTACTAAAATAAGTATAATCGTGACTAATAGTATATATATTTGTATAGTTTGATATTATATGTTGTTAAATACACAATTTTTTTAATTTATGTGTTTTATAATATTAATAATAGAAATTAATAGTAGCATTCAGACTTGATATCATGTTTTCATATCTTTTAGGGATTGGCATATATACATATTGTGCGTTAAGTTTGCCATAGAGTGAATCCTCAAAATTTTTTGGTAAGTTTTTCTTTGGTTGTTTTATTTGCATGAGTAACTATTTATTTTTAATTCATGGTATATGTAACAACCTACTCCCAAAACATCCCAAAAGAAAACTCCAAAAAAAAAACAGAGAAAAACTCTGAACAACTCCAAAACAGGGCTAGGTTGTGATGAGCTACAGTGTAGCCACGGCTTGGAAGAAGCAGTAGCACTTGGCGTTGTGGTCAAGCTTCTGGCACTACGATGCCCCTTGCTAATACAATATCAGCAATATGCTTATTTTTTGAGTGAATTTCTGATGCGCACAACTTTGTGCTCCGACCTCCAATTGATCTGATTCCAATTCCTACAAGTCAATCTTGTCATAATCTACTCATAGACATCAATTTCACTTAAATCCATCTCCGTATAGAGATTTTGAACACCCAACACCATTTTGACAATTTTTTGACCAAAACTAAAAACATAAATACTCAAATTGCCACTCAAAGTAAATTGACAACTATAGACCATCCATATAGGTCCCATTTGGCTCAACCAAATTGACAACTATGCTTGTATTGGAGACACACTTGGCGATGGATCCACAGGCTAGTGCTACAACTAGTTTTGCGGAATATATCTGACATCGTTGTCTTTGTTTTGTTTATATGGGTAACATCATTCCCTACTGGGTTATTATCAATTTCAGGTTGATATATAGCAACTAAATTGATTAAATTAAGTATGAATGACCCTCTACCAATGTCGACTAGGGAATATTAAGAAAGAGTTATACAAGGCCAATGTAACATCAGAATGACATTAAAAGAACAATATTATAATATGGTCCCTCAATCCGCCTCAGCTACAATTGAGCTACCACGTCTACTAATTCCTCAGGAGAGACCAACTAAGCGACGTGGTTGCTATTTATCAACTCAACCACCAATTGTGGCTGAAGAAGAAGATGAACAAGATCAAGGAGTCACAGCAGAAAATAAAGACGAACGAGATTAATGTTAGTTAGGCTGACTTCCCAAGAGGGGGGGTGAATTGGGAAGATTAAAAATTTTCTACACAAAGTGAAAACAGTGAAGAAAGCATGGTATGACAGAAAAACAGAGTATAAAGCAGTAAGATAAAAGAGTGGTGATAGAGAGAAGAAGAACTCTGATTTTATCCTGGTTCGGTCCTCCACTTAACCTACATCCAGTCCCCAATACACCACTTGAGATTTTCCACTATTCAGCAAGAATTCAACGGGCTTCTTGCAAATGCCACAGTACAACGTCAGTGCTCTGTTTTCTAGAGCTCTCTCAATCACTTTCTGCACTTTCACAAAGTGCTTTACAATCCCTTGTGATATCCCCTCACAAGTAAATCTATCTCTCAGATGAAGATTAGATTGTTTACAAAGATGAAACTCTTTTGAATAGAGTGAATATGAAAGTTGATGTACAAGTATTGAAGTAAGATGGTAAAAGTCTTTGAGTAGAAAATTTGACAGAATTTCAGTATATACAAAGTTTGATTCATTACCCACAACTTCAAATGATATTGTATTTATAGATTTAAGTCCCAACTATTCGTTAGAGACAAAATCTATCTGTTGGGGAAGTTATCCAACAGTTACTCTGAAAAACTATCCGTTAACCAACCGCATTTAATGCTTCTAACATACTGAAATTCGAATTTCGGTTGGTCAACAGACGAATTTTGAAGGAACCAAAGGTTAAAGCTTTCAACGTTGAAGTACTGAAGTTCGTTTGTTCATGAAGTGAAATTCGAATTTTGAAACTTAGAAAATGTTTTCATGTTGTGACATACGAATTTTCAAGAAGAAAGTTTTTCTGTTAAGTGTGAACAGTGTTTTCAATTTGCTACAGTGCCCTTGAAATTCGAATTTTGGAACCTCAAAATTCATCTGTCCGTAGCAGGCTTAAAAGGCACAGTAGTTCATTTACTTCAAAATTTGAATTTTCAAAGAGTGAAGTTCGTCTGTCAGAGAGACCTCTTTTCAAACTTACTTCAACATTCGAATTTGTAAACACTGTCCTTCGTATGTCATTATGTCATTTCAACAGACTCAAAACTTTAGCTTCTGAAATTCAAATTTTCATGTTCAAAGTTCGTCTGTCAGTGAGCAGTTTTGAAACTCAATACAATCTTGATTTCAGATGAACTTTAACATTATTTCAGACGAATTTCTTCAGTTTCCATAAATTTCATTTTTTCTGAAATTCGAATGTTCAAGACCCAAAGTTCGTTTGTTGCTCAACAGCTTCTTTCAGACACTTATGAAAATTCAAATTTTGAAAAATCAAAATTCGTCTGTCAGATAGGCATCTCTTCAGACTTATTCAGTTTTAACTCGAAATTTGAATTTCCAAAGCCAAAGTTCGAATTTCCAACATTACAGTTCAATGTAAACATTTCAAACTTCGTCTGTTGGTGGGTATTTTTCAAGTATTTCATAAAATCAACTTTTTAAAACATCTTTTCATCAAATCAAAGTCTTTTACCCATACTTAAACATAACTAATGATCCTACAACAAATCTTGCACGAATTACTCAAAATTTCTTCACTTGAAACACTTTGAGCTCCTTTGATATCTTCATTTCAAGCTCTTGAATGTTGGTTTGGAATCATCAAAACTCTAGATTCAACATTCTCCCCCTTTTTTATGATGACAAAACAACTTTCAAACTGGATTAGTACTTGGGTTTGCTTTAGCAAGCTCCCCCTCAACATATGCATTTCATTTCAAAAGATATCATATATAGCAAATCAGTGAAGAGATTCAAGAAGTGATAAGTACAAATCATTGCAATCGAGGAATTCATCCATTTAAACAAACGTTGCTTTACAGAGACAGGATTTAAGCAGTGTTCATTCAAATACACAAATTAAATACAGAATACAAAATATCAAAATAGCAAATCAAAATAGACAGCACAACAAGAGGATTCAAGCCTAAGTTCTAAGCAGTCCTTCCATCACTTCTTCTTTGGCTTGGTCTTCTTGCTGTACGTCTTCCCAGATGGCTCAGCAACAAATTTTCCAGATTTTCCAGTTTGCTTCTTCTTCTCCCCCTTTTTGGCATCATCAGGAAGGCTAACAAAATCAACCGGAGGAGGGATCTGAGAGACTGGAATAGCTCTGAGAGGCACAGGAGCAAATGGGATTTCTGGTTCAACTGGTGCAGGAGGCTCAGGACTTGGTTCTTCATCATCATCAGAGATCTCAAGCAACTCTTGCATTGCTTGCCTGGAAAGAGCCAACTGAGCTCTTTGTTCCTCTGAGAGTCCATAAGCAGTGAGAGAAGGAGGAGCTGGTTTATCAGGACGAAACATTTCTTCAAGCCTTCTCCTCTGAGCTTACAGCAGAGCATTGTGAGCAATAGCTTTATAATCAACAATAGGCACAATGCTTCTCTCTGTATCGCTGGCACCCTCCTGCATGGAAGAGGTGGAAATGGCTGCCACCAGTCTTTCAACTTGCTCAGATTCTTGAATAGACAGAATTGAATCCTGAGCATCTTCTTGCATAGGCTCATGAGGGCTCGTTTCTTGAAGTCCTTCTTCTTCTAGACCATAGTCCAAGGGTGGACCAGGACTTGGTGTCTTCATTGTACCAGCAGGCTCATCTCCATCTATATCATCATCATGGTCAGAGGAGGCTAGCTCAAAGGGGCTTGGAGGCTCAGGGGTTGGAGATTAGACAGGCACAGAGAACCCTGGCTGAGGTGGGGCTGATGTGGTAGGGATTGCACTTCGAATTTCTTCATAAGCATCAGCAACCACTTTCATATTCTTTGCCAACTGATGTATCTGATCTTGCAGATGAGCAAACTTGGCATTTTGCTCATCTCTGATGCTAAGGATGAGTGTAGACAGGCTGTCATACAACTCAGTGATCTTGGTTGGCTTGGCACGAGAGGAGGAAGTGGATGGAATGTGAGTGGGCTTGGAGGGAGATGGGATAGGCATAGAGGGCTGAGGGGTAGGTCTGGCAGGAGCCTCAGAAGTACCCTCTTGCTGTAGGGAGGCACCTTCAACAAAGAATAGATCCTCAGTTCTTCCTGCTCCCTTTCCAACCCATCTTCCTTCATCCTTTTCAATACCCATTCTTTGCAATTCTTCCTCCTTGAAGATTTCAGTGGGCTTGCCCTTCCCCTTCTCAAGATGCTGAATTCTGGCATACTACAAAATTCTGGAAATGATAGCAGCATAGGGGAGTGTGGAGTCCTTCCTTTGATCTCTTCCCTTGATCATGCGTTGGAGTATGATGTGTCCCATGTTGATCAGTTTTCCACGCATGATTGCTGCCATGACATGTGCCTCTGCCCTTGTTATTAGATTGAAGCTGCCTCCTTTGTTGAATATGATCCTGGACACTATGTAATGCAGGATCCTCACTTGAACACTAAGGTCTGTGGGCTTCAACACGTTTATTGATGGCCAATTTTCCTTTCTTCTGAACAATGTGCTCAGAATTGTGCTCTCCTTGTAGTTCAGAAAAGGGCCACCTTCTTCATCAGCAGTTTCTGCCTCATCCATGTATCCAGAGGCAGTGATGTCAATCTTGAGTCCATCTTGCCCTGGGATCTCCAATACCTCATTAAATGTCTCATCAGTAAGCCAGATGGTCCTAGATCTCAGATTGACTACACACTTCTTCTTCTTGCTATTGTACAATAGGGAAGCATACCAAGACTTTACTACCTCATCATCATATCTCTCTAATACTTCCAACAGATTCTTGTATCTCATCATCCATATACCAGCATTAAAATTATTGGAGACCAAGAAATCTTCCAAGTTTACACAATGTGGCTTGATTACCTTTTTGTTGGCAAACTTGGTGGAGTATTCCTCTTGAATCTGTGGAGTGCTCCATAATGGCCGTGTGGTAAGCTCATATTCCCCAGATTCAGTACTTGAGGATGAAGTGGAAGCAACAGGTTCAGCAGCAACAAGAATAGGGACTGAAGGTTCTGCTGTCTTTGAGGAAGAGGGTCCAGCCTTCATTGATTCTCCCTTGGGTGTAGATTTCTGGCGTTTGGAAGGAGTTCCCTTGCTGGATTCGACATTTCTCTTAGATTTTTCTCCTTCCTTCGTTACATATTGGGATTTAACTGAACATTTTGGCCGAGCCTCTCCTTTGTTAGCTTCTGGATTCTTAACTCTTGCCATTTTCACGGATGAATATTGCAAAATGGGGCAAGGAATAGGTTTAAAGGATGCAAAAGGAAGTTTAATCGGTGGGAAATGACAGTTTTTGGTCAGAATTGAAGAGCATTGAATGGAGAATTAGAACAAACTCAGAGAGAATAAGAATAGGGTTGCGTTTGTTCGAAAGAAAACCGTCGATTTTAACGCATGTAACCATCTGACAGACGAATTTTGAAGGGTCAAAATTCGAACTTCGGGCAGTTACAAGTTAAACCGTTCAGCAAAACTTATTGACAGACGAATTTTCTTTTGAAAGTTCGTCTGATAGAGGCTTGGATAAAATAACACAAGATGAACAGACGAACTTTGTTCCAACAAAGTTTGAATTTTCATGAGCAAACAACAAGCAGCAAACAAACTACTAAACAACAGACGAATTAAGCAAACAAAACTTCATCTTACAAAGATTCAACATTGAGGAGCATATTTCAACAGACGAATTTTAAGTCAGAAATTTGAATTTCTCTACTTTGTGAAAGTTTATCCAACATTCGTATGTTAAGAGATAATCATTAGTATAATCATCATGTTGGACAGTCATAACTTTAAAATTTTGTTCTTGAAAATTCAAATTTTGAAGGATCAACAGACGAATTTTGAGGCATCACCAAGAACTGTTCTTTCTAACAACAGGTCGAAGTTCGTCTGTTGGGTATCCAATATTCGAATGTTGACCATGCTAACTTCCTCAGAAACTTAATTTTTCACAGATATTCGTCTAACACATAATCAATATACGTGTTTCAACTTTAAAAACTTACAGATTGGATTCAGAAACTCAGAATTTTTGCCCTTTACTTCACTCTTTGATTGTTCCTTTCCAGTGTGCTCCATTTTTCAGATTTATTGCCAATGAATCTCATGAGGAGCACCTGCAACTTAAATTAAACACTCTCCGATGCTAAAATTAGAACTAATTCAATGTTCGAAAAAATTAAAAACAGAATTATATACGGATTTACTTACAGTTCATTGGGATTTACCATGCCCAATTCTCTTCTTATTTTGCAATGTTTATCTTCTGACAGAGGCTTTGTCAGGATATCTGCAATTTGATCTTCAGTTGGGATGTACTCTAGTTTGATTTCTCCTTTCAAAACATGATCCCTTATGAAGTGGTGCCCAACTTCAATATGTTTTGTCCTTGAGTGCATGACAGGATTCTTTGTGATATTGATGGCACTTTGATTGTCACACATGATTGGTATTTCTTTCAACTCAACCTCAAGATCTTCCAGTTGCTGTTTCATCCAGATGATTTGGGCACAACAGCTTCCAGCTACAACATACTCAGCTTCTGCCGTGGATAGGGCCACACTGTTTTGCTTTTTGCTAAACCATGAAACCAAGGATCCTCCAAGAAACTGACAAGTTCCACTTGTGCTTTTTCTATCAGTTTTGGATCCTGTAAAATCAGCATTAGTGTATCCTTTGAGATCTTCTCCATTGCCCTTTGGATACCAAAGACCCATCTGTGATGTTCCAATAAGATATATGAAGATTCTCTTCACAGCAGTAGCATGGGCTTCTTTGGGACATGATTGGAACCTTGTACACATACAGACATTAAACATAATGTCAGGTCTGCTAGCAGTTAAGTATAGCAGGGATCCAATCATTCTCCTATACTGAGTTATGTCAAACAATTTCCCTTTCTCATCCATATCTAGTTTGGTTGCAGTAGCCATAGGTGTCCCCATTGGCTTGGCATTTTCCATTCCAAACTTCTTCAGCAATTCCTTCAGATACTTGGATTGATTGAGGAAGATACCATCATTGCTCTATCTGATTTGCAATCCAAGGAAGAAGTTGAGTTCACCCATCATAGACATTTCGAATTCCCCCTGCATTAACTTAGAAAAATTCTTGCAAAGAGATTCATTAGTAGCACCAAATATAATATCATCAACATAAATATGAACAATGAGTAAATCTTTATTTTCTTTCTTAGTAAATAAGGTTGTATCTACTTTTCCTCTGTTAAACCCCTTTTCAGTTAGAAAATTACTCAATCTTTCATACCATGCTCGAGGGGCTTGCTTCAAACCGTAAAGAGCTTTCTTTAGTTTATACACATGGTTTGGTTTTGTAGAATCCTCAAAACCTGGAGGTTGATCTACATAAACTTCTTTTATGATATATCCATTCAGAAAAGCACTCTTTACATCCATTTGATATAACAAAATATTTTTCATACATGCATATGCTAATAGAATTCTAATTGCTTATAATCTAACTACTAGAGCAAAGGTTTCCTCAAAATCAATGCCCTCTTCTTGATTATAACCTTTAGCAACTAGTCTAGCTTTGTTTCTGATGATTGATCCAGATTCATCAAGTTTATTTCTAAAAACCCATTTGGTACCTATGATAGGATGATTTTTGGGTCTAGGCACTAAATCTCAGACTTGATTTCTTTCAAATTGATTTAATTCATCCGGCATAGCTAGAATCCAGTACTCATCAGTTAAGGCTTCCTCAGTACATTTAGGTTCAATTTGTGATATGAAAGCACAATTAATCATTTCATCCCTTAACTATTTTCTGGTTCTAACTTTCTCTTGAACATTCCCTATCACTTGATCAACAGGATGATTCCTTTGATATCTCCAAGCTCTAGGGAGTCCTTGAGATATTTGTTCATTTTCTTCTTCAAAGTCTTTCTCCTGAATATCTTCCTCTATATTAATAGATTCAGATATTTTTGGAGACTCAATTATATCTTCATTAGAGATATCTAACTTTTTAAGATTTGAAACAAGATCATCCTCATCAGTAACATGTTTAGAAGTAGTTTCATTTTCAATAAACACTACATGCACAGATTCCTCTACTAAGTTAGACCTTTTATTAAAAACTCTATATGCCTTACTTCTACTAGAATAGCCCAGAAATATACCTTCATCGGATTTGGGATCAAACTTACCCAGATTTTCTTTCCCATTGTTGTGAATGAAGCATTTGCACCCGAACACATGGAGATGTGACAGATTTGGCTTTCTTCCCTTGTACAGCTCGTATGGAGTCTTTCCAAGGATTGGTCTGATGTAGGCTCTGTTTATGATGTAGCTTGATGTATTTACTGCATCAGCCCAAAACACTTGAGATAGCTCCTTTTCATTCAGCATAGCTCTAGCCATCTCTCCAATGCTTCTGTTCTTCCTTTCTACTACTCCATTCTGTTGAGGAGTTCTTGGGGCTGAGAAGTTGTGATCAATTCCATGCTCATTGCAGTACTCCAGAAAGTATGAGTTTTCAAATTCTCCTCCATGATCTGACCTGATAGACACAATGGAAATACCTTTCTCATTTTGCACTTTCTTAGTTAAGGTTACAAATGCATCAAAGGTATCACTTTTAGAGAAAAGAAATAATGTCCATGTAAATCTAGAGTAATCATCCACAATTACAAGCACATACAGATTACCACCAATGCTTTTTACCCTAGATGGACCAATTAAATCCATATGTAGTAGTTCTAGGGGTCTAGTTGTGGTGACTACATTTTTAGATTTAAAAGAAGATTTAGTTTGCTTTCCTCTTAAGCATGCATCACATTCTTTGTCTTTTTCAAAATCAATTTTTGGCAGGCCAGTGACTAGCTCATTTTTAACCAGTTTTGAAAGCTGATTCATGTTAACATGAGCTAATCTTCTATGCCACAACCAACTATCATTATCTTGACTAATCAGACAAACAGAATCTAAGGGAGGAAGTTCATCAAGATCAATAGTATAGCAGTTACCATCCTTTTGAGCTTTGAGGATTACTTTGTGATCACTTTTTATGATAACCAGGCAAAACTTTGAGTCAAACAGCACCCAATTTCCTTTGTCACATTATTTGGCTCACACTCAGCAGATTGTGGTTGAGGCCTATCACAAACAGCACATCTTCAATGGATGTTTCAGGATTTTTGCCCATAATGTCAATGCCAACTATTCTGCCATACTGATCACCTCCAAAGGTCACCTTTCCTCCATTCTTGTCTCTAAGAGTGATGAACTTCTCTTTATCACCAGTCATGTGACTTGAGCAGGCACTGTCCATGTACCATTTGTTCTTTCTTTTAGCTTTTAGACAGACCTGCAAAACAAGGTTCAAGTTTTCTTCTTAGTTACCTAAATCTGCTTGGGTCCTTTTCTGTCAGTAGTGTTTTCCCTAGATACAGATGTACCTTTGGGAACCCATTTGACCTTCCTGTCAGGTCCATTTTTCTTTATAGCACAAGAACTGGAAATATGTCCCTTTTTGTTACAGAAATGATGGGTGGTAAAGGGACTGCTGGATTGAGAAGCAGGAAGAAAACAATGTAGATAATATTTTTGTTTTGCATGCTTTGGTTGATTATATGATTCAATCTGATGTGGCATATGATCTTTCTTTCTATTTCCATCAGCATGAACAAAATGTCTCATATATACATTCTGATTTTTCTTCCTAATCTTTTCTTTAACAGCACATGGATCATAGCCAAGACCAGCTTTCCCTTGTGATATTCTTTGGCTCCCCATTAAGGCAAACAACATATCTTTACCTCTCGTAAGCCTAGACATGCTTTTTACTAAATATTCATTGGTTTGCTTTAGATCAGTGCATGATTTACAGCAGACAGATTCAGTGATAGGTAGAGGAGCAATTTCAGAGATGTTGCTTTGAGATTCTAGTTTGTTAATCTTTTTCTTAGCTAGTTTCAGTTCTTTAGCAACCTTAATAAACTCATCATGCAACTCATGAAATGCATCCAGTAATTCAGAATAGGAAGGTTCAGATTCATATACCTCTTCTTCTTGATCACTGCTACATGGAATTTCAGCTTCTTCAGAGGCAAGTGCCATCAGACATATGTTAGCAATTTCATCTTCATCATCTTCTTCTTCTTCTGAGCTGTTGCCCCATATTGATGAGATGTAAGCTTTCTTCTTCTTGCCTTTGTCTGCAGCTTTCTTTTCTTTCTCTTGCTTCTTCAGGAACTGTGGACAATCTCATTTGATATGTCCTTGCTTTTTGCACTCATAGCAAGTAACAGGCTCTTTTTGTTCCCTCTTACTATCTCCAGCAGCTCCTTTCTTGAAGACTTTCTTGTTTCTTTCTTGCTATAGAATCTTCCAAATTTTCTGACCATCATAGCCAGAGTTTCTTCATCTAGCTCCTCTCCATCGTTAAATTCTTCTTCCTTTTCTTCGGCACCTTTGAGAGCAAGGCCTTTCTTCTTTCTGTCTTGTCCAGCTTCCTTGAGAGCTTTGAGTTTTCCTTCATACTCCTCAAGGCTGCCGAATAAAGCTGTGACAGAGGCCATTGATTCTCCTCTGGCTTCCTCTATTGCTGTTACTTTGGTTTGCCATTCCAGAGGGAGAGCTCTGAGAATCTTTCTTACTTTCTCTGTTTGAGTGTACTCCTTTCCCAGACTCTTTAGTTGATTCACAATGAGAGTGAATCTCTTTTGCAGCTCTTTTATAGTTTCTCCTTCAGCCATTCTGATGCTTTCATATTCTCCAATGCAGGTATTCAGTTTATTTTCCCTGACTCCAGTTGTTCCTTCATGAGCAATCTGCAGGGTGTCCCACATTTCCTTTGCAGTGGAGCATTGTGAGATTCTATAGAATTTGTCTTGATTCAAGGCACTGACTAGACAATATTTTGCCTTGAAGTTTAGTAAGACTCTCCTTCTGTCTTCTTTATTCCATTCAGCTTCTGGCTTTTCTCTGTACTTTCCATCATCTTCTAAAGCCATTGGGACAAAGTCTCCTATCTGAATGATTGACCAAATGTCCAGATCGATTGACTGGAGATAGATTTGCATTCTCATCTTCCAGTAACCATAATGCTCTCCACTGAAGCCAGGTGGTCTGTTTGTATTGTTCCCTTCTGGTAATATGCTTTCTCCAAAGCCAGCCATTATAATTTTCGGACTGTGAGATCCTTTGAATGGGAATCCAAGCTCTGATATCACTTGTTAGTTAGGTTGACTTCCCAAGAGGGGGAGTGAATTGGGAAGATTAAAAATTTTCTGTACAAAGTGAAAAACAGTGAAGAAAGCAAGGTATGATAGAAAAATAGAGTATAAAGCAGTAAGATAAAAGAGTGGTGATAGAGAGAAGAAGAACTCTGATTTTATCCTGGTTTGGTCCTCCACTTAACCTACATCCAGTCCCCAATACACCACTTGAGATTTTCCACTATTCAGCAAGAATTCAACGGGCTTCTTGCAAATGCCACAGTACAACGTCAGTGCTCTATTTTCTAGAGCTCTCTCAATCACTTTCTCCACTTTCACAAAGTGCTTTACAATCCCTTGTGATATCCCCTCACAAGTAAATCTATCTCTCATATGAAGATTAGATCGTTTACAAAGATGAAACTCTCTTGAATAGAGTGAATATGAAAGTTGATGTACAAGTATTGAAGTAAGATGGTAAAAGTCTTTGAGTAGAAAATTTGACAGAATTTCAGTATATACAAAGTTTGATTCGTTACCTACAACTTCAAATGATATTGTATTTATAGATTTAGGTCCCAACTATTCGTTAGAGACAAAATCTATCCGTTAGGGAAGTTATCCAACGGTTACTCTAAAAACCTATCCGTATTTAATGCTCCTGACATACTGAAATTCGAATTTTGGTTGGTCAACAAACGAATTTCGAAGGAACAGAAGGTTAAAGCTTCCAACGTTGTAGTACTGAAGTTCGTCTGTTCATGAAGTGAAATTCAAATTTTGAAACTTAGAAAATGTTTTCATGTTGTGACATACGAATTTTCAAGAAGAAAGTTTTTCTGTTAAGTGTGAACAGTGTTTTCAATTTGCTACAGTGCCCTCGAAATTCGAATTTTGGAACCTCAAAATTCATCTGTCCGTAGCAAGCTTAAAAGGCACAGTAGTTCATTTACTTCGAAATTCAAATTTTCAAAGAGTGAAGTTCGTCTGTCAGAGAGACCTCTTTTTAGACTTACTTCAACATTCGAATTTGTAAACACTGTCCTTCGTATGTCATTATGTCATTTCAACAGACTCAAAACTTTAGCTTCTGAAATTTTCCATGTTCAAAGTTCGCCTGTCAGTGAGCAGTTTTGAAACTCAATACAATCTTGATTTTAGATGAACTTTAAAGACGAATTTCTTCAGTTTTCATAAATTTCATTTTGTCTGAAATTCGAATGTTCAAGACCCAAAGTTCGTCTGTTGCTCAACAGCTTCTTTCAGACACTTATGAAAATTCGAATTTTGGAAAATCAAAATTCGTCTGTCAGAGAGGCATCTCTTCAGACTTATTCAGTTTTAACTCGAAATTCAAATTTCCAAAGCCAAAGTTCAAATTTCTAACATGACAGTTCAATGTAAACATTTCAAATTTCGTCTGTTGGTGGGTATTTTTCAAGTACTTCATAAAATCAAGTTTTTAAAACATCTTTTCATCAAATCAAAGTCTTTTACCCATACTTAAACATAACTAATGATCCTACAACAAATCTTGCACGGATTACTCAGAATTTCTTCACTTGAAACACTTTGAGCTCCTTTGATATCTTCATTCCAAGCTCTTGAATGTTGGTTTGGAATCATCAAAACTCTAGATTCAACAATTAAGGCATTGCTTCTTCTTCAGACACTTTTAGTAATCCTATAACATGCCACCATCAACCTTGCCTCAATTTAGCTCGTCCAATTTTGAGTCATCATTTATGTCTTTATTTGAGAATTTGGCAATTTTTGTAACAGAGTATAATAATTACACATTTGATGTTGGCAGACCATCAAATGAGACATTCATGACTCCACAACAGTCAATTCCTCCAATTGAATCTTCTATATTTGACTTAAATACTCTACCAGTTGCTAATACCACAGAGTCACCTGATTCTTAACATAAGGAACTAATAAGACAAGAATGACCACGTGTTAGAAGGAGATCAAGATATAGCACAGAAAGTTATTATGTATAGGATCTCCACAATTTTTTCTTGTCAAAGAAAAATTTTATCTTTAATTATTGTAACCAATTCTAATATTAATTGTTTGTTATTAATTATTATTTGTTATTTTATTATCAATTAATTATTAATTAATAAAAAAATTTTCCTCAACTTATTTGTAATGTTTAATTAAAAATTATTAATTTCAAAAATATTTGTTCATTTTTTACTAAAAATTATTTCTTAATCATTACTTAATCTTCTCTTTTTATCATTATTCTATAATTATGCAATTTAATTTATCATTACAAAATTATCTATTTACAATCATTACTATATATTATATCGATTACTCAATCATTATTCATCATTACATAATTATTGCAACAATTTTTATCAATTTTTTTTATCATTGGACAATACACATCTTGGTTTATTCCAAACCAATTTTTACTTTTATTAAAAAAAATCAGTTTGTCTCAAACCGGGATTTGTCATAGTTTTTTTAGAAAATTTTTCAAATTTATAGTATATTGGGAAAAACTTATTTTACTTGTAGTATTGTGGTCAATTTTCCCTTAAAACTTCCCCATTTTTTCTTTCTTTTTTTGTTGAAAATCATAAACTTCACTAAATTTATAAAGTTTGCAATTGAAACCTAAAATCAAAATCTGAATAAAAAAGCAAAGGTAATGAATAAAAAGGTAAAGACTAAATTGTAAATAACTTCGTGATTCATTTTATGTTCCACAATAATAGCTTCAAGATCCACTTTATATTCTATATGGATATCTTCATGATTCATTTTGTATAGGATAACTTCAGGATCCATTTTGTATAAAATAACTTCAGAATCTGTTTTGTATTCTATATGGATTACTTCATATCCATTTTGTATTGTATGTGACTTCAAGATCCACCTTGTAAAGAAATTAAATTGTATTTCATATTTTTTAATATGACATCTCAATTAAATTACTTTGAATGTAGATAACTTTAGAATCTATTTTATACTCTATGTAAATAACTTCAAAATTCGCTTTATATTTTGTGAGAATAACTTGGAGATCCATTTAATAAAGAAATTAAATTATGCCCATACTTCAAAATGTAGTATAACTTTTATTTACTCAAAAGTTAACTCAAAATCACTAAAAATAACTAATTTACAAGAAAAGAAGAAGAAGCAGAAGATGATGATGAGGAACTTGATAATATATATATATATATATCCTATTAGAAAATAAAAATGAATATACCTCAAATTCTTAAGTGAGATTACGTTGATAATGTGTTATGAAATAAAATATAGAATATATAGAATTTAAGAGAGAGATAGAGAATAAAGAGAATTTGTGAGAGAGAGAAATATGAAAAGCCAAAAGTAAGGGGTATTTATTATTTAACCACCAAGAGAGTATTTATACAAGAACTCATACCCTAAAAAGAATAATAATCTTTTTATCAATAAATAAAAAAAAAAAAGAAGACTCGGTCCTAGAGAATATTTTAAATAGATATCTAAAATCTTCGTAGCAAACTCAAATATTTATCGGATGTTTCATGCAAGAATTAGACATCAAGATATTTGCTATCCAAAATATACTCACCTTCGTGAATGTTATTCATCGAAATATATCCAAATATGTACGAATGGAAAATAGAGGTTTATCAGAAAAGAAAAAAAGGGAAAATCATAGACTATGCTTTAGATATATATATATATATATATGAATAATCAAGTAAGAATTAGAATTCCTAGTTACTATAGTTTTATTATGCATCTATGTAACAATTTTTTTTCGGTAAATTATAAGTTTTTCGCGCAACTTTTTAAAAAATTAGTTTTATCATTGAGCTACATGCTTTTTTTTCCCTCTTTAATCTTTACAACATCTCAAGCTTTCCTATTCATTTAAATTTTTCCACCCGCATTTCAAATTTTAAATAATTTATATAAAATAATAAAATAACTATTATTATATTATTGTACATTTTAATGATTAATTTTTTAAAAAATCAATATATAATATAAAGTATGATAAAGTTGCACTATTTATAAGGCAAATAGTGCAACTCCATCTCAGGCTTTGTGCTCTCTTTTTTTTTTCTAACTTTTGTTTTCCTCTTTTCTATTTGAATGGGTCTTTTTTTAGAGTGGGGAGAATTAGTGATGTGATTCTTTTTAAATTTAATATTTTTCAAAACTAAATAAAATATTTATACGTTCTCTTGCACGGATGCACTGAGAGAAAAATTTAGTTATGCATAAAATAAACTATTCTTTTTATTATAGACACTAAAGAAGGTCTGATCAAGCATGATTCAATTACTTCCAGTCACTTGCCAATTCTTCAAACTTGTCTAACAAGAGGCCTCTTTCTGCCCCGAAGTAACATAGATCCGATGCATTTCCTATCAAGACATGATTTGGAATCTTACACCTTTTTTGATTTGTTTATATACCATATATAAGGATGTAAATGGGTTTATATCACGAGAATTGTTGCATTTGGTTTACCCAAACATATATAATCCAGATTACATGCGTGAAGTTGATTACAAGTTAACATGTAAATGATTTCACATCTCAAAACTGATGTAATCCAAATTACATGCTTGTAAATGAAATAAAAATATCATAATATTCTTTCTGAAAAATATAAAAAAATAAATTTATTTCATACCTCCCTCAATATCATACCAAACAAACTCCTCTATATTTTTTTTATATCTCTTCCCATTATATCTTATAATATCATGTTAATTAAACCAAACTCCATGTAAAAATCCCGTTCATGAGTAATTTGTAAAAAGGCGCTATGCAAGTGTTCCATGAATTAAGCCCTGTACTATATTTAACGAGTCTTTCAATCCTAACTCACCTAGTTTTTACCATTCAATGGAAAAATAAATATAAAAAATTATAATTTAAAAAACATACAGACGTACATTACTTTTTGGTCCGGCTCGTTGCCGTTACCTGCCACCCATTTTTATATGTATGCTTACTATAATTATCAATGCCTATGTATATATTGAGATAACAAAATTATAGTATACACCCTCAAGTCCTAAATATAAAATATATATTTGAGATGTTTTCTTTGATATAAAATATAAGATATAAGTGTGGATAATTTGATGCATTCATTTTTTCCCCCAATTTTTCTTTTTATTAAATAAGTAAATACAATTAATTTTTATTAATTATACAATAAAAGTGTTAAACATTAAATTTGGATAATTTTGGCAACTATTTTAAATCTTTAACAAATTTAATATTTCTAACTACTTTTAACTCTAATCTTTAGTCCATGTAAACTAGTTATTTATATTTTATACTTAGAATTACAGAATTACACGAAGTATATATATATATCAATGCATTGAAACACACTTGTAAAAAGAAATGCCTCAATGCAGAAACCAATGCTTTCGTGTTGTACTCCCAAAGCAATATAAAATAGAATTTTCTTTTCTTTTTATAGCATCAAGGGCATTCTTTAACTAACAGTCAAAAATTAATTTTTTTTAAGCGTAGAAATTACTAAGATGGGGTTTACCTCTTCCAATAATGTCTTTTTCATATATATAGTCAATGATCGAATTCAAGACAATATATTTAAAGGACCCAGCTATCTGCCAACTACGTCAAGGCCTTGTTGTTAATAGAAATTTATTTAATGTCTTATTTTATTTTATTTTTATTTTTTCTCACAATTCATTAGGTTTTGTGAATTTTTTTATTTTCTTAATATTTTTTATATATTTTAATAGAGTTTAAATATTAAAAAAAATTAAGTGCAATCTTTTTGAAAATTTTTAAGTTATTATCTCTCTCATATATGCACAAAATAAGTAGTTTTTAAATTAGAATTTGTGTATGTATTGATACACTTTCTTAGTTTTACGTTTTTTTTTTTTAGTAAATTCATTATATAATGTGCTGATGTAATTAACAAGTAAGTAACATTAAAAGGTTTGGCCCAAAAAGAATAAAGAATTGAACTGTTGTGGGCTTGTGCGAGTTGAACGATATTTGCTCCTCTAGTGTTTTGGACTTATGGGTCTAAAGATAGGGTTTTATGGCCGTATTAAAATTGGGGGCCAATCCAAGATTAAATTTTTATTTGAACCAACACCCTTTTTTTTTTTTTACAAATTTTTTAAAGAAAAAACCTATCCAAACAAACCATAACCTGTGTCCGCCACTGTGTTTATCTCTAAAGTAATTTTCCAAGGACCCAGATTCTGAATTTTTTTCATTTGTAGTGCAATGATGACGTTGGCAATGGAAATGTTTCTATAATTAATTATCAATAAATCAATCAATTATATATACTAAATCAATGATTACACGCATGATATGTTGGAGATAGGTGCTTCCACGTGGCCTTTCAAAAGAATAAAAAATCAAGTCTTTTTTTTTAATTTAATTTTGTTACTATTTTTTTTTCACGTTTTTGCCAAGAACATATCTTTAATATTAAATTTTAATCTTTCTACCAAAAAATATTCATTTTAATTTAATTTTGATTAATGATGGAACATTAAAATTGATTAATTTTTGTGATCGTGCATACATTAATATCCCAACCAATTTGATGTAACTTTAATCTAATTAAGAGAATAATTATAAATAAAGGCACCTAAAACCATGATAAATTCTTAGATGAAAATGAATTAAGGTTATGTTTTGAAGGAAATTTTGAATATTACTTTTTATAATTTTATCATATATTCTAATTTAAAGGAAAATTAGTTAATAATATCCATTATATATAGCAATCGATTTGGCAAGATTCTCGTAATTCTATGCTTAATCATAGATAAAAAACTTTCAAATTAATTAATCATAAATTTATAATTATATTTAATTAAATAAATATCTTTATGTTATTTTACATCTAACTTCTTATTATTATTTATCTTCGAATATTTCCCTTTCAATATTTTTTAAAATATTTTCAACTGATATTTTACCAAATTAATCGGCATTTTAGAATCACATCTGTTACAACATTTTTGATTAATTGATAAACAGATTGTAAGATAAATAAAATATATCAATTGCAAAATTAGGGTTGATACTTCCCAAACGAATTTTTTAATTACATGGTAGCACCCAATTAAATTTTTAATAGATTTTAAAGTCATTTTTAAGTCATTATTGTTATTTTTAAACTTTTAACAAAACGTACTTTTATTTTTTTTCCTAATTGTATAAGAAGGGTTGCTTTCACGTTGTCCAATCTAAATCACCATTTTTAAGTGATTTTTTTATGAATTTTTAAAGTATCGTAATAGATATTGGAGGAGTTTTTAAGTTATATAACTCACTTATATTATGGCAAAATTTGGTAAAATGATCACCAAATAAAGCATGAATTTGCTGGGAAAAAACAAGAAGCATGAATTAAAATTCAACTACATAATACGGCCACGTGGTATTTAAAAAATGGAGAAATTCTTAGGTACTTTTATGCTATGTTTGGTACAAAATGACAACAAGAATGGGAATGGAAATATGAATGAGAATAAGAAGAGATTTTTGTAGAAATTAACTTTACAATCTAAATGTATGTTTGGTAAATTAATAGGAAAATAAAAGTGTTTAAAAATAAAAAAATAAAAGAAATAACTAAATGACACAAATACCTTTTTAAAAAGGTGGTTAAAAAACAAATTTTTCTTAAATTTTGATTCCAAAAAAGTAACCACTTTTCTCATATTTTTTTAAGGAAAGTTAGTTCCCACAAAATAAGGGGAAAGTAGCTTTCTGAGCAACCTCCATTCCCTCATACTAAACTTATTTAAGTATGAACTTTTTATCCTATTCCCTTTCCAGAAAGCTGTTTTCGATGTACCAAACGTAATCTTAAAGTACCATTTCATTTATACTCTACCCAATAGAGACATGCCAATTCAGATCTATTTAATCTAATTTGTCACCTCTTTTCATTTCAATTTCAAGGAATACTTACATACTCTTGGAGTATCATGTCAGATTTACTCTTCCCGATAAAATTACACCATCTCATCTAGTTTTAATCCCAGGTGTCATGGAGATAATTTATATCATTTTAATAATTTAAAATATTACCTTTCAAAAAAAATTGAGCAGCCTCTCCTCATTCTTGATCACTCTCTCCTCAATTGCAACTCCCTGCGCCCTAGACTGCAACTTTCTCCCCCTCACCCCACAGGCGGACACAATATCCCAAATTTGTTTCCCTTACTACCTATATATATATATATATATATGTATTTAAGTATTTTTATATGAGTGAAAGATTGATTTTGTGTTGGGTCCCTTCCAAATTTTCTGTACAATAAATATTATGGCCCAACAATGGTGAGAAGACCAAATAAAATGGATTACTTGAACATACTCTAAAGCCCAAAAACCCAAAACAAATAACATAAAATAAAAATAGGCTTTGCTTAGGATAACAAAGCACATGAGCTGAAAAAAAAAAAAACTCCCTTCGGTCCTAATTATAAGGGGCCACTTAGAAGTTTTTTATGGTCCTTAATATAAGACATCATGTAATATCAAGAAAGACTATTCTTTTTTTACCCCTTATTATTTAGTTGTTGGCTTCATAAATTGTAATATGAAGTGAAGTTTAATTGGTATTTAAGTAATATCGATAGCTCTTGTATTAATTGCCTTAACACCTTTTCCCCCTTAAATAATTTATAGCATTAGTTAATGAACATTGCATTATTTTCATTAATAGGGATAAAAAGGGAATGTTTGGTTTTTTATTTAGAAATTTAAGAATGTAACTAATTTTGTTAATCCACATGAAGTAGTTGGAAGTGTTTTATAAAATGATCAAAGAGAGTGGAACACAAAGGTCGGTTCACTTGGAGAATGAACAGTCGGTGACTCCCACTCTATCTCCCTTTCTCACATGTGCACAGCAATAGCCAACAAGGAAGGGAAAATGAAGTAGGGACCACTTGAGTTGGAGTCTTGGAGAAAAGGTAACGCAAGCCTTTTTGGTTTCTTTCTCCGATTGACAATAAGAAATTAGAAAGATAAGTCTAAGAGAACATGAACTGGCAAGGATTGCAATCCAAATCCCAATTGATTGCTTTTGATTGGATTGGTTTTGTTGGATAACACTCAAGTTGGTTTTGGTTTACTTGCAAAGTTGGATCCAATAACAACTCTCATTATGTTATCTTGGACTTAGTCTCGAGCTAACAAAGAGTATACTTGATGATTTGTGCAGGATAGGAGGAATCAGAATCGGAGAGAGGATCTAACTGAGACAAATTTGATAATTGAGATAGAGAAGGGTCACACCGTGGTGAGGTACAAGGCCGTTGCAGCAAGGCACTCAAGATATTTCAAAATTATTTGGGCCAAGAGCACTCATTCTTTAGCGAAATTACTAGTGCTGTGGTGAGAGTCGCAAAATCTATTTATATCAAACGAGTTTTAGACAGAGAAAACAGTAGAAAACGAAAGAGCTAAAGGAGTACTTCACTAGGGTTCAGGAAATCCGGCCAGGGGAGATCATTTTTGGACTTAAGAGGCTTCGATCTTTGTTGGTAATTGATCCTTAACCTTCTCTCTTCTATTTTCTTCTTAGTTTCTAGCGGACATCCGAATTGATGCTTGGGGGTTTCCAGTTTTAGCGATTTTCACTGATTGAAATGTGTATAAAGGGATTATCGGAGCGTGATTTGGTGTTATTGAAGCTTGGGTATGAGTTTTGGTTGGATTATGATGAGTTTGAGTAAACCCTAAGTTGATTTTAGTTGAGGTAGTTGGGAATCCGAAATGCATGAGGATAACTATGATATGGAAGTTTAATTAGAGCCTATTAGTGTGTAATCATTTTGTTGGAACTATAGGCTAAGCTTGAATGATGAAATTATGAGTTATGGATCATTGTGTGTTTTATGTTAATTAAAGGTATTATGATGTTGTAGTGATTAATTGGATAATTGGAGGCATATAGTCCGTTATGGGTGCTCCGGGGGCTTGCCTAAGTCCCTATGTGCATGGTGTCGGTAATCCAAGGTAACCGTGTGTTTGTAATATATGTTGATATATATATATATATATATATGTGCATATCTCCGTTCATACCACGATATCGTTATATATATATGTATGGTTTTCTATATATCGTGGTATGTACACAGCTAGACAAGGTATTGGTATATGATGATGATGAGTATGATAGAATATATGTGCATATGTGATTGTAGCATCCACACATGATCACAGGCTAGTATGACCATGATGATGACTGTGATGATGATTATATATTATTAGAGGCATGTTAACATGGCATATACATCACCATCCCATGAGCATAGTGGGATGTGGTGTATTGGAAAGTGGTGATGAGATGAGATATGATGATATGATGAAAAATCCCTATCGCACCCGGAAAAATGCAAAAAGGGAAAAGAAGACAAATCGGGTTTTTAAATGAAAACCAAGTTGTGAGGAGTTGTCACCAAAATTTTGAGAAAAAATCTTGACAAAACAAATTAAGAAGGAAAAAGATGGTTGCGTAGTTAGAGTTAGGTTTGGGAGTCGATTGTGTGTGGGTAAGGTGTTAGGCACCCCACAACACCCGTTCATAAGAATAGTTACCTTACATTAACTGTGTAAATTAATATAGTTTTAAAAGTATTTTGACTTTCCTTTTATTATTCATATACGAGAATAAGGGTAGAAAGAAAAGAAATTAAGAAAATTTGAAAAATTTGAAAAAAAAATAAATTAAATTAAATTAAAAATTAAGAAGATTTGGAAAAAAATGAGAAATTGAGAAAATAAGTTGGAGAATATTTATTTATTTACAAGGGGGAGACTTGACCTAGAATCAGAGTTTGGGGCCCACATACCCTGCAATGGGAATCAATATCCATGTACTTTGGGTTAGAAATGCTTGTCACTGAGTTGATATTTTTTTTAATTGTAATTTTTGCATAATTTTATAATAAGAGAAAGTTAATTAAAAATAATTTACCTTTTTGCAAATAAAACGATTTACTGAAATTTGGATTGGTGTGTTTTCATTTGCAAAAGATAATTTAATTTTTCTTACTTACTTTTATTTTTATTTAATTATGAAAATATCTTTTTCTTTAGTTTTTTTTAAAATACTTTTATTCGATTTTTTTATTATTTTTTTTGGAAAAATCATCATGTGTTATTGTTATTACATATTTTTATTATTATTATTTTTTGTTTATTTGTACCTATGAAAATTTCTCTTGTTTATTTGCCAAAAATAAAATCACTCCACTTGTTGCAGACTCGCAGTCATGCTCATAGATTGATTCCTCACATAGCTATAGAAGTTTTAAACTCTACGGTATAAAAGTTTTATGAGGTTTGAGAGTAAGAATTAGGAAAACAACTATTATTATTCATGTATTTATTATTATTATTATTTTGAAAAACCTATTATATTATTATAATATTTTTAATATAATTATTATAAAAAACACCTTTTAAACGAATGTCATACGTTTTAATAAATTAAATATGATCTGACCGATATGTTTATGTGGATTCGCAATTCACGTGACAACACGGTTAATCAAAATACCTGCATGGGCTCCAAAAATCTCACGTGATATGGTTATTAATCCGATCACTATTTTAAAAAATAATTAAAATAACAAGTAATTAATTAAAAAATATATTTTTATTTGTATGGGACATTTAATTGTTTAGTCAATTTCCTTTTTATAATTATATTATTATTACTTTTCAGTAGGGATTAAAATATTTTGGAATTTCATTCTTGTTTAGAAAGTAAGACTATATATACAAAGATATTTATTTTAAAACAAGTTACCCGATCAATTGATATACCTGTGTGGACTCGCAACCTCACATGATAACCGGTTCACCAAGATTCCTGCGAAAACTCTGAAGTCTTTGGTGCATGGTCATTTGAGTAATTGTTATAGAATATGAATGTTCAAAAAGTGAAATACAATAAATAATAAGAAGGAAAAGAAAGCAAAAAGAAATAAAAAAAATTTTAACGAAAAAGGAAAAACTCAACTACGGAAGAGAAACAAACTACAGAAGTCATCCCATAAAACACATAACTAGATTTTAGAATCCACAGCATAAAAGGTATTTTCTTACAAGTTACACAAACTTCAAACTAGAATTGTTCATAAGCTTCCATCCAGAAATTATTAGAGGAATTCACAACTCCACTAGCCATGAGCATCAACATAAAGCATTTCCTAGACTAATCACAATTCTTTTGCAACAAAAGAAAGCTTACTACAAAAAGAAAAATTCTCTAAGGATTAATCTTTCAAATCCGTATAAAAGCATTCTTTATTGACCAACAACTAAAGTGAAACTAGACTCAAGAGCATTGTTTGGCCCTTAGAAGTTTCAGAACCATTTCAAAGGTAAATAATAGACATGAACAGGAAAAAAACAAACCTCAACATTAACACAAATAACTATGATTCCTGATGTAACCCTTTTAAAAGGAACCTGTTTCATAAACTGGAAAACTTCTTGTATCATGTTTGGGAAAGAAAGAAAATGCCAAAGAAATAGCTTCACATTTCAGTTACATAACCTATTAGTACTAGATCGAAATTCACAATAAAAGGTTCTCCATTAACTGACCTCTTCTTCAAATCAAACTTCGGATTACCCATAATGATTATTTCAAGACCGAAATACGGTTCTATCGTTCAGAGGCACACTCACTGGACACACTACCTTAGTTTTTCTAATAGCCCATAATGCAATCATTAAACCTCAATAATGAATAGACCAAACTAAGATTACCCAAGACATCCGAGAAACATTAACCACCAGAAAACAGAGTGAAACTAATCAAACTAACAATCAGTTTGAAAGCATGCCATGTCTTTAGCATATGCTTCTTCCAAAAACCTTTAACCAGAGTATCATTGCTAATAAGGGACTATCCTATAATTACCCAAAAATAGAGCATGCACAAAATAAACCTGGGATTTAGACAACCAAGGATAAAATTATAGAGATTAAGCAAACAAGAAGATGTTCATAATGGATGGCGAGATTCAAGATTTGGGAAGAAAAATTTTACCCAACCAAAAACCCTGTTACTTGCTTTCCAACTCCTCCTGTGTCTTTGGTGGTCACAACTGTAGAGAGAAGTTAGCAACTCAAAGCCAATCCTCAGACCTCCTCTTTGTACAAATTCGTCCTGCAATCCTTCACAATGCTTCTTGCTCTCGCCCGTGATTCCCTCTTTCAGTCTTAAGGGTTTTTCAATGTGATCCTCTCTATTTTCCTTCGATCCCTCTTAGGATTTTTTTTTCAGGATTTCCCTCTGCCCTTTTATAGAGTTCTCCCTGGTGGCCTACAAACCGAAGAATCCAGTATGTGATTGCCTTTCCAGCCCGTTCTCGGATGTGTTCATCGTAATTTCATGCCTTTCCTCTGCTCCACTGTGGCCTCTATCACCTTTATCCCAAAACACTTTCACCTCCACTACTCTGCAGTGGCATGGTACGGAGTAGTGGAGGGAGTCTGATTTGTCGTTCCTACCTCCCAATTTCTCTCCCTCACTTACCGTATCCTTCGCGTTTTGGCCTGCCCAGATTCCCTCTGCTCTCGTGCTTGAGCTCCCTCACTGTCTCTTGCCTGAGCCCTGGTTTTAGGCTCCCCCTTGCCTTTCGTATCTGAGCCTTTGGTTCACTTGTGCCTAAGCCCTCAATTGGGCTCAGGGTTATTTGGGCTGAAATGCTGGGTCTCAGCATTTCAGTCCAAATATTATGTTATTTTTAAATTTTTGCTTACTTGATTTTTTTAAATATGAACCCTTTTTGAAAATGATTGAATTTTGAAGAATCAAAATAAAGGGATAGGATTTGTAGCGTGATCTTTTAATGTCCAAATTGATATTAAAAGGAAAATTTTGCATCAATTTTTTATTAATTTTATGTATAAAGCCTGGACAAAATATGGTGTTCACAATCCCTACTATTAAATCCTTTCCTGTGGTCAGAAGAGTCAGATGACAGTGGACTATGATATGATATGATGATAATATGATTTGGTGATAGGATGGAACATCCCTGCCACTAAATCCTCTCATATGACTTAGAGAGCTAGGTGGGAGTGGATTACACCTTCTTTAAGTCACCACCAATTCACAATGGTCCAGGGGAATGAGAGCCACGGTCCAATCACTAGTGTGACCTTTGACCTGGTATATTAGTGTGAGGTGAGCTTGGTGATATCCTAGAATCAGTCTTTACCTGCTGTTGGAAGGGAATTACTTATTTGAAATGTCTTGTGATGACGTCAGCTTGTGGTTCTAACCGTGTTTGAGGGAAACATCCATTTCATGACATTTGGCAATGCACTGCATCATTTACATATATGTGTGGTAATAATGATATTATTATGTGTGTGTGTTTGTCCTGGTTACTGAGATATTATCGCACACCCTCTCTCATGCCTAACATTTTAGGTGAAAACTTTGAGACTAGTCCGGAGAAGACCATGAAGTCGTAGGCCTCTCCATATTCGGGAATTTCAAGTATAATTGGTAGTTTGTGATTTAGTTTATGTAATATTGTGCCAAGTAGATTGTTATGGTTGGTTGCCTGTATGTGGTTATGTATGTGTAGGTAAAGTAATGATGTTCCATAGTTAATGTTGAGGGATGATGAATGGTGTAGTTATGGATATATACTGAGTTTGTGGTTGATGGGCATGCAATGTAGTATGATTACGGACCTCGGTATGCGTCATTAATGTAGAAGCAGGTTTCTGGGTATTAGAATAGCCGTATGAGTGAGCTCAAAGGGGAGTTTGGGCCATGTATGTGAGTTTTGGTCATATAGCCCATTATATGAATTTGGGCTTCAAGGGAAATCAAATCTTAGAGGAGTGGTTTCTCCAAGATGAAAACTTTTTAGACAAGTTAGTTGAGCCAAATATGGCATGTGTGAATGGTCCTTGAGTGCCAAATTGCCTTTGGTGGCAAATGGACGTGTTAAGTTGTGAATTTTGGGCAAAAGTGGCCAAAATGATGTTGAGCATCTAGAATTTCCATATGGAGCTGGATTTGAGTAAAATTGGTGTCTATGGTTAGATTAGGATGAGAATGACCTGTAGAAGTTGAAATCAAGTCAATTGGAGATCGGAGTACAAAGTTATGCATGTCGGACATTCACCCCAAAGAAGTTGAGATTGCTGATATGCTATCAGCAAAAGGGTGCCGCAGCGCCAAGTGCTACTGTCCAACTCATGCTGCAGCAGTCCTGTAGTAGCCACAACTTGAACCTATTCTACCTCTCCGGAGGCCATGGCGGCATTGTTGCGGCCACGGGTCCAGCATTGGTTTGCCATGTTTTGGTTTGTTAGGCGTGTTTTCAAAGTTTACGCAATGTTCGGGGGTTTGTTTTATTAGGGTGTTACAGATCCACACCCATAAAAGTATTTATTAATTTATTAATTATTTCTTTCTTCAATAAAGTTTATTAATGACCCATACTTATTGCTTGCTTTGCTTGGATGGTAGTGTAGAAACTTTGCTTGTGATTCACCATTAAATATTTGAATGAACTTCCAAGAAATGAAAATAGACAATTACAAACCCTTCCAAAATTCATAAGCTTGTTTGTAACACTACTCATGATATCTTTCTTGGTTTTGTGCTCAGGACCTGAGGATACAGGATGGAGGAAGGCTCAAGTAGAGTTTGGAAGAGCTCCACACTACGGTGAGAAGCAAGGCTGCTATGGCGAGAATCTTTCCAATAGCATGGTTTCAACTGAATACGGTGGAACTGTGGCGAGGGGTACTGAGGCCGTGGAGAGATTCAGGATTTTTGTTTAAATCCTGATCATTTCGGATGAATGGAAAAGAAAGAAATGAAAGGAGTGATGGAGGAAACCGAGGGAGCTGAGCTAGGGTTTGCTATTTCCAGTTTTTGGGAGTGATTTTTGGACTTCAAGAGCTTGGATTCAAGTTGGTAAGTGTTCTCTACTCCTCCCTCTCCATTTTCTTTGGTTGGGAATTTGGAATTTTCGGTTGTGAGGTTGGATTTCTGGTTTGGGAAGAAATCCACCGATTGAAATGGATTAAATGGGGTTAATGAAGTATGTTTTAGTGTTCTTGTTGCTTGGGTGTGAGTTTTGAAGGGATTATGTGTGTTTAGAGCTTAGCCCTAGGTTGTTCTTGGTTGAGAGTGTTAGGAATCCGAAGTGTAAGGGATTGTATGATGTGTGAATGGTCCCTAAGAGCTTAATGATGCATGAAAGGGGTATTGAAACCTTGAGTTAGGTCTAAAGTGGTTAAATTGTAATATTTGGATATTTGGTATATGTGGTTAATTGAGATATTGCGGTATTTTGAAGGTCATTGGTTAACCGAAAGGGGGTTCACGCGTGCTGGATAATTCGAGAAGTTTGTGAAACTCACGTGTGTGATATTGACAACCTGAGGTAACCGGGTGTTTGTTTGTTTGTATTGTATTGTATGATAGTATGTATAATTGTATGTATATGCATGTTTCTTTCATACCACGATATTGATATGTGTGTGTGTACTGTTTTCTACATATCGTGGTATGCACACATCTAGAGAATGATTTTGATAACTTTGATGATTATGATGATGATATTGGCATGACATGGTGCATACATGACATTGTGATATGATGATGATGACTATATGATGATACATGAGCATCACCACATGACATTGTGAGATTGTGATATATGATGGATTGGGTGGTGATGATGATATGATACATGATAATATGAAATATGATGATATGAGATATGATTAGGGAGGATAAGGTTGGGATCCTTGTCGTTAAATCCTCCCCTATGGCCAGGGAAGCTAGGCAGTAGTGGACTGCACCTTCCCTAAATCACCACCAATTCGAGATGGTCCAGGGGAAGGAGAGCTACGGTCCGAGCACTAGTATAGCCTTTGGTCGGGTTGCATTAGTATAAGGTGAGCTTGGTAATGTCTCGGAATCGGTCTTTACCAACTGTTGGAAAGGAGTTACCTATATGAAATGTCCTGTTATGACGATAGCCCATGGTTCTAGCTGTGTGCGAGGGAGACATGTATACCATTCATTTCACATTACATACATGAATTGCATGAGATATATGTGTGTGTGTGTGTGTGTGTGTGGTTGTCCCCGGTTACTGAGACATTATCTCACACCCATCTCCCATGAACTAACCTTTCAGGTGATGGTTCTGGCACTAGTCCCGAGAAGACACGGGAGTAGCTGTGTATGTGGGAATAATCTATGTAGTGTTTGTATGTTGGATAGTGTATCTTATGCAAGTAGGATAGGAGGTTTTGTAATGAATGGATATGGATATCGATTGTATGGATGTATATATGGTTATATGTGGAAAAATGTGTTGTTGAAAAATGTGTTGTTGGTTGTATGTATTTGGTGTGTATGTGTTATGTGTGATGAAAGTGAGAATTGGGCCTTGTGGTGTGTTTGAGAGCCTGTAGCCCATTTGTTGAGTTAGGGTTCCAAGGGGTTAAATCCCAGAGGAATGGTTCCTTTGAGGTGAAACCTCTTTGGACAAGTTGGTTTGGGGGTTTTGGACCTATGTGAATGGTCTTTGAGCTACCAGTTGCCTTTGGTGGCAATTGGAGGTGGTTAGTAGTGAGTTTTGGTCAATAAGTGGCCAAAACGGTGTTAGGAGTTCAGAATCTCCATACGGAGTTGGATTGAGGTGAAAGTGGTGTCTATGGTCGGATTGGGAATAGATTGACTTGTAGGAGTTGGAATCAAGTCAATCAGAGGTCGGAGCATAAAGTTATGCTTCGCCCCAGAGTATAAAAGTTGCTGATATGGGATATCAGCATGGGGCGTCGCGGCTCCAGAGTCCAGGCCATGGCGCCAGTGAAACCAGAAGCAATGGAGAAATAGGGGAGGCCGGAGCCGTGGCGGTACTGTGGCGGCCATAGCCCCAGCCCATTTTTTGGCATTTTTGGGTACGTTTTCGTTGTTCTGAAGGTATGAGAAGTTGTTTCGAGTTGATGGGGTTGTGGTTGGTTGAATTTTGAAGATTCTGGTCATATCTGGAGGTGTCAAAAGGTAGGGTGTTACATTGTTCGTGGGCAATCAGATATATTAGACTTAGTGTCTCAGTCTATTTTTTTATAATAATTTTATATTCCTCTAAATGTAAAGTTAGTTCCTTTGTATGCCTCTCAAGAAATTGAAAAAAAAAACAAAAACAAAAACAAAAAACATGTAAAGATCTTATGAACTAAGCATCACCTATTGCACACAAATTTGAAAACTTACATCTCAAGAAATTGCACAAAATAGATTTCATTTGAAAACTTGATGCGACTAGGTGGCTTGCATTTTAAGGTTGTTTTTTAGAGCCCATAATGAGTCTAACACATCAATGAACCGTGACAATTTTTTAGAACTACTAAGTTTCATATCTTTTAATAATGATAAAGTAACAAATGCTTTGGATAAAACTCCAAATAAAAAACATCATATACATCACCAAGAACACAAAAAGAAATTTTGCATGTAATGGCAACCAAAGTAAGAAATATCATGCATGAAGAAATTGGTGATGTAAAATTTTTTATAATGGTTGATAATGCTCGAAATGCAACTAAAAAGGAGCAAATGTCTGTTGTCTTCAGATTTGTTGACAAAGATGGATATGTACGAGAGCATTTTTGTGTGTTTATTCTTGTCAAGGACAATGCTACAAAAACATTGAAAGAAGGTATTTTTTCTATCCTCTCTTAATATAATCTTAGTGTTCAAGATATTAAAGGACAATGTTATGATGGTGCAAGCGTGGAGAATGGAATGGATTACAAGCTTTGATTTCAAAACAATGTCCATATGCCTATTATGTACATTGTTTGGCACATTGTTTACAATTGGCTTTAGTTGCTGCATGTAAAGAAGTTATTCATGTTTATTATTTCTTTACTACATTGAATACAGTTATCAGTACTATTGGAGACTCATGTAAGCGCAATGACCAATTAAAAGCTGCTCATGCTAAAAACATTGCTCACTTACTTAAAATTAATGAGTGTGAAAATGAGAGAGGACTTAATCAAATTGGTACTTTACAAAGGGCTGAGATACTTGTTGAAGTTCTCATTTGAAATCTATTTCTAGCTTGATGAATATGTTTAGTGTAACATGTGATGTTTTGTTGAATATAATTGAAGATGGAATTCTTGCTCAACGTGGAGATGCAAATGCAGCTTATGAAGTGCTAACTTCTTTTGAATTTGTTTCCATTATGCATCTTATGAAAATAATTTTAGAGATTTCTAATTTGCTTTATCAAGCTCTAACAACAACAATCTCAAAATATTTTAAATGCAATGGATCTTGTTTGATCTACTAAGTTCCTTATTCAGAAATTGAGAGGTGATATATAGGAAGAATTAGTTAAGAATGTGAAATCTTTTTGTGAAGTAGTTAATATATTATTCTAGATTTTGATGCTCCTTGTGTTGCTAGAAGAGGAAGGGCTCATCATCAACAAAATGAATTTACAATAGGGCATCATTATAAAGTTGATATTTTCAATGCTATGATAGATACTCAATTGTCGTAATTGAATAAAAAATTCAATGATCATATGGTTGAGTTACTTGTTCTTAGCATAATTTTGGGTCCAAAAGAGATGCACAAATCATTTAGAATTGATGATATTTACAAGCTGGTAGAAAAGTTCTATCCACAAGATTTTGTGGAATTTGAAATGATACGGGTAAGGATGCAATTTCAGCATTTTGATCATATACGACAACTTTATATTTTTAAACATTGGATACCATTTCTGATTTATGATCATGGTTGGTGAAAATGAGAAAATCAGAAATTTATCCTCTTGCATACAAAGTTATCACTCTTCCAATTTCTACAACTATAATAGAGTGATCTTGGCTATAAACATTATTAAGACTATACATTGCAACAAGACCGAAGATGAATTTATCTATGATTGTTTGCTTGTGTATTTTGAGAAGGAAATTGTTAAAGAGATTGATATAGATTTTCTTGTAAATGATTTTCTTGACATGAAAGGAAGAAGGTCTAGATTTTAAAGTATTATGATTCTCTTATAAATATATTTTGATAACTAAACTAAAAAAATTGGCCCCTGGCCATCTAAGATGCGTCTACCCCTACCTCAGCCTTCTTTCCCTTCTTCAAGAATTGGATGTCGATGTTAGAAGAGAAGAGAAGTTGAGATTGGACCAACGTCGACCACTGCTCTTGTAGCCAATTACACATGGATTTGTTCAATTTCATCCTTTTGTGTGATTTCCTCACTTCATCGTGGCTATTTATGATCGAACCAATGTCAGCTACTACTCTTGCCATCAATTTTGCAGGGGTTTGGTGGATTTCATTCGTAGGTGTGATTTCTTCACTTCATCATGGCTGTCTATGATTGGACCAGTGTTGGCCACCGTTCTCGTTGTTGATACACAAGGGTTTAGCTGATTTCATTCTCAGGTGTGATTCCCTCGCGTCATCATGGCTGTCTATTTTATTTATTTGCTAGTAAGCATGATAAATGTATCGTAAACAAGAAATAACTTTGGAAACAAAAATTATATCAAGATTAATTTGTTTTTTCTATTCTTCTCATAATAAGCATGTCTTAGGTTTGCAAGGAAAAAATCTATATGTAATATAGAATTAATTTAATTAAAAAAAGAACACAAAATAATATTTTAATGTTTTACTCCACTGCACACTTACTAGATTCATGCTTATATGCTTGTTTTTCTATTTTCTCTCAATTTGATGTGTCTGGTCATGTACTTATCCATGTTGTTCTTCCTATTTAACATGCGTCATTTGGCTTAAAAGCAACACAATTGTTTTTTAAAACTTTTCTGAAAAGAACTTTTTTGTAAGGTATCAAGAAATTGGTTTTCTAGATTTTTTGCACTTTTTCTTGGGGCTTAATTTTATATTCTGAAAGACATTTTTTTGGATAACATGTTTTCACTTAAAACTTCAAGTATCAAGACAACAAAACATTAAACATAAGTTTTTTTTTTTAGTTACTCTACCACTTTGCATATACTTTGCCTGAGAAACAGAGGCTTGACTAGAAAATTGTGGAGTTAATATATAGAATTAATTATCCTATTCATATCTTGTATTGCTTACCTGGGGTTAAATATCCAAATGTTCCTACAACAGTGGTGGTGACACTACAAAAAATTTAACTTTCGACGAGGATAAAAGTTATCGCTAAAAGTCAAAATGTCATCGTCAAAAGTTTTTAGTGACGACATTTTTTTCGTTAGCATAAGTCTTGTCTCCAAAAGTTTTGGCGACAAAAAATGTTGCCCCCAAAGGTAGACATTTAACAGCTAAATTGTCACCACTAAAAGATATCATTTGGCAACAACAAAATTGTCGCCGCTGAATGCTGTCATTTGGCGACAACATTTAGTTGCCAAAAGTCTATTGAACACTATTGTCATATCACCATTGATCCGTGCCACGCCACTGCCATATCACCTCACACCACGTCACCTCTGGGGACAACCACGTCATCATGGGGCCGTGCCACATGGCCCGCCACCATGTCATCATAGGGGCCCTCACTACGTCATCAGCCACCTCACCCCTTACCTGCCGCCATGTCATCACCAGGCCCACACCACGTCATTACTATCTCACCCCCAATCCATGCTATTTCATTACCAATGTCCGCGACACATCGTCAGCCACATCACCCCCTGGCCACACCATGTCATCAAAGGGGTTCGCGCCATGTCATTGCCACGTCATTTGTGGTGCCACACATTTTAATGGTATCAAATGTGTCTCACCCAGGTTCGAAGCCATGACCTCTTACTCCTAGCATTATAGTCACCATTTTGTCAGTTGAGCTGAAATGTTTTTACATTCTTTATATGAAATATTAAATATATATTATTTATCTACATACTAGTATATAAACATATATATTTATAAGTCAATATATTATTAAAAAATACACATATGTTTTATTTACAATTATTAATATTATAAAATATTTTATTTATGTATATATTTATATTTATATGAATATTTATATTATATTTTTTAAATCTTAAAAAATTTTCCTATAAATATATTTGTTTTTCTTTGGCAAGAAAAATTTTTTTTTTCTTAGCCGACTTTTAAATTTAATTTTTATTTGTAAATAAAAATAATTATATATATAATGTTTATGATCCATATGTTTTAATATTTTATTATTTTATGTTGTTTTTTACATAGTCATATCATATAATATATATCGCATGTTATATTATTTAATAAATTATATTATATATATGCTTAATATATATTAGAGGGGGGAGGGGACTGGATATCCATTTTTTATTTTTTGTCAGCACGTAGTCTAGCACGAAGTCTTTGTTGAGTATTATATACATATATTTTTTAATTTTTAATTTTTTGAAGAAAAATTAGAAAATTGAACTTTTGCTTCTTGTGCTAATTATGATCCAAGTAGTTCAATCTGGTCCAGCTTATTTTTTTTACCAAATAAAATTAAGACACAAACACCTCAATGTGGTTCAACCCAAATAGTTCAATGATTAATATGATATAGTCCTACAACCCAAATAGTTCAATTATGAATGTGTTAAACTATTATGGTATTCCTAACAAAATATGTTTAATACTTTACAAAGCTACATATAAATATAAACAAATAAAAAAACCCTAAATATTGTAATTTTGATTATCATAGGATTTAAAAGACAATGCAGTAAACTAAATCTGTTATAATTGGGACAATAAAAAAGATTAAAAAGAGTGAGAGAGTAAGAGAGAGGATTGGATGATACTTATTCTCTAAATATTGTTATTACTTATTCTTTAGGAAAATATATTACAATCAATAAGCATTCTTCCTTTACGTGACATTACTTTGTTAGACTTTTATATTATGTGAAAATATCCACACTACCCACACCTATAGGAGTTTGGGCTAAGAGTCTCAATCATAGCATGATTGATTATTCTCTTAGATTAACTACTGATCATGGTCTTTGTAGGTTACTGCTTCATCAATTATTATTAGTAATAAATAAATGAATATTAATTTATATGTTAAATATATTAGCAATTAATTACTTAACCTAAAAAGAATTCCTCCAAATATATGATTGATCATATTAGATATTAGATATTAGCTTGTCCTTCTAATTCTCTTTTATTGGTATCCTCCTTATTCTCTTTTATTAGTGTTATCAATCCATTTATTAATTAAAGAAATTATCCTAATAAGAATAACATATTTCATTAATTAAGATGAAGGAAGAGTAAAGACAAATGTAAAATGGATTCAATACTTTGACTATTCAAGTTTTTAATTTCAAGTAAAAACAAAACACTTTTAAAATATTTAAAATATTTCAAATGAAAAGAAATAGTAAAATATTATGACTTTCACCAAAGATATTAGATAATCTTTATAATATAAAATATATGTAAAATATTTTATTTTTGTTATAAAGTTATATAAATATAACACAATTATTATTTCAATATGTTATTTATTAATTTTTTAAATGAAACTAATAAAAATTAAAAAAATTAGCTTTAGCGACAACAAAAAGAGTTATCGCTGAAAGTGTGACTTTTGGCGACGACAATAGAATGTCATTGCTGAAAGTCATACTTTCGGTGACCATAGAAAGAGTTGTCGCTGATAGTATGACTTTCAGCGACAACTTTTTTTGTGTCGTTGCCGAAAGTTGCACTTTTAGCGACGACCCTTTCTGTCGTCGCTGAAAGTCCATGATATGAGATTCCTCATCCTCTAGAAGTTTGGCAATCCCTAAATTAGAGACTCAAGCATCCAGGTTGCCATCAAGTAAAATATTGCTTGATTTTATGTCACAATGTATGACCCTTGGGGAATAATCATGGTGCAAGTAAGCAAGCCCTTTCATAGTTCTCATGATTATATTCAATCATGAATCCCAGTCTAGTTGCTTAGATTTTTATGATGCCATTGTCCCCTTGTATTTTGGTTAAGGTTTTTATAAGGTATTATTGACATTTGAGATACATTTTTTTTAAAAAAAAATTATGCATTATATGGGATTAAGGTAAAATGTGTAATTTATGACTATCTTGGATGGAAATTCAATAGTGACATTAGCAATCTTGTCTATGACTCTATGCCTTGTGTTGTTTCAAAAGTAATGTTTTACATTGCTTTTGATTAATAATGTAGTTCTATCCTAATAAAATTGTTTGTCTTCATTTGCAGTTGACGTTTTGGCATTGTAATCTTTGATGAAGTATTTTGTAGAGTTATTGTGATGGAGATATCTTCTTAGCTTGATGCTCCAAAGTGTTCACACCAGGATCTTTTTATTCCATAAGGCAGTAGTGGTTTCTTAGTTCAAGACTTGATTATACACTACAAAAAAAGAACATTTTGTCACTTTTTTTTTTGTTTTTGGCATTTTTAAATGCCACTAATGACATTAGTGACGTTTTCTCTAACATTTGTTATTTGGCGTTTCTTGAAGTGCTAGAAATTCCAGAGTTTTTATAAAACGACAAAAATTTTGAGGTTTTTCAGAAACGTTAGAAACGTACTACCACTATCATATGAAATTTTTGTAGTGATAGATTGGCTAATATGTACTCATTGTATGCAATGGAGGAGGTGCAAGGGACATGGTTGGGTTCTTTGTGGATATTTAATGCTATGGATTGTAATTGTAATGCATTGTACATGATAGAGTAAGAGCTAGGCATGACTTGCAAGAGTTTGGAAAAGAGCATGTAAAGCTTGGAAGATTTTATCAAAGTGTTGAACATAAAGCCCAAGGTTAAGTAAGATCATCAACTCCAAAATACAAGTTTTAGATATAAGCTCAAGAGGAGTCCATTGCAGGAGATTATTTAAAAGATCATGTGTTTAATTAAAAGAGCATGTGACTTAGGCATTAGTGGGCTTAATTTATTTTAATTTAATTTTTATTAATTATAGGCTAAATTATGTTGATTAATAAAGCTCAATTAGTTAATTAGGGCCTGTTTGACAGTGTTTTTTATTTTATTATTCTCAAAACAGTTTTGTAAAACTGTTTTCGAGAATAAGTTTTGAAAACAAGAAAATAAAAAAATCTGTTTGAATGATTATTCTCAAAATCATAACTAGTAAGTGATAGATGAGTTATTCAAAATTTATAACTTTACCATTAATGAGGTGGGTGTTTTTCACTTTTTCTTTTGTTTTCCAGAACAAAAATTACAAAACACCTTGAAGTTATTCTGAGCTTTTTATTCTTTTGTTTTTCTGTTTCTCAGAAACAGTTTATAAAAAACAGATTTACTAAACAATCTTTTTTATTTTTCTGTTTTTAAAAACAAAAAAACTGTTTTTTTCTGTTTTCAAAAACAAAATCAAACAGGCCCTTAGTAGTCTTTTTGTTAGCCCACCTTATAAATAAGCATGTTATGTGCCAAACATGTTATTTCATTAATTTGATAGCATGTTTATAAGGGTTTAAGTATTATTTTTATTTTTTTATGAATTTTTGTTATTTTATTTTACTAGTTTCCTGGGTCCAATAGAAGTGTTATTTGAGCCCCAAAGTCTCCTAATCCCATTAGGATTACTTGAGCCCAAATTAATTAGGTTTTCTAAGCTTATTTGGTGAGATTTTACATTGTCTATTTAAGGCTAACGTTTATGTGCTTTTTTCATATTTGAATAATTGAAGTTTTAGACTTTTGTGAGTTTTTCTTACGTTCTTTGAGTGATAGGATGAAATTACGACTTATCAAGGAATTGATCATTCCTTGTGGCATCACCGGAACTAAGGTTCAAGAGATTGGTTCTCTTAGGTTCTACTTCTTAAGACCAACATCTATCCATCTTATTTCTTTATTTTTGGCTTTCTTTTGCTTCTATTCTCGTGCGTTTTTATTCTTTTCTTTGCTGACTAGCCTTTATGTTCCTTGTTTCACAAAGATCCGAGTATCATACGCATCAAAGTGGGTTTTTTGGATAGGTTCCATAAGGGTTCATCTATAAGTGCATCTCATTCTTTTACATCTTGATGACTTCTTCCAAGGTTTGTGCCCGTGTTTCATATTCAAAATATTTGTCGTATCATAGGCAAAAGCAAAACATTAGATGCTTGGTTAACAATGTCAAGAAAAAATGGCCCATACATCAAATTCCATTAGAATCGCTCATATCCTAACATGTATCATATATAGTACGATATGCATAATTTAACATATCAGTTTAGAAAAAAAAGTTAACTAGCATTAAAAGGTATAAAAATATCCAGACTGTAAAAGATAATTATATATAAAAGAAATAATTCAATTGCTCACATATTAAATGTAAATGCTATAAAACTTCTCCAAATTTGCATAACCAACAACATTGAAACTTTTTAAGTTAAAAGGGAATTAGTTGTAAAAGAATTTACGAAAAAATACAGTACCTGAGGAAAAAAAGGTAATCAAGAGTATGTACAAGTGAGAGTACAAAAAGAATTAGCTAAAGATTCCATGAGGCAACACTTGAGTCAGGTCATGAGCTTTCAGGGTGTCCTAGTGGAGGCGAGGACTTCATTAACCAAAGTTGAACATTGAAGACATCCTCAAACTTGCAATACTAGTAAAACTCCCAACTTGAGAGACATGAACTCCTTTCTAAGTAATCAGCTATCTTGAGTATGTTACAACCTTCAAACATTAATCTTGTGAAAATTTATTTGAAGAGGTCTCCAAGTAGCGAGTGTGTTTCCTAGAAAAATAAATTTAAATAAATTAAAAAATCCATGTAATTGCTATATTTTAAAAAGATGAAGATAATTTAATTAATATTACCATTAAAATTATACCTAATTTAAATTGTTGCTCATGTCCATCATCTGAAATGTACTTGTCATGTTTCAAGCACCATAACAAAATTGTGGGATAAAAGTATGACCCACTTGAATAAGTTGAATGGAATTGATGTATAATATACATAATTAGATTCAATAAATATATAAACAAATTTCTATAATCATTTTATTAATTTTGTAGACACATTAACTTACTAGTGGATAAGAATAATCAAATCTTTGGGGAATAGAAATAACATTTGGTATAGTTGAAGTATTCACTCCCTTTTGTTTCTCTATGAAAGATGTTGATGTTAGAAACACAAAACTAATATATTAAAAGAAAGAGTTATATAAACAAAAAGATTTATAATAAAAAGTATTTACAAAACTTATATCTTACTTGATTTCTTTTGCTTTTCAAAATGGCCTTTTCTTCTATCACTGAAACTCCCCTTTGGCTTTTCCTTGGTAGGATCAACAATTTGGCCTACTTCTTGATTGTTGACATGAATTTCTTTTGCTTTCCACATTGTTGCTTGTAGTCAATTTATGTACACATTCTTGAATTTGTTGAGATCCATTCTTGATAACATTCCATATAATATCTTGAGTTTCCTTGTGATATTGGATTTCCAACACAAAGTTCTAGAAAGACCACATAATGGAATTGCGGCATACAATCATTGGATCCTCAATGGTTGCACTTTTTTCATCATGCCAATAGTCAATAGACTTTGCATCCTTGGACCATTGTTTCAAAAAGTATTTGTCTAGTACTCTTATCACACATTTATGTTATAAACTCTTAATGCATGTGAACAAAGAATGCCCATAGAATTGAATTTTTTGCAACTACATGCAATATCCTCATTTAAAGAATCAAAATGCACAACCCACTTTGAATCTTTTCCCTCCACCCACAACTCATAATAAAATATATCTCCTTTTTTTATTTCTTTAAACAAAATCTCCGCTTCATCCAAATTTTCCTTCTCAAACAATTTGAAAATTTTATGAGTAAAAATCTCTGATGCATGATGTAATGTCTTATTATCACTAACAGTACAAGAAGGAGAACTTTGACTATTGCGAAAATCTTCCTAACCCTAAACTCCTCCATCTTTCTACCATCTTCTTAAAAGCGAAGAAAAACTGTGTCAAGATAGTTGTTTTTGTAGATCTTTTTCACCTAAAACACTATTTGTGCTTTCACTCCTTTGAGAAGCTTTAATATTTGTTAAAAACATATCTTTACCAAATGCACTTTGGCCATTTATGATGAATTTTATACATTTTACTTAGCCAACTATGTTCATGGAGGTTAAATTTCTTGATCATTTCATCCCATGTGATTTGAAATTCCCCTTCTAAATCACATCCTTTAATGCACTTTTGAAATAATAATTGAAACGCAAAGTTTGAGTGCACGAATCCTAGGTAAGATCAAGTATTCTTAGATATATGCCATAAGCACAAGCGATGCAATGTATTAGGAACTACTTTTTCAATTTCTTCAACCATGGCATCATCTTGACACAATAGTTTTCGGCTATTGATTTTTCATAGATTAGAGAAATTGCTCAAACAACCATTCAAAGGACTTTGTTGATTCATTTATAAAAAAAGTACAACCAAACATTACGTTTTGTCAATGATGATTTACTCCCACAAAAGACCCACAAATTAATCATACTTATTAGTGCGATAAGTAGTGTCAAAAACCACAACTCCAAAACAATCACAATCATCCCTCCAAAAGACATTTGTCAAATGTAATTTTTCATCAAGTTGAACACCATAGTAAAACATTGAATCTTCAGCTTGTTGGCTTTGCAAGTGATTAACTAAACTTTTAGCATTCCCAGCTTCAATCAATTTTAACTTTTGCCTATTGACATAACAATCCTTTTTTGAAAATCCAATGTTATATAAGCCATGAGTTTCTTGACCTAAATCACTCTACACATCTTTTGTTCTAATTCTAGCATTTACTATAGAACTAATAAGATCACCCTTAACTAGAGGAATGTTCCTAGCAGAACGCAATAAGCATCTATGCTCTAGTTTTACATACTCTTGGTTATGCTCCGTTATCAACTTAGTGATTTTCTATAGACCATCTGATTGAATGATAAAATGAACCATTGCTTGACAATTTGTCCTGCCATTTGATTTAGTAAATGAACTACTACTACATTCTCCAAAGTATCTAGACCTCTCCTTTGAGCGCACATACTCTCTTTATACGATCCTTGTTAGTTCCAGCATAATAAGATTGTTTTCATTTTCTTATAGAAAAACCCAACTGATATGCATGTTCTATATGTAAGACAAAAGCCTCCTCTTCATTATTAATAGCTTGACCCAAGTAAATATTTTTAACACTCGAGTTATCTCCATCGCCATGCTCTAGTTCACTTGCTATTTGCAAATTATTATATTTTTCCATTCTGTACATTATTAAAACTAATTAAAAACACACATAAATTTAATCTATAACAATATTTTACAAGCAAATGGGTTTAAAAAAATGTATGCCTGCTGTACTTATCGATGGGTGCACAAACCCGTACCTTACTCGGGCAATGTTCTCCTTTTGTGAGTGTATCAATATCTCTTCAAATCCTGTCAAGTACTATAAATTATTTGAACATAAATGATCATCTAACAATTGTTTTTTTTTCCCCTGCCTTTTGTCCCTTTCCTTCTCTACGCTCTCAATTACGTATTATAAAATTGGGTAATGTGGCAGGGGCAATTATAGGAAAGAGAAGAATCAAAAAGCAATGAATCATGCACCAACTCCACTAATTTAGTCTAATATTAAACTAATAACAATAGCCCAATATATAATCTATAAATGGCGTGATTGGTTTGAAAGCAAGTCACAATCTACACCAAGAAGGGAGAAACTTGACCTTTTTCTTTTTCCAAAGAAAGTAAAGGTTATTTGATTGATTTTTTAAAAGAATTTTATAAAAATAGTTTTTAGATTAGGTTTTTGAGAATAAGAAAATTAAAAAAAATTCATTTGAATAATTATTTCCAAATTCATAACTAATAAATATTAAATGAGTTATTTAAAATTTACAATTTTGTCATTAATAAGGTGGTTATTTTTCACCTTTTTTTTACAATTTTTTGAATAAAAGATATAAAACACTTTAAAAGATATTCTTAGTTTTCTGTTATTGAGTTTTTCTGCTTTTCAGAATATTTTATATAATAATAAGTTTATTAAACAATTTTTTTTATTTTAAAAAATAGAAAACTATTTTGAAAAACAACATCAAAATAGGTCCGGAATCGTCCTCATGGTAGCAATGCTTGCAAAAGATCATTCGATGCAGTAGGCCAGGAACGATATTAATTAATCGAGTCGTGGGCGGCTATGCTTGGGCAAGAAAGTGAATCCGTCTTTTTGGGTTCTTGAGTGTACAGATGAATATAAAAGAGGATGGGAAAAGAGACAGATGAAGAGTCACCTGAAATTTTTTAATGTTAAAGTAATTATATAAATTAAGTGAGTGACATATAGAATTGAAAGGATAGGAAGGTGCTGTAATTATAAGGTTTTCCACTACTCATGTTTATCATTAATCAACTAAAGTTTTACATGTTTGAAGCTGAATTAGCGGAATTGGAATCCAACTATATGAAGATTAATTTATAATTTAATTCATTTGTTTACAAAATAATTATATTATCCATTTGGTTATTAGATCATAATTAATAACACACTTACATACGAATTCATTCATATCAATTTAGAAAATAGTTCAAATATATGATATTTAATGAAATTTAAACTGATGATTTTTTATTCCATATCATATAATCAAATTCAATAATCTATACATTTACGTCATAAATTTATAATAAGATTCTGGCCCAAAAAATATTATAAATTTATATTCTTAAAAATATTTATTTAGAAATTATAGCCAAACCATATTATTAACAAACAAAATCAATATTTAATATATGTTTAAAAACCTATGAAATCAGGAATTGCCAAATCAAGTTAGATAATTCAAATATTATTCAAAAAAATTTTAATTAAATAATTAATATAAATTAACTCTCAATCTAAATTACTCATTAAAAATCATATACTAATTTTATTTTTCTTTTACTGATTTGATTTATCAACATAAATATAACAAACTTTATTTTTCATTTATTATCATATTAGGCATTTAGAAAATGTAGAATCACAATTTTACTTCATCAATTTTACATGAGATCTCATTTTGGTCCTTTAACTTATTTTATTTCTTTTTAATCATTTAACTTTCAAAATACAATCAAAAGTTTCTCTATAATGCTAACTCCATTAACTTTGTCAATAGAAAATGTTGATAAAATATTCTTAAATGCTGACAAAGCATTTTCAAATGCTTACATATTTATCTAACTCATTTTTTATAATAAAAAATCCTAAAATTAAGGTTTCTTTTAGAAGTAGATTATTTCTAGTTATTTATTTTTAATTTTTCAATTTAAATTAAAAATATTTTAAACATAAAATTATTGAATATATAACAATAATGATGACTTGACAATGAAAATTAACACGTGAGAATATTAAATAATACTTTGTCAATATTTAGGGTTAACAGTATTAGTAATAGGGGAAACTTTTGATTATATTTTGAAATTTGGAAGATTAAAATGAAACAAGATGAAGTTAAGGAACTAAAATAAAATCTGGTGTAAAATCAAGAGACTAAAATTATGCTTTTATCTTACAAAAATCAAAAGAAAATAATTAAAATATCTATTAGAATTATTTCATAGGCAAATCCCCCTTTTTTATAGTTTTGCCAAAAAAAAAATTTGGGTGAAAATTTAATATTTTTCATAAAATTATAAATTTTTTTTATTGATTAGATATGAAATCTTATTAAATATCTTTTTCAATTAAATTAATTATCTAAATATAAATCATGGTCATGTGAGATCTAAATTAACATTGCAAGATGCTGGTAAAAAAATTAAATCATCAAAATACAATGAATAAATGAAATAATTTTAAAAGATATTTTAGACAAATTAATTTTAAAAAATTAGGGGTGCACAAAGATAAGATGGGGTTGACAGTCAACCCAATACCCGGTCTTTGTGAGGTCAAGCGGGATCGGGCCAACTCGGTATATGAGAACGGGGTTGACCCAGTCTTAAAAAGTATTTAAAAATAAAAAATAAATTAATTTTATTTATTAACAAAAACTATAATTATATTCATTCAAAATATATTTTCTTAAAAAATAATATTATGATAAAAATAACATTATAAATACTTAATAATCACATATTATTTTTAAACAATATTAAGAAATTAATTTAAAGTTTTAAATAAAATTAAAAAATTGGATTTTTAAAAATATTCACAATAATGATATAGGCAATTTATTATATATATATATATGATGTATCAAGAAAAATATCATATAAAATTAATATTTATAAATTTTTAAATATATAAAGATAATTATATATATATATATATCAGGACCGGGCAAGACTGGATTTGACCTTAACCCGGTGTCTAACCCGATCCGGACTTCAAGACCAACATAATATGCTAGGTGGGACCGGGCCTACCGGGTTACTGGGTTGATTAAACACTCCTATGAAAAATATTTTAAGGTAAAAATTATTAATAATCAATATATAATTATTAAGTACACACTATAATGTATCGTAGCCTTATTTATATAATTAATTTTTGAATTGCTTAATTAAAGATGGAAATAGTAAAAAATTGAAAATTATAACAACCTACCTCCAATACACCCCAAAAGACCGATTCAAACTTCAAAAACACAAAAAACTCCAAATTAGATCAGAATAGTGTTGAGGTTGCGGCCAGCTACGATAACGTCACGACCTCGGAGAGGAATAATAGGTTGGTGCCGCAGCTACTACAGTACTATGGCAACATGAGAGAAACAAAACCGCTTGGTACGGTAAACAAACTTCTAGCACCGCGACGCCTATATCATAACTTGTATTAGCAAATTGCTAATTTTTCAGGTGAATTTCTGACACGCACAACGTTATACTCTAGCCTTTGATTGACCTGATTCCAATTCCTATAAGTCAATATTGTCTCAATCTATCCATAGACACCAGTTTCACTCAAATTCATCTTCGTGTAGAGATTTTGGACACTCAACACTATTTTAGTCACTTTTTGACCAAAACTCACAATAATCACCTTTAATTACCACCAAGGTAATTTGGCACTTAAAGACTATTCACACAAGTCTTATTTGCCTCAACCAACTTGTCCAAAAGGTTTCACATCGAAAGGACTACTCCTCCAAGATTTAACCCCCTTGAACTCTAATTTCACACAACGGACTACATGTCCAAAACACACATACAAGGCCCAAAATTCCCTTTAGGCTTCCCTATACTGCTAATATGGCTTACAAACACCTACTTCAACAGTAATAACCCATGCCAGGGTCTAAAACACCATCACACACATGCATCCATACATGAATACATCCTTACCACATCATCAATGATATCTTCACATATTATTTATCATCATCAATATTATACAACCACCATCATCATAGTATACTTGTCCTCATATCAATTATAGGCATACAAATCCTACTTGGCACAACTCATAACATAAACAATGACACAAACTATCATTGACTTGAATATTCTCGACGTCGGAGAGACTACGACTCCTTTGTCTTCTCCAGGCTAGTGCCAGAGTCTTCACCTAAAATGTTAGTCAAGGGAGGGGTGTGAGACAAAGTCTCAATAATCGGAAATACAACCACGGGCAAACTATATCGACAATTCACAGGGTAGAACCACAGGCTAGCGTCATGACACGATATTTAGAATATGTGATTTTCTTCCAACAACTAGTGAAGACTAATTCTAAGATATCACCAAACTCACCTCACACTAGTACAGTCAGCCAAAGGTCATACTAATGCTTGGACCATAGCTTTCCTTCCCTTAGACAACCCCAAATTGGTAGTGATTTAGGGAAAAAGCAGTCCACTACCACCTGGTTCTTTGGGCCATTGAGAGGATTTAGCAGTAGGGATCCCTTCCTTATTTCACCATATCATATATCATCATATTATATATCATCATCACCATGCAATCCACCATTTCTCACAATGTACATGTGGCAATGATGTTCATGCTATGTCAACACATGTATGTCGTTATTAAATCATCATCATATTTATTAATGTCATGCTAACATCCTATGGAATCACATATAATGCCATGCTCATCATCATCATATATTAATGCCAAGGAATTTCAATCTCTACTACATCTAGCCGTGTGCATATCACGATATGTAGAAAAGCTATACACACACATAATAACATTGTGGTATGAACGAAAACACACACACACACACACACACACACATATATATAAATACAAACCAACAAATAACAAACAAACACAATACCCAATTACCTCAAGTTGTCAATACCACATACATGGATCTCACAAGCTTTCTGATTGCCAACCATGACTTTCACTCCTCCGATCAACCAAACAATTACTACGATGTTAAAATATTTCTAATTAACATAATACTTATAACAACAAAAATCCAAAATTTAGTCATTCAAGCTTAACCCATAGTTTCAACAAAATTTTTACACACTAATGAGCTCTAATTAACCATCCACATCATAATCACTCTCATACATTTTGGATTCCATACACCTTCAATCAAAATTAACCTAGGGTTCCACTCAAACTCATCACAATCCAACCAAAACTCATAATCAAAGCTTTCTAACACTACATAACAGTTCTAGAACACCATTACAAGCATTTTAATTGGTGGAAATTACAACCCAACCGAAATCCAACATACTCCCATGGATTTCAACCCAAAACCAAAGATAAAAGAGAGATGGGAGAGCAAAAACCACTTAGCAACTAAGATCAAAACCTTTAGAGTCCAAAAATCACTCCCCAAAGTCAGATTTCTCGAAGCCTTAATGCATCTCTTCTTGTTCCCCTTCGATTCTGATATGGCCCTCTTGGTAGATGACCAAGAAAACCAGAAAATACAGCGAAAACGATCTCACGAACAAGAATAAGTTGATGATCACATGCTAGAATTAAGGAAACTCGTTCCTAAGCTCTAACAATGACACCCACTCGGTCGATCACTCCAGTTGGTAGGTCACGAGTTCTCAAGAGAACATAAATTCAGATAATCCTCACACAAGAGAATTGAAGGAAAATAATTCTTATTCAACTTGTTAAAAAAATGTAGGTCTAAATACATATAATTATAATGACCTCTAGAATCCTCTAGAATGATTAGAGGATCTCATAAAATAGGCAAGTAATTATTCTTAAAGCTAAGGGATTATAAATAATAGGAAATTACTTAAATTCTAAGACTAAATCTTGTGAGATTGTAAGAATCTCACTTATTTGGAAACTAAATCACTCTAGAATATTCTAACTTCCTAACCAAGTAAAAAACATTCTAGAAGACACTAGATAACACTAAATAAATAAGGAAATTACTTTAAAAACGTCACTTTTTGACAGCCACAAAGAAAGTGACGTTTTTTACTCGAAAACATACCTAATTTATGATCTACTTGAGGGTCAAGTAGTCATAATGGACCTAAGACACTTAAAATACTAATTTGGGCCCTTAGAAATACAATTAGGAACCCAACAAAGACTCAAATAAATAATTAGGATAAAATAACTTGAAGCCCATTAAGAATTAAACATTAAAGATTTGGGCTTAAGAGTAGCGTTATGAATCCTCAAGTGAGTTCTTCAATTGTGAGGTCATTAGAAGCTTGGTTCTCTTGGACTTGAACTTGTAAACAAATTACCATGCTTCTTACTCCATACGAAGACGCCATTATTGAGGGATTATTGGGCTTGGAAGACTTCTTTATCTCATCAAGGTAGAAACCTTCTTTATCTTGCAAGTCTTGGATAAGCCTATTCAATGCTTCCTTCATAGCTTTGGTCCTTGCTTTTATAATTGGTCCACCAATGTAATTCAAAGGGTCTTTTGGAACATTACTTCTCCAAGTATAAAGTTGGGCTTTACTTCCTTGATGGTCTCCATCAAATTCTCTCTACCTCATCCGACTGAAATGCGGCTGGCAATAAGTTCATCATGACATGAAGCACTCCTGTTTGAAAAATTCATATTTCCAACTCGTTTTCCACGGTGCAACTATTTCTCACCGTGGCGTGAAGTGCCTCTACCTCCTCTTTGCTCTTCCTCCGTCTTGGTTCCTTCGGTCCTCCACATATCATCAAGTATACTTCCTGTTAACTCGAGATTAAATCTAGGATAGTATATTGAGGGTTGTTACAAAAATCACTTACTAAAATTTGATTTAAATAATGCAGTTTTGAGTAATATGCCCATTTGATTTCATTCTAAATATATATATATATGATGTGTTGCAATTTTATGAAGCCATCTAACAAGGCAATTGTAGCTGAAAAAATATGAAACACAATTCGAAAATTAATAGTATAAACAAGGCTAAATGACTTGCGATGAGAATTTGAAATTTTAATTAAATGATTTGCATTTAATCAATGTAATTATGTTAGTTTCTGATTTTAAAAAAAATTATAGGTAAAATCTGACATTAGTATTACATAGAATCAAATTAAACAAAACTTTAAGTTTAAACATACTTGGCCCAAAAATTAAACGTATTAATTAAATATATGTTTCAAATTGTTTATTATAAAAAATATGCATTTCAAATCTAACAGTTCAATTCGAAAATTTTCCAATGAATTCAGATTTGTTCAGTCATTTATGATTAATTATTTAAAAAAACATTATTGATAAATTAACAAATTTAATTGATTTAATATCGTTGACACAAAATTTTGAATTACTGTCAATTACAAATCACAACAAATTAATATGGCATCAACTACAAATTATAACATTTAATAGTCATATTTCAAATGCATTTCACCGTATAAATCATTTATTATGATATCAATCACGTTAACATTATAAAATTCAAAAGAAATAAATATTTTACAATTAAAAATATTGTATTTATGATAAAAATAAATTTCTGGTTTAATCAAATAAATGGATACAATAGCAGTAAATGAAACTAATTTACTAAATTCAATGAAGATATAATGACACCAATTACACATCATCCATCTATGTATACATTTCCTTTCCTAATAATTCTATTCTGAAATATTTCTACTCTGAAACCTGTTTATATATATATATATATAATAAATTATGTATATTATATTAAATATATTATTATGATTATATGGGGGGAATGGGGACAAGGTTGGAAGAGGGGAGAAGGGAGTGTGATGAGAGGGAGGGATAGGGTCCAGCTGCCATCCTTTTTTAAAAGAAAATTAAAAAAGATAAAAACTTAGATATTGGAGCTGTTTGCTAGACGTTAAAATAATGAAATGGAGATGGAATGGGAAACAAAATATTTAAAAGCCTGGTTTGGTAGACTTGAAAGACTTTCTTTATGGAATCCACTACAGAGTACTGAGGCTATAATTGCCACCCAAGAACTGATGGAAAGCAATTGTTTATGATGGAATGATGAACAAAAAGACTATCTTGTCTTCAATTAATGAATTATATAATTAATTACAAAAAGAAATTGTTAATTGTGATTTACTTATTTTTTATGATTAATTAATTAATTAATTAATTTTAATTTCATATTTGACTTATCTTTTCTTCAAATTTTTTCAGAAAATTTTAATTTATTGCATAATTATTTTTTTAATTGAAGATAATGTTACAAGATTAAAAAATTTATTTTTAGAGTTTTAATTTAAAATGATTTTATTAAAATATTTATTTTTAATAGGGACATTTTAGTCTTGTAATAATTCCTGGCTTAATTTTCATACTCGAATGACACAAGACCAAACAAAATTTGTATCAGCATTTCATTAAAACTTTTTTACATACCAAACATATTTTTTAATTTCTATTCCCATTCCTATTCTTATTCTCATTCCAATGGAGCCTTGGTTTGTGTTGCATCAAGAACCAAATTTTATAGTGTCTTGGTAAATAATGTTTGAGTTGTAGCATTAGGAAAATTACATATATTAAGGAAGAGAGCTTTTTCCAAAATGGTACTTCTTGTTTGAGGGTAAGGGCATTTTGGTCTTTTTAGCCAAAAAACTTATTACCATTATATACCACGGTTTGATTATGAAATTAGGCCAAATTTAGGTACCATTTTCAAAATAGCTCTTTACCTTGATATTTATATGTAATTTTCCTTATAATATTTTGATAATTTCATTTTTTATTTACAGTATATGGCTCAAAAAATCTTCTGGTTGTTATGTAATCATATATTTACATAGAAGATAATGTTAAAAGAAAAAAGTAAATCTGCATATATATGAGATATATATAGTTTGTATAATTTTGTATTTTTTATTGGATTATATAAAGTTAATTCACATAGCAAATTGCTAAGTTATATACTAGAGTCCAAATTAATCCAGCTGGTTTGATTGTTTTACAGTTGAAAGAAGGAGAAAGAGAACTCTAGAATATGAAATAATTAATCGAAACCTTCTTTTTTATCTTTATATGGAAATATATCGGAAACTTCGTGTTTGTATTTTCGAGAACAAAAAGAATAAAGACTGGACTTCTCCGAAACTGAACGTGCATGATCGGGGGATGCATCCTGGATAAGATTTATAAATTGATCCATTTCAATTAAAATTTTATACTATTTATAAATATGATATAAGCAAAAGAGCAGTATTTTCCTAATAAGAAAAAAGAAATCTATTGACGTAAGCAAAGTCGCCTGACTGTTGGAGGAAGAGAGAACCCTAACACTTCATGAAGAAAGCGAAAGATCAACAAGAGCCGCCGTGATAAAGAAATGTCTGACGGAAGCGACAGATTTTTTTTTTTTATCAGCAGGAGCAAGTAGCAGCCGCAGTAGTAATTTAATATTCTTTTATTTATTTACGAACAACTAAAACAACAAAATAAATAAGGTAAGAAATGCCAATAATCTAATGGTCAAGTGGTATCAATACTTTTTAAGTGATAAGAGATTGTGAAATCAAATCCCATTAATAATAAGTTTCATACACTAGAGAAAAAGGCATTAAGAAAATAAAAACGACATAGAAACATATTTTATAGTCAATAATTTTTAAATCAAAAAATAAAAAATTAATTTCCGACCACTGCAGGAACCAAGGCGGTGGCAGGAGACACCCGAGGTGGTCTCGATCCAGCTTTGACGAAAGAGATGTTTGTTCATCATCAAACAGGAACTCGAAACACCTTTTGTTCAGATCAGATCAAATCAAAGAAGAAAATCTGCATGCTTATTTTGGATCAACAAAAACAATGATGAGGTCTGTGAAACCTGGGGGTCCGTAGAATTCAAGATCTGTAACCCACTTGATCATCGATCTCAGTTCATCTAAAGGAAGGAATGAATCTACAACTCCTTCTTGCTGTTATTCACACGCCAAAAATAATAATGGTATGATGATTAGCCCCTAACACGTTTCTCTTTACTTACTGAAATTGACACGGACATCAAACCGTTTCAGCTATCACATTTCTAAAACATCGCTATTTAGGTTTTTGTTTGCGGAATATAATAAAGAAATAAAAAATTTACTATATGTCAGAAAATACTATTTTCTTAATAGGAATGTTGTAGAAACTAAGGTGAATGGGTCATTGATGTGTTCATAATAGTTTTTTTATTTCTAAAAATGGTATTTGATAAATCTGTTTTTTATTAAATATTCTAAAAAAAAAAGAAAATTTAGAACATCTTTAGGGTGTTGTACATTTTTTATTTTGAAAAATACAAGAAAATAAGAAAAATACACACCTCATTAATAACAAAGTTATAAATTTTAAATAATTCATTTTATACTTGCTAGTTATGACCAAGGAATAAAAAACTGAACCGAACTAGATTGGTCAGTTCGACCAGTCGGACTAGGAACCGATGTCAGGTGAGGTCCAATCCAGTCATAGATGCAAACTGCCTGTTTTCAAAACCGGTCGAATCGATCATAAACCGGCGGAAAACTGGTTGAACTAGTCTACTTTTTATTTTGATTTTTTAAAATTTTGATTTTTTTTATTTTTAAGATAAAATAACATTATTTTTAATACTAAATAACATTATTTTTGTATAATTTTTACTTTTTATGATATTGTATAAGCATTATTATAATATACAATTGTTAATAATAATAAATTCATCTAACAAATAATATGAATTAATTGACTATTTTGAATTCAAAATATAATTATAGATAAATATTAATTTATTTAGATTTTAATATTAGGTTATGAAACTTATTAATAATATTTTTAATTTTCTATCTAATATGTAAAATTAAAAAAATTATTAAATTTACTTTCATCTTAGATTGAATGTTAATTTTACAATCATAGATGAATATCTTTTATATTTTTCATCTACATTATTTAAAATACATCAATTTATTCACCACTAGTCTGACTATTAAACATTAAACTAGTATCTTAACTGATTCAATAGCCAGTCCAATTTTTAATACCTTGATTATGATTTTAGTAATAATTATTCAAACATTTTTTTTTATTTTCTTGTTCCTAAAATTTCTTCTAAAAAACAATCCTACACAATTATTTTGAGAACATTAAAATAAAGAACACCCCTAAACTTTTGGTTATTCTTCATTTCTTAATAAAACTTCATATTAATATAAATATATTAATAAATACTATATAACTTTATAGTTATAATAAATGCTCATCATAAATATATATTAACAATAAATGTATTTTTTAAGCAATAAGGGTATTCAACCAATAGTGGAACACTTATAACTTTAAGGTATAGAGATCACCGAAATAGACATTACCTTTTCTAACAAAATATTTTTCATACACACAGTTAGAAATCAAACCCTAGACAATATTTAAAGGTCTGACAATATCGGACCTTGTTGGTTAAATGTATGTATGTATATTAACAATAATTATTTTTATCAACATAATTATTAATTAGTAAAATTTTAGTTTAATTTGGTTGGAATTTGATTGTGAAAATAGGTTTCTACCAACCCACCAAATTCGATCGGTTCATTATTTGAAAAATAAAAAAAAATTCAAGTGAAATAATTCTATTCATTTAAAAAAATTATCACTTCAATAGGATCAAAATGATTTCAATTGTTAAATATAAGTAAATGATTATGTTACTAATAAATAATATTATTGTTAATATATATGCATAAATTTAACCAACAATGTTTGATATAGTTGGCAAATAACTGGGTTTTTTAAGTATGTTGTCCAAGATTCAATTTTTTATCATATGTATGGAAAAGACATTGTTGGGAGTGGTAAAATCTAGTGATCTCTACGTCTTAAAAAGATAAGTCTTGGACTATTAGTTGGAAATACCTTTATTATTATAAAAAAATACATTTATTGTTAATATATATTTATAATGAGCATTTATTATAATTATAAAATTATATTTATTAATATATTTATATTAATATGAAGTTTTATTAAGAAATGAAGAATAACCAAAAGTTTAGTTCTTTCGTTAAAAAAATTATTTCAATTGCTATATATAAATATATAATTATTTTTACTAATTAATAAAATTGGTATATATAGATATTATATTTATACATATAATTTTTTTGCTAATATATATTTGTAATGAATATAATTATAATTAGAAAATTATAAAACATTTAACTTATCCATATATAAAATTGTATATATTTATTATTACTTTATATCATTATAATATATATTTATATTTTATTTATATATTAATTTAATTACTATTTAATTAACTAATGGGTAAGGGTGTTTAAAACTGATTAAATCGAATCAAGCCGAACTATTGAATGAGGTCTGTTTCGGCTTTTTCACTTTTGAAACTGATTCACTTTGATTTGATTTTGTTTTAGACTTTTGTAACATGAAATGAACTAAGCCAAACCTATTAATATTTTTTTATACAATTATAATATACTTATTTAATATATTTTCTTTTTTATTTAATACATTTTATATTTGTACTATATTCATCAACATATATCTCTTAGCTCATAACAAGTAACACAGCTAGCTCATGAATAAGACCACAATACATTTATTAGATAAGAAGAAAAAATATAAATTATTGTATTGTTATAAATAATCATGTGAAAAAAGATTCACATATTTTGTTACATAAAAATCTATGTTTTAGTAAATTATTTAGATATAATTTGTGTTGATAAAATATCTATATGATACATATTTAATTTAATTTTTGAAAAATGATACTACTTTTCTTTTTTAAAAAAGTCATTTTAGCACAATTCAAACTGAACCAAATCTATTATTAAAAGGAAAAACAAATATGTCCAAAATGTGGTGAACCAAATGCGAACCAAATTGATTTGGTTCGGCTTAATTTTTACCTAAAATCAAACCTATGAACACCACTACTAATGTTTAGGGGAGGGAGAATTAAAAACCGTGTATGTGTAATGTGTGTCTTGCCAGGTTTGAAATACTAGACCGAATTGACTGGTTCAACCGATCAGACCAGAAATCAATATGTGGTTTAGTTCGGTCATAGATGTCGACCGATTGTTTTCAAAATCGGTGGAAAACTAGTAACAAACCGGTTGAACTGGTCTAATTTTTTTTTTTAAAAAAATTTTAAAATTTTTTTGTTTTAAAGATAAAGTAACATTATTTTTAATACTAAGTAATATTATTTTTTATATAATTTTTTTCTATATTATAATATTGTATAAGTATTATTATGATACATAATTATTAATAATGATAAATTTACTTAATAAATAATATAAAATAAAATATTAATTAATTATTTTTAATTTAAAATATAATTATGAATAAATATTAACTTGTTTAAATTTTAGTATTAGCTTATGAAACTTATTAATAATATTTTTAATTTTTTATATAATATATAAAATTAAAAAATTATTAAATTTATTACCATCAATTTAATTTTAATTGAATTATTAAATTTTAAACTAGTATGTTAACCGATTCAATATTTGATCTAATTTTTTAAACCTCCTGCCATGTGAAGGTTTGGAAAAAAAAAATATTTGTTTTGGGAGGGGAAATGAGGTGTTAATAATAGGGGGCAGTGTAGCCTTCCCCCTATACTACCCCCTATTCATTTTTGTTGAGGGAAGTCCATCCGTTTGTGAATCGACTTACCTCAAAATATTTAAAAGAAAAAAATTGTAAAAGTTTTAAGTGGGAGACACATTACAAACTTCAACTCTTTATAAGTAAAATAAAAAGAAATTGGGTCTTGGAACCGAATAATCAATATATTTAGTTTTTGATACCACAATTTATTTTTTTGAAATAAGAATCACAATTTTTTAACCAAGTTTTGATTTTTTTTTTTTACAGAAAGTCAATTGTGGTGTCCTATGATATACAGATATGAGATATGATACGAGTATTGGATACGTTAATATGACCAAATTTAAAAATATAGGATATAATACTTCTAAGATATGTATATATAAACCATAAAATAATCAATAAAACATAAGAAATATAATTTTAATAAAAAAAATATAAACTAGGAACATAAAATAACACACTTATAGTCTTTTAATAATATTGAATATAAAAAATAAGATAGGAAACTGAAAATAGCTAATGAAGGAATTAATGTCGAAGCAATGACGTTAAATCCTATGGAAATACTTGGATTAAAAGTATATAAAAAATAAAAGAAATATATTTAGATTTTAGATAAAAAATATATTTTTATGATAAAAGAAAGTATAATATAATATTTTTTAGTAGTTTTTGTGGTAAAAAAAAATCTATTCCTAATTCTTTTTAATTGATATATGAATATAATATTTATTTAATTTACAAAAAATGTCATAAAGTATCTAAAAAAGTATCAAATTTAATCAACTCGAATCCAATATGTATCATATACATATCGAAAATTAATTTTTTAATTTTAATAAAAATAATGAATCAAATATTTTATAGATACGTATTAAAAGAGTATCAATGCGTATCGGTATCGGATAAATATTCTATACGGATAAGTCAAGTAATTTGAAGTATCGATTTACCATAAGTGGTGTCAAAAACTAAATATGCTGAATTTTTGGACCAAAACCTAATTTTCCCAAAAACTGGGAATGCGTTAAAATCATGGCTGCTGATTGATTTTTTTTTGTTTGGGTGAAGGATACTGATTTGACTTTAAATGTTATATATAGATTAAAGGTAAATATTTTCTGACATGTACTATTTTAGTAAATTTTTTATTTTCTTATTATATTGTGCTTAAAAATGAAGGTTATCTTCAACCCAATCACATGTATACTATAAATGTCGATGCAACATTCCTTCATTTACGTACCCAGCAAATTACATTTCAGTCTGCCGCTCAACATTCAACAAAATGCCTATACAATTCTTGGCTTCCTTCTTCCTCTTCTTTTGTCTTCCTGTCATTTTCTTCTTCCTATTCAAAGCTTCTTCCCAGAAGAGCACCACCAACAAGCCCACTACTGCCCTCCCCAAATCATACCCTCTAATTGGTTCCTACTTAGACGTCAGAGCCAACTACGACCGCCGTATCCAGTGGCTCTCCGATATAGTCCTGATTTCACCCGGCAACACCTACACCCTCCGCCGCTTCCTAGGCCAGCGATATGTCTATACCAGCAATCCGGCCGTCGTGCAACACATACTGAAGAACCGTTTCCCAATTTACCAAAAAGGCCAAGCCTTCCGCCAAACGCTCACTGACTTTCTGGGCGACGGAATCTTCAACTCCGACGGTGACAACTGGAAATTCCAAAGGCAAGTCGCGAGCCATGAATTCAACACTAGGTCTCTGCGTAAATTCGTCGAAAATATCGTCGAGACCGAGCTCAACCATGGCCTCATTCCCATTCTCGCTACGGCGGCTGCCCAAGATAAAGTCCTGGATTTTCAAGACATACTCCAGCGATTCACATTCGACAACATCTGCAAAATCGCCTTCGGGTATGACCCGAAGTACCTATCGCCGTCACTGGGGCCAAGCAAGTTCGCGCAAGCTTTTGACGCCGCCACCGTGATCAGCAGCAACAGGTCCGCTTACGCGATTTCGTTTATCTGGCAAATACAAAAGCTTCTCAACATCGGGTCCGAAAAAAGACTCCGAGCGGCAATCTCTGAAGTGCGTGAATCCGCCAAGAAAATAGTCAAAGATAAGAAACGCGAGCTCGCCGAGGGAGCTTCCCCGGAATCAGCAGACGTGTTGACAAGGTTCTTGAGTTCAGGGCATTCGGACGAGGAGTTCGTTACAGATATAGTCATCAGCATCATATTGGCAGGTAAGGACACCACTTCGGCGGCTTTAACGTGGTTTTTCTGGCTTCTTTCGAAGAACCCAGAAGTGGAGAAGAAGATTGTGGAGGAGGTAAGACAAAAATCAGAAGCCCCAGTGTATGATGAAGTGAAAGATATGGTGTACACACACGCAGCGTTAAGCGAAAGCATGAGGCTGTACCCGCCGGTGCCGATGGACACGAAGGAAGTAATGGAGGACGACGTTTTGCCAGACGGAACTAGAGTGAAGAAGGGGATGAGAGTTACGTATCACGTGTACGCGATGGGGAGAATGGAGAAGCTGTGGGGGAGCGATTGGGCGGAGTATAAGCCAGAGAGATGGTTAGAGAGAGATTCAGGGAAGTTGAGGTTCGTGGCGAGAGATTCGTTCAGCTATCCGGTGTTTCAGGCGGGACCAAGGATGTGCTTGGGGAAGGACATGGCGTACTTGCAGATGAAGAGAGTGGTGGCTGCCATTTTGACGAGGTTCAGGGTGGTTCCCGCATTGCCACAGGGGGTGGAACCACAGTTCGTTCCCTTCCTGACCTCCAAGATGAGGGGCGGCTTCCCCGTTAAAATTCGTCCACTGCCCTAAACATGTAATATAGATTGGAATAAACTATTAATGCACGCGCACTATGTGCACAGTGAGCATTTTATCTACATACAAAGAAAAACTAGTTGTGGCCATGGCCTTATCCACTAGTAGTACCCGGAGTGGAGAGGAGTAATGTGATTAAGTAAAAGTTATCTTGGATGTGTAAGTGGGTAAGTAAATGTGTATTTGTTGTTGTTATTAAAAAAAGTATTTTTAAATTCTACTTTTATAATGATAATTATATACTTAGTCAACATAATTATACAAATGTAAATAACAATAAACATATTAATAATTGAGATGAAATGGAATAAAATAATATTAGAAGTGGTCTATATATCATACATAAGATGAAAGCATATATTATTTAAAATTTTAAATTGATTTCTTAATATTATGTAAAAAGAATGTATAATTATTGAATATTTATAATTTCAAAAAATGCTATTTTTTATCATAATATTATTTTTTAAGAAAATTTATTTTAAATGAATGGAATAATATTTCTAGTAACAAATGAAATTAATTTTTTATTTTATTATTTAAATAACTTTTGAGGACCAGACCAAACCTAGTATCGTAAACTAAGTCGGTTTGATACATTTCACAAAGACTAAGAGTTGGGTTGACTATTAACTTGATGTTATCCTGTCATTCTAAATCCCAAAATAGTCCTAATATCTCATTTAATAACATTTTTGTTCCATTCTTCTTACCCTATGCAAATATTTCACTCTACTTGGGACCAAAAATGATCGATAAAGATAGATAATTCATTTAGATCAAAATGAAATTGACCAAATTAATAGATCTTGCTCCACTATTATAATATTTTATAAGTTCATATTTGATATTTAATTGAATTTTTTTCTATATTAAATTTGACTTATATTTAAAAAAAATTTATGCAAAATTATGAGTCCATTTAATTATAAATGTTAGGGAAAATTATAATAAATTATGAGTTAATATTTATTGTAAATGAGCATAAAAATTAGAAATTCATTTATTTGGAGATCAAAACACAATCAATTAACCATTATATTTTCTCATATTAATTTGTTTAATTTTCCTTAATTTTTTCCTCCCACACAATGTCTCTATGATCTCACGCAAAAATAAATGCTTATAGCCAATCTCTTTCCAAAATGGTGTTGCTAATCTCATCTACTTGATTAGTTCCTCTTCTGAGTCTTGAGTCTTGGGAAACTTACCTAAATACTAATTTGTTTCAAAAAAATTATTTTTAAATTATTACTTAAAACTACTTCCCTAAAATCTAAGACATCCTTTCCTAAATCAAAGTTTTATGATAGATGCAACTTTCCTCTTTGCAGAGAATAATTCTAAGATAATGATCTAATCATTATATATGTACATTATAATTAAAATCTTCCACAAATTTTCATTCACATTAAAATTATACCCATGTGCATTAATGCACACATGTTCAATTCTAGATTATTGAATTTTAGAAAACTTACTTTACTAGCAATTTTTTTTTGTTGAGAAAAATATTTTATTAAATTTTAAGGAAGTTGTAATAAAAATCACTTAAAACTCAAGTCAAAACTTTCCTGAAATCTAACAACTAACTACTTTCCTAAAACAAAACTTTCTAATCGATCATTAATTATATATACGCTGGCGAGTGCTTCCTCCATCATGAAAACATATTTCCACACCATCTTGTGATCGATTCAATTTTCTCTGTATACTGCTTTCTCTCTGTCACTCTGATACAAAGATTTGAAGAAGACAAGACACTGAAAGAGAGAGAGAGAAAATGGATTCCAAGGCTGGGATTAGGGCAAAGAGTTTGTTCTTCTTCTTCTTGTGTTACCTTCTGATCTTACTCACCTGTTTGTGCTTGACCAGTGATGCTGCAGCTGCCGCCGCCGGAAATACCTGCGAGAATGGGACGCTCGCAGAGTGCAATGAAGGAGACGATGAGATGCTGATAGATATACACGAGGTTGATGGCGAAGCAGAAGAATCTTAAGTTCATATCCACAGGAGTTTTCCGGCGAGATTTACTAGTCTGTAACGGCGGACGCCGCCACAGCCAATCAGGAGGTTGCCTTCCTCCTCCTTCTAATCCTCCCACCAGAGGCTGCTCTAAGTTCAATCGCTGCGGATCTGACTCTTGACATCTCACTCAAATCACTCAGTTATTTGTGTTTCAATTTTTTGAGATTAATTTTTTAAGTAGATTGATTATATGATGTCTTTTAAATTTTGTTGAGCTTGTAAATATATATATATATATATTTTCGGGATATATAAGCGTTAATCTTATGTCAGATTTTTTTATTGGAATATTTTTTTGTAATTTAAATACATATTGGACTCTTTTTTTCCCCAAGAATGAGACATATTGTAAATATTTTCACTCACCTTCATTCGTGTTATTCATTGTATTGAAGTATATATAAATATCAATAAATAAAAAATAGAAAAATATCACAGGTTTTGTTTTATAATGAATATATATGTATATGAATTAATCGAGTATATTTTAGTAAAAAAATTTAATTTCAAATTAAAATTGAATACAATTATATTTCTTAAGGAAGTTCATATATATTTTAAAATATAAATAATTATTTAAATTTAAAAAAATATTTAGATAAATATATCTAGCATTTATTTATTTTTTGACCAGGAAATAAATTTAACATTTCAGGGGTACCTGAAATTATATATATATATATATATCTATATATATATGTTTTGATTATTATACTAAAGGCGATAGTCTCCAATTGACGAACAAGAATTTGAACAAAAATAAAAAGAGAAAAAGGGGAAGCAGTGCGTCTTATATGTTAGTGTTGCGTCACTACAGGGGAAAAATCTTCACGAAAAAGTTAAATAATATTCTAAAAAAATAAAGAAGATAGAAAAAAGCCAATTTAGCCTTGCCTAATTGGAATTGTTATTTTTCAGTGCAACGATGTTGGAGTACTTCACTGCTGATAAACGAAGAACGAAACAATAAGACTACGCATTATGAAATCCATGAGCTTAATTTTTTTTTCCAAATAAATATATTTTATAATTATTACTTTTTATGTTACTGAAAAAACTAAACTTATGTTATATAAAAATATTTTAAAAAAATTAATGTCAAGATATAGAAATTACGTGTACACACACATATATACATACATACAAACATATATTAATTCTTTTTGAAATCTCATCTTGTGAACCAGCTTTAACCAATTTTAGCTATATACTGAACAACGCATGTTTGGTTTACTTATGGTTTGACATTGACTCGGCAATTCTTCACACTTGATTAACAAGACGCCAATCTGCCTGCTCTGAATTACACCCAATGAAATATAATAAACACATAATGATTTCAAAATTATTTTTGAAATCATTATAGTATATAATGATTTTTAGTATATAATGACAAAATCTTTTTCTTTGTTTGGCCAATAAAGAAAGAAAGATCTTGATGCAAAATTATAGTATATAATGAGAAAATTGTGGATGATTTATTCTTCAGAGTCACATTGCTAACCTTTGTCTATTATTTAGTGATTCCTCAAATTGGATAAAATGGAGTCAACCTAAATAAGACATATCTGGTTTCTTTACTGATAATATTTTGAAGATCAGCTACAAATCAGTGTAACTAAAAAATTCAACCTAAACAAATTGATAATCACTTCTCTCATACTTTTTCTCTCTCCACACACATAAAAAGGCTTCTCTGCATATGATATGTAAAAATTAATCTGTAGCGAAGCCAAGCACGTACAAGACACGATATCAATATGAACATATATATGCCACCATGATGAAACTAATGGTGTTTAAATGTAATTTGGCATTGTGGGGACAACCATGAGAGCCATATGAACACCACAAGGCAACAGTTTGGCCAAATTTAGAGCTTGAGCTTAAATCCATATATATCAGAAGTGCAATCTCCACCAGGATATCTCATCTCATGTGCAATGGTAGGACCATCAGGTTCAGCTCCAAAGTCAACAGAGAAGTTAGGGTTAATATTGAGGCCACCATTCTCAATATCAACATCAATCTGTAACATGTGAGATCCTTTTTTTAAAAGTTCGGGGTAGAGATGTTTATCCCATCGAGCTGTTTCCCATCTAAGCTCAACTGAATCATCTGAGGTCCTCCTCTCAACTTTTGTCCCTGAAAAGGTAAAGATTTGATCTCACAAGTATGCATCACTTGTCATGATAGCATCAATAGCACAAAGGGGGAAATCTTTTTTGTTATAGAACTGACAAATTGAGTACTACTACTGTTCATGTTTAGCATCAAATAGATTACTAGGAAATGTAGAAATGGACAGTAGTACCTATTGCTCTGTATTACAGAAGTACTTGAGATGAACACAAGAAACTGTAAGAGGCAACATTGCTTCTTTTTTTAACCATACGTTTCTTTGCCTGCTAAATTTCCTTAATCATACAAGGTGACTAAGACCTACTTACAATTATAATGCCCCATTTGATAGGAGGTACAAGGAGTCCATTGAATAATCCTGTTTGTTATACATGTTCCATAATTGAGGAAGGAATCTATTGAATTCAGACAAGCATAAAAAACAAGGGTAATAATCATTGAAAATATAAAATCTATAACAAGTTACGCTCTTCCGTAAGTTATAAATAATGTGGCTCATTTCTCATATTATATCCAATATCTAAAGTGTCTAGTTATACATAATTTATACAAAGTTCATTAAGCCTTTGTTATTATTTTTCCATTCCAATATATCATGAAAGTGCGAGGGTCATTTCCCCATTATTCTTTTCCATTCCAACACTGTTTTCGATCTTCAACTAAATATCCAAATGGAAAAACATTCTCATTGCTTTCTATATATTAAATGTAATCATTCCATTCTATTCACATCTTCGTTCCTTTTTATCATTGTACCTAACAATTCTGTCAACAAATTGACCCTAAGATTTCAAACCTCCACCCATACTTTTGATGGTGAAACAGTAAAATCATAACACAAGAAAAATAGCACATATATGTAAGTGTTGCTTTACATCTAATTTAATGTTTTGATTAGTGTGAAGGTAAATATATCACTTAATGAATAAGTAAAAACATAAAAATTAAAAATAACAAAGTAGGATTTAGGAAGAAGCCATCTATTTCTAACATGGTACCCGAATAAATAACTAACATAATGTAACAGCTCCAATCAGCCAAATGTTTTATGAAGTGACCTCTGTGACATATATGGAACAAGTAAAAATCAACTTGTGCTCCTAGCTACAACAAGAAGAAAAAGAATGATGAAAATGTCGCAGCTGCTCTTTCTTACTTTGTAAATTCTTTTTTTCTGATATGAGTAAAAAATCTGCTTAGAAATCTTCATCCATTACTATCATGATCCTAACATGTTGAATGAGCACCAAATTCCTCCTAAGAATTTGTATGTCAAATCAACTGATCAACTCAAGGCTTATATTTTACAAGATATTCAACAGCAGAAAGACTAAGATTGATGATTATTTAGATTAACCTGAATCTCTGGAACACCAAACTGCTGATGTTTACAATATTCAAAGTACAGCAACCGATCATCAAGAGACATCAGAAAATCAGTGATAAGCCCAGGCATATCAGGAAGAATCCAGTTTTGCACTTTCAACGGTTTCACTGATAATGCAATCTATAAGATCAGTTCAGAGTTTAGACTATAAGTACTACCAACCAATAAAATGTGAAAGATATACATTATAGTTTTCTTTTATGCAGCTCACGGCTCCATGCCCCATCTGGGCTCTTAAAAAAATCGTACCATATTACTTGTCAATGCACAGCGAACAAAACCTGTATCTTTAGAAGGATCATGAAGGAACCTTATCTGCATTTAACATAAATTAGTTTACATAACAACAGGAAGTTTTAGGCAAAGTCTTTGCCCACTAATAATGAAGAAAGTTCATCATAGGCCATGGAAGCAGCTGTATAAATTATGTTAAAAAGCTTTTCTCCAAGGGTAAAATCTCTATATCACCAGTGTCCAATGTTTGTTTCAGTTCTTGGAGATGCCTCCCGTAAAAGCCATCAGAGACATGCTGTAAATAAGTTAAATCTTTCTTGTGAAGCAGCTGGAGTACCCCATGATGTGCTAATCATAGTCTTGTGCCGTGGTTGGTACCAAAAGTCATACTCATATAGTGGGCTGTGTCGTGATTAATTTCTCCTACCTAACATATGTAAAGCAACGTACCAAAATAATGTAATATAAAAAAAGTTCTGGTGAAATACTGATTATTCCATGTAAATAGTTAAATCAAACTTTTTGTCAGGTTTAATATCATAGACTATGCATATGCTGATGTAATGCTTAATCCACATGCACTGCTAAGATCATTTCATATAAACCAGCCTATAATATTATTGCAATCTGCATATATCCAAAGTCATTGTTAATTTCTGAATCCTCATCTTCTGCTTCTACAGTTTTTTGACATGAAGAAGAGAAAACTGAACCAAGAAGGTCTCACAAAAAAATCACAGATAAAACAGCTATAGAGATGAATAAGGATAGCCGAACTGAAGAGTCTTCACACTTCACATATGTAAGGACTCAATATGATGCTTGAGCTGCAATCTAATGTAGAATGTAGTACCCTCCTTTCAAGTTAAATTCAGAATCAAGAAGAAGAAATCCATTTCCCGCAAAATTTCCATCTTTATCTCCAAGGCATGAGATCATTATATCGCCAGAAGCAAGGCAATGGGATGATGTATGTAGATAAGCTAATCCAGTCTTGCTTATGGTATCTTCAGGCTTAACAACCTTGTGCAAAGAATATAATCTTAATAGTAACAGCTTTTTATAAGGTGACTACAAGAGAGGTGGTATTTTAGTTGAAATCCAGAACTTTTCTTAAAGTATATATTACACGCATAAATACTAGCAGTTTTGTATACTGCAGAACTATTTTTAGTAGGAGAGAAGATATGTTTTTAGACAGAAGAATTAAGCAAAAAGGAGGAGGATTAAATGTCCTCCAAAACCGACAAGTAAAACAAACCAGCAAAGTGGAAAGCAGAGGGCCAAAGAGACTTGGAACTGTGACAAAGTTGTCCGATACATTCTTGAGAATCTAAGGCAGATTATATGCCATTAGAGGATGGCAGAGCAAAGACGGAGAAAATGGCAGAAAGTAACACACCATGCCTAGGTTTAAACCAGATTTATTATGTTATTATATACACAATCCTTTTGTTGTATATATAACATAATATATTGAATTTATGTATACCCTAGGCTTATTCAATACGGCCAGTGATACAAATTTATAGGTATAATGATTGCTGAAGAAAGCTTTTCAAATTTCAAAAAGGAGAAGGAAAAATAATATCAACGACTTGTTGAATGAAGATGGTGAGTGGGAGCAGGATAGATTAAAAGACATGGCAAATCCTTATTTTAAAACTCTCTTTTTTGTTTAAGAAAAAAAAATCTCTTTTTTTGAAGAGCCTGGTCCTTCCAATTATACCAATTTGAGATGAATTTTTCTTGTCTGAATGAAATGGAATTATATTCTATGAATAGAGAAATTACTGATGTTGAAATCAAGAATGCAGCTTTCAGCTTAGGTGCTTTCATCAAAGCCCTTGGTCCTGAAGATGGTTTGCATGTGGGTTTCTTTCACACCCAATGGCAAGTCATGGCTAAGCCTATCTACGATTTTGTTAAAAAAACTTAGGGCTTGTTTGATTCTGTTTTTAAAAATAATTTTTTTATTAAAATAAAAAAATAAAAAAATTTGTTTAATAAACCTGTTTTTTATAAATTATTCTAAGAAACACAAAAATAGAAGAATAGAAAGCTCAAAACAACTTTAAGGTGTTTTGTAGTTTTTGTTCTGCAAAACACAAAAATAGGTGAAAAATACCTACCTTGTTAATGGTAAAGTTATAAATTTTGAATAACTCATCTATCACTCACTAGTTATGATTTTGAAAACAATTATTTAAACAGATTTTTTTATTTTCTTATTTTTAAAACTTATTCTCAAAAACAGTTTTACAGAACCGTTTTGAGAATAATAAAACAAAAAATACTGTCAAACATACCCTTAATTTCTGGGATCCAAATGTCATTGGAAATGTGAACGACACATCTATATTATTCTCATTCATAAGATAGAGCATCCTATTTCATTGTGCAACGTAAGTTATAAAATCATTACCAGGCTTTATTGCGAACCATCTAAATCGGTTGTTTGGATGATTTGATTGGGCCTGATTAATGTAGTTTCATTTCGCGCCAAAGTGGCGGTGAAAATATTGTCATAGCTCATGAAATTATTCATACTATGAAAATAAAGAGAGGAGAAAAGGATTTTATTGCAATCAAAAGTTGATCTTGAAAAAGCACATGAAGAAATGCATGATATTCTTTTGAAGAGCTTTAGTGGCGGCAGTTAAAATGGTCTTTCATCAAAGGAAACACTTGAAGGTACAGATAGGGAGCATCTGCCTTGCCCTGAAGCCTATATAGCTCAGCCACTGTAGTTAAGGAAAAGTTCAATAAATCATATATCCAGCTATTTTTTTTTTAATGGAAAGACGAAACATATTAAATAAAAAAATCCATTGTATGATATTCCATTACTTTCTATATGATACTTTTCACTCCATCCAGCCATAAATATAAGATATTTTACTTAATCTTAAATATATATAATTATCTATAATACGAGATATTATTTATTATATATTTTCAAAAAATTATACTACTTGATTAATTTTAAAAGAGAAAGAAAGGGATTAAAATAGGGGTGATTTTGAAAAAAAAAAGTTATTTTTGAAAAATTAAAGTAGTTAACTAACTTTTAACTTATATCCTTAATCTACATGATTCAGGTGAATTTTTTTTTTTTAACTTATACATTATAAATTTCATGTTAAATAAGAAAGGATAAACTAAGAGAGAGCTAATAAATGTATGTGTTTGGACTTCATTAAAATACATTGGTGTGGGTTACAAATTAGAGATATGAAGAAGATGAATTTGAGTTGATTGATTCGGTTTTGAATGGCAACCGAATCTCGTGACTTTTCAATTCTTCATGCGTGAGCTTGGCCATATATATGACACCAAAACTGTTCTGTTTTAATTAATGATTGTTCTTTTCTTCATTTTACACCTTCATCATCCATTAAATGGCTGGTCATCTATGAAGGTTCAGCTAAACAGGTGGTTGATGATTGCTGTTCCTTAATTATGCATTGGATTACATTTAATGGTTCAGATAATTAACTTTTCATGGGCTAATGTTCTATCATTTATGAATTTTCTCTGTACAATTTTAATATAAATGTAATAATTTTGTGATGTGTAATTTTGTGATGATAGATAAACTGGTGATTTTGTGATGTCTCAACTAAAGGAATAGATTGAGAAGGAAACGGCAGTTGGTTACAAGATAAAGCAAGTGATGATGGGCAAGGCAGGCAGAGTATTGACTAAAATATCAGCTTTTTCATGACTTCAATTTTTTTTTAATGGACTTTAAATTTAAGGCTTCAAAATTTTCATGGCTTTAGATTTTACTTCCTGGATATTATCATGATGCAAGCTACTAAAATGCAAAATCAAAGTGAGATGTATAATCTTAAATTTATGTTCATAGTAATTTTGCAGTTTGTTTTATGCTTTTGGCTTTTACAAATCTATCCAACGTTTGTTTTATGGTGTTTGTGATACTAAAAATTTCTCCTATCTGTTTAGAAGCATGAAACAATGGTGGCTAATATATTTCATTTAGTTTTAGTGCTGCAGGTTTTTTTTTTGTTTTCCTTAATATTCCAACTCTGGTTGAATGAATATATTTTTCTCAAAAATCAGTCTTCTGTTTCTCCAAGAAAAAGTAAGTCATGCTACGTACGGAGAATAATTTTTTAAGACTCTTGAAACATGGTCTTTCGAATAGATTCTTTGTTTTAATGCAAAACAAAATTTGATTTAAAAAAGTCATCAATGAGATTTTTTTCCCCCTCAATTGCCACAATTTATTTAATGACATCTGTAAATATATTTAATAACTTCAATAACTCAATCTCATGATTATGCATATGATATTATTGAATCAAATTGTGTAGCCTTTGCAATCAATCAACTAAAAAAACGACTTGTATTCTTCCTAATGTCTAATCTTGTTTTTCCCCTTTTCTATAAAGTGCTGTTTAGTCCTCTAGCTTTTCCAAATTGGTTCTTATGTGGTAGTATAATATGTATATTGCGTTCAAAGATTAGTAAATTTACGTTTCCTTGTGTTACAGGATTGGCATGCGAGCATGCGAAACTTGACCAATGATTGATATTGTTTCTTTGATGCACTTAATTTTGACTCATGTTAGATTCAATTGATACAATGCAGACGTCAATATAACTTTTGACAATATATTTCAATATGAAGTGATTTAGTCTCATTTCTTATAATTTTGTTGTGAAGCATTTTGTAATAACATTGGTCCATGCTAAAATTACATGCCTTAATATCAAGCCAATTTACTATTATGGCATTCAAATGCTGGCCTTTTGTTTTGACTTAACGATTTATTGAGTGGAACTTATGAATGTTGAATGAATTATATTATTAACTACTTTCTCCGGTTCATATCATAAATCATTTTGTATAACAAATTTTTTGTTCAAAACATAGGGCATTAGATATTTTTCTTTCCATTTTACCATTATCTTTAATGCTTCCATACTCATCATTTATGACCTTACAATGATAATATAATGGTATATTTAATAAGAGTAAAATAATAAATGTGGGTATTTTTTGTTAATTCAGCTGACTTCCCAAGAGGGGGTGAATTGAGAAGTATGGATTTTTCTGCAAAAATGAAATATAGTAGTGATAATAAAAGTTACTGAAAACAGAGTATAGGATAAAAAAAGCAATTGCAAAGTAAATGAGAAGAGAATACAGAGATTTATCCTGGTTCGGTCTACTTTACTTGACCTACATCCAATTCTCAAGCCACCACTTAAGATTTCTCCACTATGTCTTACAAGATTTGAATGGGTTCTTGCAAAAACCGTAGTACAACCCTAGCTCAGACTTTGAGCTGATCAAAACAGTCTCACTCTTCTCACTCAAGAGCAAGAACAAATCTCTTAGTGTCTTCTTGTTAGATATGCTGGCTTCCCAAGAGGGGGGGTGAATTGGGAAGATTAAAATTTTCTGCAAAAATTAGAAGAGTGATGAAGGCAAGAATGACAGTAAAACAGAGTATAAAGGTACAGTAAGATAAAAGCAGTAAAAGAGAGGGGAAGATACAGATGTTTATCCTGGTTCGGTCTCTTTATCTTAACCTACGTCCAGTCCCCAAGCAACTACTTGAGATTATCCACTATCTTGCAAGAATTCCGTGGGCTTCATACAATTGCCTCAGTAAAGCTTTGATGCTATGTTCTTAGAGCTTATAACCCTTCTCTTTGCACTCTAGCTAAGTACTTCCCAAATCCTTTGTGATAATCCCTCACAAGAAAATCTTTCTTCCAGATGAAGATAAGATTGATTATAAAGAATGAACTCTCTAATTTAGAGCGTATATGAAAGTTGAAGTGCAGAAGTATGAAGTATGAGAGTAAAAGACTTTGAGTTGAGAATTTGACAGAGTTTTAGTATATATAATGTAAAATTCGTTACCCACAACTTCAAATGAAGTTCTATTTATAGATGTTCAAGATCTATCCGTTAGTTGTAGTAGCCATAGGAGTTCCCATTGGCTTGGCCTTATCCATGCCAAACTTTTTCAGCAGCTCTTTCAGATATTTTGATTGGTTGAGGAAGATACCATTAACACATTGCTTAATTTGCAATCCAAGGAAGAAGTTAAGTTCACCCATCATTGACATTTCGAACTCACCCTGCATTAGCTTAGAGAAATTCTTGCAAAGAGATTCATTAGTAACACCAAATATAATATCATCAACATAAATTTGAATAATAAGTAATATTTGCTTTCTTTCTTAGTGAACAAAGTAGTATCTACTTTCCCTCTACTGAATCCTTTTTCAGTTAGAAAGTTGCTTAACCTTTCATACCATGCTCTGGGAGATTGTTTTAAACTGTAAAGAGCTTTCTTTAGTTAATAAACATGGTTTGGTTTTGTAGAGTCCCCAAAGCCTGGAGATTGGTCTACATAAACTTCTTCCATGATATATCCATTCAGAAAAGCACTTCACATCCATTTGATATAACATTATATTTTTCATGCATGCATATGCCAACAGGATTCTACTTGCTTCTAATCTTGCAATTGGAGCAAAAGTCTCCTCAAAATCAATACCTTCTTCTTGATTATATCCTTTGGCAACCAGTCTTGCTTTATTTCTTATAATTGTTCCTGATTCATCAAGTTTATTTCTAAAGACCCATTTAGTGCTAATGATAGGGTGATTTCTAGGTCTAAGCACTAAATCCCAAACTTGATTTCTTTCAAAGTGATTTAATTCATCTTGCATGGCTAGAATCCAGTATTCATCAGTTAAGGCTTCTTCAGCACACTTAGGTTCAATTTGAGAAATGAAAGGACAGTTGATCATCTGATCCCTTAGCTATTTCCTGGTTTTAACTTTCTCTTGAACATCCCCAATCACTTGATCAATAGGATGATTCCTTTGATGTCTCCAAGCTCTGGGAAGTTCTTTAGATACATCAACATTATTTTCATCCTCAAAGTATTTCTCCTGAATATCTTCATCTATGTTAATAGATTCAGATATTTTTGGAGGTTCAGTTTTACCTTATTCAGAAATATCTAAGTTCTTAAAATTCGAAATAAGATCATCCTCATCAATGATATGCTTGGAAACTGTTTCATTTTCAATAAACACAACATGCACAGATTCCTCTACAGATTTAGTTTTCTTATTAAAAACTCTATATGCTTTACTCCTACTACAATAACTCAGAAATATACTTTCATCAAATTTGGCGTCAAACTTACCCAAATTTTTCTTTCTATTGTTGTGGATGAAACATTTACAGCCGAACACATGCAGATGTGAGAGGTTTGACTTCCTTCCTTTGTACAGCTCATAAGGAGTCTTTCCCAGAATTGGTCTGATGTAGGCTCTGTTAATGATGTAACTTGCTGTGTTTGCTGTATCAGCCCAAAATACTTGAGAGAGTTCCTTTTCATTCAACATTGCTCTTGCCATTTCTCCAATTGTTCTGTTCTTCCTTTCCACCACTCCATTCTGCTGAGGAGTTCTTGGAGCAGAGAAGTTGTGATCAATTCCATGTTCATCACAGTACTCCAGAAAGCATGAATTTTTAAATTCTCCTCCATGGTCAGACCTGATAGACACAATAGAAATACCCTTCTCATTTTGCACTTTCTTAGCTAAGGTCACAAATGCATCAAATGTTTCACTTTTGGAAGAAAGAAACAAGGTCCAGGTAAATCTAGAGTAATCATCCACAATCACAAGAACATACAAATTTCCACCAATACTTTTTACTCTAGATGGACCAATCAGATCCATATGCAATAGTTGCAGTGGTCTAGATGTGGTGACTACATTTTTAGATTTAAAAGATGATTTAGTTTGTTTTCCTTTAAGGCATGCATCACATTCTTTGTCTTTTTCAAAAGAGATTTTTGGTAAGCCAGTGACTAACTCATTCTTAACCAATTTTGACAATTGGTTCATGTTAACATGTGCTAATCTTCTATACCACAACAAACTATCATTATCCTGACTAATCAAACAGACAGAATCTAAGGAAGGAAGTTCATTAAGATCAATAGTATAGCAGTTACCATCCCTTTGAGCCTTAAGGATTACTTTGTAATCACTTTTTTGGATGACCAGGCAAAATTTTGAGTCAAATAGTACCCAGTTACCTTTGTCACATGCCTGACTCACACTTAGCAGATTGTGATTGAAGCCAATTACAAACAGCACCTCTTTAATAGATGTTTCTGGATTCCTGCCCACAATGCCAATTCCAACTATTTTGCTGTATTGATCACCTCCAAAGGTCACCTTTCCTCCCTTTTTGTCTCTAAGGGTGATGAACTTCTCCTTGTCACTAGTCATGTGACTTAAGCATGCACTGTCCATATACCATTTGTTGCTCTTTCTTGCTTTAAGATAGATCTGCAAAACAAAGTTCAGAGTTTCTTTTTAGGTACCCAAATTTGCTTGGTCCTTTTTTGTCAGTGGCATTTTCCCTAGATACAAGTGTATCTTTGGGAACCCATTTTACTTTCCTGTCAAGTCCATTTTTCTTCAATGCACATGAACTGGAAATATGTCCCTTCTTGTTACAGAAGTGACATGTGGTGAAAGGGCTACTAGATTGTGATGTAGGAAGAAAACAATGCAAATAATATTTTTGTTTCACATATTTTGGTTAATTATAGGATTCAATGCGATTTAAAATATGATCTTTCTTTTTATGCCCATTAGCATGCACAAAATACCTCATATATAGATTTTGATTTTTCTTTTTAATCCTTTCTTTTACTGCACAAGGATCATAGCCAAGTCTAGCCTTTCCTTGTGTGATTCTCTGACTTCCCATTAAAGCAAACAACATATCTTTACCCTTAGTAAGTCTAGCCATTCCTTTCAGTAGATAGTCATTAGTTTGCTTTAATTCAATACATGATGTACAACAAGCAGATTCAGATTTATGCAGAGATGTAATGTCAGAACTACTACACTAAGATTCTAGCTTATTAATCTTTTTCTTAGCCTGTCTTAGTTCTTTAGCTATCTCAATAAATTCATCATGCAATTTATGAAATGCATCGAGTTATTCAGAATAGGAAGGTTCAGATTCATATACCTCATCCTCATGATCACTGATGGATGGATTTTGAGTTTCTTTAGATGCAAGTGCCATCAAGCAGATATTGGCAATTTTATCTTCATCATCATCTTCTTCATCTAAGCTGTTGCCCCAGATTGATGAGATGTATGCCTTCTTCTTCTTGCTCTTGTCAGCCGCTTTCTTTTCCTTCTCTTACTTCTTTAGGAATTGTGGACAATCTCATTTAATGTGCCATTGCTTTTTGCATTCGTAGCAGGTGACAGGTTCTTTTCCTTCTTTCTTGTTATCTACTGCTGCTCCTTTCTTGAAAAATCTTTTATTTCTTTTCTTGTTGTAAAATCTTCAGAATTTTCTAACTATCATAGCCAAAGTTTCTTCATCTAATTCATCTCCATCATCATATTCTTCTTCTTTCTCTTTAGCAGCTTTTAGAGCAAGACTTTTCTTTTTCTTGTCTTGTCCTGCTTCCTTGAGAGCCTTTATCTTTCCCTCATATTCTTCAAAGCTACCGAAGAGGGCTGTGACTGAGGCCATTGATTCTCCTTTGGCTTTCTCTATTGCTGTTACTTTGGGTTGCCATTCCAGAGGAAGAGCTTTAAGGATTTTTCTTACTTTCTCTGGCTGGGTGTACTCCTTGCTAAGACTCTTCAGTTGATTCATAATAAAGGTGAATCTCTTTTGTAGGTCTTTGATGCTTTATCCTTCCACCATTATGAAACTTTCATATTCTCCAATGCAGAAGTTCAATTTGTTTTCTCTTACTCCACTGGTTCCTTCATGAGAGATTTCTAAAGTGTCTCACATACCTTTGGCTGTGGAACATTGTGACACTCTGTAAAATTCGTCTTGGTTTAATGTACTGACTAGGCGTGTTTTGCCTTAAAGTTCAACAAGACTCTTCTCCTATCTTCCTCATTCCACTCATCCTCTGGCTTCTCCTTGTATTTTTCATCATCCTGCAGTTTCGTTGGGACAAAGTCTCCCTTTTGGATGACAGAACAAATGTCCAGATCAATGGACTGTAGATAGATCTGCATTCTCATCTTCCAGTATCCATAGTGATCTCCATTAAAGCCAGGTGGTCTGTTTGTGTTGTTTTCCTCAGGTAGTATACTTTCTCCAAAGCTAGTCATTGAATTTCCCGGACTGTTAGATCATTTGTTTGGAAATCCGGGCTCTGATACCACTTGTTAGATATGTTGGCTTCCCAAGAAAGGGGTGAATTGGGAAGATTAAAATTTTCTGCAAAAGTCAGAAGAGTAATGAAGGCAAGAATGACAGTAAAAGAAAGTATAAAGGTACAGTAAAGTAAAAGCAGTAAAAGAGAGGGAAGACACAGATGTTTATCCTGGTTCGGTCTCTTTATCTTAACCTACGTCTAGTCCCCAAGCAACTACTTGAGATTATCCACTATCTTGCAAGAATTCCGTGAGCTTCTTGCAATTGCTTCAGTAAAGCTTTGATACTTTGTTCTTAGAGCTTACAACCCCTCTCTTTGCACTCTAGCTAAGTGCTTCCCAAATCCCTTGTGATAATCCCTCACAAGAAAATCTTTCATCCAGATGAAGATAAGATTGATTACAAAGAATGAACTCTCTAATTTAGAGCGTATATGAAAGTTGAAGTGCAGAAGTATGAAGTATGAGAGTAAAAGACTTTGAGTTGAGAATTTAACAGAGTTTCAGTATATACAATGTAAAATTTGTTACCCACAACTTCAAATGAAGTTCTATTTATAGATTTAGGTCTTAACTATACGTTAGAGACAAGATCTATTCGTTAGAGACGTTACCTAACGGTTACTCTGAAAAACTATTCGTTCACCAACCGCATTTAATGCTTCTGACACTCAAAGTTCAAATTTTGGTTGGTCAACAGACGAATTTCGCAGATACTGAAAGTTAAAGACTTTAACGTTGAACTTCAAAGTTTGTCTGTTATGAAGCAAAGTTCAAATTTTCATCTTTGAAGAATATTTCTATGTTGAAACATATGAATTTTCAAGTTAAAGATCCTTTAATAAGTGTGAACAGTTAGCCCATATTGCCACAGTGCCTTCAATTTGAATTTTGGTGCCCAAAATTCGTCTGTCAGTGGATAGCTCAATAAGGCACAATAGTTCATCTTTTTGAAATTTGAACTTTCAAGGTTCAAAGTTCATCTGTCAGAGAGACCTCCTATCAGACTTAGTTCAAAGTTCAAATTTTTGAATACTAACATTCGTATGTCAACAGATTATCATAACAGACTTGCAATTTTTGTTTCTAAAGTTAGAATTTTCAAAATCAAAGTTCATCTGTCAGTGAGCTAATTTTAGATTCTTTTTAATCTTCACTTTCAGATAAGCTTTGAAATATTCTCAGATGAATTTTCAATTTTTATGAATTGTAGTTTATCAGAAATTCGAATTTTCAAAACTCAAAGTTCGTCTGTCAAAGAAAGGCTCTCATCAGACTCATGTAAAAGTTCAAATTTCTGTATTCAAAGTTCATCTGTCAGAGGGATCTCTTTTCTGACTAACTTATTTTCAATTCGAAATTCGAATTTCAAAAGCCAAAGTTTGAACTTTCAAAGCAATAATTCAACTATATCACTTTAAAGTTCGTCTGTTAGTGGGTATTTTTCAAAGATTCCATGAATTAACATGGAATCAGATTTCTAAAAACATTATTTTGCCAATTCAAAGTCTTTTACTCAGATCAAACATAGTAAGAGATCCTATATCTAAACTTGTGTGCCGATTTTACTTGGATTTCTCCATTTGGGATCTTCCATGACCTTTGATATCTTCTTTTCAAACTCTAGAAGGTTGGTTTGGAATCATCAAAACACTTGATTCAACACTTCTCACACTAAGTGCTATCTATAAGTGTGTAGAGATATGCAAGTCAAGATATGAAAACTCTCTCTCAAAAGAGTGGATATGAAAATTTAAAGTACAATGAATGAGCTAAACAGAGGGTAAGTAAGCTTTAAATAAATCAGAAATCAATTCTACGGAGTTTTGGTGTTTTTATGTTTTTCTTCATTGCCTAACAAATTAAATGTGATCCTATTTATAGTTTTAAAGCAAAACTATCTATTGGAAAACATAATTAGCCGTTATTCTCAGAAAAATAGCCATTCACCTACCGCATTAAATGCGTTTGACAGAGGTTGTGCGGATAACCTCTTTAGGTTATGTGAATAATGGGGGACCATTGGCTCTTTGGTTTCAACGTTATATATTTGTTATGCGGATAACCTGGCTAGGTTATGCGGATAACTTCCATTCCAGAATGATTAAGTTTTAGCTCAAGAATATTTTCATGAAAACTTAACTCTGTTGTTCGGATAACGTTAAATTTTCTCAAAACTGAGTTTTCGGAAAACATAGGTTATCAAGATAACCTCCTCAGGTTATGCGGATAACCCATTTAGCTGAAGAAGGACCATGAGTTCTGTAACATAGGTTATGTGGATAACCTCTATTTGTTATGTAGATAACCTATTTAATCGAGAAAAGTCCAAGGGTGCTGAAACATAGGTTATGCAAATAACATATTTAATAGAGGAGAGTCCGAGTGCTCTGTAACACACATTATGCATATAACCTTCCTAGGTTATGCGAATAACGGGCTACACAGTATAAGTGGCCATTACTGTTCACTCCCTTTTGTGAATAAGGTAACCACCTTATCAGGATGATCACTTGGATAGACCTGAAGACATGGTACACTTCTATGTTATGTGAATAACCTCAACACTTATCATGAAATCGAAGAGGGAACACTTAGAAAAGTTTTGAGATTGAGACTTTATCTTCATGACATTCATTAATTATGCGTATAAGGTAACTCTTTTCATGAAAACCATTTTGAAAACATGAGCTAATCATTAATCATACAAATAGATGCCTTATTTAATATTGGTAGAATCAAAATTCAAAGCTTAACTACCTTCTTTTACGAATGAACTCCTAAAATATATGCAACAACTCTTCAACCTTCAGGAATTTCCAACCTTATTCTTCATATGACTTGTGTTCCTTTGATAATGGATTTCAAGCTCAATGTTGTTTAGAATCATCAAAACCATTTGAATTAACATTTTTTGCATTGATTTCAGGTAAAAAATGATTTTCTCAATATACATGTAATTGATACAAAATGTCTTATAATGTGGATTAGAAGGAGTACTAAGTACTGTTTTTTATCAGAATAAATTGACCAATTGGCAACATTGTTCATAGGACATCTTCATTGCTTGCTCTACTACTTTGATATCATTTTTTAGTTTCTTAAATCACCTTATCAAACATTGACACATAAGCAAATAGTCTCCACAGGCATTGCGTGGGGTTCAAACTCTAGTCCGCATTATAGCATAATGATTAAAATTGGAAATTTTCCGACAAAGTGAGGTTGGGTTTTCATCAACTTTAATTTGACTACAGAAATAGAAAAGCCACATTGACAACCCAACTAATCATCATTATCACTTGTTACTTGGTGCCTTTTTGGTTGAACTTTTTCAAAAAGAAACTATGGTTTTTCAAGATGATATATTTGATCAAACATAAATTATCTTTTTGAAAAATGAAAAGTAGGTTAAACTATAATTTTGAAAAATGAGAGAGATAGTTACTTTTCCTTTTCTAAAACCATGGTTTTACAAAAGAAGGAGATATTGATTTTATATTATATATCTAAAAATACTTTTTAACTCTTATTATCTAAATAGGTTTTTTGTCAAACTATGATTTTATAAAAAGAATATCCAAACATAATAACTTACAACAAACTTAATTTTACCAAACTTCATTTTTATAAACTTCATTTATTCTAACTTACTTTTATAAAAATGAAAACCAAATAGTCCTATGGTGTGCTTGATAGCTAGGCTATAATGGAGGCCAAGGCTATTAAGTTACATGATCAAGTTTAAAATGAGTCTATTATTATTTAATAATAACAGAGCTTGTGAATAATGGAGTTATGAATATTTAATATATTTTTAAATTATTGATGCCTATATACTATGCTGTAAAATAAAATAAAAAAGAAAGTGAGTTGTATCAATGTGTGCTAAGAAAACCAGACCACTGAGAATCGGCCACTAATCTGGTCCGGAACATGAGTGTAATCGGAGGAGGAGAGAACTGGTCAACAACCAGTGAAAATCGGAAAAACTAGTGGTTGACCGGTCCAATGAAAAAGATCTGAAAAGAGGGAAAATAGATGGGAGAGGCTGAGAGAGAAGAAAACCAACAAGAAGAGGAAAAGAGAAAGACAAAAGCCAATCAACTGATGAAGAAACAAATGAAGGGATCCTACCTCTTGTTGTCGATGATGGAGGAAGACAAATTGCTTATGGGAAGAAAATCAAACTAGAAGAGTGGAAGAGGAAGGACACACATTGGGAGACAGATTGAGAACAACAACAACGAGACGAGAGCAAAAGTGGAAAGGAAGATTGCGTGTCGGAGAGAATGGAGGATTTGGGAGTGATGGAATTGATGTCTCTTAGGGTCTGTTTGGCTCAACTGAGGGGATTGGAGGGGAGGGAATTAGAGAAATTTTTAAAGAATGGGTGATAAATCGTATTTTTATATATTTTTATCCTAATTACTTAGTCTTTTTATTAATGAATTTTGGCTAATTAAGAGTATTTGAATTACATTTCATTTTATTAGCCAATTTTAAATTAATGGCATTTATTTGATTAATTTTTCAATTTTATGTTTAAAATCCTCATTTAATCCTTTTGCACGGTGTGGATATTGCCTATTATTTTATTTTGTGTAAATTATTTGAGCTTAATTGAATATGATTTATGTTAATTTTCAATAAATTGAAAATAATTGAATTTATCTTATTTGTTAACTCAATCTTAGGTTATATTCATATTCTATATTTTTACACAATATGTCTATTGAATTTTATTTTATTTTGTTTTGTGCAGATTATGTGGAGATTCTTTCTGGAGACAAATTGTAATTATAACCTGACAATTTTGGATATAAATGAAGATATCTTTTGAAGTTTATTTATTCTAAATTTTATTTTTAAGAATATATTTAAAAATACTTAATTTTGGGTCTTTATAGGTAAATTTAATCTCGGCTCTTGAGCGGTAGTTTAACCCCTTGAATAAAAAGAAAAAGAAGGGTTTCGTGTGTGCGCCGCACGGGACGTGAAGTGAAGAAAAGAGAAGAAAAGGGAAAGAAAGAAAGGAGGACGCGGCCGAATATAAAAAAGGAATACAGGACGCCGCACAGGAGGTGAGGGGACGAATAAAAAAAATAAGAGGGCAGCAGACTCGTAAAAATCTGATTGTGTTGGTTCTTTATAGAGTAGTTTTTTCTTATTTCCATAACTAACTATATTTATTTTTTTCCACTTACTTTATCTTAAAGTCATAGGTTACTAAATATTTTTTATAATTAATCACAAATTATGAATATGATACTTTAATTAGAATTTGAGTTTAATAAATAGTTTGATTTATTTTAACTTATCCATATTTTTTTTCTTTATTTTTCTACTATTTTTTTTGCTACTGATTAAAGTTAATCAAGTTGTATAAATTTGGATTTAATGTTTAATCTGAGGAGTTTGATTGCTATAATTGGTTTATTTTAAAATAATAAAATATTCTAACTTTGTTTAAATAGTGTGCTATATTATATATTAATTGAGATTTCAATTAATTATAATATCAGTAGTAGTTTAATCTTTAGATAATTATTTATATAAATTTTTATTAGAGTACCAAGATATTAAACTAAACCAGATTAACAAACTAAAAGAGATTGTGAGAAAAATTTTGCATCAGTGAATTAATTTGTGACTGGTTACGCTCATTTAGTCTTGTCATTAGTTTATTAATTAATTTTATTTTAGTTCATTAATTGAGTTTAATTTCTAAATCCCGCTTATTTTAGTTAATTTTATTTTGGTTTATTTTTTATTTGATTAAGTAATTCAATTGGTTTCTTGGGAGACAACCTGGTTCGCTTATATTCCAAATCAATTTTTAAAATTAATTTTGGCCAGTTCAACAGGATTGAAGGGGAAGTGATTGAAAAGATTTTAAAATTTTTTTATTTGATGGGATTGAAGGAAAGGTAATTAAAGAAATTTTAATAAAATTTTATTTAATTCAAAAAAAAATTAGAGAAAATTAAGTAATAAATACTTTTTTATTTTTAAAAAAATCATAATTTAAAAAAAAATTATAAAAGAATAAGAAGGGGCCAATTTTTTTAAGGAAGGAATTAAATTCTCTTCAATTATTTTCTCCCCTTACAAAAATCCCTCCAAAACCTTAAAACCAAACACATTATTTGAAAAAAGAAAACGCTTGCATGGCCCACGTGTTCCACTTCACCCAATTTAAAGAGAATGGAAAATCTTTTTTTTTTTGTCCACCGAATGGAGACACAAATCTGACAACATATGGGCCCCAACAATTTGGATTTATAATGGATGGTACTAATTTTTAATTAATAACAATAAGAGTAAGATTAAAATGTCACTTCTCCCTATAATTTTAATTTGAAAAGGTATGTGTTTACATTCTCCAATGTTTTAAAATGCCCAAAAAATAATATATAAAAACAAAATGTGCAAATTTAATTTAGCTTCATAAAAATTATATTTACCCCCTTTATTTATCTTTTAAATTACACTTATTTTTTATCTTTTCTACTTTTTATATTTTTAACCCTATTTTAATTTTAAATTTAAACTTAATTTTTTTTAATTTAACTTTAATATAACTTTTAAAATTACTTAATAATGTCATTCTCCTTCTCTAATTTTTTTTCCCTTAAATCTTTACTTCTTCTTTTTGTTTATGTATTGAATTTTTTTTCTTGATTTAGTAATTTTATTTTAATTTTTATAATAACTATTAATTACAACCAGTCTGACCCTGATCTCATTTCAATTAGATTATTAAATCTTAAACCAATGTTTTGACCAGTTTAGTAACTAGTTTAGTTTTCTTAATAGTGCTCAATAATCAATGCTAGCTCTTCTTTTTATTTTTTTTTATCAATCTTTGGCCAATTTTTTTGTTAATTTCTTTCACTTATTCTCTTACTTTATACTTCAAATTATTAATCTACATTTTTTTAAAACAAAATGTTTCAAATTTAATTATAATTTGCCTCCTAAAAATTTCATTATTTCCAATAAAAGCATCAAATTATGTTTTCCCTCTATTCTTTTCTTACTCATTTTTTATTTATTTCTTAATTCTTTTTCTTTATGTGAGAATATTATTTTAAATTGTATAATACCTATCATTTATTTATATTTTAATTTTAAATTAATCCCTTAATTTAAATTTAATACGACTTTTAAAAGTGTTTGATAGCAAATATTTATACTATTTTCCTCTTTCAGGTTTTTTCCCCTAATCTTTGCTCTCTTTTTTTTTTTTGAATTTTTCTTTTACGTGATCACATCATTTGTTATGTTTGTGATATTTATTACTTACTGCTAGTCTGATCTCAGTTCAATCCTAGTTAAATTTTTAAACCTTGAACTAGCACTTTAGCCGTTCCAGTGGCTGATTTGCTTTTCTTAACATTGATAACAATATAGACCATCTACAATAATTGTTCAGAAGACATGACAGTTAGAGAGAAGATAATAGATGTGAGTCGCGTATAGGTAAAACCAATTGTTTTCCAACACTTCCCTCTGGAAAGAATTCAGAAACTTGAAATTAGATTTGCACCCTTTTTTTTTTTTAATCTTTTTAATCAAGTGAACAAGAGTGTGCAGTTTATGTAAAGAACCTAAATCCACATTACCAAAAAGAAAACAAAAAAGAAAAGGAACCTAAATCCAAACTATGAGGGTTGTATTTCATATATACAAGTCTTAAAGTTTTTAATAGGCCAAACCAGAGGGCTACGGCCTTGGTGCGAGCAAGTCTGTAATCCCCAATTATATGTAATGTAAGTAGGGCTTTGATGGGCTTGCAGTACAGCGTTAGAGTCCACATTAGGTTCGACCAAAATTTCTGAATGCACCTTCACCCAACCCAATTATAAAGAAGGTCTTTAATTAAGAGACCAAAAGTAAAAAAGAGTAAACGAAACTTGATAGCATCTTTTTATCGGGGAAAAGAAACCACCTCATAGAATCTGGAACATTCGAGCGAGTTTCAGTACAAAAGAGATGAGGCTGGAAGCAACTCGATGGTTAAAAGCAGTTGCGTTGTGTGGAAGCGTAGACACAGAAGAAGAACGGAAAGAAAGTGAGGATGTCAATCGTGCCGATCAACGAGGGAGGGGGCGGTGGCTCGTATTCATTATCGTGGTGGGATCCCATGGAGAGGCTACTGCTTGATACGCCTTTCCCTTTTCCGTCGGCCATTTCCAGTATTCTTGTGCCTCATTTGGATTTGGGGTTTGGATCGAGCGTGAATACCCTTGTGGACTGGAGGGAAAGCTCGAGAGGGCACATGTGGAAGGTGGTGCTGCCTGGCTTCACCGACGAGGATGTGCTGGTGGAGCTTCAAGACGATAGAATGCTGCAGGTGAGCGTGGAGAGCGGCAATTTCATGAGCAGGTTTAAAATCCCAGAGGATGCCGACCTCTAACGTCTCAAGGCCACTATGAACCATGGGGTTCTGGTTGTCACCGTTCCCAAAGGACCACCCAACACCCCTAATGTCAGGGTTGTTGAAATACAAGGCACTGACTGATGGTGATCCTCATCCCCCTTCTCTTTATCTTCTGTAATCTTTTGTGTGTGCACTGTGTTACGCTTCGTATTAAGTATATATAATTATATATCCCCTTTAAATAAGATGCCCGGTGTTCTGTTCCCATCTTCAATTTCTCTGCTTCGTGGATGCCAATATACTGCCTCCGCGCTAAACGCGTGCAGGACAAAGGGTTAGTTTGTTCCATTTATTCCCCCGTATTTGTGTCTGCGAAATTTCTGTTTCACGTATTTAAATCCTTTCTCGTTTTATTTTTAAATGAAAAAACTATTTTCAAGGTGGATCATTCTAGGAACGATGTACTAACTGATAATTGGCAGGAAGATCTAGTGAGAAGATAGAGGGTGAAATTCTCTCTATCACTTTTCATATGGGTCTTCCTCTTTTCTTTTCTGTTTTTTCAACTTTGTCCCTTCTCAGTAATAATAAGCTAAGGTTAACAAACCATCAATTCATACATGTTAATCCAACTTTTCCCAAGTATAAAAGGTTTCAAGAACTTAAGGGACATATTCGAATTAACACATAATCTTTGATAGATCTGATCTTACATTACAAAGAAGTTACTAAGGTGAATTATGATCGGATTCTTTCTGTTATATGGGTTTCTCATAAAAGGTAAGTGTAACACCTTAGTTTCTCAGCTCGTACATTGCCCTCAATTGTATAAGATCTAATACAATGCTAAGCTCTAACACAATGCTCGAGATATGAAAACTCTTGTCCTTCCATCTTAGTCTTAATGGGTGTCAAGAAAACATATGTGGAAATCTGTCCAACCACAGAGTCAATCTATAGCCCTCCTAGATAATGTAACCCTTTGTTAGCGAAAAACTGCTTAACTTGTACCATTTTGCTGAGAAATGTAGGAATCTGATCATGACCTGAACAATATTTAGTGCTTTCCTTAAAACATCTTTTGCTATCCCGTATATCAAGTACTCATCATCACAGGGTCCGTCAGTACTATTCTCAGGATCCAGTAGAAAATGTGCCTCATAATCTACATCTTCTTCTTCTATTATATAATCATGAGGTAGAGGAGGTGCAGATGGTACTGGGATTGTTTGTAGGAGTATAGCTGCAATGGGCTCTTACCTTGGTTGTGAGGTACCTTCTCCAAAATTCACATTTCTGTTCTCCTCTAGAGTACTACTAAAGCCTATACTCTCATCCTAGTCCAGGTGGAATCTATTCTGATAATCAGAGTTTCTGCTATGTCCTGATGATGGCATCTTCTCCTATCATCACAAAACATAGCAAATACAGTTAGTTATTCCATCTCAAAGGGAATAATAACTATATTTAAAAATTCAAACATTCAATTGCCCGAATCTTTAGCTCTGATACAAAAAATGTAACACCTTATTTTATCATATATTTTCCCGAGTAATAAAGCATATCTAATGTTCAAATAACTCATATTAGAGGTTTGAATCATTATAGAAACTATATTGGATAAAATAGAGAAAACAATGTTACTATTAATTTGGTTTCAAAGTTTTTGAATCATCAAAGGGTCCAAAATAATTAAAGTAAAAAAAAATGTGTTACTGTCCATTTGGTACCCAAGTTTTTTGGATAAATTTTGAAAAATTACAACTAATTCTAGAAAAATCCTATTAATGTGATTCAAGTCTCTAAATGAAGCTTGAAACATGGTCTACAAGGAAAAAATATAAAATTTGCATTGGTCTGGACTAATTTGTACAGTATATTGCTCAAACTTTCACTGTTCAAATAGTGTTTTTTTTTTTAGGATTTTGGCCATAAATTTAAAATTTCATTACTAACTCTATACTGAGCCAAATCATGCACTCTCTATGTCATGAGAAAGCTATATATGTCTACTTACAGTCATATTTTTCTTATACATTTATTTAGCCTAGGCAGGAAACATAATCAATTTGAATCACTAAGGATTAGAACATCATTTTTACTGGAACAGTCTTGGGAAAATTTGTATATTTCTCATTGTACAGCTCCAATTAAACTCAAACCAGTGGCATATTAACCTTAAAACATAAGTATTTTCATAAATATAAACCACTAAATTTTTGGAGCTCTGAACGATTTTATATCATTTTTTGAAAAGAACTATTATATTCAATGAAATTTGCAGCCTTCACATCATTATCCAGTTTTGATCATCAACTTTAAAATTACACTATAAATTATACATATATTCAAATTAAGTATTCTTTAGCTCATTGGAAAACTTGTTCTCTCCACTTTTAGAGCATATATAACACTTGATTTAATTGCCCTATTTTGGTCAAATAGTGTTGACTTTATTTTTATTGCTACAAAATGTGCTATTTCCAAGGTAATCATGGAAAATAGGCTTTATAACATGTTCACATGATCAATCCATCTTTCAAATCCATGCCAAACATTTCATAATGCTCATAAGGACATAATAGCACAATGTCACATATTTGAAAGCATATACATGGTTTTATATATTACTTCAAAATATACACTCATAGATTGAAAACACTATCAAGCATCATTCTTTTCTTCATTCTCCTTAGCTCTCTGAACTTCATTGCCGTAGCTCGTATCTATCATTTGGGATACTTGAGGGGATGAGATTTGGGGCAATCTCAGTAGTAAGTCATATTCAAAAAATTATGACATTCATTTCATAGATTAAATCACATTAAATTACATTTGAACATCAAAATGTCATATTGGTCATAAAAATTTTGGTAGCATAACGACTTAGAAAATAGATGTTCTGGGGATTAAAACCCCTCATATTACAGCCAAACCAATCAAAGAAAACACAATATTCAATGTGGCAGCTCAAATTCATCATAATATATCATATAAACATCATATGAACATAGTGAAAGAACATAAAGCAATAAATGGACTTAACTACCTTAGTGACTTCCCTAAGCTATATTCTATGCTTTCAATGGTTACACAAGACAACATTGAATAATGACTCAAACCATTGATTCCATAGTATAACACATATGGTTCAAATGAAACTCTTATAACCCTTAATTGTCCAAGTTGTCTATTTTAGCTTAAACTATGAAACATGTATTTGTTCTTAAGGTTTTTGTCCATGGAGAATCCATCTTTGGCATCAAATTAATGAAATTCCCACTCTAAGATTACCTTCTATTCTGACCGAAATCAACCCCAAAGGAAAAGAAATTTGTTTTACTGAAAACTTACTCAAATCATGTTATACTTACTTCCTTTTGCAAAATCTCACACCAAATCATTATTTTATGATTTTAAAACAACTTTCCTCCCTTATTCAAGCTTAGAATGGAATTGTACAGAGGTGAGGAAGGAAATATTTCATGAAAACTTAAGCCAAACAACCAAGGAAGATGCAAGAATACTAGGAAATCATAGGAGAATCACTTCCCAATTTCATAGAATTTTCTTCCTATTTTTTACTTGAGTTATCAATCAATATTTTACTCTGGTAATACCAATCAAAGGTGTTACATTTTTTACATCAACATTATGAAATTCTCATTCTACGATGGCTTTCTATTTTGACCGAAATTAGCCTCCCATGAGAAAACTTGAGTTTTACATTTACTTGCTTCAAAACTTACCAACCTTGCTTCTTTTCATAAAAACGCCTGCTCTCTCATGATTTTATGGTTTTAAAACAAATTTCCACACCTAAACAAACTTAAACCAAAACTGGACAGTAGTTGGAAGAGAAGAAATTTCATTCCAAGTATCTCAAAACACTTAGAAATTAACTAGAATACTTGGAAGTTGCAAGAAGATTACATACCAAATTGTTTCCTTAATCTTTCTTCCCTTCTTGCTTCCTTCATGTGGCTACCTTCTCCCTCTCAAAATTTTAGACTTTTCTCTCACTTTCTCATGCCCAAGTCTCGGCCAAAATGGGAGCTAGGAGGGGGTATATATAATACTACTAATTACACTTGCTTTTCCTTAATCACTTTGATTAAAGTTAATGACAACTTAGCCATTAAGTTGTCTTAACCATTAAGGCTTCCTTTTTTCCATATGGGGTTGCTAAGTGGCTTTCTGAATTAGGGGTATACTTGTCCAAGACACTATATAATTTTTCCAGTTTAGTAATGTCCATTTTTCCAATGAAGTGTGATATAATACATAAGGGATAATCATTAATCTTAAAAATAGCTTGCAGAGCAATTGTGAGTCCCAGATGCTAACTTTCCTTGATGCAGTTAATGATGCAAGGTATGATTAAGATTAATAATTATCTTGTAAAAGCTTTATTTGAATAAAGTGCTAGCCGCTTGTTTATATCTTATGACTGTGCTAAGAGGCGGGGTTTGATAGTCACTATATTACCTTATGATTTGCATGTGTCTACCCCTACAGGAAACAAAGCTATGACCTCCTATGTATGTCTCAATTGTGTGGTCCAGTATGAGCATTGTTGTTTGACTATAGGTTTAATTTGCATGCCTTTCCCTGGTATAGACGTTATCATTGGAATGCATTGGTTGTCTGCCAATAATGTTCTCCTTGATTGTAGAAATAGAACCTTAGTCTTGCCCGATCCTCAAAATGTCTTGTGTATTGAGACTAAACTTAATTTTCTATCGATCACTCAAGCTGAGAGATGCTTAGAGAAGGGATGTCAGGATTATGTGGTTTTCTTCATTACAAGGGTTGAAGTAGAAGAGGGTATTGAGGAAATCTCAGTGGTGAAAGAATTTTTAGAAGTGTTTCTGAAAGAGATTAATGGTCTACCTCCTAATAGAGAGGTTAAGTTTGCAATTGACCTAGTGCTAGGAACAATCCCTATTTCAAAGGTACCATATAGAAATAGATTGAGGAATTACTCGAGAAGGGATTTATTAGACCAAGTGTTTCTTCCTAGGGTGCTCCAGCGTTGTTTGTATGAAAGAAAGATGGGAGCCTTAGACTTTGCATTGATTGTTGTAAGCTAAATAAAGTTACAATTAAAAATAAGTACCCATTGTTCAGAATAGATGATTTATTACACCAGTTGGTCGGGGCATGTGTATTTGCTAAAATTGATTTAAGGTTTGGGTACCATCAGCTCCCGATCAAGGCAGAGAATGTTCCTAAGACTGCTTTTTGAACTAGATATGGGCATTATGAATTTTTAGTTATGCCATTTGGTCTTACAAATGCACCCATGATTTTCATGGACTACATGAATCGGATTTTTAGGCTATATTTAGACAGATTTATTATGGTCTTTATAGATGATATTTTAATATATTCCAAATCTTTTGTAGAGTACGAAGCGCATTTGAGAATTGTCCTAACCTTGTTGAAAGAAAAGAGCCTATATGCTAAGTTCAGTAAATGTGAGTTTTGGCTCACCGAGGTACAGTTTTTAGGTTATGTCATCTCCAAGGACGGGGTCGCAGTAGACCCAAGCAAAGTAGATGCTGTCCTGAAGTGGAAGAGGCCTAAAACTGTCACAGAGATAAGAAGTTTTTTGGGTTTGACAAGCTATTATAGAAGATTTATTAAGGACTTTTCCCGAATTGCATTGTTGCTAATGAGATTAACGAGGAAAGAAAAACCTTTTGCGTGGGATAGAGATTGCAAAAAGAGTTTTCATGAACTAAAACTTAGGTTAACCTTTTCTCCTGTATTGATCCTATCTAATCCCCAGAAATCATATGTGGTTTATTCATATGCTAGTAAGTATGAATTGGGTTGTGTATTAATGCAAGATGGAAGGATGATGAAAAATTTTGGAATTTTGGAAAAATTTACACCTAATGATCTGAAAGTTTTAAAACTTATAAATTTATCCTGAGGCAAGGGTAATTTTGTAAATATGCAATATTACTGTCAGAATGAAGCCTTCAACGAGACAAGTCCAAAGGTATATGTCACTGAGGGTTAATGTTTAAGAATAAAGAAATAATCAATGTCGAAGATTAAAAAGTAACTTTGTATCGATAAAGCTGCTTTTTGATCTGTAAAAGCTTAAAAGTCAGAAAGAAAAGTAATTGGACACATCAAAAGTAGCATTTTAGAGACAGTATAATAAAGTAATCCCCTATATAAGTTTACTTTAATTCTGTGTCAATAAAGTGAATTTACACTACAACAAGTAACTTTACTGGTTCAAGTATAAAGTAACCAATTCTGGACTGAGAAAATTATATAGTGTGTTGGATAAGTGTACTCCTTATTTAGAATGCCACTTGGCAACCCCATGTGGCAAAAAGGAAGCCTAAATGGTTAAGATAACTTAATGGCTAAGTTGTCATTAACTTTAATCAAAGTGATTTAGGAAAAGTAAGTGTAATTAGTAGTATTATATATACCCACTCCTAGCGCTCATTTTGGCCGAGACTTGGGCATGAGAAAGTGAGAGAAAAGTTTGAAATTTTGAGAGGGGGAAGGCAGCCACATGAAGGAAGCAAGAAGGGAAGAAAGATTAAAGATACATTTTGGTATGTAATCCTCTTGCAACTTCCAAGTATTTTAGTTAATTTCTAAGTGTTTTGGGATGCTTGGGATGAAATTTCTTCTCTTCCAACTACTGTCCAGTTTTGGTTTAAGTGTGTTTAGGTGTGGAAAGTTGTTTTAAAACCATAAAATCATGAGAAAGCTTGAGTTTCTATGAAAGGAAGCAAGGCTGGTAAGTTTTGAAGCAAGTAAACGTAAAACTCAAGTTTTCTCATGGGAGGCTGATTTCGGTTAGAATAGAAAGCCATCTTAGAGTGAGAATTTCATAATTTTGATAGTCAAAAACTTTAGGAACAAGTATACACTTCATGGTATAAGCAAAGACCGACAACTTTGACAATTAAGGGTTTTAAGTCTTATTTGAACCATATGTTTTATGCTATGGAATCAATGGTTTGAGCTATTGTTCAATGTTGTCTAGGGACTTGAGGAAGTTGGAGGAAGCTTGTACATCCACTGAAAGCATAGAGTATAGCCAAGGGAAGTCATTAAGGTATTTAAGTCCATTTATTGCTCTATGTTCTTTCACTATGTTCATATGATGTTTATATGGTATATTATGATAAATTTGAATTGCCACATTGTATATTGTGTTTTTTTTATTGGTTTGGTTGTAATATGGGGGGTTTTAATCTCTAGGATGTTCATTTTCTAAGTTGTTATGTTGCCGAAATTTTTATGACCAATGTGGTATTTTGATGTTCGAATGTGATCTATTTTGTGAAATTAATGTCATAATGCATAGGATATGACTTACTACTGAGATTGTTCCCCCAATCTCATCTCCTCAAGTATCCCACATTTTAGGTTCAAAGCATGGCAAGACTTTCATAAAGACAAAAGGCAAGGAGAAGACATTGGATTGTTAATATCATAATTGCTATAGCTCTTTGCGTTTATGTAATTATATGTAAGATTATAAGGGAGTTTGTGAAGTTATGTCTTGCCGCTATCATATTATTTTGAGTTTCTTTTGATTATGAGAACATGGTATGAGCAAGTTTAAATAATGTATGGAATGTATATAAGTATTTTGTAATGTAATAGCATATTCTGGCCAATTTTCACAGCTGATGATCTAGTGATCATTGTTCATCTGAAGTTTGATATAATACATAAGTGTTATATATTTTCAAAAACTAGACAAACAGGGCTTTCCAAAAAGTCAAAGAACATGTGAATTGGATATCTGTGTAATTTATTATGAATTTTTGAAGTTGGGCCAAAAAATCTGGAATATGCATTTTTGACCATTTGTATAGTGTTACTTTGGGCATTAAACTGTATAAATTGGCATGGTTAAACCTTAGGTTCATATTTTTCTCTTGTAGAGCATGTTTCTAGCCTCATTTTGACATTTGAATCACATTGATATGATTGTTCTAAAATTAATTATGATTTTTCGAAGTTCCTCTAGAAAACTTTGGAACAAAATGAATAGTACCATTGTTTTCTCTATTGTATCTAATATGGTTCTTATGATAATTCAAGCCTCTAATATGAGTTATTTGGATATTAGATATGCTTTATTACTTGGGAAAATACATGATAAAGTAAGGTGTTACATTTTTGGTATCAGGGCTTGAGATTCGGGTAATGGAATGTTTGAATCTTTAAATATAGTTATTATTCCCTTTGAGATGGAATAACTAACAGTATTTGCTATTTTTTTGTGATGATAGGAGAAGATGCCATCGTCAGGACATAGCAGAAACTCTGATCATTAGGATAGATTTCACTTGGATTAGGGTGAGAGTATAAGGCTCTAGTAGTATTCCGGAGGAGAATAGATATGTGAATTTCGGAGAAGGTACCTTACAACAACCAAGGCAAGAGCCTATAGCAGCTATGCCCTTACGAACAATCCCAGTACCATCTGCACCTCCTCTACCTCATGATTATATAATAGAAGAAGAAGATGTAGATTATGAGGCACGTTTTCTACTGGATCCTGAGAATAGTACTGACGGACCCTGTGATGATGAGCACTTGATATACGGGATAGCAAGAAGATGTTTTAAGGAAAGCACTAAGTATTGTTTAGGTCCTGATCAGATTCCTACATTTCTCAGTAAAATGGTATAAGCTAAGCAGTTTTTCACTGACAAAGGGTTACATTATCTAGGAGGGCTATGGATTGACACTGTGGTTGGACAGATTTCCACAGATGATTTGTGAACACCCATCAAGACTAAGATGGAAGGACAAGAGTTTTCATGTCTCGAGCATTGTGTTAGAGCTTATACAATTGAGGGCAATGTATGAGCTGAGAAGCTAAGGTGTAAAAAGCCTAGACCATCACTTGATGATGTTGAGTTCGTCCAGCCATATGATGATGGTTAAGGAACACTAGAGATAGTGACAAGGTGTTATGAGGATAGCTTGCAGAGCTATTGTGAGTCCCAGATGCTAACTTTCTTTGATGCAGTTAATGATGCAAGGTATTATTGGGAAAACAGGGATGACATTATTATAAGCCAACATGGGTCAATGCTATTATAGAAGTGTTACCAGTAGATGAACTATGTTGGGGGCCAGTAAGAGATGACCTTATAAGATATTGATCTGAGAAAATGATAGTGTGCGTTCGTGAAATAGTACACAAAGAAATGCTCAGGATTGAACGGGAAGAAAGAGGTGATCCTGAGGAAGTAGAATCAAGCTCTGAGAGGCCTTGATGGCTAGCTATAAAGGTGCTCATGTAGATGTGTAAAAATGTGAATAGTAGAACTGCAAGTTTTGACGTATATAAGCAGTTGAATGTTAAGAGTTTAGAACTATGTCATTGTGTTTGAAATATGAGAACTTGCATGTACAAAGTTGCTATATATAAATGAAATGTTTTGTTTCGCATATTCTTAGTGCAACTGCTTTATATTTATGAATTGAATTGTTTATATAGTTAAAGATGGTTCGAACAAGACGACAGACTCAAACAGTAGTCCCTAAGCAAGAACCCAGGGAAGAGCCTCAAGTTGATTCGCTACAAGTTATAATGCAAATATTGGATCAACAACAACGAACCATTAAGCAATTGCAACAGATCACAGAAGCACAATGACAAGAACAAGAGGTAAGAGTTAATTAGCCTCCAATGCAACAACCAGTTTCATAAGTTGTACAAGTAGAGCAAGCAACTAGAGCAGTTTTTGATGAGCAAAACATGATAGCAAATTTCAGGAAGCATTAGCCTCCTTCATTTGATGGCAGCTTTGATGTGTAGGCTGCAGAAGATTGGGTGCTTAGTGACAAGAAAATTTTCATATTGATGAGATGCAATTCAGAAATGAAAGCATTGTTAGCCACGTATATGCTAAAAAAAAGAAGTCGATAGATGGTGGTGCAATACGGAATTGATCAAGCAGGCCAGAAATATTCCTCTAACATGGAAGAACTTTTTGAAACAGTTCTATGATAAATATTTTCCATAATCAGTGAGGGATGAGAAAGAGGTCGAGTTTATTATGTTAAGACAAGCAGAAGATTAGTGCGTAGATGAGAACATGGCGATGTTCATTCAGTTGGCTAGGTACTCTACTTATCTCCAGCAACATGATGATGAAAGATGGAAAACTGAGAAGCTAGAGAGAGGACTTAGACCTGCCATTAGAGAACGAGTAGTTCCAATGCAGCTTAGGACTTTCAATGCATTAGTCAAGATGAGCAGAATCACAGAGAATAGTCTGAATCATAAGTTTTTGACCTTTGCTCCATCAGCCAATGCCAAGAAAGCTGTAGATGTTACTAATTTAGGAGAAACCAATTAGAAAAGAAAGAAACCCTGGAATGGTAATAACAGAAAGCCAAAGAAAGGTGGTAGGCAAGGATGACCTAATGTGCAGAGAAATGTTCAAATACTAGTATGCAACCAGTGTGGAAGGACTCGTGGAGGTAAAGCTTGCTGTGTTGGTCAAAATGTGTGCTTCAAATGTGGAAAAGCGGGACATTATGCTTGGGATTGCACGATGGAGGTAGCTAACCCTAGACCACAGGCACAAGTGAGAGTTTTTGCTCTCACTCAGCAAGAGGCTTGTAAGTCGCCTGATTTAATTGAATGTATGATTAAGATTAATGATTATCTTATAAAATCTTTATTTGATTCAGGTGCTAGCCACTTATTCATATCTTATGATTGAGAGGCTGGGTTTGGTAGTCACTATATTATTACCTTATGATTTGCATGTGTCTACCCCTACAGGAAACAAAGCTATGACCTCTTATGTGTGTCAATTGTGTGATCCAGTATGAGCATTGTTGTCTGACCATAGATTAAATTTGCATGCCTTTCTTTGATATAGACATTATCATTGGAATTTTTCCTGAATGTTTAAGGCATAATATTTTAAAATCTATAAGAAATTTGCAAAAATAGGTATATGCCATTTTGCATGGAAAAGGGTAAAAATGGCAAATTTGGGGTTAAGGAAAAGAAACTAAAAAGTGATGATTTTCTCCCTGAAATAAAAAAAAAAAGAAAAAGGAAAGGTGGTGGACATATGTGAAGAATGAAGAAAAATTTTGAAATTTTGGGAAAAATTACACTTAAGACCCGAAAGTTTTAAACATTATAAATTTGTCCTGAGTTAAGTGTAATTTTGTAAATATGTAATATTACTGTTAGAACAAAGCCCTTGATGAGACGAGTCCAATGGTATATGGCACTAAGGATTAATGTTTAAGGATAAAGAAATAATCAGTGCGGACGATCAAAAAGTAAATTTATACTGATAAGCTGTTTTTTCCTCTGTAAAAGCTAAAAGGTTAGAAAGAAAAGTAGTTGGACACCTCAAAAGTAGTTTTTTAAAGACAGTATAATGAAGTAATCCTAAATACAAGTTTATTTTAATCATGTGTCAATAAAGTGAATTTACACTGTAACAAGTAACTTTATCGGTTCAAGTATAAAGTAAACAACACAGGGTATTACTAGACTGGGAGAATTATGCAATGTCTTGGACAAGTGTATCCCTTATTTAGGATGTCACTTGGCAGCCCCATGTGGCAAAAGGGAAGCCTTAATTGGAAAGAGAACTTAATGGCCAAGTTGTCATTAACTTTAATCAAAGTGATTAAGGAAAAATAAGTGTAATTAGTCGTATTATATATACCCCCTCCTAGCTTCCATTTTGGCAGAGACTTGGGCATGAGAAAGTGAGAGAAAAGTCCAAAAGTTTGAGAGGGAGAAGGCAGCCACGTGCAGGAAGCAAGAAGGGAAGAAAGATTAAGGAAACAATTTGGTATGTAATCCTCTTGCAATTTCCAAGTATTCTAGTTAATTTCTAAGTGTTTTGAGATGCTTGGGATGAAATTTCTTACTACTGTCCAGTTTTGGTTTAAGTGTGTTTAGGTGTGGAAAGTTATTTTTAAAACCATAAAATCATGAGGAAGCATGAGTTTTTATGAAAGGAAGCAAGGTTGGTAAGTTTTGAAGAAAGTAAATATAAAACCCAAGTTTTCTCATGAGAGGCAGATTTCGGTTAGAATAGAAATCCATCTTAGGGTGGGAATTTCATAATTTTGATGTCAAAAATTCTCCATGGCCAAAAACCTTAGGAACAAGTATATACTTCATGGTATAGACAAAGACAGACAATTTGGACAATTAAGGGTTTTAAGAGTCTCATTTAAACCATAGATATAGCAACTTACATTAACTTATCAAATACTTGTGGCTATTGTGATATCAAATACTTCTATGGTAGTACCATAGATATAGCAACTCACATTAACTTATAATAACTCCTAGTAACTCAGCATCTTGAGGGCATTACTTACCGCTTCTGTGAGTGGGAACAGGCTTTTCGTAAAAATTTTTCACGTATAACTTTGGCTACTACCTTCCACTCAACCCTGATACAATTCTCATGCTTTGATCCATGCTTACTTTCATTGTCATAGACCTCCAAGGTCATCATTGGATTGGGAGTAATCATTTTAGGTGCGGAGGTTTAGCCTCTTTAGTTTATAAACATTCATTTCATAATCCTTTTCCCAGAAAAACTTTTTTCTCTGATCAAACAGTAAGACAACCTAAGAAAAGAAGAAAAAAATTTCATAACATCTTGCTAAACCTGGAGACCTCTTGTCTCTCCCATTTCATAACTTTACTAGGATCTATTGTGATCCTTGTGGAAGATTTTGTAACCTATTAACTGTTTTTCTTGGAGCCCAGCTCCTGTCTACTAAGTTCAGCAAGTTTTTTTTTTTTGCTTTGATAAAAATTTTGTTATCTTTCATGCTCCTTTAAAGATTCAGAGTACTTTTAGCACTTCATCAGACATCACAATAAACTATTCATACTTTTATTCATGTAGCCTAACAAGTGCTTTTAGAAAGACTATCATAATTTCACGGTGCCCAGGTTTAACTATCGGCACATTTTGTCTTACTTTTTACATCTTTCACATGCTTCCCAATAGGTCAATCATCATAAAATTTTCCTCTCTTGTGCACGTTTAACTGTAAAGTGTTGAGGGGTTAGGCTGCACTCTTGCCATTATTGGACCTAGAGAATGCGGCATTGGGCTTCCTTTTTAAGCCTTAACGCATCTGTGTGACCTTTGGATAACTTACTACTTTAATTCTTTTTTTGGGCATTCAATTCCTTTACTCATACTGCACCTTTTTACACTAGTCTTTGCTAGCTTGTAGATTCATCTTACCACTATGCCTTTACATATAAAAATATCCCTGAGTCTTATACTCTGCTCATCTTATTACAGCGGAAGCGTGGTGGGCCTATAATCCACAGGTCACTGGATCAAAATCAAGTTCTAATACTAAAAATGTAACACCTTATTTTATCATATATTTTCCCAAGTAGTAAAGCATATCTAATATCCAAAAACTCATATTAGAGGCTTGAATTACCATAGGAACCATATTAGATAAAATAGAGAAAACAATGTTACTATTCATTTGGCTCCAAAGTTTTCTGGATGAAAATCATAATTAATTCTAGAAAAATTATATCATTGTGATTCAAGTGTCTAAATTAGGAAGGAAACATGCTCTACAAGAGAAAAATATGAACCTAAGGTTTGACCGTGCCAATTTATACAGTTTAGTACCCAAAATACACTGTACAAATGGTCAAAAATGCATATTTTAGATTTTCTAGCCCAACTTCAAAAATTCATAATAAATCACAAAAATATCCAATTCACATGTTCTTTGGCCTTTTGGAAAGCCCTGCTTGTCTAGTTTTCAAAAATGTATAACACTTATGTATTATATCACACTTTGGATGAACATTGATTACTAAATCATCAGCTGGGAAAATTGGCTAGAATATGTTATTACACTGCAAAATACTTATATACATTCCATACATTGTTCAAACTTGCTCATACCATGTTCTCATCATCAAAAGAGACTTAAAATAACATGATGGCAGTAAGGCATAACTTCACAAACTCCTATGTAATTGTCCAAGTTGTCTGTCTTTGCCTATACCATGAAGTGTATACTTGTTCCTAAGGTTTTTGGCCATGTGGAATCCATTTTTGACATCAAAATTATGAAATTTCCACTCTAAGATGGTTTTCTATTTTGACCAAAACCAGCCTCTCATGAGAAAACTTGGGTTTTACATTTACTTCAAAACTTACCAACCTTACTTCTTTTCATAAAAACTCATGCTTTCTCATGATTTTATAGTTTTCAAACAACTTTCCACACATAAACACACTTAAACCAAAACTGGACAGTAGTTGCAAGAAAAGAAATTTCATCCCAAGCATCTCAAAATACTTAGAAATTAACTAGAATACTTTGAAGTTGCAAGAGGATTACATACCAAATTGTTTCCTTAATCTTTCTTCCCTTCTTGCTTCCTTCACGTGGCTGCCTTCTCCCTCTCAAAATTTCAGACTTTTCTCTCACTATCTCATGCCCAAGTCTTGGCCAAAATGGGAGCTAGGAGGGGGTATATATAATACTACTAATTACACTTACTTTTCCTTAATCACTTTGATTAAAGTTAATGACAACTTGGCCGTTAAGTTGTCTTAACCATTAAGGCTTCCTTTTAGCTGCATGGGGTTGCCAAGTGGCATCCTAAATAAGAGGTACACTTGTACACTTGTCCAAGATACTGTATAATTTTCCCAGTCCAGTAATGCCCTGTGTTGATAACTTTATACTTAGACCGGTAAAGTTACTTTTTACAGTGTAAGTTCACTTTATTGACATAGGATTAAAGTAAACTTATATTTGGGATTACTTTATTATACTATCTCTGAAAATTTACTTTTGAGGTGTCCAACTACTTTTCTTTATGACTTTTTAGCTTTTATAGATCAAAAAGCAGTTTTATCGATAAAAAGTTACTTTTTAATCTTCAGCATTAATTATTTCTTTATCCTTAAATATTAACCTTTAGCGCCATATACCATTAGACTCATCTCTTCAAGGGCTTTGTTCTGACAGTAATATTGCATATTTACAAAATTACCCCTAACTCGGGATAAATTTATAGTTTTTAAAACTTTCAGGTCATTAGGTATAATTTTCTCCAATTTTTCAAAATTTTTCTTCATCATTCATATACTCCACCACCTTTTCTTTTTATTTTTTTTATTTTAGGGACAAAATTGTCATTTTTTAGTGTCTTTTCCTTGACCCCAAATTTTCCCTTTTTGGCATTTTCATACAATATGGTATATGTCTGTTTTTGCAAATTTTTTATAGATTTTAAAATATTAGATCTTAAACATTCAGGAAAAATTCCTGGATATTACAGTAAGTGTAGAGCATACTTGAATCTTAGGTTGATAGAACTAAGGTATGATCAAGTTAGAATTTCAAGGAGAGAAGGAAGATGATTTAGAAACTGGTCATTCTATTTCATGAGAAGAGGCTTCTTATCTTTCAACCTCTGCCTCCTTCATTATATTCCAAACCTTTAAATACACTAGGAACCTTCTTACAAACTCGGCAAATATTAGAAAGAACAATTGGTCGACAAGCTTTATAAGACAGCTTATTCAACCTTTTTACAAAAACCATACTAGAACAAACAGCTTTAGAGGTAACAGACAAGCTTTATAGTATAATTAGCTTTATCAGTCCTCTTTTACAAACAACTTTATACACTGAGACAAACAACTTTAGGACGTCGGTACACTGAGACAGACAACTTTTTCAAAAGTTTTTATGAATGGGTTCCTGATCATAAGAGATTCATTATGCCCTTCTTTTTCTTTTTTTTTCCTACTTTAATTATTAAGAGGTTCAATTCTTTGTCAATATCTAAGTCTTCTGTTTCAAGTGTATGTGCGGATTTGGGTCTCAACTTTGGGAGTAAATACATAATTCAGGTTTTTTTAGCCCAGCCCGAAATGCCCGTTTCTTTTTTCTTCTTCCTTTTTTTTGATTTAAAATATTAAAAAATACATATTATTTTATTAATTAGTGATATGTAAATTATAAAATTTAAATATTATGTTAGTTTTTTATGAATTATGATGATAATTAGTTGTATTAATTCAAATAATTATATGAAAAAATTTTATAAAAAATATTAAAAATATTAAAAAATAAAAAAAAAACCCGTTCGCCGGTCCGTAGGCTCGATCCCGCGGGCTCAGGCTTGAAAATTCAAGCTCGTTTGTCAAATCGGGCTTTTCAGCCTGGCTCGATTTGGGCCCGACTAGAGGCAAGCTGGCCCAAATGGTCCGGGTCGGCCCGATTTGACAGCTCTAGTTGTATGGATAGTGAGCTATAAGGAAGGAGTAAACCTTTTGTCTTTTTATGGAAATATTCCAGAGGTTGTTTTCTTCAATAACATTGTAGAGTCGTCCTCTCTAGATTAAGGATGGTGCAAACCAAGTAAGGAAATTAGAAAGGTTGGAGTCAGTGTTTTTCTTATCAGTCAAATATTGATAAGTTTGTCTTGGTGGGAGTGCAAAGACACAAGCATACAAGGTGGAAAGGGACCATATATACCACATGAACTCAGAGGTTATTGGTCATTTGATAAAGGGAATGGCTAGGTATGGGATAAGAGGATCAAAGAACTCTGGTTTAGGTGAAATACTTGTGGCTTAGATGAATAGATGGAGGCAATAGAAAGGACTTTTTCTAGCAAGGTGGTTTATTTCAAAAATAGTGGAAAGGTTTTTTCCTAATGGGAATATGAGCATACGGCTGCAATGAATCTTTGGCCTTTTGGAGATGGTAAGAATATATAGAGGGGAAGGCTTTTTGATGGAGGATATCTGATTTTTATTTTTTGATGGAGGTCTTGAGAGTAGATCTGCAGGAACATTGTGCTTTCCTTTGATGTGTCAGACTGTGAATTTATAGTGAGAAAACCAGTCTTTCCAGCGAAGTAATTGTCTTTCAGGAAGTATCTTTTTCTTCTGGTTCATTATGGATGGAAATGATGTGTAATCCATTTCTACTGTGAACCGGTTAAAGTTGAGATAAAAGCTGAACTTTTCGATCTCCTTTTTGACTGCAAGAATCTCCTTATAGATAGAGTGATTGTGTCTTTTAGCTTCTTTTTATTTGGGATTGTGCACCTAAAGAATTTGATCCTGATTGTGGTTGTTATGATTGGGACAATTGGACAGGTCCAAAACAAAACCTCCTTCCTTGGCAAGGAAATTTGATGCTAAAACCCTCCTGTCAAACTAAGAAACCTCACCATGATGGTGATACAGATCATGGTCTTATATAAGCCATACCCAAGAAGAAGAAGAAATGGATTGCATTCCACAAACCTCCTCCTCCAAAACCAACCATATTCCATGACTTATTAAAAGAACTAGGTCATTCGGATCTAGCTGCATCCTTTTTCCCTGAAGAAAACAGTCAAACCCAGCCTCTTTCTATAAGTAAACCTGAGCCAATCATAAAACCTATTCCACATAATCCTGTACATGAATTACCATGTGTTGTAATGATTAGGCCACCCTATGAAGAAGAGTTTCCTCCTCTAGAAAGATGGATTAATGAATCCCTAAGATACTCTTCAAGACCATTTATCCAAATAGAGCAAATGACCCCTCAGGGTCCCAGAGTTGCTACCTAGTCAGAAGAAGTTTTGAATTGGCAAGCTAAAAATGCAGTTAGCCAAAATAAAGTTTACACAGGATAAATTCACGCTTGGATCAACTTCATGATCAGACGGATGGTTTTTCTGCTCACTTAGATACTCTTGATGAGCAAGTAAAAAAGTTGTATATTAACTAAATTGCTTAAGCTTAGCAACTTGATAAAGAGCTTCAATGCTATATTGATAGCCATTACATGGGTCCAAAGTTCAATGAACAGGAACAGCAGTTGAGGCAGATCAAAGAAGAACTAAAAAGGCGAGAAGCAAACATTTCAAAGCCTTCACCAACATATTCTCAAGATCCTTTTAACCAAACTCCATTATACTCTCCATCCACCAAAACCACCTTTTTCCCATATTCTCAACAATCTAGTTCCAGAAATCCTTTCCAAATGACTTACCCTATCCTTAGACAAGACCGTCAGAAATATGCAAAAAAAGCTGAGCCTATCCCTCCTAGTGAAGCATAAACACCACAAACATCATCATCCTTCACTTCGGAACCAGTTCCTATAGCTAAGCCTTTACAAATTAAGACTCCTCCATCATCACCCAGGCAACAACCACCTTTATCCACTTCCAAGGATAAAGAGGTTATGAAATCCATATCTACCATACAACAACCATCTTCCTCATCTGCTTCCTCTGACTCAGAAAATACAGATGATAATTATGAATCAACCTCCACAACTTCATCCTTTCAAAATCATTGTATTGCTCATTCCATGTTAATGGAAACACCCGACCCTCAACAATATGATGAACAAGAATCATCTACTTCAATTGTGGAAGATCTTGTTGAATCCTCTTGCAAGTCTAAACATTCTCATAAACCATCTAATGGTCCTTATTTTACTTTTGATGATCTTTCTCCTTCAAAATGGAGAGATAAGATGCATGAGTTTGGTGCTTGTGTTGACGTTCAAATGAATGAACTAGAAGCCAATTTACATGAAGTTTTGAGCAATTTTCTCTCAAGAATGACTGGTAATTTGAGAGAATGATTTGCAAGCTTAAGTGAGTATCAGAAGCTTCAAATGGCTTAGTGTGATAATATCTCCACCTTCTTGGGGGTTTTACATAGAGGACTCATTGGAGATTTCAGTATTATTGACAAAAGAGCACGCTAAGAGTTTTTTGAAATGAAGTGTTTTTTGGAAAGAGGTGATCTACAAAGGCATTTTAAAAGAATGTCTGAAAAATATTACATGCTTAATGGAGCCAATGATGTTAATCTTAGGCATGTTTTTATTGCCTCTCTTCCTAATGAACTCCAACCAAAGCTACAAAGAGCCCTTAATTCTCTTAACAGAGAAATGTCACATATTATCCTTGGAGAAATATATCAGTTAGCCCTTGCGTCTCTAGATAAACTTTGTGAACAACAAAGGTTTGTCAAGAATATCTTGAAAGACAAAGCACATCTTTATAAAGTCTGTAAAAGACTTGATTTACAGATCAAGTGCAAGGAGAAGGATCAATGCTCATGTCCTACAACGAAGAAGTCCCATTTTTACAAGTTTCCTCTGAAAAAGAAGAATCCTTTTAGAAGAAGACGGAACCTTTCAGGTTTTTCAAAAGACGATCTCCAACTTCTCAGAAATCTAGCAAGTGCTACATTTGTGTACAAAAGAGGCATTATACAAAAAGATGTCCTAATAAGTCCAAAAAGGATATCAAAATGCTCCAAACCATCTAGGATACTTTGTCCTTATCTGATGATGATGTAGAATCAATTCTTTAAGAATAGGAATCTTAAGATGAGGATACTCAAATTGTCATCAAGGAAGAATAAGAATCAAAAAAATTTTATGATGATCAAAGCCTTACTCTCCCTTACCCAATAAGGAGAAGACCTTGCCAGAATCATCGGATATCTATCCAGTACCAGGTTGAAGCAGCAGTCTTCAATTCTACTACCTAATGTAAAAATCAAGGTACTTAGAGACAAGTATGATAGACCAACATCAGTGATTGGTTTCATCAACACAGGATCATGCTGTTGTGTTATGAAACCACATGTTCTTCCAAATAAAGAATGGATGTCGTGTGAAGAATATTTTGACAACTGCTGATGGTAATCTATTTTTGATTAATATGATTTCAAGAAGAAAAATTGCAATTCAATTCTTTCTGAGCTGTACAATATGGACCAGGGTACTTCGCAGTAAACTACCCAACAAAAATCTATTGATAGGGATGGATATCTACCATATGGCCATGGATTTTGTCAACAAAACACGACTTGGCTCTTGCGTCAACAGAGTGCAAAGGGATCTTTTTCTCCTTATGCTTATATACTGGACTGATCGTCAAGACTTGTCCTTGCAACAAAGGAGGATACTGTCCTGGTTTTTTTATGGGAATATTCCAGAGGTTGTTTTCTTCATCGGAGACAGTCCATAACCTTTTTGAAATTCAAAAGGTGCCACCTGGATATGAAGACATTAGGGATAAACTATTAAATGCATGCCCAGAAAGTCATGATCAATTTTCTTATCCATCCCCTCTTTGGAAGAATGAAGAATTTTTCATTAAATTTTCTTTCAAAAGGAATGAAGATATCAACCTTACAAAAGCCTCATATTCAGGAATGAGTTCTCAAGATTTATCTCTTGCTAGAAAAGAATGTTCTAAGCTTCTTCAACAAGGATTGATTGAGCCAACCACTTCAGATTTGGCGTGTTAAGCCTTTTATATAGAAAAAAGATCTGAGAAAAGATAAGGAAAAAAGAGGTCCGTGATAGACTACAAGCCTCTCAACCAATTTCTACAAGATGACAAATTTCCTCTTCCCAAAATCAGTTCTTAGACTACTCATCTAAAGCATGCAAAAGTCTTCTTAATATTCGATCTCAAAGCTGGATTTTGGCAATTGGGTATTGATCTTGCTGACAGGTACAAAACTGCTTTTTACATTTCAAATGCCCAATACCAATGGAAAGTCATTCCATTTGGGCTTAAGAATGCACCATCTTTATTTCAAAAGGCCGTGACAAAAATTTTTGAACCCATCCTTCACAGTGCCTTTATATACATTGATGACATTCTCCTGTATTCAAACACAGAAGAAGCCCACAAATCTTTGCTAGCCCAATTTGAACAAATCATCAAAAACCATGGAATAATGTTGTTTGCTACCAAAAGCCAAATAGGGTTGGCCCAAATTGAGTTCTTGGGTATGATTTTTTCTTAAGGTCATTACCAACTAGGCCCATATATTGCACAAGAATTACTCAATTTCCCCAACAAAAATTTATCCACCAAGCAAATGCAACAGTTTTTGGGTATAGTAAATTATATCCGAGATTTTATTCCTCATGTCACAAGATACACCAGCCAGCTGTCCAAGCTTTTGAAAAAGAATCCCCCACCATTGTTTGAAAAGCAAACCCAAGCCGTAAAGAGATTAAAGCAGATTACTCAGCATCCACCTCCTTTAAAGATTCCTGACAAAGGACACCTTGTCCTACAAACTGATGCAAGTGAGAATTATTGGGAAGCTATCTTGATTGAAGAAGATAGAGAAAAGAGATATTACTGTGCATATGTTAGTGGGCAATTTAAAGAAGCTGAAAGACACTATCATGCTATCTACAAGGAGATTCTTACAGTAAAGAGGGGATCGAAAAGTTCAGCTTTTATCTCAACTTAACCAGTTCACAGTAGAAATGGATAACATATCATTTCCAGCCATAATGAACCAGAAGAAAAAGATACTTCCTAAAAAACAATTACTTTGCTGGAAAGACTGGTTTTCTCGCTATAAATTTATAGTCAGACACATCAAAGGAAAGTACAATGTTCTTGCAAATCTACTCTCAAGACCTACATAAAAAAATAAAAATTAGATATCCTCCATCAAAAAGCCTTCCCCTCTATACATTCTTACCATCTCCAAAATGCCAAAGACTCATTGCAACCGTATGCTCATATTCCCACCAGGAAAAAACCTTTCCATTGTTTCTAAAATAAACCACCTTGCTAGAAAAAGTCCTTTCTATTACCTCTATCTGTTCATCCAAGCCACAGGTATTTCACCTAAACCAAAGTTCTTTGATCCTCTTATCCCATACCTAGCTATTCCCTTTATCACAGGACCAATAACCTCTGAGTTCATGTGGTATATGTGGTCCCTTTCTACCTTGTATGCTTGTGCCTTTACACTCCCATGAAGACAAACTTATCAGTATTTGACTGATAAGAAAAACACTGACTCCAACCTTTCTAATTTCCTTACTTGGTTTGCACTATCATCAGTCTAGAGAGGACGACTCTACAATGTTATTGAAGAAAACAACATGTGGGATATTCCCATAAAAAGACAAAAGGTTTACTCCTTCTTTGTAGTTCACCGTCCCTACAACACTGATCATGAAGGAAATCTCTACACTTCTGTTCAAACTCATTTATGGACCACCTCCCTTCATTGGCCATTCCAGGAGCTTCAAGTTATGACAGACTTAAAAAATTTTCTTTTACATTTTAATAATTTTATAGGTAATATTACTGAGCAAATGTGCATCTCACTTGGCCCTCTACCAGGAGAATTCTTCTTTCCAGAAGAAATGCTCACCACAAGTCAAGTTGTGCCCTTTGACTGGCCTGAACTTACACTAGGATTGTTTAGTCAAACTAGTCAAGATCCACAACTTGTCACAAGGAATTCCTTTGAAGACTATTCACAATTCTACATAGACTCATAGGACCCGTATGAGCTAAGTTATCAATTCGTGCAGAACTTTCTCACTCAAACTAGCACTCATACACTTGTACAAGAAATCAAAGATATTGATAAAGAACTGGACCTACTAAAAATGAAAGTGAGAAAGAAAAAGAAGGCTATAATGAATCTCTCTTATGTTCAGGAACCCATTCGTAAAAACTTTTGATAGAGTTGTTTGTCTCAGTGTGCCAACATGCCAAAGTTGTTTGTCTCAATGTGTAAAGTTGTTTGTAAAAGAGGATTGATAAAGCTGATTATACTATAAAGCTTATTTTCCACCTCTAAAGTTATCTATCCTAGTATGGTCTTTGTAAAAAGGCTGAATAAGCTGTCTCATAAAGCTTGTCGGCTACTTGTTCTTTCTAATAATTGGCGAGTCTGTAAGAAGGTCCTTAGTCTATATAAAGGTTTGGGATGTAATGAAGGAGGCAGAGGTCGAAAGACAAGAATCCTCTTCTTATGAAATAGAATGTTGAATCAAGAAGTTTTAATGATTCCAAATCAACTCTCAAGAGCTTGGAATAAAGATATCAAAGGTGCTCAAAGAGTTCAAGTGAAGAAATCCTGGAGAAATTTGTGCAAAGTTTGTTGTAGGATGTTTAGTTTATTTTAATTTGAGTAAAAGACTTTGATTTGATGGAAAGAAGTTTTAAAACCTTGATTCTATGTTAAATCATGGAATATTTGAAAAATACCCACCAACAGATGAAGTTTGAAAGGTTTATATTGAACTGTCATGGTGGAAATTCGAACTTTGGCTTTGGAAATTCGAATTTCGAGTTAAAACTGAATAAGTCTGAAGAGATGTTTCTCTGACAGATGAATTTTGGTTTGGAAAAATTTGAATTTTCATAAGTGTCTGAAAGAAGCTTTTAGCAGCAGACGAACTTTAGGTTTTGAAAATTCGAATTTAAGACAAAATGTAACTTATGAAAACTAAAGAAATTCGTCTGAAATAATGTCAAAGTTCATCTGAAATCAAGATTAGATTGAGTTTCAAAAGTGCTCACTAGCAGACGAACTTTGAACATGAAAATTTGAATTTCAGAAACTAAGCTTGTGAGTCTGTTACATTGATATGTCAACATACAAATGACAGTATTTGTAAATCCGAATTTTGAAGTAAGTCTGAAAAGAAGTCCCTCTGACAGACAAACTTCGCCCTTTGGAAATTTGAACTTCGATGTAAATGAACTACTGTGCCTTTTGAGCCTGCTACTGACAGACGAATTTTGGGGTTCCAAAATTCGAATTTCGAAGGTACTGTAGCAAACTGTTCACACTTAACAGAAAAACTTTCCACTTGAAAATTCGTATGTCACTACATAGGTAAAGATATGTTGTTTGTTTTAATGGAAAGTCAAAGGATATCACATGGAAAAGCTGGACTTTGGTATGATCCTTGTGCTGTAAAAGAAAAGATTAGGAAGAAAAATCAGAATGTATACATGAGAAATTTTGTGCATGTTGATGGAAATAGAAAGAAAAATCATATGTCACATCACATTGAATCATATAATCAACCAAGGCATGCAAAACAAAAGTATTATCTGCATTATTTTCTTCCTGCTTCTCAATCTAGCAGTCCCTTTACCACTTGTTACTTCTGTAATAAAAAGGGGCATATTTCTAGCTCATGTGCATTAAAGAAAAATGGACTTGACAGGAAGGTTAAATGGGTTCCCAAAGGTACATCTGTATCTAGGGAAAAGACCACTGACAGAAGAGGACCCAAGCAAATTTGGGTACCTAAAAGGAAAACATGAACTTTGTTTTGCAGGTCTGTCTCAAAGCTAGAAAGAACAATAAATGGTACATGGATAGTGCCTACTCAAGTCACATAACTGGTGATAAGGAGAATTTTATCACCCTTAGAGACAAGAAAGGAGGAAAGGTGACCTTTAGAGGTGATCAGTATGGCAGAATAGTTGGCATTGATATTGTGGGCAAGAATCCTGAGACATCCATTGAAGAGGTGCTGTTTGTGATTGGCCTCAATCACAATCTGCAGAGTGTGAGCCAAACATGTGACAAAGGAAACTGGGTACTGTTTGACTCAAAATTCTGCCTAGTCATCAGAAAAAGCGATCACAAAGTAATCCTCAAAGCTCAAAGGGATGGTAACTGCTATACTATTGATCTTGATTAACTTCTTCCCTTAGATTCTGTTTGCTTGATTAGTCAGGATAATGATAGTTGGCTATGGCATAGAAGACTAGCTCATGTTAACATGAATCATCTTTTAAAATTGGTTAAAAACGAGTTAGTCACTGGCCTGCCAAAAATTGCTTTTGAAAAAGACAAAGAATGTGATGCATGCCTAAGAGGAAAACAAACTAAATCTTATTTTAAACCCAAAAATGTAGTCACCACAACTAGACCACTAGAGCTACTGCATATGGATTTAATTGGTCCATTTAGGGTAAAAAGCATTGGTGGAAACCTGTATGTACTTGTCATTATGGATGATTACTCTAGATTTACATGGACATTGTTTCTTTCCTCTAAAAGTGATACCTTTGATGCATTTGTAACCTTAGCCAAGAAAGTGCAAAATGAGAAAGGTATTTCCATTGTGTCTATCAGGTCAGATCATGGAGGAGAATTTAAGAACTCATATTTCCTGGAGTATTGCAATGAGCATGGAATTGATCACAACTTCTCAGCTCCAAGAACTCCTCAACAAAATGGAGTAGTAGAGAGGAAGAATAGAACAATTGGAGAGATGGCTAAAGCAATGCTGAATGAAAAGGAACTTTCTCAAGTATTTTGGGTAGATGCAGTGAATACAGCAAGCTACATCATAAATAGAGCCTACATCAGACCAATCCTTGGGAAGACTCCATATGAGCTGTACAAGGGAAGAAAGCCAAATCTGTCACATCTCCATGTGTTCGGCTACAAATGCTTCATTCACAACAATGAAAAAGAGAATCTGGGTAAGTTTGATGTCAAATCTGATGAAGGTATATTTCTGGGCTATTCTAGTAGAAGTAAGGCATATAGAGTTTTCAATAAAAAGTCTAAATTAGTAGAAGAATCTGTGCATGTAGTATTTATTGAAAATGAAACTGCTTCTAAACATGTTACTGATGAGGATGATCTTGTTTCAAACTTTAAAAAGTTAGAAATCTCTGATGAAGGTATAATTGAACCTCTAAAAATATCTGAATCTATTAATATAGAGGAAGATATTTAGGAGAGAAATTTTTGAAGAAGAAAATAATGAAGAAATATCTCAAGAACTCCCTAGAGCTTGGAGATATCAAAGGAATCATCCTGTTGATCAAGTGATAGGGAATGTTCAAGAGAGAGATAGAACCAGAAAACAGTTAAGGAATCAAATGATTAATTGTGCTTTCATCTCACAAATTGAACCTAAATGTACTGAGGAAGCCTTAACTGATGAGTACTGGATTCTAGCTATGCAGGATAAATCAAATCAGTTTGAAAGAAATCAAGTCTGGGATTTAGTGCCTAGACCCAAAAATCATCCTGTCATAGGTACCAAATGGGTTTTTAGAAATAAACTTGATGAATCATGATCAATCATCAGAAACAAAGCTAGACTGGTTGCTAAAGGATACAATCAAGAAGAGGGCATTGATTTTGAGGAAACTTTTGCTCCAGTAGCTAGATTAGAAGCACTTAGAATTCTATTAGCATATGCATGCATGAAAAATATTTTGTTATATCAAATGGATGTGAAGAGTGCTTTTCTAAATGTCCATGATGGGTGAACTCAACTTCTTCCTTGGATTGCAAATCAGGCAGTGTGATGATGGTATCTTCCTCAACCAATCCAAGTATCTAAAAGAACTGCTAAAGAAGTTTGGAATGGAAAATGCCAAACCAATGGGAACACCTATGGCTAATACAACTAAACTGGATATGGATGAAAAAGGGAAATTATTTGACATAACCCAGTACAGAAGAATGATTGGATCCCTACTGTATCTAATTGCTAGCAGACCTGACATTATGTTTAGTGTATGTATGTGTGCAAGATTCCAGTCATGTCCCAAGGAAACCCATGCAACTGCTGTGAAGCGTATCTTCAGATATCTCATTGGAACTTCACAGATGGATCTTTGGTATCCTAAGGGCAATGGAGAAGATCTCAAAGGATACACTGATGCTGACTTTGTAGGATCCAAAACTAACAGAAAAAGCACAAGTGGAACATGTTAGTTTCTTGGAGGATCCTTGGTTTCATGGTTTAGCAACAAGCAAAACAGTGTGGCCTTATCCACAGCAGAGGCTGAGTATGTTGCTGCTGGAAGCTGTTGTGCCCAAATCATCTGGATGAAACAACAGCTTGAAGATCTTGAGGTTGAGATGAAGGAAATACCAATCATATGTGACAACCAAAGTGCCATTAATATCACAAAGAACCCAGTTCATGCATTCAAGGACAAAGTATATTGAAGTTAGGCACCACTTCATAAGGGATCATGTTTTGAAAGGAGAAATTAGACTAGAATACATCCCCATTGAGGATCAAGTTGCAGATATCTTGACAAAGCCTCTATTAGAAGATAGACATTGTAAAATTAGAAGAGAATTGGGTATGGTAAATCCCAATGAACTGTAAGTAAATCCGTGTGCAATTGAGTTTTTAGATTTTCCAACATTGAATTAATTCTAACTTTAGCATCGGAGTGTGTTTAATTTAAGTTGCAGGTGCTCCTCATGAGATTCAATGGCAATAAATCTGAAAAATGGAGTACACCATAATGGAACAATCAAAAAGTAAAGAAAATGGCAAAAATTCTGAGTTTCTGGATCCATTCTGTAAGTTTTTAAAGTTGAAATTCGTATCTTAGTTGTGTTAGACGAATTTTGTTGATAAAATGTGTTTCTGAATAAGTCAGCATGGTCAACATTTGAATTTGGGTGACCAACAGACGAACTTCGACCTGTTATAAGTTGGAACAGTTCTCGGTGATGCCTCGAAATTCGTCTGTTGGACCTTGAAAGTTCGAATTTTCAAGAACAAAAATGTCAAAGTTATGTTTGTCCAACATGATGATTATACTACTGTTTATCTCTTAACATACAAATGTTGGAAAACTTTTACAAAGTAAAGAAATTCAAATTTCTGATTTGAAAATTCGTCTATTGAAGCATGCTCTTCTTGTTGAATCTTTGAAAGATGAAGTTTCATGTGCTTAATTCGTCTGTTGTTTGGTGATTTGATTGCTGTTTGATGTTTACATTTCAAAATTCAAACTTTGTTGGAACAAAGTTCGTCTGTTCATCTTGTGTTGCTTTAACCGAGCCTCTGTCAGACGAACTTTCAGAAGAAAATTTGTCTGTCAGTGAGCTTTGCTGAACAGTTTAACTTTTAACTGCCCGAAGTTTGAATTTTGACCTCTCAAAATTCGTCTGTCAGGCGGTTACTTACGTTAAAACTGACGATTTTTCTCTGAACAGATGCAACCCTACTCTCTTCCTCTCTGAGTCTGTTCAATTCCTCTCATCAATGCTCTTAAATTCTGACCGAAAATCTTCATTTCCCACCGTTTAAACTGATTTTCGCACCCTATAAACCTATTCTCTGCCTCATTCTGAATCATTCATCCCTGAAAATGGCAAGAGTCAAGAATCCTGAAGCTGGTAAAGGATAGGCTCGTCCAAAGAGATCGGTCAAATCCTAATATGCCTCAAAAGAGGGTGAAAAACCAAAGGGAAAGGCCGAATCAAGCAAGGAAACTCCTTCCGAACGTCAGAAAACTACATCAAAGGGAGAATCAAAGAAAGCTGGACCCTCTTCCTTGAAGAAAGCTGAACCTTCGGTCCCTGTTCCTGCTGCTGCTGAGAATGTTGCTTCAACTTCCTCCTCAAGTACTGAATCTGGAGAATATCAACTTACTACACTGCCATTATGGAGTACTCCACAGATTCAAGAGGACTACTCTACCAAGTTTGCCAATAAAAAGGTAATCAAGTCTCATTGTGTGAACTTGGAAGATTTCTTAGTCTCAAACAATTTTGATGCTGGAATATGGATGTTAAGATATAAGAATCTATTAGAGATATTGGAGAGGTATGATGATGAAGTAGTAAAGTCTTGGTATGCCTCCTTGAAGTACAACAGCAAGAAGAAGAAGTGGGAGGTTAATCTGAGATCAAGGACCATCTGGCTCACAGATGAGACCTTCAATGAAGTGTTAGAAATCCCAGGGCAAGATGGCCTCAAGATTGACATCACTGCCTCTAGTTATATGGATGAGGCAGATACTGCTGATGAAGAAGGTGGCCCCTTTCTGAACTACAAGGAGAGCACAATTTTGAGCATATTATTCAGAAGAAAGGAAAATTGGCCAACCATAAACTTGTTGAAGCCCATAGACTTCAGTGCCCAAGTGAGGATCCTACACTACATAGTGTCTAGGATCATATTCAACAAAGGAGGCAGCTTCAATCTGATCACAAGGGCAGAGGCACATGTCATGGCAGCAATCATGCGTGGAAAACTCATTAACATGAGACATATCATACTCCAACACATGATCAAGGCAAGGGATTAGAGGAAAGACTCCACACTCCCCTATGCAGCTATCATTTTCAAAATCCTGCAATATGCTAGGATTCAGCATCTTGAGAAGGGGAAAGGGAAACCCACCGAGATCTTCAAGGAGGAAGAACTTCAAAGAATGAGAATTGAAAGAAGTAAAGGAAGATGGATTGGGAAGGGAGCAGGAAAATTTGAAGATCTTTTCTTTGTTGAAGGTGCCTCCCAACAGCAAGAGGGTACTTCTGAGACTCCTGCCAGACCTACTCCTCAGCCCTCTCTGCCTATCTCATCTCCATCCAAGCCTACTCACATTCCATCCACACCCTCATCTCGTGCCAAGCCTACCAAGATCACTGAGTTGTATGACAGCCTGTCTACACTCATACTTAGCATCAGGAATGAGCAAAATGTCAAATTTGCTCATCTGCAAGATCAGATTCATCAGTTGGCAAAGAACATGAAAATGGTTGCTGATGCCTATGAAGAAATTCGGAGTGCAATTCCTGCCACATCAGCCAGGGTTCTCTGTGCCTGTTCAGTCTCCAACTCCTGAGCCTCCAAGCCCCTTCGAGATAGCCTCTTCTGAGCATGATGATGATGTAGATGGTGCTGAAGCTATTGGTGCAATGAGAACACCAAGTCCTGGTCCACCCTTGGACTATGGTTTGGAAGAAGAAGGACCTCAGGAAACAGGCCCTCATGAGCCTATTCCAGAATATGCTCAGGATTCAATTCTTTCCACTCAAGAATCTGAGCAAGTTGAAAGACTAGTGGCAGCCATTTCCACTTCATCAATATTAGAGGTTGCCAGCAATGAAGAAAGAAGCATTGTGCCTGTTGTTAATTTTGAAGCTATTGCTCGCAATGCTCTCTTGCAAGCTCAGATAAGAAGCTTGAGGAAATGTTTCATTCTGATGACCCTGCTCCTTCATCTCTCTCTGCATATGGTCTCTCAGAAGCACAATGGGCTCAATTGGCTCTTTCCAGACAAGAGATGCAAGAATTGCTTGAGGTATCTGATGATGAGGATTCTGAGGTTTCTGAGCAGCCTCCCTCAGTTGAACCGGATCTGCCTTTTGACCCTGTGCCCCTCTAAGCAATTCCAGTTTCTCAGATCCCTCCTTCGGCTGATTTTGTTCACCTTCCTGGTGATGCCAAAAAGGGGGAGAAGAGTAAGCAAACTGGAAGAACTGGAAAATCTGCTGCTGAGCCTTCTGGAAAGACTTACAGCAAGAAGACCAAGCCAAAGAAGAAGTGATTAGAATTTAGGCTTGAGTCCTCGTGTAGTGCTGTAATGTGTCTCAGTTGTTTGTTTTGATTGTTTGTGTTTTATTTTATCTGTGTATTTAGAAGAACTTTGCTTAAATTTGTCTCTGTAAAGCAACATGTGTTTAAATGAAAGAATTCTTTGGTTGCAATTATCTGTTCTTATTATTCTTTGAATCTCTTCACATGGTCATCTATATATGATATCTTTTGATATATAATGCATATGTTGAGGGGGAGCTTGTTAAAGCAAACCCAAGTACTAATCCAGTTTGCAAGTTGTTTTGTCATCATCAAAAAGGGGGAGAATGTTGAATCAAGAAGTTTTGATGATTCCAAATCAACTCTCAAGAGCTTGGAATAAAGATATCAAAGGTGCTTAAAGAGTTCAAGTGAAGAAATTCTGGAGAAATCTGTGCAAAGTTTGTTGTAGGATGTTTAGTTTGTTTTAATTTGAGTAAAAGACTTTGATTTGATGGAAAGAAGTTTTAAAACCTTGATTCTATGTTAAATCATGGAATATTTGAAAAATACCCACCAACAGACGAAGTTTGAAAGGTTTATATTGAACTGTCATGGTGGAAATTCAAACTTTGGCTTTGGAAATTCGAATTTTGAGTTAAAACTGAATAAGTCTGAAGATATACTTCTTTGACAGGCGAATTTTGGTTTGGAAAAATTTGAAGTTTCATAAGTGTCTGAAAGAAGCTTTTAGCAGCAGATGAACTTTAGGTTTTGAAAATTCGAATTTAAGACAAAATGTAACTTATGAAAACTAAAGAAATTCGTCTGAAATAATGTCAAAGTTGATCTGAAATCAAGATTAGATTGAGTTTCAAAATTGCTCACTAGCAGACGAACTTTGAACATAAAAATTCAAATTTCAGAAACTAAGCTTGTGAGTCTGTTACATTGATATGTCAACATACGAATGACAGTATTTGTAAATCCGAATTTTGAAGTAAGTCTGAAAAGAAGTCCCTCTGACAGACAAACTTCGCCCTTTGGAAATTTGAACTTCGAAGTAAATGAACTACTGTGCCTTTTGAGCCTGCTACTGACAGACGAATTTTGGGGTTCCAAAACTCGAATTTCGAAGGCACTGTAGCAAACTGTTCACACTTAACAGAAAAACTTTCCACTTGAAAATTCGTATGTCACTACATAGAAACATTTTCAAAATATCAAAATTCAAATTTCACTTCATGACAGACGAACTTCGGGCTTTCAACGTTGAAGCTGTTAATCTTCGGTTTCTGCGAAATTCGTCTGTTGACCAACCGAAATTCGAATTTCAGTATGTCAGAAGCATTAAATGCGGTTGGTTAACGGATAGTTTTTCAGAGTAACCGTTGGTTAACTTCTCCAATGGATAGACTTCGTCTCTAACGTATAGTTGAGACCTAAATATATAAATATAACATCATTTGAAGTTGTGGGTAACGAATTAAACATTGTATATACTGAAACTCTGCCAAATCAATTACTCAAAGTCTGTTACTCTCTCACTTCAATACTTTGTACTTCAACTTTCATATTCACTCTGTTTAAGAGAGTTTAATTCTTGTAATCAATTTAATCTTCATCTGGAAGATAGATATTCTTGTGAGGGGATATCACAAGAGATTGGGAAGCACTTTATGAAAGTGCAGAGAGTGAATGAGTGAGCTCTAGAAAACAGAGCACAAACGTTGTACTGTGGCATTTGCAAGAAGCCCACGAAATTCTTGCAGTATAGTGGAAAATCTCAAGTGGTGACTTGAGGACTGGACGTAGGTCAAGTGGAGAGACCGAACCAGGATAAATTACTGAGTCTTCTTCCCTTTACTACTTCTTTTACAACTATTTGTTTATACTTTGTTTTACCATCATATATTGCTTTCTTCACCTTCTTGATATTTTGCAGTAAATTTTCAATCTTCCCAATTCACCCCCCCTCTTGGGAAACCAGCTAATCTAACAAAAATGACCAGTTTCTAAATCCTCTTCCTTCTCTACCTGAATTTCTGAAATGATCATACCTTAGTTTTGTCAGCCTAAGATTTAAATATGCTTTACACTTGCCTCTCATGAGGAACTTGTGCATTAGAAAGAATCTGACCATAATCCACTTCAGTAACTTCTTTGTAATGTAAGCATCAGGAAGATCAGATCTATCAAAAATTATGTGTTAATCCTAAGTTGTCCCTTGAGTCCTTGAAGCCATGGGTAGGTTGTTTGTACTCAAGAAAATTTGGATTAACATGTATGAATAGATGGTTTGTTAACCTAAGCTTATTATTATTGAAAGGGGATGACCAGTTGGTATCATTGATTTTTTTTTAATTCCAAAATTACATGGATACAAATTTTACTTCATGTGTTCTTCATGGGTGATGTAAACTACAGACCTCCATCAAAATTCATACATCACAACTAGTGAAAGAAAAGATACCACTGATTTTTAACCTTACACCTGAACGGCCTCAATATCGGGCGTCTTCATCTTCGGCCTTGGGGCGTTTTCCATGGATACCTTGATCTGATCCTTCTTAGCATTCTCCAATAGCCTAAACCTTGTTGAGAACAATCCGATGCCAAAGTTCCTTTGTTCTTCTCACAACGGAGTGTAAACATCGTATTTTGTTGGATCCCTTTAAAAAAAATAATTTTTTAATAAATATGAAAAGAAAAAAAAGTTTACATAAAATAAAATAATAAAAAAATAATAATATCTTTCAAAGATTGCCATATATTGAGGAGTTATGATTTTCTCCTTTTTGAGATTTTTATAAAACTACAAAAGTAATAAAAATAAGAAAAAAAAAGAAAAATTAAGGATTGAGATATAATATTAGAGTAATAATAAAAAAAGGAAAGCAAATCAATCAATCTTAATGTAAATATAAAAAAATAATAAAAGATATTTTTATGATCTTGGAGCATTAATTAAATGATTTCCTTTTAGTATGACAAATAGAGACAAGATAAAAAGAGAGGACATCAGCAAAAGAATCAAAGAAAGAAAAAGATTGAGAGAAAGGGGACGAAAGAGTGAGAGAAAAGAATAAGTAAGAGAGCAAGGACAAGAGAGTTGAAAGAGAAAAGAAGACGAACATAAGTTTTTGAAGTCACATGAGGTGATGGAGAAAATATTTTTATTTCTTTTCTTCCTTCTCTTTTTCTTTCTTCCCTTCATTCCATCTTATTGGCATAATTGGGGTTTTCTAATGGCTTGTCTTTTAGATTAAATAGAATATGCTACTTTTTTTTTATGAGTTTACTTATGATGGATCCCAAATTTCATGTTTTGGTGAGGTCCATGAAGTAAACTAACCATACTAGTAAACATCTCACAATAAATGGAGATATGTTTATGATGTAAATATTTTATCTAACTCTTTTATTTTCTTGCCTTTATTTTTTGTGGATTCTAAATTCAATATTTTGTGAGGTCTATGAATCATTCACAGTAATAAATCAGTGAATATTAATTTTATTTATTTATTTATTTATTTATTTATTGACGCTGTTAATGGATTATGCATATGGTGAATTTTACTTTCTTTAACTATGAGAACTTGGCCAAAGTTGAAATTTTTTTTTTATCTTGATCAGTACGTTAATTAATTTGTGGGGATGCAACAATATTATATTATCCAATACTCCCAAATCACAAGGTACAACATTATGCGTATATAAATATGCACTTTTAATGACTTTCTTGGATGACCATCTTTTGTGGCTTGTGGATGTGAAAGCAAAGGGAGGAGTAATTTCACTGATGATTTTCATCTTGGCCTTTTCATGGAAAATGTGGTAATGTTGCTTTTATTTTTATTTTTATGAAGTTATAGGAGCCTTCCTAAAATCTTTATGGATGCTTGTTTTATTTTATTATTTATTTATTTATTTATTTACTTATTTATTTATTTATTTATTTATTATTATTATTATTATGCTTGATTTCCCAAAAAATAGTATTGTATGTGGATTTTTTAAGTCTCCATAAATACTTGAATTTATTACCGTGTTTGGCAATAAACTTCCACGGTCATACCAATTAAGTTACATGTGTATTTGAAAACAAAAATTCTATATGTTTTGTTAAAAAAATATTTTTGGACCTATGTGTTTTTATTCTAATAAAAAAAACAAAGAATTCCTTGGTTTTACAAAGGCAAGTATCTATTTTAAATGAAAATTTTCAAAATAATATGGTAATTTTCTTTGAAAGTCACACATGAAGTTTTGGGAACCTTTGTGGACATTTAGGTTAATGAATTTACCATATGTTGTGATTTGCTTCCGCAAGTATACTAATCAAACTATATATGTTTTTTATTTTTTTATTGTTTTGGAATATATATATATATTTTTTGAAACCTTATATATTAGAAATCAATATGATAAAGGTTTCACTAAATAATAAAAATTCCTTTAAATTTTGGGAGGTTGAATATATATCTTAAATAAAAGGAATTTTTTTTCATAATATATTCATATATATATTTATCCTACATGAGGTTGTGGGAACCTTCGTGGGTATACAAGTTGAATGGTTACCCTAATCATCATCCACGTTAAGCCTTCCCAAGGCGATACCATTATGATGATTGGGGTCTCAGATCTGATTTCATGCGAAGGAGGTGTTGAATCTGAGTTCTTTTTCTATGTAGGGCTCAAATCTAAAAGCTCTTTATGCATCACACTTATTTAAGTGGAGAGAGGTCATATTTGTAAGGAAGGCTGACTTCCCAAGAGGGGGGGTGAATTGGGAAGATTGAAATTTTTCTGTACAAAGTCAAATGGGTGAAGAAAGTAAAGTGTAATAAAGCAATGTAAAAATAGAGTAAACTGAAAAGTAATAATAGAGAAAAGAACACTCAGTAATTTATCCTGGTTCGGTCTATCCTCTTGACCTACGTCCAGTCCTCAAGACACCTCTTGAGATTTTTCAACTATACAGCAAGAATTCAACGGGCTTCTTACTAATGCCTCAGTACAACGAGTATGCTCTATTTTCTGGAGCTTTCTCAATTTCTCTAAGCACTTCTACAATGTGCTTCTCAATCCCCTTGTGATTTCCCCTCACAAGTAAATCTATCTTTCAGATAAAGAGTAGATTGTTTACAAAGGTATAACTCTCTTGAATAGAGTAGATTTGAAGGTTAAAGTACAGATATTGAAGTTAGAGGGTAAAAGCTTTTGAGAGGATGATTTAGCAGAAATTCAGTATATACAAGTTTGATTCATTACCCATAACTTCAAATGATGTTGTATTTATAGATTTAGGTCCCAACTATTCGTTAGAGACAAAATCTATCCGTTGGGGAAGTTATCCAACGGTTACTCTAAAAAACTATCCGTTAACCAACCGCATTTAATGCTTCTGACATACTGAAATTCGAATTTTGGTTGGTCAACAGACGAATTTTGAAGGAACCGAAGGTTAAGGCTTCCAACGTTACAGCACGAAGTTCGTCTGTTCATGAAGTAAAATTCGAATTTTGAAACTTGTAAAATGTTTTCACGTTGTGACATACGAATTTTCAAGAAGAAAGTTTTTCTGTTAAGTATGAACAGTGTTTTCAATTTTCTACAGTGCCCTCGAAATTCAAATTTTGAAAGCCCAAAATTCGTCTGTTCCCAGTACGTTCAAGGGGGCACAGTAGTTTACTTTCTTCGAAATTCGAATGTTGAAAGAGTGAAGTTCGTCTGTCAGAGAGAATCTTTTCAGACTAACTTCAACATTCGAAGTTACAAAACTCTGTCATTCATATGTCAACATTTCATTCCAACAGACTCACAACCTTAACTTCTGAAATTCGAATTTTAATGTTCAAAGTTCGTCTGTCAGAAAGCAGTTTTGAAACTTAAATTATTCTTGATCTCAGATGAACTTCAACATTGTTTCAGACGAATTTCTTCCATTTTCATAAGTTGTGTTTTGTCTGAAATTCGAATTTTGAAGACTCGAAGTTCGTCTGTTTTAAAGAAGCTTCTTTTAGACTTGTATGAAAATTCGAATGTTGGAAAGACAAAGTTTGTCTGTCAGATAGTATTTTTGAAACTCAATTTCTTCTTGATTTCAGATGAACTTCAACATTTTTCAGACGAATTTCTTTAGTTTTCACAAATTATATTTTGTCTGAAATTCAAATTTTGAAGATGCGACGTTCGTCTGTTTCAAAAAGGCTTCTTTCAGACTTAGATGAAAATTTGAATTTTGGAGAATCAAAATTCGTCTGTCAGAGAGACATCTCTTCAGACTTATTCAGTTTTAGCTCGAAATTCGAATTTCCAAAGGCAAAGTTCGAATTTTCATATGACAATTCAGTTTAAACTTCTCAAACTTCGTCTGTTTGTGGGTGTTTTTCAAATAAGTCAAGATTTAACATAAAATCAAGGTTTGAAAACATTTTTTCTTCAAATCAAAATCTTTTATCCTCATTAAAACATAACAAAAGATCCTACAGAAGATCTAATAGCTATTACTCAAAAATTCTTCACTTGAAACACTTTGATCTCCTTTGATATTTTCAATCCAAGCTCTTGATTGTTGCTTTGGAATCATCAAAACTCTTAATTCAACAATATTAGAGTATGAAACTGATATTATATTTAAATTAGAATAGTTTTCTTTTAGAGGGAAGAAGAGAAAAATGTTATTTTTTCATGTTCATAGAGTAGTCATGGAAAAAATTTATTTACAGATTCATTTACTGTTGGATTGGGCTGAAATTTTGTCAACAGGTTTGAGACATCAAGTTCTTCATTTTCAAAGGTTAGATCGTCATTTCGTGGTCTGGTGTGAGAGCTATTCAATTCGTACTAAATCTTTATTCTTGGGATTTTTCATTTTTTTTATTCTCTATTGTAAGCTTTTTGCTTTGGTTATTGGGAGAACTATTGGCATTGATTTGTATACTTGATTGAGACTCTATTGTACTCCTATTTTGATCATAGTGGAGCTATTTTCATTGGTCTAGACGACCCATGATTTTTTTTCCTTACCTTGAGGGATTTTTCACATTAAAAATCTTATTGTTTCTTGATGTGTTTGTGGTGTTTATATTTTGCTATGTATTTGTTTGATTGCTCCTTATAGATTATTGCAAGTATGATAGATTTATTTTTGCTACATATTTGTTATTCTGTTACTGTTCCTATTAGAGTGACATCAAAGACTTGATTTTGAGGTTATTTAACTTGCTTGAATGATGGAAATAAATACAAATAGGATGTTTTGTTTAAATGACACTAATTATCATTTGTGGAAGGGCAAGATGAAGGATTTGCTATTTGTGAAAAATATGCATCTTCTTGTGTTTGCTACTCAGAAGTTATATTCCAAGTTTGATTAAGATTGGGGTTTTGAACATTAGTAGATGTGTGGTTTTATTCAGCAATTCGTAGAAGATAATGTGTATAATCACATTACTAATGAGATACATACGAAAATCTTATGGGAGAAAATTGAGTCATTATATGCCCAAGTCATGAAATAATAAATTATATTTGTTGAATTGTTTGATGAATTTAAGGTACAAGGAGGAGACATCTATTTCAGATCACTTGAATGAATTTCAAGGACTCCTGGATCAACTGTTAGGAATGGGTATTAAGTTTGATTATGAAGTTTTGGAACTATGGCTTTGAAATACTTTACCTGAGTCTTGGGAGACATTTCAAGTTTCAATTACAAACTCAACCCTTAATGATGTTGTTTACTTGCAAGTGGCAAAGAGTACTGCTCTTAATGAAGAAATGAGAAGGAAGGCACATAATTCTACATCTCATTCAGAGGTGCTTATTGCTGAAAATAGAGGGAGAAGTCAGAAAAGAGAATTGAAAGATGATAGAAAGAAGAGCAAGAGTATGCCTATGTCTAGATATAAGAATTTAGAATGACATCATTGTCATAAAAAGGGACACATTGAAAAGCATCATTTTCTCTTAAAAAAATAGAATAATGGCAATAATGGTAAGCAGAAAGAGAAGGGTCAGGATGATGATGATTGTGTTACTACTGCTACCAATGAAGATCTTCTTATTCTTCATGATTATGAATTAGTCAATCTTGTGTCAGATGAAAACATAAGGATAAAAGATTATGACGATTGTTTTACTACTGCTACTAGCGAAGATCTTCTTATTCTTTGTGAGTATGAATCAGTTAATCTTGTTTCAGATGAGAGCATATGAACAATAGACAATGGTGTTGTACCACATATTAACCAAGGAATGAGTTCTTCACATCTTATACACCAAGTAACTTTGGAGTGTTAAAGATTGGTAATGATGGTGATGCTAAGGTGATTGGCATTGGTGATGTTTGTCTACAAACCAACATGAGAATGAAGTTATGGTTTAGAGGAGTTAAACATGCTCCATATATTCACTTTAATTTGATCTTTGTTCAAAAACTTGATGAAGATGGTTTTGATAGATATTTTGGTTCTAGAAAGTGGAGACTTACAAAAGGTAACTTGGTTGTGGCTAAAGGGGAAAAATGATCCAAATTGTATTGGACAAAGGCTTTGGTTACTAGAGATAGTGTAAATGCCATTGATATGGGGGTTTCAAATTTGTAGCACTGAAGACTTAGCATATTAGTGAAAAAGAGTTGAATTGCTTAGAAAAAAAGGATGTCCTTCTAGGATTGAAGAGTGCTTAATTAGAGAAGTGTTCTCATTGCATGGTAGGTAAGTAGATTAGAGTACCTTTCAAGAAGCATCATCACTTAAGGAAATCAGAGTTACTTAAATTTGTACACTTTGACATTTGTGGTCCATTGAAGCTAAAATCCTTTAGTGGTGCTCTTTATTTTGTTACTTTTATTGATGATTATTCTAGAAAGTTGTGGGTTTATGCTTTGAAAACAAACAATCAAACGTTAGAGAAGTTTAAACAATTTCAAGCTTTGGTTGAGAGTCAGGCGGGTAAGAAGTTGAAATGCATTGGTACTAACAATGGTGGTGAGTATTGTGAACCTTTTGATGCCTTTTGTAAGCAGTAGGGTATTAGATATGAAAAGACTCCTCCTAAGACTCCTCAGCATAATGGCTTAATAGAGAGGATGAACTGGACACTGATTGAGAGAGTTAGATGTATGCTTTCTAAAGCAAAATTGCCCAAACATTTTTGGGGTGAGGCACTGTACATAGCGATGCAAGTTATCAATCTTAGTCCTATGGTTACTTTGAATGATGAGGAGCGAGACAAAATTTGGTTTGACAAGAATGTCAATTATGATCACTTGTGAGTCTTTGGTTGCATGGCATTTGTGCATGTTCCAAAGGATGAACGATCCAAGTTGGATGCAAAGACAAAACAGTGTATCTTTATTAGTTATGTTCAAGATGAATTTGGCTATAGGTTGTATGATTCTGATGAGAAGAAGCTTGTTAGAAGTAGTGATGTGAAGTTTATGGAAAATCAAACCATTGATGGCATTGATAAGATGAAGAAGACAACTCCTGTAAAAGATTATAATCTCTATGATATTGATCTAGTATGGTTGCCTATTCACAATTTAGATGCTAATAATGATAATGCTCAACCGGGAGTACAACATAACTATCCCGATGATGGGTAGTTTGGAGATGGGTTAGATGTTCCAATAAATAATGTTAAAGAGTAACATGAGGCGCAAGATGAGAATCTAGATGATGCACTTAAAACACCTGAAGTCCAACTCAGGAGGTCTAATAGGCAAAGACAACCATCTAAAAGGTATCATTTTAATAAGTATGTGATATTGACTGATAGGGGAAAACCTGAGTGTTTTGAAGAGGTTGTGGAGAGTGAAGAAAAACAAAAACTCTAATAGGAACAATAATAGAGTAACAAATATGCAGTGAAAATAAATTTATCTTACTTGCAAAATCTATGAGGAGCAATCAAATAAATATATAACAAAATATAAACATCATAAATAGATCAATATCACCAAAGTTTTTAAAGTGGAAAACCAAGGTAAGGGAAAAAAACCACGAGTTCTCCAGAGTAATGAAAACAGCTATACTGCAATCCAAATAGGAGTATAATATAGTCTTACTCAAGTGCACAAATCAATACTAACAGTTCTCCCAATAACCAAAGCAAAAAGCTTACAATAGAGAATCAAGAAGATGAAAAATCTCAAAAGTGCAGATTCAGTTTGAATTGAATAGCTGTCACACCAGACCACGAATCAATGATCTAACCATTGAAAATAAAGAGCCAGATGTCTTAAACTTGCTGACAAAATTTCAGCCGATTCAACGGTTAACAAATTTGCAAATGAATTTTTCTTATGATTGCTCTGTGAACGTGTGAAAATAACGTTTTTCTCTTCTCCCACTACACCAAATTTGGGAATAGTTGGCATTTGTTTTTCACCTTTATTGGTGTTTTAAAAACGTCATTTAATAATGCGCTGATGAAAATCGTTAAAAATAATGGCGTTTAAAAAACGCCAACTAAAGTCAGAACTTAGTTGGCAATTTTCATAAAAACGCCAACTAAAGTCAGACTTTAGTTGGCGTTTATCAGTTAAACGCCAACGAAAGACCGAAAAAATGTTGGCGTTTATCAGTTAAACGCCAGCTAAAGTCTGACTTTAGCTGGCGTTTAACTGATAAACGCCAACGTTTTTTCAATCTTTCGTTGGCGTTTACCATTAAACGCCAATGTTTTTTCAGACTTTAGTTGGCGTTTATCTGTAAAACGCTAATGTCTTTTATGATCTTAGTTGGCGTTTACGATTAAACGCCAACGTTTTTTATCATTAATATTTTTTATATTTTACTACTTCTCTGATTACGTTACACAACCTACAGTCAAGAACAATGATTCATTGTTAACTAGATCTAGTGTACCCAGAAATTGATAGAATGTAGCAAGGAAAATGAAAACAAATTTGAAAATCCAACACACAAACACAATCACAAGGAGAAATAACAAAACTGATGATGTGATGCATCAATTTCACATAGAAAAAACAAAATATTATTAATCCTTTAGGTGAGAGATACTATATCCTTTAATCCAGAACAAGTTACTATCAACTGATCTAACACCAAACCTTAAACAGTACATGGTCAATCCCAAGCTGAAAATGCTTGAAGGCGTCACGAGCGGGCCTTTTGGCGAGAACTTACTCCATGTTAGCATCCAGAATCTTCTGCAATTCATCATCAACTCCAGGAAACCTCATTCTCGTTGCCAATTCGTTTATCCGCTTCCTCCAACTTTGGAAACAAACAGTAGACAATTCAAACACTGGTAATTCTTGTAGTGGCCAGAACGACCAATAGTCGGGCACTGGTCCCCAAAGTTAGGAGGACAAGGATTGCACTTTGATAGCCAAGGAAGGCCATATGAACAACAAGAGGTCAAAAAGGAGATTACTTCAACAAGTACAATTTTAAGTATAGGGCCTTTCCTGCAATCCACAACTCCATCAATCAGCAATCCAATAAAAGAATAAATGAGCACAAGTTACAATGTTATACAGACAAACAGAAGTATGATACATGCTATATATATATTTATATCAATACAAAAAGACCACAATTTCCAGCCCGACACCATTCCATGAAACTTCTCAGCACTCCTCCACCTTAAGAAGAGCAAGTTCGGTCAAATATATAAACATAATCACATAGAATGAATCAAGAAGTTTAAATAGCAGCATGGTTAAATTTACCTCTCTATTCATAGGCACTTATCAAGGACGAAGTTACACCACTCTTCAATGAGTTCCTCTATTTGCGTATCAAAGTACTCGGAATAAGAGATGTCAGGGAAGTACTGTAAATTAAAAAATTATACATAAGTGAAAATGGAAAAATTTTATAAGCCTTAATGTAAATATAAAATGACATACCGTGTCTGGGATTATGCTATGACCATGTGTGATGATATCCTTCATGAATAACATCACATAGTATCCACAGTCATTATCATTTGGTTGTTTTGGACACTAAAGAGGAAAATTATATTAATTATACAATACAGAAATATTAATCTCAACAATTGTTAATTAAATATAAATTTATACCTACCCATATCTTCTGCCACTTATATAATGAGGAAGCTAAGGGTTTTACCATTTTGCCCTTATGATTATCTCTACAACTCCGGTCCGCTCGAAATATTGACACAGCACTGTTTAACTATAAAATATAAAAAATGTTAGAATAAGCAAAACCTAATTTGAATTATTACATATAAGTGTGAATCATTAAATACATGAAAAATTAATCTAGGTTTCTTACTTATTAATGATCCCCATCATTTGTTCGTGAAGTTCCGGATCATAATTCAAAGGATCCAAAAAATAGATAATTGGCTCCAATGGATTGATTGCAATTAACATCCAGTGTCTACTATGAAAAAATAACCAGTGTCATTAGGAAACTATAATTCAGCAGATGAAGTCAAATACATTAAATCTTGAGAATTTACTTACACATTATGATACGGAACCAAGAATAAGACATCTTTGTTAGCCCTTGCAGTGAATGCATCCGCAATTAACTGCTGATGTTCAGTAATCTTACTGTCCGACAATTTTGAAACATAAGCAGCAACCTCTTCAGGATGGATGAATATAAATTTGTTTGTAAGATTGCAAGGCACCAAAAATGTCTCGTAGAGGTATCTTGAATAGAAACAAAATAAAAAGCAACATAGGTTAATATGAAGGCCTAAATTGAAAAAAATTAAAACAAATAGATTAATATCAAGTACCTTATGTACAAGTTAACATTCGCAACCCCGATCCACTTCCGATGGATGATGTAATCAACAATTTCAGTGTTGATACTTTCAAATACTACCTTATTATAAATGTTCTTGGCAAATTTCACACGTTTTTCGACTTTGCCCTTAAGCGAATGTGGTAGAAACTTGACAATCATCCTTCAAAAGGTGTCTGGAACTGGATGCCTGGGCGGCTGTATGAGTGGTGGAGCTACTGATTCCTTCGAATGTCCTGACTCTCGGACCTTACTCTTCCCCTTCAACTAAGCAACAAAGTGGGAAATTTTGAGATTAACCACCTTAATATACACATAACAATAGTATATGTCTATAGGTCCTCTAAACTGAACCTCTGAATGTAGTGGCTCATTCAAGACATCTAGTATCAAGTTAGTATACTGTCAACTAACATACCTTTACTAATGGAGCAGCAGTGATGAGGTGTGCAGGCCATGCTACGAAGCTGCCCAATGCTATTCCTATTGTTTCCATATCCCCCGTAGGAACAGGCAACCTGGTACCCTCTTCCCTAACTACCTCAATCGACACTTTTAGATGATTTGCAGGTACGGGTGCATTGTGAAGTATCTTTTCAGGGCTATTATGCACATGCCCCTTCGCAACCACACGTCGATTAGGTGTTTCTAACCATAACTGGCAATATGATTGACCCTGTTCTAATCAATGCATTAGAAATCAACCATTTATTAAGGGTAAAAAAAAGTTATCTTTTAACTTGTTAATGATAGCAATTACCTGAGGGAGATCGTGAGGGGTAACAGTGCAACTATCTTTGGCACTAGCTGACACTGGTGGTGTCCCTTGCGTTCCCTGTAGTTGAAGCACCATGTTCGTCAATTCAGCTAATCGGAGCTGCATCTGAGATTGAGTCTGATGTTGTTCCTGAACAATAGCTTCCAATTGGGCAACCTTTGCAGCATCTGATGATGATCGAGGCCCAAAAAAGGCTTTGTGTGTCACACCAAATCCTGTACCCCTAACACGACCAGGATACTCAGGGACCCCCAGTGCCTTACCAAGTATATCCTGCCTAACGCTTTCCTCCTCACTAGCTTGAGGCATGGAATTAGAGAGTTCATTTTGTGGAAGGAAGAGAAACAAAATATAAATTTTGCAACTAAATAATAAGTATTTGAAAATATATATGTAAATAAAATATATAATATAATAATACTAACTATTGACTCGGCAACTTTCCGAACGTTGTCGTTGTCAATTATCCCATCCTTGTTCTTGCGAGATTCTATCCATAGCTCATGGCGTTCGATTTCGCTCCCTTCTGAGCCCTCCTTTGATTGCTATGTTTGATCACAAATAAGCAAATGTGTAAGTATTTGAACATAAGTGTCATTCATAGAAAAATCAGCTATCAAACCACGTACCATCTTAACCTCTATACCATGGTATCCTTGACGACCCCCTCTATATGGGTATTGCTGCTTCTTGGCTCTGTCACTATTGGCTTTGCTTAATTTCTGTAAAGTAATGCAGAATATTAGTTTTAGTGTAACAAAAACTAAGATAAGGTACATATGATTAGGTTTAGTCCACCAAAAAAGTCGCAATAAGAATATAATGAAATGACATACTATGTTAATAATGCACACACCAAAGCAGATTTTTATTCAATGACTAAATATATGTATTAAAATTAATTTCAGAACAACAATGAGAGAAATGGTTTACCTGAAAAGATTCTTCACGACGCCTAGCAACAAAAGCATCCCAGTGTTCCTGTGTAATGTACAACTCAAATAACCGAGGTGGATGAACAGCAAAGTTGCCAGCTTCATCTCTCAAGAAGAATCTAGTGAGAATGGACCGAAAATTTCGAAGTGCCACACCAGCCTTCATATATATGTGACGCCTGTGACTATTATTGATGTCAAAAGCAGACTGCAACATGCATCACCGAAAAGAATTATTATCTGTATATATATACACACATTATAATCAAATGACATACTATATCATTACCTCTATATCTTCGAATATACTATTCTTCACAGGATCAGGGACTTTCCTCCAATCCCTGTGAGGATAGGAGATTGGAACCTTCAACTTCGCAGTGACCCCAATATAACTGCTCAATTTTTATCCAACTTATTGTATTGGATTGCCTTTGCGATTCCATTCGACATGAATCTTTTGGCGAGTGTCTCGAGCGCGTATCACCTCTTTCAACATAGTCAAGCCACGCCGGTGCTGTTTGATATATTTCTGTACCTCTTCTTGACCATCATCACCACCACAATCATGATCATGAGTAGAAGGGGACACCATTTCCCTACAATAAAATTCCAACAAACATGTAAGATATCAAAGAAGGAAAAAAAATTAAAGCAAATACAACACATAAAAATAATAATAAAACATCACAAAATTATACATGTCGAAGGCAATAAAATTCAAATTAAGGCAAACAATAAAAAATATTCGATTATTCAAACCTTTTCCTCTTTCTTTTCAGATGTTCACTAATCCATCCCCTCTTTCAAATCCAAGTACCTTCTTGATGGTCATCTCTCACATAAAGGGTATCATCTCCACCAGGATCAGTATTAAGTGATGTCCCATGGAAAGGATCATCCTCAATTGACGCACTTTGATAGTCTTGACCATCATCTAAGTTGTCAATTATTTTGTTCGTTAGCATAACAATTGACCACTTCTTATTAGCAGGATTAGTGACAAAAAACACTTGTTGGGCTTGAGATGCTAAAATAAAAGGTTCATCTTTATACCCCACCCTATTAAGATCCACTTGAATGAACCCTAAATCATCAACTCGGAGGCCATTGTTGTTGTCAACCCATTTACAACTGAAGACAGGTACTCGGAATGAGATGTAGTCCAATTCCCATATGTGCTCAATTACCCCAAAGTATGACATGGGTGCAAAAATAGGGTTTTTGTCTTTAACACTAGATATATGCATTGATTGAGCTATAAGAGTTATCCCACTATTTTGCATTATACTCTTATCATCTTGCTCTTTTGTATAGAACGTGTACCCATTGATAAGATAACCAGTGTAAGATCGTACATACATGCTTGGACCCATAGCTAACTATTTCAACCTGTCCGAAACTGAACTAGAAGTCCTCTCCAACTCCAAGATAATGTGATCACGCAACCAATGTATAAAAAGTCGATTATGTTCTTTCGAAATCCAACTCTCATTCTTGTTAGGGTTCAAGGTTCTAATTCTCTCCTTGTGCATTTCCACATATTCATCAACCTCATCCGAGTTGTGCAAGACATACAGGTGAGCTTGCTCCTACTGTATCCTAGAGATACTAACTATTTCACTTCCCTGAATCCCTTCACCACTTGTTCTACCCAAGTGACGAGACCTCGGAAGCCCAATGTTATCAACACTCAATAAGAATTTAGTACAAAATTCAACAGCTTCTTCGGCTATGTACCTTTCAATAATACATCCCTCTGGTCTACTTTGATTTTTCACATACCCTTTCAATATCTTCATGTAACGCTCAATCGGGTACATCCATCTCATATACGCTAGGCCACACATTTGTATTTCCCTAACTAGGTGTACTGTTAGGTGAACCATCATGTCAAAGAATGAAGGCGGGAAATACATCTTAAGCTCACACAAAGTGACAACAATTTGTCATTGCAATGTGGGCAACTTCCTAGGGTCAATGACTTTGCTGCAAATAGCCTTGAAAAAGAAACATAGTTTCATGATTGTCCCTCGCACCTTTTTCGGCAAAATGGATCGTATACCCACCGGCATCATATGCTCCATCAAAACATGACAATCATGAGACTTTAGACCCTTCAACTTCAAGTCATTCATAGATACAAGGTTCCTGATATTTGATGAGTACCCCTCTGAAACTTTAACTCCATCAAGGAATTCACAAAGAGCAATTTTGTCTTTTCTAGATAAAGAATAAGCAGCTGGTGGAAGATAAGTATGTCGTTTGTCCTTAATCGGTGCCAATTCTCCTCTAATTCCCATAGCAACCAAATCCAGTCTCGCCTTCTTACTATCTTTGGTCTTTCCCTTCACATTGAGTAACGTACCAATAATGCTATCACATACATTTTTTTCTATGTGCATCACATCAAGGAAGTGCCTCACATACAAGGACTTCCAATATGGCAAATCAAAGAAAATTGACCTTTTCTTCCACCCACTTGTCCCAAGGTGTTTGGCAAAAGGTTTCCCAAAGTTGTTAGTCAAATGTTGTACCTTTCCAAACAGGTCCTCACCGCTTAACGACACAGGTTCTCTTCCGTCTTCTATATTCCCATCAAATGCTTTTCTCCACCCTCTATAACGATGTCCCTGATGCAAAAATCTCCGATGCCCGAGAAAGACAAATTTCCCACCGTGTTCCAACCGAATCGATTGTGTGCCTTCTTCACATATAGGGCAACCAAATTCTCCTTTGATACTATATCCAAACAAAGTCCCATACGCTGGAAAATCATTAATTGTACCAAATAGCATAGCTCTCAAATTGAATGGTTCCTTTTTATACCCATTATACACCTTTACACCACTCTCCCATAATAGCTTCAAGTCATCAATTAGTGGAGCCAAGTATACATCTATATCATTTCTGGGTTGTTTAGGTCCAGAAATTAACAAAGACAACATCATGAATTTTCGCTTCATGCATAGCCATGGAGGCAAGTTATATATCACCAAAATCATGGGCCATGTACTGTTTGTACTACTTTGCATACCATGCGGGTTCATTCCATCAGTAGATAATGCAAGACGTAGGTTTCTATCTTCTGCCCCGAAATCTTCATAGTCACGATCAATTAATTTCCATTACGGAGAATCTGCAGGATGTCTAAGCTTCCCATCTTTAATTCTATCATCTGCATGCCATGTCAAGAGCTTCGCATTCCCCACACTGTTGTACATGCGTCTAAATCTAGGTATGATGGGAAAATACCAAACTACCTTCACTAGACTCGATTCTTTCTTCTTATAACGTAGGGAATTGCATTTAGGACACTTCCGAAATAAAATGCAATCATTAGGACAAGCATGTATCCTCTCATAGCTCATCCCAATAGAGCTTAACATTCGTTTAGCCTCATATGTTCGGCTAGGAAGCTCATTATCCTCTAGCAGCATATCCTTCAAAAGTGCAAGCAATTCTGTGAAGCTCTTATCACTCCATCCATTGCCTACTTTCAAGTTGTATAGCTTCAACACAGCTGACAATATCGTGAACTTAATGCATCCAGAGTACAATGGTTTTTCTGCATCCCTCTTCAACCTATCAAACATCTCCGGACAATCCTTAAGTTCATCCTCAATCACATTGGTCATCTCTTCAAGACGATCGGCCTCAAGTGTGCTTGTGTCGAAATCATTCGATCTACAACTCCCACTATACCTATGACTGCTATAATCATTATTCGTCTCACCATGCCTTGTTCATCGTGTGTAACTTTGATCAATTCCATTACAAATTAAATGTGATTCCAAGTCAGTTGCACTAACTAGCCTCCCATAGCAACACTTCAAGCAAGGGCATATAATTTTTTCGTGGTTATCAGCATGGTCAACTGCAAACCTAACAAACTCTTTCACTCCATCCCAATATTCCTGAGTCAAACGATTCGCAGACATCCATTTCCGATCCATACTTTTATTAAGTTGTGTAACCTTTTATAACTTCTGTATAAATTTTGGTAGTGTTCTTCCCAGGTTGAGCCTCCTAATAATTCTACAACACCAACTTACAAGCCACGTTATTTCATATGGATTAAATACCATAACCCCATGATTAATACATTAATATTCTTGCTACATAAAAAAAACTAGATTCATTAATTGTACTACAATTCTTTATTTTTCCTAGCTTTACTTTCGGATTTATTAAAGCATATGTTACTTTTCAAGTTCTTAACTAGCAAAAATGTTCAACAACATAGACAAAAAAGGAGTTCCAATTATATGTTGCCAACAATCTAAATCAACTATCCATAGCTTTTCATTTACTAAATTATAACTTTTAAAGACAAACCGGCAGCATAACAACTAAAGAACCATAGCATTAACCACTTAGCAAAAATCACCTAACTTAGCTAACTAATACAAAAATTTTACATAAACATAATGAGGAAGCATACCTCAGACAAAGTAGATAATCTGAAAGGCTAGCACTGCAAATTCTGTCAATATGAAACAAGCGCACCAATGACACCTTCATACAAGTGAAGCAACAAGTTAAATGAAGGTCAACCACAAAGTAGTTTGGTGGTGCGTCCACATATGCATGTATGAGTAAGGAAAGATATATATATATATATAGTTTAATTAATTATTGATTGAGGAACTAAGGTAGCTTCAACAACAGTAGTTTCAAGTATACACAGTCATGTATATGCGTGGTTATGCTTCTTCGTCATATTACAAAAAATCAATAACATTGAAAGCTAAGCCATACCTGTATCGCTAGCACTATCTCTGGAATATTATCATATCACCTACATATTTGAAGTATGGGAAATCAATGAGTTGAACTGTTTAATTAATAACATGATTGGACAATAGTACAAAATGCGTCAAGTTTAATTTGTAGAAAAGAAAGGCTATAACAACAGGTATGATTAAAAAAAATATATACACTCAATGGCCACAATTACTAGATAAAGCTAATTAAAATTAAATAACCAATGGTGAGTGATGACAACAGAATCAGGCAGATAATACATAGTATGGCAGCACTATAAAAATGTTGCATTTGACTTACCAAGTTTATTTTGATGCATCTTCAGATCCCCAGACCCTCACTAGGAGACCACTTCTAAGATGCCGACATGGAATTGACTCATACAGAAAGAACAAGCCACAGCCAATTATGATTAAAACAAGAGTTTAAATTATGGTGCAAGAGTTCAAATTTTGTTACATAGAAAAACTCACCAACCTCGAGGTTCAACAGTATCTGAATTCTGAATCCAACAAATAACTGTGAGAGACCACCTTGTATTTGGACTGAATAGGAAAAAAAACAAAGTAAGAGAATCATATAAATTGCCTAAAGAGAAGCAACGTGCCAATGGGAAAGACTTGCAAGCAAACACAACATGCAAGAAAAATATAATTAATGTCCACAGAATATAGTTAGCATATGGGAAGGTAATCCCTTTCGACATGATAGGGATGCAAAGAATAATTAAAGTATTAAACACCTAGAAACACAAATGGAAATCAATAAAAAATCTAGAAGTATCCATTTGACATTACTGTATTTGGTTAAATAAGGGGGATGACAGTCTGAGCAATTAAACCTCCAAGAAACACACTAAAAAAAATAGAGCTCAACCACTAATCAACTGAGTCAACTACTAAACCACTTTAGAAGAGGGGAACTGGGAAGGGTGAAAAGATAAGTTACATCCCAACCAAGATCCTCACTTGGAAATTCAGTTTATCTCATTTGGAATTTGGAAATTTAGTTCATTTCACTTAGGAATCTCCAAATGGGGTAATGGTTGGAAAATATTTTTCTTACAAGGTCCTAACTTGTCTTTTTCCCAAATGCGAAGGTAGGGACCAAATTACATATCACAAAATAAAATCAATTGACAGCTACCAATCACAAGGCAATCAGCGGAGCAATATGCTGTTATGGACACACGTACAGAGACTTTGATTTTGATCCCTTCTATCCATATACAGACGCAAATATATTGGTATATATATATATGAATGAATGTTGATCATATTCAGGTGGAATGTCACTCAATAATAGATCCATATATATATATATGTATAAATATTTCTGGGGGAGAAAGGACACATGGATGACTAAAACAAATTACAATATGGGAAATGACTCATATATGAATTTGACAGAAACAGCCACAAATATGAGAGCGTCAGTGGGACAATATGGTGTTACCTCAAAGCTGGCCGCCGTTCACCGTTGGGTCTGGGAGGGATTTCGAGTTCCTCTGAGAGAATAGAACTGGGCCTCTTTCACTCCATTCACCGTGACCGTTGACAGGGAGAGACGCTACGAGATCAAGCGATTTCAGGTTGAAGGGGATTTCGGAGGAGCAAAGCCGTGGCAGAGGAGGAAAGTGTGCAAACTTTCGACGCGTGGTGGCCGAAGAGTTGTGCCAGAACAGAGCTATGGCAAAGGAACAGATTCAGAGCACGGTGGGAATGAAGACGGCACAATTCTGAGAACACGCGATTTAGGGTTCTGATAAGTGATTTTAAATAACTTAGTTAGCGTTTAAATATTAAACGCTAACTAAATATAACAAAGATGGCATTTACATGATAAACGCCATCTAATATTTTTAACTTAGATGGCGTTTAAATATTAAACGCCAACTAAAATTTTAAAAATAAATTAAAAAAAAAATTTCAGTGGACCTTAGTTGGCATTTATTAAACAAACACCATCTAAAGTTTATATTATTTTATTATTTTAGATGGCATTTTTATTACAAACGCCATATAAAGTCTGAACTTAGTTAGCGTTTACCATAAAACGCCAACTTTAGTATTACATTATGACTTTAGCTGGCTTTTATTTTTAAACACCATCTAAAATGTCCAATTTAAATGGCGTTTATTGAACTTTAGTTAGCGTTTATTTTGTAAACGCGAACTAATACGCTTGGTTTGATTTTTATTGGCGTTTTTATAAATAAACACCAACTATTTAGCGCCAATAAATCCTAAATCTGGCGTAGTGTCCTCTCTCAAAGGTGGCTGTTCTAACTTGAATATGACTTCACTCTCATATCTTAATATGACTCCTCTCCAGTTAAATATGTTAGAGATATAGTGGGTCTTTAGGTTTAGACATTTCTCCATGTAGAAAGAGAGCTCACACCCAACAGGAGGTGATGAGCAAGTATGAAGTGGAAAGTGATGCTGAGATATTGAACCTGCTTGACACAGCTTCCAGACAGAAGCAGGTCTTTCTCCCTCTCTCTTCTTTTTTTTCCCTTCATGGATTGAGGATCTTTTTTTTTTTTTACCATAATGGATTGAGGATTTGATTCAAAGAGGTTGATTGAATTTGGATTCGTCTAGATGACAATGGTGGCAAAGCTGCACTGAGCCTGGGGGATGCAAGAGACAAAATCTGCGAGTCTGTCGAGGATTTGAAGCTTGACGTTTTGATCATGGGTAGCAGAGGCCTAGGTGAATGAGGTACTCTACTCTTCACCTTTCCATTTGGAAATGGTTAATCTCCACCCGCTCTACTTCTTGGGCTGCTTGGCATGAATGAATAAATTACATATTCACGTCAACTAACAATATATGCTAGACACTATCAAATAGACCAATTGAATGGTTCGTTATGAAATATAATGCATCAATTCTATTGATTGAGTTGAATTGTGTTGGGTATAGGGTTTTGTTGGGGAGTGTGACCAGCTATGTTACAGCAAACGCCACTTGCCCTGTGACTATTGTGAAAGACTCTAATCCTTCTGGTTTCTGATCTCTCATCTGAAAATTTGGATTATGCAAATGGAAATGGGAGTGTCATCTGAAGACCAAGCATACTGTACTTTATTGGTCTAGGCCCAGTTATTCCCAGTATCATAGATAGGCTCTTATATATGAACATAGTTGATGAATAAAGGGTGTGCCAAGCCCAAGCATAATGCTTTATATATGTGTATAGGCTTGTGTCAAGGGTGTCTCTTGAAGTGTCTTGCTCCCGGGCCAAAAGTCTGCTTATAATGTAGGCTTTATGCTGGATCCGTTACTGTACATGATCATTTTTTTTAAATTTTTATTGTCGTGTTCAGCTCATTCTATAGCATTTCTGGGACCTCACAATTGGTCGATCGCTTTTCCTTTTCCAATCCTCTAGTTCCTTTCCCTTTGCTGAAACCAAATGGCTCCTCAATATTTGAACAGAAAGCATCAATACAAAATTGACATGTACAGCTTTAACCGCCAAGTAATATCTATAGCAATAAGTGACAGGAGAATCCACCATTGGCTTCCCGTTTAGGAGAAGCAGAGTTTTAAATTTGAGAGCTACGACAAAGAAAACAGGCCTTGCCCATTTATGGAAAGCTTCACTTCCTCCGTTTCTTATCAGGTCCCACATTGACAATTTGACAAGAAGAGTATGTGGACCAAAGAGCAACCAAGTTGGTAGTAGTAGTGTGGTGGGGAGTACTCCTGCCTGTCACGCGGTTTGATCCCCTGCAAGCAGCAACGGCGTTTTTGCTTCTCACAATTTTTCTATCTTCAAAGGCATACACACCCGATTTGGTCTAGGAATTGAGATATCGTGTGTGTGTGTGTATCCCAAATTAGAGAACGTTACTTGTCATTATACGAATTAAAATTAAAGGAGCGAATTCGGTAAATAAGTATTTAGATCCTTTGGCCCAAAACCAACAGTCTGGTCCTTCCAACTTAAAACATTTTCATTATTCTTTTTTTTATTGGGTAAAATCATCCTTGGTAACCACTTTTAAGTTATGACTTCTTCATATCGCCTCCGGTCCCCAGACAGAAAGAAGCTCTCCCAAAGGTTTTTTCCATTGAAACAATCTTGAATCTGAGACACCGTAGTTAAGCCACCCTAGCTAATAACTCTTCTACATTTTCATTAGTTTTGATAATCATCTTGCTACTATTACTTAAATTATGCTATTAAGGTTTTTCCCTTTTCTTTACCTAACCTTCCCCAAAAAAAAAAAAGCAGAGTCATGTGTTTATGCCTTCTTCTTCTTCTTCTTTTTAATGAAGATGTGTTTACTTTCTATTCACAATGAATCCTTCAAACATCCCCTACCAGTCTTCTAGCCATCTCATGATTTCCAAATAAAGTAGTACTCTCAAATCACATCTTAATTACTCGCACGGTGAATCTCAAAATATACTAGTGTTTGTTTGTTCATAATTAATTATTCTAATCATTTAAGCAGAAAATTTTCATAATGCAAGGAGAATTTATATTGCATTATTTCATAAGATTATGTTTTATTTTGCATTAACATATACCTTGATTTATGCATAGTAACTTGCGGTGAAAGGGTTTAAAATTTAATGAATATCTCCTGGCCCTATATTTATTTTGGACAGTCCAGTAGAAAAAATGACTCTCTGACCATTTCATCGTCTCATGCATGCATTGCCGTCTCATTATCAAGATTATTTTTTATGTACTAAATAACCTAATACAATTTTTTTAATCAAACCACCCAATATCTGATTATTTTAATGTATTAAATAACCATATATTACTCTCCTCAAATAGCCGTGTCTAGTTTGGTTTAGCCAAAACGGAACATGAATTTGAGAAGAAAGAAAGCATAATCCACAAAGAGATCGTGATATGTTGTTATTTATTAATATAGACTAAAAGTGGTCGTTCATCTAGAAAAAGACTTATATGTTTTTTTTTTATATTTTTCATTCTATTCTCTAATTAAAATTTGGCATATAAAATTTTTTTAACACATCATATATTTAATTACTAACCGTATCCTAAACAATGTTAACTTTGTTAAATTTAAAAAGAAATTTCAAAATTCCAAATTCTAATTCCTAATTCACGGTGAATGAATTTCTCCAAGACCCCACCAATTGTGGACCTCCACAGCTCATCATTTGACATCTTCATCTCTTCACCTTTGGAGACATTCATAACCCCAATCTTCAACAAATGGCCCCTGTACGTATCCTCCATATTCACTGTCTCGTCCACTTACTTTACTTTCTTTTTGCTTCTCACCATGTGGTTCTTCTCGTCCTTATTCACAACACAGCCATTTTTTTCGAACCCAAAATCTCCTTCCCTCCTTCCTCCATGGACCATCATTTCGTCACCATCCCTCCAGCCACTGCCTTCTCACTCATCGCACTTGAAAACCCTCGGTCCCAAAGTTATTTCATACTCTTTCTTTTAGCAAATAATCCTGGTTTTGCTTATTATAAAAAGGTTGTGAAATTTGACAAACGGCAATCAATAACTCAGAGCCAAGCCAAATTCATTCTCTTGATTTGGAAGCATTTTGTCTTTTGTTTTTTTTTTTTAGAATTTATTTTAAGAAAAGTGGAGTTAAGGTAGTGAATTAGGATTTTTCTTTTTTGAAATTATTTAAGTTTATTAATAAGTTAAGACTATTAAGTATATAGTTAGTGATTGAATCTTTAATGTGTTAAAAAAGGCCTAGATGTCAAATTTTAATTGGATAGTAGTAGGAAAAGTATATAAGTTTTTTTTTTTAAATCTTATCAATATATTTTTCAAGGTACTTTATGCCTTTTTCAAGTTACTCCATTTCTGCATTAATTTGAATTTGTGGTTTATTAGATATAATTGAGGGCTTGCTAGTTAAAACTCCAATATTTGGACCACGTTGTAATTTTCTTATTAATTGGATTTTATTTGAATTATCAAATAATTACCATGTTTCATTTCAAGATAGTAATCTGCATTTTGTTGAAGCCAAGAAGGATGCATTGAAATTAAATTAAGTTAGTTGGTTAAAAAAGGAATTAAATTAGGTTTTAAACATTTTAGTTGATATATAAATACTTATAGTTTTATTAATTACATTGAATATTTATCTCTCATCTCTTAGTCAACCATTTATCTCTCACATCTTAATTATAAACAAAAAGGCATAAATAGAAGAAAATGATTAAAATAATAGACATCTTCCAAAATATTTTCTAAAAATTAACTTACATTTTGATATCCCTTATAGCTTTTGATAAATGCATGGGGGCATTTCTTTTTTATGGTGGGCGACACAAACAAATGCTTGTCTAAATAATATGTATATAGATTAACTTAAGGTCCTAAATTTAAGTTTAAAACTAAAATATCACACACACTCTTTCTGTTTAGAGATGAAATATAAATACAAATCCAGATTATCTGATCCGTTGAGAAGCTGGGGGCAATGGAGAAAATCTGAACGCCTTCCGCTTCCTTGGACGTGTAATTTATCTGCTAAGTCGGAATATTTTGTGTTTTACAGTGAATCAGCAGGTTCCCCACCAGTATATTTGGACTTTATATATTTTGTATCGTTAGGTATTTTGCTTAATTATTCCAATTAATTAACATAGGATATATAGTATATAGGTTCAGCTTCAATCTCAAGAACAGTCTTTTTGTCCACCATTTTATTTTAATGTTACTTATTTTCCCAAAAGCAAGTCACTATATTCTTTATTTGCATGGTCACCATAGAACCTTTTATAAACTTATTTTTATCTCTAAATGTACTTTTAATTAACAGAATGTAGAAGTTGCTTTTCAGTTTACAAATAAATATATTTTTATTTTACAATCATTTTATTAACAGTAAAAACATCCAAACATAAATCATGTTATACACCTACTTTTATCCCAAATTTTTTTTATTTTAATCTAAGTTTACAAACTAAAAATCAATCTGACTTTTCGGAGCATTAGAACACAATATAATAATAAAAACTTTCCAAGTATCCCAATTTCCAAACTAGACGAACGACCACAAGAACTCTTGAACAATCTCCTCTTGATAATGTTATTGGAGAATAACGTCTCCAACTAACGCAACACCCAGACGATCGGGGAACAAAAATTTACAACAGTAAAAGAAGAAAATAACATCCAGAAAGAAAGAAACAGAATAGTACTCATTGCACAAACGAACGTACGTTAAGTAGTATGACTCCTCCTATATCTTCCTGATCGACGCATGAAGGAAATGAAATTTAAGAAGCAGCGATTATTTCTACCTGAGTCTTAAAATCCTGCGCAGCTTTCCCTTCTTGCCCAGCAACATTTTGCACTGTCTTTTTCATCTTCAAGGCATTCTCTCTGATCTTCTTCCCCTCTTCCTCGACCAAAATCAGATTCAAGCTTTGAAGCAATCCATTTTTGGTGAACAACCCCACCTTGTATTTTCACCCCAATCCCCCACAAAATCACCACCGTTCTAGCAGCCATCCCATGATCTCCAAAGAAAGGCCTACAAATCATGGGCACTCCATTCGCCATACTCAATCACTGAGATACTTCCACAGTGAGTCACAAACACTCCTACAGACCCATGTGCTAAAACCTGTGCCTGAGGAGCCCAAGGCACTATTTTCCCTCTCATGTTTGTCCTCTCCACAAACCCATTTGGCAATAGGCTCTTCTGATCATCCTTCAGAGACCATAGAAATGGAATCCCACTAGCTTCCAGTGCCATGGAAACTTCTAAAAGCTCATGATGTGGTAAGGTCGCCACACTTCCAAAGCTAAGATAAGCCACTGATCTAGAACCATGCTGGTCCAACCATGGCAAGCACCCATTGGTGTCAGTGTGAGACTGTAACAGTGGAGGACCAATATAAAGAAGTGACTTCAACTTTGACTTCATGTCCTGAACAAAGACAGGAGGATCTAACTCCTCGTAGAAACACATAACTAGGGCTCTAGCATGGGGTAGCACTTGTCCTATAGAAGCAAGTGTTTTGCTAAATACTGTCTCTTCGTGTTCTTCACCAGTTTTGAGTAAGACATCTGGTGGTAAGTCTTCAACTCCCAAGTAGGACAAACCAGGAAGGAAATCCAAGGATGTACTTGCATGGGTTCATCAGAAGCATTAAGCTTGTGGCGCAGTAAGTGAGTGTAGAAATGAGGAGAGACAGAGGATGAAAGGGCAGGCCAAGATGCCACCCAAGGAACATTGAGTTTGCGAGATACAGAAAGAGACGTAGCACCCACGAAAGTGTCAGAAAGAATGCAAGTGACTCTCTGGTTTGTGGTTTTCACTGCCAAATCTACAGCCTGTTCGAAATTCTCAAGACTAGCCTCAAGAAAAAAGTCCACCAGCATTGGAAGTGGGAGAAGCGTGCCTGGCACGTGATCCTCGGGCACGCCATCGGAGACATTATAGGGTTTGATGTTGAGGGGGATGTTTGGTTGTTTGGAGAAGAGGGATTGGTTTGATCTTGCAGTGTTGATAAAAGAGAAGGTTACATTTGGAGCAGCATGAGCCAGCCTGATGGCCTGGTTTAGGAGAGAGAAAGGGTGGCTTCCAAAGGGGAAGGCAATCACTGCCACGTGATTGCTGTCATCAGATAATGCAGCTGCCATGTCTGGTTTTGTTTAGCAAGATAGAAGAAAGGAAGCTATATATACACACACCGACGCTTTGGGAGCTTATTTTACTTTGTATCTAAATACTTGTCCTTTTAAAATATCAAAATAACATTATTTTTTTTTAATTTTGTCCTTTAATAATAGAAAGAGAATGACATTAAAGAGTAAAATATTTACACGCATAATTAATAAAGATGCTGTAGTAAAATACTGTCACATTTTGTTAATTCTCAAACTATTTATTAGTTTTTTTAATTTACATATATAGTTCCAAAATGAAGAAGAGCTTTATATATTTAATATATTTTTTCAAATCAAAAGATGTGCATTTTCAATTCAAAAATAAATTAATAATATAAATAAAAAAATTTAGTTATAGAATAAAGAATACAAGAAAAATCCACTTATCCTAATTCAATTGGATTAAAATATATTAAGTATATAAGATTAAGTTCTGATTTTTTTTCTAAATATCAATGGTGAGATATATATATATATATATATATGTCAACCTTAGCTGATTGGCCAAAACAAAGGAAAAAAAACTCAGTTGTCACTATACTATAAATACAGAGGGGGGCAAAGCTATGTCATTTTCAAAAGGACTGTAATTAAATGAGTTGGATGGGAAAATGACCAACACCTTAAATATACCTACACTCCGTTTGGATCAAATATATAAGGGAGTAACATTACATTACAAGAAGTGGTCATGTTTGGTTCATCGCATTACATGGTTATAAGATTACGTTGGCAATTAAATCTCGTACTCCTTTAAATATAAATGACAAATCTCTTCATAAGCTATGCATTGGATATTGCATGACTGTAATTCTCAAACTATTTATTAGTTTTCTTAATTTATATTCATAATTCCAAAATGGAGAAAAGCCTTATATATTTAATGTACTTTTATCAAATCAAAACATGTGCATTTTCAATTTAGAAATAAATTAATAATATAAATAACAAAATTTAGTTATAAAATAAAGAATAGAATAAAAATCCACTTATCCTAATTCAATTGGATTAAAATATATTAAGTATATTAGATTAAGTTGTAATTTTTTTTTCAAAATATCAATGGCAAGATGTATATGTCAACCTCAGCTGATTGGCCAAAACAAAAAAGAAACCTCAGCTGTCACTATACTATAAATATAGATGGGGGCAAAGCTATGTGTTTTTCAAAAGCACGGTAATTAAATGAGTTGTGTGGGAATATGATCAACACCTTAAATATGCCTACGCCTCATTTGGATCAAATATATAAAAAAATAATATAATGTAAATAGGATTACATTATAGAGGTGGTCACGTTTGGTTCATTGCATTACATGGTTATGATTATGCCCGGTAATTAAGTCTCATACTCCTTTAAATATAAATGATAAATTTTTCCAAAAGCTATGCATTAGATATTACGTGGCTGTAAATATAAGTAAAAAGATAATTATGTCCTTATAGAAAAATAAAATAACAATCATACCATGCATCCATTTTAATCAGACACTCTCCTCCCAAACCCATCGCTTGACTCAATGACACCGTGGATAAAGAAACTTGTTGCCGGATTCAACAATGTTGAGGACAGAGAAACCTGTTGCCAATAAGCCTTTGTTCTTCCTCATTTTGTTCAATAGAGAACCAAAGGGGTTACGACGGCAACCAGTGCAGCTCTTTGTTAGATTTGCTTTGCCTGATCTGGTTTGACAATGATTTTCATCTTTGAAATTCCAGATCTATAGCAATGTCAAATTTGAATGCCAGCACCTTCATCCACCGTTGAGTTCCTGGAACATTTGATCTAGGTTTTGATTTCTTCTTCCCTTGTGAATGTGTTTTCAGAACTGGTTCAATTTTGTTCATTTTTTTTTTTGGCCATGAGCATGGTTGATCAGCGACAGAGACGCTAGTGATGGTGATGGTGATGCCGGGAAGAAGAAAGAGGAGAAGGGGAGGGCATTTTTTTTAGCCTAGAGGCGTTTTAGTCTTTTTATTTTATTGTGTTTATTTAAATATAAGAAATAAATTTATTTCTCATCTCCCCAATATCTTACCAAAAAAATTATTATGTATTTTATTTATGTTACATCATTTTACATTTTTTTTCATTACCTGACCTCTTATAATTGAATTAAACATGCAGCTTGGATGGATCCAAAATTCATGTTGTGGGGCGAAATTTATTTAAAAAAAAAGTGCTGATATAATATAAATATATATGATCAAAAAATTGTATATATTATATTCTTTTCGTTCTTTATTGAGTTGAAACATAGTATGTTTTATGTCAAACAAATTTATCAATAATTAAATTTTGGCTAAGTTTTTCAGTTTTTTTTTTTTAACTATCAAACACATGTTCTATTCACAAAAGTATCTTTATTCTAATTTTAAGATTATTTTTATGAGATTTATGTATGGGTAAAAATTACTTATTGCACTTTAAATTAATAAAACAGGGAAGACAATAAGTAACTTAGATGAGTGATGATTTTTTTAACTTTTATGCAAATATTATTTTACATAATAATTTTATTAAAATATGCAAAATTTTATGTTATATTTAGAAATATTTAACTATATATTATTATGTTATAATTAGGAAGCATGTATAAATAGAATGTATTACTTTCATTAAAAATGCAAAAATATGCATGACTATAAATATATCATAAACACAAAATAAAATAAGTTTCATGGTTATGTATTTCAAATGTACTGTCTAAGTAAACAATTACATATATTGAAGCTAACTTGCTTTCACAGCTGTCGCTTCTTCTTTTTTTTTCCCCCTCTTCTTTGTTCAAACATGAATACCCAACTTAGAACTGTTCAAAGTATCGGTTTTGATTAATTGGGATAATTTGGTTTAAGCTAAATATGGTTTTTGTTTAAAAAAACATTTATGCTATTTTTTGGATAAAATTATTATTCATGAAACCATCAAATCACTATAAAAAAACTTTTAATTGAAAAAATTTAAAGCATATCCCCAAAATATATAAATTAGTTAATTTATAAATCCCTAAGATTTCTTATCTTTAACATACAAATAATAACAAATTAACCATGTCAATGTTCACTTCAAAATAAAATCTAAATTCCTACCGACAAGATCATCCAAAATATAGCTCATTCTTCTTGCATATATTGCCATCTTATCTTTAACTAGATTTATACCCGTGCACGGAATTATTCAGTAAAACATATAATTTTTCACCACAATGAAATAAATTTTAAAAAATATAGTGTAATTTTATATATATCTAGAGAAAAATAACCATTGTAAGATATATATATATATATATATTAAGTGTAAGACTGTAAGAGTTAATATGCGAGTGAGTTAGATTATTGAGAGCTTTTTTGTAAGGGTCTTCAAAACCAAACTAAAGTAATTAAACCAAATCAAATCGATTAAAATTGGTCAAAATAGAACTACATTCAAGTTTGTTTCGATTTTCGCTACTTAAAAACCAATTTAGTTTGGTTTAAGTTTGATTTTAGTAGCTCAAAACTGAACTAAACTTATACTAAACCGATTATCTTTCTTTTAAAAAAAAATACAAAATAAGTACATTAATTTAACATATTATTTATTAAACACAACTTTTGTTAGCCTAGTCCATGTTTAGCCCATCTTAAGAGCCCAATTCGCCTTCCTTAGACTGTCAAGCAAAAAAAATATTATTTAAAAAAAATCATTTAAATTTGATGTAAACCAATTCAAATCAAATCAAACTGACTAGAACCTGAACCAAATCGATTTCTTACCAAAAAATGGTCCCAAGTTTTAGAAACAAACCATGGTGTGGTTTAATTAGGCTTGGTTTTGTCAAAAGACCAAATTAAATAAGACCTTTGAACACCCTTACTTTTTTGTACACCACATTTGATGCAATGTCACTTGAATTGCCAATTTGTTACTAGATTGAGAGAGATATATTGTTGTGCAAGTGATAATATCAAGGTTCAAAAAAATGGATAAGGAATTGAACTAATCAAGACACTAATTTAAGATTCAATATTCCAACCGTGGTCCAATCAGAGTTAAATATGTGGTAATAAATTTAATAATTTTTTAATTTTATCCATTATATAAAAAATAAAAAATATTATTAATAAATTTCGCAATCTAATATTAAAATTTAAATAAGTTAATATTCATTTGTAAACATATTTTGAATTCAAAATAGTTAATTAATATTTTTTCATATTATTTATTAAGTAAATTTATCATTATTAATAATTATGTATCATAATAATATTTATATAATATTATAATATGAAAAAAATTTATATAAAAAATAATACTATTTAGTACTAAAAATAATGTTATTTTATTTTTAAAAAATAAAAAATTTAAAAAATATAAAAATAATTAAAAAATAAACCAGTTTAGCCGGTTCAGCACTGGTTTGGCTGGTTTTCCACCAGTTCTCATTATCTTTAGAAAGGGGCAATCGAAATCTATGATCGAATCAGACCTAGCACTGGGATCTAGTCAAACCGACTGATCCGATCCAATTTTTTTAACATTGGATAATATACAAATGATCAGCTTTGAGCCATACTTATACTTATATATTTATATAAAATAGATTTAATTTATATGTAGATCAAAAGAGTGATATACTTTTAATCAATAAGTTCATATCTATTATATATTATAAAGTAGAGTTCAAAAGTATGACATGTCCCAATTTTAGACTTTCACATTATCATGCTGAATATAAAAAAAATTTGGTTCCACATATTCTAAATAATAATATTTATTTCCTTATATATGTTTTCAATTTTTTTTAATTTGATATGATGATAAATATGGATATAAAAATCATATATATTTGTGAAAAAAATCTTAATTTGATTGTTTGGATCTATATCAATTATTATTAAGTGAGATTTATATAAATTCATATTATATGAGTAATTACAATTTTTTAAATTTGATATGATAATAAATATAGATTTGAAAACAATATATATTCAAGAAAAAGTCATAATTTGATTATCTAAACTTATATTAATCATTATTTGGTTACATCTATATATTCATGTTATGTGAATCTTTTTGTACCACATGAAATCATTTTTAGTTCTATTATATATTATAAAACAAATGTCAAATTGAAAGCATAATGTGTTGTAATTTTAAGCCTCTACATTATGATACTGACTATGAAAAAATTTTGGTTTCAGATATTCTAAATAATATTTTTTTATATATGTTTTCAATTTTTTTATTTGATATAATAATAAATATGGATATGAAAATCACATATATTTGTGAACAAATTATGATTTAATTATCTAAATCTTTATAAATCATTATTTGATAAGATTTATATAAATTCATATTATACTAGTAATTACATTTTTTTAAATTTGATATAATAATAAATATAGAAATGAAAATAATGTATACTGGTGAAAAAATTATAATTTGATTATATAGACCTACATCAATCATTATTTTGTTAGATCTACATATCCATAGTATACGAGTCTTTTTATACTATTGTGAAATCATTTTTAGTCCTTGAAGTATCTTTGGAGGTAAGATTTCATCGCATTATTGTTTGCAATTTTTTGTAGCAATTTTCACTTTTTTCATATATTTTATGTTTTCCAGATGTACTATTATGCAATTGTTGAAATTTTTTCTACATAATAAAATTTCAAGTATGGTTCAAACATTGAGATAATCAATATAGTTTGCCATGTTTAAAAAATTATTTTTGCAATATAATTGCCGGCTGATTTACATTATTAAGAGGTTTTTTCTTCCATACAAAAAAGTTTATATTATTAAGAGTGTTTATTCATTTCTATTGAATAGATTTAGTCTTTTTGACCAGTCTAAACAATTTAATTATAATAAAAATTTTAAAAAATCCCATCTAAAGAATTTAGTTAGTTAGTTACTTTGAACAAAATTGGAAAATTATCATTTATTTGTCAAAATCTGAATTAGATTATTATTTTGAAAAAAATTATTAAAAATTTGAAAATAGTTAAATACTTACTAACTTTTAATCTCACATTTAATTATATATATATATATATATATATCTGTAACTTGTTATGTACTCCGAATAAAATAGTTCTTAAAGCTTTTTATAAATAAATGGCTCGTGAGCCGTGACTCTCTAAGATCAATTGTATTAAAAAAAAATCAAATTTCTTTTTTAAAGATCAAATTTTAAATTGGGAGATATTATTTTTGCCACCGAAATTAGGAGATATAAAGAGGTATTAAACAACAATACCTCAAAAAAGTAGATGCACCAGTATCCGATACATAATACGATATGATACGTATACTATATTTGTAGATACGTATCTATCTATATTACTTTATACTCATATGTATCACTTTAAATTTTTACAGTAAAATATGACAATTTGAAGTTATTATAAATACTTTATGGTTTATTTTACCATTTATTCTATAGTTTTTAAAATATTTAATACTTATTTTTATTTTAATGAGTAAATTTATTAATTATACATATAAATAATTACATAGATAATATTATATATGTATAGATATCTCCCACACCTGTATCCTAAAATTTAAGAAATTGACGTATTTTTCTTATCATACTGTACCATATCTGATACATGTATCCGTATCAATGCTACATAAAGCTAACAATATAAATAATATATATGGTCATTATACTTAGTTATGACTAATGTTCTAAGCACTGGAGGGTTGGACTAGTTGGACCGTCACCCGAAGTGAAGAATGACTTGGATTTAAGCTTAAAATTTTTTTAGGGGTTAGATTAGATTGGATTGCTTTGAGTCGGTTTTTGAACCGAAAATCGGAATTAAGCAAGGCACCAGAACGGTTTTTTAAATTCAGTAAAATTTAACTTAAATTTAATTTTTTTGCCAAAATTTTGAATTATAAAAATTATTAGGGAGTAAAACATTATTTCCCTTTTTATTTTGAAATTACTAACTATAAAAATGAAAATTTTCATTGTATTATACTCTCTCCATCCCAAATTATAAGAGAATTTTGAGACTTTTTTTTATCCCAAAATATAAAAGACATGGATAAAATTTATGGAGTAATTAATATCATTTTTTTTTATATTCTTGAGTAATTAAGGTTGTCACACCCGGAGATGCGACGCGGATGGCGCGGGGGTAAAGAAAGAAAAAGAAAAAAAAAGGGAAACCGGCTCACCCGACGGAAGGCCAATTTCGAGGGAGTCGCCACCAAAATTTTGAGGGAAATTTTGGGAAACCGAAACAAAAAAATAAAAAGGATAAGGATGGTCTGCGAATCAAAGTTGGGTTCGGGAGTACGATTGTGAGTGGGGAAGGTGTTAGGCACCCCCACAGCACCCGTTCCTAAGAACGGTTACCTTAGGTTGATCATGCAATTTTTATGGCTTTTAAAAATTATTTTGGTTGCCCTTTTATCATTCACATGAGAGAAAAATGATAGAGGGGAAGGAAATTAAGAAAATTTGAAAAACAAAATAAAGAAAATAGATTAAATTAGAATCAAGGATATTTAAGTAAAAGGAGGAAAAGGAATTAAGAAAAATAAATTGGGAAATATTTATTAAACTAAGGAAAAAACACCAAATAAATCTGAAAATATTTATTTATTTACAAAGGGGAACTTGGAAAAATCAATTAGTAAATACTTATTAAATTCAGAAAAAACACCAAATAAATCAGAAAATATTTATTTATTTACAAAGGCAGACTTGGAACAATCAATTAGTAAATACTTATTAAATTCAGGAAAAACACCAAATAAAATCAGAAAATATTTATTTATCTACCAATTAAGAGAAAAAACACAAAATAAATCGGAAAATATTTATTTATTTACAAAGGCAGACTTGACCCAGAATTAGAGTCTGGAGCCTACATACCCTGCGATAGGGATCAAAGTCAACATAGTTCGGACTAAAAAAGCATGTCACTAGGTTGATATTTTTTATTATATATTTTCTTTGAAAAGAGAAGTTTATAGAAAATAATTTTATCTTTCCACAAAGAAAACAATTTTCAGAATTGGTTGGTATGTTTTAACTTGTAAAAAACAGATTAATTTTCATTATTTGCTATCTTTATTTTTATTATACATTTTTTATTTAATCAATTTCTAAAAGAGAAGATATGTTTTTACTCAATTTAGAAAACATTATTAAAACTATATGCAATTTTAAGTATTTTATTTTGATTTGAAAAGGAAATATTTGGAAACAAATTTATTTTTGCATGATAAAATCAATTGGCTTATGTGGCAACTTTATCACTCACAATACGCTGATTGATACCTAAATGTCCACGGTGGTGTCACTCGAGATAAAAAGGCATAAAAAATCGAAAGAAGACAATTCAATAATTTTTTTATTTTTATTTTTATTATAAAAATCCTTTTAACCCTTAAAAAGAATGTGATCATTACATATATTTTTAATGAAATAATAATCAGCAAATGTGGTGACTTTATCACTCACAAGTTACTGATTTGTGTTTAAAATACCTACGGTGTTACCACTCGAGGTAAATAAATAAAATAGATAAGAACTTGAATGACTTGAATAATTTTATTTAAATGAGTTTCATTTATTTCTCTCAAAATAATGCAATTAAAGACACCCTCCCCCTTTTTTTTTTTTTACTTTATTTCATTCCCCCGTTATGAAATGCAGTAACAAGACCTCTTTTTCTTTTTCTTTTTTATTTTTATTGGAGAAAGGCTCTTATGATCCATTTATTTACAAATTATTTGTAACTTCTCACCGAAAAATGGGAAAATGCCACTAAATTCTTTTTTTTTTACTCAAAATAATTCAAAAATAGCGTAAGATAGAACTGCTAATGCCATATATACATGTATATATATTTTAATTTCCAAAATCCCTTTCACAATAAAATCACACGGCACATATGGTGAATTAATCACTTATAATTTGTTAGTTTACGCTCACATGCTTACGGCGATGCCATTCGAGGCACAAAGCGAGAAGGACTTAAAAGAAAAAAAATAGGGAAAATGGAATCACATTAAATTATGAAAATAGCTATGATCATGGTTGTTTTATAAGAAGAAAAGCAATAAAAATAAAAATAAAAAGTGACTTTTATGCAAATATCGACATACTATTTATTGCTATTTATTTATTTGTTTTATTTATTATATATATATATATTTAAAAAAAATGGGACCAAGGCCAGGAAAACCACGTCACAGTCATTACCCCAGTCACCAATCAAGCATGTCACATACCTCAAATTTCATTTCTATAGCTAAGGGGAGCTTAATGACAAATGCTTAAGCCTGGAACCACGCAAAGCTAACTAAGGAGCATAGCTTGCGACCATCAACATATCAAGCTGGGCATGTTAAATCATTCAAACCAAAGAAAAGGGAAGTTACAGTAATGTGAAAGATATGATGGACGTTTGAGAGATTTCACACTCACACAGGAGTCATATATTTTAACAGCAACGCAACCTTTGGATAAAAACAAAAACAAAAAAATCAAATGGCCCTTTCCTCGGGTCAAAACCCAAGCAATTTTAGGAATGGGCAAGACCAAATTAATAGTCCCTTTGAGTTTTGAATCATGGATAAATTTTCATGTCAAAATAAGGTCACATGGATCGATAATCAACATGCTTAGGTAAAGATAAAGATTTCTAGGAGAGATAGCTAATTCTGGATCAACCCTACACAATCACAACAAGCTCCAACTCTCCCAACATCCCTAAGAGATTCAGGTTCTGAAACTAAAATTCTTAGGTGAGTGAAGAGAAGGCCTAATGTCACTCTAATGACCAGAGATTAACGAAATTTGAACCACATAATCATCTAAAGCATGATTGCAACCTTAACAGAGAATATACCAACCAATAATCAAGGAAAAACTTCATCAATCAAGGCACAGTTATTCGAATCCACGAATATGACTATCTGTGATTTATCCTTTGAAGTCCCAAAATAAACAAGATTACGAAGGGCCGAAGGAGAAATCCTTAAACCGAACGCCCACACCCTAAAACTAGTGAAAGACACAAGTTCATCAATGCAATCAGCCTAGCTATAAACATCAGTCAGCCAGCAATGAAACAGAACATTCAACCAAATCCCAGCACAATTATCAAACTCCATTCCTAGATTGAATCTAAGTCATGACAAAAATTGAGATTTGAGGCAAATGTTACCAATCACAGTTTTTGATTCACCGATGCCTATCGTTGTATTGCCTCTTCGGATGTCCTCTCCCTTCTTCTATCTCCGGCGTACTCCTCGAGTTTTCCAGCACCGAAGCCTTCCCCTGCCACTCTCACGGCCTCTGCTGGGCTCCCGGCTCCGTCTACTTCTCGGTCCGAGTCTCCCCTGTTTTTTTTATAGGGCTCTTCTGTGTCCTGGAAAATCTCCCCAGAAAAACCTCCCCCCGAAAAAAACCTCCCTCGCCTCGATGTCTTCATTCCTTTTTATAGCCAGTTCGCGATTGGAAAGAAAGGTGCCTTCGAATGCGTGGTTACCTTTCCTGCCTTGCTTCCGTGCACCGGTGGCACTGCTTCTCTGACAAAACGAGGGCGGCTCTCTCCCTTTCCTTCCTGTGTTTCGGCTTTTTACCCAAGTTCTCTGTCTTTCTCTGCTCTTCGCGTGCACGGCTCCTCCTGTTTCTTCGGCTCCCTCCATCCTTTCTTCAACTTTTTTTCTCAGGCTTTCTCTCATCTCTCTGCTTCTGGAGCTCTGCGGCCGTCCTTCGGTTTCTTGCTTCCTCGGTTGCCTGCTCCCTCTGTCCTGCTCTTTTCCGCGGCCGCCGTCGCTCTTCCTTTTTCTTCTCTTGGTTCGTGTGCTCCCTCCCCCTCCTTCTCTGCGGCCACAGAACCCTAAAGGCTCCCCCTGTCTTTTCCTGGTGTGCTCCCTCTGCTTCTCCGTCTTCGGGTCCTCGTGCCCTATCCACTTGGGGGCTACGCCCCTTGGGTCCAAGTCCACGAGCCCTCAATTGGGCTCGTGGCAACTTGGGCCTAAAATATAATCCCCCACCCTTTTTTTTTTCTTTTTCTTTTTTTTTTCCACTATCATCATTTTACGTTTTTTTTATATGTATATATATAGAAAAAAAAAATTTTTTTTACAACCCCATAAAAATGAATTGATAAAAAGGAAATTTTATTTTTCTTAAAAAGAAATTTATTTTCCTTAATTAAAATCTTTTGTTTGTTTGTTTGTTTCTTTTTGTTTTTATTTTTTGGTCCGGACAAAATACAGTGTTTACAAAGGTTGTATTGATAATTACTAATAATTAATTAGTCTTACTCCAGACTTTTAATGTGGACAATTGTGGAAAAAAATTAAAATTGTAGTACAATTAATGAGTTTAACTACCAAAACTATTTTTTCTTGATATAGATGAAGTAATTATTTATTTTTTATAATTGAGGATGGAGGGAGTATAATCATTTTACAATATTATGATTATGTAGTATTATCATGTTAAAATGTTTTAACATTACTTTCAATGATTTAACATATATTATTACTATGTGACCTTATTAACTTATTATGAACTTAAACTATTTAAATTTATTCTCTTAACAATTTGATATTTTATTTTTATACATATTTTATTATATATAATATTATTTTTACTTAATTATTACGTGACCTATTCGACCGTCTGTCTAATAGGTTAAATCATAAAAACTGTGACCCAATGACATTTTTGTTCAACGTCCGATCTAATTTTTAAAATATTGGTTATGACATAAGATTTAGTCCTTAAAGTTTTAAATTTTAGAATTAAATAATATTTATTATGATTAAAATAATTTCATTAGATTTGATGTTCTTAATTTCAAAATATGAAATATAATAGGTGTCAGTTTTAATTCTAACTCCAAAGTAAAAATTTTGAACTACAAAATTATAATGAACTTCAATCAAAGCACCGAAATCATATCGAAGATATCCATATAGATTATCAAATTATATATATAATAGATTTTAAATTAGGAGATATTCTTTTTGCCAACGAAACTAGGAGATATAAATAGGCTAAAATTACAAATGATATATATATATATATATATGAATGATATATATGGTTAATATAGTTAGTTATGACATAAGATTTAATCCTTATAGATTTAAAATTTAGAATTAATTAATATTTATTATAATTACAATAATTTCATTAGATTTAATTTTTTTAATTTCAAAATATGAAATGAAATAATAGTGTCAGCTCTAATCCTAACTCCAAATTAAAGTAGAAATTCCAAAGCACGAAATTGCGAGAAACCTCAATTAAAGCACCAAAATTATATTGAAGATGTGTATATATGTTATCTACTTATACATATAATAGATAGATAATAGGGAAAATGACATTTGAGGATCAAAACTTTCAATTAGTTTTACTTTAGGACCAAGAAATTAAAAAATACCAGAAAAGGACAATGATCTCAAATTAATTAAAAATGTAAATATGAAATGACTTAAATACCCTTGTAAACGGTTTTACACTCAACATCTGCTTTTTACTACTCTTTTTCATAAATTTGATAGTAAACATCCCTAATTTTACACTGGACATAATAAAGAATTCAACTCTTAGAATTTTACACTCATTTTTTGCATTTTACTACTAATGTTTCACGATTTGACATTGAAGACTCTCGATTTTACACTGGATAAGTCTTAAAATTTTATAATCAACTTCCGTTTCTTACTACTCAATATCTGCTTTTTACTACTCTTTTTCATAAATTTGACACTAAACTTTCTCAATTTTAAACTTATATTCCACAATGTGTTCAGTGTAAAATTGGAGATGTTTACTATCAAATTTATGAAAAAGAGTAGTAAAAAGCAGATGTTGAGTGTAAAACCATTTTACAAGGGTATTTAGGTCATTTTATATTTACATTTTTAATTAATTTGAGAACATGGTCATTTTCTGGTATTTTCAAATTTTTTTGTCCAAAAATGGAATTAATTAAAAGTTTTGGTCCTCAAGTGTCATTTTCCCTAGATAATATATTAGTATTTGAAAAAATATATATATATATATATATATAAATCTCATTAAATTACACTATAAAGTTTCTAGATTGGCCATATTAAAATAGAGAAAAATACACTAATGTCCCTATATTTTATCATAATTATAAAGACCTTTCCTCTATTTTGAAAATCTACATAGACATTCCTTAAAACTAAAAAATATGTTACACAAACCTCTATTATAATTTTAAGATTCCATTTTCATTCACCCAACTGCTAAATCAAGTTAGCAAACTTTTTTATTGATCAAAATACCCCTCATTAACATAAATAATAATTCAGAATTACTTAAACCCTTAGTTAGCAAAAAAAATTTTAATATATATATTGAACTTTTATTATATCATAGAAATAATTAATTATGATCAAAGTTGCTTAATTTCATATTTTTAAATATTTCAACAACATTTATTTAAATGTATATTTATTAAAAAACTACTAAAATAATTCAATCATGTTTTTTAATATTTTATTTAAGTAAAAATTTCTTAAGCATCACATTAATTTGCTAAAAACATTGAACAAATAACTAATTGCAAAAGAAAAATAATAATAACTCTTAATTTCCGTGAGAATCTCTAATTTCAATGATAGATTCTTTAAGTAAATTAGGGGTTTAATATAGTGAGGGGTAAATTAGTAAATAGAATTTATTTTTAATATAATTATTAAATAATAAATCATATTTCATAATCGTGGATGAATATTCTTAATGGAGTTAACTATTTGAACTAAATTAAATGTTTTTAAAATAGAAGGGATGTTCCAGTAATTAAGATAAAATAGAAGGGTAGTTAGAGTATTTTACTCTAAACAATATTGGATAAACTAAGAAAGAGCTAATAAATTTGTATATAGACCTTATTAAAATACATTGATGTGAGTTAAACATTGGAGATATTAAGAGTTTGGTTTGGTTTTGGATGAAGAAAACCGAAACCGAACCAAACCAAAATAGAGCCGAACTAATTGATTTTAACTAGTTGAAAACCAAATCAAACCTTATTGATGGCTGGTTTGTTTGGTTCCTTTCAATTTGGTTTGGTTTTGTTCGTTTAACACCTTTACACAAATAGGCATAAACTATCCATTATCACGTCCAGGAGTAAAGGCTCCTCCAGCTCTTGGTTCCTCTCTCATAAGCTCAACAATCTCGTAGTCATGTAGAGCTTTAGCTTGAAGGTCAAGAGCTTGGAATGCATTCCAAAGCTTTCTAAGTGAGAAAGTTCATTACCTTTATTGCATGTGTAATTGTATGTGCATTGAGGAGAATGCAATTGTGTGTTCTCTGAGAACACCAACGAGCTTACTCTCTTAAGTGCCTCACATCCTATCCCAGTTCTATATCCTCTTCTTTGTAGCCATTTTGCTTTGGAGAGGATGAAACCTAATAAATGGGTTTTTGTTTTTGAAAACAAATTAAAAGATAAATTTCAAATATTTTATATAAAATTTACTATAATAATTTACCATAATAAAACATTGAAAATAATTTATAATTAATTGTTATATATTTAAAATGTATTCTTCATATATATATATATATATATTTATCTAAAACAATGAGTAATTTTAATTATGATAAAGTCATATTTTCATATTAAACCAACATAACATATTACTAATAGACAGTTTGTTTATTTATTGTATAGAGATTTTATTAAAAGCAGAAGTTATTTTATGCTTTGTTACATTCATAAAAAATACTTGTTTATTTGAATGCTTTGTTTAGCTTGTGGCAGAGGCTAGTGGTCGGCTAGCGATTAGTAGTGATAGTGGCTAGTGGCTGGTAGTGACAGCTAGTAGTGAGTGGCCAATAATTGATGGTAGTCAATGGCCAACAATTAGTGGCAACAACTAATAATTGACAAATGGTATGAGAAGGTGATAATGAGAACCATGTTGTTAAAGTGATAAAAAATGCTTTTAATTTTTTAAAAGTTATTTGAAATAGGTTCTCGAAATAATTAAAAAAAATTTTTTAGTTTTTTTTATTTTTAAAAGTTCAAATAAATATCTTAAACTTTCTTAAAAATACTTTTAAAAAAATAAGTATTTTTTTTCAAAAAAATAAAAAAGCATAAACAAAAGGCCTTAATCTGCTCTTGTCTACCCAATGTCCGCAAACCTGTCAGTATACAAAGTGTAGTGTCCAGGGAGGATGTACCTAGAATTTGCCTTTCTGACTTCGTCTGATGAAAAATTATAACATATATATGTAATTTAAATTAAATTATCTTTGACGAAAATAAAGTAAATTGAGTGTATTTATAATTATAATTTATAATTTTACAATTTATTTAATTTAAACTCATTTTTTTGAAAAATTTAAAATCAACACTTCAAAAATATGTAATAACTAGAGTAACCTAATAATATTAATACATATGAAACTCAAGATACTCCCTCCCATTCTTATAAGAGCTTTTTAATTAAATTATATAAAGAAAAAAATATCAGTTAAAATTAGATAAGGGTAATAAAAAATTAAAAAAAATTTTCAACTTTATCCTTAATCAACTTTATAGTTTGTTTCGATTTAAAAACCAAATAAATTGAAAACCAAAATATGATTAAAAAATAACTGAACTGAATCAGAATAATTCCATTAGATTCAATTTTTTCAATTTGGTTTGGAACTTTGATTAAAGTAAAATAATATACATCGTAAAGAAAAATTTAAAAGCTTCCAAAACATTAAAAAAAATACAAAGACTTCAAAAAATTAAAAAATTAGAATTATATGCATTCCAATATTCCACCTAAATAACAATGAAAAATATTCCTATATAAAAAAATTCCAAAATAGTATTAACCTGAATAACAACAACTTTTATAATAATATTTATAACCTTGAATTAAAAATAATATTAAAAAATCCAAATCCATTACCAAAAAAACACTAAGAAAATTAAAACTACTGCATTTTGATCCTGCATAAAAAATCTCAAAAAGCATAACATTATAATAAATTAAACACTTAACAAAAAATAAAAAATTTGGTTTGATTTGGTCTATTTTTATTTTTTAGAGTTAAAAATGAACCAAATCAATATAATCCAAAATTTTTCATATCTACTCCATCTCATTTGCAAAAATTGTCACTATATAGGACATCATGCTCTTACAAATAGGGATCATCAGTCACCCATAGGCTCTGTCCAGAAGAGGTTGGAGAAGAGCGAGCCGGAAAAATTCTTCCTCGCGTTGAGAGAGGGTGAGAGAGTTGAAATCCATTTGTTTTTAATTTTTGGTATAATCGCCACCTTAGCCTTCAACTAATCTGATTAAGTTACATTGAATCCCAAATAAGAGGAAATTCTTTTAAATTTGAAACATCATATTTAAGTGACTTTAATTCTTTCCACTCAGACCAACGTCTTGAAAATTTATTTTATTTCTAATAAACCAAGTACCTTATCAGACAGGCAAGGGGCAAGAAATAACACCATACATAAATAGATACATATATATATTGCCTTCATTTCATTTTATTTATAATTTTAAAAAATTTTAAATATTCCAATTTATTTTGTCATTTTATATTGCCGATGAAGTATTCTCTCCCCTGGTTGGTAAAAATTGTCATTTTCGAGATTTTTACACAAATAAAAAAAATTATTAAATAACCTTAAATATTGTAAACTTTAATAGTATTTTATCAAAATGACCTTAATTTAAATATCTTATTAAATGATCTATTTGATATTAATTAAGAATAAAATAGTAAAACAAGTAATTAATGCTTCATTAAAATTTTAAAATTACATATATTGTGAAAAATCTAAAAAGTCTTAAAGTAACAATTTTTACAATTCAGATAAAGTATTAATTATATTTTTTTACTGTTTTACCCTTTATTAAAAAATAATATATGGAGTATAAATCATATTTAGTATTTAATTCAAGAATATTTTGATAAAATATCATAATTTGTTAATGTTTGTCTCCTTTCGTTTTCTTTTACTTCTTGTTTTAAAAAAATTTAAAAATTCCAATTTAACTTTACATTATCAAAAGAGTTAATTATTCTCGTCATTCCATATTTATTATTATTTTAGTCTTTCTTATTTTTTTCAAAATTATTGTTGTTTTACTACAAATCCAATGCATAATTAATTTTCATTTTCCACCTATATCATCATCTGTTAATCCCCTTTTTTCTTTTCTTTTTTCCATTACACACTCCTTTCAAATTTACTTCATTTACAAAATTTTACAGTGATTTAGTCATTACATGGTATTATTTTACATTAATTAAAACTTCCTTAATTTAAGTGTCACAACTTTAAACTATTAAAGATATGGGAAGGATTTTTTTTTTCCAATTAGAATCCATAGTATCGCACATGAAGCTCATATATTACTTATGAAAGTAAAATATATAGATGTAAAAATATATAGGAAATATGAATATAAAATATATTTTACAAATTTATATATTTTACATTATTAAATGTAATAATGTGAAAACTAATGATCTTGAGAGTTCACCTATTTATTAATATTCCTTATATATAGTTATGTAAGGAGAGCGACAACTGTAAAAAAGGAACATATAAAAATAATGGTTAACAAACGTGATAGAACATAAGTATGTATATCTATATTAATTGCATAGTTTATTCCTTATAGCACTATATATGTAAAAATTTCCAAAATTTTTGAATAATTTTTTAGAATAGTTTGCAATATATCCTGATATGGTAGTATATTATAACATACTCAAGTATAAGGATCTCCTAGAATTCTTAATTATAAAGTTCTTTTAGAATTTAGAGAAAGAGTAATATAAAGATAAAGAATAAAAAGCGATCAAATGAATTATAGTTAAAATAGAAATGAGATAGAAAGTACCTCCATGTTTAAACTATCTTTAAAATTTTGTTATGAAGTAATCATTTCAATGATGGCATAAAATAAAATATATTAAAAAATATGAAAATTGCCACCAGAAAATTGTAAATAACAACGTAAAGAAATCTTACATTCGAATATACTTTCAAAGCTAAAAACAATCACACAATGGTGTAAGGAGACTCACATAATGTGGATTTATATAGATCCCATCGTAAACCTAGACAATTAAATCATAATTTTTTCACAAATATATATATATATATTTTTGTTTCCATATTTATATTATATAGATTTCATTGTAGACCTAGATAATCAAATCTTGATTTTTCATAAATATATATAGATATATTATTTTCAAATCGAATCGTGATTTCTTTCACAAATATATATATATATATAATTTTTATTTCCATATTTATCATCATATCAAATTAAAAAAAATGAAAGCATATATAAGGAAATAAATATTATTTGAAATATGTGAGGCTAGATATTTTCATAGTTAGCATGATGATGTGGAAGCCTGAAATCATAACACGTCGTGCTTTTCATTTTTATATTTATCTTATATAAATTTTACTGTAAATCTAAACAATTAAATCTTGATTTTTTCATAAATATATATATGATTTTCAAATTGAATTGTGATTTTTTTTTTGTAAATATATATAATTTTCATTTCCATATTTATCATCATCTCAAATTAAAAAATATGAAAGCATATATGAGGAAATAAATATTATTTAGAATATGTTAGACCATATTTTTGAATAATCAACATGATCATGTGGAGACTTAAAATTTCGACGTGTCATACTTTTGACCTCTAATTTATAATATATAATAGATAGATTATACTCTTAAACAATTAATATGGAAGGTGAAGCACATGAAAATTGGAAAAGAGAGAGAATATAACAATTAAGAAAAATTTAGTAAAATACATTATTCAACCTGATCCATTGCAAGAACAACCACAATCATTAACTCAAAAATAAATATTCATAGGATATTTAAATTCAGCAAGACATGTTGATTCCTATTATATCAATTGATATAGTCTATTCCATCCAGTTCATATTATAAAATATTTTATATGGTAAGTTTTTGGTCAAAAATAAAGGATATTGGATATTTTTTTCCATTTTACCCTTATTTTTAATGATTCATATTCTTCATTTATAACCTTATAATAATAATAAAATGGGGTATTTAATAAGGGTAAAATAGAAAAAAAAATATTTTTTGCATTGATTTCAGGTGAAAAATTATTTTCTTAATATATGTGTAATTAATATAAAACACCTTATAATGTGGATCAGAAGAAGTAATAATTAAGCAAGTCACCGATGTTCCAACAACCATAGTATATTTGCCAAAGATTCATTACTGACAAATGTTCAAAAATACTACATTCCGCTACACTGCACTTGACAACCACACTATAATATGCATACTCCAAAATAAAGATATTAAAGGAACTCAAGCAAATTCTCCTTTGATCCCACAAGCAGTTACTGCTCCACTTAGTGCCGCCTATTTCATTCATTTACATGTGAGTGTGGCAAGTGTGATAGCCTTCACATTACATGAGTTGGTTTGTTTGGTTGGATAGATTACATGTGATGGGCATTACATCAGGTGATGCTTATTACCTCAATTCTAATAATGAGGATGACACACATTTTGTTAAGTGATGGCCATTGCACTACTGTAATCCAGATCCAAAATGCATTTTTGACCTTGAGAAATCAAACACTACGCCAAAATACGCCTTTGTTGGTGGTTATTTTGGCTTTTATTAGCGGATAAAAACAGTCAAGTATGTTAGCGCTAAAAAAAATTGTATCATTCATTGGCGGTTTAGAACGGCCAAAAAAAGTTATACTCATTTGCGGTTATATCTTATAACCACCAACAAAAATCATATTCCTTTGTGGTTATATGTATAACCGCCAACTAAAGTGAGAAATATTAATTTTTAATTAATTTTAATTTTACTTTTAGTTGGCGGTTTTGTATCTAATCGCCAACTAAAATTTTATAAATTTTTTTTATTTAAATTTGAATATTCAAATTTTAATATGAGTTGGTGGTTCTAATTTAGAACCGTCAACCAAAACATTTACATTGGCGGTTGTATTAATAACCGCCAATGAAAGTACTTATTTTTTTTCCCTACATTTTATTATTTTTGCAATCCCTCGAACCTACTTCAGTGTCAATATACAGAACCGAATACCCATAGCTAAAAGACATCTATCTAAAGCAAAAGTTATATTATATTCAAAATATCTCAATAAAAAGTTACAAACAATATTTATATCCAATTGACAAGATCAAAAAAATGATATAACAAGCCTAATTAACATTATCCAATAACTAGGTTTCCAAAAGTATCATATATATCAAGCTAATCTATAGATTCTAAACTAACAACTAATATATATATACATGATCAAAAGCTACATATCAAACTATCTGTCATATATGATGACCAAGAGAACAAAAAAAGCATGCATCTTCTAGCTTTTAGAAGTGATCAGTCTATGCTTCTTCCCTTGTACTGCCTGCAACATGATCAATTTTAAATTCATAAGCTATCGAAAACAAATTAGAACCACCAATTGAATGTAACTATATGATAGAACCAAAACCAAATAGCTACAAAGTACAACCAAACAACTACACATAACACTATAGAATGTGTTCACTTATACCCACCTCCTAAGGCCAATCAAATATTGGCTCCACTCCTCTATGAGTTCTTTTATCTGAGCTTCGGAGTATCCCTCAGAGTATGTATTTGGAAAATACTGAAAATAAAAATATTACATATTATAGAAGCAGTTTATATTATAAACTTTTATATAAATATCATAAAAATAAATTATGTACATACCTTGGAGGGGATCAAGATTTGTCGATGTAAAATGATATCTTTCATGTATTTCAGCACATAATATCCACAATCATTATCATTAGTTTGTTTCGAACATTGAATAAAATTATATGAATATTAGATTAATTACAATAAATGTTAATCACAATAGTTGATTGAGTATTAAATTATAAATACCTGAATACGTGTCCATTTATACAATAAGGCTGGATCTGGTGGAGTCTTTTGGTTGTTGGGCTTACTATTGTTGCTTAGCCCGCATGCTACTCTAAACATACTCACACCTCTGTTAAGCATTACAAAAGAAAATTAATATAGAAACAAATTGAGGTTAATAAATAGAAAAATACAAAAACACATAATATAATTGCATATTCTTACTGATTTATCATCTCTAGCATCTGTGGGCGGTAGTCTAGCAGATTTCCTTTGGGATCCAAAAAATATATTTTTGGTTTGATTGGTTCAATACAAATCAACATCCAATGATTCCTAGGAGAAAAATTTACTAGTTTTAGTAAAGAAACTTAAAATAAAGCAGTCCAACATAAAATAAGATATTATTTAAAAGTTTAGTGATAAGTGACTTGCCCCTGCATAAATGATGCCAAAAATAACACCCCTTCACCCCCCCTTTGCAGTCAATGCATCTGCCACATCTTGTGACTGTTCTGTGATCTTTCTCTATGGCATCAAACCCGATGTATAAGCTGAAATATCTTGTGGGTGGATGAAGGCAAATCTGTCGGTCAGCTGAGAAGGGACTAGAATTTTTTCAAACAAAAATCTAAAATGGAAAAAGTAATAGATTAGTATCACATAGTCAAATGAAAGATCAATTCATTTATGTTAATTTTAATACCTGATGTATATGTTAATATTTTGTACCACAAGCCATCCATGATCAATGATGTAGGAGATCATATCTTCAGTCATCACTTCAAATAATTCCTTACCATAAACCCCTGCATCATAAGGAATGTGTATCAATTGCAACAACCCCATGGTTAATATACCATTAAGCAATTCACGATTTTATGAGTTTGATGATTGAGGCTATCTCTTCGCTGATGCAATGATTGACTCCCCCAATTGTCCCGACACAACTTTCTTCCCTTGACTCTTTCCTGTGGATTGTGCAACACAAGTAGTTAATTGATTAACATACAAACAAATTGTAATTAATTGGCTTGTCAACTAACATATACCTTTTTCGGTGGAGTTATAGTAATGAGATTCATAGGCCATGCTACAAATCCACCCACGGCTTGTTCTACCATTTTTGCTCCCTCGATAGGCACATACAACCTCACTGTCTCTTCTTTGGGAAGTGTAATCGATACTCTGACATGTTTTGTAGGCAAGGGTGCATTGTGAAGCATGTCCCCTAGGATGTTATGCACTTGCCCTTTTGCAACCACATGCCAGGGGCCATCCAGCGATAATAGACAATGTCCTATACCCTATACCAATCATAACATTAGAAATTATTAATATATATCAACAACTAACTATAAATTTAGTTAATAAGAGAAGAAATTACCAAAGGGAGATGCTCAAATAGAGGAGTACAACTATCTTTCACACTAGGATTGATTGCAACCCCTTGGCTCCCCTGCAACGCAGCTTGTTTGACCAACAACTCAAGCTGGGCTAATCGTCTATTCATGTCAGATTGTGTTTCATGTTGTTGTTGGACGATTGACTCCAATTCAAGAACCCTAGCTGCAGCATCAGAGTGGCGGCGTTTGGTCCCAAAATAGGCCCTGTTGGTGACACCAAATCCAGCACCTCTAACACATCCAGGGTGTTCAGGGAGCTCTAGTGCTTGGCTAAGTACATCCAACCCTGAGCCTTGCTCGCCTTTAGAGGTCTGATTTGAAATCTGGATATGTGAAAATAAAACAAGAAATAATTTTTTGTCCTTCTAAAAAATGAGAGTTCAAATCATTGTTGTAAGGTAGCACTTACTATTTTTTCAACAACTTTTTGAACATTCTCGTTCTCAATAATCCCTTATTTGTTTTTCCTGGATTCTGACCATAGCTCGTGAAGGGGTACTTTTGTCTGCCTGGATCCCTCCTTCAATACCTGTGCATTCACGGAAATAATAATTGTACATTTGAATAAATTTAAGTATTGACAAATATAAGATATACATGCACTTACGAACTTCCTCTCTACTACAGAGTATCCCAGACGGCCTGCTCGGTAAGGGTACTATTGACTCTTTGCCCTTTGACTATTTGCTTCACTTAATTTCTGAAAAAATTTCAATACTAAAATCGAATAATTATAAACAAAGAGGATTAGAATATTTAAATATAAACAGGAAAAATTGTTCACCTTAAACTTCTCCTGACGCCGCAGATTGATAAAGCCATCCCATTATTCCTGTTTTATGTAGATTCTAAATTCCTCAGGTGGATGCTTAATGATGTTGCCAGCTTCATCTTTCATAAAGTGTCTCGTCAAGATATATCAAAAATTACGCATCAAAATCCCTACCTTTTGATATATATACACTTTATGGCTTTCATCAACATCAAAAGCAGACTACAAAACAAAATACTCAAATTAATTATAATAGGTTTGCATGCATAAAAAAATGTTGCTAAGTACTGAAATTAATTATAATTACCACTATGTCTTTGAAAAAATCCTTCACAGCTAAGGGAACTTTCCTCCAATCATCCCATTCTGGATGGCTGATGGGCACCTTCAACTTTGTAGCCACTCCGATATAGCTACTTAACTTCTTCCCACCTTCATTGACCGAATGATTTTTGTAATTCTATTCCACATGGATCTTGTTTTCAGTATCTTTTGCGCAGCAAACCTCTTTCATTACTGTCAAACCACGTCGGTGCTTTGCCATCTCTCGTTGTAATGTGACACGCTTTTCCATATTTACCTATAATAATATCAAAATGATTACTTTACTAATCAAAAATAAATTACATAACAAAATAAGAAGATCAGTATATTAAATAATGAAAATAAATTGAAGGCAATATATATATGTTTAAATAAAACCTTTTCCTCTTTCTTGTTCTACCATGAATGATTCCTCCCCTCCTTTTCATGATCCAAATCCCCTCTTCATGATCATCTCTCGTATAGAGGGCATAGTCTCCAGTGGAACCAACATCAAATTATTCCCCAGAAAAAGGATCATCCTCAATATCTTCATCCTGTTGGTCTCCACCTTGATTGTGATGATTGATTATTTTGTTGGTTAACATGACAATCGACCACCTCTTATTAGCAGGATCAGGGACATAAAACATCTATTGAGCTTGAGATGCTAAAATAAAAGGCTCATCTTTGTACCCTATCTTATTAAGATCAACCAGAATGAACCCTGACTGATCAACTCGAAGGCCATTCTTGTTGTCAACCCACTTACAACCGAAAACCGGTACCTGAAACAAGATGTAATCCAACTCCCATATGTGTTCAACTACCCTGAAGTATGACATATTTACAAAAATAGGGTTTCTATCTTTGGTACTAGAAATATGTATTGATTGAGCTATAAGGGTTACCCCACTGTTTTGCATTATGCTCTGATCATCCTGCTCTTTGGTATAGAATGTGTAGCTATTTATAATGTAACCGGTATAAGAGAAGACATGCATAGATGGACCATTAGCTAACCATCTCAACTTGTCTGAAATTGAAGCAGGATTCCTTTGCTACTCTGAAATAATATGATCTCTCAACCAATCTATAAAAAATCGATTGTGTTCTTTTGATATCCAACCCTCATTCTCATTGGGATTTAAGCTTCTAAGTTTCTCCTTGTGCATTTCCACATATGGAAGAACCTCATCAGAGTTGTGCAAAACATACAAGTGAGCTTGCTCCCACTGTGTCCTGGATATGCTAACAATTTCCTTTCCCATAATCCCTTCCCCAAATGTTCTTCCCATGTGATGATACTTAGGAAGGCCAATGTTATCAACATTGGATAAATATTCGGTGCAAAATTCAACAGCTTCTTCGGCTATATACCGTTCAACAATACAACCTTTTGGTTTACTTTGGTTTTTCACATAACCTTTTAATATCTTCATGTAACACTCATTTGGGTACATTCACCTCATATAAGCTGGACCGCATAATTGTGTCTCCCTAACCAGGTGAACCGTTAAATGAACCATCATATCAAAGAACGAAGACGGGAAATACATCTCAAGCTCGCACAAAGTGACAACAATGTCTCTTTGCAATGCCGGTAACTTCACAGGGTCAATCACTTTGCTACAAATATACTTGAAGAAAAATATAGTTTAGTGATTGTCCCTCGAACCTTTTTGGGCAAAATGGATCGTATAGCGACTGGCATGAAATTCTCCATCAAAACATGGCAATCATGAGACTTTAGACCCTTTAACTTCAAGTCTTTCATAGAAACAAGGTTCCTAATGTTTGAGGAGTACCCCTCTAGAACTTTAACCCCATCAAGAGACTTACAAAAAGTGATTTTCTCTTTTCTAGATAGTGTATATGCCGCCGGAGGTAGATAAGTACGGCGTTTCTCCTTCACTGGTCCCAACTCTCCTCTTATTCCCATAGCAACTAAGTCCAGCCTTGCCTTTATGCCATCTTTAGTCTTTCCCGGCACATTAAGTAATGTACCAATAATGCTTTCACATGCATTTTTTTTCTATATGCATGACATCAAGGAAGTGCCTCACATACAAAGACTTCCAATATTCCAATTCAAAGAAAATTGACCTTTTCTTCCACCCATTAGTCCCAAGGTATCGCGCAAAAGGCTTCCCGAAGTTGTCATTCAAATCCTTTACCTTGTCAAACAATTGCTCACTACTTAATGGCAAAGGTCCTTTTCCTTCTTCTGTATTCCCATTAAACGCTTATCTCCACCACCTTTAATGATGTCCCTCAGGCAAAAATCTATGATGTCCGAGGAAGACAAATTTTGAACTATGCTCCAACCATATCGAATGTGTGCCTTTTTCACATATAGGGCATCCAAACTCTCCTTTGATACTGTAGCCTGACAAATTACCATACGCAGGAAAATCATTGATTGTACCAAACAACATAGCTCTCAATTTGAATGTCTCTTCCCTATATCCGTCATACACCTCTACACCCCTCTCCCACAGTAGCTTCAAATCATCAATTAATGAAGCCAAATATACGTCTATATCATTTCCAGGTTGTTTGGGTCCAGAGATCAACATAGACAACATCATAAACTTTCACTTCATACATAGCCAAGGTGGTAGGTTATAAATAACCAAAATCACGGGCCACGTACTGTGAGTACTACTCTACATACCATGAGAGTTCATTCCATTGGTAGATAATGCAAGGTGGAGGTTTCTATCTTCTAACCCGAACTCTTTATATTGACTATCAATTTTTTCCATTACTGAGAATCTGTAGGATGTCGATACTTTCCATCTTCAATTCTTTCATCCGCATGCCATGTCAAGTGCTTCACAATTTCAGGACTTTTGTATAAGCGTCTAAATCTAGGTATGATGGGAAAATACCATACGACCTTCGTTGGACTCGATTCTTTCTTCTTATATCCTGGGGCGTTGCATTTAGGACATCTATCTAACGATGCATGTTCTTTCCGAAATAACACACAATCTTAGGACATGCATGTATCCTCTCATAGCTCATCCCAATGGAGCATAGCATTTGTTTAGCCTCATATGTTCAGCTAGGAAGGTCATTACCCTCTAGCAGCATATCTTCAAAAGTGCAAGCAATTATGTGAAGCTTTTATCACTCCATCTATTACCCACTTTCAAGTTGTACAACTTTAACACAGCTAACAATATTGTGAATTTAGTACAACCATAGTATAATGGCTTTTTTGCATCACTTTTCAACCTGTCAAACATCTCAAGATAATCTTGAAGCTCATTCTCAATCACATTTGCTATCTCTTTAAGACGGTCAGCCTCAAATGTGGTTGTGTCAAAATCATTCAATCCACTATAACCCGAGCTACTATACCCATCATTCGTTTCACCATATTTTGTCCAACGTCTGTAACCTCGATCAATTTCATGACACACTAAATGATCTTCCAAGTCCTCTACACTAACTAGCTTCGCATAACAACACTTTAAGCAAGGGCATAAAATGTTATTAGGGTCATCTGCATGCTCAACTGTGAAACTAATGAACTCCTTCACTCCATCCCTATACTCCTAAGTCAAATGATTCATAGACATCCATGACCGATCCATATTTCTGAGATGTGTATCAATTTTGGTAGAGTCTCCTCTACAAGTTGAGGGTGCAATAATTCTACAACAACATCTCACAAGAAAGTTAGACTTCCCAATTATAAGTACGACCATTTTTCTGCCAATCCCAAACAACCTAAGCTATATAATCATAACTAGAATAATATAGAAATAAAAAAAAAGCTACAAATAAAGGAAGTAAATGCATAGAGAGAATATAAATTCATCTAGAATTATAGATTTCCATAACCAATACGACAAGATATATGTTATAAATGAAGTTCCAAATAAACTATAGAAACAAAAAGGCTAGGAGAAGATTACTTTGATCCACCAAACAAACACATTACAACCAAAGAGCTATTCATTGAATATTGAAATCTTTTCTGTGGTTATGCTTCCTCTATTATTAACTTGCCATCCATAATTCACAAAATTTTACAGCACTACTTAGTCATAAACACATTACAAGCAAAAAGCTAACATGTTTGATAAATAAACTAAGCTATAGGCTAGTTTCATGTAACTATGGTTAGGTGGGATTAATTGGATTTGTTTATAGTATATCTAACATGTACACCACTAGTTATAAATTCAAATAAAGCTCACCATAGTAACATGTACAGAACCTATTGTGCATAATAAATTCAAGCAGAACCAATGATATCATGGTACTGATCTATATAGTAACTCTTGAGTGAACATAATTGATATAAAGATCAAAAGTTAAAATCAATACATGTGAATAATTTGAAGATATGACAGATCTATTCTCCTTGGCATAATAAACACCAGATTTTTTTGAAAGATATAGGCTTGGCCTAATAAACACTTAATGACATTAGTTGTAGGCATCACACCAATAATTTTACAATATGATCAAACGCAACTAAGTAATTTCTTTTGGATTTATGGATTGACATGTTTAAGGCATGTTTAAAGAAAAAAAACCACGAAAGTCTTGAAATGAGAAGCTGCATAATTCTCCCCATGATGAAAAAAAGCCCAAGATGATAGCTTACCTACTCACTGATCTCTGGATCTCAATCAGCACCACTTTCTAGCCAGGAGAGGCACTAAAGAATCAACAATTCTAGCCAACAACCTAGTAAAATCAACATGCACAATGATTAAGTAAACAATATGAGAATATTAATGAAAAGAAGTGCACAAGAAACCATAATAACTCATAATCTTCAAATTATTCAAAAAAAGAGATTCAGAACCAATATTACAGCCTCCTATCAATAAAAGAATTCACACTTTATGCAATATGTAAAAAATCCTATCTTATTCATCTAGATGAGATTTAGTTTGGTAGTCTCTCAATTCTCTCTTACTAATTGGGTTTTAGAAAAATAAAATAATATTTTTTTATCAAAATCACTTGAGAAACCTTTATTATCATAGTATGTAACTAACGTATAGCAATAATTTAACTCGTGGTCTGAACCCAAATTCAATGATTCTAACAGTAATGATAATGTCATCAAGGAAAGATCAATCAGTTTTTTCATTAATAGCTAGAATAAAACATAAAAAGAACAAAGTCAGAGGCAATCACAGGAAAATATCTAAGACTTTACTTTCAAGTATAAGCTTTTTCAAAGGACATGAAAGGAAAGAAATAAGAACTCTGGGGAGAAAGTAATGTAGCATATTTATGAAACCTTTGTAAATTCAGTAGTATCCTCCAGGAGGCCAAGGTTTTTCTTTCTTCGTAAAATTCCAGCTGGACTATTGACACAACTATGTATACCTTTGCAGCTTCTTAAACTACTAAAAGGTCTTGGATGTTGGGATTGAGAAATTACGACTTTCAAGCCCAAAAACCAAGAAGTGGCATGTGCTTTATCCTTGCATATCTAGTCAAAAGGCGATAAATTTGACAAGAATTGAAACTAGAATTAGAATTTTTAAAAAGCATGAAATGTGTATGAATAAAGCAAAAACACATATTACCAGATCAAGTGAGTGTTCACCATTTGCATAAATTAGAGAAAATGAATGGCACTCCTTCCCAATTTGACTTAGCTTTTGGGACTTTATCTGAAAATGGGAAGCAATTTATTAGACTAAAACAAGTTAGTTCTTTTTCTTAGACTCATGTGGACAATGAAATGAGTGAGAAGGCATTAATGTTTGTTTCATACATTTCCCTGTCCTTGAATAATTTTTGTGACTGCACTCAACCGCAAGTGTTTTTCCTGCTGTCCTGAATACCAAATCAAATTTTTCTCATCTTGAATTCAGGGGAAAGAGTGACATATTTTAGTAACCTTATCATAAAAGACAGGGGAAAATAACAAGAATAAATAGAATTATATGGGGGATATATTTGTGCATGTGAAAATTTCTGTCAAGAGACAATGCACCCTAGAAGTAACAATTGACAGCAAAAAAGCACAACGATTAGAGACCAAAAATCTAATTTCTTATTAACAGTGATTTTCTAAAAGGAAGGATTTAAATTTGTATGAAAAGTCATCATGGAATTATATATAAGGTGCTTTTGTTGACAAGTCTACAAGTCCAGTGTTAGCATATTTTAGATACCCTTTTTTCTTATGCAATTTTATTACCTCATACTTTCATCAAATTTTAAAACTTGTATACAATCTTTAAGACAACCCTTATTTCATGTCCTACATCATCAAGCTACTACGCATAATATACTAAAATATGTATATATATATATATATAAAGTATGAAAATAAAGAAGAACATACCTATACACATTCATGGTTCCCTCCCGTTGAGTACCAAAGGCTCATTGTCCTTCTACCACAAAGCTTCTCATGTCTTCTCACCCAGATAACTCAGTAAATTGCGACTACAGTTAATTTCATTGTCACTAAACTTATCAGATCTGAATAACAATAAAATAATAAAGTAATTAACTATACCTGCCTCTAGTGTGGGTACAAGAGCAAAATGTAGTCCGAATCTAGGTGTCTTTGAATCTGGTTAAAGAAGGAATGTTTGCTTGAGGAGTGAGACGACACTGGATTGGGGAGGAACAAAGCTTACTGCTTTCCAGCGGAGAAGTTGCAGAGGTGAAGAGAGACTGGACCGATGAAGTGTGAGCTAGAGAGAAGCTAGAGATAGAGACCGGTGGGAAGAACAACCGGCTGGCGTGGAGGTGGAGATTGGACGGGAGCCAGAGACCTGTGGAGTGACGATTGTTGCACAAGTGAGAAAATTTGTTTATGAAGTATGCGACCGCACTAGAGAAAAAGAAGTTAGGTTAACACAAACGTAGGCGGTTATTTTAAATAACCGCCTACGTTTGTTTTTTTAAAATCAAACCTAGGCGGTTATTTAAAATAACCGCCTAGGTTTATATTAAAACATATTTAAATAACTGCCTAGGTTTATATTAAAATGTATTTTTTTAATTTTAAATAAAACGTAGGTGGTTTTATGACTTTAAAAATATTAAAATACGTAGGCGGTTGTTTTAAATAACCGCCTACGTTTATATTAAATATAATTTTTTATTTTTAATTTAAAAAAGAAACGTAGGCGGTTATTTTAAATAACGCCTTCATTATTTACTCCATATATTTTTATTTTTTTATTTTTAAATTATCAATAGATTTGTAGACAGTTATTTAAACAACCGTCTACAAAAACCTCCCTTTTGACATTTCTTTGCATTTTTGCAAATAACCGCCTATATAAATGCACCAACAATTTCCAATTTTGTAGTAGTGAAAAAATGACTCTCCCCAATTCCATTCCCGTCATCTCCCCACCACCACCTTCTCATTCTTCCATTCCCGTTGGGGTCACCATCAAATGCTCATTGTCCCCCCACACCGACGACATACCTTCCCCAACTTCATCTTCTTCCATCAAATATGGTGTTGAGTCCACTAGAGCAGATCTGATGCTATCATCTTCTTCATCCCCAACCTCCAATTTGATGTCGTCTCTACCCTCAACCTTCGATCTTGCCATCGCACCTCCATCAGACCTTCGAACAAATCTATGCTCAAGCTTTGGATACCGTCTCTTTCATTTCATTTCCGATTGGGAACCTTCATCTCGTTGTTGATTCGAACGTCATCTTGTCATGGAGGAGAAATGGCCGAAAAGATTTGTGCGCAAGCTTTAGAGATTGAAGCTTTGCTTTCTGTTTTGTGATCTACCACTGGAGGAGATGAGATCTGTGGCAATTGTTCTGATAGGGAAGAACTTGGGAGGTAAGGGGTAATTTTTTTAGGGCTAAGGGTAAAATAAGCATTTCACATTAATTGTATTTTTTCTAATAAAAAATAAATATTATTTCATCATTCTTTTATGTCATACTAAACAAACCTACTTGTAATCATCATCTCATCACATTCCTTCACATCATTTACCACATTATCTAACTTACTATATAATTAAACCAAACGTGGTGATTACTTACCCTTGGCAATTCTAGAAGCCTCACATAGAAAATGATGAACAACTGGGAAGAAATAGAAATCTTAGTAACCAATATAACATCAGAACATGGACCATATATCAGAAGTTATATATCATATAAGTTTGGCGGAACACTTTCCAAAGTTGCTACATCCCAAGTGGCTTACCATGGCGGCACTCCCACATGGGTGCTTCATCCCATTGTAGCATATCCATATCAATATCACACATTTAGGGAATCCATTCCACCCCTTTATCATAGTCAATCAAGGAATCTCTTCCACCCCATAATCATATTCAATCGTGGAATCCATTCTACCCCTTGATCATAATAAATCAAGGAATCCATTCCACCCCTTCATCATATTCAATCTGGTTTCATGGTTTAGTATATGGGAATAGAGTCAGCTGCCTTCTAGCCCATTGGCATAGCCGGCTCTCATGAAGAGGAGCAAGGGCTCATCATAGCACTCTCATGCATATCCACAAAAAAGTCAAGGACCCATATATCTGCACATATAAAAGTTTTAAGAGTAACCGACTAATTCATGGCCATATGCCCAATCACAACTTAACTGTTTATCACAACCAAGCCATAATCCAAGTGACATACTTTGGTGGCACACACGCAAAAGGTGCTACATCCCAAGGTAGTCTAATCAATATTTGAAAGAACATCACATTATGATTTCTATGTTACATATTAAATCCAATAAAAAATACAAAACACAAATTCTTATAGTGTACACTTGGTATATTTATTTTATGTAAATAAAAAATTAATAATAGTTCCTTTATGAATTTATATTTAGCATATGGTAAATTATTACTAGGTAATAATCAAATAAAATGCAATTGACATAAAATTTCATTCCTTTTTATTTACCATAATTTTCAAATTTGGTCAATCAAAATTTTAAATTCCACTACTTGACCATAATTTTTTGTTCAAGTTAATATTAATTATGTTGAAATAAAACTTTCAAACGTTTTTCCATACTTTTGTTAAAGTTAATGTGAATTTTTTTCAAATCAAATTTTCAATAAATTTGTTAACTATTAATATTAATATGATAAAAAAAATATCAATTGAATATTTTATGAACATTAACCATCTTCAGACCAAAAGAGCTTTCCGAAAAGCGAAAAGTAATCTTTTGCTTAAATTTTGTAACTAATAGAATTAATGGAACTATTATTAATTTACAATAATAAGATAATTAAATATGGTAGTAGGGAAATTTATTGTGTAAATTTTTTTTCCTTTTCGTATTGAGTATGATCTACATTATAACACACTTCGTACAAGTCTTTTCAATTCCATATACACCTGTTAATTATAAAAATTATTATTTAAGTCATTAAATATCATACCTACTGAACCTTTTATATGACAGAACAAATATGGGAATCATGGAGTGCCCCTCTATGAGAGAAAAATGGTTAGGTGACATGGAATTCCGAATTTAAATAAAAAAAAGTGTACTTTAATTGAATCATACATCTTACATGACATGTGGAACTTGAATACGTAAATAACTAAACCTAGTCCTCTCGTCACAATAATTCATCACACTATAACACCCTCTATTTCTTATAAAGAGCCTGCATAAATAACAACATAGCATCAGGAAGGTGGAATAGATTAACAACATAACAGGAAAAGGAAGCAGAATATACAGGAAAAGGACTTAGCCACACTGTGCAAACCACAATCTAGAAAATCCCAGGGCAGATGAGATGAACTTGGATTTTTTCTGTCCTATAAATACACGAAATCGCTGAGGATGAATTTTGGGAAGTGTGAAAAATTACCCAATGAAGATTGCTATTTTCTGTGGACAGAGCATTGAAATAAATAGTGTTGCTTTAAATATGTGCCAATAGAATTGATTAAATTTAATTCAGTATTGAAAATTGACGCCAATAACTACTCTAAAAAGCTAGCGCCAACATGCTTTATATTTGAACCTATATTTATTTAATACAACATGTTTTTAATTTTATATAGCTCACATATACTCCCTCTATTTTTTAATATAAGATTATTTTAATTAAATCATATGAATTAAGAATAGAAGTTAAAGTTAATTAATTATTTCAATTTCTCCAAAAATTTTAATATTTTTTTAAAACTATATCTCTTTTTCTCTTCCTATTAAATAGGGACATTCTTCAAAAATATATAATAATTTGGCAAAATATATTTAACAGAGTATGGAGCCCAAAGATGAGCCGGATGAGCCAAACTTAATGAATATTACTGGCTTATCTTATTTCAATGTTTTATAATAATAGATAGATGATCCTTTAGAGACGCAACGGTCACAAATATTTTAATTTTTGTTTTAAGTTTCAAACATTAATTATTTAACTTCTCGTTCCCCAACTATATACAGTAACTCATACAGGAGTTGAGTGTAGTCCAAGGCAGCAACTCTTGAGTTACCTTCTCTAATATTTCATATGTTTGATCCTTCTAGGGTTAAAATGCAACCTGAAGATGAAGATCAATTGAAGAAACCTAGGGAACAATGGGAGAAGGGGACGAAAGCTAAGGAGAGATACGAGTTACTGTTGGAAAGGGTGAAGAATGAGAATGACTTGGAGAGTAAGCTGAGGAAGAAGCATAAATTATTGGAGGATGAGAAACGCAGGGCTGAATCAGAGGCGGAGTCATGGAAGAGGAAATGTGATGAGTTAAATGAACGGCTCTTGATGGTGGAGAAAGCCGCGAAGAAATCGCCTGGCGTTCGAAGAAACACTACTGATCCATGCGTTTCTACTGAAGCCATGGAGAAAAAGAGATTGAAGTTGTTGTTATAGACTCTCCTCCACAGAACAAGGCCCGCGACACTGGAGATACTCATTATATGTGTTGGTGAAGGCTCAAGGCAATCGCCGGACACTCGAAGTAAGGCTGTGCTTGGTGCATCAGGATACCAGAAGATGAGGAACTCCAAGGCTGGACATAATAGTTCAGTTCTTTATTGTCGTGATGCTTTGAGCAAGGCTCCTAGACAAGATTTGTATGTCGAAGAATGTCACGAATCAAGAACCAAGAATGCTACTCCAGTCAAGAAGAAAGCCGGAGCAGCAGCAGCAGCCTCCTCATCCTCGGTCCCTCTTCTGTTTCACACTGAAGCGCTTAAACAGCGCTTTGCTAAGAGGAAGATCAAAGGCAGTAGGTATGTGACAATGTCCTTCCTTGAAGAGCATAACGTTGAGATTAGAGATGCCTTGGAACCATTCAAGTATTTCTTGGAATTGAAAAATGATTGGAGCCCCAAGGTAGTCCGAGCTTTTTACTATAATCTCTCATTTGACTCCAGTAAGACTGTGCTTACATCTGACATTAGAGGAACTAAGAGTGTACTTGACTGTGAGACTCTTGCTGCAATTTTGCATCTCCCTACTGCTGAAGGACTTTGAGTTTCCAGAGTATCCTTGTAGTGTTAGGAATTTAGAAGGATATGATTGGAATACTTGTATTGGAAGGCTCATGAATTTGGATGAAGTACCTGAAGATTGTGAATTTGAGAGTCTAAAACTTGACGTGCATCATAGGTTACTTCTTTATATTGTTGCCCACTGTTTTGTGAACAAGTCGGGTAACTTTACTTATCCTGCCTATTATGAAATACTTATGATGTACTGTATCTTGGAAGGAGAAGAGTTTAATCTTCCTCACTTCATGCTTCATCGTATGGCCTTTTGTGCTACAAAAAAAGGAGCTCCACTGCCATATGCCTCAGTCATCACAGAAATTCTACAGCACTTCGAGGTCTATCCCTCTGAGGATGAGAGAGATTCTCCTGAAAATGTCAATCTTTATAATGTCTTCAAAATTGGTTTTGTGAAAGATGGTTCAGATTGGGTCAGAAAGGAAGAAGTGCAAGCAAGGAAGAGGAAAGCCCAGAATCCAACTCCTCCTCCTCAACCTCCACCATCATCCACTGAAGAGATACCTCCTCCAGTTCCTCCAATCAATATTGCACCAGTTTTCAAAGAGCATCTGAACAAAATCAAACATGAATTGAATGCAAAGTTGGAAGGCTTGCAAGCTAACATCAATGAGATACTTGAGTGGATCCGAAGACAACCTTAATTTTATTCTTTTGAACGATGACAAAAAGATAATGGAAGTTGAAGAAGTTTTGCTTGCTTTTGTCTAGTTTACTTGTTATTGCATATTTCTAGCTTTTGCTCAGTTTGTTTCTGAGTTTGCTATTGCTGTGTTATGAATGATGGAACCTTTAGTTGTCTTGTTGATATAGATGTTTGAATCTGCAGTTAACTTGTTACTGTTGGGGAGCTTTTAGTTAACCTGCTATTATTGTGCTGATAGTTTAGGAAATTTACATGAAATCCAAACAAAAAAAAAAGGCCTTATGGTCTTCATCTGAACTCTAAAGTTTAAACAATGTTCCCAATAGGTACAACTGTTTCTCTGGCATGATCTGTTAGTCTTTTGAGTAAAGCCTTTTTTTTATTGGATAAGCTTAGAGTGCCAGATGTGTTATGATCCCAAAGGATATGTGAGCTGTGTGTGTGTGTGTATGATGTGGGTCCACTCTCTCATTTGAAGAAGAGTTTATAATATGCGTATAGTGTTGTTCACGTTCCATAGAGCTCATGGTTTCCTATCACAATATGGGATAAGTTGGGCGTTGCTTTAGAATTTCTTTTATTTGGAAATATTTGCATGTGCATATTTGAGATTTAAAGAAGAAAAAAAATGGTTGTCATAAGGAGGAGAAGATTTAATTTTTTAATGAATTTGCATCATACTTGAATTTTGAATGAAAGGGACAAACCTATAATAATAAGTTTGGCACGTTGCTCACAGTTTGATTTATCTTAGTTAAAGCACAATCTTCAAATTAGTGCTAATTGAGAGATTAGTGCTAATCAGATCAATCACCTTTTTCAGTCTTTCCAAATATCGTGAATTTGTAATTATGTAATTAATGTAAAGTTGACTATACTGTGCATAAATAGAAGTCTAGTACTCCCACTGTACATCATCATCGGGAGCACTTTTCTCCATTACTTTCTTATTTCTTTATTCAATTCCTTCCCGTTTATCTTGGTACTAGAGCCTTCAAAGATCATGGCCTTTACCCCACCAAACCCCAATAACATCGATATCTTAGCCCAGAACACAGAAACACCCAATCCTCTTCGGTCTTCCTCAGACTTGACTCGAGTTATCCAAACACCCAACCCCATCGTCTCCTCCTCTATCCTGATCTCCATTGCTCCACATCAAACTATCATTTCTTCACCAAATACAGCCTCCACCATTATCACTAAAACAGTACCGTTGCTCAATTCCTTAAATCAGGCAAGTTCTATCAAGTTGGATAGAACTAATTATCTTGTTTGGAAATCAATGGTTGCTCCTGTCATTAGAGGTCACCGTCTTGACGGATTTGTTTTTGGCACAAATAGCTGCCCACCTAAATTTGTTCTTAATGAAGCAGGAAGTGTGATTTCTAATGTTGCACATGAAGATTGGCAAGCAACAGACCAATTAATCCTAGGGTGGCTCTTCAGTATGATGACTATAGAGATTGCCTCTTAACTCGTTCATTGCAGAACATCCTCTGCTTTGTGGGCAGCAGCTAAAACACTTGTAGGTACACAATCAAGATCCCGAGTCATGCTTCTGAAAAATGAACTATAGCGTCTCCGAAAAGGCAGCCTACGAATGGAGGAGTACTTGAGCAAAATCAAAGCTATTTCTGACCGTTTGCAGATGGCTGGCGGTCCTATAGCCTCTAATGATTTAATCTCTCACACTCTGTCTGGTTTAGATGTAGAATATACACCCATTGTGGTACACTTATCTGATAAAGAGAATCTGAACTGGGTTGATCTGCAATATGCACTTCTCACTTATGAAGCTCGAATGGAACAGCTTCAAGCTGTTACTGATTCTAATATATCATCTGCCTTTGCTAACCTTGCTGTGAAGTCAAATATGCAAGATAATAGAAACTGGCATGGGGACAATCAAATTCGTGGTGGCAGAGGAAATAAGAATAGAGGAAGAGGTGGCAGATTTAACAATAGGCCAATCTACCAAGTTTGCAACAAGATAGGCCATATTGCTGCAAACTGTTATTTTCGATTTGATAAAGACTACATGGGACCAGAACAAAGAAGGAATGACAATCAAGCTGCTTATATTGCTTCACCCAGTGTTGTAACTGATCCTGCTTGGTATATGGATAGTGGAGCAGGTAGCCATGTCACTGCAGATCCTACTAATGTTACACTAAATGTTCATCGGGAGAATGCAGGTACACAATATCTTGTTGTTGGCAGTGGTGAAAGATTAAAAGTTAAAAATATTGGAAATTCTATCTTAATGCCTCTTAATAAATCACATTCCTTGCAAATGAAAGATGTTTTGATGGTGCCTAATATCTCTAAGAATCTCTTGAGTCCTTATAGATTGACTAATGACAATGATGTTTTTGTGGAACTTCACTCACATGGCTGTTTTGTGAAGGACAAAACAACCAAGCAAGTGATGATGCATGAAACTCCAAGTGATGGTCTCTATAAAATGGAAGGAAGTGTTGTGCCCTCAACTGATTCTGCCGTTGATTCTCTTACTGATTTGAAGAAAACGTGTACTGCTTTTATTTTAGCCTTAGAAACTTGGCATAGGAAACTTGGTCATCCTTATAGTCGGATATTACATCAAGTACTGAAAACTTGTAATGTTTCCTATGATTCAAATAAAGAATTGTCATTTTGTGACTCTTGTCAATTAGAAAAATCACACAAGCTCCCTTTTACATTGTCCAATTCACATGCTGCAAAACCATTGGATTTAATACATACTGATATTATATTAGTTTCTTGGATGATTTCAGTAGATTTACTTGGGCATATCCATTAAAAACGAAAGATGAAGCCCTAAATGCCTTTATTCATTTTAAAAAAATGGTGGAGAATCAATTTGATAAGAAAATTAAGGTTGTACAAAGTGACTGGGGAGGCGAATTTCGCAAGTGGCAAAGTTTACTTGATGAGAGTGGTATTCTCTTTAGGCACCCTGGTCCTCATACCTCTCCCCAAAATGGAAGAATTGAGAGGAAACACAGACACATTGTTGAAATGGGACTTACATTATTGGCTCAAGCTCAAATGCCTCTCTATTATTGGTGGGAAGCCTTCTCCACTGCTATTTATCTCATCAACAGACTTCCCACACTGGTATTAAATAATAGTTCTCCCTTCCAACAGCTGCATGAAAGAGAACCAAATTATCATGAACTTAAAACCTTTGGGTGCTCTTGCTTTCCATGTCTTAAGCCCTTTAACAAACACAAGTTTTAGTTTCATAGTGTTCCATGTGTGTTTCTTGGTTATAATGGATCTCACAAGGGATATAAGTGCTTGAGCTCTACTGGGAAAATATATATTTCTGGACATGTGGTTTTCAATGAAGATAATTTCCCATTTGTTAGTAGTTTTCTGAATTTGCAGCAAAATCCAAAGCAAGGAACAATTTCTTATGAACAGCTCTCTAATCAATTGCAATCTCTTTCCTCTGATGATTACACAGATATATATTTGCAGGAACGAGCTGCACACAATCAGCCATCTTCCTTTGTCTCAAGTGAATCTAGCTCATTTACATCCTTGTGTGAAAATACTGATAAACTACAGGTACCTGTATCAAGCACTGATCATACTTCAAATAGTGCAGAAACTACACCCTTGTTGGAATCAGCTACTTCTCTTGAATCTAAGTCTCTCTCAGCATTTGATTCTATTCAGTTAACTAGCAACACCAATACAAATGCTGCTCTAGCTATTGGCTCTCCACCTCTCAACAATTTATTAGCATATCAGATTTCCAATCAAACACAGCAAAATATGCATCCTATGGTGACTAGAAGCAAGAGGGGCATCTTCAAACCCAAAATTCCTTTTGTAGGGATTGCTCAACAAATTTCATAACCATATACAGTCTCTGAAGCACTACAAGATCGTCTATGGAAGCAAGCTATGGAGGCTGAACATACTGCTCTCTAGAAAAATAATACTTGGACCTTGGTGCCACGAGCTAGTCAACCTAATGTAGTTGGTAGTAAATGGGTTTTTAAAACCAAGTACAATGCTGATGGATCTCTCGAATGAAGAAAAGCTCAATTGGTTGCCAAAGGATTTCAACAAAATCCCGGTATTGATTTTAGTGAGACCTTTAGTCCTGTTATCAAATATGCTACTATTCGAATTGTTCTCACTTTAGCAGTTTCGTTTAGTTGGGAAGTTAGACAACTTGACATAAATAATGCCTTTTTGAATGGTATTCTCACAGAAATTGTTTTTATGGAACAACCTGAGGGATTTGTTGATCCATCAAGACCCAAGCATGTCTGTAAGTTGTCTAAGGCTCTTTATGGGCTGAAACAAGCACCTCGAGCTTGGTTTGAACAGCTTAAACAGACCTTACTAGAATGGGGCTTTATAAATTGTAAAAGTGATGTCTCATTATTCATCTATGTTGACAATTCTCAAGTTTTGTTACTGCTAATATATGTTCATGATATCATTGTCACTGGAAGCAATAGCAAGAGTCTTTATGACTTTACTACCAAACTGCATGATATATTTGCTCTAAAGGATCTTGGGTCACTCCATTATTTCCTAGGAATTGAAGTACACAGATCCAAATCTGGAATGTTTTTAAGTCAAGGAAAATACATTACAGATCTCTTAGACAAGTTTCACATGAGTAATGCTTCAAGTTGCCCAACACCTATGGCTGCTAGTAAATCATTGTCCATCAATAGTGGTGAGCCTTTATCCTTGTCTGATTCATCTGAATATAGAAGTCTTGTGGGAGCTCTTCAATATCTGTGCAATACATGTTATTAATCATACCAAATTACATCATTTCAGCACATTTTCCTTGAGTTACGCATTCATAGATGTACATATTTGATACTCAGGATAGGAAAATATGGAGTGTAATCATAATAATGCATGATAGTATATTTTTCTCTTATTATGCATTATTTTATACCCAGGAAAGATTTTAAAACCTCATCTTTATTGTAGGTATCGTGGGAAAGCATTGGAGTACGCCCCTTTGGAGATCATAGATAAAGAGGGAGTGAATACAACTTATGAAAGGAGGGAAAACGCTTCTGGAGATACCACGCCGCGGCTTGAAAGAATTGAGCCGCAGCCTAAAGCAGACAGTGACGCACAAATGGTCAAGCCCGAGCTCACCCACGCCGCGGCTACGAGAAATAAGGCCGCGACCTCATGATAAGCAGTGAACAAAACAACACATCCGAATGATATGAGGCCGCGGCCAGGATCCTTTAGCCGCGGCGTGAACCCCTCGTCAGCAAAACGCAAAGCTTCACTCGAACACAGTATTTTAGGAGGGATTGAAGAGATAATCGACACACAGAGCTAGGGCACGAGGGGAGACTTGGAGAAATCATCTTGGAGAAGCTTGGGTGTGCTAGGGCTTGCCTCTTGGAGGAGATTTCAGCTTCTCTCTTGGGTTCTTTTGCATTTTCTTCCTTTTTGTCTCACTTTTGTTCAATAATGATGTTGAATGGGATACATGTGGTTATGATGTTGTGGAACATGAGTGGCTAGTACTCCATTTCTAGGATTATTCTGAACCTTTGTATGGATTGAATATTCATTTCTCTATTATAATTGTGATTAATGCAATTTTTATGTTGATTTAACTCTACTCTTAATGCCTCTTATTGCTTGGCCATCAATAAGATTGTCTAGTTTATTTAAGTTATACTTGAGAGAGTTAACTTACATAGAGAACTTGAGTTAGGTCATGTAAGAACTTGAATCTTGCCTAGTTAAGTGACGAGTTGTGTTAGTGGGGTAGAGATATACTCACTAACCTCATATAGTGATTTAGGATTTGAAGTGAATAGGAGAGTTTAATTAACTAGTTAAGAGATTACTTAATTAATTAAACTAGCAGCTATTTGGAGATTCGAGAGAGCACAGATAGTTAAATTAGTATCCTGACTAACATAATTTTGCATTAAGAACAATTGTCAAAAGAGCTTAAGTGGGTATTCATGAAATACAGAGGGAATGAATAATCCTAGATCTCTTTGAATTTCTCAAGTCCTAACTGTCCTAGTTGCCAATTTTATACGCTTATTATGCATAGTTGATATTAATTGAATAGTGAACTTTTAATGTATGTTGCTTAAATTAATCAAAAATGCAATGTCCAATGTTTGATCACTTCGTGATCTAAGTCCCTGTGGAAACGATACTCACTCATCACTTTACTAGACCTCGACCCGTATGCTTGCGGTATAGCCTGGTCCTGAACAAATGTCCTGATATTTGCTTCAGTGTTGGAAAGCTAAGTCAATTTCTTGATGCTCCAACTACTGAACATCGGACAGCAGCAAAGCGGGTATTAAGATATCTCAAAGGCACCTTAAATTTTGGTATTCATCTCAAATCATCCTCTTCACTTGATCTATTTGCCTATTCAGATGCAGATTGGGCATCATGCCCTGATCATAGGCGTTCTGTTAGTGGTTTCTGTGTTTTCCTGGGTGACTCACTTATAGGATGGTCTTCTAAAAAGCAAAAAGTTGTAGCAAGATCAAGTACCGAATCTGAGTACAGAGCCTTAGCAAACACAGCAGTTGAAATCTCTTGGATTTGTTCTCTCCTATCTGAGTTGAAGGTGAAATTAAAAAGATGTCCTACTATTTGGTGTGACAATACTAGTGCTGCTGCTTTGGCCTCTAACCCGGTTCATCATGCAAGAACTAACCATATCTAGATTGATGCTCATTATGTTCATGATCAAGTGCTTAATAAAATACTATCAATACAATATGTTCCTACTGAGCTTCAACTTGCAGATTGCTTTACAAAATCTTTGTCTCACTCTCGTTTTTGGTTCTTAAGAGACAAACTCGGTGTGACTGTTGCCCCGTCTCATTTGAAGGAGGGAGTTAAAGCACAATCTTCAAATTAGTGCTAATTGAGAGATTAGTACTAATCAGATCAATCACCTTTTTCAGTCTTTCCGAATATCGTGATTTTGTAATTATGTAATTAATGTAAAGTTGACTATACTATGCATAAATAGAAGTCTAGTACTCCCACTGTACATCATCATCGGGAGCACTTTTCTCCATTGCTTTCTTATTTTTTTATTCAATTCCTTCCTGTTTATCTATCTTAATTTCATGTTTTCTTGAATTTTTCTACACTTTAAAATGTTGGCAATATGATGTTGGAGCTCGATATTTTGTTGAAACAGAGTGCTCTCTATTGGATATGTTGCATTACAATTCCACGATGACTTGAGAAGCTATGTTTCAAACATGAATATCATTTGGTATAGTAGTAAAGATGGAAGTTGAAGAAGTTTTGCTTGCTTTTGTCCAATTTATTACTCGTTTTGCATATTTCTAGCTTTTGCTCTGTTTGTTTTTGAGCTTGCTAACTACTGCTGTGTTATGAATGATGGAACCTTCGGTTATCTTGTTATAAATGTTTGAATCTCCATTCTCCAGTCAACTTGTTACTGTTTTGGAACTTCTAGTTAACCTGCACTATGCTTTTATATGGATTGAGGGGATAGAAGAAGAAGAATAACAAGAGTAAAAATAAGAAAAAACTTAAATAAGAGTATTTAGGTTCATTTTTATTTTTTTCCTAAATTTTCTGTACTCTTATTTTTTCTTTATCCAAATGGAGGATACCTACACAAAAAAAAGTTTGCATTTTTACGCTTTTTTTATTGCATTTTTGGCCTTTTTTTGCGTTTCTACAGTGCTTTTAAAAATACTGCTAAAACAAGCGACGGAAATGCATTTCTGGCATTTCCCAAAAACCGCCAAAAACAATGCTTCTGATCAGAATAATGGCGTTGTTTAAACGTCGCAAATTGTAGCTCTTCAAAAACTCATCGAACTAATGAATTTTAAATCCTATATGATAATAATTATCAATTATTACTTTTATATTAATAGTTTTTAAAATTTTTGGCCATTTGTTTTTCAATTTTGTACTCCCTTAACTAGCGTAATATTGCAAATTCTTCAAATGAATATCTGGACCCACATCATATATACCATACCTATCATTTGGGATCACAACACATTACTCAAGCTTATCCAATCATCATAATTTGTATCCATTGGGAACTTTGTTTAAAGTTAAAATAGACAGGAAAATAGATAGATGTTTAATTTATTTCAGTGTCACTTCCTACCTCAATTATTACATATTCCCTTCAATCCACATATAATAAGATATTTTATATCAATTATCTCAATTATTACATATTCCCTTCGATCCATATTATAAGATATTTTATATCAATTATACATATTAAGAAAATTATTTTTTCACCTGAAATGAATGCAAAAAACACTCACATTTCCTATTTTACCCTTATTAAATACTTTATTTTATTATTATTATATAATTATAAATAAGGAGTATGAAAGAATTAAAGATAGGATTAAAATGGAAAAAAATATCCAATATCCTATATTTTAAAATAAAAATTTGTGATATAAAGGTCCTTGATATATAATTAGCATGATGATATTATTTGTATCCACAGGAACATCGAGGACCAACAAATTTGTGAAGGGTATATACTATATACAACACAAGTATGACCTCTATCACTACAAAATCCTATGGCCACATAGTACTTTTTGTTGCAAAAATCCCAGCAATTATTTTTCTGACAATTTCGCATAGTAAAAGATGCAGTACAATCTTTTAAACAGTGTCCCATTATTTCACTATGACCTATATTCACAAATAATTGGTTTAAGTCAGAAAAGTTTGATGCAATCATTTAATTTTTTTCCCTTGAAAGGGAGAATTAGAGAATGACTTATTTATGTTTTCATGACACAATAAAAATTTACGACACTGAAGGAACAGGGCACTTAAAACCATATTTGAATTGGCCATTATGTCTTGGTAAAAAAAAAAAAATTGACCATTATGTCCTAACTATTAGATATTATTTAGAATGGAAAAAAATAGAGGGAAAGAAATACTATAAAAAAAATAAGAAAGAACCTAAATAAAAAAATATCTAGATTTTTTTTTCAAATTTTTCTCTTTATTTTCTCCTTATCCAAACAGAAAAGAGTTCATGGATAACTCATCGGAGGTGTCACCCGCGACTGGTGGTTTGCCAGAAAGTAAGCCTATCTGCATGGGCAATTGTGACGTTCCATACCTTCATCAGGATGCCTCCAATTCTATCAATCAGGTCTCGATATGGATGGCTAGCACTGCAACTTCGAAGCACTAGTTTAATGCTTCAAAAGAACAAAACTTTCTTGCCCCAGTATACTAGCTGAAAGAGAAAAGGCAGAGCCGTAGAACATTCCGATTCCCCAAAAGTCACGGCACTCCGTTATGAGACCTCTTCGATTTTGTAAAAGGAAGTGCATTCCATCTGTTTGCTTAAATGCCTCAACGAAGTTTGAATCTCTGAATATGGAGAAATTAAACAAGCCGTATGTGGAAATAAAGTTCAATCTCGTGAGAAGGAGAAATATGACCTTTGAATTTTGGAAGCTACTTTACAATGGAACCCACTTGGGAATCAAGAAATCTGGTGTTCTGTATCTGAACTCGATGCTATATCGCTCTTTGGAAAAATACTTTTCCTCCCTCATTGTACTGCCCTGGAAATGGTACGAGAAAGCTTTTCCGAGAATTTCAGAACTGACCCATTTGCTGAAAAACGTGGATGCCATTGATGGAAGGCTTGTTGATGTTAGTAGTAATTCCACAAATTCACAGGCTACGAGAAAGGTGGGTAGAGCTGGAGGAAAAAATTTTAGCTCCACCATGAAAAATTTTAGGTTTAAGATGTAAAATCTCATCTGATAATTGGAAATTATGAGTTTTGTGAAGTTTTAACTCATTTTAATTTTACATATCTCGTATGAAATTTTTTTAACTAAAAATTTACTAAAAAAGCAGTTTCAATATGTAAAATTTCAGATTTAAGGTTTAAAAATTTATGTGGAGATTGGAAATCATGAGTTTCATAAATTTTCACCACACACTTATAATTTTACATGTTTCGGATATAATTTTTTCAATTGAAAATTTCCTCAAAAAAATTCAGCTCCAACATGTAAAATTTTATGTGTAAGGGGTAAAAATTTAGTTCAGAATTAGAAATCATGGGTTTTATAAAGTTTTAGCTCCTAGTTGTAATTTTACATGTCCTGCATGTAATTTTTTGAACTAAAAATTTGCCAAAAAATACAGCTCCAACAATAAAATTTCAAGTTCATGGTATGAAAATTCAATTTGGGGATTGGAAATTACGGATTTCATAAATTTTCAATTCACACTTGTAATTTTACATGTCCTACATAGAATTTTTTCAACTAAAAATTTGCCAAAAAAATTCAGCTCCAAAATGTAAAATTTCAAGTGCAAGGTGTAAACATTCAGCTAGGGATTAGAAATCATAGGTTTCATAAAGTTTCAGCTCACACTTGTAATTTTACATGTTCCACATGAAATTTTTTGAACTGAAAATTCACCAAAAAATTTAGCTCCAACATGTAAAATTTCAAGTTTAAGGTGTGAAAATTCGGCTAAAGATTGGAAATCATTAGTTTCATAAATTTTCAATTCACACTTATAATTTTACATGTCTCGTATGAAGTTTTTCAACTAAAAATTCCCCAAAAAAATTTCAGTTCCATCATGTAAAATTTCAAGTACATGGTGTAAAAATTCAATTAAGGATTGAAAATTATGAATTTCATAAAGTTTCAGTTCACACTTGTAATTTTACATATCCGCATGGAATTTTTCAATTGAAAATTTATCCAAAAAATTCAGCTCCAACATGTAAAATTTTAGGTTCGAAGTGTGAAAATTCAACTATAGGTTTTATAAATTTTCAACTCACACTTTTAATTTTACATGTCCCGCATGAAATTTTTTCAACTAAAAATTTGCCAAACAAATTTAACTTCGACATGTAAAATTTCAGGTTTAAGGTATAAAAATTCAGTGCATGAATGGAAATTATGGATTTCATAAAGTTTTAAATCACACTTGTAATTTTACATGTTTAACATGAAATTTAGTCAACTAAAAATTGGCCTGAAAAAATTCAGCTTAAGCATGTAAAATTTCAAAAAGGAGTTGACACCTCCGACAAACTTTCCAGCGAACACCACAACCGCCAATGAGTTTCCGACCACTTCTCTAGCAAACCATCTGCTAGAGACATACTAAATAACAAAATAAGCCACAATAGTTCTTCTTTTTGTTCTAAAAGTAAAGCAAAAATAAAGAATAAATTGTTAAAATTTTGTTCTAAAAGTATCACCAAACAAATCAAAAATAATAAAGAACCAAAACTTCTCAAAACCAAAAAAATGTTGTGCTAATTACAAGGAAAATAACTAGCTAGTAAGGTTGGAAAACAAAATCCTAAAGCCATAAATCTAAAAGAAAAAAAGAATTGTTAGTGAAACATGTTAGGATCTGTATATGAAAACAACCGGTGCCCAGAAACGTATGATAACACACTGTCCTTAAGGTGTTATTCGCACCCATTAGGTTTGTTGCAGGGATCCGACGAATCACCCCTAGGAGTTATTCTAAGCACCAAAGATATCTGACAGCAACTTCAGATAACTTGAAACACAGAACGAAACAGAGAGATTGTAAGCAAGAGAAGAGAATGTGTGGTGTTCTTTTAGTCTCTAGTCTGATCCTTTTATAATAGTAGAAAAAAGAAAATTGAAACGTTGTTTATGAACCTGTTTGTTTCTAAACATTGCATTTGAAACGTTGTTCATGAACCTGTTCATTTCTGAACTTTGTATTTGAAACATTGTTGTCAAATTGAAACAGAATATCAAATGACATGTTGTTTCAAAATATACTGTTTCAGAACGTTGTTATTTGAAATTCTGTTTCTGAAAAAAAAATGATTAATTAAAATATTAATCTGAAATTCATACCAGATCATATCTCCACCGTTAGATCAATCCAATGATCACGACGCGCCACGTGCCAAGTGCTAAGTGCTAAGTGCTTTAAATATTAAATAAATAATATTTAAATCTACTTAAAATTTTGTTCAATAATTATTTTAATATGCTTTGTCTTCTCTCTCTTATATACATTTCATAAACCTTACTCCCATCCAATGTGGGACTTTAGTTTTTTTCAAACTATCTCTAACAATCCCCCACTTAGTTTGAAAACTACATGTTCTCTCTAAACATAAGAATATGTATAATAACAGGTGTCTCTTGACTTGAACCTGTTAATAGTGTAAGTACTTCAAAGTATTAACAAGTAGATAGTTGCTTAACTGCATTGAACCACAACTTTAGTGTTAGTACCGAAAATACCACACACATAATCTTATATTGATTTCGTTCTGCATAGACTTCCCATACTTTTATGGCCATGTGCTCATCCTAGGCTTTTCATGAACATTTTAAGAATTGCCCCTGATTTCTTGTAAGAAGCGGCACCACTTCTTATGTTCATATAAGTGGATTTCCATTAAGCCTTAATTGCTTAGGCTTCCTTGAATCCATTAAAAGTTTAACTCACCCTGAACACTTAAGTTTTTCTTCTAATGCACTCGTCACGCAATGGTTAAATGTCTACTCTAGTGCCCAGTCACTTATCAATAACTTGTTATTACCCATTGAACCTTTAAACCAGATTTGATCTAGTTAAAGGTTGGGTTTCCATTACTGGTTACTGATGTTTATGGGGTTCAATCCCATTCCTCTTGATATTTTGTTAACCAATTCTTTATTGAGTCCTTTTGTAAAAGAATCAGCCAAGTTTTCACTTGTTTTTACATATTGAATTGTAATTACTCCATCAAAAATTAATTGCCTCACATATTCATGCCTTAGGCTTATATGTCTAGATTTACCATTGTAAATTTTGTTAAATGCCCTAGACATTGTAGCCTCACTGTCACAATATAAAGAGATGGCTGGCATCGGCTAAATAAATAATATTTAAATCCACTTAACATTTTGTTCAATAATTATTTTAATATGCTTTATCTTCTCTCTCTTATATACATTTCATAAACCTTACTCCCATCCAATGTGGGACTTTAGTTTTTTTCAAACTATCTCTAGCTGAATTACAAAAAGTAACCAAAGCAAAATTTAGAAGCATCATGACAAAAAGAATCATCTAATAACATTACAGGGCTCAACACAAAAACTAGGCAAAGAGGAAAGAAGACACATTATTTCAAAAACTATTTTTTATACGACTTATAAACAATTAATGAAAGATCATGACACCGCAAAAGATTACTTTAATTTCCGTGGCAAGAATAAAATCTTATAAGCATGATTTTCAAGTGCTATCAATATTTATTAATTAAAATAGAGAGAAAATCATGTCTTTAATTCTCCTACAATATTTTACTTCCATGATGATATTATAAGATATCGAGATTCTACTTCATCAGATAATAAATAAACAAAATGCCTCTAAGCGTAACAACAAAAATAAATAACAATAAATTTATTGATTTTGTTCCATGACGGGTTTCATGAATTCGCCGCCCTTTTCAACTAATGGTCTAATTTTAGAAGCCTTTTCCTAAATTCAACGGATGGTCTAATTTGCATATTGAACCGACAAAAAAACAAGGCAGAAGTTCCTGATCCTAACTAATGCCTCACACACACACACATGAAGAGAGAGAGTATACATCCCTCTACCTTGCAACGATTCTGTTTTAGACACTGTTAAGGTCCGTTTGCTTGCGAAAGTGGTTAAGGAATGCAATGGATTCTTGTACGGATTCCTTTAGCAAGATAGTTTGGTTGCGAGCTTGATTTTTCGTAGGTAGTCCTTATTACCACATACTCCCTTCGTTTCTTAATATAAGGGATAATTAGGGAAGTTTCAGTGTTTCAAAATATAAAGGACACATAGGGTTTATCTGGTGGATTTAATAACTTTTTTAAAAATTACCCCTAATTAATATGATTTGTTTTAAATATTTATTTATATTAATTATATGATAAAAGAGTTATTAACATTAAATGAAGATATTTTTGGAAACTACTTGATATTTCAAATAAATTTATTACTTTTCTTGATTTGTGTGATTTTATCTCATATCTCTTATATTAAGAAACGGAGACCGTATGTGGTAATCATCAATGCTTCACATATTGGTGTCTTTTCTGATTCCATCACTCATTTCTCAAAAATGGTCTTCAACCTTCATCCTCTGTCCATCTCCTTCAACCAGCCTTTCTCTCCCTCATCTTCATCTCACAACAGCGGCGAGCTCACAGATGATGGCGATGAGCTCACAGACAACGATGAATTGCACCCAAACGATGGCAACGAGCTCACAGACAACGATGACTTGCACACGGACAACGATGGCGAGCTCACGGCCTTCCACACTCGATGGCCTCTCCCACGTTCAATGCCCTAGCCTCCTACAACCTCCTCATCTTCACACCAGATCTTGGTGATGAAGGTGCCCAGATCTCCACCGTAGATCTCCATTAAACTCCACCTTCATTGTTAATAATCGACTTGTCCTTCACCATTTCTCTCTTCTTCCTCATATCATTGCAACTTGTGATTCAAATGAGGCACTGGATGAAATTTTGATTGTGGATAATTCATTTCTTAATTTGGAAATGTTGGAGGAGAAAGACACCATTGGAGGAGTGTTTTTTTTGGACTGAGGATATTCCAGTCATTTCACATTTATTTTTTATTTTTATTTTAATAAAAAATAAATATAATTTCATTAATTTTTATATCATATCAAATATAGTTGTGGTGATCACAATTCCAATCCATTTTATTTCATTACCGACATTTCCTATAACCAAACAGGCCCTCAAAGTCTTTATAAAAAAACTATGCAGTTTTAGCAAATACTCCAGAAAATTTTGGCCCACAGTTTGATAAACTGCATATATGACTCGAGAGCTTATATATGATTTATATCGTACGTTTGGTTGGCTTTTAATACATTTGAAATTTTCTTTTCTTTTTTAATTAAATAAATAGAGAATCAATATATCAATTAAAATCTGTTTAAAAAACATAATTTTTATAGGTAATGAATATTACAACTCTTTTTGCAAACACTTTATTTTGGGCCTAAAGAAATTGCACGGCATCCACATATAGTTGACTTTCAAAAACATGTTAACATTTTCTGTGATTCTTAAGGAACCCAATTCAGACTGTTTCGTAATATTGTTTTTGTGAATATCCTCCATAAGATGATATAAGAATATATATATATATATATATACTGATTCAATGTAGAGAATGCATGCACAAGCTAATACTTTAAAATAATAATTCTTTACATATTTCTTTTTCAATTTTATTTAGAATTCTTACATAATCTTCTCAAGATAATACTTTATAAACTGAAAAAAGAAAAAGCATATATTCTCTTTAGTCTTGAATGTAAGTCTGTTTTAATTACCTTATGGATCTTAAAAAAATAAGTTGAATCATTAAATTTGTCAACAAATTTTAATATTTTCTATCATTTATCCTTATTAATTTCATTATCTTTTATATTTTTCATAACATTTATCTTTTACCTAATAATTATAGACTAAGGGCATGAATGAGAAAAAAATTAAAACACCAGGCTACATCCAAGATGTCCTATATTTTGAATTAAACATTTTTTCTAGAAGATGCTCTATATTTAGAATCAGAGGAAGTATCAATTTCCACATTTCTTTCTCTCTATCCATCCTTCCATCCTCAGAAATAATTATGTGCAGAATTTTATCTCACTTTAGTTTCATTTTCTTTTCTTCATTAAACCATACCTTTTTTTCTTACTTTTTTCATTTTTCTTAGTCAACTTCTTATTATTTATTACTTATTAATTAATATATATTTATCATAAAAACTGCTAAAAATATAATTATTTTTTGTTATCACTAATAATTTTTAGTACTGTTTAATCTAACAATGAGTGTTATTTTTTTAAAAAAAAATTATCTCCGTTTGCAAAAGTGCTTTACTCCATGACTGAGACTGTTAAGCTGACTCAAGAATATATATATATATATATATATATTAACTGTAACAGTAACTGTAATGGGACTTCCATTCCACTATGAATTAATATATATATATATATATATAGTTTTAGATGAATTTGAAATTTTATTTTTTCGGCCAAAGATGAATTTGCAAATTTATCATCCGCAAATTTTAGCTGGGAGAGATCCTTCCTGAGCCATACTTCCTACCAATTCAAATGTTAGCTATTCACATTAAAACAATGAAGGACGATACCCACCATTGGCTCTTGTATTGTGTGGGTCAACATACTTGAAAAGAGAAAAAGAAAATACTAACATATAAGACCAAGAGCATAAGCTCCAAGCGTACAAACTCTTCTAGTGTAAAAAAAATTAAAATATATATATATATTTATTTATTTATTTTAAACCAATTTCAAAGATTATTTTGCTTGTAAAAATATAAGTTATTTTTACTATCTTATGCTTTTAACAAAATTTTTTAAAACATATTAACTAAGTGACATGCATTTCTACTCATAAATTGTATAGATTTTGATTTCTATTGCAAAGTATATTGGCCATAGACTCTCAATCTAGGTTAAGTCCTCCTTTGTAGATAAATAAAAAAAATTTTATTTTTAATTCATTTTCTTTCTATTATATTTTTACATTTGAATGATAAAAGGGTAATTAAAATAATCTTAAAGATGTACTAATTTTGCACAGTTAGACCGCTCTTATAAATGGAATTGACCCCGAACCCAACTCAATTTTCACAAATCCTCCTTTCATTTTTTATTTTTCCTTTAAAATGTTTTTCTAAAATTTTCTTATATCTTTGGTGGCGACTCTTGGAAAATTGATTTTTCTTTTTCCTATGTCTCACACGGTCCACGTTGCATTTTCAGATGCAACATGTAGTTAACTTGTCACTGTTGTGGAACTTTTACTTAACTTGCTAAACTTGCGCTGTTCTTTTTGGAACTTGATGTGAAAAATATATATATATATATATATATATAACTCATACAGTCTTCTAGAGGTATACTTAATAATAATAATAACAATAGATAACTTAATGACTTGATGGTGATAGCAAAAAAGAGATTAACACTTGATTATCTTATTTGAAAAATAATCAAATGAGAGAACCAAGGAATAAAAATTTATTAGTGAGAGCGGGGAAAAAACCAAAAGGAAGAAGAGGGGGAAAGGGGGAGTTCAACAAAAGAGGGGGAGATTAATACTTAATTATCTTGTTTGAAAAACAATCCTTGTATTGTCAATGAATTACAGTTTCAGCACATCTTTTCTGTTTCTACTGGAAAAAATTGCCACCATAGTAACAAAGCTATATTTGAACACGGAGAATGTAATGTGTACCAGAAAATTGTAACGTGGATCAGATTCAAAAAAAGATCCTCATAACTACAACAGGAATACTTGAGACTAAGATCTGTACCATCCTCTCAAGCAGATGCAAGAAGATATCCTTAATGGGAGGCGTTTTCAAGGGAGGGATTGGATCAAATGTAATTTGATGGTACACTTAAAAATGGTTGGATTAATAATGGTTGTGGAGATGCTATTAGAGACTCAGCAGCAAGCAAGATCCATGGCTTTAATTGCAATATAGGCATTCAGAGTATTCTTTGCTATATAAACTGAGTTGAAACTGATTCCACTGTCACACTCAAAAGTTGATTGATTCAGAGAGAGTGTAATGTTGCTATCATCCTATGTGTAATCCTACGCTTCTGGGATGGCTATTATAAGAGTACACTGAAGAGTGAATAGGCAAACTAAGCCATAGTTATTGGGAGGTCTTGCCGATTGACTCCCAAATCAAGCAGACGACATACAAGTGGGAATTATGATGACATGAAAAATTTGGGAGAACATACAAGAAAAGTAATCAAGATAACTCGACATAAATATGCTATGGATCTTCCCAAAAGGTTTGTCTTGGATGGATGAAAAGTATCACCCACAAAAATGCCGTCTGGATCCTTTATGTTTAAACAAGGAAATGCAAATAATACATTCAGAAAAAGACTCAGACTATATATATGTGTGAAACGTAAATCCTACTCAATCACATTTTTCGTTGTTATTTTCTCTCCAAATTAAAACATATAAGAATTTAGAGGATCCAATTTGACAATATTAACAACAAATTGTCAAATAATGACAGTTGTCCAGTCAAACATCCAGAATACGATAGAAGTTTAGTCGTTCCACAACAAAAGGTAACATTCACACAATATCAATTTCTCAGTGAATCACGCATGTCAATTTAACTTTGTTCCTAGAACAGTTCAATGGACCTCAATGTTTCTCTATGAACTGCAACCATTTTTTAGACTTAATCTCTTCTGCTCTCTTCTAATTTCATGCTTCTTTCCAAACGTCTTTGCATCCCAAACTCGACAATCTACAGCTTGAATAGGGAGAAGGTGCTATTCTAATTCAGGGCATATGGCAGAAAAATGGAGTCAGATGCAATGGGCATAGTGTGAGGGGGATATCTTGAAAATTTCTAACATCTTCTAATTCTTTTACAAATAGATTATGACGAGTAGATTAAGATGTAGAATACGAGACATTTATGATGAGGTATTTCCTTCACCGAAGTGCTGCAATGGGAGAGAAATACAAAACTCAAATAGAAAGTTAAAAAAGTTAACGGTTTTTTTTTTTTAAAAATGCCAGAATTAAAATTTCAATTCCTTCCTCTCTATCATCCTCAACATATTCTAGGGAAACCCCGAGTCTCCAGCAGAGAAGCCTGAAAAATAGTTGTTGATGATAATCAGCAGAGAAGCCTGAAAAATAGTTGTTGATGATAATTATGTAGAAGCATCTTCCACAGATTGACCCTTGTAAGCCTCCAACAAAGCCTTTTTATTATCTCTAAACTTCCAAATATACTTCTCCAAGAATTCTCCTCCTGCAATTTAAGCACTCCAAGAAAACTTGAATTCTTCTCAAGTAAATTTTTTGCAGTCAGCAGTTGCAAAACCCTCCATCGAGGAATCACCCTCTTCTCCATGCTTAAGGTCAAAATCACAGGGTTATTAACCAGTAGTGACTTGGGCAGCATAATTGTATCCAAGCACACTTGAATTCCAAACTTCAGGCTCTTCTCAGATTTTCGAAGCAAAAATGGAGCTCCTCTAAACATTTGCATGGTCTCATCTTTGGAAAACCCACAATTCTGAATTAAATCCAACGTCTTGTTAAACTTAGTTATGCTCAAACGACCAATTGCCCGTAGCGCATTTACCAACTGTCTTGAGTTCATGCAGAAACCCATGTTTACAGCCCGTGAAACATTGTTTCGAAGCAGAGATTCTTGTGTAATGAAAAGGCGAGATTCTCGTTTAAGTAACGATGAAATTTGAGACCCAATGAACCCACAACTCTCGAAGAAAGCAGCATTGCGCAAAACTTTTCTGTAGTTTGGGATTATCCAATCGCCATGTCTGTGCAGCAACTTAATTAAATCTTTCTCGTCATTAACAATTTTCCCAATGGTATCCACAGAGGGCACCAACGTTTTATTCAAACTGTAAGCCAGAAGATTTGGATTCTTGGAAAGAAGCTTACCCAACTCAGAACCCTCAAAACCAAGTTTCTGAAAGTGCTCAAGTTTGGGCTTGAGGGTTTTATCGATATCTGAAAACAATATTTGCGGTCGATTGCAGATCATAGACTGAATTTGGACTTTAGAAAATCCAATCTGTTTAAATAAATTCAACACGTACAAAGGTTGTTGAGGATGCCTAGCCCGAGAAACTCGTTTTGAGGTATAGATGGATCGAGGCTTATGGTCTGTTTGGTTCAAAGGATGGAAAGGGAGGGAAGGGATTTGAATGGAGAGAAAGGAAGGGGAGGAAAAAAAAGAAATTTTAATTTTACCTTGTTTGGGTTAAGAGGGGAAAGGAGGGAAAATAATTATAATTTGACTATTATACCCTTAATTTATTTAAGTTAATATAAGGACAAGACTGACCAGTATATTGTGTGACTGAGTAATGAAAAAATGAAAGATATTTTAGTCATTTTAAACACAATAACATATTTTTCCTCCAAATTACCCCAATTTAGGGAGAAAATATATAAGGAGAGGGGAGAGAAAATTTTAATAACATTTTCTCTCCCCTCTTGATTACCAAACAAGAGAAAATAAAATTTTAATAACATTTTTTCTCCCTTTTCTTTCCCATCCCCCCATTTCCTTCCAACCAAACAAATCATTAGGGATTTTGAGGTTGGTATTTAAGAAATCAATAATGGAAATGCGTTTCGCTGAGGCTTGAGCTGACGATGAAACAGTAGAGAACAGAAAAAGAAAGGATCTGGACAGATTCTTAAGAGAATGTGAGCGATAGAGGCTTACTTTGAGAAAAAGCATTGCTATGCAAGAATGCAAACTCATTCTTAAGAATTACCATGTTTCATAGCTGAAATGGCAAATAGAAAGAAAAGGTCTCTAACCTAACTCAAGCATTGGGCATACCTGAAAGAGAGGTTGGAACTAGAGCTTCAATGGAGGGAAGATGCTGACTTCTTTCGCACTGAGGAGTGGTTCGGAGCTCGAACGCTTCCATTTTTCTTTTGCGCAGAAAGAAGATGGGTAATGCCATGGCCATGGGCTTGACTGAAGAAGGTGAAATTGGGGGTTTCTCGCTTTTTACCAGAAAATTGGGGGTTTCTCATTACGCATCGTTTAGGAGATTCCGTTCAAATGTGGCTGGGCTTCCACAAAGCGGCCAAACAGTGTCAAATATTACTTCTGTTTATATTATAAAATATTTTATATTAATTATATTTATATTAAAAAATTATTTTTTTAACTAAGGTAAAAAGTATGATATTTTTTATTTTATACTTATTAAATATTTTATTATATTATCATTGTAGAGTTATAAATAAGAAAATAGGAAATATTAAAAATATGGGTCAAATAAAAAAAAAATATCTAATGCCCTACATTTTAAACCAAAAATTTATTATACAAAATATCTTATAATATGAATTTCAAGGGAATAAGTTATTTTATTTTATTGTTAACAAAAAAAAATTATTTTATTTTATTTTTAACTTTCAACAATAGAATTCCAATTACAAGTTATTTAACTTTACATGCTTCAGTTTTTAAGCCCCTGATTACAAAAGATTTGAATGAGATTGCTTTAGATGTAGAAAACTCTTACTTTTTGTCCCCGCTATAAGCCTAGACGGCACACTATATTTTCTCTATTTTCTATTATAACTTGTGTTTTAAAAAAAATTATATAATATATAATATAAGTCATTTTGTAAGTGTCAAATATTTATTTTCATGTTTATCCCTTGTTAAATAATTATGATGAAAGAAGAATAATAAGAAAGAAATAATTAAGATGCGCATAATTTAATAAGCATAATATTAGAAAATTATAAAAAAATTTACAAAGTTTAAGAATTTTAATTACTTTTTTTATATGTAAAATGGTTAAAAGTAACTTATAATAGAGAATAGAGAGAATATTTGAGATATATTTGATAATAATTGATAGTTTATGTACTAACTTTATGATGATAAAAAAATTAGAGACTAATGCTTGATTATCTTTGTTATTTGAAAAACAATCAAATGAGAGAGACAAGGAATAAAAAATAAACATGAGAGAAAGAGAGAGTCCATGAAAAGGAAGGAAGATGCAAAGGTTGCATACAAAAATGAAAATGTTGCCAATGCTCTATTGAAAATAACTTCAAATTTTCATTGATTATAGTCCATAATTAAGTTGGTTTCTTCTTCTTCTTTGAATTATATGTTTGTAAACACACTCACATCAAGATTTAGAGAAAAAATGACCTCAAAAAAACTTGTTACATATGGTGCCATGAACATAATGCATGTACTAACAAACGAGTTCAGCTCCTCTGCTTCTCTCTCGACATACTTTAGCAACCTCTGCTAATGTGAGTTGTAGCCATGGCTAAGAAGAAGAGGGCAACAAGACAGGAACCAAGCTGTAATCCTAACATGCAAGAGAGTTCTGAATCACTCCAGGACGGTGCGACTGAGGCTGAGGGCAAATCAAAGGGTGAGATGTCTGGGTATGGTTCTGAATCCACTAATGTGTTAGGAAACATGGTCAAAACACTGTGCGAAGCCGAAACAGACCTCGAATCATTGAAGAACAACTCCACTGTGAAGGACAAGCTTATGCATTTAGTGAAATTCTTGAAGAACAGGGGTGAGACCAAACTAATTCCACATAGGTGATATACTTCAAAACCAATGGAAATGGCAACATCTGTTTGGCAAAATTTTGACATGTCCAAGTTTCATGGAGCTGATTCCAAACTAGAATATGTGCCTCCCCAAAATGTCTAAGGTAAGGCTATTGGGAAAATTGATTATGATGATGTGAAGCATGAACTAGACTACTAGAAAAATGATGTAGTTTGTCACATACTTAGTGTGAACCCTCCCTTTCATGTTGTTAATGGATTTTTTAGAAGGATTTGGGGGAAATTAGGAATTGATAAATTATTGTTGGTTAAAAATGGAATTATCATTATCAGATTCACTGCAGAAAATGCTAAAGAGGAAGTCTTGCAATTGAGAATTATTTACTTGGATAACAAGCCTATTATTGTTGCCCCATGGGATGGTAATAAAGATTTATCCAAAGGCAGTGTAAACAAAGTCCCTGTGTGGATTCAGTTACCTGGGCTGCACTTGAGATACTGGGGCCAAAGCACTTTGGGAAAAATAGTGAGTTTAGTTAGAACCCGATAATGACTAATATACATATTATATGAATAGAGAAAGAATTAGCTTTGCTCGAATTCTAGTTGAAGTGGAAGTGAATGGGGTATATCCAAAAATTGTTTATTTTGAGAATGAATATGGAGAAGTTATTGAGCAACATGTACATTTTGAATGGAAACCAATCCTATGTAGTGTCCACCATGGATTTGGGCATAGTAGTGACATATGTAGGAAAAAAGAAGGAAAAAAATATGGGTGCCCAATCAGAAAGATAAGTAGGAAAGCAATAGTTCAAAACCAGAAAGTGATGCAAAGGATCACGAACCTAAATCCCCTAACCTTGTAAACTGTACAAAACAATAGTAGCATATAGTGAGGAGGAGCAAGGGGAAAAGAGGAATGATGCAATCTGAAATAAATGATGAAAGAATGGGAGTAGGCAATGTTGGAAATTCCATAGTTGATGAATTGAACATAGTAAGTGATAAACCTAGCCCCTTCAACCAGGTAGCTCCCTATGGCTAGCTTTGCTATGTGGAACATCAGAGGGCTTAACAGCCCTGCAAACAAAGGGAAATTAAATCCCTTTGTTAAAAAGAAAACATTTGTCTTTTTGGTATAGTTGAAAATAAAGTCAACAACACCAATTTTGAGAAGGTTTTTGAAACTTTCAGACCTACATGGAAGTGCATAAATAACTTGGAACATTGCACTAGAGGTAGATTATGGTTAATGTGGAAGAAGGACTTCTTTGACTTAAAGGTGCTTGAGAAGAGTAACCAGTTCATACATTGTTTGGTTTATGATTTTGTAGCAGCAACTTCTTTCCATTTAACAACTATTTATGCGCATAATCATCCTGGTAGCCATGTGCCTTTGTGGAATCAACTAAGAGAGTATGCTAGCAAGATTAGAGAGCCTTGGGTGGTACTTGGTGACTTCAACTATATTATTAAAACTGAGGAAAGAATAGGGGGAAGTCCTGCACAACAGTTTGAGGTGAGAGATTTTATTGAATGCTTGGAAATATGTGGACTAATGGATACGAGATGGAAAGGGTGCAGATTCACATGGAACAATAGACAAGATAAGGGCCAATGCATTTATAGTAAATTGGATAGAGTCCTTATTAATGAGGAGTGACTTAATATTCTACCAGGATATGAATCAACTTTCCTTCCTAAAGGAGTCTCTGATCACAGCCCTTTGATTGTCAAGAACAGGGAAGTGGCAAGCAAAAGGAAGAAGATGTTTAAATATTTTAACATGTGGGCTATGCATCCCTTGTTTAAGGGAACTATTTATGATGCTTGGAGGATTAATGTGAATGGAACAAAAATATATCAAGTGTCATCAAAATTAAAGGAGGTGAAAAAGTGGTTGAAGAAACTGAATAGAGAGCAATTTTTTGATATCGTAAATACAGCTAGAGAGGCAAAGATTAAGAGAAGTTCAAGAAACATTACATGGGAATCCTACAAATCCTATGCCCCAAAACAAAGAGAGGGAGGCTAATAAAGAATTATTAATGAAGGATAGAGCAGCTGAAAGTTTTTTGGGTCAGAAGGCTAAAGCAACATGGATCCAAACTGGTGATCAAAATTCAGCTTACTTCAATCAAGTCTTGAAAATTAGAAATTATGAGAATAGAGTTTCAAGCATCATTACTGAAGAAGGAGTGGTATTGACTGATTATGATAAGGTTATAGATCACGTGATTAACTATTATCAAACAATATTGGGGAGCACATTTCAGAATAGAAGACTTGTAGATATGGATACAATCAAATCTGGAGAAGTGCTAAATGTTGACCAAAAAATGATGTTAATACAACCATTTTTAGATTATGAGACCCGTGAGGCCATGTTTAGTATCCACCCTTCTAAAAGTCCGAGCCTAGATGGTTATGGTAGTGGTTTCTTTAGAGATGCATGGGAAATAGTTGGGAAAGATATAATTGAGGCTATGCAAGAATATTTCTCCAATGGTAGAATGCTCACTCAAATAAATGCCACTATTCTAAGTCTGATTCCTAAAGTTGAAAATCCAACTATGGCCAATGAATTCAGACCTATAGCCTATTGTAACACTGTTCAGAAATGCATTTCTAAACTGTTATGCGGTAGATTAATGAAAGTTCTTCCTGATATTGTTAGTGTAAATTAAGGTGTTTTTGTGAAAGAGAGATCTATAGTCCATAATATCATGATAAGTCATGAACTACTGAGATTATACAAAAGGAAAAATGTATCCCCAAGATGCCTAATGAAAGTAGATCTTAAAAAAGCATATGATATGGTTGCATGGAATTGCATCCAGGAAATATTGGAAGGACTTTGTTTTCCTTCTAAATTTGTTAAATGGATAATCAACTGCATTACAACAACAAGCTTTTCAGTGGCAATAAATGGAGAGGTACATCGCTATTTTTGTGGAGCAAGAGGATTAAGATAAGGAGAGCCCATCTCACCCCTACTGTTTGTTCTGATCATCGAATATCTTACTAGAATTCTAAGTGTTGAGGCTAAACACCCTAATTTTAAATACCATCCATTATGCAAACAATTTGGCCTTGTCAACTTATATTTTGCAGATAATCTAATGATGTTTTGCAAAGCCTCCCCCAAGTCAATGGAAGTTGTGATGAAAGGTTTTAGAAAATTCTCTGAGTTAACAGGCCTTCATGCTAATCCTAACAAGTCGAGCATCTTCATAAATGGTGCCACTAGAAATATTAAGGAGCAAATCATAACCATGATAGGTTTTATAGTAGGTAATTTCCCTATTAAATATTTGGGTATGCCACTCTCTCCCACCAAATGGAGCAAAATGGATTGTCAAATTCTTATAGATAAAATTACCTCAAGAATTCGATGTTGGGCTTCAAGGCATCTATCCTATGCTGGTAGGTGTCAACTGATTAACTTTGTACTTTTCTTCATGCAAGTATATTGGGCCAACATATTTATTCTCCCCAAGAGCATCACCAAAAAAGTTGAATCAATTTGTAGAGCCTTTCTCTGGGGACAAAAAGAAAATGGCAAATTTCTGGCACATGTTGGTTGGGAAAAGATATGTCTTCCCAAAAACAAGGGAGGACTTGGTCTTAAAAAATGTGACTTATGGAATGAAGCTACTATTACTAAACAAATTTAGGATGTTGCTTCAAAAGCAGATAATCTCTGGGCAAAATGGATTGATGGCATCTATTTAAGAGGTAGAGACTTCTGGAGGTATAATGCTCCCACTAATGCAAGTTGGCATTGGAGAAAATTGAAAAAAGTGAAGTTGAAATTTTGCACAGGGATATGAAGATAGGAAATGGGCTGCTACACACAGAGGATTATATTCCATCAGCAGTGGATACAAATGGCTTCAGGGTGAACATGAGAAGTTCAGGTATGACAAGATTGTTTGGTCGAGATATACAGTGCCTAAACATGCTTTCATTATGTGGCTGACTGTTCAAAAGAAATTATTCACTAAAACTAGAATGTGTGACCTGAATTTTCTGGTTACTGATATGTAGTGTATATTGTGTGATAATGATGTTGAATATATAGAACACCTTTTCTTCTAATGCCTATGGGTGAGAGAGATTCTTGTGGAGTGGATAGGGATCGATTATGTCCCAATTCAATTTAGTAGATGGAGGGATTGGCTTACTATGCGGTTCAAAAGGAGAAATTGTTTTAGACAGGTGCTATATGCAGGATTTGTAGCTGTTGTCTATCATGCTTGGAGGGAAAGGAATGCTAGACTACATAATAATGAAACATTCACAATCCAAAGAGTGATCAGAAATATAAAATTAGAGGTAAAAACTAGATGTAGTTATTATGCAAGGACAAAACAACAAATTGCTGAAAGAGAATTCCTAAGAAAAATTGGTGTTGATATTGAATAGGGTAGTTGTAAGGTATTCTTTTGTACTAGTGAAGATTAATTTGGGGAACCCTCCCTAGAAGATGGCTTCAAATTTTCTTCCTTCTATATTGTATATATGACTACGTACTGCCTTTTCTTTTGGTAGTAATGATAATTTTACCTTATTACAAAAAAAAAAAAAGCCATAATGCATGTACAGTTTCAGCACATCTTTTTTCCTTTTTTCTTTTTTGAGGGCGAATGAAATATATACAAGAAAACCGGAAACAAACAATACCACATGGGACCCATGGCCCAGACAATAGCTTAGGGTCAAGGGCTCCACATCCTTTGGAGCAACACTCTGAAACTGTAAGGAACCGTCCTACTTGGGCCTAATCTTATTATTTCAGCTTGATGCTCCATTCCCTCTTCAACGTCTGTCTAACAAGAGACTAGTTACAGTGCATCGAACTCCACCCCAATTACGTGATAAGCAATGATATCATAAATGCACGGGGATCATTAAACTGATAAAGGTATTGGTTTAGGAGTAGTTTGTTATGGGATAAATAGGAGAGGAAAATAAAATTTTCTGGGAATGAGATCAATAAGTATTACTTGATTTAAAAAATATATATAGAATTTTTTGGAACGTTTGGTTTAATCCAGGAAGTTCCATTTTCTGAGCAAAATATTAAAAAATTTTACTTCTTGAGTAATTTGTGATATTGTATCAAATATATCTTTAATTATTTAATCAATTTCTTTATTTAAAATGGTATTAAGATCTTTAACACTAAAACATTATATATTTATTTTTAAAAATAATTTAAACTTTCTAGGAATTAAAAAAATTAAACAAACATATAAAGTATGAACTTCGTAGAAAATAAACTTTCCAAGAAGCTATTTTTCGAGAAGTATATCAAGCAAAATTGAATCAATCATTGAATTGGTCAAGACACTGATTTAAGGTTAAATGGTTCAATTGTGGTTGAATTGGAATCAAATATGTAGTTATAAAGTTAATATTTTAAATTTTATGTATTATATATTATATAAAAAATTAAAAAATATATTTAATATTAAAATTTAAATAAGTTAATATTAATCTATAATCACATTTAGAATTCAAAATAATAATATAATGACATATTATCATATTATTTTTTGAGTAAATTTATCATTATTAATAATTATGTATTATAATAATACTTATAAAATATTGTAACATAAAAAATTATATAAAAATAATGTTATTTAATACTAAAAATTATGTTATCTCAGCTTAAAAACTAACAAAAAAATTTAAAAAATAATCAAACCAATTCAACTGATTCTCTATACATTTATGATAGGTCACCGGTCCAAAATCAATCAATCCTCTCTTTTTCGAGAGCGGACCTAACACTGGTTCTGATTAAACCAGTCCAATTCGCTTCAAATAACACTAACTTGGCATCTCCCTAATAGACACCCCATTCCTCTGCTTGGAAGGCTTGGCATGCATCTCCCTAAAAATTTTGCAAAACCACCAAGCCATTTTCCTTCATGATCTTTGAAAACTCCTCCACACGCAGCCACATTGCAATTGTTAGTAACCGCCCTATCACAGGTCACCTTGACCCAATCATGATCAATTCTCACCCATCAGCGACTTGTATCAGCACAAAAGTGCCTCCTTAGAGACATTCTATCTTTATCTATATCTATTCTTCAGGAAGAGTTTATACTTATTTAGTATTACATTAACAGAATCTTGCACTCTGACAAAGTTCTTATTGAAAAAACTTGCATTCCTCCATTGCCAAAGTTGCCAAGTAGTGAAACCCCACAGTTCCTTCATATTGAAGCTGTTCCAGTTTTGCAGATCCAAATTAATAGTCAGGGATTTTTTTTTATTACATTTTAAAAGTTAAATTGAAAATTAATAAAATTAAATGCTTAAATTGAAACATGCCCCAAAATTAACCAATCAAAAGTAAACTTTTTCGTTTTTTTTTTCTTTTTCAATTTTCAACATTAGAATTATAAGTTATTCAACTTTACATATTGCAGTTTAACCCCCAATAATAAAAGATTTGAATTGAATTGCTTTCGATGTTTAAAACTCTTACTTTTATCCCCAACTGTAACTCATTGTATTATAGAGATATACATAATAAATCATAATAATGGATGGTGGCAAAAATAAATAAATAAATCATAATAATGGATGGTTCTTATAAAAAAAGTAATAATCGATAGATTATGGAGTAACTTCATGGTGATAATAAATTACTGAAGAAAAAAAATCAAATGAGAGAGCCAAGGAATAAAAATTAATAATGTGTGAGCGAGTGCATGAGAGAGTTTTCATGAATTGGAAGATACAAAAGTTGCATATAAAAAATGAAAATGATGCCATGATTGATTGAAAATAGACAACTTACAATTTCTGTTGTTTAAATAGTCCACAGCCAAGGTGGTCCTTCTTTTTATTTGAAAGCACTTTAGTAAATTAAATTAAACTATTATTCAATTGTTCAAATTGAAGAAGCTACTTCAATATTGAATATCTCAATTTTCGGGGTGTGACGTGTATAGTTAACTTGTTACTGTTGTGGAACTTTGATTAACTTGCTGGTATTGAGCTGATCTCTTGGGAACTTGATATGAATCCCCAAAAACATAACTCAAACTCATACAGTATTATGGAGATATACTTTACTTAATAATAATAGATAACTTAATGACTTGATGGTGATAATAAAGTAGTGATTAATTGTTGATTATCTTATTTAAAAAACAATCGAATGAAAGAACCAAGGAGTAAAAATTAATAGTAAATATACGAGAGAGAGAGAGAGAGAGAGATAACTTATAATTTCTGTTGATTATTATACAGTTTTGGCCAAGAAAACAAAAATAGTCCACAGTTGTCACCCAAAAAAAAAAAGTCCAAACACTTAAGGAGCTACTTCAATATTCAATATCTCAATGTTAGGTTTTAGTATCAATGAAAATTTTAGGCTTGGCTCAAGATAACTCAATGTTTAGTTGAACTTTCAACGGTTTGAAATGAGAAATTTAGGAGAGCCACTTCTCATGAGTGAAGTGTATATATGCTATGAATCTTCTCAAAAAATTTGGCTTGGATTGATGAAAAGCATCACCTACACCAATGCCGTCTGAATCCTTTATGTTTTAAAAAAAAATAAATGCATATAATACATTCAGAGAATGATCAAGACAGAAAATGCAATGATTGTAAGTATGAAATGTGAATCCTACTCAATCAAATTTTGTGTTATTTTCTCTCCAAATTTATAAATATATGAATATAGAAGACCCAATATGACAATAATATAACAAAAAAATTGTAAAATAATGACAGTTGTTCGGTCAAAAATCCAAAGTACTATAGTAGAAGTTTAGTTGTTCCACAACACAAGGTAACATTCACACACCTAATATCAGTTTCTCAGTGAATCACATGTGTCAACTAAATAAATAATTGTACATAGGATTTCCTTTCTAGCGACATGAAAGAATCCTAACTTGATTGCTTTTCTTCCCTAGCGGGCCAGTCTCCCTCTAGAAGAAGAAGAAAGTAGAGAAGCAAAATACTAAGCTATGGTAACCACTGTTACTGGCTCATCTTCATATAAACATATATTGGGAGTGAAGGTACCTCATTCAAAGTGCACTAAAGTTGGCCTCCACTCCATGTCATGCTAGAAGCAAACATATTAAGCAACCATTATCACTCTTTTTTTCTATGAGTAGAAACCAAATGTACTCCTCAATGTTTTCTCTATGAACAGCAACCATTTTTTAGACCTAATCTCGTATGCTCTCTTCTTTGTTATATTCTAATTTCATGCTTCTTTTTCAACTTCTTTGCATCCCAAACTGTATCATCTACAGCTTGAATGGGGAGATGTTGCTATTCTAATTCAGGGGATATGACAGATAAACAGAGTCAGAGGTAACGTGCATAGGGTGAGGGGGTTATATTGAAAAGTTCTCATTTTCTTTTAATTCTTAGACAAATAGATCATGATGACTAGATTCAGATCAACAACACTAGACATTTATGATTATTTATTTCCTCCACTTAAGTGTTGCAATGGTAGAGCAATTTTGACAACTCAAATAGAAATTTAAACTGTTAATTTAAAAAAAAAATGTCAGGATTAAAACTTCAATTCCATCCTATCTATTCTCCTCAACATATTCTAAGGTACCCTACGGCTCAAGCAGAGAAGCTTGTAAAACAGAACCTGTCGATGAGTATTATGAAGAAGCATGTTCTAGAGAGCGGCCCATGTAAGCCTCCAATAAAGCCTCGTCATTACCTCTAAACTTCAAAATATATTTCTCCAAGAATTTCTCCTCCTGCAATTTGAACACTTCAACAAAACTTGGGTTCTTCTTTAGTAATTTTTTTGAGATTAGCAGTTGGAAAACCCTCCATCGAGGAGTCACCCTTTGCTCCATGCTTAACATCAAAATCACAGGGTTATTAACCAATAGTGACTTAGGCAGCATAATTGTATCCAAGCAAACTTGAATTCCAAACTTCAGCCTCTTCTCAGACATTTTAAGCAAGGATGGAGCTCTTCTAAACATTTGCATGCTCTCATATTTGGAAAACCCACAACTCTGAATTAAATCCAACTTCCTGTTAAAGTTAACCACCGTCAACTTCCTGTTAAACTTCTGCTCCTGCACTTTTACCACTTCATTATGAAGAAGCACGTTCTTGAGAGCGGCCCTTGTAAGCCTCCAATAAAGCCTCTTCATTACCTCTAAACTTCAAAATATATTTCCCCAAGAATTTCTCCTCCTGCAATTTGAACATTTCTACAAAACTTGGGTTCTTCTCTAGTAATTTTTTTGAGATTAGCAGTTGTAAAACCCTCCATCGAGGAGTCATCCTTTGCTCCATGCTTAACGTCAAAATCAAAGGGTTATTAACCAATAGTGATTTAGGCAGCATAATTGTATCCAAGCACACTTGAATTCCAAACTTCAGCCTCTTCTCAGACGTTTTAAGCAAGGATGGAGCTCTTCTAAACATTTGCATGCTCTCATCTTTGGAAAACCCACAACTCTGAATTAATTCCAACTTCCTGTTAAAGTTAACCACCGTCAAACTACTCATTGTCTGGAGCGCATGCACCAACATTGCTGAGTTTATGCGGAAACCCATGTTCACAGCCCTTGAAACATTGTTTCGAAGCAAAGACTCTCGGACAACAAAAAGGCGAGAATATTTTTTAAGTAAGGTTGAAAGCTGAGATTCAACGATCCCACAACTCTGCAAGAAAGCAGCATTGTGCATAACTTTTCGGTAGTGTGGGACTATCCAATTCCCAGATTTGTGCAGCAACTGAATTAAATCTTTCTCATCATTAATAATTTCCCTAATGAACTCCACAGATGGAACCAATGTTTTATTCAAACTACGTGTCAAAAGATTTGAATTCTTTGAAAGAAGCTTTGCCAAATCAGAACCCTCAAAACCAAGTTGCTCAAAGTACTCAATTTTCGGCTTCAGGGTTCTATCGATATGCGAGAACAGTATTTGGGGTTGATGACTAATCATAGATTTAATCTGCGATTCGGAAAATCCAATCCGCTTAAAAAAATTAAACACGGACCATGGAAGTTGAGGGCACCTAACCTGACAAAGTCGCTTTGAGATATAGAGGGAGCAAGCTATGGAGAATTTGAAGTCAGTGCTTAGGTAATCAATAATGGAAGTGTGTTCCGCTGAGGATTGAGTTGGCGCAGAAACAGTAGAGTACAGAGAAAAAAGGGATCTCGACAAATTGCTCACAGAATACGTAAGATAGTGGTTTGATTTGAGAAAATGCATCGCTCTACTAGAAAGCATACTCAACCTAATGTCAAGCCACCTGTAGAGAGTGAAGAAGGTATAAATGGAAAGAAGAGAACATTTCTACCCTAATTCAAGCATTGGGCACACCTGAAAGAGAGATTGGAGATGGAGCTTCAATGGAAACAAGATGCTGCCTGTGTTGCAGTGCGACGCTTTCAACTCTACCAATTGCTCTGTAGTGACGAACGAGTTGAGCAATTGAAGGGTCCTTCGTGCCCAGATTAGGAGTGAAAACTCCGCATCTATAATCATACAAATAAAGTTAGGGATAAAATGTTGTACGAATTTTTTTACCATATATGTATATTTTGGGATTGTAGCTAAGAGTATTTAAAGGTTTTTTTGGTTTAATTTCGGATAACAATCATACCAAACCAATCTAATTAATTGAGATCTAATCAATTCTCAAACTTTTTGGTCATCCTAAAATTGAATGTTTTTAGTCATTATTAATAAGTTTTTATTCCTTCTTTTAATTTTATATAGGATTACTCCTTTTATCATAATTTTTAATATTTTTCATTCTTTAATATTCATTATGTTTTTATATTTAAAATGTAATATAGATGCAATATAGGTATATAAAAATAGCCACTCAATTTAATTTTTTTTATTTAAAAAAATTAAATTGAAGATTGATTTCCAATCCATAGTTGGCTTTTTTACCTAAATACATCAATAAAACAAATTATTCTCTAAGATGTTATAAGTTGGAAATTATTTGTCGAGATAATACAAATAATAAGATCTCGATCCAGCAGAAATCGAGAAAGTGAGTACTGCGAAGCATTTCGATTTTTTCCAACTGAGATATGTATCTCGATTTATTAAAAACCAAGAAAAATCATGTAGTTCTCGGCATCTCAATTTGTTAGATGCAGAGAAAAGGCATGTAGTTCTCGATTTCCAAAAATCAAGACACAATACTAAATGAATCTAGGTTTGGTACAAAACGAGATTTTCTTTTTTGACACCATACAACACAAAGATATAAATCTTGGTTCACCGGAAATCAGGATCTAATTTTAGAAAAACAAAAAATAATGGGAGATTGTGAACACCACATGTTCTCAAGTCCAGCCTTCTAAAAGGATATAACTTCTTTAAAATAATGCACTCTCTCTAACTTTTTTATAAGAGACCTTTTAGAAGTTTTTTTCTGATCTTTCTTATAAGGAACCTTGTAATGTTTAGTAAGTTTTTCCTATTTTATTCTCATTATTTTTTTTTCTTTGTAAATTGTTATTAGACTTTTTGGATGAAAGAGACACCTTCAATTGATCAAATGATATTTAATATGAATTACATTATTATATTAAATAGGTGTAAAAAATGAATGTTTGGTTTTTCTTTTTTAGGATTTTAGGAAAATATCTAACTTAATTTAAGTAAAGTTGTTGAAAGTCCTTTATAAAAAGGACTGTATGGAGTATACTCCATCTAAATCTAAATACAAGATACTTTTAATTATTTTACATATATTAAAAAATTATTAGATCATTAAATTTATTATAAAATTTTAATATTTTACTTTTATTAATTATATTATCTTTCATACTTCTCATATCATTTATCTCTCATTACAAAATATGTTACATAAAACAACATTACAAAATATGTTATATTTGAACCAAATACTGCTTTAAAAAAATATCTATTATTTATATAGCTAGCTGTGTGAACTTCAGATAATCTACAATGCTAAAAAAATTTTTCAATTCACACATTTTGTTGGTAAAAAAAAAAATCACACCTTCAAATTTTATTTTTTAAAAGAATAGATGATAAGATGCAATGATGTCGTGTTGCGTCTTGTGAAGCACAAAAGAAGAGTTTAAAAATACAAGATTCAGACCCATCATTATATTAATAAGAGAGGAGAATTAGATATTAAGACCAATATAATAAATTTATTATAAAAATAGGATATATTATTAGTCATTTTCCCAATTTTACAATCTAATATTCTAAATTTTAACACTTTTTAATAGTTAAAATCTTCTTTATAATCAATTCATTATACCGGTCTTTAACTGTAATTTCCCAAGAATGGGAAAGTAATAGATGGAGTACTATGCCTTTAATTATTTATTTTCTAATGACAAGATTCAACACTAGAAAGGAAATGAGGGAAGTCGTTTAAATTTTTTTTTTAAATGACAAGACCCGACAAGACCCTAGAATGGGAAAAGAATAGAGGGAGAGAATACTATGCATTGACTAAAAACATACCAAAGGCCATAGGAGAGACTAGTGACAAGACAATTGTGAAGTTTAAAATTAAAAAATAAATTATTTAAGATCTCGATTTTTCTTGAACCAAGATATTCAATTTTCATTGACTGAATCTCAGTTTAGCAGCAACTATGATTCAGTTAAAATTTTTTCAAAAAAAAAAAAGACAAGACGCAACACTGCAAAATGCAATGTTGTGTCTTGTCTGGTCAGGTTGAGACTAGTCAGCCTAACCAACTAATTAGGGGAAATGTGAGAACTAGGGGGAATTTGAAGCCTGAAACTTCAAGCTTGTTTAAATACACAGCATCATTATTGTGTTCTCCATTTATTTCATATCTTTGAGTAAACTTAAGCAGCATGTTTTGCTCATTCTCTTCATTTCGGATTTCAAAGGAAGCTAAAGTAGAGCTCTTCAAATCTTCTTCTTACGTCCATCATCTCTATGTCAGATCTATCTTCATAATTTTTGGTGCATTTTACTTGAAATTTTACTGCTTTTTTTTTTTCATGTTCAGCTCACATCTCTATATTCACTTATTTTTTTATCAATCTTTACTAAAATAAGTATAATCGTGATTAATAGTGTATATATGTATATAGTTTGATATTATATGTTGTTAAATACACGATTTTTTTATTTGTGTATTTTATAATATTGATAATAGAAATCAGTGATAGCATTCCAACTTGATATCATATTATATGTTGTTAAATCCTATTACATGCCACCATCAACCTTGTCTCAATTCAACTTGTCTAATTTCGAGTCATCATTTATGTTTTTATTTGAGAATCCGACAATTTTTGCAACAGAGTATAATAACTACACATTTAATGTTAGTGGACCATCAAATGAAGTATTCATAACTCCGCAGCAGCCAATTTTTCCTATTGGGTCTTTTTATATTTGACTTGAATACTTCACCAGCTGCTTATACAGTAGAGTAACCTAAATCAAAACACAAGGAGCCAACAAGACAAGAACGACCACAACGTGTTAGAAGGAGACCAAAATGTGGCACAGGGAATTATTATGCATAGGATCTCTACAATTTTTTCCTATCAATGAAAAATTTTATCTTTAATTATTGTAACCAATTCTAATCTTAATTGTTTGCTATTAAATATTATTTGTTAGTTTATTATCAATTAATATAATTAATTATTAACTAATAAAAAATTTCCTCAACTTATTTTTAGTATTTAATTAAAAATTATTAATTTCAATAATATTTGTTCTTTTTTTACTAAAACTATTTTTTAATCATTATTTAATCATCTCTTTTTATCATTATTCCATAATTATGAAATTTCATTAATAATTACACAATTATCTATTTTCAATCATCACTATATATTATTTTTATTACTTAATCATTATTCATTATTACATAATTATTGCATCAATTTTTGTCAATTTTTTTACCACTGGACAATACACATCCCAGTTTATTCCAAACCGATTTTTGCTTCTGTTAAAAAAAATTGGTTTGTTTGAAACCAAGATTAGTTGTAATATTTTGAGAAAAATTTTAAAACTTGTAGTATATTGGGAAAAACTTATTTTACTTGTAGTATTGCGGTAAATTTTCCTCCATAGTTTGTATGATAATATGGCAAATAGAAATACACCTTTTTTTTTAAATGAACTTTTATATTGGCAACACACAAAAAACTTCATTCTCTCTCGCAAATTTTTTGTCAGAAAAATCTATACTAAAATACATATTTTTTCCCTCTTTCGGACCCATAAAACTTGATGAGTTATTGAGAGAAGCAACATATTAAATTTGTACATCTAATAAATTTGACAATGATATATACATGCATAACAACAACTTGATTTATTTATTTTTTTTTTGTTACAACAACATAATTTCTATTTTGTTGCAAAGCAAAATTTAGAATAGAATACCATAAAAGTTGAAAATATGTATGAAATAAATATAAAAGGTTTAGCTTGGTTGGATTCAACTTTTAATGGCTCAAAACTAAAACCAAAACCACACTCTTGATTTAGTCATATTGAAAACCGAATCAAACTTCAATTGCAATCAGTTTTGATTGGTTCATATTGGTTCAATTTGATTCATTTTGCTATGATCGGTTTAGTTTGGTTTTAAACATCTTTTACTACAAGTGGTTTAGCTCAAGCTACAATACCAAGTCACATCATTTTGAGTTGTGTGAAAATTTTTTTATTTTTTCTTAAATTTTATCTCCCCCTACATTTAAGGGTTACTTGATATGGAAGAAACAAGGGGAAAGTTAAACCTCTAGGAGAGTAAATTAATAACCAATCTAGATTATTTCTAATATCCAAGCATACTTGAATTCCAAACTTCAGCTTCTTCTCATATGTTTGAAGCAAAAATGGAGCTCTTGAAAAGAAGCATAATTTTCCTAATGGTCTCCACCAAGGGAACCAGGGAAAACCGTCATTATAAATAAAAAAATTATAGGAATTATAAAGAAATAGCAGAGAGAGAAATGGAAAGGAAGGGAATTCTTCGGATCAAGCCATTATACAAAGATAAGCAACAATTAGGCAAGAATTTGAGAGAAAACGGAGGATACCAGGGCTATGTGATAGTGAACGGCTCTTCAATACTTTACATTTCGTGTTCCTTTTCCTAAATCACAAGAATATTTACATGAGACAGGAACTCTCAAATTGAAATATAAATTAGAACAAAAAGCATTCTAGTGAGAGTCTACAGAGAGAACGTTAACAGAAGAATAAAAAAATTAAGCTTTTTGTGCGAGGTTAGTGGTAGAGGTTATGGAGAAGACTTGGCGGCAAGTTCCAGCCAAGGCAACTCCGGCACTTCTGTTGAATCAAGTGTTTTGATGATTCCAAACCAATCTTCAAGAGCTTGGAGTAAAGATATTAAAGGTGCACAAAAAGTTTCAAGTGAAGAAATTTGGAGAAATCAATGCAAGAATAGATGTAGAATGTTTAGTAATATTTTAATTTGAGTAAAAGACTTTGATTTAATGAAAAGATGTTTTAAAACCTTAATTCTATGTTAATTCATGGAATATTTGAAAAACACCCACCAATAGACGAAGTTTGAAAGGTTTACACTGATCTACTGTTTTGAAAATTCGAACTTTGTCTTTGAAAATTTGAATTTCGTATTGAAAATGAACAAGTCTAAGAAGAGGCTTTTTTGACAGAAGAATTTTATATTCCAAAATTCGAACTTTGACCTATGTCTGAAAAGAGTCTGAAAATAGCCCTTCTCTGATAGACGATTTTTGGTGTTGAAAATTCAAATTTCATATAAAATGCAACTTATGAAAATTGAAAAATTCATCTGAAAATATGTCAAAGCTCATTTGAAAACCAGTATAGATTTTAAATTTGCCTACTGACAGACGAACTTTGAACATGAAAATTTGAATTTCAGAAACAAAACTTGTGAGTCTGTTGTGTTGATATGTTGACATACGAATGACAATATTCATAAATTCGAATTTTAAAGCAAGTATGAAAAGAGATCTCTCTGACAAACGAACTTTACCCTTTGAAAATTTGAATTTCAAATTTATGAATTATTGTGCCTCATTGAACCAGCTTCTAACAGATGAATTTTGGTGTTCCAAAATTCGAATTTCGAAGGCACTGTTGCAAATTGAATTTACTGTTCATACTTGACGGAACAACTTTAAACATGAAAATTCGTGTGTTTCAACATACAATCATTTTCTAAAGATGAAAATTCGAATTTTGATTCACAATAGATGAACTTCGGAAATTCAACGTTAAAACCTGTAACTTTCAGTTTCTGTGAAATTCATCTGTTGACCAACTGAAATTCAAACTTGGAGTGTCAGAAGCATTAAATGCGGTTGGTAAACAGATAGTTTCTCAGAGTAACTGTTGGGTAACGTCTCTAACGGCTAGATCTTGTCTCTGACGTATAGTTGGGATAGAAATCTATAAATAGAACTTCATTTAAAGATATGGGTAACGATTTTTACTTTGTAAATACTGAAACTCTGCCAAATTATTTACTCAAAGTCTCTTATTCTCACATACTTCAATATTTGTACTCCAACTTTCATATACACTCTGATTAAGAGAGTTTATTCTCTGTAAACAATCTTATCTTCATCTAAAAGAAAGATTTACTTGTGAGGGAATATCACAAGGGATTTGAGAAGCACTAAGTGAGAGTGCAAAGAGTGAAAGTGTGAGCTCTAGAAATAGAGCATCAACTTTGTACTGAAGCATTTGCAAGAAACCCACTGAATTCTTATAGAATAGTGAAAAATTTCAAGTGATGACTTGAGGATTGGACGTACGTCAAGTTGAGAGACCGAACCAGGATAAACCTCTGAGTTTTTCTCTTCCCTACTGTTATCTTTATAGTTTATTCATTTATACTCTGTTTTACCATCATACTTTGCTTCCTTCACTTTCTTTCTTGACGTTCAGCAGAAAAAGTTTTAATCTTCCTAATTCACCCCATTTCTTGGGAAGCCAGCTTATCCAACAACTTCCTGCTCACGACCCTGGCGTTGGAGAAGGGGAAGAGAGAGGATGGGAAAGAAAGTAAGGGTAATTTCATCATTTTATCACCAAATTTTAAATCAAATTTGTAACCTTACAGCAGCAAATTGTATAAGATTTTTGGAATTATGTTATTTTAAGTATTTTTCTGAAATTTTTCTTAGAAAATTTCCTTACAATTAAATAAGTTAACGAAAATAATAATATTCCTTTAATTTACTTACCAAATTTTATTACATTTTAAAAATTGAAAGATGGTAATAAAACACTAAAAGTAAAGAATAAAATTAAAATCTATTTTAAAATTAAAGCATCAAGAATATACTTTCCTTTAAAAAAAATTACTCTCTCTATTATCCTATATAAAATATTTTTTTTGAAAAACCTATATTTCATAATATAAAGTATTTTATAAATTATGTAATGTATTTTTTTTAAATATTGTATTTCATTTTATTTCAAGCCCCTTAGCGTTCTTTCATTTTCTATATTTCAGTGTTCTCTTTCATTTTTGCATTCATTTTATAGACGGAGCTTTCAGTTTTCTCTTATTTTCTCTCTTTTTTTACTATTTCTTTGAAGAAAAAATTGCGCATCATTCAATTCATGAGTTTTTTTTTAGGTGGAATTGCTTGTCACACCCAGAGATGCGACGTGAATGACGTGGAATATGAAAAGAAGAAGAGAGAAATCGGCTTCCCGGGCCGATTTCGAAGAATTCACCACCAAAATTTTAAAGGAAATTTTGGAAAACCAAATAAAAAGAGGAAGGATGGTCTGCGAATTAGAGTTGAGTTTGGAAGCACGATTGTGAGTGGGAAAGGTGTTAGGCACCCCCCACAGCACCCATTCCAAAGAACGGTTACCTTAAGTTGATCATGCAATTTTATAACTCTTAAAAATTATTTTAATTACCCTTTAACCATTCACATGCAAAAATAAATATAAAAAATGAAAAAATGTAAAAATGTAAAAATAAAGAATAAAATGAAAAATATGAGAAGATGAGAAAAATAAAATAAGAGGAAAATGTTATTTATTTACAAAAGCAGACTTGACCCAGAATTAGAGTCAGGGGCCTACATACCCTGCGATAGGGATCAAAGTCGACGTAGTTCGGGATAGAAATACATGTCACTGGATTGATATATTTTTTTATTATATATATGTATTTTAAAAGAGAAGTTTGGAAAATGAATTATCATTTCGCAAATAAAATGATTGTCAGAATTAGTAGTGGAGTTTTAATTTTCAAAAGATAGTTTATTTTCCATATCTTACTCTTATCATCACTTCTTCATTTTCCAATTTTTTTTTTAAAAAATAAAATATGAAAACAATTTTATAAAATCAACTAGCTTATGTAATGACTTTATCACTCACATTCTGTCGGTTGGTACCTAAATGCCTACGGTGTTACCACTCGAGGCGGATAGGCACAAAGAAAAAAAAATTTGAAGGAAAACAAATAATTTTCGTACAAATCATCTTTATTCTCTTTTTATTATAAAAATAGAAATAGATAGGATCCTTTTAACTCACATTTATTTATTTAAAAGAAAAACATGAAGAATTCAAAATGTGGTTATTACATCTATTTTTGAAAAAATAATAATAATAATAATAATCAGCATATGTGGTAACTTTATCACTCACAAGTTACTGATCAATATCTAAATACTTACAGTGTTGCCACTTGGGACAGTTAAGTGAAAAGGATAAAAACTTGGAGGAAGACGAATAACTTTTGTTTAAATTATTTTTATTTTCTCTTTTTTTATATGAAGATTGGAATAAATAGGACCATCATAACACATTTATTTATAAAAAAGGGGTTAAAAAGAATTTAAAATATGATTATTACATATTTTCAAAAGGAAATAATATGTGGTGATTTTATCACTCATAAGTTACTGATCAATATCTAAATGTCCCTGTTGTTGGCAGCCGAGGTAAAAGGCGAAAAGAAAAAGACATTAAGGGATAAAATTGATTTTAAAAAAAAGTATCTATTTTTTTTTTAGAGTTTCCTTAAAAGACTTCATATGTTTATTATAAATATTATTTTTGAAAAAAGACTTTTTTTTAAACAAATAATATCAAAAGTTATAAAATTGGGCATACCAATCAAATCCACTATCTACAACATCTATTTCCTTTTAACAAGTGTGCCTAAGGACCTTTTGAAAGATGTAAAACTCAGACACTTTAATTCGCAAGCTTCAATAAACGTTACATATCACACTAATGCCGACATGATCATTTGAACAAACACTTCATAAACTTTCCTACCTATGTTAAATGAATTTTGGAAATAGAAAAAATCAAACTTTGTGTTTTCCAAAATTTGCAAGAAAATAAAGCACTCCATGGAAACAAGTGGGTTCTCGAATGATTCTTGCAATTCCGTCAGAACGTCGTCAACGTTTTTTTTTTTCATTAGCATAAAAGCATCCTACGTTAATATTTCTTTTTTTTTTTTTTTATGGAAGGCTGCGGCTCATTCTTAACCATATTTGTTGTGACTTTTAAGCAGGACACATTCACAGTAAGAGGATTAGTATGAAAGCTGGTTAATATGCTAGTCCTTTTGACACCTATTAACGCTATGCAAAGTTGAGATCCTAAAAAAAAAAGGTCGACTATGAAGCATAATACAGTAAGCCTGCAGTTTCACCACCATCATAAACAAAAAAAAATCAATCATATTCTGAACTGTCAAATCCCAAAACCATGCTCATACAACGCTATCCCAAATCCAAATCCAAAACCATGCTCGACTAAAATCTAACACTTTCATTCTACTATGTTAACCCAGATTCTACAACCCACAGCATGGAACACATCATTGAGCTAGTAAAACGAAAGTTGAAGAGAGAAATTTAAACCTATGGCAGATGCACGAAAGGGTTTCCTCCCCGCTTTCTCCAGATCAACCTCCTCCTCAAAAAGTTTCCTCACCATCCAGTCCCTTCTCCCTCCTTTCTTTTTTTATTTTTTTTTTCCACTTTTCCATCCAAAGACCCTTATTTATAGATCAGAACCGCATACCTTATCGATTATCCTGTTGGTGCGGGTCAAATGCCTCTTCTATTTTGTGCTATGAATGAGAGCCTTGATTTATGAATCTTTCGTCCTTTTCTTCATTCCCATGCTTCTGATCCACTGTATCGCTGCTCGTCTATTCTCCTTTGCCGCGGTTGATGTGAAGAAATTGACGAGAGGTCCCTTGAGAAAGACGCCCGATGATGACAGAAGAAGGGCTTAGGGAAGTGATTAGTTGTTGACTCTCAACTTTACCTATCTTATTCTTGTGCAGAGCCCTAACCTCCCTAATCTCCTCTGTGTCTCTGCTTTGCTTCGTTCCTCTACACGACTGCCACGCTTTTGCTTCTGGACCGATGGTGACCATAGAGAGGAGATGAGCCTGCTTCCCAATTTCTCTTTAGTCACTCTGCTTCCTGCCTTTCCATTTGCTCCTCTCTGTTTTTGTTTAGCGTTATCGTCGAAGAGGAAAGCTAGGGCACCCAGTCTCAACGCTTTATGGATTAGCGTTATGACCTTTTTTTTTTCTTTTTTTTTTGTTTTATTATTATTATTTTTTATTTTATTATTTTTTTCACCCATCTAGTTTGAAAAGTGAATCAACCGAGAATTTCAAAAGATTTTTTTTTATAATGTAAAAAAAAAAGTTTTAAAGCTAATTTTGAATCTTTAATGTTAAAGATTTATTTATTTAATTTTATAGATTCTAAAAATAAGGAGTGGATTTGAAAAGTGATTTGTTCTCCGTTTTCCTTGATTTTAGAAGATATACCTTAAGACTCAAATTAAAAGGAGATTATTATTTTTTTTTTGTTTTTCTGATTTTTGTTAAAAAAAAAAGAAGAGAGATAAAATACCAAGAGTTTTTTTTTTCTAAAAGAAAGGGATATGATTTTTTTTTCTTTTTTTAAAACTAAAAGGTAAGATTTTTATTTTTGAGAATCCTAAAAGAAAGGAAAAAATATTTTTTTTAAGTCCAGTTGGAGAATGATTTGTTTGGATTTTTCTTTGATTTCAAAAAATTTGTACTCAAATTAAAATTAAAATGGAATATTTGTATTCTCTTTTTTTCTTAATTTTTTGTAAATGTCTGGACAAAATATGGCATTCATATTGCTGGAATTGCTGCACAATTTAATCTGTGAACTTTTTTTTAAGTGGAGAGATATCTCAGAATCTTCATCTTTATCATCACTTATTTTTCTTTAACTTTCATAAGGTAAGTATATTTAATGGTGAAACAATTTTTATAATATTTAAATTTATATTTAACATTTCCTCATATATACTTGTTTTTCATATCTAGGTTGCTTAGATTTTGTGTAATTATATTAGTTTTTCTCTATTATATTACATGTTAAGAAATTTTCTCTCAACAACCCAGCATTAAATATTTTTCTTAGTTTGTGAGTTTTGTTCTCTTATATATGATATAATGATATCTGAATATATGGTATGTGAAACATATATAAATATGTGTAAAATATCTATGTTGAACTATATTTTTTTAGAAAAATTGAGTCAAATATTACTTATAAATAAATTATATGCCAAAATATTATAAAAAATTTAACAAAAAATATTGTACTTAGACAATATTCAGTTTTTTTAAGCTTTGTTTATTATTTATTATAATTATACTAAAATTAAGATCTAGACAAAGAAACATAATGGCGCAAGAGAAAATGACCGAGAGCACTCTAGGGGAGAAAGGGGAAGCGCCGCCGCTCACAACGGACGAGCTTCGGTCAACAAAAAAGGTTCGAATACGAGATTTTGGGATGGAAAGGAACGCAATGATTATTGACTCTGGGAACAAGGTGGAAGGGAAGATAGGCGAAGAAGGCGTCTCGTTTAGAGATAAACTGTTGAACAAAGATCAAGCAGGTATAATGGGGTTGGAGACCGAGCTGAAGATAACGGAGGCTGATTACAAAATCGGGAAAGAGGGGGTCATTCCCACCATTGATTTCTCAGATCGAGTTCGTGAATGGTTTGTCAAGGGGATGGAGAACACGCTAGTTTTGAAGTTACTGGGAAAAGTCATAAGTTATCATAACCTGCTTTCAAACCTCCAGCACTTATGGCACTTGAAGGGCTCGTTCAAACTTGCAGATGTGGAAGGGAATTTTTTTCTGGCAACGTTTGATCTGAGGGAAGATTACATGATGGTCTTAACGGAGGGACCTTGGATGGTATTTGGAGCCTATCTCACTGTGCAACCATGGACTCTCGACTTTGACCCTGCTACATCGAAAATCAATAAGATTATGGGATGGGTGAGAGTTCCGGGTCTTTCCTATAGCTATTACCATAAGGGTGCTTTTCATGCTATCGGGAAACTCCTAGGGGAGGTTATCAAAATTGACTATGCAACAGAAGCCAAAGGTCGATGTAGGTATGCTCGGCTCGCAATTCTCATAGATCTTACACAACCACTCGTGCCGTTCATCAAGGTTGATGGTAAGGCTTATGGAGTTGAATATGAAGGACTCCCCATGATTTGTTTTGGATGTGGGAAGTATGGCCATACGAAAGAGCAATGCAACAATGGTGAAAGTATAAAGCCTTTGGTTGCAGTTGTGCCTGAGAGGAGGGAAGTTGTGTCGAAAAGAGAAGAGATAGTCACAGCTTTATCAAACAGTAGTGTGAATGGGAATACCTCCACGGTGGTTCCAGCGAATCTTTACGGCGGATGGATGAAACCGTCAGCCAGAGCAAGCTTTCGAAACAGGATCCCAGAAGGGAAGGTAGCAAAATTGGGGAGATTAGAGAATTTTAAGGGATCACGTTATAACGTCCTTTTTGATTATGGAGATCCAAGTGATTCACGCTCAGAGAAAATTTTGCCTGAACTTTCGAAGCAAATAATTACGGAGACCGTTGGAGGGAAGAATTTGGAGAAAGGGAAAAATCAAGTAGGACCCAGGATGACTCAAAGGTATGTGGTCAAAGGAAGCATTAAACATGTGGACATGGAGCAAAAAGAATCACGTGAAGTGCGTAAAGTCATGGCTACCTCAAAGGAAGAGAATTTGAAGATAGAAGCTACGAATCAAAATTCTAATTTGGTGGGGCCTACTTTGACTATTGACCAAAAAGAAATAGGCAAGAGAATTATTGTGGATGAGAGTAATAATACTGCACTTAAGTTTGGGCCAATAATGGAAAAGGATATTGAAAGTCCACATTCAAAAGTCAATAATGGCACGGGGGTAATTAATGAGCCAAGATTACGTGATCATGATTACGATTGTGAAACTTTTCAAGATACTTCTAATGGGCCGATGGAAATAAGCAGTGAAATAGAAAGGGAGAAGTCCATTCGTTCGAATATGAAACAAATAAAGGAGAATAAGGCCTTTAAAGATATTGATAAAAGGTCTAACTCTTCTGGGACTAGACTTCAATCATCAATCATGCGTAATTTGAAGGTGAGGAAAAAATCTACAGGGAAGTTTATCTCAAAGAAAGCCTTAGACGTGGTGCAGAAAGATATGGAGGAAGCCATGAATCATGATGAAGTAACATGCATAGGAACAAGTGGGCTTGAAGAAACAAGTGAAGAAGAAACTCGAAATAGTAAGGGATGTATAATAAAGGAAGAGGTTGATGGTAAGATCTTTATGGTTAGTAATGAAATCATCCAAGTCCCTAACAGTACTGTAGATACTATTTTGAACCTTGATTTTTCTTCCATTTCTAGGGGGCCTAAAAGCGACGCACCCCCATCTCTTGTTTCCTCATGAATTGTGTTTTTTGGAATTGTAGAGGAGTTGGAGCTAAATCTTTTCCAGGTCTTATCCGGGAACTTCGTAATAGGTTAAAAATTGATTTCCTTGCTCTCCTTGAAACGAGATCTAGTGGACCAAGAGCTAGGAAAATTGCTAGAATGTTGGGTTTTCGTTATTCTCATATAGTGGATGCCAATGGGTTTAGTGGTGGCCTTTGGGCTCTGTGGGATGATGATAGCTGGAATTTTAATGTGGTTGACTTTTCAGACCAATATATCCATCTGAGTTATGAAGCTAACGGATCGCAGCAGTTTATCACTAGTGTTTATGCGAGCACTAATGCCGTGAAGCGTCGTAATCTTTGGACTAAGCTTATGGAGTTGGGTTTGAATGTTGAGAGTGAATGGTGCTTGGGAGGTGATTTCAACAGTATCCTTTATAAACATGAAAGACGATCTGTTGCCTGTTCTTCAATTGGAATTGATCGTGAGTTTCTGGGCTGGTTTGAGAACATGGGGCTTAATGATCTTAAATGCGCTGGTCCCTTCTTTACTTGGAGTAGAGAGGGTTGTCAAAGTAAGCTTGATCGTATCTTTATTAATAATAAATTCCTTGAAAGCTACCCTGATGCAAGTGGTCTCTCTCTTTATAAGTTCAAATCTGATCATAGACCAATCCTTCTTAGGATGAACCAGACTACTCTTCCTCCACGGATTGAACGCCCGTTTCGTTTTCTTGCCCCCTGGGTGATGCATGATGATTTCGAAAGACTTGTTAAGGAGGTTTGGATTAATGAGAAGTCTTGGTTTGATAATGTTGCTGGATTCACTAAGGAGGTCAAGAAATGGAACCATGAAGTTTATGGGCACTTGGGCCGTGAAAAAGGAAGACTTCTTAGAAGATTAGAAGGTATCAATAAAATATTGAAAGAGGATGGCTCTTTCTCCTCTCTCGAGCAACTGCAAAGAACGCTTTGGGTGGATCTGGAAAATATTATTATTCAAGAAGACTTAATGTGGGCCCAGAAAGCTAAATGCAACTGGTTCATGTTGGGAGACAAGAACAGTAAATACTTCCATGCTAGGGCCAACACAAGAAAGAAGCACAATAGAATTGAAGCAATTCAAAATGACCAAGGAAATTGGATTTATGATGCTGAAGATATCAAGAGGGAGGCTACCACCTTCTATATGTCCTTGTTTGGTGAGGAAGGGGATCCGGCTGAGTGCATAAATTGTCATGTGACTTTCCCAAATTTAGAAGAAGATGCTCTCACTCATTTAGATGCCCCCCTAAAGGAGGAGGAAATTGCTGAGGCCATACTTCACATGGGAGCTTTGAAATCACCTGGGCCTGATGGTCTTAATGCCTTATTCTTTCAGAGCCAATGGAAACAGGTCGGTCCTTCTGTTATTGGTTATGTTAAACATGTTTTTTCTAACCCTGTGCAGGTTCAGGATGTAAACCAAACGTTTATTGTGCTGATCCCAAAAAAAGATCATCCTGAGACTATCCGAGATTTCAGACCCATTAGCCTTTGTAACGTGATCTATAAGACCATTACCAAGGTGCTAGTAAATCGTATTAAAACTATCCTCCCAAACATCATTTCTCCAAATCAGTGCAGTTTTGTTCCTGGACGCCTGAGTTCTGACAACATTATTGTGGCACAAGAAGTTGTTCATACCATGAGGAACATGCAGGGAAACAAAGGGTATATGGCAATTAAAATTGATTTGGAAAAGGCTTACGACCGTTTGCAGTGGCCTTTTGTGATTAATTGCTTAAAAGAGCTGAAGTTTCCTGACAAGATGATTAAAGTGATTGAATGCTGCATATCCACTCCTTCAATGCAATTGCTCTGGAACGGGAGTAAAGCTGACAGTTTTCAACCTTCACGTGGCATTAGACAGGGAGACCCTCTTTCTCCTTATCTTTTTGTTATATGTATGGAAAAACTGGCTCATTTAATTCAATATGAGATGGACAGTGGTAGATGGAAACCCATTAGATTGAGTAAATCGGGTCCTCCTATCTCCCACTTATTTTTTGCTGATGATTTAATTATCTTTGCTGAGGCTAATTTGCACCAGGTACAGGTAATAAAGAGATGCTTGGATGTATTCTGTGTTGCCTCTGGACAGCGTGTGAATGCTGCTAAAACCAGAGTCTTCTTCTCAAAGAACGTGAATCACAACATAAGATCGCAGTTGAGCGAAGAATTGGGATTCACTCGTACTGACAATCTAGGGAAGTATCTTGGAGTTCCCCTTCATCATGAGCGTGTCACTAAAGATACCTATCAATATATTGTTGATACAGTTCGTACAAGACTAAGTAATTGGAAAGCTAATAATCTCTCCTTTGCAGGTCGAAATACTCTGATCAAATCCGTGGTTTCTGCTATTCCAAATTATGCTATGCAAACCTCTCTGTTGCCTTTGACTTGTTGCGAGGAAATTGACAAAAGTGTGAGACAATTTCTTTGGGGGTCCACTTCTAATAAGAGGAGAGCACACCTTATCTCCTGGGATCGTGTATGTAGTGATAAAATGGTTGGTGGACTCGGATTTAGACATTCTAGACTTCAAAACCAAGCCTTCCTTATGAAACTAGGATGGGGCCTTGTCACCAACCGAGAGGCTCTGTGGGTCAAAGTTATGCGAGGAAAGTATAGGTGTGGGGATGACATCCTTCCAATTATTGATCCTAAACATTCTGGCTCTAAAGTTTGGGGAGGTATTAAAGCAACTTGGGAGCATGTTAAATCTGGTTTGGAAGTCAAACAGATCCAAGGAAATGCAAAGGTGAAATGGAGGCATGAGAGATCTGGGATATTCTCAATTAAATCTGCTTATACAAGATTAAATCCACAAGGTGCTCAACTGGATGCTTTCTGGTCCAGTATTTGGAAATTGAAGATACCACAAAGATGTAAGACCCACATGTGGCTGGTTCGGCATGGACGATTATTGACAAATGAGGCAAAACGTCATCGAGGACTGCATGGGAGTGGACATTGTGATCATTGCTCTGGACCCAAAGAAGACGTTATCCATGTCCTATGTGATTGCATACATGCGAAGGTAGTTTGCGAAGCGCTCGGGGTCCCTGACTCTATTCCTCACTTCTGGTCCTTAGAAGCTAATGGTTGGGTGACCCAAAATTTGAAAAATAAGAAATATCATGGTGACAGCCGATGGTGTGAGATCTTCTGTATCCTTTGTTGGATTCTTTGGAAGAGAAGAAATCAAAGAACCTTCCTTGGTACCACAGAAAGTGTGGGTGCTTGCATAGCAGAGGTCAAAGGAATTCTTAGTTGTTTGATGATAGCTAATCGTAAGTGTGCTGGTACAGAGTTAAATAAGAAACTTCAGTTTCAAGTTGGAGCTAGAGACATATTAGACGCTGATGTGGCCACTGTTCATGTTGATGGTGCTTTCTCTACCTTTTCTAGTGGAGGAGGATGTGGTGGAGTCATTTCGGAACAGTCAGGTCAAATCATCACTGCTTTCTCCTTGAGACTAAAGCATGGACATCATCTTAGTGCTGAGCTTTGGGGTTGCCTTATGGGTCTTCGGCAAGCTTGGGATATAGGTTTCAAAAATATTAAACTTTATTGCGATTCAGCTGAAGCTATTGAACTGATTATGGTAGATATTGGAGAACTTCATGATGACCATGATCTTATCTCTGAGGTGAAACTTATGCTGCAGAGAGAGTGGAAAGTGCAAGTCACTCAAATCAGCCGTGAGGAGAATGAAGCTGCAGACTTTTTTGCTAAACTTGCCATTAACCAAGCCCTAGATCTCAGAATGTTTCCTGGAGATGAGGCTGCTCGACTTTTACGTGATAATGGCATCACATGAGTTCTTTCATATTTCCTAGTTATTGTCTTTACTTTTCCCTTTGTATCAAAAAAAAAAAAATTAAGATCTATGTTTCCACGATTAAAAAAAAAGAGCTACGGGCCTCTACAGCCTCCTAACTCCACTCTTCCTTCTCTCTCCACAAAGCCCCCTTATATCCATACAAAAAAATAAATGCACGTACACACACGTACATGTGTATATATATATATATATTTAATATTATATGTCAAATATATTTATATATTGAAAAATATATAAATTATGTTAATAAAATTTAATAAAAATAATATATATTTATTTTGTAAAAAATGAAAATGATAAGTAACATTTAAAAAACTAATAGCAAATCAATTTAAAAAAATCAAATTTTAATTAATTAAATTAACATCAAATTTTATATTAAAAATAAATTAAAAAATAAAAATGAAATTAAATAGTAGATGGTTGATAATGTATAATATAAAATATTAATAAAATTTGTATTAAATAGTATTTTATTATATACAATTTTGTAATAAAAAATAATTATGAGACACAAAAAATGCTATCAAAATAACTATACTTATTAATAAAATTCAAGTTTTTTTAGGCTATGTGTGAATTTAAGTAAATTTTTTTAATGTAATACACATGAGAGATAATAATTTGAACACTTCTTAAAAATAACGTGATATGAGCATTTTTTGGTTAAAAATTTTTTTTATGAGAATAATATTTACAACAGTATTTAATTTAAATTAAAAATTTTTTATCAAAATTTTGAACAACAATTTTTTACCAATTTTTTAAATTAATTCATCATTAACTTCTAAAAAATCTTTTATAAGGTAATGGTGAATTATAGTCATAAATTGTGATATATAAAAAAAGTTGAATTATGAAAAACTAAATTATAGAAAATGTTAAAAAGTAATTTTATTTAGGTATTACTATTGTACTTCATTGGCCCATCAAAAAAAGAGTTGCCCATAAAAAAAATATTGTACTTCATTGTATATTTATTATTGGTATACATTTAATAAAGATAATATAGATAATACGAAGCATATAAATTATACATTCAATTAAATAAATAAATTCACATTGGAAAAATGATTTTAATTTGAGAACGTAATAAATAAATTGTAGGTAATAAAAATAAAATTTTTTACTGATGGTAATATTATTTTTGGGTGCATTAATAATTTTTATGTTCATTTATAAAAAAAAAAGTAATTTTTATGTTCATCAATAAATAATAAATAATTTTATATTATAGGAATAATAATGGATAATAGAAAAGAGTGGGTTTATGTATATGCGAATGGATAGACAATATAATTGTTGTGTTTCACTCAATATGCCCAATTATAATAAATATTATCCAAATACAACAAATGTGAATATTTTTACTAAGATACTACAAATTAAATCAGAACATCAGATCACGATTTACAATATTTATTTTTTTAAAACAAAATAATGTTGCATTGTGTCATTCAACGTTGCACAGGGGAGCGTTATGTCAATCAACACTGCCCCATGCAACTTTATTTAAAACAAATAAAAAAAAAACTGCCCAGCATTAGGCAACTTTATTGAATTAATATTACTGTGTCAGTCAATTTGACTGATTAACATAACAAGTAAAGGTGCCTAGTTGCTAGGAGCTTTACTTAAAAAAAATTCTTTTAATGCTCAGTCAGTCACTTTTGACTGACACAACACCACTCAATGAAGTCGGACTATCAATCCGGCTTCACTAAGTTGAAAACAATTTCATGTCACTCTTTTACCCAACACTCTTCAATTCTTCAATATTCTGGTCAAATCTACAAATTGTTTATATTCCCTTTATGGAGTTTGCAAGGGATGGGCAAATTCCAGAATTAGATGGCAGCAATGATTAGCCAAAACCAAGCGAAATGTGAGTCCTTTTAAAATCGATTCAATCTTTACTTTTGATGGGTGAAATGTTGGCGTTCTTATGCCTCTTAATATATGTTAACTATGAGGCTCTGTTTAAATCACCAATACTGGTTGCAACCTAAGCACATGTGTATCTGTGTAAAATAACATTGCTCAGGGAATTTTATATGCATTATCAATTGTGTAGGGAAATCATTAAGGACTTGCCCTTGCTATCATTCTATGTATCATTTGTGGTCTACCATGCTTTAAAGGTTGATATGTTTTTCACCAGCAAAGGGTGCTTTTGCATCCTTTTGTTAACTCGATAGTAAAACTTGGGACTTTGGTTGGTAAAAAAAATCTTTGGACTCCATTATCATGATGTTAACTGAAGTGATTACATTTATCATGTGATGCCTTGAATTATTAGTTGATGACTAAAGTTTTTATTGTAATATATCACCTACCAAGAATCATATTAAGTGTATATGAAGTATATCCTATCTTTCATAATAAAAAGATTGGTTTGCTTCTCTAATATATAACTTCAAAATGCACTTTATTGTTAGCAGTGCAAAAATTTGATTTTGTTAGATTGAAATCATGTTAGTCAATATTTAATATATGGCTACTGATGGAAGTGGTTCTTTGTAAGTGCCTAAAAGCTTTTATCTTTTGCCTGGTGTCTGAACCTTTTAAAATGGGCTAAAGCTTCTCTACATTGGTTAGGTACCATAACAAATGTCTCCTAGATGGAAGCTCACATAATCTAAAGCATTCAATCATAGAGTTCTGTTATTTTTTTTCAGTTAATGGGAGAAATTTGAAAGAAAGTCAAAGACATGCGCATTTTTGTTTAATCCCAAGCATCATGGTATATTTTTTTTTATCAATCTGTCTATTGTTACTTGTGTATGATTAGCATTTCCTTTTAATTAACTATAATATTTTAACTTTGAGTTCATTGTAAATCAAGTGTTTATTGTCTTGATCCATTGTGTTTAATTTTAACAATTGTCTACTTGTCATATTTGGTAGAAAGAAAGTTGATTTCAAAAAAGTGAAAAGGAGAGAGAAAACTCATCTTAATATTTTTTGTAGCAAATTATATCTCTTTCATTGGAAATATCAATATTTTTTATAGTCAATAATAACTCTTTCATTGAAAATCAAACACATAAAAATATATTTTTTTTTTATTTTTTCTATCTTAAAACTAACTTTCTTTCTGCCAAATATAACAATATGGGTAGTTGCCTCCTTAGTGCTCATTATTGGTGAAGTGGCACTCACATCTTACATAGAATTTGCATACCTTGTCTGGAAAAAAGGTGGTTACTGTCGAGTATGAGAAATCTGATCTAAGAGTACTTTTTCACTTTTATTTTTCCACCATAGTTCTTGGAAACATCTTTCTAGCAGTGTTTGGTAATCAACCATCACCTCGTATGTGTCTTGTGGGATTGCAGGAGAGGAGGACTTTTGCGCCGGACAAGACCTCGGTATATTGCCATTATCATTGTAGAGTACAATCACTCAAGAAATGAGATTTGTGACAAATTTATGAAGAAAATTCTGAAGAAGTGACATGCAAGGTGGCAATTGAGCATTGTGTAGTTTAAATTGGGGTCACTCGTCCATGTGGCGTTGTGTTTAGGAAACTTTTAGTCATGTTTTAAAAATTGAAGAATTTAAAAGAAAACTTAAAAAGGATTAAATGGAATTTAAGGGACTAAAATGATATTTTCGCATTTTCTTGTATTATATAAACCAAATTCTTATTTATATTGTATTAATTTTAAAAATAGTTGACAATATGTTGTGACATTTGAGTTCTTAACAATGTCATAAAAAAATTTTAACAATAAAATTGATGGGCAATAAGCTCAATTAAAATAAATTACTATTACTTGAATATAAAGAGATTGAAATTATGTATGAATAATTTCAATAACAAAATTTTAAGAAACTTATATATGTTAACAAATTCACCATAGTACCCAGGGGTGAGAAGGAAACACTACTTGCATATCTTATCAGGTGAGAAGGAAACAACCACTTGCATATCATATCAAAATATGATTTACCATTACTTCTTATAAAAATATTATATAATTCAACATAAGAGCGTTGGGATCTTTAAAATATCAACAAATTTATGCACAATCACAATAAACATCTGCAGTGCTAAAAATCAATAATAAATCAGGGAAAAAAATCATCTCAACACAATCATGATTCACGAATGGTCCAATTTACAGACACCATGTGGAACTGTGGAATTAAAATTAAAAAATAAATAAAAAACCGACACCATATAAATACTATCATAAACTAGGGGCAATCATCATAGATAATACCCAAGGACTAACAAACTTTAGAGATTCTACCCATCAAATTCAAAGTTCAACAGAAGTAAGAAGTATTTATTGTAACACAAACTTGAAGGACCATAAGGCATGTCTTCCCTCATTGAACTACCTGTTCATGCTTTTGAGCTTGGCTTCAACGATTTATCCCTGGAAGACGGGTTATAATAAACATAATGTCCAGATTCCGGAATAGGTCACAAAACCAACATATTAAAACATAATGAAACAAAAAATAAAAAGTCAGCAAAATTTGTGCGCAATTTTACTGAAGATGTATGAACAATAATAGATGAAGATTAATTCAGAAATGAGGTCTAAGATGTACTACTAACCAAAGTGGAGTACCTTCCACCTCCCAATATTCACCCCAACTCAGTTAACTGATTTGCATTTGCAACAGCACCTCTATTTTGTTAACACAACATTTACCATATTTGACTAACAACTGATAGACTAAAGCGAGAGGAGGAAGAATAATGGAAATAATAAAATTAAAGAAATGGAGGGTTTGAGGGCCCATAACGCGACTTGGACATTCATGAAGATGATGAAGAACTAGGTGACTCGGATGATGCTACTAATAGTGACAGAGATTATCTGAAAAATGATATGATTCTGGAAGATGAGAACAATTTTGATGTTCCTGATCATTGAATGTGTTCAGTTAATCATTGTTTCTGTCTTGTGAATTGTGACTTTTGAGACTTATGTCTTCTTTCTTTTTGGGTTACAACTTGTCTTATTTTACGTATACATATGGTCACTTTAGTGACGTATGTGTTGACTTTTGACTTATTTGTTGAGTTTATGTATGGGAAACGACCATGAGTGGCCATCAGCAAGACGTGAAAGAAAGGGAACCTCTATTAGTTGCAATAAGTGCAAAGCATCATGATTGGTCAATTAAAAACTAATAGCTATTAGCTAAGTACATAGGTGGCAGCAACTTAATTGATAAGAATATGTTTGAATGCCAAACCAATTAGATTGGTTTTCAAAAGATGAGTAAATTAAAACACAGACTTTCTAGTATATGGGTCTTACACTTTTATTCAACTTTGAATATCAAACCCATGGAAGTATGAAACGAAGCAATTAGATCAGATAAGAGGCAGATAGTTGGGCTTTTGGAACATATGACTAGTCCTGTATAGAGAAGGAGAAAATATTAACTATAAGATTCAGAGCAGGCTGATCTGTGAATGTGAAGAGGGTTCTAAGGGAGGGATGAACCAGTAAAGGTCAGCTGGGGTCACTACAAAGGTTTAATTGGGTTAAGGTCATTAATCAACTCAGTCAACTGAAATGGGGAGTTTTTTCATGATATCACCCGAGGGTGAGTTTGATTGACCCCAAATATATGGTACAAAGCATGAGTTAATTACCTTAACACAAATATAAATATAATGGACATCAGGATTTTTTCCAAGTGCTTGCTCCACTGAGCTTCCATCTTCATTGAGTGGAACAGGAGTAGTCAGCTCCCAAACTGGACCATCAGTTCTCTCATCAGAAGATGCAAGTTTCTCTGCACATAGGATGATTGAGGCTTAATCAATAATTCAAGTTTAAAAAGGTAAGGTTCTAGATACATGCAATTTAAAAGGGTAGTAATTTATGAAGAAACATTTAAACAAAATGCTTTTGAAGAGGGAAGGAGACACAAATAACTAACAGCCGAGTGGCAATGATTTGAACATATAACAACCAAACACTAGTTCAGTAGTTCCCAGTCTCAATAACAGTAATGTGTTTTCATTTATTACTGTAATACTTGCATGCAAATTAGGTTTGCCACACTTTTGAATTTCCAAAATTCAAGAGGCAGATATAAACAACAGAAATGAAATCATGCCCAGCTAAAAGCCTAGGGAAATGTATCTCTCAGTCATAAAAAATAGTAAATGATAACAGCGATAGATTTCAACCAACCTATCACATGGAGCTTTATATTCCATAAGCATGAATCCCTTAGCAAACGTAGGCGATACAACGGAGCACCATATGTTACCTACAGCATTTACAAGCAGTCAAGGCTGATAATGTAGAATACAAAACACATTTAATCATTGTGTTCCAAAATAGCCACGCTAATGATGGAGCTCCAAAAACATTAAAAAATGTGGTATAATTACCAGAATATAAACTCCTTTATCCTTGAGAACCCTATAGTGTGTCATCAACTGCTTCAATAATGGTGAACATATCAAGAATAAAAAGATGTAAAATAAAACATCATCTCTAAAGAATTCTACTTATTTGTTCATGGCTTTATTATACCTCCAAACTTCTTCAAGCATCATAGTGGCATTTTGTCTTGAATTATTTCCACACTGTAAAAATATGCCATGAGCAATGATTTTTGTCAAAAGTTTAAGTTGTACAACATGCAATACTCACCAAGAGAGAATCAAGAGTCCCTGAAGCACAATATTAGACAATATCAGCTTGGTTGCCTATTGTCCATAAGTATTTCAATGATTAAAAACAAATTCAAAGGAAAAAAAAATAGCCGCATACCTTTGTCAATTACGGTACCAAATGAATCTGATTCAAATGCACTCATATTTCGGACATCCATTTGCAGATCTTACTAGCTAATTAAGAAGTTCAAACTCAACATGCAAGTCTGTGTTGGAAATTTAAACCTAGACACAAGTTGTATTTGTGGATTCATAACAAAAATAGGTAGCACTAGTAAGCAAATCTTCATTTCTAATAATCATGACCTTTAGTCAATACCAACATACAACGTAACTCTATGCTAATCTATCAACTTAAAATTTTGGTTCCATAAGATAAGCATCCAAGACGCATATGAATACAATGAATATCTATGAATACAATGAGTATCTATGTTAAGATCTAGCTAGACTACCATTACCAGCTTCTCCGTTTGAAAAAGAAAAAAATACGCACCATCTAATGACAAATTCCAATATGACTTCATAATATGCAGACATGCATAGGCCTAGACTTCAGATAATACCCAAAATAAAATCAGGAAAAAAAAAATAAGGATACATTTCAACTGGGAACGATCCCGATATTTGTTCTGCATGGCTTCAATCACTACTGAAGATATATCAACATTGACAACATCTTCGTAACCATCGTCAACCATGCCTTCACTGAATGCTGTAAATTAATAGTGCAATATAATCATCATTAGCTAAATCAATTCCATTTTTGTGTTGTTAGTAGGTACACGGAATAGTAAAGCTCGATCTATATGAAATAGAATCAAATTGGCCATTTCTAGAGTGCAAACCAAATTAATAAGGTCACTTATTCATTCTTTGTCTTACTTTATGTAAGAAAATTGTCTGCAAAGATAGACATGCATTCATCCAAAAGAAATGGAAGCCGAAATTTGGAAAATCTTCCACCCATTTTCAACTTTTTTTACGATATCCCTTCTAGATTGGAACTCCAACTAAACAAAACATAAGCCTTTCATATCACAAGAAGCATTGCATAGCTAATTTGCAGATCTATGATCAGCTTACCTGAATTGCCGCAGCCGACAATGAGGATCCGGTGGTTGCGAGGGACATAGAGATTCATGATGGGAGCTAAGGTTTGATACTTTTGGTACCAATCAAAGGGGCCTGGTTCACCAGAATAGCGGTTGTCCCAGTACCAGGTCTCACCGTACGCTTGTGTCGCCGTTGCTGCTGTCGTCGTCGTCATTGTTAATAGGATCTTAGAACTTGGAAGACGGAGGAACCTGTTCAGCACCAAACGGAAACAATCAAGGCCAAACTAAACTCAACTTTGTGCCGTAATTCATACCGGTAGAACAACCATAACTGCTAGTCAATTCCTGAAACTTCAATATGGAGTTAGGCCGTTTGCTTCAAAGTCTCTTTGTTCTAGTTTCCTGGGCTTTTGGTTTATTGGGCTCTAGCCTCTTTGTTCTTCTTGGGCAGAAAATAATAAACTAGTTGGGCTTTTTATAATTTGTGTTCGGTGGTTTTGTTCAATGTTAAATTGGTATGAGACCAAAGCCCAATTTATTTATTCACGTGCCTTATTATGTTCAAGCCTGAACTCACATTTAGAGTGTGTTTGAAATGAAATGATAAAAAATAAAATGATAAATAAACCATTGTTTAGAATTTTTTTTTAGATGAAATGGAAATGAAATGGTAAAGAACTTCAAGAACTCTTCTTTTCATCCTAATCTTAAAAAAAAAAAAAAATTTGTTACTCCAAATTAAAAAGTTTAATTAAATTGAAATAAATTGAAAGAAAAGTGACATTCAATTTAACAGATTAAAATGGTTTGTTAAGATAAAATGAAGTTATTAGTTAGAGTAAATTGAATAAAATTAAATAACTAAATTGAGATCAAATCAAATTAAATTTTTAAAAAAAAATAAGGTAAAACTAACATACTGAGTTGACATTAAGTTAAAAGAAAAAATGAAACATAAGAAAATACGGAGAGACTAAATTGAAACTAAATAACATAAAAGGATGAAAATGAAAAAACAAATCATAATTGACCATAAAAATGAAAATAAAAATTAACAAACAACAAATGTATTTGAACAATTATTTTTTAAAGCACTTGCTACATTGCATTGTTTTAAGAAATAAACCAACCATTAAACTTGAGGTTACCTTACTTCTCTAGTCTAATTCCATGCTGCTATTTGCAAAATGTGGCACCATAAGAACAAAGCCACGTTTGACAGTGAAGAACTTAATAATTTGTCAACTTCTTGTTAGGATCCTCATAACTACAACAGAAATATCTGAGATTAATCTGTACCATCCTTCTATCAAGCACATGCGAAAGGATATGCTAATTGGGTGGCAATTTCCAGAGAGGGATTGGATCAAAATGTAATATTGATGGTTCTGTTAAAAATGGTAGTCTTAATAATGGTTGTGGAGATGTTATAACTGACACCACAGAAAGCTATACCCATGTCTTTATTTCTAATATAGGCATTGGGGGTATTCTTTTGCTCTAAGCTTTGAGTTGAACTGATTTCATACCCTATTTGGTTTGTATAAAGGATAAGAAATCATCTTTCATCACACGACAATTGAGCTGTGAAATATCTATTATATCTATAACTATTACTCATAAAAAGATATTTCTTTTCATTATTAATTTTTAGCTAGGACACATATAACATTTCACATTTAAAAAGTAAATTTTTCATTCAATTTTCTATTCCATTCCATTCCATTTTGTGTATAATTGGCTCCCTAATCAAGCATACAACATAAAATTGAGAATTAACTTCCTAAGCAGACCTACAAAAGGTTTGAAATGAATAGTTCTGGGAGAACTGAAGTATTTCCTAGGAGTAAATGTAGAATGTAGAACAGATTAGAAAAGGAATAACGATGACACAATGCAAACACACTATTTTTGATCTTCATAAAAGATTTGGCTTGGACCAAACCATCACCCACACCAATGACATAGCAACAAAGAAATTGTCAGATAATAACAGTTGTTCTGTCAAAATCCAGGATACTATAAGTCTAGTTGCTACACTATAATACCAAACATTCACTCGCCCAATATCAATTTCTAAGTGAATCCAATGTGTCATTTGTGCATGCTCCTAGAGAAGTTCATCTCAAAGCCACCAACAGAATTTTGCATCATATAAAATGAAAAATTGTAGATGGGATTTCCCCTCTTGCAACAGGAGAAAAACTGAACTTGACTGCATTTCTATTCTGGTTGTCTAGTCTCAAGAAGTGGCAGAAAGTAGAGCATAGTTTAATGATCAAGCAGTGAAACAAAATACTAAGCTATGGAAGCCACTGTTACTGGCTCACCTTGGTATAAACATAAATTGGGTGTGAAAGTTCCCCAAGCTATATTGATATATGTCAATCAAAGGGCACTCAAGTTGTCGTGCACTCCAATCTTTTCATGCTAGATGCAGACATATTAAATATCATTATCACTTTATTCATGAGAAAGTTGAAAACAGAGAAATCATCCCCGAATTTGTAGTTTCAGCCAAGAATCTTCACAAAGTATTTTCTCACCCACAGCTCAACATCATTGGATTAAGTCACTCAAATATGTTTCACAACAACAAATTTTAGAGAAATAGCATCCAAAGTCAGGATATAAAAGCTTTTTTTGTTTTTGGAGGAAATAAAAGTCATATTTTGTGTTTTTAGTATATCATGCACATTATATTTTTTCTTGAAGCTACAAGTTTCAAAAGGAAACTAACTGTACTCCTCAATGTTTTCTCTCTGTATAGAAACCACTTTTAGACTTGATCTCTTCTACTCTCTTCTTTCTTCTGTTCCAATGTCATCCTTGTTCTGCAACTTCTTTGCATCCCAATCTCAATCATCTACAGCTTGAATGAGGAGATTTTGCTATACAGGGGATATGGCAGATATATGGAGTGAGAGGGTTATTTGGAAAATTTCCCATTTTCTTTTACCCATTCTTACACACTTAGACTTGCTGGCCTACCAAAAAAAAATTCTTACACAATTACACTATGATGAGTAGACTAATATCTACAATACTAGACATTTATGATTATTGATTTCCCTCACTGTAGTGTTGCAATGCTAAAGAAATTTTACCAAATCAAATATAAAGTTAATAACGTAAAATTTCATTCTAAAATAAAACCATGTCAGAACTAAAATTTAAATTCCCTCCCTCTCTGTTCTCCTTAATCCAAACATAATCTAAGGTACCCTAAGGCTCCAGCAGAGAAGCCATTAAAACAGATCTTGATGATTATGATGGAGAAGCATCTTCCAGAAGGCGCCCCTTGTAAGCCTCCAATAAAGCCTCTCCATTATCTCTCAACTTCAAAATATATTTCTCCAAGAATTTCTCCTCCTGCAAAACTAAAAGCTACAACAAAACTTAGATTCTTAAGTAATTTTTTTGAGATTAGCAGTTGCAAAACCCTCCATCGAGGAATCACCGTCCTCCATGCTAAACGTCAAAATCACAGGCCTTTTAACCAGTAGTGACTTAGGCAGCATAATTGTATCCAATAGAACTTGAATTCCAAACTTTAGCTTCTTCTCTGATTTGTTAAGCAATTGCAGAGTTCTTATCAACATTTGCATGGTCTTATCTTTGGAAAACCCACAACTCGGAATTAATTCCAACTTTCTATTAAACTTAACGATGCTCAAACAACTAACCGCCCAGAGCGCATATACAATCTTTCTTGAGTTCATGGAGAAGCCCAAGTTTACAGCAAATGAGACATTGTTTCGAAGCAGAGACTCTCGTGCAACAAAAAGGTGAGAGTTTCTTTTAAGTAATGTTGAAAGCTGAGACCTAACGATCCCACAGCTCTGGTAGAAAGCAACATTGCGCAAAGCTTTTCTGTAGTTTGGGATTATCCAATCCCCATATCTGTGCATCAACTTAACTAAATCTTTCTCATCATTAACAATTTTCCTAATGGTCTCCACAGAGGGGACCAATGTTTTATTCAAACTATAAACCAAAAGAGTTGGATTCTTGGAAAGTAGCTTGCTCAACTCAGAACCCTCAAAACCAAATTGCTGAAAGTGCTCAATTTTAGGCTTGAGGGTTTTATCGATATCTAAAAACAATATTTGAGGTTGAATGCAAATCATAGACTGAATTTGGACTTAAGAAAATTCAATCTGTTTTAAGAAATTCAGCATGTACAAATGTTGTTGAGGACGCCTAGGCAGAGAAACTCGTTTCGAGATATAGATTGAGGAAACTTTGGAGAATTTGAAGTTGGTGCATAGGTAATCAACGATGGAAATGCGTTCCGTCGAGGCTTGAGCTGGCCAAGAAACAGTGGTGAACAGAGAAAGAAAGGATCTGGACAATATCTTAAGAGAATGTGAACGTCGAGGTTTAATTTGAGAAAATGCATTGCACGGCAAGAATGCAAATTCATTCTAAAGAATTACCTATTTCCCGGTTGAAATGACAAACATAAAGAAAAAGATCTGCACCCTAACTCGAGCATCGGGCATACCTGAAAGAGAGGTTGGAGGTAGAGCTTCAATGGAAGGAAGATGCTAACTTCTGTCGCATCGAGGAGTAGTTCTGAGTTCGAACGCTTCAATTTTGCCTTTGTGCGGAAAGGAGAGGGGTTTGGGTGCAGGTGAAATATTGAAATGGGGGTTCCTAATTCTTCTAGACGCACCGTTTAAGTGATTCCGTTCAAAATTATGGGCTGGTTTTCTTTCAGAAAGGGCCCAAACAGTCACAAATATCCACAAATATTTAGAATTTTTTTTTTTAAACTTCCAACTTTAGAGATGAATGTAGAAGTCTTTTAACTTCATATATTTCAGTTTTTACTTTTTAACCCCTTATTACAAAAGATTTAAATGAGATAGCTTTGGAGGTTAAAACTCTTACTTTCGTCCCCAACTATAGCACATATTGTACTACACTATATATAGTATAAACACACATATACATGATAATAATCAATAGTTTATATGCAGTAACTTAATGGCGATAATAAATTAGAGATTAATATTTGATTATCTTAGTTATTTGAAAAACAATAAAATGAGAGAGCCGAGGAATAAAAAATAATGGAGAGAGAGAGAGAAATAATTCATGAAAATGAAGGAAGATGCAAAGGTTGCATGTAAAATGAAAATGATGTCATGCTTTATTTTATTTTTTTTTTCTTTGATCATGTCCATGCTTTATTGAAAATAGATAGGTTACGATATCTGTGGATTAAATAGTCCACAATTAAGGTGATCCTTCTTTTTATTTAAAAGCACTTTTCAATGAATTAAAATCAATCTATTAAATTGTCCAAATAGAAGGACCTACTTCAATTTGAACATCTTAATTTAGCTCTAAATATCAGGGTAATTGTTAAACCTAAGAAATATTGTGTTCCCCCATAGTATGACTTGACTTTCGTAAACACTCCAAACAAGAAAGAAAAAATGGCCTCTTGATCTGAAAGATATATTGCCCAAGAACGGAATGCATATATACCATTGAATTGTGTATGAATTAAGCCTATGAAATACCAATATGGATACGTAAATTAGATATAATATAGTATAATACAAAAGATAGGTCAACTTATATGGGTGTGGAAGATATTTATACATATATAGTATTATCTATGTAATTATTTATATGTATAATTAATAAATATACTCATTAAAAAAAGAAGAAGCATTAAATATTCTAAAAATATAGTATAAATGGTAAAATAAATCATAAAATATTTATAATAATGTCAAATGGTCATATTTTATTGTAAAAATTTAAGATGATACAATTGAATACAAATATTGAAAGTGGTATAGAGAGATACATATGCACAAATACGATACACGTATCGTATCGATGCCTCATAGCTTTTAGCACATCTTTTCTGTTTCTTTTTTTTTTTTTGGATAAAATCTTTTATGTTTCTATTTGGAAAATTTGCCAACATAGTAACAAAGCCATGTCAGACTGCGAAGAATGTAATGTTGATGAGATAAAGATCCTCATAACTACAACAGAAATACTTAAGATTAATCTGTACCATCCTTCTCTCATCAGGAAGCTACATCGATGTCTTTAATTGCAATATAGGCATTCAGAGTATTCTTTGCTCCAAGCTTTGAGTTGAAACTATTTCCATTATCACACACAAATTGATTAAGAGTGTATTGCTACCACTCGTCCTATGTGTCATCTTATGTGTCGTATTTGGGATGCTGTAAGAAGAGACTGAATAGTCAAACTACGCCATACTCAATGGAAGGGTAATACTGTTGCTGATTTACTCACTAATCAAGCAGATGACATAGAAGTGAGAATTAACTTTCTAAAGTTGACCTTTTGAAAGGAAAAATTTGGGAGAACTATTTCCTGGGAGAAAAGGGAGTAAAGACAGAACAGACAAGAAAAGCAACCAAGATAACTCAATGTAAATATGCTATGGATCTTCCCAAAAGACTTGGCCTGGATGGATGAAAACCATCACCCATACCAATGCAACTTGAATCCTCTATATTTACAAAAATTACAAAAATCTATGTATATATAATATAAAAACTCTAACAAGTCGCACTATAAGTTATAAATGGTGTAACTTATCCTCAAACTCCATACAATGCACAAGACACATGCTAGTTTATGCATATAATCCTTTCAGAGGGAGATAGAGGCAAGAAAAATAATAAGTGGAAATATGATATTTGAATCCCACTAATCTTTTTTTTTTTTTTAGCCTTTCTCTCTCCAACTTTATATATGTATGAATATAGATAATCCAAACATAACAACAATAACAACAAAGAAATCTTCAAATAATGATAATTGTTAGGCTAAAAGTCCAGAATACTAAAGAAGCCGAGTTCCCACTTCAAAAGCTAACATTCACATCCCATAGACAAGTTTCTCAGTGACTTAGATGTGTCAATTTAAGCTTGTTCCTAGAAAAGTTAATCTCAAAGCCACCAAGAAAATTTCGCTTTATATTAAAATGAACAATTGTAGACGGGATTTTCTTTCTTGCAACATGAAAGAAACTTAACTTGATTGCTTTTCTTCACTGGCTGTCCAGTCACGAGAAGAAGCAAAGAGAACAGTTTCTTTATCAACTAATGAAACAAAATACTAATGTGTCAAGCTAGAAGCAGATATATTGAGTCACTATCTCTTTATTCAAGATAACCCAAATGTACTTCTCAATGTGTTTTCTCTATGAACTGAAACCATTTTTTTGACTTAATCTCTTCTACTCTCTTCTTTATTCTCTGTTTTTATTTCTAATACTGATCCATGGCTTTAATAGTAATACAGGTATTGGAGTTAGTAGACAATCTTCACAGAATATTTTCCCACGGCCCAACATCACTGGATCATGAACAACTTGTCTGTGTTTCACCAATAGAAAACATTTTTTCTTTCTTCTCTCCCAATGTCATCCTTGTTGTGCAACTTCTTTGCATCCCAAACTCAGTCATCTACCGCTTGAATGAGGAGATTTTGCAATACAGGAGCTACGGCAGATAAAGAGTGAGAGGAAAGGGGCATAGGGTGAGAGGATTATTCTAATCTGTAGTGTTGCAATGCTATGAGAATTTTTGACAAATATAAAGAATGTAAAATTTCAATCTCAATTAGAAACATGTCAGAACTAAGAAATTCCCCTCCTCTCTGTTCACCTCAATACAAACATATCCTCAGGTACCCAAAGCCTGGAGCAGAGAAGCCTGCAAACCAGAACTTCTTGATGATTATTGTGTAGAAGCATCTTCCAGATGGTGACGCTTGTAAGCCTCTAATAAAGCATCTTCAATATCTCTAAACTTCAAAATGTACTTCTCCAAGAATTTGTCCTCCCGCAATCCTAATACTATAGGAAAACTAGGATTCTTCTTAAGTAAATATTTTGAGATTAGCAGTTGCAAAACCCTCCATCGAGGAATCACCCTGTCCTCCATGCTATACGTCAAAATCACAGGGTTATTAACCACTAGTGACTTAGGCAGCATAATTGTATCCAAGTGTTACGAATCGTTTTATGGACATGTTGATCATTTGTGTTTGTTTAAGGGTATTTCTGTATTTTCCTTGTAACTGCATTGGTTAGTCGTTACGGTGGGGAGACCTTTTATTCTGTTGAATGGTTACGAGCGGAGGCATGCGAATTGATGCTCTTCATCTCTTTCTCAACTCTTCTCTTCCTCTTTACTTCTCTATTCTTCCTTTCTGTTCTTTTCTTTCTGCTTGATTTCCAGATTGTAACAATTTGGTATCAGAGCAGTTCCTTCCATGGCCGATGCTACAAGATCGCAAATGATCATCAGAGAAATGGAAGATCGCTTGCGAGGTGAAATGCAAACACAAGTTTCTGAAATTCAATCTCAGATGGTAGGATTTCAGGAATTGATGAGTACTCAGATGAATGATATGCAAGAGATGATACGTGGATTTTCAATTCAATTGATGGATGTACGAGATCATCCACCAGACAGAGTCCGAGATCAGAACGGAGTAGTTTCTGGAGATTCAAGATCTAACTCTAATGAGTACCAGGTACCAACCAGATTTACGAAAGTGGATTTTCCTCGTTTTACTGAGAGACATGTTTTTGGGTGGATATCTAAGTGTGAGCGTTTTTTTTTTGCTGGATCATACGCCTGAGAATAATAAGGTTCTGATTGCTAGTCTTGCATTTGATGAAGATTCATATAAATGGTTTCAATATTTTGAAAAGAGTAGTAATGGTAGAATTAGTTGGAGGACGTTTGTGGAGGCTGTTAAAATCAGATTTGGTCCTCTTCACGATGATCCATTGGAAGAATTAATGCAATTAAAACAATCTGGTTCTCTTGCTGAATTCCAGACTCAATTTGATAATCTAATTTGTAGAGTGGAATTGAGTGAATCTCAGAGGCTTAGTTGTTACTTGGGAGCCCTTAAACCTGAATTAGCATCTGGGGTTAAATTACTGAGGCCTCAAAATTTATTGGAGGCTATGAGAATGGCTAAGTTGGTGGAGAGGAATATTCAAGTATTACGTGATGAATTGAATAAGGGACAGAATCTTCGATCTTTGGGATTGTGGAATAAAGAGGATTCTAGATCACTGATGAAAGTCAATCCTTCTGTAGGAGCATGGAAGAACAAAACTACTATGGGGTCTGTTATAGATGCTAAACAGAAAGGTATTTTGGGAAAACCAGCTGTGCAATTTAAACAAAGACTGACTCCAGAAGAAATGGAGGATTTGAGGGCAAAGAATTTGTGTTATTACTGCCACGAGAAGTATACACCTGGACATGACTGTCCTCAACGCAAAAAGACCCAAATATATTTGATGGAAGTGTTGGACAGTGAATCAAGCACTGAAGAACTGGTAGTAGGTGAAGAAGCCCAGCAATCAGTGGGTACAGCTCTGGTAACTTCTGAACCAGTGCTTTCTCTTAATGCTATGATGGGTACAGTGGGAAGTGAGACTATGCGTGTTGTAGGGCGAATTGGAAAAAAGATTATTCACATCCTTATTGACACTGGTAGTTCGCATAACTTTGCCAGTGAATCCTTAATTGATGATGGGGCAGGTGGATACCAGTTGATTTCCACGGTGACAGTTACAGTTGCTGATGGCAGCAAGCTGTTTGGATCGCGAGCTTGCAAGGGCTTTAAATGGGTGTCACAAGGGCTGGAGTTAGATGCGGATGTAATTTTTATTCCATTGAATGGATATGACATGGTGTTAGGCATGCAGTGGTTAAGGGAACTTGGCATAATCTGTCTGGATGCCAAAAATCTCATTATGGAATTTACATGGAAGGGTAAGAGGGTTCAATTATCAGCCGCCAAAGAAGGGAAAAACAAATTGATGCAAGGTAACTGATGTACTAATATAATGTCATCTCCATCTACTGCTTATATGTTGCAAGTTATACCTTGCTATTATGCTGTACCATGTGCAACATTGTTTGCTATACAGATTGAGGAAATTCCAGCTGTTATTTTAGTTGTTTTGAAGGATTTTGAAGATGTTTTTTCTGAGCCAAAAGGATTACCTCCTAGTAGAGGTCACTTTGATCATAAAATTGTTCTCAAGGATGGTACCAATCCGGTGAATATCAGGCCCTATAGATACCCTGCAATGCAGAAGGATGTCATTGAACAAATGGTGAAAGAATTACTTGATTCTGGGGTTATTCAACACAGCTCTTCTCCATTTGCTTCACCAGTAGTTTTGGTGAAGAAAAAAGATGGGTCGTGGCATATGTGTGTAGATTATCGTTCCTTGAATAAAGCAACAGTTAGGGATAACTTTCCCATTCCTTTGATTGAGGATCTTGTGGATGAATTAAGTTCTGCAAAGATCTTTAGCAAGCTAGACTTGAGGGCTAGATATCATCAAGTAAGGATGAAAGAGGAGGATATTTTCAAGACTGCATTTCAAACTCATTCAGGACATTATGAGTATTTAGTGATGCCTTTTGGCCTCACTAATGCCCCTTCCACTTTCCAGGGTATCATGAACAATATCTTTGAAGGGCTTTTAAGAAAATTTGTATTAGTTTTTTTTGATGATCTATTGGTGTATAGCAGCAATTTAGAGGAACATGTCAATCATTTACGGACTGTTCTATCAGTTCTTCGGGCTCATAGTTTTTATGTCAAACGAAGCAAATGTGCTTTTGCTACTAACCGTATTGAATATTTGGGTCACATCATTTCAGACAAAGGGGTGGCAGCTGATCCTCAAAAATTACAGGTTGTGGCTGATTGGCCTACTCCAAAGTCAATCAAGGAATTGAGAGGTTTCCTAGGCCTTTCTGGATACTATCGACGATTCATAAAAGGATATGGGAGTCTAGCTCATCCACTTACTGAACTGTTGAAGGCTAATAACTTTAAGTGGTCTTCTCAGGCAGAGGAAGCATTTTTGAAACTGAAACAAGCACTTATTGCAGCTCCAGTGTTGGCTATACCTAATATGAAGCAACCTTTTGCAATTGAAACTGATGCTTCAAGTATTGGTATAGGTGCAGTTTTGATGCAAGGTGGACATCCCGTAGCTTATGTTAGTAAAGTTTTATCTCCTAAGAATAGGCTTTTATCAGTGTATGACAGGGAATTGTTGGCTATTGTCCATGCTATTTCTAAGTGGCATCAGTATCTTAGTGTCCAACATTTTACTATCACCACTAATCAGAAAAGTCTAAAATATCTCTTAGAGCAACGTTTATCCACTCCTTCTCAATACAGCTGGATTGCTAAGTTTATGGGGCTTCAATATGAAATTGTTTATCGAAAGGGTAAAGATAATGCGGCAGCAGATGCTCTTTCTAGAGCTTCACATGGGGAACTTCTCCAACTTAGTTTATCTTCAGTGTCAACTGATCTTTGGGAGGTAATAAGACAGCAGTGGTTTACTGATTCTCATTTACAGCAGTTGATTAAAGATTTATCACAGAATCCAGCATCTCATTCTAAGTTCAAATGGCAGAATGAATGTTTAACTCGCAAAGGTAAATTAGTGATTGGTCCTGACCAAAAAGAACTGAAGAAGAATATTTTATTGTGGCTTCATGTTTCTCCACAAGGAGGACATTCAGGTGGTCATGCCACTACCAAACGTATCAAAACTTTGTTTTATTGGAAAGGGATGACTAAGGATGTCAAGCAATTTCTAGCTAACTGTGAGACATGCCTTAGATGCAAATATGAACAAGTCGCTAGTCCTGGAAGTCTTCAACCTCTTCCAATACCACAAGGGATTTGGCATAGTTTGGCGATGGATTTCATTATAAAACTCCCTAAATCTCATGGCAAAGACACTGTTTGGGTCATCATTGACAGGCTCAGTAAGTATGCTCATTTCTTGGCCCTTGCTCATCCGTTCACAGCAGCTGATTTAGCCCAAATTTTTCTTGATAATGTTTATAAGCTACATGGAGCACCTGCTAATATCATCAGTGATAGGGATCCTATATTCACCAGCAAGTTTTGGCAAGAGTTTTTGGCCAAATTGGGCATTTCTCAGAATTTATCTACTGCATACCACCCACAGTCAGATGGTCAAAGTGAGGTTTTGAATAGGTGCCTTGAACAATACCTTCGTTGTCTTACTTGGCAAGCACCTCATGAATGGGCTCGTTGGCTACCTCTTGCGGAATGGTGGTATAATACCACATTTCATACTGCCACTGGTTTTACACCATATGAGATCTTATATGGTCAAGCTCCACCTATTCAGCTTCCCTATTTGCCTCAGGAATCTACTGTGGATGTTATTGATCGTAGTTTCTCTGCTAGAGAACAGATGTTACAGAAGTTAAAAAGGAATTTATCAGTTGCCGCTCATCATATGAAACAACAAGCTGATAAGCATCGCAGTGAACGCACATTTAATGTTGGGGATTGGGTTTTTTTGAAACTTCAACCCTATAGTCAGATTTCAGTTGCTGCTCGGACTTCTAATAAGTTGTCCCTTCGTTATTTTGGACCTTATCAGATCATTGCCAAAGTGGGTGCTGTCGCTTATACCATTCGGCTTCCTCCTAGTTCCAGAGTGCATCCAACATTTCATGTTTCCCTTTTGAAACGCTGTCCTGATCCAGCTATTACTGTGCATCCATTGCCAGATGAATGGGGCCTTCATCATGAGAAGCGTGAACCTGACAAGATTCTTGATCGTCGGGTGGTTCCACGTAAACACCGAGCTGTGACACAAGTACTTGTTCAGTGGAAGGGTGAGCTCCCAGAAGAGGCTACATGGGAGTACTGGTTTGATCTTCAAGAGCAATTTCCTACATTTCTGCAATCTCTGAATCCTTGAGGACAAGGATCTTGTTAAGGGGGGGTGGTTGTTACGAATTGTTTTATGGACATGTTGATCATTTGTGTTTGTTTAAGGGCATTTCTGTATTTTCCTTGTAATTGCATTGGTTAGTCGTTACGGTGGGGAGACCTTTTATTCTGTTGAATGTTTATGAGCGGAGGCATGCGAATTGATGCTCTTCGTTTCTTTCTCAACTCTTCTCTTCCTCTTTACTTCCCTATTCTTCCTTTCTATTCTTTTCTTTCTGCTTGATTTCCAGATTGTAACACCAAGAACGATTGACTTCCAAACATTAGCTTCTTCTCATATGTGCGAAGCAATGCTGGAGTCCTTACAAACATTTGCATAATCTCATCTTTGGAAAATCCACAACTTTGAATCAATTCCAACTTTCTATTAAACTTAACCATCGTCAAACTACTAATTGCATCAAGTGCATGTACAAACTTTCTTGAGTTTATGGAGAAACCCATGCTTACAGCTCGTGAAACATTGTTTCAAATCAAAGACTCTTTTGCAAAAAAAAGGCGAGGGTTTTGTTTCAGTAACGTTGAAAGCTGAGACCCAAAGATCCCAGAGCTCTGCAAGAAAGCAGCATTTCGTAAAACGTTTCTGTGCATTGGGACTATCCAATTCCCAAAATTGTGCAACAACTGAATTAAATCTTTCTCGTCATCAAGAATTTTCCTAATAGTCTCCACAGAGGGTACCAACATTTTATTCAAACTACAAGACAAAAGAGTTGAATTCTTGGAAAGAAGCTTGCCCAACTCAGAACCCTCAAAACCAAGTTGCTGAAAGTACTCAATTTTTGGCGTCAGGGTTACATCGATAGATGAAAACAATATTTGGGGTCGATGAGAAATCATAGATTGAATCTGGACTCCAGAAAATCCAATCTGTTTAAAAAAATTCGGCTCGTACAAAGGTTGCTGAGGACACCTAGCCCGAGAAATTCATTTTGAAATAAAGACGGATTGAGCTATGGAGAATTTGAGATTGGTGCTTAGGTAATCAATGATGGAAATGTGCTCCGCTGAGGCTTGTATTGGCGAAGAAACAGTAGAGAACAGAGAAGGAAAAGATCTGGACAAATTACCCAGAGAATACGAAAATAAGGGGTTTGATTTGAGAAAATGCATTGCTCCACTAGAATGCAAACTCATTCTCACGAAATACCCTAATTCAAAGTTTCGGCTTCCTGATCACTCTGAAGCAGGTGTAAATGGCGAAAAGGAAATGAAGCGAGTGAAGATATGTATCCTAATTCAAGCATTGGGCATACCTGAAAGAGAGATTGGAGATGGAGCTTCAATGGAAACAAGGCTGGCATGTGTTGCAGAGCCGTGGAGCTTGGAGTGGCGGTCTGTAAGGGTCTATTTTCTATTTGGTTCAAGCGAGAGAAGCGGAGGAGAGGAGATTGAAGGAATTTTGATGGGGAGAATTGGCGGAGAAGGGATTAGAGAGATTTTAATAAAATGTTGTTTGGTTCATAAAAAAATTAGAGGGAATTAAATACTCTCTTCTCTAAAAAAATTTTAATTTAAAAAAATTTATAAAGGAATGAGGGGAAGGAATTGGAAGAGATTAAATTCTCCTCAATTCTCTCCAATTTTATTTGTTAAGGGACGGAATTCAATCCCCTCAATTTCCTCCCCTCCCTGTAAAAAATTCCCAACCTCTAAGGAATGAGAAAGGCAGTTGAACTTGAGGGAGGGGTTCAATGTGGGGAGCGGATCTGGTGCACCTCCTCAACGAAGTGCGCCGCTAACACATCTTTTTTTATTATTTTCATTTCATTGGTTAGTGCCATGCGTCATTTTATTTCGTTCTTCCTTTCTTTTTTTCTTTTTTCGTCAAATTTTTTTGACACAGTAATTAAATGCAGTGAAACACTTTTTTACCGGTAAATATTATTTCCTCCTACCCAAATAAAAAATCAACATTTTAAAAAATCATCAACTATAAAATAAAAAGTTATTAAAATAAATTATATTTTTGTATAATTATATGATGTCCTATATTAGTGGATTATATTCAAGTATTTTCAAGTCAAATGGGATAGTTCACTAATGCGATTTTTCCATTTATAATATTTAAACTTTCAACATTATTTAAAAAGAATGAGGTTCCTTTCACTTACTCTACCCACATTCATATAAAATAAAAAATTATTACTAATTATATTATTTTATATCATGTACTTATACAAATTAAAAAAGCATTAAAGGTAAAAAATAAAATAAACTTAAAGTTAAATTGTTCAATTTTAATAATAGCCAATATAAATGATGAGTTTCTCAACATGAAATTCAATTTTTCTTAACCCCTTACTTGGATGGGAAAAGAAAAATAAAGGAAAAAATGCATTTAAGAAAAAAGTGAGAGAAAAAGAAAAGTGAAAAGAAAATAATATATAGATCTTATATGTTTTTTCTCTTAATTTTTCTCTCTATGCGAGCTTTTGTAGAGAAAAAATCTCCTTAGCTAAATTACCTACATATTAGTTTTGTTTTACTTTCCTACTTTTTCTTTCTTTCATACTTTTTCTTCTTTTTCTTATGTTATGACTCGATACTATGCTCTTTCAAAGATAAATATTGGTATGCTATATATTTTAAATTTTAAAATTATTTTATAATTTCTTAAATAAAAAATAAAATTGGATAAAATAATTATAAATTGAGATTAAAATTTAAATTATGTTTTAATTTTAATCAGCATTAATTATGAGAATTATATAAATAATATGATAAAATAATAAATTAATAAATTTTAGAGGTGTCTGAAAGAATTGCTGGATTCTTGTAGTAATCAAATTTCAAACTTCATGCAGTATGAGGCATTAACTTGACGACATATATAAAGCTAAATAAGACCAAAAACACAGTTCATTAATAATGAGAAAGCATATCAAATTAGAAAGGAAAAAGATGGAAAGAAAACAAGAAGCAAAAAATATTTTGCATGACAATACCATAATTCAATTGAAGGATATACCACATGGCACTCACGTATAAAAGTAAAAGATAAGTTATGATATAACATAAAAGTGACTGACTAGAAATATCATTTATGGCTAACGAACACACACCCACAGCCTCATACTAATATGGTACTTTAGAATGGAAACTATCATGGGATGCACAATGATCAACATTTAGTTTTATTTGAAGATCATTTCATAATATGATGCTTGATAAATACATTTATAATTGACTATTTTGTTGCCTAGACAGTATGATGCAAGACATTTCTTTAAAAAGAAGTCACTTTGATGGACGATATGAATGAAATTTTATGTCAAATGCATTTTAAATGATTATTACGTAATAACAATTTATCATATGATAAATATAAATTTAGAAAGGAACTATTGTTAATTTTTCATTTACAAAAAATAAATATACCAAATGTATACTATTGGAATTTGTATTTTGTATCTTTTATTGGATTCGATATGTATTAGATATAAAATTTTTGTTCATCCTGTGCATCGCGTGGGGAAAAAAATGCAGTTAATCTAAAACTCTCATTAGACTATCTAATTTAATGAGGAGTATTAGCAGAAAAAATTATTTAATGTACTAAATATCCACATTTATTTCTTATAACTTGGACTAAAACAACTATTTCTAATGCATCAAATACTCATTAGACTCTCTAGTTGGAGACATTGATTTTGTAAAAAATTACTATATTCATAAAATATCTTTAATAAAAAACATTAATATTGATCCATATTAATATTTAGATAGAGAAATTTAAAACTATTAAGGGTATTTATGGAAATTACCCTTTAACGCTTTACTAAATTTTAAAAATGCCTTTATATTAAAGATCATGAAAAATTTTTTTAGAAAAGCCCTTGCATTAAGGACAAAAGGGAGTATTTATTATGTAGGCTAAATCTTGTCTCCCACCAATTTTGACCTAGGCATTAAGTTTGCTGCCACAAGTGTGTATATATATAATATGAGAAATGCATAGAGTAATTTATATATATAATTCATTGTGTATTTTCTAATAAATTTTATCTCAAACATATGACAAATGCATGGAGTAATTTATATTTTAATTAGAACTTTTTTATACATTGTCAACAATTTAAATAATGAATTATATTATTAATGACTTATAAATAGAATGACTTATTTTTTTGGTAGAAAAATACTTGTTTTTTATTTTATTTTTATATTAATATCATAATCAGCAATAATATTTGTTTAATTACTTAAAAAAAGAGAAATATGTTCCATTTTATACAAATTTTACAAATTCAAACAAACTACAACTTTATTACTCCAAACAATAAAGTGTAATACAAAAAGTGATACATGATTACTTACCATTCACTGTTTCTTAAACTTGTCCTTAAAAAAAATAATGACAAACTACAAACCATGAAGTCATGTTTGGTTCGCTGGAAGTCTTCAGACTTCCATGAAAATAGCAATGGAATTGAAAAATATGGGCATTTGGTACTCTTGAAGCCGCTTACCTGTGAAGCCACTTCCATAAAAAATGATGGAAGTGGCTTCCTTACCTTAGGCAATGGAAGTCTCTAGGCTTCCATGGAAGTCTGGGCTCATGACAATTTTGCCCTCATCTACATCCTTGCATCCCACTCAGTGGTCCCAAATGACAACATCGATTACCCTCCTCTAATGCTGGTGATAGTCATCCCTCCCTACAGTGGCAACGATGAGCAATGGTGATTACCCTCCCACTCGTTGGTCCAAGATCTACAACAAAGGTCGCCCTCCATTTTCAAACCTTCCATTCCTTCAAACCCTCCATTTTCAAATAGGGACAGACAAGATCAACCTTCATCAAGATCGACCTCCATCAAGATCGAAGCACCACCGTTGCTTACAACAGGAGACTCATCCTTTGCTGACACCAAGATTGACCTTCATCGCAACCACTAACACCAAATCGAAGAAAGGCAATGATGATGGACAATGATGGATGGTACGAGATTCTTCAGTCATCAAGCTTCCAACAACGTTGATGAACATTGTTGTTGGATTCCCAAATCTAATCCATTTTTTTTTTCATTTTTCTATGATGTGCTTCTTATTGATTTTTGATTCCTAAGTTCATGGACTTTGGTTTTTGGTGGTGGTAGTGGATGGTGGCTATTGGTGGTAGCGAATGGTGGTTGATGGTGGCTATCTTCGGCAGTGGGTAGTTTTGGGTCAATTGAGCTTTTTTTTCTAAATTTTGGTAAGGGTATTTTGGTCCTTTCCTAATATAAATTTACATATTAATTAAAAAATTACTACACTTCTTTGGACATACCAAACATGTTTTTAAATCTCACTTCCTCTTCCATTTCTACTTCCACTTCCACTTCATTAAAAAACATTTCTACAAACTAAATGAGGCATTAGGCATTCTTTTTCCTCTTGGACATAATTCTCCCAAATGTGCAATACAAAATATAATTCCTTTCTTACTTTCACCTTTTGCTTCTTGATAGATTATTTAGCACGCTCCAAAAGGTGAAATTAGGAATTTTGTGATGGTTCCCAAAGAATTTACCACATCCTAGCTGCATCTAAAAGCCTTCAAAGAGATATGCAATGAATAATAAAAAGAATTAAAAACAAAAAGATAAAAATTAAAAATTAAATAAACTCACAAAAAATGAAAATAAAAAAAGATGTTCTTAAAAAATGGCCATGGTATGTTATATATAAGTGAGCATAGATCAAACTAGTATTAATTATTAAATTAATCATAATTTAAAATATAGCACTATGTAATTCAATCTTTCAGGATCTAATTGTGGGTTAATGTCTACGAAATTTAAATCATCAGTCAATTATATGGAATCAATTATAAGAAAATGAAGATTCATATAACAATGAAGCTCTCAATAGCAAAACATTGATTATTATCCCCAAGATAAGCTCATTCAACCTTGACCCTAGCAAGCAATGAGATGGAATGAGAAAAAAAATACAAAAAGAGCAAACCATCGTTTTCAACCGCAAAAAAAGAAAAAGGGAATTTTAACAAAATTATCCTTTCTCATTTTCACCACAGAGTTGATCTATCTACAAGTACTTACAACATAGATAGGGGTACACAAAATTTAGCAACTTTCTCCTTCACCATGTAGAGAAAAAGAAATATGGAGAACATGAAGCAAATTAACAAGAAAACAGAAGAAAAGAAATAATAGTAAATCTTGACATATATTTTTAGCAAGAATAAAGTGAAAAAAATAAAAAAGGAAATATTGATGGTGAGGTATTGTGCCTGATTGGAATTATTTGCATTAGGAGTCTTCGTATTTGGCAATCACCACCTCCTGTTGAGTAGTACATCTTCATAATCTCTAACTTTGACATATACTTCTTCAGGAATACCTCCTCATGCAATTCTAACATTATCATAAAGAGAAATTAAGGACATGTATGATTTCTGTTTTTAAAATCCATTTTCTATTTTAAAAATAAAAAAAATTTGTTTGGATAGGTATTTTCCTTTTACTTGTTTTGAAAACTTGTCACTCTTTTTTATTTTTGTTTTTAAAACAAGAAAACAAAAACAACTTTTCATTTCTTATTTTTGTTCACATTCACCATTGACTATCATTGACCAATGTCAACAACTGCTGACTACCACCATCTGTAATCGGCCATCACCAACCACCACTGATCATCCTTGATTGCTATTAATTACTGCCAACCATCATCATTGACTATCAACCACCATCAACTATCATCAATTGTTATTGACTACCATTAACTGTCGCCAACCACTACCAACCACGAGTGACCACTATTGCCCATGGCCAACTATTACCAGCCATGACTGACCATCACTAACCACCATCGATCGCTGTCAATCACAATCAACTACCATTACCGTCATTGACCATCGTAAATTATCATTAACCACTACCAACAACCATAGATCACTACCCATTGTCACCAACTGTTACAAACATTGTCAACCTTCGTTGTCCATCAGTATATATCACCTTATTCTCTGCCAACTGCCACGATCTATCATAGGCTATCAATTTCCTCAAAAATTGTTTCCAATATATTTCCAAATGGCCTTTTTTTAAGATGAGATTTTTCAAAACAAATTATTCAAGCAAATTTTTTTATTTTCTTGTTTTCAAAATTTGTTTTGGGAAATAGTTTTTATTTTGAGAATATAAAAATAGTGAAGGAAATCAATCATGCCCTAATTTATTGATTGGGGAAGAGCAATTTGATCACCCTTTTGAGGACCTAATTGCTCATATTAGAGACCTTCTCAGCCGTAGATGGAAAGTTCCAATTAATTTTTTCGTGTAAAGATGCTAACGAGTGTGCCATACTATTAGCTCAAAATGCTTCTTCTTATACATATCACAATTTTTGCACATACCAGCAGGCCCCCTCTTTTTGTGCTAGGCTGCTGGACCCTCATAAGAGTGTTTAACAGTCTCGCCTCTCTTGCATATATCCTCATTTGATAGTTAATAAGATTATTTTTCATTTAAAAAAATACTGGAAAAGCATAATGATAACACAAAGCATAGTTCCTTTCATTCTTTCAGCTTTTGCTTCTTGATAGATTATGATTGCCAAATAATTTACCAGATCCAAGCTGCATCTAAATAGCCATGACAAAGATATGCAATGAGCAAAAAAATGAAAATTAAAAACCACGTTTCCAAATTAAAAATGGCCAAAGACTGGTTATATATAGGTGAGCATAGATCAAATTAGTATTAATCATTCAATGATCAAATTACTCATAATTTAACATATGGTAATATTTAAATAAATCATTCAGGATTAATTGCAGGTTAATGACTACAAAATTTAAATTACAAGTCAATTATACGTAATCAATTATAAGAAAATGAAGATTCGGATAACAATGAAGCCCTCTGTAACAAACATCGATTATTGTACCCACGATAAGGTCATTCAACATTGTCCTTAGCTACAAGTACCTACGACATAACTGGGCGTACATAAAATTTAGCAGCTATCTCCTTCATCATGTACAGAAAAGAACTATGGCGAACATGTAGCAAATTACTAAGAAAGCAAAAGAAAAAGAAATAGTAGCCAATCTTGAGATATATTTTTAGCAAGAATAAAGTAAAAAAATAAAAAATTGACCAGGAAAAATTAATGGTAAGGTATTGTATCTGATTGGAATTTTATGGGCCTAGTGATTTTATGGGCCGCACTCATTCTAGAAGAAGGCCAGAGAGGGATCCATGGTGAAAGCGGGTGATAAACAGAGTAAATATACTATTATTGATCTTCCCAAAAGATTTGGCTTGGACCAATGCTAGCGAGAAAGAAATTGTTAGATAATGATAGTTATTCTGTCAAAAATCCAGAATACAATACCTCCATTCACACGCCAAATATCAGTTATTCAATGAATCAGGTGTGTCAATTCGTGCATAATCCTAGAGAAGTCCATCTCAAAGTCACAAAGGGAATTTTGCTTTCAATAAAATAAGCAGTTCTAGAAGGGGTTTTCTTTCTTGCAATAGGAAAGAAACTTGATTGTTTTTCTTTGCTGGTTGTCTGGTCTCGAGAAGAAGCAAAAAGTTGAGAATTGTTACTTTATAAACTAATGAAACAAAATACCAAGCTATTGAAGCAATCGTTACTGGCTCATCTTGGTATAAACAAAAGACTAATGCAATGCTAAAGAAATGTTGCCAAACCAAAGATAAAGCTAAAAATAGTAAATTTAAATATAAAATAAATGTCAAAATTAAAATATCAATTCACATTCTCTCTATTCTCCAAAATCCACATATTCTCAGGTACCCTAAGCCTCACACAGAAGCCTGTAAAACAAAACTTGTTGGTGAGTATTTATGTGGAAGCATCGTCCAGATTCTGACCCCTAAAAGCCTCCAATAAAGCCTCTTCATTATCACTAAACTTCAAAATATACCTCTCTAAGAATTTCTCCTCCCGCAGTTTTAGCACTGCAATAAAACTTGGATTTTTCTTTAGCAAATTTTTTGAGATTAGCAGCTGTAAAACCTTCCATCGAGGAATCACCCTATTCTCCATGCTTAAAATCAAAATCGAAGGGTTTTTAACCAATAGTGACTTAGGCAGCATCATTGCATTCAAGAACACTTGAATTCCAAACTATAGCTTTTTCTCAGATTTGGAAAGCAATGCCGGAGTTCTTATAAACATTTGCATGGTCTCATCTTTGGAAAACCCACAACTCTGAATTAATTCCAACTTCCTGTTAAACTTGACGTTGCTCAAACCACTAATTGCCAAGAGCCCATGTACCAACATTCATGAGTTTAAGCAAAAACCCATGTTTACATAGCTCGGGAAACATTCTTTTGAAGCAGAGACTCTCGTGCAACGAAAAGGCGAGCATGTCGTGTCAGTAACTTTGAAAGCTGAGATTCAACAATCCCACAACTCTGGAAGAGAGCAGCATTACGCAAAATTATCCGGTGATTTGGGATTATCCAATTCCCGTATTCGTGCAGCACCTTAACAAAATCCTTCTCATTATCAACAATTTTCCTAATGGTCTCCACAGAGGGGACCAATATTTTATCCAAACTATGAGTCAAAAGAGTTGTATGCTTGGACAGAAGATTACACAAATCAGAACCCTCAAAACCAAGTTGCTGAAAGTACTCAATTTTAGGTTTCAGGGCTTTATCGATACGTGAAAACAATAAGTGGGGTCGATGAGAAATCAAGGATCGAATCTGGATTTCAGAAAATCCAATTTGTTTGAAAAAATTTAGCATGTACATAGGTTGTTGAGGACACCTAGCCCGAGAACCTTGTTCCGAAATATAAATGGATTGAGCTTTGGAGAATTTCAGGTTGGGGCTTAAGTAATCAATGATGAAAATGTGTTCGGTTGATGCTTGAGCTGGCGAAGAAACAATAGAGAACAGAGAAAGAAAGGATCTGGACAATTTCTTAAGAGAATGTGAACGATTGAGGTTCAATTTGAGAAAATGCATTACTCTGCTAACTTGTGACATTGAAGCAGGTGAAATCGTAAATGGAAAGAAAAGATCTCTACGCTAATTCAAGCACTAAGAATACCTAAAAGAAAGTTTGGGATTGGACCTTTGTGGAATTTGGAAGGAAGATGATAGCTTGAGTTGCAGTGGGATGAGCCAGCGATTCTGCTTTTGTGCCGAAGTAAAGAGGGAGATGGTATCATCTGTGATGCGATGGGTATGATTGGAAGTTGAATTGGGGAATTTGAAAGCTACAACACGCCTTTGAACGCATCGCTCAAGAGATTCACGTCATATTTTGTGTTTTGTATATTTTAGTATAATGTACTCTGTGTTATTGGCAAAAAAAAAAAAAAATACTCTGTGTCATGAATTATAAGCCATATTTTTTTAAGATTAAAATTTTAAAATATAAGTTATTTTATTAAATTTATATATTATTTAATTTTTGTTTCTCATTTTTATTTTTTTATTATTTAAAAAAGTTATAGTAAAAAAATTAAGAAAAATACATTTAAGATGAATTATAATTGAATAAAGATGATTTTTAAAAATATTAAGACTTTCAATTAATTTTTTAAGTGCGTGTGAGGTAGATAAATATGATTTATAATAGAGAACCAAAAGAATATATTTTTGGTTAAAAGAAAAACATTTTCTAATAGATTTTATCTGAAACTTATGTATTAAAAACTAGATCAGCAACTAATAAATAATTTTATATATTTTAATTACATACTAAATATTTTAAATAATAAAAAATATAATAACAGAAATGTATATAAAATAATTATGTTAAATAAAAATAACAATTAAATTAAAAAATTAAATTAAGTAAAGATAAGAAGCAAATATATGATTTCATAAAGTTAATAAATATTTTATAATTTAAAAAATAAAATGAAATAATTATGAGATGTAAGACATCTATGATGTATACAGTTATTTTATACTTTATGATCTTATTATATATATATATATATATTTTAATCATTTGGTCATTAATCTTTCTTTCGCCATGCTTATCAAGTATGAGTATGCATAAATTACAGTTTAGAAAACATATGTTAAATTAAAAAGAAGTAAAAAAATTGACTAATATGACTAACTGAATCATGGATTTTGATCATTTTATGACTAGTTCGATTGATTCTCATTTGGATAAGTACATTGATTTTTTATGAAAAACTTGGATAATTCATCGATTCTTTTAGTCTAATTGACGAGTTTGGTTCTTCATACCATGCACGTCTAAATCATGTGAGACAAATAGAGTAATTTATGTTATTCATTTTTCAATTTCAATATTTAACAAAGATACATTTTTATTTTGTTTTTTATAAAAAAAATTTTAAATGTTGCACCCTAAAATTTCTTATTGATAATTATTTTGTACAAATGAAATTCATTTTTTAATTTTATCCTTTAATTTTAGTTTTAAAATTTTTTTATTACATAAGAAGAATTTAAACATTGACCTCTACCCACACTTACTAAACTAGCCTCAAGTAGCATAAATTTTATTTTCATCCCTTAAATTCATTCAGTCATAATTTCATTTTTTTAATTTTACCTTATATTTTCATATATTAATTTCATTTGGTTTCAATTTGATCAATTAAGTTTGCTTTATATTTTACTTTTCATTCTTAGTTTTTTGTTTTCATTTTAATATTATTTTAAAAATAATAATATGTTTCTCTTAACATTATTAAATTAAAATTAAAATATCAATAAAAGTTATACCTGATTTATTAAAGTAAATTGAAATTGTTAGTTAAGTAAGAGTAGATTGAATAAAATTAAATAACTAAATTGAAATCTGTTTGGCTTCACTGAATAGCTAAATTTTTTTTGGGGGAATTACATTTTGAGATCAATATGTAGAATTAATCACAAAAAAAGATTTTTGACTAAATACCAATGGTAAAAATTAGAAGATTGAGTCGCAAAATTAGGAGAAGAAATAGTAAAAAAGTCTGCTTTGTAATTAATTTGGGATGTTGGTCCAAAGTGTGATTTCCCCCATTTTTTTTTTCAATTACAGGTAAATAGCTAAAATTGAGGAATATGCCTAGCCTTTAAGAAAAAATCCCACTTAGAAGATGATTAAAACTCAAGACCCGACCTAAATAGGACATGGATCAATAAGGTGAGTCTGACATAGTCAATGAATTCAGCCCACAGGTGAAGCCCAAAGCGCAAGAGCTTGGAGGGGAATGGAGTGGCGGCAAATTTTGAAAAGTATAGTTATGAGAAAAATGGGACATGGGACACGAAATGTGGTATGTGAGACTTGGCGTGCCAAAGTATTGAGTTAGAGATCTAGAAGCCCCAAGAGCACTTACACTCTCTTTGGTTGGATCACAGGAATGGGTTAGATGAGGTGCTCCAAAATTTAGTCCTCACATCACACTAGTTACTCTGTTTGGTTGCTCCAAAGTCATGTGATGACCATACATGAAGTGAACCCCATCACATCAATTAATGTAATCAGCTTTACCTACAATTTGTTATGTGAAAGGGATTACCTCACTGTAATTATTTGTAAAATATCATAATACTCTCCATGAAACAAAAACATTTCAAACCAGTTTCATTCTCCATCTGTCTTTTCGTGTTCGAGCCCAAGCCCTTCTTTCCTCCCTCTACATTCGACCAACACCATTGTGCTCCTCCCTCCACCGTCCTGCTCTTCCACCATCTTGCTCCTCCCTTCATCATTTTTGCTTTCGAATCAATTCATGGATCTAGCCTTCGTGTTCATCTCCACCATCGAGCAATCTAGCTGTCCTGCTCCACCCTCCATTGACCAACACCTCTGACTATGTTCGGCTCCATTGTCACCTTTGAACTTTGCTTTCAAATCAATTGCTAAATCTCACCTTTGTGTTCATCCCCACTTGTGACCGATTTGGTCGTTCAGATTTCATCATTCACCTCCAGATCTAAACCTTTGTCTATTTTCCCCCCCTTCTTTTAATGAGCTACTAATTCAAGCGTTGAGAAGGAAGATGGAGGGAGAATGGTGATGTGATTATGTGGGTGAGTGACGACAATGTTGATGCAACCAAGAAGAGGATGATAGGGGAGGAAGGGTTTTTTTTTGTTCTGCAAGGATAAAATGGTATTTTCATATTTATTTATGTATTTTATTTAATAAAATATAAACATTATCTTCTCCTATCTAAATATCATATCAAACAAATTCTCATGTAATCATCATCCCCTCACATCCTCTCATACCTTTCATATTACGTCAGTTAACCCCTTTAATAATTGAACCAAACAGATTGTTAAGGTATCTTTGGGAGTTTAATATGGAATGAAATGGAATAATCATTAATGGAATAGAGCAGAATAGAATAGAATAAAATAGAACATAATGTTCCATTATTTGAGAATTTTAAGATAGAAATGAATGGTTTCATTTAACCATTATTTGGGAGTTATTATAAAATTAATAGAATAGAATGATTTATAATATTTTCTTTCCCATATTATCCTTATATTTCAAGTACAAAATGTTTTTGAATAAATTTCAAATACTTTTTCCCAAATAGCCTTTCTACAATGAGATTTTTTGTTTGTTTTTATTCTTTATAAATATATAAGATTATAATTACAATTTGTTAAGAAAAAAATTAGGGCTTGTTTAATTCAGTTTTTAAAAACATTTTTTCTGTTTTTGAAAATAGAAAAACAAAAATACTTGTTTGGTAAACCTGGTTTTTATAAACTATTCTGAAAAACAGAAAAACAAAAGAACAGAAAACTCAGAACAACTGTAAGGTGTTTTGTAGTTTTTGTTCTGGAAAATAAAAGAAAAGGTGAAAAACACCCACCTTATTAATGGTAAAGTTATAAATTTTGAATAACTCATCTATCATTCACTAATTGTGTTTTTGAAAACAATCATTCAAACAGATTTTTTTATTTTCTTGTTTTCAAAACTTATTCTCGAAAACAGTTTTACAAAACTGTTTTGAGAATAATAAAATAGAAAACGTTGTCAAATAGGCCCTTATTCTCTGTTTTCAAATTCAAAGTCTTCAATAGGAAAAAAATAAAAATCCTCATGTTATGAAGAGACTGCGAGGATATTTCTATGCAGTTAATAGACAAGGGGATGACTTTATACAATGAAGAAAATCAGAGTGATGAGAAAAAGATCAACAATAAATATTAAAGATAAATGTGATTTAATAAGATTTAAGATAATTTTGTAAATATAATATAAATTTTAAGACATTTCATCTATGACCCCCCAATTTGAGGAGATAATAAAAATTGGATTTTGGATGGTTAAGGAGGGCTTGGAGGGCCTTCCTTAACCATTCCATTCTCTTATAAAAAATTCACCCAAATAATGATTCACTCCTTTTAACTATTCCATTTCGTTGAGGAAAAAAAAAAACTCCTAAACATAGTGTTAAGGATGTCTAATTCGCATATGGCCTATTTGCATGATACAACCCCAAGATCCCAAAATAGGACTTCATAAACAACAGTCAATACAAGCAAACCCTCTCAGGCAACAATCAACCACGCATTCATATATTCTCAGACCAAATTAACTACCTCTTTAAGGTGACATCAAGTCTCAACTTCCTTAACAATTCCAAGCATTCTCAATGCAAATTCTTACTTTGTTTGGTTCAAGAGATTTTGGAGGGGAGGGATAATTTTTTATCTTTTTTTTTTTAAATCAAATAAGGAAAAATAAGTATTTTTTCTCCTATTTCTTCATCTTCTTCCTGTCTAAAGACCAGAGGAAAAGTGCTCCCTCCCCTTATTTGATTTAGAAAAAAATAGAATAGAAAATTTTTTCTTCCCTCCAAAATCCCCCAAACCAAACAAAGCTGTGTCACAAGTCAAGCATTTCAGGAAGGCAATCTTCATTTAGATCAACATCATCATCCAACCAAGGAAATCTCAAGTTATCTGTTGTCAAGAACTTTTGTAAAATGCCACCAGTGTGGTGCTCGTCCTCTAAAGTTTCATGTTTTTCACTCAAGGCCTATTAGCATGTGTTCAACTGAATTAGTTCCCCAGGCCATTCATTTATATATATATATATATATATATAAGTTAAGCCATTCATTTTTTTTTGTTGTTTCATATTTCGTTTCGTTGGTAACTATTATGCATGTTGTCATCATGTACCTGTATTTTCCAATGAATTCACAATGTCAAGATCTCTTCCTTCTCGGCACTTTTACTTAGTCCTATATGTTAGATTTTCTACGAACCCGAACGAAGTTTCCACCAAACAAAATCAAATTAAATTAAATGATGAAATAAAAGCTAAGGTAAAACTAACATATGGAGCTGAAATTAACTTAAGATGAAAATATAACTGAACAAAATAGGAAGATACCAAATTGAAACTAAATAAAATGAAAGGATGAAAACGAAACAAAACTTTAAATTAGGAGACCACAAATGGATTTGAACATTTTCTTTTTCAAAATTAAAGCATTGAATAAGCTGCGTTCAGACTTCAGAAACCAATTTGCTGCAAAAAGTGGGTTTGGTTCAAACACAGAACCAAAAAAGCAAATTGATAGTTGTGTTGACTTGAACATGGATTTAGGGATCGATTTGCTTTGTCTCAAACATAGATTTAGAGCAACCAAATAAGCAAGTTGATGATTGAGTTAGCTCAAACTTGGATTTGAGTCTTGCAAATGGAAAATCAATCACACACTTGAGTACTTTGCATTGTTTAAAGAAATAAACCAAGCATTAAACTTGAGGTTATCTTACTTCGCGCGGTAGTATAATTCCATGCTGCTATTTGCAAAATGTGGAACCATAAGAACAAAGCCACGTTTGACAGTGATGAACTTAATCATGTATGTCAGCTTGTTTGGATCCTCATAACTACCTACAACAAAATGTACCATCCATCTCTCAATCACATGCGAAAGGATTTACTTATTGGGTGGCAATTATTTTCAGTATGGGATTGGATCAAAATGTAATAATATAGATTTTCAATAAAGGATTCTATTAAATGTATTTGAACATTTATGCATGCGCCAACGGAAGTTCATCTCAGAACCACCAAGAGAATTTTGCTCTAATGGAATTTCTTTCTTGTAATAGGAAAATCTGAACTTAACTGCACTTCTATTTCTGCTCATTTCTATTTCTATCCTGGTTGTTTAGTCTCGAGAAGTAGCAGAAAATAGAGGATAGTTTATTGATCAAGCACTGAAACAAAAAACTAAGCTATGCTAGCCACAGTTAAAGTCAGCATATAAATGTCAGTAAAGAGAAAAAAGAAAAAAAGAAAAAAGGGACAGCATATAAAAGCCCTTTTTTTCTTTTGGTGAAATAAAAGTCTTATTTTGTTTCCAATATATTATTCATATTATATAATTTTCTAGTAGCCACAAGTTTCAAAGGAAAACCAACTTTACTGCACAACGTTCTCTCTCTGAATAGAAACCATGTTTTAGAATTAATCTTTCCTACTCTCTTCTCTCTTCTCTTCCAATGATTATTATGTAGAAGCATCTTCTAGGCAGACCCTAGTAAGCCTCCAATATAGCCTTTTCATTATCTCTATACTTCAAAATGTACTTCTCCAATAATTTCTCCTCCTGCAGTTCTAACGAATAAAGAAAACTTGGATACTTCTTAAGTAAATTTTTTGAGACTATTGCACTCCAATGAGGAATCACCCTCTCCTCGAAGCTATAGTTCAAAATCATAGGGTTATTCACCAGTAGTGACTTAGGCAGCGATTGTATTCAAATATAATTGAATTCCAAACTTTAGCTTCTTCTCAGAAGTGTGAATCAAATGTGGAGTTCTTAGAAACTTGTTTCGAGATATAGATGGAATGAGCTTTGGAGAATTTGAGGTTGGTGTTTAGGTAATCAATGATGGAAAAGTGCTCCGCTAAGGCTTGAGTTGGGGAAGGAACAGTGGAGAAAAGAGAAAGAAAGTATCTGGACAAATTACTCAGAGAATACGGAGAGGGGTTTGATTTGAGAAACTGCATTACCCTACTAGAAAACAAACTCATTCTCATGAAATACTCTATTTCATAGTATTGGCTACCTGATAAGAGTGAAGAAGGTGTAAATAGCAAAATGAAAGAGAAGATCTCTATCCTAACTCAAGCACTGGGCACGAAGATGGTAGCTTGTGTTGCAATGCACATGTAATATTTTTAATAAATATAAATTAACTCACATTATTACTTTTTTCCAAATAAGAAATTTGTTTAGTATATTATTAGAGTACAATTACATATTTTTTTATACAAATAATAATTTTAAGAAGAAATCAAGATTCTTAGCTGCATTTAATTATGTTCATTTTATAAAGATTGGTGTAGAAACCGGATTTGAGCATGACAATTGACTTGTGTGGAAACCTATATGGCTTTTGTTTGCTTTAACTTGATGAATTAATGGTAGTATTTAGTGGCAAGGAATGCTATTTTTGTCCATATAAAATGTGCTGAATCTTTTTTTTTTTGGTAGTATTTAAGTGCTGGATCATATCAAGCACGCACGTACCACTCAATAGTTGATCTCAAAAAATTGGCAGGGATTTCAAATTAATAGCAATAATTACATCAACATCAGAAGGCAGCCATATAGTTACAAAAATCAGCCAAAGTCAAAAACGAAAAAGATTTCATTTTTCATTTGACACATATTTGTGACCCCACATTGTTATTCCTTGTTTTTATATCATATCTAATTGGGGGTCACCAAATGTTGCTTAAATTGACCAGAACAGATCGTATTTGTTTTACAGTTTACATAAGGTTTAATGGGTACCATAAAATCATACCTTAATAAAATGATATGCAATAGGAACAATCTCATCATGTGTATGTAGGTTTTTATTCATGAGGCCAGGCCAGAAATGGAGTTTCATAGAGATGACCAACAAGCAAGTACTATATGGACTATGATACTACATTACTACTCATAAGCTTCATGGGAATGCAACATTTCACTATTTTACAGAATCTTCAAAAGCTCTTCATATACGTGGCCCAAAAAACAAAAAAAAAGCTCTTCACATACCACTATTACTATGTATATACGTTCATCAAGGTGGCATAAATCAATGTTGTCCAAATCAAACCACACATTAAATCAGATAAGATACTGGTTCAAAGTTCAATGATTCAACCATAATCTAATTGAGATTAAATTTGTTGTAATTAAAATAATATATTTAAAATAAATAATACAAGTTTAAATAAATTTTATGACTTAATTAAAGTCTCAAACTAAATAATATTAAATTATTAATATATTATTCACTACAAACAAATTATTAATAAGGTTCATAACTCAATAGTTAAATCTAAATAAATTAATATTTATGCATAGTCACATTTTGAGTTCAAAATAATAAATTAATAATTCATTATTATATTATTTATTAAGTAAATATATAATCTTTAATAATTATATATCATAATAATGTTTATATAATATTATAATATATAAAGAAAAAATATTTTGTACTAAAAATAATATCATTTTATCTTAAAAACTAAAAAAATATTTTAATTTTAAAAAAAATAATATGGACCAGTTCAAGACCGGTTTTACTGGTTTTTTATCAGTTCTCACTAGTTTTGAGTTGCCCGGGACATCTTCTTTAACCGGATCAGACTAGACACTGGGCAGTTCAATCCGGTTCTCACAACATTTGTATAGACATATATTGGGTCTGAAATTTTGTCATGATATTTTGAAATGTGACAGTCAAAGAGGTCTTCACTCCACTGCTTCATGCTAAAGGCATAATGAACATATTGAGCTCCATTATCTCTAAAGTTGAAAGGAGAGACATCTTCCCAGAATTTGCATCATCAACAAAGCATCTTCACAGTAATACTATTTTCCAATACAGCTCAACATCATTGAATCAAAAACAGTTTGCATATGTTTCCCTCCAGGAATAGGTTAGCATAAGTGTTTCAATATATTCTACATAAATATATACATTCATACATATATATATATATATTATATTATGCCTTGTAGCTTCAAGTTTCTAAGGGAACCCAACTGTACTTCTAAATGTTTTCTGTCTGAATAAATACCATTTTTTAGACTTGATCCCTTATACTCTCTTCTTCTCTTCCAATTTCATCCTTGTTCTGCAACTTCTTTTCATCCCAAAGAATATCATCTACAGCTTCAATGGGAAGATGCTGCAATTCAAGAGCTAAGGCAGATAATTAAGTTAAATGAAAGCGGCATAGGGTGAGAGGGTTATTCTGAGAATTTTCCATTCTCTTTTATCCGTACTTACAAAATGAGATTATGATGAGTTGATTAAGAGCGACAATACCAGATAGTCATGAATCTAAATTTAAAACATAAAGTGAAAAATGTTATAAATCTAAATATAAAATAGACACATATATAAATTAAAATTTCAATTCTCTTCCTCCCTATTGTCCTCAATCCAAACATATTGTTAAGCATCCAAAGGCTCCAGCAAAGAAAATTGTAAAACAGAACTTGAATATTATGCAGACGCATCTTCCAGATTCTGACCCTTGTAAGCCTCCAATAAAGCATCTTCATGATTGCTGAACTTCAAAATATACTTCTCTAAAAATTTTTTCTCCTGTAATTTTAGCACTTCAAAAAAACTTGGATTCTTCTTCAGTAAATTTTTTGAGATTAGCAGTTGCAAAACCCTCCATCGAGGAATCACCCTTTCCTCCATGCTTAACATCAAAATCACAGGGTTATTAACTAATAGTGACTTAGGCAGCATAATCATATCCAAGCAAACTTGAATTCCAAACTTCAGGCTCTTCTCAGATTTTCCAAGCAAAAGTGGAGCTCTTCTAAATATTTGCATGCTCTCATCTTTGGAAAACCCACAACTTTGAATTAAATCCATCTTCCTGTCGAACTTAACGATGCTCAAACCACTAATAATCCGCAAAGCATGTACCAACATTGTTGAGTTTAAGCAGAAACCCATGTTTACAGCCCGTGAAACATTGTTTCGAAGCAGAGACTCTCGTGCAACAAAATGGCGAGAATCTCTTTTGGGTAAGGTTGAAAGCTGAGATCCAATGATCCCACAACTCTGTTGAATCAAGAGTTTTGATGATTCCAAACTAATATCCAAGTGCTTGGAATGAAGATATCAAAGGAGCTCAAAATGTTTCAAGTGAAGAAATTCTGAGTAATCTGTGCAAAAATTATTGTAGGATCATTAGTTTTGTTTAAATATGGGTAAAAGACTTTGATTTGGTCAAAAAAATATATTTTAAAACCTTGATTTTATGTTAAATCATGAAATATTTGAAAAATACCCACCAACAGACGAAGTTTGAAAAGTTTATATTGAACTGTCATGTTGGAAATTCGATCTTTGGCTTTGGAAATTCAAATTTCGAGTTAAAACTGAATAAGTCTGAAGAGATGCCTCTCTGACAGATGAATTTTGATTTTCCAAAATTTGAATTTTCATAAATGTCTGAAAGAAGCTTTTAGCAACAGACGAACTTTGGATGTTGAAAATTTGAATTTCAGACAAAATGTAACTTATAAAACTAGAGAAATTCGTCTGAAATAATGTCAAAGTTCATCTAAAATCAAGATTATATTGAGTTTCAAAATTGCTCACTGACAGACGAACTTTGAACATGGAAATTTGAATTTCAGAAGCTAAGGTTGTGAGTCTGTTACAAAGATATGTTGACATACAAATGACAGTGTTTATAAATTCGAATGATGAAGTAAGTCTGAAAAGAGGTCTCTCTGACAGATGAACTTCACATTTTTAAAATTTGAATTTCGAAGAAAATGAACTACTATGCATTTTTAGGATGCTACGGACAGACGAATTTTGGGGTTCCAAAATTTGAATTTCGAAGGTACTGTAGCAAATTGAAAATACTGTTCATGCTTAACAGAAAAACTTTCTACTTGAAAATTCGTATGTCACAATAAAGAAACATTTTCTAAGTTTCAAAATTCGAATTTCACTTCATGAACAGACGAACTTCGGTATTTCAACGTTGGAAACTTTAACCTTCGGTTCCTGCGAAATTCGTCTGTTGACCAACCGAAATTCGAATTTCAGTATGTCAGAAGCATTAAATGCGGTTCGTTAATTGATAGTTTTTCAGAGTAACCGTTGGATAACTTCTCCAACGGATAAATTTTGTCTCAAATGGATAGTTAGGACCTAAATCTATAAATACAACATCATTTAAAGTTGTGGGTAATGAATTAAACTTTGTATATACTGTTCTGCCAAATCTTCTGCTCAAAGACTTTTACCCTCTCACTTCAATATTTGTACTTCAACCTTCATATTCACTCCATTCAAGAGAGTTTAATCTTTGTAAACAATCTAATCTTCATCTGGAAGATAGATTTTCTTGTGAGGGGATATCACAAGGGATTGGGAAGCACTTTGTGAAAGTGTAGAGAGTGAATAAGTGAGCTCTAGAAAACAGAGCACAAACTGTGTACTATGGCATTTGCAAGAAGCCCACCGAATTCTTGCAGTATAGTGGAAAATCTCAAGTGGTGACTTGGGGACTGGACGTAGGTCAAGTGGAGAGACCGAACCAGGATAAATTTCTGAGTGTTCTTCTTACTATTACTACTCTTTCAGTTTGCTCTTTTTATACTCTGCTTTCATTATACTTTGCTTCCTTCACCTATTTCACTTTGTGCAGAAAATTTTTTAATCTTTCCAATTCACCCCCTCTCTTGGGAAGTCAGCCTAACTAACAAGTAGTATTAGAGCCCGGATTCCCATTCAAAGGATCTCACAGTCCGAGAATTAAAATAGCTGGCTTTGGAGAAAGCATATTACCAGAAGGGAACAATACAAATAGACTACCTGGCTTCAGTGGAGAGCACTATGGTTACTGGAAGATGAAGATGCAAATCTATCTCCAGTCAATCGATCTGGACATATGGTCAGTCATTCAGAAGGGAGACTTTATCCTAATGGCTTTAGAAGATGATGGAAAGTACAGAAAGAAGCCAGAAGCTGAATGGAATGAGGAAAATAGAAGAAGAGTCTTGCTGAACTTCAAGGAAAAACACTGTTTGGTCAGTGCCTTAAATCAAGACGAACTCTACAGAGTCTCACAATGCTCCACTGCCAAGAAAATGTGGGACACCCTGCAGATTGCTCATGAAGGAACAATTGGAGTTAGGGAGAATAAACTGAATACATGCATTGGAGAATATGAAAGCTTCAGAATGACTGAAGGAGAGAGTGTAAAAGAGCTACAAAAGAGATTCACCCTCATTGTGAATCAACTAAAGAGCCTGGGAAAGGAGTACACTCAAACAAAGAAAGTAAGGAAGATCCTCAGAGCTCTCCCTCTGGAATGGCAACCCAAAGTAACAGCAATAGAGGAAGCCAGAGGAGAATTAATGGCCTCTGTCACAGCTCTATTCGGCATCCTTGAGAAATATGAAGGAAAAATGAAAGCTCTCAAGGAGGCTGGACAAGACAGAAAGAAGAAAGGTCTTGCTCTCAAAGCTGCTGAAGAAAAGGAAGAAGAATCTGACAATGGAGATGAGCTGGATGAAGAAACTCTGGCTATGATGGTCAGAAAATTCGGAAGATTCTACAACAAGAAGAGAAACAAGAAAATCTTCAAGAAAGGAGCTGCTGGAGATAGCAAGAAAGAAGCAAAAGAGCCTATGACTTGCTATGAGTGCAAAATGCAGGGACACATCAAATGGGATTGTCCACAATTCCTCAAGAAGCAAGAGAAAGAGAAGAAAACTGCAGATAAAGGCAAGAAGAAAAGAGCCTACATCTCATCAATATGGGGCAACAGCTCAGATAAAGAAGAAGATGATGAAGATGAAATTGCCAACATCTGTCTCATGGCACTTGCCTCTGAGGAAGCCGAAATCCCATGCAGCAGTGATCAAGAAGAAGAGGTATATGAATCTGAACCTTCCTATTCTGAATTACTGGATGCATTTCATGAGCTACAGGATGAGTTTGTTAAGGTTACTAAAGAACTGAAACTAGCTAAGAAAAAGATTAACAAACTAGAATCTCAATGCAACATCTCTGAAATTGCTCCTCTACCTGTTACTGAATCTGTTTGCTGTAAATCATGCACTGAACTAAAGCAAACCAATGAATATCTAGTAAAAAGCATGTCTAGGCTTACTAGAGGTAAAGATATATTGTTTGCTTTAATGGGGAGCCAAAGAATATCACAAGGGAAAGCTGGAGTTGGCTATGATCCTTGTGCTGTAAAAGAAAAGATTAGGAAGAAAAATCAGAATGTATACATGAGATATTTTGTGCATGCTGAGAGCGATAGAAAGAAAGATCATATGTCACATCCCATTGAATCATATAATCAACCAAGGCATGCAAAACAAAAGTATTATCTGCATTGTTTTCTTCCTGCTTCTCAATCCAGCAGTCCCTGTACCACCTGTCATTTCTGTAACAAAAAGGGACATATTTCCAGTTCTTGTGCTACAAAAAAAATGGACTTGACAGGAAGGCTAAATGGGTTCCCAAAGGTACATCTGTATCTAGGGAAAAGACTACTGACAGAAAAGGACCCAAACAAATTTGGGTACCTAAAAGGAAAATATGAACCTTGTTTTGCAGGTCTGTCTCAAAGCTAAAAAGAGCAACAAATGGTATATGGACAGTGCCTGCTCAAGTCACATGACCGGTGACAAGGAGAAGTTCATCACCCTTAGAGACAAGAAAGGAGGAAAGGTGACCTTTGGAGGTGATCAATATGGCAAAATAGTCGGCATTGGCATTGTGGACAAAAATCCTGAAACATCCATTGAAGAGGTGTTGTTTGTGATTGGCCTCAACCACAATCTGTTAAGTGTGAGTTAGACATGTGACAGAGGAAATTGGGTGCTGTTTGACTCAAAGTTTTGCCTAGTCATCAGAAAAAGTGATCACAAGGTAATCCTCAAAGCTCAAAGGGATGGTAACTGCTATACTATTGATCTTGATGAACTTCCTCCCTTAGATTCTATCTGTTTGATTAGTCAGGATAATGATAGTTGGTTGTGGCATAGAAGATTAGCTCATGTTAACATGAATCAACTTTCAAAACTGGTTAAAAATGAGTTACTCACTGGCCTACCAAAAATCTCTTTTGAACAAGACAAAGAATGTGATGCATGCTTAAGAGGAAAACAAACTAAATCTTCTTTTAAACCCAAAAACGTAGTCACCACAACTAGACCACTTGAACTTCTGCATATGGACTTAATTGGACCATCTAGGGTAAAAAGCCTTGGTGGTAATCTATATGTGCTTGTAATTGTAGATAATTACTCTAGATTTACATGGACATTATTTCTTTCCTCTAAAAGTGATACCTTTGATGCATTTGTAACCTTAGCTAAGAAAGTGCAAAATGAGAAAGGTATTTCCACTGTGTCTATCAGGTCAAATCATGGAGGAGAATTTGAAAACTCATACTTCCTGGAGTACTTCAATGAGCATGGAATTGATCACAACTTCTCAGCTCCAAGGATTCCTTAACAGAATGGAGTAGTGGAAAGAAAGAACAGAACAATTGGAGAGATGGCTAGAGCTATGCTGAATGAAAAGGAACTCTCTCAAGTATTTTGGGCTGATGCAGTAAATACAGCAAGCTACATCATAAATAGAGCCTACATCAGACCAATCCTTTGGAAGACTCCATACGAGCTATACAAGGGAAGAAAGCCAAATCTGTCACATCTCCATGTGTTCGGGTGCAAATGCTTCATTCACAGCAATGGGAAAGAAAATCTGGATAAGTTTGATCCCAAATCCGATGAAGGTATATTTCTGGGCTATTCTAATAGAAGTAAGGCATATCGAGTTTTTAATAAAAGATCTAAATTAGTAGAGAAATCTGTGCATGTAGTATTTATTGAAAATGAAATTGTTTCCAAACATGTTACCAATGAGAATGATCTCATTTTGAACTTTGAAAAGTTAGATATTTCACATGAAGGTAAAATTGAACCTCCAAAGATATATGAATCTATTAACTTAGAGGAAGATATTCAGGAGAAAGAGTTTGAAGAAGAAAATAATGAAGAAATGTCTCAAGAACTCCTTAGAGCTTGGAGATATCAAAGGAATCATCATGTTGATCAAGTGATAGGGGATGTTCAAGAGAGAGTCAAAACCAGAAAACAGTTAAGGGATCAAATGATAAACTGTGCTTTCATTTCACAAATTGAACCCAAATGTACTGAGGAAGCCTTAACTGATGAATACTGGATTTTGGCTATGCAAGATGAGTTAAATCAGTTTGAAAGAAATAAAGTCTGGGATTTAGTACCTAGAACCAAAAATCATCCTGTCATTGGTACCAAATGGGTTTTTAGAAATAAACTAGATGAATCAGGATCAATAATCAGAAATAAAGTTAGATTGGTTGCTAAAGGATACAATCAAGAAGAAGGTATTGATTTTGAAGAAACCTTTGCTCTAGTAGCTAGATTAGAAGCGATTAGAATTCTGTTGGCATATGCATGCATGAAAAATATCTTGCTGTATCAAATGGATGTGAAGAGTACTTTTCTAAATGGATATATCATGAAAGAGGTTTATGTGGATCAACCTCCAGGTTTTGAGGACTTTACAAAACCAAACCATATTTATAAACTGAAGAAAGCTCTTTACGGTTTAAAATAGGCCCCTAGAGCATGGTATGAGAGATTAAGTAATTTTCTAACTGAAAAGGAGTTCAATAGAGGCAAAGTAGATACAACTTTGTTTACTAAGAAAGAAAATGAAGATTTACTTATTGTCCAAATCTATGTTGATGATATCATATTTGGTGCTACTAGTGAATTTCTTTGCAAGAAATTTTCTAAGTTAATGCACGGAGAATTCGAAATATCCATGATGGGTGAACTCAACTTCTTCCTTGGACTGCAAATCAAACAGTGTAATGATGGTATCTTTCTCAATCAATCCAAGTATCTGAAAGAGCTGCTAAAGAAGTTTGGAATGGAAAATGCCAAGCCAATGGGAACACCTATGGCTACTACGACCAAACTGGATATGGATGAGAAAGGGAAAATGTTTGACATAACTCAGTATAGAAGAATGATTGGATCCCTACTGTACTTAACTGCCAGCAAACCTGACATTATGTTTAGTGTCTGTATGTGTGCAAGGTTCCAATCATGTCCTAAAGAAACCCATGCAACTGCTGTGAAGCGTATCTTCAGATATCTTATTGGAACATCACAGATGGGACTTTGATATCCAAAGGGCAATGGAGAAGATCTCAAAGGATACACTGATGCTAACTTTGCAGGATCCAAAACTGACAGAAAAAGCACAAGTGGAACTTGGCAGTTTCTTGGAGGATCCTTGGTTTCATGGTTTAGCAAAAAGCAAAACAATGTGGCCTTATCCACGGCAGAAGCTGAGTATGTTGCAGCTGGAAGCTGTTATGCCCAAATCATCTGGATGAAGCAGCAGCTTGAAGATCTTGAGGTTGAAATGAAAGAGATACCAATCATGTGTGACAACTAAAGTGCCATAAATATCACAAAGAATCCTGTCATGCACTCAAGGATAAAACATATTGAAGTTAGGCACCACTTCATAAGGGATCATGTTCTGAAAGGAGAAGTTAGATTGGAATACATCTCAACAGAAGATCAAGTTGCTATATCCTCACAAAGCCTCTATCAGAAGACAGACATTGCAAAATCAGGAGAGAATTGGGTATGGTAAATCCCAATGAACTGTAAGTAATCCTTGTGCAATCCTGTTTTCATAGTTTTCAACTTTAAATTAATTCTAACTTAAGCATCGGAGTGAGTTTAATTTAAGTTGCAGGTGCTCCTCATGAGATTCAATGGAAATAAACTTGAAAAATGGAGCACATCAGAATGGAACAATCAAAAGTGAAGAAAATAACGAAGATTCTGTGTTTCTAGATCCATTCTGTAAGTTTTTAAAGTTGAAATTCATATTTTATTTGTGTTAGACGAATTTCCTTGATAAAATGTGTTTTTGAACTGGTCAGTATGGTCAACATTCAAATTTAGATGACCAACAGACGAACTTCAGCCTGTTATACATTGGAACAGTTCTTGGTGATATCTCAAAATTCGTTTGTTGGATCCTGGAAGTTCGAATTTTCAAAAAGCAAAATTTCAAAGTTATGTTTGTCCATCTTAATTATACAAATTATTATCTCTCAACATACGAATAGTGGAGAACCTTTACAAAAATGAAGAAATTCGAATTTCCAGTTCAAAATTCGTCTGTTGAATTCCGCACATCATGTTGTATGCTTGAAAGATGAAGTTTCATATGCTTAATTCGTCTGTTGTTTGATGTTTTGATTGCTACTTGATGTTTGCACTTCAAAATTTGAACTTTGTTGGAACAAAGTTCGTCTTTTCTTCTTGTGCTGCTTGATCCAAGCCACTGTCAGATGAACTTTCAGAAGAAAATTCATCTGTCAGTAAGCTTCGCTGGACGGTTTAACTCTTAACCGCTCGAAGTTTGAATTTTGACCTCTCAAAATTCGTCTGTCAGGCGGTTACTTACGTTAAAACCGACGGTTTTCCAAAGAACAGACACAACCCTACTCTTAACCACTCTGAGTCTGTTCTAATTCCCTCTTCAATGCTCTTCAATTCTAACCAAAAACCGTCATTTCCCACCAATTAAACTTCTCTTCAAATCCTATAAACCAATTCTTTGCTCCATTCTGCAACATTCTTCAGTGAAAATGGCAAGAGTAAAGAATCCTGAAGCTGGGAAATGAGAGGCACGACTAAAGAGGACGGTCAAATCCTAATATGCCTCGAAGGAAGGAGAAAAATCAAAGAGAAAAGCCGAATCCAGCAAGGCAACTCCCTCCAAACGTCAAAAATCTACCCCAAAGGCTGAATCCAAGAAAGCTGGACCTTCCTCACCGAAGAAAGCAGAACCTTCAGTCCCTGTTCCTACTGATGCTGCTGCTGTTGCTTCCACTTCCTCCTTCAATACTGAATCTAGAGAATTCCAACTCACTACACTGCCATTATGGAGCACTCCTCAGATTCAGGAAGAATATTCGATCAAGTTTGCAAGTAAAAAGGTAATTAAGCCTTACTATGTGAACTTGGAAGAATTCTTAATCTCTAACAACTTTGATACTGGAATATGGTTATTGAGATATAAGAATTTATTGGAGATACTAGAGAGGTATGCTGATAAAGTAGTAAAGTCATGGTATGCCTCCCTTAAGTATAACAGCAAGAAGAAGAAGTGGGAGGTCAATCTAAGATCTAGGACCATCGGGCTCACTGATGAGATGTTTAACGAAGTGTTGGAAATCTTAGGGCAAGATGGCCTCAAGATTGACATCACTGCCTCTGGATACATGGATGAGGCAGATACTGCTGATGAAGAAGGTGGCCCTTTCTGAGCTACAAGGAGAGCACTATCCTGAACACTTTGTTCAGAAGAAGAGAAAATAGGCCACCCATAAATTTGCTGAAGCCCACAGATCTCAGTGTTCAAGTGAGGATCCTACACTACATAGTGTCTAGGATCATATTCAACAAAGGTGGCAGCTTCAATCTGATAACAAGGGCAGAGGCACATGTGATGGCAGCAATCATGCGTGGAAAGCTCATTAATATGGGACATATCATCCTCCAGCACATGATCGAGGCAAGAGATCAGAGGAAGGACTCCACACTCCGCTATGCAGCAATCATTTCCAGAATCCTACTGTATACTAGGATTCAACATATTGAGAAGGGGAAAGGGAAGCTCATGGAGGCTTTCAAGGAAGAGGAACTCCAAAGAATGGGAATTGAAAAGGATAAAGGAAGATGGGTTGGAAAGGGAGTAGGAAAATCTGAAGATTTGTTCTTTGTTGCAGATGCCTCCCTATAGCAAGAAGGCACCTCTGAGGATCCTGCAAGATCTGTACCTCAGCCTTCTCAGCCAGTTCCATCTCCATCCAAGCCTACTCACATTCCTTCCACTCCCTCCTCTTGTGCCAAGCCAACCAAGATCACTGAGTTGTATGACAGTTTGTCTACACTCATACTGAGCATCAGGGATGAGCAAAATGCCAAATTTGCTCATCTGCAAGATCAGATTCACCAGTTGGCCATAAACATGAAAGTGGTTGCTGATGCATATAAAGACATTAGAAACGCAATTCCTGCCACATCAGCTCCACCTCAGCCAGGATTCTCTGAGCCTGTTGTATCCCTAACTCCTGTGCCTCCTAGTCCTTTTGTGATGGCATCTCCAGTTCCTGATGATGAAGCACGAGAAACTGAACCTACTGGCACAATAAGCACTCCAAAGGCCTCCAGTAATGAGGCAAGTCCAGGTCTCCCCTTGGACTATGGCATAGAGGAAGAGGGCCTTCAGGAAACAAGCCCTCATGAGCCCATTCCAGCAGATGCTCATGATTCAATTCTTTCCACTCAAGAGTCTGAGCAAGTTGAAAGGCTAGTGGCAGCCATCTCTACTTCACCATTCCTGCAGATTGCCCTAAATGAGGAAAGGAGCATTGTGCCTGTTGTTAATTTCAAAGCTATTGCTCACAATGCTCTGCTGCAAGCTCAGAGGAGAAGGCTTGAAGAAATGTTTCGATCTGATGAACCAGCTCCTTCTTCTCTCGCTGCTTATGGACTTTCAGAGGAACAGAGAGCTCGATTGGCTCTTTCCAGGCAGGAAATGCAAGAGGTTCTTGAGGTCTCTGATGATGATGAAGAACCAAGTCCTGAGCCTGCTGAGCCTCCTGCACCAGTTGAACCAGAAATCCCTTTTGCTCCTGTGCCACTTCAAGCTATTCCAATTTCTCAGATCCCTCCTCCGGTTGATTTTGTTGGCCTTCATGATGATGACAAAATGGGGGAAAAGAAGCAAACTGGAAAATATGCTGTTGAGCCATCTGGGAAGACGTACAGCAAGAAGACCGAGCCAAAGAAGAAGTGATGGAAGGACTGCTTAGAACTTAGGCTTGAATCCTCTTGTTGTGCTGTATTTTGTTTCAGATGCTGTTTGTTTGTTGATTGTACATTGTGTTTGGAAATTGATCTTTGAAGTACTTTGCTTTAATTGGTTTCTGTAAAGCAACAATCAATGAAATGAATGAATTCCTTGGTTGCAATGATTTGCTCTTATTACTCTTTAAATCTTTTCACATGATCTGCTATATATGATATCTTTTGGAATATAATGCATATGTGAAGGGGGAGCTTGTTAAAGCAAACCCAAGTACTAATCTAGTTTGTAAGTTGTTTTGTCATCATCAAAAATGGGGAGAATGTTGAATCAAGAGTTTTGATGATTCCAAACCAACATCCAAGAGCTTGGAATGAAGATATCAAAGGAGCTCAAAATGTTTCAAGTGAAGAAATTCTGAGTAATCTGTGCAAAAATTGTTGTAGGATCATTAGTTTTGTTTAAATATGGGTAAAAAGACTTTGATTTGGTGAAAAGATATTTTAAAACCTTGATTTTATGTTAAATCATGAAATATTTGAAAAATACCCACCAACAGACGAAGTTTGAAAAGTTTATATTGAACTGTCATGTTAGAAATTTGAACTTTGGCTTTGGAAATTCGAATTTTGAGTTAAAACTGAATAAGTCTAAAGAGATGCCTCTCTGACAGACGAATTTTTATTTTCAAAATTCGAATTTTCATAAGTGTCTAAAAGAAACTTTTAGCAACAGACGAACTTTGGGTGTTGAAAATTCGAATTTCAGACAAAATGTAACTTATGAAAACTAGAGAAATTAGTTTGAAATAATGTCAAAGTTCAACTGAAATCAAGATTATATTGAGTTTCAAAATTGCTCACTGACATACGAACTTTGAACATGGAAATTCGAATTTCAGAAGCTAAGGTTGTGAGTCTGTTACAAAGATATGTTGACATACGAATGACAGTGTTTATAAATTCGAATGATGAAGTAAGTCTGAAAAGAGGTCTTTCTGACAGACGAACTTCACCCTTTTAAAATTTGAATTTCAAAGAAAATGAACTACTGTGCTTCTTGAGCATGCTACGGACAGACGAATTTTGGGGTTCCAAAATTCAAATTTCGAAGGTACTGTAGCAAATTGAAAAAACTGTTCACGCTTAATAGAAAAACTTTCTACTTGAAAATTCGTATGTGACAACAAAGAAACATTTTCTAAGTTTCAAAATTCGAATTTCACTTCATGAACAGACGAACTTTGGTATTTCAACGTTGGAAACTTTAACCTTCGGTTCCTGCGAAATTCATCTGTTGATCAACCGAAATTCGAATTTCAGTATGTCAGAAGCATTAAATGTGGTTGGTTAACGGATAGTTTTTCAGAGTAACCGTTGGATAACTTCTCCAACGGATAGATTTTATCTCAAACGGATAGTTGGGAACTAAATCTATAAATACAACATCATTTGAAGTTGTGGGTAACGAATTAAACTTTGTATATACTGAAATTTTGCCAAATCTTCTACTCAAAGACTTTTACCCTCTCACTTCAATACTTGTACTTCAATCTTCATATTCACTCTATTCAAGAGAGTTTAATCTTTGTAAACAATCTAATCTTCATCTGGAAGATAGATTTTCTTGTGAGGGGATATCACAAGGGATTGGGAAGCACTTTGTGAAAGTGTAGAGAGTGATTGAGTGAGCTCTAGAAAACAGAGCACAAACTGTGTACTGTGGCATTTGCAAGAAGCCCACCGAATTCTTGCAGCATAGTAGAAAATCTCAAGCGGTGACTTGAGGACTGGACGTAGGTCAAGTGGAGAGACCGAACCAGGATAAATTTCTGAGTGTTCTTCTTACTATTACTATTCTTTCAGTTTGCTCTTTTTGTACTCTGCTTTCATTATACTTTGCTTTCTTCACCTATTTCTTCCTTCACCTATTTCACTTTGTGCAGAAAATTTTTTAATCTTTCCAATTCACCCCCTCTTGGGAAGTCAGCCTAACTAACAAACTCTGCAAGAAAGCGGCATTGTGCATAACATTTCGGTAGTGTGCGATTATCCAAGACCCAGATTTGTGCAGCAACTGAATTAAATCTTTCTCATCATTAATAATTTCCCTAATGAACTCCACAAATGGAACCAATGTTTTATTCAAACTATAAGTCAAAAGGTGTGAATTCTTGGAAAGAAGCTTACACAACTCAGGACCTTCAAACCCTTGAAGTTGAAGGAACTCAATTTTCGGCTTCAGGGTTTTATCGATACTTGAGAACAATATTTCGGGTCTATGTCTAATCATAGATTTAATCTGCGATTCGGAAAATCCAATCTGCTTAAAAAATTAAGCACGGACCATGGATGTTGAGGGCACTTGACATGAGAAAGTCGCTTTGAGATATAGAGGCAGGAAGCTTCGGAGAATTTGAAGTCAGTGCTTAGGTAATCAATGACGGAAATGTGTTCCGCTGAGGCTTCAGTCGGCGCAGAAGCAGTAGAGAACAGAGAAAGAAAGGATCTGGACAAATTTCTCTCAAAATACGCAAGAGAGGGGTTTGATTTGAGAAAATGCATTGTTCTACAAGAATGCAAACTCATTCTCATGAAACACCCTAATCCAAGGTTTTGGCTACCTGATGACTCTGAAGCAACTGTAAATGGCGAAAAAGAAAGAGAAGATAAGATCTCTACCTAATTCAAGCACTGGACATACCTGAAAGAGAGATTGGAGCTGAGGCTTCAATGTGAACAAGAAGCTGTAGCTCTTGTTGCAATGCGAAGAGCGTTGGACTTGCAACGCTTTCTATTCTGCGTTTGTGTCCCTAGAAGGAGATGGGAAATGACTTGGGTTTCTCAATCTCATGCCTCTCAATGCAACATTTTGTATACTCAGCAATAACCCCATTTTATTTATCCCAACAAAGTTTTTGAAAAAATTTTATATAAATATCAAGAAGTTAAGACATTTTAAAAAAGAAATATCAATTTTCTTTTATTCCCAAAAGTAACTAAGGTTACAAATTAAAAATAAAATTTAATAAAAAATAATGAATATACCCTTATCTTTTTTTATAATTGACTTTCACTTATTTAAAATTAAATTTCATTGGCCTACAACTCATACCAATTATTTGTAACTGATACTTATTTATAATTGACTTTTACTTATTTACAATTGGTATTCGCTCTTTTACAAAAGAAGAAGGCAGGAAAGGGAGGCAAGGATAGCTTGATCTTTTCACTTTAAATTTTAATCCCAATTTGTAACTTTGGTTATTTTTGGGAATTAGTGAAAATTGGAATTCTATTTTAAAAATATCTTGATTCTTTGGTATTTATTTAGAACTTTTCTAAAGTTTTCCTCAACACATGCATATATTGTTTTTCTATATAAGTCCATGTCATATTTTCTATATTATTTGAAAAAAGCTTAAATACTTAAACTTATATACTAACGGTACTTTAATTCAATCAAATCAAGATAAGTAAATTTTTATCGTGTATCATTTATTATATAACTAACTTCTTATATTTATATTGTTAATTTACTTTTAAACTTAAATACCTAATTCTCTTTCACTATTTAAATTAGGGCAGGTCCTATGTATTTGTAAAGAGTTCAAAGTGAAAAAAAGTGTTCAAAGTGAATTTCACTGCTTGTAGATGATATCAATGTTTTAAAAATCGGACCGGACGTTGAACCGAAAACTTCACCGGGTCACGGTTTTTATGGTTCAACCAGTTGGATCGGCGGTCGAACCGGTGATGTAATAATTAAGTAAAAATAATATTATATATAATAATATATGTATAAAAATAAAATATCAAATTATTCAGAGAATAAATTTAAGTAGTTTAAGTTCATAATAAGTTAATAAACTCACATAATAATAATATATATTAAATCATTGAAAATAATGTTAATACATTTTAACATTTTGTCCATCATATTTCAAAATAGCATGAGAGGCTTTCACTCCCAATATATATTAAGATGAGCCAGTAACTGTTGCTACCATAGCTTAGTATTTTGTTTCATTAGTTGATGAAGAAACTATTCTCAACTTTCTACTTCCTGTTGCAAGAAACAAAATCCCGTCTGTAATTGCTCATTCTCAACTTTCACAATTTGCTTTGTGAAAGGGATCACCTCACTGTAATTATCTGTAAAATATCATAATACTCTCCATGAAACAAAAACATTTCAAACCAGTTTCATTCTCCATTCATCTTCTCCAGTTCGAGCCCAAGCCCTTCCTTCCTCCCTCCACCTTTGACCAACACCATTGTGCTCCTCCCTCCACCGTCCTGCTCTTCCACCATCCTCTTCCTCCTTCCATCAACCAAGACCTGCTCCTCCCTCCATTGTTTTTGCTTTCGAATCAATTGATGGATCTAGCCTTCGTGTTAATCTCCACCATAGAGCAATCTGGCCGTCCTGCTCCACCCTCCATTTACCAACACCTTTGACTATGTTTGTCTCCACCGTCACCTTCGAACTTTGCTTTCAAATCAATTGCTAAATCTTACCTTTGTGTTCATCCCCACTTGTGATCGATTTGGTCATTCAGATCTTGTCATTCACCTCCAGATCTAAACCTTTGTCTATTTTTTCCCCCTTCTTTTAAAGAGCTACTAATTCAAGGGTTGAGAAGGAAGATGGAGGGAGAATGGTGGTGTGATTATGTGGGTGAGTGACGACAATGTTGATGCAGCCAGGAAGAGGATGACAAGAGAGGAAGGGTTTTTTGTTTCTGCAAGGGTAAAATGGTATTTTCAGATTTATTTATGTATTTTATTTAATAAAATATAAACATCATCTCCTCCTATCTAAATATCATATCAAACAAATTCTCATGTAATCATCGTCTCCTCACATCCCCTCATACCTTTCATATTAAATCACTTAACTCCCTTGATAATTGAACCAAACGGACTGTTGGGGTATCTTTGGGAGTTTAGTATGGAATGAAATGGAATAATCATTAATGGAATAGAGTATAATAGAATAGAACAAAATGGAACATAATGTTCCATTATTTGAAAATTTTAAGATAGAAATGAATGGTTTTATTTAACCATTATTTGAGAGTTATTATAAAATTAATAGAACAGAATGATTTATAGTATTTTCTTTCCCATATTATCATTATATTTCAAGTACAAAATATTTTTGAATAAACTTCAAATACTTTTTCCCAAACAGCCTTTCTGCAATGAGATTTTTTGTTTGTTATTATTCTTTATAAATATATAAGATTATAATTACAATTTGTTAAGAAAAAAATTATTCTCCATTTTCAAATTCAAAGTCTTCAATAAGAAAAAAATAAAAATCCTCATGTTATGAAGAGACTGGGAGGATATTTCTATGCAGTTAAGAGACAAGGGAATGACTTTATGCAGTGAAGAAAATCGGAGTGATGAGAAAGAGATCAACAATAAGTATTATTAAAGATAAATGTGTTTTAATAAGATTTAAGATAATTTTGTAAATATAATATAAATTTTAAGACATTTCATCTATGACCCCTCAATTTGAAGAGATAATAAAAATTAGATTTTGGATAGTTAAGGAGGGCTTGGGAGGCTTTCCGTTACCATTCCATTCTCTTATAAAAAATTCACTCAAACAATGATTCACTCCTTTTAACTATTCCATTCCATTGAGAAAATAAAAACCTCCTAAACATAGTGTTAAGGATGTCTAATTCGCATATGGCCTATTTGCATGATACAACTCCAAGATCCCAAAATCTATATAAAGGACTTCATAAACAACAGTGAATACAAGCAAACCCTCTTAGGCAACAATCAACCACACATTCTCAGACCAAATTAACTACCTCTTTAAGGTGACATCAAGTCTCAACTTCCTTGACAATTCCAAGCATTCTCAATGCAAATTCTTACTTTGTTTGGTTCAAGAGATTTTGGAGGGGAGGGAAAATTTTTTATCTTTTTTTTTTAAATTAAATAAGAAAAAATGAGTATTTTTTCTCCTATTTTTTCATCTTCTTCCTGTTTAAAGACGAGAGAAAAAGTACTCCCTCCCCTTATTTGGTTTGAAAAAAAAATAGAATAGAAAATTTTTTCTTCCCTCCAAAATCCCCCAAACCAAACAAAGTTGTGTCACAAGTCAAGCATTTCGGGAAGGCAATCTTCATTTAGATCAACATCATCATCCAACCAAGTAAATCTCAAGTTATCTGTTGTCAAGAACTTTTGTAAAACGCCACCAGTGTGGTGCTCGTCCTTTAAAGTTTCATGTTTTTCACTCAAGGCCTGTTAGCATGTGTTCAACTGAATTAGTTCCCCAGGCCATTCATTTATATATATATATATATATATATAAGTTAAGCCATTCATTTGTTTTCATATTTTGTGTCTTTTGTAACTATTATGCATGTTGTCATCATGTACCTGTATTTTCCAATGAATTCACAATGTCAAGATCTCTTCCTTCTCGGCACTTTTATTTAGTCCGATATGTTAGATTTTCTACGAACCCAACCGAAGTTTCCACCAAACAAAATCAAATTAAATTAAATGATGAAAATAAAAGCAAAGGTAAAACTAACATATGGAGCTGAAATTAACTTAAGATGAAAATATAACTGAACAAAATAGGAAGATACCAAATTGAAACTAAATAAAATGAAAGGATGAAAACGAAACAAAACTTTAAATTAGGAGACCACAAATGTATTTGAACATTTTCTTTTTCAAAATTAAAACATTGAATAAGCTGCGTGCGTTCAGACTTCAGAAGCCAATTTGCTGCAAAAAGTGGGTTTGGTTCAAACACAGAACCAAAAAAGCAAATTGATAATTATGTTGACTTGAACATGGATTTAGGGATAGATTTGCTTTGTCTCAAACATAGATTTAGAGCAACCAAATAAGCAAGTTGATGATTGAGTTAGCTCAAACTTGGATTTGAGTCTTGCAAATGGAAAATCAATCACACACTTGAGTACTTTGCATTGTTTAAAGAAATAAACCAAGCATTAAATTTGAGGTTATCTTACTTCGGTAGTATAATTCCATGCTGCTATTTGCAAAATGTGGAACCATAAGAACAAAGCCACGTTTGACCATGATCAACTTAATCATGTATGTCAGCTTGTTTGGATCCTCATGACTACCTACAACAAAAATACTTGAGATTAATCTGTACCATCCTTTTCTCAATCACATGCGAAAGGATTTACTTATTGGGTGGCAATTACTTTCAGTATGGGATTGGATCAAAATGTAATAATATAGATTTTCAATAAAGGATTCTATTAAATGCATTTGAACATTTATACATGCCCCAACGGAAGTTCATCTCAGAACCACCAAGAGAATTTTGCTCTAATGGAATTTCTTTCTTGTAATAGGAAAATCTGAACTTAACTGCACTTCTATTTCTGCGCTTTTCTATTTCTATCCTGGTTGTTTAGTCTCGAGAAGTAGCAGAAAATAGATGATAGTTTATTGATCAAGCACTGAGACAAAAAACTAAGCTATGCTAGCCACAGTTAAAGTCAGCATATAAATGTCAGTAAAGAGAAAAAAGAAAAAAAGAAAAAAGGGACAGCATATAAAAGCCCTTTTTTTCTTTTGGTGAAATAAAAGTCTTATTTTGTTTCTAATATATTATTCATATTATATAATTTTCTAGTAGCCACAAGTGTCAAAGGAAAACCAACTTTATTCCACAACGTTCTCTCTCTGAATAGAAACCATGTTTTAGACTTAATCTTTCCTACTCTCTTCTCTCTTCTCTTCCAATGATTATTATGTAGAAGCATCTTCTAGGCAGACCCTAGTAAGCCTCCAATATAGCCTTTTCATTATCTCTATACTTCAAAATGTACTTCTCCAATAATTTCTCTCCTCCTGCAGTTCTAACGAATAAAGAAAACTTGGATACTTCTTATGTAAATTTTTTGAGACTATTGCACTCCAATGAGGAATCACCCTCTCCTCGAAGCTATAGTTCAAAATCATAGGGTTATTCACCAGTAGTGACTTAGGCAGCGATTGTATTCAAATATAATTGAATTCCAAACTTTAGCTTCTTCTCAGAAGTGTGAATCAAATGTGGAGTTCTTAGAAACTTGTTTCGAGATATAGATGGAATGAGCTTTGGAGAATTTGAGGTTGGTGTTTAGGTAATCAATGATGGAAAAGTGCCCCGCTAAGGCTTGAGTTGGGGAAGGAACAGTGGAGAAAAGAGAAAGAAAGTATCTGGACAAATTACTCAGAGAATACGGAGAGGGGTTTGATTTGAGAAAATGCATTACCCTACTAGAAAACAAACTCATTCTCATGAAATACTCTATTTCATAGTATTGGCTACCTGATAAGAGTGAAGAAGGTGTAAATGGCAAAATGAAAGAGAAGATCTCTATCCTAACTCAAGCACTGGGCACGAAGATGGCAGCTTGTGTTGCAATGCACATGTCATATTTTTAATAAATATAAATTAACTCACATTATTACTTTTTTCCAAATAAGAAATTTGTTTAGTATATTATTAGAGTACAATTACATATTTTTTTATACAAATAATAATTTTAAGAAGAAATCAAGATTCTTAGCTCCATTTTATGTTCATTTTATAAAGATTGGTGTAGAAACCGGATTTGAGCATGACAATTGACTTGTGTGGAAACCTATATGGCTCTCGTTTGCTTTAACTTGATGAATTAATGGTAGTATTTAGTGGAAAGGAATGCTATTTTTGTCCACATAAAATGTGCTGAATCTTTTTTTTGGTAGTATTTAAGTGCTGGATCATATCAAGCCCGCACGTACCAATCAATCGTTGATCTCAAAAAATTGGCAGGGATTTAGAATTGATTGCAATAATTACATCAACATCAGAAGGCACCTATATAGTTACAAAAATCAGCCAAAGTCAAAAACGAAAAAGATTTCATTTTTCATTTGACACATATTTGTGACCCCACATTGTTATTCCTTGTTTTTATATCATATCTAATTGGGGGTCACCAAATGTTGCTTAAATTGACCAGAACAGATCGTATTTATTTTACAGTTTACATAAGGTTTAATGGGTACCATAAAATCATACCTTAATAAAATGATATGCAATAGGAACAATCTCATCATGTGCATGCAAGTTTTTATTCATGAGGCCAGGCCAGAAAAGGAGTTTCATAGAGATGACCAACAAGCAAGTACTATACGGACTATGATACTACATTACTACTCATAAGCTTCATGGGAACGCAACATTTCACTATTTTACAGAATCTTCAAAAGCTATTCATACACGTGGCCCAAAATAAAAAGCATAAACAAATGTTGTCAAAATCGGATCACATATTAAATCAGATAAAATACTAGTTAAAAATTTAATAATTCAATCATAATCTTAGGATTGAATTTGTAGTAATTAAAATAATATATTTAAAATAAATAATACAAGTTTAAATAAATTTTATGACTTAATTAAAGTCTCAAACTAAATAATATTAAATTATCAATCTATTATTCACTAAAAACAAATTATTAATAAGGTTCATAACTTAATATTTAAATATAAATAAATTAATATTTATGCATAATCACATTTTGAGTTCAAAATAATAAATTAATAATCCATTATTATATTATTTATTAAGTAAATATATGATCTTTAATAATTATATATCATAATAATGCTTATATAGTATTGTAATATATAAAGAAAAAACATTTTGTATTAAAAATAATATTCTTTTATCTTAAAAACTAAAAAATGTTTTAATTTTAAAAAAAAAATAATATGGACTAGTTCAAGACCAGTTTCACCGATTTTTGATAAGTTCTCACTAGTTTTAAGTTGCCCTGGACGTCTTCTTTAACCGGATCACACCAGACACTGAGCAATTCAATCCGATTCTAACAACATTGGTATAGACATATATTGGGTCTGAAATTTTGTCATGATATTTTGAAATGTGACAGTCAAGAGGTCTTCACTCCACTGCTTCATGCTAAAGGCATAATGAACGTATTGAGCTCCATTATCTCTAAAGTTGAAAGGACATCTTCCCATAATTTGCAGCATCAACAAAGCATCTTCACAGTAATACTATTTTCCAATACAGCTCAACATCATTGAATCAAAAACAGTTTGCATATGTTTCCCTCCAGGAATAGCACTTCATGTCAGCATAAGTGTTTCAATATATTCTACATAAATATATACATACATATATATATATTATATTATGCCTTGTAGCTTCAAGTTTCTAAGGGAACCCAACTGTACTTTTAAATGTTTTCTGTCTGAATAAAAATGCCATTTTTTAGACTTGATCCCTTATACTCTCTTCTTCTCTTCCAATTTCATCCTTGTTCTGCAACTTCTTTGTATCCCAAAGAATATCATCTACAGCTTCAATGGGAAGATGCTGCAATTCAAGAGCTAAGGCAGATAATTAAGTCAAATGAAAGCGGCATAGGGTGAGATTCTGAGAATTTTCCATTCTCTTTTATCCGTACTTACAAAATGAGATTATGATGAGTTGATTAAGAGCGACAATACCAGATAGTCATGAATCTAAATTTAAAACATAAAGTAAAAAATGTTATAAATCTAAATATAAAATAGACACATATATAAATTAAAATTTCAATTCTCTTCCTCCCTATTGTCCTCAATCCAAACATATTGTAAAGCATCCAAAGGCTGCAGCAAAGAAAATTGTAAAACAGAATTTTAATATTATGCAGACGCATCTTCCAGATTCTGACCCTTGTAAGCCTCCAATAAAGCCTCTTCATGATCGCTGAACTTCAAAATATACTGCTCTAAAAATTTCTGCTCCTGCACTTTTACCACTACAGAAAAACTTGGATTCTTCTTCAGTAAATTTTTTGAGATTAGCAGTTGCAAAACCCTCCATCGAGGAATCACCCTTCCCTCCATGCTTAACATCAAAATCACAGGGTTATTAACCAATAGTGACTTAGGCAGCATAATCATATCCAAGCAAACTTGAATTCCAAACTTCAGGCTCTTCTCAGATTTTCCAAGCAAAACTGGAGCTCTTCTAAACATTTGCATGCTCTCATCTTTGGAAAACCCACAACTTTGAATTAAATCCATCTTCCTGTCGAACTTAACGATGCTCAAACCACTAATAATCCGCAAAGCATGTACCAACATTGTTGAGTTTAAGCAGAAACCCATGTTTACAGCCCGTGAAACATTGTTTCGAAGCAGAGACTCTCGCGCAACAAAAAGGCGAGAATCTCTTTTAAGTAAGGTTGAAAGCTGAGATCCAACGATCCCACAACTCTGCAAGAAAGCGGCATTGTGCATAACTTTTCGGTAGTGTGGGATTATCCAAGACCCAGATTTGTGCAGCAACTGAATTAAATATTTCTCATCATTAATAATTTCCCTAATGAACTCCACAGATGGAACCAATGTTTTATTCAAACTATAAGTAAGGAGTGAATTCTTGGAAAGAAGCTTACACAACTCAGGACCTTCAAACCCTTGAAGTTGAAGGAACTCAATTTTCGGCTTCAGGGTTTTATCGATACTTGAGAACAATATTTCGGGTTTATGTCTAATCATAGATTTAATCTGCGATTCGGAAAATCCAATCTGCTTAAAAAAATTAAGCACGGACCATGGATGTTGAGGGCACCTGACCTTAGAAAGTCGCTTTGAGATATAGAGGGAGGAAGCTTCGGAGAATTTGAAGTCGGTGCTTAGGTAATCAATGACGGAAATGTGTTCCGCTGAGGCTTCAGTCGGCGCAGAAACAGTAGAGAACAGAGAAAGAAAGGATCTGGACAAATTTCTCTCAAAATACGCAAGAGAGGGGTTTGATTTGAGAAAATGCATTGTTCTACAAGAATGCAAACTCATTCTCATGAAACACCCTAATCCAAGGTTTCGGCTACCTGATGACTCTGAAGCAACTGTAAATGGCGAAAAAGAAAGAGAAGAGAAGATCTCTACCTAATTCAAGCACTGGACATACCTGAAAGAGAGATTGGAGCTGAGGCTTCAATGTGAACAAGAAGCTGTAGCTCTTGCTGCAACGCGAAGAGCGTTGGACTTGCGACGCTTTCTATTCTACGTTTGTGTCCCTAGAAGGAGATGGGAAATGACTTGGGTTTCTCAATCTCATGCCTCTCAACGCAACATTTTGTATCCTCAGCAATAACCCCATTTTATTTATCCCAGCAAAGTTTTTGAAAAAATTTTATGTAAATATCAAAAAGTTAAGACATTTTAAAAAAGAAATATCAATTTTCTTTTATTCTTAAAAGTAACTAAGGTTACAAATTAAAAATAAAATTTAATAAAAAATAATAAATATACCCTTAACTTTTTTTATAATTGACTTTTAATTATTTAAAATTAAATTTCATTGGCCTACAACTCATACCAATCATTTGTAATTAATACTTATTTATATTTTTTATTTTTTTACAACTGGCATTCGCTCTTTTACAAAAGGAGGCAGGAAAAGGAGGCAAGGGTAGCTTGATCTTTTCACTTTAAATTTTAATCCCAATTTGTAACTTTGGTTATTTTTGGGAATTAGTGAAAATTGGAATTCTATTTTAAAAATATCTTAATTCTTTGGTATTTATTTAGAACTTTTCTAAAGTTTTCCTGAGCACATGCATATATTGTTTTTCTATTTATGTCCATGTCATATTTTCTATATTATTTAAGAAAAACTTAAATACTTAAACTTATATGCTTACGGTACTTTAATTCAATCAAATCAAGATAAGTAAATTTTTATTGAGTATCATTTATTATATAACTACCTTCTTATATTTATATTGTTAATTTACTTTTAAACTTAAATACCTAATTTTTTTTCACTATTTAAATTAGGGCAGGTCCTATGTATTCGTAAAGAGTTCAAAGTGAAAAAAAGAGTTCAAAATGAATTTCACTGCTTGTAGATGACAGGGCTTCCTACAATTTTTATAGGTACAAGGATTAATGATTTTCCAATAGATTTTAGGGAGAAAAATATTTTAGGACCCTGTAAAATTTTATAATAAGATAACATACCATATATAATATAATACCTAATAGTTGACAATTTAAAAATAAACTTTACCTGAAGAAATAATAAGCTTCAATATTGAAAGATTATATTTTATAATTCATTATCGTCATTTTTTGTGGCTTTATATATTGTATTCCTTTTTGTGAACAAAATTGTATATAAAAAATATTATACTTTTACTTTTTTAATTTTGGGCTAAGATTTTTTATTTTTAATTTTCCTATTTTTTAATATCATTAATTTACTTAATAAAATATAATTAAATTAATTTGTTTATATTTTTAATAATTTTAATCACCTATCATGTAACAAAAACAAATAAAAAATAATATATTTTTTAGACTCTACCAAAAAGAGACCCCAAATTTGGTATGTCCAGGTCTGGGGACTTTAAGCAGTTTTTTGAACTATTATGTGCCCATTTGATTCGCCTTTTTGTAAAAGTATTTTTAGAATAATCACAGTTTACAAAAATGAAGTTTGGATAAAAGTAGAAAAGTTTACTACAAAGCTGTTTGGATGAAAAAGAAAAAAATGATGGTTAAAAAATACGGTTTGGTTTCCATAAAGAAGAACAAACAGGCACTATATATGAGTTTTTCCAATTGAAAAAAAAAAGCTAAAAACTGGGGAAAAAAAAGAACATTTTTTGTGTTTGTTTGTTTTGTTTATCAGCCCATTTCTCATGTTTCAGAAGCTTGGTTCTCATTGGGATTTCCATTCTTTTCACTTCCACTCTTCCTCCTCCCCAATTTAGATCTCAATCCCAATTTAGATCTCGATTATTTGTTCTGTGAGTTTGTCTTAATTTTAACTTTTGACCATTAGATTACTATTTAATAGATCACATTAATCAGTAAGAAGTATAATTCAAACTCATCGTTTTATTTAGTGAATATATGATAGATATTTCTCCTAATTTGCCTCAATTATAATGGCTAGAAATTATAATTGAGACAAATTAAGAGAAAAAAAAATTGAAGGGTATTGCAGCAAGGACTTGATATAATTTTTTCAGAACAAATACTGCTTACCAAAGCACCTCTAAAGACTTGTTTGTGAATAGTGGGTCTGTTCTATTAAGTTAAAAAAATTCAGACCTTTTTTTTTAATGCCAAAACATAAGCGTATATTTATACTCAGTTTTACATATAAAACAGAAAAATTTAGCTAAGTAACTTTTAAGCCTAAGAATTCTTTCGTTTCCCCATGTCATGACTTGTATTGTGAGTGAATGAATCACAGTTTCAGCACGCTATTTATAGTTTTTTTTTAAATATGTAAATTAGGTAATTTTAGTTTAGTCAATTAATATCAGATACTGAACAACCTTGAAGCCTACTATAAAATTTTATTTGGCAAAAACATCACATAAATAATTCATAACCAATTTTTTTTAAAAAAAAAAATCATTGAGTCATTAAAAGGATTCATAAGGTAAATGCATGGTAACAAAAGATTTGACTAAAATTAATTAAATTTAAATGCCATTACCACAATAGGTTTGTGGCTTGTAAGTCTTCTTTGATGTTGCCAAAATGAAGCACCATAAGAACAAAGCCACGTTAGACCATCAATGTCATAATAATAAACAGAAATACTTTAGATTAATCTGTACCATCCTCCTCTCTAGCAGATGCAACAAGATATCTATATCAAGTGGCGTTGTCCAGTGAGGGATTGGATCAAATGTAGTTTGATGCACAGTAATTTAAAATGAGAATTGACTTCCTAAGTAGACCTTCCAATGGTTTGAAATGAAAAGTTTGGAAGAACTGAAGTATTTCCTTGGAATAAAGTAGAACAGGTTAGAAAAGGAATCAAGGTAACCCAACGTAAAAATGATACAATTGATCTTCTCAAAAGATATGGCTGGGACCAAATTAACCATCACCCACACCAAAGATGGCAACAGAGAAATTGACAGAACATGACAGATGTTTCAGTCAAAAAATCCAGAATCCTATAGAAGTCCAGTTGCTGCACTACAATACCTAACATTCACACGCCCAGTATCAATTACTCAGTGAATCAGGTGAGTCAATTTATGCAAGCTCCTAGAGAAGTTCATCTCAAAGTCACCAAGAGAATTTTGCTTTATATAAAATGAGCAATTATAGATGGGATTTTCTTTCTTGCAACAGGAAGTAAAAAGTTGAGAATAGTTTCTTCATCAACTAATGAAAAAAAATACTAAGCTATGGTAGCAACAGTTACTGGCTCATCTTAATATATATTGGGAGTGAAAGCCTCTCGTGCTATTTTGAAATATGATGGAGAAAATGGACTCAAGTTGGCCTTCACACCAAGGTTTCATGCTAGATGCAGGCATATTCAGCTTCATTATCACTTTATTTGTATGAAGGTTGGAAAGAGAGAAATCATTCCCCAATTTGTAGCTTCAACAGTGCATCATCACAACAGACTTTCCCACAGCTCAACATCATCACTCTGGCAAACGCTTGAAGAATAGCATTTAAACTCAGCATATAAAAGTCATGCTTTGAAATTTAATATACTCGATATGTATTATATTTTGCCTAGTTGCTACAAGTTTCTAAGGGAAACCAACTGTACTCCTCAATGTTTTTCTCTCTAAATAGAAACCATTTTTCAGACTTATCTATCCTACACTCTTTTTTCTTCTCTTCTAATTTCGTCCTTGTTCTGCAACTCCTTTGAATCCCAAACTCAATCATCTACAGAATGAATGAGGAGATGCTGCTATACTGGAGCTATGGCAGATATGGAGTGAGAGGAAAGGGGCATAGGGTGAGAGGGTTATTTTAAAAATTTCTCATTTTCTTTCATCCATTCTCATACAATTAGATTATAATGCATGGATTAAGAACTGCAATACTGGAAATTTAGGATTCTTTATTTTCTTCACCATAGTAATGCAATGCCAAAGAAATTTGGCCAAACCAAATATAAAATTAAAAATATTAAATTTAAATCTAAAACAAATAAATGTCAAAATTAAAATATCAATTCCCTTCCTCTCTATTCTCCTGAAACCAAAAATATTCTCAGGTACCTAAGTCTCCAGCAGAAAAGCCTGTAACACAGAACTTACTGATGAGTATTATGTAGGAGCATGCTCCAGATTGTGACCCTCGTAAGCCTCCAATAAAGCCTCTTCGTTACCTCTCAACTTGGAAATATACTTCTTCAAGAATTTCTCCTCCCACAATTTTAAAAATTCAAGGAAACTTGGATTCTTCTCAAGTAAATTTTTCGAGATTAAACCCTCCATCAAGGATTCACTCTTTCCTCCATGCGTAACGTCAGAATCACAGGGTTATTAACCAGTAGTGACTTAGGCAGCATAATTGTGTCCAAACACACATGAATTCCAAACTTTAACTTCTCAGATGTGTGAAGCAACCCCTGATTTCTTCTAAACATTTGCATGCAAAACAACTAATTGCCTGAAGTGCATGAACCAACATTCATGAGTTCATGCAGAAACCCATGTTTACAGCTCGAGAAACATTGCTTTGAAGTACCGACTCTTATGCAATGAAAAGGAGAGATTTTCCTTTAAGCAATGATGAAAGCTGAGATCCAACAATCCCACAACTCTGGAAGAAAGCAGCATTGCGTAAACCTTTGCTGTGCCTTGGGATTATCTAATCCCCATATCTGTAGCACCTTCATAAAACCCTTCTCATTAACAATTTTCGTAATAGTCTCCACCGAGGGGACCAATCTTTTATTCAAACTAAAACTCACGAGACATGAATTCTTGGAAAGAAGCTTGCCACCTTGCCCAACTCAGTACCCTCAAAACCCATTTTCTGAAAGTACTCAATTTTAGGCTTCAGGGATTTTTCAATATCTGAAAACAATATTGGAGATTGTTTGCAAATCATAGACTGAATATGGACTTCAGAAAATCCAATCTGGTTGAAGAAATTGATCACGTACATAGGCTGTTGGGGACACCTAGCCCGAGATACTCGTTTCGTGATATAGAGGGATTGAGCTTTGGAAAACTTGAGGATGGTGTTTAGGTAATTGTTGACACAAAATATTTAGAATTAATAGCAATAATGACATCAACATCAGAAGGCACCTACAGAGTTACAAAATCAGCCAAAGTCAAAAATGAAAAAGATTTCATTTTTCATTTGACACATATTTGTGACCCCACATTGTTATTCCTTGTTTTCATATCATATCTAATTGGGGGTCACCAAATGTTGCTTAAATTGACCAGAACAGATCGTATTTATTTTACAGTTTACAAAAGGTTTAGTGGGTACCATAAAATCATATCTTAATAAAATGATATGCGTATGAACAATCTCATCATATGTATGCAAGTTTTTATTCATGAAGACAGGCCTGCAAGGAGTTACATGGAGATGACCAACAAGCAAGTACTATATGGTACTACTTATAAGCTTCATGGGAAAGCACCATTTCACTATATTACAGTATCTGCATGAGCTCCTCACAGATCACCGTTAACATGTATATACGTTCATCATCTTGGTATAAACATATATTGGGTTTGAAATTTTGTCATGATATTTTGAAATGTGACAGTCAAAGAGCCCCCCAGTTGGTCTTCACTCCACTGCTTCACGCCAAAAGCAGACATAATAATGAGCATTTTCAGCTTCATTATCACTAAAGTTGGAGAGAAATCTTTCCAGAATTGCAGCATCAGCATCTTCACAGTATTACTACTTTCCAACACAGCTCAAACAACACTGAATCTTAAACAATTTGTCTATATTTCCCTCCAGCATATGTTTGAGGAATAGCATTAAAGTCAGCATAAAAAAGTCAGGAGTGTTTCAATATATTCTATAAATTATATTATGTCATGTAGCTACAGGTTTCTAAAGGAACCCAACTATACTCCTCAACGTTTTCTCTCTGAATAAAAACCACTTTTTAGATTAAATACCTTTTACTCTCTTCTTCTCTACCAATTTCATCCTCGTTCTGCAACTTCTTTGCATCCCAAAGTATATCATCTCCAGCTTGAATGGGGAGATGCTGTAACTCGAGGGCTGTGGCAGATAATGTAGTCAGAGGAAAGGGGCATAGGGTGAGAGGGTTATTCTGATAATTTCCCATTCCCTCTTATCCATACTTTCAAAATGAGATTATGATGAGTGGATTAAGATCCACAATAGTAGAGAGTCATGATTCATTATTTCATTCACTGTAGTGTAGCAATGCCAGAGAAATTTCTCCATATCAAATATAAAGTCAACAACGTTATAAATCTGAATTTAAAAAATATATATCAGAATTTAAATTTCAATTCTCTTCCTCTCTATTCTCCTCAATCCAAACATATTGTAAGGCATCCAAAGGTTTCAGCAAAGAAGATTGTAAAACAGAACTTGAATATTATGCAGAAGCATCTTCCAGATTCTGACCCCTGTAAGCCTCCAATAAAGCCTCTTCATGATCGCTGAACTTCAAAATATACTGCTTTAAAAATTTCTGCTCCTGCACTTTTACCACTTCAGAAAAACTTGGATTCTTCTTTAGTAAATTTTTTGAGATTAGCAGGTGCAAAACCCTCCATCGAGGAATCACCCTTTCCTCCATGTTTAACATCAAAATCACAGGTTCATTAACCAATAGTGATTTAGGCAGCATAATTGTATCCAAGCACACTTGAATTCCAAACTTCAGCCTCTTCTCAGACGTTTTAAGCAAGTATGGAGCTCTTCTAAACATTTGCATGCTCTCATCTTTGGAAAACCCACAACTCTGAATTAAATCCAACTTCCTGTTAAAGTTAACCACCGTCAAACTAGTAATTGTCCGGAGCGCATGTACAAACATTGCTGAGTTTATGCGGAAACCCATGCTCACAGCCCTTGAAACATTGTTTCGAAGCAGAGACTCTCGGACAACAAAAAGGCGAGAATATTTTTTAAGTAAGGTTGAAAGCTGAGATTCAACGATCCCACAGCTCTGCAAGAAAGCAGCATTTCGCAGGACTTTTCGGTAGTGAGGGATTATCCAAGACCCAGATTTGTGCAGCAATTGAATTAAATCATCCTCATCATTAACAATTTTCCTAATGGTCTCCACAGATGGAACCAATGTTTTATTCAAACTAAGTGCCAAAAGACCTGAATTCTTTGAAAGAAGCTTTGCCAAATCAGAACCCTCAAAACCAAGTTGCTCAAAGTACTCAATTTTCGGCTTCAGGGTTCTATCGATATGCGAGAACAGTATATGGGGTTGATGACTAATCATAGATTTAATCTCCGATTCGGAAAATCCAATCCGCTTAAAAAAATTAAGCACGGACCATGGATGCTGAGGGCACCTAACGTGACAAAGTCGCTTTGAGATATAGAGGGAGGAAGCTATAGAGAATTTGAAGTCAGTGCTTAGGTAATCAATGATGGAAATGTGTTCCGCTGAGGATTGAGTTGGCGCCGAAACAGTAGAGAGCAGAGAAAAAAGGGATCTGGACAAATTACTCAGAGAATGTGAAAGAGAGGGGTTTGATTTGAGAAAATGCATCGCTCTCCTAGAATGCAAACTCAACCTTATGTCAAGCTACCTGTAGAGAGTGAATAAGGTATAAATGGAAAGAACGAATAGAACATTTCTGCCCTAATTCCAGCATTGGGCATACCTGAGAGAGAATGGAGGTGGAGCTTCAATGGAAACAAGACGCTGCCCTTGCGTTGCAGTGCGACGCTTTCAATTCTAGCTATTGCGCTGTGGTAAGGAACGAGATGAGCAATTGAAGGGTCCCTCGAGCCCTGATTAGGAATGAAATCCATATCCGCATCTACAATCATACAAATAAAGTCATGAATAAAATGTTATAAAATAAAGTTATGAATAAAATGTTATGCGAATTTTATAAAAAAATTATATGTATATTAAATTATTATAAATTTTATATTTTACAATATATATATATATAGGTATTGTAGCTAAGAGTATTTAAAGATTACATATATTGGCATTGTAGTTAAGAGTATTTAAATGTTCTGTTTGGTTTAATTTTGGATAAAAAATCAAACCAAATCAAACTAATTAATTGAGTCGAAGTAGAGACCTAACCAGTTATCAAACTAATCAGTTTTATTATAGTATGATTTAGTTTGGAATTTATTGTGTCATTCTAAAATTGAATTTTTTTGTCATTATTAATAATTTTTTGTTCCTTCTTTTAATTTTATATGGGATTACTCCTTTTATCATAATTTTTAATATTTTTCATGCTTTAATATTCATCATATTTTTATATTTAAAATGTAACATAGATGCAATATTGGTATATGAAAAAAGCCACTCAATTTAAAAATTTTTAATAAATAAAAAAATTAAATTGAAGATTGATTTCCAATCCATTGTGGGTTTTTACTTAAATGTATCAATAAAACAAATAATAACTTCCCAGGATGCTATAAGTTGGAAATTATTTGCCGAGATGCTACAAAAAATAAGATCTTGGTTTGACAGAAATTGATAAAGTAAGTACTGATAAGCCTTCAATTTTCCCCAAACCAAGATATGCATTTCGGTCTGTCAAAAACTAAGAAAAAGCATATAGTTCTCAGTTTCTGGAACTTGACACAATATCGAATGGATCTCAGTACCACACTGAGATCTTCTTTTTTGGCACCATGCAACACAAAGATATAAATCTTGATTTACTGGAAACCAAGATCCCATTTTAGGAAAACAAAAAACAATGGGAAATTGTGGATACCACATACTCTCAGGTGTTAACTTATGAAAGGACATAGCTTCTTTAAAATAATGTACTCCCTCCGATCCTTTTTGTAAGAAATATTTCAAAAGATTTTTCTGGTCCTTTTCTATAAAGGATCTTATCATATTTAGTAAAAAAATTTCTATTTTACCCTTACAATTTATTTTTTCTTATAAATTATTATTGGACTTTTTAAATAAAAAAGACACTCTCAATTGGTCAAATGATATTTAATATGGATTGTATTATTATATTAAATAGGTGTAAAAAAGAAATGTTTAGTTTTTTTATTTTAAGAAGATAATTAACTTCCTTAATTTACGTAAAGTAGTTAGAAATCCTTTATAAAAAGGATTGGAGGGAATATACTGCATCTAAATATAAGTATAAGATACTTTTAATTATTTTACACATTTTAAAAAATTGTTAGATCATTAAAGTTATTATAAATTTCAATATTTTACTCTTATTAATTATATTATCTTTCATAATTCTCATATTATTTATCTTTTATTCATTAATTATAAATCATAAGTATAAAAAATAATTATTACAAAAAACATTACAAAACATCATATATTTGAACCAAATAATGCTTTAAAAATATATCTATTATTTAGAACCCAAGAAAATATATAGCTAGCTATGTGAACTTTAGATAATTTACAATGTTAAAAAAAAATTTCAATTCACACATTTTGTTGGTAAAAAAAAATTCACACCTCCAAATTTTATTTTTTAAAAGAATAAATGATAAGACGTAATGATGCAGTGTTGCATCTTGTGAAGCAGAAAAAAAGAGTTGAAAGATTTGAGATTTAGACCCAACAATATATTAACACGAATAGGAAAGTAACAGGGGGAGGGAGTACTATGCGTTTAATTATTTGTTTTCTAATGACAAGACCCTACACTAGAAAGGAAATGAGGGAAGTTTTTTTTTTTAAATGACAAGACCCTAGAATGGGAACCAAATAGAGGAAGGGAGTACTATGTGTTGACTAAAAACATACCAAAAGCCATGGGAGAGACTAGTGACAAGACAATTTGAAGTTTAAAATTAAAAAAAAATTATTTAAGATCTCAATTTTTCTTGAATTGAGATCTTCAATTTTCATTGACTGAATCTTGATTTGGCAGCAATTGAGATTCAGTTAAATTTTTTCAAAAAAAAAATAGCAAACAAGGCGCAACACTACATTGCAATGTTGTGTCTTGTCTGGTTAGGCTAAGACTAGTCAGCTTAACCAAGCTAAGTAAGGGGAAAGTGAGAAGTAGGGGGAGCTTGAATCCTCAAACCTCAGGCTTGTTTAAATGCACATCATCATTGTTATGTTCTTTGTTCATTTCATATTTCTAAGTAAGCTTAAGTAGAGTGGTTTGCTCATTCTCTTCATTTCAGATTTCAAAGTATAACAACCTACTTTTAAACACCCCTACAACTCCCAAAACATCAAAACTCAGAAACACTTCAAACAACACCAAAACTAGGCTGGGGCTATAGCCAACTATAGTAATGTTGTAGCCTCAGTGAGGCAGTAGTGCTTAGCACCGCGACGCCAGCATCAAATTCTGTATAAGCAAATTGCTGATTTTTTGGCAAACTTTCAACGCATATAACTTTGTATTTCGATCTCCGATTGACTTGATTCCAACTCTTACAGATCAATCTTGTCTCAATCTATCCATAGACACTAATTTCACCCAAATCCATCTTCATACAAAGATTTCGGACACTGGTGACCCCTGGGGTCACTGTTTGTTTCAAATTCACCACAAGCCTCCTCCAATTGCCTTAAAGGCAAATTGGCACTTATGAACCATTTACACATGTCCTAAATGGTACAACTAACCTGTCCAAGAAGGTTTCACCTCAGAAAAACCACTCCCCTAAGATTTAACCCCATTGAACCCCAAAGTCACATATTGGGCTATATGCCAAAAACTCACATACAAGGCCAAAAATCTCCTTTGGGCTTCCACATATCACCTTTCTGACACACAAACACCTGCTCCTACAATAATGACCCATATAGGGGTCCACATTATCATCACGCACATTTAACCTTAGGATATATCACAAATCAACATACCATTAATCATCATCAATATCATTACATTAACATTATCACCATCATTCATATTATCATATCACATACACCGCATTACTCCCAGGACAACCAGGCAATACATCAACATTTAACTCCACTTGGCACAATCATTACATAGACTAAAGTGGTAAACTACTGAATTACAATAAATACTTCTGAAGGCGGAGAGGTCTACGATTCCTTGGTTTTCTCCAGACTAGTACCAGAGTGTTCACTTGAAATGTTAGTCAATGAAAGGGGTATGAGACAAAGTCTCAATAATCGAAAACAGCCATATGCAACATATATCGATAATTCACACATATATGCACATGGTGCAATGAATGCAAAATGAAATGGTATTCATGTTCTTCCTCATTCACGGCTAAAACAATGAGTTGTCATTATCACAAGACATTTTTAATAGGTGATTCCTTTCCAATAGTCAGTGAAAACTGATTTCAGAATATCACCAAGCTTGTAACATCCTCAAAAAGCTAAATATTTAAAAATATATAAGGAATTCGTAAAAATGGATATACACCATTTTACATGAAACTGGGCAAAGATATCATTTTTTCTTGTTAGATGGAAAAATGAGAAAATGATGATTTTGCCACTGAGAAGAAAAAAGAGGAAAAAAAAAAGAAAAAAAAAGAAAGAAAAAGAGAAGATGCAGGTGGTGGTTAAAAAGTCAAATATTTTGAGAAAAATTACAACTAATAACTCAAAAGAATTAAAAATTATAGTTTGGTCTTGAATTAGGGGTAATTTTATAAATATGCAAAATTATAGTCGAAATGAAGCTCTCAATGAGACGAGTCTAATGGTACCGGATTAAGGGTAATTTTATAAATATGCAAAATTACTATCGAAATGAAGCTCTCGACGAGACGAGTCTAATGGTATATAGCACTGAGGGTTAATATTTAAGAATAAAGAAAGATTTTGTGCCGAGTGTCAAAAAGTGCATAATGTGCGAAAATAAGCATTGTAGACCCCCACAAAAAGATAGATAAAGTAAAAAAAAAAAGTATATGGGTTTCACATTTAGACTAATTGGGACAAGACATTAAGATAAATATAGATCATAATATAGTTATGTCCTGTATCTCTAAAGTGATTTAATATTGCAGAAAATAACTTTACCACTCCATGTATAAAGTAACTAATACAGGATATTATTGGACTGGAAAAAAATTATGTAGTATTTTGGAGATATTATCCCCTCATTTGGGATGCCACGTGGCAGTCATATGCTTAATTTTGAAGTCTTAATGGTTAAGAAAATAGAAGACTTAATAATTAAGTTTTCTTAATTAATCATGATTAGCAAAAAGTAATTAAGTTTAGTGGCCATTATAAATATTCCCTCCACATGTGCGCCACTTTCACTTAGAAAGGAAGGGTGAGTGGTTTGAAACACAAGGAAAGGAAGGAAGCAAGGTGAGGAAAGAGAGGGGAAAAGAGGAAGAAGAAAAGGGAAGGCCAACCTTGAGGATTTGAAGTACAAGTGCAAGGTAAGATGCTTCAACACTTTAAGCTAGTTTCTAAGTGGTTTGAGTTGGTTTTCGTGAATTTTCTCCTCCTTCCTTTGCTGTTCTAATCTGGCCAAGCATGATTTATGGGAGGGGAAGTGTTTTTGTTCCATAAATCCATGAGAAAACATGAGATTTTGTAAAGAGAACAAGTTTTGGTAAGTATGGAAGCAAGTTTTTGAAAAAGCCACTTCTTCCCTCCATGAGACAGATTTTGACCAGTATATTAGGGATAGAAAGAGTTGGAATTTCCTTAATTTGATGCCAAAAATGGATTCCCCATGGCCAAAAATCTTAAAAACAAGTGTTGGCTCAAAGATAAAGCTTAAAATAAAGAACATGGATTTTCTAGGGTTTCAATGAAACTTTATGACTTAGCTATGTGTTTTAGTTGATTGAGTGAATATTTAATGATACCTAGGGACTTGAGAAAGCCTAAGAAAACAAGTGAAACCATTGGTTTCAAGAGGAAAGCCAAGTGATACTCCAACGAGGTAGCTAAGTTCCATTCTTGGACTTTATTGTTGATATGTGCCATATTGTTTTTCTCTTGTTTGATTACTTGATTTGGCTGTTTAAATGAGGGATTTTGTTCCCCAATATGTCTATTTTCTAAGCCATTATGCTGCCAAATTTTTCATGAACAACATGGTATTAAATGTTTTAAGCATGATTTTTATGATGTTCTCATAAATTGCTTGATGATGTAATGTGTGGAATGTGTCTTGCTACTGAGATTGTCCCCAATCTCACCCCCTCAAGTATCCCAAATGACTAGGCACAAGCTATGTTGTTGAGGAATCTAAAGAAAAGGCAAGAAGAATTAAGAAGTTTATGAAGCATGTTTTATTTAGAAAGTTATGGCACTCTAAATCTTTATCAATTTGTATAAAGTAATATGTACCTTTGTAAGGCTATACTTTGCTGAAATTATATTTATATTAGTTTATGGCAATGTATGGTTATGGCATGAACAAGTTTGAGTAAAGTAGTATGTAATACATATGAATGTTTTTGTCATGATATTATGAAAGCTGGCTATTCTGGACATGTCCTAGTTGTAAACTAACTATTCATTTAAAAATGTGATGTAACCTATGAGTGTCATACATTTTAAAAACTATACAATTTCCAACAAGCCAAAGAACACTGGATTTGGATATATGTACAATTTATAGTGTCATTTTAAATTTAAGGGTCAAAACTGGATAGTTACGTGAAAGCCACAGATTTTACTGTAAGTATTACTTATTTTGAAAAGTTATATAAATCGTACATAGTTCCAAAAATCCAGTGATTTGCATGTATGAAAATATCAATATCTTAAGTTTGATATGCCACTGGGCTGAAGGAAATTAGAACTATACAATGAGAGTTATGCATGTTTTCCTATAACTGTTCTAGTAAGAGTGATGTTTTGACCCTTCTTTCTTCAAGTTCATGGCATGCCCTGTACATATGGAATAAATGTACAATAAAAATATGGCTATAAATTAGACATGTATATCTTTCTAAGGGTGTAAAGGAAGCATGAATTGGTTCAAGTTAGAATGAGAAATGAATTTTCAAGCTTAAGCCAGAAAATCTGGAACTTAATATTTTGACAATTCAAATAGTGGAAGTTTAAGTATTAAACTGTATCCATTGGTGTAGTCAAATACAAGTTTCATATTTTTCCCTTGTATAGCATATTTCGAGATTCAATTAGAGACTTGAATCACATTAATACCATTTTTCTGAAATTAGTTATGATTTTTCAAAATTTAACTAGAAAAATGGACAATAGATGACACTACTACAAAATATCTTTTCTATATCTGTAATTTAGATCAGTTAAAAAAGGAACCGATCTAAAAAATATGATCGGTGTCATTTTTGTAAATAAACTCATTAGTTTTGGGCTTTCTAGACCGGGTGTTTAATTAACTGGTATAAAAAGTTAAATTTTTTTATCAAATATACTTAATCCCTAAACTCACCTGCGAGCTCTGACTCTTCCCGTGTTTGCACTCTTCGGCACTCTCACCTCACAAACTCACCATCTCATTTTTGCCTTTCTACTCACCATCGAATCAAATCCTCAGCCTCCAATCCTCCAAAATACTTCTAGGCATGGCAAATACTTCTAGGCATGATGATTTGAAGAGGAAGAAGAGAAGATTCTCGAACCCTAAGCTATGGTCATGCACGTTAGTCCTTGATTATGGTGCCTTGGTTGTCGAATTCATTCTCCTCTGTCCATTCTCTCTTGCCGTTGTGTTTTCTTGGTCCATCACATCTTTTCCAAGCTTCATCTTCTTTTCTCTTCTCTTCCATTTTTGTTGAATCGGTATGGCTCCTTTATTTGTCAAATACTCTTTTTGTTTGTGGAGAGGTTGGGTGTTTAGCCGAAATCATGCGTTTAATTTGGGATTTGGATTTATTGACTTTACAAGATTTAAAACTGAAACTGGTTTAGTATCATTAATTTTTCTTTCCCTTTTCATCGTTATTATGGATGATTTGATTACAGGGTATTGTGTCTTGGTAAATCAACTTTGCAAGTGTAAAAACCTTGGATTTTGGATTTTGTTTTGGGAGTTCGAGTCTTCAGTCTTGGTCTTCAATATGGTATTTGTTAGTTTGATTACTTTCTCAAGTAAGGTTTAGGATATTGCGGATTCAAAGTGATAAGGATATATTGATTTTTGAGAATTCATCACTGTTATGCAGGGATACATTGTTCTTCTTTCTTTTAGTTTAATGGTGATGCATTTCTGGAACCTTACCCATTTTTATTGTATTTATCATGATATTAATCTTTCTATGTTAATTTTGTGGAAGTACTTACCATATAGCTTTTTTATCAAAAGAAAAGGCAACAATATAGAGTATGATAATGGTAATAGATTTCTCACTTAGTTGAATATATGCTCATATATTATTTATCTGTTCCTTAATTTCTCAAATGTTTTCTCATTATTTATCATGATATTAATTCCATGTTTCCAAGCAATTTCAATGTGCTTTATTAAGTACTCCTTTTTCTATGTTAAAGACAGCTCTAAAGTTTGCTTGTGGTTGATAAATGGAGAGCAAATATATTGTGCAATGCAGTAAGTTACTTGCCTTAGCTTGAAGAAAGAGAAGAATCTCTTTTATTGTGCTATTCATTGTTTCATACAATCCATTTTATAAGCTGGCAATGAAATACTGTGATGTGTAGGGGATGATACGATCTAATCTATTTTTTGTAGGGCTGTCAATGTGTGTGAAGAAGAAAGGGTCCTATGTTCACTGCATCATTCAGCCCTTTTGTTTGGATAATGGCAACCATGATTGAAATTCCTATCTTGTATGAGCAACTTCATCTTGGAAGGTAAATGCTTACAACAATATTACATCTAGCATCTGAATTAAACTACTTCATGTTAGTAACAGTCTATGCAAGACTTGATTGACTTGTCTCAGAAATATTACATGGATGTTGCTCTCTTGAAATTGTTAATGACTAAAATATTGGTTAATTTTCTTATTTTCTTTCCAGCTCATTAGTTTATGTTGATTTCTGTTTCAATATTAATTATATGAAACATCTGGTAGACTTTGGCTCGTTAGAACTTGCTCCAGTTGATGGCTGCACTCTAACTGATTTAATGCATACTAGGCATCTAAGGATGTGTTCTCTTAGACATGTTGTGAGTTCCCTAAACTTCACTTTTTATGTTACTGCATTTTGAATATCTATGAAAAGAAGCTCTTTTGAATTTCTCATAATTAAGTATATAGTCTTGCTTCAATCTTCAACAGCCCCTGTTCATGAAATGGTGGTTGTATTTTATTTTCATCAGCTAGTATACCCTTACTAGTTCCTTAAAGAACAATCTTAATAAGCCAATCAGAGTTCTCAGCAAATTTAGACTTAGGCTTTCTCATTTTATTAGTTTCAATTTTTCACTCTTGCTTAAACATTGTTGGTCGCCTTTGGTTTTTATAGGGCTTTAAATCCAAGGGCTAAAAGGTAGAAAGCCTTTGTATCTTGGGATTTAAATCACTTATGCATTTGGTTTTTTCATATTGTGTGATAATTTGTCTACTGGTTCTCTTCATAGGTGAAACTTTTAGAAAAACTATCACATGTGCAGTCACTCTGTATTCATGAGATGATAGTTTGAGCTTTTAAGCACATCTTGCAGGTTGTAATTGCTGCAGTTGCTGATAAAGAGAAATTGGTTGTATCAATAACTGGTGCATTGAATGTGCTACTTGGTGCTCCTAAAAATGAAGAATTATATAAATCATGCAACATCCATCCTCTAGTGTGGAAATGGCAAGAGGTATTTTTGAAGAAGCAATATGATTGGTATCTTAGCAACTCAAACTACAAACGTGGCTCATGTCACAAGGTACTAAAAAATAGACAATAGAATATATTGTTTCTGGCATGGCTTACATGGATTTCATAACATGTAGTCTCAAATATGCACCTTTTTCCTTTCGAATTTGGCTTGGATAGTTTATGACAATGATTGAAAACAGACAAAAACTCATACAAATGATTTCAATTTGGCTTTGCCATTTGTACTTGGTAGTTACTAACCATGTATCTTAAGTTAAAATATTTTCTTACTTTGTGATGGGCCCATAACTAATGGGTCAAGCTTTTATCTAACTTATGGGCTTATAAGGTATGAGATGTGAGTGAAAGAGGAGAGGGGGTGAGGCATATATTATGGGGTGTGGGTCAGAAGGAAGGCAGGGAACAAGTGAGTATGTATGGAGAGACTAGCCTTTCAAATGCTAGAGCCTCATATGTGGGGAGAACTATTTTGCAGTGTTCTGAAAGCTAAACTATTTTGCTTACTGTATGGTTGCCATATGCTATCATCCTAGTGTTTATTTACTATAGTAGACAAGGATATAATAGGCATATTTTCATAAATAAAATCAGCTCTGGTTTGGTTTCCATCCCACTAATATGCCAATTGAGTAGGCAAGTGTTGCATGTGATAGCTTGATGGATTTTCCCACCTAATTAGAGTAATGATATCATAGGAAATTGGAGCATATTGACCAAATATAATGTGATTCTTGTCATGAACTTAATAGACCCATTTTCTTCCATTTTATTTGACAAAATATTCATTTATTAAATAACGTCATATATATATGCATGTGTATTTATGTATAAAAATTCTTAAACATGTAATAGATTGTAGTTTTTAAGGTTATCAGTTGACTTTTTAAGTAGTCTATAATTGACTAGTTGTTTCTTAACATCTTATGCTAGGTGGGCATTGAGCTTGTTCCCAGGGATTTTGTTATGGATTCTTCAACTCCATTCCATAAGTTTTTATTTTTATTTCTATTTTTAGATTTTGCCTTTCTTTATTGTAGTGGAAAGGTCATCTGCCCACTTTGTTCCCATTAATAAGATTTAGTAATCATATTTTAAGGTGAGCATTCATTTATTTCTCAAAAGTTTTAAGCTTCTAAGTTGCTTGAGATGGGAAGCATTGAAAAAAAAAAATCAAATGCTATCCCTTATATTTTGAAGGCTAGGATTGGGAATTTATTTATGCAGTAAAAATGGATTTGTTTGGTTATTTTACTTTTGGTCTCTCACCTACTGGCTAAAGAGATTGTCAATGTCTTTCCTAGAACTTACATCCTCCAGTGAAACTGTTGGTTAATGAAGATTAGGTTTCTCTTTTGTTTAGATATTATATACAATGTTGAATGATTATTTAGAAATTTTATTTTGTTTGTAGTTTTTAAATATGGTCTAATACTATCATGAATTGTAAGATGATATATATTATTAATAGTGGTGAAATTTCTTTCCAACGGGCAAAAAAGTGCACCAAGTGGAGAAGAGAAGAAAAGAAAAAAAATTTTTTTAAAAAAAAAGAGACTTTCTAGATCGGTTGGGACTCACAACCAATCTAGAATGTCTTGCCAAATAGTCATTTTCTACCATCTTTTAGACTGGTTATGACTCACAACCGATCTAGAAAGTATTTTCTAGATCTGTTAAATAACCGATCTAAAAAGTGAAATTTTCTATATCGGTCATTTCTATATCTATGCCTAACCCGATCTAGAAAATTTATTTTAACCGATCTAGAAAGTATTTTGTGTAGTAGTGTGAACAGTAACTTTCAAAAATTTTATTTTTCAGATTTAATTCCTATAATAATTCAAGCTTTTAAAATGATTTAGTTGGACATTAGAAATACTATACCACTTGGGAAATTGCATATGAAAGCAAGGTTTTACATTTTTTATATCAGAACAAAGATTTGGGCAAATCTTTGCAATAATAAAGGAAAGTAATCCTCTTAGTTTAAGTTTTCCCTTTAAATATAAGATATATGTCTTATAGAAAACTGGTCTAAAAATGTTTTAGTGGCATAAGAGATTAGTCTTTAGGATAGCTGATAATAGTTGCTAAATTAGTTGAGGATATTTTACAGACATATTTTCCTTAGGTCTTGAATCTTTTCAGAGCTAGATCGTAGTTAGATTCTATCAGTAAAGAGGTATTAGGCTTATAGAGGATCCTAGTAGGGTTCAGAGATCACAATAGATCTTATGGTCACAGTAGACCAATTGTTAGGTTGTCGTAAACCTCTAAAGAGTATGAGATGATGAGAAAGATTAATAAGCCATACAGTTCTGATAGTTTTCTGAAAGAGGATGGCCTAGGATAATTTTAGAAAGATATGAAACCTCATTAATCAGCAGCTAGTATGAATATTTACCTAAGTCTTTTCTTTAATGCCAAGCCACTGACTATAAAGTAGTTTAGAGATGTGATGGTAGGTTGCTAATGAGTAGAAAGAGCAAGTATCATGCCTACAAAATAAGATCAGTGGCGAAATGTTTTCAGTAATAAATGTAAGAGGCCAGTAAGGAATAAATAGTTATGAAAAGAATGAATGGGGAAAACTAATGTATAAAGAGAGATAAGTTAGAAAAAAAAATGGTTAGTAACCCAGATACATGAATTTGACTTGAGCCTAATCAAGATCCTATAAAGGAAGACATATGATCCAATAAGATATTCAGTAATAACAGCCATATAATAGTCAGTAAATAGAAGTATTGTCTGAATCGAGGAAGTAACCTTATAGCACTGGTCCCTTCAGGTATATTCCTAAGAAGAGTAAGAAAGCACACCTTTAGGGAAGAGGTAGGTCAGCTCATGAGTTATAATAAGCAAGTTTGGGCTAACTGTACTATTTAGATTAAGTAGGTAGCTTTTTCCAACTAAACCAAGGACTCCAAATCCGAAGGATTATTAAAGTTATGTACAATAAATATCATGATGGATTTGGGAAGATATGTTCAATTCTAGATTTCCTTGGTATGGTACTAGAAGTCAAAGAGATTCTTAGAAGAACATTATGATTATAAGCTCCCTACAAGTGAATGGCTGAGCTAGTACTTGATACCATATCGGGTTAAGAGTTTTGGAACCATGTCAAGGAGTTCCCTCAAGGTTGAGTGTTTTACACTCTCAAAGACTGTGTCATTGCTTGAACGCTCCAGGTAGAGCGCTATCAGGAAGGAAAGCTGAGGCAATAGAATTCTCAGATGAGGATCCAGAAGGAGATCCAATTTAGAAGCCAGATAACAATAGTAAGCCTGATGTTAGTATGGAAGCCCATAAGCTCAAGGTAATGTGCATGTATACACAAATAAGAGGTATAACTGCAATCTTTGACTAAATATATATGCAGCGAGATGCTGATTAAAGATTAGTAAAATAAAAGACCAGGGGTCAAGGTATGATGATGTATCATGATTAATGATGAGGTAGTGAAAGTAATAGTTAATGTTGATTGTTGAGTGCAATTTATCATTTCCAAGTGCTAAATGCAAGATAAGCATGATTATGATATGGAGAAGTGCTCAGCTAAGATCAACAGTACAAGCATACACCTCTCAAATGACTCTAGTAGTAGTAAATGAATGTACTCCCAGTCTAGATCCCTTGCAAGTGATTCTTAATCATCAGGGATCCGTACTAGTAAACCATTAAGTAGCTATAACAGGCAGTTAATGCTTAGAGACAATTGGGAGAAAGTTAGAGTCCTTAAGGTTCCGCTATACTGTAGCAGCCTCAAGGAAGTTAGTAAGTTCCTACAAGACAAGTTATAGGGCAATTAGTTGAGAGCACCAAACACTAATATACTATTGTGTAAACGCTAGCTTTCATCCTTTGATGGTAAATTTGATGTGTAAGTTACCGAAAAGTACATTGTGAGCCTTGAAAAGATTTCAAAAGATAATGGGTTGCATGTTAGAAATGGAAGCTTAATGCTAAAGGAGGCTAACCAATGTTGACAGAACACAGAATAAGTTGATCAAGTAAATGGCACTTTATTGACTTGGGAAATATTTATAGGATAGTTCTATAAGAAGTATTTTCCTTAGTCTTCAAAAGATGAAAAGGAAGGGAATTGTAATGATTCACTAAGATGTGAATGAGACAGTCATTGAATATATAGCAAGGTACAACCAATTGGCTTGATACCTAACTTATCTTCTATAGTATGTTGATAAGTGATGGAGGATAGAGAAGCTGGAAAGGGGCCTAAAGCTAGCCATAAGAGAAGAGTTGCCTTGATGCAACTTCAGACTTTTAGTTCAGTAATTGAAGTGAATTGGATTACTAAAAATAGTCTAGGTCACAAGTATGTATTCCAGCACTTCCAGTCAATATGATAAGTAACCTTGAAATACCAGGGGGTTTAAGAAACAAGGCAAAAAGGTTAGAGGAGACAGTAGAGTAAGTCAGCTCCTATTTTTAAAAATGCAAAAAGGCTCATAGAAAATGGCTATGCTTGGCAATGAAGAATGTGTGCTTCGAGTGTAGAGGATCGAGACATTATGCTCATGACTGCACAATGGAGGTGGCCAACCCCGAACCACAAACATAGGAAAGAGTCTTTGTGCTATTCCAGCATAAGGCTTGTAAGTCACTTGACCTCATTAAAGGTATGATTTGGGTGCAAGTCAAATCTTGTAGCTATGCTAAGAAGTTGAGTCTGGAAGTTACTATTATATAAGTTATATGAGAATGTCTTGATGAGAAACATGGCTATAATCTCCATTGTCCACCTTAACACCTTAATTAGTGTCATAGCAATAGAAAATTTTGTTTGCCTTTCCCTAGTAGTGATGTGAGCATAGGCATGAATGAGCTTTTACAGATAATCTCCTCCTAGAATATAAAAATAAGAATTTGAGTTTGCCCAACCCCTGAAGATGTTCCATGTGTTGAGATTAAGTTAAATGTTATGTTAACATCAGCTTAAGCTGAGAAATGCTTGAAGAAGCATATTAAGAATGAATAGTAAAATTGATGAATGAAAAAGATTCAATGCCTCTATAAGATAAATTAGTGTACTTATGAGATATAAGGTATAAAGTATGAGCCTAAGGTATTTGATTAGTGGCAAGCAGTTTGGAAACTATGAAACCTTGAGATCGTTGATTGCTAAACTTAGTGTGAAATCTAGCTAAAAGATAGTTCTTAGCTAAAAGATCTCACAATGAATAAAATCTTCCATCAGTAGCTAAAGCGATATAAAAAGGAGGTAGCTCTTAGGAAGAAGCCTAATTGAGCAAAGAGATGAAATCATCCTTATGATAAAAGTAGCCAAGGCAAGGCAGATAAGAGGTAGTTCTTGGGAGAAGCCCAATTAAGCAAAAAGATGAAATCTTCCATCAAATGAAAGTAGCCAAGGCAAAGTAATGGAAGGTGGCTCCTGGGGTGATGCCCAATTAAGCAAGAATGAGCAATGGTAAGAGGCCAAAGGCCAGATTCTTATTGGGCTAGCAAGAGACTTTTGAAGGGTTAAGAAATTTTCGTTAAATTGTCAAACTGCTAATTGATCTTGGCTGAATAACTAAGAAGTTATGTATGAGAACAGACAAAGTAGATATGTTGTAACAGTAAAAAGTTAGTAACTACTGCCTTAATATTATTTAGACCCCAACTCATAAAGAGCTTGAAGATTTCACAGATTATGATAAGATAAGTAGAGTATAGGGTTCAGGGGTATGTGTATACATAAAGGCATAGTGGTAAATGGAATTTCTAGGCTAGTAAAGGCTAGAGTAAAAAAGAGGTAGTATGAGTATCGGGATTGAATGCCCTAGAGTTAAAAGCAATAACTTATCCAGAGGTCATACAGATAAGTTATAGTTTAAAAGGAAGCCCAATGCCACATTCTCTGAGTCCAACAATGGCAGACGTGCAGCAAAACCCCTCAGCACTTTATAGTTATGCGTGCTCAAGTGAGGGAAATTTCTGAATGAATGACCTACTGGGAAGTATGAAGTAAGAAAGATGTGCCAATAGTTAAATGTGGGCACTGAGAATTTATTTTAGTCTTACTAAAAGCACCTATTAGGCTACATGATTAAAAGATGTATAGTTTATTGTGATCTCTAATTATATGCTAAAAGTACTCTAAATCTTTAGAGGAGCATGAGACAACTGAGAATTTTTATGAAAGCAAAAAACTTGCTGAACTTAGTAGATAGGAGCTGGGCTCCAAAAAAATACGGTTAGTAGATTACAGAATTTTCCATATGGATCGCAGTAGATCCTAGTAAAGCAAGAAAAGTTATGAAATGAGAGAGGCCGAACACTGTAATAGAGACGAGAGGTCTCTGAGTTTAACAAGAAGTTTTGAAAAATTTCTCTCAAGTTGTCTTGCTACTTAGTTAGAAGAGAAAACTTTTAGGGGAAATGGATTATGAAATGAGTTTTTACGAGCCAAAAAGGTTAAACCTCCTCCTTTGAGATGATTAATCCTAATCCAATAATGACGCTGGGGGTCTATAATGATGAAAGTAAGTATTGGATCAGGATACGAGTAATGTAATAGGGCTGAGTGGTAGGTAATAGCCAGAGTTTTATATGATAATTTTTACGAGAAGCCTGTTCCCACTTATAGCAGCGGTAAGTAATGCTCTCGAGAAGTAGAATTATTAAAAGTTATTATAGCTAGTATGAGTTGTGACATCTATGGTATTACCATAGAAGTGTTTGAGATCACAATATCCTCAAGTGATTATGAGATAAGAGAAAAGTTGAACTCGAGGCTCAGAAAGTAGAATAAAAAGAAAGATGCGATGATTTTGTAAGTGTCATCTAGGTAAAGCTGATGAGATGAGCTTATGCCTTAGCATAAAAATTATTCATGTAGATAGCCTAAAGTCATGAAAAAAGAGAAATGAATGTTGTCAAGTGCCAATGAAGGGACTATAGTATGAATAAGATAAGAAAGAGTTATGAAAGTAAGAATGTGGATGTTACGAATGAAAAATTTCCAATACCCCTAAAGTAAAGACATTCTATGTTGTCCTCATAAATTAGAGTTTAAAAAGTATGAACCAGACCTTTAAAATACTATAAATGAGTAAGATACCAGAGTAAAATATTGATTAATATGTCAAACAAGTAAGAAGTAAAAGTATTTTTCTGGTAAAAATGGTTTGGAAAATTGGGAAATAAAGAGAAAAGAAATAAGAGATACTAATATGTATCTAAATTTCAAGGATAAAATTTATTTTAAGGCGGAGGGAATTGTAACATCCCTAAAAAGTTAAATATTTAAAAATATATAAGGAATTCACGATAATGGATATATATCGTTTTGCGTGAAATTGGGTAAAGATGTTATTTTTTCTGATTAGATGAAAAAATAAGAAAATGACGATTTTACCACTAAGGAAAAAAGAGGAGAAAAAAAAAGAAAAGAATGAAAAAAAAAAGGAAGACCCGGATGCGGTAAAAAAGTCAAATATTTTGGGAAAAATTACAGCTAATGACCCCAAAAATTAAAAATTATAGTTTGATATCGAATCAGGGGTAATTTTATAAATATGTAAAATTACTGTCAAAATGAAGTTCTCGACGAGACGAATCTAATGGTATATGGCACTGAGGGTTAATATTCAAGAATAAAGAAAGATTTTGTGCCAGGTGTCAAAAAATGCATAGTGTGCGAAAAAAAACACTGTGGGCCCCACAAAAAGGTAGATAAAGTAAAAAAAAAAAAGTATATGGGCATCACATTTAGACTAATTGGGATAAGATATTAAGATAAATATAAATCCTAATATAATTATGTCATGTATCCCTAAAGTGATTTAATACTGCAGAAAATAACTTTACCAGTCCATGTATAAAGTAACTAATACAGGATATTACTAGACTGGAAAAAAATTATGCAGTATTTTGGAGATATTATCCCCTCATTTGGGATGCCACGTGGCAGCCATGTGCTTAATTTTGAAGTCTTAATGGTTAAGAAAATAGAAGACTTAATAATTAAGTTTTTTTAATTAATCATGATTAGCAAAAAGTAATTAAGTTTAGTGGCCATTATAAATACTCCCTCCACATGTGCGCCACTTTCACTTAGAAAGGAAGGGTGAGTGGTCTGAACCACAAGGAAAGGAAGGAAGCAACCTGAGGAAAGAGAGGGGAAAAGAGGAAGAAGAAAAGGGAAGGCCAACCTTGAGGATTTGAAGTGCAAGTGCAAGGTAAGTTGCTTCAACACTTTAAGCTAGTTTCTAAGTAGTTTGAGTTGGTTTTCTTGAATTTTCTCCTCCTCCCTTTACTGTTCTAATCTGGCCAAGCATGATTTATGGGAGGGGAAGTGTTTTTGTTCCATAAATCCATGAGAAAACATGAGATTTTGTAAAGAGAACAAGTTTTGGTAAGTATGGAAGCAAGTTTTTGAAAAAGCCACTTCTTCCCTCCATGAGACAGATTTTGACCAGTATATTAGGGATAGAAAGAGTTGGAATTTCCTTAATTTGATGCCAAAAATGGATTCCCCATGGCCAAAAATCTTAAAAACAAGTGTTGGCTCAAAGATAAAGCTTAAAATAAAGAACATGGATTTTCTAGGGTTTCAATGAAACTTTATGACTTAGCTATATGTTTTAGTTGATTGAGTGAATATTCAATGATACCTAGGGACTTGAAAAAGCCTAAGAAAACAAGTGGAACCATTAGTTTCAAGAGGGTAGCCAAGTGATACCCCAAAGAGGTAGCTAAGTTCCATTCTTGCACTTTATTGTCATCTTGCTATGTTATTGCTTTGATATGTGCCATATTGTTTTTCTCTTGTTTGATTGGTTGATTTGGCTGTTTAAATGAGGGGTTTTGTTCCTCAGAATGTCCATTTTCTAAGTCGTTATGCTGCCGAATTTTCCATGAATAATATGGTGTTAAATGTTTTAAGCATGATTTTTATGATGTTTTCATAACTTGCTTGATGATGTAATTTGTGGAATGTGTCTTGGTATTGAGATTGTCCTCAATCTCTCCCCCTCAAGTATCTCAAATGACTAGGCACAAGCTATGTTGTGGAGGAATAAAAAAAAAAGGCATTATTTTGCTCCCAAATTGTGGAAAGAGCATTCTACACATTCTTCCATTCAATCAACTTTTAGGGTCCCTATCGATGTTTTAAATATTATTTTATTATATTTATATATTTTAAAGGTGTTTTCTTCTTTATTTTTCATTATTCTTCTCCCTAAAAAGGGCATGGGTAATCAAATTCTTATTATCAAATAACTTCAAAGTTTATGTAAATAGTTGTAAACAATTAATATATAATATAAAATTAAAATTATTTGCTATTATCTATTTCTAGCGTTAAATTTTTTCATTTTTATTTATTATTTATGGATTATTGATGTGACATTAATATAAACCATATTATTTAGTATTATTTATTGAAATAACATTTTTTAAATGCATGGATACTCGTGTTTTTCCAAAAAAAAAAATCTCCCTTTAGTGTGCACAGATGTTTCTAGTAGTTGTACAAAAATCTGAAAAAATAAACAGTAAAAATTTTATTTTTCAGATTTAATTCCTTTAATGATTCAAGCTTTTAAAATAATTTAATTGGACATTAGAAATGCTATACTACTTGGGAAATTGTATATGAAATCAAAGTGTTACTAAGCTCACATCACACTAATGCAATTTGGCCAAAAGTTGCACTAGTGATTGGACCGTGACTCTTTTTTCCCTAGACCACCCGAATTGGTGGTGATTTAGGGAAGGCGGATCAACAAATCCACTGTCACTTAGCTCTCCTGACCATAGGAGAGGATTTAGTGGCAAAGATATTTCATCATATTATCATATATATCATCATATCATATCAATCATCATCATTTCTTATATCATCATCATATCACATCTCATCATCACCCAACATCTACCTCACAATATGCATCAATGGTGATAATGTCAATGTCATGCTAACATGCCTCTAAATACATATATAACCATCATAATCAACATCATGGTCATACTAGCATGCAATGGTGTGGAAATGCTACAAATCACACATACACATTGTACTCATCGTCATTATCATATATAAATATCCATGTACATACACCGATATATAGAAAAACTATACACATACACATAATTATATCGTGATATGAACAGGAACATGCATATATATATATATAAATATATAACACATATATTACAAACATCCGATTACCTTAAGTTATCAATACCACACACACGGATCCCACAAGCTTCTCGGATTGCCAATCACGACTTGCACTCCTCCGATCAACCAAATAACTACTATAATACCATAATATCTTCAATTAACATATAGTATAATTATCCAAAATTCACAATTCAACTAATTATGCTTAACCCAAGGTTCCAACCACATTTTCATGCATCAATGAGCTCTGAATAACCATTCAAATCATAATTTTCCACATGCAATTCAGATTCCATACTCCCTCAACCAAAATCAATCTAGGATTCCACTCAAACCATCACAATCCAACCAAAACTTATATCCAAAGCTTCCTAACACTAAACAACACCTCATTAATCCCTTAACAACCATTTTAATTGGTAGATTTAGGCCAAAGATAGAAACCCAAACATACACCAGAAAATCCACCTCAAAAATCAAAGAAAAATGGAAAAGGAGGAGCAAGAGTCACTTACCAACAATTAATCAAGCTTCTAAAGTCCGAAAATGATCTCTCAATGTCAGATTTCTCGAATCCTAGCACAGCCCCTCCGTTTCTCTCCTGTTCTCCTTAGTCTCTGTTGACTGAAATGTTTCCGATTTATAAAATCTGGAGTCTGGCACCATGGCGGCAGGTAAGTTCACTGCAACGTGGAGCCCTTCTATCCAAAATTTTTTTCAAAGTTACAGCTTGTTTGCTGCGGTGCCACTCTTTCTCACCGTGATGTGGAGTGCTTCTACCTCCACTTTCTCTTCCTCCATCCTGATTCCTCCAATTTTGCACATATTATCAAGTACACTTTCCATTAGCTCGAAACCAAGTTTAGCGTAATATAATGAAGGTTGTTACAAAGAGAAAGCTAGGGCCCGTTTGTTTAAGCTTTTCAAAAAAGTGATTTTTAGATTATTTAAAAAAATGATTAATTATTTAGAGATTTTTAAAAAACCAAAAATTATTTTGTGTTTGGTTAGAATAAAAAAATCATTTTTTAAATTGTTTAGCAAATAGAGAAAAATATGGATTTATATTATAATATTCTCATGGGGTCAAATATTGTTATTTTTGTAATTTTTAAAGTTACTTTATTACACCTAAGCTCTTTTACATTTTTCTCTCTCATCTACCACAACTACTTCTTTTAAGGAGCCACTTAGAATAACTTCTCAAACTAAACAAAAAATTGCTTTTTGTTTTTCAGATTCTAATTATTTTTAAAAACTTAAACAAACACCCTAAAAATTTTTTAAATTGCTTTTTTATAGAAAAAAGTGATTTTCACATAAAAAAAGCTGAAACAAATGGGCTCTAAGTGGCTTCTGAAAAAAAAAAAAAAGCATTGTGATAGTGAGAGAGAAAAATGTAAAAAAGGCGAAGGTGCAACAAAATAACTTTAAAAATTATAAAAATAATAATATTTAACCCCATGTGAATATTATAACATAAATCCATATTTTTTCTTTATTTGCTAAACAATTCAAAAAGTGCTTTTTTTATTCTAACAAAAAAAATAATTTCTACATTTTCAAAAATCTCTAAATAATTAATCACTTTTTTAAATAATTTAAAAATTACTTTTTTGAAAAGTTTAAACAAACGAGCCCTAAGTGGAGCTCTTCAAATCTTCTTCTTATATCCATCATCTCTATCTAAGATCTATCTTCATAATTTTTCATGCATTTTACTTGAAACTTTACTTCATTTCTTTTCATGTTCACCTTTCATCTCTATATTTACTTTTTTTTTTTTGTTAATTTTTACTGAAATGGTGTAATCGTGATTAATAGTATATATATGTGTATAGTTTGATATTATATGTTGTTAAATTCATGAATTTTTTAATTGGTGTATTTTATAATATTGATAATAGAAATTAGTGGAAGCATTCCAACTTAATATCATATTATATGTTGTTAAATTCTATTACATGTCACCTTCAACTTTGCCTCAATTCAGTTCGTCCAATTTCAACTCATCAACTCATAATTTATGTCTTTACTTGAGAATTCGATAATTTTTGCAACAGAGTATAATAATTATATATTTGATATTGATGGACCATCAAATGAAGTATTCATGACTCCACAGCAGCGAATTCCTCCTATTAAATCTCTTATATTTGATTTGAATACTTCACCAATTGCTTATATTTCAGAGTCATCTGAATCTCAACATGAGGAGTCAATAAGACAAGAACGACTACAACGTGTCAGAAAAAGACTGAGATGTGACACAGAAAGTCATTATGTATAGGATCTCGACAATTTTTTCTTATCAAAGAAAAATTTTATCTTTAATTATTGTAACCAATTCTAATCTTAATTGCTTACTATTAAATATTTTTGTTGGTTTATTATCAATTAATACAACTATTTATTAATTAATAAAAAATTTTCCTCAACTTACTTTTAGTATTTAATTAAAAATTATTAATTTCAATACTATTTGTTCATTTTTTACTAAAACATTATTTTTAATCTTTACTTAATCATATTTTTTTATCATTATTCCATAATTATGAAATTTGATTAATCATTACACAATTATCTATTTTCAATCATTACTATGTATTAAATATATTACTTAATCATTATTCATCATTATATAATTATCACAATAATTTTTGTTAATTTTTTTACCATTGAACAATACATATCTCGGTTTATTCCAAACCAATTTTTTATTCTGTCAAAGAAAAAAAAACAAATCAGTTTGTCTCAAACTGGGATTAGTTGTAGTATTTTAAGAAAATTTTTCAAATTTATAGTATATTGGGAAAAACTTATTTTACTTGTAGTCTTGTGGTAAATTTTCCTCCATAGTTCGAACGATAATAAGGCAAATAGAAGTACACTTTTTTTAAAAAAAAAAAAACAAACCTTTATATTGGCAAGGCATAAGAAAAAACTTCTCACTCTCACTTACGAATTTTCTATCAAAAAAATCTATATAAAATACATTTTTTTTCCTCCTTCAGACCCATAAAACTTGATGAGTTATTGAGAGAAGCAACATATTAAATTTGTACATCTAATAAATTTGACAATGATATATACATGCATATATGTATAACAACATCTTAATTTATTTATTTTTAGTTACATCGGCATCTTAATTTCTATTTGGTTTTAAAGCAAAATTTAGAATAGAATACTATAAAAGTTGAAAATATATATGAAATACTCTTAGAGAAGAGTCCAACTAACTTAAACCCTCAAATAATAAACACAATGTTGAGGTGATATTAATAGGAAAATCCAACTAACTTAAACCCTCAAATAGTTTTTATAACAAATGTCATTTATTTTTTAAAACCCAAATTAATAATGGAAAGAGTTGAGAAACTTCTAAATTAAATCTTCTTCATATTAGATCAACCCCACTGATCACAAGTTCTAGGTCCGTTACTACTTATTGCATCAGCTACTTTTTTTTTAGGCTGAACCTTTCTTCTTGTTATTATAACAATATCTATCCATCTTCCTCTTGCCATAGTTTTGCTTTGATTAGTACTATAAGAACGAGTTAAATTGATATTTTGCATGTCTTAACTAAATCCACCACTTGCTCCTCCACTTCCGCCACCAAAGATTTCATTGTTATTTCCTAATTCTTCCTTCAACTCTATACTATCTAAAGTTGGACGGTAGACATCATCATCTTTAGTTATAGTATTTGGTAAAACCCCTAAATTAGATGACCATGCATGTTGACCAATTGACGAGACCTCCTTGTACAAAGTGGTCAATTCCTTGGGGAAAAAAAATGGAAGCCCTTGATATCTGAATTTCCAATATAGAGGATTTTCTTGCATGTATATAAATAATGAAGTCAACATGATATACTTCACAAAAATACATATACCAAAAATGTCATTACATTATTACTTCATACTCGTTATTTCTTCTCCTACCACTCATTTGATGTAGTAAAAGTATTATTTTCATTGTTCCATCCTACACCTGTATCATTAGCAAATAACTTGTACTAGGCATACTATTCATTTCTATGATTATCCCAGTTGTTTCTGAATTGGGTCTGGCAAAAATATTGCTTAGTATAGTGGAAATTGTTCAAAAGTATATTGCACCAAAGCACCTCTAAAGACTAGTTTATCAATAATGGGGTTGGTTCTATCAAGTAAAAAAGAAAAAAAATATTTAGAATGGTCTTTTAAAAAAAAAAAAGCCAAAACATAAGCATATATTGATACTCAATTTTTCATATAAAACAATAATTTAGCTAAGTAACATATGTCTCACGATACACGTTGAAGAAAAATTTAGCTAAATAACATATATCCACTTGCTTGAGTGTTACTGGTTCATCTTGGTATAAATACATATTGGCTTTGAAATTTTGTCATGCCAGCTATTTTGAAATGTGAAAATCAAAGTGATATCAAGCTAACAATTGCTTCACGCTAAAAGCAGACATATTGAGCTTCATTATCACTTTATTTGAGAAGAAGTTGAAAAGATAGAAATCTTTCCAGAGTTTGCAGCATCTTCACAATATTACTATTTTCCTACACAGCTCGACATCTTTGAGTCATAAACAATTTGTCTATGTTTCCTCCCAGCATATGTTTGAGGAATAGCACGAAAGTCACCATATTGAAGTCAACATTGTTTCAATAGATTCTACTATATGTAGCTACAAGTTTCTAAGGGAACCCAACTGTACTCCTCAAAGTTTTCTTTCTAAATAAAAACCATTTTTCGGACTTAATCCCATGTACTCTCTTCTTCTCTTCCAATTTCATCCTTGTTATGCAACTTCTTTACATCCCAAAGTATAACATCTGCAACTTGGATGGTGAGAGTGTTTCTTTATTTCATTCACTATAGTGCTGCAATGCCAAAGAAATTTTGCCAAATCAATGTAGAGTCAAAAATGACATAGACCTAACTTTAAAAAAAAAAGTTAGGATTAAAATTTCAATTCTATTTCTCTCCATTCTCATTAATACAAATATATTCTAAACTATCCAAACGCTCCAGCAGTGAAGATTGTAGAATAGAACCTGATTATCATCAAGGTTGAAAGTTCATACATACCACAATATCTTCTGTGATATCAAAAAATTATTAATCAGTTTTAGTAGAAACAAATTCCAGAACATCCTCTCACTTTATATATCATTTTAATTTAATTTTAATGAAAAACAAGATATATTACTTTGCTAGACGTCTAATGGAGACAACATCTAACATTATACAAACTGTTTTCTAAATCATGGCATTTTTTTCTATTGTGCACGAAAACAAAACTATTAAGGGCCCGTTTGGTTCTCAGTTTTATAAAATTAAGTTAAGATAAATAAAATTTGTAAAAATAAAATTTAGATAAAATAAATTTGTTGTAAGTTGTTATATTTGGATATTATTTTTACAAAAGTAAGTTTGATAAAAAATCTGTTTAAATGATAAGAGTTAAAAATACTTTTAGATGTATAACATAAAGTAAATTTACTTTTTCTTTTTCAAAACCCATATTTTGTTAAAGGAAAAGTAACTTTTTCCCTTATTTTCGAAAACCATAGTTTAACCCACTTTTTATTTTTTAAAAAGATAATTTGTATTTAGCCAAACACATCTTTTTAGAATACCATGATTAAAAATTATAGTTTCTTTTTCAAAAAAAATGAACCAAACATGCACTTAAATGTACCAACAGAACCCCAAAAACAAAATAATAAAAAGGTACCAACAAAAAATGAAAACAGCTTAGTATGTCCATCTTTTATCATAGGATTCCTTATAAAATAGCTTAATGGCACTATTAATGACAATTTTTCTATCAAACATCCAGAATACTATTTAATTCTAGTTGCTGCACTACAAACAATAATATTCATACACCTAATATCAATCAGTGTCTAGAAGAATCAGATGTGTCAATTTATGCAAGCTCCTAGCCCCCTCTTTGGTAGGGGATTTTGAGAGGCCGCTCCACTATTCATATCCATTCCAAACAGGCCCCTTGTTTGGATAGACAATTTGATGACCCCTCCCCTCAAAATGTCCACCCTAAAATTGGGGGGACAATTTTTTTTTATTTTGAGTCCCTTTTTTTAAATAAAAAATATTTTAAAAGTAAAAAAAATTATTAAAAATATGAAAATATTTACTTGAACGTCTTAATATAAAAAAAATATTACACCTAAATCCCATATATGAAAGCTGAATATAGAAAATTTTAGTATTGAGTATAAAATCATAAAGTATGAGTATAAAATATTAAAACATAATTTTATACTCAACACTAAAATTTTTTATACTCATAAAAATGATAGAAAATTTCTTTAATTTCAAGGATAAAATGATCAAATTATTATTAAATTCTCTTCCCTCCCCTCCTCTTCCCTCCTGAACCAAATAACAAATTATTAAAATTCTTCTTCTCACCTCAATCCCCTTCCCTTCCTTCCCCTCCCCTTTCCTCCATATCTTATCTCTCCTCCTCTCTCCTCTCCTCCATTAAAATCCCTCTCCTCCCTTCCCTCATACCCAAACACACCCTAGAGAAGTTCGTCTCAAAGCCACAAAAACAAATTTTCTCTACATAACATGAACAATTGTAGATGGGATTTTCCTTCTTGCAACACGAAGGGAAATTGATTGCTTTTCTTGCTGGTTTTCTAGAGAAGTTCTTCTCAAAGCCATCAAGAGAAAGGTTGCCAAATCAAATATAAATTTAAATCTAGATTAAATAAATGATAGAATTAAAGCATCAATTCCCTTCCTCCCTAATCTCCTAAATCCAAACATTTTGTAAGGTACCCTAAAGTCTCCAGTAGAGAAGCCATTAAAACAAAATTTGATGATTATTATGGAGTGGCATCTCCCAGAAAGTGATCCTTGTAAGTCCCCAATAAAGCTTCTTCATTATCTCTAAACTTCGAAATATACTTCTCCAAGAACTTTGAAACTGGCGCGTGAGGGCGTGTGCGAGGGTATTTTTGGCCATGGTTTGCTTATAAAAATTCCTAAATTCGAGATCTTCAATTTGATATACTATTTGGCTAGTTTTGAGATAAGTTTGGATCTGTCTAGAGTTATTTCATTATATTTAAAAAAAAAATTTCTTTTTAATAATTCCTACTATTTTATTGAAGGTAAAAAAAAATCTAATGAAGCAAGAGAATTCTGAAAGTACTGAAATAGTTGGATATGATTCTCCAAGTTATGAGTATTTGGAAGAACTTATTCCAGAAGATGAATTTTTGGAAAAAGATCCTGATGAAGAGTTTCTAGAAGGAGAAGAAAATCCTGGGGAACTTCAAGAAGTGTATACAGATCCAAATGGGTCAAAGGAAGATGAAATTGTTTTTTGAAGAGCCTAAAATTGAAGATCAAGAAGTAGATCAACCCCTTACCCACTCTGTAGCACAAGATATAGCAAATAGGGATGCAACAAAAATAAAACATTTAAAAGACTTTTATCCAATTCTTGCAAAGTATTCACACTTTGAGATGAATATGGAAGATGCTGAGTTCTTCGCGAACGTCATTCTTAAGTTAAGAGAAAATCTAAATACACAAAACAAGAAATATTCAGATTACACCTGGGTCGATGTTATTAAGAGAGCGATGAAAATATCGAATAGCATTCTTAAGAGAAAAATTGTTAATTTCCGCTTTTCTATTTGATTTATGTATTTTTTATTTATTTTTTTTGTACAACGACTATGTTCTAGTATGGATTTAATACTTTTATATATGTTTTATTTGAGTGGGAGCTCTTAAAATAAGTTTTTTTTAAGTTAATTATTCTAGTACTTCTATTAAAATCTTAATAGAAAATAATAGTAACATTAGCATCCGTGTGATGGGAGATACACTTGTGGTCTCCTGATCATGGAACTAATGAAATTATTATTGTTCTACTAAGAAATAATACAAGTATATGACATTGTATATTGTACTGTGCTACATGTATATTTAATTAATACATTCTTTAGTTCAGCTCAATAATAGAAATCCTTTATGTGGGATAGTTTCGTAATTGATTTGAGGATGGCAACCAAGAGTATAATGGTTGAGCTAAACAAAGAAGATAAACTAAATGGGGATAATTGGGACATCTGGCACCGAAAGGTTTCCTATATATTGGAAGAACAAGATGTTGTAGAGCCACTGACTATAGTCATGGCACAACCAGAAGCCGGTAATACAACCCAACATAGGAGAGACCAAGAGGTATACATGGCCTGGAAAAGGAAGAACAACATAGCACGTATAACTATGCTGGGTACTATGGCAAATGACCTCATGTGTGAGTATGAAAAATATTTAACTGCACAAGCCATGTGGATGGCATTAAAAGATAAGTTTGGAGGTACCTCTACCACCAAACTTAGAAGGTTGACAATTAAGTTTGATACTTATAAGTTAAGACCTAATACTCCTATGAAACAGCATCTACGAGAAATGGCCAGCATGATCAGAGAACTGAAGGAAGCTGGGCATGAATTGTCTGATGAACAGCAGATCCAAGCTGTTATAAGATCACTTCCTTCAAGTTGGGAACACATGAAAGTCAACCTAACCCATAATGAGAATATAAACACTTTTAGTGATGTGGCGAAACACCTGGAGCTTGAAGATGAACGTCTAGAGGCCTACAGAGCATCTGGACAAGCCTATCTGACTGAAGAAGCAGGAACTTCTAACCCTAAGCCCAATTTCAAAAAGGGCAAGAAATATCAAAGAAAGGGTAAGAAGAATGTCCCAAATTTTAAAAAGGGAAATAAGCCTTTCAAGAAAAGAGGGAAAAAAGGCGGAAAGAAGAAGAAGACTGACCTGAGCAAGGTTAAGTGCTATTCCTACCTAAAAATGGGTCATTTTGCAAGGGATTTCCCTGAGCAAAATAAACGTGAAAAGGTATTAGTGAATTATGTTAATTCACATATGTCTTATGTTTCAAGTACTGTTTTTTTAACAGAAACCATTTCTTCTTCTTGGATAATTAACTCAGGCTCCACAGACCACGTAAGCAGGGATCGAGGATCCTTTATAGAGTATCGTCGGTTGCCGAATCAAAGCAAGTGGCTTTATGTTGGTAACAACGCGAGAATTGAGGTGAAAGGCATAGGAACCTGCAAATTAACTTTGCGAGGTGGAAAAACCTTAATCCTCTATGATGTACTTCATGCACCTGACATCCGACGGAACTTAGTTTCTATTTCCTGCTTATTAATTTATGGGTTTAATGTAAATTTTAATGATAAAGTAGCAGACATTTCATTAAGGACAACCTTTTATGATTCAGCTTTTCTTTCAAAGAAGTTCTTTGTTATGGACATTATTGATGTATTTTATATGCATGATTGCTTTGCAACTTCTTCTAATTTAAATGTTGATATGAATGCATGGCATGCTAGGCTAGGACATATTAATCAAAATAGAATGATTAAACTAGCTAAAGAAGGACTGCTAGGTGAAGTTGATAAAATGGAAATGTCCTTGTGTGAGCATTGCCTGGCTGGTAAAACAACTAGAAAACCATTTGGAACTGGAATTAGGGCAGAAACTCCATTGCAATTAATCCATTCAGATGTTTGTGGTCCTATGAGTGTGAGGACAAAACATGGAGCTGTTTATTTCATCACTTTCATTGATGATTACTCGCGATTTGGTTATGTCTATTTGATGTCACATAAATCTGAAGCACTAGAATGTTTTAAACGATACATGAATTTAGTTGAAAATCAAATGGACAAGAAAATCAAAGCGTTAAGAACCGATCGCGGACGTGAATATTTATCGGAACAATTCAAAAAGGTCCGTGAAGAAAAGGGAATAGTAAGGGAACTTACAATTCCAGGCACCCCACAACAAAATGGTGTAGCCGAAAGAAGAAATAGAACATTACTAGACATGGTTAGGTCCATGATGGTTTAGCCAATCTACCCATTTCATATTGGGGAGATGCAATTTTAACAGCAGCCTTCATACTTAACCGTTTGCCTTCTAAATCGGTCACATCAACACCCTATGAGCTATCGACAAATCGGAAGCCGGATTTAAATATTTTAAAACCCTGGGGGTCGGCAGCTTATGTCCATAATACTTCCCACAAATATGGAAAAATAGGTCCAAAAGGGAAGAAATGTATCTTTATTGGATACTCTGAACAATCTAAGGGTTACGTTTTCATTGGAGAAAATCAGGATGGGAGTGTCACTGAAATAGAATCTAGAGATGCAACATTTCTAGAAAACGAATTTCCTAGCAGGGGTGAGGTAGATCGTACTGTATTTCTTTATGAGATGCATGAAGAAACTGAGGAACAAATTTATATACCTCAACCTCTTAATTCGAGTGGGAGCTCACAAGGATAAGTACAAGATTCTGTTCAAGAACAGAATAACTTACAAGAAACCCCACTGCGAAGAAGTAACAGAGAAAGTGAACCAAAGAGACGTTTCCCAATAGAAGGGACTGCGCTTATAGTTACTCCACAAGATTATGATGAGCCTGGTTCAATACATGAGGCTTTATCATGCCCCGCTAGTAATGAATGGAAGAAAGCAATGGAAGAGGAAATGAATTCAATGAAGATAAACCAAGTCTGGGATTTGGTCAATCTTCCATCTGGACGTAAGGCAATTGGGAATAAATGGATTCTCAAAATTAAGAGAAATGCAGATGGATCAATTGAACGATACAAGGCTCGATTAGTGGCAAAAGGGTATACTCAACAGGAAGGTATAGATTATGAAGATACTTTTTCACCTGTTGTGCGTTTTAACTCCATAAGACTAATTCTGGCAATAGTAGCAAGTTTAAATCTAGAATTACATCAGATGGATGTAAAAACTGCATTTTTAAATGGTGAACTGGATGAAGAAATCTATATGCAACAGCCATTAAGTTTCATTGAGAAAGGGAAAGAGAATAAAGTTTGCAAGTTGAAAAGGTCCATTTACGGACTTAAACAATCATCCAGACAGTGGTATTTGAAGTTTCACCAAGCTATAACCTCGTACAATTTCCAGATGATCGACAAGGATCACTGTCTATACATTAAGAATTTTGAAAAGAATCTTGTGATATTATCTCTTTATGTGGATGATATACTATTAGCCGGAAATAGTCTAAAATCGATTATAGCTATCAAAGAATGGCTATCTTCGAATTTTGAAATGAAAGACATGGGTGAAGCTGACTATATACTAGGAGTTAAGATCCATAGAGATAGCCCAAGAAAGTTAATATCCCTTTCTCAGAAAAATTATATTGAGAAAATTCTTGAGCGATTCAACATGAAAAATTGTAAACCTATGGATACCCCTATTTCAAGAGGAGAAAATCTGAGCCGAGATATGTGTCCTCAGACTGAGTCTGATAAGAAAATGATGGAAAGACTCCCTTATTCCAGTGTAGTTGGTAGTTTAATGTATGCCATGATGTGTACGAGACCAGACATTTGTAATGCAGTTGGTTTGGTCAGTAGGTACCAGTCAAACCCTGGACTGAAATATTGGAAAGCTGTGAAGAGAATCCTGAGATATTTGCAAGGCACAGCAGATTATGCCCTATGTTATCAAGGAAGCGATTTACGCTTGGTAGGATACTCCGATGCAGATTGGGGAGGAGATCTAGATGAGCTCAAATTGACTTCTGGATATGTTTTTCTACTAAACAATGGAGCTATATCTTGGTGTAGCAAGAAACAGATTTGTATTGCTTTGTCTACTATGGAAGCAGAGTTTGTTGCATGTTCTGCAGTAGTACAAGAAGCAGTATGGTTGAAAAGATTCATAAAACACTTAGGGATCATTGGTGATAAATTGAATCCAATTTTGATAAACTGTGATAGTGAGGCTGCCATTGCCTACACTAAAGATCCCAAGTATCATAGTAAGATAAAGCACATAGACACCAAGTATAATTTTGTAAGAGATGCCATAGCACAGAAAAGTGTTATAATTCGCCATATTTCTATACGTCAAATGATTGCTGATCCCTTCACCAAGCCAATACCGAGAGATATATATGTTGATCATGTAAAATCACTTGGTATTCGTAGGATATGATGTAACACAAATCTATGTAATGATCAATTATATGAATAAAATTAAGTGCATTTTTTTCTATAATTGAGTCATTCGAGTAAATATACTTATGAAAAATATACAATGTCTAGTATGTCGTACATGTTAATAAGGTTGGCTTCCTCACACAAGCAACTGCCTTTGACACTCACGAAGAGTGGGCAAAGATGAGACATTTTTTTTGTATTTACTAGCAAATCTGAAAGAGAGCAGATATGACAGTTAAACAATACAAAATAAGTCGCCCTGACAAAAGAAGAGAATAGGTCAGGATGAGATCCAATAAATATAAATTTTGGATTGAATTATGGATACCCACAATCCATAATACATGTAACCAGATGAGAATTCTCCAATAAAGAAGTAATGATAAGTGGAAGGATTGGTGGAATTCGGGTTAGACACTGTGTGTGTCTAAACTTAAATCTGTACGGTGTTAACAACAAAAACAAAATCGACATACGCTCTTATGTAATAAGAGTAACATCGTAGCATACAATTCATACTGCATGTGTTTTTTTAATAAAACCGCAATTGGGAAGTAAATGAATAGATCCCTACTTCATTACTGTGTGAGTCCCAGAGAGAAATAAAATCTCTCATTAATGTCCTTATGACTTTGACATTTTTCATGGAAAATGATTCAATGTTAGCTACTTTAGCATATATCCAATGGTCATGATAAATTCGATTTAAAGGTCTTATGCTATGAAAGCAATTGTTTCATATTGAAATGAAATATGGGCGAAAGGAAGATTATCTGAATATATACACACTTATACTGGTGTCTAAGACATGTCCGTTAAGAAGTTATGGTATTAACATCTTAAGCGTAGACACTAAGTATACAAGAGTAAGGCGATCTAAGTTTATATATAAAAATTTATGAGGGATTAGATTTGCCATGGATGAAGTGTATATGGATAAATCTAAGACATTCAAGGCATAATACATGAACAAAATAAATGCGAAATAAATAAGGTAATTCTATACTGGTCCTTGAAAAGGATTTCTAGTATAAGAATACCTAATTATAGATGTCATGCCCATGCAATCACAGTAGAACACCTAGTATGAAATGGAAAGGAGGAATTGTAAGAGGTTAACCCATCAAGTGTGAGTGGGAGATGTTGGGCTACACCCTTGATGGGTATAGAGCCCAAACATAAGGGCACAGGCCCAAAATAATATAATTATTTTTTATTGTTTATTAGTTTAATGGAGAGGGAGGGAACGGTTAATAAGAACCGCTCCCTCACACAACGCATATACTAAAAGTAAGTGAACGTGTGTGCGTATGTGGTGAGATAGGAGTTTTTCAGTTTTCAAAAAAATTGAGAGACTCTCTGTTACGGTGAGTAATTCTGAAGAAAATTCTCTCTGATGAAAATTACTCTCTCTCTCTCTCTTTTTCTTCAAAATTCTCCTTCCCGGTATGTATCTACGGTGAATCTGTAAATAAAATCTGAGTGATTTTATTTCTACCGCCTAGAGCTCTTCATCCTCTTCAAGTGAAAATATACTCCGTGTTTGGTATGTATATCTTCCCTTCCTTTTATTTTCTTTCAGAGAAAATGCATTGTTCTACTAGAATGCAAACTCATTCTCATGAAATACCCTAATTTCAAGGTTTCAGCTACCTGATGACTCTGAAGCAGCTGTAAACTGCGAAAAAGAAAGAGATCTCTACCCTAATTGAAGCATTGGGTATTCATGAAAGAGCCGTTTTTGTTATTTATACTGTTAATTTGTTTTTAAATTTAAAATTCACGTGTTTTAATTTAATTTGATATAAATAGATTAGGTATATAAATTTAAGTATCTAATTTTTTTATATTATTTAAATTAGAGTGGGTGTTGTGTATTTGTAAAGAATTTAAAATGAATTGCATTTAAAATATATGACATTTTTTATAACAATATTTGATCCAAAATAAAATATATTTTGTGAGGTTAGATGATGTATTAATTATTTCTTTATATTTATACTCCTAATCTATAATTAATATATGAAAGATAAATATCATAAGAAATATGAAAAATAATGTAATTAATAAATATAAATTATGAATTAAAATGTTTTTAACAAATTTAATGATGTAACTCATTTTTTAATATAAATGATGTAGTTGAAAATGTAAAACACAACTTACAACTTGATTATCATGTAATGGTAAAATTTGATAGATAAAACAATTTTTTTTGTGACTCAAAAAAAGTATTGATGGATTTTAGTAGGAATAAATTGCAAAACAGGTGAAATACATGTTACAACCAATGTTCTGAGAATCGGACCGGACGGTTGGACCGTCACCCAGAGTGAAGAATGGCTTAGTTTTTAGCTTTAAATTGTTTTAGAGATTAGATTGGATTGAATTACCTTGAACCGGTTTTTGAGCCGGGAATTAGAGTTGAGCTGGAAACCGGAGCGATTTTTAGATAATCGGATAGTTTTTTTAATTACGAAAAATTTAACTTACATTTAATTTTTTTTGCCAAAATTATTAATTATAAAAATTATTAGAGAGTAAAATACTATTTTTTTTAAATTATTAATTATAAAAATGAAAATTTTCATTATATTATACTCTCTCCATCCCAAATTATAAGAGAAGTTTAAGACTCTCTATTTATTCCAAAGTATAAGAGATATGGATAAAATTTGTGGAATAATTAATATCATTTTCCTTTTATACCCTGGAGTAATTAAGATTATATTGATAATTATTAATAATTAATTAGTCTTACTTCAAATTTTTAATATGGACAATTTAAAAAAAATTGTAACTCGATGATATTTATGGTTCGACGTCTAATCTAGTTTTTAAAATATTGGCTACAGCCTCATCCTCTCACTTTATACATCATTTAAAAGGAGGAAAAAAGATATATTACTTTGCTAGAGGCATAATGGAGACAACATCTAAATACAAAACTATTAAATATACCAACCAAATCCCAAAAACAAAATAATAAAAAGGTACCAACAGAAAATGAAAATAGCCTAGTATATCCATCTTCCATCATAGAATTCCTAATAAAATAGCTTTATGGCAGTTTTAATGACAGTTTTTCTATTAAAAACCCAGAATACTATAGAAGTATAGTTGCTGCACTACAAACGTTAACATTCATATGCCTATAATATCAATCAGTTTCTGGGTGAATCAGGTGTGTCAATTCATCTCAAAGCTCCTAGCGAAGTTCATCTCAAAGTCACCAAGACAATTTTTCTTTACATAATAACGTGAAAATTGCGGATGGGATTTTCTTTCTCGCAACATGAAAGAAACTTGATTCTTTCTTTACTGGTTGTGCAGAGAAGTTCATCTCAAAGCCATCAAGAGAAATGTTGATAAATCAAATATAAATTTAATTATAGATTAAATAAATGACAGAATAGAAGTATCAATTCCCTTCCTCTCTGGTCTCCTAAATCCAAACATATTCTAAGGTACCCTAAAGTCTCCAGCAGAGAAGCCATTAAAAGAGAACTTGATGATTATTATGGTGAAGCATCTTCTAGAGAGCGACACTTGTAAGCCTCCAATAAAGCCTCCTCGTTATCTCTAAACTTGGAAATAGACGTCTCCAAGAATTTCTCCTCCCGCAAAACTCCAACACTTTAAGAAGTCCTGGATTCGTCTTAAAGTAAATTTTTTGAGACCAGCCGTTGGAAAGCCTCCATCGAGGAATCACCCTGTCCTCCACCCTATCTGTCACCTATCCATCAAATCACAGGTTGATGTAGCAGTAGTGACTTAGGCAGCATAATTGTATCCAAGCACACTTGAATTTTAAAATTTCTCTGCTTTTCAGATGTGTTAAGCAACACCGGAGTTCTTCTCAACATTTCTACGATCTCATATTTGGAAAACCCACAACTCTGAATTGACTCCAACTTTCTGTTAAAATTGACAATGCTCAACCTACTAATTGCTCGGAGCGCACGCGCCAACTTCTTGAGTTTAAGTAATGTTGAAAGCTGAGACCCAATGATCCCACAACTCTGCAAGAAAGCAGCATTGCGCAGAACTTTTCGTTAGCTTGGGATTATCCATTGCCCATATCTCCGCAGCAACTTAATAAAATCTTTCTCATCATCAACAATTTTCCTGATAATCTCCACAGAAGGGACCAATGTTTTATTCAAATGACAAATCAAAATACTTGAATTCTTGGAAAGAAGGTTACACAACTCAGAATCCTCAAACCCTTGAAGTTGAAGCAACTCAATTTTGGGCATCAGGGTTTTTATGGACACTTGAGAACAATATTTGGGGTTGATGACTAATCATAGATTGAACCAGTGATTCGGAAAATCCAATCTGTTTAAAATAATTAAGCACGGACCAGAGATGTTGAGAGCATCTAGCCTGAGAAAGTAGTTTCGAGATAAAGACGGAGGAAGCGTTAGAGAATTTGAGGTTGGTGTTTAGATAATCAACGATGGAAATGTGTTCTGCTGAGGCTTGAGTTGGCGCAGAAACAGTAGAGAACAGATAAAGAAAGGATCTGGACAAATTAGACAGAGAAAACGAAAGAGAGGGGTTTGACTTAAGAAGATGCATAGCTTTACTGGAATGCAAAAATATTCTCATGAAATACCCTATTTCACAGTTTTGGCTACCTGATGAGAGTGAAGAAGGGGCTGAAACGGCGAGATAGAAAAAATGTATGTATCCTAATTCAAGCATTGGGTATACCTGAAAGAATGATTGTAGTTGGAGCTTCAAAGGAAACAAGATGCTAGCTTGTGTTGCAATTGAACATTCGGTGCTCACAGTATCGAGTCCTCATTGCCATTTTATAGTTTAATTTATTTTATTAGATGTGAAATAAAAAATAAAAATTTTATAATTGCAATGCGAAGAGCCTTCGGAGTTATGTTGTGACGCCTTCAGTTTTGCTTTTCTGCCCAGGAAGGAGATGGGAAACGCAGCGCTTCTCAATTCTCATGCCTTTCAACGCACCGTTTAAAGAGTCTATTCAAATATGGGGCAAGGTTTGCTTTGCTGAAAAAAGCAAAGAAAACAAAAGGCCCATGTCATGTTTTGAAACAAAATATAAATTAACTAGCATTATTACTTTTCTTTTCAAATAAAAAATTTGTTTAATACATTATTGGAGTACAATTTTATCCTTTTCTTGGAATTCAGAAAAGGAAAATTCACTATTAAATCTCAAAATAGTAAAATATTTATTAAAAAGTCTTAACACTACAAAGTATTACACTCAAATCCCATGACCAAAATCAGTGTAAAATCCTAGAAAACAAGTATAAAATAATGAAAAATGAGTATCAAAAACTCCAGTGTTGAGTATAAAATTATGTTCTAATATTTTATACTCATACTCCACGATTTTATAATCTATACTTATTTTTCGGGACATGAGACTTGAGTGTAATATTTTTTTTTGTTGGGACCTTCAAGTAAATACTTTCATGTTTTGGGATTTTTTTAGTGATTTTCCCTTTTGGAAAAGAGATATCCAGAAAATTTGATACAAATATATTCCTTAGCTCCATTGAAGCAAATGACAGTGGCAAGGAATGCTATCTTTGTCCATATAAAAAGTGCTGGATCTTTTTTTTTTTTTTTCCCTTCTGGCAATGTTGAAGTGGTTGATCATATCAACCATGCACCAATCACATATGATGAACATCATCATTTTTTTGTCGTCCAGATTAAATCTAAATGATTTAGATTTAATTATATTTTTTAATATATTTTTATTTTATTAAATACATAATACAAAATAGATATAATTTTATAACTGTCACATTTTAAAAAAAATATTGTTATTATGTAAAAAAATCAAAATAAAAAAATATAAATCTAGACCGTTGAAATTAAAACTGGACGATCTAGATCCGTCCAAGGGTGATCAAATAAGTACCCAATGTGGATTCAGTTGATCTCAAAAAATTGGCAGAGAATAAGAATTACTAGCACTAATTACATCAACATCAAAAGGCACCAATATAGTTACAAAAATAAGCCAAAGTCAAAAATGAAAAAGATTTCATTTTCATTTGATACTAAAATATGACCCCAGTGTTATTCCTTGTGTTCATATCATATCTAATTGGGGCTCACCAAAGGTTGCTTAGATTGACAAGAACAGATTGTATGTATTTTATAGTTTATAAATGGTTTAATGGGTACCATAAAATCAGATCTTAATAAAGAATTGAAACCTTTTCTTTTTTTTTTTTTTCACTTGTCATATCAGTATATAATGGATTCGTCACCTAATTGAGGGGATATATATTGTATGCGTAGAGAGCAACTAGCTTAAGGTACAATATGAACAATCTCATCAAATATATGCACGTTTTTTTTTTTTCACGAGGACAGGCCTGCAAGGAGCTACAAGGAAATGACCAAGAAGTAAGTATTATATGGTACTACTCGTAATAAGCTTAATGTGAAAGCACCATTTCACTATATTACTTCTCATTTATAATTTTATAATGATAATAGAATAAAATATTTAATAAAAATAAAATATGAAATGATAGTACTTTTTACATTGATTTCAGATAAAAGAATAATTTTTTTAATATATGTGTAATTAACATAAAAAACTTTATAATATGAACTTGATGGAATATATACATTAATCATCTTTGTATAAACATATATTGGGTTTGAAATTTTGTCATCATATCTTGAAATGTGTCAGTCAAAGAGCACCCCAGCTGGTCTTCACTCCACTGCTTCATTCTAAAAGAAGACATAAGCATATTCAGCTTCATTATCACTAAAGTGGAAGAGAGAGAAATATTTCCAGAATTTGCAGCATCAGCAGAACATCTTTACAGTATTAATACTTTCCAACACAGCTCAAACAACATTGAATCATAAACAATTTGTCCATATTTCCCTCCAGCATATGCTTGAGGAATAGCATTAAACTCAGCATATAAAAGACAGGAGTGTTTCAATATATTCTATAAACTATATTATGTCATGTAGCTACAGGTTTCTAAAGGAACCCAACTATACTCCTCAACGTTTTCTCTCTGAATAAAAACCACTTTTAGATTAAATACCTTTTACTCTCTTCTTCTCTACCACTTTCATCCTTGTTCTGCAACTTCTTTGCATCCCAAAGTATATCATCTACAGCTTGAATGGGGAGATGCTGTAATTCGAGGCTGTGGCAGATAATGTAGTCAGAGGAAAGGGGCATAGGGTGAGAGGGTTATTCTGATAATTTCCCATCACTCTTATCCATACTTTCAAAATGAGATTATGATGAGTTGATTAAGATCCACAATATTAGAGAGTCATGATTCATTATTTCATTCACTGTAGTGTAGCGAAGCCACATAAAATTTCTCCAAATCAAATATAAAGTCAAAAATGTTATAAATCTGAATTTAAAAAATATATATCAGAATTCAAATTTCAATTCTCTTCCTCCCTGCTCCCCTCAATCCAAACATATTGTAAGGTATCCAAAGGCTCCAGCAAAGAAGATTGGAAAACAGAACTTGAATATTATGCAGAAGCATCTTCCAGATTCTGACCCCTGTAAACCTTCAATAAAGCCTCTTCATCATCGCTGAACTTCAAAATATACTGCTCTAAAAATTTCTGCTCCTGCACTTTTACCACTTCAAAAAAACTTGGATTCTTCTCTAGTAAATTTTTTGAGATTAGCAGCTGCAAAACCCTCCATCGAGGGATCACCCTTTCCTCCATGTTTAACATCAAAATCACAGGGTTATTAACCAATAGTGACTTAGGCAGCATAATCGTATCCAAGCACACTTGGATTCCAAACTTCAGCCTCTTCTCAGACTTTTGAAGCAACGATGGAGCTCTTCTAAACATTTGCATGCTCTCATCTTTGGAAAACCCACAACTCTGAATTAAATCCAACTTCCTGTTAAAGTTAACCACAGTCAAACTACAAATTGTCCGGAGCGCATATACCAACATTGTTGAGTTTATGCGGAAACCCATGTTCACAGCCCTTGAAACATTGTTTCGAAGCAGAGACTCTCGTGCAACAAAAAGGAGAGAATCTCTTTTAAGTAAGGTTGAAAGCTGAGATCCAACGATCCCACAACTCTGCAAGAAAGCAGCATTGCGCCTAACTTTTCGGTAGTGAGGGATTATCCAAGACCCAGATTTGTGCAGCAATTGAATTAAATCATCCTCATCATTAACAATTTTCCTAATGGTCTCCACAGATGGGACCAATGTTTTATTCAAACTACATGTCAAAAGATTTGAATTCTTTGAAAGAAGCTTTGCCAAATCAGAATCCTCAAAACCAAGTTGCTCAAAGTACTCAATTTTCGGCTTCAGGGTTCTATCGATATGCGAGAACAGTATTTGGGGTTGACGACTAATCATAGATTTAATCTGCGATTCGGAAAATCCAATCCGCTTAAAAAAATTAAACACGGACCATGGAAGTTGAGGGCACCTAACCTGACAAAGTCGCTTTGAGATATAAAGGGAGGAAGCTATGGAGAATTTGAAGTCAGTGCTTAGGTAATCAATAATTGAAGTGTGTTTCGCTGAGGATTGAGTTGGCACAGAAACAGTAGAGTACGGAGAAAAAAGGGATCTGGACAAATTGCTCACAGAATACGTAAGACAGGGGTTTGATTTGAGAAAATGCATCGCTCTACTAGAAAGCATACTCAACCTTATGTCAAGCTACCTGTAGAGAGTTAAGAAGGTGTAAATGGAAAGAACGAAGAGAACATCTCTACCCTAATTCAAGCATTGGGCATACCTGAAAGAGAGATTGGAAATGGAGCTTCAATGGAAACAAGATGCTGCCTGTGTTGCAGTGCGACGCTTTCAATTCTACCTTTTGCTCTGTAGTAAGGAACGAGTTGAGCAATTGAAGGGTCCTTCGTGCCCAGATTAGGAGTGAAACCTGAAAATAATGAAGTCATTATATCCGCATCTGTAATCATACAAATAAAGTTAGGGACAAAATGTTATACGAATTTTTTTACCATATATGTATTTTGGGATTGTAACTAAGAGTATTTAGAGGTTCATTTTGGTGTAATTTTGGATAACAATCATACCAAACCAATCTAATTAATTGAGACAAAGTAAAGAACTAATCGGTACTTAAACCAGTTTTTTTATCAGTATGGTTTAGTTTCAGACTTATTGGTCATCCTAAAATTGAATATTTTTAGTCATTATTAATAACTTTTTTATTCTTTCTATTAGTTTTATATAGGATTACTCCTTTTATCATAATTTTTCATATTTTTCATGCTTTAATATTCATTATGTTTTTATATTTAAAATGTAATATAGATGCAATATAGGTATATAAAAATAGCCACTCAATTTAAATTTTTTTAATAAATGGAAAAAAATTAAATTGAAGATTGATTTACAATCATAGTTGGCTTTTTTACCTAAATAAATCAATAAAACAAATAATTTTTCAAAATGTTATAAGTTGGAAATTATTTATCGAGATGATACAAATAATAAGATCTCGGTACGGCAGAAATCGAGAAAGTAAGTACTGCCAAGCATCTTAATTTTTTCCAAACTGAGATATGTATCAAACTGAGATACGTATCTCAGTTTATTAGAAACCGAGAAAAATCATGTAGTTCTCGGCATCTCAATTTGTTAGAAACAGAGAAAAAGCATGTAGTTCTCGATTTCCAAAAATTAAGACACAATACTAAATGAATCTGCATTTGCTACAAACTGAGATTTTCTTTTTTGACGCCATACAACATAAAGATATAAATCTTGGTTTATTGGAAACCAAGATCTAATTTTAGAAAAACAAAAAACGATGGGAGATTGTGAACACCACATGTTCTCATGTCCAAACTTCTGAAAGGATATAGCTTCTTTAAAATAAGAGATCTTTCAAAAGTTTTTTTTTCTGATCCTTCTTATAAGGGACCTTGTAATGTTTAGTAAGTTTTTCCTATTTTATCCTCATCATTTATTTTTTCTTATAAATTATTATTAGATTTTTTGGATGAAAAAGACACTCTCAATTGGTCAAATGATATTTAATATAGATTACATTATTATATTAAATATGTGTAAAAAATGAATGTTTGGTTTTTCTTTTTTAGGATTTTAGGAAAATATCTAACTTAATTTAAGCAAAGTAGTTGGAAGTCTTTTATAAAAAGAACTATAGGAAGTATACTCCATCTAAATCTAAATATAAGATATTTTTAATTATTGTACACATTTTAAAAAATTATTAGATCATTAAATTTGTTATAAAATTTTAATATTTTACTTTTATTAATTATATTATCTTTCATATGTCTCATATCATTTATCTCTCATTACAAAATGTGTTACATAAAACAACATTACAAAATATGTTATATTTTAACCAAATACTGCTTTTAAAAAAAATATCTATTATTTATATAGCTAGCTATGTGAACCTCAGATAATCTACAATGCTAAAAAAAAATTTCAATTCACACATTTTGTTGGTCAAAAAAAAAAATTCACACCTTCAAATTTTATTTTTTAAAAGAATAGATGATAAGATGCAATGATGCCGTGTTGTGTCTTGTGAAGCACAAAAGAAGAGTTGAAAAATACAAGATTTAGACCCATCACTATATGAATAAGAAGGGGGAATTACATCTTATGACAAACATAATAAATTTATTATAAAATAGGATATATTATTAATCTTTTTCCCAATTTTACTATTTAATATTCTAAATTTTAATATTTTTTAATAACTAAAATCTTCTTTATAATCAATTCATTATATCGGTCTTTAACTATAATTCCCCCAGAATGGGAAAGTAAGAGATGGAGTACTATGCATTTAATTATTTATTTTCTTATGACAAGAATCGACACTTGAAAGGAAATAAGGGAAGTCATTTAATTTTTTTTTAAAATGACAAGACCCTAGAATGGGAAAGGAATAGAGGGAGGGAATACTATGTGTTGACTAAAAACATACCAAAGGCTATAAACTAGTGACAAAACAATTGTGAAGTTTAAAATTAAAAAAAAATTATTTAAGATCTAAATTTTTATTGAACCAAGATATCCAATTTTCATTGACTGAATCTCAGTTTTGCAGCAACTATGATTCGGTTAAATTTTTTTCAAAAAAAAAGGACAAGACGCAACACTGCAAAATCTGGCCAGGTTGAGACTAATCATCCTGACCAACTAAGTAGGGGGAATGTGAGGACTAGGGGGAGCTTGAAGCCTGAAGCCTCAGGCTTGTTTAAATGGACAGCATCATCGTTGTGTTCTATGTTTATTTAATATCCCTGAGTAAACTTAAGCAGCATGTTTTGCTTGTTCTCTTCATTTTAGATTTCAAAGGATGTTAAAGTAGAGCTTTTCAAATCTTCTTCTTACATCCATCATCTCTATGTCAGATCTATCTTCATAATTTTTCATACATTTTACTTGAAACTTTACTACATTTTTTTCATGTTCAGCTTTTCTCTCTATATTCACTTATTTTTTTTTGTCAATCTTTACTAAAATAAGTATAATCGTGATTAATAGTGTATATATGTATATAGTTTGATATTATATGTTGTTAAATACATGATTTTTTTAATTTGTGTATTTTATAATATGAATAATAGAAATCAGTGGTAACATTCTAACTTAATATCATATTATATGTTGTTAAATCTTATTACACGTCACCCTCAACCTTACCTCAATTCAACTTGTCCAATTTCAAGTCATGATTTATGTCTTTATTTGAGAATCCGACAATTTTTGCAACAGAGTATAATAACTACACATTTGATGTTGGTGGACTATCAAATGAAGTATTTATGACTCCGCAGCAGCCAATTCTTCCTGTTGAGTCTCTTATATTTGACTTGAATACTCCACCAGCTGCTTATACCATAGAGTAACCTGAATCAAAACACGAGGAGCCAACAAGACAAGAATGACCACAACGTGTTAGAAGGAGACCGAGATGTGGCACAGGAAATCATTATGTATAGAATCTCCACAATTTTTTCTTATCAAAGAAAAATTTTATCTTTAATTATCGTAACCAATTCTAATGTTAATTGATTGCTATTAAATATTATCTGTTTGTTTATTATCAATTAATATAATTAATTATTAACTAATAAAAAATTTCCTCAACTTATTTTTAGTATTTAATTAAAAATCATTAATTTCAATAATATTTGTTCTTTTTTTACTAAAACATTATTTTTTAATCATTATTTAATCATCTCTTTTTATCATTATTCCATAATTATTAAATTTAATTAATAATTACACAATTATCTATTTTCAATCATTACTTTATATTATTTCTATTGCTTAATCATTATTTATCATTACATAATTATTGCATCAATTTTTGTCAATTTTTTTACCACTAGACAATACACATCTCAATTTATTCCAAACCAATTTTCTGTTAAAAAAAAATCAGTTTGTTTCAAACCAAGGTTAGTTGTGGTATTTTGAGAAAAATTTTCAAACTTGTAGTATATTGGGAAAAACTTATTTTACTTGTAGTATTGTGGCAAATTTTCCTCCATAGTTCGTACTATAATATGGCAAATAGAAATACGCCTTTTTTTTTTCCAATAAAATGAACTTTTATATTGGCAGCACACAAAAAACTTCATTCTCTCACAAATTTTTTGTCAAAAAAATCTATACTAAAATACTTTTTCCCCCCTCTTTTGACCCATAAAACTTGATGAGTTATTGAGAGAAGCAACAAATTAAATTTGTACATCTAATAAATTTGACAATGATATATACATGCATATATGTATAACAACATCTTGAATTATTTATTTATTTTTTTTTTGTTACAACAACATAATTTCTATTTTGTTGCAAAGCAAAATTTAGAATAGAATGCTATTAAAGTTGAAAATATGTATGAAATAAATATAAAAGGTTTAGCTTGGTTGGATTCAACTTTTAATGGCTCAAAACTAAAACCAAAACCATACTGCTTGATTTAGTCATATTGAAAACCGAATCAAACTTCAATTGCAATCATCTTTGATTAGTTCATATTGGTTCAATTTGATTCATTTTCCTATGATCGGTTTAGTTTGGTTTTAAACATCTTTTACTACAAATAGTTTAACTCAAGCTACAATACCAAGTCGCATCATTTTGAGCCACATGAAATTTTTTTTATTTTTGATTTTTTCTTAAATTTTATCTCCCCTTACACTTAATGCATGGTAAAATTTAAGGGTTACTTGGTATGGAAGAAACAAGGGGAGAGTTAAACCTCTAGGAAAGTAAATTAATAACCAATCTAGATTATTTCTAATAGTCAAGACTCTTCTAATTTCAACAACTACTTCTGCTATTAATGTGTTGGGTGGTCCAAGAGTATTTGCTCAACTCTCAGAGGTATCTACAATCCTAGTTATTGCATCAACTATTTGTTTTGAGGCTGAACCTTTCTTCTTATTATTATGACAATATCTATCCCTCTTCCTCTTGCCATAGTTTTGATTAGCACTATGAGAATAGGTTAAATTAATGTTTTGCATGTCTTAACCAAGTCCACCGCCTGCTCGAGCACTTCCTCTACCAAAGATTTCATTGCTATTTCCTAATTCTTCCTCCAACTCTATGCCATCTAAAGTTGGACAGTAAAAATCATCATCATCAGTCATAGTATTTGGTAAAACCCCCAAATTAGGTGACCATGTATGGTGGCCAATTGCTGAGACATCCTCGTACAAAGAGGTCAATTCCTTGGGGAAAAAAAATAGAAGCCCTTGATATCTGAATTTCCAATATAGAGGATTTTCCTGCATGTATATAAATAATGAAGCCAGCATGATATACTTCACAAAAATACATATAGTAAACATATCATTACATAATTACTTCATACTCCTTGTTTCTTCTCCTACCACTCAATTGATGCAGTAAAAGTATTATTTTCATTGTTCCATCCTACACCTGTTTCATTAGCAAATAACTTGTACCAAGCATACAATTCATTTCTAAGATTATCCCATTTGTTTCTGAATTGGGTCTTGCAAAAGTATTTCTTAGCATAGTGGAAACCGTTCAAAAGTATATTGTATCAAAGCACCTCTAAAGACTAGTTTATCAATAGTGGGGTCAGTTCTATCAAGTAAAAAAAATTCAGAGTGGTTTTTTTTTTTAAGCCAAAACATAAGCATATACTGATACTCAGTTTTACATATAAAACAATAATTTAGCTAAGTAACATATGTCTCACAATACATGTTGAAGAAAAATTTAGCTAAGTAACATATATCCACTTGCTTTAGTGTTACTGGTTCATCTTGGTATAAACACATATTGGCTTTGAAATTTTGTCATGCTAGCTATTTGAAATGTGAAAATCAAAGTGCAATCAAGCTGACAATTGCTTCATGCTAAAAGCAGACATATTGAGCTTCATTATCACTTTATTTGAGAGAAAATTGAAAAGATAGAAATCTTTCCAGAATTTGCAGCATCTTCACAATATTACTATTTTCCTACACAGCTAAACTTCTTTGAATCATAAACAATTTGTCTATGTTTCCTCCCAGCATATGTTTGAGGAATGGCACTAAAGTCACCATATTGAAGTCAAGATTGTTTCAATAGATTCTAATGTAGCTGCAAGTTTCTAAGGGAACCCAACTGTACTCCTCAAAGTTTTCTTTCTGAATAGAAACCATTCTTTGGACTTAATCCCTTGTACTCTCTTCTTCTCTTCCGATTTCATCCTTGTTCTGCAACTTCTTTACATCCCAAAGTATAACATCTACAGCTTGAATGGTGAGAGTGTTTCTTTATTTCATTCACTGTAGTGCTGCAATGCCAGAGAAATTTTGCCAAATCCAATGCAGAGTAAAAAATGATATAAATCTAAATTTCAAAAAAAAAAAATCAGGATTAAAATTCCAATTCTGTTCCTCTTCATTCTCATCAATCCAAATATATTCTAAAGTATCCAAACGCTCCAGCAGAGAAGATTGTAAAACAGAACTTGATTATCATATAAGGTCGAAAGCTCACAGATACCACAACATTTTCTGTGACTTCAAAAAAGTATTTTAGTAGAAGTAAATTGGAGAACAAATGAAATACAAGTTGCAAACTCATCCTCTCACTTTATATATCATTTTAATTTAATTTTAATGAAAAACAACATATATTACTTTGCTAGACGTCTAATGGAGACAACATCTAACATTGTCATACAAACTGTTTTCAAAATTAAGCCATTTTTTATGTTGTGCATGAAAACAAAACTATTAAATGTACCAACAGAACCCCAAAAACAAAATAATAAAAAGGTATCAACAAAAAATGAAAATAGCTTAGTATATCCGTCTTCTATCATAGTATTCCTAGCAAAATAGCTTAATGGCACTATTAATGACAGTTTTTCTGTCAAACAACCAGAATACTGTATAATTCTAGTTGCTGCACTACAAACGCTAATATTCATACACCTAATATCAATCAGTGTCTGAGTGAATCAGGTGTGTCAATTTATGCAAGCTCCTAGAGAAGTTCATCTCAAAGCCACCAAGACAAATTTTCTCTACATAACATGAACAATTGTAAATGGGATTTTCGTTCCTGCAACATGAAAAAAACTTGATTGCTTTTCTTTGCTGGTTGTGTAGAGAAGTTCTTCTCAAAGTCATCAAGAGAAAGGTTGCCAAATCAAATATAAATTTAAATCTAGATTAAATAAATGACAGAATTAAAGCATCAATTCCCTTCCTCTCTGGTCTCCTAAATCCAAACATATTCTAAGGTACCCTAAAGTCTCCAGCAGAGAAGCCACTGAAACAGAACTTGATGATTATTATGGAGTGGCATCTCCCAGAAAGTGATGCTTGTAAGTCTCCAATAAAGCCTCTTCATTATCTCTAAACTTCGAAATATACTTCTCCAAGAATTTATCCTCCTTCACTATTAACACTTTAAGAAAATTTGGATTCTTCTCAAGTGAATTTTTCGAGATCAGCAGTTGCAAGACCCTCCATTGAGGAATCACTCTTTCCTGCATGATATAGGTCAAAATCACAGGATGATGAACCAGTAGGGACTTCGGTAGCATCATTGTATCCAAGCACACTTGAATTTTAAACTTTAGGCACTTCTCAGATATGTTAAGCAACGTCAGAGTTCTTCTAAACATTTGCATGGTCTCATCTTTGGAAAATCCATAATGTTGAATCAACTCCAACTTTCTGTTAAACTTAACAATGCTCAAACCACTAATTGTCTGGAGCGCATGGACCAACTTTCTTGAGTTTATGCAGAAACCCATGTTTACAGCCTGTGAAACATTGTTTTGAAGCAGAGACTCTCTTACAATGAAAAGTCGAGCTTGTTGTTTAAGTAACATTGAAAGCCAAGATCCAACTATCCCACAACTCTGGAAGAAAGCCGCATTGCGTAAAACTTTTCTGTGCCTTGGGATTATCCACTCCCCATATTTGTGCAGCACCCCAGTAAAATCTTTCTCATTAACAATTTTCCCAATACTCTCCACAGAGGGGACCAATGTTTTATTCAAACTGAAACTCACAAGAGATGAATTCTTGGAAATAAGCTTGCCCAAATCAGAACCCTCAAAACCAATTTTCTGAAGTACTCAATTTTTGTCCTGAGGGTCTTATCGAGATCTCAAAACAATATATGAGGTTGACTGTGTTGGACGACTGATTCAAAATCTGGTCCAACAAATTTCAGCAGAAGATTAGGAAGTGGCTAAGTGGGTTAGCAAAAAATCAGGGATTGATATTTTATTTTGTTATTTTTCAGATTTTGGCAAATAAATGCGTTTTTTATTTCCAAATTCCTATTGGGAAGAGGCTGTAGCAACAGCAGTATATTTGTTGAATCTCTCCCCAACAAAAGCAGTACAAGATTGCACCCCATATGAAGCACGGAAAGGGAGGAAACCTACTGTAAGCCATTTAAGAGTATTTGGTTGTATTGCTTATGTTTTAGTAAATTCTCAAAACCGTCAAAAGCTTGATGGAAAGTCACATAAATGTAATTTTATTGGCTACTGTACTGAGTCTAAGGCATATAAAATGCATGATCCTATTGATGGAAAGATAATTGTTAGTAGAAATGTAGTTTTTAATGAAGATGCATGCTGGAATTGGAGTGACAGCAACACAGATCCACTCTGGATACCATTATTGAGGAAACAAAATCAACCTCAGTTAATCCACCTACTCCAATCACTTCAACTGAGATAGTCCAGCAACTGCACCATCAAGAAGCAGCTCAAGTTCAGCAAATGAGTCATCAGATGAGACGCCACCAAGAAAATTCAGATTGTTGAGGGAGATTTATGAAAATGATGAGTTCGCTTTGATAGCTCCAGACCCTACAACTTATGATGAGGCAGCAGAAAAAGAGATGTGGAGGAAAGCAATGAAGGAAGAGCTCACAGCCATAGAAAAGAATGCAACATGGGAGTAGACAGATTTGCCAAGAGTTAAAATTGTCATAGGCTTGAAGTGGATTTTCAAGACAAAGTTCTACATAGATGGCAGTGTCCAAAAGCATAAAGCACGCTTAGTGGCAAAAGGATATTTTCAACAACAAGGAGTAGACTATGAAGAGACCTTCTCACCAGTGGCTCGGTTTGAAACAGTAAAATTACTTCTAGCAGTGGCGGCTCAACTCAAATGGAAAGTGTACCAATTTGATGTCGAGTCAGCATTTCTCAATGGAGAGCTTGAAGAAGATGTCCATGTAGAACAACCAGAAGGATTTATTATTCATGGAAAAGAGAAGAAAGTTTACAACCTAAGAAAAGCACTTTATGGCTTAAAACAAGCTCCTCGGGCATGGTACAATAAGATTGATGCTTATTTCCAGCAAAATGAATTTTTCAGAAGTGAGAATGAGCCTACTCTTTATGTGAAGAAACAAGGTACCTCTGATTTTATTATAGCATGTTTATATGTTGATGATATAATTTATATGGGCTCAAATCAATCACTGTTAGAAGAATTTAAGGTCAGTATGATGAGCAAGTTTGAAATGCCAGATTTAGGCTTGCAGCACTATTATCTTGGTTTGGAAATTGTGCAAGATGAAGTTGGAATATTTATTTGTCAAAAGAAACATGCAGCTGATTTATTGAAGAGGTTTTAACATGTCAGGTTGCAAGATGAAGGCTACACCAATGAATATCAAACAAAAGTTGCAGGAAGATGATGGAGCTCAAAGAGCAAGACCAAATCAGTATAGAAGTCTTGTTGGTGGTTTAATATATCCAACACACACAAGGCCAGATATTTCATTTGCGGTGGGTGTTGTGTCAAGGTACATGAGCAATCCTTCAATGAAGCATTATGGTGCAATTAAGAGAATTCTGAGGTACATTGCTGGAACATTAAGTCATGGAATCTGGTACACTCATTCAACCCACTTCAAGTTGATTGGATTCACTGATAGTGATTGGGCAAGTTCACTGGATGATAGGAAAAGCACTTCTGGAAATGTTTTTGGCCTAGGGTCAGGAGCAATCACATGGATGTCTAAGAAGCAAACCACTGTAGCATTGTCAACAGCAGAGGCAGAATATATTGCAGCCACTGCAGTAGCTTGTCAGTGCATTTGGCTTAGAAAGTGTTAGAGGATGCACAACAGAAGCAACAAAAGGGAACTAAGCTTTACTGTGATAATAAATCAACTATACTCATGGCAAAAAATCCAGCATTACATGGAAGAACAAAGCACATTGAACTGAGACATCATTTCACTCGAGAGTTGGTGGCTAAAGGAGAAATCATCTTGAAGTTTTGCAACACTGAAAGTCAAGTTTCAGACATTTTCACCAAAGCATTATCTGGCAAGGGACATGCGTACCTCAGGACCTTACTTGGAGTGTGTGATTTTGAATCAAGGGGGAGTGTTGGAGGACTGATTCAAAATCTGGTCCAACAAATTTCAGCACAAGATTAGGAAGTGGCTAAGTGGGTTAGAGAAAAATCAGGGATTGATATTTTATTGTTATCTTTCAGATTTTAGCAAATAAATGTGTTTTTTATTTCCATTATTTTCTGATTAGTTGTTACGTTAGAAGTCTATAAGTTCAGTAGTCATTTTACTTTGTATTCACGCATCAGAATAGTAAAAGTACAGCGGAACATTACCTCTGCAATTTTCTTCTCGTTCCATCTTTTCTCTGTTATTCACTCTGCTGTACAGTGCACGTTTTCCCTTTAATTCAGCAAACTGCAAATCACAGACTGAATATGGACTTCAGAAAGTCCAATCTGTCTGAAGAAATTCAGCACGTGCAAAGGTTGTTGAGGACACCTAGCCCGAGAAAGTCATTTCGAGATATAGAGGGATTGAGCTTTGGAGAATTTGAGGTTGGTGTTTAGGTAATCAATGATGGAAATGTGTTCTGCTGAGGCCTGAGTTGGGGATGAAACAGTGGAGAACAGAGAAAGAAAGGACCTGGACAAATTACTCAGAATACGAAAGAGAGGGATTTGATTTGAGAAAACACATTACTCTACTAGAATGCAAACTTATTCTCATGAAATACCCTATTTCACAGTTTTGGCGACCTGATAAGAGTGAAGAAGGGGTGTAAATGGCAAGAACAAAGAAAAGATATGTACCCTAATTCAAGCATTAGGCATGCCTGAAATTCAAGCATTGGGCATACCTGAAAGAGAGATTGTAATTGGAGCTTCAATGAGACAAGATGCTAGCTTGTGTTGCAATTGCAATGCGAAGGAATGCCCTTCAGCGCATCGTTTGAAGCGTCTATTCAAATATAGTGCCATGTTTGCTGCCTGCAGGCAAAGAAATTGTCAATTTGTTTAGCTCAAATATAAAACACTTACATCAAAATATAAGTTGTTTTCTAAAAATTTTATATAATTAAGGTCCGTTTGATTCAATTATATGGTTAAATGATGTGATATAATGAAGTATATTGTAATATGATGGGATAAGGATTATATGAATATTTCTTTGATATGAGTGTAAAGATTGGAGAAATAAATTTATTTTTAATGTTTAATTAAATGAAAACAAGAGTGAAAAAGACAAAAACTATCCTCATCAATTTTTTTCCCATCCCCCTTCCTCCTCCTCCCTCTTCTCCTCTGCAACACATCCCCCTCACCAGCGATAGATTCACAGCAAGATTAACTCCACAACAATCACATAAATCCAATCTATCAATATTCAAATTCAAGACCATCTGTGTCGGAAGTCAAAGCTTGAACCCGCAAATCCATACCTAGCTCCCATCATTCTTTTCCATTGACTCATCATCTGCAAAGCTTGAACTAAGAGATCAGAGGTCCTGTTGGTTCATCGGAAGCATGTCTACAACATTTTGAATAAACATCGTTGATGGAGGTTGCGAGATCTGGACGATGCACCATTGATGGAGGCTACGAGATCTGGACTAAGCACTGTTGATGAAGGTTGTGAGCTCTGGACGAAGCACCATGGATGAAGCTAATGAGGACGATGGGTTGAAGGCAAGATCTAGAGGAAGAAGGTTGAGGTGCGATAGAGACAGCAATTGGAGTTCCAGAGGATGATGGGTTAAGGCATCAAGAGGAAGAAGGAATGATGGAGGACCGATGACAGGAATGAGGAAGAAGGGATCAGTTGTATTATTTTCTTTTCTGTGAGGGGGAGTTTGGGTATTTTCCATATGATTACGCTACTGTAATGAGGATTACATATCAAAATAGATGTAATGAGCATTACTTGATTAAAGGTGTTTCTATTTACAAATGTAATGGATATTATATAATATAAAACAACCAAACATTGCAACCCTTGTAATGTAATCATTATTATTACATCACACCACCTGTAATGTAAACCAACCAAACATGTAAATGTCTATTTTTTCAAAATATCTCTCATTTAATAGAGTATGAGAAAAAAATTTTGGATTCACCATAAGAAATGTCAACAATTAATTAAGGGTGAATCTTGAAAAATATATATATTTTATAATTTAAATAGTTTAACTAACTTTAATTACTTTAATTAGTTTAGTAGTTTATGTGAGATAGATAATGGTACTTTATACTTGAGACTAGATGAAGTATATTATTAAAGTATAATTTTACATTTTTCTTTGAATTCTAGAAAAGATATATCCTGAAAATTTGAAACAATATTTTTATCTGAGAAGAAATCGAGTGTCTTTGCTCCATTAAATGATTTTCATTATATAAAGATTTGTAAAGAAACCGGATTTGTACACATGGCAGTATTTAGTGGCAAGGAATGCCATTTTTGTGCATATTAAAAGTGCTGGATCTTTTTTTTTTTTAATGGCAGTGTTTAAGCGTTGGATCATATCAAGCACACACCAATCAATAGTTGATCTCAAAAAATTGGCAGGGAATTAGAATTACTAGCAATAATTACATCAACATTAGAAGGCACCTATATAGTTACAAAAATCAGCCAAGGTCAAAAATGAAAAAGATTTCATTTTCATTTGACACTAAAATATGACCCCACAGTGTTTTTCCTTGTGGTCATATCATATCTAATTGGGGCTCACCAAATGTTGCTTAATTTGACAAGAACATATCGTATGTATTTTGCAGTCTATAAATGGTTTAATGGGTACCATAAAATCATATCTTAATAAAGAATTGAAGCCTTTTCTTTTTTTATTTTACTTGTCATATCAGTATATTATGGATCCTTCACCTGCTTAAGGAGATATATATTGTGTGCGGAGGGAGCAACTAGCTTAAGGTGCAATATGAACAATTTCATCATATGCCTGCAAGGAGTTACATGGAGATGACCAACAAGCAAGTACTATATGGTACTACTCATAAGCTTCATGGGAAAGCACCATTTCACTATATTACAGTATCTGCATGAGCTCCTCACAGATCACCATTAACATGTATATACGTTCATCATCATGGTATAAACATATATTGGGTTTGAAATTTTGTCATGATATTTTCAAATGTGACACTCAAAGAGCTCCCCAGTTGGTCTTCACTCCACTGCTTCACGCCAAAAGCAGACATAATAATGAGCATTTTCAGCTTCATTATCACTAAAGTTGGAGAGAAATCTTTCCAGAATTGCAGCATCAGCATCTTCACAGTATTACTACTTTCCAACACAGCTCAAACAACACTGAATCATAAACAATTTGTCTATATTTCCCTCCAGCATATGTTTGAGGAATAGCATTAAACTCAGCATATAAAAGTCAGGAGTGTTTCAATATATTCTATAAATTATATTATGTCATGTAGCTACAGGTTTCTAAAGGAACCCAACTATACTCCTCAACGTTTTTTCCCTGAATAAAAACCACTTTTTAGATTAAATACCTTTTACTCTCTTCTTCTCTACAAATTTCATCCTTGTTCTGCAACTTCTTTGCATCCCAAAGTATATCATCTACAGCTTGAATGGGGAGATGCTGTAATTCGAGGGCTGTGGCAGATAATGTAGTCAGAGGAAAGGGGCATAGGGTGAGAGGATTATTCTGATAATTTCCCATTCACTCTTATCCATAGTTTCAAAATGAGATTATGGTGATTTGATTAAGATCCACAATATTAGAGAGTCATGATTCATTATTTCATTCACTGTAGTGTAGCAATGCCAGAGAAATTTCTCCAAATCAAATATAAAGTCAAAAATGTTATAAATTTGAATTTCAAAAATATATATCGGAATTAAAATTTCAATTCTCTTCCTCTCTATTCTCCTCAATCCAAACATATTGTAAGGCATCCAAAGGCTCCAGCAAAGAAGATTGTAAAACAGAACTCGAATATTATGCAGAAGCATCTTCCAGATTCTGACCCCTGTAAGCCTCCAATAAAGCCTCTTCATGATCGCTGAACTTCAAAATATACTGCTCTAAAAATTTCTGCTCCTGCACTTTTACCACTTCAAAAAAACTTGGATTCTTCTCTAGTAAATTTTTTGAGATTAGCAGCTGCAAAACCCTCCATCGAGGGATCACCCTTTCCTCCATGTTTAACATCAAAATCACAGGGTTACTAACCAATAGTGATTTAGGCAGCATAATTGTATCCAAGCACACTTGAATTCCAAACTTCAGCCTCTTCTCAGACTTTTGAAGCAACGATGGAGCTCTTCTAAACATTTGCATGCTCTCATCTTTGGAAAACCCACAACTCTGAATTAAATCCAACTTCCTGTTAAAGTTAACCACCGTCAAACTAGTAATTGTCCGGAGCGCATGTACAAACATTGCTGAGTTTATGCGGAAACCCATGCTCACAGCCCTTGAAACATTGTTTCGAAGCACAGACTCTCGGACAACAAAAAGGCGAGAATATTTTTTAAGTAAGGTTGAAAGCTGAGATTCAACGATCCCACAGCTCTGGAAGAAAGCAGCATTACGCAGAACTTTTCGGTACTGAGGGATTATCCAAGACCCAGATTTGTGCAGCAATTGAATTAAATCATCCTCATCATTAACAATTTTCCTAATGAACTCCACAGATGGAACCAATGTTTTATTCAAACTACGTGCCAAAAGACTTGAATTCTTTGAAAGAAGCTTTGCCAAATCAGAACCCTCAAAACCAAGTTGCTCAAAGTACTCAATTTTCGGCTTCAGGGTTCTATCGATATGCGAGAACAGTATATGGGGTTGATGACTAATCATAGATTTAATCTGCGATTCGGAAAATCCAATCCGCTTAAAAAAATTAAGCACGGACCATGGATGTTGAGGGCACCTAACCTGACAAAGTCGCTTTGAGATATAGAGGGAGGAAGCTATAGAGAATTTGAAGTCAGTGCTTAGGTAATCAATGATGGAAATGTGTTCCGCTGAGGATTGAGTTGGCGCAGAAACAGTAGAGAACAGAGAAAAAAGGGATCTGGACAAATTACTCACAGAATGTGAAAGAGAGGGGTTTGATTTGAGAAAATGCATCGCTCTCCTAGAATGCAAACTCAACCTTATGTCAAGCTACCTGTAGAGAGTGAAGAAGGTATAAATGGAAAGAACAAAGAGAACATTTCTACCCTAATTCAAGCATTGGGCATACCTGAGAGAGAATGAAGATGGAGCTTCAATGGAAACAAGATGCTGCCTTGCGTTGCAGTGCGACGCTTTCAATTCTAACTATTGCGCTGTAGTAAGGAACGAGATCAGCAAATGAAGGGTCCTTCGTGCCCAGAATTGAAAAAAAATTTATATGTAAATTAAATTATTATAAATGTTATATTTTACCCCACACACATATACTATATATATATTGGGATTGTAGCAAAGAGTATTTAAAGGTTCCTTTTGGTTTAATTTTGGATAATAATCAAACCAAACCATACTAATTAATTTTGCTGAAGTAGAGACCTAATCAGTTTTCAACCCAATCAATTTTATTATTAGTATGGTTCAGTTAGAGACTTATTGGGTCATCCTAAAATTGAATGTTTTTTGTCATTATTAATAACTTTTATTCCTTCTTTTAATTTTATATAGAATCACTACTTTTATCATAATTTTTAATATTTTTCATGTTTTAATATTGATTGTGTTTTTATATTTAAAATGTAATCTAGATGCAGTAGAGGTATATAAAAAAAGCCACTCTATTATAAACAATGTGATAATTTGTGAATGTAAATAACTCCTCAAAATGACATTTTGAAATTCTATTCCCCTTAATGACATGAACTCTTAATTGAATGATTTTTAAGAATTTTATATGATTAATGACTTTAATCTCAAAAGGTTATATATTAGATTGTTACGTAGATTAATTTTTATATTTATTTAATTGTAACTCTTGAGAAATGCACAAAGATATGGCCCATAAATAGAGATTTTGTATATATTAAATGGCTATTCTAATAGATAAATGAGAAACATTCTCTCTATTTTTCTCTCTTATTCTTTTTTCCTCTTATTTAGTTGTTTATATTATATTAATTTTATAATACATTATCAGCACAAGTCTCTACCAATTTTGTATAAGGAGAAAAATCTAGGGTTCATTATTGATTTCTATCTCTTGAAGGAGACAATTTGATCCAAATTCTTTAAAATAAAGTCTTCTCCAATTCTTTCAGTTAATTGTAAGAAGAATTAGAATTTTACAATATCCATAGAGGTAAGAATTTCATTTTATTCTTTACTATCTATTATTATACTATATACTTTATTTAAAAGTTTATGTGATCTTTCTATAATATGATAATGGTGAATTTGATATTTTGAATTCATATAATCAGATGGCTAGCAGCCATATTAGTTTTTATCTTGTGATTAGTTGGCCAGAAACCACATCACCTTTGATTTTAATTAAAAAAAATATCTTATGGTCTCCATGAATTATATAAATTCATAGAAGAATTTATGGCAATTTGACAGTTTGATGATTATTGAATACCATGGACTATAAGGTTAATGGTTTAAATATATCATGGTAAAAAGAAAATCGATAACTTTTAAAGATAATTTTAAGCCCTAAAAAGGTAATTGTGTGTAGATTTTATGTCACCAAAATTGTAGAAAATTCTCCAAATTTAACATTACACTGAACAAACTACATACCACATATGAATATTATATAAATTAGCCATTAAAAGTCAATCGCGATTTATCATGGCTATTGAGAAAAAAAATCTTGCCATGGTTATAAAAGTGTTGAAGTTTTTGGCTATGACGATTGAAATAAAAATATGAGTAATGGTTACAATATGGTTAAAGTCATATAGATATAGATAAATAATTTATTGAAAGTGAGAAATACTAAATGTGGTTAGGAAGATAAAATGACCATAAGATATTAAGGAAAATGGTTATGAAATAATTAAATTAAAAAAATATTGGTTATTGGTCATATTGTGATATCATTAGTACTTTATTCATATATACATATATATGAAATCTATGTGAATGAAAAGTATATTTCTCCCATCTCTTTTCTCTAAAATTTTCACTTGTTCTTATTGAATTCTTTATATTTTTAATAGTTTCATTTGTATATCATGATATTAATTTTGAATAATTAATTGAAATCTATGTGTTGCCATTTGAATAAATTCTTTATATTTATAATTTTTTTAAGTTATTTACGTTTCAAGATTTTGAATTTGTAAAAAAACTAAAATCATATTTGTATTGGGTCTTGTGGCAATTGATGCATGACTATAATTTACAAAACATATAATGAGGCCAAGATATAAATCAAACCCTTTCTCATGATGTGTGATGTGAAGAATTCGTTTTTAGTGATTGTTGAATTCAAAGAGGAATTAAAATTAAGATGAGGTTGCATTGATATACTATGATGATATAATATTTATCATCTTGTGAGTATTGCTAATGGATGATTTATTTAACAAGAAATGATTTTACTACTGGATGTGTTAGCATATGAAATTTGAGGTTTTTTAAAAAAAATATATTAATAATATCAATTAGCATGTTCATTGTTGTTGAATTTGAAGGATAATCCATTTATTAATAAAATCAAGCATCAGTTTGTGGTATGTATTAATTATAATATTTATTGGTGGTCTGACAACTCTTTAATGATTTCAAGTATGGATATAAATAGTGTGGATGCCACAATATCATGAATGAATATAGTTTTCAATTCAAGTGACCATGTTAATATATGAAACATACAATAAGTAAATAAATTTATTAGTTTATATCAATATATTATTCAATGTATATATTTGATTTAATTTATTGTGTATGATGACATGGAAAATAATCCAAGCTTATTCATGAATAATACCTATAAACAGGATCATTTCCATTGTATGATTATCTAGAAATTTTCATGTGCCACAAATGATGTACACAAAGCATGAAAAGCAATAGGAAAGACAAAATGAATTGCAATTATGCAAATTATATTTGAAACAATTTGTCAATTATCTAGAAATTTTTATTTATGACTTGCATATTCAAATTAATTCAAGTTTAATGATTGGTTTTTATCAATTGGTTTCAATAGAATGGTGATTTCCTATAGAAATATCTCAATTAATGAAGTTGACGTCTTACATGGTTAATTTATGAGCACTTGTCATCTAGTGACTATAATACAAATGATAAGCATGATTTATATTTTAAGAATCATGGATGTTGAGAGAATTAATAAGGTTTTTAGAAGAGTTACTTATATAATTTCTTAGGAAGAAAAATTCATTGTTGACATATTATTATGTTTCAAATAAGTTTATTTAATTTTAAAGATATTATTACATTCAATGTTATAAAAAATATGTTATAGCTAACCTGAAATTTACTAACACCTAAAAAAATACTACTGTAGTAAATTTGAAGTTTACTAATCCAAATATTTGTTTTGTTTGGCCTAAGTGGTAGATTATCTCAAATTATTATGATGTGAAAAATAATTATTGAGAATTCACACCGACATTAATTTAAGAACTTAAAAATTCTTTATGAGTGTCCAAAATATTACATTATTTAACAATTCTAATGTGCTGCTCCATTTCAAAGCATATAATTTTTAAATCATCACTAATTATAATTGGGATTGGATCCCTATATTTCTAAAATTTATCAAGTTGATATATATATATATATATATATATGAGCCCATTCAGATTGTTACCATGTGAACCACATAAATACTGATTTTGATAGATACATCTATAAAATAGTTACATATGTGTTGATTATCATTTTGCAACCTAAAGTTTGCAATATTATTCATATAAATAATTATATTTTCCACAATATGTGATCGAGATAATTTTTTTAAAATGCTAGTAAATTTACATCTCAAACTTTCAATGATTGTGATATTCTTATTAGAAGAATAATTGAAAAACCTATTTTAACAAAATGATTTGCCAAAGTTATCTATTAAATGCCTCCAATAAATAACTAGACTAATGTTTATAAGAACAAGAGTTTTTAGATGGAAACATATAATTTTACATGTTGCAGCACTTCAATGCAGTAAGCCAAAAGTTATTATAAATTTTCCCTATTACAATTGGCTTTTGGTAAGAAGATAGAAATTTTTTGTCTTAAATATAATATACAATGCATTTGCTTATTTTGTCATCACCATGTATAGATGGATATTTAAAGAAAGATGTGAATAAATGTTAGTTAAGATTCTCCTTTTTCGTGTTTGTCTCTGAATGAAACAAAAGGATGCTTCTAAAGGAAACACATGAATATATGAGACTTATACTACATGATTTATTTTCCTAGCTTGAGGGGGAGATAATAAGTAGCTGGAATAGCAAAGACATGAAATACATTATCACAATCTTATTCTTATCATCATGCAAATATAGTATGAACTAGAAGTTAATCAAATAATGAGCTAGATGCATTCATTGGCCTAGATAAAAATTATCAAATTGCATATTCCAGCTGAGAATACTCTAATCAATGTCCGAGTAGAATAAACAAAAATGAGTTATGTCTGAAGTATGTAAGATCAATCAATACCTAAGATAAACATTTAAAAAAAAAGAGCAAATAATAAATATGATCATATTGAGGAGCTAGACACTCAAGAAGAAGTCTAAGATATAACTAATAGTAAAACTCCAGAAGAGGTTCTGGTACATGAAAACATTGAAAATATCTTGATAAGCTATGTCATTATAAGAAATATGAAACTGATCGAAAAGATAAAGTTGTCAACAATGATTTTTGTGATCTTAAAATATCAAACAATCATATCTTGTGTGAAAATCTATCATGGAATGTAGACAAAAAACAAAAAGAAATAATTGGCCAATATAAAAGAAAAGCACACAATATGAGTTTCAAATGAAAATTTTTTGGACTTGTTGTCCAAACACCCAAAGTGTAAAGTTAATATCATATAAGTGGTGTACATGCGAAAATAAACCAAGAAATACAAAATTATAGTGGATGAAATTTTTAAATATCTTATTAGCCTAGCAGTATACAAAATTTTATATTCGTCCAACAGTATTATTACTTGTTTATATGACTTACTATATAGTCAAATAAATATAAGAATTCTATAAGAATTAAAAATGTTAGAAACATCTTAAATTTCCTAGGAAAATTGCACATTTGCAAAAAATTCATTTGTAGATTAAAAGTTGTCCAATTTATCTATGCTTATAAATAGATTTGGATCAAAGTTTGTTATATATATTGAAACTCCTGAAGAATTTGCAAAACCAATCAATTATTTGAATAAAGAATTTAATATGAAAGATTTTGAAAAAATAAAGTTTTGACTCTGTAGATAAAAAATTTTAATAAGATCTTAAATAGGTTTTCTTTAAATACATATAATTAGTGCTCTAATAATTTTATCATCGAAAGAATAATGAACTTATTGGTCCAGAAGTACCATATATTTATTCTTTGAAAGCACTTATATATCTTGCTAATATGCACTTGTTATAAGTTTGCCAATAAGATTGAATTCTTGTTAAACAAATAAATATTAGAATGAAGTTAAACACATATTGTGATAGCTTCCAGGGGCAAATGTATGAGGGCATTTTATTTAGCTGGACTTGGATCGCAATTAATTGAATATATAGAAGTAAGATATTTGTTTGATATCAAAGAGGTCATTTATATGTGAAAATATAGCTATATCATAATTTAACATATCCATAAGATATGTATTGAGAAAAATTTTTCAAAACAAGGTGCCATGGATAGTTCAGTTAAAAGGAGGATGTAATTCCAATGACATTAATGACTAGGATCTTATTTGACAAGGTGATGAACAATATTAAGATACAATAACTTAAAAATAATAAATTATGTTTTCATCAGGCGGAGTAAAAATTATGTTCTACTCTTTTTTTCTTAAACAAGGTTTTGTTCCACTGGATTTTCTTAGTAAGGTTTTTAATGAATCAGTTTTAATGGTTATTTAAATATTGTGTACTATTTTTCCTTAACTAAATTTTTATCCCATTAAATTTTTTCTAGTAAGGTTTTAACAAGACACATTATTATATTTATAGACATCTAAGGGGAGTGGTATAAACAATGTGATAATTTGTGAATGTCCATAACTCCTTAAAATTACATTTTGGAATTTCAGTTCCTCTTAATGACATAAAATCCCAATTGAATGATTTTTAAGGGTTTTCTATAATTAATGATTTTAATCTCCAAAAGTTATATATTATATCATTATATAGATTAATTTTCATACTTATATGATTATAACTCTTGAGAAATGCTCAAGAAAATGACCTATAAATAGAGGTCTTATATACACTAAATGACTACTCTAATAGATGAATGAGAAACATTCTCCATATTTTTCTCTCTTATTCTTCCTTCCTCTTATTTAGTTATTTATATTATATTAATTTTATAACACACTCAATTTAAAATTTTTTAATAAATGAAAAAAAATTAAATTGAAGATTGATTTCCAATCCATAGTTGGCTTTTTTTCTACCTAAATACATCAATAAAACAAATAATTTCCCAGGATGTTATAATTTAGAAATTATTTGCCAAGATGCTACAAATAACAAGATCTTGGTCTGACAGAAATCGAGAAAGTGATTACTGACAAACATCTCAATTTTCCCCAAACTAAGATATGCATCTCGATCTATCATAAACTAAGAAAAAGGATGTAGTTCTTGGTTTCCGAAAATCAAGACACAATACTAAATGGATATCGGTTTCTTCTTTTTTGACAACATATAACACAAAGATATAAATCTCAGTTTACTGGAAATCAAGATCCCATTTTAGGAAAACAAAAAACAATGGGAGATTATAAACACCACATGCTCTCAAGACTTCCAAAAGGACATAGCTTTTTTAAAAACAATGTACTCCCTTTGATCCTTTCTATAAGAGATATTCCAGAAACTTTTTCTGGTAGGGATTTTATAATATTTAATAAAATTTTTCTTATTCCTTCATCATTTATTTTTTCTTGTAAATTGTTATTAGACTTTTTGGATGAAAGATGCGCTCTTAATTGGTTAAATGATATTTAATATAGATTGCATTATTATATTAAATAGGTATTAAAAAAAGGAATGTTTATTTTTTTTAAGATTTTAAAAAAATAACTAACTTCCTTAATTTACATAAAATAGTGAGAAATTCCTTATAAAAATATGGGAGTATACTCCATCTAAATCTAAGTATAAGGTACCTTTAATTATTTTATACATTTTAAAAAATTGTTAGGTCATTAAATTTCTTATAAAATTTCAATATTTTAATCTTATTAATTATATTATCTGTTATACTTCTCATATTATTTATCTTTAATTTATTAATTATAAATCAGAGGTATAAAAAATAATTATTACAAAAAACAACATTAAAAAATATCTCATATTTGAACCAAATAATGCTTTAAAAAATATCTATTATTCACAACCCGAGGAAATATATTGCTAACTATGTAAACCTCAGATAATGTACAATGCTAAAAAAAATTTTCAATTCACATATTTTGTTGGTAAAAAAAAATTCACACCTTCAAATTTTATTTTTTAAAAGAATAAATGATAAGACGCAATGATGCAGTGTTGCGTCTTGTGAAGCAGAAAAGAAGAGTTGAAAGATCTAGACCTAGACCCAACACTATATTAATAAGAATGAGAAAGTAATAAAAGAAGTGAGTACTATGCGTTTAATTTTTTGTTTTCTAATGACAAGACCCAACACTAGAAAGAGAATGGGGGAAGTTGTTTAATTTTTTTTTTTAAATGACAAGACCCTAGAATGGGAAAGGTACATAGGGAGGGAGTACCATGCGTTGTCTAAGAACATACCAAAAGCCATGGGAGAGACTAGTGACAAGACAATTGTGAAGTTTAAATTTTTTTAAAAAAATTATTTAAGACCTCTGTTTTTCTAGAATCGAGATCTTCAATTTTTATTTTTGAATCTCAATTTGGCAACAGCTAAGATTCGGCTAAATTTTTTTCAAAAAAAAAAAGACAAGACGCAACATTACATTGCAGTGCTGTGTCTTGTCTGGTCAGGCTAAAGACCAGTCAGCCTGACCATGCTAAGTAGGGGGAATGTGAGGAGTTGGGAGAGCTTGAAGCCTGAAACCTCAGACTTGTTTAAATGCATAGCATCATCGTTGTGCTTTTCGTCTGTTTCATATCTCTGAGTATGCTTAAGCAGCATGTTTTGCTCATTTTCTTCATTTCAAATTTCAGAGGAAGCTAAAGTGGAGCTCTTCAAATCTTCTTTTTCTGTCCATCATCTCTATCTTAGATCTATCTTCATAATTTTTGGTGCATTTTACTTGAAACTTTACTATATTTTTTTTCCATGTTCAGCTTTCATATTTATATTCACTTATTTTTTGTCAATCTTTACTAAAATAAGTATAATTGTAATTAATAGTATATATATGTGTATAGTTTGATATTATATGTAGTTAAATACATGTTTTTTTTAATTTGTGTATTTTATAATATTGATAATAGAAATTAGTGGCAGCATTCCAACTTGATATCATATTATTTGTTGTTAAATCCTATTATATGCCACTCTCAAATTTGCCTCAATTCAGCTCATCCAATTTCAAGTCATCATTTATGTCTTTATTTGAAAATCTGACAATTTTTGTAACAGAGTATAATAACTACACATTTGATTTTCTTTTTTTGTAAGTGAGGTTCATCTTTTCCCATTTTTTTGTTGGTCCCACATTCTTTCCTTTTTTTTTTTGCCAAATTCAATCTTTTTTAATTCTAAAATCTATATTAGTTTTACTTAATATAATTTGATATCAAGTTTTTTGGGATAATGAGAGTTAGTGATAAGATTATTTTTTAATTCAATATATTTTAGAATTAAATAAATATCTCATGTGTCCCCCATCGAGAAAAATCTAGTTATATTTATGGAAAAATTGGAGATAAATACTTTTGGAAGCAAAAGATTACAAAAATATACTATAAATTTTCATAATAACAATGAGTACCAAAATGCTTAATTGTGAATATTTTTTGGAGTAAAATTTTCTTTTTTCCCCCCTGAAGTTAGGGGTGGAAATATACCAATGTCAGTTATAAATATACAACAAATTACTTGCAAATTCATGAAAAGTAGTTGCAAATCATCATAGAGTATTAGATAGCCCATTTATAAATGATTTTCATAGATTTGTAACTAATTTTTGGATATTTACAACTATATTTTCATCCCAATTTTAGGAGCAAAAAAAAACTTCTTTCCAAAAAATATTTGCAATTAGATATCATGGCACCTCATTGTAATTACAAAATTTCATGGTATATTTTTTGTAATTTGTTTTACTCCCAATGGTATTTATACGTAACTTTCCCACTCACTATCTATTGCAAATGAAAACCATGCTGCACTCTGCATGCTCCATTTTGGGCTTCATACTCTTCGTATTTTTTTTACCTTTTCAATAGGATCCACTAAAATAATGAAACCTTTTTCTTTTCTTCTCTTCCCATCCCATAAGTTACAACATTTTTTTACCAAAAAAGAAACAAATATTTTGTGCGTGAGTCCACTAATTCTACTATTTTTTTTTGTTTTTTCTTCTCGTCATAGACATTTCTCTTTCAATCTTTTTGTGGGTGAAATTCACATACTTGACTGAGTTAAAATTAACATCTCACATTGGGAAAAAATCTAGTTGATCATAAAATACTAAAATAATATAATTTAATGTCCTTAAAACCTCACATCAGGCAAGTAAAATTTTATAACATACTAATATATAGATCTTCCTACTTTTCATATATTATAATATTTATATAAAAATAATCTTTTGGCCAAAATATTTATTTAAAAATGTTAGACATATTATATATTTTATGTGTTTAAATTTTGTCTATGAGTACTAAGTTACCTTAATTAACAGTCAAAGATTAATCCACTCGATACGTAGAAATTAGTGAAATAGTTTTTGCCTTCCCCAATAAAATATTTTATAGCCAGTTTTATATTTTATATGTTTAATTTAATTTGTTTATGTATTCGTTTAAGGGAAGGCGTACTTAAGGAATTTTTTTTTTTATTTAAAAAAATTTGAATTTGGGCACATGTTGCAATCTGACAAACGGGACCAATGCACCTCAAGATCAAGATCCCATTTGTTTGCTTTTGAATTTTTAATGGATATTTTGGGAAATGGGTTGCACACTTTGGTTAATTGCCTGCCGACGAGACCGTCTGACCACCACCCATGGTTTTATGTCTTTCTTTCCACCTAAACGTAAACCACTGGCTTCTGCTACTGTTCTATACTTAACTTACTTCTACACTCCCCCCATCTGGATAATCAAAACAATAAATTATTAAAGTCCTATTTTTATTGGTTTTTTCTGTTTTACAGTGTCATAAGTTGAATTGACGCGCATGGATAACGTAGGTGCTATGGCCGTGCCTCTGCCCCTTGTTTTCTTTCTGCTTTATTATTACAGGATCCGCCACTGCATCAACTGGTTCCTCAGGAGTACGTACAGGATCTAAAAAGTACTCTCTTGCCCTTCATATATGCATTGAAATTTGCATCTTCAAAAGCCAAATCAAAAGCTTTAGAAAAATAAAAGGGTACTTTAACCGACGACAACAGAAACCAAAGAGAAAACAAATGTCTCAGACGCTGGGATTAAGAAGAAAACCATCAACTCCTAACCCCCTAAAGGAGACGCTTTCTTTTTTCTGAGATTTCTCAGTGACTTTCATTATAAATATCCATCCTCCATCCGCTCTTCTCATCATCCAAAGCGTCCCCTAGTATTTCTGTCATTCTATTGTTCACCAAAACTTATTAATTTGAAGATGTCAAAGCAAAATGTCTCCGCTAGTTCTTCTCTTGAGAGGACTAGCTTGGCTTCACTTGATCAAAAGTTGGCCCTGGCAAAGCGCTGTTCTCATGGTAATCTTTACTTTCTGTATGTCTAATGCTCCTTTCCTTTTTCCTTTATCATCTCTTTATCAGAATGTATTCTGGCAAAGCGCGGCCAGAATACATTCTGATTAAAGAAAAAAAAACCCCCGCTTAGAATCCACATAATCATACAGTAACCTTAGTCATTTGGAAGAGTTCCCTCTGCATCCACCCATAAGTAAAATGAAGGAGCCCTCAAATATTCTTTTCATCCTTATTTTTGGGCTGCACTCTTTAAAATCTGAAGCCATTGTTAAGTCATTTCTTCTCAATTAATCCTTCTCTCTCTTTTTGTACCTTACCCATGTATTGGCTGATTCTGTTAAGTTTTGGACCATATATATATAGATCTGCTGTAATTCATCATGATCACTCTTGGAAACCTACCAAATTCCAAGTATCTGAAAATCGTCTGATTTTGCCTTATCTGATGTGTAAACAGAGGGTGTGATAGCAGGAGCCAAGGCAGCTGTGGTAGCCACTGTTGCCACTGCCATCCCAACAGTAGGCATTTGTTTTTTCCACCTTCAGTTTTCTTGAACTAAACTAGCAGTTCCAATGGAGACAGGATTTCAGTAATCTAAAATATTTATGTTTGATATACAGCTGGCTAGTGTAAGGATGCTGCCTTGGGCAAGGGCTAATCTCAATCACACTGCACAAGCTCTGATAATTTCCACTGGTTAGCAAACTCAACTCATCCCTCTTGCCACTCCTCACAGTCCGAATAATTACTCTTCATTATAATTAATAAGCTTTTTGTCATCATCTAACTATTGTACTTTGACTACAGCGGCTGGAGCTGCATATTTCATAGTTGCTGATAAGACCGTTTTGGCAACTGCAAGAAAGAACTCCTTCAAGCAACCCTCCAACGTTGAAGCATGAATTCAACAGGATGGCTTAGATTTTGAATCTGGTTCTTGTACTTCATTGGGCAATTATAGAAATCCAGATGTAAATCCCATCAAGTATATATGTATTACTAAATAAGATGGGATTGCATTATTTTGATGGCAAGAAAGGAATTAATATATGTATCATGCAACGCTAGAAGTTGTCATCCTCAACTTATATGAATGCAAATCATCCGCCTTTCCTTTCTGCAAATGTTGGTCATTTAAAGGGCCGGAGTAAGGTTCCACAATAGTCATTGCATGCGCAAAAACTATCCTAAAAATGGTAAAAGGGGTTTCTGTCTCTAGCAATATATCCACAAGCACAATAAAGACCATCAGTCTATAGAAGCTTATCTACTTCTTGCAAGATCTAATGAACAATCTTTCAGGGGGAATCACATTTTGGGATTAATATAGCTACTTTATTATACTTGAGGAACTATTACTACTTTTCTTTCTAATTTTGCTGTTCAATCCTCCAATTTTTATCATTTTTTCATTAATTGATGTGATCTCCCCCCCCCCCCCCAAAAAAAAATTCTTTTGCTACCAACCAGGAACTAATGATCCACTTCATAGGGACAACAATGTCTGCCTTCAATATAAAACACATGTCGCTTGGGAAGCACTTGTAGATTATCCTTAGAACTGTCAATTTGGGCCGACACGGCCCATTTGGGCCCGGCCAGGCCCAAATTGAAAAACAGGCTGATTTTTCAAGCCCAAACCCACAGGATCGGGTCTACGGGTGGCCCATGAGCTTTTTTTAATTTTTTTATATTTTTTTATACAATCATTTAAATTAATACAACTAATTATCATCATAATTCATCAAAAACTAACATAATATTTAAATTTTACAATTTATATATCACTAATTAATAAAATAATATGTATTTTTTAATATTTTAAATAAAAAATAAAAGAAAAAAAAAAGTCTCGAGCTTTCGGCCGGGCCTAAATGGGCCGGACTCAAAAAGCCTAGATTATATATTTATTCCTGAAATTGAGGTCTGAGCCCGCTCATTTTTTTGAATTTTTTGGGTCAACCTGTCGAGCTTGGCCCATTTTGACGGCTCTAATTATCTCTGAAAAAGATACATTTCAAAAGCAGAAATTGAGAAGGCCGCTTGCATTTTTTTAAAATTAGTTGATAATGTGTCTGTCCGTATATATTTACATCATGGGCTTCATTAAGGTATAAGATAATGAGACTGTTTTAGGCCATGTCAGCAAATAGTGGGTCCCTGATGGACTCACCGCATTTCATGAATCTTTATGATTGAGTATATTCATGGCGATCTATATGATCTTCAAGTATGCTAGTTTCTTGGATATATGTCTAAACCAACAAACTGGAGTCAAGAAATAACCAAATTGCATTAATTATGGATATTTTTCACAATTTGATATTACCTAGTTAAGTCTTTTAAAAGATTTTCTTTACAGCCCTGCCCTGCTTATATGGACAATTCCAATATTATTTAAACAATGCCGTTTGAGAAGTTAAATATTCATCTTTTCTGTTTTCATATTCAATATAGGTGAGAAAATGGGCAAGTCCGGCTCAAACAAGTGGCCTATGATAGGTATATAAAAAACGGGTTGGGTAATGAGTTGGGAAAACCCCAACCAAACCCATTAATGGTGGGTTGGCGGGTTATACGGTCCAATCCACTAACTCACTAATATTTTTTTTTATTTTTTAATATAAATCAGTTTAAAATTTTAAAAATTGATAAAAATTATTTTCTGTAAGCATATGTTGATAAATATGTGATAAATCATATATATATATATATAGTGATCTAAATTTTTATGAATTAATAATTTGATGAAAAAATATGTCATTATTATTTTTAACGGGATTTTTCAAATTTTTATTTATCTTTGATTATATTTTTGTGGTTTTTTTAGTGTTTTTATTTATCCAACTTTTTAATGTATTCTCACAAGTCATAAAGTATCTCTTTTTCATTTGAGATTTACTTCAAATTTTTCTTTCTCTCATTGGTAGTTACTAAAAATTGTTTAAAAAAAGGTTCAACTCGTATAACCATGGATTAGCCTATTTAACCCATGGGTTATATGATCCGAGTTAATTCTAGCCTGTTTAAAACAAGTTGCATATTTTGCAATTCCAACCTGCACTTTTTTATGAGTCAAACTGGTTAATCCGTAGGTCGTAATCCGTATTTTTGACTCTAATATTTAATTGGCCTCATAATCTTCCCATTTATGCATATATATATATATATATATTTGCAACATTGGCGACAAAAAGCAACTTACCACATAGATGTTTTAGAGGGAGGGTAAGGTTTACATTTAACAAATTATCCTATATTTTGAACTTATTCTATTTTAATTAGATCTAAACTAGTTTGAATCAAGTTAAATAGAACCATAAATGGGTGGCAAAACTCTAATATTAAATATTTAACGTAACTATATTTTCAAAATTCTAATTCAATATCTTTAATTAAGATAGAATAACTTTTAATTAAGATAGTATAACTTTTATTAGTTAAACCAAACCTTTATTGGTTTATTCTTTTATAGTAGAAAACCGTGAGAAAAAATTATATATATATATATATATAGCATACTGTATATATTTCAACAAGGGGATCAATTATTAATTAAATCAATCAATCAATATCAATACAATTCAATACATATGAAATTTCTCGTAGTAAATGATTACCAACGACCTCTCAAACAACCGTTGTTATTTCTAAATGTGTGGACCCCACTAAATTTTTTTTTTTCCACGTCTTTATTTTTCTTCCATTCCTTCTCTACACATCTTTCCCCAACCCGTCGTCCATCCATCCAATAAATATAATTCTAGAGGGACCCACAATATATAATTATATTTGATACTTCTTTTTTTTTTCCATTAATAATTCTCACTTCTTTTCAAATCATCAAAATTTCAAAACTAAATATTAATTTTTTATTATGCATTAAAATTGAATATTAAGATTAATTGAATTCATATATATTTTTTGAATCTTTTAATATGCTTTGAAATTAAATATTAATAACATTAATTATGAGAACAAAATAATCAGTGAACAAAATTAAAATTGAATATAAGAATTTTAAAATCTTATATGAAAACAACTTTTCAATTTTAAATTCTTAAACGAAATAACAAATAATAGTAATAACAATATTTTTTTTCGCAAGACCAAGGAAGGTAAGAAATGAAGTTTTTGATTAATTTATGGTGAAATTTTGTTATGATTGTAATAGATATAAAGTTAACCATTTTTTTAAATCTTTTAATATAATCAGCGACGAAAAATAAAATTGAATATAAGAGTTTTAAAATCTTATATGGAAGCAAATTTTCAATTTTAAAACCTTATATAAATAACGAACAGTAGTAATAGCAATAGTTTTTTTTTCCCAGACCGAGGAAGCTAAAAAACGAAGTTCTTGATTAATTTATGGTGAAATTTTAATATGATTATAAAAGATAGGGAGAATTATATAGTTGGGGACCAATAAAGTGAATTAATTAAAATAAGAATTTTAACTGATAAAAAATGTTAAAATCTAAAATACTGAGTAGTAAAATTAAAAAAAGAAGTAATAACATGTCTTATTTTATAATAAATTTATTATTTTAGCCTCAAAATATAATTCCCCTAATAGATATATACCTGTAGTTGAAATATTGAACTCTGGGCTTTTGCTGTATGTGATGAGTAAAATAATGCTTTTACTTCATCTTTACCGAATTTCAAAACATATTATCTAGTAGGAGAATAGGACTGCTAAACAATTATCGATCCCATATTTTTCTTTTGAATGAAAATGGGTTAAATTTATAAATGTATTTTTTTTTTGGGTAGAAAAAGATGGTTAGATAGTTCATTGGTTTTTGATTTACCCCTTAATGGCTTGTAGGTTTTGGAGTTTAGTATTCTCGTCACATGGATTGCAGTAAGATATGCCTTTGATAATAATGATTGCTCCTAATGTCTGATCGTTCTACTTAACTCAACTAGCTATTGACATCAGACTATGTTTCTTGAAGTCTCTTTAATGGCATTTATCAGATACTGTGGTCTTAAATCTAAAATGCACTCACTGTCAAATCATATGTAATATTCACTTTGTGTCTACAAGATGTATATTGATAGGATTAGAGTATAGTGTAGTTTTGTATTCCACATCTCCTTCCTCCATTGATTGTTTTCATAGCTAGAGAGTATTTTCATATTCTGAACAAATTTATGGTTATTACTGCATGTTTAATTTGGCAACATCTAAATGAAATCTTCTTGAGTTCTTTTTCATTGTGTAGCTCAATAGGTGGGGGGAACTTGAATTCTTGAATGCGTTTATGAAATTTACAATTGCTACGTGTTCTTTTTGAATTTGGGTATTCAAAGCCTGATACAAAAGTTCTGGAGGGTCGTTTTATACCAAAACTCAATAAGGTTGATGCTACTGATCTTCCAATTTCACTCCTCAAGTTGGGGCTATGGTTATGCCGTATGTAGGTCCCTTGCCTCTTTTGCAAATTAATTTAGTTATAGGTGTGGTTTTCTTTTGATGTATTTAAACCTGCGACTGTATGTGGGCGTCCCAGGAGAGTATTTAACAATTTTAATTTGATCATTATGACCATTTTTATATGGCCATTTTTTTTTTCAGTAAAATAGAGATAAACATGTTACTTCATTCGGTCTTAAATATAGGGCATTTTGTCCTAATCCTAAATATAAGATCATTTACAATATATAAGGTAATATTTATTATATATTTTCAAAAAATATCCATATATAATGTATCCCAAAGAGACAGAGAAAGAGATTATATAAGAGTAGTTTTGGAAAAATGTTATGATTTTTTAAGAAATTTAGATAATTAACCAACTTTAACTTTCATCCTTAATTTTTCATATTTTGGTTAAAAATGCCTTATATTAATAATCTGATGGAGTAATAATCAGTTTCTTAAATACTCCTTCCGGTCCTTTTTATAAGGGATTTTCCAAAAGCTTTTTCTCTCCTTTTATAAGGGATTTTATAATATTTTATAAAATTTTTTCTATTTTACCCTCATCATTTATTTCTTCTCATAAATTATTATTGGACTTTTTGGATGAAAGAGACACTTTCAATTGGTCAAATAATATTTAATATGGATTATATATTATATTAAATAAGGGTAAAAAAAGAATGTTTATTTTTTTTTAGGATTTTAAGAAGATAACTAATTTTCTTAATCTACATAAAGTAGTTGAAAGTATCTTATAAAAAGGAATGAAGAGAGTAATCAACATCAATATTTATATAAAATAAAAAATATTTTAAATTTTATTTTAAAAATGGCACCGATATTGACAGAGTTGAGATCTCAAGAATGATTTATTTCTATTTCTTTAAAATTGGTTTCTTGAACACTTTATACAATAAAACTTTTTATGTCTTTTAAGATTTTTTTATATAAATTGAAAAATATAATTAATGTGTTATTATCTTTAATTTTTAAAAGAATAGGTAAGAATAAAAATAAAAAAAAATAATTAATATTAAAATTTAAAAATAATAAATAAATAAATAAATAAGAGTTTTTTTTTAGATAAAAAAAAGAGCATGTTTAGTTATTGAGAAGAATGAGTGCAATAAATGTTTTTGTACCCATGTTTTTGCTCTATTGGCTATAAGGTTTCTTGAAGTACTGTTGGATAGGGAAACAGGGTTGAGGTTTATACAGCCATAGTAGCATAGTTACGATGTAGGGTGTGTTTGGATTAGATTATATATAAGTGATTATGAGGATAAGTGATTATTTATAAGTGATTATGAGAATAAGTGATTATGTCAAAAGTGATTTGTGTTTGGATATTTTTACCTCATAAATGATTTTGAAAAAAGAAATATGTTTGGATATTGAGATTTAAGTGATTATTGGGTGGATAATGAGAAGGAAAAATGAAATAAGTGATTATGGGAGAATAAGTGATTATCATAAGCTGAAAAAATCAGCTTCTTCCATAAGCACTTATTTGAGACATAAGTACTTATTGAAAAGCTATTTCTGTTTGGCAACTCCACCAGATAAGCACTTATGGGGTCCATAAGTGCTTAAATTTTGTATCCAAACAGGCTAGTAAAAGTAATAATTCGTGATTTCATGCGTGGGGACCATATTGATCGGTATATGCCATTAGCGTCTTCTTCTTCTTCTTCTTGCAGTATTGAAGAACGGCTTCGTTGCAGATTTATAAATTAAATTATATTTTTTAACTATTATTTTTTCATCTAAACAGATTTATAATAAAATTTTTAATTTTTACTTAAATTTTATTTTTATAAATTTTAATTATTCTAAAATATTTTTCATAAAAAGATAATTCAAACGGTTAGTTAGTTTGAGGTTACATATTAGAAATGATAAGGATATGAGAGTACTTTGATGCAACTGCAGAGATAATATCATCATGGAGGAAGTACTAGGAAAACAAGGTATGTGATTAGAGATATAGTATTTGTATATTTTCAATGAATTTGATGCAACTGCAGAGATAATACCATCATGGAGAATGCACCAGGAAAACAAGGTATGTGATTGGAGATAATAAGGCCTTGTTTGATAGGTGTTTTTAAAAACTATTTTTTGTTTTATAAAACATAAAAATGAAAAAACTCATTTGATGAGTTGTGTTTTGGGCAATTTGTTTTGGAAACTGAAAACAAAAATGTGTTTTGGGAAACAAAAAAACAGAGAACAACCCAGACCTGTTTTATGTGTTTTTGTTCTCTAAAATGGACAAAACACGGAGAACAAACTCGGTTCATTAATGGCAATTTGGTGATTTTCTGCTGCCTGTAATAACCCTTACCCACGCGTACACAGTCCTGTCAGCATCCTATTTTCCTTACCCACGCGTACAGTCCTGTCAGCGTCCATTTCCAGGCAGACCAAACTCGGTTCCCATTTTCTTCCTCCATTCCATTTTCTCTTCCTCCATCATCCGCCTCCTTCGAAGCTCCGCCATTTTCTTCCTCCATTAGCCGTCTCCCTCGAAGGTCCGCCATTTTTTCTTCCTCCGTCAGCCGTCTCCCTCGAAGCTCCGCCATTTTTTCTTCCTCCAGGCCGTGATTCTCCGTCCTTTCTCGGTTCACTGGAGGGCCGTCGCTGGATTCTCTTCGGTGGGTTCATCACTGGAGGTCGAGAGTTGCTGTCAATTAACGCCGTATTTCTCATCGGTGGGTTCATCTTCTTTCCCTATTTTGCCATTATTTTCTTAGCTCCGATCCTCCCTTCTTCACATCATGTCCTTTGATTCAGTTGCAAGGCCTCGATTTGTCATTCTCAACTTCAAATCGAGCTTTGGTCGCTTCAAACAAGCCTTCGGTCCCCTATTTTGGCTTCAAGTTTCAACTAGAGTTGTAAGCTTCTTTCTTTTGATCTTGTATGTTGGTTCAGCTCTAAGTTTTGCCTTTAATCCTTCTTCTCATGTTGAAGTTCAGTGTTGGCCCATCTTCCAGCTCCAAGTTGTAGCCTCAAATTGAGCTTCAGTCTCCTTTTTGGCTTCAAGTTTCAGGCTCAAGTTGTAAGGTACCATCTTGAGTTGTTCTATTATTTTATAGAAGTAATTAGAGACTTCAAACGCTTCCTGGGTTGTTCTAATTAGTTTGTTTTGACTGGTGGAAAGCTATTTTGATTATATGATAGGTATTGCTTAGTGTTATTGGTCCATTGTTGATATGTTTACCTTCCACTCTACCATGATCAATAGAAGTGCTTTGAACTTTGTTCTGTCTTCGTTAATGTCTTGTTCCTAATTATTGCCACTTTTATCTAAGGTATTGAATAAAATATATGTCATAAAAAATATTGAAGATTCAATATAAGGTACTGAGTTTGTCATCCTATCTAATTGGAGCTTCAATTGAACTTCCAATTTCTGAATTGATTAGAGTTTGCATAATTGTGTATATTGTCTTTGAATCACATTATTTTGTGGCATAAGTCAGTTTTTGGCCTCTTTTTTATTGGGAATCACTGTCTAAGTCTCTAAATTCTCATAAACCCTTTATTAGCAACATCAAAATATAGTTTGGTTGTTTGGAAAAAATGGACATTGAGTGCAATTGATGTCAAATGCTTAGATGCTGATGAAGTTGTCATATGATTCTTCATATGCAATTTGACGAGCGAAGGGATCAAGTAGCAGTAGAACAAATTCTGCAGGTTGTAATTCTAGATCTTGAACTTCCTAGCCCTATAAGACTAACACATTAAGTATATATGCATGGCCTGTGAGGTGCTGCTTGCTTGTGCTTCTTCTGTGATTGTGAATGATTTAATCCATTTATTAGGGGTGGAATGTTGCCTTAGTTGTTAGAGTGGAATGAGGGTATGATTTTGGGTTTACTTAGTAGGAAGTAAGGTGTTTTAATTAATTTACTTTGTGTCCACTTCACTAGGTCTCTCATTCTTATCTAAGATGAGGTTAACAAGGGTGGTTGGTTCAACCTTGTTATTTGTTATTATTATTATTATTATTATAGTGTCGTAGGCAATTTAGTGAAGTTGGGAGGACATGGCCTTTGTATTCCTATAACTCTTAATTTAGGCTTCCTTGTGTTTTTAACATGAAATTGTATTAATGTTTATGGTTTGATTGTGTCCATTTATTTTTTTTTGGGTCATAATAAGTGGCTTTGAATGATTGAATCTTATATATTAGAGATGACAACTAGTGGGTCAATAGTAATTTTAGAAAATGCAAGTTGGCCAAAGCATGTAATTAGATGCTTCATAGACATTATGATTGAAGAAGTGAACAAAGGAAATTACAGCAATGGTATGTTTTCAAGGAAAGTTTGGAAGGATATATTAGGAAAGTTGAATGCTATGAGTGGGCGCTCTTTTAATGAGAAACAAATCAAGCAAAAGTATAATAGGTTACGAGCACAACATCAAGATTTTTCTCTATTGCTACAACACACTGGAATCCTGAAACCAATATAGTTACTGCTGATGAGAGATGTTGGAGAGATTACAAATTGGCATGTAACCATTTGAAATTTTTTCCTACATTGTATATGTACATGAGGTATATTATTGATTGTGCATATCTTTATAGGCACATCCTGAAGCTGTTCAATTCAAGAAGCAAGGGTTGAAACATTATCATTTGTTAGATCTTTAATAGAAGCACTGCTACTGGTGTACTTCATCATTCATCTACTCAAGATCCACCAAATTCTTTAGATGAGAATCAACTTCAAGATGAATATCTGAATGGTGGAGTTCATGTAGACCTGGAAAATGATAATGACATTGATGAAGATATCACTGAGCATGTGACACGTAGTGGAAAGCGCATTGTTCAGCATCCTGATCGAAAGAAAAAAAATGGAGAATAGGTCTGATCAATTGAGTGAAGCACTTCAAGCAATGGTTAAGGCATCTAATGCAAGGGCTTCACCTAGCTAAAGTTGAGATGTTCAAGGCAAAGAGCATAGAAGCTAGTAGTGTTGGACCCACATCATCGGATTACTCTATTGCCAAACGTGTTGCTGTTCTTAATGAGCTTGAAGATATCTCTGACGCAGTTTATGTGAAGGCAATGGATAAATTTATTGATCCTGCCTGGAGGGAAATGTTTATGGCAGTGCCTTCACAGAGAAAGAGGGCATGGTTGAATAGTTTGATTTGATCTATGTCTGTAGGTGTTATATTTTGTTCTTATGTCTATTTGTCTTGTGTTTGGTGATTATGAATGTTGAATTAATGTTATGTATTTGATATTTCCTTCGAACTATGAATGCTAGGACTTGTTATGTATTTGATATTATTTTCAAACTATGAATGATATGATTAGTTATGGGTTTGAAATTATTTCCCATGATTTATGTTCACTTGCATTTGAACAAATTGTTGTGCATAATGGATATTGAAGGTAGCTTTGATGGATCTATAACCTCGTCCAGTTCAAGTGAAGATGATTATGAATTAGCAGAGTTTGCATTAATTAATATGATATGTGAGTATGAAAGTAAGTTTCTTAACAAGATTCCAGTTCGTAATTCTGCACTTACAGGTTGAGAATTTGTTAGTGAGCTTTTACAAGGTTCAGGAACTAGTTGTTATGAATTGTTAAGAATGAAAAAGACATGTTTTATCAATTTATGTGATGAGTTAAGGAGTAAAGATTATTTAGTCAATTCAAAAGAGTTGAGCTTGGAAGAGAAAGTTGCAATGTTTTTATATATTATAGGCCATAATCTTAGATAACGGGTAGTTGCAGACCATTTCCAACATTCGACCCAAACTATTTCGTATTATTTTAAGCAAGTGTTAAAAGCAATGTGTCGATTAGGGAAAGAGATCATCAAGCAGGAGACTTGGGAGTTTCCTGATAATGTTAAAAATAACACAAAGTATTATCCTTGGTTCAAAGTAAGTCTCATTATTTTATAGTTATTGCTTATTATTGATATTAACATAAATATTACCTATCATAATTATATATATTTTTTAGAATCAGAACTGTGTAGGTGCAATTGATGGGACATATGTTAGTGCTTGGGTGCCTGCTGAAAAGTAAATATCATGTAGAGGATGGAAAGCAATTCTCACACAAAATGTTATGTGCATATGTGATTTCAATATGATATTTACCTATGTTTATTCAGGTTGGGAAGGTAGTGCTCATGATGCAAGGGTTTTGTTAGATGCAATAACCAATTCTAATGCAAATTTTCCATGGCCTCCTGCAGGTATACATCTAAATAAAATGTGATTTTACATACCATTGCTCTTTTTCTTTAATTTATTTGGATGAATTTATTCATTTATACATTTAAATCAATGTTTTATTATTACTTTAGGATTATATTATCTTGTAGACTCTGGATATCCTTGTAATAGAGGTCTTCTTCCACCATATAGAAGAGAAAGATATCATGTACAAGAATATCGAGGAAGAGGATATCAAGCTAGGAGTCCCAAAGAGCTTTTTAATTTTAGGCATTCTTCTTTAAGAATGACGATTGAACGTTGTTTTGGAGTATTAAAGGCTCGATTTCCAATTTTAAAATTAATGTCATCATATGATCCTTTAAAACAACGTCTTATAGTGATAGCATGTTGTACTATTCATAACTACATACGTAAGTGGAGTCGACGTGATAGACTATTTAGAGAATGGGAGAACATGAATCTTGAGGAAGTAGAGGACTTGGCTAGCAATACAAGTGTAGAAAATATAGGTTATAATATGAAAAACTTGTCAAGACTATCTGATGAAAGTGTAGCACAAATGGCAACACTTCGCGATCATCTTCTAATTAGCTAACTTTGTACTAATTATATAACTATTACTATTGAAACTTCATTTAAAATTATGTTGATTTTATTGTTGACTATTTGATTTATATTGGTAAAATGAAGGAGTTAAATTATTATAGTTAAAGAATATGTATTGGGTCTGCAAATGTAGTTGAAGAGATAAAAAATAAAGAATAATCCAGTATGACAGCAAAGACTTGCAGTATATTTCACCTACTAAAATCTTCAAACACATTATTGAAGGCCCGCTTTACAAAATTTTATTATTAAATTAATCTATTATATTATAGTTAATATATGGTATTTATTGATTATTTTGCTAAAATTTTTTTATTACATTGGTCTATTATATTATAAATCATTGTAAAAAAAAAGTACATTGTAAAACATGTTTTATAAAACAAGTGAATCAAACAAATTTCCAATTTTTTTGTTCTCGGAACATGTTCTCAAAACAATTTTCTCAAACAATTTTTTTGTTTTTCTATTTTTAAAAACAGTTCAGAATATTGAATCAAACAGGTTTTTGTTATTTTTTTGTTTCCAGAACTTGTTTTAGAACACAGTTTTACAAAACTGTTCTCAGAACAATAAAACAAAAAACACTATCAAACATACTCTAATATTTGTATATTTTCAATGATTGTGTTTTATACTTGGAGCATGATTTCAGGTAATCGACAATTTGAGGAAGGTCGTGCCATGAATTTGCCATCAATATTGAACACGAACATTATGACCGAAAGGTAATTATAATGGATTAATTTTACAAATGGTATAAATATATTGCTCCATTTATATTAGGGAGTAATTTCATTTTTGTTACTGCCTCCTATTATTAACATAAAATATTTTTAATCTAATTACGTGAATTAAATATGGGAGTTAAAATTAATTGACTATATTGATTTTTTTGAAAATTAAAATATTTTTCTAAAATTATCATTATTTAATATATTTTTCTTTCTTTAGGATGAATTAAATAGGGTATTTTTTTGAAAATATATAATAAATTCTACCTTGTATTTTGGAAAAAGTCTTATATTTAAGACTAAAATAAAAGACTCTATATTTAGAACCAATAAGAGTAATTTTTTTCATTGAAGTGATTTATCTATGCTTAAATGTTGTAGTTATTGTGATGATTTCCAGTCAATCAATAGCCTGGAGATTTAGGGAATTATTAATATGACTGTGAACACCATATTTTTTTTGGATCCCTTAAAAAATAATTTTTTTAATAAATATGAAAATAAAAAAATTTATATAAAATAAAATAGTAAAAAGATAATATCTCCCAAAGATTGCTATATTTTGAAAAGTTATTATTTTCTTCTTTTTGAGATTTTTATAAAACTAAAAAAAAGTAATAAATTATTGATTAAGATTTGATATCAAATTAATATGGAAAAAAAGTAAAGCAAATCAATCAATCTCAATGTGAATATAAAAAAAAATAATAAAAAAAGTTTTTGTGATTTTAGAGCATTGATTGAATAGTTTACTTTTTGGTACTATAAATAGAGGCAAGGTGAGAAGAGAGGGGAGGAAGAAATAAAAAAGAAAAAATTGAGTGAAAGAGAGATGGTACGTGAGCGTGGTTGGTTTGGGAGTGAAGAAAATGTTGAAAGTAGGTGTTGTTATTATCGAAAAAGCTTAAGGTAGAAAATTTCTTCTCTTCTTCTTTATTTTATCTCATCTTATAGTTGGAGTTTTCTTATGGGTAGAACCTTTTTAAGATATGATCTTATATCTTTTTCTCTTTTTGAATATTTCCATGGATCCCAAATTTGATATTTTGAGAGATTCATAGAATAATTTATTCACACTGATGAACACCTCATAATAAGTGGAGGTGTGTTTGTGATGTATTTTGTTTTATTCTCTTCAATTTGGTTCTATAGACCCCAAAATATGATATTTTGGTGAAGTCCTAGAGATAAATTACACATATCTATGAATATCCTTAATAAAGATATAAGCGTATTCTCGTTAATAATGAATAAATTTAGCCTACTTTATCATGATTTGTATTCCATAAGTCAAGGTATATAATTACATGATTATGGTCATACTTACCAAATACATTGGTTAAATTAATGGAATAATATTCCTAGATATTCTTTCAGACTTAAGTATGGTAATGAGTTATTTATTTATTTATTCATTTATTTATTTATTTCTTCTCATTTTATTTATTTATTTTTTTCCTTCTTTTCTTTCGTTTTTTCTTTTTTTTTTCTTTTTTTCTTTTTTTCCTTTCTTCCCTCTAGTTTCTTTTTTTTTTCTCTTCTTTCCTTTTTTTTTCTTCTTTCTTTCCCTTATCGTTTTCTTTCTTTCTTTATTTTTTTTTATTCTTCTTATTTTTCTTTTCTTTTCTCTTTTGTTTTGTTTTGTTTTTTTTCCCTTTCTTTCTTTTTTTATCTAAATATTATGATATTGGATAAATACATTTTCTCTTTTAAGACCATGAAATTCAGTTAAAATATCTATCATTCAAAGTTATGGTAGAAGGCATATATAACTCTAAAGGAGATAACTTTTATATGTTTTACAATAATGATAGTTTGGTGATTGATTACATTATTCTTATTCTGTCGTGCGATTATGATAATATGATTTTTTTTCATGAAATATATATATTTGTAAATTTTTGCCTGGTGGGGGTTTTTGGAATCTCCATTGATGTTTGGATTAATAAATTTACCGCATGTTGCAATGTGCCCCCACTGGTATACTAATCAAATTATGCGGTTTTTTTATGGAAAATATTTTTTAAAGATTTTCTTAAATTTGAGAAAATTTTGAATAAAAATATTTCTTTAAATATAATTTGATAATATATTTTTAAGTTATTGTATGTGAGGTTTTTCAAAACTTCCATAGGTATATAAACCAATTAGTGAACATGTGGGATTTCAGGAATCTCCATGAGTTTATTCACAAATAATAAATAAATAATTAAATTATATATGTATAATTCAATTTTCGAAACTAACAAATATATATATATAATTTCTTTTAAAAAACACAAACACATTGAGATGAGCTTTTACACCTAAACTATGTAGACTTTGATTCCTATATTATAGTACGTTGGTTCTAGACTTTTATTTTAAGTCAAGTCCGTCTTTGTAAATAAATCCATTTTATTTATTTATTTTTATTTTTTTTCTTTATACGAGTTTTATAAAGGTAATTAAAATAATTTTAAGGTCACATTGATTTTGTATAATCAAGTTAATGTAACCGTTCTTATGAATGGGTGTTATGGGGTGCTCAACACCTTCCTCAAGACGCAATCAACTCCCGAACCCTTTATGTTTCATAGACAATTTTCTATTTTTCTAAAAGGTTTTCCAAAATTTCTCTTTTAAATATTTTGATGGCGACTCTACTTTATTTTAATTTTTTTATTTTTAAAAAATTAAAAATTGGGTGAGACAGTTTGGCGACTCCACTGGGGATGTTTGAGAGTTAAGTCTATATAAGTTAGTTCTACAAAATGTTGTGACATTAACTTTATCTTAATTACCTTTCCTTTTATTTATTTTCAATATTGTTTGTCTCATATGATTAGGATATATAATTTTATTTTATTAATTTCTTTTTTGTTACTATAATGTGCTTATTATATATTATTTTATATATTTCTCTTATTGTTATCTGCTTAGTTGGGTAATTTGTAGGTCTCAGGTATGAATGCTCTTCTTACACACTGAGCACTTATACATTCTCCTCACACACATTTTAGGCCTTATACCCTAGTTTGTGAGTACCTTAGACTAGTGAAGTTTGTAATGGTTCCCCCGTAGGGTTTTTGGAACCTTAGGAGGTTACTATGAAGACTTCATCCAAGCAATTACCCATTTTGTAAGGTTGGTCCCCGTAGAATTTTTGAGTTTTCAATGGATCAAGTTTGCTAATGGGGTCTTCGCCTTTATGGTAGGTGTAGCTTGCAGACCTTATTAGGATAATAGACCAACCCTAAAAATTGACAAATTGATAGATAAACCTTAGTAACCGACCAGTTAGCTAATACTCAATTTTCATAGGCCCAGACATCCCTGTACCCTAAGGTCTAACCCATGATAGGATAAAAAGGAGAGTATAGTCTTCCCTTTCATAGCATATCATCATAAAAAAAAAACATAGGAAAGGGTGATGTATTGTTGCCTTGCCACCAAAGTGTCTATCAACATCTTTGCATAACTTGGTACAACACAATGATGGTGTATGCATTAGTAGCCTAACCTTTGTCTATGGGTCCCTGACCCTAATGAACTATGATTATATTACATTCATCACTTTAGAAATATCTCATAAAGAGATAACCTCATAAAAATCATGGAATTTTTTTTATAATAAATTATAAGCCAAATGGACTCATTTTGATATGGGAGAGATTTAAAAAAAAAAAAAAACTTTAGCCGTATATTCATTTTAGACTTTTTGCAAGTTAATGATTTCCCTTCTCCTCTAGGTTAATTGGCCCTAGAAGAATTGGGAATAAGTTTTCTTCCTCAAGTCTCCCATACCAAAATCAGTTGTATTAAATAGAAATCAATCATTTTTTTTAAATAAAAAATAAAAAAATACAATTTCTTCATGCATTTGAAGGAAAAAAATTTTAATCTAAAAATTATCTAACATTTAACTTGTTTACAATTTATTGAATTGTCCAGCATCTTTGGAAAAAAACTTGGCATAAGGGTAATGGCATATAACGGAAATATGAATCAAGGCCACACTGGTAAAGTGTATAGAGGAAAGGGACTAAAGCTGATTGCAGAACTACAGCCAATTGAAAGCTTAATTCAGTTAAGTCATCTAATTAAAGGACGGGTTAAGAATGACTTTAAAAACAAGTATGGTAACATATTTGAATTACTACATGTGAAGATACACAGTCATGCTTTGGTGGAATTAGGTCAATATGGGGATGCTTTGCCAAAATGCATTACATTCTCGGATTTTCAAATGACGCCAACCTTAGAGGAATATGGTGTGATCCTCATAATACCCATGAATGAAAATATAGCAGTATATCACTATCCTAGCCAATTACCAGCTCGAGAAGCTATAGTAAAAATTCTAGGCGTATGCCCAAAAGAGGTACGGATGTCTTGCCCAGGACAAACTGAAGGAATTTCAAGAACTTACTTAGAAAATCATTTGAAGATGTTGGCAAAAAACAAAGATTGGGTCACTTTCTGTAAGGTCTTTGCATTGGCTATTTGTGGGTTAATTCTCTTTCCATCGACACCATACATAATTGATTTAGGCGCCATTAGTGTATTTCAAGCAGTGGAGAATCATCAGATTAATCCAACATTTGCAATATTAGCGGAGACATATTTGACTTTGACTCACCGTCATATGAAAGGGAATGGTAAAATCCTGTGTTGTCTAGCAATGTTAGACATATGGATGTTAGGTCACCTCTTTGGTAAAGGACGTCATTCTGAAGAAGGAATGAATTGTCAGAAAATCCATTTGACTTATTTAAGTATCGACCATCAATTGATGAACTAACTCGTGATGATTGGATGAAGATTTTTATTGAGCTAAAAGAAGATTCCATCCTATGGAAGTTAGATTGGTGGTGGTGGGATGAAAGAGTTATGTACTGTTGTGGTGACTTTCCAAACATACCTCTCATCGGACCTAGGGGATGTGTTAACTATAATCCCTCACTTGCATTAAGACAACTGGCATTCAAGCAACACATGCCAGTGAAGGAAGAAGTGCAAGAGATATACTTTCAACATGGACAACTTAAAATGAAACCTTTAAGCCAGAAAATTAGAGAAGCATGGTGAAGGGTTGTGTACAAAGAGAAAGTTGAATTTGGGCGGCAAGTGGTGAATCCAACTCCAGGATATAAAATCTAGTTGAAGGATATGACAAATGGGTCAAATACTGCTTATGCTTCCAGAAATCCCCTGTTAGGGAATAATATGTGGGAAATTAATGAACACTTGACAAACACTTCGAAGAAAGAGAGAATAAATTACAGGAGTTAGTAGATGTAGATTCCAAAGGTCAAGAGGAGTTGAATCGATTGCGAAAAGAATGCATCCATTTACAAGAGAGATTAGAAGAGAAGAAAAGAAGAAAGGATTCTGAGGTTAAAAAATATTAAAAAGGGAAAATACAAGATTGACAAGAGAGATGCAAGATAATGCAGAATACCTAAGCCAGACTAGTCAAGTTGGTCAGAGAGAATGATGCACACGGGAAAGAACTTTGAGAAAGTATGCCACATGAAGAATTACAGCAAGAAATCCACATGCTCACCCAACAATTAGAGGAGAAGATGGATGAGCTTGCTTTAGTAAGAGAGAGTGTTGTCAAGACCACCCAAAACTTTATCAAGAAACTCAATTAGCATATAGAAGCCGTGGAGAACTAGAGGTCACTTTACTTAGAATAGACAGAGGAAGCGAAAGAATGGATGGAGCGATGTAGGAAGTTGATTGTGCTTGCCAATTCCACAATTCCAGAATTTGTTGATGCATTTAGGCGTGCTGAAGCCATGGCTTCACATTCAAGTACTCTAACAGAGATCCCTAATTTTTCCATTTATGCAATCAAGTTATAGAAGAACTTAAGCTTATAGCTAAGGTTTGATATTGTAATGTCATTCAAATTATGGAGATTTGTGATTTTTATTTATAAAGGAAACTTTTTGTTTAGACTTTGAATAAGGATGGGATCCAATATTCTTCCATTTCAATTGTCAACTCTATGTCCCTTAGTAGAATAATAAGGTTCTTATAGGGAATAGAGGGCATTCGTGACTAAAGACCCTTATGCCAACATGATGTTGGACAATTCACCAAGTAAAGAAAAAAATAAAATAAATAAATAAAATCTAACTATTTATTATTTTGAATAACAACATTGCGCGTCCAAAGCAAAAGCAATCTAACCAGGCACCCCCAACGCATTCCTACAACACGAGTTTCCGAAATTGCCAAATGGGTTCAACCAATGAGAATGAACCTACCGCTTTAGATGAACGAATAATTGCTATGGAAGCTCAAATAGTAGAAATGAGTGAAATGATGAAATTTTTTACCATTGCTCGGAAAGCAAAAAGTAGTGATGATCCTCCTCAAATAGAAAAGACAAGTTCATCAAAGGATATCAAGAAGGAAGCTCAATCAATTCCAAGAGTAGATTCAACGCATAATAAGTTGAAAGATTCCCAAGATCAAGGAGCTTTTGAAATAGAATTCCCTGGTGAAGACCCTACATATGCCTTTCACATCCCTTCAATACCAGTTAAAAATGATGAATGGAAGGAAGAATTAGGAGAGATGAAGGACTAGCTGAAGGCTTTACAGGGAACAGACGCATGGGGACCATTGGACTTGAAGGAACCTTGCTTGATTCCTTCAGTCACCACACCCAAGAAGTTCAAAGTCTCGGACTTTGAAAAGTATAATGGTAGCAGTAACCCAATTTATCATCTAAAAGCTTATTGTACAAAAATATCAATTTGGTCACAAGATGAAAAGTTTCTTTTGATGTTCTTCCATGAGAGCTTAACTAGACCTGCCTTAGAGTGGTACATGCAGTTGGACATGGCCAAGATCCATAGGTGGAGGGATCTTATTGATGCCTTCATGAAACAGTACAAATTCAACATTGACACTGCTCCAGCCAAGGAGGAGTTAAAGGCAATGAGTAAAAAGACTATAGAGTCATTTAAGGAATATGCCCAAAGATGGGGGATGGTTGCATCACAAGTTCGACCTACTCTAACACAAGATGAGCTTTGCTTATATTTTATATGTACATTACAGAACCTTTCTACTAGTATATGGTAGGTACACATGTCACAGAATTCGCTAATTTGATTAAAATTAGGGAAACAATTGACTCTGAGGTATGTGATGGAAAGATTGATGTTTCCCGAGCTGAAAGTAGTACAAAAAGAAATCAAAATCCTAAGAAGAAAGAAGATGGTGTTAATTACATCTAATCTACAAGACCATTTTCTACAAAACAATATATACCCCACTAAATAAGTGGGGAGAATCCAAGGCAAGCTCAGATTAGGAAAACGCTTAGTAGACAAGGACAAGCTGGAGGGCAGAGAAATATGCAGCAAAGAGATAATTGTCCATGGCCCAATTTCGGCATAACGAATGCTGAACTCTATCACCGGCTCTTAGAGGCTCGATTGTTAGGCCTGCGGTCTTACAGACAACCTCTTCCTCCATATCCTACTTGGTACAATCCTAATGCAACTTGCAAATACCATATGGGCACTCAAGAACACTTAATGGAGGATTGTGTCACGTTCAAGAGGAATGTATTGGACCTAATTGACTCCAATCATATACAGCTTAAAGGGAGTGAAAACTCTACTATCAACCACTAATCCACTCCCTAACCATGGAAGGTGTATCAATGCTCTTGAAAGAGGGATTAGATTCTCCAAGGATCCTCTAGATATCAAGGTCCTTATGAAGGAGCTTTGTGCTTATTTAAAGATGTCAGGTTATTTGTCCCAAAATCCTAAGGGTGATTACCAAAAAGGACAGGGTTGTTGTTTTGTAAATACCAAGAGAAAATGACAGATCATGATATTAAATGTTGCCCACAATTCAAGAAAATAATTAGAATAATGATGGGACCAGGGTGGTGGTAGTGGGAAAATCTAATGAAGAGATATGCATGATAGAAAAAAGGCATGTTGAACTTGTTGTCCAAAATCTCATTCAAAGGGGAAATATCGATGTTGTCTCTTTTACCATTAATAAGTCACCACATCAGTCTGGTACCCCTCCAGTGACTAATTTGAGGCAATCATCATTGGCTAGAAGCATGCCAACCCATTTTCCATATGAAAGTAATATAGTGGTTCCATGGAGATATGATGCAATCATTGAAGGACCTTCAAATCAAAAAAATTGTAGCAGAAACAAGTAAAGATGTGGCTACCAATATAACAATCCCATTCGGAGTTACTTGAAGTGGAAGGATTTATCTGCCAATAGATGTCAAAAAGGTGGAAAAACAAAAAAAAAGTGAGTGGTGAAGGATTGAAAGGGGCTAACCATAAAGAGACAGAAAAGAAAGATAAGGAATTCTTGCAAATCATGAAGCAAAGTTAGTATAGTGTAATTGATCAGCTTAAAAAGACATCGGCTCGAATCTCACTTCTTTCTTTGATTTTATCTTCTGAACCACATCGTCAAGCTTTGGAAAAAGCCTTAAATGAGGCATATGTGTAGCCTAGCATAACTCCTGAAAAGGTAGCCAGTGTCATGAGTGTTACATCTACTATCTCATTCTCAGAGGAAGAGATTGTAAAATCTGCTGCCCACCAATCCAAGGCCTTACATGTTACCTTGAAGTGCAAGGGGTTTGTAGTGGCTAGGGTGTTGATTGATGGAGGATCTGCTTCGAATGTTTTGCCATTGACCATGTTTGAGCATCCATCACTAGAAGCTTCAGACATTAAAATCAGTGATATGGTGGCTAGAGCATTTGATGGATCCCGTAAGGAGGTATTAGGCATTGTTTGGCTACCTTTGGAGATTGGACCAAGCTAGTTTATGGTAGATTTTCAACTCATGGACATAGACTTATCTTACACAATGCTACAGGGGAGACCATGGATACATTCTGCTAGGGCTGTGCCTTCTACCTTGCATCAAAAAGTTAAGTTTATCCATGATGGGAGAATTATCACAGTAAGAGGAGAAGAAGAGATTCTGGTGAGCAAGTCAAGCTCTCTTCCATACATAGAAGTTGCTAAGCAGGACAAAGGAATAGCATTTTAGAGCCTAGATATGGAAAAGCCAAAGTGTAGTACTAAGAATATTAACTTCATTATAGCCAAGATAATGGAGAAAAATGGGTTTGAACAAGGCAAAGGGTTAGGTGCACAACTTCAAAGTATCAAATGCCCAATTAATATACCGCAGAACCATAAGCGACAAGGGATAGGGTACAAGCCTTCTACAGAAGTACAAATGAAAGAGCAAGCTAGGTTGACTAAGGAAAATAGAGCTGAAAAGGAAGAAATCCCTTACATCACAAAAACATTCCCATCTTCTACTGAGGTTATCAATCAGTTAATGGTTGCAATGGTTTCTCCTAGCATTGACAAAACTGATGCCTGGATCTCAATCAATAGCTTAGGAGAAGAATTGGCAAATCGGGAATTCGAGAATGCTTTGGATATTATTACTTTAGAGTAATTTGTTTTGATTATGTTGTCCCTCCTTTTATCTTGTCACTTCATCTAATGCCCCTAGGAGTTAGATTTTAGGGCAAACTCTTATTTAAATAAAGATGATTATGCAAATAAAATTCAATTTTCTTTGCCATTTTTTCTCATTTATTATTCATTTTCGTCCTTTAGGAATTTGACTTCTTCAGAACTCCTGTCTAACGTGGAGGTTTCTGAGCCCTTAAACAACGATATGTGTGTTGCCTCTGATATGCATAATTATGAATCTAATGAGGGAGAAGTAATTCAAATATATACAAAACTCTTAGATTCAGAAGAAAAAAGAATGTGTCCACACAAAGAAGTGATTGAGATGATAAACACAGAAATTAAAGAAGATAAAAAGGAGCTTAAAATAGTTGATAATCCAAAAAGGGAGCAAATAATTGAACTTTTTAAGGAGTATATGGACGTGTTTGCATGGTCTTATAGAGACATGTCTGGGCTTGATCTAGGGATCACTGCTCATAGGATCCCTTTGTTCCTCGATATCAAGCCAAAAAAGCAGAAATTAAGAAGGGTGACTACAAAAATGTCTCCAATAATTCAAGAAGAGATGATGAAGCAATTAGAGGCGAGTTTTTTGGAAGTAGCTTAGTGCCCTCAATGGATAGCAAACATCGTTCTTGTCCCAAAGAAAGATGGCAAAATACAAATGTGTGTTGATTATCGAGATTTAAACAAGGCTAGCCCTAAGGATGATTTTCCACTGCCTCACATTAATGTCTTAGTTGATAGTATGGCACGAAACCACCGATACTCATTCATGGATGGGTATTCAAGGTACAACCAAATTCTCGTGCATTAAGATGATAAAGAGAAAACCACTTTTACTACACAGTAAGGAACCTATTGTTATCGAGTGATGCCCTTTGGTTTGAAGAATGCTGGGGCAACATATCAACGAGATATGGTGGCATTATTTCATGATATGATTCATAAGGAGATTGAGGTATATGTTGATGATATGGCAGCTAAGTCAATTGAAGGGGATAGTCATGTCGCAGTCCTTATAAAATTATTTGAAAGATTGCGCAAATACAACCTCAAACTGAATCCTAATATATGCATCTTTGGAGCTCTTTCTGGAAAATTATTGGGATTCATTATAAGCCAAAAAGGGATAGAACTAGAACCCGATAAAGTAAAAGCAATTTGAGAATTGCAACCTTCTCAGATAGAAAAAGAAGTTCAAAGTTTCCTAGGACAGCTAAATTATATAGATAGATTTATTGCAAACTTGACTGCAACTTGTGAGCTAATTTTCAAAATGCTGAAGAAAAACAACAAAGAGAGATGAGATGATAATTGTTAACAAATATTTAACAAAATTAATGATTATCTGTTAAATCCCCCAATTTTGGTTCTTCCTACACTAGGATGACTTTTATCCTTTACTTGACAATACACTCAGGAACAATGGGAACTGTATTAGCTCAACATGATGACTCTGAGCGGAAGGAACATGCAATCTATTATCTAAGCAAGAAGTTTAATGATTGTGAATCACGTTACTAGATAATTGAGTGAACTTGTTGTGGGCTAGTATAAACTACAAGGAGATTAAGGCAATATATGCTCTACTACACCACCTGGTTAATCTCTAGAATGGATCCATTAAAGTATATATTCAAGAGCTCACATGTAGCTGGTAGAGTCTCTAAATGGCAAGTAATATTGTCTGAGTATGACATAAAATTCATGACTCAAAATTCTGTAAAAGGAAGCGCGTGCTTTCTGACTATTTAGAAAAAAATCCTTTAGATGATTACCATTCATTGGATCTTCAGTTCCTTGATGAAGACATATGTGACTTAGAAGAAAGTGAAGAAGATGATAAATGGGAGATGTATTTTGATGGCGCTGCTAATACATTTGGAAATGGGGTTGGAGCAATAATTGTGTCTCCAGAAGGGAAACAATTTCTAGTAGCTATCAAGTTGGAATTTGATTGCACTAACAACATAGTGGAATATGAAGCTTGTGTTAGTGCACTTCAAGCAGCCATTGACCTTGGAGTGAGAAGTCTAGAAGTCTTTGGGGATTCAGCTCTTATAATTTATCAAGTTAAGGGGGAATGGAGGACTAAGGATTCAAAATTGATTCCTTACCAAGAGCTTTTAACATAATTGACTAAGCAATTCGAGGTTATTAACTTTCATAATATAACTCGACATAAGAATCATTTTGCTGATGCTTTAGCTATATTAGCAGCAATGATTCAACTTGACACTGGTGTCTGTGTTCAGCCAATCTGAATTGAAACCAGAAGTTGTCCAACGTATTGTTCAAATATTGAAGAGGAAAATGATAGTGAGCCATGGTTCTATGATATTAAGGCCTATATAGCAAATAGGACATACCCAATGAACACCACTGAAAATGATAAAAAGACCATTCACCGTTTGGCTTTGAGCTTCTTTATCAGCAATGGTATTTTATATAAGAGAAGGTACAGTGGTGCTTTACTATGTTGTGTGGATACAAAAGAAATGCAAAAGATCATGACAGAAATTCATGAAGGCATGTGTGGCACACATGCAAATGGTCATACAATGGCTAAGCAATTTTGAAGATGTGACCATTTTTGGCTAACAATGGAGAAAGACTGCATTAACTATATTAAGAAATGCCACAAGTGTCAAATATACTCAGATAAGATAAATGTTCCTCCATCCCTATTGCATAATATGGTTTCCCATTGGCCGTTCTCCATGTGGGGCATTGATGTTATTAGACCAATCAGTCCTAAAGCTTCCAGTGGGCATCATTTCATCCTTGTTGCCATTGATTATTTCACTAAATGGATTGAGGCTAATTCTTTCTCTAGCATTACCCAAAAAGCATTCATCAAGTTCTTAAAAACAAATATCATTTGTCGTTATGGACCACCTGAAAGAATCATCATGGATAATGCATCTAATTTAAATGGAGTAGTAGTCAAAGGCTTCTGTGAACAATTCAAGATCAAATATCACAATTCAGCACCATATAGGCCACAAATGAATGGAGCAGTTGAAGCGGCAAATAAGAACATTAAGAAAATCGTTGGCAAAATAACTGTAGCTTATAAGGACTGGCATGAAATGCTCTCATATGCCGTACATGGTTATTGTGTCATGGTACGTACCTCAACAGGGGCAACCCTTTATTCTTTGTATATGGGATGGAAGCTGTCACACCTATTGAAGTGGAAATCCTATCTATTGGTTGAAGCTGATTTAGAAGAAAATGAGTGGCTACGAACTCAATTTGAACAACTAAACATGATTGAAGAAAGAAGACTAACATCAATATGCCATGGGCAATTATACCAGAAAAGGATGGCAAGAGCCTTCAATAAGAAATTCTAACCAAGGAATTAAAAGTTGGCAATTTGGTTTTGAAAAAGATCTTGTCAAATTAAGAAGATTGCAGGGGCAAGTGGGCCCAAACTTATGAAGGTCCTTATATTGTCAAGAATGCGTTCTCTGAAGGTGCATTAATTCTGATTAACATGGGTGGTCAAGAATTATCGAGACCTATTAATACATATGCTGTCAAGAAATATTATACCTAAAAGAGGCCAGAAGCTCCATTTGGAAAAGACTTACTTAATACTCATGAAATGCATATCTTTGGCAACACCCTTAGAGGGCATGCATAGAACCATCTGCAAAGGACATTCTAGAGGAAGACTATTCATATTATGTCTTTTTACACTCACATGATATCTTGACTATTGCCATTGTACTTCATCTTTTTAATAAAAATGCATTTTTACAGGTTTTTCCTTCCTTCTTTTCCTTTTCTTCTTCATCTCTGTAGAAATCTCCCTTTCCAAAGAGCACATTTATCAATGCATTCATAAAGGGACAATATTTATTAAAACAATTACTTAATGTGATATATTTTATGTGGTCTACTCCAATTAACTTTCACGATTTCAATACTATTAAGGACTCATTTTGATGGTAAATTTCAAGAATGGATCATGTAGAATTAGAAGTAACATCTCCCTCATATATCAAATGCTTGATCCACTACTATCATCAAAATATGCATTGCAATGAGGGTTCCTGGTTAGCTGCTTTCTAAATAGGGCACAACAATACTTCCTTTAGATTTTCTTCCTTTTCCAAAAATTGGTAAAATTAAGAAATCCTCATGCACAATTGGAAAAGCAAAGCATAATCTCTACTCATGTACTTATTTAACAAAGTGGAAAAAATAATCTTGCTCATTTCATTGTATGCATTACATTCATTCCCTCTTAAATTGGGGTAGGCAAAGAAATTCTTCACTCATCTTTTAAGACAAGTAAAGAAAAAATATATTCAGCATTGCAAGCCTAGCATTATTTCTCATTTCACATGCCTTGCATAATGCAATGGAATTCATCATGCTAGGTATCTCTTTTTCAAAGCCTTGTAATGGCAGGTCCCTCAAAGCCCAGTTCTGGCTGGCCCCTCTTTTTCAAAGCCTTGTAACGGCAGGCCTCTCAAAGCCAAGTTCCGGCTAGCCCCCCTCAAAGTCCTGTAATGCCAAGCCCCTTAAAGCCTAGTTCTGGCTGGCCCCTATTTTTTTAAAGTTGTGTAACGGCAGGCCTCCACCAAAGTCCTATAACAATAGGCACTTTACTACCACTAAAGTCCACTTTCGGGTGGCACCCAAAGCCCTGTAATGACAGACCTCCACCAAAGTCCTATAAAAGTAGGCACTTCACTACCACCAAAGTCTAGTTTTGGCTGGCACTCAAAGTCCTGTAATGGCAGGCATCCACCAAAATCCTATGAAAATAGGCACTTCACTACCGCCAAAGTCCAATTTCGGATGGCATCCAAAGCCCTGTAATGGCAGGCCTCCACTAAAGTCCTATAAAAATAGGCACTTCACTACTGCCAAAGTCTAGTTTCAGCTGGCACCTGAAGCCTTGTAACGGCAAGCCTCCGCTAATGTCCTATAAAAATAGGCACTTCACTACCACCAAAGTCCAGTTTCAGCTTGCACCCAAAGCACTGTAACGGCAAGCATCCACCAAATTCTTATAAAAATAGGCACTTCACTATTGCCAAAGTCCAATCTTGGCCGGCACCAAAAGCCTTGTAACGGTAGATCTCCACCAAAGTCCTATAACAATAAGCACTTCACTACTGCCAAAGTCCAATTTCGACTAGCACCTAAAGGCCTGTAACGATAGGCCTCCACCAAAGTCTTATAAAAATAGGCACTTCATTACCGTCAAAGTCCAGTTTCGACTGGCACCCAAAGCCCTGTAATGGCAAGCCTTCACCAAAGTCCTATAAAAATAGGCACCTTACTTCCATCTAACATTGCACTTTATTATTATTATTTTTTGTTTTTGTTTTATGTCCAAACATAATACAATGTTTCATCTTCACTTATTAATAAGTGGTGAATGTCGTACGACTTAGTCTTTCGATATTCTCCCTTAACCATTAAGTAAAGAGGGGCATCTCATTAACCTGACATTTTGTTTGGCCACTCCATTAGATTGATCCAAATAGTCCTCATTCTTCACGTGAGCTTTAAAAGAATGGTGACATAGACATATAACAAATCCATTCATGTGACAACTTAGCAGATTTATTTACTAAGGTGCTTCCTACTATGTTATTTGAGAAGCTCGTGTATAATATTGAACTTCATCAACTCAAATATTTTAATTGATATACGCACTATACTCTTTTTTCCTTAATCTTGATTTTTCTCATTGGGTTTTCCTGGTAAGATTTTTAACAAGGTAGTATTTGATGGCATACACAAAGAATAATGTACATTTTTTCTTCACTAGATTTTTGTCCCACAAAGTTTTTCCAAATAAGTTTTTTAATGAGGCATATTTTTTGATAATGAATATCCAAAGGGGAGTGTTATGAAGATTTTGGATGTCCAAATGGAATATTCTCTACCTAGGGGTAAGTCATATTTTCTATTTATCTTATTTAAGTAATTATTATCCTCTCTAGGATTAAGGCACACTAGCTCTAGTTTTAGCGCCTATTATCTCTTATATAAATACTCCTTAGTGGCTGAATAATAAATACTTACTCTTTACTTCTCATATTTTCTTGTCTCTAAATTTCTCTCTATATTCTCCACTTCAGTCTCTCTATTTTTTACTTTATTTCATAACATATATGATATTTTTAAATATTATCAAAGGCATGGAAATTGTTAATTGTAACTGCTTGCATGAGCTCTTTATAGTGATTTTATTGGTTTGTACTTTTTTTGTAAACTCCAAACATTGCAGAGACGGTCCTCCGAAGGCATGATCACATTACGTCATCAACATATATCCAGAGGATAATTCACTATTATATTTTTAACCACAACATATTTTAGTGGCTATGTAAACTCAAAATGTAAGTAATATTTTTTACATGTAAGTATCCATTGTTATGCTTCATTAGATATTATATTTCCACTTTTTCAAGTCAATCAGATCTTTTAAACTTGATGAGTCATGCATAGGGACTGACTAATTGACCCACCAATGCAAATTGTGCCTTACCTTATATATGTTAGCTTGTATGGCCTTGCTAGAATAAGCCAATTTGCATATAATCTGCTTTGATTTCGACACTTATTGAGAGGTGGTGTCCTGAGACCCTTAATTTTCATACAACCCATAGAGGATAACAATAACTTTACACGATGTGGAATTCAATTGAGTCTTCCTTGTGAAGGACTACCTATAAGTGGTAATACAAATTTAGATTGGGCCGATTTTTGTTATATGGAACTTGGCATGATACTACCTACAGAGTATATGTATGGACAAAAGTTACCAATTACTTGGCTAGTAGAACATTTTCCCAACCTTGATGATGATGCAAAAAAATTACAAATATAAAGATTTACTAGTGCATACATACTTCGGTTGATTGGTGGATTTCTAATGCTTGATAGGTTAAGTCATGAGGTTTATTTAATGTACCTCCTATTTCTTTGGGATCTCTTAAGTGCTAGCCAATATTCTTGGGGATCTATAGTATTAGTGCACTTATTCAAAGAATTATGTAATGCTACAAACCATACGGAGCATGGGATAGGTGGATGTATGACATTACTCCACCTCTGCGCATAGGTTCATTTCCCAATGTTCGTACCAAAATGATCTCCATTAATAAATCCAAATACAGATATCTATCCTCCCATGTCATTCCTGGGATTTAGGTATGCTTAATTTACACTTTAACTATTTGATTTTAGCTTATTAACTTAATCGTACAAATTTTAACAAGTGCTTTCATGTCATTATAGAAGAAAGAATGTAGGACTACCACCTCGTCCAACTGATTGAGTGTTACATACTTATAGGAAGTTGCTTGATGCAATGTGAGAGAAAGACATAGTTTGGTAGCCTTATGAATTTGGAACGGTGTAGCAATTAATTCTAGGATATTACTTAGCATCACCACAAATTTGGTGATCTTCATTTCCCCTAATATGCTTCCATAAAATTGAATGACATCATCCTGACCGTATGCTTAAGTAATTTGGTTCTCAACAACTAATACCTATCATCCCAGTTTGTTTAGGGAATTGCCACACAATCCAACTAAGAGAAAGAATATCAGAAAATTGGATTTAAAAGCATATGGACTATATTCAATTATGATTTAGGTGGCCTGATGCTATTGTGGAATCACTTATGGCACATGAGCCATCAGATTGCACATTTGAGCATGTGCGATGATATTGGAGACACATTTGAATGTGGATCTGCCCAGTTAGTGCTACAATCGGTTTTGCAATGCGTGTCTAAAATTATTGTCTTTATTTTGTTTTATATGGATAGTATTATTACCTAATAATATCTTATTGTTAATTTTTGATCGATATAGCTAATGAATTGATTTAGGTAAGTATTCAAGACCCTTTGCCAATGACAATTAAGGAATATTAATAAAAGGTTATATGAGACCAACAAAACATTAGAATGACTTTAAGAGGACAACACTACAACATGGCCTCTCAACTTAGTCCACCTGCAATTGAGCTCCCACGTCCAGTGATTGCTCAAGGTAGACTAAGTAAGTGATATGGTGGCTATTTGTTAACTCAACCATCTATTGTAGCTAAAGAAGAAGAGAAACAAAATCAAGATATGGTGGGAGATGTAGAGGAACAAAATCCTGGAGCCGCTTCTTCTTTAGATAGTTTTGCTCAATATCGTTACATGCCACTGTCATACATATCCCAATTAAACTTGCCTAATTTAGATCAATTCAGGTCATTTATGTTTTTATTGGAGAATTTAACATTTTTTAAGTTTGAGTATAACAATTACTCATTTGAAATAGGCGAGTCATTAAATGAAACATTTATGACCCCCTAGCAAATGATTCATCTAATTTAGTCTTCCATATTTGATCTAAATATCTTACTAACTGCAATTACCATTGGGTCACTTGAATTTCAATAGGAAAAGCCCATAAGATAGGGGCAACCACAACGTGCTAGGAGGAGATTAAGATATGGCATCGGAAGGCACTATACATTAGGTAAACAATTTTTTCCTATGAAAGAAAAATTTTTATCAGTAAATGTTGTAAAAATTTGGCTTTATTAATTAAAATTTAATAATCAATAATTAATTTGTTAAAATAGTTAATGTTTAATTTAATTATCATATTTATTATACTCAATTATTAGTCATTATCTAATAATTATTACTCTCTCTGGTTCATATTATAAAGAGTCTTTTAGAACCTTTAATTTGTCCAAAATATAAAGTGTTGTGTTAAGTTTTGGTAGTATGTTACTATTTTACCCCTGTTGATTTATTACCTGTCTCGTAACTTAGAAAAGAGAGAGAAATGAAACTTGATAATTAATAAGGATAAAAGTGAGATATTGGATTTTTTTTTTAGAAATTTGAGGTTTGTAACTAATTGTTCTTAAGAAACGTGAATTAATTGAAAACTTCTTATAACATACTCTTTGAACTATATTATTGGAGGTTTTTAACTATTTCATGCTTATTAAAAAAAGTTGGTTGCATACCCTAAAATTCCAAAAAAAAAAACCTGCATCTCAATTTTACCTTTATTAATTACAAATAAAAGTTATTGAAAATTCACCATTCTCCTCTTTTTTTTTTCAAACTTACGAGACAATAATCAATAGAGATAAAAAAAATAAATTTCTTATAAAAATTATATAACTCCTTATATTTTACACCAAATAAAGGTTATAGACCGGAGGAAGTAAACTGGAGGGAGCATTATTATTCTTAACAATTATTATAATCATTATTTCCTAATAATTATTAATTATTACCTAATATATTAATCATTATCTTATAATTATAATTAATTGACCAATTGTTATATTAGGAAAAAAAAAAGAGATGGAGCGGCGTGTCAGACATGTCCGATTTATATTTTAAAATCTATATATATAATGCAAATCCTAATATGATATCACGATTTGCATTATTATATTATATTAAAGAAAAACAAGAGCAAATCGTGACATAGTGTTACGGTTTCTGTTATTTTATTTTTTAAAAAAATAACAATACAAAATATGATCTATCATTACGATTTAATTTGTAGTATTTTGATAAAATTTTTTAAAATTGTAGTGTTTAGATAATATCTTTTATTTGTTACAGTGTTATGTTCAATTTCCCTCTTTTGTGTACTTTTTTTCCTCCCAGCATTTGGCATCGTCACTTTTTATGTGTAGTGCTCCAACAGAATGAAGCAGCTTCACCACCAGACACGTGATCAACACTCATTTAAGGTAAGAAGAGGGTCAAAAAAACAAAAGTTATCGTGTTTAACAAGTGCATTTTCTATCAAAAAGAAAAACAAGTGCATTTTCTTAAAAGCCGGTTTCCACCCACTCTCCAGTACCCCATCCACCAACCCTATGGTTGACCCAAGTTAGTCAAGATGCAAGCTTACTGAGCATCTCCATCGACGTTCCACATTTCTCTCTCGCCTTCCTTTCTCTGAGAAAATCCACAAGCCTTTCAATGGATGCTACTACTGAAGCTGTCCGTTTTTCCCCTTCCTTCAACTCGACGATCCCACCATGGAAGTATCATGTTTTCTTGAGCTTCAGGGGAGAAGACACCCGAAGAGGCTTCATATCCCATTTACACGCTGCTCTTCAACAAAGGGGGATCATCACTTTCATAGATGATGAGCTTCAGAGAGGCGATACTATTTCCCATCAACTCCTTCGAACAATTGCAAAATCTCTCATCTCCCTTGTTATTCTATCGCAAAATTATGCTTCTTCTACCTGGTGTTTGGACGAACTCCAAAAGATTCTTGAGTCTAGAGAATCTTTGGGCAGAGAAGTTATCCCGGTGTTCTATAATATTGATCCATCTGATGTCCGACATCAGAGAGGAGCCTTTGCAGCTGCCTTTCAAAATCACAACGAAAGATTTAATGAAGACAGAAAAAAGTTACAAAGATGGAGAAATGCCTTGAGAGAAGTTGCAAATATATCAGGCTATGACTCCACGAATCGGTAAGTTTTGTAAAGTAAACATTGACAGTGTATCAGATAATTAAACATGCGAATTATTATTATTATTATTATTTTTTTTTTACATTTCATTTGACCTTTTTATGCAATTGAATTTATATGTTATGTATTTCCATGCTTAGATGGATGACATCGAAAAATGAATAAATATTTTTTATAACCTAAATTATTTCTCTTTTTATTAAATGCAATAAGTGAATAAAATAAGCCATAATTTCTGTAAATTATACATTAATTAAGTTTAAAGGTTTTTTTTTTCTTAAAAACAACTTAATATAAATTTAATTATTGGTGAATTTTATAATATCAAAGAATGTAAACTTAACTTCAATAATCATACGAAATTATTTTACAAATATGACATTAATTTATATATATTACTTCTTTTCACATGATTGCTCCTCTGTAGATCCTGATATGCTGCCACTCTAGAACTCTGCAGCTCGATCTTTTCATGGTTCTCTTGGCTTATTTTTAAATTAATATCTTGTTTTCTAGATCACCAAGTTAAAAAATCATGAAAACTTGACGTTGGTATAATAGTAGCTTGGTTGTAATTTGTTTGGATATACTGAAAATCTTTTGATTATTCTTATCTTCTATTTAGGCATGAAGCAAAACTCATTGAAGAAATTGTTGCAGGAGTATGGGAAAAGCTACAACCTAAATTACCATATTGTTTCAGCCATGAACTTGTTGGCATTGATTCAAGGATGAAAAAAGTGAATTCACTTTTAAGGATTGGATTGGGTGATGTTCGCTTAATAGGAATATGGGGCATGAGCGGTATAGGAAAAACCACTCTTGCAAGAATTATCTATGACAGAACTTGTAACCAATTTGACATTAGTTGTTTTCTTGCTGATGTGAATGAATACTCTGCAACCAAGGGTTTTGTTCACTTGCAGAGAAAACTTATTTCTAAACTCAAGATCGGAGGCATGGAAGTTGATGATACATATGAAGGAAAGAAGATAATAAGAAACCTGTTTTGCAGCAAAAAGGTTCTAGTTGTCTTGGATGATGTAAGTGAAATAAACCAACTAGAGAACCTTTCAATAAGGCAATCTTGGCTAGGTCCTGGGAGTAGAGTAATTGTGACAACTAAAAATATGCATGTACTCACAGTGCATGGACAATTTAAAATGTACAAGGCTGAATTGTTAAATGATAATGAATCTCTTCAACTGTTCTGCATGAAGGCTTTAAAAAGGAATAAACCTACTGAAGGTTATGCGAAGTTGTGTAGCAGTGTCATCCACCATGCTAAGGGCCTTCCTTTGACTCTTGAAGTGTTGGGTTCTTATTTTTGTGGAAGAAGTGAACAAGAATGGGAAGTAGCTTTGGAGAAAGTAAAAAAGTTTCCACCAAGCAATATTTTGAAGAGACTTAGAATGAGTTACAATGAATTAGGAGATTTGGAAAAGAAAATATTCCTAGATATTGCATGTTCTTTTAAAGGAATGCTCAGAGATCAAGTGACAGAAATTTTTGAAATATGTGATCTTTATCCAGCAATTGGAATAAGAGAACTTGTTGAGAAATGCTTGATAACAGAATATTATTCGGATCACGGTGCATGGTGTTTGGGTATGCATGATATCCTTCAAGAGATGGGTAGAAGTATTGTTCTTGAGGAATCACCATGTGATACTGGCAGAAGAAGTAGGTTATGGTCACTAGAAGATATTGATCATGTGATGACAAAAAACAAAGTAAGTAGCTTCTGTTCTAGAGATACATTAAAATTTTCTCTCATGTGTCTGCTAAATATGCAATGATCATTATTCCTCATCCTTATCACAATATTGATATTTTTTGTTTTCTAGGGCTCTGATTTGATAGAAGTTATGCACCTTCAATCACCTGTGCCATTTGAAGCAAATTGGGATCCTCAAGCATTCTCCATAATGTGTAGTCTGAGAATACTCATCATATCATGTGATGTGCACCTTTCCCGTGGTCTCAAATGTCTTCCTAGTTCACTGAAAATTATTGAATGGAAATCATATCCTTTGAAATCTCTGCCACTTGGTGCTCATTTGGATAAAGTTGTTGTCCTTAAAATGCATCACAGCAAGATCATACAGCTTTGGGAGAGAACACGAGTGAGAAAATTTGTTTGGGCCTTATGAAATATAACTCAATATTGTTAGAAGTTTTTTAAAAGCTAACCCATTCTTTTTTTTTTCCTTGCTATGAACAGATGACAGAAAAGTTGAAGTTCATTGATTTAAGTTATTCTGAAGATTTCATTAGAACTCCTGATTTTTCAATGCTTCCCAATCTGGAGCAACTAATTCTTGAAGGGTGCATAAAACTTGTTGAGGTTCACCCATCACTTGGACAGCATAAGAAACTTGGTGTACTGGACTTGAAAGATTGCAAGAATCTCAAAGCTCTTCCAAGTAGAATGGACATGGATTCACTAAAGAAATTTATCCTTTCTGGCTGCTTAGAAGTTAAAAAGCTACCAGAGTTTGGGAAAAGTATGAGGAACTTATTTGTTCTTGATGTGAAAAATTGCAAAAATCTTGTTTGCCTTCCAAATTCCATTTGCAATTTGAAATGTCTAAGAATTCTCAATATCTCAGGCTGCTCAAAATTTTCCTCATTGCCACAAAATTTGGATGAAAATGAGTGTTTAGAGGAGGTTGATGTGAGTGGAACTATGATAAGAGAAGTACCTTCCTCCATAGTTGGTCTACAAAATTTGAAGCTACTATGTTTGAAAGGATGTAAAGGTCTATGTTTAACATCCAATTCATTATGGAACTTGCTTTTACCAATTCGAAGGGTGTTGCAGTTCAGTATTCATGAAGCATCCACAAGATTGCTGCTGCCTCCTTCAATCTCGGGTCTATCATCATTGAAGGAATTGGATATAAGCTTCTGCAATCTCAGTGCTGGATCCATACCAAATGATCTTGGTTGCTTACCTTCATTGGAGGTCCTTGATCTACAAGGAAACAATTTTGGCAACCTACCTGCTGGGAGTTGTGTTCTTCCATCTTCGTTCTCTTGTCTTTCCTCATTGAAGTCGTTAAATTTAAGTTTTTGCAAGCTTCATGATGGGTCGATTCCTGAGGATCTTAGTTGCTTATCATCATTGGAAAGACTCAATCTATGTGGGAACAAATTTACTCATCTACCCACCGGTTGTCTTGCTAATCTTTCGCTTCTCTACCAGCTTTCTTTGTGTTATTGCCGAAGGCTGAAAATGTTGCCAGATCTTCCACGAAATCTAAGATGGATAGATGCAGTTGCTTGTTCTTCAATGAAACCTTTATCATTCCCAGAGCTGCTATCGAAGTTAATTGCATCAGCTAATAATTTTCAGGTATCTTTGCCGTTTTGGCATTTAAAGCGCATGGACATGCGAGTCTATTGGATTCAAGGGAGGAAAATCCCATCATGGTTTCACAATAAAAACTTTCAATCTCTTAGGATAGTTGATGGGTTTAAACATAAACATGTTCAAATTTCTGGGAGAATCTCTTGTCAAGGTTTTCATGACATTAAGATTGGTGATTTTGTTCCTGCTGATTCCATTGTGTCAATAAAAGTAGACGTCTCTCATCTTTCTGGAACATGTAAAAGGTGGGGAATTTCTGTTTGCCTTGTTCTACAAGATATGGACTTTGCCGTGTCTAATAGAGATGTGTTCCATCGACGACTTTACCTGGCTTTTAAAGCTTCGCAAGTTAAATTCTTCAAGAAGGTGAGAAGATGGAAGATTGGTAAGGAAAGACATCCCCATCTATTGTCGATGTTTTATTTATCCAGTAAGAATTTCCCATTTGGTTGCGACCATATTGAATTGATATTTTATACGCAAAAATGTAAGTGTGTAGAGAGGGATGCAGAATTGGGTGTGAAAGCTGATTGTCAAAATTGGAGCAAGTTTAAAATAATCAAGTGCGGTTGGCGTGTGACATGCATGGAAGATGTTGATGAAATCCCTTCTCTACTCTCTCTTTCTGCTAATGGAAAGAGATACCACGAAAGTAAAGAATTGGGAGAAGATGACGTCAATTTGGTTGTTAAGGAAACTGAACCATTTTCTGCCAAGCGAAGAAAACTCATGACTTAATTGTTCTCATCTTGGATTTTTTTTATATTGAAGTCAGAACAAATGCGTACATGTATAAATATTAGATTTTAGTTTGTGTTCTGGAGCAGCATTTTGGTGTTTATTGACTGTGTTTTCTTTGCCTTGTTATGCTATTATAGTGTGATTAATTTGTTTGTTCAATGATTTATATTCTCAGTCCACATTTTGGTGTTGAAACCATTACTTAAATGAGTTTCGCTTATGAAGTTGGATAAACTTTAAATTTAAAACTCTTTTAAAATATATTATTCAAAAGTTGAATTCAAAAAAGTGTGTCGGATTCCACATTCTAGATTTGTAATTGATGATGCAAATGATGTAGATTTAACTTTTGCCTCTTGCATAGAGCAAGAAACATAAATTTTGGCCAGAAGAAAAAGGACGAGACATGAAACTATTTTGTGGGTCTTTTTGAGTGAAACGACGTGGTGAAATAAAAAAAAAAAAAAGAATCTTCCATATTGGAAAAGGAAAAAAAAAATTAACATCATTATGCTATAATTTTATGGTTATAGTAGAATCATAATGTGATTTAATATGTTATTGATTTGTTTGCAGTACAAACCTTATGTATCAATATCAGCTTAGTGATATAGTAACTTGATATAGAATGGGTTTAGATTAATTTATCCATAATTAATTATAAGAATAAGTGATTATTCATAATTGATTAGGAGAATTATTGATTATGTCAAAAATGATTTGTGTTTGAATGTTTTTAACTCATAAGTGATTTTGAGAAAAAAATATGTTTAGATTTTGAGAGTTTAAGTGATTATTGAGTGAATAATAAAAAGAAAAAGTGAAATAAATTATTATATAAGAATAAATGATTATTATAAGTAGAAAAAATTAGTTTTTCTCACAATTACTTATTTGAAGCCTAAATACTCATTGAAAAGATAATGTATATGACAACTTTACAAAATAAGTAATTATACTCCCCATAAATATTTATTCTCTTTATCCAAAGAGTCCGTTAATTTGTCATGATGAGTCGCATTATATCACACTTAAAGTTTTTCATAACTTAAAGTTACCTTTATGAAATTATCTTATTTTAATCACTAACTTTTTTTTAATCTTTTTCTATTATAAGAAAATGTTAGGCATACATTTTAATATCAAATGATTTATAATTTTGAAAAAATCATTTTCTCCTTTTAATCTTTTTAATAAAAACCTTTTAATCTTTTTCATACATATTAAAAAATAACGTTAAAACTATTTATTGAATGGTAATTATTCTAAAGAAATATAATTTTGAATAAAAATAAATTAGATTATTAATTTAAAACATTCAAATGACCCATTTTTTTTTCATATATTTGCTTTTTCTTCATGCCAAACAGTTGATGTTAGGAGTTGCTAAGCTTGGGAAAGAAAACATCAATAATGAGAAATCCAGATAGAGTGGATATAAATGAGTTTTTTTTTTCTTTTTTAATTTCCGAAGGAAGTCTTTTTAACCAAAATCTTTAAGAAGACATGGGGATTTCTAGTGGTCATTATTATCAGCTAGTCCTCTCTCCCCACACGATGCACATAACCGTTGGAAAAAAGTTGTAATTATTACTCCCTTTCATCCTCAATATAAGGCACTTTTAATTAAATTACTTAAATTAAGAATAGAAATTAAAACTAATTAACTATCTCAATTTTTTTAAAAATTTTAACATTTTTTTAAAATTATCCTTATTTAATCCCTATCTTTTTTTCTTTAAATACATTAAATAAGAATATTTTTTAAAAATGTATAATAAATATTACCTAGAATATTGTAAAATGTCTTATATTTATAATCAGGTTAAAAAGTCCTATATATAGGATCGGAGGGAGTAGAAACTTTTACAAAAAATTATAAATGTATAGGAATGGGATGTTGAAAAGAAATTGAAACTTTTAGAAACTTTTATAAAAAAAATTATAAATATATAATAATAATACTTCTAATTTTCGTGCAGATCATTATATGCAAACCTCCTTTTATTGTTTTAAAATTTGTTTTATTAACAATAAATAGAAATCAATGTTATATTATTTTTTAAGTAAACATGCACAATACTGGCATCTTATTGTCTTACTAATGAGCCTTTAAAAGTGAAGCTCCACATTCCATAAATAATGATTAATAATTACTCCCTCCGGTCCATTTTGTATGACAAATTTTTATCCAAAATATAGAATATTAAATATTTTTTTTCTTATTTTACCCGTCTTTAATATTTCCTTTCTCCTCATTTATAACTCTATAATGATAAAATAATATGATATTTAATAAGAATAAAATAAAAAATGTGAATACTTTTTGCATTGATTTTAGTTAAAAAAATAATTTTTTTAATATGCGTGTAATTGATATAAAATGTCTTATAATGTAAAACGGAGGAAGTATAATTTAATAAGATACTACACTGTTTCTGCAAAAAATAAAAATAAAATTTCAGTTCAGTTATCAAAGGTCAGGCATTGCATTTATAACGAGGGACGCTTCTTCAATGGTGTGACTCTCGGTATTATATGACAATATAATAGCAAGTTTTATTTCTACTCATTCTATTATGTGACACCTTCCACATCACGAAAATTTGCGCAAATATAGTCTCCACCCAACCGTTCTATTGAAAATCATTTGAGATTAATAAAAGAAACAACTCAAGGTTATAAGTGTACAAATAGAATCACATAAACATTCCACTAATCAAGTTTCATCCTAAACAAGTTCCTGTGTACGTTAAAGTTCCTGTTTAAGGTTTGTGGTTATCTCCAGAACCACAAAACTAACATAGACATTGCTATATCCAGAACAAATAGAAAAAAAAGCACCAGGGAGAACATTTTTAGAGGATAGATTAGAACTTGTCTTGGACACTTCCAAAAATTAAGGGGGCAAATTAGAAATTTCAGGACAATAATATCATAAATATATGTATGAATTTTCCAGAGATGGTTCCTGAGATACTCTTTATGTCCCTGTGCAATATCAAATAAGAGTGCGCAAATAAATGAAAATTACTTCCAACCACCTGGAAGAGTAAATCATAGGGTCCATGAGAAATTGAACCAATTTAGAGATGTACCAACTGTTGCTATCACGACAACAGCAAGAGAAGTAGAAAATCATAGAATCAGTATTTGTTTATGATATTAGTTTAAAGTAACATGGTCTAAGAAGATTATGTGACTAATTATATTTAAATTATGTGTATGAGACGTTTATGTCAACTCCATTTAGAGGTGACATTGGACAAATTTCAGATAATTTACTCTACCCAAGATGTCAAAATAGGTATCAAATAACCAACCTAATCTCTTAACGGACAATTTTCCTAAATAAAGTTTTATTTAGTAAAAAAAATTTAGAATCACACCAAACATTTTGGCCAAGCTTTGAGTATTTGTTAATTATAAGATTTATATATGTCAGGCACCCCCAATAGAAAGACTATACAAAAGATCACCTCAAAAAGGCACACAAATTGTATAGATACAAATTACAACAACACCTATTTTCTTTTGTATAGATATGCTGCATAAACAAATGGTAAAGATCACTGACCAAGCACTCCTCATGACACAATAAAATATCAGCACAAGTTCTAACTTGTACTCCCAGATGTATAGATACTGCTTCTCATAAATATTTGTTTAAATATATCAGATTCTCAATGCACATCATTAAGCAAATGTCATACATAAGTTTTATAGCCTTCTCCATGTTAGTCCTAATCTCTTTGTACTTTAATTCATGGTTTCTTGGTTCACCTAATCTGGTGAATATACAGGAAAATCGAACAGAAGATAAATTTATACCTTTGATCCATTATGTTTAGTGCTCTGTTTCTCAGTTAAGGATATACTCCAGAATACCCTGAGGGACATAGGGACATCATGTTCTTCAGCAAATACAGATTTGAATCAGATGCACCAGTCTTGTTGATGTTAATATCAACATTAACGTTTACATAGTTTACCTGCAGAACATCAATTATGGCTACCTTGTATTGCGAGATGAAACTTCTTTGGAGGGAACTTTTAGAATTTGATTTTTTTTGGTTATATTTTGCATCAGGTCTCAGGTGCTAAAAAAAATTCAATTTTCTTTATTTTTTAACTCTTTGTAAATGTACAGATTCCAATGTTCAATGTCTATAAGAGAGAGCTTTCTGCTAAGTGTAAACATCATCTTTCTTGAAATTATGTATAAGCAATGAGTATGAAAGATATTGATGGCTAACAAATGAGCTGTAGCATAGGAAGAACAAAAGATGAAGCCAATAAATTACACTATCTAGTTGTCTCCTGAAAAAACTTTTTTCAAACATGATCTTTAAAAACCATGAATTTATTGAATCATGACCTGATTCAGTATGTGACAAACAATACTTTTTTTTTCACATTTTCTCAGTCATGTATTACAATTATACTAACATCTCAAATAAATACACAATAAAAAAAAACATATATGATGACTTCTGGTGTTCATTGATTGCATTACTTTGTACAGAATAATTTTCATTGAACAGAAATGAGTGATGTTAATTAATAATCTTGACAGCAGCTGATATAAGTTTGATGCATATAGACCATTAGCTTAAGCTCTTATCAGTAAAACAGGAAAGTTCAAAGTAAATATACCAATTTAGCTACCATTTTATGAATTTAAACACCAGATTGAGCTTCTAAATTTTATGAATGACATTGAGATAACATTTGTACATGCATCCAAGTTCAAAGTTTAAATTCACACAAGGAACAAATATATCAATCCATCCATATTATCTGACTCAATGGCCAATCCTGTGTATCTCTGTCAACTTTTTTGACATATTGACTCAGTTATTGACGTATACCAAGTGCAGAGGATTAGGATTCCTATGTAATATGTAGTAAATCATTGAACTTGCTTTCGTCATGTTCCATTATTTATTTAATTTGCTCAGGAGATTGTATGACAAATTTAAGTCAATTCTTGCCAAATACTTAACTAACACCACAATCATATAAAAAATGCTTATAGCTCACTTTACTTTGGATCAATTCAAATGTTACTGATTGAACACTGCTAATTCATTTCCAGACTTAAATACCTGATTCTATCTATTATAAAACATAACTGATCCAAACCAATACTTCTTAATTGAATCCCCACCTGCTCTTCATTAAGAAAATGATGGAATGAGGTGTAAATAATGTGCAAAAAGTCATAATTACACCTAAGTAAAAATTTAGCCCAACATCAATTGCTTTAATATTGTGTTTGTAGTGTAACTTTTTTTTATTTATTTTTTAGTTACAAACGAGTGACATCTTTTTTTTTTGTTCAGACAATAACCTCATATTTTAAACTTTTACATATTTTTATTTTTATTAAATAAAAAATATCTAAGTATAAATTGCAATATAAAAAATAAAAGGAAAACTTACTTATATTTCAATTCTTATTATTTTTTATTTTAAATGTTTTAAATTAAATATTTTTAGAGAAAAAAATCATATAGAAAAATTACACTAAATAACTTGTATGAATTAATGAAAAATTTTAAAGAGAAAATGGGGTACATAATCTGTGAAGGGTATTTCAAGAATAATATTTCATAATTAAGGTTATTTCTGTCATTTGGTCTCCATTCGTAATGGTAGGAATAAACAAAGTCAGGGTCTAAGGTAGGAAAGTTAACTCCCAAATCTTTGGTAATCTTCATTCCCATGGGAGTTCAAATTCCTATTCTCATGTCCAACCAAACAGTCCAAGTGTGGGAATAGAATCTGGATTCCCACTCCATGGGCACCTAGGAAATGAACCAAACGGGCCCTAAGTTACCAATAAATATCCAAGATAACTTGTGGCAATTATCCAATACATGGCCTCACAAATTTTGGCAAATTCAATAATGTCTTTCAATATTATGGAAGTTATGATTTATAAATGCCATAATAAAAGTTTAGTCGCATATCATTTTACTGGCAAAAGATGGAATTATACAGATCAAAGCAAAAATAATGAATTTAAAATTAAAAAATCAAGCTACATATATAAGATTATAGGAATAAAGCCATACCTAGAAGGATTGCCACTACGAAGCCTAAAACAGGGCCAAGGATCCCAACCATATAAAAAAGCTATAGTAAAATCTATTTTGTATCTGAAGAGAGAAAAATCTAATATACATAAATCCTGGCTATACAAAACATACAGTTCATTTCCTAACATCTAACTAAAATAGAAATAAACAAAATCAACTATAAAATTAGTTATACTAGAAGTTTTCATATTGGTTGGATGAATTTCTGTAGTGATGACAAAAAACAATTTTTAATCAAAGTAGAATCAAACTTACATTGGATTTTTTGCCCACTGCATGCAGTAAAAAATTTAATTGATTGTTATGACAAACATGAGAGTCTTTGTAGTAAAATCCAAGAGATTTCTGTGTGGTTTAGCAGAAGCTCAACAGATAATCCTAGCCAAAAAAGTAGATAAATACAAGAGCTATGGCTTAGTGACATATCCAACATAGCTTTGCAGGTATTGAGTACTAAGAGCATGAAGGGTTGGGTGCCTGACTCTACATTCACCACATCACCAGGAGCAATAACATGAGTAAAGCATCACTATATGAACAAAATTATCAAATAAGAAATTAACATATGCAAAGGTCGCAAACAAAAGGAAACATAATCTTTAGAATGATGACTATATAGAAAAAATGCTTGAGATGCACTTGGACCGAAGTTCTTATTGAACTTAAATAATGGATCCCACCTTTTCCTACCAATAAAATTAGATTCTCTCCTCTTTCCCCATGTTTTCCTTTATTAATAATTATTATACTTTTACCAAGCTAACTAACTGAAATGCATAACCTTGAGCTCAACCAAACAACTTAGATTTTCATGCATCATATAATTGACCACCGACGGACCAATTATGTGATCTACATGAACTCAATAGAATCATAAAAAAACAAGTTTATTTCCCATGAGATTTGCTGCATATGATCTGCCCAAAAAGCAAGAGATTCCAATTCTTTTATATGTCAAAATGATTCGTTTTATAGATAAATAATAGGTCCTCGATTAAAAGTACGAGGAAAAATGCTAACTGTGGGCTTTAGACAGAAAGGGACCGACGTTATCCCCACTAAATTTTTTTTTCACTTATTACTGATAGTATATATTACTCCCTCCGGTCCTATATATAAAACTTTTTACCTTGATCATAAATATAAGATCTTTTACAATATACGAGGTGGTATTTATTATACATTTCTAAAAAATACCCTTATTTAATGTATCCAAAGAGAAAAAAAGAAAGATTAAATAAGTATAGTTTTGAAAAAATATTAAAATTTTCAGAGAAATCAAAATAATTAATTAGTTTTAACTTTCCTTCTTAATTCACGTAATTTGGTTAAAATAATTTTATATTAAGCATGATAGGGAGTATATAATTTTTATTAAATGCCTCCAATGTTTTCATGTATTACCTTAACGTCATTGAATTTTTTCCCCTCCTCTATATGTGTTAGCCGCTTCTTCGTTCTGTCATTTCAATTAAAACAAAAATTTCCACCTTTTGTTTTGTAGCTTCCTCTTCGCTCATCCTCTTTAGCCCTTGGACCATCGAAACTCGGGTTTGTTGCTCACTTGCTCAGCCTTGGTCTCATTTATAGATTCGAGACACTTCAACCTTCTTCATTCTCCAGGACGACCTCGTGCTTCTGCCTTTTTGTAAAATAAAACCTGCATTATCTCTTTTCTACTTTGCAAGGTTTGCATTTACTATGAATCATCTTACTTATTCTACATATATTTGCCTGAAATATGGTTACCACGACTTCAATCCTTTGACATGTTATATATTTTATATGTATATGTATATGCTACCCCCATAGTGAAAATTTTCTCGTTCCACCATTGGCTTTGGATGAGAATCCCAGAACAATAACTAAAAGCAACCAATAATACAAAAACCCATGCAATTCGAATTGAAGCTGACGAGACCATACAAACAATTTATTTGAAAAAAATAAAATAAAGTGGAAAAAAAAGACGACGAAGATGAAATCTAAGCAAACAAACAGGGCAACAAAGAAGGCATGGAAAATAATACCTCACTGGTGATTGAGATAGTTTAGTGAAGCAACAAAAACTCATAGAAACACCTTACTAATCACATGTAGATCCTCGGCAATAGATACACAATAAAATGAGCAGGAATAGAAGGGAAGACGTATGAATGGGGTACGATTGTCTTTCATTCTATCACCCACTCTGTTTTAGTGATGAATATTCGATCTTTGCTATGTTGCTTCTTCCCCGTTGCGACGCCTCCAAGATAGCTTCAAAGGAAGAATAAGGTTTCGATAGATCAGACTTAGGAGGAAAGACGAAGCCAAATGGATGTTGTTGGCAGATGGGAACTCAAAATTTCTTCAACAGTATAAATAGATAGAGTTGTCATCACAATTTTCAAAAGGAAAATTTTGAAAATTTTTTTTTAGAAAAAAAATGATATACAAAATATAAAAGGTTTGGGAGTCAATTATATTATGGAAAAGTGTTAAACACCCCATTATATCCATTCATAAAAATGATTATCTTAAATTAATTATACAAAATTAATGTGACATTAAAATTATTTTAATTACTTTTATAAAATTCACATAAAGAAAAGAAAATATAAAAAATAAATAAATAAAATGAATTTATTTACAAAGACGGACTTGACATAAATTAAGAGTTTAGGGTTTACGTACCCTAATATAGGAATCAAAGTCAACGTAGTTCAAGTGTAAATATTCGTGTCAATGGTTTGCGTTTTATAAAAATATATATATATATATATACATATATATATATATTTTAATAAAATAATTTTTCAATGGTTTCTTTTGTTATTTCTAAAAATCAAATTTTTCATATTACACACACACATATATATATATATATATGAAAAGATTGTTTAGCTATTTATTTATTATTTATTGATAAATCCACGGAGATTTCCGAAATCCCACGCGTTTACTAACTAGTTTATATATCTATGGAAACTCTAAAAACCTCACATAAAATAACTTAAAAATATGTTATAAAATTATATTTAAAATTTTTTTTTATTTAATATAGATGTAAAGCTTTATCAAATTTAAGAGAATCTTTTTTATTTTGATTTCAAAAATATTTTTCATAAAGAAAACACATAATATGATTATTATAGTAGCAGAGGCAAATCACAACACATGATAAATTTGTTAATTCAAATATCCACAAAGGTTCCAAAAATCTCAGGGCAGTAAGATTTTTTTTTTAAAAAAATTGTATTAGAAAATTATTATAAAAATAAAAATCTTTCATTTATGATAAATATTTAATTACAAATTTAAAGAATCTTTTATTTGAATTTCTAAAATAACAACCATGAAAACAAAAAGAAACTATATACGTAGTAAATCAATATCTATAGAAGTTCTACAAACCTCATATAGCGATATTCTAATAATAGTATCAATCTCATAAATGGTGATTGTGTGATAGTATAATATCATAAAAAATAAACTATAAGCTAAAGATGAAAGAGCTTTGTTACCGTAGCTAAAAAAAAATGCAACGAACCACACAAACTTCAATGGTTTGATATTGTATAATATTTACGTCAATCATGCTTTGCCTCCATCTACAGAAATATCATTCTAAAGTCACCGAAAATATGTGTGTATACAAAGAAGAGGAAACATTGAACTATGTTGTCAAAATAAAAAGAGGAGGAAACACCGAAAATATTTATGTGTATACAAAAAGAAGTTTGCCCAAAAATCAGCAATTTACTGATATAAAATCTAATATGGGCTCTGCGATGTCAGAAGCTTGGCCACAGTGTCAAGTGCTACAACTTCTCCCAAGCTGTGGTTGCATTATAGCTCGCCATGGCCCTGTCCTATTTTGGTGTTGTTTTGATTTTTTTTTTGTTTTTGATGATTTGGGAGTTGTTTTTTGGGCTTTTGGGAATAAATTGTTACAGGATTTAGTCTGATAATCTCTCAATTCTCTTTCTTACTATTTGGGTTTTAGAAAAATAAAATAGCACTTTTTATAAATATTATTTGAGGTTTTGGATTAGTTTTGCTCTCATTTTGCAAATTACCTCAACTTTGTGTTCATGAACTATGTACCAAGAAAAAATTTAAACTCAAATATATTTAAAACTTGGGCTGCTGGATTAAAAATATTAAGGTCAATAGGGTCAAAATGCTTAATCTTAGAGGTATAACATGTAATTTTTCCACATCTAGTGGTGGTGACTGACCCCTCACTAACATATAGGTCCGCCACTACATCCATGATCATATAAAGTAGTAAATTACTCAGTCCATAATTTTCATCTAAATTTATAATACTACTTGGGATACATATTAAAGTTAAGTTGAAAGAATCAAGTTTAAAATAAAATACAAATAAATAATAGGTATCATAAAAATTAAAAAAATATTTTCATATAAAAAAACTGAAGAAATAAAAAAAATATGAGAAATTTTAAATAATAATAAATTTAAAAGAAATATAATGAGCTAGGAAATTATAACAAATTTAAGAAAAAAGATGCCATAAATGAAAATTTTATTATTTAAAAAGTAAATATAAAACATTTATGGGGAAGGAGGGTGTACAAATAAATTCAATCTAGCTTTGTTTGGGAATTCAGAAACCTAAGATGATACGTGTGTGGTATTAGCTGGTATTGGAACTCTAAACGTATAGAGCATGTGTAATGGTGGGTGGGAGATAGAAAATATTCAAATAAAAGAAGGGTTAGGGCGGATGGACATGGGAAGAAAAAAACTAAGGGATAATAGGATGCCGAAGAGAGAAAGAGAGAGAGAGAGAGAGAGAGAGAGAGAGACTATTACAAACATTGCTCCTCCAAAATACTTCGGCACCTTGTATTCCATATTTTTGGTGGGTCTTCTTCACCTTCATTCTTCTTTTCTCTTCTTTTATCTATTTTCTTTAGGCTTTCTTGATCTTTGGTCTTCTACTTCTTTGGTTTTCTACTCTTGGTGATGTTATCTTTCTATTGTTAGAGCCAAAACCCAGGGAAAAGGGGAAAATTTTTAAAAAAGTTTGGATTTTTATTTTCTTTTTGAGTAATTTTTTCTTTCAATTATCTCTTCTCTCTTCACTCTTTTTTTTTTAACTCTCCATCAAACGGTTTTTCTTTACAAGTATTTCAGTCTTCTTTTCTTTAACCGGTTTGACTCCATGAACCACAGATTTAAAACCAATTTGTTCGATTCTTCACTGGACCAAGCACTAGTTTCTAGTTGGATCAGCTGATTTGATCCGGATTTCATAATATTGCTGAAGCCTATTAAAAAGCAAAATAAAAAATAAACTACCAACTTTAATTTAAAAAAAAAAATTCAAATTTTAAATTTATAATCACCAGATAAATAAATAAATAACTCATATATATTTATCTTACGACCCATATGTTTAAGCAGTACAAAGAAAAAGTACCTAGTCTCTTTACTTTTTCAAACCTCATCCACCTCTCTTCTTCTGTGATATTGTTGATGTTGAACTTCTTATATGTTAACTTACTTTCATTCACCAAAAAAGTGGTAATGCAAAAATCAATAAAAAATGTTGTCTCAACACATATAATGTATGTTCTTACACTTATTTCAATCCATCAAAGAAATAAAAGTAATCATAAAACTAAATGATATTAATTATATTATATATATTAAATAATAATAATTTAAGTAAGTTTAACCTAATAGACCGTAGGCTAGATTTTACTTAAATAAGCAAAACATATTTAACTAAATATATTTATTTATAGGTATAAAACTTGACTTATTTAATTAAATATACTAAATTACGTTAGACCCCGTATAGGTTAAACTGTAGGTCCCAGACGGGCCGGCCTATTTCTTCAAATTCTAGTGATAGTGATTTGCTATATATACATTTCATTCACTCCCAATTCTATTGTGCAGCAGTAAAAATTACAGCTTGGGGCCCACATTTTTTTGGTGAAAATTTCAACTTAAGGCATCAACTTCCTTTTCCTCCGGAGGAAAAAGATTAGAACTACCCATTGGAACAAAGTAAATAATTTTCTCATTTTGATAATTTGATGTTTCTATTTTTATGATAATTTAATGATTTAATATCTCCCATTAGCTTTCTCTTACTATATAGTGTTCATTTAGTTTATTTTTTTTATAAAAAATCAATTAAAATAATCATAGTTTATAAAAATAAAATTTAAATAAAAATAAAAAAATTTACCACAAACCTATTTAGATAATTTTAAAAAAAATAATAATTAAAAATCATAATTTGGTAACCAATGAAACCCCGACTCTACACAAATCACTATTAGTTTTACTGTTTAATCCAGATGAAACTACACGTTTGATTTTCTTTGCCATTGTTTTCTAATTTGCGGTCCCACTTACTTTTCTTTTGCCATTGTTTTTTAATTTGTGGTCCCACTTACTTTTCTTTTCTTCCTCAATCAATTATATTATAATATTTCCTTCCTAATATATTATTACGAGATTTTTTTTCTATTTTTTTAATTAATTATATTATATATTATAAGATAATATATAGTAACTTTTTATTTTTATCTATAATTTATTATATTATTAGTATTATAATTTATATTATATTTAATAAAAAAATTGAAATTAATAAAAATAAAATTAAAAATTTTAATTTTTTATTTTAGAAGTTCAAAAATATAATAAATGTTTCTTAATATATATGAAACTGCTTATATTATTTTATAATATGGAATAAATGAAGTAAATCTAGATCAAACTTACTATTCACACAACACATTTTACTATTAATTTTAGTGTACATTTTTCTGGGAATTTCGACTTGAGAATCAATTTTTTTTCTCCTATGAAAAAAGATGAGACCATTTGATTAGAAACGGTGTAAATAATAATTTCCTCATTCTGATAATTTGATTATTATTATTATTATTATTATTTAATGTTTCTCTAGTCTTTTGATGATTTAATGTTTTTATTTTTTATTTATAATATTTACACTATACTAATATTTAACATATATAACAAAATAAAAAAAATATCCGAGCATTGCAATGGGAGAGAAATCTAGGTTTAACAAGATTATCATTTCTCATCAAATTATCTTTCACCACAAAGTTGATCTGTCTACAATTACTTATTATATAATTGGGTGTACACAAAATTCAACATCTACAATACCTAACATTCACACGCCCCAATATCATTTACACAATGAACTAGGTGTGTGTAGAGCCGATAATATGAGTTAAAACTGATGAGTCAATCTATTTAAGTCGATAAAATGGGTGGGTTGCACTTTGGGAGTCCGAATAGAAAATGGATTTTAGGCCCAAGTCCATCAAACTTGTGGCTCAAATGAGCTACGCCAAGCGAGCCATGAGTTAGCCCGATTGGTACGTTTTCCTTTTTTTTTTATTTAAAATGTTAAAAAACACTTATCATTTTATTAGTTAGTAATATATAAATTGTAAAGTTTAAATATTATATTATTTTTTGTGAATGATAATTAGTTTTATTAATTTAAATAATTATGTGAAAAAAATTAAAAAATAAAAACTTAAAAAGAATATGGGCATGCAAGCCTACTCCATACGAGCTTGGACTTATAAAATTGAACCCATTTTGGAAATTGTGCTTTTCAACTCGGCTCATGTTGGGCCCAGCCTGATTTGCCAATACTAGGCTATGAAGTACTGATACTTCAAAAAAGTAGATACACTCATATCTAATACATGATATGATACGATACTTGCATCGTACTTGTGCATACGTATCCATCCATACCACTTTATACCCATTTATATCACTTCAAATTTTTACATTAAAATAGAGCTATTTGAAATTTTTATAAATATTTTATGGTTTATTTTAAAATTTATACAATACTTTTTAAAATATTTAATACCCATTATACATATAAATAATTATATAAATAATATTATATATATATCTCGCACTCGTATCTTAAAATTTTAAAAATTGTCGTATCTTTTGTATCATGCTCTATCATATCTGATATACATACCTATATCGATACTACATAGATACTGGGTGTGTGAATTTATGCATGAGGAGAAGTTTATCTCAAAGCCACCAAGAGAATTTTATGTTTTTTATAAAATGAGGAAGGAAAACTTTTGGTTACAACTCATTATATTAAAAAAAGATGGAAGTGTTATTTTTATAAGCTTTGCAATGATAAATTGAATATGATAAGTGATATGGAGGAATTAATAACTCATGAAAATGAACTAAATTTGACATTTTATCAAAGGATTAGGGTTGTAAAGGTAAAAGAAGCTTTTAAAAGAATGTAAAATAATAAAGTCATTGGTCATGATGGTATTTCTATTGAAGTTTGGAACTACTTAGGAGAGAAAAGTATTTTGTGGTTCACTATACTATTTAATGAGATTTTGAAGTCATAGAAAAAGTCAGAGGAATGTAGAAAGAGCACTTTAGTACCTACATATAAAAATAAAGGGATATTCAAAACTATGCAAATTATCAGGGAATACAAATTTTGAGTCATACCATAAAACTATGGGAAATAGTGGTTAAGTATAGATTAAGAAATGAGACCCGTATATTAAAAAATAAATTTGGATTTATACCCAGACAGTCTACAATAAAGGCTATTTATCTATTAAGGGGTTTGGTGGAAAGATGCCAGAGTAAATAAAGATATTTGTATTTAATTTTCATTGATTTCAAAAAAACCTATAATAGAATACAAAGAGATGCACTGTGAAAAGTCCTAGAGAAGAAAGACTTTTGTATGGCTTATATTCGAGCCATAACGGATATGTATGATGGAGCAATAACAAGTTTGAGGACTTCTGGATATGAGACAAAGAACTTTCCTATAAGAATAGGTTTACATCATGGATCATCCTTGAGTCCATGCTTGTTAGATTTGGTGTTTGATGTTTTGATGGAAAATATGCAAGAAGAAATTCCTAAGTGTATACTTTTCACGGATGATATAATCTTAATTGAGAACTCAAGAGAATATGTCAACTCTAAACTTGAGTTATGGAGACACACTTTGAAATCAAATGGTTTTCACTTGAGTAAGAGTAAAATCGAATATATACATTGCAAATTTAGCAAGATACAAACCAAAAATGACTCAGAGGTTAAAATTGGAGAGTAAACTATACCACAAGTGTCAAAGTTCATATATTTGAGTTCAATTTTATAGAATAATGATTAAATTGATGGAGATGTTATGCATAGAATATAAACTGGGTGTTTAAAGTGGAAAAAAGCTTCAGGAGTTATTAGTTATTGCAAGGTACCTACCAAGTTTAAAGAGAAATTTTATCGAACTACTATCAAGCCAGTGATATTATATGATAGTGAATGTTGGGTTTTGAATGATCAACAAGAGCATAAGATGAGAATAATGATGTGGATGTGTAATTGTATAAGAATAGATAAGATGAGAAATGATTGTATATAAAGAAAAGTTGAAATAGCAGCTATTAAGGAGAAAATGATGGAAAGTCATTTAAAATGGTTTACACATGCACAAAAAATAGGACAAGAGGAGTTGGTAAAAAGAGTTGATCAAATGACTTTTAACCCTATAAAAAGGCGTAAAGGGGACCAAGAAAGATACTAAAGGATGTTATGAGGTAATATTTCTTAATAAATAATTTATCTGAAAAAATAGTTTTTTTTAGAGCCCATTGGTGTGATATGATCTATTTAGCCAATCTCACTTAGTGGAATAAGGCTAATATTATTGATGTTATAAAATAAGTAATTCTAGATGGGACTTTCTTTCCTGCAACATGAAGCAAAAAGTTGAGAATAGCTTCTTCATCAACTAATGACACAAAATACTAAGCTATGGTGGCATATATTGAGCTTCTCGTGCTATATATTTTTTAAGTGTGATGGACAAAATGGACTCCAGTTGGCCGTCAAACTAATGTTTCATGCTAGATACAGACATGTTGAGCTTCATTATCACTTTATTTGTAAGAAAGTTGAAAAGAGAGAAATAATTCCTGAATTCTTACAAAGGACTTTCCTACGGCTCAAAACATCATTTGATCATAAACCATTTGTCTATGTCTCACTCTGGCAAATGCTTGAAGAATAACATTTGGACTCAGTAGATAAAAGTCATGTTTTGAAATTTAAAATACTTCATTATATTTTGTCTGGTAGCTACAAGTTTCTAAGGGAACCCAACTGAACTCCCTCAATGTTTTTCTCTCTAAAACTAAACCATTTTTCAGACTTTGATCTATCCTACTCTCTTCTTCTAAGTTCATCCTTGTTCTACAACTCCTTTGCATCCCAAACTCAATCATGTAGAAGCATCTAAACTTCCACATATTATAATAACAAATCATCATTTTCGTGGTTATGTATATTGTATTTAAAAGGTAACCCAGCAGCTTGACACAGTTGGTAAGTGGACTGTGAATGCTGATGTGGAGTCACGGGTTTGATTTCTACCTGTAGTGTCATGTTAAAAGAGGTTTGGGCAAGGTCTTCACCTTTGAGTAAGAGTCAGATTCTGCGAGCACTCCTGGACCGAACCTGAATTAGTTGGGATCCAATATGGTTTCCGGATACCAAGTGAGCAAACGAGAAAAAAAGGCAAAATTATACTTATTTTTTTAAAAAAATCTTATGCTGAGTTTTTAATTCTATTAAAATTTTTTATTTTTTCTTTTTTTTAATACCATTAATTTAATAAATAAAACATAATTAAATTAATTTATCCACAATAATTTGAACCACCTTGTCATGAAACAAAAACAAATAAATAATAATAATTTTTTAGATTCATAGATATTTTTCAGTTCATTCAAAACAGACCCCACATTTGGTGTGTCCATATCTGAGTCTTTTTAGTCCTCTATTTCTGCATCGTAGCTTTGTTGCGTTTCTTTATGCTTCCTCCTATCCTGAGCATTCACACATAAACCACGTTTATAGATAGTCTGGCTCAATATCTTCATAGGATCAACTTCCATTCCTGCAATGCAAATTAAGACACATTGGTTCTGCACATACCAAATTTCATAAAAATTGAAAACCGGTCCAGAGTTTAACATGGCACATGTAATTGTTATTTCATAGGCATGAAGTCGTGATTTGGCAACTGGATTTTGGAAAATGGTATTGTATTGTGATTTCAAGTCTCAGAATGCGATTTCACCACATTTTGGCTCAAATTGTGATTTCATCTCTATGAAATCGCGATTTCTCATGTTTTACACAAAACAGGGCGTTTTGATGTTTCTAAGATGAGGTTTCGTTTATATTTGCTTGCTTTGACATTTTCGAACCATTTTGGACCGTAGAAGGAGGGTTTTTGGAGCTGTGTTGCTGTAGCTAAGGGTTTGGAAGCTTGAGGAGCGCGGAGTTACTCGAAACTTGAGTTTTTCTTCCCTTGCTCTTACTTTCTCTCTTGTATTCCGATGCTTTGCTCGGTTTCTATTTGCTAAGTGGGCTGTAATCAGAACATGAGAGAGTGGTTTTGTTTTCTACCTAGGATTTTTATGAACTTATATATGGATTAGCTTTGTAATTACTCGTTTATGGTTTGAATACATGTATTTGGTGATTTAATTGTTGCATTTTGCTTGAATCTGAATTTGGATAGATTTTTAGGGTTTTTGAATTGAGGAATTTTCAATGGTAGCTTGAGAAAGGAAAGTTGGAATAGGCCAATTGACTATTAAATCAAATGAGTTTGCTTAATTTTAGACATATAATTGGGTAATTTACTAATTGATATAGGAATATACTTAATTAGCCACTTAGTCATAATTAGACCTTAAGCTATTCAATAAACTAATTAATTAATTGCATAATGGAGTATAAATTAATTGATTAATATGCTTATTAGACACTTGGAAAATGCTAATAAGTAAATTAGTACTCTAGGCTAGCAAATATATGTAATTAATACATCAGAGAGAGTAATTATTTAATTAATCCATGTGCAAGTGAGTAATTATATTAGGTAGCTCTAATTACATTTCAGAATCACCATTAACATCTAACTGTAGTTTAGATTTATTTTGCATTTTATTTACATCTTATTTTATCTTTAGCTTGACTTAAGTAAAAATATGAAATTAATGTTCGACCAGATTGTTGGTATCAAGTCTCCATGAGAACGATACTCTATTCATCACTTTGTTATTTGATACGACTCGTGCATTTGCTCAAGCTTTAATTATGACTAAGTGGCTAATTAATTATATTCCCATTTTAATTAGTCAATTACCCAATTCTATGTCTAAAATTAAGCAAACTCACTTGATTTGATTATTTGAACTATTTCAATTTTCTTTTCCCAACTTACCATTGGAAAATTCCCAATTCAAAAGTCCTGAAAATTTGTGCAAATTCGGATTCAAGCAAAATACATCAATTAAATCACCAAATACATGAAATTAATATATAAGAGAGTGATTACAAAGTTAATCCATATACAAGTTCACAATAATCGTATATATAAAATGAAATCACTGCCTCATGTTTTGGGGTCTGGGTTCTCTGCTGCTGTCAGAACAGCAGCACTTGGTGCTGCTGTTTTGACAGCAGATCTGGACCGTTCATACAAAATATGAACGGTCCAGATTTTATTTCACGTTTTTTTTAATTTTTATTATTAAATATTATTTTTTTAAAATATTTTAGTTGAGAAATTATTTTTATTTTATTTTTTACTTTTTTATAAATTTAAAAAATATTAAATTTTAAAAAAATTATATAAAAAATCTGGACCATCCAGAAATTTTCTGGACGGTCCAGATCCTCTGCAGCAGCAGAGGATCCATTTCCCATGTTTTGTATACAACCCAATACAGCTAGCAAAATCAAACAAAACATAAGTAGCAACAAGAAAATGAAGAAGAAAGGGAAGGAAACCAATGAATGGTGAAATCTAAGCTCCAAAGATGCTTTCAAGCCTTTAGCTACAACCTCAAAGCCCTCCAACCCTTCTCTGCTGCCCAGAATGGTTCGAAAATGTTGAAGAGAGCAAATATAAACGAACCCTTGGCTCAAAAACATCAAAACGTAGTGTTTTGAGTAAAACATGCAAAATCACGATTTTATCTATAGTGATGAAATTGCAATTTGAGCCAAAATGTGGTGAAATTGCAATTTGAGACATGAAATCGCAATACAAGACCATTTTCCAAAATCCAGTTGCCAAATCGCGATTTCATAGGCATTAAATCGCAATTTCATGTGCCATATTAAACTTCTTCAAACTCCGATATTTCTAGACTGGTTTTGGGCTTGATTCTTCTTTCATGCATCCCTAGAAATGAATGTGTACACAAAATGAGCTCAAATGACAATAGATCAATCTAAAAACACATCAATCCATCAATATCTTTTCTTAAAAACTCAAAACCTACCTATGCATATTTTTCTTTTAAGAACTGAATAATTCACTAAAATATATCCAATAAATCTCTAAATGAAGGGGAAAATATGCCAAATAACATGTCATTATAGCAGTTATCAAGAAGTCTATTTGCTGCACTACAAACGTTAACATTCATACATACGCCTAATATCAGTCAGTTCCTGGGTGAATCAGGTGTGTCAATTTATGCAGGCTCCTAGAAGGGTTCATCTCAAAGCCACTAAGACGATTTTTCTTTACATAACATGAACAATAGTAGATGGTTTTCTTGCAACATGAAAGAAAATTGATTGCTTTTCTTCACTGGTTGTCTAGAGAAGTTCATCTCAAAGCCACCAAGGAAATGTTGCCAAGTCAAGTATAAATTTAAACCTAGATTAAATAAATGACACAATAAAATATCGATTCCCTTCCTCTCTGCTCCTAAATCCAAACATATTCTAAGGCACCCTAAAGTCTCCAACAGAGAAGCTGATAAAACAGAACTTGATGATTGTTATGGAATAGCAGCTTCCAGAGAGTGATGCTTGTAAGCCTCCAATAAAGCCTCTTCATTATCTGTAAACTTCGAAATATACTTCTCCAAGAATTTGTCCTCCCGCAATGATAACACATAAAGAAAACTTGAATTCTTCTTAAGTAAACTTTTTGAGATTAGCAGTTGCCAAACCCTCCATCGAGGAATCACCCTGTCCTGCATGCTATACGTCAAAATCACAGGGTGATGTACTAGTAGAGACTTAGGAAGCATAAGTATATCCAAGCACAAATGAATTCTAAACTTTAGCTGCTTTTCAGAGCTGTTAATCAACATCGGAGTTCTTCTTAACATTTGCATGATCTCATCTTTGGAAAACCCACAACTTTGAATTGCCTCCAACTTTCTGTTAAAATTAACAATGCTCAAAGTACAAATTGCTCGGAGCGCACGCGCCAACTGTCTTGAGTTTATGCAGAAACCCATGTCTACAGCCCGTGAAACATAGTTTCGAAGAAGAGACTCTCTTACAATAAAAAGTTTAGGCTCTCGTTTAAGAAATTTTGAAAGCTGAGACCCAACGATCCCACAACTCTGCAAGAAAGCAGCATTGCGCAGGACTTTTCGGTAGCCTGGGATTATCCAATTCCCATAATCCTGCAGCAACTTAACAAAATCTTTCTCATTATCAACAATTTTCTTGATAGTCTCCACAGAGGGAACCAAAGTTTTATTCAAACTACGAATCAAAAGATTTGGATTCTTGGAAAGAAGCTCACCCAACTCAGAACCCTCAAAACCAAGTTTCTGAAAGTGCTCAATTTTAGGCTTGAGGATTTTATCGATATCTGAAAACAATATTTGAGGTTGAGCGCAAATCATAGACTGAATATGGACTTCAGAAAATCCAATCAGTTTAAAGAAATTCAGCACGTGCAAAGGTTGTTGAGGACACCTAGCCCGAGAAACTCGTTTTGAAATATAAATGGACTTGGTTTTGGAGAATTTGAGGTTGGTGCTTAGGTATTTAATGATGGAAATGTGTTCTGCTGAGGCTTGAGTTGGGGACGAAACAGTAGAGAACAGAGAAAGAAAGGATCTGGACAAATTACTCAGAGAATACGAAAGAGAGGGGTTTGATTTGAGAAAATGCATTGCTCTACTAGAATGCAAACTCATTCTCATGAAACACCCTAATTTCACAGTGCTGGCTGCTTGATGAGAGTGAAGAAGGTATCAATGGCAAAATGAAAGAGAAGATATCTACCCTAATTCAAGCATTGGGCAAACCTGAAAGAGAAATTGGAGTTGGAGCTTCAATGGAAACAAGATGCTAGCTTGTTGTACAATGCGAAGAGCCTTGGAGTTGTGACGCCCTCAATCCCGCTTTTGTGCCCAAGGAGGAGGAACGGGAAACGCAGTGTGTTCCTCATGCCTTTCACTGCGCCGCTTTATTTCGACCAAAATTTTAAATATGGGGCCAGGGTTGCTACAAGCAAAGAAAACAAAAGGCCCACGTCACAATTTCAACCAAAATATAAATTAAATCACATTGTCATGTTTTTTCAAGTAAAAAATTTGTTTAATATATTATTTAGTACAATTTTATATTTTTCTTCGAATTCTGTACAAGAGATGTCTTGAAAATTTGATATAAATAATACTTTTAAGAATAAAATAAATCTTTACTAATAAACATGTAGCTCAGTAGAATTTAGTGCCCATTTAATTTTAATTATGATAATCAATTATGAGCCTCATAATTAATTATCTTTAAGTGAAAGCAACATATTCATGCCTCTAAATAATTGGTTTTGGACTCATAATTGATTATCCTAATTAATACCAAACACGTACAAAAGCCAAAGTAAGTCAAAAACAGGAAATCAAGGATATGTTTGACAGCATTTTTTATTTTGATTGTTCTCAAAATAATTTTGTAAAATTATTTTTGAGAATAAATTTTAGAAATAAAAAAATAAAAAAATCTGTTTGAATAATTGTTACCAAAATTATAACTAGTAAGTATTAAATGAATTATTCAAAATTTATAACTTTATTATTAATGAGGTGAGTATTTTTCATTTTTCTTGTGTTTTCCAAAACAAAAATTAGAAAACACATTAAAGATATTTTGAGTTTTCTATGCTTTTATTTTTCTATTTTTCAGAATATTTTATAAAAAAACAGATTTAGTAAACAAGTTTTTTTATTTTTCTATTTTCAAAAATAAAAAAAATTGTTTTAGAAACACTTATGAAACTGGCCCAAGTTTCTAGCTCCATAACATCATTATATAAAGGTTTCTGTAGAAACCCGATTTGTGCATTACTTGTGTAGAAACCTGAGTCTCGTTTGCCTTAACTTGATGTATTAATTGCAGTATTTAGTGGCAAGGAATGCTATTTTTGTCCATATAAAAAGTGCTGGATCTTTCTTTTTTTGGTTAACAAGTGCTGGATCATTTTGTAGCAGTTTTTAAGTACTGGATCATACCAAGCATGCACCAATCAATATTTGATCTGAAAAAATTGACAGGGAATTAGAATTACTAGCAATAATTACATCAACATCAGAAGGCACCTATATAGTTAAAAAAATCAGCCAAAGTCAAAATTGAAAAAGATTTCATTTTCATTTGATTACCCTACACTGTTATTCCTTGTGTGCATATCATATCTAATTAGGGGTCACCAAATGCGGCGTAAATTGACAAGAACAGATCGTATGTATTTCAACAGTTTACAAATGGTTTAATGGGCACCATAAAATCATATCCTGACAAAGAATTGAAACCTTCACTCCATTGGTTCATGCTAAAAGCAGCCATAATGAGCATATTGAGCTTCATTATCACTTAATTTGAAAAGAGAGAATTATACCAGAATTTGCAGTATCAACACAGCATCTTCACAGTATTGCTATTTTCCAATACAGCTCAACATCATTGAATCATAAACAATTTGCCTATGTTTCCCTCCAGCATATGCTGGAGAAATAGCATTTAAAGTCAGTATATAAAAGTCATGAGTGTTTCAATATATTCAATAAATTGTATTATGTCTTGTAGCTACAAGTTTCTAAAGGAACCCAACCGTACTCCTCTCAATGTTTTCTCTCTGAATAAAAACCAATTTTTAAGACTTAATCCCTTATACTCCCTTCTTCTCTACCAATTTCATCCTTATTCTGCAACTTCTTTGAATCCGATAGTATTTCATCTACAGCTTGAATGCGGAGATGCTGCAATTCGAAGGCTAAGACAGATAATGAAGTCAGAGGAAAGGACCGTAGGGAGAGAGGATTATTCTGAAAATTTCCCATTCTCTTTTATCCATCCTTGCAATATGAGATTATGATGAGTTGATTAAGATCAACAATAACAGACAGTCATGATTCACTATTTCCTTCTATATAGTGCTGCAATGCCAGAGAAATTTTGCCAAATCAAATATAAAGTAAAAAATGTTATAAATCTCAATTTAAAATATAGATATATGAGAATAAAAATTTCAATTCTCTTCCTCTCTATTCACCTCAATCCAAACATATTGTAAGGCATGCAAAGGATCCAGCAAAGAAGATTCTAAAACAAAACTTCATTATTATGTAGAAGCATCTTCCAGATTCTGACCCTTGTAAGCCTCCAATAAAGACTCTTCATTATCACTAAACTTCAAAATATACTTCTCCAAGAATTTCTCCTCCTGCAATTTAAACACTCTAAGAAAACTTGAATTCTTCTCAAGTAAATTTTTTGCAATCAGCAGTTGCAAAACCCTCCATCAAGGAATCACCCTCTTCTTGATGCTTGAGGTCAAAATCATAGGGTTATTAACCAGTAGTGACTTTGGCAGCATAATTGTATCCAAGCACACTTGGATTCCAAACTTCAGCTTCTTCTCAGATAAGCAAACCAAGACCAGAGCTCTTCTAAACATTTTGATGCTCTCATCTTTGGAGAAACCACAACTCTGAATAAACTCCAGTCTGTTAAATTTAACCATGCTCCAGCTACTAATTGTCACATGTGCTAACATTGCTGAGTTTATGCAGAAACCCATGTTTACAGCCCGTAAAACATGGTTTCAAAGCAGAGACTCTTGTGCAATGAACAGGCCAGCATGTCGTATAAGTAACATTGAAAGCTGAGTTCCAATGATCCCACAACACTGCAACAAAGCAGCATTGTGCGAAACTCTTCGGTGCTTCAGGATTATCCATTCCCCAAATCTGCGCAGCACCTTAATCAGATCTTTATCATTAACAACTATTGTCCTAATAGTATCAACAGAGAGAACCAATGTTCTATTCAAACTATAAATCAAAAGATTTGAATTCTTGGAAAGAAGCTTACCCAAATCAGAGCCCTCAAAACCAAGTTGCTGAAAGTACTCCATTTTTGGCTTCAGGGTTGTATCGATATGTGAGAACAGTATTTGGGGTTGACGACTAATTATAGATTTAATCTGCGATTCGGAAAATCCAATCTGTTTAAAAAAATTAAGCATGGACCATGGATGTTGAGGGCACCTAGCCTGAGAAAGTCGCTTTGAGATATAGAGGGAGGAAGCATCAGAGAATTTGAAGTCGGTGATTAGGTAATCAATGATGAAAATGTGTTCAGCTGAGGCTTCAGTTGGCGCAGAAGCAGTAGAGAGCAGAGAAAGAAAGGATCTGGACAAATTAACTCAGAGAATATGAAAGAGAGGGGTTTAATTCGAGAAAATGCATTTCTCAGATATCAACAATCCTAATCCTCTCATTCTCCGGCAAAATTGACCAATTTGGAGATTGTGTTGCACGCAACCACTTGAAGTCGTCCACATTTGCCCAATTTCCAGTCTCATTATCAAGACTCGCATTCTGAAGATCTTCTTCAATTCCTTCATAAGTCAAACAATAAGGTGAAAACCTCACACTATCAGAATCCTCAATTATGGGTCGGCTCCTAACTCTCAAGTAAAAATCACTTCTTCTGGCATTATGAATCCTAATTTGATGCTATGCCATAACAAAGAGGCACGCCTCCACCTCCTCAGCACGAACCGAACCCATTACAGGCCCCACATAAACCCGGCAATTCTTCAGCCTATGGACAAAAAGCGCCCTTAAACAACCAATTAATCTCACCTCACAAGAATCAAGGTCTGAAATCATAAATTCTCCAACATCTGCGCCCCTAAAATCCTCAACCAAAACCTTACCCACTTCGCTTCCAAATCCCACTGAATTCCGCACCGCATGTCTCATTTTCTCGGGTAAAGCTTGACTGCTTTTCAAAAGAGGAGGTTCTTTCACTTCTGAAACAGCAGATTCTTTCTTGTTAACCTTATTCTTAAAGGTAAATTTCTTTTTTGGGATAAGCTGGGAATTCAAACCCTCGAGGCTCTGTCTCAACTCCGAGACAGTTTTGAGCGACGATCGAACATCGTGGGACGGCAAGAAATATGAATTTTCAGCCACAAGTTTCTCCAGATCGGAGATAGATGCAGATATTTTTTCCAAGTCGGACTTGAGCTGAGCTGGATCAGGTGGAGCAGTTTGGGAATCAGCCAGCTGAGACTCGATGGAGCGCTTCAATTCAGAAAAGCGTGAAAAGAAGAATGAAGTGGATTCAAACGTAGGGGATGATGACGACTCAGACTCGGATCGGCGGGAGTTATCTAAACGATTCTGGTGACGGTTAGAGAGGCGCTCGAGCATCAACAAGTGTTTCTTCTGAAGATCTAGGTCCAAGGTTTGTATTTGGGGGACATTTGTGGGATTTTCTTTCTCATCCATCACCAGCAACGCAGTATAAGGGAAAGCAAAGATTCTCTGGGAGCGGAGGGAGGATGCGGGGAGGCGAGCCAAATGTCTATTGTTTGGTTGGAGGGAAACGGGAGGAAGGGAAAGAAAGAAGGGGAAAAATGTTATTAAAATTTTTTCTCTCCTTATTTGGCAATCAGGAAGGGAGGGAAAATGTTATTAAAATTTTTCCTCCCCTCCCCTTATATATTTTCCCCTCAAATTGGGATAATTTGGGGGAATGTGTTATTGTGTTCAAAATGATCAAAATATCCTTCATTTTTTTCATTACTCGGTCACACAATGTACTGGTCAGTCTTATCCTTATATTAACTTAAATAAATTAAGGATATAATAGTCAAATTATAATTATTTTCCCTCCTTTCCCCTCCTAACCCAAACGAAGTAAAATTAAAATCCTTCCACTAAAATCCCTCATTTTCCTTCCAAATGAGGTAAAATTAAAATCCCTTCTTTTCTCTCCCCTTTCTTTCTCTCCATTAAAATCCATTCCCTCCCTTTTCCTCCTTTGAACCCAACAAACCATAAAACGACATGTTTGATGCGCCTCTAAATTATAATGCAAGTTGCAGCGCACCGTTTCAATTAAAAGGGATAGATATGAGACAACGATATATAATTAAAATTAGAATGTACTCGCACTTTACATTACTCATCAATAGTGTGGTTTCATTTATTGAGTTTTATATCTTTTTTTTTTTCATAGTATAATTTTATCCTTATTCATCCATTTTTTCTTTTATTTATGGAATTTATTTTTTTCTATTATTTTAAGTGGAATCCACTTTCATTTTTTTTATTTTCTATTATTGGTGTGTTTGAAAATAAAAATATTAATTGAAAAAAATCATGAAATAATTAGAGCTTTGAACATTAAGTAGTGAAGAGTCCTTCAATCAATCAGAGCACCAAAACTAAGGTAATACATTAAGTGAATATCCAGATTCTCATACATGGCGATGGCCGCAAGAAAACTCTTTGCCATATCATTTTCAATTTAACAGTAAACGGCAAAGAAATGAGATGTATCGAATCTGGTGATCACTACTATTACCAAAATCCTATTAATGCATCATCAAATACCAGAAATTAAGAACATACATGTTGGCCAAAAATACTTATTCATCCGTTATTCCTTTTATATTATTAGGTCTATTGTGCAGGAAGCGATATTTTTAGCCATTGAATTTGTATTGAGTTCTATCTGTAATGTAATGCTATAATATATGATGACTTCGCCTCCGAGATCAATGACTTAATTGATTACATTATATTATATTGCAATTTTCCCGTCTGATTGAACTTTAAACCGCTGTCAATGACTTAATTACTCCCTCCAGTCCATATTGATTATCTTGTAGTGTTCCTTTTTTTTTTTTTCTAGCCAAAGCATTGTTCAAAATTGCTAAATTTTGTGAACAAATCACTCCCAGAAAAGTTGTCCCTCCTTCGACAATACATTAGACATGGGTATTAAATTGCCTCATTATTGGGAGTGTTCTTTTCTTTTTCTTTTCTTTTCTTTTCTTTTCTTTTCTTTTTTTTTGGGAACAATGTAATTGAATACTTGGAGGTAGTTCACTGCTAATATAATTGTTAAACCACACATTAGAGATGAGACGAAAAAGCTTGTCTCTATTTTTAAAATACTCAGGATGAGTTAAATTACTAATCATGTGAAAGCATTCTCAGTATAACTAGTTTCGGGTGTGTTTAGAATGTTACTTTCTAGTGTTAGGTTGTGAGGTTTTTTTTTCCTTTTTATTCCGTTTTGCTGAAGTTTGTATGACCATTTTGTTTCGTTTGTTAATGGAATTATTAATGGCTAGAATGTTTAGTACCATATTGGAAAAATGACTAGTTTTTTTCTTTGCAACAGTATTGTTTAAAAATCAAAGCCTTGAGGCATAAAGAATTTCAAGGACTATAATAATAACAATAATTATTTTGATCATATTTTATTTTGAATTTTAAAATTCTCCATCAAATAATGCAGGATAATGTGACTTGTATTAAAGATATTGATAATTGGGATAAAGCGAACTTCTTACTGATAAATTATATATTGATAGCGATGAAGATTATGATGATAATAAGGAAGAAGAATGGGAAGAGAGTGAATGGATTGATAATGATTCTACTTTGAATAGGGTAGAAGACCGAAGACCGTAGGTAGTGAACTAGAAATTGACATTGACGGTGATGGAAATTCAGCAACTAGGTATTGATGTTAAAAAAACCTAAAATTTTTAACATTGTTAAGAATGTGAAAGGAAAAAAAGATTTGAGAAAGATATTAATATTAAAGTGCATATGAAGGGAAACCATGGGTACTTAAATCAATTGACAAGAGTTGTTCTAATTTAACTAGAGGTTTCGAATTTGAGTACTGAGAATGCAGTAGAGCAAGTAGTCAGGGGTGCATACCTTTGTGATACTTGTCATGCAGTGATCCAGATTAGTCTGAATCTCGTTGAAGTCCTTATAGTTTGAGTGAGGCAGGTTCAGGATTTCGGATACTCCCGTAAAAAAAAAGTGCATATGAAGAGAGACATATTGTTTGTTAATGTGAATGAATTAAGGAAGGTTTTTAGGGTATATTTGATAGGCATAAAAGTGCTTTTTGGAAAGAGAATAAGAAATGAGATATGTGATAATATGTAAAAAGATAGATTACTAGCCCAAACATATGCCAAAGCGGTTTTCCCAAAAAATTTGAGGAAAGGGCTACTTTCTTGGTAAAACAATTTATTTGACAAAATTGTCCTTAACGAATTAACATAATTACAAAGTCCCATCCCTAATTGATCTCTTTGAGCAAATAGTTATTTGCTCAAAGTTTTTAGCAAATTAAGACAATTTCTTAAGTAATTTTTTAAAAAAAAATTAAAAACATAATGCAATTTTCCAGTAATTTTTAATAAACATATGTTTGAACAAATGTGTCTGAAAAATTTTCTTGGCCAATGTATGTAGTTGAAAGATTACTAGATAAATAAGTATAAATAAATGTATTTAAAAATTTAAAATTATGAAATAATAAACTTTATAGTATAGTACGATTATAATTAATCATTTTTATAATACAATAAAAATGTTCAAAAATATATCTTTTAAAATTATTTTTTGCTAACTTAATTGTTTAAAGAGTTATTAAATAATATTTATGTTTAAAAGGGGGCATTTTGGTTAAAAAAATTTTAACTGGCTTGATTTAATAGCCCATTAATGGTTGGGTGAATGGTAATGAAATCTTAAGAAAAGAGGAGAGCTTGAGAGGTAAGAATAAAAAGATGAGTGAGAAACACAGAGCGCACCACGAAGACCATCCAAACATCCTAGAGAAATGAGAACATGAACATTCTCCGGCGTGTGAGCTAGTTGGAGACCGCAAACGTTCTCGTAATGAAGACGTCGTCACCCAAGCACCTATTAGAGAGAGCATGGACTACAAGGCTAGCATTCACCTAGCACTAACGAAGAAGGGAGAACCTCAACCATTACCAGAGACAATAGATCAGAAAAAGAAAGTCAAACTAAGGGGAAAACATAGTGAGTTTGACTCCGATATGGACACAAGGGAGCCCCATGTGAGTGAAGGTCAGCTTCATCTAGCGAAAGACATAGAAGATGATAGCGACAAAACCACCATAACGGCATCGACCGTCTTCTTCAAGAGAAAGTTACATGCAATGAGCCGGGAAATCATGTGTCTTCCTAAGGAGCAAGGAGGTTATGATTTAAGGAATATGGAGTGTATGAATAAAGCACTTTTTGGTAAGCTAGGTTGGAATCTTGTTGCTAAGTCTCACAACTTATGCTCACAGGTTCTTCAAGGTACCTGTAAGATGCTGATCTTGGTCGAGAGCTTATTGTCAAAATTTCTGATTCTGGTACTTGGAAACACCTAGCCAAGCTTTGGCCAAAGATTGTTGAAATGGTGATGTGGAATGTAAGAAATGGAAAGAAAGTGAATTTTTGGACTGATAAGTGGATTGATGGAGATGTTCGCATACTTGATCTTTGTGTAAATAAGGATGCAGTGTCATCTACATGTACTAGGGTGGCTTATTTTGTGCAGAGTAATAGTGAATAGAATGTTGCTCTTTTTAGTATTCTTTTACCAGAACATGTTATTAATAAAAATATAGCTCTACCACCTCCTTGTATTGATGATGGAGATGATGATGTGGAGTGGAGTGGATCTAATCCAAATTATTCTTTGGCAAAGATGTATGAGAAGCTATGTGAAGGATGCCCACTGATCATATTTGGAAATTAGTTTGGAAATGGAAGGGACCTAGAAGGATCTAGATATTTCTCTGGTTGTCTCTTAATGATAGGCTACTCACTTTAGTTAGGAGGAGTAGGATGATGGGTAGTTCTTCTGTTTGTATGAGGTGCCAAAAGGCGGAAGAGGATTTGATGCATGTGTTGAGGGATTGTGAACATGCTTCAAATACCTAGAAATCACTTGGGAGGAATGAAGTTTCTGCTAGCTTTTTCTCTTTGCAGAAACAAGAGTAGCTTGTGAAGAATTTAAGTGAAGAATTTAGAGGTAGGAATGGGCATTGGAGCACCATTTTTGGTGTTTGTTGTTGGTGGCTTTGGACTCGGCGTAACAAGTTTATGTTTGAGGAAGATTTTGTCTTACCTGAGCAGCCTATTTTGATTATTAAAAGCTATGCTATGGAAATTGTTGCTATTGAAGAACAATTTGGTAGTGATTGATTAAAGAGGCAGGTTAGAATGATTAGTCGGAAGTAGCCAAGTGATGGCTAGATTAAATTGAATTTTGATGGGGCTGTTAGGGGAAGTAATGAAGCTGTTGGTTGTGTAGGTTTATTAAGAGGAAAAGAGAGTGAGTGGTTAGGTGGTTTCTCCAAGAGATTGGGTGTTTGTTCTACTATATATGCAGAACTTTGGGGTCCATTATGGGGTATTAGACTAGCTAAGGATCTTGATTTTAACAGAATCATTGTTGAAGGTGACTCTTCTGAGGTCATTAGCATGCTACAAATAGTTTGGGATAGAGGTGCTGCTAACAACAAAGTTTTAACTTTTTTTTCTTTGGAAAAGAAAGGCTAGGACCAATCCTAGGAAAGTATAAGGGATAATAAGAGAGAAGTTCTAACCCCCTCTATCATTTTCAAGAATATGTCTACACCCTTCAGGTGGTTGCGTAGTGACAAGAAGAACACCGGTAATGTTATGAGCCTAATGTGCAAGCCAATTCGCACATTCATTAGCTTCCCTGAAGATATGTTCCAATGAGATAGTCTAATCTCTTATAAAAAGCTCCTTGATCTCATCAATAATATTTCTATAAGCATGATCTATACTATTACTATGAGTTATAAGATTGATAGCCTCAAGTGAAGCATTGCAAAAAGTCACCATCTTGAACCCCTTGTCCTAGCAAAGTTTTATTCCGTGAAGGATGGCTATAAGCTCCGCAGTTATACTTGGCATGGATATTAACTTGGACATAAAACCAATCATCCACTCTCCATTATAGTCTCTGATAACTCCACTGCAAGAAGCTTCTCATGTGCTATTAACCGAAGCATCTATATCCAATTTGACCCACGATCTTCCTGATGGTTACGATCTTAAATACATTTATTTGAAGTTATCCCCCAGCTTCATCTTCATTTCTTCTAACCTCAAATATTTTATAGGTTTTTGAGTACTCAAGAAAGTGATATTCTATTCTTTGTAATCCCCATTAGAGAAAAGTCTATTACATCTTGCTTTCCATAAAAGCTAGCAGGTATGTCCAAAAATTCTCTTCCAAGAGATCTTCCTCATGTAATAACTTCCCACTTCCTTCGTTGTGTTCCACATGATCCACTCTTGCATGGAAGATTTTTAGCTTTACTGCAAAAAGAGTTTGCTATTGATTGGCATCTCAGATTTTGTTGTGTTTATAAGGAAGCTAATCAGTATGTGGATTGCCTTACTAATTGAAGTTTTGCCTCTAATTTTTATTTTGATTTGTTGAGGTATATTGAACCTCCTTATGTGCTACAAGATGCTTTGTACAGGGATTGTGTGGGTTTTACCACACCTAGAAGCATTCTGATGTGATTTGGGCTTATGCCCCTTCTTTTACCAAAAAGAAGAAGAAGATGATGAGTGAGAAACAAGGAAAACAACATGGAAAACATCCGAACAGCCTAGAGAGACGAGAATGTGAATGTTCTCCAGTGCCTAAGCTAGTCAGAGACTGTGAACATTATCTTAATAAAGACGTCGTCACCCAGGCACCTATTACAGAGAGCATGAACTAAAAAGCGAGAATTGACCTAGCACTAATGGAGAAGGGAGAAACTCTACCATTACCAGAGGATAATAGATCAATAAAGAAAGTTAAACTGAGAGAATAATAGAGTAAATCAGACCAATATGGACATAAATGAGCCCCATGTGAGTGAAGATAAGCTTTATCTAATGGAGGACCTGGAAGAAGATAGCGACAGAACTACCATGACAGCGTCGACCATCTCCTTCAAGGAAAAATTCAAGGCATCAAGGCTGGATCAAAAAAGGATATCAGTAAGGAACTTGAGGAGCTTATTAACCTTGAAATCGAGGTAATCATTTGTAAGAAGGTTTCGATCTCATCCATTAATTTCTTTGAATGCATACACTTACTGATGCTTGGGAACATGAAACTGGCTGTTGTTATAATGATGTTGGGTAGAACCATTAGATATAGATCCCTCTATAACACAGTAACTATTTTATGGAAGACTGTTTGCCCTTTTCAGCTTATTGATTAAAGGGTGATTGCTTTATAGTGAAATTTCGATCAAAGCAGAATTACCAACCCATTCTTGAAGGGGGACCATGGGTCATTTATGGGCATTATTCATTAGTGCAACCATAGGATTCATCTTTCTCCCCACTCAACCACAACATCAAATGAATTGTTACCTATGATAAGATAATTGGCTTCCCAAGAAGCAGGTGAATTGGGAAGTTCAAAATTTTTCTGCAAAAACATAAGTTCATAGTGAAAGCAAAAGCTTACAGAGAAATAGAGTACAATGAAAATGAATGTAAATATAAAATAAGGAAAGAAAGAATTTAGAAATTTATCCTGGTTCGATTTGATCCATTTGATCTACGTCCAGTCCCCATGCCACTACTTGAGATTTTCACTATCTGCAAGAATTCAACGGCCTCCTTGCAATGCCTCAGTATAGACTCATGCTTTATTCTTAGAACACTCAACACTCGTACAAGTATTTCTCAATTCTCTTTGTGACTCCCCTCACAAAGAATCCTTCTTTCAGATGAAGAAAAGATTTTTATATAGAATAAATACTCTCTAGAATAGATAGGATATGAAACTTAAAGTGCAGTAAATGCTGTGTGTGGGTAAAAGTCTTTGACACATAAATTTAGCAAAGTAATTACAAAGATAAGCTTAAATTTGTTGTTCACAACTTCAAATGAAGTCATATTTATGAATTTGTAACTTAATTAATAGTTGGACACAATATCTAGCTATTAGAAACTTTAACTAACGGCTACTCTGCAGAAATAGCCATTCACCAACCAAATTTAATGTGTCTGACATGTCAAAATTTGAATTTTGGGGTATAACAGACAAATTTCATAGAGACAAAAGGTTAAGGATTTCAATGTTGAACTTTAACATTCATCTATTCAAATGTGACATTTAAATTTTGAGTTTATTAAAGATATCCTATGTTAGAACATATGAATTTTCATATCAAAAGTGTATCAGTTTAGTTTGAACAATTATTTCATATTTTCACAATGCACTTGAAATTCGAATTTTAGAAGCTGAAATTCGTCTGTCAGAGGCTTGTTCAACATGACACCAAAGTTCTCTTCTGTGAAATTCGAATGTTGAAATATAAAGTTCGTCTGTTAGAGACATGCTCTAATGAGACTCATAAGTTTTTTTTTTGAAATTTGTATTTTTAAGTCCAAAGTTCGTCTGTTAGAGAAGGTGACTCTAAATTCTTTTTGAACTTCACCAACATTTGAATTTTGACTAAATTTTATACGAATTTTGTACATATTTACTAACAATGCTTAGCCCGAAATTCAAATTTTATAACTGAAATTCATCTGTTAGAGATGAAATCTCTACATATTCGAATTTCACCAAGTAAAGTTCAAATTTTCCGTGAAATACACATGAGTTAATAGTAAAATTCGTCTGTTAATCAATATTTTTCAAATTTAACTTATGTTAACATGGGATAATTGTGAAATTACTCATTTAAGTGCTGTGTTAACATGAATAAGTGAGAATCAAAGTTTTTTATCTAGTGTAAATGGTAAGAAATCCTAACAACTAAATCTGCACACGTTCTTCATTGGATTTCTTCACTTTGTCATTTGATTCTCCTTTAATATTTTCTTTTCCAAGCTCTAGTTGTTTAGAATCATTAAAACTTATGATTCAACAACCTAGGTACACTTACCTAGTTTACCCTACAAGTAGTACCACAAAAGTCTTATTAGAGCTATTAGCAAGCTCCTTGGTGAAGTGTTGCGTATAGACTATAACACAAAGGTAGAAGATAGAGGCAAGTTCGAAAAAAATTGTAGTCATAGTGGATCTTCATAAGCCACTTGTCTCTAAAATCACAGTTGATGGATTAACTATCCATGTAGAGTATAAGGTGTTGCCACTATATGTTACCATTGTGGTAAACACAAACACCTTGAAAGCCTATGCCCTGGAAAATCTCGACAACGACCACCAGAAGCTCCTCCTCCCCCCCCCAAAAAACAGCCTTCAAAGCCACCTAAGCAATCACCAACATGTGATGACAGTTTATATGGTCCTTGGTTGTAAGTCCAAAGATGTGCCTGGTGCACTGACAAAAAAGGAAGGAAATAGACAAGTGATAGCCACCTTTCAAGAGAAAAAACCGATTCTAGGTTTGATGTACTTGCAACAAATGAACCAAAACCCACTTTTTCTGAGGAATCGCAAGTCACAAATACTAATAATATCCCTTTTAGTTTTGATACTATGGGACCACATATGGGGAAAAGCAAGAGTAGTCAAAAGGCAATTAAGGAAAAAACTCCCCCTAGTGAGAATGCTAGTATTAGACACCCATAAGTGGTCAACATGCTACCTGAAGCCCCCCTAAAGGCAGCCAATTAGAGTGTCTCAAAGGAAATCATCTTTCACTCTAAAGTCTATTCAGTTGCATAGGTCTCAACATCCTTGGACAACACTAAACATACCACAGTCATCATACTAGACCAAAAAGATAGCAAAAGGAAAGAAGAAAGGCCCACTACTAGCTTAACCAAACCCTAAGTGAATAAGACATGCTTAGCCCAGTTGGCATTAAATAGTGAGTATGTGAAGCCTAAAACCCCTGACAAAGTTGGTACTAGTCCTGGAATCAAAATACAAACTAATGTAAAGGTAAAAAGCCTAGCTTTCAAGCATAAAGAGGCCAACCTTCACTTGTCTAAGAATACAATGAAAGCAATCAACAAAGCTTTTGAAAGTGTGAACATGTAACTAGTTTTGAGCACATGCTCTGTTTTGTTTTGTGATCTCCTTACTTTTGGTTAGGAGACCCTGTGTTGTATTTTTTGGTTTTAATAGATTTTTCCCCCTTCAAAAAAAGAGATGATAACATTGAAGTGGTTTGTATAATTTAACTGTCAATTTCAAAAAATGTCTTCGTAGGTTTTCAAGATAGGGAAAACCTATCTTGCAATATTTCAAGATAAAATATAGAGGAGTTAATGTATTTTACTCTTAAATAAATAATATTTCTTGCAATTTTTCTCCTTCCATACCGTATCACTCGAGTAAGGAAGGAAAAAATGTTAGATTAAATTTGTATTAGAATAAATATCAAAACTAAAAATTTCACTTTCATTGATATGAATAGAGAACTTGATGATTATTGCGCAGAAGCACCTTTCATATATGGTACAGTGAGGGGAAATTGAGCAAGATGCTACATCTTTCTTTTTTTTTTTTTGGTGCACCAAAGCAAGATGCTACACTTTAAAAACAAATTTATTAAAAACAAATTTACCAAAACCTTTACCAATATGTTACAGATTTGGAAATTGGTGCACATCACAACATTTTTCTCATTCTTTTGATAAAAAAATTTATATCAATTCCTGTTAATTTCAGCCAGTGGCAGGCTAGGCTATGCCTAGGCATTTAAATGTGACATTTGAATTTTGAGTTTATTAAAGATTTCCTTGCTCTCCTTGAAACGAGATTTAGTGGACCAAGAGCTAGGAAAATTGCTAGAATGTTGGGTTTTCGTTATTCTCATATAGTGGATGCCAATGGGTTTAGTGGTGGCCTATGGGCTTTGTGGGATGATGAAAGCTAGAATTTTAATGTTGTTGACTTTTCAGACCAATACATCCATCTGAGTTATGAAGCTAACGGATCGTGGCAATTTATTATCAGTGTTTATGCGGGCACTAATGCCGTGAAGCGTCGTAATCTTTGGACCAAGCTTATGGAGTTGGGTTCGAATGTTGAGAGTGAATGTGCTTGGGAGGTGATTTCAACAGTATACTTTATCAGCATGAAAGACGATATGTTGCCTGCTCTTCAATTGGTATTGATTGTGAGTTTCTGGGCTGGTTTGAGAACATGGGGCTTAATGATTTTAAATGCACTGGTCCCTTCTTCACTTGGAGTAGAGAGGGTTGTCAAAACAAGCTTGATCGTATCCTAATTAATAATAAATTTGTTAAAAGCTACCCTGATGCAAGTGGTCTCTCTCTTTATAAGTTCAAATCTGATCATAGACTAATCCTTCTGAGGATGAACCAGATTACTCTTCCTCCACGGATTGAACGCCTATTTCATTTTCTTGCCCCCTGGGTGATGCATGATGATTTCGAAAGACTAGTTAAGGAGGTATGTATTAATGAGAAGTCTTGGTTTGATAATGTTGCCAGATTCACTGAGGAGGTCAAGAAATGGAACCATGAAGTTTATAGGCACTTGGGCCGTGAAAAAGAAAGACTTCTTAGAAGATTAGAAGGCATCAATAAAATATTGAAATAGGATGGCTCTTTCTCCTCTCTCGAGCAACTACAAAGAATGCTTTGGGCGGATCTGGAAAATATTATTATTCAAGAAGACTTGATGTGGGCCCAGAAAGCTAAATGTAACTAGTTCATGTTGGGAGACAAGAACAGTAAATACTTCCATGCTAGGGCCAACTCTAGAAAGAAGCATAATAGAATTGAAGCAATTCAAAATGACCAAGGAAATTGGATTTATGATGCAGAAGATATCAAGAGGGAGGCTACTGCCTTCTATATGTCCTTGTTTGGTGAGGAAAGGGGTTCGGCTGAGTGCATAAATTGTCAAGTGACTTTCCTAAATTTAGAAGAAGATGTTCTCACTCATTTAGATGCCCCTCTAAAGGAGGAGGAAATTGCTGAGGCCATCCTTCACATGGGAGCTCTTAAATCACCTGGGTCTGATGGTCTTTATGCCTTATTCTTTCAGAGCCAATGGAAATAGGTCGGTCCTTCTGTTATTGGTTATGTTAAACATGTTTTTTCTAACCCTGTGCAGGTTCAGGATGTAAACCAAATGTTTATTGTGCTAATCCCAAAAAAAGATGATCCTGAAACTATCTGGGATTTCATACCCATTAGCCTTTGTAACGTGATCTATAAGACCATTACCAAGGTGCTGGTGAATCGTATTAAAACTATCCTCCCAAACATCATTTCTCCAAATTAATGCAGTTTTGTTCCTGGATGCGTGAGTTCTAACAACATTATTGTGGCATAAGAAGTTGTTCATACCATGAGGAACATGTAGGGAAACAAAGGGTATATGGCAATTAAAATTGATTTGGAAAAGGCATACGACCGTTTATGGTGGCCTTTCGTGATTAATTGCTTAAAAGAGCTGAAGTTTCTTGACAAGATGATTAAAGTGATTAAATACTGCATATCCACTCCTTCAATGCAATTGCTCTGGAACGGGAGTAAAGCTGATAGTTTTCAACCTTCACGTGGCATTAGACAGGGAGACCCTCTTTCTCCTTATCTTTTTGTTATATGTATGGAAAAACTGGCTCATTTAATTCAATATGAGATGGACAGTGGTAGATGGAAACCCATTAGATTGAGTAAATCGGGTCCTCCTATCTCCCACTTATTTTTTGCTGATGATTTAATTATCTTTGTTGAGGCTAATTTGCACCAGGTACAGGTAATAAAGAGATGCTTGGATGTATTCTGTGTTGCCTCTGGACAGCGTGTGAATGCTGCTAAAACCAGAGTTTTCTTCTCAAAGAACATGAATGACAACATAAGATCTTGGTTGAGCGAAGAATTAAGATTCACCTGTACTAACAATCCAGGGAAGTATCTTGGGGTTCCCCTTCATCATGAGCATGTCACTAAAGATACCTATCAATATATTGTTGATATGGTTTGTACAAGACTAAGTAATTGGAAAGCTAATAATCTCTCATTTGCAGGTCGAAAACACTCTGATTAAATCCTTGGTTTCTACAATTCCAAATTATGCTATGCAAACCTCTCTATTGCCTTTGACTCGTTGTGAGGATATTGACAAAAGTGTGAGACAATTTCTTTGGGGGTCCACTTCTAGTAAGAGGAGAGCACATCTTATCTCTTGGGATTGTGTCTGAAGTGATAAAAGGGTTGGTGGACTCAGAATTAGACATACTAGACTTCAAAATCGAGCCTTCCTTATGAAACTAGGATGGGGCCTTGTCACCAACCGAGAGGCTTTATGGGTCAAAGTTATGCGAGGAAAGTATAAGTGTGGGGATGACATCCTTCCACTAATTGATCCTAAACGTTCTGGATCTAAAGTTTGGGGAGGTATTAAAGCAACTTGGGAACATGTTAAATCTGGGTTGGAAGTCAAACAGATCCAAGGTAATGCAAAGGTGATATGGAGGCATGAGAGATCTGGGATATTCTCAATTAAATCTGCCTATACAAGCTTAAATCCACAAGGTGCTCAAGTGGATGCTTTCTGGTCCAATATTTGGAAATTGAAAATACCACAAAGATGTAAGACCTACATGTGGCTGGTTCGGCATGGACGATTATTGACGAATGAGGCAAAACGTCATCGAGGACTGCATGGGAGTGGATACTGTGATCATTGCTCTGGAACCAAAGAAGACGTTATCCACGTCTTACGTGATTGCGTGCATGCAAAGGAAGTTTGGGAAGCGCTAGGGGCCCCTGACTCTATTTCTCACCTCTGGTCCTTAGAAGCTAATGGTTGGGTGACCCTGAATTTGAAAAATAAGAAATATCATGGTGATAGCCGATGGTGTGAGATCCTCTGTATCCTTTGTTGGATCCTTTGGAAGAGAAGAAATGAAAGAACCTTTCTTGGTACCACAGAAAGTGTGGGTGCTTGCATAGCAGAGGCCAACGGAATTCTCAGTTGTTTGATGATAGCTAATCGTAAGTGTTGTAACATCCATAAATTTTCATACGGTTTATGTTTAGAATATGAGGAATGAAAATATACACTGAATAAAGATATACAATGAATTATGATTTCAATAAGTTAGATTGAATTCTAATGAGCATACACTGAATGAAGATATATAATAAATAGTAGTTTCAATAAGTTACATTGAATTCTGATGAGTATACACTGAATGAATGTATATAATAAATAGTAGTTTCAATGAGTTACATTGAATTCTGATGAGTATACACTGAATGAATGTATACAATAAATAGTGGTTTTAATGAGTTACATTGAATTATGATGAATTGATGTCAGTTGTTGGTCAAGACATCAACACTATAAATACCCCTCCCATTTCTTCATTTCAACACATCACTAGTTGAGAGTGAGTTGGGAGTAAGTGAGAGAAAGAGAAAGCCGAGGGAAAGAAAGAGAGTGTGAGTGAAAGAGAAGGAAAAGAAAGGAAGGTTAGCTTCAAGTAAGGTACTTAAAAAAATTCAAGAAGGAAGGCAAGCTGCTTAGCTCAGGATACTTTTCGGTTGAGGTAGTATATTATTTATTTCATGCATTTTCTGTGAATTAATTATGGATGTTATGTGATATTATTGGATGAGTTGTTTCAATATAAATGTTTTGAAATGCTATGGATGTCTAGTATTAAGAGGAAACTCTGTTGAGATTTTTATAGTTGCATGAAATATGAGTTATTTGGTTGTTTGCATAACTACCTGATTATGAGCATGATTTGTGTGAATGAATATATATACTACTGAGATTTCCCCAAATCTCACACCAAATGACTAATAATGTTAGGGCCAAGTTCAAGCAATGGCAAAGGTAAGGAGGTGGTTAAGTAAGAGGAAGCAGGCTGGAAGATATTATTTTATATTAGAATAAATGTATTGAATTATGCTGATATGTTCTGGAACAATAGTCAAATAATTACAGTATGATTGGCTTAATTTTTATTAATTAAAGTAAACTTTTAGTTAAGTTATTGTCTTTTGAGCAACCTAATTTTGAAAAGTTTAAAAGTTTAATTGTTCTAGATTTTTAATTATTTCTGCTAGATATATAAGATATCATTAAAAGCCTAGTAAGCTAAGGTGTTACAAGTGTGCTGGTACAAAGTTAAATAAGAAACTTCAGTTTCAAGTTGGAGCTAGAGAAATATTAGACGCCGATGTGGCCACTGTTCATGTTGATGGTGCTTTCTCTACCTTTTCTAGTGGAGGAGGATGTGGTGGAGTCATTTCGGAACAATCTGGTCAAATCGTCACTGCTTTCTCCTTGAGACTAAAGCATGGACATCATCTTAGTGCTGAGCTTTGGGGTTGCCTTATGGGTCTTCGGCAAGCATTTCAAAAATATTAAACTCTATTGCGATTCAACTGAAGCTATTGAACTGATTATGGTAGATATTACAAAACTTCATGATGACCACGATCTTATCTCTGAGGTGAAACGTATGCTGAAGAGAGAGTGGAAAGTGCAAGTCACTCAAATCAGCCGTGAGGAGAATGAAGCTACAAACCTTTTTGCTAAACTTGCCATTAACCAAGCCCTAGATCTTAGAATATTTCATCGAGATGAGGCTACTTGACTTTTATGTGATAATGGCATCACATGAGTTCTTTTATAATTCCTAGTTGTTGCCCTTACTTTTCCCTATATATAAAAAAAAAAGAATGTAATTTTAATGAAAAACGTAATTTTAAATATTTTATTCTAAGATTTCAATCTTTTAATTTTACTTAAAATTTTAAATTGATTTCTTAATATTTTGTAAAATTAATACATAATTATTGATTATTTATAATTTAGAAAATATGATTTTTTATTCTAATATTATTTTTTAAAAAAATATTTTGAATGAATATAATTATATTTTTATTAATAAATAAAATTAATTTATTATTTATTATTTATTTTAAATAATTTTCAAGGACTGGGGCAAACTCAATATTGTATATCGGGATAACCTAGTTTGATTCAATATCACAAAGACTGAATATCGAGTTAACTATCTATCTAATTTTACCCGATCTTTGCATACCCCTTAACAAAGGACCCATGTTTTCACACTGTCTGATTATAAAGTCAATTTATTTTTCTTTTATTCAAAGTTCTTACCTTTGGCATGCTTGATATATTTTTGTTTACATTTAGTTAAATTAGGTCTCATAAAAGAGTACCAAAAATAATATATATTAGTATTGAATTAATATCATTTGAATATTTATTTATCTAAATATATAAATTTATTAAAAAAAGCTTTCTTTTATAAGGAATTTTAAATTCTTATATATTATATATACATAAATAATTTTTTGTGTGGGAGAAAGAGAGAACTGAGTGGGAAAGGATGAAAAGGAAGGGGAAGAATTGAGGGGTTGAAGGGGGAATATTAGGGGTGGTAGAAGCATCGTAACACTGGGATAGCCTGCCACCACCTAAGTTTTGAAAAATTATATTTATTAACACAAAGTAAGTACACAGAAATTGGCGTGGACAAAGACCCACTTTTGTGCAACAATAGAAAGAAAGAATGGGTCTCAATGAGACTGATTGGATGATTTGTAGTAGTGATAAATAGTTTGAGTTATAGTATTTTGGATTTTTTTTTGTATGTAGGATACTGATCAAAAAGCCTATAGTGAGTATCAATATCAAATTTAAATATCCAAGTAATTTTTAAATTGGTTCCATATGTTGGTCACAATGTTTTAAAAATTGGATCGAATATTAAATTAGAAATTTCACTAAATCATGATTTTTACGGTTTAATCGATTAGACCGGCAGTCAAACCAGTGACGGTTTAATTATGTAAAAAATTATATTATATATAATAAAAAAGATATGTAACAAATAAAATCATATCTTCTATTATTTAAAATTATATAAAATTTTGATATATAAAAAAATCATAATATATAAACTTATACATTACATTAAATTTGTCAAATGCTTCATAAGTTCATAATATATTATATTAGTGTATATTTTCTCAATCTCATATTATAAGATAATTAGAAGAATTTTTTTGTCTCATATTATAAGATAACATGAACTTATTTATCATTTTCATTCCCCGTTAATTTAATGTCTGAAAAGGATTTTTTTAAGTAAATGAAAATGAGGAGTATTAATAATATTTAATAAGGATAAAATTTTTTTTTAATGTCTAAAAATGTAAATTATGTTTAAATAATAAAAATGAGAAGTATTAATAATATTTAATATGAATAAAAAAGTTTTTTTTATATTTTTAATATTGTAAAATAATAATATTTAATTAATTTATAAATTAAAAATATATATAAAAAACCATCTGATTCTCTTGGAACTGTTTCGGTTTTCGGCTCAAAATTGGCTCGATTTGGTTCAATCCGACTCAACCACAAAAACAGCTCAAACCATCAAAACGAACTAGTGCAATCTCCGGGTGATGGTTCAACCGGAACAACCGTTCCATTCGGTCCAGCCCAGGTTTGAAAACACTGGTTGGTCATAAATATAATAGTATGAGCTTCATTAATTATCCCATTAGATTGTGTATGAAACTATGAATTACAGTTTCAGCACAGTACATAGTTGCATTGCATGCAATGAAATTTTAATAAGATAAAATTAACCACTTTACAAACAAGAAGCAAAGAATAAAATTTTATCTAGCAAGAACATGATAAACATAAATATTTAATAACTAATTTTTTTTTCATAATCACCCAAGCAAGACTAATTACAGCAAATCAACAAAGGAGATTGTCATCCCAATAAATCATTCTGCACAAGGGTCCTAGTGAAATCTAGAACCGTAAGGTTTTCGAGTGCTAAGTGACCACTTGGCCATGGCATCAGCCACCATATATGCATCACGTGGAAAAAAAACGGAGTATGTCTTCCCATTCACGCTGAAGCATAGAATAAATTTCGCAAGGTAACCATGGTGTAGGAAGAACAGAAACCATAATGTTTAAGGTGCAGCAAACGGTCAACCACCGTCTTAGCATCAGATTCTAATATAATTTTTAGAAAGTCCAGATCCCAAGCAGTATTCAATCCCTTCAAGATACCCCACTCCTCAGCTTGGTCGGCAGAACAAACTCCAATGAACTGAACAAAACCACCAACCCAGTGACCTTCATTGTTCCTCAAAACACCAGACCAAGCAGCTAAAGAATCAACATCAGTAACTGCCACATCAGTGTTGATCTTGATACTATCTGGGGGTGGGGCACACCATTTGACAGATATAGACTCACTCTCAGACTGAAGACTCCCAGATACATAGTCTAGCTTAATGAAATTCTTGCGCACCCTTGTTATGATCCATGACGGATTAGATGGTTTAATGAAATCAGAATTGAAACAACATTGATTTCTCCAAAGCCACAGTTTCCAAAGTTCAACACCCCAAGTGAGAGACCACGAAACATCATCATCATGTCCCATATTGGCTGTTAGATTTAAATAAAACCAGTCCTTCAAATCAGCACCGTAATATGTAGATTGGAGATCAGTTCTTACCATGTCACCCCAGAGACTTTGAGCATAAGGACAGTCACGTAGAATGTGTAGCGTGTCCTCAATAACATTGCCCCAAGTAGAGCAAAATTGGCTGCACCCTGATCACTTGGCTCTTTTTTGATTAGTCTGTAGCCTGTCATTAAAAGCAAGCCAGCGAGACACACGTATTCTTTCGGCCCCTTTCCATTTCCAAATAGAGTTATAATGGTCTGTTTGGTTTTCAGTTGATTGAAAATGAATTTTGGTATAATTGATTTTGTAAGGTAGTTATGATAAAAATTAGTTTTGGACTAACTTGTTTATATTTGGATGATTTATTTAAAAATTAGTTTTGACAAAACTCATAATTTTCCTCTAAATTGAGTTTAAACTCTATCCCATAATTAATTTAATTTACTTGAACTAAAATTTAATCTGTATTTATTTAATTGAGAACATAATATATCTGATATAAAATTTTCTTACAGGTCATGATCTATAAAATTAAAATTTTGAAGGGACATTTTGATCAATAAATAAAAAAAATTTTATGAAAATTTTATTTTCCTAATTTTTTTATTTTTTCTCATTTTTATTATTTTATTTTTATTTAAATTTAAAATAAATATTAACAAAAATAAAGAAGTAGACCGAAAAGCAGCAGTAGATCACTTCTTCCCAAAACTCGTTTTCTGCCCAGAATGAGTTTGAAACGGACAAGCAAAAATTAAACAAACATACCCAAAACTTTATCAAACTTATTTTTATCCCAAATCACTTTTGTAACTGGATACCAAACATGCCCTAAACTTTTCATCAACAGAAATAAACAGTAAGCGCTCCGTAAAGAAAATTTGCCATCATAGGTACAGCCCCAAACCTTCAAATCAACACCATACTGTTCCTTCGGTGGAGGGATAGACCTGATAATGTCAACGACATGTTGAGGAAAAGCGTTGCGCATACGCTGGGAATCCCATCGACCATCAACAGTCCAGTCATTAACAGAACTCCTTAAATCATCACTGTTGGGTCATGACAATAATCCATAATACAAATACAAGTACAAAAATTAGGTCAAAAAAATTACATGCATAAAAAATGGACCTGCTAAGCCCAAGTATGTTTACAAGGGACCAGAACCAAGTTACAACCTGACCTACAAAAGGGAAAAGGGATAATGGGCCTGTCTAAGCCCAAATGTGGTATTGTATTAAATCTGGTTGATTATTGCCATGTGTGCAGGGTGGGGTCAGCTACACTGTTTTTCTCCTAGTGTTTCGTGTCCGAAGGGTCTTGTCTATTGTCTTTGTTGCCGCCTTTGTGTGAGGAGAGTGTCAGTAATCTTTCGAACATCCAGGCAGTGTGTCTTACATTTTACTATTTTCTTTCATTACTTCCCCTCAATTAATGAAATTTCAAATTCATTTGCCTAGTCTCCCTCAGCTACATGTACAGCCAATTAAATTGAAGCTACTTTCATTTTAAAAACAAATTGATAAATAATGATGTCCCTTGACAAGTTAAACCATGCTACATATTAACTTTTACTGATATAGGCATTCAAAACTTACCACAATAAATAATGATCTTTTAATAGAAATAAAATAAAGATTTAACTATTTAGATAGTGAGGGTGACTCTCCTTTCATAAGGCAAGACTTAGCCATTAGAAGAGGGGAGAAAATTGGAAGCTCAATACAAAAGTGTAAATCTTATGCACTTACAATGTTTTTGAAGTGAAAAAGTGACAAAGAATAAGAGTGTAAATGAAACCTACTTTTTCCCTTATCAATCACTCTTTTCTTTCTATTTCTCTCTTATTTTAGAAGCATTACACAAACTTATAACTTCGAAAATCTAATTCCAGCAAAACAGAAAAGGTAATCTAGTCAAAATACAAAAATACATGTATCGATATACAAATTGGGCAATGCAATGCGGCAAAAGAATAACAAACCACCATAACCTTTATAGCAAACATATAAGCTAATGTGAAAAGATAAAACAGATGATATTTACATTCTTAGCAAAGCTATTAGGCACATGGATCCAAAGTGATGTTAAATATGAACAAAGTGCAGGGATTTCACCATGATCAACTTAAACAAGTTGGATTAGACCAAATCATCACAGTACAATAATTTCAATTCAGTTTTGCACCAAGTAATTGAATAAATTCAATTTATTTTGACTCTAGAATATAAAAATAAACAAATATAGAAATATAAAATATTGGCAGAGCAATCATTAGACCAGCACATCATGTTCCACTAAAAAGCTACATTAGCTAAAGTGATGTCAATGAATGACTTCATTATCAACATCATGAGTTTGAGAACAGAGAAGACAGTGAACTACCAGCAAACTTTGGTTCTCATGGTAAGCCTTTGAAGGCTTAACCTTGTGGTTCAGTGTTCAAAACTTCAAATGCTGGTACCACCAAAAGAGAGGGCAGTAAACTAAAACTGGTTCATGATTATTATGGAGAAGTATCTTTTGAATAGTGACCCTTGTAAGCCACCAATACAGCATCTACATTATCTTTAAACTTTGAAATATACTTATCCAAGAAAAACTTCTGACATGTATAACACAAGAAAAACAGCTGCACAACCTTGTATCGAGGAATCACCCTGTTCTCCATGCTATACATCAAAATCGTGGGGTTATCAACCAGAGCTGACTTAGGCAACATAATTGTATCCAAGAGGACTTCAATTCCAAACCTAAACTTTTTTTCAGATAGTCGAATCAAGGCTGGAGCCCTTCTAAACATGTGCATGCTCTCATCTTTGGAAAACCCACAACTCTGAATCAACTCCATCTTTCTTTGAAACGTTTCAACGCTCAAACTACTCATTGAAATGAGGCCAAGGACCAACTTTGTTGAGTTTTAGTGGAAACCCATGTTTATAGCCCGTGAAACAAGGTTTCGAAGTGAACACTCCGGTGCACTGAAAATCCTTGACTGTTCTTTGAATAACAGTGAGAGATGAAATCCAACAATCCATAAGTCTCTAAGAAGGCAGCACGTTGCAATATTTTTCTGTGCCTTGGGACTAAATAGCCCCCAGATATGTGCAACACTCTGTAAATATTTCTAATTAGAAGCGATTTTCCTAATAGTCTCCATAGAGGGGACCAATGTTTTACTCAAACTACAAGTCAAAAGAGTCGATTTCCTGGAAAGAAACTTGCCAACCTTAGAACCCTCAAAGCCCAGTAGTTGAAAGTACTCAATTTTCGGCTTCAGGATTTTATCGATACTTGAGAACAGTATTACAGGTGTTCGACGAATCATCAACTGAATCTGGGAATCAGAAAATCCAATCTGCTTGAAAAAATTCAGTACGGACAAGGGTTGCTGAGGGCACCTAGCCTGAGAAACTCATTTTGAGAAATAGATGGACTGAGTTTTGGAGAATTTGAAGTTGTTACTTAGGTATTCAATGATGGAATCGTGTTCATTCAAGGCACAAGTTTGTGAAGAAACAGTAGAGAACAGATAAAGAAAGGATCTGGAGGACACATTATCCAGAGAATACGTAAGAGTCGGGTATAATTTGAGGAATTGCATTGTTCTACCAGAATTCTTTCCGTTAAAAACTTTGGCTTCACAGAGACATTACGTTGGTTCACTTTCTCGAATGAAACTTCCTAATGCTAATAGCCTAAGACGAAGAGCTATCTCTGCGCTATTGCATGATTTGGTGGCTTCGTCTTCCTTATGACTTTTGGGCATGTGAAATCGTAGAAGGAAAGAGAATAATATTTGTACCCTAGGTGAAGCTCTCGGCTTACTGAGAAGAGAGGTCAGAGTTGGAGCTTCAGTGGAAGCAAGATGGCATGGGTATATTTTTTTTTTTTGTATAATATAATAAAAAAAATTAAAAAAATTACGAAATATGTAATATAACATTTACTAAAATATAATACATAAAATTAACAGATGGGTGTGTAATTTGAATTTATATACACAAGGTGATTGGATAGATATGTAATTTTTTATTTGAATATTTTTTTTAATGAAAAAATAAGTCATATTGATAAGTACCTAATTTACCTTTTTGCAATTTCAAAAAGACATTCACGTGACTTTGCCTTTTATTTTTATTTTTTTAAAAATAATTTTTTTTAATTATTAAAATGAGAAATTTAAATGATCCTATTTAAATAATCAATGCTTCCTATTATACTTAGATGGACTTTTTACTCTATTCAAGTGAGCTTCCACCATTCTGATTCTTTGTAAAAAATATATTTTTATAAGGATTTGAAATTATATTTTTTCTATTAAATAATTATTAAGAAAATATAAATTTAATTAAAAATGTAACAAATATTAATTAATAATTAACTATATTTGTATAAGTTTTACCCCAAATTTTTTTATTCCTAAACTTATATTATATACACATGTTTTATTTTTTAAATATTCAAATATAATATTAAAGTTGCATGAAGAGACAAAGAATCCTTATATGCTACGTTGATTTATATTATTGGAATTTAAAAAAAAAAGAATGAGGAAATCCAATAATCATGTACTAAGCTTTTTAACTTTTTTAAAAAAACTAAAATAAAGAAGTCAAATCCCTCCTTATTGGACTTCTTTAGTTTTTTTAAAAAAAATTGTTGCCTTATTTTTTTTTCAAAATAAATTGAAAAAAAAATAAATATTGCATCTTGTATGGCTTTAACAGTGCAACCCATAATACTATAGGGGTTGCTCATTTCATTATTTTTCTATTTAAAGGGTTGTTTCCTTCATTTCTCATTGCTCATCTTCAGTTTTACAGTTCTTCATTTTTACACGGTACTCCATCTATACTTCCATCTTCATTCAACAATTTTTGTTAACTTTCTGTGTATCCTGAGTTTTATTACCACGGCTTCATTTTACATTAAAACTTTTCTTCTCATGTGGGTACGTAGTCTCCTATTAATTATTAAGTTTTGTACTAGTAGATTTAACTAAATTGTATACTTGAATAATTATATTACTTAATTTGTGTAGCATTACTCTATTTTTTTTTCTATATGAGTCCTCCAGTTCTATTTAGTTTCCACAAGAGATGAAATTAATTTTAGTAAGTGTATTTATTTCTTTATTAATGTAATTTGTAATATGGTTTTTTTTGTTTAGTGTTAATTTTTTTTGTTGATATAATATACTTTGTTTAATATAATTTAATTAATCATAATTTATGGTTTTAAATTTTCTTCTAATTATCTAATTTTTATTTTTAAAGTTAATCATTTATGTTTAAAATGTTGAAAAGAAAAAAAAGAAATGAAGCCATTCAACTTCTTCACTCTATGAAAAGTGGAGTCACTTTTTGGATGGTGCATGCCTCTCACGTAGAGGCATGCTCCATCCATCAAATCTAGTTAGGAATAGATTCGTGATTAGATTCTTGGTAAATTTAGCCAAGTAAAAGTAAAATAGAAAAAAAAAAATTTAAGACACACTTTTTTGGCATAATTGGATTTTGAGATTTGAAAAAAAAAATATTTGATTTTTAATATTTTTTTTTTGTGTATAATTGGGTTTTGAAATTAGAGAAAAAATATTTGGCTTTTGGAATTAAAGTTGACTTATATATGTGAGTTTGAAAATTTTTTAACCATTTTTATTTTGGAAAAACATTAATTTGTATTAAAAAAAGTGTATTTATTTTTTTCATTATTGTAGTGTGTAATATATATTTTTTATGTAGTATAATTTTTTTGGTTGATATAGCATTCTTTGTTTATTATAATTTAGTTAATCATAATGTATAGTTTTTAAATATTTTTAATTAATTCTTCAATTTTAGTTTTTTTTAAGTAAAAAAGAATATTTACTTAATGATCGTTGTGGAGTCACTTTTTGGATGAAGCATGTCTCTCCACCCATAGGCATGCTTTATCCATCTAATCGATTAGGAATAAATTTTTTTGATTATTTTTTCAGTTTTAGATTTTTTAAGTTTAACGTCTTAAAAAAATATTTATTTAATGATAAAGAGACTTCACAAAGTGACTTGTGGAGTCACTTTTTGGATGGAGTATGCTCCATCCATCTAATCTGGTCAGGAATTTAAGAGGTTTTGTTGGCATAATTAAAATTTGAGATTTAGAAAAAAATGTTTGATTTTTAATACATTTTTTTGTGTATAATTGGGTTTTGAGATCAAAGAAAAAATATTTAATTTTTTGTATTAAACTTGACTTAGGTATGTGAGATTGAAAATTTTTGAATAATCTTTGTTTTGAAAAAAAATTAATTTCGTATCAAAATTGTATTTATTTTTTATTGTTGTAGTATGTAATATATATATTTTTTGTGTAGTGTACTTTAAAATTAATATTTACTTTTGGTGATTATAATAATAGACTTTTTTTTGTACATTTCTTTTTTGTTACTTTTTTGTGCATTAATAATTTGAATGAACATAAATGCAGAATAGAAAAAACTTGATATATTTGTCACTGTTGAGTTTGGTCAATTTCTTTTTCAATGTCGCTGTATTCATGAAAATAAAAATAGGAAGTGGAATGGACAGTAAATTAGTGTTTCTATACATAAATGCAAATGGTCAAATTGTTGATGGCTCAGATGGCATGAGATTCGAGTCAGACAAGACGAGAATAATAAGTGTTGATTCACAAATTACTTTGGTTGGACTGAAGCAAGCTGCTGGATAAAATCTTAATCTTCCTCCAAACCAAATTGTGTCACAAACCCACGACGGTATCGAACATGGAAACTACTAGGTGATTCTGATTTACAAAGAATGTGGCAAGTGCATTCTCAATTGTCTACTCATTTTACATGTGTAGAGTTATATGCGAACATTTTAAACGTTGAACTTGATCATCATCTATAATTATACCCAATAGAGAATGATGGTGGATATACATTTCCAGTGGAATAAGTACCTATGATTAACACATATATGGAAAATTTCCACCCATTTCATCCCTCCCTAACCCTTGGAGATGCTAGACCATCATGTGTAGTGCCTCCAACTGAAAATATCCACCAGTTTGAACAGTTTGCATATGTTGGCAATGATGGATCATCATCTTCTCTTCTTCCAACAGAAGACATCATGGATGACTTTGAGGACGAGGAAGAATATGATTCTCATGTCGATGTTGACAATTGTAATAACAATAATGATAACGATGATGAGATTAACGATGACATCAATGAATACAAAGAGCCTGCCATTATTTTCTTATCAGAGGTTAATGTAAACTCTACTACGGCTCCTAATTTTAGTGAATTGAGGGATATTCTACCTATCAATGGTAACCAAGAGCTATTTCTTGGGTAGATGTTTCATGATATTCACATTTTAAAACGTGGAGTCAAGCTATATAACATTTGAGTGCATCATACATTCAAGGCATATGTTTTGGGTGCAAAATCTCAAGAATTTTGATGTATTAACTATGGAAACAATTGCAGTTGGAGAGTGAGAGCTTCTAGGAAAGGAAGTAACACCTTCTGGATTATTACAAAAATTGGGGACTCTCATACATGTTTATCTACATCATTAAATCAGGATTATACTAAGTTAGATGCTGATCTCATCTCTTTTTGTATTGTGGCCATGGTAATTGACCGACTAGATGTCAAAGTTTCCCAAATCATTGAGTGAAGGCAATCCATGTTTGGATATACTGTACCATATCAGAAAGCATGGAAGGCAAAACAACTAGCAATTGCCACTGCTTGAGCTGATTGGGAGACTTTATATGCTTTTATTGCCAAAGTGGTTAACTGCAGTTCAATATTTTATACTTGGGTCAATCGTCAAATATAGACATAAACAAACTTCTAATGTTAATGATGATGGACAATATGTTGAGATGTTTCACCGAGTATTTTGGGCGTTCAAACCATGCATTGATGCATTTGAGCATCTGAAACCTATAGTACAAGTTGATGGAACTTTTTTATATGGGAAATATAAGGGTACATTTCTCATGGCAATATCTTAAGATGGTGATCAAAATGTTGTGCCACTTGCCTTTGCTGTGGTCGAAGGAGAGACTAAATCAACTTGGTCATGGTTCTTACACCACGTCCATGTCTATGTTATAGAGAGAAGAAAAGAAATTCGCTTGATATCAGACAGATATCCATCAATTATGGAATCTGTTGTAGACCATCATATTGGATAGCAACCACCATATGGACATCATGTTTTTTGTTTGAGGCATATGACTTCAAACCTCTATAAAGCACACAAAACAAATTGGCTAAAAAAGAAGTTTATAAACATTGTTGAGATTCATAACCCTTGTTACATTACAAACTATAGTTCTAAACATCTTTGCCAATAACTTAACAATTATTTATAGGGTATGCATATGAGCATGCATTTGTTGACCAACAATTAGAAGAACTCACATCGTTGCATCCCATTGCTACTAGATGGATTGAAACCATTAATAAACATCAATGGTCTCAAGCATATGACATTGACAATCGGCGCCACGGCCACATGACAACAAACCTTGCAGAGTGCATAAACAGTGTATTTAAGGGTGTACGAACTTTACCAATTACATGTTTGATGAAGGCGACATTCTATAGGGTCAATAGTTATTTTGTTAAATGAGCCCAACAAGTTCAAGCGCAAATAGCAGTAGGGCAGATATTTTCTGAGACATTAAACAAAAAACTAGATATAGCTACACAATCTGCATCTACATGTATTGTTCAGGACTATGATAGAAGAGTGACATTATTTGAGGTCTTAGAACTATACAATGTCCCAACTCGTCAATTTGGTTGTCATTGTAGGCTTAATTTAAGCAAAAAAAATGTGATTATGGAGAGTTCCAGGTAGAAAAGTATCAATGTATACATGTTATAGCTGCATGTGCTCATGTAGGCATAGACTCTTTACAATTTATAGATCCTGTACTTAGATTGGAATCCATGCAAATGGCTTATAGCAACGAGTTTACACCAATAGGAGATGAGGTACATTGGCCACAATTTGATGGTCCTTACTTGATTCCTGACCCATCAATGATAAGGACAAAAAATTGCCCTCACTCAACTCACATTCGTAATGAGATAGATTGGACCACACCCAAACAACCTAATAAATGTGGATTATGTAGGCAAATAGGTCACAATCGTTTGAATTGTCCATAGGCTTTAGCATCTAGACAATAACTTGTATAAACTATATCATTTGTGAAATATAAAAAAATTTGGATTATTAATTTCTTGCACTTCTTTAGCTTTCTTAATGACGAAAATAGATTACATTAATATTTTGGGTCATCACACATTTTATTTTCTATTCATTGCAGAGACATTTCTTAAATAGAGCAGCCACATCAAGTCATTCAACCAGGCCTAGATGATGACTCATTATTATATTTGCAAGCGTGACATATTTCACAGGTACCGTGGAACAATGATGTAAATAAATTTCTTTCACATATTACTTATGATTGTTATACTTATTTATTAATCATGTTTTCATTTATAGTGTAGGTTGATAGGATCCTTATTACACAGTGATTCAGGCAAATGGGTGAGTTGCCAATCCAAATAATGAAATATCTTAGAGAAGCTGGATTTTATGGTGTTGCTTGACTTGGCAAATTTGAGTATGATCGAAGTTTGGTCTCTGTACTTATTGAGAGATAGCATCCTGAGACTCATACTTTCACACTACACGTGGGAAGTGCATGATACTTGTGACACTAAACATCCACTTTCTTAGCCATAGGGTCTATTTAATGTATCTTCCATTATTAGCGAATTCTGAAGATACTAGAAAATATAGTTGGGGCTCAGCAGTCTTAGCTCACCTATATAGAAAAATGTGCACTGCCACTAACCCATTTGAGGTGAATATTGGTGGTTGCTTAGCATTAACATTTATGGGTATAGGATCACTTTTCTATGCTAGCATCAGAGCGACCACCACTATCAAATCCAAACACTGATGTCTATCCTCTCTTACCACCCATGGGGTTTAGCTATGCTAAAAATACGCTTTAAATATTTCTTATTCACTTATTATCAAAATCATGCATATTTTAACATGTTCTTTACTATAATCATAAGTAGAAAAACATACAATTGGCCCCCCGTTCTAATCGCTTGGCTTTATGATGTCATAGAAGTTTACTTGATGCAATGGTTGATGATGAAATCATTTGGTGACCATATGAACCTCTTAGAAATCTTGGCCTAATTCCAGATTATTGCTTGGATCAAGTGATATTTGGCATGCTTCTGTCCCCCTTTATATGCTTTCATATAGTAGAATGTCATCACTTTGATTGTGTTCTAAGAAAATTTGGTTTCCAGCAACCAATTTTGATGGCCCCAATTAACTTTGGTTATTTTCACACAACACAATAGCAAGGGAAAACCTTAGAGAATTGGATGAAAGCTCACAGAATTTTCATTAAAATAGGGTTTAATTGGCCTTATGCTACTACTAATGCTCCTCCAGCAAATGAGGTGTTTCATTGTACATCTGAGTACATGCAATGGTATTGGAGACATACTCGATGGTGAATCCATTATTCTAGTAATGCGATCGATTATGTGGTAACTTTTTTTATCACTTTGCACTTATCATTGTATTTTTCCTTAATATAGACAACGTCATAACCTAATGATTTATTATAATTTCATGCTAATATAGTGGAAGATTTATATAGACTTGCCATTAATTACCCTTTAGAAATGTCAAATGATTTTCATACGAGGGTTGCTCAAGACCAGCGTAACATATTAATTGCAATGAGAGAGCAATGTTTCAACATGAACTTGAGTATGCTCCACCTGTATAAGAGATACCACATCACTTTATTTCTCAACATAGAAGACCAAGTAAGCGACATAATGGTTATTTATCAACCAAGCCACCATTTACTTCTCAAGAAGAATATGAAGAGGAACGGGATCACGCCACTACTTCGACCACATCTAGTACATTTGTAAGGGCCATTCTTCTTCTTTCATGCTGCTATCCTCATTGCTCCCATTTAACTCTCTCATTCCTGGTCAATCTAGACTATTTATGTCTTTATTGGATGGCCCAACCTTATTTGTGTTGAGTATGATATATATTCCTTTCAATATGGTAAGTCATTAAATCAAGCATTTAAAACTCATCACCAATCAATTTATCTGACTGACTTTACTTGGTTTGATTTAAATACTACATAAACATTATAAAGAGTTGAGTCACCTGAATCACAGCATATAAAAGAGGACATACGACCAGAATGACCACGACGTAATAGAAGAAGAGCAAGATGTGGCACCGGTAGTCATTATGTGTAAGGTGACCAAATTTTGATACTTAATAACTCGATCATTATTACTAATTAATTATCTTTCTCATTTTATATTTAACCATTTTTATCAATTAATTATTAAATTAATATTTTCATTATTGATACATATTTGTTACTTCATTATAATGTTATCTTATTTCTAATCATTATTATTTATTTATTATTAATTATTAATTAGTATTTGTTTGACTTTTAATTAAATTAATGTCTTTTTAATGATCATTCAACAAAAATAAAGACCCAATATTCTTTATTTAATATTTGTTAAAATTTGTTGACTAATAATTATTTTTTAATAACATATCAATTATTAGTGATTTATACTTCCTCCGATCCCATTTGTAAGGTATTATCTAAAATATTTATTTCGTTATTTTTATAAGTTGTAGTGTAAGATTTTATATAATTTTCCTACTCTACCCTCAATAACTTTATTTTCTCTAAAAGTGTTCTCTATTTAATACACTTTCTTTCCCTCACATAATTATTACTACTTGACTGAGGAGTAGAGATAAAATTGAAAATTTATATTAATTTTTTAAAACCTTTTGAGTACAACTAACTTTCTTTAATACTCATTCATTGGCAATAGCATTTTATAAATAGGATCAACGGGACCATTTTAATTTTCCATTCTAACAATTAAAAAAAGAATTATTTTAAAAAAAATAAAAAAACAAAGGTAAAGTCGGCTGGCCATGCGATTTTATGTTTTTGAAATTGCAAAAAATTAAGTACCTTTTCGATAAAAAAAATATTCAAATCAGAAGTTGCATATTTATTTATTTGACTTGTGTGTACATAGTTAAAATACAATGTTACTAATTAATTTTGTATTATATTTTGATAAATATTACTCAACATGTCATATTTTAATTTTTTTTATTTTTTATTATATTATGTTTAAAAAGCTGCATTGGTAGCTTCAGTTCAAGTGTGAAGAGGTGTTGCTTTTGTGCGTTTATGAGGAAGGAAGGAGATTGATGCACAATGGCTCTTATTTGAGGTTGAAATTGGGATTTCCTCCGTGCCTCGATCGCGTCTTCAAGGGACTCCATTTTCAAGGCAACACACTGATTAAATGAACCTAAATAATAAAATAAGAGAAAAATTTAATATATTAAAAATCAGATCAGACTGGTCAGTTCAACTAGTTTGACCGAGAATCGGCCCCTGATCTAGTTTGGTCATAGATGAAGACTAGAGCTCTTCAAAACTAGTGCGAACCGAAGCAAAACTGTTCAAGAACTGACCAAAAACTAGTACAAAACCGGTTTGGCCTCTTTTTTTCTAAAAAAAACTTTTTAAATATTTTTTTTATTTTTAAGATAAAATAATATTATTTTTAGTACTAAATAACATTATTTTTTGTATAAATTTTTTCTTTCTATATTATAATATGATATAAGTATTATTATGATACATAATTATAAACAATGATAAATTTACTTAACAAATAATATAAAAATAAAATATCAATTGACTATTTTGAATTCAAAATAGAATTATAGATGAATATTAATTTATTTAGATTTTAATATTTGGTTATAAAACTTATTAATAACATTTTTAATTTTCTATATATTATTAAATTTATTTTTCATCCTAGATTGAATATTAATTTTATGATCATGGATAAATATCTTTCATATTTTTTATCTACATTATTTAAAATATATTAATTTATTCACAACCGGTCCAACTCCGGTCTAACCATTAAACCTTGAACCGTTGCTTCATCCAGTTCAATGGCCGGTCTGATTTTTAATACTTTGGAAAAATTTCAATATGAAAATAATTATTTTAAAGTCCCAAAATTCTAAAAATCTCTACTCAAGTCCCATTAGCCTAAAATTATAAAATATTTCATTATTAAATAAAATCCTGAAGCATGAATATCAAACATTGGAACATGATTTTATACTCAATAATAAAGTTTTTTATACTCATTTTTTAGGATTTTATACCAATGAAATTTGAGTGTAGTTTAATATTTGAGTACGATTTGATACTCAATAAGAAAGTTTTTATACTCATTTTCTGGAATTTTATATCAATGGAATTTAAGTTTAGTTTTTTAAGATTTTGAAATTTTAAAATAATTATCTCTATTTTGAGATTTTTCTATGATTTTTCCAATAATTCATAATCCACCTGCTTACAAAAAAAATAATTTTCTTAAATGATTTAAATTTTTATAGAAAAATATATACAAAATAAAAACAATCTTCTAATCATAATTTTCTTAAAAAGTTAAAAAAAAATTCTAATGTCCAATTCACAGTATAATTTTCATTCGAAAGTTTTTACAAAATTTGAATTTGAATTCTGCAGCAAAAAAAAAAAAAATTGAATTTGAATTCAAAGCTATTATTTGTTAGAGACGTACTTCCTTAGTATTAAATATAAGAAATCCTCTAAAAGTAATATTTGATCCAAAATATAAAATATTTTATAAAATTTTTTAGTGTATTAATTATGTTTTTCATTTATGCTCCTAATTTATAATTAATAGGTGAGAAATAAATATTATGAGAAATATGAAAGATAATATAACTAATAAGAGCAAATGGTAGAAAATATTAAAATTTCTTAATAAATTTAATGATATAACTTATTTTTTTAATATGCGTTAAATGATTGAAAATATCTTATATTTAGAATAAGAGAAAGTAGTAACATTGCAAAACAATACCTTTACCACTAGATCATATTTTTCCAGAATAAATAAATTCAAAAAATATTTAACAAGTTATGTAGCATTCATAAAATTACATAGTAATAAAATAATTTTTACTTTCTTAAAAGGATAGAATTACATCAATGTTCTATATCCAATTTTAAGAATTCTTACCGGATATCATAGTCATAGTCTACATATAAAACTCAAATATCTAAATAGATAAATTTAAATATTTATTAACTATCAATTAATTAAGTAATTGATTAATTAATCTAAATTTAAGTTATCATAAGCAGCTCAAAATTTCAACAAGTAGCGATAAGAACTTCTCATTCATAATTATATGTAATTTTTTTAAAATAAACTGAATAACACTATATTAAAAATAAAAAAAATTTACATTTATATATAGACTAGACATGTATTGTGGTTCATTTACAAAGAGTCTAATATGAATTGTACTGTTCATGGTTTATTAATAGTATGCTTTTCTATAATTTTTATATGATAAATGGATTGTTTTCCGTGGAAGAAGGGAAAAATTGGAATCCTAATAATAGAGAGCAATGTCCTCCAAAGAAAAGAATTCTGAGCTATTTGAACATTGATCCAAGGAGATGTTACCAAAGTGCACAACATTTAATTCAATTATGAGCAAAAAAGGATACCAGTACGTTCAATTTCAAGCCCCGATTAATTGGCTTGCACAATGTGCATCGCAATAGAAATATAAAATAACTATTATATCATCATAATAATTACTCAATAACAACTATTTCTTTTGTCATTAATTATTTTTTTAGTATCAAGGATATCTCTAACGGGCAATTAAAGGCTAATCATTTTGAGGCGTATATATTACTAAAATTAGCTTTATCCAAATAAGATTTTTTCCGCTACGTATATATAAACATATATATATATATATAGCCAGCAATTGAACCCTAGATAATATATTTAAGAGATACAGCTATTTGCCAATTGTGTGAAATTTTGTTGACAAATTTTTTATTCAAAAAGTCAGTTTTTATTTATAGAGACGCATATATGACATTTTCATATTTAAAAAAGTCAGTTTCTTTATGTGTTCTTCTACATTGTATTCCATTATGTATACCACTCGAACAACATGATAAGACCAATATTAACCACTGTTGAAAGAATTAAATTTTATTTTTTCACAAAGGAAAAGAAAACATATATTTAATTATTTCAATTTTTGGAAAGAGAATAAATACAAAATTGAAAATATTGACACAAAAGAATCAATAGAGCACGAAAAGAAAAGAGAACATCAGAAGCTTGAGCGTTTGCATTCAGGAGGAAGGCCCTGAGGGAATCACTTGAGATCAGTGCAATAGTTATAGATCATGAAGTGCTTCTGAACCCATCTGAGTCTTCTTCTGCCATTAGCATCAAGCTCATTGCTTTGCACATTATAAGAACCAAAGAATGAGTTGGATGATGAAGAAGAAGACAAGTCAGTGGCTTTGAAGTTGCGATAGTAAGCTGTGAAAGGAGCCTTTGACCAATCAGTTTTAACCAAACCACCTCTGGTGGCCCAGTCATCCGCATTCCGAAGACTCGAAGACATTCTCATTGGTTGGTCCTTAGGGAAGGGAACACCATGAGATTCCTCATTCTTGAAAACCCTAATGGGAATGTTATCTACCATGAATCTGCAGTTAACCAACATGATGAAATTGGTTAAATATAGACGGAATATATATATATATATATATTTATATATGTAAGTATGTATGAATAAAGTGTTTGAGCATATCATCTTAGAATATATAGCCCGTTCAGTTTTCAGTATGTAAACTTAAATTAAAATGAAATAAAATTTAGTAAAATGAAGTTTGGATAAAAATAAGTTTGTTATAATATAATTTATATTTAGATGTTTTTTATTATAAAAGTAAATTAGATAAAATAATTATGAGACAAAAGTACGTTTACAAACTAAAAACCTCTTCACCCTATTGGCTATAAATACCTTTAAAGATAAAAATAAGTTTACAAATGACCTTTTTAAATAAGACAAACACAACGTTAGCCCAAAGTACATTTAGTAAATTTGCCCAACTAAATAATAAAGCAAACATGTTACTAAATTTACCCAACTAAATAATAAAGCAAACAAGTAATGTATGTAATGTGCCCTTCTGATTTTCTATCACTTATATGATGTTCTGAGGTCTCCAGACAATAAAGAAAGTGTGGAAGTTTCTGATGGGATCAAACCAGAGATAGAACTGTTGCTCTCTGTTGCTTTTGCCTTGAGAAAAGACATTGATGTGAGGAATATGAGGATCCCCACTTAAATTCCCCAAGAACTCAAAGTCAATCTCCTCGTGATTTGGCCCCTGCGACGACAACTACACAAACAAACTATAAACAAACATATAATTTTACGCCGGTTTCAATGTGACTTCCAGAAATTGGTTAACTATATGTAAGTTAGAGACATGATTCACTTAAATGGAAACAGTTTGAAGTGCAGAAGCAATTAAGAATTTGAAACGTACGTAGAATGTAGTGACGGTGCGAGCAGATTTGCCAGCAACAAGCTTGATGTCCATATCGATCCTCCCAAAAAGGAACTGTTTCTTTGACTGAAAGCCAGAACCAGAGAACTTGTCCAGAGAAAGAGACAGAAACCGACCTCCATTGAATATCTTCCCACGGTTGCCACCTCATGAGAGGTCAATGTCTAGGAAGAAGTTTGCAGCACATGAGCGCACTGAGCTGAACACTATCCCAATCACCATAGCCACATAAAATCCATTACCAGTACGAGCCATTTTTGACAATAGATAGATAGATAAATAGAGAGAGAGATTGTGTTTGAATTGATGTGTGAGAGATTAGAGATGTAGGGACATATATATATATATATATAGGTATAGGAATGGAAGGGAAGCGTGTTTGAAAGCTAGAGCCAGCTTTAGGGTTGGGGGGGGGGGGGGCGCCAATGGGGCGCTGACCCTATTGAAGTGTGATTTGGATCAGATCCAAAATATTGAAAAAGAAAAAGAGTTACCCAGTGCAGATGCCAACTGGGTTTGGTATTATATGTGGAAAGAATAATATCCATTACTACAAAAATGGGTTTTCGGAATGTTTAATTTTTGGCTTCTGAAACGTTTTTTAAGCATTCTTTATGTGACCATTCTGGAAAAATTGGAGAACGCTTCACTTTTTAATGGAATCGTTCCTGAATATCTGTCTTCGGGCACCTTTTCAAGTAGAAAATGTTCTCGAGCACCTGTTTTGTGGCACACTTACTATTGTGAAGGAGTCCAAACACTGCTTTTTGGGAACCTTTTTTCTTGCAGTCCCTATTTCAACAATCATTCCAACAATATGGCAATACAAAAGCAAATAATAATTCAATCATTCTAAGAATTTCACTAGATATGTATAGAAATTAAAGAGTACATGCTGTTTTAAAAAAAAAGTTCATATCCATCACTTATCTATCAATATTAACTTACAAATATCTAATTGTCACACAAAAATATTTCTAAACCACAAAATAGCTCTAAATAATATTTTAAATATCATAAATAATCTATAAGTTACATTTTTTTAACACATACTTTGCCAATTTTTCGTTAGAGTAGGAAGTACGATATGTGTCAGAAAAATATTGCAAAATGAAGCATCCCATATAATAAGTTAAATGAATTTGGTACAATTTAAAAACTTATGTAATATAAGATAGAGTTGAAGTATACATAGTGTCAGGAATGATGGATTGGCCGTGTGTAATGACATCTCTCATAAATTTCATAATATAATATCCACAATAAATTTCATCTGGTTGGTATGGACACTAAAAGGACAATAAGATTATATCAATTTATGCATACAATAAAAATATTCACATTAATTGCTTAAATTTAAATATATCAATACTTATATTGTTGTCCATTTGTAGGCTCTTCCTTTAATTTGTATCCACAATCTGCGGCTTCCTCGAAAGGTGTTCAATGCTCTAACAAGAATAATTAGTAAAAAAAAAACTAATTAAAATATAATGACACAAGAAAATATAGACACATAATAAGAAAGAAATAAAGCATATATATGCATACAGATTAAATAACTTTTGCATGTCCCTGTGGGCTTTTGGCTTTGTATGCTTGGAATCCATGTAATATATTGTTGCAGTTAAAGGATTCATAGCAACTAATATCCAGTGCTCCCTAAAAAAATTAAATATTGCATTAACAAATTCTAAGCATATTCCACATTGAAAGTATTCATAATTGGAAATTTGAATAAATGACTCACCCAACATTACATGGTGCCAAGAACAACTTATTATCTGCTACTCTAGCTTCAAACAAATCTGACACAACATGTGCTTGTTCCATATACTTACATCCTTTATGTGCTCCAATTTCATGGGGATTGATGAAAGAGAACCTTCCCATTAACCCATTTGGCACCAAGAGATGATGATACAAGTATCTTAATAAAAATACATTATTAATATCATTCACAAAAATGAAAAAAGGAAAGTAAAGGATTTCATTCACAAGTTATGGTAAAACTACCTGATATATAGGTTAATGACAATGGTACCTATCCATTCATGATCAAGGATTTCAATAATTTGTTCTTTAAAAATATGATCAACTATATCCTTATAGTAAATCTGAAAATTAAAGTTTATGAATTTTGATTCTTCCTCCTCAAGAGCATTGTGGTGAATATATATCGGGATAAGGATATATTGGTTTAAATTTTCATATCGATCCCAATGTTTTCATTTTAATTAAATAGATCCTTATATATTTTTATATAATTAAAGAGTCTTGATATTTCAAAAATTCAGTAATTAATTACTTTGTCTTTTAGGATGGCATTAATGCTTTTAAATTGAGATGATGAGGCTAACAATTAATTGACTTAACTTGACATATAAATTATAATAAGATTGACTGGACTATTTGTTTTTTCAAAAATGCAAGACATAACAATAAAAACCAAAATTATTAGTAGATGTTTTTGTTTTTGGAAAAAAAAATACAGTGTAGTTAGTCTTAATTATTTATGTGTCAATTTAAGTGTGCTAATTGTTAGTCACATAATCTCAATTTCAATCGTGTTAATGTCATTCTAGGTGATAGAGAGATTAAAATATTGAGTTTTTCAAATATTAGGGAGTAAGGAGCAATTTTTTAATGATATAAAATTATAAGTACTTTAAATTTGATTATCCACTTATAGTGCTTTAAATTTTATTGGATTTCAATTGGTTCTCCTAATTTGGTAAAAAAATTGGATATCCTTATATTACTTTAACTTTTAATTTAATTTTTAATCTAACTTAATTCTAATTTGATTACTAATTTGACCTCATGAAGGGACTGTTTGGTACACATAATGAAAACAAATATAAAAGATAGTATAATAACATGATTTTATATATGAAAATATCTATGACAGTTCATAATAAAAATAATGAAAAAAAGTATATTTGCTGAGCAGTAATTATCATATAGACATAATAGATATTACCTATATCATATATTATAAAATATAAAGGCATTAACTTTCCAATACATTATTGTTGTATTTCGTTATATTTTAATCATTAATATATTGTTTAAGCAATTCAAATATTTCCTCTCTTTTGGCACTTCTAAATAAAAATACCGAAAACTTCTTTGAGACCAGTAAAATCAAATCATTATTTATTGGAGCAACTTAAAAAAAAAATTTGATTCAAAAATTATAATTTATAAAAAGACAAGAAGTTTTCTGTTAGTAAAATATTAAATAGTTCCAATTTTTTCAAAAATTTAAATTTGAATTCCTTGTGTTCGTCAATTTTAAATTTAAGTTTGAGTTATCTAGTTGGCTATAAAAAAAGTTTGAATTATCTCTATCTGAATTTTTTTAAGCCACATATCTGTATTTGAAATTAAATATTACTTTTTTGAAAACTAAAAAAGATACTTGGAATAATTGGAAAAGCTTTGTTAAATTTAATTTTGCAATTATAAACTCAATGTTTGACTTATATTTATTTTAAATTAAAATTAATATATTGCTTATCATTATTTTATATACAAAACTAAAGTTTTTAAATAAAATTAACTAAACAAAGGTCAATTAATATGTGAAATTTGGTGATTTGTTAGATGTTAATAATTTAATTAATTTGTAGTGACAGCTTCACGAACTGATTTTCTAAATTCTACTCAACCAAAAGCATTAAAATTTCAAATATTTTCCCGCCACGGTGAAACTTAACAAAAATATTAAGAAAATAAATTAAAAAAATAAAATAAAATAAAAAATATTTAAGATAAAATTAAAGAATAAAGAATATATTTTAATCATTTATAAATTAAATTTTGAGTTATCTCTTTCCTAATGATAAAAAAAAAGAATTTATCTCATTGGCTACACCACATCCACGACTTTGTAAACTTAAATTTTTGTTTGTCTTATCTCTTTTTGAAATTAAACATTTATTTTTCTATCTCCTCCCCACACACGGACGTTAGTGTGTATATATATACATGAATCATGACCAAAAGTTCTAAAACTTTGTGGCGAAGTTGGTTCTTTTCTTTTTCTAATTTTTGCCAACAGTATAAAAGTTTATCTGAAATATCTTGAAAACGAGTTTTCTTAGTGTGCAGGAAATTTAGCAAAGCTTACACCGTTGATTAACTCCAAGATTTATAAAATTCTCTTCTGGTTTTCTTTTCACATCGTCTGAGGTACGTCTACATTCTTTTGATTTTAGATTACATTATACACATTTGTTTAACATCATACAGAATTTAAAAATAAATCACAGTATTTATAAATCAAGATCATAATATTTTATATTTTGACCATCAACTTCCCTATCATTAACTTTGCAATTAAATCTAACGGTTTATGCCATCTCATTATTTTTTTTTGGTTGATCCTACGCCATGTCATCCTAACAAAAAAACACCTAAGCATCTAGATGGATTTTTGAGTTTTCCAATTATTTTATTTAGTTGAACTTCGAAAAAACATTTGAGCAATTTTGTCATTTCATCCGTCAAAAAATCCATCGAACGAGATGAAGCTGCATAATCACATAAACGGGTAATCAGCGTTCTCCCCAACTGCAACAGTTGCCGAGGAGGAAGAGTTGCACCGTCGTGATTTCCTCTATTGAAATTGCACATCCTATGATTTAGTGGATCAATCCCCTTATTAATAATTCCAGAGGAGGCAGAGTTGAGGTCTGGTTAGGCACTTTAATTTCTACCTTCTTTGTATTAGGAAGCAAACTCAACCAGAGGATGATATGGTAGGTATATAATATCTGGGACAACACCTATTGCTGTAATATTTAGGGGGACGAAAGCCAACGCGCAATTTGCATTCGGTGATGAAGCTTTATCTTTTGGCCATCATTTAGTGGAGAAGAGGAAGAAGAAGAAGAAGGGATTTTTTACGTATGAAATGACAAAATTGCTCAAATGCTTTTCTAAGTTTAGATAAAATAATTAAAAAACTCAAATTCCCATATAGATGTTAGGGTCACATGGCATGGTATAAAAAAAAATAATAATGAAATGGCATAAACTATTAAATTTGACTGTAAGGTTAACTGTAAGAGAGCAAAACATGAAACTGCACACCGTTTTGATTTTAAACTTTTAAAGGTCAGGGGAGTGATAGGCAAGCAATTCAAAGTCTAGGGAAATTTCATATATTTCACCCTATAACTTATGAATCATGTGAGTTTACCCATCTCTAGCCTTCTTTTTGTCCAATAAACCAAAAAATTATCTCCATAAATTTGACTTTGGTTATTAACTTTTTTGAGGTGCTCAAAAATTAAAATTAACTAGTTTCTATTTTCGCTTAATAAAACCACACACTTCCATGTATATTAGAAGCAGTATAATTATTGCTATGAAGTATAATTAGACTCATTTTAAAGTGGAGTTTGAGTTTTTACGTGAATTCGATATTTAGTGAATAACAATTTCCGAATTATTGTTCATAATTGTTAATATTGCATTGTTAGTGTGTCTTAAATTATAGACATTTCAAGTAACTATATTCCCTCTCAAACTCCTACTACAACTAAAGATTTTAGTGTTGTAAACTTATGAGTTAAATTAGTAAAATTAGAAAAGATTTTATTTAAAGTCCGGAATGTGTGAAATTATAGGCTTTTCAAACTATCCTTAAAAATAAATATTGACATTAAACCTTCATTTGGATGAAGGAAAAATAGGGAGAAAAGGAAAATTATTAAGAAAAATACGGAGGAATCTAAACAATCCCTGTGTTTATGTTCCTCCTTGTTTCCCCTCCAAATTTCCCTTCTTCCTATTTTCCCCTTCTTTCAAACGAAGCCTAAGTATATCCAAAATATCAATGGTTTATGCCTCCTTCACATGATTGTAGGCTAAGGCAGTTGACACACCCACTTAGACGAATCATCCCACAAAGTGTTGTATTAAAAGACAATATCCAAAATGGGAAAATAAAACAGCTATTAAAAACAAATGCTTCAGGAAAGAAGCTTGATACAATGCACATTCCAGTTTTCAAGACCTTGGGTTCATTACACAAGTAGTCAAAACCATCCTTCCCTACAAGATTAAGCCTAATTTGGTTAACATTGGAGTGAATAATTAGATTGTCCACAATGGTGGAGCTATGAGAGAGAGATAAAATCTGCAGCAAAGTTACTAACCTACCACAAGCATTAACATTGCATTGTAGGCCATTGCAGGTGCAGCTACCATTGTTATTGCCACCGAGGTACATCACATTTGGTGGATGATGGTGATGACGCAGTGGAACCGCGAGAAGGACAAGCTATTCGAGCAAGCTATTGTGATGTTTCCAGCGGGGTACCCAAACCGTTGGGAGAGGATTGCTGTAATGGTTGGTGAGTCGCCAGAATTAATTCAACAAAGATATCTTGTTATAGAACAGGATGTGAAGGAGATTCATGAAGGTCAAGTACACATTCCAAAGTTCACTGGGTTACTGTCGGACCCTGGACCCTCCAATGGGCACTCGGCCAATCATCTTTTGTTTAGCTCTAAGCCACCTACAAACAAAAAGAAGGGTGAGCCTTGGACAAAAGAAGAACACAGGTACATGCAATTTTTCTATTTAATTGGATTTTGTTCTGTTCTTTTTTTTTTTTCTTTTTTTTTGTGTTCTTGGTTTTAAGGATTTTCATATGAATCTATTTGGTTGCTGAGAAATAAAAAGAGAAAATAATAGATATAGAAAAACTTTTCAATACAGGCAACTAATTTGGAAAAGTTCTAGTTTCTATGGAATTAGACGAAAACACAAATGTTTTTTCATTAGTCTAATTCTCCATATTTTTGCTATTCTTAACAAACAGTCCATAGTTATGTACAGAAAATTCAAAATTTTGTTTCTCTACTTGGAAGCACGGCAAAGTACACAATACAAGCCATAAATGTGTGTGCAGATTTTTGAAGTAGCAACACTTAAAAAGGGAGTCCCATGTGACGAAATAGAGATCATTAGTAAATACATCTATAATATCTACATATAATAAAATTTATAAAAAGCTTTACATTAATTATGAATAGTGCGACTTATATTAGATTACTTATATTAGATTTCATACAAAGCATGAGCCTTACTAGTTTAACTTATACAAGAAGTTTGACCCCTCAAATTCAATTCAACAAACTTTGTAGATAGGATGCTTTGTTATCACCAAACAAGAGTTTGTTTTGCAATTCCTCAATTGTCCCTTTCACTATCTATTTTATCATATTATTATTTGTTGTCTCCTTTCTTTTTATTGTTGATTCTCAATATTGGCTGTATTAATGCCACAATACATTCATCTAGCATAACAAAACTACCTTAAGAAAACTCTCAGCTCAAATTCAAATTGGAAAACTCTATTATAGTTGTACTTGTAATTATTTAGTATGACATGGCTTTTTTTTTTAAAGTATCCATAGGATTGGGAGTCAATGACTCATTTTGACTTGTCTTTGTCATGTCCATTGAACTATTTTAGTTGCTTTAACTTTCAAGAACTTTTGTTGGGAAGGAAAATGAAATCTTATCCTTTGCTTGTTTCTTTTGGTTATCATTTTGGTTATTGATAGGATCATTAGTGTCTGAATATATTTTCTTTACCAGGCAATTCCTAAAAGGAATGGAAATATGTGGCAAGGGAAATTGGAAGAGCATTTCCAAAAACATTTTGACCACAAGAACACCTACTCAGATAGCTAGCCATGCTCAAAAATTCTTTATTCGCCAGAATGATAATTCGACAAACAAGAGGAAAAGATCAAGCATCCATGATATCACTACTACAAGCATCAAACCTGAACCTATGGATCAAAACCAGATTACTACTCCAAGTCTTCAAATCCATAGTGTTCCTAATGGTCTTCCAAGGCATGATTCACTACCAATGCAACCAGATAACCCACAAATTCTATCAGAACTTTTAATGGATCAGTCACAGCCAACGGATCTATTTGTCGTACAAATTCCTTCATATCTTCAGATGCATCAGTCATTGCCAATGCAGCAATTTGACCTACAAATTCCTTCACATCATCCAACACCACTTCAGTCATTGCCAATGAATCTATTAAACTCACAAATTCCTTCAGATCTTCTTATGCAGCAGTCACTGCCAATGGATCAATTGAATCCACAAACTCCTTCAAGTCTTCCAATGCAGTATCAGCCACTACCAATGGATCAATTTAACCCACAAATTCCTTCAGATCCTCCATTGCAACATCAGTCATTGCCAATGCATCAATTCAAGCCGCAAATTCCTTCAAGCCATCCAATGCATCAACCACAGCAAATGTCTCAATCTAACTGACAAAATCCCTCGACTGATCAATCCCAAGGCTTTGGTTACCCAGATGATATCCCACCATTATAGAGATTGTTAAACTTCTCTCCTATGTTTTTTCTTACTCCTCTTTCTCTATTCAATTTGTAATCATTCAGATTAAATTTCAACAATTAAAGTTTATTTTTTAATTTTTATTATTTTTAGTTCAAATTTTAAATCTAACCTATTTAGTGGGATAAGATTAATGTTGTTGTTTGTTAAATCTAACCTGCTAAGATTTAATTTAAAATATCTAGTGATACAACAAAAAAGGATGATGAGGAAGAGAGAAGCGAGATTCTTAAATAATCTACACATATTACATAGAGATGACATTTGTCCTATTTATTAGTGTTTAGAGTTTTCGCAGCTATTTCAAAGGATCAGTATTTCATTTGTATTAGCTAGGATTTTAGCCAATGGGTATTTTTTGGCCACTTATTTTGTTTAGATTATTTTGCTGATAGCAGATATCAATTAGTTATTTTGTGAAACAAACAAATTTAACTAGAGAAGAGCCCAACTAAACTCAACTCAATTCAACCTTTAACTAGTAATCATTGCCCCAGGCTATTTGATCATCCAATCCCATACCATATCCAAATTAAACATCTAAAAGCAATAATAATTAATATGAAAGTAATTGGTTAAAAATGCAAATACTAAAGGAAAGGAAAAACTTGCTACCTTTGTTACTTTATACCACTGTCAAAAAAATGCACCCAAAATGATGATTAAACAATTAACAAAATCACACATAACATACATTTACGAACTATCATATAAATATATAATTGTTTACTTAGCTATATATTAAGTTTCTATAATCCTTCACCAACTTGCTAAATCTCATGTCTAACTTTATATTGGCCTATTATCAGCCTTTCTAGCATCTAAAACACTTATCTCAAGCTACAATTTCATTTCTATTTTGATCAAATCTACTTGCCCTGCTTTAGCTTCTAACTCCCAAAATCTTTCATCAATATTCCAACTCTTGTCTCTTCTAAGTTCCTATATAATATACACACATTTTTGCCCTGTGTGCCATAACAGTAATTTAGAACCCCAAATTACACGTTTTAAAACTCATGACAGACCCCAAAACTGAACAGAAATTGAATAGAATCAAAAGAGCAATGACCAAACTCAAAATTCAAGTTCATGGAATTTACTTTGAGAGTTTGGTGCCTTCCGTTCTCCTTTTTCCTCTATCAGCTTACCCAAAACAGGTCCGTAGGTGGCATGAAACTTCTCCAAACAGATTCAAAATTTCCAAAATTTATTTAAATAACATAGTTCGCCTTACAATTAGTTGTTCCCCCCTCCAACATTCTACACATAGTTCCCTCACACTTGACCTATGATTACCATTATTTTTCAGCAATTTTCATGCTTTTATTCTTCGTAAAGTCTCCACCATTTTTCACGACAAGAACTCTACAAGTTGGGTGATAAAAGCAGAAACGTGAGATAATTACCTTAAGCTAGGATTCTTCTCCTCTTCGCGAACAAATCCCACCTCTTAAACTTCAATTTGTCCAGCATGCACTGCACCCAAAACCACCATTAACAAACAATAATTTTAATTTAACCAGACAAGAGGACGGAGGAAGGAGTTCGGAACAAGTTCTTGAAAGCTTAACTAAGGTGTTGAGCATGTTTGGGCCTTCACGCAACCAAGAGATGACCCATCACATAATATTTTTCCTCTTCTACAGGCATCAGTGGATTTTTTTTTTTGTTCATTCTTTTGCCTGAAGATGAAAATTCATTAAATAAAAACACCAAATACAAAGGAAGTCAGAGTACAAATAGGCAATCAACCAACACCAGAATGAGCGTGCAAAACAAAAGAAGAATCAGAACAAAAAGGTGCAGCATCCTTAGACAGAAGCTTCAAAAGAGGAGGGGGAAGCAAGACCCAACCCAGTGGGCACTCCTCCATTAAAGTTGCTTTGGCTAACCAGTTGGCAATCTCATTAGCAACACGGGGAATCCAAGAAAAGCTATGATTCCTTAAAGAGTTCCTTTGAACAAGGATATTCTCCACAAAAAATATCACTAGGCCAATCAGAAGAGGAGGACCTTTTATTAATAGCGTTAATTAAAGGCAAACAGTCTGATTCAAACAAAACATTATCAAGATGATTAGAGGAAGCATAATCAATAGCATAAGCTAGTGCCAAAGTTTCAGCCATGTGAGCTGATTGAGCTGTGCATTTTCCACTGAATCCATCAAGTAGGAGACCATTGCAATCTCGAACTATGAAAGAAATAGCCGTATCACCGGTGTTGTGATTATAAGCACCATCAGTATTAAGTTTAAGAAAATTTGTCGATGGTGCCTCCCATTTGGGCTGATGATTTGTATTACAATGTGGTGTTCTGCCAGAGTATTCAGTGCTCCACCCATTTGCCCCCCAGAAGTCAATAACTGATTCTTCAGCATGCTTGATGATGACACGAGGGTCTGGCTCAATTTTCTCGTAAACCTATTTGCATCTGCATTTCCAAATTTGCCATAGAATAAAAGCAATAAGAGCTTGCTGTCTTTCAGTAAAACGATTTCTAAGAAAGCACCAATCCAGCCATTTTCTAAGCAGGAAATTTTGACTTCAGAGATTGAGATAGAAAGAGAACAACCAAACCAAATTCTTTTAACCCAGTCACGGAGAAGGAATAAATGCTCAAATGATTTTAAAAAATATCAACAAAAGGGACAAGAAGATGATGAAGAGCAGCCACGTTTGAAAAGAGTTTCAAAGGTAGGTAAAGAGTTCAAGAGTAACTTCCAAAGAAAGAAGTTAATCTAGGGACTTTGATTTTCCAGATATGATTCCATGATTTTTTAGGCCGAGTCGGAGCAGCTGGGTTTGGGATTGGTCATTTGGTTATGCAAGGATTTAGCAACAGAATAGCCATCTTTAACTAAGTAAACACTTCTAGTACCACCAGTCCAAATCCATTTATCATCTCTGTTTGAAAAAGCCTTAACAGTATTTAGAATGGTTTCACATTCCCAAGAAGATAACCAATTATGAACATGGGAGAGATCCCAGGTATTATTATTGATGATACTAGCAACAAATAAATTTCACAGGTGCTCCATGGGACATTGAGAAAATAGGCGCATATCAGGAATTGAAGGCAACCATGGATCTGTCCAGAAGTTGGTGTTGGCGCCATTTCCAATGCTGATAAATACTCTGCCTTTCAGAATAGTTCTGCCAGTAACTGCTTTAATTAGTAATTCTTTCCCAGCCAAGCTTTCAGTGGATTTTCCTATTATTTCGGTGCTTCCCCACCCAGTGGCGGACCTAGGACCCTGGGTTAGTGGGGTCAGCCTATTTTTTTTTCAATAATTGACAGTATTTATTATCATATAAAGATAAGCTAAAATTATGTAAAATATTTTTCATATAAAATCAAAGACATTACATACCTTACAATTGTTCTCTACGTGACTTCATATTTTGAAATCTTTGAATAATCAACTCATTGTCAATGCTACAAAAAATATCCCTTTCAATATAAGTCACTAGATAATCATTCATCAATCCATCTCCCATTCGATTCCGTAATCGAGTTTTCACAACATTCATAGCAGAAAATGCTCTTTCTACGGTTGCTGTAGCCACAGGAAAAATCATTGCTAACTTCAAAAGAAGATAAACTAATGGATAAACAATATGTCTTCCTATCTCAACTAGCTTCTCTGCAAGATCATTAATTCCTTTTAAAGATGCAAATTCAACATTACTACGCATATCAATGATGTAAGTCTCTAGTTGACTATCAAGCATCGCCAAATCAGTTGAAGAAAAGTCACATTGATAAAATTTGGCAAGTTTAATCAATCTTTTCTTATCAAAAGTGGAAAACAAATTGGCTGGATTCAAACAAGCCATACAAATGAGCAATTCAGTATTTGTCTCATTGAAACGATCATTAAGTTCCTGAAGCTGCATATCCATAGCAATGTAAAACAATTCAACACGATAATGATGTTCTATTGTGATATCTTGAGCTTTACCTTTGCGGCGTGATCTTCCTTTAGGCCAAAAAGGTCCTTCCATATTAGGAATATCAATATCATGTATATTGCAAAACAAAGTTACTTCCTTCAATAAAGACTCCCATCCACTCTCCCTCATAACTTGTAGCCGTTGCTTTGAGATGTTAACCAAATTCATGGCATTTATAATGTCTTGGTCTTTCCTTTGCAATGCTTGTGACAATTCATTTGAGATGCCTAATACATTTTTCATCAAATGCAATGTGAAAGCAAAATCAAAAGTTTCTAACAATTGTAAAAGACCATTAGCCTCAGCTCTTTGATCTACATTTGATCCATCTTCCTCTATAATTTCAAGTACATCAATTATCGCAGAATACATCAATATCAAATTAATCAAAGTTGCATAATGTGAACCCCAACGAGTATCAACACCTCGTTTAAGACCAGTTTCTTGATTCAAGCCTCGCCCACTAGTAATTTCTCCTCTTTCCAATGCTTCTCTAACTTTAGTTATTTGTTTTTCACGAAGCATGTCAAGTCGTTTGCAAGAACCTCCAACAACATTTAATGAAGTGGACACTAAATTGAAAAGAGAAGCAACTTCAATGTGATTCTTAGCAATGGCAACTAATGTAAGTTGTAATTGATGAGCAAAGCAATGCACATAAAATGCATATGGATTCTCCCTCAAAATCAAACTATTGAGACCACAAAATTCACCTCGCATGTTACTAGCACCATCATATCCTTGTCCACGAATTCTTGATATACTTAGATCATGTTTGGAAAACAATTCATCAATTGCCATTTTTAATGATAAAGCAGTAGTATCCCTAACATGGACTATACCAAGAAAACGCTCAACAATACTTCCTTTCTTGTTAACATATCGCAAAGCAACAACCATTTGCTCTTTATTTGATACATCCCGTGCCTCATCAACAATAATGGAAAAAAGTTCATCTCTAAGATCATTGATAATGACATTGGTAGTCTCTATTGCAGCAGCATTAATAATATCCTTCTGAATTTTAGGAGCAGTTAAACGATGATTTTCATGAGCCCTTTCTAAAACAATGTTATTTATTGATTCACTGTGATCAGCAAGGAACTTAAGAAGTTCAAGGAAGTTACCTTGATTAGCAGAAGTGATTGATTCATCATTAGCACGAAAGGCTAATCCTTGCTTTAAGAGAAAACAAATGCAATCAATTGATGCAGTCAAACGCCTTCGGTATAAGTCATGAACTTGTTCATTTTGCTTAGAAATTGCAATTTCAATATGCTGATTTGATTCATCAAATCTTGACACTTTTTCCAAGCAATGTTGTGAGTACTATTAGGACCTCCAACATGAGATGAGAGTCTATCTTTCTTATTCCAAGCTATAAATCCTTCTGAAACAAATGCATCACCACCTGATTGCTTCCCAAAATCAAGTCTAAAAAGATAACAACACAAACAAAATGCTGCATCTTTTTCTATACTATACTCTAACCAGTTGCCAAATTCATTAAACCAAGAGGGATTAAATCTTTTCAAACAATTCCCAATCTTTCTTTGGGGAAAATTATGCCGAATAGGTTGACATGGTCCCTTTTGTAAATATGCTCTTCTAACCTTATCTTGATCATTGGGATGATCTGCCGAAATTTTAATTCGTCTTCCAGGGTCTGATGGCAAATCTTCTAATTAATCTCAACTTGTTGGAATTCAAAAGGTTTTGATGAAGATTGTTGCTCATTCAATGATAATCTCCTCTTTAAAAATCTTTCCATTTTCTATTCAAAATTTAAGAAATTTATAGCTACTTAGTCACAAATATCTAAAAATATTTACAAATAAGCACATAAACAAATAAAAAATATATCAATAATGTCAATAATATAACAAAAAAAAAATCTATGAGATTGCAACATAGTTAAAAAAAATACATCAATAATGGATAAAGGAAATCATCATCTCTAAAACTCTTACTTAATGGCCCATTATAGACAAGCAAACAAGCATAAATGATTCAATGCCCAATTATAAAAAAATTAAAAAAAAGGCATCAGACATTGTCACGCTAGTGTAGGTGGATGTGATTATGAGAGAACCAATAAATTAATTTAAAGGGGTTTGGCATGAAGAATAAATTAGAAGGAAAAGATGAAAGAAACTTGGGAGAAGTGAGACAATTACTTGGATCCGTAAAGTTGAAAAAATCAATTTGGGTCCACCATCATCATTTTAGCTTTTTCTCTATTGCCTGTCTGCCTTCACTTTTCAGTTTTCAGATTATCTCTTCTTCTCGCAGCTGAAAGTTGATTTCGAAGCAAAAGAAAATGGGTGTTTGCAACCGCAGATCTCACCTCTCCCTCTCCTCTCGCGCTGGACTCTGTTTCTTTCAGTTTCAGTTTATGAGATTAGGTTAGTATGATTTTTTTATTTGGGTTTTAAAATATAAAATAATATTTTTTATAAAAATTATTTAAATATTTTTTATCTCTTTTATTTGGGCTTTTTTTTTATCTTTCTTATTTGGGCTTTGATATTTAATGGGCTTAATAAAACTTTTGGACCATGTATTTAGAAGATCCAAAATATATTTAAAACTCAAATCAGTGGGGTCAAAATATTAAAATTAATGGTGTCAAAGTGATAAAATTTAGGGATATTATAAGTAAATAACCCCATTTGAGGGGGGTCAATTGACCCCACTCCCTTGTAAGTAGGTCCGCCACTGTCCCGACCAGAAATCAGAAATTAATCTATCCAAAGTTTTACAGATATTTTTTGGAAAAAGAAAACAAGACATTGGATAGACTGGAATGGCATTAGCAACTGCTTTAATTAGTACTTCTTTCCCAGCCGTAGAAAGAAAGTGTTTTTGACACCCAAGAACTTTCTTTTTCAGCCTATCAATGACATAACCAAGGGCTTGGAATTTTGAACGTCCCTATAAAATAGGAAGTCCAAGATAATTACCAGGTACATCCACAGAATGAATTTGAAATATATGACCAATTTCCTCCCTTAAAGTAAAATTAGCATTAGGTGAGAAAAAGAGACAGGATTTACCAAAATTGATGGCTTGCCCAGAGGCTTTATATAGCAGTCCAATATGTGCTTCATGGTCCTGCAATTTTCTATATCCGCTTAGAGAAAAAGTGTCAAGTCATCTACAAATAAGGAGTGAGTGAATCTTGGGCAACTTCTAGCAATCTTATGCCTCTCAATAAATCAGTGTTCAAATTTTTCAATCATTTGTGACAGAACATTTGAGACGATAATAAAGAGAAATGGAGAGAATGGGTTGCCTTCCCTAATAAAGAACATTTGGCAAAATGGAAGAAACATGTTTTCCAGAAAGAAGGATATTAAAGCGAACAGAAGATACACACCACATTATACAATCAACCCATTTCTCATCAAAACCCATTTTTAGTAAGAGTGCAAAAAGGAAATCCCATTCAACTCTGTTGAAAGCTTTATTCATTTCAAGTTTAATAGCAAGCTCCTGAGAACCACTTTTCTTTAACTTTAGATGGTGAAAGGCTTCACCACAATGATATTATCTTGGATGAGCCTACCAGGTACAAATGCTCTTTGAGACTCAAATGCATTTATCTAACAAGGGTTTTAATCCCTTAGTTAAGACCTTTGAAATAATTTTATAAGAGAAATTGCACAAGCTAATTGGCCTGAAAAAATTCACATTTTCAGGGACATCAATTTTTGGAATAAGAACAAGATTAGTGGGATTGATAGCATCAAGAGGAAAACCATCAGAGAAAAAAAATTTAACCATTGAACAAATGTGATTACCAATAATATCCCAAGATTTTTGAAAGAAAAAAACCTGTATATGCTTTGGGGCCAGGAGCCTTGGTGCTTCCCAAGCTAAAGACAGCTTCTTTCACTTCTTCAGAAGAAATTGTTGCAAGGAGAGCATTATTATCAGCTTCAGTAATAACTGGATCTACAAAATGAAGTACTTCAGAAAAGTCTCTGGTGCCAGAACTTGCAAACAATTGATTATAGAAGTCTGAAAAACAATGTCCAATGCTATCCACCTCATCCAACCAATTGGATTCACTGTCTTTAATTCTAGTGATTTTATTCCTGCATCTTCTCTGAATTGTTGTGAGATGAAAAAATTTGGTGTTTTTATCTCCGCATTTTAACCATTGAACTCTGGATTTCTGTGCCCAGTACATTTCCTCATGATGCCATAATTTGCTAATCCTTTGCTTAAGCTCTGCAATTTTAGATGCAACTTCTTGATTCCAATTCCCTTGAAGATAGTCGTTCACCTGTTTGAGCAAGTCATTTATACCTTTAGTTGTATTGCCAAATTCTCTCCTACTCCATTTAATGAGAACGTCTCAAAGTTTATCCAGATTCTGTACCAGATCAAGAACAATGTCTTCACCAGTATTTGCAAATTCCAACCAATTGTTTTTTATGATCTGCAAAAGTTCAGGGTGAGATAGCCATCTCATGTCAAATTTGAAAGGAGGAGGTTTTTTTTGTCCAGGTACTCAAAGTGAATAAGAAGAGGGCAATGGTCAGAGCCAATAGGTTCTAATGCCATGCATTGAGCGAGCAGGAACGATAGCCTCCAAAAGGAATTAATAATAGCTCTATATAATTTTTCTCTGATGAAATCTCCTTCCTCCCTGATCTTGGCCCAAGTGAATTTAATCCCTTTTGTCTCCAATTGAAGAAGGCCTCCATTAAGCATGAAATTCCTAAAATTCTCTAGCTCACCATTCGTCTTAGCTCACCCACCCCCCCCCCTTCCTTGTCTGAATTATAGAGAATTTCATTAAAGTCTCCAGTAATAAGCCACAGGGATTCAATTGCAGGACTCAATCTATTTAAGAGGGACCACCATCTATTCTTTGAAACCCGGTCTGGGAGACCATAGACAAAAGTGATAGAGACACCATCAACTGAGAGATTTTCAAGATGAATAATACTTTTATTGATTAAATTCGAGGAGAATATCACTCCTTCCTTCCACCATAACGCAAGTCCGCCAGATAAGCCAATAGGATCCAAATACAGAGCATGATCAAAGTTCAATTTTTTCCTAATAACTTCAATTTTTCCCCTTCTCATTTTTGTTTCTGAAAGAAAAACACAATGGCTGAAACTTCCTACACTGGAAGCGAAGATTACGCACTGTCAGGGTCGCTCCCAAGCCCTGACAGTTCCACACTAAGCAGATCATGGCTCCTTGGTGGCTGGTGTGGACGGCCAGCCACCAAGCCTTCCTTTAGAGATATTGGTATTCACAGCATTGAAAGTGACTCTACTCCAGTCGATAGGTAAATTGAAATCAATGGCACGAGTGGAGTAAGAATCGTCCAGTGGAAGTTTTTTAACAGAGAATGGTGTTATTCCTTTTCCCTGATCATCTAATAAAGATTGCTTACCAGAGTTGGACAATAACTCATCTTCAAGGGATTGAATTCATTCACGTCCTGTTCATCGCGATTCAGTCTTGGAGGGGGAATCACCAGTAACTACTTTAATTCGCTTGGCATTAGAGGAATTCCATGAGGCATCAGCAATTCTTTTGCGGCTGAAATGATCGAATTTCCCGGTGAGAGAAGAGACATCAATTTTTTCTGTTTCAGAGATGTTGTCCAGCGGAGGCCTTTCTTCCTCGTCATCTTCTTGTGGATGCTTCACAGGGTAAGGGCCCCGACTATGTTATGGAATAGACAGATTTGTTTCTGGATCCACGCTAAATCTTTTTGGGCCCAATTTAGAATTAAAGCCCATAAATGGATTTTTAAAAGTGGCTTGATTAAACAAGTAACTTGAAGCAGCATCTCCAGATTTGTTTGGAACACGTGATTTGAATTTCCTATGAAAGCATAAGTGGAGTTAAGCGAATGAGAAACCAGAAATGGGAGAAATGAATTTCGAATCGTGGATTTAAGTTTCTGAGATAAAAATACATAAATTTTTTACAAACTCATTTAATTTAATTTACCACCAATGTTTTTGCTAATTACTAATCTATCCCATATACGGTAAATAGCCTCCTACATTATAAATCTGAGTCTGAGTCTTTTAAAAATCTTATTTGAAATCTATTTAAAAACATATTAAAAAGTAAAGTAAAAAAATAAAAATCTGTGTTATTATAATTGAACCGACCAATGAATTAAATGAAATATTAGTTCAAGATTAAATAGTTCAACTAAAGTTTAATAATATATTTTTAATGATATATGAGAAATAAAAGAAATTTAGACAACCTATCTTCAAGACTTTCTTAATTTTTTCATAATTAAAATTTTTAATATGAGTAAAAAATAAATTAAAGCTATATATTAAAAATAATAAGTATGAAATGAAATAAATTAAAAGTAAGTATAATTTTTATCTTTTATTCCACAGTTCAACCATTAATTTTATAAAATGAGCAATGATTTTAATTTAAATTTTATGAATATTCATGTAATAAATTTTAAATATTAAAATAAAATATTAAATTATTTTTTTATGTTTTTATTAAAGTAATTTTTATAAAAAAAATCTTTAAAATTTATTCTCTTTTAATTTGTCTTTTTAATAAAAAAAAACAAATTAAAAGATAATAAATTTTAAATCCTATCTATTTTATTTTTTTCAAACAAATTAAATCCTATCTTTTACTTTGTTTGAAAAAAAAATCCTATCTATTAGATTTGACCTTCTTCAAAGCAAAATGTAAAAGCTGAAGACTATTATACCTATATGAGCTTATGCATCTCTATAACCAAATGAATGGGTTTTGGGAATGGACAACATCCATAAAGGTGAAGGAGTTCATCAATTTTTATGAATAATAAATTATATTAATTTTGATTTCATTTGAATTTGTTTCCTATCAACACCTTTTGCATTCTCGATAATGTCCGGACTGAACATGGAACCGAATATGTGACCAGTTCATCGATTTTCCAACTAGTTTGATCTGGTTTTGATAACAATGACAAAAATTATCAACTTGAATTTTTTTTAAAGGAAAAAACTTTAAATTTTAAACTTTCTCATCACTAATCACATAGTCCAAATATATTTATTTTACAGCCCATGTGTTTAAGCAGCCCAATAAAAAAGTAGCTAGGCTTCTTTATAGATCTCACCCACTTCTCTTTTCTTATAATATTATTAATGAGAGACTTCTAATGTATTAGCTCACGAGCTTGTTTGGTCTATTATTTAGTTAGGTAAACTTATGTTTGCAAACATATTTTAGGCTAATCTTGTATTTGATTCATTTTAAAAGATTATTTTATGAACATACTTTTACCTCTATACATACTTTTAACCAATGGACTAAAAAAGTTACTTTTTAATCTTGCAAATATATTTTTGTTTCACAATCATTTTGTCAAACTTACTTTAAAAAAATCTAAATATAAATCATATTATAATAAACTTACTTTTATTCAAACTTTATTTTAATAAATTTCATTTTATTCTAACTTAAGTTTGCAAATTGAAAATTAAACCAACTTTTATTCTCTTTCCCAAGAAGGCGATAGTACAAAAAGTAGTAGGAAAGAATATCTTAGTGCATATGACGCCTATCACTACACCTATTTCTTTTTTTTTTTAACTTGCCACATCCCAATACCTAGTTCAATCCATTAATTTTGTGTGTATGTGTGTTTGAAAATTAATGATTGGAGTTAACTTACTGCAATGCATTCATCCCTAAGGAAGACATTAGAAGCAAACCACAAACTTATGGCCTGTTTACCATGATTTCTAACAATCATTTTTTCCTTTTTTATATAAACAGGTTTATGAATACTTCTCTATTTTTATCCAAACTTCATTTTTGTAAAATGTGATTATTTTAATAGACCTTTTACAAAAAGTTAATCCAAACGAACACTTAATGTGAACATAACTGTCATAGGATTAGGATGTGTAGTAAGCAGCCCTATGAAGAAAAAGAAGGTGTGTCCTAATCCTATGACAATATCCCTAAAAATAAATAATAAAGACAATAAAAAGAAACAAGAACATTTCTTTTTTTTTTCCTTCTTTTTTCTCTATAAAGAAAATAAGAGTATTTAATAAAGAAACAAGGGCATTCATAAATGGGTATGATTCTATTAAGAATGAAAGATTTATTTACAATCCTAAAAATGATAACAAGGCCACCTAGACTTTATTTCTTGCCAAAGTATGATAAAAATTTTAAATCATTTATAATCTCATTTTATCAAGAAAACAAAATTCGGAACAAAAAATAGTTGATCACCTCACTATATTTTGCCTAGCCTTTGTAAAAGTGAAGGACAAATGAGACCTCAAATTGCTGCAAAAACTTAATTATCCATGCCACTACTTGTTTAAAATTATCTTGTAGATCTCTATAAAAAAAAAATTATCTTGTAGATTCTTGAAAATTTAGGTATAAACATGCATCCTTGGAATTTAAATGAGATTAAAGTCCTATGCATTTGATAGAATGATATATGAAAGTGTATTTTTATCATATCTCAGTCTTGACTATGGAAAATTTTTAGCAATGAGAAGTATATGAGGAAATCAAGGGCAGACACAGTCTTGACTAGTCAGGGGGACCAATTTTCTTAGTTAAGTAGTCAAAATATATTTTCAAAAGACTCATAACACATTAAAATCTAGACATTTTTTCTTTCATATCATGAAAATCATTTACAGGATAATCCATTTCAAACTTTTTAATAATTTCTTTCTCAAAGTACACAAGCAAACAATCAGATAAATATTTATCTTCCATCTTGTTGCACTGCATAGTCTTGATAAAATTCATAGCAGAGAAAGATTGCTCTATTGTAGCTTTAGAAACTGGAAAAGTGAGAATAAGAGTTATAACTCTATACAAGAGGATAAATTTCTAATTTTCTTATTTTTACCAACCATTGGCTCAAACTAGAAATGATAACCAATGTTTGAAAATCAGGAAATTGTCGTACATGATCAAAATGCTCAGAATGCATCTTTAATTGTATATTTTCTAACAACTTGCAAATATCATCAATTCTAAATGATTTGCACATTTCTCTTGGATCCAAAGCTGTGTTAAGAACAAGCAATTGCATTGTATGATCACTAAATCTATTATTCAATTTTTGCAATTGAGAGTCTATCGTTGCGTTAAAAATGTCAACTTTATAATGATGCCGTATTGTAAATTCATCTTGTTGATGAGAAGCCCTTCCTCTTCTAGCAAAATAATGAGCATCAAAATTTGGAATATGTATGTTGATTGCTTCACAAAAAATTTCACATTCTCAACTAATTCTTCCAATCCATCATCTCTCAATTTTTGAATAAGGAACTTAGCAGAAGAAATAAAATCCATTGCATTCAAAATATCTTGAGATTTTTTTTGTAGAGCTTGACAAAGCAAATTAGAAATCTCTAAAAAAATTTTCAAAAGATGCATAATGAAAACAAATTCAAAAAAAGTTAGCACCTCATAAGCTGCATCTGCATCTCCACGTTAAGTAAGATTTCCATCTTCAATTATATTCAACAAAATTTCATATGTTGCACTAAACATATTCATCAAGCTTGAAATAGACTTCAAATGAGAACTCCAATGAGTATCTCTAGCCCTTTGTAAAGTACCAATTTGATTAAGTCCTCTTCCAATTTCAAACTCATTAATTTCAAGTAAGTAAGCAATGCTTTCAGCACAGGTAGTTTTTAATTGATCATTATGCTTACATAAGGCTCCAACAATACTGATAATATTTCCTCCTTTTTGGATGCATCTCAAGTCTCATCAACAATTATTCAAAATTTTATATCACCAATTTCTTCATGAATAACATTTCTTACTTTGGTTGCCATTACATGCAAAATTTCTTTTTGTATTTTTTGGAGCTCTTTTCCAAACACCCGCAACTTTATCATTGAAAGAAGATATGAAACTTCGTAGTTTCAAAAAATTGCCACGATTCTTTGATGTGTTAGACTCATCATGGGTTTTAAAAGAACAATCTTGAAATGCTAGTCACCTAGTCTCTTTAATTGAAGTTTTCTAATGAAGTCTATGTTTTGAAATTTCTTGAGATGTGGATTTTTCAAATTTGTATGCAATATGTGATGCTTGGTTCATGAGACCTTCAATTTTTTTTTTCTCTGCAATTCGATATGGAGAAGTGATATCCCTTCCAATGTGTGCTAAAAAAGCATAATTTTTTCTATCCCACTTTTTTCCATGATCAAAATCCATTAACAATAAATGAATCTAATCCAAATGGTCCATTTAGGGAATGAAATAGAAAACATGGTAAACAGCATCTTAGTTAGGAGAATATTCCAACCATAATGGAAACATCGTAAACCATGATGCTTGAAAACTATAAGCATGTTTTTTCTTAGATTTTGGGTACTTTGAAAGATTAAATTGATATGTGCTAGCCCTAATTTAGGCTCTTTGGACTTCATAACATATTTCAATAGGATATTCCCATATTTGTCTTCTCAATCCTAGATCACGCTTTAAAGAATTGATATCAAAACTATCATTAGTTTGAACTCTTCCATGTTTTGCAGGAGAACATTCAGAATTTGAAGGTTCAGTTTCTATGAAAGAATTTAATGTCTCATCAATTTGTAGGGTTTCAACTTCAACATTCTTCCTTTTAAAATATAAATGAATTGTGTTTTTCATCTAAAAGAAAAGAAAGAAAAACTACAATAAGAGTCATACAAAGGAACAACTTTATATTTAGAGAAATATGAGATTATTATAAAAAAATATAGACAAAGTCTAATATATTTAATTACCCACCAACAAACTTATGAATTTTTTATATACCAACTACAAAATTAGTATACCTTTCCTAATTTGAAATTAATAACTCTGCTAGGCAAAGAGAAAAAAAAGATTATTAATTCTGGTAAAATAATAAGCTATTAATAACTCTTTTCCTAGATGGAAGTTTGTAATGAGTGATTTGTTCTCATGGTTGGTTAATTTGTTCGAGCAAATTAGCATTTAGCAAAACAAGATGAAAGAGGCAAAATAGTACTTACCTTCCCTGAATACCAAGTGGATAGTGGTCCCTTCCTCCTTGTTGCAACTTTTTGGACTCCCTCTTCAATTATCAAGTCTTAAATGCCTTACTCCTTTGTAGTCCCTTGTGTGTGTAGAGAGAGTGAGTGTCGCATGTGAAAATGAGAATGTCACAAATTATTTTTCTTTTTTTTATTTATGTTGTTTACTTTCATAACCTAACAAACCCTATTTCTATTTGGTCTTTTCTCTTGTGGGCTTTTTGTTAGGTTTGTTGGATTCCCAAAAGGGGGGTGAATTGAGAAGTTTGAAGTTTTCTGCAAAATTGAAATATAGCAGTGATAATAAAAGTTGCTGAAAAATAGAGTATAAAATATAAAGAACAGTTACAAAGTAAATAAGGAGAGGACACAGAGATTTATCCTGATTCGGTCTACTCCACTTGACCTACGTCCAGTTCTTAAGCCACCACTTGAGATTTCTCCATTATATCTTGCAAGATTGAAATGAGTTCCTGCAAAAACTGTAGTACAACTCCAACACGAACTTTGAGCCAAATAGAAAACTCTCACTCTTCTCACTCACGAGTAAGAACAAATCTTTTAGTGTTTTCTCACACTAAGCGTTATCTATAAGCGTATAGAAATATACAAATCAAGGTATCAAATTTTTTCTCAAAAGAGCGAGTACAAAAGTTTAAGAGCAATGAATGAGCTAAGCAGGAGGTAGGCAGGCTTTTAATGAATCAGAAATCAATTTTGCAGATTTTTGGTATTTATATGTTTTTCCTCATTCCCTAACAAATTAAATGAGGTACTATTTATCATTTTAGAGCAAAACTATCCATTGAAAGCAAGAATTAGCCATTACTATAAAAAAAAATAGCCGTTCACCTACCACATTAAATGCGTTTTATAGAGGTTATGCGGATAACCTTATCAGGTTATGCGAATAACGAGTGACTGTTAGCTCTTAGTTTCAATATTAAGCTTTCGTTATGCGGATAATCTAGTTAGATTATGCAAATAATGATCATTCTAGAATGATTAAGTTTTAGCTCAAGAACATTTTCATGAAAATCTACTTAGTTGTTCGAATAAAGTCTCACAAACTTGGATACTTTTGAGGATTATTAGAATAACCTTTTAGGGTATTATTCCTTGTTTAGACAACATTAAATCTTCACAAACTAAGTTTTTGAAAAACATAGGTTATCAGAATAACCTCCCAAGGTTATGTGGATAATCGATTTAACAGAAGAAGTCTAATAGTTCTGTAACATATGTTATGCTGATAACCTTATTAGATTATGCCAATAACGGGTAACACAGTATAAGTGACATTTACTGTTCACTCCCTTATACGAATAAGGTAAGCACCTTATCGGGTCGGATAACATTAAATCTTCACAAACTAAGTTTTTGAAAAACATAGGTTATCAGGATAACCTCCCAAGGTTATGTGGATAACCCATTTAACAGAAGATGTCCAATAGTTCTGTAACATATGTTATGCAGATCACCTCCTTAGGTTATGCGAATAACGGGCAACACAGTATAAGTGACCTCTCATGTTCACTCTCCTATGCGAATAAAGTAAGCACCTTACCAGGATAATGAGCAAGACAAACCCGAGGATATGGTGCATGCCTTAGTTATGCTGATAATTTCAACCATTTTCATGAAAACGAAGAGTAAACACTTAGAAAAACATCAAAGTTGAGATTTTGTCTCCATAACTTCTAAGTGTTATGCGCATAAGGTAAATCTTTTCATGAAAACTATTTTGAAAATATGAGCTAATCATTAATCATTAAAATAGATGCCTCATTTAATATTAGGATAAGCAGAATTCAAAGCTTAACTACCTTCTTTAACAAATGGATTCCTAAAATGTGTGTAAAAACTTTTCATCCACCAAGAATCTCCAACTTTGGTCTTCATCTGACCTGTGCTCCTTTGATATTTGATTTCCAAGCTTATTGTTATTTAGAATCATCAAAACTAACTGAATTAATATTCTCTCCCTTTTTGATAATGACAAAACAACTTAAAAGATTCGTTAGTGCTTGGGTTCACATAAAGCTCCCCCTCAATATATGCATAGAGTAAATAATGTTAGATAGTGCAGTGCATATATTTTCAAAGGAAAGGAAAAGCAAAGTAGACCAAGGATGGACAATGATCACAAAAAGGTATTCATTAGATTATGCATTAAGAACAAGCATTACAGTACAAAGAGTTTACATAACAACAAAATAAGGATAAAGGCAATAACTGATGAAAAACATAAGAGCACATAGAGAAACAATAACAGCTAATTCAATTTAGTTCAATTTAGTGAAGTGTTTTTCTTCTTTGGGGTGGACTTCCTTTTTGCATATTTTTTTCTTTCCCTTAGTCTTCTTTTCTTTTTCTTTCTCATCTTCTTTTTCTTCTTTCTCCCCCTTTTTGTCATCAGCAACTGGAGAGTATTGAGCTGCTGCAGCATCTGTCCAAGCAATGTCCTGATCAATTTTAGCTTTTTACTCCCTGACCTTTTGAAGTTTCTCATACAAAGAAAGAGGGAATATGGTAGAAGGAGCTGCAACTAAGGACACTGGGATAGGATGGAGTAGCACATCAGTATTAGCAAAAGGAGCCGAAGGAATCACAGGGATAAATGGGATATCTGGCATGACTAAAGGTAGTCTAAAAGGATTTAGAGCAGGTGAAGGATCATTATCAAAGGGAATGTTGATCACTTCTTGTACAGCTATCTCAGCTAGATGGCTAATGCCCTCAAATGAAGCTGGATCAGGTGGAGGAAGGAAAAGAGCATTAAGTTCTTGTCTGTGGTGATGGAAAAAAATATGGTGAAGGAAGTCTCCTGTAACTATAGGTACTAAAGCCCTTTCCAAATTCTGATCAGATTCCATCACTTGTGGTGTTGTAGCTTGAGCAGATTGCTTATCATTAAGATCATGGTCCAAGTTAGGACCCAGACCCTCTGATAGAATAAAGGACTTAGGAGTAGAGGAACCAGTTATACCAACAAGTGGAGATTTTAAAGAAGGTTCAGGAAAGGGAGTAGTGCCAGCATGTATAGAAGGTGAGGATTAGAGAGGTGATAATGATGACCGAGATATACCAGAAACTACTTGTTCATGCAGGAGTTTGACTTCTTGAGTAAGATTTTCTATTTTGGTTTCAAGCCTCTCTTGCAGTTCAGCAATGAGGTACCCAAGATTTATAGAGTCTTCTCTATGTTCTCTCCTAGTAGCCATTGCTATTTGTTATAAGTTCTAGTATAAGGTAGGGATATCAATGGGTGTAGGCAGATTAGTGGCTTGAAAGGTGTCAGGCTTATTTGGTGCAGGAATAGAGGAATGAGATTCATGGTGCGAAGGCTATGATGGTTCAACAGGTGAAGAGGAAGAGGAGCTAGAATCACTACCTTCATGGCTTTCTGCTGCATTTACTGATTTAGAACCTGTTTCTCCTTCTCCAATTTCTCTTTTCTTGTTAACCTATATGGTATTTGTTAGATTTATTCCCATTTTCTGCAGTGCCTTCTCATAGATTTCCTTTGGAAGCAATGCATATCCTCTCTCAAGATGTAAAATGGTATGATGCTTCAGAATTCTAGAGATGAGATGCACATATGGCAATTATGAATCCTGCCTATAAGTTCTTGCTTTCCACATCTTCTGCAAGATGATGTCAATCAAGTTTACTGATTTTCCTTTCACTAACAGCACCATAACTTGAAATTCTCCTCTAGATAGATAGTTGTATCCCCCACTTTTGTTGAAGAACATTCATGATACAATATAGTAGAGGATAGGGGTGTTCACGGGCCGGGACGGACCGGGCATCACCTCGGCCCGGTGTCCAGCCCGGAACACCCCCCGGGCCGAGAAAATGGGCCCGCGGCCCAGCCCGATATGGCCCGATCCTTCACCGGGCCAGGACCGGGTCAATACCAGGTCGAGCCAAACCCGGCCCAGTATAAAAAAATATTAAAAAATAAATAAATAAATAAGTTAATTTAATTTTTTAATAAAAATATAACTAGTTTCATTTAAAATATATTCTTATAGGAAATAATATTAGGTTAAAAAGTAACATTTATCAAAATTATAAATACTCAACAATTATACATTATTTATTTTATATAATATTAAGTTATGAAATAAATTTAAAATTTGAAATAAAATTAAAAATTGGAATAATAAAATGTATTTATTATAATTATAAAACTAATTTATTACATGAGGCATATGAAGGAAAAACAATTATATAAATTATTCAATATTTTTAACAAATAAAGGAAAATAAGAAAATTGAAAAAAAAATATATATATATATATATCTGGGCCGGGCCAGGACAGGCATGTGACTAGCCCGCGGCCCGGCCCGGTCCTTTGTTTGGCCCGGTTTTGTTCTAGGTTACAAATTTTTCTTTTTGGCCCGGCCTGAAATGACCGGCCCACTCCGTGCCAACCGGGCCTCTGGACCCATTAAACACCCCTAGTAGAGGACCTTGTTTTCAATACTCAGATGACTTGGAGCAATTTTCCCTTCAGGAAGCATATTTTGCCTTTGCCTAGTAGCTTAGACATAATCGTGCTCCATTTGTAGTTTGCTTCTTCCCTATTATCTTCATCAACATTTTGATCTTCAAAGGGATACCTAGTGATGTCAATGTTCACTCTAATTCCTCTAGTAGACAAGCTTAGAATCTCTGAAAATAGAACAGGATGTAGTGCTATCCACCTCTTTCTCAGTCTAACTTCATGCACTTTTTATTTCATTGTTTATCCTAAGAGAGTTATACCATGCTCGCATAACCTCTTCATCATATTCTTCCTTCAATTCAATCAAGCCTCTATAATTCTCAAGTTGGCCAGCAGTTTCAAACTTATTCCAAATAAGGAACTCTTCCAGTTTAACAAAATGAGGTTCGACTACTTTACCCTTCTTAAAATCAGCCTCAGATGATTCCTTCAGTATCCTTATGCTAATCAATTCATCCGTAATTAGAGCTTACTCAGATTCAGTGGCAAACAAACCTACTTGTTTCCTAGGTTGAGACTCAGATTCTGGGATTCTTTTTGCTTTTTGTGTTCGAGGCTTCTTCATTGGTTGACTTGAACTCGTTTCAGCTTTCCTTTTCCCTTGGCTTGGTTATTTTGTTGCATATTTGGACTTTTATGTTATGATGAGGTCGTTTGCCTTGGCTTCCTCCTTTAGTTTTTGCATTAGCAGTGATTCCAGATGATTTGAGAAGGTAAAAGGTGTTTAGACTAGGATGGAATATGTTTTGAACTCAAGGATTTGAGGGAGACTTGGAAGATTTTGAAAGACTTAAGGAGTACGAATGAATGTTTTCAGGATAAGGTTAGGTTTTCCTCACAAGAAGGTGTTGAAAATCAAAGTCTCGATACTATGCGCATAACATAAGAAGGTTATGCGAATAATGAGCTTTAGAGAATATATGCAGGGGTACTGTTTGTTATGTTATGCTGATAAGGTCCTTATGTTGTCTGCATAACCAAGTTAATACGAGTTGAAGCAGACAAGAAAAGAGAAGTGTTATCCAGACAAGCATTTCAAGTTATCATGAAAAAGAATTTCACAAAGAGCACACAAAAAATAGGCAATCAATATGTTATCCGGATAACCTTGCCATCTTATGCGAATAACATTCTTACTTTGGGAACTACTTCTCCAGATGTAATGTTATGCGGATAAGGTAGGCAGGTTATGCTGAAATCGACTTTAACAAAACATATATAATGAAGTAAACAAGGCAGGTTGTGCGCATAAGGTGATGACCCTGTCCAAAATCGAGCTTCATAGAGACCAAAATGTCATATAAGCTCTCATTTTCATGAAAAGTCTCATACCTTATTTGAAAAACCTCTAAAATAGAAACTATAAACACCATAAAATCAATTCATTTTCAACATAAGGCTATAGGTTATGCGCATAGGCATATTAGAAAAACTCATAAACACTTACAAATAGCTGTGTTATCCCCATAAGCCTCTTCTCTTCATCATAACTCCATTTCAATGTTTAGTGTACTTCATTTTATCAGATTTTCATTATTTTAGATTAAGAAGTACCTACAAAACAAACTTCTAGATACTCCGATGCTTAAGTCAATATTTATATCAACTGAGTCATGAATTTAAAGGAGATTTCAAAAAACATTTATAACTTATTGGAATTTACCATTCCTAATTATCTTCTGATTTTACTATATCTGTCTTCTACAAATGGCTTTGTTAGAATGTCTGCAATTGATCTTCAGTAGGGACAAACTCTAACTTGGCATCCCCTTTCAAAACATGGTCCCTTATGAAGTGATATCTTACTTTAATATGCTTTATCCTTGAATGCATGACAGGGTTCTTTATGATGTTGATGACACTTTGATTATCACATCTTATTAGAAATTCCTTCATCTCAATCTCAAAATCTTTAAGTTGTTACTTCATCCAAAGGATTTGTGCATAACAGCTGCCTGTAGCTACATATTCAACTTCTGCTGTGAAGAGAGCTACACTATTCTGATTTTTGCTGAACCATGACACCAGAGAACCTCTCAGAAACTGACAAGTTCTACTCATGCTCTTTCTATCAGTTTTAAATCCAACAAAATTAATATCAGTGTAACTTATGAGCTCTTCTCCATTGCCTTTTGGATACTAAAGTCTCATCTATGATGTTCTCATTAGATATCTGAAAATCTTCTTCACAGCTGTTGCATGAGACTCTTTGGGAAATGATTGAAACTTAGCACACATGCAGACACTAAACATGATGTCATGTCTGCTTGTAATTAGGTATAGCAAGGAACCAATCATTCTCCTATATTGAGTTATATTAAAGGATTTTCCCTCTTCATTCATGTCAAGTTTAGTTGCAGAGGCCATAGGGGTTCCATAGATTTGACATTTTCCATTCCAAACTTCTTCTATAGCTCCTTGAGATATTTCGATTGGTTGAGGAAGATATTATCATTACATTATTTTATTTGCAGTCCAAGGAAGAAGTTCAGCTCCCTCATCATTGACATTTCAAACTCACTCTGCATTAACTTAGAAAAATTCTTACATAAAGACTCATTAGTAGCACCGAATATAATGTCATCAACATAAATTTGTATAAAAAGAAAATCTTTATTTTCCCTTTTAGTAAACAAGGTTATATCAACTTTCCCTCTATTAAACCCCTTCTCAATCAGAAAGTTACTCAGTCTCTCATACCATACTCTAGGTGCATGTTTTAAGCCATATAGAGCTTTTTATAATTTATATACATGATTTGGTTTAGTTGAGTCCTCAAAACCTAAAGGTTGATCAACATAAACTTCTTTCATGATATAACCATTCAGAAAAACACTATTTACATCTATTTGATAAAGCACTATGTCTTTTATGTAGGCATAGGCTAAGAGAATTTTTATTGCTTCTAATCTTGTAACTGGAGCGAAAGTTTTCTCATAATCAATGTCTTCCTCTTCATTATATCCTTTAGCTACTAGTCTAGCTCTATTCCTTATTATTATTCCTGATTCATCAAGTTTATTCTTAAAAACCCATTTGGTTCCAATAATTGGATGGTCCATGGGCCTAGGCACTAAATCCCAAACTTGACTTCTTTCAAACTAATTAAGTTCTTCTTGCATAGTTAGAATCTAATGTTTATCAATTAAGGCCTTTTCAGTACTCTTAGGTTTAATTTGGGAAATAAATGCATAGTTATTCACTTGATCCCTATGTTGTTTTCTAGTTTTAACATTCTCTTGAACATCCCCAATGACTTGATTAATTGGATGATTCCTTTGATATCTCCAAGCTCTAGGGTGTTCTTGAGAAATTTCTTCATTGTTTTCACCTCCAACATCTTTCTCCTGAATATCTTCCTCTCCATTAGTAGATTCAGATATTTTAGGAGGTTCAATTTTATCTTCTCCAGAAACATTCAAGTTCTTAAAGTTGGAAATTAAATCATCCTCATCTATAGCATGCTTAGAAATAGTTTCATTTTCAATGAAAACCACATGCACAGATTCTTCTATAGTTATAGTCTTTTTATTGAACACCTTATATGTTTTACCCCTATTTGAGTAGTCAAGAAATATAATTTCATCTGATTTGGTATCAAATTTACCCAAATTGTCTTTGTTGTTGTTGTGGACATAGCAAGTGTATCCAAAGACATGAAGATGAGAAAGGTTGAGCTTCTTTCCCTTGTACAGGTCGTATAGAGTTTTGCCTAAAATAGGTCTGATGTATGCTCTATTCATCAAGTAGCATGCTGTGCTCACTGCATCAACCCAGAAGTACTTAGGTAGTCCTTTTTCATTTAACATTGCACGAGTCATTTCTTCTAGTACTCTATTCTTTCTCTCCACAACTCCATTTTGTTGAGGTGTTCTTAAGGCTGAGAAGTTGTGCTCTACTCTATTCTCATTGCAGTACTAAGCAAATTGGGCATTTTCAAACTCATCACCATGATCTATTCTAATACACACAATAGAGCAACCTTTCTCGTTTTGGATTTTCTTAGCTAAGATAAAAAAGGCATCATATCTTTCATCTTTAGAGGAAAGAAAAAATGTCCAGGTAAATCTAGAATAATCATCTACTACAACAAGTACATACAAGTTGCCACCAATACTCTTAATACGACTAGGATCAATCAAATCCAAGTGAAATAATTCTAGTGGTTTACTTGTAGAGACAATATTTTTTGTATTAAACAAGGACCTGTTTGTTTCCCTTTAAGGCAAGCATTATATTCTCTGTCCTTTTAAAACTTAATGATGGGTAATCCAAGAACAAGTTCATTTTTAATGAGTTTATTTAATTGATGCATGCTAAAATGTGCTAGTCTCTTATGCCATAGCCAATTATCATCATTTTCATTGATTAAGCATATTGAGTCTAGAGAAGGTAATTCATTTAAATCAGCAATGTAACAATTACCGTCTCTTTCTGCTTTGAGAATAACTTTGTAGACACTCTTTCTAATGACTAGGCAATGGTTGGAATCAAACAGAACCCAATTGCCTTTATCACAGGTTTGGCTCACACTCAACAAGTTCTGATTAAGTCCTATCACAAACAGAACTTCTTCAATTGATGTTTCTGGGTTTCTTCCAACAATTCCGATGCCAACTATCTTGCTAGATTGATCACCACCAAAAGTAACATTTCCTCCTTTCTTATCTCTCAGTACAATGAATTTTTCTTTGTTTCCAGTCATGTGTCTTGAACAAGTACTATCAATGTACCACTTGTTGCTTTTCTTGGCCTTAAGAGACACCTGCAAAACATATTTTAGTTCTTTTTTTTAGGTACCTATATTTGCTTAGGTCCTTTCTTGTTAGTAGAGGTATCTTTGGGAACCCATTTCATTCCATTGTCATTTCCTTCTTTCCTGTATATACAGGTGGATGATACATGACCCTTCTTATTACAAAAGTGACTAGTGGAAAAATGGTTAGAGGAAAGAGATTCATGTCTAAAATAATGAAGATAGTATCTGTCCTTTTGATTTCTAGGGGCTGAAAATAACTCTATGTTTTGAGTTGATTTAATGTTATTAGCTTGCACATAATTTCTCTAGTAAAGATTGTGTTTCTTGCTTTTCAGATTCTCTTTGACAACATATGGGTCATATCCTAGACTAGTTTTACTTTGACTCATGACTTGTTTTCCCAACAATACTTTCAACATATCCTTACCTCTAGTGAGTTTAGTTAGAGCCTTATGGAAATAATTATTCTTATCTCTCAACTCAAAGCATGAGACGCGGACAGATGTGATGGAAGAAAAAAAAGGTTGTGAAGCAGTACAAGATGTATGAGGTTCATTTTCAAGCTTGTGTATTTTCTTTTTAGCTTGATTCAACTATTTTGATACTTTGACAAATTTAGTCATAAGTTCATTGAATGCATCATGCAGTTCATTGTAGGAAGGTTTAGAATCATTTACCTCAGAATAGCTGTCACTGTCTTGGTTATGATTCTTCTCCTCCTCTGCAACCTCTTGTGCCATTAAGCATAGATTGGCAATTTCATCATCTTCTGCTGCTTCCTCTTTATCTAAACTATCTCCCCAGATGGAAGATACAAAAGTTTTCCTCTTTTTCCCTTTGTCAGTCTTCTTGTCTTTTCCTTGTTTCTTACTCAGCAGAGGACATTCCCATTTGATATGTCCAGGTTTCTTGCATTTGTAGCATATGATGAAGTCTTTGTTTTCTTTCTTGCTGCTGGTGGCTCCATCTTTCTTTACAAACCTTCTGAATTTCTTCTTTCCATACATTTTACCAAATCTTCTCATCAGCATAGCTATCATTTCTTCATCTAGCTCAGCATCTTCTTTAGAATCATTATTATCTTTTGATTCTACTTTGAGAGCCAGGCTTTTATTTTTCTTGTCAGAAAATGAGGATTCTTTAAGGGCTTTCAACTTCCCTTCATTTTTTTCAAGGCTTCTAAATAGGGCTGTGACAGATGTCATTAATTCCCCTCTAGCTTCTTCTATCGCTATCACCTTTGGTTGGCATTCAATAGGCAAAGCTTTGAGAATTTTTCTGACTTTCTCAAATTAAGTGTATTCCTTCCCAAAGCTCTTCAGCTGATTCACAATGAGAGTGAATCTCTTCTACAAATCTTTGATGTTTTCACCTTCATTCATTTTGAAACTTTCATATTCACCTATGCAAGAATTCAATATGTTTTCTCTCACTCCAGTTGTTCCTTCATGATCAATTTCCAAAGTGTCCCACATACCTTTGATTGTTGTACATTGAGACACCTTGTAGAATTTGTCTTGGTTGAGTGCACTGACCAAGCAGTGCTTAGCTTTGTAGTTGAGTAGGACTCTCCTTTTGTCCTCCTCATTCCATTCCTTTTATTGGTTTCTGTTTGTACTTCCTATCATCTTGCAGTTTCATTAGAACAAAGTCTCCATTCTGGATGACTGGTCAAATGTCTAAGTCAATAGACTGAAAATAGATTTGCATCCTTATTTTCTAGTATCCATAATGCTCTCCATTGAAGCCTGGATGTCTATTAGTGTTATTTCCCTTAGGAAGAATGTTTTGACCAAAGCTAACCATGTATTCTCCCAGATTGTTAGATCATTCAATTAGGAGTTCGGGCTCTAATACCACTTGTTAGGTTTGCTAGCTTCGTAAGAGGGGGTGAATTGAGAAGTTTGAAGTTTTCTACAAAATTGAAATACAACAATGATAATAAAAGTTGCTGAAAAAGAGAGTATAAAATATAAAGAACAATTGTAAAGTAAATGAGGAGATGACACAGAGATTCATCCTGGTTCGGTTTATTCCACTTGAACTATATCTAGTGTTCAAGCCACCACTTGAGATTTCTCCACTATATCTTACAAGATTCAAATGTGTTCTTGCAAAAATCGCAGTATAGCTCAAGCTCAAACTTTGAGCCTAACAGAAAACTCTCACTCTTCTCACTCACGAGTAAGAACAAATCTCTTAGTGTTTTCTCACACTAAATGCTATCTAAAAGCGTGTAGAAATATACAAATCAAGGTATGAAATTCTCTCTCAAAAGAGCGGATATGAAAGTTTAAGAGCAATGAATGAGCTAAGCAGAAGGTAGGTAGGCTTTTAATGAACTAGAAATTAATTCTGCTGAGTTTTGATGTTTATATGTTTTTACTCATTCCCAAACAAATTAAATAGGATCCTATTTATAGTTTTAGAGTAAAACTATCAGTTGAAAGTAAGAATTAACCATTACTCTCAGAAAAATAGCCATTCACCTATCGCATTAAATGTATCTGACAGAGGTTATGCGAATAACCTCCTCAGGTTATGCGAATAACGGGTGATCATTGGCTCTTAGTTTCAACCTTAAGCTTTCATTATGTGGATAACCTAGCTAGGTTATATGGATAATGATCATTTCAGAATGACTAAGTTTTAGTTTAAGAACATTTTCATGGAAACCTACTTAGTTGTTCGAATAACATCTTACAAACATGAATACCTTTGAGGATTATTAGAATAACTTCTTAGGATGTTATTCCTTGTTTAGACAACATTAAATCTTCACAAACTAAGTTTTTGAAAAACATAGGTTATCAGGATAATCTCCCAAAATTATACGGATAACCCATTTAACAAAAGAGGTCCAATAGTTATGTAACATACGTTATGAGGATCACCTCCTTAGGTTATGTGAATAACAGGCAGCACAGTATAAGTGACCTTTCCTGTTCACTCCCTTATGTGAATAAGGTAAGCACCTTATCAGGATAACGAGCTAGACAGACCCGAGGACATGGTGCATGCCTTAGTTATGCGGATAATCTCAACCCTTTCATGAAAACGAAAAGTGAACACTTAGAAAAATATTGAAGTTGAGATTTTGTCTCTATAACTTTTAATTGTTATGCGCATAAGGTAAATTTTTTTATGAAAACCATTTTAAAAATATGAACTAATCATTAATTATTAAAATAGATGTCTCATTTAATATTAGGATAAGCAGAATTCAAAGCTTATCTATATTCTTTAACAAATGGATTTCTAAAATGTGTGTAAAAACTCTTCATCCATCAAGAATCTCCAACTTTAGTCTTCGTATGACTTGTGCTCCTTTGATATTTGATTTTCAAGCTCATTGTTATTTAGAATCATCAAAACCAACTGAATTAACACTTTTGAGTTTTATATTATTTTTAGCATGTATTTTATTTGGTCTCATTGTTGGGCTAATGATTAAGTATGACTTATGACAAATTTTGGGAGGGTCCCAATTCAAGATCAATATATTTTTTATTTAAACATATATATATATATAATTATTAGAAAAAAAATTGGGGGGGGTGTGAGGGTGGGGAAGAGGGGGGGTGGTGGTCCCTCCGCACGTGACTTCTTTTCACCAGGAAATTATGCTAATCTTTCTTGAGGTTTGGTTAAAATCCTCATGTTTTAAAAGTATTTAAGGCAATACAACTATATTTTTTTGCCATCCTAGACTTTATATCAGTTTGCACTTTGCAGGCAATAATTTTTCTTTTCTATGGAAGGGAGAATTTTGAAAAATGGTGGAGTGGTGAGAGAACTAACAATTTCAAGAGTTACTTTGATGAGTATATATGGTACATACTTGGAAAAGAGTATTGGTTGAGTTGAAGTGTCAAAAATTGATAAGATTACAAAAAAAAAATAGATATGAGACTTAGGAAAGGGTAAATGGGAAGTCCTACATTAGCTATTGCATAACAAAATGAGGGTGAGAGAGTCTAAAAAATGTAAGAGGTGAATGTTTTATGTAATGGGTAATGGTGTTAAAAAATGATTCAAACTAATTACACCGAATCAAACCAAACTGAATAAAAAAAAAAATCGATCAAAACCAATTTCAAATTAGGTCTGCTTTGATTTTTAAGTTAATAAAACCAATTGGGTTAGTTTAAGTTCAAATTTTTAGCTTTAGAAACTTGAACCAAACCGAATCAAATCTTTCAAATTTATTTAATACAATTTTTAATCAAAATTTTACTAGGCCTAAATTTAGTAACTTGTAGCCCAAGCCCATTAGACCTATAACATGGATATGACATCATGAGGCATCATTTTCATTCTTTCTTCATTCACAGCATGCCACACCTATTTGCTCTACTTTTGGTGCATATTACTCTTATTTTTTATATGCAGCTTTTGATAACGTGTCTTCCTTTTTTTTTTCCGCCAAAGTGTTTTCCAAAATTGACAAATACAACAATTCTTGAATATTTTTCAAATAAGCTATTAAAAGAATTAAAAAAGTTACTAAATATTATAAAAAAAAAAGGAGATAACATACTCATATGCAATATAAATGAATGTTGAATAAAAAAAGTTATTAAAAATGATTAAAAAATTTATTTTAGTATGATCCAATCTAATCCAAATCGAACCGAACCAAACTAACTTCATTAAGACCTGATCAAGTCCCAACTTTGGCGGAATCGATTGGTTCAGTTCAGTTTGATTTTTATTCAAAATCAAATAAAACTAAATCTTTGACAACCCTTAGTAATGGGCTTTCTTACCATTTGAGTTGAATTGGCTTAAAAATTTATTATATAAGAAATTTTACAAATTTATGAATAAATTGATAAATTTGTAAATTATAAATATAAATAATTTAATAAAATTAATTTATACTAATTAAATTATACCTATTAAATAATATTCAATAATAATTTAAACAGGCTTGACCTAGTAGATTTTAGGTTAGACTTTACTTAAATAGATTAGGCCTATTTAAGTACATATGCCTACCTGTAGACAGGGATAAGTCTAGTCTATTTAACTAAATAGATAAGATCAAGTTAGGTCTTATACAAGTCAAGTTGTAGGCTGCTAAGCTATAAAGCATTGATACTTCAAAAAAGTAGATACACCCGTATTCGATACACGATACGATATGATACACGTACTATACTTGTGCATACGTTTCAATTCGTACCACTTTGTACCTATCTGTATCACTTCAAATTTTTACATTAAAATAAGGTTATTTGAAATTATTATAAATATTTTATGGTTTATTTTAACATTTATACTATACTTTTTAGAATATTTAATGCTCATTTTTATTTTAATAGGTAAATTTATTAATTATACATATAAATAGTTATATAAATAATATTATATAAATATATATCTCTCGGACCCGTATCTTAAAATTTTAAAAATTATTGTATCTTTCGTACCATACTGTATCATATCTGATACATGTACCTATATCAGTGCTACATAACTACTAAGCTATTTCTACCCTTAAATAACCATATAGATGTTTATGCATATAAATAAAAGAATAAAATATTTTGTCCTCCCTTCTATTTCGCCTTAATTACAGTAACCTCCCATTTATTTTGGAAACCTATATAATATGATGATTTAAAGTTATAAAATTATTCATTAATTAATTTTATAATATGATAGATAATTTTAAAAATATATGTATTAACATTTTTTTTGCTAGCCTAAGTGTTTAAATTGTTTTTAAACAATATTCACATCAAAAAGGGTATTTTGGTCTAAAAACAATTAAATATATGATTTAATAGTCAATTAACTATTTAAATGAATGAAAACTAAATCTTAAAATAGAGCAGAGATTTATATAGCATAAACTTTGATTTCAAGAGAGATCTACATAGGTTTTCAAAATAAAAAGGAATTCAATATTTTTTACTCTAGATAAAATTAAACACTAACTATAATCAATATATCATTCAAATATATATATATATATAAGTCAAATCTTAACTAGATTTAATTATAGTTACTCTTTCTTCAACCATTTTTTTCTTTTTTTCCCCATTTTTTCCAATTTTTTTACTTTCATTTATATATATATATACTTTTTATTTATCAAATTAATTAGCTGTAACAAGTCATAAGAAAATCATAACTAAATATCAAATCTTAATAAATTGTTTATTTATTTATATTTATTTTAATAATATAAATATATATTAATAAATTACTTAATGTTAATTTTTACATTTGTTATGATTTCTTTTTAACAAATATCAATCTTTGAATTAAGGATTAAACTTATATACTTTTTTTTATATATTTTTCAATTTCATACTATTATCCAATTAAATTTAACATGTAACATGTAGACCTTTTAAATTTGTTAAAATTTAAGAAGTTAATACTTTTAATACATAATTAATGACCCAATCTATAATATATTAAAAATAATCTATATGTTAATTTTTAATTAAAAAATAATATAAAAAGTACATAAATACAAACATATAAGTATTTTTCATAATTAAAATATATGACTAAAGGAAAATAAAAAAAAGAATCAATAAAATATTGATGATGAATCCAAACTAGCACATCGCTCAATGTTTCCAAATGGCTTCTGCATCGACCTAATGTTGGAGAATAATTATATTTCCAAGCCCATGAATAGGAAACTGAGGATGAATTGAAAACAATGGCACATTTCATCTTCTAGAAAGTACGTCATTTCAGTATATGAATATAAATAAACCAAGCCTCCGAATCTGCATAAAGAGGGGGCTCACAGTTTCAGATTGATCATGATAGCAGGAAGGAAGAGAAACCAAGAAATTAGCGAATGTTTGACATTGAGTGAAGAGCCCTTTAGTTGAACTAATAACATGGAAAGGATGAGACAGTATATATATATATGTGTGTGTAGATATATATGTGTGTATGTATATTTCCTATTTGGGCCAAAGAGCACCATTGGCCCCCAAAAAAAAAGTCATATAGCTCATTTTCTATTTGGGTCATATTGGTAAAAGAAAAATATAAGTGCAATTCTTTTTAAAAAAAAAAGGAACAGATAGTCCAGAATCCCATTAAGTATGAGTTAGATCAATCTAACCTGGCCAGACCAGACCAAATCATGGGTTTTTAGACCAGACCCGAGCTTTTTACAAGACTAGACCACGGGTTGATGTTAAACCCAGTTTAACCCGATCTCCTTCCACCTGTACAGAAAATTTTACAAAGAAAAAAATAAAACCTATTAATTTAAGGACTAAACTTATATACTTTTTTTTATATGTTTTTCATACTATTATCCAATTAAAATTTAACTTGTAGATCCTTTAAATTTTTTTTAGTTTAAAAAGTAAATATTTTTAATATATAATTGGTGACTAAATTTATAATATATTAAAAAACAATTTATATGTTAACTTTTGATTGGAAGTGGTCTAAAGGGCATTTTGGTCTTGGGTTGATGAGACCAAGTTAATATCGGACTAGGGCCACTTGGGTTGGACAGGTCTGAGTTTTTTCCCCCTATCCTTAATTTACTGAATTTTTATCATGATATAATGAAGTTTTGATATTAATCCTTTACTATACTATGTTATTTTTATTTTTTAATTTTAATTTATAATTTATTATTTTATTTATGCTATTATTCTTATTCAAATTCAGCAACTGAACACTCCATTAAATATATATCTTTCAGCATCTTCAACATAAAATTATTAATTATGATTTATTAGATTAATTTTTCACAAATTAATTTTTTTTCCTAAATCTATAGTACATTTCGGTCAAAAAAGAAATCTAAAGTATTAATATTCATTTTAAATAATTTGAATTAGTTTTTTTAATAATTTTCTATTTCATAACAACAATATATTTTCATTTGATTTCATATTTTCTTTGTAACAATTTTTAATCTTGAAATCATTGGTTTTCTTTTCCATTGTAATATTTACTGGATTTTTATTAATATACAACCAAGTTTTAAAATCATTCTTGTATGACAATACGCTTCAAATATATATTGTAAGCCACCAACAAAGTCTCTGCATTATTCTTCTATATCAATATGTATTAATATGTATCAAATATGTATTGTTAAAATCCAGTAAATATCATTCTTGCATATCAATATGTTAAAATCCAGTAAATATCATTCTTGCATATCAATATGTATTGTTAAAATCCAGTAAATATCATTCTTGCATATCAATATGTATTAATATCATTCAAGACAGTGACTCTTGTAAGCCACCAATAAAGTCTCTGCATTATCTCTAAACCTGAAGATATACTTTTTCAAGAAAATGTGCTCAGGCATTTCCAGCGCTACAATAAAACTTGGTTTCTTCCTAAGTAAATTTTCAGAGATCAGCAGCTGCATAACTCTGTACCGAGGAATCACCCTATCCTCCATGTTATACATCAAAACCATAGGCCTATGAACAAGCACTGACTTAGGCAGCATAATTCCATTCAAGAAGAATTCAAATCCAAACCTGAGTTTCTTCTCAGTTGTTCGAAGCAAAAATGGAGCTCTTCTGAACATTAGCATGCTCTCATCTTTGGAAAACCCATAACTCTGAACTAGCTTCAACCTTTTTTCAAATGCTTCGATGCTCAAACCATTGATTGCTAGGATCGCGTGCACCAACATCCTTGAATTTTCACGGAAACCCAGGTTTACAGCCCGCGAAACAATGTTTCGAAGCAGAGACTCTGGTGTGGTGAAAAGCAGAGACTGTCTTTTGAGTAAGTGAGAAAGCTGAGATCCAATGATCCCACAACGCTCAAAGAAGGCAGCATTACGCAAAATTTTCCGGTGACTTGAGAGTATCCGGCCAGTTCTATGCAACACTTTAACAAAATCTTTCTCATTGCAAGCAATTTTCCTAACGGTCTCCACAGAGGGTACCAAGGTTTTATTCAAACTATAAGTCAGAAGAACTGAATTCTTGGAAAGAAACTTGCCCAGCTCAGAAATCTCAAAACCCAGTAGCTGAAAGTACTCAATTTTTGGCTTCAGGGTTTTACTGACATCTGAAAACAGTATTTGGGGTGTTAGAGAAACCATAGATTGAATATGGGCTTCAGAGAAACCGATCTGTTTAAAAAAATCCAGGACAGACAAGGGTTGTTGGGGGCACCTAGCGTGAAGAACTCGTTTTGAGATATAGATGGACTGAGTTTTGGAGAATTTGAAGTTTGAACTTAGGTAATCAATGATGGAAATGTGTTCCTTTGAGGCCTGAGTTGGTGAAGAGACAGAAGAGAACAGAGAAAGGAAGGATCTGGAAGCGATAGATGACAAATTATCTTGAGAACATGAAAGGGTGGGGTAGAATTTGAGAAATTGCATGACTCCACTAGAATGTGTCAAAATCTTTCGCACTGAACAGACATAAGACCACATACTGAGACTACAAATGGAAATTTCAAGTTAATTTCCTTTCCAAATTAGCTGCCGATGAAAATGCCTCACTAGTTACCACTGAAGCTGTCCATAAATAAAGTCATTGAGCTATTAACTGACTCTTGCTTCTGTATAGATGCTTCTTTTGGACTTGTTAATTGTCATTTCTCCTGCGAGACATTCAAATCAACAAAGTGTTAATATGATGAACTAGCAAGATTTTATCACAATATCTAAAGCAACTTTTTAAGTGTAGAATCAGATATTTTAAATGTCCACAAATCTTTAAAACAGTTAAACTGCATCTAGTGAAGGAAAAAGCCAAGCAAAACAAACACTACTAGACAATAAACAAACAAAACTTCCCCAAGAAGAACAGCAGTTAGAGAATACACAGTTCAAACCAACAGCTCTGAATCATTGCAGCATCATCACAAGAGAAGATGTTGCATTTCCACCCAATTTATTGGTATTGTAGAGCCAAATCAATCAAAGTCTTTTTCTTTCTGTTGATAATCAAAGCTTGTTTAAAAACAAGACAGACACACAGGAAGGATGGAGCTTAAACTAGCAGAACTAGGCTGTTCATAAGTCTAGCTCATGAGAATTCTCACCTTAAAACATTGTTGAGATACTAAAAAGATAGTTTACGGATCAAGAATTTCGTTATTAAATAAAAAACTTAACAATCATGCTAGACAGTTCACATGCAAGTCCTTTCTCATGAATTACACTTATTATTGCAAAGTTAGGAAAATGTGAACCCAAATTCCTCAAGGTGTTTCTGCAACAAGAAGCTTAATATAGTCATTCTAATTTCCAGCAGTCAGTTTAAACCACGTAAACAATTCAGAAGCCCACATATCCAAACTATACAAGAAGTCATTCCTTCATTCCAACAACGCCACCCATGTGTCCTAAAGTCCAAATCAATTTGATGAACAATAAAAGCTCTAAACTTTAAGATTGACACGTCAGATAATCAGACGGATTTTATATTTGAAAGGCTGAGCTCTAAACGGCAATGCTCCAAACTGGGGATATAACAACTCAAACAACTCGACTCATAAATCCACAATGATAAAACAAAAAAATAGCATTTCAGTCCATTTCACCAACACCCACAATATGTGATGCCCTGTTTGATTTATGTCAAAAAACACTGGAGAAAAAGGAATGAAAACAGATTTAACATGACAGGTTTGGTTGCTTGCTTCGATTTTCATTCCGTCCAACTGGGAATGAAGATTCTGCCAATTGAAGGAATGATCAATCCATCTCTAAAACGATGGAATCCGAGGCATTCTTGGAAAACTTCAGTGAATCTCCGAAGTGCCCTTGCCAACTGTTCGGTATTTTTATTTCTTCTGGCACAACTCCTGCAACAACTTGCCAAGCGCTTTCCTTCCCACCAATGCTGCAAAAAGAAGAATTTAACTAATGAGAACCAACAAAAAAGAAGCTCGCACATACCTTAATAAAGCTCAGAAGATCCACTCTCAAATTTCCTTCTCAGTTGAAACTTCTCAGCAAACATGATCCATTAAGAAAAGACCTTCAATACGCCACCGAGCACCAACTGCAATTGGTTTTTCTACTCATATATGTGCCGAACTCACTACCTAAAGATTCAGATTAAGCACCTAGTGTTGCTGGATACGGCGGATGATTCAGGGAAGGAGGTTTTTTGGGTCAAAAGGGCTTAGGGAAGATGGTATTTCGCTGCTTCATTTTATACATGTCCCTAATTTTTTTTTTTAAAAACCAAAAGAGTGCGTAATTTTAATATTTTCAACTAAAAATATTTTTCAAAATAAAAATAATCATTTAATTCCAACATTTTTTATATTGTTATTTTATTAATCTTTTTTCATAATTGATAATAACAATTTTTTATTAACAATATTTATTTAATATTTACTTATATTTAATAGTACCCTTTTCTTTCTAATTTTGTTCTTGACATTTTTTCTATGTTTTGCTATTTAGAAGTTATTTAACAATTATATAATTATTTGTTATTAGCTATTAAATTGATCATTTTATTATCAATAATAGTAAAATAATTTTAAAAATTAAAACGAATATTTTACAATTTCTATTCAATACTTGTACAAAATGTTTTTTTGATAATTAAATAATTAATAATGAATATTTTAATATATTTTTATAATGTAGATATTATAATAATTTATTATTTTTTCTATTTTATAATATTTTTATTCTATTTTATGATATTTTTCTCCATATAAACGCATAAAAAGTTTAAGGGCATGACTAACAATATTTTTTATTTTATTGTTCTCAAAATAATTTTGTAAGACTGTTTTTAAAAATAAATTTTAAAAATAAAAAATAAAAATTTTGTTTAAATGGTTATTATCAAAATTATAATTAGTAAATATTAAATAAATTATTTAAAATTATAACTTTATTATTAATAAAATGGATATTTTTTTATTTTTATTTATATTTTTTAAAATAAAAATTATAAAATATCTTAAAAATATTCTAAATTTTTTATTTTTTTATTTTTTTTATTTTTTAAAATATTTTATAAAAAACAGGTTTAAGATATAAATTTTTTTTTATTTTTAAAAATAAAAAACTGTTTTAGAAAATAGCTGCCCCTAAGCTTCCATTCCTTTCTTTCATGAAAACCAGACCTTTCATGAAAACCAGACCAGAGCGTCAAGCCAAACCAGCCATAGATACTATAACCAGGGAACCAAAATTTGCAGACACCTTCACTATGCATTACATACTTTGTGGGATAAGAAGCAAGAACGGGGAAATCTCATTACTGAACAAGCACCAACCCCAGCAAGAGCATCTCATTTACTCCATCCTCGCCCATAATGGAAAAACAAAATCCAAGAACCCATAGCTAATGAACCAAAATCAGAGAATCCATAGCTCATAAAGCAAAATAGAAACTCAATAACACAAAGTTAAGGGGGAAAAACATATATAGCATTGCCCCTTATCAGGAACCAAAGTGAGAAGCAAATTGCAGAAGCTAGAAAAGGGAGTTCAACCGGTTACCTCTCTCGATCAAACAGAGAGCATCCAAACTACCCAACTGAGATGCACAACGGTGGGGCAGCTTGTTGTGAGACGTCCCACCTGCCGCCTTTGGAGAGCTTTACTGCGATTGCTGAACGTCCCTCTTTCGAAAGAAAAACCAGCTTCTGTTACTTAGGAAGAAGAAATAAGGTTAAAATTATCGAACGGTTAGAATCGTTTGGAAAATGAACGGTTAAGATCGTCTTTATTAAAGTCGTCGTGTCATTTAATGAGTGCAACACTGACCGTCGACTACGCAAACGTCTGAGATGCGACCAATCATACATGCTGGATCACCATCCCTTTACTTACGCGCGTAAGAAGAATCTAGAGCGTTTCCACCTCGAAGTAGCATCTTCCTTCCATTGAAGCCCTCTTTTTCAGATATGCCTAATGCTTGAAATAGGGTAGAGAACTTCTCTTTCTTTTTGATGCTTTTACCTGCTTCAATGTCATAAGGAAGCCGAAACCATGAAATAGGGTAATTCTTGAGAATGAGTTTGCATTCTAGTAGAGCAAAGCATTTTTTCACATTAAACCCCATCCTTTCATATTCTCTAAGGAATTTGTCTATATCCTTTATTTATCTGGTTTCTACTGTTCCTTCGCCAACTCAAGCCTAAACGGAACACTTTTCCATCATTGCTTACCTCAGCACCAACTTCAAATTGTCCATAGCTACCTCGGCCTATATCTCAAAAACGACTTTCTCAAGCCAGGTGCCCTCCAAATCCCTGGTCCGTGCTTAATTTTTTTTAGAGAGAGTAGAGAGAGTGCATGAACTCTATTGATGAGTGAATTGCTTCTTTGCTACTTGATGGAAAGTAATCGCTTAGTTTTGCATTCTTGTTGGGAAACTTACTTGTGAGATTATAAAGGGAATTGGGTTTTGCTTAGGATGGATGAAAGTCTATTTCTTTTAAGTCTATCTTATAATTATGCTCTAAAGGCTTCACTTGCCTATTATTGTCTGCTGATTTTTTTCAGAGATGAAGCTGAAAATTGAGTGCCTTCAGCTTCTAGGGATTGAGGGTTCTGAGTTGGGTGAGCTTCTTTCAAAGAATTCAACTCTTTCGAGTTATAATTTGGAAAAAAAAAAAAATCGGTGGTCCCCTTTCTGGAGACTCTTAAGAAAATTGCTTACAATAAGAAAGATTTTATTTAAGTGCTTCACATATCTGGGACCTGGAAAATCCCAAATCACCGGAGAATTTTGCACAATGCTGCTTTCTTTGAGAGTTGTAGGATCATTGGATCGCAGCTTTCATTGTTACTGACATGATATTCTAGGCTTTTTGCTGCACCAGAGTCTTTGATTCAAGATTATGTTTTCAAGAATGTTGGTCCCTGCAATTGGGGCAATCAGCTGTTTAAGCATGAAAAATTTTAACAGAGTCTGAGTTGATCTAAGCTTGTGGGTTTTCTGAAGTTGAGATCATGCAAATATTTAGAAGAGCTCCACTTTTGCTTCAAGTTTCTGAGAAGAAACTCAATTTTGGAATTGAAGTGTTCTTGGATACAATTAAACAGCCAAAGTCAGTGTCGGTTCATAAACCTGTGATTTTGATGTATAGCATGGAGGACAAGGTGACTCCTTGACACAGGGTTCTGCAGATGCTAATGTCAAAAGATTTAGTCAATAAGAATCCAGGTATTGTTAAAGTGTTAGGGTTACTGGAGAAGATATTCTTGCAAAAGTATGTTTCGAAGTTTAAAGACAATGCTGAGGTTTTATTGGTGGCTTATAGGGATCACAGTTTGGAACATCCTTCTACATTATAATCATCATTCACCAATCAAAAGTTGTTTTACAGGCTTCTTTTGAAGCAGGATTTGAATATGCTTTGATTGAGTGGAAGAAAATGAAAATTTAACTTAAAAATTGTTTGATTTCGATGGATTCATATCTTACATTTTCAGTAACTTTAGGATGTTTGATTAGGAAAATTTTCTTTAACATTGTAATAGCGGCCACTGCAAAGGAAATAAATAGTCATGAATGTCTGGTATTATCATAATTCACTTATATGATATTCTGTCTTATCACAACATAGAGTCTACACCATGAAAGTGCAGTGGACAGATGAGCACTTTTGGTGATAGTCTTGTGAGGACAAATCAGATCACCAGCAGCGTACTGGGGATCATGGGAGATCATATAAAAGCAGTCGCAAAATCAATTTATGTGAGAGAGGGTGGTGTGGGTTTTTTTTTTTTTTTTTGGGGGGGGGGGGTGTGGTGTTGGAGATGCTGGAGTGATTTCTTAGTTTTGCATTCTTGTTAGGTAACTTACTTGTGAGATTATAAAGGAAATTGGGTTTTGTTTAGGATGGCTGAAAGTCTATTTCTTTTAAGTTGGTCTAATAATTATGCTCTAAAGGCTTCACTTGCCTATTGTTGTCTGCCAATTTCCAATATCTGTTTTTGCAACATTTTGTGATTATATTCTGATTATCTCCCTTGTCTGTAAAGCTAGTTTTTCCCATTCTTATTATGATTAATCTTTATGGGTGAATTTGTTTGGTAAGTATACTGTATGACACCTATCTGGTTTCCTATAAATGGCTAATTCACAATTATATAATTCTCTGCTAGCATTTGCAAACATGTTAGAAAAACAAATAATTGAGCCTTTTCATAAAATGTTCTTGATTATAATTATTTGGTCTAATACTTTCATTCCCTTCAATACTGCTTTGCATTCAATATAAATTTTGTCTTTGTATATATGAAGAAAGACAAATTTAGTACTAGTATTTTCATATTGTGCTTTTACTTTCAGCTTTATCTCCTGTTTGGTTTGAGGGGAATGGAGAGGTTTGGTTCAATAAAATTAGTAGGAGGAAGGGAGGGAAAATTTGCAGCCTCCTAACCCTCCCCTCTAAAATATCCTCATACTTTTTGAATGGTTCATGAGTGCTCCTATCCCTGTCTTCTTCAATTCTATCACAGACTTACTTGAGCTTGTCCAGCTATCACCTGTTACTTTCACCCATGCCTCCGAGTTCTGCTCCACAGTCACCATCACAAGCTGGGTCAGAATTTGCCGTCGACTTCCACAGCTCCTCCTTCAACACCCTTGCCTCGCACAGTTGCCATACGGTATGCAATGCTGCTCATACACAGCTCGACCTTCAACGTGTCACCATATAGTATTTCATATTTTGCAATTTTCAGGAGTCGTAGGCTCAATCTATTGTGTCTAAACGTTCTGGGTACTTTAGAATAGTGTGAGTTTGCTTCTTTTTTCTGGGTTTAGTTGTCAACCATTACTTCTCATTTTGATTCATTATGTAGTCTGTCTTATTTGACCCACAATAGAATACTTCATAGGTTATGTTTGCCTGGAATTAATTAACTTCGTTGATGACTTTATAGCCTCGTTTCATTGCTTTTTTTTTTTTTTGGGTTGTAATATGTTCATAATTGTAATATGGTCATAGAATACTTTGTAGGTTTTGGTTGGCTGGATTCAATTAAGTTCTTTGATGATTTTTTTCTTCATTTTGGATCTCAGATTCATTTAGTCTGGTTATGGTTGGCTCTTAAGCGGCTCATCTACTGTATCAATGGAATCAGATTCAAATATTATGCTGCCTGGAATTAATTAACTTCTTTGATGATTTTATAGCCTTGGTTTCCTCTTCGTTGGCTTCCATCCAGCATAATAATGGTTCTGTATACTTTGCTTGGAGTGGAATAGCTTGTTGCTGTGATGGTACATAATTGACTTGGTTTGTGATTCCCTCTTAATATACAAATTATGGTCTCCCTGTGGCATCTTGTTAAAGAGAATAACTAGCCAAGTTTCTAAGAACCGTGATAATTAGCATCTCAAATCAAAGTATATGTCCTTAAGGGTAAATTTAGTAATGGAAAGGATGGTTAATTGTGTAAGATTCCATCTTTCTTTCTCTCAACTTTCTTTTCTCGCTGAAGAGATTCATTTTTTTTTTTTAAAGTTTGCTTCGGTTTGTTAAAGTGATTGGATTGAAAAAAATTTCTTTGGTGAGAGGTTTGAGCATAACTTGTTTGGCAAATAAAGTAAATTTTAATGTGATTGCTTTGCAAGCATGCATTATAACTTATTGAAATCTTTTTTCTTGGTATGTTAAATGGAATCTAATGATGACTTTTTGATCAAATGGTGGGATATGCGCCGAAGACTAGTAGCTCACATCGTATATCTTGTTGCCTATTATTATTTGGTTAGGATGTGTAATAAGAGAAAAATAAGTTATATAGGATGAGCTCCAAGAGAGATATTGGGGTCAACAAGAAGAGCAAAATGGTGGCTATGACCAAAGACTTTCCACAATTAGGTAAAATCAAAGGAGCGATAGGTGATATAGCAAGTACATTTTGAGATGGGAATATCATACTTAGAGAGAGATTTAACCCACAAATTTCAGGTGAAGAAATTTTAAAGCTGATTGAAGAAAGTGGGTGTAACATTGAGAAGATCCATGATATTTATTGCTTCCTCATGAATGATGTTGCCAAACTCAGGACAGTTATTCAATGCCCACCTCGGCTGCCCAAGCAAGTGATAATGAAGATGATCTTTGACTGCATGTTTAAATTGTAGTTCTCAGTTGATATTTTATTGTATGCTCTATGTTTGAGCACTTTTATTAGCATGGTGTCCCAGTCACTATTTTGTTCGTGACATCTGTTAAAATGTGGGAATTATTCCCTTTTGTCTATGACATTTGGTACAATGTTGGAATTGATTCCTTTTTTCGTCTCTGACATTTGTTAAAATGTGGGGATTGTTTCCTAGTAGTACAAGTTATTGGTCCCATACATATATGTAACAATAAAATTTGAAAATGAATATTGTTTCTACAATGGATGTACTCTGTTGTATACATGGGCTTCGTGAGAAGAAAATGATACGTTTAATGGGTTAATTACAGAGTTGTTAAAATTGGATCGTGTTGTTAGAATTCGGTTGGACATATAGTTCAATTAGTTGAATTAAAAATCAGCACCTAGTTGGATCCAAAAAAAGAGGGAGAATTGGTGATTTCATCATAGCCAGTAAAAATTGGTCAAGAATTGGTAGAATCAGCTAAGAAATGGTAGAAGTGGTTAAATTATTTTTTAATTATTTTTTATTTTTTAATTTTAAGGTAAAATAGTTTTTTTTTACTAAATAGCATTTTTATAATTTTTTATATTATAATATTATTTAAGTATTATTATGATATAAAATTAATAAATTTACTCAATAAATAATATGATAATAAATTATTATTTAATTATTTTAAATTCAAAATATTATTATAAAAGAATATTAACTTATTTATATTTTAATATTAAGTTAAGGAAACTTATTAATAATAGTTTTTTTTTAAATTTTTTATATAATATGTGGTTAAACTATTAAATTTTAAACTAGTGTCTTAACCAATTAAATGATTGGTTTGGTTTTAATAACATTAATTGATTATCTAATTATTTTGAAAATGATTGCTTTGCAATTAATTATTTTCATAAGCATCCATAATGAAATATATTATAAATATATATTATACATTCATAATTATATATTAATAAAAAAAAGGGAAAAAAAATAGGAAAATAGCTTAAATATGATAAGAGTATAATTGTTTATTTGTGATTATTTTTCTTCCCCTTCATTCCTAAATCAAATAAAGTAACATTAAAATCTTTTTTTTCCCCGCCGCTCCAATAAAATCGCCCCCTTCCCCCTTTTTGTATTAAACCAAACATTGCATTAGAGATTTTTAAATCTCAATTTCTAATGATCCAAATCTTAGAAGTTATAAACAATTATTACCTCTATTCCAACACTCTTCTTATTTAAGATTATGACACGTAAATTAATAAATAATATAAAATTTTACTATACATTGACAAAACTCATATTTAATTAATCTATGTTGTAATGAAAAGGGAGAAGAAGAAAAAGATTACATTAATATATAGTAGTAAATGACGGTATAATTGAAAAAAAAATAACTAGGCTTTAGAATTCAAAAACAATAAAAAATTTGAAATAAAATAAAATGTCTAAAACAAGAGTTTTAGAACAGATGGAGTATTATAAAAGATCATATCATGCATCATCCATCTCGGATGCTTCGTATATTTTAGGGATGGCACTAATATTGTCCAAATGCTTTTGGTAGAAAGAATAACCCACATCTAGAAAATCATGTTTTCCCTTCAATTTCCTTTTCCTTTCCATTTCAATCATGATATATATATAAATAATACTATTTTTTATTGTTGACTCATTGATTTAAAATTCCCGTTCAATCAACGAAGATTGATTTGATTGATAAGAATTTCTTACCTTTTGAATTATTGTCCTAAGTTCAAATAAGTTGTTGAGCCCTAACCCACTTAAATAAACATAAATCAAATTCAAATTTTTAAGAAAATTGAAAAACTGGTAGAAACCACTATAAATGAATTAATAAAAGAAATATTTAACTAATTGACAAGAAATTTAAGTTCACAGAAATCTCCAGATTGTCACCTGTACCTACAAAGAATAATTTTCTATTTCTTGACCAACACAAAAAAATAATTTTCCAAATAAAAAAAATATATAGCTTGAGGACATTATTATTCTTTTCCACATATAATACCAAACCCAGTTAGCATCTGCACCGCGTAAGTCTCTTTCTTTTTCAATATTTTGGATCTGCTCCAAATCACACCTCAATAGGGTCAACGCCCATAAACACACATCTTAATGATGGCTCACAAACCTGCATGAACTCAGAAACTACGATGAAGTAATAATTGAATCCAAAGCAAAAGCCTCCAGCTTTCCCAACTTGCTAAAGCTGGCTCCAGCTTTCAAACACGCTTTCCTTCCTTTCCTATACCTATATATATGTCTCTGCATCTCTAATCTCTCACATATCAATTCAAACACAATCTCTCTCTCTCCCTCTCTCCGTCTCTCTCTCTCTCTATCTATCTATCTATTGTCAAAATGGCTCCCACTGGTAATGGATTTTATGTGGCTATGGTGATTGGGATAGTGTTCAGCTCAATGGTGGCTTCATGTGCTGCAAACTTCTTCCAAGACGTTGACCTCTCGTGGGGTGGCAATCGTGGGAAGATATTCAATGGAGGCCGGTTTCTGTCTCTTTCTCTGGACAAGTTCTCTGGTTCTGGCTTTCAGTCAAAGAAACAGTTGCTTTTTGGGAGGATTGATATGGACATCAAGCTTGTTGCTGGCAATTCTGCTGGCACTGTCACTACTTTCTACGTACGTTTCATATTCTTAATTTGCTTCTCCACTTCAAACTGTATCTATTTAAGTGAATCAGGTCTCTAACTTACATATAGTTAACCAATTTCTGGAAGTCACATTGGACCCGACGTATAATTATATGTTTGTTTATAACTTGCTTGTGTAGTTGTCTTCTCAAGGGCCAAATCACGACGAGATTGACTTTGAGTTCTTAGGGAATTTAAGTGGGGATCCTTATATTGTTCACACCAATGTCTTCTCTCAAGGCAAAGGCAACAGAGAGCAACAGTTCTATCTCTGGTTTGATCCCACCAGAAACTTTCACACTTACTCTATCGTCTGGAGTCCTCAGAACATCATGTAAGTGATAGAAAATCAAAAGAGCAAATTACATACTCTAAGATGGTCTGCTCTAACTCTGTATTCATCACACATAATTAATAATATATATATATATGCCATTTATATGTAACCAATTTCATCATGTTGGTTAACTGCAGATTCATGGTAGATTTCATTCCCATAAGGGTTTTCAAGAATGAGGAATCTCATGGTGTTCCCTTCCCTAAGGACCAACCTATGAGAATGTATTCCAGTCTTTGGAATGCAGATGACTGGGCCACCAGAGGAGGTTTGGTTAAAACTGATTGGTCAAAGGCTCCTTTCACAGCTTACTATCGCAATTTCAAAGCCACTGATTTGTCGTCTTCATCATCATCAAACTCATTCTCTGATTCTAATGTGCGAAGCAGTGAGCTTGATGCTAATGGCAGAAGAAGACTCAGATGGGTACAGAAGCACTTCATGATCTATAACTATTGCACTGATCTCAAGCGATTCCCTCAGGGCCTTCCTCCTGAATGCAGGCGCTCACGCTTCTAAAGATTTTTTTGTAAAATATTTTTGGTATTCTATTGATTCTTTTGTCAATATGTTGTATTTTATATTTATTATTTTTTCATGTCTAATAAATTGATATATTCTTTCCTTTGAGTCAAATGAAATTAAATTCTTAATTTGAACAGTGGAGAAATGGTTTCGCTCACCATGTTTAATTTAGTCATGTTGGAATTGTTTTTATTCAATTACAATTGAAGAAATTAATGGTTGGGGTTCGATTCCAAACAATTGTGTATGAAGCATACTTAATTGAGAAATGTGTCTCCCCATTATTCTCTGTATTTCCATAGAGATTAGTCTTTATTATCACATGGTGATACTCCTAATCTATAAAAAAAAAAATGTTAAAAGTATTAAATGTTGTCACCAGGGTATTTGGTTGTAACTCTTGTTGGTTCACCACTGCCATCCTCTTCTGCCGTGCCGACTCCACCTTCATTTGCCGCGGTTGTGACCAAGAAGGTGTCTCGACTTTGACCACCAGGCATGTAAGACTTTCCACCAATGAACACCTGACTATTTAGGTTCACACTTCAACTTTATTTTTTTATTTTTCCTTTTTTTGTTTTCCCTCTAACTCTTTATTGTTACGCGTGCCAACACATCTAGGTCCCATTGTGCCAAGTTTAGCAATCGTTTATGGGGTTTATTAGTGTAAAATGCTCCAAAAGTTTATTTATAATGCCTATAACTTCTAAAAAAAAATACTTTTGAGGTATATTTGCATTTTAACCCTGAAAAAAATTGGTCTTATCTTTGACTAATAATTAACATTATGAGTTTATTAGTGTAAAGTGACAATTGCTTCAATTTTAAAACATAGTCAGCAACATTACTCCCAAAGTTTGTTTAGAGTATCCATAGTTTCTTGAGAAATATTTCTGGGGTTAATTTGCCATTTAACCCCTTTATTTAAACAACTTAAGAGAGGTGGAGTCAATTTGAATATCAAGATATACCTAGAATGAAAGCAGCAATTGTTTAAACATTGGCTTTTCTTTTTTCAATAAATAAGGTATTAAAAATTAGACTGACCATTGAATCAGTTGAAGCATTTGTTCAAGATTCAATGGCTGGACTAGACTCAGACCAGTTATGAATAAATTAATATATTTTAAATAATATAAATAAAAAATATAAAAGATATTTATTCATGATCATAAAATTAACATTCAATCTAAGATGAAAAATAAATTTAATAATTTTTTAATTTTATATATCATATAGAAAACTAAAAATATTATTAATAAGTTTTATAACCTAATATTAAAATATAAATAAATTAATATTCATCTATAATTATATTTTGAATTCAAAATGGTCAATTACTATTATATTTTCATACTATTTATTAAATAAATTTATCTTATTAATATTTATATATCATAATTATATTTATGCAATATTATAAGATAGAAAGAAAAAAATTTATAAAAAAAATAATATTATTTTATTTTAAAGACCAAAAAAACATTTAAAAACTTTTTAAAAATAAAAATAAGACCAATTTAAATCAGTTTTGTATTTGTTCTTGATCGGTTTTAGCTGATTTTTTACCGGTTCTGAACTTTCTCGATCTTCATTTATAATCAGACTGGATCTGGCATTGGTTCCCAATTGAACTAGTCAGTCCAGCCCTTTTTTTATTCCTTGCTAAATATCCAACTTTAATAGGTATGTGATGTCATTTGAAAATAGAAAATAAAAGAAACAAAAAGATTACATTTAGATATAGTAGGGAGAGTGGAAGGAGAGCTTGATGTAGTGAAAAGAAGAAAAAGGAGCGCTTAGATGGGAGAGCTTGGCACTATAGAGCATGTATTCATTATAACTATTGAATAAATGTCTTTAAAAAGTTAGGGCTAGTTTTGTAATTATAATATTAAGTACAAGTCATTCAATTATTGATGTCTAATCTGGCGGGGTAAAAAAATTGAGTTTATGATGCTTAGGAGGTCATATTTAGCAATTTCATTGTTTTATAAAAAATTCTCTCAAATAGTAGCTCAAACTATTTAGCTGACTCACTCTATTCCCCTCTCTTTTTAAAAAAAAAATTCTCAAACACTACCTTTAGGAATGGCAAAAATATGACTAAAAATAATTAATGTCTTGTTAAAATTCTAAAATAATAGTTGTTTTGAAAAAAAAAATTAAAAGCAAAAATTATTTTGAACAAGGGAGTATCTTAAAATTTAATGAAAAATTGCTCAGTAATTAATCATATAATTATTAGTAGGAGAAGACTTATGTAGAACATATAGTGATCAAGGCTCAACATAGCTGGCATATAACAGTGCCCCTTAAACATATTGTCATGTATTTGATTTCTAGTAGTGTGTACGAAAAGACTTTATTAAAAGATGTAAAACCTAATTTAGTAATTTTTATGTTTTGACAAGATTTGTCTTCAATGGTTGTGATGCTAAAAAAACAAAAAAAGATACACCCTATTGTGATTATGTTAGCTTATTTTAGAAATTCAAGTCAAATCAAATAAATTGAATATAGTTGAATGCTTACATATAATAGTTATAAGAGTAAAATAATGTAACATCATTTGTATTTTACCTAAATTATATAAACCCTTATTTATTTTGGAAATTTATACAAACTATTCCTAAATCAAAAGTTACGTTATACAAATTTTTTTCTATTTTTAAGATTTCATTTCTATCCATCTAATAGCTAATAAACCATTAACTCATCAAATTTAACCTTTTTCTTTACCAAAATATCCCTCTTTACCATAAATATATTTTAGAAATGTTTCTAACACATATTTTTTTACTTTTTAATTTTCAATTAGAAGGAATTTTGTGCATTTGCATATATCCTGAAATAAGCTGCAGTATTCACGATTTATAAATAGTAAATCTCATATTTATTTTATATTTTATTCATATTGATTGATTTAACATATTATATTTTATTAATTTTTAATTTAATATTTTAAATACATTTATTTAAATATTACTATAATTAATTATTTAATAAATATTTTATATTTTTATAAGAAATAGTAGGAGCAGATCTGGTGCACTTCCTCACCACATGCACGTCTTTTTTTAATAGTATTTTCTAGATTTATGCCACGTATCACTTCGTTCTGCCTTTCTTTTCTTTTCTTTTTTTTAAAAAAAAAATTTACACAATACCTAAATGAAGCCTAGCACTTATATTTTACTAATAAATATTTTTTCCTCCTACCTGACAAATATCAATACTTTAAACAATCATTAACTATGAAATAAAAATTCATTGAAAAAATTAAAAATAAAATATATTTTTTTACAACTATATGATATATGGTACTATTAAAATATTGGATTCAAATATTGTCAAATTTAATTATGGATAATTCTTTCAACATGATTTTTTTTATTCATAATGTTTAAACTCCACCTTATTTAAGGGAATCTGATTCTTTTTACTTATTTCAACCGTATTGGTACTCCCTCTTATATGAATTATAAGAAAATTTTGAGAGAGTTATATTAGTATAAAATATCAGAAAAAAGTGTAAATACCTAGTCTAACAAATGAGATATTTCAATTATACCCATCATTAGTTTAGGAAAAGTTATACTTTTGAATGATTATCAATTGATCTAATGTTAAAATAAAGACCATTAATTGAGGAAAATTTTAGAAAAAATGCATGTTTTATGAAAAATTAAATGAAGTTAACTAATTTCAACTAACAATATTGATATTTTTTTTTATATTTGAGATTGGAGGAAGTATAAAATAAAAATTTATTACTAATGATATTAATACACAAAATTGAAAATTTAGATACATTTTGTTTTATATTAAAATTGGACAATCCAACTTTAATTTTATTTTATTTTTTACTTTTAATATTGTTATAAAACCAAATGTATTTAAATTTTGTGTATTAATATAACTAGTAATAATTTTTTATTTTATGCTAACATGGTTGGGTTAATTGAAAGAAAATTAATTACCCTTGAGTAGAGTTGAAAGTTTAAACATTATGGATGAAAAAGTCATGTTGAGAGAATTATCCCCATTGAGCCTGACAATACTTGAATATAATTAAGTAATATTGGTTCTCACATAGTTGTATAAAAATATAATTTATTTTTAATTTTTTTTCAACAATTGTCCATTTTATAGATGATGATTGTTTAAAGTACTGGTACTTTTTCATGTAGGAGGTAATAAAAAATATATATTTACTAGCAAAAAAAGTGCTATACCTCATTTAGGTATTGTATCCAAAAATTCAAAAAGGAAAGAAGAAAGAAAGAATGAAAGGAGACGTGGCATAATCAAGAAATAAAAAATTGGACCAAATCGGTCAGAAACTAGTGTTAGGTCTGGTCTGATCATAGATTAATATCAAGTAATTTCAGAACCGGCATGAATCGGTACAAAACCAGTTGAACTTGTACAATTCCAGTTTGAATCAGTCTGACTTTTTTTTAAAATTTTTTAATATTAATTTTAATTTTAAGATAAAATAACATTTTTAGTTCTAAGTAGCAATATTTTTTGTATAAATTTTTTTCAATATTATAATATTATATAAGTATTATTATGATACATAATTATTAAAATAATAAATCTACTTTATAAATAATATGAAAATAGGATATTAATTAACTATTTTGAATTAAAAATATAATTATAGATAAATATTAACTTGTTTAGATTTTAATATTAGATTGTAAAACTTATTAATAATATTTTATTAAATTTACTTTTCATCATAAATTGAATGTTAATTTTATAATTATGAATCAATTTCTTTTATATTTTTCTATATTATTTAAAATATATTAATTTATTTATAACCGGTCAGACTTTGATCTAACTATTGAACCTTAAATTATTGTCTCAATGGTTCAATAGTTGATCTGATTTTTAATACCTTAGATATAATACTAAGAAAATATTATTAAAAACAAATGTGCTTGTGGTGCACATCCTCAAGGACGTACACATAATCTACTATCAAGAAATATTATCATGATTTTTTACATAAATATTTTAAATTTGTTTAGATTTTATTAAATAGAAATTAGACATTTTAGATTATAAGGGTAAATTAACAATTTTGAGTTATTTTAGTATAAATTTTCATTGGGAGAAAAAGGTATTATAGAATCTTTAATAAAATATTTTTAATGGTATTAAAAATTGGACTAAAGTGTATGTTTTAAAAATAAATGGGAGCTTTCTATAATTTCAACAATATTTAGTGGACGTCAATGTATTTTACTCTAGTTTTAATAATTATGCAACTATGTAAAAAAGTAATTCGGTTTTTAATGTCTTGATTCAATAAATACTGGAAAAAAAAATCTTGATTCATTAATTTAAGCTTCTCACTCTATCCTTCAATTGTTTGAGCATTAATTTAAATTTGAATTTAACTATGTCCTTATATGTAAATTTTTTTAAATAAATGTTCATGAAAATTCTTTTTCATTTAATTTAAAAACTTGAACAGACACATCCAAATTCAATTTTCAAGAAAACTGAACTTGTTTGAGATCACCATAAATGATCTGATAAAGAATTCCCTCCCATGCTAAATACATGCTAAATATAGTGTTTATTACCTTAATTTTAAATAAAGAATCCTTTCCAGAATACGAGACACTATTTATTATGTATTATCAAAAAAAATAACTCTATTTAATTGAAGATAGAAGAGATAGAAAAAGATTGAATAAGGTTAATTTTAATAATAAATATTGTGATTTTTAGAAAAATTAACGTAGTTAAGTAACTCTAACTTTCATCACCAATCCATATGATCCAATTAAAGAAGTCATATATTAAAGATTGGAAGGATAATTGAATAATTTACAAGAGATTAAATTCATCTCAAGATTGTCAATTATACCTACAAATGCCCACTCCATTTCAAAAACAAATTTAAATACCTCACTCCTATCAAGAAAAGTAATTAAAGTTAGTTACACACATTAATTTTTTCAAAAATTATTATAACTTTTCAAAATTACTCTCATTAAATTACCCAATCTTAATTACTACTACCTCTTTTAATGTTTCCTCATCATAAAAAAAAATCAAGTATCTACTTTGATTGAGATCTATCATAAATTGGGATAAAAATGGAAAACAAATATTAAATAATTATTAACTTTCATAAAATAACTTATATTTTGAAATTTTATTTTCTACTAAATGTGCCTTATATTTTGAAATAGAAGGAGAATAATTTCCCAAATTTTATGTGTAGATAGATAGATTAATGAGATTATTATTCTTTCCACCACATATGATACCAAACCCAGTTGGCATCTGCCCCGCGTTACTCTTTATTTTTCAATATTTTGGATCTGCTCCAAATCATGCTTCAATAGGGTCAACGCCCATGCCCACACACACACATATCTTAATGATTGTTCACAAACCTGCATGAACTCAAAAACTACGATGAAGTAATATAATTGAACCCAAAGCAAAAGCCTCCAGCTTTCCCAACTTGCTAAAGCTGGCTCCAGCTTTCAAACACGCTTTCCTTCCTTTCCTATACCTATATATATGTCTCTGCATCTCTAATCTCTCACATATCAATTCAAACACAATCTCTCTCTCTCCCTCTCTCCGTCTCTCTCTCTCTCTCTCTATCTATCTATTGTCAAAATGGCTCCCACTGGTAATGGATTTTATGTGGCTATGGTGATTGGGATAGTGTTCAGCTCAATGGTGGCTTCATGTGCTGCAAACTTCTTCCAAGACGTTGACCTCTCGTGGGGTGGCAATCGTGGGAAGATATTCAATGGAGGCCGGTTTCTGTCTCTTTCCCTGGACAAGTTCTCTGGTTCTGGCTTTCAGTCAAAGAAACAGTTGCTTTTTGGGAGGATTGATATGGACATCAAGCTTGTTGCTGGCAATTCTGCTGGCACCGTCACTACTTTCTACGTACGTTTCATATTCTTAATTTGCTTCTCCACTTCAAACTGTATCTATTTAAGTGAATCAGGTCTCTAACTTACATATAGTTAACCAATTTCTGGAAGTCACATTTGACCCGACGTATAATTATATGTTTGTTTATAACTTGCTTGTGTAGTTGTCTTCTCAAGGGCCAAATCACGACGAGATTGACTTTGAGTTCTTAGGGAATTTAAGTGGGGATCCTTATATTGTTCACACCAATGTCTTCTCTCAAGGCAAAGGCAACAGAGAGCAACAGTTCTATCTCTGGTTTGATCCCACCAGAAACTTTCACACTTACTCTATCGTCTGGAGTCCTCAGAACATCATGTAAGTGATAGAAAATCAAAAGAGCAAATTACATACTCTAAGATGGTCTACTCTAACTCTGTATTCATCACACATAATTAACAATATATATATCTATATATGCCATTTATATGTAACCAATTTCATCATGTTGGTTAACTGCAGATTCATGGTAGATTTCATTCCCATAAGGGTTTTCAAGAATGAGGAATTTCATGGTGTTCCATTCCCTAAGGACCAACCTATGAGAATGTATTCCAGTCTTCGGAATGCAGATGACTGGGCCACCAGAGGAGGTTTGGTTAAAACTGATTGGTCAAAGGCTCCTTTCACAGCTTACTATCGCAATTTCAAAGCCGCTGATTTGTCGTCTTCATCATCATCAAACTCATTCTCTGATTCTAATGTGCGAAGCAGTGAGCTTGATGCTAATGGCAGAAGAAGACTCAGATGGGTTCAGAAGCACTTCATGATCTATAACTATTGCACTGATCTCAAGCGATTTCCTCAGGGCCTTCCTCCTGAATGCAAGCGCTCACGCTTCTAAAGCTTTTCCTAATTAAAAATGTTTTTGGTATTCAATTGGTTATTCTTTGGTCGATATGCTGTGTTTTATATTTATTATTTTTTCAAGAACTCAAATAAATTGATATATTCTTTCCTTTGTGTCAAATAAAATCAAATTCTTTGAACCGTGGAGAAATGGTCCCGCTCAGCCTGTTTAATTTAGTCACGTTGGAATCTTTTTTGTTCAATTAAAATTGAAGTAATTAATGGTTGGGATTCGATACCAATCATTGTGTATAAAGCACACTTGATTGGGAGAGACATTTTCCCTTTTCTCTGTATACTCAGTGAAAAATTAGTCCTTAATATCAGTGGAAATACTCCTAATCTGTGATAATAAGAAAAAATTAAACTAATTAATTGTCACTTGTTTGTTCGGTTGTAACATCTCCTTGAATCAATATTTCCAATGACTCAGAATTCCTTCCTTTGGAATACACATCGTATTTATATGAACATTTCCATTCAATTGCTCTCGCTCTTTCTACTACAATGATCCAAATATTCTCCATAAATAACAAAAATACGTCTTATTTATGTAAGTATATGCTTATGAAAGAAAAGCCCTCATCTCAGTACATTTTGGGCAATGCTCAGGTAACCTATAACTATGCGCACGTAACTCAAATCTAAATGAAATATTATTTACTAATAATTAAATTTATTTATTTATTTATTTGAATTGAAAAACATGAATTTTTTTTAAAAGGCATATCGGTTAAAATAACAAAAGTAAACAAGCTCAGAAAATAGATACGGACAACAACTTCTGTTTCAAAAGAGAAGACAGATATAATACACTAAAAGTTTGTACTTTAAAAATTTATTTATTTGTCTGTTAAATATCAAATAATATATTTTACCAAATTGCTTTTTTCTCATAATAGATAGACATGTTTAACCTATCGCTCATGGTGGATTTTCTCATAACATATTGACTTGACTCAATTAACTCAATCAATCTATAATTTATAATGAAGATTATGAATTATAGATAATTAATGAAGATAATGAAGTTGTTGTTGAACAATGCTATTTAACAATGCTATAATATTGCATTGAAGAGAAGTCATGTGCCAATTTTGAATATGATAATCAGTTGTTAATTCAGTATGTTATAGGCACTGCACCTTGCTATGATTTGCATTGATAGAAGTAGGGTGAACCTCCCAATAACAAGTCTTAGGAAACTCAAGAACCCAACCAAAAACAACGGAAGCAACCCAATGCAATTGAGAGACCAAATGGAACCTCTAGAGAGAACTCTAGCAACCCCAAACACAAAATGCCACAAGAGTTGGTCAATTCTCTTGATAAGTCAAATCCGTATTCTATGAAGAACACGAAGAACCCTAACAATCTCACACGAAATTGAAGAGAGAAATCACTCAAAATATTATTCAAATCTGATTTGCAATGTGGCACCATATGGTCTATAAATAATAATAGAAATCCTAATCCTAGTCCTAATAGAATAAGTGATTCCTTATAGATAAGGCTTATCCTTTTGTTTTTTTACTTTTAAATTCAAATTTGAATTAAATCTTAAGTTGGTCTCATAAATACAAGTGAGAACCAATCAAAAACTGATCTAATCTAATCTGAAAAAAATCAAATCAAAAATAAAATGAAAATTCAAAATAAATTAAAAAGTAATAAATCTAATCCTAAAGTCACATGACTCATTAATGAAGCACATGACTTCCTTTAATCAAGCTCTTCTATTTGGACTTGGGTTGGGCCTTTAAGATCTTCAAATTGGGCCTCCAAATAAATGATCATTCTTTTTGGATTAGAAGGTGGCTCCATTTGCTCTAAGTCTTCCAAATAGATGGGCTCTTTCTCCTTAAGCTCTTGGACCAATCCTTGCAAGGCCTCTTTCATGGCTTTTGTCCTACCTCTTGTCATTGGGCCTCCTACTCCTTGAAGAGAGTCTTTGGGCACATTGGATCTCCATCCATGATTGAGAGTTCACTTGTTCTCTATCATTCCCTCCCTCCTCAAAAGGATTCGTCCTCGAATCTGCAGCATCAAATAAGGACAAGTCTGAAACGTTGAAAGTAGCACTAACATTGCCATAGGAACTAGGCAAGTCAATCTTGTAGGCATTGTCATTAATCCTTTCCAGGACTTGAAAAGGGCCATCTCCTCTCGGTTGCAACTTAGATTTCCTTTGCACTGGAAACCTTTCCTTTCTCAAGTGTACCCAAACCCAATCTCCAGGGTTCAATACAACTCGCCTTCGGCCTTTGTTTGCTTGCTGAGCATATTGTTCATTCCTCCTTTCTATATTGGCTCGAACTTTAGCATGAAGTTCCTGCACAAACTTAGCTTTTTCCTTGCCATCAAGGTTAGTTCTTTCATGCATAGGCAAAGGTAAAAGATCTAAGGGAGTCAAAGGATTAAATCCATACACAATCTCGAAGGGAGAATAAGATGTAGTGGAATGAACAACTCTATTGTATGCAAATTCAATATGAGACAAGCAACTCTCCCAATTTTTCAAATTCTTTTGAATGATTATACGCAATAAAGTAATGAGTGTCCTATTTACTACTTCTGTTTGTCCATCAGTTTGTGGATGTGCAGTTGTAGAAAACAAAAGTTTAGTTCCAAGTTTATTCCAAAGTGTTCTCCAAAAATGACTAAGAAACTTTACATCCCTATCACTCACAATTGTTCTTGGTAAACCATGCAATCGCACAATCTCTTTAAAAAATAGATTAGCAATATGAACAGCATCATTAGTCTTAGAGCATGCAATAAAATGTGCCATTTTACTAAATCTATCCACAACAACAAAGATGCTATCTCTTCCACTTTGAGACCTAGGGAGCCCTAACACAAAATCTATAGATATATCAGTCCAAGGTTGGTTAGGAACGGGAAGTGGGGAATACAATCCATGTGGTTTAGCATGTTTAATCTTTGATTTAGCATGTTTGCATGTTATGCATTTATCACACAAAACAACAACATCACGCCTCATAGCAGGCCAAAAGAAATGTTCATGCAACACACTAAAGGTTTTATCAATGCCAAAATGGCCCATTAAACCACCACCATGAGCTTCCTTGAAAAGTAATTCACGCATTGAACAAGAAGGAATACAAAGTTTATCTCTTTTGAAAAGAAAACCTTCAAATATGAAATAATCTTGAAAACCATGTTTTTCACAAGAATTCCAAATCTTCCCAAAATCAGAATCAGATTCATATAATCCCTTAAGCATCTCAAAACCAAGCAATCGAGTTTGTAAAGAAGTAAGAAGAGTATACCTGCGAGATAGAGCATCCGCTACCACATTCTCCTTACCTTGTTTGTGCTTGATCACATATGGAAAGGTCTCAATAAATTCCAACCATCGGGCATGTCTTTTATTCAACTTACCTTGTGACTTTAGGTACTTTAAACTCTCATGATCAGAATGTATGATAAATTCTTTAGGCCAAAGATAATGTTGCCAAGTCTCTAAAGTTCTCTTTAAGGCATAAAGTTCTTTATCATAAGTGGAGTAGTTTAAAGTGGGACCACTAAGCTTTTCACTAAAGTAAGCAATTGGCCTATTATCTTGCATTAAGACAGCTCCAATACCCAAACCAGATGCATCACACTCAATCTCAAAAACTTTGCTAAAATCTGGTAAAATAAGTAGCGGTGCATTGGTGAGTTTTTCTTTTAAAGCGTTGAAAGCTTTCTCTTGTGCCTCACCCCAATTAAATGTGACATGCTTTTTAACTAACTCATTCAAAGGTGCTGCTATAGATGAAAAATCTTTAACAAACCTCCTATAAAAGCTAGCTAAGCCATGGAAAGATCTCACCTCATTAGCATTCTTTGGAGTAGGCCAGTCTTGAATTGCTTTAACCTTTTCTTCATCTACTTGGATCCCTTGAGCACCCACAACAAAACCAAGAAACACAACAGAATCCATGCAAAAGGAACACTTTTGAATGTTTGCATAAAGCTTATTTGCTCTTAGAGTATTAAAGACTTCACGCAAATGCACTATGTGGTCTTCTAAATTCTTGCTATATACTAAAATGTCATCAAAATAAACCACAATAGACTTTCCTATGAATGAACGGAAGACATGATTCATAAGACTCATGAATGTACTAGGAGCATTAGTTAATCCAAAAGGCATTACCAACCATTCATAAAGTCCAAATTTCATCTTAAATGCAGTTTTCCACTCATCTCCTTCTTTCATTCGAATTTGATGATAACCACTCCTAAGATCAATCTTAGAAAACAATGCAGAACCATGCAATTCATCAAGCATATCATCTAGCCTAGGGATAGGGTAGCGATACTTAACCGTTGTTTTGTTGATAGCTCGGCAATCCACACACATTCTCCATGATCCATCTTTCTTAGGAACTAGGATGACCGGTACAGCACAAGGGCTTAAACTTTCACGCACAAAGCCTTTTCTCATGAGCTCCTCTACTTGTCTTTGGATCTCCTTAGTTTCTTCAGGATTGGCTCTATATGCTGGTTTATTTGGAATGGCAGATCCAGGGATGAAATCAATTCTATGTTCTATGCCTCTTAGAGGAGGTAAACCATTTGGAATTTCTTCCGGAAAAATATCACCAAATTCCTGCAAAAGATAGATAACACTAGAAGGCAAAGAAGTATCAAGGTTGTTAGTAGAAAAATAGGTGTCCTTGTACAAAAGCACAAAGACTTTTTGTCTTGCCATTAGTGCACTCTTCACCTCTCCTTTTTCCATGAATAAGCTCAAGCTCTTGTTTTGTTCAGTCTCTCTTTCTTTTTCTGCACTCTTTTTCTTTTCTCTTACATTCTTTCCACTCTTTTCATTTTTCTGCATTTTTCCTTTCTCTTTCTCTTCTTTTTCTTTCTCATGCCTCTCTCTTTCTCTTTTCTCTCTATAATCACTTATAATTCTGTATTGATCTTCATATGCTTGCATTGGCCTAAGAGGCCTAAGCACAATGTTACGCCCTTCAAACACAAAGGAGTAGAAATTTCTATAGCCGTCATGAGTCACGCGCCTGTCAAATTGCCATGGACGACCAAGAAGTAGATGTCCTACATACATAGGTGCTACATCGCATAACACCTTGTCATGGTATTTGCCAATAGTAAATGATACTTGAACTTGCTTGGTGACTTTCATCTCACCACAATCAGTTAGCCATTGCAAATTGTAAGGCTTTGGATGTTTTAGAGTAGGCAAGTTCAGTTTCTCCACAAGTAAAGTACTAGCAACATTGGTGCAACTACCACCATCAATAACCAAGCTACATACCTTGTCTTGAATGAAGCATCTAGTATGGAAAATCTCTTCTCTTTGCTCATCATCATGTTTCTCATCTTTTGGTTGAGCATTGAGAATTCTTTGAGTAACAAGTGCATTACCATGTACAGGATCAGTATATTCATTATCTGAACAAGATTCTAAAGGAGGCATATCATCTAAAGCATGAGGATCTTTATCAGAATCTTCACAAGAATCTTCACTATCAACTCGCCCATTATCAAGGATAACCATGGTTCTTTTGTTTGGACATTGAGCAGAAATATGCCCAAAGCCTTGACATCTAAAGCAACGCAAGGTGCTAGATTTAGAAGAGGATTTTGATTCAGAAGTACCTTTAAATGCAGAAGCCTTCATCTTCACATCTTCTTTATTCTTTTGGGCTGATTTGGAGTTTTGATCTTCATCTCTTGTTCTTGACTCCTTTCGCTTGAAGAGAGGATTAGTTCTCCAAGGAACAGAGTTAGTTTTCCTACTTTTCAATTGCTTCTCCAAGTGGACAGCTTTATGAAGCAATTCTTCCATATCCAAGTAATGTTCTAGCTCAATTCTTTCACGGATTTCAGTTCTTAATCCACCAATGAAGCGGGCCATTGTCTGCTCTTCATCTTCGTTAACATCAGCTCGGATCATAGCCATCTCCATCTCTTTATGATACTCTTCAATGCTCATAGATCCTTGTTCAAGTTTCTGCAATCTTGTATGTAAATCACGATGGTAATAGGAAGGGATATACCTCTTACGCATAATGGTTCTCATGTCACGCCATGTGTCGATGGGTTCTTCACCATTCCTTCTTCTAGTACGCTGTAATTTATCCCACCAAACACTAGCATATCCAGTAAACTCAACAACTGCAAGTTTCACTTTCTTTTCTTTTGAGTAGTTATGACATTCAAAAATGAGCTCTACTTTCCTCTCCCATTCAAGGTATAAGTCAGGATCCATTTTGCCTTGGAATGAGGGAATTTTAAGCTTGATGCCTCCTCAATCATTGTCTTTCTTGGAGGAAGATTTGCTTTTTGAGTTGGAACCCGTTTCAGAATCATGCTCTTCTTCATCGTTGGTTCTACTTCTGGACTTTCTCGAACGCATCTCAGATTTCATGTCAGCCATATCATTTCTGATGTTTTTGAGTTCATCACGGAATGCTTTGATCAAGAATTTCATATCAACTTCACCTTCACTTTCACTGCCTGTCATTGTTGCAAGAACCTGTAGAACAAATTAAAACAAAGAAAAATTGAAAGTTAGGAAACTCACTCCCTCTTCTCACGTGTTTCACTCAATTCTTGTATAACAATTCACTCGTGTTTGCACTCTTTATTGGCTTTTTCTAACAATGACCTCACAAATCTTTTCTTGCCTTTTACCTCTCTTATAAGGTGCTTATGGTGCTCTTAATGGAATCAGGTGACCTGTCAAGAGAATCAAGTTAGTTTGAGTGGCAATCAAATGTTCAAGATAGCAAGGGACCCTTAAGAGTTCAAAGGAGAGAAAGACTCAAGAACTCTAGACACAAATAATAGTGCAGAATCAAAACTTTTCTTACTAAGATATGAGAATTAGCACACCAGACACAAGATAAATCAATTTAAAGGGTGAGCCAAATTTCAAGATTTATTCTTGCTGCTCAAGATCAAATCTTTTTCTCTCTCTCTCTTTTTTTTTTTTGGCCTTTCTTTTCTCTTTTTTTTTTGTCGGCCTTTCTTTTCTCTTTTTTTTTGTCGGCCTTTCTTTTCTCTTTTTTTTTAGGCCTTTTTTTTTTCTTTATGATCAAGAACCAAAGAAACAAATTATGGACAGATTGGAGATTTGAGAAGAATGAAACAGATGTTGGTGACTGGGAGATGACGTCTTGAATCCGATCAAGTATAACTTTTCGTACGAATCTCGGATTGGGACGCCGTTAAAACGAGGTGAAAACACATATTCTGAGCTTCAAGATAGACATAAAATTTGTCCAAAAACTCAAAGGATATAGGATGTTTTGATGCGTCCAAACTTTTAGATGTTCAGAAGACAGACAAGAGGATGGAATGCCTGAACTCAACCAAGCTCTGATACCAATCTGATAGAAGTAGGGTGAACCTCCCAAGAACAAGTCTTAGGCAACTCAAAAACCCAACCAAAAACAACGGAAGCAACCTAATGCAATTGAGAGACCGAATGGAACCTCTAGAGAGAACTCTAGCAACCCCAAATACAAGACGCCACAAGAGTTGGTCAATTCTCTTGATAAGTCAAATCCGTATTCTATGAAGAACACGAAGAACCCTAACAATCTCACACGAAATTGAAGAGAGAAATCACTCAAAATACTATTCAAATCTGATTTGCAATGTGGCACCATATGGTCTATAAATAATAATAGAAATCCTAATCCTAGTCCTAATAGAATAAGTGATTCCTTATAGATAAGGCTTATCCTTTTGTTTTTTTACTTTTAAATTCAAATTTGAATTAAATCTTAAGTTGGTCTCATAAATACAAGTGAGAACCAATCAAAAACTGATCTAATCTAATCTGAAAAAAATCAAATCAAAAATAAAACAAAAATTCAAAATAAATTAAAAAGGAATAAATCTAATCCTAAAGTCACATGACTCATTAATGAAGCACATGACTTCCTTTAATCAAGCTCTTATATTTGGACTTGGGTTGGGCCATTAAGATCTTCAAATTGGGCCTCCAAATAAATGATCATTCTTTTTGGATTAGAAGGTGGCTCCATTTGCTCTAAGTCTTCCAAATAGATGGGCTATTTCTCCTTAAACTCTTGGACCAATCCTTGCAAGGCCTCTTTCATGGCTTTTGTCCTACCTCTTGTCATTGGGCCTCCTACTCCTTGAAGAGGGTCTTTGGGCACATTGGATCTCCATGATTGAGAGTTCACTTGTTCTCTATCAGGCGTTGTCTCACCATATATCCTTAAAGATATTAAGCTGCTTAAAACCTATTTTACTACTGCTAATATTAATTTTCTGGATAGCAAGGAATGTGAATGTAGCTGCTAATTGGTTAGTTAAGGAAGTTTATAAGGGATTGAGCCCTCTTGGTTGGGTTGCAAGACCCCCAATGGCTTTAAATATATAATCTTTTAGTATTTGATCTTGAGGATGCTAGGATGGATTGGCTGATTTATTTTTCTGTTATTGGCAGTTTTTGGCTATTATTTTGCTTTTCTTTTTTTTTTTGGATACACTGAAAGGGAGTTATTATTTTGCTTTGTTGAACCTTGTTCTATTCTTGGTTTACTCTTGGACACTATTTGTAATGTTCATGTTTAGTTGAATGAATGAATGATTTTCCTTAGGCAAAAAAAAGAAATCTATAATTTATAATGGTTTGATCTATTCAACCCATAAATCTTAATGAGTTTGCCCACTCAACCCATTAATCCCTTTGTATGGTACAACAATTTGTAATGCTTGATAATTAAATAAAATTTTTAAATTTTCTAATTTGATTGTTGATAACAAATTGATTTTTAAATTAAAATTAAACAAAAATGACATTCATTGTAGGCCTACTCAACTGAAAATTCAATTAATTGTTTTTTTTATTTAGGAAAATATATCTATTTCAATATAACATAATTAATTAACACGTTTTAATTCGAATTCTAAATGATAATGCTAATATAATTCAAAAATAGATCAACAATAATTTATTTCAAGGAGGTAATGGAACCTCATTAATTACAATTTTAACAATTACACACATTGAGATCCATACAAATAAATTCAATGACTAAACTAAATCTATATTGACTTACCGACGATATATCTGATTAAAATGATTTATTAATTTTATTCAACTACATGTAATACATGATAGAAAAATTATTTATTTTGAATTTTTATTTGCAATATAATTTAAATCCCTTTTTCAATCCTATGAATCAAGCATTATGCACCTTTTTTTGGTACAAAACATTAGGCACCATTTGAATATATGACCACAGTGGTATATGTCACTAATATGTGTTTGGAGTGGCCACCCCAAACCACGTTAACAGTAAAACTCAGGCAGCTTTTGCTTTTGAGGTGGGGTAGAAAACACAGTTTGATACTTAAAAATATTTTTTATTCTTATATAAATTCAGAATAGGAACAAATATATGCAATTAAATATTGAAATTCAAATATGGTCATCTTCTTTTTATTTTATTTTAAAATCAAATTCAAATTCCACAACCAAACTAATGGTATTGAATTGGACACTATTCATTAACTTGTATTTGAGGGAATAAATCTCATTCAACAAACAACCAAGTTCTTGGACAATTATAAAGAAAATTCTTCAACGTAGGATGGCTATATATATATATATATATATGTATGAGTTTCATTTATTGTCATTTAATCGATCCCTTTTGTGGCGAACATGTCATCAAACCATTAAGATTATGTAATGTTTGATTGTTAAATAGTTTTTTTAAGATATTATTTTAAAAAATATAATTCATTGGCAAAAAGTTTACAAATAAAATTGAAAGAAACGATGACAAATAAACATAAACTAAAAAGAAAATAAATAATAATTAGAATTGGATTATTTATAAAGAATTCAAAAATTAATCCAATTAAAAAATGAAGTGAAAATGAGAGGTTTTTTTTTTTTGGGTTACATTAATAAAGAAAATATCCATATGTAAAATTTGCCATAAAATCTTCCTTGCATATTTCAAATTACATTGCATACGAATGAGCATATGTTATTTCTAATAAAAATTCAAAAATAAGCAAATATCTGCTAATAAATCCAAGTTTTTCAAATGAAAATCTGATTATACAGAACTCATTATATGGACCAAGAAAGATCAACACATGATTAATATTCTTGAATTTCCGATAATTTCAAAATGTTACATTTTGTCTTCATCATCATTGTCCCTCTGGTCATGTAGACACACATTGACATTATTTAAGTCGTTTCAGCTTTAAATCTTGAAAGTATAAAGGTTAATCATAGGCCTTGGATGACTTCTCTTCTTTGCCATGCCCACCTACCCTAGAAGGATGGAATGATGAAGATGTACTGACTTTTTCACCATTATTAACCAATTAATTAAATTGCAGAGAAATACTTATCCAAATAGACTTGGAGTGAAGATGAATCGAAATAAAAGAGAAAGGAGAAATCTTGGCTAAATTCCAATGAAGTTAATTTGAGAAATCCTATGACATGAAATTAAGAAGAATGAAACCTCAAATTCTATAAGCTAATTTGAGAAATCCTTCGGGGTTGCTTGGTATGGGGTAAGTAGGGGAAGAAAGTAGAACTTCGCAAGAAGTAGATTAATAAGTACTACTTGGTATGAAAAAAATATACAACTTCCCAGGAAGTAGAACTTCCCCGGCAGAACCTTGGGAAGTTCTACTTCCCCATCAATTTGTGTTTTTTTGTCAAAAATATTTTTAATTATTTAATCAATTTCTTTAATTAAAAGGGTATTAATGTCTTTATCACTGAAATATTACATATTTATTTAAAAAATAATTTAAACTTTTTAGAAATTTAAAAATTAAATAAACATGTGAAGAATAAATTTATTGGGAAATCTACCTCCTGGAAAAGAGACTTCCCGAAAAGCCCCTTTCAGGGAAGTATGTCATGCCAATCACCCCATCATCAAACATCATGGCTGCTTCCTTGATTCACCTTATAAATAATATTTTAGTTAGTTAGTACATTTTTTGTTAGCTTATAAATAATATATTTAAATAAATACATTAGTATAATTTTGGATTTATTTACCTTATTTACTAACTAAATAGATGGCACTAATATATACATATATTATTTGAATTTTGTTGACGGCACCAAAGCAATTATTGTTATCTTGCAAGATTGCACAAACTTTTTTTGTTAATTTTAAATTTAATGATCGTATATCACCTTAAAAAATATTATAAGATATTCCCTCTGATTCTTAATATAAGACCCTTTTAACTGAATCACACGGATTAAGAATTGGAATTAAAACTAACTAACTACCTCGATTTCTCCAAAAATCTCAACATTTTTTCAAAACTACCCTTATTTAATATCTCTTTCTTTCTCTTTGGATACATTAAATAGGGGCATTTTTCTGAAAATGTATAATAAATACTATCTCATATATTATAAAGAGTCTTATATTTAGGATCAGGATAAAAGATCCTATATATAGAACCAGAGGTAATATATAGCACATAAGCCGTTAAATATTTGTTTGATCATTCAAACATCAAAAATATTATTTTAATAGTTAATGATAGTTCAGCATCTTAAACGTCGAGAAAAAATGTGACTTGATTTTTATGAATAAGATTTTAAATTAAACTATATAGATATTGGTTACAAGAATTATATTATAGGGGTGCACAAAAATCCATTAAAATCGAGTTAATTGTCAACCCAATACTCAATCTTTGTAAAATCGGGCAAAATTGAGCCAACCCAATAGGTCTTAAAAAATGTTTAAAAATAAAAAAATTAATTTTATTTATTAACAGAAATATAATTACATTCATTTAAAATATATTTTCTTAAAAAATAATAATGTAATCAAAAGTAAATTTTATTAAAATTATAAATATTCAATAATTATGTATTACTTTTACACAATATTAATAAATCAATTTAAAATTTTAAATAACATTAAAATATTGAATTCTTAAAATTATTCATAACAATGATATAATCAATTTATTACATACGATGTATCAAACCTAACCTAGTGCCCAACCCGATATACCGAGTAGAACCGAGCCTACCCCGATATACCGAGTAGAACCGAGCCTACCGAGCTATTGGGTTAATTAAACACCTCTAAATTATAATTTTAAAATATAGATAACTTTAATCAATTTTTTCTATTCTCTGTATGACAAATATAATTTCATTTATTTTTGCACATCGTTGACATATTCTACCGGATATAAATTTAAAGCATAGGTTTAAGTTATAGCTAACTTTGATCAATTTTAAATTAGTACAACTAGATTGAGCGGGGGACGCAGATACCCAGGAGAACACAGGGACATTTTATTTAGTTCTAAAATATATGAAATTCAAAAAGAATCTCATCACTAACTCCCAATTCCCAAAAAAATTGATATAAAATGATATTAATTAAAATTAATATAAATTAAAAAAATAAAAAAAAAGACATAACGTGGAGCCCACCTAAAAAAAAAAAATTTACGTACAAAAGAAAAAATTAATGAAAAATGTGATTCACTAAAAGACATAGAAAAAGGGCACAGAATGGATGAGACCGCATTGTGTGGTTAATACATAGTGCAACTGCATTCTCTTTTTTGTAATAGATTCTCCTTTTAATTATATATAGATGAGAATTATTTTTTAAATGTATAGATATTATATTTTAATCAATTATTTAGGCTTGAACTTACCAAAGCTTTTAGGTACACACTTTTCTCAAGTAAATCTCAAAGTCCGTTACCACAATTTCAGTTCTAATCCAACGCTGTCGTGTTTCATTTTTGGTCCAAACTTTAAAGAAAAGTGTGTAAAGAATATATAAAAAATTCAGATCTTCAATAGATTTTTATATGTCATTGCATACAGGTAACTTGAACAAAGTATCTATGCATACAGGTAACTTGAACAAAATATCTAGAAGGACCTTTAAAATATAAATTATCGTATATACTTTTAAAAAAAACATACATTGGCGTTTGTCCACAGCATATGGCTACCCCCTATGCAGCTTACACTCTCTCTCTCTCTCTCTCTCTCATATTTATGTTACTTGGTTCGCATCTCCCACAAGTACATCTTAGAAAACGATGGAAGTAAAGTTGACGAAGTAGCTCATTACATTTATCATCTGGTGACGGCAGTGCCATGCGGATAGATGTTTGACGTATTGGAGTTAAACTTGGAAGAAAGGCTATTGTCGGATTCACTGAACTTCCATTGGGTTTATTGATTATTGATTGATTTTACTTGCTTTTTTTTTAATAAAAAATATACCTCTATGTTATCCATCAAGTTAACATAGAGGTATATTTTACCAACCCTCCAAACTAGAGTTTGGGATATGATATATCCTTCAGAATTTTTAAAATTTTTTTATCCTCTCAACTATTCTTTCTTCTACCTTTCAATTAAATAAAATAAATATTAAGAATTTTCATCCTTCAATCCCTCCACTATCTTCATTAATGACATTATAAAATAACATCAAATAAGATAAGACTAGACCATCCATTTCCTCTCAGACAATGATATCAGATGTAGACCATCTCTATCAATAACTAAAGGCCATCCAAACCACCCCACTTTCTTTAAATTCCAAATTAAAACCCAAAATGCTTTAATAACTTCAGAATGTCTGAAAAAAGGGGGAAAATATGCCACTGGTAACCCTACCAGATAATATTGAAGTAACATACCCTTGTTGCCATTTTATAAGGCTAAGGCCTAAATGCAAGTAAGCCTTCACATAAGGGTTAAAAGAACCACTTCAAAATATTCAAGGCTAGGTCTACACCTCTTCAACATGTACAAAACTTTCTCATGAGAGAAACTAATGACAAACTCTTACAACCACTAAAAAAATATTCACTATGCCACACAGTATATAAAAACAACTATATAAATTAATCCAGATGGGAAACCCAAAATTCAGATCTGGGAATGAATGAAAAAGAAAATAAAAATGTGACAACAACTACCTCCCTCATTTTACCTTGCTGCTGACGCAGGGATACCTCAACTTACTTTGGAAAACTTTATTATCTCCAGCGAACAGACTCAACCAGAACCTTAAAGAATTGCGTCTCACATTTTCTTTCCTTATTCTTCAATTGGAATGGGCTCTGACCCTCTATTTAGGAACAAAAGGAAAGAAAGGAAAATAACTGAATGGGGCAGCAGAATGCAGGACTTACCCATGGCGAATCTTCCTAATTGAAGTCCAGAATCTATAAACAGTGTCAGTGTATGCCTATCATCTGCTCTCAAGATTGGACAGCGAGCCTTTGAAGATGCTCAAAAAAGACTTGAAGACTCACATCGTCAGTAAAGATTACATCTGAACCAGCAGCCATCTCATTTGCGTTATTGTAAGTTGCAGAGGGGTTCAGCTTTGCTAATAAAAATCTAGCCTGTTCAGCATCAATGACACCCATAAGACTCATGAAGAAAAATCCAAACTTCTCAAGCAGAATGGATCAACAGATTTTGAAAATTTTCCCCAATGTTTCAAACAGCATCTTTCAAGCTGTTTAACAGTAAAAAGGAATAGTGCTCAAATTCTTAACAGTAAAGAGGAATAGTGCTCAAATTGATCTTGGTGCATACTAACCTGGGAACCGTGTTGATCACACACAACCAATCTAGGGACAGGGAAACGATCTTTAACGATCAATTGAGCATCATCACGTGGAGCTTGTAATAGTTGTGCAAACGCCTGTGATTTACAATAAAGCTATTAGGAAAAAAAGGAATAAAAAAGACAGTGCCACATGCAAGCTGGATACAAACCATAAAAATAAAGCTCTTGTCAAAACACCAACTTCCATCATAAAGTAATTAACTAATACTCCCAGTTAGAAGACTGTATTCAGGTATCTAATTCAGAAAAATTTGTATATGATTATCATTTCATTAGCAGGACAGGTCCAAAAACATACTTGGTGTTCTGGTTGGTTCTGGTATCCCATGTTGCGCCATTGAGCTATTGTCATCCCATGAAAAATGACAATACTAAAATATGAATCTAGCAACAGAATCCGGTCAGCCGCAATGGAAGCCACATCCAACAGTGCTGGTGCAGGAAGTGAATTAAATGAATATGATATTAGAGATGGTTGAATCATAACAGCAGCATTACTAATATTTTCCCTGTTTAACAACATGCGGAAGTAGGCAGTCTCATCTGGACTGTTGTTAAAAACCTGCAAACAAATATCATCATCAACATACCACAAAGTTAAATAAGTTTGAAAAGTAGGACAAGAAAATAATTGCAAGACATAATACCTGCACAAATTGCGACCGTCGCAGATTGAACATAAACTGAGGGAATAATGAGAATGATGGATTCAATGTAAAAGATGATGGATCATCCTTGCGATAGTCACCAAATTTAGAACAGAGACGAATGAGGAATCGATCTAACCAGCGTGTGGTATCAAATGTTTCCTGATCAAACAAGATTGAAGCTCAGCTAGAAAACTCCAGCAAGGGGATAAGAAAAATGTTATTTGTGGCACATTACAAGCAAAATGATATTAACCTATGCTGCTCTCAAATAGACAGGGTAGTTAACATTGCAGAGAAAAACTGTCACCATTAAACCTCAAAACTCAGTGAAAATTATTGCATAACAATAGGGCAGATCAAAACTAGTCTGAGGCCACCACAAGCAACATTTAATAAGTTATTCAAACAATACATAGTCCCACTAGTGAAAGCTTAAACAGGCACAGTTTACATAAACGTCAGTGTTACCAAACTATTTTTGACCTGAAACTCTCAAAAATCAGCTGTTTGTAAATGAAGATAACACTCATTGCAACTTCAGAATATAATTCCCAACAGCAGAGTAACAAATGGTAAAATATAATTTAGAAATATCAAATTGATCAATATACGACAGCACAACTTGTGATGTACCTCTGTCTCCATTTTCAAAGAAGCTAATCTAGCCATAACCACAGCAGCAGTTTCTTGATCAAAACCTTGTACCAATTCCTGAACAGTAGATATTTTCTTTAGCAAACACATTACTCATACATGAATAGTGATGATAAATGAAAAATTACAACTGCCCAGAGCCCACCAATGAAAGGTAGATCAAAGAGAAACACAGTAATAGTATTCACTTTGGATAAGAAACAACAAAAGAAACAGAAACAGCAAACAAATGACCATCTGGAGAAATATAAACTAACAGCCCATTTGGCGTCCCTCTTGGAAAGAAATACAATTTCCAGTACATGATATATAATGTCCATTATACCCTTCCTATAATTTCTTATCTTTATTTATTATTTTCTCTACTCAGAAAATGTCATTTTTCATTCACAAAATCATTTTTTTAAATTCCACTTCCCCATCAATATCATTCTATTCTGTGTACCAAATCACCCATAGTAGAAGACAAATAATGTGCAATGGATGACCCAAACATTCAATAGCATAAATTTTGGTTGTGTGGACTTGGTTTTCATATTATGTACCTTATATGCATCTAATTGTAGTTTACAAACATTTGTAGTCCAATACCAGCAAGGCATCCCCTATATATATATATATAACCTCCCAACTTTTGGATAAGCAAGATTCAACATAATTGTAGATATTACATTTGTCAGATATATTGCAGGGATCACAGGCCAACTTTCTTTAATCAGAGAAATAAGAAACATGAATAATGTAGGGACAGATCTAACATTCTCAAAAAGGTAAAGCATTACAGTTTCATCACTCATGTACAAAATAAAACGGGAAGAAGAAAGGATTTTGTTTTGGGGCAAAACAAAATGAACAAAAAGCATATGTACACAATTCGACAATTATACAGCAATAGAAAAAATGAAATAATTGAAGCTTCTTAAAATTATGAAAAACTACCTCTCAGATATTTACAATCCAGGTAAAATAAAAAGAAACTCAAAATACCTCAGTGCTAACAGCACTATCTACCCATCTTCTAGTTACTGTAGTAACACGGAGCACTAATTGACCATCTGGGGCCTGGTAACTGCAGTAAGAAGGTGAGTGATTGATATTTGATGTCTAGTAAGAATGACAAAAGAAGCACACAGTTGTCTGTTTAATGATGTAAACTTAAGAATAAGTCCTCCAAGCTCACCTTGTCAGGAACTGCAGGTACAGCTGTGGATTGACAGCTCCTGAAGTGTTCGAACGATCAGTTGTTGAAAGATCAAACATCACTGTCAGGCATGTACTCTTGTCAAGGCCACACATCTTCCATGCTGATGTGTTCCCCTCTCCTATGACAGTATCAGCAACAGAAGGTCCTTTCTGCAGTATGCGATAAGCACCATAAAACTCCAGAAAAGTTCTAAATGATCTTATTTCTGTAGACCCAACAAAAGTCTTATCAAAATATCATTAAACAACAGGAAATTGAGGGTTTAAAACAATAAATTATCTAACCTTTTCTAATGATGTGCAAGGTCCAATTATTCCCTGAATTTTTATTTCCTTAGAACAATTTATCTCTAGAGTTCCACTGAAACAAAAATTAAGTAGTGAAAATGTTTGATGGGAGAAGAGGAAGAGTGAATAGAGAAGATCGAAAAGAAAAATAAAATTAAAAAATGAGCTAGCTAAGTAGAAACAACATTAGCAGTTATCCAAACAGCAGTAGAAAGATAAAGTCAACAATTATCAATATATAAAGGCCAATAATACCAATTCTGGGATCAAACCCAACTCAGGAATCAGGAAATTGCCATTGTTATTGGAATTAAAAATACTGAATCCAAACTCAACCAGATTAATTCATACTTGTATTCTCCTAGATCACCAAGACATGAATCCTTAAACCAGACTAAATTTGTTATTAGGTATAAAGCTAATTTCATGGAGTATGAGGGGGATGGAGTGGTGGATTCACCATTCACTTTAATTTATTTGGTATAAAGCTGATGATTCGTTTCTCTCCTTTTTAGCTCCTTCTTTGTAAGAAATTGCATAAATCAGGCCCATTTAACAAAAGAGAATCGCTTTTTCTAACTCCCTAATGGTTTATAAGTGAACTGAGGTGTTGTTCTCTCCATTTTCTTCCTCTTTCCCTTACAATGCAACATGCTTTAGTAAAATTGCAAATGCCTACAAAACCAGAACAGAGAAAAGACAAATCAAGCGCATACAGGTTATATTCTAACACCAAAGAATAAGAAAACTAGCACTTTAACATATTTTATGATACACATCAAAGTAGTAATACAATATCCAAGTCTCACGCTGACTAGTTTGGGCTGCTCCATGAGGTTCTCAAGTATGGTGATTCTCACATCTCAAAAGCTAACTTCCGGAAAAAAGTTCCCTATCTCACTTGGGTGACTACCATTTTAACAAACATTTTCCAACACAAGTTGCATTAGCTGCCCAAGCAATGATATGAAAAAGATTTAAGGCTTTTTAAGGTACAATTTCCACCTTAAGATTTCTTCTCTCCCCACCCAAAAAAAAAAATTGTAGGCGTTGTATAAAGGTAGGAAAATATTGTTTGACATCTAAATGAGCTCTTATACAATTTCTTCTTTGGTTTCCAATAAAATTAAGTGTGATTATTTAAAATTACACTTCTAAGTTGTGTGCATTGGTCACTATAATAAAACTTTAGGGGTAAAGCAAGTGACAAGGGTAGAGCATAGAAAGGAAAAGCAAGAATTTAGCACCAAAAATCATTTGAGAGGAAGGAGAAGAGAGATAAGAAGTCATGGGTACAGTTGAACAGCAAGCAAGTGACAAGAGGAAGGAGAAAACAGAAAGAATAATGAAAGAAAAGAGTTTATATTGGGTAAAGGATGATGAGATTCAAGAAAAATCCAGAGAGATGATAGATCAGAAGAAAAAACTGGTAGAAAAGATAATATATGAAAGAGAAAAGGGGGGAAAAAAGATAACAATGGCATGTTTGTAATGCTGTATTATTTTTTATTTTAACCATTTCATTACGTGCAAATCAGTTGAGAATATAGTTAAGTTAGGATACAAAAGTATCCTGATAGAATAAGTTAGAAGCCTCCTACTCATACTAGCCCATAAATATAGGATGAATGATGTAAAGGGTGTTGAATAGTATTGTGAATGTGTTTTCTTTTACTCTGTACCACATTTTAAATAAATAGTTGAGATCATCTCAGGCCTTTATTTTATAAATGCTTAATATTTGTGCACTTTAACCTCCATAGCATAGGACGTACTTTAGAAGATCTTGATCCAATAATAAATGGGCATATGAAAAGCTAAATATTAAACACGTGTGCACACACATCGTAGAGAACTGGAATTAAATTAAAGAAAGCCACCAGATCCAGAAGACACTTAGATATAGAATACCCACTTAAAACAGAGACCAAGAGATTGCTCCCCATCCTCAAAAACACGCTTAAAGGAGTCCTTGAAAACTGAATGACCGAAACTTTCAGCCAGAACAACGAGGCCACCTGTTCTTTCAACTGCAACTTTCATCTCAGCAACTCCAACCTACGTATTCCAAACATCAAAAGTCAGAACAAGAAGTAGAATCAGCACAAATCAGATACTTAATGTCTTCAAGTAGAGAATTTGGATAACAATATCAACAATATTTCAAGCATGTACAACTGCATCAGCAACTATTAGCTAATATGCAAATATAATAAAGCCCACTGTCAGAATTCAAGAATGACATGCCATGAGCAAGTATAACAAGGAGACAAATCAAGCTTCACAATCATGGTACCATCAATATGATCACAAACGCTAAACAAGCTTGACCAAATCAAATAAATAAATAATAACTGACATTTCATTCCCTTCAACCCTAAAAGATGTAAGCAGCAGATTTACTAATTACATTAAATATATTTCTTCAACAGAAAAAATAATTAATGAGCACAGAATGCAGAGCATCGACAGAGGACAACTAAGTCCCAAGCCATAAAAAGGATTACCTCAGAATAACTTTCCAATCGTGAACAACTCTACCTTTTGCATAATTTAAAAGTATGCAATCAAAGCTTGGTGCAGAGTTGATAACCCAATAATTTGAAGAGCAATGGAAGAATCTTTAATCAATTGGTCTCCGCAAAACCATAATCAAGTATCATTCCCAACTTTCTAGACAATCAGAAATGAAAAATAGAAAGATATCTGAGAGAACTTCTTGGAACTTGCATGTGTAACACCAACCACAGAGTTAGCTTCCCAACCATTCTAGCAAATACCGTATTTGCTCCAAACAATTGTGGGGATTTTAATTAAAATCAACCACAGTTGGGACAACAAACAGAGGTATGTAAATAATTACCCTTAGAAAACAAGAAGTTCAAATTGTACAAGATCTTCCAATACACCTTCATTGCGTATACTATTATACACGCAATAAGCAATTGATTAAGCTGCCACTAAGCAATCTAACTAGAGACAATAAAAATGTTGGGCTTATAGTAATACTAATCAACATCCATCAATGAAGATAAGAACCAGTTAAACTACTACAGAAACATGAGAAAATAAGATCCAGAAACACACCTGATCAAGCGCTGATGCAAAAAGATCTAAGACATGGCCCTGGCTAACCAGCTGTTTTGCAAGGCTGTCATAAAATTTAACTGCCTTTTTAAAGTATGGAGCCGCATCTTTATCGAGATCTTTATGAGAACGAACTGGATCAGATAGATCCTTTGACACAATCTGAAAGGAATTTTTTATCACTTCAGAATTAAGAACTTTATATGGATGTATTCTACGGTAACCATGAATATGAGCAAAAATTTTGACTAACATGCCTTTATACTACATTCTCAAGATAAAGAATGAAATGAGATGAGAGTTTCCCTGCTTTGGTCTCTCTTATCAGTGTCTGGCACAAATTGAATTGAAACTTACAAATTAACTATATCATTGTATCCTATGATGTATGCCAGAAAAAATTAGTGCAAGGCGTTCAAAATTCCTTCCCAAAAAAAGAAATCCCCTTACGAACAAATAAGAGGACACCAAATGATGCTAATGCAATAATACCAAACAGAATACTAAGACTCCCTAACAATTAGCGTTATTCAAAAGCAGTGTAATAGCATCTAGAAACACGAGTATGACAGGCACATGCAAAATCATGGAGCACGGGCTTCAAAGACAGCTGGTTTGAGTATTAAAATTAGAATGCCAGGCAAACAAATGGCAGCTGATTTGCTTTAAATTGAAAATTTCCCATCGCCACATTTTCCTACACTAAGGCCACAAAGGAACAGGAATCCTTTTCCATTACACGAAAATCAATGTGTAATATCTACTATATCCCTCTAATCATTACTGAACAACAACTATTTCTTTTTATTATTAATTTTTATCTAAAAATCTGTGTACCAAATAAGCCCTAGAACTTAATCAAATATTCGTTGTACTAATAATTGATTGATCAATAAGATATAACACAAATTACATAATCAAACAAACAATACAGCCAAAAATTGACGACTGTTTTACCGTGCCAGGTCCTTCAGTGCATGGACCCCCAACCAAAGCTATGATTCTAGCCCCAGTCCCAACAGTACATGCACCAAGCAACCCCGCCGCAACACTTAGAGCCACTCCGGTACAACGTGCCGAACGACTGCCTGGTGGAACAGGCCATTGATCTGTTTGCAATTCATCCAATAGCTGGAAATCATAACAGTCGCAACCCATTTGTCAAAACTCAATATCAGAAGCAACCATAGGAATATATACACACAATCGTAAAATTGCTACAACACCCACCGAATTGAGAGTGTATTCACAATCAGATGCAGGCAGCAAAAACCGCGAGACACCTGCACTAGGGGGTCCGCCTTGGATTCCCTTTTGATAAACGCCGACAGGTCTCCTTCCAGAAGCACCAAGGCCAAGCTGTTCCAAAATCTGTTCCTTCGAAATCTCCTTACTGCCGCGGAAGACATAAACTTTGGACATATCTGGAAATCCCAATTCATGGACTTGAACCTGGGTTCCAAAGGTGACAAGGCCCACAAAAGCGTTGTCAGGTAGCAACCCAATCGCCCGTCTAAGCGCGGATTTCACAAACCCCATCTCCTCCTCGATCATACACGTATCAAGCACAAAAACAAAAACAGGAGACGGCTGCAATTGATGGGTCCGATCGAGAGCCGGGTTGCCGAACGTATTAGGGTTCGTGGACAGAGGAAGAGCATATTCAACAGTGGTGTACTGTGGGTAGAGCTCCCCGGGCAGATTGGTCTCCGACATCATGCCATAGTGCGGGGGGAAATGATTGCGCTGAAAGCAAAAGGGACAGATCCAGATCTTGGCAGTGAAGTCAACGCGCGAGAAAGGGTTGAGAACGGAAGAGCATGTTTTGCATCGTAGAGGGGCGTAAGGGAGCCTTGGGATGTCAGGGTGAGGACGGATCAAGGCGATGGAGGTAGCGAGTGGGATTACGCACTTGCTAGCTTCGACCTTGGTCCGAGGCCACACGTTCCATGTCATTCGGACTCCATCGACTCTTTCAGGATCTGTGTTCGCCATTTCCGACATCGTGCCCTGAATCCGGACGAAGACAACAAAGGATTTGAATTGCGAGAAATCTCTGCGTTACCTTTCTGGAATAATAAATAGATTCAGATTTTGTTTCTTTCAAAACCAAAAAGCAGAGGGAGAGAGAGGTGACCCCTTGCGAAATGAGGTAGAAAGGGTCACCGCAAGGCGAGGGAAGAAGGAGGTACAGGTTTTGGCTTTGGAATGGCGATGGAAAATAGCAGTCATGTTCAGATATTTGTTTTTTACTTTTTTGGATAAATATATCCTATGAAGCATGAACTATGAACTGAAACATGATCTTAGAAAAATAAGAAGAAAAAATTTTAATAAACTAAATTATTAAACTATATCGAATTTCTATTTTTAAAATAATATTTAAAATAAAAAGTATGATCTAGTATAGGATGAAGTAATTTGAAATTATGCAGATTATTTATTTTTGAAACATAAATTATTTTAATTTTAATCTTTATTTTTATTAAAATATTCTCTATAACCTAAATATATCAATATTATTATATATAAGTATAAATAAATCAACGTTAAAAATAGATTTGATTTTCATTAAATTTAAATAAACATATTTTTTTGATAGATTAAATAAACATATTACATAAAATTAAAATGAGTATGTACTGTTATTTTATTATTTATTTATTATTAGGACTATTATTTTATTTTTCAACAATTAAGTTGCTTTTTATTTTAAATTTTGTGTAACTTTGAAAAGGAAATTGGAATTATCATGAGAATGCACAGGCTTGGCCAGTTAAAGTATAATATAAAATTGATGACTTAAAATCCCTCCAGTACCTATTATAAGATATTTTTAATTACCGCATATGAATTAAGAAAAGTTGGTTACAGTATAAAATTAATGAAAAAAAATTCTGATATTTCTATTTTACCCTTAAGGAAAAAATAAAAATATATTAAATTAATAATGATGGTAGAAGGAAAGAAAAATTAATTGAGACTTGTAATGAAAGTATTCAATATGGGTAAAATTGAGACTAAAATTAAATTTATTACTTAACATCTTATATTTTGAATTAGATAAATTTTTTAAATAACATCCTATAATAGGAACAGGAGGGAGTATAATATAAGAATTCACACACACACACAAAGTGTAACATACAGTTTTGCCTTGGAAATTACATATTGAATGTTTTAAAAAAAAATTGTATGCTTAACTAAAACTTGAAATATGTATTTATAATTAGCCATGTTTTTCTGTACATGAGAAATGAGATAAAAAATAATTTTTTGCTATAAATTTTATTTTATATATAAAACTTGTGCTTTTTTTTTTTTTTGCCCTGAAAAATTGTGTTTGGGTTAGCCACATGAAAAGAAGAAAAAATTATTTTGGCAAAATCCAAACCGTTGAGGCATTAAGTCCATTGCGCTACCAACACGTGCAGGGGCGTGCTGTGCTGTGTGTTGCATTTTAACTTTATTTTTTTTACAAAAATAGCTAACGAGACGTAGGGATTATTAAGTTGTGTGTTTTACTATTCATAATAAAACTTTTTTCATATCCATGAATGAGGACTATATACTTAACAATATACTTAAAAATTTCAATTATTTATCAATTATTTCATAACCTTTAACCTAACTAGGGAGTATCTAAGAACAAAAGTTATCACCTTCATTGCAACTTATCAATGCATCTAATCATCTAGATCGAGGGGCATACCTACGTTTAGACTTAATGGGACTGTCGCCCCCACTATTTTTTTTTACTTAATACATTACATATTTCCTACGTTTCTTATTATTTATTATTTTAAAAAATTTTAAATACCTCATTATTATTTTATATTATTAATAAAATATTAATTTTTTTACCCTCCATTATTAATAATGGTAGGTGGAATATAAGTCTTATTTTAATATTTAATTTAAAAATATTTTAATAAAATATTATTAAATTTTATTATAATTTAGATTATTTAATAATTTTATTAATTTATATAAAAAATCTTAAAATAATAAATAAAATGGAACAGAAAGAGTATTAAATACATTGGTTAACTAATATATATTAGCTATAGCATATATTATTTAAGTATATACTAATTGTTTATTGGCCAAAAAACGTACATACTAATTGTTTTGAAATTATATTGTTCCTTAGTATTATTAAGCATTTTTTCGTATCTTATATTATGATACATTCATAATTCTCTCGAATCCTTTTTTTCTTTCTATTCTGTTCCGTCTTTTTCATTTTCTTAGGTTACTTTTACTCTCATGGGACGATCGGAGAAGCTCAGAGTATCTTCATTTTGCAAAAACAAAAAGGGTTATATTTTAATGATATTTTTGTCTCTTAGTTGCACTTATGGAGAATAAAATGGTGAAAAATCATTTAAGGTAGTCTGAGCATGTACAAAGAAAAGGGTAAGAGGAGCCAGTAAAAAGAGTTGATCAAATGGTCTAGAACCCGATCAAAAGACATAGAGAAAAAGTAAAAAGGACATTAAGGGAAATTATAAGGAATGACCTTTTGAGAAATGATTTATCTGAAGAGATGATATTTGATAGAGTTCATTGGTATCGTTTGATCCATGTAACCGACCTCACATAGTCGGATAAGACTAATGTTGTTGTTGTTTTATCACTTAGTTATGGAATTAATTGTGATTAAATTGATTTTATTTCTATCCAAGCCATTGAAAAATTTCTCAATAGGAAATTTGCATCAGATGCACCTCCTCAACCACATGGTAAATGTACATTGGGTCCATTTACTACAAAAAAAACCCTAATTTGGAAAAGCTTCATGATGATCCAGATTTAGAATTTGCTTTTAGCCAAAAAAAGAAAAGAAAAGAATGCTATACTCACACACACACACATATATATCTATATACATACACATATATTACCCCTACGTTCAACATCTTCTGGGTCCGCCTCTGTAGATAAATGCCAATGTGATAAGCTTCACAGAATGCCAGATTATCCTCCATTTCCTGTGGAGATTATCGAAGAAGTGCATCACAATTCAAGCTCACATTCCACAGATTCCAAAAGTTGAAATAGTATCTCTCATTTCCCTCCAATGGACTTATCGTGACACTACTAATTAGGCAAAGGGCTGCAAAAGTAGAAAGAAAAATCAGACACTATCGATTGCAGTGTATTTAGTTTATTTAATAAGGCGAAGGGATCTAGACTCTCTAGGATTAATGCCATGAGAACTTAGAAAGTTGAGTTATCCGTAAATTGAAAGAACAAACCTAGAGAAAAGGTTGATAAAAAACTCTGAAGCCTAATAAAATATGGAGATTCTAATAACTTAAAAGGGGGATACCATAAAAGAAAGATCAATTTTCTTGACAAGTCAGTATATATTCTAAGAAGAATTTAAAGAACTAGTGACTCTCACTAATTGAATAAATTTTGAATATTATTGATATGAAGGAAAGTAGCACTACAAAATTTTATAAATAAAAAAATAAAAATAAATTTTAATGAAACCTCTAAAAACTATTAAATAAAAATAAGTTTAATCCAATAGAATTCAAACTAAATAAAATTAAATATAAATCTATGATTGGTTTTTTGGAATATAAATAGGAAACCACAAAATTATACTTATCCTAATTTAAATCAAATCAAATCAATTAAAATAAAAATAAAATAAGTATGATGAATTATCCTAAAACTAACTAATTAAAAAAATGTCATTTAAGTAAACTCTTCAAACTTTGATTTGTGAATTTACCTCACTTCAAACTTGGGCTTCAATCGGAATTATTATTCTTTTTCAACAGTAGGTTTAGAAGCTTTTTGCTCTTCAAACATGGATTCATCTTTATGTAATTTCTGGATCAAACCTTGTAATATTTCTTTTATAGCTTTAGTTCGATTTTAAGTAATTTGACTTCGAATAACTTATAATGGATGTAACAGATCCTTTCAGACATTAAATCTCTATTGTTGGGCTTATCAATTATGTTTTTGATGGTTTTCATCAATTATAAATCTTAACTAAAAATAAACCATGTATGCCTTAAAAAAAAAAGAACCATATATATTGCACAAAACCTAAGATAAAAGTATAATGTTTATGACTAATGAAATTCAACTTGCTTTCAGAAAAGACTAATAAAGTTGCCCATGACATAGCTTTGATAATTTTGCTTTTATGTTATCAACAGGTTTACGTAGATTTGATGATCCTCCTTTGGAGATTAGAAATTGGGTCTTTTTTATTTTTAATATCAACTAATTTCTAACCTTAGGTAATCTGAATTGATTTGAAGTTGCAACATTGGCCCGTTTGGTTAATAAAATAACGTTTACTGATTTAAAATGAAATAATGATTACTGCAAATTTGTTTCATATATGGTTTAGAATGTTGAAACAAAAATTCATTTTAATATTTAATTAAATAGAAATAAGTATAAAAAGACCAAAATGTCCCAATCCATTTTTTTTCCTAAATTTTCCTTGTTCCCTCCTTCCTGCTCATTCCCTTTCGTGTGAACGTCCCTCCTTCATCCTTCAACCTCAATCCCTCTCCCTCAAAAACAAATCCACGAAAAAAATCTAGAATAGCAAATTTACAATCTTCAATTAACAAAAAAAAAAAAAAAACAGAACGAGGTTCAGCTAATTGAGGCCTTCGTGACAAGAGGAAATCTTCTCTGGCAGGACGTGAGAATGAAGATCTGGGAGGAAATGTTCTTCGACGGAACATGAGAACGAAGATTCCGGAGAAAATCTTCTCTGACAGTGCCAGTGGCGACAATGATTGAAGAACAGAACACCAACGGTGAGATGCTCGCTAGAAATCACGCCAATGGTGAATATGGCATATGAAGGGTTCTGGATCTTCGTCGGTGAGATGCTCGCTAGAGGCACAATGCTACGTGGAGGCCGTGGAGGTGTGGTGGCGTGCGACAGGTAGACTAGTGATGAGGAAGCATTCTGGTCAATTAAGGAAGATAAAGAGAGGGGTATTTATGTCCATATCGTGATTATTTGATGTGAGAATAGGAATTAATTAGCTTTTTGATGGAGAAGCTGTTCCCAAGTTTTAAGGCACCATGATTCTTGAGTGAAAGACATTTCCCACAAAATTTGCCAACCAAACAATGCAAATCTTGGGAATAGCATCAGAATTCCCATTCCCTGTCCCTGTCCCCCCATAGAATTGAACCAAACGGCCTCATTGTCCTTTGATTGTATGAGGGTGACCACCTCAAGATTTTTAATAATACTGAATTTTGACTTTAAGCCCTTTTCACAAAAATAAATAAATAAAGAGCAATCTCAGTCACTTGGATGTATAACAAGTCAACGAGGAAAGCTAGCTCTCACAAGTGCGCATTATTGGCTACCATCACCATCGCTGGTTTTGCTCATAGAATGATTCATCCCTTCAAACACAAAATCCTGCTTTCATGATAAGGACATACTAATAAAATTACGTTTGCAAAGAAATTAAAAAAGAAAAAAGTAGTTCATGTACATTCTTACAATATGAAATGATCGAACCAATTGCAGAGGCAAAAAACAATGAAAGAAATTGCACTACAAGCTTGCCTAGCTTCAAAACTAGTCGTAAAACCTAGAGTGGGCAATTCGGGTCAACCCGTTCCAAAAAGCCCGGATTGTCAAACGGGCTAGGCTTGTAAAGCCCGAGCCCGTATGGCACGGGCCGGCGGCCCTGTATATATATTTTTTTAATTTTTTTCATATTTTTTTTTTATTTTTTCATATTTTTTAAAAAAAAATTTCATAAATTTTTACAATTAATACAACTAATTATCACTATCATTCACAAAAAATCAACTTAATATTTAAATTTTACAATTTACACATCATTAATTAATGAAATGGTATAATTTTTTAATATTTTAATTACAAAAAAGAGAAAACGGGTCAATCGGGCCTAAACAGGCCGGGCCCAAAAAGTCCGTTTTTCCTTCGGGCCTCTAATTTTAAGACCCTCCCCGCCCATTTTATCGGGCTATTTGGATTGGCCCATCGGACCTGACCCATTTTGTCGGCTCTAGTAAAACCCACACAATGAACAGAGAACCTGCCTAATTTAATGATATTTCATCTGGAAAAGCATATGATTTAGTGGTATTGTTGATATAATTTCTTGTTTTTTCATTTTTTGATATAGAAAATTGTTATCATAAATAATTTAATGGGCGTAGAGAGGTGATGCACAGGTAATTTATAGATTTTATCAGTATTTGCTTGTTATGACTTATTTATTATATTTTTAAGTCACAATCATGTCTATGAAAATTAACTTTAAATCAACATCTTACATAATTCATTAAGTTTAATTTTAAAACATTATTTATGATAAAAAAATTTTGTACCACTATTTTCAATCTTCACAATTTGTATTATTTAAGTAAATATGAACGTTGAAAACTTTAGATCAGATCAGGTGGATTTCGTGCATGGCACGGAATTAGAAAAATAAATTACATTATTCATGATTGGTAAGTAATGCAACTTGCCAAAAATTTATAATCAATATATATAATAAAATTTATAACAAATTTATAACAAGTTATATTATTCACAGATCATTAGTAGCGTGACTTATGTTTTATACTCCATGTAATGTCTTATTTATATCAAGCTCATAAAATATAGATTTGTGCAATCCATAGGTCATACTATCTAGTTGATTTCAATTCAAACTAATTTAATAAATAATTAACAGGGATTTAATTATAAATGTCAAATATCTAGAGTGTGAATTTCTTACCCATAAACCTTCATATGATTTTGGCACTACAAAATAGTCGGCAAGGCCTGATTAATGTACAAGTATGCAACTTACCTCATCAACAATTTCATAGCCTAATTTAAGGTATTATCATGCTAACAAAATCCCAGGACAGCATCTAAACGTTCACATCTGAGCCAAACATCTTCCAATGTTCTTTCCTTTTCCTTCAATTTCTCCAATAGTCCAACTGATGAAAAATTAAAGAGAAAATAATGTACTCAAATAAATTAGAGAAGAGTATGAAGCATTTTCATCATGTACCTGTACACTGTGCAGTGTTGTATTTGACGTATCAACTTTAATTGAGAGGAGGGTAGTAGCATACAGGTGAAGAATCAGTATACATTGTGAGAATGGAAGAATGAACCATCTTAATGACATCACCAATAATCACCACATGAACATGAACCATTTTTAAAATGATGGAATCTATTAATATCTCTGATGATAATTTCCCTCGAAACAATTTCACATACAAACTTGAAAAAGGAGTGGCAATCCACACAGACTCGTAGATTCTTCTTCACCCTTATTGGTGTTCCTGGCGGCATAGCAATTAGTCCAAAGACTACGGCAAGTTTCTCACTATGGTGAAATAAGAGCTGCTCCTTTTCACTTTGGTTTACATTATGGAGATCAATCTCTAAGATGGGACGATAACCAGCTTTACTTAGAAGGTCACTTAACTCATCCAGTTTAGCATATATTTCATTACTTCTGGAATGACTTCTATCTCCAACAATGAAGGTGTACACTTTGTCCTTGACCTCAATCCAACTCATTCCCGGCTCCTTCTTCACCTTGCTGTCCTTCATTAGCTTTCTGACCTTTGCAACATTTTCCCACATCCCTGCTGATGCATAGATGTTTGCAAGAAGAACATGGGTACCAGATTTCTCCGGCTCAATAGTCAAAAGCATCTCTGCAGCTTGTTGACCAAGTTCTACATTTTTATGAATTCTTGCAGCTCCAAGAAGTGCCCCCCAAACTGATCCATCAGCTTCAAATGGCATGGAATTTACAAGCTCCATTGCTTCATTTAATCTCCCTGCTCGGCCAAGTAGATCAATCATGCAAGCATAATGCTCTTGCATTGGTTTAAACCCAAACATCTCCTCCATTTTCTCGAAGTATTGTTTTCCCTCATTTACCAAACCAGCATGATTACATGCACAAAGAACACTAACTAATGTTATTTGATTGGGACTCACACCATCTTCAAGCATTTGATTGAACAATTGAAGAGCCTCTTTCCCATGGCCATGTTGTGCCAACCCTCCAATCATTGCAGACCATGAGACTATTCCTCTCTTAGGTATCTCAGAAAAAACAAGACTAGCATCCTCTATACTTCCACATTTTGCATACATATTAACCAGAGAATTGCTCGCAAAAATATCAGACATGAATCCAAACTTGAGGGCATGAACATGTAATTGTTTCCCTTGCTCATATGCAGACAAATTTGCACAGGCATTCAAAAGAGAACTACAGACAAATGAATCTGGCTTGATATCTGCATCTTGCATTTGCAAATAGAACTTTAAAGCCTCTTCTCCATCACCATCTTGAGAGTATGCCGTTATCATAGATGTGTAAGCCACCAAATCTTCACATGTGCGTTCATCAAATATTTTTGAAGCTTCATCAATATGATTACATTTTCCGTATGCATCAAGAAGACTATTTATGACATAGAAATCTGAATAAAGTCCAGATTTGATGGAAAGTGTATGAATTTGCCCGCATACATCAAGTGCCTGTAAGCTAGCCACAGATTTGAGAACTGTTGAAAGAGTAGTTTGGTTATAAACTACATCCTCCTTGCACATTTCAGCAAAGATGGATACTGCTTCTAAGTCTTCTCCACACTGTGAGTAACCAGAGACCAAAGCATTCCATGCAACCAACTCCTTTTTTGCCATGAAGTCATAAGCTCTCCTTGCATCATCCATCATCTCACATTTGGAATACATGTCTACTAGTCCAGCTGCCACAAACGAATCTGAATCAACATCTGTCTTTATCAAACTAGAGTGCAACTGTCTACCCAAGTCCTTGAACCCCATTGCAGCACAGGCTTTTAGAGCGCTTGATAAGGTAAACATATTGGGAAACGTTCCTGACCTTTTCATCTCAGCCAACAGTGTCAAAGCCCAATCATGACACTCATGAAGAACACAACCAGCAATAATTGCATTCCAAGAAACAATATCAGGATGTGTAATTTCTCTAAAAACTGCAATTGCATCTTCAATGTCCCCTGCTTTTGAATACATGTCAACTAGTGCATTTGCAGAAAATAGATCTAGATTGTACCCTAACTTTAGCAAAAGCCCATGAACCGTTCTTCCATGACCACCGTCTTGCAATCCTGCACATGCATTCAATATGATAGAAAGGCTGAACTCATTAGGTCTTATTCCACTCTGAACCATTTCTCTGAACAAATCCACAGCTTGCATTTCCAAATCACTTTGCACATAGCAAGAGAGCAATGCATTCCATGAAACAACATTAAGTTCTATAATTGAGCCAAATAGTTTCCCAGAATCACTGAGCTGTCCACATTTTGCATACATAACAACCAAAGTATTTGTAACAAACACATCAGACTCAAACCCTGTGACTACTGTCATACAATGAACCAGCTTCCCTAACTTCAAATCTTTCTTGATTGAGCAAGCCTTAAGAACACTTGAAAAGGTAAAATCATTGCACTTAATACCCAACATGTGCATCTCATAAAATGCTAACAGGGCTTCCCTGCCAAGCCCATTTTGCACATATCCAGATATCAAAGCAGACCAAGAAACCAAATCTGGTTCCGAACTTTGTTCCACCAACTTCCTGGCATACCCAAATTTTCGAGACTTGGAGTACAAGGTTATCAAATAATTTTTAAGACTTGGATTGTGAGAAGATCCAAACTTAATCATGTGGGCATGAACTACCATGCCTGAGGTTACAGACTTGGAAGCAATACATTGTGACAGAAGCTTTGAGTAAGAGGAGCTTTGAGTAGAAGTTTCTTCAACCAACTTCTGAGCATACCCCAATTGTCGACACTGAGAATACAACGTTATCAAATGATATCTAAGACTTGGAACGTGAGATGATCCAAACTTAACCATGTGGGCATGAACTACTGTGCCTAAGGTCAGAAACTTGGAAGCAACACATTTGACTGGGGCTTTGAGTAGGATATAAAGTTTCTTGTATCAAAGCAGGGTAATCTTAATACAGCAGTAAAACTTTGAATAAATTTTGGGAACTTTGAATAAATTTTGGGGAGTAAATAAAGTTAGATAGTAGTTTAAACAGTGGTTGATCAATAGGGTTTTGGAAGGAATAGAAGTTACAGAACCAGAACTTCACAGTACATTTGATCGTTGGCCACTGGCAAAAATTGAATTACCTCATGCCCACTGGATTTGTTATGCAAAACATCCTATAATAGAGTGATCCTTTTAAGTGATAAAATATACAATGCCTCCAACTCCACTAAGTACTCAATACATAACGAAAAAATTGGTTCTCTCATCATAACTGCGTATGTTCAGACATTCAACTAGAGGCAATTTATACCCACAGAATAGCTGGGGTTCGACAATAATTGCAAGCAAAGCATAGGTTAAGAGTTCAAACGTGATAACTAGGATTGCAGAAAGGAAACAAAGGAGAAATGACAACAAAATATCAGAAAATGGCCACGAACTTCTGAAGAATGTCAGTCGGCATTCAAATAACGGTTAATGAGCCTTCTACTAGTTTTAGCAATCATAGTCAGAGCAAACCTGGATGTAGATAGAGATTAGAGAGGGAGGGCTTTCAGTTTTCGAAGTCGGCACAGTCACACTGGAGAAGGGGTTAAATAGCGTTAGGTCGCCAACAGCTAAACGGCGGCGATGTTTACACGATCGGCGGAGGTGAGTCTGTGAACGTGGTTCGGTCAGCGACAGCTCGAAATGGAGCGTGAAGATGGATCTTAAAAGGGTTAGTTAGAAAAAGATTTTCGTAATTAATTTATGTTTTACATTTTTTTTCAAGAATTCTTTTTGGGCCAGATTTTTTTCAAGAATGTGAAAATCAAAATTTCAACCGTATTGTAAATATAGGTAGGATACTAATTATTTATTTATTTATTTATCGCAAAGAATGCTTTTAATGTGTATATATTAACTTATATTCCATACGTATTATATGATTTATTGACAGATGTATATTGTAAATATTCTCTTTACTTCTATATATAGGATCTTTTATCCAAGTTCTAAATATAAGATTCTTTATAATATACGAGGTAATATTTATTATATATTTTTAAAAAATATCCTTATTTAATATATCTAAAGAGAAATAAAAAGAGATTAAATAAGGGTAGTTTTAAAAAAATATTAAAATTTTCAGAGAAATTGAGATAGTTAATTAGTTTTAATTATCACTCTTTATCCACGTGATTCGATTAAAAAGGTCATATATTAAGTAACATAGGGAGGAGTAATTAATTTCTTTTTTTATTGTTATATTTTACTTTCACATATATCAATTTAAAAAAATAGAGAAGCACCAATTTTTATAATATATTTACTTTAGCAATGATCAATATAATTGGTACAAAGACTTCAAATGGTGGCCTTCCTACTTCATCACTATATAAGTTAAATATATATTTAAGCAAATAATGAATTGCAAGATTTTGTTTTGAGAAGTCTATAATCTTTTAACTTTTTGTGACAGCTTCAATGATATTTCATTTTGTATTTTGTGTTAAGGAAAAGTTAAGATTTTAAATTCAATAGTAGAACTAACATATAATACAGTAAAATGATAGGACTAATTTCCATTAGCAGAACTAATAACACGTAATTAAAAGAAACAGTTTGAGAGGAAAAAAAAAAAAAGAAGACCATATAAAGCTAAATTGGAAAAACTTAAACCACTATTCTCCTATCAAATGATTTCTACATATAAATAAAAAATGTCAGCAGTATATTAAAAGATTTAAGATGAAAAGTATATTTTATTCAATGCTTTTATTTCAAGTCTCAGTGGTCAAATTTGAAAGCATAGATAAGAAATTATTTGTTTCATAAATGTGCTTTAGGATAGGAATTAAGAAAAAGCATTAAATAAAAAAACATTTAATAGGAAAGACCAAAAAAAAGGATTTAAAAAAATCCTCTTTATATTTATTAAAAGTATTAAAAGTTTGAGAGTATATTATAAAATTTTAAAAATGTGATATCAGGATATTAAAATATTTTCGTGGTTAATGATATTAAAAATTTTTTTACATCATAATATTTCTTCAATTGATTTAAAAATTGAGATTTACAATGAAAGAGAATAATTTTTGATACTGGAAAATGAGAATAAATAATGTAAAAGAGAAAAATACAATGGAAAAATATCAAAGATGAGAGCCAAATTAATAAAAAAAAGGATATTTGAAAAGATGTGGAAGGAAGGAAGTATGGAATTTCAAATCCAAAATAAAGAGGAAAGCTTAAAATTTGAAATTGAAAGAGGGAAAATTGCCAAAAACAAATAAAAGAAAAAGTTTAAAATTTAAGATCAAAGATAATGAATAACTAGATATTCCGCAGGGTGGATAAAATTTTTTTATTTGTTACATATATTGTATTTGAAAAATATGTAAAAAAAAGGCAAAGGACTCATTGTCTTTGTCCTTGTTTTGTTTGAAGGAAGAGAAACTTTGAAAACATTTTTTTATAAAAAAAATTGATCATCTGTAGGTCTCATGACGTGGACAAGTCGCGGTGAAATTTTGCTTATAAGGTGAAATTTTCAGGCAAAAGACTCTTTTTGTTCTTGCTTGAAAAGAGAGAGAGAATAACCCGTGGAGACAAGTACGTAAAAGAATACAACATACCATAGAGTAACCATAAGTGGATTCAATTAACAGAAAATTAAGATTGACGAATATACAAAAGGGTTAGTTATCGAGAAAAAGATTCACTTTAGTAATTAATTCATGTTTTTATTTTTTTTTCAAGAATTTGAAAATTAAAATTTCAACCTAGGCAAAAAAAAACCTAAATATATTTGGCTAATAGGATGTTTATAGGTTCGGTTTGGTTAGATTTTTGACAAAAATTAAATTGAATTAAACCATTCGGTTACACATATGTGAGAACATATTTGATTTGTAATCCAATCAGTTTGGTCCGGTTATTATTTCGGTTTGATTTGATTTGGACTGAGTTAGTTCAGGTCAGGGATGGAGCTAGACTTTAATTATGGGAGAGGCCAAAAATGAAAAAGAAAAACCCGATATTTTATAACATAAAAATCTTTAATTATCATATCTGTAATAAACTTTTTAGCAATATTTTTCTCAATATAAATAACCATGTAATTAGTGAGAAACTTATTTTTGTTGTGAAGTTTTATCTTAACAATTTTCATAACTGAAAAAGCTCACTCAATAGGAAAGTGAAAATATAGGATAAAGTGAGACAAAGAGAGAAATGTAAAGGATAATTTTTTTTTGAGCCTTAAGAAAAGTAAAGGACAATTAGAATTTAGAAAATATTAAAAAAGTAGAAAAAATTAAATGAGAGGGAGAAATTAGTATTTAGTAAGATAATAGATAGTACAAATTTAGTAACTAAGATATATCTAAAATACCTGATATTTTAAAAAAAATATAGAGTGTTGACTTTTTTTATTTTTTACTTATTTTTAGAATAAAATATAAAACTTTGGGGGACCATACATACATAAACTTTTACATAATATAAAAATTTGATACAAAAATATACATTATACTAAATAAAAATTGAAAAGTTAGGGGGACCATGGCTCCCCCATGTCCCCCTTTCCCTCCATCCTTGGTTTCAGGTTATTGAGTGTATATTTTGAATTACGTGATTTTATGAAAATAAGTTTAATTTATAAAATTGATATGGAGAAAATCACAATTTTTTAATAAATTTGATTATTACATAAAATTTTAAATAACTATAATTGATTACCTTCAAATAATTGATCATAAAATCATAATAAAACTTTCCATTATGCAAAAATGATATTTTTAGTAATTTTGTTTTTTACTAAATAACTAAAAAAGACTTTGTCATTAAAGTGTGAACATTTATATTTATATTACTAAAATTTCAAATAAAATTAAATTTATTTTCATATAAAAGGATATGAATTTTAATTTTTTTAAAAATTTGATAATATTTTTTAATTTCTTTTAATTTGTACAAATAACATAACTGATAGCTAATGAGTTTGCGATTCTATTAATAGGAGGATACGCCATGTTAAGGAAATTATTCATATATGGTAAAAAATTTAAAGAGTTATCAATATATGACCCAAATTGAAAAAGAGAAGTATTTGTAGAAAAATAAATTTTAAGAGATTTAATATATAGTATTTATTCAACTTTCATTTTTCTTACCTTCAATTATCACCCATTTATCAATTGTCCTCTCACTCCTTAGATTCCTTAGCTTAAATTCTGTCATATAGATATAATAATGGTAGAACTTCAATTTAATCCTTAACATTCATTGATTAATTGAAAAAAAAAATAGCAACACAATAAGCAAAATCATGTATGTATCATAATTTATATATACATAAGAGACATTTTCATAAATTAATGAAAATCATACCATAATATTTACAATTAATATTAGTTATTCACCAACATACAAAATATATGCAGCCCTTGGTAATCATGGTTCTTGTCTTACATTAATGGAGAAGCATACTACAATGGTATAACCACTAAAAGCTTAGGACACATATATACTAGACAGTAGCCAACAAATCTATTTTCAACTATACAAATATAGACATTGGAGCTTAACCAAAAAACAAAAGCTCCATAAAAAAAATGTTAAAACAAGAATTGAATGAAAATAATAATAATAATGATGGTTATACATAACTTTTTCTACTTACATCTAAATACGAAGACAAGTGAAGATCCTTAATGGTTTAATACTCATCATCATCATTTGGGGAGAATACACCAAGATCTAAATAAAGACAAAAACTAATAAAATTATCAGATATACAAATCGTATTCAAATTTAATGATATCACATTACAAGTAGTTTATTATAAAAATACTACCCAACTCTATTTTCTCAATTTCTTCCACTTTCTCTTCAATATCACTTGACAATGGGGTAGATTGAAATCAATTTTGCCCACGAATAAGGGCTTCAATTGTCTTGGAATTTAATGAACTTCTAAATTCATTTAATATGTGACCCCCTATGCTAAAGGCAAATTTAGATACTATAGTGGACATTGACATAGCTAATACATACCTAGCAATTTGTCCAAGGACAAGATATTTAGAGCAGTTTACTTTCCACCAATTAAGGATGTCAAATTTGGTGTTCATTTTCTCTCTATTCTCCATCAAATAAAGGTTCACTTTTGATTGATCCTCCATATTATCGTCTTTATTCATAACTTTATCAAACTCCATGGCAAATGAATCATTTTCATTCTCTCCATGGGGAACAACTTCCTTCTCTTGAGGTTGAGTATTTGCTGAATTTTTTTTAAGTCATGAAAAAACTTGTAACTTTCATACATTTTGTTGAGTATCTCTTTTACTCGTCTAGAATAATATTCAACCATGTCTTCATCATAGAGTTTGTTCAAACTCCATTTTACAAACTTCAACTTATATCTAGGATCAAGCACCATAGCTACAAAAAAACATCATATTCATATTTTTCACATCTCCTCAATACTTGTCATGTTTCATTTTCATTTTCATAGCTATTGAACTGAATAAAAGATCATCACCTTCACATAGATTGTTCAATGTTTTCACTACCAAGCAAAACTCATGAAAATATTGAGAAGATGTCAAAAACAATGAGCCAAAGACATTTTTAGTTACATCAAAAAAGATTTTTAAGAATTTCACAAAAATCCATGCATTATCCCAATCTTCAATTGTAGGGGGTCTTACCTTATCCAAAACAAACATAACATCCTTTTCTTCTAATCTCTTAAATGCCTTTTGAAATTCAAGGAACTTTCAAGCATAATGTAAGTGGAGTTTCACCTTGTAGGACAATCTAACTTCACAAAGTCTTTTTCTTGAATTCGTACATGCTCCACACAAGATTTAAATTTTTGTAAACGAGCTGGAGAAGCACAAATATATCAAACTGCATTTCTAATTCTTTGTAGAGACTCATGAATTTCTTTTAAGCCATCATTCACAACTAAATTCATGATATATGCACAATATCTAACATGCATGTATTCTCCTTTCATTATATGTCCATTCCAATCAAGTATTCTATCTTTCACGTATGCTATAGTAACATCATTAGAGGAAGCATTGTCAACTGTGATGGTGAACTTAATAAACAATTTTCAATCGCACTACCAATAGTCTCACCCTTATGATAAGCAATTTGATAGAAATTTAAAATTCTTTTATGCAGTTTCCATTTATTATTCTAAGACATAAATAACCCATATTTTGATCCAACATCCAACAATCAGTGGTTAGACAAACACTTTGATGGGATTTAGAAAATGCATTTCTTAACTTAGCTTGTTCAGATAAGAAAAGATTACAACAATCTCTTGCAACTGTAATACATGATGGGAAATGAAATAAAGGCTGCACAATACTTATAAAGTAACAAAACCCTTCTTCCTCAACAAATTTAAAAGGTAGTTCATCAACAATTATCATTATTGCAAGAGCCTCCCTACAAGAATTAACATCAAAAGTTACCCCTTTCAAATTAGCTCCATACCTTTTCCATTCTCTCTTCTTTTTGGTTGGAAAGAAAGCACAAGTTGTTTAGGATCATTATTTCCACCAATCTTTCTACATCTTGATTCTAAGTGAGATGCCATATTTGAGGTTCCATTTCTTTTTTTTGTGGCATGCATAATCCGTACCACAATAATTACACCTAGCTCTTGGAAACTCAGGATTACAATCTTCATCTAAAATAAAATGAGCCCACACCCAAGATTCGGGTCTAGAATTGGTTTTCTTTTCTTACCTATGTTAAGGTTTGAGTCATCTCCTTGCTTTTCCTCTTCTCCTTTCTCCTTCTCATTTGCTTCCTCTTCTCCTTTTTCTTTCTCATTTGCTTTATCTTCTCCCTTTTCTTTCTCATTTGCTTTCTCTTTATCTAAAGAATCATTCACGAGAGCCACATTGTTGTTTAATTCTAACTTGTTTGATTGCTCATGATTAGTAGTATCCTTCAATTCCATATATCTTTCTTACTGCATTGAAAAAATCATAATAAAAAATAGTATCATAAATTAGCTAAAATCAAACTAACATATCATCATCACTACACCAAATTTAGGTTTTATTGACGCTCAATAGGTGGCGTTTATTATTAAAAACGCCAATAAAAATTTGGCATAGAAGATTAGTTAGCGTTTGTTTAAAAAAATGCTAACTAAAGTCTATAACTTAATTGGCGTTTGTTAATAAAACGCTAATAAAATATTAAAGTTGGCATTTATTTTAACAAACACTAACTAAAATTTAGGCTTTAGGTGGCATTTATGGACAAACGCCAAGCAATGTCTAGACTTTAGATGGCGTTTGTTAGAAAAACGCTATCTAAAATTTTGAGATTTTTATTTTAAAAATTAAAAAAGACACGGATTGATGTTTGTACCATTGATTAGAAAAAGATAAATGGATGTGATCATTATTCTTCCTTTCCATTTTCCTTACTTTTTTTTCTCTCTCCTCTTTATTCTTCGAACGCGTCCCTGTCGACTCCGTCTTTCTCTTCTCTTCTCACAATAGCATCGATTTCCTCCTCTTTGGGTCGTTTAACTCCTCCTCACCTTTGATTTTGCCGACATCGATCTCCTCCTTACTGGGTCATTCGGTTGTTCCTTTCCTCCAGCTCTATTTCGCCGGCATAAGTCTCCTCCTCCCCTTCCGCCATTGGGTCGTTCGTCTCCATTTTCTCCGATCTCCTTCTCAGTTCTTCCTTGTTCAGGTTTGCTTCTTCTTGGTTCATATATATTTCGATAGCCTTCACACTATTGCTTCTTCTTTGAATTATTGTTTCAACTATTGTATATTTTCCATAGTTTCAACTATTGTTGCTATCGTGGCCGCCAAACCGTGCCCATTTTTTCTTTCCTTGTTTAGCTTCCATTTTAGTTGCAATTTTCTTACAATAAGTTTTCTTCTCCTTGCTCTTTCATAGTGTATTTAGATCTTTCTTCGTTGCATTTGATCAGTCCCTTGTAATTCGGTTGTTGTAGTTCCACTGCATCATTTTTGGGATTATCGCTTTTTCTAGGTTCTCGAATGGGAAGTGAGGGTTTGGTGATTTGGATTTTGTATTTGAGAGGAGGCTTTTTGGTGCACCTATTGGCTTATTTATCTGATGGTTTTATTCTTGGTTGTCACGATGTTGCCTAATCAAAGAAGAAAGGTAAAGTTACTCATCTAATGAACAAGCTTATTTATATATAGGTGTGTGTGTGTGTGTAATTTAATTTTTATAGATTATTGATTAATGATCCTATGGAAAAATTGGGTGTTCGTGATGGATATATGGAAGAATGATTGATGTTTGATTTATAATTTCTGAATTTTCATGGAATAGATAAAATTTTTACTAGCTTGGTTAAGATTTTAGCTATACCAAAATGTATATTTTCTTGTGTTTCCGTGGATATATATCACATATCCTGATCTTTCCCTTAGTCATAGTATTAACTTAGATTCGGTAAATCCTTTTAATGGGACTAAACTTAATTACCTGCAAGAAGTTTATGTACTTTTCTATATATCTCTATGTGGTACAGATATTGCTCTGGCAGAAGTGGAGAAAGAGAAAAGGATGTCCCATATTAAGGCATGGGAAGACAGTGAGAAGTCCAAAGTAGAGAACAAGTAATTAGACTTTTTATTTCTTCACTTCTCTTATGTTTTGTCTGATATATGTATATATATGAGCCTATTTTCTTATAAATATTTGATGTGAAGGCCACAATAGATTAATGCTAATAATTATTTGGCTACTGTCTTAGAAAGACTCAAACTTGATTCTTCAAATGCCAAATATGGAAGTCCCTGCAAAGAAAAACATGACAGAAATGGTCTTCATGCAGATTTCTTCACATGTTTTTTTGAAAGTTTTGCTTTATTTTTATGACTGTCTTCTATCTTCATAACTGAGGCAAGAAAAAAAAATTGTGATATGTTAACAGAGCCCAAAAGAAGCTCTCTACTATTGTTGCATGGGAAAATAGCAAGAAAGCAATCATTGAAGCTTAGCTGAAGAAAATTGAGGTAATACTTACCCTGTTACTAATTGATTTATTATTATTATTATTATTCTTTTAGATTTTTCACTTCAAAGCATATACTTTTGAATTGAACTGATCCTTGATATGATCAGTCACAGAAGTTTAAGCTTTTGAGTTTGGATATATGAACAACTGCATTGGACAGGGGATAATTAGGATTGAATTGACATATGGACAACTGATGGAGCATCTAATTCACATCTGCAATAGTATCTTTTCTTCCGCAATAGTTACATATATATATATATATTACTTCCCCTATAGGGCACCAACTTTAATAAAGTCAAATCATTTTGAAATTAAAGACAGAGAAAAATTTTTTAATGTTCATGGCCTACCCACTGATCGTAAATATACTGGTAACTGTTAGAATTATTCAGGGCATAGCTTAAGCTTAAGGCATGTCCATGATGTTATTGCAAATTGACTCATCCCAAGCACATTCTCTTGAAACAGCGAACATATTGCTAATTGTAACAGGACAGCATTTATTGCTCTACACACTTCTGATATGCAATGTAGCTACAATGAAAGTATTAACTAGTACTACTACATATTGACTTAAATCCATGACTAGCTTGAGTCCTGAATGAAAGCTAATTTTGGTTTTTTTCTGTTTTCATTTTCTCAGGCTCTTCTAAGTTTTCTGGACAGTCTAGTGACAGCTTGGGGTGCCATTCTTATATGGGAATATTGCACCAAAGGGTCTGTTGCTAAAATTACTGGAAAAGATACTTCACGTGCAATTTTTATCACTAAAATTACTGTGTCCAGTTTGGAGCTAATGAGGGAAAAATTAAGATGCCTGCAGAGAGAGAAGTTACGAATATAGATAAACTAAGTGTGGGTACCTGCACAACTAAAATGATTTTTTTAGTTTGTAAGTAGGAGCTTTTTTGTTAGGAATTGATGTTGATATGTTAGAAATTGAATTGTAAATTTTTTTTAATTGAATTGTAATTAAATTACTAGGATGTATAATTTTTAATGTAATATATTTGTTTTTGTTAATGAATTTAATAGAATTATATATATAATTATATATTTTTTTTTCTAAATATTGGCTTTGTGCAAGAAATGCTTTAAATCATTATTTTTTTAAATATTGCCAACAAAAGCTTTTTTTAAAAAAAAGAGAAAAGTTGGCATTTATGTTAGAAACGCCAACTAAAAGGTGAGTTTTAGTTGGCGTTTATGTCACAAATGCCAACTAAAGTTTCCTTTTAGTTGGCGTTTGTATTAGAAATGCCAAGTAAAGTACCATTTTAGTTAGCGTTTCTAGAACAAACGCCAACTAACGTGGCGTTTAGTTAGCGTTTGTAAAACACCAACTAAAGTCTCCCCTTTTTTATCAGCGTTCGAATAGTTAGCGTTTCATAAACGCCAATAAAAGCAAAAAATAAACGCCAACTATTTTATTTTTTGGTGTAGTGCATATAATTAAAAAAATTAAATATATAATTTATTAAACTATAATGAGTCCACCCCTTTCAATGATTGAAATTTGAGAGTACTGTATTATTTTAACTTTGACGTCATCCAAAATGTGGTCTCCCAATGTTAGTACATACTGCATATATAATTATATATAATATATAATTATACGTTAGCAATAGCATCACCCAAATATATAATTATATATTAGCAATAGCATCACCCAAATGTGGTCCCTCGGACATGGTTTGTACACTTATAATTTGTCCATCACCCAAATGTGGTCCATTAATGGTTAGTAGCAAAAAGAGGAGCGAGTACAAAGGTGTTGAATAATTTAAAAGTACTTATTTTAATATATATTAGCATCACCCGAAAGGATATTATCCCACCAACAAATGTGATTACTCTACCTCATGTATCCCTCATGTCTATAGACTATAATATGAAAAACATAGCAAAAGTTAAACATATTTTCTTTGGATCAAAAGAAGCCACATGTTTTTAATATTATACACACACCAATGACATTCGGCAAGATGTGGTCCCTTATGTCAAAGTCTATATAAACTTTTTGCATAATCGTTTTGCAACTGAACGAGTAAATAAAAGAAGCAAAATAGCTGAAGAATGATATAAAAATAGAGTAGAAGCAACGGGAAGGAGCTTACCTCATTCACTGGGAAACTGATGGAAGGAACAAAAATGGGACGAAGCTCGATCTCTTCTTAGCAAGCACAATGAGATTACTAGACAAAGCTTCACTTGGCAAGCAAGACAAGATTCAGATTGGGTGATCGAGAGAGATTCATTTTGTGACTGAAGATTGAAGTTATCGTTACTTGTTCGTGACTATGAGGATTGAGCAAATTGACTTGAAGCTAGGGCATGGAAAAGAGAATTGATTTCAAATGTGGAAAAATGAGAAACAGAGATAAATAACACGAGCAAATGACAATAGGGTTCATAATCATGGATTGAGCTCAACATATAAAGCCCAGTCCAAGTTAATAATAAGTAATAACATATATTAATAGAAATTCTCTTTGGTTTGATTATAACTAATCAATATTATGAAAAATCTCAACCAAACCAAACGAATTGGTTTGGTATATTAAAAAACTGAAGCAGATCTATATTACAATCAGTTATAATCGGTTGCGGTTGGTTTAGTTCAGTTAAATCGATTTTCATCAATTATGAGTACTCTTAAATATTTGTATCCATAGAATTGATTGAAGGAAGAAAAACTTTGAAAACACCTAAAAAAACATCGATTGATGCATGCATCTATGGATCTCATGACTTGGAAAAGTCAGGGTGAAATTTTGCTTATAAAGTAAAATTTCCCTATAAAGAAGGCAAAAGCCTCCTTGTCCTTGTTAGAAAAGAAAAAGAAAGAATACCAACGCACATTGACCCAGATGGAAGGGGTTTGAGTCCCTTAACTATTAGCTCCTGGGTTTGTTCCCTAGGGTGATGGGAATAGAAGAGATGTACTTAGGAGATCCACCCCCTATCTGTAGTCTGACCCAGATCAATCCAGATTAGTCGAAGCTATCGGTTTCAGATACCAGATGGTTTGCTATAAAAAAAAAAGGAAAAGAAAGAATAACCCATTGAGACAAGCAAAAGGGTACAAGAGTATACTAATGGGTAACAATATGTTATCGAGAAAAAAATTCGCTTTAGTAATTAATTTATGTTTTATTTTTTCAAGAATTTGAAAAATTAAAATTTCAACCTAAATATATACTCTACTATTATAAATATTTGTATTCATAGAATTGCTTTAAGGGAAAAAATTTGAAAACACTTAAAGAAAACATTAATCGATGCATGCATATGTGTATCACATGACTTAGGGAAGTTACATTGAAATTTTGCTTATAAGGTGAAAATTCCCAATAAAGAAGGCAAAAGACTCCTTGTCCTTAGTCAAAAAGAGACAGAAAGAATAGCCCTATGAGCAAAGGACTCCTTACTTTTTGGTCTTTAGACCGCCTTTTTAACTTTATTATATAATTTTGGATTATCCTTTCATCTCTCTTCCTCTCTCTTGATGTGTATGCATGTGTCTCTTTGCATTTTCTCCTAGGATTTCCTTTGTTCATTTTGACCTAAAGGTAAATGACTCATTAAAAGAGAATTGCCTATACTAGCATTTTTCTTTCTATACAAGTCTCGCCATTTTTGTCATCTCTAGATGTCTAGCAAGCTTGAGGATTGTAATGGTCCACCGGTAAGAGAAAGAAATCATTTTCTGAGATGTGAGAGCCCCCTAGAACAAGATCATTCTTTTGATAACGTTACAAAAGAAGATCATCCTGATGCCTATATGTTAGAAAACTAGAAAAGCCTTGTTTGTCTCTTACAAGATACTAATCTTGAAGACCTAAACTAAAAAAAGCCCAAGAATTTAGGGGAGGAAATCGATAGTCAGAGCAAGAATGATCTAAGAAGAGATTTGACCTACCCTTGATGAAACGTCTAAGGGTAGTGAATGTAGTAAGCTAAGCTATAAAGGCAGTTAATAGGGCAATCAAAGGGGGTGGTTCAATCTCACTCTAATTCACCATATTCAGAAGAGGATATTTGGTGGGAGAAGCTGTAAGAAAATGCTGTCATGAAGAAACAAGATGATTGTTGTTAGATATGCTGGCTTCCCAAGAGAGGGGTGAATTGGAAAGATTAAAATTTTCTGCGAAAGTCAAGAGTGTGGTAAAGACAAAAGAGACAGTAAAACAGAGTATAAAGGAATATTAATGTAAAAGCAGTAAAGGAGAAGGGAAGACACATGTTTATCCTGGTTCGATGTCTTTATCTTGACCTATATCTAGTCCCCAAGCAACTACTTGAGATTATCCACTATCTTGCAAGAATTTAGTGGGCTTCTTGCAATTGCCTCAGTACAACTTTGATGCTCTGTTTTTAAAGCTTACAACCTCACTTTTTGCACTCTAGCTAAGTGCTTCTCAAATCCCTTGTGATATTCCCTCATAAGAAAATCTTTCTTCTAGATGAAGATAAGATTGATTACAAAGAATGAACTCTCTAATTTAGAGTGTATATGAAAATTAAAGTTCAGAAGAATGAAGTATGAGAGTAAAAGACTTTGAGTTGAGAATTTGATAGAATTTCAGTATATACAATGTAAATTCGTTTCCCACAACTTTAAAAGAAGTTCTACTTATAGATTTAGGTCTTAACTATATGTTAGAGATAAGATCTATCCGTTAGAGACGTGACCCAACGGTTACTCTGAAAAACTATCCATTCACCAACCGCATTTAATACTTCTGACACTTAAAGTTTGAATTTTGGTTGGTCAACAGACTAATTTCACAGATACCGAGAGTTAAAGACTTTAACATTGAACTTCAAAGTTCGTCTGTTTATGAAGCAAAGTTTGAATTTTCATCTTTGAAAAATATTTCTATGTTGGAACATACGAATTTTCAAGTTAAGTTCTTTTGATAAGTGTGAACAGTTGTCCCACATTGCTACAGTGCCTTCGAAGTTTGAATTTTGGTGCCCAAAATTCGTCTGTCAGTGAGCAGCTCAGTAAGGCACAATAGTTCATCTTTTCGAAATTCGAATTTTTAAGTTTGAATTTTTCTCAATAACTTATTTTCAATTCGATATTCAAATTTTAGAAACCAAAGTTCAAATTTTCAAAGCAATAAATCAGCTTTAACACTTTAAAGTTCGTCTATTAGTGGGTGTTTTTTAGGTATTCCATGAATTAACATGGAATCAGATTTCTAAAACTATTCTTTTGCCAATTCAAAGTCTTTTACTCAAATTAAACATAGTAAGAAATCCTATATCTAGTCTAGTACTGATTTTAGTTTGATTTCTCCATTTGGAATCTTCCATGCACCTTTGATATCTTCTTTCTAAGCTCTAAAGGGTTGGTTTGGAATCATCAAAACACTTGATTCAACATTCTCCCCTTTTTTGATGATGACAAAACAACTTGCAAACTGGATTAGTACTTGTGTTTGTTTAACAAGCTCCCCCTCAAGATATACATTATAATTCAGAAGATAATATATCATGCACAGTAGATCAACCAAAGAAAATCATTCATTCATTTAAGGTTTTTCATTACAAAGATGGCAATCATTAGATTCAAATTAGAGTTCAGAGCAAAGATTTATCATTCTTAAGATGAAAACAATACTACAAGAAGGACCAAGTTATCCTAAGATCTAATCACTTTTTCTTGGACTTGGACTTCTTGCTGTAGGTCTTGCCAAAAGGCTCTACTGCAGTCTTTCCAGTTTGCTCGGACTTCTCCCCTTTTTTGGCATCATTAGGAAGGTGTATAAAGTCAGTAGGAGGAGGGATTTGAGATACTAGAATTGCCTGAAGAGGCATAAAAACAAATGACAGATCTGGATTAAGCCTTGGCAAAGACTCAGAAGCTTTAGAATTAGAATCCTCATCATCAGAGAGTTCAAGAAGTTCTTGCACTTCTTGCCTAGTAACTGCCAATTGAGCTCTTTGTGCCTTCGAGAGACCAAAAATGGAAATGGGTGAGGGAGCATGAGGACGAAACATTTCTTCAAGCCTTAATCTTTGTGCTTGTAAGAGAGCATTATGAGCAATAGCCTCTAGATCAACATAAGGCAAAATGCTTTTCTCTTCATTCAGGGCAACTTGCATGAATGGTCAGGTGGTGATGGCTACCACCAGTTTCTCAACTTGCTCATATTCTTGAGATGAGAGAATTGAATCCTGAGCAACTTCAGGAATAGATTCATGGGAGCTTGGTTCTAGAGGGGTCTCTTTCTCCATTTCATAGTCCAAGGGAGAACCAGGACTAGCTTAATCACTGGAGGCCTGTGGTGTGGTCAATGTGCTAGCAGCTCCAGTATCATGCACTGCATCATCAGGTTCAGGGGAGGCTAGCACGAAAGGACTTAGAGGCTCAGGTGTAGGAGACATGACAGGCTCAGAGAATCCTGACTGAGGTAGAGCTGATGTAGAGGGAATGACACTCTTGATATCTTCATATGCATCAGCAACCACTTTCATATTCTTTGCCAATTAATGTATCTGGTCTTGCAGATGAGCAAACTTGGCATTTTGCTCATCTCTTATGCTAAGTATGAGTGCAGACAAACTGTCATACAACTCAGTGATCTTGGTTAGCTTTGCTCAAGTATATGGAGTTGATGGTACTTGAGCTTGAGGGGGTTGAGATGGAGATGGAACAGGCTGAGAAGGTTGAGGTATGGATTTTGGAGCAGCCTTAGAGATTCCTTCTTGCTGTTGGGAGGCTTCCTCATCAAAGAAAAGGTCTTCAGTATTTCCAGCTCCCTTTCCAATCCATCTTCCATCTTCTTCTCTATTCCCATCCTTGCAGTTCTTCTTCTTTGAAGATTTCAGAAGGCTTCCCTTTTCCTTTCTAAAGATGTTGGATTCGGGCATACTGAAGTATCTTAGAGATGATTGCTGCATAGGGAAGGGTGGAATCTTTCCTCTGATTTCTTGCCTTGATCTTGCATTAGAGGATGATGTGTCCCATATTGATAAGCTTTCCACACATAATAGCTGCCATCACATGTGCTTCAGCCCTTGTGATCAAATTGAAACTGCCTCGTTTGTTGAAGATAATTCTCGACACAATATAGTGCAGGATTCTGACTTGAGCACTGAGGTCAATAGGCTTCAGCAAGCTTAGAGGTGGCCTGTTCTCTTTTCTTTTGAATAGAGTGCTTAGGATTGTGCTTTCCTTATAGTTCAGAAAAGGCCCTCTTTCTTCATCAGCGGTTTCAGCCTCATCCATATACCTTGAGGCTATAATGTTAATCTTCAGACCATCTTGCCCTGGAATTTCTAAAACCTCATTAAAGGTTTCATTTGTTAACCAGATGATCCTTGACCTTAGATTCACTTCCCACTTCTTCTTCTTGCTATTAAATTTCAGAGAGGCATACCAGGTTTTGACTACCTCATCATCATATCTTTCCAGTATTTCCAGCAAATTTTTGTATCTTATCATCCATAGCCCAACATCAAAGTTGTTAGAAACCAAGAATTCTTCCAAATTCACGCAGTGAGGCTTGATTATCTTTTTGTTGACAAATTTGGTAGTATATTCTCCAAGAATATGAGCATTGCTCCACAGTGGTAGTAAGGTCAGTTGATATTCTCTAGATTCAGTGTTGGAGGAGGAGGAAGAAGAAGAAGTAGCAGTGACAGGAGTGGCAGGAACAGTAGGCTCTGCTTTCTTCGAAGAAGAGGGTGCAGATTTTTTCGAGTCTGCTCTTGGTGTAGTTTTCTGCTTTTTGGAGGGAGTTGCCTTGCTGGATTCACCTTTTCTTTTCAGAGTTTCACTCTCCTTAGAGGCATATTGAGATTTTACAGACCTCTTTGGCTAAGACTCTCCCTTCCCAACTTCTGGATTTTTTACTCTTGCCATTCTTAGTCAGAAATGATTCAAAAAGTTGCAAAGAGTGGGTTTATAAGGTGCAAAAAGGAGTTTAATCGGTGAGAAATGAAGGTTCATGAACGGAGTTAATGGGAATTAAGGAGAGAATTTGAACAAATTTGAGAGAGAGACGAATAGGGTTGCGTCTGTTCAAAGAATGACCTTCAGTTTTAACGTATGTAACTGCTAAACAGATGAGTTTTGAGAGGTCAAAATTCAAACTTTGAGCAGTCACGTGTTAATCCATTCAGCAAGGCTTACTGACAGATGAATGTTGAACTGGAAATTCGTCTGACAGAGGCTTGGTTCTGAAAACAATATGTGAACAGACAAACTTTGCTTCAACAAAGTTTGATCTTCGAAAGAATTAGGCAATAAGCAATTATGAACAAAACAAGCAATAGACAAACTTTACTTATGAAAATTTGTCTTTCAGAGAACCAATAAAGTGAACATATTACAACAGACGAATTTTGATTCAAAAATTTGAATTTTAGCATTTTGTAAAGAATTTTCAACATGTGTATTTTGAGAAATGGTGATTCGTACAACAATCATGTTGAACAGAGACTATATTTGCATTTCATTTTTGGAAATTTGAATTTTTGGTGTTCAACAGATGAATTTTGAAGCATAGAAGAGTATTGTTACAGTGTGCAGCCAACTGAAATTCGTCCGATGGGCATCCAAATACGAATGTTAGGCATGCTAACTTCACAAAAACATAGTTTAATAACAGATATTCATCTAATAAACATTTAAAATGTGAATTTCAACTTTCTGAACTTATAAAACAGATCCAGATGCTCAGATTTTTGACTTTCTTTTTCATCTTTTGATTATGCCATCCTGATTAGCTCCTTCATATGGTTCTATTATCATTTGAACTTGTGAAGAGCAGCTGCAACTTATATCAAACACACTTTGATGCTAAAGTTAGGATTGATTCAATGTCAGAAACTTTAATTTAGATAGATATATAAGGACATACTTACAGTTCATTGGGATTTACCATACTCAATTCTCTTTAGATTTTACAATGTCTATCTTCTGGAAGGAGCTTTGTCAGAATGTCAGTAACTTGATCCTCGGTAGGGATGTATTCTAATCTGATTTCTCCTTTCAGAACATGGTCCCTTATAAAGTGATGCCTAACCTCAATATGCTTTGTCCTTGAATGCATGACAGGATTCTTTGTGATGTTAATAGCACTTTGGTTGTCACACATTATTGGTATTTCCTTCATCTCAATTTCAAGATCTTCAAGCTGCTGCTTCATCCAAATAACTTAGGCACAACAGATGCCAGTTGCAAGATATTTTTTCTTTTGTAGTGGATAGAGCCATACTGTTTTGCTTCTTGCTGAACCATGAAACTAAGGATCCTCCAAGGAACTGACATGTTCCACTTGTGCTTTTTCTGTTAGTTTTGGATCTAGCAAAGTCAGTATCAGTGTATCCAATGAGATCTTCTCCATTGCCCTCTGGGTACCAAAGTCCCATTTATGATATTCCAATTAGATATTTGAAGATGCGTTTCACAGCAGTTGCATGGGTTTCTTTGGGATATGATTGGAATCTTGCACACATACAGACACTGAACATGATGTCAGGTTTACTAGCTGTTAGGTATAGCAGAGATCCAATCATTCTTCTGTATTTGGTTATGTCAAATATTTTTCCTCCTTCATCCATATCAAGCTTAGTTGTAGTAGCCATCGGAGTTCCTATTGGCTTGGCTTTTTCCATGCCAAACTTTTTCAATAGCTCTTCCAGATATTTTGATTGGTTGAGGAAGATACCATCAACACATTGCTTAATTTGCAGTCCAAGGAAGAAGTTAAGCTCACCTATAATTGACATTTCAAATTCACCCCGCATTAGCTTAGAAAAATTCTTGCAAAGAGATTCATTAGTAGCACCAAATATAATATCATCAACATAAATTTAAACAATAAGTAAATCTTTGTTTTCTTTCTTAGTGAACAAAGTAGTATCTACTTTTCCTCTATTGAATCCTTTTTCAGTTAGAAAGTTGCTCAGCCTCTCATACCATGCTATAGGAGCTTGTTTTAAACTGTAAAGAGCTTTTTTTAGTTTATAAACATGGTTTGGTTTTGTAGAATCCTCAAAGCCTGAAGGTTGGTATACATAAACTTTTTCCATAATATATCCATTCAAAAAAGCACTTTTCACATCCATTTGATATAACATTATGTTTTTCATGCATGCATATGCCAATAGGATTCAAATTGATTCTAATTTTGCAACTGGAGTAAAGGTCTCCTCAAAATCAATACCTTCTTCTTGATTATATCCTTTGGCAACCAGTCTTGCTTTATTTCTTATTATTGTTCCTGATTCATCAAGTTTATTTCTAAAGACCCATTTAGTGCCAATGATAGGGTGATTTCTAGGTCTAGGCACTAAATCCCAAACTTGATTTTTTTCAAACTGATTTAATTCATCTTGCATGGTTAGAATCCAGTATTTATCAGTTAAGGCTTCTTCAGCACACTTAGGTTCAATTTGAGAAATGAAAGCACAGTTGATCATTTGATCCCTTAGCTGTTTCTTGGTTTTAACTTTCTCTTGAATATCCCCAATCACTTGATCAACATGGTGATTCCTTTGATATCTCCAAGCTTTAGGAAGTTCTTGAGATACATCTTCATTATTCTCATCCTCAAAGTCTTTCTCCTGAATATCTTCCTCTATGTTAATAGATTTAGAGATTTTTGGAGGTTCAATTTTACCTTCTTCAGAAATATCTAAGTTCTTAAAACTCGAAATAAGATCATCTTCATCAATGATATGCTTGGAAACTGTTTCATTTTCAATAAAAACAACATGCACAGATTCCTCTACAGATTTAGTTTTCTTATTGAAAACTCTATATGCTTTACTCCTACTAGAATAGCCCAGAAATATGCCTTCATCATATTTAGTGTCAAACTTACCCAGATTCTCCTTTCCATTATTGTGGATGAAACATTTACAACTGAACACATGTAGATGTGAAAGGTTTGGCTTCTTTCCTTTATACAGCTCATAATGAGTCTTCCCCAGAATTGGTCTGATATAGGCTTTGTTAATGATGTAACTTGCTGTGTTTACTGCATCAGTCCAGAATACTTGAGAGAGTTCCTTTTCATTCAGCATTGCTCTTACCATTTCTCCAATTGTTTTGTTCTTCCTTTCCACCACTCCATTCTACTGAGGAGTTCTTGGAGCTGAGAAGTTGTGATCCATTCCATATTCATCATAGTACTCCAGAAAGCATGAATTTTCAAACTTTCTCCATGGTCAAACCTGATAGACACAATAGAAATACCCTTCTTATTTTGCACTTTCTTAGCTAAGGTTACAAATGCATCAAATGTTTCACTTTTGGAAGAAGGAAACAAGGTCCAGGTAAATTTAGAATAATCATCCACAATCACAAGAACATACAAATTTCCACCAATGTTTTTTTACTCTAGATGGACCAATCAGATCTATATGCAATAGTTGCAGCGGTCTAGATATGGTGACTACATTTTTAGATTTGAAAGATGATTTAGTTTATTTTCCTTTAAGACATGCATCACATTCTTTGTCTTTTTCAAAAGAGATTTTTGGTAAGCCAGTGACTAACTCATTCTTAACCAATTTTGACAATTAATTCATATTAACATGTGCTAATCTTCTATGCCACAGCCAACTATCATTATCCTGACTAATCAAATAGACAGAATCTAAGGAAGGAAGTTCATCAAGATCAATAGTATAGTAGTTACCATCCCTTTGAGTCTTAAGGATTACTTTATGATCACTTTTTTGGATGACTAGGCAAAATTTTGAGTCAAACAGTACCTAGTTACCTTTGTCACATGTTTAACTCACACTTAGCAGATTGTGATTGAGACCAATTACAAATAGCACCTCTTCAATAGATGTTTCAGGATTCTTACCCACAATGCCAATTCCAACTATTTTGCCATATTGATCACCTCCAAAGGTCACATTTCCTCCCTTTTTGTCTCTAAGGGTGATGAACTTCTCCTTATCACTAGTCATGTGACTTGAGCAGGCACTGTCCATATACCATTTGTTGCTCTTTCTTGCTTTAAGACAGATCTGCAAAACAAAATTCAGAGTTTCTTTTTAGGTTCCCAAATTTGCCTGGGTCTTTTTTTGTCAGTGGCATTTTCCCTAGATACAAGTGTACCTTTGGAAACCTATTTTACTTTCCTGTCAAGTCCATTTTTCTTCAATGCACATGAACTGGAAATGTGTTCCTTCTTGTTACAGAAGTGACAGGTAGTGAAAGGGCTGCTAGATTGTGATGCCAGAAGAAAGCAATGCAGATAATATTTTTGTTTCACATATTTTGGTTGATCATAGGATTCAATGCAATTTGAAATATGATCTTTCTTTTTATGCCCATTAACATGCACAAAATACCTCGTATACAGATTTTGATTTTTCTTTTTAATCCTTTCTTTTACTGCATAAGGATCATATTCAAGTCCAGCTTTTCCTTGTGTGATTTTCTGACTTCCCATTAAAGCAAACAACATATCCTTACCCTTAGTAAGTCTAGTCATTCTTTTCAGTAGATAGTCATTAGTTTGCTTTAATTCAGTACATGATGTACAGCAAACAGATTCAGATTTATGCAGAGATGTAACGTCAGAAATATTGCACTAAGATTCTAACTTGTTAATCCTTTTCTTAGCCTGTCTCAGTTCTTTAGCTGTCTTAATAAATTCATCATGCAGTTCATGAAATATATCAAGTAATTCAGAATAGGAAGGTTCAGATTCATATACCTTATCCTCATGATCACTATTAGATAGATTTTGAGTTTCTTCAGATGCAAGTGCCATTAAGCAGATATTGGCAATTTCATCTTCTTTATCTGAGCTGTTGCCCCAGATTGATAAGATGTATGCAGGAATTGTGAACAATCCTTTTTGATGTGCCCTTACTTTTTGCATTCATAGCAAGGGACATGTTCTTTTCCTTCTTTCTTGTTGTCTCCAGCTGCTCCTTTCTTGAAGAATTTTTTGTTTCTTTTCTTGTTGTAAAACCTTCTAAATTTTCTAACCATCATAGCCAAAGTTTCATCATTTAATTCATCTCCATCATTAGATTTTTCTTCTTTCTCTTCAGCAGCTTTCATAGCAAGACCTTTCTTTTTCCTGTCTTGTCCTGCTTCTTTGAGAGCCTTTTTCTTTCCCTCATATTCTTCAAGGCTACCGAAGAGGGCTGTGACAGAGGCCATTGATTCTCCTCTGACTTTCTCTATGGCTATTACTTTAGGTTGCCATCCTGGAGGAAGAGCTCTAAGGATTTTTCTCACCTCTTCTGGCTGAGTATACTCCTTGCCCAGACTCTTCAATTGATTCACAATAAGGGTGAATCTCTTTTGTAGCTCTTTAATGCTCTCATCTTCCACCATTCTAAAGCTTTCGTATTCACCAATATAGGAGTTCAATTTGTTTTCTCTTACTCCAGTGGTTCCTTCATGAGTGATTTCTAAAGTGTCCCACATACCCTTGGCTGTGGAACATTGTGACACTCTATAGAATTCGTCTTGGTTTAATGCACTGACCAGGCAGTGTTTTGCCTTAAAGTTCAGCAAGACTCTTCTCCTATCTTCCTCATTCCACTCGTCCTTTGGCTTTTCCTTGTATTTTCCATCATCTTACTGTTTCATTGGGGCAAAGTCTCCCTTATGGATGACAGACCATATGTCTAGATCAATGGACTGGAGATAGATTTGTATTCTCATCTTCCAGTATCCATAGTGTTTTCCATTGAAGCCATGTGGTCTGTTTGTGTTGTTTCCCTCAGGTAGTATGCTTTATCCAAAGCCAGCCATTGAATTTCTCGGACTGTTAGATCCTTTGTTTCGGAATCCGAACTTTAATACCACTTGTTCGATATGCTGGCTTCCCAAGAGGGGGGTGAATTGGGAAGATTAAAATTTTTTGCAAAAGTCAAGAGTGTAGTGAAGACAAAAGAGATAGTAAAACAGAGTATAAAGGAATAGCAATGTAAAAGCAGTAAAGGAGAAGGAAAGATATAGATGTTTATCTTGGTTCGGTCTCTTTATCTTAACCTACGTCCAGTCCCCAAGCAACTACTTGAGATTATCCATTATCTTGTAAGAATTCAGTGGGCTTCTTACAATTGCTTCAGTATAACTTTGATGCTCTGTTCTTAGAGCTTACAACCTTACTTTTTGCACTTTAGCTAAGTGCTTCCCAAATCCCTTGTGATATTCCCTCACAAGAAAATCTTTCTTCCAGATGAAGATAAGATTGATCACAAAGAATGAACTCTCTAATTTAGAGTGTATATGAAAGTTGAAGTTCAAAAGAATGAAGTATGAGAGTAAGAGACTTTGAGTTGAGAATTTGATAAAGTTTCAGTATATACAATGTAAATTTGTTACCCACAACTTAAAATAAGGTTCTATATATAGATATAGGTCTTAACTATATGTTAGAGACAAGATCTATCCGTTAGAGATGTAACCCAACGGTTACTCTAAAAAACTATCCATTCACCAACCGCATTTAATGCTTATGACACTTAAAGTTTGAATTTTGGTTAGTCAACAGACTAATTTCACAGATACCGAGAGTTAAAGACTTTAACATTGAACTTCAAAGTTCATCTATTTATGAAGCAAAGTTCAAATTTTCATCTTTGAAAAATATTTCTATGTTGGAACATATGAATTTTCAAGTTAAGTTCTTTTGATAAGTGTGAACAGTTGTCCCACATTGCTACAGTGCCTTCGAAGTTTGAATTTTGGTATCCAAAATTCTTCTGTCAGTGGGCAGCTCAATAAGGCACAATAGTTCATCTTTTCGAAATTCAAATTTTCAAGATTCAAAGTCCGTCTGTTAGAGGGAGCTCTTATCAGACTTGTTTTAAAGTTCAAATTTCTAAAAACCAACATTCGTTTATCAATAGATTATCATAACAGACTTGCAAGCTTTATTTCTAAAATTCGAATTTTCAAAATCTAAGTTCGTCTGTCAGTGAGCTAATTTTGGACTTTTTTTAAACTTCACTTTGAGATGAGCTTTGACATATCCTTAGACGAATTTTTCATTTTTATGAATTGTGTTTTATCAGAAATTCAAATTTTCAAAACTCAAAGTTCATCTATCAGAGGAGGCTCTAATCAGACTCATATCAAAGTTTGAATTTTTGCATTCAAAGTTCGTCTGTCAGAGGAATCTCTTTTTTTGACTAACTTATTTTCAATTCGAATTTCAGAAGCCAAAGTTCAAATTTTCAAAGCAATAGATCAGCTTTAACACTTTAAAGTTCATCTGTTAGTGGATGTTTTTCAAGTATTCTATGAATTAACATGGAATCAGATTTCTAAAAACATTTTTTTGCCAATTCAAAATTTTTTACTCAAATTAAACATAGTAAGATATCCTATATCTAATCTAGTACTGATTTTACTTGGATTTCTCCATTTGGAATCTTCCATGCGCCTTTGATATCTTCTTTCCAAGCTCTAGAAGGTTGGTTTGAAATCATCAAAACATTTAATTTAACAATTGTAACATCCTCGATTTTTTGAATAATTACAGTATGCGTGAAAATGTTATGATATAGCATTTGATGTATTAATTGAATGAAAGAAAGGGAAAAATAGTAATTTCACATGCTTAGACCTTAAAAGAAATGAATTTGCAATGGGGTCCCTAATAAGAAATTATTTACAATTTGGTCCCTAAAGAGAAATTTATTTATAAGTTGGTCCTTCTAAGGGCAATTTCAAAAATAAGCAAAAATACTTGTCAAAATGGATTTTATGACATGTTGGATCATATGGAATAGTATATTGGGCCCAAAAAGATAAGTTTGGAAAGAAATACACTGTATAATATAGTGAAATAAAAAATACCAAAAAAAGGAACTGTGAGCCCCACAAATACTGAAAAAGTAAAAAGAAAAGTAAATGGATCCCATATAAATACTATTTGGGATAGTTAACTAAATTAAATATAGAATCCAAACTAGAGTAAACCTGTATGCATAAAAAAACAAACATTGTTGAAAAATACTGTTAAAGTACTTTAATTATCCAAGTAAAAAGTAACCAGTACATGATATATTTAGACAAGAAAAAATATATTGTATTAAGGACACTTCCGCCCCTTTAATTACTCGAAATTTTTAGCACATAGGGAAATATTACTTTGTTATTAATGATGTCATGGATGATGCAAAATAAGTGGACACTTAGCTAAAATTGTGTGATCTTTGCATCTTTATATTTACTTCCTCACTTTGCTGATTTAAGGAGGAAAAAGAGAGAAGGAAGAGTGTAGAAAAATTTGAGAGAAGAAGAGGGAGGATGTGAGGAAGAGAAAAGAAAAAGGAAGAAGAAAAAGTTCAAGAATTTAGGTAAGCTTTCTTCCTTAATCTTCTAGGTTATGATTTAAATTAGTTTTTCATGAGTTTGAAGTAGTTTGGATTAGTTCTTTTCCCCTCTCCCTAGGGTTTGTATTCAGCCAACATAAGGGAATAAAAAGGGAAGTGTTTTCATAAAAAGAAACCAAGAGAAAGCATGATCTAGTGTTAGAAAGTAAGATTTCATGGGTTTGAAGCAAGTTATAAAGAAATCTCTTCCTTTGCTTCCCTGGAGGTGATTTCGACCAGACCAAAGGTTAAGGAAGGAGTGAGAATTTCATGAAAATGATATAAAAAATGAATTCTTCATGGTGGAATTAGCTAAAGACAAGTATTGATTTAAAAAAAAAGGCAAAGATAAAGAATATGAATATTTAGGGTTTTATGGATCTTTAAGAAGCAACTCTTGGAACTAGAAGATTTTGTAAATGTTTAATAATGTGTTTAGATTTGGAATAACTCAAGGAAGCCCTTGGAAGGAGTAGAATCAAGTGTTATATCAAAAAGTTTCATAAAGGTAGCAAATTTACATTTTTCTTGCATTATGTTATTTTACTGTGTTCTTTGATGTGCAATGACTTATCATATTATTGTTTTGATGGTTGGTGATTGGTTTTAGCTGAAATTGATGTAAGGGCTTTACTCAGAATGTTCATTTTCTAAGGAAAAGCTCTGCCAAAATTTTTGTGTAATAATATGGAAAAATGTGTTTTAACTTGTTTTAGTTGAGGTTTTATACACAAATGATAACATGTATGCATGGAATGTAATTTGCTACTGAAATTTCCATAATCTCATCATCCCAAGCATTAACCTGATAGGGCCAAGCAATGGCAAGAATGCAAGTAAGACAAAGGGCAAGGAGAAGGATATTAATGATTAGAATGTTTTTAGCCATTATGTTATGTCTCTTTGCCATTTTATGTAAAATCATGTATGAATTTATGAGACTATGTGTTTGCATGGTTTTGTTCCTTTAAACTTCCCATGATGATAGGTACAAATTTTGGACAAGCTATATATATAAGTATGTTATAAAAATTAGTTTTGCCATTTAGTTATCAAAACTATCCAATTTGATATGTTGAAGGTAAAACAGAGTAACTTTGTTCGAAATAGGGCATGACCAATGAGCACTTCTCTATAATCCAAAAGAAGCTTTGCTAGAATTTATGTAGAAGTGAATTTAAGCAAGCCTCTTATACCAGAATTTGAATTGGGAGATAGGGTCTTTAAGGTCGAATATGAAGGCTCACACTTCTTGTGCATTAGATGTGGTGTATACAGGCATCATATAGAGGGTTGCCCTTCAAAAGCTCTAACCCAACTAAAGGATAGAGTTGCAAGGGCTAACAATAATGAATCTAATAAGGGTAGTAAAAAAAAGGAGAAGAAAGTTGAAATATAGATGATAGTGAAAAAGAATATAAGGGGAAGGCAAAACAAAGAAAATATAGATATGGGACCCATAATTACTAAAACTGGTTTAAGGTTCGGGTCTTTAGTGAATGAAGAGTTAGAAAAACTTGAAGGAAGGAATGAAACAAGAAGTACAGAAGAGATAGTGGCAGCTACTATCCCTGCCAAGCCACCTACTTCGAAGGGTACGAGGGGAGACAAGACTAAAAGTCATTTGACAAAATATAAAGGTATGGCAGAGAAATCTAATAGTAGCTTGAGGAAAGATATGAGTGAGGCTAATGTACAAGATCTCTCTCAACATCAAATCCATGTAGATCTGAGTGCACCTAAAGAGAAGAACTTTGAGACTACAAATTTTTGGTTGGGTGGGTGGGTGGGGGGAGGGGGGTAGAACACGAGTTAATCATGCAACCTCTAATCTTAGTCCATGAGAGAATCAAGTGGAGCCTAGTGATATGATAATGGAGAAGAACTTGCATATGCAGGATATTTCTCCCATTAATATTGTATCGTATTCAGAATTAGACCCAAGTCTAATGGTTCAATATGCAATAGCAGATCAAATGGAAGAAGAGCCACCTGATGGGCTGAGTTTGTGAATGTCCATACGCCCTCGCTGTTTGTCTGTACAATGCCATTATTCGTCAGTACAGCCTCACTCTCTAGGTATACAACTGCTTTCTCTCTAGGATAGTTCGAATTGTATTGATTCTGTATCATATAATCCTAGTCTATATCAATATATAGATAGGATTTGATATGTATTTAATTGAAATCAATAATTTAAACTAAATCAAATATTAATTAAATAGATTAGTTTGAATTTAAATCTATTTAATAGATTAAATTTAAACTAACTATCTAATCTATATCCAGAATCAAATCTAAATTTAATTTATCATATAAATCAAATTAAGATTATTAGTTTAAATTCAAATTTAGAATCCAATCTAAATCAAATTTAGATTATGACAATAGTTTAAACTAAATCTATCACATAGAATTAAATTTAAAACTAATTCATTTAAATTAATTTGAATAAAATATATATATATTGAAATAATATAATATATATCAAATATATATATATTTTGAATTTTATAATATATATATATATATATCAAATATATATATAACTTAATCACCCTAAATTGAACATTAAATTCATTGAATCTAGATACATTTTAGATTCAATGAATCTGGACATTCTAGCTTGAGTTAGCCCATTCTTGTGTGCGACCCTGTAGGCCCATATGATGTTGGCAATGGGCTAATAACACTATTGGACCCACAAGTCACAAGTGACCTCTAGCAAGACATTGTAACTATTCATATCATATGAGATCGGTGATCTAATGTAACCTATCATATAACTTGATCACATCCTTTTTGTCTCATGATATATAGGTCAAATATGAAGCATGGAAACGTCATCCATATTTTACTCGACCATCACTTTCTCGATCTCTGAGTTGACTGACAGAACAAATGGAAATTCTTCCATTCGAGCACGGCCATGCATTTCTCAATCTGATTCATCGAGGGGCCCAGATATATCTCTCCATTAATTAGAGAGGCAAATTCCATCTTGACCATTTATCTTCCTCAACACGAGTTCCATTATACTAGATCATAACCTTTATGATCTCCCGATTAAATATGGTTTTTGACTATGCCAAAGTATAGTGTTCCCCATGTAGGAAGCTATGATGATCTCAGGTCCGAGGGTTTAGTGACATAGTTATATATGAGATAAGCCTATGGCTTGATCCATGCAACTATCTCATGACGGGTCGATCCAGCGCCTATTTTCTAACATGAGCTTATGATTTTGATTTGTATCTTCATAGATAATTATAAATCAAAATTATACTAGTATTAGTTCATCATTATTCCCATGAAGATGATTAACTAGGGACATTTAGGATAAAATGATTTATCTAAGGATATTATTATAAAGAAAAACATGCAAACAATATAATAATGTAAGAAAAATACCTTCTTTTTCATAATGAAGTAAAATGTTTATAATATAATGATTGGCCTAGGGCACAATCTTCAACAGTTATAACATGCATACATTGATACTTTTTTACTTGGAACTCTCAACAATCACATTTTTTTACTTAAGTTAAGCCTGCAATGATGACCAAATTGACAAGCTGGGACATTGTATGATTCTGCAACCTCAAATGATCTCGCTCTTCTATTATAGTCCTGAACAATACATGCAAATTCAACTTATGTAGCTATATCTAGTTCTTGTTTAATGTCTCAGAAAATATCTGCCCCGCTGCTATTTGTGCTTGAACTTGTTGGGCATGTTTAATAAAATAACTATTCACCCTATAGACGGTTACTTTCACTAAACTTGTAATTGGCAAAACCATACACCCTTAAATACACTATTCATTCACTCTACAAGGTTCGTTATCATGTGGCCATAACATTGATCCTCAATGTCATATACTTGACACCATTGATGTTTATTAAAAGCTGTAATCCATCTGGTAGCAATAGGATGCAACGATGCAAGTTCTTCCAATTGTTGGTCAAAAACTACACGCTCACATGCATACCCTGTAAATAATTCTAAAGTTATTGGCAAAAATGTTTAGAAATATAGTTTATAATTTGACAAGGGTTATGAATCTCACCAATGTTTATAAACTTCTCCTTTAGCCAATTTGTTTTGTGTGCTTTATAGAGGTTTGAAGCCACATGGCTCAAACAAAAAACATGATGTCCATATGGTGGTTGCCATCTAACACAATGGTCTATAACAAATTCCATAATTGATGGATGTTTGTCTGATATCAAGCAAATTCCTTTTCTTCTCTTGACAACATAGACATGGATGTTGTATAAGAACCATGACCAAGCTGATTTAGTCTCCCCTTCAACCACGGCAAAGGCAAGTGGCATGACATTTCAATCACTGCCTTAAGATATTTCCCATATAAGAAAGTTCCATCAACCTGTACTATAGGCTTCAGATGCTCAAATGCATCAATGCATGACTTAAACACCCAAAATACTCAATGAAGCTTTTAAATAGATTGTCCATGATCATTAACATTAGAAGTTTGTTTATGTCTATATTTGACAATTGACTCAGGCATAAAATGTTAAACTACAACTAACCTCTTTGTCAATAAAGCATATGGAGTCTCCCAATTACCCTAAGCAGCGCCAATTGCTAATTGTTTTTCCTTTCATGCTTTCTGATATGATACAATGTGCCTAAACATGGATTGCATTTGCATAATTATTTGGAAACTTTGACATCTGGTCGGTCAATTACCATGGCCATAATACAAGAAGAGATGAGATCAACATCTAACTTAGGCTGATACTGATTTAATGATGTGGACAAACATATATGAGACCCCCAATTTTTGTAATAATCCAGAAGGTGTTACTTCCTTTCTTAGAAGCCCTCATGCTCCAAGTTGCAATTGTTTCTGTTAGATAAGCTGGCTTCCCAAGAGGGGGGTGAATTGGGAAGCTTGAAAATTTTCTGTAAAATGTTAAGAAAGTGAAGAAAGCAAAGTATAATGGTAAAACAGAGTATAAATGAATAAACTATAAAAGTAGCAGTAGGGAAGAGAAGACTCAGATATTTATCCTGGTTCGGTCTCTCCACTTGACCTACGTCCAGTTCTCAAGTCACCACTTGAGATTTTCCATTATTCTGCAAGAATTCAGTGGGCTTCTTGCAAATGCCTCAGTACAAAGTTGATGCTCTGTTTCTAGAGCTCACTCTTTCACTCTATGCACTTTTACTAAGTGTTTCCCCAATCCCTTGTGATATCCCCTCATAAGAAAATCTTTCTTCCAGATGAAGATAAGATTGTTTACAATGAATAAACTCTCTTAAACAGAGTAAATATGAAAATTGGAGTACAAATGTTGAAGTGTGAGAGTAAGAGACTTTGAGTAGATGATTTGACAGAGGTTCAGTATATACAAAGTTAAAATTGTTACCCACAACTTCAAATAATGTTATATTTATAGATTTAGGTCTCAACTATACGTTAAAGACAAAATCTATCCGTTGGAGAAGTTATCCAATGGTTACTCTGAAAAACTATCCGTTAACCAACCGCATTTAATGCTTCTGATATTCTGAAATTCGAATTTCGGTTGGTCAACAGACGAATTTCACAGAAATCGAAGGCTAAAGACTTCAACGTTGAATATCCGAAGTTCGTCTGTCATGAAACAAAGTTCAAATTTTGATCTTTGAAAATGTTTCTATGTTGTGACATACGAATTTTCATGTTTGAAGACGTTCTGTTAAGTGTAAACAGTATTTTCAATTTGTTACAGTGCCTTCAAAATTTGAATTTTGGAACCCCAAAATTCGTCTGTCCATAGCTAGTTTATAAGACACAGTAGTTCATATGATTCAAAATTCGAATTTTCAAAGGACAAAGTTCGTCTGTTAGAGAGACCACTTTTCAAACTAACTTCAAAATTTGAATTTGTAAATACTGTCATTCGTATGTCAATATATCATTATATCATACTCACAAGCTTTGTTTCTGAGATTCAAATTTTCATGTTCAAATTTAATCTGTCAGTGAGCAATTTTGAAGCCCAATCTAAACTTGATTTTAGATGAACTTTAACATAATTTCAGATGAATTTCTTTAGTTTTTTTAGGTTACATTTTGTCTGAAATTCGAATTTTCAAAACCCAAAGTTTGTATGTTACTGAAAGCACCTTTCGGACACTTATCAAAATTTGAATTTTCTCAAGTCAAAATTCGTCTGTCAGAGAAGTCTCTTTTCAGACTTGTTCATTTTCAATACGAAATTTGAATTTTCAAAGCCAAAGTTCGAATTTCCAAGATGACAGATTAGTATAAACCTTTCAAACTTTATCTGTTAGTGGGTGTTTTTCAAATATTCCATGATTTAACATAGAATTAAGATTTAAAAATATATTTTCACTAAATCAAAGTCTTTTACTCAAATTAAAATATTACTAAACATCCTACATCTATTTTTGCACCTATTTCTCCAGAATTTCTTCACTTGAAATCTTTTGTGCACCTTTGATATTTTTATTCCAAGCTCTTGAAGATTAGTTTGGAATCATCAAAACACTTGATTTAACAGTTTCCATAGTTAATACATCAAAATTCTTAAAATTTTGCACCTGAAACATATAACTTGAATGTATGATGCACTCGAACATTTTGTAGCTTGATTGTGTGCCTTAAAATGTGAACATCACGAAACATCTGGACAAGAAATAGCTCTTGGCTATCATTGAGAGGCAGAGTATCCTCCAATCCACTAAAATTATGAGCCATAGAAGAGTTTACATTAACCTTTGATAAGAAAGTAATGGTAGGCTCTTCGTATTCATTGATGTCCTCGTTGATCTCATCATCATTATCATCATTGTCATTACCATCATCAACATTGACATGAGAATTGTATTCTTCCTTATCCTCAAAGTCATCCATGATGTCTTCCATTGGAAGAGAAGATGATGGTCTATCATTATCAACATATGCAAACTATTCAAACTGGTGGATATTTTCAGTTGGAGACACTGGAGATGGTCCAGCATCCCCAATGGTTGGGGAGGGATAAAATGAGTGGAAATTTTTTATGTATATGCTAATCATGGGTCCTTCTTCTACTGAAAGTATATATCCACCATCGGTCTTCATTAGGTGTGATTCTAGTTGATAATCAAGTTCAATATTCAAAATGTTCGCATATAACTCTAAACATGTAAATTGAGCCGACAATCGAGAATGCACTTGCCACATTCTTTATAAATCAGAATCATCTAGTAGTTTCTATGCTTGGTATTGTAATGGGTTTGTGGATATTGAAAATCTATATACAAAATTTGACACAATTTGATTTGGAGTAAAATTGAGATTTTATCCAGCAACTTGCTTTAGTCTAACTAAAGTAATATCTGGATTAACACTTATTATTCTTATCTCATCTAACTCAAATGTCACGCCATCTGGACCATTAACAATTTGACCATTTGCATATATGCATAGAAACACCAATCAACTGTCCATTCCACTTCCTATTTTTATTTCCATGAATACAGCAACATTAAACTTTAAAAATTGGTAAATTTATTTGGTCAAATTAACCAAAAATCTGGTTAGGATTCCAGACCAGATTAAAAGGTGCATGCAAAGTCATACACTGTTAGGAAAAGTGACTCCACAAACACCACTGCATGCACTATCAAGAAAAGTGACTTCACAAACACTTTCTATAAAGTAAAAAAGTCAAACAGAAGGCCATTCGACTTCTTCATTATTTTTTTTAAAAAATATTAAACTTATAAAAAGTTAAAATTGAAGAAATAATTAAAAAAATAAAAAATATAAGTTATGATTAATTAAATTATATTAGACAAAGAGAGCTATATCAACAAAAAAGTTTCACTACAAAAAAAAATATATTACAAAGTGCATTAATAAGAAAATAAATACACTAACTAAAAATAAAATTTCACCTAAAATTTGATACATCATTCTTTTAAAAATAAAAAAAGGGGGACAATTGGGTTTTGGGACCAAACAAAGAAGATATTTGATTTTTGGTACCAAATTGATTTTTTAGAAGAAAAAAAAAGTTCAAAAAATTCAATTTTCACATAAAAAAATCAACTTTAGTACTAAAAATCAAATATCTTTATTTTTTTATTTCAGAACCCAATTATAAAAAAAATTGGTGGCTCAAAAAATTTTTATTTGATCAAATTGACCAAAAATCTGGTTAGAATTCCTGACCATATTAGACGAAGCATGCCTATGCTTGGAGAGGCATGCATCGTCAGAAAAAGTGACTCTACAACATAAAGTGAAGAAGTCAAATGGTAAAGACATTCGACTTCTTCACTTTTTTTTGTCTTTTTTTAATATAAAAGATTAACTTAAAAAATTAAGTTAAAACTGAATAGATAATTAGAAGAAAATTTTAAAATTATAAATTATGATTAATTAAATTATATTAGACAAAGAATGCTATATCAACAAAAAAAAATACACTAAATAGAAAAAAACTCTATTACAAATTGGATTAATAAAAAAATAAATATAATTACTAAAATTAATGTTTCACCTAAGATGGAAATTAAATGGAATTAGAGGACTCATGTAGGAGAAAAATAAAGTAATGTTGCACAAATTAAATAATATAATTATTTAGGTGTACAATTCAATTAAATCTACTTGTATAAAACTTGATGAAAATTGATTAAGAGGAAAATAAGTACCAATGTGTGAAGAAAAGGTTCAACGTGAAATGAAGCTATGACAATAAAACCCATAACACATAAGAAGTTAACAAAAATTAGAGAAGATGGAAGTGTGTAAGCAAAAATGCAGTACCAATGTAGAAATAAAAAGTTGAAAAACTAAAGAAGGAACAAGAAATGAAGGAGAGTACTCTTTAAATAGAAGAGGAATAAAGAGGGCAACCCCTGTAGTTTTACGGGTTGGATATTTGTTATCATTGTTTAAGCCATGTAAGATGCAATTTTTTTTAATTTATATTGAAAAAAGTAAGACAACATTTTTCTAAAAAAAAACTAAAGAAGTGAACTAGTTTCTTACTCGACTTCTTCATTTTGCTTTTTAAAAAAGTAAAAAAGTCAAATAGGTACATATTCGACTTCTTCTCTTTGCTTAAAAAAATTTTAAGAAGCTGAATACTTCTTATTCGACTTTTTCATTATTATTATTTTTTTAAATTTTAGTTATACAAATTAGATGTGATGTTTGAATGTTAAAAAAAAAGCATGTATATATAATATAAGTATAGAGAATGGAGAAATTTGGAACAAAATTTATGCTTAATTAATTATTAATTAATATTTGTTGAGCTTTTAATTAAATTTATGTCTTCTTAATGATTATTTAACGGGAAAAAGATCATTTGAGATCCCTATAAAAAAATATTTCTCACAAATGATTATATTTGGGAATAGTAGAAGCCCACTTGGATAGAGTAGGAAATCCACTTGAATATAGTAAGAAGCTCACTTGGGCATGAGAATATTTTTTTATGGGGTCCCAAATTATCTTTTTCCCATATTCAACAAAAATAATGATCCAATATTCTTTATTTAATATTTATTAAAATTTGTTGAGTAATAATTTTTTTTAACAATATACCAATTATTAGTAATTTATACTTATTCCAATCCAATTTATAAGGTGTTATCTAAAACATTTGCTTGGTCCTATGTATAAATTGTAGTGTCAGATTTTTATATGAATTTCTTACTTTACCTTCAATAACTTAATTTTCTCGCAAATTGTTCCTATTTTAACATGGTTTCATTCCCCCATATAATTATTACTACTTGACTGAGGAGTAGGGGTAAAGTTGGAAACTTATGTTATTTTTTTATAATTTTAAGAGTATAACTAACTTTTCTTAATGTCCATATACTAGTTAATCATATGTTATAAATAGAACCAAAGGGAGCATTTATTGTAATTTGTTTGAGACAGAGCTCAGTTTAATTAATAAAAAAAGAAAGAAATACAGTGTTTTAATTTCTCATACCAAAATTTTTTTTTAAAAAATTAAGTAAAGTCACCACATGCTGCCAACAAAATTTTTCTTAAAAAAAATAAAGAATAAAAACAAAGTCAGCCCAACTTTTGAAAAAGCAAGTCACATGTCCGTGTGAGTTTTTTTTTTCATTAAAAAATAATAAATCAAACAAGATAATCAACAAGTCACTTACATATAGAATATAAGTCATGTTTCCTCCAATTGATTTTGTGTGTTATATTTTAGTAAATAAAGTCTGACATATCATGTTTTGATTTTTTTTTGTTATATTTAGCTCAAAAAACCAGAAGTTCATCCACCTAAGCACGATTTCCTGTGTTAAATTCTGAAGCGCTGATAGGTATGATCTCTAAGCCAATTTCTTTAGAAATTAAAAATGTGATGTCTACTATGGCACCTTTTAAAGCCTCTGGTATAGATAGTTTCCTCCTTTCTTTCAAAAAAGTTGGGATGTTACTAGCCAAAATGTTAGAGAATTTGTTATAAAAGCCTCACTGGTGATGTTCAGCTTGAGAATATTAGTGAAACGTTGTTGATTCTCATTCCCAAATGGGAGTCTCTTGAATACATCACACATTTCCGTCCAATATCTTTGTGTAATGTGACATATAAATGCTTGACCAAAGTTATTGCTAATAGATTAAAAGCATTCATGGATAGCTGGGTTTCCCCTTTTCATGATAGCTTTATACTTGGCAATACATACAAGATAACATTGTTATATGACAGGAAATTATGCATACTATGAAAAATATAGAGTAGAAAAGGGTGGTGTGCGGTTAAATTTGACTTTGAAAAAGCCTTTGATAGGCTTAGTTGAAGCTTTATCGACAAAACTCTTCTGAAATTGGTTATACATGATTCTCTTAGGCTTTCAATAATGAAGTGCTTTACCTCATCTTCTCTTAATGTTCTTTGGAATGGGGGGAAACTGAATTTTTTAGACCTTCTAGGAGATTGAGATAGAGTGATCCTATTTCTTCTTATCTCTCTTATGAATGGATAAATTGTCTCATAGTACAATTGATGCTGTTCATGAATGAAAATGAAAATTTTTTTCTGTTGGCAAAAATGGGCCTCTTATATCACATCTTATATTTGCTGATGAATTAATTCTCTTTAGGGAAGCTTCACAAAACCAATTAAGGTGCTTCAAAGAATGTCTAAGCATGGGCGGACTGACGTTATCTGCTACCCCACTAATTTTTTTTTCACTTATTACTAATGTATATATTATATAATTTTTATTAAATGCCCCCAATGTTTACATGTATTACCTTAATGCCATTAAATTTTTCCCCTCCTCTTTTTAGGGGTGAGCATTCGGTTTATATGGCTCGATTAGACTAAAAACCAAAATAACACATATTACATAACCAAACCTAATCAAATTATGTGAAAAAATCGAACTAAACCGAACTGAATTATTTTGGTTTAATTCAGTTATTTCAATTTGGTTTGGGCCTATACAGGAGCCCAAACCTTTTTTTCAATTTCCCTGCAAACCTAATCCATAAATTTATAGTAAATAAACATAAAAAATTCAGCCCAAAGTTTTAAATCACCAAATGGTCCAAATCCATTCTAAACGTACTTGAAGGAAATTGAAAAAATAAAAAAAAATTACAACATTAATAGTACAAAAACATACAAATTAATCAAACAAAGCATAACATTAAATTTAAAATGAAGAGATAAACATAGTAGCCAAAGCCTAAAGGAGCTTCCCAACCTGCAACCTACATTTAAGTGAAAAAAATAGTTAGATCCCCTACTTAATCAAATAAAACAATTAGATCAAGACTAACAAGATGCATGGACTATCATTTCCTTCACTACTTAACCTAACATAAATCATTGATCCCCTAACATTTTATAAACTAGATTCTTAACATCTTAAAAAATAGGCAGTTGATGCAATCTAATCTCAAGTGAAAAGTTCAAGCATAATTTATCAATGTAACATCGCCGACACCTAAGAATTCAACCAAATCAAACTTTTTTCCAACATTGAAAACCTCGAATTCATTCCAGACAACCCAACTACCTCAACATTAACTTCTAGTTATCACACACAATATAGATTAGTATCTCTTTAGAACTAGGGTACTAGATTTTAGAGCAAAATATCACCATTCCAAGAGCAAAAGCCGCAACAGATCAATATAATATATCAAAGTAGAATAAGTGGGTACTATTATGTTACCTCTTGTAGAGAAGAACGGTGTTAGATAGAGAACCGAGAGTCCAAGACGCAGAATGAAAGCGATTCTAGGAGCAAGATGGAGGTCGAGAACTGGGATTCTGGGAGTAGAGAGGCAGAGGCTAGAGGGAGCAAGCATCTGCTTAGCGGTGTCCGGGAGGGAGATGTGGCATGCGAATGACAAATTTGTGGAAAGGGGATTTAGGGTTTCAAAAAGCCTTTGCTCATGTCGATGTGCGACGATGATGTTGATGTGGGTGTGGATAGAGTGCTCTGCTCATGTACTCATGCATGATAGCTTGGGCCCTAAGAGGTTCGATCAAAGCTCTTTGAGAGTGAGACAGGAATGGGAATCTGAGAACGAGGCGGAGGCTGAGAGTGGAAAGGAAAAGGGCGGAGAGAGGGAACACCGATCGAAGCTCTGAGAGTGACTAGTGAGACTAGGAAGGAAAGGTGACGGGGTCGAGAGGGAGCAAGACGCGGGCCACACAGCGACACACACTTTTTAGGGTTTGATATGCTTTTGCATGTGGGTGAGAAGGAAGGGAGTGATCCGAGTGAGGCGTGAGGTGAGTTCAAACTTCAAAGGGACAGTGATGCTGTTGTGCTTGCTGAAGGAGTGGGCTTGAGTTTAGAGTGTCTAAGTGGGACTGGGCCAAGAGATTGAGCTTGAGTCTGAAGACTGAACCTTAGGAGAGCATGTTTTTTTTTTAAATATATATATATATAAATTTTAGTCAATTCAGTTATTTGGTTTTTTCAAACTTAAAAATCGAACCGAACCGAAATTACCGAACAACAAAAAAAAAAATAACCGATGATTAACAGAAAACCAAAATAACCAAACTAAAAAAACCGAATTACGTTTAGTTCAATTCGGTGATTGGTTTCGGTTTGGTTTTTCTCACCCCTATCTCTTTCTATGTTTGGCTACTTCTTCATTCCATCGTTTGAATAAAAACACAAATTTTTCCCCTTTCATTTGTCACTTCCTCTTTACTCATCTTCTTTTAACCCTTGGACCATCGAAACTTAGGGTTCTTGCTCACTTGCTCAACCTCAGCCTCATTCACAGATATGAGACACTTCAACCTTCTTCATTCTCCAATACAATCTCGCATTTCTACCTTTTGGTAAAGTAAAATCCACGTCATCTCTTTTTGACTTTGCAGGGTTTGCATTTACTATGATAGAGTAGTGAACTTACCATGTAACATTGAATCCTCTTGCTTATTCTGCTTATGTTTGCTTGAGATATAGTGACCACAAAGTCAATCATTCAACATGTTATAGATGTTATATATTTTATATGTATATGTATATGCTGCCCCCCACTGAAAATTTTCTGGGTCTGCCACTGTGTTTGAACATATTTTGTGAAGTGTCTAGTCAAAAAGTTAGTCTAGAAAAACCAAGCATCTACTTTTCCAGAAATGGCAGAGTTAAAACCAGAAACTCTTTGGCTCATGCACTTGATTTAAGAATTTCTATCTAGCTTTTATTTAGGAGTGCCTCTTAGCAGAAAAGGAAAGAACTCAAAAACTTTTGGATATATCATTGAGGAGGTTCAGATCAAGTTGGTTGGCTGGAAAGCTTAGTGTTTATCTGTTGTAGGTAGAATTACCTTAGCTAAATCTATTATTGGAGATATTCCAATCTATTTGATGTAGATCCGTATGCTACCCATTGGCATCTGTGAGAAAATTGAGAAACTGTAAAGAAACTTCATGTGGGGACATGAGCCATAAACTAAAAAGATGCATCCAATGAAATGGGAGGATATGTGTGATTGAGATCTTGCAAGTATATAGAGTCGATCGTAGTAATAAAAAATTTCTGGAGTATTTTAGAGGTCGAACCCAAGGGAGGTATTAAATTTATAGTCCAAACTTTTAATCTCAAAGGCAAGTGATAATCAAATTAAGAATTCAAATTAAAGAGGGAAGAAATAGAAAATAAAACAATGTCTGAGTTTTTATTCAGTTCTAAAAGCGTTAAGGGATTAGGATTCACCTTATGAAATAACTAGATTTGATTCCTTAGTTCGATTCTGTACAATTATAGTAACCGTTATTTCTAAAGCATCCTACTTACCTCTTAGTCAATTAGTCCTTATTTAATTAGGATTTAATTCGTTCTTGCACAACTAAAGTTCCTAATTAAATCTTAAAATTACAACGTATATCACAATGAATTCCTAATTCCATCTCTAGATTAGTTATTCATGTTTATTTCTCTATATCTAGGTTAACTCTTCACCTTTCAGTTCATAAAATTTACCCATTAATTAGATTCTATGATGATCAATCATAAAATCCACATGAATAAACGTAAGAGATAAATATAATAAGAAGACAAATCAAATATAACTTGAAGAACAAATCAATAGAGTCTTAACTAAGAGAAAACAAATCCAATCCATCCCAATTAGGCTATATCCTTACCCCTGACTGGGAAATTTAGCTACTTAGAGAATTAGAAATCAACGTAAAGGTAAAATCCCAAATCATAGTGAAAATAATAAAAAAATAGAGTTATATTAGAAAAAAATAAATCTATCTCTAGTACTCCCTAGATCTCCATGCTTTCTCTCTATAAGATACTTTTAGTTGCTCCCAGATGCGTTTTGAACCGTGTTCTCTGGCCTTTGAGTGTGTTTATGAATCTTTTTTTTGTGTTTCTACCGTGTCTCCTTATGTAGAGAAAGTCTAGAAGCCCATAAAAGCCCAAAATATCATGAAAATGCACCAAAAACGTGTTTTTATGAACTTCTGATATTTGACCCATTGTCGGGTGACCATATAATCATCAAATATAATGTCGGGTGCTTCTGAAAGTTAGAAAAACATAAAAAATACATAGACCTAGCTCCAGGTGGATCCATAGTACAAACAGCTGCTTTGTTTAACTTCAGAAAGTCACTAACTTGTGTTGACAATTTGAGTTCAATTTTCACCATAATAACGTTGGAATTTGGGAACACTCAAAACATGAAACACAATTTGAGCTCCATGTCTTAACATTCCAATTCATCTTAAATCATCTCAATCGGAGTTCAGATATGAGAGTTATGATCAAAATACCAAAGGATATTGAAACTTTTCAGTATGAATTATTTGTAACGTTTTTGCTCCAAATGTTTTCAAATGAGCCTATAACGCCATGAAACACAAAAATATATAAAATTATGCTAAAATATACTAATGTAAACATATTTAGATGTAATTTGGAGTTTAAATGTGGGTATTTTACATGTATAAAATGGACACATCAATGTGCAAGCCTAAAGAAAAGGGGGTATAGGTCTCAAGGATTTGAATACCATGAATCATGCTTGTCTTGCAAAAATCACATGGGAACTTTCTTCTGGTGCACAAGGTTTCTGAAAAATAAACACTGTATCCCTGGAGGATATGAGATTTGCTTTGACTGTAAAGCTACTGATTCGGCCTTTTGGAAATCAATTTGTAGCCAAGTTGATGTGGTGGAGGGGTCAAAATGCTTAATTAAAAATGGGGCCTCAACATCGTTCTTGTTGGACAGATGGGTTGACAATAATTCAAAACTCCATGATCACATACCAAAAAAAAAAAAAAAACTCTATGATAACACCTTGGTTCAAGTTTCTGATGATGATTTACAAAGTTCTGTTGCTGATTGGGTTACTGATGATGGCAAATCGGACCTAGCAAGAATGAGAAACATTTTGGATAAAGAGTTTATCAATAAAATTAGAGCAATTCATCCTCCAAATCCAACACTAGCTAGGAGAGGATCAATAGGTATGTACAGGCTCAATAGCTGGTGAATTTTTGGTCAAATATGCTTATAGTATACTTATGGAGGATGATTTCAATTGTTCAAATGGTCCTTGGAAGACTGTATGGAAATGGATTGGAGCAGAGAGAATGAGGGTGTTTATGTGTCTAGCAATTCAAAACAAATTGTTGTCTAATGAGAGAAGGAGTAAGTGGGCTGGTAATAGCCCAATATGTCAAATTTGTCAAGATGTAGTTGAAGATACCCTTCATGTTCTTAGGGATTGCTCTTATGTTAGAACAATGTGGGGAATTCTTATCGAAGGCAAGTTCAGAAACGTTCTCTCCTCTTTGCCTTTGATTTCTCTATAAACTCAAGAATGAAGTAGGAAGGAATAAAGCTCTTCGGTGGGCTAGCATCTGGGGATACGGAATTTGGCAATTGTGGAAATGGAGAAAGGCTAGTAGTATTTTTGAACCATCATTTGTGAGACCACCAAATCCTTCTATGATTATTATTAGAAATTTTTCTAATTTCTTTTTGCAGGTAAATAGTGCAGTACAACATTCTTTTATCAGGAGGTGGACCAAGCCACCCTTTGGATGGCTTAAACTTAATATAGATCAGTGCAACAAAATCCAAACACAGCAGGTGAAGGTGGTGTCACTAGGATGTCCACAGGAGAATGGCAACTTGTTTTCCATCAAAACTTTGGATCTTGCTGTGTGGAAGAGGCGGAAGCCAAAGCATTTCTACTAGGATTACAATTAGCGTGGGACATGGGAACAAGAAGGATCATTCGGGAATCTGATGCTACAACTCTGATCAATAAATTCAAGAACAAGAGCTACAACCTGCCATCTGTGAGTTCTACTGTTTGTCTTATATTGCAATTGATTGGTAGGCAATGGAGTGTCAAGCTTGAATCTGTACACCGTGAGGCAAATTCAGTAGCAGATAGACTTGCAAAAATGGGATCATCATCAATCAGAGGCTGATCATGTGTGATGTTTCAGAGGCTCCTCGGATCAATATCCTCAATTGTAGTTTTTCCCGTGTTTCTTTATTAGGCTTTAGCCTTCTCCTTTCATCTAAAAAAAAAAAAAACAGAGAGAGAGAGATTTGCCGCTGTGCATACTGTTGCCTTTTGACACATCAATTCCTTGTTTGCTTATTAGGTCAATTTTCTTTGGTCGCATAATGTTTCATTCATATGACACTCCCATTGATCACCTTTGTGAGTATTAATCCAAATTAGTCTATAAAAAAAGTATTAATCCAAATTCTTTTGCATTTGCTAAATGATGAATATGTATATGATCTATAGGTTGGAGACGAACTATGATAAATCTTAAGTTTACATTATCTCTATTTATACTTCCTTTTTTTGGTATTATTATATTTTACATGAAGAAATACTCATCTCTTAGCCAGATACAAGTTATGTGTATTTCAAATATATCAATTATTGAAGAGATTGCAAGATTGATTATGTTTACTTGAAAACAAATTTTTGCATCAAGTCGAACTATATATTGTTGTGTGATTTGCGTTTGGAAGATAAATTGTGTTTATCGTATTTCTAACATCAATATAAAAGCTTAATCATGTAGCTTAGGAATATTGCTGCATTGCCAATTATTCTCCAAAGTAATATTAGTATCATATTTTGAAAAAATTTCAAATGATCTAAAATTTTATAACACTTAATTCACCCTGAGTATATTTTCCTTGTTTAACAATTGTATCCATTATACATGAATATTTTTCAAGATAGTCCTTTACAAATAAAATCATTATCAATAACTTAAAATTAAAAATAAGAAAATATGTTTCATATGATCACACATATTAATTTCATTAAAAATATTGATTAGTCTTTGGTTATTGGGACTACCATCGGTTCCTTTGGTGCATACAAAAAATTAATTAAATAAATTAATGAAAAGATATTATTAAAAATAAATTTATTTCACTGTTAGAAAATTGATATTAATGACGAACATATAGGTCACTAAACATCCCAATCCATCACTAAGGTTGGGGTTACTGTTGGTGCATACAAAATAATAACTAAATAAATTGATGCAAGGATATTATTAAAAAAATTATTTTACTGCTAGAAAAATTAATATTAGTGACAAAAAAATCCGTTAGAAATATGAGAACAAAACATCAAAGTCTCAAACTCAAAACCTCTCTAGTGCTTGAAGTCTTATAAACCCTTGTATTGCAAGTTGAGCTATGAAAACTATTCATTTAATATGCTCCAATGTTAATATTTATACATTATTCAATTAGAAAATGAAAATTTAGCATCACTTTGCATTTTCTATTTTAATTGATATTTAATTATTTATTTTTATTTTAATTAATCTTATTAACTAAAAAATTATGTCACTAATATATCACTAAATTTAAAATTTAGTGACGACTTATAGTTCGTTTGATTCAGGTAGAGAGGTTAGGTAATATGATATAAAGGGTGTGAAGAGATAAAAATTATATATGGATTTGTTTGGTATGATATAAAAGAATGAAAGAATAATGTTTATCTTTTATAAAAGAAAAATATGAATAAATATGAAATTTTCTTTTTGCCCCTGCCCAAAAAAAAATCCCCTAACATTCTTCTTCCCCTTCCCCAACGACAGGATCATTGCCGACTAACATGATAGACCAACATCATCAACACAATCCAAAACAGACAATTTCAATCTAGGTAAGAGGAGAAAGGTTCACGATCTTGGAAAGAAATATTCAAGCAAGGCAAGAGCTCGAAGTGGTTCACGATTTGGTTTAGATGTGATTGCGTCAGTGTGGTGGGGAAGAATGCAATTTGGTTCAAAGATGATCTTACAATGAAAACTCGCCAAATCTGAGATGTAAGATGATTTCTGATGACAAGGGTGCAACGATTTGGCTGATGATGATCTGTGATGACAATGAAGCAACATCGGTATGATGATCTACAATGACGATGGTGCTAAAATGATCTATGATGATGATGTGATGATGTTGCGACAATTTGGCTAGCGAGATGGATAGATTCTGCTAGTAGTGATGGTCCAGGGAAGGCTAGCTTGGAAGCTCAGTGGAGATGGAGATGAGAGCGGGAAGGTTGATGGTAAGGAAGAAGAAGGAGGAGGAGGGGAGGAAGATGAGGGTTGAAGAAGTGAAGGGAGTGGATGGGGTTTTTTTTTGTTTTGCAAGTGTATTTTATACCTTTTACCCTTAATCATGATGAGGTAATGGGGTTCAACATAGATTCTTAAGTGTGTTGATGATCACCTTATTTAAGCTGATGATGGGGATTACCTTTTTGATGGTGATGCAAGCAACCAAATGTATTTAGCTATGTGATATAATCATAATCACATCACTTACCTTTCATGTGAATGAACTAAATGAGCTCTCATTTATGGAAACATATATGTCATTAATTGTGTAAAATTGAAAAAAAAAAAATATATATATATATATATAACAATGTCTAATGTGAATAATTAATCCATAATTAATTATTAATTTTAATGACAGCAATTAGTGATGAAAAAATTTTGCATCACTAAATTTGTAAATTTTGGACCGAAAATGACCATTTTCATTATTTATCACTAATCTATCACTAATATATAAATTAAGTGACGTAATTTTGCCTATCACAAAAATTCTATTACCAGTTCTGATTTTACTAGTAGTGTTTATGAGAGATCAATTGGATATTTTCTATAGTTGACCAACTAAAAATGTAATTTATGAAAAATTAATTAAAATATTTCGTTTATAACAACCTAAAATAAGATTTTACTCAATTTCTTTATACCAAGATAAATTTCGCCAATTTCCTTCTTTAATTTATATATTTATCTTTGGAGTTTGGTTAGAGGTATTTTATCCAAAACCCATGAGAAAGGATATTTAAGGATAACGACTTACAAAATTGAATTAAAATTTTTAAAAATTAAAATCTCCATTATTTATCATATTATAAATAATTCTTATGAGCACCAAAAATAACATAATAGTTTATAATAATAAAAAAATTAATTTTTAAAATTTGTAAGTATTAATTAATCTTATGAATTTAACTTTTTTTTTTCAAAAATTAGAGTAAGTCTCCTAGATCTACCCAAACTTCAAAATAAGTGACACTGTGTATCTACCATTTTAAATTGTATGTTTTATATTTTTTTTAATGTTTATATGTTTTAAAATAAGTTTATGTTTCATAGTGTTTAAAATTTTTATGTTTTACATTTATCCGACAAGGAAATTTATGTTATATCTGTGTGATTGTGAATAGTAATAATCTCTTTTGGAAATCTAAGGATATTCCAAAAAGATTTGTAAAACCCCATGAATCTATAACGATGAATCATTATATGAAATGAAAACATAAATCCAATTTGAAACCAAAATAAATAATAAAACAAGCCATAAACACATAATATGTGACTCGTCTAAAGCAACATTAGCATCTTATTATGTGTGGTATCTTCTTAAATAACTACTAATCATGTTTCCTATAGAAAGTGTGTAAAGAAAAAACCATTTTCAATTAGGTTTATCACTTATTTAGGAACATATCACTTATACCAATATGAATAGATGAAATTATGTTTCATGTTTTTTTATAAACAAATTTATGTTTTAGAGAAAATTATATTTTAAAATTAAAATAATAAATATTGCATTAATTTTATTATTAAAAATTTTTTTTATAATTAATTTACTGTAATAATTCCAATTCAAAATTTTCTCCATGTACTTTATTGATGTTGATGATCACGGCCTTTTCCTAGCAGTGCCAGCTGCCATACATGCAGGCTCGGACGTGACAGCCTCCAAAATTGATGCTTCCTTATCTAATCCTTTAACCATTATGTAAGTGAGGAAGAACTGAAAGAAGAAGACGAACACGAAGGGAGGAATTATATCTAGAGGCCCCGTTTTTCCAAAAATTTAGTCTAAATCTAAAATTTTTAAGAAGTATGATCATTATTATATTTAAAAATTAACGTTGCTGTCAAATTTTACAGAATTTATTACAAAATTACAAAATTTATCACCAAATTTGGACATTTGAAATTTCAGATAATAATACATTGAGTTCTCGGACTATTTGGCAATCATTACCTTAAATTTTAGGTCATTTGCTATGTTTTGTTAGTAAAATAGTAATAGATACTCTAACATCTAAATTTTTATAATTTTGTTTAAATTTTAATTTATAGAATTACTATATAATTAGAATTAAAAAAGTTTAAATATCTTATGTAAATCAAACTAGGAACTAAATTGCAAAGGATAATTAAGGACGAAATTGTAAAAAAAGTTAGATGGTATAATTGAAAATATTAATTATTGGTAAAAAGACAAAAAAAGGGATATAGATGTCATTTTCTCAAACAAATTATCTGTCTAGTATTTGCTAAAACTAATTATAGGAGATGATTCAGGAAAATTATCGTAAGAAATTATACTCTAATAAGCAAAACTAGAAAATAGATATATTGAGCAGAAAATTGATCCAAAGTTTCATAATCTGTAAATTAATAAGAATTAGAAAATAAGTCTGAATCAGGAAACTTAGATATATTATGGCATAAAAAAGAGATGCTGGATTTTTCTATAAGGTTTAAATAGTCATATAATTGATCTAATGGATATTGGGCTAAAATCAAAGTCCGAGCCCAGTAAGACTGCACTGGTTTCTTAATAGGTCAAGAGTACTATTCATGGAGGCCCAATAAAGGTATAGAAAACCCTAATAGGCCAAGAATGATTTTTGGAGGCCCAAAAGTATTATTAACAAGAATAGTTCAAACCAGATCAAGAAAGAATAAAGGGCCCAATAAGCTCAATTCACCCAATTTTCAGATTAATTAAATTATAGGAAACTCAGTAGACTATGAAATAGTCAAGAATAAGTCCAAAATAATTTTAGAAGGTTTATAATAATTATCTATGTAGAGCGGTTAGAAGAAAAATTAATCAGGGCTAATTTTATCGGTGTTTTCAGTTAGAGTCTAACAAGGTAAAATATTTTTTTAAATAAATTATATGGCCTTAGAAATGATTAATTAAGGTTATAATGAGTTTGAAATTTATATTTTAAATATATTTATGCATAAAAATTTAACCAAACAAAATTTAAATAATCGGAGCCCAAAAACCCGGTATATATTGAAATTGGGCCAATAATTAAATGGTTTAAACCCAAATAATTAAATGCATCATCTTGGGCTGATTTTGGCTCCAAAATGGTGCGCAAATAAGAAGAAAAAGGAGTGGAGAAGAATAAACCACCATGCATAATACTATTTAAAAGATTAGATATCAAAATTGAAAGTTTGGCTGAAGTAAGCTTATGTAAGTATAATGATGCAATATTTACCTTATTTGGAGATAAAAGTGGCATCCAAATTAATGACAAGAGAGGAAAAATTAATTAGATAACAATTATATGAATAAATTAGGTGTATGGAGGAGAAAAGATGTGATGTAATGCAATTTTAAATCCAATAAATAGAGTTGCTTCTTGTTGCCTATAAATAAGCTCTTTTTCCCCTCCATTCTTCACACCAAATTCAAAATTCCATCATATATTAGTGAGAGAGTGAGTTATAGAGAGAAGGAGGAGAAGAGGAAAGGAAGGTTTGCAAGTTTAAGGTAACATCTTTTCGCTTTTCTTGTATTTTGTTTCTAAATGATTGTTTAGATCTTGTATTTCTATGATTGGTAGGTAGAAAACATGTTTATGATATGAATATGATGATGATGATGTTAGATCAAAATGGTGAAATAATGATAAACATGCTATAAATTTTGCATGAACAAGCATGAATATGTGAAGAGTATGGTGAACATACTAAACGATGCCTTTTGATCTTAAATGTTACCATTCTAAAATAAAATCATGTTTTTTGCAATTATTTTTAAATATTATGCTAAGATGGGAATTATGATGTTATTGGGATTTTCTTAAATCTTATCCTACCAAATATCTAACCATAATTATGTCCAAATCATATGAAAGGCAAGGAGATAAATGACAATTCATGAAGAAATGTTTAAAAATAGGAAGGATATTTTGGATGCCTATATAATATCAAGTTCAATGGCATTTTATGTTACAATTATGTAAATTACGTATGACTCCTAGACAATGAATAAAATTCTGTTTTGGATCAATTTTTACATGTGTTATATGACTGCTATTTAAAGTATGATATTATGGAATTTTATGAGATGAAATTTGGAAAAATTAGGATAAAAATTACAAGTAAATTCATGAAATTTACTATAATAATTTGCCTAATGAAATTCTAAATTAATATTTTTTCCTCATAGAGTATTTTAAGAAATGAATTTAGAAATTTGAACCACCCTTATATGATTTTTCTAGAATTACTTATGATTTTTCAAAATTCAACAAAATTATTATAGTTACCAAATAAATAGTAACTTTTGTTAATTTTTTAAAATTTTTTTAGATTGGCCCAAATTTGCTTCCAAATGCATCTAATTGGATCTAAAACCACTAAAGATGAATAGTAAATGATTACTAAGGTTAAAATTTGATAGATACTAATCTAGTAACGAGGAAATAAATCATTTTAATACTTTCTCTTCTTACCCGGCCCTTTTGGGTGTAATACTTTGGAGACGGCCATCCACATCGTGCGAGATTGTTCTGAAGCCACAGAGGTGTGGAAAAATTAGTTTCTCCTAATATGACTAACTACCTTTTCTTGTTGCCTATACAAGATTGGATTATATGGAATGTGAATAAGGAGGTTGGCAGTGCTTATATGAGGAAAGCACCTTGGAAAAGAGTCATTAGTCATGTTTGCTGGTTACTTTGGAAAAGCTTATGTAGGAGAATATTTGCTAATGAAGATCATCAAGAGCGGGATGTTGTCTTCCTTAGCACTTAGAAACCTTGTGAAGATATGGAAATGAAGTCCTTGAAAACCAATATGGACGCCAATCTTAAAGAGTTGTTCTCAAAATGGAGACCACCAGATGGACAGTGGATACTGATGGTTGGTGAATAGTCAAAGCCACTTGTGATGGAGTTACAAGAGACTGCAATGAATCTTGGGTTTTACTAGAAAGTTTGGAGCTATGTCTAGTAATGTTACAGAACTTTGGGCTATTCTTCATGGTATCAAATTTGGATGGGACAATGGCTTTTTATATAAGAAGATTTTGATCTGCAATGACTCTTCTGAAAGCATTAATCTCGTCAATTGAGGTGCCTCGGATAATCATCGTTGGAGAGACATTGTCAATAGAATTAGAGAGCTCATCATGAGATATTTGACTATTAAGATTGACCACATGTTCAAGGAGGCCAATGAATATGCTAATTGGCTTGCCCACGTTGCGCATAGTATTGATAGATATTTTGTCTTATGGCAGACGTCTTTTAGATTTTGATAGAGGCGATGAGAGCTAATCTTCAGACCTAGTTGTCCTTTTGGACTAAGGGACTTCTCTACTCTCTTTTCCCAAAAAAAAACTTTTATCTTCATATCTCTCTATGTATGTACATACAGTATTTTTCATTGATTACGATTAAATGATTAAGAAAAGAATCTATAAATGAAAATATATCTGATTTAGTGGTCTATATTTATTATTTTAAGTAAAATGCTCTTAAAAAATCCAAAAATTAAATGAATTATCTACACACACAAAAATTTAAAAGAGTGTGTGTATATGTATATATATGTTTACCGATGTATATTGCACTATATTATAGTAAAGCTAATAGATTAATTATTACAATAAAAAGTTATTTGTATAAATTTAAAAAATTTAGGAAAAATTTAGGTTCATATTAACTTTTAAAGGTCGTGGTTATATACACATAATTAAAAATTTAAAGAAATTTATTGCAATTTAGCCAGCTTAATAATAAATTTTTTTTAAAAAATAAGTTGTAAAAATCTGGTAATTACCTTATTTTCAATAAAAAATTATTTTTTTCAAGGTTTCAACATAAATTTTATAAAATGTGGGAATTTGAATGTAATTTTTCAATAAAAAAGCAACTGGTGTCCATGTTCCTGTCATCCCCATCCCCTGATTCCTCCTCCATCACGCACCAGAAACCGATGTGATAACAACAAAACAATCCACACAATAATTCCCATCCTAAACTCTCCGTCGTTTACCTTCCTCTTCCTCCCATACGCGGCACGCCGTTTCCGTCCTTCCCACTATATATATACACGACACATCGCACTCCATCTTCCCTCACAGAAAACAACACAACACATAATTATCCTTTCTTCATGATGGCGTTCAGGCAAAAATCACCCACCGTGAAACTGGCGACAGTCGTCACCGTCCTGTCGGTGCTTGTTACGGCGTCGTATGGGCGGAGAGTGATAGTGGGGACGAGGACGGACATGGGAGACGTGAGGAGGAACAAGCAGGTGCAGGAACTGGGGAGGTTCTCGGTGGACGAGTATAACGACGCCGTTGTTCTCGCCGGGAACAGCATCATCACCGTCGGAGGAGGAGGAGGAGAGAAGGTGGAGTTCATGAAGGTGGTGGAGGCGCAGAAGCAGGTGGTGGCGGGGACGAAGTACTACCTGAAGGTATGGGCGGTGCAGAATGGACGTTACAGAGAGTTCGATTCGGTGGTGGAGGTGAAGCCATGGCTTGGGAACTCGAAGAAGCTACTTAGCTTCGCTCCTTCTCAATCCAAGACAGAGAAAGATCTCTTCAGTGGTGAAGCTCAGGTGAATAAGAACTTCATCTCGAGTGTATAGGGTTCGCATTTTATATCTCACTTGAATAATATATATTAATATAGTTCGATTATTTTCACGTAGCTTTGTACTGCTTTGTTGTGTTTTTTGCTCTCATGGCCAAATTTTGTATCGCGGGATCTGTAATTGCATGAGTTTCTTTTTTCAATAAAAGTTTTTGCTCTATTTATATTATGTGTTAGATATATGGAAAGTTCCCTAAAATAACAAGGTCGAAGATATTTCCAAAATGATAGTGTAATTTGCCCTAATTCCAAAAGACTACCATGATATCTTATAAGATTTTCATGTGAAAAGACCCAAATACCCTTAGTTGCAAATAAACGAGCATATATAAGTTGTAATGCTTAAAGATTCATTGTAAATATATGATCATCAGTTTGCAAATGAATACTATTTACATCAATTGCCTCCAGTTGTTAACATGTAAATACATGAAGCTCAATTGTAAATCTACAATGATCAAGGGTATTTTAGTTTTTTTCCCCTAAAAATCTTATTTCCAATTAGATAAGTGATCTTCTAAAATTTGGACAAATCAAGGTATCATTTTGAAAATATTTTCATACCTTGGTATTTTAGGGGAATTTTTCCATATATATATATAGAGAGAGAGAGAGAGAGAGAGAATGAGAGGTAGAGGGAGACAATAATATAGACTTGGATGGAAAAACAGAAATTTCATTCCAATTAAGACTTGGTTAGTATGTGAAATGAAAAGAAATAAAATATAATAAAAAATAAAATGAAAAAATATAATAAAAATGATTATTCGATCTTTATCTAAGAAATTGAAATATATATTGTTAAGTAATAATCAACTAAATATAATATAATAACTTGACAAAAGAAAAATATAATATGACAGCGGCCTGTTTGGTGTTTGGTATGAAGAAATAGAAAACTTGTCAAACTTTTTGCAAGATTTTTTTTTTGAACAAACAAGTTTTTGCAATGTTTGATCTATTTGCAAATTTATTCCTTTTGCCACCTTTTCCAACAAAGCACAGCAACAGCATTCCATCAATGTGCTAATGGATGACCGTACAGCCTGAGGAATAAAATAAAATACCCACTTTGCCCACTATATGCCCAATAAAACAATTACAGCTTAAGGGCAATTTAGTTAAATTTACACTTTATGTTTAAATTTCTTATTTTATTTCTGTTCTGCTAAATATAATAATAAAAATTATACATATTTCTTTCTAAAATGCATCAAACAAGATTTGAAGTGATATCATTTCATTCCATTCTCATTTCCTCTTTCTATTTTCTCATAATCCATTCTAACATAACAAGGACATCATACATACGGTTTACATAGCCCTTCCTTTTTATTGCTGAGTGCTATCCCTTCCCCTTGTAATTTTCCTGCACTTTCAGGGAAACTGTGGCTTACCAACCTAGCAGCCTTTTTCATTTACACGGGCCCCTTTGGTTAGAATTAAAAAAAAATCTTTTTTCATGGAGCAAATAAAAAATAAATAAATGAAATATGTTATATTTATTATATTCTTGTACTCATTACTCAACTGACAAATACAGTTTTTATTATTTTTTATTTAGGGATATATGTATGACATTTTACGTTGAAAAAATTACTTCTCACTCCATTCTATTCCATTTTACATAGCATACCTAATTATATTCTAACCCTGCTCTTTTTTTTCTCGGTAATAATTTGTGCTTTGCAACATAAAAATGGAGCTTACATAGATGAATAACAATTTATGTACTCCATAATAGAGGATCTGAATCCTCTACCTTTAATAAATACAAGATTTATTATGGATTGTAGCTTGAAAATGTAGAGTTTATATATTATAGAATGGAAATGAATATATATATATATATATAAAAGAATAATTAAACTATGTTACACTGAAGAGAAATAAAACATGTTAAAATACAATCCAAATTGATGAATAATGATTGTCCGCTAAATCATACAACTACAATCTTTTAATTTTGGGCCACAATTTATAACATGTGGTAACCCATCCCCTCCAACTCTTCATCTATTCCTTGATTTCCAGAAGTAATCAAATTCCTCTCACAGATCCTCTTTATCGGTATAAAACAGCTCCTTTGTGTCCAAGTAGAGTAATGATCATCAATGAATATTTGCAAGGTAACACAATTCTCTTGAGCAATGAAAAATTTGCTAAGCAGTAAGTAATCTTTTTATATGTGCTTCTCTAGCTATTTTGGCCAACTTGTGTACTATTTCATCATGGCTTCACTTTACAAACCTCCACCATGAACCCACAATCCATAAGCAGAAGCAGCCATGCCCGCTGCTGTTCAGAGAGGCGATCTTTGGGGCCTTTGACTTCAACAAGCTTGGCTTCACCTTTGTATTCTCCATGGAAACGCCATAGCAGTAAATCTGGCATGCCACTAGACAAGCTCTGATAGTCTTGAGCAAATAGTCTGCAGAGAGAAGCCAAACAGGGGCCTCCGACACATGCAACAGTGGCACGAAGCTCATCTAAAGAATGGCGATCCCAATTGACTCCTCTACAACTTGTACCATAATGTGTTTCCCATGATTTTATGAGAATCTCCTCAGCCATGCCATCATGAATTTGGTGCAGATGGGATTCCATGATGCTCTTTCTTGCTGTATAAAAGCTATCTGTACCGAGATCTAAGGGTGCATTCTGGACATTTAAGGAGCTTAATGTGATTAGCGAGTACAATTTAGAATGACATAGCCACTAACAATAATTGAAGAAACGTCTGAAGAGAATTCTTATAGCTTGATTTCATAACATCAGAGGAAGTGTACATATAAAAGGAAGAAGGGAACTGATTTCCCAATCAATCCCAATAAACCGTCTTTTTCAAAATTAAATTAAGCCTAATAATAACTAATAACGAACGAAAGATAACAGGAAACAATAAATGAGATAGATCAAGAAAAGAAGAAACTAATTATGAGGGGATAAAAGATATGGATATCCAACAATAATCAAATCCAAAAATCAAAATACAAGCTTCCAACATTATATATTCAATCTTGGAACCACATAAGTGAACGTAATCCCAAATAGGGCAGAGGTACAAATAGCAGGCATTTGGTGAAGGAAAGCCAGAAAAAGCAGAAACAAGTTTTCCCTTTTTCTCCTTTTCTCGATAAAAGGAGAAATATTATTTTGATAAAAGATATAATGTGAAAAAAAACAGAGCTTGATAAAACAGAGCTAAGGAATGGAATAAAAAATGAGCATCTCTCTCTTTCTCTCTTCCTAATGTTCCTTCTATCTCTATTTATCACTGAAAGGGAACTCCTCGATTTATTGAATTGAGGAGGTAAATTTATGAGAAAGAGAAAAGGAGAGGAAATGAGAAGAGAGTGAATGAGTGGGCTAAACGCTCTCCCTCATAAATTTATCCCCTAAATTGAGGGAATCCATTCTTCATTTCTCCCAAATCAGGGAAACACTACAACTAACTTCATGAGTTATAAAAGAGTATCTGACTGTTATTAGAGGATTTCATCTGGGGGCCTAGGTAGTAAAGTGATGGGCTGGATAAAATGCGGGGCCAAGTTTACCAAAGAAAGGAGGGGAGGAGAGTTAAGAGAAGAGGAGCCCAAGTTGCCCAAGGTGAAAGGACTGTTAGTGAAGGGCATAATGGTCAGCACAAGACAGATACAATCCCATCTGACACTGTCAGGAATGAGGGGCGTAAAAGGGAGGGACGTAATGGTAGTGGGAGAGGGCCTAGTTCTCGAATTCTAGGTGGGGGGAGGAATAGCTCTGTTATTTCTCCATTACTGATCTAAGTGAGCTTTGCTTTCTGTGTTGCTGTCATTTAGTTGAGAGTATTACCGTGTGTTTCATGTGTTTGTTAAAGAGTATCAGTTTAGCTGCCATAAAGGGATGAAGGAGAACTTGAAGAAACTTGGGAGAGACGATGGCCTCTCAAAAACCAGTGGTGTCTACTTTTCCTTTCTTTGTTATTCTCATTTTCTGCTACCGTAATTCAGCTAATTACCTTCCTCACTGTAATTCTCAGTTAGAGCCAGAGCTAACGGCTATCCATCGACATAAATAATGCTAGTCTTCTTGGGAGTTCCATCAAGCAGCATAGGACAAAAGACTGATACAGGGCAAAGTTGAGAAAAGATTGAAGGTTTAATTACTCCAATAAAATGTACCTGAAATTTATTGTAGAAGACATTTGGCACATCTGCAAATATGACATGCCACATAAGAAGCCCAAAAATGGTCAACCATATGCCACTCTCTGTGTGAACACCCTGCCATCCACCTCCCATCCCAGCATAATAATGCAAAGCAAGCTGTTCCACTCCACACTGCTCCCCCTCTTCATTATAGAACCTGTTCTTAGCACCCAATTCAGAATTCAAAGGTCTCCCTTGAACAAAAACCTGAATCCAAAGCAGTCACATTAGAAAAGCCATAATATTACCATAATAATCAGCAATTTTGACAAGAATATTTTTCAACCCGCAAATCAGAATCCTGAACCATGAAATCATTAAATTGACAGTCATTACCTCAGTTATCTCCCTCCTAATGGACTTTGAAAAACTAGGAACTTTCCAGCGCCTTGGTGGTCTTCCTAAGCGAAGAACCCGCCTTTGAAGTGCCATTCTTGATCCAGCACGTATCCATGGATCAAGCAACCCATTTTCAGCAACTTGAAGGCTCTCATCAGTATAGCCTAGGTGCTCCAAGTCAACAGATAACCTCAGTGTCCAATATCCTCGGCTTACATCGTGTGTGAAAAAATTAAGCAGTTGCTTCAGTAAGCCAATTGCATCACTGTACCTGAGAAGCAGCAAGCAGCATCATTTTTCTTTAGCCTCTATTATTTACAATTAGATAAATAACTGCAATCATAATAACATGTCTGTGTAAGCAGAACTACAAGCTTCATATCTTCACATTGATCAATACAAACCAAGGCATTATGAGATTAAACTATGTGCTGCTGCACCACTGTCTAAATATATTTAGTCACAGATGCTAAACTGACAGCAATACCTGCATCCACTAACATGACTTCAAGAGACAGCCTTGCTTGACACCAAAATTTGATATACTCATTAAACTACTACTGTATGGAATCATGAAGTCATTATGTTAGTGTGTATCAGAGAATGAGAGGATGAGTGCAACGGAAGTAAGAGATAAAGTACAGCATTCTGCTCATGACAATGAGAGGATGAGAGCAAAGGAAATAAGAGCTAAAGCGCAGCATTCTGCTTATGACAAGTCACCTCATTGGGTAAACACAGAAGTTGAAACACAGCAAAGAGAAAATTGACATAAAAACCCATTGCACATTTTGGAAGGAATAATCAGGACCGCTTGTTTAAGCTTTTTTTTGGGAAAAAAAAACCTTTTTAAGAAAAAAAATCACCCCTATGAAATTTTAGAAAGTTTGTTTAGACTTTTAAAAATAATTAGAATCTTCTTTTAAGAGGAAAAAAAAAAAAGCAGATTTCTAATTATTTTGGGAAGCTATTTTGAATAGCTTCTAAATAACTGAAAACACTTCTCAAGTAAAAAGATACTTTTTATACTTGTAACCAAACATAAAATATCTTCTACTTTTCATAACATTTCTAAACAATAAATTACTTTTTCAAACAATCTGAATATCACTTTTTTTAAGCTTAAACAAACTATCCCTCACTTGAGCTAGAACCAAGCGGATGCAAAAGGCACTTGGGTTCCTTGTTCAAGAGGTAAGAGCCAAAGTGGAGAATGGAAGCCTAAAGCATGGATAACGTGAAGAGCCTATGTACCTTGTCATTGCATTCACATCAATGAGGCTTATATACATGGGATCCAATATTAGTCCTTCCAATTAGTTATGTGCCAACACTAGTTAATTTTGGCTTCTTTTTATTTGGGTCAATTAGAGTTAAGTGCGTTTCTGGATCTTTTATTATAAGCTCATTAGTGCTCATTGTCCTTTAGTTTCCTATTTTGTCTTGCTTTGTTTTAGACTCCTGTTTTATGTGAGGTGGTGTTAACTTCCTAAATTATGAGCTTGTTTCCTTGTTTTAAAGGGAATCTTAGTGCTGTTTTAGTTTCCCATAAATACTATGAGGATGCAAGAGAAAGGGATTTTTTTTTAATGAATAATATTCTATGTGCTTTATAAGTTATCTCTCCATAGGCTGTACCCAAGAACTTGATTTCTCTTTCTAGAGCATTGTTCTTGTGAAATCCTTTTGTTATATCACTCCAATTGATCCTTTAGTCTGTGGCTGCAATCCCCTTCTTACAACCTTTGGCTCACGTTCTTTAATATTTAAGATTATAACAAATAGAAGCCCTGTTCTTGGTTCAAAATGGTCCGTGTAACCAAATCTTGTTAGGGTCTCGGGTTTAACATACCATGGTTCACATCAAATAAGATATGCCCATCTAAAATCAAATGGATCACTATGTAATCCCATATGCAGAACTGGTACTTGAATGCTTAGATGTGTCCACGAAACTGTTCACTAAATAAGGAAAGGCAAAACTGCAAGCAGATCCAACCAAGAACCTCCATACCTGCGTGCTTGCTCAAGAAACGAAATCCCTAACGTGACCACTTTGGAATGGACCCATGATGCGGTATATAAATGACGAAATGCAACTACTGATTCAGAAATGGAGCACTGGATTGGCAAAAGGGTAGATACATGGGATATAGCAATCTTTATGCATCTCAATACCAATTCATTGTCGTCTGCATCAAGAGCTTCATCCATTATCTGAGCCACTTCAATGGCCTGTAAAACTAGTGATATAAGGGTTTGCACCTTGGGCTGCAACAGAAGGCAAATAGCATCTCTGGACACAACATGTACCTCCTCATATGAAAGCAGATCACTGCGATTTGAGAAAATTGGTTCTGAAATTATGCAATTGTAAGTTGGATACTTGACTTTTCCCATGTCAACAAGTAGAAACGTTGAGAGATCCTGCTCTCCATTTAAGAAGAAAAGCCTCTGCAGGAACAATATCAATTATACAAGGCATTAAAATTATCCCCTTTAACTAAGTTCTGCCAACAGCAAAAGCAACTGAAGCCAAAAAAGAACCTCAGCACGCCATATAAGAGTTTCAGCTTTGGAAGATATTTTGAAACAGGTGCCAGTTCTATCCAAAACCTTAGTTGATAGGCATGGCCTGTGCAGAAAGAATCAAATACAATAAACAAAAGATACTTACTGACTATTAAATATTGTAGTAAAACTATTCAAGAGCCTTCATTTAAATGTGCAAGATTTTCATTTGAAGAGGTTCATGACAAGATATCAAGAAGCCTCTATAACTAAGTGGTGAGGCCAAGGCATAGAGATGAGCTTGTGCTTTGCTCACAATTCAAGCCCAAAGGGACTTTTGTTTGAGGAGTGTGTTAAAATAATAAATAAAACTAATCATGAACGTTCACTTAAAAAGTTTAAGGTTTTGAATTGATGAAATGATCCATGAAAAACTCCACAAATTATAAGACAAGAACAGAACTAAAACTCTGAATACCATAGTCCATCCGCATATGTAGAAAGAAGAGATGCAACAAGATCTTGCTTTCTCATCCCACGACTGCAACTCTGGAACATTATTAGAAAACAACATAAATATTATAGGTTGATCATGGATGACTGAAGAGGGACAGAGCAAATAACATCTGCAGAACCTCCTACTCATGTATAAACACAATAGAATGTTTAATTGTTTGGCCCGTATCTGTCCACAGTAGGTCTCTTACTATGTAGTCATCAAAAGCCAATTATCAATTTAGGAGCATCTACTATGGATACAACCAAATTTAGAAGGATCCATCCAAAATGCTCCAATTCCTAATAACAAAATGCACATAAATGCTGGTTGCCATCATAGCTAAAGGTAATAAAAGATATTCAAACAAATAGGAAAATACTGTTTAATGTGTAAGGTCCACATTCCTGAAACATAGTTTGCAAAACAGATCCAAATTGGTATCATCATGCTGCTAATACAAAAAAAGATAAGACAGTACAAATCATGTCAAATTAAGCATAGAAGTATCTGAAAGTTTCCTTTCGTTTCATTTTTTATAAAAAAGGAAAAAAAATTCAGTGGAGGAGAAAGTACAAGCTTGCAGGACAAGATAATCCTAGAGCAGGATACAAAAGTTGAAAAAGAAACTAAAATACTAAAATTACCCTATCCTGAAAAAAAAAAAAGAATATTAGTTCAAGATGAGCCAACCAAAATCCTCCAATAATTAGCAAAATCCATTTATGCATGACGTTTGACATGAAAATAAATTATGGGTACAATATGGCAGTGGATTCTAACCTTATTAAGAATACACCAAATTTCACGTAGCTCAGAGACTGTAAGCATCTTCAAAATATCTTTCATGTCACTTTCACATATGTGATCTCCATCTTCAACATAACATATATATCCTTTGTCTGCAATATGACCATACAAAGATATAGGTCACCACAAGGAGGTGATATTTTTAAAAAAAGAAAGCTAATTGTAATGGAAGAGGACAAAAAATCTTACAAATTATATTAAATTAAATTACCAGCAAGTCCCTTCACTGCACTTTGAACATCTATTATTTCAGTATAGGATATACAAGACATGCGAAACCAAGGCCCTAGACAAGAAAACAGCATATGCTTTTCAAGTCCAAACACGAAAAAAAATAAAAATAAAAGTCTATCAATGCACAAATCAACAACATAAATAAGGCAGCATGAAAGCCATTTAAACCAACAGAAAAAATTTTTAACTTTTGATACTCCAAGCATTGGTTTACACAGTATAGTAATAAAAACATTTCTACTGGATGCACAAATCTTCCATAGATGACTGTAGTGTCATAACATGAATAAACAAGGGAAGGCATTTCAAGTTTTCAGCCATCAGAATATTGACAATCTGCGGCATATGCACAGCATCAGTTTTTCCATCTCAATAGTGAGCAGAGTGGCAGACAAGTGGCATGAAAATCAGTTAAGCCAAGGTACTTCGGTCAACGTCATTTGGGACAGTCAAGTTCTGATATCTCTGGCTACTTTGGCTGGGCATCAGATTCTATAGATCCCTTGGGGCTGGAATCCTCAAGCTATACTCCTTTGGGGATTCCAAAGTTAGATTTTTGAATATCTGGATAGTTGCAAAAGTTTGTTTTTCACTCCTTAACCAAAATCTCCATCTAAGCTTTTCACTTGGATCAGTAGAACTCAGCAAATTTACTACTCATGATATGTTACATTTTATTCTTAATTGCAAATAGTTGCACATTTATCTGTTTTCCCCACATTCATTTCCATCTGAAATAGATTTGATTGGTGCATTTGGTAAATCTTAGGTCTCTCCTGAGTTTAGAGACGTTTGTTTAGATTAATTTTAAAGATTTTAGTAGTTGCAAGGAGGGCAAAATTTAATGGCAGTATGATTTACTACCCTATGTTGTCCTTTGGAGTATTCAGCTATAGGAGAAAAATCAGATTTTAAATTCTTGGATTTTTGTAAGAAATCTGATAAAAAAAGTGTTGTGGGACATGATGATCTTTCTGGCCATTCACAAGAAATTGGCAAGCTCAGTTTTACTAATGACATTGACTTTGTTTCTACTTTCTGTGGTGCTCTATTTTTGTTCCTTAAGGAGAACACACACACACACACACACACACACACACACACACACACACACACAATCCTTCTTTCCCCTTTCTAATAACTTCTTTTGAAAACAAAATTAAGGCAGACAAAAGCCAATCATAAATATAGGGCAAGCACTTAATATCAAGAGAGAGAAGTAAAATTTTGAATGTTAAAATAACCTTTTCTAGTGTATATCCGGATAAAAAGTCTCTGACTGTCATTGGAGAGCAAAGTGAATAACTCTGTTAATAAATGAGACATCATTTAAACTCTGAAAATAAACTATGTAAGAGAAATACGTCACAACTCATAAAAACCAATGTTGTTACCTAGATACTTTTTTTCATCATCAGTTAAAAGGTGAAAATTACTTCTCAACACCTCCTGCAGTATAAGACAAAAATTGAGCTGATACTTCACAAAAGGTGGATTGCTCCTTGTAATCTCAACTACACGCTGAGCATTTTCCCATAAACATTTGAAAGTCTCATCTTTGAGCTCACTTTCTAAGTCTGATGCTCTCTGGCACACAATTTGAATTGGAACAGCATCAAAAGAGTGTTCTGGAACAGAAGTGACATGTCCCTGCAAAAAATTCCAGTGCATACTAAGAACTACAACCCAATCACTTGCTCCTCATCTTTTTCATCATAGAAAAATCATAGTTTATTAAAATATATTTTCCTGTTGGGTGGCTGTGTTCGAGTTTCTCAGATGAAAGAAGTTCCATCAAATAAAGAAAAGAAACAGAAAGGTGAATAACGTATCTTTCTCATCAATGTAGAAGAAATAGAACTCTGCATAAACGAACTGATCTTCTTAAATTTGTGGAAGAAACCCATTTATGAAAGGCACGGATGCACTAGAGGAACATAAAACAATCATATCCTATAACACATCAAGGAACATAAATAGCAATAAACCTCAAAACTCTGGCACCCAAGATTTGCTAAATACCTCGAAAAAACTCTACTCCTATGGTAGCGCCAACTAGAAAATATCTAAAAAGGGGAAATATGAGCCAAACTAAAACTTAAAGCAATGCATATCTTAAGTACTCTCATCAGTAATGTAAAGGGTATTTAACACATGTACACATAACAAAGCAAAGGAAAAAGAAATCCAGTCACTAAAACTATTCATTGTTAAGCTAAAACTTTAATACCTCAAATATAAGGCCATAATTGTCAATTAGAGGTGACAGATACTGTGCTAGCTCACGAGGGAGAAAACCTAATAATTTAAAGCTTCCAGAATCTGTAGAAACAACCTGAACATAGAGAAGAACTCAGACCCCATAGAATAATGATATATTTTTGTGGGGGGGAATGGGGAGGGAGCTAATAGAACCAAAAGGAAAGAAAACCTTGATGGCATTGGAATCCTTAACATTGTGAGGATCCCTCAAAAGAGAGAAGGTATCACCAGGATGTATCTGCTCTAGACCAGTATATCTACGACCAACTAAAAAAGTTTCAAGTGTCACCCCAGATATATTGGCCCTAAAATTAGTCACCTCCGATTTTGGCAGCTCATTCTCAGGGGCCAAGGATGAGCTGCTAATCTTCCAACTACCATTGCGATTATGGTTCAGATTTTGAGTAAGTTCACACTTCTTCTCACTTTCTTCCCTGGCAGCAAGAACAGGTAAAGCATTAATCGGATTCTGTGGAACATGGTTATTACAATTTCTGAGGACCACAGCATTGTCTGACTTCAACGAATCACCAGGAAAATTTTCCACTTTTGATATTGGGCTGAAGTTCAACTGAAGGAGGGTGCGTTGGGTGAGTTTTCGCTTGGTACTTTGCGATAGACATACATCTGAAAACATAAATTGAATTACAATCATCATCATTCAAAAGAGGCTATCCAAAATCAATGTACAAAAAATGGATAAAGTCGCAAAGTAATAGAAGACTTTATTTAGGCAGCTTTTTGCCATAATTATCAGATAGATAACAAGATGGAAATTATTTTTTTATCAACATATTAAAATACGGAAAACCAAAAAAACTTTTAACCAGAATGATGAAAATATAGCAAGATAACACCTTAAAGTTAAAATAAGTTCCTTTAACTATACTGATCTACTTATCTTCCATCTTAAATGAGGATTTACCTAATTCAATATGCAGAGACTTCCTTTCATACTGCAGTTTTCATTAATCAACCAAATGAGACAAGGACTGACAAAATTACATACCAAGATGAGAATTGACCTCATAGTTATCCCCATGAATCTTACAACCACAAACTGGGCAGGCTATCTCACCAAGGGACGCATCATTCTCAGTCTTATCTCCAACAGATCTAAATTGGCACAAATTAGCTTCCAGAGGTTCTTCGGAAGACTTTCCCAAGCAAATTCTTCCATTGCTATCATTGCAGAGATTCAAAGGGATCTAAAATCAAATAAACAAGCATCTGCATAAACAAAAAGATAACTGAAACCACCCCCTTGTAATGGTGGTGAATAAGACGTCATGAAAAATAATAATCTCGTGACTGAGTATTGATAGAAAGCATGCAGCCATTCACTCTTCCAATCGCTAACAAGTTTTATAGCATACGTTTTAAGTTTTTAATGTCTTGTTCTGACAGCAATTTTCAATAAGAAAAGCTACCTATATTTCCTACTTTTAAAAGGAACTGTGGGATGCATTTGAGAGTATAAAAACATCAAGCTGTTGGTTGCAACTTCATTTTCCGTCCATAAATCAACCATGTCCTTCGAGATTTTGGTGTGTAGTTTGCCAAGAATAACCACCGACTAAAGCAAAACCTACTAGGCCATTATTTATTTTTACTCTTTGAACAAAAAAGAGAAAAGAAAAGAATTTTCAAGTTATATTTCCCTAGCTAAATGAAGAATTAAAAAAAAAAAAAAGCAAATTGACTTACTCCTTTGTGAATGTCAAGAAGCTAGTTTAACATAAGTTCATCGTGGCAAAAAGTTATGGCTTGAGAAGACAAAAGGGTTAGTAGGGAGACTAAATACTATGCCATTTTCAGTAAGTGCTCCCTCTTCTTTTCTTTACTCAGTTTGCCAGGAAAAAGATTTACAAGGTTTCGTAGAGACACAAATTATAAGATACAGCTTCTTACAACTATGGTTCATCATTGCGACAAAGTTTCAAACACATGGTGGCCAGAGCTTCACCGAATACAAGGGACTTGTATCTAAAAGTCACGTCTGGATCATCACGTAAGCAAGCAATTAATCGCAAAATAGTCATAATAACTTATGAGAAAGAACGAGAGCGAGCGCGCTTACCTGTTCTGGACTGGAGAAGAGAGAATGGCGATTAGGAAGGAAGCGCCTGCGTTTTCCGACCAATCGAATCAAGCTTTCTCTGCCGGTCAGCATGGCATTTGCATCGTAGTCACGATTGAGCAACCGTAACCTGTGAGGGGCTGATCTGCCTTAATTTGCTAGCTCCACTACCCTACCAACCCATGCCTTCCTCTACACATTTCACAAGAGGCGCTAAAGTTAATACCTTGTCCCGCCAACAACGAACACGAAATATTTCATCCTGGCAAAAATATTTTTAATGAAAATAATTTTATATAAAAATGTAAAAGTTATATAGACTAAGAAACAGAATAAGAGGAGCATGCTGCTGAATTAAACTTTTAGTTGGGTTTAAATTACCCAAAAGATGGATCAATTAAGAAATTAGATAAATTTAATTGATCATAATTTCACTTATACAATAATTGAAAAGGCCCGGCTAAAGCAAAACCCACCAATTGTGTGCCTTGTTCTCAAGTTTTCTACAAGTATGTATCCTACCTTAATATTTATTCTACTATTTTCATCTCATTCTTGAAATTAATATATTTGTTAAAATTTGTAAGAAATCATAATATTTATGAGTATTTCATATCTATGTAATGCATGCTACTCACCTCTGGTTTCTATTAAATGGAAACTAGAACAAATTATCACACTTTAATAAAAGGACTTTCTATTATGTGGAGCTGATATTGAAGGTCATGCTATAATCAAAAGGTCTATCAATTCAGACAAGAGAAGAAGCAGCACTGAGTAAATTTGTGACATATAAGGACTTGTCTCAAGGAAGAGGCACATTCTGGATACAAGAGGGCATGATGGTAAGTTAGCTTCAATTCTTCATCAAAGTGAAAATAATACTGCTAAGTCATAGACTAGTGTTAATCATTTAATGGAGAAGCTGCTTTAAACTTTTTCATCTTTATTCCAGCAATTAGACCTGGCTAGAACACTATGGTTAACCTTTTCATCTTTATTCCAGCAATTAGACCTGGCTAGAACACTATGGTTTAACTATCAAGAGCTCATTATGGAGTCACATATGCCATTAAGCTCCTCTAAACTTACATTCATTGGTTAATATTTGCTTTAACAATGGTAACAATGGTAATAACATAATACTCTCCCTCCAATCGGTATTATAAAATAGCTTATAAAACATTTCCTTGGTCTATTCTAAATGCTTTGCCCTTTTTTATCCTTCATTATTGAAATTTGCATTTTAAGTAATGGAAATAAGTGAAATAAATAAGGATAAAAATGAGATTTTTGGCTCAAAATATGTAAAATTATTGAAAATAGAAGGATATAATTTTTAGAACTAATGTTTAAAAAACTGAATCAGACCGGTTAGTTCAATCAATTCGACTAGTTTCTGATGTCAAGTTCAGTCCGATCATAAATTTCACTGGCTTCTTTACATAATTGGTGAGAACCGGTGGAAAACCGATCAAGCCAATCTCGAACCGGTTGAATTGGTTTAATTTTTTTTTTAAATTTTTTTATTTTTTTAAATTTTTTATTTTTTTACAAATAAAATAATATTATTTTTAATACTAAATATCATTATTTTTTGTATAATTTTTTTTATATTATAATATTGTGTAAGCATTATTGTGATACATTATTATTAATAATGATAAATTTACTTCACAAATAATATAAAAAAATTAATTTACTATTTTGAATTCAAAATGTGTTTACAAATGAATATTAACTTGTTTAAATTTTAATATTGAGTTGTGAAACTTATTAATAATATTTTTTATTTTCTATATAATGTATAAAATTAAAAATTATTAAATTTATTACCACCAATTTAATCACAATTGAATCATTAAACCTTGAACTCATGCCTTGACTGGTTTCAATGCTGAATTCTACTTAGAACACATTGTGCCAATTGATATGGACATAGTTGAATAATTAAATTTTATTATTATTATTCTAGGAGTAATGTTGTAGGATATGGGGTTTCATTGCTGGGTGAAAGCATCCAATGTTTACTTAGTTTTGCTATTTATTCATACATGATGTCTCTTTTTTTGTCACCAATATCTTTTTTGGAGAAATATCACCAATACTTGGGCTCTTAGATTCGCCGTTGATGCATATCATATATAGGCAATATGTATTCTAAAGACTAACTATAGAAATAATGGTCAACTCAAATTTATTTATATTTATATTTTTAGAAACAACTTATTTACTTATTCATATTTTTATTTTTAACATTTTAATATTTTTAGTATTTTAATAATTTTTTAGATAATTTATTTACACCAAAACGGCGCATATCAAAAAGCAGACAAACAATTGAAAGAATCCATTTCATCGTATTCGTAAGCCCTTTGATCATTTATCTTTTTAACATTTGTCAATTAATATAATCTCTAAAAAATTCAATGACATTGATTTGGTTCTAAGTTAAAATTAAGTTAAAGCATCTAAATAATAAGGATTAACATTAAAGATTCATTAACTAAGAGAGACAAAAGAAGAGTGAGCTGAAATATGAGACACTACACCCAAGCAATAAAGAAAAAGAAAACACTACACAAATATTAAAAAACATAAACTAGAAAACATTAACCTTAAAACACAAACAAATTAATACTAACAATTAAATAACAATCATCTAAAAAAAAAAGAGAACCCATTAAAAATCATCCATTTTCTGGTGTGGTTTTTGCATGCACCTAGACAAGTCAAGACCATTTCCTACTGGACGAATATGAACGGCCAATATTCAAGGGACGAATATGAACGGCCAATCTTCTAAGTTTTTTTTTTAATTTTTTAATCTAAACGGTTCAAAGCTCAAAATTAATGAATAAACCCTTTTTAACTACAAGTTTAAGAAAATAATAATAATTTCAATTTTTCAAAAAATTAAAAATTTGAACATTTCAAATCTCGCAATTAAATAGTTTAAATAATTACTTAGTTAAACTCCAATTAGTTAGTTGAACTGAGGCGAATGCTTTTTCTGGGCTAACTCGTGGTGAACATGTATTAATGATCTTGATTTATTTGAAAGATTAATTTTCCCTATTTTAATTCACAATCAGTTTCAGTAGCAGTTGTCGTGCTTATGTCCCTGTGGTTTAATAATGTATGGAATACGTATCTTGTACTTTATGTTTGGTGCTTGAAATGATGTCAGTGAAATTGTGAGGGTAATAACATAGATAAAGAGGGAAGTGTTACTTTTGAATGTACAAAGCCCCATGCAAGCAATTTGTCTTTACAGCGATCAATCAACAAAAATTAGAAATAGATTTCTTTTATTATAAAAACTACTTCAAAACTATTATATTATATTTTCTTTTATCATAAAAAATATCTTTCTTTTATATAAAATCTAAATAGATTTTTTTTATTTCATTAGTAAAGATGTAAGAGGCTATTTTGATGATCTTGGACTTTGGAAATAGCAATTTTATCTCCTGATGAACAAAACATATAAGTTGTTCTATTTATAAATGATAGTTAGAAAGGAAATGATATTGATATTATTCTTATTAGTAGGAACCAGCCATGGATAAATTTACAATGGTTTTATATATTTTGCTTAGTATTCAATATTATTAAAGGATTATTAATGTGTTCTTTTTTTGAATTATTTGTTACAATTATATTTATTGTGTTTTATACATCTGTATTATAAAAATATCATATCATATATTTTTAAATTTGACAATATCAATATATTAGATACATATATATTCGTATTATATCTGTATATCATAGAAGCCAAAATAATGATGCAACAAATATTTTTTTTAACAGGTGGTACAAACGAACAAGAGGGATTAAACAGAGGTTTTGTTGGCAATAAAAAAAATTTTTTTTTTCAAAAATTAATAAATAAAAATTAGAAGTTAAAACTTAAAACTAACTTAAGTTGAGATGAGTAATATGGGTTATTGTCAAAGTTATTAGATTTTTAATCTTTATTTATGAAGTAAATTTAGTTAAAAAGGATTTATTTTTTATTCTCAATAAAAAATTAATCTTCACTGTCATAGATACCCTTAATTAGAAAAAAAAAGAAAGAAGTTAGATAAAAAATTTAATGTCAAATTTAAATATTTTTTAATTGGTCTGACAATTTAAACACTTGAAAATTAATATTTCCAAACAAAATTGAGTCCTTTAAGAAGTAATCGAAAAATGCTGTAGCCATATTCATGGGGCTGAACATGGGCTCTCACCCAACTTCTTCAGCCTATGGGCCATGTTGTTTCCAACAATGGTCGTTGAACCCTAAAAAGTTAGATTAGAGGTGACTCGTGAGGATTGATATACACAGCCGCCATCAATAAGATAGGGCTCTGGAATACTTTTCTCAAAACCTCAGAAAATGTGAAGCCATCAAAATCGGATGGCGTATGAAGATTCTTCGGTAAGCTGCTTCTTTCAGTAGTTTTCGCTTCGATGCTTTTAGGATATGCAGTGATGTTGATTTCAAAATTCTTTCATCTTCTTTGACTCAGATGAACAAGGTTTATGCTTTCACGATTGTGATTTCTTTGTGAAAGAAAATAAAAGGAAGGAAAGATATACATATCGATCATGGAGTATACTTCCACTTGAAGAGGATGAAGAGTTCTGGGCGGTAGAAACAAAATCACTCGGATTTTGTTTACAGATTCACCGTAGATACACTCCAGGAAGGAGAATTTAGAGGACGCGTTTGAGAAATTTTTAACAAAGAGGAAGAGAGAGCCTGAGTTTCTCAGAGAGAGAATTTTTCTGAAAGATACCTCACCGGGATCAGAGAGTCTCCAATAGAAAGAGAACTTCCACGCTCTCACGTATGCACACCCGTCCACTGAATATCCTCATCGTGTGCGTTGTGTGAGGGAGCGGTTCTTATTAACCGTTTCCTCCCTCTCCCATTAAACTAAAAAATAAAACTAAAATGATTTTATTTTATTTTGGGTTTGGGCCCTTATGATTGGGCCCTCAATTTTCACCCATCAAGGGTGTAACCCAAACCCAACATCTCCCACTCACACTTGATGGGTTAACTTCTTATAATTCTTCCTTTCCATTTCATACTAAGTATTCTATCATGATCGCACGGGCATGACGTCTATAATTAGGTATTCTTATACTAGAAATCCTTTTCAAGGGCCAGTATAGAATTACCTTATGTATTTCGCATTTATTTTGTTCATGTATTATGCCTTGAATGTCCTAGATTTATCCATATACACTTTATCCATGGCAAATCTAATCTCTCATAAGTTTTTATATATAAACTTAGATCGCCTTACTCTTGTATACTTAGTGTCTACGCTTAAGATGTTAACACCATAACTTCTTAACGGACATGTCTTAGACACCAGTATAAGTGTGTGTATATTCAGATAATCTTCCTTTCGCCTATATTTCATTTCAATATGAAACAATTGCTTTCCTAGCATAAGACCTTTAGATCGAATTTATCATGACTATTAGATATATGCTAAAGTAGCTAACATTGAATCATTTTCCATGAAAAATGTCAAAGTCATAAGGACATTAATGAGAGGTTTTATTTCTCTCTGGGACTCACACAGTAATGAAGCAGGGATCTATTCACTTACTTCCCAATTGCGGTTTTATTAAAAAACACATGCAGTATGAATTGTATGCTACGATGTTACTCTTATTACATAAGAGCGTATGTCGATTTTGTTTTTGTTGTTAACACCGTACAGATTTAAGTTTAGACACTCAGAGTGTCTAACCTGAATTCCACCAATCCTTCCACTTATCATAACGTCTTTGTTGGAGAATTCTCATCTGGTTACATGTATTATGGATTATGGGTATCCATAATTCAATCCAAAATTTATATTTATTGGATCTCATCCCGACCTATTCTCTTCTTTTGTCAGAGCGACTTATTTTGTATTGTTTAACTGTCATATCTGCTCCCTTACAGATTTTCTAGTAAATACAAAAGATGTATCATCTTTGCCCACTCTTCATGAGTGTCAAAGGCAGTTGCTCGTGTGAGGAAGCCAACCTTATCAACAGGTACGACATACTAGACATTGTATATTTTTCATAAGTATATGTACTCGAATAACTCAATTATAGAAAAAATGCACTTAATCTTATTCATATAATTGATCATTACATAGATTTGTGTTACATCATATCCTACAAATACCAAGTGATTTTACATGATCAACATATATATCTCTCGGTATTAGCTTAGTGAAGGGATCAGCAATCATTTGACGTGAAGGAATATGGCGAATTGTAACACTTTTCTGTGCTATGGCATCTCTTACAAAATTATACTTGGTGTCTATGTGCTTTATCTTACTATGATACTTGGGATCTTTAGTGTAGGCAATAGCAGCCTCGCTATCACAGTTTATCAAAATTGGATCCAATTTATCACCAATGATCCCTAAGTGTTTTATAAATCTTTTCAACCATACTGCTTCTTGTACTGCTGCAGAACATGCAACAAACTCTGCTTCCATGGTAGACAAAGCAATACAAGTCTGTTTCTTGCTACACCAAGATATAGTTCCATTGTTTAGTAGAAAAACATATCCAGAAGTCGACTTGCGCTCATCTAGATCTCCTCTCCAATCTGCATCGGAGTATCCTACCAAGTGTAAATCGCTTCCTTGATAACATAAGGCATAATCTGCTGTGCCTTGCAAATATCTCAGGATTCTCTTCACAGCTTTCCAATGTTTCAGTCCAGGGTTTGACTGGTACCTACTGACCAAACCAACTGCATAACAAATGTCTGGTCTCGTACACATCATGGCATACATTAAACTACCAACTGCACTGGAATAAGGGACTCTTTCCATCATTTTCTTATCAGACTCAGTCTGAGGACACATATCTCGGCTTAGATTTTCTCCTCTTGAAATAGGGGTATCCATAGGTTTACAGTTTTTCATGTTGAATCGCTCAAGAATTTTCTCAATATAATTTTTCTGAGAAAGGGATATTAACTTTCTTGGGCAATCTCTATGGATCTTAACTCCTAGTATATAGTCAACTTCACCCATGTCTTTCATTTCAAAATTCGAAGATAGCCATTCTTTGATAGCTACAATCGATTTTAGACTATTTCCAGCTAATAGTATATCATCCACATAAAGGGATAATATCATAAGATTCTTTTCAAAATTCTTGATGTATACACAGTGGTCCTCGTCGATCATCTGGAAATCGTATGAGGTTATAGCTTGGTGAAACTTCAAATACCACTGTCTGGATGATTGTTTAAGTCCGTAAATGGACCTTTTTAACTTGCAGACTTTATTCTCTTTCCCTTTCTCAATGAAACCTAATGGCTGTTGCATATAGATTTCTTCATCCAGTTCACCATTTAAAAATGCAGTTTTTACATCCATCTGATGTAATTCTAGATTTAAACTTGCTACTATTGCCAAAATTAGTCTTATGGAGTTAAAACGCACAACAGGTGAAAAAGTATCTTCATAATCTATACCTTCCTGTTGAGTATACCCTTTTGCCACTAATCGAGCCTTGTATCGTTCAATTGATCCATCTGCATTTCTCTTAATTTTGAGAATCTATTTATTCCCAATTTCCTTACGTCCAGATGGAAGATTGACCAAATCCCAGACTTGGTTTATCCTCATTGAATTCATTTCCTCTTCCATTGCTTTCTTCCATTCATTACTAGCAGGGCATGATAAAGCCTCATGTATTGAACTAGGCTCATCATAATCTTGTGGAGTAACTATAAGTGGAGTCCCTTCTATTGGGAAACGTCTCTTTGGTACACTTTCTCTGTTACTTCTTCGCAGTGGGATCTCTTGTAAGTTATTTTGTTCTTGAACAGAATCTTGTACTTGTCCTTGTGAGCTCCCACTCGAATTAAGAGGTTGAGGTATATAAATTTGTTCCTCAGTTTCTTCATGTATCTCATAAAGAAATACAATACGATCTACCTCACCCCTGCTAGGAAATTTGTTTCCTAGAAATGTTGCATCTCTAGATTCTATTTCAGTGACACTCCCATCCTGGTTTTCTCCAATGAAAACGTAACCCTTAGATTGTTCAGAGTATCCAATAAAGATACATTTCTTTCTTCTTGGACCTATTTTTCCATATTTGTGGGAAGTATCATGGACATAAGCTGCCGACCCCCAGGGTTTTAAAATATTTAAATCCGGCTTACGATTTGTCCATAGCTCATAAGGTGTTGATGTGACCGATTTTGAAGGCATACGGTTAAGTATGAAGGCTGCTGTTAAAATTGCATCTCCCCAATATGAAATGGGTAAATTGGCTTGTGCCATCATAGACCTAACAATGTCTAGTAATGTTCTATTTCTTCTTTCGGCTACACCATTTTGTTGTGGGGTGCCAGGAATTGTAAGTTGCCTTACTATTCCCTTTTCTTCACAGAGCTTTTTGAATTGTTCTGATAAATATTCATGTCCGTGATCGGTTCTTAATGCTTTGATTTTCTTGTCTATTTGCTTTTCAACTAAATTCATGTATCGTCTAAAACATTCTAGTGCTTCAGATTTATGTGACATCAAATAGACATAACCAAATCGCGAGTAATCATCAATGAAAGTGATGAAATAAACAGCTCCATGTTTTGTCCTCACACTCATAGGACCACAAACATCTGAATGGATTAATTGCAATGGAGTTTCTGCCCTAGTTCTAGTTCCAAATGGTTTTTTAGTTGCTTTACCAGCCAGGCAATGCTCACACAAGGACATTTCCATTTTATCAATTTCACCTAGCAGTCCTTCTTTAGCTAGTTTAATCATTCTGTTTTGATTAATATGTCTTAGTCTAGCATGCCAAGCATTCATATCAATATTTGAATTGGAAGAAGTTGCAAAGCAATCATGCATATAAAATACATCAACAATGTCCATAACGAAGAACTTCTTTGAAAGAAAAGCTGAACCATCAATGGTTATCCTTAATGAAATGTCTGCTACTTTATCATGAAAATTTACATTAAACCCATAAATTAATAAGCAGAAAATAGAAACTAAGTTCCGTCGGATGTCAGGTGCGTGAAGTACATCATAGAGGATTAAGGTTTTTCCACCTCGCAAAGTTAATTTGCAGGTTCATATGCCTTTCACCTCAATTCTCGCATTGTTACTAACATAAAGCCACTTGCTTTGATTCGACAACCGACGGTACTCTGTAAAGGATCCTCGATCCCTGCTCACGTGGTCTGTGGAGCCTGAGTCAATTATCCAAGAAGAAGAAATAGTTTCTGTTAAAAAAATAGTACTTGAAACATAAGACATATGTGAATTAACATAATTCACTAATACCTTTTCACGTTCATTTTGCTCAGGGCAATCCCTTGCAAAATAACCCATTTTCAGGCAGGAATAGCACTTAACCTTACTCAGGTTAGTCTTCTTCTTCTTTCCGCCCTCTTTTCCTCTTTTTTTGAAAGGTTTATTCCCCTTTTTAAATTTCGGGCCATTCTTCTTACCCTTTCTTTGATATTTCTTGCCCTTTTTGAAATTGGGCTTAGGGTTTGAAGTTCCTGCTTCTTCAGTCAGATAGGCTTGTCCAGATGCTCTGTAAGCCTCTAGACATTCATCTTCAAGCTTCAGGTGTTTCGTCACATCACTAAAAGTGTTTATATTCTCATTATGGGTTAAGTTGACTTTCATGTGTTCCCAACTTGAAGGGAGTGACCTTATAACAGTCTGGATCTGCTGTTTGTCAGACAATTCATGCCCAGCTTCCTTCAGTTCTTTGATCATGCTGGCCATCTCTCGTAGATGCTGTTTCATAGGAGTATTCGGCCTTAACTTATAAGTATCAAACTTAATTGTCAGCCTTCTGAGTTTGGTGGTAGAGGTACCTCCAAACTTATCCTTTAATGTCGTCCACATGGCTTGTGCAGTTGAATATTTTTCATACTCACACATTAGGTCATTGGCCATAGTGCCCAGCATAGTTATACGTGCTATGCTGTTCTTCCTTTTCCAGGCCATGTAGACCTCTTGGTCTCTCCTATGTTGAGCTGTATTACCGGCTTCTGGTTGTGCCATGACTATAGTCAGTGGCTCTACAGCATCTTGTTCTTCCAATATATATGAAACTTTTCGGTGCCAGATGTCCCAATTATCCCCATTTAGTTTACTTCCTTGTTTAGCTCAGCCATTATACTCTTGGTTGCCATCCTCAAATCAGTTATGAAACTATCCCATATAAAGGACTTCTATTATTGAGCTGAACTAAAGAATATATTAATAAAATATATATGTAGCACAGTACAATATACAATGTCATATATTTGTATTATTTCTTAGTAGAACAATAATAATATCATTAGTTCCATGATCAGGAGACCACAAGTGTATCTCCTATCACACGGATGCTAATGTTACTATTATTTTCTATTAAGATTTTAATACAAGTACTGGAATATTTAACTCAAAAAAAATATTTTAAGAGCTCCCACTCAAATAAAGCATATATAAAAAAAATTAAATCCATACAAGAACATAGTCATTGTACAAAAAAAAAAATAAATAAAAAATACATAAATCAAATTGAAAAACAGTAATTAACAATTTTTCTCTTAAGAATGCGATTCGATATTTTCATCGCTCTATTAATCGCATCGACCCAGGTGTAATCTGAATATTTCTTGTTATGTGTATTCAGATTTTATCTTAACTTAATAATGACGTTCGCGAAGAACTCAGCTTCTTCCATATTCATCACAAAGTGTGAATACTTTGCAAGAATTGGATACAAGTCTTTTAAATGTTTTATTTTTATCGCATCCCTATTTGCTATGTCTTGTGCTACAGAGTGGGTAAGCGGTTGATCTACTTCTTGATCTTCAATTTTGGCTCTTCAAAAATAATTTCATCTTCCTTTGGCTCATTTGGATCTGTATGCACTTCTTGAAGTTCCCCAGGATTTTCTTCTCCTTCTAGAAACTCCTCATCAGGATCTTCATCCAAAAATTCATCTTCTGGAATAAGTTCTTCCAAATACTCATAACTTGGAGAACCATATCCAATTATTTCAGTGCTTTCAGAATTCTCTTGCTTCATTATATATATATATATTTTACCTTCAATAAAATAGTAGGAATTATTAAAATGATAAAAAAAATTTTATTAAAAAAATATAATGAAATAGCTCTAGACAGATCCAAACTTATTTTAAAACTAGTCAAATAGTATATCAAATTGAAGATCTCGAATTTAGGAATTTTTAGAAGTAAACCGTGGCAAAAAAAATACCCCTGCACGCGCCCCCACGTGCCCAGAGAAGTCCAGAATACAAAAAAAACTGAAAAAAAAATGTTATCCCACGCGCGAGGGAGGCGCGTGAAGTCCACGCGCCACCGTGCATGGCAATCTAGGCGACACGCACTGGCCAGTCGTCTTTCACGCGTCACCGGCGTTCTGACAGTGTCCTCCACGTGGCCCAATCACGTGCCGATGGGCCCCACACGCCATGTTAGCAATCTCCCTCTTTTTTTTTTTAAGGGCCCAACGTTCGGCCCAAAATTTTTTTTTTAAAAAATTTTTTTTTGAAGGGCCCAAAGTCTCGGCCTAAAAAAAAATTAATTAATTTTTTTTTACAGCCGGCCCAAAAATTTTTTTTTTAACCAGCCCGTGGTTTTTTTTTTAAAACCTAAACGACTGGTCGTTTTGGCGAAACGCCAAAACAACGTGTCGCTGAGGTCATCCCTGACCTCCCGCCGGGTCAACCTGACCCGGTGGCGGACCCGCGAACCTGCCACCATTTTTTACCGTTTTCTCCTTTGTCCAGCGTCCGTTTGAGGCGTTCTTGGTGTCGTTTTTCTCGTCTCGACGCCCTCTACACAATGGTGGCCTCCTTTTGTCCAAAAAATTGTGATTTTAATAAACCCAATTTTTGAATCTCCTTTACAGACAGTAAATTTCTTCCGGTAGTTTCTCTCGATCCAGTGTAGATTTTAACACCATTTTAGTATTTTTATTTTCATCTCTTTATTCTCTACACTATGGTGTATTTATTTTCTAGGAAAGGATTATTTTACAGTACTCAAAAAACTGTACCGTGTAAAATTTTTTTTAAATTTTTAGATCCCCTATACTGAATCATATTTGCTTATCTCATGAGTATAAACAGTATACAAATTATACAAAAAAAACTCATAAGAAAAATATATACGGTATGCAAATTATGAAACTCAGAAAAAAATTTTGCAACAGAAATAGATTTTCCCTGAATCTAAACTCATGCTCTGATACCAATGAAAGAAAATAAAAGGAAGGAAAGACATATATACTGATCACGGAGTATACTTCCACTTGAAGAGGATGAAGAGTTCCAGGCGGTAGAAACAAAATCACTCGGATTTTGTTTATAGATTCACCGTAGATACACTCCGGGAAGGAGAATTTAGAGGAAGCGTTTGAGAGATTTTTAACAAAGAGGAAGAGAGAGCCTGAGTTTCTCAAAGAGAGAATTTTTCTGAAAGATACCTCACCGGGATCAGAGAGTCTCCAATAGAAAGAAAACTTCCACGCTCTCACGTATGCACACCCGTCCACTGAATATCCTCATCGTGTACGTTGTGTGAGGGTGTGGTTCTTATTAACCGTTTCCTCCCTCTCCCATTAAACTAAAAAATAAAACTAAAATAATTTTATTTTATTTTGGGTTTGGGCCCTTATGATTGGGCCTCAATTTCCACCCATCAAGGGTGTAACCCAAACCCAACATTTTGATTAAATATATTATCATCCATATGGAACAGCTGGCGCCAGGCACATGTGGTATATTGACTCTACACACATCTCACATATATATATATATTCTGATTATTATCTTGTATCCGAGAGCATATTTTACTCATGTTGCAACAATGCCTTTGTTGGAAAGACATGTTTTTTTAAGTGTGGTCAAATCACCATAAAATATGTTTGTCATTTATTATGGGGGTGAAGAGTGGCTGCCAATGATCATATATTTGTAGTTGAACAACTTATAGTCTAAATATATCCTATAATTAAATTTTTTGTTTTAATATTTTATTATAAATAATTTGTAATCAATCAATTTTTTTTATTTATTATCATTGTCATTTATACTTAATAGAAGTAATCCCTTACATCACACTATGAATAAAGTGATCATTAGTGCCTTAATCTTGGAAGAAGAAGATAAAGATGCAGATAATGAAGATTTAGGCCATGATAGAGACAAGGGCAATGATGGACAAGGTTCTACAGATTCATCCACCAATGATGATTCATCCAAGAGGAAGGCTAAAGATGAGCCCTGGTTGGGAGATCTCAACGTGGGAGAAAAGTTTTGAAGACATCATCTTATTTGTAACAACCTTTGAAGGGGGAGGGGAAGTCCTCCGGTGATAAGAAATAATTATATGAATTTTGCACATAATGGAATGGGTCTACCGAATGCAATCAGTAATTTATTCATATACTCGTCCAATAATACACAGGGTTGTTGTTGAAATATATGATTATTACCCCACTACAGATGATTGTGAAACCTCCTCGAAAGTGTTTAAGAAATTTGGTGGGATAATTTTGACTAAATGGTTATTTGTGCCTATTCATTTCAATTTCCTAATTTATGTGTTTTTGAGGTTGTATTATTGCTTTGTAGGTTATTTATGTGGTTGGTAAAACATTGATTGGTGAGTAAAAGAGTGACAAAATGTGATTCATTGACACATTTTAAATCCTAAGCTTATAGTAAGTGTGGTTTAATTGATTAAATTTTGGTTTTTTTAACTCAATTTTGGTTTTTATTAAATAGATATTGGTTTATTATACTATTGTGTAGTCAGCTATGTTGGAATTATAGTACTAGTGGAAAGTGGAGCTTGTACTGAAGGAGATAATGCTTAAGGCAGTTGGCCACAAAATTGCTGATTGTAACTTTGTCTTTGCTCCCACATGTTTCCTTAATCATTGGTGGAGTTATGTTGTTGAGCCAAAGTCCAATACATTGTTCATCATTGATTCCTTGGCCTAGGTGTTCAAGATTGACAAAGAGAAAAAAGGATGAAAAATTTTGTGGTAGACAGTGTTTCCTGTGTGTATGAGCAATTCAATCATTTTGTGGTGGAATGGTTTGCTCATGTCCTAAAATGATATTGCAGAAGGGGTTCTTTCCAGTGATACTTAAGACAGTGAAACCAAAACATTATACCAAGCTCCCAAACCTCAAAGTGAACTTTTCTCCCATCCCACTACAACATAATACGTAAGTTCCCTTATATATCAACTTAAGTTATTTTTTTTAAGGTATTCAATTAAACTTATCTGATTTCTTTATATGCAGCCATGATTGTGGTCTTCATGTGATTAGATGCTTACAAAAGTGAAACAATACAAAGAAGGGTCAATATACCATGGAGGAATACATCAAGGTAAGAAAATTTCTCATTTTAAAGCAAACATTACATGTATATTATGTAATTTGATTATCAAGTTTCCAATGTTCAGGCACAATTTGAGTAGTTTTAGGTTGACTTGGTTTGGTGACTAGTGAATCATCCTAATAAGAAGGTTTGTGAAGTTTATGCTTGTCTATCAAGAAATGGGGGAAGGAAGTGGTCGGCTACAAAATCCAAAAACACAACTAGTTAAGCTCCAAAATTATATATATTAAAAGTATGGGTGTTCTACATTACCATGAGGCTAAATTTACATGAACATCTACAGAACCTATTTGCCCTAATATCATATTTGCTCCATAGTATTCAGTTAGCATAATTTCTACACTCATTACATTCTCCTTTAGCTTCTCCTCAACATTAGGACCAACTCCTTTTTTCCACTCTCATAGCTTCCTTGATTTTAACAAACTTCCTAGTCAACTTGTTTCTATACTCATTGATCAATACATAAACATAATGCTCCCTCTCTTTAACGAGTAATGAATTGAATGATTTAGCCAAGTTAGTTGTTATATGATTTCATTGATTGCATGGGAACTTGAACATTGACCACCTATCAATATCACCCTCATTTTCAACCCAAGTTACTAATTTTGGAGATAATTTCCACAAACTTCCTATGGCCATGTTAAAATCATGTTCAAGTTGTGCATAGGCAATTGCATCAAGTAACTTCAATGCCTCCTCTTTGCTCTTCCTTCCCTTTCCTTTACAAACTTTAGAAAACTCAATGCTAAAATTCTCTTTCACATGACGATAATAGAATGCATACCTGTCACCTCCAAAGATTGCCTGCACAACACCAATTTTTGCATAATGTCAGTCAAATGCAATAGTTATTTGTAGAGAACCTGCAATTTCTTTAATGTTTTAAAGAAATCATTCCCAATCATCAAAGGTTTCACATCCAACTAGCCAATGGAAAGAGGTTACTGTTTCCATCATATGCTGAATTTGACAACATAATTCCTTGGTAAGGATTGCTAAGGTGATATCCATCCACAAAGAGAATTGGTTGGGCCCCTAACAAGAATCCCTTGATAGAAAAACCATTTGCAATAAACAATCTTTCAAATATTTTATCATGCACCAGCCTTTTGGCTATAGTGTCTAAGTCTATTTCATTCAATCTATTACATAACCAAGAAATTAGGGAATATGATTGTTCAGCCATGCCATTTAGCCCTCAAGACTTGACAGTAAATTAGCTTTAGTCTATTCTCTCTAAATAACTCCTTTCTCATTTCATTGGCAATTTTGTCAACACTGGACCTTACTATATCAAGAATGATTGATGATGTCAATGTGCATCTATGATTGTAAATATAAGATTGTTTTGAGCAGAATGAATATTCTCATTATGGAATGTCATCACATGAAGGTATGAAGACTCCTCATCAAATGCATATGCTGTTAGCTTCCAATTGCATCTTTCAAATTTGCAGTTCATAATCATTTTCTCAAGGCTATTGAATTCATAATCAAACTTGTAGGCAAGACTATGCTTGTATAATACATTTCTAAAAGTATCACCATTAGGAAATATTTGTATAATTCCTACAATCACATCCTACCATTTCAAACTATTCAACTAAAATAATGATGATTGAACACTTGATATTGCATGAAGTAAAGGATCAATCTCATGCCTAGAGAGAGCCAAATTGTGAATCACCATTTAAACCCCACATCCTGCATGTTCAATTATTACAAATTCATTACTTCCTTGAAATAAAAACATGATTATCATATTTATGTACATGTAAAATCCTACCCTTTATGTGAGTCTATTGCTGCCTTTATACTTTGATCATTTCCAATGATGTATATGCGAGTAAAATCATCGTTGAACTTTATTACAAATTCACTACTTCCTTGAAATAAAAACATGATTATCATATTTATGTACATGTAAAATCCTACCCTTTAGGTGAGTTTATTGCTGCCTTTATACTTTGATAACCATTTCCAATGATATATATGCGAGAAAAATCATCATTGAACTTGATTAGATTGTCTACCCCTCCATCATCTATGAAGTCTAAAAATATTGTATTATCAAACTTTAATATGTATTTCAACTTTGAACCATTAACATTATAGCTTTTAGATGTTGGCCAAAAAAAAAGCTAATAGATGATGATATTAATATTATCAGTTCTTTAAGTAATGTCCCTCCTTTAATCAAACTTCCACTTGATTACCCCTTATCATAATGCAAAGGGCTATTGAAATCCTTAACCATTTCTCCACCAAAATGAAAACAACAAAAAATTTCCTTTGCCATCCCACCATTTATATATCAACTTGGCCAAAAAAAAAAGTGGAAATATGTTATAATATATTACTTTATTAAGTCATTATTTATTAATAACAATAATGATATTGTTGTTCCATATTTACTACTAAATCTTCTCGAATTTACTATTGATATTTAGCTATTTATTACTTAGTTTTCCCCCAATAAGCACTAATGAACCAATGCATAATAGAAGACAGATTAACATGAACATGAATCAAGGTGTCGAATACACATTAAACATAACAAATAATCAACCAATAAGAAGGGTTTAATATGAACACGCAAGATATAAAGTCTATGTTTTTGTTATTTTCTCACCCAAGAGATTCAAATTACTTAGCTACCATTCTGAAACCCATAACAACTTCACATGAATAGTGAGTTAAGAAGAGTCATGAGCCACCTAGCATTTACCCAACTAAACCCTAAGAAGAGGAGATACCTAGCATTTACCTAAAGAGCATTCACTGATAGAGAGAAAGACTAGATGAAGCAGATAGAGTGAGAGAGCTTGGTTGTCTTCACACAATGGGAAGAACAAATTTGATGGAGGGAGTGCAAACTAAACGAATACTGGTAGGAGGGAAATATTAGATTGTTTTATTTTAGTAGCAAGGGTTATTTAGATAATTTGCTTATCTAATTGTGTTTAGTTTAGGACCATGAGTTTCTTTCTGTCATTTCAAAATTTTTGAGTCTCTTAATGGCACTAATTTGAAATTTTGGTCCCTAAATCTCATTCTCCCTTCTTTCTCCTTTGACTACATTGTCTTATAGTTAAAATTATATAGACAAAAATATTTAAAACAAGTTGGAAGCTAAAGCAACCATATTTGTTCAAAGAAATTAATGTGGAATGACAACATGAGACGGAAATCAAAGATGAAATAGAGTGTAACTAAAATCTTTTGAGTTCAAATCTACTTTGCAGGCAATATATTTGTTTTTCATTTGATAGTGTACATATGTTGTTACAATTTTAATGCCTAAAGAAAAAAAGTTAGTCTAATTATAATAGAAATAATATTTCCTTTTGTTTATTAATGTTGTTGGAAGATTTTACTTGGATTGATAACCACATTTATTTGTTACTATTGCAACCGCCCTTTGTATACCATATTCTTACCCACCCCTTATTATCTCCTTTGTTCCTACTGCAAGTTAATTTGAGCTTTATCTACAGATCTCTTGGGTGAATTTTTTTTAGTTGATATACATTAATGACTTATATTTTAGCTCATATATATAAATTACAGTGCATTAGTATGATAGTTAATTGACTGTTCAGAAGAGTTTAATTAAATTTGTTTTTAAGCTGCCTTTTTTTTTCCTACAATATTTTTTTGCCAGAAATTGAAAAATATATTAATAAAAGGAAATAGAAGGTTCAAGAATCAGAGATTAATTCCTATCCATTACAACCAATACAATCAGAGGATAAAATAACAACTAAAGGGGATAGGGGAAACAAATCCCTATTAGTCAAATGCATCCCACTGTCATAATACTTAACAAATCGGTTGCCTTGTTCAAATGTTGAGGAATCCAGTAGACAGAGTAATTTGGAAAGGACTTGATGAGCTCACCAATATCCTCAACCAAAATAGAACTCTCCCATTTAGGACATCTCTCACCAAATTTGATTCCATCAACAATTAGTGAACAATCATATTAAAAAATAACATTGAGCAATTGCAACATTTGTGCCACTTCAATGCCTCTCTTTATTGCCATACATTTAGCCATAAAGGAGGAAGATGCTAAACATGGTGCTGTATGAAATTTCTGAACCTATCCAAGATGATCACGGAGGATGACACCTGCGTGCCCTTATAATGAAAACAACCATAAGAGTTAATCTTCATATATCTATAGGGGGGAGGGGACCAACTAGAAATAGATGAAGGCGTAGAAGCATCGGGAGCTAATTGCCCCTAACCATTGACCTGCCAATAATCAGACACACAAGATATAGCTATGGAAAATAAGAAGAGGATTAGGTTTCAACCCTTCGAAAACAACATTTCTAGCTTTCCAAATGGACTAGTAGATAGAAACAACCAAAGCACAATTCCTGTCATCAAATGCCAAAGAATGCCACACACAGGCCAAACAAAACATCAAATCTGGTTACACTATAAGGATCAATTTGGAGACCAAGTAAACTCCCAAACCACATCGGTTGAACCCATGCACATAAGAGAGAGATGTTCTATTGTCTCAACATATTAAAAACGGCAAGGACAAAGATTATTTGCAAAACAATGTCTTTTCCAAAGATTCCCTCTAGTAGCAAGAGAATTAGTACAAACACAGCAAAGAAAATTTTTAACCTTAGGAGGGATCTTAAAATCCGAAGAATTTTCTAGATTTTAACATCAATTAAATGAGAAGAACCTAAAACAGGAGCACCAGCTGAAGCAACAAGCTCCTTTGCAACTTTATATCCTTGCTTAATTGTGTATAGCCCATTCCGTCCTTTAATTCAATGTTGCATTAAAAAATGCAACGTGGACGGACATGGACGGCGTATGGAAAAGGAAAAAAAAATTGTCTTTACCAATGAAAACCTATTTATCAGGAGTCACCACAAAAATTTTGAGAAAAATCTTGGAAAACTAATTTTAAAAGGAAAGGATAGTCTATGTACACAGAGTTGGGTTTGTGAGTTGATTGTACATAGGGAAGGTGTTAGGTACTCCACCACACCTATTCCTAAAAATAGTTACCTTAAGTTGATTGTGTAATTAATATATCTTTAAAATTATTTTGTTTACCTTTAATCATTTATATGCGAAAATGAAGGTAAAATAAAGATAGATTAAAAATTAAAAAAATAAGATAACGTGGAAATACTTATTTATTAAGAAGGGAGGATTTGACCTAGAATTAGTCTAGAACATGCGTACATTGCATTAGGGATCAAATTCCATGTAGTTTGGGATAAAAATGTGTGTCGATTGGTTGATGTTTTTTTAATTATAATTTTGCAATAAGAAAAAACTAATTGAAAATAATTTACTATTTTGTAAACAACACAATTTTCTAAAATTTGGATTTATGTGTTTTAATTTGTAAAAGATAATTTAATTTCACTTGCTTACTCTTATTTTATTTAATTTTAAAAATATTTTAATTTTTGTATTCACTTCCTGAAATACATTTCTTGTTGTATTTTTGGAAAATTTTTTATTTATTTTATAAAAATAAAATTGATCTACCTGCTATAGACTTGTCATTATTTCCAATAGACCAATTCCTTAGTACTTATGGAAGCTTCAAAACCTTTACGATGTAAAAGTTTTATTATATATTTTTAAAACATTGACTTAGAAATTATTTTCATTTATTAAAAACATTTTGAATTTTTTTTAAAACACTTTATAAACAATTGTTATTTATTTTTATAAACTTATGCCATACAGTCTGACCAATATACCTATATGGACTCGTCATCTCACACAATAATGCGATTAACCAAAATACCTGCAGACATTTGAGAACCTCTGTAGCATGGTTATTTACCAAGTGGTTTATAATTTTTTTTAGAAAAATATGGAAATTAAAACAAACAGCTGTTGGAACTTACATACATGAGTGTAAATTGATCAATATACTCATAGAGCTTCATTAACTCACACAGAATGTCATTGTCCTTAGTGTCTACAAAGGTTCAAAAACCTCCGTGACAACTCTGAAAAATAAATAAAAATATAAAATATAAAATAATTTTAATGTCATACACAAATTTGTTTATGTTTGTACTAGTATGTATGCTTATGTAATAATTTATTTTGACATAAAAATTACAAGGAATAGAGGGGAAAAAGAATCAAACTATTTTTCCCTTTCAACTGCTCCTCACTTTGGTATCCTCTTCTTGCTCTAATAGAGATGATTTAATCTTTCTAAGACTTGGCTTGATGCTAAAATGATGCTTAAAAGAAATATTAAGAGGAAGAATTAGAATTAATCTTAAAAGTATTTGAACCAAGATAAAAATAATGTTATTTGAACCAAGATAAAAATGATGTTTCTTTACAAGAGAAAAAAAGCCAACATTATTTAAGGAGTTTAAACCAATACTTTTGCACTACAATATGACCACACATTATACTTTCAATCCCTAGAATGAGAATCAACTTGTGCAACAAATGAAGTCAAGTTTTCAAATGACAAATCACGAATAGGTGGAGCTATTCCTTAAAGCCAATTGCATTACTCAAACTAAACCTTGAAGTCAACTTTGCCCAATCATAACTCCATGTGAGTCTTAACTAAAATAGCCCATCCATAATTTAAGGACCTGTTTAATTCGTACTTTCAAAATAGTTTTTTTATTTTTGAAAATAGAAAAATAAAAAAACTTGTCTAATAAACCTGTTTTTTATAAAATTTTTATAAAATGTTCTGGTAAATAGAAAATAAAAAAATAAAAAAACAAAAAACTTAGAACATCTTAAGGTATTGTGCAGTTTTTACTTTGGAAAATACAAGAAAATATGAAAAATATTCACCTTATTAATGTCAACATTATAAATTTTGAATAACTCATTTAACACTAACTAGTTATGATTTTGGTAACCATTATTTAAACAATTTTTTTTATTTTTTTCCTAAAATTTGTTTTGAAAAATAATTCTACAAAACTTTTTTAAAAATAATAAAATAGAAAACATTGTCAAACATGCCCTAAATCACTCACCCTTTAAGTGACAGTTGCAGCCATTTACTGTTAGTATAGTTGCTTAATCAATTTCTGTATTAATTTTTATTGTTAGGCCAAAAATAATAATAAAACTAATAATGCACACAGCCTTCCTTCCAAACTAACATAAATCCATTTAGTCATACATCAACCCAACCTAGAAAAATCATAATTACTTTGAAAAAGCACATATACATGCCATCTAACAACCAAAGAAGAACTGATCATGAAGCATGTATACACGCTAATGCATGACTCTCTTGATAAATCTCATCCATTCTAAGCATAGGGATAAAACAATACCTCTCACTTGATGATCATCAGATTCCTGATTATAGCAAAGATTAAGCTTCATTTTTTCCCAAGCTCGCTCCTTTTATACCTCTTGGCCTTTCTCACTTTCCCTTAGAATATCTTTTTCCCCAAGCTTGCTCCTCTTTTCTCTTCACCTCTCTGTCTCTTGCCCCATCTATATCGAATCTCCTTTCAGTGCTCATCAGATCAGAAGTGATGAGCACACAGCGCTCATCACTTCTGTTGAGCACCGAAGGGAGATTCCTCTATATTTCATCATCAATCATTCTCTCCTCTCCTCCGTGCTGACTGTAACAACCCTCATTACATTGTACCTAACTTGATCCCAAGCTAATCAAGTGTCATTGGCATTTTGTGTAGAACCAGAGGAAATAGGACTAAGGAAGGTTCAACATGGAGGAAAAAGAGCTCCACGCCATGGCAAGAAGTAGGGCCGCCATGGCGAGAGCGAGCTCCAAAGAGATATTTTGCTGACTGGACGTGGTGACGCCGCGAAAAGCTTAAATGGAGTTGCGGCGAGAATCAAAAAATTTGTATAAGTCAGAAACATTTTAGTCGAATGTGGAAGGAGAAAACAAAGGAGAACGAAGGGAGCTCTACTAGGATTCCTCCAATCCAGCCTTGGGAAGTAATTTTGGGACCATAGAAGCTTGATTCTCAATTCGTAAGTGGATCTACTCTCTTCCTCTTCATTTTTCTCTTCGATTTTGAGTTGATTTTCGGGGATTTGTGTGGGAGTCCATTTCTATTTGATTTCCACCGATTAAATGGTGCATAAAGGGATTATTGGAGTGTGATTTAGTGTTATTGAAGCTTGGGTTTGAGTTTTGGTTGGATTATGATGGGTTTGAGTTAAACCTTAGGTTAGAATTAGGGAAAAGAAGTGGAAATCTGAATGGTATGTGTATGGTTGTTTTAGGTTTATTGGTATATGTGTATGTTGTTAGAACTCTGGGTTAAGCTTGAACGAATAGATTGTGGATTGTAGTGTTATGGGATTTATGTTAATTAAAGGTATTATATTGTTGTAGTGGTAGATTGGTTAATTGGAAGTACATAGTTCATGATGGGTGCTCCGAAGGCTTACCTAAGTCCCTGTGTGCGTGGTGCTGACAATCTGAGGTAACCGAGTATTTGTTTGTATTGTATTGTTCGTATTGTATGATAGTATGTATATTTGTGTATATATGCATGTTTCTTTTATACCATGATATTGATGTGTTATGTGTGTGTATTGTTTTCTATATATCGTGGTATGCACACAGCTAGATGGTGATGATGACTACGATGATGATGATTAGAGATGATGATATTGATATGACATGACATGATGCATACATGACATTGTGACATGAGAATGATGATTATATGATAATACATGTACATCACCACATGATATTGTGAGATTATGATGTATGGTGGATTGGATGGTGATGACGATATGATATATGATGATATATGTTAGGGAGGATAATGATGAAATATATATGTTAGGAAGGATAATGATAGAATATATATATGTAAGGGAGGATAAGTATAGGATCCCTGTGGCCAAATCACCTCTTATGGCCAGGAAGGGAAAGGTGCACAGTGGACTGCACCTTCCCTAAATCGCTACCAATTTGTGGTGGGAAAGGGGAAAGAGAACCACGATTTGAACATTAGTGTTGCTTTTGACCGAGTACACTAATGGGAGGTGAGCTCGGTGATGTCCCAGAATCAGTCTTCACCGACTATTGGAAGGAAATTACCTATATGAAATGTCTTGCTATAACGACAGCTCATGGTTCTAGCTGTGTGCGAGGGAGACATGCATTCCATTCATTTAACATTACATTCATGGATTGTATGAGATATATATGTATATATATGTGTGTGGTTGTCCCCGGTTACAGAGACATTATCTCACACACCATTCATGACTTGCCTTTCAGGTGAAGACCAAGGTGCTAGTTCGGAGAAGACCAAGGTGATGCAGGCCTCTCCGTCTTCGAGAATTCTAAGTATAGTTAGTGGCTGTAATTTAGTTTATGTAATTTTGTGCCAAGTGGATTGTTATAGCCTGGTTGCTTGGACGAGTGTCTTGGGAGTATAGAGATGTATGTGATGATAGAATAACTATGAGATGATAATGAGGTTCATGGATGTTATGCTTGATGTGGATAAGTGTCATGAATAGGTTAAATGTGAGTGATGTTGTTAGTGGACCCCGGTATGGGTCTTTAATGTATGAGTAGGTATTTGTATGCTAGAATGGTCGTATGTGAGCCCAAAGGTGGATTTGGGCCTTGTTAATGAGTTTAGGGCATATACTCCATTATGTGATGATAGAGTTTAAGGGGGTCAAATCTCAGAGGAATAGTTCCCTTAAGATGAAACCTCTTTGAACAAGTTGGTTAAGTCAAATAGGACTTGAGTGAATGGTCCCTGAGTGTCCATTTGCCTTTGGTGGCAATTGGAGGTGATAAGTTATGAGTTTTGATCAAAAAATGGTCAAAATGGTATTGGGCGTCCAAAATCTCCAAATGGAATTGGATTCGAGTGAAATTGGTGTTCATGGTTAGATAATGACTAGAGTGACATATAGGAATGGAAATCAGGTCAATCGAAGATTAGAATAGGAAGTTATACGCTTCGGAAGTTGGCCTAAAAAATCAGTAATTTGCTTATATGGATGCTGATGTTGGGGCCACGGAGCCAGGTGCTTGGCCGCAGTGCCAAGCCTCATTGCTAGGTTGAGGCCACGACAAAACTGTACCAATCCGCGGCTTCAACCTGTTCTGGTGTCTTTCAGGTGTTTTTCCGCTGCTTTGATGTTTTGGGAAGTGAATTTGGGCTGCATTCGATTGGTAGTTTAAGTAATTGGTTAAGAAATGGAGGTTTGATTTGATAGGGTGTTACACTGACTCCCCGATGGCCCTTTTTCCTCCTCATATAAACCCAATTCATTGACTAGTTGGGGTTCAAAATAGATCTTTCTATTTACCACTACAGATTGACCATTCGAGCTTTGAGCTTTTGCCTTCTTACCTGATTTTGTGTTTCTGCCTCTCTATCGCACTGCTTCCTTATGCAAATTTAACCCTTCATCACTGCCATGCTTCAACTCTAAGCCGATGGTGACACTAGAACGTAGGTGGCATAGGTCCATTTCCATTTGCTTTGTGCAATAATTGAACCTGGTGATCTCCTCTTTTGTAGCCTTGGTGCTATCGTGAAAAAGGAAGGAAACGTCCACAAGGAAGCAGATTTAGGGCAAGGCCAAATGCCGACTAGAGCTTTCCTCTTCTTCTCTCTCTTTTTTTTACACAAGCGCAGCGCAGTATAATTGATGTAGCCAACCCATTTAGTATGATAAGGCTAAAGTTATTGTTATTGTATTTTTTTTTGTTAGGATCAATTTAAAATTCTATGAAAAAGAAAGTCAGAGATGTTTTCTTGAAAATGAGATTTTTTTTTTCAACAAAAGGGGATTTGCTAAATTTAAAATTTAAGGAGAATATTTCTTTAATTTTTTATAACTTAAAAAAACCTAAAATAAAAGGGATTGAATTTGGAGAATATATTATTTTTAATGTGAATTTAAATTGAAACAAAATGTAAATTACTTAATTAAAGTAAAAGAAAATTATTATAATGTTATTATTATCTATTTTTTAGATTAGTTAAAAAGAAACATTAAATAATGACAATACTAAATGATATGTTTTTATTTTTTTGATATTTTATGTGCCTATTCGTTTATTGAAATGCCCACACAAAATGCGATGTTCACATCCAACATAGAACACCATCAGCATTATACGTACAGAAAACGGAATAGCAAAAGTACACTTTTTCTCCTCCTCTGTGAGACAATGCTGAATGCATGATAGCTTCCATTGCCCATTCATAATACAATCTGCAACATAGGTACCTGCAACAGAAGCATCTGAAGGTGGAGTTGATAAAACAAAAGTAAGCAATAACAGAATATGTGGGTCACCCCAAACATGAATATTAGAGCCATTGCCTACATGCTAAATCAGATTATGGTCAAGCAAAGTTTGCCTTGCCACTAAACTTAACCAAGCCCAAGAAGCTCGACCCCCTTTGGTGGCTTCCATAAAACCATAGTGAGGAAAATATACACCTTTTAGGATCTGTACACATTGATCAGTAGGGGAGGTCAGAAGGCGCAGCACTGTTTAGCTAACAATGCCAAATTGAAGCTAAAAAAATCCTTGAAGCCCATGCCCCCTAGAAATTTAGCCTCAGACATTTTATGCCAATTAACACAGTGGATTCGATGCTCATCCTCTTTTTGGCCCCCTCAAAGTTTGCAAGAATGCTATCCAATTGATGACATGTTTTCTTAGAGAAGAGAAAACGTGACATGGTGGAAGTAGGGATAGCATTGGCCACGGCTTTAATGAGAACCTCCCTCCCAGCCTCAGATAATAGCTGAAATATCCATCCCTGCACTTTGGCTTGCACCCGATAACAAACATATATAAGCTAAAGCTTTAGCTTTAAACCAACCCCAAAGCATAGGGAGATCCAAATAATGATTACATGGCACAGAAATGTCAATCCCAAGAAACAAACCCAAATGCTCCTAAGAGCAGTAGGAGTGGTAGGTGAGAAAAATATTGCAGACTTTTGAAAATTAACTTGCTGCTGACACAATGCATCACAATAACACTCAAGAAGAGATTTAAAAGTGCAGCAAGAAACAGGATCTAGTTGCATAAAAAAGATGGAATCATCAGCAAAGAGACAATGGGATAAAATAGGACAATGCCTTGCCAACTTAATACCCTATATATCACCCTAAGCAATTGCAGCTAACATCATTCATGAGAGGACTTCGGCCATAATAATAAATAAACAATGTGACCATATATCTCCTTGTCTAAGAACATGCTTAGGCAAAATAGTAGCAACTTTATAACTCGATAAAAGGAGACTGAAAGAAACTGAGGAAACACACTCCATTATTTTCATTACCCAATAGTCATAAAAATCCAGTTTCAACAAAACCGCCTAGAGGAAGTCACATTCAACCAGATCATAAGCCTTATTTATATCTAATTTTAGTGCTAACTCAGCTTTTTGACTATTCAGATGTTGCAAATAATGAAAAGCTTCATGCATCACAAAAGTATTGTCAAAATTCATTCTGCCCTTGACAAAAGCTCTTTGATTCCTAGTAATAGTAATGATATGGGGCAGTAAAAATTTCAACCTAGTAGCCATAATGTTAGAAATAATTTTATAGATAAAATTACAAGGACTAATAGGACGAAAAATGGCCAACTTATTCAGGGGAGTCCACCTTGGGTATGAATACTATATTAGTCTCATTGATATGAGTCAAAGGAAGGGGAGAATTAAAGAAATATTTTACGAGTTCACATGCATGAATACCCACTGTAGACCACATTCATTGATAGAAAATCCCAAAATAATCATCAGGATCGGGCGCTTTTAATCCTCCTAGATCAGTAACAGAGTGTGAATCTCCTCATCTGTAACCGGTGAGAGAAGAAGAAAATTATCCTTGGCATTAACAAGAGGTTGAACATACCAAAGAGCTGTTGAAAAATCCCTTTGACCCATATATGAAACAATGGACCATAAAAATGGCTAAAATTGTCCACACTTTCTTCCTGATTATCTGTCCAACTCCCATTATCCAATCTCAGCCTAACAATCTTATTGATAACCCTCCTGTGGAGAACAGAAGAACGGAAAAATCGAGAATTTTTGTCGCCAGTTTGCAACCATTGATTACGAGAACACTGGGCCTAATACAACTCGTCACGGTCCCATATTTCTTCAATTTGCTTTGTCAACGCATCAGCTCTGTCACGAGTTTCAAGATTTCATTCACTTTCAAGGCATTTTTGAAATTCAGCCATCAATGACGTAAGCAATCGCTTATTATTTGGAAAACCTTGTTTACGACATATAATCAGTGGTTGTCTAACACAGTCAAGTCTCTGTAAATAAACAACCATAATCTCCTTATCCTCTGTACTAGTAGCCCTCCATTGATCAGCCACTGAGGGCATAATTCCCATGAGTCAATCAAAGTTGTTCAAACTTGAAAGTTCATTGGGTACGTCTTTCAAACTCAAAGTGAATCAATAATAGAAAGTGATCAGAACTCCTGGACTCAAGATGGAGAATCTGAGTGCATTCAAAAGCTTCACGTCAGGGCTTGATCAAGTCTTTCTTTGATATTAGCACTCCCCATGCGATTATTTGACCATGTAAATTGTGAGCCTTTAAAGCCCATGAGGAAGTCATGGAGAGCAGCAAATCTATGTTAACTAAGAAGTTTACCTCTCTGCTTCTTAGCTGTGGCATGAAGCTCATTGAAATCTCCAACAATCAACCAAGGAACAGATGGACCAGGATTAAAATTAGATAATTCATTCAACCAAGGATGTTGAGCACTTTCTGGCTGAGCGCTACAAACAAATGTAATGAAGCCCTTAATGTTACCCACACCCCCCTAAAGATGAGCATGAGAAATGTGCTTAAATTGCCATAGAACTGTAAGATCAACCCCATCACGCCACCATTGGCTTAATCCACCAGAAAGTCCCATTGGATCCTCAACAACAAAAAATGAAAATGTATCCGTCTTTGAAGTCGAGTTACTTTTCTTTTTTTCATTCTTGTCTCCATAAAAAAGATAAGAGAGGGTTTATAAGTATCACATAATCATTTAAGCACTTCCCTATCAGATCCACCCCAAGCCCTGACAGTTACACACTAATGCACTCATGGCTGCGGGGTGGCTTTTGAAGGCAAGCAACCAAGCCCCAGAGTAGAATTAGCACCATCAAAAACTTGTGAAGAGGAAGATGAGATAGACAACAATCTAGTAGAATCTTGAACACAACCAAGACATTAGAAATTCTCATCATTTGTGACAGCAATCAGGACCTCGAACCACGAGCTACAAGATCCCGTAGGTGGAGAAGAACGAGTCACTCGATGCCTCTTACACCAACCACGATGAATGGTACGAGCAGAATCACCCACACACTCGACTTTTGTGGAAGAGGAGATACAATCACCCACAAACTGATTTTCCATCACCAATTCCAGTCGTTTCTGAACATCAGAGAACAGTTCATCTGCAGCAAGACGCTTCAATGAAAGTCAGGATAGATCAAGCCACAATTCTGAAACATGGAACGAAGGCGGCAGAGCAGGCTCAGAAAAAAGAGCCGAACTATTATTATCAGTACTTGGGAGAGCAACAAAATACGGATACCCTCCTGACCCTTTGGTGATCCGACCCTGTCAAATTTCAAGGCAGAGGAGACAAATACCCAATCCTGCAACTAACATGAGCCATGAAAAACAAGTTCTGTATTGAGAGCCCAAGAAGTAAAAGTAGAATTATGGGCTTGAATTAATTGCAGCCGAATAGAAGCATCCATATCTAACTCCCATAAAACAAGAGGCTTCGTTGTCCAAAGTGGCATGGAAGTTACAAACGTGGAGTGAAGAGAATGACATGTATCAACTTTGTCTTGTAAAGCTAGTAACTTCCCATGACCGTTGCCCTTAGAATTGTAACTGCCCAAATCTTCAGCCTTACCGTGGTGAGCGTCACGCGCCACTGAGACGTCATCGGCACCTTGCAACTCAATTGGAACTACCGGCACAATTGCTCGAACTGGAGGTGCACTCAAGTGCGCACCAAATCGCCACTGATCCATATCCCCAAGAGAACGCAAGCGAGGGAGTTTGCCCAACTTACTATCATGGCCCAGGTGACCACAATGGTGACAGAAAACACCAAGCTTCTCATAACGAAAAGAAAGCCAAAGCTTCTTCATACTCGGACGAGTAACCCTTGCTCCTTCTACCAATGCCTGGGTGGTGTCAATATCAACTCGTAGACGTGCAAAACTTCTCACCAGACTCCTATGTTGCATGGGTTCCTCAAAGGCAATCACAGTACCCACTTCCCCAAATGTAATAAGTTCTCTTGAGACATACCTTCTAACGGAAGATTATGAATTTGCACCCAAAAGGAACAGTAGCGCATGTCGATCCCTCAGTAGGTGATGTAAGTGGGGGTCATGGTTTTAAGTTAAAAAGATATCCTTCAATTGTCCACGGACAATCACGTAAAATCCTGTCAACATCATATTTTTCAGTAAAAGTGACGAGGGAAAGAGTCTCACCAACTTCCGTGATAGTGACACCTCCTTCCTCAACATCCTTACTACGTAATAGCATCTGCTTAGCACGAGTCCTATTAGAAAGACACTTACACAATACTCGTCCAACCAACACCCACTCACTTGTACCCACCGAAACAGAATTGCCCCATTGCAAACCAAGAGGAGGTTTACCACCCGAACCATCATCTTGTTCACTATCCACAGTCGCCATGAACAGGAAGCAAACAAAGAGTCGATCCTCCAAAAATAACGAGATTCTCATGAAAAAGAAGAAGTTTGAGGCTCTCACGAAAAGGAGAGGTTTTCTTTAGGTGAGATGATTCCTGCAGGTTAATTAGAGCTCTATATAGAGATATCTAGGACCAACCCATGGATTCTTTCACTGAAGTTGATCACATTCACAGGAGCATTAACTGAATACATATGTTATTCCCTGCCATCATGATGTTATCTTGATTCTTGGTATCCAGTTGTACATAATTGTGCTGTTTATGCTTCACATGTCCATGTTCTGTAATTGCTTTTTGTCATCTACTCTTCTTCCTTTATCAAACTACCCTCGTATAAATATACTTACATAGTATAGGTGCATTAAATATATATTATTTATATATAAACATATAGAATTATGTTTCTTGATTATGTCACAAGCATTGTTGCTGTTGTTGGTCGAAAGTGCTTGGCATCTCATATATTTTGAAAAATAGTAATATGTTTTTATTCTTCGTCTTTTTCCTTGTATATGAAGATTACTTTGCATGTTTTTTCAAATGGGATATGTTGCCCATTAATTTGTTGTTTCTCCTATAATTTGTATTTTTCTCTTCGACTCAGTATTATTTTTCTTGAATTTGCTGCCACGTACATCAAGTCCACAATTCTTTCCTAATATTTTTATAGTTTTTGTCAGGTAAATTTAATTTTTTTGTGCCAGCTAACTTCATTTTCTGTGAGTCAATGATGTGAAGTGATTAGAATTATAATTTCAATAATGGTTTTTTTTCCCTCTCTTAATCTTCAGAAATGCATGAATAAAGGGTCCATAACATACAAATTACAAATCTAAAGATTTCAAATATCAAGGAAATCATTTAGATGCTGAAAAAGGCTACGCAATTGTTAATTGAGAGCCCCACTTATTGTTGTGAAAATAACTATAACAAGTGTTGAAAACATCGGTGGTGAACAAATTGCAAGGATTAATTACAAGTATTCCATGTGTCATGAAAAAAGTATTATTGTCGTCAAGTCCAAATCATTTTGCTTTTAAATTTGTAGGCTGACCCGTAGATATATATGACCGAAATCACAATAATGTTAATACGTTATATATGTTTCTCCATTATTCCTGTCTAGATTTATACTTTTGATATTTTATGCTTCTTTAAAAGATATGATTAACATATGAATTCATAAAAAAAAAAATTAATGGCATGATGATTGTGAAGTGTAGTTTAAATAAATATGACGTTTATTAGAATGTAATGGGAAGAAGTGTGCCTTTTGCCTTTTGCCTTTTGCAGAGATGTGGAAAGACTTGTAGGTCGAGGTGGAACAACTATTTAAATCCTAGGCACATTCTCATGAAAAGAAGATGTTCTAAAAGCTTGAAGTTAAATGGTTAGCTTTCTCAAATTTTAAAGAACTACTATCTTTTCAATTTAGATTATTACTGTCTTTTGGTAAGTTGAAAGAGAAGGGGAAATTAGGCAAATAGGTTTCTCAATCTTAATATTAAATTATTAGCTTTCTTTCACAAGTTTCAATTGAAAAATCATGTCATCTAAGCAATATGTTGTTCAGGCCAAAAAAAAAAAACCAATATGTTGGAACAAAATTTCCTGAACTTTATTCCTTTAGTCTTTTTTTGTGGGAAAATATGATTAGTAATAGAAATAGAAGTTGAATCTATTCGATGGGGTTAGTCAAATTCTTTCTACATTAGAATCATCATACCCATTGCTATGAATATAAGGAAGCTTTGCTTAGGAATGATTGGCCAACATCTTTGATGGGAGAAACAAGTAGGTATTATTAACATATTGGGAATTTAATTAAGTTTGCAATTTGTATAAACTAACACGAAACATAAACTTAGTCATTATTTCCAATATATATATATATATTATGATAGAGTTATTGTGGCAATCACCAATGCTTACTCTTAATGAAGTGGTCCTACTTTGAGACTCTTGGATGAATGAAGCTGTCATTTTAGATATATCAATTATTAATGTTTTGCTTCATTGAATCGTTGATATGAATATTTGTGTATTATTGTAAATATGTTGAATTCAGCATTTTTTTTGGATTTACAAGCCTTTTTTCAGATTTTATTACCACCCTAAGATATTATGTGATATTTAGTTCAATCATTACTAACCCTGTGCAATACGCGAATCAGCAATCTAGTTATTTATTAATAGTAATAGTAATAATGAATTCCCAATTGTTATCACTACAAAAAGAAAAGATTTTTGGTGACGACAAAAGTCATCATCAAATGATGAAAAATTGCCACTGAAAGTTTTTAACAGCGACTTTTTGTCACCACAATATCACTGTTGCAAATCACGTTGCTGAAAGTTTATGGTGGAGACAAAAATGTTGCCACCAAAGATAGACATTCAACAATGATATATGTCGTCATCGATGACATAAAAAAATTTACCACGGAAAGTATGTTGCTACTGAAGATGAACATTTGACAGCGATAAAATGTTGTTGCTAATGGGTAATTATTGATGGCGACAATATATGTTGCCACCAAAAGCTATCTATTAGTGGTGATGATTTATCGCTGCTAAATGTAGTAATCAATGGCGACCCAAATAGTCGCTACTAAAAATACAATTTCAGCGGCAACACTTTTGTCATCCTGAATATCTCTTTTTGATGGCAACAATATCACCGTTGAAAAGTAGTATAATTTGTGTTTTTCTTACCTTCAGTGGCAATGCTAGTCGCCGCTAAAAAGCAAATATTGACAACAATGATATTATAATTGAAATAATAATTTTTTTATGCCTGGATTCATTGATATCAAAATAAAAAAGTAACTAATACAATTAAAATTAAGACTTGTAACGGATAATTGAAATAATATTGCATAAATAAATTATCTAAACAATCAAGTATATTACACAAAAGTTATATATATATGCATATCAAAAAATGATATATATATATATATAAGTAATATAAAATATATACAATATACAATGTGAACAATACAAATATCCTATATAACAAAACTATTCAAAATTACTTGTCCTTGCATCAGTACTCGGAGCAGGAGTGGATGTGGTGCAAGAGTTTGAGATTGTCTCTATAAAAATAACAAATTTAAGTATAAATTAGACTATTACAGATTCAATAATATATGCAAATGAGCACTAATGTACAATACTTCCAACACTTTAAAAAAGCCTCAATGCAAATTTCATCAAGTATACCATTAATTTGACAACAAGGGAAAATGTACCCTATACTTTTTTTTTTATAATTTCTTATGATATATATAAAACAATAACAAAAAGAGCGGCAAAATAAGGGGCTGACACAATAAAAAATTGTTAGGTTCATAGAATTAAATTGATATTTTATTTTTGGTGTCATTGAGGCTCTCTGCTTAGCAAATGGTCCTTCCCCTCATCTTCACTCTTTGCTAAAGAACCCCAGGCTCTCCCTTCAAATAAAAAAATAAAAGCGATTTTCCCTATATATAAGAATGAATTGAAAACAAACCACCTTCCCCTAAGCGCTTCCATTTCCCTTCCTTTCTTTCTCAATATTCTTTTACCTATACCTTAATTAACATTAAATAAAAATCTTAGTGATCAGAGTAATTTCCTACTCAACTCATACATTTTATATAAATTAAGTAATCTGTAAATTACTACTATTAAAACTAATCACTATAACTCAACAACCATGCATATATTCTTATTTACAAAATACTACTCTTTTATATACTATCACACACAAAATTCATAATTATTAGGATTAATTTGCTATATACTATTCTTTCATATATATTCTTATTTACAAAATACTACTTTTTGTGGGGGAAAAAAAGGATAAAGCCATTAACACCATGACAAATACTTCCTAAAAAAAAAAAGATAAAGTCATTCAACTAACATATTAGGTATGGGTGGCATAAACACTATGACAACAACCATTAAAGCAACCGTGTAACTTGTGGCTGAATATTCAGTTGAAATTCTCATTTTTTACTAATATTAATAGATTTCAGTTACCTCTAGGTAAATATGTAAGAAGGATACATAAACTATAGAGCAAATGCATGAAACATACATAAAAAAAGTTCAAGAAACAATGCAAAATAAAATATGTGTAAAATTTATACATACCTGCTAGCAGAAAGTCATGAAGGCTTCCATCTTCTTTTGCATCTATTCCATTTGTTGTTGAAACTGTACACATTCTGTTTCCATCTTCACTTGTCCTGTTTCCATCTTTGTCCTTTCCGCTTCCATCCTTGCACATTCCAGTTCCATTCTTTCAAGCTCTGCTTTCATCCTTGCATATTTCGCTTCCATCCTTTGAAGATTTGCAGCACGATCTACTTCCATCCTTGCTCAATCCTCCTGAAATCTTCTCTTGACATCTTCCATTTGTTGGTGGAAGGATGCCACCAAGGAAGGGTTACTAGCATCAGAATAGGCTCTCTTCCTTGAAGCTTGCGCCCCATGACCCTTCCCTTTCACATGTCCAGATCTCCCACTGAGAACAGTCACTAAGATCTCATCATGAGTCAATTGAGAGTTACTCTCTATGTTTTCTTATTGTTCCATGAGCTCTTGTATGCGAGCCTACAATTAAAGAACACAAATGTATTGATAATCATGTTATACATTAACTTAAGGTAAAAGATAAGGACAAAACACATACATAAATCTCTTGTGATTTTGGATTTGCCCACACCAACTGCCTATCTGTATTCTTCCTTGTATGTTGTAGCTCCTACTTTTGGTCAGGTGGTGGAAATTTTCCTGTGGTGGGGTCTCTCTTCAAGCATAATGTATAAGAATAAATAGTAACTTAAAGATGCAAAAACATAAAGAAAATGTAAGAAATTAAAGTAGAGATATTTAACTCATAGCAAATTTTTCAACCTCTGCAAATGATGTAGGACCACAAATATGCTTTGTTATTTGTTTGTCTCTGTTGGTCTTATTTGTTGCCCTTTTATTCTACAACAAAATTAGCTATTGATTTGGATTATATAACTGAAGTAAAAAGGTTGTGAAGTTACATTAAAGTACCTTGAATGAAGAAGACCCAAAGTGCTGTATAAGCCAATTCCAATCCTCAGGACTAATGCTATAAGGTCGATTAGCCAACCTCTCTTCATCAGTGTCGTATGGCACATAATAGTGCTTGTGCAACTTAGCCTTTCAATTTCTAAAGGTAGTTTGCATTGAGGTAAAGACAACTTTCTTCGGCCTTTCCTCATTTTCTTCTATATCCGGTTCAAATTTTTCCTAAAACACACATATATAGATATACTTGTTATGAAAACATAAAAAAGAAAACATGGTTAATGAATATATTTGGTATAAATACTACTTTACTTTCAACCAGAACCCCTCACCATGCTTTTGAAAAAAATTGTTCCAATTGCCATCCCAGAAGGATACTGTGGTCCTAAGAACCAAGCCACAATGGCTAGCAAGATCCTTAGCTCCTAGTCTTACAGCTCTTAACATGTAATCATGGATTTTTACTTTAATTTTTTCCCCAAATCTCATTTTCAAATCTAGATGTTTGCCCTTATAAATACCTATGCCCCTTCTTGAGGAACTGCAAGATGCTATCATTCATGCAAAAATGAGAAAGCAATTAGATGTAATAGGTTATATGGACTAGTTATCTGTACTATATAAAGTTGAAGGAAATTTATAGGCACTACAACAGGAAGAGTCATGATGTGTCCCTTAAAGCTATAGTGATAGAGGCTGAGAAGAATTATCTTGCATTTGAGGGAGTGGAGATAGTCATGCATGGGAGGAAGTCACCTCATCCATGCTATTAGGCCTTCCTTCAAAGGTGTGACCTCTCCAAGCATGACCTCTTTGTAATGACGACATCCTGCAAAAATATATAATCAAGGTAAATAACAAGATTAATGAAATATTATATAATTAATGGCATTAAAAGCAAGTTTGATAGCATTAAAACACATTGTATCAATTTCAAGCATATAAAATCCCTATAAAGTATATTACAATTTACCATGAGACTACAATATTTTCATCTAATTGAATCTTCTACGCCACTTTCACTAGTATCAATCTCTTCTAATTCATCCTCATTTACTTGGTCCTCTTCTGTATCACTATCATTGTCATCAATCACATCCTCTTTATCACTATCTTTGTACACTGGTGATTGTGTACCAGTGTCATCAATGAATCCAAGCTCCCTGGTATCACAATTACTTCTTCATGATGATTCACCCTCCTTAATAATGGCTTGTGGCTGTACATCATCTCTAAATAAGTCAATGATAAGATTAGGTTTTATAGGACTTTCATTGAACGCATTCAAGTGAACCACCAATTGTTGATAAGCTTCTTCGTTAACCATAACATTGTCTTCATTTGCATCATTACCACCATCCTCATGTGGCATTTTGAAGAGGTCACGTGGACTTGTTTTCACAACAACAAGCCAACCGGGCTCAACAATATCATCCATGTCAATAACTTGTTTTGCTTGAGATGCTAAAATGAATGGTTCATTAGTCTCCAATGAATATTGAGTATTTACACTTATAAACTTATACTTGTCAACCTTATATCCCCTATCAATATGGCATGCATCCCACCAATGGCACTTAAACAAGAGTATTTTTCTATTCCTTATGTAAGATAGCTCATAAATGTGCTCCAACACACTGTAATATTCTTTTTCAGCATTGGTGTCATCACCCTTAACCATGACTCCACTGTTTTGAGTTTTTTTCCCTATTGCACGATCTTTTGTGTGGAAGCGAAATCCATTAACCACAAACATGGAGTACCGATTGACCACCCTCAATGGATTGATTAATAAATTTATAAGCTCATCACTTGCATGGGCTTGTGAACACAACTACATCACATTGGGAGACAAAAGAACCTTTTATTACACATATGCAAGATTGTTAAAGCAATTAACATAAACATACTTAGGTTCAAAAAATAGTAACTTACTCATGAACGAAACCAATCAGGAAACTCTATGTAATGTCTTTGCTCAGTCATCGAACATTGAGCTTCAAGCTCCTTCCTATGCTTGCTACAAGTTATTCACATTGGTTAGAAAAATAAAAATCATGGCATTGTGGACTTGTTAGAATGTATAGTTAACTTGCCAAATGTATGGTTAACTTACTCTATGTATGGCAGAATTTCTTCACAATTTTGTAGCACATACATTCTTGCTTAATGAAACTCTTTATGGGAAAGATGGATTGAATCGGAATGTCCTCTTACTTGACCACTTCTTATGAATATAGAAAGGTCATAATTATCATTAGAGATTTCATCATTCCTACATGGCATATTTAATTTTGTTGGAAAAATTTTCAAGTATTGTGAGCAAAAAGTGAGACTTTCCTCAGCCAAATAACCTTCTGCAATTAAGCCTTTAGGTCGAGCCTTGTTGTGAACAAATGATTTGAGTGTCCGCAAACACCTACAAGAAGTTACAACCCTTTGAGTAGATTCCAATGGTAAGTGATAAATGTGATTATCAATGAAAAGATATACACAACCCACCTTTCAATTGGATATATCCACTAACATTGAATTAGTCCACCAGCTTTTGCCTCTCCTGCCAAGTGTACTGGCAAGTGAACCATTATGTCAAAGAAAGCAAGTGGGAACACAGTCTCTAACTTGCATAGGGTTAAATCTATTTGACTTTGAATTTTGTCAAGTTCTTCATAGGTCAAACACTTTGAACAAAGATTCTTAAAAAATTTTCCCAACTTTATAATTGGTTTGCGTACTTTCTTGGGCAACAATCTATATATTGCAATAGGAATTATTTCTTGCAACAGCACATGATGATCATGACACTTCAAACCAAATAGTTTTTTGCTCAAGGATGTTGACACACCTTGAAATATTTGATGCAAAAGTGTCAGGTACCTTTAAGTTAGCCAACATGCTGCAAAGGGTTTTATTCTCATCAAGGGACAATGTGTAAGAAGTAGGAGGCATAAACCATGTATCTTACCAACTTGGAAAGCATGCAACTTACTCCTAATGCTCAAATCTTTCAAATCATGCCTACTTTTCAATGTGTCTTTTGTCTTCCCAACCATACCCATTATCGTGGACACAATATAATAAAAAACATTTCTTTCTATATGCATCACATCGAGATTATGTCGTATTAGTAAGTTTTTCCAATAAGGCAATTGGAAAAAAATAATTTTCTTCCTCCAGTTGTATGCATTGGTAAGGGAGTCATGCTTTTGCTTTCGTTGATGTGTTTAAGCTTTTTTCGAATGGCACATTACCTAATCCTTATAATTGCTTAAGTGCATCATTTCCAGTTAAGGGTATTGGTGTAAACTTATACTCTTCTTTCCCATCAAATGCTGCCCCATTTTGACGCCATGGGTGATTGGGTGGAAGAAAGCACCTATGACCCATGTAACACAACTTGCTCCTCAATGAAATACAATGTATGTCATTGTGGCAGCTTGGGCATGCAAACTTTCCTTTGGTTGACCACCCTAAAAGGTTTCCATATGTAGGGAAGTCATTTATTGTCCATAAGATAGCTGCGTGCATAATGAAATTCGATTGTGAGTGTGTATAATATGTCTGTACCCTTACTTCCCATAATTCTTTCAACTCCTCAATCATCGATTATAGGTAAACAACTATTTCATTACTTGGACACATAGGACCAGGAATAAAAAGTGTCATAATAAAGTATGGGTTTTTCGTGCAAAGCCATGGTGACAAATTATACGGTACCAAGACCACAGGCCATATGCTATGATTAGTACTCATATTCTTGAAGGGTTGGAATCCATCACTTGCCAAACCTAACCGAACACTCCTTGGATTAGCTGAGAAGCAAGGATATTGTTGGTCAAAGGATTTCTAAGTAAGCGCATCAGCTGGATGTCTTAACACACCATCATCTAGGTGTTTCTCCTTGAGCCATCTCATTTTTGAAGCTATGTCTCTTGCCATATAAAGTCTTTGCAACCTAGGTGTTATTGGAAAATGCCGCAAGACTTTTTGCAGAACTTTCTTCCCCTTTTGCCTACCAAACTTCCATCTTGACATCTTACACTTAGGGCATGATTGTGTATCTGTATGTTCTTCCTAATACAATATGCAATCGTTGCCACAAGCATCAATTTTTTTGTAATCCAAACCCAAATCATGAATTGTCTTCGTAGTTTCATAGAAAGAGTTAGCTACTAAAGCCCCCTTCGGAAGAACTTCTCTAAATGGGGACAACAATGCATCCATAGAAGTGTTGCTACAATGATTAAGACACTTCAATTTAAGCAACTTCACAATGAAAGACAACTTTAACATCTTGCCACAACTTGGATAAAGTTCAGTCTCTGCATCTTTCAACAAGTTATAGAATTTTCTTGCATGGACATTAGGATCTTCACTCTCTTCTAATCTAATGTCCATATCATATACTCTAGGAACTCTATATGCATCATATATCATCCCTACAAGGTTCTCCTCCTCAATAGTGTCTTCTTGCACCATAATATTAGAAGGCCTAGAATCTCTCAAATTTTCTGATAACTTCTCCATGCAAGTGCCACACCTTGTAACTATCCCAAAAACCCTTCTTCAACAAGTCAAATCTTATGATGTTTCGCTCTTTGAATATAGTGTTCATGTAATCCTTGCAAGGACAACGTATTACATCCCTCACCCTACGCTGACTAAATGCCCATTCTAGAAAACTATCTATTCCTCTAATGTACGTTGTATTGGCTTTATCCTTAATATCTAACCAACTTTTATCCATTTATATTCCCTACACATAATGTTAGGATTAACGTTTAGAGATAAAATCTAGGTTTTTAGACACATGAGATAGAAAAATAGGAATCCAAATTTAAAAGTAATTTATTTCCTAAATAAATTATTCAATTTTACAATAGCTAGGGAACTTTAGAAACACATTATCTAAACTTAGTGTTATTTCATATTAGTGGATCTAAAAATATGGTGATGAATAACTATCATGAACATTACTCACTTGACTTTCTTTTTTCTAAAATAAGAACTTAAAAATAAATAAATAAAAGACGCAAAGAAATCTTGAGAAAGGGATTGAATAGTATCATTTTGAGGTCATCTTTATTCTCAAATATTACTTATGTTGAACAAGAAACAGACCAAAATTGTAGCATATATCAACCCACTTTTTTTTATATGATTCAAAAAAAGATGGTTATTCTCTAACAATGCAAAAAGAAAGAGGATTACCAAAAAATATACAGTAGAATTTAGAGAAAAGTGTTTGGCTACCAAACTTAGCCCCAGCCCTATCACCTACTCCTGCAAAAATAAGCCAACAAAGTTATAGTGAAAGAAAAGAAATTATTATGTTATCTAAATTAACTCATGAATTTCTTGAAGCAACCAAAAGTTACCTTTTACTTTTTTCTATTTTTTTTTGATAAAAAAGATTTGTCTGTGAAGTTACCTGCCACAATTTTTTTTTTTTAACTTTGTCCGTGAAGTTACCTAGCCTTATCTCCTACTTTTTGCTTTTTTTTTTTAACTTCATTTCACTGTACAATTTCTTTTCTTTATTTATTTTTTGTTTCACTGTACAATTTCTTTCTTTATTTTTTTTTATGAATTTTCACCATACAATTTCATTTGTTTGTAACTCTGCCTAGACATAAGCAAATACCATACACTATCCAACACTGAATCCAAAATACCAAAACAAATTGTAGTGTTTGTATGTAATTCACATTACGGAAGGCGGAAAACAATCCAGCCATAGGAATCCTAATATATTTGTATGACAATAATCCTTTGCAATGCCATCAAAGCAGAAAGCTCTCTAAAAAGTAGAAGAAACAAAACACTTGGATTTTAAATAAAAAACAATACAAAAAAAATAGAAAACAAAAAATAAAACCAAAGATAATTCAGCCAAAACAGATCCCAACAAAAAAAACAAAACTAAGATCAAATAGTTATGAAACCCAAACCTTAAAATGCCACAACTTCTTCTCCACGCATATATAGTGTAAAGAAATCTTTTACTTTTTTCTTTTTAAAAAAAAAAAAAGCAACCAGAAGTTACCTACCACAAATGCTCATAACGAGGGAGGAAGAAGAACTTGGCTAAGAAAATGGCAATGAGGAAGGGAAAATGAAGGTGAGCAACTCCGGTAACACACAACAGTGAGGAGGAGCTTCCATGGAGAGTGAGAGGGACCGAAGAGCAGATGAAGAGAGCTTGCATGACGTTTGTTAGAGCATGGAGGCAAAGAAATAAGTTTAACTTTCAAAGATGGAAGAGGAGGAAGGAGCACATAAACATATGTTGAGGGAGTGAGGGATGGAGTGTGTGAGAGACAAAGTTTGCCTGTGTTAGTTCTAATTTGGGAATTAGGGATTTGGAGCCAAGTAAGAGTAAAACTTTTAATTAAGACCAAAACTTTTAATTAATACCATTTTAGGACCGAAACATTCCAAAATGACAGAAAGGGACTATAGTCTTAAATTAATTAAAATTTTAAATAGGAAATGACATGCACTAAACTTATCCAATTTTATATTGAACACATTATCATAACAAATGAATTCAATTGATGAAGTTTAGTGTAAAATCAAGAAAGTTGAGTGTCAAATTGTGGAATATGCGTAGTAAAAAGTGAATGTTGAGTGTAAAATTCTGAGATTAATCAGTTAAATTCTTTGGTGATCATAATGTATTCAACATAAAATCGGGGTTCTTCAGTGTTAAATCGTGGAATATAAGTAGTAAAACGCAGAAGTTGAGTGTAAAATTTTGAGAGTTGAACTCTTTAGTGTATTCATTGTAAAACTAGGGGAGTTCAGTGTTAAATAGTGGAAAACAAATAGTAAAAAGCAGATGTTGAGTGTAAAACTTTTTAACAAGGACATTTAAGTTATTTTCTATTTAAAATTTTGATCAATTTGATATCATGATCCTTTTCTGTCATTTTGGAATATTTTAGTCCTAAAATGGTATTAATTAAAAATTTTGGTCTTAAACTGTCATTTTCCAAAAAATTTGACACCAAGTTAAAGGTATCCTTATATAAGTTATTGTTTCAAAACATATAGCTAAATGCAATTGGCTCTCTAGTTTGTAGCGCCAATGAAGAGTCCAATGTCTTAGTTCAAATCCTGTTCTACCCTTATTTTATACTCTTTTCCTGAGTGGTGCCCAATGCCCATGTGTCCACTCTATACATGAAAAGAAAACCATATATAAGTGTAGGATTTAAGAATTGAACATGCGACCTAGATGATGAAAGAGTACTCCAAGACCAACAAAACCAATGTCGCAACTTACCTAAGGAATGTAAGATTATATTATTTATTAATTAAAAATTATACTAACATAAATCATATCAAAATAATTAACTATTAAATAATTAAAAAAATAATATCTTATAATATGATCAAAATTATATTCTCTGCATGTATTTTAAGCAGTCACATTCAATTAATAAATTATCACATTAATAAAATAATTTTCAAATTTTCTTAAATAAGTCTTACTTTGAATTTAATCACATGCGTTGATGATTTTTAATCCAACTAAATATATGATTTTGAAGTCATTGGATATTATATATATATATATATATTTTTATTCAAAGAGGTATATTAGAATTGGAATTTGAAAGTTGAAATGTTATCCTAAAAGAGAATGACATTAAAGACGATATATATTCCAATATTTTATCCAAATAGTAGGGTCAACAAAGACTAGGTAAAATTAAGTTGATAATCAACCCAATACCCAACCTTTGTGAGGTCAGGTTAGACTGAGATAACTTGATATATGAGATCGGGTTAGCCTATGTCCTTAAGAAATATTTAAAAATAAAATAATAAATTAATTTTATTTATTAAAAAAATTATCAGTACATTTATCCAAATATATTTTCATGAAAAATAATATTAGAATAAAAAGTAACATTTTCTAAAATCATAAGCACTCGATAATCATACATTATTTTTATATAATATTAAGAAATCAATTTAAATTTTAAATAAAATTAAAAAGATTAAAATCTTGAAAATGCCTTTGATAATGAAAAATTTTATTATATATAATGTATTAAGGAAAAATCATATAAAATTAATTAATATTTATAATAAAAAGTTTTAAAAAATAAAATATTAAAATAATATATACCGAGACCAGATGGAACAGAGTTTGACTTCAATATAGTATCCAACTTATGTCAGGTGGGGCCGGAGCTACTGGGCTGGTTGAACACCCTACTAAATAGCATTGAAAAATATTTATATATACAAAATAAAAGAAATTCAGAATAATATTAACTTCAATAACATCTTTCATAATAATATTCATGACATTAAATTGAAAAATAACATTAAGAAAATTCTAAATCCATTCTAAATGATATTAAAAAATCTAAATCTAAAACCATTCAAAAGAACATTAAGAAAATTAGAAAAAAATAGTTAAAAATACTACAATAAAAAAATTCAAAAGCATATCATTATAATAAATTAAACAAATAACACACTCAAAGAACCTTGCAACCTGCATTAATTATCTATTAGATTATATAATAGTGAGTTATAAATTATGTGATAATGAGTTATATGATATTATCTCGTAGATTCAATTATCTCAAATTAAAATGTCTTAACAAAAAAATGTTATCATCTAATTTAATTTATACTTATTATTTATTTCACAAGTAATTATGATTATTAACAAAAATATATACAATGCTCTATGATGAGCACCGAATTTAGACTAGGAACGTAAATGATGTAGGTAAAGGTGAACATAGATTTAGAAGGGTGAAGATGGTGTGGCAAGAATCAATAAATCATATAAACAAAAAATTTAAGTTTGGAATTAGGGATTTATAATCAAAGAAGACATAAATTACAAAGATGAAGAATTCTAAAATCAAATCATCACACATGTTCAATACAAAACTATAAAACATTAACATTACAACCATGCATTAGTAAATTAAGCAAAAATAAGAAAAGAGAAAGAAGGAGGAATGAAAACTTAGGAAATGAGGTTTCAATTATATCTTCATGCTTTGAATCTTGCTTAAATCTTTCAAATCTTAAATTCATAGCAGAGCCTAACCCTCAAAGGTACTTCAAAAATGTTTAGAGTATATTTAAAATGGAATGAAATAATAAAAAATACTTTAATTTGCATCAAGAGATGATAGATGATTTTCATAATTCAAATAAGATGATGACTTATTTTTTTGTTTATAACAAAATTACATTGATATAATCATTTATTGTTTAAACTTGTTAAATATTTGGGAAAAAAAACTCGTTAAATATTAGTTTTCAGGATAAAAATAGAAAAAAAACCACTGAAAGAGACTCTCAATGGTGGCATTAAATAAAGGCACCACCAAAAGTTGAATTTTTTTGTGGCAATGCAACTATCGCCGTAAAAATAATCTTTAGCGGCAACAAAAGGAGATTGCTATTAATTATATTCAGTGGCAACATTACTGTTGTCACTAAAATTGCATTTTTGGTGGCAACCAAGGAGTTGCCGTTGAAAGCATCATATTTAGCGGTGACAAAAAATGTCATCACCAATTGTCCACATATTTGATGGTGTCATGAGTTGTGGCCATCAAATCTCAAACCTTCAGCTGCAACTTTGTTCTTTCGTCACTGAATATTTGACTTTCAGCATCAAATTTTTTTAGTCGCCGTTAAAAGTTTGAGTTTTCAGCAACAATTATTTTTTTTTTGCTGCTAAAGGTGGATATTCAATGACGAACTTTTGTTGTTGTCACCGAAAGTATGACTTTGAGTGATGAATTTTTTTAGCCTCCACTAAAAGTCCCTTTTTTTGTAGTGTATTCCATTTTTTATTACTAAAGTTTCTCATTTTTAATACTCTAATCATCTTTAGAATTTGGTACTAATATTCATATATTTACTATTAAATCTTCCTCTAATTAGGACCAATGCATAATAGAACAGGGATTAACATGACTATGAATCAAGGTCTAATACCTATTAAATAGAAAAAATAATCAAGAAATGAGAAGGGTTTAACATGAACACTCAAGATATAAATTCCATGCTTTTGTTACTTTCTCACCCAAATGATTGAGATTAACTTAAGCTAGCATTTACTCACACCTATTTCAAAAGCCACAACAATGCTCACACGGATAATGAGCTAAGAAGAATAATGAGCTACCTAGCATTTCCAAGCTAAACCCTAAGTGGGGGAGATATCTAGTACCGGGGATGGAGCTAGGATTTGGTTTCTGGGAGGCTGAGATTGAAAAGCATATATGTTAATGGGAGAAAAGTTTAACATCTAAAATATGGAACAAATTATAATATATATATATAACTATAATAAATTTTATAGTGTGATAAGTTTAAGATACCAAATATTCTAAAAAAAGAGAGTATTGACTTTTTAAATTTTTTTAACTATTTTTAAAATAAAGTATAAATTTTGGTAGGACCAAACATACATAATCTCTGCATAATATAAAATTTTAGTACAAAAATATAAATTATATTGAATAAAACTTGAAAAGTTTGGGGGGATCATGGCTCCCCCATGTCCCCCTCCCTCAATCCTTGCTTAGCACTGGCTGAACCTTACCTTGAGAGCTTCATTGATGGATAAAAAGAATGAATGGGATGGAGGGAAAGATCGGAGAGAGGTAAGCATTTCGTCTTCATGTATATAGTCTTTAAGGATAGTTTAGTAATTTTGATTTTATTTCCTAATGAGTTAGGACCTTGGATATGTTATTGGCATTATACAATGTGTTAATATGTTATTGGCATTAAAATCGATATTTTAGTCTACAAATGTCATTCCCCCTAATTTATATCTAAAAAATAAAGAAAATAAAAAAGAAACACATACAAATTAAAAAAAAAAAAAGAACTCAATACAATTTTCTTTTAGACTACCTCAAACTGTACCGAGTGTACGGCACTTTCAAATTTTATAAATGAAGATAATACCTAAGCCAGAAATGGAGACCTAAACCTAAGACTACTTTAAAAAATGTAAAAGAAAATGCAAAGGGATATAAATTGCTTTGATCAATCCAAATATAAATAATTAAATGAAATGTTTAATTAAAGGCTTTTATAATATATAACCATGGACATTATAGTGACGACATGACATATGATGCTTCGTTCAATAAAGTGGAAAATTATGTGTCATTGTTTGGAATTTGGAATTAACTCTATATACAACTGGGGATTGAGTAGACGTCTGAAAAGCTCTATACAATTGAACATCGTTAAGGAATTCGTTTGACACAAATAGAATGAGAAGAGAAGTTCGACAAAATGGAAGAGAGTTGTGGTCTGAAATCCCCAATCCTTTTAATATCTATCCATGAGTATAAATCAATCGAAGCCACCACCAAATAATGCCAAATATGCTAAAATTAAGCAAAGAAGCAACAAAATCTTCTACAAGGTTAAACTTTCACGTCCAAAAGCTCTCTTTGTTCTTTCATCCGCGCAAAATATAATTAAATTTTAAAATATACAGATGTTAAATTAAATGTTAATATTAATTGAAAAATAAGAGAGGAGATAGAAAAGTACCTGAATGAAGATGAAACAAGCTTTGAGTTTGATGTAGAAGTATAACTTGGTCCATTCTGCAAAATATTTTGTAATATGCTAACATGATTCGAAGTGGCACCAAAATCATCATGATGATTATCCTCTCGAGTACAAAATATCCGTGTTCCAATTTGATCTGTCCAATAATCAAGTTTTAGAAGAACCTGAGTGATGATGTAATTACATTAAATATATGAGTGTGAAAAATTGAATATTAAACAGAACCAAATTAAATTTGGTCTATTAGTTTAGTTTATTTGGTTTTCAAATTTGGTTGATTACTTTTTTTAAAAAGAATTTAGATAATTTCAATTCGTTTCAGTTTTAAACTTTTGAAACTTAAATAGACTAAACCAAACTAAAATTTCCATTTTATTGTTTTTTCTTTTTTAAATTTTAATTAGCTTGGACATATTTTTAGATTTGAGAAATTTTAATTTAATTAATAATTTAAGCAAATAGATAATATCATATATAACTCACTGCCACATTTTAATTTATTTTTCAATTCAATATCATGTATATTACTATGAATATTTTTTTTTAAATATGATGAATGACATTGTTATTGAGGTTATTATTATTATATTTTTCTACATATTTTATATAAAAATATTTTTCAATGTTATTTAGATAGAATATTAAAATGTATATTATTCTTGAGTTTTTTTTTAACATTTTGGAGGCCTTTGCATTTTTCTAAATGCTTCTGAAAATTATAGATTTTCCTTCACGACTTGTGCTATTTTGCTTTTATTTAACCGAAATAATTTGGTTTGATTCTTCCAGGTATCATAGTTAGATTTTGGTTATTTTTTAATCATTATTTCAATTTTCAATTTGTTGAGTGTCTAGACCAAATTGAACTGATATACTAAATGCACACCTTAATTATCTATTAATTGGGAGAGTTTTACAATCCTTATAATCTTATTCAATTCATTTTGAATTAGTCAATTAGTCCATATTATCCTTGGGGATACCCTAGTTAAAAAAATTAGAAGTTAAGGGCTCCCTTGGTATAGGAAAGTGGGAGAGGAAAGTTAAATTTCCTGAAAAATGGATTGATTAATGTTGTTTGGTTCAAAAAAGATTTTGAAATTCTTGAAAAGTTAAGTTTAACTTGAAAAATAAAACTTTTCGAGTAAATCTCAAGGAAGTTATAATTCTTGAGTATTTTATTATATATTTTTAAAAGAATTCTTAATTCCTTAATTAATTTTTTGAATAGATTGGATATTTATATTTTTAAAATTAAAATATCATATATTTATTTAAAAAATTATTTAAACTTTTTGAGAAATAAAAAATAAAACAAACAAATTATATATGAATTTTCTAAAAATTAACTTCTCAGTAAGTATACTTTCAGAAAAACTACTTTCAAGAAAAACTACTTCTTAGAAATTATATCAAGTAAGTCCAAAATAAAAAACTTGGTGTCCAATTTAAACATTTGATTGAAAATTAATATTTCCGAAAATAAATTTGAGTCCTTTAAAAAGTAATTTAAACCTTCTAAAAAAGGTTAGCCAGATTGCTTGGGCCCGAATATGGGTGAGATTGACACCCCAACTTCTTCAGCCTATGGGCCACTGTATCTTAGAAGCACCCCTATTTCCTATATAGTGGTGAGTGAGCCCTAGGAGGATTAGATTAGAAGTGAGGCGTGGTATTTTGTTTAGCAATTGAAGAGTAGCCGAAAAAAGATTGAAGAGTTACGACTAGTAAGCTAATATTTGAAGCGATGAAAAAACAGATGGCTAATGAAGATGCTACGGTAAGCTGCTTCTTCAGTAGTGTTCGCTCTGGTGCTTTAGGTTATCCGGTGATGTTGATTTTAAAATTCTTTCATCTTCTTTGATTCAGATGAACAAAGTCAGTTTATGCATTAACGATTGTGATTTCTTTGATTAAATATTTTCATCAATATGCAGCTGGCGCATGAGGTATGCTGACTCTACGCACCTCACTTATATATATTCTGATTAATGAACTTTTAAATATTCTTTATCTTTTATGCGAGAGCATATCTCTAAACTATATTACTTATGTTGCAACAATGCCTTCGTTGGAAAGACAAGATTTTTCAGGTGAGGAAAAAAAAAAAAAAGAAGAAAGAAAGAAAGAAAAGAAAGAAAGACATTTTTTTAAGTGGCCAAATCACCATCAAATATTTTAATATGGGGGCCGGAGTAGCTGCTGATGATCATATATTTCTAGTTGAATAACTTATAGTCTAATATATCCTATTATTAAATATTTTTTTTCTTTTAATATTTTATTATGAATAATTTGTAATCATTCCTCATTTTTAATTTATTATCATTATATATTGCATAGACGTAATCCCTTACATCACACGGTGAATAAAGTGACCATTGGTGCCTTAATCTTGGAGTCCATTTGAATCATCCATTTTAAATAAATTCTCATCATGCCTGAGGCTATTCTTGAAGTCCATTAGTTCCTTAATCTTGCGTTATCCTATGAATTCTTACATATTAGGCTTCTTGAATATTTAGTTAATGTGCCTTTTCCTTTCTTACAAAAAGGATTAAAAATAAGCAAAGCAAGCTAAGCATAAAATTTAATCTTTGGTTACTACATAGGATTTAGCAAAGATTAAATTCAAAAGTATATTCTCAACTATTCATCAACTATTTAACTTTAGACGGATGGTTTGATGGACAAGCACATAGCATGATTTAAATTTAGATTACTTCCAATTTTGTAGCCTTATTGCTGATAAACCTTCAACTATTGTAGTAGGCCAAAAACTTAAAAATGGAAGTACATATAATGGTTAATAGGAACATTTTGAATCTGAGGATCTGAAGAAACTTGATAGTTTTGGAAAATGGATGGATAAGAAAATTGATGGAGACAATGATAACATTTCCTTACCCCCATCTTGAACAACAAGTGTATTCCAATATTTGCTAGAGTCTAAAGCTATCAAAGAGTTATCAATATTGGAATACACTTGTTCATAATGGGGATAAGAAAGTGTTGTCACAGTCTCCACCAATTTCCTAATCCATCCACTTTCCAAAACTGTCAAGTTTCTTCAACTAAAATAGGTAAGGACTTCGAATTCTCACTCTCCTTATGTTGATTTATTCATTCCTGAGGGGGGCTGAACATTGTGATTTCTTTTCTTTATTTTGATCACCAATAGGTAGCTTTTGGGTGTAATGCTTCGAAAGACTTGATAATATTCAATCATTATACATAACACTTGTTCTATAATGTTTGGTGTTGCCTTTGCTTGTCATATTTGGTCTTCATGAACAAACGTATGAGAATAACATGTTCTGTACTTCTAGAGCATGGTTGCCAAGTGTTCGATGAAATGCTTTGAAAGTGGGACTAACTTGTTTATGATATGGGTGTATTTTGTGTTAAAGTATTTAAGCAAATCCTTTGTTTTTAATTGCTTTGTGACTTTGTTATCATCATGAAGCTGGGAGGATTACTTCAAAGGCTTCTTGGTTTTGTTCTTTATGATTCTTGGAAGCTAGATTTTTGTGCCTATATTCACTTGGTCAAGAGTTTAGGACACTTTGTGATAAGCTATAGATTGACCGTTTGATTATTGACAGTTTTTTATGCCTTTCTCTGGAAATGTTGTATAAATTTTCAATTATATATTAGAAGAAATAAAATGTTGCAGAGTGTTAGAAAAAAAAATTTAGAAGTTATATATGTAACATGTGTTTTTTATTTTTTTGTGTAATAGTGGTTGTGGTTATCAAGCTCAAGTGTATTGACCTAACAAAAAGACGTAAAACTTTCCAAATAGGTGTTTTAGATTGGTTAGTTAACATGAAGTGAAATAGTAATGATTGGTATAAGGTTCAACTCTTGCTATCCCTATTCTCATACTAATTAGCACAATGATGCAACTAGAGAACCAACTCTGACAAAAAATGATACTTAGAGCATATTCTTAGCATAAGCTACTATACAAAAGTAATCATAAGGGAAGGAAAAAACTGACAATGTAAAAATGAATCTCCAAAACCAAGAAAAATATGCAGGGGACGATTAATAAAGATCTAAATTAAGTATTCTGTTTAGGAAGAATAAATAAGACCAAATAAGTTGTGTTTTGTAGTTTGATATAAATGAAAAATTATCCCTCCCTTGATTGATTAGACTTGCCCAATTTGGCGTCCTTCGTTCTTGAATTCTTGGATTTTCCTTTTTTAAGAAAGAAGGATAGGATATTCTTGAGTATTGGGGCACTAAAGTTATGCAAATTTCAATTCTAATATAGCTAAGCATGAAACTATGAGGTATACTAATTAACTTGTGTACGTGAAAAGGAAAATTAAACTATTGTAAGGACTTTATGTATAAGATGTACATTTTGTTTTTGTTTTTATTATTTATATTTTTGTGTGTGTAATGATGGTTGTGGTCTATCAAGTTCAAGTGTATTGACCTAACAAAAAGATCAAAATTTTCTAAATAGGTGAAAAATGGTAAAGGAAAAGGCAAAAGACATATCATCATAATATTATGAAGTATATTATTTGTGATTTCAAGTAAAGTGGTTTTGGTGATTTGAAGTAATGTTACCAACATATTCCCTTTTTTAATGAACAGGTTCCTTTTGAAACTAGATGCTCGCCCGAGCAACTTATGAAGGTTTTTAAGCAAAGAGCATATAGACATTGGTTGAAAGGGTGGCAAAAATTGTTTTTGCTACCTTGTTCGGCATTGAATGTTTTGTACTTCATAAGGATCTATATGAGGAGGTGATCGAGGCATTTGATGCACCTACCTTAACTGTTTATGTTAAAGGTAAACAACGACTGATGAATGCAAATGATGTCCATCAATTGTTCGGGTTACCCCACATTGGGGAAGAAATTAAATTGGAAGTGATAGTGATTCCTTCCTTCCTTTTATTAAAGAGGGAATTTGGGGGAGTATCTTATAAGGTGATAGAGAATAAGATATTCTCAGGTGAGGAGGAAGATAGGTTTGAGTTATTTTTTGCTTTGTATTGCTTGGGAAACTTTCTTTGCTCAAGCACAAGTTCAAATATTAGTCATAGACTATTGAAAATTGGGCCTAGTCTAGGGCACAGGGACACTTAATAAGATTGGTTCTCTTTTGTATATAGAGAGCTTGTTAAAGAAATTTCAAAATATAAAAAGTGGGTACATAAAGGAAAGAGTGAAGGGAAAAAAACTGTTAGAGGGTTCTTATACTTTTTGGTGGTATGTGATTTAATTTGACAAATATATGTGTTGGGTGTTATATAATATTTTCCTCGCATTCATGTTTCTGGTTATAACTTTCAATCCATTTTGTAGCTATTTTTTATTCAATTTTTTCCTCTTGGTATAAATGAAGTGCCACTACCTCAACATGCATTGAAACATTGGACTCATGAGAGAGTTCAAAAGTGTCTTGAGGATGAAAAAGAGAGCTTCTATGGCATTTTGAAAACATTTGGCATCGACAAAGCAACTTCCTCCTTGGACTTCCCACCCATATAAGCTTTTCATGACTTGGTAAGAGCAAATTATCATAATGCTTCACTCATATAATCTTATATAGAATGACACATTATTTTCATTGTTGCAGGAATTGAAACATATGTTTGGCAAGGTCATGAGTTGCATGGCTAGACTTGTGAAGCATATGGTGAAGATGCAAGCAAGAAGAGAAGATGTAGACAAGGATGAAGAAGGGGGGAAAATAGGATGATAAAGAAGAAAATGAAGAGGATGAAGAAGGAAAGGAGGAGGATGTAAGAGAAGAAAAGGAAGAGGATGAAGGAGGAAAAGAGGATAAAGAAGAGAAGGGAGAGGATGAAGAACAAGAAAAGGAAGAGGAGGAAGAAAATATACTACTTGTGAGTAGTGGGAAGAAGGACAGGATGGAGAAGAAGAGGGAGAGGAAGCAGGAAAAAGATTTGACTACTGGAGAAGATGGATGAAAAAGATCCCAAATGAGAAAAGAAACCATGAAGCATTCTTCATTTTGTATATCAATCTCAATCTTTTAAGCGAAAAAGAGGAAGTACAGTGGCAATAAACAATAAGATGGAAGAAGTGTTTAAATACTACACAACAAAAGAGAAAGAGTAAGTTAACCAATGTTTATAGTGTTAACCATTAAACTGATTCTAAATGCCTAATTATATGGTCATTGATTTTTGTAATAGGTAAATTGTGAATATTGACGGAATGATACTCACAATACCTGATTGCGAGTGCCTAGGTGTAAATAAATGGATGATGTGTTGGTGAGTGTGTCTCTGTAGAATTCTATTGTAGCCGAAAGTTGTTATTACTACTATTTCTTGCTTCAAATAAGGTTTGCAGGTATTGTTTGTGATTGAAAGAATCTTGATTCAAGATCAAAAGGAAGAACACAAAGTTGTCCGACAACATATTTTCCCCTCAGAGCTAATGGTAATGTTTTGCATTGAATATTTTTGCATTTTCCATCATATTGTGCCTACATGATATCTAATATCTATTAGTTTAATTTGAAATGAATTAGTCATTGTTTTGATAACAGCAATGAATGATATCAATGAAAGGTAAATGGAAAATAGAGAATGAATTAAGATTCATAATACTAGACCACCTTGGGTAAAATATATAGGGGATTGTGAATTTATTTTCATAAAAGTGGTTCATGTACTACATTGGTTTTCCTTTGTTGTGGAGACCAAGATAGCCACAATGTATGTTATGGATTCCCTATATTCAAGTAAGTTCTCACAATACTTACAAGAGGAAGACTTCCAAAAAAGATGACATAGCAGTAGGCATGAGCTTCACGAGCAATTTTGTGGTATGAGCTGTAACAACATTTAAAAACCCTTTTGATTCATGTTTATAACATTTTAAATAATCCTTGATTTTTTTTTATGTGGATAGAAACAACACCTTGAAAACATTTTGAAATTGGTGGAACCTGATGTTCTTAGAAAGAAGGGTAGTTTATAATTAAATATCTACCAATGCATGTACAACCAACCAAGTGAGTGGAATTAGTGCTTGATTTGTGCTCCTTATGTTTATGTTTATTTGTGTTGATTATGATTGATTTCTTGTAGTTTTTGCAGTGATGATTGTTATATCATGGCTATAGTATTAGACTAACATGCCAAATAAAGAGTGGGTTAGTTACACTAGCCCTAAATTAACAATAGTTAGTGGTTTTGTCATGGTTTGTTTATGCATATCTATTATCATTTTGCCTGTAATGAAGTTTTATTTGTATTATATTTTTTATTTGTGAGGAGCAATTAGCTGATATGCAACATGAGTTGGTATATTGGTTGGTGACATACATTCACGTAACCAACTGTGTAAACAAGTTTTGACCTCCATTACAAAGTCCAAAGGACCCAAAAGGCAAAGACTGAAGACCTAAACATGTTGTGAATGTAGTTATGTATTTCAATTTGTATATGGAAATATACGTCGTAGTGGTTCAGCATTTTTGTATAGGTTGATGGCATTTTTGTACAAAATTCCAAAGTGGAATTAAATATAAGAATGAAAATATATGTGGTAGTGGCTTATTGCCTTTGTGATGATGACATTTTTATACCGATTTCCGAAGTAGAATTAAATTATTATTTCTAAATATATGTTTGTGATAATTCAATGGATATGCTATTTTGAAATATATGTTGTTTGTGGGAAGCTAATTAGGGTCCGTTTGGCTCTTCGTTTTGTAAAATTAAGTTAAGATAAATGAAGTTTGTAAAAAAGAAGTTTAGATAAAATAAGTTTGTTGGAAGTTGTTATGTTTGGATATTCTTTTTGTAAAAGTAAGTTTGACAAAAAATTTGTTTAGATGATAGGGGTTAAAAGTACTTTTAAATGTATAATATAAAGTAACTTTTTTCTTCATTTTTCAGAACCACAGTTTAATACATTTTTCATTTTTTAAAAAGTCAGTTTGTGTTTCAACTGTATTTGGTCAAACATATCTTTTAGAAAATCATGGTTGAAAACCATAGTTTCTTTTTGGAAAAGATGAACCAAACACCCCTTTAATACCTGAAACCCATTAATTGGACTAAATTTCACTATATGGTAACATATGCGTACCTTACCATGTGGGTTGAGTTAAATTTTTAAATTGAGCAAATTAAATTTTCAAGTTGGTCTAATTAAATTTTCAAGTTGAGTAACCTAAATTTCTAAGAAGGTATAACTATCTACCCTAGCTGAGTAAACTAAATTTTTAAGTTGAGCAAACTAAATTTTTAAGTTGATCTAATTAAATTTTCAAGTTGAATAACTAAAATTTTCAAGTTAATTTAAATAAATTTCAAGTTGAGTAAACTACATTTTCAAGTGGATCCAATTAAATTTTCAAAGTGAGAAATATAAATTTCCAAATGGATTTAACTAAATTTTTAAGTGAATATAACTAATTTTTCAAATTGAGTGAACTAAATTTCTAAGTTAAGTAAACCAAATTTCCGAGTTGCTATTTTCTCAAATTGAGTGAATTATTTCCAAGTTAAGTAAACCAAACTACCAAGTTAATTTAATTAAATTTTCAAGTTGAGTAAATTAAATTTTCATATTGATCTAACTAAATTTCTAAGTTGAGTAACACATATTTCCAAGTTGATCTAAATAAATTTACAAGCTGCGCAACCTAAATTTTCAAGTGAATCTAACTAAATTTCTAAGTTAAATAACCTCAATTTCCAAACTAAGTAACCAAAATTTCTAAGTAATCTAAATTTTCAAGTGAATCTAACTAAATTTCTAAGTTAAGTAACCTCAATTCCCTAATGGATTTTGTAACATCCCCATTTTTCATGTATGCATTTTTTGACTAGAGAATATTATAAATGATATTAAATTGTTCTAGATTAATTTATAACAATTGGTTAAATCTGGATATTTAATTAAATAGGTTTAAAGCCTAAAATACCATAAAAACATCATAAAGGGGCTTAAAAGGGTAAAACAGTCATTTAACTAAAATGTAAGGGCAAAATGATCATTTTAATTATAAAAAAAGGGAAAATAATATTATAATTCTCAGGTGTAGGCTAAAAGTACAAGTGATATTAGTTATATGAGTCTGAAGAAGAAAAAGTACAAGTTCAATAAAAGGCGGGTCCTATGTAAATAGTAAATGTAGGGGATTGATGAATAGTGAAAAGTAATTAAGACAAGTGGATCTCATATGAAAAAGTAAAGAGAAAAAGGTAATGGATCTCACAGATAAAGTAAATAGAAAGGATACAGAGTATAAAAGAAAACCAAGATAAAAAAAATACTCAAACCAAGGCCAAATAGATTTGATAAAGTGATAAAAAGTACATACTAATTTTTTTGACTTCCTTGACTGAAATTCACTAGACCAAAATGCCCTCCATGACTCTCTCTCATGCTCCAAAATATCAAAGGGTAAATGGGTAAAAAGAAATAAACAATTGGAGGATAATTGTATGCCATAATATCAAGAACCAATCTAAGGGCCAATATCCGCCTACTTTTCCTATAAATACCCCTCCACCCCCCACCCTTTTTTTGCTCATTTTGTAAGAAGATTAGGAAGCTTTTGAGAGAGAGGGAGGGAGGCATGCTAGTGAGAGAAAGAGAGAGAGCGTCCGAGAGAGGGTGAGAAGGAAGAAGAGGAAGAGAGAAAGAATGAGAAGGAAGAGAGGAAGGAAAGGAAGACTAAAGGAGATCTCCAAGAGGTAAGCTTCTTCTCTTTATCTCTTCTAGTATCTTTCTTCTTTCATTTAACTTAAGGTTTAATGATCATATAGGCTTCAATCAAGCTAAGTGATCTAAAACTAAGTGAAAGTAAGGTTCAAAGTAAAGTTCCAAGGTAGTCTATGCTTAATGTTATTTCTTATTAATGTTTTATATGTTATTATCATTTGTAAATGATCTCATGTTAAAGTTATGAATGTTTTTCTATGATTGGTGGCTATTTTATGTTAAGAGCTAAGCTTCGGTATGCCTATTTATTAAGTTGTTATACTGCCAAATTTTCATTAGACAACATGAATGTTTTTAGTGTTTTAATGAAAGGATGCTATGTTTTATATGTTTTCAAATGTTTTGTGATAACATGATGGCATGTACAAGTTACCTACGGAGATTTCTTAATCTCACCATATGGTTAACCAATTATAGGGCATAGTTATGACAAAGGGAATCATATGGAACATAAAGAATGATATTAATTGAACCTTACCGAAAACTATTTTGGTTTTGTAAATTCTATCTATTTTGATTGATTGTATAAATTTAAATGTGTTTTCAAAAATTTAGTAGTTTATATTTCTAGATAGAGCTATGTGTCAGGAACATTTGTGCATTGGCTTGGTTGTATTTGAGTTTATACAATTGAAGTACGCATGTTTTGCTAAGATTGCTCCAGTGGAAGTTATTTTTGACCATTAATGGTTCATCTTGATGTTTTCCAAATATGCTAAGGATGCATGAAATAATTCTGTATTTTGTGAGAAATAAATTTTTAAAGTTAAGACTTAGTTTTTAGATAGAAACAGGGACATGAAAATGAATAATTAAGTTTATGTAATAAACTTTACTAATCTGAGCACCTATTTTCTAGTTTTTTTTCCATGAAATTCAAATGGAGCATGATTTTTAGAGACTTGGACCACTGAGAAATGATTTTTTTTTTTTACAATTAGTTATGAATTTTGAAAGATCATTGCATAGTGAGTTGTAAAACCAGTGAAAACAATTTTAAAGTTTTAATTGATTCAAGTTTTCAAAGACTATTTTCATACTTCAAAACCAAACAATTTTCATGGGAAATATCTTAAAATATAAGATGTAACATTTTGGTATCAACGCTGAGATTTAGGCAAATCTCTGTAATTGGAAAGCTATGTCTACTCTTTTAGTAATAGTTCTCTTTGGATATGAGGTATCATAAAAGACCTACATTATTCCTTATAGAAGTATGGCCTAGGAATATTCCAGTGGCATAAGAGATTAGTCTCAGGAATAGCTTGAGGAAGTTGTTGGATTAGAAGAGAGGTCATTTTACAAATTCATTTTCCCTTAGGTTATGAAATATTTTAGAGTTGGATCGTAGCAGATCCTAATAGTAAAGTGGGATAGCGGTAAATCTCAAGGATCATAGAAGATCCTACTAGGGCTCAGAGATAGCAATAGATTTCATGATCACGATAGGCTAAACGTGAGATCGTAGTAGACCTCCATAAATAATAAGATGATAAAGGAAAGGTTGCGGAGCCCTAGAATTATGATAGTACTCTACGAGATTATGACCTAAGATAAATTTAAAGTGATTTTTACAATGTTAGACACTTATTAATCTAGCAACTAGTATGAAAGTTTACCTAATGACTTTTCTCAGAAGCCAAGCCACTAATTAGAGGAGCTTAATTATGGGATAGAAAGGACAATATTACAGCCAGAAGTTAGATCCCATTATATGGTAATAGATAAACTAGATTAAGAAAAATGAAGCATGAAAGAAATGTGGTTATACATTGTAGAGGTGTAATAAAAGAAATGATCAAAATAAAGGTATGAGAAATCTAGATGTAAAGTAATAATGACTATGGAAGTAGTATCCCACAAAAGAAATCAAGCTAGATTAGTGACAAAATTTTCCTAGTGATAGGTGTAGTGGCCAATAAAGAGTAATAGATGGCTAGAAAAGAAAGAAGTAAATAATGAGAAGAATAAATGGGGAAACTCATACAGTACATAAAGACTTTATGTCTTAAAGAAGTAACTTCTTATAAAAGAAGTAAAAGTATTGTCACATCCTATGATAGTAGTGACAAGGTAATACATAAGGTAAGTTAGAAGGAGAATAACTCTTGAATGTATTCAAAATGGATTAAGAATCTCAGATACGTTAATAGGCACGAAAGGAATGAATTACAAGCCTAAGGGATTTGAGAACTGTGGTAGGCGGTTAGAGAATTCTAAAACTGTAAAATAGTTTACCGGTAGGCTCAATATAAAATTCAATTATAGAAAGAAAATTCTGGCCTAGAAGATCTCACAAGAAAGTTTAAAAGAAATCCTCCAAAAAATAAATGCAGTCGAAGCAAGGCAAAAAGGAGGTGGCTCTTGGGTCATAGAATTTAATTGAGCAAGAACAGATAATAGTGAGAGGCTGAGATTACTATAAAGGTTGGATTCTAACTGGGTTGGCAAAGACTATGGAAGGGTTGGGGAAGTTGCAAAGACTATGGAAGGGTTGGGGAAGTTCCCTTATTTTGCCAAACCACTAAGTAACCTTAGCAGAGTAGCTAAGGAACTATATGGGAGATGAAAGTAGTTGAAACGATTATAGAATTAATAAGACTACCTTAATATCAGTTAAACCCTAACCCACATAAGGTAAGATTTATGATGATAAAAGTAAGAGTATAGGGTTTAGGTACATACTTATGCACAAAGGCATAGTGGTAATAAGAACCTCTCAAATACTAAAGGTTAAAGAAAAAGAATGTTCTCTGTCAGGGTCAATAGACAATGGTGAAGATCTCTAAAAAAGAGAGTAGTACCAGTAGAGAAGATGTAAGGAAATGATAGTGACCACAGCCATCAAAGGAGATGTGGTAGTTTAAATCCTACAAGTTATAGAGAACCACAAAGTACCCCCAAGAAATGGCTAGTTGAATGATGAGAAGAGAAAGATGAAAGTTAAAAGAATGTTAGAGAGATAAATCTTTGATAAAGTATAATTATACAGTGAAGTATGAATAAAGTATAAGAGAAAGGTTGAGTTGAAATTCAAACATAAAGAGTTTAGATTGAGTTTGAAGAGTATGATTTATAAAATGAAATTAAGTTTATAGAATAGTAAGAATCCCATAAGAGTAAAAATAGAAATTACCATTTTGGGTTATTGTGCCCAAAAATCAAAAGTAAGATGAGAACATGGATTAGATGTCCCAAACTAAGAATAGTAAGTTATCTAGAGATCACAATGATGAATTACGACTCAAAAGAGAGTCTAATGCCATCATTATCTAACCTGAATACTAGCACTAGTACACTAGAACCTCTGAGCATTTTTCAGTAAAGTGTGCTTGAGCGGGAGAAATTTTTTGATGGATGACCTACTGGAAAGTCCAATTTGTCAAAATACACCAAAGAAAGTAAGCAATAGAATGATAAAGTTAATAGTTAAAAGGTATTCCATAATGACAAGAAAGATCATAAGTAAGAAGAATGAAAGAGACCCTAGAAACAGTAAGAGATTTAAGAGACCAAGGATACAAGACAAAACAAGTATGCAAAATAATGTCTTACTCAATATGCCTCTCTAAGACATTGATGATAATGTTGGTATCAATTAGTTGTTCTCCTTGAATATGAGGATATGACCATAATCATACCTACTTTGAAACTGTCCTATACATTAAGACTAAGTTGAGTTGTCTAACCACCGGATAGATTAGGATATAGTAGGAAAAAAAGTTAGGGATATTCAAGTTCCTCCAAAATTCAAGCAAAATGATAAGTGAGGAAATAATAGAAATTCCTATAAGATAAGGAATTAATGGGAAATTTTTCTCAAAGAAATTAAGAGATTTTTGCCCAAAAGAGACGTAGAAATATTATTAACATTATGCCTAGAGTGAGATTAATAATTACAACTCTTATGGCATGACCCTGAATAGAATGATAAAGCAATAAATGAGGAAAGAATTCATCAAACTAAATGTATCTCCCTGAGGTGCTTCTATAATGTTTATTAAATGAAAGATGAGAGTCTTAAACTCTGTGATGACGACAGAGAATTAAATAAGGTTATACTTAAAAACATGAACATGTTACCCAGAATAGATAATTAATTAAATTAATTGGCTAAAGCTAGTATTTTCTTTGAGATAAATTGAAGATTTGGGTATTATAAGTTACGCGTAAAGGCAGAAGATGTTTCAAGGACTGCCTTTAGAATCAGAAATGGGCATGATAAATTCCTAATAATGCCACATTGTCTCACAAATGCGCCGGTTATCTTCGTGGACTACATGAATAGGTTTCTCAGGCCATATTAAGATCAAAATGAGTGGTTTTCATTGATGATGGGACATACTCCAAGTCTTTAGAGGAGCATGAAAGACATTTGAGAATTATCCTACCGGTTTTAAAAGAAAAGAGCTTGTATACTAAACTCAACCAGTGTGAGTTTTGGCTTATTAAGGTACTTCTTTTGGACACATTATCTATGAGGACGGGGTTGCAGTAGATTCCAACAAGGTAGATACAATCCTAAAATGGAAGAGGCCTAAAACCGTTATAAAGATAAGAAGCTTTCTAGGTTTAGTTGGCTATTACAAAAAGTTTGTTCAAGACTTTTCTTGGATTGCTTGACCGCTAACAAGGTTTGCAAGGAAAGAAAATTTTGAGTGGGATAATAATTTCGAAAATGGTTTTCAAAATTGAAAGGAAGGCTAACCTTGCCCCCTGTATTGATCATACCTGATCCAAGGAAGCCTTTGTGGTTTAAAGTAATGCTAGTAAGCATGGATTAGGACATTTGATGATGTAGGATGATAGAGTTGTAGCCTAAGCTTTTAGATAATTTTTAATCATATAAAGAAAACTATCTCACACATAATTTAGAACCTGCAGCAATAGTTTATGCTTTAAAGATACAGAGACATTATCTATACAGTACAACCGTGAAAGAGTATTGTGACTGCAAGAACCTCAAGGATTTATTAGATCATAAGAATTGAGCTCAAGGCAAGTATGATGGATGGAATTGTGGAAGGATAATGATCATGCTAGAAAGTGTCATCCAGAAAAGATAGTATTATGGCCGATACAGTAAGTTGAAAAGCTATTCATGTAATCAATATAATGAAAATTATGGAGCAAATGACTGTAGAAGATTTAGAGACTTAGATCTCTCTCCCCATATGTATTAGACTAAAAGTGAAAATGAATTTCTAGAAAGAGATAGAAAAAGCCCAGCAAGATGATAAATGTGCAAATGAGATTAAGAATTAATGAATCAGGAAGAAGTGAAAAGAATTTGATATAAAATATGATGGTTTGATGAGATTTTAGAAGAAAGTATATATCTCTCAAAGAGTTGAAATGAGAAAAAAGATATCAATAGAAGCTTAAAAGAGCAAAAGCACTATTCATCTAGGAATCATGGAAATGTTACATGAAGTAAAGAAATAGTTTTATGATCTAGATGATATAGTATGGTGATAACAGAATGTTCAGTGAATCAAGAGGAGTGAAGAAAATATGTATAAAAGACTAGTAACATTATTTTGACCCTTGAAAGTTTGACGTAAAATGGGACATGTATCACGAAATGTTTAGAAATGTAATATCCCCATTTTTATACATGTAATTTATGACCAGAGGATATTATGAATGATATTAAATTGTTCTAGATTAAATTATTATTATTGGGGAAGCTTGAATAGTTAATTAAATAGGTTTAAGACCCAAAGTATTGTAAAAATATAAAAAAGAGGCTTAAAAGGGCAAAACAGTAATTTTGTCAAAAGGTAAGGGCAAAATGGTCATTTTACAGTAGAAAAAAGAGAAAATGATAATATAATACTCTGGTACAAGCTAAAAGTATAAGTGATACTAGATATGTGGGGCTTGAGAGATAAAGGTACAAGTCTGATAAAAACAGATCTTACATGAATAGTAAAGTTTATGTAATAAACTGTGCTAATCTCAGCGTCTATTTTCTAGTTTCTTATTTTTCCCACGAAACTCAAAATGTGGATTATTTTTAGAGACTTGAACCACTAAGAAATGATTTTTTTTATAATTAGTTATGAATTTTGAAAGATCATTGCACAATGAGTTGTAAAACCAGCGAAAACAATTTTAAAGTTTTAATTGTTTCAAGTTTTCAAATACTGTTTTCATACTTCAAAACCAAACAATTTTCATGAAAAATGTCTTAAAATGTAAGATGTAATATCCCCTTTATGGATCACTCAAATGGTAGCCATCTATAGACAATAATATTCAAGCCCCAAGCAAAAATTCTTTTATGCAACATCTGTATGCAATAAACAGCCTCTCAAATGTGTTGTATGATTCCCATTTTGCAACTTTGTTAGGGTTTGTCTCCATTAATCTATCACAAAGCCAGGGAATTAACAAATATGAACTATCTAGATGACCATGACTTTCCTCTAGCTTTTTCTTTTGCCCTGTATGCTAGCTTTCTATTTGTTACAAATGATGTTACCTAGATGAAATCATTTTTTATAACAATTATTTATTAATTCATAGCTATCCTCTTACAATTTCCATCTATAGCTTCAGAACATGTTGAGCTATACTAATTAAGCAAGACTTAATCATAATAGTTACTAAAAAATAAGCCACCAGTTGCTATAGACTATAGCAACAACAAAATTTTAATTTGCAAAAAAGTTGAGTTTTCGATAATATTTTCATGGGATAACACAAATTTTCAATTGACATTTGCAAAATTTCATACGTCCACAATGTCATGTGGTGATACTCATCATCATATAATCATCATCATCATATGACACAATGTCATGCATGCATCATGTCATGTCACATCAACACCATCATCTCTAATCATCATTATAATCATCATACTTATCATAATTATCATCTACTTGTGTGCATACCATGATATATAGAAAATAGTACACACAAACACATCTATATCGTGGTATAAAAGAAACATGCATATATATATATATACAAATATACGTAACATCATACAATACAATAATATAATACAAATAAACACCCGGTTACCTCAAGTGTCAATATCACAAACGCGGATTCTATGAACTTCTCGAGTTGTCTAACACACTTGAACCCCTCTCGGTTAACCAAACAACCTTCATAATATCTCAATTCCTCAATTAACCACATATACTAATAAACCAAACATCACAATTCAACCACTTTAGCCTAACCCAAGATTCCAACACCTCTTTCATGCACCATTAAGCTCCTAGGAACCATTCAAACACCAAACAATCTTATATACTTCGGATTCCCAAGAGCCCTAACTAAAAACAACTTAGGGTTAAGCTTAAATCATGCATAAACCCTTCCAAACTCATACCCAAGCAACAATAACACTAAAACATAGTTCTCTAACCCCATTTCATCCATTTCAATTGGTGGATTTCGGCCCAAACTGGAAATCCCAACACACAACTGAAAAACGCCAAGTTCCACCGAAGAAAATGGAGAGGGAGGAGTAAAAATCACTTACCAACTTGAATCCAAGCTTTTAAGGTTCGAAAATCACTCCCAAAGGTCGGAAATAGTAAGCCCTAGCACAGCTCCTCCGTTTTTTTTCGTTGCTCTCCTTTGTTTCTTTCTTTCTGTTCATCTGAAATGTTTTTGATTTAAACTAGATTCTCAACTCTCGTCGTGGCCTCAAATAAGTCCACCATAGCGTCACCATGTTTCAACTGAAACAATGCTACTGGACTTGCTCTTGCCACAGTGGCCTTGCTTCTTGCTGCGGCGTGGAGCTCTTTCAAACTCTAATTGAATCTTCCTCTGTCCTATTTCCTCCGATTCTGCACACAATGCCAAGAAAGATGCCATGAAGGGTGTTACATCCTCAACAGCATAACCTAGCTTCAACATTCCCTCTAAGGTAATGATTAGATCAACTGCCGAGAAAACATTCCTCACCACAAAGTTTTATTTAGAAACAATGTCCCTTCTGGTTTGGTTAAAGGCATGAGCATGATTCAACACAGCTAATGATTTTCCAAGGTTGTCTTCGTTTGAAACCTGGGAAAGGTGCTAGAAATTCCCATATTCTAAAGCAAATGTAGCAAATGCTATCACTGCTCTTATATAGTAGGGATAGGCCTGCAAATCTTTGAATATGTTTGTAACAACCCTCATAACATGTTTATTGGTGTTGTGTGAAGAACCGGAGGAAACAGGATGGAAAAAGGTTCAACGTGGTGCAGAATAGAGCTCCACGCCGCGGTGAGAAGCAGGGCTGCCACGGCGAGAGCAGATTCTAATGGCGTGCTTTCAATTGAATGTGGTGGCGCTGCAGCAAGTTATCCAGGAGCCATGGTGAAAGTTAAGAAACTTGCTTAAATTGTAATCATTTCGGATGATTGGAAAGAAAGAACGGAGGAGAAACTGAGGGAGCTCTACTGAGGTTCAAGATTTTTGGCCCTTGGGAGTAGTTTTCAGCCTCTTGAAGCTTGGATATTGGTTGGTAAGTGATCTCTACTCCTCCCTCTCCATTATCATCAATTTAAACTTGGGATTTTTCGGTTATATGTTGGGATTTCTGATTTGGAATGAAATCTACCAATTGAAATGGATGAAATAGGGTTAATGGAAGGTGATTTGGTGCTCTTGTTGCTTGAGTGTGAGTTTTGAAGGGATTATCTATGATCTAGGCTTAACCCTATGTTATTTTCAGTTAGGGCTCTTGGGAATCCGAAGTGTATAGGATTGATTGGTGTTGAAATGGTTCCTAGGAGCTTAATGATGCATGAATTTGGGGTTGGAACCTTGGGTTAGGCCTAAAGTAGTTGAATTGTGGATTTTGATCAAGTGGTACATTGTGTTAATTGAGGTATTGTCATATTGTTAAGTTTGTTGGCTGATCGAAGAAGCCAAGTCATGGGATTGGCGTTCAAGAAAACTTGTGGAAGTGCACGTGTGTGGTATTGACAACTTAAGGTAACCGAGTGTTTGTATTGTATTATATGTATTGTATGATATTACGTATATTTGTGTATATATGCATGTTTCTTTCATACCACGATATAGATATTTTTGTGTGTACGATTTTCTATATATATCGTGGTATGCACATAACTAAATAATGATTATGTTGATTATGATGATGATTACATATGTGATAATGATGTGATATGGCACAATGCATAGCATGACATTGAGATCATGATGATGATGATGATATATGATGATACATGAGTATCACCACATGACATTTTGAGATTATGATATGGTGGATCAGGTGGTGATGATATGATATACGATGATATGATTATGATGATATATGATTAGGGAGGATAAGGATAGGATCCCTGTGGCTAAATCGCCTCCTATGGTCATGAGGGAAAGGTGCGTAGTGGACTGCATCTTCCTTAAATCATTACCAATTCATGGTGGAAAAGGAGAAGGAAAGCCACATTTTGAACATTAGTGTTACCTTTGGCCGGGTGCACTAATGGGAGGTGAGCTTGATAATGTCCCAGAATCAGTCTTCACTGATTGTTGGAAGGGAATTACCTATATGAAATGTCCTGTTATGATGATAGTCCTTGGTTTTAGCTGTATGCAAGGGAGACATTCATTCATTTCACATTGCATTTATGAGTTGTATGAGATATATGTATATATATGTGTGTGTGTGTGTGTGTGGTTGTCTCTAGTTATTAAGACATTGTCTCACACCCCTCTCCCATGAACTAACTATTTCAGGTGATGGTTTTGACACTACTCTAGAGAAGACGAGGGAGTAGCATCGGACGTGGGAATCCTAGGTTTATGTAGTTTGTGTGTATTTTGGATATGTATCTTATGCCAAGTAGGATAGTATGATTGTAATGGTTTAAGGACATTGTTATGGTTATTGTAATGGAGTTGCTGTTATGACATATTATGTATATGGAATTGGGTTGTACGTGATATGTATGTTGGATAATGAGACCTGTATGGTTCGGGGTATTGTCGTTTGTGAGCCCAAAGGTGGTATTGGGCCTTATTGGTGTGTTTTGGGGCAAGTATCCCATGTTGTCAAATGGGGTCAAATCTCAGAGTGATGGTTCCTTTGAGGTGAAACCTCTTTGGACAAGTTGGTCTGGTGGTTTTGGACCTGTGTGAATGGTCCTGGTCGGTCAAATTGCCTTTGGTGGAATAGGAGTTGTGAGTTGTGAGTTTTAGTCAAAAAGTGGCCAAAATGGTGTCAGGTGTCCAGAAAACTAGTAGGGGGCATCGTGGAAACAGGAAGGCAGGCCACTGCTCTAGTGGAGACAGTAGCGAGGGAGTTTCTGGAATGAGTTGAAGTTGTGGTGGTATTGTAGCAGCCGCCGCCCCAGCCTACTTTTTGGTGTTTTTGTGATGTTTCTCCGCTGCCCATTGGTTTTGAAAGGTTCTTATGAGATGTTTGGGTTGTATTTAGTTGGATTATGAAAAATTTGGTCAAGCCAAATGGTGTTAGGGAGTAGGGTGTTACAATGTTCATTGTCATGTTGTGTGCATGTACACAATCCTTACCAGCCCTCGTGTGCCTCATCTATAGCCAAAATAAGTTTTTTTAAAAAATAAGTAATAATTAGAAATATTCAATAGGATTATTGTGAAAGAAAAATTCAATATTCGAGTTTATAAAATTCTTAAAAATAGAATATATATTAATAACTTGACAAGCAATTTTCTTGAGCAAATGTCTGGGGGCCTTGAAATTGGAGAGTATTGTTCTGTCCTTCTCCCTATCATCAAGCTGTAAACAAGAAATCATATAAATTTTTAGTTATTTGTCATTAAACGGAGGAAAAGATCAGATCACGATGGATATATATAAATATACATACGTTAGTGTTAGCAAGGCTGACTTCCCAAGAGGGGGGGTGAATTGGGAAGATTGAAATTTTTCTGCACAAAGTGAAGTGGGTGAAGATATGACAGTGTAATGAAAACAACAAGTAAAATAGAGTAAGCTGATAAGTAAGGATAAGGAGAGGAAGACTCAGTGATTTATCCTGGTTCGGTCTATCCACTTGACCTACGTCCAGTCCCCAAGACAATTCTTGAGATTTATCCACTATACAGCAAGAATTTCAACGGGCTTCTTACTAATGCCACAGTACACGAGTATGCTCTGTTCCTGAGCTCTCTCAAACTCTCTAAGCACTTTCTCTATGTGCTTTCCCAATCCCCTTGTGAATTCCCCTCACAAGTAAATCTTTCTTCCAGATGAAGAGTAGATTGTTTACAAATGTATAACTCTCTTAAGTAGAGTAGATATGAAGGTTAAAGTACAGATGATGAAGTTGAGAGGGTAAAAGCTTTTGAGAAGAAGATTCAGCAGAAATTCGGTATATACAAGTTTGATTAGTTACCCACAACTTCAAATGATGTTATATTTATAGTTTTAGGTCTCAACTATCCGTTAGAGACTTAATCTATCCGTTGGGGAAGTTATCCAACGGTTACTCTGAAAAACTATCCGTTTACCAACCGTATTTAATGTTTTTGACATACTGAAATTCGAATTTTGGTTGGTCAACAGACGAATTTCGAAGGAACCGAAGGTTAAAGCTTTCAACGTTAAAATACGAAGTTCGTCTGTCCATAGAGTGAAATTCGAATTTTGAAACTTATAAAATATTTTCACAATTTGACATACGAATTTTCAAGAAGAAAGTTTTTCTGTAAATCGTGAACAGTGTTTTCAATTCTCTACAGTACTCTCGAAATTTGAATTTTGGATGGCCAAAATTCGTCTGTCCATTGAACGTTCAAAGAGGCACAGTAGATCACTTTCTTCAAAATTCGAATTTTGACAGAGTGAAATTCGTCTGTCAGAGACCGGTTTTGAAACTTAATTTATTCTTGATCTCAGATGAACTTTAACATTGTTTCAGATGAATTTCTTCTGTTTTCTCAAGTTGTGTTTTGTCTGAAATTCGAATTTTGAAAGAGTGAAATTCGTCTGTCTCAAAGAAGCTCCTTTCAGACTTATATGAAAATTCGAATGTTGCAAAGTCAAAGTTCATCTGTCAGAGAGCATTTTTCAAACTTAATTTCTTCTTGATTTCAGATGAACTTTAACATAGTTTCAGACGAATTTCTTTGGTTGTCACAAATTGCATTTTGTCTGAAATTCGAATTTTGAAACTGTGAAGTTCGTCTGTCACTAAAAAGGCTTCTTTCAGACTTGATGAAAATTCAAATTTTGGATGACCAAAATTCATCTGACAGAGAGACATCTCTTCAGACTTATTCAGTTTTAGCTCGAAATTCGAATTTCCAAAGGCAAAGTTCGAATTTCCAACATAACAGTTCAGTTTAAACTTTCAAACTTCGTCTGTTTGTGGGTATTTTTCAAGTAAGTCAAGATTTAACGTAAAATTAAGGTTTGAAAACATCTTTTCTTCAAATCAAAATCTTTTACCCAATCAAAACAATAACTAAAGATCCTACAAAAGATCTAGCAGAAAATACTCTTCAAATTCTTCACTTGAAGCACTTTTGATCTCCTTTGATATCTTTAATCCAAGCTCTTGGATGTTGGTTTGGAATCATCAAAACTCTTGATTCAATAGTTAGTGGTTGGATCAGTAGCACTAAGTGAGGCTCCCATGACGTCGGACACGACACTGAAAAGAGCCTCCACATCAAGGGCTTCGTCGGCCGTTGTGTTGACGGCATAGTACTCATAAACTAATCCAATACATCGTCCATGGATCTGGATAATGGAAGAGGTTCAGTTGGTGCTGGAAAAATCACATTACTTGATCCTTGAAAAGACGGAGATCTTCGGACAACTACCATTTTTGGAGAGTGTGTTAAATGGGAAATTTTTCGAAGCAAAAGAAATGGCTTGGGATATGCTACCTAGCCGCCTCTCCTGCCCTATTTATAGGCCAAAAACTATACGATTAGTGCCCAAATAATGTTATAATTATAATTACAAAATGATAAAATAAGTAAACATATTAGTAAGGTGCTGCTAGTTAATGCTAAAGGATGTTGAATGTGATGATCATCACATGCATTCTCTTAAAGTAAAAGATTCCACGTACAATAACATAGAGGGTTGTTAATTTATAATTTGGAGAATTACATTTTGAGACTAAAATAATAAATTTATTATAAAATAAGACATGTTACTACTCATTCTCTCAATTTTACTACTTAATATTTCAAATTTTCACATTTTTTTATAATTAATTCACTATATTAGTCCTTAATTGTAATTCCCTCATTATAATTTAGGACCAATTGTTGAAAAAAATTATAATAACGGTCCTAAAGTAAAAAGTAAAAATAAAAAAATGGTGAGATTGTAAAAATGCCGTAATAAATAAAAAAATGGTGAGATTATAAAAATACCATAATATGCTCATTCTCCATCCCTCGCACCATCGCCAGTGTAACACCTACCTCCTGATACCTCGAGACTAGACCAAAAACTTCAAAATTTAGCCAAACACAACACAAATATCTCAAAACAACTCCCCAAAACTTTAGAATAGAGGAAACGAACCCAACAACACCAAAATCTAGGCTGAGGCCGTGGCCACTACAGTTCCATCGCGGCTCCGGCCTCCCCTATTTTGCATATGCTTCTGCCTCCACTGGCACTGTGGCCTGGACTCTGGAGTCACGGTGCCCCATGCTGGTTTCCATACCAGCAAAACTCAACACTTGGGGTGGACTTTCGACGCGCATAACTTTATGCTCCGACCTCCGATTGATTTGATTCTAACTCCAACAAGTCAATCTAGTCCTAAATTATCTATAAACATACTTTCACCTTAATCCAACTCCATATGGAGATTCTGGACCCCTGACACCATTTTGACCACTTATTGACCAAAACTCACCACTAACCACCTCCAATTGCCATCAAAAGCAAATGGTCACTTGAAGACTATTCATACAGGTCCCAAACCCCCAGACTAACTTGTCCAAAGATGTTTCACCTCAAAGGAACCACTCCTCTGAGATTTGACCCCCTTGAACCCCAACTCAACAAAATGGGCTACAGGCCCTAAAACACACCAATCAGGCCCAATTTCAACTTTCATCATACATAATACATACACACAACATACATTACCATACATACATCCATCCATAACAATCCTTATCAATGTCATACATCCATTACAAAACCTTCTATCCTACTTGGCACAAGATACATATCCAAAATTACAAATATTACATAGACTATTCCTACGTACGTAGCTACTCCTGCGACTTCTCCGGACTAGTGCCAGAACCGTCACCTAAAAGGTTAGTTCATGGGAGAGGGGTGTGAGACAATGTCTCAGTAACTGGTAACAACAACACACATACACATATATATATACATATATCTCATGCAACTCATGAATGGAATGCGAAATGAATGGTATGCATGTCTCCCTTGCACACAGCTAGAACCATGGGCTATCGTCATAACAGGACATTTCGTATAGGTAATTTCTTTCCAACAATCGGTGAAGACTGATTCCAAGACATCACCAAGCTTACCTCCCATTAGTGCACTCGACCAAAGGTAACACTAAGTCTGTGGCTCTCCTTCCCCTTTCCTACCACGAATTGACAGCGATTTAGGAAAGGTGCAGTCCACTGCGTGCCTTTCCCCTCCTGGCCATAAGAGGTGATTTAGCCACAGGAATCCCATTCTTATCCTCCCTAACATATATATATATATATTACATCCTTATCCTCCCTAACATATATCATCATATATCATATCATCATCACCACCCAATCCATCATATATCACAATCTCACAATGCCATGTGGTGATACTCATGTATCATCATATAATCATCATCATCATATCATAGTGTTATGTATGCATCATGTCATATCATATTAATATCATCATCATAATCATCATTGTCATCATAAACATCATCTAGCTGTGTGCATACCACGATATATATAAAAAACAGTACACATAACACATCTATATCGTGGTATAAAAGAAACATGCATATGTATATACAAATATACATACTATCATATAATACAAACAACTCCTGATTACCTCAGGTTGTCAATACCATGCTCACACAAGTTCCACAAGCTTTCTTGAACATTAATCCCATGATTAGCCTTCTCTGAGTAATCAAACAACCTTACAATACCATAATATCTTAATTAACACGATATACCAAATATCCAAATTCTACAATTTAACCACTTTAGCCTAACCCAAGGTTCCAGCACCCCTTTAATACATCATTAAGCTCCTAGAAACCATTCAAACACCAAATAATCACATACACTTCGGTTTCCCAAGAGCCCTAACCGAACACAACCTAGGGTTAAGCTCAAATCATGCATAAACCCTTCAAAACTCACATCCAAACAACAAGAACACTAAAACACACTTTCTTAACCCCATTTCGTCCATTTCAATTGGTGGATTTTTTCCCAAACCGGAAATCCCAACATATAACCGAAAAATCCCAAATTTCAATCGAAGAAAATGGAGAGGGAGGAGTAGAGAACACTTACCAACTTGAATCCAAGCTCTTGAGGTCCCTAGCAGAGCTCCTCGGTTCTCCTCCATTTCTTTCTTTCTCGATCATCCAAACTAATCCAGATTTAAACGAAAAGCTTGAATCTCGCCATGGCCTCAGTACACCTCACCTTAACTCCACCAGTTTTCAGCCGAAAAGAACCACTGGACACATTCTTGCCGCGGCAGCCCTGCTTCAAGCCACGGCGTGAAGCTCTTTCAGACTCCACTTGAACCATCTTTTATCCTGTTTTCCTCCGGTCTTGCACACCATGCCAAAACAAAGTCGTGAGGGGTGTTACAGGCAGTTATGGTGCTCTAACCTGCCAACATCGGAGCCATATTAATAGTATAAGATTTCATATTTCGCAACTTAAACTTGAATTCCTAAATTCGTAACTTATTTTTTTGAAATTATTAACTTACTTTCCCAATTTTTAATATAGGAAGTTGGAATTTAAAATTGTAAAAGTTCTAGAAATTTGCAATTTGAATTTATAGATTCGCAATTTGTTTATTAGAAATTTACAATTCACTTTCTAGCTTTTAATATGAAATATTGGAATTTAAATTCGTAAGAGTTCCGATAATTTGCAAGTTTGTGAATCATTATGAAATTCTGAAATATTATTAATTAGTGTTAAAAATTGAACAATTCAATAAAGATTGATGTAAAATTCATGGAAATGGGATGAGATTGGAAATGAGTTTTAACTCCCATTTCTAATTTGGTCTTATCTCACCCCTTTAGGTATGATTAAGTTAGTAATACATATGTTTGCACAATTTTATACTTGCATTATATCGTATAAGTTCATAGTATATTGTATTAGTTTATATACAATCAAGCCTTATAATTGAAATAATTATTATACAATCATACCAAATGGGACTTGATATAAATAATTATTATTTTTTCATTTGAAAAAGAAAAAAATATTCAAAAATTAATTGTGTTCTCCAACAATTTTATGTTCTAAAATATAAAACCATTTATCATGCATCTTAAAAATAGAATGTTGAAATATAAAACCATTTATTTTATCCTAAACCTTTGATTATTTTAAATTAAATTAAAAGAACTTTTATCACTCTATAATTGAAAGAATTTTGTGATAAAATTTAAAAAATCAAAGTGAAAGATATATGACTAACGAATGTTGGATATGTGGATGTAACTTGTTTTTCATTAAGATTTCAGGTTTGAGTACTGTAGATGGATGAACATACAATGAGAGTTATCCCTATTTAGAATAAGATAATGCTCAAACTCGAACAAGCTAATAATATCGAAATCAAATAATTGTTAAAACAAAGAGAGAAAAATATATTTAAAATGTTGTCTAAGATCATCATCAGGCAACATGTTAGGATGTGATTTTTGCAGTTCAAGATAAACTCTAATCTCTATCTGTATGATGTGTTTAAAATAATAATTTAATCTATTATATTTCAAAGCTATAAACATGCATGTGCAAGAACGGATGCTAGTTGCAAAATTAATTAATTTTACTTATCGTCATTAATTCAAGTGAAAAGGATTTGATATCTCTTAAATAAGATCATGTGCTCAAATTTTATGAATTGAAAAAAATTCTTAAAAGAACCATTCCCATTTAGGTCTCACAAAGATTGAAAATGACCCGATTGTATCAAATAATTGAATCAGAAAGAATTAATTAATACTAAATGGTGAATATAAAAGTTACAATCGTTTATGTGAAATTATTACAAAAAATATATTTAAAGAGTTTTTTTGGCCATAATATATTTAAAAACTTTGATTTAAAAAATAAAATAAAAATAGAATTTAACGTACAGTCAGTTATTTAAATAGTGCTAAATGTGTTTACAAAAAATTTAAGGAAAAATAAAAAGAAGAAGAAGGTGCTAAAGTGGGAACATTAGAATCTGAGCCAACGGATTTTTTTATCAATAGTTATGCTTACGGATTCGTATCTTGTGCTTTTTCTGGAATAACATTGTTAAAAAATTTTTTTTATTGATGGTTCCAAAAATAACTGCCAATAAATATTAGATTTTTCTTAATGGTTACTTTTGGAATTGCCAATAAAAGTCTGTATCTTATTTTTATTGGTGATTTCCCCTATAACCGCTAATTATTAGGTGCTAAGAAAAGTTAATTTTGGTGTAATGTCATGTAATTACAATGCTTAATCAGTGTACAATGACATAGAGTTTGTGCATTTTAAATTTAATTTAAAATAGTAATTTACAAATGTATATAAACAAAATTTATAAATTTATTGGTCACTATTATTATAGGATGCATGCGTTAAAACCTGATTATTTATAATTTACAAAATATATTTGATTTTATTTACTACAATTACTAAATGATCACGACTGCTTTTTTATTTTAGCTTCTACATTTATTATAATATTTATGTGTCAACATTGTAAGTTTTAATAGTTTGCCCCCACTGCCCCACAAATCTTCAGCCCACTACAATTTTAATAGTTTTTGTACTTGAATTTGTACATGATGATTAGTTAGAATGATAAATGGTTAGACTATTTCAAAGGGAATAGTCTTTAGTTGGAAGCGTTGTGAATATCTTTGATGCTAAAAAAAATCAATTTATACATCTTAAAAAAAGAAAAAAAGAAAAATCTATTCTTATATTTTGTGGACAAATTTATGGGGAAAAAGAGATATATTCTATGATCTTTTTCACGTGTAAATAATTTTATAGTTTCTTTTGGAGATATTCTTTGATATTTTTAATTAATTATAAATTTTCTAAATTTTGAAAGAAAATAAAAAAAATTGAAGATAAAATTGTCATCGAATAAGCAACATTCTTCATCAAAATATTGTGGATCAAATCTTTAACAACAATAAATACAAATTAATTTAGAAAATTTGAAATTTTAACAAATCATCCTAATGATCAATATATGCACGGAGATTATGAAAAATTAGTTGCAGAATAAAATGGGAGATACATGAATGAATGGTTGTCCAGTGACATTGACATGGCTATCAAACTAGCCAAAATTAAATTAAAAACTGATTTACAATATAGCGCGAACCAGGTCGTCTCCCAAGAAATCAATTGAGTTACTTAATTAAATTAAGAACAAATTAAAATAAAATTAACTAAAATAAGCAATAAAAAATTGGGGGTTTAGAAATTAAACTCAATTAATTAACTAAATTAAAATTTATTAATGAAGTAATGACAAGACTAAATGAGCATAACCAGTCACAAATCAATTTCCTGATACAAAATCTTTCTCACTATCTCTTTTAGTTTGTTGATCTGGTTCAGTTTAACATTATGGCATTCTAAATAAAATTTCTCTAATTAATAATCATTTAGAGATTAAGTCACAACTAATATTATAATTAACTGAAATCTTAATTAATATATATCATAGCAATAACTCCAACGCAAAGCATACCAAGAACAGAGCTTAAATAATCATCTAAGCAAAGTTAGAACATCTCATTATCACTGAATCAATCAATTACAGTAATAAGACTCCTCATATTAAACCTTAAATCCGAATTCATACAACTTGATTAACTCTGTAACACCTTACCAAAAATAACCTCCAATCTTAACCAATTTCTTTAACTTCTAGCCGAACACTGCTCAAACACCTCAAATTTCACTTTCCAAAACATCAGAGTAGCAGAAAAACACTGAAGGACACCATATTAGCAAATTGTTGATTTGTCAGGCCAACTTTCGACACACATAACTTCTTGCCCCGACTTTCAATTGACCTAATTCCAACTCCTACAGATCACTCTCATCATTATCTAACAATGGGCACCAATTTCACTTGAATCCAACTTCATTTGGAGATTATTAATGCCCAACACCATTTTGTCCACTTTTTGACCAAAACTCACAACCTATCACCTCCAATTGCCTCTAACGGAAAATGGACACCCAGGGACCATTCACTTAGGTCCTATTTAGCTCAACCAACTTGTCCAAAGAGGTTTAACCTTGAAGAAGACTTTCCTCTGAGAATTGACCCCTTGAACCCCAAAACCACATAATGGGCTATATGCCCCTAACATATTAACAAGGCATAAATCCACCTTTGGGCTCACATACGACCATTCTAGTGTACAAATACCTACTCATACATTAAAGATCCATACTGGGGTCCACTATCATCATCCCTCACATCTAAACCATTCATGACATCTATCCACATCTTGTATACCATCTATCAATATCATATAACCATCAATATCATCCATACATCATTGCTATCATCATATTATCACATAACATGCAGCCAATACTTGTAGGACACGAATATCAACCTTACAAGACTATGTACCGTCAATACTCCCAAGGATTACTTGGAACAGGCAATACACTCAATTACCACTCACTTGGCACAATATTACATAGACTAAATTACAACCACAATTATACTTGAGATTCCCGAAGACAGAGAGGCCTATAACTCTATGATCCTCTTTGAACTAACACCAGAGTCTTTATCTGAAAGGTTAGTCATGGAGGGGGGTGTGTGACAATGTCTCAGTAATCGGGGACAACCACATACATATGCACATATAACCCATACAATCTCATGAATGCAATATGAAATGGAATGCATGTCTCCCTCACACACATCTAGAACCATGAGCTGTCGTCATAACAGGATATTTGGTATAGGTAATTCCCTTCCAACAGTCAGTGAAGACTGATTCCGAGATATCACCAAGCTCACTTCCCATTAGTGCACCCGACTAAAGGTAATACTAATGTTTGGATCATGGTTCTCCTTCCCCTTTCCCACCATGAATTGGCAGCGATTTAGGGAAGGTGCAGTCTACTGCGCGCCTTTCCCTCCTGGCCATAGGAGGTGATTTAGTCACAGGGATCCCATCCTTATCCTCCCTAATCATATATCATCATATCATATGTCATATCATCATCACCACCCGATCACCATATACCTCACAATGCCATGTGGTAATGCTCATATCATATCATCAAATCATCATCATCATCATTATAATCTCAATGTCATGCTATATATCATGTAATGTCATATCCTCATCATCATATATGCAATCATCATAATCATCATCTAGCTATGTGCATACTATGATATATATAGAAAACCGTATACACAAACACATCAATATCACGGTATGAAAGAAACATGCATATATACACAAATATACGTAATATCATACAATACATATAATGCAATACAAACACCTAGTTACCTCAAGTTGTCAACACCACGCACACAGGGGCTTAGGCAAGCCTTCGGAGCACCCATCATGAACTATGTGCTTCAAATTAGTCAATCAACAACTATAACAACATAATACCTCAATTAACATAATTCCTATAACACTAAAATCCACAATCTAGTCATACAAGTTTAACTTGAAGTTCTAACAATATACACACATACCAATAAACCTTAAACAACCATTCAAACACACACCAACATATACTATTTCAGATTTCCAATTCTTTTCCCAAATTTCAACCTAGGGTTTAACTCAAACCCATCATATTCCAACCAAAACTCAACCTTAAGCTTCAATAACACAAAATCACACTCCAATAATTCCCTTTATGCACCTTTCAATCGGTGGAAATCAATCAGAAATGGACTCTCACTCAAACCCTCGAAAATCAACTCAAAATCGAAGAGGAACAGAGTAGATCCACTTACCAACTAAGATTCAAGCTTCCTGGGACCAAAAAACATCACCTCATGTCGGATTTCATGTGCCCTAGTAGAGCTTCTCATTGCTTCTCCGTCATTCCCTCCGTTTCTTTCTTTTCCTTTTGTCTGAAATGACTTTGATTTAAACCAGCTTCTCCACTCTCGCCGCAGCTCCTGGTAAGTCTGCCACGACGCCACCACTTTCAGCTGGAAATTTCCACTGGAATTGGCTCTCACCATGATGGCCGTTCTTCTTGCTGTGGCGTGGAGCTCATTTCATCTCCACTTGAACCTTCCTCCATCCTGTTTCCTTCAGTTCTGCACACAATGCCAAAGACAAGCATCATGGGGGTTGTTACAAACTCTAATTAGTAGCAAAGAAAGTAGCATTAAAATAGAGGATGAAAATATGGATGAACTAAAATAAACTAAACAAAAAAAATGTATTAAACTTAAGCTCTAATCAAAGCATTAGGTTTATAATTTGTGACCGATTATAAGAAAATTTAGTGACCCATGACTTTAAGATGAATAACCTGAAAAGAATATATATTATCAATCATGGGTAATATTATCGAAACAGCCAAGATTGGGTGTAGGGCCATGACCACTACAGTACCACTGCGGCATCTGTGCTCTCAGGTTTCAATATTATCGAAACAGAGGGTGTGCCACTACGGCCTGTGTAACACCTTATATTAGGGCTCATTTTCCATGTATTAGATCATTTTAGATGCCAAATATGCTTGAAGAGAAGCTTCAATCAATTTAATTTCAAAAAGCAGAATTTTCAAATTTCCTGGGCACTGTTCACTTAGCAATTTCTATTTTACTGGATAAATTTTGAAAATTCATAACTAAATCTAAAAAAATCAGGTTGAGGTGATTCAAGCCTCTAAAAATAAATTAAAATATTTTCAACATCAAAAAATATTAAACAGTAACTTCATTAGGCGAATTAGTAAATTTCATGGTATTTTACGGTTCATTTGGTCATTTTTCTGTCTTCTAGTTTTCTGATCTCAACTTTCAAAAATCATATTGCATTCTATTCATGAAAAAATCATGTATAATCTATGTCATTTGAAAGATATATATGCCTTCTTATGGTCATATTTTTCTCATACATTTATTTCACTTGCATAGGGCATAACATTAACTTAAATTGTCAAGGGTCAGAATACTATTGCTACTGAGACAGTTTTGGGAAAACTTACATATCTCTTATTCTATAGTTCCAATCACTTCCAAATTAGTGTCATATGAATCTTAAGACATACATATTTCTATACATGTAAACCACTGAGTTTTTCAAGATCTATATGATTTAATTTTATCTTTTGAAATTTCCAGTACTTAACTTTCAGTTTCAAGTTTTCCCAATATTGCCCTATTCTAAACCCTAAGTTTGAAAACTCACCATTAATTGTACACAACTCCAAATGGGATGAATTATATCTTATTTTAAAGCTTGAAATGCCTTCTATCTGCTATAAAAATCCCTGAAACCTAACATCACATTAATTATAGACCAAGGATGAACAAATCAAACACATCTGGAAAATGTCCTATTTCAATCTATATTGCAATTTGCTTGCCAAAACCCATGCAAATGAACTCATTTTGGCATGAAACTTGGTAGAACATAACTTTGTATCACAAGATCCGGAACTTGAAATTCTCATATATTTTCTACAACATTAACATAATATTCACTATTTTACAACTTCATATAAAACAAGGCACAATTAACAATTCATCATTTTCTTCTTCATGCCTCTTGCTCCTTCCTTAGCTCTTTTCCATTGTTTCTTCCTAGTATGGTCAGTCATTGAAAGGGGGGGGGGTGAGATTCAAAGAATCTCAGTAACGATTACCCATACATGCAATCATATTATCATTTTTATATAACAATATTGAAGAATCATTGATTAAACACACTTGCACATTTAAGTCATATGACTTTACAAAAATTTCAGCAGAGTTTCATTTTGAAAAAAACATCACAAGGAAACAACAAAAGCATCTGACAAAGCATCAAACATATTCAAAGCAAGTATGATAACATAATGCAAGTAGGAAAATAATGCTACCTTTGTGAATCCTCTTACCTTTTCCTTTGGTTCCACCTCTTTCTAATGCCTCCACAATCATTATTAGGCTTCTTCAAACCTAAATACATCATTGAACAACTACTCAAGCTAATGGTTCCATGACTTTCTTTAAAAAGTGTTCATGAAACCCTAATTCTTCAAAAATTCACCAAAAATTCATTCCTAGCCCAAACATGATGAATTATACCTCTATTCCATGTAATTTTTCATCAGGAATCCAAATATGGCCTCAAAATTACAAAATTCCATCTCTAGCTATAGTTACTGTTCATTTCAAATTAAGCTTCACCCTAACAATTTTACTTTCTTAACCTTAAGTTTCTTCATGAAATCAACACTTGTTCCTAAGGTTTTCCACCATGATGAACTCATTTTTGGCATAAAAAACATGAAATTCTAACTCTAATATGATACTTTGCTCTAGCCAAAACCCATGGAAGAAGGAGGAAAAATATTTTCTTAATTTGCAATACAACAAACTAGTACCAATTCCTCATTTCAATTTGCTAGCACATGATTTCCTCTAGGTATATTGCATGAAAACCCCACTTTCTTCACTTCCTATCCATGGCAAAAAAATTTAACTCAAGAGAAGGAGGAAAAAACTTCAACTAATCAACTCCCTACAAGCTAATCTTGAAACTAAAATACTTAAAGAATCAAAGGAAGTAGCTTACCTTGATTGCCTTGATCTACAACTCCACTTCCTCTTCTCACTTCTCTTTTCTTTCTCTCTTTCTTGTTAGGTCTACTAGCTTCCCAAGAGGGGGGTGAATTGGAAAGTTTGAAATTTTCTGCAAAATTATAAAAGAGTGCAGAATATAATAAAGTAGTAAGCAAGGTAGGGGAAAGAAAGACACAAAGATTTATCCTGATTTGGTCTCTACCTCTTGACCTACATCTAGTCCACAAGCTACCCCTTGAGATTTCTACTATCTTGCAAGAATTTAGTGGGCTCCTTGCAATGTCATAGTACAATCTTATGCTCTATTCTAAGAGCTTACAGATTCTTACTTTGCACTTTATCTAAGTGCTTCCCAAATTCCTTGTGAAATCCCCTCACAAGAAAATCTTTTTCCAGATGAAGATAAGATTGTTTACAACAAGAGAAACCTTCTAATATAGAGTATGTTTGATAGTTGAAGTGCAATAAATGAAGTGTGAGAGAGTAGAAGGCTTTGTTTACCGATTTTGGCAGAGTTTCAGTATATACAACGTAATTTTGTTACCCACAACTTCAAATGAAGTTCTATTTATAGATTTTGGTCTTAACTATATGTTAGAGACAAGATCTAGCTATTAGAGATGTTACTTAATAGTTACTCTACAAAACTAGCTGTTTACTAACCACATTTAATGCGTCTAATATCCAAAGTTCAAATTTTGGGGTGTCAACAAATGAATTTCGTAGAGACCATATGTTAAAGACTTTAATGTTGACTTCAAAGTTCATCTGCTCAAAGGTGAAATTCGAATTTTGATCTTGACAAATATTTCCCATGTTAGAATATATGAGTTTTCAAGTTTAAAGTGTCTATGATAAGTATGAATAATTGTTCCATATTGTTATAGTGCACTCGAAATTTGAATTTTGGGGATCCAAAATTCGTCTGTCAGTGAGCAACTTAATATGGCACAAAAATTCCATTTTTTTTAAATTCAAAGTCTGAGCTTTCGAAGTTCGTCTGTCAGAGAAACCTCTTATTAGACTTAGACGTTTTCATTCTAAAGTTCAAATTTACAAATTAGAAGTTCGTCTATCAGAGGGACATCTAATCAGACTTATACATTTTCATTGTGAAGTTTCAATTTTCAAAACCAAAGTTCATCTATCAGAGGGATTGACTTAGAACTCTTTTTGTGCTCTGATATCAGATGAATTTTAACATAACTTTAGACGAATTTTTCATTTTTCATAAATTATGCTTGATTAGAAATTCAAATTTTAATTGGCTAAAATTCATCTGTCGGGGGCAACATCTTTGCAACTTCGAATTTCAGTTATCAAAGTTCAAATTTTCAAAAAAACATATGAAGTTTAACAGTTCAAAATTCATCTGCTCATGAGTATTTTTCAAATTTATCATAAGTTAACATAGGATAGTCGAAAAATACTTATTTAAAATTAGTGAGTGCAAGATCAAAGCCTTTTACTCTATGAACATTGTGAGAAATCCTACAAATAAATCTTGTGCTCATTTCTTCCCAGATTTCTTCGCTTGAGATCTCTTATACTCCTTTGATATCTTCCTTCAAAGCTCCAGTTGTTTGGAATCATCAAAAACCTTGATTTAACATTCTCCCCCTTTTTGATGATGACAAAACAACTTGCAAACTGGATTAGTACTTGAGTTTTCTTTTAAGAGCTCCCCCTCAACATATGCATTAAAGTTCAACGATAAGTGCAGCATATACAATAGATCAGAAGGAAAATAAGGAATCTCATTGAATTAATTTATCAAAGGTTTAGTACAGTGATATGCCATTGCAAACACAGAATTTCAAAGCAAGATTGTCATTCATTACAAGAGATATAGCAAACATAAACAAGCAGTACAAGTAAGACCAAGCAACCCTAGGATCTAGTCACTTCTTCTTAGGCTTGGATTTCTTGCTGTAGGTCTTGCTAGAATGTCCTGCGGTAGTCTTCCCAGTTTGCTCAGATTTCTTCTCCCCCTTTTTGGCATCATTAGGGACTTGAGTGTGTATAGCAGGATGAGGTATTTGTGACATTGGAATTGCATGAAGAGGAATAGGGACAAAAGGCATATCAGGATTAATTTGAGGAAAGAGGTACAGAGGCTTCAGAGCTCCCTTCTTCATCATCAGAGACATCAAGAAGCTCTTGCATTTCCTTTCTAGAAAGAGCCAATTGAGCCCCTCTCTCCTCTGTGAGACCATATACAAAAAGGGGTGAAGGTTGAGGAACAGGAGGAGGAAACATTTAATCAAGCCTTTGTTTTTGAGCTTGCAAAATGGCATCATGTGCAACAGCTGCAATATCCCTACAAAGTACAATGCTTTTTTCCTCAGTAAGAGTAGCTTGAATAATAGGAGCAGAGGTGATGGCTGCTACAAGCTTCTCCATTTGCTCAGATTCTTGAAGTGACAGAATTGATTCCCGAGCATCTTCCACAATAGGTTCATGGGAACTTGCTACCTGAGGAGCCTCTTTCTCCATGTCATAGTCCAAGGATGGATCAGGACTTGTCTCTTTGCTGGAGGCCTATGGAGTGGCCAAAGTTCTAGCAGCCTCAGTAGTAGTGTGTTCACCAAGCTCAGGAGAGGCTAGCTTAAATAGGGTTAGAGGTTTAGGAGTAGGAGACTTGGCAAGCTTAGAGGACCTTAGCTGACGTGGAGCTGATGTAGAGGGAATAGCATTTCTGATGTCTTTATACGCATCAGCAACCACTTTCATGTTCTTGGCCAACTGAAATATCTAATCTTTTAGGTGAGCAAACTTGGCATTTTGCTCATCTCTGATGCTCTGCATGAGTGCAGACAGGCTATCATATAACTTAGTGGTCTTGGTTAGCTTTGCCCAGGTGGAGGGAGTGGATGGCTGAGGTGTCTGAGTGGGCTAAGGTGAAGGAGAAATAGACTGAGAAGGCTGTGGTGAGGGCTATGAGGGTGGAGCAGCCTCAGAGATTCCTGCTTGCTATTGTGAGTGACCTTCCTCAAAGAATAGGTATTCCAGCTCCTTTTCCAATCCACCTACCATCTGTTCTCTCAATTCCCATCCTTTGCAATTCTTTATCTTTGAAGACTTCAGTAGGCTTACCTTTCCTTTTCTGCAGGTGTTGAATTCTTGCATATTGAAGTATTCTGGAGATGATAGAGGCAAAGGACAAAGTGGAATCTTTCCTCTGATCTCTTGCTTTGATCATGTGTTGAAGGATGATATGGCTCATATTAATCAGCTTGCCATGCATGAGTGTAGTCATCACATGTGCTTCAGCCCTTGTGATCAAATTAAAATGTCCTCCTTTATTGAATATGATCTTAGACACAATGTAGTGTAGGATCCTGACTTGAGCACTAAGATCAGAGAGTTTCAGCAAACTCAGAGGAGGCCTATTCTCACACCTTCTGAACAAGGTATTTAGTACTGTACTTTCTTTGTAATTCAAGAAAGGACCACCTTCCTCATCTGCAGTTTTATCCTCATCTATTTACCTTGAGGTGATGATGTCAATCTTCAGGCCATCTTGCCCAGGGATTTCCAATACTTCATTTAAGGTCTCATTAGACAGCCAAATAGTTCTGGACCTCAGATTTACCTCTCATTTCTCCTTTTTGCTGTTGTATATCAGAGCAGCATACCATGTTTTGACAACCTCATCATCATATTTCTCCTTAATTTCCAACAAGTTCTTATATTTTATCATCCATAGCCTAGCATCAAAATTGTTGGAAGTAAGAAATTCTTCCATATTTATACAGTGAGGTTTGATTACCTTCTTGCTGATAAACTTGGTGGCATACTCTTTCAGGATATGAGTATTACTCCATAATGGCTTTGTGGTTAACTGGTATTCCGTTGATTCAGTACTGGAAGAAGAAGAAGTAGGAGCAATAGGGGCAGCAGGTATAGGTTTCTTTGAATATGCTTTGAGATTGGTTTTTTTTCTTTTTGGATGGAGTTCCCTTGCTGGATTTGCCTTTCCTTTTCTAGGTCTCACCTCCCTTGGAGGCATAGTGAGACTTAACTGCTCTCTTTGGTTTGGACTTTCCTTTACCCGTATTAGGATTCTTAACCCTTGCCATTCTTGTGAATAAATGTTACAGAAAGATGCAAGGAGTGGGTTTATAAGGTGTGAAATGAAGTTTAAATGGTGGGAAATAAAGATTCATGAACGGAATTGATGAGAAATTAAGAAAGGAGGTGAATAGACTTGGGAGAAAGACGAATAGGGTTGCGTTTGTTCATAGCGAGACCCTTCATTTTAACTTCTGTAACCATTCAATAGAGGAATTTTGAGGGGTCAAAATTTGAATTTCGAGCAGTTACAAGTTAACCAACACAAAGAGGCTTTTCTGACAGATAAATTTTCTTCATTAAGTTTGTCTAACATAAGTTAAGTTCAAGGAATAAATATCAATAGATGAACTTTGAATCATCAAAGTTTGAATTTTGAGGAGTTACACATTAAGCAATCAGAGAATGAGAAAAGCAATAGATGAATTTCATTTATGAAAGTTTATTTTACATAGACTTGACATAAAAGCATGCTTCAATAGATGAATTTAGTGATTTAAAAATTTAAATTTCACAATTTTGTAAAGAGTCTCTAAAATGCGTATTTTGAGGTAATGAAATTCGCACCAAGAGCATTTTGAACAAAGTCAACATTCTCATTGTAATTTAGAAATTTGAATTTCTAGCAGTCAACATATGAATTTTGAGGGATAAGAAAGTATTGTAACAGTGGAAGCTACTAAAATTCATCTGATAAGCCCCTAAGTTCAAATATTGAGCATACTAATTCATTCAAAAGCATAATTCAACATGGTTATTCGTCTAATAACATCTAAGATGAGAATTTCAGATTTTTGAACTTACAGATAGAGCCTCAAAGTTCAAATTTTTAGCTGTTCTTTAACATCTTTTGATTGTGCAGATCTGATTAACTCTAGTAAACTAATTTGCTATCATCTAGACTCATGTGGTGTACTTGTAAAACATCTTAAACATACTCCGATGCTAAAGTTAGTATTAATTTAATGTCAGAAACTGTAACACCTTATATTAGAGCCCATTTCCCATGTATTAGATCATTTTAAATATCTTTTATCATGGTTTAGAGACTAGAATCATAATATAATAAAATCAGAATTTTTCAAAATTTGGGTACTGTTTACTTGGCAATTTCATGTTACCTAATGAATTTTGAAAATTCATAACTAAATCTAGAAAATTCATCTTGAGGTGATTCAAGTCTATAAAATTTTATTAAAATCATAGATACATGTAAAAAATATAAAACAGTAACTTCATTTGGCCAATTTGTACATTAATTTCGTGGACATTTACTGTTCATTTGGTCATTTTTCTATCTTCCAGTTTTCTGACCTCAACTTTGAAAAATCATATTCCATTCTATTCTATTCCAAATTATGCATACTCTATGTCATTTGAAAGCTACTTATAGACATATTTTTATTATACATTTATTTCACTTACATAGGGCATAACTTTAATTTAAATCATGAAGGATCAGAATCCAACTCTCACTGGGACAGTTTCTGGAAAACTTACATATCTCTTGTTCTATAACTTCAATCACTTCCAAATTAGTGGCATATGGATCTTGAGACACATATATTTTTATACATATAAACCACTGAATATTTTGAGCTCTATATGATTTTATGTTATCTTTTGAAATTTCCAGTACTTAACTTTCAGTTTTCCGTTTTCCCAATATTGTCCTATTCTGAACCCTAATTTTGAAAATTCACCATTTATTGTAAATAACTCCAAATGGGGTGAATTAGGTATCATATTAAAGCTTGAGATGACCTTATCTAGTATAACAATCCCATAAAAATAACCTCATATTAAGTACATAAAAAGGCCAAACTAGGTAGACACGTCTGGAAGATGCCCTGTTTCAATCTATATTGCAATTTGCTTGCCAAAACCCATGCAAAGGAACTCATTTTGGCATGAAACTTGGTAGAATATAACTTCATATCCCAACATCCATAAATGGAAATTTTCATACATTTTTTACAACATTAACATATTATTCACCATTTTACAACTTCATATAAAACAAGGCACAAATAACAATTCATATCATAACATGATAATTTGCACATCAACAACTCATCATTTTCTTCTTCATGCCTTTTGCTCCTTCCTTAGCTCTTTTGCATTGGTTCTCCCTAGCATGGTTAGTCATTGAAGGGGGGGTGAGATTCAAAGAATCTCAGTAGCAATCACCATTCATGCAATCATATTATCACATTAAACATATAATCATCATAAAACATCAAGTGAATACTTTTAAACATTTATGCCATAATATTTTACAAAAATTTTGACAGAGTTTCGTTTTGTATTTTGGACAACCCGGGGTCTCAAAACCCCTCAATGAACTCAGCCAACTTTCTCAAAGCATCATAATTGATCATATCAAACAATAGGCAAGTCATCAAACTCATTGAAAATCATATGACAATATAAGGCAAGAATAGGTAAATTGCTACCTTCATACTTTCTCTTACTCCTCCACTTAATACCAATGCTCCCACTAGCTTCCTTGGGCTTCTTCAAGTCCTAATGCACCGTCAAACAACTACTCAAGCTAATGGTTTCATGACTTTCTTCAAAAAGTGTTCATGAAACCCTAATTCTTCAAAAATTCACCAAAAATTCATTCCTAACTAAAAAATGATGAATTATACTTCTATTCCATGTAATTTTTCATGAGGAATCCAAATATGTCCTCAGAATTACCAAATTCTATTTCTAACATAGTTACTATTCATTCTGAATTAAGCTTCAAAAACCTAAGAATTTCACTTTCTTAATCTTAAGCTTTTTCATGAAACCATCACTAGTTCCTAAGGTTTTCCACCATGAGGAACTCATTTTTGGCATCAAAAACATGAAATCCCAACTCTAAGTGTGAACAGTAACTCATCCCAAAATTAGGGGAATTCAAGAAAAATTGCTACACTTTGTTATACAACAAACTACTTGCATATTCAAGCTTTAAATGAACATACTATCATTTCCCCTATGATTTATGGTTGGAAAACTCCATTTCTTGCTAAATCATGCCATGGACAGAACCCTAAGATAAGGAGGAAGGAAATATAATCCATGGACCATGCTTCAAAGACCATATACTTCAAGCTTGAAGTGGTAGAATTTAACTTACCAACTTGAACCTTTGATTTCCTTGAGCTTTCTTGTTTTCCTTCTCTCTTTTCTCTCTTTTCTCTTTGCGTTTCTCAGCCTCTATTTTGCTGCTGCAACTCTCATGAAATGAAGTGGAAAGATGGTAATTAGATGGTTAATTAGGTGGTTTAATGACATTGCTAATCATGGTTAATTAGCAAAAGTAACCATGCTTACTTTTTGGCCAAAAATTCAACAACTTCTTGAGGAAGTTTTCAAACAAAAACATGCTACCCAAGCTACCTCATTTTCACATAGAGAGTGATTGCTTTAAGTATCCAAGATTGCTAAATTTTTCTTGATCCAGATATATCTTGAACCGGGTAATTTTTAACCGTATCGATAAAACTGCTTTTTATGGTAATTTAGCATTTTTAGGCTACAGGACTATTCTAATTTTATTTTTATATTTCCATAATTATTATATACCAAATAATATCTATGTATGACCCATATCCTGTCTCGGTTACCTTTTAACCATCGATAGTGCCCACAGTTTACTTTATCGGTTTACTATTACTTTTAGACACTCGGCACTGATTATTTCTTTATTCTTGAACATTAACCCTCAGTGCCATATACCATTAGACTTCTCTTATTGAGGGCTTCGTTTTGACATTAATTTTACATATTTACAAAATTACCCCTGACCCGGGGTTAAATTATAATTTCTAAAACTTTTGAGTCATTAGGTGTAATTTTCCCCAAGGGCTTTTCTATTTCTTCTCCCCATAATTTTTATGAATTTAGGGACATAGATATCATTTTGAACTTCTTTAGGGGCAAAAATATAATTTTCTTATTTTTCCATTTAACTATAAAAAATGACCTCTTTGCAATGGTATCTGCCCATTTTTGCAAAATCACTATATATTTCTAGTTATTTTAACTTTTTGGGGATGTTACAGAAACTTTAAATGAGTTTAGTTAGAGGCTTGTTTACAATTTATTGGGATTTACCATTTCCAATTCTTTTTTGATTTTGCAGTGTCTATCTTCTACAAGTGGCTTAGTCAGAATGTCTGCAATTTGATCTTCAGTAGGGATGTATTTTAATTTGATGTCTCCTTTCAAAACATGATTCCTTATGAAGTGATGTCTTAATTCAATGTGCTTTGTCCTTATAGATTCTTTATGATGTTGATAGCACTTTGATTATCACATTTTATTGGTATCTCCTTCATCTCAATCTCAAGATCTTTAAGTTGCTGCTTCATCCAAAGGACTTGAGTACAACAACTGCCTGTTACTACATATTAGCTTCTACTGTGGAAAGAGCAATATTGTTCTGCTTCTTGCTAAACCATGAAACCAAAGATCCTCCAAGAAACTAACACATTCCACTTATACTTTTTCTGTCAGTTTTGGATCCAGCAAAGTCAGCATCAGTATATCCTATGAGCTCTTTTCCATTGCCTTTTGGATACCAAAGTCCCATCTGTGATGTTCCAATTAGGTATCTGAAAATTCTTTTCACAACTGTTGCATGTGACTTTTTGGGACATGATTGTAACCTTGCACACATACAGACACTAAACATAATGTCAAGTCTACCAGTTGTTAGGTATATTAGTGAGCCAATCATTCTCCTATACTAAGTTATATTAAAGGGCTTTCCTCCCTCATGCATGTCATGTTTTGTTGCAGTAGCCATAGGGGTCCCCATTAATTTGGCATTTTCCATTCCAAACTTTTTCAGCAGCTCCTTCAGATATTTTGATTGATTGAAGATGTCATCATCACATTGTTTAAGTTGCAGTCCAAGGAAGAAGTTGAGCCCACCCATCATTGACATTTCAAATTCACTCTATATTAACTTAGAGAAATTCTTGTAAAGAGATTCATTAGTAGCACCAAATATAATATCATCAACATAAATTTGAACAATAAGTAAGTCTTTATTTTTCTTCTTAGTAAATCGAGTTGTATCTACTTTTCCTCTATTAAATCCCTTTTCAGTCAGAAAATTACTTAGCCTTTCATACCATACTCTAGGAGCTTATTTTAAGCCATAAAGAGCTTTCTTCAGTTTATAAACATAGTTTGGCTTTGTTGAGTCCTCAAACCTTGGAGGTTGATCAACATAAACTTCTTCCATGATATATGCATTCAGAAAAGCCTCTTTACATCCATTTGATATAGTATTATGTCTTTCATGCATGCATAGGCCAAGAGGATTCTTATTGCTTCCAATCTTGCAACTAGAGCAAAAGTTTCCTCATAATCTATGCCTTCTTCCTGATTATATCCTTTGGCCACTAGTCTAGTTTTGTTTTTGATAATTGTTCCTGATTCATGAAGTTTATTTCTAAATACCCATTTAGTTCCAATAATTGGGTGATCTTTGGGTCTAGGCACTAAATCCCAAACTTAATTTCTTTCAAACTAATTAAGTTCATTTTGCGTAGCCAGTATCCAATATTCATTAGTTAAGGCTTCTTCAGCACACTTAGGTTCAATTTGAGAAATAAATACACCATTATTTATTTGATCTCTAAGTTGTTTTCTGGTTTTAACATTCTCTTGAACTCCCCCAATCACTTGATCAATTGGATGACTCCTTTGATATTTCCAAGCTCTAGGAAGTTATTGAGAAATTTCTTCATTGTTTTCATATTCAATATCTTTCTCCTAAATATCTTCTTCTACATCGGTAGAATCAGATATTTTGGGAGTTTCAATTTTATCTTCTCCAAAAAAATTCAAGTTCTTAAAGCTAGAAATGAGATGATCTTCATCAATGACATGCTTGGAAACAGTTTCATTTTCAATAAAGATAACATGCACAAATTCTTCGATAGCTCTAGTCTTTTAATTGAAAACCCTATATGCTTTACTTCTACTAGAGCAGCTAAGGAATATACCTTCATCTGATTTGGCATCAAGCTTACCTAGTTTCTCTGTTCCATTGTTGTAGATGAAGCATTTGCATCTAAACACATTCAAGTGTGAGAGGTTTGGCTTCCTTCCTTTGTATAACTCTATCTTCCCTAGAATTGGTCTGATGTAGGCTCTATTAATGATGTAGTTTACTATGTTTACTGCATCAGCCCAGAAAACATGAGGAAGTTTTTTTTCATTCAGTATTGCTCTAGCCATTTCTCCGATTATTCTGTTCTTTCTCTCCACTACTCCATTTTGCTGAAAAGTCTTTGGTGCTGAGAAGTTATGACAATTCCACGCTCTTTACAGTACTCTAGAAAGCTTGACTTTTTGAATTCTCCTCCCTGATCAGACCTGATAGACACAATGGAAATAAATTTCTCATTTTGTACTTTCTTAGCTAAGGTTACAAATGCATCAAATGTTTCATTCTTGGAAGAAAGGAACAAAGTCCAAGTAACTTTAGAGTAATCATCTACAGTCATAAGCACATACAGGTTCCCACCAATGCTTTTCACTCTAGATGGTCCTATCAAATCCATATGAAATAATTACAGTGGTCTAGATGTGGTGATTACATTTTTAGGTTTGAATTATGATTTAGTTTATTTCCCTTTGAGACATGCATCACATTTTTTATCCTTTTCAAAAGAGATTTTGGGTAAACCATTAACTAAATCATTCTTAATTAATTTTGTTAGTTGGTTCATGTTAAACATGTGCTAGTCTTCTATGCCTCAACCAACTATTATTATCTTTACTAATTAAACATACAGAGTCTAAAGTGGGAAGTTCATCAAGATCAATAGTATAGCAGTTACCATCCCTTTGAGCTTTGAGAATTACTTTGCGATCACTTTTTTGAATGACCAGGTAGAATTTTGAGTCAAACAATACCCAATTCCCTTTGTCACATGTATGACTCATACTCAATAGATTGTGATTAAGGCCAACTACAAATAGTACCTCTTCTATAGATGTTTTAGGATTCTTGCCCACAATACCAATGCCAACTATTCTGCCATATTGGTCACCTCCAAAGGTCACCTTTCCTCCTTTCTTTTCTCTAAAGGTGATGAACTTCTCCTTATCACCAGTCATATGTCTTGAGCAAGCACTGTCTATATGCCATTTGTTGCTTTTGCTAGCTCTAAGACAAACCTGTAAAACAAAGTTCAATTTTTCTTTTTAGGTACCAAAATCTGCTTGGGTCCTCTTCTGTTAGTGGCATTTTCCCTAGATACATATGTATCTTTGGGAACTCATTCTACCTTCCTGCCAAGTCCATTTTTCCTTAACAAACATGAACTAGAAACATATCCCTTGTTATTGAAGTGGCAGGTGATAAAGGGACAACTAGATTGCAATGTCGAAAGAAAGCAATGCAGATATTATTTTTGTTTTACATATTTTGTTTGGACATAAGATTCAATGGATTTTGAGTTGTAACTTTTCTTCTTATGTCCATCAGCATGCACAAAATGTCTCATATGTAAATTTTGATTCTTCTTTTGATTCTTTTTCTTAACTGCACAAGGATCATAGCCAAGTCTAGCTTTTCCTTGTGGAATTCTCTAACTTTTTAATAAAGCAAATAACATATCTTTACCCTTAGTGAGTTAAGCCATGCTTTTCAAAAGATATTCATTGTTTTTCTTCAGTTCAGTGCATAATGTATAACAAGCAGATTCAGTTCTATGTAAAGATGCAGTGTAAGATATTTTGCAATCAGATTCTAACTTGCTAATCTTCTTCTTAGCCAGTTTTAATTCTTTTACAGTTTTAATGAACTCATCATGCAGATCATGAAATGCATCAAACAATTCAGAATAGGAACATTCATATTCATTTACCACATCTTCATGATCACCGTTAGATGAGTTTGGAGTTCTTCATATGCAAGTACCATCAAGCAGATGTTCATAATTTCTTCCTTATCTTCATTTTCTTTATCTGAGCTGTTGCCCCAAATTGATGAGGTGTATGTCTTTTTCTTGTTGCCTTTGTCAACAGCTTTCTTTTCTTTTTCTTGGTTCTTCAGGAATTATGGACAATCCAATTTGATGTGACCTTGCTTCTTGCATTCATAGTAGGAAACAAGCTCTTTGCCTTCTTTCTTATTGTCTGTAGCTGCTCTTTTCTTGAAGAATCTGTTATTTCTCTTTTTATTATAGAACCTTCCAAATTTTCTGACTAACATAGCAAGAGTCTCTTCATCCAGTTCTTCATCATCATCAAATTCTTCTTCTTTTTCTTCTGCAGCTTTCAATGCAAGTAACTTTTTCTTCTTATCTTGACTAGTTTCCTTGAGGGATTTCATCTTACCCTTATACTCTTCAATACTATCGAAGAGAGCTGTGACAAAAGCCATTGACTCTCCTCTAGCTTCTTCTGTAGCTTTTACTTTTGGTTGCCATTCCAGAGGAAGAGCTTTAAGAATTTTTCTAACTTTCTCTAGCTGTGTATATTCCTTGCCAAGACTCTTCAGCTAATTCACAGTGAGGGTGAATCTCTTTTACAGTTCTTTGATGCTTTCACCTTCCATCATTCTGAAGCTTTCATATTCACCAATATAGGAGTTTAGTTTGTTCTCCCTTACACTAGTAGTTCCTTCGTGGGCAATTTCTAGAGTGTCCCACATTTCTTTAGCTGTGGTACATTGAGATACCCTGTAGAATTCATCTTGATTGAGTGCACTGACCAGGCAGTGTTTGGTTTTGTAGTTAAGTAGAATTCTTCTCTTATCTTCTTCATTCTATTTCTCTTCTGGCTTTTCTTTGTATTTGCCATCATCCTGTAGCTTTATTGCGATAAAATCCCCCTTCTGGATGGCTAACCAAATATCTAAGTCAATGAACTGGAGATAGATTTACATTCTCATCTTCCAGTATCCATAATGTTCTCCACTGAAGCCAAGAGGTCTATTTGTATTATTTCCTTTAGGAAGAATACCTTCTCCAAAGCCAGCCATTGATTCTCCCAAATTGTCAGATTCTTCACTTGGGAGTCCGGGTTCTGATTCCACTTGTTAAGTCTGCTGGCTTTTCAAGAGGGGGGTGAATTGAGAAATTTGAAATTTTCTGCAAAATTATAAAAGAGTAGTGAAAGCAAAAGTTGCAGAAAAACAAAGTGCAGACTGTAATAAAGCATTAAGCAAGGTAGAGGAAAGAAAGAGACAAAGATTTATCCTGGTTCGGTCTCTTCCTCTTGACCTACTTCCAATCCTCAAGCTATCACTTGAGATTTTTCACTATCCTACAAGAATTTAGTGGGCTTCTTGCAATGCCACAATACAATCTTGTGCTTTGTTCTATGAGCTTATAGATTCTCACTCTGCACTTTAGCTAAGCGCTTCCCAAATCCCTAGTGAAACCCCCTCACAAGAAAATCTTTCTTCCAATATGAAAATAAGATTCTTTACAACAAGAGAAACTCTCTAATATCGAGTATGTTTGATAGTTGAAGTGCAATAAATGAAGTGTGAAAGAGTATAAGGCTTTGTCTATGGATTTTGGCAGAGTTTTAGTATATACAAATGAAGTGTGAGATGTATGTCTTTTTCTTGTTGCCTTTGTTAACAGCTTTCTTTACAGATTTTGTTAGAGGCAAGATCTAGCCATTAGAGACATTACCTAATGGTTACTTTGTAAAACTAGCTATTCACCGACTGCATTTTTTCTGTCTGACATCGAAAGTTTAAATTTTGGGGTGTCAATAGATGAATTTCACAGAGACCATAAATTAAAGGCTTTAACATTGAACTTCAAGGTTTGTCTGTTCAAAGGTGAAATTTGAATTTTGATCTTAACAAATATTTCCCACGTTAGAACATACGAATTTTGAAGTTCAAAGTGCTTTTGATAGGTGTGAACAGTTATTCTATATTACTACAGTACACTCAAAATTTTAATTTTGGGGATCCAAAATTTGTTTGTCAGTGAGCAACTTAATATGGCACAAAAGTTCTTCTTTTCAAAATTCAAATTTTGAGCTTTCAAAGTTCATCTGTCAGAGAGACCTCTTATCAGACTAATACGTTTTCATTCCAAAGTTCAAATTTACAAAGTAGAAGTTCGTCTGTCAAAGGGACATCTAATCAGACTTATACATTTTCATTCCAAAGTTTGAATTTTCAAAACCAAAGTTCACCTGTCAGAGGGACTAACTTAGAACTCTTTTTGTGCTCTAATTTTAGATGAAATTTGCCATAACTTAAGACGAATTTTTCATTTTTCACAAATTATGCTTGACTCAAAATTCATATTTTAATAAGCTGAAATTTATCTATTAGAGGCAACATCTTTGCAACTTCAAATTTCAATTATCAAAGTTTGAATTTTCGAAGAGACATATGAAGTTTAACAGTTTAAAATTTATTTGTCAGTGAGCATTTTTCAAATTTATCATAAGTTAACATAGGATAATCAAAAAACACTTATTTAAAACTAGTGAGTGCAAGATCAAAGCCTTTTACTCTTTGAACACTATGAGAATCCTAGAAATTAATCTTGTAGTCATTTCTTCTTGGATTTCTTTACTTGAGATCTCTTGTGCTCCTTTAATATCTTCCTTTCAAGCTCCAGTTGTTGGGAATCATCAAAAAACTTGATTATAACATTTCTTTCATATGTTTTTCTCTCTCTATTTGCTGTTGAATGGCTCGTGAGGATGGCAAGAAAAGAGAGGGATTAAATGGTTTAATCACACACTAATTAAGCACTTAACACTAATCACCTTTCTTAGCCAAAAGTCAAAACTTCCTTTACAAGTTTTTGGCCAAAAATTCATGACTTCCTTAAGAAGTTCTTGGGCAAAAATATGAGCTACTCACACACCTAAGAGTGGTATTTGTGTGTCCCCATACTACTCAATTTTTCTTGGTCTAGATATATCTTGAACCAGGTAATTTTTAACTGTACCGATAAAATCTCTTTTTACAGTAAATTAGCATTTTTGGGCTACAGGACTATTCTAATTTTATTTTTATGTTTTCTTAATTATCCTGTCCCAAATGATATCTATGTATGGCTCATATCTTATCCCAGTTACTTTTTAACCATCTGTGGGGCCCACAATCTAATTTATCGGTATTTAGTTACTTTTGAATACTCATCACTGATTATTTCTTTGTCCTTTAATATTAACCCTTAGTACCATATACCATTAGGCTCATCTCGTTGAGAGCTTCGCTTTGGCAATAATTTTACATATTTACAAAATTATCCATAACCTGAGGTTAAATTATAATTTTTGAAACTTCGGGTCATTAGGTGTAATTTTTCTCTAGGGTTTTTCTATTTCCCCTTCCACATAATTTACATAAATTTAGGGACATGAATATTGTTTTCATAATTTTTTAGGGACAAAGATATAATTTCTCATTTTTCCGTCCAACCGAGAAAAATGACCGTTTTGCCCTTTTTCACGTAAAATGGTATCTATCCATTTTTATAAATTTCTTATGCATTTCTAGATATTTTAGTTTCCTTGGGATGTTACAGCCCAGCCTTGGCGCCGCATTGCCCCCTTGCTGATGCCATATTAGCAAAAGTTCAACTTCTAAGGTGAATTTTTGATACGCATAACTTTATACTTTGACCTCCGATTAACCTGATTCCAACTCCTACAAGTCAATCTTGTCCCAATCTAACCATGGATACTAATTTCATCACAATCCATCTCCATTTGGGGATTTTGGGCACCTGATACCATTTTGATCACTTTTTGACCAAAACTCACCATTAACAACTTTCAATTCCCACCAAAGGCAAATGGGCACTCAGAGACCATTCACACAGGTCCTAACCGATTTAACCAACTGGTTCAAAAAGGTTTCACCTCAAAAGAACCCTAAAGAGGTTTCACCTTAAAAGAATCACTTTTCTAAGATTTGACCCCCTTGAACCCCAAATTCACTTAATGGGCTATGTGCCCTAAAACATACCAACAAGGCCCAAATCCATTTTGGGCTCACACACATGATTAATTCTCCCCACAATTACACACACCAACCATATACAACTAATATCAAGACCATCCTCACATTCATTCATCATACATAAATATATATACTACATCATTCATATCAACCATCATCAATAACATACATCCATTACAATCACCTCATTCTACTTGGCTCAACATACATAGACCACACAAATACTACCAAGACTTAAGTATTCCCTTGTCTGAGATACTACTCCCTTGTCTTCCCCAGACTAGTGTCAAAACCTTCATTTAAAATGTTAGTTCATGTGAAAGGGATGTAAGATAAAGTTTCAGTAACCGGGGACAACCACAAGCAACAAATATATATTTCATACAATAATACCATGTATGCAATATGAAATGGAATGCACGTCTCCCTTATACATGGTTAAAACCATAAGATGTTGTAATAACATGACATTTCATATAGGTGACTCCCTTCCAACAGTCAGTTAAGACTGATTCCGGGATATCACCAAGCTCACCTTACATTAGTGCACCCAACCAAAGATAACACTAATGCTCAGACCGTGGTCCTCTTTCCCCTTTCCCACCACGAATTGGTGGCAATTTAGAGAATGTGCAGTTCACTGCTAGCCTTTTCCTCTTGACCATAGGAGGCGATTTAGCTGTAAGGATCTCATCCTTATCCTCCCTAATCATATATATATCCTAACCTTATCCTCCCTAATCATGTATCATCATATATCATATCATCATCACCACTCGATCACCATACATCTCATAATACCATGTGGTGATGTTCATGCTATATCATCTTATAATCATCATCATGTTTTCTCAATGTCATGCTATGCATCATATAATGTCACATCATCATCATCTCTAATCATCGTCATAATCATCATCATCTAATATAATGTCTAGCCATGTGCATACCACAATATATAGAAAAACCATACATATACATAACAATATTGTGGTATGAAAGGAAACATTCATATATACACATATATACTAACATATGATATATACAATACAAACACCTGATTACCTCTAGTTGTTAATACCATACACGCGCGATTCCACCAGCTCCTTGGATTGTCCAACTCAATGGTACTCCTTGGGTCAACCAAATAATATCTATAACATCATAATACCTCAATTAACATAATATACTACTTAACCAAAAACCATAATTTGACTATATAGGCCTAACCCAAGGTTTCAATACCCTTTCCATACATCATTGAGCTCTTAAAGACCATTTGAACTCTAATCAACCACACACACTTTGGATTTCATGCTTCCACACATAATACAAGGTTAGGGTTTATCCCAAATCACACATACTCCCTCAAAAACTCATACTCAAGCATCATAAACACTAAATCACACTCCATTGATCCCATTTCATCCATTTTAATAAGTGGATTTCAGCCAAAACTGAAAATCCCAACATATCCCCAAAATATCCAACTCAAAACCGAAGAAAAATGGAGAGGGAGAAGCAAAGATCATTTACCAACAATTAATCAAGCTCCTGGAGGTCAGAAATCACTACTAAGGGCTGAAAATCATGAACCCTAGCTCTGCTTCTTCTTTCTCCCTCCATCTCTTTCTCGCTCTCTTGTTCTTGGTCAAACTAAAATATTTCAGATTTAAACAAATTTTTCCCCACTCTCCGTGGCGCTAGTATGCTTACCGTGGCGTGGAGCTTCACCGCCTAGAAAAATTTAACAAAATTCAAACTCACTCACCACGGCGGTCCTACCTTACATCGTGGCATCATTCTCTTCTATCTCCAATTTGAGCTTTTACTCTGTCCTGGTCCTTCGGTTCTCCACACAACACCAATTACACTTAGTTAGCCAGAGACTAAGTTGAGATAATGTAATGAGGGTTGTTACACACGTCTCGTGTGGCGCCCCTTTCTTTTTGATCTGTCTTTTCTTTATCTCTCTCTATGGCACACTTGACAGCACTAAACCCTTCCTTTTCTTCATTCCTAGGATAAAACTACACTTAAATACCCTAGATTAAAACTACCTATAAAGACCCAAAATTAAATATTTCCAAATTTATTCTTAAAAATAAAAATAAAATCTAAAATAATTAAGCTTCAAAAGATGTCTCCAAAAATAATTTTCATATAATCTGCACAAAATAAAATAAAATAAACTAGAAACATTGTGCAAAAATATACAATATGAATTTAAATCCAAGATTGAGTTAATAAATCAGATAAATCCAATGAATTCCAATTTATTGAAAATTAAGATAAATTATATTAAATTAAGCTCAAATAATTTGCACAAAATAAAATAATAGTCAATATCCACAATGTGCAAAATGATTAAATAAGAATTTTAAACATAAAATCGAAGAATTAATCAAATAAATTCCATTAATCAAAAATTGGCTAATAAAATAAAATGTAGTCCAAATACTCTTAATTAGCCAAAATTCATTAATAAAAGGACTAAGAAATGATGATAAATATATATAAAAACACGATTTAGCAATTCCCTCACACTTAGCTTTTTTGCACTCCTGAGCAAAAACTCAACTCAGAACAAAAGTATGAGCAAAGGTGTAAAACTATGGACACTCAAAATGAAGATAAAGACAAAACAGGGACATGAAAGTTGCAAAGCTAGAAACAACTTAAGCTCTAAAGACCCCAACACTAAAAAATAATCTTTCCTGAATTCTAAACACGCAAGTAGTATGGCAATTTCATTTGACAAAGACAAATCAAAGACAAGTAACCCCTCATAGGATAGGTATATACTCTCAGCTCACAAAAGTGTGTAAGCTTAGTGTTTCACTCAATTTCAACCTATCAAAACCTCACTACCATAAACTTGTTTATCTTCTCAATCTCCACTAACCATGCCATATGTGATGCACAAATCAAAACGACTTTATTCAAGGTTGTAATAGGGCTCGGGTAAAGGTATGGTAGGAAAATATGAGAAAAATGAGTGAAAACCTTAAGAATATAAAAAGCATTAAGTAAGCAATAATGTGGAATGAATGAATAAAATAACTTAGTTTGTATTTTTTTTCCTCTTGTTTTTTTTCTTTCCATTTTTTTCTTTTTCTACTTCTCACTTCTTTTTTTCTTTTTTATATTGTTGTTTTCTCTTTTTTTTCATTTATTTTTGTTTCACTACTTTTTCCATAACCCAAACTATCCACTATGTATACATTCGTTCATCCGAACAAATATAATATGATGCTTTTCAATTCCTTAGGTAAGGTGGGAAAGGAAAGAAATTATTTTTTCTTTTTTTTTAATTTGGGTGAAATTTGAAAGAAAATGTCTAGGCTCAAAGGGGTAAAACGATGGATAAAATGTATGGGTTAGCTATTTGGCTAAGTGGGTAACAAAGAAATGAATGCCTAAATCATCTTTATGCATGCATGTGCAATTGTAGTTTTAATCAAGAATCAAGACAAGTTCTAGAGTGATAATCAAAATAGGTGAATACACACAAGAAAGAATAATAATAAGGCCCAAAATCCTCTCTAGGCTAATGAACTACTTAAATCAATCTATCTTAACCAAACGTATTGCCAATTTACTTGAATTTAAGGAAAATAAGACTAATTACCAATCATGCTAAAATCCTTCAAACCTAAATTGCGTCTAACTCACAATTTTCATACCATAAAAAATAGAACCAAAAAAAAACAAAAACGAAAATGCAAAGAAACAACTAGACAAAAGCAAAAAGAAAACACCAAAATCAAGAAACTTATTTTTTCCCTCCCCCACACTTAAATTTCACATTGTCCTCAATATGAACCAACCAGCCAATAAGTTTAAGACATGAAAAATATAAGAGTAAGGGAAAAGGAAACATGCTAATATAATTCAAGTGATATTGATGAAATGGAGCTTCTCCACAGTGTGCTCTTGGAAGCCCTTATAAAAGTGCTTTAATCTCTGCCCATTCACCATGAATCACTTGCTTGTAAAATTGTCCATGATCTCAACAGCACCGAATGGAAACACATGAGTGACTACATAAGGACCTGTCCATCGAGAACCAATCTTTCCCGGCATAAGCTTTAGGCAAGAATTGTAAAGCAACACTTTTTCTCCAACATGGAACTCCTTCCTTGTGATCAACTTATCATGGACAAACTTAATTTTCTCTTTGTAGATCCTTGAATTCTCATAAGCCTCCAAACGAATCTCTTCAAGCTCTTGTAGTTGAAGTTTCCTTTGAGATCCTACTTTATCCAAGTCCATGTTGCATTTATTTATAGCCCAATATGCCTTATGCTCAATCTCAACAGGCAAGTGGCATGCTTTCCCAAAGACTAATATGTAAGGTGATGTAATATCCCTATTTTTATGAGATGTTGTAAAATAAATAAAAGATGATAAATGAAGTAAGACGAAAAGGCTATATATAATTGAGCTTTAGAAGGAATTAATTTCTTATCTAATTTTTAAAAAAAGTTATGTTTCATTCTTAATTGGAATTAATTTTTCATAAAGTCCTTAGCAGAAATTAATTCCAGAACTAACCCTGGAAAATATGCAATATATCACTTGAATGAAAGCCCGCTTCAAGTTGAGCGTAACGGTATAAGTATTGCATTCTTGGGTGGTCTAGGTTAAGAGATAGACCAATTTGAAGTTAATGTGAATAGTAAAAAAGAAATAATAAAAAATTAATCTTTGGGTAAAATTATAAGAAAGTGCCCAAAAGAATTAATAATTATATTTTTGACCTAGTTTAGGGCAAAACAATTATTTCTCAGATTAGAAGAAAAATGTGAATATTACATTTGAACCCCAAGAAAAAAATGTTGATGTCATAAAATGTATGAGTAACTGGAAAAAAATGAGAGACACCGTTAAGCGTGAAGAAGGGTAAAGATCATTTTTCCAGGTTAAACGGAAAAATGAGAAAATTATTTTTCCCCCAAGAACTAAGAATGCTTGCAATTTAGTCCCTCAAGGAAGAAAGTCAGGTGGGGAGGAAATGAAAATAAGTTTGGGAAAAATTATAGCTAATGACCTGAAAGTTTTAAAAATTACAAATTTTCCCTAGGTCAAGGGTATTTTTGGAAAGATGAAAATTATAGTCAAAATGAAGCTCTCAAGGAGATAAGCCCAATGGTATATACTATGGAATTTAATGAGATCAAAATAATTCTTATTGGGTAATTAAGTTTTAATATTAATATTTTACATGATAAAGGTTATTTGGACTGCAAAAAGAGGCAGTATTAATTCAAAAAAAGTGAATGGGCCTTACTAAAATATATTTTAAGTGAAGAAAATGATTTTAGTTCAAAAGATATCTTTGGCTAATCCTGTACCAATATAATGATAATTTTAACAAAAATAATCAATCGGTACGAGCGAACTCAATTGGTAAAGGGTATATTGATCTATAAAAGTTATTAAAGTAATTTTTGGCTAAGAATGGCATAAATGGCGTGCTGTAGCTAATAAAGGACCCTAATGGAATTAGTTAAAAGCTTTATTAGACAAAAAGTAATCAAAGTCAAAGATTTAATTAACTAAAGTAACTTTATGATTGATTAACACTTAATCACCTTGGTTAAGCTTTCAACATGTCTTCTTCAGCTCAAAACATGCACAACTAGAGGTGAGAAAAGGGGAAAGAAGGCGTGAAAGAGAGAGAGCAAAAGAGAGAAGGAAAAATCACAAGTTTGATCCCAAACTCTTAAGGTAAGTTCCTTTAGTGATTATCTTACATCTACTTAAGTATGGTAGTGTTTCATGCAGTATTTCTCTCTATTTTTGCTCTGAAAATTTCTGCCTAGAGAGAGAGTAGAGAGAGAAAATGAAGCCATGAAGAAAATGCTCCATGAAAAGTGTTGTATAGGCTTCAAGATGCAAAGATATATCCTTAGATTGCAGATTTATTGAGTTGTGATATTTCTACAATTTTGCTGAGTTTTCTGTTGAATTAGGGTTTGAATTAGGAAGGGAATTTCATGATTTTGACCCCAAAAATGGATTCCTTGGTTCCAAAATAGATAGATACAAGTATGTTGTACAAGAAAAGTTCAAAGAAAAATAAAGTAAAAATTTTAGTCCAAGTATGCACACTTTGTGAATGAGGTTATGTAATTGGTGACTAATGGCCTCATTTTGTGACACTACAGGATTCAAAGAAGTGTTACAAGTTCAAAGGAAAGGTATGCAAAGTTTGGAAGGATTGAAAAGCTAAAAGGTAGTTTACTAACCTAATCTTGCATTATATGGTTATATAGTTGCAATGGTTTTAATGTTATACAAAATGTTTGCAATGATGTTATGTGATGATTTGTTGATATAAACTGAGTTATTTGAGGGGTTTTGTGACCCCGGGATGTCCAAAATGTAAGGGGAAATTTTGTCCAATTTTCTATAAAATGTTTTAAGCATAAATGATTCTAAATGTTTGAATGATGATTTGATGAAGTGTGCTTGCATTATATGATTATATATTTGCTTGATTAATGGTAACTACTGAGATTCTTTGAATCTCATCCCTTCCAAATGTTTTCTATATTTAGGCCAAGCAATGTAAAAAGTTCATGAAGAGCCAAAAAAGAGGAGGAAGAAATTGATGGAAATTATGTTCTTGCAAGGATTGATGTTAATTTTTGATAATATGTATAAATTTGTATGCAGAGGATGAATCATGTATACTGATGCAAGTATGTTCCTTGAGATACCTTTTAATATTATGTATGAATATGGTACAATGAATGATGATGTATATATGATATGAAGCTTACTTTGCCAAGACATGGATGGAGATATACAATTTGGATACCCTGACAGATATGTAGGTACTGTTCATGTAAGACAGGGCAACTAGTTTAAGACACAAGTATAGTTTTAAAATGGTCTAAAGAGCACTCCATTTGGAGATATGTATAAATTATAGTGATTTTTCAAAGTTAGGGTTCATAACAGGAAAAGATTGGAAAAACTGGAAACTGAAAGTTAGGTGCTGAAAAATTCAAAAGATAATATAAAATCTTGCAGAGATCCAACAATTTAGTGGTTTGTATCTATAGAAAGGCCTATGTTTGAAGTGCCACTGATTTGGAGGTAATTGGAGTTATATGATAGGAGATATAAAGGTTCTTCCAAAATTATTCTAGCAAAAGTGGAATTCTTACCCTTTATGATTTAAGTTAACACCATGCCCTGTGCAAGGGAAATAAATGTACAAGAAAAATATGTCTAAAAATTGTACATTTAGGGCTTTCATATGACATAAATAATGCATGATTTAGCTCAGGATATAAAAAGATATGAATTTTTAAATATAAGGCCAAAATCCTAGGAAGATATAAAAAGACTAAATGTATAGTAAATTTTAAGGAATAAATTGTATAAATTGGCCCAGTGAATGTACTATTCCATATTTTTACCATGTATAGAAGGTTTTGATATGTTTTTAGAGACTTAAATCACTATGAAATAATTTTTTTAGAATTAGTTATGAAATTTCAAAATTCATCGGGTAAAATGGAAATGACATAATGATAAAGTACCCGAAATAAAGAAAAATCTGTTTCGATATTTTAATGCAATCAAGTCTCTAATTATACAATAATGGACATAATTGCAGTCCAATACATGGGAAATGGACTTATGTATAAGGTGCTACATTTTTTGTATCAGAGCTAAAAGTCTAGGCTCTTAGAGCAAAGATTTAAGCTAATCTCTGCAGGATAATACATATTTTAAAGTTAAAGTATTTCCCCTATAAATGTTAAAATGCTATCCCTTATAGCAACCTGACCTATGAATGTTTTAGTGGCATAAGAAACTAGTCTTAAGGATCACTAAAGGTAGTTGCTGGATTAGTTGAGGATGCTTTACAAATTAATTTACCTTAGGTCTTGAATCCTTTCAGAGTTAGATTGCAGTTAGATCCTATCAGTAAATAGATGACTTAGGATCACAGAGGTTTCTAGTAGGGCTCAGAGATCACAGTAGATCTCATGGTCGCAGTAGACCAATTATGAGTTTGTAGTAAACCTCTAAAAAGAATGAGAAAGATTACGGAGCCCTACAGTACTGATAGTTCTCTGAACGAGGATGACTTAAGATGTTTTTATAAAGACATGAAACCTCATTAATCAATAGCTAATATGAATGTTTACTTAAGGCTACGTTCAAATGCCAAGCCACTGACCTGGAAGTAACTAAAAAGGTGATGGTAGGTGGTGATAATGAGAATGAGAAGCAAGATCACACTTATTAGGTAATATCAGTGGCAGAATGCTTCTAGTAATGAATGTAAGAGGCCAGCAAGGAAAAAAATGATAGTAATAAAGAAAAGTAATGAGAAAAGAGTTAATGGGGGAAAATTAATATATAATTTAAAAGAATGTAAGTTACAAAAGAAGAATGAGTAATAACCCAGGTGAAGGAAAATGGCCTGAGTCTAATCAGAGTCCTATGAAGGAAAATGTAGGACCTAAGATGCCAATATGATGATTGCTAAATGGAAGGATTACCTGAGCTTAAGAAGTGACTTAATAATATTGGTCTTCTCAAGTATAGCCACACTAGATGCAAGTAAATGCACATCAAGGTAAAGTAAAAGTTGTGCTAAGTAAGTTTGGGCTAGAGGAATTATTTGAAGGAAAAAAATAGCTTCGCCCAACTAAACCAAGGACTCCAAATCCAAAGGAATAATAGAACTACTTTAAGAAATATCAGGATATATCTGGAAGACAAGTTTAATTTCTAGATCTCCTGAGTACTATGATAGAAGCAAAATAATGTTTTGAAGGGCATCATGATCATTAGCTCCTTGGAAGTGAATGGATTGAGCCAGTTGTTGTTGCTATATAGAATCATGAGCTACAAAAGTCTCAGAGGATGAAAATAATAGTAGTAAGTTTGATACCAGTATGGAAACCTCATAAGTTCAATATGATGATAAGGATGAAAAGTATATGTACAAGTGATACACAGCCATGGTTTTGAACCAAGAGGTATGTAGTAAGGTATTAAAGTAGTGAAGTAGAAAGACCAGGGGCAAAGGAAAAGGATGAAACAAGCAGTCAATGAAACTTGCTAAGTGCAATTATTAAATGCAAGATAAGAATGGTTAAGATTTGAAGAGGTGTTCAATAAAGATAGGTAGCACAAGCATGGACTTCTCAAATGATCTAGTGACAGTAAAGAAAGGTACCCCCAACTGAGATTCCATATAAATGATCCTTATGATCTGGATCAGTAGCAAAGGATTGTGAAGAGCAATTACAAGAGAGAGTTATTGCCCAGAAATGACAAGAACAAGCTAGAGCCTAAAATGCTCCACCTATACCGCAATAGTCTCAAGCCAATTAGTAAGCTCTTGTAGGATAATCTACAAAGCAACTGGTTGAATTTATCAATCATCAACATATGGTTATATAAATTAGAATGTATCAACCATCATTCTTGATGGTGAATTTGATATGCAAAATATTGAGGGATGGACTATGAGCCTGAAAAGATTTTTAAGACAATGGGTGGCACGTTGGAAATGAAAGACTTTAATGGCAATATATAAGTTGAAGGATAAGGTTGATTAAAGGAAGCAAAATTTATAAGAATCTGCTGGTCAATAAAAGTATAATAAGGCATAATCAATGGGCTCAAAATTTAATGTACCCCCATTAGTATGATGATGAACGAGAAAATGGTGGAAAAGCTAGAAAATGAGGCTTGAAGTAAGTAGGATCATTGGAAATAATCTGAATCATATGAATATTTTACCAACATCTCCAACTACCATTAGTAAGAAAATTTTAGAGAAATGAAAAGTAAGTAAGAATAAGGATAAAAAGCCTAGGAATAACATGGGATTTATGAAGCAAGGTATAAGAGCAGAGGAGGTAGATCAAGTGTAACACCTTAAACTTAAGCCCATTTTCCATGTTTTAGACTCTAATTATGTCCATTATTGCATGATTAGAGACTTGATTGCATCAAAATATCAAAATAGATTTTTCTTTATTTCGGGTATTGTTCATTGGGCAATTTCCATTTAACCTAATGAAATTCAAAAATTCATAACTAATTGTAGAAAAATTATCTCAAAGTGATTCCAATCTCTAAACATATCTTAAAAGATTTCATACATCGGAAAAATATTAAATAGAGCATTTTCTAGACCAATTCATACAGTTTATTTCTCAAACATTTTCTTACATTTGGTCATTTTGAAACTTCCCAGGTTTAGGCCTTAATTTTAAAAATTCATATTTCATGATATCCTAAGACAAATTATTCATTCTTTATGTCATTGGAAAGCCCTATGAGTCTAATTTCTAGAAATATTTTTCCTGTATATTTATTCAACTTGTATAGGGTATGACATTAACTTAACTATTATGGGTCAAAACACTACCTCTACTGGAACAGTTTTAGGAGAAATTACATAACTCCTTCTTTATAACTCTAAGTGGTTTGAAACCAGTGGAATTGGTTTCCAAAGACTTAGATCTTTCCATAATTTCAAATCACTAAATTTTTGGAGCTATACATGATTTTATAGTGCCTTTTGAAATATCCAGTGTCCATAGTGTAAGTTTCAGTTTTTCCAATACTGTCCAATTTTGAATCCTAACTTCAAAATTTCATTATAAATCATACACTTGACTAATTTAAGTGATCTTTATCTCTTTGGAAAGCTTCTTGAGTAGACTTTTAGAGCATGTATAACCCTTAAAATGAATGCTCTATTTTGGACAGAGTTCCCTTATCCCAACTTCTACTGGTCATCTTGTTCATAATTATGCCATAACTCATATAATGAACTTCATAAACCTCATGCATCAATAGTTATTGTTCCAAATCCACACATAACATCATAAGAGAACTTTAAGGAACATAATCATGTATAATTAGAGAATTTCATCTCATACATACATGATGCATATTTTCTCAACTTAACATTATAACTTGCAAAATCAACTAATTCTCCATCATTTTCTTCATTTCTCTTGCATTTGTTTGAATACTTCCATGTCCTTGCCCAAACATAGTTAATATTTGGAAAGGATTGAGATTCAAATAATCTCAGTAGTTACACCCAATTATGCAAGCATATTATCATAGTATCTCATAAAATCATCAATGGTAATCATAAAATCATAAATTCATATTATGCCATGCAATTTCATAAAAATTTCGGCATTGTAACACTTTATAAAATGGACATCTTAGGGTCATAAAACCCTTCAAACAACCAGCCAATAATGTAAATTCATCATAAAGCATCCAAACAAATATATGACATAGTTATAGAATCATGAAAATCAAGCATGATAACATTAGGCATAAATGGGAAAATAACTACCTTCTTGTTTTCTAATGATCTCCAAACTTTGTGGACACTTCTGTTGATCTTAAAACACTTCTTGAAAGCCTAAACACTTGAGATCTTGGCCCTTGCTTCTTGCTCTTCCTCTTCTCAATTTCTGTTTCATGCTCTCTCTCCCTCTAACCCTCTATTTCAGATGTGGATTATGTGAAGAAGGAAGCTTAACCAAGCCTTAAGAGGAAAGATATCAAATGCCAAAATAAATCATGGTCAATTTTAACTAAACTTGGTTAACTTTTTATAAAGCTTTTAAGAAAATTCCTCCTATGTCCCAAGCTTCTGATCATACCTAATTCATCCTCATTTTTGGAAAAAAATTACTTTAATAATTTTATCGATCAATATATCCTTTACCGATTAAATTTACCTGTACCGATTAAATATTTTGGCCAAAATTGTCATTAAATTGGTACAGGGTTATCCAAAAATTACTTTTAGATTAAAATAATTATCTTGATCCAAAATATATTTGGGTAAGGTCTATTCACTATCCTTGACTTGGTACTGCATTTTTCTGCATTAGGAAATAACCTTTATCGGGTAAAATATTAACTTTTATTTCAAATGCCCATAGTAAACTAATATTGATTTTATTAAATTCCAATCAGTATTCCACTGGGATTTTCTCATCAAGAGCTTCATTTTGACTATAATTTTTATATTTACAAAAATACCCTTAACTCGGGACAAATTTATAATTTTTGAAACTTTCGGGTTGTTAGTTATAATTTTCCCCAAACTTCTTTTCATTTCCTCCCCACGTGCATTTCTTCTTTCAGGGACTAATTGTTAATATTCTTAATTCTTGGGGTCAAAATATATTGTTTTCATTTTTTCGTTTATCCTAATAAAATGACATTTTTACCCTTTATCAAGCTTAACGGTATATCTCCATTTTTCTTGTTACTTATACATTTTATGATATCAACATTTATTCCCTTGGGGTTTAAATGCAATATTCATATTTTACTTATAATCTGGAAATGAACGTTTTGCCCTTGAGCTGGGTTAAAAACGTAATTATTTATTCTTTTGGACACTTTCTTGTAATTTTACCCAAATATTAATTTTTTATTATTTCTTTTTCACTATTTACATTAACTTTCAAATTGGTCTATCTCTCAATCTATACCTCCCGACTACGCAATACTTATACCATTCCATTCAGCTCGGGATGTGCCTTCATTCATGTGGTATATTGCATATTTTTTGAGGTAAGTTCTGGAATTAATTTTTTACCAAGGACCTTAGGAAAAATTAATTCCAATTAAGAACTAAACGTAACTTCTTCTAAAATTAGATGAGAAATTAATTTCTTTTAAAGCCCGATAATATATAGTCTTTTCGTTTCGCTTCATTTCTCATCTTTTATTCATTTTATAATATCCCAAAAAATAGGGATATTACATTAAGTAACCTAGCTCTCCATAAATACAGAAAGGCTCATGGTAGAAAGTCATGTTTAGTAGGATAAAATGGTGCTCCAAGTATGGAAAGAGGAGATGTTAAACTTGTGACAGTATTATGGAAATGGCCAACACCAGATCAAAAGCACAAGGGAGATTCTTTATACTATCCCAATAGGAGGCCTTAAGTCTCCTGATTTTAGCAAAAGTATGATGCAGGTGCAAGCTACTCTTTATCACTGTGATAAAAGGTTGGGTCTAGAGGTTATTATAATATGATTTATATGTGAATGTTTTCACTATATACAGGGCTATAATCTCCGTTGCCAATCTGAATAAATATTGAAGCACCATAGTAAGCACGAACTGGCTTTGTGAAAGAAGATATTGATTATGCCTACCTTGAAAATATTCCATGTGCTTAGAATAAGTCATATGTTATACCCATTATTCAAGTTGAGAAGAGCTTGTGGAAAGATGTTAAGTATAGACATGAAAGATGATGTATGATTCAAAGGAGAAAGATTAGCAAAAAAAAAATTTGATGTTTCTGTAAAAGAAAGTTAGCAATGTATTTATGATGTTTAAGACATGAGGTATGAATCTAAAGTACAAGTATAAGCCTAAGGGTTTAGTGATATGCAGTTAGGGAACTATAAAACCTAAAGATAGTTAATTGTTGAACTTAGTATAAAATCTAGCTATAAAGAAAGTACTTGGTTGAAAGATCTCACAATGAAAGAAATCCTCTATCAGCTGCCAAGGTGAGAATAAACTGAGGTAGCTTTGCAAATAGTAGAGATTGGATGAAAAAAAATAACCTACAAATTAGGTGTGGTTTGCATATTCCTTTTAAAAAAGTATAGTGATTCTCTTTTATTTACATCAAGTCCAAAGTAAGCTACAATGTTCTAATCTAGTGAAATACTATGAACTGTTACAAATTACTCCTTGTAAAATATTGAATGAAAAATCAAACAAAATTTTGATAAAAAAATTGTAATCTTTTAGGCTTGATGGTATATTATAATGTTTAAATGGCAACTATTTAGTACTCCGATTATGCTTTCTTTATTAATATCAAAACTGTTGCAAAAAAGGCTTAAACTGTTATGATATCATAAGCTCTTAATCTATTCAAAACTGGAATAAAATATTTTTTAATACCCTAAATAATATTTATTATTTATAAACTATATGGCTCACCTATGTTTAATTTTAATTTTATTCCAAAATACATCAAACTTTAAATATGTCTTAATCAGATTGAAAAAATATTTCTAACATTTATAAACATGATATAAAATGCAGGGTTGGGTTTGTAACACCCAAAGGCTTAAGAAGGTAAAACAACTTCCATGGGTAACTTTCTCTAATATAGACCAAGGCATAAATGAAAAATAACCAAAAAAAGACACCAAGGGTGAGAGGATAGGAGGAGGGACTCAGGAATTAGGGTTAGGCACTTGAACTATGGTTGGATGACATGAGAATGAAGGAACCAATTTTTCCCCTGTGGTGCCATGACCTGGGAATGTGATGCCATGGTGCCACATGCTGCTGTTAAATGATAGCAAAAACTAGTTTTTGGGGCAAACTTTGAATGCACATAACTCTCTAACCAGACCTCCGATTAGCATGATTCCAATGCTTACAAGTTACTCTACACCTCCTTTAACTTAGACAATAACCTTTCCTTGAAATTCCTCCGTATGGAGAATTAGGAAACCCATGACCAAAATTGTCACTTTTTAATCAAAACTAGTTACTAACAACTCTCAACTCTCAACCATTGACCTTTTGGTCATCCAACCCTTTCCAATAGGCCATAAATGACACAAGAGCATTGTTCAAGGATGTGGCACCCCTAAGAAAATCACTTTCTTAGGTTTTGAGCCCTTTAAGCCCCAACCTTGCCTAATTATTGACATACCCTTTTTCCATAGAATAAATTAAAATTCCCAAACGACTTTGTGTCTTACTTAGACTCGTCAAGATACACATGGGCAACCAATGCTCTAGACCCCAAACTCTCATAAACAACGAAATGGACGTATGCTCGATAACACTTTATCAACACCATAAACCATATTACAAAACACCAAAATGGGTTTAGCATACTTAAACCACAGAGGATACAACCTTACCATTCATTATACAAACATCCAAACACGTACTAAACCCAAACAACCTTGGGCTAAAGAGGACAAGAGACATGTTTCTGAACTAGAAACCCAACACACATGGTAGACAGTCTACACTTGGCACAATACTAAACAAACATATAACATGTGTTCTTGAATGAGTTTATATCAACCATGAGTACTTGAATATCCCATACACCGTCCAAAAGAGAAACTACCTCAGGCATTATCTTGCTTGAACTAAAACCCTCTCCTATAAATGGTTATCAGTGGGGGGTAAGACAAATGTCCCAGTAACTAGGGGTAACTATAAAAACAAGAGGTTTTCGCTATAAAATGGTTTCACCCACACACATGCAATACAAATTAGGTACACAATTCTTTCTACACACACACACACACATATGTAATTACACTTATGCAATATGCAATGTAACAACGTTCATGACATCTTTCTTGCCATTGTGGGTAGAACCAGAGGAAACAGGACAGAGGAAGGTTCAAGTGGATCTGAAAGTGTAACGCCCCTCATGATATCTTTATTGACATTATGTTCAGGATTGGAGGAAACATGATGGAGGAAAGTTCAAGTAGAGTCTGAAAGATCTCCATGCCGCGGTGAAAAGCAGGGCCGTTGTGGTAAGAGCATGTCTAGTGGCTCTTTCTAGCTGAAAACTGGTGGAGCCGTGGTGAGATGTGCTGAGGCCGCGGCGAGAATCGAGAATCTTGTTTAAATCGGAATCATTTCAGATGAACAGAAAGAAAGAAAACAGAGGGAGCGACGAGGAGCTTTGCTAGGGTTTGGAGTATTTGGCCATTGGGAGTGATTTTCAGACTCTGGAAGCTTGGATTTAAGTTCGTAAGTGATTTCCACTCCTCCCTCTCCATTTTCTTTGGTTGAAATTTGGGTTTTTTGGTTATAAGTTTGGATCTTCGGTTCTGGCCGAAATTCACCAATTGAAATGGATGAAATGGGGTAAAGGAAGTATGTTTTGGTATTCTTGTTGCTTAGATATGAGTTTTGAAGAGTTTATGCATGATTTGAGCTTAACCCTAGATTATTTTTGGTTAGGGCTCTTGGGAATCTGAAGTGTATGGGATTGTTTGATGTTTGAATGGTTCATAGGAGCTTAATGATGCATGAAAGGGTGTTAAAATCTTGGGTTAGGCTAAAGTAGTTGAATTGTGATGTTTGGATATTTGGTATTGTTAAGGTTGTTCGACTACTCGGAGAAGGCTAGTCATGGGATTAGCGTTCAAGAAAGCTTGTGGAACTCGTGTGAGCATGGTATTGATGCTTAAGGTAACTGGGTGTTTGTTGTATTATATTGTTTGTATTGTATGATAGTATGTATATTTGTATATATATATGCATGTTTCTTTCATACCATGATATAGATATGTTGTGTGTACTATTTTCTATATATATATATATATCATGGTATGCACACAGCTAGATGATGATTATGATGACTATGATGCTTATGATAATGATATTGACATGACATGACATGATACATACATGATATTGTGAGATTGCGATATATGGCGGATCGGATGGTGATGACGATATGATATATGATGATATATGCTAGGAAGGATAAGGATGGAATATATATGTTAGGAGGACAAGGATGGGATCCCTGTAGCTAAATCGCCTCCTATAACCAGGAGGGGAAAGGCGCACAGTGGACTGTATCTTCCCTAAATCACTGCCAATTCATGGTAGGAAAGGGAAAGGAGAGTCACGGTCTAAACATTAGTGTTACCTTTGGCCGGGTCTACTAATGGGAGGTGAGCTTAGTGATGTCCCGGAATCAGTCTTCACCAACTATTGGAAGAGAATTACCTATATGAAATATCATGTTATGATAATAGCCCGTGGTCTAGCTGTGTGTGAGGGAGACATGCATTCCATTCATTTCACCTTGCATTCATTAGTTGCATGAGATATATATATATATGTGTGTGTGTGTGTGTGGTTATTCTCGGTTACTGAGACATTGTCTCATACCTTTTTCCCATGAACTAACCTTTCAGGTGAAGGTTCTGACACTAGTCCTGAGAAGTCGAGAGAGCAGTAAAGGACATAGGAATACTAGGTTTATGTAGTTTGTGTGTAATTTGGATATGTAACTTGTACTAAGTAGGATAGAAGGTTTGTAACGAATATAAGATATTGTAAGGGTTGTTATGGATGGATGTTGTATATATGTATTATATATGATGAAAGACGTTTTTGGACTTGGTTGGTGTGTTTTAGGGCATGTAGCCCGTTTCATCAAATGGGGTTCAGGGGGTTCAAATCTCAAAGGAATGGTGCCTTTGAGGTGAAACCTCTTTGGACGACTTGGTTTGGGGGGTTTTGGACCTGTATGAATGGTCTTTGAGTGACCACTTGCCTTTGGTGGCAATTGGAGGTTGTTAATGGTAAGTTTTGGTCTATAAGTAACCAAAATGATGTCAGGGATCCAGAATCTCCATACAGAGTTGGATTGAGGTGAAAGTGGTGTTTATGGATAGATTGTGACTAGATTGACTTGTAGGAGTTGGCATCAAGTAAATTGGAGGTCGGAGCATAAAGTTATGCACGTCGAAAGTTTACCCCAAAGTATGGAAGTTGCTGGTATAGAACATTAGTAGGGGGCACAGTGGCGCTAGGAAACAGGCTGCAATGCTAGAGAGCCGAGTGGCGATGTAAAATAGGGGAGGTCTAGAGCCATGACGCTACTGTAATAGCCCCAGCCCTAGCCCAATTTTTGGTGTGGTTTGGTTCATTTCCGCATTTCTGAAGTTTTGGGAAGTTGTATTGAGATTTTTGTGTTGTGTTTGCTTCGATTTTAAACTTTTTGGTCAAGTCAGGAGGTGTCAGGAGGTAGGGTGTTACAGAAAGAGCTCCACGCCGTGGCGAGAAGTAGGGTCGCCATGGCAAGAGCGACTAGTAACGTTGTTTCAGCTGAAACACGGTGGTGTCACAATGGACTTATCTTAGGCCACGGAGAGAGTCGGGTATTTGGTTTAAATCAGAAACATTTCAGTTGATTGGATGGAAAGGAAAAGAAGGAAAACAAAGGGAAAACGCTAGAGCTCTGCTAGGGTTCGAGATTTTTGGCATTTGGGAGCGATTTTGAGACCTTGAAAGCTAGGATTCAAGTTGGTAGGTGATTTCTACTCCTCCCTCTCCATTTTCTTCGGTTGAACTTGGAACTTTTCGGTTATATGTTGGGTTTTCAGATTTGGGCTGAAATCCACTATTTGAAATGGATGAAATGGGATTAAGGAAGTGTGTTTTGGTGTTCTTGTGGCTTGGATGTGAGTTTTGAAGGGTTTATGCATGATTTGAGCTTAACCCTAGGTTGTTTCTGGTTAGGGCTCTTGAGAATCCGAAGTGTATGGGATTATTTGATATTTGAATGGTTCCTAGAAGTTTAATGATGCATGAATGTAGTGTTAGAACGTTGGGTCAGACTAAATTGGTTGAATTGTGATGGTTGGTTATTTGGTATATGTTGTTAATTAAGGAATTGCGATATTATGAATGTTGTTTGGTAGTCTGAGAGAGATTCAAGTGTATTGGATGACTTGAGAAGTTCATGGAATCCGCGTGTATGGTATTAATACTTGAGGTAACCAGGTGTTTATTTTATGTGATTATATGTTGATATATATATGTATATATATGCATGTTCCTTTTCATACCATGATATTGATTGTGTATGTGTATGGTTTTCTGACATATCGTGGTATACACGGCTAGTTAATATGTGATAATTGTATATGTTGTGTAGGTATGATGTGTAGCATCCCCATAACATTGCATGCTAGCATGTCTATATGATGTTTGTGATGACAATGATATATATATGTATTGATGATGAGGTGATGATGATATGATATAAGATGATGATATGATAAAGATCCATGCCGCTAAATCCTCTCCATGGGAGAGCCAGACGGCAGAGAACAATATGATATGATAAAATATCTCTGTCACTAAATCCTCTCCTTGAGAGAGCTAGGTGGCAGTGGATTTGGGGATATACCTTCCCTTAATCACCATTAATTCGTGATGGTCCACTAGAAGGAGAGCCATGGTTCAAGCTCTAGCGTAACCATTGGCTGGGTTGCATTAGGGTAAGGTGAGATTGGTGATGTCTCGGAATCCGTCTTTACCGACTGTTGGAAGCGAATCATCTATTGAAATGTCTTGTGATGATGACAGCTCGTGGTTCTAGCCATGTATGAGGGAGAACATGCATACCATTCATTAGCATTACATTGCACGACTGTGTGGGACAATATATATATATTGTATGTGGTTGTTCCTGGTTATTGAGACTTTGTCTCACACCCCTCCCCCATGAACTAACCTTTCAGATGACAGTACTGGCACTAGTCCAGAGAAGACAAGGGAGTAGCATCGAACATGGGAATACTAGGTCTATGTAGTTTATATGTAATTTGGATTTGTATCTTGTGCCAAGTAGGATAGAATGTTTTGTAATGGATGTATGACATGGATATAAATTGTATGGATGGATGTTGTATGTATGGATATGTATGTGGAATGGTGTTGTATGTGATATATATGTTGAATGGTGGTGTATGTGTGATTCGCGGTGTTGAGGAGTCAGTGTGATAGTGTTTGTGAGCCAAAGGTGGAATTGGGCCTTGATGGTGTGTTTTAAGGCCAGTAGCCCGTTTGGTCAAATGGGGTTCAAGCGGGTCAATTCTTAGAGGAAGGGTTCCTTTGAGGTGAAACCTATTTGAACAAGTTGTTTGAGTGGTTTTGGACCTGTGTGAATGGTCCCAAGTGGTTGAATTGCCTTTGGTGGCAAATGGAAGTGGTGAGTTGTGAGTTTTGGTCAAAAAGTGATCGAAATGGTGTCAGTTATCTAGAATCTCCATACAGAGTTAGATAGAAGTGAATGTAGTGTCTATGGATAGATTGTGACTAGATTGACTTGTAGGAGTTGGAATCAAATCAATTGGAGGTTGGAGCATAAAGTTATGCACGTCGAAAGTTTGCCTCAATGTTGAATTTTTGCTAGTGTGGAAACCAGCAGGGGGCACCGTTGTGCCACAGAGTCTAGTAGCTTATGTTAAACAGGGGAGGTCTGGAGCAACAGCGGTACTGTAGCAGCCGTGGCCCCAGCCTATTTTTTGGTGTTGTTTTGTTTGTTTCCGCTGGTATGAAGTTTTAGGAGGTTCCTTTGAGATGTTTGCGTTGTGTTTGGTTGATTTTTTATGTTTTGGTCAAGTCTGGAGGTGTTTGGAGGTAGGTTGTTACATGCAATATGAGAAATATCATGCATATGATATGCAAAACCTATATCGATCACAGTAGGAATCATGAGCTAATTATTATCACAAAGTAACTTTAATATGCAGGCCCCTTCAAACAATCGGTAAAGGCCGATTCCGAGGCACTACTAAGTTCACTACCATTAGTCATAACCTGACCAAAGGTCATTCCACTAATGAGTAGATCATGGTTCCGCTTCCCCTGGACCACCAGAATTAGTGGTGATTTAAGAAAGGTGCATCCTCAAATCCACTGCCACTTGAATTTTGCTGGCCAAAGGATGATAATTTAGTGGCAGGGTACATATCAACCTCACCACCTTGATACTAGACCTCACGTGTCCCACCAGTGGATTGACATACCACATGGTATCATCATATTGTTAGATAAATAAGGATTTTGGTGAATTACAAAACATCTAAGAGCTGTGAAGAATGCATCAAGGGAGTAATTCTTGAAGAAAACAACTTGACCAAGTGAAGAAAACCCTATCGCAACTGTTTAAATTTGATTTGAATGTAATCTTGTTGTTTGATTAGTTAAAGTGGTAGTAAATGCTTTGATCTTACTTAATTCATTTTACCACTATTCTTAAATTGAGTTTTTATGACTTAAAGTAAGTGTTCAAAGGTTTTCAAAGGGTTTTTTCTTTGAAAAACTAGGTTAGTGGACTAAAGCTTTAGGTTTGTCAACTAACCTCCTGTGTTCATTGATGATTTTGCCTTATGAAAAGGTGTGAGTGGACTTAGGGTACTAGGTTAGAAGGAAAAAGCTAAGTTTCAAAGAGGATTGTCTGTCTGAAAAGCCATGATAGTCGACTAACCCCTGAGGTTTGTCTTCTAACCTAGCCAACCCGAGAGCAATTCATTTTTTGGAATTATAGCTTTGTCGACTAGCCCTCTGCGATTGTCAATTAACCTTGTTTTCCAAAAAACTAAGTATTGAGTCTTTGAAGCTTAGTTGACTAAAGTGTAACATCCTAGGAAGGTTTGTCTTCTAACCCTCAAACAAAACTTTCTGGGTAACTTTAGTCTTGGGATTTGTCAACTAACCTTGGACATTTTCATAAAAACCCTCTTTGAACAGTTCTCTCTCTTTATTATAAGCTTGCTCAATAGTCAACTAACCTCTCAGGATTGTCGACTAACCTAGTCCAACATTATGAAATATGTCTAACGGCTAGTACAGGTTTATGGTACTAATTTGCATGGTTTGTTGACTAACCTCTGACAACACATTTAATGCAGTAGGTTAACGTTGCCAATCACTCATAACAGCTATTTCTCATTTCTAATGGTTAGATTTGTTGATAATCTATATATAGGACCTCATTTAAGTTGGTTGGTAAGAGCATTAATTATTATTATGTTGAATTGCTATTGAATCATTCACTCTCTTATTCAAAGCTTTACCTAACCACTTTTAGAGTGAGAAAGTGTTCTTCATTGTATCATAACTACTCTTTCAAAGGGATTACTTCATTAAGTCTTTTCTATATCTTCTGGGTAGAAAGCTTAGTGTGGGGAAACATTAAAGGATTATTGTAAACACTCATTGTAAGAGAGTTTGGAGAGTTTTTCAAAGTTCCAATGAAGAGAACTTGTGCATTGCATTGTGGTATTGCAAGAACTCAGTTTAATCTTGCAAGATAGTAGAGAAATCTCAAGTAGTGGCTTCAGGATTGGACATATGTTAAGTGGAAAGGCTGAACCAGGATAATCTCTAGTATTTGGTTCTCTTATCTCTCATCTTTTTCACTTTTAGTTATTACTCCGTTTTAGTATGCTTGTACTATTGCATTTGTTCTTCCTATTTTGCAGAAAATTTCAAAAGCCCAATTCACTACCCTTTTGGGCAATCCAGCTACACTTACACGTATCACAAGTTACCATCACCCAACCAACAATGTCTTAATATGCATAGTGTGGTGATGATGTCTAAATGTTATACTAACATGTCATCATGCAATACACACAGGCCGATATCATCATCAACATCATTATCACTATCATCATGCTAGCATAACTCTATTATGTAAGATATTTCATGTGTTACACAATAGTAAGAAGCATGTCACCTTTATCTTGATCATATGTATATATATAGCCAAATCCATGGTCATTATTATTAACATTATCATCATTAACCTCCGTGTTACACACACCAATACGAAGAGTGTAATATTCATAGTTTAAGTCCTTCTATTCACATTTATATAAACATATATACACATGAACATAAAATCAACTAATTTCACTTCCCTATCATTCTTTTCAAAGAAAGAGGATTTCAAGAAAACTGACTATTTCCTATTGTGATATAAATTGAATATCATAATATTAAAACTTTCAAACATATAGAGTAAATAAAATTACTCCCCGGTTATCTCAAATTGTCGTTTACCCACAACACCTCGATAGACTAAAGGATCACTAACTATAACATACAAGAGGAAATATAATCCATGATAACTAGTTAACATTCAACACCAATATAAACCCAAACATTCAACAAAACTTTCAATAAAACCACTAGAATTACCCAAAATCACTTAATGCCTCCAAGGCCCAAATCCATCATAATACAATTCACCCACTTATCGATGAATTCACCACTTCTAAATAACTTCTTGGAATCCATATGCCTCATCAAAATATACACACAATCTATACAAGCACCAAACACAAGAATCAAGACCAAACACATGCTCTGGTAGAACTCAAATCAACAACTCAAACATAAACCCAATGAAACCAAGTTTCCAATACCATTTCCAACCATCTTTATACTCAAAACAACCCATAAATCCATATTTGACCCTAATCAAGTTTGGACATTATAAGGACCCAAAGCTTAGAGACTAGGGTTTGGAGTCTACAAAATCTATAACCTAAGGCCTAACTACACACAATAGAACATTATTAAAACATTTGAACTCAATTTAATTAGTGGAAATTCATCTCAACTGGACCCCAACATTCAAAGCCAAAATCCACCATTTAAACTAGAAAAAGAGGAAAGAGCAAGTGTAAAATCATCATACCTACAAAATCCAAGCTTTCTAGAGCTCCAAAATGCACCCCAACACCTCAAAACTTTGAATATTAGTAAAAAGCCTTCTGTCTCCTCTGTTTTTCCTTCTCTGGTAGACTGGTTTGTGTTATTCAAAAACAAAATTCACGACATGGTGCCGTAGTGGAGCTTACTGACATCGTTGCACTAGTGCTCTTTGCTTGCAAATGTCATTGGTGAAATTTAACTCTTTTACCGCAGCATGAAGGTAGCTTGTCGTAGTGTGGGATAATTTCTACTTCCTTCTCTCTTCTCATTTCTTCCTCGATTCCTGACTTCATCAGACTTGCACAAATCTGAAAGTATTCTTCCATGAGTCTACTAATGTAATATTCCTATTTTACTGAATATCATAAAATGCATAGAGAAATAGCAAAATTTGAAATACATGAATAGGTACAGTAAGGGCAAAGTGATCATTTTTCTAGGTTAGAAAGAAAAATGGGAAAATTATATTTTTATCTTTCGAAAAGAAAATTATTTGCAATATAATCCCCAGAAAGAAAAATTCTATGCATTTTAGTCCTTGGGAAAAATTATAAGAAAAGACTCGAAAGAATTGAAAATTATAATTTAATTTTGGGTCAAGGACAATTTTGTCAGTATTAAAAATTATTGACAAAACAAAGCTTGCAATGAGCCGGACCCAATGGTATATAGCATGGGGTTAATTGATTAAAAATAAAGCAATAATTAGTGCTGAGTGTAACACCCCTCATAACTTCGTTTCGGCATGGTGTGCTGGACCAGAGGAAAATAGGACAGAGGAAGATTCAAGTGGAGTCTGAAAAATCTCCACATCACGGTGAGAAGCAGGGCCGCCACGGCGAGAGCGTGTCTAGTGGCTCTTTCAAGCTAAAAATTGGTGGAGTCACGGCAAGGTGTGCTGAGGCCGCGGAGAGAGACGGGAATCTTGTTTAAATCGGAATCATTTCAGACAAATAGGAAAGAAAGAAACAAAGGGAGCAACGAAGGAGAAACGAGGAGCTCTGCTAGGGTTCAAGATTTTTGGCATCTAGGAATAATTTTCAGACCTTGGAAGCTTGGATTCTATTTGGTAAGTGATTTCTAATCCTCCCTCTCCTTTTTCTTCAGTTGAAATTTAGGGTTTTTCGGTTACAAGTTGGGATCTTCAGTTTCAGCTGAAATCCACCGATTGAAATGGATGAGATGAGGTTAAGGAAGTGTGTTTTGGTGTTCTTGTTGCTTGGATGTGAGTTTTGAAGGGTTTATCCATGATTTAAGCTTAACCCTAGGTTGTTTTCGGTTTGGACTCTTGGGAATCCGAAGTATATGTGGTTGAGTAGTGTTTGAATGGTTCCCAGGAGCTTATTGATGCATGAAAGGGGTGTTGAAACCTTGGGTTAGGCCTAAAGTGGTTAAATTGTGATGTTTGGTTATTGGTATATTGTGTTAATTGAGGAATTATGATATTGATAAGGTTGTTTGGCTACTCAGAGAAAGCTAGTCATGGGATTGGCATTCAAGAAAGCTTGTGGAACTCATGTAAGCGTGGTATTGATAACTTGAGGTAACCGGGTGTTTGTTTATATTGTATTGATTATATTGTATGATAGTACGTATATTTATGTATATATGCATGTTTCTTTCATACCATAATATTGATGTGTTTGTGTGTACTGCTTTCTATATATCGTGATATGCACACAGCTAAATGATAATTATGATGACTATGATGATTATGATGATGATTGGAGATGATGATATTGACATGACATGACATGATATATACATGACATTATGATATGATGATGATGATTATATAATGATACATGAGCATTACCACATGGCATTGTGAGATTGTGATATATGGCGGATTGAGTGGTGATAATGTGATGACTATATGATGTATGATGATATATATATATGTTAGGGAGGATAAGGATGGATTATATATGTTAGCGAGGATAAGGATGAGATTCCTGCGAGAGAGACATGCATTCCATTCATTTCACATTGCATTCATGAGTTGCATGAGATATATGTATATATATATGTGTGTGTGTGTGTGGTTGTTTCCGGTTACTAAGACATTGTCTCATACCCCTCTCCCATGAAATAACCTTTCAGGTGACAGTTCTGGCACTAGTCCTGAGAAGCCGAGGGAGTAACAGCGGACGTGGGAATACTAGATCTATGTAGTTTGTGTATTTTGAATATGTATCTTGTGTCAAGTAGGATAGAAGGTTTTGTAATGAATGTATGTATGGATTATATGGATGGATGTTGTATGTATGTGTTATGTATGATAAAAGGTGTTTTTGGGCCTAATTGGTGTATTTTATAGGGCCTGTAGCTTGTTTTGTCAAGTTATGGTTCAAATGGGTCAAATCTCAGAGGAGTTGTTCTTTTGAGGTGAAACCTCTTTGGACGAGCTGGTTTGCGGGTTTTGGACCTGTATAAATGGTCTTTGAGTGACCATTTGCCTTTGATGGCAACTGGAGGTGGTTAGTGATGAGTTTTAGTCAATAAGTGGTCAAAATGATATCAGAGGTCCAAAATCTCCATACAGAGTTGGATTGATGTGAAAGCCATATCTATGGATAAATTGGGACTAAATTGACTTGTAGGAGTTGGAATCAAGTTAATCGAAGGTTGGAGGATCAAGTTATGAGCGTCAGAAATTCACCCCGATGTACAGTTTTTGCTGGTGTGAAAACCAGTAGGGGGTGCTGTGACGCCAAGGTCCAGGCTGTGGTGCCAGTGGAGGCTGAAGCGAGTGAAAATAGGGGAGGCCGGAGCCACGGCGGTACTGTAGCGGCCGCAGGCGTAGCCTAGTTTTTGGTGTTATTGGTTCGTTTCCACTATTCTGAAGTTGTTTTGAGTCGTTTGGGTTGTGTTTGATGGGTTTTCAAAGTTTTTGATCAAGTATGGAGGTGTTTTAAGGTAGAGTGTTACACTGAGTATCAAAAAAATAACTTTACACTAAAAAAAAAGTTTGTAGTCCTCACAAATAGGAGAAAGGTAACAGGAATAGTATGTGGGCTCCATACAGATACAGTTTGGTATAGGATAATTAACTTTATAGGTATAGTTAAAAATTTATCAATACAGGATATATCTGAGTTGAGAAAAATATGTAGTATTTGGACACTAATTCCCTCCTTATTGGCGTGATTTTGCAGCATATGAATCATGTGATTTTTGGCCAATACTTCTCCAAGAAGGCATGACTTTTGGATAAAAAGTAACTATGGTTAGTTAACTAAGTTAAGGCTCAAGTGACTATTGTGAACACTGCATTTTGTCTGGGCTCTATATATAAAATTAAAAGAAACTAAAAATAAAATTCTGGTGCAAAATTTACACAATTAAAGAAAAATCCAAAATAATAATAATAATATTATTATTATTGTTGTTGTTGTTGTTGTTGTTATTGTTATTGTTATTATTATTATTATTATTATCCAACTCTAATCCCTTTTTTTAGGATTCTCAAAAATGAAAATCCTACCTTTTAGTATTAAAAAGAAAAAAAAGAAAAAATTATATTCCTTTCTTTTTGGCTTCTTATCCAAATACAAACCTTTTTCTTATAGGATTTAAAAATAAAAAATAATAAAAAATATAATAGTAAAAAAAAAGAGAAAGAAAGAGCAAAACCTTTTTAATGATTAGCCATTTCAGCGTTTGACTGAGACCAGATGAGCTTCTTTCCTCTTTCACGATAAGAAGGCAAAGACATAGAGGAGATTAAGGAGGCTAGGACTCTACATAATAACAAGACAGGCAAGATGGGAGTCAATGATTGATCACTTCCTCATGCCCTTCTTCTGTTGTCGTCGGGCATCTTTCTTAAGGGGCCTCTTGTCAATTTCTTCGCATCAACCATGGCAAAGGAGAATAGAGGAGCAGCGATGCAGTGGATCAGAAGCATGGGAATGAAGAAAAGGACAAAAGATTCATAAATCAAGGCTCTCATTCATAGTACAAAATAGAAGATGCATTTAACTCACACCAATAGGATAATTGATGAGGTATGCGGTTCTAATCTATAAATAAGGGTCTTTGGATGAGAGAGATGGGGGAGAAAAATTAAGAAGCAAGAGAGCAAGGATTAGTTTGAGAGTGAAAGGAAGAGCAAGGGATTCGGGGAACGAAGAAGAAAAAAAAGTAAGCAAAAAGCAAAAAGAAGGGAGCAGAGGAAATAGTGGTGAAAGGGAGGGTTGCAAGAACCATGGTGGGTGAGGCAAGAGACCGAGTTTGAGAGAACAAAAGAAGAAGACTCATTTGTAGAGGGGAGCATTGTTTGAAGGTAACATCCTTTCACTCTTGTTTGCGTTATCTCTGTTATCAACTTTAATGCTCTGGTGTGAAGACTTAATTTTTGGTAAATGGCTTGTCAATATGCTGTCAATGTGAGTTGTGATTGTTGTATGAAGCTACTGAGTTATTTATTTTGTCAACCTTCCTTCACCTTGGTTCTACATTCGGCATCTTGAATGAGAAAAGTTATGTTATATATGCCTTCAACGTATTTGATGAAATACTTAAAGGTTCCAACACTAGTGTTTGCGAGTGCCTTGTGGATATTTCGTTATGTTTGGAACTTGGAATGAAAAATACTGCTCCTTATGTTACTTTGATTCTCCTCTCCCTACTGTTGTCATGTTAGTGGGTCCCACTTCATTTGTCTCGATTTTTAAGTCTTGCCACATTAAAGATTACACCAAATGGTTGAGTTTCCTTTTGATATTATCCTGTGTTGGTATAATGATTTATATAAGGTTCCTCCATTAAGTTCTCTTTTTGATGTTGGAGTGCTACATGAAATGATGGTTCTCTCTAAGCTTTAAAGCAATGGTGATAGATGGTCCGGTTATTTGGATTCTTTAGATATGATTAAAATGTTTCACCCATTAATGTACAAAGGATTTCTCATATTATGGGTTTCAAGTACGGTGTGCTGTACGTGGTTCATGTGCATGTGTCTTACTCCTCCATTTTATTTGAGTGTGATTGGATTCCTTGGATAATGTAAATTACGTGAGTGGTGGGTGGTTGGATATAGATTGAAGGAGCCTTGGAATTTCGCTTCTACTAATGGTCTAATTATTTAGATGTTGGGTAATGCACAAAACACACTTGTACTTCATAATTTATGTACTCTTCATTACTTATTGGTTTTTTAAGAAAAAAAACTTTGTTTATCTATGTGATATTTTGGGGGTCTTCATAGATACTTAGAAAGTCAGTCTACCATATGAGATGATGATTCTCTGTGAGTATATCAGTTACAAATTGATTTTGCTAAAATAAACAAATACATTTTATGGGAAATTCTGAATCTTTTTTATGTTTTAAACAATGAGAATAAATCACTCAACAATAAAAATAAATGTATTTTATTTTTATTTTTTGTTTAAAAAAATTTGTATTTATATGTGGGAGATTTTGGAATCTTTATTGATATTTAGAAAAACAATCTATCGTTTGAGATTATGACTCTTTGCGGATATATAAAAAATATTTTTTTAAATAATAATTATAATAAACATATAAATTCTTTTAAGAAAACTTCAAAAGAAAATATACATATAGATGCTATTAGATTAATGAAAATATTTATATATATATATATAATATTCCAAAAATGTAGTCAAGCATAATGATATATTTTATTCTAAGAAAACTCTGGGAGATTTTGGAATATTTGCAGATATTTAGAAAAATAACCTATTGTATGGGATTATGACTCTCTGTGGATATATCAAGAATATATTTATTTTTTAAATAGTAATTATAATAAACATATAAAGTCTTTTAGGAAAACTTTAAAAAATAAAAAAATAGATGCTATTAGATTGATGAAAATATTATATATATCTATATAAATCTTCAAAAAATGTAGTTAAGCATAATAATATATTTTATTAGAAGAAAACTCCTTTATCTATGGGGGATTTTGGGATCTTTGCATACACTTAGGAAATCAGTTTGCCGAATGAGACAATGATTCTCTACGGGTATATCAATTATAAATTGATTTTCCTAAAATAAGCAAATAAAATCTATGAAAAAATAAAAAAAAATACTTTTCATAAAATAAGAAATAAAATACTTGAGAATTAAATAAAATAAGAGTAAGTAAGTTGAATTAAATTATTTTTTGTAAATTAAAACATACTAATCCAAATTTTAGAAAATTGTTTTATTTACAAAATGATAAGTTATTTTCAATTAATTGCCTATCCACAAAAACTGAAATAAATAAATAAATATCAACTCATAGTATTTTTACCCTGAACTACCTATACTTTAATCCCTATCGTAGGGTATGTAAGTCCCAAACTCTGATTCTACGTTAAGTCCGTTCTTGTAAATAAATAATATTTTCTCTTATTTTATTTCTCCCAATTTCTCATATTTCCATTTTATTTTTTTATTTTCTCTTATTTTTATATTTATTTTTACATGTAAATGATTAAAGGGCAATCAAAATAATTTTTAAAAACCATAAAAATTGTATAGTCAATTTAAGGTAACCATTCCTAGGAACAAGTGTTGTGGGGGTGCCTAACACATTCCTCATTCACAATCGTACTTCCAAACCCCACTCTGATTTGCAAACCATCATTTCTCTTTTATTTGATTTTCTAAAATTTTCTTTAAATTTTTAGTTGCGACTCCTAAAAAATTGGCCTCCGTCGAGAAAGCTGATTTTTCTTTTTCTTCATTTTGCACCATTCGAGTCACATTTTTTGGGGTGACAGTTTGGTGACTCCGCTGGGGAGTTTTGAGAGTCAAGCCTATGTAGGTTGATCATGCATTTTTTTATAGCTTTGTATTTATTTTGGCTACTCTTTTAAGGTAGCTAACATGCTTTGTATTTTTGTCTGTTCACATGCTTTTTAATTTATTTGCTAATTGAATAACATGTGACTGGATAGATAACATGTGGAATAAACCTCAGGGTAGATGACTATTATCTGTTTATCTAATTTTATTTGCAGATGGGGATGGGTTAGTACCAAGGAATTGGTCTGCAAGTACATATGCTCTCCTCACACGCCACACACCTATACATGTTCCTCACACACATTTTAGGCCCTATATCCGGGTCTGTGTGCACCCTAGGCTAGTAGAAGTCGGTAGTAGTTTCCCTGGAAGGTCTTTGAATCTTCAAGGGTTACTATGAGGACTTAGCTCAGATTGTTACTTGTTTAACAAGTTTAACTCTTGTGGGGCTTGGGAACTCTCAAGAATAGATTTATTAAGTAAGATCTTTACCATGTGGTGAGGGCAACTTGAGAACCTTTTATGCATTAGGATTATAGATCTACCCTGAAGCCTTGCACGTTATTAGAATAAATCTAGCAACTAACCTAGTTAATTAGTGCCTGTCTATACCTCAACTTAGGTCCCACCTTGTATAGGACAAAGGAGAGCATTCCTTTCTTGGCATTATCATAACATATCAACATTAAGTCTAGCCCTAAGGAATGGTGGAAAGTCGTCGCCTAATGCCAGAATGTGTATTAGATGTCATCCACAAAATGGCACTAATATGTCATAATGATGGTACATGCATTAGAAATCCAACCTACATCAGTGGGTTGCTGACCCTAATAGACCATAATCCATTGCATTTATCATATTAGAAGCATAAAAAGGGGAATGCCTCATAGAGTTCATAGAATTTGATCAATAAAATTAGTGATCTTGCTTTTTTTTAACAAGAAAAAAAGGAGTTAGAATTTTATAAAAAAAAAGGAGGGAATCATAACAAAACAGATTTAACAATTAATTAGGGCATCATAAAGAACATAAACCTCTTGGCAACTTAAAGGACTAAAAGTTTTATGGCATTAACCATGAGAGGATTTTGATCATTCATAGGTTGGTTTTCATTTCAACCCCTAATGTGATATGTGTTGAGAGGGGAAGAAATTCGTATTTTATAAATAGTCTTATGATTTGTTGAAAGGTTACGAAAAACCATGGTACTAATATCTTGTTTATTTACAGGGATTAGTGAATTGCCTGAAAATTGACATAAGGGACAATGGAGCATGAGGGAAATGCAGATCAAGGTCATACTGGAAAGATACATAAGGGAAAGGGATCAAACTGGCTGCAGATATAGACAGGTTGATAGTCTGATCTAGTTCATCTTATTGAAAGACAAAATCAGGTGGATTTCGGGGACAAATACGACAATATATTGGATCTCTTGCATGTGACTATACACAAAGAGGCCTTGGTGGAATTCGGTCAATATTGGGACATGACATTACAGTGTTTTACCTTCTTTAACTTTGAAATGACTCAAACACTAAAAAGAATATGGAGCAATCATGAGGATGCCAGTAAAGGAGAATGGGGCATTGTATCTCTATCTTAGTAAGTTACCAGCTCAGTGTATTATGGCAAAGATCATGAACATTCCAACCAAATATGTGTTAATAGTTCGCCCAGGAAGACTTAAAGGAATTTCTAGAAAGGACGTAGAAAAACATCTGAAGAGGCTGGCAAAAGAAAAAGATTGGGTTACTTTTTGCAGGGTCTTTGCGATAGCCTTCTATGGCATAATCCTCTTCCCGTCATCAGTAGGCTTAATTGATTTTGGCACCATTAGTGTATTCCATATTGGGGAGTATCATTGAGTAAATCCAGGGGCTGCAGTTTTAGTGAAAACATACTCGAGCTTAACTTGGTGTCATAAGAAAGGAAGTGGAAAAATCAAGTGCTGCCTTCCTCTACTTGACATATGGATGTTAGGCCACATCTATGGCAAGACCCTTAATTTCAGGAAGAAAGATGATCTATCAAGTAACCCATTTAAGGCTTTTGAGAGTCAAATATCAATCGATAGATTAACTCATTATGGCTCGGTGAAAATTTTTGAAGAGCTAAATGGAGACTCCTTTTTATGGAAGTTAGACTGGTAGTGTGAAGAAAGGATCATCTATTGTCATGGCAATTTTCCAAATGTTCCCCTCATGGGACTGAGGGTATGTATCAATTACAATCCTTCATTGGCATTAAGACAACTGGCTTTTCGACAAAATGTCCCAGCAGAAGAAAAACTGTGTCCAATATACTTCCTCCATGAGTCAGAAACAAAATCTTTAGGCCAGAAAGTTAGAGAAGCATGGAAGAGAGTCATGTACAAAGGAAGAGCTGAGTTAGGAATATGAACGGTAAACTCAACCCCGAAATATGTAACCTGGTTGAAAGATATGATAAGTGGCTCAAATCTCGCTTACGCTCCTCGAAATCCATTGTTAGGGAGCAATATCCGGGAAATTAATGAACAACTAACGAAGCGCTTAGAGGAGAAAGAAGATGAATTGCAGAAATTAGCTAACGCAGATTGCAAGAATAAAAAGGAACTGGGTAGATTACGTCATGAGTGTGTCAAGCTGCAAAGGAGATTAAAAGAGAAAGAAAGGCAAAATAAGCTTGAAGAAAACCCAGAGATCAAGAAGTTGAAAAGGGAAAATGCTAAGCTTAAAAAGGAGGCGCAAGACATTAATGTAAGAATGCAAAATATGAAAACCAAGTTGATTAAAGCAGTAAGAGAAAAGGATGCAATCAAGTGAGAATTGCACGAGCACGGGCCCATAATTGAATTACAGGAAAGAATCAACATGCTTGCTCACCAATTAGAGAGCAAGAGAGAGGAATTGGCCAAAGTAAGAGGAAACGCTGCTGAGACAGTGCAGGAATTTGTCAAAAGGCTTAATGAACAAGATGAAGAAATGGAGAAATGGAAATCACATTATTTTGAGCGAACAGAAGAAACCAAAGAATGGATGGAACAATGCAAGAGGATGATTGTGCTAGCCAATGAAGCAATCCCATAATTTGTTAGAGCATTTAAATAAGCTGAGGGCATGATTCTCCCTTTACGCACACCGGTTGAGGTCACTAATTTCTTCAACCAGTGTTGACAAATTGTGGAAGAGCTTCGAGGTCTGAAAAGATTCTAAACATGTACCAGGAAGGATCGACAGAAAGGATTTAGAGTTTATGTAACAATTTGCTATTATCTTTTGAAGGATGATTGTATGGTCATGCAACAACTTCTATGTACCAAATGAACCTATGATTTGTCTTATAATTAATGCAATGGTTTCTTTTGTGTGTTATCGCATTAGATCCGCATTCCCTCTAATAGAATTCGAATCATGATGGGATCCAACATCCTTCATATGTGATAGTTAACTCTATATTTTCCTATAGAACAATAGATTCATAAAGGAAAGTAGAGGTGTTCGTTCCTTTAAGCCCTTATATCAACACAATATGGGATAATTAACTAACGTAACAAAAATGAAAATAATAAATAAATATATATAGATAGATAAGTTGACTTTTAACTAACAATCATCTCATGGAAATAGGTAAGACATCATTGCCCTGGCTAAAAGGAATTCATCTAACCTTACTTAGCTCCTGGAACGAATCAACACGTGTGCGAACAAAAGCAATGGCTTTGGAAGTTCAGCTTTCTGATGTTAAGCAAATGTTGGAAGAAGAGGTAAGGGAATTAAAGGGTTAACTTAATGGCCTACAAATCCAAATGGGTGAGATGATGAAAATGCTCCTGGGTATGAGTGCAAATGGGAAAAGGCATGATGTTAATACCAACAATGCTCAACCGCATGATACCAATGTGGAGGGTGCACTAGAAGGGATTAGCACTTGCCAAAATAGGCCTCCATCCATTCCCACTTCAGGTGCGGGTAGACAAGGATTCTAGGAATGAGATCAAGGGTATGTGTACACTCACGAGGCCAATAATAATGAGAATATCGTAACATTCATGGCTCCAAATCCACCTTTTAACAGCTTGTTTCCTTAAGGCGAAGAAGCTAGCAGTAAGGCCAGCCTAAAGAAGGAGGTGTCTGAAATAAGGGACCAATTGCGGGCTTTGCAAGGAGTAGCTAAACATAAGTCCCTTATCTGAATGAGCTATGCCTGGCCCATGACGTGGTTATTCCCAAGGAGTTTAAGATTCCAGACTTCAATAAGTATAATGGCAATGGAGATCCATATTATCATTTGAAGACATATTGCATAAGGATGTCAGTTTGGTCTAGAGATGAGAAATTTCTCATTCATTTCTTCCACGAAAGCCTCACCGGACTAGCCCTGCATTGGTTTATGAAGTTAGACCATTCTAAGCTACGAAAGTAGAGAGATCTGATAAATGCCTTCATGAAACAATATCAGTTCAATTTGAATTCTGCCCCCATCAAGGAGCAATTGAAGGGAATGAAGAAGAGTCTTACTAAGTCCTTCAAAGAGTATGCACAATAATGGCATGCAACTGGTTCAGAAGTCCAACTGCCTTTAATTGAATTTGAGTTATGCTCTTACTTCATCGATACACTGGGTGAGCCCTATTTTAGAATTATGTTGAACACTCATGCTAAATACTTCACTGACCTCATTGAGGTAGGAGAAAGAATTGATACCAACATTAGGAATGAAAGATTGGAGAATACATATCTTCAAAACAAGAAGGGACAAGGTGCTTAGAAGAAGGATGGTGATGTAAATCATGTCCCAGATCCTTATCAGCAGCCATTCAGTCGCCATATAACTCACAATATCGATATCCACATCCTGTTGCATATGGTGCTCATATGCAGCATGTTCCTTACCAACCTAGAATTCCGTTTGCTTAGCCTTTTCAGCACCCTTAGCCAATTCCACAAACACATGCAAATCAACAAGCTAATGTCTTACCCAGAGCCATGCGTCTCCTAAGGGATGATCGCCCTCTGCCTAACTTCAATGTCACTAAATCTGAGCTTTTTAGGGAGTTGGTGGAAAAGAAGCTCATAGGCCCTTGTCCTGTAATACCATGGCAACCACCTTTTCCCTCATGGTACAATCCGAATGAAACTTGTGAGTATCATATAGAAGTACAGGGACATTCAATCGATTGATGTGATGCATTCTGAAAGAATGTATTGGATCTCTTGTATAATAATCATATTAGTGTACAATGGGACAATAACCTAAATATTGTCTCCAATCCTCTTCTAGAGCATGATAAGGGAAACAAGTTGGTGCAATTGAAGAAGACTTTATGATGATTAAAGACGTGAATGCACTCAAATTTACTATGAGGGAGATATTTAATCACCTCAAGGGAGCGGGGTGTGTTTTTCATGATGTAAGAGGCTTAAGTAGAATCGACAATTATGGTTCCTACTTTTGTGATTATCACCGAGGGAATGCAGATCATGATATTGAGGATTGTGAGGTGTTCAAAGGAGTTATACAAAAGATGATGGTGTTTGGGATTATTAGAGTTGAAAAGGGAATATCGAAGGATAAGCCTATATGCATGATGGGGGAGCAAAGTGTGTTACTAACTATTGTAATATCGAAAGGATCATTCCTTGTAATCAATGCATAGACTCCATCTTCAGAAGGCAAGGAATAATCATTCCCCCTTGAAATAGTAAAACCTCTACCTCCATTTACCAGCAGGTTTAGAGAGGTGCCAAGTTCGAAAAGATCCCTTCTAGTTGTTAACTGAATTGCTCAGGTAATGGCATAAAGAAAAGAACCAATGGTGTTTATTTATGTGCAGACACCATTCCCATATGATAGTAATCATGCAGTACCTTGGAATTATGGCCTAAGAACTGAGTATCTCTTAGCCCAAGCGGAAGCTAGTGAAGAAAAAGTTACAGAAGTTAATGACTAGGATCTGATAAATGGGATTACAAGGAGTGGTCACATCTATCCAAAGGAAAATGATAAGGCAGCAGGTGATGGCCAAGGAGAAGGGGAAAGTTAAGGATCAAAAGAGGTGACTGACAAGAGAGTTGATGCTGACGAATTCTTAAAGATTATGAAGCATAGTGAATATGATATTGTAGAATAGCTCGCAAAGACTCCAGCTTGGATTTCCATTATGTCTCTCATTATGTGCTCTAAAGTCCATCGTAAAGCACTTCAGAAGGTATTAGAAAGCGCATACGTGTGTCTAGACATAACTCCTGAAAAAGTAGTTCACATGGTCAATGTTGTGAAGAATGCCACCCAAATCACTTTCTATGAAGATGAAATTGTTCAAACTCTTGCAGGACGACCTAAAGCTCTTCATATTATGTTAAAGTGTCACGGGTATATAGTAGCAAAGGTCTTGATCGATAATGGATCTGTTCTCAATGTCTTGCCATTATCGACTTTGCAAGAGCTTCCAGTAGACATGTCAGCTATAGAGTGTAGTGATCTAATTGCCACAGTTTTTGATGGGGCAAGAAGGGAAGTATTTGGGGAAGTTCATCTTCCAATTGAGATAGGGGCAAACATCTTTTCAGTGCAATTTCATGTCATGAATATTGATGTTGCATACACTATGCTCTTGGGATGGCCTTGGATTCATGATGCAGGGATTGTATCATCTACTCTACATCAGAGGATCAAATATGTCAAGGATGGTGAACTTATTACCATTAAGGGGAAAGAGGAACTCATGATTAGTAAGCCAAGTGCTATGCCTTGTATTGAAAATGTAAAGCGGATGGGTGGTAACTTCTATCATAGCTTTGAGATTGTGGAAAATAACTAGCCAAGTAAAGATGTGCAACAAGTAGTGGCCAAGATAATGAAGCATAGTGGGTATAGGGAAAGACAAGGGCTAGGAGCTAAGTTACAAGTGGTAAAAGAGCCAACCAAATTCCTTAGGAATCTAGGACATCAAGGGTTGGGATATGATCCCCCATTGAAGACTCTTCTTGCTGAGCAGATGAGGTTAAGCAAAAGAAAATCAAAAGTTCCTCATATTAGAGAGATATTCGCATAGGCTTCTGGGACAATTAACCTAAATGACTCTATTGCCATAACAGAAGAGGAAGAGGAAATTATGGAAAAAAACACTGGATTCAACCTGATACCCTTGGAAAAGCACTAGAAAACTGGGAACCTAAGATAATCCCTGATGTCATGTCATTAGAGTAATATTTTAGATTTTTTATTATGTCTTATCTTTTGAAACCATGTGCTCATGGCTTTTGGAACTTTTTATGTTTGAGGATTAAAGGCGGTATTTATATGAATCCAATATTTCATTCTCTTTATGTAACACCTTATATTAGAGCTCATTTCCCATGTATTAGATTATTTTAGATGCCTTTTATCATGGTTTAGGGACTAGAATTATAATATAATAAAATTAGAATTTTTCAAAATTCGGGATTCACTTGGCAATTTCATGTTACCCAATGAATTTTGAAAATTCATAACTAAATCTAAAAAATTCATCTTGAGGTGATTCAAGTCTCTAAAATTTTACTAAATTCAGATATGCATGGGAAAAATATAAAACAGTAACTTATTAGGCCAATTTGTACAGTAATTTCGTGGGTATTTACTATTCATTTGGTCATTTTTCTATCTTCCAGTTTTCTAACCTCAAATTTGAAAAATCATATTCTATTATATTCTATTCCAAATTATGCATACTCTATGTCATTCGAAATTTATACATGTATACTTATAGACATATTTTTCTTATACATTTATTTTATTTACACAAGGCATAACTTTAATTTAAATCATGAAGGGTCAGAATCCAACTCTTACTGGAATGGTTTTGGGAAAACTTACATATCTCTTGTTCTATAGCTCCAATCACTTCCAAATCAGTGGCATATGGATCTTAAGACATAGATATATGAACACTGAATTTTTTGAGCTCTATAAGATTTTATATTATCTTTTGAATTTTCCAGTACTTAACTTTTATTTTCCAGTTTTCCCAATATTGTCCTATTATGAACCCTAATTTTGAAAAATCACTATTTATTGTACACAACTCCAAATGGGGTAAATTAGGTATCCTATTAAAGCTTGAGATACCCTCTATCTATTATAAAAATATCATAAACTAACCTTATATTAAGTATAGAACAAGGGTGAATGAAACAGACACCTTTGGAAAATGCCCTATTTCAGTCTACATTGCAATTTGCTTGCCAAAACTCTTGTAAATGAACTCATTTTGGCACGAAACTTGGTAGAACAAAACTTAATATCACAATATCCAGAACTAGAAATTCTCATACATTTTCTACAACATTAACATAATATTTACTATTTTAAAATTTCATACAAAAGCAAAACACTAATAACCATCCACATTATAACACAATGGCTTGCAACATCATCCACTCATCATTAGCTTCTCCATGATATTAGCTCCTTCCTTAGCCCTTTTTCCATTGCTTCCCTAGCATAGTTAGTCATTAAGGGGGAATGAGATTCAAAGAATCTTAGTAGCATTATCCAGTCATACATATATATCATCACATTTCACATAGATCATTAAGCAAACTTATCAATTCATATAATGCCATAACAGTTTTATGAAAATTTTGGCAGAGTTTCACTTTGTAAATTGGGCATTTTAGAGCTTCAAGCCCCTTTAAACAACTCAGTCAACAACCAATGGACATCACAAAATATTAATCATGGCATCAAATAAGTCATAGAGTTCACAAACATTCATAAGACAATATAATGCATAAAATGGAAAAATGCTACCTTTATGCTTTCACTTGTTTTTTCTTTGAGTTGTACCTCTTCCACATACTTTTCCAAGCTTTCTTAGGTTTCCTCAAACCTAAACACATCATCAATTAGCTACTTAAGCCACTGATTCATGCTTCAACTTCACAAGAAACTCTTAAAACCCTAACTTGTCATCTTGCTATCCACTTAGTCTTTCTGGCATCCAACACTTGTTCCCAAGGTTTTGGACCATGAGGAACCCATTTTTGGAGTCCAATTTATAAAATTCCAACCCTAAATGGAACCCTAGTTTGACCAAAATTCATGGAGGAAGAAGGAGAAATTATTTACTTTGAAATTCAACAAACTACTAACAAATCTTTGTTCGAAGTTGCTAGTATGTGATTTCCCCTAGGTTTATTGCATGAAAACTCCACTTTCTTCACTTCCCATCCATGGCCGAAAATCAAATAGAGAGTGAGAGAGAGAGGAGGAAGAGTGCTCCATTAAACCATTTCAAACTACTCAAAACTACAAGCTAGAAGACACAAAATATTATCTTGCACTTGATCTTGGATGGCTTCAAGTCCTCTTCCCTTTCTCCTTCTCTTTTCTCTTTTCTCTTTTTGCTCACTTTCTTTCTTGCGTTTTCTTTTTCTATCTTTGCTGCTGGAGGTGAACGTGCAGAATGGGTGGAAAATGGGTGATTAAGTGGCTAATTACCTTGCTAATTATGATTAGTGTGTTAACTTAACTAAAGTTACTTTTGTGCCAAAAATGTCAACAACTTCTTGAGGAAGTTGTTCCAAAAATTTGTGCTGCCCAACTGCCCAATTCAGACACGTGTTTAAGTGTCCAAAATTGCTCAATTTTTCCTAGTCCAGATATATCCTGAACCGGATAATTTTTAACTGTACCGATGAAATCACTTTTTATAGTAAATTAGCATTTTTGGGCTACCGGATTATTCCAATTTTATTCTTATATTTTCTTAATTATCATGTCCCAAATGATATTTGTGTATGACCCATATCTTGTACCGGTTTCTTTTTAACTATCTGTGGGGCCCACTGTTTACTTTTTCGGTTTACTATTATTTTTGAACACTCGGCACTGATTATTTCTTTATTCTTGAACATTAACCCTCAGTGCCATATACCATTGGACTTCTCTTGTCGAGGGCTTCATTTTGACAGTAATTTTATATATTTATAAAATTACCCCTGACCCAGCGTTAAATTATAATTTCTGATACTTTCGGGTCATTAGGTATAATTTTCCCCAAAACATTTTTAATACTCATTCTATGTAATTTTTATGACTTTAGGGACATGTATGTCCTTTTCATAACTCTTTAGGGGTAAAAATATAATTTTTTATTTTTCCATCTGATCAGGAAAAAAGACATTTGTCATTTTTTACGCAAAACGGTGTCTATCCATTTTTACAAAATTTCTATATATTTCTAGATATTTTAGCTTTCTTGAGATGTTACACTTTATCCCTCTCTTTTTCTTATGTTATATTCATCCTATCATCCTTTTACATTGATCTCTTTTCTAAATAATTCTCAATGATTCCTATGCTCCTTTATACTTCATTGTTTACTTCTGCTTTATGTTATTGCCTTCCAAGGAATTAGAATTCTCAAAACTCTTGTCTGACATAAAGGCTCTCAAGCCCCAATGGGATGATGCTTGCATTGCTATGGATACATTAGATTGCAAGACCGAAGAAAGTGTTGCACTTGCTGAATTACCCCATACATTCGTAAAGCTCATTGAATCCTCCGAAAATGGCTTCATCCCACATGAAGAAGTCACAGAGTTGATCAACATGGGAACTGAGGAAACTAAAAAAGAGTTAAAGATAGTCGATAATCTTGAGAGGAAAAAGATGATAGATTTATTTCGAGAATACCTAGATGTGTTTACTTGGTCATACCAAGATATGCTTGGGCTTGATCCCAACATCGCTTCTCATAAACTTCCTTTGTTCCCTGACATCAAGCCAAAGAAGCAGAAATTAAGGAGAATGAGTCCTGAGACATCTCTTCAAATCAAAGAAGAAGTAAAGAAACAATGGGATGTCGGTTTCTTAGATGTTGTTAAGTACTTGCAGTGGGTGGCAAATATAGCATTGGCACCTAAGAAGGATGGATGCATTAGGATATATGTGGACTATTAGGATTTGAATAAAGCCAGTCCTAAGGATCATTTTCCTCTGCCTCACATTGATGTGCTGGCTGACAACATGACAAGGAGTTATAGGTATTCATTCATAGATAGGTATTCAAGATGCAATCAAATCCCCATGAACCCAATTGATAAGGAGAAAACCACTTTTACTACTCTATGGGGAACCTTTTGTTACAAGATTATGCCGTTTGGTTTGAAAAATGCAGGTGTAACTTACCAACGGACTATGGTGGTATTATTCCACGACATGATGCATAAAGAGCTCGAGGTTTATGTGGACGATATGGTGGCAAAGTCAGCAGAAGAAGAAAGTCTTGTGGCAGTTCTTCGAAGGTTATTTGAAAGACTGCAACAATACAAGCTTTATCTGAATCCACTACACCAAAAATGGGATTTTTTTTGCTGTTATTTTGGTCTTTATTGGCGATTTAAAATCGTCAACTATTTGAGTGCTGATATAAGGGGTAACTTTTGTTGGCGGTAATTAACCACCAACAAAAATAGACTTTTGTTGGCGGTTATTTCAATTAACCACCAACAAAAGGTATATTTTTTAATAAAGTATTTACCTTTTGTTGGCGGTTGTTTCAAATAACTGCCAACAAATGGTAAATTTTTTATTAAAAATAACCTTTCTTGGCGGTTATTTCAAATAACCGCCAACAAAGAGTAATTTATTCTTTAAAAAAAAAAGTAATCACAGAATAATCATCCTTAATAAGTAATCTAGAATCATCCAAAGGTAAAAAAAAATATACAACATGAATTATAGATAGATCTAATTGAAAATTTAAATAACCACACCGTAACAAAAAAATCAAAATAAAAAAGAAGAAGAAAAAATTTTGCTACAGAATTAATATTTATACTTTAAGTCATAAAAAATTACAAGCTTTAAAAATTTCTTCTATCTTCAAGATTCATTTTCTTGCTTCAAACCCAAGATGAGATGAGAGAGAACGAAGCCGTTAGTGAAGGTAGACACAAACACTGTAGTCGGCGATGAAGGCAATGGACAAAGTCACCGATGAAGAAGAAGCTTGTAATATGTTGGTGCCAAGATAAGATGTGGACCATGCTTCAAGATTTGTACAAGATCTTGCCCAAGCTTTGAAAATCTTGACTGAGGGAGAAGAAAATAGAAGAAAACAGAAAAGGAGAGAATGATAAAATTTGATTGAAAGAGTAAGAAAGATGATCTGAATCTGATAAAAGAGGAAGAAGACATGTAAGGGAGAGAGAGATTGCAGATCAAAGAAGAAAGAGATTGGGTGTGGAGATAAAAAGAGAGGGAAGGAAAGTGATTAGATGTGGAGAGAGAAAAAATTCAAATATATGAAAGTGATGGAGTTTTATGCGTGACATGAAAATGTACGAGTGGGTGTAGAAAGAGATGTGTTAAGAAAAGAGATGGAAAGAAAGGAAGGCCGTCAGATCTTTTTTGGTCAATGATTATAAATATTGATCCGTGGCTTGCTTACTGATTCGTGCCTTGTGTGTTTATTTTTTAAAAAAGTTGTAAAATCTTTTCTTGGCGTTTCCAGAAATAACCGCCAATAAAAGTCAAACTTTTCTTGCGGTTATTTGGAGAACTGCAAAGAAAAGCCCCTGCGTCACTTTTGTTGGCAGTTCTCCAAATAACCGCCAAGAAAAGGTCAGACTTTTATTGGCGGTTATTTATAGAACCGCCAACAAAAATGATGCAAGGTTTTTCTTTGCAGTTTGCCAAATAACCGCCAAGAAAAGCCCGACATTTATTGGCAGTTATTTCTAGAACTTCCAAGAAAAGTCTCTGCGCCATTTTTATTGGCATTTTTCCCTATAACCGCCAACTATTAAATGCTAAGAAAGGTTATTTTTGGTATAGTGATCCCAGTAAGTGTGTGTTCGGGGCCACGTCTGGTAAACTACTAGGCTTCATTGTCACTCAATAAGGGAATAGAGTTGGGAATTTCACTATACACGCAGTGGAAAAACTATAAGAAATTCCCTCCCATGGATCCGTCAACGTTGTTTAGATTGAGATGTAGAAAAAGAATTTACCTCTGGTACGTCCCTTGGTGTTCTTTTTCGTTTCGTTGGATCCCAGGAACTAATGTGATTAGTCAGCTCCCTCTACCGGTATCCACACGAACGGTGAGTACAACTCAAACAGCATGCTAGCACCTCTGGTTGTGATGCCCCGTACATGTCCGTACGATTCCGTACTAGTTCGTACGCCTTTGCCTTTTGTCCGTACAATTTTTTTTCTAAGTGTACGGCTGCTTTCTCTTTAGGTTAATTCGAATTCTATTGATTCTGTATCCTAGTCTATATCAATATATAGATAGGATTCGGTATTTATTTAATTTAAATCAATAATTTAAACTAAATCAAATATTAATTAAATAGATTAGTTTAAATTTAAATCTATCTAATAGATTAAATTTAAACTAACTATCTAATACATATCCATAATCAAATCTAGATTTAATTTATCATGTAAATTAAATTTAGATTATTAGTTTAAATTCAAATTTAGAATCCAATCTAAATCAAATTTTGATTATGACATTAGTTTAAATTTAAATCTATCATATAGAATTAAATTTAAAACTAATTAATTTGAATTAATTTGAACAATATATATATAATTTGAAATACATATATCAAATATGTAATATATCAAACATATATATATATTTCAGATTTTAATAGATATATCACATATATATAATTCTATTACCATAAATTGAACATTAAATTCATTGAATCTAGACACATTTTAGATTAAATGAATTTGGACATTCTAGTTCGAGTTGACCGGTTCTTGTGTGTGACCCTATAGGCTCATATGATATTGACAGTGGAAAAATAACACTATTGGACCCACAAGTCACAAGTGGCCTCTAGCAAGACATTGTGACTATCCAAATCATATGAGATCAGTGATCCGATACAACCTATTATATAACCCGATCACATCCCTTTTGTCTCATGATATATAGGTCAAATATGACGCATGGAAATATCATCCTTATTTTACTCGACCATCACTTTCTTGATCTTCGAGTAGACTGACAGAACAAATGGAAACTCTTCCATTCAAGCAGGGCCATGCATTTTCTCAGTCTCACTCATCGAGGGGCCCAGATATATCTCTTCATTAATTAGAGGGACAAATTCCATCTTGACCATTCATCTTCCTCCACACAAGTTCTACTATGCCTGATCATAGTCTTTATAATTTCCCAATTAAAGGTGACTTTTGTTTATGCCAAAGTATAGTGTTCCCCATGTAGGAAGCCATGGTGATCTCAAGTCTGAGGGCTTAGTGACACGGTTGTATATGAGATAAGCTTATGACTTGTTCCATGCAGCTATCTCATGATGGGTCAATCTAGCGCCTATTCTCGAATAGGAGCTTATGATTTTGATTTGTATCTTCATACATAATTATCAATCAAAATCATACTAGTCTTAATTCATAATTGTTCCCAAAAAGATGATTAACTAGGGATATTTAGGATAAAATAATTTATCCAAGGATATTATTATAAAGGAAAACATGCAAATAATATAATAATGTAAGGAAAAAAAACACCTTCTTTTTTTTATAATATAACATAATGTTCATGATACAATGATTGACCTAGGGTATAATCTCCAACAACTCCCACTTGCACTAGGCCTAATCGTTGATGTATCTAATACCTATTGACCTAACATGATGCTCATGCTTTATCTGTGCAAGAGGCTTAGTAATCGGATCAGCAACATTGTCATCAGTTGGTATTTTGCATATCTTTATATCACCCCTATCAATGCTTTCTCTGATGAGATGATATCGCATGAGTATATGTTTGGTTCTTTGATGTGACTTAGGCTCTTTAGCCTATGCTATTGAGCCGTTGTTGTCACAAAATAGATCTATCGAATTTGAGATGGTATGCACCACTCCAAGCTCAGTGATAGACTTCTTAATCCAAACAGCTTCCTTAGCTGCATCTGATACTGCTAGGTACTCAACTTCTGTTGTAGAATCAGCTATAGTGCTTTGCTTGGAACTCTTCCAACTAACTGCTCCACCGTTCAAACAGAATAGGAATCCTAATTGCGATCTAGAATCATCTTTGTCAGATTGGAAACTTGTGTCTGTGTAACCATTTACAACCAGCTCATCTTCCAATCCTCCAGACACCAAGAATACATCCTTAGTCCTTCTTAAGTACTTCAGAATATTCTTGACAGTAGTCCAATGATTCTTACCTAGATCTGACTGATATCTACTAGTCATGTTCAAGGCATATAAGATATCCAGTCAAGTACACCACATGGCATACATAATAGATCTAATTGCCAAAGCATATGGAATCTTGCTTATGCGTTCTCGCTCATCCCGTGAACAAGGACACTGAGCTTTGTTGAGATTGATGCCATGAGACATAGGTATGTAACCCCTCTTTGAGTATACTAAACCTATGCAATACTTTGTCTATACTAAACCTATCCTAAGTCCTTCAATGAGAAACACTTTCCTAACCAAGTCTTGACATTCTGCAAGGTAGGAATGTCATTCCCAATGAGTAGGATGTCATCAACATAAAGCACTAGAAATACAATTGTGCTCCCACTAATCTTCTTGTAAACACAAGGTTCATCAACATTTTGGATAAATCCAAACTCTTTGACTACTTTATCAAAATGTTGATTCGAACTACGAAATGCTTGCTTTAATCCATAAATGGATCTCTGAAGCTTGCAAACCTTCGCAAAATCTTCTGGACATACAAAACCCTCAGGTTGTGTCATGTATACATCTTCAAGCAGCTTTCCATTAAGGAATGATATTTTGATGTCTATCTGCCAATTCTCGTAATCATAATATGCTACAATGGCAAGAAGGATCCTGACTGACTTAATCATGGTGACCGGTGAAAAGGTTTCATCATAATCTATACCATGAGTTTGCTTGAATCCTCTTGCAACCAATCATGCTTTGAAGGTATGCATTTGGCCATCCATGCCAATTTTCTTCTTAAAAACCCATTTACACCCAATGATTTTTATACCTTCAGGTGGGTCAATCAAGGTCCATACCTGATTGTCATACATGGATTGCATCTCAGATTTCATGGAATGCAACCATTTTTCAAAGTCAGATCCCATTATGGCCTCTTGATAGGTGGTTGGCTCTTCTTGATCCAAGAGCAATACATCATGACTATTAGGTAAAAGAAATCCAAATCTTTAAGGCTGATGTCATGCTCAATCAAACCTTCTTGGGCCTTGTGTTACTTGAGTAGGCTCATCAACTTGTTGCGAGTCTTCTCGTTCTTCCATCTCTAGTTCAATGCAATTTTCTGGGTCTCAAACTTCTTCAAGATTTATCTTAATCCCACTGATTCTTTTAGAGACAAACTCTTTTTCTAGAAAGATACCGTTATGAGCAATAAACATTTTATTATCAGTGGGATTATAGAAGTAGTATCCCTTAATTTCCTTGGGATACCCCACAAAAAGGCATTTTATAGATTTAGGTGTTAACTTATTTGAGGCTTGTTACTTAACATATGCCTCGCATCCCCGAATCTTTAGAAAAGATAAACTGGGCTTCTTTCCAGTCCATATCTCAAATGGGGTCTTTTCAACCACCTTAGATGGAACACGGTTTAGTATGAACGCAACTGTTTCTAATGCATAACCCCAAAAGAATGATGGAAGATCTATTTGACTCATCATAGATCGAACCATTTCTGACAGGGTTCAATTCTTTCATTCAGAAACACCATTCCACTGTGGTGTTCTTGGTGGAGTTAATTGTGAAACAATTCCACAATTTCTAAGATGGTCAATAAATTCTTGGCTCAAATATTCACCACATCGATCAGATCGAAGTGCTTTAATAGATTTGCCAAGTTGATTCTGTACTTGATTTTGGAAATTTTTGAACATTTCAAAAGATTCAAATTTTTGTCTCATTAGATAGATATATCCATATCTACTAAAGTCATCTATAAAAGTAATGAAGTACAGGTGACCACTTTGTTAGCAAGGCTGACTTCCCAAGAGGGGGGGTGAATTGGGAAGATTGAAATTTTTCTGCACAAAGTGAAGTGGATGAAGATATCACAGTATAATGAAAGCAATGAGTAAAACAGAGCAAGTTGATAAGTAAGGATAAGGAGAGAAAGACTCAGTGATTTATCCTGGTTCGGTCTATCCTCTTGACCTACGTCCAGTCCCCAAGACACCTCTTGAGATTTATCCACTATACAGCAAGAATTTCAACGGGCTTCTTGCTAATGCCACAGTACACGAGTATGCTCTGTTTCTGAACTCTCTTAAACTCTCCAAGCACTTTCTCTATGTGCTTCCCTGTCCCCTTGTGAATTTCCCTCACAAGTAAACCTCTCTTCCAGATGAAGAGTAGATTGTTTACAAAGATATAACTCTCTTGAATAGAGTAGATATGAAGGTTAAAGTACAGATAATGAAGTTGAGAGGGTAAAAGCTTTTGAGAAAAAGATTCAGCAGAAATTCGGTATTAACTAGTTTGATTCGTTACCCACAACTTCAAATGATGTTGTATTTATAGATTTAGGTCTCAAATATCCGTTAGAGACTAAATCTATCCGTTGGGGAAGTTATCCAACGGTTACTCTGAAAAACTATCCGTTTACAAACCGCATTTAATGTTTTTGACATACTGAAATTCAAATTTTGGTTGGTCAACAGACGAATTTCGAAGGAACCGAAGATTAAAGCTTCCAACGTTACAGCACGAAGTTCGTCTGTCCATGAAGTGAAATTCGAATTTTGAAGCTTACAAAACATTTTCACAATGTGACATACGAATTTTCAAGAAGAAAGTTTTTCGGTTAAGTGTGAACAGTGTTTTTAATTTTCTACAGTGCCTTCGAAATTCAAATTTTGGAACCCCAAAATTCGTCTGTCCCTTGAACGTTTAAAGAGGCACAGTAGATTACTTTCTTCGAAATTCAATTTTTGAAAGGGTGAAATTCGTTTGTCAGAGAGACTCTTTTCAGACTAATTTCATCATTCGAATGTTGCAAGTTCTCATCATTCGTATGTCAATATTTTACTTTAACAGACTCAAGAACTTAGCTTCTGAAATTTGAATTTTAATGTTCAAAGTTCGTCTGTCAGAAAGCAGTTTTGAGACTTAAATCATTCTTGATCTCAGATGAACTTTATCAAACTTTCAGACGAATTTCTTCTATTTTCTCAAGTTTTGTTTTGTCTGAAATTCGAATTTTGAAGACTCAAAGTTCGTCTGTTGCAAAGAAGCTTCTTTCAGACTTATATGAAAATTCGAATGTTGGAAGTTCAAAATTCGTCTGTCAGAGAGCATTTATCAAACTCAATTTGATTTTGATTTCAGATGCATTTTATCATAGTTTCAGATGAATTTCTTTGGTTTTCACAAACTTCATTTTACTTGAAATTCGAATTTTGAGAGTGTGAAGTTCGTCTGTTACCAGAAAGGCTTCTTTCAGACTAGATGAAAATTCAAATTTTGAACAATCAAAATTCGTCTGACAGAGAGTCATCTCTTCAGACTTATTCAGTTTTAGCTCAAAATTCGAATGTCCAAAGGCAAAGTTCGAATTTCAAACTTGACAGTTCAGTTTAAACATTCAACCTTCGTCTGTTTGTGGGTGTTTTCCAAATGTTTCAAGATTTAACATAAAATCAAAGTTTGAAAACATCTTTTCTTCAAATCAAAATCTTTTACCCAATCATAGCAAAAACTAAGACTCTACAAAAGATCTAACAGCAAATACTCATAAAATCTTCACTTGAAACAGCTTTGATCTCCTTTGATATCTTCAATCCAAGCTCTTGAGTGTTGGTTTAGAATCATCAAAACTCTTGATTCAACACACTTCTGGCAGTTGTACTTAACGAACCATATTCATCTGTATGTATTAGGTCCAATAAGTCAGTGGCTCTTTCACTATGTTCAATAAAAGGTGCCTTTGTCATCTTTCCCAATAAACAAGATTCGCAAGTGTCAAATGATTCAAAATCAAATGAATTGAGAAGTCCATCTTGATGGAGCTTTGAATTGCATTTCTCATTTATGTGGCATAGACGATAGTGCCATAGGTAGGTCGGATTCAAATCGTTTGATTTGATCCTTTTGGTAAATACGTGATAGATATGTTCCTTATTGGGAGCTTCAAGGTTCAAATAATAATGACCACCATGCAAATGTCCATCCGCATAAAAGATGTCATTAAAATAATTAGAACATTTTTTATCCCCAATAATTGAAGTAACACCTTCCTCATCTAAATAAGAAAGTGAAATAATATTCTGACTCAAAGCTGGAACATAATAGCAATTGTTCAAAATTAACAAAAGCCCACTGGGAAAAATTAATTCATAAGTTCCTACGGCTAAAGCAGCAACTCTTGCTCTATTTTTGACTCGTAGGTTTATTTCGCCCTTTTTCAGCTTCCTACTCTTTTTGAGACCCTGCACATTTGTACAAATGTGAGTTCCATATGCAGTATCTAAAACCCATGTTGGAGAAGTAGAAAGATTAATTTCTATAATATAAATACCTGAAGTAATAGCCCCACTATTCTTCTTTTGTTTTAGATCTTCCTTGTAGAGCTCACAGTTCTTCTTCCAATGACTAGGTTTATTGTAAAAGAAACAAAGTCCTTCCTTAGGAGGCCTTGCCTTCTTGGCTACAAACTTGGGTTTGGGTTTGGGCTTGGTCTTGTCTTGCTCCTTGGACTTGTTGTCCAGACCTTTTCCCCTTACCCTTACCTTTCTTTTTTGTTCCTTTTCCTTTTTAAACCATTAAAACATTGTTGGGTTTTTTCTTGATGTTTTGCTTAGCAGTTTTAAGCATCACATGCAATTTAGAAATTTATTTCTCCATGTTGTTCATATTGTAGTTCATGACAAACTGGTCATAATTCTCCGGGAGTGAGTTTAAGATCAAACCTGTATCTAACTCCTGGGTTATGGAAAATCCAAGACTTTCAAGGTGATCAATGTAGTCTTTCATCTTCAAAACATGAGAGCTAACTGATGCACCCTCAGCCATTTTGTAGGAATGTAAGGCATTTGTGGTTTCAAACCTTTCTTGCCTTGCCTATTGTTGGACCATTTCCTTGAGATGCCCAATCATCTCATAAGCCTCCATGTGTTCCAAATCTCTCTGAAGTTCTGGGATCATGGTGGCTAACATTAGGCATCCGATATCCACATAGTCATTAAGATGCTTATTATAAGCATCCTTTTGGGCTCTTGGAGCATTGGCAGGCTCCTCAGGAATGGGTTCATCTAGGACATATGACTTTCTTTCCTGCTTGAGAACAATTCTCAAGTTCCTAAACCAGTCAAGAAAGTTAGTCCCATTGAGTTTATCCTTCTCAAGGATAGATCACAATGATAGTATAGCAGAATTACTCGATGACATTGTCTACAACAAAATATGCAAAATTAAATTAATAATTTCCTACTAAAAATTAACCCTAATTTATTTTAGTAGGCTAAGACCCATATTTCACTTAACTATAAGTCCGCTTTGGCAAGACGCTTCAAATTAAGTTATTTAGGTAGGTAACTTATTTACCAATTACATCACATGTAACTCTTAGATCTTTATGGGATCTTGTCATCACATGTAATTCTAATGCCTTGAGACCCAAAACCATTTTGATAGTCTCAATTAAGTCATACCATTATGAACCTTTATAAGTATCACCATTACCCAAACTGCCTCATTAAGATAACCTAAGTGTATTCCACTTTGGTGGATCCTACATTTAGGCGATCAAAGCCTTGACAGACGTTCATTAATGGGTGGCATTTAAACTTAAAATTTAATTCAAGGAATTTTATTATATTGTTGTTATTCATACATCTATTCATCACATGAACATATATATAGTGGTGCCATCCTATACATACATATGATCTCATCATAAAGCATAAAACAAACGTGTCATAATATGGTACATCTATCCTATATCCTCCCAAGCCAATGAAAGGATTGTTCTAATATAACACTTATAAAAGAAACCTCAATTGAACATTTGAGGGGAGTGAGATGAGAAGAGAATATACATCTAGAATATAGAGAGAGGCACAACACGTAGGCCATATTTAAAATCACAAATTCATCCTAGGGCCATATCATGCACCATACCCATCCAATTCAAACAAACAAATCACAACATGTAACAAACATCTCATCTGATGAAAAGTTGTAAACTTTGCGATTTTAATATTAAATCAGATTAAGCATATACAAAATATATTGAAAATCTGAATTACATACAAACGGATTTTAATCCAATCATATAGTTGCAACAACAGATTCTCGTATACATATGTAGAAACATATTCACATCACATACAAAAATCACATGAATCTAATCACGTCATACAGAAAACAAAATTGTTTTAAACATATTCACAATTGTTTCAAAAACCTTATTTCGCATAGACATATGACGTTAGAAACTGAATTCAGGAATATGATTTTTCAAAAATATATTTCACATATATGAATGGCAGATTTACAATCAAATTGAAAACTGATTTGAAAAATCAAATTGGACAAATTGAGTTCCACACATACCACATACATGCAATCATATACTTAAGAACTCAATTTAAACAATCAATGACGTGGCTCTGGTACCACTGTTAGAATTTCACTATACACGCAGCGGAAAAACTATAAGAAATTCCCTCCCATGGATCCATCAATGTTATTTAGATTGAGATGTAGAAAAAGAATTTACCTTTGGTGTGTCCCTTAGTGTTCTTTTTCGTTTCGTTGGACCCCATGAACTAACACAATTAGTCAGCTCCCTCTATCGGTATCCACACGAATGATGAGTCCAATTCAAACAGCGTGCTAGCAGCTTTGGTTGTGATGCCCCGTACATATCCGTACAATTCCGTACCAGTTCGTATGCCTTTGCTTTTCATCCGTATAGTTTTTTTTCTGAGTGTATGACCGCTCTCTCTTTAGGGTAATTCGAATTCTATTGATTTTGTATCCTAGTCTATATCAATATATAGATAGGATTTGGTATTTATTTAATTTAAATCAATAATTTAAACTAAATCAAATATTAATTAAATAGATTAGTTTGAATTTAAATCTATCTAATGGATTAAATTTAAACTAACTATCTAATATATATCCAGAATCAAATCTAGATTTAATTTATATTAGTTTAAATTCAAATTTAGAATTCAATCTAAATCAAATTTAGATTATGACATTAATTTGAATTAAATTTAAAACTAATTAATTTGAACAATATATATATTTCGAAATATATATATCAAATATATAATATATCAAACATATATATATTTCAAATTTTAATATATATATATCAAATATATATATATATAATTCTATCACCCTAAATTGAACATTAAATTCATTGAATCTAGACACATTTTAGATTCAATGAATTTGGACATTCTAGCTCGAGTTGGCCCATTCTTGTGCGTGACCCTGCAGGCCTATATGATGTTGGCAGTGGGCTAATAACACTATTAGACCCACAAGTCACAAGTAACCTCTAGCAAGACATTGTGACTACCCAAATCATATGATATCGGTGATCCGATACAACCTATCATATAACCCGATCACATCTCTTTTATCTCATGATATATAGGTCAAGTATGAGGCATGGAAATATCATCATTATTTTACTCGACCATCACTTTCTCGATCTCCGAGTAGATTGACAGAACAAATGGAAACTCTTCCATTCGAGTACGGCCATGCATTTTCTCAGTCTCACTCATCGAGGGGCCCAGATATATCTCTCCATTAATTAGAGGGATAAATTCCATCTTGACCATTCATCTTCCTCCACATGAGTTCTACTAAACCTGATCATAGCCTTTACGATCTCCCAATTAAAGGTGACTTTTAACTATGCTAAAGTATAGTGTTCCCCATGTAGGAAGTCATGGTGATCTCAAGTCTGAGGGCTTAGTAATATGGTTATATATGAGATATGCTTATGACTTGATCCATACAGCTATCTCATGATGGGTCAATCCAGTGTCAATTCTCTAACAAGAGCTTATGATTTTGATTTGTATCTTCATACATAATTATCACATAATTATCAATTAAAATCATACTAAACTTAATTCATCATTATTCCCACAAAGATGACTAGGGATATTTAGGATAAAATAATCTATCCAAGGATATTATTATAAAGAAAAACATGCAAACAATATAATAATGTAAGGAAAAAAACAACACCTTCTTTTTTTATAATGAAACACAATATTCATAATACAATGATTTTCCTAGGGCACAATCTCTAACATAGAGGTCGACCCAGATAAAGTCAAGGCAATTTGTGATATGTCTCCACCTCAGACAGCGAAAGACTTACGAAGCGTCTTGGGCCATCTGTACTATATAGCTCAGTTTATTGCAAATCTGACTGCCACCTGTGAGCCAATATTTAAACTGCTAAGAAAAGGAAATCTTGGGAAGTAGAATGAAGGTTGCCAACAAGCATTTGAGAAGATAAAGGAATACTTGTTGAATCCTTGTATTTTGGTACCTTCTAAACTAGGTCAACCACTAATCCTCTATCTAACCATCTTGCCATTTTCCATGGGTGCTATGCTGGGGCAGCAAGATGAATCCAACAAAAAAGAGCATGCCATCTATTATCTGAGCAAGAAATTCAATGATTGTGAATCGTGCTATCCAGTCATTGAAAAAACATGTTGTGGTTTGGTGTGGGTCATTAAATGATTAAGACAATACATGTTATACCATGTTAATTGGTTGATCTCTCGATTAGATTCTATTAAATATATCTTTGAAAGCCCTCATGTGTTTGGAAGGGTGTCAAAGTGGCAAGTAATACTTTCTGAATATGATGTAAAGTATGTGACTCGCAAGTAAATTAAAGGGTGTATTATTGCTGACCATTTAGCTGGAAATCCATTGAATGAGAGTCCGTCACTTGACTTTCAATTTCCAAACAAAGATGTCTTGACCATAGAGGATGAGTTAAAGGATGCTAAGTAGATAATGTACTTTGACTGAGCGGCCAATGCACATGGATGTGGGGTGGGAGCAGTAGTAATATCCCCAAAAGGGAAACAATTTCCCATCACCATTAAACTTAATTTCAAATGTACAAATAATGTAGCAGAGTATAAAGCTTATGTTAGTGGTTTGCAAGTTGCTTTAGCCTTGGGTGTCAAAGATCTCGAAGTCTTTGGAGATTCAGTGCTCATAATCTATCAAGTAACAGGGACATGGCAAATGAAGGACCCAAAATAAGTCCCCTACTAGAATTACTTGACTGAATTGATCAAGAAGTTTGAAAAAATCAAGTTTACTCATATTGACTCGTGATAAAAATCAGCTTGCTGATGCTTTAGCGACACTCACTATCATGGTTAAGCTAGATTGCGGGATTCATGTTCAGCCAATTCGTGTTGAAGCTAGAAATACTTTGGCACATTGCTTGAGTATAGAAAAGGAATTTGATGGACAACCTAGGTTTCATGATATTAAGTCATACATCAAACATAGAGAATATCCAGTTGGGGCAACAAACAATGACAAGAAGACTCTTTGGCACCTCGTGATGAACTTCTTCCTTAGTGGAAAAGTTTTGTATAAGCGGGCCCATGATGGAACATTGCTCAGATGTATATATTCATCTAAGGTGAAGAAGGTAATGGCTGAAATTCATGATAGAATATATGGATCTCATGCTAATGGCCATACTATGACTAGACAAATAAAAAGGTACGGATATTATTGGCTGACACTGGAAAAAGATTGCATTGAATATGTGAAAAAATGTCACAAATGCCAAATCTACGCGGATCAAATCAACGCTCCATCATACCCCCTACATAACCTTGTGGCCCCATGGCCTTTCTCTATGAGGGAAATCAATGTGATTGGTCCCATTAATCCCAAAGCATCAAATGGTCATCGTTTTATACTTATAGCTATTGACTATTTCACCAAGTGGGTTGAATCAATCTCTTTGGCTAGTGTCACCCAAAAGTCCTCTGTTCATTTCTTATGGTCAAACATAATTTGTCAATTTGGTTTGCCAGAGAAGATCATCACAGACAACACTCCTAATTTGAATAGTACTGTGGTAAGGAAGCTTTACGAGCAATTCAAGATCAAGCATCATAACTCTGCACCATACCAACCACAAATGAATGTGGCAGTAAAGACTGCTAACAAGAATGTTAAAAAGATCCTTGCTAAGATGACCATTACTTACAAGGATTAGCATGAAATGCTCCTATATGCTCTCCATGGGTATTGCACCACAGCTTGTACATCAATAGGAGCTACACCATATTATCTAGTCTATGGAATGAAGGCAGTGACACCGATTGAAGTGGAAATCCCATTACTACGGGTAATGATAGAATCAACTGCTAGGGAAGATGATTGGATTAAAACTCGATATGAATAGTTGAATATGATTGAGGAAAAATGATTGGTCGCCATGTGTCATAGGCAACTTTATGAACAAGTGATGGCTAGAGCATTTAACGAAAGGCTTCGCCTTAGGGAATTTGAGCCAAGGGAGTTAATCTTGAAGAGAATTCTTCCAAATCAAGAGTACAATTGAGGAAAATGGGCCCCATCATACGAGGGTCCTTATGTGGTAAAACAAGCTTTTTCAGGGGGTGCACTTATTTTGATGGACATTAATGGACAAGAATTGGCAAAACCTATCAATGCAAACTCTATCAAGAAATATTATGCCTGAAAAAAAAAAGATGGAAAAAAATAATATTCAAAACAAAAAAAAAAGCTTGCTAGGTTGAAAACCTAAAAAGGTAGCCTAGGCAAAAGGTAGAGCAAAACATCTCCCAAGCTACGAAAAAAAATGGGGTTAAAAGCTACTGATGGACAGGGGTAAATGGAAAGTACGGCACGATCATCAGTCAGACCTACTGTAAGGCGTGTCCAAAAGCAATGCAAGCTAATTGACTTGAGGCTTAAGAGATCAATGTGAAGGCATCTTCTCTTATTTTTACATGATTGATATCTCTAGTTTCTTGTTGTTACGAGATCTCCTATCCAAGTGGTTTATTCACCCAATAAACTAACTTTCTGCTCTTTTTCCTTGATTATTGTTTTCCTTTGACAAGTTTATGTATTTATTCCTCCTTGATTATTGTTTTCCTTTGATAAGTTGCTATATCTATTCCTCAAATGAATTGTCTGAAAAATCTTGTTACCTAATAACATACATCATGGGGATGATCGTGATTGCACGCTAGTTGTGCTAAGTACAAGGGGTAGAATGAAAGTTCATAAAATCTGATTGATGAATATCAGAAACACTCTGTGCATACTCGGGAGCCCGTTATTCCAAGAAGACTCAACTACACCTGAGGAGAGTAGAAGCGTGCAAGGTGGTTTTTTATTGTCACTTGTGATCATTACATGCTTAAGAGTTATGTGGTTAGGTGAAGTCCTTCATCAGGAACAATGACAATTTACATCAACACAATAAAATGGAAAGATAAAACTCAGTTTCCATTATAGTTGTATCACTATAAACTTTCCTTCAAGTTGGGGTAAAATAAATGAAATAGAAAAATTGGTCTTTTATATGCATTTTTCATTGCATGCATAGCATCACAATAAACCTTAAGACAAAAGAAAAGAAAAAGAAATTTTGCATACATTGCAAAAGGGGAATCCTCATACCCTAAAGCAAAAAGAACAAAAATTACATTGTTCATGCTTTATACATAGTCCATTGTGTGGAATAAGCTTCCAAAAAGTTAGGGATATCAATGAACCAAGTTCAAAGTTTAAAGAAATATTTTAGGAGCATCCCAAGTCTTACATAATGATAGCTAGCGTTCCAAAACCCTTTAAAATTCTATCATTTAAGTTTTGTCAAAACCCTTGCTAGTGTCAGGCTCCCCTTATTTTCTGTCAAAGACTTGGCTGGCATCAAACCGCCTTTATTTTCTATCAAAGCCCTGGCTGTCGTTAGGCCCCCTTTATTTTCTGTCAAAGCCCTGGCTGGCATTAGGCCCCCTTTATTTTTTATCAAAGCCCTGGCTAGCATTAGGCCCTCCTTTATTTTCTGTCAAAGCCGTGGCTAGCACCAGGCCCCTTTATTTTTTGTCGAAGTCCTGGCTAGCTTTAAGTCCCCCTTATTTTTTGTCAAAGCCCTAGCTGGCGTCGGGTCCCTTTATTTTCTATCGAAGCCCTGGCTGGCGTCAGGCCCCCTTTTATTTCCTGTTAAAGCCCTAGCTGGTGTCAGGCTCTCTTTATTTTCTATCAAAGCCTTAACTTTTGGTAGGCCCTTTTAAATTTTTATCATTTAAATTATGTCAAAGCCCTGACTAGCTCGTTTGATTTCCGTCACTTTATTTTCTGTCAAAGTCCTGACTATCGTCAGGCACCTTTTAATTTGTGAAGTGGACACTTCACTCCAGCACGGCACTGACTTATGTAGGTTCTCAATGTTCCAGTTCTTAGTTTTGTTGTTTATGCATCTTACACCCAAAACAAAATACATGTTTCCTTCTTCATTTGTTTCTAATATGTGAATATCATTTCATGATCTTCTCCCTTAGAAAACAAATGAAGAGGGGCAGTTCTTTAACATGATATTTTGTTTAGATTTTGGTATTACTTTTGTTTTAGTCATGTCACTCCATATAGCATCAATTCAAGTCTAGTCAGTTTAGTTGTTCATTTATGTCACATCATTGTGTTTTGCATTAGTTCGACTCTAATTAGAGCTAGCTATTCATTTATGCATCTGTTACAGTTTAGTTTAATTTATCTAGTCTTGTCACAGGTCACCTTTGCAAAAAAAAAAAAATTCATTTACCATTTTGGTTTGAGGATTATTTCATTCATATCCCAGATAAAAGACTTGAATACTCTACATTCATGTCATATTGCATCTCATTGTTCTGGGGCAAGCATGTTTTGTGTGTTTTTTTCACGGACAAAATACGCGTTCTAATATGTACTTGTTCCTTATGCGAGAATTCCAAAATCTATGTTTTCCTCATTCTCACATAAGAAACTAGTAAAGAGGGGCAACTGTGAATACTATATTTTGTCCAGACTCTACACATAAAATTAGAAGAAATTAAAAATAAAATTTTGGTGCAAATTTTACACAATTAAAGAAAAATCCAAAATAATAATAATAATAATAATAATAATAATAATCCAAATCTAATCCCTTTTCTTTAGGATCCTAAAAATATATATTAAAAAAATAAAAATCAATTTCCTTTCTTTTAATATTCTCAAAAAATAAAAATTCCTTTTTTAGGACTCTCAAAAATAAAAATCCTACCTTTTAGTATTAAAAAGAAAAAGAAAGAAAAATTCTATTCCTTTCTTTTTGGCTTCTTATCCAAATCCAACCCTTTTTCTTGTAGGATTTAAAAATAAAAAAATATAATAATAAAAAAATAAAAAAAGAGAAAGAAAGAGAAAAACCTTTTTAATGATTAGCCATTTCAGCATTTGACCGAGACCAGATGAGCTTCTTTCCTCTTTCACGATAAGAAGGCAAAGACACAGAGGAGATTAGGGAGGCTAGGACTCTGCACAAGAACAGGACAGGCAAGATGGGAGTCAACAATTGATCACTTCCCCAAGCCCTTCTTCTGTTGTCATCGGGCATCTTTCTCAAGGGGCCTCTTGTCAATTTCTTCGCATCAACTATGGCAAAGGAGAATAGAGGAGCAGCAATGCAATGGATCAAAAGCATGGGAATGAAGAAAAGGACAAAAGATTCATAAATCAAGGCTCTCATTCATAGCACAAAATAGAAGATGTGTTTAACTCAAACCAACAGGATAATCAATGAGGTATGCGGTTCTGATCTAAATAAGGGTCTTTGGATGAGAGAGAGGGGGGAGAAAAATTAAGAAGTAAGAGAGGATGGATGAGTCTAAGAGTGAAAGGAAGAGCCAGGGATTCAGGGAACAAAGAAGAAAAAAAAGGAAGCAAAAAGCAAAAAGAAGGGAGCAGAGGAAATAGTGGTGAAAGGGAGGGCTGCTAGAACCATGGTGGGTGAGGCGAGAGACCGAGTTTGAGAGAACAAAGGAAGAGACTCATTTGTAGAGGGGAGCATCATTTGAAGGTAACATCCTTTCACTCTTGTTTGCGTTATCTCTGTTATTGACTTTAATGCTCTGGTGTGAAAACTTAATTTTCGGTAAATGGCTTGTCAATATGTTGTCAATGTGAGTTGTGATTGATGTATGAAGCAGCTGAGTTATTTATTTTGCCAACGTTCCTTCACCTTGGTTCTACATTCGGTACTTGAATGAGAAAAGTTATGTCATATATGCCTTCAACATATTTGATGAAATGCTTCAAGGTTCCAAAACTAGTGTCTGCAAGTGCCTTGTGGATATTTCGTTATGTTCAGTACTTGGAATGAAAAATACTGCTCCTTATGTTACTTTGATTCTCCTCTCCCTACTTTAGTGGGTCCCACTTCATTTGCCTCGATTTTAAAGTCTTGCCACGTTAGAGATTACTCCAAATGGCTGAGTTTCCTTTTGATATTATTTTGTGTTGGTACAATGGTTTATATAAGGTTACTCCATTAAGTTCTCTTTTTGAACTTGGAGTGCTGCATGGAATGGTGGTTCTCTCTAAGCTTTAAAGCAGTGGTGATAGATGGTCTGGTTATTTGGATTCTTTAGATATGATTAGAATGTTTCACCCATTAATGTACAAAGGATTTCTCATATTATGGGTTTCAAGTGCGTTGTGTTGTATGTGATTCATGTGCGTGTGTCTTATTCCTCCATTTTATTTGGGTGTGATTGGATTCCTTGGATAATGTAAATTACGTGAGTGGTGGGTGGCTGGATATAGATTGAAGGAGCCTTGAAATTTCACTTCTACTGGTGGTCTAATTATTTAGAAGTTGGGTAATGCACAAAACACTCTTGTACTTTATAATTTATGTACTATTCATTACTTATTAGTTTTTTAAGAAAGAAAAACTTTGTTTATCTGTGTAATATTTTGGGGTCTTCATAAATACTTAGAAAGTCAGTCTACCGTGATGATTCTCTATGAGTATATTAGTTACAAATCAATTTTCCTAAAATAAACAAATAAATTTTATGGGAGATTCTGAAGCTTTTTGATGTTTTAAACAATGAGAATAAATCACTCAACAATATAAATAAATGTATTTTGTTTTTATTTTTTGTTTAAAAAAATCTGTATTTATATGTGGGAGATTTTGGAATATTTGCAGATATTTAGAAAAACAACCTATCGTATGGAATTATGACTCTCTGCGGATATATCAAAGATATATTGATTTTTTTTAAATAATAATTATAATAAACATATAAATTATTTTAAGAAAACTTCAAAAAAATATACATATAGATGCTATTAGATTAATGAAAATATTTATATACATATAATCTTCCACAATGTAGCTAAGCGTAATGATATATTTTATTCTAAGAAAATTCCTTGATCTGTGGGAGATTTTGGAATCTTTGTAGATATTTAGAAAAACAACCTATTATATGAGATTATGACTCTCTACCGATATATCCAGAATATATTGATTTTTTAAAAAATAGTAATTATAATAAACATGTAAAGTCTTTTAAGAAAACTTTAAAAATTAAAAAAATAGATGCTATTAGATTAATGAAAATATTATATATATATATATATAAATCTTCCAATAATGTAGTTAAGCATAATAATATATTTTATTCTAAGAAAGCTCCTTTATCTATGGGAGATTTTGGGATCTTCGCATATACTTAGGAAATTAGTTTGCCGTATGAGATAATGATTCTCTGCGGATATATCAATTACAAATTGATTTTCCTATAATAATCAAATAAATTCTATGAAAAAATACAAAAAAATACTTTTCATAAAATAAGAAATAAAATATTTGAGAATTAAATAAAATAGAGTGAGTAAGTTGAATAAAATTATCTTTTGTAAATTAAAACATACTAATTCAAATTATAGAAAATTGTTTTATTTACAAAATGATAAGTTATTTTCAATTAATTGCCTCTTGCCACAAAAACTAAAATAAATAAATATCAGCTCATAGTATTTTTTCCTCGAACTACCTGAACTTTGATTCCTATTATATGGTACGTAGGCCGCAAACTCAGATTCTGCGTCAAGTCTGCTCTTGTAAATAAATAATATTTTTTTCTTATTTTATTTCTCCCAATTTCTCATATTTCCATTTTATTTTTTTATTTTCTCTTATTTTTATCCTTATTTTTGCATGTGAATGATTAAAAGATAATCAAAATTATTTTTAAAAACCATACAAGTTGCATAATCAACTTAAGGTAACCGTTTTTAGGAACGAGTGTTGTGAGGGTGTCAAACACCTTCCTCACTCATAATCGTACTGTCGAACCCAACTATGATTTGCAGACCATCCTTTCCCTTTTATTTGGTTTTCCAAAATTTTCCTTAAAATTTTGGTGGCAACTCCTCAAAAATTGATGTCTGTTGAAAAAGCTGATTTTTCTTTTTCTTCATTTTTGCACTATCCGCATAGCATTTTCGGGTGTCACAACCATGGTTTGTTTAAGTGATTAAGTGAAGTTAACCTCCAACTCTCCTCCCATTTGGGCATGACTTTCAGCTGCAAAAAAGAGAGAGAAAGCTTCAAGGAAACCTAAGAGAAAATATAGAAAAAGAGAAAACCAGGGAGAAAGCTTGAGGATTCAAGTTGCAAAGTAAGTTTCTATGCATACATCCAAACAAACATATCTACAAAATCCAAATTTCTCGAAGCTCCAAAATGCACCCAAACACCTCATAACTTCGAACATTAGCAAAAAGCCTTCGGCCTTGTCCATTTTCCTTTTCCGGTCTACTGGTTCACATTATTTAAAAAAAAGAGTTCACGATATGGCGTTGCGGTGGAGGTTATGTAACATCCTACCTCCAGACCTAACCAAAAACTTCAAAATTTAACCAAACACAACCCCGATACCTCAAAATAACTCTCAAAAACTTCAAATAGTGGAAACGACTCCCAAAATACCAAAAATAGGGCTGGGGGCCGCGACCGCTACAGTACCACCGCGGCTCCGGCCTCCCCTGTTTCTCCATCGCTTCTGGATTCACTGGCGCCACGGCCTGGACTTTGAAGCCGCGGCGCCCCATGCTGATATCCCATATCAACAACTTTCATAATCCAGGGCGAACTTCCGACATGCATAACTTTATGCTCCGACCTCCGATTGACTTGATTCCAACTCCTACAAGTCAATCTAGTCCACATCTATCCAAAGACACCACTTTTACCTCAATCCAACTCCGTTCGGTGATTTTGGACCCTAGACACTGTTTTGGCTACTTATTGACCAAAACTCACCACTAACAACCTCCAATCGCCACCAAAGGCAAATGGACACTCCCAGACCAATCATACAGGTCCAAAATCTCCAAACCAACTTGTTCAACGAGGTTTCACCTTAAAGGAACCACTCCTCTGAGATCTGACCCCTCGGAACCTAACTTGACCAAACGGGCTACAGGCCCCTAAACAAACCAACAAGGCCTCAAAACCACTCTGAGCTCACCAACACTAACATACAGACTTCTTAACATCCAAAACCCTGCAACCGTACATACAACATACAAAGCCATACCATACAACCATAATAATCCTTAACATTAACCATATGTTCATTACACATCATTCTCTATCCTACTTGGCACAAGATACATTATCCAAACTGCACACACTACATGACTATTCTCACGTACACAGGTACTCTCGCACCTTCTGCAAACTAGTGCCAGAATCGTCACCTGAAAGGTTAGTAATGGGAGAGGGGGTGAGGCAATGTCTCAGTAATCGGGGACAAACACATACATATATATATATTCCATACAACTCATGAATGCAATGTGCAATGAATGGTATGCATGTCTCCCTCACACACAGCTAGAACCATGGGCTATCGTCATGACAGGACATTTCGTATAGGTAACTCCCTTCCAACAGTCAGCAAAGACTGATTCCAGGACATTACCAAGCTCACCTCCCATTAGTGTACCCGGCCAAAGGTAACACTAATGTTCGGACCGTGGCTCTCCTTCCCCTTTCCCACCATGAATTGGCAGTGATTTAGGGAAGGTGCAGTCCACTGCGCTCCTTTCCCTCCTAGCCATCGGAGGGGATTTAGCCATAGGGATCCCATCCTTATCCTCCCTAACATATATATATATTCTATCCTTATCCTCCATAACGTATATCATCATATATCATATCGTCATCACATCATCACCACCCAATCCGCCACATATCAAGGCCTCACAATGCCATGTGGTGGTGCTCATGTATCATCATATAATCATCATTATCATTTCACAATCATATGTATGCATCATGTAATTTCATGCCAAAGTCATCATCATAATCATAATCATCATCATCATCATAAACATCATAGCTATCATCTAGATGTGTGTATACCACGATATATAGAAAATAGTACACACAATCACATCAGTATCGTGGTACCAAAGAAACATGCATATCTATACATAAACATACATACCAATATACAATACAATACAAATAAACAAACACCCGGTTACCTCAATTGTCATTACCACATACACACGTGTTCCACAAACTTCCTTGAACTGTCCAATACGTGTGATTCCCTCTCGATTACCCAAACAACCTTCGTAAAACCACAATTCCTCCATTAACACAATATACCAATAAACCAAACATCACAAATCAACCACAGTAACCTAACCCAAGATTCCAACACCCTTTTCATACATCAATAAGCTCTTAGAGATCATTCAAACACTACACAACCTTATACAATTTGGATTCCCAAGAGCTCTAACCGAAAACAACCTAGGGTTAAGCTCAAATCATACATACACCCTTCAAAACTCACATCCAAGCAACAAGAATACCAAAACACACTCCATTAACCTCAAATCATCCATTTCAATTGGTGGATTTCACCTCAAACCGGAAATCCAACCTTAACACCGAAAATCCCAAATCTTAACCGAAGAAAATGGAGAGGGAGGAGTAGAGAACACTTACCAACTTGAATCCAAGCTCTTGAGGTCCGAAAATCACTTCTAGACACCGAAAATCTCGAACCCTAGCACTGCTCCTCGCGGTCTCCCTTGGTTTCCTCCATTTCTTTCTTTTTCGTCCGACTGAACTGATCTGGATTTAAACAAATTTCCCGATCCTCGTTGTTGCTCCAGCATACCTCACCGCGGCTCCACCACGTTCAGCCAACAATTGCCACTGGAAAGATTCTTGTCGTGGTGACCCTTCTTCTCGCCATGGCGTGAAGCTCTCCTAGACTCCACTTGAACCTTCCTCCATCCTGTTTCCTCTGATCCTGAACACAATGCCAAGGAAGAAATCATGAGGGGTGTTACAGGTTACTGGTGTCATGGCATGAGTGCTCTCTACCTCCAAATGTCATTGGTGAAATTAAACTCTCTCGTCGTGGCTTAAAGGGAGCCTGCCACGGCATGGGAGAATTTCTACTTCCTTCTCTCTTCTCATTTCTTCCTCCGGTCCTAACCCCATCGGACTTGCATCAATCTGAAAGTATTCTTCCATGAGTCTACTAACATGTCTGAGAAGAATCAAACTGGGGTTGTTACAAGGTTTGTCAAAGTAATAGTATTTCCTACTTATAATATGGAATATTCTAGAAGATTTCTTAATTTAATTAAGATAATAATTATTCTCTCTTAAAAGGTGGAGGAAAAATTTATATTTATTATATATTAATTTCAAAATTTATATATCTTTATTATATATACATTTCTTTTAGTTTAAATAATATATTTAAATTGAATGGGCTCCAATTTTCTTCACTTGTTGACCATGATTGCAGCAGTATTTTGGTTATTTCTTGCATTAATATGTCCATCTCGTAAAAAAGGATATTTTAGTATATTTTTGTTTATTCTTCATTCCAAGAATCTACATGGATTCCATCAATTTTTTTTTTATCGAAACCGTGACTCTTATGAAGATTGAGATGGAATGGTGATTGCTTATGAAATGGAATAGCCAAGTAAGAATTCAACCAAACATGCAATTCTTGTCCGTTCACATTATATAACAAAGTGAAGGCTAAAATGCCACAAAATGTAGGGGTCAAGTTTAAAGTCTTGGCATGCTAGTCAACAACACCACAACACCAGATAAACTCAACATGGTCATAAGCTTTACCGAAAGCAAGACTAAATAAAATGAAGAAATCAGTAGAGCTGAAAAATGAAGATGATCAGAAGGATCATACATGCTAGTAAAATTATAGGTCAATGATTTCTCCAGTTGCACAGACCACAACAAGTGGAAATTCTACTTAAGATTATTTAAGAGAAAATAAGGTGATGGAGTTCCATCATATTATGAATATAAGGATACATTAATCACATTCATCAATCACTCAACAGTAACCTAGCTACAGCACAATCCCTCCATTTAGATAACTTTCAACAAGCTAAGAATCTAATACCTTGCATCTGAAAAGTGACGACAGGAAGCCACTTATCCTTTTTAGTCTAAAAGGAGTGCATTAGTTTATTTTGCACCTGCCCAATGGCATATGGTAGAGGACTGTTGACATGTAGGCAGGTAATTCCTTTAGCTCACTTAATGCAGGATCTAGATCTTATTGGATTCCGTTGCTTTACTAATAACCAATATGAGGTCTTTATTATTTGGAGGCTTAGGAATATTAACAGGTAGTATATCATGTACCCTTTATTTAATAACTTTCCTTAAAAAAATTATATTTAATAGCTTTCATATTTTGAAGGTATTAAATTATCCATTTCCACAATAACAAGTTGGGAAAAATCATCCTAACAAACAACTAACAATGTTCAAAGAGGAGCTCCTAACAGGCTGAACATATATTGATTTGAATTAATTAATTAATTACATGTCAAGTACTAAAGTTAATTATTCCTAATGGAGAATCTTAGGCCCCATTTGCTACACCATGTAAGGCTAAATAGGGTTATATAAAACTAAAGCACTCAAGCATTATATGATGTTTAGTCTTGAAGAATTGTAATACTTATCAAGTACCAGACACAATGAGTTTCACTACAACTAAATATAAGTGAGCGACCAAAACATTATCTGGGTTAACAAATTTTGGCGAAACCCATGCTTTAACTTCACAAATAGCTCACCAAGTTAAAGAATAAAATGTTTTCAAAATTAACCACCAGAAGAAGATTTTTCATTCTTTCAATAGTATATGCATCAAGGTGGAATCACTATAAAGCAAAGAAACCATACCTTGTCTCAAACAACATTTCAGTGTTGCTGTGATTTCAATGCGAAGAAGGAAAGGTATGTTGCTCTATTTTGCTGTGAAGATGGAGATGGCCTTAGCTGGGTTTCGTTGGCAGTGAGGAGGAGGAGGAGCTCGCGTCGATTGCTGGTGAGGATTGGTGGAGCTTGCATCAATGGATTGATGGTGAGATTTGGTGGAGCTGGAAGAAATGGGGAGGGCTGAAATCCTTTTAGGGGCTTGAAGTTATAGCTCGAATCTTTGAGGGGAGCTCATCAATGGTGGTGGCCATGGTGATAGGGTAGAGAGGGAAGGCCGAGAGAGCTGCAAAGGAGAAGGCACAATGGTGAGAGACGGAAGGCCGAGGAGTTGGGGATCAATCTGTCGAAGATGCTTTAATTCTGTGACCTAGCTTAAATAAAAAAAAATTTAAACATATACCGGGAACATTCATTTGAAATCTGTGTTCCCCATTTATGGAATCCCTTTGGAGCACTTACTTAATAAAACGTTCCAAAACGTCTTGCACACGATTTGCTATGCCAGATGTGGATTCCATTCAGTAATTAGATAATCGTTCAGTTGAAATTTCTGGCACATTATTTAGACAATCATTCCCGAAATGTTTTTTCAGCACGTTTTATAAATAAACATTCCAGAATCAGCATTCCTAAAGGCTAATTCCATAGTAGTGTATATCAAATCATTAAAAGTAATATATTAACAATTCAATATAATAACAATACATAAACGACCATAACATTATAAAAAGTAATCCCCGATCATAACAATGCATAATACAGTAAAATATTTCATTCTTATAATTAATAATTTTTAAATAGGAAGGGAAATAGTTTTTTTTTATTTTTTCCTTTTCTATGTTCTTTTTTTTTTACCGATTTCCTTTTATATGATTGAAATTTTAAAATGATTAAGTAAAATTTAGTTTAATTTTTTAGAAAAAATTATAATTTTACATGGACATAAATGAAAATCTTATATTTTCAAGGATTGTAAGTACAATTTCTATAAATTAATTCAAAAAAGACTCGAGACTCAACTAGCAAAAATATTAGCATCTGTTTTTCAGGTTGATTGATAAAGACAAACGAGGACTTTTTTTTTTTTTGTCATGACCTAAAGTATCCACGCTAAAACTAGTCTTTTTTGAAGTATAGAGAGTGAAAAGTAAAACCCTCTCAACTATATCTACTCGATACAAATGGGTTAAAAATTGAATTCTCAACCAAAACCCCGATCACTCATGCTAAGCAAAATTAGTTCTAAAAATTGAATTTAAATTGTATATCCTTGCTTCATATCCTTGCTTCTCAACTATATCTACTCGATACAAATGGGTTAAAAATTGAATTCTCAACCAAAACCCCGATCACTCATGCTAAGCAAAATTAGTTCTAAAAATTGAATTTAAATTGTATATCCTTGCTTCTTATCCATTTATTTCATTTTACAAGTAGAGTCTAAAACATTGGCCTAAAAAAAGGTAGACCGAGGATTTAATTTAGTGTTTAAAATCAAACTTAATTAATTTTTATACAAATTTAACAAAAGCTTTTTTGTTAAATAAAAAATGGTCTAATAGTGACAACCCACAACATTTTATGTAAAAAAATTCTCAGATACACTAGATGTATTACATCACATATATATAATTTAATATGATATTTAAAAATTACATTATTGAATCTATCACTTTTTCTTTTTTACTTAAAACATCATATCACGAGCTCACATTATTTGACTACATTTCCAAAGAACTCGAGACCAATGGTTAAGAGGGCTCAGCCCTTGCCAGTTGAATAAGCGTTTAGTGATACTTGAATGTATCACTGTTACATGTTATAATCGTATTTCATAGACAGAGTGCTGTATACTAAAATATTTTACATGTTAATAGTCACAATAATATTATCATATAAAAGAAATTTTAAATGAAGTTTATGAATTAACTTTATTTCATTTTATTAATATATTAATTAATGTATAAATGATCTACTAGATCAATATAGATGAAAAATTCTCTAAATCATAATATAAATAATCGACATGTAAAAAACAAATGAAAAAGTGAGGTAAATTTTTTTAAATTATATGTAGCACATAAAATAAGCGAAATGCTTGAGAAAAAAATTAGTATGGTCAGAAGTCATATTAAAAAAAATTGTTGACCCTAAAGTCTACATTTTAATTAGTTTTTAATAACAGTTTTAAGTCCTCTTTTTTAATTGGGCAAACTAGTTTGGATCAGTTGAATGTCTCAATTTTTAATAAATTTATATCTTAGAGTGCAACTCGATCCACGAAATGTGCATAGTTAAAGCCATTATAGTCTGGTTGGGAAAACAAAAAAGAAAGAAGATGCATTTAATGTTGGAAATTTGATAACGGAAGCCGGATTAATTAATTTGAATCATTTTCTTTTTCTAAATAATAAAATTTATAAAAAAATTGTAAAAAGATTTTAAAGAATCCTGATACCCTCATAATAGGAAAAATTGTTTAGTCCCAATCTTTAATAGTTGTGGATTGTAGTGAGATACTAATGAGATCAAATAAAAAGAGTGAATTCAAGCAAAAGAAAATTAAAAACTTGTAACATTAGAACAAAATTTTAAAAGATTAAGATGTCTCTTGTATTCATTAAATAAGAATTGAATTTAAATTTTGTAAATAGAAAAAACTATGTCAAAAGAATATCTTTTTGTTTAGAGTTCACTAATCCAAATTAATTAAGGGGAAATGACACTTGAGGACCAAAACTTTCAATTAATTCCATTTTAGGACTAAAAAATTTGAAAATACTAGAAAAGGACCTGATCTTAAATTAATTAAAAATGTAAATATGAAATGACCTAAATACCCTTGTTAAAATGTTTCACACTCAACATTTGCTTTTTACTACTCTTCTTCATAAATTTAACACTGAACTTCCTCGATTTTCACTGGACATAATGAAGAATTCAACTCTCAGAATTTTACACTCACCTTTTTTTTTTACTACTCATGTTCCACGATTTGACACTGAAGACCCCCAATTTTACACTAGATAAGTCTTAGAATTTTATATTCAACTTCCATTTTTTACTACTCCACATTTGCTTTTTACTACTCATTTTCATAAATTTGACACTAAACTTTCCCAATTTTATACTCATATTTCACAATGTGTTCATTGTAAAATTAGAGATGTTCAGTGTCAAATTTATGAAAAAAAGTAGTAAAAAAAGATGTTAAGTGTAAAACGTTTTTACAAGGGTGCTTAGGTCATTTCATATTTACATTTTTAATTAATTTAAGATCAGGTCATTTTCTGGTATTTTTGAATTTTTTGGTCCTAAAATGAGATTAATTGAAAGTTTTGGTCCTCAAGTGTCATTTTCCCATTAATTAATAATACTAGATATTAGATAATACTATAAATAAACAAAAAGAAAAAAGCTTTCCAAAACTAGAATAGTATAACTTCATTTTCTAACTATATATTAATCCATATTGAAGCATTATTGGGTTTTCAATCAATAGTTCTCTTAGTATAATTTTTTCATATACAAATTACTGTAACAACCTTCATCATACTATTTTAGACTTAGTCTTGGACTAATGGGAAGTATACGTGCTATTATGTGCAGGACCAGAGGAACTAGGACTGGAGAAAGAATTCAAATAGAGCAAAGCTAAGTTTTTGAAATAGCAAAGGGCCACTCCACGGTGAAGGATAGAGCTGCCATGGCAAGAGACACTCAGGATCTTTTCAATTTTTCAGGTCGAGGGCACTCACACCGAGGTGAACTTACTGGTGCCATGGCTAGAGTCGAGAAATTTGCTTCAATCAGAAGCATTTTAGACAATGAAGCAAAAAAGAAACGGAGGGAGAATGAAGAAGTAGAGCTAGGGTTCATGAAATTCGACCCTTGGGAGTGATTTTTTACCTCAAGGAGCTTTGATCTTAGTTGGTAAGTGGTTATTGATCCTTCATTTCCATTTTTCTTTGGTTTTAAGTTGAATTTTTTGAATATATATTTGGGCTTTTGGTTTTTATAACAACCCTCATAACATTGTCCCTAACTTGGTCCCAAGCTAACCGAGTGTCTTGGGCATTATAGGAAGAATCAAAGGAAAATATGATGGAGGCATGATTCAATGGAGAAGAATTAGGCTCCATATCACGGCGAGAAGCATGGCTTGTAAAGTTTGGCAGCTATTTGGGATTGACGATTGTCCCCATAAGCCTATACAAACCTTTTCGGTGTGTTTTGTCCTCACTCACACAACTCGTTCCCAGGAGTTCACCCATCTTAGAATTGCTCTAGGTCAAGCACGCTTAACTGATGAGTTCTTAAGGGATAGGCTACCGAAAAGGTATATGTACCTTGTTGGAATAGGTAGTACCTATCAATTTCTTTAAGCTATCCTTTAATTGTATAGTCTCATACCATACCATACTGAGAGATGCTGAGCTCTGATAGCTTAAATGAATTAATAGGTACTACTTATAATAATAAGGTGTATATACCTTTTTGGTAGTCTATCCCTTAAGAACTCCTCAGTTAAGCGTGCTTGACCTGGAGTAATTCTGGGGGATGAGTGACCTCCTGGGAAGCAGTTGTGTGAGTGAAGACAAAGCACACTAAAAGGGCTTGTGTTAGTTTGTGGGGACAGTTGTCAATCTCGAATAACGGCCGGATGATACAGGGCCATAACAGTGAGAGGGAATTCTAGTGGTTGTTTCTAGTTGAAACTGGTGGCACTGCGGCGAACTTACCTGGAGCTGCGGCGAGAGTCAAGGTTTTTGCTTAAATTAGAATCATTTCAGACAAATAGACTAAAAGAAAATGAAGGAGAACCAAGAGATTAGTGCTAGGGTTTGAGTTTTCTGGCCATTGAGAGTGTTTTCTAGTGTCACGAGTTTGGATCTTCATTGGTAAATGATCCCTACTCTTCCCTCTCCATTTTCTTCAGTTTAAACTTGGGATTTTTCAGGTGTAAGTTGGGCTCTTTGGTTTTGGCCAAATCCCACCAATTGAAATGGATAAAATGGGGTTAATGGAGTGTGATTTTGTGTTCTTGTTACTTGGGTGTGAGTTTTGAAGAGATTATGTATGATTTTAAGCTTAACCCTAGGTTGGAGTTGTTAAGGGGAGTATGAAATCTGAGTTTTTTGTGTTTGTTTTATGTTTGAATGGATTTTAAGGAGCTCAATTATGTATGGAAAGGGTGTTGTAACTTTAGGTTAGGCCTATATGGTTGAATTGTGATGTTTGGTTAAATGGTATATTATGTTAATTGAGGCATTATGGTATTGTAAAGGTTGTTTGGTTATTTGAAGGGGTACAAGTTGTGTTGGACAACCCAAGAAGTTCATGGAAATCACATGTGTGTGGTATTGATAACCTGAGGTAACTGTGTGTTTGTATTGCATATGTATATTATGTTGGTATATTAGTATATATATGCATATTTCTTTCATACCACGATATTGATGTGTTTGTGTGTAATATTTTCTATATATCGTGATATGTACACAGCTAGATGATGATTATAACGATTATGATGATGATTAGACATGATGATATTGATGTGACATGACATGAAGCATGCATGACATTATGATACATGATGATGATGATTACATGATAATACGACATGAGCATCACCACATGTCATTGTGAGATTGTGATATATGGTGGATTGGTTGGTAATGATGATATGATATATGATTAAGGGAGGATAAGGATGGAATCTATGTCGCTAAATCCTCCCCTATGGCCAGGGGAGCCAAGTAGCAGTGGACTGCACCTTCCATAAATGACCACCAACTCGAGGTGGTCCAGGAGGAGGAGAACCACGATCCGAACATTAATGTTACCTTTGGCTAGGTGCACTAATGAGAGGTGAGCTTGGTGATGTCCTAGAATTAGTCTTCACCGACTGTTGGAAGGGAATTATCAATACGAAATGTCCTATTATGACAACAGCTCGTGGTTCTAGCTGTGTGCAAGGGAGACATGCATTCCATTTCATATTGCATTCATGAGATTGTATGAAATAATATGTGTATATATGTGTGCGGTTGTCCTCGGTTTTTGAAATATTGTCTCACACCCCTCTCCCATAAACTAATATTTTAGGTAAAGGTTCTAGCACTAGTTCAGAGAAGACAAAGGAGTAGCATCGGACATGAGCATACTAGGTCTATGTAGTGTTTGTGTATTTTGGATATGTATCTTGTGTTAAGTAGGATAGTATGATTGTAATGGACATGAGGAATTGGATAGTTGTAATGATTTAATGTTGATGTTATGGATGTGGTTTGTGATGTATTGTGGTGTACGTGTGTTTTTGGATGTTGGGGTATCTGTATGGTAGTGTGTGTAAGCCCAGTGTGGAATTGGGCTTGTTGGTGTGTTTTGGGCCTATAGTCTAATTTGTCAAGTTGGGGTTCAAGGGGGTCAAAACTCAGAGGAGTGGTTCCTCTGAGGTTAAACCCCTTTAGACAAGTTGGTTTGATGGTTTGGACCTATATGAATGGTCTTTGAGTGCCCATTTGCCTTCGGTGGCATTTGGAGGTTTGTGGAGAGTTTGGTCAAAAAGTGACCAAAATGGTGTCGGTTGTCCAAAATCTTCATACGGAGATAGATTGAGATGAAATTAGTGTCTATGGATAGATTGGACCTATATTGACTTGGAATCAGGTCAATTGGAGGTCGGAGCATAAAGTTATGCACGTCGAAAATTCACCCTGGAGTTTTGGAGTTTTGCTGGTTTAAAAAAAGAAGAGGGCTCTGCGGCACCAGTAAGTCAGGCCGCAGTGCCAACAAGTCAGTGGCCGTGTGAGAGACAGAGCAAGGTCGGAGCCATAGTAGTACTGTAGCGACTGCAGCCCCAGCCCATTTTCTGGTGTCTTTTGGTTTGTTTCCATTGCTCTGAGATTTTGGGAAGGTGTATTTGAGATGTTTGGGTTGTGTTTGGTTGGTTTTTGGAGTTTTTGGTCAAATCTGGAGGTATTTGGGAGTAAGGTGTTACAATTTTGGTCGAAATCCATCAATTAAAATGGATGAAATGGGATTGATGAAGTATGATTTAGTGTTAATGATGCTTGGGTATAAGTTTTAGAGGGAGTATGTATGGTTTAAGTCTAACCCTAAGTTATTTTTGGTTAAGGAAATTGGAAATCTGAATTGTGTGTGATAGGATAAGGTTTGGATAGTTGTTTGGGGTTTATTGGAATATGATTATGCTAATGGAATGATGAGTCAAGTATAATCGGTTGAGTTATGGATTTTCATTAAGTTGTATATTATGTTAATTAAAGGTATTATGGCATTGTAGAGATTGTTTGGTTAACCGGAGGAACATAGGTCATGGGGGACAATCTGAGAAACTCGTGGAATCTGTGTGTGGTGTTGAAAACCTAAAGTAATCGAGTGTTTGTATTGTGTGTATTATATGTTAGTATATATATGTATATATGCATGTTTCCGTTTATACCACGATATTATTATGTTTGTGTATGGTTTTTCTATATATCGTGATATGCACACGGCTAGACATTATAGTAGATGATGATGATTATATATGATGATATGACATGGCATGATTTCATAGCATGACATTGAGAAACATGATGATGATGATTATATAGTGATATGACATGAACATCACCACATGACATTGTGAGGAAAGGTGGATCAACTGGTGATAATGATATATGATATAATATGAAATGATATGATATCGGTGAAATAAAAAAGGGATCCATGTCACTAAATCTTCTCCCATGGCTAAGAAAGAAAGGCGGCAGTGGACTGCACCTTCCCTAAAATCACCACCAATTTGCAGTGATCAAGGGAAAGGAGAGCCACGATCTAAGTATTAAAGTTACGTTTGGCCGGGTGCACTAGTGTAAGGTGAGTTTGGTGATATCCCGAAATTAGTCATCACTAACTGTTGGAAGGAAGTCACCTATGTGAAATGTCATGTGATGATGCCAGCAAGTTGTTCTAGTTGTGTGCAAGAGAGAGATGCATTCTATTCCATGTTGCATTCATGGCCTTATTGTATGAGTTATTATATATGTTGCTTGTGGTTATCCCTGGTTATTGAACTTAGGCTCACACCCCTTTCCCATGAACTAACATTTCAGGTGAAGATTCTGGCACTAGTCCGGAGAAGACAAGGGAGTAATGTCTCGGACGAGGGACTATTCAAGTTATGGTAGTATGTTGTGTTGTATATGTATGTTGTGCCAAATAGGATAATATGATTGTAATTAATAGGAGGATCATGTTAATTGTAATGATTATGGTGGTATGATATGTATATGTATGATGATATTCGTTGATATAGGATGATGTGATGTGATGAATGTATGATTGGTGTGTTTAGGAGTCAAAATGGTTGTGTGTGCACCCAAAGAGAGTTTTTGGGCTTGGATGGTTTGTTTTGGGCATATAGCTCGTTATGTGAATTTAGGATTCTATAGGGTCAAATCTTAGAGTACTTGTTCCTTTGAGGTGAAATCTTTTTGGACAAGTTAGTTAATTCGATTAGGACTTGTATGAATGGTCCATAATGGTCAAATTGCCTTTGGTGGCAATCAGAGTGCTTAAGTTGCAAGTTTTTGGCAAAAAGTGGTTTAAACGGTGTTGGGTGTTCAAAATCTCTATACAAAGATGAAATTGAGTGAAACTGATGTCTATGGATAGATTGGGACAAGATCGACTTGTTAAGAGTTAGAATCATATCAATCGAAGGTCAGAGAATAAAATTATACACGTCGGAAGTTGGCCCAAAAAATCAGCAATTTGTTGATATGGATGTTGATGCTAGAGTCGCGGTGCCAATAGCTTGGTCACAGCATTGAGCACTACTACCTCACTGAGGCCGCAGCACTACTGTAGCAGGTCGCGACCCTAGCCTATTCTGGTGCCCTTTTGGTGTTTTTCTGCTATTTTGATGTTTTGGGGGTTAAAGTCGAGGTGTTTTGATTTTGTTTGGAATAGTTTTTAAAGTAATTGGTCAAGTTTTGAGGTATGTTAGAGTATGGTGTTACAATTACAAAGCTCAAACTCAATAGCTTATTTCAAAGAATATTAATTCTCTTTACGATAAAACTCTCAGTAGTGACTTTATTTAATTAGCCAGTGTATACATGATATAATTCAAAGAAGAATTCCCTGGATTTAAGTAGTACATAACATTTTTAAAAAATAAATAAATGAAAAATAATGAATGATTTTTTTATTTTTTATTATAAAAAGCACCTAAAATAAGCATGAGGTGATTAGCATAATTGTAGTATGTTAATAATATAAAGTGACCACTTTGCATACACTCAGATGTTTTGCAGATAATTAAGGGGCGATCCATATTCATTGCCTAAATCGTTGGATCACATTATTGCATTACATTATTGACCTGAAGTCTTTATTTTAATTCTTTTGTAATTACAACAGTAAGTCTTCATTTAATTTTTGTTTTTGGCGCCTAATTTTTCAATATCTCATTTTAAATAGGGCAAGTGTTTGTTTCGAGTTTTATTAGATTTGTAATTTGTAATGCAATTTGGAATTCGGAATTCGGAATTTTGCAACGTGATATATAAAATGTTCAGTTGAATTTGTTTCAGATGGCTTTGTCTTTAAAAAAGAAAAATGCTTGCAGTGCTATAAATTTGACGAGCATTATTAGATAGCCATATCAATCAATTCACAAAACTTCATTGTTTTTTAATTTTTTGGTTCAAGTTTTTTTTATTATTAATATAAAGTCTTTTGGTTCAAGTTTTAATATATATTTATTCTCATTTCATTTACTATTAAATATTTACTTTCGCAAATAACAATATAACAATCGATAGTACGTGAAAATTTAGATTTTTAAAATTAAATCAGTCATAATCGATGGAGTTACTAGTTTATGTATAATTTATTAATCCAATTATAATCTAATCAATAATAATTAAATATATTTAGACACATACGTATTATAATAAATGCAAAAGCTAAAATAAAAAAGCAGAAGTGATCATTTAGTAATTGTAGTAAATAAAATCAAATATATTTTGTAAATTATAAATAATCAGGTTTTAACAAATGCATCTTAAAATACTAGTGATCAATTAATTTTGTAAATTTTGTTTGTATAAATTTATAAATTACTATTGTAAATTAAATTCAAAATGCACAAATTCTATGTCATTGTACACATAACCCCACTTTACTTATAAACTAACAAATCGTATTGGTTATATGAGACAAATTATGCTTTGTCATTACGTGACGTGAGCTGATCACGTAATCACGTAATGATAAATAAATGGCTGTTTTTTTTTTTGCCAGAATAAATAAATGGTGATTTGGGTTGACACTAGTATTGCAACTTGTATTTTTATATCTTTGAAATATAATAAAGAAATGTATCATATTAAATTATTATTTTTGTTAACCGACCACACCAAATAGCACTTTGGCCTCCACCATATAGCACTTGGTTCTTTTTTATTTTTAATAATTGTTTGATATCCAACCACCATTTTTGCCCCGAATAATTCAAATCAAACTACATAAGACAATCATCATCAAGATTAGCCGATAAAGGCGATGTGGGAAAGAGATCCTAATAAGAGACAAACACATCCAACTATGCACATTATTAGCAAGCCAATCAACGGTATTATTCAAATGCCCAGGAATCCAAATAAAGGAAGAAGATGAAAATGATTTGCAAAGATTTGAAATATCTGCAATAAAGTCAGAGCTTTCCCATTCTAGACCCATTGTGGTAAAAGTAAGATATTAAGTTTAAATCTTATGAAAGAAAAAAAATCATATACATATTAGTAAATCCGGTGAGTTACCTCCATTTGATGCTTAATAATGTTTGAATTAAATTAACATTGGCAGTGCCGTATACTAGATGATAAAAAAAAAATCAATTTTTAGTTAGATTTCTTTAAAAATATTGCTATATATTTCAAGGCTAGGAAAATGCATCTCACAAGCACGTGGGGATTAAGATAAGTCTGGTTAGATGATATCAAAAGTTATATTGAATCCATTGAATTGTTGAACCAAAAAAAAAAAAATCCATTGAATTGAATATTGGATAATAAAATTGTACAATAGGACTGGACGTTAAACTAACCCTAAAAATTAGCATGGTCTTTATTTGGTTAGTTTTTTTTTTTTAGTCTTTAGGAATCATTATGAGATTTTTATCAATAAATAAATAGAGAGACTCAATCTAGCAGGCATTAACTTTGTTTAGCTTGATTGGATCAGACTAAACTTCAAATTATATCAAAATCCGATTTTACTCTTATTTTTATGAACACATTCACGTTTGTGTCTCTATCATTGTTGTATCAATTAAAGAATCCTAAGTCATTTTAAATTAAGTCTTCATTTTAATTTTTTTAATTGATCACAACAGTGAGTCGTGGTCATTTTAAATGGGACAAGCTTGTTCGGATGAGATGTACTAAGTCTTTATATAAGGACTACTCCATATTTATATTAGATACTAGTATAAATAGTATTTAATATAAATAGTGGTGGAGGCAAGACTTTGAACTAGTCGAGCAATATAATTTTCAACAAAAAAATTAATAATTGACAATCATCTTAAACCTTACAATTAATTATATATTTTATAATTATTCTCTATGTGATTTAATAATTTGAAATTTTTGAACAATAAGCTAACTATCACATTGAGAACATTTCATTCATTAGTCATAAAAGAGAAAAATACTTTTAGTTTATAAATTTGACGAGCATTATTAAATAGTTATATCACTCAATTCAAAACTTCGATTTTTAATTTTTTGGTTCAATTTTTTTTAATAATAAAGTCTTTTGGTTCAATTTTTATATATACATATACACACACTTATTCTCATTTCATTTACTATTAAATATTTACTCTCGCAAATAACAATATAACAATCGATAAAAAGTGAAAATTTAGGTTTTTAAAATCAAATCAGTCATAATCGGTGGAGATACTAGCTTATGTATAATTTATTAATCCAATTATAATCAAATAGACAATAATTTTGGCCTGAAAAAATCGACAATAATTAAATATATATAGAGACATATATATTATAATAAATAGAGAAGTTAAAATAAAAAAAACAGCAGTGATCATTTAGTAATTGTAGTAAATAAAATCAAATATATTTTGTAAATTATAAATAAATAGGTTTTAACGCATGCATCTTAAAATAATTGTGACCAATAAATTTATAAATTTTATTTGTATAAATTTATAAATTATTATTTTAAATTAAATTCAAAATGCACAAATTCGATGTCATTATCAACTTTAAGTTTCAACAAACCAATCGTATTGGTGATGTAATAACTTACTTTCAAACACCCCAAACTCACTCCTCATAACCTCAATATATACTTAGAAAAACTCCAACAATGACAAAATAGGGCTGGGTTGTGGCGAGCCATAGTGCAGCCACAGTCTTAGAGAGGTCCAACCACTTGGCACTGCAACCTGGCTTCTGGCACGGCGGCAGCCCCCTTTTGATATGATATAAGTAATTTGCTGATTTTTGGGGTGAACTTCTATTGCGCATAACTTTGTACATCGACTTCCGATTGACTTGATTCCAACTCCTACAGGTCGCTCTCATACCAATTTAATCATAGACGCTAATTTCACTCAAATCCAACTCCATATGGAGATTTTGGATGCCTAATACTATTTTGACCCTTTTTTGGTCAAAATTCACAACTTACCACCTCCAATTGCTACCAAAGCCAATTTGGCACTGAAGGACCATTCACACAAGTCCTATTTGGCTCAACTAACTTATTCAAGAAGGTTTCGTCTTAGAGAAACCACTCTCATCAGATTTGACCCTTTTTAATTCCAAATTCACATAATAGGCTACATGCCTAAAACACAACTACCTTACCCAAAACCTCTTTTGGGCTCACACACACATGGTCAATTCAACTCACTGACACGTGTTCCAACAACAATGACCCATACTGGGGTTCACATCATCATCACATACTTATGAACTGTACCTAGCACATTTCCATACCTATCACATATCATCCATGAACTTCAATATCATCACATAATCATCTATATCATCCATAGATCATTGTCACAATCATCCTAACATCACATAGCATACAGATAATACGCCTAGGACTCTCATACAGGCAACTCAACTATAGCAACCTACTTAGCACAATATTACATGAACTAAATAACAACTACCAATTACTTTAAATTCCCAAATGTGAAGAGGCCTATGACTACATGATCTTCTCCGAACTAGCACCAGAGTCCTTATCTGAACGATTAGTCATAAAGGGGGGGGTGTGAGACAATATCTCAGTAACTAGGACAAACACACCCATATATATACCATTAATATCACACATATATGCAATAATGTCATGCAATGTTAAGTGTCATGCAATGCATATCTCCCTCAAACACGGCCAGAACCACAAGCTGGCATCATCACAAGACATTTCAAATAAGTGATTCCCTTCTAACAGTTAATGAAGATTGATTCTGAGACATTACCAAGCTCACCTCACATTAGTTTACCCGGTGAAAGGTCACACTGATGATTGGACCGTGGCTTTCCTTCCCTTAGACCATTGAGAATTGGTGGTGATTTAAAGAATGTGCAATCCATTGCCACCTAACTCTCCTAGCCATAGGAGAGGATTTAGTGGCATGGATATTCTATTCTATCACCAAATCATATTATCATCATATCATATCATAGTCTACTGCCACCTAGCTCTCCTAATTAAGAGAGGATTTAGTGGCTGGGATCTTTCATCATATCTAATCTCATAACCACCTCCCAATACACCACATCTCATTATGCTCATAAGGTGGTGATGTACATGCCATGCTAACATGCCTTTCACAATATATAATCATCATCACAGTCATCATCATGGTTATGCTAGCATGCAATCATGTGTGGATGCTACAATCACATATGCACATATACACTATCATACTCATTATCATCATATATCAAATATCTCATCTAGCCATGTGCATACAACGATATATAGAAAACCATACATATATATAATGATATCGTGGTATAAACAGAGACGTACATATATATATCAACATAATGCACATGTACAAACACTCAGTTACCTCGAGTTATTGATATCACAAACATAGCTCTCACAAGCTTTTGGATTGCCAGCCATGACTTGAGCTTCTCCGACTAACCAAATCATGAGCCATACACTTCTAATCAACTAATTATACACGACAATATTATAATATCCTCAAATAACACAACACAATATCAATTTACAACTCATAACTCAACCATCCAAACTTGACCCAATGTTCCAGTGGCATAAAAACATACAAATAAACTATAAACAACCATCCATATCATAATTATCATATGCCTCTCAGATTTCATACTCCCTTTTGCAATTTTCAACCTAGGGTTCTGTTCAAACTCATCACAATCTAACTAAAACTCATACCCAAAGCTCCCTAATACTACATAGCACTTCTACAATGTTTGCCACTAGACTTTACTGCAAGCGTATGGGCCGAAACAAGTAATACAGAGTGAGTAGAGTATTATTCCCACACGTATTTGGTTCCAAAACCCAGTTAAGTATCAATTATCACATATTCGCTTAAATTGAGTCACTCAAAGAACAGTAGTAAAATCAAATATAAAATAAACCTGCACTGAAGTTAGATGTTAGTGGTGATTCTAGATAAAGGAGATAACCTAGGATTATGTATTGCTAAACTTGTTTCATGGCATATAAATTACTTACTCTTAAGTGCAATCAATGGTATTTAGTGCTAGTCTAGGATTCAATTTTACCTCAAAACATCTCTCAATATTAAAAAGGTTTCCTAATTAATTACCCACAATCTCTTGCAAGGTTAATTAATTAGCATTATTAAGAGCAAACCTAATTTAACTATGTGAGGCTAAGGAGTATATCTCTAAACCATCCACTCAACAAATGCTAGTTTCAAGTTCCCACATAACCCAATTGAAGGTCTATTCCAATTTCGCTATCTCTAGGATCCATTAGAAAGCCCAAATCAATCCAAATAGATGATCAATCAACAAGGAAGAATTAAGAGCACAAATGGGAAAACATATATACCAATAGATAGTAATAAAGAGTAGAAAAAAAAATACACTGATCCATAAATAAAGCTACAATAATCCTAAAGCAAGAGTTTAGCAACAAATGTTCAATGTTCTAGTACATAATCTTAAATATAAAGCAGCAAAACACCAAACAAATGCAAATGGGAGGAAGGGGGTAGAGAAAACTAGTGTAGAAGCCAAAATCTCTCTTTAATCTTCCACCCAAGCAAGCTCCATGTAACAACCTACCTCCAAACACCTCCAGACTTGACCAAAACTTCAAAAATCAATCAAATACAATGCAAACATCTCAAAGGAACCTTACAAAACCACTCGGTAGTGAAAAAACAACACAAAAACACCAGAAAGTGGGCTGGGCCCATGGTCGTTACAGTACCATCACAGGTCTAGACCTCCCCTGTTTTCGCTACTGGACTCTCTGGTGCCACGACCTGCTTCCTGGTACCACAGCTCCCTCTGCTGGTTGCCACACCAGCAAAAATTCAACACTAGGGTGAAATTTTGACACACATAACTTTAAGCTTCGACCTTCGATTAATTTGATTCCAACTCCTACAAGTCAATCTACTCTCAATCTATCCATAAACACCACTTTCACTTCCATCTAGCTCCATATGGAAATTTTGGATACCTAACACCGTTTTGGCTATTTTTTGATCAAAACTCACAACTCATCACTTCTATTTGCCACCAAAGGCAATTCAACCACTCGAGACCATTTGCACAGGTCCAAAACCACTCAAACAACTTCTCCAAAGAGGTTTCATCTCAAAGGAACCCTTCCTCTGAGATATGACCCCCTTGAATCCCATTTGACAAAATGGGCTACAGGCCCTAAAACATATCATCAAAGCTCAACTCCACCTTTAGCTCATAAACACCATCACACTGACTCCTTAACACCTCGAATCACATATACACCACCATCCAGCATATATATCATATACAACACAATTTCACATACCTATCCATACATACAACATCTATTCATACAATCCATATCCATGTCATACATCCATTACAAAATAATCTATCCTACTTGGCACAAGATACAAATCCAAATTACACATAAACTACATAGACCTAGTATTCCCACGTTCGATGCTACTCCCTCATCTTCTCTGGACTAGTGCCAGAACCGTCATCTGAAAGGTTAGTTCATGGGAGAGGGGTGTGAGACAATGTCTCACTAACTGGAAACAACTACATACAATATATATATACTGACCAACACAGTCGTGCAATGTAATGCTAATGAATGTTACTCATGTTCTCCCTCATACACGGCTAGAACCACGAGCTGTCGTCATCACAAGATATTCTAATAGATGATTCCCTTCAAATAGTCAGTGAAGATTGATTTCAGGACATCACTAATCTTACCTTACCCTAATGCAACCCGACCAATGGTTACACTTGAGCTCGGACCGTGGCACTCCTTTCCCTAGACCATCACAAATTAATGGTGATTTAGGGAAGGTGTATCCCCAAATCCACTGTCACTTGGCTCTCCCAAGGAGAGGATTTAGTGACAGGGATATTTCAGTATATCATATTGTCTTCTACCGCCTGGCTCTCCCATGGAGAGGATTTAATGACAGGAATCTTTATCATATCATCATCTCATATCATATCATCATCACCTCATCATCAATCTCTCACTATGCAATCATATGGTAATGATGCCAATGTCATGCTAACATGCCTCTACACACACATATATATCATTATCATCATAAGCATCATATGGACATGCCAGCATGCAATGGTATGAGGATACTACATATCATACCTGCACAACATATACAATCATCATATATCAACTAGCCGTGCATACCATGATATATAGGAAAACCATACACATACACAATCAATATCATGGTATGAAAAGGAACATGTATATTATACATATATATCAACTTATAATCACATAAAATAAACACTCAGTTACCTAAAGTGTCAATACCACACACGTGGATTCCACGAACTTCTTGAGCCGTCCAACACACTTGAATCCTTCTCAGTCTACCAAACAACCTTCACAATATCATAATTCCTCAATTAACAACATATTCCAAATAACTAACCATCACAATTCAACTAATTTAGCCAAACCCAAGGTTCCAACACCACATTCATGCATCATTAAGCTCCTAGGAACCATTCGAACATTAAACAATCCCATACACTTCGGATTCCCAGGAGCCCTAACCAGAAACAACCTAGGGTTAAGCTCAAATCATGTATAAACCCTTCAAAACTCATATCCAAGCCATAAGAACAGCAAAACACACTTCCTTAATCTCATTTCATCCATTTCAATTGGTGGATTTCATCCCAAATCAGAAATCCTAACGTATAACCGAGAAACCCTAAGTTCAACTGAAGAAAAATGGAGAGGGAGGAGTAGAGATCACTTACCCACGTGAATCCAAGCTCTTGAGCTTTGAAAATCACTTCCAGCAGAGCCCCCACGTTCTCCCTCTGTTTTCTTTCTTTTCCTTCATGTCTGACTGACCGAAATGTTTCTGATTTAAACTAGAAACTCGAGTCTCACTGCGGCCTCAAATAAGTATGTCATGTAGTATGCAGAACCAGAGGAAACAGGATTGATAAGAGCTAAAAGTGGGAGAAAATGAGCCCCACACTGCGGTGAGAAGTAGGGCCGTCACAGCAAGAGAGCCATTAAAAGCAACCAAATCGCGACGGGCTTACTAGTGCTACGGCGAATGGGGATACTTTTGCTTAGATCAGAAACATTTCAATCAGATAGAAAGAAAAGAAACGGAGGGAGTACCAAGGAAACTCTGCCAGGGTTCGAATTATCTGACCTTTAGGAGTGATTTTTGGCCTCTTGAAGCCTGGATCTTGGTTGATAAGTGATCTTTACTCCTCCCTCTCCATTTTTTTTGGTTTTGAGTTGGGATTTTTAGGGTATAAGTTGGGATTTTCGATTTTGGCTGAAATCCAGTAATTAAAATGGATAAAATAGGATTAATGAGGTATGATTTGGTGTTTATGATACTTGGGCATGAGTTTTAGAAGGAGTATGGATGATTTAAGCTTAACCCTCGGTTGAAATTACTAGAGGGAGTATGAAATATGAGATATGTGTGGTTAAGTAGAGTTTGAATAGTCTCTAGAAGCTAAATGATGTATGAAAGTAGGGTTAGAACCTTGGGCTAAGCCTAAATGGTGAAATTGTGAAATTTGGATATATGGATTATATGTTAATTGAGGATTTTATGGTATTGTAAAGGTTGTTTGGTTGATCGGAGGAGTCAAGTCATGAGATTGGCATTCAAAAAAGCTTGTAGAATCTGTGTGCTCGTGGTAGCAACAAATAAGGTAACCGAGTATTTGTATTGTCTGTATAGTTTGTATTGTATAGTGAGATATGATAGTATATATATGTATATATGCATGTTCCATTTCATACCATGATACTAGTTGTGTATGTTTATGGTTATCTACATATCATGGTATGCATACGACTAGTTGATATATGATGATTGTATATGTTGTGTATGTATGATGTGTGGCATCCTCATACCATTTCTTGCTAGCATGTCTATATGATGTTTGTGATGATCATATGTGTGTTTGAGGCGTGTTGGCATGACATTGGCATTATCACCATATGATTGCATAGTAAGAGATTGATGATGAGGTGATGATGATATGATAGATGATGATGATATGATGAAAAATCCCTGCCACTAAATTCTCTCCTTGGGAGAGCCAGGCGACAGTGGATATGATGATATGATGAAATATCTCTATCATCCTCTCCTTAGGAAAGCCAAGTGGCAGTGGATTTAGGGATGCACATTCCCTAAATCACCACCAATTCGCGGTGGTCCAAGGGAAGGAGAGCCACGGTTTAAGCTCTAGTGTAACTATTCTCCGGGTTATATTAGGGAAGGTGAGCTTGGTGATGTCTCGGAATCAGTCATTACCGACTGTTGGAAGGGAATCATCTATTGAATTGTCTTGTGATGATGACAGCTCGTGGTTCTAGCCGTGTATGAGGGAGAACATGCATATCATTTATTAGCATTTCATTGCACCATGTGCATGATTGTGTCGATCAGTACATTGGGGTTCAATGAGGTCAAATCTTAGAGGAGTGATTTCTTTGAGATGAAACCTCTTTAGATAAGTTGGTTCAGTCAAATGGCACTCATGTGAATAGTCTGAAATGGTTAAATTGCCTTTGGTGGCAAATGAGAGTTGTAAGTGGTGAGTTTTGGTCAAAAAGTGGCCAAAATGGTCTTAGGTATCGAAAATCTCCATACAAAGATGGATTGAGGTGAAATTAGTGTTTATGATTAGATTGGGGCAAGATTGACTTGTAGGATTGGAATCAGCTCAATTAGAGGTCGAAGCATAAAGTTATGTGCGTCAGAAATTCCCCCCCAGAAGTTGAATTTTGCTAATATGGCATCAGCAAGTGTAACATCTAAATCTTTATGATTTTGTTTGAATTTTTGGTTTAGAGAATTACTGCATAATTAGAATTAAAAGAGTTTAAATATTTTATGCAGATCAAACTAGGGACTAAATTGCAAAGGATGATCAGGGACCAAATTGCAAAGAAAATGGGATGGCATAATTGTAAATATTAATTATTAGCAAAAAGACAAAAAAGGGGACATAAATGCCATTTCATCAAACAAATTATCTGTCCAGTATTTGCTAAGACTGATTATAGGAGATGATTTAGGAAAATTATTGTAAGAAATTATACTCTAATAAGGAAAACCAGAAAATAGATATATTGGGCAGAAAATTGATCATAAATTCCACAATATGTAAATTAATAAGAATTAGAAAATAAGTCTAGATTAGGAAACTCAAATATATTATGGGATAAAAAGAGATACTGGATTTTTCTATAAGTTTAAATAGCCATAGAATCGATCTAATGGATATTGGGACAAAATCAAAGTCCGAGCTCAGTAAGACTGCATCAGTTTTTTAATGGGCCAAGAGTACTATTTTTGGAGGCCCAAAAGTATTATTAATAAGAATAGCTCAAACGATGTCAAGAAAGGATAAAGAGTCCAATAAGCTCAATTCACCCAATTCCCAGACTGATTAAATTATAAGTGACCTAGTAGACTATGAAATAATCAAGAATAAGTTGAAAATAATTCTAGAAGGTTTATAAGAATTATCTATGTAGAGAGGTTGCAGGGAAAATTAACCAGAATTAATTTTATCGGTGTTTTTGGTTAAAGCCCAATGAGATAAAATATCTTCTAAAATAAATTATATGGACTTAGAAATGATTAATTAAGGTTATAATGAGTTTAAAATTCATATTTTAAATATATTTATGCATGAAAAATTTTACCAGACAAAATTTATATAATCAGAGCCCGAAAACCCAATATATGTTGAAATTGGGTCAAGAATTAAAAGGTTTAAGCCCAAATAATCAAAGACATCATCTTGGGCTGTTTTTTTCCCTAAAATGACGTGCCAACAAGAGGAAAAAGGAGTGGAGGGGAAGTATCCACCATGCAGAATACTATGTAAAAGATTAGATGTCAAAATTGAAAGCTTGGATAAAGTAAGCTCATGTAAGCATAATGATATAATATTTACTTTATTTGGAGATGAAATAGCATCCAAACTGATGACAAGAGAGGAAAAATTAATTAGATATCAATTAAATGAAGAAATTATTTGTATGGTGGAGAAAAGAGGTGATGTAGTGCAATTTTGGCCCTTGGATCAAAATTTAATCCAGTAGATGGAGTTGCTTCTTGTTGGCTATCAATAGGCTCTTCCTCCCCTCTATTGTTCACACCAAAAAAGAAAATCCATCATATATTAGTGAGAGAGTGAGTTATAGAGAGAAGGAGGAGAAGAGGAAAGGAAGGTTTGCAAGTTTAAGGTAACATCTTTTCCTTTTCTTACATTTTATTTCTAAACGGTTGCTTAGATCTTATATTTCTATGATTGGTAGGTAGAAAACATGTTTATGTTATAAATATGATGATGATGTTGGATCAAAATGGTGAAAGAATGATGAACATGCTATAAATTTTGCATGAATAAGCGTGAACATGTGAAGAACATGGTGAACATACTAAAAGATGACTTTTTATCCTAAATGTTACCATGCCAAAATGAAATTATGTTTCTTGCAACTATTTCTAAATATTATGCTAAGAATGAGATTATGATGTTATTGGGATTTTCATAAATCTCACCCCACCAAATATCTAACCATGGTTAGGTCCAAATCATATGAAAGGCAAGGAAGAAGATTCATGAAGAAATATTTAGTAATAGGAAGGATATTTTTTATGTTTATGTAACATCAAAGTTCAATAACAATCTATGTTAGAATTATATAAATTACATGTGACTACTAGACAATGAATATTTGGATCAATTTTACATGTGTTATATGACTACTATTGAGAGAATGGTATTATGGAATTTTATGGGATGAAATTTGGAAAAATTAGGGTAAAATTGCAAGTAAATTTATGAAATTTATTGCAGCTATTTGCCCAATAAAATTCCAAATTAATATTTTTTCTCTCATAGGGTATTTTAAGAGATGAATTTAGAAATTTGAACTACCCTTAAATAATTTTTCTAGAATTAGTTATGAGTTTTTAAAATTCAGCCAAATTACTATAATTATCAAATAAATAGTGACTTTTGGTAATTTTTGGAATTTTTTGAATTTGGCCCCAAATTTGCTTCCAAATGCATCTAATTAGAACCCAAACCACTAAAGATGAATAGTAAATAATTCTTAAGGTTAAGGTTTGATAAGATGGGGGCGCCGCAGCGCCAGGAAACTAGGCCGTTATGCTAGTGAGTCTGAGGACACTAGAGTTGCGGTCGTATTGTAGCGGCCGCAGCTTTACACCCATTTCTATTGTTCTAATGTTTTTCGAGGTGTTTTGTAGCGTTTTTTACTGCTATGATATTTTGGAAGGTAAATATGAGATGTTTGAGCAGTGTTTAATTGGTTTTTGACGTTTTCAGTCAAGAGATGTTTGGGAGTAAGGTGTTTCATTAAGCATTGTTATCACATGGCTCTATGTCAAAAGTAGCTTTTCTTGGTGCCTAGTAGTTGGTGGTTATAAGGGAAAATACCAACAAAAATGAGATAGAGACTTTTGTTTTTGGTTTCAGAAATAACCACAAAGAAAAGTCTAACATTTGTTGGTAGTTGTTTATGGAATTGCCAACAAAAGTTTTAACAATTTTATTTTAGAAAAGTTCAAGGCACGGATAAGTAAGCATAACTATTGATAAAAAAATCTATTGGCTCATATTCTAACGTTCACAGTTTAGCTTCTTCTTTTTTATGTTTTTTAATTTCTGGTAAACACATTTAGCACTATTTAAATAACACTGACACTAGGTTAAGTTCTATTTTTATTTTATTTTTCAAATCAAAGTCTTTAAATATATTTTGGCCAAAAAAAAAAGTCTTTAAATATATTTTTTGTAATAATTTCACATAAATGCTTCTTATTTTTATATAGGGAAATGACAGTTAGAGACCAAAAGTTTGAATTAAATACAGTAAATGATTTTGCAGTTTTTTCAGTAGTAAATATATAACAAAGCAGTAATAAATTCACGATGTTTAGTAGTAAAAAAAATTATAAGATACTTTACTAAACTTTAATTTAAACTTTTAGTCCCCAATTGTCATTTTCCTTTTTTATATTCACCATTTAGTATTAATTAATTGTTTTTATTCAATTATTTGATACTATCAGGTCATTTTCAATCTTTGTTAGACCTAAATGGGAATAGTTCTTTTAAGATTTTTTTTCAATTGATAAAATTTGACACATGATCTTATTTAAGAAATATCAAATCCTTTACCCTTGACTTAGCGACGATAAGTAAAATTAATTAATTTTGCAACTAGCATCCGTTCCTGCACATGCATGTTTATAGCTTTAAAATATAATAGATTAAATTATTATTTTAAACACATCATAGAGATAGAGATTAGAGTTTATCTTGAACTGTGAAAATCACATCCTAACATGCTGCCTGATGATGATCTTAGACAACATTTTAAATATATTTTTCTCTCTCTGTTTTAACAATCATTTGATTTCGATATTATTAGCTTATTCGAGTTTGAGCATCGTCTCATTCTAAATAGGGATAACTCTCATTGTATGTTCATCCATCTACAATACTCAAACCTGAAATCTTAAGGAAAAACAAGTTACATACACATATCCAACATTCGTTAGTCATATATTTTTCACTTTGATTTTTTAAGTTTTATCACAAAATTCTTTCAATTATAGAGTAAAAATTTTTTTTTAATTTGATTTAAAATACTCAAAGGTTTAGGATAAAAAAATGGTTTTATATTTCAGCATTCTATTGTTAAGATGATAAATGGTTTTATATTTTAGAACAAAAAATTGTTGGAGAACACAATTAATTTTTGACTATTTTTTCCTTTTGAAATGAAAAAATAATAATTATTTATATAAAGGCCCATTTGGTATGATTGTATAATAATTATTTCAATTACAAGGCCTGATTGTATATAAACTAATACAATATATTATGAACTTATACAATATAGTGCAAGCATAAAATTGTATAAACTTATATAATATTAACTTAATCATATATACCTAAGGGGGTGAGATAAGGCCAAACTAGAAATGGGAGTTAAAACTCATTTCCAATTTCATCCTATCGCTATGAATTTTACATCAGTCTTTACTGAATTGTTCAATTTTTAACACAAATAATATTTCATAAATTCATATTGATTCACAAACTTGCAAATTCTTGGAACTCTTACTAATTTAAATTCCAATATTTCATATTAAAAATTGGAAAGTGAATTGTAAATTTCTAATGAACAAATTGCGAATCAATGAATTCAACTTGCAAATTTCTAGAACTTTTACCATTTTAAATTTCAACTTTCCATATTACAAATTAGGAGAGAAAGTTGCAAATTTCAAATAAATAAGTTACGAATTCAAGAATTCAAGTTTAAGTTTCGAAATACGAAATCTTATACTATTAATGCAACTCCAATGTTGGCAAGTTCGAGCACCCTCATTGGCGACGGTGTGAGGGATGGAGAATGAACATATTAGGGTATTTTAATAATCTTACCTTTTTTTATTTTTACTTTTTACTTTAGGATGGTTATTATAATTTTTTTCAACTGTTGGTCCAAAATTATAATGGAGGAATTACAATTAAGGAATCATAAAGTGAATTAATTATAAAGAAAGATTTTAATTGATAAAAAATGTTGAAATTTGAAATATTAAATAGTAAAATTGAGAGAATGAGTAGTAAAATATCTTATTTTATAATAAATTTATTATTTTAGTCTCAAAATAGAATTCTCCAAATTATAATTAACAAACCTCTATGTTATTGTACATGGAGTCTTTTACTTTAAGACAACGCATGTGATGATCATCACATTCAACGTCCTTTAGCATTAACTAGCAGCATCTTACTAATATGTCTACTTATTTTATCATTTTGTAATTATAATTATAACATTATTTTGGCACTAGCCGTACAGTTTTTGGCCTATAAACAGGGCAGGAGAGGCAGCTAGGTAGCAGATCACAAGCCATCTCTTTCGCTTCGAAAAATTTCCCATTTAACACACCCTCCAAAAATGGCAGCTGTCCGAAGATCTCCGTCTTTTCGAGGATCAAGTAATGTGATTTTGCCAGCACCAACTGAACCTCTTCCATTATCCAGATCCATGGACGATGTATTGGATTTAGTTTATGAGTACTATGCCGTCAACACAACGGCCAACGAAGCCCTTGATGTGGAGGCACTTTTCAGTGTCGTGTCCGACGTCATGGGAGCCTCACTTAGTGCTGCTGATCCAACCACTAACGTATGTATATTTATATATATCCATCGTTATCTGATCTTTTCCTCCATTTAATGACAAATAACTAAAAATTTATATGATTTCTTGTTTACAGCTTGATGATAGGGAGAAGGACAGAACAATACTCTCCAATTTCATGGCACCCATACATTTGCTCAAGAAAATTGCTTGTCAGGTTATTAATATTCTATTTTTAAGAATTTTATGAACTCGAATATTGAATTTTTCTTTCACAATAATCCTATTGAATTTTTCTAATTATTACTTATTTTTCAAATCTTATTTTGGTTATAGATAAGGCACACAAGGGCTGATAAGGACTGTGTACACGCACACAACACAACAATGAACATACTCAAAGATCTGCAGGCTTATCCCTGCTATGCAAGAGCAGTGATAGCACTTGCAGCATTTGCTTTAGAATATGGGAATTTCTGGCACCTTTCCCAGGTTTCAAACAAAGACAACCTCGGAAAATCATTGGCTATGCTGAATCATGTTCACGCCGTGAACCAAACCAGAAGGGACATTGTTTCTGAATACAACTCTGTGGTGAGGAATGTTTTCTCGGCCTTCAATCTTATTGTTACCTTGGAGGGGATGTTGAAGCAAGGTTATGCCGTTGAGGACATCCCAACTCTGGAAAAAGTTGTGCATCAATCGCCTGCCTTTATCTACTGGACTATCCTCACCATTGTCATTTCTGCCAGTTCTATTGATATCCTCGGGGGTTATTCGTAAGCGCTTCATATATATATATATATAAAATTCCTTCAATTAATAACAACTATATATTTCATCTCCTTCCGATAATATTGTGAAGCGTGCATGCCATTGCCATGTTTAATTAATTCAGACTAAGCTGTTCTCTGATCCAGGATTAGCAATCATGACTTATCCGATATTGGCAGAATGATTCTCTCTGTTCGTGGAACATTGAAGTCGCATAAGGAACAGATAATAATGGAGAAAGGTCATGCACGAGTTTTCCGCATAATAAAGGAGAAAGGTATGCACGTGTTTTCCGCAATATACTAGTATATATATATCTAGACAAATTAATTGCTACTGATATATAAGGGGAAATTTGCCTCTTAATTTTTATTGCAGGAGAGAGAGATGAATATTTGGAACGTTGTAGGGTACTTCACACTGCTACAGGAATTACACAAGTTTTGAAATGTTTGTTATTCCCCAAACATGTGGTGGAGGCCCGTGTGTTTTATGGTTCGACTAAACCTATGGTTAGAATTTGTTGATTCAGTTTGGCATATTTGGTCTTTCCTGCTTATGCATTAGGGGTGTGTGTTAATCACTAGGGTTTCTTTTTTTGTTTTTTCAATAACCATCCGGTATGCAGTCATCACTTTAGAATTTGACTAATTTGAATCAAGTTATAGTTAGGCCCCATTTGAGGAGCTCAATCAAAGGCGTTTCTATATTCACAGGGTTTCAAACCCGAGACATTGTGTGTGTGTGTGTGTGTTTTTTTTTTTCTGTTTTTTTTCAAATTGTTGTTGTTGTTGTCACCGTCATTGTGATCAATGTCCATAAAAACAGGTGAACATTGATCAAGATAAGTTTAAGAAGAAGTGTGTGCTGTTGTTCATTTCTGCACTATCCGGCATTGATAAGGACATTGAGCATTTGGAAAGAATCAACGAAGGTTTGAACAAAGATCCAAGTTCTGAGAAAGATGGAATTCGAAGAGAGGGCTTCATGATCTTGTGGGTTCCCATCATTCCAGATGAGGCGATGATACAAATTAAGGATGATGTAAAAGACAAGTTTGACGAAGTCAGTAAAAAAATGGTGAAGTGGGCATACGTGATGGATTATTCTATGATTCCCTCAATTTGCAAGAAGGTGATAAGAGAGAAGTTGAAGTACATGAATAAGCCTATTGTCCCAGTGTTCAACCATCAAGGTAGAAAGATAAACAACAATGCATTGGCCATGTTACCTGCAAGTATAAGTACAAACAAGTATACATATATATATCTAGCAAAACTAATTAGTACTGATATGTATAAGGGCAAAATTGCCTCTTAATTTTTATTGCAGGAGAGCGAGATTAATATTTTGAACGTTGTTGGGTACTTCAAACTCCTACAGGAATTATACAAATTTTGAAATGTTTGTTATTCAAAATTGTTATTGTTGTCATTGTCATCGTCATTGTGATCGACTTCCACAAAAAGAGGTGAACATTGATCAGGATAAGTTTAGGAGAAAGAGTGTGTTATTGTTCATTTCTGAACTGTCTAGCATTGATCACAAGATTGAGCTTTTGAAAAGAATCAACCAAGGTCAGAAGAAAGATCCAAGTTCTGAGAAAGGTGGAATCCAAAGAGAAGTTTTTATGACCTTGTGGATCCCCATTGTTCCAGATGAGGTGGTAGAACATTTCAAGGAAAAGTTAGATGAAGTCAATGCAAAAATTGTGGAGTAGGCATACATGATGGACTATTCTAAGATTCCTTCAGTTTGCAAGAAAGTGATCAGAGAGAATTTGTGTAACACCCTACTCTAACACATCTCCAAACTTAACCAATTACTTCAAAAACTAACCAAACTAAACTAAAACATCTCGACTTTAACTCCTAAAACATCAGAGTAGAGGAAAAACACCAAAAGAGCACCAAAATAGGTTGGGGCTGCGGCCTGCTATAGTACTGCTGTGGCTTTAATCTGGCAGTAGTGCTTGGCGCCACGACGCCAGCATCAGTTCCTGTATGAGCAATTTGGTAATTTTTCAGCGAACTTTCGACGCACATAATTTCATGCTCCAACCTCTGATTCACCTTATTCCAACTCCTACAAATCAATCTTATCCCAATCTATCAGAAACTCTGGTTTCACCCAATTCCGTCTCCGTTTGGAGATTTTGGACACTTAACACTCTTTTGGCTACCTTTTGACCAAAACTCAACATAAACTTCTCCTAATTACCACCAAAGGCAATTTAACCATTATGAACCATTCATGCAGGTCCTAATTGACCCAACTAACTTGTTCAAAGAGGTTTCATCTCAAAGAAACTATTCCTCTACGATTTGACCTCCTTGAACCCCAAATTCACATAATAGGCTATATGCCTAAAACTCACATACCTGGGCCAAAATCCCCTTAGGGCTCACACTATCATTCTGATACACAAACACCTATTTCAATGACAAGGGCCTATGCCAGGGTCAACATCCTCATCACACATACACACCAATCCATAAACATACATATCACCATCCATATCATTCCATATCAATCGGCATCAATATCATACATCCATAATCATTAGTATATCATTACAATCATTATAATCCTCATACTGTAACACCCTACCTTCAAACACTTCCAGACTCGACCAAAAACTTCAAAATCCAACCAAACGCAACCCAAAAAACTCAAAACAACTTTCCAAAACTTCATAACAGCGGAAACGAACCAAACAACACCAAACACTGGGTTGGGGCTGCGGCTACTACGGTATCACCGTGGCTCTGGCCTCCCCTATTTTGTTTATGCTTTTGCCTCCGCTGGCACCCTGACCTGGACCCTGGCGTCGCGACCCCACTTTTGGTTTTCATACTAGTAAAACTCAACATCCCAGGGCAAACTTCTGATGCGCATAATTTTATGCTCCGACCTCCGATTGACCTGATTCCAACTCCTACAAGTCAATCTAATCTCAATCTATCCATAGACACCACTGTCACCTCAATTCGGCTCCATATGGAGATTTTGGACACCTAACACTATTTTGGCCACTTATTGACTAAAACTCACCAGTAACCACCTCCAATTACCACTAAAGGCAAATGGTCACTCAAAGACCATTCATATAGGTCCAAACCCAAACCAACTTATCCAAAGCGGTTTCATCTCAAAGGAACCACTTCTCTGAGATTTGACCCCTTTGAACCCTAACTTGACAAAACGGGCTATGGGCCCTAAAACATACCTACTAGGCCCAAAAACATCTTTCATCATACATAACACATACAACACATTTTCACATATATAACCATACATACATCCATCCATAAAAATCCTTACAATGTCATACATTCATACAAAACCTTTTATCCTACTTGGCACAAGTTACATATCCAAATTACACATAACCTACATAGACCTAGTATTCCTACATCTGTTGTAACTCCCTCGGCTTCTCATGACTAGTGTCAGAATCGTGACCTGAAAGGTTAGTTAATAGGAGAGGGAGATGAGACAATGTCTTAGTAACCAGGAACAACCACACACACACACACACACACATATACATATATCTTATACAACTCATGAATGCAATGTGAAATGAATGGAATGCGTGTCTCCCTCGTATACAGCTAGAACCATGGGCTATCGTCATAATATGACATTTCGTATAAGTAATTCCCTTCTAACAGTCGGTCAAGACTAATTTCGGGACATCACCAAGCTTACCTCCCATTAGTGCACCCGGCCAAAGGTAACACTAATGTTTGGACCGTGGCTCTCCCTTCCCTTTCCCACCAAGAATTGACAGCGATTTAGGGAAGGTATAGTTCACTGCGCGCCTTTCCCCTCCTGGCCATAAGAGGCAATTTAGCCATAGGGATCCCATCTTTATCCTCCCTAATATATATATGTATATATTCCATCTTTATCCTCCCTAACATATATCATCATATATCATATCGTCATCACCACCTAATCCACCATATATCACAATCTCATAATGTCATGTGGTGATGCTCATGTATCATCATATAATTATCATCATCATATCACAATGTCATACATGCATCATGTCATGTCATGCCAATATCATCATCTCTAAGCATCATCATCTACCTGTGTGCATACTATAATATATATAGAAAATAGTACACATATACACATCTATATCGTGGTATAAAAGAAACATGCATATATACACAAATATATGTACTATCATACCATACAAATAATACAATACAAACAAACACCCGGTTACCTCAAGTGTCAATACCACACATGCGGATTCCATGAATTTCTTGAATTGTACAACATGCTTGAACCCCTCTTAAGTTACCTAGCAACCTTCACAATATCACAATTCTTCAATTAACCACATATACCAAACATTACAATTCAACCAATTTAGTCTAACCCAAGGTTCCAACACCCTTTTCATGCATCAATAAGCTCTTAAGGACCATTCAAACACCAAACAATCCTATACACTTCAGACTCCCAAGAGCTCTAACCGAAAACAACTTAGGGTTAAGCTCAAATCATGCATAAACCCTTCAAAACTCACATCCAAGCAACAAGAACACTAAAACACATTCCTTAACCCCATTTCATCCATTTCAATCAGTGGATCTCCGCCAAAATCGAAGGTCCAAACTTATAACTGAAAAACCCCAAGTTTCAACCGAAGAAAATGGAGAGGAAGGAGTAGAAATCACTTACCAACTTGAATCCAAGCTTCCAAGGTCTGAAAATTACTCCTAGATATCGGAAATCTCGAACCCTAGCAGAGCTCCCTTATTTCTCCTCTATTTCTTTCTTTCTGTTCATCTGAAATAATTTCGATTTAAATAAGATTCTTGATTCTCATCGCCGCTCCACCAACTTTCAGCTGGAAAAAGCCACTAGACATGCTTCTCATCATGGCGTGGAGCTCTTTCAGAATCCATTTGAACTTCCCTCCGTCCTATTTTCCTCCGATCCTGCACATGATGCCAAAATAAAGTCATGAGGAGCGTTACACATACCAATCTAAACATACTATCCTACTTGGCACAATGTACACATAGACATTACACATACTATCATGACTTGAATATTCCCATGTCCAAGACATTACTCCTTTGTCTTCTTTGGACTAGTGTCATAACCTTAACCTGAAATGTTACTTCATGGGAAAGTGGTGTGAGACAAAGTCTCAGTAACCAGGGACAATCATTAGCAACATATAATAATTCACACAATAATGCACATAGTGCAACAATACAAATGAATGTTATACATGTTTTCCCTCATATATGACTAAAACCATGAGCTGTCGTCATCATAAGACATTTCAAATAGATGATTCCCTTCTAACAGTTGGTGAAGATTGATTTTGGAATATCACCAAGCTTATCTTACACTAATACAACCTGGACAAAGGTTACACTAGTACTCGGACCATAGCTTTCCTTCCCCTAGACCACCGCGAAATGATGGTGATTTAGGGAAATTACAACCCCAAATCCACTGCCCCTAGCTCTCCAGGCCATATGAGAGGATTTAGTGACAGTGATGTTTCATCATATCATCTTATCCACTGCCACTTGCTCTCTCAAGGAGAGAATTTAGTGTCAGTGATCTGTATCAATCCTTATCATATATTATATCATCATATGCTCAGCATCAATCACTCACTATGCAAATATCCTATCTCATTTAGCCGTGTACATATGACTATATGTAGAAAAACCATACATATACACAATCAATATCATGGTATGAAAAGGGATATGCATATATATATAACTCAACATATATTCACATAAATCACAAACACCAAGTTACCTCAATTGTCAATACCACACACAGATTCCACAAGCTTCTCAGATTGCCAACCATGACTTGTACTCCTCCGGTCAACCAGACAACCTCTACAATGTCATAACACCTTTAATTAACATATAGTGTAACTATCCAAATTTCACAATTCAACAATTTAGGCTTAACCCAAGGTTCTAATACCATTTTTATGCATCATTAAGCTCCTAAACATCATTCAAACTCTAACTAACCACTCACATTTCAGATTCACAATTTCCTCAACCAAAAATAACCTAGGGTTGTGCTTAAACCATACATACTCCCTCTAAAACTCATACCCAATCATCATTATTACTAAATCACACTTCATTAGTCCCATTTCATTTATTTTAAACGATGGATTTCAGCTAAAATTGAAAACCGAAATATATACCCGAAAATCCAACTCGAAAACTGAAGAAAAATGAAAAGGAAGGAGCAATGATCACTTACTAACAATTAATCAAGCTTCTAGAGGTCAAAAATCACTCCCAATGGTCAAAAATCATGAACACTGACACAGCTCCCTCATTCTCCCTTCATTTCCTCTGGTTCTTTCTCACTTGGCTAAACTGAAATGTTTCTAATTTAAATGATTATAAAGTCTAGCGCCATGGCAGTAAGTAAGTTTGCCGCGGCATGAGACCCTTCTGTCCAAAAATTTTTTCGAAGTTTTAGATTGTTTACCATGACACCACTACTCCTCGCCACGGCGTGGCACTTCTCTGTTTCATTTTTAGCTTTTGTCCTGGTTGAATCCTTTTTTCGGTCCTAGTTCTTCGAGTCATGCACACATCTTTAATTACACTTTGTTAGCTAGAGACTAAATTTGGGATAATGTAATGAGGGTTACTGCATTCTCCCCTCCTTATAAAAATTTCATTCCAAAATTTCAACTCTTACCTCAAGCAAAAATCTCAGGATACCTCCTTCGCATGGATTCTTTTGTCTCCCACATGACATCATTGGATGTAAGGCCACTTCACAGCACTTTCACTAATTTGATAGTATTACTCCTCAGCTGTTTCACCTTAACATTGAGAATTTGCAATGACGTGATCTCAAAAGTCAGATCCACTCATACTTGAACTTCCTCATCAACAATTATGTGAGATGGATCCGGATAATACTTCTCGAGTTGAGACATGTAAAAAACATCATGTAATGTCATGAGATTAGGTGGTAGCACTACCCGATATGCTACTGGCCTAATTCGCTGCAAAATTTGATAGGGACACATATACCATGAAGTAAACTTCTTCTCTCGAATTGATCTCCAAACTCCTGTAGTAGGAGTGACCTTCAAAAATACATGGTCTCCAGTATCAAACACTAATGGTCTCCTCCTTCTATCTACATAACTCTTCTATCAACTTTGGGAGGTTAGAAGTTTCTATCGAATACTCTCTATTTACTAAGAGGTTTAATCCATAATATCTGGGCCCAATAGACTCCATTCACCAAGTTCAACCCAACACAATGGTAATCTACATTTTCGGCCATACAATGTTTTATACAGAGCCATTCGCAAATTGAGTGGTAACTATTATTGTAGGCAAATTCGAGCAACGATAGATATTGATCCCAAGTGCCTTTATTATTATGAATACCGTATTTCATCCAGATCCCTTTAAAAAAATAATGATAATAAATAATTTTTTAATAAATATGAAAAATAAAATTTTTTATATAAAATAAGATAACAAAAAATAATAATATCTCCCAAAGATTGCCATATCTTAAGGAGTTATGATTTTCTCATTTTTCAGATTTTCATAAAACTACAAAAGTAATAAAAATAAGAAAAATAAAAAGAAAAATCAAGGATTGAGATTTGATATCAAATTAATAAGGAAAAAAATAAAGCAAATCAATCAATTTCAATGTGAATATCAAAGAAAAATAATAAAAGAGATTTTTGTGATTTTAGAGCATTAATTGAATGATTTGCTTTTTGTCACTATAAATAGAGGCAAGGTGAAAAGAGATGGGGGAAAGAAAAGGAAGAAATTAAGTGAAAGAGAGAGGGTACGTGAGGGTGACTTGAGAGTGAAAAAAGTTGAGAGTGGGTGTTGGTTTTTTTCGATGAAGGTTAAGGTAGGAAGTTTCTTTTCTTCTTCTTCATTCCATCTCATTGCATTGTTGGGGTTTCTTATGAGTGGAACCTTTTTAGAATATGATCTTATATCTTCCTCTCTTCTTGAATATTTCCATGGATCCTAAATTTGATGTTTTGAGAGGTCCATGGAACTACTCATTCATGCCAATGAACACCTCACAATAGGTGGAAGTATGCTTATGATGTGTATGTTTTATTTTATTTTCTTTTCTTAAATTTGTTTCTAAGGATCCCAAAGTATGATATTTTGGTGAGGTCCTATAGACAAATTACTCATATCCAATAATATTCTTAATAAAGATGGAAGCACATTCTCATCAGTGATAGATAGATTTGTCCTATTTTTATAATATCATGATTTGTATTTCATAAGTCAAAGTGTATAACTATATGATTATCACTATACTTGCCAAACATATTGGCCAACTTAGTGGAATGACACTACATGATATTCTTTAGAAATTAAACATTGTAATGAGTTCTTTGATATTTTTTCTTTCTTCTCATTTTTTTGTCTTTCCTTCTATTCTTTTGCTTCTTTGTTTTTTTTCTTTTCTTTTATTTTTTATTATTATTTTTTTTCTTCCTTCTCGTTTTTTTCTTCTTTTTTTCTTTCTTCTTTCTTCTTTCTTTTTTTTCCTCCAACTTCTTTTCTTTCTTTCTTTCTTTGTTTTTTTCTTTTCTTTTCTTTCATTGTTTTGTTTTGTTTTTTATTTTTTTTTTCTTCTTTCTCTAAAAGTTATGATATTAGATAATGACATCTTCTCTTTCAAGACTATAGAATTCAATTGAAATACCTATCTTTCAAAGTTGTGGTAGAAGGCACATATAGCTTTAAAGGAGGTAACTTCTATGTGCTTTATAATAATGATAATTTGGTAATTGATTACATTATTTTTATTCCCTTATGCAATTATGATAATATAATATTTTCTTATGAAATATATATATTTTTAAAATTTTGTCTGGTAGGGTTTTTGGAACCTCCGTGGATATTTGGATTAATAAATTTATCACGTGTTGCGAAGTGTCTCCACTGGTATACTTATCAAATTATATGTTTTTTATGGAAAATACTTTTTTAAAGATTTTCTTAAATTTGATAAAATTTTGAATAAAAATATTTCTTTAAATATAATTTTATAATATATTTTCAAGTTCTTTTATGTAAAGTTTTTCAAAGCTTCCATAGGTATATAAACCAATTAGTGAGCACATGGGATTTTGGGGATCTCCGTGAATTTATTCACAAGTAATAAAGAAATAAATAAATTATTTATATATATATATAATATGTATAATTCAATTTTTGAAAATAAAATATATATACTTTTTCTTAAAAAACACAAACACATTGTCACGAGTTTTTATCTCTGAACTGTGTGGACTTTGATTCTTATGTTATGATATATAGGCTCTAGACTCTTATTCTAGGTCAAGTCCATCTTTATAAATAAATCCATTTTATTTACTTATTTTTTATTTTTTTTCTTTATACGATTTTTATAAAGGTAATTAAAATAATTTTAAGGTCACATTGATTTTGTATAATCAACTTAAGGTAACCATTCTTATAAATAGGTGTTATGGGGTGCCTAACATCTTCCCCATAACATAATCAACTCCCGAACTCTTTATATTTCATAGACCATTTTTTATTTTTTTTGAAGGTTTTCCAAAATTCCTCTTTTAAAAATTTTGGTTGCAGCTCTAATATATTTTAATTTTTCATTTTTGGAAAATTAAAAATTGGGTGCGATAGTTTCACAACTCTACTGGTGACTGTATGAGAGTCAAGCCTTTATAAGTTGGTTCTAAAAAATTTTGTGCCCTTAACTTTATCTTAATTACCTTTCCTTTTATTTATTTTCAATATTGTTTGTATCATATGATTAGGATATATAATTTTATTTTATTAATTTTTTTGTTACTATAATGTGCTTATTGTATAATGTTTTATATATTTCTCTTATTGTTATCCGTCTAGCAGATGAGGGTTGAGTAATTTGTAGGTCTCAGGTATGTATGCTATCTTCACACACTGAGCACTTACACATTTTCCTCACACATTTTGGGCCCTATACCTAGGTCTGTGAGTACCTTAGGCTAGTAAAGTTTATAATGGCTCCCCCATAGCGTTTTTGGAACCCTAGGAGGTTACTATGAAGACTTCATCCGAGCAATTACGCATTTCGTAAAGTTGGTCCTCATATAACTTTTGAGTTTTTAGTAGATCAAGTTTGCTACTAGAGTCTTCGCCTTTGTGGTAGGGGTAGCTTGGAGACCTTATTAGAACAATAGACCAACCCTAAAACTGACACATTGATAGATAAACCCTAGTAACTGACCAGTTAGCTAATACTCAATTTTCATAGGCCTAGACATCCCTATACCCTTGGGTCTAACCCATGATAGGACCAAAATGAGAGTATGTTCTTCTCTTTCATAGCATATCATCATAAAAAAAACATAGGAAAGGGGCGATGCATTGTGGTCTTGCTACCAAAGTGTGTATCAACATCTTTGCATAACTTGGTACAATACAATGATGGTGTATGCACTAGTAGCCTAACCTTTGTCTATGGGTCCTCGACCTTAATAGACCATGATTACATTACATTCATCATTTCAAAAATATCTCACAAAGAGATAACCTCATAAAAATCATGAAATTTTTTTATAATAAATTATAAGCCAAATGGACTCATTTTGATATTGGAGAGATTTTTTTTAAAAAGAAAAACTTTAGCGACATATTCATTTTAGACTTTTTGCGAGTCAATGGTTTCCCTTCTCCTCTGGGTTAATTAGCCCTAGAAGAATTGGGAATTAGTTTCCTTCCTCAAGTCTCCCATACCAAAATTAGTTGCATTAAATAGAAATCAATCATTTTAAAAAATAAAAAATACAACTTCTTCATGCATTTGAAGGAAAAAGAAATTTTAACCTAAAAATTATCTAACATTTAACTTGTTTACAATTTATTGAATTGTCCAGCATTTTTGGAAAAAAACTTGGCACATAACGGAAACATGAATCAAGGCCACACCGGTAAAGTATACAGGGGAAAGGGAATAAAGCTGATTGTAGAACTACAACTAATTGAAAGATTAATTCAGTTAAGTCATCTAATTAAAGGACGGGTTAAGGATGACTTTAAAAACAAGTATGGTAACATATTGGAATTATTGCATGTAAAGATACAAAGCCATGCTTTGGTGGAATTAGGTCAATATTAGGATGCTTTGCTAAAATGCTTTACATTCCTGAATTTCCAAATCACGCCAACCTTAGAGGAATATGGCGCAATCCTCAAAATGCCCATGAATGAAAATACAACAGTATATCACTATCTTGGATAATTACCAACTCGAGAAGCTATAGCAAAAATTCTAGGCGTATGCCTAAAAGAGGTATGGATGTCTTGCCCAGGACAAACTGAAGGAATTTCAAGAACTTACTTAGAAAATCATTTGAAGAAGTTGGCAAAAAACAAAGATTGGGTCACTTTCTGTAGGGTCTTTGCATTGTCTATTTATGGGGTAATTCTCTTTCCATCGACACCAAACATAATTGATTTAGGCGCCATTAGTGTATTTCAGGCAGTGGAGAATCATTGGATTAATCCAACATCTACAATATTAGAGGAGACATATTTGACTTTGACTCACTATCATATGAAAGGGAATGGTAAAATCCTGTGTTGCCTAGCAATGTTAGACATATGGATGTTAGGTCACCTCTTTGGTAAAGGACGTCACTTTCAAAGAAGGAATGAATTGTCAAAAAATCCATTTGACTCATTTAAGTGTCGACCATCAATTGATGAACTAACTCATGATAATTGGATGAAGATTTTTATTGAGCTAAAAGAAGATGCCATCCTATGGAAGTTAGATTGGTAGTGGGATGAAAGAGTTATGTACTATTGTGGTGACTTTCCAAACATACCTCTCATGGGACCTAAGGGATGTGTTAACTATAATCCCTCACTTGCATTAAGACAATTAGTATTCAAGCAACACGTGCCATTGAAGGAAGAAGTGCAAGAGATATACTTTCGACATGGACAGCCTGAAATGAAACCTTTAAGCCAGAAAATTAGAGAAGCATGGGGAAAGGTTGTGTACAAAGGGAAAGCTAAATTTGGGTGACGAGTGGTGAATCTAACTCCAGAATATACAATTTGGTTGAAGGATATGATAAATAGGTCAAATCTTGCTTATGCTCCCAAAAATCCTTTATTAGGGAATAATATGCGAGAAATTTATGAACACTTGACAAAGCACTTGGAAGAAAGAGAGAATAAATTACAAGAGCTAGTAGATGTAAATTCCAAAAGTCAAGAGGAGTTGAACCAATTGTGAAAAGAATACATCCATTTACAAGAGAGATTATAAGAGAAGAAAAGAAGAAATGGTCTTGAAGAAGATTTTGAAGTTAAAAAATTAAAAAGGGAAAATACAAGCTTGACAAGAGAGATGCAAGATAATGATGTAAAAATGCAGAATTCTTGAGCCAAAGTGGTCAAGTTGGTCAGAGAGAATGATATACTCAAGAAAGAACTTCGAGAAAGTGGGCCACATGAAGAATTACAGTAAGAGATCTACATGCTCATCCAACAATTAGAGGAGAAGATGGATGAGCTCACTTCAATAAGAGAGAGTGCTGCCAAGACCACCCAAAACTTTATCAAGAAACTCAACCAGCAGATAGAAGCCATGGAGAGCTGGAGGTCACTTTACTTAGAACGGATAGAGGAAGCGAAAGAATGGATGGAGCAATGTAGAAAGTTGATCGTGCTTGCCAACTCCACAATTCCAAAATTTGTTGATGTATTTAGGTGTGCTGAAGCCATGGCTTTACCTTCGAGTATTCTAATAGAGATCACCGAATTTTTCCATTTATGCAATCAAGTTATAGAAGAACTTAAGCGTATAGCTAAGTTTGATATTGTTACGTTATTCAAATTATGATGATTTGTGATTTTTATTTATAAAGGAAACTTTTTTTTAGACTTTGAACAAGGATAAGATCTAGTATCCTTCCATTTCAATTGTCAACTCTATATCCCTTAGTAGAATAATAAGTGTAACACTCTACCTCTAAACACCTCCAAAATTTAACTAAAAACTTTGAGATACCAACCAAACACAACCTAAATGACTCAAAACAACTTTAGAACAGTAGAAACGAACCAAACAACACCAAAAACTAGGCTGGGGCAGCGGCCGCTATAGTACTGCCACGGCTTTGGGCTCCCCTATTTCTCCATCACTTATGGACATTGTGGCGTTGAGGCCTGCTACCCTACGTCGTGATATCCCCTGCTGGTTTTCTATACCAGCAACTTTTACACTCCAGGGTGAACTTTCGACACGCATAACTTTATGCTCTGACATCTGATTAACTTAATTTCAACTCCTACAAGTCAATCTAGTCCCAAACTAGTCATGGACACCAACTTAACCTTAATCCAACTCCGTATGGAAATTTTGGACCCCTGACACCATTTTGGCCACTTATGGATCAAAACTCACCACTAACTATCTCCAATTACCACCAAAGGCAATTGGTCACTCAAAGACAATTCAGACAGGTCCAAAACCCCCATACCAACTTATCCAAAGAGGTTTCACCCCAAAGAAACCACTCCTTTGAGAATGACCTATTGAAACCCTTGCATGACAAATGGGCTACAGGCCCTAAAACGCACCAACAAGGCCCAAATCCACACAGGGCTAACAAACACCACCATACTAACTCCTCAACATCCAAAACCATGTAACCATACATACAACATTCATACAATCCTTATCCATAACCATATATTCATTACAAACCATTCTATTCTACTTGGCATAAGATACATTATCCAATTACAAATACTACATAGACTATTCCCACGCATGTAGCTACTCCTGTGTTTTCTCCGAACTAGTGCTAGAACCGTCACTTGAAAGGTTAGTTCGTGGGAGAAGGGTGTGAGATAATGTCTCAGTAACCAGGGACAACCACACACACATATATATAAAAATATATCTCATGCAAAATGCAACATGAAATGAATGAAATGCATGTCTCTCTCGCACACAGCTAGAACCACAGGCTATCATCATAACAGGACATCTCATATAGGTAATTTCCTTCCAATAGTCGGTGAAGACTAATTTCAGGACATCACCAAGCTTACCTCCCATTAGTACACCCGGCCAAAGGTAACACTAATATTCAAATCGTGGCTCTCCTTCCCCTTTACCACCACGAATTAGCAACGATTTAGGGAAGGTGTAGTCCATTGTAGCCTTTCCCCTCCTGGTCATAGGAGGTAATTTAGCTACAGGGATCTCATCCTTATCCTCCCTAACATATATATATATATTCCATCCTTATTCTTCCTAACATATATATATTCCATCCTTATCCTCCCTAACATATATCATCATATATCACATCATCATCACCACCCAATCCACTATATATCACAATCTCACAATGTCATATGGTGATGCTCATGTATCATCATATAATCACCATCATCATATCACAATGTTATGTATGTATCATGTCATGTCATGTCATGTCAATGTCATCATCATAATCATCATCTAGCTGTGTGCATACAACGATATATATATATATATAGAAAATAGTACACACAACACAGCTATATTGTGGTATGAAAGGAACATCCATACGTATATACAAATATACGTACTATCATACAATACAACTCATACAATACAAAAAAATACCCAGTTACCTCAAGTTGTCAATATCATGCTCACACGGGTTCCACAAGCTTTCTTGAATGCTAATCCCACGACTAGCCTTCTCCGAGTAGAAAACAACCTTAACAATACTATAATACCTTGATTAACCACAACATGCCAAAAACCAAACATCATAATTCAACCACTTTAGCCTAACTCAAGGTTCCAACACTCCTTTCATGCATCATTAAGCTCTTAGGAACCATTTAAACATCACGCAATTCTATACACTTCAGATTCTTAAGAGCCCTAACCGAACACAACCTAGGATTAAACTCAAATCATGAATAAACCCTTCAAAACTCACACCCAAGCAACAAGAACACCACAACACACTTCATTAACCTCATTTCATCCATTTCAATTAGTGGATTTCGTCTCAAACAGGAAATCCCGACATATAACCGAAAAATCCCAAATTTCAACCAAAGAAAATGGAGAGGGAGGAGTAAAGAACACTTACCAACTTGAATCCAAGCTTCCAGAGGCTGAAAACAACTCCCAATGACCTAATCTAACAAGCCCTAGCAGAGCTCCCTTGGTTCTCCTCCGTTTTCTTTCCTTTTCATTCATCCGAAATGATCCGGATTTAAACAAAATTTTCGATTTTCGCTGCAGCTCCATGGCAGCTCGCCACGGCACCACCTTATTCAGCCATAGACATGCCACTGGAATTGGCTTTCACCGTGACGGCCCTGCTTCTCGCTGTGGCGTAGAGCTCTTTTAGACTCCACTTGAGCCTTCCTCCGTCCTATTTTCTTCGGTTTTGAACACAATGCCAAAACAAAGTCATGAGGGGTGTTACAATAAGGTTCTCATAGGGAATAGAAGGTGTTCATGCCTAAAGACCCTTATGCCAACATGATGCTGGACAATTCACCAAGTAAACAAAAAATAAAATAAATAAATAAAATCTAACTATTTATTATTTTGAATAGGTAAAACAACATTGCACATCCAAGGCAAAAGCAATCTAACCAGGCACCCCTAATGCATTCCTACAAGACACGTTTCTGAAATCGCCAAATGGATTTGACTAATGAGAATGAACCTACTACCTTAGATGAATGAGTAATAGCTATGGAGGCTCAAATAGTAGAAATGAGTAAAATGATGAAATTTTTGACAACTGCTTAGAAAGCAAAAAGTAATGATGATACTCCATAAATAGAAAAGACAAGTTCATCAAAGGATATCGAGAAGGAAGCTCAATCAATTCCAAAAGTAGATTCAATGCTGAATAAGTTGAAAGATTCCCATGATCAAGGAGCTTTTGAAATAGAATCCCCTGGTGAAGACCCTACATACACTTCCAAATCCCTTCAATAGCAGCTAAAAATGATGAATGAAAGGAAGAATTAGGAAAGATGAAGGATCAGCTGAAGGCTCTACAGGGAACAGACGCATGGGGACCATTGGACTTGAAGGAACTTTGCTTGATTCCTTCAGTCACCATACCCAAGAAGTTTAAAGTCCTGAACTTTGATAAGTGCGGGTAGCAGTAACCCAATTCATCACTTGAAGGCTTATTGTACAAAAATGTCAATTTAGTCACAAGATGAAAAGTTTTTTTTTTTTATGTTCTTCCATGAGAGCTTAACTGGACCTACCTTGGAGTGGTACATGTGGTTGGACATGGCTAAGATCCATAGTTGGAGGGATCTTATCGATGTCTTCATGAAACAGTACAAATTCAACATTGACACTGCTCTAACTAGGGAAGAGTTAAAGGCAATGAGTAAAAAAACTTCAGAGTCATTCACGGAATATGTCTAAGGATAGAGGATAGTTGCATCACAAGTCTGACCTACTCTAACACAAGATGAGCTTTGCTCATATTTTATACATACATTGCAAGAACCTTTCTACCAGTATATGGTAGGTACACATGTCACGGAATTTGCTAATTTGATTAAAATTGGGTAAAGAATTGACTCTAAGGTACGTGATAAAAAGATTGTTGTTTCTCGAGCTGAAAGTAATACAAAAAGAAATCAAAATCCTAAGAAGAAAGAAGATGGTGTAAATTACATCCAATCTACAAAACCATTTTCTACAGAACAATATACACCCAACCAAACAAGTGGAGAGAATCCAAGACAAGCTCATATTAGGACAATGCCTAGTAAACAAGGACAAGCTAAAAGGCCGAGAAATATGTAGTAAAGAGATAATCGTCCATGGCCCAATTTCAGCATAACGAATGCTGAACTCTATCACCAACTCTTAGAGGCTTAATTGTTAGGTCCACGGTCTTATAAACAACCTCTTCCTCCATAACCTGCTTGGTACAATCCCAATACAACTTGCGAGTACCATATGGGCACTCAAGGACACTCAATAGAGGATTGTGTTATGTTCAAGAGGAATGTATTGGATCTAATTGACTCCAATCATATACAGCTTAAAGGGAGTGAAAACTCTACTATCAACACTAATCCACTCCTTAACCATGAAAGGTGTATCAATGCTGTTGAAAGAGGTATTGGATTCTCTAAGGATCCTATAGATATCAAGGTCCCTATGAAGGAGCTTTATGCTTATTTAAAGATGTCAAGTTATTTGTCCCAAAATCCTAAGGGTGATGACAAAAAAGGACAGCATTATGGGTTGTTTTTCTGTGAATACCATGAGAAAATGACAGATCATGATATTGAAGGTTGCCTTCAATTCAAGAAAATGATTAGAAGAATGATGGGACTAGGGTTTGTGTGTAATATCCCAAATTTTCACTAGATACTAAGTGATAAAAGAGGATATAATTGATGATAACGTAAAATGTACAAGAAATTCATGAAATTGGATAGACACCATTTTACGTGAAATAAGGCAAAGAGATCATTTTTTCCGGTTGGATGAAAAAATAAGAAAATTATATTTTTGCCCCTGAAGAAATATATGTTGAATCAAGTATTTTGATGATTCCAAGCCAACCTTCTAGAGCTTTGAAAGAAGATATTAAAGGTGCATAAAAGATCTCAAATGGAGAAATCCAAGAAAAAATATCATAAGATAAGATATAGGACTTCTTACTATGTTTAATTTGAGTAAAAGAATTTGAACTGGCAAAAGAATGTTTTAGAAATATGATTCTATGATAATTCATAGAATATTTGAAAAACACCAATTAACAGATGAACTTTAAAGTGTTAAAATTGATCTATTGCACTAAAAATTTGAACTTTGGCTTCTAAAATTCAAATTTTGAATTGAAAATAAGTTAGTCAGAAAAGAGATTCCTCTGATAGATGAACTTTGAGTGCAGAAATTCAAACTTTGGATTAAGTATGATAAAAGCCTTCTCTAACAAACGAACTTTAGATTTTGAAAATTCGAATTTCTTATAAAACACAATTCATGAAAAATGAAAAATTCGTCTGAGAATATGTCAAAGTTTATCTGAAAGTAAAGTTTAAAAAGAGTTCAAAGTTAGCTCACTGACAGACAAACTTTGATTTTGAAAATTTGAATTTTAGAAACAAAGCTTGCAAGTCTGTTATGATAATTTGTTGACATACGAATGTTGGTATTCAGAAATTCAAACTTTGAACTAAGTCATATAAGAGCTCACTCTGACAGATGAACTTTGGATTTTGAAAATTTGAATTTCAAAAAGATGAACTATTATGCCTTATTGAGCTGCCCACTGACAGACGAATTTTGGGTACCAAAATTTAAACTTCGAAGGCATTGTAGTAATATGGGACAACTGTTCACGCTTACCAGAAAAACTTTAACTTGAAAATTCGTATGTTTTAACATAGAAACATTTTTCAAAGATGAAAAATTCAAACTTTTCTTCATGACAGACGAATTTTGAAGTTTAACGTTAAAGTCTTTGACTTTCGGTCTCTGCAAAATTCATCTGTTGACCAAGCAAAATTCAAACTTTGAGTGTCTGACGCATTAAATGCGGTTGGTGAATAGATAGTTTTTCAGAGTAACTATTGGGTAACGTTTCTAACGGCTAGATCTTTTCTCTAACGTATAGTTAAGACATAAATGTATAAATAGAGCTTCATTTGAAGTTGTGGGTAACGATTTTACATTGTAAATACTAAAACTCTGTCAAATTCTTAAGTCAAAGTCTCTTACTCTCACATACTTCGTTATTTTGTATTTCAACTTTCATAAACACTCTTAATTAGAGAGCTCAATCATTGTAATCAATCTTATCTTCATCTAGAAGAAAGATTTTCTTGTGAGGGGATTTCACAAAGGATTTGGGAAGCACTTAATTAGAATACAAGGAGTGAGGCTATAAGCTCTAAGAATAGAGCATCAAGTTGTATTGAGACAATTGTAGGAAGCCCACTAAATTCTTGCAAAATAGTAGAAAATCTCAAGTGGTGACTTAAGGACTAGACGTAGGTCAAGATAGAGAGACCAAACCAGGATAAACTTCTGTGCCTTCTCTTCTCTTTTACTGCTCTTACCTTGTTATTCCTTTATACTCTGTTTTACTGTCACTTTTGCTTTTATTACTTTCTTGACTTTTGCAGAAAATTTTAATATTTTCAATTCACTTCCCTCTTGGAAATTCAGCATATCTAACAATATATAAATGACATCCACATCCCAAAAGTATTAAAATTTATGTGTAGAAATAAATAGAAAAGTCTTGGGGAAAATTACACCAAATGACCCAAAAGTTTTAGAAATTATAACTTAACCCTAGGTTAAAGGCAATTTTGTAAATATGCAAAATTACTGTCAAATGAAGCCCTCGATGAGAGAAGTCCAATGGTATATGGCATTGAGGGTTGATGTTCAAGAATAAAGAAATAATCAATGCCGAGTGTCCAAAAGTAATAATAAACCGATAAAGTAAACTGTGGGCCCTACTGATGGTTAAAAAGAAATCGAGTCAGGATATGAGCCATACACAGATACCATTTGGGACAGGATAATTATGAAAATATAAAAATAAAATTAGAATAGTCCTGTAGCCCAAAAATGCTAAATTAGTATAAAGATGATTTTATCGATACAGTTAAAAGTACTCAGATTGAGGTGTATTTGGATCAGGAGAATTTGGGTAATTTTTGGACACACTTCCCTCTCTCTCATGTGTGATTTGCTGCAGCCCAAAAGTTCCAAATATTTAATAATTTTTGGAGGAAAACTTCTTAAAGAAGGAGACAAAAAGTAACTTTAGTTAATTAAGTGATTAAGCTACTTAATTAAATCACTTAACCACTTAAACCCTTCTCTTTCCTCACCATTTCATGTGTGAACCAGCAACTAAAATAGAGCAAGAAAAAATGCAAGAAAAAGGAGGAAGAAGGAAGAGAAACCAAATGAAAATTGAAGCACAAATTAGTAAGCTTCTATACTACCACCTTAAGGTTACTATCTATGGCTTTCAAAGCATGTTTTATGGTTTAATTTGCTTCTTTTCCATCTTAGGCTTTCGGCCAAAATGTGATTTAGCAATAGGAATAAGTTTTGAACCATTAAACTTGGAAAAAAGCATAGACTAGATATTAGAAGCATGAATCCATGGATGGTTTGAAGTAATTTGAAGGAAATCTTTTCCAATCACTTAGGTCAGATTTTGGTCAGAACAAGGGGAGTATTTATAGTTGGAATTTCATGATTTTGACCTCAAAAATGGATTCCCCATGGTCCAAAATCATAAGAATAAGTGTGTTGTACAAAGAAATATCAAAGGAAAGCTAAGTGAAAAATTTGGGTTTTAGTGAGTAATATCTTGTGTAATTCCAAAAATTAGTAGCTAAATGGATTAAATGATGATATGATTAGGTTCAAGGAAGTGGCATACCAAATTTGGAGAGTAAGGGAGCATTAGAAGGTAGTTGATTTTCCATACTAGCATTATGTTACCATGTTTGTTTTTAATGTGCTTTATGCCTTGTCATATGATTGCAATGATATTTTGAAATGATTTATGTGTATTGGCTAAGTTGATTAAGGGGCATTGTGTAACATTTCAAGAAAGCTAAAATATCTAAAAATATATTGAAATTTTTCAAAAACGGGTAGACACCGTTTTACGTGAAAAATGGCAAAGAGGTCATTTTTCCCAGTCAAATGAAAAAATGAGAAATTACATTTTTTTCGCCAAAATAATTATGAAAAAGACATCCCATATCCTTAAAGTCATAAAATTGGATGAGTAGTCTTGGGAAAAATTACACCTAATGACCCGAAAGTTTCAGAAATTATAATTTAACCTCAGGTTAAAGGTAATTTTGTAAATATGTAAAATTATTGTCAAAAAGAAGCCCTCGATGAGAGAAGTCCAATGGTATATGGCACTGAAGGTTAATGTTCAAAGATAAAGAAATAATCAGTGTCGAGTGTCCAAAAGTAACTGTAAACTGATAAAGGAAACTGTGGGCCCCACCAATGATTAAAAAGAAACCGGGACAGGATATGGGCCATACAAAGATATCATTTAGGATAGGATAATTATGAAAATATAAAAAAAAATTAGAATAGTCTTATAGCCCAAAAATGAGAAATTACTATAAAAAGCGGTTTTATCGGTATGGTTAAAAATTACCGGGTTCAAGATATATTTGGACCAGGAAAAAGTGAGAAATTTTGGGCACTTAAAACACTCTCCCTAAGCATGAGAGCAGCTGGAATTTTTGGCCAAAAACTTCTTAAGGAAGTCATGAATTTTTGGCCAAAAACTTATAAAGAAAGTTTTGACTTTTAGACCAAAAATGATTAAGGCTTAAGCAAGGTGATTAGTGAATGATTAGGACATTTAATCCCTCTCTTTGCTACCTATTCTGAACGACACATTCATTAGCAAAACAAAGAAAGAAAACTGAAGAAAGAAAAGAGAGAAAGAAGAAGAGAAAGAGATGACAAGTTGATGGACCAAGAACTCAAGAAATTGGTAAGTGATTCCTACTACCTTGAGCTTATAATTTTAAGTAGTTAAGCTTAGTTTCTTGGAGTCTTCCTCTTCCCCTTTCTATGTTAATATTTCATCCAAACCTTAGAGGAAGCAAGGAATGGATTTTGATGCAATAAACTTAGGAGAAATCATTAACTAGTCAAGAGAACATGATTTCATGGAGTACTTTGTTGTATTGCAAAGTGAATAATTTTTTCTTCTTTCTCCAAGATTTTCAGTCAGAACAGAACATCAATTTAGAGTTGGAATTTTATGTTTTTGATGCCAAAAATGGATTCTCCATAGTGGAATTTCTTAAAGACATGTGATAGATTCAAGAGAAAGCTTAAGATGAAGCAAGTAGAAATTTTTAGGGTTTGAAGTTTTTTTATGAAGTAACCCTTAGTTTAAGTTGATTTATTTGATATTTGGTGATGCATTAGGGTTTGAGAAAGCTTAAGGAAGTCCTTGGAAAGATTGAATCAAAGAGGAAAGGCATAAAGTTTTATGAGGTAGCATAGTTACATTTTCTTACATTATATTGTCTTGCTATATTCTATTGTGTATGATGACTTACCATATTATTTTTATGATGCTTGAGACTGGTTTTGGCTGATTTTATGAAAGGGATAGTGCCAGGGATGTCGATTTTGTATGCCGTTGTAATACCAAAATTTTTATAAGCAATATGGTGATTTATGCCTTGAAATGATTGTTATGATGTTTTGGAGATTTTATAGCATGCATGATAATGTAAATGTTCGAGATGTGACTAGCTACCGGGATTTCCAAAATCTCATCACCCAAATAATAATATGATAGGTCCAAGTTATGGAAGAAATCCAAGGGAGGCAAAGAGCAAGGAGAAGCTAGTGATGAGTGGATGATGTTACAAGTCATTATGTTATAATGTGAATGGTTATATGTGTCTTGCTTTTGTATGAAATTGTGAAATAGTGAATATTATGTTAATATTGTAGAAAATATATGAGAATTTCCAGTTCTAGATATTGTGATATTAAGTTATGTTCTACCAAGTTTCATGCCAAAATGAGTTCATTTACAAGGGTTTTGGCAAGTAAATTGCAATATAGACTGAAACAGGGCATTTTCCAGCCATGTATGTTTAGTTTGCCCTTTTCTATACTTAATATGAGGTTAGATTTATGATATTTTTATACCAGATAGAGAGTATCTCAATCTTTAAAATGACACCTAATTCAACCCATTTGGAGTTGTGTACAATTAATGGTGAATTTTAAAAATCAGGGTTCAGGACATGGCAAGAATGGGAAAACTGAAAACTGAAAAGTAAGTACTGGAAAATTCGAAAGGTAATATAAAATTGTACAAAGTTCCAAATATTTAGTGGTTTATATGTATAAAATTTTCTATGTTTTGAGTTTCATATACCACTGATTTGGAGTTAATAGTTTTGCCCAAAACTGTTCTAATAAGAGTTGGATTATGACCCTTTGTGATTTAAGTTAAAGTTATGCCCTGTGTGAATGAAATAAATATATAAGAAAAATATGTCTATAAGTAGACATGTATAGATTTCGAATGACATAGAGTATGCATAATTTAGAATAGAATAGAATGGAATATGATTTTTCAAAGTTGAGATCAAAAAACTAGAAGATAGAAAAATGACCATATGAATAGTAAATGTCCACGAAATTACTGTATAAATTGGCTTAATGAAATTACTGTTTTATATTTTTCTCAAGTAGATCTGATTTTAAGAAAATTTTAGAGACTTGAATCACCTCAAGATGAATTTTATAGATTTAGTTATGAATTTTCAAAGTTTATCGGGTAACATAAAATTGCCAAATGAATAGTACCCTGAATTTTGAAAAATTCTGATTTTATTGTATTATGATTCTAGTCTCTAAACCACGATGAAAGATATCTAAAATGATCTAATACATGGAAAATGGACCCTAATATAAGGTGTTACACATTGAGACCCCGGGATGTATTTTTCAAAACGAAACTCTGCCGAAAATTTTATGAATTCATATGATGCAAATATGTTAATGTATTCAAAATATGTTATCTTGATATTTTCATGCTTAATGTGATGATGTGATGGCGTGTTAGGTGTTAACTACTGAGATTCTTTGAATCTTACTCTCCCAAATATTAACCATAAATAGGTAGCAATAATGGCAAGACCATTAAGGAAGAGAAAGGAAAGGAGAAAGAATTTAGCCATTAACTTGATAATTCTAGCAATGGCCATGAGTTTTGACATTTTGTGTAAAATTTGTATATGTGATGTTATGTATGTTTCTTCAAGTTGCTATGATACCTTATGTCTTAACTAAAGTATGGTATAGTATGAAAATGATGTATGGCCACGTAAATATTTTATGGCTTTTGTTTGGTAAAGAGTAAGATATAAATGGTCATCTTGATCTATGAAAAATAAACATGCCACTATTTGGACTTTTGATGTATAAAGTATAAATGATGTATATGGTTTGAAAGTAGACAGGAAGAGCTCTCCAATGGTCAAAAGATTACTCAGATTGGATGTGTGAGTAATATTTGGGGAATTTTTATATTTAATCCCAATTAAAATGATTATTTTATAGTTTTCGTATAAAATGTGAAAATTCATAGAGTTTGCTATACAGATCAATACTATCGTTGCTCTAACTTATATTTTTTCCATGTGGACAAAGTTATAAGCTATACATAGAGACTTGAATCACATGCATATGATTTTTATTAATTTAGTTATGATTTTTTGAAATTTAATCAGAATAAATAAATTCGATTAAATGAATAGTGTCCAAATATTGAAAAAAAAATATTATGACATTTATTGTGATTCAAGATCCTATTACGATATAAATGGACTATAGAATGATTAAATACATGGGAAATGGGCTCATAAGAGATGTGTTACATTGTGGTAGTAGGAAGAACTAACAAAGAGATACGCATGGTAGAAAAAAGGCATGTTGAACTTCTTGTCCAAAATCTTGCTACAAGAGAAAATATCGATGTTATCTCTTTTACCATTAATAAGTCACCACATCAGTCTAGCACCCCTCCAATGACTAATTTGAGGCAATTATCATTGACTATAAGCATGCCAACCCCTTTTCCATATGAAAGTGATAAGGCTATGCCGTGGAGATATGATGCAATCATTGAAGGACCTTCAAATAAAAAAATTGTAGCAGAAACAAGTAAAGATATGGCTGCCAATATAACGATCCCATCTGGAGTTACTTGAAATGGAAGGGTTTATCTCCCACAAGATATCAAAAAGGTGGAAAAACAAAAAGAAGTGAGTGGTGAAGGATTGAAAGAGGCTAACCATAAAGAGATAGAAAAGAAAGATGAGGAATTCTTACAAATCATGAAGTAAAGTAAGTATAGTGTAATTGATCAACTAAAAAAGATGCCGGCACGATTCTTACTTCTTTCTTTGATTTTATCTTCTGAACCACATCGTCAAGCTTTGCAAAAAGCCTTAAATAAGGCATATGTGCAGCCTAGCATAACTCCTAAAAAGGTAGCTAGTGTTATGAGTGTTACATCCATTATCTCATTCTCAGAGGAAGAGATTGTAAAATCTATTGCCCACCAATCCAAGGCCTTACATGTTACCTCAAAGTACAAGGTGTCTGTAGTGGCTAGGGTGTTGATTGATGGAGGATCTACTTTGAATGTTTTGTCATTGACCACATTCGAGCATCTATTACTAGAAGCTTCAGACATTGAAAGCTATGATAAGGTGGCTAGAGCATTTGATGGATCCCGTAAGGAGGTATTAGGCATTGTTTGGCTACCTTTAGAGATTGGACCAAGCCAGTTTATGGTAGATTTTCAACTCATGGACATAGACTCATCTTACACAATGCTACTTGGGAGACCATCAATACATTCTGCTAGGGTCGTGCCTTCTACCTTGCATCAAAATGTTATGTTTGTCCATGATAGGAAAATTGTCACAGTAAGAGGGGAAGAGGAGACTCTGGTAAGCAAGCCAAGCTCTTTTCCATACATAAAAGTTTTGAGTAGGACAAAGGAAATGTTGAATCAAGGGTTTTGATTATTCCAAACTAACATTCCAGAGCATGGAAAGAAGATATCAAAGGTATATGAAAGATCTCAAATTGAGAAATCCAAGTAAAATCAGTACAAGATTAGATATAGAACTTCTTACCTTGTTTAATTTGAGTAAAAGGCTTTGAATTGGCAAAAGAATGTTTTTAGAAATATGATTCTATGATAATTTATGGAATATTTGAAAATCACCCGCTAACAGATGAATTTTAAAGTGCAAAAGCTAAACTGTTGTTTTGAAAATTTGAACTTTGGCTTTTGAAATTCGAATTTCAATTTGAAAATAAGTTAGTCAGAAAAGAGATTCCTCTGACAGACAAACTTTGAGTATAGAAATTTGAATTTTAACATAAGTATGATGAGAGCCTTATCTGACAGACGAACTTTAAGTCTTGAAAATTCGAATTTTCAATAAACTACATTTCATAAAAATTGAAAATTCATCTGAGGATACTTCAAAGCTCATATGAAAGTGAAAATTAAAAAGAATCTAAAATAAACTCACTAACAGCCGAACTTTGATTTTGAAAATTTGAATTTTAGAAACAAATTTTGCAAGTTTGTTATGATAATCTATTGACATATGAATGTTGGTTTTCAGAAATTTGAACTTTAAAATAAGTCTGATAAGAACTCCCTCTGATAGACGAACTTTGAACCTTGAAAATTCGAATTTCAAAAAGATGAACTATTGTATCTTATTGAGCTGCTCACTAACAGACGAATTTTAGGCACCAAAATTCGAACATCGAAGGCACTATAACAATATGGGATAACTATTTACACCTATCAAAAGAACTTTAACTTGAAAATTCGTATGTTCCAACACAGAAATATTCTTCAAAAATGAAAATTTGAACTTTTCTTCATAAACAGACGAACTTTGAAGTTCAATGTTAAAGTCTTCAACTTTAGGTATCTATGAAATTCATCTGTTGACTAACCAAAATTCAAACTTTGAATGTCAGAAGCATTAAATACGGTTGGTGAATAGATAGTTTTTCAGAGTAACAATTGGGTAACATCTCTAACGGCTAGTTCTTGTCTTTAATGAATAGTTAAGACATAAATCTATAAATAGAACTTCTTTTGAAGTTGTGTGAAATGAATTTACATTGTATATACTGAAATTCTATCAAATTCTCAACTCAAAGTCTTTTACTCTCATACTTCATTCTTCTGAACTTCAACTTTCATGTACATTCTAATTTAGAGAGTTCATTCTTTGTAATCAATCTTATCTTCATCTAGAAAAAAATTTTTCTTGTGAAGAGATATCACAAGGAATTTGGAAAGCACTTAGCAAGAGTACAAATAGAGAGGTTGTAAGCTCTAAGAATAGAGCATCAAAGTTGTACTGAGGCAATTGCAAGAAGCCTATTGAATTATTGCAAGATAATGGATAATCTCAAGTAGTTACTTGGGGACTGGACATAGGTCAAGATAAAGAGACCGAACTAGGATAAACATTTGTGTGTTCCCTTCTCTTTTACTACTTTTACCTTATTGTATCTTTATACTTTGTTTTACTGTCATTCTTGACTTCATCATCCTTCTGACTTTTGCAGAAAACTTTAAGTTTCCCAATTCACCCCCTCTAGGAAAGCCAGCATATCTAACAAGTGGTATCAGAGTCTGGATTCCCAAACAAACAATCTAACAGTCCAGGAAATTCAATGGCTGGCATTGGAGAAAGTATACTACCTGAGGGAAACAACACAAACAGACCACCTGGCTTCAATGGAGAGCAATATGGATACTGAAAGATGAGAATGCAGATCTATCTCTAGTCTATTGATCTGGACATCTGATCTGTCATCCAAAAAGGAGACTTTGTCCTAATAAACTGTAGGATGATGGAAAATACAAGGAAAAACTAGAGGACGAATGGAATGAGGAAGATAGGAGAAGAGTCTTGCTAAACTTTAAGGAAAAACACTGTCTGGTCAGTGCATTAAACCAAGACGAATTCTACAGAGCATCACAATGTTCCACAGCCAAGAGTATGTGAGACACTTTAGAAATCGCTCATAAAGGAACCAGTGGAGTAAGAGAAAACAAATTGAACTCCTACATTGGCAAATACGAGCTTTAGAATGGTGGAAGGAGAGAGCATCAAAGAGCTATAAAAGAGATTCACCATTATCATGAATCAATTGAATAGTCTTGGCAAGGAGTACACCCAGCCAGAGAAGGTGAGAAAAATCCTTAGAGTTCTCCCTCTGGAATGGCAACCCAAAGTAACAGTAATAGAGGAAGCCAAAGGAGAATCAATGGCCTCTGTCATAGCCCTCTTCGGTAGCCTTGAAGAATATAAGGGAAAGATAAAGGCTCTCAAGGAAGCAGTACAAGACAAGAAAAAGAAAGGTCTTGCTCTGAAAGCTGCTGAAGAGAAAGAAGAATCTGATGATGGAGATGAATTAGATGAAGAAACTCTGGCTATGATGGTAAGAAAATTCGGAAGGTTCTACAACAAGAAAAGAAATAAAAGATTCTTAAAGAAAGGAGCAGCTGCAAGCAACAAGAAAGAAGGAAAAGAACATGTCACCTGCTACGAATGTAAAAAGTAAGGGCACAACAAATGAGGTTGTCCATAATTCCTAAAGAAGCAAGAGAAAGAAAAGAAAGCTACTGACAAGAGCAAGAAGAAAAGAGCATACATCTCAATTAATCTGGGGCAGCAACTCAGATGAAGAAGAAGATGATGAAGATGTAATAGCCAATATCTACTTGATGGCGCTTGCATCTGAACAAACTCAAAATCCATCTAACAATGATCATGAGGATGAGGTATATGAATATGAACCTTCTTATTTTGAGTTACTTGATGCATTTCATGAACTGCATGATAAATTTATTAAGACAGCTAAAGAACTGAGACAGACTAAGAAAAAGATTAACAAGCTAGAATCTCAGTGCAATATTTCTGACATTACATCTCTCCATGAATCTGAATCTGCTGGCTGTACATCGTGTATTGAATTAAAGCAAACTAATGACTATCTACTGAAAGGAATGGCTAGACTTACTAAGGGTAAAGATATGTTATTTGCTTTAATGGGAAGTCAGAGAATTATACAAGAAAGGTTGGACTTGGCTATGATCTTTGTGCAACAAAAGAAAGGATTAAAAAAAAATCAAAATCTATATGTGAGGCAATTTGTGCATGCTAATGGGCATAAGAAGAAAGATCATGTTTCAAACTGCATTGAATCCTATAGTCAACCAAAATATGTGAAACAAAAATATTATCTGCATTGCTTTCTTCCTACATCATAATCTAGCAGTCCTTTCACCACTTGTCACTTCTGTAACAAGAAGGGGCATATTTCCAGTTCATGTGCATTGAACAAAAATGGACTTGACGGGAAGGTAAAATGGGTTCCCAAAGATACATTTGTATCTAGGGAAAATGCCACTGACAGAAAAGGACCCAAGCAAATTTGGGTACCTAAAAAGAAACTCTGAACTTTGTTTTCCATATTTGTCTTAAAGCAAGAAAGAGCAACAAATGATATATGGATAGTGCCTGCTCAAGTCACATGACTGGTGATAAGGAGAAATTCATCACCCTTAGAGATAAAAAGGGAGGAAAGGTGACCTTTGGAGGTGATCAATATGGCAAAATAGTTGGAATTGACATTGTGGGCAAGAATCCAGAAACACCTATTGAAGAAGTGCTGTTTGTAATTGGCCTCAATCACAATCTGCTAAGTGTAAGTTAGATATGTGACAAAGGTAACTGGGTGCTGTTTGACTCAAAATTTTGCTTAGTCATCCGAAAAAGTGATCACAAAGTAATCCTCAAGGCTTAAAGGGATGGTAACTGCTATACTATTGATCTTGATGAACTTCCTTCCTTAGACTCTGTCTGTTTAATTAGTTAGGATAATGATATTTGGTTATGGCATAGAAGATTAGCACATGTTAGCATGAACCTATTGTCAAAATTTGTTAAGAATGAGTTAGTCACTGGCTTACCAAAAATTTCATTTGATAAAGACAAAGAATGTGATGCATGCCTTACAGGAAAACAAACTAAATCATCTTTTAAATCTAAAAATGTGGTCACCACATCTAGACTACCGCAACTATTGCATATGAATTTGATTAGCCCATCTAGAGTAAAAAGCATTGGTGGAAATTTGTATGTTCTTGTAATTGTGGATGATTACTCTAAATTTACCTGGACTTTGTTTCTTTCTTCTAAAAGTGAAACATTTGATGCATTTGTGACTTTAGCTAAGAAAATGCAAAATGAGAAGGGTATTTCTATTGTGTCTATCAGGTCTGACCATGGAGGAGAGTTTGAAAATTCATGCTTTCTAGAGTACTGTGATGAACATGGAATCGATCATAACTTCTCAGCTCCAAAAACCCTTCAGCAGAATGGAGTGGTGGAAAGGAAGAATAGAATAATTAGAGAAATGGCAAGAGAAATGCTGAATGAAAAGGAACTCTCTTAAGTATTCTGGGCAGTTGCAGTAAATACAGCAAGTTACATTCTTAACAGAGCCTACATCAGATCAATTATAGGGAAGACTCCTTATGAGCTGTACAAAGGAAGGAAGCCAAACCTTTCACATCTACATGTGTTCGGTTGTAAATGTTTCATCCACAACATGGGAAAGAAGAATTTGGGTAAGTTTGATGCCAAATCTGATGAAGGTATATTTCTGAGCTATTCTAGTACGAGTAAAGCATATAGAATCTTCAATAAGAAAACTAAATCTATAGAGGAATCTGTGTATGTTGTGTTTATTGAAAATGAGATAGTTTCCAAGTATATCATAGGATGATCGTACTTCGAATTTTAAGAACTTAGACATCTCTGAAGAAGGTAAAATTGAACCTCCAAAAATATATGAATCTATTAACATAGAGGAAGATATTCAGGAGAAAGACTTTAAGGTTGAAAATAATGAAAATGTATCTCAAAAACTTCGTAAAGCTTGGAGATATCAAAGAAATCATCCTGTTGATCAAGTGATTGGGAATGTTCAAGAGAAAGTTAAAACTAGAAAATAGTTAAGGGATCAAATGATCAACTGTACTTTCATTTCTCAAATTGAACCTAAGTATGCTGAAAAAACCTTAACTGATGAATACTAGATTCTAGCCATGCAAGATGAATTAAATCAGTTTGAAAGAAATCAAGTTTGGGATTTAGTGCCTAGACCTAAAAATCACCCTATCATTGGCACTACATGGGTCTTTAGAAATAAACTTGATGAATCAAGAACAATAATAAGAAATAAAGTAAGACTGGTTGCCAAAGGATATAATCAAGAAAAAGGTATTGATTATAAGGAGACCTTTGCTCTAATTGCAAGATTAGAAGCAATTTGAATCCTGTTGGCTTATGCAAGCATGAAAAACATAATGTTATATCAAATGGATGTGAAAAGTGCTTTTCTGAATGAATATATCATGGAAGAAATTTATGTAGACTAAACTCCAGGCTTTGAGAACTCTACAAAACTAAACTATGTTTATAAACTAAAGAAAGCTCTTTATGGTTTAAAACAAGCTCCTAGAGCATGGTATGAAAGACTAAGCAACTTTCTAACTAAAAAAAGATTCAGTAGAGGAAAAGTAGGTACTACTTTGTTCACTAAGAAAGAAAACAAAGATTTACTTATTGTTCAAATTTATGTTGATGACATCATATTTGGTGCTACTGATGAATCTCTTTGTCAGAATTTCTCTAAACTAATGCAGGGTGAGTTCAAAATGTTAATGATGGGTGAGCTTAACTTCTTCTTTGGACTGCAAATTAAGCAATGTGTTGATGGTACCTTCCTCAACCAATCAAAATATCTGAAAGAGCTATTAAAAAAGTTTGGCATGGAAAAGGCTAAGCCAATGGGAACTCATATGGCTACTGCAACTAAGCTTGATATGGATGAAAGAGGAAAAACTTTTGACATAACCCAATATAGAAGAATGATTGGATCTCTGCTATACTTAACACCTAGCAGACCTGACATCATGTTTAGTGTCTATATGTGTGCAAGATTCCAATCACGTCCCAAAGAAACCCATGCAACTGCTGTAAAATGCATCTTCAAATATTTAATTGGAACATCACAAATGGGACTTTGGTACCCAAAGGGCAATGGAGAAGATCTCATTGGATATATTGATACTGACTTTGCTGGATCCAAAATTGACAGAAAAATCACAAGTGGAACATGTCAGTTCCTTGGAGGATCCTTGGTGTCATGGTTCAGCAAGAAGCAAAACAGTGTGTCTTTATCTACTATAGAAGCTGAATATGTTGCAGCTGGTAGCTGTTGTGCCCAAGTTATATGGATGAAGTAGCAACTTGAAGATCTTAAGATTGAGATGAAGGAAATACCAATAATATGTGACAACCAAAGTACTATTAACATCACAAAGAATCCTATCATGTATTCAAGGACAAAACATATTGAAGTTAGACATCACTTTATAAGGGATCATGTTCTGAAAGGAGAAATCAGATTAGAATACATCCTTACCGAGGATCAAGTTGCTGACATTCTGACAAAGCCGTTTCAGAGGATAGACATTGTAAAATCAGAAGAGAATTGGGTATGGTAAATCCTAATGAACTGTAAGTATGTCCTTATACCTATCTTAATTAAATGTTTCTGACATTGAATTAATCCTAACTTTAGCATCGGAGTGTGTTTAATATAAGTTGTAGGTACTCCTCACAAGTTCAAATGATAACAAAACCATATAATGGAGTTGATCTAGATGACACAATCAAAAGATGAAAAAGAAAGTCAAAAATCTAAGCATCTGAATTTGTTCTGTAAGTTTAGAAAGTTAAAATTCACATTTTAGACGTTTATTAGACGAATTTACATAATTAAACTGTGTTTTCGTAAAGATAGCATGGCTAACATTCAAATTTGGATGAACATCAGACGAATTTCAGTTAGGTGCACACCGTAACAGTACTCTTCTGTCCTTCAAAATTCATCTGTTGAACAACGAAAATTCAAATTTTCAAAAATGAAATGCAAACATTGTCTCTGTTCCACATGACTAATATACGAATCTCTAGCTCTCAAAATACGCATGTTGAAAATTCTTTACAAAATGTTAAAATTTGAATTTTTGAACCAAAATTCGTCTATTATGACATGTTCACCTTGTTGGTTCTCTGAAAGATGAATTTTCATAAGTAAAGTTCGTCTGTTGCTTGTTGTGCTCATAATTGATCATTGCCTGATTCTTTCAAAGTTCAAACTTTGTTAAAACAAAGTTCGTCTGTTCATATATTGTTTTTGGACCCAAGTCTCTGTTAGACAAATTTCCAATTGAACATTCACTTGTCAGCAAGCCTTGCTGAATGGATTGACTTATGACTGCTCAAAGTTCAAATTTTGACCTCTCAAAATTTGTCTGTTCAACAGTTACATACGTTAAAACCGAAGGTCGACCTTTGAACAGACATAATACTATTCATCTCTGTCTCAAGTTTGTTCAAATTCTCTCCTTAATTCCCATTAACTCCGTTTGTGAACCTTTATTTCTCACCTATTAAACTCCTTTTCGTACTCTATAAACACAATCTCTACATCTTTCTAAATCATTCCTCACCGAGAATGGTAAGAGTCAAAAATCTAGAAGTTGGGAAGGGAGAGTCACGGCCAAAGAGGTCTGTGAAATCTCAATATGCCTCAAAGGAGAGTGAAACTCAGAAAAGGAAAGGCAAATCCAGCAAGACAACACCCTCCAAAAGGAAGAAAACTACTTCAAAGGCAGACTCGAAGAAATCTGCACCCTCTCCTTCAAAGAAAACAGAGCCTACTATTCTAGCTACTCCTGTCACTGCTGTATCTTCTTCCTCCTCTAGCAATGAATCTGGAGAATATCAACTGACATCACTGTCACTGTGGAGCAATGATCATATTCTTGGAGAATACACTTCCAAATTCATCAGCAAAAAGGTAATCAAGCCTCACTGTGCGAATTTGGAAGAATTCCTAGTTTCTAACAACTTTGGATGGCAAGATATAAAAATTTGTTAGAAATACATGAAAGATATGATGATAAGGTAGTAAAAACCTGGTATGCCTCTTTGAAATTTAATAGCAAGAAGAAGAAGTGGGAGGTGAATCTGAGGTCAAGGACCATCTGGTTAACAGATGAAACCTTTAATGACATTTTAGAAATTCTAGGGTAAGAGAGTTTGAAGATTGACATTACAGCCTCAAGTATATGGATAAGGCTGAAACCACTAATGAAAAAGGATGACATTTTCTGAACTACAAGAAAAGCACAATCCTGAACACTTTGTTCAGAAGAAAAGAGAATAGGCCACCTCTAAGCTTGTTGAAGCCTGTTGACCTCAATGCTTAAGTTAAAATCCTGCACTATATTGTGTCTAGGATTATCTTTAACAAATGAGGCAGTTTCAACCTGATCACAAGGGCTAAAGCACATGTGATGGCAGCTATTATGTGTGGGATGCTTATCAACATAGGACACATCATCCTCCAACGCATGATCAAGGCAAGAGATCAAAGGAAAGATTCCACCCTTCCCTTCAGCAATCATCTCTAGGATACTTTAATATGCTCGATCCAACATCTTGAGAAAGGAAAAGGGAAGCCTACTAAAATATTCAAGGAAGAAGAACTGCAAAGGATAGGAATAGAGAAGAACGAGGGAAGATAGATTGGAAAGGGAGCTGGAAAGACTGAAGACCTTTTCTTAGATGAGGAAGCCTCCCAACAGCAAGAAGGAACATCTGAGGCTACTATAAAATCCATACCTCAGCCTTCTCAGCCTGTCCCATCTCCATCTTAACCCCTTCAAGCTCAAGTTCCATCAACTCCTTCTACTCAAGTTAAGCCAACCAAGATCACTGAGTTGTATGATAGTCTGTCTGCACTCATGCTTCGCATTAGAGATGAGTAAAATGCCAAGTTTGCCTATCTGTAAGAACAGATACATCAGTTGGCAAGGAATATGAAAGTGGTGGCTGATGTATATAAAGCCATCAGAAGTGCCATTCCCTCCACCTCAACTCCACCTTAGTTAGGATTTTTTGAGCCTGTCATGTCTCCAATACCTGAGCCTCCAAGTCCTTTCATGTTAGCCACCCCTGAACCTGATGATGTAGTGCATGATACTGGAGCTGCTGACACATTGACCACACCACAGGCCTCCAGTGATTAGGCAAGTCTTAGTCCTCCCTTGGACTATGAAATGGAGGAAGAGGTCCCTCTGGAACCAAGCTCCCATGAGTACATTCCTGAAGTTAGTCAGGATTTAAATCTCTCACCTCAAGAATCTGAGTAAGTTGAAAAACTAGTAGCAGTCATCTCTTCCTCACCATTCATGTCAGCATCCCTGAATAAAGAGAGAATCATTGTGCCTTATGTTGATTTAGAGGCTGTTGCTCATAATGCTCTCTTGCAAGCACAAAGATTAAGACTTGAAAAAATGTTTCGTCTTCCTGCTCCCTCACCTGTTTCCACTTTTAGTCTCTCGGAGGCACGAAGAGCTCAGTTGGCAGTCACTAGGCAAGAAGTACAAGAACTTCTTGAACTCTCTGATGATGATGATGAGGAGTCCAATTCTGAAGCTTCTGAGTCTTTACCAAGGCTCAATCCAGATCTTCCATTTGTTTCTGTGTTTCTTCAAGCAATCCTAATATATCAGATTCCTCCTTTTACTAAATTGGTGCACCTTCCTAATGATGCCAAAAAGGGGGAGAAGTTTAAGCAAACTAGAAAGACTACAGCAGAGCCTTCTGGTAAGACCGACAGCAAGAAGTCCAAGCCCAAGAAGAAGTGATTAGATCATAGGATAGCTTGGTCTTTCTTGTAGTATTGTTTTTGTCTTAAAGATGAAAAACCTTAAATGAATTAATTATTTTCCTTGGTTGATCTGCTGTGCATGATATCTTATCTTTTGAATTATAATGTATATGTTAAGAGGGAGCTTGTTCAAACAAACTCAAGTACTAATCCAGTTTGCAAGTTGTTTTATCATAATCAAAAAGGGGGAGAATGTTGAATCAAGGGTTTTGATGATTCCAGACCAACCTTCCAGAGCGTGGAAAGAACATATCAAAGGTGCATGAAAGATCCCAAATTAAGAAATCCAAGTAAAATCAGCACAAGATTAGATATAGGACTTCTTACCTTGTTTAATTTGAGTAAAAGGCTTTGAATTGGCAAAAGAATGTTTTTAGAAATCTAATCCCATATTAATATATGGAATATTTGAAAATTACCCACTAACAGACGAATTTTAAAGTGCTAAAGCTGAACTGTTTCTTTAAAAATTTGAACTTTGACTTTTGAAATTCGAATTTCGAATTGAAAATAAGTTAGTCAGAAAAGAGATCTCTTTGACAGACAAACTTTGAATGCAGAAATTTGAACTTTGACATGAGTCTGATGAGAGCCTTCTCTAACAAATGAACTTTGAGTCTTGAAAGTTTGAATTTCTGATAAACTACATTTCATAAAAATTGAAAATTCGTCTGAGGATACTTCAAAGCTCATCTGAAAGTGAAGATTAAAAAAAATCCAAAATGAGCTCATTGACAGACGAACTTTGATTTTGAAGATTCGAATTTTAGAAACAAAGCTTGCAAGTCTATTATGATAATATGTTGACATATGAATGTTGGTTTTCAGAAATTTGAACTTTAAAATAAGTCTGATAAAAACTCCCTCTAATAGATAAACTTTGAACCTTGAAAATTCGAATTTCAAAAAGATGAACTATTGTGTCTTATTGAGCTGCCCACTGACAGATGAATTTTGGGGACTAAAATTCAAACTTCGAAGGCACTGTAGCAGCATAGGACAACTATTCACACTTTTAAGAAGAACTTTAACTTGAAAATTCGTATGTTCTAATACAGAAATATTCTCCAAAATAGAACGGATAGTTTTGGTATCTACAAAATTTGTCTGTTGACCAACCAAAATTCAAACTTTGAATATCAGAAGCATTAAATGCTGTTGGTGAACGGATAGTTTTTTAGAGTAACCATTGGGTAACATCTCTAACGGCTAGATCTTATCTCTAACAAATAATTAAAACATAAATCTATAAGTAGAACTTCTTTTAAAGTTGTGGGAAACGAATTTACATTGTATATACTGAAATTCTGTCAAATTCTCAACTCAAAGTCTTTTACTCTCATACTTCATTCTTCTGAACTTCAACTTTCCTATACACTTTAATTTAGAGAGTTCATTCTTTGTAATCAATCTTATCTTTATCTGGAAGAAAGATTTTCTTGTGAGAAGATATCATAAGGGATTTGGAAAGCACTTAGCAAGAGTGCAAAGAGAGAGGTTGTAAACTCTGAGAACAGAGCATCAAAGTTGTACTGAGGTAATTACAAGAAACCCACTGAGTCCTTGCAAGATAATGGATAATCTCAAGTAGTTGCTTGGGGACTAGACATAGGTCAAGATAAAGAGACTGAACCAGGATAAACATTTATGTTTTCCCTTCTCTTTTACTGCTTTTGCCTTACTGTATCTTTATACTCTGTTTTAATATCATTCTTGTCTTCATCATCCTTTTGACTTTTGCAGAAAACTTTAAGTTTCCCAATTCACCCTCCTCTTGGGAAGCCAACATATCTAACACAAAGGAATAGCATTTTAGAGCCTAGAAGTAGAAAAGCCTAAGTGTAGTACTAAGAATATTAACTTTATTATAGCCAAGATAATGGAGAAAAATAGGTTTGAACAAGGCAAAGGGTTAGGTGCACAACTGCAAGGTATCAAATGCTCAATTAATATACTGCAAAACCAAAATCGATAAGGGATAGGGTACAAGCCTTCTATAGAAGTACAAATAAAAGAGCAAGCTAGGTTGACTAACGAAAAAGGAGCTGAAGAGCAAGAAATCCATCATATCACAAAAACATTCCCATCTTCTACTGAGGCTATCAACCAGTCAACGGTTGCAATGGTTTCTCCTGGTATTGACAAAGTTTTTAGTACTGCTCTATAATTTAGTTTAGGAAAAAAAATTAAGTTCATAAACAAACTTCATATGCCGTTGATATGTTTATAAGCTATCTAAAACATGTTTATATGCAATACTAATAGAATATTATGCAGCATTTATGTTACACCCCCATTTTAAGGGAAATAGAAATGAATATAGTGCATCACCATAACATTCAAAGATAGTACCATTTTCACTTGTCAAATTCAGCAAATAGAAGAACACTAGGGTGTAGAATAGAGGAGGGATGAGATATTTTAGATTTAACCCAGACTTGTACCAACAAAGCAATGTTTTATAAGCAAATAGAGGGACACCATAGACGAGAACAAATGAACAATATAGGAAGGAGTGAAAGGTAAAAGAGAAGAATAAAAGTGCCTTACCATACACCAAGTCATTATCAACCACACCAAGCTTTAGGGGAGGAAGAGTTTCGTGCTTGGGGAGAGGAAGAATTTTGTCAATTTTAGTTTATGCATGGAGATGGAAAATGAGAGAGCCATTTTTTATACTTTAATTTAGGGGTGTTTTTGTCACTTTCTAATTTTCATAGTCTCTTAAAAGAACCTAGGTCCTTCAGGGTATTTACACAAATTGGGGATCCTTATTAGTTATTATTTGTGATAGAAGGTCCTTATGTGTCTTTTTCCCTATAATCTAAATTTAAATCATGCTATGAGCTTGTCCATCGAAACTATCCTTCCAAAGTTAAAGAGTCAATGAATAGTTGAGAATATACTTTTAGATTTAATCTTTGCTTTGGTCTACTACAATAGTTGAAGATTTATGATAACTCTTTGATGGCTTTAGACTCTAGAAACTGTAGGAATACATGCTTGTTGTTCATAACAGGGATAAGGAAGTGATCAGTTTACATATGGTGTTGGATGTGGACTCATTGGGTCATTCCCTTTCTCAGGAACAACTATTTAGCGTCCATGAGTTTTCTCCAAATTAGACATATTCTAGGTTTAAAGCAAATTGTGTATGTCTTACTTTCATATTCATTACATTCTTATGCTCATGTCTTAATTCTTAGTTAAATTTAAATCATACTATGAGCTTGTCCATCAAATTATCCTTCCAAAGTTAAAGAGTCGACAAATAGTTGGGAATATACTTTTAAATTTAATCCTTGCTCTAGTCTATTACAATAGTTGAAGATTTATGATAACACTTTGATGGCTTTAGACTCTAGCAACTATTGGAATACATACTTGTAGTTCATAATGGGGATAAGGAAATGTTTGGTTTACATATGGTGTTGGATGTGGACTCATTGGGTCCTTCCTTATCTCAGGAACAACTATTGAGCATCCATGGATTTTCTCTAGATTGGGCACATTCTAGAGTTAAAGCAAATTGTGTATGTCTTACTTTCATATTCATTACATTCTTTTGCTGATATCTTAATTCTTAGTGTGGCTATACCCTCAAGTGTTCTAAATTTAAAATATGTTTTTTTTATGTATTTCTTCCTTTAAAATATTTAAATTGTTAGCACATTCATGGGGAGTAAGAAGCTTTCTACTATAAGACAAAATAGTGTCATATTGTATTTTACTTTCTTGAATAAGCCAACAAACCCAATTCCACAAAAAATTTAGAACCAAAATAGCATAAGATTAGGAATGACATACCCTAAAATCATTCGTTCTCCTTTTCAATTCTACCGCCATTTGAGCTGATAATTGTTGCAACCAAATTGCAAAAAAAAATGTATAAAAACATAGCTCATTGACAATCATTATCTTATAGAACCCAAATTCAAAACAAACTAGAACCCAAAATTTATGAAATTTCCATGATGAGTAGAACTAAATTGATGGAAGTTGATAGAAAATCACCTCAAATTTATTGAACACAATTCCCTTTTTCTCCTCCATTCAACTTTCCATTTGAAGCAAAAATTTCTATTCAAGACATGATTTAAACTAACATATTGCATAAACAAGTTTATCAATTGCAACAAATTGATGTAGGTAGCTAATCCCAACGTGAAAGATAGTTGTAAATCTTCCATCTCAGTATCTCCCTAAGGTAATTGTTTTCATTATTAACTAAGTTCACAATTAATTTTTTTCCATATGTATTTGTAATATTTTATGTTATGTGTAACAACCTACCTTCAAAAACTCCAAAAACCTCACTCAAAACATTGAAAATACCAATAGGGGCAAAATAGTGCTAGGGCTGCGGCCAGCTATAGTGACACCATAGCCTCAAAGAAACAGAATGGGTTAGCACTGCGGCCAAGCTTCTAGTGCTGTGGCGCCACCTACTAATGCCATGTCTGCGAGTTGCTGATTCTCTAGACCAACTTCTGACATGCACAACATTGTACATTGGCCTTTGATTGACCTGATTCCAGGTCTGATAGGTCACTCTTATCTTATTCTAACCATAGACACCTGTTTCATATCAATCCACCTCTGTCTAGAGATTTTGGACACCCAATATTGTTTTGGCCACTTTCTGGCTAAAACTCACAACAAACCTCTTCCAATTGTTATCCAAACCAGTTTGGCACCTAGGGACCATTCACATAGGTCCTAATTGATCAACCAACTTGTCCAAAGAAGTTTCATCCCATAGAAACCACTCATCTAGGATTTGGCCCCTTAAATCACAATTTCACTCAATGGGTTACATGCCCAAAACACACATACAAGGCCTAAATCCATTTTGGGCTCACATATATGGTCATTCCATCTCATAAACCCATACACCAACTATTATGACCCATACCGAGTTCCAAATCATCATCACACACCCACATACACCTTAACCTTGGCACATGCCACCATCAAATATACCATTCACCAACATCATCATTACAATCATCCATATCTTCATACAACATTCATAATCATCAACATCATACAACCATCATCATTTCAATGTCATTGTTCTCATATAAATTACAAACATGTCATCCTACTTGGCACAATACATAACATAAATAGTACACATACACACTACTGTGACTTGAATATTCCCATGTCAGATAGACTATGACTCCTTTATCTTCTCCAGACTGGTACTAGAGTCTTTACTTGAAATATTAGTCATGGAAGAAGAGTGTGAGACAAAGTCTCAGTAACCGGGGACACAAACACAGGCAACTTATATCATCTATCCATATGAGTATGCACATGAAGCAGTACAATGCAAAATGTCATGGAATGCATGTCTCCCTCATACACGGCTATAACCATGAGTTAGCGTCATCATAGGACATTTCAAATAGGTGACTCCCTTCCAATAGTCAGTAAAGATTGATTCCAGGACATCACCAAGCTCACCTTACACTAGTTCACCCGGCCAAAGGTAATACTAATATTTGGACCGTGGCTCTCCTTCCCCTGAACCACCGCGAATTAGTAGTGATTTAGAGAATATACAGTCCACTACCGCTTGGTTTTCCAAGCCATGAGTGAGGATTTACTGGCAGGGACCCCTTCCTTATTGCACCATATCATATATTATCATATCATATCTCATCATCACCACCCGATCCACCATTTCTTATAATGTACATGTGATGATGATGTTTGTGCCATGCCATTATGCAATCATCATCATTATCATATTCATCAATGTCATGCTAATATGCTTGAAATCACATAATGCCACGTCAACATCTGTATATCACTATATAATCATCATCATGTTCATCATTATCATATACTATCTCATCTAACCGTATGCATACCACGATATGTAGAAAACCATATACACACACATAATAATATCATGGTATGAATGGAAACATGCATATATATATATAAATACAATCAACAAAACATACAAACATAGACACCCAGTTACCTCAATTTGTTGATACTACACATATACGAATCCCACAAGCTTCTCAAATTATCAACCATAACTTGTACTCCTCTGATCAACTAAAAAACCACTACAATACCGTAATATCTTCAATTAACATATAGCATAATTATCCAAAATCCACAATTCAATCAATTATACTTAACCCAAGGTTCCAACAACATAACTACATACTAATAAGCCTTAATTAACTATCTATATCATAATTATCCTCATACCTCTCGGATTCCCAACATCCTCAACCAAGAACAACCTAGGATTAGGCATAAATCACATATACTCTATTTAAAACTCATACCCAAGAATTATTAACACTAAGTAACACCTCATTAATTCCATTACAACCATTTTAATCAGTAGGATTCAACCAACTTGGAACCTTTATATATATCCAAAAAAAAAAACCTTAAAAACCAAAGAAAAATAGAAAAAAAAGGTGCAAAAATCACTCACCAATAATTAATCAAGCTTCCTAGGTCCAGAAACCATCCCTAGGTGTCAGAAATCTCGAACCCTAGTAAAGAAAACGCTCTCTCCTCCAAATTCTTTCTCGTTCAGCTGACTGAGACTTGTTTGATTTAAACAGATTTTTGGTTTAGCACCATGGCGGCAGGTAAGTTCACCACGGTGTGAGACCCTACTGTTTGAAAAATTCATTAGAGATACAACTTGTTCATCGCGGTATCCCCTGTTTAGGCTGCAACATGAGGGGGTTCTGTCCCTTCTTTGCTTTTATTCCATCCTGGTTCCTCTGATCCTATATATATCTTTAAGTATACTTCCCATTAGCTCATGACTAAGTCTAGGATAGTATATTGAGGGTTGTTATATTATGATTGGTATAGGGTAAATCATATTGTCAATTATAGTTGGATAGCCCTACTTGATGCACAAACAAATCCAAGACACATCCCATAACATCCAACCATCCATTTCCTTAATGGGTTAGATCTTGCTATGTCATTTAATAAAAAGAAAAGTAAATCTAGACCATTAATTTTGAGAAATCTCAAACATTCATTTTCTTATTTTTCACATCTTTCTACAGTGGCATTGTCTTCACTTCTGTGACTATCTTGACTTAGCAACTTGGCATGAAAGTGTACTTTCATTATTTTTCTACTAATAGAGGTGAGTTTTATGGAGTCTATTTTAATTCTAATAATATGAAATGATAAACAACTGGTTGGAGGGATTAACGAATGAAAGCTTTGAAGCAATGTTAAACACCATCTTCCTGGTTGTACTATAATCATATTCTTCAGTGTTTTCTTTGTCTCTAATCATCATGTTGTCTTCATTTATGCCCTACATTGTCTTTGTTGTTGCTTTGTGCTCTATTCCATTCCTATTCTATGTATTCTTCATCTCTGTTATGATTTTTTAATTTTGCAGAAAATAGCTATTTATTTGAAGAACATGAAATAAAACTTGATTAAAGGGGTTATTTATAAGGAAGAGTTTAAAATATATTCTACGATGGAAGAGTAAAATTTTTTATAATGCTCTAAGAATTTTTTTTAAACATTAACTTATTCATATATTGATAAGTGCTTTATATTTGCTTATTTATTAGTCAACAAATTAATGAATTGACTCCTAAAATAGGGATGGAATTTTATCATCTAGATGAAACATGAAAATATTGGATTGGATATAAAGGGAGAGTTGGATTTGGAGTGAGAAAATATAATTTTACCAAAGAGTAAGAAAGACATCTCCATATTGCCATATAGATATGTCTGTTTCAAAGAGAGGTTATGCAAATGAAATAAGAAAGTGCGTAGTAGTAATCCTAGACTTAAAACTTCAACTAATTATAAAGCACGAATAGGGGTTGAATGAGTTGATAATGGGCCAAAATACAAAGTCTATCTATTCATTGAGGATCATAATCACCCGTTACATCTTCTTGAAATGGTTCACATGCTTGTTTCCCAGCATAAAATAATGTGAGTGTAAGCTTAAGAGCTTGAGTAGGCAGAAGATTCAAAATTACAACAAGAAGACTCATTTGAATGAATGGCAAGGCATGTGAGAGGAAGAAATAGTTTTTTATATGCACGGTTAGATGTAAAGAATTATTTGAGAACTAGAAGGCTTTGATATGCATGGTTAACCATGAAAAATGTTTGAAATATGGTGAAGCAGGTTGTTTTTTGAGATACTTTTGAGAACAAACATGTAAAAACCCATCATTATTCTATGATTACGAACTAGACACAAAAGAGCAAATTACTAATGTCTTTTGGGCCGATGCAAGGATGCTAATTTATTATGCATACCTTGGCAATGTGATTTCAATGGACACCACTTATAATGCAAATCAAAATCACATACCACTTGTTCTTTTCTCTTAATTCAATCACTACAAAGGTTTAATAATTTTTGGTGCTGCACTTTTGTATGACAAGACTACTGAGTCTTTTAAGTGGCTATTGGAAACCTTTTTAGAAACTCATAAACAAGTAAGGGCAAAATGGTTATTTTCATTGTACATTTATTCTACTTCTACTAGCCAGAGCATCAACATAAACCATTAAAGGTTATAAATAACTTTCACTAGAGCAGTCTTAGCAAAATATGCATACTTTAATTGTATAAATCCAAATACAACCAAATCAGTGCCCAAATCTTCTTGAGACATATATTTATCCAAACATACAAAGCATTGAATTTTTAGAGACATATTCAAATTTGGACAGTCAACCAAAATAGACAAAATTTAAAGAACCAACAATTTCCAGCAAGGTTTCATTATCATCATTCTTCACGCTTGACATGTTTCTCCTTACAATGACTTGGCCCTATAATTGATTTAAATTGGGAAATCTCAGTAGCCAATTTACATATGTCATCATATTATCATAAAAAAATTTGAAAACATATAAAGCATAGCATACTTTCATTAAAATATTAAAAATATTCATATTGTCTAATGAAAATTCGGCAGTATAATGACTTAGTAAATGGGCATCTCGAGGGTTAGTCCTTAACATAAAATAGCCGCCAATCATAAAATAACATCAATAATAGCAGCATGGAATCATTTACAAATCATAATAGCATATAAAACATTCATAAACAATAATATTAAGCAAGGGCAAGAGACTATCTTAAAGTTTTACTAACTTTACTTTCAAACTTGTTTTCGCTTAGTTTTTAGATCACTTCCTTAACTTAATTGAAGCCTATAACATCATTAAACCTTAAGCTAAATGAAAGAAGAAATATACTAGAAGATATTAAGAGAAGAAGCTTATTCCTTGGAGATCTCCTCTAGCCTTCCTTTCCTTCCTCTCTTCCTTCTCCTTCTTTCTCTCTTCCTCTCCTTTCTTCTCTCCCTTACTCTCGACCACTCTCTCTTTCTCTCTCTAGCACGCCTTCTCCCTCTCTCTCTAAAGCCTCCTAAGCTTCTTGTGAAATGAGCAAAGAGGATAGAGGTGTGGAGGGGTATTTATAAGAAAAGTGAGTGGATATTGGCCCTTGGGTTGATTTTTTATCCAATGGTATACAATTATCCTCCAATTGTTTATTCTTTTTAACCCATTTACCCTTAGATATTTTGCAGCTTGAGAGAGTGGTGGCAGGCATTTTTGTCCACTTTTTTCCTCCTATTTTTGGTTCTCAAGAGTCAAGGAGAGATAGTGTACTTTTTGCTTTTTATAGATACATTTTGCCTCTGGTTTGAGTACTTTTTGTTCTAGTATTCTATTATATCTAGTATCTTTTCTATTTACTTTATTTGTGGAACCCATTTTCTTTCTCCTGTTTACTTTTTCATGTGAGGTCCACCTGTCTTGCTTATTTTTTATAATTCATCTCCCCTGGTATTTACTATTCACGTGGAGCCTGTCATTTATCGAACTTGTACTTTTTCCTCTCCGGGCCCACATATCCTATATCACTTATACTTTTAACTTGTGCTGGAGTATTATAATATCATTTTCTCGCTTTTCTATTGTAAAATAACCATTTTTCCCTTACTTTTTGGTAAAATGACCGTTTTACCTTTTTAAGACCATTTTTAATATTTTTATGGTATTTTGGGCTTTAAACCTATTTAATTAAATATCTAGGCCTCCCCAATCATAATAAACTAATTCAGAACAATTTAATATCATTTATAACATTATCTAGTCTTAATATATATATATATAACCTATGGTATGTGTTTATTTGCATGTATTGATTACTATATACTGCAGAAAACTTATGTCTTTCTCTTGTAGAATCTCAAAAGAAAAGAAAATGGAAAAAAGCATCACAACCTCCATCCACACAAACCCAGTAATCTTCATTAGCAAAAACCCAACAAACTCCAGTTCCACAAGAAGATCAATTACGTAATACATATTCAAATCCATCACAGGGTTACTAGCATGTTGATGGTAAGATGGAATATATTATAGATAGAAAATATTTTTAACATTCGAACTAAATAGAAGTGTTTATTTGTTATGTAGCCTCTGTTAGATTGTTCCCTACCATCATTGGGAGTAATGGAATTTTGCTTAAACATAACACAAGGTACATTGAAAAACAAACAATACACAATGACACAATGTGCTTCTCTAAAGTAATAACTTTTATTCAATTAATAACTTTTTTTGTACAAGATTGAGTATCTCAGTGTATTTACAACATCTCAAACAACTTGATTGTTTACATATCATTTTAATCCCTCATCAACATGTTCTTCAAATGCAGGATTAACAAGTTCTTCAAATATAACAGCTTCAAGTTCTTTTGATGGCTACAATATTTAGCCACCCAATGTCTTCTACAGTTACCATTGTCACACCCGGGGATGCGACACGGATGGCGCGGGAATGAAAAGAAAAAGAGGGAAACTGGCCCGCATGGTGGGGAGCCGGTTTCAGAGGGAGTCGCCACCAAAATTTTGAGAGAAATTTTGGAAAACCGAAATAAAAAAACAAAAAGGGACAAGGATGGTTTGCGAATCAGAGTTGGGTTCGGGAGTACGATTGTGAGTGGGGAAGGTGTTAGGCACCCCCACAACACCCGTTCCAAAGAACGGTTACCTTAGGTTGATCATGCAATTTTTATGGCTTTTTTAAAAAAATTATTTAGATTGCCCTTTTACGATTCACATGCAAAAATCAATATAAAAAAATGTAAAAAATGAAGAGAAAATAAATTGAGAAACATTTATTAAATTAAGGGAAAAACACCAAATAAATCAGAAAATATTTATTTATTTACAAAGGTGGACTTGACCCAGGATCAGAGCCTGGGGCCTACGTACCCTGCGATGGGGATCAAAGTCCATATAGTTCAGGCTAGAAATACGTGTCACTGGGTTGATATTTTTGATTTTATATATTCTTTGAAAAGAAAGGTTTATAGAAAATAATTCATCTTTCCACAAAGAAAACAGTTTTTAGAATTGGTTGGTGTGTTTTAACTTGTAAAAGACAGATTAATTTTCATTATTTACTATTTTCATTTATTCATATTTTTTTTTGGTTCTACAAAATCAATTCCTAAAAAGAAAGAATATATGTTTTTTTCTCAATTTAAAGAAAATAGGATTAAAATTATGTGTGATTTTAAACATTTTATTTTGATTCGAAAAGGAAATATTTGAAAACAATTTTATTTTCATAAAATAAAACCAATTAGCTCATGTGGTGACTTTATCGCTCACATTTACCCATAGATACTTAAGTATCCACGGTAGTGTTACTCGAGACAAAAAGGCACAAAAAGTTCGAAAGAAAATAAATAAATTTTTTTCTTTGTACAAATATTTTTTTATTTATTTTTATTTTTATTTTTTTATTATAAAAATCATTTTGACACCTATTTATTTTTAAAAAGAAAAAGAAATTAATAAATGTGATCATTATTAATGTTTTGAAAAATAATAATCAGCATATGTTGTGACTTCATCACTCACAAGTTACTGACTTGTATTTAAAATACTCTCGGTATTACCACTCGAGGCAAATATACAAGAAGAAAAATTTTAAATGAAAATCGAACAGTATATATATTGACTTGATCACTCATGATTTGCTGATTTATGCTTATATGTTCACAGTGATGCCACTCGTGGCAAAAGGCCAAAAAGACTTAAAGGATAAAATTGGAAAAAATAAAATTATTTTCATATTAAATTATAAAAATAAATACGATTATGGTTGTTTTATAAAAAGAAAAGCGTTAAAAAGAATTTTAAAATATGACTTTTATGTATATATTCATATATTATTTATTTTTATTTGTTTATTTGTTTTATTTATATATTTTTTAGAAAAAGAATCAATCAGGATATGTGGTGACTTTATCACTCACAACTCGCTAATTAACACATAAATGCTCACGGTGTTACCACTCGGAACATAAAGGCAAAAATAAAAATTTGAAATAAAAGCCTCTCATTGAATCATTTATTTTTACTTTCAATAAATAAAAGAAAACCATTGGTACTCGTAAATATAAAAAAAAATAATAATAAAAATAAAAAAATAAAAAAAATAAGATTTAGCCAACCTTTATACCATGGCAACTCCTCACTCATGGTATAATTGATTGACCCTCTATAGGCACACGGAGAATTGGTCCCTCGTGGCAAACACTAAAGTAGAGAAGGAAAACCAATGACCAAATAAACATCAAAACTACAAATAAAATAAAATAAACTACAATTTGTCAATGTGTGTGTGTGCATGTGCAAATTCAAGTAATAGTTTTATTCCACTACAATGAGAACTGCATAAAGATAAGAAAGAAGACCAAATTCTTTTGCTTTCTTTCCATCTTCCCATTTCTGTTCCTTTTCTACCTTGATGAAGAAAATTGACTCTTTCCCAGCTTGATCTCACCTTCCCATAGTGCTCAACAGAAAATACCAAGGCATTAGCATTTATCTTAAAAGTAATCTTCGTGGCCATGAACAATAACAAATTTCTAAAGCATATAAAGGGTCAAATAGGCATACCATTGACTTTAAATTAGTGCCAATACACTTGCTACAGCAGCAACAGGTTTCCCATCAATATTCATGGATTATATCAAAGTTCAAGGAACCTCCCTTTGAATATATATAGTTCACACTAACAAAGCTAACCACAACCTAAATGCTTCATATCAGTAAGTTGAGAATGAAACATTGAATGCAAGGGTTCAATCTAGATCTTGATGGGATATAGGATAGAAAATCTGCTTTAGTCCTTTATAACATGAGAATGTCTTGAATATTAAACAGCACCTTCAATTAAATGTTATCCACCTTCTGAAATCCCAGCAAGAATGATAAAGGCTTGAAAGGCAAACTAAATACTTGGTAAATATCATCTCTTAATCCAATAAACTCTCACAAGCATTTCAGCATACACTTGAAAGGCGCACTTTAAAAAGATTATAAAAAGAAAAACAAACCATGTTCCCACTAAAGAGTTGATTATGTACCAAACAAGACTTGTTTAATATCAGAATTAAAGCACCAAGCAAGGCCAGGCAGCAAAAGGTTTGTCATAAACACCATATGGACAGCAGAATAAAGCCTCATGAATCACTTGAACTCCTCTACGCAATAACAAGACACAACCCAATCTTCATGTCAATGAGAAATAACAAACTGCGCTCCCTTTTGACATTTCTTCAAACACTTGACTGACATGCTTAAAAAATGAGCGTTGAACATTGTATTTCTCCTATTCGGAATGCTAGTACTAATCAGAAAGAAAACCCAACACAATCACAATGTTCCTAAGGTCAGCAAGCTTTCCCATTAATCAAAGTTCTCACTTAAAACATCCAACTTTCAACCACTTGCTATCATTTTAGAACATCCAATCCAAAGCAAGAATGAAACAAATAAGGGTAAAAGAATGTTACCTTAGTCTCAGTGTTTCAAGCTTTTCCTCTGATTCCTCTCTCTACATTCGATCTCCACCCTCTCACCCACCATCACGGCTTCTCAGACTCGTTCTCTCTCTATTTTTTTTTCTAATCTCTACCCAAGATCGCGCCTTTCTTCATCACCTCCGCACCATGGCTCCCTCTCAGCTCTCTCGGCCTTCTTTGTGCATGTGCAGCTCCCTCAAGGTTCAGCCTCCACCGAGCCCTAAAGGGTTCCCTCTGGTTCATTTGGCCGAGTCCCTCTGTTCTCTGCCTCTTGGCTTTTCCCTTGAAGCTCCACCGCACCTCCCTCGGTTTGGCCTCGGTTTGGTCTCTCCTTAGCTCCACCATGGCTCTCCCTCGTGCTCTCTCTCAGCTCTCCTTCGGTTTCCTGCTCATGTCCTTTCGTCTCTCAGCTCTCTCGGTTGTCTTCGTGCTCAGCCGTGGCTCTCTCGGCCTTCTCTGCCTTTACCCGAGCTCCTTCTCTCTTTTCCTCCGTCGCAACTCCCTCTCTCCTCTGCCTCTCGGACAGCCCCTGCTCCCTCTAGTCCCCCCTCGGTCTCACACTCGCGGCCTCCTTCCTCCTTCTCTGCTTTTCCCTCTAAGCTCCACCGCGGCTCCCTCGGTTTGGACTCCCTCGGTCTCCATTTCCTCTCGGCCATGCTCCCTCCCTCGGTTCAGGACCTCTCCTCCTCTCCTCTTCCTTTTTCTCACCGCACCCTCTGTTTTTCACCCCCTTCAGCTCTCTCAGCCTCACGCTCCCGGCCTGCCCCCCAGAGCTCGCAGCTGCCTTTTCTCCTCTGCCCCAGCTCCCTCTGCCCTTTTTTTTCACGCAGCCCCCCTCCTTTTCCTTCCTTAAGCCTTCCTTTAGGGCTCCTCTGTCCTTTAGGCTTTAGGGCAGCACTCCACGAGCCCTCAATTGGGCTCGTGATGTTATGGGCTGCAATGCCCAAACATCTCTTTTTTTTTAATTAATTTTTATTTTAATAATATTAATTTTTAAATTTTCTTTTTAATTAATTTTTATATTATTTCTGTTATTATTTTACTTTATTTATATATTATTTTTTTATATTTTGTTGTTTTCTTTGTTTTCTTTTTTTTTTTTAAATCCCATTAAAACAATTAGTTTTTTTTAATTAATTTTTTTTATTTTATGTTCATGCCCGGACAAAATACGGTGTTCACAACCATCAACAAAATTGAAAAATTGAAAGCCTCTTTTTCTTTTTTGGATACTCTACATTTGATTCTTTTTTGGTTGCTGCCACAACTGAAATCTGCATATCTTTTTTGTTGCAATAATACTATTCATTTGCTCTCTTTTGCATTGTTCATTTGGTCCCCTTTTTGTGCATATTATGATGACTTGCATAGGCAACACCAAATCTATTTAGGATATTTAATTTTTGTATCAAAATAAAGTCAAAGCAGCAATACAAATTTAATATAGTTTTAGTCATGCATAGCCCTCAAAATCCCAAAGAAGGTCATTTCAATAATTTAATACCAATTGATAGCAGAATAGGGTTTTTGTTAAGTACCTATCATAATCATAATAACCGCCTAAAGTAAGAAGATTACAACAATCAAACCCCAAAGCAAAGGATTAAAATATGTACACAATAACTAAGCAATTACAGTTGCAATATGTAAAGGATTTTGCCTCACCAATAAGTTAATGCTAATCAATAAAGTACATTTTATGCATGCAATTCATAGAATCTCTAAACATACTAATCCTAAATTGATAGAAGGGAAGGATAAGGCCAATGTGAAATTGCCTTTTTTCCTTCTACAAAAATAAAGAAGAAAACTTTCACCAAAAACATTTTAGAATAATAAAAAAATGAAGAAATGATAACTTCCAACATGAAAAGCAGTCAGTATATGAAGATTCTTAAGGAATCAATGATGTAAACATGCAAGAAATTAATTGTTTCCTACAATGTAAGGGCATTAACTATGTACACTCTAGAAAGGAGCCCATGAATTCATTCAGAATTCTATGACTTACTTTGCAACTATAAAGCAAATTTTGGCAGTAAGCCGCCATTATCTTCAATGCTCATTATTGTTTAAATACATATATAAAATGACATTCCCTGCAACTTTATGATTCAGCCTTTATAGCAACCTAAAAATACACCAAAAACCATTTCAATAATATAATTGAACATTTTTAAATTCACAAAAATTCTAAATCTATGGTCCAAATCAATTCCAGAATTAACATTTGTAACACCCAATTTTTTGACACATTTCCTATGAACACTGCCTCATCTGGAAGCAAAAAGAAGGACATTGAGAACTTAAACTTACTAGAAATCTCAAACTGTAAAATTCTATTTTGTGCATTGTTCATGTTATTGTGTAGTGAACTTTGAAAAAATCATAATTAAATACACAAAATTCATTTCACTATATTCAAGTCTTTAAAAAATGTCCATGTGAAAAATATGAAACTGGAATTTGGATGTGTTAACTAGTACAATTTATTCATCCAAGTTTACTATTTATTTTTTACTTCTAGTTTCCATCTAGTTCCAGACCCATTAATTTAAAAATTCATATCTCATAATTCTAAGAGTTGTTTCATGATTTCTTTGTAGCATTTCAAAGCTCTACATGTCTACTTTTAAATATATTTATTTTGTACATTATTTCAACTTGTACAAGGCATAGCATCATCATAAATTATAAGGGGTCAAAAATAATTCTTTACTGGAAAACATGTATATCTTTCATTATGTAGCTCCAAATACATTCAAATTAGTGGCATATCATTCATAAGACATTGGTATTTCCATGTATACAACCGAGTTTTTAGAACATAACACAATTTTATACTAACCTTTAAAGTAAACAATACTTACAGCAAAAATTTCAGCTTTCTAACACTGTACAGTTTTGACCCTTGACTTTAAAAATTCACCATAAATCCTATATTTATCCAATTCAAGTATTCTTTAATTTTTTAGAAAGCTTATTTTGCCTATTTTCAAGGCATATACATATTTTATATTTATTCCCTATTTTGGATAGATTAACTCTATCTAACCTTACAATACACCAAATGGACATTTTATGGTCATACACTAGGTATTTGGCCTCATAATATTTCTACAACACCAAAACTCATTCAATATTCATTCCAAATATCTTAAGATGACCAAAAGAGCATAAACATGTATAATTATAGAATTTACACTTCATACATAATTTTATACATATTCTCAAATTATAACATAATAACATGTATTATCAAGTTATTCATCATCCTTTTCCTCCTTTCCTTTTGCTCTCCGTGGATCTCTTTTATTGCTTGGCCCTATCATGGTTAGTATTTGAAATGATGAAATTATAGAAATCTCAGTAGTAAGTCACATTTCAAATACTTATATTATCCAGCAAGCTATAGAACATCATATAAATCATTTTAAATTATATAATATCATATTTTTCATAAAATTTCGGTAGTATAACGGTTTAGAAAATTGACTTTCTGGGAATAGCCCTTTCATAAAAATAGCTATAAACAGTTACCAAACATCATAATAACAATATGGTCATCACAAAACATCATAAAGCATAGCAAGGTAATAAAGTGCAAGAAATGTAAACTTTACTACCTTAAATGTTTTCCTTCACTTCACCACTTGCTTCCAACCCTTTCAAGAGCTTGCTTAGGTTTTTCCAATACCTAAAATATCACCAAACACATACCTAAACTTCAATTTCCCAAGGCCAAGTCTCAAAGTATCATATAGACACTAAACTTCAATGTATACTTTATCTTTGGTTTTTTTCTTGAATCTAATACTTGTCTCTAAGGAATTCCACCACAAGGAATTCATTTTTGGCATTATTTCCATGAAATTCCCATTGATCACCATCCTAGCAAAAAATTAGGGCTTAAGAGGAAAGGAATGGATTTTCATGCAACTTGTTCTAAACTTACTCAAACATGCTTTTCTTGTATTTTCTCATACTTTCTCTCAATTTTTATGCATGAAAATACCTTCCCTCTCTTTCCCCATGCTTGGACAAAAATAGAACATTAAGAGAAGAGGAGGAAAAATCATCCTAAGCATGCTAAACTACTTGAAAATTAGAGTAGAAAACCATAGAAGATCAAAAGAAGAAAACTTATCTTTAAAGCTTGCCTTTCTCTCTTCTTTCTTCTTCCTCATGTCTCCCTTCCTTTCTTGAGAGTTTGCACCAACTCTTCCTTTCTTTCTTTATGCATAAAGTCAGCTAAGAGGAAGAGTTTAAATGAGATAAGTAACTCCACTAATTTTTGCCTAGTGTGCTTCTTGAAGCTTCAAGGTAATTCATGAAAATTAATAAAATATTTTAATTCCTCATGTGCTAAATAGGTGGTGCCACTTTAGGGGAGAAAATATCCAAAATACTGTATATTTTTCTTAGTTCAGATATGTCTTGTACTATTTTACTTTATGCCTCGACAGATAAAGTTATTTTTGTTGAATCAAGAGTTTTGATTATTCCAAACCAACACTCAAGAGCTTGGATTGAAGATATCAAAGGAGATCAAAGTTGTTTCAAGTGAAGATTTTCTGAGTATTTGCTGTTAGATCTTTTGTAGGATCTTTAGTTTTTGTTTTGATTGGGTAAAAGATTTTGATTTGAGAAAAAGATGTTTTCAAACCTTGATTTGAAGTTAAATCTTTACTTATTTGAAAAATACTCACAAACAGACGAAGTTTGAAAGTTTAAACTGAACTGTCAGGTTGGAAATTCGAACTTTGCCTTTGGAAATTCGAATTTCAAGCTAAAACTGAATAAGTCTGAAGAAATGTCTCTCTGTCAGACGAATTTTGGTCATTCAAAATTCAAATTTTCATCAAGTCTGAAAGAAGCCATTTTAGTGACAGACGAACTTCACAGTTTCAAAATTCGAATTTCAGACAAAAAGCAATTTGTGAAAACCAAAGAAATTCGTTTGAAACTATGTTAAAGTTCATCTGAAATCAAGAAGAAATTGAGTTTGAAAAATGCTCTCTGACAGACGAACTTTGACTTTCCAACATTCGAATTTTCATATAAGTCTCAAAAGGAGCTTCTTTGAGACATTCGAATTTCACTCTTTCAAAATTCGAATTTCAGACAAAACACAACTTGAGAAAATAGAAGAAATTCGTCTGAAACAATGTTAAAGTTCATCTGAGATCAAGAATAAATTAAGTTTCAAAACTGGTCTCTGACAGACGAATTTCAATCTGTCAAAATTTGAATTTTGAAGAAAGTTATCTACTGTGCCTCTTTGAACGTTCAATGGACAGACGAATTTTGGGCATCCAAAATTCGAATTTCGAGGGTACTGTAGAAAATTGAAAACACTATTCCCGATTTACAGAAAAACTTTCTTCTTGAAAATTCGTATGTCACATTGTGAAAATGTTTTATAAGTTTCAAAATTCGAATTTCACTCTATGGACAGACGAACTTCGCATTTTAACATTGAAAGCTTTAACCTTCGGTTCCTTCGAAATTCGTCTGTTGACCAACCAAAATTCGAATGTCAGTGTGTCAGAAACATTAAATACGGTTGGTAAACGGATAGTTTTTCAGAGTAACCGTTGGATAACTTTCCCAACGGATAGATTTAGTCTCTAACGGATATTTGAGAACTTAAACTATAAATATAACATCATTTGAAGTTCTGGGTAACGAATCAAACTTGTATATACCGAATTTCTGCTGAATCTTCTTCTCAAAAGCTTTTACCCTCTCAACTTCATTATCTGTACTTTAACCTTCATATCTACTCTATTCAAGAGAGTTATACATTTGTAAACAATCTACTCTTCATCTGGAAGAAGGATTTACTTGTGAGGGGAATTCACAAGGAGATTGGGAAAGCACATAGAGAAAGTGCTTAGAGAGTTTGAGGGAGCTCAGGAACATAACATACTCGTGTACTGTGGCATTAGCAAGAAGCCCGTTGAAATTCTTGCTGTATAGTGGATAAATCTCAAGAATTGTCTTGGGGACTGGACGTAGGTCAAGTGGATAGACCGAACCAGGATAAATCACTGAGTCTTCTTCTCCTTATCCTTACTTATTAGCTTACTCTATTTTACTCATTGTTTTCATTACACTGTGATATCTTCACCCACTTCACTTTGTGCAGAAAAATTTCAATCTTCCCAATTCACCCCCCCTCTTGGGAAGTCAGCCTTGCTAACAATTTTTGCTATATTTTGTTACTTTATGTATATTGTAACACCCCTCATGACTTTGTTTTGGCATCGTGTGTAGAACTGGAGGAAAACAAGACAGAGGAAGGCTCAAGTGGAGAAAATTGAGCTCCACGCCATAGCTTGGAGTAGGGACGCCATGGCTAGAAGAGCTCTAAAATGAGGTTTTTAGCTGGAAGCACTAACACTGTGGTGAACTTACTCGGAGCCGCGGCCAGAATCAAGATTTTTGTTTAAATCCGGATCATTTTAGTTGGACGAATGAAGGAGAAATGGAGGAGAAATGAGGGACCTCCGCTAGGGTTTGAAGATTTTGGCCATTGGGAGTGTTTTTCGGCATTCAAGAGCTTGGATTCAAGTTGGTAAGTGATTTCTATTCCTCCTTCTCCATTTTTTTTAGTTGAAACTTGGGGTTTTTTTGTTATAAGTTTGGATCTTCGATTCTGGCTTAAATCTACCTATTGAAATGGATGCAATGGGGTTAAGGAAGTGTGTTTTGGTGTTCTTGTTGCTTGGATGTGAGTTTTGAAGGGTATATATATGATTTGAGGTTAACCCTAGGTTATTTTCTATTAGGGCTCCTGGAAATCCGAAGTGTATGTGGTTGAGTAGCATTTGAATGGTTCTCAAGAGCTTATTGAGGCATAAAAGGGGTGTTGGAGCCTTGGGTTAGACTAAATTGGTTGAATTGTGATGTTTGGTTATTGGTATATTGTGTTAATTGAGAAATTATAGTATTGTGAATGTTGTTTGGTAGCCTAAGAGGGGTTCAAGCATGTTGAATGACTCGAGAAGTTCATGGAATCCGAGTATGTGGTTTTGACATTTGAGGTAACCTGGTGTTTGTTTGTATTGTATTATTGTATTGTATGATGTTATGTATATTTGTATATATATATGCATGTTTCTTTCATACCACGATATGGATATGTTTGTATGTACTATTTTCTATATATCGTGGTATGCACACAGTTAGATGATGATTATAATTATGATGAGGATTACATATGTGATGATGATATTGATATAATATGGCATGATGCATAGCATGACATTGAGATCATGATGATTATTATATGATGATACATGAGCATCACCACACGGCATTGTGAGATTGTGATATATGGTGGATTAAGTGGTGATGATCTGATGACAATATGATATATGATAATATATATGTTAGGGAGGATAAGGATGAAATATATATGTTAGGGAGGACAAGGATGGAATATATATGTTAGGGAGGATAAGGATGGAATCCCTGCAAGGGAGACATGCATTCCATTCATTTCACATTGCATTCATGGATTGTATGAGATATATGTATATGTGTGTGTGTGTGTGTGTGTGTGTGTGGTTGTTCCCAGTTACTGAGACATTGTCTCACACCCCTCTCCCATGAATTAACCTTTCAAATAACGGTTCTGGCACTAGTCTGAAGAAGACACGTGAGTAGTATCAAATGTGGGAATACTAGATCTATGTAGTTTATGTGTTTTGGATGTGTAACTTAGGCCAAGTAGGATAGAATATTTTGTAATGGATGGATGTCTGTATGGTTATATATGTGGAAATATATTGTATGTGTTATGTATGATGAAAGGTGAAATTGGGCCTGGTTGGTGTTTTTTAGGGCCTGTAGCCCATTTTGTCCAGTTGGGATTCAAAGGGGTTAAATCTCAGAGGAGTGGTTCCTTTGAGGTGAAACTTCTTTGAACAAGTTGGTTTAGGGGTTTTAGACCTGTATGAATGGTCTTTGAGTGACCATTTGCCTTTGGTGGTAATTTGAGGTAATTAGTGGTGAGTTTTGGTCAATAAGTAGTCAAAACAGTGTTAGGGGTCCAAAATCTCTATATGGAGTTGGATTGAGGTAAAATTGGTGTCTATAGATAGATATGCACTAGATTGACTTGTAGGAGTTGAAATCAAGTCAATCAGAGGTCGGAGCATTAGGTTATGTGCGTCAAAAGTTCACTCTGGTGGATAAAGTTTGCTAGTATAGAAAACCAGCATGGGGTGCCGCGGCGTCACGCAGTCCAGTAGCGAGTGAAAAAGAGGGGAGGCCTGGAGCCATAATGGTACTGTAGTGACCGCGACCCCAACCCCAATTTTGATGTTGTTTTGTTCGTTTTCACTATTCTAAAGTTTTGGAAATTTGTTTTGATATGTTTAGGTTGCGTTTAGTTGATTTTGAAGGTTTTGGTCAAATTTGGAGATAATTGGGAGTAGGTTGTTACATATATAGAATTAAACTATATTGGGAATAGTATTAAATTAAATATCATGTCCCAATCAGTATAAATATGAGACTCACATACATTTCTTTTTTACTTTTTCTTTATTTGTGGGGCCTATAATACTTTTTGTCTTTTCTTGCATTTTTATACTATATTTTGTACAGTATTTCTTCTCAAATTGATTCTTTTAGACTGAATACACTATCTCATTGGATCCAGCATATCATAAGATCCATTTTGACATAAATTTTTTAAAATTATGAAATTGCCCCTAGATGGACTAACTTGTAAATAACTTTTCTTTAGGGACCTAGTTGCAAATATTTTTGAGAGACCAAACTACAAGTAATTTTTCTTGCAAGGACCATTTGGCAATTTCATTTTTCTTAATATTCGCACACACAAAATTGCCATTTCACTTCTTTTTCTATCAAATTATGCATCTTATACTATGTTTACACATCTTTAAGCGTACTACAATATTTTTTCAGAAAAACGGAGGATGTTACAATATCTAAATCCATCTCAAATTCAAGTGTGTAAAATCATGTAGATACATTAATTTGAGTAGAAAATCTCCAACCATTTGAAGACAATGGGGAGAGAGGGAGAGAAAGCATTAATCAAAAAACATACCGGTAGCTTTCTCATTGTTGTAAGCATAGATCTGCTTCTTGACCCACCCACCAAAGGAAGACCTAAAGACAAAGCCACATGATGAGATGAAGAAGGAAGCATGGAGAATGACAAATGGAGAATCAGTGTGAGAGAACCTTTGCCATGAATGGTAGAGAACCAAAAACGAGAAAGAGAGAGCATCAAGCCATGAATGGAAAAGGAGAGACGGTGGAGATGAGAAAATCCGAAACGAAGGGAATGAAATAATGTGAGAAAAAAGGATGGTTAAGATCTCTTGAAATCAATGGTCTAGATTAGCTTTTCTTTTTATTAAATGATATGGCAAGATCTAACCAGAAATGGATGGCTGGATTTTGTGGGAAGTGCACCTCAATATGCATGACACTGTAGGAGACATGATTCACTATGCACCCATACCATCTAGGAGTATTGGTTCACATCCCCAAAGAGAAGAATGCCAAGTTGCCTATTCCTTCCCAGGACATAGATACAATAGGAAAGTTATTGAGTGGCTTCTTAGCATGGCCTACAAGCCCCATTATTGTAGCTCTATTGGTATAGATATGTCAGTTGACTTTTCATTATATTTGATGTTATGTAATCTCTAGTTGACCCTAAAACTGACCAACTTTATTGACATTCCAAAGGGAAGCAAGTCCTAAGGTTAGGGCATTCCAAGGAGTTAATCATTTCACCAAAGAAAGGGACTACTTGAACTAAAGTTTCAAAGAAAAATCTCAACTTACTTAGAAAATTTGTAGGAAGAGGGCTTTGGCAGATCATAAAATTTGACTATGACATGAGTTTCTATAATAAGAAAGTATTTAAAATGATCACTACAGATGTTATCAAATATATCACGAATCATGGATGGCTTGGGGTTGTGAATATTGACATATACATTAGGTACTCAAGCTACCACATATGAACTGCTTTCCAATTCACTTGAGTATGTGATATTAATCCTTTTTTTTTCATCTTAGGTACTTGTACCAAACATTTCTAGTCCTTGTCAATCTTACAGATAGATTTGTGTTCATCCACCCCCAAGATATGTCAACTTATACTAAAAATTTGATGTGTCAGCGGAAGATCATGGAACAATCACAAGATGTTGCGGATACATTCATCGCAAGGGCTAGTGAAGAGGTGTTATTCTTGGCACCCTATCAACATGAGTGCGTCACTTATTGCTAAACTTTTGAATGATGACTTATTTCATGGGAACTACGTAATTATAATCTGCTAACATTGGTTATCTTTCCGTAGAATTCACTAGATGTTGATTGTCATCAACCAAATATAGTTGATAATATATTATTTCAACTCTACACATAATCTGCCAAAGTACCGCAAACAAATAATGTAGGTGTTCAATTGGTCAAAATAAACATTTATTTTTTGTGTATTTTTGTGTTTTTCTTTGTGTTAATTCAAAGTTTTGCTTATATTAACTTTCTTTTTTCATGATTAACAGTGTCATAAAAGTTTTTCGCACAGAACATGAGCTCAACTACAATAATAAGTTTGGCAAAAAGGAAACAACCAATTCCATCCTTATTATACAAATGGGCATTGATAAAGCTGTTGATAAATTAATATTCAAGCAATTACTAAAACTAACGTTCCTTGTAATTAATATGCATATAATTTTTATTTAGTGTTTGAAACAACCCAGTGGTTATAACTGTGGATATAATAGGTTGAAATTCATTAGAGATATCATCATACATGGCCAGAGCTCAAACTTGGTCACAATATATAATTCCATTTTACACTATTACATTAATGCTATAACTTTTGATCAATTTTGATAATGTAACTTGATTTTTATGATATTATAATTTACATTACTTCCCCGATGCCTACCATGTTGAATACTCCAAAACTTATATGGATGAAGCCATCGAAGAATGGTGTGATTACGTGGTTGAAAGCTGCCTATGAGGAGAGGAGTAAGTGATTCTTAGCTAGGTTTTAATTTGTGTTTGGTTTTGGTCTACTCAGTTGATTTAGGTTGTACTTTATAGTAGTTTGGTTTTTGTTCTATTGTGTAATTGGACTGAATTGGTTTCTGGTTATATATATATATATATAATTTTGCTTTTAGCGTTTGCATCAACCTAATGATAATAACAATTATGTGTTATGAAAGATATCATCACACATGGCGAGAGTATAATTCCAAACATAGTATGTAATTCTATTATACTATATTACATTAATACCTATAAAATTTGATCAATTTCAGTTATATAACTTGATTTTATTATGATATTTTAATTTGCAGTAATTTTTTTTGGAAGTCATCGTGTTTCTCCTTTATTGGTCTCTAGTACTATTGGCTGACTCTGGATTATAGGAATTTTCAAATGTTTTATCATTAATTTAAACTTTGTTGTTGATGATTTGAGTAACAACGTTTATTTCGTCCTATTCCTATATATTTTCAACTATTTGCACTCAATAAAGTTAAGATCAGAGGATCATTAAAGCCCTGAGTTTCTTCATATATATACATATGTACATTTGTGTATGTATTTATACCTAATAGGAGAAGCTATACTACGGATGAATCAAAGGTAATCCCCAAAAATTAGAAATTAAAATTGTGAAATATGGTTACTATTTTGTGCTGTTGATGTCCATGGTAACCATTTCTTGATGAGAATCTTCAATTGACTTTTTATTTTGTGCTCGTCAGTTGTGAAATATGGTTTTAATCTTGACAAGGCATATGCTTGATGATAACGGTCATACAGTTGGCTCAGTTACCTAATATCAAGGTAGCTGAATGGTTTCCTTCTTATTTTTTAATAATTATTATTTCTTTACAGTTTGTTCTCTATCTCTCTCTCTACATACATATACATAGTATAAAAATTATCCAAACTCAATTTTTTCATTTGATACTATAAGTTGCTACCGTACTCCTTGGTTGTGGACTCTTCTATGACACCTCTTGGATGTTCATATCTCTAGTGTTTTTAAACAAAATGTTATGATCACGGTATAGTTGTACTTTTACTTGGTCAACTTTCACTTTTCTAGTTTGTCAAGTTTGCATCTTTGAAACTGAGAACATAGTTTATAATATATTAAAGTAAAATTCAGCACATCCAAGTCTTTTTTTTTTTTTTCCTTTTGGCCAAAGCACATCTAAGTCTGAAGTAGTTACTTTCCTGTAAGTTTGGTGTATACCAAACTAAGCTATATAAGCAAGATGTTGGACGGATTGATTTAGAAAAACTTCATTGTTAGAAGCCTAAAAATTACATAATAAGCAATTTTATCATATGATGCTCACTAAGTTTTTCACGTCATCTAAACAATGTTCAATAATAGTTATTCATTACTTGAACATAGTAAGCAATCTTATCATATAATGTTTCATCTTTTATTGAAAACAAAAACTACTTGTACGTATCTATACTTTGTTCCAAACTAGATGCACTAGACAATATCATACATGGCATAGCTCCACAAAACCTACAATGTTTCATCTCACCACTTGTTTCTGAATTTTACAGGTTTGTCGGGGCATATGATGATGCTACTATTTTTTTGGAGGTGCATGGAGGAGGGACGCTGATACACTTTTGTTTGGTTCTTTTGATCTTGTTTTGAATGTTAGAACTAGCTTGGGTAAGTTTCTGTATTTTTGTTGTCCTCGACTATTTAATTTGCTTGTTTTTTAATACTTGGTTTATATATATATATAGAGAGAGAGAGAGAGAGAGACAAAGGGTACTTACAAGACAGCAAATAAATTACATCACAGGGGACCTATGTCCTAGACATTCTTGACGGACCAAGGACTCCACAGAACTTGGAGCTTCCTCATAGAATCATAGGGTGCCATCCCCACTCAAGCCCAATTTAGCCATTACATATGCAATTCTATTGCATTCTCAGGGAACATAATTTATCTTAACCAGCCACTCCTGTCTAAGCAGCTCCTTAATTGCAATCATGGTCGTACTCATAAATCTTTCATCAGTAGTCTCGCGCGGCAGAAGGTGAATGATGTTTTGAGCATCTAATTCAATCTCAATTTTGCGATACCCTTTCCTCCATACCAACTCCGTTCCTATTAGCATACCCAAGCTTATTCCTTCTGGTATTTGGTGTCTCTGAATTATTGGTTTGGTATATTTGAATTGGTCACACAATGTAAGTGGGTTTGATTGCAAAATAGACCCTTTATTAAAAAAAAAATAATAGCTTTGTTGGCAGTTATTTGTTTAACTGCCAATAAAAATCTACTTTTGTTGGTGGTTTTTAGTGATTATAATTGCCAACAAAAGCCAACGATATGTTAGCACTGAAATAGTTTGTGATTCGAAACTGCTAATGAAATCAAAATAAATAAATAAATAAATGCCAACAAAATTTAATTATGATGTAATGAACCTACCTAAGTGTCAACAAAAGTGCTTAGTCCAATTTGTAGGAAATTGTACTAGTTTAATTAGAGATAAGTTTAGAATAAATTCTTTGTGATTCTACCGGTCTCAATTTGGATTAATTCGAACTCTAATAAATTTTTCAGTTGAAGTGAGTAGGTTTAGAATACCGGATAATTTGATACCAAAAAATTAAAAAAAACAAAACTTTGAATGAAATCCTCCATATTCATGAATTGCCTAAGTTGGGCTTGATACATATATTTTTGGGTTATATGTATGAATAGGAAAATAAAAAGCATTTCAATTAAAAATTGTACTTATAATAATAAAAATAATAGTAGTAGTAGTAATAACAGCAATAGTTATCGATTGTTGGATTTTTTAGTAAATAAATAGGGAATTTTATTCAATGATCCACAAGTACAAAACAGCTGTACAAATAAGACACAAGATATTAATGTAATATTACAGTTGTTATTAACTTATTATACCGAATAAGAGAAATAATAATTAATATTATTACTATTATTTTAAATAATTATTTCTCCTCCACTTTTTCTAAAGTTCTTAATCGACGGTACCTCTTCTCCCAAAAATAGGACCACCCATAGTTAAAGTATAAATAAATAAATAAATAGATAAATAGTTGAATAGAAATGAATAAATATGACATAAATCTTGGAAGCTGTACAATGAAGATGTAAACCAAAATAATAACGCAACAAATACTTTTAAACTAGGTGGCATGAACAAATAAGAGGGATTTAGCGGAGAATTTGTTTGGCAAAAAAATTATTTTTTTAAAACTTCGTAAATGAAAAATAAAAGTTAGAACCAACACAAGCTGCACGTGAGTAGCAAGGGTTATCATCCCCTAAGAAAGTTAATAGGTTTCTAACATTTATGCACAGGGTAAAATTAGTTTGAAGGAGTTTAACCTTTTTTTTAATAAAAAGTAAATTTAGTTTAAAAGAGTTTAATCTTTTTTTTTAGTAAAAAGTAAATTTAGTTTAAATATTTTTAGCTAAAAAAAAAGTAATCCATACTCCATATTGTCAAGATACCCCTAGTTCAAAAAAAAAAGTTAAATAATAAACTTGGTTTCCAATTTAAACTCTTGAAAATTAATACTTCCAAACAAAGTTGGGACTTAATTTATAGTCAAAAACCAAAGAAAAAAGTTTGAGACTTCTAAGTAGTAGTAAACTCTTTAGCCATATCGCTTGGGTCTCAATATGGTCGAGAACCCAACTCCCTCAAACCACTGGGCCACAATATTCAAGAAGCATCATTTTGCCAATAGTGGTGGTGGCTGAACCCTAGAAGGGTTTAGATTAGAGGTAAGGCGGAGGTGTGATGTTTGATTAATGATTAAAGAGTCACAACCAGCAAGCTGAGAAAATGAAGCGATAAGAAGTTGGATGGCTTACGAAGATGCTACGGTAAGCTGCTTCTTCAGCAATTTTCGCTTCGATGTTTTTAGGTTACTCTATGATGTTAATTTCAAAATCTTTCATGTTCTTTGATTCAGATGAACAAAGTCGATTTATGCATCAACGGTTGTGATTTCTTTGATTAAATAGTTTCATCGATACAACAACTGGCAGGTATGCTGACGCTCTACACACATCTGATTTATATATATTCTGATTAATGAATGTTTATATCTTATATGTGAGCAAATTTCTGTATTACTCATGTTGCAATGGATTGGCATGTTTTTTAAGTGTGGGCAAACCACCATCAAACATGTTTGTCATTTAATATGGGGTGGGGAGTAGTTCAATGAACTCACTTTTGGGTTAATGGAACAGAGCACCCAAAGAAACTAGCTAGTACATTATTAGGATAGAAATCCCAGCAATGTCTTCAAGAAAGAAATCTTTGATACATGAGGAGAGCTTTGGTCTAATATTGTCTTCTTGGAATGGGCTAAGAACGGGTTAAGAAGCTCTTAGGGTTTAGAGTTTCCGAAGGAACCCTTTGGAAGATGCAAGAGAAAAACCCCAAAATTAGTATTCCCACAAACGCTCATAAATCTTTTGTACCATGAATCTCGAAGTTTTTTTTCCGCAGTCATTTTTTCTGGTGAAGATTTTCATGCCGGTTTGGTTTTAAATGCTGTGATGTAGAATCTAATTGGATGATTCAATAAGCTTCAATCTTTCTTGGTTCATACGAATTGTGTTTGCATGTCTGATATGACATCCTGTTCTTAAGTGTCAGCTGTTAGCTTGTTTATAGAGATTGCTTATTGTGATAGATTTATTGGTTGAGTAAGCACTGGCATGGAGCTTCAGATTCCCACTTGAAAGTTTGTTATGTTGTTGTTGCATATGATGTGCCTAATGCTGCTTCTTTCTTCCTGTCTATTGTAGTTGGGTACTGTGCACCTAAAAGAACAAATTTTCAGCTGCACCCATCTCATATAGAAAAAAATGGGATTTTTCTCAGATTTACTTGAGAATTTTAATCTGTAATTTTTACATATTTTAAGTAAAAGAATTACTCGGGTCATATTTTAAGTAAAAGAATTACTATTTTTTTTTCACTCTAGTACTTCATATTAACCTATCTTTTTTGTTATTTTATTATTTTTCCATTATTCTTATTGCCTTGTAATCTTACAGACAAATTTAATTCATCCATCCCTAAGAGATAACAGCTCATTTTCAAAAATTGCCCGACACCAAGATTACTGAACAGCAATAATTAATTGCGAATGCATTCAATGCAAGGGCTCACAAAAATATCTTATTCTTAGTTCCTTATAATAATGTATAAGTAAACTTTCAAATTTTGACTTATTTAGTGTGAACTGCTTAATTATAATTTGCTAATGATGCTGGTTTTTTTTTTAATAGAACACGCTGGATGTGAATTGTTGTTAATTCATTGGAGCTAACCATACTTTCATGATCCTTTGAATCATGACCTAGAACTTCACGAACAAGTGATGAGGATAATTAATAAGTAAAAATAATTATTTATTTTTTATTTATTTAATTTTTTTTATTTTTATGTAATAATTGAAATTAAGTTTTGCTTATATTGAGCTTTTTTTCCACTATATTAAGCTCTTTTATTTCCTATGGTTAACAGTGTCATGTCAATATTTCGATTAACACCAGGTGCAGAAATGATAATAAGAGCAAAATGGTAAAATCACTAGCATCCGCATTATATAAATAGAAAAGAATATGAGTATGTATAAATTTATATTTAGTTAATTGTTGAGATTAACATTTTCTTATTATAATTAATATATTTTTTCATTTAGTGTCCAAGACAATCAAATGATAATGATTATGGATACTATGTCATGTTATTCATAAAAGATATCATCACATGTACATGGTCATAGCACGATCCCAGGCACTATATGTAATTCCATTATATTACATTAATGGTTATAAAATTTTATCAATTTTACTTATGTATGATATTTTGATCTACAGTACTTCCCTCATACCTATTATCCCAAATATGTCGATGCTCTGATTGAGGAACTCATCAAAGAGTGGTGTAAGTACATGCTTGATAAGTGCTTATGAAGGGAGAGGTAATTGGATAACTTTTTTTTTTCTAATGATTGACTTTGTGAAAGAATTGATCTAGATAATACCAATATAACTTTTGCTTATATGGTGTGGGTGTGGGTGTTTTGAGCAAAAGGGAAAACATGAAGATAAGGTGGTAGTGATGGAATAGAAAGACAAGGTGGTGCAACTTTGTACGTGCTTATATGTTAAGTTGTTGGTATAGTATTGGTAGACAAAGTTTTTTGTAGTTTTGGACTTATTATTCTTGTTTGTATTGTTGGTATATAGTTTTGGACATGTTTTTGTTGGTATAGTTGTCTAAAACTTGAGTCTTGTGGGTATAGTTTATATATTGGACATATTGAAAAATATTAGAAAGCTCATCTTAGTTGTTGATGTAAATATAGGGCTGGATATATATATTGATTGAGAATAAAATACAGGTGGTAAAGTTGACACTTTAGTTAGTGTTTATGGTACAAACGCCATCTAAGGTACAATTTTAGTTAGCATTTGTTTGGTAAATGCCAACTAAAGTGTTTCTTATACAAATGGCAACTAAAGTTTTCCTTTTTATCAGCGCTAAAATAAATGGTCTTTTTGAAACACCAAAAACAAACACTAATTATTCCTTTTCTAGCATAGTATAAGTAGTAAAAGGATCTTCTTGAAGCCTTCAATTGAATTTATTTGAACTTGTTTGTTCTATACAGCTATGATTGTGGTATGAGTACTTACAAAAGTGGAATAACACAAAGAAAGGTAAATATACCATAGGAATAGATTGAGGTAAGTATTTTTTTTCATTACAAAGCAAATATTAAATTCTCTTTAATTTGATTATCAATTAATTTTCCAATGTTGTTTAGGCACAATTTCAAATTGACTTGGTTTGATGGATAGTGTATCATCCTAACAACAAAGTTCGTGATCAAGTCACCGCATATATATACCACAATTAGGCTTTGTTTGGTTCAAAGGAGGGGAAGAGATTTTAATAAAGGGAAAGGAAGAAGAGGGAAAAGAAGAGATTTTAATTTTATCTTGTTTGGAGGAAAAATGAGGGATTTTAATAGAGGGGTTTTAATGTTACCTTGTTTGGGTTAGGAGTGGAAGGCAGAGAAAATAATTATAATTTGACTATTATACCCTTAGTTTATTTAAATTAATATTTTCTTTCTATATTAAAAAAAGAGTTTTTTTTTGTTTAAATATTAGACAAAGTTCTTAATCAGAAAGAAATACTCTTTTTTTTTCTCAATCTCAATCATAATTATATATATCTTCTTTTTCTCCTCAACTTTAACCATAATTGTATATATTAATATACGAATGTGTCTGTGTGTGTTCATAACTTCATGTATATATGTCACTAAGGTATTTCATATTTTAAGAGTGAGACCAAGGAGAGACGCGACAAAACTGGCCAGTATATTATATTTGAGTTATGAAAAAGTGAAGGGTATTTTGGTTATATTATACACAATACCACATTTTCCCCCCAAATTACCCCAATTTGGGGGGGAAATATACAAGGGGAGGGAAGGAAAAATTTTAATAAAAATTTCCCTCCCCTCCTCCAATTATTTGACTGCCAAACAAGGAGAGGGGAGCAAAATCTCTCCCCTTCCTTTCCCTTCCTCCCATTTCCCCCCAACCAAACATAGCTAAGTGCTTACAAGCAATGTTTTAAAAATCAGACTAGACGTTAAACCAGAAATGTCATTGGGTCACGATTTTTATGGTTCAACCGGTTAAACCGACGGTTGAACCGGTGACATAATAATTAAGTAAAAATAATAATATATATAATAATATATGTATAAAAATAAAATATCAAATTGTTAAGAAAATAAATTTAAGTAGTTTAAGTTTATAATAAGTTAATAAACTCACAGAGTAATAATATATGTTAAATTATTGAAAGTAATGTTAAAACATTTTAACATAATAACACTATATGATCATAATATTATAAAATGACTATACTTCATCTGTCCCCAATTATAATAAACAAATAATTACTTCATCTATATCAAGGAAAAAACAGTTTTGGTAGTTAAACCCATGAGTTGTACTACAATTTTAATTTTTTTTCAGAATTACCCACATTAAAAGTCTGAAGTAAGACTAATTAATTATTAGTAATTATCAATACAATATTAATTACTCAAGGGTATAAAAAGAAAATAATATTAATTACTCTACAAATTTTATCAATGTCTTTTGTATTTTATGATAAATGAAAAGTCTCAAAATTCTCTTATAATTTGGGACAGAGGGAGTATAATATAATGAAATTGTTCATTTTTATAATTAGTAATTTTAAAATAAAAAGGGAAATAGTCTCAAAACTCTAATAATTTTTATAATTAATAATTTTGGCAAAAAAAATTAAATTTAAGTTAAATTTTACCCAATTTAAAAAATTGTCTGGTTCTCTAAAAATCGCTCCGGTTCCCGGCTCAATTCCGGTTTCTGGCTTAAAAGCTGGTTCAAAGCGGTCCAATTTGATCTAATCCCTAAAATAGCACAAAGCTGAAAACCGAGTCGTTCTTCACTCCGGGTAATGGTCCAACCGGTCCGACCATCCAGTCTGGTCTAGTTCTCAGAACATTGCTTACAAGAGTGGAATAACACAAAGAATGATAAATATACCATGGAAGAATAGTCTAAGGTAAATATATTTTTCATTAGAAAGCGAACATTGAATATTGTTTAATTTGATTATCAATTAATTTCCCAAGGTTGTTCATGCACAATTTCAACAATTTCAAGTTGACTTGGTTTGGTGGTTAGTGTATCATCCTAACAACAAAGTTTGTGATTGAATCATCGCTTGTGTATACCACAATTAAGTGCTTACAAGGGTGGAATAACACAAAGAAGGATAAATATACCATAAAGGAATATATTGAGGTAAGTATATTTTGCATTACAAAGCAAACATTGAATATTGTTTTATTTGATTATCAATTAATTTTCCAATGTTGTTTAGGCACAATTTCAGGTTGACTTGATTTGGTGGTTAGTGTATTATCCCAACAACAAAGTTTGTGATCAAGTCACCCCATATATATACCACATGTAAGTGCTTACAAGAGAAGAATAACACAAAGAAGGGTAAATATACCATGAAGGAATAGTCTGAGATAAGTATATTTTTCATTACAAAGCAAAGATTGAATATTGTTTACTTTAATTATCAATAAATTTTCCAATGTTGTTCACACACAATTTCAACAATTTTAGGTTGACTTGATTTGATGGTTAGTGTATTATTCTAACAACAAAGTTTGTGATTGAATAACTGCTTGTTTATATCACAATTAAGCGCTTACAAAGGTGGAATAACACAAAGAAGGGTAAATATACAGTGGAGGAATAGACTGAGGTAAGTATATTTTGCATTACAAAGCAAATATTAAATATTGTTTAATTTCATTATCAATTAATTTTCCAATGTTGTTCACGCACAATTTCATGTTGACTTGATTTGGTCATTAGTATATCATCTTACTAACAACGTTCGTGATCATGTCACCACTTGTATTTCATGTGATGGTAGAGATGGGAGAGTGAAGCATTACAAGAAAATGTTGAAAGGGAATAGTGTTAGGGATATTGATGTTTTGAACACTTGTATATCAAGTAGACATTGGCAAATCATGTGATGTTTTGGATTAATAATGTAATGGATACTAATGTATGATACTACTATTAGGGATATTGATTTTTTTTACTATTAATATAATGGATACTAATATATGATACTTGTATATCAAGTATTGGTAAATCACACGATGTTTTGTTCATAAAAGTATTAGGAAAAGGAAATTAAAAATACTGCAATTTCAGTTCTATACTGGTATTTCAGTTTTTAACACTCATGTTTCCCCTAGCCAAAAAAAAAACCACTCATCTTCCTCTGTTTCATGTTAATGAATGAAAAATCACTTACCAATCTCAACTCTCTACCCAAATTAAAAATTTGAACTATTGCAATTTCAATTTTACACTAGTATTTTAGTTTTTAACACTCCTCTTCCCCCTGGCAAAAAAAAAAAACTCATCTTCCCTCATTTCATGTTAATATTAAGGAATGAAAAATCACTTACCAATTTCAACTCTGTTCCAAAGTTATTTGATATTCAACTTTGAGAACTTTACAATGCCATTTGGGTTTTTAACGTTATTATTCATGAGTTTTATATTGGAATTTTAACTTTTGATACTCATCTTCCCTAGTTTGACAGTGAGGAATAACATTCACAACTTTTATGCTTAGTTTTTGACACTGAAGTTATTTGACATTAACATCTCAGTCTTTGACACTATTCTTCATGAATTTTACATTGAAAAATTAACATTCGCTTAAAAATTGGAAGTCTCATACTTAGCTTTTGACATTTATCTTCAACCATTTTATACTAACATTTCAATTTTTTACACTATTAATCACAATGAATCCTGTAGCAATATAAGATATCCACCAAATTCATCTTAATATAATGCTCAAGTAGAACTATATCAACTTGGATTATGATTTATTAATTGTCAATTGTTGGATAACAATATAACAACACCATTTAACCAAAATAAATTCTTCTTACTATTATTATAAGATAACAATATATTGTTCACCAAAACAAACAAAAAAAATTCTAAAACTACCATATATTTGAACTTGACAAAAAAAAACTACCATTTAACAAAATCTAATCTTCCTTCTTGAACTTGTCCTCCATCATGACCATAATTTGTTCTACAACCATTGATATTTTGCAGTGTCCATTGTCTCTTTTAGGTATAACATCTACACACAATAAACATAACAATGTCATAAATAATCTAATCATTTTGTATTAATAATAGGGGTTAAAATGCAAATCTATCCCAAAAGCATTCTCAAAATTCTATTGGTATCCTAAACTTTGTTTTTCTTTTTGCGTAATGTTACCCTCCATGTTTCAAAATCCCAAGAATTAAATCCTAATCTAACAAATCCCATTGACATATGTTAACTTGCACATGTGGCATCCACATGTTGCCAAATGTGTTGCCACATCTAAAACAAGAAATGAAAGGAAAAAAAAGGGTTAAAGTGCAAATTTACCCTTAGAGTATTTCTAAAATTGTTACTGGGATCCTAAACCTTTTTTTTGGCAAAATGTTACCCTTCATATTTCAAAATCATAACAATTAAACCATACCTTAACAGAATCAATGATGTTGATCGTTAGTTTACCAACTATATCAAACCTATCCTAGGTGGCAGTCTATGTAACCTCTAAATTGGAAAAAATCTTATTTAGCATTCTACATAGTATCCAAGTAAACCAAAAAAAAAAACTATCCACCTATGAAAATAGCTATAATACCCCTCATGATTTCTTCCTTGACATTGTGTTTAGGATCGGAGGAAACAGGACAGAGGAAGGCTCAAGTGGAGTCTGGAAACACTCCATGCAGCGGAGAGAAGCAAGTCCACCGCGGCGAGAAGCAATTCCAGTGGCATTGTTCAGCTAAACTTGGTGGAGCTGTGGCAAGGTATGCTGAGGCCGCGGTGAGATTCAGGATTTTTGTTTAAAACCGGATAATTTTGGACAATCGAGAAAGAAAGAAACGGAGGAAATCGAGGGAGACCGTGAGGAGCAGTGCTAGGGTTCGAGATTTCCGGTGTCTAGGAGTGATTTTTTGGACCTCAAGAGCTTGGATTCAAGTTGGTAAGTATTCTCTGCTCCTCCCTCTCCATTTTCTTCGGTTAGAATTTGGGATTTTCAGTGTTAAGGTTGGATTTCCGGTTTGGGGCGAAATCCACCGATTGAAATGGATGATTTGAGGTTAATGGAGTGTGTTTTGGTATTCTTGTTGCTTGGATGTGAGTTTTGAAGGGTGTATGTATGATTTGAGCTTAACCTTAGATTGTTTTCAGTTAGAGCTCTTGGGAATCCAAAGTGTATAACGTTGTGTAGTGTTTGAATGATCCCTAAAAGCTTATTGATGCATGAAAAGGGTGTTGGAACCTTGGGTTAGGTTAATATGGTTGAATTGTGATGTTTGGTTTATTGGTATATTGTGTTAATGGAGGAATTGTGGTTTTATGAAGGTTGTTTGGGTAATCGAGAGGGGATCACGCGTATTAGACAGTTCAAGGAAGCTTATGGAACTTGTGTGTGTGTGGTAACGACAGTTGAGGTAACCGGGTGTTTGTTTATTTGTATTGTATTGTATATTGGTATGTATATTTATGTATAGATATGCATGTTTCTTTCATACCATGATACTAATGTGATTATGTGTACTATTTTCTATATATTGTGGTATGCACACAGCTAGATGATAGCTATGATGTTTATTATGATGATGATGATGATTATGATTATGATGATGACTTTGGCATGACATGACATGATGCATACATATGATTGTGACATGATGATGATGATTATATGATGATACATGAGAATCACCACATAGCATTGTGAGGCCTTGATATGTGGCGGATTGGGTGGTGATGATGTGATGACGATATAATATATGATGATATACGTTAGAGAGGATAAGGATGGAATATATATATATATATATGTTAGGGAGGATAAGGATGGGATCCCTGCGGCTAAACCCTCCAATGGCCAGGAGGGAAAGGCGCGCAGTGGACTACACCTTCCCTAAAGCGCTGCCAATTTATGGTGGGAAAGGGGAAGGAGAGCCACGGTCCGAACATTAGTGTTACCTTTGGCCGGTATGCTAATAGGAGTGAGCTTGGTAATGTCCCAGAATTAGTCTTCACCAACTATTGGAAAAGAATTGCCTATATGAAATGTCCTGTCATAATGATAACCCGTGGTTCTAGCTATATGCGAGGGAGACATGCATACCATTCATTGCACATTGCATTCATAAGTTGTATGGAATATATATATATATGTATGTGTTTGTCCCCGGTTACTGAGACATTATCTCACATCCCTCTCCCATGAATAACCTTTCAGGTGATGGTTCTGGTACTAGTCCGGAGAAGGCACGGGAGTAGCTGTGTATGTCGGAATAGTCTATGTAGTGTGTGTAGTTTGGATAATGTATCTTGTGCCAAGTAGGATAGAGAATGGTGTGTAATGAACATATGGTTAATGTTAAGGATTATTATGGTCGTATGGTATGGCTTTGTATGTTGTATATACGGTTGCAGGGTTTTGGATGTCGAGAAGTCTTGGTGAGCTCAGAGTGGTTTTGAGGCCTTGTTGGTTTGTCTAAGGGCCTGTAGCCCATTTGGTCAAGTTGGGTTCTGAAGTGTCAGATCTCAGAGGAGTAGTTTCTTTGAGGTGAAACCTCATTGAATAGGTTGGTTTAGTAGTTTTGGACCCATATGATTGGTCTAGGAGTGTCCATTTACCTTTGGTAGCAATTGGAGGTTGTTAGTGGTGAGTTTTGGTCAATAAGCGGCCAAAACGGTGTCTAGGATCTAGAATCTTCAAACGGATTTGGATTGAGGTAAAAGTGGTGTCTTTGGATAGATGGGGACTAGATTGATTTGTAGGAGTTGGAATCAAGTCAATCGGAGGTCGGAGTATAAAGTTATGCGCGTCGGAAGTTCACCCCAGAGTGTAGAAGTTGCTTATATGGGATATCAACAGGGGGCACCGCGGCGCCAGTGAATCCAGAAGCGATGCAGAATCAGAGGAGGCCAGAGCCACGGTGGTCCTGTAACGGGCGCAGCCCCCTAACCCTATTTCTAGTTTTTTGGGAGTCATTTCCGCTGTTTGAAGTTGTGAAATGTTATTTTAAGGTTTCAGGATTGTGTTTGGTTAAATTTTGAAGTTTTTGGTTAAGTCTAGAGGTAGGGTGTTACAACAGCCACATCTACCACCACCACCAACAAACATCCATAATAGCAACAACTACACCAACAATCAAAGACCTATCTGAACTAGTTTATATATAAATATAAACAAATTATTCATGAATCAAAAACCTATCCTATATCTGAGCTTACAAGAACCATCAAAAGAAAGTAAAAAGAAATCTGAGTCTGAGTCATGAAAAAGAAATCTTAGCTTACTAGGAATCAAAATCCAATCCTGAATCTTAGCTTACAAGAGCCATCAAAAGAAAAGAAAAAGAAATCTATGAGTCTGAGTCATGAAGAAGAAATCTCGGCTTACAAGGAATTAAAGAAACATGAAGGGTAACATTTGCCATGTAAGATTTTTTTCCAACTAGAACATGACATAGACTACCAATTAATATGGGTTTTCTTTAGTTGGTGAAACAATTGACAAACTAATGGTTTAATTGCTAGCATTTTGAAATATGAAGGATAATATTGTGCTAAAAAAAGTTTAGGATACAAGTAGCAATTTTGTGAATATTTTAGAAGTAGATTTACAATTTAACTTTTTTTTTTTAATTTCTTGTTTCATACTTAGTAACACATGGACATTACATGTGCAGAGTTAACAAACATTAATGGGATCTATTAGATTAGGGCTCAATTGCTATGATATTGAAATATGGAGGGTAACATTGTGCCAAAAAAATTTAGGATACCAATAGCAATTTCAAGAATATGTGGGATAGATTTGCACTTTAACCCTAATAATAATAATGAATTCACAACTATCATTATAATATTTGCTACGACAATTTCACATTTTTAATGCTCAAAGTCAAATTGCCTTTCAAAATTCATTATTGATATTCCGCTATTTACTACTTACTCTTCCAATATTCAACACCCATGGACCAACATATAATATATTAGAGATTAAGATGAACATGAAGCAAGGTTTAAAATATCCATCAAACGAAACAATGAGAAAGGTTTAAGGGAAAAAGACATCTTAGCACCTCGCAAGAAAAATGTTTTCCAAAAAAAACCCTTAGTTTTTTTAGTGCTCGAGAAGGACCTGTGTCCTTTGGCAAAGAAAACAAAAGAATGAAGGGACAAAATTACCTTATAATTTTTTTTCCAAATAAAATTAACTAAATTTTTAAGTTGATTAAACTAATTTTCAAGTAAACTGAACTAAAATTCCAAATAAACTAAGCTAATTTTTTTAAGTAAATTGAATAAATTTCCAAGTGAAATAAATTAAAATTTCCAAGTTAAGTTTTTAAGTGAGCTGAACTAAATTTCCAAGTAGAATGAACTAATTTCTTAAGAGGATTGAACTAATTTTCCAAGTTTAAAATTCCAAGTCCTTTTCAAGTCTTTTTCATTGAACTTGGAAATTTGTTTTCCAAAATTACCTGTTTATAATTAAAATTTAGACTATTGAAAATTGTTACAGGGACCTAGAAATTTTCAGTATGTCATTTGTGAATTTCATTCATTCGACTTGGGAAATTTTTTTCAATCTCAACCAAAATTTAGTACTTTGCACTTCTGAGTTTAGACTATTGAAAAAAAACGGTTAAGTGACTTAGAAATTTTTAGCATATCACTTGGAAATTTCTTTTATTCTCGTCAGAAATTTTCTTGATTTAACTTTGGAAAATTTTGTCAAGCTGACATTAAATAAAATTTACTTAATTACATTTGAAAATTTAATTCAATTCATTTGAAAATTTAGTTTAATTTCCTTGAAAAATTAGTTCATTTTACTTGAAAAATAGTTTATTACACTTAGAAATTCAGTTTAATCCACTTGGACATATATTTCAATCCACTAGGAAATTTAGTTTATTTCACTGTGAAATTTAGTTATTACACTTCAAAATTTAGTTCAATCCACTTAGAAAATTAATTCAGTTCACTTGAAAATTTAATTAATTCTACTCAAAAAAATTTTAAGAGTAATTTTATCTTGTTATTCTTTTTATTTTCTCCAAGGACCCAGGTCCATTTTGGGGAATGGAAAAAATTGGGGTTTTTTTGAGAAATATTTTTTTACAAGGTCCTAATATGACTTTTTTACCAAAGGTTTGATATGAACACCCAAGATATAAAACCCATATTTTATATTCCATAATTTATTTTTGGTGAAATTATATTCCATAATTTGCTGCCACACTTTCCCACTTTTTACATTCAGAATTGCCTTTCTCAATTCACTACTGATTTCCCCATATTTACTACTAACTATTCCACTATTTTATACTCATTCCATAACATCAAAACAAAGCACATTGCAAGTGAATACTTCGAGATCCATCATATATTAGGAGATGACTTTGATTCAACTTTCAAAATGCCAATCCAACACTAGAAAAGAACAAGCAATTACATGATTTAAAGATAAACAAAAGATACCATGATTTAAATTTTAAAAAAATATTCTCAATTATCCATCTACTCTTTGACTTTAGATGGATAGTTCAATGCATGAAGACAGTTCATTGAGCATGATTTAAATTTATATTATATCCAATTTTGTTGTTCTACTGATCATCCAACTAATGAATCTTCAACTAATGTAATAGGCCAAAAGCTTAAAAATGGAAGTGCATATAATGGTGAATTGGAACATTTTAAATCTTGGGAAGTAAAGAAACTTGATAGTTTCGGAAGGTGGATGGATAGGAAATCGGTGGATGTAACACCTTACTCTAAAACACCTCCTAAACTTGACTAAAAACTTCATAAACCAACCAAACACAACTCAACCATCTGATATTTACCATCCAAAACATCAGAGCAGCCAAAAATGCCACAAAACACTAAGAAACACCAAAACAGCAGAAATGGGGTGCAAGGCCGCGGATGCTACAATACCACCATGGCTCTAGTGCTGTCAAGTTCCAGAGCTACCAAATAGAGGGATTGGTGCCGCGGCCTAACTACTAGTGCCACGGCGCCCCCTTACTGATAGCGCGCCCCTAATAATTGCGTCGTTGTGCCTGGACTATGAGGGCTCTCAGCCACATGGATAGTTCAATGTGCTCATCGGCGCCTGACCCTGAGATGTGGATCATCCAAGGCACATTAGCATGCCGTACTTCTCCAGTTCGAACCGGGGTTTGAAACCAAACTTCTCCTCAGGAGGATAGATGGGGCGATTCAGGTGAGATCCAATGTAGATCCAACTTTCTATTCACTCGTGGGATCTGGGAGGTCCGGGGGGGACCACCGCGGCTCCTCTCTTCTCGAGAATTCATACATCCCTTATTAGTATATGGACAGCTATCTCTCAGCAAAAGTTTAACTTTTGGGGTGAACTTTTGACATGCATAACTTTATACTTCGACCTCCAATTGACCTAATTCCAACTCCTACAAGTCAATCTGGTCCCAATCTAACAATGGACACCAATATCACTTCAATCCATCTCTATTTTAGCCACTTTTTAACCAAAACTCGCTACTAACAACCTTCAATTACCGCCAAAGATAAATGGGCACTCAAGGACTATTCACACAGGTCCTAATCCATTTAACCAACTTGTTCAAAGAGGTTTCATCTCAAAGGAACCCCTCCTCTGAGATTTGACCCCCTTGAACCCCAATTTCTCATAATGGACTACATGCCCAAAAATACAACAACAAGGCCCAAATCCATTCCAGGCTCATACATGTGACCAATTCACCCCACAGATACACACACCAACCATATACAACCTAAAACAATACCAACATCATATATAACCATCACATTCAACCACCATGCATAAACATACCTACAACATCCCATGTAAAACATCAATAACATACATCCATTACAATCATGCTATCCTACTTGGCACAAAGTGCATAGACCATACATGCATACACTACATAGACTTGATATTCCCACGTCCGATACACTACTCTCTTATCTTCTCTGGACTAGTGCCAGAGCCTTCACCTGAAATGTTAGCTCATGGGAAAGGAGGGTGTGAGACAAAATCTCAGTAACCAAGAACAACCACACGCATATATATATATACATAACTCATACAACCTCATGAATGCAATATGAAATGAAATGGAATGTATGTCTCCCTCGAACACAGCTAAAACCATAAGCTGTCATCATAGCAGGACATTTCATATAGGCGATTACCTTCCAACAATTATTCAAGACTAATTCTGGGATATCACCAAGCTCACCTCCCATTAGTGTATCCAGCCAAAGGTAACACTAATGTTCAAATCATGGCTTTCTTTCCCCTTTCCCACCACAAATTGGTAGTGATTTAGGGAAGCTGCAGTCTACTGCGCGCCTTTCCCTCCTGGCTATAGGAGGCAATTTAGTCACAGGGATCCTATCATTATCCTGCCTTATCATATATCATATCATCATCACCACCCAATCACCATATGCCTCACAATATCATGTGATGATGCTCATATCATATCATCATGTAATTATCATCGTCATTATGTATCTCAATGTTATACATGCATCATGTCATGTCACATCATCATTGTTGATGAAAGAGTTTTGATGATTTTAAACCAACACTCAAGATCTTGGATTGAAGATATCAAAGGAGATCAAAGCTGTTCCAAGTGAAGATTTTCTGAGTATTTGCTGTTAGATCTCTTGTAGGATCTTTAGTTTTTGTTATGATTGGGTAAAAGGTTTTGATTTGAAGAAAAGATGTTTTCAAACTTTGATTTTATGTTAAATCCTTGAATATTTGAAAAACACCCACAAACAGACGAAGGTTAAAAGTTTAAACTAAACAGTCAAGTTAGAAATTCGAACTTTGCCTTTGGAAATTCGAATTTCGAGCTAAAACTGATTAAGTCTGAAGAGATGGCTCTCTGTCAGACGAATTTTGGTGGTTCAAAATTCGAATTTTCATCTAGTCTGAAAGAAGCCTTTCTGGTGACAGACGAACTTCACACTTCCAAAATTCGAATTTCAAGTAAAATGAAGTTTGTGAAAACCAAAGAAATTCGTCTGAAACCATGACAAAGTGCATCTGAAATCAAAAGATATTCAGCTTGAAAAATGCTCTCTGACAGACGAATTTCGAGATTCCAACATTCGAATTTTCATATAAGTCTGAAAGAAGCTTCTTTACAACAGACGAACTTTGAGTCTTCAAAATTCGAATTTCAGACAAAACAAAACTTGAGAAAATAGAAGAAATTCGTCTGAAACTATGTTAAAGTTCATCTGAGATCAAGAATGAGTTAAGTCTCAAAATTGCTCTCTGACAGACGAATGTCACCCTTTCAAAATTCGAATTTCGAAGAAAGTAAACTACTGTGTCTCTTTATACGTTCAATGGACAGACGAATTTTGGATACCAAAATTCGAATTTTGAAGACACTGTAGCAAATTGAAAACACTGTTCACACTTAACCAAAAAATCTTTCTTCTTGAAAATTCGTATGTCACATTGTGAAAATGTTTTATAAGTTTCAAAATTCGAATTTCACTTCATGAACAGACGAACTTCGTGTTGTAACGTTGAAAGCTTTAACCTTCGGTTCCTTCGAAATTCGTCTGTTGACCAACCAAAATTCGAATTTCAGTATGTCAGAAACATTAAATGCGGTTGGTAAACGGATAGTTTTTCAGAGTAACCGTTGGATAACTTCCCCAACGGATAGATTTAGTCTCTAACGGATATTTGAGACCTAAATCTATAAATACAACATCATTTGAAGTTGTGGGTAACGAATCAAACTTGTATATACCGAATTTCTGCTAAATCTTCTTCTCAAAAGCTTTTACCCTCTCAACTTCTAAACTTGTACTTAAACTTTCATATCTACTCTTTTCAAGAGAGTTATTTCATTGTAATCAATCTACTCTTCATCTGGAAGATAGATTTACTTGTGAGGGGTATTCACAAGGGGATTGAGAAGCACACAGTGAAAGTGCTTGGAGAGTTTGAGAGAGCTCAGAAACAGAGCATACTCGTTGTACTGTGGCCTTAGCAAGAAGCCCATTGAAATTCTTGCTGTATAGTGGATAAATCTCAAGAGGTGTCTTGGGGACTGGATGTAGGTCAAGTGGAAAGACCGAACCAGGATAAATTACTGAGTTTTCTTCTCCCTATCTTCACTTTTCAGCTTGCTCTGTTTTACGCATTATTTTCATTATACTGTGATATCTCCACTTACCTCACCTTGTGCAGAAAATTTTCAATCTTCCCAATTCACCCCCCTCTTGGGAAGTCAGCCTTGCTAACAAGTGGTATCAGAGCCCGGATTCCCATTCAAAGGAACTCACAGTCCGGGAATTAAAATGGCTGGCTTTGGAGAGAGTATACTTCCTGAAGGAAACAACACTAACAGACCACCAGGCTTCAGTGGAGAGCATTATGGATATTGGAAGATGAGGATGCAGATCTACCTTCAATCAATTGACCTTGACATCTGGTCAGTGATTGAAAAAGGAGATTTCGTTCCAATGGCTCAAACAGAAGATGGAAGACACAAAGAGAAGCTGGAAGCAGAGTGGAATGATGAAGACAGAAGGAGAGTTCTACTGAACTTCAAAGCAAAGCATTGTTTGGTCAGTGCCCTTAACCAGGATGAATTCTACAGAGTCTCACAATGCTCCACTGCAAAAGAAATGTGGGATACTCTACAGATTGCACATGAAGGAACTTCTGGAGTCAGGGAAAACAAACTGAACACGTGCATTGGGGAGTATGAAAGCTTCAGAATGGCTGAAGGAGAAACTGTAAAGGAGCTCCAAAAGAGATTCACTCTTATTGTGAATCAACTGAAGAGCCTGGGAAAAGAATACACACAGTCTGAGAAAGTGAGAAAAATACTCAGAGCTCTACCTCTGGAATGGCAGCCCAAGGTGACAGCTATAGAAGAGGCCAGAGGAGAATCAATGGCTTCTGTCACAGCTCTCTTTGGCAGCCTTGAGGAATATGAAGGAAAGATCAAAGCACTCAAGGAAGCTGGGCTGGACAGAAAGAAGAAAGGCCTTGCCCTCAAAGCTGCTGATGAAAAGGAAGAAGAATCTGATGAAGGAGATGAGCTGAATGAGGAAACTCTGGCTATGATGGTCAGAAAATTCGGAAGATTCTACAGCAAGAAGAAGAGCAAGAGATTCTTCAAGAAAGGAGTAATTGGAGAAAGCAAGAAAGAGGCAAAAGAACCTGTAACTTGCTATGAGTGCAAGAAGCAGGGACACATTAAGTGGGACTGTCCCCAATTCATTAAGAAGCAGGAAAAAGAAAAGAAAGCTGCAGACAAAGGGAAGAAGAAGAAAGCCTATATCTCATCCATATGGGGCAACAGCTCAGATGAGGATGAGATTGCCAACATTTGTTTAATGGCACTTGCCTCAGAAGAAGTCTTACCCTCATGCAGCAGTGATCAGGAAGAAGAGGTATATGAATCTGAACCTTCCTATTCTGAATTACAAGATGCATTTCATGAGCTTCATGATGAATTCATTAAAGTTGCTAAAGAACTGAAATTGGCAAAGAAAAGGATAAATAAGCTGGAATCCCAAAGCATAGTTTCTGAAATTGCCTCTTTGCCCACTACTGAATCTGTTTGTTGCACTTCATGCATTGAACTCAAGCAAACTAATGACTATTTAGTTAAAAGCATGTCTAGGCTCACTAGAGGCAAAGACATGTTGTTTGCATTAATGGGGAGCCAAAGAATATCACAAGGCAAAGCTGGTCTTGGCTATGATCCATGTGCTGTCAAGGAAAAGATTAGGAAGAAAAATCAGAATGCTTATATGAGACATTTTGTGCATGCTGAGAACAATAAAAAGAAAACTAATGCATTACATCACATTGAAACATATGATCAACCAAGGCATGCTAGACAAAAGTATTATCTGCACTGTTTTCTTCCTGCATCTCAATCTAGCAGTCCTTTCACTACCTGTCATTTCTGCAACAAAAAGGGACATATTTCCAGTTCTTGTGCCTTGAAGAAAAATGGGCTTGGCAGGAAAGTTGAATGGGTTCCCAAAGTTGCATCTGCATCTAGGGAAAAATATACTGACCTAAAAGGACCCAAGCAAATTTGGGTACCTAAAAGGAAAACGTAAACATTGTTTTGCAGGTCTGTCTCAAAGCTAAGAAAAGCAACAAATGGTATATGGACAGTGCCTGCTCAAGTCACATGACAGGTGATAAGGAGAAGTTCATCACCCTGAGAGACAAGAAAGGAGGAAAGGTGACCTTTGGAGGTGACCAATATGGCAAAATCATTAGTATTGGAATTGTGGGTAAAAATCCAGAAACATCCATTGAAGAGGTGCTGTTTGTGATTGGACTCAACCACAACCTGCTAAGCGTGAGTCAGACCTGTGACAAAGGAAACTGGGTGCTGTTTGACTCAAAGTTTTGCCTGGTCATCAGAAAAAGTGATCACAAAGTTATCCTCAAAGCTCAAAGGGATGGTAACTGCTATACTATTGATCTTGATGAACTTCCTCCCTTAGATTCTGTATGCTTAATTAGTCAGAATAATGATAGTTGGCTATGGCATAGAAGATTAGCTCATGTGAACATGAATCAACTGTCTAAACTAATTAAAAATGAGCTAGTAACTGGTCTACCAAAAATATCTTTTGAAAAGGATAAAGAATGTGATGCATGCTTAAGAGGAAAACAAACCAAATCATCATTTAAATCTAAAAATGTAGTTACCACAACTAGACCACTTGAATTGATGCATATGGACTTAATTGGACCATCTAGGGTGAAAAGTCTTGGTGGTAATCTGTATGTGCTTGTAATTGTTGATGATTATTCTAGATTTACTTGGACATTATTTCTTTCCTCCAAAAGTGATACCTTTGATGCATTTGCAACCTTAGCCAAGAAAGTGCAAAATGAGAAAGGTATTTCTATTGTGTCTATCAGGTCAGACCATGGAGGAGAATTTGAAAATGCATACTTCCTGGAGTACTGCAATGAGCATGGGATTGATCACAACTTCTCAGCACCAAGAACTCCTCAACAAAATGGAGTAGTAGAAAGGAAGAATAGAACTATTAGAGAGATGGCCAGAGCTATGCTAAATGAGAAGGAACTCTCCCAAGTATTCTGGGCTGATGCAGTAAATACAGCAAGTTACATCATAAACAGAGCTTACATCAGACCAATCCTTGGGAAGACTCCATATGAGCTGTACAAGGGAAGAAAGCCAAATCTGTCACACCTCCATGTGTTCGGGTGCAAATGCTTCATTCACAACAATGGTAAAGAAAATCTAGGTAAATTTGATGCCAAATCCGATGAAGGTATATTTCTGGGTTATTCAAGTAGGAGTAAGGCATATAGAATTTATAATAAAAGATCAAATGTAATAGAAGAATCTGTACATGTGGTTTTCATTGAAAATGAAACTGTTTCAAAACATACTATCAATGAGGATGATCTTACTTTCAATTTTGAAAAACTAGGAATTTCTGATAAGAGTAAAACTGAACCTCCAAAGATATCTGAATCTGTTAATATAGAGGAAGATATCCAGGAGCAAGAGTTTGATGAAGAAAACAATGAGGAAACATCTCAAGAACTTCCTAGAGCTTGGAGATATCAAAGGAATCATCCTGTTGATCAAGTAATAGGGAATGTTCTAGAGAGAGTCAAAACCAGAAAACAGTTAAGAGAACAGATGCTCAACTGTGCTTTCATTTCTCAAATAGAACCCAAATGTACTGAAGAGGCCTTAACTGATGATTACTGGATTTTGGCTATGCAAGATGAATTAAATCAATTTGAAAGAAATCAAGTTTGGGATTTAGTGTCTAGACCCAAAAATCATCCTGTTATTGGTACCAAATGGGTTTTCAGAAATAAACTTGATGAATCTGGAACAATAATCAGAAATAAAGCTAGACTAGTTGCTAAAGGGTATAATCAAGAAGAAGGTATTGATTTTGAAGAAACTTTTGCACCAGTAGCTAGATTAGAAGCTATAAGAATACTACTGGCATATGCATGCATGAAAAATATTTTATTATATCAAATGGATGTAAAAAGTGCTTTTCTGAATGGATATATCATGGAAGAGGTTTATGTTGATCAACCTCCAGGTTTTGAGGATTCTACAAAACCAAACCATGTTTATAAACTGAAGAAAGCTCTCTATGGTTTAAAACAGGCCCCTAGAGCATGGTATGAGAGACTGAGCAATTTTCTAACTGAAAAGGGGTTTAACAGAGGCAAAGTTGACACAACCTTATTTACTAAGAAAGAAAATAAAGATTTACTAATTGTTCAAATCTATGTTGATGATATTATTTTTGGTGCTACTAATGAGGTTCTTTGCAAGGAATTTTCTAAGTTAATGCAGGGAGAATTCGAGATGTCTATGATGGGTGAACTCAATTTCTTCCTTGGATTGCAAATCAGACAGCTAAATGATGGTATCTTCCTCAGTCAATCCAAGTATCTAAAGGAGCTGTTAAAGAAGTTTGGTATGGAGAATGCCAAGCCAATGGGAACACCTATGGCTACTGCAACCAAACTGGATATGGATGAGAATGGGAAGATGTTTGACATTACTCAGTACAGAAGAATGATCGGATCTCTGCTGTACCTAACTGCCAGCAGACCTGACATTATGTTCAGTGTCTGCATGTGTGCAAGGTTCCAATCATGCCCCAAAGAAACCCATGCAACAGCTGTGAAAAGAATTTTTAGATATCTTATTGGAACATCACAGATGGGTCTTTGGTATCCAAAAGGCAATGGAGAAGATCTCAAAGGATACACTGATGCTGATTTTGCAGGATCCAAAACTGACAGAAAAAGCACAAGTGGAGCCTGTCAGTTTCTTGGAGGATCCCTGGTCTCATGGTTCAGCAAAAAGCAAAACAGTGTGGCCTTATCCACTGCAGAAGCTGAGTATGTTGCAGCTGGAAGCTGTTGTGCCCAAGTCATCTGGATGAAACAGCAGCTTGAAGATCTTGAGGTTAAAATGAAAGAGACACCAATCATGTGTGACAACCAAAGTGCTATAAATATCACCAAGAATCCTGTCATGCATTCGAGGACTAAACATATTGAAGTTAGGCACCACTTCATAAGAGATCACGTTCTGAAAGGAGAAGTTAGATTGGAGTACATCCCAACAGAGGATCAAGTTGCTGATATACTCACAAAGCCTCTATCAGAAGACAGACACTGCAAAATAAGGAGAGAATTGGGAATGGTAAATCCCAATGAATTGTAAGTCATTTCTGTGCAAGTCTGTCTTTAGAACTTTTCATATTAGAATAAATTCTAACTTGAGCATCGGAGTATGTTTTAGTATAGTTTCAGGTGCTCCTTGTGAAAATCAATGGCTAAAAGTTTGAAAGATTGGAGCACTCCAGATTGGAACAACCAGAAAATGAAGAGAATGATAATTATTCTGAGTTCTGGATCCATTCTGTAAGTTTTTAAAGTTGAAATTTGTGTGTTGTTTGAATACTAGAAAAATCTCTTTGATAATCTATGTTTTTGAACTAGTCAACGTGGTCAACATTCGAATTTTGGTTGACTAACAGACGAACTTTGGCCTGTTATGTCTTGGAACAGTTCTCGGTTATGCCTCGAAATTCGTCTGTTGATGCTTGAAAGTTCGAATTTTCAAAGACAAAAAAAAAAATTTATATATATATATTTTCAACGTCATAGTTGTTCATCATTGCTATATGAAGCATTACTTCTTAACATACGAATGTTGAACAATCTTGACAAAAGTTGAAAAATTCGAATTGTCAAGCTCAAAATTCGTCTGTTGAACCATGTTCTTGTTGATTGTATCACTGAAAGATGAAGTTCTGAATGCTTAATTCGTCTATTGACTGTTGATTTGATTATTGTCTGCCTTTTCCTTTTCAACATTCGAATTTTGTTGGAACAAAATTCGTCTGATGTGCTTGTATTGTTTGTTTCAAGCCACTGTCAGACGAACTTTCAAGATGAAAATTCATCTGTCAGTAAGCTGTGCTGAACGGTTTAACTTGTAACTGCCCGAAGTTCGAATTTTGACCTCTCAAAATTCGTCTGTCAGACGGTTACACACGTTAAATGCGTCAGTTTTTCACAGAACAGACGCAACCCTATTTGTAACCTCTCTAAGTCTGTTCTGATTCTCTCTTCAATCCTCTTAACTTCTGTCCAAAAACCGTCTTTTTCCACCTATTAAACTTCCTTTCGCATCATATAAACCCATTCTCAGCCACATTCTGCTTCATTCAACCGAGAAATGGCAAGAGTTAAAATTCCTGGAACAGGAAAAGCTGTGGCCCGACCGAAAAGGAATGTTAAATCACAATATGCTACCAAAGAAGGAGAGAAATCAAAGAGAAAAGCCGAACCCAGTAAAGCTACTCCCTCTAAACGCCAGAAATCTTCATCCAAAGCAGAATCCCAGAAATCTGGCCCCTCCTCTTCAAAAAGTGCAGAACCGTCTGCTCCTGCTGCTGCCTCTTCCGCCTCTTCCAGTACTGAATCTGGAGAGTTTGAATTGACTACACTACCACTATGGAGCACTCCTGAGATTCAAGAAGAGTACACTACCAAGTTTTCCAACAAAAAGGTAATCAAGCCTCATTGTGTGAATGTGGAACAATTTCTGATTTCCAACAATTTTGATGCTGCTATATGGTTGTTAAGATATAAAAATTTGTTGGAAATTGCTGAAAGATATGATGATGAAGTAGTGAAGACTTGGTATGCGTCTCTTAAGTATAACAGCAAGAAGATGAAATGGGAGGTCACCTTGAGATCAAGGACCATTTGGCTTGCTGATGAAACATTCAATGAGGTGTTAGAAATCCCAGGACAAGATGGGCTAAAAGTTGACTTAACAGCCTCTGGGTATATGGATGAGGCAAGCACAGCAGATGAAGAAGGTGGATCCTTTCTGTACTACAAGGAGAGCACCATTTTGGACACCTTATTCAGGAGAAGGGAGAACAGGCCAACAATAAATCTGTTGAAGCCCACAGACCTAAGTGTACAAGTCAGAATCCTGCACTACATAGTGTCAAGGATCATTTTCAACAAGGGTGGTAGCTTCAATCTGATAACAAGGGCAGAGGCTCATGTGATGACTGCTATCATTCGTGGGAAGCTGATCAATATGGGTCATATCATCCTTCAGCGAATGATAAAGGCAAGGGATCAGAGGAAGGATTCCACACTCCCCTATGCTGCAATTGTTTCAAGAATCCTGCAGCATGCTAGGATTCAGCACATTGAGAAAGGGAAAGGGAAACTCACTGAGGCATTCAAGGAGGAGGAACTGCAAAGAATGGGCATTGAGAAAGATGAAGGACGATGGGTTGGAAAGGGAGCAGGAAAAACTGAAGACCTGTTCTTTGTCCCTGATGCATCCCTCCAACAAGAAGGCACTTCTGAGGCCCCTGAAAGATCCTTACCTCAGCCTTCCCAGACAATTCCATCTCCCTCCAGGCCTACTCACCCTCCTTCCACTCCCTCCTCACGAGCCAAGCCAACTAAGATCACTGAGTTGTTTGACAGTCTGTCAACACTCATTCTCAGCATTAAAGATGAGCAAAATGCCAAATTTGCTCATCTACAAGATCAGATCCATCAGTTGGCAGTGAATATGAAGGTGGTGGCTGATGCATATGAAGAGATAAGAAATGCAATTCCTACCACTTCAGCTCCACCTCAGCCTGGTGTCCCTGAGCCTACTCTGTCTCCATCCCCTGTGCCTCCAAGTCCCTTTGAGATTGCCTCCTCTGACCATGATACTGATATGGATGGTGATGGTGCTATGAAAACACCAAGTCCTGGTCCACCCTTGGACTATGGATTAGAAGGAGAAGGTCTTCAAGAATCAAGCCCTCTTGAGCCAATGCAAGAAGATGCTCTGGATTCAATTCTGTCCATTCAAGAATCAGAGCAAGTTGAAAGACTGGTTGAAGCCATTTCAACCTCTTCTGTGCCAGAAGGAGCAAGCAATGTGGAAAGGAGCATTGTGCCTGTTGTAGATTATCTTGCCATTGCTCACAATGCTCTGCTGCTAGCTCAAAGGAGAAGGCTGGAAGAAATGTTTCCTCCTGCTGAACCACCTTCTCAATCTATTGCTGCTTATGGGCTTTCAGAGCACCAAAGAGCTCAACTAGCTCTTTCTAGGCAGGAAATGCAAGTACTGCTTGAGGTCTCTGATGATGATGAAGAACCTGCTGAGCCCCCTGCACCAGTTCAGCCAGAGATTCCTTTTGCTCCTGTCCCCCTTCGTGCTGTTCCTATCACTCAGATACCTCCTCCAATGGACTTTGTTGGACTTCCTGATGATGCCAAAAAGGGGGAGAAGATAAAGTAAACTGGGAAGCAAACTGGGACCAAGCAAGCTGGAAAATCTGCTGAGCCATCTGGAAAAGGAAAGACTTACAGCAAGAAGCCAAAGAAGAAGTGATGACTTAGATCTTAGGCTGATTATTCTTGTTGTATCTTGTTTTATTTGGGTGTTTTGTATTTGGTTGTGTGATTTTAAGAACTACTCTTTAATTGGAATTTGTATTACAATAGTTTGGTGATATATAGTAAGTTCTTGATTGCAATATTTTGGGCGTTAAATCTCTTCACTTAATCTGTTATTTTGATATCTTATGCATATGTTGAGGGGGAGCTTATGAAAGCAAACCCAAGTACTAATCCAGTTTGTGAGTTGTTTTGTCATCATCAAAAAGGGGGAGAATGTTGATGAAAGAGTTTTGATGATTTTAAACCAACACTCAAGATCTTGGATTGAAGATATCAAAGGAGATCAAAGCTGTTCCAAGTGAAGATTTTCTGAGTATTTGCTGTTAGATCTCTTGTAGGATCTTTAGTTTTTGTTATGATTGGGTAAAAGGTTTTGATTTGAAGAAAAGATGTTTTCAAACTTTGATTTTATGTTAAATCCTTGAATATTTGAAAAACACCCACAAACAGACGAAGGTTAAAAGTTTAAACTAAACTGTCAAGTTAGAAATTCGAACTTTGCCTTTGGAAATTCGAATTTCGAGCTAAAACTGATTAAGTCTGAAGAGATGGCTCTCTGTCAGACGAATTTTGGTGGTTCAAAATTCGAATTTTCATCTAGTCTGAAAGAAGCCTTTCTGGTGACAGACGAACTTCACACTTCCAAAATTCGAATTTCAAGTAAAATGAAGTTTGTGAAAACCAAAGAAATTCGTCTGAAACCATGACAAAGTGCATCTGAAATCAAAAGATATTCAGCTTGAAAAATGCTCTCTGACAGACGAATTTCGAGATTCCAACATTCGAATTTTCATATAAGTCTGAAAGAAGCTTCTTTACAACAGACGAACTTTGAGTCTTCAAAATTCGAATTTCAGACAAAACAAAACTTGAGAAAATAGAAGAAATTCGTCTGAAACTATGTTAAAGTTCATCTGAGATCAAGAATGAGTTAAGTCTCAAAATTGCTCTCTGACAGACGAATGTCACCCTTTCAAAATTCGAATTTCGAAGAAAGTAAACTACTGTGTCTCTTTATACGTTCAATGGACAGACGAATTTTGGATACCAAAATTCGAATTTCGAAGACACTGTAGCAAATTGAAAACACTGTTCACACTTAACCAAAAAATCTTTCTTCTTGAAAATTCGTATGTCACATTGTGAAAATGTTTTATAAGTTTCAAAATTCGAATTTCACTTCATGAACAGACGAACTTCGTGTTGTAACGTTGAAAGCTTTAACCTTCGGTTCCTTCGAAATTCGTCTGTTGACCAACCAAAATTCGAATTTCAGTATGTCAGAAACATTAAATGCGGTTGGTAAACGGATAGTTTTTCAGAGTAACCGTTGGATAACTTCCCCAACGGATAGATTTAGTCTCTAACGGATATTTGAGACCTAAATCTATAAATACAACATCATTTGAAGTTGTGGGTAACGAATCAAACTTGTATATACCGAATTTCTGCTAAATCTTCTTCTCAAAAGCTTTTACCCTCTCAACTTCTAAACTTGTACTTAAACTTTCATATCTACTCTTTTCAAGAGAGTTATTTCATTGTAATCAATCTACTCTTCATCTGGAAGATAGATTTACTTGTGAGGGGTATTCACAAGGGGATTGAGAAGCACACAGTGAAAGTGCTTGGAGAGTTTGAGAGAGCTCAGAAACAGAGCATACTCGTTGTACTGTGGCCTTAGCAAGAAGCCCATTGAAATTCTTGCTGTATAGTGGATAAATCTCAAGAGGTGTCTTGGGGACTGGATGTAGGTCAAGTGGAAAGACCGAACCAGGATAAATTACTGAGTTTTCTTCTCCCTATCTTCACTTTTCAGCTTGCTCTGTTTTACGCATTATTTTCATTATACTGTGATATCTCCACTTACCTCACCTTGTGCAGAAAATTTTCAATCTTCCCAATTCACCCCCCCTCTTGGGAAGTCAGCCTTGCTAACAATCATCATCATCATATATATAACAATCATCCTTAACATAATCATCATCCACTATGTATCTAGCCGTGTGCATACCACGATATATAGACAAACCATACACACACACATATCGATATTGTGGTATGAACAGAAACTCATACACACACACACATATATCATAACAAACAATACAAACACTCGGTTACCAATAGTTATCAATACCACACACGCGCGATTCTACGAGCTTCTTGGGTTATCCGACATACTTGTACTCTTTCGGTCAACCAAATAATCTCTATAACATCATAATACCTTAATTAACACAATATACCATTTTCATGCATCTTTAAGTTTCTAAAGACCATCCAAACTCTAACCAAGCACACATGCTTCAGATTTCATGCTTCCACACACAATACAAGGTTAGGGTTTATCCCAAATCATGAGTAAGCCTTCTAAAACTTATACCAAAGCATCACAACCACCAAATCACACCTCATTAATCCCATTTCATCCATTTTAATCTGTAGAATTCGTCCAAAATAAAAAATTCCAACATATACCTAAAAAATCCCAACATAAAACCGAAGCAAATGGAGAAGGAGGATCATGAACCACTTACCAACAATTATCCAAGTTTTAGGAGGCCGAAAATCACTCCCAAGGGCCAAGAATCATGAACCCTAGCTCTGCTTCTTCTTTCTCCCTCTATTTTCCTTCGTTTGTTCATTTGAAATGTTTCTGGTTTATACTGATTTCTCGATCACCGTCGCTGATCTAGTTAGTTAGTCACGGCATGAATGCTCTTGGCCCAAAGAATTTCTAGAAATTGTAGCTCGCTCGCCATTGCAACCCTATCTTGTGTCGCGGTGGGGAGCTCTTTTTCTCCACTTTGATTCTTTCCTCCGTCCTATTTCCTCTAGTTCTGCATACAACACCAAACATACTTAGTTAGCTAGGAACCAAGTTCAAGATAATGTAATAAGGGTTGTTAAATTCTCCCTTCCTTATAAAAGATTTTATCCTCAAAATTTCAAATCTTACCTCACGTAAAAATCTCTGGATACATTATTCGCATAGATTATTCCATCTCCCATGTGACATCATTGGATATCAAGCTGCTCCATAGCACTTTCACTAATTTAATGGTCTTATTTCTCAACTACTTTTCCTTTATATCAAGAATTTACAACGGCATGACCTCAAAAGTTAGATCCTCTTGTACTTGAACTTCTTCATCATCAATTATGTGAAACGGATCCAGATGATACTGCTTGAGTTAAAACACGTGGAAAACATCGTGCAATCTTGTAAGATTAGGTGGTAGCTCCACTTGATATACTACTGGGCCCAATTTGCTCCAGAATTTGATATAAACCCATATACCGTGGAGAGAGCTTCTTCTCTCGAATTGATCTCCTAACATCTGTAGTAGGAGTAACCTTCAGAAACATATAATCTTTAGCATCAAACTCCAATGGTCTCCTCCTTCTATCTGCATAACTCTTCTGCCGACTCTAAGTAGGTAAAAGCTTCTATCGAATACTCTCTATTTGTTGAGAGGTTTGATTCACAATATCTAAGCCCAAAAGACTCCGCTCACTATGTTCAACCCAACACAATGGCAATCTGGACTTTCGACCATACAATGCTTCATATGGAGCCATTTGCAAACTCGAGTGATAACTATTATTTTAGGCAAATTCAACCAACGGCAGATATTGATCCCAATTGCCTTTGTTCTCCAGAACACAAGCTCACAGCATGTCTTCCAAAGTTTGAATCATCCTTTCAGTCTACCCATCAAATTGAGGATGATAAGCAGTACTGATATTCAATTTCGTCCCCATGGCCTTCTGAAGAGATTTCCAAAACTTGGATGTAAACCTAGGATCTCTGTCCAACACAATATTCATTAGGACTCCATGCAGTCATACAATCTCATTCACATATAATTGGACCAATTTCTCCATAGTAATAGTCTCCCGAATTGGAAGAAAATGGGCTGACTTCATCAACCTATCCATAATCACCCATATTGCATTATGCCCTAAAGAGGTCCTCGGTAATCCCATTACAAAATCCATGGAGATGCTATCTCGTTTCCACTCCAGGATCTCCAGAGGTTGGAATGTACCCGTTGACAATTGGTGTTCAATACTCACCTTCTAACAAATCAGACATCTTGCTACATACTCTGTGATGTCCTTTTTCATACCTGGCCACCAGTACCCTCACTTTAAATCTTGGTACATCTTAGTGGTATCTGGATGAATAGTATACCTGCTCTTGTGTGCTTCCTCCAAAATAATTTCTCGCAATCCCGCAACATTTGGCACACAAATCCGACCATAGTACCGGATGATACCATCCCCCAGTATATCAAGATCCTGAATTTCTACCATTTCAATTCATTCTCGAATGCCTAAAAGATAGTTATCCTCTAACTAAGTATAGCAAAGTTCCTCAATAAATCACTCGATACACTGATAAATCCTAATACTAGTACTTCATGATGGACATTAATGGATAACTTCATATCTTTTAGGCTCTCCAGCAACTGTTGCTCCCTTATCATCATTGTGGCTATATGCATCGACTTTCTTCTCAGCGCATCCACTACTACATTGGCTTTCCCAAGATGATACTTCAAAGTAAATTCATAATCCTTCAGGAATTCTACCTAACACCTTTGCCTTATTTTTAACTCTTTCTGATCAAACAGATACTTCAAACTTTTGTGATCACTAAATACCTCAATTAACACAATATACCATTTTCATGCATCACTAAGCTTCTAAAGACCATTCAAACTCTAACCAACTACGTATACTTCAGATTTCATGCTTCCACACACAATACAAGGTTAGGATTTATACCAAATCATGAGTAACCCTTCTAAAACTCACACTCAAGCATCACAACCACCAAATCACGCCTCACTAATCTCATTTCATCCATTTTAATCTGTAGGATTCGTCCAAAACCGAAAAATTCCAATATATACCCTTAAAACTCCTAACTCAAAATTGAAGAAAATGGAGAGAAAGGATCATGAACCACTTACCAACAATTATCCAAGCTTCAGGAGGTTGAAAATTACTCCTAAGGGCCGAGAATCACAAACCCTAGCTCTTCTTCTTCTTTCTCCCTTCATTTTCCATTGTCTGTTCGTTCGAAATGTTTCTGGTTTATACTAATTTCTCAATTCCCACCATGGCTCCAATTAGTTGGCTGCGGTGTGAATGCTCTTAGCCTAAAGAATTTCTAGAAATTATAGCTCACTTGCCGAAACGGCCCTGTCTTACGCTGCGACATGGAACTCTTTTTCTTTACTTTGATTCTTTCCTTCGTCCCGCTTCCTCCAGTTTTGCATACAACTCCAAACACACTTAGTTAGCTAGGAACCAAGTTCGGGATAATGTAATGAGGGTTGTTACAGTGAAGATTGTGATGACTCTTTGATGGCTTCATACTCTAGCAACTATTAGAATACACTTAATGTTCATAATAGAGAAAAAGAAGTGCCCATTGACATATTGTGTTAGATATAGACTCATTAAGTCCTTTCCTTTCTCAGTAACAACTATTTAGAATCTGAGTTTTCTCAATTTTGGTATATTTTGGGGTTAAAACAAAGGTATATGCCTTAATTTCATATTCATTACATTCTTATGCTCATGCTCATGTCTTAATTATTAATTGTATCTTTAAGAATTCTAAATTTAAAATCTTTTTTTATGTGTTTTTTTTCCTTTAAAAGGTTTTCATTGTTGGCACATTCATGGGGAAATAAGAATTAATTAATTATGTAATTATTTTTAAATTGCATTAATTATTAATTAGTTAGTTAAATATTAGTCAATCATCTTCTTTGGTAATTAGCAGTAAGGGGCCACTAGTCCAGCCATTGGGTCACATGGAGCACACCAACCAACCTAGGGAGGAAAGGATCATCGATGATCGGCACATGTGGTCAGATTCAACCTCCATAACAGTGCATGAGGAAAGCCTTTGTTTTTAATCTTTTTGCGGCATTTTTTAATTCTGGACCTTCTTGGACATGTGAGGATGCATGGGAGGTTATTTTGAGGCTCAGTTTGATCTTGAAATTTATAAATTCATTATTCTCATGTTCATATGCTATATGCTTGTTTTAGAGTAAGTTTGATACTATTTTTATGAGTTCTAGTAGCCATAAATGCGATATTTAATACATAAAACTATAAAACCCTAGGAATAATATTTCTTATTATTTTTAGGTAATTGATGAAGCCAAAAAACAAAAATGAAGTGAAATCAAAGCCAAGAGGAGAGACAGAATCGTATCCAATCAAAATAATGGAATTTAATCCAATTAAAGAGATGGAACCGAACCCGAATGAAGAGATAGAATCTGACCCTTTTGAGGGGATGGAATGTGATCCAAGTGAAGAGATAGAGTCTGATCCAGTTGGGATAATAGAGTCAAACCCAAGCAAAGTAATAGAGTCTGATCCTATTGAGATAATAGAGTCATACTCGATTGAACAGATAGAGTCTGATCCAAATGAATTAATGGAATCAGCCTCAAGTGGGGCGATGGAAATTGGCATCAATGAAAATGTTTGGTAACAACTTTGTTAGCAAGGCTGACTTCCCAAGAGGAGGGTGAATTGGGAAGATTGAAATTTTTCTGCACAAGGTGAAGTGGGTGAAGATATCACAGTGTAATGAAAACAACGAGTAAAATAGAGTAAGCTGATAAGTAAGGATAAGGAGAGGAAGACTCAGTGATTTATCCTGGTTCGGTCTATCCACTTGACCTACGTCCAGTCCCCAAGACAATTCATGAGATTTATCCACTATACAGCAAGAATTTCAACGGGCTTCTTGCTAATGCCACAATACACGAGTATGCTCTGTTCCTGAGCTCTCTCAAACTCTCTAACCACTTTCTCTATGTGCTTTCCCAATCTCCTTGGGAATTCCCCTCACAAGTAAATCTTTCTTCCAGATGAAGAGTAGATTGTTTACAAATGTATAACTCTCTTGAATAGAGTAGATATGAAGGTTAAAGTACTGATAATGAAGTTGAGAGGGTAAAAGCTTTTGAGAAGAAGATTCAGCAGAAATTTGGTATATACAAGTTTTATTAGTTACCCACAACTTCAAATGATGTTATATTTATAGTTTTAGGTCTCAACTATCCGTTAGAGACTTAATCTATCCGTTGGGGAAGTTATCCAGCGGTTACTCTGAAAAACTATCCGTTTACCAACCGTATTTAATGTTTCTGACATACTGAAATTCGAATTTTGGTTGGTCAACAGACGAATTTCAAAGAAACTGAAGGTTAAAGCTTCCAACGTTAAAATACGAAGTTCATCTGTCCATAGAGTGAAATTCGAATTTTGAAACTTATAAAATATTTTCACAATGTGACATACGAATTTTCAAGAAGAAAGTTTTTCTGTAAATCATGAACAGTGTTTTCAATTCTCTACAGTACTCTCAAAATTCGAATTTTGGATGCCCAAAATTCGTCTGACCATTGAACGTTCAAAGAGGCACAGTAGATCACTTTCTTCAAAATTTGAATTTTGACAGAGTGAAATTCATCAGTCAGAGACCGGTTTTGAAACTTAATTTATTCTTGATCTCAGATGAACTTTAACATTGTTTCAGATAATTTTTTTTTTTGTTTTCTCAAGTTGTGTTTTGTCTGAAATTCGAATTTTGAAAGAGTGAAATTCGTCTGTCTCAAAGAAGCTCCTTTCAGACTTATATGAAAATTCGAATGTTGCAAAGTCAAAGTTCGTCTGTCAGAGAGCATTTTTCAAACTTAATTTCTTCTTGATTTCAGATGAACTTTAACATAGTTTCAGACGATTTTCTTTGGTTTTCACAAATTGCATTTTGTCTGAAATTCGAATTTTGAAACTGTGAAGTTCGTCTGTCACTAAAAAGGCTTTTTTCAGACTTGATGAAAATTCAAATTTTGGATGACCAAAATTCGTCTGACAGAGAGACATCTCTTCAGACTTATTCAGTTTTAGCTCAAAATTTGAATTTCCAAAGGCAAAGTTCGAATTTCCAACATAACAGCTCAGTTTAAACTTTCAAACTTCGTCTGTTTGTGGGTATTTTTCAAGTAAGTCAAGATTTAACATAAAATTAAGGTTTGAAAACATTTTTTATTCAAATCAAAATCTTTTACCCAATCAAAACAAAAACTAAAGATCCTACAAAAGATCTAGCAGAAAATACTCTTCAAATTCTTCACTTGAAGCACTTTTGATCTCCTTTGATATCTTCAATCCAAGCTCTTGGATGTTGGTTTGGAATCATCAAAACTCTTGATTCAACATTCTCCCCCTTTTTGATGATGACAAAACAACTTACAAACTAGATTAGTACTCGGGTTTGCTTTCACAAGCTCCCCCTCAACTTATGCATAAGATATCATATCCGACAGATTAAGTGAAGATATTTAAAGCATAAAACATTGCAATCAACAAATTCATTCATTCAACCAAATTGTTGCAATACATCAATTAAAGATCATAACAAAGTACAACAAGAGGATTCAGCCTAAGTCTTATTCAATCACTTCTTCTTTGGCTTAGTTTTCTTGCTATATGTCTTTCCTTTCCCAAATGACTCAGCAGATTTTCCAGCTTACTTGGTCCCAGTTTGCTTTATCTTCTCCCCCTTTTTGGCATCATCAGAAAGCCCAACAAAGTCCATTGGAGGAGGAATCTGAGAGATAGGAACAGCACGAAGAGGGACAGGAACAAAAGGAATCTCTGGCTGAACTGATGCCACAGGCTCAGGGCTAGGTTCTTCATCTTCATCATCATCAAAGACCTCAAGCAGCTCTTGCATTTCCTGTCTGGAAAGAGCTAGTCGAGCTCTCTGTTCCTCTGAAAGCCCATAAGCAGCAAGGGAATGAGAGGCTGGTTCAGCAGGAGGAAACATTTCTTCAAGCCTTCTCCTTTGAGCTTGCAGAAGAGCATTATGAACAATAGCTTCAAAATCAATGACAGGCACAATGCTCCTTTCCTCATTGAGTGCAGCTTGCAGAAATGGTGAAGCAAATATGGATGCTACTAGCTGTTCAACTTGCTCAGACTCTTGGGTAAAAAGGATAGAGTCCTGAGCAACTGCTTCACTAGGCTTAAGAGGGCTTGATTCCTGCAGACCCTCTTCCTCCATGCCATAGTCCAGGGGAGGACCAGGACTTGCCTCATTACTGGAGGCCCTTGGAGTGCCAGCCGGTTCAGTTTCTTGAGTCTCAACTCCAGGAATAGGAGAGGCTATCTCAAAAGGACTTGGAGGCACAGGGGATGGAGACAGAGTAGGCTCAAGGACACCAGGCTGAGTTGGAGCTGAAGTGGTAGGAATTGCATTTCTTATCTCTTCATAAGCATCAGCCACCACTTTCATATTCACAGCCAACTGATGGATCTGATCTTGCAGGTGAGCGAATTTGACATTTTGCTCATCCCGAATGCTGAGAATGAGTGTTGACAAACTGTCAAACAACTCAGTGATCTTGGTTGGCTTAGCCCATGAGGAGGGAGTGGAAGGAGGGTGTGTAGGCCTGGATGGAGATGGAATTTGCTGAGAAGGCTAAGGTACAGATCTGCCAGGAGCCTCAGAGGTGCCTTCTTGTTGGAGGGATGCATCAGCAACAAAGAACAGATCTTCTGATTTCCCTGCTCCCTTCCCAATCCATCTTCCTTCATCTCTTTCAATACCCATCCTTTGCAGTTCCTCTTCTTTAAAGGCCTCTGTGAGTTTCCCTTTCCCCTTTTCAATGTGTTGAATCCTAGCATACTGCAGGATTCTTGAAATAATTGCTGCATAGGGGAGTGTGGAATCCTTCCTTTGATCCCTTGCCTTTATCATACGCTGGAGGATGATATGACCAAAATTAATTAGTTTCCCACGTATGATAGCTATCATTACATGAGCCTCTGCCCTTGTTATCAGATTGAAGCTTCCACCTTTGTTGAACATGATCCTGGACACAATGTAGTGCAGGATCCTCACTTGAACACTGAGGTCTGTGGGCTTCAACAGATTTATTGTGGGCCTATTCTCCCTTCTTCTGAATAAGGTGTCCAAGATGGTGCTCTCTTTGTAATTCAGAAAGAAGCCACCTTCTTCATCAGCTGTGCTAGCCTCGTCCATATACCCAGAGGCTGTGATGTCAATTTTCAGCCCATCTTGTCCTGGAATTTCCAGCACCTCGTTTAATATTTCATCAGCAAGCCAAATGGTCCTTGATCTCAAGTTGACCTCCCATTTCTTTTTCTTGTTGTTGTATTGAAGAGAGGCATACCAAGTCTTTACTACCTCATCGTCATATTTTTCAGCAATTTCCAACAGATTCTTATATCTTAACAACCATATTCCAGCATCAAAGTTGTTAGATATTAGGAATTATTCCATATTCACACAGTGAGGCTTGATTACCTTTTTGCTGGAAAACTTGGTAGAATACTCTTCTTGAATCTCAGGAGTGCTCCAAAGTGGTCGTGTAGTAAGCTCATATTCTCCAGATTGTGTAGAGGAGGAGGAAGCAATAGCAGCAGTATCAGCAGAAACAGGAACCGAAGGTTCTGCAGTTTTTGATGAGGAGGGTCCAGCTTTCTGCGAATCTGCCTTGGATGATGATTTCTAGCGTTTGGAAGGGGTAGCTTTACTGGATTCGGCCTTTCTCTTGGATTTCTCTCCTTCCTTTGTAGCATATTGAGATTTTACTGCTCTTTTTGGCCGAGCTCCAACTTTCCCTGCTCCAGGATTCTTGACTCTTGCCATTTCTCATTTGAATGTTGCAGAATATGGTTGAGAAAAGGATTATAGGGTGCGAAAAGAAGTTTAAACGGTGGGAATTGACGATTTTTGGACAGAATTTAAGAGGATTGAAGAGAGGATCAGAACAGACTCAGAGGAGTTACAAATAGGATTGCATCTGTTCAAGAGAAAACCATCGGTTTTAACGTATGTAACCGTCTGACAGACGAATTTTAAGGGGTCAAAATTCAAACTTTGGGCAGTTACAGGTTAAACCGTTTGGCAAAGCTTACTGACAGATGAATTTTCATCTGAAAGTTCGTCTGACAGAGGCTTGGATCAAGCAGAACAAGCACAATAGATGAATTTTGTTTCAACAAAGTTCGAATGTTAAAGAGAAAACAGTATCAATAATCAAGACTTCAACCAATAGACGAATTAAGCAAGCAAAACTTCATCTTTCAAGTATTCAGCATGAAGAACATGATTCAACAGACGAATTTTGAACTGAAAATTCGAATTTCTCATCTTTTGTAAAGGTTGTCCAACAGTCGTATGTTAAATGTGATAATTCGTATAATAGTGATGGACAAACATATCTTTTGAAAAGTACGTCTAACAACATTTAAAATACAAATATCATCATTAAAAACTTACAGAATGGATCCAGAACTTAGGATTTTCGTTATTTACTTCACTTTCTGGTTGTTCCACTCTGTAGTGCTCCAATCTTTCAAACTTTCATCCATTGATTCTCACAAGGAGCACCTGCAACTAAAATTAAACATACTCCGATGCTCAAGTCAGAATTAATTTTAATATTGAAAATTCTAAAGATAGAATTACACAGGAATAACTTACAGTTCATTGGGATTTACCATTCCCAATTCTCTCCTTATTTTGCAATGCCTGTCTTCTGATAGAGGTTTTGTGAGTATATCAGCAACTTGATCCTCTGTTGGGATGTACTCCAGTTTAACTTCTCCTTTTAGAACGTGATCCCTGATGAAATGGTGTCTAACTTTAATATGTTTTGTCCTTGAATGCATGACAGGATTCTTGGTGATATTTATGGCACTTTGGTTGTCACACATGATTGGTATCTCTCTCATTTTAACCTCAAGATCCTCAAGCTGCTGCTTCATCCAGATGACTTGGGCATAACAGCTTCCAGCTGCTACATACTCAACTTCTGCAGTGGATAGGGCTACACTGTTTTGCTTTTTGCTGAATCATGAAACCAGGGATCCTCCAAGAAACTGACAAGTTCCACTTGTGCTTTTTCTGTCAGTTTTGGATCCTGCAAAATCAGCATCAGTGTATCATTTGAGATCTTCTCCATTGCCTTTTGGATACCAAAGGCCCATCTGTGATGTTCCAATAAGATATCTGAAAATTCTTTTCACAGCTGTTGCATGGGTCTCTTTGGGGCATGATTGGAATCTAGCACACATACAGACACTGAACATAATGTCAGGTCTGCTGGCAGTTAAGTACAGCAGGGATCCAATCATTCTTCTGTACTGAGTGATGTCAAACATCTTCCCATTCTCATCCATGTCCAGTTTGATTGCAGTAGCCATAGGTGTTCCCATTGGCTTGGCATTCTCCATTCCAAACTTCTTTAGCAACTCCTTTAGATACTTGGATTGACTGAGAAAGATATCATCACCAAGCTGTCTGATTTGCAGTCCAAGGAAGAAGTTGTGTTCTCCCATCATTGACATCTCGAATTCTCCCTGCATTAACTCAGAAAATTTCTTGCAAAGAGACTCATTAGTAGCACCGAATATGATATCATCAACATAGATTTGGACAATGAGTAAATCTTTATTTTCTTTCTTGGTGAATAAGGTTGTGTCAACTTTGCCTCTATTGAACCCCTTTTCAGTTAAAAAATTGCTCAGTCTCTCATACCATGCTCTAGGGGCTTGCTTTAAACCATAGAGAGCTTTCTTCAGTTTATAAACATAGTTTGGTTTTGTATAATCCTCAAAACCTGGAGGTTGATCTACATAAACCTCTTCCATGATATATCCATTTAGAAAGGCACTCTTTACATCCATTTGATATAATAAAATGTTTTTCATGCATGCATATGTTAGCAATATTCTTATAGCTTCTAATCTAGCTACTGGTGCAAAGGTTTCTTCAAAATCAATACCTTCTTCCTGATTATACCCTTTAGCAACCAGTCTAGCTTTATTTCTGATTATTGTTTCAGATTCATCAAGTTTATTTCTGAAAACCCATTTGGTACCAATAACAGGATGATTTTTGGGCCTTGGTACTAAATCCCAAACTTGATTTCTTTCAAACTGATTTAGTTCATCTTGCATAGCCAAAATCCAGTAATCATCAGTTAAGGCTTCCTCAGTACATTTAGGTTCAATTTGTGAAATGAAAGCACAATTTATCATTTGGTCCCTTAACTGTTTCCTAGTTTTGACTCTCTCTTGAACATCCCCTATTACTTGATTAACAGGATGATTCCTTTGATATCTCCAAGCTCTAGGGAGTTCTTGAGATGTTTCTTCATTGTTTTCTTCATCAAACTCTTGCTCCTGGATATCTTCCTCCATGTTAACAGATTTAGATATCTTTGGAGGTTCAGTTTTACTTTTATCAGAAATGCCCAGTTTTTCAAAGTTGAAAGCAAGATCATCCTCATTGGTAACATGTTTTGAAACAGTTTCATTTTCAATGAAAACCACATGCATAGATTCTTCTACCACATTTGATCTTTTATTATAAACTCTATATGCCTTACTCCTACTAGAATAGCCTAGAAATATACCTTCATCGGATTTGGCATCAAACTTACCAAGATTTTCTTTCCCATTGTTGTGAATGAAGCATTTGCATCTGAACACATGGAGATGGGATAGATTTGGCTTTCTTCCCTTGTACAGCTCATATGGAGTCTTCCCAAGGATTGGTCTCATGTAGGCTCTGTTTATGATATAGCTTGCTGTGTTCACTGCATCAGCCCAAAACACTTGAGATAGTTCCTTCTCATTCAGCATAGCTCTAGCCATCTCTCCAATAGTTCTGTTCTTCCTTTCTACCACTCCATTTTGTTGAGGAGTCCTTGGTGCTGAGAAGTTGTGGTCAATCCCATGCTCATTGCAGTATTCCAGGAAGTATGCATTTTCAAACTCTCCTCCATGATCTGACCTGATAGACACAATAGAAATACCTTTCTCATTTTGCACTTTCTTAGCTAAGGTTACAAATGCATCAAAGGTATCACTTTTAGAGGAAAGAAATAATGTCCAAGTGAATCTAGAATAATCATCTACAATTACAAGCACATACAGATTACCACCAAGACTTTTCACCCTAGATGGTCCAATTAAGTCCATATGCAGCAATTCAAGTGGTCTTGTTGTGGTAACTACATTTTTAGATTTAAAAGATGATTTAGTTTGTTTCCCTCTTATGCATGCATTACATTCTTTGTCCTTTTCAAAAGATATTTTTGGTAGGCCAGTTACTAGCTCATTTTTAACCAGTTTAGACAATTGATTCATGTTAACATGAGCTAATCTCCTATGCCATAACCAACTATCATTATCCTGACTTATTAAACATATAGAATCCAAGGGAGGAAGTTCATCAAGATCAATAGTATAACAGTTACCATCCCTTTGAGCTTTGAGGATTACTTTATGATCACTTTTTCTGATGACCAGGCAAAACTTTGAGTCAAACAACACCCAATTTCCTCTATCACAGGTCTGACTCACGCTCAGCAAATTGTGGTTGAGGCCAATTACAAACAGCACCTCTTCAATGGATGTTTCTGGATTTTTTTCCCACAATGCCAATACTAATAACTTTGCCATATTGATCACCTCCAAAGGTCACCTTTCCTCCTTTCTTGTCTCTAAGGGTGATGAACTTCTCCTTGTCACCAGTCATGTGACTTGAGCAGGCACTGTCAATATACCATTTGTTGCTTTTCTTAGCTTTAAGATAGACCTACAAAACAATATTTATGTTTTCCTTTTAGGTACCCAAATTTGCTTGGGTCCTTTTTGGTCAGTAGATTTTTCCCTAGATGCAGATGCAACTTTGGGAACCCATTCAACTTTCCTGCCATGTCCATTTTTCCTCAAGACACAAGAGCTGGAAATATGTCCCTTTTTGTTACAGAAATGACAGGTAGTGAAGGGACTGCTAGATTGAGAAGCAGGAAGAAAATAATGCAGATAATACTTTTGTCTTGCATGCTTTGGTTGATTATATGTTTCAATGCGAGATGACATGTGATCTTTCTTTCTGTTTCTCTCAGCATGCACAAAATGTCTCATGTATGCATTCTGGTTTTCCTTCCTGATCTTTTCCTTGACAGCACATGGATCATAGCCAAGACCAGCTTTTCCTTGTGATATTCTTTGGCTCCCCATCAAGGCAAACAACATATCTTTACCTTTAGTGAGCCTAGACATGCTTTTTACTAAGTAATCATTAGTTTGCTTTAGTTTAATGCATGAAGTACAGCAAACAGATTCAGCAGCAGGTATAGATATGGTTTCAGAAAAGTTGCTCTGAGATTCTAGTTTACTAATCTTTTTCTTTGCTAGTTTTAGCTCTTTAGCAACTTTAATGAACTCATCATGAAGCTCATGAAATGCATCCAGTAATTCAGAATAGGAAGATTCAGATTCATATACCTCTTCTTCCTGATCACTGCTGCATGAGGGTGTGGCTTCTTCAGAAGCAAGTGCCATCAGACAAATGTTGGCAATCTCATCCTCATCTTCTTCTTCCTCATCTGAGTTGTTGCCCCATATAGATGAGATGTAGGCTTTCTTTTTCTTCCCTTTGTCAGCAACTTTCTTTTCTTTTTCTTACTTCTTGAGCAATTGGGGGCAGTTCCATTTTATGTGTCCCTGCTTCTTGCACTCATAGCAAGTCACAGGTTCTTTTGCCTCTTTCTTGCTTTCTCCAGTAGCTCCCTTCTTGAAGAATCTCTTGTTCTTCTTCTTGCTGTAGAATCTTCCGAATTTTCTGACCATCATAGCCAGAGTTTCCTCATCCAGCTCATCCTCTTCGTCAGATTCTTCTTCCTTTTCATCAGCAGCTTTGAGGGCAAGGCCTTTCTTTTTTCTGTCCAGCCCAGCTTCCTTGAGAGCTTTGATTTTTCCTTCATACTCTTCAAGGCTGCCAAAGAGAGCTGTGACAGAGGCCATTGATTCTCCTCTGGCTTCTTCTATTGCTGTCACCTTGGGCTGCCATTCCAGAGGGAGAGCTCTGAGTATCTTTCTTACTTTCTCAGACTGAGTGTATTCCTTTCCCAGGCTCTTCAGTTGATTCACAATGAGAGTAAATCTCTTTTGGAGCTCCTTTACCATTTCTCCTTCAGCCATTCTAAAGCTTTCATACTCCCCAATGCACGTGTTCAGTCTGTTCTCCCTGACTCCAGATGTTCCTTCATGTGCAATCTACAGAGTATCCAACATTCCTTTTGCAGTGGTGCATTGCGAGACTCTGTAGAATTCATCCTGGTTCAGGGCACTGACTAAACAATGCTTTGCTTTGAAATTCAGTAAGACTCTCCTTCTGTCTTCATCATTCCATTCTGCTTCCAGCTTCTCTTTGTATCTTCCATCTTCAGTTAAGGCCATTGGAACGAAATCTCCTTTTTCAATAACTAACCAGATGTCAAGATCAATTGATTGGAGGTAGATTTGCATCCTCATCTTCCAGTACCCATAATGCTCTCCACTGAAGCCTGGTGGTCTGTTAGTATTGTTCTCTTCAGGAAGTATACTCTCTCCAAAGCCAGCCATCTTTGTTCCCGGACTGTAAAATCCTTTGAATGGGAATCCGGGCTCTGATACCACTTGTTAGCAAGGCTGACTTCCCAAGAGGGGGGTGAATTGGGAAGATTGAAATTTTTCTGCACAAGGTGAAGTGGGTGAAGATATCACAGTGTAATGAAAACAACGAGTAAAACAGAGTAAGCTGATAAGTAAGGATAAGGAGAGGAAGACTCAATGATTTATCCTGGTTCGGTCTATCCACTTGACCTACGTCCAGTCCCCAAGACAATTCTTGAGATTTATCCACTATACAGCAAGAATTTCAATGGGCTTCTTGCTAATGCCATAGTACACGAGTATGCTCTGTTCCTGAGCTCTCTCAAACTCTCTAACCACTTTCTCTATGTGCTTTCCCAATCCCCTTGTGAATTCCCCTCACAAGTAAATCTTTCTTCCAGATGAAGAGTAGATTGTTTACAAATGTATAACTCTCTTGAATAGAGTAGATATGAAGGTTAAAGTACTAATAATGAAGTTGAGAGGGAAAAAGCTTTTCAGAAGAAGATTCAGCAGAAATTCGGTATATACAAGTTTTATTAGTTACCCACAACTTCAAATGATGTTATATTTATAGTTTTAGGTTGAGTATCCGTTAGAGACTTAATCTATCCGTTGGGGAAGTTATCCAGCGGTTACTCTGAAAAACTATCCATTTACCAACCGTATTTAATGTTTCTGACATACTGAAATTCGAATTTTGGTTGGTCAACAGACGAATTTCAAAGAAACCGAAGGTTAAAGCTTCCAACGTTAAAATACGAAGTTCGTCTGTCCATAGAGTGAAATTTGAATTTTGAAACTTATAAAATATTTTCACAATGTGACATACGAATTTTCAAGAAGAAAGTTTTCAATTCTCTACAGTACTCTCGAAATTCGAATTTTGGATGCCCAAAATTCGTCTGTCCATTGAACGTTCAAAGAGGCACAGTAGATCACTTTCTTCGAAATTCGAATTTTGACAGAGTGAAATTCGTCTGTCAGAGACCGGTTTTGAAACTTAATTTATTCTTGATCTCAGATGAACTTTAGCATTGTTTCAGACGAATTTTTTTTTTTTTGTTTTCTCAAGTTGTGTTTTGTCTGAAATTCGAATTTTGAAAGAGTGAAATTCGTCTATCTCAAAGAAGCTCCTTTCAGACTTATATGAAAATTCGAATGTTGCAAAATCAAAGTTCGTCTATCAGAGAGCATTTTTTAAACTTAATTTCTTCTTGATTTCAGATGAACTTTAACATAGTTTCAGACGATTTTCTTTGGTTTTCACAAATTGCATTTTGTCTGAAATTCGAATTTTGAAACTGTGAAGTTCGTCTGTCACTAAAAAGGCTTCTTTCAGACTTGATGAAAATTTGAATTTTGGATGACCAAAATTCGTCTGACAGAGAGACATCTCTTCAAACTTATTCAGTTTTAGCTCGAAATTCGAATTTCCAAAGGCAAAGTTCGAATTTCCAACATAACAGTGCAGTTTAAACTTTCAAACTTTGTCTGTTTGTGGGTATTTTTCAAGTCAGTCAAGATTTAACGTAAAATTAAGGTTTGAAAACATCTTTTCTTCAAATCAAAATCTTTTACCTAATCAAAACAAAAACTAAAGATCCTACAAAAGATCTAGCAGAAAATACTCTTCAAATTCTTCACTTGAAGCACTTTTGATCTCCTTTGATATCTTCAATCTAAGCTCTTGGATGTTGATTTGGAATCATCAAAACTCTTGATTCAACAAACTTTGGGAAGAAATTGATGATACCGATGGCTTTGTGGAATGGGTGGAATCTCAACAACTTGAAGCTGATACAATTCAACTAGGAGTCAATCTAAAAAGACATTATGAAGAGGTCATGCCTGATATACAATACATTCATGTGTTTCCTTCTGTTCCTTCTACTACTGCAAGTGTGCTAATTTGGCTAGTCCCAGTGTCCACTGTTCCAACCTAACCCTCCATCCTTCCTCTTTCTTTGGATGAAAGACTTCAAAGAATTAGGGAATAAAAGGCCAAGCTTGATCAAGACATTGCTAGGATGGATACTGGTGTTGCTCAAATTCCCTCTGTTCTGATGATAAAAAGGGGGAGAAAGAAGAGAAAGAAGAGGATAAGGAAAAAGAAGAGAAGAAAAAAAAGGAAGAAAAAGAGGTGAAGAAAAAGAAGAAGTCCACTCCTTCCAAGAAGAAATCTAATGAGAATGAGACTTAATATGAAGGTGCAGAAAAAGAAGAAGTCCACTCCTTCCAAGAAGAAATCTAATGAAAATGAGACTTAACTTGATTTGCTGCTTTATTTTATTGTCTTGTTTGCCATGCTTTTGCTTCTATACTTGTAATGAATACTTATAATAAATGAATTTCTTTCTGTGAACCTTGTTTATCCTTGGTGTTCTTTTTCTGTGAACTTCACTTGTACTTGGTGTTTTGTGTTCTGAAAATATACACTACATTATTTGACTTTATTTAAACTATGCACATATTGAGGGGGAGCTTTATGCAAACCCAAATACTAACAATGAGTTTAAGTCATTTTTTCATCATCAAAAAGGGGGAGAATGTTAATTCAGATGTTTTAATAATTCTAAAACAAATGAGTTTAGAGATCCAATATCAAAGGAACACAAGTGAAATGAAGAACAAAGTTGGAGTTTCCTGAAGATTGAAGAGCTGTTTCACATGCTTTAAGAAATTATTTGTAAAAAAAAGGTAGTTGAGCTTTGAATTTCAATTAACCTAATATTAAATGAGATAACTAATTGAATGATTAATTATTAGCTCATAATTTCAAAATGATTTTCATGAAAAGAGCTATCTTATAAGGATAAAACTTCAATTTTAAAATGATTCTAAGTATTCAATTGGTTTTCATGAACATGTTTTTGCTTATAGGGATAAGGTCTCAATTTCAAAGATGTTTCTAAGTATTTATCATGATTTTTAAGAAAATATTTTACCTTATATGCATAACCATTGAAAGTTATGGGGATGAAGACTCAATTTCAAAACTTTTCCAAAGTCCATTCTTCAATTTCATGAAAAGAGATTGAAGTTATCCACATAACACAGCTTAAGGATCAAGTTCTCAAGTCTATCTAAGTGGTTATCCTGATAAGGCCTATCTGCATAAGGAAATGAACAGTGAAGGCAAGTGAAATTGTACAGCCTGTTATTTGTATAACTTAGGGAGAGTATCCACATAACGCGTATCACAGAGCACTTAGACTCTTCTCTATTAAAAGATTATCCGCATAACCTATATTTTAGAGTACTTGAACTTTCCTCAGGTAAACAGGTTATCCATATAACCTAAGGAGATTATCCGCATAACTTATATTACAGAACTCATAGTTGTTCTTTAGCAAAATAGGTTATCCACATAACCTTAGGAGGTTATCCTGATAACCTTAATTTCACAAAAACTCAATTTGAGAAAAACTTAATGTTATCCTGATAACTAAGTGGGTTTTCATGAAAATGATTTTGAGCTAAAACTTAGTCATTCTAGGTAGCACGTTATCCGCATAACCTAGCTAAGTTATCCCCATAACGAAAGCTCTACGTTGAAAATAAAGGCAAACAGTTACCCATTATTCGTATAACCTGATGAGGTTATCTGCATAATCTCTATCAGATACATTTAATATGGTAGGTGAACGACTATTTTACTAAGAATAACATCTAATCTTTGTTTCCAATGGATAGTTTTGCCCCCAAAACTATAAATAGGACCTCATTTAAGTTGTTGGGCAATGGGAAAAACAAAAAATACACCAAAACTCTGCTGATTTAATTTCTAATTCATTCAAAGCTTACCTACCCTTTGTTTTGCTCATTCATTGTATATTAACTTTCATATCTACTCTTTTGAAAGAGTTTTCATTCTGTAAACATCTACACACTTGTAGAGATTACTTAGTGTGAGATTACATTAAAATAGATAGTCTTACTTTTGAGTGAGAAGACTGAGAGAACTTGTTTTAGTTCAAAGTTCATGCTGGTATTGTACTACGATCATTACAAGAACCCATTCAAATCTTGCAAAAGATAGTGGAGAAAACCCAAGTGGTGACTTGGAGACTGGACGTAGGTCAAGTGGAATAGACTGAACTAGGATAAACCTCCGAGTCCTCTTCCCTTTATTCTTTATTTCTTATGCTTTATTTTCGGTAATTTTTTAATGTCACTATTATATTTCATCTCTGCAGAAAAATTGCAATCTTCCCAATTTACCTCCCTCTTGGGAAGCCAGCTGAACTAACATGTTGAATATGTTAATATATTATAAAGTGATTATGTTATATATGTTAATAATGTCACATTATCTCTTTCTCAGCAAAGGTCATGTGTTGTATATGCTTCAAGGAGTTGAACATCAGTTATTTGTTCCACTTGTATGCAAATAGCAAGACTTGCCATGGAGGTGAGCCACGTATGTCCAATCATGGGAATAGAAGATGTTGGAGCTAAAAAACATATCAACGGATGCCCTTGATCATTTCAGGACATTTCATCCTTCATGCTGGACCAAATCCCATTTCAGTGAATACCCTCTGTGTGACGTGATCCTAAATAATATTACAAGGCATTTAATGGGAGGTTGGTAGAAGCACGTGAGCTACCTATAATTAGCATGTTTTAACTTTGAATGGATCGAACATGCTTGATGACTAGATTTATGAAGAATAGGCTTAAAATAGAGAAGTATCAAAATAAGGGAATGGGTGTTTGCCCATAACCAAGGTGCAAGTTGGACAAAGAAGTGCAAGAATCAAGAAAATGGGTGGCAAGATGATTTGGAGGTAAGTAGTTTGTGGTCTCTCACTCTTACTGCATACATACAAAAGTTCATGGTTGATCTTGATGAGAAGACATGTTCTTGCCGATGGTGGTTTCTTATTGGCATACCATGCAGGTACTTATGTTTTTTAAGGATTATATGTTAGTAAAATCAATTATTAACTTATAAAATTTCATTTATTGTGTGTAGGCATGCAGTGAGCTGTATTTGTGTGATGCGAGAGGATCCACTTGATTATGTCTATGCGTATTTAAAGATCAAGGCATATGAAGAATGTTATTCTCCCAAGACCAACGCAATCAATGGCGCAAACATGTGGGTTCAAACGGGTGTGGATTTTGTTGGTCCTTCGAAGATTTGTGTTAGACCTAGATGACCTAAAAAGTTAAAAAGAGCTCCCAATGAACCAGCAAGGCCTAACGAAGAAAAACTAACACAAGGATTTAGTGGACATCTTGCAAAACCTATGACCACAATAAAAGAACATGCAACACTCAAGCTTGTTAGGCTTCCCAAGCTTCCAGTGATGTCACACCACCTTAGAAATATTATGTTTTGCTTCTAGCTTTAGCTCTTATTTTGATGTCAGACCTACAATACTTCTAGCTGTAGCTCTCAGTTTTTCGGTTGATGTCGTTTGGTTTGCCGGCATCACTTTTAGTATAACTCTGGTTGTTGAAGTATTGTAGCAACGTTGATGTTACTATTTGTTATGTAATGGACAAATTGCAATGTCATGTTAGTTAAATGGTATTGGTATTCTGTGCTGTGTATCTTGCAATAGGTATCACTTTTTCATAATCACTGTATATGTGGCTATGCTTCATGTCAATTGCCAAATATGTTACTTTTCGTTGGGGCCACAGCTTCATGTCAACAGGGACCACATTACCATAACAATAATTTTAACACAGTTGTTTTGGAATTCAAAAAGGTTAGGGCTGAGGCATACAGATAGAAATAGAGCACACTGGATGCTCTGTTTATCTAAAATAAGCAGCTGTCTCCACCCTAAAGGAAGAAAAGAAGAACCATAGAATTTCAAGAATGCATCGTAGTAGTATTCTAAGCCTTCTTAGCCAACTAATTAGCTCATTCATTCGCCTCACAATAGACATGATGAAGGGAGATATTCCAAATTCTTGCTAATAATTCCCCACTACAGAAAGTCAAGACAGCTTGTGCTATCTACCTCTGCTGCAATAGGCAACACACAGTAGTCATCCATGTGAAGGTAGTGGAGCATTCATCTTTTTGTTCCCCCAGCAAGTGCAGCAATGCCACTTCTTTCACCTATCCACCTAATTCCAAAGATATAAATGGCATTTCACATCTACAAAGTCCCTTTTTTCATATTACATTCTTTTCAATACCATTCCATTCCGCATACTAAACAAACCCTCCAAATATGAGTAATAACTCAAGGGTGTTTTGTGTCAATAAAAAAAAAAAACTCAAGGGCAGGTGCAAAGGTAAGTTATGTGATATACATCTGATTGTATTTATTTGGATTCCAACTTTTTGCTTTTAAAAACATTCAAGTTTTTTTTGGACCATAAGAAATTCAAATTGAGCTCAAACATTACCCGAAATTAGATGTACATGTATATAGACTCAAATATGCCTATTTATAAAAGATGCATCAAAGCATACATACATACATACATATATATATATAGATCATAAATAAATATCTTCAAAGACTACTATCCATTTTTTTAACAATTTAAATATTTATTTTCCATTAATGATAATAGAAAGAATGCTATTTGCAAAAAAATGAATACTTGTATAATTATTCGCATTAAGAGTATTACAGAAAAAAAAAATTTCCTTTTCATTTATCCATTGTTTTCATTCAACTAAAATAAAAATTAAATGACCTTCTAATCAACAGTCGGCCCCCAAAAAAAATAAAATGACATTCTAATATATCTTATGCCATATTAAAGATGATTATGAATTACAAAATCAAAGTCCATACTCATTCCTATTCGCATTTTTAATCCCATCAAAATCTTTCAACAAACCAATGTTGCTTTTAAAGATGAAATGTGATTTACTGAAACATTTCATCAAATACATACACTCAATTTTTTAAAAAAAATTGAAAAATAAAAAGAAAATCCCCAAGTTACAGGTTAATTTTGAGATCCCCAAGAACAGTGAACAGTCATTTTCTTCTTTACAGACCTATAAAGGAGAAGAGAGGGAAATCCCTACTTGACGGTAATAATATGGACCCGGATATCACATTCATGGGGCCAGATTTGAACTTTAAATGTGATAAACTGTGCAAAATCAGTGTCATAATAAGGAAGAAAGGGCTGTGTCTCAATCAGGGAACACGTTCCAACACTCTTTGTAGTGCCTTTTTTATGCCTTCCTGATCAAGTGATGTAGTCAGATGTATTTCCTGCACCTGCAACCCAGTACACAATTACCATAAGAAACTAGTATGAGAATTGAGAACAACCTAAAGTGTGTTTGGCTGGGATCATTTAACGGGGAAGTGATTATTGCAAGTATTTGATTTATCACATTAAAAGCAATTACTGCAAGTATTTTATATTTCTTTCCCAACAAGATTAGTGGGAAGGGATGCCCTAGGTGCCCCATGGTATGTTGGAAATACTAGCAAAGACCCACCTACAAGAATTAATGCACAAGCCAAAGAGTGTGTATGGGGTGCCAGTGAAGTCACCCCAAAACTTAGGTTTTGGTAGAAGCAACAAAAAGTAGCTTCTGCTTTTTGAAGCTAAAACCTAGGTTTTAGGGTCGTTCACTGCCACCTCACATACATACACACAAAATCGTCAACAGTTTCTCAACTAACCTTTGAGCATCAGAGAATCACTATGAATGCCCACTAAGTAGGACTTTAGATAACTTTAAGGATATTTGAACCTACACCCATAGGTGAGGCGAGAATTTTCCTCTAGATTCTTGACCACTGGTACCAACTCAAGTTGGCTGCCAGTGTTTTAACTTATTGAACTAATTCAAGTTGTTGAATGAGTTCTCATCTCACACCCATGCCCCATCACACATATATGTCCAAGCACATGGACACACACACACACATGCACGCATGCACACATTCACATGCCTACACATAAATATTACACACATCCATATATATTATTGACAAGAGAAAATAAGGATCTAAAACTAAATTATGGGGTTGGAGAAAAATTTAAAAACAAAAGTTAACAACTCATAATTTATATAAAAAATTTAGGCGAAAGAATATATTTATATATATATAGTGTGCCTTTTTATAATTTAGTGATGTAAATTACTATATAGTCTATAAGAAAATAACTTTCTATATTATTTAATTCACAAATACAACATTTACAAACACATTTATTAACATTTTTATTTTCTATGAATTTTGAGAAGCTAAATAGTTTAATTAGCAAGATCTAATAGACTAATAAAATGTAATTAATATGATATTGTGATAATTTTTCATGTTAAGAGCAATTATTTTGATAAGATTCGTTTTAAAAAAAATAATAAGGAAGAAAAAAAAAATGAGGTTTTCATGGGCATGAAATCAACATTCATCGCACATGTAATTAGATATAAAAATGAATAAAAAATAGAAACCCAATTTAAAGAGAAAAAAAAGTATTAGCCTTCACAATAATCAATCAATAACACAAGATACCAGAATTATTAGAAGTGTGTTTGAAATAGTTGTCACAAAAAAAATAAAGAGTTTTCATTTTCAATTAAAAAAATATCAATAAAAGTGAAAATACGAATCAACCAGAAATAGTGGGGTACAGAATCAGGATTATCCAAACAAGGAATTATAAAATGTAACAAAATTGAATTACAACAGTTTATATTTCTTGCATTTGAAATGCCATGGAATTCACAATTACCAAAAAAAAAAAAAGAAAAGAAAAGAAAAGAAAAATTGGTCATTGTTATGGGAATATGTAGTAGGGCCTCAAAGGAAAATTACCTGCCTTCCAGCCCGAGCAAGGAGAGTAAACCTTTGATCAGTGGGAGGTGCCTGCAACAATGATAGACGCAGAAATTATAACAGAAGACAGAAATTAACATAAACATCTTAGACTATCCAATAAGAACTGAAAACTTACATTAGAGAGCCAAAGTTGCAAGTCTTGTGAAACCACCCGTCTTTCAAAACCTTGACGGCTGATTCTGGCATCATCTATGCTGCAACAGCATATCATCACAACCAGTTGCAGAATCAAAATTATAGTCGATGGAGTAATTCATGCACATAAAAGACAATTGGTTTAGCATATTCCACAAAAGTACACAAATGTAATAGACAGTAATAAAGAATGCTCAGTGGAATTATGCCTCAAATTACACATTGCCAAAGAAGGAAAACAACAAAGCCATATTTTTTCCAGCAACCCAAAATAATGAGGTTCAGGTTATGAAAGAGTCACAACGTTAATTTAAAAAAAAAGAAAAAAAGGAAGAAAGAAAGAAAAAGAAACTAATATGCAAGTTTCTTATATCTTTGCTATCAAATTCAGTAAAAAAAAAAAAAAGATGATAACCAGATGTTTTCCTAATAATAGCATCACGAATGTATAATTAGTGCAGACAGAAGATACATCGTTCTCCAAATAAACTACACAATTGTCATGTTATATAAAAATTATATAGATGTCATAATATACACCTGACGACAAAAATATAAAGAACAAAACCTAAGTTTGAACATTGGGTTTGAATGAGTAAAGTTCTCTCCCTAGTTAGTTGACATGTCAAAGAAATTTATAGGATTTTTTTGCCTAGCCACACAGTTTGGAGAATAATAATTTGGCAATGGAAGCAATTCCAGACAGATATACGGCATTCAAAGTTTACACAATGTGGATCCACCAATGATCCAAAATAGAAAATTTTATTTGGGTCACTTGCTGTAAAACTACCAACTTCCCATCCACCCATAATTAATAACTAACAAGCATAGCATACACAAATAAGTGAACAATCATACAAGTGCACAATTGTGAGTAAGAGAGTAGAGCTCTACATTTTATAGAGCCCATTGTATAAACATTTGCAAAGGGTAATGTTATATTATTACCCTAAATATATTGACTGAATAATGAGCTCTTTATAATTGTATGCCAATAAGAGATAAGTAACTGTGATCTGAATTAAGGAAGTCACTGGAAGGAAGGGAATGAGTTATAATACCATGAAGAATGACCTCTGAATAATTCGTATATGTTCTGAATTATTTACAACCACTACTTACATCTATTAATAGGCCGAGAAACAGGAAAAATAAAATAATTCCCCATTTCCCCTGACACTTGACCAAAGAACAGAGAAGGAGGAAAAGGACAGGACACTGATGAATATTTTTTTTTTTTTGAAAAAAAATCTCAAAAAGAAAGAGAAAGATGACTAGAAAATGAAAGAAGAAATCCCCCTTACACTGAAAATAATTAGGGCAAATATCAAGAATTCTGCATTAACAAATAGGGGCGTTCATCTGGCCCAGCCGCCTAGCAAGCCCAATCCAGGCTAGGCTAAAAAACAAATTTAGTGATGGGTGGGTTGCTAACTCCTTAATTTCAATGATGGTTCAAGGCAAAAGAAGCAAGGTAAAACTATTAAAAAACATTTAAGGAGACCAAAAGTTAGAGGTAAAGAGATGTTACAGTCTGTTAAAATGACAACAGTACTCATTACCAGCTTTAAAAACACCCAAGTAATTTTATTATGCTGAAACCATCTTGACTTTGTACACACACATATTACAACAATCAAGGTAGACATTAAATGCTCAATCACTGGGCTCAAAGGACATAAAGAGAAAATTTTCTCTATAGGTTGGTGATCTACCTTTCATAAAAATTTACTTGATTGCACTAAAATGAGTATGATCCATAGTACTTAATTCTTCTAAATTTGCAATCTTCTTTTGCTACATTAACAAGTTGTTTTGCTTTTTTTTTTTTTTTTGGCTGAATTTTTTGCTCATTTTTTGCTGAAACAAGTTATTTTACATTTGTCATCTAAATATCTTTTCTTCAGGACAAGGGGGAGTAGAACTAAAGTCTGGGGGCAAAACTTCACAAGGCTAGAAATATATTTATAGGCACAATCAAAAGATTCTGATCATTAAGGGAGAGGAGGGAGGTCAGGTCCCCAGAGGTCCCTTGTATCTGAACATTATAATATACTACATAATCAAATTTTTTTTGTTCCCAGAAAATTAGAGAACAATAGTTTCCATTCAAACTGGAAGAGTTATGGAGACAAATAAAAAGAAGGAAACTAACCCATCTTCCTGTAGTAGCTCTTCCAGTATTGTTTCAAGGCCAGGAAGAGGCTCAATATTATTGCTTGTCCCATCACTTGAAGAGTCAAGATCATCTGAACCACTCTGCAATATAGAATTTATTAATGGGGAAAACTGTGTTATTTTTTATTCCAGTGAATATCTTTTAGCATTTGTCTATCCTAAGAATGAGAGGATCAAATCTTGAACATAGCATCTTGCACTGATAATCAGGATTGAAAGACCAAGCCATGTGACCTTAAGGGATCTATAAAACTTGAACATTCAGCAAAATCCAATAGTCAGGATTTTCTACTCTCAGTCCAATGATAAACTACTCTTACAAGGAATGAGACAAATTCCAAGTGTCGTATCTTCCACAAATGGTCAAGATTTAAACCACTTCACCAGACCACGTGAAAAAGTCACATCACTTGTTGTTTCAATCCCAATCCTTCGTGCAAGATTCATTGGTTACGATTGGCTTCTCTCACTCTCACTAGAAATTAGTGCTTTCATACCAATAAAAATAATTACAAACCTGTGGTATTACTTTATCAAGAGTTTCTAGAAGTGGATCTTCTTCTAATTGTTTTATTGATAGCCTAATCCTTGATTTTTCTCTGCAACAATTTAAATGAAAATAATTAATGCTAAAAGGTTACTTTCTTAAAGATGCTCAAATGAAACAAAAGAGAAAAATGTAAAAGTTATCAAGCTGAAATCTTTTTCATTTTTTTGAGATACAGACATAAAAATTACCCACTGTGATTCACTAAATTAAAAAACACAAGATTCCGTTTACAACTCTAAAGATGCTAAACCAACAACAACAACGTTAGCCTTATCCCACAAAGATGTTACATCAATGTAGTTTATTATAATACTTGGGAATATGGAAAACAAAGAAATCTTGTCACTCAATGATTCAGAGTATGGATTTATTTAGTGTTCTAGAAATAAAATCAATAGGAAATTCTTTTAACAAGTTTAATTACTGGGAAACTCACCGATCAACACTAGTAACTTTGACCCTCACTTTATCACCTTCTGTTAAGATGTCTCTAACATCATGAACTAGATCCCAAGAAACTTCCGAGACATGTACTAGACCAGTGAGGTGATAATAGCCTGCATCATTCTGTGATGTCACTTGTAACTTTTCGATTATATAATGAAAAGGAAAACTAGAACCTTATGAGTTCTACATAGTACTTACCGTCAGGGAAGCGCAAATGAACAAAAGCACCATAGTCCTCAACAGAACCAACCTTAGCTTCAAAAATATCCCCAACCCTGACCCGTTCAGAAAATCTGGACCAGGCAGCTTCCTTTTCAGAGAAGATCAGTTTCCTTTTATCCTCATCTACTTGAATTACCTAAAAGTACAAAAAATTGCAATCATTTGTAGATTAAATACAATCCCTGATTTATATCTGCTAATGAGGGTTGAAAATTTATAAATTAATACAATACAACATGAAATAACATATGCTGACATCAAAACATTGTAGTAACTGACAAAGAGAAGGATGGAAGGGAAGGAAAACAACAAAGAGATCATGTTAAAAAAATTCATATTTGGTCAAGGAATCAGAAATTCTAGCTTAGTCATAATTGCATAGTTTCATACAAAAAAAAGGTCAATATTTGCTTCTATGGTGAGACAAGGATTTCTGCTCATGCAAAAAGACAGTTTGCCCACTGATCAGGATATGCAAAAGATGGGATGTAGGGGGAAAAAAATGTAGACAACAGATGTCAATTAAAAGACAAAAGGGACAAATGTAGAACTTTATTCGCAGTAACAGAGGAGGATTTATAAAATAAAGACCTTAAGGTCTCTAATGCTGCTCAGATTCCCAGAATTTAGCAGGGATGCCCAATCAGGTGTTAATAATGTTTAATAAACATATAGAACAAAATTATTACAAATCGAACAAAAAGATATGAAAGTGAATTAATTAATGTAATTAGATGCTGGCCTATGCATTGCTCAGAGTTAAGGAATGAGCCACAGTATTTGCAGATTATGAATAATGCGGTTGCCATAAATTTTGTATTGATTACCTTCATAGATATGACAGAACCAACTAAACTTTTTGCAATGTCCTGAATAGATTTGTGTGGCTCTACAACAAAGTATCAGTAACAATAAGTCAGCAATCTATACTCCACCTGCCATTACAGCCAACCAGCAACTAATCTATATCGTTCCACTTGCAGATAACTCAACAGCAAACTTAAGATAATAAAAAGAAAAAAAATGAACTAATGCTGAAACAAATACAGTGGCCAGCAACTTTCAATTAAAGATTTTATATTCCAAAGAATTCACAGAAGGTGTATCAATAAAGGGCATCAGCTGCAGGATATGGACAAGGGTTCATTTATGCAAGTTCTTGACAAGCATTGTTGAAGAACTATCAATTATTGTAGGATATTGTATAAGTGACTTCAGTGCTACAGTGTCCACAATAAAACTACCATTAAGAATGAGAAAAGGCCTTTTTAGTCAGTTTTCCGACTAATAGAACATGAATATCATTAGCATATATATATATATATATATATCAAATATCTAGTGACTTGGGCTACTAATATTGAATTTTAAAAAAAGTTATTCATAAAGTTTAGAGACTGTAGCTATTATATTTTTTAACTGTTACAATTATAGCTATTAAATGATTTCACTTTCATTGATAAATCCTGGCCAATATATTTCCAAACTACTTTAAAATAAGACATGGGCTGATAATTAGGAGCAGAAAATCAAACCGTAAGCAATACAAACTCAGTCATTGAATTAAGTCACATAATGATGCATGGAATTATCAGGGGAGGAAAACAGAAACATGGAAAATATGTATACCTTTACATGAATGCAAGGGGCTCAACTGTGGGAATGGGAGAAACCCTAAAAGAGAATAAAATCGAACCAATAGTCCTCCCCCATTAAAACCTTCAATTCTGCCATCATAGATGGACCCACTATCTTTATATGCCTTTGCAGCCTTCCAATCAGCAGATCTCTAATTCTTCGCCGAAATCAAGTATTAGAACATATGGTGATCAAAACCAACATCAGTGCAAAACAAAAGTTATGGTTTGCTAAACTACTCGTAAGTCACAATTTAAGTATGTAAAGAGAGAAGCATTTATAAGATACCTTTTAAATTGTGATCTATCCAAATAACCAGCTGTTTCTGTTAAATAATCAATCATGCATCCTACTTAAATCTTGGAACGATGAAGCTCCTATATTATAATAGATCCAATTGCAAAGGGCTCATCTTAAAGTATAAAATAATAGGATTAATAAATGCTATGCATATGACTACAACTAAAGTTACCTTCCAAACTTTAAAAAGAAGCAAGTTCACAGTATGCTTTACAGAGAAACAATTTCTTAGTTTATTATTTTCATTTCTCGCATCTCTTCACTCTTATGCACATACAACGCAAACTCAATAAGTCCAGGTGTTTCTGTTCAAAATTCATAGATGCCATTATCTCATGCAATTCCACGAAACCAAAGATAATGGGAAATTCCGGGTTCTTTGTCTCAACTATTTATATTCCTTTTATCAATCGAAAGAAACCAGAACGACCAATTGGCTTAAAACCCCTCAATTATAGAAACTGCAAAATCTTATAGGACCAACAAAGGTTGCCAATAAGCGTTACAACTACAATTATTCACCAGAGCTCTCGGTACTCCAAATTGCCACACTCACAACGAAATTCTACAATCAAAATGTATTCGGAATTGAGGCAAATGGAAAGGCATGACACACCCGAGCTAGACCAGCAGCATCCGGTGAGGAGGACGGGTCATCATCGATTCGACTCTCGGGATTTTCATCAATCTGAGTATTACCAGAGACGGAGACTTTAGCAGTATGACAACAGGGCCTTCTCACAAGCGACAATTTGTGGGCATTTTTTGAGAAATTGAATTGATTCAAAAATGGAAAGGAGATTGAGGGCGAAACGGAGGCATCGGAAGAAGAAGAGGAACGTTGTGAGAAGAAGGAGACGGACGGAAAGGAGCCGAGCGTCGCAGTGAACATTGGCATAGCCCTCATCTCATGTGAGAGAATGAGCGGAAACAGAGCAGAGAGCGTACTCACTTGAGTTGAGTAGGGACGTGGGCGTGTGGGTATAACAGGCCCTCGTTTTGCCCACTTCTTGTGGATTTGAATATTCCACGTCTCATAATAATTTTCCCAACAAAATCTCTTTGGACAAAGACAATTATAGTGTTAAAGATTAATTTACTAATGCATTATTTTTTAGCCAATGCTAACGCAATTTTTAGTTGGATGGATAGAGATTTTAATGTTATCTTAGAAAAGAAAAACAATAATAAATAGATGGAATACAACTGTGACACCTTCTATTTATAGGTACATATTTATAATTAAAAATTTAAAAAATAATAATAATAATAAAGATAATATGAGATATTTTGGGATAACTAAAAATATAATGGGATAATGGATAATTACCATAATCTATTATTCATAATACTCCTCCTTAGATATCCATTATCAAAATATTATGCCTCGTTAAAATCTTACCAAGAAAATAGTGGGGCAAAACCCTAATGAAGAAAAAAGAGTACATAATATGTTCATGACACTAGCTCATTAAAAACCTTGTTACAAAAAACCCATTGGAAAAAAAAACATGGTCAAGGAAAAATGAGTACAATGTATATAAATTCCCCCTCAAAACGATATCAGTTGATGGTTCTAAGTCTGTGAACTCTAATGTTATAAACAAGTTTCTCAAATATTGTAGTAGGAAAAGATTTGGTCAATAAATCTCCCAAATTATCACTGGAACGAACTTGTTGAATTTTAATTTCTCCATTTTTCTTAAGATCGTGTGTGAAGAAGAATTTTGGTGAGATATGCTTTGTTCTGCCTCCTTTGATGTATCATTCCTTCAACTGTGCGACACATGCAGCATTATCTTCAAAAATGATTGTCAGGATCATTGTTCTAGAAGACAGACCATAAGTTCTTTGTATATGATGGACTATAGATTTTAACCAAATGCATTCTCGGCTTACTTCATATATCGCTATAATTTCTGCATAATCATATGATGTTGCTGCAATAGTTTGCTTCAAGGATCGCCTTGAAATAGTTGCATCACCATAAGTAAACAAGTAGCCTGTTTGAGACAGACTATTGTGGGGATTAGACATGAATCCAGCATATGTATAATCAACTAAATCTAGCTGAATTTTGTTAGAATATAATAAATACATATCCATAGTACCTCTAAGGTAGCATAGGATATATTTGACTCCATTCCAATGCCTTTGGGTTGGTGAAGAACTATATCTTGCTAATAGGTTAACAGAAAATGATATATCTGGTTATGTATGATTGGCGAGATACATGAATACCCCATTTGCACTAAGATATGGTACTTCTAGACCAAGTAGTTTTTCATCCTTTTCCTAAGGTCTAAAAGGATCTTTGTCCTCATCCAAAGATCTAACAATCATTGAAGTGCTCAAAGGATGTGATTTGTCTATATAAAATCATTCTAAGACATGTTTTGTATATGCTTCTTGATGTTCAAAAATACATTCATTTAAATATTCAATTTGTAATCCAAGGTAAAATTTTGTTCTTCCTAAATCTTTCATCTCAAATTCTTGCTTCAACCAATTCACAGCTTTTGTGAGCCCTTTAGGAGTTCCAATTATATTTATGTCATCAACATAAATTGCAATTATAGCATATTTATTTCCAAATTTTTTTCATGAAAATACATGGACAAATAAGATCATTCTTATATCCTTTCTTGAGCAAATATTCACTAAATAGATTGTACCACATACACCCAGATTACTTTAACCCATAGAGAGATTTATTCAACTTAATTGAGTATTGTTCTCAAGAATTGGAATTGTATACTTCCGGCAATTTGAATCCTTCAAAGAGTTTCATGTAAATGTCAATATCAAGTGAGACATATAGATAGGCTATAACAACATCCATCAGACGTAAATCAAGCCCTTTACATGCTGCCAAATTAATCAAGTATCAAAGGATAGTTGCATCCACCACAGATGAATATGTTTCTTCATAATCAATATTAGATCTTTGCAAAAAACCTTGAGCAACAAGTCATGCTTTATATCTTACAATTTCATTTTATTTTCACACAAAGACCCATCTATATCCAACAGGTTTCACATCTTTAGGTATGCGGACTATGGGTCCAAAAACTTTACTTTTTTCAAGAGAGCTTAACTCCACTTCCATTGCGTCTTCCTATATTAGCCAATTATCTCTTTATCTGAATTCTCTAACAGACATTGGTTCATGATCCTCATTGTCATTCATCAGATTCAATGCAATATTATATGCGAAAGTATCGTCAACATTAACTTTCTTTCAATCCCATGGGATTCCATCTATGGCATAATTTATTGAGATCTTGTTATGTTCATCCATTTCAAGTGCCTATGTCTTATCTAGAGTTGAGACATTACTTATGTCTAATGACTCTTCTGGAGTTTCCTTTTCTCGATTTGACAATTTATATCCTTAGCTCCTTTCCTTTTTCAAGGATTTTTATCTTTGGAATTGATGGGTTTACCACGCTTCATGCAAGCTTTAGACTCATTTATGGTAGACTGTCCGACAGGGATATCAATCTTGACTGGAGCATTAGCAGCTGGAACATATGATTTAGTCACTCTTTTTAGGTCAATAAACGCGTTTGGCAATTGATTTGCTAAACTTTATAATTGAATTATCTTTTAAACTTCTTGTTCACATTGTTTTGTACAAAGATCTAAATGAGACAAGGATAATTCATTCCAACTAATTTTTTTCTCTAATTGCTTCTTCTCTCCTCCCAATGTTGAAAAAATTGATTCATCAAAGTGACAATCAGCAAAAGGTGATATGAATAGATCTCCTATTGATGGTTCAAGATATCTTTTATTGATGGAGATTCATATCTAACATATATCCCTAACATTCTTTGAGTTGCTATCTTAATGCATTGTGGTGGAGCAATTGGCACATAAACCGCACACCCAAATACTCTTAGATAGGAAATACTAGGTTTCTGACCGAGAACCATTTGTAAAGGAAATGATTGTTTGTAGCTTGTTGGCCTGATGCGAATCAATATTGAAGCATGCAAAATTGCATACCCCCAAACAAATATTGGGAGTTTTAACCTCATAAGTAATGATCTTGCAATTAATTTCAAACGTTTAATAGGTAATTATAAGTCCATTTTATGTATGAACATGTGTTATAGGATGTTCAATTTCAATTCCAATGTGCATACAATAATCATTAAAGGCTTGTGATGTAAATTCAACAGTATTTTCAATGCATATTTTCTTAATTGGATAATCAAGGAATTTAGCCCTTAGTCGAATTAATTGGGCAAGTAGTCTTGTTGTGAGTTGACAATAAACAAGCATGTGACCATTTAGTTGATGTATTGATTAAAATTATAAAATATCAAAATGGTCCACATGGTGGATGGATTGGCCCACGAATATCGCCTTGTATATGCTCTAAAAAGCTTTCTGATTCACTTCCAATTTTAGTTGTTGATAGTCAAATAATTAATTTTCCTTGGGAACAAGCAGGATATGAGAAACTATTAGATTGAAGAATTTGTTGGCTCTTCAATTTATATCCATGTGTATTTTCTATTATCTTTCGCATCATAATTGAACCGAAATGGCCCAATCGGTCATGCCAAACAAAAAACATAGGATTTGTAAACTTCTGATTTACAATTGCATGTGATTTAATTGTACTAATATACGTGTAGTACAAACTAAAGGAAAGTGTAGATAATTTTTCAATAAATATCTTTTATTTGAGATAGTTCTCGTAATATAAAGATACTCAATATCCTTTTCATTAGTAGTCTCAATATAATATCCATTTTTGTAAATATCTTTACAGCTCAATAAATATCTATGAGACTTAGAGAAATATAATGCATAATCCATTTGCAATTTCAATCCTCTTTGTAATATTATATTGACTCTTCCGAAGCCTTCGATTAGTTTTGTGCTATCGAATATGATACTAACATAGGCTTCTTGCATTACTAAATCGGAAAAATATTTCATAGCTTTAAGAATTGTATACATTGTAACACTATCTGCAAGGCATATATCATCATAGTTAATGTTGGTACCAACCAATGGAATAGTCATTCTTCAACAACATTAAAAGGAAATAAATAAATAAATATTAGAAAATATGTAAATCATAAATTTATAAACATTTAATATTCTAACAATGCTTAAAACATAAATTCCAATGAAAAGAAAAAAAACTTAAATGTTCTAGAAAAGACAATGCATAAAATATGCAAACAAAATTTATTTATTTATTTTTAGACAGTTCCATCACCAATCATGTGATCATTCCATCAATCTGGGTCAGTAAAGAAATCAGTAACATCTAAGTGAAAAACACCCATATTTTCATAATCATAATCACTGTCATAACATGCAAAGTTTGTCTCCATTATATTTTCCTTTTTAAAGGATTCTTAGATAAAGATTAACAATGTACTTTGGGGTACGACAATTACGAGACCAATGACCAATTCCACCATAGTGGTAGTATTTATTTTCAATATTTTGTTGGTTTGTCCACCCTTTCTCTTATTATTTTTCCCACTTTGTCTCTTTGGGTGGAAATTTAGGGCATGTTTGATTCTGTTTTTAAAAACAATTTTTCTGTTTTTGAAAATAGAAAAATAAAAAAAACTTGTTTGGTAAACCTATTTTTTATAAACTGTTATGAGAAATAAAAAAAATATAAGAACAGAAAACTCAGAATAACTTTAATGTATTTTGTAGTTTTTGTTCTGAAAAACACAAGAAAAGGTGAAAAAACACCCACTTTATTAATGGTAAAGTTATAAATTTTGAATAACTCATCTATCACTTACTAATTATGATTTTAATAACAATTATTCAAACAGATTTTTTTATTTTCTTGCTTTCAAAACTTATTTTCAAAAACAATTTTACAAAATTGTTTTGAGAACAATAAAACAGAAAACACTGTCAAACAGACCCTTATGTTCTACATATTGCCACTTTGATCTGATCCCCGTCCATGACCATAACCACGACCATGTCCACGGCTGCGGTTAGGACCATGACCATGAGATTGCCCAAAAGTGTGGTTGTCATGAGTTACTACATTCACTTCCAAGAATGGAGTAGTGCTAGTGGGGCGTGACTTATGGTATTTCATCAAAAGTTCATTGTTTACTCAGCGACCAAAAGACATGATATCAGTTTAGAATATTTCTTAAAGTCCTTTTTACGATACTGCTGCTACAGGAGCATATTGGATGCATGAAAAATGAAGAATGTTTTTTTCTACCATGCCAGTATCAATGACTTTTTCTCCACATAATTTGAGTTTAGAACTGATTATAAACATAGCTAAATTATAATCACTTACAGTTTTAAAATCCTGTAAGCATAGATGCATCCATTCATAATAGGCTTTAGGAAGAATGATAGTTGTTAGATGGTAAAACCTTTCTTTTAGGCTTCTCCAAATAACAAGGGGGTCTTTTATTGTAAGGTACTCAGCCTTTAACCCTTCATGGAGGTGGTGACACAGGAAAATCATTGCCTTTGTCTTTTCTTGTTCGGATACGGTATTCACTTCTTTAATGGTCTTGTCAAAACCATTTGCATCCAAGTGAATTTCAGTATCCAAAACCCAGGATAAGTAATTCTTTCCAGTAATATCCAGTGCTACAAATTCAAGTTTTGCTAAATCTGACATATTTGTACTATAAAAAAATAATAAATAAGTTAGGACTCATTTACTAAGAATAATTTTATGATTTATGAAAAATTAAACTTATTTACATTCAATAAATAAATGAAAATAATTAATAGAGTAAGTAATAAAATTTATGTGTAAACACACAATAACATTTAATATGGGAGAAAAGAAAATATGACATATAGAAAGAGATTATTAAGTATCCTCAATAATAAAAAAATCACTTAATAAGAAGTATTTTTTATTTTATTTTACCCACATTTTTTTTAATTTCCAATGGTTTAGAACAAAAATAACAAACATATAATTTTAACTAAGCAATAAATAAATAAATAAATTTAAATGTAGATGTCTTAAGGATCTACTCTGTATTATATGTGTATAGCTTCAAAATCTACTTTATATCCTATGTGGATATCTTTAACATCCACTCTATAAATTTGAATGTAAATATTTTCTAAATTTATAATATGTTTTGTACGAATGTCTACAGGATTCGCTTTATATTTTTATGTGAATAACTTTAGGATCTACTTTGTATTTTATTTATATGGATAAATTCAGAATCCACTTTATATTCTATGTATTTATTTATTTTAGGAATTTAATTATACCACATACTTCTAGATATGACATATCTTTTTCTATTCTTAATAGATAAAAGGAATTTTTTTATTATTATTAAGAGAGATGGAGAAGAAAAAGAATAAGAAAGTAATTGTACAAAGAATTAATTTAACAAATAAATAGTAGACTGATGTAAAGAACTTTAACAATAAATCTAACAACACATATTAAATAAAAATACCTAGATGATGAAGATTGGCTCATTATATATAATTAAGTGTGCCTCCATCTCTTTTAGAGATTTTCATTAGTATGAGTATTAATCTCTAATCTCATTATGATAGAGGTATGTACAATTAAGAATAAAATTACCCATCTTATGATAAAAGCTAATTATCTGTTGATAATGTGTTATAAAATAATAAAAAAGAGAAGAGAGAAAAGTTAAAGGAGAGAGTGAGAGAAAAGAGAGAGCTTTCTAATTAATTGATGTGTGTAGAATACAACTAAGATGCCTTTTATTTATAAGCACATGTTTATAACTGAAAATTCACAAAATAATAATAATAAAGATAATATGAGATATTTTAAGATAACTAAAGATATAGTAGGATAATGGATAATTACCATAATTTATTATTTATAATAATTTATCCATTTTAAATCTTTTTATATTTTAAATATAATTCATCTATATTTTATTTTAAAAAAATAAAAAAATTTTATTTTATTTGATAAACAAATGTTATATGTATATATATTATTTTTTCTAAAAACATGCATTATTTATTATAAATTTAGTTAAAAGTAATTTTGAAATATCAAAAAGGACCCAAACTAATTTAATTATCATAATTTTTTGTTGCCCACCCATTTTCCCTCCAAATTTTCACACTGAAGGGATGCAAAATTTTACTCCCTAACTTACTCTTTGATTGATTTGAGGGATTTGGAGGAAAGAGGAGGGAAGGGAAAATTAAATTTTCTCTCATTTGTTTTAATAAATAGAAGAGGATGAAAAATTAAAATTTTTCCTTATTTTATTCAATAAATAACAAGCAAGGAACCTTCATTTTCATCTTTCCCCTCCCTTTTAAAAGTATGGGTATTTTGAGTAAAAATGGGCAAATCTTGTTTATATTTATTTATTTTTCCTCACCTCTCCTCCTAAATCAAACAAGACAACATTAAAATTCATCATCCTCCTCCCCTCCAACAAAACCATAAGCTCATGTTTGATACAAGGGAAGGGAGGGGGAGGGGAGCACTCCCTCCATAAAAACTGCTCATTCTAAATAGAGGGAGAGGAGTTGCTGTTTGAAATAACAATTTGAGAGGAGGGCCCCAAAAGTGTCCCCTTCGAAATTTGGGGGCGAATGGGACACTTTTTTTCCCCCCAAATTTTGGTTTTTTTTTTAATTTTGATCTTTTTTTTAATAAATAATATTTTGAAAAATAGAAAAAAATTTATTAAAAAACTTCAAAACATGAAAATATTTATTTGAATATCCTAATAAAAAAATATTGTACCCAAGTCTCATATATCAAAAAGTAAGTATAAAAAATTTCAGTATTGAGTATAAAATTGTGGAGTATGCGTATAAAATATTAAAGTATAATTTTATACTCAACATTCAAATTTTTTATACTCATAAAAATGATAGAAAACTTCTAAAATTTTTTATATTCAAAGATAAAATGATCAAATTGTTATTAACTTCCCTCCCCTCCCCTCCTAAACCAAATAATAAATTATGAAAAATCCTCCCCTCACCTCAATCACCTTTCCTTCCTTTTCCTCTCATTCCCTCCACATCTCATCTCTCTTCTTCTCCCCTTCCCTCCATTAAAATTCCTCCCCTTCCTTCCCCTCTCATCCCTCCTACCAAACACTCCCTAAGAGAATATTAAAATCCTTCTCTTTCTCTCCCCTCCCTTCTCCTCCCACCATTAAAATTTTTCATTTCCCTCCTCTTCCTTTCATTAAAATCCCTTCTCTTTCTTCATTGAATCACACAATACCTTATTGAATTAAATCAGAAAATTTTTTTATTTTCCCTCTCCTCCCCTCCCCTCCCCTCCCCTCCATTGTTGAGCCAAGGGAAAATTTAATTTTCTCACGCATCCCCTCCTTCCCCATAAATATTTGTTTTAATTAAAATATGATTTATATATATTATAATATAATAGTGAAATTATACATTGGATTATATTAAAACTAGACACACCTTCGTGCATGTATAGAATCTGCAACCTTCGCGCACATTCTTTGAAGAGATCACTTGCATAAACATTAAAATAACAACAAAATTACGATAATTTTGATTCTGACTATAAACTTAAGTCAGCGTTTTGAAACATAACCTGAAATAGGATATGATATTTTAAAGATGCGAATCAATTTGAGAAATTTGGTCTGCGATAAATTCATCAATTCCGCTGAATACTGATAGTTATGATTGTTGATGAAAGTCAATGAGTTTGGAATCAATGACTTTTGATTGAGATTAGTGGATAATCTGGGTCATAGTTTGCTAGCAGATGGTGGAATTGCCGTTTTGAGTAATGATGTTGCATCAATAAGTTGGTACTATCTAGGAATTGGACGATTGTTTGAAGCCATTGGGCAATTTGTTAAGAAGATTAAAGATGACTAAAATATGAGTTAAAAAGAGCTCATAACGTAGGATTTAGTGGGTCATGAAGTACCATGTAAAGTAGCTTTGTTAGTTTCTGTGTATGTTGTTTTGCTTTTTAGTTTTTGTTTTGTATAAGATGTGTTTGTATTAATGCTTTCTTGTTTAGGTTGTTAGTTCTTATAGGTCCTGTGACTCCCTTAAATTACGAAAAAAAAAGATTAAAAATGACTTAAGATGAGTTCCTGTTCCACTTGGAACTCGTGTTTGTTTTGTTATCTCTGTGGTTGTGTGTGAGCACTTGATATATATGAGGAAGTTATGCAAAGGCAGGAGTTGGTGGAGATAGCGTTCTATGAATGTTTGTTATGGCGAATTGTAATTGGTTCATTTCTGCTATGTTGTGTAATGTTTTAGAGGTTTGTATGAGCTTCGAGAATGTTTCTCCCTCTCTGGCTAAAAGGGAGAGTTTCTTAGTTGCAAATAGAGATACAGCTTTGGTGATAAATGGGTTGGACTCTAAATCTATGTTTGATCCGAGCAATTTGAAAGGGAGGAGAAGGGAGGAAAAACTTTTAATCCTATTTTTCTTTTTGACCAAACAAGGAAAGTGAGTATTTTTCATCATGTCTTTAGATAAGATACTGAAGAGGAGATGGGAGGAAAAATATTCCCCTTCCTTTGTTTGGTTTGGAAAAAAAAAATAAAATGAAAAATTTTCTCTTCCCTCCCTTATAAATCTCTCGAACCAAATTAAGGAAAGAGAGAGTTTCTTATAGCATATTTGATTCAATTACAAGAGAATTTAGATAATGTGATGTGAATAATGTGAAGGAATATAATAGGATACTGATTACATATGTGGTTTGTTTGGTATGAGATTAGATATGAGGGAATTATGTTTATTTTTTATTAAAAAAATATAGATAAATATAAAATAATCATTTTGCCTCAGCCCAATAAAAAACCAAAAGTCTTCCTCTGTCATTCTTCTCAGACCAAAAATCTCCCTCAATCATTCTCCTCCCTTCCCTAAACATTATTATCATTGCAGGGTTATCACTTTTGCCAGCACAAATCAAAACATATCACATTCAACATCTATAAACTAACAAAATCAAAGCATCTAGAGATCTGGAAAGGCCGAATATGAAGGAAGACGATGATGAGCATCTAAAGGAAGGGGTTAGTGAAGACAATGTCAGATTTGAACTCGCGAAGGAAGACAATGCTAGATCTAAACTAGTGAAGTGGGGAGGATGATGAGCATCTAAAGTTGACCTCTGCTCCTCAACGTTGCATCAGCTTCATCGCTGCCAAATCTACTCTAGTAGGGGGTCATTACTAGAAGAACGAGGAAGAGGAGGGAGAAGTTGAGATTTGGACATCAAGATCTAGTGGTTGAAGAAGAAAAGATGATGACAATGGAGGAGGTTGAGATGCCGTCGTGCCAACAAGGGAGGAGAACAGTGGTGCAAGGTGACCACAGATAGGAGATGGAGGATGAAGATGGAAGGTGGACCAAGGTCGAATATGAAAGAAGAGGAAGGGTTGTAAATTTGAGTTTTATGAAGGGTATTATAGTCTTTTATATATGATTGTAGGGGTGTGATCCCCATTACATATATTTTTTGAGGGGAAGGAGATCACTAGTATAGGATACAACATTACCTTATGTTTACATGTCTTCTAGGGTGTGTTTCCCATTACATGTTTTCTGCCCAACCAAATGAGCCAACTCAAGTTATGTGAAGACCATTACCTTCACATGGGTTGTGATGTAAATGAACCAAACAATTCCTTAGTTGTAAATAGAGATACAATTTTAGCAATAAAAGGGTTGGGCTCTTTAGAGCTAAAATTAGCACTACCACCTTCTTTAGCCATTTCTTTGATTTCTGCACAGGGATCTCACCATTGCAGTGTTAAAGTGAAGAGCTTAATTTTGTTTTCTCCTTTAATCTCATTGGCTTTCTATCTTGATAACTTTGCTATTTTGTTGGAATTGTGGTTGGTATTTGTTTTTTTCTAAGTTTGTTTTCTTTTGATGATATAAATTTTTCTAGCAAAAAAAATAAACTTTTAATTCAAAACGCAATTCACAAAGTCAGTTCACTAGCTTTTTATTTTTTGAAACCACACTTGATTATTATACATTCATTTTTAATTGTCTAGGGTCTATCAAATTTCAGCAGTCAAACAAAAATGACAGTTAAGGAAGACATTCTCATAACCATTGAAAGGACACCAAGTTCTAGTAACCGGGAATCTATTCTGTACCCTTGGTGGCCTCTAAGGGTCTGGCACCTAGAGTCCCAGGAATGGACTAACCACTGAACACCTAGAGGACTTAGTGATATTGTCTGAGTGATAGGGGAATTCCCCATGATAAAATTGTCACCAACACACAAGGCTCACGTATCAAATATTAAACTAATAAGGAGAGAGGCTAATGTGTCAACGTGAGGCACACGTAAGGCCCAGTTTGTGGCCCATGTAAGGCTCCACTATACAGATTGTTGCCGGTAGTTTTAGTCGTGAGGTAAATGTGTAAATGTAAGGCGCACGTAAGGGCCAGTTTAAGTGGAAGCCCAAGTTGTATATGTGCCGTACAAATGGGTTTTATTAGGCCCATCCCGTATGAATGGGTTGGATTACTGGTTTCATGAATTGGACTCAAAAGACATCAAATATAAAATCTAAAGGCAACTGTATTCATGAGCTATATGTATTGAATATAACACATGATATGACACATTTGATAAAACAAATTTTAAAATTTTAAAATAAAGATATGAGAGTTATTCATATAAAATTTATGTATATATTTAATAAATTAATTTATTAAAGATAAAAAATATAAAAAAATTGAGTTTTAAATAAGTATTTTAAAAGTAATATAAAAATATTTAAAATGAGAAATAAAAAATTGAGTTTATCTACATGATTTAAAATCATTTTAAAAATTTTTTAAAAAAAACTAAGGATACATATATTATATATATCATGAACTATAATATGAGTATCATATCCTATATGTATTGCATATGATACGTCTTCTTTTTGTTAAAAATATAGGTGCAATAGAATTCATGGGAAGTGTGGTTCTATCCTATTCAAGTTTTTATAATTTTTTATTATTTCAATTTTTTTTCACACATTCCTGGGTTCTGTACAATTCTTTTTTAGTTCTTCAATTTTTTACACATTTCAATTGGGTTTAAATGTTATAAATATTAGTACGTAGATGGCAGAGAATCGATCTAATGTTCAAATAAAACTAACAAGTATACAAATATACGATGCCGATGCAGAAGGATTTGATTAAAACTCACCTCTTGTATTAATTGATTTCTCAGCACATCATCTTGATTAGAAAAATAAACTATATGTTATATTATTATGAGTTTCAAAGTACATTTAAATCATTTCAAATTTGAATTAGATAGAACAAAAATAAATAAATTTAAAAGAATTAAAACAAAATCGATCTCTCATGTATCAAAATTAATATACATTTGGTTCAACTATTAGTTTAATTTTGGTCAAACCAGATTAATAATAATATATTATTTAACAATAATCAACGTAAAATATAAAAAAGGGTAAGTAGCAGTATTGTTTATAAAATTGTGAATAATGTGCCTCATTTTTTAAATTTCATACAAATGCACCGGCTTAGTCTACTTCGTATAATTTCAATAAAATTTTGAAAATTTTATATATTACAACCCTTATCCTATATATGAGTCAAGTTATATAAGTAATTGTTCGTCTTTAATATAAGTTAGAGAATTAACAAAGAACTAAAGATGTGTTTCTAAATTTGCTATACATGTATAATTATGAGAGAAGAATAATCAAAACAATTAGGTGGAAAAGGATTAAAAGAGAAAGCAATTAAGATAAATTAGAATTTAATGAATTTAAGTAATAGTAATTTTAAAAGATTATGATAATTTTTAAAAATTCAAATCTCTTAACTAATTTTAACAAATTTTCTTGATTTACGTAAATAGATTAAAAATACCTTATATATTAAATTGTGGTAGTATTATTATCACTATAAAAAATATAAAAAATTGTATTGTTAACGAGACACACACACACACACACACATATATATATATATATGTATATTGTGATTTCTTTTACTACATCCATTTCTTTTTAACTATCACTTTTAAAGAAAATTTTTATTTTATATTTTTCATTTTTAAATTTTAAGACAACATTAATTATTATTTTTCAACTATATCCTTATATATCATTTTAAAAATAAAAATAATATTAATTACTCTTTTCTATTTATTTATTTATTTATTTAAGAGCATATATAGAAAGTCAAAATAAATTCTAACGAATTAATTGTATTTTTTTAATTTCTATAAAAAAATTTAAACCATAGGTATATCGGAGCGAGCAATCATTTACATGCAAATAATGCATTGTTATATACTCCTTCCGCTTCCATTTATAAAAGAAATAAATACTTCATGAACATTAAGGAAGGTTGTCACACCCGGAAATGTGACGCAGATAGCACGTGAAATGAAAGAAAAATAGAGAAATTGACCCTTACAATGAAGACCGATTTCGGAGGAGTCGCAACCAAAATTTTAAGGGAAATTTTGAAAAACCGAAATAAAAGGAAAATGATGGTGTGTGAGTCAAAGTTGGGTTCGGGAGTACAATTGTAAGTGGGGAAGGTGTTAGGTACCCTTACATCATCCGTTCCTGAGAACAGTTACCTTAAGTTGATCATGCAATTTTTATAACTTTTAAAAAATTATTTTTATTGTCCTTTAATCATTCACATGTAAAAATAAATATAAAAATAAAAAAATATAAAAATGAAAATAAAGATTAAAATGAAAATATGGGAAGTTGGGAAAATAAAATAAGAAGAAAATATTATTTATTTACAAGAACAGACTTGACCCAGAATTAGAGTCTGGGCCTACATACCCTGCAATAGGAATCATAGTTGACATAATTCGGGCTTAAAAATACGCATCACTAGGTTGATATTTTTTGTTATATATATATTTTTTTGAAAAGAGAAGCTTGGAAAATGAATTATTATTCTGCAAATAAATCGATTGTCAAAATTGGTAGTTGCGCTTTAATTTACAAAAAAAATAGTTTAATTTTCATGCCTTACTCTTATCATCACTTTTTCATTCATTTTTTTAAATAAAAAATAAAATATGAAATCAATTTTATAAAATCAACTAGCTTATATGGTGACTTTATAACTTACATTTCACCGGTTGGTACTTAAATGTCTACAGTATTACCACTCAAGACGGATAGGCGTAAGGAATAAAAAAATTTGAAAGAAAACAAATAATTTTTGTACAAATCATTTTTATTTTTTTTTATTATAAAAATAGAAATAGATAAGATTCTTTTAATACATATTTACTTATTTAAAAGAGAAACATTAAGAAAAATACAAAATATGATTATTACATCTATTTTTGAATAGAAATTATCAACATATGTGGTAATTTTATCACTCACAAGTTACTGATCAATACCTAAATACTCACGGTGTTACCACTCGGGGTAAATAAGGGAAAAGGATAAAAGCTTGGAGGAAGACAAATAATTTTTGTTTAAATTATTTTTATTTCCTTATTTCAAATTATGAAATAAAAAATACAATTAGAAAATTCTCTTTTATTATTATTACCTTTTTATTTATTCAAAAAGGAATTTAAGATAAAATTGCTATATTCAATATTTTTATTTTATTTTATTTTTTTTCATTATTATTATTATTTTTATAAATTATTTGTATTTTCTTGCTTTAGATTGTGACAATGGAAAAAAGGCAATTAAATTCTTTCTTCTTTTTTTTTAAACTTAAAATAGTACTCAAAAAGAATTTAAGGTGAAACTGCTACATATATTTTATTTTTCAAAATCAATTTCAAAATAAAACCAAATAACATATATGATAACTTTATCACTCACAAATTACTAATTGGTACCTCAATACCCACGGTGTTAGCACTCAGAGCACAAAGGCATAAAAATGACTTATGGGATAAAATTGGGACAAAATAAATAATTCAATTTCTTATTTTACACAAGTTATTTTGTTTCCTTGTTTTATAAATACGACTTGGTAACACATTTTTATTTTAGACAAAAAGAAGCATAAAAAAAATTTTAAATGAATTTTTCTTTTCTTTATAAAATAAAATACATAAACAACTTTACCTTTACAAAATAAGATCCTTTTTTATTTGTTTATTATTATTATTATTTTTTTCACCTTCATAAATCGACTTTAAAACAAAACCAACTATTAATTGTAGTGACTTTATCACTCACAATCCGCTAATTAACACTCAGATGCTCACGATATCACTACTCAAAGTATAAAGATAAAAATAGAAATTTAAAATAGAGGGCTTTCATTTTATCATTTATACGTATATATATTTTTTTAAAGAAAGAAAGAAAAACAAAAGGGCCATTCGAACTAAAAATATTTAGAATTTAAGATGTCATCAATATAAATACTAGGGTAACTCCTTACTCATGGTATTCTTAGCTGGCCCGTTATGGGTCCACAGAGATTTAAAGTCACTTACAGCTGCTTCTAATGAGCAACGACTAATCTAAGGTAAAAATTAATGAAATCAAATAAATCAAAGAGGACCCTATGCTAATTCACAGAGACTGCCTATGGTGTGCTTCCTAGAAGGCCTTATGCTCTTATATAAAATCTTACCAATTGTACAGAAGCATTCACCCATGTATAAGTCTTATTGATGGCAAGATATAAGTATCCTACCCAATGGTAAGATATAACTATCCTACTCAAGAAAAGCAATATGGCAAAAAAAAGTGCGATAGTAAGCTATACATGACCATCAAATTTAAGCAAAGGGGAACGATCAGTATCACGGCACAATGTATCCATTTAGCTATCTCCTGGACATCCAAATGTGCCCAAGTAGTATAATCGGCTATTCAAAGTCATCTTAACTCAGGTAATAGCCTTATTAAATACAAATAGAAAAAGCAAAAGTCCTATCCTTAAGGGAAATATAGATGATGGTTGCAACCCAAAAATACTTTTTCAATTATTTATTTTCAAGAAGTTACTAACTTTGGCCCACCACTACTAAAGGTGTTTGAATAATCAGCATGCAATCTTTGCAAAATGTGAACCTTCGAGATTAAGAATGCCCATAGATCAAAACTGTAATATTTATTTGTGAACACTTGTGAAGACTTAGAAGAGTTCATGCAAAACTAAACAAGGGTACACCTTTCATATTAAAAGATTGGATTGGCCACAACACTGAACAGAGAGAAATTCACCCAGACTTGCCATAACAGGGATTACCAAGACACCACAACATTACAAACATTCCTTTAGCATTTAACTTTCCTAATCCTCTTTGTAATAAAGTAAAAACATGTTACCATTTACTGATCAAACCCATATAGACCACGAGATCATTTAAACAAGTAATTCTAAGCTCATGAAAACTTTGATTTCTCTCCAAATATTTCAATCTTCGATAACAAATTAGTGAGCAAGAAAAAAGAACAGAAAAAGACTCATTGGCTTAAGACTTTCTTTCCTCAAAATTTTACTTTATCAAAAGTAGATATCATCAACAAAAAAAAGGAACACATGTCCAATATGTAGCCAAAATTTTCACTGACTCCTACTAGACATGAACACAAAGAACCTAAGGTTCAATAAGTATCCACTCCCATTGACAGGTTCATAGAGCGGTGAGAACTATCAATCAAAACATAGAGTACCAAAATCCCTATTGAAACAAGAAGTTTTGATGATTCTAAAATCAACTCTTAAGAGCTTGGAATAAAGATATCAAAGGTACTCAAAGAGTTCAAGTGAAGAAATTCTGGAGAAATTTGTGCAAAGTTTGTTGTAGGATGTTTAGTTTTGTTTTATTTTGAATAAAAGGCTTTGATTTGGTGGAAAGAAGTTTTAAAACCTTGATTTTGTGTTAAATCATGAAATATTTGAAAAACACCCACCAACAGACGAAGTTTAAAAGGTTAATACCAATCTATCATAGTGGAAGTTTGAACTTTGATCTTTGGAAATTCGAATTTCGCACTGAAACTGAACAAGTCTGAAGAGATGCCTCTCTGACAGATGAATTTTGACTTGATGAAATTCGAATTTTGATAAGTGCCTGAAAGAAGCTTTAAGCAACAGACGAACTTTGGTTTTGAATATTCGAATTTCAGACAAAATGAAACTTATGAAAACTAAAGAAATTCGTCTGAAACTAAGCTTAAATTGGATTTCAAAATTGCTCACTGACAGATGAACTTTGAACATGAAAACTCAAACTTCAGAAGCTAAGTTTGTAAGTCTGTTAAAGTTATATGTTGACATATGAATGACAGTATTTATAAATTCGAATTTTGAAGTTAGTCTGAAAAGAGGTCTCTCTGACAAATAAATTTTGATATTTGAAAATTCAAATTTTGAACTATGTAAACTACTGAGCCTTGTGAACTAGCTACGAACAGACGAATTTTGGAGTTCCAAAATTTGAATTTCGAAGGCACTGTAGCAAATTGAAAGTACCGTTCACACTTAACAGAAAAACTTTCCACTTGAAAATTCGTATGTCACTACCTAGAAACATTTTCAAAATATCAAAATTCGAATTTCACTCTATGACAGACAAACTTTGGGCTTTCAACGTTGAAGCTGTTAACCTTCGGTATCTGCGAAATTCATCTGTTGACCAACCGAAATTCAAATTTCAGTGTGTCAGAAGCATTAAATGCGATTGGTTAACGGATAGTTTTTCAGAGTAATCGTTGGATAACTTCTCCAACCATAGATTTTGTCTCTAACGGATATTTGAGACCTAAATCTATAAATATAACAACATTTGAAGTTGTGGGTAACGATTTTAACTGTGTATATACTGAAACTCTGCCAAATCATTTACTAAAAGTTTCATATTCTCACACTTCAATATTTGTACTTCAACTTTAAGATTTACTCTGATTAAGAGAATTTAATCTTTGCAAACAATCTAATCTTCATCTGGAAGATAGATTTTCTTGTGAGGGGATATCACAAGGGATTAAGAAGCACTTTGTGAAAGTGCAGAAAGGGATTGAGAGAAGCTCTAGAAAACAGAGCACAAACGTTATACTGTGACATTTGCAAGAAGCCTACGAAATTCTTGCAGAATAGTGAAAAATCTCAAGTGGTGACTTGGGGACTGGACGTAGGTCAAGTGGAGAGATCGAACCAGGATAAATTTCTGAGTCTTCTTCTCTTTTCTGCTACTTTTACAGTTATTTATTGATACTCTATTTTACCAGCATATATTGCATTCTTCACTTTTTTGATATTTTGCAGAAAATTTTTAATCTTCCCAATTCACCCCCCTCTTGGGAAGTCAGCCTAACTAACAAGTGGTATCAGAGTTTGGATTCCCAATCAAAGGATCTCACAGTCCGGGAATTAAAATGGCTGGCTTTGGAGAAAGCATATTACCAGAAGACAACAACATAAATAGACCACCTGGCTTCAGTGGAGAATATTATGGGTACTGGAAGATGAAGATGCAAATCTATCTCCAGTCAATTGATCTGGACATTTGGTCAGTTATTCAGAAGGGAGATTTTGTCCTAATGGCTCTGGAAGATGATGGAAAATACAGAGAAAAGCCAGAAACTGAATGGAATGAGGAAGATAGAAGAAGAGTCTTGCTGAATTTCAAAGCAAAACATTGTCTGGTTAGTGCTTTGAATCAAGCCAAATTCTACAGAGTCTCCCAATGCTCCACTGCCAAGGAAATGTGGGACACCCTGCAAATTGCTCACGAAGGAACAACTGGAGTCAAAGAAAACAAACTTAATACATGCATAGGAGAATATGAAAGCTTCAGAATGCCTGAAAGAGAGAGTGTAAAAGACCTACAGAAGAGATTCACCCTCATTGTGAATCAATTAAAGAGCTTGGGAAAGGAGTACACTTAAACAGAGAAAGTCAAAAAGATCCTCTGAGCTCTCCCTCTGGAATGACAACCCAAAGTAACAGCAATAGAGGAAGCCAGAGGAGAATCAATGGCCTCTGTCACAGCTCTCTTTGGCAGCCTTGAGGAATATGAAGGAAAACTCAAAGCTCTCAAGGAAGCTGGACAAGACAGAAAGAAGAAAGGCCTTGCTCTCAAAGGTGCTGAAGAAAAGGAGGAAGAATCTAACGATGGAGAGGAGCTAGATGAAGAAACTCTAGCTATGATGGTCAGAAAATTTGGAAGATTCTATAGCAAGAAGAGAAACAAGAAAATCTTCAAGAAAGGAGCTGCTGGAGATAGCAAGAGGGAAACAAAAGAGCCTGTCACTTGCTATGAGTGTAAAAAGTAAGGACATATCAAATGGGATTGTCCACAGTTCCTGAAGAAGCAGGAGAAAGAAAAGAAAGCTGCATACAAAGGCAAAAAGAAGAAAGCTTACATCTCATCTATATGGGCAACAGCTCAGATGAAGAAGATGATGTTGAAGATGAAATTGCCAATATATGTCTGATGGCACTTGCCTCTGAAGAAACTGAAATTCCATGTAGCAGTGATCAAGAAGAAAAGGTATATGAATCTGAACCTTCCTATTCTGAATGACTGGATGCATTTCATAAGCTGCATGATGAGTTTGTTAAAGTTGCTAAAGAACTGAAGCTAGCAAAGAAAAAGATTAACAAACTAGAATCCCAACATAATATCTCTAAAACTGTTTCTCTACCTGTGGCTGAATCTGTTTGCTGTAAAACATGCATTGAACTGAAGCAAACCAATGAATATTTAGTAAAAAGCATGTCTAGGCTTACTAGGGGTAAAGATATATCGTTTGCTTTAATGGGGAGCCAAAGAATATCACAAGGGAAAGCTGGACTTGGCTATGATCCATGTGCTGTTAAAGAAAAAATTAGAAAGAAGAATCAGAATGTATACATGAGACATTTTATGCATACTGATGAAAGTAGAACGAAAGATCATATGTCACATAAGATTGAATCATATAATCAACCAAAACATGCAAAACAAAAATATTATCTGCATTGTTTTCTTCCTGCTTCTCAATCCAGCAGTCCCTTTACCACCTGTCATTTCTGTAACAAAAAGAGGCATATTTCTAGTTCATGTGCCTTAAAGAAAAATGGACTTGATAGGAAGGCAAAATGGGTTCCCAAAGGTACATTTGTATCTAGAGAAAAGACTACTGACAAAAAAGGACCCAAGCAGATTTGGGTACCTAAGAAGAAAACTTGAACTTTGTTTTGCAGGTCTGTCTCAAAGCTAGAAAGAACAATAAATGGTATATGGACAGTGCCTGCTCAAGCCACATGACCGGTGACAAGGAGAAGTTCATCATCCTTAGCGACAAGAAAGGAGGAAAAGTCACCTTTGGAGGTGATCAGTATGGCAGAATAGTTAGCATTGGCATTGTGGGTAAGAATCCTGAAACTTCCATTGAAGAGGTGCTGTTTGTGATAGGCCTCAACCACAATCTGCTGAGTGTGAGCCAAACAAGTAACAAAGGAAACTGGGTACTGTTTGACTCAAAATTCTACCTAGTCATAAGAAAAAGTGATCACAAAGTAATCCTTAAAGCTCAAAGGGATGGTAACTACTATACTATTGATCTTGACGAATTTCCTCCCTTAGATTCTGTTTGTTTGATTAGTCAGGACAATGATAGTTGGCTATGGCATAGAAGATTAGCTCATGTTAACATGAATCAGCTTTCAAAACTAGTTAAAAATGAGCTAGTCACTAGCCTGCCAAAAATCACTCTTGAAAAGGACAAAGAATGTGATACATGCCTAAGAGGAAAACAAACCAAATCTTCTTTTAAACCAAAAAACGTTGTCACCACTACTAGACCACTAGAACTACTGCATATGGATTTAATCGGTCCATCTAGGGTAAAAAGCATTGGTGGAAATCTGTATATGCTTGTAATTGTGGATGATAACTCTAGATTTACATGGACATTGTTTCTTTCCTCTAAAAGTGATACATTTGATGCATTTGTAACCTTAGCCAAGAAAGTGCAAAATGAGAAAGGTATTTCCATTATGTCTATCAGGTTAGATCATGGAGGAGAATTTGAGAACTCATACTTTCTGGAGTATTGCAATGAGTATGGAATTGATCACAACTTCTCAGGCTCAAGAACTCCACAACAGAATGGAGTAGTAGAAAGGAAGAACAGAACAATTGGAGAGATGGCTAGAGCAATGCTGAATGAAAAGGAACTTTCTCAAGTATTTTGGGCTGATGCAGTAAATACAGCCAGCTACATCATAAATAGAGTCTACATCAGACCAATCCTTGGGAAGACTCCTTATGAGCTGTATAAGGGAAAAAAGCCAAATCTGTCACATCTCCATGTGTTCGACTGCAAATGCTTCATTCACAACAATGGAAAGGAGAATTTGGGTAAGTTTGATGCCAAATCTGATGAAGGTATATTTCTGGGCCATTCTAGTAGAAGTAAGGCATATAGAGTTTTTAATAAAAAATCTAAATTGGTAGAAGAATCTGTGCATGTAGTGTTTATCGAAAATGAAACTGCTTCTAAACATGTTTCTGATGAAGATGATCTTGTTTCAAACTTTAAAAGGTTAGATATCTCTGATGAAGGTATAATTGAACCTCCAAAAATATCTGAATCTATTAATATAGAGGAAGATATTCAGGAGAGAAATTTTGAAGAAGAAAATAATGAAGAAATATCTCAAGAACTCCCTAGAGTTTGGAGATATCAAAGGAATCATCATGTTGATCAAGTGATAGGGAATGTTCAAGAGAGAGTTAGAACCAGAAAACAGTTAAGGGAGCAAATGATTAATTGTGCTTTCATCTCACAAATTGAACCTAAATGTACTGAGGAAGCCTTAACTGATGAGTACTGGATTTTGGCTATGCAGGATGAATTAAATCAGTTTGAAAGAAACCAAGTCTGGGATTTTGTGCCTAGACCCAAAAATCATCCTGTCATTGGTACCAAATGGGTTTTTAGAAATAAACTTGATGAATCATGATCAATCATTATAAACAAAGCTAGACTGGTTGCTAAAGGATATAATCAAGAAGAGGGCATTAATTTTGAGGAAACCTTTGCTCCAGTAGCTAGATTAGAAGTAATTAGAATTCTACTAGCATATGCATGCATGAAAAATATTTTGTTATATCAAATGGATGTGAAAAATGCTTTTCTGAATTTATATATCATGGAAGAGGTTTATGTAGATCAACCTCCAGGTTTTGAGGATTCTACAAAACTAAATCATGTTTACAAACTGAAGAAAGCTCTTTACGGTTTAAAACAAGCCCCTAGAGCATGGTATGAAAGATTGAGTAATTTTCTAACTGAAAAGGGGTTCAACAGAGGAAAAGTAGATACAACTTTATTTACTAAGAAAGAAAATAAAGATTTACTTATTGTTCAAATCTATGTTGATGACATTATATTTGGTGCTACTAATGAATCTCTTTGTAAGAATTTTTCTAAGTTAATGCAGGGGAAATTTGAAATGTCCATGATGGGTGAACTCAACTTCTTCCTTGGATTGCAAATCAGACAGTGTGATAATGGTATCTTCCTCAACCAATCCAAGTATCTGAGGGAATTGCTAAAGAAGTTTGGAATGGAAAATGCCAAACCAATGGGGACACCTATGGCTACTGCAACCAAGCTGGATATGGATGAAAAAGGGAAAATGTTTGACATAACTCAGTACAGAAGAATGATTGGATCCCTACTGTACCTAACTGCCAGCAGACTTGACATTATGTTTAGTGTCTATATGTGTGCAAGATTCCAATCATGTCCCAAGGAGACCCATGCAATTGCTGTGAAACGTATCTTCAGATATCTAATTGGAATTTCACATATGGGACTTTGGTATCCGAAGAGCAATGGAGAAGATTTCAAAGGATACACTGATGCTGACTTTGCAGGATCCAAAACTAACAGAAAAAGCACAAGTAGAACATGTCAGTTTCTTGGAGGATCCTTAGTTTCATGGTTCAGAAAAAAGCATAACAGTGTGGCCTTATCCACAGCAGAGGCTGAGTATGTTGCAGCTTGAAGATCTTGAGGTTGAGATAAAGGAAATACCAATCATGTGTGACAATCAAAGTGCCATTAATATCACAAAGAATCCTGTCATGCATTCAAGGACAAAACATATTGAAGTCAAGCACCACTTCATAAGGGATCATGTTTTGAAAGGAGAAATCAGACTAGAGTACATCTCAACTGAAGGTCAAGTAGCAGATATACTGACAAAGCCTCTATGAGAAGCTAGACATTGCAAAATAAAAAGAGAATTGGGTATGGTAAATCCCAATGAACTGTAAGTAAATCCGTGTGTAATTCTGTTTTTAAATTTTCCAATATTGAATTAGTTCTAACTTTAGTATCGGAGTGTATTTGATTTAAGTTGCAGGTGCTCCTCATGAAATTTATTGGCAATAAATCTAAAAAATGGAGCACACCAGAATGGAACAATCAAAAAGTGAAGAAAATGGCAGAAATTTTGAGTTTCTGGATCCATTCTGTAAGTTTTTAAAGTTGAAATTCGTATATTGATTGTGTGTTAGACGAATTTCCTTGAAAAACTAAGTTTCTGAGGAAGTCAGCATGGTCAACATTCGAATTTGAATACTCAACAGACGAACTTCGGCCTATTATTAGTAGGAACAGTTCTCGGTGATGCCTCAAAATTCGTCTGTTTGACCTTCAAAGTTCGAATTTTCAAGAACAAAAATTTCATAGTTAAGATTATCCAACATAATGATTATACTAATGTTTATCTCTTAACATACCAATGTTGGAAAACTTTTATGAAGTAAAGAAATTCGAATTTCTGATTTGAAAATTCGTCTGTTGAAACATGCTCCCCAATATTGAATCTTTGAAAGATGAAGTTTTGTATGCTAAATCCGTCTGTTGTTTGGTGATTTGTTTGCTGTTTGAGGTTTACTCTTCAAAATTCAAACTTTGTTGAAACAAAGTTCATCTGTTCATCTTGAGTTGCTTGAACCAAGCCTCTGTCAGACGAACTTTCACAGGAAAATTCGTCTGTCAGTAAGCCTTGCTGAACAGTTTAACTTTTAACTGCTTGAAGTTCAAATTTTGACCCCTCAAAATTCATCTGTCAGGCGGTTACTTACGTTAAAATCGACGATTTTTCACTGAACAGATGCAACCCTACTCTCTTCCTTTCTGGGTTTGTTCAAATCCTCTCTTCAATGCTCTTAAATTCTGACCGAAAATCTTCTTCTCCCACCATTTGAACTGATTTTCGCACCCTATAAACCTAATCTCGGCTTCATTCTGAATCATTCATCCACGAAAATGGCAAGAGTAAAGAATCCTGAAGCTGGTAAAGGAGAGTCTCACCCAAAGAGATCGGTCAAATCACAATATACCTCCAAGGAAGGAGAAAAACCGAAGAGAAAGGCCGAATCCAGCAAGGGAACTCCTTCCAAATACCAGAAAACTACACCAAAGGGAGAATCAAAGAAAACTGGACCCTCTTCCTCGAAGATAGCAGAACCTTCAGTCCCTGTTCCTGCTGCTGCTAAGAATGTTGCTTCCACTTCCTCCTCAAGTATTGAATTAGGAGAATATGAACTTACTACACTGCCATTATGGAGCAATCCACAGATTTAGGACGAATATTCGACCAAGTTTGCAAACAAAAAGGTAATCAAGCCACATTGTGTGAACTTGGAGGATTTCTTGGTCTCTAACAGTTTTGATGCTGGAATATGGATGTTGAGATATAAGAATCTGTTGGAGATATTGGAGAGATATGACGATGAAGTAGTAAAAACTTGGTATGCCTTCTTGAAATATAACAGTAAAAAGAAGAAGTGGGAGGTCAATCTGAGATCAAGGACTATCTGGCTCACAGATGAGACTCTCAATGAAGTGCTGGAAATCCCAAGGTAAGATGGCCTCAAGATTGACATCACTGCCTCTGGATACATGGATGAGGCAGAGACAGCTGATGAAGAAGGTGACCCCTTTCTGAACTACAAGGAGAACACAATTCTGAACACATTATTTAGAAGAAAGGAAAACTGGCCAACCATAAACTTGTTGAAGCCCACAGACCTCAGTGCTCAAGTAAGGATCCTACACTACATAGTGTCTAGGATCATATTCAATAAAGAAGTAGCTTCAATCTGATAACAAGGGCAGAGGCACTGTCATGGCAGTAATCATGCGTGGAAAGCTTATCAACATGGGTCATATCATTCTTCAACGCATGATCAAAGCAAGAGATCAGAGGAAGGACTCCACACTCCCCTATGCAGCTATCATTTCCAGAATCCTGCAATATGCTAGGATTCAGCATCTTGAGAAGGGGAAAGGGAAACCCACTGAGATCTTTAAGGAGAAAGAACTTCAAAGAATGGGAATTGAAAGAAGTGAAGGAAGATGGATTGGGAAGGGAGTAGGAAAATCTGAAGATCTTTTCTTCGTTGAAGGTGCCTCCCAACAGCAAGAAGGTACTTCTGAGGCTCCTATCAGACCTACTCCTTAGCCCTCTCTACCTATCCCATCTCCATCCAAGCCTACTCACATTCCATCCACTCCCTCCTCTAGTGCAAAGCCAACCAAGATCACTGAGTTGTATGACAGCCTATCTACACTCATTCTTAGCATCAGGGATGAGCAAAATGCCAAATTTGCTCATCTGCAAGATCAAATTCATCAGTTGGCAAAGAACATGAAAGTGGTTGCTGATGCCTATGAAGAAATTCTAGTGCAATTCCTGCCACATCAGCTCCACCTCAGCTAGGGTTCTCTGTGCCTGTTCAGTCTCCAACTCCTCAACCTCCAAGCCCCTTCGAAATAGCCTCTTCTGAGCATGATGATGTAGATGGTGCTGAGCCCACTGGTGCAATGAGGACACCAAGTCCTGGTCCACCCTTGGACTATGGTTTGGAAGAAGAAGGACCTCAGGAAACAGGCCCTCATGAGCCCATTCAAGAAGATGCTCAGGATTCAATTCTTTCCACTTAAGAATCTGAGCAAGTTGAAAGACTAGTGGCAGCCATTTCCACTTCATCTATGTTGGAGGGTGCCAGCAATGAAGAGAGAAGCATTATGCCTATTGTTGATTTTGAAGCTATTGCTTGCAATGCTCTCCTGCAAGCTCAAAGAATAAGGCTTGAGGAAATGTTTCGTTCTGATGACCCTGCTCTTTCATCTCTTTTTGCATATGGTCTCTCAGAAGAATAGAGGGCTCAATTGGTTCTTTCCAGACAAGAGATGTAAGAATTGCTTGAGGTATCTGATGATGAGGATTCTGAGCCTTCTAAGCAGCCTCCCTCAGTTGAACCGGATTTGCCTTTTGATCCTGTGCCCCTCTAAGCTATTCCAGTTTCTCAGATCCCTCATCCGGCTGATTTTGTTCACCTTCCTGATGATGCCAAAAAGGAGGAGAAGAGTAAGCAAGCTGGCAAGTCTGCTACTGAGCCATCTGGAAAGACTTACAGCAAGAAGACCAAGCCAAAGAAGAAGTGATTAGAATTTAGGCTTGAGTTCTCTTGTTATGTCTTAGATGTTGTCTATTTTGATTGTTTGTATTTTGTATTTGATTTGTGTATTTAAATGAACTTTGCTTAAATTTTGTCTTTGTAAAGCAACATTTGATTAAATGAAAGAATTTCTTGGTTACAATGATTTGCTCTTTGAATCTGTTCACATGGTTTACTATATATGATATCTTTTGATATATAATGCATATATTGAGGGGGAGCTTGTTAAAGCAAACCCAAGTACTAATCCAGTTTGTAAGTTGTTTTGTTATCATAAAAAAGGGGGAGAATATTGAAACAAGAAGTTTTGATGATTCCAAAATTAACTCTCAAGAGCTTGGAATAAAGATATCAAAGGTGCTTAAAGAGTTCAAGTGAAGAAATTCTGGAGAAATCTGTGCAAAGTTTGTTGTATGATGTTTAGTTTTGTTTTATTTTGAGTAAAAGACTTTGATTTGGTGGAAAGAAGTTTTAAAACCTTGATTCTGTGTTAAATCATGGAATATTTGAAAAACACCCACCAACAGACGAAGTTTAAAAGGTTAATACCAATCTATCATAGTGGAATGTCGAACTTTGGTCTTTGGAAATTCGAATTTCGCACTGAAACTGAACAAATCTGAAGAGATGCCTCTCTGACAGACGAATTTTGATTCGAATTTTGATAAGCGCCTGAAGAAGCTTTAAGCAATAGACGAACTTTGGGTTTTGAAAATTTGAATTTTAGACAAAATGAAACTTATGAAAGCTAAAGAAATTCATCTGAAATTATGTCAAAGTTCATCTGAAACTAAGCTTAAATTGGATTTCAAAATTGCTCACTGACAGACGAACTTTGAACATGAAAATTTGAACTTCAGAAGCTAAGTTTGTAAGTCTGTTAAATTGATATGTTGACATACGAATGACAGTATTTATAAATTCGAATTTTGAAGTTAGTCTGAAAAGAGGTCTCTCTGACAGATGAATTTTGATATTTGAAAATTCAAATTTTGAACTATGTACTACTGAGCCTTGTGAACCAGCTACGAACAGACGAATTTTGGAGTTCCAAAATTTGAATTTCGAAGGCACTGTAGTAAATTGAAAGTACTGTTCACATTTAACAGAAAAAACTTTCCACTTGAAAATTCGTATGTCACTACATAAAAACATTTTTAAAATATCAAAATTCAAATTTCACTCTATGACAGACGAACTTCGGGCTTTCAACGTGGAAACTGTTAACCTTCGGTATCTGTGAAATTCGTCTGTTGACCAACCGAAATTCGAATTTCAGTGTGTCAGAAGCATTAAATGCGGTTGGTTAACGGATAATTTTTCAGAGTAACCATTGGATAACTTCTCCAATAGATAGATTTTGTCTCTAACGGATATTTGAGACCTAAATCTATAAATATAACAACATTTGAAGTTGTGGGTAACGATTTTAACTATGTATATACTGAAACTCTGCCAAATCATTTACTAAAAGTTTCATACTCTCATACTTCAATATTTGTACTTTAACTTTCATATTTACTCTGATTAAGAGAGTTTAATCTTTGTAAATAATCTAATCTTCATCTGGAAGATAGATTTTCTTGTGAGGGAATATCACAAGGGATTAAGAAGCACTTTGTGAAAGTGTAGAAAGGGATTGAGAGAAGCTCTAAAAAACAGAGCACAAACGTTATACTGTGGCATTTGCAAGAAGCCTACGAAATTCTTGCAGAATAGTGGAAAATCTCAAGTGGTGACTTGGGAACTGGATGTAGGTCAAGTGGAGAGACCGAACTAGGATAAATTTCTGAGTCTTCTTCTCTTTTCTGCTACTTTTACAGTTATTTATTTATACTCTATTTTACCAGCATATATTGCATTCTTCACCTCTTTGATATTTTGCAGAAAATTTTTAATCTTCCCAATTCACCCCCCTCTTGGGAAGCTAGCCTAACTAACAATCCCTAGTTCCTGAATAGATTCCTAAGCTCAATGTTATCTAGAGCTAATCAATCCCTCCTAAAATATTACCAAGCATACGCAGTGCGACCCCATTTAAATGAAGAAAATTTCAGAAAGCTTAAACTTGGGATTCAGTTGAAGCAGCTCAAACTTTGGACACGCCATGGCATAGACAAATGCACACATAGGAGACAGCATTTGGACAGAACAAACGCTCATAAACTTCATGAAGCACATGCTAACGAAGATGGAGACTACACCCAGTCAAACAGAAATTGTGATCATACAAGGGAAAGAACGCAGATCCAAAAAACAACAGGATTCAGATTTATCAAAGCATATATGATGATTTATAGAAAAATTCAATTACAAGCTTCAGCACCAATTATCAACAGAGCAAAATATTCTGCCCCAGGTTCCCCAAGTGACTAACAGATCTCATTTCTGGGTTTAGTCCCGCATTCCTAACCTAGTAATTGAAACCTTATGCTTAAAATATAAATTACCTGTTAAAGTCCCCTTGATCTCTTCCTCCTTCGAAAGTCCGCGTCCTCTGTATCCACTCAATCGCTCGTGTTCCTTCAGCCTCTGTATCTTGATCTCTAGGGTTTTTGAGATCTCTTCTGTCTTTTTCCCTAGGGTTCTTCAATGTCCAGAAATCCCCTTCAACCCAAAAATCCTCTTGATTTTTTCTCTGATCCCTTCTTATATCAATTTCATGAGTGAAAAAAGAAGAAGGATCTCGAGCGCATGGTTGCCCATTTCGGCCCTATTTCTGTGCTCCGCCTGCCCCGCTTCTCTATATTTTCTGACCTTCTCCTTACCCTGCTTCTTTCGCGTGTGCACCTCTAGTCTTCTCCCTTTGCGTGTTCAGTCTCCCTTTGATCCTCCTAGCTTTTTGCCTCGTCCGCGTATCCCTCATTCCTTGCTCAGACTGCTTTACGTCCCTCTGCATTTGCCCTTCCTTTCACTCTGCTTTTCTGGTCTTCTCTGAGCATGCTTAGTCTCTCGTCTTTTCTTTTCTTTCATCTTGCTCCCTCTGTCACCTCCCATGGCCATCCTTCTGGTGTACTCCCTCTGCCTCTGTTCTTTAGGGCTACGCCCTTAAGCCTTATCCATGAGGCTTCACTTGGGCTTGTGACATATTTGGGCTGAAATGCTGGATCAGCATTTCAGCCCAAATATATGTATTATAATATATTTTTTTACTCTTTTTTTTTGTTTAAAAGATTTCAGTTTTAAAATTTTTTTATTTTCTTTTTTCTTTTCTTGCTTTTCATCTTCTTTTTTTCCTTTATTTGAAATTTCAGATGTCAAATTCTAGAAAGATGAACTTGGGACTTGAAATTAAATTATAACTATTAATTTTCCTGTCTAAAAGAGAATTTTATTTTATTTATTTTATTTCTCATTTTTCATACTCTTTATATATATATATATGTTTTTTTTAAAAATACCTGGATAAAATAAGGTGTTCACAAATGTGGTTAAAGTTAATTAAAAATAATTAATTCATTTCACATTTTCAATTTGTTCCAAAATTATCCTTCCTTAATTATTTTTTTTTAATTTCTTTCAAAGATGTATCCCGTGACTTTCAATAATGTTAATAAAGAAAGATAATTTTGATAAAAAATAATACAATATTAATTTTTTTAATAAATAAGAGAAAAAATTTTCATTAGAAATAAGAGCTGGGGAAGTATTATTGAGGGCAAATCATGAACATGGAAGCTGGGTTCACGAAAAAGCTTATTGGAACTGGTGTAAAGAAAATGACCGTTGGAGGGGGTTGGCATTGGGAGCCACTTGGTCCTGAATATGAATAGGCAGAATTGATTGAAGAAAATCATCTTGAGAGTGGCCAAGCATAAATCAGAGCAGAGAGAGAACTGTACCAATATGAGGGAGTTCAAATTCAATTTTATTTTATCCACAGAAAAAAGTGAGAGAGTTTTACGAAGAAAAAGTACGAGATATTTTAAGCAATATCCACATATAAAAGATTCAATTAAGAAAATATATAAAAAATTAAATTAAAAAAATACATGATATTAAAATATAATTTTACTCATTAATAATTATTAGGTTGAGTGGAAGGGAGTAAGGACTCAATACCTTTTAAATAAAGTTGTGGATTCAAATGTTTTAGGCAAAAAAAAATCATGTTGAAAATACTATTTTTGTTGAAGTGACTCCTTTTAAATAAAATTATGAATTCAAATTTTATAAATAAAAAATTAGGTTGGAAATACTATCATTGTTAGAGCAAGACAATGCTAAAATCTAGACTAGTAATATTAAATACTCCATCTAATTCTTGATGTAAAATTATTTTAATTGAATCACATAAATTAAATATTGGAGTTAAAAAATTTTAATTATCTTAATTTTTTTAAAAATCACAATATCTTCTCAAAATTATTCTTATTAAATTTCTTTATCTTTCTTTATCTCATAAATTGAATAAGGGTGTTTTTTTTACAATATATTATAAATATTATCTTATATTCTAGAAAATAATCCTATATTTAGGATTAAAATAAAAAATTTTATGTTTAGAATCGGAGCTAATACTAGTAGCCAAACAAATTAAATACTAGATATTATAAAAAAATACAGTTTTACTCAAATATGATTATGGTTGAATTTTTATCTACAATTTCACCAAAAAAAAGTTTTTTTTACAAATATATATATTTTTAAAAAAAGAGGAAAATAGAAGATAAGGAGGACAGGTAAGAGAGAAGAGAAGAGGAGTGGACCCAAAAGGAAGGAACAGAGAGTGGGCTGTGGGCTGCTTTATCTTTTATTTTATATGATGGTTTGATGTACTTGTTGTGTGGCCGTCGGTAATAATAATATCGGAAAAAGTGTGTGTGTGAGAGTGTGTGCGCGTCCCGTGACAAGATTTGGATCTTGTGAGCAGTGTCATTGCCAATCACGAGCACGCCATGTTGCCTTTGGTCCCACCCAGACAACGAAATACATGCAGACTATGCATGCCCACATATTTTTGTCTCCTCCTCCTCGTCTATTTTATTATTATTATTATTTGGCTTCCTTTTTTTCTCAAAATTTTTAATTTAATTATTTAATTTCCATTTTCACAGGAATTACATTATCTAACCTTTATTTAACCACCTCCAGTCTATGTAACAGTATCCGTGAGAGCCTATGATGCACATATACAAGAATAGGTATTAGTATGATACAATACGTTATATACAATAAATTTTAAAATTTTATATGGATATAAAAGATATACATATAAAGTTATGTATATATTTAACAAATTAATACATCGATCAAAAAATAAAAATATTACAAATTTGAGTTTTAAATAAGTATTTTAAAAGTAATATAAAAATATTTAAAATAAAAAAAATTGAATCTCAATAAGCTCTTGAGTCATTTTACAATTTTTTGAAGAAAAAAAAATTAATGATATGTATCGTGCAGTATAGTATATATATATATATATATCATATTTTTATTAATTAAAAGTGTGTATATATGTAAATACAGATTAGTAGGTCATTTTACCACTGGAATACTGTTTGATAGGTGATTTCTTTTTTTAGTGGTGAAAAAAAAAAGGTCAATGTATAATGGCATCACATATCACTCGCAATTACGTGAGTAGGAAATCTTATTCTCCACACACAAATAGGACCCATCTAGTTATAATTATAACAATCTAATAGTCACATTTTCAAATATAATCATGGATAGTAAAACTTTCTCGTGAGTTCATATTTTAATATTTTCAGTGAATTTTAAAATAGTTATCATATTAAAAAGTTAGTTCAAAATATTTAATGTAAGTTTGTTCCCAAAACAAAATATGATTATTTTTACTAAAAATATTATTATTGCAAAGGGTTTAGAATTTGGCAAAAAAGGGTTTAGAATAAGAATTTGTCTCACATGGTAAGAAAGTGACGCCAAATGATTGTTTCGGAACATTGTACGTTTAACTTTTTCTAAAAAAAAATTCATGACGATTTTTTTTTTATAAATGTAGCAATTTTAATTACTACTCCTCTAGTCCAAAATATAAGAGATTTTCTAGAATTTTTCTTTGATCCATAATATAAGGTATTATGTAATATTTAATAATAGTTTACCTTTTTTACCCATATTAATTGATTACCAGTCTCGTAACTTGTAATAAAAAAAAGTAAAAATAACTTTAATTATTGGTAATTAATAAGGATAAAAATAGAATATTAAGTTTTTTTTTAAAATTTAAAAATGTAACTAACTTTTCTTAATATACATAAACTAATTAAAAATCTCTTATATTTTGAATCGGAGAAGAGTAAAATATAAGCTTACATTACACGGCGGTGGCGGGCAGCTACAAAGTGTATTATATCATAAAGGAAAGTGAACAGCATAGTTAGAGCAAGGGACCGCAAACTTTAAAACGAATGTAGCAATTTTTTTTTTATCATGATTGTGTTATTTAATTTTTATATTATACCAACACACTAGTTATTGGATTAAAGTGGTAATAAAGCCTTGAGTTTAAGCTATGTCAATGGAAGCTTGACTAACTCAAATTAATTAGTTAATAATATCAAACACCAAATAGCTTGTTTATAAAAAAATTTTATACTATAAAAAATAAATTTAATCTATTTTTAAATCTAAAATTCATTTGTCCTCACTTGATTAGAAAAAGTATCTTAAATATATACACTTAAGTTGTTAATTTTTCTCTTTCATTATTTCTTTTTTTTAGGGGAGGGCAGTAGCATTTCTCCTTCTTGCCCTCCTTTGCATCCACCAAAAGGCTGAGAGGCAGCTATATTAGTTTAACTAATGATTTTGAATTTAATTTTTAAATATGTATCTGCATTAAAAAACTTATTGGGAAAGTTTAGACACCATTGTCATTCTATCTAATTTGGCTTAAATTAGTTAAAGTTTAATATAACTATATGATACAAAGTGGAATTATCATGCATTTTCATTTTAGGGTATGTCTTATTTTCTTCTTACTGTGTTAGCAGAATTCACTACTTCAGATTTTCTCACGGTTAACTTGCCATGATTTTCTCTCTCTTATGTTAATTTGTAACCCTTTTATGGTTTAGCAGTTAATTTCTAATTGTATAAATTTTTATGGAATATTTGAGTTATTATTTTTTTGTAAAAGATAAACAAAATAACTTGTATCTTTAAAAATGAAAGGTGAAGAATTTAATTTTCATTTTTGTAAATAACACCATTTTTATGATTCTTTTCATCATTGAAATTCATTAATTTTTTTTGTAATTGATTTTTATTAAATATGAATAAACTGACCTCACTTGCACTTTTTTTTTTAAAAAGCACTCTTTTTTAACCACCAAAAAAACATTGTACTCGAATATGCCAACTTACTAAATGTAAAAACCAAAAAGTTATACATGTATCGGAAAACAAAAGTTTATAATTAATATAATATTCACAATACCCGCCGGAAAAAATTTAATATTGGGAATATTTTATAGTTACTGGCTAAAAAACAGAATAGGGACTCTTTATGTGTGTGTCTTCAATATTGATGAAAAAATTCGGAATAATTTGTGTCGCTTACTTATTTGAAAATTTATTTATTTGTTATATTTTTATTAGGAAACTTGACAACATTTTTTGAAAAAATTATTACTAAATTTTACAATTGGATTTTTTCTATTAAATTAGTGATTCTTGTAAATTCTCAAAAGTAGAAAATCTTATGATATGCAAAATAAATGGAATAAAATAAACAATAAAATGAGAAATGATTTTGTAAGAAAAACATATTTTGATATTACTAACTAAAATAATTATTACTAAATATTAATAGCAAAAATATATCTCATTTTTTAATAAAAAGTCTTCTTTGATGCAGTGATCAAACCAAACATCAGAAATGAAATATGAATAGATTTTGATAAGGGTAGCTCAGCAACATGCAGTGAGACAATAGTACAGCTAATGTTTCTTATTTTCAAGACCCAAAAAGAAAATTTTAAAAAGCAAAAAGCTTTGTCATTTTGCAGAGGCATGACTTGGACGTATATAATTTCTTTAATAATGCAAAAAATATTAAATTAAATAAGGCATCTTGCTGCATCCTCACTATTCTATATTTTATTTTTATTTTTTTGCCGAGCTTCTCACTGTTCATCATCTCATAATTGCAGCAGAATCAATGGATCATACCATTAAAAAAAGAGAAAATTACATTTAGGAACCATATTTATAAATTAATATCAATATAAAATATAAAAAATGTCAAGTCACATTGTTTACAAATATTGAACAGTGTGACTCATGAATTATGTGTATATAAAAAATTCATTTTAATTTTAAATTGAAGCATCTTTAAAATTATAATTATTTTTATAAGACTAAAGTCAAATATTATATAAATTGAAAAATCATTGCTACGGTACAGTAATGATTTACTCTTGAAACAAGTGTCTATTTTTTCCTTTGTATTGCATAGGGTTTGGTCTTTTTTTTGGGGCAAATAAAATTACGAAATTAAACAAAATCACGGGTAACATGATTTGGTCTAATTATTATTAAACTTGTTAAGAATTTTTATCAAATTTAATTAATTTATGATCAAATTTTAAGAAAATTAAAATTTGGGTAATTTTTGTAATAACTTTTTAATAACTTAGTAATAATTTTCTTAAAATTGAATAGTAATTAATAATAACTGTAGTCCATATAAATAATTATAATTTGAAGATCATCTAATCTAAAATTCACAAAATATGAGTCCCTTAATGTATTGCCGTATTGTGTTGGATTCTATGATGCTATATGCTGCAAATATCCACCAAATCTTAATGGTATTTAATTTTTTTATTTCTAATCATTATTTTTTTAATTCATAGTGAAAATATTAATTTTAATATATATTGATTTCTTTTATAATAAAAAATATGAAAATATTAAAAAATTAAATCATCTATATAAATGGCTCCAAAAAATGCATATACTCCCTTTCTATTTCTTTTTATCTGTCACTTTTAAAGAAGATTTTTGTTTCTTTTTATCTTTCATTTTCAAAGTCAAAGATGATATTAATTATTCTTTTATATTTATCTATTTCTTTAAGGGTAAATTTGGAAATTTAAAATGAATTCTTACATATTATTTGTATTTCTTAATCTCCATACAAAAACCTTAAAAGTCAAAAGTTAATATGTTTTTCTTTATATGCTTTTTGTGTTGTTTTCCAATTAAAAATTAATATGTGGATTGTTTTTTAATAAATTGTAAATTTAGTTATTAATTATATATTAAAAGTATTAACTTCTTGAACTTAAAAAAATTTAGAAGGTCTACATATTAAATTTTAATTAGAGAATAGCATGAAAAGTATATAAGAAAAAGTATATAAGTTTAGTCTTAATATAAAACTCTAACAAATCATACTCTTCATGAGTCTTTTTTTTTTTCTTGTTGCTAGAAAAAGAAACAAGTAGCATTAAAAGAAAACAATAGTACAAAGATAAAGGGCCTAAAAACAAAAGATGCCAACCCTACCCGACTTGAATCTTGATCCCAACTGACACAAACAAACAAACCAAAGAACACACCACTAAGGACCAAGCTAGAACCGCCACAACCACTGACCAAACTAACCTTAACTGAGAGAAGAAGAAACATAACAAGGAACAACAACAAAAGGAAGCAAACAAACCCTATCCCAAAAAAGAAGCACTCCACCTACCAAGCCAAAGACAATATTGAGATTGAGGACGTCAACTCACCAGAAACCTTCAACAGCAACCAACATAAATGGGGATGGTGGTTTGAAGAACCCCTTAATTGGAACCATCCTCTTCATCAATGAATCTGCCCTGGCAAGAGTAGATTTTGATAAGATTTCATGCATTGACCACACCAATAGAATGACCTCAATAGAAGCCGTTGACATTAGCAGACGATTGAACCTCGATAGCCACCCCTTCTCCAAACCCCAAATTCGGTCCATTCGTTGAAGAGCCAAGCTGCAAAACAGACATGATAAGTTTTTAATCACTAGCCATATCTTCACTTTGTAACAGCCCTCATGATATTTTTTTGGCATTGTGTGCAGGACCGGAGGAAATCAGGACGGAGGAAGGTTCAAGTGGAGTCTGAAAGAGCTCCATGTTATGGCAAGAACGTGTCCAGTGGCTCTTTCCGACTGAAAACTGGTGGAGCCGAGGTGAGGTGTGCTGAGCTTGCAGCGAGAGTCGGGTTTCTGATTTAAATCAAAAACATTTCGGTCAGTCAAACGCGAAGGAAAGAAAGGAAATGGAGGGAGCGACGAGGAGCTCTGCTAGGATTTGGAGTTTTCGGCCATTGGGAGTGGTTTTTTGGACCCTGGAAGCTTGGATTCAAGTTGGTAAGTGGTTTCTACTCCTCCTTCTTCATTTTCTTTAGTTGAAACTTGGGATTTTCAGGTATAAGTTTGGATCTTCGGTTCTGGCCAAAATCTACTGATTGAAATAGATGAAATGGGGTTAAGGAAGTGTGTTTTGGTATTCTTGATGCTTGAATGTGAGTTTTGAAAGGTTTATACATGATTTGAGCTTAACCCTAGGTTGTTTTCGGTTAGGTCTCTTAGGAATTCGAAGTGTATGAGATTGTTTGGTGTTGGTATAGTTCCTAGGAGCTTAATAATCCATAAAAGGGGTGTTGGAACCTTGAGTTAGGCTAAAGTGGTTGAATTGTGATGTTTGGTTTAATGGCATACTATGTTAATGGAAGAATTGTGTTATTATGAAGGTTGTTTGGTTAACCGAGAGGGGTTCAAGCGTGTTGGGCAATTCTAGAAGTTCATGGAATTCACGTGTGTAATATTGACAACCTAAGGTAACTAGGTGCATGTTTATATTGTATTGTTTGTATGGTATGATATTGGCATCATCACCATATGATTGTATAGTGAGAGATTGATGATGAGGTGATGGTGATATGATATGAGATGATGATATGATAAAATATCCCTGTCACTAAATCCTCTCATTGGGAGAGCCAGGTGGTAGTGGATTTGTGGATGCACCTTCCATAAATCACCATTAATTCGTGATGGTCCAGGGGAAGGAGAGCCACGGTCCGAACTCTAGTGTAACCATTGGTCGGGTTGCATTAGGGTAAGGTGAGCTTGGTGATGTCCCGGAATCAGTCTTTATCAACTTTTGGAAGGGAATCATCTATTGAGATGTCTTGTGATGATGACAGCTCATGGTTCTAGTCGTGTATGAGGGAGAACATGCATGCCATTAATTAGCATTGCACTTCACGACTATGTGGGTCAGTATATATATATTATATGTAGTTGTTCCCGGTTACTGAGACATTATCTCACACCCTTCTTCCATGACTAACCTTTCAGGTGACAGTTCTAGCACTAGTCCTGAGAAGCCGAGGGAGTAGCAGCGGATGTGGGAATACTAGGTTTATGTAGTACATATGTGTTTTGGATATGTAACTTGTGCCCAGTAGGATAGAAGGTTTTGTATTGAATGTATGACATTGTAAATATTGTTATGAATGGATGAATGTATGATTATATATGTGGAAAGGGTGTTGTTTGTGGTATGTATGTGTTATGTATGATGAAGGGTGTTCTTAGACCTGGTTGGCGTGTTTTAGGACCTGTAGCCCGTTTGTTGAATTGGGGTTCAAGGGAGTTAAGTCTCAGAGGAGTGGTTCCTTTGAGGTGAAATCTCTTTGGTCAAGTTGGTTTGGGGGTTTTGGACCTGTATGAATAGTCTTTGAGTGACCATTTGCCTTTGGTGGCAATTGGAGGGTATTAATGATAAGTGTTGGTCAGTAAGTGACCAAAATGGTGCCAGGGGTCCAGAATCTCTATACGGAGTTGGATTGAGGTGAAAATGGTGTTTATGGATATATTGGGACTAGATTGACTTGTAAGAGTTGGAATTAAGTCAATCGAAGGTCGGAGTATAAAGTTATGTGCGTCGGAAGTTCGCCTCGGTGTTGAGTTTTACTGGTGTGGAAACCAGCAAGAGGCACCATGGAGCCAGGGTCCAAGCCGCGGCGTCAGTGGAGGCCGAAGCGAGTGAAAGCAGGGGAGGCCAAAGCCGCGGCGGTACTGTAGCGGCCGCGGCCCCAGCTCGGATTTTGGTGTCGTTTGATTGGTTTCCGCTGTTCTGAAGTTTTGGGAAGTTGTTCTGAGATGTTTGGGTTATGTTTAATTGGATTTTTGAAGTTTGTGGTCAAGTCTAGAGGTGTTTAGCGGTAGGGTGTTACACACTTCACATTGGACAACGATATCGGGAAGAGCTTTCCATCTACCTACAAACCCAAACACACCAACGCATACACACCACGGGCACTCTCTCACCTAGCATAAGTTAAGGAGAGAGGTGCCAAGCACAGACACAAACTGCTCGGCTAGGAGGACTCACACGATGATGGTTAGGGTTTGAACTCTCAAAGAAGAAGAGAGGGTTTGGACTTGCATGATGACGGCAAGGGTTTTATACTCTTCATAAGTCATGTGACTCATTAATTTCATATAATACACAAAACCCACATTATTTTATTGGAATGCTACTTTTCAATAGCTGAGAATCTATGCTCACATATAATTTTCCCAAAGAATAAAGACTCTTCATTGAAACACTCTTCCATTATTTGAATAATCATAAAAGTACAAAACCTCACAAGGAAATAGTAACATAAGCTGACAAGATAACTCTCTTATTCAAATAATGTAAGCTTATTAATTTCATTTGTCACTACAAAACAACTAAATAGTACTTATACCTCATATATAAACACATAATACCATATATACCTTATAATATGACAAGCTACACAATTTTTTTTTAACAAGCTATAATATTGAGAAAATGACATTTAAGGACCTTGGAAGCAACATAATCAAACCCAAGGACCACCAATTCGAAAATCATATATGAACGAAAAAATGCCCTTACTCGGATGGTAGCATGGCTATTTTTAAAAGCTTGGTTCAGAAAACAAGTAATAAATTGCAGAAGCTTAGTAATAAATCATTCAGAATCCAATGTTTCAATTGAAAATTTACAAGTGTATTGACTTATTTTTTTCAATTTAACTTTTGACTTTTAAAATTCATTTATATAAGAATGTAACAATTGCATTTTAAATAATTTATTATTGAACTTCTGAAATTTACAAGTTATTGACTTGTTTTTCTAACTCAACTTTGGACTTTTAAATGTAGTTATATTTTCGACCGAATATAGACATTTTAGTCCATATATTTATGCTTTGAACCATCAACGTCTTTTTTCAAATTGATGGTCCTTGGATGTCATTATGTTGCTCCCAATCCTTGAATGTTATTTTCCCTGTAAGATTCAATATTACTATTAACAACTAATTCAAATTCATATTCAAGTATTGTCTGCTTGCAAATGGCATATCTCTTTAAAAATTGAGACTTTCATTGAGAAATATCAAAGTCCATTAAGCTCAACCCAACCCTGTTATTGAAGTCTAATAGTGTCATTAACATTTAATACAAGGTATCAAATACGTGTATGTGTGTATCAGAGAAAACGAAGGAACGAGGAGGAAAAGGTTGAAGACACGACAAAACTAGTTTTTGTAGGTTTTAGACTTCAGTGATGCGGTGGAATTTTGTCAGTTGCTGAGCCGTGTTTGTTGGTCCAAAATTGTTTCTTCACGGACTTCATTTCCATCCCCACATCCTCTCGAATCTCTAATCTCTCCCCATTTTCCTTAATATTCTTTCCTCCCACATGAAAACCCATATCCTTTTCACTAGCTTCCAGTGCTAATTTTTTCATTACAGTTTTCTCTCATACCATGCTTTCCTGGAAAATCCCATATTGTTAGCTACCACAGATACTCAAGTCAGAAAGAGGAGGAGGAGGAGTAGGAAGAAGAAGAAGAGAATGATCGGATTGCAGTTTCTGCGGTCACTGTTATGTCTGCTGGTTTCGGTTTCTTGTTTGCTTGCATGTTTGGGAGACAATGGCATACCTGCACAACTGAACGATGATGTTCTTGGTCTGATAGTGTTCAAATCCGACCTTCATGATCCTTCTGATCATCTTGCTTCATGGAACGAAGATGATGTGAGTCCTTGCTCGTGGCGGTTTGTGCAGTGTAATCCGGCTACCGGAAGAGTTTCCGAGGTCTCACTTGATGGCTTAGGCTTATCTGGGAAGATAGGAAGAGGTCTTGAGAAGTTGCAGCATCTAAAGGTATTGTCACTGTCTCATAACAACATTACTGGAGGCATTAGTCCCTCCCTTGCCCTTTCCAACACTCTTCAAAGCCTAAACCTCAGTCACAACAGCTTGTCTGGTTCCATTCCCAGTTCTTTTGTGAATATGGCTTCAATAAAATCTATTGATCTCTCAGAGAATTCATTCTCAGGACAGGTCCCTGAAACCTTGTTCCAAAATTGCTTTTCTCTTCATCATCTTTCTCTGACTTGGAACATGCTTGATGGCTCAATTCCTAGCACAATCTCTCGATGTTCCGTATTGAACAGCCTTAATCTTTCCAACAATAGGTTCGGTGGTAATGTGGACTTCAATGGGATTTGGTCTCTGACAAGGCTTAGGACTTTGGATCTGTCAAACAATGCCTTATCTGGAAATCTACCTGCTGGTATTTCAGCCATTCATAACTTGAAAGAGATGTCACTGAAAGGTAATAGCTTTTCAGGACCATTACCTTCTGATATTGGACTCTGCTTGCATTTGAATATGTTGGATTTTAGTGACAATCTGCTCAGTGAAGCACTTCCAGAGTCACTTGGGAGACTTAATTCTTTAACCTTCTTTAAGGCATCAAATAATTTATTGACCAGTGAACTTCCTCAGTGGATCGGTAACATGGCAAGTCTGGAATATCTTGATCTCTCAGGCAATCAGTTTGCTGGAACCATCCCAGCTTCAATCAGCGAACTGAGATCGCTGAGTTATCTGAGTCTTTCGAATAACAAGCTGGTGGGAAACATTCCATCATCATTGGTTTCATGTTCCAAGTTATCATTCATTTATCTAAGAGGTAATGGTTTCAATGGTACCATACCAGAGGGACTCTTTGGCTTAGAATCATTGGAGGAAATAGACCTGTCTCATAATATGCTACTGGGTTCAATCCCAGCAAAAATAATTCATGCGTCAAAACTAAGATATTATAATCTATCTTGGAATGGTTTTCACTCCCAAATGCCTCCAGAGTTGGGTCTCCTTCAGAATCTGACAGTTCTAGATCTTCAAAGCAATTCACTGTATGGTCCTATTCCAGAGGATCTATGTGATTCAGGCAATTTGGCCATTCTTCAACTTGATGGAAACTCATTGAATGGTGCTATCCCAGATGAGATTGGAAATTGTACATCTCTTTACTTGCTGTAAGTTTCCTTTTCTCAAGTACAAATATTGTTTTCTGCATATATTTCTGTGATTAAACATCTGTTTGTAGTCCATCTTGCCTTGTAAGAACATTGAGTGTAGCTATAAATAAGAGCTCGCAAATAGCTATAATGTGAAAGTATTTCTGAATTCAACTAATTTCCCCCTTTTTCCTTTAAAATCTTGTGCAGGAGTTTGAGTCACAACAACTTGAGTGGTTCAATTCCTAAGTCCATGTCAAAGCTGGAAGAGCTCAAGGTCCTGAAATTGGAGTTCAATGGACTGAGTGGAGAGATACCACAGGAGCTTGGGATGCTTCAGAATCTTCTTGCTGTGAATATATCATACAACAGACTCACAGGCAGGCTTCCTAGTGGTAGCATATTTCAAAACTTAGACAAAAGTTCTTTGGAAGGAAACTTAGGTCTCTGTTCACCCTTATTGAAAGGGCCATGCAAGATGAATGTGCCAAAGCCACTGGTTCTTGACCCTAATGCCTATAACAACCAGATGGGTAGGCCAAGAAATGACTCATCCATGAGTATGCCTAGCATCATCCGTCGCCACCGATTTTTTAGTGTTTCTGTTATTATTGTGATTTCTGCAGCTTTTGTGATCATATTGGGAATCATTGCTATTACCCTTTTGAATGTTTCTGTAAGGAGAAGGCTAGCATTTGTTGATAATGCTTTGGAAAGCATGTGTTCAAGCTCTTCGAGATCAGGAAGTCCACCCACAGGAAGGTTAATTCTGTTTGATTCAGGCCGGTCCTCACTTGATTCAATCAGCAACCCAGAAAACTTGCTGAATAAGGCATCTGAGATAGGTGAAGGAGTGTTTGGAACAGTCTACAAGGTTGCTTTGGGATCACAAGGTAGAATGGTGGCAATCAAGAGGCTTGTGACTACAAACATAATCCAATACCCCGAAGACTTTGATCGGGAAGTAAGAATCCTTGGAAAAGCGAGGGACCCTAATCTAATAGCATTGAAAGGATACTATTGGACTCCTCAATTGCAACTTTTGGTCACAGAATATGCACCAAATGGTAGCTTGCAAGCCAAGCTACACGAAAGGCTTCCTTCATCTCCACCTCTTTCATGGGCTAATAGGTTCAAAATTTTGCTTGGAACAGCCAAAGGACTTGCTTATTTGCACCATTCATTCCGCCCACCAATCATCCACTACAACCTGAAGCCAAGCAACATTCTACTTGACGAGAACTGCAACCCGAAGATCTCGGATTTCGGGTTGGCCCGGCTTCTGATAAAGCTAGACAGGCATGTGATGAGCAATAGGTTTCAAAGTGCACTAGGATATGTAGCACCAGAATTAACATGCCAGAGCTTAAGGGTGAATGAGAAGTGTGATATCTATGGCTTCGGGGTGATGATTCTCGAGGTTGTGACAGGAAGGAGACCAGTGGAATATGGAGAAGACAGTGTTGTGATCCTAAAAGACCATGTGAGAGTGATGCTTGAACAAGGAAATGTGTTGGAATGTGTGGATCAAAGCATGAGTGAGTATCCAGAAGATGAAGTTCTTCCAGTTCTGAAACTAGCATTGGTATGTACCTCACAGATACCTTCAAGCAGGCCTTCCATGGCAGAAGTAGTGCAAATTCTGCAGGTCATCAAAACTCCTGTTCCTCACAGAATGGAAATGTTCTGATAATCACCGATCTGGATCCTCTAAAGTACCGCATGGAGTCTCAAAAGAAAATTATAGAGATAAGACTTTGATGGGACCCATTGAGAGTCTTACTTTCTCTATCTTGGAAAACACCTTTTTAGTACTGTAGAAGATTTAGATTCTTCATGTGTGAGATATCCTGTAACTTTGCTTCATCAAGTACAGAATGATCTTCATTATTGTTCAGACTGTTTTCTTTTGGCCTTCTTTTTTCCCTTGCTTTTGTCGTTTTCTTCACAATTTGGTTTGAGGACTGTTTCTGGTAAGTTATAGCAGGTTTTCCATATGGGAATGGAATCATTATCGTATAAGTCTGTATGCATCTGATTTTATCTTTTGTTGTACCAGACTGTTGTTTTATTGATTACATGTAATTGAATTTTACTCTCTTTAGTCTATTCAATTTAGAGCAAATTAGTGTTTACAGATTAGAATTTATTCTAACTTTTGAAAAAAAATCTATTTTAATTAAAGTTATTTGAGTAAGAAATTAAATAGTATTTGTGACTAAGTTAAACAGGTCAAATTATTTTAAAGAATTAATTAAACAAACACGATAATATGAGTTGATTATGATACTTTAAGCTCTAAATGAAAAGAAATTATTATTTCTTGAGTTTATTATTGAACCAATGTCCATCATTAAGGGTAATTGCCAGCCATCGAAGTTAGGTGTCCAAATGGTTTTGATTAAATAAAATCTTCGCCTCCTTCCTTTTTCAGTTTTTATTTTGTCAACATAAATTCATTAATTTTTTCTGGGTAAAAAATAAGTTAAGGTAAATTGGGTTTTGGGAATTTGTTAGGATCAAAACATATTTAATGGTTTAAAGAATCCTTATAAAAGTTCTTACAGATTATTTACTAATAAAGTCATCAAATAGTCAAGTTTTTATTAACTAGACCAACATATGTAAACAGAAATTCATTACAACAATAATAATATTAGTTTTATCCCACAAATTTATTAAAATAAACTAATAATAGTACAACTAAAGAAAGCTAATTACAGAAAATTAATTATCCAGTCCCTTGCCTACAAAAAAACAAATACCGAGAAAGTACTGCTTTGAAGGAGGACGGGGGGATAGTATCCTAGTTTAAGAGGCATATACCCTTATCAAAATATTGGGCAAGTCAGCAAGCTCAATTAGCAAACATTAAGGCCCAAAGAAAGAGAGCATATAATAGATAACAAAAAAAAAAAAACAAGTGATCATATTCCTACAATGGTTAAATAGTTAAATTGTACAAGTCCTTAAGAAGAGTTACAAGGTTTGGCCAAAAAAAAAAAATTGAGTTTGACCAATTCTTGACCATTTCTATTTATTTTTTCAAGGATTTGTGATGGAAATCCAAGAGGTATACAAAGAATCCAAAACTATTAATGGAAAGAGCCCATTTATCTTGATGAATTCATAGTGTCTCGAAAGCTTAATTCAAGTACAAGCATAGTATTTCTAAGTTTCAATCCAAGTTCAAATGAATTGATTCACTAAAAGACTATATGTTTTGAAGACTTAGTTTTGGAGAGTTCATTGACAAAAGAGTTATTCAAGAGCTTATAATAGCAATTTAGAGTTTATATCATTATAATGAAGACCCATGGTACCAATATGTACATGGAGGAGTCCAATGAAACCTTAATCATTCCTATTCAAGCCCAAATGTAAGCTCTTCTTACCATAGACTTAATATGACGTGAAGAGTGTTTTTGGCTCATTAATTAGATGTTTAATTTTGTTTTGTTTTATGTTTAATTGGACAAAATTTGAATTATTTAAATAAGCTCAATTGTTGAGTCCTTATTAGATTTTTAATTGTATTTCCAAGGGTTCAAATAGTATTTTAAAAGTCTTAGATTCATTATAACTACTTGACCCTCAAGTAGATCATAAATTAGATATGTTTCTAAGTAAAAAATGTCACTTTCTTTGTGGCTCTCAAAAATTGACATTTTACACTTAATTTCCATATTTATTTTATGCCATCTAATGTTTTTCAGGATATTTTTACTTAATTAGTAAGTTAAAATGTTCTAAAGTGTCTTAATTTCCAAATAAGTGAGATACTTGTAATCTCAAAAGATTAAAGGGCCCGTTTGTTTAAACTTATCAAAAAAGTGATTTTCAAATTATTTAAAAAAGTGATAGATTATTTAGAGATTTTTGAAAAATAGAAATTATTTTGTGTTTGGTTAGAATAAAGAAAAGCACTTTTTAAATTGTCTAGCAAATAAAGAAAAAATATGGATTTATGTTATAATATTTCCGTGAGGTCAAATATTGTTATTTTTGCAATTTTTAAAATTACTTTGGTGCTATCTCGCCTCTTATACCTTTTTCTCTCTTATCTACCGCAACTGCTTTTTTTCAAAAGCCACCTAGAGTAGCTTCTCAAAAAAAAGCAGAAAACTGCTTTTTTTCAGATTCTGATTATTTTTAAAAATTTAAATAAACACCCTAAAAAATTTTAAAAGTGCTTTTCTATATGAAAAAAGTGATTTTCATATAAAAAATTTGAACAAACGGAACCTTAGTCTTAAAATTTAAGTAATTTCCTATTATTTGGAGTCCCTTAACTTTAGAAATAATTAGTTACTTATTTTATGATATCCTCTAATTATTTTAGAAGTTTCTAGGGATCATTATAAATAAATATATTCATACCTACGTTTTTGGACAAGTTGAATAAGAAATATTTTTCTTCAATTTTCTTGTATGAGGATTATTTGAATTTATATTCTATTAAGAACTCGAGACTTACTAACCAGAGTGATCAACCCAGTGTGCGTCATCGTTACAGTTTAGGGACAAATTTCCTTGGGTTTAGCACATGATTATTAAATTGTTCTTACTCGTGAAATCGTTTCTGTTGCATTTTCTGGTTTGCTTGGTCATCCACCAAGAGGACTATATCAGTTTGTCTAGAATTTTATAGACTAACAAAAAGTGGATTAAGAATTGCTCACTGATTTTCAGTTGAACTGATCAATTTGGTTTGATTCTTGTTACATTACAAATATAATTTAGATAAGAGACAAATAATTTTGCATTTTTTATTTAAATCATTATTTCTTTAAAAGTTGTTATAGTTCAAAATCAAATCTAATGTATAGGATATAAGAGACAAATGTCTATTAATCTAAAAATAGATTATCTGTTTTCAATCAATGAGAGGATCTTTTCCATTTCATTGCTTTGTTCTTTATTATTACCTCCGGTCCTATATAAAGGATCTTTTGTCCTATTCCTAAATATAAGACCCTTTACAATATACGAGGTGATATTTATTATACAGTTTCAGAAAAATGCCCCTATTTAATGTATCCAAAGAGAAAGAGAGAGAAATTAAATAAGGGTAGTTTTGGAAAAATGTTGAGATTTTCGGAGAAATCAAGGTAGTTAATTAGTTTTAATTTCAATTCTTAATCCGCGTGAATCAGTTAAAAGCGTCTTATATTAAGGATCAGAGGAGTATTTCATTTTAGGCGCATCAAACATTGCCATTAATATCCATTTGACTTTGAATAACAATCAAAAGAGAAACGATTTAGACTAGGTTAGGTAATATGAGTGGAGTGGAATGTAGGTAGTATTTACAATTTAAATTTTTATGGTGTAAAAAAATAAATCCAAAAAGAAATGATTAAAAAAGAAGAAGGGAATGCACTTGTGCGATAAAATGAGCTATTTGGATTCATTGATACATGAGTGATACTTTAGAGTTCAAATTTTCCAATTTTGCTTAATCTTAACTGTTCAGTGAATCTGAATGATTTAAATTATTTTCATAAATTTTTTTTGAACTGATTTAAATTGTTCAAATAAACTAGATGGTTAAACCTCAGTTAAGAAAAAAAAAAAAAGAAGAAAAAGAAGAATAAGATGTTTTTACCCGATACCACAAAGTGTATTCTACTAATGCTCCATGATGACAAAAATTGGGGTTTTTTTTTTGCCAGAAAATGGGTGTCATTTAAATCAATTCAGTTCTGTGCCAAACATTAGTGACATATGTGGTACATGCCGAAAATGAATATGAGAAAAAAGAAAATGTGAGAGAAGGCATAAAATTGAGGGAACCATATTTTGAGACCAAAATAGCTACTTTATTTCATTTTAAGACTTGCTATTATTTATCTTTCTAATTTTACTTTACTCTTTTTATTTTTACTGCTTCTTATCACTTAAAAATTATTCTTTATAATTAATTCCATCAACATGTCCTTAAATGTGATTTTCCCTGTAAAATTTGTGTTTGACAAGTATCAAAATGACTTGTTGGAAAGAAAATTTTCCATATTTATGAGAGAGCTCTTACATTCCTATTTCTTTTCCTATTCCCATCTTGAACCACACCCACCTTAGAAGGAAAAGATGGGTGGACTTTGAGGCTTTTACAAAAAGATATTTTGGTCCTTTCTCAATGTTGGTCAAAGATGATGATGTATGATTTTAATAGATAAATTAGAGAAGTTCTCAAGTTAAAAGGAAATTTCATGCATTTTGAAAAATTCTTTCTGAATTCTTTACATTCATAACATCAACTAAAAAAGAGACATGAAAGAATATAATCATCAATATCAATATCAATTCAATATAAATTAAAAAATTTATAAGGAAGCTTTATTGTTAAAAATTTGTAAATAGTGCGGCTCATTCTGGGGCTTTGTACAGCTTAACACGACCCCATAAATAAAACCTTAAAACTGGATCCAAGAACCAGCTTAAACTTAACGGGTGCAAAATGAACAAATCCGTCAACCTAAAAATTATCTTCTGACTTCTGATACTCTGCCTATTAACCTCACCACAACTTTTAAATCCTTTATGAAGCAAACATTATTAAGGACATACAAAACTAATCAATCCTCGCGCAAAGCCTTCATCAAGTAGAGTCTGTTAAAGCTCTGCCCTGACACGCTGCAACATAAGCAACACGAAGAGCAAAAATGTCACTCCATTGACTAGGGAAGATATTCCCATGATAAAGCAATCAGTGAAAATGAGAGTGAAATATGGAGTAGCCTTGACTAAACATACATATGACAATATAAATTGGATCCCCTACATTCATGCATTCAGAGAGATATAACTGTATGGGACTCATACAATTTATGTGCCAATTATCTTTTTTCTCAGTATTTCTCTCGGAATCACAATATAAATTCATTTTTGTGAATTTAGGGAATATGGATTGATGAGAATGAGAATGCATCCAAGTGCAAAATATGTATTTAGACAACTGAGGGAGCCAGGGTTGCAGAACAAAACCAAGTTACCATGATCAATAGTCACATACCCATTAATTTGGTTGCAATAGTTCGAAATTTGATTAGTTATGAGGAAGCTTTCCAACCGTGATGGCTGAGGGAGTAGCTTGAAAATGGGGTTTGAAGGATCTTCCTCAGGCAAAGGCTCGTCCCCAGCAGCTTTTCGTGCCATGTTCTCAGCCCTATTATTACAAACCAAAACAAGTATTATAATGAAAGCACCTTGAAGTCTAGAATCACTTGGTCATCTCTCCTACATAACTGTTGTGCAGTGCCAAAAAATAGTATCTGTTGAGCATAGTTCAGCAAAATCTTGAGGCACAAATGTGAGAATTTATCCTGAAAGCAGACCATTTTCATAGAATTTTCTTGTCTCAATTACATCAGAATACAAAAGATGATTAGTCATTCGTTGGAGAAGCATTTTTTTTTGTTTATTGAACAGGGTTGAACCATTGATAAGATATTATAAACTGTGAATCGTTTCGACATTGGAATACCCATTCTGCCCATTACATCAAACAGAGTAATAAAAAAAATTCCAGTTATAAAGGAGAAAATAAAAGATTATCACAACTGGAACAACCCCATGCAGAAAAGTAATGGCTAATATTGAAATCTCAAAACCAGAACACAGCGACCAATCACCATAAGCACCTGTTTAACTATTCCATATCATTTTTGAAAATCTGTGCTCCAAACGACAAAACCAGAATACACCAATCAGTTAGCATGAGCATCAATTCAGATTAATGGTTGTCATATTTGCAATTTGAATAGTAAACCTGCATGATTTCACAAAGACAAGTAGGGAAGTCTGGTTGAATCATATGCAAAAAGTGATGTCTAGTGAAATCATGATCATCTTATAATTGGGTAAAACTGCAATAAATTGTAAAGGCCCACTTTTGCTAGGCAATTTCACTTCATCAGGCAAATATATACATATATATATATATTTTAATAATTATCAAGACATAGAGTCTTTAAACAACTTGTTGGAAACTGGGTCTTTTATGTTTGCGCGTTCATCTTTGTATTAGGCATTTAGGCTAGTTATTAGCCTGGTGATCAACTCTATTAGAATCAGAATGATAAAATCAAATTGGATAGGTAGTTGACAACTTGACATTTGGATATGGATGCATGAATGTCTCAACATGCAATAATTTTTTCACTGTATATTGCATTTTGAGTATTAATTATGACGAGGATATAAATTTTATTAGCTAATTATTGACACATGTAAACATGTCAAGGTTACAAGTTCACCCTCCCTTCTTTACCTAATGATAAGTTTACTTAAACTCGAGTTTGACAACTTATAAGAAAAATGCTAAATCATACCTTCTCTTCTGAAGCCACGCTTGCTGCTGAGCCTGCTGACGAGACAATTTCCGGTAATAGAATTGGAACTGAAATAGATGAAACTTTCATCAATGTAAATTTCTGTGGGGTAAAAATGTTGATCACTATATAAGAAACTATAGGAAAAAGATGATAAGAACCTTCTGTTGCTCCATTGACAAATCATCCATGCATTCGATTAAAAATTCCATATTCCTCTCCATTAATGAACTGGGTGACAATTGAAGACGATCATAATCACACTACAAAGGCACAGACAAACATAAGAACTCAAATAATCGTAAGAATCCCTGGTACAGATCATAGTAAACCTGGGTAACTGGCGTATCAGGTTCCAGCTCTGTCATAAAGGCACTGATAAGGGAAGAATTTGAAACTTTGATCTGAAAGATTTAAGAGAAACATTAACAGCATTAAATAGAAAATTCACTAACGTAGAAAATCAATCCATGCCTAATTATTATAATTCATAGACATAAAAAGCTATATAAAAATAATTTATCTTTATATCAGTCACATATCTTGCTCATTGTGAATTAACAGTTGACTTAGACAATCCACATACAAACTTTTAGGGATCATAATAAAACTATTCATGGATCTGTACTCAATAGCTTAAGCTTTCAAGTGGTCTTTGGCATGGTAGTAGAGCACTTACGACCAAGCAAGTGGTAAAGAATTCAATTCTTGTTGTGCCCCATTCATTTAATTAGAAGTGGAGTTTTAGCACAAGGTATAAAAAGACTATGTTTTGTTCACATGTCAAGCCCAATAGACTTTCATGTGAGGGGTCTGATGCAGATTAAAATAATACTACTCATGGACCTTAACTTAAACTTGGACTTGAACTGGTATTTGACACAAACCACCAGGAGGAAAGTGAAATTCAATAATTTCAAATCTATATTCCCCATAATTTTAGGATTTTTATTTTAAAAATACATTCTATGCTTCAAATATGTTTTTTAAGATAAAAGAATTCCATTCTTTAAAGCTAATCAGCCAATATAGAGACCATATGCATGTTTAAATTCTGTGCATCAGATTAAAAGGTTATGTCAACATTGCTCAACATGAAAAACTTTTATTTGTCAATGTTTTCCTCTCTTCTCACTACGTTAAAAGCCCTAAAGAAAAGTTCCAAGTGTCAAAAACTTGATAATGTAAGGTGACATAAATGTACTTTTATTGCCCAACTTTACACCAGGTTTCATCTTTGTCCTGTAAGATTCGTTGCTTTGAATTTAATCCCTTAAGTGTCCAAACTTCATCAATGCTTTCCTCTGACCTCACTCCATCAGAATGTAATCCCTTAAATCTCCAAACTTACATCAATGATTTCCTCTGCCCTCCCATCAGACACCATAACAATGAATACAACATGGCATTTCACATGGCAATGACCTGAATTTACCATATTCATACACCGCAAATGTCATCAGAAACAAAAATAAATCCTGATCCTCTTCTTACATTTACCCCAAATTATAGTTAGGGTCCATAGTGAGTTGAGGAAGCTAGAGCTTTTGCATTTAAATTATCCTTCAAAAAACTAAACTGGTGGATCTTAATCCCTTGAAAGACAGCAAAATATCGAATAGAATGAAGCCAAACTTTTAAAATTTAGGAGCAAACCCTTAACCAAAAATAAAGAAATGTCAACATAAAATGTATTAAACAATACAGAAGCCCCTCCCAATTACTATGTTACTTGATTGATGATGCATATTGTGTTTGTCATTTATCAATATCTGTAAGTCTATGGGTCATCTTGTAGTTTTGATTATGATATACTGGACAACAGCCACCTGATGTTTTATGTTGCAACACAGAAATATGTGTGTTTTTTTCTGAGATCCCAACCCTCCCTCCCTTTTCTGTTTTTGAGTGTTTGGACTTGAAAATCTTTGCTTTGCTCAATATCTTAACATTCATAGTTGTATTTGAATTATTTTACTAAAATAGTTAGAAGATATCTATTCTTTGAAAACTGTTACGTGTCACCCACCACAAAGGAACCTTTCTTTTAACTTGCATTTAATTTAACAAGAATGAAAAGCTGTAAGCGTGACATGCAAAAGAGTGGGGTGGGGGACAGGGAAGCATAAAAGAGGAGGGAGTGAGCACTAAAAGGATGGAAGAAACAGTTTTCTGATACAAAAATAATTACGTTTCCATTTCATTTTTTCAAGTAATTATTTTTCCATATCACAATGCATGAAACATAGAAGACTATCTAGTTAAAGAATCCAAAGTAGAAATAGAAAAATTCAGGAAAGCTTACAGGTATCTCCTCAAAGATATCCACCCATGCTAAGTTCTTCTCTCTCAATCTATTTTACAAAAAGACAAAAAAATAAGATATCAAATTATTCTATTTTAAAACATGATGCCCACAAAAAAAAATCATACTTTTCTCCTGTAAAATTATTGCTGCGATAGAGTTCCATGAATGAGTCAGAAAGCTTCAAGGCCTTCAGAGCTAGGACTCCTTGATCAGACCTTGATGGATCATATATTATGCAAATACAGCGCCGTATATTCTCCTTGAAAACAATAATAAATTTGCAAGGAGCAATCATTTATCAGATAAAATACTTTTAAAAAAATGTCTTCATCAAGCATGACATGAAGGACTACTGACAATATATAACAATCTAAGTCTAATGTTCCATCTTTATAAAGCAGAAATCATCATCAGTCATGTCTACAACAATTAAAACAGAGACCCTGGGCCCTTGCAGCAGCATGTCGTTCACAATTTCTTTTCTTTGATGAAATATTCACAAATGCTCATAAACTTTCTTTTACATTAACCACTAGTCATCTCAAGTTCCCCTCATTTAACCAGCAGACATTTCCACTTCAAGCCAGCATGGTATGAACATGAGAAATATGAATCCAGGCCAGCACATGTAAAATTCTCAATCAACAGCAACAAAGGTAATTTTCGAATAAAAATAACATTAGCTTCTGGCACCATTCATCAAGTCCGAAAATGACAAAATCTGAGTCAGTATCATAAAGTTTGAATACTTCATATTTTGCACTACTCATGTTTTATTTTTTTCTTTAAAATGAAAGAGAAGCAAACCACTCATTGCGTAGAGTATCTCAAAACTGCATGAAGCATATTAACATAAAAGTCAGTTAAAAAACCCCAGCATAAGTCAATGAGTAAAACTATTTTAAAAAAAAAATTTGAGAGCTATTTACCTGGTAATTCATGAAGGTTTCAATCAGCTCCACGGTCTGAAAAGAACCTAGCAATGTAGACTGATACCTAGAACGTTTCAGAGAGTCATTCTATGCACTTGAAATAACAAGACAAAGAACATGGATTGGATCATAATTCTAATATTCATTACATTTATGATTTATCACCTCAATAAAACATAGGAGCAGATAGCTTATTCCATGCTTATAAACTCACATACAAGCAGAACGCATGCACATGTTCTAAATAGTGCACACTCACATATTGACCTGGTAATTTGAGCAAGGAGAGATTAAAGTATAAATCATTTGGAGGGAAAAGTGTATGCAAGTAAACTGACATAGCAACTATATCAACTCTATATGTGTGGTGCCGCCTTACAGGCAAAGATCCACCCATAAACTATAGTGTACTGCAGAAAGTCAACCAGAAAAATGCATGGAGAGGTGGGGGCCCTAGATAACTTGGCTCACTCAGTCACTTTACCTTGAGATTTGAGAAACATCATATCAGAAATTTTGCATCAACAAGGCTTCTAGTTTACACAACTTTTGGGGTCACATCAAGAGTCCCAACCAAAAGCGTGCTATGAAATGATGTGAGAATTAAAAAGGAATTTTAAAATATTTTAACCGGAGGTATCTATAAATCTACAAATTTCGGAATTGCAACTAGGACTTTGGAGGGGTCTGAATATTCAAATTATGAATCAAATATTATACAACACAGTACATATTCAGAGACAAGTATTATATTGAATTTTAGTATAAGGAGAAGAGTGAGTGTTGCATCCAAAAATCATAGCGCATCACTTAATCACCAATATATAGATTTGAAATGTGTGTTATCAACATCAGCGTCATAATTAGTGAAGCCAAAAATAATCTTAGTGATCATAAATCCAAGGAAGAAAAATAGCACTAAAACAAACCCAAAAAGAACAATCTCTGGTGGTCACCATTCTAAAACTCAAAAATGTTGCACTACCATCATGATCTGGCCAATTATACAATCAATCTAGGTTATTATGTAGGGAAGAGCTGCATAATGTTATAATCAGGGATGCAATTTTCATATTATAGCCCAAAAGTCATATTTCAGAATTCTTTGACCTAAGAATTTCTGGCAGCAAAAAATTAGGAAAAAAAAAAGAGTCAGAAAAAGAGAGATTTGTTTGTTGCTTAGTCCATCAGATACTCTCATTATCCCATGTCATATGAGCAATGTGTTCATTAAGCTTACCATCCGACAGTATTGTTGTCAACATTAACCTCCCTCAAGCACCTCATCATTTCAAGCTGGTAATTAGCACCATCAGCTTCGATTTCTTCATCCTCCTCCCTAATCTGCAAATATTAGTAACACAAACAGTAAACATATGGATAACAAATAAGGGCATGAGAAAAGGAAGAGAGAAAAAGAGAAAAAAAAGAAGCCAGATTATACTGGGAAGGGGAAACAGTTGGTAACTTCAAGGACACTGCCAACATCCAGCCCAAGAAGCTGTCCAGTGACTAATGAAGGTGAGTGGTCCTTAAAATGTTTAATTATCTTCAGGATAACCTATTCAATAAAAATTCATGAAAGAACTTCAGCTCAGTCTCAGAGACACAAAGCATCCAAAAGGGCTTAAGTATCTTCATTATGCAAAATCTAATTGAAAACCATATTACAATTTGAGAACCTTCCTCAGAGAACTTTACAAAATTATATCTCTGTCTATTTAGCAGGAAACATGTACATACTCCCATAATTGCACTCAGATATACAAGTGCATACTTTACATCTATGGCCAAAGCAGAAAAAAATTATGCACTATTACCACAGACTACTACGTCAAAAAGTATTACCAAAAGAGGAAAAAAAAGGTTCAGAAATTGCTTAAATGTTTTAAATTTCAAATTTTTTGCAGGGATAGAAAAAACAGAATTAATATATTTGTGCATACATGAAGCTACACTGCAAATTCAGTAATTCTACCGTATTTTACTTAACAAATTCTGATGCCAGATGCAACAACAAATAGGAAACTCACAATTACAAATGGAAAAGCCACCCAAAACATCCTACAACAACAACAATATTAGCCTTATCTCACTAATGTGAGGTCGGCTACATGGATCATACGACGCCATTGAACTCTATTAAACACCATCTCCTTAAACAAATCATTTTTCAAGAGGTCATTCTTTATAACTTTTCTTAGTGTTCTTTTTGGTCTTCCTCTACACCTTTTAATAGGTCTCCAAGTCATTTGATCAACTTTTCTTACCGGTTACTTTTGCTCTCTTCTTTGTACATACCTAAACCACTTTAAATGATTTTCTTCTCGATAGGTGCTACTACGACTTTCTTTCGTATATAATCGTATCTTATTCAATTTTATATGACCACACATTCATCTTAACATTTTCATCTCTGCTACTCCCAAAACATCCTAATAGTGAGAAATATTCCCCCCTCTTCCCTACTATAATGCTGAATAAAATATGCCCACTGCATTGTCCTCGGCGATCAAACTCCAGAGAAAAGACAATAAAATTGAAATTTAAAAGAAAAAGAAAGATTAATCACCAGCCCCTCTATCTGGACCACTCGAAGAGGTGAGGCAACCTCCTCCGTCGCCGCTACTTGCAGGAAAGACCTGGCCGTAGCTGGACATCACGAAGCAACAATAAGTAAGTAATAATGAGCGTAAATATGAGTAAAGAAGACAAAGAAAGATCGCTCTGAACGAACACCTGGTCATTTTTCGAAAATGAGATGTGCAAACAGCAGAGGAATCTGCAGATTGTGACTCTGAGTTGGAAGAAACCCTAAAACAGAAGCTCGAGGAGGAAGAGAGTTTAGCGGGGAGACGGAGGGAAAATAACAGCTAACGCAAGTGATGACGGTTAGTTTGACCCCAAAAAAAATGTCAGTTAAAAATTTTGAAGTTTCAATTTTTTTTCAAAATTATAAAAAATAAATTTAAAAATTATATATATATATATATTATAACTATCTAATAGTCAATACTATCAGATTAAATTATAAAAATAAAATTTAAAATTCTCTATAAATTTTTTTATATAATTATGTGTACTACCATATCATATTTGAATATTATTATATTTAAATGGAGATAATTTTTTTAATATGATTTTTTTTATTAACAAGATTCACCTTACTTCTTAAAGGGTATAAAAATTTATCTATATTTTTCAAAGTAAGACTTTAATCTTTTTGGATATTACAAAACTTATTAAACTTATTATTAATTATCTCTAGATGAAAATTTCTTTTTTTTAAAAAAAAAAGGAAATAGATAATTTAGATTGATATATGAGTATTTGACTGTCCCATTAACATTTGATCGAAATTTAGGATGGGTTAAAAAAAAAAACTCTTATCTTTATTGTCAGCCTCTAGAATTTTATAAACTATACAAACACCTATTTAAATATTTTCTTTTTGATACAACTATATTGTATTTGGTATTATTGAGTTATTTAAATCTTCTCGAAATTATACTACTTAAATTATTATTCAAGTTTGAAGGGAGGTTGAGACAGAGGTAGTCTTGAATTATGTCATGTCTTAATTTATAAATATATGAAATTATTGAGGGTAAAAAATCTGTAGAATTATCAATGGTAAGATTTAAATAAAAATTAAAGACAAGGGATAATCAGATTGCTAATTTGTGGCATGCCCAATTTGGAAGACATAAGTTATGGAAAACTCAGTGAGTCAATGTGATGATAAACAAATCATCATTGAAAGGTTTTCCTCATCTAGAAGTCAGAGATGGAGTTGTGTGATGTTGGAAGAAAAAACATAAGAGTTCGCACATTACTTTATCCAAAGAATAATGTGCTTGTTTTATAAATAAAAGTTAATATAAATTAATTATTTAATCATTTCAATATTATTCTTTTAAATTTAATTATTTATAAATAAACTTTTAATTTTTCTCTCATAAATAATTCTCTTCTCAATTTAAACCTCTAAAAATATTTTTAAGCACAAATTTAAGAGAGTTTTGATGTTCAACAAGTAAGATAAAGAAATTACAACTGAATGATTAATTCTGAATTCATAAAACTAAAATGTAGCAATATATATACGTCAAATATGTGAGAAATTATTAGATATTTTAAAGTATTGCATAATTATCCGGTATGATGTTATTGGTTCAGATTCGAGCATATTACCATGCCCAATTGAATCAGTTCTTTTAACAATGAAGTTCAATCGTTATCTAATCCTATCTCTACTCTATTCTTGAAATTGCTTAGTGGGCAAAAAGGGACTGGACAGTGTACTTCACTCATATTTAAAGAGAAGCAAATTCTCCTACTAATTATCTTGCTCGATTAGGCACCACCCATGTTCAATCCATTATCTATTCTGATGAGAAATTGCTACATGTATCAGCGATCTTGTTCTGAATGATTTGTCCGAGAATACTTTCCCCACTAGGCAGTTTGTTTATTTTCGGGCCTAGCCCACGTCTTTTTTTCGTAAAAAAAAGAAAATCCAAATGAAATCATACAATTAAGTTGTTGCTTTTGCTAGTTTATTTGTTACATTATTTATTTAGATTATTTGTTAGTTTATTAAAGACTGATGGTTTATTGAAGATAATTTTATTGAAAAATTGTTAGCATGCTGAAGGTACTCTATCAAGTTTAGCTTAGGTTGTGTGGATTTTTCCATGAGATTATTTTGTTACTTCTTTAACATTATCACTTCTTCTGCAGGCTTTGTTAGATTAATCTTTAATTTTAAGATTAATATGAAAAATTTTAATATTATCTCATTTTTAGGTTAGTGATGTTAGTCTTTTTTTTTTTGGGGGCTAGATAGTAACCTTAGTCATTAGTGGAGGAAAACATGTTCTAATTAAACCATAGATGAAGTAACCAATAAAATCTTAACACAGTTGGTAGATGGTTAGATTCCTTAAATATGTTATACTGACTTTAATTTTTCACAGTATGTATGAAAAAAATTTTATTGGGAGACATAAAATCCACTTCGGTGACTTCTACATCTCGAGGAAATTAGTTTTTTGTTGTCGGTCAGAAGATACTCTTGGTACTCATAAAAAAAAATCATAGATGAAGTATGGTTCTTATATTATCTTCTCATAATTTAATATAAAAAAAATAACTCATTACTGCATAATCCCTAAAAAATATATTATATCATTTATAATTTCTAAAATTAAAAAAATAATTAATTTTCTGCCATGGTAGGACCGTGGTCGGAGAGGCGGCGGGCGACACCCCATCCCATGCATGCAATCATTAGGGATCATGTTCTAAATGATTTATTTGAGAATACATTCCCCTCTATGTAGTTTGTTTGTTTTCTGGGTCTAGTCGTCATCTTTTTTTCGTTAAAAAGGCAGAAGAAATCATACAATTGATATGGCCTACATGTAATAAATGTTGCCCGACTTTCTTTTTAATTCTCTTTTTTCACTATCTTTATTAGAGTATATTTTCCGTATCTTTCTAATTTTTAGGTTAACTTTTTGTTACACATTAGACACACACACACACACAGTATATATATATATATATATAAATTGTGAGTTTTGCCCTCACTTAGGTGAGTTTTTGAGACTAAACTCACCTGGACTTTTGTTTCTTAAAAAAATACTTATTACTTTTTATTATCGTCATTTAATTTTATTGTTTCTTAATTTAACAACATGAGTGTTATTTTTAGTTAATCTAACAACCTAAGCTATATATATACATATGGGGCTTCTGTTGCTAATTAATGACGCTAAGACCTGCTTCCATCTTGCTTTGTAACACAAGGCCGCGGGTTGCCAATTTCTCATCAAGTATAATGATCTGAAAGTCAATAAATTATTATGATTATCATTATTTTTTTTTTTGGAAAAAAGCTTCACTAGCCCAGAAAAGAGAACAGGTATGGAAAATTAAGTTCTACAAAAAGGATGCCGCATAAAATAATAGGCTAGCTTCAAATAAGTTCTTAATATTCACAATAAAAAGTATAATGCTCTGCCGAATACCATTTATGTGGGGAGGAATGAGGAACACTAGTCACAATAAAAAGTTATTAGATGAATAAAAAATAACACTCAAGTTGTTAGATTAAAAAATAATAAAAATAATAATTAAAAATACTTATGTTATATTTTCAATTTTTAAAATAAATATAAACAAAAAAGCAATAAAAGCCCGACAAAAAAATAAAAATGATGAGTAACTATGAAAGTATACTTTAATGAAAAGAAAGAAAGAAAATATAGAGTTGTACAAACAATTATTTTACGTTTAACTTAGAACATGAGTTGAAATATTGGACAAAACTATATAAATGACGTGATATTTTGAGAGTAGATGATAATTCTTCCCATGTTATATTGGACCAACTAAAACTTCTGTATTTAATAAAATTAATTATATAATCCAACCTTTGCACATTTACGTATGAACGAGAATAGAAGTTTGGTCGGCTTGTTTATAGATAAATAAATATAAATAATATGGGACTCAAAATGGAAGCATTTGGATTTTATAATGGCGCCAGATTTGGTGATGGTAGCTAGAGCCGTCAAAATGGGTCAAGCCCGACGGATCAGCCCGAAAAGCCCGAAAAAATGAGCTGGTTCGGGCCTCAATTTCGAGAGTAAATACATAATTCGGACTTTTTGAGTTTGACCCGGCCCGAAAGCCCGAGAATTTTTTCTTTTCTTTTGTTTTTGGTTTAAAATATTAAAAAATATATATTATTTTATTAATTAGTGATATATAAATTATAAAATTTAAATATTATATTAGTTTTTAATGAATTATGATGATAATTAGTTGTATTAATTTAAATTATAATGATAATTAGTTTTATTAATTTAAATGATTGTATAAAAAAATTTATTTAAAAAACATAAAAAAAATATTAAAAAATTAAAAAAAACCCACGGGCCCGCCTGTAGGCCCGATCCCGTGGGTTCAGGCTTGAAAAATCAAGTCCATTTTTTAATTTGGGCTTTTTGACCCGGCCCGATTTGGGCCCGGCTCAAGACAGGCCGGCCCAAATGGGCCTGTTCGGCCCGAATTGAGAGTTCTAATGGTAGCCAAAGAGTGGTCTAGTCTAATTGTAAGGTTAAGACTAGTGTGGGTGGGGCCCCAAGGCAGAGATAGGCCTACGGGATCTCACCCGTTGAAATCGGAGACAGCACGTGCTGGTGGTTGTCATTTTATTCATCCTACACCATTCGATTTGCAAGCAATACAATCCGCATATGAATATTGAATGAGACCCCACCCTTCTCTATTTTTCAAAGTTGTTAACCTCTCATCTTCAAGTTTCAAATCCTACTAACAAATTTTTGTATTTTCTGAAGTTGAGTCTTTGAAATTGATAGAATAAACATAAAACACTAACAAGATTCTAGTATAATTAGTAGATAATTAGATCTTTTAAATATGTTATAATGAGTTTAATCCCAAATTGTGTATACAAAAAATGTTTTATTGGGAGAGATAAAATTATCTTCAATGATCTGTATATACCTTGAAGGCTGTCGACCGGGGGAAATCAAACAAATGACTCTACAAAATTGGGAGTTTTATATCAGCCACACTTACTGGGATGCCAATGAAAGTGGTATAGCTTGCCCAAGAAACTAACTATATGGAGGTGGATTATCTTAAGCATGATGAAGTCTCAAAATAATACTATTTTACTATTTACTTCATTGACTTAAGAGACTCATAATTTTAAGGAATTGGATAGCAATTTTATGGTTCTCATACAACCTTCTACAAGTTATAGATAGATCTTAGATATCGATAAGAGAGAGTCGTTTTTGAACCACTTTATGTGACTTTTCACATATTAGCATCTGTGTCTGGCGCTTCTTGATTAAAGAATTCGGATATTCCTTTAAAACCAACGGACGCAGTCTTGTGAGTTTGGGGGTCCTATATATCTTGTCAAAACAATTTTGTGCCGTTCATTTCATAAACGAATTCCCCAAGAACTTCATAAATTCTTGGCCAATAAAAAAAGTTCAAAAATTCAGCCCCACATTGCGTTTTGGTGTGGAACCTACCTTTATATTTTTCCTTCTCCTTAATTCAAAAAAGTTTAATTTAAAAGAAACTTTGATAATTAAGCACCATTTACCTTTAGATACTTCTTGTGCCTTTTGTGAAGATCAAATAGAATCAAGAGAGCATCTCTTTTTGTCTTGCTTAGTCTGAATTACAGACAGATTTTATATAGGGTGTTTGCTTCTGCTAGTTCTTTATTTCATTTGGAAACATATAGGAATGATTTTTTTTTTTAAAAGGAAGACAACTGGACCCTCTATTTGTTATTGTAGCTTCAAAAAATTTATTATCCCAATTTGATACTGGCTCAAACTGCAATATGCTAGCTAGCTCATTCTCACGGCTTCCATTCATCACTCTTATTATTGACATTTTAAACTTATTTCTGAATTTAAAACTTTTAAAGTAAAATAAAAAAACAGTTTATGTTAAATTCAGAAGAATTAAATTATCTGAATAAATTATGTGTAGAATTATTTTATTGACAACCATTTTCTCCTTTTAAAAATTCTATGACTCTTTTATATATATACATATAGTAAAAGATGGTTCTTATATATATATATAATTAAGTTTTATAAATAAAACTGAAAATTAGTTTATAATAAATTTATATGAATTAAATTATTTGAAGATATTAATAAAAAATTATTTTCATCAAGATTATATTGAATTTATTTTTTAAAATAATAAAAGAGAAAAAATTTAATTAAAAATATAAGAATTAAATTATTTCAATAAATAAATTGAAATTATCTTATTTGACATTAAAGAAAATAATTATAAGTTATTTTACAGAATACAGTAAAGGGACTAAATGCACGTTTTTGTTTTGGACCAAATCTTTTTAATTCATTGGAGGCAATTCAAGAATCACTTCATTTTTCTCATTTTAAATAGAGTTAAAAATATGTCACAAAACACTCTAGTAGTCAGTAGAATATTCCATTTTCTAATTCAAGGCCACTGCTAAATTGTATTTGTATTTCTTCGAGTTTAGATGTGTTGCAATCAGTAATTACAAATCAATTATATATAATGTAGTTAAAGATAGATAGAAAACAAAAGAGAAAATAAATATAAAAATAAAAATAAATTTCATATGGTTAAGGATTTTTATAATTTTGGGACGAGCAAAATAATGGTTATTTTGAATAAATTCATATTATTTAATTGATTTCAACTATGTAATCCATCCTTTTTGTTGGTAAAAGATGAATCATTAATATAGCTACATAGCTAAAACTCAATACAAAACTCTTGATTAAACTAGCATAATTTCTTATTGGCTTTGTTATGTAGTTATATTGGTAAACTTAATCTTTTCTTTTATATCACCTTTTAGTACGAGATCTCATGTAATTTTTTTAGAGTAAGAATTGTGAAAAAAGATAAAAAAAAATATTTAGAAAATAAGACCAAAATTCACTTTGTTTTGGGGTTATGGTAGAATTTTTTTAAGGTAGGATAGAAAATTTCCAAGTCAGCATATATATTCTTTTTATAACAAGTGAAAATATAATATTTCCAAGTAAGAATAAAAAATTTCCAAATTAGGAAATTTTTTTCCAAATTTAGTTAAAAAAACAAAATGTTTTGATTTTTTGGTACCCAAACCCAAATTTTCCTTTTTTAAATTACTTAATGAAAATAATTTGTTCAAAATAAATTATGTTGTCAACTTAAATATTGAGAATTTAAATTTTAAACTAATCAGATACACACTTTAATTTTTTAAAATCATACTTCCTCTTTAATTACATTACTGCACCATGGTTGTGGATATCATTAATTTCTGAATTTCTACAATTATCATTATCATCCTTACGGGATGAAATTATGAATATATCCTTTGCTGCACCGTCCATGGATGAAGATGAAGCTATCCATCAGATTCAGACCTTTTCTGGACCCTCACCTTGAACCCACCAGCCATATGCGCCGTTAACAGGGGAACGAAAACCGGTTGGTCCTCCTCAAAGACCGGCTTTATCCTGAACCGGCTCACTATCGAAGCTACCACATACTTCATTTGTATGTAAGCCATCTCTTTCCCTAGGCACACTCTTGGACCCGCCTGAAAAACCGGAAACTTGTATGGACTCACATGTTTCATCGCCGGCCTAATCCCAGTCTGATCGCCGGATGTCGGTTCATCGAACCACCGGTCCGGCCTAAACTCAAGGCAATCCTTCCCCCACAGCTCCTCCATCCTCCCCATTCCGTAAGGGAAATACGTCACCCTGTCGCCTCTCCTCACAGGCGTCCCATCCGGCAACATGTCGTCCTCCGCCGCATGCTTAGAGTCCCACGCCACTGGTGGGTATAGTCTCATAGACTCGCATATACATGCCTTCAAGAAATTCATCTCCTTCAAACCTTGATAATCAAATGGTTTCATCACTTTCATTTTCACCTCATCATCATCACCATCGTTATCTCCAAACACTGACTTCACCTCCTTCTCTATCTTTTCCTCTACGCTCGGGTTCTTCGAGATCAACCAGAAGAGCCACGTCATCGCCGCCGAAGTCGTGTCTCTTCCTGCCATTATAAAGCTTATGACCAGATCTCTCACTAACACCTCATCGCATCCCGCACGCAATAATCGGGTCAGCAAATCTTTGTCTTGTACGATGTTAATGTTCTTTTTCTTGTTCCTTATGATCTCCAGAACTGACTCGTGCACGAGTTTAACAGCTTGTTTCAGTGACTTCTCAGAGCCAATGTTGAATGCTCGCTTCAGCTTCCATATGAGAAAAACCGGTGCGGTTGCACGCACGGCGCTTATCGCCGAGGCGCTATCGAAGGCCTGGACGAGAGGAGGAAGAGGCTGAGAGAGACCTAAGCTAGAAGGGTCAGTACCCAAAGACACTTTACAAACACTGTCAAATGTGAATCTTCTTAGTATATCTTGCAAATCCACCACTTGGTTCGTCATGGAAGCTGATTCTAACAGAGGGATTAGCCTCTGTTGGACTTCTTCTTCGAGGGTTTTGACGATGAAGTCTTCGAGCGACTTCGTGCTGAAACCATGGCTCGCCATTTTCCGCTGTTCGGACCATAACTCGCCATCTACATTGAATATGCCACGCCCAAGGAGGTCCCCGAGAATCTCAGTGAAGGGTTTGCCTTTCGGGAAATTGTGGAAATTCGTCCTGAGGATGAACTCCACGTTAGAAGGATTCGCCGTAATGATCGTCGGCCGTGCGCCGAGGCGGCGGATGATGATGGTTTGTGTGGGGGATTTGGATAAGAGATGGGTGTACCATTCTAAGAGACGGTTGCGATTTTGGTAGAAGGAGATAAGGCAGCCAATAATTGGGTATGAAGGAGGGCTATGGAGGAAGGAGGATGAATAATTTAACTTAATTTTGAGGAAATAAAGGAAAGTGAAGAGAAGAAAAGAGAGAAGGAAAAACCCTAGAAAGACGGAGAGGAAGATGGACATGGTTGAAGCTTAAGAGAGAAGTTTTCAGAAATGTGTGTGTTAGAGAGAGAGAGAGAGAGATAGTGGCTATGTTGTTCACTGAAAGATCCAAGAGGTAGTGAAGGGATTTATAGTAGTAGTGTGGAGTGTGATTGCGTGTTGAAGAGGAAAGAGAATGAAGGAAAAAGAGGAGTCACATACCAAATTAAACATCTCCGCGAGAAATAGACAAGCAACACATGAGCACATGATTTTCAAGCTTAAACTAAAAAGACTGCTTAGTGCTCATGGGATTTGAGGGTAATTCTATAATATATCTATAATAAAAATAAATAAATATGGTGCATTCGAACGAGAAAAAAAATAATGATAAGATGTAGATCCCACATATAGATATATTTTTTTTATTACTCATCTCGGATCCAATCTTCGTTTTTTTTAGGGTGAGCATCTCGGATCCAATCTTCAATGTATGTCTAATTTGAACAATTCAAATGAGATTTAGACGGTTTGGATCTTATTATTTTGCAATATTAAAATTTAATTTTAAAATAAAATTATCCTTCTTTTTGGCCTTGCTTAAAATAAAATTATATAAACCATACAAATTAAATTTGAGTAAAAGGAATTAGATGTATAATAGTGCATATTTTAGAGATGTGCACTGAACTCAAGTCCATCTTTTATTTTCTAAATATATGAATGTACAATTGTCAGTTCAAATTTAGCAATATGAACCAACGTGATGTGGAATACTATACTAGATGCATATGAAGTAGATACTGATAATACATAGGGCTTATTCTAATCTTTTACGCTATTCTTTAATTTGCTAATTGTTTGTTTCAGCAACAGCTAAAAAATGAAAAAAAAAAACCATTTTTATGGTTGAGGAAGGAGTAATTTGGACCCCAAAATATTGGTCTGTTAATCGATGGTAACTCAAGTTATAGTGATCATAACTAAAGCTACATGTAGGTTTAGGTGTCTTTTCTCCCCAACAGACGCATGCGTGTCCATTTCAATTTCATTAGCACAAAATTGTGGCCGTATAGGTTTATTCGGATATATATGAATCCTTTGATAATCATCCAATGAAAAGAGAGACAGAGAAAGTGATTGGTTTCTAGACACATGTACTTTTTTTTTTAATGATGAGTTAATTAATGAGGACTCACCAAAATCAGATCAAACTTCATATAGCTCAAAAAGTAATTAGATACTTATAGATTGACTACCGACAAGGTCTTCATATCAAATAGTAGGATTTAAACACATGGCCTTGTGGAGGATGTGAAACTTTTTTTAATTACTATTTCTATTTCCTTTTTAAACTATATGTTATTAAAAATAGTCTTGTCCCAAGATTTAATTAATTAATGACGAGGAGCTGCACCAATTTATTCTTTTATCATTTAGTTCAAGGTTAACAGATCAAATCAATATCAATATCAATTAGTAATTATCAATTATCATTTAGTTCCCGGAACACACTTAATTAAAGAAAAAAAGAGGCTGCATGTTTAATTCAGATTTATGGCAATTAGTAATTACATGTTGCCAAAGATGTTCTAACATTAGAAATTTGATGGAGAAGCTTTTACATTAGAAGTCAACTATATATTCCATCTTTCTCTCACCAATTGCTTTTTTTAACAATAACATATTTTCCATATGTCTGTAGGACTTCAACCATTCATATGAACATTAATTACATCAATGTAAAGAACTCAGTACCATGATGGTAAAAAAAAAATCACTTCCATGCCATGAAATATATACTTCCTCCGTTCCTTAATATAAGGGACAATTGTGAGAGTTTCCATGTTTTAAAATATAAGGGACACATGAGATTTATCTAATATATTTCATAACTTTTTTAAACCAGCATGGGGTGCCGCAACACCAGGTAGCAGTCCGTGGCGCTAGAGTGTCCAATAGCATATGTGAAATAGGGAAGGTCTAGAGTTGTGGCGGTACTGAAGCGGTCGTGGTCCCAGCCCGAATTTTGATGTTGTTTGATTTGTTTCCTCTATTCTGAAGTTTTGGAATATTGTTTTGAGATGTTTAGATTGTGTTTGATTGGATTTTGAAGTTTGTAGTCAATTTTGGAGGTGTCAGGAGGCAGGGTGTTACAATTATACTAAAAATGATTTGTGTTTGAATATTTTGTTCCATAAATGATTTTGAGAAAAGAAATGTGTTTTGATATTGGAATTTAAGTAATTATTGGGTGGATAATGAAAAGAAAAAGTGAAATAAGTGATTATAGGAGGATAAGTGATTATCATAAGAAAAAAAAATCAGTTTCTTTTATAAGCACTTATTTGAAGCATAAATATTTATTGAAAAACAGTTTGTGTTTGATAACTACAACACATAATCACTTATGGGATCCCATAAGTGAGTATTATCAATATCCAAACAGGCACTTAGTATTTCACAGAAATTGTCATTTTATAATTAGTGTAATATTTTGATTCAAATTATATTATAATTTCTTTTTCTCTACTTATGTTTACTACCTATACCAGTGGAATCAATCAAACAATCATTTGGATGAGAGGCTAATGTTATGTTAGGCAAACTATAAGTATCCATTTTTCCCCTTCACAATTAACTGATTTCTAGTACTATTGATTAATCCGAATTCACATATTACCAGTTTCCAAAAGGGAGACAACCTAGATTAATTGGGCATTATGGAGCCCCAAAAGGGAGGTAGCTTTCTACATATGATTTTTTTAATCTATAAGAGTCAAATTTACGATTTTATTTAAAGGAGTTATTGAGATTCTTCCATTTGATATTTGTTAAACTAATTTTAAAAAAAAAATTGACAAAGGAAAGAAATGAAATTAAATATAGTAAAATAATGTTTAGTGTACTAAAAAAGAAGGAGAATATTTTTAAAAATCATTTTTGAGATAATAGAAATAAAAAAAGAATGAAAACAAAAAAGTGTAAGGATAGAAATGCCCCAGAATAATAGAAATAAAATAATGCCACTTGTACAAAGTCTGGCTAGTTCCGTACAGAAGACTGGGAACAATTCTGGGATTTCAACTTCATTCCATGGAATATATCCAAGACTTTCCATCATATCAAATAATATAATATAGGACTAAATTTATATATATTTTTTATATATTTTTATACTATTTTTTAGTTAAAATTTAACATGTAGATTTTTTAATTTTTTTAGTTTAAAAAATTAATACTTTTAATGTATAATTAATGACTAAATCTTTAATGTATTAAAAAATAATTTACATGTTAACTTTTAATTAGAAAATAAGATGAAAAGCACATTAAAAAAATGTATAAGTATTTTACTATAATATATTCCATTACCAATCCCATTACCTTGGCTACCCTTTTCATCAATCCAAATATAGCCTTATGTATTTTGTTGGATTAATGCCATTATTTTGGTTAAGGGATAATTGGTTTTTTTTTACCAAAAAATCAAGATATTTGGTTTTTGATACCATAGTTTAATTTTTTGGGAAAAAAATTAAATCTCAATTGGAAAAGTTGGATTCTCAATTGAAATAATTCGAGTTTTAGTTGAAATTTCTAGTCTCATTTCTAAAAATTCAACTCCTGCCAAAAAAAAAACTGTGGTACCAAAAATCAATTTTTCCTTATTGATTGAACATTCAATTATAGCGCATCTTGTCATGAATTTGAAGCAATTTATTTCGTTCAAATTTTGCTAACGATAGGAAAACAACAGTTACCAAATTGCGCATATATGCACATTAAAGCAATAACATTCCAATATTATAAAAACATGATACGATGATTCACAAATATAAAAACTAATAAATAAAAATGAATTAACTTTTTCGAATATCAAATTTGTGGCCCACAAGGTTGTCGAAATGACGGGTGGAGGTGGAGGATGGTTCGATAGTACGGTTTTATAAGAACTTTTGAATAATATACAATGTCGACAAGTTCCATTTTACATACTCTCACCAATATATCAATATTCTTTTTTCTTTTTTATAAAAAATCTCTCTCTCTCTCTCTCTTCCTCTCACTCCATTTATATAATGTAACGTTTGTCCCGTGTTACATTTTGGTGTTTTCATGTTTCATCAGCATTTTCATGTCAGTTTTGCTCAACAACTACTGTTTTTCAAATATGATTAGGAGAGTTTCATAACAAGTAAACAATTAATTATTTATTTTTATTTTGTGATTAGAAATGATATTATGGCCCAAAAAAGTGTTTTCTATTTGTCCCTTTGTACCCTCCCCACCCCAATCTCCCTATTTAACATGACATAATCGTTATTAAACTCCTAAGTAATTTGATTAGTTTTTAAACTTTCTCATTTATGGTTCCATTATGCAATTCATTTGCATGCTATTGGCGTAAAAGTATATGAATTAGATATGTTTTTCCAATCAATTGTACGGAGAGACTAAAATGAGTTGCAGTATTTTGACTTGGGAATAATACAGTTTATTATATATTTTATATGATATATTGATATTTTGTTAAGGTTTCTTTGAGAAATTTGCAAATATGAAGGGAGATCCATTAGCTTTTTTTTTTTTTACTTTCTCCAGTTTCAAATATAAAATATCATTATTTACCTTACACAAACCAATAAAATAAAAGTAGTTAAAACTAAGTTAATTCAATTTGTAACAAAATATATTTTTTCCAAATTTGCCTTTAATTAGTCGTTGATCTTTCTTCGTGTGAATCTCAAATTTCTCTCATACTTTATTTAATAAAAAATATGTTAAAAAAATAAATATTTAATGACCGAGAAATTCAATGAAGTGACTTATATTTTAAATTATGGAAACTCTCCACAAGATACTTTATATTTAAGATTGGAAAGAGTATTGAATTTTGAGAAAAATAAAATATATAAGTTTAATGCATATATACTTGACCCAAATGTCTTTAAAACATTAATTTCCATATTGTTTAATATTCATATTTAACCTTAATAATCTCTCTCTCAAATGTGAATTTATCACTGGCTGTTACAATTATGCTCTTATACTTTTCCCTTTTTCTGATGAACCCATTTACAAGAGCCTCTCTCGACATGATGACACTTTCCCATTGAGTATATATATATATATATATATATATATGGCTCAAAATTAGCATTAGCATGGGTTTGTCTTCTTGGTCCACCTTTGTATGATAGTGTCTAACCACTAAGCCATCCTTTTTTTTCATTTTCATTTTCTTTTGTTTTTTCATATCAAAGCACCCAATATCTAGTAATTATATTGGATGACTAATTTGGGTCAAATCACTAACCCAAATCATAAATAAGCATTGTAATTTTAATAGCATTTCACTCATTATAATCAATGCAAACCATTACATCAAATATATTATTTAAAAAAAAAGAATAGAGAGAATCTAAATTTCTTATAATAGTTGGCTTGAAGGAGACTCAAATATTAAGGGAGATCACTAGAACTTCTCTGTTATTAAAATTTTTATGGCTAGAAAACTTTGTTATTAAATTTCAAAAGAAAATATAAAATCAATAGTAAGGTTTTATACTTAATGCATGAAAAAGTGTGCCTAATATATATTCCCTTGCTTAAAGAATGTAAGAAGTAATAACTAAACAATTAGAATAACAAACAGTTAAACATCTTAAATATGTCACAAGAATTTTTTTTCCATAGATGCCCTCATTTAATATTTTCACTTAATTTTCTTTTAACTCATACATTGTAATAATAATCTATTTTAATTAAAAAAAAATTGGAGAAAACACATTAATTGATTAGATAAAAATCATTTATCTTTTACGTTTTGGAACAAAATATATTTAAAAATATTTCGTACATTTTGAAATGGTGATAGTAATAAATTTTACAACAAACTATATTATTTATATAGGTTGCTGAAAAATTATTTTTAAATTAATAGTATAACTTATTTTTTAAATTTTGATTCTTATAGCGCTCGAGGAAATGTTTACTTTCTCCGATTTATATTATAAGGTGTTAGGAGCAAATTTTCTTAGTCCATAATATAAAATATAATGAAAGTTTTGATTGTTTTACCCCTAATTCATTTAATAACTAAATTTATACTCCATTTAGTCCTTAATATAAAATATTTTTAATTGAATTATGTGAATTAAAAATAAGAATTAAAATTAGTTAACTATCTTATTTTTTTTAAATCTTAATATTTTTTCAAAATTAGTCTAATTTAATTTTTCTTTTTTTTTCTAGAATACATTAAATAGGGATATTTTTTTATAATGTATAATAAATACTATTTTATATACTGTAAAGGATTATATATTTATGGTTAGAATAAAATATTTTATATTTAGAATATATGGGAGTAACTTATAACTAATAAAAATGAAACTGAAAATTTCATTTTTTTAATTTAATAATATAATAAATTTTTTTTAATATACTGAAATACACTCCAATAATTATATATATATATATATATATATAAAAGCTCTTAACATTTATCCGTATCTTATTCATGCGACACCTGTCACAGCCACCATACCCCACCCTAATCTCACACACACACACACATATAAGGGAGAAAGACAGTTTAGGACCTGCATACAGAAATATTGATAAATGAATAGTATCAGTATTGAATTCAGTTGATTTGAGTTAAAAATTTAATTTATAAGAGTACTAAATTTTTAAACTGAATTCTTAAAAGAAATTATTTTTATATGGGAGTCCTTAAATGACTTTCTCTATATATACAAAAGGCACTAGACTTTTTCGAGGGAGGACAATTACACGAGCTAATTGCATGTTCATGTTTAGGGTGGGGTATGGCGGCTGTGACAGGTGGCGCATGAATAAGATGCGCCGAAATGTTAAAAGCTTGTGTTGGTCTATGTCATTTTTTTCATCTTACACCATTGGATTTGATTAGCTAGTCAACTTCACATTTTGCACGTGCAAATTTTAACTTGACTTAATTACGTATGTCTTTTTTTAAAAAAAATTAAATAAAATTTGTTTAAAAGATCTAAACCATATAATTTTAATTTATAGAAATTATATAATTTATTATAACGTCTATATACTTATTATATTGTTATTTGGATCCAAGCAAATAGTAGAAAATTATAAATTATATAATTAATTACAATATTCATGTACATATATATATATATTTATTATATTATTATTTGAAAACTTCATAATAAAGTATAAAAGTTGTATTGAATTTTTATTATATGTCGACTAACTCTATATATGTCTTCACTCTTCTTTATCTTTTTTCTCCAATATTTTTATGAATAACAATTTTAGTAAAGGTCAAATTCTATTTGAAGCGAAATTGTCTTCTTAAATTTCTGTTAAAATACTTTAAATCATTGTCAGAGCTGGTCAAAATTGATGAACCGGTACGTAACTTTGCAAAATCGACCTAAACGGAAACCAGTGAAAAAGTGGGAAAAACTGAGAAAATTGGTTGACTACCGGTTCAATCATTTCAAATTATGTTTTAAACTTTTTTTTACCTTATTGGTTTATAAAATACAATAATGTCATTTTTAGTATAAAATAACATTTATGTTTTGGATAATTTTTTATATTAAAACATTATATAAGAATTATTTCTTATGTATAATTATTAATAATTATAAATTTACATAACAAATTAATAATAATATGATGAATTATTAGTTGACTGTGTTGATTTTTATATGTATTTATAAATAAATATTAACTTATTTAAATTTAAATATTAAATTATAAAATTTATTAGTAATATTATTTTAATTTTCTATATAATATATATCATATAAAATTAAAAATATATTAGTTTTATTATTACCAGTTCAATAATAGTTTAACTATACAGGGTTGATTAGGAAATATTAAACTAATATTTTAATCGGTTCAATAACATTTGTAGTTTATGCATTTAATACACTCACATGTTAAATAATTAAATTAGTTTGTCGGCCAATAAAAATATAATTGAGTTTTATAGCAAATTTGTTTTTTAATAAAAAAGAGGTAAATAGTTTAAATCAAATCAATAAGAATTAAATCATTTTAATTGAAAATATTGAAGGGACAAAATGTGTGTGTGTGTCTACTAGGTTAGTCTATTTATATAAATTTCTTTTTTTTATTTTTTGGTAAAACACTATTTATATAATTTTATAGTTGTGTCTAGAACTGTAGTTGATGGGTGCGCTGAAACAAAGAAACGAACCGTTGTCGACCAGTCAGAGTCACAGACCAAATGGTGTTTGAAAGAAATAGAGAAACAACAAAAGAGCACATTTTTCGAGCTTCAATTCAAAAGTCTGCTCGCTGTCCTTGGGTTTGAAGGAAATCCAATGTGATGACCCTTACAGTAGATTATTCTACGGCATGAATTTTTTTTTTCTTATGAACACTAATCCTTTATGAGGAAAAAGGAAATTCAGGAAAAAAATAAGAAGAGACTATGTCACTTTTTTGTTTAGATTTATTTTTATTTTTTTTTTAGTATTTTTCTCCTTCTATTTTTATCCAATTTCAAACAAAGCCTAAGGGTGTCTCTTAATCGATAATTGAAAACTAATTCTTTAAGATACAGGGATCATTAAAATAGATTTTATCTCTTTCAATAAAATATTTTTCATATACATGGTTAGAGACTAAATTTAGGACAACATATTTAAGAAACCTAACTATCTACTAATTCTATCATAACCACAATAATTACGACATGAATATTTAGGGGAATGAGAATAAAGGTCCCTAGTGCTATCCAGGAATTCATAATTTAAAAGAATAAAATTCAAGAATAAAGAGCACATTATTTTCTTGACCTATTCATGTCGATAGAGCTCTAGCACCACAAATATAAATAAGTGGAGATCTCGCTTTGTATAATCTGAATAAGCTGGCATGCCGATTACTAGTCAGCTCACACAAGGTTCAGTAAACAAAACACACTGACATTAATTGGTGCAGCCCACCAAAATACGGATAATTTAATTTGGACTCTAAATCTCATAATTCACAAATGTAAAAAATATAGGTAAAAATGAAAACAAAATTAGAGTTGGAAGAAGAGAAATTAACTTAGTGCATACAAAATTTGCGGCCCATGGGTGTCGAAATGAGAGGAGGAGGATGGTTTAATAATCACTTTTTGTTTTTTTTGGGGCCAGATATAATACGGCTTTATTAGAACTTTTAAATTTAAATAATATACATCGTCGACAAGTTCTTTTTCTATTCTCAACCCATGATATCAATTTTTTTTCTTAAAAAAAAGGAAATCTCTCTCTCTCTCTCTCTCTCTCTCTCTCTCTCTCTCTCATGATTCATATAATATAACGTTTGTCTCGTGTCACATTTTTGGTGTTACAATTTCATATTAGTTTGTCAACAATTATTATTTGTCAAATACGGTTATTAAGAGAGTTTCATAACAAGTATACAATTAATTTCTTTTTTCATTCTTTTGTATAAAAATGAACTATAGCTCAAAATATATGTTTTTTTTTAATTTGTCCCGTTGTGCCCTCCACTCCAATATATTAAACTCCTAAGTGTGTATATATATATATATATATTGATTAGTCTTTGCGCTATCTCACTTATCGTTCCTTTATGTAATTCATGGGCAAGCCAGTAGCATAGTAGTGTATGAACTAGATATGTTTTACCATTAATTGTATGGAGTTTAAAGCGAGCAACAGTATTCATAATTTATAAATTAATGATACAACTTGCTATAAATTTTATATTATATATTGATATTTTGTTAGGGTTTGAGAAATTTGCAAATATCAAGGGAGATTCACTAGCTATCTTCTTCTTTCAATTGAATCTTGACTCAAAATCTTTATCAAGTTATGGGTATTTTTTCTTATATATTCTTTTTTCATTTCAATTATATTCAATGAGAAGTTTTTTTTTCCTATTCTTTACTCACGTTAATTTGACCCTATAAGAGGTTGCTAATGATGACTAACATTTCTTAACTGCATAGCTAATAAGATTTTTGGTCCACTTTTGTTGAGTTATTTTACTTTTATATGATACATTGAAATTAGTTCTAGATTTTTCATAATTTAATTAAAAAATTTGATAATAAAGATATAAAATCAATATATCAAAATTTATATATAATCAATATACTATATCAATATCAATTTAAAATCTACAGCACCTAAAATTTTATATGTGACGGTAGAAAATGCGTTAATATATGATAAAATTTATAACAAATCATATTATTTATAAATTATGAGCAATATGTCCTTTGTTTTGGGTCTAAGAGTATCCTCATCGATAGCAATGACTAATATTTCTCAAGTGTATATGGAAAATAATAGATTCCTCACAATTAGGTCTATTTCATATACAAAAGCTACAAATTGAATTTCTAATCACTTACTTAAGGGATGAAAGATTTTTATTGGAGTGTATATGTCTAAGAATAAGAATAGATCTCTCATAATTAAATTGGTCCGAAGAATATGATTTATTTTTCTTAAATTTCATCTAATATACATGATGTGCTTATTTTATACCTATAAAACACTCACATTTTATATTTATTTTCAGCTATAAATATTGTAATTTGATACCTTTTGTCATAATTCTACATAATTTGGGTATATTTGCATCACAAGAATGTTTATAAGAATTTTTGAGCCACTTAGAGCTAAAAAAAAAGAGAACCCGTTGCCGAGTCCTCCAAGAAAAGCAACCACCCGGCTCTAGGTGGTCTTGCAATTTGGGCAAAGACGCTTAAGAGTTGGCGCCGGTGAAAGAAATTAAAGTTGAACCGGTGCCAGTTCCATTCGAGAGGAGAGTTAATTATTTCGCGTCTTCATAAATTATTGGGCTTTTATGGATTTCTGGACTTTTCTTATCAAAGGAAACACGGTAGAAACGGAAAAAAAGGGGAGTTCTGTTGCGCATATGGAGGCTTGAGAATACAATTCTGATACTTTTGGAGCAACTAGAAGAGATCAGGAGGCAAGAAAAGCAAAAGATTAAGGGAGTTCTAGGGTAATCTTTAAAGTTTCTTCTCTTCTACTTTTATCTTTAGTTTTATTTATTTTATGATTTGGGAATTGAACATTATTAAAATGATTAATTTTTTGGATTGCTAAATTCTTAGTTAGGGGTAGGGATGTAACCTGATTAAGATTAACTCATTTGATGATTTTGATTATGACTATGGAGTTTTGATGTATATCTGATTGAATCATTTATAATTATATTTGTCTTCCTTATTTGAATATTGATTTTATGACAAGCCACCATATAATCTAATTTGTAAGCAAACTTCAAGTACCAAAAGGAAAAGAGTAAGCCTAGACTTAAGATGATAAATGTAGATAATTAGACAAGAGATAAATTTAGGAATCTTTGGTGATTGGATTGTAGTTTCATGGTTTAGTTAGATGAGTGAGTTATGCGAGAGCAAATTCAACTCTAATTAAACAAGAACTATTACACTGAGAGGTGGTTAGGATATAAAAGAAACAATTGTTACTATAATTGCATAGAGTCTAATCAAGAAGGTAATATGAGTTATCCCGATAGGTGAACCCCGATCCTTTAACTTTTAGTGATTGAGTTAACCTACAGATTGAATTAATTACTTCCTTTAATTTTCAATTTTTTCATTCGAATTGTTAATTGTTCTCTTGGATTAAAAATTGTAGACTGATAGATTTCACTACCTCCTTTAAGTTCGACACCAAAATATTTTAGACTTTTTATTACTATGATTGACCATGTACAAGGATCCTGATCAATCCACCATGAAACGTGTAGCTTCTTCTATGAGGATAATGACGTCATTAACTGTTATGGATAAGGGTGGAGCGTATGTTGGCTCCTGCGGACAAAAGGACTGAACAGGTGGTGCGTCGATAAGATGCGCCGACTTGCCAAAATTAAAGCATGTGTTGGTTCATGTCATTTTATTCATCTTACACCGTTGGATTTGCTTAGCTTGTCAACTTCACATTTTGCACGTGCAGATTTTAACTTGACTTAATTACATATATATTTTTTTTAAGAAAATTAAATACTCTAATATAAATTTGACATTATAAAAATTGTTTAAAATATCTACACCATATAATTTTAAATTATAAAATTATATAATTTAATATATATACTTGTTAATATTGTTATTTGGATCTGAGCATAAATATAAAATTATATTATTATATAACTAATCATAATATTAATATATATAATATTATTATTTGAAAACGTCATAAAAATTATAAAAATTGTATTGCATTTTTATTTTATTCGCTAACTCTATGTATGCACTCTTTATCTTTTTTTCTTCAATATTTTTATGAATAACTATTTTGGCAGAGATCAAATTTTATTTGAAGCAAAATTGTTTTCTTAAATTTATATTAAAATGCTTTAATTCATTTATCACGCAGGTGTTTAAACAAGTAAAATATAATTTAGTTGGTGTGTGTATAATATATATATATATAGTCTACTCGAATATATATAGTCATTTTATAGTAGAGTTTAGTGTGATTGTGTGTTGAAACTTTAAAGAAAGAGACGTAAGGGAAAGAGGGATCAGAGTCACAGACCAAAAGATGGCTTTTTGACCTAAATATTACAAAAAAAAATAACAATTTCTTAACATACTACAATTTCAAAAATAATTACTAAAATATTATAAAAATAATATCTCAATATCTTAAATATCGAGATATATTATTTTATATTTTTTTTTCATTTAGTGGGTACGTACCTGACCCTCCCCCTCCCCCTCCTACCTTTTTTTTTTCTTAAATTTTTATTAATATTTTTTCTAATTCTCAAATCATAACAAAATAAATAAATATATATAAATTCTATAAATGATATATACTAAATCATATAAATTAATTATTCAGTAAAGTATATTTTTTAATATTTCTAAAATTATATAAATTTTTTTATATTTTTAAAATGTAAATTTTAGCCAAAGTTGTAACATAGAAAATATATTTTTTACTAATTAAAATTTATATTAATATACTGAACAACTATGACAATAGAAAATGTTATCCTTCCTTCAATATTGCTAAAATCATATAAATCTTTTTTTATTTTCAAAACTTACATTTTAGTCAAATTTCTAATTTCATTAATGATGTAAATATTGGTTTTATTTTCTCCCTCTTTATTTTTTTTATCTTTCTCTCTTATTCTTGCTATTTACATCATTAATGAAATTAGAAATTTGACTAAAATGTAAGTTTTGAAAATAAAAAAAAATTTATATGATTTTAGCAATATTGAAGGAAGGATAACATTTTCTACTGTCATACTTGTTCAGTATATTAATATAAATTTTAATTAATAAAAAATATATTTTCTATGTTACAACTTTGGCTAAAATTTACATTTTAAAAATATAAAAAAATTTATATAATTTTAGAAATATTTAAAAATATACTTTACTGAATAATTAATTTATATGATTTAGTATATATCATTTATAGAATTTATATATATTTATTTATTTTGGTATGATTTGAGAATTATAAAAAATATTAATAAAAATTTAAGAAAAAAAACAAAAAAAACAAGGTAGGAGGGGGAGGGGGAGGGGGAGGGTCAGGTACCTGCAAAATTGAGGGGGGAGGATCTCGGTGCCATGGGCATGGAGATTCTCCCCACTAAATGAAAAAAATATAAAATAGTATATTTCGGTGTCTAAGATATCGATATACTATTTTTATAGTATTTTGGTAATTATTTTTAAAGTTGTAGTATATTGAAAAATTATTTTTTTTTTGTAGCATTTAGGTCAATTTCTCCCAAAAGATCTTTGAAAGAAACAGAAAAACAACAAAAGAGCACATTCTTTTCAAGCTAAAAGGGAGTTCGAGAATATGCGATATGGAATAATACTATATCTATTTTATGTTGAATTATTTTTTAATTAATTTTTATATGGACCAGCATTATTTATTTATAGGTACAATTGTAGATTTATTTAAGTAATGAGTCTTAGTCCAAATACTAAACCCAAGTTATCGTTAAATATTGTAAGTAATCTATGGTAGGTTAAGCAACATACAAACTCATCTGGGACAACTCCAACGTCCATAATGAAATATGTGGAATACATGATAGTTCATAAATAGTGGCACATGTGTATGTATTGATTCCTGCATTAATTTTTTTCCAAATATTTTAGGTCTTAGAGGTTTTATGAATGAGTTGGTGGTCATACATTTATAGGCACGCCTTTTGTTTCTCTTTACTTTTGACTAGAATATGTGGGATATGCTTCAGTGATAAAAATGATGGTTGCTTTTTCCAAGTACCTATTAAGCCTTCAAAGCAAAGATTTGAAGAAAAGATTTTAAGAAAGGATATAAATACCTCCAGACATGATGTTTAGTGCGCAAGGTATTATATCCAACCCACCTTTGTATATTGGCTTCTCCCATCCAATCTCATCCCCATGTGCTCTATAATTACTAGGAATCTACCAACACATAATATGCTTCTAAGATAAATATAAGATATCAAGCTTTAGCAACAAAGCTAATAAATAAACAAAGTTTACAATCAAAAACACCGAGAGTACTCTAGCTAGCATGTAAAAACTATGATCATTAAAATAATTATTGGCTATTCTACCTTGTGAATCCTTAGAATCAAGTGGAACACTAATAGATCAATGAAAACAAAGTAGTGTCATACTTTCAGCTTCCACCAGTACGAAGACCATTTGGCTGAAAGATATCACCTTCAAGAGTGACACTAGGGATGCGAATCTCCTGATTAAATGCCACCTAGTACAAAACTAACAGAGTGCAAGAAAAACTGAGCAACTCCATAGGTGGGTTAGAAAAGGTCACATGGATAATACTTAACACCTCTTTTAAATAAGAACCATAAGTAATAACAAAGTAGGGAAAATAGTTGCTAAATGCTTCTTGACAAAAACAAATCATCAAGCTTTCATCAATGCATAATCAGCAATAGGGTACATGTCCAATATCCAACATGTACAAGATACAAATAAAAGCCAAGTATTTAAACCAGAAAGTAAATTATATTGCTCACGGCAATCTCAGCAGCAATGATGGTCATTACCTCCTTAGTAGCATTAGTGATTTTGCAAACAAAGGTGGAAAAATAATTATTCCATAGCACTCGGTAATGAATGCCAAATTTTAGAAAGACTAGGATTAATATTAATTAATATTAATACAAAATAAAAAAGAATACCAATAATCCATATCTATAAAATTTTCCATACAGTTTATTATGATAGCCAACCAAATGAAACAAAATAAAATTAGATGAAAACATCAAGTAAAGAACTTGAAATAATAATGAAAATGATTTTAGCATCCATATTCTTACTTGAGTAGGATCCTAAATGAATTCAAAGAAGCATACCTTCAATTCTTCTTCACAACCAACCAAAGAAGTTGCCAACTCAATATTCTCCTCACCAACGTGAAATTAAAGTAACAATAATTTTTAGCAAAAAATAGTTCAACAATCATTACATCAGAATAGACAGGGAAAAAAGAAAAAGAAATACTGTGACTAACCAATCTAGCAGCAACAGCTTGTTGAATTCTATAGGGAATAGTATGGGATTGTATTTTGTTTAAAGGTATAATTGTCACTCTTCTTAAATCACCATTCTACACTAGTTGCTTTCCTGTATTTTCTGTGTCAACTATAATATTGAACAACTTTCCACCAACAGTAACCGAAAAATAATTCAATGAAAGAATCAAAATATACTTTCCCAATTACAAACTTGGGTATAAAATTATAATGTTGTCTAACCTCTAGGGTAGTCATTGTTGCCCTATCCTTTACTTTGATGAGTTTTGCAACCACAACTTTCACCTTTGTAACTAATTGATGTTCCAACTACCAAGTCCTACAGATATTTTCTTAACTAAACTGAGAAGCAAGTTTAATCCCTCAAATTGCAATCCTGTGGACTCTTTATACCTAGCATATACTTCTCATTATTTTCCTAGTTAATATAAATACAATCATACATGACTAGATACTTTATAAATATTTTAATAAAATTTAAGGGCCTTATAAGGGTCCTATATTCAACTCCAATTACAAATAAATACCTCGACAAAATCATACATGGCTAGGTAAGAGAAAAACCAAATCAAATCTCTTATTCATGTTAACCACTATGAAGCATTACTCTCCCACAAAATCAACAATAATTCATAAAGTAATACTAACATAGAATAGCAAATTACAAGAGTTAAACAGGTCACAAGAAAACAATACATTCCTGAACATTCGAGAGGCACCAAACTTTCCAATAGCCTCTCTTTAGAGTTGCCCAAGACCCAAAAACCCACCTAAAGACCCACCATATTGACAGATTAGACACCATACTCATTCTAAATTTCTAATTTATAAGTGTGTAAAATAAATGAGCAGTGAGCATCAATAAGAGATGCTTACCAATAGAGAAGACTAACCCATAGTGGACTTCCTAGCTCCTCTTCTTGTTTATGGTCCGACATAGGACATGGGTACCTCCCAAGCTTGGATTTTGCCAGCACTGAAGCTCATACTCTGTAGCCCCTCTTTTTACTAGCACTGACCAAGGATAGCTTTGGACCCATGAATTGTGAGAAGATAACGCAAAACTCAAAAACCCTAGAAGGAACCATGAATTATGGTGGTGATAAGGATAGCTTTGGTTGACATCGAGTTCAAAAAAGAGCTTGGACTGAGAGGGAAGGATGATGGAAGGAGCGATAGGGAAGGGAGGGAAGGAGAGAGCTTTAGAAGAAGAGGTTGGATAGTGACTTGTTGATATGCAGAGCAAGAGAAACACTCACGAGGAAGGAAAGACCTTGTAGTGAAGTGAATGAACAGGGCAAGGAGGAAATAGAAAGGACGGTGACTGCACTCTGAACACTAAGAACGAAGACGATGATGGTGGAGGTGCAGAGCTTAGATGAGAAAGGAGAAATTTGCAAGGAGTTCCAAGTTCCGAGTGAGGTAGGAGTTTCGAGGGAGGGAAGGGTCACAAGTAAAATAATGGGTAAGGGTTTTAACTTTTAAGGGAAAAAAATAAAGTCAGTGTTTGTTTTGGAAATGCCATCCAATATAATAGAAAGTTGGCATTTCTCAAAACAAACGCCAACTTTTCTCTCATAGAATATATGGCATTTCCATATAAGTGCCAACTTTTCCTATTTTAGATGGCATTTTTTAAAATAAATGCCACCTTTTATTTTTTGCGCCTCACTTTAGTTTTTTTTTGGAAAACGCCAATTATTAAGCACTAATAAAACTCAAAATTGGCGTAGTGCAATTTCCCTCCTCCCCAATGAAGTTTTACTTTTTTTAATACTATATGTATGATGTATATTATCGTCTTTAATATTTGATAATATTATTAATGATGTCACTCAATTATTTATCCCATATTTCTATATATCTATTGTGCACATCACATATCTTTATTTTATTTTTTCATTAATTATGACTCTACTCAGTAATCTATTATATATATAAGTAGAACCAAAATCGGATCCCCATTGCGCTACCTCTGTAATGATCCTCTATATACTCTTTTGGACTTAGCCTTGAACTGATGAGAAGTTGTCTTGTATTTGGTGCAGCATCTAAGGCACCAAGACTGGAGGAAGGATCATAGTGAGACAAAGTTTGAAAAGAAAATAGAAAGGGATCAAGCTACAGTAAGGTATAAGGCTGCCGCAGTGGTTGAGTTGGCATTTTCAAAATTTTTTTCAAGCCTAGAAGTCTCATGCCTCGGTAAGATTGCTAAATTCGTGATGTGAGTCACAAAATTTGTTTAAATTAGAAAGCAATTCAGTCGAGTGAAGGAGAAAAAAACAAAGAAGAAGAAGATTTCTCTACTAGAGTTTGACGTTTCCGGCCTTGGGAGGTGATTTCTGGCCTTGAAGATTTTTAATCTTAGTTGATAAGTGATCCTTAACCCCTCCTCCTCTCTTCTCTCCATGAATTTCAATTGGAATCCATGGGAGCGTGCTAGATTTCAGATTGGTCAATGTTTCTACTAATTAAAATGCATGCAAGTGGATTATTGAAGTGTTATTTTGTGCTCTTGAGGCTTATATGTGAGTTCAGGAGGGATTATGTGTGATTTAACTTGAACCCTACCTTGGAAAGAGTTGAGGAAGTATGAAATCCAAGGTTTACATTATTGTTTATGGTTTGGATATGTGTTTGGGGCTTCTTGATGCATGTTTATGCTTTTGCAATGATGGGTTGCGTTTGAATGGGTGGATTATAAGTTTTGGATTATGTGGGTGTTACGCTAATTGAAGGAATTATGACATTATAGTGTTCAATTGGTCAATTGGAAGTGTTCGAGTCATGGTTGGTACTCCAAGCTTGCTAAACCCGTATGCATTGTGTTGGTAATTTGAGGTAATCAGGGCATATGTTATGCATCTTGAATGGTTGTGGTATATATATATATATATGTTTTCTCTTTTCATATCATGATATGTCCTAAGCACGGCTCGTGCTGGAATAGTAAACTCTATTCTGTTGAATCCAGAGTTTTGATGATTCCAAACCAACCCTCAAGAGTTTGGAATAAAGATATCATAGGTGCTCAAATGAATTCAAGTGAAGAAATTCTGGAAAAATCTGTGCAAGAATAGATGTAAGATGTTTAGTTATGTTTTAATTTGAGTAAAAGACTTTGATTTAGTGAAAAGATATTTTAAAACCTTGATTCTATGTTAAATCATGAAATATTTGAAAAACACCCACCAACAGACGAAGTTTGAAAGGTTAACACCAATCTGTCATAGTGAAAGTTTGAACTTTGGCTTTGGAAATTTGAATTTCATACTAAAACTGAACAAGTCTTAAGAGATGCCTCTCTGACAGATGAATTTTGACTTAATGAAATTCGAATTTTGATAAGTGTCTGAAAGGAGCTTTAAGCAACAGACGAACTTTGAGTTTAGACAAAATGAAACTTATGAAAACTAAAGAAATTCGTCTAAAATAATGTCAAAGTTCATCTGAAACCAATTTTAGATTGGATTTCAAAATTGCTCATTGATAGACGAACTTTAAACATAAAAATTCGAATTTCAGAAATTGAGCTTGTGAGTCTGTTAAAGTGATATGTTGACATACGAATGACAGTATTTATAAATTCAAATTTTGAAGTTAGTCTGAAAAGAGGTCTCTCTGACAGACGAATTTTGACATTTGAAAATTTGAACTTTGAATCACATGAACTACAATGCCTTTCAAACCAGGTACGGACAGACGAATTTTGAGGTTCTAAAATTCGAATTTCGAAGCTGTAGCAAATTGAAAATACTGTTTACACTTAACAGAAAAACTTTCTACTTGAAAATTCGTATGTCACAACATAGAAACATTTTTAAAATATCAAAATTCGAATTTCACTTCATCACAGACGAACTTCGAACTTTCAACGTTGAAGCTGTTAACCTTCGATTTCAGTGAAATTCGTCTATTGGCCAACCAAAATTCGAATTTCAGTATGTCAGAAGCATTAAATGCGGTTGGTTAATGGATAGTTTTTCAGAGTAACCGTTGGATAACTTCTCCAACGGATAGATTTTGTCTCTAACGGATATTTGAGACCTAAATCTATAAATATAACATCATTTGAAGTTGTGGGTAATGATTTTAATATTGTATATACTGAAACTCTGTCAAATCATCTACTCATAGTTTCATACTCTCTCACTTCAATATTTTGTACTTCAACTTTCATATTCACTCTATTTAAGAGAGTTTAATCTTTGTAATCAATCTTATCTTCATCTGGAAGATAGATTTTCTTGTGAGGGGATATCACAAGAGATTGGGGAGCACTTTGTAAGAGTGCACAAAGAGATAGAGTAAGCTCTAGAAACAGAGCAATATCTTTGTACTGAGGCATTCGCAAGAAGCCCACGAAATTCTTGCTAAATAATGGAAAATCTCAAGTGGTGACTTGGGGACTGAATGTAGGTCAAGTGGAGAGACCGAACCAGGATAAATTACTGAGTCTTCTTCTCTTTACTGCCACCTTTATAGTTATTTGTTTATACTCTGTTTTACCATCATATATTGCTTTCTTCACCTTCTTGATATTTTGCAGAAAATTTTTAATCTTTCCAATTCATCCCCCTCTTGGGAAGCCAGCTAATCTAACAAGTGGTATCAGAGCCCGGATTCCCAATCAAAGGATCTCACAGTCCAGGAATTAAAATGGCTGGCTTTGGAGAAAGTATATTATCAGAAGGAAACAACACAAATAGACCACCTAGTTTCAGTGGAGAACACTATGGGTACTGGAAGATAAGGATGCAAATCTACCTCCAGTCAATTGATCTGGACATCTGGTCAATCATTCAGAAGGGAGATTTTGTCCTAATAGCTTTGGAAGATGATGGAAAATACAGAGAAAAGCCAGAAGCTAAATGGAATGAGGAAGATAAAAGAAGAGTCTTGTTGAATTTCAAGGCAAAACACTGTTTGGTCAGTACTTTGAATCAAGACGAATTCTACAGAGTCTCCCAATGCTCCACTGCCAAGGAAATGTGGGACACCCTGTAAATTGCTCATGAAGGAACAACTGGAGTCAGGGAAAACAAACTAAATACATGCATAGGAGAATATGAAAGCTTTAGAATGGCTAAAGGAGAGAATGTAAAATAGCTACAGAAGAGATTCACCCTCATTGTGAATCAAATAAAGAGCTTGGGAAAGAAGTACACTCAAACAGAGAAAGTCAGAAAGATCCTCAAAGCTCTCCCTCTGGAATGCCAACCCAAAGTAACAGTAATAGAGGAAGCCAGAGGAGAATCAATGGCCTCTGTTACAGCTCTCTTTGGCAGTCTCGAGGAGTATGAAGGAAAAATGAAAGCTCTCAAGGAAGCTGGACAAGACAAAAAGAAGAAAGGCCTTGCTCTCAAAGTTGCTAAAGAAAAGGAAGAAGAATCTGATGATGGAAAGGAACTTGATGAAGAAACTCTGGCTATGATGGTTAGAAAATTTGGAAGATTCTACAACAAAAAGAGAAACAAGAAAATCTTCAAGAAAGGAGCAGCTGGAGATAACAAGAGGGAAACAAAAGAACCTATCACTTGCTATGAATGCAAAAAGCAGGGACATATCAAATGGGATTGTCCACAATTTCTCAAGAAGCAAGAAAAAGAAAAGAAAGCTGCAGACAAAGGTAAGAAGAAAAGAGATTACATCTCATCAATATGGGGTAACAGCTCAGATAAAGAAGAAGATGATGAAGATGAAGTTGCCAACATCTGTCTCATGAGCTGCACTTGCCTCTAAAGAAGCTGAAATCCCATGCAGCAGTGATCAAGAAGATGAAGTATATGAATCTGAACCTTCCTATTCTGAATTACTGGATGCATTTCATGAGCTACATGATGAGTTTGTTAAGATTGCTAAAGAATTGAAGCAAGCTAAGAAAAAGATTTACAAACTAGAATCTCAATGCAACATCTCTGAAATTGCTCCTCTACCTATTACTGAATCTGTTTGCTGTAAATCATGCATTGAACTAAAGCAAACCAATGAATATCTAGTGAAAAACATGTCTAGGCTTACTAGAGGTAAAGATATGTTGTTTGCTCTAATGGGAAGTCAAAGAATATCGCAAGGAAAAGCTAGACTGGGCTATGATCCTTGTGCTATAAAAGAAAAGATTAGGAAGAAAAATCAGAATGTGTACATAAGACATTTTGTGCATGCTGATGGAAATAGAATGAAAGATCATATGTCACATCAAATTGAATCATATAATTAACCAAGGCATGCTAAACAAAAATATTATCTGTATTGTTTTCTTCCTACTTCTCAATCCAGCAGTCCCTTTATCACCAGTCACTTCTGTAACAAAAAGGGGCATATTTCCAGTTCATGTGCTATAAAGAAAAATGAACTTGACAGGAAGGTTAAATGGGTTCCCAAAGGTACATCTGTATCTAGGGAAAAGACCACTGACAGAAGAAGACTCAAGCAAATTTGGGTACCTAAAAGGAAAACATGAACTTTGTTTTGCAGGTCTGTCTCAAAGTTAGAAAGAACGATAAATGGTACATGGACAGTGTCTGCTCAAGTCACATGACTGGTGATAAGGAGAAGTTCATCACCCTTAGAGATAAGAAAGGAGGAAAAGTGAACTTTGGAGGTGATCAATATGGCAGAATAGTTGGCATTGACATTGTGGGCAAGAATCCTAAAACATCCATTGAAGAGGTGCTGTTTGTGATTGGCCTCAACCACAATCTGCTGAGTGTGAGCCAAACATGTGACAAAGGAAACTGAGTACTGTTTGACTCAAAATTCTGCCTAGTCATCAGAAAAAGTGACACAAAGTAATCCTCAAAGCTCAAAGGGATGGTAACTGCTATACTATTGATCTTGATGAACTTCCTCCCTTAGATTCTGTTTGCCTGATTAGTTAGGATAATGATAGTTGGCTATGGCATAGAAGATTAGCTCATGTTAACATGAATCAGCTTTCAAAACTGGTCAAAAACGAGTTAGTCACTGGCCTGCTAAAAATTGCTTTTGAAAAAGACAAAGAATGTGATGCATGCCTAAGAGGAAAATAAACTAAATCTTCTTTTAAACCCAAAAACGTAGTCACCATAACTAGACCACTAGAACTACTGCATATAGATTTAATTGGTCCATCTAGGGTAAAAAGCATTGGTGAAAATCTATATGTGCTTGTAATTGTGGATGATTACTCTAGATTTACATGGACATTGTTTCTTTCCTCTAAAAGTGATACCTTTGATGCATTTGTAACCTTAGCCAAGAAAGTGCAAAATGAGAAAGGTATTTCCATTGTGTCTATAAGGTCAGATCATGGGGGAGAATTTAAGAACTCATACTTTCTGGAGTATTGCAATGAGCATGGAATTGACCACAATTTCTCAGCCCCAAGAAGTCCACAACAGAATGGAGTAGTAGAAAGGAAGAATAGAACAATTGGAGAGATAGCTAGAGCTATGTTGAATGAAAAGGAACTTTCTCAAGTATTTTAGGCTGATGCAGTGAATATAACAAGCTATATCATAAATAGAGCCTACATCAGACTAATCCTTGGGAAGACTCTTTATGAGCTGTACAAGGGAAGAAAGCCAAATCTGTCACATCTCCATGTGTTCGGCTGCAAATGCTTCATTCACAATAATGGAAAGGAGAATCTGGGTAAGCTTGATGCCAAATCTGATGAAGGTATATTTCTGGACTATTCTAGTAGAAGTAAGGCATATAGAGTTTTTAATAAAAAGTCTAAATTGGTAGAAGAATCTGTGCATGTAGTATTCATTGAAAATGAAACTGCTTCGAAACATGCTACTGATGAGGATGATCTTATCTCAAACTTTGAAAAGTTAGATATCTCTGATGAAGGTAAAATTGAACCTCCAAAAATATCTGAATCTATTAACATAGAGGAAGATATTCAGGAGAGAGATTTTGAAGAAGAAAATAATAAAGAAATGTCTCAAGAACTCCCTAGAGCTTGGAGATATCAAAGGAATTATCCTGTTGATCAAGTGATAGGGAATGTTCAAGAGAGAGTTAGAACCAGAAAATAGTTAATGGATCAAATGATTAATTGTGCTTTCATCTCACAAATTGAACCTAAATGTACTGAGGAAGCCTTAACTGATGAATACTGGATTTTGGCTATGCAAGATGAATTAAATCGGTTTGAAAGAAATCAAGTTTGGGATTTAGTGCTTAGACCCAAAAATTATCCTGTCATTGGTACCAAATGGGTTTTTAGAAATAAATTTGATGAATCAGGATCAATAATCAGAAATAAAACTAGACTGGTTGCTAAAGGATATAATCAAGAAAAAGGTATTGATTTTGAGGAAACCTTTGCTTCAGTAGCAAGATTAGAAGCAATTAGAATTCTCTTAGCATATGCATGCATGAAAAATATTTTGTTGTATCAAATGGATATGAAGAGTGCTTTTCTAAATGGATATATCATGGAAGAGGTTTATGTAGATCAACCTCCAGGTTTTGAGGATTCTACAAAACCAAACCATGTATATAAACTGAAGAAAGCCCTTTAAGCAAGCCCCTAGAGCATGGTATGAAAGATTGAGTAATTTTCTAACTGAAAAGCGGTTCAACAAAGGAAAAGTATATACAACTTTATTCACTAAGAAAGAGAATAAAGATTTACTTATTGTTCAAATCTATGTTGATGATATTATATTTGGTGCTACTAATGAATCTCTTTGCAAGAATTTTTCTAAGTTAATGCAGGGAGAATTCAAAATGTCCATGATGGGTGAACTCAACTTCTTCCTTGGACTGCAAATTAAGCAGTGTGATGATGGCATCTTCCTCAACCAATCCAAGTATCTGAAGGAATTGCTAAAGAAGTTTGGAATGGAAAATGCCAAACCAATGGGAACACTATGGCTACTACAACCAAACTGGATATGGATGAAAAAGGGAAAATATTTGACATAACCCAGTACAGAAGAATGATTGGATCCCTACTGTACCTAACTACCAGCAGACCTGACATCATGTTTAGTGTCTATATGTGTGCAGGATTCCAGTCATGTCCAAAGGAAACCCATACAACTGCTGTGAAGCGTATCTTCAGATATCTTATTGGAACTTCACAGATGGGTCTTTGGTATCCAAAGGGCAATGGAGAAGATCTCAAAGGATACACTGATGCTGACTTTGCAGGATCCAAAACTGACAGAAAAAGCACAAGTGGAACATGTCAGTTTCTTGGAGGATCCTTGGTTTCATGGTTTAGCAAGAAGTAAAATAGTGTGGCCTTATCCACAGCAGAGGCTAAGTATGTTGCAGCTGGAAGCTGTTGTGCCCAAATCATCTGGATGAAACAGCAGCTTGAAGATCTTGAGGTTGAGATGAAGGAAATACTAATCATGTGTGACAACCAAAGTGCCATTAATATCACAAAGAATCCTGTCATGCATTCAAGGACCAAACATATTGAAGTTAGGCACCACTTCATAAGGGATCATGTTTTGAAAGGAGAAATCAGACTAGAGTACATCCCAACTGAGGATTAAGTTGCAGATATCTTGAAAAAGCCTCTATTAGAAGATAGACATTGCAAAATCAGAAGAGAATTAGGTATGGTAAATCTAAATGAACTATAAGTAAATCCATATACAATTCAGTTTTTAGATTTTCCAACATTAAATTAGTTCTAACTTTAGCACCGAAGTGTATTTAATTTAAGTTGTAGGAGCTCCTCATGAGATTCAATGGGAACAAATTTGAAAAATGGAGCACATGAGAATGGAACAATCAAAAAGTGAAGAAAATAGCAGAAATTCTGAGTTTCTGGATCAATTCTGTAAGTTTTTAAAGTTGAAATTCGTATATTAATTGTGTGTTAGATAAATTTTCGTGAAAAACTAAGTTTCTGAGGAAGTTAGCATGGTCAACATTCGAATTTGGATGCCCAACAGATGAACTTCAGCCTGTTAAAAGTTGAAACAGTTCTCGGTGATGCCTCAAAATTCGTCTGTTGGACCTTGAAAGTTCGAATTTTCAAGAACAAAAATTTCAAAGTTATGTTTCTCCAACATGATGATTATACTACTATTTATCTCTTAACATATGAATGTTGGAAAACTTTTACAAAGTAAAGAAATTCGAATTTCTAATTTAAAATTTGTTTGTTAAAACATGCTCTTCATGTTGAATCTTTGAAAGATGAAGTTTCATATGCATAATTCCTCTGTTGTTTGGTGATTTGATTGCTGTTTGATGTTTACACTTCAAAATTTGAACTTTGTTGGAACAAAGTTCATCTGTTCATCTTGTGTTGCTTGAACCAAGCCTCTGTCAGACAAACTTTCAGAGGAAAATTCGTCTATCAGTAAGCTTTACTGAACGGTTTAACTTTTAACTGCCTGAAGTTCGAATTTTGACCCATCAAAATTCGTCTGTCAGGCGATTACTTACGTTAAAACCGATGATTTTCCACTGAACAGACGCAACCCTACTCTCTTCCTCTCTGGGTCTATTCAAATCCTCTCATGAATGCTCTTAAATTTTGACCAAAAATCTTCATCTCCTACCGTCTAAACTGATTTTTGCACCCTATAAACCCAATCTCAGCTTCATTCTGAATCATTCATCCACGATAATGGCAATAGTAAAGAATCCTGAAGCTGGAAAAGGAGAGGCTCATCCCAAGAGATCGGTTAAATCCCAATATGTCTCAAAGGAGGATGAAAAATCTAAGAGAAAGGCCGAATCAAGCAAGGGAACTCCTTCCAAACGTTAGAAAACTACACCAAAGGGTAAATCAAAGAAAGATGGACCCTCTTCCTCGAAGAAAGCAGAACCTTCAGTCCCTGTTCTTGCTGCTGCTGATACTGTTGCTTCTACTTCTTCCTCAAGTACTGAATCCGGAGAATGCCAACTCACTACACTGCCATTATGGAGCACTCCACAGATTCAAGAGGAATACTCTACCAAGTTTGCCAATAAAAAGGTAATCAAGCCTCATTGTGTGAACTTGGAAGATTTCCTGGTCTCTAACAGTTTTGATGCTGGAATATGGATGCTAAGATATAAGAATTTGTTAAAGATATTAGAGAGATATGATGATGAAGTAGTAAAGACATGGTATGTCTCCTTGAAGTACAACAGCAAGAAGAAGAAGTGGGAGGTCAATCTGAGATCAAGGACCATCTGGCTCACAGATGAGACCTTTAATGAAGTACTGGAAATCCCAGAGCAGGATGGCCTCAAGATTAACATCACTGCCTCTGGATATATGGATGAGGCAGAGACTACTGATGAAGAGGGTGGCCCCTTTCTGAACTACAAGGAGAGCACAATTCTGAGCACATTGTTCAGAAGAAAGGAAAACTGGCCAACCATAAACCTGCTGAAGCCCATAGACCTTAGTGCCCAAGTGAGGATCCTACACTACATAGTGTCTAGGATCATATTCAACAAAGGATGCAGCTTCAATATGATCACAAGGGCAGAGGCATATGTCATGGCAGCAATCATGCGTAGAAAGCTCATCAACATAGGACTTATCATACTTCAACGCATGATCAAGGCAAGAGATCAGAGGAAGGACTCCACACTCCTCTATGCAACAATCATTTCTAGAATTCTGCAATATGCTAGAATTTAGAATCTTGAGAAGGGGAAAGGGAAACTCACTGAGATCTTCAAGGAGGAAGAACTTCAAAGGATGGGAATTGAAAGAAGTGAAGGAAGATGGATTGGGAAAGGAGCAGGAAAATCTGAAGATCTTTTCTTTATTGAAGGTGCCTCCTAACAGCAAGAAGGTACCTCTGAGGCTCCTGCTAGACCTATATCACAGCCTTCTCTGCCTGTCCCATGTCCATCCAAGCCTACTCACATTCCATCTATTCCCTCCTCTCGTGCCAAGCCAACCAAGATCACTGAGTTGTATGACAACCTGTCTACACTCATTCTTAGCATCAGGGATGAGCAAAATGCCAAGTTTGCTCATCTGCAAGATCAGATTCACTAGTTGGCAAAGAACATGAAAGTAGTTGCTGATGCCTATGAAGAAATTCGAAGTGCAATTCCTGCCACATCAGCTCCACCTCAGCCAGGGTTCTCTATGCCTATTCAATCTCCAACTCCTGAGCCTCCAAGCCCCTTTGAGCTAGCCTCTTCTGAGCATGATGATGATATAGATGGTGCTGAGCCTGCTGGTACAATGAGGACATCAAGTCCTGGTCCACCCTTAGACTATGGTTTGGAAGAAGAAGGACCTCAGGAAACAGGCCCTCATGAGCCCATTCCAAAAGATGGCCAGGATTCAATTCTTTCCACTCAAGAATCTGAGCAAGTTGAAAGACTAGTGGCAGCCATTTCTACTTCATCAATGTTGGAGGTTGCCAGCAATGTAGAGAGAAGCATTGTGCCTGTTGTTGATTTTGAAGCTATTACTCACAATGCTCTTTTGCAAGCTCAGAGAAGAAGGCTTGAGGAAATGTTTCGTTCTGATGACCCTGTTCCTTCATCTCTTACTGCATATGGTTTTTCAGAAGAACAAAGAGCTCAATTGACTCTTTCCAGACAAGACATGCAAGAGCTGCTTGAGGTCTCTGATGATGAGGATTCTGAGCCTTCTGAGCCTCATTTGCCTTTTAATCCTGTGCCCCTTCAAGCTATTCTAGTTTCTCAGATCCCTCCTCCGGCTGATTTTGTTCACCTTCCTGATGATGCCAAAAAGGGGGAGAAGAGTCAGCAAACTAGTAAGACTGTTGCTGAGCCATCTGGAAAGACTTACAGCAAGAAGACCAAGCCAAAGAAGAAGTGATTAGAATTTAGGCTTGAGTCCTCTTGTAGTACTGTATTGAGTCTCAGTTGTTTGTTATGATTGTGTATGCTTTGTTTTTGATTTATGTATTTCGAAGTACTTTGCTTAAATTGATCTCTGTAAAGCAACATTTGATAAAATGAAAGAATTCCTTGGTTGCAATGATCTGTTCTTATTATTCTTTGAATCTCTTCACATGATCTACTATATATGATATCTTTTGAAATATAATGCATATGTTGAGAGGGGAGCTTGTTGAAGCAAACCCAAGTACTAATCCAGTTTGTAAGTTGTTTTGTCATGATCAAAAAAAGGGAGAATGTTGAATCCAGAGTTTTGATGATTCCAAACCAACTCTCAAGAGCTTGGAATAAAGATATCAAAGGTACTCAAATGAATTCAAGTGAAGAAATTCTGGAAAAATCTGTGCAAGAATAGATGTAGGATGTTTAGTTATGTTTTAATTTGAGTAAAAGACTTTGATTTGGTGAAAAGATATTTTAAAACCTTGATTCTATGTTAAATCATGGAATATTTGAAAAAACACCCACCAACAGACAAAGTTTGAAAGGTTAACACCAATCTGTCATAGTGAAAGTTTGAACTTTGGCTTTGGAAATTTGAATTTCATACTAAAACTGAACAAGTCTTAAGAGATGCCTCTCTGACAGACGAATTTTGACTTAATGAAATTCGAATTTTGATAAGTGTCTGAAAGGAGCTTTAAGCAACAAACGAACTTTGAGTTTTGAACATTCGAATTTCAGACAAAATGAAACTTATGAAAACTAAAGAAATTCGTCTGAAATAATGTCAAAGTTCATCTGAAACCAAGTTTAGATTGGATTTCAAAATTATTCACTGATAGACGAACTTTGAACATGAAAATTCGAATTTCAGAAACTGAGCTTATGAGTCTGTTAAAGTGATATGTTGACATACGAATGACAGTATTTATAAATTCAAATTTTGAAGTAAGTCTGAAAAGAGATCTCTCTGACAGATGAATTTTGACATTTGAAAATTTGAACTTTGAATCACATGAACTACAATGCCTTTCAAACCAGGTACGGACAGACGAATTTTGAGGTTCCAAAATTTGAATTTCGAAGGCACTGTAGTAAATTGAAAATACTGTTTACACTTAACAGAAAAACTTTCTACTTGAAAATTCATATGTCACAACATAGAAACATTTTCAAAATATCAAAATTCGAATTTCACTTCATGATAGATGAACTTCGGACTTTCAACGTTGAAGCTGTTAATCTTCGGTTTCTGCGAAATTCATCTGTTGACCAACCAAAATTTGAATTTCAGTATGTTAGAAGCATTAAATGCGGTTGGTTAACGGATAGTTTTTCAGAGTAACCATTGGATAACTTCTCCAACGGATAGATTTTGTCTCTAACGGATATTTGAGACCTAAATCTATAAATATAACATCATTTGAAGTTGTGGGTAATGATTTTAACATTGTATATACTGAAACTCTGTCAAATCATCTACTCAAAGTTTCTTACTCTCTCACTTCAATATTTTGTACTTCAACTTTCATATTCACTTTATTTAAGAGAGTTTAATCTTTGTAATCAATCTTATATTCATCTGGAAGATAGATTTTCTTGTGAGGGGATATCACAAGGGATTGGGGAGCACTTTGTAAGAGTGCACAGAGAGATAGAGTGAGCTCTAGAAACAGAGCAACATCATTGTACTGAGGCATTTGCAAGAAGCCCACGAAATTCTTGCAGAATAGTGGAAAATCTCAAGTGGTGACTTGGGGACTGAATGTAGGTCAAGTGGAGAGACCGAACCAGGACAAATTACTGAGTCTTCTTCTCTTTACTGCCACCTTTATAGTTATTTGTTTATACTCTGTTTTACCATCATATATTGCTTTCTTCACCTTCTTGATATTTTACAGAAAATTTTTAATCTTCCCAATTCACCCCCTCTTGGGAAGCCAGCTAATCTAACATATTCTAGCCTCATGTGTGTGATTATGTATGAGTTTGTATCATTTGATACATATATATATGCATCCCCACCATATGACCATGTGTGATTATAAAGATAAGATGATAATAATATACATATATGCATAAAGCATGGGTACATTGATGATCTTGGGATGATGATGATGATGAGAAATATCATGTGGTATATTAAACCACTAGTAGCTAAGCGGTGAGATTAATGATTGTATGTCCCTGCCACTAAATCCTCTCTTATAATCAGGAGAGTCAAGTGGCAGTGGATTTGGGAATACACCTTCCCTAAATCACTACCAATTTGAGTGGTCTAGGGGAAGGAGAACCACAGTCCAAGTATTAGTGTAGCGTTTGACCAAGTTATACTAATGTGTGGAGAGCTTAGTAATGTCTCAGAATTAGCCTTCACTAGTTGCTGGAAGGGAATCAATTATTAGGTATACCTTGTAATGGTAACTTGCCTGCGATTCTAGCTGTGTACATGTGGGGACATTCATTGCATTGCATAACATTTTTATACATGTACTATTTATATGTATGTATATATATATATGTTGTTGTTGTTGTTGTTGTTGTTGTTGTGTGTATTCCTCAATTACTAGGATTCTGTCTCACACCTCTTATAGTAAACATTTCAGGTGAAGACTCTAATACTAGTCTGGAAAAGATGAAGGAGTCTTAGTCCACTTCGTTGCACAAGGGCATCTAAGCCCATTTCTAGTAGCTTTTATACTTCTGAGTTATGTAAACTATATTGTGCCAACTAGTCCATCATTGTATTTGCTGCTTGTATTGTCTTTGTATCTTGGGTATTGTGTTATGCTTGCATGTTATGCCCTCCGTGTATTGTTTGGAAAACCATGGATATGACAGTTTCCTATAGGCCTTGTTATAGGTTATGTATTGTGATGTAATTCTAGACCCTAATATAGGTCAATTAGTGTATGTGTTGTTTACTTGGCCATTTGAGACTTGTTATATATGTTTATGGATCGTATAATGGTTGTTGAGTCAAGTGGGTATGTAACCCATTAGTTACCAGGGGGATCAAATCCTATAGGAATGATTTCTTTAAGATGAGATCACCCAAAACCCAATCCTTGAGGTATTTGGGACTTGGGTCAGGTGTTGGTTTGGTTGTTAGTGGATTGGTTTGGAGTTTGGAAGCTTAAGTTGCATGTTTTTGTCCAAAACTGACTAGTTCAGTCTCAGGCGTCCAAAATCTCTATACGGAAGTATTTTGAAATGTGGTTGGTATCTGCAGTTAGATTGGGAGTAGAGAAACCTGTAAGACTTGGAATCAGGTCAATCAAAAATCAAAGGAAGATTTTATGTGCATCAGAAGTTTGTTAGATTTTTTCAGCTAAGTGCTGATATGGTATCAGCAATTGGTGTAACAACCTTCATGACATTTGTTTTGGCATTGTGTTCAACTCCAGAGGAAACAAGACAAAGGAAGGTTCAAGTGGGGCAGAAAAGAGCTTCACGTCGTGGCGAGAAGCAGGGTCACCGTTGCGAGAGCCAATTCCAGTGGCTCTTTCGGCTGAAAACTGGTAGAGCCGTAGTGAGATATTTTGGAGCCACAGCGAGAGTTAGGATTTTTGCTTAAATCCAAATCATTTCGGACAATCAGAAAAAAAAAAAAAGAAATGGAGGAGAAACCGAGGGAGCTCTGCTAGAATTTGAGATTTTCAGCATTTGGGAGTGATTTTCAGACCTTGGAAGCTTGGATTCACATGGGTAAGTGATCCCTATTCCTCTCTCTCTATTTTCTTCAGTTTAAACTTAGGTTTTTTCAGTTATATGTTGGGATTTTCAGTTTAGGTTGAAATCCACCGATTGAAATGGACGAAATGGGATTAAGGAAGTGTGATTTGGTGTTTGTTGCTTAGGTGTGAGTTTTGAAAGGTATATGTGTGATTTGAGCTTAACCTTAGATTGTTTTTTATTAGAGCTCTTAAGAATCCGAAGTGTATAGGATTGATTGATGTTTGAATGGTTCCTAGGAGCTTAATGATGCATGAATGAGGTGTTAGTACCTTAGGTTAAGCTAAAGTAGTTGAATTATGACGTTTGACTTAATGGTATATTGTGTTAATCAAGGTATTATGGTGATGTTAAGGTTGTTTGGCTATTGGAAGAGATTAGTCATGGGAATGGTGTTCTAGAAAGCTTGTGGAAGCACGTGTGTGTGTGGTATTGACAACCTGAGATAATCGGATGTTTGTATTATTTGTATTATATTGTATTGTATGATATTACATATACTTGTGTATATATGCATGTTTCTTTCATACCACGATATAGATATGTTTGTGTGTATAGTTTTCTATATATCATGGTATGCACATAGCTAGATGATGATTATGATGATGCAATATGTGATGATGATGATGTGATATGGCATGATGCATAGTATGACATTGAGATCATGATGATAATGATGATTATATGATGATATATGAGCATCACCACATGGCATTGTGATATGGTGGATCAGGTGGTGATGATATGATATACGATGATATGATATGATATATGATTAGGGAGGATAAGGATGGGATTCATGTGGCTAAATCGCCTCCTATAGCCAGGAGAGAAAGGTGTGCAATGGACAGCACCTTCCCTAAATCGCTGCCAATTGGTGGTGGGAAAAGGGAAGGAGAACCACAATCCAAATGTTAGTGTTACCTATGGCCGGGTGCACTAATAGGAGGTGAGCTTGGTGATACCCCGGAATCAGTCTTCACCAACTGTTGGAAGGGGATTACCTATACAAGAGGTTATATTATGATGACAACTGGTGGTTCTAGTTGTGTGGAGGGAGACATGCATTCATTTCACATTGCATTTATGGATTGTATGAGTTATGTGTGTGTGTGTGTGTGTGTGTGTGATTGTCCCCAGTTACTGAGACATTATCTCATACTCCTCTCCCATGAACTAACATTTGAGGTGACGGTTCTGGCACTAGTCTAGAGAAGACAAGGGAGTAGCATCGGATGTGGAAATACTAGGTCTATGTAGTACATGTTTATTTGGATATGTATCTTGTGCCAAGTAGGATAGTGTAATTGTAATGAATATAAGGATTTTGATGGTTGTAATGATATGGTTATTGTTGTAATGGAGTTGATGTTGTTGGCATGTTATGGATGTGGGATTGTGTTGTATGTGTTGTATATGTTGAGTTGTGGCATATGCAAGCCCAAAGGTAGAATTGGGCATTGGTGTGTTTTAGGGCCTGCAGCCCATTTTGTCATTGGGGATTCAAATCTCAGAAGAATAGTTTTTTTGAGGTGAAATATCTTTAGACAAGTTGTTTAAGTGGTTTAGGACCTGTGTGAATGGTCTCAAAATGGTCAGATTGCCTTGGGTGGCAATTGGGAGTTGTAAGTGGTAAGTTTTGGTCAAAAGGTGGCCCAAATGGTGTCAGGTGTCCACAATCTCCATTCGGAGTTGAATTGAAGTGAAAGTAGTGTCTATGGATAGATTGGGACTAGATTGACTTGTAGGAGTTGGAATTAAGTTAATTGGAGATTAGAGCATAAAGTTGTACGCGTCGGAAGTTCACCCCGGAGGATTGAAAGTTGCTGGTATGGAAACCAGCAGGGGGCACCATGACGCCGAGAGTTTTAGTAGTGAGTGTGAAGCAGGGGAAGGCAAGGGCCACATCAATACTATAGCAGCCGCTGCGCCAGCCCAGTTTTTGTCCTTTTTATGATGTTTTTCTGCTGCCCAGTGATTTTGAAAAATTCATGTGAGATGTTTGAGTTATGTTTGATTAGATTTTGAAGGTTTTGGTCAAATCTAAAGATGTTTGGAAGTAAGGTGTTAGAATTGGCGCCACAACACTAGTAGTCAGGCCATGGCGCCAGTCCCCTCTGTTTCTTTTCGTTTGGAACCTAAGAGCTCTTGCACACATGGTGGCACTATAGCAGCCGCGGTAATGTGTCATGTTTCGGGGTATGTTTGAGTTTTTGTTTGTTAGTTTGTTACAACCTTAGCTTTTTAATCAAAATAGGAAAATACTTAGAAAAATCTAAAAATTTATTTTTTGATTATTTAAATTTGATTTCTAATTGACACTCCATATATATATCAATATGATATTTTGGAAATTAAAAAATAAAAATATCACAACTGATTTGATATTTTCATGGGAAATTAATTAACAAAAATCATTAACTAATTTTTTTATTTGTTAAATGTGATTTTTTTATTATGACTCCATATATATCTCAATGTGATATTTTGAAAATTTAGAATATCACAACCACCTAACATTAATATTAAAATTTAATTGTTTAAGCCATATAATATCACATGGCATTTATCTCTATGGCAAAAAATGTGGCAAATATTCAATAATTTAATTGTTTCCTATAAGAATTCAAATATCCAAGTATGTCACCACATATTTTTTGTTCCTCCCGGCCATTGTTAAGAGATATTATAAATATCATCCCATATCATGTTAACATGCATAATTTGAATCATCGTCAAGTTTGTTGAAATTGTTAATTTTGTTGTGTGTTCACTACACCAGAAAAGGGTTTTGTAGGCGTTATTTTTAGTTATTGTTGACTGTTCATAACCACCTACTATGTGAGCACTAACGTAAGTAAGGCGTTTTTGTAGGCGGTTATAATAGCCTACAAAAGTTGACTTTTGTAGGCGGCTATTAATACAATCGCCTACAAAAGTCCACTTTTGTGGGCATTTTCTTGGTAACCGCCTACCAAAAGTCCACTTTTGTAGGTGGTTTTTTGGGTAACCGCCTACAAAAGTGGGCTTTTGTAGGCGGTTGTATTAATAACCGCCTGCATTTCTTTTTTTTTTTTTACATTAAGCTGCCCATTTTAAAGTATTCCCCCATATTTTTTACAACCTACGTGACCCAAAATAGCAGAAATTGTCCCAGTACCACTAGAAATATGTTTGGACAAATTTTAACTTTGTACAACAAATAAAAAAACTACATATATTATCAAAAATGTCTACAAGGAATTAGTCACTATGACAAAGTTTGTGGAGAGAATAAAAAGAACTTACCTATACTTCCTAATATGACATTTTTTAAGCTAGCTATGTTCCCTGGTCAAACCTAAGAAAAAAGAATATATTTAATTACTCTGATTCCTCCTCCTCCTCTTTAGTTAGGTAGATTTCAGCCACATAGTCACTCCACTCTGCAATGACTTCATTGATTTGATTTTTGGAGTATTCATCACAGTAGGTATCAGGGAAGTACTATACAAGTTAAAATATCATGAAGAAATTAATAAAGTGACATTACTAAAAATGGCCAAAAGTTATAAGCATTAATGTAATTGCATAAAATGGAATTACGTATCGTGACCGGGATAGAGCTTTGACCATGCATTATGATATCTTTCATGAATTTCAGTACATAATATGCACAATCAGTACCATTAGATTGCTTCAGACACTAAACAAAAATATATACATACATATTAATTATGAAGAATGTCAATTGCAATATATAATTGCTTACATATTAATTTATAAATACCTTTATTGATGTCCATTTATATGATTGTTGCTTCTTGTCATTAAGCCCTCGTTCTGCTTGAAACATCTTCACAGCACTATTAACCATGAGAAAAGAAAATTAATATAAGTGTAACTTTGAATTAACATGGAGACATACAAAAGTATAAAAAAAAAAGCTTATTCTTACTTTTTGAACATTTCTACCATTTGGATGCGGTTCTCTGGCCTTGATTGTTTTCCAGAATCAAAATAATATATTTTTGGCTTTACTGGGTTGATGACAATCAACATCCAATGTTCTCTAATGAAAAAATAATTAACACCAACAAATTATAACTAGGCAGTTCAAAAGAATTAAGTCATCATTTGATGTTTTACCAACAAGTTACTCACCCTTGATGATAAGGTGCCAAAAATAATACTTCCTTATCAGCTCTTGCCTTGAACACATCCGCAATTTCTTGAGATTTTTCTATGATCTTCTTCTGACGCATCAGACCTTTACAAAAAGGTGATATTTCTTAGGGGTGGAGGAACACAAATTTGCTAGTGAGATTTGTAAGGACCAAAAATTTTTCATACAAGTACCTAAAATGAAAAAACAAATGTATTAATATCACTCACTTAAATGAAAGTTTAGTTGGAAAGCAGTTAATTTATGTTAGTTTAAGTACCTGATGTATATGTTAATATTCGCAGCCCCAAGCCATTGATGATCCACCATGAATAGGATGATTTCTCTAGTGATCATTTCAGTTATCCTTTTATTGTATATCCCTATATCGTACTCAATTTCTATAATCTCCCATTGCCCTATGTTCACTAATCCTCTCAAGTACTTGCGGTTTTTCCTTAAATTAACATTAGGTTCAGGTAGTCTCTTCATCAGTGTAATGATTGACTCTTTGGATTGCCCTGACCCTAGAACACACTTTCCTTTTGCCTATGCAACAAAGTTGGTTAATTTGGGATGAACTAGTGATTACATAATAGCAAATTATAATAAAATGTCAATTGACATACCTGTACAGATGGAGCAAGGGTAATGAGATTTATTGGCCATGCTACGTAACTACCCATTGCTTGTCCTACCTTATCCGTATCTTGGGTAGGAATCGGCAATATAGCATTCTCCTCTTTGGGGACATCAATTGATACTCTCACATGGCCTTCAAGGAGGGCTTGATTGTGAATGACACCTCATATGTTTTCCACATGCCCCTCTGCAACCACACGCCGAGTAGGGCAATCCAACCATAATTGATAGTATGATACACCCTATACCAATAACAAAAAAAATTTATACATGAGGAAATAAACTATGAAATTTGTTGATTAGAAAAGCAATTACCTCAGGGAGATGCTCAAATAGGAGAAGATAGCTATCCTTGACACTAGGGCTTGTTGTCGCGACCTGTGACGACTGTATTTGCTAAAGTACTGCAGCTTGTGTTTGCACCAAATCTGTCAACATGGCTAATTTTTTCTCCATCTTAGATTGAGTTGCCTCTAATCGAGCAACCTTAGCTGCGAAGTCTGACGATAAGCGGCGTTGAGTCCCAAAATATTCTTAGTAACGCCAAACCCAGCACCCCTAATAGGACTAGGGTGCTCAGGGAGCCCTAATGCCTTGCCTAGCACATCAAGCCCTGTGTCTTCCTCAATGCCTTTAGGCATGGACTCTACAAGGGTATCCTGTGAAAGCAAAAAAACAATTATTTTATAGAAATAGATTAGAAATGATTGAAAATACAGATAATGATATAAGACTTACAATTTTATAACAAACTTTTTTGACGTTTTCATTCTCAATAATCCCTTCCTTGTTTTTTCTTGATTCTGCCCATAGCACATGACGCTTGGTTAAAATTGTAAGTATTTATAAGCAACATATATTCATATAAATAATATCTACAAACACATACCATCTTATCCTCTATACCCGAGTATCCCAAATGGCCAGCTTTAAAGGGGTATTGTTGACACTTGGCCCTTTCACTGTTTTGCTGGCTTAATATATGTAGAAAACAAAAATGTCAAATGAAATAGCTAGAAACATATAGCATTAGAATAGAATTAATAACTAACATATAAAAAAAGGATTACTTTGAAAGATTCCTTACAGCGGATACCCGTAAAAACATCCCAGTCTTCTTGCTTTATGTAGACTTCAAATAATTTTGGCAGATGCTCAAGGATGTTACCACCTAGATCTCTCAAAAATCTTTTTGTAAGCATATATCGAAAAGCTTGCATTAACACTCTAGCCTTCTTGTATATAAAATCTCTATGGCACTCATTGATGTCAAATCCCAACTGCAAAACAAAGTACCCAAAATAATTATGATAAGTATAACTATATAGAAAGAAACATTATAAGGTAATTATAATAAGTTTTTTACCGCTATATCCCTAAAAATCAAGTCCTTCACAACCTCAGGAACATTCCTCCAATCCTTCCATTGCCTACTTGCTATAGGCACATTCATCTTCGCAGCTATCCCGATATAGCTGCTTAATTTTTTTCCACCGTCTTTTATTGGGTGGCCTCTATGATTCCACACCACATGAATCTTCTACCCATTATCTCTTGCTCGTGAGACCTCTTTCAAGATGGTCAACCCACGATGATGCTTCTCTAACTCTTTCTCAACCTGTTTGTTAACATTACTCGGATCACTATCATAATCAGAAGAGGAAGACATTTACCTGCAATATAAATCAAACAAAGTAAGACATTAATACATAGAAAGGTAAATAACAAGATTTAGGCAAAAGTTATGAGAAAATTCAAACTCACAAATAAGCAGAATAACACAACAATTAGTAGAAAATTCAAACACACATTTCAAACTCACAAACCTTTTCCTCTTTCTGCTTTGTCCCCTCTTTATGATCCAAATACCCTCTTGATGATCATCTCTCACATACAAGGCATCATCTCTAGTATAATCAGTATCAATTGATGTCCCTAAAAAAGGATCATCCTTAATATCTGCATCTTGATGACTTTGAACATTTTTTTGGTTGTCAAATATTTTGTTTGTTAACATAACAATAGACAACTTCTTATTAGCAGGATCGAGGACGAAAAACACCTGTTGAGCTTGGGATGCTAAAATAAAAGGTTCATCTCTATACCCCAGCTTGTTAAGATCTACTTGAATGAACCCCGATTGATCAACTCGAAGGTCATTCTTGTTGTCAACCTACTTACAACTAAAGACCAGTACCCGAAACAAGATGTAATCCAATTCCCATATGTGGTCAATTACCCCAAAGTATGTCATATTTGCAAAAATAGGGTTTTTGTCTTTGACACTAGAAATATGCATTGATTGAGCTATAAGAGTTACCCCACTATTTTGCATTATGCTCTGATTATCTTGCTCTTTCATATAGAATGTGTAGCCATTAATAAGATAACCAGTGTAAGATAGGACATGCATGCTTGGATCGTTAGCTAACCATCATAACCTTTCTGAAATTGAACTAGGATTTCTCTCCACCTCGAAAATAATGTGATGTCTCAACCAATTTATAAAAAGTCGATTGTGTTCCTTTGATATCCAACTCTCATTCTTGTTGGGGTTCAAGCTTCTAAGTTTCTCCTTGTGCAGTTCCACATATAGCTCAACCTCATCAAAGTTATGCAGAACATACAAATGAGCTTTCTCCCACTGTGTCCTGAAGATGCTAACTATATCATTTCTAAGAATCCCTTCCCCATCTATTCTCCCCATGTGACGAGACTTTGGAAGCCCAATGTTATCAATATTGGATAAGTATTCAGTACATAATTCAACAGCTTCTTGAGCTATGTACTGTTCAATAATACAACCTTTAAGTCTACCTCAGTTTTTCACATACCCTTTTAATACCTTCATGTATCGCTCAATTGGGTACATCCATCTCATATAAGTTGGACCGCACAACTGTGTCTCTCTAACTAAGTGAACTATTAGGTGAACCATCATGTCAAAAAATAAAGGTGGGAAATACATCTCAAGTTCACACAAGGTCATAACAATTTGTCTTTGTAAAGTCGGCGATTTCATGGGGTCAATCACTTTGCTACAAATGGATTTGAAGAAGAAACATAATTTTGTGAATGTGCCTCACACCTTTTTGGGAAAAATGGATCGTATAACCACTGGCATCAAATGCTCCAATAGAACATGGCAATCATGAGACTTTAAACCCTTTAATTTCATGTCTTTCATAGATACAAGGTTCCTAATGTTTGAGGAGTATCCCTCTGGAACCTTTACTCCATTAAGAAACTCACAAAAAGTGATTTTCTCCTTTCTAGAGAGAGTATAGGCCGCTAGAGGTAGATAAGTACGGTGTTTCCCCTTCACCAATACCAATTCTCCTTTTATTCCCATTGCAACCAAGTCCAACCTCGCCTTCACGCCATCTTTGGTCTTTCCCGGCACATTGAGCAACGTACCAATGATGCTATCACATACATTTTTCTCTATATGCATGAAATCAAGGAAGTGCCTCACATACAAAGACTTCCAATATGGAAATTCAAAGAAAATTGACCTTTTCTTCCATCCACTGGTCCCAAGGTGTCTTGCAAAAGGCTTCCCGAAGTTGTCATTCAAATCCTTCACCTTGTCAAACATATCCTCACCACTTAATGGCAAAGGTTCACTCCCTTCTTCTGTATTCCCATTAAAGGCTTTTTTCCACCACCTGTAACGATGTCCTCGGGGCAAAAATCTACGATGTCCAAGGAAGAACAATTTCCCACCATCTTCCAAGCGTATGATATGTGTGCCTTCTTCGCATATAGGGTATCCAAACTCTCCTTTGATACTATAGCCTGACAAATTTCCGTATGTTGGAAAATCATTAATTGTACCAAATAGCATAGCTTTCAACTTAAATATCTCTTCCCTATATCTGTCATACATCTCCACACCCTTCTCCCATAATAGCTTCAAATCTTCAATTAGTGGAGCTAAATATATGTCTACATCATTTCCAGGTTGTTTGGGTCCAGAAATTAACATAGACAACATCATAAACTTTCGTTTCATGCATAGCCATGGTGGGAGGTTATAAATCACCAGAATAACGGGCCATGTACTGTGGTACTACTTTGCATACCATGTGAATTCATTCCGTCAGTAGATAAAGCAAGGCGCAAGTTTCTATCTTCTTCCCCAAAATCTTCATATTCACGATCAATTCTTTTCCATTGTGGAGAATCTGCAGGATGTCGAAGTTTTCCATCTTGAATTCTTTCATCTGCATGCCATGTCAAGAGCTTTGCAATTTCTGCACTACTGTACATGCGTCTAAATCTAGGTATGATGGGAAAATACCATACCACATTTGTTGGACTCGATTCTTTCTTCTTGTATCATGGGGCATTGCATTTAGGACACTTGTCTAATGATGCATATTCTTTTTGAAATAAAATATAGTCATTAGGACAAGCATGTATCCTCTCATAACTCATTCTGATAGAGCATAACATTCGTTTAGCCTCATATGTTCGGCTTGGAAGCTCATTATCTTCTGGCAGCATATCTTTCAAAAATGCAAGTAATTATGTAAAGCTCTTATCACTCCATCCATTCCACGCTTTCAAGTTGTACAACTTCAACACGGCTGATAATATCGTGAATTTAGTACAACCAGGGTATAATGGTCTTTCTGCATTGACTTTCAACCTCTCAAACATATCGAGACAATCCTAAAACTCATCCTCAATCACATTTGCCATCTCTTGAAGATGGTCATCCTCAAATGCACTTGTGTCAAAATCATTTGATCCGTAGCTCCTGCTTGTCCACAGATCACTATACCCATCATTTGTCTCACCATGTTTTGTCTAACATGTATAACTTCGATCAATTCCATTACACACTAAATGTTCTTCTGACTTTTCTAAACTAACTAGCCTTCCAAAACAACACTTTTACAGAACCATGTGATAGCATCTGTCAACTTCTACCTATTCAATTTTACAACCTAAAGTTCGCTAAAATGGTTACTAATGCCAAAAAAATTAACACCAATTAAAATTTCATTCCACATATATGGCTTCATTCATTAGCTTGAGAAAAATAACTTTCTATGTAAATGTTTGAGGTGCACATGCAGATATCCATACATCGTATAATACTAGGCTGAATAATCATAGGATGATATAAATAGAAATCAATGGCTTCCATGGTGAGAGATTATTGAGATTCTTTTTCACCAAAAAAATGTGGTGAAAAACTAGAGCTGGGACATTAAACTCTATATATCACTGGGTTAAATATTAGAACTCGTATGATCAGCCTCTCCTTATAAACAAGCAATGTGTTGCTTCATTTGACTATTGTGTAATTTGCCAACTACAATACAAGATTTTTTGATATTAAGCTACTTTGGAATTCTTCCCCCCTTTAGGACTAAAAAAAGAAAGATAACAGATCCCTAGCTTCTATGAAACCAAAGGACCATAATGGACAATACCAGTTAGTGAATAGCAATATCCAAGTATAAGAAATGGATTTTTCCCCATTGATTTTTCTAGTAGGTAAAATATCTCTCCATAAACCGATCCCTATTTTAGTATTTTACAAATAGATTTCATAACATGATCATAGGTTCTAAATAGAGAAGAAAATCAAAAAGCTCAGATATATTTCATAACACTCTAGTCATTAGTATACATACAGGCCTCTGCAAGTAAAGACTAAATGAGTCACTCTGATTATACATACTACATAATAGAAACATGACTGAACTAGAAAATCCCCAGATATCAATGGATAAAGTAATACCTGTCAAAATTTCAGTATATTCCGTTCCCTTTATCTCCACTACAAATTGCCAAGCCAGATAAATCTTGAGCCTCAACAACTACAAACTGCAGATCGGACCAGGAGTATGATTGCCAAGGAGACACTCTTGGAGGACAAGGTCTTGATGCATTTGCCGGTAACCGTTTGGCATGTGGATGCAAAGGCAAATGACAGGATGGAGGTGGTACCAATGATGAGTTTCCCTCCTCACTATTACTACTGCTACTAGATCTAGAACTACTCAAAGTGAAGCAAGATGTTCCTTGTCCAAGGTTAGCTAGTCGCTTTGATATTCCGCCACCATTATCAGAGTGTTTGTGGTTCCTATCAACCAAAAAGTTATAACCTAGTAAATTCTTGTGTTTCTTGGCATAAGGATCCTTTAAGCGGTGAGAGAGCTTACACATAGGAGTATGGGAGGAGGCAATGGGAATTGCTCAAAATCAATGTTTTAGGTTAAAATTAAAACCAAAATAGGCAGTTATCAAAATAACCGCACACTTCTCTTTCTATTTATTTAATTTTTATTATTAAAATTACTATGTGATTTTATTTTTTATTTTTTATTAAATTATACATGAGTAAGCAGTTCTTTAATAAATCGCTAACAAATTTTAACTTTTGTAGGCCGTTATTTAAATAACCGCCTACAAATCCTTCCTGTCTAATTTTTATTGGCATTTTTCTATAAAACTGCCAACTATTAGGCATCTATTATTCTCAAATCTGGCATAGTGGTTTATGATTTAATTTATTATTTCCTATATGATTTTAGATCATTGTTAGCACACCTTCCATTAAATGTTTATCTATTGCTTCCATAGTCAGTGCTGAATCCTCTTTCTATACTTTATATCGGTGTCTATTGAGAAGCTATTTAAGGTTTATTATTTTTTTATACATAACCAATATTTAAGCTTCCAACCTTCTCTTCTTTTTTATCCATATGTAGCTTACTATCAATCTATGATTGTGAAATTTGTGCCTCTCCTATGTTTTGGGTAGGTAGTGGGTTGCAAATATTAACCTGATCTACGCCAACCCTTTTTTTCATTTGGAAGGATTTGTAGCCTCATATTTAGTTGGGAATGATCACAAGCAGATCTCATACGTCATCAAGAATTCATCTCTCAGTCTGTTATTGTGAGAATTCCATACAAATGTTGTGCGATGCAGTATATTCATTAATCAATGCTTATTACAAAATATAGAAGATCATGTGAATAGAGAGATCACAATTATAGAAGATCATGTTTATAATATTTTATAAAATAGAAAACATGATAAAAATATATTAGAAAAACTTAAAATAATATATATTTAAAAACTAAAAAAATGATAAAAATAGAAGAAGTAAAAAACTAAAAACTAATTTCCTTATACAAAAAATAATTTAAAATAAGAAATCATATCAGATATTTGGCAAGGTGAAAGCAAGTATTATTCTTATAATTTCTTTATACATTTCTACTAATTGGTTTATGCAACATTAAATTTCATATTATTAATAATATTTTATTACCATTGAAACTCTTTACATAGCATAGTCCCATAGGCATGGTTTACCCCACGCTCATATTTTGGTATTCTTATGTAATCGTGACAAATTCCCTTCACCAAGTGATATAGACAAAATAATACCAGCTGAAATTTCAAACAAAGATAAGAATCCTAGACTATTGGAAGCTGGTAGCACTTATATGATTTATGGACCATGTGGCACAATAAACCCAAATTCACCATGTAAGGTTGATGGGCAGTGCTCCAAATATTATCCAAAGGCATTAAATGGTAGCACAATAATTGATGAAAAAAGATATCCCAGGTATCGAAGGTCAAATAATGATACAACCATAATAAAAAATGGCATTGAATTAGACAACAGATTTGTTATACAATTTAATCCATATTTGTTGCTAATGTACAGTGCTCATATAAAACGTAGAGTATTGTAATCATGCTCAATCAATTAAGTATTTATTTAAATATGTGATTAGAGGGCATGATATGGTCAAAATAACTTTTTACAGATATTCACATGATAGTAATCATGAAGAAATTCACAATAAGATTAAATTGTACAATGATTGCATATATCTATTTCCCTATGAGGCTGTTTGGAATTTTTTTTATATCAATTACAAGGAACATTTTGTGAACATGTTATCTTTTCATTTGTCAGATCAATAAACAATTGTATTTGATGATGATGATGAACCACTTGATTTAGCTCTAAAACAAAGCTCTAATAAGAATACCATGTATTTGGCACAGTTATAAGCTAATATTAAGTATAAAAATGAGGTAAAGAACTTGTGCGCCATGAATTCCCATCGAAATTTGTATACAAGAGAGAACCCATGAATGGACTCTTTGAAAGAAAGTATTTTTAATTGGAAAACTATATTTTATTCCACTTGGCAATAGTCAATCATACTATTTGTGAACTTTATTAACTATAATTAGAGGCCGTACATCTTATGAAAGCATCATAATAGTGGATGACATTGTTTATTCTACTTTTAGAGGTGCATACACTTGGGTTGTTAGATGATGATAAGAAATACATATATGGAATTATAGAAGCAAGTCATTAGGTTGTTACAAAGTGTCTTCGAAAGTTGTACTATATTTTTCTTTTGTCCAACTTTATGTCAAGACCATAATGTTTATGGCAGAAAACATAGTAGTTCCTTTCTGGTGATATGTATAAACAAAGATCTGTTACAAACCATCAATGTTTGTTTTGGTTATATGAAATATAATCAATACACAATTATTTTAATTATATAAACAATCAATTTGACTATTCAATTACATTTATGTCATAATATTAATAAAATAGTCTTAAATTTATTACAAACAGTGTTTTATGTTAATATATATTTTTTCCATAGGATTATAGTTAATAGATGAAGAAATACAAAACTTTTCTTTTCTAGGGATTGAGAATATTTTGCAATCAAATAGCAAATGTAACAACCCTCAATATACTATTCTAGACTTAGTCTCAAACTAATGGGAAGTGTACTTGATGATGTGTACAGGACTGGAGGAACCAGGATGGAGAAAGAGCAAAGTGGAGATACAAGAACTCCACGCCATGGCCTGAATAAGGGACGCCGGAGCGAACTAGTTGAAACTTTAATAAATTTTTCAGATTGAAGGGTCTCATGCTACGGCACCAGACTCTAGATTTTTTATAAATCAAAAACATTTAGTCAACCGAGCAAGAAAGAAACAGATGAGAGAATGTTGAATCAAGAAGTTTTGATTATTCCAAATCAACTCTCAAGAGCTTGGAATAAAAGATATTAAAGGTGCACAAAGAGTTCAAGTGAAAAAATTCTGGAGTAATCCGTGCAAGATTTATTGTAGGATCTCTAGTTATGTTTAAGTATGGGTAAAAGACTTTGATTTGATGAAAAGATGTTTTAAAAACTTGATTTTATGAAATACTTGAAAAATACCCACAAACAGATGAAGTTTGAAAAGTTTACATTGAATTGTCATGTTGGAAATTCAAACTTTACCTTTGGAAATTCGAATTTTAAGCTAAAATTGAATAAGTCTGAAGAGATGCTTCTTTGACAGATGAATTTTGATTTTCCAAAATTCAAATTTTCATAAGTGTCTGAAAGAAGCTGTTGAGCAACAGACGAACTTTGAGTTTTGAACATTCGAATTTCAGACAAAATGAAATTTATGAAAACTGAAGAAATTCGTCTGAAACAATGTTAAAGTTCATCTGAAATCACGATCATATTGAGTTTCAAAATTGCTCACTAACAGACGAACTTTGAACATGGAAATTCAAATGTCAGAAGCTAAAGTTGTGAATCTGTTGAAATGATATGATGACATACGAAGGACAGTGTTTACAAATTCAAATATTGAAGTAAGTCTGAAAAGAGGTCTCTCTGACAGACGAACTTCACTCTTTGAAAATTCGAATTTCGAAGTAAATGAACTACTGTGCCTTTAAGCCTGCTGCGGACAGACGAATTTTGGGGTTCCAAAATTCAAATTTCGAGGGCACTGTAGCAAATTAAAAATACTGTTCACACTTAATAGAAAAACTATCTTCTTGAAAATTCATATGTCACAACATGAAAACATTTTCTAAGTTTCAAAATTCGAATTTCACTTCATGAACAGACGAACTTCAGTATTTCAACGTTGGAAGCTTTAACCTTCGGTTCCTTCGAAATTCGTCTGTTGACTAACCAAAATTCGAATTTCAGTATATCAGAAGCATTAAATACGGTTGGTTAACAGATAGTTTTTCAGAGTAACCGTTAGATAACTTCCCCAATGGATAGATTTTGTCTCTAACGAATAGTTGGGACCTAAATCTATAAATACAACATCATTTGAAGTTGTCGATAACGAATCAAACTTTGTATATACTGAAATTCTGCCAAATCTTCTACTCAAAGACTTTTACCCTCTTACTTCAATACTTGTACTTCAACTTTCATATTCACTCTATTCAAGAGAGTTTCATCTTTGTAAACAATCTAATCTTCATCTAAAAGATAGATTTACTTTTGAGGAGATATCACAAGGGATTGTAAAGCACATAGTGAAAGTGCTAAGAGTGATTGAGTGAGCTCTAGAAAATAGAGCATACACGTTGTACTGTGGCATTTGCAAGAAGCCCGTTGAATTCTTGCAGTATAGTGGAAAATCTCAAGTGGTGACTTGGGGACTGGACGTAGGTCAAGTGGAGAGACCGGACCAGGATAAATATCTGAGTTTTTCTTCTCCCCATCTCTTCTTTTTTAGCTTATTGCTTTATACTCTGTTTTTCATTATACCTTGCTTTCTTCATCATTTTCACTTTGTGCAGAAAATTTTTAATCTTCCCAATTCACCCCCCTCTTGGGAAGTCAGCCTAACTAACAGAGAAGAGAGAGCTGCATTAGGGCTTCGAAGATCTAACCCTTAGGAGTGATTTTTGGCCTCTATGAGCTTGATTACAAGTGGATAAGTGATTCTTACTCCTCCATTTCTATTTTCTCTTCGGTTTCTAAGGTGATTTTTGGGTATGTGTTTGGGTTTCTTGTTTTGGCCAAAATCTACCAATTAAAATGGATTTAATGGGATTAATAAAGTGTGAGTGTTAATGATACTTGAGTATGAGTTTTAGAGGGAGTATGTATATTTTGCTCAAACCCTAGCTTTGTATGGTGTGTGAGAGTTTGGGATTCGAAATGCATAAGATTGGTTAGGATGTTGATGATTAATTAGAGCTCATTGATGCATGAAAATAATGTTGGAACCTTGGGTAGAGCTTAAATATTTGAATTATAAATTTTGGATAATTATGTATATGTTAATTAAAGATGTTGTGGTATTGTAGTGGTTGTGTGCTTGATCAAAGGAGTTCAGGTCATAGTTGGCAATATGAGAAGCTGGTGGGATCCGTGTGTGTGGTATTGACAACTTAAGATAACCAAGTGTTTGTATTTGTATGTTATTTATTGATGTATATATATATGCATATTCTCGTTTATACCACGATATTATTATGTGTATGTATGGTTTTTCTACATATCATGATATGTACATGGCTAGATGTAGTACAGATTTAGATTCCATGGCATTGATGTGTGATGTTAATGAACATGATATTACATGCACAGATAGCATGGTAGCATGATCATGGTGATAAATATGATGATAATTTTATAGCGACATGCACAAGATGACATGGCACAAACATCATCGCCACATGAGCACTGTGAGAAAATTTAGATCGGGTGGTGATGATGAGATATGATATGATGATATATAATATGACAAAAATAAGGGAGGGATTCCTACTGCTAAATCCTCTCCCATGGCTTGGATGTTAATTCAGATGTTTTGATGATTCTAAAACAAATGAGCTTGGAAGATCCAATATCAAAGGAAAACAAGGGAAATAAAGAATAAAGTTGGAGTTTCCTGTTGATTGAAGAATTGTTTCACATACTTAAGGAAATTATCTATAAAAGAAGGTAGTTGCGCTTTGAATTTCAATTAACCCAATATTAAATGAGATGACTGATTGAATGATTAATTATTAGCTCATGATTTCAAAATAGTTTTCAAGAAAAGAGCTATCTAATGAGGATAAAACTTCAATTTAAAACTGATTCTAAGTATTTAATTGGTTTTCATGAAAATGTTTTAGTTTATGGGGATAAGATCTCAATTTCAAAAATATTTCTAATTGTTTACCTTGTTTTCAAGATAATATCTTTCCTTATACATATAACCATTTAAGGTTATGGGGATAAAGACTCAATCTCAAAGCTTTTTCAAAGTCCATTCTTCAATTTTATGAAAAAGGATTGAGGTTATCCATACAACACAGCTTGAGATCAAGTTCTCAAGTCTGTCCATGTGGTTATGCTGATAAGGTAGGTACTTTATTCGCATAACAAAGTGAACAGTGAAGAAAATTTGTACTGTGCAACCCATTATTTGCATAACCTAGGGAGGTTATCCGCATAATGTATATCACAGAGCACTTGGACTCCTCGGGTAAACAGGTTATCCACATAACCAAGAGAGGTTATCTGCATAACCTATATTTTAGAATACTTGAACTTCCCTCAAGTAAATAGGTTGTCCGCATAACCTTGGGAGATTATCCTGATAATTACGTGGGTTTTCAGGAAAATGATTCTGAGTTAAAACTTAGTCATTCTGGGTCGTACGTTATCCGCATAACCTAACTACGTTATCCACATAATGAAAAGCTCTACATTGAAAACAAAGGTAAACAGTTACCCATTATTCGCATAACCTGAGGAGGTTATCCGCATAACCTCTATCATATGCATTTAATGTGGTAGGTGAATGGCTATTTTATTGAGAGTAATGGCTAATCTTTGTTTCCAACAAATAGTTCTATCCCAAGACTATAAATAAGACCTCATTTAAGTTATTGGGTAATGAAAAAAAAGACAATATACACGCCAAAACTCTGCTGATTCATTTATTGATTTATTCAAAGCTTACCTACCCTCTGTTTTACTCATTCATTGTATCTCAACTTTCATATCTACTCTTTTTGAGAGAGTTTTCATTCTGTAAAATATCCACATACTTGTAGAGAGTACTTAGTGTGAGATTACACTAAAGGAGATAGTCTTACTCTTGAGTGAGAAGAGTGAGAGAAATTGTTTCAGTCCGAAGTTTGGGCTGGTGTAGTACTGTGGTCATTGCAAGAACACATTCAAATCTTATAAGAGATAGTGAAAAAATCCTAAGTGGTAGCTTGGGGACTGGATGTAGGTCAAGTGGAATAGACCGAACTAGGATAAACTATTAAGTTATTTTCCTTTTGCTCTTTATTTCTTATACTCTATTTTCAGTTACATTTTTAGTATCACTATTGTATTTCGTCTTTGTAGAAAAATTTCAATCTTCTCAATTCACCCCCTCTTGGAAAGCCAGTTGAGCTAACACCAGAGAGCTAGGTGGTAATGGATTGTACCTTCCCTAAATCATCACCAATTCACGGTGGTTCAGGTGAAGGAGAGCCACAGTCTAAATATTAGTGTTACATTTAGCTGAGTGCACTAGTGTGAGATGAACTTGGTGATGTCCCGGAATCAATTTTTGCTGATTGTTATAAGGGAATCTCCTATTGGAAATGTTATGTTATGATACTAGCCCATAAATCTAACCATGTATGAGGAAGACATGCATTCCATGACACTTTACATTGCATACATCATATGCACATTCATGTGGATAGATGATATAGGTTGTCTATGGTTATTCCCGATTACTAAGACTTTATCTCATACCCCTTTTCATGACTAACATTTTAAGTGAAGATTCTCATTGTGTGTTTTTTAAATCCAATGTATGGTTAATGTGAGAAGATAATATAATTTAAATTTTTGTAATACTTATTATTTATTTGTATTTCAATTTGGAGTTTAATTATTTTGACTTTAGTTTTAATAAGACTCTTAAAATCGCTTGATATCAAATGTTCATGTTATTTTTCTCCTTTAATATTTTTTTCTTCAATCTTTGCTTAATTATTTCATTTCTTATATCTTTTTTCTTTATGTTATAACATCATTTTTAATCTTTAACATATCTATTAATTATAGTCAATCCAACCCCGATTCGATTGCGATCAGAGCATTGAACTTTGAACCAATATTTTAGTCAGTCCTATTACCAGTCCAATTTTTTTAACATTGTCTAGTATATGACCTTAAATTGTTTTCTTGTCTCTTTACCTTTTTTTTCAATTACAAGTTGTTTTTAAACAAAAAGTAATTATGGTACATTGGCAAAGACTATTAAAGGGTAGCCTTTATTTGTAATATCTATACTTAAGGATACTAGTGCATGTGTTCACAATGGCAGTAACATTTCCCATTGTTATTTTTCGTAGGCACATCAAAAGCAATTGAAAAATGTGATAATTTAAAATAATATCTTTTCCCAAGATCTCCTTCACTTTCCTTTGTTTTCTGTTGTTTCATTTTCAAAAAAGAAAACAAAAGGCTCTCCCATTCTCTTCTTCTTCTTTCTGCCATTCCAACATTGACTTTTTATTTTTTTTTTCTTTGGCAATTCAATGCATAATAATAAAGCATGACACCATATTGAGATGGTCTTCTTCTACCTCTTTTCCTTTTTTTTTTTTTAATTCTGCTATCTTCTATAATGTTTTCTTATATTTTTATCTTTGCTTAGATCTTTCCCTTCAGTGTGTTTTGCTCCATTTTGAACAAAAGTGAAGGGAAGAAACATTGAACCACATAGACAGTTAATCCATCTGGTTTTGCTAATTTTCACCTATTTCATCGGGCTTTGGCTGGTTCTTTACATATCTAGTTTTCTTCTTTCTTCAAACCGAACATGTGACCTGTTCACCAGTTTTCCGACCGAACTGGCCAATCCTGTAATGACCTAATAAAACAAACCTTCAAACATCGCCTAAAACTTTGAAAACATGCCAAAAGAACCAAAATAAGACAAACAAGTGTTAGAGCCGTGGCATTAATAGTGCCGCTATGGCCTCTAAGAAGCAAAATTGTGTGGCACTACAACTAAGCTTCTGGCGTTACGGCACCCATATTAGAACTTATATCAACAAATTGTTAATTTTTCGGGCTAACTTCTAGCATGCACAACTTCGTATTCCGACCTTTAATTAATCTAATTTCAACTTCTACAAGTCAATCTCATCCCAATCTATCCATGACACAAGTTTGACTCAAATCTATCTCCATATGGAGATTTTGGACATCTGACATTGTTTTGCCCACTTTTTTATCAAAACTCACAACTAATCACCTCCAATTACCACCAAAGGCAATTTGGCACTTAAGGACCATCCACACCAATCCTATTTGGCTCAACCAACTTGTACAAGGAGGTTTCGTCCCAAAGAAACCAATCCCTTAAGATTTGACCCCCTTAAACCCCAATTCCACACAATGTGCTATATGCCCAAAACACCTATAAAGGCCCAAAATCACCTTTAGGCTCCCGCATCCATCCATTTTGACTCACCGACATGTGTTCCTATAACAATGACCCATATTGGGGTCCCCGTTACTCACCAACATGTGTTCTAATAACAATGACCCCTATCAGGGTCCCCATTACAATCACACACATATAAACCGTACCTAGCATGTATCTGCACCTATCACATATCATCTATCATCATCAATATCATCACATAATCATCTATATCATCCAACATCAATGTCATAGCCATCCTATCATCACATAGCACACAGATAATATTCCCAGGACAATCACATAGGCACCAAACCATAATAACCTACTTGGTACAAAATTATATAAATTGAATAACAACTACCAATTGCAATTGAAATCCCTGAAGGAGAGGCTTACGACTTCTTGGTCTTCTCTGAACTAATGCCAGAGTTTTTACCTGAAATGTTAGTCATGGGAGGGATGTGAGACAAAATCTCAGTAACTGAGACAAACACATACATACAATAGTATAATCCATACCACACATATATGCAAATGATATAGTGCAATGCCAAATGTCATAGAATGTATGTCTTCCTCAACACGGCTAGAATCACGAGTTGGCGTCATCACAAGATATTTCAAATAAGTGATTCTCTTCCAATAGCCAGTGAAAACTGATTCCGGGACATCACCAAGCTTACCTCACACTAGTACACCCGGCCAAAGGTCATACTAATACTTGAATTATGGCTCTCCTTCCCCTGGACCACTCTAAATTGGTGGTGATTTAGGAAATGTGCAGTCTACTACCGCCTTACTCTCCAGACCATAGGAGAGGATCTAGCGATAAGGATTCCTTCCTTATTTCACCATATCATATATCATTATATCATATCATATCTCATTATCACTACCCGATCTACCTTTTCTCATGATGCTCATGTGGTGATAATGTTCATGTCATGTCACTATACAATCATCATCATTTTCATATTCATCAATGTCATGCTAGCATGCTATGAAATCACATAATGTCACACCAACATATATATTTTTCATCATCATATACTATCACATCTAGCCGTATGCATACCACGATATGTAAAAAAATTATACACACACATAACAATGTCGTGGTATGAATGGAAACATGCATATATATATATATACAATTAACAAATAACAAACATACACAACACCCGGTTATCTCAAATTACCGACACCATGCACACAAGCGAATTTGGCAAGCCTCTGAAGCACCCATCATGAACTGTACACTTCCAACTAACCAATTATACACAACAAAGATTAAAGCTTCTAGAGGTCAGAAATCAGTCCCTAGGGTTGTTTCTTCCAAATCCTAACAGAGAATCCTTCTTCTTCCTCCATTTTTCTTTCATTCGTCTGACTGAATCTTGCCTTAATTTATCAGAATTCGAAGTCTAGCACTGCGGGGAGCGATAAGTTTGCCACGATATGAGACCCTTCTGTCTGAAAAATTTTTCAAGTTTCAGCTCGTTCGCCGCGGAGGCCCTACTTCTTACCGCGGCGTCGAGTGCTTCTATCTCCTCTTTGTTCTTCCTCCATCTTGATCCTCCGATCCTGCACACATCACCGAGCATACTTCTCATTAGTTCGAGACTAAATTCAGGATAGTATACTGTGGATTGTTATAGATCTGGTCATGAATATCATTATGGGATATTACTAATTAATTGGTATTTAAATAATGTTCAGCCCCTTCAACATAATTTTTCTTCAATTAAAAATGTTTGAATTTAAAACCTTACTTACTTATTTAAGTGATGTTAAGTCTCTTATATTTTAAATAAAAAGAACCATATAAAAAAAATAAGAAAGAGGACATACAACTAAAATTCTCTATTTATCCAACTCCATTCATTCCCTGCTATAAAATAAAAGGGAAAATTAATGCCATTTAACGAGCCAATTAACATATTCATTAAGCGTCAGATGTATGTTAAGAGCAAGATTATAAGAACTAACTAATTAATTTTTCCAATATGTAATTCTTATATAATAAATATTGTGTATATATAGGGTGGCTCATATTGTTTCATGTAGAGAAAAAAATTACAATGTCCTCAACGTACTAAGCATTTATGAAGGAAAAAAAAGGTGGCTCATTCTAAAGACTCTATAGCATTAGCATATGATAATATTAGTTTTAATATAAAAGTATTTTAATCAAATATTATTAGATTGTTATAATTTTAATAATTTTTTTTAATATATGTATATGAATTGAAAATTAAAATAATATTATTTTTATACTAAAATAATATTATTTTAAAATGAAGTTAGTGTAAGGATATATATTTATTTCTCAAAAAAAAATAGTGGGGTTTGGTGGAAAAAAGCAAGGAAAGAGTTTGGCTCCGAACCCAAAGTCGTGTGACGTTTAAACCGAATCTAGTAATACACTTGTGCGTAACTGCGTACTCTATCTTTCTTTCCTGTTTTTTTTTTTTTATAAACAGTACACTTGTACAGATGGGTTCGACAATCTATATAGTGCTTCATCGGCGCTCACTGTGGTAAACTGGTAATAAATGATTAATTTTCCAGGCTGAAACAATTGTTACTTAATTTTTTTCAAAAATAAATATCACTTTATAAGTTTTAAAAGAGTACTAACTATAATCAGATAAATTTATTTTTTAATAATAATAAAAAAATAAAAAATATTAAAAAATACTATGAAATTAATAGGGATATAATAATAAAATATAATTAAATTTTATTAATTTTTTATTATTTATTAATTTTATTAATTTACATGCTTAATTCTAAAGTAATAATTATTTTGAAATGGTATATAATCGAAATTAAATATAATAAATATTATATATATATTCCATATTGTTTTATGTTGGAGAAAAAAATTACCAAGTCCTTAACATACTATAACATTCATGAGGGCAAAAAAGGTGTGACTCATTCCTAAGATCTCATATCTACCATATAAGTTCATATTAGTTTTAATATAAAAGTGTTTTAATAAAATATTATTAATTTTTTATAATTTTAATAATTTTAAAAATTTTCATTTATGTGTATGAATTAAAATAATATTATTTTAAAATGAAAGTTGTACAAGGATAAATTTTGTTTCTCCCAAAAAGAAATTAGGGGGTTGGTGGAAAAAGCAAGGAAAGGAAGAGTTTGTCTTCGAACCCGACGTCGTGTGTGACGTACTGACGATTACACCAAACGTAGTAATACACTTGTGCGGAGTCTATTTTTACTTCCTCCAGTCTCTATTATAAGATATTTTTAACTATTGCACGTGAATTAAGAAAAGTTAGTTATAATCTAAAATTGATGGAAAAAAAATTCTGACAGTTCCATTTTACCCTTAAGGAGAGAATAAAAATATATTAAATTAATAATGATTGTAGGAGGAGAGAAAAGTGTTAGCAAGGCTGACTTCCTAAGAGGGGGGTGAATTGGGAAGATTGAAATTTTTCTGCACAAAGTCAAATGGGTGAAGATAGCACAGTGTAATGGAAGCAACGTATAAAACAGAGAAAGCTGAAAAGTAAAGATAAGGAGAAGAAGACTCAGTAATTTATCCTGGTTCGGTCTATCCACTTGACCTACGTCATGTCCCCAAGACAACTCTTGAGATTTTTCACTATACAGCAAGAATTCAACGGGCTTCTTGCTAATGCCACAGTACAATGAGTATGCTCTGTTTCTTGAGCTTTCTCACTCTCTCTAAGCACTTCTACAATATGCTTCCCAAACCCCTTGTGAATTCCCCTCACAAGTAAATTTATCTTCCAGATGAAGATTAGGTTATGTACAAATATATAACTCTCTTGAATAGAGTAGATATGAAGGTTAAAGTACAGATATTGAAGTTAGAGGGTAAAAGCTTTTAAGAAGAGGATTTAGCAGAAATTCAGTATATACAAGTTTGATTCATCACCCACAACTTCAAATGATGTTGTATTTATAGATTTAGGTCCCAACTATTCGTTAGAGACAAAATCTATCCGTTGGGGAAGTTATCCAATGGTTACATTGAAAAACTATCCGTTAACCAACCGCATTTAATGCTTCTGACATACTGAAATTCGAATTTTGGTTGGTCAACAGACGAATTTCGAAGGAACCGAAGGTTAAAGCTTCCAACGTAAAAATACGAAGTTCGTCTGTTCATGAAGTGAAATTCGAATTTTAAAACTTGTAAAATGTTTTCACGTTGTGACATACGAATTTTCAAGAAGAAAGTTTTTCTGTTAAGTATGAACAGTGTTTTCAATTTTTTACAGTGCCCTCGAAATTCGAATTTTGGAATCCCAAAATTCGTTTGTTCCTAGTACGTTTAAAAGGCACAGTGTTTCACTTTCTTCGAAATTCGAATGTTGAAAGAGTGAAGTTCGTCTGTCAGAGAGATTCTTTTCAGACTAACTTCAACATTCGAAGTTACAAAACTCTGTCATTCGTATGTCAACATTTCATTCCAACAGACTCACAACCTTAACTTCTGAAATTCGAATTTTAATGTTCAAAGTTCGTCTGACAGAAAGCAGTTTTGAAACTTAAATTATTCTTGATCTCAGATGAACTTTAACATTGTTTCAGATAAATTTCTTCCATTTTTATAAATTGTGTTTTGTCTGAAATTCGAATTTTGAAGACTCAAAGTTCGTCTGTTTCAAAGAAGCTTCTTTCAGACTTATATGAAAATTCGAATGTTGGAAAGCCAAAGTTCGTCTGTCAGATAGTATTTTTGAAACTCAATTTCATCTTGATTTCAGATGAACTTTAACATTATTTTAGACGAATTTCTTTGGTTTTCTCAAATTGCATTTTATCTGAAATTCGAATTTTAAAGACTTGAAGTTCGTCTGTCACAAAAGGCTTCTTTCAGGCTCATATGAAAATTCAAACTTTGGAGAATCAAAATTCGTCTGACAGAGGAGCATCTCTTCAGACTTATTCATTTTTAGCTCGAAATTCGAATTTCCAAAGGCAAAGTTCAAATTTCCAACATGCCAGTTCAGTTTAAATTTTCAAACTTCGTCTGTTTGTGGGTATTTTTCAAATAAGTCAAGATTTAACATAAAATCAAGATTTAAAAACATCTTTTCTTCAAATCAAAACCTTTTACTCATTTCTAGCTAAAACTAAGGAACCTACAACAGATCTAACAGCAATTACTCTGAATATCTTCACTTGAATTATTTTGAGCTCCTTTGATATCTTCAATCCAAGCTCTTGATTATTGGTTTGGAATCATCAAAACTCTTAATTCAACAAAAAGTTAATTAAGGAAAATTAAAAAATTACAAATACTTTCCGTGATTTGAAAGCAAGCCATTGGACCAATGCTCAAGGGAGCTTCTACATCAGGAGTGGCTTTCAAAAATCAGAAGTAATGACTTAAGGATCGGCATGAAATAGGAAAAGAAATTTGAAAAGAGGCAGGTGAAGATTTGAAAGGTCTCACACATTTAACCAATACTATAAGTAATGGAGGGAGGAAATTAAGAGGATCATCTAAACTTTTATTCAGACTCTGCTTTGTATCTCAGTCATGGCATTGTGAAGGATGAAGGGAAGATAGAACGTTGTGTGATTGCTCTATATCTGCATGTGGAGATACTAGTTACAGACGAAGGAAAGAACACCAAAAGAGCTTAAACTCACCGGAAAACTTCACCAATGTTATCTCGCTGAAACAGAGGTTGTGTGACCCTGTTTTGCTTCACGTCAACATAGAGATTTAATCTTTCATGTGCCATTCACAATCAATATCATTGACTTAAATGTAGAGCCAAGCTTCATAGATGAAGATGACTCAACTTCGAATGGTGTGAGCAATCATGAAGAGACTTTGGATTCTTTGATGCTCTGTTCTATGAATGGGAGAGAAATGGTAAGGGAGAACACGGCTCCAAACATACTGCTTGACTTAAATGTTGCTTTTAAGTAGTTGCTTTTCCTAATAATAGAGCATCAACTCCACTATGGTCAACAAAACAGAGCATCACCAACTACGACATCCACCATGAACATCAAAACAGATCATGGAGTACTTCCATTTCCAGAAATGATTAGAGCTCCTAAGAATTAATCAAACTAATAAAAGTCAAGTAAATAAATTTTTAATATACTCCGAATGAACTTCTTCCTTTCTTTTTCTTCCATATTGTCTTCTTCTTCTTCATCTTCATCTTCAGGGACCTTGTTCAGATCAAAAGAATTCCCTTTTGAACTGAATCCCTCCTCTGAATCTGCATTTTTGCCGGAGTTAATTTCTTTGTCATCTGGTAGCTTGTTCAAGTCGAAGTTATTGACAACCCTGTCTTTTGCTGCATCATAGCCGGAGGTCAGACTCTTTCGTTCCCCTTCATAGGTGTTTTGAATTTTACTTACAACTTCACCGTTGACGGAATCATCGACAACATCATCATCAATAGAATCAGGAATGACCAAACCATCCCACGAATCTTCAACCACTACAAACAAATCCTCCAATAACATTGAATCTCCTATCGTGATCTCAAGGTCCTCTTCTCACGGTTGCAGTAAAATGAACAAAAACATGAGGAAGAAGATGTCAATATTGGAGAGGAAGATGAGGTGTTACGTATAGGAAGGTGAAGAACTTCATTACTTGGTTAATTGAAACCTCGTGTCATTATAATTCATAAAGTATTTGAGAAAAAAAACTGAAAAAGCATTTAATAAGAGTAAAATTGAGACTAAAATCAAATATATTACTTAACATTTTATATTTTGGATCATTCAAATTTTCTAAATAATACCCTATCATAGGGATAGGAGGGAGTATTTATTTATTTTTTCCTTAATGATAAACAGTACACTTGTATAGTTGTACTCTATTCAGTGCTTCATCGCCACTCACAGTGGTAGCTCTCATCTCAGTTCTCAGAAATGGCGAAAGTGGGTAGGATCAAGCTTGGTTCACAGGGGTTGGAGGTGTCGGCCCAGGGTCTCGGGTGCATGGGCATGTCCGCTTTCTATGGAGCTCCGAAACCGGAACCCGACATGATCGCCCTCATCCACCACGCCGTCCAAAGCTGTGCCACGTTTCTCGACACCTCGACATCTACGGCCCTCACACCAACGAAATCCTTCTCGGAAAGGTACGATCGATTCGCATTCCCTCTCCTTTTGTTGCTTCTCCATGGTTGTTCGCTTCGATTTTTCTGACGATTTTGGTGTGAATTTCTTCGGACAGGCTTTGAATGTTGGTGTGAGGGAGAAGGTGGAATTGGCCACTAAATTCGGAATCATCTTTGCGGAGGGGAAGACAGAGATTCAAGGCGATCCTGCGTACGTGAGAGCGGCTTGTGAGGGCAGCTTGAAGAGATTGGACATCGATTGCATTGATCTCTACTACCAGCATCGTATTGGTACTCGTGTGCCAATTGAAGTCACGGTTCGCTTCCCTTTGCTTTGGATCTTCATCTTCTTCCCTTTCTTATATAACAGCGTAATTTACATTTTACTCTCTGGTGTGAGTTTCACATAAAATCAGATTGAGCCATGTGATTTAAGTTGCAGGATTCGGTATCTCTTATCGGAAATTAAACCTAAATAATCTCGCAAGTCATTTTCCAGGTAATTGCTGGGATTAAGTAGACTTTTGAAAGCCAACTTTAATATATACTAATAAAATATACTCTGTCTACCGAAAAAATAAAATAAAATTTACTAAAGTTACTTCATCCTTTTAATTTTCATATATTTATTTTGGTTACGTTGTAACTAGGTATAGGAAGCGTGTTTGAATGAAATATTTTAACCCTGAGGAGACAAACTGATTCGGACGAGAAAGCACGGGATAAACTATATTTTATTAGATAAAATATTAATAACATAATATTGAGAAAAACCTAGAACCACAAGCACTGGGTGAGATTGCACATGATTGAGAACTGTCATTCTTGGTTCTGGTTTTTCAATGGTTCATTATTAATATAGAATGCTGGAGATTCTGATAACATGTTATCTTATAATATTTCTATGTTTTTGATCTGGAAATGTATGGAGCATTATTTTAATCCAACTAGACAATTTTCCCCCAAAAAAATGATTGGGGTTTGGTAATGCTTTTGACTACTTTTAGCCAGGTTTTTGAGTCATTTTTGGATTTTAAATTATGCTGTGAGTTATTGACAATTTGACCATGCTAGTTTGTATAAATACCTTTCCCCGAAGATATATGAAATCAAGAACTTCTTCCTGGTTCATTTCCTCCGTGTACCTTTTTTCTGCGTGCGAGAGCTGATCAAAATGACTTCACTTCATCTGGTATTTCTTTCTAAATTTTCTCACATACATAGGAGCTCCATGACCTAGGGAGTGAAGATTGGGGAATGGGATATGGGAAGGGATATTGATTGAACCCAAACACATTAAGCACCTGAGATCTTAAAATTTAAAATGTTGGAGAATATTTATTTAAAAGGGATGCAACATTGATTCATGGATCAGACAATTGGTCAGGAACTGCCATGCACCCTTTTCAACATGTAGATAATCTCACTGTGAGAGAGTGAAATTAGTGTTCTTTAATTTTTGGATTTGTTAACAAGTATGAAAATCTGTTTATGATTTTTAAATGTAAACTTATTTCCATATTGTTTATGGTCAGATTGGGGAACTTAAAAAACTTGTTGAGGAAGGAAAAATAAAATACATTGGTCTGTCTGAGGCCTCGGCTTCAACAATCAGAAGTGTAACAGCTGTAAAATTGGAGTGGTCCTTATGGGCAAGAGATGTGGAGGAAGAAATTGTTCCAACCTGCAGGTGAGATTTGAACTACAGAAAAATTTATCTATGAGATATCCTTTACTTCTCTTTGTTGAACCGCAACAAGTGTGTGGCTTTACGACTTCTGATTTTCCTTGTTATATTCTCAGGGAACTTGGTATTGGAATTGTTGCCTATAGTCCTCTTGGACGAGGATTCTTATCATCAGGACCACAGTTGGTTGAAAACCTTTCACAGGATGACTTCAGGAAGGTCTGTGCTAATTCATGCTATTACAAATATAAATTATGACTGACCAAAAAGAAATATAAATTATGAACTACAGTTGCTTTTGTCATAATAAGCTACCCTACCTCCCGATGGTAAATTATTTCATGCATTTGAATGTGAGAGTAAACCATTGATGGCTAATTCTGACCTTAATCTATCCCCCGTAATTTCAGTATTAATTTTACTGACTGCCTATCTAATATAAGGTACATTGCACAATTGTGCAACCATGGTGTCTTTTATGAGGCAATGGGTACAAAAGATGAAAGCAGAAAATAAGATTGAAAAATGTAGAGTGTTATGATATTAATACAAGTAATCTCTGTTAATGCTGCGGGTCTGGGACTGTCTTATCCATGCCTCTGCATCCTTCTTAAGGTCAAGATTTATAATTTGTCTCACTTGACAGTGTGACTTATATTTGAGCCATAGAAAATATGTATGAGGGGGTAACAACAAGTGAGAGAACTTTTGGAAATGAGATAAATAACTTTCTTATAAGGATAGGCTTACATCAAGGATCTTCCTTGAGTCCATATCTGTATGATTTGGTTTTGGATGTTTTAACAAAACATATACATGAGGGAATTTCAAAGTGTGTTTTTCATGGATAATATAGTCTTAATTAAGGACTCAAAAGAAAATGTCAATTCTAAATTTGAGTTATAGAGACACATTTTGGAATCAAAAGGTTTTTGCTTGAATAGAAATAAGATGGAATATATTTATTACAAATTTAATAAGAGGTTAGTTAGAAATGATTTAAAACTAAAAATTGGAAAGCAAACCATTCTAGAAGTGTCAAAATTTAGATATTTTGGGTCGATTTTATAAAGTGAGGGTGAAATTGATGAAGATGTTATGTATAGGATATAAGCTGGGTGGTTAAAGTGGAAAAAATCATTAGGAGTTATTTGTAACTGTAAAGTATCTATTAAGTTTAAGGGAAATTTTATTGAATAGCTATAAGGCCAGTGATGCTATATGGTAATAAATGTTGGGCTTTAAAAGAACAATAAAAGCATAAGATGATAGTAGTAAAGATGAGAATATTGAGATGGATGTGTGGTCATACAAAATTGGATAAGATACGAAATGACTGTATGCGAAAGAAAGTTGGCATAGTATCTATCGAGGAGAAAATTGTGAAAAATTATTTAAAGTGGTTTGAATATGTACTAAAAAGAAGGCAAGAGGAGCCAGTGAGGTGAGTTAATTAAATGGCTTGGAGCTTTATAAAAAGGCGTAGAGGAAGATCAAAAAAGACATTAAAAGAAGTTATAAAAAATGACCTCATGAAAAAATGATTTATCTGAGAATATGGTGTTTGATAGGAGCTACTAGCGTCGTATGATCTATTTAGCCGATCTCACATTTGTGGGATAAGGGTAATGTTATTGTTATTGTTGTATTATTGATTATTTGATAACCAGATATAATCTTATTAGTATATGTTTTATACTTCATTGCAACATCTGCCAAGATTCCAACCCCAAAACCTGGAGCACAATAAGATTATATTTGAGAAGGTTAATGAAATGGCTACAAAAGAGGGATGCACTCCATCTCAGCTAGCATTGGCCTGGGTTCACCACCAAGGAAACGATGTGTGCCCCATACCTGGAACGACCAAAATTGAGAACCTCAATCAAAATATTGGGGCTTTGTCGGTTAAGCTAACACCGGAAGAATTGGCAGAGCTGGAGTCTCTGGCTGCTGCCGATGCTGTCAAGGGTGATAGATACAGGAGTGACATAGCTACATGGGAAGATTCTGAAACTCCCCCACTTTCTTCCTGGAAAGTTGCATAGGTAAGTATCTACTGGGTACATCAATTACTTGGTGCTGCAACCTTGAGCAAACTGATTAGTACAAGAAGCATGCCTTGCCTTAGAAAGGAGTTCGTTCTATCAATCCTTCTAGGTTGTATGTTCATGTATCTTTTGAAAGTTGTTTGAATTCTCCTATGGCCAGTGACTCCTTATGTGTGTGTATGTGTCTAAATAAGCCCCCCTTTAAGTGTTCTCAGCATTGCCTCAGGCAAATTAGTTTGGTTAATGTTTTGCCTTGGGTTGCATATATTGATCTGAGTATTGTTCAAGGTTACTATTAGAGCCCCAAATTATGAGATATGTTTATGATAAATTATGAGTATTGTTCTGTATTCCCCTTTATTCTTTTTGAAATGTATTCAAATAATATTTCATTAAACTCAAGATACATACTAATATTTAATATATTTGACTTAAAATTTTTTATTATTTAAAAAACAACTGACATATGAAGCTGCCAAATTAGGGAGAAACAAATCATATATATTATTGGTACTAAGTTGTTAGAAGAAATGTTATTAAAACTGGAGCGGTCATTGAACCGAATGGAATACTGGTTCACAGTTTAATGGTCCAACATTAAGGAATCGGATCAAATTGGTCATAATTGAATTAATGTATTTTAATTTTATATTTCCATATGAAAAAGAATAAAAAAAAACAAAAATTAAATTTCAAATAGCAAGTAATAATAAACTTGAAGAAAAATTCAAAAAGAAAAAGATAAAAAAGATAATACATAATAATATAATTTAGAAATAAATAATATTTACTTAAATGAATATTTTATCATAATTTGAAAAAACTAATATAATAAATTAACGATGGAGGATGTATTTGGTTTCAATAATGCTACTTCACATGCACCATGTTTTGATTTGGTAAATAGGAGGCAAATAGGCAAATTAAAAGGGCACATCACATCATTAAGGTGTTCTGGAAAATAGGAGGGTTTTGAAAAGTTGTGTATTGGGAAAACAAAAGAGAATTGATTATAACCAAATGTCTGCACCTCTGTCACGCTTCAATTTTGTTTCAGCAAGAGCTTCCTTTTCATCTTTTGCTTTTACTTTCAAAAGGTAAGTTTTACGGAGGACTGCAAAGCTTCTGGTGAAGAAGATGGAAATGATGCTCCCGATTCTCCTCAATGCGGACTCTCTCTTTGGGTGTTGCTCCCTTCCATTTATTCAGATTTAGTGTTTCTCTCGTGTCGTGTCCTCACTTACTTAGAGCTCACTATCATGGTTCACACATGGCTTTGTGACGGAAAAAATGGAAGCATCGTCTCTGGGAGCTACTGCTCTGTGACTATTTTTTTTTTGTGTGACTTTTTCTTCTCTTCTACTCATGACTAGATGAATTGTTTAAACCATTGGTTTCACTAGTTTATCCCAATTTTTCACCAACTCTTTAATGGTTTTGTTCGAGACTAGTTAACATTATATTTTAGATTGGACCAGAGTGGATGCCGATTTACCAGTTTTCTGGCCGAATCAGCTGGTCCAGTCTTTTGATAACAATGGTGAGAAGTTTTGGTCTTATCTTCTAGAAAAAGATAGGAAGTTGTTGCTTTTATATAATAATATTTTGAGAGAATTTTCCCAATTAAAAGGGGTTTGGTTAATCTCAACATAATTTTCTTTTCTATTTCTAAAGAAGATAAAGACTCTTCTGTATTAAATAAGGCGATGATGGTTATAACTTTTAGGTGACTTGAGATGGTTTTAGTGTTTGCACTTGCTTCGAGGGTTGTGAGGTTTCTAAAACTGTCCGTAATTTAATGAGATATTCATGCATTCATTTCAGAAGATCATTGGAACGTGGATGTTCAAATTTCTTTTTAATTTTGAATATGAACATAACTAAACAATGATGTCTCCATTTAAGGATTTTGATGAGGAGGTTGGCATATAAAAAAAAAAGAGACGAGGAGCTGGATGCTTTTGATGCGTGTGTGTACGTGTGAGAGAGAGAGAGAGAGAGTTGAGGCTATTTTATTGGATTCAGAATTTAGGCTATTTTATTGGATTCTTTTATCTTTTGCGTATGTTTTTGGTTAAGTAGCTGTTTTGCATGTACCAGATCCAATGGAATACTTCACTAAGGCCCAACAAAATATTGCCAGTCTTCAACTCCTGCGGTCGTTCACCCTTTCGGCCCGTCCCTTTTCTTTGTAGACTAGATTCTTGAACTTTGTATTTGGAAATAAGGTTTCAAAATATTTTTATTTCAACTAATTTTTATAAACATTTGATGATTTCATGAATAATAAATAATATTTATTTTGGGATTGGACCAAAAATATCTCTCGCTAATAGTAAAAACTATCTCTTTTGGGACACTTAAGGCAAAAGAAAAACATTTCCTAATTATGATTGTTTTATACATAAAGGTTGAGAATTAATGTGAAAATTGAAATTTAATCTATGTAATTTTACAAAAAAATCCAACGAACTTAATCCAAAAGGATCTAAATGCAACTAAGCTATGCATAACAGAACCGAATATGTCCGTATTTTAAGAAAATTTGTTAAATTCAATTTGGCTTTAGTCCAATAAAACCAAACCAGTTGAACTTAAAGCACCCTTGCATAACAAAACTTCTCCATGTTGATTTTCTTCGCTCTTTACTTCTTTGGGTTGTTTTTCTTCTTCTCATCTTAGACTGCTTGGATAGATAAAACCATTGATTCTTCCGATTTTAACTGATTTTTGGTTGATCTACTAGTTTTTGGCCAACTCAGGCTCCTCCTGGTTATTCTTATATTTTGAACTGAATTAGGTACTGATTCTCGGTCAAACCAACTGAACATGTTGGTTTGGTTTGATTTTCTTAATAATGGTTATAATTAATTATAAAAAGACCAAACTTTCCTTCACAAAACCAAAAATACCTATCCCTCATCGACTGCCACCATTGCTGCCACCATTGCTGTAGGTCACTAGCCATCATTGTCACTAATTGACAATCACCACCATCACTAATAGTTGGCCACCACAACCACCTTTAGTCGTCGGCCACCTCTATGACCACTTATTGTCAACTATCTCCATTGTTTATCTTTCTATCCTACTTTGTTTTTTATTTGGATAAACAATACACTTGTACAGTGTACTCTATAATCTATACATTGCTTCATCGTGGCTTCCAGTGGTAATAAATGATTAGGTTGAAACAATTGTTGTTTTTAATTTTTTTTCCAAATAATTATTACTTTATAATTTTTAAGAGAGTAATAATTATAGTTAGATAAATTTTATCTTCAATAATAATGAAAAAAGAAAAAAATATTAAAAAATACTGCATAATTAATAAGAGTATAATAGTAAAATATAATTAAATTTTATTAATTTTTAGGTTATTTATTAGTTTTCTTAATCTACATGCTTAACTTTATAATGATAATTATTTTTAAATAGTATATAATAGAAATTAAATATAATAAATATTATATATATATTCCATATCGTTTCATGTCGTGGAAAAAAATTACCAAGTCCTTAACTTATTATAACATTTATGAAGGATAAAAAGTGGGACTCATTCCTAATATCCTATGTATATACCACACAAGATCATATTAGTTATACTACAAAAGTATTTTAATCAAAATATTATTAATTTTTTTAAAATTTAATAATTTCTATTTTTAGAATTTTTAGTTATGTATATGAATTTCAATAATATTATTTTAAAATGAGAGCAGTACTAGGGGTATTCATGGGACAGGACGGGATGAGTTGGGCATTACTTTAGCCCGGTCCGGCCCGACCCGATATGGCCCGGTCCTTCACCGGGTCAAGACTGGGTCAATACTAGGCCGGATTTGGCCCGGTACAAAAATAAAAATTAAAAATAAATAAAAAATAAGTTAATTTAATTTTTTTAATAAAAATATAACTAGTTTCATTTAAAATATATTCTTATAGGAAATAATATTGGGTTAAAAAATTATATTTATTAAAATTATAAATATTCAACAATTATACGTTATTCATTTTATATGATATTAAGTTAAGAAATAAATTTAAAATTTGAAATAAAATTAAAAATTAAAATAATAAAATATATTTATTATAATTATAAAATTAATTTATTACATGGTGCATATGAAGAAAAAATAATTATATAAAATTATTTAATATTTTTAATAAATAAAAAAATTAATAAAATAATATATATTGGGTTAGTTCCATAGGGCCATGTAACTTGTCTAAAAATGGGCCCGACCTGGTGCTCTTTTTAATCTGATTTTTTTCTATTCCAAAACTTTTTCTTTTTGAGTTACCTGACTCGAAATGACTAGGTCTCATCGGGTCTATTGGACAATCCTAACCAGTACGAGGAAAAATTTTGTTTCACCAAAAAGAATATTAGGGGGTAGGTGGAAAAAGCAAGGAAAGGAGGAGTTTGTCTTCGAACCCAACGTCATGCGTGACGTACTGATGATTAAACCAAATGTCATACTTCCTCCGTTACGCTATATAGTGCACTATTCTAAGAAATTCATGTTTCAAAATATAGTGCGCGCGGATTACATTATGTTTTTTTTATTATCTTTCCAATATTGCCCCTAATAAGTAAGCTTATATATTATATGGTTACCAATGCATTTAATGAAAAATCTTTAATGATTTGGTCAAATCATAAATGAATAAAGTAGAATTTCTCCAAAAACTTCACTTTTCACAATTATCAATGACTCATGGGAACTCAAAAAAAGAATGAAGGAGAGAATGGATACAATTTATTAATATAGGAAGTATTATTAAATAAGGATAATTTGGAAAATAATAAAAAAAAATTTCGATTACTAATTATTATCTTAATATGTGTGTGGTAGTTAAAAGTGCATTATAAACTGTAACAGTGAATAATACACTTGTTCTTGTGCAGATTCTATTTTTCTTTTTGTTAATGATGATAAACAGTGCACTTGTACAGTTGTACCCTATTTAAAGCTTCATCGTCACTCACAGTGGTAGCTCTCATCTCAGTTCTCAGAAATGGCGAAAGTGGGTAGGATCAAGCTTGGTTCACAAGGGTTGGAGGTGTCGGCCCAGGGTCTCGGGTGCATGGGCATGTCCGCTTTCTATGGAGCTCCGAAACCGGAACCCGACATGATCGCCCTCATCCACCACGCCGTCCAAAGCGGTGTCACCTTTCTCGACACCTCCGACATCTACGGCCCTCACACCAACGAAATCCTTCTCGGAAAGGTACGATCGATTCGAATTCCCTCTCCTTTTGTTGCTCCTCCATGGTTGTTCGCTCCGATTTTTCTGACGATTTTGTTGTGAATTTCTTTGGACAGGCTTTGAAAGGAGGTGTGAGGGAGAAGGTGGAATTGGCCACTAAATTCGGAATCATCTATGCAGAGGGGAAGAGAGAGATTCGAGGCGATCCTGCGTACGTGAGAGCGGCTTGTGAGGGCAGCTTGAAGAGATTGGACATCGATTGCATTGATCTCTACTACCAGCATCGTATTGATACTCGTGTGCCTATTGAAGTCACGGTTCGCCCTCTCTTTGCTTTGGATCTTCTTCTATTTCTTATATAATAGTGTAATTTACAGTTTACTCTTTGGTGTGATTTTCACCTAAAATCACATTGAGCCATTTAAGATGCGTGATATGGTAACTCTTATCCGAAATTTAACCTAAATAATCTTGCAATTCATTTTCCAGGTAATTGCTGGGATTAAGTGGATTTTTTTTTTTGGTGAAAGATTAAGTGGACTTTTGGAAGCCAACTTTAATACGTACAAATAAAATATACTCTGTCTACCGAAAAAATAAAATTAAATATACTAAGTTACTTCATCTTTTTAATTTTCATATATTTATTTTGGTTACGTTGTAACTAAGTATAGGAAGCGTGTTTGAATGAAATATTTTAACCCTGAGGAGACTAACTGATTCGGAAGCGACAGCGCGGGATAAACTATATTTTATTAGATAAAATATTAATAATATCATATTGAGAAAAACCTAGAACCACAAGCACTGGGTGAGATTGCAGATGATTGAGAACTGTCACTCTTGGTTCTGATTTTTCAATAGTTCATTATTAATATAGCATGCTGGAGATTCTGATAACATGTTATCTCATAATATTTCTACCTTGTTGATCTGGAAATCCAATATGACAATTTCCCCCAAAAAAATGATTGGGGTTTGGGAATGCTTTTGACTACTTTTAGCCAGGTTTTTGAGTCATTTTTGGATTTTAAATTATGCTTTGAGTTATTGACAATTTGACCATGCTAGTTTGTATAAATACCTTTCCCCGAAGATATATGAAATCAAGAACTCCTTCCTGATTCATTTCCTCCATGTACCATTTTTCTGCGTGTGAGAGTTTATGAAAATGACTTCACTTTATCTGGTATTTCTTTTTAAATTTTTTCACTTACATAGGAGCACCATGACCTGGGGAGTGAATTGGGGAATGGGATATGGGAAAGGATATTGATTGAACCCAAACACATTAAGCACCTGAGATCTTAAAATTTAAAATGTTAGGGAATTATTTTTTTAAAAGGGATGTAACATTGATACATGGATCAGACATTTGGTCAGGAACTGCCATGCGTGCTTTTCAACATGTACATGATCTCACTGTTAGAGAGTGAAATTAGTGTTCTTTAATTTTTGGATCTGTTAACATGTATGAAAATCTGTTTATGATTTTTAAATGTAAACTTATTTCCATTTTGTTTATGGTCAGATTGGGGAACTTAAAAAACTTGTTGAGGAAGGAAAAATAAAGTACATTGGTCTATCTGAGGCCTCGGCTTCAACAATCAGAAGAGCACATGCTGTTCATCCTATAACAGCCGTGCAATTGGAGTGGTCCTTATGGGCAAGAGATGTGGAGGAAGAAATTGTTCCAACCTGCAGGTGAGATTTGAACTATAGAAAAATTTATCTATGAGATATCTTTTACTTCTCTTTGTTAAACTGCAACAAGTGTGTGGCTTCACGACTTCTGATTTTGCTTGTTATATTCTCAGGGAACTTGGTATTGGAATTGTTGCCTATAGTCCTCTTGGACGAGGATTCTTATCATCAGGACCACAGTTGGTTGAAAACCTTTCACAGGATGACTTCAGGAAGGTCTGTGCTAATTCATGCTATTACAAATATAAATTATGACTGACCAAAAAGAAATATAAATTATGAACTACAGTTGCTTTTGTCATAATAAGCTACCCTACCTCCCGATGGTAAATTATTTCATGGCCTTTTGAGTGTGAGAGTAAACCATTGATGGCTAATTCTGACCTTAATCTATCCCCCGTAATTTCAGTATTAATTTTACTGACTGCCTATCTAATATAAGGTACATTGCACAATTGTGCAACCATGGTGTCTTTTATGAGGCAATGGGTACAAAAGATGAAAGCAGAAAATAAGATTGAAAAATGTAAAGTGTTATGATATATAATACAAGTAATCTCTGTTAATTCTGTGGGTCTGTGACTGTCTTATCCTTGCCTCTGCATCCTTCCTAAGGTCAAGATTCATAATTTGTCCCACCTGACGGTGTTTCAATGTAAATAAAAGAAACAATTATAAGTTCACATTATTAAAGTTCATTATTGATCATTCGATATCTAGATATATTCTTATTGGTGTATGTTTTTTAACTTCATTGCAGTATCTGCCTAGATTCCAACCCGAAAACCTGGAGCACAATAAGACTATATTTGAGAGGGTTAATGAAATGGCTACAAAAAAGGGATGCACTCCATCTCAGCTAGCGTTGGCCTGGGTTCACCACCAGGGAAACAATGTGTGCCCCATACCCGGAACCACCAAAATTGAGAACTTCAATCAAAATATTGGGGCTTTGTCGGTTAAGCTAACACCAGAAGAACTGACAGAGCTGGAGTCTCTCGCTGCTGCCGATGCTGTCAAGGGTGGTAGATATGGGACTGACATAGCTACGTGGAAAGATTCTGAAACTCCCCCACTTTCTTCCTGGAAAGTTGCATAGGTAAGTACCTGCTGGGTACATCAATTACTTGGTGCTGCAACCTTGAGCAAACTGATTAGTACAAGAAGATGCCTTGCCTTAGAAAGTAGTTCGTTCTATCAATCCTTCTAGGTTGCATGCTCATGCATCTTTTGAAAGTTGTTTGAATTCTTCCATGGCAAGGGACTCCTTGTGTGTGTGTGTGTGTGTGTGTGTGTGTGTGTGTGTGTGTGTGTGTGTGTGTGTGTGTGTGTTTGTCTAAATAAGCAGCAGCCCAAAACAAAAACCACCCCCCCCAACCCGGGGCGGCCAGTGTTGTCAGCATTGCCGCGGCGAATTAGGTTGGTTAACGTTTTGCCTTGGGTTGGCGAGTGTTGTCAGCATTGCGGCGGCAAATTAGTTTGGTTAACGTTTTGCCTTGGATTGCATATATTGATCTTTGATCTGAGTATGGTTCAAGGTTACTATTAGAGCCCTAAATTATGAGATATGTTTGATAAATTATGAGTATTGTTCTGTATTCCCCTATGTTCTCTTTGAAATGTATTCAAATAATATTTCATTTTAAGCTTATTAAAATATGGCGCTCTATTCTGTTCGAGGAGCAACATTTTTTTTTTCCACTACACTCAAGATACATGCTAATATTTAATATATTTGACTTAAATTTGTTTTATTATTTAAAAAACAACTGACGTATGAAGGTGCCAAATCAAGGGGAAGACAGATCATATATATTATTGGTACTAAGTTGTTAGAAGTTTTGATCTTGTCTTCTAGAAAAAGATAGGAAGTTGTTGCTTTTGTATAGTAATATTTTGAGGGAATTTTCCCATTAAAAGAGGTTTGGTTAATCTCAAGGTAATTTCTTTTCTATTTCTAAAGAAGATTAACACTCTTCTGTATTATATAAGGCTTTGATGGTTATAACTTTTAGGCAATCAAATTGCTTTCGTTTTATTTATACATATTATTAGATGAATGAGGCAGGGAGGGAGTGATATTTTTTTGGTTAAGTTAGAGCCGTCAAAATGGGTCGACAGGCCGGCCCGAAAAGTCCGAAAAAATGAGGGGGCTCGGTCCTTAATTTCGGGAGTAAATACATAATTCGGGCTTTTTGAGTCTGGCTGGTGGTGGGCCGGCCCGAAAGCCCGAGATTTTTTTCTTTTTCTTTTTCTTTTGTTTTTGGTTTAAAATATTAAAAAATACATATTATTTTATTAATTAGTGACATATAAATTGTAAAATTTAAATATTATGTTAATTTTTGATGAATTATGATGATAATTAGTTGTATTAATTTAAATAATTATATAAAAAAATATTAAAAAAATTAAAAAAAGCCTGCGGGCCGGCCAGTAGGCCCTATCCCGAGGGCTCGGACTTGGAAAATTAAGCCCGTTTTTCAATTAGAACTTTTTGGCCCGGCCCGAGGTGGGCTCGTCCAAATGGGCCGACCCGGCCCGAATTAACAGTTATAGGTTAAGTTGTTTTTTGTCATATTTCAGATCCAATGGAATACTTCACACAGGCCCAAAAAAATATTGTCAGTCTTCAACTCCTGCGGTCTTTCACCCTTTCGGCCCATTCCTTTTCTTTGTAGACTAGATTCTTGAACTATGTATTTGGAAATAAGATTTCAAAATATTTTTACTTCAACTAGTTTTTTTATAAACATTTGATGATTTCATGAATAATAAATAATATTTATTTTGGGATTGGACCAAAAATATCTCTCGCTAATAGTAAAAATTATCTCTTTTGGGATACTAAGGGCAAAGGAAAGACCTATGCCAATTAAGATTACTTTATACTTAAAGCTTGAGAATTAATATCAAAATTGAAATTTAATCTATTTAATTTTACAAAAAAATCCGATTAACTTAAAACAGAAGGATCTAAATCTAACTATGCTATGTATAACTAAACCGGATGTGTCCATATTTTAAGAAAATTGGTTAAATTCAAATTGACTTTGGTCCAATAAAACCAAACACATAAAACACCCTTGCATAACAAAACTTCTCCATGTTGATTTTCTTCTCTCTCGGCTTCTTTGGGTTGTTTTTCTTCTTCTCATCTTAGACTGCTTGGATCAGTGAAACCACTGGTTCTTCCAGTTATAGTCAGTCTTTAGCTGATCTAATTGATTTTTGGTTGATTCTAGCTCCTCCGGGTTATCCTCATATTCCGAATAGGACTAGATACTAGTTTTCGGTCAAACCAATTGAACTAGTTTGTTTGGTTTGGTTCAATTCTTATAACAATGACTATAATTGATTATAAAAAGATCAAACTACTATTCACAAAACCAAAAATACCTATCCCTCACTAATTGCCACCATTGTTGTAGGTCACTAGTAGCCATCGTCCCTGATTGACAATTGCCACCACCACTAATAGTTGACTACCATCACCACCGCCGATAATTGGCCACAACCACATCGTTACCCATCATTATTGTCGACTGCCATCTCCATCATCAATTGTCGACTACCACCACCACCTCTAGTCGTCAGATGCCCCAAGTGCTGCTAGTCACCAACTGCCACCATTGCTGATGATGTCGATCACCAAATGCCATCGCCATTGTCAGTCATAAGCCGCTACCATTGTTGCCAACTATTAGCCACCACCACCGTCACAAGCCACCAGTTGCCACAAACACTGCCGATGCTAGTCGACAAATGCCACCACCACCACTAGCCATCAACTGCCACCAGCCAACCACCATCGCCAATGGTGTCCCCCCACCACTTTGAGTATCACTACTTTGGAGACAATTTAGACTTTTCCTAATTATTTATATTTATTTAAATATAAAAATAAATTAATTTCTCACATCTCCAATATCAAACAAACAAACACTAATGAATTTGTCATTATATTACATTACATTACGCTACATCACATTACATAACCCTGTTGTAATTGAACCAAATGAGCCCATAAGGTTTTGTGGGTTGTGTTTTGATGTTTAGGGTTTTGATGTTTTAATCTTTTTTTTATACAAAAAATGGCAAAGAGGGAAGATGATCCTTATTCTTGGCGTGGCTCAAAATTTTAGTAGTTGGGATCCATCATATTCCTTTAGCTGCTACTAAAAGTCCCAACACCTTGGACCTATTTGAAAAAATTGATTCAAAAACCCATAGAAAAAAGAATCTCCAAGATAATATTTACCTGTGATATATATTTCAGGAACGAATAAATAAGTAAGGTAGAAAGAAAATGATTGACAATGCTAATATGTATAGTGACTGAAATGGTTTTTGGGAATTTAAGGAAGGCAAATGAATGCCTCAAGATCAAGAAGAACAGATGACAGCGGAATGAGAATGAATTTAATTAAGAAGAAAGTGTTGATGATTAAATAAATTATTGTTTAATTATTCTTTAATTACTTGAGCTCTTTAATTTTTGAAAGTTACCCCATTTTTACTGTTTTACGTACATTTGTTGCAAGATTATATATATTGCTTTGATTTGGGTTAATTTGATGTGTTCCTTCCATCCTTGAAGAGGAAGAAAATAAAAAGCAATTCGAGGATTAAAAAAAAAAACAGTTCATTCATACTTCTTTTGCGCAAGATTAAGTAATTGTTTATGTTCAGCTTTAAATGATGACAATAGAAAATGTTGGGACATAATGACCCTAAAATCAAGTTGTGAGATGTCCACCTGCAAGGAAGAAGCAAATGAAGATTCACTAAATAATTAATTGAGAAAAAAGATAGCAAATGATTAATAAAAAGCAATGTGATGCAATGCTTACTCATCAACATCACACACACACACACACCTATATATATATATATATATAGATGAAGAAACTTACACTGTATAAGGGCTGTTCATCCAAACCCATAGCTCGGTTGGCTAAGTATGTCTCGGTTATCTTGAGTTGGGTCGAAAAGAGAAAAGGAAAGAATTGAAAGGAAATCAAGTTGGGACAAAGACTGAGTCGGGCCTCAGGTGAAACATAGGCCCACCCGGCTTGGTATAAGTTTTATTCTTTTTTTTTCTTAAATTTTTCTTTCTTTTCCCTTACTTTTTTATGAATATTGAATGATTTTATATAATTATTTTTCTTGATATATCTCCTCAAATAGATTAATTTTATTATTATGATAAAATTATTTTATTATTCCAATCTTTAATTTTATTTTAAATTTTAAATTTATTTCTTAACTTAATATTATATACAAATGAATAATGTATAATTGTTGAATATTTAATTTTGATCCCAATATTATTTCCATAAAAATATATTTGTGATGAAAGTATTTATATTTTTATGTTAATAAATCAAATTAATTTATTATTTGTTTACTTAATTTTTAGTTGTTTTTTTAAATTTATTTCGTACTAGGCTAAACCTGACTGAGTATTGTTTCAGTCTCAGCTCGGTCAAGTACCTAGGAGGGCTGAGACTCAAACAAGGTTTTTTTTAGCTCGGGGGGTATTTTGAACCAGATACCAGGCTAAGGTGATGTCCCCCTAGCCCAACCATACCTAATCTTAAGCATGAATTAGAGGATAAAGTTACTTCATCGGCCCACGCGTTCTTTATCTCTTTTTGCTATGGCGGACATCTTCATTTCCAAAAACAAAAAAAAGAAAATTTCAGGGATCTCCGTCATTGGAGAGAATATATAGGATTGACCGTGAAAGAACTTCACTATGTGGGACTTGTCCTTTAATTTGATTTATTTCATTTTAAATTAACTATTAATTTAGTTAATACTAATACCCCTAATCTAATATATAAGTGATTTCTAATTAATTCATACATATAAAAAAATTATTAAAATTAGTAAATGACGTTTTCAAAAATTATTATAACTTTTGAAAATTGCTCTAATTTAAATTTATGAAATTCTAATACATTTTAACTACTTTTTCTTAATTCCTTTCCACTAACTATTTTGATTATTCTCTTGCCATAATTATAAAGGATAAATTTGAAAATAAATTTTTAATATTTCATTGATTCTCTTATAACTTATATTAAGAACCAATCATTATTTAATATGACTTATATATAGAATTGGAAGTTATAGTATTAAATTAACCATTATATTTATTTCTATTAATGTTAATCTAAAATTTATAGTAAATTATATGTATCTTTTATATACAACTATTTGACATTCAATATTACTAAGCTCAAATTATGAATAATAATCATAATATGATATGATCCATTGATCTCACTGTACAAATGTATACATGTGCAATCCAATTAGTTATCAATATGATATCATCATATCTTATTATATATATGTATATATAAACATTAAAGTTAGAACTTAGAAGTTAGGAATCACGTATTCTATGAATGAATAATAAAATTTCACACGAATTAACTTTTTGTGTGACACTGTCCTTCAGAAAGTATACACTCAGGTTGTAAAAGAAGCACTACAGCAAAAAATTAAATAGTTAGTATTTATTTTTTATTTTTATCGATATTTCAAAAATAGGGTGTATTTATTATTATTTTATTTTTTAAAAAAACGTATGCTTTAGTTGGCAATTTAAGACAAATGCCAACTATTTTCAGTTTTTTTTTAAAAAAAATTGCTGCAGATCCATATATGATTTCTCTGATTTTGGCCAAATCAGAATTACAAACAAAATTTGGGAATGGCAGAGATCAACATCTTGGACAAATCCACAACCATAAAAAAAAAATTCAAAATCACAAACAATAATTTCCATAAGTCATTCATCTTCAATAATTTCATAATAACAAAAAAATTGATATACACATAATACACAACAATTTCAAACCCACGAGGGAGCTAGGAAGCTAGATCTGAACCATAAAGGAGGGAGATAAGTGGATAACATAGATTATGTGAGCTCGAATGTCGCCGATGGTTCGTTAACGATCCAGATCTTCAATCGTTCAAGGAGCAACTTGGATCTAAATCAGATGGGTTTGTAATTGGACTCAAAGCTTCACTGGCCGTCCACGAGTGAAGAAGATGAGATCTTGCAAGGAGGTGGAGTAGAATAAGTGGAGGAAGGAGCAGAACCAGGGGGAGAGGGAGATACCTTCAAAGAATGAGAACCCAGAGCTAGAGAGGTAGTGGGCGATGGTGCTTGAGTTTGGCTGGGTGAGGACGACAAAGCTCGAGTTTGGCTGGATGACGACAATGTCACCGGTGCTCTCGTCGTGCTTGGTGGCCGACTATTGGGTGACGTTGAGAAGGAAGAAGGAGGAAGATGGTGGGTGACGTTGAGAAGGAAGAAGGAGGAAGATGGTGGGTGACGTTGGGAATGAAGGAGTAAGATGGTGGCGGTGAAAAAGTGAAGAAGGAAGTGATGAAAGAGAGATCGAGAGCTGCAGCCTACAAGTGAGAGATTATGAGTGATTGAAAAAACAAACAGAGAAAAAGTGAGAGAGAGAGAGAGAGAGATCATGGGGAAAGATGATAAGGGGAAGAAGACATTTAGGATCCAAACATAATAATAAATGACATTTTAGAACCCTTAATAATAAACAATAATAAATTACATTTTACAACTCTTAATCATCTAGAAGTATTTAGAATTTTTTTTAAAAACATAAAAATAACTAAGTGAAAAAAATACATATAAATTAATTAATAAAAATAACTAAATTTTTAAATACTTATTATTAAATTGTTAACTGAATATAACTAAATTTCTAAATGGTTAAAACTAACTTTTCAAATTTTAGATCTAAATTTCTAATTAAGTATAACTAAATTCTCAAGTTAATAAAATATATTTCCAACTAACTATAATTAAATTTTTAAGTATTGATAGCTAAATTTTCAGGTGTGTAGAACTAAATTGTCAACTGAGTATAACTAAATTTTCAAGTAGTTGAAACTAATTTTTCAAGTGTTGTGTTGAGATATAAATTTTCAACTGAATGTTACTAAATTCCCAACTTGTTAAAACTATATTTCAAGTTCTTACTACTATATTTCTAATTAAGTGTAACTAATAATCAAATTTTTAAGTGTTTATAATTAAATTCCTAATTAAATATAATTAAATTTCTAAACTAATTTTTCAATTGTTTAAATTTAAATTCTCAAATGTATTTTTGTTATTTAGTTATTTTTATATTTTCTAAAAAGAACTTAAGTACTTCTAAATTATTACACAAATTAAAAATAATAAAATGTCATTATTTATGTTTTAGGGTCTTAAAACGCCTTTTTCCCTCGTAAGACCTACAGTCCCTGATTTGGTTTTATGAATAGCTAAATATAACAGATTCATGGCATGTGGTTTTTTATGTTGAAATATTAAAGCTTTTATTGGCCATTGTATAGCAATCATCAATTAAAGTCTGACTCTCTTTTATTGACTTTTTTTTTTCTAATAAACACCAATTAAAATCTAAATTTTTGTTCGTTCAAATAAATACCAACTAAAGTTTTTGTCTCATTTTTATTAGCTTATTTTTTAACAAATACTAAATATTGAGTGCTAATGAAAACCAAATCTGGCGTAATGAAGCTTCCTGCCTTCTTTCGAAACAAATAAATTTTTTCGTAACTAGATGATGATGTAATTAAATTGTGGAAATAGAATATGACCCAAATGTAGATATGCACAGTTTTTGAAATTTAATTACCATTATGTTGGTGACCATGAACTATATGTAACTCCGGTAATGGCAATGAAAAATGATTGGCTTGATATTTTAGTTCCATTTTACTTTGATTTAGGAGGATGTCTCTTTTATCTCCAGATGCTTTACTCATTATTCCAATTAATAATACAAATATAAAATTTTAGAATGAACTTTTGTCTTTTGAGTATATATCTAAACCAGTGTTAGTAAGAAACAGATCAAATTGACGGATTTGAATGGAAATTAGTGTCAGATTTGGTTTGAATATAGGTGAGAACCAGCCGGTTCAAGAACCAATATGAACCAGTCAAGAACCGACTGAACCGATTTGAATTGGTCCCCTTTTTAAATTAAAAAAAATTTACAATATTTTTTTAGTTTTTAAGATAAAATAGCATCATTTTTAGTAAAAAAAATATTTTTTTATATTATAATATTATTCAAGTATTATTATAATATATAATTATTAAAAATTATAAATTTATTCAATAAATAATATAACAATGGATTATTAGCAGAATATTTTGAATTAAAAATGTGATTGTAGATGAATATAAATTTATTTAGATTTAAATATTGAATTATGAAACTTATTAATAATTTGTCTGTAATAAATTTAATTAAGTTATAAAATTTGTTTAAACTTGTGTTATTTATTTAAAATATATTATTTTAATCACTACCAGTTTAATTCTGATTAAATTACTATTGAACTATTGAAATTTAAACCAATATTTTATTCAATTTAATATTCGATTCGGTTGTGAAAAGATTTATCTAAACCGTTCTAACACTTAAAATATGAAATCCACCCAATTATAATGATTAAATTGAATATATATATATATATATGTTACGTACAATCTTCCACAGAATTACACAACTCCATTACATTTCACTCTCCACTGTTGGTCAAAACAAAAAAATTACATTTCACTCTCCACAAGTAGTACAAAACTTAAAATAAAGAGACCTTACATTTCATATGTATCTTAATTTTTATGCAATCTTCAAACACAATCATACAAATCCAACACATTTTATCACATGACAGAGCAAAACACAAAATCAACATAAAGAGACCACTACAAGATCCAAAGCTGATCATGAACTGCAAATGTATCATATAATTTGCTGATTTCATCTCCAAATCTGAAACAAACTAAGAATTAATCAACAGCCCAATTTAATTCTAATTAATGCCAAATATAGGTACCTGATGAAATGAGATGAGGCTTTCCATTCCAGTGGGCCTTTTCCCCATGTTTGGACATTCTTCTATGTACTATTGATTCCCTCCCAGCTTTGACAATGCCTGGTTTAGCTTTGGAAGCCATGGGAGACAATCTTGGCGTATGTTTGGACAATCATATATAACATGATTACCAGACAGGAGGTGGTTGTTGGGATAGCCTGGGTAAACCTTTCTTAGATTTGGCAAGCTTATGAGAATCAAGTGGTTTAGTTTGGGAAATAGTTTTGGCTGAGAATCTCCACCATCAACAACCCTATCAAGTTCACAGCAATTATGTATCACCATTGTCTCTAGCGAATGACAACGAGAAGCCATTAAAAAAGAGAACAAACATCTCAATTTGTTGCAGTGTCCTATCCAAATCTTCCTGAGTTCGGGGAAGAAAACTTTTGGGGAAGAAGCAGAAGAAAGGTTTTCAACTGAATCTGAAGAAAACAATCCCTCCCATTCCTCACATTCTGTTACTTTGAGTTGCCGCAACTTTGGTAGGCTTGTTGGAACAGTAGTACAGGGAAAGATGGCTCTCAATTTTGAGCATTTCCACAATGTAACTTGTTCAAGTCTGTCAAATATCAGAGTCTGCATGGGGGCCTTCCAAATATATTCCAACTCTGCTAGATTGATTAATTCTATGTAACACAACAACGAATTAACCTCCCGTACTCTATCATTCTCATTTTTCTGTAAAGTAAATGAATTCAACAACTAGATGTCAGTTCGAAATTGAATACTAAACCTACAGACTTTTAATTAAAAAAAAAAGAAGGCAGGGTAAAAGGGAAAAAAAAAAAGAGTTTCATGCCAACAGAAAAAGAACAGCATTAAAAATTATTTTTGACAAAAATACAAAATAGAAAAGATCAAGTGTTGTTTTGACGAAGTAACACTAATTGTAATGTGCAAAGTTGTTGGGCAAAATAATTAAAGAAAAAAGTAATTTTTTACATGGTAATTTGAAGAATGAGTATCAAATTCATATATACATATATAAAAGAAAATCCATATAAAAATAATATTTTGTTACCTAGAAAAGAGGAAAGCAACTGTCCTTTAGCTGATTCTTTGTGGTTTTATTTCCTCACTTGTAACAGAAAAAAAATAGAAAAGAAAACACACACACACACACAAGTAGTTTAATAATTAATATGTAATGTAAATTTAAAGCTCTATAGAGATCTCTTAATCGGTGGTAAAAAAAAGAAGTGATCTCTTAATAAAGAAGACTGTTGTATAGGTGGAAAATCTCAAATGAAAAAAAAAATGGTTCTTGCCTATTATTGTTGATATATAAACTTTTTGAATACTAACAATATATATATTATTTGATAATAAAACAATTTTCAAAAAAAATTTAAGAGCAAGCATTCAAATCATTTCTAGTATGCAATTTTTGGCAAGTACCATCTTTTCAATAGGGATTTTGTGTATGGCACTTACGTTTGTAGAATCTTGTATATGATGAACTGACTCCTTGTTCTCAAAACTTGGGAAAATCTCTCTCAGCTTTGGCAAACTTTCTAGGGTTAATGAATTCAACTTGGGGAAGCAAGCACTGGCAGAAGAAGCCGAAAGGTTTTTAAGGGAATCTGTAGAAAAGATTCCCACCAATTCACTGCATTTTCTTACATCAAGCTTGCTCAGCTCTGGCAGGTTCATGAGAATAGCAGGGGTGAAGATACTTGTCAATCTTGGGCAATTCATCAATTCAACTCGTTCAAGTCTATGAAGGCTCAGACTTTGTGTGGGACCCTTCCAAATGAATTCCAACTCTAGCAGATCATCTAAATATAATTCACACAATTCAGAATTCAACTTCAAGTGTTCTTGTGTTACAACGTGGTCACCATCAACTGCTCCTCTGACTTGGAGTTCAAAAATACCTTCATTTTTTCTGCAGCTTTGAATTGATAGACTTTTCAAATTTAGGAAACCTTGCAAGTGTTGAGCAAGTACCTGATTTTGTAGCTGCTTTAAGTCTAAAGTCATCATCCACACTTTGTCATTCTCATTTCCCTGTAAAATAAACATATTAACTAGTTAGAGGACAGTCTAAGAAATGGATGAATCAAAAGAATTTAAACCCAATTAATCTCCATAGTCTCACCGTTGCACTTGGATGAATCTGTTGAGGGAAAAGACTAATTGGTTCATGCATATCACGGAACAAAATTTTTGTTAAAGAAGGCACATAGACCTCAAACTCCATTGGATCCCTGTTTTCATTCCTTCTATGGTCATCCTTCCTTCCTCCAATTACATACTTCAACTTAGGAGTGCTTCTCACATCCAAAGACTCCAATCTTAGTAGACTTTGGGCAAAATAGAGTGGCAGAATGGATCTCAACTCGGCACAAGAATCAACATTAAGGATTCTTAAATTTTGAAACTCCATTGATGAAGTCCTTGGAGTACTGTTACTATCAGCAGCATTTTCTTGTTCCTCACTTTCTGCTATGATATCCTTCAAATGACCGCATCCACGTATATACAATTTCTCTAACACCACTAGACTTTGAGCAATGGATGGTGTGAAAATTGATAACTTTAGCATTGGACAGGCATCCAACTTTAGTGTCTTAAGACAACTTAGATTGGAGGAGTTTGGAAAGCATATGTCACGCAATTGGGGACAATTTTCTATGCATAGGTCTTGTAACTTTTGGAGAGAGCAACTGATAGATGAATCGTGGAATACTCGTTCAAGATCATTCATTTCACTCAATCTTAAAGTAATCAGGTTGGAGAACACTTGTTTTGTTTGAGGAGTGTGGTCATCAAGGTTATCGACAATGACCTTTCTCTTTGGACAACATAAAATCACTAAGTGCTTTATCTCGGAATTTATATCTATATCCCATGTATAATTCTCCATCCAAAGGATGTTTGCTCTAAGAATGAGATCTTTCAGTGATGAACTTAGATCAGAGATATTGAGGCCGTTTATACTTAGAGCTCTTAATGCTTCAACGCAATCATCAAGATATTCTAGTAGTGAAGGAGATCCAAGACCAGCAAAACTGCATGCGGGATCACAGATAACATACCTCTCCAATTTTGGAACACAGAAATCTTTTGGGATTGTAGATGCCCTATCCCATAAATATAATTCTTGAAGGTGTAGACATTTTTGAATTATTTCATAAGGACTTTTCTGAATTGAACAACCAAACAAATCCAAAAGTTTCAACTTTTCCATAGCTGCAATTCCAACAGGTAATTCATCGAAAGAGGAACCACGCAAGTCAAGAATCTCCAATCTTTTCAGTTTATCGAGGAAAAAGATGTTACCCAATGCAATTCCTCTGAGGCATAAGGTGTGAAGATTTGTTAACGACACAATTGACTGCATGTTTAACCACCGAGTCCTTTCTTGTCGAAAAGTATTCCACGTAAAGCTAAATTGTATTAGTGCCAAGATTTTGAGTGCTTCTACTCCTCTAAAATCATCAATGAACTCTTTAGGATGAAGCAATAGAATCTCAAGTGTTGGACAACGCAGTTGATTAAAGGGCATAAAATTCTCATCCAAGTTCCATAATGATATCACCTTCGTACCTTTAATACTTTCATTTTTTTGTAAAATTTTTGAAACCTCATGGCTTTCCACCAAAAATGCTTTACGTCTCTTGCCAAAAAACAAGGCCACATCTCGAACCACATCATGCATTTTAGCATATGCCTGCTCTTCAGTAGGCATTAACAAATGATAATCTATTAACTCCTTTATAGTTAATAAAATCTTTCTCCTTGTATCCTCCATTGTATCAACATTCTCATCTAGCTTAAGTATCCCCCTGCCGAATCGAATTAAATCTTCTTTATTGATTTTACAGTCTCCAGGAAACATTGAGCATAATAAGAAGAGTGACTTCGCTGTTGGACTCGGCAAATTATCATAACTCAATTTGATACATGCATAAAGGCTCCTCAAATCCTCTTCAACATCCGATGGTTGGGTATGTTGTAGTTTCCATAGTGCCGTCACCCACCCTCCAATACGTTTTTCCTTCAGTGTGCTTCCCACTGCCACAATTGCAAGGGGCAGCCATTTACACTCATCATCGATTTTCCTTCCCACGGAATCATACACATTTGGTGAGTCAGTTATGTTTGCATGCATCTGGAGGAAAGCCCATGCATCCTCCTTATTTAAGAGAGGCAATTCAATTTTGTTATCACAACCCATAGAGTCGTGTACGCTTCGAAGGCGAGTGGTTAACAATATACAGCATCCTTCATCAAGTGGAATACCAATATCTTCAAGGCTTAGCTTGCTTTGCAAATTATCCAACATTATAAGAATCTTCCTATATTTCAATTCAGTCCGAAGCATTTCTGCTGTACACTGCTCGTGAAATTCCAAACCTACTTGCTTTGCTATATCCTGTTGAATGATTTCAACATTTGGAGGTTTTGAAACATTCACTACCACCACCTTATTAAAAAGCTTCATTTCATCAACTAATTTCTTACCCACCTCTTTTGCCAATGTGGTTTTACCCGAGCCCACCATGCCATATAGTCCCACCACCTTGTTCTTGTCATCTCTAATTGCCTCCAAAAGATTATTATAGGTTGATTTCCTTGATTCGAATTCCACAAACTCTTTGGAAGTAAAGTGAGTGATTCCAGGAAGTTCAATGGGATAGGAAAATGGCTCAAAGTTGGAATTGTTTTTGAGCTCCATTATCTGCTTAGCCTTATTTGCCATTTGTTTTGACGTAGAATACTTGAGCGACATGTTAAAACGTTTTTTACCTCCTCCTTCAGCCTCTTGTTGCAGCTTTTGCACCTCCTGTAGAATAGCCTCCACATCATTCAACCACTTCTTCACAGTAAACGTTATTTCTTCATTTTTTCGAGCAGCTTCTTCCTTACGCTTCTTCACTTCTACTAGTTTTGACATCAACTCAGCTTTCACATTCCCAATGTCTGCCATCTAATGCAATATAAAATGCAATCGTAACTAATGCAATCCCTAATACGTACAAGTTAATGGTATATGCATAACATACTCCTAATACTTCAATAAAATGTTGTGATCATTAAGTTACTGGTCCTTAATATGAGGGCATTTACAGAGGATCTTCATATTCTTTAATATAATGGCATTTTCAAAATTTAGTGAAATAGTAATAAATAATTTCTAAGAAGTTTGATTGAAAGATACCAGAGTAAAAAGAGAAACCTGCATCTGGTTTTAATTAATTTGAAAAAAGTTTAGGATAAAGTACCAAGAGAAAGCAATAAAGAAGAAAGGTGTCCGTGTGGCTTATATTTGAAACATAAAGGATATTTATGAGGGGAAAATAACAAATGTGAGAAGTCCTGGAGGTGTGACAAAGGATTTTCCTATAACGATACGCTTACATCAAGGATCTTCCTTGAATCCATATCTGTTTGATCTGGTTTTGAATGTTCTAACAGAATATATATAGAAAGAAATTCCAAAGTGTATGCTCTTTACAGATGATATAGTTTTAATTGAGGACTCAAGAGAAGATGTCAACTCTAAACTTGAGTTATGGAGATACATTTTGGAATTAAAAGGTTTTCGTTTGAGTTGAAGCAAGACGGAATATATTCATTACAAATTTAATAAGAGACCAGTTAGAAATGATTTAGAAGTAAAAATTGGAGAGTAAACCATTTCAGATGTGTCAAAATTTAGATATTTGGGGTCGATTTTATAAAGTGATAGTGAAATTGATAGGGATGATATGCATAGGATACAAGTTAGGTGATTAATTTTGTGACCGCAAGGTACTTACTAAACTTAAAGGAAAATTTTATCGAACAATTATAAGGCCAGCAATATTATATGGTAGTAAATGTTTGATTTTAAAAGGACAACAAGAGCATAAAATAGAAGTAGCAGAGATGATAATGTTGAGATGGATGTGTGGTCATATAAAATTAGATAAGATACGAAATGACTGTATATGAAGAAAAGTTGGAGTGGCATCTATTGAGGAGAAAATTGTGAAAAATCATTTAAAGTGGTTTGAGCATATACAAATAAGAGGGCAAGAGGAGCCAATAAGGATAATTGATCAAATGGCTTGGAACCTTATTAAAAGAAGTAAAGGAAGACTAAAAAGAACACTAAGAAAAATTATAAGGAATTAATGATCTTTTGAGAAATAATTTATCTTAAGAGATGGTATTTGATAGAGTCTATTAGCATTGTATAATCCATGTAACTAACTTCACATAGTGGGATAAGTCTAATGTTGTTGTTATTGTTGTATTAATAAATAATTTCTATAAATGCCCTTAATAAATGCCCTTAATAGTTTTAACATTCTTTCTCTAAACATTAATATGAATAGAAATTAATGGATTTTATTAAAGATATTTTATAAATCTTATATTAATTTTTTACAAAATCAATACTTATAACTAATTTTAATTCATTTATTTAATTTACGTAATTTAATTAAAAGGCTTATATACAAAAATTGGAGGGAGTAGTAATTTGTTGTTTATCGAGTGACAAATTAGTGATATTAGTGGTTTTTCTTTTTATTAACATTTTAACTAGTTATCTATTTTCTATTTTAGTCTTTTGTAACAAAATCAGATTCACTGTGATACATGTATGTACGTACGTACATATGTTACTCATTTATTTGCTTTTCTCAATGTGGCTTTTGCAATTTTTTTCCCTGACCAGATTGTGGCTTTTGCAATTAGTAGTAAATGAAAAGAAAAAAAGATAGGCAAATTAAATAACATTATTATCCCGAGTCTCCCTACTGCCATTTTTTTTGTCTAGAACATGACAATCATGTAGTGCACAAGACACTCATTAGAGTTGTGTAATAATGCTTGTAACTCAATCCAACCCAAATCCATTGGGCCAACAGGTTGGTGGAGCTAGGCTTCAGGCCAAGTATTATTGGCCTAACCAGCTATATATATAATTTACTATATGATTATCATAAATTTTTTTTAAGATTTTAATATTTTAATTTTATTTAAAAATTTAAATTTATTTATTAATTTAATATTATGTAAAAATAATGTATAATTATTAGGTATTTATAACTTTTAAAAACATTATTTTTTATTCTAACATTTTGCAAAGAAATATATTTTTAGATTAATCTGTATATTTTTTGGTTAAAAGTAAAGTTATTTTTTTACTTTTTTTTATGTTTTAAAAAAAATTATTCAATATCGGATTGGGCACTCATAAACACTCCTAAGTCACTCATATTTGGTTGAGACGTACTTTGCATGAAATATTTAAAATTATATCAAGATAAAATGAGTGGGTAGAGCTAACATATATATATATATATATGTATAAAATAATATAATATAATATAATATAAATTTTTAAGGAGCTGTACTGTTTACCTATATGGGATCTAGTGGAATGCAACGTCTTATCATCTAGTGTATTATTTACTGATGTTATTGATGATTTTACTTTTTCTACTTTAAACAATTAAATTGTTTTCCAAATTTTCTATCACTTTCAAAAATTATGTATCTATGTCCAAGTTTGAAGCTGTTTCATTTAATGTAAACATCTAAATAATAAACCTCATCAGTGTTTTGTTTCTAATATTCCCATGAGAAAAGAAATATAATTTTAAGACATGAAAAATAAATAACTTAAATAATGTTATATTAATTTACCTGTAATATGAATTGATGATAACTTTGGTGATTATTTTTTGAGCCGCAGAAGAATGAACGCAAAGCAGAAAGATGATGACGGAAGCCAAGTCTGAGAATACCGACAATGTAGACGAAGAATCTTGCAAAAAAAGCAGTTATGTATTATATATATTGCAATTATATAACATGGGAATTTTTTTTAACGAAATTAAAAGTATTTCTTGTGTATTGCTCAAAATATATACATATCTAGAAAATCAAAATTAATTATTAGACAGTGTAATTAAAGTATACTTTTAAATTTATTCTCCATCATATTTCAAAACTGTTATTATTTTTAAATTAACACTCACTTGTATATAGCAGAAAGAGAAATTTTCGTTAGGGAAAAAATAATGCAATGTAAATAATAATAATAATAATAATAATAATAATAATAATAATAATAATAATAAAGAAGTAAAGTTTCAATTGTTAATCACTTATTGAAAAGTTATTCAAAATGGTTGTTACGATTATATGAATGATATATAACAAGAGATTGAGAAAATTTTCTTAAAACAAAATTATTGAAATCTACCCCACATCTTTCCTCATTCCTACTCGATCTAAAGGCATTAGGCCCTTTTGTTAAACAAAACATTAAAAAAAATTATATTATCAAGTTTTTTTATGACAAATTATGACAGAGTAAAAGATTAAAATGAAGATAAAAAAAAAGTGGTTAATGTTACTTAAAGTTTAGCAAGATCTAAAGCAAAATAAACGAGAGAGAGAGAGAGAGAGAAGAGAGAGAGAGATTATTTCCAAATTTTGAATATATAATTAAGATTATTATAAATGTTTATTTTTTTGTTGCCCAAAATTTTTTTTAAACTGAATTATAAATGTTAACTGGAAAATAACCCATATGATACACGGATTGTTCTTACTAACACATTTAAATATTAAATCTTATAATTGCAAATCCTACCAACTCGTTTAAATATTTTTTTTTATCAAAATCTTGTCTAAATATTAATGTGTGGGCATTGTACTTTTTTTTAATAAACTCATATTATATGTAATTACATGTCTATTAATTATTCAATACTATGTTCTTCTGTATGTACCATCCTTTATTTGATATCCGTATATATTTTGAAAATCTATTATTGTTAATAAAAGTGGTGAAATTGATTGTTTTCAATATATGTTTAGAATATTCACGGTCAAATAGGTATGGTGAAGTTGGATTAAGTAAGCCACATAGACCATGAATCATGTAATTACTTACAAATTCAAATAGTTTGAGATTTTTATATTTGTCAAGAATTTATTGGGCTTATAAAATTTGAATACTCGATTTATTTATTTTTATTAGTAAAAAAATAAATCAATATTCTAAAATTAAATATGAAGCTATTCTTTTCTTTTTAGAATGATTGTCATAACTTGTATGATAGAAAAAATGAGAGTTATAAACTCTGAATAATGTAAATATACTTACAATTATCATTTTAAATATTAGTAATAAATTGGATGAATTATACCTTTAATTAAAAAAATGACAATTATGAATTAGAATTTTTTTTACAAAAAATATTATTATAGTACAAACCAAAGAGCCATGGATGTTTATGTGTAGGTGGCCAAAAATGAATTAATTGTAATTCTTTTAAAATTATTAAAGAGAAATAATATGACATTCATTAGTCAATTCAATCAAGAATAAATGTGGTTCCATTGATTTAGAATTTAAATAATTGTCCATCCATATTTTATTAATTTATAGATGAAAATTGCATCATAGTAATTAATATGAATATGAAAATGCAAGAGAGAATTAAAATATCATTATTATGTATACATTTTTATCTATATATACTTTCTCTATTCCTAAATAAGCGATCTTTCGAACAATTTAAAAATAATTCTAAAAAGATTGATATTTCAAATTAAGAATCCAAGTTAAATAGTTTCAAATTATGAAAAAAATTATACAATTTATGCATGAATTATTTTGCAAACTGAAATGCCATTTTAAAATTAATTAAAGCTATACGTGAGGAATTTTAAATTTTAAAATGTAATAATGGCATAATATATTCATTATCCAATCAATAATAAATTTCAAAATTCAAATTGGTTTATTGAAATTATGACATTAATGGTTATAAAGTGGTATTATAGTAACTAACTCAAAAAAAAAAGAAAAGAAAAAGAGTCAAATGAAGTGGCATGAAGATGTGGCATATACAAAAATAAAAAGACACATGTTACTTGATTGTGTGGCATTCCATATAGACATGTATTAAATTAGAATAAATGCAGTATTAATGTCTTTCATCTCTAATTTTATATATATAATAGATTTCATTTGCTCATAAAAAGCAAATCTAAAAATAATATTTTATTTATTTTAAGAGGAAAAATAAAAATTGTATTTGATCAAATTATAAATTATATTTATTGAAGCTAAAATAGTTTACTTAGGAGTAAAAAAATTTCAAATAACATAAATTCAGTATAATATTAAAAATCGTCTAGCACATTCATTTCTTTAATTTTCTAATATTCTCTTACATGAGAAATTTAATTTAAAAGCCAAGAAAATAAAGGATCTTGTAATGCCCCAAAAATAAACATTGTAATCTGTTAGATAGAAATATAGATAATTAATAATATAAGAATAATATAATACAAAAGTATTAATAAGAAATTAGAAATTGAAAGATAAATATAAATTATGATATTCAAAATAAGATAAATTATTTATCAGCTGGAAACTATTTAAAATAAAATCTTATTTGAAATAAAATTATTTATTCTTGATGAACTCCGACGGGAGACCAAACTCACCTAAATTTTATTTTACCAAAAAAATTTTATTTATAAAGAAATTAATCGTATTCAATTATTTGTATAGGTCAAATGTGGAAAAAAAAATTTCCCTGCGCATTTATAGCTATGAGACTTATTATCCAATAATTTGGCAAAAAAAAAAAAGATTTGTCTAATAATAAAGTTCAGCAAATTCTAAAAATTTAATAAATGAAAAAAAGTAGAATATTTATCCCCTTATTTACCTCACACTTTGCAATCAAATAAGATGATAATAGAAAAAATTCCAGAGGAATCACCCTGAAATCAGAACCAAATTGTGAGATGCCTGCCTGCAAGAAAGATATATATTATGGTTAGTTATATTGAAGAGTTGAAATTCTATATATAAAATTCTTTAACACTTTTTGTATAAAAGAAAGAAAACAAATAAACCTCGCACGATCTAAATTACTTTTTGTATAACTCCTCAATCAAATTTCATATGAAATTTACAATAAATAACTTTAGACTGTCCTTATATATTCAATCTCATATGATTCATTTTTCAGGATGATCTCAATAGCAAGGAAAAAATGTTCCGACTTCTCCCGCAAATGTATACTTCCAAAAATAAATATTCCAACAAATGTTGTTCTAATAAAATTATTTGATGATCATTCTTTTTTTTTATAAGTCGGAATAATATTTGATGATCATTCTGAGACGAAATAATATACGAGTACTAATTTACCGGATTTGATAGTTTACAAAATTTTGAATTTACAGCAGTTTATAAATCGTAAGAGTATCACCTCTATTATTTTAAGAAGAAAACTAAAGATTCTAATTATCCAATGAATAAATTAAATTGATTCAAACTAAAATGATTTATTGACGCACACAGAATTTAATTGGTATAAAAATTAGGTATATTCAATATAATATAGGAAAACAGCTAACAGATTGAGTATTTAATTTCCTAATATTATTTTGAGAGACAAAAAATCAATTTAATAACCAATAGAACAAAGAATCTCCAAGGTGATATTTACCTGTAATATAGATAGATGACCTTAATGATAGGTTAAGAGCCAATGAACTGCAAAGAAGAGCAGAATTAAACGACACGAGAGATCAACCAGAACAAATTATAATTGATAAGAAATGCGAATGCCTATAAGATGATTGGCCTATTTAAATAAATGCATTGTGAGAATTTGTTCTTTACTTGAGATGTTCAATAGATATTCATTCATTCCTTTACGATGACTTACAAGTAAGTTATTCCATTTTGACTGTTTTACCTACGTTTGTTTTGCAATATTACATATATTGCTTTCATGTGGGTTAATTTAATTTTATGTGTTCCTTCCTTGAAGAGGAAGAAAATAAAATGTACTTCATTCTTCTTTAATTTGGGCCAAAGTAAAATTAAGTGTTCAGCAAAATTTATGTCAGAGAGAAGAAAGATGATGGAATATATAAGTCATTAATCTTCAAGCATATGTCTGAAAACACAAAAGAAGTTATTCCATGCATCTTATTCAAGGAACCTATTGGCAGCACTTATGATAAAACTCATGCATTTTTTACTTTTCTTTCTCACAATTAAATTCAAATATATATATATATATAGTATGTTTGATTGTTAATGTATCTTTAATTTTCCAGTACTGATTTTGATGATATTTCATAAATAATTGATCATGCATGTAATAATGTATTCCTATGCTATGATTGATACACACTTTATGAGCTTATATTAGTAAAAAAATAGTCAATTAATTTTGTTTCCTGGTGAAAATGAATATGGAATTCTAGCCCATAGTTGTACTAAATTGAAACATTAAAAAAAATGATAATGCTTCGTATAAGAAATCAACAGTAGATTCAACATCTAAATAATTCAATTCTCAATATATCATTTTTGAATTGGCATCTCCTGCTTATACAAATAAACAAGTCTTGTAAATAAAATAGAAATCCACACATACAATTATTACGTTGAATTTGTATCTTGTATACAATCTTCCACACAATTACACAACTTGAAATGAATTAAGCGGCGTTGTTACTTTGAATATGTATCTTGTAAAGTTGATGATGATCTTGAACTATTTTCTTTGATTAAAAGTAAAAAAAAAAAGATATTGTTTCATATTTGACATAATAATTTGAAGAAATAGTATCAAATTGATACATTAAGGGCAAAAAGCAACAAATTCAGTTACAGATAATATTTCACTATTTTAAATAAATAAAAAAAATCCAAAAGTAGTTTAATAATTAGTATATAGCATAAATCCAAGACTTCAGAAGTTTAAATAATAAAATGATTAATATGGTTGATTATTGGGATATATATTTTTCCCGAACACACACACACACTATCTCTCTTTCTCTGATAACAAACACGAAATTTTGTGAATAAAATTCAATGTATTAAAATTAAATAATATATATATGATGACAATCCAAAAATTGAATACTAAACCAACAAATTTTTAATGCAAAAGAAAAAAATTGTCTTAAAAACAACCTTGACTAAGTACTTCCCAAAATAAATATATTGCAAGCAGGTGTCAAAACGAATAACATTAGCAATTTTTTTTTTACGAAAATAAAAAACTAGAAAAGAAAAGATAAAGTGTGGCATTTGACAAAGTAGTACTAGTTATTGAATTGTAACGTATAAAATTCTTTCACAAAAACTTCGAACAGACAAAAGTGGTATAGTTTTGTATTTAACATGTAATCTGGAAGAAAACCTATAAAACTACTGCGTGCCAGTGTGATCTTGATAATTACAAGACCAAAACTTTAATAAACTTAGAAAATAACCTCTGAGCATCTATGTCGCGTAATTTCCAAGCTCTGAAGTTTCACACAAGAAGAAAACTGCTACATAGTAGAAATTATTATATTTACTTTCTTCTTTCCCAATTTTTCAGACTCGACCCCATTAAAAAAATCTCTTTAATATGTGAAATTTTGAGCTGACGCGTGAACACTAAATTGTTTTTTAATCAGCAAGCTTCAATAAATAATTTCCACAATATATTGTTGGTAATATTAGAAATTGTAAGGTACACAACTATTTTATTGACAAAAAAAAACTGAAAACAAATAAAGAAAGATAATAATTTGAGAAAAGGCGGAAATCGAATTCATCTTAATTTCAAAAGGCAACAAATTCAGTTTTCAAAGAACACATTATCATCTGGCCAAAAAAAAAAAATAACATATCATCATTTGAAAAATACTTTTTTCCGCTAATGCATCAGCACTTGTTATTTCTAATTAATAAACAATTCTCAACGAGCTAGTTGTCTCTAGTCAAGAAGGATGTTGAGTGCAACACTTACGTTTGGATAATCTTGGGTGTGATGAAAGAACTAATCCTTATACTCAAAGCCTGGGAAAATTTGTCTCAGCTTTGGCAAGTTTCTGAGATCTAATCTATTAAGTTTGGGAAGCAGAAGATGATAATCACCTGTGGCTTCTTCACCTTCAAATCCCTCAACAATCCCCTCAAGTTCTAATGAAGATAGCCACATCATAAGGGAAAATCCATTTCACTTTCTTGCAATATAATATCTTAATCTTCCAAAAAGTTTGGGACAGCAAACATTAGGGGAAGAAGCAGAAAGGTTTTTAACTGAATCTTCAGAAAAGATTCCCTCCCATTCCTGAGATTCTCTTACTCTTCAAGCTCCCTCACTTTGGTAGTCTTGAAACCAATAGTAAAGGTGAAGATTGTTCTCAATTTTGAGCAACGAGTCTATGAAGGGGATCATGACAACATGCAGGTCGCGGATGAGGTGCAGGAGACTCAATCAGCTCGAAGAAGTAAAAGGTCTAGACACGTGCCTGGACATATGTCAGAATATAAAGTAGACTTGCCAGCTTCGATAGCATATTCACAATCTACCCCTCCAAACAATAAAGTCACGGCACACCCTTTATCCAATTGTGTCTTACAATAATTTTTCCTCTTCATACAAGGCTTTCCTGGCAGCAATAACGTTACAGCGAGAACCAAGAGCGTTCGCTCAAGCAGACACAAGCATTGGCGTGAGGCCATGAAAAACGAGATAGAAGCACTTGAGTGAATTAAACAAGACTTGGTCTTTACAAGAGTTACCACTGGGAAAGAAGTCAATAGACTCAAAATGTGTGTACAAGATTAAATACAAGCCAAATAGAGAAATAGAGTGTTATAAGGCAAGGCTTGGTGCAAGAGGTTTCACTCAGGAAGAGGGTGTTGATTCTCACAAGATATTCTCTCCCGTAGCTAAGCTCGTGACAATGGGAACACTAGTGGCAGTTGCAGCAAAGAAGAATGGCATGTTCGTCAACTAGATGTGAACAATGCGTTTCTCCATGGAGATCTAGATGAAGAAGTCTATATGAAGAGAGATACCACAAGGTTTTGCATGAAAGTGGGAGATATAGTGTGTCTTTCACATAAGTCTTTATATGGCCTCCGCCAAGCATCCCGCAACAGGTGCCAAAAGTTTACCAAAGCTCTAATCAGTTGGGTTCAAGCAGTCAAAATCTGACCACTCACTCTTCCTTTATAATAATGGAGAGGCTGTTTTAGTAACTCTCATTTATGTTGACAACATCATGTTGGCACGTCAAGACATCATCAAGATGCAAAAAATAAGAAGTATTTGCATGAGCGATTTAGCATCAAAGATTTGGGTGTGCTAAAGTACTTTGTAGGAGTAGAGATTGCACGTTCCTCTCAAGGCTTTGTGCTCAATCAACGAAAATATGCATTGAATATCTTGCAAGAAACTGGAATAGAAGCTTGTCATCCTAGCAACTTTCCCATGGAACAGCACTGCAAGCTTCATGATGAGAAGAAAGACCAGAAGGTGGATACAAGGTAGTAAAGGAGGCTCATTGGAAGATTGCTCTATTTCACAGGAACACAACCTGATTTAGTGTACTCAGAAAATGCGCTAATTCAGTTTGTCTCTTCACCACAACAAGTTCACGTAACCGCTACTAAACGAATACTTCGCTATCTCAAAGCAATTACACCTGGGCAGGGCATCGTGTTGAATTGTGCAAGTTGCCATGCAACTCGAAGGCTATATATGCATTGGTTATTTGATCATGTTAAGAAATTCACCCATCCCGTGGAGGTCCAAAAATGGCAGTCAGTCGTGGCTAGATCGTCTACCGAAGCAGAACACCGAGCAATGGCTTCTAATTTAGCGAAATAATATGGTTAAGGTCACGCAGATTGATACTACACCACTGTATTGTAATAATCAAGTAGCTGTACATATCAGGATGAATCCAGTGTTCCATGAGTGAACCAAATATGTTGGAATGGACTATTATTTTTGTCAGAGAAAGAGTTCAATCCAAGGAAGTCTTGCCACTTAAAATCAAGTCAGGAGCTCAGCTAGCAGATATGTTCACGAAGGCTCTTGGTGGTGATAAGTTATGTATGCTGGGCAGCAAGTTGGGCATTGGAGATTTTCATGCTCCAACTTGAGGGGGAGTATTGGACATGATGTAATGGGCCTGATGCCCACATAGCCCATGGACAAAGTCCTAAATCATTCTAGATATGTATATTAGTTAATATACGATATCATATCTATTGTAATCTTATAGGACGTTTATGCACTGTATATATACTTGTATTGATACATGAATGAAATTGCATCACGATTTTATATCCTAAATTCTTTTGCCAACTAGCATTAAGAATAATTAATATGTAAAATATTATTTATATATATATATATATATAAACACACACAAATAAATGTCTCCTTTTATTAAAATATTTCGTAATAATAATAATAATAATAATAATAATAATAATAATAATAATAAGCTCTTCTACATTCTATAATTAAGTTATTTTTATTTTCAAATTTACATTATAAAATGATCATTGAAATAATTGTTATTTTTAATTATATTTTTCCTTCTCATTTTTATTTATTTTAATAATTTTTATCTTTGTTATTTTTGATTTATTTAAAACTTATTTTTAAATAATAATATCATAATTTTTTGTCTTGATGATTGTACTTGAACAATTTGGTTAAATAATTATTGTTAATATGTTGTGGATATATTTATTTCTAATTTGTTCCATTTCAAGTTCATTATTTTTAATATATAGCTTTATTTTATTTCTTGCTCACATTAGAAACTTCAACTATGGAAAAATTATAAAAGCCATGAAGATGGGTAGTCTAAATTTCTTTTACTTTTCATATATATCTTTAATTCATTTTAATCATTAGCTGTCCAACCCAAATTAGATCTTGATTCAATTATTGAATCTTCAATTGGTGCTCTCTCCGGTTTGATGTCCGGTTTGGTTATGATAATATTGCCTTTACCTATCTTTTCTTTTTTGTTTTTATAAAACCAAAACCCTTAACCCCACAAAAAAAAAAAGAACTCTTAACACCTATCCAAAACCTCTTACTCCCTTAAGTTAATAAAAACTACTAGAATATTGTAAACTTTAATATTATTTAATCAAAATGTTCTTAATTTAAATGATCTTTTAAATGATACATTTGATATTAATTAATGAAGGATAAAATAGTAAAACAAGCAATTAATACTTCATTAAATTTTTAAAGTGACATATACAATGAAAAATTTCAAAACCCCAAAGTGACAATTTTTACAAATAAGAGGAAGTATATTATAAGCAACCAATCAATTTTGTATTTCTTGAATAGTTAGTGCGCTTAATAGCTTGTGATAAATAATTGAATTTATTAGATATTTAATTAAATTAAGATAATAAGAATATATTTAAAAATTTACTATAAAAACTTGGAAAGTAGAACTTTCTTAGACTTTATTTAGGAAGTAAAATTTCTTGAATTAAATACAACTTCCCATAGAATTATATCTTTCTTTTACAACCAAGCAAAAACAATTAATGTATTTCCTGAAAAGTTAAGCTTCCCTTTTATTTTACCTATTCCAATTGACCATTAAGTCTAATTTTAAGTACATGTATGTATATGTCAATATATGAATTTTTGTATATTATAATTCAAATCTATCTTCACAATTAATAAAAAATTTTAATGAGTAAAAATTATATATAGCTAGCATGAGGGATGAGGGGGACGCTGGTGGGGAAAGAGAGTTTTGACACTGAAACAGAAGAAGCCTGCCGGGGTTGAATCTTCTGTGTTTTTTTTCTTTTTTTTAAAAAATTGATTGATTGATTAGTTTTAAGATTAATTAATGATAGAACTTTTTAGCCCTTAGTGATGGTCGTATTGTATTACTAGGCCCTTAAATCTTTGCTTGGCATTATTGTAAAATGAGGCAACTTAGTAAAGACTGTAATTTTAAAATTATTTATTTATAATATTGTAAAATGTAATAGTATTTTACTAAAATATTTTTAATTTAAATTTTTTATTAAATAATTTATTTGATATTAATAAAGAATAAAATAAAAAAATAAGTAATTAATACTTCATTGAAATTCTAAAATAATAAATATTGTGAAAAATCTCAAAAGTTATAAAGTAAAATTTTTGTACGGAGGAAGTAGTAATAATCTACCCATTCATGTTTGCCAGAATAGTAGAAGCTCTTGCCTCTTAAATAAGTAGTTGAAAATTCAATACTCAATCTTTATATATATATATATATATGAAACAAACTTAGTTAGGAGATATTTATTATTTATTCTCAATATTCCTAAGGGGATTAGTCTTCTAGGAATTATCTTAGTGTAGGATCCAAAAAAAAAAATAGTAGCTGTATGTAAGGTTGAGAGTCTCCATGCCGTCACTTGGTTTACTTGTTCAAAATGTATCAATTTAATCTAATATTAATGAAATTTTATTGTCTTAATTGGATCTCTCATTTTGTTAATTCTCCACCCATGATTCAACAATTACTAAACAGTCACCTAAAAAAAAAAGCTGTTTTTTGGACGTAAAAAAAATTAGAAGCATGCATGATACGTTACGCCAATAGAATACAAAAACAATGGTCTAAATTAAAAGAATTTTGGTTTTTTCGTTAATAACTATTTGTAACCTGAAAAATAATATTACAAGACAGATCTGAATTATAATGTTATCGAGTCTCAAATTAGGAATTTTTTAAAAGATGTGAAATTTCTTCTAATTAACCCAACCACAATGGGTATGATTTTTTTTAAAACAACTTAAAATTTTTTTTACCAAAAAAACAATTTAATGTTCAATACTATAAATTCAAGTATTGTCAAACTCGAATGTGATATATTTTCTAATATGATTTTTTGTTACAAAAATATTAAGGGCACATTTGAGAATTTTAGACAAAATAAAATTTAATGGTCATTAATGAAACAAATAGAGTGAAATGAAATGGGAGTGAAACATTTCATTGTTTGAGATTTTTATGAACATAAGTAAAGATCTCATTTAAAATTATTGGATAGTTATGATAAAATAGATAATGATAGTTATTATAAAATAGATATTTGTATAAAAAAAATAGATGTAATAGAATGAATTCTTCTTCTTTTTTTTTTTAAATAAGGGGGAAACCAGTAATAGAATGCATTCTAAAATTATTGTCCAAGCGTTGGATAAATTTTGATTAGTTGACTGCGAACACATTGGTTTGAACCCAATTCATTTTAGTTAACTTGAATTCGTTAATCATGAATGCTTTCTATTGATTAATTTAAGGCTTTCTTAGTCAATCGATGACGGTGATCTACTTATTGTCAAATCTTTCTTACAGTCTATAATCTTTATTTATTTATTTATTTTTGGTACAATACAGTCAATAATCTTCAAGTAATGATGTTCCAAGAATTGGGCAAGAAATCTCTTTTTCATATTTGATCACATGTACTACATAATTTTCAAATAATTATAAATTTGTTCGAGTATTACACGACCAGAAGGCATATTTGTAACAAAAGTATCTAGTGTGATTCAATAATTTCAAAAATAAAATATCAAATATTATGCTAGAAAACAACACAGCACATATAAGCCAAATACATCAAATCATAATATTATTTATAATAAATTAAACTATTTACATATTATGAATAGAACAACTCATTTCTTATATAATATTACATAGAAAATAAATCTAGTTTTAAAATACACTTATGTATATATGTCTATATATGAATTTTTGTATATTATAATTCAAATCTATCCTCACAGTTAATAAAAAAATATTATAAGTAAGAACCATATACAGCAAGCATGAGAGTGAGAGAATTGAAAAAAAATGTGTTTAACTCTTACGTTAATAATAATTATATTTTAGACAATTAGGATGACGGACGCTGGTTGTGAAAGAGAGTTTTTTTTAACTCTATAAAACAGGCAAAGCCGGCCATGTCAGAAAGAGGGTTGGATCTGCTGTTTTTTTCCCCTTAATTTGTGGTGAAAGAGAGTTTGGACTCTACAAAACGGACAAAGGCGGCCATGTCAGAAAGAAGGTTGAATCTTCTTCTTGTTTTTCTTTTTATTGATTTGATAATTTTGATTGATTGATGTATTTTAAGATTAATATTAACCATTGAACTTTCAGTGGACAGTGATGGTTGGGTTTTATTATTAGACCTTTAAATCTATGCTTGGCGTTATTGTAAAGCTGTTTTGTGTTAAAATTAGGCAAATTAAATTCATAATTTTATCTATTAAATTAGATTAACCTAAATGATAAAGACTCTCATTTCTTATATAAGTTGTTAAGAATTTGATTTTTAACTTGTGTTAGGTGGGAGAGTTTATCTTTACTCTCTATATCCAAGAAAAATTAGTTCATGCTACTGAAAAATGATAATGATAATTTATACAAAAAAAAAAAAAGGAATTGTCTATATCACGTTATTTATTTGGTCAAAATATATCCATTTACTCTAATATTAGTAAAACTTTATTGTTTTAATTAGATCTCTCATTTTGAAAATTCTCCACCCATCATTCAACAACTACTAAAACAGTTTAAAAGAAAAAAACCTGCTTTGGACATAAAAAAAAAAGAAGCATGCATGATAAGCTACGCCAATAGAATAGAAAAGCAATGGTCTAAATTAAAAGAATTTTTGTTTTTTTGTTAATAATTACTTGCAACCTAAAATAATATTAAAAAATTAATCTAAATTATCGAGTCCCATTTAAGAGATATCAAATTTCTTGTAATCAATCCAACCACAATGGGTAGGATATTTTTTGAAAGCATTTTTTACTAGAAATATTTAATATCCTAAATTCAAGTATTATTAGACTAAAATACCATATCTCTTACTAATAAGATACTAAGACGTTGGGAAATTCATTGAGCATATTGTCCTATATTAAATATCTAGTAGTGTACGAAAAGGTGAGCACCTAGGAGAAGATGGAAAAATGAAGTCTTCAAACTCTGAAACCCAATATAGCTATCTCTATATATATATATATATATATATATATAATATACACAAAATACACTAAGCAATATTTGTAGTTCCTCGTCACTACACTCCCTGTGGTAGGTCCTCACAGTTCTCAGATATGGCGAAAGTGGGTAGGATCAAGCTTGGTTCACAAGGGTTGGAGGTATCGGCCCAAGGACTCGGGTGCATGAGCATGTCCGCTTTCTACGGGGCTCCGAAACCCGAACCCGATATGATCGCCCTCATCCACCACGCAATCCAAAGCGGTGTCACGTTTCTCGACACCTCCGACATCTACGGCCCTCACACCAACGAGATCCTTCTCGGAAAGGTACGAACGATGCGAATTCCCTTTCCTCTAGTTACTTCTTCGTTCTTGATCGATCTGAGTTCATGACAAATCGGATTTGAATTTATCCGGATAGGCTCTGAAAGGAGGCGTGAGGGAGAAGGTTGAATTGGCCACCAAGTTCGGCGCCGTCTTGGCCGACGGCAAGGCAGAGATCCGTGGCGATCCGGCGTACGTGAGAGCCGCTTGCGAGGCGAGCTTGAAGAGACTAGAGATCGATTGCATTGATCTCTATTACGTGCATCGGATTGATACTCGCCTGCCTATTGAAGTCACGGTTCGCTTTTCATTGCCTTCGATCTTCTTCTCTTCTTCATATAATAATAGCGTAAATTACAGTTTAAAGCATGATTTGAGTTACGCTTGAAATCAAATTGATCCATGTGGTTTAAGGTGTATTATTTCGGGATCTTTTATCCAAATTTAATCAAAATAATCACAGTTCAGTGTCATATCTTCGTTTTCAGTTTGATAAGATTTTTGCTTCTTTCAAGGCGTCTTCCTGTTTTATGGGGTGTCCTACTTTGAATTTTTTTTTATTTTTAATATATATATATATATATATATATAGAGACAGAGAGAGAGAGGGGGAGAGCGAGGGGGAGGGGTTGTGGGGAAGGAGAGGGAGGGAGGTAGATTCGCATATTAAAGCAGGAGTATTGAACGGGGTATTTGCACCGGTCAAGAGGCGCTGCTGTTTTGAGATCAGATATGAGATATGACTGTCCACACAAAATATGGAAGGACAAGATTTTATCTTATATTTTTTTTAATTTTTATTATTAAATATTATTTTTTAAAAATTTTACAATTGAGGAATTATTTTTATTTTGTATTTTACTTCTTTTAAAATTAAAAAATATTAAAATTTATAAAAAATTTATAACAAAATCAACTAGGGGGACACAAACTGATTCGTACTTCACCGCAAGGGACAAATTGTAGTTTTTGTTTTTTTGTTTTTTTGTTTTTTTTCCCTGAAAAGGACATGATATGTATTATTAGGCTAGTTTGTAATATTTAGCAAAACCTAGATACAATAAGCATCAGGTAAGATTGCAAATGGACAAAGTTGGCATATTTAAGATTCCCAATTTAAAGCTCTTAATTCTTGTGATTATATAAGTGATAACTATATGTTTTTTAGGGAGGGCTAGTTAGAAGATTATCTTTATTTTTTTTTTTGTGTACAAAAAGGAGTCACACGACTCCAAATAGAAGATTATCTTTATATTTTTACATCTATTAAGATGGGCACTCCATTCTTATCTTTTAAGATGGGCATGCAATCACAAATGGGTTTGAGGACTACGTTTCTTGGTTCTGAATTTTTAGTAGTTTTCTGTTGTTTTGACTCTTTTTTGTTAAATTTTCTCTGGCGGTAATTTTTTTTTTACTTTAAAATATTATTGTCCTGAAAAAATATTTGGGCTCGACGATATGACGATCTAGGTATTGAGGTTTTTTATGACTTCAGATTAAAAACCAATTTATTGCATAAACCATAAGTCAAATGGGTCTAAAAGGTTTATCATACCCCTTGTTCGTTTTTTTGGCCACCCATTCCCCTCTGATACTTAACTATGTGGTGCGGTTATGACAAATTCTTTCTTTACCTTACCTGATTTCTGGAGGCCAAGATGGGAAGTTTCTGTTCAGAAGAATTTAAGATGAATTTCTCAAAACAAATGTTTCCCCGACAGTTGTAATAAGTATAGTGTAAGATCATATGGTGGTGGTGCCTTATATTATATTTGATTTTCTTGGAGTTATTGACATTTTGGTAATGCTAGTTTGAATAAAAGGCTAACACTGTTCTTTTGTGCGTGTGTTACATAAGGAGATCCCATAACCTTGAGAGTGAGGAGTGGTGAACAGAGAAAGGGATAGTGATGGAACCCAAACACCTTAGCACACACCTGATCTTAAAGATTAAAATGATGGTGCATATTTTTCGAAACATGCAACTTTGATACATGAAACAGAGAAGTCGGGAAGACGGGAACAGACATGCTTCCATTTCAACATGTACATGATAATATTGCTGTTAAAGAATGGAATTAATGTTCGTTGATTTTTTATTTGTTCACACACACACACACACATATGAAAATCTGTGTATTTTTTTATTACTGTAAACTTATTTCCATATTGTTTATTGAAAGATTGGTGAACTTAAAAAACTTGTTGAGGAGGGAAAAATAAAATACATTGGTCTGTCTGAGGCCTCAGCTTCAACAATCAGAAGAGCACATGCTGTTCATCCCATAACAGCTGTGCAGTTAGAGTGGTCTTTATGGTCAAGAGATGTAGAAGAAGAAATAATTCCAACCTGCAGGTGAGATTTGAGCTATACAAATATTTTATTTATCGTACATATCCGTTATTTCTGTGGGGGTTTTTTATTACACTGCAACTAGTGTCTAGCTTTACGACTTAGGATTCTGCTTGTGTTATTCTCAGGGAGCTTGGCATTGGAATTGTTGCATACAGTCCTCTCGGACGAGGATTCTTTTCATCAGGAAAGAAGTTAGTTGAAAACTTTACAGAGGATGACGTTCGTAAGGTTTGTGTTGATTCATGATATTACAAATATAAATTATGAACTCCACTTGTATGAGTTCATAATTTCAAGGCCCTTGAATGTAAGTGAATCATGGATAGCTGCTTCAAGGTCGATGATGCTTGCATCCATCTTATGGTCAAGATTTATAATTTGAGAGCTGACACTTTTTTCTTTGTGACAAACCGTCCGATATCTAGTACTACCAACTAATTTGAATTTGATTTGGGTTGGGCTCTAGTTGGGGAAGCTCTCTCAATGTAGGTTTTTTTTTCCCAATCCACGGCATTCAAATTTGAAATCTTATTTAAGAAATATTAAGTCCCCTTACTACTCAATCTAACTGCTATTGGTTCCTACCTAACATTTTGTTTCAATGCAACCCAAAGAAACAATTCTATATCCATATGTTAAATGTTCATTATTGATTGCTCAATGTCTGGGTACAGTCTTATTCACATATGTATTTTACCCCATTGCAGCATCTACCGAGATTCCAACCTGAAAACCTGGAGCACAATAAGATTATATTTGAGAGGGTTAATGAAATGGCTACAGCAAAGGGATGCACTCCATCCCAACTAGCATTAGCCTGGCTTCACCACCAGGGAAGCGATGTGTGCCCTATACCTGGAACCACCAAAATTGAGAACTTGAATCAAAACATCGGGGCTTTCTCTGTTAAGCTAGCACCAGAAGAATTGGCAGAGCTGGAGTCTTTTGCTGCTGCTGATGCTGTGAAGGGTGACAGACATAATGTTGGACTACCTTCATGGAAGAATTCCGACACTCCTCCACTTTCTTCTTGGAAAGCTACATAATGAAAGTGCATACCAAGTACATTTAGTGCTTGATGTCGTACCTTAAGCAAAATGATCAGGACAAGGGGCATGCTTTGGCTTAGAAAGGAGTCTATCACCAGTCCCTTAAGGCTTTTCGTTTATATATCCTTTTATAGTTGTTTGAACTCTATGATAAGTAATTCCATATGTATATATATTGTCTAAATTTGCCAAACAACTGGGCAGCTGCAAAATGGTCACTTAACTCTCATTTAAGTGTTGTAAGCGTTGCCTTTGTTAATTACATAGGTTATTGTCTTGCATTGAGTTGCATCCGTTAATCTATGAGTAGTGTTCTAGGTGATCGTTATAGCCCCAAATTATGAGATATATTGACATGCTTGGTGGAATTATTTATGGAGAATATAATGACTGTAGAACAGGTAGAGGCCAAGAGAAAGAAAACTTGCATTGGTTAGGCCAGTAGAAGTAAATGAGGATTGAGGGCAAATGGAGATATATAGCATTTAGATATCTGTGTGGGACACCCAAGACTCTCAAAGGTTAGTTGTTTCTTAATAAATTGATATAATCGTAAGACTTTTCTAAATTTTAAATTTCATAATAAAAAATTCGGTGAAAGTGTCAGAGATTTGGTGTCGTCCGGCAGGCTGGGCATTAAGCTTGTCTGGGTGGTTCAGTGTCATTTATCTGGCTGGGTAGTGGGGTTGTGATGAACAATGGTACAGGGGCAAAATGGTCAGAAAATTAGGCTTCCATGAAAGCTTAGCTAGTTTTATTTTGTTTGTCCTAAGGATGGATCTTAATTCCATGCATTTGGATGAAAGTGGCTTCTGGAACCATTTACCCCTGTTTGGTACAGGGGGAGGGACGGGGAGGGGAGCCTCCCCTCATAAAATATGTTCTTGCTAAACAGGGGGGAGGTCCGCTGTTTGGAATGGTATTTTAGGCTCTATTTGGTAGGAGGGAAGGGAAGGGAAAAATTTTAATGGAGGGAAGGAGATGGGAGGAGAGATGAGATATGGAGGGAAGGGGAGGGAAAGGAAGGGAAGAAGAGGAATTTTAATAATTTGTTATTTGGTTCAGGAGGAGAAGGGAGGGGAGGGGAGAGAAGTTAATAATAATTTGATTATTTTATGTTTGAAATTAAAGAAATTTTCTATCATTTGTATGAGTATAAAAAATTTCAATTTTGAGTATAAAATTATACTTTAATATTTTATACTCAATACTAAAATTTTTTATACTAAATTTTTGAGATATAAAACTTAAGTGTAATATTTTTTGATATTGGGACATTTAAATAAATATTTTTATATTTATAAAATATTTTTTATTTATAAAAAGAAAAAAAAAGTGGGGGACAGCAACCCCAATTTGGGGGGCACATTTTGAGGGGAGGGGGAGAGGAGAAACCTCTCCTAAAATACTATTCCAAACAGGGGGATGGGAGTTGCTCCCCTCCCCTGTTTGGCAAGAACATATTTTATGAGGGGGAGGCGAGCAAATTCCCTCGCTCCCCTATGTAATAGGGGGGGTTAGGAGGGGGGAGGGGACTTCCCCTCAAAATGTCCCCCCCCCCCCTCCCCACCCCAACAAAAAATGGGACTCAATCCCTTTTTTTTTTCTTTTCATAAATAAAAAATATTTTAAAAATATAAAAAAAGTAATAAAAAATTTTAAAAATATAAAAATATTTATTTAAATGTCTCAATATCAAAAAATATTACACTTAAGTTCTATATCTCAAAAAGTGAGTATAAAAAATTTTAATATTGAGTATAAAATATTAAAGTATAATTTTATACTCAAAACAGAAATTTTTTATACTCATACAAATGATAGAAAATTTCTTTAATTTCAAACATAAAATGATCAAATTATTATTAACTTCCCTCCCTTCTCCTCCCCTCCTGAACCAAATAACAAATTATTAAAATTCCTCCCCACCCCTTTCTTTTCCTCCCCATCCCTTCATATCTTATCTCTCCTCCACTTCCCTTCCCTCCATTAAAATTCTTCCCTTCCCTTTCCTTTCCTTCCTTTCCCTCCTACCAAATAGAGCCTTAGAGTTGAAGGGGACCTGGGTTTTCAAAATATACTCCTTGCTTCATATGCAAAAACTGCTTCAGAAGCAAAAACTGTTGTTGATTCTATTTCAAACAATGAGACCAGGGAAACAAAGAAATGTTATATACATATAAAATAAATATTCCCAACAAAATTTTGACATAGTTAATAGACCTTAAGCATGTTGTCCTAAGTTTAATGATCTCTAAACCTATGTGTATAGAAAAGATCTTGTTGGAAAAGACAAAATTTACTTTGATGATCTCTAAATATCGAAGAAATTAGTCTTTAACTATTAGTTGGAGATACTTTTGATGTTAAAAAAAATGTGGAATGAAAAAAATTAAGAGAAAAACAAAGAGAGTAGTAGTTCCACATATTCAAGGTCACTATCATTCCTCACCAATCTTCAAACTCTCAACAACGCAAGCATCACTTTTAATTGACTTCGGAGAAATTGGATTCGGTGAAACAAATGCTCATCATATATGGTATGGAATTGTTTAGATTAAACCTGGATAGTTTAAATTTATTTTTATTTTATTATTATATTTTTAATTTATTTTTATTTTATAAGATGTAGAATTTAAAATAAAGATAATTTTTATATAACTAAATTTATATACTTTTCCTTATAAGCTTTTCATGCTATTCTTTAATTAAAATTTAACAAGTAAATCTTTTAAATTTTTTTAATTTCAAAAAGTTAATACCTTTAATATATAATTAATGACTAAATCAATAACATATAAAAAAATAACCTACGTGTTAACTTTTAAATAGAAAACAACATGAAAATCACATCAGGACAAGTATATAAGTGTTTTCCAATTTTAGAACTCTTGCTTTAAAAAAATGATTATATCATTAAAAAATCAAAATAAAAACTTGAAATCTCGACCATCGAAATCTCAACGCAGCAATGAGCATCATATCTAGACGCGACTTTGAAGGAGATCCGCATACAACTTGAGAATAAAGTAAGGGCTTGACAAAATATTAAATTTACAAAATAGCAAACACCAGCTAACATAATAGCTTGTGTCAATATATTGCATATGACTTTTTCTTTTTTCTTTTTTTGGTTGTGTACATATGTATAGCTTGTTGAATTGGGAATGTATCTATGTCTTATTTTCTTCAATTTACTTTTATTTTTTTACCTGATTGAACTTACTGGATTGAATAAAATTACCTAACATAGATGATAGTTTAAAGCCTCCACCTCCTAAACTATATATACATACATACACTCAGTTCTCATAGATGTGGAGCTTTAAGAGCATTTACCTCTTGGTAAGAGTTCCCAAACACGCAAGGCACACTCTCGCTTTGGTTATTCTTTTTTTCACTCGTACACATGCATTTTTTTTTGACCAATTGGACTTAGAGGACAAGGCAAAACAAATTCATTTTGTTTTTTTTTCAATTTATAAAATTCTCTGTGTCTTAAATCTTAATAGAGTGAATTAAGTTGTTTTGGGCCTATTAGTATTGTAGGCCTAAATTCTTTCAATGGAATCACAAACCATTTTATAGGCTAAAAGAGATTGTGGTTTGTAAAGAGAGAAGCACTTTTTTCAACCACAATCAATTCAAAGCACAAACTCAAGAGAAGCACTTCTCTTTTAAGACATGCATGATTGGGACCCCTTCTAAAATTCCTTCACCACAAACTACAATAAACTTCATTACAATAAAAAAACATCGTCATCTTATTTTAAAAAGTATTTCACCCACAATGCCAAAAAAAAAGAAAGCACTGATTTCGTTATTCAAATAATGGATTCCATCAAACAATGAATTGCATATGTGGTTTGCTCCTTTGAACATATTATCCATATCCCAATATAGTTTTTGAAACATGGTTTCCTTGAGAGTAATTTTTTTAACAATATCAAGTACAGTCTTGTGAAAGCCCAGTTCTACTCTTGAATTGACCATTAACATTTTACCTTCTAACACGCTAGCTATTGCCAAAGGTTAAACTCTCGTTTGACACTCAACATAGTGAGCCAACAATGGTGAGTACTTAATTTTGTGATTCCATTGTACATAATAGTAGACTTGAAGCTTGATTGAAGCCTATTGCAATATATAAGACACCTCATGACCTCAATTCCACTCCACTTGTTCATTGTTGGTGATGATTGATGTGTTCGAACTATTTTAATTTTAAGTGCATTAGCATTAATTAATTGAACGAATTTTTATATTATATTATAAATAATAAATATTAAGTGATTGCTTGTGCAATTTAATTAAAAGGGACTAGGCCAAGTTAAATAGACCATAATAGACTGGAATATTCAATTGAAAAATTTATGGAAAAGACTCCAACTCACAAGCCATATTAGTGGTTAGAGATCCTATCTAATCAGACCAGGGGCAAATATGTCATTATCTCAATAGATATTTATGTTGATCAGCCACTTGGAGGTCATTATGTATTTTGGCTCGAGGCTTATATGGGTAGCTCTCCCCATAATGCCAAAAACAAGAAAGCAATGATTCTATTATTCAAACAATGGATTTCGTCATTCAATGGATTGCATCTGTGGTTTGCTCCTTTGAACGCATTTACCCAGATCCTAGAATAGTTTTTAAAACACAGTTTCCTTGATAAAACTTTTTAACAATATAAAGTACAGTCTTGTGGAAACCCAATTTTGCTCTAGAATTAAGTTTTAATCCTTTATGCTAGCTGCTGTAAAAAAGCTAGGCTCTGGTTTGAAGCTTAACACATCGAGCTAGCAATGGTGGTTACTTAATTTTGTGATTCTGTTGCACATAATCATAGACTCGAAGCTAGATTGAAGCTTGTTACAATATATAATACACCTTGTGACCTCTCTTCCACTCCACTTATTCATTATCGGTGATGATCAATATGTTGGAACAATTTTAATTTCATATGGATTAACATTAATCAATTGAACAAACTTTTCACATGACATTACAATCAATAAATATTAAGGAGTTGCTTATACACTTTAATTAAATGGAATTGGATCAAGTTAAATAGACCATAATAGGTCTGAATATACAATTGAAAAGTTTTTGCTAGAGAATTCAACTCACAAGCCAAATTAGTGGTCAGTGATCCTATTTAATTTGACCAGGGGCAAATATGCCATTATCACGATATATATATTTATGTTCACCTAACCACCTAAAAGTCTTTGTGCATTTTGGCTCTTGGCTTAAGTGGGCAGCTCTCCCCATAATACCAAGAACAAGAAAGCACTGCTTCTGTTATTCAAACAATGCATTCCATGAATTAATGGTTTGCATCTAGGGTTTGCTCCTTTGAACGCATTTACCTAAATCTGAGAATAGTTTTTGAAGCACAGTCTTCTCGAGAGAAATATTTTAACAATATTAAGTACAGTCTCGTGGAAACCCAGTTTTGCTTTTCAATTGTTGACCTTTAACATTTCTTCTTCCTATACTCTAGCTGCTACCAAAACACATCGAGCCAGCAATGGAGGTTGCTTAATTTTGTTTTGTTGCACATAATAGCTGACTTGAAGCCAGATTGAACCCACTACAATACATAAGACACATCATGATCACTCTTCCACTCCACTTGTTCATTGTTGATGAGCATTGATGTGTTGGAATAATTTTAATTTTATGTGGATTAGCATTAATCAATTGAACAAACTTTTCACATTATATTAAAATAAAAAAATATTAAGTAATTGATTGTGCACTTTAATTAAATGAAATTGGGTCAAGTTAAATAGACCATGATAGGCTAGAATATTCAACTAAAAATTTCTTGAAAGAGACTCGAACTCAAAGGGCATATTAGTGGTTAGTGATCCTACTTAATCTTACTAGGGACAAATATGTCATCATAATAATATATATTTATATTGACCTAGCCACTTGAAGGTTATTGTGTTTTGGCTCTTGGCGTATGTGGATAGTTCTCTACCATAATACCAAAAACAAGAAAGCACTGATTCTATTGTTCAATCAATGGATTATATCTATGGTTTGCACCTATGAATGTGTTTACCCATATCCTATAATAGTTTATTAAACACGGTTTCCTCAAGAGAAATATTTTAACAATCTCAAGTATAGTCACATGGAAACCCAGTTCTGCTCTTCAATTGACCATTAACATTTCTTCTTCCAATACACTAGTAGTTGCCAAAAGGCCAGGCTTTGGTTTGGAGCTTAGCACACGAGCCAGCAATGGTGGTTAATTAATTTTGTGATTTTGTTCCATATAATCATAGACTTGAAACTAGATTGAAGCCCAATGCAATATATAACAAACCTTATGACCTCTCTTCCACTCCACTTTTTCATTATTGTGATGATCAACATGTTGGAACAATTTTGATTTAATGTGGATTAGCATTAATCAATTGAACAAACTTTTCATATTACTTTACAATCAATAAATATTAAGGAATTGCACGTACACTTTAATTAAATGAAATTGGGTTAAGTTAAATAGACCATAATAGGTTGGAATATTTAACTAAGAATTTTTTGGAAGAGACTCTAACTTATAGACCATATTAGTGGTCCATGATCCTATTTAATTTGACCAAGGGCAAATATATCATTATCACAATATATATTTATGTTGACCTAACCAGTTAAAGGTCATTGTATATTTGTGGCTCTTGGCTTAAATGGGTAGCTCTCCTATAATGCCAAAAACAACAGAGCACTGATTATATTATTTAAACAATAGATTCTATCAAACAATGGATTCCATATGTGGTTTGCTCCTTTGAATGCTTTTACACATATCCTAGTATAGTTTTTGAAACAGGGTTTCCTCAAACGAAATTTTTTTAACAATATCAAGTACAATATCATGGAAACCCAGTTCTGTTCTTCAATTGACCTTTAATATTTCTTCTTCTTATGTGCTAGTTGCTACCAAAAGGCTAAGCTTTGGTTTGAAGCTCAACACACCAAGTCAGAAATGGTGGTTACTTAATTTCATGATTCCATTGCTCATAGTAGTAGACTTTAAGCTACATTTAAAGCCATTGCAATATATAACACCTTATGACCTTTCTTCCATTCTACTTGTTCATTGTCAATGATGATCAATATATTGGAACTATTTTAATTTTATGTGAATTAGCATTAATCAATTAAACAAAATTTCCACATTATATTAAAATCAATAAATATTAAGTAATTGCTTATGCACTTTAATTAAATGGAATTGGGTCAAGTTAAATAGACTATAATAGCCTGGAATATTCAACTAAAAATTTCTTAGAAGAGACTCTAACTCACAAGCCATATTAGTGGTCAGTAATCCTATTTAATCTAACCATGGGTAAATATGTTATTATCACAATATATATTTATGTTGACCTAGCCACTTGAACTTCATTGTGTTTTTTTGGCTCTTGGCTTTAGTGGGTTGCTATCTCTCCCTTTTTCTTTTTTCCTTTGTTCAATTTCTTTTCATCATCATCAACTCAAGTCTCAAGTATGGATTTTAGCATTAAGGTATGTCTCATGCTTAATTACATGATTTATTTATTTTAAATGGTATAAGAGCCTTTATTAGGATGCAATTTTCAGGCTTAATGTTGCTTGATTTCTGTAATACAAGTTTGGGGTTTTGTTCCTCACACTTCAAGTTTCATTTTGACATATTCCATATTAGCTCAATTGATTTACAATGGGAGAAATTTGATCTGGAAACAGAATGTTGAACTTGAACTCTAACATTTGTTTTCCAACTTTTTGCTTGTTTGATGTCTTGAGCTTTGATTTTGTGGTGATTTATATTCTAGGATGTCTTTGATATGTTTTATTGTAGTTTAATCAAGCTAATAATCTATGCTTGGTGCTAGTCGAGCCCACAAATTCCTTGAAAATTTTGAACTTGTGATCTTGAGTTTTGGGCGTTGATTACTTCAATTAGCATGTGGGTTTTGTTCTTTTAATGTGTATAATGTTTATTTGGAGCTCAATTGAGTTGCAAGGCCATCATTGTTATAGATCGAAGCTTGAAAATTTTCCTAAAACCCATGATCTAGGTTTCATATTTTTATACCAAATTCATTCGATTAAGATTCATGCCCATAGAAAGCTATGATACATAGATATGATACGTGTATTGGATATAATATGTCGATACAGTTAAATCCAAAAGTATAGGATATGTTATTTTTAAGATATATATATATATAACACAAAATAATCTATAAAATTCAAGTCTCTAAAATTACTGTACAAATTGGCCTAATGAAGTTACTATTTTATATTTTTTCCATGTATATCTGAATTTAAGATAATTTTAGAGACTTTAATCACTTCAAGATGATTTTTCTAGAATTAGTTATGAATTTTCAAAATTCATCGGGTAAAATGGAAATTGCCAAATGAACAGTACCCTAAATTTTGAAAATTTCTGTTTTTATTATATTATGATTTTAGTCTCTAAACCATGATGAAAGGCATCTAAAATGATTTAATACATGGGAAATAGGCCCTAATATAAGGTGTTACAGAAGCAAGCTCTCAATGTATTGATTGAAGAATTATTTGAATAAAAGCCCATCTACTTAGCTCAATTTTCGAGCCAAAGAGCTTCGAGAGTCGTGTTTGTCATGGCTAGTATGTTAGACACTAATCCAAGCCTAACAAGCAAAGTCCAAATAGAAGAACTCACTTAAAAGAGCATGTGACAAGCTTGTGATCATCCAAGTAGTATTCTTTTATCAAATAAATTGGGAATTTTTGTTTTTATTATTTTAATCCAAAAATAAGGCCATTAGATCATTAGTTTCCTATTTTGAATTTATTTGTGGGGACTTTATTTAGATTTGTTTTATTTCCTATTTTCTTCTGGAGTAGTGGCGCCATCTTTTAGGATTGATTAGAATCAACTGTTTTCTATTTTATCACAAAACGAGGTGCCTTTTTCAATTCTAAATATTCTAGAATTAAGTCTAGGGTTTCTTTTGCTTCTTTTCTATAAATAAGACGTTATGTACCAAGAAATAAAGACAGGAATAAACAATACGAATTTCACTCAAATTTTGTGAGTTTTTATTATTCTCTTGGTGAGTTTGAGAGACTTCATGACATATCAAAAAGAGTGGTCTTCTCTTTGTGGTGTCCTTAGTTAAGATTCCAAGAAACAAGTTTTCTTGGGGTTTTGCTTCTTGACCAACAACTTCTTTCTTCTTGTTTGTGCATTCTTATTTATTTCTCTTTTATGTTTGTTGAACGTGTTCTTGGTGTTGTTGCTATTTCGTTTGGTTCCTTTTGATCCTAGCATGATCTCTACGTCTCTCAATTTGATTGAAGGTTCGTGAAATGAGTTCTACATAGGTTTTCTATTATTTGGCATCAGAGCTTCGATTTGCTAGTATCAAGCTTGGTATTTTCTCTTTCTATCTTGCTATTTCGTCCCTTCTTTCCTCTATCTAGATTTGTTCTTGTGCTTCTTTTATGTTTTTGTTGGCATGATAATTCTCCCTTCATGTCTCTTATGCGTGTCATCTTCATAAGTTGTTTATTCTTATTGTTTTTTGTTGGATCATCTCTTCTTTATGACTTGTTTCTCTTTCTTGGTGTTAAAGTTGAGATCTTTTTATAGATTTTGTCTTTTGTCCAGCTTTGATTTTCTAAAAAAAAAATTCACATTATTTTTTTTGTTACAATTTTCAATATTGTCCAGAAAATTTGAGTTTATGTGTATGTGTGTCTAGTTATAAAAAAATAAAAAAAAATTGTTGTTGCTGTTAATAAGAAGAAGAAGAAGGAGAGAGAGAAGTAGTTCAAAAAAAATAAAACAAAAAAAAAAGAAATTTAATATTGGACCTCTTAGATTTATTGTATCAATTATTGGTACTTGATGGTCAAGATAAAATCTTTCTTAATTGATTGTTTGCTTCCCGAATTCCATATAGCTTCCTATTTTATTAAGTAGACTTCTTTTGTTGTTCTTGCTCTTCATGTCACATTGGAAATTACTAAATTCAACAAACTTGATTGGCGAGCTTCAAACTCTTGTGTGGATTGTTACTTTTCTAATCTTATTTCCTTATTTTGTTTCCTAATTTATCATCATACTGCAATTTGTATCCTTTTTCCTCTACTACTTCTACCTTCCTTTTCTCTTCGTTCTTAGTTTCCTGAATTGTTCATTGTGATTCTCTTACTTTGTTTGTTTGTTGTCCAGATTTCATCCCTTTCCTTTCTTTCTTGTTTTTCACACCACTTCTCTAGAATTGTTCAATCATATTTCTTCCCTAATATGTGTTGCAAGTATTCCATCTCTTTTGGTGTCATTTTATGCATGAATTTTTTGTTGATTTGTTGGTCCCAAATTTGATTCTTGGAAGCTTGAATTTTGGGCTTTAGCCTCGTGTCACCACTAATTTTTACATACCTCTCCCTTTTGAATTGCTAGACTTGAATTAAGAACACTAAAGAGAGCAAGTAAGCGTAAAAAGGCAAGAGTGATTTGCATCATAGAAAAAAAAAGCCACATTTTATGTGTGAAGCACGAGTGAAATTGCATATTATTCTTAAGTATAAACATATGAGAGGAGTATGTGAGGTTCCATTACTTTCTTTTTCTTTGTTTACACTAATAATTTCAGGAAGAAATCATGTCTAGTGATGAAGGTGAAGTTGATCTTAAGTTGTTCATCAAATCTGTCCATGAGCAATTTAAGAGGTTAAATGCAAAATTAGATGGCATGGAATCCTCTTCCAATTCAAAAAGGGGCCGAAACAGAAATATGTGAGTAAAGATGAAAATGAATTTGGTGAAGAAGAAAAGTCTCAACCAAGAAGAGCTAGACAGACATTATTTCATAAGAAGGATCCTCTTAGTAACATAAAGATGAAGATCCCTTCCTTTCAAGAAAAAGCCGACCTCAATGCATATCCTGAATGGGAAAGAAGAGTGCAACATGTCTTTAAGTGCCATTCTTATTCAGAGGAGAGCAAAGTGAAATTGATTGTAGTGGAATTTACAGATTATGCAAGTATTTGGTGGGACCAATTGCTTACCACCAGAAGACATACAAGTGAAGGTCCAGTTCAAACTTGAAATGAAATGAAGGACATCATGAGAAAGAGACATGTCCCTAATCACTATTTTAGGGATACTCATACAGAGCTCCAAAAATTGAAACAAAAATCTATGTGTTGAAGAATATCATTAGGAAATGGAGATTGCCATGATTAAGGCAAAATTGGAAAAAGATCCTAAGCAAACAATGGCAAGGTTCCTTGGAGAATTGAATCCAAAGATTGCTACTAAGGTTGAGATGCAAAACTACCTCGATATGGAGGAGTTATTGCATAAGGCCATCAAAGTGGAAAAGAACTTGAAAACTAAGCAAAAGTTGAAGGCCTTTGGAGGCTTAAACAAGGAGGCAAGATTCCCTCTTAAGCCTAAAGGAGAACCAAGCCCAAGGAGGAGAAAAAGATAAAGGTCCAGCCCTCTACTCCAAAAGGTAAGACTGATTCTAAATCTTCTTCTTCTAATTCTTCTTAAAAAATTAAATGTTTTAAATGTCAAGATTTTAGTTATATTGCTTCTCAATGTCCAAATAAGAGAACTATGATCTTGTTTGAGAATGGTGATATAACTAGTAGTAGTGATGAGGAAGTTGAGAAGGGTGGTTCTATTCCCCCTTTAACTGATGATTCTAACATGGAGATTACAGAGGTTGTGCATGGGCAAGTTCTAGTGTCAAGACGAGCTCTTAACATTCAACTAGGAGAGGAGCTTGAAAAGGAATAGCGTGAGAATATTTTTCATAGTAGGTGTTTTGTCAATAACAAGGTATGTAATCTTATCATTGATAATGGTACTTGTACGAACATTGCTAGTACTTTGTTAGTGGAAAAGCTAGGTTTACCTACTAAAAAGCACCCCAAGCCTTATAATTTGCTACAGTTTAATGATAATATGGATGCTAAAGTCACTAAACAAGTTGTTGTAGCATTTTCCATAGGTAATTTTCATGATGTGGTTTTGTGTGAAGTGGCACCTATGTTTGCTAGACACTTATTGTTAGGTAAACCATGGCAGTTTGATAGATGAGTTAGGTATGATGGTTATACCAATAGATATTATTTCTCATTCAATAGTAAAACCATTGTACTAATACTAATTCACCTATCGGAAGCATTTGAAGATAAAAAAAGAATCACTCAAGAGTGTAAGATAAGGGAAATAGAAAAAGAGAGAGAAAAATAAAGATAAAGGTGAAAAAGATAGAAAAGAAGTAAGTGAAGTAAAGAGAGAAAAGAAAAAGAGGGAAAAGAGTGAGGAAAAGAAAGTGAGCTTGTTTTATGGAAGAAGTGAAATCAAGAAAGCTCTATTTGATGAAAGTTCATTGATTCTATTGTATAGGGATGTGTATTTGACTATGAATAATCTTGATAACTCTTTTCTCTCTAATGTGTTAGCTTGGTCACAGGAATTTAGTGATTTGTTCCCAAAAGAGATACCTAATACCATTGAGGGGTATTAAGCATAAGATTGATTTCATCCCCCATGCTGCACTTCGAAACAAGCTTGCATATAGGGCTAATCCAAAAGAAACCAAGGATATACAAAGGCAAGTTGAGGAGTTGATGAAGAAAGGCTTCGTGAGAGAGAACCTAAGTCCTTGTGTCGTTCCAATCATACTTGTGCCCAAGAAGGATGGCAAGTGGAGGATATGCATGGACTACTATGCTGTTAATAAAAGCATAGTTAAGTATCGATATCCAATTCCTCGTTTAGATTATATGTTAGATGAATTGCATGGTACATGTTTATTTTCCAAAATAGATCTTAGGAGTGAATATCATCATATTAAAATGAAAGAGGGAGATAAGTGAAAGATTGCATTTAAGACTAAATTTGGTTTGTATGAATGGATAGTTATGTCCTTTGGATTAACCAATGCTCCTAGTACTTTTATGATTCTTATGAATCATGTCTTTCATCCTATCATTGGCATATTTGTTCTTGTTTATTTTGATGACATTCTTGTGTATTCTAAGAGTCTAGATAAGCATGTGATACATTTGCACAATGTGTTTGTGATTTTAAGGGAAAATAGACTCTTTGCAAATTTAGAGAAGTGTACTTTCTGCTTGGATATTGTTGTGTTTTTTGGCTTTGTTGTAGGTTCTGATGGCTAGCGTGTGAGAGAAAGTTAAGGCGATATGTGAGTGGCCTACATCGAAGAATGCCAACGAGGTGAGAACTTTCCATGGACTCACTAGCTTCTATTAGAGATTTGTGAAAGACTTCTTAACCATTACTGCCCCATTGAATGATTTGGTAAGAAAGAATGTAAATTTTAATTGGGGTAAATCCTAAGAGGTGACTTTCAATACCTTGAAAAATAGATTAACAAATGCCCCTCTTCTTGTACTTCCTGATTTCTCTAAAGTGTTTGAGATTGAATGTGATGCATCTAGAATTGGTATTGGTGTTGTGTTAATGCAAGATTCTAGGCCTATTGCATATTTTAGTGAGAAACTTAATGGTGCATGTTTGAACTATTCAACTTATGACAAGGAATTGTATGCTTTGAAAAGAACTTTAGAGACTTGGTAACATTATTTGTGGTCAAAAGAATTTGTCATTCATTCTGGTCATGAGAGTCTTAAGTTCTTGAAATCTTAAAATAAGTTGAATAAAAGACATGCTAGATGGCTTGAGTTTATTGAAATATTTCCTTATGTCATTAAGCATAAATAAGGCAAAAAGAATGTTATTGCTGATGCTTTGTCTAGGAGACACTCTTTGATTACTTCTGTGCAAGTTAGGTTTAGTGGTTTTGATTTGTTAAAAAGCTTGTGTGAGAATGATGTTGATATTGTTGAGATTTGGAAATCATATTGAGATTTGCTGATACTTTGTCTAGGAGGTACACTTATTGTTAGGTTGATTGGTTTTCAAGAGGCATAGATTATGTGTTACTCATTGCTCCATGCATAAGTTGCTTGTGAAAGAGACCCATGGTGATGGTTTAGTAGGTCATTTTGGTGTGGAAAAGACATTAACCATATTGCATGAGCATTTCTATTGGCCTCACATGAGAAAAGTATTGTTGCCGTGTGTGATAAGTGCATTACATGTAGACATGCAAAATATAAGGTGCATCCACATGGCTTGTATTCCCCTTTAACCGTTCCCTCTCATCCTTGGATTGACATATCTATGGATTTTGTATTGGGTTTGCCTAGGTCCCCTAGTGGGAAAGATAGCATTTTTGTTGTTATGGATAGATTTAGTAAAATGGCACATTTTCTTGCTTGTGCTAAAACTCATGGTGCTATCCACATTGCTAATTTATTTTTCAAGGAGATAGTTAGGTTGCATGGCTTGCCTAGGACTATAGTTAGTGACTGGGATGTTAAATTTCTAAGTCACTTTTAAAGGACATTATAGAACAAACTGTTAGATATGCTGGCTTCCCAAGAGGGAGGGTGAATTGGGAAGATTGAAATTTTCTACAAAATGTCAATAAAGTGAAGAAAGCAAAGGTGACAGTAAAACAAAATATAAATGAATAACAAGTAAAAGCAATAATAGAGAAGCGAAGACACAGATGTTTATTCTGGTTTGGTCTCTCAATCTTGACCTACGTCCAGTTCTCAAGTCACCACTTGAGATTTTTAACTATCTTGCAAGAATTCAGTGGGCTTCTTGCAAATGTCACAGTACAGTTATGATGCTCTGTTTTAGACCTCACACTTTTTCTCTTTGCACTTTAGTTAAGTGCTTCCCCAATCCCTTGTGATATCCCCTCACAAGATAATCTTTCTTCCAGATGAAGATAAGATTGTTTACAATGAATAAACTCTCTTAATCAGAGTGTATAGGAAAGTTGGAGTACAAAGAATGAAGTATGTGAGAGTAAGAGACTTTGAGTTGATGATTTGACAGAGTTTTAGTATATACAAAGTTAAAATCGTTTTCCACAACTTTAAATGATGTTATATTTATATATTTAGGTCTCAACTATACGTTAGAGACAAAATCCATCCGTTGGAGAAGTTACCTAACGGTTACTCTGAAAAACTATCCGTTCACCAACCGCATTTAATGCTTCTGACATCCAAAGTTCGAATTTTGGTTGGTCAACAGACGAATTTCACAGAAACTGAAAGTTAAAGACTTTAACGTTGAACATTCGAAGTTCGTTTGTCATAAATCAAAGTTCGAATTTTGATCTTTGAAAAATGTTTCTATGTTGGAACATGCAAATTTTCAAGTTTAAAGTTCTTCTGGAAAGTATGAACAATTGTTTCATTTTACTACAGTGCCTTCAAAATTCGAATTTTGATACCCAAAATTCGGGTTTTTTGAGCAAAATATAATAAATAAATAAATTATTTATCAATATATGTTGTGTCAGAAAGAATTTACCAATGTATAATAATAAAAATCGATGATCAAAAAATCGACAAACACACTGCGAATAAATCGATGAATGGATACGCGACTTAATTTTTTTTTTAATAAAGAAGCAAGTCGATTGGTAATTCTTTATAGTTAATTCCTTTTATTAACTATAAGACAAGTTTTTTGTTTTTTGTTTTTATTTTGTTCGCCACACTTATTTTTTTTTTATTTTTACATAATATATATGTGTCTGTCCTGTTACAATAACACGTTTTTTTTTATATATGATAACATAGTGATGTTATTTTTTCCATTATTACATTATTAATATCATAACTTGTATTATAACTTGTCTTATAGTTAATAAAAGGAATTAAATTAAGAGAGTAACCTTATAATTTTATTTTAAAAAAATTAGGAATATAATAAATTATTTTTAATATGGGGTAAAAATCCTTCAATTACCTTATAATATAATATAAGACAAATGAAGTGACAACAATACAATAATTTAATATGTATAATGATTAGAATTAATGATTTTTATAATTATGAAAAAAATAATAGTTTAGAAAATAAAAAAATTGGGATTCATTAGTTAATCAATTTTTTTAAATAAAAAGAGCAAGTTAATTATGTAGGCCATTGACTTACTAATGAGTAATTTTTTAAAAAAGAAAAAGACATTTCAAGACATGTAATAAAAAATATTTCCAAATCATTAGTTTTAGTTGAAGAGTTAATTTATCTCAATTGGAAATTCAATTTATGTGGCATAAAAATTTTTAAATTGGGTTCTAATTGGGAAATATTATTAGTTCTGGGTAATTACTTGTGTTCCCCCCCTTTTTTTACCATTCAAAAGTTTAATAAATGAATTTTATTTTAATCAACTTTCTTTTATTTTTTTTAATTTTTTTAGATATCGTTTTTCTATCTATCTCAGGTAATTTTTTTTCCTCATAATATAACATAATATGTAGTAATTTGTTATTTTTATTTCTTATTTATTATATTAATAATGTTGTAAATCATGTTATATTTAACGAAATAAGTGAAATTAATAGAGGTAAAATTTGAAATTTTTATTTTTTTAATTTAAAAATGTAATAAATGTTTCTTAATATACGTAAAATCTCTCTTATTATCTTATAATATGGGATAAAGAGAGTAGTAAAAATATAATAATTTTTTTTGTTTAATGATTAGAATGAATTATTTCTATAATAAATAGAAAAAAATAGATTATAATAAAAATTATAACTAGTTTATTATTAGGAGATAATTTTTGGTAAATAAATCTATTAAATATCAAATAGTGTGTTTTTATTTTTTTTAAAAAATAAAGTAGAAAATTTTCCCTTCATTTTACTATTATTATTTTTTTAATTTTTTAATTGATGGAGTCAAGTAGTCAAGTACACTCCCTCTTCAAAATGAAGCATGTTGCATATTCACGGGTCTATATTCATCATATAATTTGGTCAGGATTCCAATCCTGACTAGATTCTTGAATAATTTTTTTTTACCAGATTTTTTTACGGCCTGCAAATTTTGTCTAATTCAGATTCTCCTTTCCCATTCCCTTTTCTCATGCTCATATTTTACACGCGTGTTTTTGAGTGAAAGACGTTTCAAGTTTTTTCTTTTTAACTTTCTGTTCCTCATAATTAGATGTTACGTGAAAGACATTTGGAGTTTTTTTTTTTTTTAACTTTTGGTACCTCATGAATAACACTTCAGAGAATCTCTGCATGCAACGTCTATCATAAGGCACAAAAAGTTAAAAAAAAAGTTGAAATGTCTTTCAAGTGTTGTATACTTCACTAATTATTTGAAAAAATAATGCTCCCTCCGTGATTCTACAGAAACAATAGTTATCTACTTAAATATTCATGTTGCAGCTTCTTCATTTTATCGTTTTGGCTCTCATTCCAACTCCTCTTAGTTTTCATCTTCTTTTGGAATATTTGCTGTGTTTTCTTGCCATAATTGTCATCTTCATTCTCTCATCAATTCTAACTTCTTGCAAGTGCTTGGAGTTTTATCGACAGAGCTTCATTTCACATTGATATTTTTTTTTCTCTCATCTTCTTTGATATTATTGTTAGTAAATTTTTTTATGTGTTTTAATTTAAAATTTGCACTTTTTAGTTTTGTATAACATTTTTGCTAGTAAAATGAGTTGTTTATTTGATACAATATAATGTCTTAGTTTAATACTTTAGTTAGATTAAGTTATTAAAGTATGAGAGTATGAGACTGTGACACCATTTTCCTTAATATTTATTTGATATTTATGTAATGAATATTTGATACATATTTAAGAATAAAAATAAAAATAAACAGAACTAAACTTAACATTTTACATGAAAATAAACGTATATTTTTTTATGTTTTATTTTATATAAAACTAATAATTTTTAATGAAGATAAATTTATATTTAGGTTTCATTTTTCAACAGTATGATAAGTTTCAAAGAAAATAAACAATTATTTTTTATATTTCATTTTTATGAAAATATTCAATTTTTAATCAGAATAAACTTATATTTTGTATGGCTCATAAAATTTTAGAATAGATTTAAAAAGAGTTAAAAAAATCATTTATATTCCCCACTTGTACTAAAGTTTGTAATAAATTTCATATATTCAACACCATTAAACAATTGTTGGTCGTTCATTTGAAAAAAAAATGACATCGCATGCGAATAAAAACTGATCAATGACATTGTTAAATAACTATTATTTTACATGTTGGCTAAAAGGGTTTTATCTGAGTCACCTGGGTATCACTTTATTTTTTGTTACAACACTTGAAAATATGACTTGGGCATGCAGCAATACATGAGCATGGTCTACTTATTAGTTTTTATGCTTTTCATTATTTTCTTTTGCATTGTATAAAATAAAAAACTATTTTACATTGGACAAAAAAAATTTCATTTTATTGTTAAATTTTTAAAAATAATATCATGGTTCAAGAGGTACTCTTATTAGTAAGCTTTAGATATAAAGTATATTTTAGTTAAAAAAAATACATGATTTCAACCATTCATAATTAGAATTCTTTTAAAATATTTGTTTATGTGGAATTAATGTAATTTTTTTTATTTAATGTCACTCTATCCATGAAAAAAAATTAGGAAGTGGAATGGACAATAGATCAATGCTTCTGTGTATATATGCAAATGGAAAAATTTTTGATGGCCTAGATGGTGTGACATTCAAGTCAAACGACATGAGAATAATAAGTGTTGATCTCGACATTACTTTGGTTAGACTAAAGCAAGTTGTCAGCAAAAATCTCAATCTTCTTCCGAAGCAAAATGTGATAGATCTTTTATATAGAATTCCAATTTCCATAAATCCACTTCGGTACAGGGGATGGAAAATACTAGATGATTATGATTTACAAAGAATGTGGCAACTGCATTCTTGATTCTCTACTCACTTGACATGTGTAGAGATGTATGCAAATATTTCTAATATGGAACTTGATCATCATTTAGAATCACACCCAATAGAGAACTATAGTGGATACACACTTCCAGAGCAACAAAGAGTCATGATTAGCACGTATATGGAAAAAATTTCCACCCATTTGATCCTTCTCCAACCATTGGAGATGCTGGACCATCATCCCCAGTACCTCCAACTGAAAATATATGCCAATTTGAACAATTTGTGTATATTGGAAATAATCGATCATCATTTTCTCCTCTTCTAAAAGAAGACATAATGGATGACTTTGAGGATGACAGTGAATACAATTCTCATGTTAGTGTTGATGATGGGAATGACAATGATGATGATGATGAGATCAACGAGGACATCAATGAGGATAATAGTGATATGAATCACAACGATAAGTCTACCCTTGCTTTCTTATCTCAGGTTGATATATAATCTGCTATGGCTCCTAATTTTAGTGGACTTGGGGATATTCTACCTTTCAATGATAACCATGAGCTATTTCCTGGTTAGATGTTTAACAATGCTCATGTTTTAAAACATGCAGTCAAGTTATATAATGTTCGAGTGCATCACACATTCAAGGTGTATCTTTCAAGTAGAAAATCTCTTGAATTTCGATGTATCAACTATGGAAACAGTTGCAAATGGAGCGTGAGGGCTTCCAAGAAAGGAAGTGATAGTTTTTGGACTATTACAAAATATGAAGGGCCTCATACATGTTTGTCTACATCATTAACATAAGATCATCCTAAGTTGGATGCTGATCTTATCTCTTCTTGTATTGTGGCCAAGGTGACTGACAAACCAGATGTGAAAGTTTCACAGATCATTGAGCGAATGCAATCCATGTTTGGGTACATAGTATCATATCGAAAAGCATAGAAGGCAAAACAATTGGTGATCACCACTATTTGGGGTAATTGGGAGACATCATATGCTTTATTGCCAAGGTGGTTAGCCACAGTTGAGCATTTTATACCTGGTTCGATGTCAAATATACATACAAGCAAACTTCAAATGTCAATGATGATGGGCAACATGTGGAGATATTTCGCCGTGTATTTTGGGCATTTAAGCCATGCATTGATGCCTTTGAGCATCTGAAGCCTATAGTTCAAGTAGATGGAACTTTCTTATATGGGAAATATAAGGGCACATTTCTCACGGCAATATCTCAATATGGTAATCGAAATGTAGTGCCACTTGCCTTTGCTGTGGTGGTTGAGGGGGAGACAAAATCAGCTTGATCATGGTTTTTATACAATGTGCATATCTATGTTGTAAAGAGAAGGAAAGGAATATGCTTGATATCAGATAGACATCCATCAATTATGGAAGCTGTTGTAGACCGTCGTGTTGGATGCAACCACCATATGGATATCGTGTTTTTTGTCTAAGGCATGTGGCTTCAAACCTACACAAAGCATACAAAACAAATTGGTTGAAGCAGAAGTTTATAAAGATTGGTGAGATTCATGAACTTTAACAATTTACAAACATATGATTAACATTCTTTGCCATTAACTTTATAAATATGGACAGGGTATGCATATGAGCAGGCAGTTGTTGACAAACAATTGGAAGAACTCACGTTGTTGCATCTGGACGCTACTAGATGGATTGGAGCTATTAAGAAAGAGCAATGGTGTCGTGCACATGACATTGAGGGTCGGCACTATGGTCATATGACAACAAACCTTGCAGAGTGCATGAATGGTGTATTTAAAGGTGTCCAAAGTTTTCCTATTGCAGGTTTGGTGAAGGCGACCTTCTATAGGGTGAATGGTTATTTTGTTAAACGTGCCCAACAAGTTCACGCATAGATAGCAACAAGGCAAATGTTTTCTGAAACATTAAATAGGAAATTAGATACAGCTACACAAGCTGCATCTGCATGTATTGTTCACCTTTACGATAGAATAGCAACATCATTTGAGGTCGATGAACCATATAATATTGCGGCTCGTCAATTTGGTCGTCGTTGCAGGCTGAACATAAGACAAAAAAATGTGATTGTGGAGAGTTCCAGGCTGAGAAATATCCATGTATGTAGGTGATAGCCACATGTGCTCTAGTAGGCATTGACTATGTACAATTCGTGGATCCGGTATTCAAGTTGGAATCCATGCAATTAGCCTATAGCAATGAGTTTATACCAATAGGAGATGAGGTTCATTGGCCAGAATTTGATGGTCCTCACTTGATTCCTGACCCATCAATGATTCGAGCAAAAGGTCACCCTCGCTCAACTCGTATTCGTAATGAGATGGATTGGACCACACTAGGACAATCTAACAAATGTGGGTTGTGTAGGCAAATAGGTCATAATCGGTTGAATTGTCCACAGACTCTACCATCTAGGCAGTAATTTATATGAAACTATGTGCATTTGACTTTTGTGAAATGTAATTAAATTTGTATTATTAATCTAAAGCATGGGTTGCATTATTATAATTTTTTCTTAATATTGGACACTGTTGACTCCATCCAATGCAGAGACTTTTAGCATGTGTTGTATTATTATAATTTTTTTTAATATTGGACACTATTTACTCCATCCAATACAGAGACTTTTAACAAATGGAGCAGCCACATCAGGTCATTCAACCAGGCCCAGTGGATGGCTCATTATTATACCTATAAGAGCGACATGTTTCACAGGCAGTATGGGACAATAATGTAAGTAAAAATCTTTACATATTACTAATTGTTATGCTTTTCTATCAACTTTGTTTCCATTTATTTTGTAGGTTGATAGAATCCTTAATACTTGGCGATTCATGCAATTGGGTGACCCTCCAATCCAAATAATTAAGTATCTTAGACAAACTAGATTCTACGGTGTTTCTTGACTAGGCCAATTTGAGTATGATCAAAGTTTGATCTCTGCACTTATTGAGAGGTGGCATCCTGAGACTCATACCTTTCACACTACACATGGAGAATGCACCATAACTTTAGAGGATGTAGCTATACAATTAGGCCTTCCTTGTGCAGGACTTCCTGTAATTGATTAAACAACAAATAATTGGCCAGAGGTGTGTGAATGCTACCTCGGAATTCGTCCACCTTCTGAGAACATATATGGATAAAGGCTATTTTTGAATTGGTTGGAAGATCATTTTAATCAGTTGGATGATAATGCATCAAATATGGAAAAATGATATTTTGCACATGCATATATCCTTAAATTAATCAGTGGATACCTGATGCCAGATAGGTCTGGTCATAGGGTTTATTTAATGTATCTTCCTTTATTAGCAAATTTTACGGAAGCTGGAAAATATAGTTGGGGTTCAGCAGTGTTAGCTTACCTATACAAAGAAATGTGCAATGCCACTAACCCTTCTGAGGTGAATATTGGTGGCTACTTAGCATTACTGCATTTATGGGCATGGGATCGCTTTCCTATACTAGCACCAGAGCAACCATCATTATTGAGTCCAAATAATGATGTTTATCCTCTTTTACCACCCTTGGGATTTCGGTATACTAAAAATGTACTATAAATATTTCATATTAACTTATTAAAATCATACTTATGTTAACATGTTCTTTGTTATAATCATAGGTGGAGGAACATACGATTAGCCCCTCGTTCTAATCGCTCGGCCTTATGACATCATTTGGCAGCCCTATGAATCTCCTAGAAATCTTGGCCTGATTCCAGATTATTGCTTGGAAACAAGTGGCATTTGGCATGCTTATGTGCCCCTTATATGCTTTCACAGAATAGAATGGCATCACTCTGATTGTGTTCTAAGGCAATTTGGTTTCCAGCAGCCAATTCCTATGCCTCCGACTAACTTGAACGATTTTCACACAACACAGTTGTGAGGGAAAACCTCAGAAAATTGGATTGAAGCTCACAAAATCTTCCTTGAAGCAAGCTTTAATTGGCCTTATGCTATTATTGATGCTCCTCAAGCAAATGAGGTGTTTCATCGTACATCTGAGTACATGCAGTGATATTGGAGAAGTACGCGACGTTGGATCCATCATACTAGTAGTGTAACTGGTTATGTGGTAACTTCTTTATCTCTTTTCAGTGTCATTGTATTTTTTTTCTAAAAATAGACAATATCATAATCTAATGTTTTATTATTAATTTCAGGCTGATATAGCTGAAGATTTGTATAGGCTTGCCACTACTTACCCTCCAGAAATGTCAACTGATTTTCATATAAGGGTAGCTCAGGACCAACGTAATATATTGATTGCAATGAGAGAGCAACGCTTCAACATAGAACTTGAGCCTGCTCCACCTGCACAAGAGCCACCACGTGCACAGATTCCTCACCGTAGAAGACCAAGTAAATGACGTGATGGCTATTTATCAACCAGGCCACCAATTGCTTTTCAAGAAGGAAATACAATGCAACGAGATCATGCTACTACTTCGACCACATCCAGTACATTTGTAGGAGCCGCATCTTCGTCTTTCATGCCGCCATCCTCATTGCCCCCATTTAGCTCTCCTATTCCTTGTCAATATGGATCATTCATGTCTTTATTGGGTGACTCAACATTATTTAATGCCGAGTACAACATGTCTTCATTTCAACATGGTGAGCCATCAAATCAAACATTTGAGACTCCATGCCAGTCAATTTCTCTAGCTGACTCTATTTGGTTTGATTTAAATACTGCATAAACACCATTAAGAATTGATTTACCTGAATTGCACCATACAGAAGAGGACATACAACCAAAACGACCACGACGTAATAGAAGAAGAGCAAGATGTGGTACCGGTAGTCACTATGTATAAGATGAGCAAATTTTCGTACATAATAGCTAATTATTACTAATCAATCATCCTTTTCATTTTATAATCAATTATTTTTATCAATTAATTATTAAATTTGCATTAGCAATTTTACATATTTGCTACTTAATTATAGTGTTATTTTATCATTATTAGTTGCTTATTATTAGTTATTTATTATTTAACCTTTTCAACTCTTAATTAATTTTTTATACTTTTTATGAATATTAAACAATAATAATGATCTAATATTTTTTTATTTGATATTTGTTAGGATTTATTTACTAGTAATATTTTCTTAATAATAAACTAATTATAATTGTTATTATAAACTATTATTTTTCTCCTTATTATAAAAATAATTCATTCTAATGATTATACAAATCAAATCATTGTATTTTTGTTATTCTCTCAGTCCCATATTATAAGATAATGGAAGAGATTTTACATATATTAAGAAATATTTATTACATTTTTAAATTTAAAAAATAAAATTTTCAAATGTTACCCCTATTAATTTTACTTCTTTCATTAAATATAAGATAATTTATAATACTAATAATTCAATAAATAAGAAATAACAATAACAAATTACTAGCTATTATCTTATATTATAAAAAAAACCTCATGTTATCTTAATAATATGATATAGAGAAAATATATCTAAAAAAATAATAAAAGAGTCGTTAAAATAAAAATTTTATTAAAAAAAATAAAAGAAAACAAAAGCAAGTCCATTGGTTACCCAATCGACTTGTTTTTTAATGTTTAAAAAGATAAGAGGGGAGAAAAACAGGTAAAGACCCAAAAATAAAATTATTTTTCAATTAGGACCCAATTTAAAAATTCTTGAGTTATATATACTAAATTTCCAATTCATATAAACTAAATTTCTAACTAAAATTATTTATTTAAAAATATTTTTTATTATAGATCTTTTATCTTTTTCTTTGAAAAAAATATTAACTAGCTAGTCGATGGACTACTCAATTTATATGTTCTCTTTATTTAAAAGTAATTGATTAAGCAATGAATCTCAATTTTATTCATGTTCTAAACTATTAATTTTTTATATTAAAAAAATTATTAATTCTAAATTTATAAGATGATAGAAAGGATTTAATATATATTAAAAATTATTTATTTTATTCTTAAATTTTTTTAAAAAATTCTAAGTTTACTCTTTTTATTTTCACTCCTTTCATTAAGTCTAACATTAGTTACAATATTAATAATATAATAATTAATAATAAATAAATGATAAAAATGAAATCACTACATAATAAAAAAAACACATTTTATCTTGATAATGGAATGCAATAATACATCGAACAAAATTAGTGGAAAAGAAAAAAAGTTGGCAAAAAAAATGAATAATAAGTCTGTAATAACTAATAGCTAATAATAAGTTCGTTGTCAATTGAATGCGTGAGTATGCAAAGACACAAGTTACATCAACATAATATAACAACATAATTGATTAGTTTAAAAAAATAAAACAAAAGCTAAGTCGATTGTTAAACAATCGACTTGCTTTAGAATGAGCAAGTTGGCCAATTTCTTCATTTAAAAAAAAATATTTAAGTCGCGTTTTCATTAATCGATTTATTTACAACGTACTCATCGATTTTCTAATCATCGATTTTTATTAATATAGATGGTTAAATTATTTCTGACACAACATATATTGATAAATAATTTATTTATTTGTTATATTTGACTCAAAAAACCCAAAATTCGTCTGTCAGTGGGTAGTTCAATAAGACATAATAGTTCATTTATTCAAAATTTGAATATTGAAAAAGCAAAGTTCGTCTGTCATAGTGACATTTTTAGAGTTACTTCAAAGTTTGAATTTATGAATAGTATCATTCGTATGTCAACATATCATCATCACAGACTCACAAGTTTTGTTTCTGAAGTTTGAATTTTCATGTTCAAAGTTCATCTGTCAGTGAGCCATTTTGATACTCTTTCCAAACTCAATTTTTAGATAAACTTTGACATTTTCTCAGACGAATTTTTCATTTTTCGTAAGTTGTATTTTGTCTGAAATTCAAATTTTCAAAAGCCAAAATTCTTCTGTCAGAGAAAGCTCTTTTCAGACAAGATTCAAAATTCAAATTTCTCTAGTCAAAATTTGTATGTCAGAGAAGGCTCTTTTCAGATTTGTTTATTTTCAATACGAAATTCGAATTTCCAAAGGCAAAGTTCGAATTTTCAAAACAGCATATCAGTATAAACGTTTCACACTTTGTCTGTTGCTGGGTGTTTTTCAAATATTCCATGAATTAACATAGAATCATGGTTTTAAAATATCTTTTTACCAATTCAAAGTATTTTACTAATTTAAACATGACTGTAGATTCTACATCTATTCTTATGCTAGTTTTTCTTGAATTTCTCCACTTGAGATCATTTGTGCACCTTCTTCTCTCCAAGCTCTAGAAAGTTGGTATGGAACCATCAAAATACTTGATTCAACATTCTCCCATTTTTTATGATGACAAAACTACTTACAAACTGGATTAGTACTTGGGTTTGCTTTAACAAGCTCCCCCTCAATATATGTATTAAAATTCAAAAGATATCAAGTAAAGTGGATCAAGTAAAGAGATTCATTAATTCATTGAAAAATCAACACAAGGATGCAATCATAGAATTCAGAAAAAAGAAATTTTCATTTCATCAAACAGTCACTTGTACAAGATATAACAAGAACATAATACAGAAGAACAACAAAACATCATTACAAAATACTACAAGAAGAACCAAGCATCCATAAGTTCTAAAAACTATTTCTTAGACTTGGACTTCTTGTTGTAAGTCTTGCCAGAAGACTTTCCAGTTTGTCCGAATATCTTCTCCCCCTTTTTAGCATCATCAGGAAGGTGTACAAAATCTGCAGGAGGAGGGATCTGAGACACTGGAATAGCTTGAAGAGGCACAGGGACAAAAGGCATTTCTGGATTGAGCTTTGGCAAGGATCCAGAGACTTCAGAACTCGTGTCCTCATCCTCATCCTCAGAGATTTCAAGAAGTTCAGAAATTTCTTGCCTTGTAACTGCCAATTGGGCCCTTCATGCCTTCGAGAGACCATAGGATGTAACGAGTGAGGGAGCAGGAGGACGAAACATCTCTTCAAGCCTTCTTCTCTGTGCTTGCAAAAGAGCATCATGTGCAATTGCTTGCAAATCAACAGAAGGCATAATGCTCCTTTCTTCATTCAGGGCAGCTTGTATGAATGGTGAAGTGGAGATCGCTGCCACTAGTCTCTCAACTTGCTCAAATTCTTGAGTGGAAAGAATTGAATCTTGAGCATCTGTTGAAATTGTCTCATGAAAACTAGGTTCCTGAGGACTTCTTCCTCCATGCCATAATCCAAGGAAGGACCAGGACTCGCCTCATTGCTGGAAGCCTGTGGTGTGCTCAATGTACCAGTAGCCTCAGTATCCTGTGCAGCATTATCAGGAACAGGAGAGGCAAGCTCAAATGAACTTGGAGGCTCAAGAGTTGGAGACATAACAGGCTCAGAGAATCCTAGCTAAGGTAGAGCTGATGTGGCAGGAATGACATTCCGAATATCTTTATATGCATAAGCAACTACTTTCATGGTCTTTGCCAACTGGTGGATCTGATCTTGCGGATGAGCAAACTTGTCATTTTGCTCATCCCTGATGTTGAGTATGAGTGTAGACAAACTATCATACAACTCAGTGATCTTGGTTGGCTTGGCACAAGAGAAGGGAGTAGATGGAATTTGAGCAGGCTGAGATGAGATGGGACAAGCTGAGAAGGTTGAGGTGTGGGTCTTAGAGGAGCCTCAGAGGTACCTTCTTGCTGCAGGGAGGCATCGTCATCAAAGAAGAGATCTTCAGATTTTTCAGCTCCCTTTCCAATCCATCTTCCATCTTTCTTTTCTATGTCCATCCTTTGCAGCTTTTCTTCCTTGAAGATCTCGGTAGGCTTCCCTTTCCCTTTCTCAAGATGCTGAATTCTGGCATACTGAAGGATCTTAGAGATGATTGCCGCATAAGGAAGTGTGGAGTCTTTCCTCTGATCCCTAGCCTTGATCATGCCTTGGAGAATAATATGTCCCATGTTGATAAGCTTCCCACGCATGATTGTTGCCATCACATGTGCCTCTGCCCTCGTGATCAGATTGAAGCTACCTCCTTTGTTGAAGATAATCCTAGACGCTATGTAGTGTAGGATTCTCACTTAAGCACTGAGGTCAGTAGGCTTCAGCAAGCTTATGGGTGGCCTGTTCTCCTTTCTTATGAACAAAGTGTTCAGGATTATGCTCTCTTTGTAGTTCAAGAAAGGGCCACCTTCTTCATCAACAGTCTCTACCTCATCCATATACCCAGAAGCAGTAATGTCAATCTTGAAGCCATCTTGCCCTGGTATCTCTAAAACCTCATTAAAGGTTTCATCTGTTAGCCAGATGGTCCTTGATCTTAGGCTAACTTCCTACTTCTTCTTCTTGCTGTTATATTTCAGAGAGGCATACCAAGTTTTGACTACCTCATCATCATATATCTCCAATTTCTCTAACAAATTTTTGTATTTGATCATCCACAGCCTAGCATCAAAGTTGTTAGAGATTAGAAATTCCTCCATATTGACACAGTGAGGCTTGATTGCCTTTTTCCTCACAAACTTGGTCGTATATTCCTCCTGAATGTGAGTATTGCTCCATAGTGGCAATGTGGTCAGCTCGTATTCTCCAGATTCAGTACTGGAGGAGGAAGTGGAAGCAACAGCAGCAGTAGGAACCGAAGGCTCTATTTTCTTTGGTGAAGACGGCCCAGATTTCTTGAATCATCCTTTGGTGTTATTTTCTACCTTTGAGAGGGGGTTGCTTTGTTGGATTCGCCTTTTCTTTACGGTTTCTCACTCTCCTTTGAGGCATAGTGGGATTTCACAGTTTTCTTTGACCAAGACTCTCCCTTTTCAACTTCTGGATTTTTCACTCTTGCCATTTTCGTGGATGAATGATTCAGAATGATGCAAGGAATGTGTTTATAGGGTGCGAAAAGAAGATTAATCAGTGGAAGATGAAGATTTATGGTCAGAATTAAAGGGTATTAAAGAGAGAATTTGAACAGACCCACGAGAGAGACGAATAAGGTTGCGTCTGTTCAAAGGAAGACCTTTGGTTTTGATATGTGTAACCACAGGACAGACGAATTTTAAGGGTCAAAATTCGAACTTTGAGCAGTAACAGGTTAACCCATTTAGACAAGCTTACTGACAGACAAATTTTTGTTTGAAAGTTCGTCTGACAGAGGCTCAGTTCAAGCAGCAAAAGATGAACAAACGAACTTTGTTTCAACAAAGTTTGAACTTTGACGAATAGGCAACAAGCAATTATCAATACAACAATCAACAGACGAATTTTAGTTATGAAAATTTTTCTTTTCAGAGATTCAATAATGTGAACATGTTTCAACAGATGAATTTTGAATTAGAAATTCAAATTTCAACATTTTGTAAAGAGTTTCCAACATGCGTATTTTGAGAAATGGAAATTCGTACAATCTTTATGTTGGGCAAAGATAATATTGGAACTTTATTTTTGAAAATTCAAATTTTCATAGAGCAACAGATGAATTTTGAAGGATCACCGAGAATTGTTACAATGCAAAGCAAGCTGAAGTTCATCTGATGGGCATCAAATTCGAATGTTAAGCATGCTGACTTGTTGAAAAACACAATTTATCAAGGAAATTCGTCTAATACACATCTAAAATGGGAATTTTAACTATATAAACTTACAAAATGGATCCAGAAACTTAGATTTCTAGCTTTCCTTTTCACTTTTTGACTGTTCCATTCTGGTGTGATCCATTTTTCTGATTTATTGCCATTGAAATTTATGAGGAGCACCTACAACTTAAATTAAACTTACTTTGATACTAAAGTTAGAATTAAATCATTGTCTGAAATTCTAAAACAGATTTGTACAAGGATTTACTTACAGTTTATTGGGATTTACCATACCCAATTCTCTTCTGATTTTGCAATGCCTATCTTCTGGAAGAAGCTTTGTCAAAATGTCAGCAACTTGACCTTCTATAGGGATGTATTCTAATCTGATTTCTTCTTTCAGAACATGATCCCTTATGAAGTGGTGCCTAACTTCAATATGTTTTGTCCTTGAATGCATGACAGATTCTTTGTGATGTTAATGACACTTTGGTTGTCACACATTATTGGTATTTCCTTTATCTCAATCTCAAGATCTTCAAGCTGCTGTTTCATCCAGATGACTTGGGCACAACAGCTTCTAGCAGTAACATATTCAGCTTCTACCGTGGATAAGGCTACACTGTTTTGCCTCTTGCTAAACCATGAGACCAAGGATCCTCCAAGAAACTGAAATGTTCTACTTATGCTTTTTCTGTCAGTTTTTGATCCTACAAAGTCAGCATCAGTGTATCCTTTGAGATCTTCTCCATTGCCCTTTGGATACCAAAGACCCATCTGTGATGTTCCGATAAAATATCTGAAGATACGCTTCACAGCTGTTGCATGGGTTTCTTTGGGACATGACTGAAACCTTGCACACATACAGACACTGAACATAATGTCAGGTCTGCTGGCAATTAGGTATAGCAGAGATCCAATCATTCTTCTATACTTAGTTGTGCCAACTATTTTTCCTCCTTCATCCATATCAAGCTTGGTTGCAGTAGCCATAGGTGTTCCCATTGACTTAGCATTTTCCATGCCAAACTTTTTCAGCAATTCCTTTAGATACTTGGATTGATTGAGAAAGATACCATCATCACATTGCTTAATTTGTAATCCAAGGAAGAAGTTGAGCTCACCCATTAAGGACATTTCGAATTCTCCCTGCATTAGCTTAGAAAAATTCTTGTAAAGAGATTCATTAGTAGCATCGAATATAATATCATCAACATAAATTTGAACAATAAGTAAATATTTATTTTCTTTCTTAGTGAACAAAGTAGTATCTACTTTTCCTCTGTTAAATCCTTTTTCAATTAGAAAATTACTTAACCTTTCATACCAAGCTCTAGGGGCTTGCTTTAAATCGTAAATGGCTTTCTTCAGTTTATAAACATGGTTTGGTTTTGTAAAGTCCTCAAAGCCTGGAGGTTGGTCTACATAAACTTTTTCCATGATATATCCATTAAGAAAAGCACTCTTTACATCAATTTGATATAACATTATATTCTTCATGCATGCATATGCTAATAGAATTCTAATTGCTTCTAATCTAGCCACTGGAGCAAAGGTTTCTTCAAAATCAATACCTTCTTCTTGATTATATCCTTTATGTAAGAAGTTATTCCACTTTATTAAGGTATTTTGAGGTAATAATTGTGAAATAGAGAGATTGGTTGCAAAAATAGTAGAGTTGTGGGGCCCATTAGATGTGATGTGTTATTTTTATACTAGATGAAGCACAAATGACATGGAACACCTGGTGTATGTAACAACTTCTCCCACTTTGTTTATATATAAATTATTAAAGTATAATAGAGTCGCACTGTGCATTAATCATAAATAGTGTGACTCCATTTCTTTGGCTCCATGCCCTCTTTTTTTTTTCTATTTTATTTATTTTTTCTTTTTTTAAGTGAATCTAATTTTTTTCTTATTTTTTTTACAGGTGAGATTTATCTTTTCCTATTATTTTAAATGGGACCCACTTTCTATTTTTTTATTTTCTCAATTTATATTAATTTTAATTAATGTCATTTGATATCATTTTTTTAGGATATGAGGAGTTAATGATGAGATTCTTTTTTAATTCAATATATTTTAAAACTAAATAAAACGTTCTCGTGTCTGCACATGTATCCATAGGGGAGAAAAATCTAGTTAGCATAAATATGAGCATTTTGAGGTAATAATTGTCAAAAGGCACGAAGAAGAAATGAGTTGAGATAAATTTTATTTATTTTTTTAACATGCAAATTTATGCGCGGCTATGTCATGGTAATTATGTATAAAGATGGCAAAAAGCCATATTGCCAAAATGGGCTCAGCTTCAAAAGCCCGAGCCCATATGGGGTGGGCATTCGAGCATGTATTTTTAAAAAAATTTATTTTTTATTTTTTATAATTATTTAAATTAATACAACTAATTATCACCATCATTTATTAAAAATTAACATAATATTTAAAATTTATAATTTATACATTACTAATTAATAAAAGAATATATTTTTTAATATTTTAAACAGGAAAAAAAAAGGCCAAATGGGCCGGTCCGTGGCCCGCTCAAGCTAACCAATTTGGGCCTCGGATTTGATGGGCTTAGCCCTAAAAGCTCGTTTATATTTGGGCTCACATTTTAAAGCCTAACCCACCCATTTTATCGGGTTAAACGGGCTGACCCATTGAACTTGACTCATATTGTCAGTTCTAATTATGTATACTCCTTGTTACACTCATAAAATAAAAGCTGATTTATTTATTTTACTTGAGTACTTGATTGGTGTAAAATTTTATTGTATACTTTTTTTGTCAGTTGTACATTATTATTTATGCATTTCAAATAAGGCTTTTGGGACTTACTTGACTCCCCAGCATTTATTTCCGCAAATAATTAAGATCAAGTTTGTACACTAGTGCCGTTTATTTTTTTAAATTTTTACTTTACTTTTCTTTCTCATATTTCATCTGCTTTTTGTTTTTTTAAAATTTGATTCGTTCAAACAAAACTTTAGTAGTTTAGATGTAGTTGTTCTCACTTAAAGATATAAAAATATTGTTATTATTGTTTATATTTCAATAATATGTAAAATATTAAATTTAAGTACAAGGGAGAGATTGATGTTTTGTGAGTCATTGTGATATATAATTCATAAGTTGTGATGTACATTAGGTTTATGCTGATTGTAAAAATTTAATATTGGGAAAATTAACCTTTTAGTTCCTGAACTTTACATCAGTTTTTGATTTCATCCTTGAACTAATTTTTTTTAACAAACTCCCTAATATATTAAATGTTATTAGCATTAATCCCCGATCTTTAAATCGTTGGTAAATAGATCCTTGAGCGTGGCTAGACGGAGCGTGATGGTGTTGATATGGCTATCGGTGGTGATGACATGGGCGCAATGTGGATTTGTTGTTTGATTATGTGGAAAAATTTGATGATGTGCCAGAAAAAGCAAAAATAAAAAAAAAACCCTTACAGAACAGGAAAAAAATATAGCCGCTAAGAATTTAAAAAGAAATTCCTGCAAGTTTCTTGTCATTATGCCTTCGGTATATGCCCTAGGCTCAGAATTGCAAAGGAGAGAAATCGAGTTGTAGATGGTGGAAGAAGAGAGAAGTAGTCGAAAGTGAAAGATGAAGCAGACGATGCCGTATGAGAGGACAATCGCGGAAGAGGACAAGTTATCTTCATCGCATCCATCCTCATCTCAGGTTTCAGTTTATTGTTCAATTCCTTTTCTCTATCACATGTTCCCTTCTCCTTGCTTATATTCCCTTCTCCTTGTTTGTTATTTTGCAGATTAGCCATCAGAGGTTCCTTGCTTAGTGCTTATCCTTCAACAACCACCGTGAAAGAGATCGAAGGAGCTTCTATTTGGTGAGTAAGAAACTTTCTTTTATGTTTATAGGAAGCCAATGTCCTTCTGTACCCTTTAAATTGAGAAGTACTGAAGGGAGCATAAAGTAGAGGTAGCTGTAGTTATATAGGAAGCCAGGTTTGGGTATGATGGTAAACCAATAAAGAGATACATGTGCAGCATTTTTTTTCTTTTTGAAAAGTTTTGGGGTTAAAATTTTATTTTGGTCATCTGTGAGTTTAACCTTCTATCTACAACACTGTTAGAGAGTGAGAATCTTTTGGGAAAAGTGGTTGGTGGATAAAGTAATGACAACTAGTATTGGTACATAAGGCAAAGTAATGACAAGTTGAATAGGAAGAATGAATACATAGTGGTTGTTGAAAATAAAAAGAAAGAGAGTCGACAGTGAAGCATAGATTCTTATTTGATTGTGTAGTTTTTTGTTTGTAATTGAAGTGATTCCATTATAAAATAGATGTATACGAATTGGTCCCAATAAGAAAGAAAATATAATTTTTCTCTTTGGAATGCTATTCTATCATTAAGAAGTGGTCCCAACTTGTTGGACAATGTCATCTTCCATCATTATACTTCATTACTTAGTACATTCCCAATTTTACAATAGTTCTGGACTTTATTGATTATTTCCACTAACACAAATGCAAGATTTTCAAACAAAAAGTAGAGTATGCACATGACTTTGTATACATAAATTCGATTAAAAAATGTGATCTGGTAAGCACATAATAGAAAGAAGAAAAAGAATTTGACTTAGTAATAATTTTTTAAATTCTCCTATTAAAGCCTTACTTGCTAATGATATGTTAATTACTTTTTATAGATTTATTTGTCATGGATGATGAATATAGTATGGTTGTGCATTACTGTTCTGATACGAATGATAGCACAGTGGCAATTCAATTCGATGATAGTGAAGACGAGCTAGATGATGACTATTTCCATGAATATGTTGACCTAGATGTCATTGAAGACATCGGATAAGCGCAAGAGTTTTTTGGGAATGAGCAATATTCTATAGTAGTTACAGAAAATTCAACTTCAAATGAGTTAATGCTTGAAAATTCAAATGCCAATGTGTTAGAACCTGAAGAATCTCTTTCCTTAGATTATGAGTAAGATACTATGTAATCTGTTGGAGAATCTAACTTGGAGGATGTCATTGTCCCTGATGGTTACACTTGATACAATTCGAGCGAAATGTGCAAGAACTTTCAATTTAAACTTGGGATAGAATTTAACTCCATTAAAGAGTTTAAGAATGCTGTTAGGGAGTATGCATTGCTCCATGGATATGATCTTCATTTTGTAAAAAATGACAAGGTTAGGTGTAGGGTGGTTAGCAGTGGTGAGTGTAAATTTTTGTTGTTTGTGAGCAAGATTGATAGATCACTGACCTATAGGTTGAAGACATTTGTCTCCAAGCATACTTGTGGGATCACATTTACTTCAAAGTTGGCAACCTCTAAATGGGTTGCAAGCAAAATAGTAAAGACTATAAGATCAAACAAGAACATGAAGCTAGCTAATATCATTACTTCAATTAAAGATACTCATTATCCTAGTGTTTCTGTTAGGAAGGCATTCAAAGAAAGGAAGGTAGCGGGACAGAAGTTGATGGTTGCTACAAAGAACAATACAGTGAGCTTTGGGATTATGTGGCAGAAGTTAGAAAGAGAAATGTAGGCACTACCTTCCAAATGCAATATGAGAGAGTGGCAAATAATCATTCACCCATATTTAAGAGGATGTATCTCTGTCTTGAACCAGTTAAGAGAGGGTTCCTTAGGGCATGTAGGCCAATTATCGAATTGGATGGTTGTTTCTTGAAAGGACCATATGGGGGAATATTGCTAGTCTCAGTTGCTAGAGATCCTAATGAGCAATATTTTCCACTTGTTGTTGCCGTTGTTGAGAGCGAGAATAAATATTCCTGGACTTGGTTTATTAGTCACTTGTTGGATGATATTGGAGATGTGCCTCCAAATAAATGGGTCTTCATATTGGATCAACAAAAGGTATAAATATATAGATTTTGTGCTAGCTAAATTATTATTATTATTATTATTATTATTATTATTATTATTATTATTATTATATACTAGAGGGGATTTGCAATCTATTATAATATATATACTAGAGAGAATTTTTTCCCCCTATCAATCTTTTATGCAATTAATTGAAATGATTTCTTTTTTAGGGATTGATGCCAATGTTTGAAGAGAAGCTTCGTGGAGTGGAGCATTGATTATGTGTATGTCATCTGTATGCAAATATTAAGACTCACTTTGGAGGGGGAACAGTTGTGCACAATCTTGTGATGTAAGTTGATAAGGCAACCTATGTCAAAGCATGACAACAAAAAATGCATGAGCTAAAGAATGTATCAAATGAGGCTTATGATCACTTCATGTCATTTAATCCATCATGTTAGACAAAATCACATTTCAGTGACATGATACTATATTTTGAACTCAAAATATGTTAGGTTCAGACTATGTTAGGTTATTATACTGTCTATTTTGGTTTAAGCATACTAGGCCTTCATGATGGTTGAATAGACAATATGGTACTACCTAGACTCAAAAATTGTGTATTATGGTACTGCATAATGGTTATTTCCAGCTCTAACTTATTTAATTATAGTCCCTTATGAAATAGATCCCTTTGTTGGCTTTTGGTGATGGTAGTGGTTGAATGGTTATTTTCTTTAGCTATCAAGAATTGATTTATGATTTTGCTTACTTTAGGAATTGAATGGTTATTATATCACAGTGTACAAGTTAGCAAAATTGGCCTTCAATTTTGTGCACTTTTGTAGAACTACCATTAGTGCTTGATGATGCTTCTGATGTTGAATTTTGTTAACTATGTTTTGTAACAGTAATGATGTTTAATTTTCTTTGGGGTCTCCAACGTTATTTTGCTCTTAAATTACAAATTTTTTATTGAGGGACATGACATTTATGGAAAGGATATAGAAAAAATGGCTTACTTTTGATAATAAATGGCATATGTATAATAAATGGCTTACTTGTATGGTATAATTTGAAAAGTCAATATATATTCATCTTAACTAAATTTGGTACAACAAAGTCAATTCTACAGAATAGGTACATTTCACGTTCATAATTGAAGTGGTACAACAAACTTTTGCTACAACAAAGTCAGATAACAACTTTACAGAAAGAACTACCAAAAACTAACCCCAAAAAACACTACCTAGAATAATAAGTCAATTTTTGAAAATCATTTGCATGCCATTGACAATTTTCTCCAAATTAACAACTCTTTCCTTGAGGTCATCATTTTTATGTGCCTCCTCTAACTTTGACGCTCTTTGCATTAGATTGAGTTTAGGTTTACCAAACTGCTCAGTATTAAAACTGTCTCCTTCCTCTTTTTTTGGATAAACCCAATCAAAATATTTATAACTCTTTGTTTCACAGGTTGCATACAGCTTCCCTAGATTCTTATCCAAGTCAAAAATTCTAATGCATGCTCATTGCCTACAATAACAATTCCTCTTTTGGTATCTCAAATTTTGCATTGCCCTGCTTTGCTTCATGCTTGAAGAGGTCATTAAATCTAAGAAATAAAATTGTATCATAAATAGTTATTGATGAAGATAATAAATCAAGTGCCTATTGATGAGGATATATAATAAGAACCTGACACTTTAAATTTCTGATTTATCAAAAAAAAAAAGAACCTGATACTCTATTCAAGTATGTTATAGACTCCAACCTTATGCTAAGACAATCAACATGATTTTTATATTTTTAGCAAGGGAAAACAATCTTGGCACATGCTTGCTAGAATCAGTCTCACTGAAGAAGGTATTAAAAGCATCATGTGCAACGCCAACTGAGGTATCACTACAAGTATGTGAATGAACATTATTTGAGCCAATGAAAACAATATTACAATGTGTTATATTTAGAAATTGCAACAAATCAATGAGAAGATTTCTATTCCTGCGATAACAGGAAGAAAAGTTTACATACAAGAATTCTTTTTTACCTTTTTCCTTTTCATTTCTTCTGTTCTTTTGCCCATGATATGAGGGATTTAATGATTTTCAGTTTAAGAAAAGAAAGCATTGTCAATGATGTTGAGACAACACATATCACCTTGGTCTCATTTTGCGGAGAAAAATATCAAATTGTAGAAAGTGGATCCAGCTATCAAAACTGTTCCATGCACACAGATTTTTCTTTTTTGGGAAATTAATGCTATCAAAATATCTACAAAATGTAAAACACCTTAAGCACACTTTTCCCCCATTAAAAAAAGAAAGAAAGGGTAAATTTTTAAGCCTTGAATTGAAGTTGATGAAGAAGAGAGGTTAGGTGGGTCAAAGCGAGACTGAATATATAAACTTTTTGAGAGGAATGGTTCAAGTGAAGACTACAGAATGAATCAGAACCTAAAAAACAAAGATGTTAGATTAGCTGGCTTCCCAAGAGGGGGGGTGAATTGGGAAGATTAAAAATTTTCTGCAAAATATCAAGAAGGTGAAAAAAGCAATATATGATGGTAAAATAAAGTATAAACAAATAGCTGTAAAAGAAGTAGTAAAGGGAAGAAGACTCAGTAATTTATCCTGGTTCGGTCTCTCCACTTAACCTACATCCAGTCCTCAAGTCACCACTTGAGATTTTCTACTATACTGCAAGAATTTCGTGGGCTTCTTGCAAATGCCACAGTACAACGTTTGTGCTCTGTTTTCTAGAGCTTACTCATTCACTCTCTGCACTTTCACAAAGTGCTTCCCAATCCCTTATGATATCCCCTCACAAGAAAATATATCTTCCAGATGAAGATTAGATTGTTTACAAAGAATAAACTCTCTTAATCAAAGTGAATATGAAAGTTAAAATACAAATATTGAAGTGTGAGAGTATGAAGCTTTGAGTAAATGATTTGGCAGAGTTTCAGTATATACAAAGTTAAAATCGTTACCCACAACTTCAAATGATGTTGTATTTATAGATTTAGGTCTCAAATATCCGTTAGCAACAAAATCTATCCATTAGAGAAGTTATCTAACGGTTACTCTGAAAAACTATCCGTTAACCAACCGCATTTAAAGCTTCTGACATACTGAAATTCGAATTTCGGTTGGTCAACAGACAAATTTTACAGAAACCGAAGGTTAACAACTTCAACGTTGAAAGCCTGAAGTTCGTCTGTCATGAAGTGAAATTTGAATTTTGATATTTTTGAAAATGTTTCTATGTAGTGACATACGAATTTTCAAGTGGAAAATTTTTCTGTTAAGTGTGAACAGTACTTTCAATTTGCTACAGTGCCTTCGAAATTTGAATTTTGGAACCCCAAAATTAGTCTGTCCATAGCTAGTTTACAAGGCTCAGTAGTTCACATAGTTCAAAATTTGAATTTTCAAATTGTCAAAGTTCGTCTGTCAGAGAGACCTCTTTTCAGACTAACTTCAAAATTCGAATTTATAAGTACTGTCATTCGTATGTCAACTTATCACTGCAACAGACTCAAAAGCTTAGTTACTGAATTCGAATTTTCATGTTCAAAATTTGTCTGTCAATGGGCAATTTTGACATTCAATTCAAACTTAGTTTCAGATGAACTTTGACATAATTTCAGACGAATTTCTATAGTTTTCATAAGTTTCATTTTGTCTGAAATTCAAATTTTTAAAACCGAAAGTTCGTCTGTTGCTTAAAGCTTCTTTCAGGCACTTATCAAAATACAAATTTCATCAAGTCAAAATTCGTCTGTCAGAGAGGCATCTCTTCAGACTTGTTCAGTTTTAGTATGAAATTCGAATTTTCAAAGGTCAAAGTTCGAACTTTCACTATGACAGATTGGTATTAACCTTTTAAACTTCATCTGTTGGTGGGTGTTTTTCAAATATTCCATGATTTAACACAGAATCAAAGTTTAAAAACTTCTTTCCACCAAATCAAAATCTTTTACTCAAATAAAACACTACTAAACATCCTACAACAAACTTTGCACAGATTTCTCCAGGATTTCTTCACTTGAACTCTTTGTGCACCTTTGATATCTTCATTCCAAGCTCTTGAAGGTTGGTTTGGAATTATCAAAACTTCTTGATTCAACATTCTCCCCCTTTTTGATGATGACAAAATAACTTACAAACTGGATTAGTTCTTGGGTTTGCTTTAACAAGCTCCTCCTCAGCATATGCATTATATTTCAAAAGATATCATATATAGTAAATCATGTGAAGAGATTCAAAGAACAAATCATTTTGCAACCAAGAAATTATTTCATTTAATCAAATGTTGCTTTACAGAGACAAATTTAAGCAAAGTTCTTCTAAATACACAAATCAAATACAAAACACAAACAATCAAAACAAACAACTGAGACACAGTACAGCACTACACGAGGACTCAAGCCTAAAATCTAATCACTTCTTCTTTGGCTTGGTCTTCTTATTGTAAGTCTTTCCAGATGGCTTAGCAGCAGATTTTCCAGTTTGCTTGCTCTTCTCCCCCTTTTTGGCATCATCAGGAAGGTGAACAAAATCAGCCGGAGGAGGGATCTGAGAAACTAGAATAGCTTGGAGGGGCACAGGATCAAAAGGCAGATCCAGTTCAACTGAGGGAGGCTACTCAGAAGGCTCAGAATCCTCATCATCAGATACCTCAAGCAATTCTTGCATCTCTTGTCTGGAAAGAGCCAATTAAGCCCGTTGTTCTTCTGAGAGACCATATGCAGAGAGAGATGAAGGAGCAGGGTCATTAGAACGAAACATTTCCTCAAGCCTTCTTCTCTGAGCTTGCAAGAGAGCATTGCAAGCAATAGCTTCAAAATCAACAACATGCACAATGCTTCTCTCTTCATTGTTGGCACCCTCCAGCATTGATGAAGTGGAAATGGCTGCCACTAGTCTTTCAACTTGCTCAGATTCTTGAGTGGAAAGAATTGAATCCTGAGCATCTTCTGAAATGGGCTCATGAGAGCCTGTTTCCTGAGGTCCTTTTTCTTCCAAACCATAGTCCAAGGGTGGACCAGAACTAGGTGTCCTCATTGCACCAGTAGGCTCAGCACCATCTACATCATCATGCTCAGAAGAGGCTATCTCGAAGGGGCTTGGAGGCTCAGGAGTTGGAGACTGAACAGGCACAGAGAACCCTGGCTGAGGTGGAGCTGATGTGGCAGGAATTGCACTCCGAATTTCTTCATAGGCATCAGCAACCACTTTCGTGTTCTTTGCGAACTGATGAATCTGATCTTGCAGGTGAGCAAATTTGGCATTTTGCTCATCCCTGATGCTAAAAATGAGTGTAGACAGGCTGTCATACAACTCAGTGATCTTGGTTGGCTTTGCACGAGAGGAGGGTGTGGATGGAATGTGAGTGGGCTTGGATAGAGATGGGATAGGCAGAGAGGGCTGAGGAGTAGGTCTGGCAGAAGCCTCAGAAGTACCCTCTTGCTGTTGGGAGGCACCTTCAACAAAGAAAAGATCTTCAGATTTTCCTGCTCCCTTCCCAATCCATCTTCCTTCACTTCTTTCAATTCCCATTCTTTGAAGTTCTTCCTCCTTGAAAATCTCAGTGGGTTTCCCTTTCCCCTTCTCAAGATGCTGAATCCTAGCATATTGTAGGATTTTGGAAATGATAGCTGTATAGGGGAGTGTGGAGTCTTTCCTCTGATCCCTTGCCTTGATCATGCGTTGGAGTATAATATGTCCCATGTTAATGAGCTTTCCATGCATGATTGCTGCCATGACATGTGCCTCTGCCCTTGTGATCAGATTGAAGCTACCTCTTTTGTTGAATATGATCCTAGACACTATGTAGTGTAGGATCCTCACTTGCGCACTGAGGTCTGTGGGCTTCAGCAGGTTTATGGTTGGCCAGTTTTCCTTTCTTCTGAATAATGTGCTCAAAATTGTGCTCTCCTTGTAGTTCAGAAAGGGGCCACCTTCTTCATCAGCAGTATCTGCCTCATCCATGTATCCAGTGGCAGTGATGTCAATCTTGAGGCCATCTTGCCTTGGGATCTCCAACACTTCATTAAAAGTCTCATATGTGAGCCAGATGGTCCTTGATCTCAGATTCACCTCCCATTTCTTCTTCTTGCTGTTGTACTTCAAGGAGGCATACCAAGTTTTTATCACTTCATCATCATACCTCTCCAGTATCTCTAATAGATTCTTGTATCTCATCATCCATATTCCAGCATCAAAACTGTTAGAGACCAAGAAATCTTCCAAGTTCACACAATGAGGCTTGATTACCTTTTTATTGGCAAACTTGGTGGAGTATTCCTCTTGAATCTGTGGAGTGCTCCATAATGGCAGTGTATTGAGTTGGTATTCTCCTGATTCAGTGCTTGAGGAAGAAGTAGAAGCAACAGTTTCATCAGCATCAGGAACAGGGACCGAAGGCTCTATTTTCTTCGAGAAAGAGGGTCCAGCTTTCTTTGATTCTCTCTTTGGTGTAGTTTTCTGACGTTTGGAAGGAGTTCCCTTGCTTGATTCAGCCTTTCTCTTCGGTTGTTCTCCCTCCTTTGAAGCATATTGTGATTTGACCGATCTTTTTAGATGAGCCTCACCTTTTCCAGCTTCAGGATTCTTTACTCTTGCCATTTTCATGGATGAATGATTCAAAATGAAGCCGAGATTGGGTTTATAGGGTGTAAAAATCAGTTTAAATGGTGGGACATGAAGATTTTCGGTCAGAATTTAAGAGCATTGAAGAGAGGATTTGAACAGACCCAGAGAGGAAAAGAGTAGGGTTGCGTCTGTTCAGTGAAAAATCGTCGGTTTTAACGTAAGTAACCACCTGACAGACGAATTTTGAGGGGTCAAAATTCAAATTTCGAGCAGTTAACAGTTAAATCGTTCATCAAAGCTTACTGAGAGACGAATTTTCTTCTGAAAGTTTGTCTGACAGAGGCTTGGTTCAAGCAACACAAGATGAACAGACAAACTTTGTTAAAACAAAGTTCAAAATTTGAAGAGTAACCACCAAACAGCAATTAAATCAGCAAACAACAGACGAATTATCCATATTAAGCTTCATCTTTCAAAGATTCAACATTGAGGAGCATGTTTCAACAGACGAATTTTAAGTCAGAAATTCGAATTTCTTTACTTTGTAAAAGTTTTCCAACATTCGTATGTTCAGAGATAAATATTAGTATAATCTTCATGAAATTTTTGTTCTTGAAAATTCGAACTTTGAAGATCCAACAGACGAATTTCGAGGAATCACCGAGAACTGTTCCAACTTATAACAGGCTGAAGTTCGTCTGTTGGGCATCCAAATTTGAATGTTGACCATGCTGACTTCCTCAGAAACTTAATTTTTTAAGGAAATTCATCTAACACACAATCAATATACGAATTTCAACTTTAAAAACTTACAGAATTGATTCCGAAACTCATAATTTTTGCCATTTTCTTCACTTTTTGATTGTTCCATTCTGGTGTGCTCAATTTTTCAAATTTATTGCTATTGAGTCTCATGAGGAGCACCTGCAACTTAAATTAAATACACTTCGATGCTAAAGTTAGAACTAATTTAATGTTGAAAAATCTAAAAACAGAATTACACACGGATTTACTTATAGCTCATTAGGATTTACCATACCCAATTCTCTTCTGATTTTGCAATGTCTATCTTCTGATAAAGGCTTTGTCAATATATCAGCTACTTGATCCTCAGTTGGGATGTACTCAAGTCTGATTTCTCCTTTCAAAACATGATCCCTTATGAAGTGGTGCCTAACTTCAATATGTTTTGTCCTTGAATGCATGACAGGATTCTTTGAGATATTAATGGCACTTTGGTTGTCACACATGATTGGTATTTCCTTTATCTCAACCTCAAGATCCTCAAGTTGCTGTTTCATCCAAATGATTTGGGCACAACAGCTTCCAGCTACAACATACTCAGCCTTTGCAGTAGATAAGGCCACACTGTTTTGCTTCTTGCTAAACCATGAAACCAAGGATCCTCCAAGAAACTGACATGTTCCACTTGTGCTTTTTCTGTCAGTTTTGGATCCTGCAAAGTCAGCATCAGTGTATCCTTTGAGATCTTCTCCATTGCCCTTAAGATACCAAAGACCCATATGTGAAGTTCCAATGAGATATCTGAAGATACGCTTCACAGCAGTTGCATAGGTTTCCTTGGGACATGACTGGAATCTTGCACACATACAGACACTAAACATAATGTCAAGTCTGCTAGCAGTTAGGTACAGTAGGGATCCAATCATTCTTCTGTACTAGGTTATGTCAAATAATTTCCCTTTTTCATCCATATCCAGCTTGGTTGCAGTAGCCATAGGTGTCTTGGTTGGCTTGGCATTATCCATTCCAAACTTCTTTAGCAGTTCCTTCAGATACTTGGATTGGTTGAGGAAGATACCGTCATCACACTGTCTGATTTGCAGTCCAAGGAAGAAGTTGAGTTCACCCATCATGGACATTTCGAATTCTCCCTGCATTAGCTTAGAAAAATTCTTGCAAAGAGATTCATTAGTAGCACCAAATATAATGTCATCAACATAGATTTGAACAATAAGTAAATCTTTATTTTCTTTCTTAGTAAATAAAGTTGTATCTACTTTTCCTCTGTTGAACCCCTTTCCAGTTAGAAAATTACTCAATCTCTCATACCATGCTCTAGGGGCTTGCTTTAAACTGTAAAGGGCTTTCTTCAGTTTATACACATGGTTTGGTTTTGTAGAATCCTCAAAACCTGGAGGTTAATCTACATAAACCTCTTCCATGATATATCCATTTAGAAAAGCACTCTTCACATCCATTTGATATAACAAAATATTTTTCATACATGCATATGCTAATAGAATTTGGATTACTTCTAATCTAGCTACTGGAGCAAAGGTTTCCTCAAAATCAATGCCCTCTTCTTGATTATATCCTTTAGCAACCAGTCTAGCTTTGTTTCTGATGATTGATCCTGATTCATCAAGTTTATTTCTAAAAACCCATTTGGTACCAATGACAGGATGATTTTTGGGTCTAGGCACTAAATCTCATACTTGATTTCTTTCAAACTGATTTAATTCATCCTGCTTAGTTAGAATCCAGTACTCATCAGTTAAGGCTTCCTCAGTACATTTAGGTTCAATTTGTGAGATGAAAGCACAATTAATCATTTGATCCCTTAACTGTTTTCTGGTTCTAACTCTCTCTTGAACATTCCCTATCACTTGATCAACAGGATGATTCCTTTGATATCTCCAAGCTCTAGGGAGTTCTTGAGATATTTCTTCATTATTTTCTTCTTCAAAATTTCTCTCCTGAATATCTTCCTCTATATTAATAGATTCAGATATTTTTGGAGGTTCAATTATACCTTCATTAGAGATTTCTAACTTTTTAAAGTTTGAAACAAGATCATCCTCATCAGTAACATGTTTAGAAGCAGTTTCATTTTTGATAAATACTACATGCACAGATTCTTCTACCAATTTAGACTTTTTATTGAAGACTCTATATGCCTTACTTCTACTAAAATAGCCCAGAAATATACCTTCATCAGATTTGGCATCAAACTTACCCAGATTCTCCTTTCCATTGTTGTGAATGAAGCATTTGCAGCCGAACACATGGAGATGTGACAGATTTGGCTTTCTTCCCTTGTACAGCTCATAAGGAGTCTTCCCAAGGATTGGTCTGATGTAGGCTCTATTTATGATGTAGCTTGCTGTATTCACTGCATCAGCCCAAAATACTTGAGAAAGTTCCTTTTCATTCAGCATTGCTCTAGCCATCTCTCCAATTATTTTGTTCTTCCTTTCTATTACTCCATTCTGTTGTGGAGCTCTTGGGGCTGAGAAGTTGTGGTCAATTCCATGCTCATTGCAATACTCCAGAAAGTATGAGTTCTCAAATTCTCCTCCATGATCTGACCTGATAGACACAATGGAAATACCTTTCTCATTTTGCACTTTCTTAGCTAAGATTACAAATGCATCAAAGGTATCACTTTTAGAGGAAAGAAACAATGTCCATGTAAATCTAGAGTAATCATCCACAATGACAAGCACATACAGGTTTCCACCAATGCTTTTTACCCTAGATGGACCAATTAAATCCATATGCAATAGTTCTAGTGGTCTAGTTGTGGTAACTACATTTTTGGGTTTAAAAGAAGATTTAGTTTTTTTTCCTCTTAGGCATGCATCACATTCTTTATTTGTTTCAAAAGCAATTTTTGGCAGGCCAGTGACTAACTCGTTTTTAACTAGTTTTGAAAGCTGATTCATGTTAACATGAGCTAGTGTTCTATTCCATAGCCAACTATCATTATCCTGACTAATCAAGCAAACAGAATCTAAGGGAGGAAGTTCATCAAGATCAATAGTATAGCAGTTATCATCCCTTTGAGCTTTGAGGATTACTTTGTGATCGCTTTTTCTGATGACTAGGAAGAATTTTGAGTCAAACAGTACCCAGTTTCCTTTGTCACATGTTTGGCTCACACTCAGCAGATTGTGGTTGAGGCCAATCACAAACAGCACCTCTTCAATGGATGTCTCAAGATTCTTGCCCACAATATCAATGCTAACTATTCTGCCATACTGATCACCTTCAAAGGTCACCTTTCCTCCTTTCTTATCTCTAAGGGTGATGAACTTCTCCTTATCACCAGTCATATGACTTGAGCAGACACTGTCCATGTACCATTTATTGTTCTTTCTAGCTTTGAGACAGACCTGCAAAACAAAGTTCATGTTTTCTTTTTAGGTACCCAAATTTGCTTGGGTCCTCTTCTGTCAGTGATCTTTTCCCTAGATACAGATGTACCTTTGGGAACCCATTTAACCTTCCTATTAAGTCCATTTTTCTTTAAAGTACATGAGCTAGAAATATGCCCCTTTTTGTTACAGAAGTGACAGGTGGTAAAGGGACTGCTAGATTGAGAAGCAGGAAGAAAACAATGCAGATAATATTTTTTTTTGCATGCCTTGGTTGATTATATGATTCAATGTGATGTGACATATGATCTTTTTTTCTATTTCCATCAGCATGCACAAAATGTCTCATGTATACATTTTGATTTCTTCCTAATCTTTTCTTTTACAGCACAAGGATCATAGCCAAGTCCAGCTTTTCCCTGTGATATCCTTTGACTTCCCATTAAAGCAAATAACATATCTTTACCTCTAGTAAGCCTAGACATGCTTTTCACTAGATATTCATTGGTTTACTTTAGTTCAGTGCATGATTTACAGCAAACAGATTTAGTAATAGGTAGAGAAACAGTTTCAGAAATGTTGTGTTGAGATTCTAGTTTGTTAATATTTTTCTTAGCCTGCTTCAATTCCTTAGCAATTTTAACAAACTCATCATGCAACTCATGAAATGCATCCAGTAATTCAGAATAGGAAGGTTCAGATTCATATACCTCATCTTCTTGATCACTGCTGCATGGGATTTCAGCTTCTTCAGAGGCAAGTGCCATGAGACAGATGTTGGCAATTTCATCTTCATCATCTTCTTCTTCATCTGAGCTGTTACCCCATATTAATGAGATGTAAGCTCTCTTCATCTTGCCTTTATCTGCAGCTTTCTTTTCTTTTTCTTGCTTCTTGAGAAATTGAGGACAGTCCCATTTGATATGTCCTTGCTTTTTACACTCATAGCAAGTGATAGGCTCTTTTGCTTCCCTCTTGCTGTCTCTAGCTGCTCCTTTCTTGAAGATTTTCTTGTTTCTCTTTTTGCTGTAGAATCTTCCAAATTTTCTTACCATCATAACCAGAGTTTCTTCATCAAGTTCCTCTCCATCGTCAGATTCTTCTTCCTTTTCTTCAGCAACTTTGAGAGCAAGACCTTTCCTTTTTCTGTCTTGTCCAGCTTCCTTCAGAGCTTTCATTTTTCCTTTATACTCCTCGAGGCTGCCAAAGAGAGCTGTGACAGAGGCCATTGATTCTCCTCTGGCTTCCTCTATTGCTGTTACTTTAGGTTGCCATTCCAGAGGGAGAGCTTTAAGGATCTTTCTGACTTTCTCTATTTGAGTGTACTCATTTCCCAAGCTCTTTAGTTGATTCACAATGAGGGTGAATCTCTTCTGTAGGTCTTTTACACTCTCTCCTTCAGCCATTCTGAAGCTTTCATATTCACCTATGCATGTATTAAGTTTGTTTTCCCTGACTCCAGTTGTTCCTTCATAAGCAATTTGCAAGGTATCCCACATTTCCTTGGCAGTGGAGCATTGGGAGACTCTGTAGAATTCATCTTGATTCAAAGCACTGACCAGACAGTGTTTTGCTTTGAAGTTCAGCAAGACTCTTCTTCTGTCTTCCTCATTCCATTCAGCTTCTGACTTTTCTCTGTATTTTTCATCATCTTCCAAAGCCATTAGGACAAAATCTCCTTTCTGAATGACTGACCAGATGTCCAAATCAATTGACTGAAGATAGATTTGCATCCTTATCTTCCAGTACCCATAGTGTTCTCCACTGAAGCTAGGTGGTCTATTTGTGTTGTTGCCTTTCAATAATATACTTTCTCCAAAGCCAGCCATTGCAATTCCCGGACTATGAGATCCTTTGATTGGGAATCCGGGCTCTAATACCACTTGTTAGATTAGCTGGCTTCCCAAGAAAGGGGGTGAATTGGGAAGATTAAAAATTTTCTACAAAATATCAAGAAGGTGAAGAAAGTAATATATGATGGTAAAACAGAGTATAAACAAATAGCTGTAAAAGAAGTATTAAAGGGAAGAAGACTCAGTAAGTTATCCTGGTTCAGTCTCTCCACTTGACCTACATCAAGTCCTCAAGTCACCACTTGAGATTTTCCACTATACTACAAGAATTCCGTGGGCTTCTTGCAAATGCCACAGTACAACATTTGTGCTCTATTTTCTAGAGCTCACTCATTCACTCTCTGCACTTTCAAAAAGTGCTTCCCAATCCCTTGTGATATCCCCTCACAAGAAAATCTATCTTCCAGATGAAGATTAGATTGTTTACAAAGAATAAACTCTCTTAATCAAAGTAAATATGAAAGTTAAAGAACAAATATTGAAGTGTGAGAGTATGAAGCTTTGAGTAAATAATTTGGCAGAGTTTCAGTATATACAAAGTTAAAATCGTTACCCACAACTTCAAATGATGTTGTATTTATAGATTTAGGTCTCAAATATCCGTTAGAGACAAAATCTATCCGTTAGAGAAGTTATCCAACGGTTACTCTGAAAAACTATCCGTTAACCAACCGCATTTAAAGCTTCTGACATACTGAAATTTGAATTTCGGTTGGTCAACAGACGACTTTCGCAGAAACCGAAAGTTAACAACTTCAACGTTGAAAGCACGAAGTTCGTCTGTCATGAAGTGAAATTCGAATTTTGATATTTTTGAAAATGTTTCTATGCAGTGACATACAAATTTTCAAGTGGAAAGTTTTTCTGTTAAGTGTGAGCAGTACTTTCAATTTGCTACAGTGCCTTCGAAATTTGAATTTTGGAACCCCAAAATTGGTTTGTCCATAGCTAGTTTACAAGGCTCAGTAGTTCACATAGTTCAAAATTTGAATTTTCAAATTGTCAAAGTTCGTCTGTCAGAGAGACCTCTTTTCAGACTAACTTCAAAATTCGAATTTATAAGTACTGTCATTCGTATGTCAACATATCACTGCAACAGACTCAAAAGCTTAGTTACTGAAATTCGAATTTTCATGTTCAAAATTCATCTGTCAGTGGGCAATTTTGACATTCAATTCAAACTTAGTTTCAGATGAACTTTGACATAATTTCAGATGAATTTCTATAGTTTTCATAAGTTTCATTTTGTCTGAAATTCAAATTTTCAAAACCGAAAGTTCGTCTATTGCTTAAAGCTTCTTTCAGGTACTTATCAAAATTCAAATTTCATCAAGTCAAAATTCGTCTGTCAGAGAGGCATCTCTTCAGACTTGTTCAGTTTTAGTACGAAATTCGAATTTCCAAAGGTCAAAGTTCGAACTTTCACTATGACAGATTGGTATTAACCTTTTAAACTTCGTCTGTTTGTGGGTGTTTTTCAAATATTCCATGATTTAACACACAATCAAAGTTTAAAAACTTCTTTCCACTAAATCAAAATCTTTTACTCAAATAAAACATTACTAAACATCCTACAACAAACTTTGCATAGATTTCTCCAGGATTTCTTCACTTGAACTCTTTGTGCACCTTTGATATCTTCATTCCAAGCTCTTGAAGGTTGGTTTGGAATCATCAAAACTTCTTGATTCAACAAAAGAAAATATCCCACCCACTTAAAACACCCTCATATAATTGTACCTATTGATAGGCAAGGCCCTTCCACTTCACTAAGCTAATCAATGCCACATACGAGAAAGGCCTTTCATGATCTGACAAGGACATGTACTCACCTTGAAGCTACAACAAGAGAGCTCAACTTCCATAGTTGAATGAACAATATTTGAGCAAGGGAAAACAATATTACAATGCGTCATTAAATTTAGAAATTGCAACAAGTTAATGAGAAGATTTCTATTCCTTTGATAATAGAAAGAAAAGTTTACATACAAGAAATAGGAACCATAAACAGTCCTGAAGCTTCATTTTGGTTTACTTTACCTGATTTTATTAATACTATAAAATAACAAAATAAAAAATAAAAACTGGCCTGCAATTGGCCCACTCTCACCATTTCAGTATCCGAAGCTTAATTTTGGTTTGACTTATAGCTTAATCTTACCTAGTTGCCACAAGAAAGCTTAATTAAAATCAGTCCAATTTCAAGATCAATTCTTGCAATTGTAACATGCTGAGATTCTTTCACAAAACAATGAGGTGGAATGGGAGATATAAGAACAAAATTCTTAATACAATTAACACACATTGAACAGCTAATGTGAGTATTTTTGTCTGACTTACAACTTAGCTAAATATAAATAATGTTGGTTCTTTTTATTCCCTGGTAATCAAGCACATAGGTCATTAAGTTACAGCATAAAATCTCTCATAATTAGCATTATGCTAAGACAATCCATAGCAAACTACCTATAATTTTATCCCTCTTTTGATAATATAACTACTACCTGTTAAATGTTTTGGTTACAATTTGATTTACTTCTTGTTAATCATACCAAATTACATCATTTCAGCACATTTTCCTTGAGTTACGCATTCATATTCGTACATACTTGATACTCAAGATAGGAAAATATGTAGTGTAATCCTAATAATGCATGATAGTATATTTTTGTCTTATTATGCATTATTTTATACCCAGGAAAGATTTTAAAACCTCTTCTTTATTGTAGGAATCATGGGAGAGCATTGGAGTACGGCCCTTTGGAGATCAGAGGAGTGAAAATAAATTGTGAACGGAAAGAAAATGCTTCTGGAGCTCACCACGCCGCGGCTTAAAGCAGACAGAGATGAACAAATAGTCAAGCTGGAGCTCATCACGCCGCGGCTACAATATATGAGGCCGCGGCCTCATGACAAGTAGCCAACAAAACAGCACATCCGAAGGATATGAGGCCGCGGCCAGGATTATGTAGCCGCGGCGCGAACCCCTCGTCAGCAAAACGCAAAGCTTCACTCGAACGCAGTATTAGAGGAGGAATTGAAGAGATAGCCGGGGACGGAGTGAGGGCACGAGGGAAGACTTGGAAAAATCATCTTGGAGAAGCTTGGGTGTGCTAGGGCTTGCATCTTGAAAGGAGATTTTAGCTTCTCTCTTGCTTCTCCTGCATTTCCTTCCTCTTTGTCTCACGCTTGTTCAATAATGAAGATGAATGGGATACATGTGATTATGTTTATGTTGAACATGAGTGGCTAGTACTCCATTGCTAGGATTATTCTGAACCTTTGTATGGATTGAATATTTACTTCTCTATTATAATTGTGATTAGTACAAATCTTTATGTTGATTTAACTCTACTTTTAATGCTTCTTATTGCTTGGCCATCAATAAGATTGTCTAGTTTATTTAAGTTAAACTTGAGAGAGTTAACTTACATAGAGAACTTGAGTTGGGTCATGTGAGAACTTGAATCTTGCTTAGTTAAGTGACAAGTTGCGTTAGTGGGATAGAGATATACTCACTAACCTCATATAGTGAATTAGGATTTGAATGAAATAGGAGAGTTTAATTAACTAGTTAAGAGATTTCCTAATTAATTAAACTAAGCAATTATCTGGAGATTCGAGAGAGCACAGATAGTTAAATTAGTATCCTGACTAATATAATATTGCATTAAGAACAATTGTAAAAAGAGCTTATGTGGATATTCATGAAATACAAGGGGAATGAATAATCCTAGATTTCTTTGAATTTCTCAAGTTCTAATTGTCCTTGCTGCTAATTTGATACGCCTGTTATGCATAGTTGATGTTAATTGAATAGTAAACTTTTAATTTATGTTGCTCAAATTAATCGAAAATGCAATGTCCAATGTTTGACTGTTTTTTAATCTAAGTTCCCGTGGAAACGATACTCACTCATCGCTTTACTATACCTCGGCCCATACGCTTGCGGTATAGCCTGGTGTTGAACACTTCTAAAAATCATAGACACTAGACTTAAACCAATTGAATGTTTTACATATATTGAGAACGAAACTAGAATTAATTTAACTCTAGAGTTTAGCTCCTAGACGAGGGAAGGGAAGCACTTGCGATGGAGATCTCAGAATCGAACAAACAAGGAGAAGGGAACATGTGATGGAGAAAAGGAATTGAACAATAAACTGAAACCTAAGATGAGAATAGATGCCATGGAGATAACTTGTCCTCTTTCGCAATTATCCTCTCCTACGGCACCGTCGGCTTTGTCTTTTACTTTCAACTACTTCTCTCTTCTTCTACCGTTTACAACTCAATTTCTCTCCTTTGCAATTCTGAGCTTAGGGCATATACTGGAGGCACAGTGATGAGAAACTTGCAGGAATTTTTTTTTTTAATTCTGAACAGCTGTTTTTTTCCTGTTCTATAAGGGTTTTTTTTTTCTTTTTTGCTTTTTCTGCCACATCATCAATTTTTTCCACATAATTAGACAACAAATCTACGTGGTGCCCATGTCATCACCACCGTTAGCCACATCAGCATCGTCACACTCCATCTAGCCACATGGCACACTCAGGGATCTATTTACTAATGATTTAAAGATTGAGGATTAACGCCGATGACGTTTAATACATTAGGGAGTTTGTTAAAAAAAAATTAGTTCAGGGACGAAATCGAAAACTGATGTAAAGTTTAGGGACTAAAAGGTTAATTTTTCCTTTAATATATCTAAATTTCAAGGAAGGTTTATTTTGCTAAATTAAAAAAATATAAATTTATGTGTGCCAATATTGTTACACAATATTCTTTTTTTTTTATTATGGACGTTAGGCATTACTCTAGGTGTTTTTAATTTTACCGCAAATGTAGGAAAATATCTTGCTGTGAAATTATTGGTGAAAAAAGTTAGCTAACTATTGGGCAATTAATTGTCCAAAATAGTTTTTTTAATGTGATTTACTCCCATTCATAAAATTGTTCTCCACAAATGGAAGATAAACTATGGATGTAAGTCATAACACTGGTAAATACATCAAACAGAAAAATATAAGGAACGAAAAGAATAAATATTATCAATTCTCTTTGTTACCAAAAAGATATTATCAATTCTCTATCAATTTCTTATGGTCATAATACAAATATTATATCAACTAATGCAAATGAACGACAAATTAAAGTTAAGCATGATTTTTTTTTTCTTGTAGAAGGACAAGTCTTTGGCATCAACTCCAAGAGTATTAGAGTAAAAAATAAAGCACATACCCTAATTTAGCCTATATTCACCAATTTTTTCAAGTATTCCTTCTTTTTGCATAAATTAAATCATATTTATACGAAAAAATTATGTTTTGGAACAAAAAATGAACATATTTAGTTTTTGGTAACAAGTTGATTTTTTCTAAAAAAAAATTGATTCATTGTTAAAAAAATTCGATTCTCACTCAAAAAAAATCACCTTTAGTCCCAAAAACCAAATGTGTTCTTTTTTTTTTTTTATCCAAGAACACAATTTTCCCCATTTATATTATAGGGATCTCTATGTATATCGAACATTAAAGAATCTCCATTCTTTATTATAAATTCAGAAACTAAAGAATATTCCTCCAACTCCATTTCTTCAAAACTCAATGGCAAAAACTTTGACCAAGAACTCAATTCATAATCATCCAAAGCCCACAAAGTAAGAACAAAACGTTTGACCAAACTCACTATACAAATTGACTCATTTCAGTTTCTAGCTTTGCCCTACTTAAAGATACGTATGTCATCGTAATCTGAATAGAAGAGTTTATACCCAATTTCTACAACTTCTATTAAAAACTAACCCTTCTTGTCCTGCCATTTTCAAGATTGTATAATAACATATTATGATATTTTTCTATAAAACTAGAATCCCAACTTAAAACAAGGTGAATAGTCTTATTAGAAAAGGTAAAACCTATTTTTTTTTAATTTTTATTTTTCAAATGGGTATTTACTTGTTTGTCCCTATTTTCAACTAACCTAGTAGACTCAGTTTGGCTCAACTAGATGTATATATATATATAATTTTATTTTAAAATTTTTTTATATGTTAATTAGCTTCACATGATTTTTTTTTCTTGATACATTATATGTAATAAATTAACTTAATCATTATCATGAATATTTTTAAAAATTTAATATTTTAATTTTATTTAAAATTTTAAATTAATTTATTAATATTTTATAAAATTAATATATAATTATTGAGTATTTATAATTTTAGAAACGGGTACTTTTGATCTGATTTATACCAAAGTGTGCCACTGAGCCTAGCCCAATAAATGAAGAACAAGGAAGTGCCCATTATCTAGAGAAAAGACTTTTCGTTGGCCCCAAGGATCAGTTGAGACCCACTTAGCGTGGTTTATGGGTACTACACCAAACATGGCTAATTTTCGTGGGAGTGGGCGAGCACACTAAATCGTTAGTGATCGTGGTTTCAACAACCTCTAAGAAAAGCATATAGGTACATGCACTCGATAGCGGGAGACACACAGAGACATCGAGACCAAACCCAAAAATCGTAACCAAGCTTTTCAAATAGCCTCAGGGCTCTATCCAGTCCCCATTTTGGCCGAACGTGCAACTAAGAGAGTGCCACTACTCGTGTGGGAGATCTAGCATCTTCCAAAGCTTGATTATTTAGGAACTCTCTTCAGCTTCTTAATTCAAGTATTCCCAAATTCTCTCAGGACTTAGGTCACTTAAGCTACTTCTTTCTATTTCTCAATCATAGCATTTTTTATCTAATTTATATTAGACATTTGGGAAAATTGTAGTAAAAAATCCAAGTGCCTACAATGTTTGATTTAGAAGTTTTGAGGTACTATGCCTCTGGTATGCCTGATCCTTTAATGTAATTATATTTTGTTAGTAAATAAAATTAATTTATTATTTTATTTTTTAAATAATTTTCAACAATTGAGCCAAACTTAGTCTCATATATCGAGCGAGCCAAGTCTGGCCCAACTTCATAATGGTCAGGTATTGGATTGACTATTAACTCAAATCCTACCTGGACACCCTTTGACCGATTGAATGATTGTCATGCTCCCAATACTTCTACACCTCTAGGTGAAAGGTTCAAAATAAAGTTTATCATTATTTGTTTGTATATTTTTTATATGCTTGGCTTAATTCGAAGTGATATGTTTTTTAAGTTCAATGTTAATATTAATGCCAGTTGATAAAGAAATTGATGACAATGGTTTATTATTATTTCATTTTTTATTTTTAAATTATTAAATATGTATTAACTTTCTTAAATTGTACTTTGACTTCATATTTTTACTCATTTTAATTCTTTAATTTTATTATTTTTATTTGAAATCAATTTTGTATATATTTTTTATCCTTCTAATTTAAAATAATTAGTTTTCTTGGTAAATGATTTATCTAAAGAGTATCTTTGATAGATTTTAGTAACACTCTATGATCCATGAGATAAAACTATTGTTATTGTTGTTGATTTGAAATAGTTAGTATATAATTAAAAATATATTAATTTATTCATGACTAATTCGATCATAATTTAATCACGTTCTAAAATTAAATTATGAACCAGTATTTTGATCGTTTCAATAACTAGTTTAGTTTTTAATATCTCAATAATAATTAACATATTTATAGGGGTATGCAAAGATATAATAGAATTAAGTTGATAGTCAATATGATGCTTGGTGTCCAACCCGACCTAGTCACTGGACCAATTTGATATGATGAATAGTACTAGGTTTATTGGGTTATTATAGGTTGATTTGAATAGCCTTACATATTTATTAGAAACAAGGATGTTGTTTTGACAAGTTTCTGCATGTATTTTGCACAAAATTTATGATATTAATTTGATTTTTTTTGTCTCAAATATAAAATATTATCATTATCTATGCACTATAGTTGCAGTGTAACCAGTCTTGATATTGTCGGTATCATCATGGTGTTTTTATTATTGTTATTATCTATTGGGAATTTTATTCTCATTATTTTCCATGATGTGTCTAGATCAAAATGGGCTTTCAACTTAAGTTTAATGCTAAGGTTGGGAGACTAGACAAATATTAGATGTGGCCAAGAGATAGCCATAGCGTTGTCTTTGTATTTTCTTTGCATTTAGATATGTAATTGTAGATGTGTATACTGTATGTGTGTGAGATTGAACCTCTATAATTAAATATTGAGCATCTTTTAACATTTATAATTAAATAAGGGAGGTTACAAATTCTTCAAGAACATAGGAAAATGCACAATTTTACAAAGCAACATTGCAGGGTACTCTGAAAAGGTTTGGAACTTTCCCCTATCTTTTATTTCATTTCTTTTGCAATAATCACAAATATTTTTTGAATTTTGGATCCACTAATCAAAATTCAATGCGTAATATTAGCATTCAAAGGATATTCCTTGGTCTCAGAGATATTCCTGTGTTATGATTTGTTTGGTTGATTTGGAGTTGGATAGGAAGGGATTTTCCTCTTTTTAGTATTTGGTTTAAAAAAATGGAAAAGAGAAGAAAAAATTTAATAAACTTTCCCTTTTCTCCCAGAGGGGAGATTTGTATAATAAATAGGATGAAAACTGTTGACATTTTTAAAATAAGAAAAAGATGATTTGTAATACAATTATTTTATTTAAAAAATTTTTTAAAAAGATTAAATTTGATAAAAAAAATATAATAATCAATTTATTATTATTTTTCCTTCTCTTTTTTCAAATAAAAAAAATTCCTGTTCTGCCTCCTCTTCCAAGTTCCAACCAAGAGTTCCTCTACTCCCTCCTTGTTTAAAATTTCTCTCCTCCTATCGCATCCATTTGTAAAACTAAATAGCTATGTCTAAGGTGGATAGCTTGCTCGCTGTTCAGTTGATGGAAAAAGAGAGAATTAATAATAGCCTCTTGAATTATCAATGGAATCAAGAGGATGTTGGAAAAGGAATTGGATTGGCAACGCAATTACTGCATCCTTTTAGCGAAGGAAACAAAAACGCGGATTGGATTGTGCCATCGGATCTAGAGTCTATCCTGAAGAACGATCCTGATGGAATTGCCAATTAAGATTGTGTGCGGTTTCTGATTAGTTTTTTCAGCAAACCATCCGTTATTTAATGTCACATTGGATTCTAATAAATTCGGATTGAGTTATGTGAGACTCTTAGTGCCCGTTTGGTTTGTTTTTTTATAAAAATACTTTTAAAATAATTTCAGTTTACAAAAATGAAATTTGGATAAAAATAGAGAAGTTTAATAAAAAATTATTTGGATAAGAAGGGAGAAAATAATAATTAAAAAATATAATTTTATTTTAAAAAATAAGAACCAAACAGGCACTTAATGGGGGAGGCGGAGGCGGAAATTTTTTAAAGAGATCTCCTCTCCTGCATATATACGGTTAAGCAATACTAAAGGTTTATAATTGGTTTGGTTTTGGTGTATGTTTGGTTTTTGGGTTTAGTTTGATCTAAAAAGCGGAATAAACCAAATTGGAATATTTCGGTTAGGTTCAATTTGAAACTTTGATTAAAGTAAAATAGTATAAATCATGAAGAAAAATCTAAAGTTTTCAAAATATTAAAAAATATACAAAGATGGACAAAATATTAAAAATAAATTTAGAATTATATAAATTCAAATATTTCATTCAAATAACATTTGAAAAACATTTGTACATGAAAAGTACAAAAAAAATTCAAAATAATATTAACCTAAATTGCAACATCATTCATGATAATATTCATAATATTCAATTCAAAAATAAGATTAAAAAATTGAAATCCATTACTTAAAAAGGCTACAAATATTTTTAAAAAAATTAAAAATGCTGCATCTTGATCTTGCATAGTCTCTACAAACATAACATTATAATAAATTAAATAATCAATAAAAATAAAAAAATAGAAAATTCAGTTCGTTTGATTTATTTAGATTTTTTAAAATTACGACCCAACTGAATCAATATAATCAAAATTTTTTCAAAAAATTTAATTAACCCTACCGAATAACAGATTAAAACAAACCAAAATAAACCGAATGAAATTTGGTTTGTTTGGTTCACTTTTACGCATCCTTATCTGTTTGTACGGTGCTTGTAACAAAAAGAAAAACAGAATATTTGTTGTTCTCAGCTTTATCGTTTTGGCCAGGTGTCGTACTCAGTTGGCTCAAAAGTAACCAGGGGTAAAATTTAAAGCCTTCAAATTTTGACACCCAATATATATCCAAACCAAAGTCAGTTCAAATATTGTACTTCCTCGTCACTCACAGTTGAAGTTTATTTCAGTTCTCAGAAATGGCGAAAGTGGGTAGGATCAAGCTGGGTTCACAAGGCTTGGAGGTGTCGGCCCAGGGACTTGGTTGCATGGGCATGTCTACTGCCTATGGCACTCCGAAACCCGAACCCGACATGATCGCCCTCATCCACCACGCCATCCAGAGCGGAGTCACATTTCTCGACACCTCAGACGTGTACGGCCCGCACACCAACGAAGTCCTTCTCGGAAAGGTACGAATATGATGGATGCAAAGTCCTTTTCCTTTTGTTGCTTCTTTGTTCGCTCTTGGCTTGTGACGAATTGGGTGTGAATTTCTTCGGACAGGCTTTGAAGGGCGATGTGAGGGAGAAGGTTGAATTGGCCTCCAAATTCGGAGTCAGCTTTGCGGAGGGCAAGGTAGATATTCGTGGCGATCCTGCATACGTGAGAGCGGCTTGTGAGGGGAGCTTGAAGAGGCTGGAGATCGATTGCATTGATCTCTATTACCAGCATCGTGTTGATACTCGTGTGCCTATTGAAGTCACGGTCCGTCTTTTCTCTGCTTTGCATATGTTTTTTCTCTTATATAATAGGATAGATTACTGTTTATACATGTGGTTTGAGTTTGATCTGAAATCAATTTGACCATGTCGTTTAAGGTGTGCTGTTATCCTATCTTATATCCGAATTGTAACGAAAATAATCATGCAATTAATGATGGCTATATGTCTCTCACATATAATTTGAATCTTTTACTTTGTTCGAAGGGAACTGTTGGGATTCAAGTAGACATTACTGTCATCCTGGGAGTAACCATAAAAGACTATGAAAATGTGGTGTGTCTCTGTGTACGTTAACAATAAAATTTTTCATCATTATAACTTTCACATATTTGCTTTGGTTAAGTGGTAGCAAAATAAACCAGTAGTAATGAAATGGGATATCTTAAACCAGGGGAGGGTAATAAATTTGGATCAAACCACAATGGTTACTTTGTAGATTGTAGTATGCCATATATAATATCATAGAGTTTATAATATTTCAGAAAAGCCCAAAATCCTAGATACAGTCAGCATTGTGTGAGATTGCTGAAGGTTGAGAACTATCATTCCTGGTTCTGGCTTTTCAATATATTGTTTATATAGAATGCTAGAGCCTGGAGATTCTGATATGATGTTTTCTTATAAGATTCCCACCTTCTTGAGCTAAAAAACTATGGAGCATTAGTTTGATTATATGAGATAATTTTTTGCAAAAAATAGATTGGGATTATTTGTAGCCCTGGTTTTCCTCTCATGTTTTTGGATTTTCGTATATAAATTGTCTTGACCCAATTTTTTGGCTGAAAGATTTGATGCAGTGAGGCATTGCTTTTGCTATTTCTAGGTGTTGATATTTTTTGAGTTAAGATGGAAAACCATTTTATTGCATAACCTGTAAGGCAACTGGGTAGAAGAGGTTTCTCTGTCATGCCACTTTGATACTTAGCAGCTATGTGTTTATGGAAAAATTTGTCTTCACCTTTGCTGATTTTTGAAACAAAAATTTTTCCCCACAAGTTGTGAAACGTATGCTGCATGATCTTATGGTGGTGACTGAAGCTTTATGATTATGCAATATTATATTTGATTTTCTTTAAGTTATTGCCATTTTGGCCATGCTAATTGGAATAAAATGCGAATAACACGTGAAGAAACACTTTTCTCAATGACTTATGAAATTAAGAAGTCGTTTCTTCTTCCTTCCCTCCATATGTACTGTTTGCTCTGTGAGTTGACTAGTTCACTCCACATTATCTTAGACATTTTTTTGGTTATAGGAGATCAATGACTTGGAGTGAAGAATGGGGAATGGGGTATGGGAAGGGATATTTATCAAACCCAAATATATCAAGTGAACCTAATCATAAAGATTTAGAGTGCAGTGCAAGATATGTCCTTAGGTCATTTCCTATCTTTCGATACTTTATTATATGAGAATTTAAGTTTTCTCTATAAAGGTATTTCTGTGCTTCTTTGTAACTAAGTACTTTTGTCATTCTCCAATTTATCATCTATAACTTATTTTTTATAGAAATGTAACTTTGATATATGGAACAGACAATTGGTCAGCAACTGACATGCATCCATTTTGACATGTGCATGGTATAACCGTTAAAGAATGAAAATTATGATGTTCTATTATTTTTCAATTTGTTTTCATATATGAAAATGAATCTACACGTATGATTTAGAACTGTAAACTTATTTCCATATTATTTGTTGTAAGGTTGGGGAACTTAAAAAACTTGTTGAGGAGGGGAAAATAAAATACATTGGTTTGTCTGAGGCCTCAGCTTCAACAATCAGAAGAGCACATGCTGTTCATCCTATAACAGCTGTGCAGTTGGAGTGGTCTTTATGGACAAGAGATGTGGAGGAAGAAATAATTCCAACTTGCAGGTGAGGTTTGAACTATACAAAATTCCAATTATAATATCTGTTGTCTCTTTCGTGGCTTCTGATAACAATTGGGGTCTAGCTTTGCAACCTCTGATTTTGCATTTGTGATGTTCTCAGAGAACTTGGCATTGGAATTGTAGCTTATAGTCCTCTTGGACGAGGATTCTTTTCATCAGGAACAAAGGTGGTTGAAACCTTTTCACAAAATGACTTCCGGAAGGTTTGTTTTTAATAATGTTCCTACAAATATACATTATGCACTACGGCTGCATATGTTGTGATAACCTAATGGTATTATTTCAAGGCCCATGAATGTGAGAGTCAATCATTGCCAGCTATTACGAACCTGATATTTCCTAGGAAATTTCAATTATTGTTTTACCAGTAAAGATTGAATGACAGTTAATGACAATGTTGAATTAGTTGATTATCTTTTTTGTGAATAATTATATTAGCATAATGCACCAATTTTATTCACTAGCATCAGTTTGTTTAAAAACAGACGTACTTTAGAGAATGGGTAAATTGTGAACATAATGGGCCCATAGTTAATGGGCCAAAACTATGTCACATGGATTGTGAAGTGCATAGTGTGAGAGTGCAAGGGAGAGAAGATAGGGCCATCAGTAGGAATATATTGGGAGTGAGGGGTCAGTGAGGAGAAAGCTTGAATTTGGTTTACTGGAGGAGAGTTCTAGCCTCTCGAATGCTAGGGCACTAGTCTGAGGGTTATTTTCTTTCATTGTGACTGAGCATTGTCATTCCCTGTGCTTCCTCTCTAATTCCAAAGCTAGTTAGAGGTGTTTCTCAGCTTCTGGAATATAAATAATATTTTGAATTACTGTTGGGTTCCATCAGAAGATGACAACAAAATTGGTATTCAAGTGCTTAGCTCTCCTGACATAGAAATATAGATAGATAGATAGTTAGAGAGAGACGGAGAGAGGGAGAGAGAGGACAAATAAGTCATTGTTAACTAGTTGCCCATTGTGTATTGTGATAATGCAAAATAGTGGTTGTTAACATCAAATCTGGTTAATGTCTCCTCCTTGTTAATTTCAAATCTGTTGTCTCCCTCTGTACTTGCACTCTTGGCCCTTTTATTTCTCTTAATGAACTTATGCATTGAAAATTGAAGGCTGAGAAGAGATTGAATGATTAAACCCTGAAAGAGGAGCAATGACAAAAAATATCAGATGGCTTTAGGAGGTTATCATCATGCATCTTTCCCTATTTGGATTTTTTCTTTCAAGTGTTGATCATTAGAACAAAAGCTAATCTCCATCCGTTCATTTGATGCCTACTAGGAGGCTTATGAAGATAATGAAAGTTCAGTCAACAAGGAACTAGTTTTTGGCTTGACATATAACCGTATGGGAGGATACAATAATATGGCTGGAGTCTTTCCTCTGTACCATGATTGCTTCTCTTCTTGACATATCCTCCTAGTTTCATCATAGCTCTCATGAGTATGAATAAAAAGAACTGATACTTAAAGAATCCTTGCCTTAAAGAATCCTTGCATAATTTTTTTCTATGTTTGATGAGCAAGATGTTCTCTGATTATTCCCTATGTATCATTATTGTTGTTGACCAGTTTATTTTTGAAAGGGGTGGTGGTTGGCGTTTGATGAACATATCATGTTTATATCGATAAAAGTTCTTATGATATCTACCTTTTATCAACTTCAAATCAAAAATCAAATTTACCGCTTGAACATTGTTCTTCCAATTCCAAATTTATTATTTAGAGTCAGACATGAGTTTGACTTATTTAAAGTAGCTAGCACACATAAAATCTAGAAACCTCAACTGTTGTTAAAGGACATGACGAAATGTCATTTATCAAGGCATTTAAGTTGATAAGTACTAATGAAATTTTAGATCAGTATACTGAGTCACTAGGTATAACATTAAAGGAACATTGCTATTCTTGCTTTGAAATGTCATGAATTTTGGAAGACATTTAAGTTTATATTTAAGTATTAAAATTTTGTGTATAAATAATATTTAAGGTAGTAGAGCAGTATCTTTGATTTATTCTCCTCTTTATTATGCAAGCTGATAGTAAACAAGAATATGAAGGAGTTAACAATTATAGGTTGTAATTGAAATATTGATGATAATGATGATGAACTGTTGGTCTGTTTGCTTGAATTCTCACTGATAAGTGAGAGATCCCCCCAAATCCTTTTCCCCCTTAACTATGTTTTGGTGAGAAAAAGTGAAAGGAAATTGTTCTACGTAGAGAGACAAGATATATTTATTTTGTGGAGACATATACCTTACCTAATTATTCACTTGATATCTGTTATGTGGTACCTTGCAAAATTGTGTGACTATTGTCTCTAGTAAGACTGAAAAATGTAAAATGTTGTGATATATAATATATTTAAACTCATAACATGCTGTAACAGACTTATGCCTTGCCTTCTGCATCCTTAAGGTCTAGGTCGAGATCTAAAATTTATCCTATCTGACACTTTCAACGTAAATGAAGGAAACAGTTTTATATTCATGCTTGAAATGTCCATGATTGATAGTTCAATATCTAGCTATAATCTTATCTGCGTATGAATTTTTCCCTGTTGCAGCGTTTACCTAGATTCCAAGCCGAAAACCTGGAGCACAATGAGATCATATTTGAGAGAATTAATGAAATGGCTACAAGAAAGGGATGCACTACGTCCCAGCTAGCATTGGCCTGGGTTCATCATCAGGGAAACGATGTGTGCCCCATACCTGGAACCACCAAAATTGAGAACCTGAATCAAAACATTGGGGCTCTGTCTGTTAAACTTACTCCTGAAGAATTGGCAGAGCTGGAGTCTTTTGCTGCCGCTGATGTCGTCAAGGGTGATAGATCTGGTGTTGGAATAGCTACATGGAAGGAAGCTGACACTCCCCCTCTTTCTTCTTGGAAAGCTGCTTAATGAAGTACATTCCATATAGAATGAAGTATATTTTGTACGTGCTGTTGCTACCTTTAGCAAACTGATCAATACAAGAGGCATCCTTGCCTGAAAGGAATTCGTTGTATAAATCCTTCCGGGTTGTTTGTTTATGCACTTTTTTGAACTCCATATGTGTGCGAATGAATGCACACACTTATGTATGTATGGTTGTATGTATATATGTATGTATCTATGTCTGTCTATCTAAATAAGCCAGGACACTAGGCTGCACTGCATGAAAATAGGTATTTGACTTCCATTGTAAGTGTTGTCAGCATTCCTTTGGCCATTTAGCCTAGTTAATATGTCTTGCATTGAATTGGATTGTTGATGTATAATCTGAGTACTGTTCAGGGAGACTGTTGTAACCTCAACATTAAGAGATACGTTGTTATTTTGTCTTTTTTTTTTAAAAAAAAAATATTATGGCCAGTTGAAGTTATGTTGTTATTAAATGTGAAATGTGCAAAAGGATTGACCGACTTGTTATTTGCAGCTTGGATAACTGTTTCTGACAAATGGGATATCATATTAACTAAACATGTTTTTTCATCATGCATTACATAGATATTGAAAAATAAGTCACATTGTTTAGAGTTTGTGAATTAAGTGGTATGCTATATATTTATTGTATTAATGGCTTCCAAAACAATCAATATTATTATGGAAAGTTATGAAAAATTTTATGCGCATAAGTTGCATGAAATCTGAGACAACTGATATTATTTATAACTAATAAATAGCATGAAATCTGAGACAAGTGATATTGCTTGTAACTATAAATAGTGGAACTTCCACCAGTGGACCTACGTTGAGTTGAGCGTTAGTTCTTGTAAAGTACTTGTAACAAGTAATGCACCTACTGCTACACAAATTAAGCAAGACGAGGCATTGAGAAACATAGAGCAAACTATATTGGAGAGGCATCTAGAAACAAAGTAGGAGAGGGGTCCGCGAGATTTGAGAGGTTGAGAGAGCAAAATGATGGGAGAACGAAGAGAAAGAAAGTAAAGAAACATGATGTTAAATTGAGATGAAGCTAAGAGTCTGAGACCAGGAGACGAAGAAAGTGGAGACAAAAAAAACTATAGACGAGCAGCGTCAAAGAAAAAAAAAATTCCACATAATGGTGGGATGAGTTGCAATTCAATATACAATTGATTTCTTTTTCTTTTGATGAAAATATACATTCATTTAGTAACTAAACAAAATATTGTCTACAAACTTGGTATAAACCCTATACGTGAATTATATAAAAAAAATATACAATAATAACCAAGACTTTACTACCAAGTGTTTAGCGTGGTGATATTTACTAGAATTAAACTCAAGATGTCTAATTAAATTAATACAACCCTAATAGTTAAACTAGGCACACAGTGGTTTTATTGTGTTTCTTACTATTTATATTTTTGCTACTTGTTATCTTTGTTTGGGGACCATAGCCCATTTTGTTGTTCCTGCGCTGATGTCATTTTCATTGTCATTGGACATGCTCTATATAGCTGAGTGGTCATGACTAATAAGGTCCTAACATACTTAGTAGATGGCTGGGTCTTTTAAGCATGTTATTCTAAATTTGATTCCTATCTGTGTATATGAAAAATATTTTGCTGGAAGATGAAAAAACCCATTTTGTTGATCTCAACATCTTAAAGAGATTAGTCTTCGACTATTAGTCGGAAATAGCCATATTACCTAAAATAATTTTAGTAGCTATGACTTGTTTGTACATAGTGTAGTGGCAAAAACACCATTCTTTAGTATCAGTTTAGCGGTTGTACCATTTTATCTCCTGCAAAAGTTGGGTCTGTTTAATCCTAGAAGGATAAGATGAACAGTGCGCATTTCTTTGCAACAATAGGTCTTCTCTATATTTCGATCTCTGTACAATATTTATATTGAAAATGCAAGTTTTAAGAAATTTAACATAAATTTAATTATTGAAAAACTTATGATATAACAAAAATGACATTTGATTGCCAAATTTATAATACCTTCATGTGGACAATTTTTCTTTTTTCTTTTTTTAATAACACCGATTTTGCGCCCCTCCTACCCCCCACCTCGGGCCAGCGGCCCCCCCCCCCCCACCTGCCCGCCTGGGTGAAAAAATAAAACCCAATTTGATCCGAGATCCAGAATGAGTGTAAAAATTAAACAATTGCATGAATGTAAATTTTTATTTGTTATTTAATTCATAGATAATCTCAACATAGATCGGTTAGGTCAAATATGTGATTTTTTTTTAGAATTCTTATATTAATTTTATATTTTTTAAAGATTGAAATATATATTTTAATTTCTTACAAAAATTATCTATATGCAAGATGGTCAGGCGGTCAGCCGGGATATATTGAAAACATGCGGCATCACCATTCTCTTAAATTAAACTATAAAAAGCTGAATTTTTATGTTTTATTTGTAAATTATTTTGTTAATTTTCTTTTGCAAAGACTAATATATTTACTATATATATATATATTTTTTTCTTTTGGAACAAAAGTCAACCCTTAGGTTTACATAAGAGCGGTTACTCATGCCCATCATCCCTTAGAAACACTTCTTTACAACCACTTGGGATAATATGTAAATACAAAATCTTAGATAGGGATGTGCAAATAACATACTAGACTGGACTAGTCCATAACCCGTAATCTAATCTGTAATGGAGGTCAGGCAGAACAAGATAACCTATGGTTTGGTCTAGTTTGATGTAATCTGGTACCCAAACTAGGCTGGACTTGATCTACCAGACCAAGACTGGTCTGCCCAAACCACCCAACCCGGAAAGCACCCAAAATTCTAGAAATTTTTTTAGCAGAAAAAAAATAGGTCCAACACCTATTTTTGTACTTATTACCACCGAGATCAATGCTACAAAACAACCTCATTCCAACATGGTGTAGACAACCGGATATAACTCCAACACCTCCAAAACTAATGACCTTGAGCCTGGTTCCCAAAACAGGACAGTAAACATTAAGTCTCACAAACAAAACAATGGCTCAAAGTTTCAAACATCAACATTCACCCAGGCCCACATGCAATTGAATCAGAAAAAATTGACACAGAGCTTTAGAGCCTGTTTGGATAGCAATTTTAAGCACTTATGGGGTCCATAAGTGCTTATGTGATGGAGTTGCCAAACAGAAACAGCTTTTCAATAAGCACTTATGCCTCAAATAATAGCCTGTTTGGATTGCACTTATAAGTGCTTATGGGGTCCCATAAGTGCTTATCTGGTGGAGTTACCAAACGGAAGCAGCTTTTCAATAAGCACTTATGCCTCAAATAAGTGCTTATGGAATAAGCTGATTTTTTCAGCTTATGATAATCACTTATTCTCCCATAATCACTTATTTCATTTTTCCTTCTCATTATCCACCCAATAATCACTTAAATCCCCAATATCCAAACACATTTCTTTCTCAAAATCACTTATGGGATAAAACTATCCAAACACAAATCACTTTTGACATAATCACTTATTCTCATAATCACTTATGAATAATCACTTATTCTCATAATCACTTATACATAATCTAATCCAAACACACCCTTAATGGTGAATTCCCCTTTAAATAAAAATAGGTCCCATACTTGCCAAACAACTTCAAATGTGTCATTCAAACAAAATGGCTTCTTTTCTTTCTCATTAGAATAAAGAATAAAATATACATGAAGATAAAGCTTTTTATGTGGCGAAACATACCTGTAAATCAACCTTCAATCATAAGCTCCTTTCATAAAGCACTTCCAACTGACTATATAAACCAATGGTTAATGTTTGAAAACGTTTTATCAATAAATGAGTCCTATAGCAAACTAAAGCATACCATTATTCACATAATGAGAGCACACAAAGGATCCACAAACTTATAAACTTCATATAAGTTTCATATCCTTGTTTTCCAACATAGTGATCCACAAACTAGAAACATCCAATTCCAACATTACAAGTTTACAACAACATAATCAAGGAATCAACTATCCATAAGGCATAAGTCATGAATCCACAAATTATAACATTAAATCAACATCAATCTAGAAATAGTTCACTCCATAATCCATAATGCCGTCCAGCCACCATCAATTATAGTTGATCCATCTGAAAATTTAAAAATATATAAAATCATTTACAGTAATGCAATGTGTATAAGAATAAATATTTAGTAACAAATTAAAAAATGGAATTGATAATCTTACCATCAGAATAAATAATGTCAATCAACGGCCATGCAATCATCTCCTCTAATATTAGTTATAACTGAATCATCTAAAGAAGTATATATATAATCAATCACAATCCATTAAGTAAAAGAATAAATGTTTATTGATGAAATTAAAATGACAAAAGAAGTAATGGAATTGAAAACAATACCAAAACTAGTATGATGAACCACTTTTTCAATCTCATCAAAGTTGTCAAATTCATGAAACTTTGAGAAAAATTAGATGACAATGAACAATTGAAAGAGTCAACTATACACCCTTCGATGCTAAATGCAAATTTTGAGGCTATTATAGAAATGAATATAACCAATATATCACGTGTTATCATAGAAAGCACTTTATACTTGATAGAACTAGCTTCGATGACAAAATGTGAAATTCATCATCATCCTTGATGTCATAGGATGAATTAGATGCAAGATATTTATCCAATTTTGATTGAGGATCTAATGAGCTATTTTGTTTCATTGTCACATGCCATCTATAACCTAGATCTTTTCTCTATTGAACTGGAGTTGATGTGGATGATCATAGATGATTAGAAGATAGACGCATGGAAGAACTACTTGTTTTAGGTGCAACTATGGCCAAATACTCACCAAACATGATATAAGGCTATCGAAACAGAGTGAGTGAAAGAGAGTAAGAGGAAATTTGGACAAGGAAACATCGATGTTTAAGCTTTTAAAAGGGGAATATATATATATATATATATTAATGGATCGGGTTTTATTTATATACTAGAGACTTAACTCAAAACCCGGTCTAACTTGATTAGTCAATTTGGTTTGGTTTGTTTGTTCCTTTTTATCAAGATACTTTTTTGAGTCTGCGTTAAGTTGGTTCAATTTGGGTTGGAATGCATTGACTAGGTGTCGGGTTTTTCTTCTCTACCCTAATCTTAGAATTTAAGACAAAAGCATTTACCAAAACAAAAAAGTTAAGGCAAAAGCCCAATGAGCCATCCAATCACACTTACTATACATTTTTAATTCTATATATTTTTACATTTTTATATTATTATTTATACATGATTTGTTATCTAATTCTAATGACACTTCTCTTATATTATAAAATTATTAACAATATGTGTCAAAAATAAAAAATTAAAAAATAACCATACATATTTGTAAAGTTTAAAATGCCTATTTTAATAATTGATGGTTAAAAACGTAATATCAATTTTAATTTCTCACTAAATTTAACGGGTATAAGTACGTTAAAACCATGCACCATCACCATTTCCTTAAAATATTAAAAACCATTTTTTAATGTATTCTTTGTAAATTTTGTTCTTATTTTTTATAAATTAATAGTATAACATATTTTTGAAATTTGAATATTTTTATATTATTATACATAATTTTTTATATAACTCTAATCACAGTTCTCTTGTACTCTAAAATTATTTTTAAAGAAGATTGATAATAATTATTAACAATGAAACAAACTTTACAATTCATTTATTTTATTATTATTATTTATTTTTTTGTAAAATAGCCCTCCCTCTACTCACATCGTGACAATAAGTGCCGGAGATTGAGAACCACGAGCGCCAACAAACCATGTTCAAACATCATAGCATGAAACACATTTTACATATTTTGGTCCCAAATATAAGTTGTTAAGAGAAAATATTTTATTATCTAAAACATAAGTTATGTTTTGGGTCATTAAATATTTTTTTTCATATATATCCTTCATTAATCATGTTGAAGTAGTAGTAATTAAATTTATGATTGAAAAGTTACTGATTTAATTAGGGATGCATTTAAAAAATAAATTAAATTTAAAAAGTTTAACAATTTTTATAAGTACACGAGGTAGTTATGAATAGGTAAAGGTTCATATATTTTTTAAGAGTATGTATGATAGGAAGGATGGGGGAAAGGGAGGGGAGGGAATTTAATGGAGAGGAAGGGAAAGGAGGACAGATGAGAGATGAGATATGGAGGGAATGAGAGGGAAAGGAAGGGAAGGAGATTGAGGTGAGGGGAGGAATTTTAATAATTTGTTATTTGGTTCAGGAGTGGAGAGGAGGGGAGGGAAATTAATAATAATTTGATCATTTTATCCTTGAAATTAAAGAAGTTTTCTATCATTTTTATGAATATAAAAAATTTCAGTATTGAGTAAAAAATTATGCTTTAATATTTTATACTCGTACTTCACAATTTTATACTCAATACTAAAATTTTTTATACTCATTTTTTGATATATGAAACTTGGATACAATATTTTTTCTATATTGGGACATTTAAATAAATATTTTCATTTTTTTGTGATTTTTTAATAATTTTTTTGTTTTTAAAAATATTTTTTATTTAAAAAGAAGTCAAAACTTAAAAAAAAAAAAAGGTTAAAATTAAAAAAAAAAAGTGTCCCCTCCGATCGCCCAATTTTGGAGGGGACACTTTGATGGCCCTCCCCTCCCGTGTTTGAAATGACAATTTGAGTGATGCAGAAAAGTTAAATTATCCTACTATTCTTTGAAGCTATTCACTCGATCCCAATTTATCTACCAACAACCAATCAAATTATTATAAACTAGAATATGTTACTACCCAATTTCTTAATTTTATCACCTAATATTACATATCTAAACATTTTTTTATCAGATAAAATCTTTTGTTTGTATTTAATTTAGCATATCGATGTTTAACTATAATTCTCCTAAGAAGAAATAACCTTGTCGATAAAGAAAGGAAAAATTTCAAATAAATACAAAAAAAAGATATTTCCTAAAAATAACCCTAATTCATCATAATTCTAAAAAATTATCAAGGTTTGTAATTTGAATTAAAATTAGAAGATTAAAAATGAAAATGCATTCCCTATGTAAATAATCAATTTGTAAGTGACAAATACTTATTTGTAAGTGAAAATAGTATATTTACAAGTTATATCTATTTGTTTATTAGTGACACAATCTCATTTGTAAATCACAATATTATCATTTGTAAATGAGTTAATGTCACTTACAAATATATTATTATCATTTATAAATGAGTCTGTACCATTTATACTAAAATTATATTTTTATCTTTTACCTTTTAATTTTAATTCCAATTATATACATTAACTTTTTTTAAAATAGATAAATTGGGTTGCTTTTGAAAATATTTTTTTTTGTTTTTATTTAGAATTTTATCCTAAAGAAAAGGGGGAGGATGAGAATAAAACAAAAGTACGTGGACAATTTTTACTCTTTTCAAAAGAAAAACAAGTTTCGCATTTTAGTGCATGTTTTGGTTCCTCTTCTACAGAAAAAAAAAATTATGATTTTTAATTATGGTTTTTTAAATGATGTATTTGACCAAATACAAATTAAATATAAACTAACTTTTTAAAAAATGAAAAGTAGGTTAAATTGTAATTTTGGAAAAGGAGGGAAAAAATTATTTTTCCTTTAACAAAATATGGGTTTTAAAAAATGAGAAACAAATTTATTCTATATTATACATCTAAAAGTACTTTTAACCCTTATCATCCAAACATATTTTTTTATTAAACTTATTTTTATAAAAAAAAATTTAAATATAACAACTTACAATAAATTTATTTTATTTAAATTTTATTTTTATAAATTTTATTTATCTTAACTTAATTTTATAAAAAAAAAACAGAGTCCCTCACGGTATTGGTGGTTGAATGATGAGGTATTTTAAAAAATACCCAAAAATGCTGCGTCTAAGTAATAACGTTACACTGTGGTAGCTAGCTCATTTCAGTTCTCAGAAATGGCGAAAGTGCGTAGGATCAAGTTGGGGTCACAAGGTTTTGAGGTCTCGGCCCAGGGACTCGGATGCAGGGACCTGTCTGCCAATGGCAATCCGAAGCCTGAATCCGACATGATCGCTCTCGTCGACCACGCCATCCAAAGCGGCGTCACATTTCTTGACACCTCCGACTTTTACGGACCTCACACCAATGAAATTTTTCTCGGAAAGGTACGATCGATACGACCTCCACTTCCTATTCGTTGCTTCTTCGTGTTTGTTCGCTCTGGGTTGATGACGAATTGGGTGCGAATTTCTTCGGACAGGCTTTGAAGGGAGATATGAGGGAGAAGGTTGAATTGGCCTCCAAATTCGGACTCGGCTTTGCCGACGGCAAGATTCAGGTCCTTGGCGATCCAGAATACGTGAGAGCCGCTTGTGAGGCAAGCTTGGAGAGACTGGAGACCGATTGTATTGATCTCTATTACGTGCATCGAATTGATACTCGTGTGCCTATTGAAGTCACGGTTCGTTATTTCTCTACTTTGGATATTCTTTTCTCTGGACCCATGTGGTTTGTGTTTGATACAAATCGATTCACCTATAATTTTTATTTTTTTTTTAACCTTGTTCCTGGGGAACTGTTGGGATTAAAGTAGGATTCAAGTTTTATGTGTGTGCATTAAAATTAAAACTTTTCATCATTGTAACTCATTGATTTGGATCAAATCATCAAGCATTGTGTGAGATTGCGGAAGCTTGAGAACTGTGATTCTTGGTTCTGCCTTTTCGCTAATTTATTATCAATATGGAATGCTAGAGATTCTGATATCATCTTTTCTTGTAAGACTTCACCCTTCTTGAACTGAAAAACTGCGGAGCATTATTTTATTTCTAATAGATAGTTCTCCCATGAAAAATTATTTGGGAACACGTTCTTACAATTTGTAGCCTTGGTTTTTCACTCATGTTTTGGATATTTTAATTATTATTGTCTCCAACCAATATTTTGGCTGAAAGATGTGAGCAGTAAGGCTTTGCTTTTGATGATTCTAGGTGTTCAGATTTTTTGTGACTTAAGATTGGAAACCAATTTATCACATATCCCATAAGACAAAAGGTTCCAAATGTTTTCTTTGTCATGCCACTTTGATACTTAGCTATGTGCTTATAACTAAAATTTTTCTTCACCTTACCTGATTTCTGAAGGTCAATGTGGAATATTTGGTACTTGAAGTTTGTTGTTTGCAAGAATTTAAGATGAATTGTGAAGAAAAGAAAAATTCTCCACAAGTTGTATGACATATGCTGCATGATCTTATGGCAGTGTTTTAAACTCTTAATCTTTTTGATTATGGATTATTATATTTGATTTTCTTTTCACTTATCATGATTTTGACCATGCTAGTTGGAATAGAAAATATCTGTAACTTTGAGAATTTCTGTTATCTGTGCTTATCTGTTACTTTGAGTGCTTTTGTCAATCTCCAACTTATCTTCTATAATATGGGTTAAGAAATAAACTTATATTCTATAATATATTTTTGAAAGAGATGCAACTTTGATACGTGGAACAGACAATTGGTCAGTAATTGACACGCATCCATTTCCACATGTGCATGGTATAATAACTTTTAGACAATGAAAATTAATATGTTCTATAGTTTTTCAATTTGTTACAAGTACAAAAATCTGCGTGTATGATCTATAACTGTTAACTTATTTCTGTATTATTTATTGTAAGATTGGGGAACTTAAGAAACTTGTTGAGGAGGGAAAAATAAAATACATTGGTTTGTCTGAGGCCTCAGCTTCAACAATTAGGAGAGCACATGCTGTTCATCCAATAACAGCTGTGCAATTGGAGTGGTCCTTATGGTCAAGAGATGTGGAGGAAGAAATAGTTCCAACTTGCAGGTAAAGTTTGAACTATGCAAAAGATTCTGATTATAATATTTATCTTTTGTCTCTACTGGAGCTTTTGATAAACAATTAATGTCTATTTTTGTGACCTCTAAGTTTGCATATGTGACATTCTTAGGGAGCTTGGCATTGGAATTGTAGCATATTGTCCTCTTGGACAAGGATTCTTTTCATCAGGAGCAAAGGTGGTTGAAAGCTTTTATCAAAATGACTATCGAAAGGTCTGTGTTTATTCCTGCTACTATAAGTATACGTTATGCAATATGGTTGCATTTGTCATAATAGACTAGCCAAGCTTCTAATAGAGTTATTTCAAGGCCCTTGAATGTGAGAGTCAATGATTGTTAGCTATTTCTGACCTTATTTTTGGTCAGAAATTTCTCTCGTAGTTATACCATTAAAAACTGAATGATAGTTAAGTGTAATTGTTGAATTAGTTGATTATCTTCGTTTTTTTTTTTTGGATTTTATTATTATATTTGCATAAGCTAATCCCTATCCATCCAATTTATGCCTAGGAGGCTTATAAATATAATTAGGCATGCCCCTCATGCATTGTGTGAAGTCTAAGAAATGAACCACATTGTTTACAGTATATGAGTATTGCAACTTGCTAGACATTTTATATTTAACTAGACATATTTTTGTCATGCATTGAATGGAGTGTAAGAAATGAGTGACATTGATAAGAACTTATGAACAGTGCGACTTGCTATAGATTTTATGTTTGGTAGACATGTTTTTATGAGTATTGTAGGTAGCTTAAGGAATGAGCCACATTATTCGTAACTTGTGAATAGTACTTGTTTGGCACATGTTCTTTGTTTCCTTTTTAGCATATAGGTATATTTTGATGTACCATTTTTGCTGTTGACCAGGTTATTTTTGAAGGGGGTGGAGGGTGGGGTTTAATGAATATAAAGTGTCATGTTTCTAAGATAAGAGTTCTTATGATATCAGGCTTTTATCAACTTCAAATCCCAAATCAAACCTACTACTTGAACATTGTTTTTCCAAATTTTTTCTTTGTTGAATACCAGCCGGAATTTGGAAGTCATATTAGGTCCAACTGATATAAGTAGAATAGGGTTAAATCATATAGGTGTAAAGCTCTCTCTAATGAGAGCTTTTTCCGTTTACAATATCAAACTCAAGATTTTACTTAAGAGGATTAAGTGCTGACTCACCCAAACCAACTGCTATTAATTTTTTTTTTTCCAAATTTATTATTTAGAGTCAGACATTTGCTTGACTTGGTCATGCTAAAAAGCCAGTATACATAAAATAACCTCAACTATTAAGTATATGATGAGATGTCATTCATCAAGGCATTTAAGTTGCTAATTACTAATGAAATTTGGAATGACTGTACTGAGTCACTTCACTTAACATTAAAGCATCATTGGTATTCTTGCTTTGGAATGTCGGTCATGAACTTAGGAGGACATTCAACTTGACAACTTTATAGTAAAGGAATGCATGAATAACCTTTACGGTAGGAGAATATCTTTGATTTATCTTCCTCTTTATGATGCAAACTGATAATGAACCAGAATTTGAATTAGTTAACAATTATGGTAGGTAATTTTTTTTTTTTGAAAGAATTATAGTATGTAATTGAAATCTTGGTGATGATGAACCGTTGGTACGTTTGCTTGAACTCTAACTGATAAGTGAGAGATACACCCAAATCCTATTCGTTCTTAACTATTTTGGTAAGAATAAATGAAAGATAATTGTAAAATATAAAGACTGTTTTCGTTTCATTCCCGAGTCAACACATGAGATGATTAACATGTACTGCAAAATAATATTCTTTTAACGAAAGAGGACAGTATCACTAAATTTTATTAATAAATGCTCACTTACAGTATAAACAAACAATCAAAAACTAAAAACCACAACTTTGGACATAAAACTCTATTACCTAAACACTCGGACCATATTCTATGACCATGACTCTAGGAAAACAAGAAAAACACTTTATTCATTTTAACATTTATATATTGATTCTTTTAGTTCATAATCTCAGGGATGAATATTATGTTTATTAGCATCTGTTCTGCATAGAGAGACAAGATATATGTCATGATATATGTGTAATCTCATAATATGTGGTAGACTTGTGCATTGCCTAGTGCTGCATCTTTCAATTGGTCAAGATTTAAAATTTCTCCTACCTTGCACTTTGTTTCGAATGGATAGTCAAGTAGGATGGGGAATCCTTCCCAAAAGCTATCAACCCACTTGAGTATCCATTAGCTTCAATATTGTTCTATATCCCATGTTTGAAACGTCGATTTTTTTTTTTTTAATTTGATATCTAGATATAATTTTATTGAATTTGGATCGTTTACATTTATATGTATACTTTCGTAAAGAGCATAACACAAATTTGTGGCTTCGTATACTTATTATCTCTTTTTTGCATCTTTGTCTAAGAGCACTGTATACGTTCATTGCAGCGTTTGCCTAGATTTCAACCTGAAAACCTGGGGCATAATAAGATTATATTTGAGAGGGTTAGTGAAATGGCTACAAGGAAGGGATGCACAACGTCCCAGCTAGCATTGGCCTGGGTTCATCATCAGGGAGACGATGTGTGCCCCATACCTGGAACCACCAAAGTTGAGAACTTGAATCAAAACATTGGGGCTTTGTCAGTTAAACTTACTCCAGAAGAAATGGCAGAGCTGGAGTCTTTTGTTGCTGCTGATGTCGTCAAGGGTGATAGATCTGGTGTTGGAACACCTACATGGAAGGAATCTGACACCCCACCACTTTCTTCTTGGAAAGCTGCATAATGAAGTATGTTCCTTGTATTATGTATTATACAAATAAATAAAAATCTCCTAGGATTCAGTTGGTATGGATGCGGTGATAGAACTTCTATTGGAACAACCAACATGTAAGGAATCTGACACCCCACAACTTTTCTTGGAAAGCTGCATGATGAAGTTTGTTCCTTGTATTATGTATCATAGAAATAAACAAATATTTCTTTGGATTTAGTCAGTATGATGGACCCTTATATCCGAAAAGGATATGAGTTTAATTCCACTGCTAATGCTAATATGAGAATCTGGTTAATAAAATGGAATGTTGGCAAAAAAAAAAAAAAAGAAATATAGAATAAAAGTATTTTAAATTATTATTAATAATAAAATATTATAAAATAATAATTTAAAATCCCATTAATAAAAAAAATACAGTATATATGCTTTATTGCTTAATTCACAAAAGAATTGTGTGTCTGCCAGGATACAAATAGTAGTTTTTGGTAGGAGGAAAGTAAAAGTCCTTCATTTTAATAAAACAATATATATATATGATATCTATTATATTATGCTTTAATTATTTAGCACTTAGTAATTATTTCTATTTTTTTTGGTCAAATCATCGGATATTTTAAATTTATTTCACCTCAACTTGAGGATTTATAAAGGTTAACTTAATAATAATAATTTTTATTATTTTTCATGGGTATAAAAGATGTTTTCCGTAGAATTTTTTTTATATTGTACATAATTTAAAAAATGAGTTGTATTATTTATTACAACTTATATATTTTATATTTTATTTTGAATTTAAAATAAATTTTAAAATATCTTTAAAATATTGAATTAATAGTTAAATATTTAAAATTTAGTAGTATTTATTTGGTGTTTTAGAATTTTAATATATAAAACATTTTAAAAATATATATGTAATCATTACCTATGACTCAACCATAGTCAAATCAATAAATTGTTATCTAAGATCTTTTTTTTTTTTTTTTCTGAAGATCAAAGGATATTCCCAACTTACTGTGGGAGACTAATCCCTTTTAATTCAATAGTCTCTTTTAATCAAATTTAATCTCAAAAACTATTTTTTGCAAGGGGACGGGGGGTGTTGAAGTACTGAAGGCCTTGTGCTTAAAGGAGGGACTTCCATGGGACAGTTAATAATGGACCATGTTTACAAAGAAACAAACGAGTCAAATGACTACACTACCAAAATTCAACATCACCATCCTGCTAGATTTAATTAAAAAAAAAGAAAAAAGAAAAAAGACAATAGGCGTGGATAATTAGTACTAACGTTAGAATATAAAAAAGAAGCAAACAACTGAAATTCTACTTTTGTCTCGAATGATAATGCAACAGAAGAGAAAGGGATTGAGATAATGGAATTGAGTGTTGCACCAGCAAATAACATGTGAATTTATAGAGTGAATGATAACGTGTAACAAATGGACAAAATTATTTGAAGTAATTTATAAGCTATTTTTTTTATAAACAAATTTACAAGCTATTTTTTTTTGGCCAGAAATTTACAAGCTGTTGAATGATAATGATTATGGCAATTTTTGACCTATCATTCAAACGTCCAACTGATCCTCTTTCTGTTATTTTGCAAATCCTCTTTCTGTTATTTTGCAAAAATGTAGCAATTATGTTTTACCTCCAAGTTCTGTTCAAAGGCAGTTTCCTATCATTAAAAGTGTTTCTCTGAAGTGGATTCCACCCGATGTGGGATGGATTAAACTTAATACAGATGCTGCTTTTTCCATTTGTGATGGATATGCTGGTTGCTGTGGTGTTCCTAGAGGAAGTAAGGGAGAATTTGAGGAAGCTGAAACTTGGGCGATTATTGAAGGTCTTAAATTAAGCTGCCAAATGGGTTTTGTTAAAATCCATGTTAAATCGGATGCGTTGCTTGGTGTGAATAAAATAAAGGAGGTGCAGTACTTATCCCTAGTTTTTAGTCTACTCCCTTCTATCTCTATTATCCCTTCTATCTCAATTATGAGATGTTTTATATAACAAATTTTTTCTTCTAATTTTGACCCCTCTCATTTATTACAGTATAACTACCTAATTCTTACAAAAATAAAAATAATAAAGTATTTAATAAGGGTAAAATAAAAAATTTTAGTACTTTTTTTTCATAAATTTTAGATAAAAAAGTAATTTATTTAATATACGTATATTTAATACAAAATATCTTATAATATAAGAGACTAATGTTAGAATTTGGAATATTAATTATTTATTCATCAAATTACCCTTCATCCACCATTATTAATAGTGCATTTAATTATGTGTGTCATTGATTTTATGTTAGTATTAAGTTATGAGTATTATTAAAAAAACCTTTAATTTGAATCACATTTAAGAGAGGGTTATCTATTTTTTTTTATTTGTAAGAGTTAGTTATTTATTCTTTATTTATGGGATGAGAGGGAGTAATTACACACATTAAATGCCACAAATTAAATGCAACATTAAGAGCAAATATTAGAAGGATGTCAACCAATACTTGTCACTGTGGGTGCATTGCCAATTCCACATCACGATGATGATTAGAATGGTGTCAAATTAGAGATTTCTAGATTTAGTTTCTTACTTATAAGTTGCTATTAATTACTTTATATTAAAAAATAGTTTAGTTTAAGTTCTTAAAATTTTTAAAAATTATAATAACTATCTAATATTATACTCCATCCGTTCCAGTTTATAGTGCACTTTTAACTACCACACACAGATCAAGATAATAATTAATAACTAACAAAATTTCCCATCTTTTCTCAAATTACCCTCATTAAATGCTTTGGGAATGAAATATTTTAATAATAAACAAATATTTGGGTTTATTAATTAGGGGCAATCTTGGAAAGAGAAAAAAATTATACTACGAAATCCGTAAAGTGCAGTATATTATGAAACATTAATTTCTCAAAAAAGTGCACTATATAGCGAAACGGAGGGAGTACTTATTAAATTATTACCCATCATAATTATATTTCTCTTAATTTCTTTCTTTCCAACCTAAATATTTTAGGTAAAATTAGAAAAACAATTTAATGCTTTTTAAATATTACAAATTAACTTATATTTTGAATAAGTGAAAGCCTTATAGAATATACCAGGAATTCGATCCTATTTAAAAGACATTTAATCAAACCACACATATTACTTGAAGTTTTATCTCTTTTAAAAAAAATCATCACAATATTTTAACATTATCCTTAATTAAAGTAATTAAAAGTGGCTCTATTTTCCTGCATATGAAAGAGAAAGTTAGAAATTTACTCTATCGAGTTTGTAAAAATTATCATTTTAGCATTTTTTACGTATATCAAGAAAATTATTAAATAATCTAGAATATTGTAAAATTTAATAGCATTCTGACTAAAATAATCTTAATTCAAATACCTCTTAAATGATCCATTTAATATTAATGAAGGGTAAAATAATAAAATAAGTAATTAATTCTTCATTAAAATTCTAAAATAATAAATATTGTGAAAAATTTTAAAAACCTTAAAATGATAATTTTTATGAAGATGAGAGAATATTTCCAATCTAATAATTATGAAGGGCATATTTAGAAGGAATTAATAAATGCTTCACACATTTTATAAAGAATATTATATTAAGAACCATGAAAAACTTCTCCAAAGAATTTCATAATTAGGACCAAAAGGAGCATATATAAATCACAGACTAAATACCACAAATTAAATGTCATATTAAGAACAATATTTTCAAAATCAAATCGGTTATTGAATCAGTCAAACTACTTGTTCAACATTAAATGGTTTAACCATGATTAAATTAATAGTAATAAAATTAATAAATTTTTAATTTTATATGCTATATATTATATAAAAAATTAAAAAATATTATTAATAAGTTTCATAACTTAATATATAAATAAAAATACATTAATATTAATCTATAATCCTATATTAACTTCAAAATAATCCACTAATAATATATCATCATACTAATTGTTAAATAAATTTAAAATTATCAATAATTATGTGCCAAAATAATTATTACATGTTGATTATTAAATTTATAATCATTAATGGTTAAATTAGTATATTTTTTACTTCATATTGATTAGTATTTTAGATTCTAGCCAAAAGAAATGATTTTGGATAAAAATAAAAATATATAAAATGAATTTCAAATAACAATAAAATTAAAAGAAATATAATGAGTCAGATAATTGATTAAATATCGAAGAAAAAAGATTTGCTAGATGAAAATTTTAAATGTCTGTGGTACTAGCTAGTTTTCGGAACTCTAAAAGCAAAAACGTCAAAAAAACTGAGTGTCAGGGTGGATGCACTGTAAGCATTCCCATGCTTAGCCCCGCTGAAAGTAAATTGAGGGAAAGGAAAAGGAAAACATAAGAGAGGAGATATGTTACCGGAAAAGATATTTAATTAGTTAAGGAAATGAGAAATGTTTTATGGGAGAAAAATCGTTTAGTTTGTATTAAAGATAGAAAAGAAAGGAAAACAAAAATATTAAATCTCCAAAATGCCCATTATTTATAAGTTAATAAATTAATAAAATATGATAAAATAGGTATAGGTAATTTTAAGTATAAAAAATAAAATAATTTTTATATAAAATTCATAATTTATTTTTATTGAAAATATAAAATTTTCATTCTAATACATAGTTTTTTGGAATTTCTTTCTTGTTTTTCCCCTTTTTTTTATTACATTATTATTTTAATACACTACTAAAAATTATTGCTTCTGAATTGCTCAATATGAAACTGTGCTTCTTCTTCCCCTTCTCGAGAATTCTAGCACCGTCACTTTCTTTTTTTTTCCTTTCTGGGTTTATTTAAAAATTCATAATTTATTTTTTATTGAAATATAAATTTTTTTTATAACATTATTAGAAATTCTCAAACCACACAAGAACACCTACCGCGGAGGGTCTAGAATCGAGTCTCCTATGGATTGAGAAGGAGTTCTTTCCATGGAACTAGCCATGGAAGATTACTTAATCATGGATTCGGAAACGATCTCAACAGGAAAGACGTGGAAGGTCATGTAATGGTTAGGTCATCTCCAAGGTTTCTAAGGAGAAAAGAGAGAAGGAGCTTTGGGAAGAAAAATTCGGAATGCGGTTGTGTGGGCTAATGGGAATGACTTAAGTAATCATTATCTTGAAATAGGGCACAACCTTTCGGGTTCCAAGATATGTTATCAAATTCCTGTCTGGATTCTGTGGTCATAGGTTAGAGATCCGAAGCTAATTTTACAAAGGAAAACCTCATTCAGTGCACGAGTTTTGCATGTGATAAGTAGAGAACCAATCCATATGACTTGGCCTCAGGGAACTACATGTTAGATAAAAGAATCACCTAGATCTTTGAAGATCATATCAAGGGAGTATAAGTTGAAAAAAAGAGTTGACCAATTGAAGAATGAAGTTAAACTTGAAGAATATTTGATTTCAATGTAATTTTGTTCTTCACTTAGAATAAAGTAATAGCTAGCACTTTAAAATAAATTATTTAACTTACAACTACTCAGATAAGCTCTCAAGTAAGTTCTAGTGACTTGTTCAAGGTTTTTCAAAATGATTTTCATATCAAAGATAACTTAGTAGATTAAGTGTAGATAGATTGTTGACTAACCTCCTTGTTTAGTGAAGTTTTCGTTTTTGATAATGAGTTTTGTAGAGAAAGTGTGGTAGGTTAGAAGGAAAAACTACTATGTAGAAAATAGAAAAGGAGTGTCTCTTTATTAAAGCACGATAGTCAACTATATTGGGAGAATTATCTTCTGTTGTGACGAACCCTAGAGCACCTATTTCTGGAAGTAATAGCTTTGTCAACTAAGTATGTTTTCTCGAAAAACCAATTATGGCTGACTTAAAACTTTGTGGACTAAGGAGCAACATCCTAGATAGTTTTATCTTCTATCTTGAAACATAAGCTTTTGGATTTCCTTGGTCTAAGTAGCTTTGTTGATCATCCTGTAGGTCTTCATGAAATCGTGCTTGAATAGAAGTCACTATAACTACATATGAAGCACGATTGTCGACTATCCTGCCTGCTTTGTTGACAATCCTAGTCCAACGTTATGAGATGTGTTTAATGGCTAGCTAAGATAGTGCACTAACCTGCCTGTTTTGTTGACTAAGCTCCCACTATAACACCCAACTCCAAGAATCCTCCAACTGTTCACTTAAAACCTTGAAAACTTGACCAAAACAAAAATAGAACAGAAAATCAAATTGCGACGCCATGGCAGCTAAAGTGCTATCTTGGCATGGAAGCTCTCAGGTTCTACATTTTTTTTCAAACAGAGGCTACTGGTACCACGGCGCCCTATGTTCATATCATATCAACAATTTTCAAGTTTTCGTGGTGAACTTCCAACGCGTAAAACTTTGTGCCCCGACCTTCGATTGATTTGATTCCAACTCCTACAAGTCAATCTTATCCCAATCTATCTATATACACTAGTTTCACTTAAATCTATTTCCGTATGGAGATTTTGTACACCCAATATTGTTTTGGCCACTTTTTGACCAAAACTCACCACAAACATCTTCCATTTGCCATCCAAAGCAAATTAACACCTGAGGACCATTAATATAGGTCCTATTTAACTCAACCAAACAAGAGATTTTAACTCAAAGGAACCACTCCTTCGAGATCTCCTTGAACCCCAAATTCACATAATGGGGCTATATGCCAAAAACTCACACACATGGCCCAAAATCCCCTTTGGGCTCATACATATGACCAATTCGACTCTCAACCACATGTACCCACAATAATGACCCATACTCGGGTCCATCACATCACCACACACATACAACCATTCACGTACATAGTCATACCACATTATCATCATTACCATCACATGTCATTCATCATCATCAACATTCTACATCCATTATCATCACAATATCATTGTTATCATATAGATTACAAACATACTATCTTGCTTGGCATAACGTATGACATAGATAATACACACACGACCAATGACTTGAAGATTCCTAACGCCAGAGTGACTACAATTCCCTTGGCTTCACCAGATTAGTACCAAAGCTTTCACCTGCAATGTTAGTTGTGGGAGGAGGTGGGAGACAAAGTCTCAGTAACCGGGAACAATCACAAGCAAGATATATAATAATCCACACAATCGTGCATATGGTGCAATAAAATGCAATGAAATAGTATGCATGTTCTCTCTCATACATGATTAGAACCACGAGCTATCATTATCACAAGATATCTCAAATAGATGATTCTCTTCCAACAGTCAATGAAGACTGATATCGGGACATTAGCAAGCTCACCTTACATTAATGCAACTCAACCAAAGGTTACACTAGTGTTTTGACCGTGGCTCTCCTTCCCTTGAAACATTGTGAATTGGTGATGATTTAGGGAATGTGCATTCCCAAATCCACTGCTACTTGGCTCTCCTAGTCATAGGAGATGATTTAGTGACAAGGATATCTCATCATATCATCTTATGCACTGCCACCTAGCTCTCCTATCTAGTAGAGAGGATTTAGTGGTAGGGATCTTTATCATATCATCATCATATCTCATCTCATCATCACCTCAACATCAATCTCTCACAATGCAATCATATGGTGATTATGTTAATGTCATGCCAACATGCCTTGAAACACACACACACATACACACATATCATTATCATAATCATCATATGAAAATGCTAGCATGCAATGGTATGGGGATGCTATGAAATCATACATACACCTCACGTATAATCATCCTATCTCAACTAACATTGTGCATACCACGATATGTAAAAAAAACCATACACATACATAACTAATATCATGGTATGAAAAGGAACATGTATATATATATATCAACATATATTCCCATAAATCATAAACACCCGATTTCCTATTTCAACTAACATTGTGCATATCACGATAAGTAAAAAAACTATACACATACATAACTAATATCATGGTATGAAAAGGAACATGTATATATATATCAACATATATTCACATAAATCATAAACACCCGATTATCTTAGGTTGTTAATACCACACACATGATTCCACAAGCTTCTCGGATTGCCAACCCATGACTTGAACTCCTCCAATGAACCAAACAACCTCTACAATGCCATAATATCTACAATCAACATATAGTATAATTATCCAAAATTCATAATTCAACTATTTAGCCTTAACCCAAGGTTCCAACTGCATTTTCATACATTAATAAACTCTTAATGACCATTTAAATCCTAACCAACTCTATTCATTTCGGATTCCGTACACCATCAAGCAATTCCAACCTAAGGTTCCTCATAAATCACACATACTCCCTCTAAAACTCATACCCAAGTATCATTAACACTAAATAACACCTCTTTAATCCCATTACATTCATTTTAATTGATAGGATTTGGCCAAAACCAAAAGCCCAACATATATAGTTGAAAATCCACCTAAAAAATCGAAGGAAAATGGAAAGATATGAGCAAGAATCACTTACCACTTGTAGTCAAGCTTCTAGAGGCTAGAAATCACCTCCAAGTGTTAGAAATCACGAAACCTAGCGCTGCTCTTCATTTCTCCCTTCATTTTCCTTTCACTCGGCCAACTGAAATGTGTCTGATATAAACAATTTCTCGACTCTCACCGCAGTGCCAATAAGTTCACCGTGACGCGAGTGCTCTCGGCCTGGAAAAAAATTGAAATATCCTGAGTGTCTCTTGCCACGACGTGCCCCTTCTCTATTTCATTTTCAGCTTTTATCTCATTTGGATCCCTTCTCCAGTCCTGATTTCTCCAGTCTTGTACACATCATCAATTATACTCCGTTAGCTAGACACTAAGTTCGAGATAATATAATGAGGGTTGTTATACTCACAACACATTTGATACAGCAAGTGAACGTTATATTTCACTTAATAATAGCTAGTTTTCATTTCTAACATCTAGATTAAGCTGAAATCTATATATAGGATTGTGTTTAAGTTGGTTGGTACGAACATTAAGTGATATTGAGTCAAAACTCTGTGGAATCATTAACGACTCATACTCTTGTTCAGCAAAGCCCTACCAACCACTTTTTAGAGTGAGAAAGTGAACTTCAAAGTTTCCTATTTATTCTTTGAGAGAGATTGAATGTTGTAAACTTTCTCATATGGGGTTCAAAGCATGTTTATGGGGTTTAAAGCAGGCATAGGAGTGAGGCTGGAGAAAAGTGCTCATTAAAAGTGACTGTCTTGAAACAATTGCTTTGATCTTTGGACCTGGAAATGATTTTCATGCGGATAACAAGCTTGTTGAAGAAATCAAGAGAATGATGTAGAAGGAATGGTTGGTGGGGTTTATGCATGTTGATTGTGCTCTCAATGTTGTAGCGGATATTCTTGCGAGAAGAGCTCTGAGTCTCTCTTGTGTTTTTCATTTTGTGCCGGATTGTTTGCTTGACAGTATTCTTAATGATGGGCAAGTAACATAGGTTTCTTTTATTGTGTTTGGGTTTTTCTTTTCCATTTTATATTAAAAAAGAAGTAAATTTATAAACAACAAAAATAAAAATTTTAAAAAGAGAGAGAGAGCAATGTTCAAAGAAAGTTTAGATAAGAAGTAAACCTAAGAATTACCAAAAAAAAAGTAAATTTAAAAGCAACAAAAAATTAAAATTTTTAGAAGATAATGAAAGATTAAGATTAAGATAATAAAAGCTAATTAATGAGACACTTTCAAAAATTTTGAAAAGAAGGTAATTTTAAATGATAAATATTTAAAATTTAAAAATAAATGAAATAAAGATTAAATAAAAAATAATAACATCGAAATCAATTGATAACATCGGACACCAATAAATAAAATTGTTGCTGCTTCAATACCAAAATAGCATAGATGGCTCAATGATGATATGCATATTTTCGAATAAAGAGGCATATAGTTTGAATCGCACTAGCAACTAATATTACTTATTGTTCCGTCAAAATGATGAGCCACACGAAGTTATTTAGCAATTAGTCATAGTAACAATTAGCCATAGCCAAGTACTGTATATAAGCCCCTTGGGAAAGGCATCTTCCCACAAAAGAAAAGAAATATTATAGATTTTCGGACAATTTGGTATCTTCTATATGAATTTTCGAACAATAGTGTATTGATGGTCGGATTTGGGATCTTATAATACCTTTTTCATATTATTGATCATTATTTGTGTTGAGTTTCCTTAACTTCTTCTGGCTTCTGGCCAGGGCATTTTAGTATATTTGTATTTTTTTTTTCATGTGCCATCATCAATCCTTCCAACCAAATGGTCCAATTAAAGGCCCAAAAAAAAAAAAAACAAATGGTTCATTTAGCTTTTATTCTCTATGATACTCCTTCTGGTCCTATATATAAAACCATTTTAATCGAATCACGTGAATTAAGAAAGGGAGTTAAAACTAATTAACTACCTCGATTTCTCCAAAAATTTCAACCTTTTTCCAAAACTACTCTTATTTAGGGTCTGTTTGACAGTGTTTCCTATTTTCTGTTCTTAAAAATAGTTTTGTAAAACTGTTTTTAAGAATAAGTTTTGAAAATAAGAAAACAAAAAAATCTGTTTGAATAATTGTTCTCAAAATTATAACTAGTGAATGATAGATGAGTTATTCAAAATTTATAACTTTATCATTAATGAGGTGGATGTTTCTCACATTTCCTTGTGTTTTCCAGAACAAAAACTACAAAACACCTAAAAGGTGTTCTGAGTTTTCTGTTCTTTTGTTTTTCTATTTTCCAGAATAGTTTATAAAAAACATGTTTACCAAACAAGTTTTCTGTTTCCGAAAACAGAAAAATTGTTTTCGAAAACAGAATCAAACAGCCCCTTAATCTTTCTCTTTTTCTCTTTGAATACATTAAATAGGGGCATTTTTTTGGAAATGCATAATAAATACCACCTCGTATATTGTAAAGGATCTTATATTTAGGACCAAGACAAAAGGTCCTATATATATGACCAGAGGAAGTAACTTTTATAATTGCACGTTATTCAGCATGTTTTCTTTGCTAATTAGGGATTTATTGAGTATAATTTAGTAAATTATTCAACAATTACAAAAAAAAATATGCACCGGTAGTTTCATAGCTGTAAAGGGAAAATATTAATGGATTGATGTGTTTTTGCATTGATTCATTGTCATTTGAGCCTATTTTATGTATAAATTGATTTCTAGGGATGCACAAATGAAAAATCAAGCTAAAAATTGGTCCAAAAATATCAGATGTGGGGAAGTCCAATACTACACATGAAATCACAATGCATGCCTATGAAAGTTTATATTGCGATCACATTATATATTAACCTAAAATTGCAATACTACATCACATTTAGGCTTTGTTGATACTTAATAGTTGATGGTTATTTTAAAAAATGCCAATAAAAATCAAACCTTTATAGGCGGTTATTTAAACTAACCACCTACAAAAGTGAAGCTTAAAGAAAGTAGGTAGTTAATTAAATGAAAAAAAACTAACAAAAATCTTAACATTTGTTTTAAAATTTTGAACATCAACTAAAATAACTTTTGTAGGTCGTTCTTAAAAGAATTTCCTACAAAAGTCTTAATGATTATATTTTGAGAAAACACAAGCCACAGATACTCCACCGCTGATTAAAAAAAAAAAGAAGATCAATAGTCCTTGTGAGATAGTTAGACAAGAGAGAAAAAGGGAATAAACTTTTTTGTGTATAATACTGAACTGAGAGCTACAATATATACAGGAGGAAAATAAATAACCTAACAAATACAAATATATACAAAATAACAAATCAAATCAAATATAATCAAATCATATCAACACCCCCCTTCAAACTCAAGATAGTTTGAGAGAAAGCAACTTGAATTTGTCTACTAGAAATTGAAAGCGACCAGGATTAAGAGATTTAGTAAACAAATCAGCCGGCTGGTGCTTTGTTCAAATAGAAACTAGTCTGATAGTGCTACAAACAATATGTTGCCTTATGAAATGATAGTCAATCTCGATATGTTTTGTTCGCTCATGGAACACATCATTATGAGCAATCTTGACAGCTGCTTGACTATCACAATATATGTCAATAGGGGATGACTAAAAAGCTCCCAAATCATCAAGTAACCATTGAAGCTAGAGAGCCTCAGCAATAGTATCAACTAATGCACGATATTCTGACTCAGTGCTAGATTGAGAAGCTAGAGTTTGTTTCTTACTCCTCCAAGAGATAAGAGAGTCACCAAGAAATACACAAAATCTAGTAGTAGATTGATGATCAGCATGGTCACTTGCCTAATCAGCATTGGAGTAAGCCCGTAGAATGAGAGAAGACTTGGCAGAGAAGTGAAGACCATGATATAAAGTTCCCTTGACGTATCAAAGAATCTCAAGAACAACTGCATAATGAGTAGTCCGAGGCTCAGACATGAACTGACTAATAATATGAACCGCGCAGGCAATATCCGGATGAGTCACTATAAGATAGATGAGTCCTCCAACCAACTGTTGGTACCGTGTGAGATTCTCTAGTAAAGTCCCATCAGTGGGAACAAAGTGAGCATTAGGCTCAATGGGAGTGTTCTCAATGGTCTCGTCAAAGAGAAAGGCATACTTGACTTGCGAAAGAGATATACCACTCTCCCCATAATGTACTTCAAGGCCAAGAAAATAATTCAGTCTTCCAAGGTCCTTTATTTCAAATTGTTGCCCTAAGTAAGTTTTAAGCTCCTGAACTCCTATCAGGTCACTATCCGTAATGATCGTGTCGTCAACATATAAGAGAAGTAGAACAATGCCGCAGTGACTACTCCTAACAAATAGAGCAAAATCATGAGGACTGCAAGTAAATCCAAGATGGCTCATGGTACTACTAAACTTGGCAAACCAAACTCGTGGTGCTTGCTTAAGTCCATAGAGGGCTCGACGAAGTCGGCAAACCTTATCTTTCGGATGAGGATACCCAGGAGGAGGCTTCATATGGACTTCTTCCTCTAAATCACCATTCAAGAAGGCATTCTTGACATCAATTTGATGAAGATTCTAGTGCTTAACAACAGCAATAGCAAGAAGGCTGCGGACAGAAGTAATCTAAGCAACAGGGTCAAAAGCCTCTTTATAATCAATACCATACTCTTGAGTGAATCCTTGGGCCACTAAATGAGCCTTTTGTTGCTTGAGAGAGCCATTTGAGTGTGTCTTATTCTTATAAACATATTTGCACCCAACTAGAGTCTTACCAGGAGGAAGATCAACAAGATTCCAAGTATGCATGTTCTCCAAAGCCTGTAATTCCTCAGTCACAGCTTGCTGCCAAAGGGGATAACGTGAGGCTTCTTTATAGGATTGAGTTTCCTGAAATTAAAGGATGGTTGAAAAACAATGGTAATCATTGTGGTAAGAAGGAGGATGTCTTACAAGGGTGGGCCGAGTGGTGTCGGATGATACAGGCTCTGTAGGTGTAGTATGTGCAGGAGGATCAGAGACAGTAGGCTCATTTGGAGTGGGCACTGGATCAGGCGTATGAAGAAGCTCAAGAGATAAATCTTCAATAGAGTTACTAGAAAAAAGATCAATAGAAGTATCTATAAAAATAGAAGGTGAAGGAGGAGAAAGAGAATAAAGGCCAGTCAAAGATGAGAACTTCATATGTTCCCAAAAGACAACATGACGAGAGACTCTAATACGGTGAGAGATGGGGTCTTAGTAGCGATAACCCTTATGTTCTGAATCATAGTGAAGGAAGCAACAACACGAGCACGAGCTTGTAGTTTGGTGGTCTCATGAGGCGGAAGAAGGACAAAACAAACACAAGCAAAAGGCTTTTAAAAAACTATAATCTGGAGGTGTACCATGAAGACGTTCAAAAGGAAAGATGTTACTAAGAACAAGTGTGGGGACTCTATTAATGCAATAAATAGTAGTTAAATTTGCTTCTCCCCAAAAACGTTCAGGACAAGAAGAGGAAATAGGCAGGGCTCTGACGGAATCAAGAGTATGAAGGTGTTTACGTTTAGCCCAACCATTTTGCTGGGAAGTGTAAGGACAGGAGTATTGAGAAATGATGCCTTGATCATCAAGAAATTTAAGCAATTTAGAATCATAGAATTCCAAGGCATTATCACAACGAAAGACTTTTATAACTTTAGAGAACTGAGTTTGAATCATAAGAGTGAATTTAATATAAATATCAGGTAACTCAGATCAATTTTTCATTAGATATATCCAAGTAAATCGTGAATATTTATCAACAAAAATGACAAAATATCGAGATCCTCCCACGGAGGGAGTAGGGGCAGGACCCCAAATGTCTAAATGAGCTAAATCAAAGATTGAATTAGCAATATAATCATTTTTATTAAATGATAAAGTAGGTTGTTTAGTAGTTGACAAGAAATACAATGCAGAGACTCATTATTGACTCAACCTAAGAGACCACTAGAAAGTAAAGGGCAAAGTTTATTCAGAGAAGGATGAGCAAGACGCTGATGCCATAAATCAAGAGACGGTAAAGTGGTGGCAGCACACAATCTGGGAGAAGTGACTTCAAGAAGATGTAGAGAATTGAGCTCAAACATATGACCAACCTTATGCCCAGTCCTGATAACTTGACCTGTTTGAGAATCCATCACAACACAACCACGTTTGGTGAATAATACATCATAACCCATATCAACAAGTTGTTTAACAAAGATGAGATTAAAGCTAATGGCAGGGACAAAATAAGTGTCATGAAGAGATAAAGAGGGTAGAGAAACAGTACCAATATGACTAACAGGCATTTGTGAATTGTTAGCGATATGTATAAGATAGGCAGTAGTATTGGGAGACATAGAAGAAAAGAAATTGTCTTGACCAGTCATATGATTGCAAGAAGTACCTGAGGGAGTGGCTATGGCAGCAAGTGGATTGGAAGTACTAGAGATAAGCTTGCAAAGTAAGGTTTCAAGGTCTGCAGTGGAGGTTCCAAGAGTGGAAGGAGAAGCAGCAGTAGAAGCTTAATCAGTAGTAGATAATGTAGGCTTGGAAACTGAACCAGGACTAGTTGATCTTCCTTGATTAGACTTAGGAGGGCGAGTGGAGCATTGGTCAATAAGATTCCCACTCTTCTTACAATAGCGACAGAATAATGTGGTATAATTTGCAGCAATATGTCCCTTCTTTTGACAAGTATGATACTTTATATAGGGACACTGATCAAAGGTACGATTAGATTGAGGGTAGCGCTGACAAGATTTAGAAGTTCATCCAGAAGCAGCAAAGGCTATATTAGGAGTGTGGGCCAAAACTCCTAATCGAGTTTCTTCGGATCGGAGTCGAGGAAGAGCATCCTCAAGAGTCGGAAGAGGACTTTGGTGAAGTAGAGAGGCTCAAACAGGCTTAAAATCATTCGTGAGGGCCATCAAGAATTGAATGAGATGAAACTGATCTCGGTGCCGAAAGAAAGCTTGTGCATCTTCCTCACACTTGAAGACAGGTTCTGAGTAGGCTAGATGATCCCAAATAGATTCAATCTTGGCTAAAAATTCATAGAATGGCTGACCTTTTTTTTTGCTTCAGAACACTAAGGTTTTTCAGTAGCTGGAATTGCTTGGACAAATAAGATGAAGTATAGCAACTAGCTAGGTGGTCCCATACCTCTTTTGTACTCTCAAAGCTGCCAAACTGTTGATGTATACTGGTAATAGAGGTATTCCTAAACCATATGATAATCTGATTATTTTTACTATCCCATTCATCAAGGCATTAAGTGAATTTCAAATCAGTCTCAGCTGCCTACCGAACAGGATAACGAATATCACTAGTGACATGGTGCCATAATTTGTGACCTTTCAGAAAATCGCGCATACTCTCCAACTATAGGTGGTAATTTGAAGCCTTCAAAAGAACAGAAATAGGTTATGCAACTTTTGATTTTTCCATACCTGAGTTAAAGAGGAGAGAGAAAAAGAAAAGGTCAAAAAACATCAAAAGAAGGTCGTTGGAGTGTGATCCACTCACTGGAGAAGAAGACAAAGCACAGAGGGATGTTAGTGGCACGTGACTGAGCGTGTGGAGGAGTTGGGCTGTGAAATTTCGGGGGTAGGCCGAACTGAGGGAGACAAACTCAAGGGTGGTGGAGTGCATGTTGATAGAAACGAGATGCAGCGGCAGAGATCTGGACTAGAACCGAACAGACTGCGCAAGGGAAAACACAGGTGTGGCGGCACATTGGTCGGAGATAGGGGCTACAACAGAGGGGGTGGGCCAGTAAGAGGGAGTCGACTGGGGGGGTGGCATGTGATCGTGAATGATGGCAGTGGAGGTAGAAAAATGGAGGGAACAGTGACGGCACAATGTAGGTGACGGTAGACAAAAAAATTGAACAAGATTTAGGGCTCTGATGCCATGTGAGATAGTCAAATGAGAGAGAAAAAGGGAATAAATTTTTCTGTGTATAATACTGAATTGAGAGCTACAATAGATACAGGAGGAAAATAAATAACCTAACAATACAAAGATATACAAAATAACAAATCAAATCAAATATAATCAAATCATATCAACACTTACTAATCTATATTTCTCTCCCTTTTGCTTTTCCCTTTGACCCACACCCTCTCACCTTTGGAATCCATGATTTGTCCTTATTCTTGATTTCTCTCCTCCTTCATCTTTTGAGTCTCTCTCCCACGCCCTCTCATTTTCTCTCATGCACCCTCATCACTTTCCCACACTCCTTCATCTTCATCTTCTTGTTGTTGTGTTTAGCATCATTGTTTAGTAGACCACCAACACCAAATGATTCAACAGACCACAAATGTCGTATGGATCAAGATCTGTGATTCAACCTCGTGCTATTTTCTTTTTAGAATTCGTGAGGCACGATCTACCAACAACATACTAGGGACACATGGACATGATGGATTTTGATCTACGATTCAACCTAGTACGGTTGCCGTTCTTGTACAGGACAATGGTGCTAGTGTCATCGTACGTGTTGGAGCTTCTTGCAAGAGTTGCTGTGAGTTGACATCGATTGGTGGTTGATGCACTTGGCATTTTACCTATTTTATTCACCCTTAACAATTATGCACTTTTAACATGAGATTTTGGCTAATTTTGGAAATTTTTAATAATTTTCATAATTTTAGTCAAATTTTGGATTTTATAGATTTTGGCATTAATTCTTTGCAAATATGTTCATTTTTTATTTATAATGAGCTCTTAAAAATTTTAGGGCATAATTCTCTCTATTTTGTTTAATACATGCATTATACTGTGATTTCGTGCCTAATCGGGTTTTATTGGATGCCTAATTAGGTGATTTTAGGATTAATTCTAGTGAATTTTTTTTCTGGGGAATGTATACTCCTTTATCTATTTAACCATTCTTACCATTTCATATCATTAATTTTCATTCTATGTTGAACCCGAATTTTCACTTTTTCACTATTTTTTACTTTCCCAAAATACCCTACGTAGAGACCCACTTGGATTTACTTTAATGATTTTGGATTAGGTCAACTCATATGATTATTAAGCACTTAATCTCATGTGATTAATGTTTTGAAGTTTGGTCAAATTATTTAAGGATGTAATTAGAAAAAGAAATTAAGTTGATCCTCATGGGAACGAAATGATAATTTTCTTAGAAAAGTGATTTTATTAGGGTTTTTAGTTCTTTGATTTTTTTAATAATTAAGTCCCATTATTCCCTCCATATATGCTTAATTTTCATGTCTCCATTAGTCTTAATTAGAGCTTAATTGAATTAATGAATTTAATTAAGATTAATGTCACCTAATTATATTGTTAATTAATTTTGCTACATAACCAATTTTTATTTCACATTTTTGTAGGTTGGAAGACTTTTGGAGGGCATCCTAGTTATTTCAAAGAGGAGGGCAAAATTGTCTTTCTAAGTGGCATGATGACATGGCAATTTTAATCCACATCATCAATTTTCTTGAAGCTCATTAGTCTACCTAAGCCCTAGAAGTCCAAATAGCCCTCCAAATCATTAAACCTAATACACGTCATACTCATTAAAACACCTCATCAATTTTCTTCTTTCCAATTGGTTCACATAGGCTTCACTTAACCACATCATACCATGTCATCATCTCTTTGCCATGTGACCACACCTTCTCATCTAAACAAGTCCCAGCCTTCCTCTTTATTTCGAGCTCCCTCTTCCTGATACATATTCAAGCGGTGGCACCTTCCACTTTCCTCACCTCTCTCGATCTCTCTCTTCCATTGTTGTCCTCACACATTTCTGGTGATTTCCTTTCATCTACACCAATTCTCCGTCACTCCCTTCCCTTCTGACCATCTCTCTTAATCTCTCACCTCTATTTCTCCTCCACTTCCAAGCCACTTTCGATCTTTCCTCCTCCACTCCCATCATCCCTAACCTTCATCTCAACAATAGCTCCAATTTTTTTTTCTGATGCTTGTGTTTGGTCGTGGGTAGCTTCAAGAGATCTTGAGGTTATGGCCATGGTTCATGTTTCTCTTCATCTATCATCATCATTAAGCAACAAAAGCACCATCTTCTTGTCTACATCTTCATGGCTAAAGCTCCTATAGATTTCTTTGGGGTAATTTCGTCCAAATGCAAGCTAGTTAGTTCTCTTGGGTGGTTCATTTATGGAGCAAGACATAAAGATTGGGCCTTGAGCTTGGATGAGCTTCAAAGATAATGGGATGTTCCTTTTCTTCTTTTATCTTGTTATTTTCAAAATTTTTATTGATTATACTCTAGGTTTTCAAGTCGCAATTGCTCAAAATTTGTGCAAATATTAATGGCTGGAGATTGGATTTGACTAGAAATTGAATTGTATATAGTTTTTGGATGGATTTATGTTAATTTTGTTGAAACAAGAGTTTTGATGATTCTAAACCAACACTCAAAAGCTTGGATTGAAGATATCAAAGGAGATCAAAGCTATCTCAAGTGAAGATTTTATGAGTACTTGCTGGTAGATTTTTTGTAGAGTCTTAGTTCTTGATATGATTGGGTAAAAGATTTTGATTTGAAGAAAAGATATTTTTAAACTTTGATTTTATGTTAAATCTTGAAATATTTGGAAAACACCCACAAACAGACGAAGGTTGAAAGTTCAAACTAAACTGTCAAGTTGGAAATTCGAACTTTGCCTTAGGACATTCGAATTTCGAGATTAAACTGAACAAGTCTGAAGAGATGTCTCTCTGTCAGATGAATTTTGATTTTTCAAAATTCGAATTTTCATCTAGTCTGAAAGAAGCCTTTTTGGACAGACGAACTTTACAGTTTCAAAATTCGAATTTCAGACAAAATGCAATTTGTGAAAACCAAAGAAATTCGTCTGAAGCTATGTTAAAGTTCATCTGAAATTAAGAAGAAATTGAGTTTGAAAAATGCTCTCTGACAGACGAACTTTGACTTTGCAACATTCGAATTTTCATATAAGTCTGAAAGAAGCTTTTTGGACAGACGAACTTTACAGTTTCAAAATTCGAATTTCAGACAAAATGCAAGTTGAGAAAACCAAAGAAATTCGTCTGAAACTATGATAGAGTTCATCTGAAATCAAAAGGAAATTAAGTCTCAAAATTGATCTCTGACAGACGAATTTCACTACGTCAAAATTTGAATTTCGAAGAAAGTGAACTACTGTGCCTCTTTGAACGTTCAATGGACAGACGAATTTTGGGCATCCAAAATTCGAATTTCGAGTGTACTGTAGAAAATTGAAAACACTGTTCACGATTTACAGAAAAACTTTCTTCTTGAAAATTCGTATGTCACATTGAAAAAAATACTTCATAAGCTTCAAAATTCGAATTTCACTCTATGGACAGACGAACTTCGTATTTTAACGTTGGAAGCTTTAACCTTCGGTTCCTTCGAAATTCGTCTGTTGACCAACCAAAATTCGAATTTCAGTATGTCAGAAACATTAAATGCGGTTGGTAAACGGATAGTTTTTCAGAATAACCGTTGGATAACTTCCCCAACGGATAGATTTAGTCTCTAACGGATATTTGAGACCTAAATCTATAAATACAACATCATTTGAAGTTGTGGGTAACGAATCAAACTTATTAATACCGAATTTCTGCTGAATCTTCTTCTCAAAAAGTTTTACCCTCTCAACTTCATTATTTGTACTTAAACTTTCATATCTACTCTTTTGAAGAGAGTTATTTCATTATAATCAATCTACTCTTCATCTGGGAAATAGATTTACTTGTGAGGGGTATTCACAAGGAGATTGGGAAGCACATAGTGTAAGTGCTTGGAGAGTTTGAGAGAGCTCAGAAACAGAGCATACTCGTGTACTGTGGCCTTAGCAAGAAGCCCGTTGAAATTCTTGCTGTATAGTGGACAAATCTCAAGAGGTGTCTTGGGGACTGGATGTAGGTCAAGTGGATAGACCGAACCAGAATAAATCATTGAGTTTTCTTCTCCTTATCTCTACTTTTCAGCTTGCTCTGTTTTACACGTTCTTTTCACTATACTGTGATATCTTCACTTACTTCACTTTGTGCAGAAAAAGTTCAATCTTCCCAATTCACCCCCCTCTTGGGAAGTCAGCCTTGCTAACAAGTGGTATCAGAGCCCGGATTCCCATTCAAAGGATTTTACAGTCCGGGAACAAAGATGGCTGGCTTTGGAGAGAGTATACTTCCTGAAGGAAACAACACTAACAGACCACCAGGCTTCAGTGGAGAGCATTATGGGTACTGGAAGATGAGGATGCAGATCTACCTCCAATCAATTGATCTTGACATCTGGTCAGTCATTGATAAAGGAGATTTCGTCCCAATGGCTCTAACTGAAGATGGAAGATACAAAGAGAAGCTGGAAGCAAAATGGAGTGATGAAGACAGGAGGAGAGTCCTGCTGAATTTTAAAGCAAAGCATTGTTTAGTCAGTGCCCTGAACCAGGACGAATTCTACAGGGTCTCACAATGCACCACTGCAAAAGGAATGTGGGACACTCTGCAGATTGCACATGAAGGGACATCTGGGGTCAGGGAGAACAGACTCAACACATGCATTGGAGAGTATGAGAGCTTCAAGATGGCTGAAGGAGAAACTATAAAAGAGCTCCAAAAGAGATTCATTCTCATTGTGAATCAACTAAAGAGTCTAGGAAAGGAATACTCTCAATCAAAGAAAGTAAGAAAAATCCTCAGAGCACTCCCTCTGGAATGACAGCCCAAAGTGACAGCAATAGAAGAAGCCAGAAGAGAATTAATGGCCTCTGTCACAGCTCTCTTTGGCAGCCTTGAAGAGTATGAAGGAAAATCAAAGCTCTCAAGGAAGCTGGGATGGACAGAAAGAAGAAAGGCCTTGCCCTCAAAGCTGCTGATGAAAAGGAAGAAGAATCTGACGAAGAGGATGGGCTGGATGAGGAAACTCTGGCTATGATGGTCAAAAAATTCAGAAAATTCTACAGCAAGAAGAAGAACAAGAGATTCTTCAAGAAGGTAGCTGCTGGGGAAAGCAAGAAAGAGGCAAAAGAACCTGTGACTTGCTATGAGTGCAAGAAGCAGGGACACATAAAATGGGACTGCCCCCAATTCCTCAAGAAGCAAGAAAAAGAAAAGAAAGGTGCTGACAAAGTGAAAAAGAAGAAAGCCTACATCTCATCCATATGGGGCAACAGCTCAGATGAGGAAGAAGAAGATGAAGATGAGATTGCCAACATTTGTCTAATGGCACTTACCTCTGAAGAAGCTGCACCCTCATACAGCAGTGATCAGGATGAAGAGATCTGTCTCAAAGCTAAGAAAAGCAACAAATGGTATATGGACAGTGCCTGCTCAAGTCACATGACTGGTGACAAGGAGAAGTTCATCATCCTTAGAGACAAGAAAGGAGGAAAGGTGACCTTTGGAGGTGATCAATATGGTAAAATTGTTGGTATTGGCATTGTGGGCAAAAATCCTGAAACATCCATTGAAGAGGTGCTGTTTGTGATTGGCCTCAACCACAACTTACTAAGCGTGAGTCAGACTTGTGATAAAGGAAACTGGGTGCTGTTTGACTCAAAGTTATGCCTGGTCATCAGAAAAAGTGATCACAGAGTAATCCTCAAAGCTCAAAGGGATGGTAACTGCTACACTATTGACCTTGATGAACTTCCTCCTTTAGATTCTGTATGGTTAATCAATCAGAATAATGATAGTTGGCTATGGCATAGAAGATTAGCTCATGTGAACATCAATCAACTGTCTAAACTGATTAAAAATGAGCTAGTAACTGGTTTACCAAAAATATCTTTTGAAAAGGATAAAGAATGTGATGCGTGCCTAAGAGGAAAACAAACTAAATCATCCTTCAAATCCAAAAACATAGTTACCACAACGAGACCACTTGAATTGCTGCATATAGACTTAATTGGACCTTCTAGGGTAAAGAGTCTAGGTGGTAATCTGTATGTGCTTGTAATTGTTGATGATTATTCTAGATTTACTTGGACATTATTTCTTTCTTCTAAAAGTGATACCTTTGATGCATTTGTAACCTTAGCCAAGAAAGTGCAAAATGAGAAAGGTATCTCTATTGTATCTATCAGGTCAGACCATGGAGGAGAATTTGAAAATGCATACTTCCTGGAGTACTGCAATGAGCATGGGATTGACCACAACTTCTCAGCACCAAGAACTCCTCAACAAAATGGAGTGGTAGAAAGGAAGAACATAACTATTGGAGAGATGGCTAGAGCTATGCTGAATGAGAAGGAGCTCTCTCAAGTATTCTGGGCTGATGCTGTAAATACAGCAAGTTACATCATTAACCGAGCTTACATCAGACCTATCCTTGGGAAGACTCCATATGAGCTGTACAAGGGAAGAAAGCCAAATCTGTCACACCTCCATGTGTTCGGGTGCAAATGCTTCATTCACAACAATGGCAAAGAAAACCTAGGTAAATTTGATGCCAAATCCGATGAAAGTATATTTCTAGGCTATTCAAGTAGGAGTAAGGCTTATAGAGTTTTTAATAAAGGATCAAATGCAATAAAAGAATCCGTGCATGTGGTTTTCATTGAAAATGAAACTATTTCAAAACATGTTACCAATGAGGATGATCTTGATTTCAATTTTGAAAAACTGGGCCTTTCTGATGAAAGTAAAAATGAACCTTCAAAGATATCTGAATCTGTTAACATAGAGGAAGATATTCAGGAGCAAGAGTTTGATGAAAATAATGAAGAAACATCTCAAGAACTCCCTAGAGCTTGGAGATATCAAAGGAATCATCCTGTTGATCAAGTAATAGGGAATGTTCAAGAGAAAGTCAAAACCAGAAAACAGTTAAGGGAACAGATGCTCAACTGTGCTTTCATTTCTCAAATTGAACCCAAATGTACTGAAGAAGCCTTAACTGATGATTACTGGATTTTGGCCATGCAAGATGAATTAAATCAATTTGAAAGAAATCAAGTTTGGGATTTAGTTCCAAGACCCAAAAATCATCCTGTTATTGGTACCAAATGGGTTTTCAGAAACAAACTTGATGAATCTGGAACTATAATCAGAAATAAAGCTAGATTAGTTGCTAAAGGGTATAATCAAGAAGAAGGTATTGATTTTGAAGAAACCTTTGCACCAGTAGCCAGATTAGAAGCTATAAGAATTCTACTAGCTTATGCATGCATGAAAAATATTTAGCTATATCAAATGGATGTAAAGAGTGCTTTTCTGAATGGATATATCATGGAAGAGGTTTATGTAGATCAACCTCCAGGTTTTGAGGATTCTACAAAATCAAACCATGTCTATAAACTGAAGAAAGCTCTTTATGGATTAAAACAAGCTCCCAGAGCATGGTATGAAAGATTGAGCAATTTTCTGACTGAGAAAGGGTTTAACCGAGGCAAAGTTGACACAACTTTATTTACTAAGAAAGAAAATAAAGATTTACTAATTGTCCAAATCTATGTTGATGATATTATTTTCGGTGCTACTAATGAAACTCTTTGTAAGGAATTTTCTAAGTTAATGCAGAGAGAATTCGAGATGTCTATGATGGGTGAACTCAATTTCTTCCTTGGATTGCAAATCAGACAGCTTAATGATGGTATCTTTCTCAGTCAATCCAAGTATCTAAAAGAGCTGTTAAAGAAGTTTGGAATAGAGAATGCTAAGCCAATGGGAACACCTATGGCTACTGCAACCAAACTGGACATGGATGAAAATGGGAAGATGTTTGACATTACTCAGTACAGAAGAATGATTGGATCCCTACTGTACCTAACTGCCAGCAGACCTGACATTATGTTCAGTGTCTGCATGTGTGCAAGGTTTCAATCATGCCCCAAAGAAACCCATGCAACAGCTGTGAAAAGAATTTTTAGATATCTTACTGGAACATCAAAGATGGGTCTTTGGTATCCAAAAGGCAATGGAGAAGATCTCAAAGGATACACTAATGCTGACTTTGCAGGATCCAAAACTGACAGAAAAAGCACAAGTGGGACTTGTCAGTTTCTTGGAGGATCCCTGGTTTCATGGTTCAGCAAAAAGCAAAATAGTGTGGCCTTATCCACTGCAGAAGCTGAGTATGTTGCAGCTGGAAGCTGTTGTGCCCAAGTCATCTGGATGAAACAGCAGCTTGAAGATCTAAAGGTTAAAATAAAAGAGATACCAATCATGTGTGATAATCAAAGTGCCATAAACATTACCAAGAATCCTGTCATGCACTCAAGGACGAAACATATTGAGGTTAGGCATCACTTCATAAGGGATCACGTTCTAAAAGGAGAAGTTAAGCTGGAATACATCCCAACAGAGGATCAACTTGCTGATATACTCACAAAACCTCTATCAGAAGACAGGCATTGCAAAATAAGGAGAGAATTGGGAATGGTAAATCTCAATGAATTGTAAGTTATACTTATGAAATTCTCTTTTTAGAGTTTTAAATCTTACAAATCAATTCTAACTTCAGCATCGGAGAGTGTTTAATTTAAGTTGCAGGTGCTCATCACAAGACTGAACTGCTATACTCTTGAAGATTTGAGCATATCAAAATGGAACAACCAGAAAGTGAAGTAAACAACGAAAAACCTATGTTCTGGATCCATTCTGTAAGTTCTTAATGATGATGCTTATATTTGAAATGCTGTTAAATGTATGTTGTTTCATAAAACTGTGTTTTTATATTGGTCAACATTCGAATTTTAAGTGACCAACAGAGGAACTTCGACCTGTTACACTTTGGAACAGTTCTCACTGATGCCTCGAAATTCATCTGTTGAATATGGAAGTTCGAATTTTCAAGAACAAAATTTTCAAAGATATGGTTGTCCATGACTGTTATACGAATTATCACTTCTTGACATACGAATGTTGGACAACCTTTACAAAAGATGAAAAATTCAAATTTATAGTTCAAAATTCGTCTGTTGAATCATGTTCTTCATGATGAATGCTTGAAAGATGATGCTCTGCATGCTTAATTCGTCTATTGGTTGTGGTTTTGATTATTGATGCTGTTCTCACTTCAACATTCGAGCTTTGTTGAAACAAAATTCGTCTGTTGTGCGAGTACTGCTTGTTTCAAGTCACTGTCAGACGAACTTTCAGATGAAAATTCATCTGTCAGTAAGCCTTGCTGAACGGTTTAACTTGTAACTGCTCGAAGTTTGAATTTTGACCCCTCAAAATTCGTCTGTCAGACGGTTACATACGTTAAATCTGACGGTTCTCCAGAGAACAGACGCAACCCTATTTGTAACCTCTCTAAGTCTGTTCTGATTCTCTCTTCAATCCTCTTAACTCCTGTTCAAAAACCGTCATTCTTCACCATTTAAACTTCCAATCGCATCCCATAAACCTATCCTTAACCACATTCTGCATCATTCAACCGAGAAATGGCAAGAGTCAAAATTCCTGGAACAGGAAAAGCTGTGACTCGTCCAAAGAGGAATGTCAAATCTCAATATGCTATAAAGGAAGGAGAGAAATCTAAGAGAAAGGCCGAACCCAGTAAAGTTACTCCGTCTAAACGCCAGAAATCTTCATCCAAAGCAGAATCTCAGAAAACTGGACCCTCCTCTTCAAAAAGTGTTGAACCTTCTATCCCTGCTGCTGCCTCTTCTGCATCTTCCAGTACTGAATCTGGATAGTTCGAATTGACTACACTACCACTGTGGAGCACTCCTGAGATTCAAGAAGAGTACACTACCAAGTTTTTAAACAAAAAGGTAATCAAGCCTCACTGTGTAAATATGGAACAATTTCTGATATCCAACAACTTTGATGCTGCAATATGGTTGATAAAATATAGAAATCTGTTGGAAATTGCTGAAAAATATGATGATGAGGTAGTGAAGACTTGGTATGCCTCTCTTAAATATAACAGCAAGGAAAGGAAATGGGAGGTCACCTTGAGATCAAGGACCATTTGGCTTGCTGATGAAACCTTCAATGAGGTGTTGGAAATTCCAGGTCAAGATTGGCTGAAAGTTGACATCACAGCCTCTGGTTATATGGATGAGGCTAGCACAGCTAACGAAGAAGGTGAGCCCTTCCTATATTACAAGGAGAGCACTATCTTGGACACCTTGTTCAGAAGAAGGGAGAATAGGCCCACAATAAATCTGTTGAAGCCCACAGATCTAAGTGTACAAGTAAGGATTCTGCACTACATTGTGTCTAGGATCATTTTCACTAAAGGTGGAAGCTTCAATTTGATAACAAGGGCAGAGGCTCATGTAATGACTACCATCATACGTGGGAAGCTGATCAATATGGGTCATATCATTCTCCAGCGAATGATAAAAGCAAGAGATCAGAGGAAGGATTCCACACTCCCTTATGCAGCAATTATTTCAAAAATCCTGCAGCATGCTAGGATTCAGCACATTGAAAAGGGGAAAGGAAAACTCACTAAGGCATTCAAAGAGGAAGAACTACAAAGAATGGGGATTGAAAAGGATGAAGGACGATGGGTTGGAAAGGGAGCAGGAAAATCTGAAGACTTGTTCTTTATTGCTGATGCTTCCCTCCAACAAGAAGGCACTTCTGAGGCCCCTAGCAGATCTGTACCTCAGCCTTCTCAGCCTATTCCATCTCCCTCCAGGCCTACTCATCCTCCTTCCACTCCCTCCTCACGGGTCAAGCCAACAAAGATCACTGAGTTGTTTGACAGTCTGTCAACACTCATTCTCAGCATTAGGGATGAGCAAAACACCAAATTTGCTCATCTACAAGATCAGATCCATCAGTTGGCTGTGAATATGAAGGTGGTGGCTGATGCCTATGAAGAGATTAGAAATGCAATTCCTACCACTTCAGCTCCACCTCAGCCTGGTATCCCTGAGCCTACTCTGTCTCCATCTCCTGTGCCTCCAAGTCCTTTTGAGCTGGATTCTCCTATCCCTGGTGTTGGTATGCAAGAGTCTGAACCAACTGGCACGCCAAAGGCCTCCAGCAATGAGGTAAGTCCTGGTCCACCCTTGGACTATGGCATGGAGGAAGAGGGTCTGCAGGAAACAAGCCCAATTGAGCAGAGTGAAGCAGTTGCTCAGGACTCTATCCTTTCCACCCAAGAGTCTGAGCAAGTTGAGCAGCTAGTAGCATCCATTTCTGCTTCACCATTTCTGCAAGCTGCACTCAATGAGGAAAGGAGCATTGTGCCTGTTATTGACTTTGCTGCTATTGCTCACAATGCCCTTCTGCTAGCTTAAAGGAGAAGGCTTGAAGAAATATTTCCTCCTCCTGAAACAGTCTCTCATTCTCTTGCTGCTTATGGGCTGTCAGAAGAACAGAGAGATCGGCTAGCTCTATCCAGACAGGAAATGCAAGAGCTGCTTGTGGCCTCTAATGATGATGAAGATTCTAGTCCTGAGATTGCTGAGCCTCCTGCACCAGTTCAGCCTGATATTCCCTTTGCTCCTGTGCCACTTCGTGCTATTCCTGTCTCTCAGATTCCTCCTCCAGCTGATTTTGTTGGCCTTCCTGATGATGCCAAAAAGGGGGAGAAGTCTGGGCAAACTGGAAAGCCTTCTGCTGAGCAATCTGGGAAAGGGAAAGGGAAATACTACAAGAAGACCAAGTCTAAGAAGAAATAATTGTAGAATTGCTTAGAAATTAGGCTTGAGTCCTCTTGTTGCATTTTGTGTTGTTTTGTATTTTGTGTTTGAACCTTGATTAATATGTTTCTGTACAAGCAACTCTTGATTAAATGAATGGATCTCTTTGTTGCAATATTTTTTGCCTTAAATTTCTTCACTTAATCTGTTGATTTAATATCTTATGCATATGTTGAGGGGGAGCTTCTGAAAGCAAACCCAAGTACTAATCCAGTTTGTGAGTTGTTTTGTCATCATCAAAAAGGGGGAGAATGTTGAAACAAGAGTTTTGATGATTCTAAACCAACACTCAAAAGCTTGGATTGAAGATATCAAAGGAGATCAAAGCTATCTCAAGTGAAGATTTTATGAGTACTTGCTGGTAGATTTTTTGTAGAGTCTTAGTTCTTGATATGATTGGGTAAAAGATTTTGATTTGAAGAAAAGATATTTTTAAACTTTGATTTTATGTTAAATTTTGAAATATTTGGAAAACACCCACAAACAGACGAAGGTTGAAAGTTCAAACTAAACTGTCAAGTTGGAAATTCGAACTTTGCCTTAGGACATTCGAATTTCGAGATTAAACTGAACAAGTCTGAAGAGATGTCTCTCTGTCAGATGAATTTTGGTTTTTCAAAATTCGAATTTTCATCTAGTCTGAAAGAAGCCTTTTTGGACAGACGAACTTTACAGTTTCAAAATTCGAATTTCAGACAAAATGCAATTTGTGAAAACCAAAGAAATTCGTCTGAAGCTATGTTAAAGTTCATCTGAAATTAAGAAGAAATTGAGTTTGAAAAATGCTCTCTGACAGACGAACTTTGACTTTGCAACATTTGAATTTTCATATAAGTCTGAAAGAAGCTTTTTGGACAGACGAACTTTACAGTTTCAAAATTCGAATTTCAGACAAAATGCAAGTTGAGAAAACCAAAGAAATTCGTCTGAAACTATGATAGAGTTCATCTGAAATCAAAAGGAAATTAAGTCTCAAAATTGATCTCTGACAGACGAATTTCACTACGTCAAAATTTGAATTTCGAAGAAAGTGAACTACTGTGCCTCTTTGAACGTTCAATGGACAGACGAATTTTGGGCATCCAAAATTCAAATTTCGAGGGTACTGTAGAAAATTGAAAACACTGTTTACGATTCACAGAAAAACTTTCTTCTTGAAAATTCGTATGTCACATTGAAAAAAATACTTCATAAGCTTCAAAATTCGAATTTCACTCTATGGACAGACGAACTTCGTATTTTAACGTTGGAAGCTTTAACCTTCGGTTCCTTCAAAATTTGTCTGTTGACCAACCAAAATTCAAATTTCAGTATGTCAGAAACATTAAATGCGGTTGGTAAACGGATAGTTTTTCAGAATAACCGTTGGATAACTTCCCCAACGGATAGATTTAGTCTCTAACGGATATTTGAGACCTAAATCTATAAATACAACATCATTTGAAGTTGTGGGTAACGAATCAAACTTATTAATACCAAATTTCTGCTGAATCTTCTTCTCAAAAAGTTTTACCCTCTCAACTTCATTATTTGTACTTAAACTTTCATATCTACTCTTTTCAAGAGAGTTATTTCATTGTAATCAATCTACTCTTCATCTGGGAGATAGATTTACTTGTGAGGGGTATTCACAAGGAGATTGGGAAGCACATAGTGTAAGTGCTTGGAGAGTTTGAGAGAGCTCAGAAACAGAGCATACTCGTGTACTGTGGCCTTAGCAAGAAGCCCGTTGAAATTCTTGCTGTATAGTGGACAAATCTCAAGAGGTGCCTTGGGGATTGGATGTAGGTCAAGTGGATAGACCGAACCAGAATAAATCATTGAGTTTTCTTCTCCTTATCTCTACTTTTCAGCTTGCTCTGTTTTACACGTTCTTTCACTATACTGTGATATCTTCACTTACTTCACTTTGTGCAGAAAAAGTTCAATCTTTCCAATTCACCCCCCTCTTGGGAAGTCAGCCTTGCTAACAAATTTGAGCTTGATTCTGTGTGATGTTCAGATTTGGAATTTTTGGTTTAAAGCCTAATTGGATGTTATTCAATGTTTGTTTATGGTTGTAAGCATGTATATATTGAATGATATCTTGCACTTAATTGTCAAATTAGAGAGTTAATTGTCTGATTTGGTTTAACTAGATCATTTTTGCCAAATTTTTCCAAATTTATTAAAGTCAAATTAATATTAAAATTAAGCTAACTAATTGGACAATACAAGTTTAAAATGGTTAATTTATGACTAGGGGTGTCTAAGCTTAATTGATTGCTTGAACAAATTGTTAGTTCTGCTGGCTTATCAAGAGGGGGTGAATTATGAAGTTTGAAAATTTTCTGCAAAATTATAAGAAAGCAATGAAAGCAAAAGTTACAGAAAAATAGAGTGCAAAGAATAAGGCAATAAGCAAGGTATAAGAAGAAGGACACAAGAATTTATCTTGGTTCGGTCTTTTCCTCTTGATCAACGTCCAGTCCTCAAGCTATCACTTGAGATTTTCTACTATATTGCAAGAATTCAGTGGGCTCCTTACAATGCCACAATATAACTTTATGCTCTGTTCCAAGAGCTTACAGTTTAATTCTCTGCACTCTAGATAAGTGCTTCCCAAATCTCTTGTGATGTCCCCTCACAAGAAAATTTTTCTTCCAGATGAAGATAAGATTATTTAAAATATAAGAAACTCTCTAATACAGAGTATGTTTGACAGTTGAATAGCAATAAATAAGATGTGTGAGAGTAGAAGGCTTTGACTGAAGAATTTGATAAAGTTTCAGTATATGCAACGTAAAATTATTACCCACACCTTCACATGAAGTTTTATTTATAGATTTATGTCTTAACTATACGGTGGAGATAAGATTTAGCCATTAGAGACGTTACCCAACGGTTATTTTACAAAACTAGCCATTCACTAACAGCATTTAATGCGTCTAATATCCAAAGTTTGAATTTTGAGGTGTCAACAGACGAATTTCGCAGAGATCATAAATAAAAGACTTTAACGTTGAACTTCAAAGTTCGTCTGTTTAAAGGTAAAATTTGAATTTTCATCTTGACAAAAGTTTCCTATGTTGGAACATACGAATTTTTAAGTTTAAAGTTCTTCTGATGAGTGTGTACATTTATTCCATATTTCTACAATATATTCGAAATTCGAATTTTGGTGTCTAAAATTTGTCTGTCAGTGACCAACTCAATATGGCACAAAAGTTCTTCTTTTCAAAATTCAAATTTTGAGCCTTCAAAGTTTGTCTGTCAGAGAGACCTCTTATCAGACTTATATGCTTTCATTCCAAAATTTGAATTTTAATAAACAAAGTTCATCTACCAGATAGACCTCTTATCAGACTTATTCCAAAGTTCAAATTTTCAAAACTAAAGTTCGTTTGTTAGAGGGACTGACTTAGAACTCTTTTTGCACTCTAAGTTTAGGTGAACTTTGACATAGTTAGTGAGTATTTTTCAAATATATCGTAAGTTAACATATGATTTGTTGAAAAACACATTTTAAAAGCATTGGGTGAAAGATCAAAACCTTTTACTTTTGTGAATACAATAAGAAATTCTACAACTTAATCTTGTGCTCTTTTCTTTTTGGATTTCTTCACTTGAGATCTTTTGTACTCATTTGATATCTTCCTTTTAGGCTCCAGTTGTTTTGAATCATAAAAAAAAACACTTGATTCAACACTAATCTTATGATACTTTAGTGCCTTGGTTAATTAATTAACTTAAGTAATATTATCCAATTTTTAATTTAATTGGATTCAAGTTAAGATAAACTCAAGTAATATGTTAAGCCCATAAATGACCCACCTTTCCATAACTAAATTCTTTTTTTCTTTCTAAATCTTGTTTAATGTTTAGTTTATTTTAATTATTTATTTATTTTAATTTAGTTTTAATTTTAAATTTAAAATGACCCCAAATCATAGTTGGTAATTGAAATTTACATATTAAAATAGCTTGCATAGCTTCTCATTTAGATTATAGAATAGTTGCACTTAATTGCATTAGTTTATAAGCATTTTAATTTAGTATTAATTAGTTGCATTTGTAGGTTGCATTTAATGAGTTAGTTAATTTAAGTCATTTGCATGCATTTAGTCATTGAGTTTGCATTTCACTTTATTTAGGACTAGTTTAAGATTTGTATCTTAGTTGCATCATAGTTCATTTATAGTTGCATAAATTCATTGCATTTATTAATTTTCATTTAATTTATTTGCATTTAACTTAGTTTTAATTTTAAATAATTGCATCTTTTTAAAATTATTTAGGTGCATTATTTTAACTTAGAACACAACCTAAATTGCCATTGTACTACAAATGTTTGCACCTAATATTAAATTATATAACCCTCGACATAGCTCATCAGTGACACAAAAGTGGGGGATGTGGAGAAGCAAGGCATTTTGGAGTTTCGATTCGAGTTCAATGAGTATGGTGATAATTTGTGAGGGAGTTTTTAGTTTTCCTTCTCTGTACATTTAATCATTGAGTTTTTTGTGATACTTTGCGTTTTAGATTCCAGTTGTTTTAGTGTACCTCTAGTTGCTTTTTCATTTTGGTAAGCACTGATTAAAAAATGCTTGTTACAAAATATATAAATATATCAACTAAAAGTGTAGGTGGAATGCGAAAGAAGAAGGATGAATTAGACTTTTAAAATTTTTTGCATAAAAGAATAAAATAATGCAATAGTACAAATTTATAGAAAACATAGCACAATAGTGAAAATGAAAAGAGCTAAGGAAGAGAGAATCAAACACGGATATTTATCCTAGTTCAGTCTCTCCACTTGACCTATGTCCAATCCCCAAATTTCCACTTGAGATTTGTCTACTATTCTTGTAAGATTTGAATGGATTTTTGCAAAAATCATAGTACACTTTCTATAACACCTACTCCAACAAACATTTATACTTCACTATAAAATTCTGAAAACTAGCTAAACCAAACTAGAATACACTGAAATTTAACTCCCGAAACATCACACCTCACAAAAAGCACAAGCAGACATCAAAACAGGCTGGGGCCACAGTCAGTTATAGTGGCGCTGCGACCTCATTCAAACAGAATGGGGTCACACTGCTGTAGCTACAATGATGCTGTGGCGTGCGTGAGTTGGGCAGAAGCGTGTGGCACCGCAATGCCCCTTGCTAATACCATATCAACGAATTCAAAGTTTTTGGGGCGAATTCCAACACGCACAACTTTGTGCTCCGACCTTCGATTGACCTAATTCCAATTCCTACAAGTCAATCTTTTCCCAATCTATCCATAGACATTAATTTCACCTCAATCTATCTCTGTTTGGAGATTTTGGACACCCTTGAATGAATTGGTCACTTTTTCACTAAAACTCACAACTTACAACCTCTATTTGTCACTAAAGGCAATTTGACACTTAAGGACTATTCATACAGGTCCTAAATGGCTCAACCAACTTGTCCAAGGAGATTTCACCCTAAAGAAACTAGTTCTTCGAGATTTGACCCCCTTAAACCCCAAATTCACCTATTAGCCTAAAACTTTCATACAAGGCCCAAAATCCCCTTTGGACTCCTACATACTACCATTCTGACACACAAACACCTACTCCAACAATAATGACTCGTATCGAGGTCCACATCATCATTGCACACATACACCATACATAAACATGTTCATATTATCAACATGATTCATCATCATCAACATTCTACAACCATCATCATTGCATCACAATTGTTCTCATATAGATTACAAACATGCTATCCTACTTGGCATAATCCATACATAGACAATACACACATAATACCATGACTCTTGAATATTCCCAATGCTGGAGTGGCTACAACTCCCTTGTCTTCTCCGAACTAGGGCCAGAGCTTTTACTTGAAATGTTAGTCACAGGAAAGGGTTGTGAGACAAAGTCTCAGTAACCGGAACACAACTACAAGCAATATATGTCAATAATCCACACAATCGTGCATGTGGTACAATGAAATGGTATGCATGTTCTCCCTTATACACAGCTAAAACCATAAGTTGTTGTCATCACAAGATATTTCAAATAGATGATTCCCTTCCAGCAGTCAGTAAAGACTGATTTCGGGACATTACCAAACTCACCTTACACTAATGCAACCCGGGCAAAATTTACACTAGTACTTAGACCATAGCTCTCCTTCCCCTAGACCACCGCAAATTAGTGGTAATTTAGGAAAATGTGTATCCCTAAATCCATGGCCACCTAGTTCTCCTGGCCATAGAAGAAAATTTAGTGATAGGGATGTTTCATCATATTATCTTATCCACTGCCATCTAGCTCTCCTATCTACAAAGGATGATTTAGTGGCAAGGATCTTTATCATATCATCATTATATATCAAATCATCATCATATCTCATCTCATCATCACCTCAGCATCAATTTCTTACTATGCAATCACTTGATGATGATTCAATGTCATGCCAACATGCCTCGATACACACACACACACATATAAATAATCACAATCATCATATGGACATGTTTGTATGCAATGGTATGAGGATGCTTGACGAGCCTTGTCATGAGGTCGCAATTTAATACTTGATTGAAAAACAAAAATTATGTAGTAAAATGTTCAACCAAGGTCGTTTCACTCCGGAGCAACTAATGCAAAATTTGTTTAGGTGGTAACTAAATAATTAAGCAAATGAAAACCAAAGGAGAAAATTTCAGAAAGTAATTTTTTTATATTTTATTTTATAAAAACAAGGAAAAATAAATAAGTATGTAGGTAAATGTATGAGAATATATACAAGTGTGTGTGTGGGAATAGAAGAGGTATGGAAAGTGTAAGTGTATGAGTGTGGGTATATATGCAAAATTTCACCTAAAATGCAAGAGCTACACTAATGCCAAACTAATGCAAGTTAGATGCAAAACTAAATATGAACTAGTAAATATGCAAGAACCTAAAACTATATACTAATTTTGGGGGGTTTTGTGAAAATTTTAAATGCAAAAGCTTGTAATTTAAATTTCAATAAAGTAAAATTGACAAGTATTAAAACTATAAACTAATATGCACAAATCAAAATATTAATTGAAGGTTATGAAAATGCAAAAATGGAGAGTTTGGCAATCACTTGGAGAAGTAAAAATTTCTTTCAAATAAATAAGAATTAGGATAACCCAATTATGTCAAGTGCTCAATTAATCCAATTGAACCATTATTTATCCTAATTTCAAGTTATAAGAGAAATTTACTTAGCATAGGACCTCTTATCTCTAAATAAATCTCTCAAACATCTCGTAGGCATTTTAATTTCACACATTGACATAAAAAGTCATTGACTATTAAATCACACATCTTTGATCAACAACTACAATTTTAGACCATAATTTCAATATACTTATTAATCAAGAAATTAACTACTTAATTAACCGTATAACAAAGTTGAATCAAGTAATCAACCACTAAATTATTAAGAGGATAATTACAAAGAGTCTAGGCCAAAAACATGTATATACATTCCTAAACAATTCCAATCCAATACAATTCCCAATTCACTATTCATGGTCATACAATTCAATCCATGTATTTCCCATAATTAGACCAATATAATCTCAGAAAATTGAAGCTAAATTTAACAATTCAAACCATACATATCAGCCACAAAATCTGAAATTAAGAAAGTGACAAATGGGAAAGAGATTATCCTAATTCCAAGCCATTAATCCTTGCACAATTGGTGGACTCCTCCAAGCTCCATCCAAGATCCTTACTCCTCCATCAAAACAACAAAATCTTCACAACTTTTGCCCATGACAACCACAGTTTTGAAGAGAGATGGAGGTGGGAGATTAAAATTCAAATTGGTGGAAGGAGAGGAGAGTGCCATGGCCTTGCTCTTCCTTGATGGTGGTAAACAACTTCTTTGCTTAGAGACAGAGGGAGACCGAAGGTTTTGAGATAGAGAAGGAAAAAGGGACGGATAGGTGATGAAATAGATGATGAAAAGATGAAGAAAAGATGATGGGATGGAAGATTTTGGTGGAGGAATGAAGAAAAATAAGCTAGAAATAAGGAAGATGTGAGCTTGGAATGGATGACAATGGTGGAAGCAAGAAGAGGAAAAAGTGAAAACCGAAAAGAAAAGAAGAAAAGCAAGAGCAGCGGCCTCCTCCCGTGTGTGTGTGTGTGTGTATGTGTGTGTCGGTCTCCCTAAAAAAAGGTTGCATTACTGAAGAAAGAAAAGAGAAGCAAGGGCGCGTTTGGTTTCTGAAAATTGGAGCAAGAAATGTGTGGTTTTACAATTAAAATAAAGCTAGATATAAATGAATAATTAAAAAATGAGGAAAAATAAGAAAGTTAGGAAAACAAATTTTCCATAAAATTCCCCTGTTAGATGATCAAAATGTCCCTTCAAAATTTTAATCTCCATGAATCATGACCTACAAGAAAATGTTATTTCAGATAGATTATGTGCTCAGTTAAATAAATGCAGATTAAATTTTAGTTCAAGGAAATTAAATTATTTATGGGATAAAGTTTAAGCTCAATTGGAGGAAAATTATGTTTTAAAATAATAAAAACAAAAGAAATAAAATACTAAAAAAAATTTCTAAAGCTCTTTGACAATTTTACCCCAATATGAGTTAATTTTTATTCATTTCTTTAATCACAATTGAAGCACTAAAGACTCATAATCACCTTGTGAATTATTAAATAGAATAAAATAGGAAGATTAATTCTTTGGAATAATTTGAAAAATAGAAAATAATTAAATTTAAAACTTAATTTCCAAAAATTATCCTAAAATTCTCATAAATCCAAAATTCAGCTAAAATTATGAAAATCATTTAAAAATCTAAAATTAGTCAAAATTAATTATTAAAACCACTAAGTATGGGGAATAAAAATAGTGAAAATTTAAGAGTTATCAATGCTATAACATCATAAATACACATCATACACAATCATCATATCTCAACTAGCCGTGTGCATACCACAATATGTAGAAAAACCAAACACATACAAAACCAATATTGTGGTATGAAAATGATCATGCATATATATATATATATCAACATATATTCACATAATTACAAACACCCGGTTATCTCAAGTTATCAGTACCACACACACGAATCCACAAACTTCTCGGGTTGCCGACCATGGCTTGCGATCCTCTAATCAACTAAACAGCCACTACAATATCATAATATCTCAATTACTATAATATACAACTTGACCAAAATCCATAATTCAACCAATTATATTTAACTCAAGGTTCCCAACACCATTTTCATATATCATAGAGCTTCAACTAACCATTCAAATCATAATCCATCCTATTAGTTTCAGATTTCATACATCCTCAACAAAAAACAACATAGGGTTAGGCTTAAATCACAGACACTCCCTCTAAAACTTATACCCGAGTATCATCAATATTAAATCATACTTCATTAATCCTATTACATCTATTTTAATTGGTAGATTTCTGTGAACACTGTATTTTGTCGGAGTTTTCTACCAAAAATGTAAAAATTAGAAAAATTAAAAAAAAAGACACAAATTTTCTTTTAATTTCAATTTGAACGCATATTTTCTAAAATTGAAGAAAAATCTAAAAAATATTCTCCAAAACCAATCCCTCTTCTTTAGGATTTTTTTAAAAAAAAAACAAAAACCAAAAAATTGATTTTCTTTCTTTTAGAATTCTCAAAAATCAAAATCCTACCTTTTAGTCTTGAAAAGGAAAAAAAAAGAAAAATTTTATTCCTTTCTTTTAGAATTTTTATCTAAATTCAATTCCTTTTCTATAGGATTTTTTTTTATAAAAAAAAATAAAAAAAAATTTCTTTTATATTTATGCAAGTCCCCTAAAAAAAGGACAAACAAAAAAAATAATAATAAACACCAGTTTTTACGCAATTCAGCGTATTACCCTCCTCGATTACCCTAGCCCCTTTCCTCTTCCGTGCGTAAAGCAGAGCGGCAGAGTGAACAAAGGATGAGGTAGGGCGATTGAAGAGAAAATAGAGGAAGCTAGTTGCACCTATCTCCTTCCCCGTCTCTATTGTCAACATCGATCACATGGCTTGAGGCAAGGTGGAAGTGATACAGAGGCGCAGAGACTGGGAGAAAAAGCCAAAGGCTCGTGGCTTGAGTGGTCAATCGGCAGTGGTTGGAGGCATTACAGAGAGGTAGATTCACGAAAATGGAATGCAAGCCAAAAGCTCAAGGTTCAAGCAAGCAATTAGTAGCATGAAGGGGGAGGTTTTACTTGGACCTCTCCTCTGGAAGAGAGACCTCTGGCGGCTATAAGAGGAGGATTTGGAGATTGAAAGGGGAGAAAAAGAAGACAGGGAAGCGAAGAGAGGGAGGACGGGTCTGGGATTGAAGGAAGGAGAGAGGGAGTTTGGAGGCCAAGGGGTGAGTCTGCAGAGAAGCAAGGGAAAGAAAAAAAAAGGGGGAAGAAGCAAGAGCGAGTTTGAGAAGGAAAGAATTAGAGAGGAAGAGAGGGAAGGCTGTCAGAGTTGAGAATGGGAAAGAAACAGAGCCGTGAAGGAAGGTGAACAAAGAGAGCCAGAGAAGAGAACCGAACAGTGAACAGAGGACTCCAACTGGTAATCTTATTTTTTTAAAAAAATTTGGTTTCTCCACAAATGATTTGATGTATTGAGACTGGCCTCTTCTTTCTCATCATCTTGGACAAAGAAGAATATTGGGTTGGTGATCTCCTTTAAGCCATGTTGATTAGAAGGATCTTTGATTACTTTACATTTATCTCTAAGGTCTTTTTTTTGTTATTCCGATTGATGATGATCTGCCGCGGTTATTAAGGTTGCTGTGTTTGTTTATTTTTTTTTCAGAGTACCCAGTTCCCATTCCATTTTATTTATCTGCTTAAAAGCATAGTTTGTGTTGTGTTGAGAAAGTGGTTTGTTTCTAGATACCTTTTACCCACTGTCGAGTAGATCCATATTTTGCTCTAACCACCATGGATATTATGGTTTGATTAGGTTGGCCCTTGAGGACTTTGGGAATTTTTCTAGAAAAGTATGTTTTTTCTTGTCTGTATGAACAGGACATTCTAGTGGTTTGGATTGAATTTTGAGATGTTACTAAAATAAGATGGGTGATTAGGCGGGGTATACATTGTCAATTTGTTACAGGGTGTGTTCAAGGCTTCGTTTGCCTAAATAATAATGATCTAGAATTAAATAAATGTGGGCATAGCAAGGCCATTTCCAGTACACGTTGTTACAAGGTATATGATTATGTCCTGGATTTAGACATTGAGGATGATTTGATTGTTCTGAGTTTATATATTAGGTTGCCTTCAAAAGTCAAGCTTTCATATGTAATCGTTTCTCTTCCAGGCGTGTTGAGGGCTTAATTTACAATGATTTGGAATCAAATGAACGTGGGTGCAATAAAACAATTTAATTTATTTTAGACTTTCTTGAGTCTTTGTGGATATTTTAGATTTCAAAATGATAAAAAATTAAAAATTAAAAAATATAAATAAATATAATAACATATCTTTAATAAAAGAGTTTTGTTTATGGGAGATTTTGGGAATTTTCATAAGTACTTAGAGAATTGGTTGCCCATATGGGTAATGACTCTATGTGGACATATCAAGAATATATTGTTTTTTTTTAATAATAATTATGATAAACATATAAAGTTTTTTTGAAAAAATAAAAAAAATAAGATAAATGCTTTTTTAAAAAATTATTTATTTTTCTCAATTTTATCCCTTAAAGTTTTTTCTTGTTACCTTTTGTCTCGAGTGGCATCACCATGGGCATTTAGATATTAATCAGTGGATTGTGAGTGATAAAGTCACCACATATGCAGGTTATTTCTTTTTGAAAATATATGTAATAATTATATTTTAAATTCTTTTTAAAGGTTTTTTTAATAAATAAATGTGTTACGATGGTCCTATTTATTTCTATTTTTATAAAAAAAAAGGGAGAAAATTTATGATGGTCCAATTTATTTCTATCTTCATATAAAAAAAATAAAAATAATTTAAACAAAAATTATTCATCTTCCTTCAAGCTTTTATCCTTTTCACTTATCTGTCTCGAGTGGTAACACAGCGGATATTTAGATATTGATTAGTAACTTATGAGTGATAAAGTCACCTCATATACTGGTTATTTCTCTTTGGAAATTTATATAATAATTATATTTTAAATTCTTCTTAATACTTTTCTTTTAAATAAACAAACATGTTTTTAACGAATCCTATTTATTTCCATAATCCGTGCAAAACTATTTGTTTTCTTCCAAACTTTTTGCCTTTTATGCCTTTTGTCTCGAGTAACACCATCGTGGACATTTAGGCATCAATCAACGGATTGTGAGTGATAAAGTCGCCACATAAGTTAATTGATTTTATTTTACACAAAAAAAATAATAAAAAAAATTGTCTTCAACTTTTCCTTTTCAAGTTCAAAACAATATATTTAAGATGACGCGTGTTTTTAATCATATCTTTTGAATTAAAGAAAAAACAAAAAAATACATATATATTCTCTCCTTTTTAAGAAAATGATAAAAAAATGATAAGAATAAGGTATAAAAATTAAACTATTTTTTACAAATTGAAACACAACTACCAATTCTGACAACCATTTTATTTGCGGAATGATAATTCATTTTCTAAACTTCTCTTTTCAAAAAAATATATATATTATAAAAAATGTCAACTTAGTGATACGCATTTTTATTCCAAACTACATCGACTTTAATCCCTATTGTAGAGTACGTAGGCCCCAGACTCTGATTCTGGGTTAAGTCCACTCTTGTAAATAAATAATATTTTTCTCTTCTTTTATTTTTCCCAACATCTCATATTTTCATTTTATTCTTTATTTTCATATTTATTTTTGCATGTGAATGATTAAAGAGCAATCAAAATAATTTTTAAAAGCCATAAAAATTGCATGATCAACTTAAGGTAATCGTTCTTAGAAACGGATGTTACGGGGGTGCTTAAAACCTTCCCCACTCACAATCGTACTCCCGAACTCATCTCTAATTCGTAGATCATCCTTTCCTTTTCCTCTTAGTTTTCCAAAATTTTGTTTAAAAAACAAAATTTTGGTTGTGACTCCTCCGAAATCGGCCTCCATCATGAAAGTCGATTTCTCTCTTTTTCTTCATTTTCACGCCATCCGCATCGCATTCTCAGGTGTGACAATTTTGGCCAAAATCAGAACCCAACATATATATCTAAAAATCCAACTCAAAAACCGAAGAAAAAATGAGAGGGAAGAGTAAAAACCACTTACCCACAATTTATCAAGCTTCTAGAGTCCAGAAATCACCTCTAAGTACCGAAACACTGCTCTTTATTTCTCCCTTCATTTTCCTTTTGCTCGGCCAACTAAAATGATTCTATTTTAAACTGATTCACAGTCTAGCGCCGCAACGGTAGGTAAGTTCGCTACAATGTGGAGCCTTTCTGTCTGAAAAAATTTTCAAAGTTGCAGCTTGTTTGCTGCAGCATGGAGCTTTTCTGCCTCCACTTTGCTTTTCCTCCATATTGGTTCCTCCAGTCCATCACACATCATCAATTGTGCTCCATTAGCAAGAGACTAAGTTTAGGATAATGTAATGAGAATTGTTACACTTTTAGCTCAAACTAGAGCTACTTAATCTCACTTAACAAATGTGTTTACAAACTCCCTTAGTATTTCTCACGTTAAGACACTTCTACCTAATGTAGAAAGAATGATTACAACAAATAAGATCTCTCTTTGTGAGTGGATAAAACCATGATGAGTAAAAATGACTCTCTAAGAGGTAGATGGGGCTTTAAATGTGAGCAATAAAGACTTTAGCAGAGTTTAGATATAATCTCACTTAATATTATTACCTACTACCTTAAATGTGGTTCTGTGTATAGTTTTCAGGGAAATCTAATCCTTTGAAACATTAGCTAGCCATTATTAATCTTGTTTTACTATTCACCGATTATATTTAATGCATGTCAGAGCTTGGTAGGACAAGCTAGGTAGGTTGGTAGGACAAGTCAACTGACTGTTAGACACATCTTGGAACGTTGAATCATGTTGTCATGACAAGATAGGCACGTTGTCAGGAAATTGAGCACTATTTTAAGTTTCGGAAGCAAAGCTTAACCATGATTTCATGACAACCTACCACGGTTGTTAGGACAAGCTGTCAACTTGAGGAAACCCAGAAGCTAAAATTCAAAGTTGTAGAACAAACTTCCTAGGATGTTACTCCTTATTATGACAAGCTTAAATCCATCAAACTAGATTTTTGAAAGTCCACCTTGGCAGGACAAGTTAACGGTCTTGTCGTAACAAACTGACTAAAAAAAATTAAGTTACTTTCTAAAGAGCCACAATTTCATGACAACCTAAGGGGCTTGTCAGGAAATTGCTTGTCAGGAAATTGAGGTGAACTTAAGAGGCTTCCTTTCCCTTTTCAAAGCCTTGTCATTACAAGCTAGGTATGATGTCGTGATAAGCTGTAAAATAGTGAATACAACATTGTGAAAACTTGCGATTTCATGACAACCTAAGGACCTTAGTAGGACAAGCACTTTACCAGAAGTAAGAACAGGTCCTAAATAAGGTGGTTGTCAAGAAATCCACCCAAGTTTGCTAAAACAAGGTAGTTTTGGTATGAAAACAAATTTAAAAAAGTTGAACTTTCTACCAAAACATTAAATATATGTCCATTTAAGATTGATAGTAGTAAGATTAAGTAAGTTTAAAGTTTTACCACCACAAATCTAAGACAAGGACAGAAGAACACACAATTTTTCACAAGTTTCAAAGCTCCATGTCCTTTCTTCACTTGATCAACTTTCTTTCAAGATTATGACTCTATTTGAATCAATCTTTTCAGCTTTAAGAGTTTTGGAAATCATCAAAATCATCTTTTTATCTTCTTTCAAGATTTTTTTTTTAATGCTTAACAGAGGTGTAACTATGTTTTGTGCAGCACCTAGGCTAAGCAACAATAGTAAGCCCAACGGCCAGAAGAAACTACTAGATTTGGCCTTATTGTATAAATGGACATATATTATGTATTTATAATTTAATATTCAATCAATTATTGAGATTAACATTCCTTGTAATCTAATATTCATATAATTTTTTTTAGTGTTCGATACAAGCAAGTGATAATTATTATGGGTATTATATGATGAAATACATGAAAGATATTATCTTACATTGACATATATATCTTGATCCCCATTACAATATGTAATTCATTTTTACGATATTTACATGAAATTTAACTAATGTAACCTACTTCTATAATAATATTTTTGTTTCCAGTATTTCCCAAATACCTACTGTGAGGCATACTTCAAAGCTGAAATAGAAGAAGTCATAGAGGAGTAGAGTTACTATGTGGTTGGACTCAAAAGATGAGTATAAGTGATTATTGGCTAGATTGTTATTTATAATTGTTTGGTTGTACCTTGTAGCTGTTTGGTTTAGGTTCTATTATGCAGTTAGATTGAATTGGTGGTTCTATTATGTTTTGGATAGCTTTTGGATTTAAAATTGGTCATGTTGCAAGCAGTACAAAGGGAGCTTATCATGATCATTTCTATTGACTAGAAGATGCTTTTTTTCTTGTTGGTCATGATGTAGTTTGGTATGTAACTTTTGGTCATGTATATATATTAGTTGTTTGTGTAGAAGCTATAAATTGATATGAAACTTTTGGATATCTAGTTATTGGATAATGTTTAGGCATGATACATTAGATTTTGTTTTTATCAATTGGATATAACTGGTTATTATAACTTTTGGTTTTGTACATATAATTGGTTTTGGATATTGGTTGAATATATATAACTTTTGGTTTTGGATATTGCTTGGATAACTATTGATTATTGTTTCAACAATGGCTAATGAAGGTGAGTTTTTTTTTTTAAAAAAAAATATTTTATCATTTTACAATCTGACCAACCTATTGTAAAGAAAAAAAATGCAAGACAGAAAGGTGGTTGAGGTAAGGAGGAACTAAAAATTAGGAAGGTTTCAATTTCTGGATGGTGCCAATCATCAAATGATAGTGTTGCCCCCCACCTTTCAGATGACTATCACTTATTATATATGTATATATTTCTCCGCTTTTTGCAAAATCATTTTTATTCTTTAGACAATTTTATCCTCGTACGTGTAAATGATCGCATTACAGACGTATTTTAACATAACCACCAATAAAAGCCACCACTTTTCTAGCCATTGAGATTGTTGGCGGTTGAGAACCACCAAGGAAAGCTAAAATAACTGCTAAGAAAAATGTATTTTGGCATAGTCAAATTTTAGTTCTTCTTTTAGTTTCGTTCTATTCTATGTTTCACTCAACTTGAGTGAAAATGTAAAATTAATTAGTGCTTAACCAGATTTTCGAACTAAGTCTCTGTGGGAGATATTCTATTAATCTCTTTATTACTTGATATGGCTTGTGCACTTGTAGTCTAGACGTTTTGTTCCCATCACCCTGTTCTGTCGCTTCCTTACCAAACAAGCATTATTGGACTCTTGATGTCATTTTTAAAATAAAAAGAATATTAGACACAATTTAACCAAACTTTAAGCGAGATTATTGTAGTTTACCAAATTATATACTATAACAGTCAATTCACATACAATTTCCAAGATTGATGTGTAATTATACACAAATGAAGAATAATTGAAAGACAGACAATCATTTTCTATTTTCTCCATCTTTTTCAACATTATTGCCTTTTTCACTTTTGTGATCAAAACTTCAAAGTCACCCTCATCTGCATGTTTCTGCAAATCACAATTATCTTTTTATTGCAGTTGAAAAGGAAATAACATTGGATGATAGGATTTCACCAAAAAAGACACCTGACTATGGGAAGCAGTACAAGCAGTTGATTCTTCCATGGACCTCTAATTAGTTTCAATCAAGATAGGCATAGTGGGCCTCATGTTCTCTCTTAATTCCTTGTTTTGGAGCAAAACAACTACTTCAGACATCATTGGTCTTATACTAGCAGATGCTTGGATGCAAAGCAAACAAATCTCTATGATTTTCTTCACTTCTTCTGCATCATTGTTCTTAAGGTCTAAGGTCTTATCCACCAACTCTAAGTGCCTATCTTTCTCATAAAGTTTCCAAGCCTATCAAGTCAAATAAAAGTGAAGTGAAATAAGATGGGTGCAAAAGACAAAGCAAAAGTTACATTAATATGTCTCAATATTTATTACTCTCTCCATCCCATTTTGTCTATCATTCTATGATTTTTTACATATACCAATAAAATTATTAAATAACATAAATTATAGTAAGATTTAATAGTATTTTAAAATATTTTTTACTTAAATGCTAAAAAATAATTTGTATTTCACTTACTATTATTTTTAATTAAAGATAAAATAATAAAAAAATAATTAATGTTTCGTTAGTACCGTAAAACAACAATTAAATTGAGACATTTAGAATTTCTAAAACATCAAATTAAATGAGATGCAAAGAGTATTAGATTAGATTCTCTAACAACAAACGGAAAAGCTTTTCCAAAGAAATTTAGGCTATGCTGTTGAAAAATTCTCACATCTAAACCTTTTTCAATATTAAAAAACAAAAGTCTTTTTGAGTAGTCATGGGAATTTTCTCACCTTTTGAACAAGGAATGCACCCTCTTCAGCATCATCAAGCTTTAATTCATTGCATTTTTCACCGGTGATAATTTCTAAGACTACAACACCATAACTATAAACATCAACATTCTCTGACAATTGGCCATGAATTGCATATTCCGATGCTGTGTATCCTCTGAAAAACATCTAATATTTAATATGTAATTGAACATAACAATGACTCAAATAGAAACCTATACCATAAGTTCCAGTAAAATCTGAAATAGACATATAAAATGTGAATTATTGCATCATGTTTGACACATAAATGAATTCTTTGAAGTATTCAAGCTAATAGTTGTAATGAGTGTTCTGTTGACTTGTGTTTGTATTATCAAATACTTTGGACAATCCTAGTATTATTATTGAAGTAAAGAAAATTAAACAAATATAGTTATTTTGACTTACAATGTTCCTGCAACTTTTGTGTTAAGATGAGATTTGTCCTCAAGTAAAAGCCTTGCCAACCCAAAATCAGAAATTTTAGGTTGAAGATCATCATCTAAGAGAATGTTATTTGTCTTTATATCTTTATGTATTATACGAACATGAAATTCCTCATGTAGATAAGTCAAACCCCTTGCGATTCCTAAAATAACATCATATCGCTGTTTCCAGTTGAGAGAACTTTTCTTTTTACCTGCTTCCCAAGTTTACAGAATTTGAATGTAAAGTGAAAAATGGTGAAACCAAAAATATGATTTTCAAAAAGTTACAACTGGGAATATTAAGTCCTCTAACAAAATTATAACAAACGAGTAAGTTCTTGTTTGAGAAGTCAGATATATGTAGTTAAGTTGAAATTATGTCTACATGGTAACATTATTAACAAGCATAATAGGTAATGTTTATAGAATTGTACAAATGTTTTGTTGGTTGATATTATATACCAAATAAGAATTTGTCAAGACTGCCATTTTTCATGTATTCATAGACAAGGATTCTGTCGTGGCCTTTACTACAACATCCCAGGAGGCGAACAAGATTCCGATGTTGAACATTACTTATAAGCTTTACTTCACTTTCAAAATCTTCCTCCATTCTCTCAAAGTGGTGTAAAGTTAATTTCTTGACTGCAACAAATTTTCCATTCTTCAAGGTGCCCTATTCATAATGATAAAGAATTTCAATTGTGATAACTAGCTTTATTAGAAGTTATATACCTTTGTCATTGTCGAAATCTAACTTCTTCCAATACTATAAAATGCATTTAGTGACATCCTTGCTTTAGAATATGATCATCTAGATTGAAATATTGAAAATCAAATTGAAGTTACGTTGTATACAACCCCAAATCCTCCTTCTCCTAGTTTATTTTCTTCACAGAAGTTCTTGGTTGCAGACAACAAATCGTTATGACTGTAAGTAACTGGGCCTTTCAACTTGCTTGCTCCAGTTACGTCTCCTGTTAAAGAGAATGCAAGTCGAAGTGTCAAGATAATTTAATAATACCAATCAGGGATTCATCCTTCATTTATAGTACGAAAACCAAAGAATCACATTACGTTCAGTAATTACAAATTGATATACAGTGGTTCAAGACTTCTCAAATATTGTTTACCACTAGTAACTCTCTTATTCCTTTTCGGTCGTCTAATCCGGACGAGCAAAGCAAGGAGGATCAAAATAAGAGCTAGACCTCCAACAACTCCACCAATTGTGGTCCCCTTATTGCTTGAGCCTGCAAAATCTGCAAGACAGGAAAACAAATAACTCATTTTCACATCAGACACTGATTATGAATCGCAGTTATCACCTTAACATATTTAGTTGTGGTTTCTCAAACTATGGTAAGGCCCACTGGCCGTGATTCAAATTCCAACTGTAGCTATGACACCAAAAGAAAGAAAACAAAAAGACAAAAGAAAGAAAGAAAGCTGCGGGGTAAACCCCTTAACTTTTGTGGTAGACATAATGAGAGACATATATAACACAAGATTTAAAATTACACAAAAGAAAAAAGTCGTGAGGTCTAACAATGCTTAAATCTAACTAAGTAATACTGGATACCGGATAATTATACCAAAACAAATTACACAAAAGAAATCAACATGTGTAATTTAAATTTTTAAATGAATTGTTTTCTGTGGGACGATCATCTAGGTAACTGCATACATGCATCCAACTCAAGAAGGGGCTATACTTAAATTTTTAAATGAATTGTACCTTGTTTGACCATGGGTGTGATATCAATTGTCTGATTATCAGGAAAGAAGGAAGTGGTGGAGTATCTTATGAAACAACCATAATCAAAAGCCCTTCCATCCGAATAAGGAAGACAAATCTCCACACTACTGTACCCAACCTTCAAGCAATTAAGGCACTCATAAGTTGTGACAGTTTCAACGCATTGAGCAATGGCATAAATAGTTGCACCATTATAAGGAACATGCATCTTCGTGGCCGCAAAGAAACTAGGGATTCTAGGTGTTGCTGTTTGGAGATTCTTTAGCACTTGTTTCACTGCTGTGGTAGTTGCGTCTTCTATGGTCCGATTCCCACATGATACGACATTTAAAGGCTGCGGTGTCTTGTATGAGAAACCACCATTGAAGTTATACCTCAACACACCATAAAGTATCCGATATCATTTTTCCATGTTCAATATGGATTTTGCTGTGTGTATAAATCAAGCTAATGAGAGGATGGAATTCTTCACCTTTGGATTACTTTGATATGTTTGAAAATTAATCGATTATTTTTTGTTATTAATTAAAATGAATTCATTATTAGACGAATTAACTTTGTAGAATTGATTCATATCAAAATATAACTTTGGAATTCAATAAAAAAAATATTTTGGAAATACGCATTATGTCAATGGAGTAAGTTTCGTGTATTATGAATATTTTATAATGGGTGGGCTATATATCCATAAATTTATTTAGGGAATAAGACCTAACCTAAGCCCATATGGAGTAATCTATTCTTTTTATAAGAGTTAATTTTTTTCAATTGAAGTGATTTAATATACCTTACTTTAGTGGGATAAGACTAATATTGTTATTTTTGTTGTTATTGTTGAAGTGATCTGATCTATCTTTCAGACTCGTGTAAAGTATTGTGAGTAATGTAACAAAATCATACGATCTCTGCATCCGGCTGATACCTCCTTCTTTGAGATCTTTGCATCTGGAGATCTCTGATATGGTAACGCCTTACAGCAAACGCCTTATATGATCTAAACATTATCTTTTCAAGCATGATTATCTTAATGGAGGATATTTCATTCTCATCCCTTATTTAATTTCATTTTAGTTCTATTTTGGTCCTAAAACTTTATTTTTAAGTTTCATTTTCATATCCTGTAATTTCATTTAGTTCCAACTTGATACTTTATTTAAGTTTTAGCTTCATCCCCTAATTTCATCTCATTTCAATTGAATCCCTTGCTTTTAACTCGTTTCATTTTCATCTTTAATAATTAATTTTATTCAAATTTAATCATTTAATTTTCAGAGGCTACTCAAATTTGCTTTCCTTGAACACTTTTAAATTAAAATATTTTAATATAAATTTTTATATACTCATAAAAAAATGAAATCAATGATTATGTGGAGGAAAATAAAATTAAAGGATAAACTCAAATTTTACGGTAATGTTAAGGGACTAAATATATTCAAACTAAATAAAATTTGACCGTCGAGGATGGTGGGGGAACATAAAATATAGTGGAGAGGGTGTCAATGAAAACAAAATAAAGCTAAAGGATGAATGTAAGAATTAAAGGACCAAATTAAAACTAAATAAAACCAAGGGATGAAATTAAAATTTAAGATAGAGCTGAGGGATTTAAAGTAGTATATTTTAGTCAGGATTATCAAAAGTTTCTTCTCTCTCTCTCTCTCAAAATAATCAGTTAAACACTAAATAGCGAAAAATAATATCATAATCATGCAATAGTTGGGGAAAAAAAAAAAAAAGGTCCCGATGAATATCTTATCTCGACGCTATCCTATTCAAAAAGTCAACCTTGATGGTGGACAAGTTGTACCTGAGGAAGCAGCCGTCGTAGATGACCACGGCTGAGTCAGCCATCGTGGCGGTGCAGCTGCGGATTTGTACCGCAGCGACGTCGAAGCATGCGATACAGTCAGCAATGGAAAGGTAGTTTCTACACTGAAGAAGAGTGAAAACGGGGTTTCCTCCAATGCCTTCCTGCTGTGCCATGGCAAAGTGCTTGTTTTGCTCTCTGATCTGGGCTCTGATGTCTCGAAACGTTGCGTTTATGATGTCATTGAAGATGGAGATGTTGGTAACGGCGAACTCGCCGTTTGGGCTGCACCGGATCTCAAGAAGATGGGTCTGTGGGTCCGAAACGATGCCGTTAAGAGTCCAGCATGACCAAAATATGAAGGTAACAAAGGGAAGGTGATTTGTAGGTTGGAGCATCTTCCTTTCTGGAGTATGGAGAGGATAACGAAGGGGAGGTAATGGTGTTTGCCTTAGATCGCATCGAAATTGAGCTTCTTTTGAATAAATAAGGTATAGAGGGAATGAAAAAAGAAGTGACGTTGGCCAAAAAAGGACAGTAAGCATATTGAAATTACAAAACTGTTAAGAATATTTTTTTTGCTAGTTAGTCCCTGCAATCTTTCCAGTTTAGTCCGCAAGACCCTAATACTTGGTACTCTTTTCTACTCACATTGGGTATTTAGAATCTTTTTGAGCTATATATTCCATGAGTTCTCAAGCATATAATTAATGTTGCATGCCAGTTATGAACATATGTGACACAAAAAAACAATTTCTGAGGATGTGACAATTCTTGATGTCACTTTTAAAATAAAAAGAATAACACAGACGTAATTTAACCAAAAATTTTTCCAACTTCAATTTGGATTTTGCTGTGTATAAATCAATTAAGCTAATGAGAGGATGAATTTCTCACCTTTGGATTACTTTGATTTGCTTGGAAATTGATTGATTAATTTTTATTATCAATTAAATTTAATTAGTTATTAGACTAATTAACTTTCTAGAATTGATTCATATCAAAATATAACTTTGGAAATAAGCATTATGTAAATAGATTAAATTTTGTATATTATTCATATATAGTTGATGAGAGGTGGGCTATATATCCATAAATTTATTTAGGGAATATGACCCAACTCGCCTATATAGAGTAAGCTATTCTTTTCATACAGCCTAAGTCAAGTTTCATCTAAACATAATCTCCCAATTATTTTCAAGCATGTTATCTTTGTGGAGGATATTTCATTCTCATCCCTTATAACTTCATTTTAGTTTTAATTTGTCCTAGGACATCATTTTAAGTTTCATTTTTATCCCAAAACTTCATTTAGTTCCAACTTGATCTTCTAACTCTAGTCTAAATTTTATTTCCATCCCCTAATTTCATCTCATTAATTTCTAGGGGCATGTAAGTGTGGCTCAACGGCTCCTATCAAGCTCAGTTACTTTGGTCCAAGCTAGGCTAGGACAAGCCGAGGCATTCACCAAGGCTGAGGCCAAAGCTAGCCCAACCCGATCCATGCACTATTTTAGGTTTCATTTTCATTGTTTATCATGAATTTTGTTCTAATTTGGTCATTTCATTTTTGGAGGCAACTCAAATTTTTTTCCATTAACACTATTAAATTAAAATAATAAACGAAGGGATGAAATTAAAATTTAAGATAGATCTAGTTGAGAGATCTCAAGTATATACGTTTTAGATCTTATTGTTTCTTCCCTCCTTTGTCTCTCTACTTTTTAAATAATCAATTAACCACTAAACAACACCAACTCATATCATAATGTTGCAATAAATATCTTATTTTAACGATATTCTAGGCCAAATTAAAAGAAGTCAGGTCAACCTTGAAGTTGGTGGACTATGATATGTGATGTTACGACACATTGCAAAGAAAATAATAATAATAATAATGGAGGACGTGGCAATCAACAGAAACATGCAGGAAAGAAGGATTAAGAATTTGACATGTGGCCTCGTAGAAATAACCGTTTAAGGAAGATACCATGGAAGTTGAGCAGAAGAGGATAAGTAACAAGTAACAGGTTTCATAGATTTTGTGGTGTGGAAGAATTAATTGGTCTCAATAGATTTTGTGGTGTGGAAGAACCCAGGTAAGAGTGAAGCATTTCAGCATTGAAAAAAAACATAGAAAGAAATAAACAAACATCGTGCCAGCAGATTATATTTGGTAGCCACGTCCTCACTTAATTGCCACATATCATAATTTTGAACAGTCTTATAAAGCCACGTGTATATTGTGATGAGGATAATACTGTAGGCTTTTGATGGTATGTACAGAGATTGATTTTGAAATGGTTTTATACTACTTAAAGGTATAAGGATTAAATTAAAATTAAAAATAAAGATAAATTATAGTAACTTAATGATTAATTATTTTACAAAATTATCGAATAACCTATACTATCCTAAAATATAATTATATTTTATTGAAATATTCTTATATTAATTTTCTAATAATCTTTAATATATTTTTTATTATAAAATTCATGTTTGTAAGTGTAACAACCCTTATTACATTGTCCTTAACTTGGTCCCGAGCTCACCAAGTGTAATTGGCATTGTGTACAAAACTGGAGGAAAGCAGAACAGAGTAAAAGTTCAAGTGGAGAATAATTGAGCTCCACATCACAGCAAGAAGCAGGGCCACCGTGGCAAGAGCGAATTCCAGTGGCATCTTTTGGCTGAAAGCAGTGGCGCCGCAGCGGGCTTACTAGGGGCCGCGGCGAGAGTTGAGAATTTTGCTTAAATCTGAATCATTTCAGATGAACAAAAAAGAACGAAATGGAGGGAGTAGCAAGGAGCTCTGTTAGGGTTCGAGTTTTCTGGCTATTGGGAGTGTTTTTTGGCGTCCAAGAGCTTGGATTCACATTGGTAAGTGATCCCTACTCCTCCCTCTCCATTTTCTTCGATTTTAAGTTGGGTTTTCTCGGTTATATATCTGGATCTTTGGTTTTGGCCAAATCCCACCTATTAACATGAATGAAATGGGGTTAATGAAGTGTGTTTTGGTGCTCTTGTAGCTTGGGTATGAGTTTTGAAGGGATTATGCATGATTTAAGCTTAACCCTAGGTTATATTTGGTTGAGGCTCTTGGGAATCCGAAGTGTATGAGATTGAGTAGTGTTTGAATAATCCCTATGAGCTTAATGATACATGAATGTGGGGTTGAAACCTTGGGTTAAGCCTAAATAGCCAAATTGTAATGCTTGGTTGAATGGTATTGTATGTTAATTGAGGTTTTATGGTATTGTAAAGGTTGGTTGGTTGACCGAAAGGGGTTCGAATGTGTTGCATAACTCAAGAAACTTGTGGAATCGCATGTGTGTGGTATTGACAATCTGAGGTAACAGAGTGTTTGTATTATTTGTATTGTATATGTATATTATGTTCGTATATATGTTTATATATACATGTTTCCATTCATACCATGATATGGATGTGTGTGTATGGTTTGTCTTTATATCATGGTATGCACACTGCTAGACACATAGGGTATGATGACTATAATGATTATGATGATTATAACGATGATTAGAGATGATGTGACATTACATGATGCATACATGACATTGTGAAACATGATGATGATGATTATATGATGATGTGATATGAGCATCACCACATAACATTATGAGATTGTGATATATGGTGGATTGGATGGTGATGATGATGTGATATACGATGATATGATATGATATGATATGATATATGATTAAGAAGGATAAGGATGGGATCCCTGCAGCTAAATCACCTCCTATGGCCAGGAGGAAAAGGCGGGCAGTGGACTGTATCTTACTTAAATCACTACCAATTCTTGGTGGGAAAGAGGAAGGAGAGCCACGATCTGAACATTAGTGTTACCTTTAGCCGGGTGCATTAATGGGAGGTTAGCATGGTGATGTCTCGGAATTAGTCTTCATCGACCGTTAGAAGGGAATTGCCTATACGAAATGTCCTGTTATGACGACAGCTCATGGTTCTAGTTGTGTGGAGGGAGACATACATCCCATTTCATATTGCATTCACGAGATTGTATGGGTTATATGTATATATGTGTGTGGTTGTCCCCGGTTATTGAGACTTTGTCTCACAACCCTTTTTCATGAATTAACATTTCAGGTGAAGGTTCTGCACTAGTCCTGAGAAGATAAGGGAGTAACATCAGATGTGGGAATACTAGGTCAATGTAGTGTATGTTTATTTGGATTTGTACTTTGTGCCAAGTAGGATAGATGGTTTCTAACTAAGTGGTAAAATTGATAATGTTGTTGTAATGGAGTTGATGTTGTTGGTATGTTATGGTTTTAGAATTGTGTTGTATGTGCTGTGTATGATGAGTAGTGGTAATGTGTGAGAGCCCAGGTGGAATTGGGCATTATTGGTGTGTTTTGGGCCTATAGCCCACTTTGTCAATTAGGGTTCAAGGGGGTAAAATCTTAGAGGAGTGATTCATTTGAGATAAAACCTCTTTAGACTAGTTAAGTGGATTAGAACATGTGTGAATCGTCACGGATGGTCAATTTTCCTTAGGTGGCAAATAAGAGTTGTGAGTTGTGAGTTTTGGTTAAAAAGTGACAAAAAAGGTGTTGGGTGTCCAAAATCTCCATACGGAGATGGATTGAGGTGGAATTGGTGTCTATGGATAGATTGGGACAAGATTGACTTGTAGAAGTTGGAATCATGTCAATCGGAGGTCAGAGCATAAAATTATGCATGTCGAAAATTCACCCCGGAGTTTGAAACTTGCTAGTATAAAAACCGGAAGGGGGCACCACAGTGCTAGAGAAGCAGTAGGCATCAGAGCCGCAGTGGCACTGTAGAGGCCATGGCCCTGTGTACTGTTCCACTGTTCTGGTGTTCCTCGAGATGTTTTGTGACGTTTTATGCTGCTCGGTTATTTTGAAAGGTGCTTTTGAGATGCTTGGGCTTCGGTTGGTTGATTTTCAAAGGTTTTTTGTCAAGACAAGAGGTCTTTGGGAGTAAGTGTTAGCAAGGCTGACTTCCCAAGAGGGGGTGAATTGGGAAGATTGAAATTTTTCTGCACAAAGTGAAATGGGTGAAGATAGCACAGTGTAATGGAAGCAACGTATAAAACAAAGCAAGCTGAAAAGTAAGGATAAGGAGAAGAGGACTCAGTAATTTATCCTGGTTCGGTCTATCCACTTGACCTACATCCAATCCCCAAAACAACTCTTGAGATTTTTCACTATACAGCAAGAATTTCAACGGGCTTCTTGCTAATGCCACAGTACAATGAGTATGCTCTGTTTCTGGAGCTTTCTCAATCTCTCTAAGCACTTCTACAATGTGCTTCCCAATCCCCTTGTGATTTCCCCTCTCAAGTAAATCTATCTTCCAGATGAAAAGTAGATAGTTTACAAAGATATAACTCTCTTGAATAGAGTAGATAAGAAGGTTAAAGTACGGATATTGAAGTTAGAGGGTAAAAGCTTTTTAGAAGAGAATTTAGTAGAAATTCAGTATATACAAGTTTGATTCATTACTCACAACTTCAAATGTTGTTGTATTTATAGATTTAGGTCCCAACTATTCGTTAGAGACAAAATCTATCCGTTAGGGAAGTTATCAAACGGTTACTCTGAAAAACTATCCGTTAACCAACCGCATTTAATGCTTCTGACATACTGAAATTTGAATTTTGGTTGGTCAACAGACGAATTTCGAAGGAACCGAAGGTTAAAGCTTCCGACGTTACAGCACAAAGTTCGTCTGTTCATGAAGTGAAATTCACATGTTGAAACTTGTAAAATGTTTTCACGTTGTGACATACGAATTTTCAAGAAGAAAGTTTTTCTGTTAAGTATGAACAGTGTTTTCAATTTTCTACAGTGCCCTCGAAATTCGAATTTTGGAAGCCCAAAATTTGTCTATTCCCAGTACGTTCAAGGAGGCACAGTAGTTCACTTTCTTCAAAATTCGAATGTTGAAAGAGTGAAGTTCATCTGTCAGAGAAATTCTTTTCAGACTAACTTCAACATTCAAAGTTACAAAATCTGTCATTCGTATGTTAACATTTCATTCCAACAGACTCACACCCTTGGCTTCTGAAATTCGAATTTTAATGTTCAAAGTTCATCTGACAGAAAGCAGTTTTGAAACTTAAATTATTCTTGATCTCAGATGAACTTTAACATTGTTTCAGACGAATTTCTTCCATTTTCATAAATTGTGTTTTGTCTGAAATTCGAATTTTGAAGACTCAAAGTTCGTCTGTTTCAAAGAAGCTTCTTTCAGACTTATATGAAAATTCGAATGTTGGAAAGCCAAAGTTCATCTATCAGATAGTATTTTTTAAACTCAATTTCATCTTGATTTCAGATGAACTTTAACATTGTTTCAGACGAATTTCTTTGGTTTTCACAAATTGCTTTCTGTTTGACATTTGAATTTTGAAGACTTGAAGTTCGTCTGTCACTAAAGGCTTCTTTCAGACTCATATGAACATTTGAACTTTGGAGAACTAAAATTCGTCTGACAGAGAGACATCTCTTCAGACTTGTTCAGTTTTAGCTCGAAATTCGAATTTTCAAAGGCAAAGTTCGAATTTCCCATATGACAATTCAGTTTAAATTTCTCAACCTTCATTTGTTTGTGGGTGTTTTTCAAATGAGTCAAGATTTAACATAAAATCAAGGTTTAAAAACATCTTTTCCTCAAATCGAAATCTTTTACCCATTCATAACTAAAGCTAAAGATCCTACAGTAGATCTAGCACCAATTACTTAGAAATTCTTCACTTGAAACACTTTGAGCTCCTTTGATATCTTCAATCCAAGCTCTTGTATGCTGGTTTGGAATCATCAAAACTCTTGATTCAACAGTAAGGTGTTATAGTAAGCAAAATGAAGTGATAATTATTATATGTTTTGAAACATAAAAATAATTAACATTTATTATCAGCCTATAAACGTGAGTTGATGCCGATTATCTTTGCTGTTAAGCAATGAAGGTCTTATTTGTGAGGCAGGATGTTTATTATCAAATTTGATCACCTTCCTTTAAAACACTTGTTAGAAGAAAAACAAGTCTTATAAGTGGCTACAAAAACTTTGGGGTCTATCTTATGAGATTATTTTTTTACCAGAAGCTCAATGCATGGCTCTTACAATGCCAGCAACTGATCTTACTGCTTGTGTTGAACAATTACGGATTGTATGTAGATTGTCACTTACTGAAAGCCATTAAGGATTTGGTATAGGATCCTTTAGCACTGTCGAATTATTCATGGCAAAACAATCTTCTTAAGAGGAAAGGCAAATTAGTGATGGAAGCTGATAGGAATCTTTGTAGCGATTTACTATATCCTATTTTCATGCTGATAATGTTGCTGGACACTCTAGTATGACTGCCACTTATAAGCACACTGCTTTGCTTTTATTGGAAAGGTTTGGAGAAAGATGTTAGAAACTTTGTGCCCAAATGTGTAACCCTTACCGGTACCTGAACATGTTTGGTGTGATTTATCCATGGATTTTATATCGCGATTACCAAAGTTTTATTCCAAGACTACTATTCTTGTTGTAGTTGATCATTAGAGCCAAGCAGCTCATTTAATGGCTCTCAAACATCCTTTTTCAGCAATGGATGTGGCTTAAATCTTTATGGACAATGTGGTTAAACTTCGTGGGTTTCCTAAGTCCATTGTCATTGATAGAGATCCTATCTTTTGTGGCAAATTCTACACTGAGCTCTTCCACTTGTACTGTGTGAAACTTCAGTTTTCTTCTGTCTATCATTCACAATTAGATGGGCAAACTGAGATACTTAATCGCTACCTTGAGTGCTATCTTAAGTGTATGATGGGTGACTTTCCAAGATAATGAGCTAAATGGCTTCCATTGGCTGAACTATGGTACAACACTAACTACCATTCAGCCATAGGAATGACACCATTTGAGGCTGTTTATGGTGTGCCACCACCGGCTTATCTACCTTACCTAGCTGGTGTGATTCTCCTTACGATGTGGTAGGTAGGTCTTGTCTTGCTCGGGAACTGACCATCCAAACTCTTAAGCAGCACTTGATGAAAGCACAACATAGGATGGTTCATCAAGCTAATAAGCATGGATCTGAGTGAGAATTTTCAACTATGGACTTGGTTTTCCTCAAATTACATCCTTTCCAGAAGAATTGAATTAATAATTCTTCCTTGCAAAAGCTGGCTGCTTGGTATTTTGGGCCTTTTAAGGTGTTGAAAAGAATTGAACAAATGGCATATGAATTGGAGTTGCCCTCTTCAACTCAAATTCATCTAGATTTTCACATTTCCCTTCTCTCTTGTTATTATTTTAATTTTTTAAATTAATTTGATGTAGATTTATTAAGTTAGTAAGCTTCAAGTAGGTCAGAGACCTATTTAAAGTCTATAGGACCTTAACCTTTAAACCTATTTAAATACTTACTATATTTAATAGGCTTTTTAAACAGTTTTCAAATCAAGTCGAAACTTTTAAAAGCTCAAATTTAAGCCTAACAAAGAGCCTACTACAAATTAATAGATCATGTTCAAGTCCAAGGCCTATTAGGCAAACCTAATAGTTATTCACAGATTAAATGATTGATCAGAGCTTCACACGTTAAATGAAATCAAGAAGAGATTCATCATATGTCTTGTAGCAAAGAGAAAATTCACGCACTACGTGTGTGTCACCCATGTGGAATCAATCTGAGGGTCCCTACAAATATTCATTTGAGATCACACCATCTGGCTTCTCTTCCTTTAAATGAAACGGTGAGCATCAGCCTGGAGATTCCTCCTCATCCTCCTTTAGCCTCATTTTCTTTCCTTCAAGTTTAGCCATTGTTCAGTCCCCATTCCTCCCTTTTCATATTTTATTCAAATGCTATAAATCATATTGATTCACCTATTATCTATCTCACTATATATATGAGATAGTGACCATTATTATCTTTATCAATTCACTCCATTTTTTTCGGTTCCTTTTGCACTCCTTAGTAACTTTACTCACCTTTACCATTTGACCCAAACCACCCCTTGTTCACCTCTCGAGTGCTACATGTGCTTTGTCTTTTAATTAATTTGTCTTTCTAACTGTAGTTTGCCACTTCTATTCAAAATAAGAAAAGGAGGAAGGTGGACAGAACAGTGGCAACAATGCTTGGAGAGGAGAAGAAAATGAGGGAACGTTTGTCTTCCATACCGTAGCTTGCCACTTTTATTCAAGAAAAGAAAAAAAAATAGAATAAAGGAAGGAGGATGAAACAGTAGCTACAATGCTTGGAGAGAAGGAGAAAATGAATGAGGGAACAAGGAAGGAGGAATCTTTAGGCTGATGCACACTGCTTTATTAAAGATAAATGCCAGATCTCAACAGTTTTGAAAAGAGACGGTTAGATTTGTGCCACGTAGGTGACACGTACATGGTCCGAAACTGGTCCCATGTAGGAAATAACACCCCAATCACTAGGTTCACCTTGACATCGAACATTGGATACCATTGGCATATTTCAGAGTTGTTGGCTCTGAAATAATGAAATAATTCATGGATAAAACTATCAACGTCCCTTATATAGAGAGCTTAGGGAGTCCTCACTAACGTACAAAAAATGCTAATGAAGGAAAACAATTAATTACTAATGTTCTACATGCCAAGAAAGGAAATAAATAAAGTAAAAGTAACAAGAATTAATAAGAGTCAGGCATTGGGAATATATGATAATGAATGAGATGATATTTGTAGTAAATATCACATTTCCTAAATCAGGAAAAGTTCAGATTTAGAGATTCTTATTTATATGACACAATTCTCTCATTCATTTTCAAACATACCGTCAACTTTCTAACATCCTCCTCTGGGACTTCTTCTTCATTGGAATCAACAGCCATGGCTCTGCAATTTGGAGTTGGGTTTTTGAAGATGCTTATCATAGTTGGAGCTAGTACGTACTACATACACTCTTTTATTTGTTTATGAAGTTCAAACTAGCTTTAATTTCTTGATCTGACTTTTCCTATGTTCAGGTTACACTGGCACGATTCTTTTGCAGAACAATAAATTGTTGGAATCAATTGGCCAACTTCAAGTAGTATCCATTGCTACTTTCTTTTTCTTGATCAAATTCTACTTCATTCATGCTTATAAACATGAAGTTTTGCCTTTTATTTTCCTCTTAAAATACCCATTGATAAAGATTTAGAAACATAACTCTCCCCAGTTATGTAGTTTGATGACATATTTGCGATTTAAGGCCTCATTTGGTACATGGAATGATTTTTTATGGAATGGGAATGGAAATAGGAATAGGAATGGCATTAGGAATGGGGATAGGAATGAGTTTTAAATGTATGTTTGTATGTAAAGAAACAATGATTAGAATAAAAAAAAAATGATCCCAAAAAATAGTAAAATGACCCAAGTGCCACTAATCCCAAATAAGCAAAGCATGGTCTAGTGAAATATTATCATCATTGTTTTCTCCCCACCTACCACCGATGGCTGACAAAACAATCATCACTATGATAAACATCATCTCCTCCATTGCTTTGACAGAACCAGATGGACAATTTCTAAAAAAAAAAAAAACTAACAAATCCAATAAGATGGGAGGTGATCTTTAACCATCAAGGAGAGGCAAAAGTTGATCTGGTCTTAACTGGCGACGGTGAAATTCTCTTCCTTGATTCATTGCTGGTGAAAGTTAGTGAAGAAGGGGTGGAGATGAGGGAGAAGTTTGACCTGTAGCTTTTCAGTCGACCATGGTGCCACTCAAATCGAAAGGGAATCACTGAGTCCAATATGAAAAAGAACAGCTCTAATATGAAATGGATCATATATTCTGGTCTGCGATGTCGACGATGATGGGGGTAAGGAAAGAGAAGTAGTGTTCAAGGTGATGGCTGCTCTGTGATGTCGATGGTGACATCGACGACAACAACTAGTGTCTACTAATGATGATTGCTTTGCATCTCCATTGACGTATTCATCAGTGTGTGTCTCTGTTAGTGTCTCTACTGACCATGGATAAGCATATTTGATTATGGGCAATTTAGTCACAAAATATTGCTCCCCATGGGAATCACCGATTCCCACCCCCCAATGAGGGTTTGCCCATTCCATAGTTTAAGGGAGTGGGTCATTCCCATCAATGAGCATTCCCCCACACCAAACACGTAGAATCACTCATTCCCTCACTAATTCCCATTCCTTCCTACCATTTCCTTTATACCAAACTGGGCCTAAGAGAAACCTAATTTTGTGGAGGTGGGGATGATTGGTTCTCTAACTAGTTGTCGTTGATTTTTTTTTTTACTTGATTATATTTAATGATCATTGTAATAAATAGCGAGTATTGGAAAAAAGACATGATGAGTGAGCACCACGGAGAGCATCTGAATTGTTAGGTGTGAATTCCCTGACACAAATCTAAAAACTCATTATATGTCTCACTTATTTAAATGGGAAAGGGTCATATTAGGGTATGAAAGTGAGGTTATATTAAAGTTAGAACAACTGCCTTTGAGGGAGGAAAAGGAAAAAAGTTATTTTAGCATATTTATAGAGCAATCGTAGGAAAAATTCATTTGTGGATTCGGTAATCATTGGGTCGGGCTGAAATTTGCAATAGGTTTGAGACATCTTGTTCTTTTTTTTAATAGTTGGATCATCATTTCGTGACCTAGTGTGAGAGCAACTCAGTATACATTGAAACAGTAATTTTTAGGTTCTTCATTTTCTTAATTCTCTATTATAAGCTTTTTGATTTGGTTGTTGGGAGGGCTGTTGATACTGATTTATGCACTTGATTAAGACTCTATTATACTCATATTTTCATTATGGTGGAGTTATTTTCATTAGTCTAAACGATATGTGATTTTTAGTCTTACCTTAAGAGGTTTTCCACATTAAAAATCTTGGTGTCTCTTAATGTTGTGTTTATTTTTTGCCTTATATTTGTTTAATTGCTCCTCATAGATTCTTGCAAATATGAGAAATTTATTTCCGATGCATATTTGTTACTCTGTTACTATTCATATCAAAGTGGCATCAGAGCCATTTTGAGACCATTTAACTTGCTTGAATAATAGAGGTAAATACAAATATGATGGTTTATTTAAATGGTACTGATTATCATTTGTGGAATGGCAAGATGAAGGATTTTCTATTTGTGCAAAATATGCATCTTCCTATGTTTTGCAACTCAAAAGCCTAATTCCAAGTCTAATGAGGAGTGAGATTTTGAACACCAGTAAATGTGTGGTTTTATTCAACAATATGTAGAAAATAATGTATATAATCACTTTACTAATGAGACACATGTGAGAACTTTATGGAAGAAGATTTAGTCTTTGTATGCTTGTAAGTCAAGAAATAATAAATTATATTTGCTAAATTGTTTGATGAACTTGAGATACAAGCAAGGGACCTCCATTTTAGATAACTTGAATGAATTTCAAGAGCTCATGGATCAACTGTCAAGAATGAGTATCAAGTTTGATAATGAAGTTTTAGGACTATGGCTTTTGAAAACTTTACCTAAGTCTTAAGAGACATTTTGGGTTTCATTTACAAACTCAACCCCTAATAGTGTTGTTTCCTTGCAAGTGGCAAAGAGTGGTGTTCTTAATGAAGAAATGAGAAGGAATGCACATAATTCTTCATCTCATTTAGAGGTACTTACCAATGAAAATAAGGGGAAAAGTTAGAAAAGAAAACCAAAAGATGGTAGAGAGAAGAGCAAGAGAGTAAGTCCACCAGATATAAGAATTTAGAGTGACATCATTGTCATATAAATGGACACATTAGGAAGCATTTTTTTCTCTTGAAAAAGGAGAACAAGGGCAAGAATGATAAGCAGAAATAAAAGGGTCAGGATGATGATGATTGTGTTACTACTACTACCAATAATGATCTTCTTATTCTTCATCATTATGAATCAGTTAATCTTATATCAACTAAGAACTTAGAGATAAAAGATGATGATGATTGTTTTACGGTTACTACTAGTGAAAATCTTCTTATTCTTTGTGAGTATGAATTAATTAATTTTGTTTCAGATGAGAGCATATAGCCAATAGACAATAGTGTTACACCGCACTATACACCAAGGACGGAGTTCTTTGCATCTTATACACCGGGTAACTTTAGAGTGTTAAAGATGGGTAATGATGGTGAGACTAAGGTGATTGGCATTGGTAATATTTGTCGATAAATCAACATGGGAACGAAGTTATGGCTTAGAGGAGCTAAACATACTCCAGATGTTCACTTTAATTTGATATCTGTTTAGAAGCTTAATAATGGTTTTGATAACTATTTTGGTTCTAAAAAGTGGAGACTCACAAAAGGTAACTTGGTTGTGGAAAGAGGGGAAAAATTATTTGATTTGTATTAGACAAAAGCTTTGATTGCTAGAGATAATGTAAATATCATGGATATGAAGATTTCAAATTTATGGCACTGAAGGCTTAGTCTTATTAGCAAAAAAAATGCTAAATTGCTTAGCAAAAAAGGATGCGCTTTCAGGATTGAAAAGTGCCCAATTGGAGAAATGTTCTCATTACATGGCTGGTAAGCAGACTAGAGTATCTTTTAAGAAACATCCTCCTTCAAGGAAATCAGAGTTACTTGAATTGGTGCACTATGATATTTGTGGTTCATTGAAGGTAAAATCTTTTAGTAGTACTTTTTACTTTGTTATCTTTATTGATGACTATTCCAAAAAGCTATGGGTCTATGCTCTGAAGACAAAAGACCAAGTGTTGGAGAAGTTTAAACAATTTCAAGCTTTGGTTGAGAGGCAGACAGGTAAGAAGTTGAAATGCATTCATAATAACAATGGTGGTGAGTATTATGGACCTTTTGATACTTTTTGTAAGCAATAGGGTATTAGACATGAAAAGAATCCTCCTAAGACTCCTCAGCTTAATAGCTTAACAGAGAGGATGAACCGGACACTGATTGAAAGAGTTAGGTGTATGCTTTCTAAAGCAAAATTGCCAAAACATTTCTAGGGTGAGGCATTGTACATAGAGGTGCATGGTATCAATCTTAGTCCTGCAGTTGCTTTGAATGGTAAGGTGCTAGACAAAGTTTGGTTTGGCAAGAATGTTAATTATAATCACTTGTGAATCTTGGGTAATAAGGCATTTGTGCATGTTCCAAAGGATAAAAGATCTAAGTTAGATATAAAAACAAGACAGTGTATCTTTATTGATTATGCTTAGGATGAATTTGGCTACAAGTTGTATGATCATGTTGATAAGAAGCTTGTTAGAAATCATGATGTGAAATTCATGGAAGATGAAACCATTAATGACATTAATAAGGTGGAGAGGAAAACTCTTGTAAAAGATTATAACCTATATGATCTTGATCCAGTACAGTCACCTATTTACAATCTAGATGCTAATAATGATAATGTTCAATAGGGAGTACAACATAACTATCCCCAATGATGGGCAGGTTGGAGATGCGTTGGATATTCCAACAAATGATGTTGAAAAGCAACACGAGCCACAAGATAAGACTCTAGAAAATGCACCTAAATCACCTTAAATCTAACTCAGGAGGTCTAATAGACAAAGACAACTATCTAAAAGGTATACTTCTAATAAGTATGTGATCTTGACTGATGGGGGAAAACCTGAGTATTTTGAAGAGGCCATGGAGAATGAAGAAAAACTAAAGTAGCTGGATGCAATGTAAGATGAAATGAAATTCTTATATGAAAATCACACATTTGATTTGGTAAAATTGCCTAAGGGGAAAAGGGTCTTGGACAATAAGTGAATTTATAGGGTGAAGTGTGAGAGTAATTCTACATCTTTGAGATACAAAGCTAGATTAGTGGTGAAAGGTTCTAGTCAGAAAAATGGTGTTGATTTTAATGAAATTTTCTCTCCCGTGATGAAGATGTCATCCATTAGAACTATGTTAAGTTTGGCTGCTACTCTCAATTTAGAGGTGGAGCAAATGGATGTAAAGATTACTTTTCTCCATGTTGATTTGGAGGAAGAGCTTTATATGAAGCAACCCGATGATTTACATGTTGTAGACAAAGAAGACTATGTGTATAAGCGGAGAAAGAGCCTATATGGTTTGAAGCAAGCTCCAAGGTAGTGGCATAAGAAGTTTGAGTCTGTTTTGTATGAGTAAGACTACTTCTGATCATTGCACCTTTGTTAAAAAATTTTCTGGTGATGACTTCATTATTCTATTATTGTATGTTGATGACATACTTATTGTTGGAAAAATGTTTCTACGATTGATAGGTTGAGGAAGCAATTGGGTGAGTCATTTGCTATGAAAGACATGAAAGCTGCTAAGAAGATTCTTGGTGTAAGAATATTGCGTGACAAAAAGGAAAAGAAGCTTTGGCTATCTTAAAAGCACTGCATTGAAAAAGTGTTGCAGAGATTTCAAATGAAAAATGCTAAGGCGGTAAGCACTCCTCTTGCTACTCATTTTAAATTGAGTGCCAAAGAAAGTCCTTCAAATGAAGCCGACAAGTTAGATATGGAGAGGGTTCTCTATGCATCTACAATAGGTAGTTTGATATATGTAATAGTGTGTACAAGACCAAATATAACGCATGTTGGTGGTATAGTTAGTAAATTTTTTTCAAATCCAAGTAAAGAGTATTGGAATGCTGTGAAATAGACTTTAAGTTATGTTTGTGGTATTGTTGGTATGAGGCTTTGTTTTGAATGTGATAAACCTACCCTTGAGGGGTACACAAACTCAGATATGGCTAGATATATTGATTACAGGAAGTCCATTTCGAGCTATTTAATTAAAATTGCAGGGGGAGCTATAACTTGGCAATCTAAGTTACAAAGATTTGTAGCTTTGTCTACAATAGAGGCAGAGTTAATTGCCATTATTAAAGCATGCAAGGAATTGTTATGGTTGAAGAGATTCTTGTAGAAGCTTAGTTTTATGCTAGACAAATATTTGTTATTTTGTGATATTCAAAGTGTTATTCATTTTGGTAAGAATCCAACTTTCTATTCGAAGTCCAAACATATTGATGTGAGACATCATTGGATAATTGATGTTTTGGATGCTAAGATGTTGGAGTTGATTAGAATTTATATTGATGATAATGGTGTTGATGTGATGGCTAAGGCACTACCAAGATGGAAGTTTGAAGTTCATTGTGAGGTCACCAGATTAATGGTCATCTCTACATAGTCATGAGGGGGAGATATGTTAGGTGTGGGCTCCCTTCCTATGTGGAGAAAAGTGCAAACCTAAAAGCTCATTATGTGTCTCACTTATTTAAGTAGAGATAGATCATATTAAGGTATGAGAATGATGTCATATTTAAGTTAGAACAACCGCCTTTGAGAAAGGAGAAGAGAAAAATGTTATTTTCGCATATTCAAATATTAGTCATGGAAAAAACCCATTTACTTATCCGTTAACCATTGGATCAAGCTGAAATTTTGTCAGTAGGTTTGAGACATCTTATTCTTTATTTTCAATGGTTAGATCATGGTTTCGTGGCCTAGCATGATAGAAATTTAGTACACACTAAAATAGTAATTTTTGGGTTCTTCATCTTCATGATTCCCTATTATAAGCTTTTTACTTTGGTTGTTGGGATGGTTGTTAGCACTGATTTATGTACTTAATTGAGACTCTATTATACTCCTATTTTGATCATGGTGGATATGTTTTCATTAGTTTGAATGACCTGTGGTTTTTACCCTTACTTGAGGGGTTTTCCACATTAAAAATTGTTCACCACCGGGCTATACCGCAAGCGTACGGGCCGAGGTCTAGTAAAGTGATGAGTGAGTATCGTTTTCACAGGGACTTAGATTAAAAAGTGGTCAAACATTGGACATTGCATTTTTTATTAATTTGAGCAACATAAATTAAAAGTTCACTATTCAATTAACTTCAACTATGCAAATCAAGCATATAAAATTAGCAACAAGGACAACTAGGACTTGAAGAATTCAAAGAGATCTAGGATTATTCATTCTCCTTGTATTTCATGAATACCCGCTTAAACTCCTTTTACAATTGTTCTTAATGTAAGATTATGTTAGTCAGGATACCAATTTAACTATCTGTGCTCTCTCGAATCTCCAAATAGCTGTTTAGTTTAATTAATTAAGTAATCTCTTAACTAGTTAATTAAACTTTCCTATTCAATTCAAATCCTAAATAACTATATGAGGTTAGTGAGTATATCTCTACCCCACTAACACAACTCGTCACTTAACAAAGCAAGATTCGAGTTCTCACATGATCCAACTCAAGTTCTTTATGTAAGCTAACTTTTTCAAGCATAATTTAAATAAACTAGACAATCTTATTGATGGCCAAACAATAAGAGGCATTAAGAGTAGAGCTAAATCAACATAAAGATTGCATTAATCACAATTATAATAGAGAAATGGGTATTCAATCCATACAAGAGTTCAGAATAACCCTAGAAATGGAGCACTAGCCACTCATGTTCAACAACATCATAACAACATATATCTCAATCAACATTATTATTGAACAAAAGTGAGACAAGAAGGAAGGAAATGCAAGAAAACCAAAGAGGGAAGCTGAAATCTTCTCAAACTTCAAACCCTAGCTTCAATCTCCTTCAAGCAACCAAGCCCTAGCACACCCAAGCTCTCCAAAGTGAGTTCTGGACGTCCTCCTCGTGCCCTAGCTTGGTCTCTCGAATATTTTTCTCCAAAACTCTTCAAATACTCTGTTCGAGTAAAGCTGTGCGTTTTGCTGATGAGGAGTTCGCGCCGCGGCTATATGATCTAGGCCGCGGCCTCATATCGTCTGGACGGGCTGTTTAGCTCACTGCTTATCATGGGGCCGCGGCCTCATGTAGTGTAGCCGCGGCATGGTGCTCTCGGGCTTGACCATTTTTCGTTACTGTCTGTTATGAGGCCGTGGCTCCATTGCTCTAAGCCGCGGCGTGGACTTCTCCAGAAGTCCGATCTCTTCTTTGCTGGCATGTCTTCCATTTCTCCATCTTTTCTTGAACTCCAACTCTACCAAAGGGGCTCCATTGCTCTTCCCATGAGATCTGAAATAAAGATGAGGATTTATGACCTTTCAAGGGAATAAAATAATGCATAATAAGATAAAAGCATACTACCATGCATTATTAGGACTACATTACACCTTTTCCTATCGTGAGTGTCAAGTATGTACATATATGAATGCGTAACTCAAGGAAAAAGCGCTGAAATGATGTAATTTGGTATGGTTAACAAAAATCTTGGTATTTCTTAATGTATTTGTGGTGTTTATGTTTTGCCATATATTTGTTTGTTTGTTTATAGATTCTTGCAAGTAGGAGAGTTTTGTTTCTACTGCATATTTGTTATTCTGTTACTATTCCTATCACAAACACCCTAGAGAGATGAGAACATGAACATTCTCCAATGCATGAGCTAGTTGGAGAACATGAACGCTCTTGTAATTAAGATGTCGTCACCCAAGCACCCATTAGAGAGCAGCATGGACTACAAGGTGAGCATTGACTTAGAACTAACAAAGAAGGGAGAACCTCCACCTTTACCAGAGGACAACAGATCAACAAAGAAAGTCAAACTCCGATTTGGACATAAGCAAGCCCTAAGTGAGTGAAGATCAGCTTCATCTAGCAGAAGACATGGAAGATGATAGTGGCAAGACCACCACTACAGTGCCAGTCATATCCTTCAAGGAAAAATTATTGGGTATTAAGACTGGATTAGAAAAGGATATCAGCAAGAAACTCGAGGATATTGTGAACCTTGAAACCAAGGTAACCATTTCTAAGAAGGGTCTAATCCCATCCATTAATTTCTCTGAATGCATACACTCATTGATGCTTGAGAACATGAAACTGGTCATTGTTATAATGTTGGGTAGAACCATCGCATATAGATCACTCTATAACAAATTAGCTATTTTATGGAAGACTATTTGCCCTTTCCAGCTTATTGATTTAGAGGGTGATTGCTTTATAGTAAAATTTCGATCGAAGTAGGATTACCAAGCCATTCTTGCAAGGGGACCATGGGTCATCTATGAGCATTATTTATCTGTGCAGCCATCGGATTCATCTTTCTCCTCACTCATCCACAGCATCTTTCTCCTCACTCATCCACAGCATCAAACGAATTATTGATTAGGTACGCTTACCTTGTTTACCCTACAAGTACTACCACAAAAAGTCTCACTAGAGCTATTAGCAAGCTCCTTGGTGAAGTGTTGCTTATTGATTATAACACAGATGCGACAGACAGAGGCAAGTTCACAAGAATTGTAGTCATGGTGGATCTTCACAAGTCACTTGTCTCTAGAATCACAGGCGATGGATTAACTATTTATGTAGAGTATAAGGGATTGCCTACTATATGTTACCACTGTAGTAAATACAGGCGCCTTGAAAGACTATACCCTCCAAAGGCCTGCGATGTCTAATTATGTATATTTTTCAAATGTGTTAATATTATTAGTAAAAATTTCAATGGCTTTAAAAGTTGGATTAAGGAAATTCCACGAAGCTAAAGTTTGCTGATCCACACGACCTGATTTGATGACTCGTAGGATAATTGAAAGAAAATCTAACTTTAAATATCATTCAAAATCCTGTCAATAGGAATTTGAAATGTTTTAGAATTTTATATAATTACATGTTTCAGATACTGCATAATTGCCACCCATCATAAGTACATGAACTTCTTCTGACAAATAATTAATAATTTATAGCTAATTAATTTATTTTCACAAATTATAAGAGTAAATTTTACCTTTCCCAATAAGATCTTTTTAATATTTATAATTAGAAATTGAATCTAAGATAGCAAATTTGAGAGATCTAATTATTTGTTAATTGTGTCAAAGCTTGTTGGTATATATGGTATATATTATTTGGCTCACTATACATGAAAGAGAAGGTTAAAAACTTACTTTCCATGCAATAATTATGATCGATATATTTTAAAAAAATTAATAAATATTTTACACATTTTAATATGGATCTTATATCAAGAACCATGAAAAGATTTTGAAAAATCTTATAATTAGGAATTTAGGACTAGAAGGAAAAGATACTCCATATCTATATTATTAAATAAATGTTTCTCTATATATCCCTTATTAAGTATGTTGAAAAAAAATAATGTGATTTATGATTAGAAAAATATAATATTTAATTTGGGGTAAATCTATAAAATAAATTAAATTTGAGAAAAAATTAATAAGTTTAATAAAATTTTTTATATATGTAAGGTAGTTAAAAATAATTTACCCTCTCCTATCCTAGATGTAAAATATTTTTATTTTCCTCATACGTTTTAAGAAAATTAAATAAGTTAGATTATTAAGTTTATTAAGAAATTTTAGTATTTTTTACTATTTACTCTTATTAATTATATTATTTTTCATATTTTCTATAATATTTGTTACTCACCTATTAATTAAAAATCAAGAAAATAAATAAGAAACAATTAATACACCAAATAATTTTATAAAATATTCTATATTTTAGACTAAGTAGTATTACTTCTCCAAAATGTCTTAACTTTTGAGAGATAAAGGGAGTATATTTCATGCAGCATAAAAATCACATATTAAATACCACAAGTTAAATGCCATTATCAACAGCATTTATTGGAAAGATATCACCCATATAATTGGCAGTTAGTCCAGTGCTAATTCCACTTCACCAAAATAGCGACACGTGGTGCCAGTCTACCTATATAACTAAACACAAATTCACTTCATGATAATACAGTGCTTCCTCGTCATTCAGTTGAAGTTTATTTCTGTTCCCAGAAATGGCGAAAGTGGGAAGGATCAAGCTTGGTTCACAAGGCTTGAAGGTGTCGGCCCAAGGACTTGGTTGCTTCGGCATGTCTTCCGGCGATGGCACTCCTAAACCCGAACCCGACATGATCGCTCTCATCCACCACGCTATCCAAAACGGAGTCACATTTCTCGACACCGCCGACGTCTACGGCCCACACACCAACGAAATCCTTCTCGGAAAGGTGCGAATATGATGGATGCAAAATCCTTTTCGGTTTGTTGCTTCTTGTTTGTTTGCTCTTGGTTTATGACGAATTGGGTGTGAATTTCTTCGGACAGGCTTTGAAGGGAGATGTCAGGGAGAAGGTTGAATTGGCCTCCAAATTCGGACTCAGCTTCGCTGACGGCAAGATGTATATCCATGGCGATCCTGCATACGTGAGAGCGGCTTGTGAAGCGAGCATGAAGAGACTGCGGATCGATTGCATTGATCTCTATTACCAGCACCGTGTTGATACTCGTGTGCCAATTGAAGTCACGGTTCGTCCTTTCTCTGCTTTGCATATTCTTTTCTCTCTTATATGATAGGATAGATTACTGTTTACCCATGTGGATTGAGTTTAATCGAAAACTAATTTGACCGTGTCATTTAAGGTGTGCTAGTATCCTAACTCACTTATAGTTTGAACTTCTCACCTTGTTCCAATGGAATTGTTGGAATTCAAGCACTTAATGTCAGCTTTATCCTAGGAGTAACTATAAAAGACTATGAAAATGTGGGGTGTGTGTGAGAGAGAGAGAGAGAGAGAGTGTTCGCCCTCTGAAAATTTGGGATTTTCATAATTGTAACTTTCACATTAAGCATTATGTCAGATTGCTGAAGATTGAGAACTATTATTTATATAGAACGCTGGAACCTGGAGATTCTGATATGATGTTTTCTTATAAGATTTCAACTTAACTGAAAATCTATGGAGCATTATTTTAATTCTATACGATATTTTTCTGCAAAAAATGGATCGGGATTGTTTGTACCCTGGTTTTTCACTCATGCTTTGGATTTTCTTTAAAATTATTATTGTGTTGATCGAAATTTTTGGCTGAAAGATTTGATGCAGTAATGCATTGCTTATGCTAATTTTAAAGAAAATTTAAAATTAGCATTTTATTAGTTAGGATGGAAAACCATTTTATTGATAACCTGTAAGGCAACTGGGTAGAAGAGGTTTCTCTGTTATACCACTTTGACACTTTGCTATGTGCTCATGGTGAAATCTTTCTTCACCTTACCTGATTTCTGAAGGTGAAGATGGATTATTTGGTACAAGAAGTTTTTTGTAAGGAAGAATTTAAGTTGAACATCTGAAACAAAAATTTTCCCCTACAAGTTGTGAAACGTATGCTTCATGATCTTATGGTGGTGTCTTAAGCATTATAATAATGAAATATTATATTCGGTTATCTTTAAGTTATGGCCATTTTGGCCATGCTAGTTTCAACACCAGGTGAATAAACCTTTTCCTCTGTGACTTATGAAATCAAGAAGGCCTTTCTTCTTCCTTCCCTCCATTTGCATCGTTTTCTGTGTGAGAGTTGACCAGTTCACTACACATTATGTTGCACATTTTTTTGTTTACTTTGGAGATCAATGACTTAGGGAGTGAAGAATGGGGAATGGGGTATGGGAAGGGATATTTATCAAACCCAAATATATAAAGTTGGCCTAATCTTAAATATTTTGGGTGTGGTGCAAGATATATTCTTTGGTCATTTCTTATCTTTTGATACTTTATTATATGAGAATTTCATTTTTGTCTATAAAAGTATTTTCTGTGCTTCTTTTGAACTAACGACTTTTGTCAATCTCCAATTTATCTCCTTTAACTTATTTTTAAAGAGATGCAACTTTGATAAGCTATGGAACAGGCAATTGGTCAGTAACTGACATGCATATATTTTAACATATTCATGGTGTAGCCGTGAGAGAATGAAAATTATGATATTCTATCATTTTTTGATTTGTTAACATACATGAAAATCAACATGGGTGATTTAGAGCTGTAAACTTATTTCCATATTATTTGTTGTAAGATTGGTGAACTTAAAAAACTTGTCGAGGAGGGAAAAATAAAATACATTGGTCTATCTGAGGCCTCAGCTTCAACAATCAGAAGAGCACATGCTGTTCATCCTATAACAGCTATGCAGTTGGAGTGGTCCTTATGGTCAAGAGATGTGGAGGAAGAAATAATTCCAACTTGCAGGTGAGGTTTGAACTATGAAAAGTTCTAATTATGTCTATCTTTTCTCTGTGTTGGGACTTCTGATAAACAAATAGGGCCTAGCTTTGCAACCTTTGATTTTGCATTTGTGATATTCTCAGAGAACTTGGCATTGGAATTGTAGCATATAGTCCTCTTGGTCGAGGATTCTTTTCATCAGGTGCGAAGGTGGCTGAAACATTTTCACAAAATGACTTCCGGAAGGTTTGTGTTTGTTCTTTCTCCTACAAATAAACATTATGCATTACGGTTGTATTTGTCATGATAAACTAGCCTAGCTCCTGGTGATATTATTTCAAGGCTCATGAATGTGAGAGTCAACCATTGTCAGCTATTTCTGAGCTTATACGTCCTCAGAAACTTCAATTATTGTTTTACCAGTAAAGAATCCTTGTATACTTTTTTTCTTTGTTTTTCTTCGTTTTTGTTTCAAAGTCAATGAATGTGACAGGCTAATTCCTATGTACCATTATTGTTGTTAACTAGGTTATTTTTTAAACCAGTGGAGGTTGGGGTATGTTAATCCTAAGTGTCATGTTTACATAGATAAAAGTTCTTATGATATCTAGCTTTTATCAACTTCAAATAAAAAATTGAAATTTACCACTTGAAACATTGTTCTTCCAAATTTAATATTTAGATTCAGACATGAGTTTGACTTGATGATGGTAAGTAGTTAGCACACACAATAAAATCTAGAAACCTCAACTATAAAGTACATGATGAAGTTTCATTTATAAAGGCATTTAAGTTGATAATTACTAATGAAAGTTGTGATCACTATACTGAGTCACTTGGCTTAACATTAAAGGCTTATTGGTATTCTTGCTTTGAAATGTCAGAGTCGAGAATTTTGGAAGACATTCAAGTTTATATTTAAGTAATAAAATTTCGTGCATAAATAATTTTTAAGGTATTAGAGTAGTATCTTCGATTTATTTTCCTCTTTATGATGCAAACTGATAGTAAACTAGAATTTGAACGAGTTAGCAATTATAGGTTGTAATTGAAATATTGATGATGACGAACTTTTCGCATGTTTGCTTGAACTCTCACTACTAAGCGAGAGATGCCCCCAAATCCTTTTCCCCCTTAACCATGTTTTGGTGAGAAAAAGTTAGAGGAAATTGTGAAGTAAAAGCACTAATCTTGGGAAAAGAAAACAAAACAGTAACAAGTTCTTTAAAAGTTACTGTTTTTTTTTCATTATTCATCATATAAGATGATTAATATTTACTACAAATAACATTTATATATTATCTTTGTTCAAAATCTCTGAGACAAATATTATGGTTATTAGCATTTGTTCTACAGAGAGAGACAAGATATATTTATTAAGTGGATACATATACCTTACCTAATTATTCACTTAATATTTATTACGTGATACCTTGCTCAACTGTGTGACCATTGTGTCTAATAAGACTGAAAAAATGTATTTTACCCCATTGCAGAGTATACCAAGATTGCAGCCTGAAAACCTGGAGGAAAATAATATTATATTTGAGAGAATTAATGAAATGGCTACAAGCAAGGCATGTACTACGTCCCAGCTAGCATTGGCCTGGCTTCACCATCAGGGAAATGATGTGTGTCCCATCCCTGGAACTACCAAAATTGAGAACTTGGATCAAAACATTGAGGCTCTGTCAGTTAAACTTAGTCCAGAAGAAATGGCAGAGCTTGAGTCTTTTGCTGCTGCTAATGTTGTCAAGGGTGAAAGATCTGCTATTGGAATTGCTACATTTAAGGAAGCTCACACTCCTCCTCTTTCTTCTTGGAAAGCTGCATAATGAAGTACATTCCTTATACCAAGTACATTTAGTACTTGCCGTTGCCTCAAAGGAATTTGCTGTATCAATCCTTCTTGGTTGTACGTATGTATGTACATATGGTTGTAGGTATGTATCTATGTTTGTCTGTCTTTTTTTATTTAAAAAAAATACAAGGTCAAATTTATTAATCAAACATGTAGTCTGTTAGCCAGAGTACAAAAACAAGGATTACGAAGCAATGTAGGAGAAAACGAAACAAACAGAGATATAGTAATGATGATGAGCTGAGTGATATCTCTAATCAATGAGTTAGCTTTAAAGGAACTTGAGTGGTGTTTAGCTTCCCGGGAGTATGCTTAACGGTCCACCCTATTATTAGATTTGAGAATAGCCTCATTCCCAGCTTTCCAAATGCAAGAAAATAATAATGATGATGATGAGTAGAGTTCTCTGCAGATCAACATCTGAACTTGCACTTGAAATTTCTTGAGTGAGCTAGTTCAGAAGATTGTCCCTTGGGAGATTTGTTAACAGTGAGTGATACAGAGCCGAACCATACAGCATCTTCACTGCAATGTCAGGAACGTGTCTTAAGGAGGTCGAATTACTGACACAACTTTGACAGCTCATTTTAAATAGCCATTTACAGGTTTGTCCCCCAGCTTCACCTCACGTATGGCGCTCTCAATTTCATATATCTCTATTGTGCTTTCTTGTGTGGCAAAGGCATCGTGAGTAGCTTCCCAGACTTCTAAAGTTGTGCCATAAAACATGTATTCCCTCCGTCTCATGTTGTAAGGCAATATTATGAGTTTTTCTTATTTTATAATATAAAGTAATATATAGTGATTTGTTATTTTTATCCCTCACTTATTATATTATTAGTATTGTAACTTATACTATATTTAATGAAAAAAATGGAATTAACAGAGATAAAATTAGAGACTTTCGTTTATTTTAGAAGTTTAAGGATGATATAAAAATTTCTTAATATGTGTAAAACTTCCACAGAATTGACAAGCCACCCCATTACTTGACTATTCTCAGCACTCCAGGTTCTAAACTGAGGATTGCCTGATTCAAGTTTTCTGCTCCTTGCCTCTACCACACACGTGCATCATCCCCGAACAGCTCCATAGAGGATAATTGTTCCCATTTAGCTTGTGGCCTAAGATGTTTGCTCCCATGTTCACTGGGTTCACATCATGGGACATTGGATCATCCAGGTTTGGAGAACGGGTGGTCTTGTTGGTGTAGGAGGAGATAGTAACCATTGGCATGTTTCAGAGTTGTTGGCTCTGAAACCATTAAATAATACGTACAGAAAATGCTAAATTGCTAATAAAGGAAAACAATTAATTACTAACGTTCTACATGCCTAGAAAGGAAATAAATAAAGTAAAAATATAAAAAAAATTAATAAGAGTTAGCCGTTGGGAATGTATGATATTGAATGAGATGATATTTGCATCAATTATCAGATTTCCTAAATCTGGAAGATTTCAGATTTGGAGATTCTTATTTATATGACACAATTATTTCATTCATTTTGCAACATACCGTCAACTTTCTAACATCCTCCTCTGGGACAGCCATGGCTCTGCAATATCTGGAGTTGGGTTTTCGAAGATGCTTATCATAGCTGGAGCTAGTACGTACTGCACACACACTCTCTTTTATTCGCTGATGAAGTTCTAACCAGCTTTAATTTCTTGATGTGACTTTTACTGTGTTCAGGTTACACTGGCACGATTCTTTTGCAGAACGGTAAATTTTCGGAATTGATTGGCCAGCTTTAGGTGGTATCCATTGCTACTTTCTTTTGCCTGATCGAATTCGACTCCATTGCTGATGAAGTTCAATCCAACGCTTATAAAGATGTAGTTTTGCCTTTTATTTTCCTTTTAAAATACCCATAATTAAAGATTTAGAAACATAACTCTCCCCAATTATGTAGTTTGGATGACAAATTTGGGATTTAAGAGAAACCTGATTTTGTGGAGGCGGGGATGATTGGTTCTCTAGCTAGTTGTCGTTGATTTTTTTTTTTTTTTGTTTACTTGATTCTAATTGCCGATCGTTGTAATAAATAGTTAGTATTGTTGGGTTTTCATATATATATATATATATATATGCAAGTTTGTAAAGGATTTGCAAGATCAAACAGCACTGAGTTTGATAGTTAACCCAATTCCATATTTTTATATAAGGTTGGCCACCCTGGTTTATCAGATTGGGTTTGGTCTAACCTGATGCTGAAAAATGATTTAAAAAATAATAATAAATAATAAATTAATTTTACTTATTAAAAAAATATAATTAAATTCATTTAAAATATATTTTCTTAAATAATAATATTAGGATAAAAAAAAACATTATCTAAAATTATAAGTATTTAATAATCACATATTAATTTTACATAATATTAAAAATCAATTTAAAATTTTTAATAAAATTAAAATATTGAAATCTTAAAATTATTCATGATAATAATAAAATGAATTTATTGTATATAATGAATAAGAAAAATATAATCATATAAAATTAATTAATATTTATATTCTTTAGAAAAATAAAATTATATACATGTCGAGTTAGGTGGGGTCAGATTTGACCTTGATCGGGTCTATCAGATTGTCGGGTTAGCTCAGCACCTCCACTCATGATCTAAAAGTGTATATATGTTGTAGTGAGTATCAATTATTAATTTAACCTTTGTATGGTGTTTACTTGATTTGAGAATTAATAAGCCCAAAGCCAATTTTTAGGGTATTATGGATTTGTGTATATCATTTTTACATATGAGCCATGTTAATCTTCTCTATATCATTCTAATTTTACCGAATGCCCCCGAGGGACAATTTTGAGGGTATTCTGACTGTTCGGTTGTTCCTCTCCTAATGGATTATTACTATTATTCATTTTTATTTGTAATCGCTGGTAACAGGATGGTAAAATCCTGGTGATCAATCTGGCGGTGACAGTGAATTTGCTGATGCCATTGTTAGTCAGGTAGTGAAACAAAAAGCAGTGAAAAGAAAAAACTTTGAACCAGTACATATGCTAACTTTTGTTTCCAGAACGCACTTGACGCAAAAAAAAAAAAAGTTTATTATCTTGTTATGATAATGTGGCTTGACTTTATTCTAGATTCGTTATTTGGCAAATGAGGCTGGACAAATTGCAAGCAAGCAAAATACTGTACTGAAGGGGAGTAGTGGACAAAAGGGTATACTTTACCATCTATTGTGGCCACTGCTGGATATTCTGTGGTTTATTTTCTATTTCTTCTCCATTTTACTGGTAGAAATGCATTATTTATTTCTATCTTAAAGCTTAGCCATGCATTAATTTGTTGCATGGAGCTACTTCCATTTATTTTATTGGGAGAATGAAAATTAGAGAACAACATTATAAATTAATTACAATTTCAAATCAAAACATTTCAAAATTCTAATAATAAACCTTACTCAATGAACGTTAGAAATTCTATATTGATGTTCCCAAATTCGGCACGCACTTAAAAGATCAATGTAAAAATTTTAACTTACCTTCAAGGATTTTAAATTGAACAATGGAGATTAGTAACTACGAAAAAAAAAATCACTACATATATTTTATTTTCATCTCCCCAAATTTGATATTGAGTTGTTCAAATTTTTACAATGATATTCCAATATTTCACATAGAGTAACAAAAATGAATATAAGGGAATCTTCCCTAATTTTCCCAAATTTTACACTGGCTGATAAAAATTTTTACATTGATTTTTCAGAATTTTAGTAACATTAGTTTAATTTTTTATCACTTAAGAACCTTAGATCCATTATTAAAATTTTGAAACGTCTTAATGTGAAATTGTAATTAATTTCTCATTCTGGTCTATAAATGTGATTCCCTATTTTATTGTTGCCCACAATTATTTTTTCTTGACAATTGAGTTCTGAGTGCTTTCAATCCTTCTCTTTTCTTTTTTTTTTCTTTTGTTTTTTCAGGCAGCTTATTATCTCTTGTGAATCTGGCCGCTTTTTGATTAAAATGCATCAAATAAAAAAAATAAATATCAATATACACTATTTTTAAAAGTATTGACCGAAATACTATAAATTTAAGATATGATAACAAATTGTAATGTATCAGACCCATTTAAAATTTAAAATATGATAACAAATTGTAATGTGTCAAACCGATTTAAAATTTAAGATACTATAAATCGGTCTGATACATCACGCTTTATTTTTTAATTTTTTTTTTGCGATCAAGTCCGACTTCATTGTGTCAGTCCGATTTCACTGACTTTTAATTTCTTTTTTTAAAAGTAAGGCTGCCCAAAAGCTGTGTACGACCGAAATGCTATAAATTTAGAATCTGATAATAAATCGTAATGTGTACGACCAATTTATAAATTGGTTTGACACATCACGCTTTATTTTTTAATTTTTTTTAGCCATCAGTGAAGTTGAACTGACACAGTCCGACTTCTCTGACTTTTAATTTTTTTTTTAAAAGTAAGGCTGCCTAACTTTTAGGCAGCCTTACTTGCGTTAGTCATCAATTGATGACTGATGCAATTTTTTTTTATTTTTTTTAAAAAGCATCCCTTTTTTATTATATCAATAATTATAATAATAAATATTTTAATAATTATTAGTATAATTATAATTATAAAATGAGTATTAATGAATAATTATTAAATAATTGTTCTGAATAATAATAATAATTCTTAAATAATATTATTATATTAATAAGTGAGTATTATAATAATTAAAAACATACAAATGATAAAAAAATTAAATTTTAAACAAAATATTTTAACAAATTAATTATTAATTATTGAAGTTTAATTAATAAAGCTAAATTTTTACATCAATTAAAGATAAGAATATTTCTTTTATAAAAAAAAAAAGATTGTTTACCTTATACATAATGACTTCCCGTATCACATCTTGGTCTCTCCGAACACGTTATGGTCACCCCTATCTTATGAGTTCTTCATGTTGAGATTCAGGTGACTCGTTAGCAGTTGTAGCTAGTGGGGTATTTAGATCAAATACGGGAGACTCAATATGAGAAATTGACTGTTGTGCAGCTTCATTTGATTGTTCACCTATTTCAAATGAGTAATTGTTATATTCAGACTCAAAAAGTGGTGAATTCTCCAATAACGACATGAATGGCCCGAGTTGGTCTAAATTGTGCGAGCTTAATTGGGATACGGATGATGGTGGCACGTAATAGTATTGGGTAAAAATATCTGAAGAAGAAGTGGTTTGGGGATTTTGTTCCTCTTCATCTCTCACCACATCATGATTTTGTTCCTTTTCTTCTTCAGTCACAACTGGTGGTTGAGTTGACAAATAACCACCACGTCGCTTACTTAGTCTTCCCTGGACAATCACTGGACGTGGTAGCTCAACTGCAAGTGGGGCAAGCTGAGAGACCATGTTGTGGTGTTGTTCTTTTAATGCCATTTTAATGTTTTGTTGGTCTCGTATAACTCTTTGTTGATATTCTGTAGTTGGCATGGGCAAAGGGTCTTGAATACTTAGTTGAATTAATTCATCAGCTATATCGACATGAAATCAACAATAAGACATTATTATATAATGATATTATTCATATAGAACAAAATGAAGACAACGATTTTAGTTAGATAGTTACCGCAAAATCTGTTGTAGCACTAGCTGGGTGGATCCACCGTCGAGTATGCCTCCAATACCATCGCATGTACTCAGATGTCCGATCTAATTATGCCACCCAAACCATAATTGAATATACTCTATGTGCTTTTGAATCCAATTTTCTAATGTCTTTCCTCTTAGCTGGATTATGTGGCAATTCCGCAAATAAACTGGAGCGAGAGGTATTGGTTATTGACAACCAAATTGCCTAAGCACAAGATCAAAATGATGCCATTCAATTATATGGAAGCATATAAGGGGGACTGAAGCTCGCCAGATTTGTGGTGATGCCAAGCAATATCCTGGAATTAATTGTTGCGCTATTAGAGATCCATAAAGTTGCCAAACTATGTCTTCCTCCCCCATTGCATCAAGTAACTTTCTATGAGTATATAACACTCACTCAGTCGGATGAGGTTGTTGTCCTACATTCTTCCATCTGTACTGACATGAAAAAACTTATTAAAATTTGTATGATTAAAATAATAAGCTAAAATCAAATAGTTGGCATATAAATTAAGCATACCTAAATCCCAGGGGTGGTATGAGAAGATAAATCTCTGTACGTGGATTTGGTAGTACAGGTCATTCTGGTGCCAACATTGGGAAATGATCCCATGCCTAGAGGTGGAGTAATGTCATACATCCACTTATCTCCTTCTCTGTTTCTTCTATGGCATTGCATAATTCTCTGAATAAGTGCGCTAATACTGCAGATCCCCAAGAATATGGGCCAGCACTTGAGAGATCCAAAAGCAATGGGAGATACATTAAATAAACCTTATGACTGGATCTATCTGGTATTAGAAATCCACCAATCAATCGTAGTATGTATGCACGAGTGAATCTTTGTATTTGTAATTCATCTGCGTCATCATTGAGGTTGGGAAAGTGTTATGCTAGCTAAGTAATCGGCATTCTTTGTCCATACATATACTCTGCAGGTGGTATAATGCCAAGTCCCATATGACAAACATTAGGCCAATCCAAATCTGTATTACCACATACAGGTAGTCCATCACAAGGGAGGCCTAACTGAATTGCCACATCCTGTAAAGTTATTATGCATTCTCCACAAGATGTATGAAAAGTATGGGTCTCAGGATGCCACCTCTCAACAAGTGCTGAAACCAAAGCCGGATTATACCCAAATTGGCCTATTCTAGCAACGCCATAGAATCCGGTATGTATAAGATAAGGCACAATTTGGATTAGTGGCTCAATTAGTCGCTTCTTATGCATGACTCATCGAGTTTGAAGGATCCAATTTACTTGAAAAAGTGAAAATATAATTTCTAATGATTATGAACAATTGAAACTTCATGTGAAAAAATTACTTACATTTTTAGACCACACAGCCTCTAAAATATGCCGTGGTTGTAAATATAACAGTGAATTATCCTCTGGTCTAGGGTTGATCATGTCATGTGGCTGTGCCATCGGAGAACCGTCTTTGCAATGTTTGAAGTTAAAAATGAAAGTATAATCCAATGTAATCACATTAAAAAGCCCATGGAGACAATTACAAATAATAATTTTCCATGCCTTTGACAATATAAAAATGCCATATACATATATTTGAAAATTCTTAAATACATGGAGAAGTATACTAATTAATGTCTAGAAGCCTGACGCTGTGGACAAGTGGAACGATTATGACCTACTTGCCTACATAACCCACACCTATTAGGTTGATCGGTCATGTTCCAATCCATTTCATTACTTATGCGAGTTGAACACGGACGACCTTTTTCTCGAATCATTGTAGGGTCCGGGATCAAAGGTAGAATATCAGTTTCTGGCCAATGCACCTCATCACCTATTGGGTGGAACTCATTACTATAAGCAAGGCTCATGGTTTTTAACTTGAACACTGGATCCACAAATTGCAAATGGTCTACTTGTACACGAGCACATGCTGCAATGACATGCATGCATGGATACTTTTGTACCTGAAATTCTCTACAATCACATATTTTTTTTCATTTAAGTTGACCTTGTAATAACACTAAATTGACGGAGTTGAACATTGTATGGCTCATCAACCTCAAATGAGGTTTCTCTCCTATCATATATGCGGACAATGCATGCAGATGCGGACTGTGTTGCTATTTCTAACTTTCTATTCAATGTGTCAGAAAACACTTGGCCATAAGCTAATTGTGCATGCACTTGTTGGGAGCATTTGACAAAATAGTTGTTGACCCTATACATGGTAGTTTTCACAATACCAATAATTGGCAAACTTCGAACACCTTTAAAGACATCATTCATGCATTCAGCAAGATTAGTTGTCATGTGACCATAACGTCGGTACCCACTGTCATATACGCGAGACCATTTCTCTATTGGGATGTTGGCAATCCATGCGGCTGTAGGTGGATGAGCTAATGCTATCTCTTCCAATTATTGATTAACATAATGGCGCTCATATGCATAGCCTGCAAATAATTAGAAATTTATAGTTACTAATTTCATAATCGCATGTTAATTTATGTGGACAAAGCAATCAACACTCACTAATATTTAGGAACTTATCCTTCAGCTAGTTCGTTCCATGTGCCTTGCGAAGGTTGGTGGCAACATGCAGTAGGCAAAAAACATGATATCCATGTGCAAGCCATCCTACTTGTTCATTTGCAACTGCAGACATGATTGAAGGATGTCTATCAGAAATTAAACATATCACGGTTCTCCTTTTAACGACACATTGGCGCACATGATATAAGAACCATGTGCAAGCATCTTTTGTCTCCCCTTCAACAACAGCGAATGCAAGTGGAACAACATTGCAGTCACCATCCTGTGTTATTGCCACAAGAAGTGTGCCTTTATATTTGCCATACAGGAAAGTTCCATCAACTTGGATTATGGATTTTAGGTGATCGAATGCATTGATACATGGTTTGAAAGCCCAAAATACACGCTTAAACATGTCAAGACTGCCCTTTATAATTGGTTTGTAAACATGATTTGCTTGAAATTTTAATATATGACCTAGGCATGAAATGTTGGACAGCAGCTAACCACCTAGGTAGTAATGAGTATGAGCTCTCCCAATTACTAAAAGCAATAGCAAGTGCTAATTGTTTTGCCCTCCATGCTTTTCTGTATGACACGGTGTAACTGAACATCGATTGCATTCACTCAATTATTTGAGACACTTTTAGGTCTGGTTGATCAGTCACTATCGCCACTATGGAAGATGAGATGACATCAGCGTCCAACTTAGGATAATCTTGAGTTAATGATGTGGCTAAACATGTATGGGACCCCACATATCTTGTGACCTTCCAGTCCATTCCATTTCGTTTCCTACATGCACTTAGTCTCCAGTTACAATCAGCTCCATAGTTTATACACCGATATTCTTCATATTTATTACTTGAATGATACATGTTGAACGTATGATGAACTCGAACAGAGTAAAGTTTGGCTGCAAATTTTAGAGCATGGATATTATTAAAAATTTGGCCAATTGAGAACTCTTGACTATTGTTCAAAAGTAAAATAGGTCCCGTTCCTCTAAACTCATGATCCACAACTAACTCACAATTTACGAGTGAAAAGAAATTAGCTGCAGGCTCTTCGTGTTCATTTACATGCAACGTTGGGTCTGGGACATTATTACCCCCTCATAATTCTCATCATTAGCCTCATTTTCATTGTCATCATCATTGTTCTCACCACCAGCATTTGTTAAAGAATTATACTCATCCTCATTCTCAAAGTCATCCATAACATCCTCAGTTGGATCAAGTGAACATGATGGTATATTATTGCCAATATCTGGGTAAGGATCAAATGGATGAAAATTTTCTAAGTTCATACTAAGTCTTGATCTATGTTCTACTAAATCCACTTGATTACTACTCGATGGGAATGTATGTCTCACATATTCCCCTAGTGGTTGTGATTCAATATGGTTGTTTACTTCCACGTTCTTGCGAATTTATTTCGCACATCCTTTGCACGTCAGAATCTTATGCCAGAATACATGATTGGTGCCGTGGTGGATTTATGTATACTGGACATCTATATACCAAATCTGACACAATTTCATTCGGAGGAAGTTGAAGTTTCTGCCCAACGATTTGCTTTAATTGCATCAAGCTAATATTCGGATCAACACTTATCATTTTTGTACTGTCAGACTCAAATGTTACCCCGTATGGACCATTGAAAATCCGTCCATTCGCATATACATAAACCTACTCTTCTATATTGTCCATTATTATTCCTAAGATATAAAATTGTTTATCATTTACTAATAAACATGAAAATTATTAATTCACCCAAAAATAATATTACCACCAATATAACCTTTTATTTTCATTACCTACAATTTATTTATTATATTCTCAAATTTAAAAAATACTATTAATGGTGAATTAATTTGATAAATTGGTACAAATTGTTGTTCAAAATTTTCATAAAAAAATTTAAATTTAAATTAAATATTGTTGTAAATATTGTTCTCATAAAAATTTTTTTTGACAAAAAAATATTCATATCACTTTATTTTTTTAAGTGTTCAAATTATTATCTTTTATACATATCACATTAAAAAAATATACTTAAATTCTGCCACAGTCTAAAGAAACTTAAATTTTATTAATAAATATAGTTAGGTTGATAGCATTTACTATCTCTTATAATTATTTTTTATTATAAACTTGTATATAATAAAATACTACTTAATATGCATTTTATTATTTTTTATATTCTATATAATCACCCATTTACTATTTATTTTAATCATCATTCTTCTCATTTAATTTATTTTAATATAAAATTTGATGTTCATTTAATTAATTAAAATTTGATTTTGGTTACATTAATTTGCTACTTATTTTTTAAATGGTACTTATCATTTTCATTTTTTACAAAATAAATATATTTATATTTATCAATTTTTAACAATATAATTTATATATTTTTAATATATAAATATATTTGATATATATTATTATATATGCACACGAGGTAAGGTGGGGGTGTGTGTGTGTCTTTGCGTAGATATTGGGCACCTTTATATGAGAGAGAATGAACATGGAGTTCAAAGGGTGTCAAGATTTGTAGTTCTTTTTTTTTAATATATTATGAAAATATAGATCTTAACTCTAGTAGAATTATGGTAAATAATGATCAAAGTTAAAAAAAAAAAGAATATTGTCTGCGTACAGTACTTTTTGATAATTTTTTTGTTATATTTTCACATATAATCTATTTATATGTAATATTTGGCTCAACTTTCCTAAAAGAAATATACTTCAACAAAGATATTTCATACATATTTATATATGTTTCACATACTATGTATCCAGATATCATCACACCATATATAAGAGAGCAAAACTTAGGGACAAAAAAAATATTTAATGTTGGGTTGTTGGGAGAAATTTTCTTGACATGTAATATAATAGAGAAAAACTAATATAATGACCTAAAATCTAAACAACCTAAATATGAAAAACAAATATATATTTGTAAATGATAAATATAAATTTAAATATCATAAAACTTGCATAACCATTAAATATACTTACCTTATGAAAGTTAGAGAAAAAATAAGTGATAATAAAGATGAAGATTCTGAGGGATTTCTCCACTTAAAAGAAGCTCACGGCTTTAATTGTGTAACAATTCTATTTCAAAAGAAAGTCACGAACAGAACTATGCGGTAATATTTTCTTCAAAGAACTAGAAGCATAAGAGAGAAAAGACACAGTTGCAAACTCAACGAATGGAGATATTGAAAGAGGATGCTAGAATGAAATGTAGCAAATGAAAGAGTACTGAGAGCCTTAAATAAACTATGAGATGATATTGTATATTTTTTGATGTAGTAAGATTTCAAATTTTTTTGACTGGACAAACAGGCACGCGTGCCTGTCTTCAGTGTTGTGTCAATCAACGCTGTCTCATGCAGCGTTGTGTCAATCAATGCTGCTTCATGTAGCTTTAATTAAACAAAAAAAAAAGCTACCCAATTGGGCAACTTTAATTAAAAAAATTCAATGTTGTCGCGTAAGTCAGTCTGACTGACGCGACGTGGCAATGTTAGCTGCCCAACTAAGCTAACTTAGCTAGGCAGCTTTACATTTAAAAAAAATAAAAAAAATTGCATTAGTCATCAATTTGATGACTGAAGCAAGTAAGGCTGGCCAGCCAAAAAGCTGGGCAACCTTACTTTTAAAAAAAAATTAAAAGTAAGCTGCATCAACTTACATTTTGAAAAAATATATAAAAAAAAAATTATGTCAATCATCAATTGATGACTGACGCAAGTAAGGCTGCCCAGCTTTTGGCTAAAAAAAATTAAAAGTTATGAAAGTCGGACTGATTGTCAAAAAAAAATTAAAAAATAAAGTTTGATGTGTCAGATCGATTTATAAATTAGTCTGACACATTATGATTTACTATCAGATCCCAAATTTATAGTATTCCGGTAAATATTTTGAAAAATCGTGTATATTGGTATTTATTTTTTTTCATTTGATGCATTTTAATCAAAAAGCCGATTCCGACAGCCACCTTGGGTACTAGGTTATGGTTACTTGTGGTGGAGGTAAGGAAGAACTAGGTGGATTGTGGTTTTTTTAAATTAGCTTCATGGACTTATTATTGACATTTGCTTTTTCTTTTTGCAGTCTTTGTTTCAAAAAAGTTCTTTAAGAGTTTAATTGTTATTTGATAACCTTAGAATTCTTCCGAATGATTTATCTACTTTGTTATTTCTAAACGAATTGTGATTTGGTTTAGTGATCTTTTCCATTTTCTTTTTCCCCCACAATATCAGGGCCTATCTTTCTTGAATTTTTTGTATATACTCCCTCCGGTTTATATTATAGGATATTTTGTATAAGAAGTTTTCGGTCCAAAATATAAGATATTAGATATTTTTCTTTCTATTTTATCTCTATCTTTAATTTTTTCCTATTTTTTATTTATAACCATACAATAATAATAAAATGAAGTATTTAATAAAGGTAAAGTAGGAAATATTAATACTTTTTGCATTAATTTGGATCGGAGGAAGTATGTGACAAAACAAAATATATGGAAATGACTGATAAAGATGCGAGAAAAAAAGGTGCAGCATGCTTCGGATGTCATTGATGTAAGGGTCCATTTATTTCATTGGAGCTATTTTTTTTTAAATATTTTTGTCAGTTAGGAATATTCAAACATATAGTGGTATGTTTTTAACATGTGATTTTATGTCCTACCTGTGCACATGAATAGGAATATGAAGTGCCATTGATCTGAATGCTACTGCATGTCACAAAATTTAATTTACATTGATCTAGGTGATTCAAGTACATTATATCGCTATTTTTTTTATTTTGGGTATCATTAATTAACTGCTATCCAATATTTATCACTATTTTAGTCGTGCTAAAATGCCGCTTACAATTACTTTGAAAATATGTTTATTTGTTTATCAGTGTGTGTCGTTATATTTAATTCACACATAGCACATTGCCACTATCGCTACTCAATAGCCATGGTTGGTTTGAAAATGTTTATCTCACCATATTGTGCATATGAACTTGTGAAAATACAAAGCAGCTCTATCTTACCAGGGAAATTCTGTAATTTCTGTAATAATTATAATTACAATTGGTTTATCTTTTAACATACTTTCAATTATTTGGATTGAGAATTTGGATGATAAAATGCTGAAGCAGAATGAGTTGGCATGTTCAATTAGGGATGATGTATGCCCTTTGACACAATGTCACATATAGATGTTTGTAATGGTAAAAATGCTTAGATAGATAGATATAGCCAAACGAGATTTTGAGTTGACCCACGTCTTTTGCTGATATTTTCCCCCCTGCATTTTAGAAGGATCAAATATTAAAGACAGGTTAGCTTTATAAGTATCTATCTTGCTTGTTGTAAGTAATTTTTCAAGGTAGGCTAAATGAAATTTGAAAGTGAAGTCTGACAATATCATATCAATTTATTTATGATATGGTTTATAACCATTGAATTTAGCTGGGTCACATTTGCCTCTAGGATACATTTTTTGAGAAAAAATATGAAACACCTGATCAACATTGTTGTATCAAAAAGGTTGCTGGAATTCGAGATACTAGTACTAATTTGCGTGACAATGTGGGCAGCTTGCAACAAAGAGTGGAAACATTGGTATGCTTTATTGCCTTTACTTGGCTAATTATTGGTTGTAGGCAGGTTGGCACCCTGGTATGGGCGCGCACACACACACACACATGTGTGTAAATGCATATGCAAGAAAGGATAATATACGAAATGATATGTATATAGATATATAAAAAAAGATAAGATATAAAATGATTGTATATAAAGAAAAATTGGAGTAGTACCTATCATGAGAAAAATGTAGAAATTGATTAAAATGGTTTGGACATGTATAAAATCACTAGAAAAACTAGTGTGTAAAGTTAATCCGATGGTTTTTAGTACTATAAAAAGACATATAGGAAAATCGAGAACGATATTGAAAGGATTTATAAGGTAAAATCTTTTGATAAATAATATATATGAAGAAATAGTTATTGATAAAATCCAAAAATATGGTCCTTGATAGAGCCTAACGGTACTATATGATTTCTATAGTCAATCTCAGTGGGATAATGCTAATATTATTGTTATACTTGTATATATGTAATATTTTTATTTGAACAAAAACATCTAGTTGCTTCAAATTTTTCTCTTATTGTTTTGCCATTTATTTTAAAAAATAATGGAGAAAGCTTTCAAGTATTGTGAGCTCGGTTTTTCTGCTTTCAGAAACAAATGTTAGACTTGCTTGATCTTAGGTTCTTGTCTGCTTTAACCAGCATTCATCTACCTAAAGCATGAAAAATCTTAGCTCAGCAATTGACAAGCAAAACATTACCATTCTTTCTTTTCATGAACTATTCTTACTCTATATAATTATTATTATTATTTTTTTCTTTTCAAAATGAAAGGTTTGATACGTTGATTTGGAAGCAGGTAAAATTTTCTCTTGTTCTCGTTGTATTGTCCCTTCATCTATAAACAATCCTCTTTTTAATACCTATTCTCTTTTTAATGAATCCTCTTCTATTAAAAAATGGTTGGAGATAAGTAATTGTTGGTAGAAAATTATTTTTATGTCAAAATGATGTATTATCTTGTTAAGCATAATATATTACCATGAGGAGTACATGCAATAGAATTATTGATATGCATTACTATTTTTGGGTCAATTACTGATATGTATCATTGATCTTGGCACATAGATTATTACTTTTACATTGTGCCTCCTAAAGGAAATACCGATACAATAGTGTGGTTGCAGGATTATACAATTCATGGATTGGGATGCCTCATTGACTTTCTAAATGGAAAACCCAAGAAAATGTCAGGGTTTCCCCTTACCTTTACTTGATATATATATTTTTGCTGAGTTTGATGTCATTTGTATTCATGTTCTAAAATCATTACTGTTCCAAATTTACTTAACTATATTATGATGAAAATAATACTCACTTCATTGATAACTAAAACAATCTGTTTGTCCAGTGTAGAAGAAATGCTTTTAAGTTGTTTCTGTAGTGGAAAATGGACCCTCTTCACTATTTCTCAGTGATGCAGTGTCTTAGTGTTTCATGCATTTCTAGGGAGCATAAAATGTTAATTACTTCAATCTGCTAAGCATCCTGATGCTTTTGGGGAAAAAATATTCCTAGAATATGCTATATGTTGCTATTCTGATCAACTTGCAGGGCTTGATAGCCGGAGGATCAGGACAGTCAGCTTCAGATGCTACTGTGTAAGATGGTAAGAACATGGCAGAGCAGTAGTGAAGGCCATTATTGAGGTTTGAATTTGGTGCTTTGATTCCCCCTCCCTCTTTTGAAGCATGTCATATGCTTTTTAGGCAATCTGGTCATGCTCGCATCAGTTTTCTTGGGAAATATTGATGAATGTTCATTGACCATCACTGTAGTTGCATCTGATCTATTGTTACTTGTTAACAATATCTATTATAACTATTAGTAAATTATGTTTAATAAATCAAAACCTAGTCGCATTATGCATTAGCAAAAAAGTTTTTTTATAGCTAAATACAATATTGTTGTGCACCGTGCACGTGATAAAAAAATATGAAAAATATTTTTAAAAAATATACGGATCCACAGGCCTGTGCCATACGGGCTCAGGCTTTACAAGCCGAGCCCATTTGGCAATCCAAACTTTTTGGCCTGGCCCAAGGCGGGCAGGCCCGGATTGTTAGTTCTATAAAACCTAGTTCTTTATATAAGTTTATGTTCTTATACTTAAATATTGCTTAGTTTGTGTTAAGTCTTCTGATAAACATACCATGTTTTTCTGTGTAGCAAAAATGTAATGATGTAGGATTTCAGCCCTAGAGTCATTCTTTAGGACTCAATATATATGAAGGGAATAGAATGGAAAGAAGAGATTTAGATCTATTAGTGACATAATATGTAACTTTTTCTATGCACAAAAAAGCCCTGACAATCATGTAGAAATGGCTTTTGATAAGGAGTAGCTCCTTCTAGCACCAATCTTTAGGTGTTGGACCATCCACTGCTATAGAATTGAGCTTTAGAAATGTACATCTGGAATGCTTATTGAGGAATCATGTTAGAAAAGGATTTTTTGAACATGTTTTTAAAATACACGCATGACTTTTTAAAATGTTTCTATAAGAAAAGTATTTCCAAAATTTCATCATTTTTGAAATTAGAGTCACTAAAATGAAACAAACCTGTTGGATTCACCTAAAAAGCCCGAAAAACTGAATAGGTTACACTTTAATATTTGGTGTCAAAATACACTTTGAGTTTTGGGCCGGGTCAAATCAAGTATACCGCGTGCTAGTCCGTTTAGCCTGTTTTTTTTTAAATATTAAAAAATATATATTATTTTATTAATTAATGATATATAAATTGTAAAATTTAAATATTATGTTAATTTTTTTTAATCATGATAATAATAAGTTGTATTAATTTAAATAATTATATAAAAAAATTTTAAAAAAATAAAAAACCTGTGGGGCAGCTCGTAGGTTTGATCTCAAGGGGTCAACCTTGTCTTTTTAAATTTGTTTGGCAAATCGGATTTTAAGTCTTGCCTGATTTAATAACTTTATTTGAAATTTTGAAAGACTGTCCAGAATGTTTAATTGAGTAAACATTCTCAAAGATTTAAGACTTATCTGGTGAATCAAACCACATTTTTTAACCATATTTTTTTTATCTAAATAAATTTATAATAAATTTTTTTTATTTTTATTTAAATTTTATTTTTATAAACGGTGAATTATCGTATTTTTTATAAAACGTAGTGCAAACGGGAGTTAGATGTCTTGAACAGCGTTACCGTCGGCTGAACGTACCCGGTTCCTTTTTGTTTTTTCTTTTAACCCAAATATTAACAGAGGCTTCGAATCTTGGTCACAATTCTACCCATCGACCCTTTGCTCTCAGCTCTCTCCTTTCCCACTCTCACCCATCATCGCCATCGCCATCGCCATCGCCATCGCCGACGACAAGCTCTCTATCAAATATTCTACCCCATCCCCTACCACGACACGAGGTCAGCTTTACAATTTCAGCCCCATTCCCTTCTGCACGACGCGAGTTCGGCTTAACGATTTCAGCCCCATCCTTCTTTCCGGCCTCCTCTACCGGCGTGGCTTCGCCAGACTCCACCGGCCAACGACGCAAGTCCCTTCCACCGCCGGAAAAACCCCATCTGAGGCCGTTCCCATCTTTGCAGCAAAACCGAGCAAGGTTTCTTTTATCAGCTAGTTACAGCAGGGAAGGTAGGTTAGAATATGCTCGTAAGAGGAAGGAAGTAAGTCGACTGACAACGAGAGGATTGAGCTTAGCCCAAGCAGTAAGCATCTTCTAACCTTGATCCTACGGTACTAAAATCTGTCTCATTTTTAGTGTATCAGTATCAGGATCGTAAATTATGCTTTCAACATTTGCCGAGCTAATCCGCTTTTATAAATGATTTCCTTATTTCTTCTTCTTTTTTCTCTTTCTTTCTCTTTCGTAGAAGCATATTTTTCTTTTGTTAATATTTCCTATGTTCTTGCCTAGCGTTTGCTGCTTTGAACCTTTTATGTCTTTATGCCGCTGCTTACTAACGATTAGGGTTGTTATTTCCTTTTGAGGGTCCAATCCTGGGACTTTCTCCCTTGGCTTTTCGGAACCTAATTTCAAGTTTCGATTGATGACAATGAAAATCTGAGTCACTTGCGGTTTTCTAGTTTGTTGTTTTCTCTCTGTTAATGTCTGTAAGAAAAATGTATGTTTAAAGTTAGTGCCTTGTAAGTTTTTTTTTGGGTGAAGTAACACCTTGTAATTTGAAATATGGAATTTGGGATTACAGTCGCTGAATATACTATGTGAAAATTGTAGAAATGACAGATTTGTATTACTAATTGAATTGTGTGTTATGACTTGGACTTTGAACTTTTGAAGTCCTAATGCTTCTGGCCATCGACGTCTACGACTTGCCATTTAACTGGAAATTTCTAATTTTCCATAATCTTTTAGTTAGCCTATCACCTTGATCAAACACTGACCGTCTGGACATTGTATCTATGCTTTCTTTAGTTGGCCTGAACTATGTGTTTATGTGAAAAATTCTGTGTGTAAATCCTAAGTTGAATTAAATTCGATTATGCCAGCTGGGTAATTGGCATAGCATGCCACTGACGTTGGTTTTGATCAGCTTCATACTTGGTACATGGTAACCCTTGCATTTCGTTCCAATCATGAGTTTACTTGCCATATAGCCAATAATTCTTCCTGTAGCCACTAGGGTTGATGGAGTTGTATATTTAATGACAGTTTCCTGTCAAAGTTGAATTCTCTTCTAAAATTAGTTTTACGTTAAAAATGTTTATGTAAATAAAATATCTGTTGTTCGTATCAAAGCTTTCTAATCCTGAATGCTTTTAATACATATTTTAACTACATTTTTTAATACTTAAATGGAAATGTCACTTCCAATATATGCATCAAGCTTAAACTGATTCTTTAGTTTAATTGTTCTTTTAGTGGTTCTGGTCCTTTCTTTTCTGACTGGGTCATCATTAGTATAAGGAAATCATTTATGATTCATGTAGTCGATTTCACTTAGTGGTATAAGGTTAATATAGTTGTTGTTACTCCTCTCCATTAAGTTACATGAAATTTATCATAAATGAACAGGGGTGAAAAAGGCAAACTACTTCTAAGAATTACATAACACCTTATATTATGGATCAAAGAAATGTTCTAGAAAATATCTTATATTTTGGACAAGAGGAAGTATTTGATATAAAGTAATGTATTATACAAGCATCCAGAAGAAAAAATATTATATAAGCTTATATATTAATAATTTAATTTAATCATCGAGTGTCAAGATTTCAGAATACACCCTCCCATCCCTCTCTCTCATCTCATCTACTTCACCCACTTCATCCTGTTTCTCACAACCCCAACCTGTCTCTCTCTCATCCTGTCTCTCGCGTCTTCTACACCCTAATCATTCATTCTATATCAAGTAGGAGGGTTTACTTTGGGTCTTTTAATTCTGATGTAGTTGTTTTAGACATCACTAACAATAAGAAAATGCTCATAAAGTGAAAAGGCAGGATGTTCATGATACGCTACTGATGAAGACCTTAAGAGGAGTGAAAACAACTTTGATTATTAGTAATTAATAAGGGTAAAAATGGGATTTTTGGCTTTTTTTATGAAATTTAAAAATATAATCAATTTTTTTTAATATGCGTGAGGTAGTTGGAAACACCTTATATTTTGGATTGGAGGGAGTAACTGATAAGCTTATAATGTATTGTATTAGTTTATATTATCAAGCCTTATACTGCGTATCAAACAACTCTCAAGATAAGTTATTTTTCTCTTCATTTTATCAACACTAATTGAAAAAAATACCTAATATATCATATCTAAATAGTAAAATGTCCTATTTAATGACTCCGGAGGAAAAAAAAAATTCAAGATAAGTTAATGGAAAAAATATAATATGGTTAATAAAAAACCAAAGTACTTGGACCCACCACTTGGGAACTCAGATAGCTGGTGTTCAAATTATCTACACAGCGGCTGGGGAAGCATGTTCCACATTTCGCTCAAATGCTGTCATTTTGGAGGTTAAGTTACATCCATTCTTGAGTCAATGCTATGTATCATGTTGCACATAAAACAATCTCAGCCCTTGATATAGCTTGCATCATGGCCATCCATTTCTCCTGTAATTCTTTGAAACCCAGAAACTGACTCAACCAGCTCTTCATTTTCTTCTCCGTTCAATCGCGATTGTTGCTCCCCTAATCTCATCTGAAACTGAAACATCATCGTTGAACCCATTCTTTTCTCCGCTGTGTGAAGCTCCGTCACCGCCCTCCTTCATTGAGCCTATTTGTGCTTCACCGTCACAGCTTTTCCCTTCATCTTCCACTTTCCTGTTGTCCTTCTTCCTTATTTATCCATCGTCCTGATTCTCCTCTTTTATTCCATTGAGTGTTCTCTTCTAAATTAATTTATGTTGTTGATTAAGTTTAACTTTGGTGCATAACTTGAATCTTATTATCTGGCTTTTTGAAAAGCTCCTAAACGACGTCGTCTTACTGAAAAGCATGGCGTACACCACGCTCGGGTAATGCAGAGAATTTAGATGGTGCCATGCTTATTTTCCATCTTCTAATCAGGCAAAGGAAGGAAGAGACTAAATCATTTATTCATTCTCCTTTTTCCGACTTTCTTTCATGCTTCCACACTTCCTTTCATTAATTCGTGGTTACTACACTGGAGGTTGCAGATAACAGAGATCTTCTTATTAATCTCTGTCATATGCCTTTTTAGGTAATGCAGTCTAGAAGAATACCTCAATTGATTACCCCTGTTTTCTGTTATTCATGATAGTGTTACTTCTTGTTAGAAGATATTAGGATATTATTCAGATTATATTTGTTGATTCTTTTCTAGCATAGAATCAGGGATTATAATCCCTACATTTATTGTAAATATTCAGTATTAATTTTTAGCTCATAGGGTAACCTGTATATATACCCGTGTACTCCTCAGTTGTAAATCATCAGAGAATATTTTTTCCGACCACTATTCGTGTCACTTCTGAATTTGCAATTTGATTGGCTCTTGATAAGACAGTAGGTGAAGCTTGAATTTTTTTTTTTTATTTAACTAGTGCGATGGCTTTAGTATGGACATCAAAGTGTGCAGATTAGGTGTTTAGGAGTTATAATTATTAAGAAAAAGCCCACAATTTAATTTCCCATTTGACCCTTGTCTTCTCTTTTCTTCTTTTCGTTCTTTTTGTGCATTAGGAATTGTAAGTTTCTCTGGGGTTTCCAAACTTTACAATTCATGGGTTTGGAAGGATTTCATAGACTCGTCTTTCTCTTTTAATTCTACTTTGTTTCAGATTTTATTGGAGTTATCAGTCATAGTAGCTTTATCCTTTGATGAGGCTTCCGAGTTTTGTTAGTATTTGTAATCATATTCTGAGAAGTTAAGCTGTTGAAGCTAAATGAGTTTGAAAATGTTGACATTAGTTTCATTTGTGACGGATGAAATCTAGAAAATTGAAAAAAGGTTATAGGTTTGTGGCTTTATGCGGTCTTTTGATAGAGTGATGAATTACTTCATTTATTTATTTATTTTAATTCAGCTCACAGACATGGTACTTCAACCTTTAATTGGAATTAGGAATTAGGGCTAGTCATTCCATTGAGTTCAATTTGAGTATTCTAATTGCTTCTAGATAATCTTCTGAACATAAATCAACAGCATTTACATGTACAAATGATTTGCATGCTTAGAAAAAAAAGGCATATGTCTTTTGTGCCTTAAGAAACAAACGAATGATGGAAGTATTATCACCTCATGGCAGATTTTCTTTTAAACAAAACTTTCTCCTACAAAACTTTATGATTTTTGGGATATTTTTCCATATAATTTTTTTTTGGCTGTACTTTGATATGGTAATAGGTCTGGAATTGTAGTGTTCAACAATATGTTGACTCACAAATACCCTGTGGCTACTCTGATTTGGAGCTTGATGTCTTCCATTGCATGTTTCCATATTTCTTTGAATATTGGGCAACAATATACCATTTACTTCATTGAATGAAATATAGTAGGGTATAGGATTCTATGACACAATACAGTGATCAATCGTTTCCATAATTTCATAAGCATCACCACCAAAGTCATTGATTCAAATTTATTTATCATTTTTCTTACATTCAATTTTTAGGTCAGTCTACAGTTTGTTTTATTGAGATAAACAGTTAGAGAATAGTACTATTAGGGAATTAATGATGAAATATGGACTTGTATTCAATAGAAGTAGTAATTTTTCTTTTATAATCTCTGAGGAGTTGCTACTGTGGGATCTTGTGTCCAACTTGGTTCAAGTCTTCAATTTCTTGTATCTTATGGCTTTAATGGTCTTTCAACCACAGTTCACAAGTATCACTGAAATTGTGTCTGAATTCAATTAAAGAAACAATATTAATGAAACTTTTCATCAATAATTTCACTGAATAAATCTGGTTTACAAGTGGTCATGTCCAGGTGTTTTGGCTCTCTCTTGACAAGTTTGCTGTATTTGGTTTCTCCTTGAGTTCTTTTCTGCCTTTTTGTTTTATTTATTTGTTGATTTATTTCTCTCAAGTTGTGCTAATGAAGGATAGTGCTATCAGAAGGCATTATGTTTTCCTTATTTCTTGCTTTTCCCTTTTTATTTGATTTATTTATATTTCTTTGTGAGGACTTGCCTTCACTTTTCTGCTTCTCCTTTCCTTCTTTAATGAAAAGAGTGAAACAGAAAGCTTGCTAAAATAAATTCTTTATGAGACTTTTTTCATGGAAAATGTTTTATTAAATGATTCCTTTTCTGGAGAAAAGTGATAGAGCCTAAGTTTATATCCATGTAAAGAAGATGACATTCCACCTGTTACATGACTTATGTTTTCAAGCTGGTTGTAGGCTGCAACGCATTATAAAGTGTCCGGACACTTGTGATGCATAATTTCATAGGTCACATTGTGATCTTTTATTTTATAGTCTGATCTTGCATGCTCATTGTGCGTGCTTTGATTTTATAAAAGGAGTTAATCAAAACTCATTGGATCCAACCTTCTGTTGTTACTGCTCTTTTATTATTTATATATCCCTTCATTCTCATTTTATTTGTTTATCAATATCCTTATAATGTGTCCTACAGATTATAAATCTTTGTTCCTATCACTGGATTTTCATTCATTTCTCTAATATAGGAAATGGGACTATCCTCCAAATTCAATTAGAGTGTGTAAATCAAGAATCCGACCATGCAAACAGCATCATATAGTCATCCTTTAATCTATATCACTTCCAGGTGCTTACTCTCATTCCCTGGTTCTTTGCTGTTGGCAATGTCGTATGTTTTGTTACAATTTATGTTAATTGGCTTCCCATATTGAAGGAACTTCTTCTCAAATGCGAAGACCAGTTCGGTGAGCTTTTGTGCACCAAATCACTCTCAATTTGTTCCAGAATATGCATTCAATAGGAGACCGCAGAATTATAAATTTGCCAACCCCTTAAAACAAAGCAGGTTGTTAGTGCTTCCCAATACAAGTGATGGTCATCCATCTGCTTCTGCAACAGATGATGAAATAAACACAAACAATGCTCCAAATGGAAGATCAGAAACATTTCTCAGTAATTGGTCTCCTCCAAGGTACTTGTGGAGGGGATTATCAGTTCTTATCATTGCAGGGCAAGTAATTATGAAGGTTTTAAAGGGTAAGATTCATTGGACGAATACTCTTCAACAACTAGAGAGAGTTGGTCCAAAATCAGTTGGGGTCTGTCTTTTAACTTCTGCCTTTGTTGGCATGGCCTTCACGATACAATTTGTCAGAGAATTCACTAGGCTAGGATTAAACAGATCCGTTGGTGGGGTTTTAGCTCTGGCTTTCTCAAGGGAGCTAAGTCCAGTAATTACATCAATCGTGGTTGCTGGGCGCATTGGAAGTGCATTTGCCGCAGAGTTAGGAACTATGCAGGTTTCTGAGCAAACTGACACATTGAGAGTTCTTGGTTCTGATCCCGTTGATTACCTGATAACTCCAAGAGTGATTGCCACTTGCGTTGCTCTGCCTCTTCTTACTCTACTATGTTTTGCATTAGGAATGGCATCTAGTTGCCTCCTTGCTGAAGGTGTTTATGGTGTGAGCATTAACATTATCTTGGATTCTGCTCAGAAAGCTCTCAGATCATGGGATATTGTTAGTGCAATGATCAAGTCACAGGTATTCGGGGCTATCATATCTATAGTGAGCTGTGCATGGGGAGTCACCACTTTAGGTGGTGCTAAGGGTGTTGGGGAATCAACAACGTCAGCTGTGGTTATCTCTCTTGTTGGCATATTTATTGCTGATTTTGCTCTTTCTTGTTGTTTCTTCCAGGGAGCAGGAGATCAGCTGAAGAACTGCTTGTGAGTTGCTATTGGTATGTCTGCAACTTTGCTAGTTGTACAGCTTAAATGTTCCAGTCAGTTTATCTGCTATTATGGGTTAATCCTTGTCTTCTGTTTTGAAGCTTCCATAGAAAGCTTTTTTTTTTTTTTTTTTGAGTCAGGTTCTGTTTGGTAACCAATTAAGATAATTTCAATTACCTCGATGCGTTATTTATTCATGAGGTCCATGCTTAAAGTTGGGTTTCTATTGTTGATTATAAATTTTGAATATTCACTCAGAAGAAAAGATTGGAAAATAGAACTGGCTTGCTATTATCTTCATCATCATACTTTACTCCTTTATAAAAGAGTATATGTACAATTTGGTTCTTCAAAGATAGAAATTCAAACCCTTTAGTCCATCTGATGGACCAAATTGTAAATTTACTCTATTTCCACGAACGTGCGGACATATATAATAGTTTCTCATGGTTAGGAATTTTAAAAGAATTTGAAGTGGTATTCTGAATGCAGTTGGGGTTCTGTGCTTGATACATTATGGAGATAGAAGGTTTGTTCTTGATCTTGTGGATATACTTAATTCTCAGGTTCTAGGGTGGCTAGCAAATCTAATGTCTCAAACAGGAAGGCTTACTTTAATCAAGTCTTTGTTGAATGAGATCCCTACTTATACCATGTTTTCATCAAGTTCAATAATGGAGATCAAGATGTGTGATCAAATTCTGAGTAGATTCTTCTGGGGTGATGTCCTGGACAAGGATCATTTCCTTATGATCTCAGAACAAAATTTGATGGCCAATGTCAACAAGGCTAATAGAAAACTTTAAAAGAAAAAAAAAAAATCCAGCATTGCTGGTAAATCAACTTTGAAAATTATGTCAAGGCCACAAAAAAAAAAAACTGAAATTTATCTCAAGGGAGAATAGCATAGCAGGATAGGACGATAGGTATTCCAAGAAAAAAGGATCGTTTGGACGGGAGAGGATTCTTATTTGTTTTTTGACCATCGGAGGATTCTTATTTAAGTTCCAGCCTCCTTTTGAAGTAAAGGCCTTCAGTTTTTTTTCAATAAACTGATTATTGATTCGAACGAGGTATATAGTATTGAATGGGTGATAATTCAATATATATTTTTAATATTTAGTTATTGAAAATTTTTTAATTACTAAAATATATATTATTAATATTTTTAATATATTTGTAAAATTGTATATATTAAAATTCCAACACAGCTAATAAATACTAATAAATTTTAAATATTAAATTATTAATTTTATATTTTAAAGATATATTGAAATCTATTTTCAAATAAATATAAAATATAAAAAGAAATGCCAAAAACAGTACCCCTGACAATTATTATTATTATTATTATTAAAGTGTTAAATAATTATATAAAGAATATGATAGACACTATATGCTTCAATTTTTTTGTCCAATTGAGAAGAAAAACTTTTACTTTTCTCCTACCGAACATTTTTTGTATCCTGGCTACCACGAAATTCTTTTTTGAACTAAGAAATTAAAAATATCTTTTTTTAACATTTTCTTATATTGGGATTTAAAATGATTATTTTATTGTATTTTATTATTAAGAATAATTTAAAATAAATTTTTTGTTACATTTTATTCCATTTTATTAAATTGATTCACACTTATCCTCTTTCTCATTTATATTCTTATTCCCATAAAAATGATTTCATTCAGTAGTTGAATGTCCATAAAACAACACATAATCTTCAATGGTCGACACTTCCAACTTAATTTTACAGTAGATATGAAGAAATGATATGGCATTATATTGGGATTTAAGATTAACACTATATATGTATAAATACGCATATAGAACTATCAAGATAGTAGCTTTTACATGAACAAAACTAGGGGCTTATAATTGTACATGGGATAGTGGGGGACTTAGGATGAATCCCATCAATAGATTATAGATGAAAGTATTGAGATTATGACAATGGGCAAATAACTATGCAATTGTGGGCAAATTAATATCTGTGTGCTGCTTGCATTATTGGGGAAATATTATTATGTTTTGTACTTAGGATCAAAATATTGTGGTAGTATATTTTTAAATGGAGAAAACAAGGTTAGTTTGATAAAAAAAAGGACAAAACAATGGACCTTAAATTGGAGGAAATATCAGCTGTGTGGTGTATCTTATTACCGGAAATTAATAAATGATGATATACTAGATACTAAGGTGTGAGAAAATTTTTAAAATAAAAAAGATATATTTTAAAGGATTCATGAATTAATTATAATTCTTGAAATAATTTATGGAAAGTCACAAGGTTTATAAAATATGAAAGGAAATAACTTTTGCCTAGATTTATGAATCATTATAATATACTTACATTGGTTAACGTATGTGTCTTTTTATTGAAAGAGTCATGTTGCTTCAAGAGGTGCCTTTTCAATCCTATAAATAGCCCACAATCTTTCATTATTTAAAAAATTCTAATTTTAATCATCAACACTTCTTTCAATATACACAAACTCACTTGCATTTATCTTTAGTGTACAAAGGATAAAAAATAAATTATCACTTGGTAAAAGTCATTGTTGTCAAGACTTGAGTTTTGGAAGTATAACACCTTCTCAAGGGTCTTCATTGCATCCTGTAGGAAATTCACCACTAACCTAAATTGTACTCAAGATTTAGAAATTGGTGGAGGCGAATTAAACTTAAAGGAAAATGTTGCCCACGCCTTGAAGGCTTGTGCATAATTTTGTCTCCAATCTTCTCTTCTTTTACACTTCAAAGATCCATTCATTGTAACAATCTTTAAACTTAATTCATTGAATTCAAGTGGCTTCTTTGAAGGATTTGACTATGAATTTTGTGAAATTGGAGAGATTCAAAAGAGGCAATTTTCTGATAAGGCCGAAAAAGATGAATTTTTCACCCATTACTTTAAAGGTGACTTATGTCCTCACCACTCCCAAGCGTGAAGAAAGAAAAGGAGAAACTATGACTGATGTTAGAGAAAGGCAAAAATGGGAGAATGATGATTACATCTGTACTGAATACATTCTCAATGGATTTGATGATTCTTTTTTTGTTGTTTATCAAGAGTACTCAACCTTTGCAAAAGAACTATAGAAGACACTAGAGGCAAGGTACATGCAAGATGATGCAATAAGGAAGAAATTTCTTGTTACTCATTTCAATAATTATAAAATGATTGATGGAAAATCTGTTATGAAACAATTGCATGAAATTGAATATATTTTGAATAATTTTAAACAACATAACATACATATGGATGAAAGCATCATTGTCTCCTCAATCATAGACAAACTTCATTCTTCACAGAAAGACTTTAGAAAGAGTCTTAAACATAAAAAAGAAGATATCTCTCTTGAGTAATTAGGGGAATCATCTTTATTTAGAAGAGGAGTATCATAAACAAGATGATATAAAAGACACCAATGCTCATAAGAAAGTACATGTGATAGAGGAAGGACAGTCTAACAAGATTTCTGAAAAAAGAGGGAAGGAAAAGGATGAACTCTTTGGACAAAATGACCATAAGAAAAAGAAAAAGAAGGGTGAGTGTTACTTTTGTGGGAAGAATGGTCATTACAAGAAAGAATGTCGTTTCTTAAAAGAAAAAGCAATTCTTCCTCAAAAGATAATCATGTGGCTATTATTTCTGAGATCAACATGGTTGAAAATAATGAATCATGGTGGGTGGATTCTGGAGCAACTTGCTATATGTGCAAGAATAAGGATCTCTTCAAGACATTCAAGGAAGAAGATGAAAATGTGTTCTATATGGAAAATGCATCAAGTGTCTAAGTTAAAGGTAAAAGGACCGAGGAAATTGACTTCACTTATGAAAAAACTCTTACTTTAATAGATATATACTATGTACTAGAAGTTAGAAAAAATTTAATTTCTGTGCCCATAATAAGTTTGGGTTTAAGTTTGTTTTTGAGGGAGACAAGTTTATCCTCTCTAAGGGAGGAATATTTGTAGGTAAGAGTTATTTATGTGGGAACATATTCAAATATAATGTTATTAAAGTTAATAATAATGTTTTCAATTGTGCTTATATCGTTGACTCTTGTGATTTTTGGCATTATCATTTAGGTCATGTTAATTTTGATAAATTAAATAACATGATGAATCTTGACTTAATGCCAAAATCTACTAGAAATCATGACTCTTGCACTATTTGTATGTTGACAAAAATAGCTAGAAAACATTTCCCTAGAATAGAAAGTTCTGAAGTGTTAGATTTAATTCATTCTAATGTTTGTGATTTGAATGGTTGGCCCATTACAGGTGGTAAAAATTTTTTTGTGACTTTTATTGATGATTGAACTAGATATTGTTATGTTAATTTAATGTATTCAAAGAATGAAGTTTTAGAAAAATTTAAGATTTTTAAAACTAAAGTAGAACTGCAATGTGAAACTTTTATTAAATATTTAAGGATTGATAGAGGAAGAGAATACTATAATCCAAAATATTTTGAGTCTGTTGGTATAGTAGATCAAGTAACTGCTCTTTATTCTCCACAACAAAATGGTATAGCCAAAAGGAAGAATAGGATTCTAGCAGAAATGGTAAATGCCATGTTTCTGGCTCTGATCTAGCCAATGGGTATTGTGGTGAAGCAATGTTAACCGCTTGCTATATATTAAATAGGATTCCTAATAAAAGGAACAAGATAATCCCATATGAACTCTGGAAGAAAAGGAAACTCTGGAAGAAAATGAAGCCCAATCTCAATTACTTTAAGGTTTAGGGTTGTAGGGCAATAGTTAAAGTTTCAGAACCCAAAAGGAAGAAATTGGGTGAAAAAGGAGTTGAATGTATCTTCTTGGGATATGCTGAAAATAGTAAGGCATATCAATTCTTAGTGGTTGAACCAAGTGATTCATATCTCATAAATAAAGTCATTGAATCAAAGGGTGCATTTTTTCAAGAAGATAGGTTTAACTCAATCATAAGGTCTAAGGATATTTCTCAAACTAATGAGAAATTTATTCTAGAAGATAAAATTTCTAATGATGATTCATTAGAACAAAATGAATTTAGAAGAAGTAAAAGAGTTAGGAAGACAAAAACCTATGATCTAGACTTCTTCATGTTCTTTGTTGAGGGACCAAGAGAATGAATTGAAAGTCATATCCATATTTGTTTTAATATAGAAGGAGACTGTGAACACCCCATTTTGTCCGGGTAAAAAAAATATATATATATATATAAAGTGAAAAAAAAGGCACAAAAAAAATAAAACAAAATCCCCTTTTAGGGAAATTAATAATTTAATTTCAAGATAAAAGTAAATGTTTCAGAAATCTAAAAAATATTCCTTGAGTCCAATTTCTTCCTTCTAGAATTGGAAATCTAAAATTCCAAAAAAAAAAGAGAAAGAAGGAAAAAAAGAAATTTAAAGTTAAAATCCTTTTAGTCTTAAATGAGAGCAATAATAATAAAAACCCTCAAATAGATTAGGTTTTATCAAGAAAAAAAACAACAAAAACATCCAAAGTATATAACAAAAAATAATAAAAATAAGAAATTTTTACCTAAAAAAAAATAATATAAAAAAAAATAAAAAATAAAAAAAGAAAGAGGAAAGGGGCTGAAACGCGTGTTTCAGCCCCAAGTGGCCCTGAGCCCTAATTTTAGGGCTCAGGCACGCAGAACTGGCAGAGGGCAGAGAGGAAAAGGAACAGAGACGAGACCAGAGGCAAACTGAAAAGAAAGCGTGGAGACAGAGGGAGCCGAGCATGCAATGGAGAGAAAGAACAAAAGCAATCTGTAGAAAGGAAAGAACAGAGAAAGCCGCAGAAAAAAGAAAGGATAGGGGAGACGTGCACGGAACCGAAAAAGCAGGGAGGAGCTGTGCACAAAAGGGAGAGCGAGAAATCGAGGGTGAGAAGGAGCTCCAATCAAAACCGAAAAACAGAGAGGGGCCGAAAAGATTGAGAAGAAAAACCGGGGGGCACGGGTGAACGAAAAACCGGGGGGGCTGGAGCTCGGAAAAACAGGGGAGAGACCGGAGAGTACTCGCGAGAGCAAAGCTAAAAGACGGAAGGAGGCCGAAGGGAGAGGACTCGCAAGGACGATCCAAGAGAGACCGAGGGCAGAGGAGGCTGGAACTCGGGAAGCCGGGATCCACGGGAGGCAAAGAACTGAGGACCGGAGCAGAGCACGAGGGTGAACAGGGGGGCGTGCGAGTTTGAAGGGGAGGCAGACCAGTGAGAGAAACGGAGAAGGAGAACTCGGGAGGAGCAAACCCAAAGGACTGGAACTGGTCCAAAGCCGGCCGTTAACCAGAGCATCGCCGGTCATTGCGTTGGTCACGGTCAGTCTTTCTCTTTCCCGGTGCCGTCAACGGTGTTTAATTCTTTTCCCTCTTTAGATTCAACCTCATGTATGTTTTTGCAATCTGTGTGCACTATGGGATTTTATTGAATTTTAAGCTAACTTCAGTGATTTTACATCGCCATGGATTGGAACAAATTCTGTGTAGCTCTGGAGTTACTGTCGTAATTGTTGTTTTGATGATTTCCTGTGGGGGCTTCGTTGAAATGATTGGTTGCGTAGAGTTATCCACTTTTTTATTCAGTCTTTCTACTTAATCATTCACAATTTCTTAAATACATTGCCCGAAGCGTACACCTTAGTGGTTGTGCTTGGAATGCTGGGTTTAAGTCTTGTAGGAACAGATGGGGCGTGTATGGTGAGAAGGTATGAACTAACATTGCCAAATCTCAGGAGACTCTGTTGGAGCCCATGCAATGGTGTTTTTGTATAGATTTCTGATGAATCGAGCACAACTGAATTTTCTTTGGAACCCAATTGGGTGCTGCCGCCATGTCGGTGTAGAAAATAGAAACTGTGATTAGAGTGTGAAGTCTAATATGGCTGAATTGAGTTTGTACATAGTTCTTGTGGCATCAGGCCAGTGTCAGGGAATTTTGCATTCTTTCAAATTGCTAGTGTTTGGTTTTGCTGATAAAATTGTGTGCCAGATATCATTGTACTATTTGATGCGTCTATAACTCTTTGCCATGCTGGGGAATAGGGGGTTTAAGTCGATTAGTGTATAATTATGCCATATGATGTTGTTGAACCTATGCAAGCATTAGGATTAATCATATTATCACGTGTGACTGTGAGTTCACGTAGATATGTGAGATGGATGTTTAACTTGTTTATTAAAATAAATAACTTTTGGGTTATGAATTTTCAATGTCCCTTAAAATGAATATAAAAAAAAAGGGGGGGGAGTCAAAATTACCTAAGATTTTCAAACCTTTATATTTTATATTTTACGATCATCTGAAAGTACCGTACCCCGAATATTTTAGATTTTCGCAGGTATTTTGATTCGCTAATCATCACGTGAGACTGCGAGTCCACGCAGATATTAGTTGGGTGGGTAACTCATTCTGAAATAAACTCTACTTTTCCACGAGGAAATATGGTTTAAAAGTAATAAAAAATGATGTTGTTTCAAATACATGATATGGACAAAAACCTTTTCCCTAGTTGTTCATTTTAAGAGGAAATATGTAATGATATTATTGTGAATAAATGAATGATACTTTATCATACAAACTTTTAAACATTTCAAAATACTTAGCAATTTTACTAAAGGAAAAAGAATAAAATAAAATAAAATAAGAATAATGGATTTAATAACCACACCACGTGAGGTTTTTGGAACCCATGCAGGTATTCGGGTTTACTGAGTTATTGCGTGAAATTGCGAATTCATATCGGTTAAATGAAATTTTTTAAGAAAATTTCATAAAAAATAAATTATAATGATATAACAGTCTTTTTCTCAACTTTATTTTAAAAGCGTAATAAAACCTTTATACTGCGAGGTTTAGAACTTCTGTAGGTAATTAAGGAGTCGATCCATCGGGCATGACTGCGAGTCTGCAATAGACAGATTTGTTTTCTTTTTAAGAGAAAAATTTTTAAAAGTACAAAAATATGTTATTTTGAAGTCAAAAATCAAATAAAAGTATTTTAAAAAAAAAAATAAAAGAAATGTTTTCAAGATAAAATAAAATAAGAGTAAGTAAGCGGAATTAAATTGTCTTTTGCAAATTAAAACACACCAACTCAATCTCAGAAAATTATTTTATTTGCAAAAAGTTAAATTATTTTCCAATTAACTTTCTCTTATTACAAAATTGCATAAAAAATTTTAAAATTAAAAAAAATATCAACCAACAGACACTCATTTCTAGTCCCGAACTACGTGGACTTTGATCCCCATCGCAGGGTACGTAGGCCCCAGGCTCTGATCCTGGGTCAAGTCCGCTTTTGTAAATAAATAAATATTTTCTAATTTATTTGGTGTTTTTTCCTTAATTTAATAAATATTTCCCAATTTATTTTCTCAATCCATTTTCCTCAGTTTGCTTAAATATCCTTAATTTTAATTTATTTTCTATATTTTGTCTCCCAAACTTTCTTAATTTCTTTTTCTCTACCCATTGTCTCGCATGTAAATTATAAAAGGAAAACCAAAATATTTTTAAAGCCATATTAATTTACACAATCAACGTAAGGTAACCGTTCTTAGGAACAGGTGTTGTGGGGTGCCTAACACCTTCCCCACGCACAATCGACTCCCGAATCCAACTCTGGTTAAGCAGACCATCATTTTCCTCTCAAATTTGGTTTCCCAAGATTTTCCTCAAAATTTTGGTGGCGACTCCTCACAAGTCGGTTTTCACTCGAAAACCAGATTTGTTCTCTGTTTTCTTTTCGTCGCATTTTTCCGGGTGCGACAGAGACCTTGAAATATTTGAAGAGGTTATGAAGTCTCAAGATGCAAATTTTTTGGAAAGAAGCTATACAAGATGAAATGGATTCAATTATAGAAAATAAAATTTGAAAATTAGTAGACCTTCCAACTGGTTCTAAAACCATTGGTTGTAAGTGAATTTTCAAAAATAAATTAAAAGTAGATGGATCCATAGATAAATTTAAAGCAAGGTTAGTTGCCGAAGGATTTACACAAAAAGAATGGATAAAGTATTTTGACATATATGTAATGGTTGCGAGAATTTTCACTATTAGAGTATTTATTGCATTGCTTCAATATGCAATCTTGTTATCCATCAAATGGATGTTAAAATACCTTTCCTTAATGGAGAATTGGAAGAAGAGGTGTATGTGACACAACCAGAAGGGTTTGTGGTTCTTGGTCAAGAACACAAAGTGTGTAAATTAATAAAATCTCTTTATGAATTTAAGCAAGCCCCTAAGTAATGGCACAAAAAATTTGATGAAGTAGTTCTAGCTAATGGGTTTAAAATTAATGAATCTGACAGGTGTGTTTATAGTAGATTTAAAATGGAAAATGTGTCATTATTTGTTTGTATGTAGATGATATATTAATCTTCGGTACTAGTTTAGATGAGGTAGAGAATATAAAAAAAATTCTTACATGATAACTTTGACATGAAAGATATGGGAGAAGGAGATGTCTTCCTAGGAATTAGAATCATTAGGGATAATAATTGGACGCTTGATGTATGCTATGACATGTATAAGACCAGATATAGCTTATGCTTCGGGAAGGCTAAGTAGATACACAAGCAATCCAAGTAAAGAGCATTGGTATGCTCTTCATAGAGTATTGAAGTACTTGAAAGGAACAAGTCATTATAGTTTAACCTATTGATGGAGAACGAATAGTTTTAAATAATTAAGATTTTAAATAAAAATATTTTATTAGATATTTAGATTATCTTTTAGATTTATTTTGAATTTATTAAGATTTATATTTTATCTTTCCTTTATTTATAGGATTTAGTTATTTAAATTATGATTTATCTTTTGTTTATATTTAAGATATTTTGAAAAGATATATCTTATCTTAGGATTTTAGTAGGACTAAGAATTAAGTTCTACAAATAAGAGCCTCATTACTTATTTGTATGAAGATTTAATTATTGATTTGAGTTATAGTTTGAGTGAATTCTCTCTCTCCTTCAAAGTTCTCCATTCTCTTTCTTAAGTTCTTCATTTTCTCCCTTCTTTGAGTTCTTTTCTCTCTTCCTTTTTTATTCTCCCTATGGAAAGTTGCAGAAATCAATGAGCTATGGGTATATGGTGTCAAAAACATTAATGAGGATGGGATTGAAACTTATTAAATCATGATCACCAATGATAGAAACCCTACTCATACTTAATTGATGTCAAGTATTGAGTTCAAAGGTGAGAGTACACTATTAGATTGATTGCAAATATATGAAATATTATCTATCTATATCAAGGTTGAAAAGTGCTTGGTTACCATGGATTTAAAGGAAGACTGAATTTTAACTCTTAATAGATTTGTAAGCATATATTGTCTACCTATATCAGAGTAAAGTGGGGTCACTTCAGGGAGTGCAAGGGCTTAACTCTCAAACTCTCATGAAAAGGATACAAAACACAAGACCACATTAAAAAATGTCTACTAAAAATGGCATACAATGATTCGAAATCTTATGCGTAAATCATGCATGCCTATTCAAATGGATTAATTGGTTCAAAACTTGTTTACCATATTAATTCGGATGGATGAAACCATGTCTTACTAAGTAAAGGTTCAGGTCTTTAAGATATCTTTACCGAAAACATGAGATTTCCAAAATCCAAAATGATAAGAGTTTGTCTTTAAAATAGTTCATTTTGAAAATGGTGGGTATTGTGAGAAAATTTTTAAAATAAAAAGGTGTCTCTTAAAGGATTCATGAATTAATTACGACTCTTGAAATAATTCATGGAAAGTCACAATGTTAATTAAATATGAAAGGAAGTGACTTTTGCCTAAATTCATGAATTTTTATAATGTATATACATTGGTTAATATATATGTTTTTTTATTAAAAGAGTCATGTTACTTCAAGAAGTGTCTCTTCATTCTCTATAAATAGCTCTCAATCTTCCATTATTTAAAACATTCCAATTTTATTCATTCACATTTCTTTCAACATACACAAACTCACTTGCCTTTATCTTTAGTGTACAAAGGATAAAAAGTAAATTACCACTTTATAAAAGTCATTGTTGTCAAAGCTTGAGTTTTGGAAGTGCAACTCCTACTCAAAGGTCTTCATTGAATCGTATAGGAAATTCGCTACTAACCCAAGTTGTACCCATGATTTGGAAATTGGTGTAGACGAATTAAGTTCAAAGGAAAGTGTTGCCTATGCCTCAAAAACTTGTACACAACTTTTTCTCCAATCTCCTTTTCTTCTACACTTCAAAAATCCATTACCATTTTTTAAAAGTCATTGTTGTGGAGACTTGAGTTTTGGAAGTGTAACATCTACTTAAGGGCTTTCATTGTATTTTGTAGGAAATTCGCTACTAATCTAAGTTGTACTCAAGATTTGGAAATTGGTTGGGACAAATCAAGCTTAAAGGAAAGTGTTGTCTACGCCTTAAAGACTTGTACACAATTTTTTCTCCAATCTCTTCTTCTTCTACACTTCAAAGATCCATTCCTTCCAACATATGGTTTACCCAGCGATTGAGATGGTGATTTCAAATGGACAAGACTTAAATTATAGAACTTGAAAAGATATATATATATATATAATATATATATTATACACATATACATATTTTCATCTTTATCAAATCTAACTTCAATTTATTTTTGAATCATCAATAACTTCGTCTAAGTGGCTTCATTCACCACATTAGTGGCGGCCCAGGTATTTCATCCCACATCTCCTGGAATTTTCATTCGAGGACCACAAGGAGTGGCCATTCCTATTGGAATCGAATGTTAATATTCCAAATTGCAACCAAACATTGCCATGGAATGGAAGCAGCCCTCATTCCGTTCTACAAAGTAATAATTCTCTTCAACCAAACAATGCATTATATATAGAACTTGAAGATATGCATTATATATATATACACACATGCACCTCTACATATTCTCATCTTTTTTTTTTTGTCGAAAATTGGACTATGCATTAATTACGATTCTAAATACGTAAATAGGGTTCAAAGATACATAACCACACAACAGACAGTACAAAGAAAACTTACAAAATACAAAACATCACACCAGAAAACATACAAAGAAACACAACAGCAATAAACCAGGTTAAAGCACACAATCGTTTTTAGCCAATGCCCATACACGGTTAAGAGTGATGTACACCAGTGTTGAATTTATCTTCCTGTAAAAAAAGAGCCAGAGGGTGGTGGTATAGTAAACCAACCCGAAGGCTCGGCTGATTTATTCACTTGGCGAGGAACCGGGGAGAAGGAGACACGAGGAAGAGAACTCTTTATACTGATGATATCTATCCTCCACAATGCCTTGACATAACCAGTGAGAGTTGTCCACCTTGTCTGTAACCACAGCCTCCAAGAGAGTTTTACAGTCCATCTCCACACATAGGTCCATATTAGAAAAAAAAAATACTTGGCAAGTCTATAAGTGCTAACCTGACAGCTATAGCTTCTGAAGCAAAAGCAGAAGGTTGCTTCAATTCTGATTCCTAGGCCACACAAAAAAGTACAGTCCCAATCTCTACAGACAACACCAATTCTAGCAGAGTTATATCTGCTACCAAAAGTACCATCACAATTTATTTTGATACTACCAGAAGTTGGTGGGGACCCAAAAAAAGGAAGGAGATTGGCCAATTAAGGAAGTGCTTGTGGATGCAATACCTGAGGTTCCCAAAGAATTCTAGTATTCGGCTGCTAAGTTTTGGGTTAAATTAATCACCTGGACAGGGTTGGGAAATTTGCCTTCAAAAATAAACTCACAACGAGTTCTCCAAATATACCAGCACATATAAGCAATCACAGACTTGCCATAATCATCTACTCTATTAGAGTGTATTAAAAAATTACAAAGCCAGGTATCAAACCTTGTAATCATTGACGAATGATTTCTGAAGGTAAATGAACATCCAAACCAGCACCGTTGAACCCATGGACATAATAGTAGAAGGTTTTCAATGGTTTCAGCCTCCGTTTGACAGATTAGACACATTGGAGATGGACTGCATTTTTTCCTGAACGGAGCCTCCTTTGTTGCTAGAACATCCGAGCAAAGTACGCCAAAGAAAAAGTTTAAACTTTGGATTTACATGTGAAGACCAGATTCTAGATCAGAGTTTATGGTGTACAATATCTGAAGAACTCGGAGTAAGTGAGCCTCCCTGTTATGTCGATTCCGAGCTGTATAATAACCATATCACTCTGTAACAACCATCATTGTGAAATTCCTAAATGAGCAAATCTTCCCGGGCAATCACTAGCAAAGGTATTTTTGTGATTAATTCTACTGCAGTGGGTGAGATAAAGTCATGAATTAAAGATAAATCCCATTTGTTTTGGCTTATTAGCTGGCTCACTCATAAATTCGATAAAGAATCAGGAACAGATGCTGAATAAAGTACTTTCTCTACAAGTTCAGGGATCCACACATCATGCCACACACTAATTGATTCTCCATTGTTTACACACCAACATAATTCTTCCTACAACAAAGCTCTACCCTCCAGAATACTCGTCCATGCCCCAGATGCTCAATTACCCTTTTGTGCTTGAAGAAAGGAACAATGAGGGAAATAAATTCCTTGTAACATGTTAGACCAAAGATCATCAAGTTGATGCAAGAGTCGCCATGCTATTTTTGCTTAAAGTCCATGAAATCACAGAATCCCAAACCCCCTTCCTTTTTAGACACGGTGAGTTTGTTCCATGCTTTCTCTTACAGGATCAAAGATGTGAAATAATGAATTGACTTGTGTTGAAAAATAAGAGAAGGTTCTTACATATATATACACATGCTCTGTTACAGAACTATTAGCAAAATATAAACAAAAATAAATATTCTAGCTAATTCTATAATGGCCTAAAACAAACAAGGGAAAACTACCCTTTTTCTCTAATATCATCTAATACCCCCACCCCAAAAAAAGCTGGAGAATGGATATATGCCATTCCTAGTTATTGGAGAATAAAATCTTAATTTATTTCTAAAAATTAGTTAGGATATTATTTTATCCTTTTATGTGATTATCTTATCTCTTAATTTTCTTTTATTTAGGGATTAGATATGAAATAGTTATTGTATTTTATTTTCCCCCTGATTTTCTTCATATTTCTCGATTGAATAATGCTCAACCAGTCCATATATGTAGTTGGTTTGCTTTGAATATATCATTGGATTATTCTTAAGCTTGTTCATGGTATTGGAGCTGCCTCTTTGAACAGAAAGAGAATGATCAACTTCGGCTCCATGAGTGCATTGAATGTTGAGTCCGACAACTCCATAGTCAGCTCAACAAACGACGCACGCCAAGGCATGGGTCGAGCTCCTAATGCTTCAGCCGGCGCCAAAGGTTCCTTCTCTACCCTGGGAAGTGCCAAAAGTCCACAGCAGAGTATCACCAATCACCGATTCAACGGTGATAATTATTTGTAGTGGTCACACAGTGTTTTGATGTTCTTAAGGGGAAAGAGAAAGGAGAAGTACCTCACCAATGAATTGGAGCAGCCAGACGCTACAGGCTTTGCGTACGAGACCTAGGTAGCCGAGAATAACCAGGTAATGACATGGTTATGCCAGTCAATGACTCCCAAAATTGTAGAGGATTATTTGCTTGTGAAGACAGCCCAGGAAATTTGGGAGAGCGTGAAGCAAACTTACTCCACAATGGAGAACACCGTTGCCTTGTTCCAGATTAAGAGCCTCCTGTGTGAAACTAAGCAGGGGGATAAATCAATAACACAATACTACACCTCTCTTGTTAAACTCTGGAAAAAATTAGACATTTAGACTCCCACCAATGGAAGTGTGCAGAAGACATGGCCTTGTATAAAAGGCTGGTGGATAGGGAATGTGTTTATGAATTCCTTCTCGGACTCAATGCTGTCTATGATGAAGTAAGAGGATGAATTATGTCATCTAAGCCACTGCCTTCTCTGCGTGAGACTGTAAATCAAGTCAAATGCGAAGAAAGTTAGAAGTAACTTGTGTATGGGACTCTTCAAACCATCACACCAGATTCTTCAGCCATGGCTGTTAAGAGAGGTTCTGGACATGATGACCGAAAAAAACAGGGAAGCTCTGGTGTGACCATTGTCAGAAATCTGGACATACCAGAGACAACTGTTGGAAGATCCATGGGAACCCACCACATCTCAAGTGCAAGTCCAAATCTAATGGTAAAGGATTTGCTGCTGTTAGTACTGATAAAGCAGAGGAAGAAAAACCTCAATTGACAAAGGAAGAATTGGAGATACTTAAAAGGATTCTGAGCAGGAGTGAGCAGAAATTTGGTAACTTTGGTAGTTGCAACCTTGTTCAGTCAGGTAAAGAATATTTGTTACTTAGCACCAACTCATCTACTGACAGCACTTGGATTGTGGACTCTGGGGCAAAGGATCATGTAATTGGTAATGCTAAATTATTTAGTGAATTCAAAAAATGCACAATAGAAAGAAGAGTCAAGGTAGCTAATGGAAAATATGCTAAAGTAAGGGGAATTGGTAAAGTAGTTCTGGGTAATGGATTGGTACTCAGAGATGTGTTATTTGTACCTGACGTTGACTATAATTTACTCTCTATAAAGAAATTCTTGGAAGAGAATAATTGTATAGCTACTTTTGAACTTGACTGTTGTTATTTTCAGGATTTGGAGTCGGGGAAGAGGATTGGCAATGCTAAGGAATTTGATGGACTTTACTACCTAGAAAGAGAATATAGATTTAGGCCTAATTAAGCTAGCTTATGTTCATACCAACCATCAAGTTGCTGACTTACTCACAAAGGCACTTCTAGGAGCATGTTTTGAGGAGTTGAGTCACAAGTTGGGAATGCTGAACATTTACTCTCCAACTTGAGGGGGAGTGTTTGAGAATAAAATCTTAATTTATTTCTTCAAATTAGTTAGGATATTATTTTATCCTTTTATGTGATTATCTTATCTCTTAATTTCCTTTTATTTAGGGATTAGTTATGACATAGTTATTGTATTTTATTTTTCCCTTATTTTCTCCATATTTCTCGAACTAAATAACGCTCAACCAGTCCATATATGTACTCGGTTTACTTTGAATATATCATTGGATTATTCTCAAGCTTGTTTAGCTTTGAAAGTAACGTATGAAAGGGAGCATAATATAAAGACTTAGTGTAGATATCCGCAATCTGATATGTAGTTTTGAGAGGTAACAAGTGAAAAATGCCCGATTGAGATTTCTCACGAATAATATAACAATCTAACTCAATATGCTTAGAATGCTCATGAAAAGTAGGATTAGTAGCAATGTGTAAGGCGGACTGGTTGTCACAATATAAAAGAACAGTTGTAGGAAGTGAAATGTGTAAATCAGTCAACAAATACAAAGCCATTGAATCTCACAGGCTGTAGAAGCAAGAGCTTTATATTCTACCTCATATGAAGAACAAGAAATCGTACTTTGTTTCTTGGACCTCCATGAGATAAGAGCATGATCAAGAAAGATACAAAAACCAGTCACAGAATGTGAAACGATCCATAGCCCCCTCAATAATTCCATGTAACCCCTCTCCCATAACCCCCTCAATAATTCCATGTAACTCCCTCTCCCATAACCCCCTCAATAATTCCCATAATTCCTCATCAAAATCCATATGTTTTATGCCTCTAGAAACTAGTATAAAATGAGGTCATTTCCCTTGTGTTGAACATCGAAGAGCAATTGAAGAAAACAGAGTTCATTTTACAATTTTGGTTTTTGTGCCATTTTGGTATCAGAGAGAGGTTAGAGAGTGTCCAGAAGCCGAGTAGAGTGAGAGAGCAGTCAGAAAGTCATCTGAAAGTGAGCAGCCACCACCGCTGCCACCGCCGCCGCCGAAATCCATTTCCGGTCACTGTTCAGGGAAACGGACATCACCATCGAGCTCGGAAGGTCGGAAAACCTCAGACTGGAGATTTTCTCTGCCGTTTGACACATCACGCACCCTCACACGCCTCTAAAGGAAGACCACGCGTCGATGATATTCTCCACGCGCCGTCCACGCGCCTGTTGGAGGTTGAAGATGATGACATCATCTGCCACGTCATCCTGACCCGTCTAGTCATCGACAGATCAGCCACCCTATGTCTACCACGTGTCATTTCTGCCACATCACCCTGCCCAGTCAGCCAAACTTCTAATATTCACAGTTTGACCCCTAAACTCTTCCCTATTTATATATTTGACCCTATACTTTTCATATTTATATTTTAGCCCCTAAACTATCATAAATTACATTTTGACCCCATAACTTTCTAACATTTCAAATTTGCCCCTAAACTTTTCAAAATTGCAATTTACCCCATATTTTTCCAAAATTATAGTTCTACCTCACACTTTCTTAAAATTCCTTTGCCACCCCTATACCCCATAAAATTACCTTTTCACCCCTATACTTTTTAATTATTTTTGCCTAAGTCCTAACCTTGCAGAAAAGATAAAAAAAAAATGCCTCCAAAATGCAGGAATGTACAAGATGTTGCGATGGACGAGATAAGACGTCGAATACAAGAGTTAGAGGTTACCGTAGAAATGTAGCGAGCTTTGCTAGAAACTCACAGAGAAAACCTAAAAGGTGATTCGAGTAGCAGCAGTTCGTCATCCACTGACAACCACCGCCGTCCTCAACAACAACCATTCCGCCCTAGTGATATCAAAGTAGACATTCCTAAATTTGAGGGAAGACTCCAGCCAGATGAGTTTGTAGATTGGCTTCAAACTGTTGAGCGAGTATTTGAATATAAGGAGATTCCAGATGGATAGAAAGTCAAGATTATCGCCCTTAAACTTAAGAAGCATGCTTCCATATGGTAGGAAAACCTCAAATGGAAGTGAGTATGAGAGGGAAAGTACAAGATTGAGACCTGGGAGAAAATGAGATAACAGCTCACCAGGAAGTTCTTACCGGAACATTACCACCAGGATAATTTTATCCAATTGTAGAATCTCTGACAGAGGTCCTTGTCTGTAAAAGAATACACCAGAGAGTTTGAAAAACTTATGATGAAGTGTGACATATAAGAAAAAGAGGAACAAACGATAGCTCGTTATCTTGCAGGGTTAAACACTGACATCAGTCGTCCAGTTCAGCTTCAGCAGTATTGGACTTTGGATAATGTGATTCGCCTAGCCATCCATATTGAGAAGCAAACGCCCAAGAGGACTTCTTTTCAACCTTCTTCCTCTAGGGGTTATTTTGATGGTCGTAAGACAGAATTTCAGCAGCCCAATTCATCAGGCAAGCCGCAACCTAGCACTACACGCAAGTCTCCACTAAATACTGTCAAGGCTTCTAGCTCTAAAGCACCTAGATGCTTTAAATGCCAAGGATTTGGCCACATCGCCTCAGACTGTCCTACTCGTAGGATTGTCACCATTAGAGAAGGGCAAGTTTATAAAGCACCTGAGGAAGATGAAGAGGAGACTACATTTTATGAAACCGAACCGGTATATGACGAGGAGATTACGCTTGCAGATTAGGGAGAGGCTTTGGTTATTAGACAAAGTCTGCATGCAGCTGTAGTTAAGGAAGAACCCTTGCTACGATGCAACATTTTTCACATCCGCTGCACTGCCCAGGGAAAATTTTGTAATGTCATCATTGACAGTGGGAGCTGTGAAAATGTAGTGTCTGACTACATGGTGCAGAAATTGCAGCTACCAACGCATGACCATCTGCATCCTTACAAGCTTCACTGGCTTAATACTGGAAGCGAGGTAAAAATCTCTAAGCAATGCCTTGTTACTTTCTCTATTGGGAACAGGTATTGTGACGATGTTTTGTGTGATGTTGTTCCCATGGATGCATGCCACCTTCTTTTGGGGAGACCATGGCAATATGATCGATATGCTTTGCATGATGGACGTACAAACACCTACTCTTTCACTAAAGATGGTGTCAAGATCAAGCTAGCGCCTCTACCGCCTCTACCGCCTAGTGAGTTTAGCAAAGCCTCGACAGAAGCTAAACCATTGGTAACTTTGATGACCAAGGAAGAGTTCAAGGTGATGAAATATGAAGCCCAGACGATGAGTTTCATACTGGTACTCGAGGCAAACAGTGGGTCCACTATCTCGCCAGGAGTTATGCCCTTATTATCCGAGTTTCCAGACATGATAGTTGATGAGATACTACCCGGGTTGCCACCCATGCGAGACATACAGCACGCCATTGATTTTGTTCCAGGAGCAGTCATTCTTAACAAGCCTGCTTATAGGATGAGTCCTCAGGAACATGCCAAAGTCCAGCGACAAGTTGAAGAGCTACTGAAGAAAGGGCTGGTTCGGGAAAGTGTTAGCCCTTACGCTATACTTGTTCTACTAGTACCCAAGAAAGATGGGAGTTGGAGAATGTGCATTGATTACCGAGCTATTAACAAAATTACTATCAAGTATCGGTTTCCGATACCCCGGCTTGATGACATGTTAGACCAGCTGCATGGTGCCACTACCTTTTCCAAGATTGACCTTCATAGTGGGTATCACCAAATTCGGATTCGGCCAGGAGATGAATGAAAGACCGCATTCAAGACAAGAGATGACTTGTATGGGTGGAATGTGATACCTTTTGGACTAACCAATGCCTCTAGCACATTCATGCGCCTGATGAATCAGGTATTGCGACCCTTCACTGGCAAATTTGTTGTTGTTTACTTTGACGATATTCTTATTTATAACAAGAGTCAGGAAGAACACTTTGATCACTTACGGCAAGTCTTGCAAGCCCTACGAGACCAAAAGCTTTTTGCCAATCTAAAGAAGTGAACCTTTTTCACCAATGAAGTTGTTTTCTTGGGGTACATCATCACCACAAAAAGTGTTTGAGTTGATCCGAGTAAAGTTGAAGCCATTAATAGCTGGCCAGTTCCAAGATCTCTTCATGAAGTTTGAAGCTTCCATGGATTAGCTTCTTTCTACAAGAGGTTCATCCGCAATTTTAGTTCTATCGCTGCACCCCTCATAGATTGTAGCAAGAGAGACAAATTTCAATGGACAAAGCAAGCTCAGAGGAGTTTTGAGGAGTTAAAGAAGAGGTTGACTGAAGCTCCCATCTTAGCTCTTCCAAATTTTGACCAGGTGTTCGAGGTTAGCTGTGATGCCTCCAACACTGGAATTGGGGCTGTCTTAAGCTAGGAAGGCCATCTCATTGCCTTTTTCAGTGAGAAACTCAATGATGCCAAACTCAGTTATTCTACTTATGATAAAGAATTCTATGCCATTGTCCGAGCCCTGCAACATTGGAGTCACTATCTCCTGACCAAAGAGTTCATACTTTTTTCGGATCATGAAGCCCTAAAGTATTTGAACTCTCAACAAAAGATCAGCAACAAACATGCCTGTTGGAGTGAAATCTTGCAGTCTTATCCTTTCCTCATTAAGCATAAAGCTGGAATTTTAAACTTTGTAGCTGATACTCTTAGCGGTCGTCATGTTTTGCTAACAACAATGCAGGCCAAAGTTATTGGTTTTGGACTTGTCAAGGAGCTATACCAGGATGACCCTAATTTCCATGGAGTGTGGGAAGCTACTGTCGATCAATCATTCCACCAGTATTACCGACATGATGGGTTTCTATTTCGAGGTAAAACCTTATGCATTCTTCAGGGTTCTTTGAGGGAGGCGATAATTTGGGAAGCTCACGATAGAGGATTAGCTGGTCATTTTGGCAGAGACAAGACAGTTGATCTGGTCAAAGAGAATTTCTATTGGCCAAGGCTTGAATGAGATGTCAACCGGCATATACAGCGATGCCGCATATGTCATTTGGCTAAGAAGAAAGGGCAAAATACAGGATTACACATGCCGCTGTCGGTTCCAAAAGCTCCATGGAAAGATGTGAGTATGGATTTTGTTCTTGGTTTACCCCGAACACAGAGGCAAAAAGATTCCATCATGGTTGTTGTGGATCAATTTTCAAAGATGACCAATTTCATTTAATGCCAGAAAAGTAATGATGCAGTTCAAGTTGCAGATTTGTACTTTAAAGAGATCGTCCGTATCCATGGCATTCCTAAGACTATCACCTCTGATCGTGATGTCAAGTTTCTCAGCCACTTTTGGCGGACGTTATGGAAGAAGATGGGAACTAAGCTCTAATTTAGCAACGCTGGCCATCCACAGACGGACGGTCAAACTGAAGCTATTAACAGAGTTTTGGGAAATCTTCTTTGAAGTTTCGTGGGGAAGAATTTGAAGCAATGGGACCTTGTTCTTGCTCAAGTTGAATTTGCCTACAATAATTATGTTAATCAAGCAACTGGGAAGTGTCCGTTTGAAGTTGTTTACGACGCTCGTCCCCTTAGTCCACTAGACTTGACCCGTTCACTTGATAAGCAGCAGTATAGTTCTGATGCAGATCAAAGGGCTAAGGAAATCAAGAAGTTGCATGAAAAAGTTCGTGAAAGAATCTAGAAGCAGAATTTCAAACTCAAGACACAGCGAGACAAGCATCGGAAGCAATAGATATTTAATGTGGGAGACTTGATTTGGATACATCTAAGAAAAAAGCGTTTTCCTAAAGAAACCAATGCCAAGTTGTCTCCTAGAGCTGATGGTCCTTTCAAGATTGTACAAAAGATCAACAACAATGCTTATAAGGTTGAATTGCCTAGTGCTTATGGAGTTTCTGCCACTTTCAACGTTGCTGACTTATCACCCTATCTGGATGATGATGCAGACTTTGACTCGAGGGCGAGTTCCGTCTAACCCGGGGAGGTTGAAACGGTCCATAACCCCCTCAATAATTCCATGTAACCCCTCTCCCATAACCCCCTCAATAATTCCATGTAACTCCCTCTCCCATACCTCCCTCAATAATTCCCATAATTCCTCATCAAACTCCATACGTTTTATGCCTCTAGAAACTAATATAAAAGGAGGTCATTTCCCTTGTGTTGAACATCGAAGAGGAATTGAAGAAAATATAGTCCATTTTACAGTTTTGGTTTCTGTGCCAGAATGCCTTTGATCAATACAACCGGCCCAATCAGAATCCTTAAAAGCTTTCAGACGAAAATATGATGTACTAGGATAGAAAAGTCCTCAACTAGGAGCAGACTTAATGTATCTAAGAATTCAGTGAGTTGCTTGAAGGTGGATAGTAGTGGGAGCACTCATAAATTGGTTAAGCTGTTGAATTGAGAAAGCAAGATTAGACCTGGTGGTGGTTAAGTATAAGAGATGACCAATTAAAGTGTGATAAACATTAGCATTAGGAAGAGGAGTGCCACTATCTTTAGAAAGTTGAAGATGCCAATGCATAGGGGTTTTGGAAGGCTTACAATCAAGAAAACCAGTGTCAGAGAGAATTTCTAAAGGAAATTTTCACTAACAAAGAAATATATCATGCTGAGATCGAGCTATTTCAAGACCTAAGAAAAATTTAAGATCACCAAGGTCCTTCATTTTGAAAGACTGATCTAAGTAAGTCTTGATGTGATTGATTTCAACTAAATCATCACCAGTAAGGATAATAACATCCACATAAACCAAGAGAGCAGTAAAAGAGGAATTAGTCTTTTTGACAAAAAGAGAATAGTCAAATTTTGGATTGTGAATAGCCACATGAAATCAAGGCTTGAGATAGCTTAGAATACCATTGATGACTAGCCTGTTTCAAACCATAGAGAGGCTTATGTGAACAACAAACCATATGAGGATTAGGTGCAGAAATACTAGGAGGCAAGGACATGTAAACTTCCTCATCAAGATCACAATGCAAAAAGGCGTTGTTAACATCTAGTTGCTGTAAATGCCAACATACGTTTAGTAGCTGCTAGAGCAAGTACTAAACAAACTATAGTGAGCTTAGCAATTGAAGAAAAAGTATCAAGATAATCTACTCCCTCTGTTTGTGTATATCCTTTAGCAACAAGACAAGCCTCGTATCTTTCAATAGAGCCATAAACTTTATGTTTTATTTTGTACACCCACTTACAACCTATGGCACCTTTTGGTAGGAGGGAATGGGAATGGGTGAGAGAATAGAGAATGACTAGCGATTGGTATGAGGGAGTAATGATGGATGGGAATGAAGAACTCCCTCATATGTGGGAATCCCCAAACCCATGGGGACCCATGGGAATGGAGGATGAAGCTTGGGAATAAAATTTTTGGGACAAAAATACCTACAGTCACCGGTGAACTTTCTTAGCCCACCACCACTAGCGAACCTCTGTAGTCCACCACCACCAGCAAACCTCAACCATAGTCGCCACCACCAGCTAACCTCCTCAATAATTCACCATCACTGGCGGCTTCTTCCTCTTCTTCTTTCCCCCCTCTCCCTTTTGTCTTGCTCGAATTTGAGAATCTTGTGGATCTGTTCTTCACACACCTTTGTTTCGAACTCAGAGACCTCTAATGTTTGTGATGAAATGTCATGCCACTTGACAAAGAGCTTCTTCAACAGTTCAAGCTTCTTTACGCCGTCATACTTGTGAATGAAGAGAGAGAACTTGGTGTGGATCTGGCTGCTTGGTGACTTCCTCCACTGCTCCTGCTCCATGTCTAAGGCAAGACACCCTGAGTTTGAGATGTTGTCTTCCACAGCTTACCTAAATCGGCGATCTGAGATGATTTTTTTTTTTTGGAAATTGGCATGTCTGTGTCTATTTTTGAGAGATGTAAATGGAGGAAGGAGGAGTGGCGGATGAGGAATATGATGGTGGTGGTGGTGACCAGCAAGGAAAGAAGAAAGGAGGAAGGAGGGTGGCCGGCAGGAGTAAGAAAGGAGGATGATGGAGAGATTTTTTTTTTTGTGTTAAATATGAGGTATTTGAGTCATTTCCTAAATTTTTTTGGTCTCTTTTTTTTGTTATTCCTATCATATTTCCTAACATACCAAATATATATTTAAAATCTATTTCCATTCCCAATAACAGTCCTATTCCTATTCCATCAAAAATCATTTTGTGTGCCAAACTGGGCCTATGGGTTGCTTCCCAGGAGGTAAATTGGTTAATACCCAAATATTGTTCTGTTGTAAGGTATCAAGTTCAGCATCCAATGCTTTTCTCCAAACCTCATGATTAACAGCTTGATGGGATGTTTTTGGCTTAGTGTAGAGAGAAATAGAAAGAGCAAAATGTTTGTCTTTAGGAGACAAATGATTATAAGAAATGACACAAGATAATAATTATTTGATTTTATATGAAAAATTTTTTATATGATTTTAGTTTATTTTCATATGATAATAATTATTATTATTTACTAAAAAAAAATAGGTCGACCCTATTGACATAGGGTCCTAGATCCACCACTGGTGACACATCAAGTTCAATAATGGAGATCAAGATCTGTAATCAAATTCTGAGTAGATTCTTCTGGGGTAATGTCCTGGACAAGGAACATGTCCATATGATCTCATAGCACAAAATTTGGTGCCCCAAGTCAATGAGGCTAGAATAGAAAACTTTAAAAAAAAAATCCAGCATTGTTGGTAAATCAACTGTGAAAATTATGTCATGGCCACCAAAAAGGGAAAAAAAAACATAACTTCGAAAATAATGTCAGGAAAGAACAGCATGGCGGGATAGGTCTTCCATGAAAAAAGTATCGTCTGGACAGGAGAGGATTTTAATTCAATTTCCTCTTGCATTATGGAGAGGAACCTCCATTTTTTTTAATTGAGAGAAGAACCTCCTTTTAAAAACAAGGCCTTTTAGTTTTTCTTTTTTTAAATTTATGTTTTATAATTAAGATGATTTTTTTATGAGATAATTAAACTGATTATTGATTCAAAACAGGTATAGAGTATTGAATGGGTGATAATCAAATATATATTTTTAATGTTAAATTATTAAAATTTTATATATTTTCAGTTTTATATATTAAAATTCTAACACACCGGATAAATATTAATAAATTTTAAATATTTAATTATTAATTCTATATTTTAAGATAGTTCAATTCTTTTAAATCTTATAAAATATAAAATTTATAACAAACCGTATTAAATAGTATAATTTATTTTGCAAACTATCAAAAATTTTTCTACTAAAATATACAAAAAATCTGAAAAGAAATATTTAAACCATCTATTGTTTGTACCCTGAAAAATAATATAATGACGAAGACGAAGACGATAATTATGACGATGATGATTATGATGATTATTATTATTATTAAATGTTAAATAATTATAGAAAGAATATAGTAGATACTATATGTTTCATTTTTCGTTCAATTGAAAAGAAAAACTTTTACTTTCCTCCTAACAAATATTCTTGTATGTATCCTAGCCGGCTACCGCGAAATTCTTTTGTGAATTAAGAAATAAAAAAAAAATCGTTCTTGTACATATTTTCTTATTATTGGGATTTAAAATGATTATTTTATTATATTTTATTATTATTAATAATAATTTAAATAAATTTCATTTACATTTTATTCCATTTTATTAAATTGATTCACAGTCATTTATATTCTTATACCCATAAAAAAATTTCATTCACCAACCAAAAGGCCATTACAATCATTTACAATCATTTGACAAGTCGCTCCTATATTATTTCATCTAATCAAACTCATACAACAAAACATTTATTCATTTGTTTTTTTTTTTAAGTAGAAAAATGTCAACCAAATGCTCACCAATGTTAAGAATGTCTCAAGACTCAAAAAATACTTATAGAAATACCTTCTAATAAGGTTCTCATATTTGTGGCAAAATTCAAATTCATACCCTTTTCGGGAATACTTCCCATCTTTGTCAATTGAATCCAAAGAAATATTTATTTCTATGATACATAATACAAGGACCGTACTTCATTATGCAGCTTTCCAAGAAGAAAGTTGCGGAGTGTCAGCTTCTTTCCATGTAGCTATTCCAACACCAGATCTATCACCCTTGACGACATCAGCGGCAGCAAAAGACTCCAGCTCAGCCAATTCTGCAGGAGTAAGTTTAACAGACAGAGCCCCAATGTTTTGATTCAGGTTCTCAATTTTGGTGGTTCCAGGTATGGGGCACACATCGTTTCCCTGATGATGAACCCAGGCCAATGCTAGCTGGGACGTAGTGCATCCCTTCCTTGTAGCCATTTCACTAAGCCTCTCAAATATAATCTTATTATGCTCCAGGTTTTCAGGTTGAAATCTAGGCAAACGCTGCAATAAATGTATGTAGTGCATTTAGAAAGACAATGACCGAAGAGGAATCTGGATCCTTTGAAGTCTGTGAAGTTGGTGAATTTCAACGTAAAACACTAACACTCTAGCTTATCTTTCTTTATATTATACAAGACAAAATTTATATATAACACAGAGTATTAGTACTATGGGGTGCAATCATACTAACACTGATGTACTGGATCCCATCAGAAGTATTAGTATTGTGATTTGAAATTCGCATGCTTTAAAGACTCAAATTTTAGATGATCCATTTCAGACAAAAGAAAGATGATGAAATTTTATCTTTGAAATTAACCTACTTTACAGACTCAAACTTTAGAGTATGACTCATTTCTTAAATTCCATATAATGGATAATGAAATATGTCTAGTTAAATATAAAATTTATAGCAAGTTACAATATTCATATGTCATGAATAATGTTCATTCTTTAAACTCTGTGCAATACATGAGGAATTGAGATCAATTTATATGCAAATGTAATTATAAAATCCACAAAAAAATTATAATAAACTAATTCCACAATGACATTTAACAATCATTCAAGTTTTTAATGGTATAACTACAACTGAAATTTCTGAGGAAAAGTAAGGTCAGGAACAAACCTTACGAAAGTCATTTTGTGAAAAGCTTTGAACCACCTTTGTTCCTGATGAAAAGAATCCTCGCCCAAGAGGACTGTATGCTACAATTCCAATGCCAAGCTCCCTAAGAATATCACAAATGCAAAATTAGAGGTCACAAAAACTAGTAATTAATTGTTCATCAAAAGCAAGAATATCACAAATGAATATTATCATTAGAATTTTCTAATGGTTCAAGCTTCACCTGCAAGTTGGAACTATTTCTTCCTCCACATCTCTTGACCATAAGGACCACTCCAACTGCACAGCTGTTATAGGATGAACAGCATGTGCTCTTCTAATTGTTGAGGCCGAGGCCTCAGACAAACCAATGTATTTTATTTTTCCCTCCTCAACAAGTTTCTTAAGTTCCCCAATCTTACAAAAAATAATACAGAAATAAGTTAACAGTTATAGATCATACACGTGGATTTTTATACATGTAACAGCTTGAAAAAGTACAGAACATCTTAATTTTCCTCGACTTAAAGTTATCATACCATGCACATGTTGAAATGGATGCATGTTAATTACTGACCAATTGTATGTTCCATGTATCAAAGTTTCAAAAATATATTATAGAAGATAAAACAGAGATTGACAAAGCACTCTAAGTCACAGATAAACAGAGATATATCATCAAAGAGAATTGTCATATAATAAAGTATACATTGATAGTGAATGACCTAAGAACATATGTTGCACCAAACTCTACAATTTTAAGATTAGGTGAGTTGATATATTTAAACCCTGACTATGTTTCTTTATAGCCAGTTCCAAGCCTATGCAAAGGAAAAGAGTTGTGTAAGGCCTTCGACAATACACATAAAACTCTATCAAATTTTTATAACATGGATCAGGTGAGCTGATATATTTGGGTTTAGTAAGTATCCCTTACCATACGCCATCCCCATTCCTCACTTCCTAGGTCATTGATGTCCTGTGTAACCCAATAAAAAAGTATAGGAAGATAATATGGAGTGAACTAGTAAACTCCCATAACATAAAATGGGACAGATAGAGTGAACGAAGAAGAAAGCACTTGATTTCACAAATCATAGAGAAAAGAAAAGTGTTCCCAACTAGCATGGTCAAAATGACGATAAGTGAAAGGAACTTAAATAAATATTCCATTATCATAAAGATTAAGGGCCGTTTGTTTAGACTCTCTAGAAAAGTGATTTTCAGATTTAAAAAAAGTGATTAATTATTTAGAGATTTTATAAAAAGTAAAAATTATTGTGTTTGATCAAAATAAAAAAAATATTTTTTAAATTGTTTAGCAATTAAAGTAGGTGATATAAACTTAAATATAATATTCCATTATTATAAAAATTAAGGGCCGTTTGTTTAAACTTTATAGAAAAGTGATCTTTAAATTGTTTAAAAAAAGTCATTAATTATTTAGAGATTTTATGAAAAGTAGAAATTATTTTATGTTTGATTAAAATAAAAAAATATTTTTTAAATTGTGTAGCAATTAAAGTAGGTGATAGAACATGAAAGAGAAAATAGAAATTTATATTACAATATTCTCTTAAAGCTAAATATTATTATTTTTAAAGTTAGTTCAATGTATCTTAGCCTCTTTTACTTTTTTTTCCTCTCATTTACCGCAATTGTTTTATTTCAAAAACTACTCAAGATAGCTTATTAAAATAAGTAGAAAACTTTTTTTTTAGACTCTGATTATTTTTAAAAATTTAAACAAATACCCTAAAAAATTTTAAAAATACTTTTTAATATAAAAAAATAATATTTTCATTAAAAAAAAGAGGTTGAAACAAACGAACTCTTAGATACCAAAATATGAGCATGCAGCATATGTCTTACAACTTGTAGGGAAATTTGTTTTGATTCATAAATTCATCTTAAATACTTGCAAACAAACAAACTTTTAGTACCAAATATTCCATCTTGACCTTCAAAACTCATGTAAGGTGAAGAAAGATTTTTAGTTGGAACAACATATCAAAGTGGCATGACAAAGAAATCATTTGGACCCTTTTGTCTTATGGGATATGGAATAAATTGGTTTTCCATCTTAAGTCACCAAAAAAAAAAAGATCTTAACATCTAGAATTATCTCTTTCAGTTGTTGGTTGAAGACAAATAATATTTAGAATATCCAAAGCATAAGTGAAAACCCAGGCTACAAAGTAAAAAGTGTTCCCAAATCCCCCGATCAATTTTTTGTGGGAAATTTTTTTCAACAATAACAATATTAATCTTATCCTACTAAATGAGGTCAGCTACATGAATCATATGATACTAATGAGTTTTATTAAATATTATCTCTTCAGATAAATCATATATCAAGAGGTCACGTCTTATAACTTTTTTTAGTATCCTTCTTAATTTTTCTCTACACTTTTTAATATGACTCCAAGTCATTACTAAAATTAAAATTATCTCATAGAACTAAAATATAATTCAAATCTTCCAAAGTACTTGTTATGAATTAGAACACAAAGTCGGGTACTTAATATGATTTATTAAAACAATACTCCATAGTTTTTCAGTTCAAGAAGGAGAGGGAATCCTATAAGAAAAGATCATATAGGATCTCCAGCTTTCTGATAAATAATAAATTATTGAAAAGCCAGAACCAAGAATCATAGTTCTCAAGCTTTCACACTCTCACAATGCTTAAGGATTTGGTCCAAATCAGTAAGTTACAATTGATGAAAAATTTTATTTTTAACACACTTTAAAACTAACGTCTACTTTATTCCCAACAGTTCCCAAGCAACAAGGTAAACAAAAATTCAAATTTTATAGTGACTTGTTTTAGATCAAACAGTAACTGTAATTTATTATTTATCCAGAGAAAGGAATATCCGAAGAAGAGAAAGGACGAACCGTGACTTCAATAGGCACACGAGTATCAACACGATGCACGTAATAGAGATCAATACAATCGGTCTCCAGTCTGTTCAAGCTCGCCTCACAAGCGACTCTCACGTATTCTGGATCGCCACGGATCTGAATCTTTCCGTCGGCAAGGCCGAGTCCGAATTTGGAGGCCAATTCAACCTTCTCCCTCACATCTCCGTTTAAAGCCTGTTCGAAGAAATTCGCGCCCAATTCGTCATCGACCCAGAGCGAACTAACACGAAGAAGAAGCTAAAAGGAAGTGGAGTTCGAATCGATCGTACCTTTCCGAGAAAAATTTCATTGGCGTGATGTCCGTAAAAGTCGGACGTGTCGAGAAATGTGACGCCGCTTTGGATGGCATGGTGGACGAGAGCGATCATGTCGGGTTCGGGTTTCGGATTGCCATGGCCCGACAGGTCCCTGCACCCGAGTCCCTGGGCCGAGACCTCCAAGCCTTGTGAACCCAACTTGATCCTACGCACTGTCGCCATTTCTGAGAACTGAGACGAGCTTGCTACCACTGTGAGTGACTGTAAAAGTCAACGCAAAATGAAGTGAAGTGACTGAGAATTGAGATAAAACATATTAGATTTAAGTTTTTTAATTGGAATTTTTTTTTCTTTTAATAATAACGCCATGGTTCATGCCGTACAATAATAAAAAAAAAAGAAAAATCAGATTGTTGAAGAGCTTGCAGTTTATTATACTACATATCAAGAAACAAAAGGTTCATTCCTACATAAAATGGGTGGTTCCGCCATGAACACAAAGTGAGCTTCCATCCATTTCACGAGCATTTGTTCATCATCATTCATCCACTAACGCTAGTATGTCATATATATATATATATATATATATATAACCCCCATCCATCACAATTTCAACTACCTAAAATTAACAGGAAATTCAAGAGGAGGAGCATATTTAATCTTACATATTTCTTCATCCAATTTTTTATATCTCGCCTATAAGGTTTTCAATACCAACTAATAAAATTATTAAATAATCTAAATTATAATTTTTTTAACTCTGAAATATTCTCCAATTGACTATTGAAAGCTAATCCTTTGGAGACATCAAGGTGGATTTTAATAGTATTGATTACCGTATAATTTTAGTATGCCAAACCCAAAAATATTACAAGAGCTATATTAGAATTTTTGGCCTAAATATGATTAAAATATTATTTTAGTTGGCATTCTAAAAAATGTATTTTGAAAGTAAAACCAAAAAAAGATAGAAAATCTTGGACTTATGCATTAGGAATGGCATCTAGTTACCTCCTTGCTGAAGGTGTTTATGGTGTGAGCATTGGCATTATCTTGGATTCTGCTGAGAGAGCTCTCAGATCATGGGGTATTGTTAGTGCAATGATCAAGCCAGAGGCATTCGGGGCTATCATATTTATACAACGTAAATGTTCCAATCTGTTTATCTGCTATTATGTGTTGATCCTTGTCTTCTATTTTGAAGCTTCCATAGAGAGCTTTTTTGAGTCGTGTTTTATTTTGTAACCAATAAAGATAATTTCAATTTCCTTCATGCGTTATTTATTCGTGAGGTCCATGCAAATCTGATATCTTAAATAGGAAGACTTACTTTAATCAAGTCTATGCTGAATGAGATCCCTACTTATTACACTATGTTTGCACAAAATTTGGTGGCCTAAGTCAAGAAGGCTAGAAATAGAAAACTTAAAAAAAAAAATCTAGCATTACCGGTAAATCAACTTTGAAAATTATGTCATGGCCAAACCAGAAAAAAAATTGAAAATTATCTCAACAAAGAACAGCACAGTGGGATAGATCTTCCAAGAATAATCTAGTATTGAATGGATGATGATTAAATATATATTTTAACATTTAATAATTAAAACTTTATTTATTTTTGAAATAAATATTATTATTAATATTTTTAATATATTTGTAAAATTTTACACATTTAAATTCTAACACACCAAATAAATACTAATAAAATTTAAATATTCAATTGTTAATTTTATGCTTTTAAGACATTTGAAAATTTATTTTCAAACTAATATAAAATATATGTACAAGAAGTCCTGCTAAATAGTATAGTTCTTTTTTCAAATTATAAAATATTTTTCTATTAAAATATACCAAAAAATCCAAAAAGAAATACCAAAATATCTTTTATATCATATATCATCATCACCATCATTATTATTATTTGGCGTTAAATAATTATGGAAAGAATATAATAAACACAATATGTTTCATGTTTTGTTCAGGTCAGAAGTAAAACTTCTACTTTCCTACCAAACATTATTATTTGTTTCCTGCCTACCACGAAACTCTTTTGCAAATTAAGAAATAAAAAATATTTTTACATTTGTTCTTATTAATAATAAGTTAAAATAAATTTTATTCTACATTTTATTCCACTTTATTAAATTAATTCACACTTCTATCCTCATTCCCATAAAAATGATTTCATTCATCAACCAAAGGGTATTACAATCATTTGACAAGTTTTGCTTTTCATTCTTACATTATTTTCATCTAATCAAACTCAAATACAAGGACAGCTATTCATTTCTTTTTATTTCCTTTTTTTCATAGAAAAATGTTTAGATGACTAAGGTCCCTAATGCTCACCAATGTAACAATTATGGAGATATTAACAAAATACCCACCGGCAAGATCCTCAAATTGAAGACAGAATTCAAATCCATGCCTTTGTAAAAATTAGGCCACATCTCATCAATTGAATCTAAAAAAAATATTTATTTCTGATACGTAATACAAGGAACGTACTTCATTATGCAGCTTTCCAAGAAGAAAGTTGTGGAGTGTCAGACTCCTTCCATGTAGGTGCTCCAGTAGGAGCTCTATCACCCTTGATGGCATCAACAGCAACAAAAGACTCAAGCTCGGCCAATTCTTCTGGAGTAAGTTTAATAGACAGAGCCCCAATGTTTTGATTCAGGTTCTCAATTTTGGTGGTTCCAGGTATGGGGCACACATCGTTTCCCTGATGATGAACCCAGGCCAATGCTAGCTGGGACGTAGTGCACCCCTTCCTTGTAGCCATTTCACTAAGCCTCTCAAATATAATATTATTGTGCTCCAGGTTTTCAGGTTGAAATCTAGGCAAACGCTGCAATAAATGTATGTAGTGCATTTAGAAAGATAAAGATAGAAGAGGGATCTGGATCCTCTCGAATGGGGCCTTTGAAGTTGGTGAACTTGAATACAAAATAGTAGTACTCTACGTTTTTCTTTCTTTATGTATAACCGACAATTTACTTACATCGCAAAGGATTAGTACTATAATTTGAAATTCACGTACATTAGAGACTCAAACTTTGGAGGATCCGTTTCAGACAGAAGAAAGATGATGAATATAAAGATGAGATGTAGGCATCATACAGAGCCGTATTTGTTTGTATTACGACCTTTTCAAATGCATAAAAGCATTTTGTTAAAAAAAAAAAGCATAAAAGCATAAATGTAAATGATCCAATTTTAGTAAAATTATATCTAGATATCAACCTATCAATAATGGACATTACAAACATGGATATAGAATAACATCTGTTTTTTTTTCTTTAACCATTGACACAGAATAACATTGAAACGAAGTATTAGGTAGGAGAAATTTTAAATCTCGACACCAATAGAAGGATGCATCATGCAGCAACAGGCAAAGGCATGAGTCTATTGCAGCATGTTATGAGATCACACACATCTCAAAACATATATCTTGTCTCTCTATGTAGAACAAATGTTAATAAGCATAATATTCATCCCAGAGATTTAGAATTCAATAAATGTAGAACAAACAAATGCTAAATGTAATGCATTAAGAAATGTATTTAGTTAAATATAAAATTTATAGCAACTTACAATGTTCACATACCATAAACAATGTGGTTCATTTCTTAGACTTCATACAATGGATAAGGGGCCCACCTAATTATATTTATAAACCTCCTAGGCATAAATTGGATGGATGGGGATTAGCTTATGTAAATATAATTATAAAATACACAAAAAAGATAATCAACTAATTCAACAATGACATTTAACTATCATTCAAGTTTTTAATGGTATAACTACAACTGAAATTTCTGAGGAAAAATAAGGTCAGGAACAAACACAAACCTTACGAAAGTCATTTTGTGAAAAGCTTTGAACCACCTTTGTTCCTGATGAAAAGAATCCTCGCCCAAGAGGACTATATGCTACAATTCCAATGCCAAGCTCCCTAAGAATATCACAAATGCAAAATTCGAGGTCACAAAAACTAGTCATTAATTGTTTATCAAAAGATCCAATAGATAAAAAAGATGAATATTATCATTAGAATTTTCTAATGGTTCAAGCTTCACCTGCAAGTTGGAACTATTTCTTCCTCCACATCTCTTGACCACAAGGACCACTCCAACTGCACAGCTGTTATAGGATGAACAGCATGTGCTCTTCTAATTGTTGAGGCCGAGGCCTCAGACAAACCAATGTATTTTATTTTTCCCTCCTCAACAAGTTTCTTAAGTTCCCCAATCTTACGAAAAATAATACAGAAATAAGTTAACAGTTATAGATCATACACGTAGTTTTTTTATATATGTAACAGCTTGAAAAAGTACAGAACATCTTAATTTTCCTCGACCTAAAGTTATCATACCATGCACATGTTGAAATGGATGCATGTTAATTACTGACCAATTGTATGTTCCATGTATCAAAGTTTCAAAAATATATTATAGAAGAAAAAATCATAGAACAGAGATTGACAAAAGCACTCTAAGTTACAGATAAGCAGAGATACAGCTTTCATGGAGAAAACAGAAATTGCCATATAACAAAGTATACAAAGACAGTGAACGACCTAAGAAATTGCCATATAAACTTTTAAGATTAGGTGGGCTGATATATTTTGGTTCGATAATTGTCCCTTCCCATACCCCTGAAGACAATAATATTTAGAATATCCAAAACATGGGTGAAAAAACCGAGGCTACAAATTGTAAAAGTGCTCCCAACACCTGACCAATTTTTTTTTTGTGGGAGAATTATCTCATAGAACTAAAATATAATTCGAATTCTCAGCAGTCCTTTATGTGTTATGTACAGGATTTAAAACATAAGGTTATGATACTTAGTGGTATTTAATATGAGTACTTTGTATTCTATATTCCTAATTACACATATAATTAAAAGTAAAATGGAGCCGCACTATGCATTAGTCATCAATAGTGCAACTCTATTTATTGGGCCCCATGCCCTATTTTTTTTCTATTTTTTTTAAGTGAGTAATTTTCTTTTTATTCATTTCTTTTATAGGTGGAATTTATCTTTTCCTATTATTTTAAATGGGACCCACTTTTTTTAAATTTTCTCAATTTGTATTAATTTTCATTAATGTGATTTAATATATTGTTTTTTGAAATAGGGGGAGTTAATAATAACATTCTTTTTTTAATTCAATATATTTTAAAACTAGATAAAACGCCATGCCATGGTTTTTGATCGTATATCCGCACATATCTGCACGTTAGAGAAAGATCTAGTTCTATATGAATTAAGGTATTAAAAACCGGACCGGTCATGTGGTCGGATCGGTTGTAAATAAATTAATATGTTTTTAATAATATAGTCAATTGATATTCTATTTTCATATAATTTGTTAAGTAAATTTATCATTATTAATCATTATGTATTATAATAATACATATAACATATTATAATATAGAAAGAAAAAAAATTATACTAAAAATAATGCTACTTAGTATTAAAAATAATGTTATTTTATTTTAAAAAAAATTAAAAAAAAAAGAGCTGGGACCAGTTCAACTCGATTTTTTACTGGTTCAACCGATTCTTGACCGACTCCAAAATTCCCCGATTCTTATATGTGACCAAACCGGACAAAGGACCGATTCCTGGTCGGATTGGTCAAACCGACTCGTTCGGTCCGGCTTTTAGTACTATGATATGAATAATAAATCATTGAAAAGCCAGAACCAAGAATCACAGTTCTCAAGCTTCCGCAACCTCACACAATGCCTAACGATTTGGTCCAAATCAGTAAATGAAACTTCCAATGATGAAAACTTTTATTTTTAATACATACTACACTTTAAACTTAATGTCTACTTTAACCCCAACAGTTCCCTATGAACAGGGTAATCAAATTTAAATTATAAGTGAATTGATTGATTTAGATCAAACACAAACCACATGGTTAAACTGTAATAATTCACCTAGAGAAAAGAGTATCCAAAGCAGAGAAAGGACGAACCGTGACTTCAATAGGCACACGAGTATCAATACGATGCACGTAATAGAGATCAATACAATCCGTCTCCAGTCTGTTCAAGCTCGCCTCACAAGCGGCTCTCACGTATTCTGGATCGCCACGGATCTGGATCTTACCGTCGGCATAGCCAAGTCCGAATTTGGAGGCCAATTCAACCTTCTCCCTCACATCTCCCTTCAAAGCCTGTTCGAAGAAATTCGCGCCCAATTCGTCATCGACCCAGAGCGAACGAACACGAAGAAGCAGCTAAAAGGAAGTGGAGTTCGAATCGATCGTACCTTTCCGAGAAAAATTTCATTGGCGTGATGTCCGTAAAAGTCGGAGGTGTCGAGAAATGTGACGCCGCTTTGGATGGCGTGGTGGACGAGAGCGATCATGTCGGGTTCAGGTTTCGGATTGCCCTGGCCCGACATGTTGCCCTGGCCCGACAGGTCCCTGCACCCGAGTCCCTGGGCCGAGACCTCCAAGCCTTGTGACCCCAACTTGATCCTACGCACTGTCGCCATTTCTGTGATGAGCTAGCAACCATGTGAGATGGAACTTATAGTAGATTTTAGTTTTTTATTAGACTTTTTTTTAAATAACAACACCACGGTGCCCTACAATAAAAAAAACACACTCGGGATTTAAAACCTCAGGACCAATTTATTCCAGCAATGGACCATATAGTCTTTTTCGAATATTAAACTTCCATGTAAAATGACTAATCAGCCCATATTCTCTCACTTCTCTCTCACGCAGCAAGCATTTGCGCCCAAAGTTCCCAATCCCGTTCTTCTTCTCATCAATCCACTTCTGCCTCCACTCCCTCTATCATCCCCAAGTGCAAGATGGTGTCCAAAGACCATTCGTGGTTGACTATGACGGCAACCAATTAAAACATCAATGCTAAGAGATACCCTCGAACATTGCCGATTGTTGTCATTCTTCATGTCTTCTTCTAGAGATTAGCAGCGATTAGATTACCATATGGAAATCCCCCGACCTTATTGTTTTCTCTTCCAAAGCTCAATCAGGTGCTTCTGTTAAGGATTAAGGGATAATTGATAATCAATCTATGTTTCTTTTTGTCTCTAATGATCTTGTACAGAATATTCTATTATTCCTTTTTAGTTCTTATCCATTTAGTGTACAGCTGTATACAGGGACTGTTTTTTCTACTTCTCTAGGCCATTGCATTCTTTATTACATAAAGGAATAGTAGTCTACCTTGCAAGTGGCAGCTTGAGCATTTTTATTTTTTTACGAAGCCCTACTTTGTCTTTACCTTTTGTCTTGGCATCAAAGCTAAGGTTTTTCCAAAGCTCTTAATGGCAACTTCTCCTCTTACCTCTCAAACCCTTTCCCATCTCAGAAGTAGTTGGAATGAGACCTAATACAAAATATGCAGAATGGAAGACAATAGATCGTTTGCTTGTGACTGGTTAAGGAATTAATACTATGACTGCTGAAGTTGGCTCTCAACTCTTACATTGCAAAATTGCTCGAGAGCTATGAAAAGTTGGTGCTCACAATAGAGCTCGTGTAATGCTTCACAAGACAGAGTTACTTAAAACACGCAAAGGAGGACTCAAGATGGAGGACTACCTAGCTAAGATGAAGAATTTCTTGCAGGATCTCCTATTTCAACAGAAGATTTAATAACCCAAACTTTATCTAGTCTTGATTCAAAATATAACCCTATAGTAGTTCAATTTCATGAAAAAGCTAACCTGTCTTGGATAGAACTACAAGCAACTCTGATGGCCTTTGAAAACATATTGGAATAGTTAAATCAATTTTCTAGCCTCAATATTCAACCAACTACAAATCTTGCTCAAAGAGGTGAATTTTGCATGAAGAATAGTAGAGGAAATTGGCGTGGAGGAAGGAACTTTAGAGGCAATTGATCCAGAGGAAGAGGATCTAGAGGAAACAGTTGTTCCATCTATCAAATCTATGGAAGAGCTGGACATCTTGGTGCAAATTGTTATTTCTGTTATGACAAACCATCACTTGGAAGCTTTGCTGGAGGATTTTCTGATTTTGAAAGAAACCAAAACTCTTATCAGCCTCAAGCTTATATTGCTGCTCCCAGCACTGTGAGTGATCTATCTTGGTACATGGATAGTGGTACCAACTACCATGTTGCCAACGACTCTGATCGCTTGGATTGTCTCAGCTCAAGTGGTAAGTTAAAGTTAAATTTGATCACATGTAATGGAGAAAGAGTTGCTATTACTAGTATTGGTTCCAAATGTATATTATGCAATGATAAAAATATTTGGCTTAAAAGTATTATTTTAGCTCCTTTAGTGAAAAAGAATCTTATCAGTGTTTATAGACTGGTTAATAATAATGATGTTGATGTTGGTTTTAATCTTTTTGGTTGTATTGTGAAGGACTTAGTGATAGGACAAATGTTGATGAACAGTAAGGTCAAAGGAGGGTCTCTCCCCAATGGACAATGAAGAATTAGATGTTGCTAAGGTCAAGAAGGCTACGACTATAGTTTATCCTACTGTTTTATTTTCAGAACTAGAAGTTTAGCATAAAAAATTTGGACATCCTTGTGAAAGGAGTTTAAAGCTTGTAATGTCAAAATTAGTTCAAATGAAAAACTACTTTGTGAGGCTTGTCAGTATGGCAAGTCTTACTTATTACCTTTCTATTCATCTAATTCTTTGTCTTCTTAACCTCTTGAACTAGTTCATATAGATATTTGGGGGCCTTCTTCTATGCAATCTATCTTTGGCTTTCGGTTCAATATATATTTTCTTGATGACTTCAGTTGATATACCTAGCTTTACCCTTTAAAACATAAATGAGAAGTTATTAATGCTTTTAATCGTTTTCGAGCTCTTGTTGAAAATTAGTTTAGAACTAAAATCAAGAATATACAAAGTGATATGGGGACTAAATATAAATAGTTTATAGCTATAGCACAAGAGAATGGCATTAATATAAGGTATACTTGTCCTTATACTTTTCCACAAAACGGCTGAGTAGAGAGAAAGCACTGTCATATTGTGGAAACTAGATTGACCATTCTTGCTCAAACACAAATACCTTTAACATACTGGGTTGATGCCTTTTAGGATGCAGTCTTTCTCATAAATCATCTCCTAACGCTAGTGCTTAAAGGGTATGTAACGACCCTCAATATAAGGTCTTGGACTTAGTACCAAGTAATGAGAAATATATCTTTTTTTTTTTTTGTGTAGCACCGGGGGGACTAGGACTGGAGGAAAGATCAAAGGATTAGAAATTTTGAGAAAAAGAAACATAAGAGACTCATGCTGCAGTGGACTATAGTGGCGCCACGGTAAGGTGCTAAATTTTTTAATTTTGGCTGAGCCAATAAAGACTCGCGTCGCGGAGAACTAATTGTGTGCTGCGGCGCCAATCATAGAACATGAATAAATTAGAACACAAACAAGTTGATGGAGGAAAAAGAATTTGGAGAGGATATGGTGGAGCTTTGCTAGGGTTCATATTTTCCTACCTTGGGAATCAATTTCTGGACTCTAGAAGCTTGAATCTTGGTTATTAAGTAGATTATACCTCTCCTTCTCCCTTTTTTATTTGTTTTTGGGAAGAAATTTGTGGGGGTATGATGGGTTTCAGTTTGGTTAATATTTCTATCCATTAAAATGGTTGTAAATGTATAATTGATGTATTATTTGGTGGTCTTATGGCTTGGGTATGAGTTTTGGTGTGATTATAAAAGGTTTATCTTAAACCTTAATCTTGAAATTATTAAGGAAGCATGGGATCCGAAATTTTTGTGGTTGTTTATGGTTTGGATGGGTGTTTGGGGCTCCTTGATATATGCTTGTGCTTTCGAAACCATGAGTTTGTCATATCATTAAGTTTGGTTGGTTGAATTGTAAGTTATTGGAATATATATATATATTGGTTAATTGGGGGTATTATGGTATTATAGTGTTCAAGATTGTGTTTGCAAGTTGTGGCATTCTAAGAAGTGATTCGGAAGAATATAATATTTTCATTGGTTCTCTAATGGGCTACTATTTCCCCTGTGTATGTTTGTGTGTTTGGACAATTCAAGGTAATCAAAGTGTATATTTATGTGTGATGTAGATTTCTTGTATTTATATATATATGTTTATTCCTTTCATATCATGATATGTCCTAGGGCATGGCTAGTGATGCAAAATGGTAACCTCTTTCATTGTCTTATGCCTATGATTAATGAGATTTTGTATTGGCTTGTAATATGTGATTCATTAGCATTCCCACCATTTGAAATAGTATGTTAATATGATGATGATAGTGATGAGAATGTGTGTGTGTGTGTATGATGATGATAGTGATGAGAATATGTGTGTGTGTGTGTGTGCGCGCGTGTGTGTGCGCATAGAATATGATAGCATGAAAGGCATCATCATATTGTTATGCATGGATAACATTGGTTGGTTTGGGTGATGATGTTATATGATACCACGTGGTATATCGATTTACTCGTGGTACACGTAAGGCCTCATGTCCAAGTGGTGACGTTGATGTATATATATATATATGCTTACTACTAAATCTTCTTCCTTTGGTCAGGCGGTAGTGGATTGGGGGATGCATTTTCCCTAAATTACCACCAATTCAAGTGGCTCAGGGGAAGGACAACCACGGTCCAATAATTAATGTGGCCTTTGACCGAATCATACTGGTGAACAGAGAGTTTAGTGATGTCCTGGAATCAATCTTCACCAATTGTTAGAAGGGAATCACTTGTTGGATGTACCTTGTGATAGTAACTAGCCCATGGTTTTAGTTGCGTATGATGGGGGACATTCATAACATTGCATTTGCATAGCATCACATTACATGTATATATATTGTTTTGGTTATATGATTAGTCATTGTTTTTCTCTCGGTTAGTGGGACTCTGTCTCACACCCCTTGTGGTTAACATTTCATGTTAAGATTCTAGCATTAGCTTGGAGAAGATTAAAGAGTCTTAGCTCTCTCCTTCACACAAGGTCATCTAAGTTCATAGTTGGTAGCTCTTATGTAATTGGTTTATGTAATATATATTATGTCAAGTGGTATCTTTTGTGGTGATTGTTCTTGTAACATCGTATCCTGGGTAATTGGTATTGTATGTGTTTCATGTATTCGGTGGAATTGTGTGGAATTCTATGGATGTGGCTAAATACCTATTGCCTTATTGTTATGCCATGTGATATGCTTTTAGACCCTAGTATGGGTTAGTTTGTGGTTGTACGATGTATATTATGTCATGTTAAGCTTGGAATGTGTGTTTGTGGTTGGCATATGTGTTTGTTTGGGCAAGTGGGTATTTAACCTATTGGTTACCTTTAGGGTTCCAGGTAGTCAAATTCTACAAGAACGGTTTCCTTAAGATGAGATTGCTTTAAACCTAGTCCTTGGAGTATTTGAGACTTGGGTCAGGTGTTGATTCGTGGTTCGATGTCATAGTTTGGAATTGGGAGGTTACCGAGTTTTGGTCCAAAACTGACTATTTCGGTTTCGAACATCCAAAATCTTCATATGGAGGTATTTCAAAGTGTAGTTAGTATCTATAGTTAGGTTGGGAGTAGAGTAATTTGCAACAGTTAGAATCATGTCAATTGGAGGTCGGAGTTGGATTTTTTCCATGTTAGAAGTTGGTCCAAAAAATCAGTAAAAAGTTGATAAGTTATCAGTTCATGGTGTCGCAGCGCTAGTATCCAGGTTGTGGTATCTTGTGTCATTCCACGGCAGCGTGTAACAACCTACTCTAACACACTTCTATACTTCATCAAATATTCCAAAAACTGGCTAAACCAACCTAAAACACCTTGAAAACATCTCCTAAAACATCAGAATAGTGGAAAACTCGGATTTGGGCCAGAACTGTATGGAGCCACGGTGTAACACCTTATACTAGGGCTCATTTTCCATGTATTAGGCCTTAGTTATGATTCATTTGTTAATTCAGATGTTTTGATGATTTTAAACAAATGAGCTTGAAAATTCAATATCAAAGAAACACAAGCAAAATGAAGAACAAAGTTTGAGTTTCCTGAAGGTTGAAGAAATGTTTCACATATTTTAGGAAGATATTTGTAAAATGAGGTAGATAAGCTTTGAATTTCAATTCACCCAATATTAAATAAGATGACTAATTGAATAATTAATGATTAACTCATGATTTCAAAATGATTTTTTTTTAAAAGAGTCATCTTATAAGGATATAGTCTCAATTTAAAAAATGTTTCTAAGTGTTTAACTTGTTTTCATAAAAATGCTTTACCTTATGCGCATAACCATTAAAGGTTATAAGGATAAAGGCTCAATCTCAAAACTTTTCCAAAGTCCATTCTTCAATTTCATGAAAATGGATTGAGGTTATCCACATAACACAGCTTGGGAATCATGTTCTCAAGTATGTTCAGATGGTTATCCTGATAAAGTGGGCATCTTATTCGCATAAGTGAGTGAACAGTGAAGGCTAATTATACTGTGCAGCCCATTATTCGCATAACCCAGGGAGGTTATCCGCATAATGTATGTCACATAACACTTGGACTCTTCTCTGGTAAATAGGTTATCCGCATAACCTATGTTTTAGAGCACTTGAACTCTTCTCAGGTAAACAGGTTATCCGTATAACCTAGGAAGGTTATCCACATAACCTATGTTATAGAACTCATTGCTCTTCTTCAGTAAAATGGGTTATCCGCATAACCCTGGGAGGTTATCTTGATAACCTAAATGTTACTAAAACTCAGTTTGAGAAAAACTTAACGTTATCCTAACAACTAAGTAAGTTTTCATAAAAATGATTTTAAGCTAAAATTTAGTCATTATGGGAAGCACGTTATCCACATAACCTAGCTAGGTTATCTGCATAACAAAAGCTCTACGTTGAAAATAAAAGCAAACAGTAACCCGTTATTCACACAACCTGAGGAGGTTATCCATATAACCTCTGTCATATGCATTTAATGCGGTAGGTGAATATTTATTTTTCTGAGAGTAACGGCTAATCTTTGTTTCCAACGGATAGTTTTGCCCCAAAGCTATAAATAAGACCTTATTTAAGATGTTGGGTAATGAGGAAAAAACAAGAAATATGCCAAAACTCTGCTGATTTGATTTCTGATTCATTCAAAGCTTACCTACCCTCTGTTTAGCTCATTCATTGTACTTAAATTTTCATATCCACTCTTTTGAGAGAGAATCTTTATTCTATATACTTCTACACACTTGTAGATAATGCTTAGTGTGAGATTATACTAAGAGAATTGTACTTACTTTTGAGTGAGAAGAGTGAGAGAGATTTGTTTAGCTCAAAGTTCGGGCTAGTATTGTACTGCGGTCATTGCAAGAACCCATTCAAATCCTCCAAGAGATAGTGGAGAAATCTCAAGTGGTGGCTTGAGGACTGGACGTAGGTCAAGTGTAGTAGACTGAACCAGGATAAATCACTGTGTCTTCTTTTCATTGCTCTTTATTTCTTATACTCTATTTTTCAGTAATATTTTATTATTACTATTGTATTTCCTTTTTGCAGAAAAATTGTAAACTTCCCAATTCACCTTCCTTCTTAGGAAGTCAGTTGAACTAATAAGTGGTATCAGAACTCAGACTCTTAGTTGAAGGATCTAATGATTTGAAAGAAGACATGGCTGGATTTGGTGAAGGCATTCTTTCAGAGGGAAACAACACCAACAGATCTCCTGGCTTCAATGGAGAACACTATGGATACTAAAAGATGAGGATGCAAATCTATTTTCAGTCCATTGACTTGGATATCTAGTCTATCATCTAGAAGGGAGACTTCGTCCCGATGAAACTACAAGATGATGGGAAGTACAGAGAGAAACCTAAGAGGAATGGAACAAGGAAAATAAGAGAAGGGTTCTTCTCAACTATAAAGCGAGGCACTACTTGGTCAGTGCTCTCAACCAAGATGAGTTCTACAAGGTGTCCCAATGTACAACAACAAAGGGAATGTGGGACACTCTGGAGATAGCTCATGAAGGAACAACTGGGGTGAGAGAAAATAAATTGAATACGTGCATAGGAGAATATGAAAGCTTCAAGATGAAGGAGGGTGAAAATATCAAGGATTTGCAGAAGAGATTCACTCTCATTGTGAATTAGCTGAAGAGCCTTGGAAAGGAATACAACCAATCTAAGAAAGTCAGAAAAATTCTCAGAGCCTTGCCCATTGAATGATAACTAAAGGTAACAGTAATAGAATAAGCTAGAGGGGAATCAATGACATCTGTCACAGCTCTCTTTGGAGGCCTTGAAGAGTATGAAGGGAAACTGAAGGTCCTCAAAGAATCTACATTGCATGACAAGAAGAAAAAGTCTAGGTCTCAAGGTAGAATCAGAAGATGATGATGATTTAAAAGAAGATGCTGAGTTAGATGAAGAGACGATGACTATACTAGTAAGAAAATTTGGCAAAATGTATGAAAAGAAGAAATTTAGAAGGTTTGTAAAAAAAGATGGAGCTATTAGTAGCAAGAAAGAGAACAAAGATTCTATCATATGCTACGAATGCAAGAAACTTGGACATATCAAATAGGAATATCCTCTGCTGAGCAAGAAACAAGACAAGGACAAAGAGGATGACAAAGGAAAAAAGAAGAAAGACTTCATATCCTCCATTTGGGGAGATAGTTCAGATGAAGAGGAAGCATCAGAAGATGATGAAATTGTCAATTTATGCCTTATGGCTCAAGAGATTATAGAGGAGGAGAAGAATCACAACCAAGACAGTGATAGTGACTTTGAGGTAAATGATTCGAAACCTTCTTACAATGAACTACATGATGCATTCAATGAACTAATGGCAAAATTTCTCAAAGTATCTAAACAATTGAGTCAAGTTAAAAAGAAAATACATAAGCTTGAAAGTGAATCTATTGCATCTTGCACTGCTTCATAATTCTCTTCTTCTTCCACCACTTCTATCTATGTCTCATGCATCGAGTTGAGAGATAAGAATAATTATCTCCACAAGACTCTAACTAAACTTACTAGAAGTGAGGACATGTTAAAAGTGTTACTAGGAAACTAGATAGTAAGTCAAAACAAAACTAGTCTGGGATATGACCCATGTGCGGTCAAGGAGAAATTGAAAATCAAGAAACAAAATCTTTATCTGAGAAACTTTGTGCATGCTAATAACATTAAACCAGCTCAGAGTATAGAGTCATACCCAGCTCTTAGAAATCAAAAGGACAAATGCTATCATCATTATTTTCGACATTTATCTTTTTCCTCTAGCCCTTTCTCTACTTGCCACTTCTGTAACAAGAAGGGTCATATGTCCTCCACCTGTATATACAGGAAGGAAGGAAATGTCAATGGGATGAAATGGGTTCCCAAGGATTCATCTACTAACAAGAAATGAACCAAGCAAATATGGGTATCTAAAAGAAAGAACTGAAATTTGTTTTACAGAAGTGTCTCAAGGCTAAGAAAAGCAACAAATGGTACATGAATAGTGCCTGCTTGAGACACATGACTGGAGACAAAGAAAAATTCATTGTGCTGAGAGATAAGAAAGGAGAAAATGTTACTTTTGGTGGTGACCAGTCCGGTAAGATAGTTGAAATTGGAATTGTTGGTAGAAACCTTGAAACATCAATTGAAGAAGTCCTATTTATGATAGGACTCAATCACAACTTATTGAGTGTGAGCCAAACCTGTGATAGAGGCAACTGGGTTATGTTTGACTCCAACTACTGCCTAGTAATAAGAAAGAGTGATCGCAAAGTTATTCTCAAGGCAGAAAGAGATGGTAACTGTTATACTATTGATTTAGATGAATTACCTTCTCTAGATTCAATATGCTTAATAAGTGAAAATGATGATAGTTGGTTGGGGCACAGGAGACTAGTACATGTTGGCATGCATCAATTAAACAAACTCATTAAAAATGAACTTATTCTTAGTTTACCCAACATTAAGTTTGAAAATGATAGAGAATATGATGCTTGCCTTAAAGGGAAACAAACAAAGTCCTCATTTAATACCAAAAACATTGTTTCTACTACTTGACCACTGCAATTACTTCACATAGATTTGATAGGTCCTAATTGCACTAAGAGTATTAGTGGAAACTTGTATGTTCTTATTGTAATAGATAATTATTCTAGGTTTACCTGGACTTTATTTTTTTCCTTTAAAGATGAAACATATGATGCTTTTCTGATCTTAGCCAAGAAAATCCAAAATGAGAAAGGTTGCTCTATTGTATGTATTAAAATAGATCATAGTGGAGAATTTGAAAATGCCAAATTTGCTTACTACTGTGATAAAAATGGAGTGGAGCACAACTTCTTAGCCCCAAGAACACCTTAATAGAATGGAGTTGTGGAGAGAAAGAATAGAGTATTAGAGGAGATGGTTCGTGCAATGCTGAATGAAAAAGGACTGCCTAAGCAATTCTGGGCTGATGCAGTAAGCACAACATGCTGCTTGATGAATAGAGCATACATCAGACCTATATTAGGCAATACTCCATATGAGTTGTACAAGGGAAAGAAGCCCAACCTCTCTCATCTTCATGTCTTTGGATGCACTTGTTATGTCCACAATAACAACAAAGACAATCTGGGTAAGTTTGATGCCAAATCTGATGAAGGTATATTTCTTGACTACTCAAATAGAAGTAAAGCATATAGGGTGTTTAATAAAAGTTCTGGAACTATAGAAGAATCTGTGCATGTAGTCTTTCTTGAAAATGAAACTATGTCTAAGCATGCTAAAGATGAGGATGATCTAATTTCCATCTTTAAGAACCTGAATGTGTCTGAAAAAAATAAAACTGAACCTCCTAAAATATCTGAATCTGCTGATGTAGAGGAAGATATTTAGGAGAAAGATAATGAATGTGAAATCAATGAAGGAGTGTTTCAAGAACTCCCTAGAGCTTGGAGATATCAAATGAATCATTGAGTTGATCAAGTTATTGGGAATGCTCAAGAGAGAGTTAAAACCAGAAGACAACTTAGGGATCAAGTGAATAATTGTGCATTTATTTCTCAAATTGAACCTTAGTGTATTGAAGAGGCTTTAACATATGAATACTGGATTTTAGCTATGCAAGAAGAACTTAATCAGTTTGAAAGAAGTCAGGTTTGAGATTTAGCGCTTAAGCCCAAGAACCACCCTATTATTGGAACTAAATGGGTTTTTAAGAACCAACTTGATGAATTAGGAACAATAATAAGGAATAAAGCTAGACTAGTGGCAAAAGGATATAATCAAGAAGAAGGCATTGATTATGAAGAAACTTTTGCTTTAGTTGCAAAATTGGAACCAATAAGGATTCTCTTAGCCTATGCTTGCATAAAAGATATTATGTTATATCAAATGAATGTGAAAAGTGCTTTTCTGAATGGTTATATCATGGAAGAGGTCTATGTTGATTAACTCCCAGGTTTTGAGGATTCAACTAAACTAAATCATGTATATAAACTGAAGAAAGCTTTATATGGCTTAAAACAGCCACCTAGAGCTTGGTATGAGAGACTAAGTAATTTTCTGATTGAAAAAGGTTTTAATAGGGGATAAGTTGATACAACCTTGTTTACTAAAAAAGAAAATAAAGATTTTCTTATTGTACAAATTTATGTTGATGACATTATATTTGGTGCTACTAATGAGTCTTTGTGTAAGAACTTTTCTAAGCTAATGTAGAGTAAATTTGAGATGTCAATGATGGGTAAGCTGAACTTCTTCCTTGGATTGAAAATCAAATAATGTGATGATGACATCTTCCTTAATCAATCAAAGTATCTCAAGGAGCTACTGAAGAAGTTTGGAATGGAACATGCTAAACCTATGGAAACTCCTATGGCCTCTGCAACTAAACTTGACATGGATGAAGAAGGAAAACTCTTTAATATAACTCAATATAGGGGAATGATTGGTTCCTTACTGTATTTGATTGCAAGTAAGCCTGGCATCATGTTTAGTGTCTACATATGTGCTAGGTTCCAATCATTTCCCAAAGAGTCCCATGTAACAGCTGTGAAGAGGATTTTCAGATGCTTGTTGGGAACATCTTAAATGGGACTTTGGTATCCAAAAGGTAATGAAGAAGAGCTCATAAGTTATACAGATGCTGACTTTGTTGGATCCAAGACTGATAGAAAGAGCACAAGTGGAACTTGTCAGTTCTTAGGTGGCTCCCTAGTGTCATGGTTCAGCAAAAAGCAAAATAGTGTAGCTCTCTCCACAGCAGAAGCTGAGTATGTTGCAGTAGGTAGTTGTTGTGCACAAGTCCTTTGGATGAAGCAATAGTGGGAAGATCTTGAGATTGAGATGAAAGAAATCCCAATAAGATGTGATAATCAAAGTACCATCAACATCACCAAGAATCATGTTATACAAAGCACATTGAAGTGAGACATCACTTCATAAGAGATCACGTTTTGAAAGGAGATGTCAAGTTGGAATTTGTACCTACTGAAGATCAGCTTACAGACATCCTAACTAAGCCACTTGTAGAAGATAGACATGGTAAAATCAGAAGAGAATTGGGAATGGTAAATCCCAATGAGTTATAAGTATTTTTTGAAATCTCTCTTAAGCTTATAATTCAGTTGATAATAATACTAACTTAAGCATTGGAGTATCTAGAAATTTATTTTGCAAATACTTCTTGATTTGAAATAATGAAAATCTAATAAAATGAAGTACCCTGCACGTTAAAATAAAGTTATGATGAAAAGAAAAGAATTATAGGGATAACATAGCTATTTGTAAGTGTTTATAAGTTTTTTCAAACATACTTGTTCGCATAACCCCATAGCCTTATGCTAAAAATGAATTGATTTTCTGTGTATATAGCCTTTGTGTTTGAGGTTATTCAGATAAGGTATGAGGCTTTTCATGAAAATGAGAGCTTATGTGAACTTCTGCCCTTTGTGAAGCTCAATTTTCAGATAAAGTCATCACCTTATGCGCATAACTTGCCTTGTTTGCTTCATTGTATGTGTATTGTGAAATTCGATTTCAGGATAACCTACTTACCTTATCCGCATAACGTTACATCCTGAGAGAAAGTTCCCAAAGTAAGAACGTTATTCGCATAAGATGGTAAGGTTATTAGGATAACATTTTGCTTGCCAGCTTTCTGTGTGACTTTTGTGAAACTCTTTTTCATGAAAACATGGGGTGCTTGTCCAGATAACTCTTTTCTTCTCTCTTCTGTCTCAACTTAGTTATGTAGACAACCTAAGGACGTTATTCTCATAACCCAAGTAAATTGTGCCCCTGCATATACTCTCTGAGACTCGTTATTCGCATAACCTCGAGACTATATATAGGATTCTCTAATTTTTAGCAGTCCCATGTGTAGAAAACCTAACCCTATCTTGAAAACCTCCATTTATACTCCTCAAGCTTTCCAAAATCTTCAAAGTCCCATTCAATTCCTTGAATTCAAACCTCTTTTCTGCCTAATTTAAACCTCTTTCACCCTCTCAAATCATCTAGAATCACTAATATGGCTAAGACTAAGGGGGGAAATCAAGGGGAACAACCACAGCGTAACGTGAAATCCAAATGTGCTTCAAAATCTCCAAGTAAAGGGAAAAGAAAAGTTGAAGCTGGTCCAAATATTCCAACAAAGAAGCCTAGAACACCAAAACAAAAGGGAATTCCAGAATCTGAACCTTAGGCTGAAACTCACGTAAGTTCATCTGCTACTAAGTTTGAGCAAGCTTTAATTACAGATGAGCTTATTAGGATAAGAATCTTGAAGGAGTCATATGAGGCTGATTTTAAGAAGCGTAAAGTAGTCAAACCTCACTTTGTTAGATTAGAAGAATTTCTCGTGAGGAAAAAGTTTGATTCTGCTGGGCTGTTAGAAAACTATAGAGGGTTGATAGAATTGAAGGAAGATTATGATGAGGAAGTTGTGCGTGCTTGGTACAATTCTCTGAGGATTAACAGTGAAACAAAAGTGCTTGAAGTAAGACTGAGGAAGAGATGAATATCATTGCACCTTGACCTATTCACTGAGATTCTGAATTTACCTACTGGAGGAATCAGGGTAAACATTGATACTTCAAAGTATCCCCCTGAAAATGAAACTGTTAGTGAAGACACTGGATATGAGGCTAATTACAAATGGAGCACAATAGTCTCAAGGCTGCTCAGGCAAAGACAAAATGTACCTTCTGAGGGAAAAATAGCTCTAACTCTTTTGAGTATTGAGAACATGGTTTTATATTACATTGTTTCACATATGTTCTTCAACAAGAGTGGGGGCTTCAATTATCTGTCCAGAGGTGAATTCCAAGTCATGCTGCCACTGCTGATAAAGGGAAAATCAATTAATATGGTTGATATCATCCTGTAGAAGATGTGGAAGGCAAGAACCTATAAGCAGGACTCACAGTTGCCATATGGACATATCATCACCAAAATCCTAAAGTTTCACAATATTTTGCATGTTGAGAGAGGCCCTACACTGCTTCCAGAAGAATTCAATTAGAAAGCTTTGCAGAAAATGTGAATGAGTATGGAAAATAGTGGATGGGTTGATAAGAAAAGGGATACTGAAGCAGGTTCTGAGTCCACAGCTGCTTCAAAGAGTCTTACAGTTGGTGATTCCAGTTCCTCTCCATCCACACCCTCTGAACCACCTCAGTCCTTGCAACCAGAGCCTTATACACCTTCTCCCACACAAAGCAAACCTGATGAAACCCCAGCTACTGACCTGCCTACACCCTCTGACATTCCTACCCTGTACCAAAACTTGTTCTAGATTACCATGGCTACCAGGAAATAACATAGAGAAGACATGATAAGAAAAATTTGAAACCAAACTTGAGAATCTTACCCAAGAACTAAAATCCCTACATGAGCAAATAACATTCGGCGTTCCTCTACCTTCCTCATCTCCAATTCAACCACCTCCTCCTACCTATACTGAACCTGCTGCTTTTCCTAAGACTTCCTCATCTCCACTAGCTGATATAGCCATTCCTTCCACCTCTAAGTCTCCTGCTTTATCTGAGGATCTAGGTCCTAACTTGGATTATGGACTTGAGGAGGAAACTGGCAAGGATCATGATAGAGCCTTAGTTTTTTTGCCTGAAGGTGACTTCATTCACCAAATTTACCTTCATCACTGCAGACAAGAGATCAATGCTCTATTCCCACCTCTACCTGATCCCATTTCTTTTGAGGGCATCAGTTATCTTGCTGAGGTGGTTATACAGGAAATCATCACCATTCCCTCTGATACTGATACCTCTCCTGCACTCCAGCCTACTGTCTCACCTCCACTTGTGATGCCTGATATACCCTTCATTCCTGTGTTTCCTTTTGTGCCACTTTAGCCTATCCCAGTATCCACTGTTCCAGCTCAATCTTCCACATTCCCTCTTTCCTTGGATGAGAGAATTCAAAGAATCCAGGAATGGAAGACCAAACTTGATCAGGGCATAGCTCAGATAGATGCTGAAGCAACTCAATTCCCTCATGTTGCTGATGACAAAAAGGGGGAGAAAGAAGATAAAGAGAAAGAAGAAAAAAAAAGGAAGAAGAATAGAAGAAGGAAAAAGAGAAGAAGAAGAAGAAGAAGAATAAATCTAAGAAGAAGAAAAAGTCCACTCATTCAAAGAAAGAAACTTAACTGGACTTGTTGTTTTGTTGTGTCTGCATGTTTTCTTCATTTGTTTTTGTACTTGCATGTTTCCTTTAGTTGTAACTGAATGTAATTCCTCCTTTTTGTAATAACTGCTTATAATACAATGAATTCCTTTATGTGAATCTTGTCCACGCTTAATGTTCTTTGTTCTGAATAATATCCACTACATTATTTAAGTCCATTTATACTATGCATATATTGAGGGGGAGCTGTATGCAAACCCAAGTACTAATAATATGTTTAAGTTGTTTTATCATCATCAAAAAGGGGGAGAATGTTAATTCAGATGTTTTGATGATTCTAAACAAATGAGCTTAGAAATTCAATATCAAAGAAACACAAGCAAAATGAAGAACAAAGTTAGAGTTTCCTGAAGTTTGAAGAAATGTTTCACATATTTTAGGAAGATATTTGTAAAAGGAGGTAGATAAGCTTTGAATTTCAATTCATCCAAAATTAAATAAGATAACTAATTGAATAATTAATGATTAGCTCATAATTTCAAAATGGTTTTTATGAAAAGAGCTATATTATGAGGATATAGTCTCAATTTAAAAAAATTTTTCTAAGTGTTTACCTTGTTTTCATGAAAATGTTTTACCTTATGTGCATAACCATTGAAGTTTATGAGAATAAAGACTCAATCTCAAAGCTTTTCCAAAGTCCATTCTTCAATTTCATGAAAAGGGATTGAGGTTATCCGCATAACATAGCTTGGGAATCATGTTTTCAAGTCTGTTCAGATGTTATCCTGATAAAGTGGGCATCTTATTCGCATAAGGGAGTGAACAATGAAGGCCAATTGTACTGTGCAGCCCGTTATTCACATAATCTAGGGAGATTATCCATATAACGTATGTCACAGAGCACTTGGACTCTTTTCAGGTAAACAGGTTATCCGCATAACCTATGTTTCAGAGCACTTGGACTCTTTTCGAGTAAATAGGTTATTCACGTAACCTAAGGAGGTTATCCGCATAACCTATGTTTCAGAGTATTTGAATTTTTCTCAGGTAAACAGGTTATTCGCATAACTTATGTTACAGAACTCATGGCTCTTCTTCAGCAAAATAGTTTATCCGCATAACCCTGGGAGGTTATCATGATAACCTAAATGTTACTAAAACTCAGTTTGAGAAAAACTTAACGTTATCCTAACAACTGAGTAAGTTTTCATGAAAATGATCTTGAGCTAAAATTTAGTCATTATGGGAAGCATGTTATCCGCATAACTTAGCTAGGTTCTCCGCATAACAAAAGCTCTACGTTGAAAACAAAAGTAAACAGTAACCCATTATTCGTATAACTTGATGAGGTTATCCGAATAACCTCTGTCAGATGCATTTAATGCAGTAGGTGAACGTCTATTTTTCTGAGAGTAACGGCTAATCTTTGTTTCCAACAAATAGTTTTGCCCCAAAGCTATAAATAAGACCTCATTTAAGATGTTGGATAATGAGAAAAAAACAAGAAATACGTCAAAACTCTGCTAAATTGATTTCTGATTCATTCAAAGCTTATCTACCCTCTATTTAGCTCATTCATTCATATCTACTCTTTTGAGAGAGAATCTTTATTTTGTATACTTATACACACTTGTAGATAGTGCTTACTGTGAGATTATACTAAGAGAATTGTACTTGCTCTTGAGTGAGAAGAGTGAGAGAGATTTGTTTAGCTCAAAGTTTGAGCTGGTGTTGTACTGCGGTCATTGCAAGAACCCATTCAAATCCTGCAAGAGATAGCGGAGAAATCTCAAGTGGTGGCTTAAGGACTGGACGTAGGTTAAATGTAGTCGACCGAACCAGGATAAATCACTGTGTCTTCTTCTCATTGCTCTTTATTATCATTATTGTATTTCCTTTTTGTATAAAAATTGCAAACTTCCCAATTCACCCCCCATCTTGAAAAGTCAGCTGAACTAACATCATTAATCATAATTAGAGGCTTAAATCACCTAGAAAATTAAAACAAAATTTTTTAAAATTTGGTGGTATTGTTCATGTGGAAAAACAATTAGACCGACTAAATTCTAGAAATTCTTAACTAATTATAGAAAAATCATATTGAGGTGATTCAAGTTTCTAAAATTATACTAAATCCAGATCGACATGAAAAAATATAAAATAGTAACTTCATTGGACCAATTTGTATAGTAAATTTCGTGGACTTTTAATGTTCATTTAGTCATTTTTCTATCTTCCAGTTTTTTGACCTAAAATTTGAAAAAAAATCATATTTCATTCTCTTCTGGACCAAAGCATACTCTATGTCATTTGAAAGTTCGATATGTCTACTTTATAGGGATATTTTTCATGTACATTTGTTTCACTTACACATGGCATGACATTAACTTGAATCGTGAATAGTCAGAATTTAACTTTTACTGGAATAGTTTTGGGAAAAACTCCATATATTTTATCATATAGCTCCAATTAACGCCAAATTAGCGGCATATAAAACTTAAAATATAGACCTTTCTACACATATAAATCACTAAATTTTTGGAGTTCTGCACGATTTTATATTATCCTTTAAATTTTTCAGTACTTAATTTTCAGTTTCCAGTTTTTGCAATCTTGCCATGTTCTGATCCCTGACTTTGAAAAAACACTATAATTTGTACACAATTCCAAATGGGGTGGTCCTTGGACCATTTTAAATCTGTATTTGTGTGATTTACAAATATATATAACAAACATATCGAAAACTACAAAAAACCCAGCCATTGGCAGTATAACTACACTGGGGTCAGAATGACTATTTTTATCCCATAACTTGGATAAAACATTTCTATGCATTTATACATGATCATATCATGCTTCAAACTTGTACCATACATCATATGAGACCTAAGATGACATAATGAACTCCATGTACAGCTTCACAATGTCATACATTAATTTACATAATATTTCAAAAATAAGGATTAAAGACAAGATTATCATTTCTTTCATAAATTCCTTCTTTCTTGCCTCGCTCCTTCTTCGTAACCTGGCCAAAGCTTGTACCTATTATGTTAGTCATTTTAGAAGAGTGAGATTCAAAGAATCTCAGAAGCATTACCCATTCATGCAATCATATCATCAAGAACATTCATAAAATCATCAATGAATTTTATTAAAATATATGGTGCCATATTATTTTATAAAAATTTCGGCAGAATTTAGTTTAGTAAAATGAATACTCCGGGGTCACATAACCCTTAATCAACTCAGCCATCAACATATAATTATCATAAAACATCAACACAAGGATATGGCAAAGCAATAAATTCATAGAAATCAAATATGACAATATAATACATAACTTGGTAAAATGCTACCTTTGTGAATCCTCTAGTTTTTTCCTTTCAGTTGTACCTCTTCCAAATACTTTCACAATCTTTCTTAGGTTTCCTCAAACCTAAACATATCATCAAATAACTACTCAAACTAATGGTTCCATGACTTTCTTTATAAAGTGTTCATGAAACCCTAAAATTTCATTTTATTATCTTTTGACTTCTTCATGAAATCAATACTTGTTCCAAAGGTTTTTACCATGAGGAACTCATTTTTGGTTTTAAAAACATGAAATTCCAACTCTAAAATCTTCCCTTGGACTGGCCAAAAATTGTTTCTAGGAAGGAAGAAATAATTTTCATGCAATTTTCTTAAACCTTTATAAAACCATGTTCTTTCAAATAAATCATAATTTTCACCATGATTGTTGCATGAAATCTTACTTCACTCCACTCCCTAGATTAGGCCGAAACTAAGACTTCAAGAGAGGAAGAAGAGGACTCCATGGATCTACCTCCAACTACTTGATACTACAAGCTTAAGGTGGTAGAAAATTTAACTTACACTTGATCCATAATTCTTCAAACTTTGTCTTCTCTTTCTCTCCTTTCTCCCTTTCTTTCTTGTGTTTTCTTACTCTATTTTGCTGCTGGAAGTCACGCCTAATGAGAGGAAAGAGGGAGTTTAATTTACTTAATTATTTTGCTAATCACTTCCTTAAGCAAGGTTACTTTTTAACAAAAAATGGATGCCTTCTTTAAGAAGTTCTTTGGCCAAAAATCTCATGCCTTCCTTGAGAAGTTTTGGGACAAAAATTTGGTTAGCTGCTGGACATCCAAAATGAGAGAAGAAATTGTCCAAACACTGCTCAATTTTTCCTGATCCAGATATATCCTGAACCTGGTAATTTTTAACTGTACCGATAAAACATTTTTTTATAGTAAATTAACATTTTTGTTTTATAGGACTATTCCAAATTTATTTTTTAATTTCCTTAATTATCCTATCCCAAGTGGTATCTATATGAGGCTCATATCCTGTCCCGGTTACCTTTTAACTGTCCATGGGGCCCACAATCTACTTTATCGGTATAAAGTTACTTTTGGACACTCGACACTGATTATTTCTTTATCCTTAATCATTAACTCTCAGTTCCATATGTCGTTGGACTTCTCTTGTCGAGGGCTTCATTCTGGTAGTAATTTTGTATATTTACAAAATTGCCCTAACCCGAGTTGATTTATAATTTTTGAAACTTTTGCGTCTTTAGATGTAATTTTTCCCAAAAACTTTTGCATTCACATTCCCGTGAATTTTTAAGCTTAGAGACATGGATATCATTTTTATAATTATTTAGGGGTAAAAATGTAATTTTTCATTTTTCTGTCCAACCGGTAAAATTGACCCCTTTACCATATTTCATACAAAACGGTGTCTGTCCATTTTTGTAAATTTTCATTACATTTCTAGATATTGTAACTTTCTTGGGATATTACACGCGACCTGCTATAGTATCATTGCGGTCTCAGCCAGGCAGTAGCACTTGACATCACGATAGCTATAGTGGCGCGACGGAGTAAATTGAACAGAAGCGTGTGGCACCGCGACGCCCCTTTGTTGATATCATATCAGCACATTTCACCTTCCGAGGTGAATTTTCGACGTGCATAACTTTATGCTTTGACCTCTGATTGACCTGATTCTAACTCCTACAGGTCACTCTTGTCTCAATCTATCCATAGATATCACTTTTACTCCAATCCATTTCCATACAGAGATTCTGGACACTCAACACTATTTTGGCCACTTTTTGGCCAAATATCAAACCTTAGGTGCTCCATCTGCCACCAAAGGCAATTTGGCCATTATGGATTATCCACATAAATTCCATTTGGCTCAACCAACTTGTCTAAAGAGGTTTCACCTCAAAGAAACTACTTTTTTGAGTTTTGACTCCCTTGGATCCTAATTCCACTTAATGGTCTATATGCCCAAAACTCACACACATGGTCTAAATTCCCTTTTGGGCTCACACATACGATCAATTTGACTCTCGCTTGTATATATATACCAATAACAATGACCCCATACCTTAGTCCTGATAAAGAATGGATAATCCCAAGATAATTAGGATTATTTATTTTTATCATAAAATAATTAGGATTTAAACATAGATATTTTGTTAGGATATTTAAATTATTTTTCAGATTTGATTTAGTTTATTTTGAATTTATTAGGATTTAGATTTTATCTTTCCTTTATTTATAGGATTTAGTTATTTAAATTATGATTTATCTTCTGTTTAGATTTAAAATATTTTGAAAAGATATATCTTATCTTAGGATTTAGTTATTTAATAAATTCAAAATAAACTAAATCAAATCTAAAAAATAATTTAAATATTCTAACAAAATATCTATGTTTAAAATCCTAATTATTTTATGATAAAGATAAATAATCCTAATTATCGTGGGATTATTCATTCTCTATCAAGTCCATCTCAGCACCGCACACATATAACTATTCATGTACACAACCATACTACATCATTGTCATTACCATCATAGGTCATTCATCATCGTCACAACATCATTGTTATTATATAGATTACAAACATGCTATCCTACTTGACACCACATACATAGACAATACAATATACTACCATGACTTGAATATTCCGATGTCCGAGACACTGTGACTCCTTTATCTTCTCTGGACTAGTATTAGAACTCTCACCTTAGATGTTAGTTCATGGGAAAGGGGTGTGAGACAAAGTCTCAGTAACCGAGGACAATCACAGGCAACATATATAATAATTCATACAATAATACACATGGTGCTATCACTGCAAAATGTAATGAAATGTATGTTCTCCCTCGCATATGGCTAGAATCATGAGCTATTGTCATAACAGGACATTTTGTATAGGTGACTCCTTTTCAACAGTTGGTGAAGACTAATTCCGGGACATCACCAAGCTCGCCTCACATTAGTGCACCCGACCAAAAGTAACATTAATGCTTAAACCGTGACTCTCCTTTCTCTTAACCACCGTGAATTGGTGGTGATCTTAGGCAAGGAGTAGTCCATTGTTGTCTTGCTCTCCTAGCCATAGGAGAGGATTTAATAACATGGATCCCTTCCTTATTTCACCTATATCATATAATATCATATCATATATCATCATCACCACCAATCCACCTTTTCTCACAATGTTCATGTAGTGGTGATGTTCGTACCATATCATCATGTAATCATCATCATCATCATCATACTTCTCAATGTCATGCTATGAAATCTTGTAATGTCACGTCATCATCATATATAATCATCATCATCTACTATATTGTCTAGTCGTGTGCATACCACGATATGTAGAAAAACCATACACACACATAACAATATTGTGGTATGAATGGAAACATGCATATACACATATATACTAACATAGAATACACATAATACAAACGCATGTTTACCTTAGGTTGTCAATACCACAACATGGATCCCATAAGCTTATCGAATTGCCAACTGCAACTTGTACTGTAACAACCCTCATTACATTGTCCCTAACTTGGTCCCAAGCTAACCAAGTGTCTTTGGCATTATGTGCAAAACCGGAGGTAAATAGGACGGAGGAAGAATCAACGTGGAGGAAAAAGAGCTCCACGCCGTGGTGAGAAGCAGGGCCGTCACGGCGAGAGCAAGCTTTAGAGGGATATTTTGCTGACTGGATGAGGTGGCGCAGTGGCGGGCTTATTTGGAGACACGGTGATAGTCGAGGATTTTGCTTAAATTCGAATCATTTCAGATGAATAGAAAAGAAAGAAATGGAGGAGAACCGAGGGAGCAATGCTAGGGCTCGAGTTTTCTGGCCCTTGGGAGTAATTTTCAGCCTCTTGAAGTTTGGATCTTAGTTAGTAAGTGATTCCTACTCCTCCCTCTCCATTTTCTTCGGTTTAAACTTGGGATTTTCTGAGTATATGTTGGGATCTTTGATTGTGGCCAAATGACACCAATTAAAATGGATGAAATGAGGTTAATAGAGTGTGATTTGATATTCTTGTTGCTTGGGTGTGAGTTTTGAAGGGTTTATGCATGATTTGAGTTTAACCCTAGGTTGTTTTCGCTTGGGGCTCTTAGGAATCCGAAGTGTATGGGATTGAGTAGTATTTGATTGATCCCTAGGAGCTTCATGATGTATGAATGTGGGGTTAGAACCTTGGGTTAAGTCTAAATGGTTGAATTATGGGTTTTGATCAAGTTGTATATTGTGTTAATTGAGGTATTATGATGTTGTTAAGGTTGTTGGCTAATTGAAGAAGACTAGTCGTGAGATTAGCATTCAAGAAAGCTTGTGGAATCACGCGTGTGTGTGGCATTGACAACCTGAGGTAACCATGTGTTTGTATTGTATTGTATGTATTGTATGATATTATGTATAATTGTGTATATATGCATGTTTCTTTCATACCATAATATAGATGTGTTTGTGTGTATTATTTTCTATATATCGTGGTATACGCACAGCTAGATATTGATTATGATGATGATGTGATATGGCATGATGCATAGCATGACTTTGAGATCATGATGATGATGATGATGATTATTTGATGATATTATGTGAGCATCACCATATAGCATTGTGAGGTATATGGTGATCGGGTGGTGATAATGATATATGATATGATGTGATATGATTAGGGAGGATAAGGATGAGATCCTTGCAGCTAAATCACCTCCTTTGGCCAGGAGGGAAATGTGTGCAGTAGACTGCACCTTCTCTAAATCACTGCCAATTCGTGGTAGGAAAGGGGAAGGATAACCATAATCCAAACATTAGTGTTACCTTTGGCCAATTTAATGGGAGGTGAGCTTGGTGATGTCTCAGAATCAGTCTTCACTGACTGTTAGAAGGAAATTACCTATATAAAATGTCATGTTATGATGACAACTTATGGTTCTAGCTGTATGCGAGGGAGACATGTATTTCATTCTATTTCATATTGCATTCATGAGATTGTATGAGATATATACATATGTGTGTGTGTGGTTGTTCTCGGTTACTGAGACATTGTCTCACACTCCTTCCCATGAACTAATATTTCAGGTAAAGAATCTGGCACTAGTCCAGAGAAGGCAAGGGAGTAGCATACCGGGCGTGGGAATATCAAGTTTGCTTAGTATTTATGTTGTCTATATATGTTGTGCTAAGTATGATATTATGATTGTAATGGATATAAGGACCCCAGATGTTTGTAATGATATTGATGTGGTATGTTATGAATGTGATGAGTATGGTGGTTTGTGATGTATGTATGGATTGGGATGTTGTCATGTTAGTATGTTGGTGTTTGTGAGTCCACAGGTGGAATTGGGCCTTATTAGTGTGTTTTTGGGCATGTAGTCCACTCTGTCAATTTGGGGTTCAAGGGGGTCAAATCTCAAGGGAGTGGTTTCCTTGAGTTGTGTAACACCTCTCTTTAGAATTGTTTCCCATGTATTAGGCCTCATTAGAGACCAACTATACTTAAATAAAAGCTTGAATCACAATAAAATATTATAATAAATTTAATCAATTTAAAGGGTACTATTCATTTAATCCCATTTTTCGGTGAATTTCTGAAAATCGTAACTAATTCAATAAAAATCATATGAAAGTGATTCAAGTCTCAAGTCTCTATGGATAGATTAAAACATTATCTACATGGGAAAAATATCAATAAGAGCAATTACTTGGCTAATTTGCACAATAAATTTCGTAAATTTCTACTGTTCATATGGTCAATTTTAGAAATTTCAGTTTTTTGGGTTAAATTTGAAAATTCATTATAAATCGTAAAATCATCCAAATTGAGTTATCTTTGGACCATATGAAAGACCTTTTTGTATAGTTTTTAAAAATATATACTATTCATACTTTATACATCAAAAAGTACAAACAATGGCACATTTACTCTACATAGGTTAGGATGATCCTTTTTATCCTTATACTTACAATACAAAAATTGTGAGATATTCACATGACCATATTTCATCTTCATATCATGCCACACATTAGCTAGGACTTAAAGGAGCATACAAACTTGAAGAAACATACCTAACCTCATCGTTACAAATTTACATAAGAGATCAAAACACATGACCAATGCAATCACCATCAAATTAAATACCAAATTCTTTCTCCTTTCCCTTCTCTTCCTTGGAGGCCTTGCCATTGTTGCTACGTAATCATGCTTAATATGTGGGAGGGTGATATTCAAAGAATCTCAGTAGATAAATCCCATACATACCATCATATCATCACATTTAGCATGAAAACATCAAGAAAACATAGTTCATCACAAAGGCACATTGGAAATATATACATTTTATACAAATTTCAGCAGAGTTTCATTTTGTAAAATGGATATCCTGGGGCTCCAAACCCCTCATACAACTCAGCCAACAACATAAAAATATCACAAATTAACATTTCATACATATGCCATAGTGTCAAATATTAAAGAAACATTAATGACAATGTGATGTTAATAAAGAGGATTATCTACCTTATAGTACCTCCTTGCTTCCCACACTTTGTCCAACACTTGTTGGACCTTCCAATACTTCTCCAAGTTTTCTTAGGCTTCCTCAAACCTGAACATATCATCAAACAATTACTCAAACTAATGGTTTCATGACTTTCTTAAAAAGTGTTCATGAAACCCTAATCCTTCAAAAATTCACCCAAAATTCATTCCTAGCTCAAAAATGATGAATTATACCTCTATTCCATGTAACTTTTCATGAGGAATCTAAATATGGACTCAAAATTCCCAAATTTCATCTCTAACTATGGTTACTGTTCATTCCAAATTAAGCTTCAAAACCCTAAATTTTCACTTTCTTAATCTTAAGCTTTTTCATGAAATCAACACTTGTTCCTAAGGTTTTGGACCATGGGGAACCCATTTTTGAGGTCCAATTTATGAAATTCCAACCCTAAGTATGAACAATAACTCATAAAAAATCAGGGGAATTCAACAAAAATTACTACACTTTGTTATGCAATAAACTACTTGCATATTCAAGCTTTAAATGAACATTCTATCATTTCCCCTATGATTTATGGTTAGAAAACTCCATTTCTTGCTAAATCATGCCATGGACAAAACCCCAAGAGGATGGAGAAGAATTTCTAATCCATGAACCATGCTTCTAATGCCATAGATACCAACTTAGCTTTCAATTTTTGCCTTAAATCTTCTCTTCTCTTCTCTTTTCTCTCTTTCTCCTTTCTTTCTTGGCGTTTTTCTTCCTCTGTTTTGGCTACTGGTTCTCTCATGAAAGTGCAGAAGAAAGAGGGTGATTAAAGAACTCAATTAGGTGGCTAAAGATGTAGTTAATCATAGTTAATCACCTAAACCAACTTTAGTTGCTTTTTGGCCAAAAATTGACAACTTCTTAAAGTGGTTTTACCAAAAAATTATGCTTCCCAATCTTTCCCAAACGTCACACCCAATGAGTGATCTGAGTGTCCCAAAAATGCTCAATTTTTTCTGATCTAGATATATCTTGAACCGGGTAATTTTTAACCGTACCGGTAAAATTATTTTTTATAGTAATTTAGCATTTTTGGGTTACAGGACTATTCTAATTTTATTTTTATATTTCCATAATTATCTTATGCCAAATGATATCTATGTATGACCCATATCTTGTCCCAATTACCTTTTAACCATCGGTAAGACCCACAGTTTACTTTATCGGTTTACTGTTACTTTTAGACACTCGGCATTGATTCTTTCTTTATTCTTGAACATTAACTCTCAGTGTCATATACTATTGGACTTCTCTCATTGAGAGCTTCGTTTTGACAGTACTTGTGCATGTTTAAAAAATTACCCCTAACCCGAGGTTAAATTATAATTTATGAAATTTTTTGGTCATTAGCTGTAATTTTCCCCAAGAACTTTTGCACTTTGACGCCACGTGAACATGGATGTCATTTGATAATTCTTTAAGGGCAAAAATATAATTTTTGATTTTTCTCCTAATTGGGAAAATGATCTCTTTACCTTTATTCACACAAAATGGTGTCTATTCATTTTCGAGAATTTCTTCTACATTTCATGTTATCGTTTATTTCTTCCTCTTTCATTTCTTTATATCCAATAGAATATTGGGATATTACAAGGTGAAATCTCTTTGGACAAGTTGGTTTAATAGTTTAGGGCCTGTGTGAATGGTCCTTGAGGGTCCAAATGTCTTTGGTGGCAAATTAGAGTTGTATGTTGTGAGTTTTAGTTAAAAAGTGGCCAAAATGGTGTCAGGTGTCCAAAATCTTCATACGGAGTTGGATTGAAGTAACAGTGGTGTTTATGGATAGGTTGGGACAAGATTGACTTGTAGGAGTTGGAATCAGGTCAATCGGAGGTTGGAGTATAAAGTTATATGCGTCAGAAGTTCACCCTATAGTTTGAAATGTACTGATATAGAAACTAGATGGGGGCGCTGCGGCGCTAGGAAGTCAGACCGTGGCGCCGGAGAGACAATGAAAGTGAGAGTTTCTGGGAAGAGTCAGAGCTGCGGTGGTACTATAGCGGTTGCGACCCCAAACTAGTTTCTGGTGTCCTTAGATGTTTTTCCACTGCTCTCAAGTTTTGGAAAGTGATTGTGAGATGTTTGGGCTGTGTTTGATTGATTTTTGAAGTGTTTGGTTAAGTCAGGAGGTGTTTGGGAGTAAGGTGTTACATGTACTCCTCCGGTCAACCAAATAACCTCTACAATGTCATAATATCTTCAATTAACATATAGCATAATTATCCCAAAATTCATAATTCGACCAATTATACTTAACCCAAGGTTCGAACCACATTTTCATGCATCAATGAGTTTCAATTAAGCTTTCACACCCCAATCAACCCTATACATTTCGGATTCCAAGTTACCATACACAATACAAAGCTAGGGTTTAAGTAAAATCACACATAATCCTCTAAAATTTATACCCAAGCATCATTAACATCAAATCACACTTTATTAATCCCATTTTATCCATTTTAATCAGTAAGATTCGGTCAAAACTAAAAACTCAATCATATATCCGAAAATCCAACTCAAAAACCGAAGAAAAATGAAGAGGGAGGAGCAAGGATTACTTACCAACCAAGATTGAAGCTCCTAGAGTTTGAAAATCATCCAAAAGTCCAGGTTTCCCAAGCCTTAATGCAGCTTCTTCGGATCTCCCTCCATTTTTCTCTACTTCATCAACTGAAATGCTTCTGTTTTAAATTGATTCACGGTCTGGAGCCATGGTAGTGGGTAAGTTCGCTATAGCGTGAGGACTTTTTTGTCAAAACAATTTTCAAAGTTACAGCTCGTTCGCTGCGGCAGACCTGTGTCTTGCCGTGGTGTGGAGCTTTTCTGCCTCCACTTTGATTTTCTTCCACCCCGGTTCCTTTGGTCCTGCATATATCATCAATTTTACTTTGTTAGCTAGAGACTAAGTTTCGGGATAATGTAATGAGGGTTGTTACATGATGCCCTCTGCTTCTGTCTCCTTTATGTTGTTTTGTTCATTCTTGGTAGTGGTTTTTGGGGTTCATCTATAGGGTGTTACAGGGTAGAATCCTCTAAGTGTTTTGTTCAAGAAAAATCTTAATTACAACTCTCTCAAACCATTTGGGTGTGCTTGCTACCCTTGTCTCAAACTATACAACAATCACAAATTTCAATATCATAGTAAGAGATGTGTTTATCGACTATACCTCAAACCAAAAGTGGTATAGAAGTCTCACCCCAACTAGTTGAGTGATTGCATCATGGCATGTCATCTTTGATCTTACCCGATTTCCTATTGCTTCAGGCTTCTTGAATCATTGAACACCTTCCACAGATCAAATTGTCACTGTCCCAACTACCATAGAAGAATCTGTCCCAACTACCATACAAGATTCTTCTTGGGACAGATTCTTCTGCCGTTGAGAAGATGTGAGAAACTAATTTAAATATAATACCAACACTGACTCTCTTATTGCGTTGCAGCTTGGAAATCTACTTCGGTCAAATGAAAGTACTTTGATCTTATCCTCTTTTAGAGAAGTATCGATAACTCTGCTCATCTCTCTCAATGTCTCACTCCAACTCAAATGCATTTGTTTGCTTCACCTAATCATGTTTCAAATCTGATGAATGAAGCTAGAAGTTCAAGTTCGAATTGCCCTTCTCTAGTTGAAGAAATCAGGTCGGATTCAACAAGTTCAAATCCGTTGCCCACAGTTTCTGAGCTAACCCATTAATCTATTGGGCCTAGTAGTCAGCAAAGTTTATCACCTCCTCAAACAAATCCTCAACCACTGATAACACAAGCAAAGTGGCATTGTGAAGCCCAAATATCCATTTGTTGGGCTCTTGCTTAATGAAAATCCTAAAAGTCTCTCCCTTGTCTTTGAGCTTCATAAAGTAAAGGAAGCACTCAATTTACCTTATTGGAGACAAGCTATGGCGGAAGGATTCAGCTCTCTTCAATGGAATGGCACATGGCAACTAATTCCTTATGATGGCAAACAAAAAATCATTGATTATAAGTGGATTTTTAAAACCAAATTCAACTCCGATGGCTCAATTCAACACTATAAAGCTGGTTTAGTAGCAAAAGGCTTCCAACAAGAACTAGAAGTTGATTTTGGAGAAACATTCAGTCCCGTGGTAAAGGTAACAACGATCAGAATCATTCTCACCATTGTAGTGGCTTACATTTGGGATGTCCATCAATTAGAGATTAATAATGCCTTTCTTAACGGATACGTTCATGAAGATGTCTACATGAGACAACATGAACGTTTCATCAATCACAATAGACCAACACATATATGTAAGTTAAGTAAAGCATTTTATGGTTTAAAACAAGCCCCAACGGCTTGGTTCGATTGACTGAGAACAACGTTGTTGCAATGGGGTTTTCAAAACTCCATAAGCTATAATTCATTGTTCATGTTCAGAAGTTCTTAATTGGTGGTATTTATTTTGATATATGTGGATGACATCTTAATTACTGGGAATGATTGTAGCCTCCTAAAATCTTTCATTAATTGTCCATATGGATTATTTTCACTGAAGGACTTAGGCTCTTTACACTATTTCCTTGGCATTGAAAAATATAGAGATAAAACAAGAATTTTTCTGAACCAAGGAAAATACACTCTAGATCTTTTAAAGAAGTTCAAAATGCTGGATGCTTCTCCTTGCTTAACTTCTATGGTTTCAAATAGACATTTCTCTACAACCGAAGGTGAACCTTTACAAGATCCCATTGAATACAGGAAAGCTATTGGTTCTCTCCAATATTTAACAACTACTCCCAAATGTAGCCTTTTCTGTCAACAAATTAAGCTAGTTTCTTTCAAGGCCAACCAATGTACACTTGCAAGGTGTCAAACGAATACTTAGATATGTCAAAGGTACATTTCACTATGGTCTACATATCAAACCTTGTTTGGATTTGAATATCACTACATCCATAGATGCTGATTGGGCTACTTGTGTTGATGATCGAAAATCCATGGCTGGATATTGTGTTCATTTTGGTGACAATATAGTGTCTTGGGCTTCAAAGAAACAACATGTTGTATCATGTTCTAGCACAGAGTTTGAACATTGTGCACTCTGATTCACCTGCTGAAGTGTCTTGGATTTGTTCACTTCTTTATGAAATTGGCTTTTCACTATCTCAATTCTTGAGACCGTTTTATCTGGTGTGATAACTTGAGTGTAAATGCTTTAGCTACCAATCCTGTTCATCATGCTAGAACAAAGCACATTGAAATAGAAGTGCATTTTGTTCGAGATCAAGTATTGGCTAAGAATATTGATGTTTGATCTGTTCCATCCTCTAATCAGATGGCTAATTGCTTAACCAAAGCTCTTGCTCAACCTCAATTCGGTGTTCTTTGAGGCAAACTGGGGTTGTTTCCAACACCCTCTCATTTGAGGGGGGTGTTAAAGATTAAGGGATAATTGATAATTAATCTGTGTTTCTTTTTTGTCTCTAATGATCTTGTACAAAATATTTCTAGTATTCCTTTTTAGTTCTTATCCATCTATTGTACAGCTGTAAACGTGGCCTGTTTTTACTTCTCTTGGCCATTGCATTCTTTATTATATAAAGGAATAGTAGCCTTCCTTGCAAGTGGCGGCTTGAGCATTTCTTTTACAAAACCCTACTTTGTCTTTACCTTTTGTCTGCTCCACCTTCTACTGTTCGACTTCGCCTCCATTACTCCTTTATTACATCAAGTGTCGGTGGCTTCACTCCCCAGTGTTTCATCTCCATCTTCCCTCTTCTCTTCGAAAGCTTCATCGTCATTGCTCCATCTTCTGCCGTTTGACCATCTGTTCAAGCTTCACAGTTAGGTGCTCCACTCTTTGTAATAGACTTTCGATCTGGGTATTTATTGGCTTCCTTATAATTATTTTCAATCTGGGTTTGTAATATGTTTGAACATTGTTTTAATTAATTGGCTCACTAGCAAGTTTGCACTTTTTGTATAATATAATAAGCAAAAAAGTAAACCCCCAGGAAATTAAAAAGGCTGAAACTAGAGGAAATTGGCTAACAAAAGTGAGTTTTTGGGCAATGGGAGTGGATATGGATATGAGTCTTCTATACTCAAAGATTGATATTGAATATAATACACTCAAAATCTGTGGCTAAAAGAGCTATAAAATTTCTAGATAGAACCATCAATTCAAGTTTATGGGCTTTAATTGTCTTTTGTTTATGAATTTGTTGTTGTAATGATTTGATGAAATTTGATTCATGCTTTGTTGGAGGAAAGCATCTGAATGCTAGGATAATTGTTTGATGATGATTATATCAAGTTTATGGGCTTCAATTGATTCATGAACTTTTTTTTCCCTTCACTAGAAGGCATTTTCTGTCATTTTCCCTATTTCTTTCTTTCAAAAGTTGAGCTTAGTCCTTCATTGGAATTAATAGCCTCTAAGGTTTATATAATCAAATATCCCTATCTTTTGGTATTAAAAACCAAATTTCCCTAAAAGAATCAGAATGTTGAAGAGCATGCAGTTTATTATACATGTCAAGAAACAAAAGGTTCCTTCCTCCATAAAATAGGTGGTTCCACCATTAACACAAAGTCAGCTTCCATCCATCTCATGATCATCTGTTCCTCATCATTCATCAACTAACGCTAGCATGTCAGAACATATGTGTGTGTGTGTGTGTGTGTGTTAAAATGAACATCCGGCTCCATCTCATCATCTCTCATTCTCTCATTAATGCCCTATTGGTCCTTCTAAGCTTGAAGCATCTCGCACCGACAAAGAAGAAGAAGCAAGGAAGAAAAAATAAAACCCCCATCCACCACAATTCCAACTTCCCAAAATTAACAGGAAATTCAAGAGAAGCACATTTGAAGTATCTTTTTGATACCAAGTAAACCTATATATATACTCTATCTTGAATATGTATGCTATAGAACGATCTATGTGAGGATGACTACATTAAATTTCTTTATATTTAAATTAAGTATCTCTTTGACACAAAATGCAGATCGTCTCCCGGAGCTGATATATAAACTGTCATGCCAATTCCACACACACAAAAACTGCAATGCCTATACTTGAAAAAGGAAAGCACGAAATCATGCATTTTAAACAATAAGGACCTACTTGAAAGTTGATGTAAATTATAGGGGCTAAGATCAAATTAGAGGGCCAGAATGTGTGTGTATTAAAATTAAAATTAAATTTTTTTATAATTTAGTCTAAAAATTTTTTAATAGAAACATTCTCATCTATCACCATATTGTTCATGAAGAAATTAAAGCTATCTTTGCTTGGTGACTTCATGAAAACTCCAAGCTTGTTGCTATACAAGAAAGGTTGAACAAATTAGAGAGTTAGAATGGTAAAAAGTAATACATTGATGGTAAAAAGTTTGAACGAATAATTCCCTTCAACCAAACAATGCATCATATCTAGAACTTGAAAATATGTACACACATATATACATGTACATATGCATATTCTCATCTTTATTAGATCTAACTTAAATTAATTCCTCTGTGACCAATAACTTCATCTAAGTGGCTTCAGTCACCACATAAGCAGTGGTTTAAATCTATTTGCCTGCTATGCAAAATCTTTCTCCCTATATATATATATATGTAGTGAACAAGATTGCACAACGTAGGCGCAATTGCACACAATAGTCGTATCGATTCATTTAATTTCCTCTTTAAATGGTTAACTTATTTGGACAATTAATGAATTTAAGCATCTAGGCTTCAAGCAATTAACAGTACACTTACGTAATTAAAAGATTATGATAACTTGAAGTTGATCACGGCAAATTATACATTCCACCTATTTCATAAAAGTAATATTTATAATTACTATTTATACATATACTCATTTACATCAAAAGGAAAATGCTTTATTGAACAACAGCAGGAAAGAATGAACCAAAATTAGGTATGATACCATCCTAGCTTGTTCCTTCATTTGGTGGTAACTCCAATCCATGCCCATCTCTAACTTTGAAGAAAATGCAGTCACTAGTCCAAGCCCCTTGAATTGGCTTGTCCAACTGAAAGTGATCCATGCCCCCTAATTAACAAAATGATGAGAGTTTAAGCATTATAATTTGCTCATCAGAATTTCTCTTTAAGTTATATATGACTGAAACAAATATATTTGATTTCATTGTTATATTGGATGGCTCCAATATGAGGTACTGTATCTTCCCAATATACGGTACACCATGCACAATTTTCAAGCTGCTCTAGAGGATCTCAATCTAACCAACCAAAGAGCGGATACAATATCATTAATTAGTAGAAAATATGCATATTGTATAACATTTTATGCTTCTCCCAATGCAAATAGCTAGAAAGAGCCCCTATGTGAGGAATGAACTCTCATTTCAAGCTTCAACAGCTAAACCATATAAAATGAGTGAAAAACACACAAGAGTAAGGTTTATCAATAGGACATCTGCACCAATATTATCAAAAAAGTAAAAATAAGAGTCTTGAGATTATCAGTAGCAATAGACTCAAGATGTCAAGACACAGATGTCTCTTAACAATATCAATTGTAGCTATAAAACCAATAAAAAAAAAACAAAGATGTAAAACAAGGATATTATTTACCTTCTCTAAGAATTCAAGGAAGGTTCAGACAACGGTTCCCAAGCGAATTGGGCTGTTCTTGCAAGGATGATCTAGCTAGCTACCACTCATAAACTCTGTGGTGAGACCTAGTTCAAGATTAAAGGGAACGGGTATGTTATACTCTATGTTCACTTTCTTTTAATTGTAATTTTTGTTTATTCTTGATTATTTGCCTATTTCAAGGAAAAGTTCAGACAAAGGTTTCCTGTTAATTGGCCTTAATCTGTTGGATAGAAACATTTTTATGTCAGTAAGACATGTTTCTTCAGAATTTTTCTCAACATCAGCCATCCAAACGTAACTGTCGAAGAAATTTGATAGCCTTCCCCTTTCCCGTGGCTCTTTTTCCTGCAACCAAACAGCTTTTGGATTAATTCTCTTTGCTACACAGAATCTGTCTGCTATGAATTGGAGCCCCTTTTTAAGAAGGAATTATAATTATAAATATAAAATAAATACAGCCCCAGGTTTAGATATAGCTAAGATTTACACTATATGTAGAGCTACAAAGCCAAGAAATATGACACGATTTTATGCACTAAACCCATGTATTAAGAGGCATTTAAAAACTTCAATCAAATAATTAATTGGAAATTACACTGCAATTAGTCAAGTGAAATGAAAATCATTTTCTTTTAATGGTGGTCAAATATAACATTCATGGGGAATATCTTACTCTCACAATAACGTAAATCTCATGCCTTAAGCAACTAGCAAGATCTCATGGTCAAAGGTGTTTGAAAAATTAATTAACCAATCTTAACCAACTTAAAACAGATGGAATTATCCAGAGGAGATATATATTAAGCTTGTCAAAATGATATATATGACTTTTTGTATAAATCATTTGGTTTGTAAATATTATAAATATATGATTTAAAGAAACAAAGATACGTATCAAAACTATATGGTCATGCATCTAAAAAATGCAAGATTATTCACTGAAATTTTTAAAATTGGTTGCTCATTAATTAGTTCACACATCAATGATCGCTCCAGAGACTAAAATTATATTTTCGTGAATATACTTTTGTGACTTGAGAATCAAATAGCATAAACAAATGTTTTACTCTAAGCTTGAAAGAACTTAAAAATACACTTCTCTAGGACAAATAATATATTTTCTCAATTAAACTGATAAAATTTAAATTAAGAAAATCAAAATAACGAAGTATGACTTCCCAACAAAAGTCAAAGTTGCATAAAGGCTAGATGGCAAGAATATTTGTATTAAAATACCTAACATTACAAATTCAATTGTAGATCCTTCATTAATTTCATGAGATGTGTAGAGCCTGTACTTTTAGTGAATATTGTCTAGATCTGATTTAAATTGTTTAGATCTAAACTACACAAATTTGATCTAAAGATGAGAAGTGTGCTTCTATCACATCTTCAGAGATTGTTTGCAAGATCTAAACTTCTTGTTTTCCGAAAATTAAATTGAATTTATATTTTCATAGATGTGTCAAGTTTATACTTCATATCATCTATATTATCTAGATCTGATTTTTAGATGGTTTAGATCTAAACAATCCAAATTAGATGTAAATGATTTAGATAAGCAGTATGCACCTTGCACATCCTACACATCCATACAAGTGCGCTACAAGGAATCTAAATTTCTCACCTTTACAAAAATTGATTTGTAGAAGTTCAAATTTTATGTTAGTCAAGTAAAATTTGAAGATTCCAAAAACAAAATGATAGGACTTTATTCCAGATTTGAAAGTTAAAATAAATATATCAAAATTTTAGACATGATCGAAATAGCCATCGATATAAGACATACCTTTGGTATATCGTTGATTTGATAAGCACCAACAAGATTCATCATTCAATAGAATATCTTGATCCGCTTTGTCATCGCCAGAAACTTCTTCATAGCCCATATTTGACACCGATAAAGGAGCTATGATCACAATTGTAACATATCCCTCGAAGACAAGATTGAGGAGTATATATAGTTGAAATTTAGGGTTAGACTTTAAACGCAGCGTCTTAACTTGAAAATAGACATTGTCTTACCTTTTGTACCATTATTTTCCTTACACAAGAAATATCTAAAAAAGATGCTAATATAACAATGATATCAACAATTTAGGCTTTATTGTTTCTAATCATCAGACATTGAAAAAGAAAAAACAAAAACCTTACTATAATTTTATAGTAAGCAATTGACAAATTTTTTTTTTAACATTTTGTGGAACGTAAATTGGTGGCACACAAAGAAAAGAAAATATGACATGTTTAAATTTGCTACTTCATTTTCGATTTTTAACCGGTTTATGTTCATTCCTCTTTTTCTATTAAAACTTGAATGTAAACAAAAATTTTCCTTGTCTTCAAAGCTTGTAAATTAATATTTTACAATATATTAAATTGAATAATGAAAATATTTAAGCACATAAAATTCATTCTTTTTCAGTAATTCATTCTCATAGTAAAACTAATGAAATGCAAGAAATAGAATATCAACAACAATAAAACAAATTAAGGAAGGTAATTAAGGAGAGAAATGAGGGAAAAATTTTAATTCGCTTGAATGCTTCATTTCTTGTACATCTCCTTTATTTATGTGCTAATAAAACAAATAGGGTTGATCCCTTCATAAAATACTAGTTAATACGTACATTAACTACAATAATAAATGTATTCCACAAATTTAATTACATAAATTGCATTATTTTATACTTATTGATAGATATAATCTAGATACATAAATTATATTTTTCAAGTATATTGATCTTCTCATGCATGTACATTTATGATTTAGCTCCAGTTTTCTAAAGCATGAAAAAAAAAATTCGCTAGCCTTAGCATTGGTTTAAAGAAGACATACAACAATCTAAATTTAATGATTTACAGATGGCCCATATCATTTTACACTCTCAAGGGCTAAGAGTTTAATAAAATGCTTCATTTCATTTAAAAAAAATTACATATGTTGTCTATTAAAAGTCCGTTAGAGATTTTTTAATTACTTAAAAAGGACCAAAAGACCAAAACAATAAGTTGATGAAAAGACTGTATTACCTTGCTTAAACAACATGATACAATTTTTTTAAGTGTAATATTAATTTTTTAAATTTAACATTTTTATATACATTTATAATTAAAGTGTCATGATTAATAATTTTAAATATATTTATTTAAGCTTACTTTTGTTAAAAATCACTCAATCTTTTACAAAAGGGTAATTCAATATAACTAGTCATATTTCTCATACTTGCAATTATTAACAATTACTTTATATGCAATATTTTATTTTTTTTTCCCAATATGCAATGATTTGTACAAGGGGAAATAAATTCATATGTCGTAATGATAAATGTTATATATAGTTGATTAATATTCAATAAATGTTATATACAGTTAATTAACATTCAGATTCTGGTCATGGGCCACATATCACCATTGTCGAAGAAATTTATGCCTTGGTCAAGTTTTGATGTGAGAGAGGGAAAGGGTATGGTAGAGAGATAGAGAGTACTAAAAAAAGAAAAGAGAAAAAAAGCTCAAGGGAAGAAAATAGGAGAGAAAAGTAGAACAACTTGGGGAGGAAATAGAAGAACTTTAGGAAGAGGAATATTATTGAAAAATTTTCAACTCAATAATTAAAGTTTGAATTAGGGTTGATCAAAGACCGGATAGGACCAAGTTAGCAACCAACCCTATGTCTAGTCCTGTATGGGGATGGTACACAAGATTGGAGCCTGAGGATTGGTCCTGCTCGGTCTAGCTCGAGACCAAAACAGGATTGGGTTAGGAGACTGGAGTGAGACCGGGTTGGAAGACCATCATTCCTCATCTCATTATGTCCTTGCCTTGAATTTATTAAACTTCATCTCTAAATTTTGGACAGAGAGACTTCCTTTCAAAGCAAATTAGACCAAATAGTAAAACCAACAATGATCCTCATGCTAACCAAAAACAAATTAAGCTAAGAGTTTATTCAATATTGGACAAAGAAATCTTAATACAAACTCTTACATAAAATAGTAGAGGTTAAACTATGATTTTGAAAAAATCAAAACACAAATACCCATATGGGTTAATACGACTGAAAGTTCTACTGTAATAGATGCACCAAAAATCAAAACACAAATACTCATAAGCCATAATGCAACAAGATGCACCAGCCAAAATTTCATCATTGACAGTTTGCCATTATTAGCATGACAATAACATTATGGAAAATGAGAAATACCACCACAGATCCTTATAGTCAATGGTAAGCAAGAAATATGCTAAAACAAGTACCATTCTTTTCCCTAAATGAGAGAAATGAAGAAACTAACCCCTAATAATCAAGCTAAGATCCCAAATCCTCTGTTCAGCAAATAGATTATCAAAATAAAATTATGAATGTAGATATACCTAAATAATAATCAATATATATAAGGAAGGCAATAATAATCAGAATCAATATATATTAATCATGATTCATTCCATATAATTATATTAACAAAAGATCACTACATAATGTGCACTTCATGATTCTTCCATAATGATCACATAAGCTACACAAAAGGATTTCATATCACGATTCATTCAATATCAGAATATATCAACAAAAGATCATTCTAGCCTAATTCTTGTCATTCGTAGCAAAAGTCACTGCTACGTCATTCTTAATCCAACCTAAACCTTGCCATTTGCATCCTCAGAAGTGTTAGCCCATATCAACCTATCACAAAAAAGTCATCCAATATTCAGCTAACTAGCCATAACAACAAGGGTCATTCTACATAAAAAAAAACAGCCATTCAAATATCTGGAAAATGAGATTGTTGAAAAATCTAACACGGGAGGGCCATTCAAAGTCAATCAATATCTATCAAATCGCCCTCTCTACTTTCAGTTACACCAGAAAGATCTGAAAAATATATAAAGTACAAGTAGTCAACAACAAAATAAAAATGTAAAGTACTAAAATACAATCAATTACAAACATATCAATAATGAAAAGCTTTACCAGATTGAACAACATTTTCACTTTCTTCAAAGTTATCAAAGTCACACAGATTATAGACAAATTTTGAAAGAGATAATCTTGGAAGAAGCCAATTTTGAGCACATATAAGTGCTTCCGTCATCTTTGCTAAAAGAGAACTCCTATAGGTGTCAACAATACAACCCCCAATGCTAAAAGCTGATTCAGAAGCCACTATAGACACCGGCATAGCTAAGACATCATGTGCAATTAAGGAAAACACTTTATATTTAGTAACATTTACTTTTCACTAAGCTAAGACATCAAATTCTGAATTAGTAGGAATATCATCACGTGAGTCAGTTGCAATATACTTATCCAACTCTGTTTGTGGATCTGCTGTGCTTCTCTCTTTCAAAGTTGCCAACCACTTGTCTCCAGGATCCCCCTCATCATCAAATATCTCCATGTTTGTTAGCCCCGCGGTATTAGATGGAGTAGTGGTACTTGTTTGAGTACTAACTCCCTTAGAATATTCTTCAAACAATCGATTCAATGCATCTTTGACCTTCTTAATCATTGCCTGGCACACCTCAATATCAAGAAAAAGTCATTGAAAGCTATCCTCAACATATGCAAGCTTATATTGAGGATCTAAGATAACCGCAACAGTCAACAAAGGATTCAATTTCTCGATTGGACCCCAATACTTGTTATATTTGCTTTGCATGTTTAGTGATATATCCATAAGAATAGGATCAACCATATTTTTTGTATTCTTGGTCAGCAAATTTTGAATGTGAACAATTTGGTGAAAGCATGTATTAGATGTAACTTCCAAGGAGCTTGAGAACTTCAAAGTTACTTCATAAAAAACCTTCAAAAATTTGATGAACACTCATGCACTACTCCAATCATTTGCACTAGGAGGGCCCTCACAGCTTCCTTCTTCAATGAAATAATCACGGTAATCATTATCTTCATCTTGAATCCTCTCAAAGACCTTCTGAAATTCCAAAGCAGCTTCTAACATTAAGTATGTCGAATTCCACCTAGTATTCACGTCCAGACACACAAGACTTTTTGTATCCAACTTTTTAGCCTCAACAAAGCTTTTGAACTTTTGGAAATGAGCTGGGGAAGATCGAACATATACATTAGCATTTTGGATTGCATCAAAACTGCCCTTCAATTCCTTCAATGCTTCATTAACCACCAAGTTAAGGATATGTGCAGTGCACCTAAGTTGCAGATAATCACCATCACATGCTAGACCCTTCCAATTCCTCAACCATCTCTTTATATATGCCAAACAAGTGTCATTAGCTGATGCATTATCCATGATTATGGTGAATACTTTCTCTATTCCCTAATCCAACAAATTTTTCTATTGTCTTTCCAATTGTTTCCCCTCTATGATTTTCAACTTGGCAAAAACTCAAAATCCTCTTATGTAATTTCCACTCAGGGTCAATGAAATGAGCAGTCAAGTAAAGGTAATAAAAATTTTAACAAGAAGTCCAACAATATGTAGTCAAACAAACACGATTAGAGCACTTCTACAACATCCTCTTTAATGACTTCTTTTCTCTCTCATACAACTGCAAACAATCTCAAGAAACTGTCATTCTAGAAGGGATAGTAAACCTTAGCTCCAACTCATTCACAAATTTCCTAAAACCCTTCTTCTCAACCAAACCTTAGCTCCAACTATTCGAAAGGGAAGCTCATCACAAATTATAAACTCAACCAAAGCTCTTCGACAATGCTTCTGATTAAAGATATGAGGAATCAAGCTTCTACCTTCCCTAGTAACCCCACTAGACCACACATAATTTAGCATTGATTGTTTTGGATTTGTTGTTGCATTGTGAGGGTTTTTCTTACACTTCTTTATATGCCTTCTCAAAGACGTAGTCCCATGCTTGTTTGGGTCACATGCATATGTTTGTTCACAATAATTGCAAGCAGCTCTAGTTTCTCCATTAGTTTCCTCCATAGGGATTTTCACAAAATGGTCCCAAACATCTGATTGTTTTGGGACTTTGGGTGGCTTTTTTTCCATTTCTTTTCTTTTTTCCCCTTATCCTCTTGAGTTGTTGCTTGAGCTTCTGTGGACTCATTTGGACCAATAGGTGTAGTAGGGGTCGACGTTTCATTCTCCCTACTAGTGCTTATATTGGTAATTGGTTGACTTACTTCAGCAGTAGAACCTTGGTCCGTCATTTTAAGATTGCAAATATACCTATAAAGAGCAATTAGCAATAATATTTTATAATTAATCTACTAAAGAAAGTATTGAGAAACCTGGACATTTTCATTAAAATATACACATTCATTAATCAATTCAACTTAACACTTCAAAAGAGTAATATAGTCTAAACCCCATTTCCAACTCATTTGTTTATGAGTTCATGAACATATTATGATAGATAAAAACATCATGCATTACAAAAAGAACAAAACATAATGCATTACATACTCTATTTATCATGCTCGATCAACCTCGTACAATCAAGAGGAGGATTAGTTAAAAAAAAGCATTAACATCAAGACTATAGGCAGTTATAACAAGGAAACTGACACATTCATTAGCCTCCTATAAATGTGATCCAAGTGCATATATCATTAATTAACGAAGATAGAGAATGTGGGGATAGATTGAGCCTCACAACTAAATATTCAAGTGCATGACAACTTGTAAGACTTAATTGAGCTTACATGTATAGTTAAGCACAGTTTGGTCATGACACAACATGTCTTCACACTACTTTATTTACTTTGTCTAAATCTGATTCTTGAAACTGAATATATATACATATATATCCACCCAAGTCATCAGTATTGAAAAAACGTGCTTTATTTGACTTCAATGGTCCTACAAACCTAAGCACCATAGGTACATATGCATGTGCCAAATAATATATAGCCAAAGAGATATTTCTTTTCAGCCTCTTTTTCAATTATTTGATTAAAAATTAAGGAAGGTATGATTGCATCACCCAAAAAAAAAGAAAATGTGATAAATATTCATGGTATGATGTCATCATTATTCATTTATTGACAAGGTACAAGTAGTTGAATTATTTTGAATTATTATTGGTGAAAATTTAATTACCTTATCTACTAGTCTAGCATGGAGTCTCTATCTATAATTGATAACACAGAGGAGATCAAACTAGAAAGCAATAAAAGAATGAAATGATGAAAGGGATAGGATAACAATACTAGTAGAAAAAGCAGAAAAAAAAAAGTTAGTTCAATGCCCAGAAATCGAGTAAGAGTGAAGCTATGAAGGAGAAAGGGCTTGTCCTTGTCAGTGAAATGGATTGCCTTACATTATTGTCCTTTTCTCTATGGACTCTCACAGCAAAACCAAAGAGGCAGAGAGAAAGCGACCCCTTATTTACAATGGCATAATAACTAGTAAGAGAGAGAGAGGAGTAGTAATGCAAAAAAAAAAAGGAAAAAGTGGAGGGTAGAGAGAGAAAGGAAAAGCGAGTTGTAGACTTGCAATGGTGTTACAGAGACAAGGAGAAAGAAAATAGAAAAATTGCTATAAAGAAAAAAAATAGCCACGGATGGGTTGTAGCACAGGAAAAAAAAGCCAGAAAAAAAATGGCCATGACAAAAAATAGTCACTCATACTCTCCTACAAGACATCATCAACTCAAGGCAGGGCATTAATCAAAATTCCTCATACCTACTTTCTGAGGGGAGATAAGAGATGTGCTGTGACGGATAGATGAAGGAGAGCACCATTGATGATGATTGCCAAGGAAGATGATGTAAGGCTACATAGAGGAGAGAGCCATAGATGGTGGCTGTCGATGAAGATGAAAGCAATTTGAGCAAATTTGAGAAAGGGTCAAAAAATGGCAAGATATGGTGAGTTAGGGCATATGTTGGGGTCTAAGGATGAAACACTGTCATTATAAATGAAAAAAAAATATATACATGATACCCCCGGGTCGGACAGGGGCCATTGGTCAAGATATATGACCCTGTACCCAGTCCTACCCAGATTAATAACCCGGTCTCGTCTCTTTCTCTGGTCTTTGGACAGTTTTGCATCGGACTCAACCCGACCCAATCTGGCCGGGCAGGACCGAGTTGTCTGGGTTACTGGGTTAAATGATTAGCCCTAGTTTGAATACAATTTAGCAGTGAGGTTCTTATTTATATAACTTAAATCCTAGTACTACTAGAGTTCTAAGTAAAATAACTCTTGCCATATTTTAAATATAAACAAAAGATAAATCCTAATTTAAATAACTAAATCCTAATAAATTCAAAATAAACTAAATTAAATCTAAAAGATAATTTAAATATCTAATAAAATATATCTTTATTTAAAATCCTAATTATCTAGAACTATCTATTCTCCATCAAGTTCTTTATAACATGTTTTGCTACTATCTTTGAATCAAATTCTTGTTTGGGTGGTCCTTATATATATATATTTGTGAATCAGGCTACTGTTTGATGTGTTAATTTGTGTAATAAGGGATGTTCATGTTAAGTTGGGATTTTCTTCCCTAATGCTTTCTACTAAATTCTATCTTAGAATCTTACTAATGGTGATTGAATTGAGTAACAAAGGATTCAACACCCCTTAAGCAAGGTCTCGAGTTCGAGTTTTGTCAATAGAAAAAATCATATTGGGAGAGCTACCTCAATTTGCCCCTAATAATGCTCGAATTTGACCTAGTCATATAAGTATACAAAAAAAAAATTCTATCTCACAATCATTTAACTTGCATGCATGGGGTATAGGCTAACTTGATCTCCTGTAACTAGCTCCCTTTTTTATACTCTTATTCTTTGTATAGATGTATTTTCAATTGAAAAAAAAAATAAAAATGAATAAACATAATAAAAATAAAGTAGGAATCCCAGAGAAAAAAATTGGTTGAGTTGAAATCTTACTTAAAATATATTAGGGAAAATGAATCTAAAAATCACTGCCTTTCTTTATTTTTCAATTGGACTTATGGGACTAGACAAAATCACCTAACACAGGTTTAAGGCTCATGTATCTTAACCTATATACCTACACACACTCACTTCTCATTGATGTGAGGTTTAAAAGCCTCTACCCCTTGGTAAAGGCCCAAGCACATGAAGCCCACTTGTAATAGCCCATACTTAATCATTCTAGACATGTATAAGATTTCTAGAAGGGATCAGGATAGGAGATGTAACAACCCTTATTACACTATCTTGAATTTAGTCCCAAACTAATGGAAAGTGTACTTGATAATATATACAGGACTGGAGGAACCAAGGCCAGAGAAAGGATCCACATATGAAAATAGAGACAGAGAAGGGTCATGCCGTGATGAAATAATCGTGGAAACTAGAAAATTTTCCAAGATGAGAGCACTCGTACCATGATGAACTTGTTGCCCACCATGGCACCAGATCGAAATTCTGTTTGAATCAGAAGTATTTCAGTCAACCAAGCAAGAGGGAAATGGAGGGACAAACAAAGAGCTATGTTAGGACTTCAAAGATCCGGCCTTTGAAGGTGATTTTCAAACTCTAGGAGCTTGATTACAAGTGGGTAAGTGATTCTTGCTCCTCCCTTTCTATTTTTCTTCAGTTTTTGAGGTGATTTTTTGGGTGTATGTATGGGTTTCCCATTTTGATTGAAATCTACCGATTAAAATGGATGAAATGGGATTAAAGGGTTGCTATTTGGTGTTAATGATGTTTGGATATGAGTTTAAGAGGGAGTATGTGTGATTTATGCCTAAATTTAGGTTATTTTTTATTGAGGAAGTTGGGAATCCAAAATGTATAGGATTTTTTACGGTTTAAATGGTTGTATGAGATTCATTGATGTATGAAAATGTGGTTGGAACCTTTGGTTAAGCATAATTGGTTGAATTGTGGATTTTGAATAATTATACAATATGTTAATTGAAGATATTATGGTATTGTAGAGGTTGTTTGGTTGATCGAAGGAGTTTAAGTCTTGGGTTGGCAATTCGAGAAGCTTGTGGAATTCATGTGTGTGTGGTATTGACAACTTAAAGTAACCGGGTGTTTGTGATAGATGTGATATATATATTGATAAATGTATATATGCATGTTCCTGTTCATACCACAATATTGGTTGTGTATGTGTATAGTTTTTCTACATTTCGTGGTATGTACACAGTTAGTTTAGATAGGATGATTATATATGAGGTGTATGTCTGATTTCATAGCATTCCCATGCCATTGCATGCTAGTATATCCATATGATGATTATGATGATGATATATATATATATATATATATTTAGAGGCAAGTTAGCATGAGATTGACATTATCACCATATGATTACATAATATGAGATGGATGTTGAGGTGATGATGAGATGGGATGTGATATATGATGATGACATGATAAAAGATCCTTGCCACTAAATCATGTCCTATAAATAGGAGAGCTAAGTGGTAGTGGATAAGATGATATGATGAAATATCCTTATCACTAAATCCTCTCCTATGATCAAGAGAGTCATGTGGCAGTGGATTTGGGATGCACCTTCTCTAAATCACCACCAATTCGCAATGCTCCAGGGGAAAGAGAGCCACAGTCTAAGCACTAGTGTAACCTTTGGCTGAGCTGCACTAGTGTAACTGAGCTTGGTGATATCCTGGAATCATTCCTCACCGACTACTGGAAGGAAATCATCTGTTTGAAATGTTTTGTGATGATGACAACTCGTGGTTCTAGCCGTATACAAGGGAGAACATGCATACCATTTCATTTGCATTTCATTACACCATCTGCACGACTGTGAGGATTATTGATATATATTGCCAGTGGTTATGTTCCCAGTTACTGAGACTTTGTTTCACATCCCCTCCCATGACTAACATTGTAGGTTAAGATCATGGTATTAGTCTAGAGAAGACAAAGGAGTCATAGTCTCCCAATGTGGGAATATTCAAGTCACGGTAGTATATGTGTAAAACTAGTGTCTATGGATAGAGTAGGACAAGATTGACTTGTAGGAGTTGGAATCAGGTCAATCAGAGGCCGGAGCATAAAGTTATGCACATCGGAAGTTTATCCCAAATACTTGGAATTTACTGATATGGTATCAGCAAGGGGCACTATGGTGCCAATCACCTTTATTTGAAAAATATTGGAACTCAAGAGCTTCCACATTGTGGCGGCACTATTGTGGTCGTGGCACTGCACTCTAATTTGTCTATTTTGGTTCGGTTTAGCTAGTTTTTTTAGATTTTTAGTGAAGTATGGAGATGTGTTGGAGTAAGATGTTACAGGAGAAACATGTAAGATTGGAGCACAAAGGAAAAAGAAGGCAAAAGCACTCCACTTCACAGATACTTCTCTTCATGCTATGGCTAAAACATGCAATTGGGTCAGAGGACTCGAGATAGAAAGTAATGGCACCATGGTGCCATAACCTTCCATCATGACGTTGGTCGAGAAATTTGGTTAAATCTAAATTGCATCGACTCGAAGAAAAAGAGGGAGTTCGTGGAATCGAATGGGAGCTTTTCTAGGGTTTCTTTCTCTAAGATGGAGGATGAAGTTTTTATGCTTTGGAAGGCTCAAATCATCAAGGTAAGGTAATTTTATCATCTTCCCTTCCTCTTTTCAAAGCTTTGGGTTGATTTTCATGGATTTAAGCTTGGGTTCTGAATTTATTGAAGTTCCCCCAATTAAAATGAGTATGAATGTGTTATTGATGTGTTATATAGTATTCTCAAGTCTTGGATGAAGTATTTTGAGTGATTATGAAGTGGTTTTCCCTAAACCCTAATCTTTAATCTTGGGATTTCTCATGAAATCTGAATTGGTTGGGTTTATGGTTAGTTTTGGGAGTTGATTTGAGTATAATGATGAATGGGTAAATGATTAGTGTCTTGGTTTTGTTGGATTTATACTTGGAATGTTGGTTTGAGCTTTACCTGAGACTATTTCTAGTTGATGGGTATGTTTGGTAAATTATGTAGGATTATGCTTGCCTTGTTGAAGTAATTATACTCCAAGAAATGGTATGGAAGCGGCAAAGTCAATGGTAAGTGACTAACTTATGATGTGATGAAAATGGGCCTTGTGGACTCAAAGAGGTCTTGAGTGATTCTAATAGTTTCATGGGAATTTCATTGACTTTTTGGGCTTGGATTGATGTTGAATGCCATTTAATTGCTTGGGATTGTATTTCTTCTTGTGTATTGTAGTTGGTGACTTTTTGACTTACCGAGGTATTGGGAGTGTGCGGCAACTCAAGATAACTAAGGTAACTTGAATTGTGAAATAAGTTTTAAATTTTCATATCACGATATGTGCCTCATATCTCAGCTTGTAAGTTATGTTAAACCCTTTTTACTTTTTAGAGATTATGTAGGCCTTATGTCTTGGAGATTGTACCCTAGGCCAATCAATTTATTATGAATATTGTACTTCATTATGAAAAAGAAAGTGTTTTTTTCTTACATTATTATGTTGTTTGCATGTTTTTCTTTATAATAATATCCTTAGATAAATTATTTTATCCTAAATATCCCTAGTCAATCATCTTTGTGGGAACAATAATGAATTAATGCTAGTATGATTTTAATTAATAATTATGTGATAATTATGTATGAAGATACAAATCAAAATCATAAGCTTCTGTTAGAGAATTGGCACTAGATCGACCCATCATGAGATAACTGCATGGATCAAGTCATAAGCATATCTCATATATAACCATGTCACTGAGCTCTTAGACCTAAGATCACCATGGCTTCCTACATGGGGAACATTATACTTTGGCATAGTCAAGAGTCACCTTTAATCGGGAGATCATAAAGGCTATGATCGGGCATAGTAGAACTCGTGTGGAGGAAGATGAATGGTCAAGATGGAATTTGTCCTCTAATTAATGGAGAGATATATCTGGGTCCCTCGATAAGTGAGACTGAGAAATGCATGGCTGTGCTCGAATTGAAGAGTGTCCATTTGTTCTGTTAGTCTGCTCGGAGATCAAGAAAACGATGGTTGAGTAAATTGAGGATGACATTTCCATGCCTCATACTTGACCTATATATCATGAGACAAAAGGGATATGATTGGGTTATATAATAGGTTACATCGGATCACCGATCTTATATGATTTGGGGAGTCACAATATCTTACTAGAGGTCACTTGTGACTTGTGGGTCTAATAGTGTTATTAGCTCACTGCCAACATCATATGGCCTTATAGGGTTGCACACAAGAATGTGCCAACTCAAGCTAAAATACTCAGATTCATTGAATCTAAAATGTGTCTACATTCAATGAATTTAATGTTCAATTTAGGGTGATTGAATTTTATATATATATATATATATTTGATATATATATATTATAAAATTCAAAATATATATATATTTGATATCTATTAAATTATTTCAAAATATATACATATTGTTCAAATTAATTTAAATGAATTAGTTTTAAATTTAATTCTATATGATAGATTTAAATTTAAATTAATATCATAATCTAAATTTGATTTATATAATAAATTAAATCTTGATTTGACTCTGGATATAGATTAGATAGTTAGTTTAAATTTAATCTATTAGATAGATTTAAATTCAAACTGATATATTTAATTAATATTTGATTTAGTTTAAATTATTGATTTAAATTAAACAAATATCAAATCCTATCTATATATTGATTTAGACTAGGATTATTTGAGAGAGAATCAACATAATTTCGTATCACCCTAAAGAGAGAGCGACAGCACACTCAGAGAGTGAGACTGTATGGACAAACGATGAATAGCGACTGTATGGACGAATGATGAACAGTGGCTGTAGGGACGAATAGCGAGGGCGTACGGATGTACAGACATACACAAACAGAGATGCTAACATGCCATTTGAGTTAGACTCACCATTTGTGTGGATACCGGTAGAGGGAGCTGACTAGTCGCGTTAGTTCCTGGGGTATGACGAAACAAAAAAGAACACCAAGGGACTCACTGGAGGTAAATTCTTTTTCTACATCTCAATCTAAACAACATTGACGGATCCATGGGAGGGAATTTCTTGATAGTTTTTCGCTATGTATGTGTTGAAATTCCCAACATTATGCATATATATACGTTTTTATATGTGTGTATATATATATATGTATATCCAATTAATTAAGTAAGGTCTTGGCTATAGATGATGTGCCTATCCAATGGTATTATACTTGATGATGATAACGATGATATCAGTGATAGTAGATTGAACATGAGATATGATAGTATGATAATAACGAGGATAATAATAGTAATGATGTAGTTGGTTGATAATGGCTAGTGTGTGTGTGCGTGCGTGCGCGTGTGCGCACACACATAAACTTGGTGATTGATGTATATGGTTGTGCATGCCCATGAATTATCTTGTATGATGGAGTTATACTAGCATAATGACAGTAGTGATGATGATATCGGCCTATATGTTTTGCATGATGACATGTTAGTATAACATTTAGACATCATCACTACATTATGATTAGGACATTACTGGTTGGGTGATGATGTTTGACCATATGATGATACCACATGATATATCGATCCACTCATGGAACACATGAGACCTAGTGCCCAAGTGGTGAGGTTAATGTATATATATATATCCCTGCCATTAAATTCTTTTCCTTTAGCTAAGAGAGCCAGGTGGCAGTGGATTAGGGATGCACCTTCCCTAAATCATCAGTAATTTATGTGGTTCAGGGGAATGAGAACCATGGTCTACTCATTAGTGGAATGGCTTTTGCCCAGGTTATAACTAGTGATAGTGAACTTAGCAGTTACTCGAAATCGGCCTTCACCGATTGTTGGAAGAAGGCTGCTTATCAAAGTCACTTTGTGGTAGTGATCAGCTCATGATTACTACCATGATTGATATGTGTTCTTGCATATCACAAGCATTGCATTCTACGTCACATAGTGCATGAGCATTTATATATAAATAGACTACTTGTATTTGATCTTATATTAAGTGATTGTGGTTATGTTCCTTCTTATAATTGTACTCTTTGTTTTATAAGTTGCCCTTGGTTGCTGGGATATTTGTCTCACCTCTCGTGGGAAAAATATTTACAAGAATGGATCCTAATTCTAGCAAAGAGAAATGGAGATGGATAAGTTCCTTCAGGGACATATAGGATACCAGAGTAGGTATATGTTTATTTGAGAACATGTGTTATGTTTTAGTATTGTGTCAAGTGTAGGACATTACTTGATGCCATATGTATTTGTTATGCATGTATTTTCTAGGGACTATTTGTGTATCCTAGTGCCTCATTTCTAGTCTATTTCACGTTTGACCCCAATGTTGGTAGAGACTATCCTAGGTATATCCATGTATGATATGTCATGTGTGGATATAGGCATAAATGTCATGGTAGGATGAATCATCTTGATGCTTTATGAGGTTTGAGATAGTAGTCGTCCTGGTATGTTGGGATTCATGGTCCATTTTGTTGTAGTAAGTCTGGGCCCCAAGCAATGAGTGATCCATATGTGTTTTGTTGAATGAGTGGTTTTTGAGTTCAGGCCTGAGATTTGGTAAATTATGGAGAAAAAAGGGTATGTTGCCTGATAGATGAGATTGGCGTTCAAGGGGGTCAAAACTTAAGATAATGGTTTTCTCGAGGTACCACCTCCTTGAACAATGTTCCTGAGTCATTTGTGACCTGTTGGAAAAGGTTGGATGTCTAGAAAGTCAATGATTAGGGACTGAGAGTTATTAATGGCTATTTTTGATAAAAAAAAGTAACCATTTTGGTCATGTGTGTCCAAAATCTCCATATGGAGGAATTTTGAGAAAAGGTTGGTGTCTATGGTTAGAGGAGGTATAAAGTGACCAATAGGTTTTAGAATTGTGTCAATTTGAGGTATGGGTAGGAAGTTATGTGCATCCTAAGTTCACCAAATTGACAACAAGTTGATGTCAAAACAGTAGTAGATGGCACCGCGACGCCATACTCCTAGGCCACAGCACCACAGGGGAAAATTGCCTCCTTCATTTTTCTTGTCATTCAACTATAGTTTGAAGTATTCTAATCATGTCTACCCTATTTTCTAGCCTCTCCTCTTATTTTTCTCACCTTTGGTGTCCCTATTTGGTTATTCTTCCAACTATGTCTTGGTCCATGTCAAAGTAAGAAATCTCCTTGATGTCAATTTTTGGTGTTTTGACTTAGGGTGTTACACTACTCCCACTCTAGTTTTTTCTACTCGCACTCATGCTTATGTAAGATAAAATGAAGATTTTGATGATTTCCAAAATATCTAAAGATTTAAGGACCATATAAAGGGCGTACAAAGTTCAAAGAATGAGATTAACCAAGTGAAGAATGGAGCTTAAGATGTGAAGACCTAATATATATTTATTTTATCTTTCACTTAGGTAAAGAGGTGGTTTAGCTTTGAACTTAATTTTCTTACCAAGAGAGTTTGAACAAATTAGAGAGCCAGAATGATAGTGTCAATCATTGATGAGCATCAATAACACTAACATCATCATCATCATTATTTGGTTAGAAACCGATACTACGTACCTTTTTGACTCAATGAATGTACCAAAACATAAATATAAAATCATTTTATATATTATCAATCCATGAACATCATTGAAACTTTATAAATGATTTGAGTATTATCTTATACCTAATATGAAAAACATTCTATATATACATGATGTTAATTTACTTGGTCATGTTGATGATGTTGCTGAAGAAAGAGTCATGGCAACAAGGAATTTGGCCCTTGCAGGGATAGGCAAGTCAGAAGGATTATTGTGTACAATTGATAGCTTTGAGACTCCATTTTTTACCTCTTTCATATATTGCCTAAATCCAACTTATTCATACTAATGAGCACTGTTAATAATGATATTAAAGGATAATGATAATAGAGGTTCATAGTACCTAGTTACCTTTTCAATTTGGATGAAGAACAATTCATAATAAAGATTTGTGGAAAAAGAGACATTGAAGTTGATATCTCCAATGTGATATATGTTACACCTTATACTTACAAGGTATTATCATGCCTAACACAGCCAAAATAGGGAAGAATAAGTAAGAAAGAGTGGTGGCATTTTTTGACAAATTTGGGAAGAAACTTGAGACGCATGGTGCCGCGGCCACAGTTATGGCGCCGTGGTGCCAATATTAGATTCCATGTCAGCAACTTGCTAACTTTTCGATCGAATTTTTGATGTGCATAACTTCGTGCTCCGACCTCCGATTGACTTGATTTCAACTCCTACAAGTCACTCTACCTCCGCTCTAACCGTAGACACCACCACATCACAAAATACCTCTATATGGAGATTTTGGAACATCCAAAACTGAAATGGTCACTTTTGACTAAAAACAAGAACTCAACACCTCCAATAGTCACCCATGAGCAATTGGCATGCCAAGACTATTTCTATAGGTTATATATAACAACCCTTATGTCATATGTATTAGCATTATGTGCAGAACTAGAGGAAACAGGATGGAGGAGAAAAATGAGCTCCACGCTGCGACAAGAGCAAGCTTCAGAGAGATATTTTTCTGGCTAAAACTGGTGGCGCTGCGGTGAGCTCTCTTAGGGCCTTGGCTAGAATCGAGGATTTTGTTTAAATTCGAATCATTTCGGACAATCAGAAAAGAAAGAAATGGATGAGAACCAAGGGAGCTCTGCTAGGGTTCATGTTCTTCGGCCTTTAGGAGTGATTTTCAGCCTCTTGAAGCTTGGATCTTCATTGGTAAGTGATCCCTACTCCTCCCTCTCCATTTTCTTCGATTTAAACTTAGAATTTTTTGGGTATAAGTTGGGATCTTTGGTTTTGGCCGAATCCCACTAATTGAAATGGATGAAATGGGAATAATGAAGTATGACTTGGTGTGTATGTTGCTTGGGTATGAGTTTTGAAGGGTTTATGCATGTTTTGAGCATAACCCTAGGTTATATTCGGTTGAGGCTCTTAGGAATCTGAAGTGTATGGGACTGAGTAGTGTTTGAATGGTCCCTAGGAGCTTAATGATGCATAAATGTGGGGTTGGAACCTTGGGTTAGGCCTAAATGATTGAATTGTGGTTTTTGATCAAGTTGTATATTGTGCTAATTGAGGTATTATGATGTTGTTAAGGTTGTTGGTTAATTGGTGAAGACAAGTTGTGGGATTGATGTTCAAGAAAGCTTGTGGAAGCAAGTGTGTGTGGTATTGACAACCTGAGGTAACCGGGTGTTTGTATTATATTGTATGTATTGTATGATATTATTTAAATTTGTGTATATATGCATATTTCTTTCATACCATGACATAAATGTGTTTGTGTGTACGGTTTTTTATATATCGTGGTATGTATACAGCTAGATGATGATTATGATTATGATTACATATATGATGAGGATGTGATATAGCATGATGCATAGCATGACATTGAGATCATAATGATGATGATGATTATTTGATGATATGATGTAAGCATCAGCACATAGTATTGTGAGGTATATGACGAGTGGGTGGTGATGATAATATATGATATGATATGACGATATATGATTTGGGAGGATAAAGATAGGATCCCTGAGGCTAAATCACCTCCTAGGGCTAGGAGGAAAAGGCGTGCAGTGGACTATACCTTCCTTAAATCGCTGCCAATTCGTAGTAGGAAGGAAAACCACGATCCAAACATTAGTGTTACCTTTGGCCGGGTGCACTAATGGGAGGTGAGCTTGGTGATGTCGCGAAATCAGTCTTCATCAACTGTTGGAAGGGAATTACTTATACGAAATGTCCTGTTATGATGACAGCTCGTGGTTATAACTGTATGGAGGGAGACATGCATTCCATTCCATTTTATATTGCATTCATGAGATTGCATGAGTTATATAGATATATATATATGTATGTGGTTGTCCCTGGTTACTAAGACACTATCTCATACCTCTCTTCTATGAACTAATATTTCAGGTGAAGGTTCTAGCACTAGTCTGGAGAAGACAAGGGAGTAGCACACTGGACGTGGGAATAGTCTATGTAGTGTATATTTAATTGGATATGTACTTTGTGCCAAGTAGGATAGATGATTTGTAACTAAGTGGTGTTTTGATGTTATGTTGTATTGGATATGATGTTATGGGTATGTTATGTATGTGGAATTGTGTTGCATGTGATGTGTATGATGGATGGTGGTGTATATGTGGTATGGAGTGTTAAGGTTTCAGTGTGTTAGTGGTTGTGAGCCCAAAGGTGGAATTGGGCCTTGTTGGTATGTTTTAGGGCCCATAGCCCAATTTGTCATTTAGGGTTTAAGGAGGTCAAATCTCAGAGGAATGGTTCCTTTGAGGTAAAACCTCTTTAGACAAGTTGGTTAAGTGGTTTTGTGCCTATGTGAATGGTCACAAATGATTAGGTTGCCTTTGGTGGCAAATGAGAGTTGTGAGTTTTGGTCAAAAAGTGGCCAAAATGGTGTTGGGCATCCAAAATCCCTATACGGAGATAGATTGTGGTGAAATTGGTGTCTATGAATAGATTAGGACAAGATTGACTTGAAGGAGTGGGAATTAAGTCAATCGGAGGTCAAAGCATAAAGTTATGCGTGTCAGAAATTCACCCTGGAAGTTGGTTTTTGCTTATGTTGTATCAGCAGTGGGGCGCAATGGTGCCAGGAAGTCAGGTCGTGGCACCATAAAGTTAGTGGGCATGAGAGTTTCTGGGAGGATTCAGAGCCGCAGTGGTACTGTAACGGCCACGGCCTTAGCTTACTTTTCAATGCTTTTGGTTTGTTTTCACTGCTATGAGGTTTTGGGAAGTTTGTTTGAGATGTTTGGGCTGTGTCTTGGTTGGTTTTTGAAGAATTTGGTCAATTCTGGAGGTGTTTAGGAGTAAGATGTTACATCATAAGAGACATGAGTAGCATGTCCAAGAAGGTTTTTAACCTGAAGAATCACTTCTCCAGGTTTCGACCCTTTTGGACCCTAACTCAAATTAACAGACTATATGCCCATTTCACATAACTAAAGGCCCAAGACCCATACTAGGCTCATAACCTAGGCACACAAATCCAAAGTGGGCTAGAGACATCAATCTCAGATCCAACACAAGCATATGTTCAGTTGACACATGTCACATAACTGGGATAAGACATAGTGAACAATTAACATACACTGACATGGGTTTAGCCCATCAACACAAGGTAGGCCATCCAATGTACAAATGTTCCACAGTAAACATACAATGGTCATGCCCCAAATCACCCAAGTTCATAAGACGTTACACATTACTACAATGGCATTTTACTAGAAATGAATGAACAACAAATATAGTCTTTGGTACCCACGATGACACTTTCAATCTTCTTTGCTTAGGCCTTTTTTGTCCTTGCTAGAGCTAGATCCTTTACCTAAAATTGTTAGCCATTAGGGTCAGACATACGTCTCAGTAACCAAGGATAAAAACATACATACATATTATCATACTTTCAAGCAAACAACAGATATAATTCATCACAAATGTGATATGCATGACATGTAGACATCAATCCTATCAATACAATGCTAGAACCATGAGCTAATTACCATGAAAAGGTAACATTAACTAGTGGCTCCCTTTCAATGACGCTTAATGGTTGATTCTGAGGTCACCACCCAGCTCTCCTCCTAATAGTCATGACTCGGCCAAAGGCCATTGCACAAAAGGTTGGACCATGACTCTCATTCCCCTAAACCACCTAAATTGGTGGCTATTTAGAGAAGGTGCACCCTAATTCATAACCACATGAGTCTCTCGGCCATAGGACAACTATTTAGTGACTGGAATATATATATATATATAAGTTACACCGCCTGAGCATAAGGTCTTATGTGCTATTTAGAGGATTGGCATACTATGTGGTATATAAAGCATCGTCACCTAGACCATATGTCCCAACAATGTACATAATGTGATAATGCCCCATGCATGCTAACGTTTCAATATATACTACTTTCTAATGTGCTAGCATACCATATGAATGTATACAACATATTGCAGAGTGTATAATCATCATTCCATATCAACCGTTATCACAATTTACATGTATCATAATCATTAACATTATATTACCATTTTCATCATACAATGAGGTAGGGATAGATACTTACTAGCTGTGTAATTGCACATATTATGATATGAATATGATCTACGGTAATTGAGCTATAAGACATATTATTATATGAAAAGGTAAAACATATATATATACATAAAGTGTGCATATCTTGATATGAAAATAACTAAACATATATTATAATACAAAAGGAAACCCTGGTTACCTCAACCATTAAACCCACTCAACACCTCAGTAGGCCAAATAAAACAACCACCGTCAATGCAATGCTTTACAATTACAATCTAGAGCCAAGAGACCACAATCAAGCAATAGGACAACCGATATAACATCAATTCCTCATTACCATCACAAACCCTCAACCATTAGCATATATATATTTACCAACTTGAACATAAATCGAATGGAAACAAAGCTTTATTAAGCAAATCCAAGCATCAAAACACCCTAAACAACTCTTAGAATCATAATCATACTTCCCCAAGTTCGGATTCCCAAATATGTCAATATTTGGGGGTTAGAGTTTATGAGATATTCGACTTAAACATTATTAAACCGACACCCAATCCATAGAAATGTCCAACAACATCTCTAGATCACATTTATACACAATTTAATTGGTGGAAACTTACCCAAATTGGAACCCTAACCAGATCCATGAAAAATCTTCAGTGATCTTGAAGGAAAATGTAGAGGAAGATTAAGGGATGACTTACCAACAAGATTTGAGCTCCTAGTTGCCAAAAATTGAACCCCTAAGGCAGGAAAAATCAACCCTAGCAGAGCACGTCATCCTCCCTTTATTTTTCCTTTCTATTCGCAACTGGTTCTGACATCTGATTTAACCAAGTTTCATAATTGACATCACGATGCCACTAAAGTTCGCCGTGGTGCCAGGGCTCTTAGGTTCAGCCTAAGTACAAACTTCTATTTTTCCTTGCCACGGCTCCAATATTCACCACCACGATGCTGATGTTCTCTGTTTCTATTCTCCAATTTGCTCCATTTTGATCCTTCATCAGGTCCTGTATCATTAGGCAAGGTCCTTGTTAGAATGATGCACATGGTCCTTAATGGGAGTTAGAGATTTCCTTAGAATCAAGAACATTTATAAGCTTTTACAGGCCTTAGGTGTTAGAATTTTCTGTGGCCTCTATTTGTGATAGAGAAAAAAGATATTTAGATTATCTATTAGATTTAATTTAGTTTATTTTGAATTTATTAGAATTTAAATTTATCTTTTATTTATTCTTAGGATTTAATTTATCTTTTCTTTAAATTTTTTTAGATAATTCTTTTATCCTAGAACTCTAATAGGACTAGGATTTGAACTCTATAAATAAGAGTCCTACTACTCGTTTATATTGAGACTTTGGTTATTAATTTTGATATATTTCCGGTGACTTCCCTCTCTACCTTATACTCTTCTACCATTCTCCTTCCTATTTTCTTTATCTCCCTCCCTCCTTTGAGTTTTTTCTCTCTTTTTGTTTTTCTCTCTCTACCTTACCTCCTCCCCTTGCTTACATCATTTGGTATTAGAGTAAGGTTCCCTACACACCCGACGGTCTAGACTTCTTAGATCCATTATGACAAAAAAATCCCAACAAAACCATAAAGAATTTGATATGGCCACTAAGGAGCTTGTGGACCACAAGATGGAAGTTGTCAACCACAACATTGACACCATGGAAGCAAATCTTCGAGGGGATTTCAACCATAGGTTCAAAAGGCAGAAGAAATTATATGAGGAGATCCTATGAAAAGTAAAGGGAAAAAGTCAGTAATATACAAATACAATAACAGAAGGCATACTTCAGAATCTAAATATTCCCAAGGAGATCAACTCAAGATGGCATATACCTTCCTGAAGTCAATTTAAGGTTCTATTTGATGGGAATCATCAAGCCGAACAAGGCAACAGAAATCAAAATAGTAGGGGTCCTCTTCCTAATACCAACAAGCACCAGGATGACTACATAGGAAATTAGTGGGATACTCAAGATATTAGAAAACATTATAATAGGCAGCGCAAGTCACCCCCTAATAAAAATCATCGAGAAGCTTATAGGCGAATTCCTCTAAGTGACATAATTAAGAAGGTCAAAGTCGATGCTCTTGAATTTGAAGGTCAATTAGATTCAAGTGCTTTCTTGGATTAGCTGGTTAGCATGGAGGATTACTTTGAGTGGTATGAGACGACTGATATGTATCATGTTTGTTTTACAAAGACGAAGCTTGTCAGGTCTGCTAAGAAGTATTGGCAAAATGTGCAAAAGAACCTAGAATATAATATCCTGAAATTTTTCCCTAAATGTTTAAGGTCTAATATTTTAAAATCTATAAGAAATTTGTAAAAATGGATATACGCCGTTTTGCATGATATAAGATAAAGAGGTCAATTATCTCGGTTAGAAGGAAAAATGAGAAAAAGACCATTTTACCTCTGAAAAAAAAGAGAGAAAAGAAGAAGATGAAAAAAAAAGGATGAGAAGAACAAAGAAGAGGCCGTGGACTCGTACGCTTACAATGAAGTAAATTTTATGAATTTTGGGGAAAATTACACCTAATGACCCAGAAGTTTTAAAAATTATAAATATGTCCCGGGTTAAGGGTATTTTTGTAAATATGAAAAATTATAATCAAAATGAAGCTCTCATTGAGTTAAGACCAATGGAATATAGTATCAAATTTATTAAGATCAAAATAATATTTATTGGGTAAGTAGGATTTAATATTAATGTCTTACCCAATAAATGTCAGTCTGGACTGCATAAAGAGGTAGTATTCATTCAAGAAAAATGTGTAGATTTTATATTTGGACCAATTGGGATAAGTATATTATGATAATTTTATATCCCAATATAATTATAATTAGTATTCCAATAATAGTAAAATATATTACTAAAGTAGCTTTATTTGTCCAAATCGGTTTAGGATATATCTGGATAAGTAAATATCTGAAATTTTTGGACCAAAAGACTCCCTATTTCGTGGCCACCAAGCTGCACATGGGGAATTTCAATTGTTTAATATTTATGTCATTTTTACATGGATTTTCAAGAATATTCAAGAATACAAGTTGGCAATATTTGATTGGTTGGCTCCTTTATAAATACTCCTTCATGTTGAACGACCAAAGCACTTGAAAAGAGGGAAGAAGTGGCTACAAACAGTGGAGAAAGGAAGGATCACGTGAAGAGCAAAGGGAAGAAGAGGAAGAAGAAAAATAAGGAAAAAAAAGGGGTAAGAATTTTCCTTTTAATTCTAAGTGATTTTCCTTCAAGTTCTTAAGTAGTTTGTGGGTGTTTCTTTGAGTTTTTCTCCTTCCCTCTTGCTGTTCAGTTTCAACTTTGATATGGATTCATGAAATGAAGTGGTTACATGCAATAAATTTAGGAGAAACCATGAGATAGTGCAAGAGAAACAAGTATTGAATTCAAGAAAAACTAAGAGATAAAGAATTTGGTTTTTAGGGTTTTAGTGAGACTTTGTAAAGCAGCCTTTGTTTTGAGTTGATTAAGTTGATATTGAATGATGTTTTAGGACTTGTGGGAGTTCAAGAAAGTTAGTGGAAGTTTTGGTTCCAGGTGCAAAAGCAAAGGAAAGCATAAAAGGTAGTTGGGTTTATTTTATTGCAATATGTTATTCTTTGTTATTTCCATGATTATAACTTGTTGCCATATTGTATTTGTATTGTTCTGTGACTGGTTTTGGCTATAAAATGAGGGGTTTTATTCCCCAGGATGTCCATTTTCTAAGGGGAAACTCTGTTGAAATTTTTACTTGACAATATGGTATTTTAATGATTTATGCGTTTATATGTGAAATATTTATGAAACTTGAATGATATATTTGCAAGAGATAAACTAGCTACTAAGATTTTCCCAAATCTCACCCCTAAGCACTAATATGATAGGTTCAAGTGATGACAAGACCCCCAAGAAGACAAGAGGCAAAGAGAAGATTAATGATGATTATATTTATAGCCACCTTGGTTGCTTGTTTTCTTGTAATTATATATGAAATCATATGTATTTTCATGAAGCTGTGTTTTACTGCTATAATATTCCTTTAGAGTTATTGTGATGTTAAGAATACATCTTGGAAGAGTTTGAATCATGCAAGTAGGTCATGTATTTAGTTTTTGGAAGTTGGTATGTAAATCTGTCCATTATGCACACTGATCAGTTATACAGTTACTGTTCATTCTAAATTCAGTTTTCTATATGAGTGTTATATATTCTTGGAAAGTAGACATAGAGATCTTTCCAAAGAGCCAAAGATCACTTGCTTTGGATAAGTATACGAATTGTTATGAATTTTTGAAGATGACTCAGAAAATTTGGAAAAGTAGTTTTGGCCAATTGAATAGTATACCTTAACGAATTTTATGAATGAATTAGCTCAATTAAGTTCTAGTTATATATTTTTTCCAGGTATAAAATATTTTTATCTATTTTTAGAGACTTGAATCATCCTCATATGATTTTCCTAGATTCAGTTATGATTTTTCAAAGTTTATCCGGGAAAATCAATTTACCAAATGAATAGTATTTTGAAAGATTGAATTTTTCTTATTCAATCTTCTAAATTAGCTCATTTAACATCATATATGCTATCATACATGGAAAATAATGTAAAAAAGTAAGGTATGACATAGAACATCTATGAGAACCCCCGATTAATACTTGAGCAGAGATGAAGATGAAGCTCAAAGAGAAATATGTGTCTATATACTACAAGAATCAACTCTTCAATTAATGGTTGAACTTAAGATAAACTTCTGTAGGGTTTGACTGCATGGCTCATTTTGATGATCTCATGATTAGATGTGAAGTCAAGGAAGACCCTTAGATGATGATCCAAAAGTTTGTTAATAACCTTTGAGCTAATATACAATAAGAACTTAAATTGAATCCTCCTAAATCTTTTGAAGAAACTTATCATAAATCTTTAGTGGTAGAATCCTTTTTCTAAGAATATTGAGTCTTCAGGATGTAATTCTCACCCTATTGGTTTTGCTGTTGAATGATTCCGATGTCATTCTAAAGGTCACATTGCATCAAGGTGTCCATAACATGCTTTAATTCTTAATTCCCTAGCTAAGAAAGAGGATGAGATGATAGATGCTGACATCATACTTGTTCCTAATGAGTTATATCCTTCTAGTATAGATGTGGATAAGATGAAGTAAGATGTGGAGCTTAACTCTCCAGAGGAGAGTTTTTTCAAGCGGGGGGAATGATAAAAAAAAAGGATATTTATATTATCTTTTAGATTTAATTTAGTTTATTTTGAATTTATTAGAATTTAGATTTATCTTTTATTTATTTCTAGAATTTAATTTATCTTTTCTTTAATTTTTTTTTAGATAATTCTCTTATCTTAGGACTCTAGTAGGACTAGGATTTAAACTTTATAAATAAGAGCCTACTGCTTATTTGTATTAAGATTTTGGTTATTAATTTTGAGATATTTCCAGTGACTTTCCTCCCTCCCTTATACTATTATACTATTCTCCTTCCTATTTTCTTTATCCCCCTCCCTCCCTTGAGTTCCTTTCTCTCTCCCCTTTTATGTTTCTTTATCTCTCTACCCTACCCTTCCCTCTGTTCACATAAATTTGGTTTTATGAAAAATGGGCTAATATTGTTTTTTAGTGATCTATATGGGATACAAGTTGAACCCACTTAATGAGTTAATTGATCATTGTAACAACCCTCATTACATTATTTTGAACTTAGTCTCTAGCTAATGAAATATAATTGAAGACACGTGCAGGACCAGAGGATACTAGGATGGAGGAAAAGCCAAAAATGAAACAGGGGAGCTCCACGCCGCAACGAGAAACAGTGGCGCCGCAGAGAAAGATTTGAAATATTGAAAGATTTTTCAGGCCGAGAGCACTCGTGCTGTGACAGACTTACTAAAGCTGCAGCGAGAGTCGTGAAATTTGCTTAAATCAGAAACATTTCAGTTTGGCTAAGAGCGAGAGAGAAACAGAGGGAGAATAAATAAGTAGAGCTAGGGTTTCGGATTTCCAGCCGTTGGGAGTGATTTTCGGCCTCTTGGAGCTTAGATCTTGGTTGGTAAGTGATCTTTACTCCTCCCTCTCCATTTTTCTTCGGTTTTCAATTGGATTTTTCGGATATATGTATGGGTTTTTGGTTTTGGCCGAATCCCACTGATTAAAATAGATGAAATGGGATTAATGAATGGTGATTTAGTGTTTATGATGCTTAGGTGTGAATTTTAAAGGGTGTATGAATGGTTTAAGCTTAACCTTAGGTTGGAATTGGTTAAGGGAGTATGAAATCCAAGATGAATGGTATTGGTTAGGATTTGAATAATCATTAGGAGCTCAATGATGCATTAAAATGGTATTGGAATCTTAGGTTAAGCGTAAATGGTTAAATTATGAAATTTGAATAATTGTACTATATGTTAACTGAAGGTATGGTATTATAGAGGTTGTTTGCTTAACCAGAGGAGTACAAGTCATGTGGGATAATCTGAGAAGTTCATGGAATCCGTATGTGTGGTATTGGAAACCTAAGGTAACCGGGTGTTTGTATTATATGTATTATATGTTAGTATACATATATGTATATATATGCATGTTTCCGTTCATACCACAATATTATTATATGTGTATGGTTTTTCTATATATCGTGGTATGCTCACGGTTAGAATATGGTAGTTGATGATGATTATATATGAGGACGATGTGACATTACATGATTTCATAGCATGGCATTGAGAAACATGATGATGATGATGATTACATGATGATATGACATGAACATCATCACATGACAATGTAAGGAAAGGTAGATCGGGTGGTGATGATGATATATGATATGATATGATATGGGTGAAATAAGGATGAAATCCCTGTCGCTAAACCTTCTCTTATGACCAGGAGAGAAAGGCGGTAGTGGACTATACCTTCCCTAAAATCACCACCAATTTGTGGTGGTTAAGGGGAAAGAGAGCCACGATCCAAGAATTGGTGTTACCTTTAACTAGGTGTACTAGTATAAGGTGAGCTTGGTGATGTCCCAGAATTAGTCTTCACCGATTGTTGGAAGGGAGTCACCTATATGAAATGCCCTGTGATGACGCTAGCTCATGGTTTTAACTGTGTGTGAGGGAAAAATGCATATCATTCCATTCAATGTTACATTCATGGCATTATTGTATGAGTTATTATATATATTGCTTGTGATTGCCCTTGGTTACTAAGACGTTGTCTCACCCCTGTTTCCCATGAACTAACATTTTAGGTAAAGATTCTGGCACTAATCCAGAGAAGACAAGGGAGTAGTATCTCGGACGTGGGAATATTCAAGTCACAGTAGTAGATGTAATGTCTATGTGTACTTTGTGCCAAGTAGGATAGGATGTATGTAATTCATATGATGACACTGATGTTGTGTAATGATGTGGATGTATGTTGATGATAATGAATGATATGTGACATTGATGATAAGATGTTATAGTTGAATGCATGCGTGGATGCATATGTGTGTAGTGATGAAATGGATCCGGGTATGGGTCATTGGTGTTGGTACAGGTGGTTGAGAGTTAGAATGGTTGTGCGTGCACCCAAAGGGAGTTTTTGGGCTTAGATGGTGTGATTTGAGCATATAGTCCATTAAGTGGATTTGGGATTCAAGGGGGTCAAATCTCAGAGGAGTAATTCCTTTGAGGTGAAACCTCTTTGGACAAGTTGGTTGAGTCAATTAGAACCTGTGTGAATGGTCTTTAATGGTTTAATTGCCTTTGGTGGCAATTGGAAGAAGTTTATGTCAAGTTTTGGTCAACAAGTGGGTAAAACAATGTTGGGTGTCCAAAATCTCCAAACGGCGATGGCTTTATGTGAAATTAGTGTCTATGAATAAATTGGAACAAGATTGACTTATAGGAGTTAGAATTAGATCAATTGGAGGTTGGAGCATAAAGTTATGCCCGTTGAAAATTCACCCTGGAAGTTGAAAATTTGCTGATATGGTTTCAGTACAGGGGCGTCACGGTGCTAGAAGCTTGGCTGCAGCCCAGCACAGTTCTGGTGCCTTTTTGGTGTTTTTTCGCTGCTATGATGTTTTGGGAGTTAAAGTCGAGACGTTTTTTTGTTCATTTTGGTTAGTTTTGAAGGAATTGGTCAAGATTGGAAGTGTGTTGGTGTAGGATGTTATAATCGTTCATATTTTGGACTAGATATCTAGAAGATTGATTAATATAGGTTAAAGTATAGACCTTAACCCATAAGCCCATAATGGGAAAGTACTAGAGTTTGTTTAAACTTGGTTAGATCTCCTTTGCCATTATATCAATTACTTTATGACAACTTGTCCCATTGAGAGTTGTGATTAGAAATATGAACAAACAAAGGAAACTCTAGTTCTCTAATCTTTTTGCTGCATAATGTTTGGATTATGTCATCATTAGGTAAGTATATATGAGTTTAGTATTCTAATATCATATGATCTTTTATGCATAAATTTCTTACATTAGGAAAATAGAATATTAATGCTCAACCTCTCTTAACATATAATGTAGGAAAAGAGATTTACATAATTTCTAAACAGTGATTACAGATGGTGTTGACTAATAAAGTTGTCAGTTTATTGTAACTTCACAAAAGAAACAAATTTAATTACTAGATTAGGAAACTCATACAATTTAAGAGTTGAGAAGAATTGTATGAATTTAAAATATAAGGCATGCTATAATTTTTTAGACAAGCTCACACCCCCTTCTATACATGGACTTTCAACTAAAGGCCATCAATATCTTCCTCACTCAAAGTGCATAGGGATGCTAGAATTAAGTCACCATTACATCAATTTTATGTACAACATGTCTTGTTTAACATAATTGCTCGCAAAATATAAAGCTATATATACTAGTGCATAAGGTGTATGAAATCAAACTTTTCAGTACAGAAACTCCAGCCACTAGGAATTTAAGAGAGCGAAATATACTAAAGAATGACTTGTGTTTGTTAATCCGGCATAGAAATCAAGTACACCTCTTTCCTTTTTCATCTTCTCCATATAGCTTTCCAACTTTAACTCTGAAAAGTTTGAGAGGCTTTTTATTCAATCTGTGAAACAAATACTCACTACTACTGTGATGTCTTCAGTCATGTTGACCAGCAAACTTGTTTTTTCCCACTTTGTCATGCGTATTTTCCCTCTGATTTTTGGCCATGGATTTGCATTGAATTTGGAGTGATCTATCCTTTGATATGGAAATTAAAGCACGAGTTCGGATTCACAATTATGTTAAGCTTTAAAACATTCTCCTGTTTGACAATGGTGATGTCAAAATTTCAGACTTTGGGCTTGCAAAGAAAACAAGGGATAAAGGGAGAGAAAATAAGTGAAACAACTATAAAGAACTGGATTTTGAGACTGTAGGTTGCTTTTTCAGGCATTTTGGGTATATTTGTAGTAGACTAAAAATTTTTCATTTCTGAATCTGGAAGCAAATTAAGTTGAACTAGCGTAAACTTTATCAAATTCTTGCTCAATTCGGTGAACTTCAATGGCTAAATTTCACCATTTTCACAAACAAAAGGAATCAAACATCAACAGTACTATTAGTTTAATCTCCATAACACAACACACACAACCTTTAGTGGTAAACACTTTCAACATAATTATATAGTAGATATGAAGAAATGATGGCATATTAGGATTTATGATTAACCCTATATATCTATAAATACACATATAGAACTATCAAGATAGTGGTTTTTAAACAAACAAAACAAGGGGCTATTAAGTGGCTCGGATAGTGGGCGCCTTAGGATGAATCCTATCGGTAGATTAAAGTATTGAGATTATGGCAAATATCCGTGTGCTGCTTACATTATTGGGGGAAATGTTATTATATTATGTACCTAGGATCAAAATATATATTGAGATAGTAGATTTTTAAATGGAGAAAAAAAAAGGTTAGTTTGAGAGGGAAAAAGGACAAAACAATGGATTTGCAATAGGAGGAAATATCAGCTGCATGTGTGTGCTGCATGTTATTGGGGGAATTTAATAAATGATGATATACTAAGCTAGATACCAAGGTTAACCCAGCGATTGAGATGGCAATTTCAAATGGACAAGACTTAAATTATAGAACTTGAAGATATGTATACATATATAAATATGTATATATATACACACAGATATGCATATCTTCATCTTTATCAGATCTAACATAAATTAATTTCCATTCGACATAGGAATAATTCCCTTCAACCAAACAATGCATTATATATAGAACTTGAGGATACGAATATACACACTGTATATATATATATATACTCATCTTTATTAGATCTAACTCAAATTAATTCCTTTGTGATCAATAACTTCGTGGCTTCATTCACCACATCAGTGGTGGTTAGAATGTATACTATTGTTGCCCTACTACGCAAAGCATAGGCAATTACTGACAATAGTTGTATCAATTCATTTTATTTGGATAATTGAATTTAAGTATCTATTAACTTTTCCATTTATACAAGGCTTCAAGCGATGCAGCAGTTTGTTTACATATCACAGATTCTGATATCATGGTAAATTATATATTCATGGACAACCTATTACATAAAAATAGAAAACTTTTTACCCTACATATATATATATATATCATTTGCATAAAAAGGAAAATGCTTTATTGAACTAACAGTAGGAAAGAGTGAACCAAGAATTAGGATTATCAATTATGATATCATCCTAGCTTGTTCCTTCATGTGGTGGTAACTCCAATCCATGCCCATCTCTAAGATGAAGAAAATGCAGTCACTAGTCCAAGCCCCTGAATTGGCATGTCCAACTAAAAGTGATCCATGCTCCCTAATTAACAAAAAGATGAGAGTTTAAGCATTATAATTTGCTCATCAAAATTTCTCTTTAAGTAATATTTGATTGAAACAAATATATTTGATTTCATTGTTATATTGGATGGCTCCAATATGAGGTACTGTATCTCCCCAATATAGGGTACACCATGCACAATTTTCAGGTTGCTCCAGAGGATCCTCAATCTAACCAAGCAAAGAGTGAAAAATACGGAAGACTAAGGTTTATTAATATAACATCTGCACCAATATTACCCAAAAAAAAAAGAAGAGTAATGTCATATTTGGTAGAAAGAAAATAAGTTTCAAGAGAAAAGGAGGAGAGAGAAAATTAATATTAATATATTTGGTTTCTAATGAAGAGTTATTATTAGCAACTAAACACATTTAAATTTTCTAATAAAAAACTATAATTAGCTATTAAATATAGAATAATAGTCTTAAGAGTAGCAACAACAATAGCCTCAAGATGTCAAGACACAATGTCTCTTTAACAATAATTGTAGATATAAAACGAATGAATAAAAAAAAGAAAAGAGAAAGAAAGAAAGAAATGAAGAAGATGTACAACATAGATATGATTATTTACCTTCTCTAGGAATTCAAGGAAAAGTTCAGACAAAGATTTCCAAGTGAATTGGGGTTTATCTTGCAAAGATGACCTGGCTATCACTCATAAACTCTGTGCTGAGACCTGGTTTAAAATAAAATCTGTTTGATGGAGACATTTTTAAGTTAGCACAAGTTGTTTCTTCAAAAAGTTCCTTGACATCAGCTATCCAAACGTGATTTTTGAAGGAATGTGATAGCCTTCCCCCTTCCCTTGGCTCTTTTTCCTACAACCAAACAGCTTCTGCATTAATTCTTTGCTACACATAGCTTGTGCGCTATGTATTGGAGCCCCTTTTAAGAAGGAATTATAATTATAAATATAAAATAAATACAGCCTTATGTTTAGATATGGCTAAGATTTACACTATATGTAGAGCTACAAAACCATGAAATTAACATGACACGATTTTATACACTAAACCCATGTATTAAGAGGCCTTTAAACACTTCAATCAAATAATTAATTGGAAATTACACTTCAATCAGTCAAGTAAAATGAAAATAACTTTCTTTTAATGTTGGTCAAATATTACTGTCATGGGGAATATTTGGCTCTCACAATAACGTACATCTCATGCTTTGAGCATATAACTAGCAAGATCTCATGGTCAAGGGTGTTTAAAAATTAAACCAAACTTAACCATATAAAACAGAGATAGAGATTATTGAGAGGAAATATATACTTCTCAAAATGATATATATGTGTGAGAAAAACTTTTTTGTGTAAATCATTTGGTTCCTAAATATTATAAATATATGATTTAAAGAAACAGGGAGAAATATCAATACTAGAGTCAACGCATCTAAAAAATCATGATTTTTCATTGAAATTTTTAAAATTTGTTACTCATTAATTAGTTCACATCAATATTCGCTTCGAAGACTAAAATTATCTTTTGTGTGACTCAAGAATCAAATAGCACAAACAAATTTTTTACTTTAAGCTTGAAAGAACTTGAAAATACACTCCTCCGGGACAAACATTATATTTTCTCAATTAATCAGTTAAAATTTAAATTAAGAAAATCAAAATAACAAAGTATGACTTCCCAAAAGTCAAGGTTGCATAAAGGTTAGATGGCAAGAACAATATTTATATTAAAATATTTAACATTACAAATCCCTCAATTCAATTGTAAATCCTTCACTCATTTTCCGAGATCGGATTTAAATTCTTCAGATCTGAACTACCCAAATTTGATCTAAAGATGAGAATCCTTAGAGATGTTCTGCAAGATCTAAACTTCTTGTTTTCACAAAATTTAATTTATATTTTCAGAGATGTATGGAGTTTGTACATCAGATCATGTATACTATCCAGATCTGATTTTTAAAGGCTTAGATCAAAACAATTCAAATTAGATGTAAAGGATTTAGGTATGTAAGTAGTATGCACCTTGCACATCCTTACCGCGCTGCAAGAAATCTAAACTTCTCACCTTCTACAAAAATTGATTTGTAGAAGTTCAAATTTTATGTTAGCTAATTAAAATTTGAAGATTCTTAAAACAAAATGATAGGACTTTATTCAAGATTTAAAAATCAAAATATATCACAATTTTTCACATGATCAAAATAGCCATCGATATAGGATATATACCTTTGGTATATCGTTGATTTGATAGATAAGCAACAGCAAGATCCTTCATTCAATAGATTATCTTCATCCATTTCGTTATCGCCACCAGAAACATCTTCGGAGCCCATATTTGACGCCGATAAAGGAGCTATGATCGCTATTGTAAGATATCTCTTGTAGATGAGATTGAAGTAAATATATATAGTTGAAATTTAGGTTATCCTTTAAACGCATCGTATTAACTTGAAAATGGATATTGTCTTATCCTTTCTATCATTATTTCTTTACACAAGTATTTAAGAAAATGCTAATATAACAATGATATCAACAATTTAGGACACATTAAAAAAACAACTTTCTTATTATAATTCTATAGTAAGCAATTGACGAAATTTTTTTGAATTTTTTCAAAACTTTTTTTGGAATGCAAAATGGTGGCACAGAAAGGATAAAAAAAAGACATGTTAAATTTGCTACTTCATTTTGATTTTTTCACCAATTTACCTTCATTCCTCTTTTTCTATTAAAATTTGAAACTAAAGAAAAAAATTTCTTGTCTTCAAAACTTGTAAATTAATATTTTACAATTATTAAATTGAATAACGAAAATATTTAAGCATATCAAATACAATCTTTTTCAGTAATTCATTCTCATGTAAAATTAATGAAATGCAAGAAATAAAATGAACAATAAGACAAAAACAAGTAATTAAGAAGAGAAATGAGGGGATCATTTTAATTGGCTTGAATGCTTCATTTCTTGTACATCTCCTTAATTTATGTGCTAACAAAACAAATGGGATTCATCCCTTCGTAAAATACTACTTAATACATTAATGACAATAATAAATGTTTTGCACAAATTTAAGTACATAAATTGCATTATTTTAAATATACTGACAGATATGTTCTAAATACATGAATTATATTATTTCAATACTAATCTTCTTATGCTGGTACATTAAGCAACAATTTATTTATGCTTTTGCGGCGGTGTGGTTAATTTTATGCTGCAAAATTGACTTTTGTCGATGGATTGCAAAACCCTAATCCCAATAGATGTTGAGAGCAGTTTAGTGCTAGTTTTCGAAAGCGTAGAAAAAGAATCCAAATTTAAAAATATTTTTTAATTACATTCAATGGCCAAGAGTTTAATGAAACGCTTTATTTCATCTGAAAAATATATTTTTTGTTTAAAAGTTCCTTAAAAATATTTTTAATTACTTTTTTTTATAAAGGGGTCAATATAATTTAAGAATTAGATACAAAAATAGTATACTTACAAAACACTAAGCAGTAAATATTACAAAAGGAAAATATAAAGAATATTAATATCATGCATGAAGGCAAACAAATAAATTGGTTCCCTGCAAAAGAACTTAACCTGCAATGATGAAGACACTAGTGCCCTTAGGTTGTTATCCTATGTTTTGAATGGGTGTTGATTGATCCACCAAAGGACATACCGAAAATGCCAAAGTAAGAAACCAATTTTATCATCTTGACAATGTTGCTTGGGCCAAAGGTGGTATCAAATTGTGGTGATGAAATATGGACAGAATCGGTGATCGATTTCGTCTGTCATTGATTTTCCTTAAAGAGTAACGCCATAGTAAAGTCAAATCTTTCCTTTCAATGAGTGAAATGAAAACGAGGAGAACTTGCAACAAAACCAAAGGAAAAATTGGAAAAGGCTTGTTGCGCACGGTAAAGCACATCTTTGGCTGTCATTGCCGATGTATGAATCAAATCATTCCGTGCCTCCCAAATGAGAATAAAATGACCACCATGGTTCAGGAAATGCATATTAAACCATGGTTCAGGAAATGCATATTAAGTCTTTAATATTCTTTCCACCCATTTGCACAAGCCAAGACTTCATCCAAATATCAACGCGTTGGTGGGAAAGATCATCAATATTATGGAGTGCCAATCCAAACCAAACTGCTCGAGCAAAAGAACAACTCAATAGCACATGATCTAATGATTCTGGTTCTAGAAGACAAAAGGAGCAATCAATAGCAACACTCAGATGATGAATACGAAGAGTATCACCTGCTGGTAGAGCTCTTTGGAGAATCTTCCAAATATGCAAAATCGTCTTAAAAGGCAATTTAGGTTTTCCCAGATTTGCGGCGGATGCAAGTGATTGGGGTGAATTCCAGGACAATATATAGCTGGACTTAGTTGAATATTCCCTAGAGTGAGAAGCTTTCCATCCTAATTAACTTCTCAGGTTTAAGAAAAATGAAAAAGGGAGTAGAAAGTATAGCCTGCTAATCCTGTTTTGAATATATCGATCTGGCTAAAGTAAACTTCCAAAGGAGTCGTGATTGTCAATCATATCACCAACCTAATGAACCTCCGTCGGGGGATTCGTGAGTAGGGGCCACCATAAGTGATGTCTGGTAGGTGTAATATTTCTCAGTATACTATCCTAGACTTAGTCTTAAACTAATGGCAATATTTAAAAAACTGGACCGGATGTCAAACTGAAGATGTCACTGGGTTGCGGTTTTTATAGTTCAACTAGTCAGACCGGCGGTCGAACCAGTGACGTAATAATTAAGTAAAAATAATATTATATATAATAATATATATATAAAAATAAAATATCAAATTGTTAAGAGAATAAATTTAAGTAATTTAAGTTCATAATAAATTATAAGCTCACTTGATAATAATATATATTAAATCATTGAAAGTAATGTTAAAACATTTTAACATGATAACACTACATGACCATAATATTATAAAATAACTATACTTTCTCCATCCCCAATTATAAAAAATAAATAATTACTTCATCTATATCAAGGAAAAAATAGTTTTGGTAGTTAAACTCATTAATTGTACTATAATTTCAATTTTTTCCAGAATTGCCCATGTTAAAAGGTTGGAGTAAAACTAATTAATTATTAGTAATTATCAATACAACATTAATTACTCAAGGGTATAAAAGAAAAATGATATTAATTACTCTACAAATTTTATCCATATCTCTTATATTTTGGGATAAATGAAGAGTCTCAAAATTCTCTTATAATTTGGGATTGAGGGAGTATTATACAATGAAATTTTTCATTTTTATAATTAGTAATTTTAAAATAAAAAGGGAAATAATGTTTTACTCTCTAATAATTTTTATAATTAATAATTTTGTCAAAAAAATTAAATTTAAGTTAAATTTTACCCAATTTAAAAAACTGTCCGGTTCTCCAAAAAACCGCTTTAGTTCCTGGCTCAATTCCAATTTCTGACTCAAAAGTCGGTTCAAAGCGATTCAATCCGCTCTAAACCCTAAAACGGTCTAAAGCTGAAAATCGAGCCGTTCTTCACTCCAGATGACAGTTCAACCAGTACGACCGTCCAGTCTGGTCTGGTTCTCAGAACATTGACTAACGGGAAGTATACTTGGTGATGTGTGTAGGACCTGAGGATCAAGATGGAGGAAGAACAAAAAGGAGACAGGAGCACTCCACGCTGTGGTGAGATACAAGGCCGCTACGACGAACAAGCTAAAACTTGTATAATTTTTCAGACAGAAGGGCTCCACATAATGTGAACTTACCTCCCGCGATGGCGCCAAACACCAAATTTCTATAAATTAGAAGTCATTTCAATTGACGGAAGGAAAAGAAATCGAGGGAGAGCGGAGAGCTCTACTAGGGCAAGAGGAAATCCAACCTTGGGGAATAATTTTTGGACATTGGGAGCTAGGATCTTGGGTGCTAAGTGGTTCTTGTACTCTCTTCTCTCTTTACTCCTCGATTTTTAGGTAGATTTTTGGATTCATGCCTATGGATTCGAGTTTGGCCAAAATCTACTGATTAAAATGGATGTAATGGGATCAATGAGGTGTTATTTAGCGTGAATGATGTAACACCCTACCAAAACAAACCTCAATTCGTGACCAATTTCTTTAACTACTAATCAAACACAGCCCAAAATCACTTCCCAAAGCAATAGAACGGTAGAAAAACACCTGAAAGACGCCATAATAGGATGAAGCCGTGGCCTGCAACATTACCGCTGCGGCCTCAGCCAAGCAATAATGCTTGGCGCCATGACCCCAACATCAGAATCCATAATAGCAAATTGTTGATTTTTTTAGCTAATTTCCAACACGCATAACTTCTTGCTCTGACTTCCGATTGACCTGATTCCAACTTCTATTGGTCATTCTCGTCATTATCTAACCATAGACACCAATTCCACTCAAATCCAAATTCGTTTGGAGATTCTGGACATCCAATACTATGTTAGTCACTTTTTGACCAAAACCCACAACCTATTACCTCTAATTGCCACCAAAGGCAAATGGATACTTAGGGACCCTTCACTCAGGTCCTATTTCCCTTAACCAACTTATCCAATAAGGTTTTACCCTAGAGAAACCTCTCCTTAGAGAATTGATCCCCTTGAATCCCAAAAACTACGTAATGGGCTATATGCCCAAAACTCATATACATAGCCCAAAACCACCTTTAGGCTCCCACATACGGCTGATCCGGCTCATAGACACACTCTCAACAATAGTGACCTATACCGGGGTCTACACCATCAATACACATATAAACACTATACCTATTACATAACAACCATCACCATCAATATCATCACATCATCTATATTATCCAATCATCATCATTACAATCATTCCATCATCACATAACATACAGATAATAACTCTCAGGACTCCCATGTAGATTTCATGATACTACTTAACAACAATACTCCCCAGGAATACTCAGAACAAGCAACATTCAATTACCACCCACTTGGCACAATATTACATAAACTAAATTATAACCACTAATTATACTTGGAATTCCCGAAGACGGAAAGGCCACCAACTCCTTGATCTTCTCTGAACTAGCACCAGATGTTGAATCAAGTGTTTTGATGATTCCAAACCAACCTTCAAGAGCTTGGAGTAAAGATATCAAAGGTGCATAAAAGGTTTCAAGTGAAGAAATTTGGAGAAATCAGTGCAAGAATAGATGTAGAATGTTTAGTAATGTTTTAATTTGAGTAAAAGACTTTGATTTGATGAAAAGACGTTTTAAAACCTTAATTCTATGTTAATTCATGGGATATTTGAATAACACCCTCCAACAGACGAAGTTTGAAAGGTTTACACTGATCTGCTGTTTTGAAAATTCGAACTTTGCCTTTGGAAATTTGAATTTCGTGTTGAAAATGAACAAGTCTGAAAAGAGGTTTCTCTGACAGACGAATTTTGTATTCCGAAAATTCAAATCTTGAAATATGTCTGAAAAGAGCCCTTCTCTGACAGACGAACTTTGGTGTTGAAAATTCGAATTTCATACAAAATGCAACTTATGAAAATTGAAAAATTCGTCTGAAAATATGTCAAAGTTCATCTGAAAACAAGTTTAGAAAGAGCTTTAAATTTGCCCACTGACAAACGAACTTTGAACATGAAAATTCAAATTTCGGAAACAAAGCATGTGAGTCTGTTGTATTGATATGTTGACATACGAATGACAATATTCATAAATTCGAATTTTAAAGTAAGTCTGAAAAGAGGTCTCTCTGACAGACAAACTTTTCCCCTTGAAAATTCAAATTTTGAATTTATGAACTATTGTGCCTCATTAAACCAGCTTCTGACAAACAAATTTTGGGGTTCCAAAATTTGAATTTCGAAGGCACTGTAGCAAATTAAATTTACTGTTCACACTTGACAGAACAACTTTAAACATGGAAATTCGTATGTTCCAATATACAATCATTTTCTAAAGATGAAAATTCGAATTTTGATTCACAACAGACGATCTTCAGAAGTTTAACGTTAAAGACTGTAACTTTCGATTTCTGCGAAATTCGTCTGTTGACCAACTGAAATTCAAACTTTGAGTGTCAAAAGCATTAAATATGGTTGGTGAATGGATAGTTTCTCAGTATAACCGTTGGGTAACGTCTCTAACGACTAGATCTTGTCTCTAACGTATAGTTGGGGCAGAAATCTATAAATAAAACTTCATTTGAAGATGTGGGAAACGAAATTACTTTGAAAAAACTGAAACTCTGCCAAATCATTTACTCAAAGTCTCTTACTCTCACATACTTCAATATTTGTATTCCAACTTTCATATTCACTCTAATTAAGAGAGTTTATTCTTTGTAAATAATCTTATCTTCATCTGGAAAGAAGATTTACTTGTGAGGGGATATCACAAGGGATTTGGGAAGCACTTAGTGAGAGTGCAAAGAGTGAAAGTGTGAGCTCTAGAAATAGAGCATCAACTTTGTACTGAGGCATTTGCAAGAAGCCCACTGAATTCTTGCAGATTAGTGGAAAATCTCAAGTGGTGACTTGGGGACTGGACGTAGGTCATGTTGAGAGACGGAACTAGGATAAACCTCTGAGTTTTTCTCTTCCCTACTGTTATCTTTATAGTTTATTCATTTATACTCTGTTTTACCATCACACTTTCTTTTTTCACGTTTTGCAGAAAAAGTTTTAATCTTCCCAATTCACCCCCCTCTTGGAAAGCCAGCTTATCTAACAAGTGGTATCAGAGCCTGGTTTCCCAATCAAAGGATTTTACAATCCGAGAATTAAAATGGATGGCTTTGGAGAAAGCATACTACCAGAGGGAATCAGCACAAATAGACCACCTGGCTTCAGTGGGGAACACTATGGTTACTGGAAAATGAGGATGCAAATCTATCTCCAGTCTATTGATCTGGACATCTGGTCCGTCATCCAGAAGGGAGATTTTGTCCCAATGGCATTGGAGGATGACGGGAAATACAGAGAGAAGCCAGAAGCTGAATGGAATGAGGAAGATAGAAGAAGAGTCTTGCTGAACTTCAAGGTAAAACACTGCTTGGTCAGTGCATTGAATCCAGACGAATTCTACAGGGTCTCACAGTGCTCCACTGTCAAGGAAATGTGGGACACCTTGCAAATTGCTCATTAAGGAACAACTGGAGTAAGAGAAAACAAATTAAACACCTGCATAGGTGAATATGAAAGCTTCAGGATGGCAGAAGGAGAAAGCGTAAAAGAGCTACAGAAGAGATTCACCCTCATTGTAAATCAACTGAAGAGTCTGGGCAAAGAGTACACTCAGACAGAAAAAGTCAGAAAAATTCTCAGCGTTCTTCCTCTGGAGTGGCAACCCAAAGTAACAGCAATAGAGGAAGACAGAGGAGAATTAATGGCATCTGTCACAGCTCTCTTTGGTAGCCTCGAGGAATACGAAGGAAAGATAAAGGCTCTCAAAGAGGCTGGACAAGACAGAAAGAAGAAGGGTCTTGCTCTGAAAGCTACTAAGGAGAAAGAAGAAGAGTCTGACGATGGAGATGAGTTAGATGAAGAAACTCTGGCTATGATGGTCAGAAAATTTGGAAGATTTTACAATAAGAAAAGAAGCAAGAAATCCTTCAAGAAAGGAGCAGTTGGAGATAGTAAGAGAGAAGGAAAAGAACCAGTAACCTGCTACGAGTGCAAGAAGCAGGGACACATTAAATGGGATTGCCCACAATTCCTCAAGAAGCAAGAAAAAGAAAAGAAAGCTACAAATAAAGTCAAGAAGAAAAGAACTTACATCTCATCAATCTAGGGCAACAGCTCAAATGAGAAAGAAGATGATGAAGAAGAAATTGCCAACATCTGTCTGATGGCTCTTGCATCTGAAGAAGCTGAAACTACATCCAACATTGATCAAGAGGATGAGGTATATGAATCTGAATCTTCCTATTCTGAATTATTGGATGCATTTCATGAATTGCATCATGAATTTGTCAAGACTGCCAAAGAACTCAAGCAAGGAAAGAAAAAGATTAACAAACTAGAATCTCAATGCAATATCTCTAAAACTGCTTCTCTGCATATTGAATCTACTTGCTGTAAATCATGCATTGAGTTAAAACAAAATAATGACTATCTGGTAAAAAGCATGTCTAGACTCACTAAAGGAAAAGACATGTTGTTTGCTTTAATGGGAAGTCAAAGAATATCCCAGGGAAAGGCTGGACTTGGCTATGATCCTTGTGCTGTAAAAGAAAAGATTAGGAAGAAAAATCAGAATGTGTACATGAGACATTTTGTGCATGCTAGTGGCAATAGAAAGAAAGATCATATGTCACATCACATTGAATCATATAATCAACCAAGGCATGCAAAACAAAAATATTATCTGCATTGTTTTCTTCCTACTTCTCAATCCAGCTGTCCCTTTACCACCTATCACTTCTGTAACAAGAAGGGGCATATTTCCAGTTCATGTGCTTTAAAGAAAAATGGACTTGATAGGAAGGTTAAATGGGTTCCCAAAGGTACATCTATATCTAGGGAAAAGGCTACTGATAGAAAAGGACCCAAGCAAATTTGGGTACCTAAAAGGAAAGTATGAACTTTATCTTGCAGGTTTGTCTTAAAGCTAGAAAGAGCAACAAATGGTATATGGATAGTGCATGCTCAAGTCATATGACTGGTGATAAGGAGAAGTTCATCATCCTTAGAGACAAGAAAGGAGGAAATGTGACCTTTGGAGGTGATCAGTATGGCAAAATAGTTGGCATTGGCATTGTGGGAAAGAATCCTGAAACATCCATTGAAGAGGTGCTATTTGTAATTGGCCTAAACCACAATCTGCTAAGTGTGAGTCAGACATGTGACAAAGGAAACTGGGTACTGTTTAACTCAAAGTTCTGCCTGGTCATCAGAAAAAGTGACCACAAAATAATCTTTAAAGCTCAAAGGGATGGTAACTGCTATACTATTGATCTTGATGAACTTCCGCCCCTAGATTCTGTCTGTCTGATTAGTCAGGATAATGATAATTGGTTGTGGCATAGAAGATTAGCTCATGTAAACATGAATCAAAGTTCAAAACTGGTTAAAAATGAGTTAGTCACTAGCCTACCAAAAATCACTTTTGAAAAAGACAAAGAATGTGATGCATGCCTAAAAGGAAAACAAATCAAATCTTCTTTCAAATCTAAAAACGTAGTCACCACAACTAGACCACTAGAACTACTGTATATGGATCTGATTAGTCCATCTAAGGTAAAAAGCATTGGTGGAAATCTGTATGTGCTTGTAATTGTAGATGATTACTCTAGATTTACCTGGACACTATTTCTTTCCTCTAAGAGTGATACGTTTGATGCATTTGTAACCTTAGCTAAGAAAGTGCAAAATGAGAAAGGTATATCAGGTCAGATCATAGAGGAGAGTTTGAGAATTTATACTTCTTGGAGTACTGTGATGAGCATGGAATTGATCACAACTTCTCAGCTCCAAGAACACCTCAACAAAATGGAGTAGTGGAAAGGAAGAATAGAACAATTAGAGAGATGGCTAGAGCAATGTTGAATGAAAAGGAACTCTCTCGAGTATTCTGGGCTGATGCAGTAAACACAGCAAGCTACACCATAAATAGAGCCTACATCAGACCAATCCTTGGTAAGACTCCTTATGAGTTGTATAAAGGAAGAAAGCCAAATCTCTCACATCTACATGTGTTCGGCTACAAGTGCTTCATCCACAACAATGGAAAGGAGAATTTGAGTAAGTATGATGTGAAATCTGATAAAGGTATATTTCTGGGCTATTCTAGTAGAAGTAAGACATATAGAGTTTTTAATAAAAAGTCTAAATTAGTAGAAGAATCTGTACATGTAGTATTCATTGAAAATGAAACTGTTTCCAAACATGTCACTGATGAGGATGATCTTATTTCAAACTTTAAATATTTAGATCTTTCTGATGAATGTAAAATTGAATCTCCAAAAATTTCTGAATCTATTAACATAGAGGAAGATATTCAGGAGAAAGACTTTGAGAATGAATATAATGAAGACATGTCTCAAGAACTCCCTAGAGCTTGGAGATATCAAAGGAATCATCCTGTTGATCAAGCAATAGGGGATGTTCAAGAGAAAGTTAAAACCAGAAAACAGTTAAGGGATCAAATGATAAACTGTGCCTTTATTTCTCAAATTGAACCTAAATGTACTGAATAAGCCTTAACTAATGAATACTGAATTTTAGCTATGCAAGATGAGTTAAATCAGTTTGAAAGAAATCAAGTTTGGGATTTAGTGCCCAAACCCAAAAATCATCCTATCATTGGCACCAAATGGGTTTTTAGAAATAAACTTGATGAATCAGGATCAATAATCAGAAATAAAGCTAGACTAGTTGCAAAAGGATATAATCAAGAAGAAAGAATTGATTTTGAAAAAACCTTTGCTCCAGTAGCTAGATTAGAAGCAATTAGAATTCTGTTAGCATATGCCTGCATGAAAAATATTATGTTATATCAAATGGATGTGAAGAGTGCTTTTCTTAATAGATATATCATGGAAGAAGTTTATGTAGATCAACCTCCAGGCTTTGAGGACTCTACAAAATCAAACCATGTTTATAAACTGAAGAAAGCCCTTTACGGTTTAAAGCAAGCCCCTAGAGCATGGTATGAAAGATTAAGTAATTTTCTAACAGAAAAGGGGTTCAACAGAGGAAAAATATATACAACTTTATTCACTAAGAAAGAAAATAAAGATTTACTTATTGTTCACATCTATGTTGATGATATTATATTTGGTGCTACTAATGAATCTCTTTGCAAGAATTTTTCAAAGCTAATGCAGGGAGAATTCGAAATGTCCATGATGGGTGAACTCAACTTCTTCCTTGGATTGTAAATCAAGCAGTGTGATGATGATATCTTTATCAATCAATCCAAGTATCTGAAAGAATTGCTGAAAAAATTTGGAATGGAGAATGCTAAGCCAATGGGAACACCTATGGCTACTGCAACCTGTTGAAACAAGAGTTTTGATGATTCTAAACCAACACTCAAAAGCTTGGATTGAAGATATCAAAGGAGATCAAAGCTATCTCAAGTGAAGATTTTATGAGCACTTGCTGGTAGATTTTTTGTAGAGTCTTAGTTCTTGATATGATTGGGTAAAAGATTTTGATTTGAAGAAAAGATATTTTTAAACTTTGATTTCATGTTAAATCTTGAAATATTTGGAAAACACCCACAAACAGACGAAGGTTGAAAGTTCAAACTAAACTGTCAAGTTGGAAATTCGAACTTTGCCTTAGGACATTCGAATTTCGAGATTAAACTGAACAAGTCTGAAAAGATGTCTCTCTGTCAGACGAATTTTGGTTTTTCAAAATTCAAATTTTCATCTAGTCTGAAAGAAGCCTTTTTGGACAGATGAACTTTACAGTTTTAAAATTCGAATTTCAAACAAAATGCAATTTGTGAAAACCAAAGAAATTCGTCTGAAGCTATGTTAAAGTTCATCTGAAATTAAGAGGAAATTGAGTTTGAAAAATGCTCTCTGACAGACGAACTTTGACTTTGCAACATTCGAATTTTCATATAAGTCTGAAAGAAGCTTTTTGGACAGACGAACTTTACAGTTTCAAAATTCGAATTTCAGACAAAATGCAATTTGAGAAAACCAAAGAAATTCTTCTGAAACTATGATAGAGTTCATCTAAAATCAAAAGGAAATTAAGTCTCAAAATTGATCTATGACAGACGAATTTCACTATGTCAAAATTCGAATTTCGAAGAAAGTGAACTACTGTGCCTCTTTGAACGTTCAATGGACAAACGAATTTTGGGCATCCAAAATTCGAATTTTGAGGGTACTGTAGAAAATTGAAAACACTGTTCACGATTTACAGAAAAACTTTCTTCTTGAAAATTCGTATGTCACATTGAAAAAAATACTTCATAAGCTTCAAAATTTGAATTTCACTTTATGGACAGACGAACTTCGTATTTTAACGTTGGAAGCTTTAACCTTCGGTTCCTTCGAAATTCGTCTATTGACCAACCAAAATTCGAATTTCAGTATGTCAGAAACATTAAATGCGGTTGGTAAACGGATAGTTTTTCAGAATAACCGTTGGATAACTTCCCCAACGGATAGATTTAGTCTCTAACGGATATTTGAGACCTAAATCTATAAATACAACATCATTTGAAGTTGTGGGTAATGAATCAAACTTATTAATACCGAATTTCTGCTGAATCTTCTTCTCAAAAAGTTTTACCCTCTCAACTTCATTATTTGTACTTAAACTTTCATATCTACTCTTTTCAAGAGAGTTATTTCATTGTAATCAATCTACTCTTCATCTGGGAGATAGATTTACTTGTGAGGGGTATTCACAAGGAGATTGGGAAGCACATAGTGTAAGTGCTTGGAGAGTTTGAGAGAGCTCAGAAACAGAGCATACTCGTGTACTATGGCCTTAGCAAGAAGCCCGTTGAAATTCTTGCTGTATAGTGGACAAATCTCAAGAGGTGTCTTGGGGACTGGATGTAGGTCAAGTGGATAGACCGAACCAGAATAAATCATTGAGTTTTCTTCTCCTTATCTCTACTTTTCAGCTTGCTCTGTTTTACACGTTCTTTTCACTATACTGTGATATCTTCACTTACTTCACTTTGTGCAGAAAAAGTTCAATCTTCCCAATTCACCCACCCCTCTTGGGAAGTCAGCCTTGCTAACACAACCAAACTGGATATGGATGAAAAGGGTAAAATGTTTGACATAATCCAGTATAGAAGAATGATTGGATCTCTACTATACCTAACTGCCAGCAGATCTGACATTATGTTCAGTGTCTACATGTGTGCAAGATTCCAATCATGCCCCAAAGAAACCCATGCAACTGCTGTGAAACGTATTGTCAGATATCTAATTGGAACATCATAGATGGGTCTTTGGTATCCTAAAGGCAATGGAGAAGATTTGAAAGTATACACTGATGCTGACTTTGCAGGATCAAAAACTGATAGAAAAAGCACAAGTGGAACATGTCAATTTCTTGGAGGATCCTTAGTTTCATGGTTTAGTAGGAAGCAAAACAGTGTGGCTTTATCCACAGCAAAAGTTCAATATGTTGCAGCTGGAAGCTGTTGTGCCCAAGTCATCTGGATGAAATGGCAGCTTGAAGATCTTGAGATTGAGATAAAAGAAATACCTATAATGTGTGACAACCAAAGTGCCATCAACATCACGAAGAATCCAGTCATGCATTCAAGGACGAAGCATATTGAAGTTAGGCACCACTTCATAAGAGATCATGTTTTGAAAGGAGAAATCATATTAGAATACATCCCTACAGAAGATCAAGTTGATGACATCTTGACAAAGCCTCTTGCAGAAGACAGGCATTGTAAAATTAGGAGAGAATTGGGTATGGTAAATCCTAATGAACTGTAAGTAAAATTCTGTATTAATCTGTTTTAGAATTTCTGACATTGATTTAATTCTAACTTCAGCATTGGAGAAAGTTTAATGTAAGTTGCAGGTGCTCCTCATGAGTTTAAATGAAAGTAGATCTGAAAAATGGAGCAAATCAGAATGGAATAGTCAAAAGGAGAAAGAGACAGCAAGAAATCTAAGTTCTGGATCCATTCTGTAAGTTTTTAAAGTCGAAATTAGCATTTTAGTAGTGTGGTAAATGAATTTCCTTGATAAATTGTGTTTTTAAACGAGTGAGCATGCTCAATATTCAAATTTAGATGCCCAACAGACGAACTTCAGCTTGGAATAGTTTTCGTTGGTCCCTCAAAATTCGTCTGTTAGTCCTTGAAAGTTCGAATTTTCAAAAATAAAAGTTTTAATGTAATCTTTGTCCAACATGATGATTATACATATGTCTATCTCTTAACATACGCATGTTGGAAAACCTTTACAAAGTGTAGAAATTCGAATTTCTGTTGAAACATGCTCACAATGTTGAATATCAGAAAGACAAATTTCCATAAACATATTTCGTCTGTTGTTTGTTGTATTGATTATTGCTTGATGCCTATTCTTTGAAATTCGAACTTTATTGAAACAAAGTTCGTCTGTTCATCTTGTGCTGCTTGGACCAAGCCTCTGTCAGATAAACTTTCAGAAGAAAATTCATCTGTCAGTAAGCTTTGCTGGATGGTTTAACTTGTAACTGCTCGAAGTTCGAATTTTGACCCCTTAAAATTCGTCATTCAGACGCTTACACACGTTAAAACCAACGATTTTCCTCTGAATAGACGCAACCCTATTCATCTCATCCCCGAGTCTGTTCAAATTCTCTCTTCAATACTGTTCAATTCTGACCTTAAATCTTCATTTTCCACTGGTTAAACTCCTTTTCGCATCCTATAAACCCATTCCCAGCTTCATTCTGAAACATTCATCCACGAAAATGGCACGAGTAAAGAATCCTGAAGTTGGAAAGGGAGTGGCACGACCGAAGAGAACGGTTAAATCCCAATATGCCTCAAAGGAGGGTGAAAAACCGAAGAGAAAAGCTGAATCAAGCAAGGCAACTCCCTCCAAATGACAGAAAATAACTCCAAAGGCTGAATCAAAGAAGGCTGGACCTTCTTCACCAAAGAAAAAAGAGCCTTCGGTTCCTGTTCCTGCTGCTGCTGCTGTTGCTTCCACTTTCTCCTCTAGTACTGAATCTGGAGAATATCAACTCACAACAATGCCATTATGGAGCACTCCTTAGATTCAGGAGGAATACTCGACCAAGTTTGTGAGTAAAAAGGTAATCAAGCCTCATTGTATGAACACGGAAGATTTCTTAGTCTCTAACAATTTTGACGCTGGAATATGAATGCTGAGATATAAGAATCTGCTAGAGATACTGGAGAGGTATGATGATGAAGTGGTTAAGACATGGTACGCCTCTCTGAAGTACAACAGCAAGAAGAAAAAGTGGGAGGTCAATCTGAGATCAAGGACCATCTGGCTCATAGATGAAACTTTTAATGAAGTATTGGAAATTCTAGGGCAAGACAGCCTTAAGATTGACATCACTGCTTCTGGATATATGGATGAGGCAAAGACTACTGATGAAGAAGGTAGCCCCTTTCTGAACTACAAGGAGAGCACAATCCTGAACACATTGTTCAGAAGAAAGGAGAAAAGGCCATCAATAAATTTGTTGAAGCCCACTGACCTCAGTGCTCAAGTAAGGATCCTATATTACATAGTATCTAGGATTATCTTCAACAAAGGAGGTAGCTTCAATTTGATCACACAAGCAGAGGCACATGTAATGGCAACAATCATGCGTGGGAAGCTTATCAACATGGGACATATCATTCTCCAACGCATGATCAAGGCAAGGGATTAGAGGAAAGACTCTACACTCCCTTATGCAGTAATCATTTCAAGGATTCTACAATATGCTAGAATTCAACACCTTGAAAAAGGGAAAGGGAAGCCCACTGAGATTTTCAAGGAAGAGGAACTACAAAGAATGGGAATTGAAAGAAAAGATGGAAGATGGATTAGGAAGGGAGCAGGAAAATCTAAAGATCTCTTCTTTGATAAAGATGCCTCCCTACAACAAGAAGGTACCTCTGAGGCTCCTGCAAGACCTATACCTCTGCCTTCTCAGCCTGTCCCATCTCCATCTCTGCCTGCTCATATTCCATCTACTCCCTCCTCTTGTGCCAAGCCAACTAAGATCACTAAGTTGTATGACAGTCTGTCTACACTTATACTAAGCATCAGGGATGAGCAAAAGGCCAATTTTGCTCATCTACAAGATCAGATCCACCAGTTGGCTAAGAACATGAAAGTGGTTGCTGATGCATATGAGGACATTCGGAATGCTACTCCTACCACATCAGCTCCACCTCAGCCAGGATTCTCTAAGCCTACTAAGTCTCCAACTCCTGAGCCTTCAAGCCCCTTTGAGCTAGCCTCTTCTGAGCATGATGATGCTATAGATGATACTGAGGTTGCTGGTACACTGAACACACCAAGTCCTGGTCCTCCCTTGGACTATGGTATGGAAGAAGAAGGCCCTCAGGATTCAAGCTCTCATGACCCTATTCCAGCAAATGCTCAAGAGTCAATCCTGTCCCAGCAAGAATCTAAGCAAGTAGAAAGATTAGTGGCAGCCATCTCCACTTCACCATTTATGCATGCTGCCCTAAATGAAGAAAGAAGCATTGTGCCTTTTATTGATTTGGAAGTCATTGCTCACAATGCTCTCTTGCAAGCTCAGAGAAGAAGGCTTGAAGAAATGTTTCCTCCTCCTGCCCCCTCACCTGTTACATATTATGGTTTCTCAGAGGAAAGAAGGGCACAATTGGCAGTCACAAGATAAGAAATTTCTAAACTTCTTGAGATTTCTGATGATGAAGATGAAGACACAAGTTCTGAAGTTTCTGGGTCCTTGCCAAAGCTCAATCTAAAAATGCCATTTGTTCCTGTGCCTCTTCAAGCTATTCCAGTGTCTCAGATCCCTCCTCCTGCTGATTTTGTTCACCTTCCTGATGATGCCAAAAAGGGGGAGAAGAGTGAGCAAACTGGAAAGTCTGCTGCTGAGCCTTTTGAAAAGACTTATAGCAAGAAGACCAAGTCAAAGAAAAAGTGATTAGATCTTATGCTTGAGTCCTCTTGTAGTGTTGCTTTGTGTTTCTGTTGTTATGTACTGTGTTCTGTAATATTTTGCAATGTTTGATGAAATAAAAGAATTCCCTGATTGCAATAATCTGTTCTTGTTGAACTTTGAATGAGTTAATAAATCTCTTTACTTGATCTACTATACATGATATCTTTTGGATTATAATGCATATGTTGAGGGGGGAGCTTGTTAAAGCAAACCCAAGTACTAATCCAATTTGTAAGTTATTTTGTCATCATCAAAAAGGGGGAGAATGTTGAATCAAGTGTTTTGATGATTCCAAACTAGCCTTCAAGAGCTTAGACTAAAGATATCAAAGGTGCACAAAAGGTTTCAAGTGAAGAAATTTGGAGAAATCAGTGCAAGAATAGATGTAGAATGTTTAGTAATGTTTTAATTTGAGTAAAAGACTTTGATTTGATGAAAAGACGTTTTAAAATCTTAATTCTATGTTAATTCATGGAATATTTGAATAACACCCTCCAACAGACGAAGTTTGAAAGGTTTACACTGATCTGCTATTTTGAAAATTCGAACTTTGCCTTTGGAAATTTGAATTTCGTGTTGAAAATGAACAAGTCTGAAAAGAGGTTTCTCTGACAGACGAATTTTGTATTCCGAAAATTCAAACTTTGAAATATGTCTGAAAAGAGCCCTTCTCTGACAGACGAACTTTGGTGTTGAAAATTCAAATTTCATACAAAATGCAACTTATGAAAATTGAAAAATTCGTCTGAAAATATGTCAAAGTTCATCTAAAAACAAGTTTAGAAAGAGTTTTAAATTTGCCCACTGACAGACAAACTTTGAACATGAAAATTCGAATTTTAGAAACAAAGCTTGTGAGTCTGTTGTATTGATATGTTGACATACGAATGACAATATTCATAAATTCGAATTTTAAAGTAAGTCTGAAAAGAGGTCTCTCTGACAGACGAACTTTGCCCCTTGAAAATTCAAATTTCGAATTTATGAACTATTGTGCCTCATTAAACCAGCTTCTGACAAACGAATTTTAGGGTTCCAAAATTTGAATTTCGAAGGCACTGTAGCAAATTGAATTTACTGTTCACACTTGAAAGAACAACTTTAAACATGGAAATTCGTATGTTCCAATATACAATCATTTTCTAAAGATGAAAATTCAAATTTTGATTCACAACAGACGAACTTCGGAAGTTCAACGATAAAGGCTGTAACTTTCGGTTTCTGCGAAATTCGTCTGTTGACCAACTGAAATTCGAACTTTGAGTGTCAAAAGCATTAAATATGGTTGGTGAATGGATAGTTTCTCAGTATAACCGTTGGGTAACGTCTCTAACGACTAGATCTTGTCTCTAACGTATAGTTGGGGTAGAAATCTATAAATAAAACTTCATTTGAAGATGTGGGAAACGAAATTACTTTGAAAAAACTGAAACTCTGCCAAATCATTTACTCAAAGTCTCTTACTCTCACATACTTCAATATTTGTACTCCAACTTTCATATTCACTCTGATTAAGAGAGTTTATTCTTTGTAAACAATCTTATCTTCATCTGGAAAAAAGATTTACTTGTGAGGGGATATCACAAGGAATTTGGGAAGCACTTAGTGAGAGTACAAAGAGTGAAAGTGTGAGCTCTAGAAATAGAGCATCAACTTTGTACTGAGGCATTTGCAAGAAGCCCACTGAATTCTTGCAGATTAGTGGAAAATCTCAAGTGGTGACATGGGGACTGGACGTAGGTCATGTTAAGAGACGGAACCAGGATAAACCTCTGAGTTTTTCTCTTCCCTACTGTTATCTTTATAGTTTATTCATTTATACTCTGTTTTACCATCACACTTTGCTTCCTTCACTTTCTTTCTTGATGTTTTGCAGAAAAAGTTTTAATCTTCCCAATTTACCCCCTCTTGGGAAGCCAGCTTATCTAACACCAGAGTCTTCACCTGAAAGGTTAGTCATGGAGGAGGTGTAAGAAAATTTCTCAGTAACCAGGGACAACCACACACACATATATATAACTCATCCAACTCATGAATGCAATATGAAATGGAATGCATCTCTCCCTCACACACAGTTAGAACCACGAGCTGTCGTCATAACAAGACATTTCGTATAGGTAATTCCCTTCCAACAGTTAGTGAAGACTGATTCCAGGACATCACCAAGCTCATCTCCTACTTGTGCACCTGGCCAAAGTTAACACTAATATTCGGATAGTGGTTCTCCTTCCCCTGGACCACCTCGAATTGGTGGTGATTTAGGGAACGTGCAGTCCACTACCACTTGGCTCCCCTGGCCATAGGGGAGGATTTAATGACAGGGATCTCATCCTTAGCCTCCCTAATCATATATCATATCATCATATCTCATATCATCATATATCATATCATCATCATCACCCAATCCGCCATATATCGCAATCTCATAATGCCATGTGGTGATGCTCATGCCATATCATCGTATAATCATCATCATCATGTCACAATATCATGCATGTATCATCTCATGTCACATTAACATCATCATCATAATCATCATCTAGCTGTGTGCATACCATGATATATAGAAAATCGTACACACAAACACATCTATATCGTGGTATGAAAGAAACATGCATATATACACAAATATACATAATATCATACAATACATACAATACAATACAAACACCCGGTTACCTCAGGTTGTCAACACCACGCACACAGGGTCTTAGGCAAGCCTCCGAAGCACCCATCACGAACTATATGATTTTAATTAGCCAATCAACTACTACAACAATATAATACCTCAATTAACACAATATACCACTTGATCAAAAACCACAATTCAACTATTTAGGCCTAACCCAAGGTTCCAACCCCACATTCATACATCATTAAGCTCCTAGGAACCATTCAAACATGAATCAATCCCATATACTTTGGATTCCCAAGAGCCCTAACCGAAAACAACCTAGGGTTAAACTCAAATCATGCATAATCCCTTCAAAACTCACACCCAAAATAACATACATACCAAATTAGACTCTATTAACCCCATTTCATCCATTTCAATAGGTGAGATTCAACCAAAATCAAAGATCCCAACTTATACCAGAAAAATGCCAAGTTTAAACTAAAGAAAATGGAGAGGGAGGAGTAGGGATCACTTACCAACCAAGATCCAAGCTCTTGGACGCCAGAAAACACTCCTATTGGTAGGAAAACTTGAACCTTAGCAGAGCTCCTCGTGTCTTCTCTGTCGCTTCCTCGGTTTCTTTCTTTTCTTTTCATCCAAAATGATTCTAATTTTAACCAATTTCTCGACTCTTGCTATGGCTGCAAGTAAGTCTACTGCGACGCCACTAGTTTCAGTCAAAAAATGCCACTAGAATTGGCTTTCACCACGGCGACCCTACTTCTCACTAGGACATGGAGCTCATTTCTTCTCTACTTGAACTTTCCTCCGTCCTATTTCCTCAGGTTCTGCACACAATGTCAAAGATAAGCATCATGAGGGTTGTTACAAATAATGCTTGGGTGTGAATTTTATAAGGATTATGCATGATTTGGGGTAAACCCTAGGTTGATTTTGGTTGAGGTAGTTTGGAATTCGAAATGTATGAGGATGATTATGATATGGATGATTAATTAGGGCCTATTAGTGTGTAAGTATATTGTTGGAACTATGGGCTAAGCTTGAATAATGAAATTATGAGTTATGGATTAATATGAGTATTATGTTAATTAAAGGTATTATGATGTCATAGTGATTGTGTGGCTAGTTGAAAGTGTATGGTTTGTGATGGGTGCATTGGAAGCTTGCACAATTTCCCTTGTGTGCATGGTATAGGTAATCCGAGACAACTGGGTATTTGTGTTTATATGTTATTTGTTGATTGTATTTATGCATACATACATACATATATATATATGCATGTTTCCGTTCATACCATGATATCGTTATATGTATGTGTATGGTTTTTCTACATATCGTGGTATGCACATGACTAGATGAGGTACTTGTATCTGATGATAATGAGTGTGATATTGTATATGTGTATATATGATTGTAGTATCCCCACATCATTGCATGTTGGCATGACCACGATGATGATTATGAGGATGCTATATATTTTAGAGGCATGTTAGTATGGCATAAACATCATCACCATATGAGCATTGTGAGAATGGTGAATTGCGTGGTGATGGTGAGATATGATATGATATGATGATATGAGAAATGATGATGATTGATATGTTATAATGATATATGATATGATGATTTAGAGAAGGATCTCTGCCACAAATCCTCTTCCAATGGCCCGGGAAAGCCAAGCAATAATGGACTGCACCTTCCCTAAATCACCACCAATTCCAAGTATTAGTATGACCTTTGGTCGATGAACTAGTGTGAGGTGAACTTGGTGATGTCCTGGAATTAGTCTTCACTAGCTGTTAGAAGGGAATCACCTATTTGAAATATCTTGTAATGGCATCAACTCGTGATTTTAGCCATGTATGAGGGAGATATGCATAACATAGTAATCTGCATCGTACTACATCATTTGCATATATGTGTTGTATTGATGATATTGTCATATGTGTGTGTTTGTCCCGATTACTAAGACTTTGTCTCATGCTGTAACACCATATTTTAGGACTCATTTCCCATGTATTAAATCATTTTATAGTCTAAATATACTTGAAGAGAAGCTTGAATCAATTTAATTTCAAAAACAGAATTTTCACAATTCTTGGGTACTGTTCATATTGCCATTTCCAGTTTTCCCGACAAATTTTAAAAATTCATAACTAATTCTACAAAAATTGTATCAAACTGGTTCAAGCCTCTAAAAATAGATAAAATTATTTTATACATGGGAAAAATAGGCAATAGAGCAAATACTGGACTATTTAGTACAGTTTACTCCTTCAAATAGTACTATAGATTTGAACATTTCTGAAAATTCCTGATTTTGACAATAACTTTGAAAAATCATATTTCATTCTATTTTGAACCAAATTATGCATATTCTATATCATTTGAAATCTATATATGTCTACTTTCTAGAAATATTTTTATTGCACATTTATTTCACTTTCATTGGGCATGACATTAACTTAAATCACAAAGGGACAAAATGCAACTTTTACTGAAATAGTTTTGGGAAAAACTCCATATCTTCTATTATATAGCTCCAATTGCCTCCAAATCAGTGGAATATGAAACTTAAAACATATAAATTTCTATACATTCAAACCAATTAATTTTTATATTGTCTTTTGAATTTTCCAGTACCTAAGTTTTAGTTTCCAGTTTTCCCAATCTTGCCCTGTTCTGAACCCTAACTTTGAAAAATCACTATAATTCATACACAGTTCCAAATGGGGTGTTCATTAGACCATATTAAATCTATATTTGTGTAATTTAAGAGCATATATATTACTTAAACTAATTTCCCTATCTTACATGAACAGTACCTACATATCTGTCAGGGTGTCCAGATTGTACATTTCCATTCATGTCTAGGCAAAATGAGCTTTATATCATATTTACATCATCATTCATTATACCACATTCAAACATAACATAATGAGAAACTTAGAAATATATGATAGCAAATAATGGTAGTATCACTCATCTATACATATATTGATACAAATGACACATTATAACATAATGACTTGCATCATCAACCATTCATCATTATCTTCTTCATGCATCTAGCTCCTCCCTTAGCTCTTTTCCATTGTTTTTCCTTAGCATGGTTAGTCATTGAGGAGGGGTGAGATTCAAAGAATCTTAGTAGCAATTACCCATACATGCAATCATATTATCACATTTACATAAACACATTAAAGAATCATAGATCAAACATACTTGTACATTTAAGTCATATGATTTCACAAAAATTTTGACAAAGTTTAATTTTTAAAAATAGACATCCTGGGGTCTCAAAACCCCTCATTCAATTCAACCAACATCATAAAAACATCACAAGGCAACAATAAAATTGTATGACAAAGCACTAAACATATGGAAAGTAAGCATGATAACAAAGTGCAAGTAGGAAAGTAATGCTACCTTTGTGAATCCTCTTGTCTTTTCCTTTGGTTCCACCTCTTTCTAACACTTCCACAAGCTTCCTTAGGCTTCCTCAAACCTAAGTACATCATCAATTAACTACTTAAGCCAATGGTTCCATGACTTTCATCATAAAGTCTTCATGAAATCCTAAGATTTCATTTTTTTTCTCCTTTGGCTTTTTCATGAAATCAATACTTGTTTCTAAGGTTTTCCACCATAAGGAACTCATTTTTGGCATCAAAAACATGAAAATCCCACTCTAAACTAACCCTCTATTCTGGCTAAAAATAACAAGAAAATGAGAGAAAATTATTTGTTTTGAAAATCATCCAACTACTTCCACAATCTTGTTCTAAGTTGTTAGTTTAGTGTTTCTCCTAAGTTTGGTGGATGGAAACTCATTTTTTCCATACCCCATGCCTTGACCAAAATCTTTAGAGAAAGGGAGGAGAAGGAAAACTCAAAGAAACTATCATGAAGCCCTTGGATATACAAGCTAATAAGCCTAGAATATTATCTTGATGCCTGAAACTTCAAGGTTTGCAACTTGTCTTCACTTTCTCCTTCTCTTTTTCCCTCTTCTCTCTTAGGTTTTGAAAGCTCTTTCTCTTTCTATTTTCTGCAGAAAGTCACATCTAAATGAGGAGGAAAGTGAGTGTTTATTTGGCCTAATTAACTCACTAATTACTCACTTAATCTTAACCACTTTTGGTGCAAAAAGTCAAGCCTTCTTTAACAAGTTGTTTGGCCAAAATTCATGCCTTCCTCAAGAAGTTTTTGGACAAAAATATGAGCTATCTATACGCTTAAGTGAGAGGGAAAAATTATCCAAATACTGCATATTTTTCTTAACCCAGATATATCCTATATTGGATACTTTTTACAGTAAATTAGTATTTTAGGGATACATGACTATTTCAAATTTATATCTATATTTTCTTAATTATCATGTCCCAAACAATATATGTGTGAAGCCTAAATCCTGTTCCAGTTATCTTTTAATTGTCTGTAAGGCCCACAATCTACCTTATCAGTATTAAGTTACTTTTGGACACTCAACACTGATTATTTTTTTATTTTTAATCAATCAACCACCATGCTATATATCATTGGACTCAGCTCATCGCGAGTTTCATTTTGACAGTAATTTTACGTATTTACAAAATTACTCCTAACCCTGGGCCAAATTATAACTTTTAAATCTTCCAGGTCATTAGCTATATTTCTCCAAAATATATATTCACATGGAACCCCACATGACTTTTACTTTGAGGGGCTAAAATGCAGTTATCTTAACTTCTAGGGGTAAAAATGTAATTTCTCATTTTTTATCCAACCGAGAAAAATGACCTCTTTGCCCTTTTTTTAAGCAAAACAGTGTCTACCCGTTTTCGTAAAATCCTTATAGATATTTAAATATTCTAGCTTTTTGGGATGTTACACACACCCTCTCCCATGACTAACATTTTAGGTGAAGACTCTGGTATTAGTCTGGAGGAGACCAAGAAGTTATAGTCCTCTTCGCCTTCGGTAATTTCAAGTGTAACTGGTAGTTAGTTATTCAGTTTATGTAATACTGTGCCAAGTAGGTTGTGGTTGTGTGTATTTCCTATTTCAAGTATTCTTGGGGAGTATTGTTAGTATAGTTGTGGCTATATACCAAGTTTGTGGTTTATGTGCATGTGACGTTTATATTGAATGCTATAAATGATTATGCGATGACAATAATGATGATAGATGATATGGGATAGGTGTGGATATGTACTAGGTATAGTTTATATGTGCGTGATGATGATTTAGACCACGGTATAGGTCTTTGTTGTTGGAACACATGTCGATGAGCTGGATTGGCCGGACATGTGAGCCTAAAGTGGGTTTCAAACCTTATATAAGTGAATTAGGCATATAGCCCATTATGTTGATTTAGGGTTCAAGTGGGGTCAAAACTTGGAGGAGTGGTTTCTTCAAGGAGAACTTCCTTGGACAAGTTAGTTGAGCCAAATAGAACCTATGTAGATAGTCCATAGTTGCCAAATTGTCTTTGGTAGCAATTGGAGGTGGTTGATTATGAGTTTTGGCCAAAAAGCGGCCAAAATAGTGTTGGGTATCCAAAATCTCCATACGGAGATAGATTGAGATGAAATTGGTGTCTATAACTAGATTTGGACAAGATTGACATGTAGGAGTTGGAATCAAGTCAATTGAAGATTAGTGTATGAAGTTATGTGTGTCAGAAGTTCGGTTTAAAAATCAGCAAAGTGCTAAGTTGCTATCAGATGATGGCATTGCAGCGCCAAGGTTTTGGCCACAGTGCCAACCTATTCTGTTTCATTGAAGCCACAATGGTACTGTAGCTAGTTTCTATCCCAGACCTGTGTTGCCCCTTTTTGAGTTGTTTATGATGTTTTGAGTGCTAGGATTGATCTTGTTTAGGTCTTGATGTTTGGGAGTTGAATTTGGGGCTTGTAAAAGTAGGTTGTTTCAATAGAAATAGAGAATCTTGAACCATATTCCCAATTTAGAGAATCCAATATTAGGCTCCTTACTTTAAGGATACCTTTCCAAATCCATGAACAACTAGAAGGCACTTCCAAGCTTCCTATACTACAAAAAAAAAACGTGTTTCTGTGATGGTTATTTAGTAGCGGTTATAAATAACTGCTTAAAAAAACACTGAGTAGTGGTTAGTGGGCAACCGCAATAATGCAGCAACAGTCAATGTATAACCGCTGCTATAGCAGACATAACCGCTACTATATAGTGTCTATTAGTATCAACTGCTACTAAAAGCATGTTGAAAAGTTTAAAGTCATACTTAGTAGCAGTTAAAGTAGAAACTGCTACTATTATTACAATCAGAAATTTGACCGTTACCATTAGTAGCGCTAATGGTGGCGGTTAAGCAATAACCCCTGCTAATGTTATACTTCGTAGTGGTTATAGCATCAGTTTGTAACTGCAGCAATAGTTGTTGTGTCTTTAGCAGCGATTAGATTTATAATCATTGCTAAAGTTTGACCTTATATCGCCAGCCACCCTTGTTCCCTCATTTCCTCATTCCATTTTGCAGTTTCTCCATGCTCTCTCTCTCTCTCTTGGAAGACTGGAAGATTTCTGTATTGATTTTTTTATGTAATATTTTAATTTTAATATTTAAATTTAGAGAAATAGATTTATATATTTCGATATAAGTATTTATTTTAGTTTTTTACAAAAATATATTATATTTCTTTAAACTCTCTCATGCACTCTTTATCTGTTTGCCAAGTACAAATTTGATGGCTAACTAGTAGATTTCTAGTATTCTTACAACAAATATTAGTCAAGGTAATAATTTAAATTTATTATTTAATATTATAACATTAGATTTATATATTTGAATTTAATAATTCATTTTAATGTATAATATTTATTTTAATGTATATGCATTTAACCGTATATTTTTTTCTTTTTCATTGTATTTGGAGGGCAAGCTAGGCTATGAGATTGCTTTGTGACTATTGAGGTTAGTATTTATTTCCTCTAGTCCTTTTTATAACGAACCTTCCAGAAATTTTTTCTTATCATTTTTATAAGAGACCTTGTAATGTTTAGTGAGATTCTTCCTATTTTGCCCATCATCATTTATTTCTTCTCGTAAATTATTATTAAACTTTTTGCATGAAAGAGGCACATTCAATTAGTTAATTGGTTATTTTTTACCTATCTTTCCATTGGTCTCACACCTTCCAACTTAATAATGATTGAAAATCTTATTTAAAGTGGATTACATTATTATAATAAATAGGGGTAAAAAAAGAAATGCTTAGTTTTTCTTAAAATTTTAAGAAAACAACTAACTTCCTTAGTCTATATAAAGTAGTTGGAACTCGCTTATAAAAAGGACCGAAGGGAGTATAATTTATTTTAATGTAAATTAAATATGCTTATGTAGCATTAATTTTTGGATGTTAAATGTAGATAAATTTTTATAATTAGTAATTGTGGAATATAGATGAAATTTTATAATTAGTATTGTTATAATTAGTGATAGTTAAATATAGTTATATTTCAAATTTTTATAATTAATTTAGAGATGATTAATTTGTATTAATTATCTCTAAATGAATATCTCTAAAAGTTTTGTTTTAATTAATAAAAGTATCAATTAAAACAAAACTAACATTAATTGAGTACGCTAAGTACAAATTAATTTGTATTAATCAATACAAATTATTTAATATTAATTAATTTATATTAATTAGTGTTTATAATTTATTTTAATATACATTAAGTACGTTTATGTAGCATTAATTTGTGGAAGTTAAAATGTTAATATAATTAAATTTTTATAGTTAGTAATTGCTAAATGTAGATGAATTTTTATGATTGACATTGTTAATTAGAATTAGTGATAGTTAAATGTTGTTAGATTTCTAATTTTTATAATTAATTTAGTGATAATTAATACAAATTAATTTGTACTTAACGTATTGTTATCTCTAAATTAATTATCTCTAAAAATTTTGTGATAGTTTTTATAATTAATTTAGAGATAATTAATTTGTATTGAAATGTTATTAAATAGTATAGAAAATGGATAGGTCTTAGATAGGTATGTTGTGATCAAGTAGAGAATACTTAGAGGGTGTAGAATCATTTTTGAATTTTGCCATGACTCATGAAGATGAGGGAGGGAAAATTCTCTCTCCCTGCCAAAAATGTAATTTCAAGAAGTATCACGAAAGAGCAGTAGTAAAAGACCATTTAATCGTAATACCATTTCCACTCATTTATACGATTTGGTCAATGCATGGGCAAACTTGTGAGATGCTTGACCATGCCAACTATTTTGTAGCACAATCACAAGTATGTGTGGTGATTGATAGGGAGGATTCGATAAATGAAGTTGTTTATGATGCTTTTGGAGTTCATAATGACAACATCTTTTCTGAAGCAGTAGATGGTCCAAATCAATTATGTACAGGTCAAATGAATCAAGAAGCACGAGATTTCTATGAATTAATGCATGAAGGAGAGAAACTGTTGTATCGAGGATGCAATAAATACACGAAGTTATCATTCTTTGTGAGACTTTGTCATATCAAGTGTTTATATGGGATGACCAATAAGACAATGTCAATGGTACTAGAATTATTGGGGGATGCATTTAGTTATGCAGAAATTCCAATTTCATATTATGAGGCAAAGAAGACAATAACGAAGTTAGGGCTAAATTATGAGAAAATTGATACTTGCCGAAATGATTGTATGTTGTACTAGGGAGACAATGCAGACAGAGAAGTTTGTAAGAAATGCAATGCATCTAGATGGCAGCTATTGAAAAAGGGCAAGAAGAAGTAAAAGAAGAAAGCAATTAAAATTCTTAAGTAATTTCCTTTGAAGCCACATTTGCAGAGATTTTTTATGTCATCGAAGATTATCAAGCTCATGAGGTGGCATGATAGTGAAAAGAATATTGATGGTCTATTGAGGTATCCAAGAGACTTTGAAGCACAGAAATCTTTTGATTGTCAGTATCCTGATTTCACTGTAGATCCGAGAAATGTGAGTCTAGCTTTGACAACCAACGGTTTCAATCCGTTTGGCAATTTAAGTACAATTTATAGTATTTGGCCAGTCGTGTTGATACCTTACAATCTTCCACCGTGGTTATGCATGAAACAGAGTTCATTCATCTTGTCAATGATAATCCAGGAAGAAGAGCATTGGGCAATGATATTGATGTTTATTTGCAACCATTAATTCATGAATTGCTAGACTTGAGGAATGTTGTGTTCGAGACTTATGTGGACTATTAGTGATTTTTTGGGTCTTGGAATGTTGTTTGGATAGAACATTCACACTAGATTAGCTTGTCCATCATGCAACTTTGACTCAGAACCCTTTCATCTTCCACACAGTAGTAAATGGTGTTTTAAGGGGTGTCATTGTTTCTTAAATGGTTCACACAAATTCATATTGTGGAGGAATCACTTTGATGGAAAAACAAGAGAGAAAAGATCCTCCTGCAATTCTATCTAGTTCAGAAATATTGAGGCAGTTAAAAATTGTTAATGTTGTCTTTGGAAAAGATGATGATGCTAAAGGGACAAGATGGAGACCTCAAACACAAACTGATGGTGGCTCGATGCAGTGGTGGAAGAAAAATATATTCTTTAATCTTTCTTATTGGACTTCTAACTTGTTACGTCATAATCTTGATGTTAAACTTATTAAGAAGAATGTTTGTGACAATCTGCTCTTCACATTGCTAAATAAGGCTGGAAAAACTAAGGATCACTTATCTGCTAGGAAGGATTTACAGACAATGGACATTTGTCAAGAGTCATGGATGAATGAAAATGGAAAGTATCAATCGACGATATTCACTCTGGCCAAAGAGAATAAGGAAATATTTCTTAGAACTTGAGAGCATGAAAGATTGGAGGACTTAAGTGTCAGGACTCACATGTTTTAATACATCAGCTATTACCTTTGGCTGTGAGGAATACACTGCCCAAAGAAGTAGCCGTCATGAATGTTGATTTGTGTTCATTTTTAAGAAAGCTATACAACAAAGTATTGAGCATTGATGGGCTAGACCAACTACAAAATAAGATTGTTCTCACTCTTTGTCATTTGAAAATGATATTTCCTCCATCATTCTTCATAGTCATGGTCCATTTGATTGTACATTTGGCTGGAGAATCAAGGGTTGCAAATCCAGTGCAATATCGATGGATATACCCTATAGAAAGGTAATTAATTAATCCTGCTTATTAATTGTAGTTGGTTAAAAAAAGTTTGTTATTATCATCTAATTTAACATTTAGATTTATTCTCATGGGTTGATGGATTTTTGGGAAAATTAAAGTCATATATACAAAATAAGGAATGGCTAGAAGGTTCAATCGCTGAAGGTTGTTTAGGTAATGAGGTCTTGACTTTTGTTATAGACGTTTGTCCTCAACATGTTGATGACTACCATGATGAGAGGCCTTCAGTGCCAAACTCTTTAATCCCTCTAACTGGCAAAGTAATCGAAGGCTATGAGTATTTCACGCTAACAGCAAAATAGAAGTTGCAAGTCATCGACATGTGCTGACAAATTGTCAACAAGTTGATCTATTCCTTCAGTGAGTACTTTCAGTTGGTAAAATCTATTTAGTTATTTGTGTGAATGTATTTTTAAATTTAAATTGTACCATTCATGTAGGGACTTTAGAAGTGTTGTGAAGCACCAAATGTGAAGTTGCAGATCATCTTCAAAGGTCGACAAAAGAGTTCACAGGGAGTTTGTGCAATAGTTTTCCAGATGAATAGAGAACAACCATATCGCTTCTCATTCAACTAAATTCAAATTGCTTTCTGTAGGGCTGATCTATCATGCTAGGAGGTTCACCGCATATAATGTCAACGGGTTTAAATTTCGCATTATAGGACGTGATGAAGGTTTGCAAACTCAAAATTGTGAGGTATTTGTCACATTTGGAATAAGAAGTTATGCAAGTAGCAGTGATAGTGATATGCAATTTGGAGGTGTGCTATATTACGTTAAACTTGTGGATATAATTAAACTAAATTACAGTGGTCGATTCATAGTGGTTCTGTTCAAATGCATATTGGCAAATACAACAACTGCGTGTGGCATTGTTAATGATGACATCGGTATCACATTAGTTAATTTCTCTCATTTGATTTACATCGGTGAACATGAAGACAATGAGCCATATATACTCACGTCTAAGGCACAATAAGTTTACTATGTCGAAGATAAAAGAAATAAGGATTGGAGCATGGTTATGCATGTCAAGCATTAGAATTGGCTTGAAACTGATACAAGTTTACTATGACAAATTCTATATGACATGGGGGATTAAACTGACACAACCTATGAGTGTGAACCAATCGAACCAAATAACTTAGAATCAGTATTTTCTGAAGGAAATGAAACTTTCACCTTAGCAAGGTTTTTTTTCATCTTAATTTTATGATTATGTAAGATATTTTTTCTTATCTTTTCATTATTTGCTTTGAAATTTAATAATATAATTTATTTTGTTAAATTTTAGATTTCCTGAAGATGAGTGATAGCCAGCAGCCCCACGACTCCTAGCACCCTGCATCTTTCCAGTAGCCCAGCACCTCCATCCCCAGCATCTCCCAGCAACCCACCTATGACCAAGAGCATGATGATAAGGGGCTAGTAGATGATGTCTTCCTTGACATCCCCCTCTAGGATGCGACAGGCTTCCTTGATGAGGATGTCAACCATGAGCAAGGTAACATTGATCCTACTCCTGTACAACAATGAAAGGGGTGGAACGTTTATATTGAGCATCAATTTTACCTTTTATATTTATCTTAATTATTATTTATCGTGTTTTGAATTATATTAAAAATTCTAGTTTTTCAAATCTATCTAGCCAGCATACCACCCGAAGGATGATAGAGCAAGACATATGGAACCTCACAGCAGGCTAGCGAGTTACTATGCGGTAGAGTTAGAAGACAAACAACATGCAGTCAATCAGTGAAGGAAGTGGGCTGCTAAATCAGTTTTTGGCCATCTTGGGCCGAAATTATGATATATATATATATATATACACCACATATATCATACCAATTGGAAGAAGGTCCTATTGAACCACAAGAATTCGCATTTCACAAAGGTCATTCAGATATTTAAGTTAATTAAAATATTTTAATTTTTGTTTTATCAATTTATTCAAACTAATATTAATTTTTGTTATATTAATACAATGAATTTTTTTTTTAAATGTGGCCCAAGTTTAATGTGACCGAGTGGCACAAGTCCTATCAATTTTAAACCATACAAATATCATTTTTTAATAATTTTTTATAATAATATGTACAGGCGGTGGTAGCTTAGAATAGAGATAATAAAGCGAGACAAACTATTGTTCACATCGTTAGATCCAAGACCTTCACACAACCTATCATGATTTGGTATAAATTGAAATTTATAAAATTTTATGTTTGTAAAATTTATTTTTTCTTACATTTGTACTGAAAATATTTGTAGGAAGAATAATAGCAGGGCCAGGTTCCATTAGGGGATCTCTGGATTTATACCCACAAGCACAAGGACGGTAGTGCAGTCAGTAGGGCCGTGTAGACCATTGTTGTAATTACTTTAATTTATAACTTTTATTAATTTTAAAATACTTTTATAATCCTAGTTTAATAAATCATTTTGATTTGAATAGAACAATATTCAACTACAGAGATCATGAAGTCGCAAGGATCAGTTTCTGGGGTAGTGGAGGATGGAGTATAGCTCTTACAGGTAGCTTTTGGAGTGCCAGAGCACCTAAGGAGGGTTTGAGGGTTGGGTCACGGCGTCATGCTGACCCAAATTTTAGGCAGCTCTAGGATTGCACTTTAATAGTCATCCTCTGCTTCACAATCATCTACATCTGCACTACTACTTGGCATGCCATCGTATACTGAGAAGTACCGGATGCTCAACACTATGCAGAACTTGTATCAAGAGCTGCAGGCTTAGGTGCCTTAGATGGTGCAAGAGGCTGCCTCTATTGCTGCGTCGCAGGCTACTGCTATGGTAGTCCAGTAGGTAGTCAGCTAGCTCTTCCCTGGTAGCGCTCCCCTGACTATTTAGATCCTGTCAATTGTGATTCAACCTTTCCAGTTGTCCTCCAGTGGTCACGCACCTGGTCCTTATCCAGCTCATTTTACATCAAATCCCCAGACGCATTAGGACTAGCAGCATTCTAAGGAGCAGGCACACCTGGATTAGTCTGATAGTAGTTTTTTTAGAAATGTTAAGGATATTTGTGGATTTTAGATTTTTTGTACATTTCATTGTATTTAGCACTTTTATTTTTTTAGTTACTTTATTTTAATTTACAAATTTCAATTTATCATTTTTCATACTTATTTTATTTTCTAATTACTTTATAATTTTGATTTTTTTTTACCAAAAAGATTTTACAATTTGTCATTAAATAAAGAAATTTAGAATTTTTCATTAAATGAAAAAAAAATTATAATTTGACCTTACTCAGTTAACTTAAAAAAATTATGATTGTCAAAATAATTGATTTTAAACAACTCAAATTTAAAATTAAATCAAAATAATATGAATTTATAGAAATATAGGTTTTTTAAAAATTAGCAGTGATTACAGTGGTGGTTAGAAACTTATTGCCACAATAGTTTATGTTGGCAATGGTTATTAACCGCTGCTGTAACCAACACAAAAGTTAAATATAGAAGTGATTAATAACCACTATTAATGTCAGATCCCTATAAATTTCCATCCCCCGCCATTTCAATGCACGCTGGTTGCTTCTTGTCATTCCCCTGCCATTTTAGTTCGTGCAGGCTGCTTCTTCGCATCTTTTGTGCATTTATGTTGCTTTGTTCTTCTTTTTTTCTTCTTACTGGAAACTGTGCTAATTTGAAGATGAGAAGGATCTAAGGATGATGAAGGATAATATAAGAGTAGTAAAAGGAAGAGAATGAGATGGATTTGAAGAAAGTTTTTATTTCATGATTTAAAATTGTAATTTAGTTTATTTTTTGTATTTATAGATAATATAATTATATAATTTATATTAATTAATGTTCTATTTTTTTCATGTTTTAGAGAATATTAATATTTTTTTATATGATTAATTTTTTATTTGTCTCATTAATTTAATTGGAAAATAAAAAATACAAAATTAAACTGGTTACTAATTTTAATCATTTGGGAAGTTAAAATGGAGAAAATTTTGGTAAATCATCTTTATTATTTGAATTTTAATAGTAATTAAAAAAAATTGAGACAAGTTGGTGGCGGTTAACAGCCACTACTAAAACCATGACAAAAACTTGGTGCCGAAAATCAACTTTAAATATGGTGGCAGTTAGTCAACCACCACTAATGTGCAACTAAATATTATCACCTAAACTTAAATTTCATTTCTTCATTTAAAGGCGATTTATTAACCACTGTAATTATATTCTTAAACGCTACAAAAGTTAGTAGCAGTTGATGTATCGGGTTCCATGTCATTACTACAACCATTGTTGTAGCGGATAATTGGCATTGGATTGTGCAACTATGGCTATGTTGGAGGTGGTTTGACCTACTGCTATAGCAGCTTGACCTAATAGTGGATTGTTCTAGCTAAATGCAATGCAATGCATAAAACTAACACTATGAGGGGGGATTTTGGTTTTGGATAACAAATTCAAAGGAACTAAATTAAAGATGATAAAGGAAATAACAATCTAAAATCTGAAACTAAGCTTAAGAAACCATGGAGAATGTGTATGGAATGAATGCAATGGAATGTAGCTTGGTCCAAGTTCAAAATTAGACAATGGATTAATCATAGTATAGTATGTATTATCTCCATGGGAAATACATAAGCATAAATTGAGCACATGTTACAACCCAATTTAACGTCCTTTATGAGGCATTTGAACATGTACATTTGATCTTGCAAGGTCACCCAAGCAACTAAACAAACACCTTAAAGGCATAGAGTCAATTCAAGCTAATTAGATAACTTTGAATTGTCATTACTTTCCATAGGCATACAATCATCAAATGAACCCAATAATCAATCAATTTTGACATGAACAAACCATCCAATATCTGAATTAAGCATTTCAAACACACCTACAATGATATCTAAGAAGCTAATCCAAAGATTAGAGAAGAGACCTCATTACCAAAATCAATAACATAATGCCATTAACAAGAAATCAATTCAAAGTCATACAAATTCACTCTCTCTTGAGAGATCCAACAAAGATATCCATTATTCAACATCATTACAGACCTAAAACTCTTTCTAATGAACATAATTGCAAGGCCCTACAAGCCAATTAATTAAACTAACTAGGTAGAGAACAAGAGAGTAAGGTAGAGAGCAATTCCCATAAGATTCATTGTTGCCTTTATGTTTTCATCATCCTTGCCCTATTCCATCATGAACTATCCACCAAATCTCACTCCTCAGCCATGGAACACATTGAATACGAGGTGAAGAAGCAAGGAAAATGACTGAACATGAGCTTGATTGAAGTGAGTAACGAGATGAAATTTGAAATCTCCTTTAATCGATTGAAAACTTCAAATCGGTTTCAAGAAGAATTTTGCAACTTCCACCTAGATCCAGCTTGATCCAACCAAGAGGAGTGAAAATAGGATGAAATGAGAGTATAATGATGAAAGGTATGGAACGAAATGGCTGTGGTATGGTCAGATTTGGTGGGAAAATGGAAAGAAATTGGGAGAAAATGGAGAGGAGGAAGAGGAATGAATGGAAGAATGGAAGGGGTTGGGTGGAGCATGAAAATGATAATGTTCATATGTGAATGGGAGGCTCCTTAATCCTTTTCCCAAGTTAGAATAAAGGCAAGAGGTGTTAGAATCAATCCTAGCCCTTAATTCCAACATAAGTGGCTTAGGATTTGAAATAATTAGCAAATAATGAAAAATTAGGAAATAAAATCCTTCAAGCTTCCAAAATTTCCCATTTAAAATGCCTTCAATGTCCTCAATTCAATTATTTCACCTAAGAGGACCATATAGCATGAATTAAAACATGAAAAATCAAGAGAAAAACACTTAGAAAATTATGGAAAAGAAAGGAAGAAAAATCCCTTAGAAAATAAACTTCCTAAGAAAGTTTATTAAAATGTCCTTTGTTAACTAAACTTTGACTGACTCTAGAATAAAAATCTTAATCACTTTGATCAAGTTTGATAACTTAAATTAATCCTAATTAAGTACTCCGAATGATAATTGGGTGATTAAATCTTATATCATTAAGGAAAATTATAATTAATTTCAAGTAAGACTATATAACTAGGGGTATTTTGGGAAAATGAAAATGAGTGAATAGTACATAAAAATGGATTTAACATAGATGAAAATCTAATCACATGGGATAGTTAATGACATTAAATGGATGATGAAATGAAAATTCTCTAAAAAAAATTTCACCCGAAATCATGTAGAAAACCCTAATTTAATCACTCGATAACGCTAAATCAAGCACTTAACTAATAAATCAATGTGGAAAATGCACTGATGGAAAGAATTAGTCACCAAATGCATAGAATATAATAAAATATCACAAAATATGCTTAAAACCAAGGATGTAACACATTTTTCCATAAACTATTCAAAACTGGATAAAACATGAAAATACTCTTAAAACCACAAAATAGCCAAAATAATATAATAAAAATACTAGATTTAAGGGTAAAAACATAGTAAATATGGCCAAATCATGGCTCTGCTAGGGTTTTCCATTTATAAGCTGAAGATTGAGTTCTACATGCCTGGGGAGCTCTAATCCTGAATGTACGTTGATTTTCTACCTCTTCCATCTTTTCTTTCAACAAGTTAGGTGAGATTTTTCGGGTTTGTGGCTTGAGCTCTGACTTGACTGTCACTCTACTATTAAAGTGGGTTAGAATGTGTTATTAAAGTGTTTTTAGGTGTTCCTAAGCATTGGGTAATGGATTTGGGGTGTTTGAGAAGTTATTTATGCAAACCCTAACCTTTGTGCTTAAGTTTTTTCATGGGATTTGAATTTTTAGGTCTCCTATTGTGTGGGTGTGGTGTTGGATTCATGGGTTGCCTAAGGTCATGCTTTGTTTGCCGAGTTATGGGTTACTATAGTCTATGCTATTTCATGATCTAGGTGTTTTATGATATTGTAGTGGTGAGCTTGGTTGGTTGAGGTTTTAACCCACCAAGAAGTCATTTGGAAGCACTGAATCCATTGGTAAGTAGCTATCCTTTAGTATAAGAAATTAGTTCCTGAAGGCCTTATGTGACCTTGAGTAATTAAGTGGTTCTAATGATGTTTGATGTTTGCGTTGGGTTTGAAATCATGCTTGGAGAATGCATGTTGACTTGGTTACATCTCTCTTGTGCTTGTGTAGTTGATACTTCGATGGTCTACCATTCCTCTTGTGTGTGTAGGTAACTTGAGGTAACCGAGGCATAATTCTATTGTTTTATAATCGATTATATATGTTTGGTACTTTTCATATCATGATATACACTTGATATGACTAGTAAGGTTATGATAACTCCTTTTCTCTTTCTTGTAGATAAGTATAACATGTAATAGATAATGTGAAAGAGTGTATGTAAATGAAAAAGCATGTGTTCAGTAGTTGGTACATGATCTATTATGCATCCCCATGTTTAGACTTGATATATTGATAATTGTTCTAGCATGATGACATATGGATTATGATGACATTTTTAGCATATCATGATGGCATTATCATAATGGTTGTGCATGTTTGGCATATATGGTTGGGTGATGATGTTGTTGAAATACCACATGGCATGCCAATCCACTAAATGGTAGTTCAATTGGTGAGGTGTTATATCCCTGTCATTAAATCATTGTCCTTTGGCTGGGAGGCCTAGATGGTTGTGGATTGGGGATACACCTTTCCTATAGTTTGGGCAGTCCAAGGGGAGGAGAGCTATGGTCCAATCACTAGTGTAATGGCCTTTAGCTAGGTCATGACTAATAAGTGGAGAGCTTAGTGGTTGCTCGGAATCAGCCTTCATCAGTTGCTGGAAAGGCGCCACTTATTAGTTTTACCTTGTAATGATAATTAGCTCATGATTCCAACTGTGTATATTGTGGCAATTCATAGCATATCATACATATTTCATCATTTCATCTATTTGTATGTACAATTGTGTTTATGAATGCTTGTTTGTTTTGGATTACCCTTGGTTACTGGGATTCTATCTCACTCCCCTTTATGGCTAATATTTTCAGGCGAAGACTCTATCACTAGCAAGAAGAAAACTAAGGAGTCTTAATCTATTTCTTTGAGATTGCAAATATCTAAGATCATGTCTCTAGTAGTGTTTTGTATAACACTAGTTTATTTAGTAGTGTTTCAAATACCATATATATTGTTGTATATTGTGTTTTGGTCTTGTTTGGAGTTTCATACCCAGATTCATGCATGTCTTGGATTGTATGCTAAACGGGCTAGGCCCATGATGTGCTAATGTTGTTTACTAAATCAGTAATTGGGCATATGACTCAACTCCCCTTGTGACCATTTCCAAGCCGGATTCTTAGTGTCTCACATGCATTTGGATGAGTATGGTTGGGTTTTGTTTTTATTTTAGTTTCTAGGCTATGTAACCCACTACTTGAGTTAGGGGTTCAAGGGGTTAAATCCTAAGAGAAAGGTTCCATTGGGCTATAATCACCTTGGATCAAGTCTTTAGGACATTTGTGATTTGTGTGAAGTGGGTGGGTATCTTGATGTTATGTGGTTTGGAATTTGAAGGTGCCAATGCCAAATTTTGGTCTAAAAATGACCATTTGGGTCTCAAACATCCAAAATATTCATACAGAGAAATTTTTAAGTGTGGTTTATGCCCTTAGATAGAGGAGGTGTAGAGAGACTTATAGTTGCTGAAATCATGTCAATTGGAGGTTCAAGCATGGAGTTATAAGCGTCCGAACTTTGGTCAAAATATCAACAAAAAGCTAATATGGTATCAACTTTTGGTGCCACGGCACTATGCCCTACTGCTTCAACCTCACATAAAGGCAAAATTACTTCCCATGGTGGAGCCCTAAACTTTCGCTACGGCGAGCTCCTTTCCCTTTAAAAAGTTCTTTTTGTGTTGTTAGTTTTCTTGGGTTCTTATCTAGCTAAAATCCCTAGGATGTTACATTTGCTGTCAAGTCTATCTCATAATCTTGTAACTTATATGCATGGAAAAGGCTAACTTGATCTCCTAGAACTAGCTCCCTTTTTTATTTCTACTCTCATTCTTTATATCAATGTATTTTCAATAAAAAAATAGAAATGAATAAATAAATAAACACAAGACAAGAATTCTAGAGAAAATAATTGGTTGAGTTATTTTTTTTGGCCAATTGGATTTATAGGATCAGACAAAACCACTTAACATAAATGATAATTCAAAAGCCTACACTTGAGTTGAAATCTGAGTAGAAATGAATATCAACAAGCTACTTTCCAAATTTTATTATACAGTTTTGGGGAGCATATACTTCAAATGTAAAAAAGGAATCTAAAAACTACTACCTTCCTTTCTTTGTTTCTTTTTTTTTTGGTCAACAGCGAAATAAAAAAGACAAATCAACCAACACCATCCTTACAAGAAACAGCATCAACAGAAATCAAACAAGAAAAAGAGGGTGCGGGATTAAATACCAAATCCAAATGGCCCATCCTCTTGCAACCAAATTTGGCAAGCCAATCTGCCTCCAAGTTACTTAATCTAGGAATCCAGGAGAGCTTCCAATGTTTGTTGATGTTGAACAAGTGAGCAAGATCATCAATCACACTACAAACTTGCCAGTCCCTACAAGCATCCAGTCCCTGAATGGCCCTCACTAGAAGTAAGAAGTCAAATTCAAAAATCAAGCCTGAGGAGCAGCTCTTCAATTAACAGCTTCGCGTAGAGCCAAAGTTTCAGTAGCAAAATGGTGATGAAGTATTACAAGTAATAGCATGCATATCAAGAACCGAATCATTACCATTCCAGTAGAGGAGCCATCAGAAGCAAAAGCTCCATTGACATTAACTTTAACAAAGCTAGGAGGAGGGGGCTTCCAACTATGAGTAGGAGTGGATTGTGGAATACTATTGCCAGCAATTTGATCATAGCACAAGTTTTTTGCATCCCAAAACTCCTGCACATATTTATAAGTAGTTTGAATAACCCATCTGGGGCATAGCTAGACTTTTTTCAAAGTGGCCATGACATTTCTCTTTCCATATATGCCAACATAAAGAAGCAAGCAAGGCCTTACTGAAGTCATTATAGTCAACAGTAGATAGCCACCATTCAAATCTTGAAACTTGGAAATCAGAAATTCTAAGACCCCAAAGAGCTACCAAACCAAATAGGTTTTACCTAATGACAAAGAAGAAGCAAATGCTCAATAGACTCACCAGCAATGCTGCTTATTATGAGAGCGCAGCCACTTATACCCATCCATGACCGTGTACTTCCCATCTCTACGACCAAGCCAAACTAGAAAATCATTAATAATAAGATCAGCAACCTTAAGCTCCTCAGTGATAGGCTGATTAATTATTCTTTTTTATGTTTCCTATCATCTTTTTGAATAACCATAAAAATGCATAATATTAACTATATACAAAAATTTATGTCATGTTTAATGTTGATATTGAATTTATATCAAAAATATTTTGGATAGCAAACACTTGAAAGAACTCTTCATTGTCAGCCCTTTGATGCCTCCTGCCCAAACTTTCTGCAAATATGACTTTGTTGCTCTGCAGGCGTGAACATGGTTTTGTTCAATACATAGTACAAAAGCAAAACAAATGATTTTCAAAGAAGAAGAAGAAGAAACAAAGGATTTGATTTTGTTTGGGACCAATTTTGGGTGTTATTCATCTTATTTCTCTATGATCCATCATTTTTTTTTAAAAAAAAGTATTCAAATACTTCCACATATTCATGAGTACATAATTCCAACGAAAGACGGCTATTTTTTGTTAGATTTGCTAGCTTCCCAAGAGGGGGTGAATTGGGAAGATTAAAATTTTATACAAAAGTGTAAAAGAGCAGTGAAAGCAAGAGTAACATAAAAATAGAGTACAAAATATAATAAAGTGAAAATCAAGATAAGGGAAGAGAAGACACCAATATTTATCCTAGTTTAGTCTCTTTCTCTTGACCTGCATCCAGTCCTCAAGCAACCACTTGAGATTTTCTACTATCTTGCAATAATTCATTAGGCTTCTTGTAATACGACAGTACAACTCTATGCTCTGTTCTAAGAGCTTGCAGTTTCACTCCTTGCACTCTATCTTAGTACTTCCCAAATCCCTTGTGAAATCCCCTTACAAGAATATCTATCATTCAAATGAAGATGACATTGTTTACAACAAATAGACTCTCTTATTTAGAGTAAATATGACAATTAAAGTACAAGATAGGAAGTGTGTGAGAGTAAAAGGCTTTGACTAAAGAATTTTGCAGAGTTTCAGTATATACAATGTAAAATTGATACCCACACTTTCAAATGAAGTTCTATTTATAGATTTATGTCTTAATTATTCGTTAGAGACAAGATATAGCTGTTAGAGACATTACCCAATGGTTACTTTGGAAAACTATTTATTCACCAATCGCATTTACTGTGTCTAACATCCAAAGTTCAAATTTTGGGGAGTTAATAGAAGAATTTCGCAGAGACCGTAAGCTAAAGACTTTAACGTTAAACTTTGAAGTTCATCTGTTCTAAAGCAAAATTCATATTTTCATCTTTGACAAGTGTTTCTATGTTGGAACGTACAAATTTTCAAGTTTAAAATTCTTCTAGTAAGTGTGAACAGTTGTTCTGTATTGCTACAGTGCCTTCAAAGTTCGAATTTTGGTGTCCAAAATTCGTCTGTCAGTGAGCAACTCAATATGGCACAAAAGTTCTTCTTTTCAAAATTCAAATGTTCAAATACCAAAGTTCGTCTGTCAAAGAGATCTCTTATCAGACTTAATTCAAAGTTTAAATTTTTGAAGACTGAAGTTCATCTGTCAAAAGAGCATTTAAAATAGACTTACTGTCTTTCCAAAGTTCAAATTTTTCAAAATCAAAGTTTATCTGTCAGAGGACTGACTTGAAACTCTTTTCAAACTTTACTTTCAAATGACCTTTGACATATATTCAGATGAATTTTTCATTTTTCACAAATTGTGTTTTACCCAAAATTTGAATTTTTCAAAGACTGAAGTTCGTCTGTCAGAAGAACCTCTTTTCATACTAACATATTTTAAATCCGAAGTTCGAATTTCAATTATCAAAATTCAAATTTTCAAAGCAACATATCAAGTTTAACACTTCAAAATTCATCTGTTAATGGGTATTTTTCAAATACTTCATGAGTTAACATGAAAACACATTTTTAAAATATTTGTGTGCAATATCAAGCCATTTTACTCATGTGAATACAATGAGAAATCCTACATCTAATCTTATACTCATTTTTTCTTGAATTTCTTCACTTGAGATCTTTTGTACACCTTTGATATCTTCCTTCCAAGCTCCAGTTGGTTTACAATCATCAAAATACTTGATTCAATATTCTCCCCCTTCTTGATGATGACAAAACAACTTACAAACTGGATTAGTACTTGAGTTTACTTCAAAGAGCTCCTCATCAACAAATGCATTAAAATTTGAAGATAAGTGCAACATGTACAATAGATCAAAATAGAGAATCTCATTGATTCATTTAAAGTTTTAGTACAGAGATATGACATTGCAAACACAGAATTCAAAGGTAAGATTGTCATTCATTAAAAAAGATAAACAGTCAATACAAGAAAGACCAAGCAATCCTAAGATCTAATCACTTCTTCTTGGACCTGGACTTCTTGCTGTAGGACTTGCCAGATGGTTCTGCAGCAGTTTTCACAGTTTGCTCAGATGACTTCTCCTCCTTTTTGCCATCATCAGGAATTTGAACATGTATAGTAAAAGGAGGTATCTGCGATACTGGAATTGCTCTAAGAGGTACAGAACAAAAGGTAGATCATGATTAATTTTAGGAAGAGGCATAAGAGGAGAGGTTACAGGCAGATCATCTTTAGGTTGATCATCCTCAGCATCTTCAATTATTTCCTGAACTTCCTTCTGAAAATTGGGAAATCTGACCTTTCGTGCTAAGGGCATACCATATTGAAGAGATGAGAGTTGAGGAGTAGGAGGAGGGAACATCTCATCAAGCCTTTGTTTTTGAATTTGCACAATAGCATCATGTGCAATAATTGCAAGATCCACATAAGGTACAATACTTTTCTCCTCATTCAGGGCAGCTTGTATGAATGGTGCAGTAGAGATGGCTACCACCAGTTTCTCCACTTGCTTAGATTCTTGAATAGAAAGAATTGAATCCTAAGTGTCTTCAGTAATAAGCTCAGAGGAACCTGCTTCTTGAAGAGCCTCTTCCTCTATGCCATAGTCCAAGGGTGGACCAGGGCTTGCCTCATTGCTGGAGGCTTGTGGAGTGGCCAAAGTGCCAGCAGCCTCAGTAGCATATACATCATCATCTAGTTTAGAGGAGGCTAGCTCAAATAGACTTGGAGGTTTAGGAGTAGGGGACCTGATAGGCTCAGAGAATCCTGGTTGAGGTGGAGCTGATGTGGAAGGAATGACACTCCTGATGTCCTCATAAGCATTAGCAACCACTTTCATATTCTTTGCCAACTGATGAATCTGATCTTGCAAATGAGCAAATTTTGCATTTTGCTCATCCCTAATGCTCAGCATGAGTACAAACAAGTTGTCATACAGTTTAGTGATCCTAGTTGACTTAGTCCAGGTGGAGGGAGTGGATGGCACATGTGTTTGAGTAGGTTGAGATGGAGATTAAACAAGCTGAGAAGGCTGAGGTATAGACTGTAGAGCAGCCTCAGAGGTTCCTACTTGTTGTTGGGAGTCATCTTCCTTAAAGAATAGATCTTCTGTCTTCCTAACTCCCTTTCTAATCCATCTTCCATCCTTTCTTTCTATCCCCATCCTTTGTAATTCTTCCTCTTTAAAGACTTCAGTAAGCTTGCCCTTTCCTTTCTCTAGGTGTTGGATCCTGGCATACTAAAGTATCTTAGAGATGATTGAGGCATATAGTAGAGTGGAATATTTCCTATGATCTCTTACCTTGATCATGCGTTGGAGGATGATATATCCCATATTAACTGGCTTGCCATGCATGAGTCCTGTCATCATATGTGCTTCAGCCCTTGTGATCAGATTGAAATTGCCTCCTTTGTTGAATATAATCCTAGACATAATGTAGTGTAGGATTCTGACTTGGGCACTGAGGTCATGGGCGTCAGCAAACTCAGAGGTGGCCTATTCTCTTTTCTTCTGAATAATGTGTTTAGTACAGTGCTTTCTTTATAATTCAGGAAAGGACTTCCTTCCTCTTCTGCAGCCTCATCTTCATTCATGTATTTTGAGGTAGAAATGTCAATTTTCAATCCATCCTGCCTAGGGATCTCTAGTATCTCATTGAAGGTCTTATCTGTTAGCTAGATGGTCCTAGACCTTAGATTTACTTCCCATTTTTCCTTCTTGCCATTATACTTCAGGAAGGCATACCAGATCTTAACAACCTTATCATCATATCTTTCCAAAATTTCTAACAAATTCTTGTATTTAATCATCCATATCCCAGCATCAAAGTTGATAGAAATGAGGAATTCTGCCATATTTACACAGTGAGGCTTAATTACCTTTTTGCTGACAAACTTGGTAGTATATTCTCCCAAAATATAGGCATTGCTCCACAATGGCAGCGTGGTCCACTGGTATTCTCCAGACTCAATACTGGAGGAGGAGGAAGAAGCAGGAGGAACAGGAGCAGCAGGTACAGTAGGCTCAGGTTTCTTCAAGGGAGTAGGAGCAGATTTCTTCGAGTTTGCCTTGGGAGTTGTTTTCTGCTTCTTGGAAGGAGTTTCTTTACTAGATTTGCCCTTCCTTTTCTGAGTTTCCCCTTCCTTGGAGGTGTATTAGGATTTTACAGCTCTCTTTGGCCTTGACTCCCCTTTCCCCACTTTCAAATTTTTAACTCTTGCCATTTTTGTAAGTGAATGAAGCAGGAAGATGCAAGGAATGGGTTTACAAGGTGCGAAAAGAAGTTTAATCAGCTGGAAAGAAGAATTCATGAACAGAGTTAATAGGAATTTAAGAGAGAATTTGAACAGACTTAAGAGAGAGACGAATAGGATTGCGTCTATTCAGAGGGAGACATTTGGTTTTAACATCTGTAACTGTTCAAAAGACAAATTTTGAGAGGTTAAAATTCAAATTTCGAGCAGTTACAAGTTAACCCACAAGGAGAGGCTTACTGACAGATGAATTTTCATTTGGAACTTCGTCAAATAGAGGCTTAGTTCAGAGAACAAGAAACAATCAGACGAACTTTGTTTCAACAAGGTTCAAACTTCACAAGATTCAAACAATAAGAAAACATGAACAATACAAAACACAAGCGAATTTCACTTATGAAAGTTCATCTTACAGAGACCCAATTTGAGAGCATGTTTTAACAGACGAATTTTGATTCAAAAATTTGAATTTCAAAATTTTGTAAAGAGCTTTTAAAATGTATATTTTGAGATATGGAAATTCGTATAATAAGTATTTTGAACAGAGATAACATTAGCATTTTATTTCTGAAATTCAAATTTCCACTATTCAACAGACGAATTTCGAGGGTTATGAGAGTACTATTACAGTGTGTAGGCAACTGAAATTCATCTGATGAGCATCTAAGTTCGAATGTTGAGCATGCTAATTTATCCAAAAACACAATTCAACATAAAAATTCATCTAATAACCATTTAAAATGCGAGTTTCAAGTTTCTAAACTTACAAATATGGTCTAGAAGTTTGAATTTTCAGCTGCTTTCAGCATTTTTTGATTGTGCAGGTCTGATTAGCTCTGGTATACAAGTTTAAGCACATGTAGAGTACAATTCATTGGGATTTATCATTCCCAATTCCCTTCTGATTTTACAATGTCTATCTTCTGCAAGGGGCTTAGTCAAAATATCTGCAATTTGATCTTCAGTAGGGATGTATTCCAATTTGATGTCTCCTTTCAAAACATGATCCCTTATGAAGTGATGCCTTACTTCAATATGCTTTGTCCTTGAATGTATGACAGGATTCTTTGTGATGTTAATAGCACTTTGATTATCACACTTTATTGGTATTTCCTTCATCTCAATCTCAAGATCTTCAAGTTGCTACTTCATCCAAAGGACTTGAGCACAACAACTGCCAGCTGCAATATATTCAGCTTCTGCAGTGGAAAGAGCCACACTATTCTGCTTCTTGTTGAACCATGAGACCAAGGATCCTCTAAGAAACTGATACGTTCCACTTCTGCTTTTTCTGTCAGTTTTAGATCCAACGAAGTCAACATCAGTATATCCCATGAGTTCCTCTCCATTGCCTTTTGAATACCAAAGTCCCATCTGTGATGTTCCAATTAAATATCTAAAAATTCTCTTTACAGTTGTTGCATGAGATTCTTTGGGATATGATTGGAACCTTGCACACATACAAACACTGAACATAATACCAGGTCTACTAGTTGTTAAATATAGCAAGAAACCAATCATTCTCCTATATTGAGTTATGTCAAAGGTCTTTCCTCCTTTATCCATATCAAGTTTTGTTGCAGTAGTCATAGAAGTCCCCATTGACTTGGCATTTTCCATGCCAAACTTTTTTCAGCAACTCTTTCAGATATTTTGATTGATTGAGGAAAATGTCATCATCACATTGCTTAGTTTACAATCCAAGGAAGAAGTTGAGCTCACCCATCATTGACATTTTGAATTCACCCTACATTAGCTTAGAGAAATTCTTGCAAAAAGATTCATTAGTAGCATTAAATATAATATCATCAATATAAATTTGAATAATAAGTAGGCCTTTATTTTCTTTCTTGGTAAACAGAATTGTATCTACTTTTTCTCTATTGAATTCCTTTTTAGTTAGAAAGTTACTTAGTCTTTCATACCATGCTCTAGGAGCTTGTTTTAAGCCATAAAGAGTTTTCTTCAGTTTATAGACATGGTTTGGTTTTGTTGAATCCTCAAAGCCTGGAGGTTGATCAACATAAACCTCTTCCATGATATATCCATTCAGAAAAGCACTTTTTACATCCATTTGATATAACATTATGTTTTTCATGCATACATAGGCCAAGAGGATTCTTATTGCTTCCAATCTTGCAACTGGAGCAAAATTTTCCTGATAGTCAATACCTTCTTCTTAATTATATCCTTTAACAACTAATCTTGCTTTATTTCTGATGATTGTTCTTGATTCATCAAGTTTATTTCTGAAAACCCATTTAGTGCCAATAATAGGATGATCTTTAGGTCTAGGTACTAAATCTCAAACTTGATTTCTTTCAAACTGATTTAATTCATTTTGCATAGCTAATTTCCAATATTTATCAGTTAATGCTTCTTCAACACACTTAGGTTCTATTTGAGAAATGAATTCACAATTGTTTATTTGATCCCTAAGTTGTCTTCTAGTTTTAACATTCTCTTGAACATCCTCAATCACTTGATCAACTGGATGATTCCTTTGATATCTCCAAGCTCTAGGGAGTTCTTGAGACATTTCTTTATTGCTTTAAAATTCAAAATCTTTCTTCAAAATATCTTCCTCTATATTAGTAGATTCAGATATTTTTGGAGGTTCAATTTTGTCTTCTCCAGAAAGATTCAAGTTCTTAAAATTGGAAATAAGATCATCTTCATCAATGACATGCTTGGAATCAGTTTCATTCTTAATAAACACAACATGCACAGATTCTTCTATAGTCTTAGTCTTTTTATTGAAAACTCTATATGCTTTACTTCTACTTGAATAGCCAAGAAATATATCTTCATCTAATTTGGCATTGAACTTACCTAGATTCTCTTTTCCATTGTTGTAAATGAAGCATTTACAGCCGAATATATGTAAGTGTGAGAGGTTTGGCTTCCTTCCTCTGTATAGCTCATAAGGTGTCTTCCCCAGAATTGGTCTGATGTAGGCTCGATTGATGATATAGCATGTAGTGTTTACTACATCAACCCAGAAAACTTGAGGTAGCTTCTTTTCGTTCAACATTACTCTTGTCATTTCTCCAGTTATTTTGTTCTTCCTCTCCACCACTCCATTTTGTTGAGGAGTCCTTGGTGCTGATAAGTTGTAATCAATTCCATGCTCTTCACAGTACTCCAGAAAGCTTGAATTTTCAAATTCTCCTTCATGATCAGACTTGATAGACACAATAGAAATACCTTTCTCATTTTACACTTTCTTAGCCAAGGTTACAAATGCATCAAATGTTTCACTTTTGGAAGAAAGAAATAAAGTCCAGGTAAATCTAAAGTAATCATCTACAATCACAAGTACATATAGGTTTCCACCAATGCTTTTTACTCTAGATGGACCTATCAAGTCCATATGCAATAGTTGTAGTGGTTTAGTGTGATGATTACATTTTTAGATTTGAAAGATGATTTGGTTTGTTTTCCTTTCAGGCATGCATCACATTCTTTATCTTTTTCAAAGGAGATTTTCAGTAAACCAGTGATTAAATCATTCTTAATCAGTTTTGATAGCTGGTTCATGTTAACATGTGCTAATTTTCTATACCACAACCAACCATCATTATCTTTACTAATTAGATAGACAGAATCTAAGGAAGGAAGTTCATGAAGATCAATGGTATAGCAGTTATCATCCCTTTGAGCCTTGAGGATTACTTTATGATCACTTTTTTGAATGACCAGGCAGAACTTTGAGTCAAACAGTACCCAGTTCTCTTTGTCACATGTTTGACTTATACTCAGCAGGTTGTAGTTGAGTTCAACTACAAACAGCACCTCTTCTATAGATGTTTCAGGATTTTTGCCCACAATATCAATGCCAACTATTCTACCATATTGATCACCTCCAAAAGTCACCTTTCCACATTTCTTATCTCTAAGGGTGATGAACTTCTCCTTATCACTAGTCATATGGTTTGAGCAAGCACTGTCCATATACTATTTGTTATTTTTTCTAGCTTTAAGATAAACCTGCAAAACAGGGTTCAGATTTTCTTTTTAGGTACCCAGATCAGCTTGGATCCTTTTCTGTTAGTGGCATTTTCCTTAGATACAAATGTATCTTTGGGAACCCATTCTACATTACTGTCAAGTCCATTTTTCTTTAATAAACAGGAACTAGAAACATGTCCCTTATTATTACAGAAGTGGCAGGTGGTAAAGGGACTGCTAGATTGTGATGCAGGAAGAAAGCAATGCAGATAATACTTTAGTTTCACATATTTTGGCTGGACATAAGATTCAATGAGTTTTGAGGTATGGCTTTTCTTTTGATGTCCATCAGCATGCATAAAATGTCTCATATACAAATTTTGATTTTTCTTTTTATTCCTTTCCTTAACTGCACAAGGATCATAGCCAAGTCTAGTTTTTCCTTGTGTAATTCTTTGACTTCCTAACAGAGCAAACAACATATCTTTGCCCTTAGTGAGTTTAGACATGGTTTTCAAAAGATATTCGTCATTCTTTTTCAGTTTAATGCATGTTGTATAGTAAGCAGATTCAATTTCATGCAGAGATGTAGTGTTAGCTATTTTGCAATCAAATTCTAATGCTAGCTTTCTTCTTAGCAGTTTTAGTTCTTTTGCAGTTTTAACAAACTCATCATGTAGGTCATGAAATGCATCAAGCAATTCAGAATAGGAAGGTTCATATTCATATACCTCATCTTCAAGATCACTGTTGGATGAACTTGGAGTCTCTTCAGAAGCAAGTGACATCAAGCAGATGTTGGCAATTTCTTCCTCATCTTCACCTTCTTCGTCTGAACTGTTACCCTAGATTGATGAGATGTATGCCTTTTTCTTTCTGCCCTTGTCAGCAGCTTTCTTTTCTTTTTCCTGCTTTTTCAAGAATTGAGGACAATCCCATTTGATGTGCCCTTGCTTTTGCATTCATAGTAGATAATAGGCTCTTTGCCTTTTTTCTTATTTTCTGTAGCTGCTCCTTTCTTGAAGAATTTTTTATTTCTTCTCTTGTTGTAGAATCTTCCAAATTTTTTGACCAACATAGCCAGAGTCTCTTCATCCAAGTCTTCATCATCATCGGACTCTTCTTCTTTTTCTTCTGCAACTTTCAATGCAAGACCCTTTTTCTTTTTGTCTTGACCAGCTTCCTTGAGGGCTTTTATTTTACCTCATACTCCTCAAGACTACTGAAAAGTGCTGTAACATAAGGCATTGACTCTCCTCTGGCTTTTTCAATAGCTGTCACTTTTGGTTGCCATTCCAAAGGAAAAGCTCTAAGGATTTTTCTGACTTTTTCTGGCTGTGTGTATTCCTTGCCAAGACTCTTCAATTGATTCACAATGAGAGTGAATCTCTTTTGCATTTCTTTTATACTTTCTCCTTCCACCAGTCTGAAGCTCTCACACTCACCGATGCAAGAGTTCAATTTGTTCTCCCTTACTCCAATAGTTCTTTCATGAGCAATTTCTAGAGTATCCCATATATCATTGGCTGTGGAACATTGTGACAATCTATAAAATTTGTCCTGGTTGAGTGCACTGACCAGACAATATTTTGCCTTAAAGTTCAGCAGGACTCTTCTCTTATCTTTCTCATTCCACTCGTCTTCTAGCTTCTCTTTGTATTTGCCATCATCTTGCAATTTCATTGGGGTAAAATCCCCCTTTTGGATGACAAACTAGATGTCCAGATCAATGGACTGGAGATAGATTTGCATTCTCATCTTCCAGTATCCATAGTGCTCTCCACTGAAGGCATGAGGTCTATTTGTGTTGTTTCTCTCTAGTAGAATACTCTCTCCAAAGCCAGCCATTGATTTTTCCGGATTGTTAGATTCTTTGTTTGTGAGTCCAGGCTCTGATACCACTTGTTAGATATGTTGGCTTCCTAAGAGGGGGTGAATTGAGAAAATTAAAATCTTATGCAAAAGTGTAATAGAGCAGTGAAAGCCAGAGTGACATAAAAACAAAGTACAAAATATAACAAAGTGAAAATCAAGATAAGGGAAGAGAAGACACAAATATTTATCCTGGTTCAGTCTCTTTCTCTTGACCTATGTCCAGTCCTCAAGCAACCACTTGAGATTTTTCACTATCTTGCAATAATTCATTAGGCTTCTTGCAATGCGACAGTACAACTCTATGCTCTGTTCTAAGAACTTGAAGTTTCACTCCTTGCACTCTATCTTAGTGCTTTCCAAATCCCTTGTGAAATCCCCTCACAAGAATATCTATCTTTTAGATGAAGATGAGATTGTTTAAAGCAAAATAAACTCTCTGATTTACAGTAAATATGACAATTGAACTACAAGATAAGAAGTGTGTGAGAGTAGAAGACTTTGACTAAAGAATTTTGCAGAGTTTCAGTATATACAATGTAAAATTGTTACCCACATTTTCAAATGAAGTTATATTTATAGATTTATGTCTTAACTATTAGTTAGAGACAAGATCTAGCCGTTAGAGACGTTACCCAACGGTTACTCTGGAAAACTATCCATTCACCAATAACATTTGATGTGTCTGACATCAAAGTTTGAATTTTTGGGAGCTAACAGACGAATTTCGTAGAGATCATAAGCTAAAGACTTTAACGTTGAACTTGAAGTTCATCTGTTCTAAAGTAAAATTCAAATTTTCATCTTTGACAAATATTTCTATGTTGGAACATACGAATTTTCAAGTTTAAAGTTCTTCTAATAAGTGTGCATAGTTGTTCTATATTGTCTTCGAAGTTCGAATTTTGGTGCCCAAAATTTGTCTGTCAATGAGCAACTCAATATGGTACAAAAGTTCTTCTTTTCGAAATTCAAATGTTCAAATACCAAAGTTTGTCTGTCAGAGAGATCTCTTATCAGACTTAAATCAAAGTTTGAATTTTTGAAGACTAAAGTTTGTCTGTCAAAAGAGCATTTAAAACAGACTTATAAACTATCTTTCCAAATTTTGAATTTTTCAAAACTAAAGTTCGTCTGTTAGAGAACTGACTTGAAACTCTTTTCAAACTTTATTTTCAGATAACCTTTGACATATCTTCAGATGAATTTTTCATTTTTCACAGATTGTGTTTTACCCAAAATTCAAATTTTCAAAGACTAAAGTTCGTCTGTTAGAAGAATCTCTTTTCATACTAACATATTTTAAATCCGAAGTTTGAATTTCAGTTATCAAAATTCAAATTTTCAAAGTAACATATCAAGTTTAACACTTCAAAATTCGTCTGTTGGTGGGTATTTTTCAAATACTTCATGAGTTAACGTGAAAACATATTTTTAAAATATTTGTATACAAGATCAAAACCTTTTACTCATGTGAATACAATGAGAAATCCTACATCTAATCTTATACTCATTTTTTCTTGAATTTCTTCACTTGAGATCTTTTGTACACCTTTGATATTTTCCTTCCAAACTCCAGTTGATTTGAAATCATCAAAACACTTGATTCAACATTTTTCATCAAATTTGTGAGCTTTTTTCTTTTCTTTTTTTTTTGTTCCCCTCTTTTGTTATATGTGGTGGACAACATTGCAAGAATGATATTCAATATTTAAATATATATATATATATAATAAAATTTATTTAAGTTGTAGTACTTATAAATTATGAATAATATAATTATTTCTCATATTCTATGTAATACTAATATTGGGAAAACTTTTTGTAATTAATTATTACCTCCCCCCTCTTACATTTAAATTCCTTTCATAAAAACAATTTAAATCAAGCACATTAATAAAAATATTTTAATAATAAAATGTAAATGTTGAAAAATCAGGATTAAAAAAGTATTAATTAATTTAAAATGTTTTCAATAATGTTTCTATATCTTATGCTTAAGCTGTCCAGGCCAAAAAAAATGCTTAATCTGTCAGTGAAGAGAGAAATTATTATATTTATTAGATGCTCTTTAAATATTATATTATTTCATTTTTAATGAAAAATTTTGTAAATTAAATAAATTCATAAAAATAAAAAAACAGACGCTTTAATAAAAAATATAAGTGCTTTTAAACATAAAATTAAAAATCATTACATTATTTATTTCTATTATGACTCTTTTATTATCTTTTCTTGCATAAACAATATCTTTTTTTATTAGGGAACAATTACAAACTCTTTACACACTCATATCTACATTATTCTTCTAAAGGAAATGAACTTACGCACCTACGACACCCATTAGGTTGCCACTTGCATCTAATTTATTTTTACAAACTTTTTAATAATGAACAATTTTTTATGTATAATATTTTTTTGGTCAAATTTTTTGTTATATATTGACATATACATGGACTTTTTCAGGCGGAGAAGCATGATGGGTTCCACACACGCTCGGCAGATGCTTCTTCAGTTCTGTAAGGCAAGGTCTGTCTGTTCTTCTTGCTTAACAATCGAATACTTCTCTCTTTCGTGGCTCGCGTATCTGACATCGATCTTGTACACGTAGCCCAAAAATACTTGTTTTTTATGCGATAAAAAATTTAGAAAAAAAAAATCGTTTACTTCCACAGCTCAGAGAGCCACATTCTCTCAAGTCGCTTTCCTTCGTTACTTTAATTCTCTCCCAATTTCCCTCTCTTTCTTGCAATCTATTCCCATTTCCATCTAACCCTCACTTCTCAACATCAAGTTCTTAGTTTAATCGAGCTTCATTGGTAGTGGTGTTGCTTTCGACGAATCAAAATATGAAGGTACCAGAACTTGTGATTCTGTTAATTCTTGCTCTGGTAATGGTGGTTGCGAATGCGGATGAGTCGAATACGAAGCCCCTGGTGAAGTACTCGAAGGGGAAGAAGCTCTGTGACAAAGGGTGGGAGTGTAAGGAATGGTCCATTTATTGTTGTAATCTTACTATCACCGATTACTTCCAGACCTACCAGTTTGAGAATCTCTTTTCCAATCGCAATTCGCCTGTGGCTCACGCAATTGGTTTCTGGGACTATCATTCTTTCATTACTACTGCTGCTGTTTATGAGCCTTTGGGATTTGGTACAACGGGGAACAAGACCACGCAGATGAAGGAGATTGCCGCGTTCCTGGGTCATGTCGGCAGCAAAACCTCCTGTGAGTGTCAATCTTTGTCCCACTTTGCTTTTTCCCCCCTCACTTTAAGTTGGATTTCATTATTTTGCTGTTGCCTGTGTTGTGCGCGCGCGCGCGTTGGTTTAGTGATTTGATGTGAATTCGTTTTAGGGCTGGAAATGTGGTCATTTTCTTGTTTGGTTTGTGAGAAAATGTTAGAAAGGAGAATAATTGGTGAATGTGGTTTTTGTTTGTGTGATCACATGGAGTGCGTTGAAACTGCTCCCATATGAGTGGTGTTTAGTGGGATTGACTAGAAAATTTTAGTTTGGAACAACTTAAATGAGATTTGATTGTACGTTTTTGGTTAAAGGCTGATCACATTGGTTAGAATTGTATTGGAGGAGGTTTTGATCTTCAATGTCAAAATGAATGGGATTATTGGGGTATGCTATAAGTTTCTCCTTTAGTTTGGTTATGTAAATACCAAGAAATTAGATAAAATTCATTTGTTGAAATTATTCCTGTTTAAATTTGAACAATTGTTAATGTTTTTATAGGCATATGTTTTGCCCTTTTGTATTTTTCAGTTTTGTCATATCCCCCATTTTTTTTTTGTAATCATTCTTTCCGTCTTATAAAATTTATTTTGTTGAAAACATAATACCAGGTGGTTATGGAGTGGCCACTGGAGGACCTTTTGCCTGGGGTCTTTGTTACAATCATGAAATGAGTCCAAGTCAGTCATACTGTGATGACTACTTCAAATACACCTATCCCTGTGCTCCTGGTGCCCAATACTATGGCCGTGGTGCAATTCCTATTTACTGGTATGTCTTTGCTTCAAGAAATAGAATCATCTTTTTCTTGTTCTTGATTTCGCTTGATGTACTTTTCACTCTTTGTTAAGTTACTTTATGGTAGATGCCCTGAATCAAGAGCTGTATTAGAAAAAGAATGATGTTGTAATGTGTTCTGGAGAAGGATCTAGAGGGGTGTGGGACGCTGCTAGGTGGGTTGACTAGAAGGAATTATTGATTAGAATGCTGCTGATAAATAGGGGGCTAAGAGAGGGGGGGGGGGGGAGGGGGAGAAGTTGTAAAAATTTTGAAGTCAAAATTGTGGGAGAATTCTAGCGCCCTCAAAGAGCTAGCAGTTATCTTGCTTTTTTCTATTATTTCTGTTTTTGCTACTATAACTTCATGTGGAGACCTAGGTTTCCATCACTTCAACAAATTTAGAGATGCAAAAATGTAGCCACTGACAAAAATATCTAGCTAAATCCTATAATTATATTTCATTCCATCCATGTTGCAATCAATTAGGGGGGATATTCACTGAATTGAGACCTTCCTTCGTATTTGAGAGTTTATATATGGATAAAGGGAAAGGAGGAATTTTGAACAACCCTAAAAAATCTACAGAATTAAGTAGTACAACTTTTCCAGTGCTCTCAACTACTATCAAGTGTCAACTAACTCATTTAACCCAAGTTCAAGTGGTCTGAAGTTTGAAGAGTCTAAAAGTTGTAAGAGAAAAATTTGGCTTATATGACTATAGAGGGGAAGGAATTAGCATATCATTCATTATACACCCATAATGAAAATCGTAGAATGTCGCCTTGAAATGATGATCAAAAGACTACAAGGAGTTAGTTGAGCATTGGAGCAAGAGGGGAAGAAGAGAGATCAAAGCTAATAAACAAGTGATACAGGACTTTTTTTTTTTTTTTTTGGGGGGGGGGGTGTTGTGTTTGGTGTTGAGCAAAAGATGGAGTTACTGATGGATTTGCAAGCCTTCTGCTGGTGGTAGTAAAAGTTGCGGAGGTGAGAGAAGTGTACTAGGTATTTACAGTGATTAAATAGGGAGAACTGAATGCTAGTCTTTTGAAGCTATTATAACAAAATTATCAATGCTAATTACCTAATTGACTTGGGCAACTTAAACAAATCTTAATACAATTCAATTTTAAATAGGTGGTTATTCCTAATTTTTTAAAATAAAATGAATTGCCCCATTTGGATTATTACATTTCCTATGGCCACATCATTAATAAATATTAAATTATTCTCATATTGCTTTAATGAATCAAATCCCAGAGTGCCTCAGACTTTCTTGGGTTCTGATATACGAATTTTGTTTGGTTTGAGATGGGCAGTGAAATGTCAATCCTTGATCACATTTCCTGGCATGTGAAAGGTTTACTCAGACGGAATTGTTTGATTAATATAAAATGATAATAAGTATTTTTATTCCACATCTATGCGTAGTGAATAGTAACTAGGATCAAGGGGAACTAGGTGAACCATGAAACCATTTTCTAGTTCATGGAGTATTTCCTACTTTTATGAAAATCCCTTATTATTATTGATTGAAATCCTTTTACTTAAAGGGGTTTTTATCTATTGTACTTTTAGGATTGCTTGGAAGTGTTTGTTTATGTGACAGTGAGAGCATATAAATATGTACATATCACTTTCCTTGTTGAATGTGGTGGTTGTACTTCTTTTTGGTGCTATCATTACAGGAACTACAATTATGGTGCTACTGGAGAAGCATTGAAGGTAGATTTAGTGAGCCATCCAGAATACATAGAGCAGAATGCAACTCTTGCCTTTCAGGCAGCAATCTGGAGGTGGATGACCCCAATCAAAAAGTCTCAACCATCGGCACATGATGCATTCATTGGAAACTGGAAGCCCAGCAAGAATGACACTTTGGAGAAGCGGATTCCTGGTTTTGGCACTACAATGAACATTCTCTATGGTGATTCTGTTTGTGGCAAAGGTGAAACTGACTCAATGAACAACATCATCTCCCACTACCTATATTACCTTGACCTGCTGGGTATTGGTCGAGAGGAGGCTGGGCCTCATGAACTGCTCACATGTGCTGAGCAAGTTCCTTTCAATCCATCCTCTTCCTCCTCTTCTTGAACTTTATCATACCAAGCAAGAACATATGTCGTGAAGTCTCATCGGAAGTGGATGATGCACAAGAGTTTTTATGAGGTACCATAGCAATAATTTTTTATTGCATTCAGTGTGTAGATATTGTCATGTAAAAAGCTAAAATTTTAACATCTAGATGTGGTAAGTATGAAAGTTATGGACCAATTTATTTCTATTAAAGTTATGGACCAATCTAGATAAAAAGAATGAGTCTAACTCTTCAGAGTTTATAAATAGGGTAGCTTGCTGGAGATTGTATCTTGATTATTTATAACTAGTTCTATGGATACTTTTGGACGTTGTACCCTGCCTTTCTGTTTTTGTTTGGATCTTGTCTTTATAACCTATGTTGCACAATTTTGGACAATTTTAGCGTTCTAGGCACCAACGAGAGCTGTTTTACAATGATACAATGTGGGCCTTCTCGATTTGTACAAAAACAGAAATGGCTAGAGTTTGGTCCAATGTGAAGCATATAAATTACTTCTGCATGTATGCGTTTGTGCAAGGGCTTGGCTTTCATTTGTACTCTATTTTTTGAAGTTAACTCAAGGTGATTAATAAATGCCACAATGATAAGTACTTTTTTATAAAATAATAATTTCGTTTATTAAAAAAAAAACCTTGTTATGGAAGGTTTTGGTTCATTGTATTGGCCAACAATCTTCTATGCTTTTTGTTAGTGTATGTGACAAGCGCAGGATTCAATCCAATATACTGTTACGGTCTTAATGTAAGTTTAATAGCTAATTGTTATTGTATTTGGATAGCTAACGACTATTATATTTGGGTTCTCTAAGAGAAAATACTGATATAGTGTATTTTTAAATTTCAAAAAAGAAAAAAAAATAAAATAGGGGGAAAAAGTTAATCGGATATCTGCATTTTCTCATAATGTCTATATTTAGAGAAATCCAAATTCAATAATTATCGTTGATCACAAATATGTTTCTGGACCCATTCAAAAGCTTTAAGAGGGAAATGCAATTACACTTCCATGTCAAGGACAACGAAGTAATTGACAAAACAAATTTAAAGATTTAAAATATATATGTGTGTGTGACATATGACATTGTACACTACAAAATTAACTACAATAACGATGACATTTTATTTGTCATGTTATATTTGTATAAAAAAATATTTTTTGTAATTAAAGGGTTAAATTCTACTATACAATTAAATAATGCTAAATATAAAAAAATTGAATTAAATGTCTCTGCCAAATTAAATACAAACAAAAATTAATCAGCAATAGTCAATGAAAATTCCTCCCTAAAGCATCTTAGTGCAATTAATTTCACAATTAATATTAGGTGCCAAATTAATCAGTTGGTACTAAGTCCCAAGTTGACAAGACACACTCACGAGCACAAGGCAGGGATGCATCAAGTCATAAAATACAATCTTACCAATCATCAATCAAAATAAAACCTCACTTTAATATCGTTCATCTAAAACTCATGTGGCGAAACTGAACCACATAGTAAAGCACAAGCACAACAATACCATCAAATCCAATTTAGCAAATTAACCAAAAGTGAATGACCCACAAGTTTCCAGAAACATACCATGATAAGAGGGTGACAATTTTGGAAGCCTGGATTAATATTTAGAAGTATAAAAGCAAGAGATAGAAAAATATTTTGGATTTGCTTTCCTAGAAATAGAAGATTAAAAAAATTAACATGAGGACATTTGACACTAGAAGATATAACAAAAGTGCAAATGAATGGTGCCACCTTATTATTTATGCACTAATCAGTTAGAATCATAATAGAGATCTCTTATCTCATAGCTTAGGATGACACTATTAAGAGCCTGTTTGGTTCAATTGAGAGAATTGAAGAGGAAGAAATTACCGAATTAGAGAAATTTTTAATAGAGGGGATTGATATGGAAAGGAATAGAGGGGTTTTAAAATTCTCTTATTTAGTGGAATTGAAAGGGAAGAAATTAAAAGAATTTTAATAAAATCTTATTTAGTTAAGAAAATGATTGGAGGTGATTGAGTAATAAATACTCTCCCATCCAAAAAACCTCAATTTAGAGGAATTTATAAATGTATGATAGATGAGATTGGAGGGTCAATTTTTTCTTCCAAACAAGGGAATGAGATTTAATCCCCTCTAATCCCTTCCCCTCCCTTTAAAAAACCCTAGTTCCCTTAAACCAAACAGGACCTAATTGGAGAAACCTCTTTGGTACCACCTTTAGAATTTGAGAATTGAGGAAAAACAAATAATTTCACCATTTAGGTCTTAAGCCAAAAATCTCCCATTTTTAGGATTGGCTGATTTGCTAATGAATAGACTTGAGAGAAGGAAAACTTATGGCCCGTTTGGTTCGTATAATTATTGGGAATGGAATGGAATGGTATCTTGTAAGCCAAAATTTTGTTTGGTTCACCATAGGAAAGACATAGGTAACAACTTGAATTTGTTTGGTTGGACATAAAAAAATGATGGAATGAGATGTAAATAATGCGCAAAAAGCCAAAATTGCACCTAATTAAAAATTTAGCCCAACATCAATTGCTTTAATATTGTGTTCGTAACGTAACTTTTTATTTATTTATTTTTTAGTTACAAATGAGTGACATCTTTTTTTTTTGTTCAGACAATAACCTCATATTTTAAGCTTTTACATATTTTTATTTTTATTAAATAAAAAATATCTAAGTATAAATTGCAATATAAAAAATAAAAGGAAAACTTACGTATATTTTAATTCTTATTATTTTTTATTTTAAATTTTTTAAATTAAATATTTTTAGAGAAAAAAAATCATATAGAAAAATTACACTAAATAACTTGTATGAATTAATGAAAAATTTTCAAGAGAAAATGAGATACATAATATGTGAAGGATATTTTAAGAATGATATTTCATAATTAAGGTCATTTTTGTTATTTGATCTCCATTCCTAGTGGTAGGAATAAACAAAGTTAGGGTCCAAGATAGGAAAGTTAACTCCCAAATCTTTGGTCATCTTCATTCTCATGGGAGTCCAGATTTCTATTCCCATGTCCAACCAAACAGTTCAAGTGTGGTAATAGAATCTGGATTTCCACTCCATATAGGCAGCTAGAAAATGAAACAAGCTGGGCGTGAAAATTTTAAGTCACAGCTAGATATATGGATAGGATTGAGGAGGAAAAATTTTTAAAAAAATTAGTGACGGAATGAAGGAGATAAGACTTCATCTGGTACGAGGTGGGGACAAGCGAAATGGAATGGATGAGGGAATGATTGTTACCCATATTTGGTATGAGGGTTTAATGATTGATGGGTATGAACAATTCCACTTCTGACTTGGGAATGGGAATCCTCATTCCCATGTTTAAAAGTTTAAAGATGGAATGGGGACTCCCACCTCTAACTTGGGATTGTTTCATTCTTATGCCCAAGTGACACCTTTGATATCGTAGCTACCACAGTCGATGTCCAGATCTGCTCCTCGCCATCGTAAGATTTGCTCCTCACTGTCGCATATGCAGCGGCCATTACCACTTCATTTGTCGTAGCCATCGCCACCATATCTACCAGAGCATCTGTATTGGCCTCTCCAGCAAACAAAATCATGATTTTGTGGTCCACCAACATCGATGTATGAATGATGCAGCTTTCTCACGGATTTCAATCTCTCTCGCATCTACAGTGGTCTCTCCTGTAGCGGCCAATGTCATCGATGACAACCTTTCATACGATGACCAATGTCATCAATGATGGAGAATGTCGTTGGTCAAGATCAACCTCACGGATTTTTATCTCGCACAATCTCGCCCGCAAAACCATCGGAATAGCCATCATCGTTGAACAAAATGTGTCTAGTTTCTCTGCTTCCATGTTTATGCTGGCTGATCAGCAATGGCGATGGCACGCCGAGGAAGAAATGAAACAATGAGGAAGGAGGGGAATTTTTTTTGGAGGGCAAAATAGTCTTCTAATAAATTTTGGCTTCTTCCCACCAAAACATATTTTTAAAAACCCATCCACATTCCTAAAAGTGTTTGGGGAGGGGGAGAGTGAGAGAACTAGGCATTGAGAGGATGAAGGTTTTGGAGAAAGCTACTAATTTAAATCCTAACTAAAATTAAATATTAGGTCCCAAGATACTTTTTAATATAAAATAAGGATAATTAAACTTAAGTTGAAACTTGAATTGATAGATACTAGGATAATCCTACTTAATAGCTAATTAAACAAAATCCTAACAAACCTTTTTAAATCTAATTTTTATATTTAATTTCTTATTTCCAATCAATAATAATGTTACTACCATTCCAATATTAAATTATTCCTGTTTTAAATCTTATTTATCTAATAACTCATTTATCTTATTCCAAATTTTACTATCCATATTTATCTTATTTATTATTTACATAAGGTATTTTATCATTCAAAGGTATTATAGATTCAGTTCTTATCCAAGGGAGAAATGGCAACTTCTCATAATTTATAAGAAAATAATTAACTTATTCATGAAAAATAATGTAATATTGAATTACACGTCATGTTTCATTTGATTTTAATTATTTAACTCCTCCCAACAATGCTTTTTACTCTTGGATCCTCCGAATTTATGTTCTCTTAACTTCCGTAAAGTTGCTTGTCCTAGCAACTTCTGGGATTACGCGCCATAAAACCCTTTGGTTCTCAAATTGAAGGCCTATATAGCATTAAAATTATATGTTCGATATAGTAACTGTTAAGTATAAAGAAAAAAGGGGGAAAAAAAGAATGAAAGCATTAGTTTATTAAATAATGATAACAAAAATATAATAAATATTGACATTTCTTATAATTTAACTTTCCATTGCATCATGCTGCCAAGCATCATCCAAAACTAAGCATAAAATTATTTCCACCACAAACATGCAGGGAGCTGATTTCATTATTCATCTCACAATTTTTCATATAAAGAATGAGAATAACTAATTTTACAACGTCCAATAAGCCACCTTAGGAAGGATCCCAAAACCCAAAACTAATCCCTTCAATACTCGTGGACTATGCTCTCATCCTAAAAAAAAAACAAATTATAATTTTTTTTTTACCAAAATAGTTTCAAAAGAAACAGTACTACTAAACCCTCACCAAAATTTACCAATGCTTGCATTGGCAACCATATTGCCCATCTATGTGACAGGCAATAAATATTACAATGGCATTAAACCCTTTTGCACTCATCCTAGAGCGTGGGTTTATAAATTTGTTTCTTGAAACTGAAACTATCAACCCAAAAATTGGAGATATGAAAACCTAAGAGCTAAACCCAATAAGGGAGAAACAAGACAACAAACTGAACACAGATTTGCAAGTATAGGCACTTCCACCAGGGAATAAAATGAATCAAGATTGGTTGAAAGTGCCAACCCTGCAGTCCCCAAAATCCAAGGTCCTCTGATTTCAACCGGAACTCCAGTGACCACAGCTCAGAATGTCGAAAAAGCAAGCAGACTTGATGCACAGATCTCTGCTAGTGGCCAATGCATCTGCTATGGAAAAACCATACCGAATGAATGGATAAAGCCAAAACTTGCGAAGAAGCAAAGAATGTACATCGAAAAGCTCAAGAAGCTGTGGCAGCTGATGACATCTCTAATTTTTCCTTTTCAATCTCCGCTCTCCTCAGTTCAGCATGCTGGGCAACACCATGAGCAAGAGCTTGAAAATGGAAGTCGAGAGCCTGGGTGAGGTTCTGGAATCGTAACGGATTTGATGATTGCATCACTACAGGTAGATTTTATGTTGAGGGGGCATTTCAGACAAATAATAATAGTGAAGATTATAACATTAATGAACAAACCATGTTTTAGGGAGCAGTGTCTGCTCACCTTTAATTGTATCCACGAAAAAAACAAAGGGATCCACCTCATCAATTGGGGACTGCAATTCTTCATCATCAGTCCAGTCATCATCTGAGTCATCATCATCCTCATCATTGGGCCGGAATGCCCTCACCTATGTGGCCATGAATAAAAGAGAATTACAAGATTATGATTCAACAATAGATGATGAACGTAGAATACTCCAGATCAAATGAAAGTATCACTCTTCAAATATCCAAAGTTGAAAAATCAAACAAGATAGTTTAACTGGCGTGTACATCTGACTGAATTAATCCCGTCTTCAGTAAAATGACTTCAGGAGGACATTCTCTGAACAATTCATGATTTTAGATTCCTTTGGTTAAAGACTCATGCAAAAATACCTAAATTGTATAAAGCCTTATTGCATACACACACTCCTAGATTTGATTAGTTTTTTCATGCATCATATCAACACACCTTTTCAGCCAACTTTTTAAATTTATTGCTGTCAGCTTCATCCCCATCCTCAGCATCAACTCCCATTTCCTTGTCAGATTCATTTCCATCCTCATCTTCATCATCAGTTTGAAACCCATCCATATCATCATCATCTTCAGCTTCTTCCTCCTTTGCAGCTTCTGCAAAATAAGTATCATATAGGCTATAAGAATTAGGCAGTTGAGAATCAGACCGAACTCAGGTTAAGTAATGATGACACATAAAGACAATAATAGGTTGATATACTCAGTGAATATGATTGACGAGAATGAAATTCAAAAACTAAGAAATGAAGGCATAGAAACCTGCAACTTGATCCTTGTATGCAACTAGAAGATCAAGTGTGGCTCTGAACACCCGACCTAGAGCCTCTTCAGGCAATTGGTCAGCTGGAAGTGCCAATAATGATGTCAAACCAAGGCAGCAAACTTTCTTGTCATGTTCCCTGCAAATAGATTGTCGTAACTTGCAATGGCATAATAAAATTAAAACCTTAAAATTTCACTGAAAAACTTAGTTATATGGGAGAACAGTATGGCAATACAAAGGAAATTGAGGATAAGTCATGAAATAGAGGAGAGTACACGTAACACCTTTGCTGCACTTTGATTTTATGTTTTATTTTTTCATTTTTCACTTCATTTTATTCATGTCTCATTCTCCCCTTCTGTAACTTCCTTCTTCCTTAATAATTTTTTTCCATAAAAGATTTTATTAAAAAAAAAAAAAAGAAACACACACCTTTTAAAATTAGCCCGCATACCACTCTTCTTGACTTGCTGGAGCATATGGAACCATAGATTGAAGATTTCTAATGCAACACCTAACTTTTGCAATATGCCAAGAGTCAACGCTGCATTGTAATAAAGAGCATCTGCAATCTGCATAATATTTGAGTAAATTACCTGACTGTCTTTACTATCATGTAAATTATCTTGAGAAGGCTAAAGTAAATTGCTTGTAGTAGTCAACCAGAAAACCTTTCTTTTCAATCCATTTTCGTTCCAAAAAGTAACATGTATATACATATATATACCAATTATAGCAGTGACGGAAATTCAACCTGCATGAATTATAGGAACTAAGAATATAGAAAGAAAACCAAAATAATTATACTCCTATCACACTATTTATAATCCATGCAATTGAATAACAGTAGATAATTGCCCATAAAACGACTTGAGATGACTAAAAGACCAAAAATTAGTTAAGTCAATGTTTAGAAATACATTAATTTAGCCTGCAAGTCCAAACTAGCATACATCTGCAAGCTGACTTAACGAGCTCCGGAGCACAAGGACCACAAAGTAAATAATAGTGTAAATGGACCAAAAACAAGCCAATGTGCTTGTCAAACTCTTAACATAATAACCAAGGAAATAAAAGCCAATGTTCTGCTCTTTTTCATTCAAAAATGTAACAGAAATAAAACCTTACCACTTGCATGAGAAGACATTTCAAATATGATTTATCAGTTCTGCGCAAACGCTCAACTGTTATTCTGAGATATGGCTCTACCCAGTGATCCACCTGTCCTCTGCAATTCTGGAACAAAACTTCAATAAGCTTTGGAGCTGGCTCAATATCACTGTCTTCCAAATTTTTATCTGCCATAATCTGCAATGTGAAAAACAAAAACAGAGACATTGATAAGAAGATATAAACATTAACAATGGTTTTTAATCGCTGAGCTCTGATCTAACAGGTTGTAGCTCAAAAGCAATTCAAATGCAAAATTACTCACAGACGAGATCACATTCCATATACTTCGTTGATAATCAGGTTCTTTGCAAGTAAGGAAATGAGCAGTCCCCCTACATATATAGTTGTCCAAAGGAACCAAGATATCTGCAAAGTTTTAAGATTACCATCGATCTATATATGCAGTGCAAACATTTCTTTTTTTAAAAAACAAGGGTCCACTATCCTATAGTCACAGTGGCACATCCTAGATAAGCCTATGTATCATGTATTTAAGGAGGGTGGACACCAGCTAATTTCAAATAGAATCCCAACCCTTATATTAGAGCAAGCAGAGAAGGTCTGCACCAAGAAAATAATATAAAGGGTGTTCATAAATACACCACTCAACCCAAATGAGTAGAAAACAGCCACAGCTCACAGGAGAATTACTAGGGAAAAGCTCCAAAAACCTAATTATGAACATAGAGCTGGCTCCCATGAGTTACAGTTGACCAAGAAGAAATATGACATATAGAGAATAGTCACAAGATAGAACTTAATCCTTTTGACTAGAAAATAACCCATGTTTTTTTTTATTTTGTCCAGTTCTCAAGAAATGTTATAATCTATTTAATTTGTTCATAGCTGAGTCTATCCTCAGATTAATTTGGAGATAACAACTCATCTCTAGCTTCATATAGATTATTAAACTTGAGTAAAACAAAAAGAAATTGAGATAACAGCAAAAATGTAGTCGTGCATCATACTTGGAAAGAAATCAATTGCCCAATCTGCTAGCGCTTCCATCATCAATGGCCAAAGATTCCACATGTCCAATGATATTGTTGGAGAGAAAAAGGTCATATATGATACAATTTCCAAAACTTCTTCAAAAACCTCTGTTAATATGCACAAAAGATGAACATTAAATAAGCAAAGACAACTCAAGTAAAAATAAAATTTCAGTTTTCATACCATCAGAAAATTGATAAACGATGTGCTTCTAAAATCAAGGGGGGAGGTTTGAATTAAGCAAGCATTTCGTAGCTTCACATTCATTGACACAGCGAAGCACAATATGTTGGTGATCTGTTGCTTGGCTGCTGTTTGGTTGATGTTCTGCATGTTTTTTAATGTTCTGCTCCTCTTATTTTTACTCCATTATTTTAATCAATCAGTTTATTAGAATTAGTAAATATTGTATTTTGCTATTTTCCTATTATGTACGTCAGCTAGTGGGCTAAGCCTTTTCGTCTCTTGTATCCAACTTTAATTGATAAATGAAACAAAGGTTAGAGAATGCATTTGACTATTGAACTGAAATTAAACAAATATTAATTGATATATTTATATCTACAAGGATGACTACCGTTGTTTTAATTTGATTTGCAATTTAGAATTACATGCTCCCATCCCAAATGAAGGGAAACAAATTTTCATGGCAACAGAAAATGAAAACTTTTAACAAAGATGGCACACGGGAATGGCTGATAGGGTATTTGTTTCATTCTTTTGTCTACATGGAACATGGAATTTTCAAATGCTCAGTCTCCTATCCTTCTCTTCACATACTCTTCAAATATTGTTTTTTAAAGAATAATATCAAATCATATCTTGTAAGTAGATCACATAACTAATATTACCATTAATAAACATCTAGTCATTATATAAATGAAAAATTTTCATGTTAGGTAGAATGAACTAAACTGGAATGAGATTAAAAGGCAAAAAATAAAAGAACACATAGATGTAATAGGCATAAGTGATTCAAAAAGGCAAATACCTTGACCATCAGTTGTCAACATTCTACGCATTATGGGAAGCAATGTTGGTTCAACTTGAACAAAAAGGTGAGTAAGCCTGCTCACTGATTCAAGTATTGTACTAATGGCACGCAAACAGCCAACAGCAGCCAGAGCACCTGGATCATCAGCTTCATTGTCAGCTTCAGCAGTGTTCATACACCTCCAAAATGCAGCAGCCTGTTTTATAAAAAAAGTTATTACATTTAAAAGAACAACTCTAAAGAAAAGCACAAATTTCTTGGCAGACATAAAGGTAAACAATTTTACCAAATTTTGGCACAGCCCAAGCGCATAAGGTGCTATCTCTTCCCCAAACTTGTCCACAATCGTCTCCAAAGTAAATACGAGGTCCTCATTCTCAACCTCATTCATAAGTTTGAAAAGTTCTGTACAAATTTTTGTTATTTAACTCATTTGAAAAGGAAACTAAAGATTTTATCAAAAAGAAAAAAAGGAAACTAAAGATTATCACATGGAAGATAACAAAATTTTCACATCCACGTACCATCAAGGAGTTGTGGGAGTATAGGACGAATTTCATCCAATTCTGCATCAACAACCAAAAAGAAATACACATATATGTTCAACATTAACAATTGAATTCAAATAATCACAAACACACAAAGGTATAACAGTTATAAACCACCTTCGCAAGCTTCAACAAAAGAACGCAAAGAAAAGACAGAATCAACACGCACAGGAAGTTCTGAATCTCGCATTCCAGAAACAACACACTGCAATGCCTTCCGGAAATTGTTCTGATCCGAGAAGTTGATATGGGCATACTGTCCCGCAACCCATGCAGCCTGTTTTTCATGAGCAAGAGAGTGAAAAATTTGCCAAGAGGGAAATCAAAATTCCATGATTAGAATATGTTGGAGATCACATGATTATCAGTGCTGAGATCATGCATATTAATTAGCTTTTATTTATTTGTTTAATGTTTGTATCTTGATTCCTAGCTACGAGGATTTGGTTTATTATCTGATTGTATCTTTTCAACTTTCAGGCTGCATATTCAATGGGATTGAAAGGCAGGTCTGTTGCCTTCTCACCACTTCATGTACTCATGAATTTCACCACAACTAAGCAAGCAATCAGATAGCCACAACTCAGATTTTCTTCAAAATTTGAATCAAATTCAACCTAATTTTATCTGTTGCAAGACTAATACTTGGTTTGGTTAGAGAGGAAAAAGTGGAAGGGAAAGAACATTTAAAATGGATTGCACCATTTCCTTCAGTGGTTGCATTTTTTTATCAGAGGGAGAGGAAAAATTTTGGATTCTGTTTCCATGGGGCCAGCTTTTGCAATCTTCCCACTAGATGAAGCACCAAATTTTGTGGGATGGGATCCACTTACAACAAATAAAATTTCAATTATCATCATATTTATCTCATATAATACTTCAAATTATAAATTATAAAATAAAAATTAAATAAGCATATTAAATACTTTCCTTTCTTAATACTAAAACCCAACAATGAAATAACACAATCACTCCCATCCAATACTCAAAAAGCCTCCTCTCCCCCATTCCTTTCTTTCATGTAAAACCAAGAGTATGAAACCACAAAGGCATTAAAAAAGGTTTCATTGTCCCATGAAGAAAATTCTCATACAAACATTTTCAAAAGTACATAAAGAATTTTCCAGACCTAGCAACAAGCATTATACCAAGAAAACTTAATAAAACAAGAATATTTAATGTCATACACCCACCATGTAAAGATAACTGAAAATAGGAGAAAATTAGAAATGGCTTACGTCCAAATAAAAGTAAACCATTTTGATAAAGCTGAGGGGGGGAAATCAGATTTTTTAGTATTAAATCAGCTTTGCTCAAACAACCAACCCAGCTAAGAAATATTTACATCCATATGCCCACCATGTAAAGATTATTGTGAGTAGGAGCAAATTAGAAATGGTCAAACTGTGACAGGGGTCAACTGAGCAAGGAGAAAAAAAACAATCAGATATTTCCATATAAAATCTGCTTCACTCAAACAATTCAAAAACATATAGAAAAAGAAAAAGAAAATTCAGAGGACAACAGCATATTGGAGTCCTACATGGGAGTTCACATATCACCAAACTATAATAAACTTACCTCTCATTTTTTTGCAGATACTTGTGATTGTAAAATACTTTGATCAGATATTGACATCACTATAATGTGCTTTTAATATGGACGTCATGTATAAAGGCTAAAGCACCATTGGCAGTATAGAGTATTCTTCTTATTACACCCGAAAAAACGGATAAAAAAAGTGCCACTGACCACATTGACCAAAGATACAGATATTTACCTTGGCCCTAAGGTGGCCAACTGGACTGCTGAATTCAGGAAAGACATGTTGCACTAACATACGCTCAAGCTCAGATTTGTAAGGCTCAGTTTGCTTTAATTTATCACCAAGTGTCCCAATAGCAAGAAGAGCACCATCTTTCTGTCTGTAGGGCTTGTATTCTGCAGGAGCTTCATCATACCTAGCACAGCAAAAACCTATTTATAGCACCCAATTCATGAATTATCTATTCTAGAAATGAGTAGTACAAAAATTACCTTATGAAAATTTCAACTATGAACTGAATAAACTTGTGAAGATTTTCTTTTCCACGTTTTCGAACCAACTCACTCACAAAATCCATTGAAGCAGTCCTAGGACTATACAAGTCCTCAATAATGTCTGTCACAAAGATGAGAAGATATAAGTAAATGCGTCAATCTCTTTTCTCAGTTTACATCTACACACCAATAAGACTTACCATATCCCTTCCTTACATATTCATGTGGATCTTCCTCCCAAAGCTTTTGATCATTATCGTTGAAGCACATAAGAGGAAAAACTATCTCAAATAGAAGAATATCAAGCCGAGGTTGCAGTAGAGTATACATGCTATTCTTTGAAATACTGCATATATATTACCCCAAAAAAAAAGGTTACAGAGAAAAAGAAGTAATTATAATTCAAGAATGTAAAAATATGCTGACAACCAGTGACAGAAAATAAAAATTCAAAAATGTAACTTAATCTAAATATGCTCAAACTCCCCACACAAGAAAGTTGCTTCAGCACATCTGATTGGAAATAAATGAGATACAACCATGACAAATCTTTAGCAGAGATTTACTGACATCAACCATGAGGTTATCCTAGGATTGGAGATGACTGCATAGCATCTAAAGCCTAAACCACATGACCAAAGATGTAGGCATGCCAAGCAGCTACTCCACCTGAAACCTTTAGCTGCTCAATGAGAACTTAGACTTAAGAAAGGGAATAAGCAACTTGATCGACAAAGACACAGGCCACGCACTACAATTTTCCCCCTTTCTGAACGGGCTACTTTCTACAATATAATACATACCCTTAAGATGAACAGGCCACTGGAAGATGTTAAGAAATAGTTGCTTTTTTATCTTTCAGAGTAATATATTAAAAGATGGAGATATTCTTGTCGGATTATAAAAATTGAATTTCTGATATTCTTCTGATATAATTTGAGAACAAGGTGGAAATTGTGTCAATCATTTGTCATGTAACATATTTGCCTAAAAAATGTATTATGTTATCTAACTGCATACAAACTTACAAAAATACTTGTAACATAATTTTCTACAGAACAAAGACTATATGCGTTAAATTCATGTTAATAATAGGGAGGAGTGTTTTAGGGACTAGCAAGTATGTTTAGTATGATGAAGTCCATGAGCCGCTGCCTGCTGTTGCTCTAAATCTTGTTAGACCTACTTCTGTAGAACCCCTGAATCCTTTATCCCCCTGAGGTGACAACTGATATCTAGCACCATATTTCAGCCGCATAATATGATTAGAGTAACTTAGAATAGGTTTAATTATTACATGGAAGCACAACCAAATACCACCTCTGGTCTCAAATATAAGGAAATTTAGAGATAGTTGTTTTGGTCCAAATTATAAGCAACAAATGTGGATGTCTAGTGCATTAAATAATTTTTTCCACTAATGTTCGTCATTAAATTAGAGTCAATGAGGATTTGAAATTAATTGAGGGAAGTTTGTGATTTACAAGGACCCATAATTGAGGGCAATTCTGGGGGAAAAATGTTTTGTGACAAATTTAATTAGCTTAACTAACTTTAACTATTTTTATTGGTCTGTATCAAGCAATTATTTATTTCTTATTTTTGAGACTGGAGGGAGTATATGTTTCTAGTTGGCACTTCCAAGGCATTTAAATGATGTATCAATAAATAGGGTGATGTGCATCTGAAGGGTCAAGATTAGCATAATCCTAAAAGAGTAAGGCAAACACCATGTAGCTGCTACCACAAGCTAGAAAACAAACATTAAACAATTCATAAACCAATCCTATAAACTTAATGAACAAAGCTTTAATACATAAGGATCTACAACTAGACATATGTCTGAAGTTTCTTGTGGATAAAAGTCATATGTAGCTGATGACAGTAAGCTTGGATATGAATTATATGAAGTGATTGACTAATAAGGAAAGACAACAGAAATATAATGAATGAAAAAACACAGAAAACAACCTGTTGCTTAGATATTGAAGAATCAGGTTGATCACTCTGTCAGGTAAATAGCCACCCATTCGAATGACATTCAACAGATTTAAGTGGCACTCCAAAATCTTCCCTGCATAATGCTTCTGAAACATTTGAGCAAAGGCTCTGTTTTCAAGGTTTTGTAGCTTCAGGTCCCCAAAACTGCGACATGATAAAGTAGACACCCATAGAAAATTAAAATCAATAACTCAGGCAGCAAAGCTCATATCTTTCAATTAAATGATCGAAACTTCAAACACACCGAGTGTACAGCCTGTTTAGAATGTGAACCGTCCATTTCTTCACCTTCCACCAATCCCATGATTTTCTAAGCTCAGGATCAGCAGGCTGAACTTCCAATGGGACAGGACTCTCCAATACATTTAAAAACAGCATCATCCAGGCATTAAAGACATTTTGATCAAACAACTGCTTTGGAATCTCCAACTGAATAAATTTAAACAATGAACCCAAAAATGCACATGTCAATTCTATGAGCTTACGCTGAGAAAAGCATAGATATAAATAAGGTGGCATCTATGCTATCTCAATTGTACAAAGAGATTTTTAAATAGAAACCTTCAAGAGAAAAGACAAATTCTAGGGAAAGGTTATTGCATACACATTGCGATAATCAAGATCAAGATTCACATAGCTCAAAAAGCTGGCACTTCTTTTTGTTCATTCCATATAGCTTTCTTCGTATTTAACATAAAGAATGTCCATCATCACACAATAAAAAAAAATGTTCTGATTTAACTTATTCTACATATAAAGATCTTTAGACAGCTTTCAATTCATTGATCAGTTTGTAGTTTGATTTAACAAGAGAGAAAGGGGCATCCTTCCAAGGGAGGGAGGAAGATAAAGATAGTAAGCCTCATCCTAAATGATGTTAAATTGCATTATTCACAGTCAACATATTGCAGCATTTTGAAAGACTAAATTTTGTCAGACTCTAATAAAAGGGAGAATCAAAGTAAAAGGATCGCTGTTTATACACATGCAACATAGATCCCAAACAAGGTTTGATCCACTGCATAGTGCCTAGCATGAAGCCCTTGTATGTAAGAGATACACATGAGGAGAGAAGAAAACGTACATAAATGGAGGACCAAAATATTTTACAGATAAGCTTGATTAAATCTGCTACTTCGAGTGATGGGTCAACAATCTGGACAAGCCTGCTAAATATATTCAGAAGTTGAGGAAACGTCTCTTCAACTATATGATGAACCGGTGTCCTCTCCTCATCTGACTTGAACCTGAAAAAGAAAAAGAAAAAAAAGGATAAAAACAATACTTTTCAGCAACATAAAAGGGACCAAGCAATATGACCAATTTGCTCAGGAACTATACAGTCCTTCAGTGATCATAAAAAAATACAAGCTCTTGTCAAGACAGGCAATGAAATATTTGAAAAATAGAAACCTCATAATAAGTTTGTATATCATAGATGAATATAACATAATAATTACATCAATTAAATATACATAGAGCAGGCTAATTAGGCTTATGAAATAACGCCACCTATTGTCTTATCTTATTTTACCTTTCATGACTGCAAATCTCGTCTTATTTTTTGCATTATAACCTTTCATTTATTTTCTTTAACAGCTTGAGAGACTCTTATAATACCAAGCAAAATGTTATTTTATATGTCATCAAAACAAAAATGTTATTTTATATGTTTTTTCTTCTATCAAAGATGCTTTCATCTCTTCTATTAAAAAATGGCGTACCCAGTGCCGAAGCTCCCACACCAGTGGGGTCTGGGGAAGGGTATACCTAGGCAGGCTTACCCGTGCTTTGCAAAGAGGTTGATTCAAACCCGGGACCTCCAGGCCACAGTGGAGAGACTCCACCATCGCACCAGACCCGCCCTTCAATTATGATATAGGATAGCACCATCTCTTCTATTATGATATTAAAATTGCAGAAGACAGAAATAACCATAAATATGCATGGTAATAAAGCAATCCAATCCAACCAGGACAAAAGCAGCATATTAAGAGAGGCTACAAGATGACGGCACCAAATCAATATTTAAAACTCAGGAAGAGACTTCTGTGGTTTAGAAAGGGAAAGAGTGCATAAGAGATGTGTAAGATAAAGAATATAAACATTAAGAAACTGAACTAGTAGAAAACAGACAAAAACAGAAAGTATATAAACTAAAAATAATCAAACCAATAAAATACAACTGCATTAACAGAAGCCATAAAATAAAGTGGCAAGCTTAACAACACAAAATATAATATTTATAACTCAGGATGAGATTTCTGTGGTTTGGAATGGAAGGGATACATCATATTTATTGCACCGCATTAGCAACTAGCAAGAAACAGTCACCGAAAGTAGGTATGTAAGTTACACCCCTTGTATTCTAATTGGAAACTCAAATTATAAACAATATTTACATAACACAAAGTCAGACAAAGGACAAATTCTTTCAATTGAAATAAGATTGTGTTTTAGACTTTAGAGAGACAAGCACAAACTTACTCATATTTTCTAGAAAGAATCCGGAGAACAAATAAGGCACCATAGACTTGTTGATCCCGTAAGTTATGTTTCACCCAGTCAAGAAGACCTGGCCACTGTACAGGATAATCTGAATGTATAATTGTCTTCAGGCACTCACCAAGTTGTACCCTAGACAACATTTAACCAAGGAAAGTCAATACAGTGAAGCAAAGAAAAAGGAAAATAGAAGAAATAAACACAAAATCCCCAAAGTTTAGACCCATGTGTCTTAATTGAATTACACACACACTAAAGTAAATTACAAGGGATTGCACGGTAAACACATTTCAACCAAAAAGTAAATAAAATCACAGTTCAACTAGTGTACCTTAACAAGGGAGGAACTTGAGTCACGAACACAAGAATGTGATCCCTCACCACTGCTTTATCACTCTGTGAGACCTTCTGCTGGGCATCTACATGAACCCAGAAAAGCATAATCAATCAACAAGGGGTCAATTTTCTGACTCTCACACATTTTCAAGTACATACCAGAATCATGCGGAGACCAATTTTTTGCAATGAAGTTCTTGAAATGAATACTAGCAACTTGCCGCACTCCCATATCACAGCTGTTGTCTACAATGATTTGCAACAGCCTCACAAGATGCTGAGGGGCATACTGAAACTGCATACGAAGAAAGCCTTATATATAAACTCCAACACAAATCAAATCATGCCACGAATACCATCAATTATTTCTCATGACAACAAAATTCACAAGTTAAAACAAAAGGAACACTGCTTTGGAAGTGAGTAAGTTCAAGCGCAGAAAATTCCAGGTAAAGATATGTAGCAACATACACGGTTTATTTATTAAACGACTTCTCGTGGGAAAAAGAAAATTTCAATAGAGTAAAAAAACCAAAAACCAACCACAATTCTGACCATAAAGGCAAAATTGAGTGCTGATAAAGCAAAGCAGAGGAATTCCAATAACAAAGAGATGCACCTGCTCAAGGCTTTGCTCGGCTGCCTTACGTTCATTAGGATTCGGGCTAAGAGCAGCTTGGAGTATAACAACCAGACTAGGAAGATCCATAATATCAACGATCAAAACCCCAACTGAATCAATATGAACCTTGTAATTACATATAGGGAAACAATAATTGTTAAAAATAATTGAAAATCTAAACCCTAGCTCCAAATTGATGACGAGAGATTGTTAGTGCTCTAGGGTTTAGATCAGCCAAGAAATAGCTGATGAAACAGAGTGAATATAGTTTGCGGAGTGACAAGGAAGCAGAGATAGAGCAAGCACAAAGCACTAGGGTTTACGGGTTTTTAGTTTTAACTTTGAACCAATTTAGTAAGCTAGATTTTAGATTACCTTATGGATAACTAATGGTAAGAATAAGTGTTTATTTATAATGAATTACAAGAATGAATGGTTAGGTTAAAAGTGATATATGTTTGGATATTAGGATTTGAGTGATTGTTAGGTGGATAATGAGAAGAAAAGGTAAAATAAGTGATTATGTGAGGATAAGTGATTATCATAAATAAAAAAAATTAACTTCTTCTATAAACACTTATTTGAAGTATAAGTACTTATTGAAAAGTCATTTGCACTTGATAACTTTTTATATAATCACCTGTTTGTTCCCATAAGTGCTTATTTATACTATCAAAATAGGCACTAAATAGCAATGCGTTGGCTAAAATTTTACAGCCAATATGAGTTGGGAAATGTGATGAGAAGATTGTAAATAAATTAATGTAATGTGATAATAATCATAATAAGTTTGTTTGGTATAATATTTAAAAATAAGGAAATAATTTTTTATTAAATAAAAAATATAAATAAATGTGGAAGCACATTTTTACCCCTAGTTAAAAAAAAAAACTCTCCTTATCATTCTCATTCCCCAGCAGTATAACCATTGCCATCGCCACTCATCCACACCAGTGTCCGTTCGACAACATCATCACACCACCATCACATCTTCCTTCCTCTTCAACCTCAAACTAGTAAGAAAAAGAAAAGGAAGTCGAAGAATATACAGCAAACCCAAATTTGCAAATAATGGTGAGTTCGAACCAAGACCTTCCTTCCTCCTCAACCCTCGAAAATGATATGTGAATGATGAATGATGATGGAGGACTAAGGTTTGGAATGATGATCCACAAAAGTTGCAAATCGAAGGCATCATGGGTTTGAAGCAAATCTAGAACGATGATGGAGGATGAGGAGATGACAGTGATGGTGGATAACGTGGTTGATGGTGGCAGTAGAAATAATGGCGACAATGACGCTATTGACAGTGGAGGAGACAACAGCAGGCAAGTTAAAGGTGGAGGGAGGAAGGGAGGATATGTCGATGAAAAAGAAGGACTAAGAGTACTAAAGTCATTGACCATCCCTTCACAGCACCATGATCCCTTTCACATAGCAAAATGGAAATAATCTCTTCACATCAATTGAGGTGATTAGCTTTACTTAAGTGAAATTGCCCACCCAACCAAACATATCATTTCATGTGATATAAAGACCATCACTTCACATAATCCCCCTATGTAAGAGGATCAAAGGGCTTTTAAGGATTTCGTTTATGTTTGATGCTCGAGCAAATAAGTTAAACCAAGGGTTGGTTTAATATGTATAATGAAAGTAGGTTTTTCTCCTCGCGCCTACACCATACATGGGATAAGAAAAAACTTTATATTTATCAGATATGATACGAAAAAGAAAAGTTTGAATCATACCTATTAAAATATACATATGCTAAATTAGATAATTGTAGTTGTAATTAAAGATAAATAATGACGGTAAAATAAAAATAATAAAAATAAAAATAATAAAAATTAACTTTTACTAATAAAAAATATCTTTTATGCCTTGGAGCTTATTTGACATATTATATAAGATAAAATCTAATAATAGAAAGATCATGGGATAAAACCTTATAATATAATAGTTGATAAACTTTTAATTCAACATAGTTGTATGAGATAATGATACTATCCTATGTTTGATCACATATTTCCTACCACATAGGATAAGTATTAACTCTCTTGACATAGCCAAAAAAGAAAATGATAAAATGCCCTTTACTTTAAGTTTAAAAAAAATGGTGAGTAAAAGTCATACTTAATTTAAATTCATGTCCTCATTTGATTCTCATGAAAGAATATGTTCATTTTAATGTATAAAATTGCAATAATGTACAAGACTATGATGTATGATATTAATTTATGCATTTTATCAAAAAAAAAATTTATGCAATTAGATTTTATGTTCTTTAAAGTAAAAAAGAAGTGATAGAAAGAAACCTTGAGAGGCTTTGAATAGGAGCTTTTGCTAAGGTTTCTTTCTCCCAAGTGTTTCACCAAGGTGTTCGTGTTCAACTATCTCCTCCTTGTGTGAGCTTTCTAATCTTCGATTGCATCCATGCTTGGTGTTTCTTAGCTCCTCTCTCCTCAGCTTCTATGAGGTGAGAAGGTGTCCATGGTGTGTGCGTGTGGTAAGTTCGGTTGTCTGAGTTAGTACTTGGGACATTCTAGAAAGTCTTGTGGTCTTAGTTGTGACTTCGATTTATGTGATAATGTGCATTGTGTTTGGGTAAGGTTTTATGCGTTTCGGTCCTTTTTCTTCTCGTTTTTAGCTCTGACGTTTTGGTCTTCTATTGCTATGTTGTGGTTTGTGGTTTGGCTCTTTTCTAGGCTTGATGGTTGTTTTTAGGGCTTGGTTCTTTGCATTTTGCTTATATTGAATGAAATTTCTGTATCTTGGCAAAAAAGAAGTGGTAGAAAAAATTAGTTGTCGTTTAGAATGATAAGATGAATAAGAAGTTAAGAACTTGACACATATTCAATTAGAACATAAGTTTAAATCTTGCCACCAATATAAGAATTTTGTTGGTAGAAATTATATAAATATCTCTATAAATGCTTTTTGAATTGTGAAATAAAACTTATTTTGATCATAATGAGCTTTCATACCAAGCTTAACTAAATTTTTAGTTGCCAAAAAAAATTATTGTAGATTTTATTTTTTTCTTTTTACTTAGTATATCGGGTGTCTTAAACTTACTCAACTTTAACTGAAAGAATTATAGAGATTTAGAGTAATTCAAATTGAGTCGAATAAAATCATAAATGAGGCGGTAAAATTGTACCACCAAATATCTAATGGGGCTGCATTCACCAGACTCGAACTCAAAACCTCTAGTTAGTGCAACCCTCTCTAAATTGAACCAAGCATTTTGGTAATATTATAGATTTTGATTTTTGTGTAAGAGAGATCATGCCAAGGTATCAATCTAGAAACAAGGAAGCATGAATAATCTAATTCATTTGTCCAAACCTTTGTTAAATTTATTGGGCTTAGCACAAAAGTTTACATAGACATTTGGGGCTTATGGGGCTTGGACTTTATATAGACATTTGGACCTTATAGTTTGTTAGAAGTTATTTTACCTGATTATAAATCAGCATAAATCATTACTTTTATCTAAGTCCATACGTTTGATTTTATATTCTTGTTATTTTTAATATGGATTAGGCTTTCTTGTAATAAATAAATTACCTATCTTACTTGGGCAAAAAATCTATTTATGTTTCCTTTGAACTGAACTTTCAAGTGTTTGGCCAAAAAAAAAAAGAACTGAACTTTCAAGTAGAAATGGATTACTGATCCTATTTAGACTAGAAATCCATGTTAGGTTAGACTTTTTAGCTTTACCTCATTAATTATTAGGGTTTTATTTAGTTTTCTTATAAACATTTGCATGCACAATTTTTTGCAAATGAATAGAGATTTAAATGAATTGTGAGTTTTTAGAAAGTGAGTTAGATATTCATTTTAGAACTATTATTTTTTTTTGGCCAACAATTTTAGAACTATTATTGAACTTATCATTGTTGAGTATTACTTTTATTTAAGACCATGTGTTTAGCTTTATATATATATATATATAATTTTTAGTACATGGTTGAATCTTACAAAGATGAATATTTTTACTTTGGTTGTTACTATTAATATAAATCATGCTTTTTTATTGTAAATGTATCACTATTCCTATTTGGACTAAGAATCACCATATCAATATATATATATATCTAATAATCAAATTTATAGCAAATCATATAATTCATAAATTACGAATAGTGTGACTCATTCCTTATACTCCATATAATATACAAAAACAAATGTGGCTAATTTATATTTTTTTTATTGAGCTGTCACGATTAAATGAGTTACTAATTACTAATCCGAAATCCATTTTAGTTTCATTTTTAATTGTCAAGTGTGAATGGATTGATCATATCTGGACTAAGAATCTATGTTAGTTCAGGTCATTAACTTCGGCCCATTAGCTATGAGGCGCGTAAATAATGTTGTCAGCTAGATTAGAGATTTGAGTAAATTTTGAGTTTTAAAAAGTGAGTTGCTTTCTTCTCTTACTTCTTCTAAGAACTATTATCCAATTTATTAAAGATAATCTATCTTTGTGGAGTTTAACCATAACATGAGGATCCTTAGAGCATGTTCTTCAAGGATTTCAATCTTCTAATTAATATGATTTTTTTCTTAGAAATGATGCAGTATAATTCAATTTTGTATTGATTTGAGGTATTTATTGTCTATGGGCTCATGTCCAATGGAGTAATTGAATATTTCACTTAGAAAGCTTGAATAAGAGAGACACACTGACACACAAATGGAGAAATGATAAATAAGGTCTCAACATAAATAAGTGATGGGTTGAAATTATGAATGTTAAAAATTCGCTTCAAGGATTAGAAATATAATATGAGAAAACAAAAATGCTTCCACTAATTTATCCAAAATTTGGCTGATAACTAAATTCTTGAACAATTACATTGCTTGATTTCTCCCTTTTTGAAAACTAAATTCTTGAACAATTACATTGCTTGATTTCTCCCTTTTTAAGTTATGACTTTTGTCACTCCTTCATCCCTCCAATTTATTTGTTAGAAAATAAAAGTGGCAATTGTCGGGACACCTAATACGAATGATAACTTCAAAATCATTAAGTGCAACATTCCAAAAATTATATATGGAATTGTTAGAGACTGGAATCAAAATACAAAGGGACCAACTTCAAGCAATTCTATATTTGGGGCTTAAGAATAATACAGCGGAATTTAGGGGAATAGTGAAAGAAATTAATAATTAATAATTTAAAAATATAATTTTAAAAATAACATTGAGTATTATAATAAAGAAATAAGCATATATACGATAGTTATAACAAGATTAATTTATAATTATCTATATCCATACAATTTAACATTTTACTCCTTTTAGATTAAACCTTTCCGAGAGCAAGACATATCGTTTCTCCTAATTCTAGTCTTCTTTTGCGAGCTAGAAGACAGGAGAGTAAGTTGTAATAATGCTACAAGAAGGAATGAAAGAAGAAAATGTTAAGGATTTGTATAAGATTTCTATACTATCAAGTTTTCTTTTGTTATTAACAAGTTATTAAAAAAATTAGAAAACTTATATACTTTTCCTTATGTATTGCACTGGAGTAACCGAAATTGGAGGAAGAATTAAAATGGGACAAAGTTTGAAATTAGAAACAGAAAAGCATCATGCGCGTGGTGAGATGTAGGGCCATTGCAGTAAGACACTCATGACAAATTTATCAATTTCGAGCCGGGAGGTCTCACGCCGCGGCGATATTGATGCCGCTGTGGAGCAAGTTGCGAAAAGTGTTTAAATCAGAATGCGAACCAGTCAGACGAAGAAGAAGAAATTGAAGAAGAACAAGGGAGCTTTATTAGGGCAACGAATTTTCAACCTTGAGAGGCAATTTTCAGACCCTAGAAACTTGTTTCTCAGTTGATATGTGGATCTAGTCCCTTCATTTTCCTTTTTCTCTTCAGTTTTGGGATATTTTTATTGGTATGCATGAGAACTCAGGTTTGGTTGAATTCTACTAATTAAAATGGCTGTACAAGGATCAATGAAGTGTTGTTTAGTGCTATTAAAGATTGGGTATGAGTTTAAGAGGGATTATGCATGAATATGCTAAACCTTAGCTTGAATTTGAGTAGGGGAGCTTGAAATATGAACCATATATGAATGAATGGTTGTCTGGGGTTTATTGGTGTACAATTATGCTATTGGAACAATGTGTTAAGTTAGGATGGTTGAATTATGAGTTATGGATTGACATGTGTGTTATATTAATTAAAGGTATTATGATGTTGTAGTGTATAAATAGTTAATTGGAAGTGTGTGGTTCATGGTTGGTGCTTTGGAGGCTTGGCAAGTGCCTTGTGTGAGTTGTTTCGGCAATTTGAGATAATCGGGTGTATATATACATGTTAATTATTGGTTTTGTGTTTATATATATATATGCATGTTTCTTTTCATACCACGGTATTGTTGTGTGTATGTGGTTCCTTTTCATATTGTGGTATGTACATGGCTAGTAGAGGTATGTGAATTCTGTCCCTTGATGCTTGTGTGTGCTAGTGAATAATATGATGTTATGTGTGTGTGTGTGTATGCGCGATTCTATAGTATGCCCACATGACAACATTTTAGCATGACATTGAGGATGATTAGGATAATGATGATGATTGCATAGTAACATAGACATGTGGCATGACATTAAACATTATTACTGCATTGAGCATAGTGAGATATGGTGGGCGGGGTGGTGATGATGAGATAACGTATGATGATGATATGATATAATGATATATGATATGATGATGTGATGATACATCCTCGCCACTAAATCTTTTCTTATGGTCAAGAGAATTAGGTGGCAGTGGATTGCACCTTTCTAAATCACCACTAATTCCGGTGGTCTAGGGGAAAGAGAACCACGGTCCAAGTATTAGCATGACTATTGGTTGGGTTATACTAGTGTGAGGTGAGCTTGGTGATGTCCCAGAATCAGTTTTCACTAGTTGTTGGATGGGAATCACTTATTGAAAATGTTATGTGATGACATTAGCCCGTGGTTCTAGCTGTATATGAGGGATACATATTTACCATGACATTCTGTATTGCATTACACTATATGCATATATGTATATATATATTTGTGGATATTGTAAGGTTTAGTATAACATAAGTTTTGATGATGACAAATATATAGAGTAATAAGAAACAAATGCATCATATGTATCTGACATATATAATGTTCCTTAAAAAGTAAAATGTGCATTAGCATGTATTTAATTATGGTTATAATGTATATATCATGCTATGTGCAAATATATCCGCTGACTTTTACAATGAATAATAAAGTTGGATATATAAACTGAACTAACTACTTGGTTTGTAAGTGTAATATATTAAATGTAGGTTGGTCCAAGTAAGAAGAATGAGCATTGGAATATAGAAATGGAAATCAATATCATGTCTCACTCAAGAAAGAAGAAAAGAAATGATGCTCTAAAAATGGAAGATCAGAAGGGAGCATGCCAAGAAGAAAATGACCAAGTGGAAGTGGAACTCAATATTTAAAGACCTAGTCACTATGTATATTTTGTTTTCACTTAGATCTTAAGGTGGGATTAATCTTTGAAAATTACTTAATCTTATTACCATATGTTTTAAATGAGTTAGATTAAGTAAATCTGACGTTAACATATGTTAGATTTGAAAAACTCTGACTAACAGACAAATTTTGAGAAGTTAAACTTCATATACTTTGTGAAAATACGAACTTTGCTGACTGAAATTTGAAGTTCCAGAGATATCACCTCTAACAAATAAATTTCAAGTGTTGAAATTTGAATTTCAAGTCAAGCATAGTTAGTAAAATGTGCAAAATTTGTCTGAAGTCATGACAAAGTTCATCTGATAATTAAGCACTAAAAGGGTTCAAAAAAGTTCCCTCTGACAGAAGAATTTTGAATTTCAAAATTTGGACTTTAAAATAAAACTCAATGATTTATAATTACATTTAATTAACTCAAGAAGTTTTGGGTATTAAAGTAATATATCATTACTTTTAAACATAGTAAAATTTGGTTTTCAAGAATCTAGAGTTTGACCTTTGATGAGTATTTTTAATACATCTCTCAAAATACATATGGCTTTGATGTAAAACTTATTTCATATGAAACTAGACTTAATAAGCTTTTCAAACAAGGTTATTTCACTCAAAATAAAGGTCATATGAAAAAGTTATGGTCATTTAAAATTGAGTAGTAAGATATGGATTTTTAGTTTTAACCTCCTATCATTATTTTGATCATATCTCACAGAATACATTTGTTTTTGAAGTGAAACTTGTTGCATTTGAAAGTATACATTGAGAGCTTTCCAACCATAGGTCATTTGCTTAATTTGGAGTTAAAATGAGAGAGTTATAGCTTCTACAAAATTGTCTATAGTGTAAAGTTTGAAGTTACGGAGGTTCTACCACTGATAGACGAATTTCGGGTCTCCGAAATTCGAATTTCGAAGAGAACCTTTGTGCAATGTTGAGATTGCCACTAATAGATGAATTTTGGCTTTTGAAATTCGAACTTCAAGTCTAACAGACAAATTTTGGCTTTCAAAATTTAAATTTTGAAACTCTACAATGTGAAAATACTTTTGGAATAGCCAATAGACGTATTTCCACATCTAAAATTTGAACTTCAAGTCTAACAGATAAATTTTGGCTTTGAAAATTTGAATTTCAAATCCCCAAAATGTGAAAATACTTTTGGAATAGCAAACAGACAAATTTTCACATCCAAAATTCGAATTTTGAAAGGAAGAACTTGTGCTATATTGAGTTGCTCACTGACAGACGAATTTTGGGTACCAAAATTCGAACTTCAAAGGCACTGTAGCAATATGGAACAATTATTCATATTTACTAGAAGAACTTTAAACTCGAAAATTCGTATGTTCCAACATAGAAACATTTGTCAAAGATGAAAATTCGAATTTTGCTTTAGAACAGACGAACTTCGTTGTTAAATGTTAAAGTCTTTAACTTATGGTCCCTGCAAAATTCGTCTGTTGACACCCAAAATTCGAATTTCAGAATGACAATGCATTAAATGTGGTTGGTGAATGACTAGTTTTACAAAGTAACCATTGGGTAACGTCTCTAACGACTAGATCTTGTGTCTAATATCTAGTTACACCATAAATCTATAAATAGAATATCATTTGAACTTATGGGTAATAATCTTAAGAGAGTTTATGCGAAAATGCTGCAACAATTTGTAAAATCTTTCTATCTCAACATTGTTTGAAAAATCCACCTCAATAGAGTGAGCCTTCAACGTATTATCTACTCTTCAAGAGAGTTTTCATTCTGTAAACATTTCTTTCTACATATTCTGGGTAGAATCTTAGTGTAGGGAAATACTAAGGGATTTACACATCTTATTAGGGTGTGGGGAGAGTGGTTTCACAAGTGCCTACTGAAACTTGTGGGATGTACTGAGATTTCACAGGTGCCCGGATCAAACCTATAGGATATAGTTGGAAATCCCAAGTGATGGCTTGGGGACTGGATGTAGGTCAAGTGGTTAGGCTGAACCAGTATAGATTGTTATGTATTATTCTTCATCTTGTCTATTCAGTTGCTGCACATAACTCTCTCTGTTTATCTCTGTTTTGCGGCACCCTTAGTGAAATTGGGTTGTAATTCAAAAAGAGCAAAAATCTTACATCACCTAATTCACCCCCCTCTTGGGTGACCAGCTAACCTAACAGATATCTGTTGTATGTTATGTGTTTTTCCGATTACTGGGACTTTGTCTCACACTCTCAATGGTTAACATTTTGGAAGAAAAGTCTAGTACTAGTCCAGAGAGGACTAAGAAGTCTTAGCTCTCCTTCACACGGGAATATCCAAGTGTACTAGTAACTATGTGTTATTCAGTTTATGTTATATGTTGTGCCAAGTAGTTTAGTATTATGTATTCTGCCTATAGGTTGTATTACGGGGAGTATTGCTGGTATGTGGTATGATGTTATTATGTAGATGATGATGAATGGTATGTTTGGGTGTGGCTTATGCCAATTTTGTGGTTTATGTGCATGTGATGTGATTATGGATCCCCGTATGGGTCATGCTATGATGATGCTTGTATTAGTGTTTTGTGTAGGCCTAGTGTGTTATATTTGTGAGTCCAATGCAGTTATTGGGCCTATATGTGTGAAATCAGCATCTAATCCATTGTGTTGATTTGGGATTCAAGAGGGTCATTTAGGATTTGGGGTTTTGGCCATGACGATACTATTGAGGCCCTGGCTCCAGCCCTGTTTTTCACTGTTTGGTCAATTTTTGGTTGTGTTTAGTGGTTTTTGGGATTGTTTGTCATTAGGTTGTTACATACTTTTTGTATTATTTTTCAATTAAAATTTAACATGTAGATTTTTTTAATACATCATAGATCTAATTATAAATCAGATACTTGATGGTGTTAACTCGTGAAATTTAAAAAAAAAATCAAAATTCCATATTCTAATTCCTAAATCACAGTGAACGAATTCCTCTAACAGCTTGTTTGGTTCATTCACCAAGGAGGGCCTGTGGGGGGATCTTTTTTACATCACCTGAGGAAGACACATTTGGTTGGAAGAAAGTAAGGGGAAGGACTTCACATAAGTGATCATGATCACCCAAATTTATGTGAAGCAGATCACCTTGATTTTTGTAGGTGAAAGGCCTCACACTAGTATGAAGTAGATTAAAATGACATTTTTGCCCTTATGATCCTATTTCTTCATCTTCTTCCTCGATGGCAAGCCCTTCCACCAGACCACCATCTCAACCTCCTCCATGGTCGACATCTCGGCCACCACCACCAAGCTCCTCCAGATCCAATTGCACCAAGCACCACAGTCATCCATCATTGTCGACCTTCCCTCTCTCACCTCCATGTCCACTGTCGTACCATCATCATCACAAATCGTCACTGGCCAAATTGTCACATCCTCACAGATCTGTGTTTGAACTCACAAGGGTCGCAACACTATCATCTGCCATCGTCTTATAGTTTCAAAGGTTGCAGCCCTATTGTCGTCTCCTCTTGGCTCGAAACAATCCGGATTCAAAGCCATCGCACCATCATGCTCAGTGGTTCGAAGCCATCGTACCACCGATCTGATTTGTGATTTGGCCGATGATGACTTTGCCGCTGGGGAAAGAGAACGGCCAGGAGGGAGGGAGATTTTTTTTTTTAATTTAGGGGCAAAATAGACATTTTATATTTATCTTATACTTTTCTTTAAATAAAATATAAACGTCATCTCCCAATATCTAAATATCATACCAAATAAACCCCATGTAATTATCATCACATTACTTCCCTTCACACCATTCACATTACATCACCTAACCCCCTAGTAATTGAACTAAACAGGCCCTAATGCTCCATCAATTGTCAACCTTCATAGCTCATCATTCCAAATCTCCATCTCCATTTCTTCACCTCTAAAGACATTCATATCCCCAATCTTCATAAACAGTCCTTGTACGAATCCTCCATATTTGATGTCTTGTCCACTTTTTTTTTTTCTAACTTCTCACTAATTGGTCCTTTCTTGTCCTTATTCATAATCATAGCCCCTCAATCTCTATCCCTTCATCCGCGTCTTCCATCCTTCCTCCATGGACCACCCTTTTCCCTCCATCCACAGCCTTTCTCTCCTTTTGCCGCTTGCTCACTCATCGCACTTGAAAACCTTCGATATCAAAGTTGTTTTACACTTAATTTTCTTTTTAAATTTAACAAATTAACACCTTTAACACTTTAACACTATTAAGTATATAGTTAATGACTGAATATATGATGTGTCAAAAAAATCTACATGTAAAATTTTAATTGAAAAATAGTACAAAAAGGCATACAAGCTTTTTCTATTAAACATTGAACTAACCATTAAATCGATCAAAGCATTAGTCTATGTTTCATTAGTTTGATTGTGGTCAAATTGGTTGTCATTAATTTAATATATTTTCAATTATATACTAATTGTTAGTAAGTTTATATTTATATTACATACTAACATATATTTTTAATTCAATACATTTCTAATTATATGCCATTGTATTTTTAATTATATATTTATTTTGTGAGCACATATTTCTAATTATATATTAACTGTTCACTTTTATGTAAGTTTTACTTGTAAGAATTTCAAGATAGTTGACTGCCATTAATTGACAGCTGGAGGCTATTGACTAGCTGCAATTAACCAGTGGCTAAGTGTCGACAATGGTGGGTGGGGGAGGAGGAGCAAAAGTAAGGACACTTTGATAATCCTATATTATAATTTATTTGATTTAAGAACCAAACAGTCTGTTTTTATATATTTTTTTTCAACTTATGGTCTTAATGTATAATTAAGTTTTGATATTACCATATTGGTTTCAAAATTTGATTCCCAAGAGAAAAAATAGAGGTTGACACACATAATTGGTTTTCTTTTATATTTTATGAGAATGACATGTTGGGTTGCAAAATTTTTGGATGCGGCTATATTTTCCTGCATCCAAACAAAAATTGAATTGCATTGCTCTCTTGCTTGCCACTAAATCTTTCTATGGCATTGTAATACTATGACAATAAGCTATAAAATATTGATACTTCAAAAAATTATATGCATCCATATTTGATACATAATACGATATGATACGTATTCTGTATTTATACATATGTATCCATTTGTATTGCATCAAATTTTGACATTAAAATAAGACCATTTTGAATTTTTAAAGTAAGATAGAAAAATAATCTCATAAATATTGTAAAAATTTAATTTTTATGCTTGTTTTTTTTAAAAATGATGTTTCCTTGTTAAGAAGAAAAAATAAAGATTTTATGTATAAGTTGTTATAAATATTTATGATTTATTTCAATATTTATACTGTAGTTGTTAGAATGTCTAATACTTAATTTTTCTTTTAACAAGTTGATTTATTAATTATATATATAAATAATTACATAAATAATATTATATATGTATAAATAATATTGCTCCCCATTGCCGCCACCAATTTCCAATCACCAACCACCATCATCCGCCATCGTCGATTGTTGATCATCGGCCGCTAACCACTAGCCGTTGGTTATCACCATTAGCCACCGACTCATTCAGTAAAATAAGTTGCATGAAAATGTCATTTATATAAGTTATTTTTATTAATGTAATATAATATAAATTAGTTATATTAGTAATATGGGTATTATAGTTTTGATCAAATAAATAAGTTTTCTCTCCTCTCTATTTTCTCTTTTCATCCAAATATAAGGGGAGAAAATATTTTACGTCCAGTTTTCTCTCCCTTCCATTTTCTCTCATTCCATTTTCTCCCTTCATCCAAACAAAGCATTAAAGTGATTGTAGTATTATTTTAACTATATCTAGAAATATATAGTTGAATTATTATAGGAATACTATTATGAAATAATTTAAAAGAAAATTAGGCTTTAATACCAATATAAGATAAAGAACTAAAAAGCAAAAAATAATTGTAATACAAGATTTTATTTCACAATAAAGCTTACGAAGTCAGAGAGGGCGGAGAAAGATGAAAATTAAAGAAGACTTGGAAGGCAAAGGTGTAGGAAGGTGAAATGAAGTGAAGTCTAGTGAAGTTGAGTAGGCCTTTCTAGATATTGCAATGAGCTTTTTATAGATGGTCCTTCCTAGCATCTTATTACATTTCATCTTCATTTTCATTTCATGTACCATAAATAAATTCCTTTTGGATTGTCTTCTAACTTTATCATGCTTCAAAGACAATTATTATGTCTTCTAACTTTATCATGCTTTAATGACAATTATTATTGGATTCCATATTTTCCTCATGATAACATATTCTTTCTTTTTTCCTTTCGTTGTTGTCTGCTTTCTTTTGCTATTTTTTTAATCTCTTTTTCTTTTTCTTTGTTCTCAAAGTTTCTTTCCAATCTTACTATCCTCTTTCTTTTTGTTTTTTTTTTCCCTCTAATCAATGTTTCTTTTTATCTTTCTCCCTTCATCCAAACAAAGCATTAAAGTGGTTGTAGTTATCATTGCAATTTTGTAGATCTTTTTGGAATAATTTTTATTATATTTCCCTCTTTAGGTGGTATTTTCTCATTTTTAATTGACATAAAAAACTATTCAAAATCCCGAAGCTTAAAATGTTAAAACTCAAAATTTTTTCTTGGAAAAAAGAACTAAATTTGTTTAAAATGGTAAATATTTATTTTTTAAATCTAGAGTATGAGATTTAAAAGGATTTTAAAAAAGTTATCATAAAATTATTTAAAATATTATTTAAATTTATAGTTTTTAAAAAAAATTAATAACAATATCAATATTTATTTCTTGGGCTCCATGTTCATTGCTTTAATTTTTCTCTATACTTTTCAATAAAGTTTAAATGTTAAAGAAGTATGCGTGTGTATGATTTTCTAAAAGAATTTTTTAATTCATTTTATATGATTATTTTTAACTTATTATCTCTTTTCATGGCCAATTAGACCCTATTTGGTACATAACAAAGTTATTGTGCATTAAAAAAGATGAGGGATTTCATATGTGACAAAGTGAAATATTGGTAGGTATGATTTTCAATGCATGATTGGTTTCCACAGTTAAAAAATGTAACTATGAAATCAAGGTAAAAATGTCAAAAATACTCTTGTTAGATTATTCTCTAATTTTTAATCTAAATGTGAGGAGTAATTTAGCCTTTTTTTCAATTTAAATTATTTCCTAATTTCTAATATGAACGGGTGCATAACTAGTTTCTCACTAAAATAAAATATTTTACTTTTATTCCTTCCTCTATTGCACCAATACTTTTAAAAAGAAGACGTACTCGTATCGGATATGTATGGGATACGATATTCATATCGTATTTCACGATACATATCATATATATATATATATATTTAGTTTTCCTTCTTCAAAAAGTTATAAAAATAACTTAGATTTATAAGAAAACTCAATTTTTGGTTTTTTATTTTAGATATTTTTATAGTACTTTTAAAATACTTATTCAAAACTCAAAATATTTTATATTTTATATTTTTGATACATTAATTTGTTGACTATACACATATCATTTTTGTGTGAATATCTCTCATATATGTAACATCCAAGATTTTATGATTTGTTTGAATTCTGATTTAGAGATTAACTGCATAATTGGAATTAAAAGAGCTTAAATATCTTATGTAAATGAAACCAGGGACTAAATTGTAAAGAATGATCAGGGTTCAAATGGCAAAGAAAATTGGATGGCATAATTGTAAATATTAATTATTTGCAAAAAGACAAAAAGAGAAACATAGATGTCATTTCCTCAAACAAATTATTTGTTTAGCATTTGCTAAGACTAATTATAGGAGATGATTCAAGAAAATTATCGTGAGAAATAATACTCTAATAAGTAAAACCAGAAAATAGATGGGCAGAAAATTAGCCTGAAATTCCATAATCTGTAAATTAATAAGAATTAGAAAATAAGTCCGAATCAGGAAACTCAGATATATTATGGCATAAAAAGAGATATATTATGGCATAATATATCTGAGTTTCCTCATCCAAATTTATTTTCTAATTCTTATTAATTTACAAATTATGGAACTTTGGATAAATTTTCTGCCCAATATTTTATTTTCTGGTTTTACTTATTAGAATATAATTTCTTACGATAATTTTCCTAAATCATCTCCTATAATCAGTCTTAGCAAATACTGCACAAATAATTTATTTGAGAAAATGACATCTATGTCCCCCTTTTTATGTTTTTGCTAATAATTAATATTTACAATTATGCCATCCAACTTTTTTTGCAATTTGGTCCTTGATCATCCTTTGTAAGTTAGTCCCTGGTTTGATTTACATAAGATATTTAAGCTCTTTTTATACAGTTAATCTCTAAACCAGCACTCAAACAAATTATAAAAATTTCAATGTTACATTTTTCTCCCTTTTAAATAAAATTTCGTCCTTGAAATTTGGAACATACCTTTTCTTAGAATAGTTCTAAATATTTTTGTCTCATGTCATCCTCCATTTCCCAAGTGGCTTCTTCAGGAGATAAACCTTTCCAGACCATCTTTACCAGAGGGATATTCTTGTTTCTCAGCTGCTTGACTTGAAAGTCAATAGTTTTTCTGGTTTTACCTCATAAGATAGATTTTCTTACAAATTAGCATATTCATATTCTATAATATGAGAAGGGTCTAGCTGGTATTTCTTCAATTGGGAACCATGGAAGACATTATGAATTTGGCTTAGATTTGGAGGTAATGCTAATTTGTAGGCTACAGGTCCGACTTTAGAAAGGATTTCAAAGGGTCCAATATACTTTGGGCTAAGTTTTTTACTTTTCAGAGATCAACCTACTCAGGTTGTAGGGGATACCTTGAGAAAAACGTGATCTCTTTCTTGAAATTCTAACAACTTTCTTCTCCTATCAAATAACTCTTTTGTCTACTTTGAGCCATTAACAATTTCTTTCTTATTAATTTAATCTATTTGGAGGTCTGATCTACTAAATCTGGACCTAGTAATTTCCTTTCCCCAAGTTCTACCCAACATAAGGCAGACCTGCACTTCCTTCCATACAAAGCCTTATAAGGAGCCATCTCAATACTGAAATGATAACTATTATTGTAAGCAAATTCTGCCAATAGCAAGTATGTATCCCAGTTTTCTTTCATTTCCAAAACACAAGCTTTTAGCATATCTTCAAGAGTTTGAATGGTTCTTTCTGTCTGCCTATCAGTTTGAGGGTTGTAAGCTGTGCTAAATCTTAACTTAGTACCTAAAGCCTTTTGCAAGGATGTGCAGAAATTTAAAGTTAACCTTGGATCTCTATTTGAAATAATGCTACTGGCTATACCATGAAGTCTAACTATTTCTTTATTGTAAGGCTATGCTAATTTATCTAAGGTACACCAGAGCATCAGATGATTAGGTCTAAATCATGTTATTGACATTTTTGGTATTAGAACAAAGATTTAGGTAAGGACAACCCAAAACTTATAGCTTAAAAAAGCATTTGGTTGTATAGTTAGGATTGATAGTGATGAGTTATTGTTTTGAGGACAGGAAATATGTCTTCTAGCAGTAACACTCCTATCTCTAATCACAATAGGTGGATTGAAGAATCATTTGAATCCACAGAGGAAACTTCTTGTCCCATGAATGGTAATATAGTACCAAATCTCAATTGGGATGTACTGGAAGTTGAAAATCTAACAGATGAGGATTTAGAAGACTACCCTGAGTTGTCAGAAGATATGGCAATGGAAGAAGAAGAAGATGTAGTAGGTGAAGAAGAACAAGAGGAAGAAAATGAAATAGATCAGGTAGTTCATGAGATGGAATCAACAAACCAGAATAATGAAGCACTAGATGAGGACCTGATGGTACCACAATTATGTCTTGAAGAACTAAATAATATAGATAGAGATGAAACTCCTTTTTATTATGATACAGAAAGTAATCTGAGGTGGTCCATCGGACGACTCTTCGTACATAGGTGGAATCTCGTTGAACCACATGAATAGATGCAGCTCTTTCTAGCAATTATAAGAATCCTCAAACATTGAGAAACTAGAAAATGAGCTTACTATCATGACTCCATTTGGGTTGATGCAGTATTAGATGTGATACCAGACGATAACTTCTGGACCCTCATTAAGATGAGAATTAGAAATGATGAAGAAGGTTAATCCTTAGAGGAATGTTTGGATGAACTTAAGGTCCATGAACGGAGAAGATGGGCCAAAGAGATGCAAAGAAACATTAGGAGATGATACTGGACACTTAATGCAGAAGAAGCACCAAAGCAAGAAGTCCCAAACAATGACTTAGAGGAAGTAGCATCAACCAACAGAAACCCACCAGAAGAAGACGTAATGGTTCATGATGCTGGCAACTCTCAGGATACTGATGAAAGCTCCACATCATCTTAGAAAGAGATAAATATATGTTTAGTTAGTAATGTGACAAGGGACTACAAATTTTGTCACTGTAAATAGAGTAGTTCTAACTAACTAAGTTCGAAGGCAGAATGAAATGTTATGTAACATATATGGATACTTGATATAAAATATCTGGTATAATGAATAAATGACTATATTATATGTTATGGTGAGAAATAGATCCTTGTTTATTGTGAATAGATAAAATGGTGAACATAAGAGGAGGAAGACCATCAACAAGAGGATGAGGAGGACCTCAAGTAGATCCTTTACAGGTGATCCTTAATCAGCTCAACCAATAGTAGCAAGCAATAGAACACTTACAAGAGGTTGTAAATACCCAAAGAAATGTAAATCTACCACCATAACAAAATCCACCAAGACAACCTAGCCCGCCAAGAGTACAAGAATTTGATCAACAACAAGTGCTAATCCAATTCTATAAGCATCAGCCTCCCTCATTTGATGGAAAGTTTGATGTACAGGTAGTTGAAGATTGGATTGCTAAACTTAAAAAGATCTTCAAGGTTATGGGTTATGAAATAGAAATGAAAGCACTATTAGCCATTCATATGTTAGAAAAAGAAGTAGATCGATGATGGAACAATATAGAGTTAATTCTCCGACGAAGGAATATCCTACTTGGGAAATATTTCTAGAACAATTCCATGAGAAATATTTTCCAAGGCCAGTAAGGGATGAGAAAGAGGCATAATTCATTATTATAAGGCAACAGGAAAATGAATCTGTATATGAGTTTGTGGCACGATTTATCCAATTGTCAAGGTACTGTACTTATTTATAGCAAGGGAATGATGAAAGGTAGAAGAAGGAAAAGTTAGAAAGAGGTTTGTGGTCAGCCATCAGAGAAAGGATGGCTCCAATGCAGATTAGAACTTTTAACAATCTGGTGGAGGTAAGCAGGATTACAGAAAACAGTCTAAATTATAAGTCTGTTCAGACTATTGAACCTATAAGTGTTAAAAGGCTAGCTGAAGAAGAAGCTGGACGAGATAAGGGTAAGAAGGCTTGGAAGGAACAAGAGGTTTAAGAGATCCGGGAGAAAGAATGGCCCTAGCAACCAAAGGAATGCCTCTAGATTGACTTGCCATCAATGTGGGAAGAATCATGGTGGAAGACCATGCCTTGCAGGACAAAATGCCTACTTTAAATGTGGGAGAGCTAGACATTTCACAAGGGACTGCACAATCGAGGTGAACAATACCAGACCCCAAGCCCAAGGGAGAGTTTTTACTCTCATCCAACAAGAGGCTAGGAAGTCACCTAAAATGATCGAAGATACGATTAAGATAAATGATTATCCTGTAAATGCTTTATTTGATTCAGGTGCTAGTCACTCATTCATATTCTATGATTGTGCTGGGAAATTAGGTCTAGTAATTACTATCATGCCTTATGATTTACATGTTCCTACTCTTATTGGAGTTAAAGCCATCACCTCCCATGTGTGCTTGAATTGCACTGTCCAGTATAAACATTCCTGCACTACCATTGATTTGATTAGTTTGCCCCTTCCCGACATTGATGTTATTATTGGTATGAGTTGGCTATCTGCCAATAATGTCCTTCTTGATTGTAAAATTAAGACCTTAATTTTGCCTACCCCTGAAATAATTCCAAATACTAAGGCTAAGCTAAACTTTCTGACGACTGCTCAAGCAGAGAAATACCTAGAGAAACGTTGTCAAGGATATCTAGTTTTCTTCTCTGCTAAGGTTGAAATAGAAGAAGGAATTGAAGAGATCCTAGTAATAAAAGAATTTCCTGAAGTTTTTCCTAAGGAAATCACCGGTCTACCCCCAGAAAGAGAATTAGAATTTAACATTGACATTATACCTGGAACCGGACCCGTTTTCAAAGCATCTTATAGAATGGCTCCGAATGAAATGACAGAGTTAAAGAAACAAATAGAGGAGTTATTGGAGAAGGGTTTTATTAGACCAAGTGTTTCACCTTGGGGTACTCCTGTGTTGTTTGTAAAGAAAAAGGATGAAAGCCTTAGATTGTGTATAGATTATAAAGAACTTAATAAGGTAACCATTAAAAATAAATACCCTTTACCTAGAATTGATGATTTGCTAGATCAACTGGTAGGAGCCAGTGTATTTTCAAAAATTGACTTAAGATCTGGCAATCACCAATTGAGGGTTCAAGCAGAGGATGTTTCAAAGACTGCTTTTAGAACAAGATATGAGCATTATGAATTCTTAGTTATGCCATTTGATCTTACTAATCCACCGGCTATTTTTATGGACTATATGAATAAAATTTTTTGACCTTATTTATATCAATTTGTTGTGGTCTTTATTGATGTACTTGTATATTCTAAATCTTATGAAGAGCATGAGAAGCATTTGAGAATTATTCTGCAAACCTTGAAGGAAAAGAAACTATATGCTAAACTTAGCAAGTGTGAGTTTTGGCTCACAGAAGTCCGATTTTTGGGGCATGTAGTGTCCAAAGAAGGGGTCGCAATAGATCCAAGCAAAGTGGACGCTATATTACAATGGCAAAGACCCAAAATTGTGACTGAAGAAGTTTTTTGGGTTTAGCAGGATATTATAGAAGGTTTATTCAAAACTTTTCTCAAATTGCTTTACCACTTACTCGACTTACTAGAAAAGATCATTCTTTTGTGTAGGATTAGAATTGCGAAAATAGTTTTCAAGAACTCAAGAAAAGGCTAACCTCTCCTCTTGTATTAATCATACCTGAACCACATATGACCTATATGGTCTATAGTGATGCAAGTAAATATGGTTTGGGTTGTGTGTTAATGCAATAAGGTAGAGTTGTAGCCTATGCTTCTAGACAATTAAAACCTCATGAAGAAAACTATCATACACATGATTTAGAACTTACGGCTATTGTATATGCTCTAAAGATTTGGAGGCACTATCTTTGTGGTGCGAAAGTAGAAATTTATTATGACCACAAGAGCCTCAAATATTGACAAGAACAAAAGGAACTCAATATGAGGCAAAGAAGATGGATGGAATTATTGAAGGATTATGATCCAACCATTAATTATCATCCTGGAAAGGCCAATATAGTGGTTGATGCTCTAAGTTGAAAATCTATTCACATAGTCACTATGATGATTAAAGAACAAGAGTTGATCGAAAAATTTAGAGATTTAGCTCTTGTTGGTGAAATAATGATGAATGAGAAACAAATTGGCGAAACCAGGATCAAAGTGGAATTATGGAAAGAAATCAAAGAAGCCCAGCAGAAAGATGAATTCTTAAAAGTAGTGAAGAAAAGAATGGAGTAGGGACAATCCCCAGGATTTGAGGAATCAATAGAGGATGGTCTAATGAGATTTCAACAAAGAGTCTATGAACCTCCAATAAATGAAATAAAAGAAAAGATCATGATAGAAGCTCATCATTGTAAATATACTATTCATCCAGGAATTACAAAAATGTATCATGATTTAAAGAAATTATTTTGGTGGCCCGAAATGAAAAGTGATATTACTCAATTCATTGCTAAATGTTTAACTTGCCAAAAAGTAAAAAATTGAACATTAAAAGCCTGCGAGATTATTACAACCTTTGGATATCCTAGCATGGAAGTGGGATAGTATTTCAATGGATTTCATAATGGGTTTACCTAGAACTTCATCTGGATATGATGCTATTTGGGTAATTGTGGATAGACTTACAAAAATTGCCCACTTTTTAGCTATGAAGTCTACTTATGACTTAGATAAATTAGCACAGCTATACATTAAAGTAATAGTTAAACTTCATGGTATACCTAGTAGCATTATTTCAGATACAAATTCAAGGCTTACTTCAAATTTCTGGACATCCTTGCAGAAGGCTTTAGGTACCAAGTTAAGATTTAGCACATCTTAGCACCCTCTAATTGATGGGCACATAGAAAGAACCATTCAAACTCTTGAAGACATGTTAAGAGCTTGTGTTTTGGAAATGAGAGGAAACTAGGATACATACTTGCCATTGGCAGAATTTGCTTACAGTAATAGTTATTATTCTAGTATTGAGATGGCTCCTTATGAGGCTTTGTATGGAAGGAAGTACAGGTCCCCCTTATGTTAGGTAGAACTTGGGGAAAGGAAATTTCTAGGTCCACATTTAGTAGATCAGACCTCCAAACAGATTGAATTAATAAGAAAGAAATTGTTAACGGCTCAAAGTAGACAAAAGAGTTATTTTGATAGGAGGAGAGAGCCATTAGAATTTCAAGAAGGAGATCGTGTTTTTCTCAAGGTATCCCCTACAACTGGAGTAGGTCGATCTCTGAAAAGTAAAAAACTTAGCCCAAAGTATATTGGACCCTTTGAAATCCTTTCTAAAGTCGGACCTGTAGCCTACAAATTAGCATTACCTCCAAATCTAAGCCAAATTCATAATGTCTTCCATGGTTCTCAATTGAAGAAATACCAGCTAGACCCTTCTCATATTATAGAATATGAATATGTTAATTTGTAAGAAAATCTATCTTATGAGGTAAAACCAGAAAAACTATTGACTTTCAAGTCAAGCAGCTGAGAAACAAGAATATCCCTTTGGTAAAGATGGTCTGGAAAGGTTTATCTCCTGAAGAAGCTACTTGGGAAATAGAGCATGATATGAGACAAAAATATCCAGAACTATTTTAAGAAAAGGTATGTTCCAAATTTTGGGGACTAAATTTTATTTAAGGGGGAGAGAAATGTAACATCGAAATTTTCATAATTTGTTTGAGTGTTGGTTTAGAGATTAACTACATAATTGGAATTAAAAGAGCTTAAATATCTTATGTAAATGAAACTAGGGACTAAATCGCAAAGGATGATCAGGGACCAAATTGAAAAGAAAGTTAGATGGTATGATTGTAAATATTAATTATTAGTAAAAGGACAAAAAGAAGGACATAGATGTTATTTCCTCAAACAAATTATTTGTTCAGTATTTGCTAAGACTGATTATTGGAGATGATTTAGGAAAATTATCGTAAGAAATTATACTCTAATAAGCAAAACCAGAAAATAGATATATTTGGTAGAAAATTGGCCCGAAGTTTCATAATCTGTAAATAAATAAGAATTAGAAAATAAGTCTGGATCAAGAAATTCAGATATATTATGGCATAAAAAGAGATACTTGATTTTTCTGTAAGATTTAATTAGCTATAGAATCGGTCTAAAGGATATTGGGCCAAAAGAGGAATCCGAGCCTAGTAAGATTGCACCAATTTCATAATGGGCCAAGAGTACTATTCATGGAGGTCCAATAAAGGTCTAGAAAACCCTAATATGTCAAGGATGATTTTTGGAGGCCCAGAATTATTATTGACAAAAATAGTTTAAACTAGGTCAAGAAAGGATAATGGGCCCAATAAGCTGAATTCACCCGATTTCCAGTCTGATTAAATTATAGGTGACCCAGTAGACTATGAAATTGTCAAGAATAAGTCCAAAATAATTTTATAAGGTTTATAATAATTATCTATGCAGAGAGGTTACAAGAAAAATAACCATGACTAGTTTTATCGGTGTTTTGGGATAGAGGCCAATAAGGTAAAACATTTTTCTAAAATAAATCATATGGTCTTAGAAATGGTTAAGTAAGGTTATAATGATTTTGAAATTCATATTTTAAATATACTTATGCATGAAAAATTTTACCAAACAAAATTTACATAATTGGAGCCCGAAAACCCAGTATATGTTGAAATTAGGTCAAGAATTAAATGGTTTAAACCCAAATAATTAAAGGTATCATCTTGGGCTAATTTTGGCCTCAAAGTTGTTGAATCAAGTGTTTTGATGATTCCAAACCAATTAGAGCTTGGAAGGAAGATATTAAAGGTGTACAAAAGATATCAAGTGAAGAAATCCAAGAAAAATAAGTATAAGATTAGATATAGGATTTCTTATTGAATTCAAATGAGTAAAAGACTTTGATTTTGCACGAGAATATTTTAAAAATGTGTTTTTACGATAATTCATGAAATATTTGAAAAATACCCACTATTAGACAAATTTTGAAGTGTTCAACTTGATTTGTTGCTTTGAAAATTTGAACTTTGGTATCTGAAATTTGAACTTTGGAGTAAAAATATGTTAGTCAGAAAAGATATTCCTTTAATAGACGAATTTTATCTTTGAAAATTTGAATTTTGGGTAAAACACAAACTATGAAAAATGAAAAATTCGTTTAAAGATATGTCAAAATTCATCTGAAAGTGAAGTTTAAAAAGAGTTCTAAGTTAGTCCTTTGACAGACGAACTTTGATTTTGAAAATTTGAACTTTGAATTAGGTCTAATAAGAGATCTCTCTGACAGACGAACTTTGGTATTTGGAAATTCGAATTTCGAAAAGGAGAACTATTATACCATATTAAGCTGCCCACTGACAGATGAACTTCGAAGGCACTGTAGCAATATGGAACAACTGTTCACACTTGCCAGAAGAACTTTAAACTTGAAAATTCATATATTCCAACATAAAAACATTTGCCAAAGATGAAAGTTTAAACTTTGCTTGAGAATAGATAAACTTTGAATTTCAACGTTAAAGTCTTGAGCTTACGGTCTCTATGAAATTCGTCTATTTACACACCAAAATTTGAACTTTGAATGTCAGACGCATTAAATGCGGTTGGTGAATGGATAGTTTTTCAGAGTAACCATTGGATAACATCTCTAACGGATAGATCTTGTCTCTAACATATAGTTAAGACATAAATCTATAAATAGAACTTCATTTGAAGATATGGGTAACGATTTTACATTGTATACACAGAAACTTTACAAAATTCTTAAGTCAAAGTCTTCTGCTCTCACATACTTCATATATTGTACTTCAACTTTCATATATACTCTAAAATAGAGAGTTCATTTACTGTAATTAATCTTATCTTCATATGGAAGAAAGATTTTCTTGTGAGGGGATTTCACAAAGGATTTGGGAAGCACTTAGCTAGAGTGCAAAGAGTGGGATTGTAAGCTCTTGGAACAGAGCATTAAGTTGTACTGAGGCATTGCAAGAAGCCCACTGAATTCTTGAAAGATAGTGGAAAATCTCAAGTGGTAGCTTGAAGACTGGACGTAGGTCAAGAGAAAGAGACCAAACCATGATAAATATTTGTTTCTTCTCTTCCCTTATCTTGTTTTTCACTTGGTTATATTTTATACTTTGTTTTTATTGTCACTCTTGCTTTCACCACTCTCTTATACTTTTGTAGAAAATTTTAATTTTCCCAATTTAGCCCTCCTCTTGGGAAGCCAGCATATCTAACATTTAGAAATAAATTTGATGAATCAGGAACAATCATTAGAAACAAAGCTAGATTAGCAGCCAAAGGATATAATCAGTAAAAAGGCATAGATTACGAGGAAACTTTTACTTCTATTGCAAGATTGGAAGCAATAAGAATCCTTTTAGCCTATGCATGCATAAAAGACATAATACTATATCAAATAGATGTAAAGAGTGCTTTCCTGAATGGTTATATCATAGAAGAGGTTTATGTTGATCAACCTCCAGGTTTTGAGGACTCAGCAAAGCCAAACCATGTTTATAAACTGAATAATTTTTGGGTCTCCCTTAAGTATGAAAAGTTGGCTACTTTGTGTCACAAATATGGTTATTTGGGACATGATGACAGATTCTGTGAACAAATGCGAGCAATAACAATTTTTTATTGATCAAAACCAATGTATGATCATAGTTTATACGCTCAACCACTTAGGAATCTAGGCAAAATTGTAGTTTTGAACAAAAGTGATATGGTGGCTCCGACGAAGAGCCATACATTGTTAGCACATGGAAACTCAAGTTCGATGGGAGTTAATGAAGATGCTTCTTCTTCCTAAACGAGTGGAAGTCCTAGGAAAAGGTATGTCAGAAATAGTTACATGGGGAATTGTGAGATAGTGAACTTTCATGAGAGGCTAAACATCCATGTGAATAATATGTGTAACAACCCTCATTACATTATCTCGAACTTAGTCTCTAGCTAATGAAGTATAATCGATGACATGTGTAGGATTAGAGGAATCAGGATGGAGAAAAGATTAAAGTGAAGACAGAAAAGCTCCACGCTGCGGTGAGACACAGGGCCGCCTCGGTGAACAATCTGCAACTTGGGGAAATTTTCAGACAAAAAGGGCCTCATGCCATGGCGAACTTACCCGCTGCGGTGGCGAACTTCAGAATTGTTCAAATCAGAAACCTTTCAGTTCTGCCGAGCGAGAAAGAACGAGAGAGAAACGGAGGAGCTGCGTTAGGGTTGAGAAATTTGACCAAGGGAGATCATTTTCGGACTTTAGGAGCTTGATAAATTGTTGGAAAGTGATTTTTGATCCTCCCTCTCCATTTTTCATCTGTTTTTAAGTTGGATTTTCGGATATATATTTGGGTTGCTAGTTTTGGCCGAAATCCACTGATGAAAATAGATGAGATGAGTGAGGTGTCATTTAGTGTTTATGATGCTTGGGTATAAGTTTTGGTTGGATTATGATGGGTTTGAACCTTATGCTAGAATTGCTTGAGGGAGTAGAAAATCTGAATTATATATGATAGGATAAAGTTTGGATAGTTGTTTGGGGTTTATTGGAATATGATTATGCTAATGGAATTATGAGTTAAGCATAGTTGGTTGAGTTATGGATTTTGGTCAAGTTGTATATTATGTTAATTGAGGTATTATGGTATTGTAGAGGTTGTTTGGTTGACCGGAGGAGTATAAGTCATGTTGGATAGTCTAAGAAGCTCATGGAATCTGTGTGTGATATTAACAACCTAAGGTAACCGAGTGTTTATATTGTATATATTATATGTTAGCATGGTCTAAAGTCATTTTCAAGTTAGATCGAGAAGATGCTTTTGAAGGAGGGCATGGTGGCTAGTCATCCATAGCAACCGAGAAGCTATGAGTGTCCTAGCATGGAACTGTCAGACGTCAGGGTTTACCCTGATAATTTAAAACTTAAAATACCTCATTCGGAAGCATAAACCATCGATCATCTTTCTCTCTAAGACCTATATGAAAGCAATAAAGGTGAATAAAATAAGACGCAAGCTGATGTATGACCATTCTTTCAACATTGAACCTATGGGGTTGTTAGGTGGTCTCTCCCTGTGGTGGAAGGAAGGCATAAAGTTCAACACTAAGGTCAGTAACAAAAATTTAATTCACATAAATAATATTTGTGGTGACTCCATTATATTTGGTATTATTAGCTTTGTTTATGGTTCCCCAAAGAAGTGTGATAGAGGAGCATGGTGGAGAAACATGCATAAGCTTAAACCAATAAATAATTTACCATGGCTTGTATTAGGAGACTTTAATAATTTATTATTCTTGTTTGATAAAGAGGGAGGTAGGGCCAGAGGAGAAAAAGATATTGCAAATTTTCATAAATTCATGTTGACTGTGAACTGTTGGAAGTGGATTCTAAGGGAGGAAGATTCAGTTGGGCAAATAATCGGGGGGGGGGGGAGATTTTATTAGAGAAAAATTGGATAGAGCTGGTTCTAATGCATTGTGGAAATTATGATTTTCAAAAGCTCAAAGTCAAATTCTTGAACCTTTAAGGTCTGACCATTGTCCTTTATTAGTGCAATATGAATTTTCTGATCAGAAAACGACTACAAAGTTCAAATTTGATTTGCATTGGCTACCACACCCTGACTACTTTCTATCATTAAGTCCAATTGGAATGTGTCAGCGAAAGAGAATATAGATATTTTGATGTCTTTCATTTCAAATCAAGATAACCTACGACGTGCACTTGAAATCTAGAGCCAAAAAAGTTTGGTAATTATTCTATGCTTATTAATAAATTAACTTTGAAATTACAATCCTTTTGCAGAGACTGTGGAATGAAGATGTTGCTAGCAAAGTTTTTCACTTAGAAAAGAGAATTGGTGAAATCTAGAAGGAGGAAGAAGTTTATCGGGTCCAAAAATCTAGGGTTGAATGGCTCCAATATGATGATCGTAATACCTCCTTCTTTTACATGACAACACAATGCAAAGGAGGAGTAGAAACAAAATTGTGAAGCTGAAAAAAGGTGATGATAGCTAGGAGAAAGATGATGCAGGGATTGGCGAATGCTTCATTGACTTTTACCAAGAGTTGTTCAGTGCATCTGAATCCTGAGATTTTTCTAAAGCCTTAAGCTATGTAGATAAAGTCGTCTTTGATGAAGAAAACCAATCATTGCTAGCACTAGTTACTTTGGAAGAAGTAAAAAAAGCTGCTTTTGAATTGGGAAGTACAAAAGCTCTAAGACCAGATAACCACACAGGCTTATTTTATCAGAAGGTGTGGGACATTGCGGGCAATCAGGTGTGTACTCTTGTCAAGTGCTTCTTTTTAAATGAATGTAATATCGATATGTTTAACTTAATTGATCTTATTCTAGTCCCAAAGGTAAAAGAAGCTATGTCTGTGAGTCACTTTAGGCCCATTAGCTTATGCAACTTCTCTTACAAAATAATTTCAAAAATCTTAACCAATAAATTGAAGCCATTTTTAAGTAGAATTGTTTCTAAACATCAAAGAGCTTTTCTTCCTAGTAGACTTCTTCAAGACAATATAGTTATTGTACATGAAGCTTTTCATCATCTTAAAAGTAAAAAGAGGGGCATATCTGAAATAGTGATGAAACTAGACATGAATAAAGCATATGACTGAGTAGAATGAGATTCCTTATATGCAGTTTTACTCAAGCTTGGTTTTGATAGCTCGTGGGTTACCAAAGTCATGCATTGTGTTAGATTTGTAAAGTTTAATATTTTAAATTCTCGTAAACATGTAGCTTTTATTTTTCTTGAGTGAGGGCTACATCAAGGAGATCCTCTTTCTCCATATTTGTTCATCTTGGTTAGTGATGTCCTCTCTAAAATGATTGACAAGCATGTGCATGATGGAAAGCTCAAAGGCATCAAACTTGCTAGGAGTTGCCCTATTTTGACCCATTGCCTTTTTACAGATGGCTTTGTATTCTTCTTGCAGGCAAACATGGATAATTGTAGGAGATTAAAGAAGATACTTGATGTTTACTGCACTTCATCGAGCCAAAGTATTAATTTTGGTAAGTCTTGCCTATTTTTCTCCCATTGTACTATTGAAAGAGATAAAGAAGAGATATGACACATTTTTCATATCCCATTTGTAGATGCTCCTGGGAAATACCTAGCTCTTCCCATCTTATGAAGTGGATCAAAAGCTCAAGCACTTAGCTTTGTCAAAGATAAACTTTGGAAATGGGTTTAAAGGTGCCAAAAAAACTTTCTTTCAGAAGTAGGTAGAAAAGTCTTGGTAAAATCCATTGCTAATGCTATTCCAATTTTCCTTATGATGTGTTTTCTTTTCCCCATTAGTGTTTGCAAGGATCTAGATAAGATAATATTGGAATTTTGGTGGGGGATAAAGAAAATAGGAAAAAGATTCTCTGGGTTTCTAAAAAGAAAATAGGTAAAAAAAAATGAGGGTGGTCTAGGTTTTAAGGATTTTCATGCTTTTAACATTGCTTTATGAGCTAAAATGTGCTGGAGAATTCTCCAAAATTCAAATGATTTATGGGTTCATATACTTAAAGGCTTATACTTTCAAAATGGGGATTTCTTGGTAGCTACAAAAGGATCTAAAGCTTCATGGATTTGGAGTAGTATTGTGGTAGGTAAGGAGCTACTAAAATGTGTTACTGTTCATTGGGTACCCAAGTTTTCTGGATAAATTTTGAAAAATCATAACTATTTCTAGAAAAATTCTATTGATGTGATTCAAGTCTCTAAATGAAGCTAGAAACATGGTCTCCAAGGAAAAAAACATATAAAACTTGCATTTTTCTGGGCCAATTTATACAATATATTGCTCAAACTTTCACTGTTCAAATAGTCATTTTTTACTTCTCCAGGATTTTAGCCTTAAATTTAAAAATTCATATCTCATTCTTCATGTCACTGGAAAGCTATGTATGTCTTTTTACATCCATATTTTTCTTATACATTTATTTAACTAGAACAAAGCCTAGTATCATCTTAAATCATTATGGGTCTGAAAACAACTTTCATTGGAATAGTTTTGGGAAAACAAGCATAACTCTTATTATATAGCTCCAATTGCATTCAAATTAGTGGAATATTGAACTTAAGGCATATATATTTTCACACATGTAAACCATTGAATTTTTGGAGCTTAATATGATTTTATATTATCTTTCAAATTAAGTGATACTTACAGTGAAATTTGTAGCTTTTACTTTACTGTCTAGTTTTGACCCTCAATTTCAAAATTACACTATAAATTGTACACATGCCCAATTTAGGTGTTCTTTAGCTTGTTGGAAATCCCTATTTGTCTAGTTTCTGAAATTATAAAACACTCTTATGCCTTAATGCAATTTGAATGAATAGTAACTATATAACTAGGACATGTTCAGAATAGCTAGCTTTCATAATATCATGACAAAAACATTCATATGCATCACAAACTTTGCTCGATCTTGTTCATGCCATAACCATACACTACCATAGACTTATATAAACATAATTCAACAAAGCATAGCCTTACAAAGGCATATATTACTTTATACAAATTGTCAAAGATAGAGTGCCTTAACTTTCTAAACAAACATACTTCAATATTTCCACATTTCTCTTGCTTATTTCTTGGACTCCTCCATGGCCTTGCCTTAGTTGGATCCTAACATTTGGGATACTTGAGGGATGAGATTATGACAATCTTAATAGAAAGTTACATTTCATGCAATTAAGTCAATCATGTCAAATAACTCACACTTGATCACATTTAATCATATCAATCACATTTAAACAATAAATTACCACATTAGTTATAAACATTTTGGCAGCATAACGGCTCAGAAAATGGACATCTCAGGGAATAAAACGCCTCATTTTACATCCATAATCAATCAAAGAAAACATAATCACAATATGGCAACGTAATTTCATCATATAAAAACTGATAGAACACAAAGCATAAAAATGAAACTTAGCTACCTCTTGATGTACCACTTGTACCACTTAGCTTTCCTCTTGAAACCAGTGATTCCTCCACCTTTCTCAAGCTTCCTTAAGTCCCTAGGCACCAATTAACAATGACTCAAGCCACTAATTTCATGGCTAATTATATAAAGCTTCCATGAAACCCTAAAAGCCCAAACTTTCTATCTTAAGTTTAATCTTGAACCCATACTTATTCTTAAGGTTTTTGGTTATGGGAAATCCACTTTTGGCATCAAAATAATGAAATTCCCACTCTAAGATGGCCTAATGTGCTGACTGAAAATCTATTCTCAAGAGGAAAGAATTGATTTTTCACAAAACTTCAATCTTTCCTATCTTCCTTTCCTTTGTAAATACTTATGCTTTCTCTTCATTTTATGGTATAAAAAAAAAATTTCCCTCTCTTAAACATGCTTAGATTGAAAATGGGCAGTAAGAAGAGGAGGAGAAAATTCAAGAGAGCTAGCTTATACTACCCAAAAACAATGCTAGAACACTTGGAAATTGAGAGGAACTTGCTTACCAATTTCTTGGAATTTTTTGCCTTATTTTTCTCCGATTTTTCTTCCTCTTCACGTAGCCTTCTTTCTTCCTTCACCTTGCTGCAGCTTCTCTCTCCTTTCTTTGTGAATATCTCGTGCAAATGGTGTGGAGTGAGTATATATAATGACCTTTAATCACACTTGCTTTTTGCTAATCATGATTAATTAAGAAAACTTAATTATTAAGTCTTCTCTTTTCTTAACCATTAAGACTTCAAAATTAAGTACATGGCTACCACGTGGTATCCCAAATGAGGGGATAATATTTCCAAAATACTACATAATTTTTTCAGTCCAGTAATACCTTGTATCAATTAATTTATACCTAGACTGGTAAAGTTACTTTCTGCACTATAAAATCACTTTATTGGAACAAGAATAAAGTAAACTTGTTTCTCATATTACTTTATTATCCTATCTCTAAAAAGCTCCTTTTGCAGTGGTCCAATTGTTTTTCATTTTGACTTTTTAACCTTTGCAGATCAAAAAGTAACTTTATCGATATAAAGTTACTTTTTAATCTTTGACACCGATTATTTCTTTATCCTTAATCATTAACCCTTAGTGCTATATACTATTACACTCGTCTCGTCGAGAGCTTTGATTTCACAGTAATTTTGCATATTCACAAAATTACCCTTAACCCAAGATAAAATTATAATTTTTAATTCTTTCAGGTCATTAGCTGTAATTTTTCCCTAAATATTTGATTCCTTGCCACTCTTGTGATTTTTAAGTCTTTGGGCAAAATCTAATTATCTAAATCTATAGGAGTAAAAATATAATTTCTTATTTTTCTATCCAATCAGGAAAAATGACCTCTTTACCTTATTTCACGCAAAACGGTGCTATCTATTTTTGTGAATTCTTTATATATTTTTAGATATTTAGTTTTTTGGGGATGTTACACCATGGCTATCCACACTTCTGTGACTAGTTTATCTAGCATTGATATCTGGTTAGAAAACTTCTTTTATGATAAGGCTAGTGATGACTGGTCAAGAGCTTTAATTGCAGCTACTTTGTGACAAATTTGAAAAAATAGATGTGAACACGTGTCCCCTGAGCCCGTTAATGTTTTTAAATGTGCTGAATCATTAATTATAGAATTTTGGAATGCTAATGACTGGTCCTCAATAACTAATATTGATGTTGTCAGAAAGAATAATAGCAGCTGTCCGAACTGGAAAACCCCTAAAGAGAATGCCCTTAAAGTTAATATCGATGCTGTCTTTATGCAAGAAAATTCAGAAGCAGCGGTAGCTTTCATTGTGAGGGGCCATCAAGGATTCCATCTAGATGGAGTAGTCAGCAAGAAATGCAAATCATCCTCACCTTTGATGTCAGAGACCTTAGCTTTGAATGATGCCATAAATTATGCGATAACAAATGAACTTGACAATGTTACTTTTGAATTTAATAACTTATTGCTGGTTCAAGCTGTTAACTTAGATAATGACTGTCTTGAATGGTGGAGTGAAGCTTTGGTGGAAAACATCATCGACAAGAGGAAACTATTAGGATGCCATCAATGTGTATGGACTCCTAAAAGTGCTAATCTAGCTGCAAACTGGGTAGCTAGATCGGCTTTGAAGATGTGTGATAAATCGTATTTTTATATATTTTTATCCTTATTACTTAGTCTTTTTATTAATGAATTTTGGCTAATTAAGATTATTTGGATTCTATTTTATTTTATTAGCCAATTTTGAACTAATGAGATTTATTTGATTAATTCTTTGGTCTTATGTTTAAAATTCTTATTAAATATTTTTTGCATATTGTAGATATTGATTCTTATTTTATTTTGTGCAGATTATATGAAGATTCTTTTTAGAGATAATTTGCAATTAGAGCTAGACAATTTTAGGCATGAATGGAGATATCTTTTAAAACTTATTTATTTTAGTTTTTGTTTTTACTTTTAAAAATAAATTTCATAAATATTTAATTTTGGGTCTTTATAGATAATTTTAATTTAGGGTATTTAGTAGTAGTTTAACCCTTTAAATAAAGAGAAAAGGAGAGTTCAGAGGGGGGTGGCGGAGAAACGAAGGGAATTTTTTTTTTACTCTTGGCCGACACACACACAAGCGGACGAAGCGAAGCACAGGAGAAAAGAAACGATGGAGGCGTGCGATTGGGCGATTATGCGAGACTGAAGGAGCAGTGGTGTTGAAGGATTTTTTAGCTTCTTCTCTTCCATATTTTTTTTCGGTGCCTACATTGTTTTGCTTTCTTCTCGTGCTCATCCTTGTTTAGCCATGGCATGGGTTACTAAATTTTCTTTGTAACTAGCTACAATGTTTTGAACCTAATGTTTAATTTGAATCTTTGAAATTACTTAGTGTATTATAGGATTTGGATCCTCTCCATATTTTCTCTCCATATTTCTCTCCATACATGATTTTTTTTATTAATTGTGTGGTATAATGATTAAAAAAATAATCTATAAATAAATAATATATTTTATTTAATAGTTTACATTTATTATTATGAGTTGAAGTTTCTTAAAAATAATTTATAATACTTATTTAAGATTATTATTAAAATAAATAATATATTTTATTTAAAGTAATAATTAGTGATTTCTACCATTCAAATCAAAATCAATGAATAAGATTATGTATGGAGATGATCCAAATCCGTGTATTATACTGATTTGGTTTTTTCTTTATGATCATTCCTTTCTTTCCTCAAAATTTGTTCTATTTTATTTTGCTACCGATTGGAGTAAAAAGATAGTACAAATTTGAGTAATATAGCTTTATTTGAGGTTAGTAGTTACTGTATTAGATTCATGCATTGATTAAGGAATGATTATACTGAGTTTATGCGATTGTTTAAACTCTATTTCTGGTAGTGATTGAATTGATATTGCTGCTATTTTATTAATTAATTAAGATTTTAATTAATTTCAATTTTAGTAGTAATTAGTCTCTAAATGATTATTTAGAGCAAATTATTTGTGCATATCAGGAGGTGGAAATTTAATCAGTTTGATAAATTTATGAGAAGGATGAGGATGATTAAGTATTAGGGGATTAACTTGTAGCTAGTTACATATTTTGATCACTTGTCTGTTACTTTTACTTTAATTACTATGTTAATTAATTTTGGTTAGTTAATTAGTTGAATTTAATTTTAGTAGAGAAAATCCCCCATTTGATTGCTTGTTTTAGTTAATTTTATTTTACTTTATTCTTAATTTAATTAAATAACAATTGGTTCCTTGGGAGATGACTTGATTCACGTTATATTGCAAATTGGTTTTAAATTTAATTTTGGACGGTCGTGTCAATGTGCCATATTGGTTTGGTGATAAATCCTCCATCTCCTCTTTCTACTATTTTGAGCAAGGATTCTCTACTCTTTAGGAGTGGTGTCAGATGACTTTTAGCTTTTAGGCTTTGCTTTGTTTTGTTTGTTGTTTAATTGTAGGCCCTTTATCTCTTTCCTTTTAATGCACTTTTTTTGTTGGCAAACAAAAAAAAAACACCAATTTTCATCATAAAGTCACTTTCAGTAGCTTGTTGTTTCAAACCCGCATAACTCCTGCATCTAGATCTTACCCCTAACTTAATTGCTCTGATTGCTCTTTGAACTGAGGAAGCTTCATTATTATGTAGACAAGCATTTCCTTACTTTATGTAGACAAGCATGGTAAATCACTACAGCAACTCCTACATTGATTCCTTTTGAGTCGTGTGGATAACTAACCTCTCCATCTATTAAATTGCTTAGGGACATAATCAATCCCTACCCACCTACAAACTTCTTCTAGTAGCTCTCTCACCCAATGACATATAAGAGAGATGTCTCGTTGCCCAACTCTTGATGTAATTCTCTCTACAAGGAATTGGCATTCCATTTTGTAGGTGAGAGAGGCATACCCAAATATTTGACAAGAAAGCTCCTGATTGAGAAGCCTGTCAAGTTGATAATTTACTCCCTAATATTCCTTGTGGACCATTTATAAATATGCTAGACTTGCTAGGATTTGCAATAAGGCTAGTAGTGCCAGAGAATTTCCTATATCTGTTTATCATTATCTCCACAGATTTAGGACATGCTTTACAAAATATAATTAAATCATCTGCAAAACAAACATTAACCAGCCGAAATTTTTTGCATAAAGGATGGTAGTCAAATTCAAGTTTCTTTGCAACTACATTGAAGATTCTGGTAAGATATTCCATGGCTAAAACAAGGATTAAAGGAGAGATAGGATCACCTTGCCTTAGTCCTCTAGCTCCTTGGAAATAGCCACGAATTTCACCATTTATTGCCACTAAGAAGCTTGTTGTTGTAAATGGATCAATATTTTTCCTCTTGGACAATCTCAATAACTCCTGACTAATCATGATATTATGAACAATACTTTTTCCCTTTACAAAAGCACCTTGATTTTCACTAATAATATCAAGAAGTACTTTCATCTGTGTATTACACAACAACTTAGAGATACATTTATACATGGTATTATAGCAGGCTATAGGTCTAAATTCATTGGTCATTCTTGGGTTCTCTACTTTAGGCACCAAGCTAAGGATTGTTGCATTTATCTGTGTGAGCATCCTTCCATTCAAGGAAAATTCTTGCACTACATCAATTATCTTTTTCCCTATTATGTCCCATGCTTCCATGAAGAAACCACTTCCAAAACCATCTGGACCAGGACTTTTTGTTAGGTGAATGCTAATCATAGCCACTCGAACCTCCTCCTTTGTAAATGGTTGAATTAATAGTAATTTCTTATCAACATTGAGAACTTTTCTAGATTTGATAATCTCCATGTCTACATGGTTTCTATTCTGACTTTTGCTTACCAACATAGCTTGATGATAATTACCATATGATTAATTATGCTATCACAGTTAGTTAGTTCTACTCCTGCTTCAATGGTTATGCTTGACACTCTATTTTTGTAATTTCTTATTTTCAAAATCTCATGGAAATAAGCTAAGTAACTATATTGCAATATAAGCTTTTTCTAAACTACATTAATAACAAATTAAAATAAACTACATTGTTATAATGTTTTTAGTAACAAAATATAGATTGATAACGAAACAAACTACACTACATAAAAAATTACATTACTAAAAGATTACAATAAACTATTTAATAATTAACTACATTAAAAATTACATTACCAAAGAAAAAGATTATGATAAAGTGTACCACATTAGTAACAAAAAAATTTATATTAAATTAAAACATTAAACTGTACCACATAAAAAAGTTTACTTTACTAATAAAAACATTAAACTAAATTAAAAAAAAATAACTAAGTTAGAATTACATTAGTAAGAAAATAACTATATTAAATAATTAACTTATATTGAAAACTACAAATTATGATACATTAAATTATTCCCTCTATGTCTTATTGTAAGTCATTTTCAACCACTTCACAGGATTAAGAAAATTTGTTAAAAATAGATTTTGATATTAAATTTATAAGAAATTACCTCTCTTTTCTTAAATTACCCTTAATTAAATCTTGTAATTATTTCTAACACATCTCAAATAAATGCAAACAAACAAAGGGCATATGTGAAAGAAAGTTAAATACTCCAACAACTTTACACTATGACTTATATTTATGAAAATAGAAACATTATAAAAGATGACTTACAATAAGAAATGGGGGGAGAATATTTGATAAAATATGTTATATTAAAAAAGTTTAATCTACAAGAAAAAAGATTACAAATTACAATAAATAAAAAACAACAAAACTACATTGCATGTTATATTAGTGACAAAAATGAAATACAACTCCTAAAAATTAATATTGCACCTATGATGAAACTAAGGGGTATTTAACTAACCTGGTAGGCTGATAGGCCTGGTCCTACTCGGTATACCAAGTTTGCTTAGAGTTCCAATTGGGTTGAATACTAAGTTAAGGTCAAACCAATTATTGCTGACCTAATATGTATGTATAATTTTTTTTAAAACTTAAAATATTAATAAATTAACTTTATCATTATCATAAATATTTCTAAGATTTCAATCTTTTAATTTTATTTAAAATTTTAAATTGATCTTTTAATATTATGTAAAATTAATGTATGATTATTGAGAGTATTTATAATTTTAGAAAATATTTTTTTTAATCATAATATTATTTATCAAGGAATTATATTTTGGATGAATGTAATAATATTTTTGTTAATAAATAAAATTAATTTATTATTCATGATTTAGCTTTTATATAATTTTCAAGATCTCGACAAAACCCAATCTCATATATCATGCTACCCAAGTCTAATCTGTCCTTACAAAAATCAGATATTATGTTGACTATTAATTCGGTGCAAAAAAAGTCAAAAGAAAGTGAATATGTGTGAAAGTTCTTGAGTTAGGACGAGTTGGGACCTCGTCTAGCTCGGTGCTTGAATAGATCAGTTTTGTCATCAAAATCATGGAGGAATAGTGACTAAACCGTGGGAGAATCCCTGGAGGAGTGGCTGAGTTAACCCTCCATTTGGATGACAGGAAAATAGGAGGGAGAGGAAGATTTGGAGAGAAAACAAGAAAGAATTTAGATATTCCCTTATCTAGATTTCTCTTTATTTTTCCTCATAGTATTCTTCTCCCCCTATTTCCTTCCAATTCCAAACAAAACCTAAGGGACATTACAGTGACGAGAGAATCTCTGCATAATGTCCATTGATGCAGAGATTCTATGCACCAACGGTCAAAAAGTACTTTCATCTCATTTTAAAAGAAGAAAAAAATAAATCAAGCATAGTTGAGTAGCATAGCTCGACCACCCTTTTCTACATAAAAAATATAAACACAAGCATGGTCCAGTAGCAATCGCTCATCATCTCTGATAGATAATAAATAGGAAGGGAAGACAAACATACCGATCACAGAGTATACTTCCACTCGGAGATGATGAAAAGTTCCAGGCGGTAGAAACAAAATCACTCGGATTTTGTTTACAGATTCACCGTAGATACACACCGGGAAGAATTGAGATGAAGAGAGTGAAAACGTTTTTTTCAGTCAGAGAGAGAGAAGAGAGATAGAATTTCTCAGAACCAATACCCCGTTTCTCTTTCTGGCAGAGAGAGTCTTTTCAAAATGATGGCTCAGTTTCTTTTCACGCACACACACGATACCTTAAACTTCTCATCCGTGCGGTGTGAGGGAGCGGTTCCTCTTAACCGTTCCCTCCCTCTCTTCTTCAAATAATAAACTATTAAAAATAAAAAAATTTATTTTGGGCCTGTGCCCTTTTTGTTTGGGTTCTATACCCATCAAGGGTGTAGCCCAACATCTCCCACTCACACTTGATGGGTTAACCTCTTACAATTCTTCCTTTCCATTTCATACTAGGTGTTCTACAGTGACCGCATGGGCATGACGTCTATAATTGGGTATTCTTATACTAGAAATCCTTTTTCAAGAACCAGTATAGAATTACCTTATGTATTTCACATTTATTTTGTTTATGAATTATGCCTTGAATGTCCTAGATTTATCCATATACACTTTATCCATGGCAAATCTAATCCCTCATAAGTTTTTATATATAAACTTAGATCGCCTTACTCTTGTATACTTAGTGTCTACGCTTAAGATGTTAATACCATAACTTCTTAACGGACATGTCTTAGACGCCAGTATAAGTGTGTATACATTCAGATAATCTTCCTTTCGCCCATATTTCATTTCAATATGAAACAATTGCTTTCCTAGCATAAGACCTTTAGATCGAATTTATCATGACCATTGGATATATGCTAAAGTAGCTAACATTGAATCATTTTCCATGAAAAATGTCAAAGTCATAAGGACATTAATGAGAGATTTTATTTCTCTCTGGGACTCACACAGTAATGAAGCAGGGATCTATTCACTTACTTCCCAATTGCGGTTTTATTAAAAAAACACATGCAGTATGAATTGCATGCTACGATGTTACTCTTATTACATAAGAGCATATGTCGATTTTGTTTATGTTGTTAACATCGTACAGATTTAAGTTCAGACACACACAGTGTCTAACCCGAATTCCACCAATCCTTCCACTTATCATAACGTCTTTGTTGGTGAATTCTCATCTGGTTACATGTATTATGGATTGTGGGTATCCATAATTCAATCCAAAATTTATATTTATTGGATCTCATCCTGACCTCTTCTCTTCTTTTGTCAGGGCGACTTATTTTATATTGTTTAACTGTCATATCTGCTCTCTTACAGATTTGCCAGTAAATACAAAAAATGTCTCATCTTTGCACACTCTTCATGAGTATCAAAGGCAGTTGCTCGTGTGAGGAAGCCAACCTTATCAACATGTACGACATACTAGACATTGTATATTTTTCATAAGTATATGTACTCGAATGACTCAATTATAAAAAATGCACTTAATCTTATTCATATAATTGATCATTACATAGATTTGTGTTACATCATATCCTACGAATACCAAGTGATTTTACATGATCAACATATATATCTCTCGGTATTGGTTTGGTGAAGGGATCAGCAATCATTTGATGTGTAGGAACATGGCGAATTGTAACACTTTTCTGTGCTATGGCATCTCTTACAAAATTATACTTGGTGTCTATGTGCTTTGTCTTACTATGATACTTGGGATCTTTAGTGTAGGCAATGGCAGCCTCACTATCACAGTTTATCAAAATTGGATCCAATTTATCACCAATGATCCCTAAGTGTTTTATGAATCTTTTCAACCATACTGCTTCTTGTACTGCTGCAGAACATGCAACAAACTCTGCTTCCATGGTAGACAAAGCAATACAAGTCTGTTTCTTGCTACACCAAGATATAGCTCCATTGTTTAGTAGAAAAACATATCCAGAAGTTGATTTGCGCTCATCTAGATCTCCTCCCCAATCTGCATCGGAGTATCCTACCAAACGTAAATCGCTTCCTTGATAACATAGGGCATAATCTGCTGTGCCTTGTAAATATCTCAAGATTCTCTTCACAGCTTTCCAATGTTTCAGTCCAGGGTTTGACTGGTACCTACTGACCAAACCAACTGCATAACAAATGTCTGGTCTCGTACACATCATGGCATACATTAAACTACCAACTGCACAGGAATAAGGGACTCTTTCCATCATTTTCTTATCAGACTCAGTCTGAGGACACATATCTCGGCTCAGATTTTCTCCTCTTGAAATAGGGGTATCCATAGGTTTACAGTTTTTCATGTTGAATCGCTCAAGAATTTTCTCAATATAATTTTTCTGAGAAAGGGATATTAATTTTCTTGGGCGATCCCTATGGATCTTAACTCCTAGTATATATTCAGCTTCACCCATGTCTTTCATTTCAAAATTCGAAGATAGCCATTCTTTGATAGCTATAATCGATTTTAGACTATTTCCGGCTAATAGTATATCATCCACATAAAGGGATAATATCACAAGATTCTTTTCAAAATTCTTGATGTATACACAGTGGTCCTCGTCGATCATCTGGAAATCGTATGAGGTTATTGCTTGGTGAAACTTCAAATACCACTGTCTGGATGATTGTTTAAGTCCATAAATGGATCTTTTTAACTTGCAGACTTTATTCTCTTTCCCTTTCTCAATGAAACCTAATGGCTGTTGCATATAGATTTCTTCATCCAGTTCACCATTTAAAAATGCGGTTTTTACATCCATCTGATGTAATTCTAAATTTAAACTTGCTACTATTGCCAGAATTAGTCTTATGGAGTTAAAACGCACAACAGGTGAAAAGGTATCTTCATAATCTATACCTTCCTGTTGAGTATACCCTTTTGCTACTAATCGAGCCTTGTATCGTTCAATCGATCCATCTGCATTTCTCTTAATTTTGAGAATCCATTTATTCCCAATTGCTTTACGTCCAGATGGAAGATTGACCAAATCCCAGACTTGGTTTATCCTCATTGAATTCATTTCCTCTTCCATTGCTTTCTTCCATTCATTACTAGCAGGACATGATAAAGCCTCATGTATTGAACTAGGCTCATCATAATCTTGTGGAGTAACTATAAGTGCAGTCCCTTCTATTGGGAAACGTCTCTTTGGTACACTTTCTCTGTTACTTCTTCGCAGTGGGATCTCTTGTAAGTTATTCTGTTCTTGAACAGAATCTTGTACTTGTCCTTGTGAGCTCCCGCTCGAATTAAGATGTTGAGGTATATTAATTTGTTCCTCAGTTTCTTCATGTATCTCATAAAGAAATATAGTACGATCTACCTCACCTCTGCTAGGAAATTCGTTTTCTAGAAATGTTGCATCTCTAGATTCTATTTCAGTGACACTCCCATCCTGATTTTCTCCAATGAAAACGTAACCCTTAGATTGTTCAGAGTATCCAATAAAGATACATTTTTTTCCTCTTGGACCTATTTTTCCATATTTGTGGGAAGTATCATGGACATAAGCTGCCGACCCCCAGGGTTTTAAAATATTTAAATCCGGCTTCCGATTTGTCCATAGCTCATAGGGTGTTGATGTGACCGATTTTGAAGGCACACGGTTAAGTATGAAGGTTGCTGTTAAAATTGCATCTCCCCAATACGAAATGGGTAGATTGGCTTGTGCCATCATGGACCTAACCATGTCTAGTAATGTTCTATTTCTTCTTTCGGCTACACCATTTTGTTGTGGGGTGCCAGGAATTGTAAGTTGCCTCACTATTCCCTTTTCTTCACAGAGCTTTTTGAATTGTTCCGATAAATATTCACGTCCGCGATCGGTTCTTAATGCTTTGATTTTCTTGTCCATTTGATTTTTAACTAAATTCATGTATCGTCTAAAACATTCTAGTGCTTCAGATTTATGTGACATCAAATAGACATAACCAAATCGCGAGTAATCATCAATGAAAGTGATGAAATAAACAGCTCCATGTTTTGTCCTCACACTCATAGGACCACAAACATCTGAATGGATTAATTGCAATGGAGTTTCTGCCCTAGTTCCAGTTCCAAATGGTTTTCTAGTTGCTTTACCAGCTAGGCAATGCTCACACAAGGACATTTCCATTTTATCAATTTCACCTACCAGTCCTTCTTTAGCTAGTTTAATCATTCTATTTTGATTAATATGTCCTAGTCTAGCATGCCAAGCATTCATATCAACATTTGAATTGGAAGAAGCTGCAAAGCAATCATGCATATAAAATACATCAACAATGTCCATAACAAAGAACTTCTTTGAAAGAAAAGCTGAACCATAAAAGGTTGTCCTTAATGAAATGTCTGCTACCTTATCATGAAAATTTACATTAAACCCATAAATTAATAAGCAGGAAATAGAAACTAAGTTCCGTCGGATGTCAGGTGCATGAAGTACATCATAGAGGATTAAGGTTTTTCCACCTCGCAAAGTTAATTTGCAGGTTCCTATGCCTTTCACCTCAATTCTCGCATTGTTACCAACATAAAGCCACTTGCTTTGATTCGGCAACCGACGGTACTCTGTAAAGGATCCTCGATCCTTGCTCACGTGGTCTGTGGAGCCTGAGTCAATTATCCAAGAAGAACAAATAGTTTCTGTTAAAAAAAACAGTACTTGAAACATAAGATATATGTGAATTAACATAATTCACTAGTACCTTTTCACGCTCATTTTGCTCAGGGCAATCCCTTGCAAAATGACCCATTTTCAGGCAGGAATAACATTTAACCTTACTCAGATCAGTATTCTTCTTCTTTCCGCCTTTCTTCCCTTTTTTCTTGAAAGGTTTATTCCCCTTTTTAAATTTCGGGCCATTCTTCTTACCCTTTCTTTGATATTTCTTGCCCTTTTTGAAATTGGGCTTAGGGTTTGAAGTTCCTGCTTCTTCAGTCAGATAGGCTTGTCCAGATGCTCTGTAAGCCTCTAGACGTTCATCTTCAAGCTCCAGGTGTTTCGCCACATCACTAAAAGTGTTTATATTCTCATTATGGGTCAAGTTGACTTTCATGTGTTCCCAACTTGAAGGGAGTGACCTTATAACAGCTTGGATCTGCTGTTCATCAGACAATTCATGCCCAGCTTCCTTCAGTTCTCTAATCATGCTGGCCATCTCTTGTAGATGCTGTTTCATAGGAGTATTCGGCCTTAACTTATAAGTATCAAACTTAATTGTCAGCCTTCTGAGTTTGGTGGTAGAGGTACCTCCAAACTTATCCTTTAATGCCGTCCACATGGCTTGTGCAGTTGAATATTTTTCATACTCACACATTAGGTCATTGGCCATAGTGCCCAGCATAGTTATACGTGCTATGCTGTTCTTCCTTTTCCAGGCCATGTAGACCTCTTGGTCTCTCCTATGTTGAGCTGTATTGCCGGCTTCTGGTTGTGCCATGACTATAGTCAGTGGCTCTACAGCATCTTGTTCTTCCAATATATAGGAAACCTTTCGGTGCCAGATGTCCCAATTGTCCCCATTTAGTTTATCTTCTTTGTTTAGCTCAGCCATGTGGTTGCCATCTTCAAATCAGTTACGAAACTATCCCACATAAAGGATTTCTATTATTGAGCTGAACTAAAGAATGTATTAATTAAATATACATGTAGCACAGTACAATATACAATGTCATATACTTGTATTATTTCTTAGTAGAATAATAATAATTTCATTAGTTCCATGATCAGGAGACCACAAGTGTATCTCCCATCACACGGATGCTAATGTTACTATTATTTACTATTAAGATTTTAATACAAGTACTAGAATAATTAACTCAAAAAAAAACTTATTTTAAGAGCTCCCACTCAAATAAAGCATATATATTAAAAAATATTGAATACATACAAGATCATAGTCGTTGTACAAAAAAAATAAATAACAAATACATAAATCAAATAGAAAAACAGAAATTAACAATTTTTCTCTTAAGAATGCTATTCGATATTTTCATCGCTCTCTTAATAGCATCGACCCAGGTGTAATCTGAATATTTCTTGTTTTGTGTATTCAGATTTTCTCTTAACTTAATGATGACGTTCGCGAAGAACTCAGCATCTTCCATATTCATCACAAAGTGTGAATACTTTGCAAGAATTGAATACAAGTCTTTTAAATGTTTTATTTTTTTCACATCTCTATTTGCTATGTCTTGTGCTACAGAGTGGGTAAGGGGTTGATCTACTTCTTGATCTTCAATTTTAGGCTTTTCAAAAACAATTTCTTCTTCCTTTAGCCCATTTGGATCTGTATACACTTCTTGAAGTTCCCCAGGATTTTCTTCTCCTTCTAGAAACACCTCATTAGGATTTTCATCCAAAAATTCATCTTCTGGAATAAGTTCTTCCAAATACTCATAACTTGGAGAACCATATCCAACTATTTCAGTACTTTCAGAATTCTCTTGCTTCATTATATATTTTTTTTCTTCAATAAAATAGTAGAAATTATTAAAATGATAAAAAAAATTTTATTATTAAAAGAAATATAATGAAATAGCTCTAAACAGATCCAAACTTATCTCAAAACTAGCCAAATAGTATATCAAATTGAAGATCTCGAATTTAGGAATTTTTAGAAGCAAACCGTGGCCAAAAATACCCCTTCACGCGCCCCCACGCGCCCTGTAAGCAATTCCCTTTTTTTTTTTTTTTTTTGGAAGGGCCCAAATTCGACCCAAACAATTTTTTTTTTGAAAGACCCAAAGTCTCGGCCCAAAAAAAAAATTTTTTTTTATTTAATTAAATTTTTTTAAGGGCCCAAAGTCTCGGCCCAACTAATTTTTTTTAATTAATTTTTTTTTTTTATAGGGCCAGCTGCTGCCGGCCTAGAACTTTTTTTTTTTTTTTTTTTTTATGAGTCAAAACGACGTGTCGTTTTGCAGTTTTGCCAAAACGACGCGTCGCTGAGGTCATCCCTGACCTCCCGCCGGGTCAACCCGACCCGGTACGGACCCGGTGGCGGACCCGCGAACCCACCACCATTTTTCGCCGTTTTCTCCTCCGTCCGGCGTCCGTTTGAGGCGTTCTTGGTGTCGTTTTTCTCGTCTCGACATCCTCTACATGATGATGGTCTCCTTTTATCCAAAAAATTGTGATTTCTTTAAACCCAATTTTTTCTTTTTTCTACGCATACCGTGACTTTTCCTGGTATTTTCTCTCTAATCCAGTGTTCATTTTAATGCGGTTTTAGTAGGCTTAATCTCATCTCTGTATTCTCTACACAATGATATATTTATTTTCTTGAAAGAGATGATCTTACAGCACCCTAAAACTGTACCGGGTAAAAAAAATTTTAAATTTTTTTTTTTAGATCACCTTTACCGAATCCTATTTACTTATCTCATGAGTATAAACAGTATACTAATTATACAAAAAAAACTCATAAGAAAAATATACACAGTATGCAAATTATGAAACTCAGAAAAAAAATTTGCAGCGGAAAACTATTTTTCATGAATCTAAACTCAGGCTCTGATGCCAATGATAGATAATAAATAGGAAGGGAAGACAAACATACCGATCACAGAGTATACTTCCACTCGGAGATGATGAAAAGTTCCAGGCGGTAGAAACAAAATCACTCGGATTTTGTTTACAGATTCACCGTAGATACACACCGGGAAGAATTGAGATGAAGAGAGTGAAAACGTTTTTTTCAGTCAGAGAGAGAGAAGAGAGATAGAATTTCTCAGAACCAATACCCCGTTTCTCTTTCTGGCAGAGAGAGTCTTTTCAAAATGATGGCTCAGTTTCTTTTCACGCACACACACGATACCTTAAACTTCTCATCCGTGCGGTGTGAGGGAGCGGTTCCTCTTAACCGTTCCCTCCCTCTCTTCTTCAAATAATAAACTATTAAAAATAAAAAAATTTATTTTGGGCCTGTGCCCTTTTTGTTTGGGTTCTATACCCATCAAGAGTGTAGCCCAACAATCTCCATTGCCTCCATTCCTCCTTCAATCTGCCATTTCCGTTACCGTCGACACCTATCACAAGCTTAGTTGAACTCGCATTCCGTTCCGTCGACCTTGGTCTGCCGCAGAATGTAGGGAACACTGAGAAGATGCCTCCGTCAGGGATCTCCTAACTCGGCCTCATGACTCGGAGCCTTTAGGATCCTCTTCATAGTCTGATCTCTGAGATTACAGAAGAAGGAGACGCAAATACTGTGCATCATATCAGATGTGTTCTTTGGGTGGGTTATAAAGTTGCCAAGAGTTTAGGCACGAGAAAACTGGTAAGAACTTCATTTTTCGATCGCTTAAATAACTCCATAGTTCTATGAAAGAACCGGATCTTCTCTCTGATCTTCTCTTTTTGTGTGATTGATTGCTCTTCATCTTCTTGTCTCGGCATCTTAATTTCTTTTCAGATTGATTCACTTTTGATTAGAAAGCTCGCTCACAGGGCTAATTTGAAAGCCAATCCAATCTTTTTTCATGTGCTTCAAGAGAGTCTTCCATTCATGCATGTTAATTAAATGTATGTATTGCTTCAACTGATTTCTTATAGAAGTAACTAGTTGTGGTTGCTCTTGATGACCTTCTCGGACAACATACCGAAGAATAAATTTAGGGTCATTCACTATTTTAAAATATTTTAATTAATTAAACTCCTACCTATTCATTGTAAAAAAAAAAAATGTGCCAATTGAAACTATTCAACTCATATGCTGTCATTTTTGGAGATGTTTTTGGAATAAAAAAACTATCACTATAAAAAGGTTTTTTGAGCATAATATAATAAAAAAATAAAAAATTACTGAAATTTAACACACAATGTCGACTGGTAGCAATGTGATTTGACTCCATTTCCACATGTGATTTACCTTTTCATTAAAAAAAATATTGTCAAAAGTCACATGTCTGTTTGATCAACTTGTGTGTACGGAGTCAAATCACATTGTCACCAGTTAATTTTGTATGTTATATTTTGGTAAATATTGTTTGACATATGATATGTAAGTAATTTTTTTATTTTCTTAATATATTATGTTCAAAACACCCTATAAAAATCATATGCTGTCATTTGGAGATGTTGGTGACAGTGTCATCAACTCTCACGTACTTTTATTTATTTTTTTTTTTCAAAAGGAATTGGTGCTGTGGATATTGAAATTACTGAGATCGTACAAATTCAAATATATTTATTCAGATGCCAAAATTTTGGGACCTACTGATTTTCTTGTTTGCGTTTTCCAGATGCCATAATTGACACATCTGGCCAGGCAGGCTATCAGACACGACTAGTGACTGACCACATTCTCCCTTATTAAGATACAGTAAGAAACACATGATGCTAACCAATGAGCACGTTAATTTTAGTGGAAGGAGTAAGTTTCTTTTCAAGTAAGTACGTATTATATCTTAGGTCTGAGATCATATGCACGTAGAAAATGTCTCTAAAAATTTTATCTCCATTGGGGGCTCAATTCGACTCCAGTTAGTTGGAGTTGTATTATTGGCAAGTTTGCTACAAAAAGAAAAAAAAGTGATGCTATAGGTGTCTACTATTTTCCTTTTAAATTGCGGTACTTCTGTGTTGAAAGTGTTCATTTCACTTCATTTGGCGACTAGTTCATTTTCTTCATCTCGCAGCCTTCCTTCTCCATTTGTTTCTATTTCTTCCACGCAAAAAGTTGCTCCATCCTTCAATTCAATCTTAGAGCTCCTTCTCAACTGCAACATCTGTCTTCATCCTCGCTCATTTCTTCTCCAAGTTCAAAAAAGTAAGTATATTATGCTTTATATTACATGCATATAATTTTATAGTTCAATTATGTTAGTTGTTTTGATTTTGCTCCATTATATTAGATTGAATAATATATAGATTTTAAGCAAAAAGTTCTTAAAATTTTTTTATTTAATATGTTCATAATAAATAGAGTAAGATATATCTATGATATACCAATATTATGCAATTATTTGATTTTTTATTTAGTTGATTCTATAATGAGATAAATTGTATGTGATATGTGAATAGACTTTCTAAATAAAGAATATGGCATATGCAAATTTAAAAGATAAGTTTAGAATTTAGAAAATAAAATAGAGTTATGGAATTTAAGAGAACTAAATATGCTGAGACTAGCCGGAACGAAATCTGCATATGGAAAGGTCAGGTCTTGACTGAGTTGGATGTAGTAATGTCTTTTAATTTTTTTCCCTGTGTTGAACTTAAGTTTAGTCGTTTGTATCTTCTTTATTTTGTTGTTTAGACAGTTGCTTATTTTTATAACATATCTTCACTTTGTGGCTAGAAAGAAAAATCTGTTTACGTAAAAAATAAAAAGAATTTTTATAGAAGTAAAACTAATTATTATAATGTGAAGAATTTATTATAGTTATAGATTGTAACATATAATATTAGATGGAATGTGAAAAATTAAATTATAAAGTGTTAAAAAGTACTTTTATTTAGGTAACAATAATGAACTCTGTTTTATATTTATTATTCTCACACATTTAATAAATATAATAGATGGCTTCTAAAAATTAATTATATAATAAATTAAATATGTAATTTTAGAGTGGAATAAATAATTATAATTATAGAATTTAATAAATAAATCATAGTTAGAAAAATAAAATTTTATATTGATTGTAAAAATATTAATTTTTTAACAAAGAAGTGAAAAAATTACCCACTTCTGCAAATGATAATCAAAATTCATAATTGTAGATGATTATAGATAATTATGTAATACCATTGCTCCATCTGACACAAAATAAAGTACCGCACTGTCTTTCTCAAGACAAATATTAATTAGTAATTCATTACCTCATTGTTACGTGCATTCGAAATTAAGTGATATTTAAGATATCCAAAAATTGGGTGAAATTTTTTGCTTGTTACTAAATAAGCTTTACTTTTTTTTTTGTCAGACTAATTAGGCTTTACTTCAATTATTGGATCTGGTCCCATTACAATATTTCTTCCCTCCAAATCAAAATTCAAATATAACAAATTTAACGCTCCACATATATATTTGTATGCCCTTGCTCCCTATGATTAATTAAAAGAGAATCATATATTTTTTAAATCAAAATCCAGCTTCAAAACAATTATTATATTATAATAAACCAACAAAAATTGCATTATTTTAATGCCAAATACAAAAAATTAATATATCTTTCCATTTATTTATTTTTTTTGTAATAATGCAATAAATTTTATGACTCCCAAAAGAAGGCTTTACAAAGTAACTATATACAACCAAGAAGTATAATTAAGAGTCACCTTCTAGAAAGAGTTCCCTTAATTGAACCTTAGCTAACAAAAAAAAAGCCTATAAAGAGCCTATTCAGCAACAGCACCAATTTTAATCAAAAAATTCTTTTCTTCCCTTCTTTGTTTATGTCCTACACAACTATTACATTTAGCTCTTAATTCTCTCTTAATAGTCCTTAAGATAGAATGGACAGAGGAGCATTCATTTCTGCGCATGTGTGCATTCCTTTCCCTTCAGACATGGTATATAATGGCTGCAAATCCTGCAATAACATGTTCATGAAGCATGATTGTCTCTTAAAATGCATTGAAAGCCAACCTTTCCACCTATTGAATTGCATGGGAACCCTAGTAATTCCCAGTCATTCACATACCTCTCTTAGCAAGGTGCAAGCCCAAGGACATTGAAAAAATATATGTTCAATAGATTCAGTATCATTGCCACATAGAATACAATTCAAGTCCACTACAGGAAAGTGGAGGTCATTTAATCTAGACTTAGTAATGAGTCTTTTTTGCAAGGTCAGCCGCAAAATGAAAGCATGTTTGGAGACATTGTATCTAGACCAAACAATTTTGTCAAACTCATATCTTCTGTGCTCTCCTTGAAGCCATTGGTAACCATTGCGAGTGGTATATGTCCCTGAAAGAGAACCTATCCATATCTCATTGTCATAACCATTGGCAATTTTAGCCTTAACCTTGTTGAGTTTTTTCCAATACCATCCAGCATCTATGAGGCAAACATAACTCCAAATATCCTTACCTTTTAAGTATACCCCATCAATCTATTTCACCCATAGGTTGTCAGCCTTAGAAGCAATGTCCCAAATCTGTTTAGCAATAGCAGCCTCATTGCAAACACTACACTTCTTTATACTGATGCCTCCATATTTTTTAGGAAGGCATATTTTATCCCAACTAATATGAGGCATATTTTATCCCAGCTAAAGAAAAGCTCTGCAGATAGCTTCAACACCTTTGGAGATACTTTTTCAGAAAGATAAAAATATTAGCCCAATAAATTTGTAAAGAGAACAGGACAAAATTTATTAGTTGGCATCTACCTATAAATGAGAGGTGTCTAGTAGCCCAACTATGGATTCTCACTGTTATCTTGTCAATCAGAAATTGGCAAACTCCCTTGCTCCATTTAGTAGGTGAAACAGGCGTACCTAGGTACTTAATAGGAAAATTCCCATAAGTGAACCCTGTCAAAGTCATAATATGTTATTTAACCTCTTCTTTGGCCCTATTAATGAAGATACTAGATTTACTAGAATTAGCAAAGAGGTCAGTAGATGCAGAAAATTCTATGAATCCCTTCATGATGATGTTAATAGATTTGGGTGTTGCTTTACAAAACATCATAAGATCATCAGCAACGCAAAGGTTGACTAGGTCATATTTTTTACATAAAGGATGGTATTTAAAGTCAAGGTGGTTGGCACTTACCTTAAGGATTCTAGTGAGGTACTCCATGACAAGCACAAATAATAGTGGCGATAGTGGATCACCTTGTCTAAGTCCTCTTGCACCTCTAAAATAACCATGAACTTCACCATTAATGGCCATTGAGAAACTAGTGGTTTTGATACAACTTGCTATCCAGTTAGTGAATTTCGGAGGGAAACATAGACCAATTAGTAGCTCCTGGATGAAATCCCATTTTATCATGTCATAGGCTTTCATCATGTCGACCTTCATTAAACATCTTGGTGGCGCATTCTTCCTCTTGTATATTCTCAAGAGTCCGTGACTTATCAGAATGTTGTGTATAATAGATCTACCTTTTACAAACATACCTTGATTCTCACTAACTAATACAAGGAGGACATGCATCAACCTAGAACACAAAAGTTTGGAAATGCACTTGTATATAGTGTTACAACATGCTATGGATCTGAATTCACTAGCCAAATGGGGATTTTCAACCTTTGGAACCAAGCTAATGATAGTAGCATTAATTTGAGTAAGCATTTTACCTTAGTTGAAAAACTCCGGAACTGCTTCTATGATGTCTTTACCCATAATATCCCAAGCATCCTTAAAGAATCTACTACTAAAGCCATCCAGTCCTGGGCTCTTCATGTAGTGAATACTAAATAAGGAAGCCTTTATTTCCTGCTTTATGAATGGATCGATGAGTGAAAGTTGTTGGTCAACATTGAGCACATTCCCTCACTTGATAATGTCTATATTTGCTAGCCTTTTATTCTGCATTTGACTCCCCAGGATAGAGTGATGATAGCTAACCAAATGATCTATCACACTATTATAATCAGTCAACGTTTCCCCTGAGTCCTTGGTGATGCTGATTATTCTATTTTTATAGTTATGGATCTTCAATATTTGGTGAAAGTAAGCAATGTTTTGGTCTCCAAATTGGATCTAGCTAGCTTTGGCTTTTTGAACCAAAATACTTTCAGCAGCTTTATCTTTGACAATGAAGTCTTCATATGCCTTCCTTTCTTCATCTTGGAGTAGAGCATTTGTAGGATCAACATGTAATGCTTCCTGGATCTTCTTTAAGGTGTCCTTAGCTTCTCTTGTACTATTCACAATGTCACATAATTGCTCCCTGTTAAGGCTTTTCAATTCTCCTTTAACTCTTTTCAATTTAGTGGTCACTAGGTAGAGTTTGGAACCATTTACTTCCATAATCCATGCTTAAGAAACAATGTTCTTGAAAAAGGGATGTAGAGCCCACATATTAAAATATTTGAAGGCTTTTTTCCTCCTATTATTCTGCTGCAAACTTTTAATGACTAGAGGGATATGATAAAAAATTCCTTCAGGCAAGAAGTTAGCAACATAATGGGGGTATGAGTTTAGCCAACCCTCATTAATAAGCACCCTCTCTGGCTTACTGTAAATACGATGCCTAGCAATTTGCCTATTATTGCAGGTAAACTTGCAACCTTGCCATTTTATACCCATAAGGCCACAATTTTCCACACAATTAGCAAAGTCCTTAATCTCATTATACTGAATAGCTAAACCCCCAATCCTTTCATCACAATTCAGTACACAGTTAAAATCACCTATCACAACCCAAGGAGAAGTCATGATATTAGCAAATTCCTTCAATTTTACCCATAGAGGGGTGTGTTGGGCAGACATATTATGCACATAAACAGCTGTGAGAATGAAATACTTACCTCCAACAATGTCTTTAACAGCACAATGTAAGAATTGATCACTTTTATCAAGTACTAGCACATCAAGAAAATCATACTTCCACATGATCCATAATCTGTCTCTAGGACAATGCTCCATATTAGTGATACATTTCCAAGCAAGACCGAAAGAAGCAAAAACTTTATTAAAATTAGTGTTGTTCACTTTAGTCTCAGCTATACCAAAAAGATTAACATTTTCTGTATGACTAAGGAGCTTAATTTCCCTTTGTTTGTTAGGATTATTAAGCTCCCTAATGTTCCATATAGCAATACTAACCATTAGAAGTAACCTAGTTGGAGGGCCCAGGTGGATTACCATCAATGTTGCTAACCTCTATTGAACTATCTCTACCATAATTGTTGCCATCACTGTCTCGGAGACTAGTAGTGTGGTTAATCATAGCCCTCTTACCCTTAGCTCTTCTAACAATTTGCCACTGTTGTTCTGATTGGTTGGGAGTCTCATCAGATGGGGAATCATCCTGTGTGGAAGTATCAGTGCTTCTTTGCAGAATATTATCTTTGTCTTGGTTTGCTATTTGTTTTGAAACCCATATTTTACGGTCTCCTTTTTCACGGCACAAGTCACTACTATGTCCAAACTCATTGCAATAGGTACATAAAAGTGGCTTCCATTCAAAGAGAACACTTTATTCCATGACTTCACCATGTTCATTTTCAAAATAAATAGATTCTAGAAAGTCCCCATTAACCTCTGCATCAACAAGAATACGAGGAAAACAACCCCTTTCCCTGTTCATAGTTTGATTATTAGTCATAATGGGTATTCCAATTAAACTAGTAATTTTACACAATGTACTGTGCCCCTAGTATTTCAAATGTAGACCTGGTAAATGTATCCACACTAGAACTCTACTAATTTTCCCTTTAGCTAAGTCAGTATTACCATCCCAGGGTGCCACAATGACTGGTTTACCATCAAAATATATAATCCCCATTTGAATCACCTCCTCTTTAGAGCTTTCACTAGAGAATCTGACAATAATAATTCCATTATTTACTAATAGTAATTTATCAATGCCAAATTTTCCCCACACCCTTTTAAAGAATCCATTGACAATATGGAATGGAGGATTAGCTCCTGAAATATAACAAATAACAGCATTCTTCCAGTGTTCAATTTCAGGTTTGACATCTTCCAACTCAATTTTACCCACCAACTTATTGGACTTGAGTTGAGGAGCTACATATTGCAGCTTGCAGCCAATTCCACAGAGTTTTGATATATCAAATTTTCCCCAAACAGAGCTCGGCACTTCACTGGTGTTCTTCATCATTTGCGATTGAGGGCTAAAGGTGTTGGGTTCCCCATGCTTCACATATTTCACCATATTCAGTAATCTTTCCTTCACTACTAAGTTAAGTTGGAGCTTCTCAAGTTTAGATTCAATCCCCACTAGAGATTTAAGCATCTCCCCTAAACCAAAATTCAACTTTGTCGTGCCTCTGCCTTCCTTTTCGTCAGCATCTGCAACATTTGGCTCAATCAAACCTCCTACACAATCCTTTTGGGTGTTCAAAGAAGCTAGGTGGTTGGTCTTGGCAGCCCGTTTCTTCCTGGCCATGGCCGTGGTTCACATTACTAGAGGGAGGCTAACGTGTGCTAAGAGAGAAATAGTAGGGCTAACTTAGTAACAATAGTACCTTTGGCTTTATATCTTTCCATTTATCACTTTCTTTCTTTTTTTTTTAATTTGTTGCTCCAACCCTGTAACCTAATGTCAATTCATCCTCTTATAAACTTACCATAATGAATCCACCCAACTGCCGTCTAAAGAACACCCAACAACCTTAAAAAATTATGCTCCATTCATTACTTATACCAACCCTACTTGACGCTACAAAACTCAAATAGCCACTTAAACATCCGTATCCATAATTCTCATTGTATCTGCATTTCTCTTCAAGATAAACACACTTCATTTTTTTTCAACAATAAACACCTCATTCATTGTACCTTTGTCATCCCTATACTCATGTCAATCAGCTTAAACCATTTGAGCTAGGATTACCAAGCTCTTTTGGAATCAACAAGCTTACCCTCCGCACATGATTGAATCACTAGACATGTTATTACTAGATCACAATGTAAGTTCTATATGCTTACTCCCTCTGATCCAAAATATAAGTCATCTTTTAGAACCTTTTTTTAGACCCAAATATAAGTGACCTTTTGGTAAAGTCAAAAGTATTAATGATGTTTTCCTAATTTACCCTTGTCATTAATTAGCTCATGAGAGAGAAAGTTATTTTAAAAATTGTATTTATTAGGGTAATGTTGGAAAACAATATAAGTTTTTGACAAATTTAAGTAGTTTAACTCCCTTCCTTGATTTGTATGCACTTTGTCAAAGAGGACTTATATTCTGGACTGGAGGGAGTATTACTTAGTTGCAATCCATATATTTTATCTCATAACTACTTTGCTTTCTTCATGTATAATTTTAGATGACTAAATTCCATGTGCATGTTATTGATCTCGTACTCTTTGAAAAGAATATTGCTTTCATTTGTGAAGGCTTATTGTACTTATTCGCATACTTTATAATACACTATAATAGACATCTTAACAAACCAATATCATCTCCTTTCACGATAACTTTCCAATCTTTAACATTGCATTGGTTCAAAGCAGCATACCTTATGACATTGCTTACTTCACTGAAATACAATAGCTATTTCAATCTCCATAATGGCCTAACAAGCACATAGGTAACCTCTTAAAATCTAGGCTTAATTGCAACATTTCTTGAAATACAAATTGCTATGTTAGCAACCCCTTCCTATTTTATCACTTACAGATGTGGCAGATGTGGCAGTCTTGGTCGAGCCACTTACATTCACACAACTTGAAGCTCCAACAATATATCACTATCCTATCATAGCATTCCACATCATAGGCATACAATAAATTTATCCACAATTATTTGCATTATTTGCTGCCATTTTTAAATTAATAATACCGAGTGCTTTTACTACTTCTTTAGTTCTAAGTGAGTTAAATGTCTCATATGAGGTGACGTTGTAAGAAGAATCTTGGCATAGTGAACCATGCACCCTTTCCATACTATGCTGTATGTGCCAATCTTTTGCATGTTAAAGTTGTGTGGTAAGGTTATACATTATACATATAACCAAAATATTGTCCAAACTAATTTCTTACAATGATATAGAAATCTTTGTATCAAATTGCAATAGGTCAAATAATCCTCATGAATTATACAAATGTTACAAAGGTCATCTTCACTTGCTTGCTATAAGAGCAACAACAACAACAAAGACAATTGGTAGTATTTCTTTTGTCTAATAATCATGCATCTTTTGTACAGCCTTCTAAAATATTACCAAAACAGTTCCACTTAGCTACTTTAGTTTCTCGGTGTATTGTATCGAAACTAATTCCATAAATAATTAAAAAAAAACTATGAACCCATCCTAGAAAGCCATGTCAAAACTAGTGATCTAATCTTTTTTTGAGGTATGTGATGATTCATTGGAATCAATTTCAATATAATACACCAAGAAGTTTATTTACAAAAAAGCATATCACTAAAGCAGCTAAGTGAAACTAGTTTTGGCAACATTTTAGAAGGTCATACAAAAGATTCATAATAGTTGGACAAAAGAAGCAGCACCAATTGACTTTATTGTTGTTGTTGTTGTTGTTACTATTATGGGGAGCACATGAAGATGACCTTTGTCACATTTGTATAATTCGTGAGGTTTATTTGACCTGTTGTGATTTGATACCGATTGTTCTACATCAATGTAAGAAATTGGTTTGAAGGATACTTTGATTATATGTATAATGTATAACGTATAACCTTATTGCTCAAGTTTGCAACTTTAACATGCAGAAGATTAGCATGCATACCAAGTGTGCTTGAGGTCATTGTGCTAGAGCCCTTATCGCAATGTCACTTTGTAAGAGACAAGTAACTCTTTTAGAGCCAAAGAAGTAGTAAAAACACTTAGTATTGTTAATTTAAAAATTGTAGCAAATAATGAAAATAATTGTGGATAAGTTTATTGTATGTCCATGATGTAAAATTTTATGATAGGGTAGTGATATACTGTTGGAGTTTCCAGATGTATGAATATAGGTTGCTAGACCAAGCCTGTCATGTCTACAAGTGAAAATAGGAAGTCATAGTTAACATAGCAATTTGTAGTTCAAGAAATGTTGCAATTGAACCAATATTTTGATGGGTAATCAAATAACTGTTGCATTTCAATGAAATAGGCAATGCCATAGGGTATGTAGCTTTGAACCAATGAAATTTATGTCAAAGATTGGAAAGTTATTCTAAAAGGAGATGATGTTGGTTTTTTAAGATGCCTATTATAGTGTATTATAAAATATGTGAATAAGTAGGATAAGCCTTCACGAATGAGAGTAGTATACTTTTCAAATAGGGTAGGATCAATAACTTGTACATGGAATTTGGTCATTTAAATGAGTAATGAAGAAAGCAAAGTAGTTATGAGATAAAATGTAATAGATTGCAGTTGAGTAATGAACATATAGAATTTACATTGAGATTTAGAAATAACATGTCTAGTGATTCAATTATGTGTGGAGGGATGAAAAAGGTAAAATGAATGAGGTGTTCATCATTGAAGAAAATGGTGTGTTTATCTTGAAGAGAAATGCAGATATAGAGAGAATTGTGGATGTGGACATTTAAATGGCTATTTAAGTTTTTTGACGTCGAATAGAGTTGTTGTATGTAATATTCCTAATTTTACTAGATATCATAAAATACAAAGGGAAAAAGTAAAGGATCATAGAACATGCATAGGGAATTATAGAAACAAAGAGACACAGAAACAGACAGAAAAAAAGCAAAAGAAGACAATTTTCCAGATTAGAACAAAAAGAAGAAAATTATAATTTTACATCAAGAAAGAAGAATTTTTTGCAAAAAGGTCCTTCAAGAGAATGAAATAATATGTTTATGCCCAAAGGAATACAATTCTATGCAATTTAATCCCTTGAAGGAGAGTAAGCAGAAGGAATTGAACTATGAATAAGTTTTGGAAAAAATTATAATTAAAGACCCAAAGATTTTAAAAATTATAAATTGTCCCAATTAAGGGTATTTTTATAAATCTGAAAAATTATAACCAAAATGAAGCTCTTGAAAAGTCATGCCCAATGAAATATTGTTTTGGAGTTAATTAGGTTGACATGAATTTATTATGGGTGATTGAAATAAAAGTTAATATTATATCGATTAAAGGCTATTTTGGACTGTAGAAAAAGGAGTACAAGGTCATGGATATTAAATAGACCCTACCCAAATATATTTTGGGTCAAAACAATGATATTAGTCCAAAAATAATTTTTGGATAATTCTATACCAATTTAATGACAATTACGATAAAATTATTTAATCGGTACAAATAAAATTAATCTACAAAAGGTATTTTGGTCCATAAAATTATTAAAGAAATTTTTTGCCAACAAAAAGGACAAGTGGTGTCTAAAATGCTAACTAGGATACCATGGAAATTTTGTGAAAAGCTTTATTAATAAAGTAACTTAAGGTTAAAATAATTAACCATGATTTAATCTTTATTTGATATCTTTCCTAAATTGCCTTGGTTAAGCTATTTGGTCATCATCTTTCTGCCTAAAACAAGTTTGGAATAGCAGCTTGAGGAGAGGAAGAACACGAGGAAACAAGAGAGAAAAAGGAGAAGACTAAGAGCAAGTTTGGTGATTAAGAAGCAAAGGTAATATTCTAAGGCCATATTCTTGTGTTCTTAAGTGTTTGAGAGAGTTTTCATGGATTATTTTCCACTCTTTTTGCTTTGAAAATTTCATTTATGAGAGAGTAGAGAGAGAATGTTGAGCCATGAAGAAACCAATCCATAGAAAAACTTAGAAAGGACTTAGAAAGCATGAATATGTGATTAGTTTGCAAATTCATGTGGTAAATATTTTCCCACCATTTTCAGTCTATTTAGGATTTGAGATAGGAAGGGAATTTCTGATTTTTGACCTCAAAAATGTTTTCCTTGGGTCTAAAATAGGTTAGAGCAAGTATATTGTACAAAGATAAGCAAAAGGAATGCAAAATGGAAATTTTGAGTTCAAATAAGCACTTTGTCAAGTTGAAGATAGAACCAGAAGCATATGACTTTATTTTATGATGCTATAGGGTTTAAGAAGTATTTAAAAGCTAAAGGAAGTATCCACAAAGTTTAGATATCATTGGAAAGCAAGAAGATAGTTATTGGCCCTTTTATGTCTAATGTTATCACACTTTGTTTTCATGACTTTATGACTATGACATATGTTTATTTGAATACTTTGTGATGGTTTTGCATTGTTGCCTGGTTGTTTGAGGGGTTTTGTGATTGTAGGATATTCAATTTTTAAGGTGTTACCATGCCAAAATTTATATGAAATACTATGGCATCACGTATCTTTATAATTTGCATTGATGATTTTGTAAATTGATAATGATAATATGAATGCATGAATGGGCAAAACTACTAAGATTCTTTGAATCTCATTCTTTTTCAATTGTCTAACCATTTTAGGTCCAAGTCATGACAAGGCTACCCATGAGATCTAAGGCAAGAAAAAGCAAGCTATTGATTAAAATGAACTTGCTTGCTTTGGTCATGAGTTTGGAGTACTTATGTAAATTAATGTGCATGGTTTTGGGATTGTATTTACATGTAATTATTTCCATCTAGATGTTATGTAATGTACGTACAAGTTTAAGACCTAGATATGACCATATGGACAACGTATGAATTTGGTTTTGGAACGTATGTGAATGGAAATGACTATTCTGTTAGGTTGACTGGTTACCCAAGAGGGGGGGTGAATTGGGTGATGCAAGATTTTCGCTCTTTTGGATCACAACCCAATTTCATTAAGAATGCAGTAAAACAGGGATAAACAGAGGTGGTTGTGTGCAACAGCTGAGTAGAGAAGATGAAGAACAGTACACAATGATTTATACTGGTTCAGCCCAACCACTTGACCTACATCCAGTCCCCAAGCCACCACTTGAGATTTTTCACTATATCCCACAGGTTTGATCCGGGCACCTGTGAAGCCTCAGTACATTCTCACAAGTTTCAGTAGGCACTTGTGAAGCCACTCTCCTCACACCCTTACAAGATGTGTAAATCCCTTAGTGTTTTCCCACACTAAGATTCTACCCAGAAAATGTAGAAAGAAATGTTTACAGAATGAAAACTCTCTTGAAGAGTAGATAATACATTGAAAGTTCACTCTATTGAGGTGGGTTTTTCAAACTATGCTGAGATAGAAGGATTTTACAAGTTGTAGCATCATTTTCGCATAAACTCTCTTAAGATTGTTACCCATAAGTTCAAATGATGTTGTATTTATAGTTTTGTAGTGTAATTAGACGTTAGATACAAGATCTAGCCGTTAGAGATGTTACCCAACGGTTTACTTTGCAAAACTAGCCGTTTACCAACCTCATTTAATGAATCTGGCATACTGAAATTCAAATTTTGGATGTTAACAGATGAATTTTAAAGAGTCCATAAATTAAAGTTTTTAGCGTTGAAGTTCGAAGTTCGTCTGTCCAAAGCTGAAATTTGAATTTTCATCTTGATTAATGTTTCTATATTGGAACATTCGAATTTTGGAGTTTAAAGTTCTTCTGGTAAGTTTAAACAGTAATTCCATATTGCTATAGCGCCTTTGAAGTTCGAATTTTGGTTCCCAAAATTCGTCTGACAATGAGCAACTCAATATGGCACAAGTTCTTCCTTTCGAAATTCGAATTTTGAATGTGTAAATTCGTCTGTTGGTTGTTTTAGAAGTGTTTTCATGTTTTTGGAATTGTGAAATTTGAATTTTGAAAGTGAAAATTCGTTTGTTGGTTGTTTTAGAAGTATTTCCATGTTTCTGGAGTTGCGAAATTCGAATTTTGAAAGTGGAAATACGTCTGTTGGTTGTTTCAGAAGTATTTTCACGTTTCTGGAATCACGAAATTCGAATTTTGAAAATAGAAATTCGTTTGTTGGACCTGAAGTTCAAATTTTGGAAGTCAAAATTCGTCTATCAGTAGCAAGCTCAATTCTGCATGAAGGTTCTCTTCGAAATTCGAATTTCGAAGGCCCGAAATTCGTCTGTCGCAACGGAACCTACGTAACTTCAAATTTTGCATTGTAGACAATTTTGAAGAAGCTATAACTCTCTCATTTTAACTCCAAATGATGAAAATGACCTATGGTTGGAAATCTCTGAATGCATACTTTCAAATGAAACAAGTTTCACTTCAAAAACAAACGTATTTTGTGATATATGATCGAAATAGTGATAAGAGGTCAAAACCAAAAATTCATATCTCACTACTCAATTTTAAATAACCATAGCTTTTTCATATGACTTTCATTTTGAGTGAAATAGCCTTTTTTGAAAAGCTTATTAAGTCTAGTTTCATATGAAATAAGTTTTACATCAAAGCCATATGAATTTTGAGAGATATATTAAAAATACCAAGCAAAGGTCAAACTCTAGATTCTTGAAAACCAGATTTCACTAACTATGCCTGACTCGAAATTCGAATTTCAACACCTGAAATTCGTCTGTCAGAGGTGATATCTCTGGAACTTCAAATTTCAGTCAGCAAAGTCATATTTTCATAAAGTATATGAAGTTTATCTTCTCAAAATTCATCTGTCATTAGAGTTTTTCAAAACTAACATCAGATTTACTTAATTTAACTCATTTAGAACATATGGTAACAAGATTAAGTAATTTTTAAAGATTAATCTCACCTCAAGACCTAAGTGAAAATAAAATATACCTAGTGACTAGGTCTTCAAATGTTGAGTTCCACTTCCACTTGGTCATTTCCTTCTTGGCATGCTCTCTTCTGATCTTCCATTTTTGGAGCATTCTTTCTTTTCTTCTTTCTTGAGTGAGGCATGATATTGATTTCCATTTCTGTGTTCCAATGCTCACTCTTCTTACTTGGACCAACCTATATTTAATATATTATACTTACAAATCAAGTAGTTAGTCCAGTTTATATATCCAACTTATATTATTCATTGTAAAAGTACAGTGGATATATTTACACATAGCATGATATATATATTATAACCATAATTAAATACATGCTAATATGTATTTTACTTCTTTAAGGAACATTATATATGTCAGATACATATAATGCATTTATTCCTTATTACTCTATATTTGTCATCATCAAAACTTATATTATACTAAACTGTACACTTGTGATTTGTCATCATCAAAACTTATATTATACTAAACTGTACATATTCTGACCCATATTGGAGATTTGTACACTATTCATGCAATTTGCGATAGGGAAATGTCACTTAAGGACCAAAATTTTCAATTAATCCCATTTTAGAACCAAAAAATTTGAAAATATCAGAAAAGGACCATGGTCTCAAATTGATCAAAATTCTAAATAGGAAATTACCTAAATGCCCTTGTTAAAATATTTTATACTTAATATCTGTTTTTTACTATTCTTCTTCTGAAATTCAATACTAAACTTCCCCAATTTTACACTGGACAAAATAAAGAATTCAACTCTCAGGATTTTACACTCATCTTCGGCGTTTTACTACTCATGTTCTACGATTTGACACTGAAGACCCCCGATTTTACACTGGATAAGTCTCAGAATTTTATACTCAACTTTCATTTTTTACTACTCAACATCTGCTTTTTACTTCTCTTTTTCATAAATTTGACACTAAACTTCATCAATTTTACACTCATATTCCACAATGTGTTCAGTGTAAAATTAGGGATGTTCAGTGTTAAATTTATGAAAATGAGTAGTAAAAAGCAGATGTTGAGTATAAAACCTTTTTATAAGGGTATTTAGGTCATTTCATATTTACATTTTTAATTAATTTGAGACCATGGTCTTTTTCTGGTATTTTTGAAGTTTTTGGTCCTAAAATGGAATTAATTGAAAATTTTGGTCCTCAAGTGTCATTCCCCCATTTGTGATTAAACATATGAGTGCTATATATATTGGAAACTAGATAAAAAGAGCTTTCCATAACACAAATATAACTCAAATTGGAATTATGTACGAATTGTTATGATTTTTCCAAAGCCATGGTCAGAAACAGGATTTTTCGAAAAGACCATATCTATAATACTTTTTAGAAAAATAAACTGTACAAATTAGCCCCATAAATATTTAGTTTCTTATTTTTTTCCAGAGAATCTTTTTAGCTAATTTTTGAAACTTGAATCACTCTGATATGATTTTTATGGATATAATTATGTATTTTCAAAATTTATCGGGTAAAATGAAAAATGCCAAGTGAACAGTATCCGACAAAAATGAAAATTCTGATTTTATTAGATTTTGATTCAAGCTTCTAAACAATGATGAAAGGACTCCTTATTGGTCTAATACATGGGGCAATGGGCCTAAGATTGAGGTGTTGTATGGTTAAGTAAGGAATAGAGAACAATTGTGGGGTTCTTTTGATGTCTCTTGGGTTAGTTCATTATGATGAGTTTTTGAGAGAGTAGATTGACATTAAGTGTAGTCATTAAAATGTATATAGAGCAAGAGATTAAAACACACAAAAAGTGATAAATAAAGGCAAATGACAGTTAAATACCCCAGTAACATATTATTTCTAAAAAATACCCAGAACTTGAATCATAACCAAGACATACCCAGGTACATGTCCAAAATTTTTTTGGGTGAGTCCTTTTTTGCCCTAAATGCAAACAATGAAATAAGAAAGGTGCAATGTCTCCCTCCTATTTCTTCACTGCCATTTATCTCATTTCTAATAAGTAGCTCTTTGCAACATTCTCTCTCAAAATTGTTTCCCTCCTTCTTCTAGGTTTCCATTCTCATTGTGGGTATGGTTGGCTTAGTTCATAAATGATTCCTAGGCTTTTCAACACATAGTATTTGCAGGAAAATGGTACTATGATCATGTTTGATAGTTTCTAGGTTTCAACTTTTGGCCCATGAATTTTGCACAATGTCAATACATCCACTTAAGTATGACAAAGGTACAATGAATGAGGTGTTCTTGTCTAAAGCTGTATTTTGTTATTCCACTTTGGTAGATGTTCTTGTTCAAGTATAAGGGGGGAAAAGCAAAGGGAAAACTTATATTCAAGGGTACTACCTATCAAGAATTATTGGTGCATATTAAATCTTGCACTAAATTTGAGGCAAATGGAGTCATATTGAAGTATACATTGAAATTTGATGCAAGTGCATATTTGGACCAGGAGGATGATCAAGGAGTATCTCAACTAAATAGAGTATAATGATGCCTTTAGTCATACATACATATTGGAAGACAATCATGAGGAAAGGAATGAAATGATGGATATGCTGAACGAATCACAACTATTGTAAGCTCATTTATCATGCAATATAAACTGATGATTTCCATATGCATGTGGTGCAAAGATTTATTTTTTATTGTTGTTGTAGATTAGAGAGTTTGTCATCACATTCTTTTGATATAAATAGTGGAGATGCAAATGAAATCATTGCTAATGTGGCCTCTGAAGTTAGCTATGAAATGAAAGAATCATTGTTTACAATACATAGCTCACATGTGCAAGGACTTGAGGTGAATCATGGAAAATAGGATGCTTCGATTCTTGGAGTTGGACAATTTTTTAATAATGCAGATAAGTTCACACAACAACTATACAAACATAACATTGCACATAACTTTACTTATAAGTTCAAGTTAATTACAAAGAAAAGATGATTGTGATCTACAAGGTTCTGAGTGCAAATAGAAGATAACAGCATATGCAATTCAAAAATGGTTCCCCTTTTTGTGCATTAATACCTTCCATAATAAGCACCTCCATTCAGCTCAAGATAACCTTTCAATAGTTAAAAGTCAAATATCAAACCTAATAGCTATCATCATCGATGGGCTAAGGTCAACTGTTGAGAAAGTTCCAAATGAAATAAGATAGGAAATAGTAAGAGATTAGGGAGTGAACTTAACTTACAAGTAGGCATGGAGGGAAAAGGAGAAAGCGCTAGAAGAACTAAATGGCCTTCTTGAACAATCATATTACTTGATTCCTTGGCTTGGTCAACTATTAATTGAGACAAACCCTGCCACAATTGTGAAATGGATGGCCTCGAGAAATTATATATTTGATCAACTTTTCATCGCTTATAGTTGTTCTATCAAGGGATTCCTAAATGGATGCAGACCTCCACTTTATATTGATGGGTTCCACCTGAGTAGTCCTTATATCTAGCCTCCTCATTTGATGCCGACAATGACTTATATCTAGTTACTTTTGCCATTGTTAGCAGGGAGACCATTGAGGGTGGGACTTGGTTCATGTAAAATTTGAAAGACATAGTAGGTTCCCATTTTGCTAAGGTTGTGATAATTTCATGTAGGCACAATTAAATACGTGTTGCTGTGGAAGCAATTTTTGGGAGTGAGAGACATGCTTTTTGCTATCATCATTTGAAATAAAATTTCAGCTCAGAGTTTTCATAGGTGAGCAGAATAGTTAGGAGGATGAGTTCTTATGCCAAGGAGGATGCATTGAAGTTGCTAAATGTGGTTGCATTTGCTAGAGTTGAATATGAATTTGAAATAGCTATGCGTAATTTGAGATTATTCAACAATGAGTTGGCGCATTGGTTGGAGGATCACAACATTCACAAATGAGCATTGTCTAGATTCCCACATCGTAAGCGAGATAACATCACCACAAACTTACCTAAATTGTTTAATAGCTAGAAAATGAAGGAGCAGAAGCACTGTATATTTTCCTTAATAAATGAGTAACAAGAAAAGTTAGCTAACAAGTTGTTTGCTAGTAAGATGGTGATCACAAGGGATTTGGATATGTACATCTATTTCAATGTTGTAAATCGACTCCAAGCAAAATGTCATATGTGGGTTTCCTATACATTAAAAATAATGCTTGTGGAAACACATGCACAACTATTAACCCCTATTTCCACCCTAAAATCTTGAGAATTTTTTTACTTTATTACAAAGGATTTAAGCAAGACATACTACTTAATTCAATTCTTTTTACTTGAATGGGGACAGCATCCACACTAGGTGGGTCAATCCAAGAAATACACTACCCTAAGATACTCATGCTCTTAGCTATGACATCCAAACAACCCTAAAGTTTACTTGTGTTCCAATGCCTACCCATATAACTCAGGTTGGATTCCCATATGTACTTTGAGAATGTCTAATTTGGTGATAGTGGAACCACATATAAACTTTCTTTTGACATAATTGTGACTCCCTTTTAACTAATCATGGTTTGCCTAGAGGATGTTGGGTAAGTGGAAGCAGCAATAAAGTTCCTAACATATAATCAATAGCTATCAAATCATTCTACTTTGACATGTCATTAGTCTCCACTAGAATCATTATATGACTATAGATTCTCTCCTGAGCACTTAGCATGAACCATTCCTCAACATATGTATAAATTCTACCCTTTATACATTATCCACATTATCCTTTAATTTCTACTTCGTATTAGGATTCACACCATTGGTTCACTTTATGATCGCCATCTTATTAGCAAATAACTTGTTAGCTAACTTTTCTCGATGCTTATTTATCAAGAAAAATATACAGTTTTTCTTCTCCTTCACTATTCAGCTATTGAATGATTTAAACAAATTTATGGTGATGCTATCCTACTCATAATGTGGGAATCTAGAGAATGCCTATTTATGAATGTCACTGTGGCCCTCCAACCAACAAGCCAATGCATTACTTAATAATCGCATAGTTATTTCGAATTCATATTCAAGTACGGCATAAACAACCGCATCTAGTAACTTCAAAGCATCCTCCTAACTGTTCTGCTCACCTTCGAAAGCTCTGAATAGAAATTTTCTTTCAGATGGTGATAGCAAAAAGCATGACTCCCACTCCCAAAATTTGCTTCCACTGCATTGCATTATGCCTAAATAAAATTATTACAACTTTATCAAAAGGGGAACCTACTATGTCTTTCAAATTTTTCATGAATTAGGTCTAATCCTCAAGGGTTTCCTCACTAACAATGGCAAAAGTAACTAGATACAAGTCATTGTCAGCATCAAATAAGGAGGCCACTAGCATCGTCCTCTTATAAGTACCACTTAGGTGGCATCCATTTATGTATAGTAAATGTCTGCATCCATTTAGAAATCCCTTGATAGAACAACCATAAGTAATAAAGAGTTGTTCAAATATATTGTTTCCCAAGGCCAACCATTTTGCAACAATGGTTGGGACTGTCTCAATTAATCATTGACAAAGCCAAGGGATTAAGTAATATGACTATTCTAGAAGGCCATTCGTTTCCTCTAGCACTTTCTCCTTTGTCCTCCATGCCTACTTGTAATTTAAGTTCAATCTATAGTTTCTTTCTAGTTCTTATTTTATTTCATTTGCAGCTTCGTCAACAGTTGACCTCAGTCCATCGAAAATGCTAAATACAATAAAGTTTGATGTTCAAATTTTACATAGTAAAAGGTTATCTCAAGTTGAATGAAGGTTATAAACATGCAGAAAAGAGGATGATTTTTGAATATGCTGTTATCTTCCATTTGCATCGGAAACCTTATAGATCATGATCATCTTCTCTTTGCAATTAACCTTGAACTTATAGGCAAAGTTATATGCATTACTGTATATATATATATAATGCTTGTTTGAACTTAGCTGCATTGTCAAAAATTGATCTAACTCTAGGAATCAAATCATCTCATTTCCAACTTTTCATCTTATGTCCTTGCACAGGCACTATGGATTGCAAACAGTGATTCCTCTATTTCATAGCCAGCTTCTGAGGCAACATTGGCATTGATTCCATCTGCATCTCCACCATTTATATCAAAAGAATATGCCGTGAGCTTTCTAATCTACAACAACAATAAAAAATAAATATTTACACAATATGCATATAGAAATTATCAATTTATATTTAACAATAAACAAGCTTACAATAGTTGTGATTCATTTGGCATATCCATTACTTCACTCCTTTCCTCATGATTATCTTCCAATATGTACACATAACCAAAGGCATCATTATACTCTATTAGTTGAGATACTCCTTAGTCATCCTCGGAGTCTAAATATGTAATGTGCACTTCAATATGGTTCAATTTGCCTTAAATCCAATGTAGGATTTAATATGCCCCAACAATTCTTGATAGGTTGTGCCCTCGAATATAATTTTACCCTTTGGTTTCCTACCCCCTCTCTTGGTCTTCCCTTGTGCATTATCCACCCATCGTCCACAAAGCGGAAACAACAAAATAAACCTTTGGACGAGCAACTTGCCATAAGGCATTTTAACCAAAGCACAAAAATTACAATAAATGTATTACCAATTATGCTTCCAAATATGAGACTAAGCTTTAATAGTCATTGGTCAAATAAAACAAAAAGAACTTTAGAACTTCAAACAACCCATCGTCTAAAATGCATAACATTCAAGACATATACAAGTTCTTATATACATCACCTACAATGCATAACTTTGAGGACACAAAAATAGAGTAAAACACAACCATTAAAGATTCAAACTATATACAATGTTTCAAACATCAAACATTATTCTTTCATCATTATTTGAAACTCAACACATTAAGCATCAACCATTTGTAAGGAATGTAACACCTTAAATTTTATTATAAAAATTTTGATTAAAAAATTAAATTACTAAGAGATTACTCCCTCTATCCCATATTATAGGATAATGGGAGGGATTTTACACACATTAAGAAATATCTATTATATCTTTAAACTTCTAAAAAAACCAAAATTTCTAATTCTACCCATATTAATTCTACTCGTTTCATTGAATATAACATAAATTACAATACTAACAATATAATAAATGATGGATAAAATTGACAAATTACTACATGTTACCTTATATTATGAAACAAGAAAAACCCCTCATGTTGCCTTATAACATAAGTCTTTCTACCAAAATTTTGACAACATAATGACTATAACTCAAAGATCACCAAATAAAACCTGTTAGAAACATTTAAATTCCAGCATTCTCAGTAAACAACCAACATCTACTATAATCTAAATAGGTACTCACAATACAAGAACCGAGTTCAATAAAGCAATTTAGATACCCAAACTTTTCTAGGTCCATCTATTTAAGTCCATTCAAAAATTGAAAGAGATAAACAAGTACAATAATAGTTTGACATTTAGTTTCCTCTTCACAAAATATTCAGTGTGACTTAAATCCCAATTTATATGGTATAACTGCATATTAGTTTCAAAACATAGGGTACTTACATAATTATTTTGTATAACCATATTCAATCATCACGATAGTTATGGGGAACATTCTTGATACACCCACTCTATACTTAACCATTTCATAATCATAATGCATAAGTCCCAGGTCAAGAAAATGTACCAAGCCACTACCAGTACTACCTCCACATGAGATAGGTTAGGGTACATCACTTTGGTTGCCTACCCTTGCTGAAACTAAATTACCTAGAAAGAAAAATGTAAATCATGGGAGTGAGATAATAATCTCAATAACCATGAGCATAAATTATAAATCAAACTATCAACAAACATAAAATATTATCATGAATTTTAATTTGAACTCTTGCATCGATTTAAATTTTTTATTCTTCCATATCAATAATAACTAGTTATTAAGTTAGCACACTCATAAGTTAAGCCCAATTTAGGGCCCACTGCCTCAACACTATGATCAGTACATTTGTATGAAGTGCATCTACAAAATATTTACATGCATACTTAAAAGTCAATATGTAATCTAAGTTATCAATAACAAACAAAATCATAATCATATATCATTAGGTTACAACCGACTCCTCCTGAGAGGTGCATAAACTCCCAAGAAATGCTGATTATGGGTCCCACAATCACACTCTCAAAAGATGGCCAACACACATCTATGAGGTACACATGCCATTAAGTCAAAGTCTTCATATAGCTAGCACACACTCAGGAGGTACACATGCTATATGGATCTCAATTACATGTGGCAAATAGCACACACCCACGAGGTACACATACTACCATAAAAGTAACACACCTTAGTAGCACACACCCATGAGGCACACAATCTAAGGTGGTTTGACAACAATTCACAAGATGGCTAACACACACTTGCAAGATACACATGCCATTGAGTCAAAATCTTCATATAGCTAACACACACCCGTGAGGTATATATACTACCACATGCGTGACACATCTTAGCAGCATACACGCCAGTGAAGTACACAATCCAAGATGGTCAACCACAATAGTAAGTCATAATCACAATAGTTTCAAACTTAATACCAATATATAAGCATAAATATTTTATAAGAAAGTAAGCATGCAATAAACAATGGATTAAGGTCATGAACCTTGGTTACCTTTTAGCCATGATTAATGCTATCCAATTTAGAAGATAAGCCATGATAGTTCCACTCACAACCCTCACACACTAATAGAATCAAGTTATACTCATGATGTTCTTATTTTATTCCTAGGGTCACTAAGCTCTAACAGCGGGTTAAAGTTTCGAGTTAGAAACAACAATTAAGATTAACTCCAAATCACACCAAACTTGACCAACACATTCCCTAACTATGATGAAGTTTGTAAAACCATTTTTTTAGCTAAATTAATTGAGATTTAAAAAAAAACCCAAATTTCAAGTACTTGATAAAGTTTAAAAAATTTTGAGTTAGAAAATATAACTTAAATCATTCACATAAAACTTGCTATGCACACTTTTGGGCACCCATAGAAGCTACCAATAACAATTTTACCATCTAAATTTAAAAAATTCACATTGTCCTGGAATGACTCACTTAGGGTTCAAACTAAAATTCCAAATCTCAACAAAAAATTTGTGAAACTATGCAGTATAATGGTCTTAAAGCAAGAGCAAGCATCAAACCACCCTTTCTATGCTTTCCCAACAATTCTCAAGAAAGAATTTTAGCTGGAAGACGAAGAACACAAACCCTCAACACCATGAATAGTACCAATTCGAAATGAGATGGAAGAGAAGTGTAAGAGATACTCACTCAATGATTTTAGTCAAGACATCAAAGAAGGAAGCAAGCCCTAACACGTCAAATCTTCAATCCTCTCATGTTGCCTTGAACCCTTCTTTCTTGCTCTTAATGATGCCTTCATGCATCTTGCTCCTTTCTTTTCTTTTTTTTTTCTTTTTGAAACGTGTGGGTATAAGAGAATAAAAAACCTAGAAATTGTGCAAAATTTGTGGGTGAAGAGTTGAAATGCACAAATCTTTCAATATTATCATAGTACCATTTTCATGCAAATACCATGTGTGGAAAAACTCAAAAATCATTTATGAATTGAACCAACTATACGCACAATGAGAATGATAATCTAGAAGAGGAAGGGAGACTTTTTTGTGAGAGAATGTTGCGAAGAAGAGCTACTTACCGGAGATGAGATGATCAACGATGAAGAAATGGGACGGAGGTGTTGCAGACATGTTAAAGGAGGTGGAGAGGAAGGAGATGTCCAAAGCAAGCTCGTTCCTTTCCTATTCATTGTAAGCAATTAGGGGCAGAAAAGAAATTTCACACCAAAAAACTCCAAGTAAACACATGGGTATCTCCTGGTAATAACACCAAGTTTTGGGTATGTTTTTAGAAATAACATGCTACCAAAGTATTTAAGTGTCATTTACCCTTATTTTAATGTCAAATACCAAAAAAAAAATCTTTCCATTCATCACTTTTTTTTAATTTATTATTCAATATATGTTTGAATAACTACACCTAATGTCAATCCAACACTCACAAATCCACCATAATAAACCCACCCAATAGACATAAAAAAGAACCCCATGCAAATCTTAAAAATTCTGCTCCATTCGTTACTTACACCAACTCTATTAGACACCGCAAAACTTAAATAGCAATTTAAATATTCATATCCACAACACATTCACAGTTCTATCTATATATGTATTTCTTCTCAAGATAGACACACTCCATTTTCTTCAATGGCGAACACCTCATTTATTGTACCTCTATCATCCCTATAACCATTCCAACCTATCAAACCATCTGTGTTAGGGTTACAAAATTCTTCTAGAATTAACAAGCTTCCCCTCTACACATAATTGAATCACTAGACATGTTATTACTATATCACAATGTAAGTTTTATATGCTCATAACTTAGTTGCAATCCATATATTTTATCTCAAAACTACTTTGCTTTCTTCATTTACTCAATTGCAAATACCTTATGTGGAAAAACCTAGGAATCATTTATGAACCAAACCAACCATGCCCATAACAAAAATGACAACCTTGAAGAGGGAAGGAGACTTTTTTTGGGAGATAAGATGAATGGCAGTGAAGAAACAGGAGGGAGATATTGAAGGTGTGTTGAAGGAGATAGAGAGGAAGGAGAAGGCATTAATTTCAAGCTCATTCCTTTCCTATTTCATTGCATGCAATCAGGGGCAAGAAAGGAATTTCATGTGAAAAGAATTTCATGTCAAAATATAATTCCAAATAGATACCTAGGTATCACATAGTAATAACACAAGTTCTGAGTATGTTTTTGGACATAACATGATATCAGGGTATTTAAGTGTCATTTCCCTTTATTATAATATATTACTACATCCAGTTCTTTTTATAAGAAATAAATAACTACTTTATCAAGATTAATAAAACTAATTGAAATTTGTTAAGTCTAATTAATATGTGGAAAATTCAAATTTTTTTTTTAGAAATACTCATATTTGGTGCTTAATGGACTCCTCTTGCATAGGAAACAATCAATGCCATTTTCCTCATAAATGAAAGGCAAAAATAGAATAAGTTAATAAATGCACAAGATAATGGGACTATTTTTCTTATGAATAGGAAAAAAAACTACTCCCTAAATTGTCTTAAAAACTAGAGGGAGTATAATATAATAATTGATTTAGAGCTGGATTTTGATTTAAAAAATACATGATTTTCTTTTAACTAATCAAACAGATCAAGGGCATGCAAATATAAGTAGGGCGTTAAATCTGGTATATTTGACGTTTTGATTTGGAGGGAAGAAATGTGGTAATGGACATGATCCAATGGTTCAAGTATAATCTAATTAGTTAAAAGTAAAAAAAATTCTCCCAATTTTTGGATTTTTTAAGTATCACTTAATTTTGGATGCATGTAACAATGAGGGAATGAATTACTAATCAATATTTCTCTCAGGAAGGAAATTCATCCTCTTGTCCTTTTTATATAGTGTCTTCTGGAAGTTTTTTATAATTCTTTTTATAAGGTGATATCTAATATTATTGGATAGTTTTTCTTCTTTACCCTTACATTTAATCACCAATCTCATAAATTGTTTCTCTAAAAAAATAGATATTTTAATTCATAATTGGTTGGCTTATTTTTCTCTTTTTTACTCTTAATAATGATTGCTAATTAAATTATATTTACATTATTTTAATTAATAAGAGTAAATATGGAATATTTAGCTTCTTTTTTAATTTAAGGATATAATAAATTTTCATTAATCTGCATGAAGTAATTGCAAACAATTGAATAATGTTTACATTATTTTAATTAATAAAAGTAAAAAAGTGGAATATTTAGCTCATTTTTAAGAAATTTAAGGATATAATAATCTTTCATTAATCTGCATGAAGTAATTGCAAATGCCACAGCGGAAGAAGTACTACGCTAATTTAGTTTGTGTCAAATGTTGCAGGAACACAATTATCTATAATCCTCTACAATTCTAGCTAATTATTACCTATAAGATGATTCAGTTGAGCAGTCATATTAAGTTGTTTGGGCTTTTTTACATATGTTATATCTTATAATTAGGGACTTAATTCATTTTTCATGTCCTGAGATAAAATTTTAAATTCTAGTTCAATTTAAGATAATTTTTTATGTGCAGAAATTGATTTTAAGTTTTTTTCCTTGTTTCTTTCATTGATATAATTATTTATTATATTAAGTTCTTTATTTATTAAAGTATTTCATAATTCAATATGTAGTTATCTTATACTTATTGTTTATGCTATTTGTTAATTTTTGAAGCATCAATAAGACAAAAAAATAGTTTTTACCATTTGTGAAATATTGCCTGCACATAAAAATCCGACATTTGTATCCTAGTCAACGGGTATAGAAATTGGAGGTTTTATGGACATGTTGTCCATTAGCCACGAACAGTGTAACTTTATTCATTGTGCTTTATGCCCCTTTCTTTCTTTTTTTTCTTTTTTTTTAACTGAATCTAATTTTTTCCTTATTCATTTATTTTTCTTTTACAGGTGGAATTTATCTTTTTCCATTATTTTAAATGGGACTCACTTTCTTTCTTTTTTTCTCAATTTATATTAATTTTAATTAATGTTATTTGATATCATTTTTTTTGCATAGAGGGAGCTAATGATGATATTCTTTTTTTAATCAATATATTTTAAAACTAAATAAAATGTCACCGTGTCTTCATGTATATCCATGTCCCCACAGAAGTTAGGGAGAAAAATTTAGTTTGGATATATGGGAGAAAAGGAGAAACTTTGTCCTAGGTAGGAAAGATGTACATTGGGATGAAGTAAGTGGTGCAAGTTAGCCTGAATGCCTGATGATGGTGTCTATTGAAATAAGTGATAAAGCTTATTCTAACTTTTTTTGGATTTTTTTCTGTGATGGGAAAGTAATGAAGATGTAATGGTTCGGGCAATTAAAAAGTATTCGATTAGAAAATGGAGTCAATAATATGGGTTAGATTCAATGAGCCAACTAAATCCACCAAAAAGGAAGGATAAGGCTACAAAAATGACAACTTCAATTAAAAGTGAGCTTTTTGGCCAGACTCACTTGGCCATAAAAAAAAAAGGGCTGGACCATTAGTGCCATGGGCCAGCCTATTTTTTAATTAAAAAAATAGTAACTAAACCTAGTTGATAAGTTGGAATTTATACTTTTATATTGTCATTGAGAAAATTTAAGACAATGAATTATAGTTTTTTATTTGTGTATTTTCAGTTGAAGATGATTAGGTGATTAGGATGATTCAGGATAAGGAATTTATGCTTTTGAATTGACACTGACACAATTTATTTAAGAGAAAGGATTATAAGTTTTAATTTGTGCATTTTGACTTGTCAATTGTCCTTGACTCATTATGACAATTGAATTTTTTAATTGTATTATGATTTGATAATAAATATACATATAATATGGATTATTTTGAAAAGAAAAATCATTTCAATGACTCAATTTATTAAAAAGGAAAATATGTTGAAAAAGTGGGCTAACATGTTTGACCTGCTTGCCAACCAAGGGAGGGCTGGGCTGAAAAAATATCAGCAAACCAACAAGTGGATTGGCCCAACCTGACCCACATTTTACTATGACCCATAGTCGGCTAGCCCATATGGGCTAGGCCAGCCAAAATTCTCAACTCTATTAGAAAACTTGTTCTTCCCAATAAAAAAAGAAGGAAATTATTATTGAGTGAATTTGATTAATTGGCATTAATATTTGGAGTTTGTAAAAAATATGGAGGAAGAGAATGAAGTAAATCATTTTTAAAATAATGTTAGTATATTGTGTTTTTAGAATACTTTTATGGTTGCCAACTTGACGATTTTATTACATTGATACTTCAGAAAGGAAGATATACCGATATCCGATACATATTAGATATGATACTTGTATCATATTTTGCGATACATATCATAAATGTATCCTTATTAAAAAATGACTTAAATTTTTAGGAAAACTTATTTTGATTTCTTATTTTAGATATCTTCATATTACTTTTAAAATACTTGTTTAAAACTCAATTTTTTTTATCTTTAATATATTGATTTGTTGAATATATACATAAATTATATATATATATCTCATACCTATATCCTAAAATTTTAAAATTTGTCATATCTAACGTATCGTATCGTGTTGTACCCGATGCACCCATATCAATGCATCATAGGTTGTCAAGTATTAATGTATGATAGAAGTTAACTATTTACCTTCATTCTCGTACTTTTGGTTGATAGACCTTATATATGACTCAAGATAATACAAATAAGTGTAGTAGTCATTCTTTTCTTTGATTTTTCCCCCATTGTGGTGTCTTTCTTTTTTGGTAATACCATCCAGTATTTGCTCATTACTTTGGACTCTGACTAATCCAAATCAAGCTACAATCAGACCCCATTCAAAGGAGGAGCTCTCTCAAAAACGTTTTTTACATTCACATTATTTCAAACCCAAGACATCATGTTTAAGCGACCATATCTCCTTTCATTAGGACTAACACCTGTTGGTGCGGTTTTTATGATTGGATTGTGATTATGTAATTGTAAAATTATGTTGCTATGCTGATTGGATGTATTTTGATTTATGTGCAAAAGTTTGTAGTTTCTTTTCAGGACCGTTTTTCCTTCCATTCGTAAATTCTACTCATTAGCTTGGTTGGTTAACTTAGAAACTGAAATCTGCTTATCTAGTGGCACACAATGTTGACATGTTGGCTGAGATTCTTATCCAGTGTCCTCTACTATTGGTTGGCCAAATAAAATTGGGTCAAAATTTTAGACTTGTCAGTTCAACTTCAAGTTATTCCTTCGCTTGACTATAAGACTTAATCTATTGATAGGATTCCTAAACTAGATTATTTATTCCTTCGCTTGACTATGAGAATTAATCTATTGATAGGATTCCTAAATTGGATTATTTAGATATTTCTCATGTTTCAATTATCCAATCTTGTAATGGATTATTTTTGCTATATTTGGCATCCCATTTTAGTTCGTCATTTGTGAACTCTTGCTTTCTCTTTCAGTTGAGGGTACGCAGTGTGGAAAAAAAATAATAAGAATCTTAACTTATTTTGTTTGTAATCTGACCACTGCAAACATACATACCAGTGTTAAGTTTCGAAGTAAAGAATTCAAAATGAGTGTTGTAAGTCTAAGTTTGATGTAACAACTCTCAATATACTATCCTAAACTTAGTCTTGGACTCACGGGAAGTATACTTGATGATATCTATAGGATTTGAGGAACCAAGACAGAAGAAGAGAAATAGGAGGTAGAAGCACTCCATGCCAAGGTGAGAAGTAGGGGCAATGTAGCAAACGAGCTGAAACTTTAATAAATTTTTCAGATAGAAGGGTCTCACGTCGCAACGAACTTACCTCCCGCCACGGCACCAAACTGAAAATCTGTTTAAATCAGATGAATTTCAGTTGGTAGAATGAGAAAGAATTTGGAGGAGGAAGCATTTTCTCTACTATGGTTCGAGATTCTCGATCTTGGGAGGTGATTTCTGGACCTAGGAAGCTTGATTAATTATTGATAAGTGGATCTTGCTTCCTCTCCTCTCTTTTCTCTTCAGTTTTCGAGTGGATTTTCAGATATACACTTGGTTTTCCAATTGGGGTCGAATTCCACCGATTGAAATGAGTGTAAATGGATCAATGAGGTGTTATTTAGTGTTATTAATGTTTGAGTATGAGTTTGAGATGATTATGCATGAGTTTGAGTGGAACCCTAGGTTGGAAATTGTAGAGGGAGCATGAAATCTGAAATCTATAGGATTAGTTATGATTTGAATGATTGTTTAAAGTTCATGGGTATGTGTTTATATTGTTGGAACCTTGAGTTAAGCATAATTCATTGAGTTATGGGTTTGGTTAATTTGTATACTATATTAATTGAAGATGTTATAGTATTGTAGTAGTTGTTTGGTTGATTGGAGGTGATTTGACTCGTGTTCGGCATTAAGACGGTGGGTTTAGCCCGTGTGTGTGGTGTAGACGATTTTAGGTAACCAGGTGTTGTGTTTGTTTATTATTTATTGATTTGTATATATATGTGAATGTTCCTATTCATACCACGATATTGTTATGTGTGTGTATAGTTTTTCTACATATCATGGTATGCATACGGCTAGATGAAGTATGGATTTAGATTCCTTGACATTAGTATATGATGATGATGAACTTGACATTAGATGTGTGATTCCATAGCATGCTAGCATGACATTGATAGATATGATGATGATTTCACAGTGACATGGCATGAGCATTGTGAGATGGCATGGCATGAACATCATCACCACATGAGCATTGTGAGAAATGGCGGATTGGGTGGTGATGGTGAGATATGATATGATATGATGATATATATGATATGGTGATAGGATAGGATCCCTGCCGCTAAATCCTCTTATATGGCCCGGAGATCCAGGCGGCAGTAGACTACACCTTTCCTAAATCACCACCAATTCGAGGTGGTTCAAGGAAAGGAAAGCCATGGTCTAAGCATTAATGTGACCTTTGGCTAGGTGCACTAGTGTGAGGTAAGCTTGGTGATGTCCCATAATCAGTCTTCACCGGCTGTTAGAAGGGAATCACTTATTGGAAATGTCCTATCATGACGCTAGCCCATGGTTCTAGCCATGTAGGAAGGAGACATGCATACCATGACATTTTGCATTGCACTGCACCATACGCATAATTGTGTGGATAGATGATATAGGTTATCTATGTTTGTATTCCCAATTACTGAGACTTTGTCTCACACCCTCCGTGGCTAACATTTTAGATGAAAACTCTGGCAATAGTCCAGAGAAGACCAAAGATTCATAGATTTCTCCACTTTGGGAACATCGTTTGTAACTAATAGTTTTACCATTCAATCTATGTAATGATTATGCCTAGTAAGTTGTTTGTGTGTGTATGTATGGCCAGGTTATCCTAAGAGTGAGATTGTGTATATTATGTGATGACATGGATGAATGTGATAATATTGATGATGATGAATGATATGTGATGGTTGTATAAAGATAATGATGAGAATATTGATCGTGTATGGTTGGAGTATGTATCTGTGGGCCAGATTGGCCATGTTTGTGAGCCCAAAGTGGTTTTGGGCCTAAATTGTGTGTTGTGGGACATAGAGCCCATTATGTGAATTTAGGGTTCAAAGGAGTTGAATCTCAGAGGAGTGGTTTCTCTGTGGTGACATCTCCTTAGACAAGTTGGTTGAGCCAAATAGGACTTGTGTGGATGGTCCATAGTGGTTAGATTGCCTTTGTAGCAATTGGAGTGTTTAAGTAGTGAGTTTTAGTCAAAAAGTGGTCAAAATAATATTGATGTCTAAAATCTCCATACAAAGATGGATTTGAGTGAAACTGGTGTCTATGGATAGATTAGGACAAGATTGACTTGTAGGAGTTGGAATCAGGTCAATCAGAGGTCAAAGTACAAAGTTGTGCGCGTCGAAACTTCACCTGAAAAATCAGCAAATTGCTTATACAAAATCTTACACAGGCGCGGCGGCGCCAAAAGCTTGGCTACGACGTCAAGTGATACTACCTCTCTCAATCCGCAGCTACACTGTAACTTGCCACAGCACCACTATGTTCTAATGCTCTTTGGTGTTTTTCTGCGCTTTTGATGTTTTAGGAGTTAATATGAGTTGTTTAGGAATAGGTTGTTACATTTACCATCTAACCCTTTAAGATCTCCTTATTACAAAGTAGTTTGCATGAGAAAGGATAATATAAAGGGTAAGGATAATCAGCTGCTCAATGTTTGTTCATCGGAATCATGTTTGTCGAGTAATAGCTTAAAGCTATGTTTGTTTTGTTGCTCCGTTGGGAATGCTGTGTGGTAATGATCCACTTTATTTCAATAGTGCATTCCACTGGTTTTGAGCGCCATATGTATATATTTTTTTCGTTAGTAGCTGTATTTAAACAGTATAGTAATGTCTTTTTTTTTTTTGGGTCTTGTTTTGTGTAATATGGTTAGTGGGTCGTAGAGGTGACATGTGTATACGATTTTCTTTTGATGTTCATCTCAATTGACTTGTCACGCGGAGGGTGCAGAGATCTAGGCTCTTTATTATTTTTCTTTTTGTTTAATAGTCATATCCATTTTGATGAGATGAAGATTTATTATTATAATTATTGAGAATAGGAATTTTAATTTAGTTTTTTCCATTAAATTGTGATGGAATATTCCAATTGAATTTGTAAGTCGATTGTCGTGTAATTGGAATTGAAATTTTTTTCTCCTTTAGGATTTTATTTTTTTGGGGATGAGTGAAATGGTATGGTATTGCTTCACGAGACACGAATTTTATGTTTTTAAAAATAAGGTGGAATTAATTTTCTTTTTATTTTTTATAGTGAAGAATTCTTTTTTTATTCAATCCATTGGTATTCTGTAACCATTTTTTACTTTAATTAATCCGGTTCAAGACACATCTAACCTCAAATGGGAGGAAACTCTCCCAAAAATGTATTTTACATTTGCACAATCTCAAATTTGAGACATCATATTTAAGTAATTTTAACACATTCTATTAGAACCAAGGTAGTTAAGAAATTTGATTGTACGGTAAATCAATAAAAAGATGCTTCTATTTGAAGTATTCAATAGGTATATACATTAAACTAAAATTCAAATATCATTCTGCTTTCTCCAAATTAATGGGTTTGTTTTTTATTTTAATATTTAATGGATATTTGTTACTATGCAATTAAGTTTGGAAGCTTAATTTTTATTATAATATATTAATTTAAACTTTATAAATTTGTTATTTACAATTAATTTGTTGATTTTGCTTGTTCTATTATTGACATTCATATTTTTTTTATATGTCCCTATCATCTCAATATTAATATAAGTGGCGAACCTAAGATCAGTCGGGGTGCAAATTTTGTAAGTGATAGTAGATATTATCATACAAAATTATGCTAAAATCATCAATTCTAGACACTTCTAAGCAATTTTGGCAAAAAAAAGAAAAAGACACTTTTAAGCAATGTTGTAAGCATTATTATGTTGTCAACGTGAATTTAGAGCTTTTGATCTTTCTTTCTTTCTTTCTTTCTTTCTTTTTTTCCGATAAAGAGAGCTTTTCTTTTGTTTTTTTTTACCAACAAGCTTTTTTTTGGTTACAAACGGCAAATCCCTCTTAAACAAAGGAATCACCACTTGATTGCTTTTCAAAATTAAGCCTATAAAGGTGACAAAATGAGCAAAAGACTGTATTTTTATATACTATACCCTAACAAGTTCTTTGTATCTTATCTTGATTATTGGGATGATAGCACTACTACAAAATTGGAAATTGTTGGCGCATTTATATTGGCGGTTATTTACAAAAACGCAAGGAAATGTAAGAAGGGGGATTTTTGTAGGCGGTTGTTTAAATAACCGTCTACAAATTTGTTGATAATTTAAAAATAAAAAAAATAAATAATATCTGGAGTAAGTAACGAAGGCGGTTATTTAAAACAACCGCCTACGTTTCTTTGTTAAAAAAATATTAAAATACGTAGGCGGTTGTTTTAAATAACCGCCTACGTTTATTTTAAATTTAATTTTGTTTAATTTTTATTTTAAATAAAACGTTGGCGGTTATTTAAATAACCGCCTTCGTTTTGTTTAATATTAAAAAAATACAAATATAAACCTAGGCGGTTATTTAAAATAACCGCCTAGGTTTATTTTTAAATGACAAACGAAGGTGGTTATTTTAAATAACCGCCTTCGTTTGTCTTAACCTAATTAACTCGATGCGGCCGCGTCCTTAGATCAGAAACAATATCTTTCGGCCGCGAACTTCAGAAACAAATTTTGCACAAGCCTTTTCCCTCTTCTCGCTTTCGCCTTCCTTCCTCTCGCTATTGCTCGAGAGACTTTGTAACCAGCAATCTTGTCTTCGCTCCTTTTATCTTATTTATTCACTCAGTTCGCTCCTGCAACTTGAACGTAGTGAATGAGCAAAGCGAAAGAAGGAATTTTCTCACTTGCCGTGACTCCACAAGTCTCTTGCTCCTGTCCAATCACCACCTCCAGCCGGTTGTTCTTCCCACCGGTCTCCACCTTCGGCATCTCTCTAGCTCACACTTCATCCATCCAGTCTCTATTCACTTCTGCGACATCTCCGCTGGCCGGAAAGCAGTAAGCTTCGTTCCTCGCCAATCCAGTGCTGTCTCACTTTTGAAGCAAACATTCCTTCTTTAATCAGATTCAAAGACGCCTAGATTCGAACTACATTTTGCTCTTGTACCCACACTAGAGGCAGGTATAGTTAATTACTTTGTTGTCTTATTGTTATTCAGATCTGATAAGTTCAGTGATAATGAAATTAACTGTAGTCGTAATTTATTGAGTTATCTGGGTGAGAAGACACGAGAAGCTTTGGCAGAAGGACAATGAGCCTTTGGTACTCAACGGGAGGGAACCATGAATGTGTATAGGTATGTTCTTCTTTATTTTCATACTTCATATATATATATATTAGTATATTATGCGTAGTAGCTAGATGATGTAGGACTTGAAATAATTTACTTATGGATATTTAAAATAAACGTAGGACTTGAAATATTGTCATGTAACTAATTGTGCACCTAGTTTTTTTATTCCTTTCTTTCCTTGTTATTTTTAGTTTCCTCCGGACATTTGAAGTCTTCAACATGATAATATTTAAAACTACAAAAGGATTGGTCACCAAATTAAGTAGTGTTTATTAATTTTGATTACATGTTGTCTACATCCAAGACAAAAACAAATACATTTTATAATTAATCTTAATTTGAAGATATGGCCAAATGAGTTTTAATTTCTCATTGCCTTTAATTATAAATTCTCAGTCTACCATATTAAAATCCAAATAACGGTCAAAATGTCAGATTATGACGTGCCTATGACATCTGGCACACGAAAACATGACACAAGTACGCAATGGAAAAACTTACAAGTAATCTGTGAATGCTGGCTAGTTTGATACCAAATCATGCTAAGGCTTAATTTTGTAATTCTATATATGAAATAATTAAATATATCATAAAACAAAAATAACATAAGCTTACGTGTAACATATATATATAAATGTTCCAAGTTCTGATATATAATGAAAATTAAACGAGAATTTGTGTGTATGAAATGAATATATATATATATATGCAGTGGATACTACATGATTGGAGCGATGAATATTGCATAAAGATATTGAAGAATTGCAGGAAAGCAATAGGAAAAGAAGGAGGAGGGAAGGTGATAATAGTGGAGTTTTTTCTGAAGCCAGAGGGGAGTGGGATGTTTGATGATGTTCTCATTTTGTTTACATAATCATTGTTCATGTTGATTTTACTAGGTTTTTCGCTAGAATTGTTGATTCTTTAGTGTCTCTCCTATCTAGAAAGTGGTGCTGATTGAGATCCAGAGATCAGTGAATAGGTAAGCTATCATCTTGGGCTTTTTTTCATCATGGGGAGAATTATGCAGCTTCTCATTTCAAGACTTTCGTAGTTTTTTTTTCTTTAAACATGCCTTAAACATGTCAATCCATAAATCCAAAAGAAATTACTTAGTTGCGTTTGGTCATATTGTAAAATTATTGGTGTGATGCCTATAACTAATTTCTTTGAGTGTTTATTAGGCCAAGCCTATATCTTTCAAAGAAATCTGGTGTTTATTGTGCCAAGGAGAATAGATCTGTCATATCTTCAAATTATTCACAGGTATTGATTTTAACTTTTGATCTTTATATCAATTATGTTCACTCAAGAGTTATTATATAGATCAGTACCATGTTGTGGTGGGGTCCGCTTGAATTTATTGTGCACAATAGGTTTTGTACATGTGACCATGGTGAACTCTGTTTGAATTTATAACTAGTGGTGTACATGATAGATATACTGTAAACAAATCCAATTACTTCCACCTAACCATAGTTACATGAAACTAGCCTATAGCTTAGTTTATTTATCAAACATGTTAGCTCTTTGCTTGTAATGTGTTTATGACTTTCTTTATCTGTAGCTTTTTTTTTTGGCTGAAAAATGGTTGTACTTATAATTGGGAAGTCTAACTTTCTTGTGAGATGTTGTTGTAGAATTATTGCACTCTCAACTTGTAGAGGAGGCTCTGCCAAAATTGATACACATCTCAGAAGTATGGATCGGTCATGGATGTCTATGAATCGTTTGACTCAGGAATATAGGGATGGAGTGAAAGAGTTCATTAGTTTCGCAGTTGAGCATGCAGATGATCCTAATAACATTTTATGCCCTTGCTTAAAGTGTTGTTATGGGAAGCTAGTAAGTGTAGAGGACTTGGAAGATCATTTAGTGTGTCATGGAATTGATCGAGGTTACAGACGTTGGACAAAACATGGTGAAACAAATGATGGGTATAATAGCTCAGGTTATAGTGGATTGAATGATTTTGACACAACCACATTTGAGGCTGACCGTCTTGAAGAGATGGCGAATGTGATTGAGAATGAGCTTTAAGATTGTCCTGAGATGTTTGACAGGTTGAAAAGTGATGCAGAAAAGCCATTATACTATGGTTGTACTAAATTCACAATAATGTCAGCTGTGTTAAAGTTGTACAACTTGAAAGCGGGTAATGGATGGAGTGATAAGAGCTTCATAGATTTACTTGCACTTTTGTAGGATATGCTGCCAGAGGGTAATGACCTTCCTAGCCGAACATATGAGGCTAAACGGATGCTATGCTCTATTGAGATGAGCTATGAGAGGATACATGCCTGTCCTAATGATTGTGTGTTATTTCAGAAAGAACATGCATTATTAGACAGATGTCCTAAATGCAACGCCTCACGATATAAAAAGAAAGAATCGAGTCCAACGAAGGTCGTATGGTATTTTCCTATCATACCTAGATTTAGACGCTTATACAAAAGTCCTGAAATTACGAAGCACTTGACATGGCATGCAGATGAAAGAATTGAAGATGGAAAGTATCGACATCCTGCAGATTCTCCGCAATGGAAAAAAATTGATAGTCAATATAAAGAGTTCGGGGTAGAAGATAGAAACCTACGCCTTGCATTATCTACCGATGGAATGAACCCGCATGGTATGCAGAGTAGTACTCACAGTACGTGGCCCATGATTTTAGTTATTTATAATCTACCACCTTGGCTATGTATGAAGCAGAAGTTTATGATGTTATCTGTCTTAATCTCTAGACCCAAACAACCTGGAAATGATATAGACGTATATTTGGCTCCATTAATTGATGATTTGAACCTACTGTGGGAGAGGGGTGTGGAGGTGTATGACGGATATAGGGAAGAGACATTCAAATTGAGAGCTATGTTGTTTGGTACAATTAATGATTTTCCTGCGTATGGTAATTTGTCAGGCTACAGTATCAAAGGAGAGTTCAGATGCCCTATATGTGAAGAAGGCACACATTCGATACGGTTGGAGCATGGTTCAAAATTTGTCTTCCTTGGACATCGTAGATTTTTGCCTAAGGGACATCATTACAGGTGGTGGAGACAAGCGTTTAATGGGAATACAGAAGAAGGAAAATGACCTTTGCCATTAAGTGGTGAGCAATTGTTTGACAAGGTAAAGGATTTGAATGACAACTTCGGGAAGCCTTTGGCGCGATACCTTGGGACTAGTGGGTGGAAGAAAAGGTCAATTTTCTTTGAATTGGAATATTGGAAGTCTTTGTATGTGAGGCATTTCCTTGATGTCATGCATATAGAAAAAAATGTAAGTGACAGCATTATCGGTACATTACTTAATGTGCCGGGAAAGACTAAAGATAGCGTGAAGGCAAGGCTGGACTTAGTTGCTATGGGAATAAGAGGAGAGTTGGCACCAGTGAAGGAGAAACGCCGTACTTATCTTCCTCCAGCGGCATATACACTATCTAGAAAAGAGAAAATTACTTTTTGTAAGTCTCTTGATGGGGTTAAAGTTCCAGAGGGGTACTCCTCAAACATTAGGAACCTTGTTTCTATGAAAGACTTAAAGTTAAAGGATCTGAAGTCTCATGATTGCCATGTTTTGATGGAGAATTTTGTTCCGGTAGCTATTCGATCCATTTTGCCCAAAAAAGTTTGAGGGACAATCACTAAACTATGTTTCTTCTTCAAGTATATTTGTAGCAAAGTGATTGACCCTGTGAAGTTACCGGCATTGCAAAGAGACATTGTTGTCACTTTGTGTGAGCTTGAGATGTATTTCCCGTCTTCGTTCTTTGATATGATGGTTCATCTAACGGTTCACCTAGTTAGGGAGACACAATTATGTGGTCCAGCTTATATGAGGTGGATGTACCCAATTGAGCGTTACATGAAGATATTAAAAGGTTATGTGAAAAATCGAAGTAGACCAGAGGGTTGTATTGTTGAACGGTATATAGCCGAAGAAGCTGTTGAATTTTGCACTGAATACTTATCCAATGTTGATAACATTGGCCTTCCTAAGTATTGTCACATGGGGAGAACATCTGGGGAAGGGATTATGGGAAAGGAAATTGTTAGCATATCCAGGACCCAGTGGGAGCAAGCTCACTTATATGTTTTGCACAATTCTGATGAGGTTCTTCCATATGTGGAAATGCACAAGGAGAAACTCAGAAGCTTAAACCCCAATAAGAATGAGAGTTGGATATCGAAAGAACACAATCGATTTTTTATTGATTGGTTGAGAGGTCATATTAATTCAGAGTGGGAAAGGAATCCTGGATTAGTTTCAGACAAGTTGAGATGGTTAGCTAATGGTCCATCTATGCATGTCTTCTCTTACACCGATTACCTCATAAATGGCTACACATTCTATACCAAAGAGCAGGATGATCAGAGCACAATGCAAAACAGTGGGGTAACCCTTATAGCTCAATCAATGCATATTTCTAGTGCCAAAGATAGAAACCCTATTTTTGCAAATATGTCATACTTTGGGGTAGTTGAGCACATATGGGAGTTGGATTACATCTTGTTTTGAGCACCGATTTTCGGTTGTAAGTGGGTTGACAACAAGAATGACCTTCGAGTTGATGAGTCAGCGTTCGTTCTGGTTGATCTTCATAAGATAGGGTACAAAGATAAGCCTTTTATTTTAGCATCTCAAGCTCAACAGATGTTTTATGTCCCTGATCCTGCTAATAAGAGGTGGTCGATTGTCATGTTAACCAACAAAATAATCGATCATCACAATCAAGGTGGAGACCAAAAGGATGAAGATATTGAGGATGATCCATTTTATGGGGCATCATTTGATGTTGATTCTACTGGAGATGATGCCCTCTATACAAGAGATGATCATGAAGAAGGGATTTGGATCATGAAAAGGAGGGGAGGAATCATTCATGGTAGAACAAGAAAGAGGAAAAGGTTTTATTTAAACATATATGTATTGCCTTCAATTTATTTTCATTATTTAATATAATGATCTTCTTATTTTGTTATGTCATTTATTTTTCATTATTTAATTAATCATTTTGATATTATTACAGGTAAATATGGCAAAGCGTGGCACATTAGAACGAGAGATGACGAAGCACCGACGTGGTTTGACAGTAATGAAAGAGGTTTGCCACGCAAGAGATACTGGAAACAAGATCCATGTGGAATGGAATTACAAAAATCATCCAGTCAACGAAGGTGGAAAGAAGTTAACACTACGCCAGAAAAGGGTTTTGTAGGCGGTTATTTTTAGCTATTATTGGCGGTTATGAACCGCTTACTATGCGAGTGCCAACGTAAGTGGATACTTTTGTAGGCGGTTAAAACCGCGAACAAAGGTCCACTTTCGTAGGCGGTTATCTAGATAACCGCCTACAAAAGTCGATATTTGTATGCGGTTATACAAATAACCGCATACAAAAGTCCATTTTTGTAGGCGGTTATTTTAATAACCGCATACAAAAGTCTATTTTTGTAGGCGGTTATTTTAATAACCGCCTACTAAATTTATATATTTTTTAAAAAAAAATTTTGAAAGTAGTTCAGTCTCGTATCAAAATATATGCAACCTGTTAAATCCATTAACAAAAAATAAAATGTATTACATTAAAAAGTATTTACAAATTAATATCAATTTACATATCATACATAAACAATACATTGACACTACAAAATGATAAAATAAGAAAAAACAACATCTAAATAATGCTTCAAACACCATAAATAAAATGTCATATTGCAATACATGAAAATTATCTAGATAGAAGGTTAGGCTGTCGAGCTTATACAATCCCAAATCTGCTATCCTAGAGCCTCCACCAAAGTCATCCTTCCAAATTTACTCTTAGACGAGCTCCAATCAACTCCCATGAAGAAATTTAAGCTCTTAATATTGGCAATGGACCTTCCCTCTAACTAACCAAATACCTGCAACACAAAAACGATTCACATTTATGTTTTAACCAATGTAATGGCATGGGAATAAATATATATAGTTAAGAAAGAATAAGATGTTGAACCAAGATATGCAAATTACCAATTATTTTCTCAATTCAGAATTTTCATTTCAATGAAAATATCAATTAGTACATTGCACTTATTTTCTCAAAGGAACCTTGCTATATGTTGCTAGCATAATACTAATAACACTGCACTAATGTGGGAACAGAAAATAGACTCCTTAGATAAGAGGTTACATCAAATATAATCACAACAATATCTCACACTAGTGCCAATAAGACTCACTCAAAAGTTAACAAACAAACTTCATAGTAATACACCCACTGTGACACAAGAATGACTCACCAAAATTTATTGGCAACAACACTCTGATTGAGATGAGTTTGATACTAAAGTTCTATGTATTGATCAAAGAAGAGAGAGAGAGAAAGAGAGATACCAAGAACAAAAACTGCAACTCTCATTCCACCATGCTTCTGAGGGTTTAAAGGTATGCCTCTCCAACAACAGTGATATATCTTCATTTCTTTCAGATACTCCTTTCTTCCCTCCATTCTCTTTCTCTTTCTCTCAATATAATCCTGGGCCTCTTATTAAGAAGAAAGAGACAGATCACACAAGTGAGACTTTGGCTATAAAGAAGGCTTCTTGTCTTACTCTAACGCTTAATTGTCAGGGAAAGATGATGTTTGTTTTTGAATTTATAGTGCCAACCCAAGCACTAATCTCCCCTTAGACTCTAACAGAGAAAATAATAATAATAATAATAATAATAATAATAATAACAACAACAGAAGGAAAGAAAGAAAGAACGGGCCATGTGAATATAGTCCATCACCAATAGTTATCCACTTCTGTGTGGAGAAACCTAGCAGCTCCATGAACAATGATACAACAACAACCTATACAGCAGTACATACATAGCTTTCCCAACAAAATCAAAGCCCATCCATCATTTGAAGTACAATTTGTTCTTAAATTATACTTTATATTACACTTTGGCAATGCTCTTAAGAGCCCCAAATGGAAATTAAGAACATTGGGAGTTAGGACTTCCTCACCAAATGATCCAAAACAGAAAAAGTATGATATAATCTTATAACATATTATAAAACTATATACTTTAAAAGTTTAAAAAGAAATCATAAAATACCAGATTTTTCCCAACGGACTCTAGCAACAACAAACTAATCAATTACTCCGATCCCTCCTCATCCTCCTCTCTAGTTAGGTAGATTTCAGCCACATAATCACTCCACTCTGCGATGACTTCATTGATTTGATTTTTGGAGTACTCATCACAGTAGGTATCCGGGAAGTACTATACAAGTTAAAATATCATGAAGAAATTAATAAAATGACATTACTAAAAAATGGTCAAAAGTTATAAGCATTAATGTAATTGCATGAAATGGAATTACATACCGTGACCGGGATAGAGCTTTGGCCATGCATTACGATATCTTTCATGAATTTCAGTACATAATATGCACAATCAATACCATTAGCTTGCTTCGGACACTAAACAAAAATATATACATACATATTATATATGAAGATTAATGTCAATTACAATAAATAATTGCTTAAATATTATTCTATAAATACCTTTATTGATGTCCATTTATATGATTGTTGCTTCTTGTCATTAAGCCCTCGATCTGCTCAAAACATCTTCACAGCACTGTTAACCATGAGAAAAGAACATTCATATAAGCATAACTTTGAATTACCATGGAGACATATACAAAAGTTAAAAAACAAACTTATTCTTACTTGTTGAACATTTCCATCATTTGGATGCGGTTCTCTGGCCCTGTTTGTTTTCCGGAGTATAAATAATATATTTTTGGCTTGACTGGGTTGATGACAATCAACATCCAATGTTCTCTGACGAAAAAATAATTAACATCAACAAATTATAACTGGGCAGTTCACAACAACTAAAGTCATCATTTAATATTTTAGCAACAAGTTACTCACCCTTGATGAAAAGGTGCCAAAAATAATACTTCCTTATCGGCTCTTGCCTTGAACACATCCGCAATTTCTTGAGATTGTTCTGTGATCTTCTTCTGGGGCATCAAACCTCTACAAAAAGATGATATATCTTGGGGGTGGAGGAACACAAATTTGCTAGTAAGATTGGCAGGGACCAAAAATTTTCATACAAGTACCTAAAATGAAAAAAAAATTGTGTATTAATATCACACTCAAATGAAAGGTTAGTTGGAAAATAGTTCATTTATGTTAGTTTGAGTACCTGATGTATATGTTAATATTCGCAGCCCCAAGCCATTGATGATCCACCATGAATAGGATAACTTCTTCAGTGATCATTTCAGTTATCCTTTTATTATAGATCCCTATATCATACTCAATTTCTATAATCTCCCATTGCCCTATGCTCACTAATCCTTTCAAGTACTTGCGGCTTTTCCTTAAATTAACATTAGGTCCGGGTAGTCTCTTCATCGGTGCAATGATTGACTCTTTGGATTGCCCGGACCCTAGAACACGCTTTCCTTTTGCCTATGCAACAAAGTTGGTCAATTTGGGATGAACTAGTGATTACACAGTAGTAAATTATAATAAAGTGTCAATTGCCATACCTGTACAGATGGAGCAAGGGTAATGAGGTTCATTGGCCATGCTACATAACTACCCACTGCTTGTCCTACCTTATCCGCATCTTGGGTAGGAATTGGCAATACAGCATTCTCCTCTTTGGGGACATCAATCGATACTCTCACATGGCCTTCAGGTAGGGCTTGATTGTGAATGACGCCTCCTATGTTTTCCACATGCCCCTCTGCAACCACACGTCTAGTAGGGCGATCCAACCATAATTGACAGTATGATACGCCCTATACCAATAGCAAAAATAAGTTGAACATGTCGAAAAAAACTATGAACTTGATTGGAAAAGCAATTACCTCAGGGAGATGCTCAAATGGAAGAGGGCAGCTATCCTTAACACTAGGGCTTGTTGATGCGACCTGTGACGACTATATTTGCTTCAGTACTGCAGCTTGTGTTTGCACCAAATCTGTCAACATGGCTAATTTTCTCTCCATCTCAAATTGAGTTGCCTCTAATTGAGCAACCTTAGCTGCAGAGTATGACGATGAGCGGCGTTGAGTCCCAAAATATGCTTTCTTAGAAACGCCAAACCCGGCACCCCTAACACGACCAGGGTGCTCAGGGATCCCTAATGCCTTGCCTAGCACATCAAGCCCTGTGTCTTCCTCAATGCCTTCAGGCATGGACTCTACAAGGGTAGCCTGTGAAAGCAAAAAAATAATAAGAAATATATTATTTTATAGAAATATATTATAAATGATTGAAAATGCAAATAATAATGTAAGACTTACAATTTTATCACAAACTTGTTTGACGTTTTCATTGTCAATAATCCCTTCCTTGTTCTTTCTTGATTCTGCCCATAGCACATGACACTTGGTTAAAGGGCCACCTTCAGATCCCTCTTGAGAATGCTGTGTAATAACATAAATAACTTATTTGTAAGTATTTATAAGGAAAATATATTCATATAAATAAGATCTATAGACACGTACCATCTTATCCTCTATACCCGAGTATCCAAGACGGCCAGCTCTATAAGGGTATTGTTGACACTTGGCCCTTTCACTATTTTGCTGACTTAATATCTGTAAAAAACAAAAATCTGAAATGAAATAGCTAGACACATATAGCATTAGAATAGAATTAACAACTAACATGTAAAAAAAGGATTACTTTGAAAGATTGCTCACGACGGATACCCGTAAAAACATCCCAGTCTTCTTGCTTTATGTAGACTTCAAATAATGGAGGTGGATGCTCAAGGATGTTACCATCTGGATCTCTCAAAAATCTTTTTGTAAGGATATATCGAAAAGCTCGCATCGATACTCCAGCCTTCTTATATATGAAATCTCTATGGCACTCATCGATGTCAAATCCCAACTGCAAAACAAAGTACCGAGATTAATTATAATAAGTATAACCACATAGGAAAAAAACATTATAAGATAATTATAATAAGCTGTTTACCGCTATATCCTTGAAAATCAAGTCTTTCATAGCCTCAGGGACTTTCCTCCAGTCCTTCCATTGGCTACTTGCTATAGGCACATTCATCTTCGCAGCTATCCCAATATAGCTACTTAATTTTTTTCCACCATCTTTTATTGGGTGGCCTCTACGATTCCACACCACATGGATCTTCTGACCACTATCTCTTGCCCGTGAGACCTCTTTCAAGACGGTCAACCCACGATGATGCTTCTCTAACTCTTTCTCAACCCGTTTGTTAACATTACTGGGATCCACATTCATCGGATCACTATCATAATCAGAAGAGGAAGACATTTACCTGTAATATCAATCAAACAAACAAGACATTAATACATAGAAAGGAAAATAACAAGATTTAGGCAAAAGTTCGCACAAATAAGATGAATAACACAACTAGTAAAAAATTCAAACACACAAAATTCAAACTCAAACCTTTTCCTCTTTCTGGTTTGTCTTCTCTTTATGATCCAAATACCCTCTTGATGATCATCTCTCACATACAAGGCATCATCTCCAGTATAATCAGTATCAATTGATGTCCCTACAAAAGGATCATCCTCAATATCTGCATCTTGATGACTTTCAATATCTTTTTGGTTGTCAATTATTTTATTTGTTAACATAACAATAGACAACTTCTTATTAGCAGGATCGGAGACGAAAAACACCTGTTGAGCTTGGGATGCTAAAATAAAAGGTTCATCTCTATACCCCACCTTGTTAAGATCCACTTGAATGAACCCTGATTGATCAACTCGAAGACCATTTTTGTTGTCAACCCACTTACAACTAAAGACTGGTACCCGAAACAAGATATAATCCAATTCCCATATGCGATCAATTACCCCAAAGTATGTCATATTTGCAAAAATAGGGTTTTTGTCTTTGACACTAGAAATATGCATTGATTGAGCTATAAGAGTTACCCCACTATTTTGCATTGTGCTCCGATCATCCTGCTCTTTCGTATAAAATGTGTAGCCGTTAATAAGATAACCGTTGTAAGATATGACACGCATGCTTGGACCGTTAGCTAACCATCGTAACCTTTCTGAAACTGAACCAGGATTTCTCTCCACCTCCAAAATAATGTGATGTCTCAACCAATTTATAAAAACCCGATTATGTTCCTTTGATATCCAACTCTCATTCTTGTAGGGGTTTAAACTTCTAAGTTTCTCCTTGTGCATTTCCACATATAGCTCAACCTCATCGGAGTTATGCAGAACATACAAATGAGCTTGCTCCCACTGTGTCCTGGAGATGCTAACTATATCATTTCCAAGAATCCCTTCCCCATCTGTTCTCCCAATGTGACGAGACTTTGGAAGCCCAATATGATCAACATAGGATAAGTATTCAGTACAGAATTCAACAGCTTCTTCAGCTATGTACCGTTCAACAATACAACCCTCTGGTCTACTTCGGTTTTTCACATATCCTTTTAATACCTTCATGTAACGCTCAATAGGGTACATCCATCTCATATAAGCTGGGCCACACAATTGTGTCTCTCTAACCAAGTGAACTGTTAGGTGAATCATCATGTCAAAAAACGAAGGCGGGAAATACATCTCAAGTTCGCACAAAGTCACAACAATTTGTCTTTGCAACCTTGGCAACTTAACGGGGTCAATCACTTTGCTACAAATGGATTTGAAGAATAAACATAATTTTGTGATTGTGCCTCGAACCTTTTTGGGCAAAATAGATCGGATAGCGACTGGCATCAAATTCTCCAATAGAACATGGCAATCATGAGACTTTAAGCCCTTCAACTTCAAGTCTTTCATAGATACAAGGTTCCTAATGTTTGAGGAGTATCCCTCTGGGACCTTAACTCCATTAAGAAACTCACAAAAAGTGATTTTCTCCTTTCTAGAGAGAGTATATGCTGCAGGAGGTAGATAAGTATGGCATTTCCCCTTCACCGGTGCCAATTCTCCTCTTATTCCCATTGCAACCAAGTCCAACCTTGCCTTAACACCATCTTTGGTCTTTCCCGGCACATTAAGCAACGTACCAATGATGCTATCACATACATTTTTCTCTATATGCATGACATCAAGGAAGTGTCTCACATATAAAGACTTCCAATATGACAATTCAAAGAAAATTGACTTTTTCTTCCACCCACTAGTCCCAAGGTGTTTTGCAAAAGGCTTCCCGAAATTGTTATTCAAATCCTTCACCTTGTCAAACATATCCTCACCACTTAATGGCAAAGGTTCACTCCCTTCTTCTGTATTCCCATTAAAGGCTTTTTTCCACCACCTGTAACGATGTCCCAGAGGCAAAAATCTGCGATGTCCTAGGAAGACAAATTTTCCACCATGTTCCAACCGTATGGTATGTGTGCCTTCTTCGCATATAGGACATCCAAACACTCCTTTGATACTGTAACCTGATAAATTACCATATGCCGGAAAATCATTAATTGTACCAAACAGCATAGCTCTCAACTTAAATGTTTCTTCCCTATATTTGTCATACATCTCCACACCCTTCTCCCACAATAGTTTCAAATCTTCAATTAATGGAGCCAAATATACGTCTATATCATTTCCAGGTTGTTTGGGTCCGGAAATTAACATAGACAACATCATAAACTTCCGCTTCATGCATAGCCATGGTGGGAGGTTATAAATCAACAAAATAACGGGCCATGTACTGTGGGTACTACTTTGCATGCCATGCGGATTCATTCCATCAGTAGATAAAGCAAGACGCAAGTTTCTATCTTCTTCCCCGAAATCTTCATACTCACGATCAATTTTTTTCCATTGTGGAGAATCTGCAGGATGTCGAAGTTTTCCATCTTGAATTCTTTCATCTGCGTGCCATGTCAAGAACTTTGCAATTTCTGCGCTACTGTACATGCGTCTAAATCTAGGTATGATGGGAAAATACCATACCACCTTCGTTGGACTCGATTCTTTTTTTTTGTATCGTGGGGCATTGCATTTAGGACACTTGTTTAATGATGCATATTCTTTTCGGAATAAAACACAGTCATTAGGACAAGCATGTATCCTCTCATAGCTCATTCCAATAGAACATAACATTCGTTTAGCCTCATATGTTCGGCTTGGAAGCTCATTATGTTGTGGCAGCATATCTTTCAAAAATGCAAGTAATTCTGTGAAGCTCTTATCACTCCATCCATTCCCTGCTTTCAAGTTGTATAACTTTAACACAGCTGATAATATCGTGAATTTAGTACAACCAGGATATAATGGTTTTTCTGCATCGGCTTTCAACCTCTCAAACATCTCAGGACAATCCTGAAGCTTATCTTCAATCGCATTTGTCATCTCTTGAAGACGGTCTTCATCAAATGTACTTGTATCAAAATCATTAGATCCAAAGCTCCTACTTGTCCCCAAATCACTATACCCATCATTTGTCTCACCATGTTTTGTCCAATGGGTATAACTTCGATCGATTCCATTACACACTAAATGTTCTTCCAACTTATTTGAACTAACTAGCCTTCCAAAACAACACTTTAAGCAGGGGCATATAATTTTGTCGGGGTTATTAGCATGCTCAACTGCAAACCTAACAAACTCTTTCACTCCATCCCAATATTCCTTACTCAAACGATTTGCATGCATCCAATTCCGATCCATACTGTGTACAAATTTCGGTAGAGCCTCCCCTAGAAGTTGATGGTTCCAATAATTCTACAGCAACAACTCACAAAAAGTTAGACTCATCAATTATAAGCACTAGCATCTTCCAACCAATCCCAGATAAACTAAGCTATCTTCAAACATAAGGACTGTCTTTATTCTAGGAGATTAAAGTAATACATGATTCAACCATTGACTATTTCTGGCAACCATAAACTAATTTTTAAAGAAAATTCAGTAGCATAACAACATAGAAATGAGAGTTTCCCAAGCCTTAAGCCCTTTATTCATACAAAAAGTAGTAAATTTCAACCAATCATAGCAGCAACCATGTTCCTAATCATTTCCAATCATCAAATTACTTCTAATTAATAAAGTAATTATATTTCATGCTATTAGATATTAATACATGACATTATAATGATATAGTTCAAAAGGAAATCGGCAACATAACGACTTGGAAAAGAAAGTTTCTTGGGCTTGTTGAAATTTGATCAAACTATGACTATCAAATTTCATTCAATCATTTCCAATCAAAACTTCACCATATGACTTCCTTTGAAGATATTAACATGCAAATCAAACATCGGTCAATTAGTATAACAATCATTCAACACCACCATTTTCAACAACTTTGAAAGCAAGAATAACGTACCTTATAACCTTGTACTATACTATCCCCTTTAGTTTAGCCCCTTATTTTGCTGCCTCAAAGCTTCTAAATTAAAAAGCTAATTGAAATAGCTAATATGTAATAATCACAATGACATGTTCAACCTGCATTACATAAGAGTATAAAGTTAAGAAAAATTTCTAAACTAGTTTAATATATGAAAGTGTTAAAATTTGACTCAACAAAGATTTAGGGGCCTCAGGGAAGTTTAGATCATGACATGAATATGATGAATTCAATGAGTTAATAATGGTTCTATATGCTTGATGACGTCTTAGAAATGACATTAAGATGATGAGAATGTAAGAACACAAGTTATATAGTAAAGTAGTAAATTGAAACCTAAAATGGCCAAGGCCCACCCATGTCGATTTAAATAAGTCAAGAAGTCAATTTAAGATTTAAACCATATTATATTTGTTAAACTAGGTGTATATGCTATATGAATAAGAAAAAATATATTTTTGTATGCGGTTGTTCTTAAAACCGCCTACAAATCTCTCCGCGTAACTTTTTTTCGCGTTTTTTTATATAACCGCCTACAATTAGGCGCCAAAAAAACTCATTTTTGTCGTAGTGCTCCTAACATCATTTTAAGTTGATTTTAAATTATCATAATTTATTAAACACAAGATTGGCTTTTTGTGGATCAAATTGATGATAATTATCTAGTATTTAGTATTTATAGACTAATTTAAATTTAAATATTATTAGATTTCTCCCAATATGATTTTTTTTTTCAATTCACAATATTCTCAATCTTACTTAAGGATATGGAGTTTTTTTTTTCTTCACTCTATCCCATTGGCATTAATAAAAAAAATCAAAAGATATAAAGGAAAAATAAATAAATAAATAAATAAAGGTCACTTGTGCAAGATTATGAAATAGAAATAGGCCTGTTTCAACTTTGACAATAAAAGTAGTAAGTCTCCTCGTATCTCGTTACTGGATAGATCCCTGATAACATCAAACTATCACAAAATGCTCAAATCATAAATATTCAATTTTTCTAGACACAAAAAGTTTACAGGATTTAGAGAAGAACAATCACCAATTTCATCTGGTATCTGGCTTGAGAAAGGGTTTCCTCTGAGGTCACTATCAAAGTGTCAAACAAGACATGCAAACAAACTTTATTATATGTTAACTGAAACTTTATTATATTCATTTATCTCCTCCTGTTCTTAAAACCAAGAAGCTTCCTCTCTTTCTCTCATCTACAAAAATGTGGATATAAAAATTTGTTCTAATTTTAAGTGGCAAGACCAAGCAGTAGTGGTATAATATAATTAACATAGAAATAAGCCAACTCAATGACTGCAAATGTGGCACAAATGCTGCATGGAACACAAAACTGGAAAACCTCACTAGAAATAAATAATCAGAGCAGTCTGAAAAGACTACTATGTTTGAAAAGGAATATGATCAACTTTACTTAAGCAACTCCAAGCAAAGTAGATATTAGTAGATTAATTCTATATGTAACAAATTTATGGAAACAATATTAGAACTCTTTTATTATTGAACAGGGTAGCTAGCAAAATAGACATTACTGATACAGTGCACAATATTGAACATCAGGGAAGGATCGATGAAGATGAATTCAAGTCATACAAGTACAAATCATCTGTTCATTCTAAGATGTTCAATTTTTAGTCCAAAAAATTTGGCATCCACATTCTATGCATCAATCTCACAATTAATCCTTCATATCCCACGGGAATAATGAAGCACAAGAAAATCAAAGAACAGGAATCATGATAACTCATCCGTGGAAGATAAGCATTTCATGAATACAACATCGATCTCAGCAATAGTAAAAAGAAAAAAGACAAACACATACATTTCATACTAAAGAAAATTTTCTTCCCATAATATACTTCTTGCAGCTTTTCTAGAAGAGAACAAAGAAATATACTCAAGATTAAAAGAATCAATAAAAGTACGGTCATGCAAAGCTAATAGGAGAAAGAAAACAATGTTCACAAATACAAGTAAAAAGTCAACTGATTTCTATACTATATTTATGAATCTGAATGAAAATAATACTACATATGTGAATCTTGGTAATTTATAACAGTTGATAATAATACGTATAAATTAATTGGTAATCACTTTGACCAAATATACAATTAACAAGTTACATCAATTGACCTAGGTGACCCAACATATAATACGTGGTTGTATGTGTATGACACAAAAAAGGAAGTGAAGAATCTCATCACAGCTGGAAGGTATTATTTTAATTTAAGAAACATGTTACTAATCTGAAATAATTAAATCTATTAGGACTCAATGTGGGATATTTGACTACTCCTGCACTGAACAGCAAGATGACAGCCATCTTGATGAATCTATTGTTAAGAAAATAATCCAAAAACTCAGAAGATATGTATTTTGGGTAGATCAACTACATAAACGTTAGGCTAATCATGTTTAGCCAGTTCAAAGTTTTTGGATTAACCACCTATATATTATGATCTCCCTACTTAATTATGACTACCTATTGTACATAGTTAATCTTTTGGTATTATAAAACCATAAAACTAATGAAACAAGATCTGTTATAAAAAGAAGGACCATTTGGCACAGAACTTTGAAACTTTATTACCATGTCATGTCGGTCTTAACATCTGGGTGTTGTGTGTTATTAGATCAAACAAACGCAACTCGATTCTCCATGGAAGCAACATTTAAAGAAGGCAGGCAACCTGCAGCTGGTGGGATCTATAACTATAAAATATCAGTAAATACACACACTCAGTAAATGATAATTAATTTTATTCTTTTCCCTCTCACAGTAACGTCCCAAAAGTTAACTTCTCTTGGAAGCAAGAAATGCTGGTTTTCTGAAGAGTGTGTTTCTCTTACTCTCTCTCTCGCTCTGCCAGTCTTCAAATTTAATTTGAATCAGATCAAAAGGCTCCATTAGCAAAAACCCATCATTATCACAAAATATGATGCCCTCCATTTTTATATGTACTATTCCCCTCTAAGAAACTCAAACACCCAGCATTAGTAATGACCGTTAAGCTTGACAAACATCATTAATTCTGCTTCCTGGGACCTTTCTTTCCTTAGCAAGACCGCAAGTTTATTTCTTTCACGTGCTTCCTCGTGCTGTTTTATTAGTAGTAATTGGGAGGGTAATCCAACATTATAACGTTACATCTCCATTCAGTCTAAATGCTTAATTACCTTTCTTTCAAGCTTTTTTATTTGACTCAATATATGGGATTTTGTAATCAATAGCAGATGTGAATATAGCTACAACTCAAGAAGCTACAGTTCTACATTCCTACTCACTTGGCCAATTATTCCATGACTTGAGCTATTTTTCATATATCTTCAAAAAGAAAAAAAAACATCTTTAAAATAAACAAAATCAAATGGAGAATTTAAAATAAAAAAAAGTTAATGACAATAACCAAGACCAATCTCTTACATTTAAATTCCAGTACGAAATTTAATGAGAATAACTATTGCCAGGAAAAGTATAGAATCAGAGCAAGAAACCATGTTAATATTAAACGCTATATATATATATATATAACATTTTTCAATCCAATCAGTTTTTCTTTCAATACTTCAACCTCTACTCAAATAAGTTGGTGGTGTTAAAATTAAACACTATACAATCTTTTAACAAAGGTTTTGTTTCAATATAATAAGAAGAGTGATACAGAGCGATCTTAGCATCAGGACTACTTTTCCTTAGTAATTCTTTGAGTTGGTCAAAAGTTAAAGATGACTTGTACCGTTGCAAAGCTTGAGTTACTATTTAATCAAGTATTATTAATTTATCTGAAGACCATAACATGAGATTAAAAAAATTAAAATGGAGAAAGATGAAGCCTTACTATTTAATCAGGCACTTCACTGGAAATAAATAATCAGGCACAGACACGAACACGAACACAAACACGAAGATGGAGGCTAAAGACTCTAAGCATGAACACGAACTTGGACGAGCCGCCAACGCAGCGAGCAAGCAAACCACAGAGCCTGAAGATGGAGGTTGAAGGAGAGAATGAATATGGAGACAAAATCAGAGAACTCGAACATGAACACGAACATGAACAAGCCGCAGAATGCCAAAGGGAGAGAGCTTGGAAGGAGTCTGTGAGGAGCCGCAGAACGCGAAGGCGATGGGAATTGCTCAAAAGCGATGTATTAGGTTAAAATTAAAATCAAAGTAGGCGGTTACTAAAATAACCGCATACTTTTAGTTTTATTTATTTAATTTTTATTATGAAATTAAAACAAAGTAGGCGGTTATTTTAATAACCGCCTACTATTTATGTTATTATTTAATTTTTTTATTAAATAATATATTAGTAGGCGGTTATTAAATAACCACCTACTATTTGATTTAATTTATTTTTTATTAAATAATACATTAGTATGCGGTTATTAAAATAACCGCCTACTAATTTAATTTAGTTTTTTATTTTTTATTAAATAATACATTAGTATGCGGTTCTTTAATAAACCGCCTACAAATTTTGACTTTTGTATGCGCTTATTTATATAACCGCCTACAAATCTTATCCTTCTTATTTTTGTTACCGTTTTTCTATATAACCGCCTACTATTATGCGTCTATTATTCTCAAATCTGGCGTAGTGTAAGTAGCTATATCGGAGTGGCTGTAAAGTTGAAGGTGCCCATCAGCCATCCAGAATGGGATGATTGGAGGAAAGTTCCATTTGCTGTGAAGGATTTAGTTTTCCAAGACATAGTGGTAATTATAATTAATTTCAGAACTTAGCTACATTTTTTGTATGCATGCAAACCTGTAATAATTAATTTGAGTATTTTGTTTTGTAGTCCGCTTTTGACGTTGATGAAAGCCATAGAGTGTATATATATATCAAAAGGCAGGGATTTTGATGCGTAATTTTCTATATATCTTGACGAGGCACTTTATGAAAGATGAAGCTGGCAACATCATTGAGCATCCACCTGAGGAATTTAGAATCTACATAAAACAGGAACACTGGGATGGCTTTATCGATCTGCGGCGTCAGGAGAAGTTTAAGGTGAACAATTTTTCCTATTTATATTTCAATATTCTAATCCTCTTTGTTTATAATGATTTGATTTTAGTATTGAAATTTTTTTTAGAAATTAAGTGAAGCAAATAGTCAAAGGGCAAAGAGTCAACAGTACCCTTACCGAGCCGGCCGTCTGGGATACTCTGGAGTAGAGAGGAAGTTGGTAAGTGCATGTATATCTTATGTTTGTCAATACTTAAATTTATTCAAATGCACAATTATTATTTTCGTGAATTCGTAGGTACTGAAGGAGGGATCCACGCGGACAAAAGTACCCCGTCATGAGCTGTGGTCAGAATCCAGGAAAAACAAAGAAGGGATTATTGAGAATGAGAATGTTCAGAAAGTTGTTGAAAAAATAGTAAGTAATACCTTACAACAATGATTTGCACTCTCATTTTTTAGAAGGACAAAAAAATATTTCTTGTTTTATTTTCACAGATCCAGATTTCTAATCAGACCTCTGAAGGCGAGCAAAGGTCAGGGTTGGATGTACTTAGCCAAGCACTAGAGCTCCCTGAACACCCTGGACGTGTTAGAGGTGCTGGATTTGGTGTCACCAACAGGGCCTATTTCGGGACCAAACGCCGCCACTCTGACGCTACAGCTAGGGTTCTTGAATTGGAGGCAATCGTCCAATAACAACATGAAACACAATCTGACATGAATAGACGATTAGCCCAGCTTGAGTTGTTGGTCAAACAAGCTGCGTTGCAGGGGAGCCAAGGGGTTGCAGTCAGTCCTAGTGTGAAAGATAGTTGTACTCCTCCATCTGAGCATCTCCCCCCGGTAATTGCTTCTCTTATTAACTAAATTTATAGTTAGTTGTTGATATATAACAATATTTTCTAATGTTATGATTGGTATAGGGTATAGGACATTGTCTATTATGGCTGGATAACCCCCGGCGTGTGGTTGCAAAAGGGCATGTGCATAACATCCCAGGGGACATGCTTCACAATGCACCCTTGCCTGCAGAACATGTCAGAGTATCGATTGCACTTCCCGAAGAAAAGACAGCGAGGTTGCCTGTGCCTATCAAGGGAGCAGAAACGGTAGAACAGGCCGTGGGTGGATTTGTAGCATGACCTATGCATCTCATTACTATTGCTCCACCAAAAAAGGTATATGTTAGTTGACAAGCCACTTAATTACTGAAGATATTTGTATGTATATCAATTAACTACTTGTGTTGCACAGTCCACAGGAAAGAGTCAAGGGAAGAAAGTTGTGTCGGGACAATCGGGGGAGTCAATCATTGCACCAGCGAAGGGACAGCCTCAGTCATCAAACTCACAAAATTGTGAATTGCTTAATGGTATATTAACCATGGGGTTGTGGCAATTGATACACATTCCTTATGATGTAGGGGTTTAGGGTAAGGAAGTATCTGAAGTGATAACTGAAGATATGATCTCCTACATCATTGATCATAAATGGCTTGGGGTACAAAATATTAACATATACATCAGGTATTGAAATTAACATAAATGAATTGATCTTTCATTTGACTATGTGATACTAATCTATTACTTTTTCCATTTTAGATTTTTGTATGAAAAAATTCTAGTCCCTTCTCAGCTGATCAACAGATTTTCCTTCATCCACCCACAAGATATTTCAGCTTATACATCGGGTTTGATGCCACAGAGAAAGATCACAGAACAGTCACAGGATGTGGCAAATGCATTAGTTGCAAAGGGGGGTGAAGGGGTGTTATTTTTGGCACCATTTATGCAGGGATAAGTCACTTATCACTAAACTTTTAACTAATGGCTTTTTTTCATGTTGGACTGCTTTATTTTAAGTTTTTTTGCTAAAACTAGTAAATTTTTCTCCTAAGAATCATTGGATGTTGATTTGTATTGAACCAATCAAACCAAAAATATATTTTTTGGATCCCAAAGGAAATCCACCAGACTACCGCCCACAGATGCTAGAGATGATAAATCAGTAAGAATATGCAATTATATTATGTGTTTTTGTATTTTTCTATTTATTAACCTCACTTTTTTTCTATATTAATTTTCTTTTGTAATGCTTAACAGAGATGTGAGTATGTTTCGAGCAGCACGTGGGCTAAGCAACAATAGTAAGCCCAAGAACCAAAAGACTCCACCAGATCCGGCCTTATTGTATAAATGGACACGTATTCAGGTATTTATAATCTAATACTCAATCAACTATTGATATTAACATTTATTGTAATTAATCTAATATTCATATAATTTTATTCAGTGTCCAAAACAATCTAATGATAATGATTGTGGATACTATGTGCTGAAATACATGAAAGATATCATTTTACATTGACAAATCTCGATCCCCTCCAAGGTATGTACATAATTCATTTTTATGATATTTATATAAAATTTTAATAATATAAACTGCTTCTGTAATATGTAATATTTTTATTTTCAGTATTTTCCGGATACATACTCTGAGGGATACTCCGAAGCTCAGATAAAAGAACTCATAGAGGAGTGGAGCCAATATGTGGTTGGACTTAGGAGGTGGGTATAAGTGAACACATCTTAGTGTTATTTGTAGTTGTTTGGTTGTACTTTGTATCTGTTTGGTTTTTGTTCTATCATATAGTTACATTCAATTGGTGGTTCTAATCTGTTTTGGATAGCTTATGAATTTAAAATTGATCATGTTGTAGGCACTACAAGGGAAGAAGCATAGACTGATGACTTCTAAAGGCTAGAAGATGCCTGCTTTTTTTGTTCTCTTGGTCATCATATATGGCAGATAATTTGATATGTAGCTTTTGGTCATGTGTATATATTAGTTGTTAGTGTGGAAGCTATAGATTGGCCAGATATATATGATATTTTTGAAAATCTAGTTACTGGATAATGTTAATTAGGTCTGTTATATCATTTTTTTGCTCTTGTCAATTGGATATAAATATTGTCTATAACTTTTTATTGAGACATTTTGAATATAATATAACTTTTGCTTTAGATAAATATCTTTTAGTTATGGGTATTTGGTTCTGCTGCATATTAACATTGAAGCAGGTTCGAGGGATTGCAAAAACAGCAAAACGTATGGAAAAAAAAAACAGAACTTTCGTTGGCGGTTATTAATACAACCGCCAAAGTAAATATTTTGGTTGGCGGTTATAAGTTAGAACCGCCAACTCATATTAAAATTCAAATTACAATTAATTAATTAAAAATTAATATTTTTAATTTAGTTTGCGGTTATATATATAACCGCCAACTAAAGTCAAATTTTTTTTGCGGTCATTACATATAACCGCAAAGGAATATTAATTTTGTTGGCGGTTATAATATATAACTGCAAATAAATGTAATTTTTTTTTGTGGTTTGTAACTGCCAATAAAACTTACAGTTTTTTTCGGCGCTAACATACTTGGCTATTTTTAACCGCCAATAAAAGTCAAAATAACCGCCAACAATGACGTATTTTGGTATAGTGTAGGTTGAAATTTGAATTTCTTTTTTTTTCCTTGATCTAATGGCAAATTAATTTGTTGTTGCTGGGGGATTTGATTCATTGTTCATGGATGAAGATTGGTGTTCCTTTTATAGCAATTTTTTTCTCCAAAAATTTTTCCAATTCTATCATAAATAGATAAATAATTTTTATTTCAATAAAAGTAAACAAATAAAAGAAAGAAACAATTTTATAACTATTAAATTGAATAAAAAGCAATCCAAAGACACCTTATATAAAAAAATGGCAATAAATATTAAGAAAAACCATAAATCCATGTTTCGAGCACTGGCTAAAAAGTTAATGATATTGTCAAAATTTCCTACAAAAGATCACTTGAAACCCTTCAATCTTTTATGAAAAGCTTGCACATGCAATTCTCTTTCCTTTTTTTCCTTCTTCTCCAACACTTCGTCTCTCTCCTTCCAACACCAGCTCTGTGATTCCTTCAAGGCTTCAATAGTCCAACTTCAAAAAGGAAGATTAAATCTAAGTCTCTCAAGTCTCAACCTTTACTCCCTTTCTCTAGCAGCCAAGTTCATCTCATATTGGTCAAAAAGATAGAAATCTTATATATCATCTGTGCTGCAAAACAGTTGCGCTCGTGCTACTCTACCGCTGCCTTTTGCTTTTTGGTCTTCTTGCCACACTCTTTTTAGAAAAAAATAATAATAATAATGCTAGGAAACACTTAAGAAATTACATAATGTTACTCTCCTTTCCGCTATCAATATCAAGGATATGTCTACAACCTATATGAGGTTGCAAAAGGACAAGGAAACCGCTATAAATTTCGTGTGCTTGATGAGCAAGCCAATTCATACACTTATTCATTTCTCTAACCATATGCTCCATAGTGATGGTCCAGCCTCCCGTGATCAAATTCTTGATCTTCTTAATAATATTACCGTAAGGGTTGTTGCCAGAATTAGCACAAGTTATAAAATTAATAGCCTTTATGAGTCACTGTAGATAAGTATCCTCTTAAACCTCTTGAACTAGCAAAGTTCAATCCCATGTAATATAGCCATCAGCTTAGCAGCTGCCTTGCCACTCTCAATCTATTCACTTTCACCCTCAACGTCGCTTAAAGCTAAGTTTTTGTGCCCCTCTATTAGTCTAGAATTTAGTTTCATTGTGTTTGAAATAATAATTTCTTTCTATTATGTTCATGGGCTGTTGCCTTTTAGGATTGAGAGGTCTGAAATATTGAAATGCTCAAATGGGATTTCTACGTCTAATTCATTGGGCTGCTTGCGATTCTATGCTAATTAATTGGGCTTCTATCTTCCATAAGATTATTGCTCTAATTGTCTGATTTGGGCCATAATTTGCAAATGGATACTGTGGGTTCAATCTCCAACCATGTGTATGAAAAAAATCTTATTAAGGGAGATAAAATCTATTTTAGTGATCTCTAGGCCTTGAAGGAATTAATCTTCAGTAGTTGGTTAGGGATAACTTGGTGTTTTTTAAAAAAAAAAACTAGTAGATAAATGGGGCCATAATAAGGATCCTAATACCCATATACATGTAATTACTTGAAAGTCAAAACGTAGGTCTGCCTCTAAACTAACTATGATCAATTCAGTTATTTGCTATAAAAAATAATCAAAAATTATATATTCTTTTTTTGGCCAGATCATCAGTATTTATATTCTAAATCTACCGATTGGTTATCTATAATTATTTACTAATTTTCTTCCTTGAGAGTTTATTAGACTTTAACGGCAAAGGTTGTGAGCTTATTTTATTGGAATTTTTTACTTTTTTTTAATGAATTTTACACTATGTCCTCAAAGATATAGTAGGAATCTTGCATTAATGTTATATAATGAGACAAAGAGAGCAATTTGGAAAATTTCTGTATTGATCTGTGTCATCTGTACAATCGTTTACACCAATATATACACCAAATAACGTATCTTCCTAATAATGACTAATAAATGCAATAAAGGCTAATAAATACAAAAGATATTATACACATAATTATTAGGAAGATTCTAGAGTGTAATATACCCTCTCAAACTCAAGATGGCTTAACAGGAAGCAGCTTGAATTTGTCTACTAGAAACTGAAAGCGGCCTTGATTAAAAGACATAGTGAACAAGTCAACCGGTTGATGCTTGGTTCTTATAGGAATAAGTCAGATAGTTCCTCGAACAACATTTTGCCGAGTAAAATGACAGTCAATCTCAATATGTTTGGTTATCTTATGGAACATGTTATTGTGACCAATCTTAATTGCAACTTGACTATCATAATAGATATCTGTAGAAGACGTTTGTGATGCCCCCATCTCATCAAGTAACCAATGAAGCTAGAGAACCTCAGAGGTCGTGTCAGCAAGTGCACGATATTCTGATTCAACACTAGAATGAGAAGCTAAGGTTTGCTTCTTACATCTCCAAGAAACAAAGGAAGTATCGAGGAAAATATAAAAGCCTTTGGTAGACCGTCAATCAATATTGTTGAATCAAGTGTTTTGATGATTCCAAACCAACCAACTAGAGCTTGGAAAAAAGATATCAAATGTGTACAAAAGATCTCAGGTGGAGAAATCCAAGAAAAACTAACACAAGATTAGAAATAGGATTTCTTACTGTGTTTAAATTGAGTAAAAGACTTTGAACTTGCAAAAGAATGTTTCAAAAAATGTGATTTTAAGATAATTCATGAAATATTTGAAAAAGACCCACTAACAGACGAATTTTGAAGTGTCAAAATTGTTTTACTGCTTTGAAAATTCGAACTTTGACATCTGAAATTTGAATTTCAGATTGGAAATAAGTTAGTCAGAAAAGAGATTTCTCTGACAGACAAACTTTGATTGCAGAAATTCAAACTTTGGATAAAGTCTGATAAGAGTTCTCTCTGACAGACGAACTTTGTGTTTTGAAAATTCAAATTTTGGATAAAACACAAATTGTAAAAAATTAAAAATTTGCCTGAGGAAATGGATAAGTTCATCTGAAAGTAAAGTTTAGAAAGAGTTCCAAGTTAGTTTTCTGATAAACGAACTTTGATTTTGGAAATTCAAACTTTGGAAACAAAGCTTGCAAGTCTGCTATGATAATCTTTTGACATACGAATTTTAGTATTCAGAAATTTGAACTTTGAATTAAGTTTGATAAGAGCTCTCTCTAATAGACGAACTTTGACTTTTGAAAATTCGAATTTCGAAAAGATGAACTATTGTGCCTTATTGAGCTGCCCACTGACAGACGAATTTTGGGTACCAAAATTCAAACTTCGAAGGCACTGTAGCAATATGGGACAACTGTTCACACTTACTAGAAGTATTTTAAACTTGAAAATTCGTATGTTCCAACACAGAAACTTTTTCCAAAGATGAAAATACAAACTTTGCTTTATAACAGACGAACTACGAGGTTCAACGTTAAAGTCTTTAGCTTTCGGTCTCTGCAAAATTAATCTGTTGTCACACCAAAATTCAAACTTTAAGTGTCAGACGCATTAAATGCAGTTGGTGAACAGATAGTTTTTCAAAGTAACCATTGGGTAACGTCTCTAACAGCTAGATCTTGTCTCTAACGTATAATTAAGACATAAATCTATAAATAGAACTTCATTTGAAGATATGGGTAACGATTTAACTTTGTATATACTGAAACTCTGCTAAATTCTTGATTCAAAGTCTTCTACTCTCACATACTTCATTTTTTGTACTTCAACTTTCATATACACTCTAAATTAGAGAGTTCAATCATTGTAATCAATCTTATCTTCATCTGGAAGAAAGATTTTCTTGTGAGGGGATATCACAAGGGAGTGGGGAAGTACTTAGCTAAAGTGCAAAGAGTGAGATTGTAAGCTTTTGGAATAGAGCATCAAGTTGTACTGAGACAATTGCAAGAAGGCCACTTAATTCTTGCAAGATAGTGGAAAATCTCAAGTGGAAGCTTGAGAACTGGACGTAGGTCAAGATAAAGAGACCAAACCAGGATAAACATTTGTGTCTTCTCTTCCCTTATACTATTTTTAGTTTGCTATTCTCTTATACTCTGTTTGTATTATCACTTTTGCTTTCATCACTCTCTTGACTTTTATAGAAAATTTTAATCTTCCCAATTCACCCCCCTTAAGAAGCCAGCATATCTAACAAGTATGGTCACTGACCCAATAAGCATCAGAATAAGCCCGAAGAGCAAGAGAAGAATGAGCAGAGAAGTGGAGGCCATGATACAAGATGCCTTTGACATATCGAATAATTCTAAGAACAGCTACATAGTGGGTAGTCCTGGGTTTAGATATAAACTGGCTGACAATATGCACTGCATGGGCAATGTCTGGATAGGTTACTGTAAGATAGATGAGTCCGCCAACTAGTTGATGATAACGAGTGGGATTCTCCAACAAGATGACATCAGTGGGGGTAAAGTGAACATTAGGCTCAATATGTGTATTTTTAACCTCTGTATTATACGCCAGTGATATCAAATCAATTGCGTATTTAACCTAAGAAAGAAAAATACCATCCTGCCCATGACGTACCTCAAGACCAAGAAAGTAGCATAGTTGGCCAAGATCCTTCATTTCAGACTGCCTTCCCAAGTAAGACTTGAGCTCCTGAACACCTGTAACATCCCTACCTGTGATAATCATGTCATGAACATACCAAAGTAGTAGAACAAGACCCTGAGTTATACTGCGAACAAATAAAGCAGAATCATGAGAGCTACAAGTAAATCCCAATTGACTCATAGTGGTACTTAACTTAGTGAACCAGGCACGAGGTGCCAGCTTGAGACCATACAAGGCTCGAAGAGGATGCCAAACCTTTCCATTCGGATGCTAATACCCAAGAGGAGGCTTCATATAAACTTTTTCCTCTAAATTGTCATTCAGAAAATCATTTTTAACATCCATCTGATAAAGAGACCAATACTTAATAGCACCAATAGTAAGAAGACTGCGAATAAAGGCAATTCGAGCAACAGGAGCAAATGTCTCTTCATAATCAATACCATACTCCTGTGTAAATCCTTGGGCCACCAAGTGGGCTTTGCATTGTTTTAGAGAACCATCTGAATTAGTCTTGTTCTTATAGATACATCTGCATCTAACCAAAGTCTTTCCAAGAGGAAGATCAACAAGATCCCAACTGTGTATTTTCTCTAAGGCCTACAATTCATCATTCATAACGTGCTGCCAAAGGGGTTCACGGGAGGCTTCTTTAAAGGATTGGGGTTCCTGAAACTGAAGACTAATGGAAAAGCAATGATAATCACTAAGGTAAGGAGGAGGGTGTCTTACACGGGTGGATAGAGGATCGTCAGATGAGTTGGGCTCAGTATCCTATGCTGGTGGTTCAGAGATAGGAGAATCATTTGAAGAGGGCACAGAGTTAGACGTGGAATCAAGCTCAGTGGTAGAAGTTGTACCTGAGTCACTAGGAAAAAGATCAACAGAAGTATTTGTAAAAATAGAAGGTAAAGGAGGAGAAACAGAGGAAAGATCAGTCAAGGATGAAAACTAAATATGTTCCTAAAAAACAACATGACAAGAAATATGGATACAATAGAAAGGGGACCCAACAATGATAACCCTTATGCTCAGAGTCATAACCAAGGAAATAACAGACACGGGCGTGAGCTTGTAATTTAGAAGTCTCATGAGAAGGAAGAAGAACAAACTAGACACAAGCAAAAACTTTGAGAAGACTTTAATCAGGAGGGATACCATGAAGACGTTCAAAAGGAGAAATGTTACCCAGAATAGGAGTATGGACTCTATTAATGCAGTATACTGTAGTTGAAGCTGCTTCACCCCTGAAACGCTTAGGTAGAAGGAAGAAATAAATAGAGCTATGACAGTATTAAGAATGTGACGATGTTTTCGTTCAACTCGACCATTTTGCTAAGAGGTATAGGGATAGGAGTACTGAGAAATGGTACCCTGAGTATCAAGAAAACTGAGTAATTTAGAATCATAGTATTCCAAGACATTATCAAGATGAAAAACTTTGATAACTTTTGAGAATTGTGTATGAATCACAGTGGCAAATTTAATATAGATAGCAAGCAGCTCAAATCGATTTTTTATCATATAAAACCAAGTAAAACGTGAGAAATCATCAACAAAAATCACAAAATATCTTGATCCTCCCATATAAGGAATAGGTGTTGGGTCCCAAATATCATAATAAACAAAATCAAAAGGCAAACTTGCAACAAATTTACTTTTATTGAATGATAAAGCTGGCTGTTTAGCAATTGACAAGAGATACAATCCAAAGACTAAACATTAACATGACCTAAAAGACCACTAGAAAGTAAAGGATGCAAAGCAGTTAAAGAAGGATGAGCAAGACGATGATGCCACAATTCAAGAGATGAGGATATAGAAGTAGCACATAATCTAGGAGAAGTGACTTCAGGAAGATGCATTGAATTAAGCTCAAACATACACCTAATCCCGACAATCTGTCCTTTCTAAGAATTAAACATAGTACAACCACATTTGTTAAATAATACGTCATAGCGCATATCAACAAGTTGTCCAATAGAAATAAGGTTAAAGCTCATTCTATACATACTGCTAATAACTCCCAAATTCCAGTTAGTCATGTTAGTATTGTTTCTTTGTTCTCTCTATCCCTTAATGATACTTATTTTGGTGACAGAGAAGAGAAATGATTTTTTTGACTAGTCATATGGTTGCAATAAGCAGAATCAAATAACCAAGAAGATGTACCTAAAGGAGTAGCTAAAGTTGTAGGTGGGCTAGCGGTACCGAAGAGAAGTTTGTGAAGAAAGGCCTCAATGTCAGCATTAGAGGATCCCGAATCAGATGCAACAACAGGTATCTCATTGGTGGTAGATAAAGCAAGCTTAGACAAGAAAGAACCAAATCTAGTTGATTTCCTATGGTCAGATCTAGGAGGACGAGTAGGACATTGATCAATCAGATGGCCGATCTTTTTGCAATATTGACAAAACAAAGTTAGACAATGTGCAGTAATATGACCCTTTTTTCTGATAGGTTCTACACTCAATAAATGGTCATTGATCGAAGGTGTGAGTGGACTGAGGACATCAATGACAAGCCTTAGAACTTTTGCCAGCAGCAGCAAAGGCGATCTTATGGGTCCATTGAAGCAAACCCAAACCGGTTTCCTCATATCGGAGACGAGAAAGATCATTCTTAAGAGTGGACAAAGGGCTTTGATGCAGTAAAGAAGCCTAAACAGGCTCAAAGTCATCAATGAGAGTCATCAAGAACTGAATAAGATGAAGTTGATCTATATACTTAAAAAGGGCTTGAGCATCATCCTCACACTTGAATGTGGGCTCAGAGTAAGCCAGTTGATCCCAGATGGATTCAATCTTGGCAAGAAACTCAAATAAAGGCTAACCCTTCTCCTGTTTAAGATCATTAAGATTCTTCTACAATTGAAACTGATTGGACAAGTCAAAAGAAGTATAGCGACTAGCAAGATGGTCCTATACCTCTTTGGCAGTGTCAAAATGCCCAAATTGTTAATGGATACTAGGAGTAGAAGTATTTCAAAATCATGTAATAATCTGATTATTTTTACTATCTCACTCATCCAGTCGCTCAGTATATTTCAAATCAGATTCAACAGCTTCGCGAGTAGGAAAAATAATATCACTTGTAACATATCACCAGAGTTTTCGACCCTTCAAGAAACCATTCATACTTTCCAACCATAAACGATAGTTGGAGCCATTGAGAATAACAGAGATAGGCTGAGCAACATCTGACTTCTCCATAAGAGAAAAAGAATTTTGGAAAGGCGGAAGGATTTGTAAAATGCAGAAAATTCAAGAGAGCACCAAAACAACCAACAGATCATAGGAACAGCAGGTACACCCGGAGAGGAGCACGATGATGAAAACAATGGCTGGAATGGTGACCACATGGCCCAGCAGAAGGTAGCTGGCCAGAAATGTTGACACAGTGGGTGGGAGAGCATGCGGTGGCAAAAGGCTACCGAACTTAGTGGTCCAACCGAATGGAGGGAGGCGGGGACGGTGGGGGGCGTGTCAACAACGAAGGACAGTAGAAGCACAAATCTGAAGCCCATGAATAGTGATGCCAGTGAACAGTGATGCAGGGGAAAGAAATTTACTAGACCGAGATTTTCAAAGAAAAGTAGGGCTCTGGTACCATGAGACAAAGAGAGAAATTTGGAAAATTTATGTATTGATCTGTGTCACCATTGTACAATCGTTTACACCAATGTATACAACAAATAGCTTATCTTCCTAATAATGACTTATAAATACAATAAAGGCTAATAAATACAAAAGATATTATACACATAATTATTAAGAAGATTCTAGAGTGTAACATATAAATCTTGATTGCTATCTTTGTACTATGAAACATTACTCAATTCAAACTATTTGTTTTCATTCAATTTCAATATTTACTGTATGAGTTTGCGTTTGGAAAAAAAATTCCTTTAATAAGGTGTATAACGTTGTATATATGTACAACGTTGTAAAAAATCCCTAGTTATAAGATAATTGAATTGGGCCTTATGTTGCAGATTGAAAGGAACTCGATAAAACATATTGTTGGATCAAGAGTTTTGATGATTCCAAACCAACACTCAAGAGCTTGGATTGAAGATATCAAAGGAGATTAAAGCTGTTTCAAGTGAAGGTCTTCTGTGAATTGGCTATTAGATCTTTTGTAGGATCTTTAGTTTTTGTTTAGATTGGGTAAAAGATTTTGATTTGAGAAAAAGACGTTTTCAAACCTTGATTTGAAGTTAAATCTTTACTTATTTGGAAAATACTCACAAACAGACGAAGTCTGAAAGTATAACTGAACTGTCAAGTTGGAAATTCGAACTTTGCTTTTGGAAATTCGAATTTCGAGCTAAAACTGAATAAGTCTGGAGAGGTGTCCCTCTGTCAGACGAATTTTGATCTTTCAAAATTCGAATTTCAATCAAGACGGAAAGAAGCCTTTTTGTGACAGACGAACTTCACAGTTTCAAAATTCGAATTTCAGACAAAATGCAATTTATGAAAACCAAAGAAATTTGTCTGAAGCTTTGCTAAAGTTCATCTGAAATTAAGAAGAAACTAAGTTTGAAAAATGCTCTCTGACAGACGAACTTTTACTTAGCAAAATTCGAATTTTCATCTGAGTCAAAAAAAGCTACTTTGTGACATTCGAATTTCACTCTTTCAAAATTCGAATTTCAGACAAAACAAAACTTGAGAAAATAGAGGAAATTCGTCTGAATGTTTGATAAAGTTCATCTGAGATCAAGAATGATTTAAGTCTCAAAACTGGTCTCTGACAGACGAATTTCACTCTGTCAAAATTCGAATTTCAAAGAAAGTGAACTACTGTGTCTATTTGGACGTTCAATGGACAGACGAATTTTGGGCATCCAAAATTCGAATTTCGAGGGCACTGTAGCAAATTGAAAACACTGTTCACACTTAACAGAAAATCTTACTTCTTAAAAATTCGTATGTCACATTGTGAAAATATTTTATGAGTTTCGAAATTCGAATTTCACTCTATGAACAGACGAACTTCGCATTTTTACGTTGGAAGCTTTAACCTTTGGTTCCCTCGAAATTCGTCTGTTGGCCAACCGAAATTCGAATTTCAGTATGTCAGAAACATTAAATGCAGTTGGTGAACGGATAGTTTTTCAGAGTAACCGTTGGATAACTTCCCCAACGGATAGATTTAGTCTCTAACGGATATTTGAGATCTAAATCTATAAATATAACATTATTTGAAGTTGTGGGTAACGAATCAAACTTGTATATACCGAATTTCTGCTGAATCTTCATCTCAAAAGCTTTTACCCTTCCAACTTCATTATTTGTACTTAAACTTTCATATCTACTCTATTCAAGAGAGTTATTCATTTGTAAACAATCTACTCTTCATCTGAAAGATAGATTTACTTGTGAGGGGTATTCACAAGGGGATTGGGAAGCACATAGAGAAAGTGCTTAGAGAGTTTGAGAAAGCTCAGAACAGAGCATACTCGTGTACTGTGGCTTTAGCAAGAAGCCCGTTGAAATTCTTGCTGGAAAGTGGATAAATCTCAAGAGGTGTCTTGGGGACTGGATGTAGGTCAAGTGGATAGACCGAACCAGGATAAATCACTGAGTTCTCTTCTCCTTATCTCTACTTTTCAGCTTGCTCTGTTTTACACGTTGCTTTCATTATACTGTGATATTTTCACTTGTTTTATTTTGTGCAGAAAAATTTCAATCTTCCCAATTCACCCCCCTCTTGGGAAGTCAGCCTTGCTAACAAGTGGTATCAGAGCCCGGATTCCCATTCAAAGGATTTCACAGTCCGGGAACAAAGATGGCTGGCTTTGGAGAGAATATACTTCCTGAAGGGAACAACACTAACAGACCACCAGGCTTCAGTGGAGAGCATTATGGGTACTGGAAGATGAGGATGCAGATCTACCTCCAATCAATTGATCTTGACATCTGGTCAGTTATTGATAAAGGAGATTTCGTCCCAATGGCTCTAACTGAAGATAAAAGATACAAAGAGAAGCTGGAAGCAGAGTGGAATGATGAAGACAGAAGGAGAGTCCTACTGAATTTTAAAGCAAAGCATTGTTTAGTCAGTGCCCTGAACCAGGACGAATTCTACAGGGTCTCACAATGCACCACTGCAAAAGGGATGTGGGACACTCTGCAGATTGCACATGAAGGGACATCTGGGGTCAGGGAGAACAGACTCAATACGTGCATTGGAGAGTATGAGAGCTTCAGGATGTCTGAAGGAGAAACTGTAAAGGAGCTCCAAAAAAGGTTCACTCTCATTGTGAATCAACTAAAGAGCCTAGGAAAGGAATACACTCAATCAGAGAAAGTGAGAAAAATTCTCAGAGCTCTCCCTCTGGAATGGCAGCCCAAGGTGACAGCAATAGAAGAAGCCAGAGGAGAATCAATGGCCTCTGTCACAGCTCTCTTCGGGAGCCTTGAGGAGTATGAAGGAAAAATCAAAGCTCTCAAGGAAGCCAGGCTGGACAGAAAGAAGAAAGGCCTTGCTCTCAAAGCTGCTGATGAAAAGGAAGAAGAATCTAAGGAAGAGGATGAACTTGATGAGGAAACCTTGGCTATGATGGTCAGAAAATTCGGAAGATTCTATAGCAAGAAGAAGAACAAGAGATTCTTCAAGAAAGTAGCTGCTGGGGAAAGCAAGAAAGAGGCAAAAGAATCTGTGACTTGCTATGAGTGCAAGAAGCAGGGACACATAAAATGGGACTGCCCCCAATTCCTCAAGAAGCAAGAAAAAGAAAAGAAAGGTGCTGATAAAGGGAAAAAGAAGAAGGCGTACATCTCATCCATATGGGGCAACAGCTCAGATGAGGAAGAAGAAGATGAAGATGAGATTGCCAACATTTGTCTAATGGCACTTGCTTCTGAAGAAGCTACACCCTCATACAGCAGTGATCAGGATGAAGAGGTATATGAATCTGAACCTTCCTATTCTGAATTACTGGATGCATTTCATGAGCTTCATGATGAATTTATTAAAGTTGCCAAAGAACTGAAATTGGCAAAGAAAAAGATAAGCAAGTTGGAAGCACAGTTTCTGAAACTTCTTCTTTATCTACTTCTGAATCTGTTTGCTGCACTTCATGCACTGAACTTAAACAAACGAATGATTATCTAGTTAAAAGCATGTCTAGGCTCACTAGAGGTAAAGATATGCTGTTTGCCTTGATGGGGAGCCAAAGAATATCACAAGGAAAAGTTAGTCTTGGCTATGACCCATGTGCTGTCAAGGAAAAGATTAGGAAGAAAAATCAAAATGCATATATGAGACATTTTGTGCATGCTAAGAACAATAAAAAGAAAGTTAATGCATCACCTCACATTGAAACGTATGATCAACCAAGGCATGCTAGACAAAAGTATTACCTGCACTATTTTCTTCCTGCATCTCAATCTAGCAGTCCTTTCACTACATGTCATTTCTGTCAAAAAAAGGGACATATTTCCAGTTCTTGTGATTTGAGGAAAAATGGACTTGGCAGGAAAGTTGGATGGGTTCCCAAAGTTGCATCTGCATCTAGGGAAAAATATACTGACCAAAAAGGACCCAAGCAAATTTGGGTACCTAAAAGGAAATCATAAACATTGTTTTGCAGGTCTGTCTCAAAGCTAAGAAAAGCAACAAATGGTATATGGACAGTGCCTGCTCAAGTCACATGACTGGTGACAAGGAGAAGTTCATCACCCTTAGAGACAAGAAAGGAGGAAAGGTGATCTTTGGAGGTGATCAATATGGTAAAATTGTTGGCATTGGCATTGTGGGCAAAAATCCTGAAACATCCATTGAAGAGGTGCTGTTTGTGATTGGCCTCAACCACAACCTGCTAAGCGTGAGTCAGACTTGTGACAAAGGAAACTGGGTGCTGTTTGACTCAAAGTTTTGCCTGGTCATCAGAAAAAGTGATCACAGAGTAATCCTCAAAGCTCAAAGGGATGGCAACTGCTACACTATTGACCTTGATGAACTTCCTCCTTTAGATTCTGTATGCTTAATCAGTAAGAATAATGATAGTTGGCTATGGCATAGGAGATTAGCTCATGTCAATATGAATCAATTGTCTAAACTGGTTAAAAATGAGCTAGTTACTGGTTTGCCAAAAATATCTTTTGAAAAGGATAAAGAATGTGATGCATGCTTAAAAGGAAAACAAACTAAATCATCCTTCAAATCCAAAAACACAGTTACCACAACAAGACCACTTGAATTGTTGCATATGGACTTAATTGGACCTTCAAGGGTAAAGAGTCTAGGTGGCAATCTGTATGTGCTTGTAATTGTTGATGATTATTCTAGATTTACTTGGACATTATTTCTTTCTTCTAAAAGTGATACCTTTGATGCATTTGTAACCTTAGCCAAGAAAGTGCAAAATGAGAAAGGTATTTCTATTGTGTCTATCAGATCAGATCATGGAGGAGAATTCAAAAATGCATACTTCCTGGAGTACTGCAGTGAGCATGGAATTGACCACAACTTCTCTGCTCCTAGGACTCCTCAACAAAATGGAGTAGTAGAAAGGAAGAACAGAACTATTGAGGAGATGGCCAGAGCTATGCTGAATGAGAAGGAACTTTCTCAAGTATTCTGGGCTGATGCAATGAACACAGCTAGTTACATCATCAACAGAGCATACATCAGACCCATCCTAGGAAAGACTCCATACGAGCTGTACAAGGGGAGAAAGCCAAATCTGTCCCATCTCCATGTGTTCGGATGCAAATGCTTCATTCACAATAATGGCAAAGAAAACCTAGGTAAATTTGATGCCAAATCAGATGAAGGTATATTTCTAGGCTACTCTAGTAGGAGTAAGGCATATAGAGTTTATAATAAAAGATCAAATGTGGTAGAGGAATCTGTGCATGTGGTTTTCATTGAAAATGAAACTGTTTCAAAACATGTTTCCAATGAGGATGATCTTGCTTTCAATTTTGAAAAACTGGGCATTTCTGATAAAAGTAGAACTGAACCTCCAAAGATATCTGAATCTGTTAACATAGAGGAAGATATCCAGGAGCAAGAGTTTGATGAAGAAAATAATGAAGAAACATCTCAAGAACTCCCTAGAGCTTGGAGATATCAAAGGAATCATCCTGTTGATCAAGTGATAGGAGATGTTCAAGAGAGAGTCAAAACCAGAAAACAGTTAAGGGATCAAATGCTAAATTGTGCTTTCATTTCTCAAATTGAACCCAAATGTGCTGAAGAAGCCTTAACTGATGATTACTGGATTTTGGCAATGCAAGATGAACTAAATCAGTTTGAAAGAAATCAAGTTTGGGATTTAGTTCCAAGACCCAAAAATCATCCTGTTATTGGTACCAAATGGGTTTTCAGAAACAAACTTGATGAATCTGGAACTATAATCAGAAATAAAGCTAGATTAGTTGCTAAAGGGTATAATCAAGAAGAAGGTATTGATTTTGAAGAAACCTTTGCACCAGTAGCCAGATTAGAAGCTATAAGAATTCTACTAGCTTATGCATGCATGAAAAATATTTTGCTATATCAAATGGATGTAAAAAGTGCCTTTCTGAATGGATATATCATGGAAGAGGTTTATGTAGATCAATCTCCAGGCTTTGAGGATTCTACAAAACCAAACCATGTCTATAAACTGAAGAAAGCTCTTTATGGATTAAAACAAGCCCCTAGAGCATGGTATGAAAGATTGAGCAACTTTCTGACTGAAAAAGGGTTTAACAGAGGCAAAGTTGACACAACTTTATTCACTAAGAAAGAGAATAAAGATTTACTAATTGTCCAAATCTATGTTGATGATATTATTTTCGGTCCTACTAATGAAACTCTTTGCAAGGAATTTTCTAAGTTAATGCAGGGAGAATTCGAGATGTCTATGATGGGTGAACTCAATTTCTTCCTTGGATTGCAAATCAGACAGCTTAATGATGGTATCTTTCTCAGTCAATCCAAGTATCTAAAGGAGCTGTTAAAGAAGTTTGGAATGAAGAATGCCAAGCCAATGGGAACACCTATGGCCACCGCAACCAAACTGGACATGGATGAAAATGGGAAAATGTTTGACATTACTCAATACAGAAGAATGATTGGATCCCTGCTGTATCTAACTGCCAGCAGACCTGACATTATGTTCAGTGTCTGCATGTGTGCAAGGTTCCAATCATGCCCCAAAGAAACCCATGCAACAGCTGTGAAAAGAATTTTTAGATATCTAATCGGAACATCACAGATGGGTCTTTGGTATCCAAAAGACAATGGAGAAGATCTCAAAGGATACACTGATGCTGACTTTGCAGGATCCAAAACTGACAGAAAAAGCACAAGTAGAACTTGTCAGTTTCTTGGAGGATCCCTGGTTTCATGGTTCAGTAAAAAGCAAAACAGTGTGGCTCTATCCACTGCAGAAGCTGAGTATGTTGCAGCTGGAAGCTGTTGTGCCCAAGTCATCTGGATGAAGCAGCAGCTTGAAGATCTTGAGGTTAAAATGAAAGAGATACCCATCATGTGTGATAATCAAAGTGCCATAAACATCACTAAGAATCCTGTCATACACTCAAGGACGAAACATATTGAGGTTAGACACCACTTCATAAGGGATCATGTTCTGAAAGAAGAAGTTAAGCTGGAATACATCCCAACAGAGGATCAACTAGCTGACATACTAACCAAACCTCTACCAGAAGACAGGCATTGCAAAGTAAGGAGAGAGTTGGGAATGGTAAATCCCAATGAATTGTAAGTCATTTCTGTGCAATTATGTCTTCAGAATTTTTAATATTAGAATTTATTCTAACTTGAGCATCGGAGTATGTTTCAATATAGTTGCAGGTGCTCCTTGTGAAAATCAATGGCTAAAAGTTTGAAAGATTGGAGCACTCCAGATTGGAACAACCAGAAAGTAAAGTGAATGATAATTATTCTAAGGTCTAGATCCATTCTGTAAGTTTTTAAAGCTGAAATTTGTATGATGTTTGATTGCTAGATGAGTTTCGTTGATAATCTGTGTTTCGAACTGGTCAACATTTTCAACATTCGAATTTTGGTTAATCAACAGACGAACGTTGGCCTGTTATGCCTTGAACAGTTCTCGGTAATACCTCAAAATTCGTCTGTTGAAGCTTGAAAGTTCGAATTTTCAAAAACAGAAATTTCAAAGTTATGATTGTCCATCACTGTTATACGAATTATTACTTCTTAACATACTAATGTTGGACAATATTTATAAAAGTTGAAAAATTCGAAGTTTCAGTTCAAAATTCGTCTGTTGACTTATGCCCTTGATGATTGAATGATTGAAAGATGATGCTCTGTATGCTTAATTCATCTATTGGTTGAAGTTTTGTTTGTTGAAGCTATTTTTCTTTTCAACATTCAAATTTTGTCAGAGCAAAATTCGTCTGTTGTGTATGCTTTGATTGTTTCAAGCCTCTGTCAGATGAACTTTCAAGATGAAAATTCGTCTGTCAGTAAGATGTGCTGAACGGTTTAACTTGTAACTGCCCGAAGTTCAAATTTTGACCCCTCAAAATTTGTCTGACAGACGGTTACATACGTTAAAACCGACGGTTTCCCACAGAACAGACGCAACCCTATTTGTAACTCCTTCAAGTCTGTTCTGATTCTCTCTTCAATCCTCTTAACTTCTGTCCAAAAACCGTCTTTTCTCATCGATTAAACTTCCTTTCGCTTCCCTTAAATCTATTCTAAGCCACATTCTGCATCATTCAACCAAGAAATGGCGAGAGTGAAGATTCCTGGAACAGGACAAGCTGGAACTCGGCCTAAGAGGACGGTCAAATCTCAATATGCTACAAAGGAAGGAGAGAAATCCAAGAGAAAGGCCGAACCCGGTAAAGCTACTCCTTCCAAACGTCAAAAATCCTCCTCCAAGTCAGAATCTCAGAAAGCTGGGCCCTTTTCTTCAAAATCTGCAGTTCCTTCGGCTGGTACTGCTGCTGTAGCTTCCTCTTCTTCTACTGAATCTGGAGAGTTTGAATTGACTACACTGCCACTGTGGAGCACTCCTGAGATTCAAGAAGAGTACACTACCAAGTTTTCAAACAAAAAGGTAATCAAGCCTCACTGTGTAAATATGGAACAATTTCTGATATCCAACAACTTTGATGTTGCAATATGGTTGATAAAGTATAAAAATCTGTTGGAAATTGCTGAAAAATATGATGATGAGGTAGTAAAGACTTGGTATGCCTCTCTTAAGTATAACAGCAAGAAAAGGAAATGGGAGGTCACCTTGAGATCAAGGACCATTTGGCTTGCTGATGAAACCTTCAATGAGGTGTTGGAGATCCCAGGTCAAGATGGGCTGAAAGTTGACATTACAGCCTCTGGGTATATGGATGAGGCTAGCACAGCTGACGAAGAAGGTGAGCCCTTCCTATATTACAAGGAGAGCACTATCTTGGACACCTTATTCAGAAGAAGGGAGAATAGGCCCACAATAAATCTGTTGAAGCCCACAGACCTCAGTGTACAAGTAAGGATCTTGCACTATATAGTGTCCAGGATCATATTCAACAAGGGTGGCAGCTTCAATTTGATAACAAGGGCAGAGGCTCATGTGATGACTGCCATCATACGTGGGAAGCTGATCAATATGGGGCATATCATTCTCCAGCGTATGATAAAGGCAAGGGATCAGAGGAAAGATTCCACACTTCCCTATGCAGCAATTATCTCAAGAATCCTGCAGCATTCTAGGATTCAGCACATTGAAAAGGGGAAAGGGAAGCTCACTGAGGCCTTCAAAGAAGAGGAATTGCAAAGGATGGGCATTGAAAGAGATGAAGGACATTGGGTTGGAAAGGGAACAGGAAAATCTGAAGATTTGTTCTTTATTGTTGATGCATCCCTCCAACAAGAAGGCACCTCTGAGGCTCCTGGCAGATCTGTACCTCAGCCTTCTCAGCCTATTCCATCTCCATCCAGGCTCACTCACCCTCCTTCCACTCCCTCCTCTCGAACCAAGCCAACTAAGATCACTGAGATGTTTGACAATCTGTCAACACTCATTCTCAGCATTAAGGATGAGCAAAATGCCAAATTTGCTCATCTACAAGATCAGATCCATCAGTTGGCTGTGAATATGAAGGTGGTGGCTGATGCCTATGAAGAAATTAGAAATGCAATTCCTACCACTTCAGTTCCACCTCAGCCTGGTATCCCTGAGCCTTCTCTGTCTCCATCCCCTGTGCCTCCAAGTCCCTTCGAGATTGCTTCCACTGACCATGATAATGATAGTCCTGATGCCATGAAATCACCTAGTCCTGGTCCACCCTTGGACTATGGATTGGAAGAAAACAGCCCTCCTGAGCCTATGCAAGAGGATGCTCAGGGTTCAATTCTGTCTATACAAGAATCTGAGCAAGTTGAAAGACTGGTTGCAGCCATGAGCAATGAGGAAAGAAGCATTGTTCCTGTTATTGATTATTTTGCCATTGCTCACAATGCCCTTCTACTAGCTCAAAGGAGAAGGCTTGAAGAAATGTTTCCTCCTCCTGCACCAGTCTCTCCTTCTCTTGCTGATTATGGACTGTCAGAGGAACAGAGAGCTCGGCTGGCTCTTTCCAGGCAGGAAATGCAAGAGCTGCTTGAGGTCTCTGATGATTCTGATGAAGAGCCTTCAACTGCACCAGCTCAGCCAGAAATTCCTTTTGCTCCTGTCCCTCTTCGTGCTGTTCCTCTCACTCAGATACCTCCTCCAATGGACTTTGCTGGGCTTTCTGATGAAGCCAAAAAGGGGGAGAAGATAAAGCAAACTGGGACTAAGCACACTGGAAGATCTACTGAGTCATCTGGAAAAGGAAAGACTTACAGCAAGAAGTCTAAGCCAAAGAAGAAGTGATGTTTTTAGATCTTAGGCTGAATCTTCTTGTTGTATCTAGTTTTAAATTGTTTTATTGTTTGTTTGAAAGTATAACTGAACTGATTGAAATATGCATTGCAACAATTTGTTTACGTAAATTATATTTTTTGGTTGCAATGATTTGGGCTTTGAATCTCTTCACTTAATTTGCTGAAAATGATATCTTTTGAACTATAATGCATATATTAAGAGGGAGCTTGTGTAAGCAAACCCAAGTACTAATCCAGTTTGTGAGTTGTTTTGTCATCATCAAAAAGGGGGAGAATGTTGGATCAAGAGTTTTGATGATTCCAAACCAACACTCAAGAGCTTGGATTGAAGATATCAAAGGAGATTAAAGCTGTTTCAAGTGAAGGTCTTCTGTGAATTGGCTATTAGATCTTTTGTAGGATCTTTAGTTTTTGTTTAGATTGGGTAAAAGATTTTGATTTGAGAAAAAGACGTTTTCAAACCTTGATTTGAAGTTAAATCTTTACTTATTTGGAAAATACTCACAAACAGACGAAGTCTGAAAGTATAACTGAACTGTCAAGTTGGAAATTCGAACTTTGCTTTTGGAAATTCGAATTTCGAGCTAAAACTGAATAAGTCTGGAGAGGTGTCCCTCTGTCAGACGAATTTTGGTCTTTCAAAATTCGAATTTCAATCAAGACTGAAAGAAGCCTTTTTGTGACAGACGAACTTCACAGTTTAAAAATTCGAATTTCAGACAAAATGCAATTTATGAAAACCAAAGAAATTCGTCTGAAGCTTTGCTAAAGTTCATCTGAAATTAAGAAGAAACTAAGTTTGAAAAATGCTCTCTGACAGACGAACTTTTACTTAGCAAAATTCGAATTTTCATCTGAGTCAAAAAAAGCTACTTTGTGACATTCGAATTTCACTCTTTCAAAATTCGAATTTCAGACAAAACAAAACTTGAGAAAATAGAGGAAATTCGTCTGAATGTTTGATAAAGTTCATCTGAGATCAAGAATGATTTAAGTCTCAAAACTGGTCTCTGACAGACGAATTTCACTCTGTCAAAATTCGAATTTCAAAGAAAGTGAACTACTGTGTCTATTTGGACGTTCAATGGACAGACGAATTTTGGGCATCCAAAATTTGAATTTTGAGGGCACTGTAGCAAATTGAAAACACTGTTCACACTTAACAGAAAATCTTACTTCTTAAAAATTCGTATGTCACATTGTGAAAATATTTTATGAGTTTCGAAATTCGAATTTCACTCTATGAACAGACGAACTTCGCATTTTTACGTTGGAAGCTTTAACCTTCGGTTCCCTCGAAATTCGTCTGTTGGCCAACCGAAATTCGAATTTCAGTATGTCAGAAACATTAAATGCGGTTGGTGAACGGATAGTTTTTCAGAGTAACCGTTGGATAACTTCCCCAACGGATAGATTTAGTCTCTAACGGATATTTGAGATCTAAATCTATAAATATAACATTATTTGAAGTTGTGGGTAACGAATCAAACTTGTATATACCGAATTTCTGCTGAATCTTCATCTCAAAAGCTTTTACCCTTCCAACTTCATTATTTGTACTTAAACTTTCATATCTACTCTATTCAAGAGAGTTATTCATTTGTAAACAATCTACTCTTCATCTGAAAGATAGATTTACTTGTGAGGGGTATTCACAAGGGGATTGGGAAGCACATAGAGAAAGTGCTTAGAGAGTTTGAGAGAGCTCAGAACAGAGCATACTCGTGTACTGTGGCTTTAGCAAGAAGCCCGTTGAAATTCTTGCTGGAAAGTGGATAAATCTCAAGAGGTGTCTTGGGGACTGGATGTAGGTCAAGTGGATAGACCGAACCAGGATAAATCACTGAGTTCTCTTCTCCTTATCTCTACTTTTCAGCTTGCTCTATTTTACACGTTGCTTTCATTATACTGTGATATTTTCACTTGCTTTACTTTGTGCAGAAAAATTTCAATCTTCCCAATTCACCCCCCCTCTTGGGAAGTCAGCCTTGCTAACACATATAAGCTGCACGAAAGATATAGTTATTAGATAATAAAGTGAGTGTCACTGCAAATAAAAATAGTCTGATAAATTAAAGTAAAACTTACAAGAAGTTTAATGAAAACAGAAAAGGTGAAATAAGTTTAGCATAACATTGAGGAATCTACTCTATTTGTTCATGTTTGATGATCTTGGCTGGTTTCATGGTAGAAAAGTTAGAAGTATTTATGTCTAATAAGTTGATATCATCAACTTCCTTTATGGCTCTTTTGGAGGTGCTTTTTCCTTTGTCTTCTGTGGCTCCACAAGTGTAGGATTGTGAGATTGTTGCCTCATCAGTTTGTTCGGTTCTTGTCATGAAAACTATAACATGTAATTTTCTAACATTGAATAATTAGTATGGCTTCTCTTATAGCCTTAAAATGCTTAGTGTAAATAAGATTAACCTTAGGATTAGACAAAGTAAGATGCTGAAGGAAATGTTGATCATTTGGTACTCTGTCACAATCAAGCTCAAAAATAATGAAGGATTGTTGAGTTTACTCCTAACTAATCTCATTATCATTTTTTGTCCTACGAGTTGATTGAGCCTTTAGGGAATGAGAATGTATGATGAGTCTAAATTTATTATTTTATAAATTATAAATGAACTTATAAATAACAATAATTTTGTAATAGAATAAATTTAATTTCCAACGGCTATAAACAATTAGAAATTAATTGTCCATTTATAATTTATGATAAAATGTTTTATGGATGGTTTTTACTGCTTCTCTGTATTTATAGAGGTGATCAGATTAGGAAGACACATACAAATATTCATTCTTATTATTCTCTCATCCAAATACTAATACTACTTTGAAAAATCCATATTGCTCTATGAATGAGGTTTTACGAGTTGTTATCAGAAAACCTTTAGGTGCTGAGGATAACTAGTAGGGGTGATTTTCGATATACATAGCAGCAAACATAATGGGGTAAGTATCAGCTTCAATACAATGTGATCTGCACATGTTTCTAGCTATCGGTCCATCTTTTACAACATATTTCTTATAGAATTCTGTGTCGGAAAGCTTGAGCCATCGGGTGCCCTTTGCTTGGGTGGCTATTAGCAGCAAAGCAAAGTTACAATTCAAAGATGTCGATGGAGAAGGTGGGTGTGAATGTGGAGAGCACGAGAACTATGGAAAACTATGGTTTCAACTAAGAGGTGTAGAAGGTGATGAAGACACTTATGGAGCAAGAAGGTGTCTTATTAAGTATTTTAGATTTATTTTTTTTAGTATTCTATCTAATTCTTCATCATCATTATCATCATTACTACTACTTGTTAGATATATTTATATTGTTTATTTAATTAAATATATCTTAACTAAATATGATCCTTATCTTTAGGAGAAGACATCATCACTTGAGTGATTTTATGATATAAGGGTAAACTCGATCATAATTTTATCTTTATCTTTATTTGAATTCAAATTCAAATTTAAATTTAATAACCGATTATGGTCAAAGTTATTAAATAAAAGAAAACTACGTTGAGCTTAAAACACACTTTGGTTCCCCGACTAGCTGAGACTAATTCCCATATCATTGAGTCTCATAACTAGTTAGAAAAATTATCTATTTTATATTATTTTCTTCTAACTATTTTCTAATTATTTATGTGATTTTAGATATAATATTTAGACTATGTGTACTATCAGATGTTTACATCAAATCATCTAGCATAGCAAGACGTAATTGTAAAAGTCTTCCATTGCTATTATAATTTGTGGGAACGTTCATATATGGAATTTATATTAAAATTGAATTTGTCTCACACGATGGTAGCGCTTTATGTTACCTTGTGAGTCAATTTTGGTCTTGAAGACCTATTTATTGTAACAAACCTTATTACATTATCCCTAACTTAGTCCCCCGCTAACCAAGTGTAATTAGTATTGTATGCAAAATTGGAGGATCAAGACAGAGGAAAGATTCAAGTAGAGGCAGAAAAGAGCTCCACGTCGCGACTAGCGAGCTGCAATTTTGGTTAATTTTTCCAGGCCGAGAAGCTCTACACCGCGATGAGCTTACTGGCACTGCAGTGAGCATGAAGAATTCTATTTAAATCAGAATCATTTTGAACGAACAGAAGAAGAAGAAGAAGAAATCGAGGGAACGATGAAGAAACTGTGCTAGGGCTGAGAAATCCAGCTAAGGGATATCATTTCTAAACTCTAAGAGCTTCATAAATTGTTGGTAAGTAGTCCTTGATCTTCCTTCTCCATTTTTCTTTGATTTTGAGTTGTGATTTTTTGGGCATATATTGGGATTTTCGGTTTTAACTGAAATTCACAGATTAAAATGGATGAAACGAGACTATTGAGGGATGATTTGGTGTCTATGTTGCTTGGGTATAAGTTTAGAAGGAGGATGCGTGATTTAAGCTTAACCCTAGGTTATTTTCGGTTGAGTCAATTGGGAATCCGAAGTATATGTGGTTGAGTATGGTTCGAATGGTCTTTAGGAGTTGAATAGTGTATGAAAATGGTGTTGGAACCTTGGATTAGGCCTATATAGTTGAATTGGAATGTTTGGTTAAATGGTATACTATGTTAATTAAGGATTTTATGGTATTGTAGAGGTATTTGGTTGACCGAAAGGGGTATGAGTGTGTTGGACAACCCAAGCTCATGGAATCGCGTGTGTAGAAATTGACAACTAGAGGTAACTAGGTGTTTGTATTGTATGTTATTATATATGTGTGTGTGTGTATGCATGTTTCCATTCATACCACGATATTGATATGTGTATGTGTATGGTTTTTCTATATATCATGATATGCACACGGCTAGACATATAGAGGATAATGATTAGAGATGATGATGATATGACATTACATGATGTATAGCAGGACATGAGAACATGATGATGATGATTATCGATGATATAACATGAACATCACCACATGGCATGATGAGATGTATGGTGATCGGGTGATGATGACGATATGATATAAGATTAGGAAGATAAAGATAGAATATATATATATATGATTAGAGAGGATAAGGATGGGATCCCTACCACTAAATCCTCTCCCATGGCCAGAAGAGCTAGGCAGCAGTGGACTGCACCTTCCCTAAATCGCCATCAATTCGTGGTGGGAAAAAGGAAGGAGGAACACGGTCCGAGCTCTAGTGTAACTTTTGGTCGGATTGCATTGGGGTAAGGTGAGCTTGGTAATGTCCTGGAATCAGTCTTCACCTATTGTTAGAAGGAAATCATATATATGAAATGTCCTGTTATGATGATAGCTTGTGATTCTAACTGTATGCGAGGGAGACATGTATTCCATTTCATATTACATTCATGAGAATATTGTATGAGTTGCGTGTGTGTGTGTGTGTGTGTGTGTGGTTGTCTCTGGTTATTAAGACATTGTCTCACACCCCTTTCCCATGAACTAACATTTCAGGTAAAGGTTCTGGCACTAGTCCAGAGAAGACTAGGGAATACCTTATCGGACGTGGGAATACCAAGTCTATGTAGTGTTTGTGTGTATGGTCTATGTACTTTGTGCCAAGTAGGATAGTATGATTGTAATGGATTTATGTTATTGATGTTTGACATGAGATGTTGCATGTATGGTGGATGAATGTGATGGTTATATATGATGTTGGTGTTGATTTGGGTTGTATATGGTTGGTGTGTGTATCTGTGGGGTGAATTGGTCAGGTGTGTGAGCCCGGAATGGATTTGGGCCTTGTTAGTGTGTTTTTGGGCATGTAGCCCATTATGAGGAATTGGGGTTCAAGGGGATCAAATCTCAGAGAAAAAGGTTCCTTTGTGATAAAACATTTTTAGACAAGTTGGTTAAGTGGATTAGGACCTGTGTGAATGGTCCCTGAGTGCCTCTTTGCCTTTGGTGGCAATTAAAGGTTGTTAATAGTGAGTTTTGGTCCCAAAAATGGCTAAAACGGTGTTGGATGTGCAAAATCTCCATACGAAGATGGATTGAGATGAAATCAGTGTCTATGGATAGATTGGGACAATATTGTCTTGTAGGAGTTGGAATCAAGTCAATTGGAGGTCTGAGCATAAAGTTATACACGTTAAAAGTTCGCCCCAGGAATTAAATTTTGTTGATATAATATCAGCAAGGGGACGCCACGACGCCAGTGAATCCGAGAGCTCCAAGGCCACAACGGTACTATAATGGCCATGGCCCCATCCCAGTTCTAGTGTCTTTTGGGTAATTTCCTATTGCCTGAATGTTTTGCAAGGTGTTTTGGTTATGTAAAGTTGGTTTTTGAAGAATTTAGTCAAGAGTTGGAGGTTGTACTTGGTAAGGCATTACATTTATAGCCAATGGCCTTAGCCCCACTAGGTAACTCTATAGGTTCCCAAACTTTGTTATTTGCCATGGATTCCATTTCATCAATCATGGCATCATGTCATAATTTAGAGTTTGCATCTTGCATAGCCTAAGTAAATGTGAGTCAATCATCTTCAACACTTACATCATAGTCAGATTCAGCAAGATACACAATGTAGTCACTAGGTAATGCTAGTTTTCTTTCTCTAGTTGATCTCCATAACTCTACTTGTTGAGTAGGTTGAGTTTGCTTATCAGGAACATTCTCTATCACTTCCTGTGGTTATTTTTCATGAGTGATAGGTTCATCAATATGTTCCTAATTTCTAGCATTATCAAATTGAGTTTTAGGAACTGCATCACAAGGATAAGTGTTATATATTAGTGATGTTCTTCCATGATTAATAATTTTTTAAATGTGATCATCTTTAGTGACTAAGTCATTTATTTTATCACTCTCACTAATCACATAATTCTCAAGAAACTTAGCATTCTTAGATTCTATGAATCTCAAGGAATGTGAGGGATAATAGATTCTATAACTCTTGGACCTTTTTGCATAGCCTATGAAATAGGCACTAAAGATCCTAGAATCCATCTTCCTTTCTTGTGAATTATACACTCTTACTTTTGCAAGATAGCCCCATACACACATATGGTTTAAACTAGGTTTCCAACCTTTCCAAATTTCAAAGGGAGTTTTGGGAATTGTCTTCATTAGAACCCAATTTAAAATATATATTATTGTCTTAAGTGCATCTCTCCATAAAGAAATCGGAAGCTTAGAGTTACTTATCATACTCTCACCATGTCTAATAGCATCCTATTTCTTGTTTCAACTACACCATTCATATCAAGTGAGCTAGGCATGCTATATTGAGTAACTATACTATGCTCTTGAAGAAACTTAGCAAATAGACCAGGTGTCTGTCCATCATTAGTGTACCTTCCATAATATTCACCTCCAGTATCAAATTTAACAACTTTAATTTGTTTATAGGTTTTCTGTTCTACTTCTGCCTTATATTTCTTAAAGACATTTAATGCCTCACTTTTATTATAAAGCAAGTAGATATACATATACCATGAATAATCATCAATAAAGGAGATAAAATATCTTTGACATGAAAAGATAAATCAGAGCGACAAATATCTGTGTGAATAATCTCTAAAATTTCAAAATTTCTTTTAGCTCCTTAATGTGACTTGTTGGTCTGTTTACCCTTAATACAGTTCACACATGGATTAAGTTCTGTATGATCTAAGGATGGGAGAATCTCATCTTTAGTTAACCTCTTGATTCTCTCTATGATATGTCCCAAATTTCCTATTCCACAAGCTAAGAAAATTTTCATTCATGACACTTCATTTAATACCATATGTTAACATGAGATTGAGGAAAATTAGTATGTAATTTCAATAAACAATTACATAAAGAAATATCACCAAAAGGCTAGAATTTTATTTAATCTCATCAAATTTGAGGAAAGAAATCTCAAATCCCAAAAGAATTAATTCATAAATGGAAATTAAATTCTTAGAAAAATCCAGAAAATAAAAACAATTTTTAAGATCTAAAATAGATTTATTTGATAAAACAAACTTGCACATTCCAACTACTTCCACATGGGCCCTCATCCTATTGCCCCAAGACGTTTTCCGCATTAGGATGCTGACGCTTGCTGTTGAGAAATTGCTACATGGTATTAACAATGTGAATTGTAGTTTTACAATTAATCCACCAAGTTCCACAATTAGTACTAATTAAATGAGATTCATAAGCCTTACAAGAAATGTAAATTCCATTACATGTACCCTTCTTGGTTAGCCAAGGCTTTCTCTTTGGAGATTCATTCCACATATATCATTTCTTCTAACAAAAGAAGCAAGTAGCCTTATCTTTATTCACGGGAAAAGTTGGAGGAATGGATTTCTTCCTTTTGTCTTTCTTATCTTTTTGGTTCTTCCTCTTTGTATTGGAGCTCTCTGCCAAATACACCTCCTTGGGTGCCTCTCCTCCACTCCTCATCAGTCTTGCCTCTTCTTGAACACACATGGCCAATAATTCATCTATTGACCATTTTTCCTTATGTGTGTTGTAAGAGATATAGAATGCCTCTTACTAATGTGAAAGGGAATTTAGAATAAGTTGCACAAGGAATGCTTAGGAGGCTCTATTTCAAATGGCTTAAGCTATGATGCCAATTCTCTTATTTTCATTATGTGTTCTTGGACACCACTCACACATGCAAGTATCATATTAATAAGTTCTCTCATAATGGTTCCTCCCAATTGCTTATCTAAGGGAGCATACTGCTTGTCAATAGCCTCCGAGTATTCTTTGGCTATGTGGCAATCTGGAACAGAACCTCGCATGCTTCTCTTGATATGAGACTTAATCAATATCAAATCAAGGAGATTGGATCGATCTCATTGGTCATACTTAGTTTTCCAACCCTCATCACCTTCTTTGGGTGCCGGAGGTTCTTTAACTCTTAAGGCATAATCAAGTTCCATATACCCGAGATAAAAGAATATCATCCTTCCACATAGCATGATGTGTGCCATCAAGAGTTATCTTATTGCTAACTCAGCCAAAATGTGAAATGAAGAATCATTGCAAAGGACAACAATTACCAAACATTCTTACAATAACAATTTTGAGACAATCAATCATTACTATTAACGGTTATGTATATTTACCAATGTAATATATACTTACATAAATATGATATCACTAATATCTATCTATGGGTAAAGACATTAGCATATATTTATGTCTAATAAATGATAAAACTAGAATACATTCATATTTCCTAATACTTGTGGGTTACTTAGAAAACATAAAGCCAATTCTATTTCATTCTAATAAAACATATAATTGTAATAATCTACCTGTGAGCAAAGATAAATTACAATCACACATTTTATTAGAATTTAATATTTTATATCCATATGTGATTTATTAAATCAATAATGCATGTAACTTTATGAGGATGGTTTGGCTACTCCTTAAACAAAAGCATAATAATCACAAAAATATGTGCAATTAAAACATGTATGTGCACAAACATTATGAGAATTTAAATAACTAATTTAATTAACCAAACAAGCATATAATTAAATAATTAAATAAATTCTCTGACTATTTTATTTATTTAATGTGCCTAATAATTGTCTAAAATTTAATTTTTGGGTTAATAAATAGCTAAGTTATTTTGCAAGAACCAAATAGTGTTATAATTGCCAAAATAAAATTTTCCAAATTTTAGATAATTAAATAACACAAATATTTTGCAAAACATTTTTACTAACCCAAAATTAATTATCCAAAATTTAAACAATTAAGGTGGTACAAAAATAAATAATTAAACTTGATCCAATTTACATTTATGGTTCAAAACAATCGATTGTACCAAATAATCAAATTCTAGAAATTCAAATAATAAATTTAATTACACATAAATTACTCAAACAATTTCTAGAAAAATAGAGCATGAAGATATTGGCCCAAAGAATAAACTTCCAGAAATAAAACAAAATATTTTGGGTCCAAAATCAATATGAACTAACGGAATGGGCTTGTGTATTTCGACAGAAAACAGTTTGTTTTATTTCTGGAAGTTTAGGGCCTGTTTTGACAATGTTTTCTATTTTATTATTCTCAAAACAGTTTTATAAAACTATTTTCGAGAATAAGTTTTGAAAATATAAAAAATAAAAAAATCTATTTGAATAATTATTCTCAAAATCATAACTAGTGAGTGATAGATAAGTTCTTCAAAATTTATAACTTTACCATTAATAAGGTGGGTGTTTTTCACCTGTTCTTATGTTTTTCAGAACAAAAACTACAAAACACCTTAAAGTTGTTCTGAGTTTTCTGTTCTTTTATTTTTCTGTTTCTCACAACAGTTTATAAAAAACAGGTTTATCAAACAAGTTTTTTTTTTCTATTTTCAAAAATAGAAAAACTATTTTTAAAAACAGAACCAAACAGACCCTTAATCTTTGGGTCAATATCTTGCTATATTTTCTGGAAATTGTTTGGGTAATTTTTGTGTAATTAAATTTATTATTTGAATTTCTAGAATTTGAATATTTGGTACAATCGGTTGTCTTGATCGGTTTTACACCATAAATGTAAGTTGGATCATATTTGATTATTTATTTTTATGTCATTTTTAATTGTTTGAAATATGGATAATTAGTTTTAGGTTACTAAAAATATTTTGTAAAATATTATTTGTGTTATTGAATTGTCTAAGATTTGGAGAATTTTATTTAGACAATTATAACACTAATTTTGGCTTTTGCAAAATAGTTGAGTTATTTATCTACCCAAAATTAACTTTTTAAACTATTGTTGGGCACATTAAATAAATAAAAATAGTGGAAAAATTTATTTAATTATTTAATCACATGCTTGTTTGTTTAATTAAATTAGTTATTTAAATTCTCATCATGTTTGTGCATATATACGATTTTAATTGCACATTTTTTTTGTGATATTTGTGATTAGCATGCTTTTGTTTTAAAGAGTAGCCACAGCATCCTTGTAATTGCATGCATTATTGATTTAATACATTACGTATGGATATAACATATCAAATTCTAATAAAATGTGTGCTTTTATTTTATCTTTACCCACATGTAGATGATTATAATTACATGTTTTATTAGAATGAAATAAATTTGATTTTATGTTTTTAAGTAGTCCACAAGTATTAGAAAGTATAAATACATTCTAATTTCATCATTTATTAGACATAAATATATGTTATGCTAATGTCTTTACTAACAGGTAGATATTAGTGATGTCATATTTATGTAAATATGTATTACATTGATAAACATGTATAACTATTAAAAGTGATGCTTAATTGTCTCAAATTTGTTATTGTAAGAGTGTTTGGTAATTGTTTTCCTTTGCAATGATCCTTCATCTCACATTTTGGCTGAGTTAGCAATAAGATAACTCTTGATGGCACACATCATGCTAAGTGGAAGGATGATATTCTCTTTCATCTTGGATATATGGAACTTGATTATGCCTTAAGAGTTAAAGAACCTCCAGCACCCAAAGAAGGCGATAAGGGTGGGAAAACTGAGTATGACCAATGAGATCGATCCAATCTCCTTGATTTGATATTGATTAAATCTCATACCAAGAGAAGCATGCGAGGTTCTATTCTAGATTGCTACATAGCCAAAGAAAACTTGGAGGCTGTTGACAAGTAGTATACTCCCTTAGATAAGCAATTGGGAGGGACTATTATCAGAGAACTTGTTAATATGAAATTTGCATGTGTGAGTGGTGTCCAAGAACACAATGAAAATAAGAGACTTGGCATCATAGATGAAACCATTTGAAATAAAGGCTCCTAAGGAATTCCTTGTGCAACTCATTTTATGTTCACTTTCACATCAGCATGAGGTATTCTATATCTTTTACAACACGCATAAGGAAAAATGGTCAATAGATGATTTATTGGCCATGTGTGTTCAAGAAGAGGTAAGACTAATGAGGAGTGGAAGATATGCACCTAAGGAAGTGCATTTAGCAGAGAGCTCCAATACAAAGAGGAAGAACCAAAAAGATAAGAAAGACAAAAGGAAGAAATTCATTCCTCCAACTTTTGCTGTGAATAAAGATAAGGCTACTTGCTTCTTCTGTAAGAAAAAATGACATCTGGAATGAATCTCCAAAGAGGAAGGCTTGGCTAACCAAGAAGGGTACATGCAATGGAATTTGCATTTCTTGTATGGCTTATGAATCTCATTTAAGTCGTACTAATTATGGCACTTGGTGGATTAATTGTGAAACTACAATTCACATTTCTAATACCATGCAAGGGTTTCTCAATAGCAAGCGCCCGCATCCTAATAAGGAAAATATCTGTTGGGGCAATGAGATGAAAGCCCAAGTGGAAGCAATTAGAATGTGCAGGGTCCTTTTGTCAAATAAATCTATTTTAGATCTTGAAAATTGTTTTTTCCTTAGTTTTCCAAGAATTCAATTTCTATTTACAAATTAATTCCTTTGAGATTTGAGTTATTTCTTTCCTCAAATTTGATAAGATTAGAGCTGGCAAATCGGGCCAACCAAAAAACCCGACTTGTCAAATGGGCTCTACTTTGTAGGCCAGAGCCTATGGGCCTATATTTTTTATAAATTTTTTCATATAATTATTTAAATTAATATAGCTAATTGTCATCATTTACCAAAAATTAATATAATATTTAAATTTTACAATTTATATATTATTAACTAATAAATAAAATGCGTTTTCTAATATTTTAATAAAAAAAAGACAAAAAAAGCCAAACGGGTCAGCTCCCATCCAGGTCTCAAGCTTGATGAGCTCAGACCAAAAAGCCCATTTTCTATTCTAACTCTCATTTTTAAAACCTAGTCTACCCATTTTATCAGGCTAAACGGGTTGACCTGTCGGATACCCATATTGCCGGCTCTAAATGAGATTGAATAAAGATTCTATACCTTTTGCTAATATTTCTTTATGCAATGGTTTATTTAAATTACATACCGATTTGCCTCTCAATCTCGTGTTATTACGCATGGTGTTAAACGAAATGTAATGAATGAAAATTCTCTCAAGTTGTGGCATAGGAGATTGGGATATATTTCTATAGAAAGGATTAAGAGTTTAACTAAAGATGGGACTCTCCCATCCTTAGACCATACAGAATTTGATCCATGTGTGAACTGCATCAAGGGTAAACATACCAACAAGTCATATAAAGGGGTTAAGAGAAGTTTTGAAATTTTATAGATTATTCACATAGATATTTGTTGCCCTGATTTATCTTCTCATAGTTAAAAATATTTTATCTCATTTATTGATGATTATTCGTGGCATATGTATATCTACTTGCTTTATAATAAAAGTGAGGCATTAAATGCCTTTAAGAAATAAAGGCAAAAGTAGAAAAACAAATTAATTTTGTTAGATCTAAAAAAGGAGATGAATATTATGCAAGGCACACTAGTGATGGACAAGCACATAGCCCATTTGCTGAGTTTGTTCAAGAGCATGGTATAGTGGCTCAATACACCATGCCTGTCTCACCTTATATGTATGGTGTAGCTGAAACATGAAACAAGAAACAATACGCTATTGGACATGGTGAGAAGTATGATTAATAACTCCAAGCTTCCAATTTCTTTACCCACTTAAGACAATAGTATATATTTTAAATAGGGTTCCAACAAAGGAAATTTCTAAGACTCTCTTTGAAATCTAAAAAGGTTGGAAATCCAATTTAAATCATATGTGTGTATGGGGTTGTCCTACGAAAGTAAGTGTATAATCCTCAAGAACAAAAGCTAGATCCTAGAACCATTAGTGTCTATTTCATAGGCTATGTGGAAAGGTCTTGGGGTTATAGATTCTATTATCCTTCACATTCATGGAGATTTGTAGAATCTAGGAATGTTCAGTTTTTTTAGAATGATGTGATCAGTATGAGTGATCAAATACATGACTAAAGATATCACATTTAAGAAACCACTAATTATGAAGAAATATCACTAATATATAATACTTATCTTGTTTGAGTGAATATAGAAAGTGATGCAGTTCTTGAAACTCAAGTTGATAATGTTGGAAATCATGAATATATTGATGGACCTATCACTCATGAAGAACAACCATAGGAAGTGATAAAGAATGCTCCTGAAGGGCAAACTCAACCTTCTCAACAAGTAGAGTTGAGGAGATTAGCTAGAGAAAGAAAATTAGCATTACCTAGTGACTATGTGATGTACCTTACTGAATCTGACTATAATGTAAGTGTTGAAAATAATCCACACATATTTACTCTGGCTATGCAAGATGCAAACTCTAAATTATGGTATATGCTATGACTGATGAAATGAAATCGAATCGATCTCCACCGTCCATTAATAAGGTATGAAGGTTTTGAAACCAAGGGAAGGTCTATATATACCTCCTCCCTCCTCATTTGTAGCCATCCAACAATTGTGAGTGCATTTAAGAATTCACCAAGGGAAGGTCTATATATACCTCCTCCCTCCTCATTTGTAGCCATCCAACAATTGTGAGTGCATTTAAGAATTCTTCTAAACTCTCTTTTTTTGATACTTTATCACCCAGTATTTTGGGGTATTCTGGATTCATTGCCTCTCTCAAACTAATCCGGATCCCATTGTGTAGGATCTTACAGCGGCTCATGGGTACCGATGAAAAGACCTCTTTGAGGCCTTAATTTTTTTAATGCTGTTGTACCCCTCATGAATCGAAACCTCGACATCAAGGAATGTTAGTCAAGCCCCTTACCACTTGGCCAGGTGCCTATTGGTAACTCTCTCTCTCTCTCTCTCTCTCTCTCTTTCTCTCTCTCTCTCTATGTGTGTGTTCTCTTATTCTCTTATTTTGCCTACTTGAGCGTTCGGCTAATTTAGCACAAGATCAATAGAGTTGTTCAAGCTAAGGCTGGTACAGTTCAAGGTGGAAAAGTTTCAAGATCGTGACAATGAGAATACATACAAATCATTAAAACATACTCAATGTAGAAAATCGAAAAATAAGGACCGATCAATGCGAAGAATGGATATATGCAAAACATGAAAACACAAATTATAAGTAGGCAAAGGTAATCAGAGGAAGCTTTGATACCACTTGTGAGACAAATTCAATTTTAAACAAATTTTCATATATGAATTCTTTCACAAATTATAAGAGCAGTAAAAGATTTAATAAATGCCTCTCGTTATGCTAAATTATCTAATGTACATATCTTTAGAGTTACTCGATTTAAATGTTAGATCTAAAATCACAAAAATAACAAAGAAAATAATCAGAAGAAAATAATTTAAGGTAGACAGTTTTTCCAACTAACACTAAGACTTAGTGATGGAGCCTATGGATTAGTATTAGTTAGTCGGGGATCCAGAGCGTGTTAAGCTCAACTCAGTAATAATCTTAGCCAACATCATTTAATAAACTTAAATTTGAATTTAAATTTAAATAAAGATAAAGACAAAATTATGACTAATTTTATCATTTATTTCTTAAAATTACTCAACTGACAATATCTTCTCCTAAAGATAAGAACCATATCTAGTTAAGATATATTTAATTAAATAAACAATATAAATATATAATTTTAATAAATTCAAATTAATAATTTCAAAACAAAATATTATCCAATAAATAATTAAATATATCTAATACTACTACCACCTCCATTTTTTTACCATGCTTATTATTTACACAAAAGTTAGATTCTGCCTAGTAAAATTAATTAATTATTGAAAATATTATAAATAACCAAACATTAAACATGTAATGAAATTCTTAAAATTATTTTATGCTATATAAGATGCTATTATCCCAATTGATCCTTGCAATACTCAAATTTGATATAATAATACTAAATATCATATAATTGTAAAAAAATGCTATAAAGTATAAACATTTTTTCCATTATATTATATATTTTTGGATGGATATTTACCTTTTTAGTTTAATTATCAATAAAGATATAGTTGAAAATATTTAAGGAATAAGATATAATATTAAAATTTTGTCTATATCTAACTATTATTAAATCACAAGTAAATTTCATACTACATCATATTATTAAATGTTAGGCACAAGGACTCCACTTCGGGTTCACACCAGGCTAATCTGTTCGGTAGACTTAGTCCAATCCAACTTAATAAGATTGACGCGGGGGAAAAGGGGAGGGTAAGAGTAGTACTGGCAATGAATTGGCTTAGATCATATGGGCTGGCCAGTTATTGACCAGGTATAAAAAGCTCATTTTTAAATGGGCCTAGCTTTCTGAAATTCGGCTTGTGCCCAACGAGCTTGTGGGCAAGCCCATAAGCTTGTTTTTTTTAAACAGTTTTTTGTAATGTTTTAAAAATTTTTTCACATAATAATTCAAATTAATACAATTAATTATCATCACAGACTCTTTTGTATTTTTAAGCTAATATTAAAAAAAGGGAGTGAGAGAAAAAGAAAACAGGCCTAAAAGCACTTTTCTATTCGAATTCCAATCTTAAAGTCCAGTCCATCATTTTTATCAGATTAAATGGGTCAACTCGTAGAGTTTGACCCATATTGTCAACTCTAGTTAAAAGAGCTCCAGGGACCAATTATAAAATTCTTACTAGCAATATATAATTTTATAAAAATTTATATCCAAGTATATTGTTTTCTTTTTCAATTTAAAAATAAAAGGCTACCATGCGATTTTATTTATGTAATTATCTAATATACAACACTACTAAGTCATATTCGAGCTTTATCAATCTCAAATGGAAGTAGTTCTCGTAACATGATTTTTTCTATTAACAAAACTTGAACATAATTCTTTACTTAAGGGATGTTGAGTTTTTTATCATTCAACTTAACCGCCATTGGTGGATATCATGTGATTTTAGATCCTCTATAAAAATTACATTTCTTAAAAAAATATTTTTCATTCTTTATAAAAGAAATTTAAGGCACCTTTAATTATTAGGAATTCATTGCATAAAAATACAGATATATAATGTAATATATATTACATGTTATATTATTACTTAACAATAATAATGGCTCTTGCACCCGATTATCTTAACTAAATAAAAAAAATGAAGTTACTATCAAATTTTAAAAAAAAAAAATCTGAAAAACTTGTTAGAATAGGAAAAGTTGGTATACAAACAATAAAGTTAGGTTCATGGGTCAATTATATATAGGAAAGGTATTAGACACCCCACTCGCTTGAGAAAACAATTATTCTAAATTTATTATGATATAATATGGCCTTAAAAGTTAATTATCTTTGCTAAGTACATTTGATTATTAAATCCAAATTAGATGGAAAGAATAATATTATTTTTATAAAATGGACTTGATATAGGATGAAAACTTATGACCTACGTACCCTAGGTGGAATTAAAGTCTATGTAATTCAGACTAGAAATGTGTGTCTCTTGATTAGTGTTTTTTAAATAAAAATTTTAAAATTTATTGGTGTTTTTTAGTTTTGTAAAAAAGAATGAGTTATACTTTATTATTTTATTTTAATTTTATATTTCAGAGAAGAGACTTTATTTCATTATTTTTAGAGGAGACTATTCTAGAAAAGTTTCTATCATATCAATATTTTTTTTGTTTGAAATATGAAAGAAATAACTCTAAATATTGTTTATTTTAGATTGATCATCATTATTAGAAAAATCAAATTTAGCGAGGGAATTTAATGATGGATCACTAATCCCTTGCTAAATAATCTAAATAACAAGGGAATTAGTGAGGAATTGTAAGTTCATAGTCATTATTAAATTTAGTGAGGGAATTAGCGAAGCATTTTTTATTCCTCGCTAAATTAATATAAATAGTGAATAATTAGTGAGATATTTTTTATTCCTTATTAAATTATTATGAATAGCGAGGAATTTACCGAGAGATCTTTCCCTCGTTAAATTTTTTAAAATTAATTTTATTAAAAAATTAATTTTAATGAATTAAAAAATTTTAATAATTAAGTTATAAAATTATTTTTATTAGATGATTATTTTAAATTAATAAAAATAGTTAAATTAATTCTCATAACTGGTTGACAAAAAATGAAACTGAAATTTTATTTATTACAAAATTCAAAGTATAAAGTATTTCATGATATTAATAATTGAAAATATAATATATTTGTATTTTTAACAATATATTAATTTATAAATATGTATGTGGGTATATTAGTATGTAGATAAATAATATATATTTAATATTTTATATAAAGACTACAAATACATTCTAGTTCAATTGGTAAAAGTGTGAATACAAAAGCACTGAAAGTAAAAGGGATCATGAATTCGAACCTAAGCAAAGACATATTTAAAATCATTATATGACATGACAATGGCTAAATTTTATTTTTCTTCTAGTGCATAGAGAATACCCAACTAATACTAATGTCTATGATAAAAATTAGATAGAGACAATTAGTATCCCTCCTGGCTCGCTATCATCATACATAATTTGTCATAGGCTGTTTTGTGCACAATCAAATAATGATTTGTTGGCAAGAAAAATTTAAAAGGAACAAAATAATGACTACTAGATAATTATAAGAGACAAAATCAAGAAAATTCATGATTGAGAGAGCGAAAGCATACTCATATACTCCCTCCAGTTCCTATTATAAGATATTTTTAATTACCGCATGTGAATTAAGAAAAGTTGGTTACAGTCTAAAATTGATGAAAAAAAATTTTGTCATTCTCATTTTGCCCTTAAGGAGAGAATAAAAGTGCATTAAATTAATAATGATGGTAGGAGAAGAAAGAAGTTAATTGAGACTTGTAATGAAAGTATTCCATAGGGGTAAAATTAAGACTAAAATTAAATTTATTACTTAACATCTTATATTTTAAATCAAACAAGTTTTCTAAATAACACCTTGTAATAGAGACTGACGAGAGTATTTAGGAACAAGAATTAAGTGTGCACCTAACAAAGACGTCCTCATTAATCATTTAGGTGCTTTTGATTAGCAAGCTCATAACTGACGGCTTTTGTTTGGCTCTTCTTTTCTTCCTTGTTCAAACTCTTGCACAGTTATCTTCTTCCCTGAAGCCCTCTGAATTTATTGATGCCCCTAGCTCTCTAGATTCATTCCTACTTTTCAAGCTCTTTATTTATAAAGGGATTAGCCACACATTTTTTTAATTTAAAATATTTTAAATCTTCAATATAAGAATCTCATACAGATAACATCCTAATCTGCCAATCTGTTTTAAAAATTATTAAGCCCATTTTTTCTAACAGTCTTTGAAGATATTATTTTTCTTATTTATATATTTTAATTAAAAGATAATATTTAAATTTTACTCCAAAATCTTTAAAGATATGAATCTTTCATATTCGATTTTTTTTATTTTTTAGGTTTTCTTGGTTATAATATTCTAGAACATTAAATTTTATTTTTATTCTTTTATTTTTATTATTTTCATTATTATTGTTCCACTTTATTATTTTAATGTGAAACCTAAAAAAGGTATTTGTACTTTTAATGTATTTATTATTTTCCTCTAAATGTGCTGCACAAAATACTATGTCCATAATAGCTTCAAAAAACAATGGATACTTCTCAATTCTCATCAGTAAAATATATAATAACAAAAGACTAAATTAAAAAATTTTAAACACTAAAAATTCACTTATAAAATGTTTAAATTATTAAATTCAAATAAATAATTGCATGAAATTATAGAGATTAAAAGTATAATCATATTAGGGAAACTTAATACTTCTTAAATAAAAATTTGATACTCTTTAAATAAGATTTTAAATTAGATCCATATAAATAAAAAGTAATTGACAGTGTGGGATATTAAATAATTATAAAAAATTTAACTTTTCAATATAAAATTTTTTTGTTAAAGTGTTTTTTAAATTTTTAAATATCATTAATTAATAATTAAGTCACTGTAATCATTTTCCCCGTAAGAAAGAATCCACATGGAGAGCAGTATGTTATGTCCTTGCCTTGCCAGCTTGGTGCTTCACCACTCATTGTCACGCCTTTCGTTCACGGTTCCAATTTCCAGTGCACCATCTCTCTCTCTTTCCTCTTTCGCTCTCTCTAGCTAGAATCTCTTCGTTCTGCTGCTGAACACCATGTCTTCGGATGAAGAGGGAGAAGAGTACCTCTTCAAGATCGTGATTATCGGCGACTCTGCCGTCGGCAAATCCAACTTGCTCTCTCGCTATGCGCGCAACGAGTTCAACATGCATTCCAAGGCCACCATAGGCGTCGAGTTTCAGACTCAGAGCTTGGAAATCGACGGCAAGGAAGTCAAGGCTCAGATTTGGGACACTGCTGGCCAGGAGCGCTTCCGTGCTGTCACCTCTGCCTACTACAGAGGCGCTGTTGGTGCTCTTATTGTCTACGATATTAGCCGGAGAACCACTTTCGACAGCGTCGGTCGGTGGCTTGATGAGCTCAAAAGTAAGCATTTCGAGCTAAGATAAAGGTTAATTTGTTCGTTTTCTTTGGCGTGTTTGCTTGATTTAGGTGATTCTGAGAGTTTGAGTAGTAGATCTGACCTTCATAATTGTTGGTTGACTTTATTTTGAGGAGTACAACCTTTGAAATTAACAAAGATAAAGAAGCGGAAAAGACCCAAAAAGGGGGGGGAAGGGGTTCTTTGTCTCTAAATTCAGGAGCCCATCTTTTCTAGAATACAGGTGGTTCCTTTAGTTTTGCTTGATACTTTTCTAAAAATTTTTGCATTCATAGATAATTGGATATGGTTCTAATGGAATATAACTGAATTCTATAATTTTATGTTTACATAGGAATTGGTTATTGCACGGATTGAATAAAGAGGCATAGGAGTGTTCCGTTTAATCGTGTATGAATTGAGCCAATTGTGAGCTGATGTCGTGACCCAACTTGTCCTTCCGTCTTAATTTTGATCTGATTAGATTTTGTTGTTCTTCTAGTTGATACTTGTTTTCTCTGCTTTTCTCCCTGCTGCTCTAAAACAAAAGTGGTTAAAAAGAAAATCCCACATTGACTTTCCTTTTCTCTAACAACTGAATGAATCTGGGTCAAAAGTTGTATTTGAGATATAATGCAGCTGCCATTGGATAGTTGAAGGCATATATAGAGGATAAAGGGATTCCTGGATTCTTTTTTAGGCTTTATGAGGTGATAATTGAAGTATACCATTTACCTTCAAGGAGGCAACTTTAGTTTGGGGGAAATTGTAGATTGAAGAGGCCTTTATTTAAAATTCACTATTTAACAAATTTGCTTTGAGATTAAAAGCCCTCTCAGTAGCGCTCCTTGTTTCAGAAACTTAGCATTCATACTGCTTGTCTAAAATAGTTGTGGCTTAATTATTTTTCCTTTTCATTTGTTTTTCTTATAATTGGGTCACAAAAATAAAAATATTTGATTGTTTGAAATAAATTAACAAAGGCTTGAATATTGAAAGTAAAGAAAATGGTAATGCACTGACTCTAAAAATGATAATGACTTTCATATTGTAGAAGTTAGTAAACCTTAAGATATTATTCTCTTATTTGCTTGTAAGATTCAAAATAGAAACTTAGATACAAATTCCTGCATTGCGTACCATGAAATATTATAATAACAGTAGTATTGCCCTGATATTGTAACCCAAACTGTTAAAACAGATGTATCATCGGTGGTTCCTGTTCTAGTATGCCCTTTTGATCACAAAAAAGAAAGATTATTGATTAGGGGCAAGTCATTATAAACCTGAAGAAAGTCAGGTTTGCATGCAAACTTGCTAATGGCTAAGGGTCATATGTATATCCTTCGAAACTGTTTTCTCGTCTGTCATTTAAGGAAGGTTTTGTCTTCATTTTCTGAGTTTGTCTTTTATTTCCATTCGTTAATTGTTAAATATTAACATTTTTGAGGTGGGGCCATTGGTTTGCCAATGCTCAATGATAAGTTCTACACTAAACAACCCTGTGGCTTGGCTAAATTGTACCCAATACCTCTCTTGTTTTGAGAATTATACCGTACTCACATCAAGTTTAGTTTTGTCAATGAAGTTAACTTACCATACAATAGGCATTTCTTCCAAGACTAAAATTACGTAATAGTCTTCCTTAGGATATTAAGAATAAGATCAGTTTCATGTTGTGCAGAAATTTAAGTTCTTTGATTAAAATAAATTAGATTTTAAGCAATATACATCGAAACTTGAGGAGAGCTGGGTGTAATTTTTAAAACGAGGGGAATTTCAGGCACTATTTAATCAAGCCTCTAGAGTTAAGAAAGGTAGGCTTAATTTATGCTAAATTATAATTGGTTAATTTTCTGATATACAAGGATAGATTATAGGTTTTATTATCTCGAGAAAGTTTATCTGGTCTTTTATTTGTTTCTTTTCTTCTGCAGTTAGTTTGCCATTAGAGTTTTCTGTCCTATATCCTGTTAGTTTGAATGTCTGCATGTGTCCTTAGTACTTTTTCTGGAACTATCAATAGTGCAAATAGTTGCTAAATATATTGATTTTACTTCTGTTGGTGCAACCTAATGTGTGGCTGATGAAATTGCCATTGGAATATGCAATATATATCATTGTTATGCCTTTACCCTTGGATTTTCTGTTTTAAAGAAGTATCTCTGCAATAATCTTGACCAATTGACTATCTGGTTTAGTTATCATGTTCCTATACACCCATGATAGGGTAAAAGAACATAGAAAGAAAGAAAACATAAAAGAGAACCAAAACATAGCAGAGATGCTGCATTGTATTAATCGATTACTACATAAGATGCAACAGCATGAAATCTCAGAAAACCTTTTCATTTAACAAATTCTATACTTCTGCCAAAGTTCCATATCTTTTGACTTTTGTCGTCTAGAAATCTAATATGGTTTACACAAACTGTCATGCATGCAGCTCATTGCGATACAACAGTGGCATGGATGCTTGTGGGCAACAAATGTGACTTGGAGAATATTAGGAATGTGAGTGTTGAGGAAGGTAAGAGCTTAGCAGAAGCAGAGGGTTTATTTTTCATGGAAACATCAGCCTTAGACTCAACAAACGTCAAGATGGCTTTCGAGATGGTTATTCGAGAGATTTACAACAATGTCAGCCGGAAGGTCCTCAACTCAGACACCTACAAGACAGAGCTATCCGTCAATACTGTGAGCCTCGTTAATGATGGGACCAGTTCATCAAAGCAGACCCGAAGTTACATTTCTTGTTGCTCCAGATGACCACCATTTTCATATCCAACAACTTGTGCAGAAGTTGGTTTGTCAATTCAATACGGTGGTTTGTTGGTTGGCTAATTAAAAGGGTTGGTTATATTATGAAATAGAAATTATTTCAAAAAGTTATTGGATTTATATCCTCAATTGTAAGGTAAGAGGTACAATTTTATGATTGGGATAGAAGAAGGTTGTAATTGCAACAAATTAAAGTGGTGCAGGTTTTCTAGTTTACAGCCATAATTTCGCTTGAATATTCTGTGTGATTCTTATTATTATATTATATCAAAACAAAATTAATGTATACTGTTTAATTTCACTCTCGAATTGCATGCTGCTTTTTTTTTTTGGACCATTGTATACTATAAGGGATTGTTCTAGTTTTATACATTGTAAGTGAAAAAAAAAATACATTGTAAGTAAAACAACAACAATAACTTGGCAAGAATTTGTTGGAGAAACTATGCTGTAAGCTCATGGATGTAAGAAAGGACTATTCCCCCTTGCCCACAAAAATACCTAGGAAGTGGCAAAACAATGGTCGAGTTCTTCTTCGTCACATCGCAGTTTTTTTTTTTGGCAGGTGATCACATTTTTATTTTTTGAATATAAAACACACACATTTTTTATAATAAAACATATTATTTATAAATTATAAATAGTTGCATCTGCTCCCTCCAATTCTATCTTATGCGTTGCGACTAAAATCAAGTGTGCCAAAATGTAAAGATGCTCCCTCCTAATATACGAATATGCTTGAGAGACGTTTGTTTTGTACTTTTTTTTTTTTTTGGAAAATCATGTACTCTGTTGATGTATAACTAATATATAAAGTTTGAGATAAGTCGCAAATGACAAATGTTATAAAAACTGTATCAAACATTGAATTAGCTGGACCACTAGTTCAATATTTATTGGTGAGACCATGTTTAAACTATAGTCAAATTTGTTATAACTAAATTCATATATTTTTAATTTTATATGGTACACTATTAGATATAAAACAAATGCTTTTATATTAATAAAAGGTGACACTAGATTTAAGTTTACGTAGAAAAGCATCCTACTTCCCATTTGAGCTCACAATGTTTAAATTTGACCTAATCAAATAATTATATATATATAAACACCATACTTAACTTATTATATTTTTACATAACTTTTTAAAAAAGCATCCCACTTCCCATTTGAGTTAGCAATGTTCATTTATAATTTTAAGAAAAAAATATATTTTTATAGCTAATGTGGGTATACTATTTAGTATGTGTTTTTATTGGTATTTATGGGCTATATGTTGTATATTTAGTTTTAGATATGGTATTCGTGTATCAAAAAAAGATATGGTATTCATCAATTTTTTTTGCTGAACGGGTCGATTTGGTTCGGTTATCAAAATAATGCATATGATTAACAAATTGTGTAGTGTCTAATAGATTTTAATATAATTGGATAACACAATTCCTAATCACTCGTCAGTTGTCAATCATAGGATGAATATGACAGCTGAGATGAAGACTAGAGAGAAATCCCGTAATTGGCAACCAGAGAGGATTTGGTTTATAAATTAATTAAGGTATATTTTTTAAAACATAAATATCATCGATGATTCATATTCTTATTGATATGTTTTGCTTTTTTTGAAGGGAAAATATAGTCCAATTAGTCTTATTAATTTATGTATCAATCTAAGTCAACTAGTATCATCTCAATTTTAATGGTATTAATACTATTCTGTAAAACAGATGGATTAATTTATTGAATTTTTAAAATATTAATAACCAACTTTTTAATAATACAAAATTATAAGAAGTTATTTAATCAAAATAAAAATATTTGGACCAAAAATTTCAAAAACTATGAAACCAAAATGTCCTTTATTCCTTTCTTTCCCTGAATCTACTAATTTTCTAAAGAGTGCGTGGATTCTATTCTATAACTTTAAAAAAATTAATAAATTACATTTTTTTAGTTGTATTGAGATTATTTATGTTTCTTTTTTTATTTTCAAAATTTATAAAGCTTTTAAAAAATTAAATCACACTTATCTTCTCTAATTTTTTTTTAAATTACACATTCACTTTTATTTTGAAAATTGACATAAAATTTCTATACCAAAAAAACTTAAGTTACAAAAACGTCCTTTCAATTTTTAAACAATGCATGAATATTTTAAAAATAGAAAAAAGTCTATGTGATTTCAATAAAATTCAATAAAGATTTGTATAACTTCTCTTTTATTTTTGAAAATTTGTTTAAATTTAATAAATTTAACATTCTTTCTTGTAATTTCAATAAAATTAAAAAATATATATATATATATATATATTTATTTTTCGAGCAGAATGATATTTATAAATTTATAAATTTTAATAAAATTCATTAAGATTTTTTTGGATAGTAAATTCATTGAAAATTAATTGAGTGTAATTTACTCATTTTCATCTTCTTCATTTATGCGCACGGATGATGCAATGGAAGTTGAGCATTAAAAATATCGAAAAATTTCCTCTTTCCAGAAGCATGTTTCATGAGTGCACTTCAGGTATATTTGGGAATATATTATTGGGAGAATTAATTAAAAAACCACCGGAGGAACTTATTTAAGCAGAAGGATTTTTCACAAGAAAATAATGTGGGATTGGAAGGGAATAACACAAGATGGGTAGGAAATGATCCCTCCGCCTAAATAAATTACTTCCATAATTCTTATGATTAATTCTCCCTATCTTATTTAATAATTATCTCCTGGCCGCAATATTTTCTTTTAACTTGTTTCTTCTGCTAATTTTAAAAAAATAATATGCCCTTCTAGAATAAAATTAAACTTAATATAATAAACTCCTTTGCAGACATGCAGTGGCCGAAATCAAGACCACACCAGCAATGAAGCTCCACGACTGAGCCGCCAACTTCTTTAGGGTGTGCAGATTTTAATATATAAAACTGTTACTACAATCTCAGAAAAGTGAGAATGTATTAATTTTTTAAAATAAAGATTTGGGACCCACATCATTTCTTCCTGGTCCCCCACGACCATTCTGGAAAGGGTAAAAAGTAGGTCTTTCTCAACTAACAATCTAATTAGGTTTGATTTATACATAAAAATTAGCAATAAAAAATCTAATCATATGTTTAAGAGATAAGTGCTTTCACCATTTACATCAATTTGAATTGTTCATTTTTCATGTCTAGTTGGCGAAGCAATCATCAGAAAAAAAAGATCATTTTATAAATGAAAATATTTTGAAATGAAAAGTTAACAGCAAGTGATCATTACTGTCGAATAATGATAACAAAAATATAATAAATATTTTACATATTAATTATTGTACCAAGAGAATTCTTTATTTTTTTTAACAAGAGAATTCCTTTTCTAATATTTCTTGGAAATCTTTTTGGTAAAAAGGTTTTGATAGATTAACTTTCAAGGATTTATTAGAGTAAGAACAAATCTCAAAACTAAAATAATACTTGCAAACAAAATCTTTACATCAACAGCAGACTCAAATGCACACTTTTCTAGAATATAAACCAATAATTATCAACTAGACAAACCTTTAATGACTATTTCATGAAAATTTTTATATAGTTGAACCATTTTTTTTTTGTGTGACAACATTGTTCAAGGAATTGGATCAGATTGGCTGCTTCAACCAAACTGGTCCTATATTCAGTCCAGTACTCATAATAATACTGAATTGGCAAAGAACCAGTCAAAAAAAAAAATACAACCAGTGAATCTGCCAAAAACCGAACTGGATCATAACAACTTGATTATAAAACAAATTAAAAACATTGGGTCATGGAAAAAAAGTTTGCACTTAAGCCCGAAAATTTGTGGGCCTTGCAAAAGAGTTAGCTCTTTAGCTATCTAAGTCATTTAAGTAAGTGGGCTAAAATGCAAACTTTTGTTTAACCCAATCTCCCCACTTTTCTCACATTTTTAAGCAATGTGGGACTTTTTAAAAAAAAAAATTTCCACATTTTCTGATACATTTCAACATTTTTTTTACTCATTTTTCTACATTCTCACCATCATATAAAAACAACAAAGGTCAAGTGAATGTTTGTGATTTACTATACCTATATACATATTCAAATATACACTCAAAAGTGAAAAAAAAAGCACATACATTGGGTACAAATAGAGCAAGATGACATGTTCACACTACTAAGATGAATATATATATATATATAAAGCTAAATATACAAATAAGGTATAAGTAGCAATACACTCACATTGTGAATAAAGTATACACACACACTAGCTATAATAAAATATAAAATTTTATCTTTAAATTATAAATAAAAAAGTTAGGACAAGATTTTTTTGATTTAAAAAATTTATGTAAATATTTAAAAAGTTAAGTAGAATGCTTTTTAAGTAAATTAAAGTCTAGTATCACATTTCATAATTATGGAATTATTTATTTTTATCTAATACTATACCATATAAAATTAAAAATATATGAACATGGTTACAACCAGTCCCACCAAGGTTTAAATCCAGTTTGATAAGTGAACCTTAAACTAATGCTTTGCAAGTTCAATGTTAGGTATGATTTTCATAACATTGGGTGACAAAATACTCGAAACTTGATCACATGCGATTTGAGACAGGCAAACCCAATTTGAAAGAAAGTGATACATAAGGCCTAAAATATATAAATTAGGCTCATTTTATTCCGATAGGAATATAGGATTGCTTATGTAATAGGTTGAGTAAATCAAATTAAACATTGTTAAAAAAAATCGACTTAAATATCATTATATTTAATATTTTTTCAAATAATTAGGCAGCCAAATTCATCAAATTAGTGAATTGTTTATCTAATAAATTCAATCTATTCTAACAACCCCATCAAAATTCACTCAAAATATCATAGCCTAAGGGTTGGAGGAAATTGAGCCACCCTACATGAGGTGGCTTGCCCATCCGCCAACTTTATTGTGCATTTGTACTTCGCTGCATACTTCTTGAATTAGGTTACTGTTAATTTCTTTTCTTTAATATAATCTTACTTTTCTAATTTCAAAATAATTTTAACTACACATTTCCTTATGTATTGCGTAAAATCTGAAGTAAGTTGTACTATTTTTTACCTAAATAAGTTGTATTTATGACTTATCAATAATGTAACTTACTGTATACTTTATTACATATATTTTTTTATCAGAATATTTTATTACAAATATTGATACATTGATTTAGTACATTCAACTTAAGAATCAATAACGTTGTGCTCTCACATTTTAAAATTATCTAATTTTTCCTGTTTGTTGCTTTTTTAAAAATTTAATGCCACATTTAATAATTGAGTTACCAACTTAGAAGCAAAAAGTCTAATTAAATTTAAAGTATTGAGTATATAGATAATTTTGAAATCAACATATACAACTATCAGATCTATTGTTGAATTTTCAACTAATAATGTGATAGAGGGATTAAAAAAATTGTTCGATTTAAAAACTACGAGGGAAATATTACTTACTTTTAAACTGAGGTAGAACAAATTAAAATTTTAAAAAATTATTCAAATGACAGTTGAATTAAAACCTAATTAATTTCTTCTTTCTTAACTAGAACAGCTAGTCAGCTACCCTGCTAAGTATATAATCAGGCTAAAATTAAAGTGAGTTCTTATATTTATTGTCACACTAAAAAATGTGATACGAATGGCGTGAAAATGAATAAAAAAGAGAGAAATCAGCTACCACGATAGAGAAAAATTTTGGAAAACCAGAAGAAAAAGGAAAGGATGATCTGTGAATTAGAGTTGGATTCGGGAGTACGATTGTGAGCAGAGAAGGTGTTAGGCATCCCACAACACCCGTTCCTAAGAACGGTTACTTTAAATTGATCATGCAATTTTTATGGCTTTTAAAAATTATTTTGATTGCCCTTTAATCATTCACATGCAAAAATAAATATAACAAAATAAGAAAAAATGAAAATAAAATGAAAATATGAGAGGTTGGGAAAAATAAAATAAGAGGAAAATATTATTTATTTATAAGAGTGGATTTAACCCAGAATCAGAGTCTGGGGTCTACATATCCTGCGATAGGGATTAAAATTGACGTAATTTGGGCTATAAATGTGTGTCATTGGATTGGTGTTTTTTATTCTATATATATATATATATATATATTTTTGAAAAGAGAAGTTTATAAAAAATAATTTATCTTTCACAAAGAAAACAGTTTTCAAAATTGGTTGGTGTATTTTAATTTGTAAAAAATAGATTAATTTCAATTATTTCTCTTATCATTCATTTTTCATTTTTTTATCAATTCCTAAAAGGAGAATATATGTTTTTCTCAATTTAGAAGATATGATTGAAATTATAGATAATTTTGAGTATTTTTATTTTTATTTTGAAAAGAAAAATTTGAAAATAACTTTATTTTACAAAATAAAATCAATTAACTTATATGGTGACTTTATCACTCACAATCTGCTCATTGATTCCTAAATACCCACGGTGATATCACTCGCGGCAGATAGGTGTGTAAAAAGTTTGAAAGAAAACAAATAATTTAGAAATAATTATTTTTGCTTTCCTTTTTATTATGAAATAAATAAGATCCTCTCTACACATATTTATTTAAAAAAAAAGTACTAAGAAGAATTGAAAATATGATCACTACAAAAATTTTTGAAGAGAAATAACCAGCATATGTGGTGACTTTATCACTCACAAGTTGCTAATCGATACCTAAATACCTACGGTGTTACCACTCGAGGCAGATAAATAAAATTGCTACATGCAAATATTTTTTCTTTTTATTTTATCATCTATTATTATTTTTATTTATAAATTATTTGTATTTTCTTATTCATATTTTCCCAAAATCAACTTCAAAACAAAACCAAACAGCGCATATGGTGACTTTATTATTCACAATCCGCTAATGTGAGTCCGCTAATTGCACCTAAATGCCTACAATGTTACCATTTGGAGCACAGAGGCATAAAAGACTTAACAGATAAAATTGGAAAAAATAAATTTTTTACATAAATCATTTTTATTTTCTTGTTTTATTATAAAAATAAATACGATCGTGGTAACACATTTTTATTTTAAAGAGAAGAGCAATAAGAGGAATTTAAAATATGACCTATATATTTTTAAAGAATCAACCAGGACCTATGGTGACTTTATCACTTACAGCTCGCTAATTGACACATAAATACCCATGGTGTTACGACTTAGAGCACAAAGGCAAAGAGAAAACTAAGGACTCTTACCTATATTTTCATCATTTATTTTACTTTTAAAGAAAATTTATTATTTATATTTATTTTACTTTTGATAAGCAAGAAAATTAATATCATTTTACTCTTAAAAAGAAAGTTTATACACTCATTAGAACCTATAAATATTTGAAAATTAAGATATACCCAATATAACTACCATAGTAATTCTTCTCTCATGGTACAATTGAGTAACACTCTATACACCTACGGAAACTTAGTCTCTGGGGATAAACTCTAAAAATAAAAACTCAATAAAAGACAACTAACACAATTAAATTTACAAAAACATAGGTATGATACAAGTGAGCTAGTATTTGTTACATTAGTCATATACGAATCATATTATGAGTAAAGAAATTAAGACAAGATAGAGGGAAGAAAAAGAAAAGAAAAAAAAAAGAAAGAAAAAGAAAACCGTGAGTCATAAGCTTCCGTAAACTTGTTTTCCTTAACCCTTCCTCCATGATTCACCAAGTAGTTAAATCTCATGTGCCATAAAAGACAAGAGACATTTGCTCAAGTCATTCACGTGGGTAACAATGTCGAGAGCGCATCTGGTATGAGGTTCTCACCCCTCAATGCTCATGATAACAAACCATTATTAACACATAAACATCACTCATACATATTTAAACCTTTCCCGGGAAAGCTATATGAACCATGGTTATATAGAAGGTTTAATCTAACTATCCTCTACATGTAACAAAGGCTCATGAGGTATCTTTGTGACACGTACCACAGCAGATTTTGATGTCAGAAAAATCTAAACCATAGGCTGGATTTCAATACTATATCAACACAACCTATGAGCACATGACAAGGTTAGACCCACAAATGGGAAAAAGACATTTAGGGACCCTCCAAGACAAATTATGATAAATAAGAATCTTTAATTTGTATAATCATCCCCAAATCCCTAGGTCCTTAACTGGAATAAAAATAAAAGTCCCTGGACAAAAGTAACCCTCAATTCAGAAACCCAAAACGCACGCACCCACAGCTCCGTCTGCGTCAAAATCAGAAAATGCTTGAAGTCTTCATCAACAGAGCTCCATAGAGGGCAAAATTCTTCCTTTCCCCAGGCACGAAAAAACTTCCTCCCCAAAACTTGGTGTCATTGTCAGTTGGTGTTAGGTAAAGCACTGTTATTCTTCTCATTTGCCTCTGTCATAATTTCTGCCGTGTTGTCCTTCTATTGTGGCTGTCTCTCGTTGCTCCATCATTGCTTTCATCTTCATCTTCTTTGCTGCCTCTCTGTCATTACTACATCATGCATTTCAGCTTTGCTTATAAAACATTGGTTGGTTTTCGGTAAAGCATTGATAAAGCACTGTCACTTGTTTTGTATAGCTTAATAATATGTTAAAACTACATATGATCACACTTTAGATGGATTATGAACTTATCAACGGCATATGATTTTTTTACTAAACTGAATTTTTTTTTTGAAAACTAAAGTGCGGAGGAGTACTGAAAACTGATATGAGAGGTATGGAATTATGTAAATGCCAGTTGGAAATATTTGTTATCTCCATGAAAATTGTGCAGAAAACTGATATTTCTTGTAAACTGTAAAACAAACCATCAATTGGCTTATTCTGTTAGTTTATTAATAAATATTATGATTCACTCTTGCTTAGTTGTATAGATAAAGATGATAGGAATTTGTAGTTGGGAATTGTGGGTTAATTAATAGTTGTTATGATAAATGATTTCATCTTGGTAAAATTATTTGTAACAACTAGATAGTTGCTTCTTGCAGGATTGCTTTACAGATGTTAAGTAGTTCATTGAAAGAAATATTTTGTTATGTTCCCTTTGGGGGACAATTTGTGAAAGATGTGCAAGGTAGGATCCAATATGAGGAAGGGAAAACAAATGCTGAATTGTTAAGAAAAAACATGACATAGCACGAGTTGTTGAGAATGATATCATTGATAACGGGTAATGAATGCAACGGACTTGAGGTGAAGTATACAGTGAAGTTCAATCATAGTACATTTATAGATCTTTTAAATGATGAAAGAGTTCAAAAATTGATAAGGTTCAACAATGAATTTGTACATGTATACATTGGAGGGAATAGAATCAATGAAATTGTAGATGACCGATGGAACATTCAGAAGGGTAAACTGTCTTGATTAGCTATTTGGACATACTTAAATTGAGTTTTGGAATAAAATGACAATAATGAATAATATTGAGACTGCTGAAAATAGGGAGAATGAATTGGAAATGCTGAATTCCTCACTTGGGAAGTATGTTAATTCAACTTGGAACATTTTTTTATGGTTGATTGAATAAGACATTGAATGTTGAAAATTATTATACTGAGTTGGAAATTCTGAATTTCTCTCATGGGAATTTAGTTAAATGAAATTGAACATATTTTGAAGTTGATTTTTTTCAATAATTTGTTGTAATGTGCTGTGATGGTTTGTGAATACAGGATAGAGGCCATAACAAGATTCTCATTAGATAATTCTCCTTCTTGGGAGGAAGGGAATACTTGTAGGGAGGTTGGGAATCCTTCTTAGGAGGAAGTTAATGCTTTATCTTGTGGAACACAAAGTTTGCTTATACCCCGGCCAATGTTGAATTATACTAAATGGAAGGACCTATTTCTTGGAGTAGGACAGACATTTCCAAATGTAAAGACATTTTGAAAAGTAATGTACAAATATAATGTTGCTCATAAATTTGAATGCAAGTATATTAAGAATAGTCGAAAAAGATGATTGCGAAATACATGGTTGTTAGGTGTCAATGGAAGATAACAACATATATTGTTGGAAAAGAAAGTCTCTTCTTGTGTGTACATCATTTTCATAATGAATACACACATAGTGCACAAGACTACCTTCTTGTGCCTCATTGGGTGAACTCAACACTGGTAGCATGTATAGTTGGTGATACTTTGATGGGTAATCTGGACAAAACAGCAACTGAGATAGTACGAGACTTACTAAGGGATTATGGCCTAATCCTTACTTACAAGCAAGCATGATGCTTTGGTGTTATGAATGAGCTGGAGTATGATTACAAGAGTGGAGTTACTGAAAATGGCTCAACTAGCATGAAATTTGAAATAAATAAAGAGGCTCAAGTAGGGGGAATAAAATCTTGAATTGCAATGTAGACCAAAATGCTAATGGAGATTTTGGCGATGAAGGGAATGGACATAGGCAGAAGTGTAGAATTGATGAGATAGCAGGCCAGGAAGTTACCATAGTTGTGGGGATGAGAACAAGGTCAAAGCTATTCCAGGTGAAATCTCTTTAAATCAAAACCTCTCTAACTTGCTTAGACTTGCTCTGTTGCACAAGTTTGGGGGCATTTACATGGATGTAGATGTTATAGTATTAAAAAATTTCTCTAAACTGAGAAACACCATTGGAGCACAGAACTTCGATGCAAAAACAGGGAAATGGAGTAGATTAAACAATGCTCTGCTGATATTTGACAAAAACCATCCATTACTTTCCAAGTTCATTGAAGAATTCACCCTCACATTTGATGGGAACAAGTGAGGCCACAATGGTCCTTATTTGGTCTCTAGAGTAGTCTCAAGGGTGAGTGAAAGACCAGGATTTAACTTCACTGTTATGCCACCGTCCGCATTCTATCCTGTGGATTGGAGAGGTATTGGTCGTCTGTTTCAAAGGCCAAGAGATGAACTCCAATCAAAATGGATGGTGAAGAAACGAGGGCAAATTAAAAAGGAAAGTTTTGCAATGCACCTATGGAACAAGCGAAGTAGGAAGCTAGAGATAGAAAAAGGGAAGCATTATTGATAATATCATATCAAGTTGTTGTATTTTCTGCAACTCTTAGTTCTGAAGCTTGTAATTAAAGGGCTAAATAGAATTGTTATTCCTATAAAGTTGTCTGTATTGTATGCATTATAAGTGGATATGAACTAATTGTAACTGGGTCTATTCCACCGTAGGAAAGAATATAATTGAAATTAAAGTGGTTTTGTTGTATGTCTTTCAGAATCTGGAAAGAATACAGTAAGAGGTGAACATGTTGTGTTATTTCCTTTCTCCTTAACATTGAATGGATGACATGTCTGGATTTTGATCGCATTTTGAATATGGAAAGTGGGATTTGATTGATTGATTTTTGAAAAGGGAATGGACAAAGTTGATCTTGTTTGTGACAATTAAATTGTGAAAGTGATCTCTCAGCTTCCTATCTTAATAGAGCACCTACTATCTTCCCTGCATGTGACAAGAAACTCAATTGTTTTGTGAAGATATTGACTTACAGATCCGGATGTTGAGGATTTTAGTGAATGGTGAAATTCTATTTTTAAAATGAAATAATATTTTATTTCTTTTTTTAAATTTTTTTTACTGAATTTTCAAGTGTCTCAAACTGAATTCCCAAATCCGTCAAATTGAACTCCTAAGTGCCTCAAACTGAATTCCTAAGTGCTTGTTCCTGATTTCCTAGGTGGCTGAAACTGAATTCCCAAGTGACCTAACCTTAATTCCTAAGTGCCTCAAATTGAATTTCCAAGTCTCTCAAACTGAATTTCTAAGTGATCCAAACTAAATTCCCAAGTGTCTCAAACTAGATTCCCAAGTGCTTCAAATTAAATTCCCAAGTGACCCAACCTGAATTCTCAAGTCCATCAAACTAAAATCTCAGTGGCTGAAACTAAATTCCCAAGTGACCTAACATGAATTCCCAAGTGGCTCAAACTAAATTTCTAAGTGGCTAAAACTAAATTCTTGAGTGACCCAACCTTAGTTCCCAAGTCCCTCAAACTAAATCCCCAAGTGACCTAACTTTAGTTACCAAGTGCCTCAAACTGAATTCTCAAGTGACCCAACCTGAATTCCGGTTGGGAATTAAGGTTGGGTCACTTGGAAATTTAGTTTCAACCACTTAGGAAATCAGGTATAAGCACTTGGGTATTCAGTTTGAGGCACTTAGAAATTTAGTTTGACGGACTTGAAAATTCAGTTTGGGTCACTTGGGAATTCAGTTTGAGGGACTTGGGAATTGAGTTTGAGGGACTTGGGAATTAAGTTTGGATTACTTGGGAATTCAGTTTGAGAGACTTAGGAATTAAGGTTGGGTCACTTGGGAATTTAGTTTCAGCCACTTGGGAAATCACGTACAAACACTTGGAAATTCAGTTTGAGAGACTTGGGAATTCAGTTTGGGTCACTTGGGAATTTAGTATGAGGCACTTGGGAATTCAGTTTGAGGGACTTGGGAATTCAGTTTAGATTACTTGAGAATTTAGTTTCAGCCACTTGGGATTTCAGTTTGACGGGCTTGGAAATTAAAGTTGGGTCACTTGGAAATTCAGTTTGAGGCACTTGGGAATTTAGTTTGAGGCACTTGAGAATTTATTTTGAGGGACTTGGGAACTAAGGTTGGGTCACTTGGGAATTTAGTTTTAACCACTTGGGGATTCAGTTTGAGGACTTGGGAATTCAAGTTAGGTCACTTGGGAATTTAGTATGAGCACTTGGGAATTCAGTTTGAGGGACTTAGGAATTTAATTTGAGGGACTTCGGAATTTAGTTTCAGCCACTTGGGAATTCAGTTTGAGGGACTTGGGAATTCAGTTTGAGTCATTTGGGAATTTAGTATGAGGCACTTGGGATTTCAGTTTGAGAAACTTGGGAATTCAGTTTAGTTCACTTGGGAATTTAGTTTCAGGCACTTATGAATTCAGGTAGACATGATTCCTATTAGGTTGACTGGTCACTCAAGAGGGGGGGTGAATTGGGTGATGCAAGATTTTCGCTCTTTTGGATCACAACCCAATTTCACTAAGAGTGCAGCAAAACAGGGATAAACAGAGATGGTTGTCTGCAGCAGCTGAGTAGAGAAGATGAAAAACAATATACAATGATTTATACTGGTTCAACCCAACCACTTGGCCTACATCCAGTCCCCAAGCCACCACTTGAGATTTTCCACTATATCCCACAAGTTTGATCCGGGCACCTGTGAAGCCTCAGTACATTCTCACAAGTTTTAGTAGGCACTTGTGAAGCCACTCTCCTCACACCCTTACAAGATATGTAAATCCCTTAGTGTTTTTCCATACTAAGATTTTACCCGGAATATGTAGAAAGAAATGTTTATAGAATGAAAACTCTCTTGAAGAGTAGATAGTACATTGAAAGTTCACTCTATTGAGGTGGGTTTTTGTGATAAAAGGATTTTACAAATGGTTGCAACATTTTCGCATAAACACTCTTAAGATTGTTACCCATAAGTTCAAATGATGTTATATTTATAGTTTTGTAGTGTAATTAGACATTATACACAAGATCTAGCTGTTAGAGATGTTACCCAACGGTTATTTTTGCAAAACTATCCGTTTACCAACCTCATTTAATGTTTCTGACATACTGAAATTCGAATTTTGGATGTCAACAGACGAATTTCGAAGAGACCGTAAGTTAAAGTTTTTAGCGTTGAACTTCGAAGTTCGTCTGTTCAAAGCTGAAATTCGAATTTTCATCTTGACAAATGTTTGTATGTTCGAACATACGAATTTTCAAGTTTAAAGTAGTTCTATTAAGTGTGAACAGTAAATTTAATTTGCTACAGTGCCTTCAAAATTCGAATTTTGGAACCCCAAAATTCGTCTGTCAGTGAGCAACTTAATATGGCACAAGTTCTTACTTTCAAAATTTGAATTTTGGATGTGGAAATTCATCTGTTGATTGTTTCAGAAGTATTTTTCACATTCTGGAGTTGCGAAATTCAAATTTTGAAAGTGGAAATTCGTCTGTTGGCTGTTCCAGAAGTCTTTCTGTGTTTCTGGATATTCGAAATTCGAATTTTCAAAACTAAAATTCTTCTGTTAGCTTTTCTGGAAGTATTTTTATATTCTGGTGTTGCGAAATTCAAATTTTGAAAGTGGAAATTCATCTGTTGTACCTGAAGTTCAAATTTTGGAAGCCAAAATTCGTCTGTCAGTGGCAAGCTTAACTTTTCACAAAGGTTCTCTTCGAAATTCGGCCCGAAATTCGTTTATCGCAACGGAACCTACGTAACTTCGAATTTTGTACTGTAGACAATTTTGCAGAAGCCATAACTCTATCATTTTAACTCCAAATTAAGCAAATGACCTATGGTTGGAAAGCTCTCAATGTATACTTTCAAATGAAAGAAGTTTTACTTCAAAAAAAAAATGTATTTTATGAGATATGATCGAAATAGTGATAAGAGATCAAAACTGAAAATTCATATCTCACTACTCAACTTTAAATAACTATAGCTTTTCCATATGACCTTCATTTTGAGTGAAATAACCTTCTTTGAAAAGTTTATTAAGTCTAGTTTCATATGAAATAAGTTTTACATTAAAACCATATGTATTTTGAGAGATATATTAAAAATACTAATCAAAGGTCAAACTCTGAATTTTTCAAAACCAGATTTCACTAACTATGCTTGACTCGAAATTCGAATTTCAACACCTGAAATTCGTCTGTCAGAGGTAATATCTCAGGAACTTCAAATTTCAGTTAGCAAAGTTCGTATTTTCACAAAGTATATGAAGTTTAACTTCTCAAAATTCGTCTGTCATTAGAGTTTTTCAAATCTAACTTATGCTAACATCAGATTTACTTAATCTAACTCATTTAAAACATATGGTAACAAGATTAAGTGATTTTCAAAGATTAATCCCACCTCAAGACCTAAGTGAAAATAAAATATACCTAGTGACTGGGTCTTCAAATGTTGAGTTTCACTTCCACTTGGACATTTCCTTCTTGGCATGCTCCCTTCTGATCTTCCATTTTTGGAGCATCCTTTCTTTTCTTCTTTCTTGAGTGATGCATGATATTGATTTTCATTTCTGTATTCCAATGCTCACTCTTCTTACTTGGACCAACCTACATTTAATATATTACACTTACAAACCAAGTAGTTAGTCCAGTTTATATATCCAACTTATATTATTCATTGTAAAAGTACAGTGGATATATTTACACATAGCATGATATATGTATTATAATCATAATTAAATACATGCTAATATGTATTTTACTTCTTTAAGGAACATTATATATGTCAGATACATATAATATATTTATTCTTTATTACTCTATATTTGTCATCATCAAAACTTATATTATACTAAACCTTACAATTCCACACATGCGTATACATTGAATTATAACAAATGACATAAACATGTTCAACTTACATATATGTTACTGGCATATATATCATTCTAACATATTTGTTACTTACACTGTCATCATTCCTACATCAAAGGCCGTCGACCAATTAATAAGTTACCATTCTAACATGTTTACTACCCATGTGCCCAAAAAATATTCCTATGACTTACCTATATGCAATGCCCATTTCCAAAAAAACATATATGGGCTGCATACCAACTTCTACCAACCCCAATTTTTGCAAAAAATATCAATATAGGGTGCGTATCTATACAAAAAAGTTGTTCCAAACCACTAACAGAATGAAGATAAAAACTAGCTGCATTTTAGTAGTGAACCAGTTGATATACTGGTGGTTTTCATCTTCTACATTTACAGAAGATCTACATGGGATTAGGATTCTTGCAGCTAGAGCGATTATGCTCAGGTTGGTGACAAAATGAACACATGTACACTTTCTTGTTTTGAAACTGAGACTCCCGTCACCTAGTCCGCGGTCTACCAACAGCACGTGTGGTAATAGGTGACTGCAAAAAAATCTGTGATTTATAATCAGTAGATGTTAGTTCATCCAACTGTGGTATGTCATTGTGCTACTGTATATTTTTTCTTGTGCACTTATCTTGTAACAGTTTTCAACATATGCATAAACATTTCCATGAACTAATCTAATTGCTACACATGCATGTGGACATGGAATTCCAACCATTTGCCATGCTTGACAGGTGCATTCCCGAGTTGTGAGATTGACCCTCAAATCTGCTGAAACACTGCAAACTGATATCCTACTATGATTGAACTTCACTGTATACTTCACCTCAAGTCCGTTGCATTCATTACCCGTTATCGATGATATCATTCTCAACAACTTGTGATGTGTCATGTTTTTTCTTAACAACTCAGCATTTGTTTTTCCTTCCTCATATTGGATCCTACCTTGCACATCTTTCACAAATTGTCCCCCAAAGGGAATATAACAAAATATTTCTTTCAATGAACTATTTGACATCTGTAAATCAATCCTGCAAGAAGCAACTATCTAGTTGTTACAAATAATTTTACCAAGATGAAATCATTTATCATAACAACTATTAATTAAACCACAATTCCCAACTACAAATTCCTATCATCTTTATCTATACAACTAAGAAAGAGTGAATCATAATATTTATTAATAAAATAACACAATAAGCCAATTGATGGTTTATTTTACAGTTTACAAGAAATATCAATTTTCTGCATAATTTTCATGGAGATAACAAATACTTCCAACTGACATTTACATAATTCCATACCTCTCATATCAATTTTCAATACTCCTCCACACTTTAGTTTTCAAAAAAAAAATTCAGTTCAGTAAAAAAATCATATGTCATTGATAAGTTCGTAATCCATCTAAAGTGTGATCATATGTAGTTTTAACATATTATTAAGCTATACAAAACAAGTGATAGTGCTTTATCAATGCTTTACTGAAAACCAACCAATGTTTTATAAGTAAAGCTGAAATGCATGATGTAGCAATGACAGAGAGGCAGCAGAGAAGATGAAGATGAAAGCAATGATGGAGCAAGGAGAGACAGCCACAATAGAAGGACAACACTGTAGAAATTATGACAGAGGTAGATGAGAAGAATAACAGTGCTTTACCTAACACCAACTGATGATGACACCAAGCTTTGAGGAGGAAGTTTTTTTGCGCCTGGGGAGAGGAAGAATTTTGTCCTCTATGGAGCTTGTTTATGAAGACTTCAAGCACTTTCTGATTTTGACGCATACAGAGCTGTGGGTGCGTGCATTTTGGGTTTCTGAATTGAGGGTTACTTTTGTCCAGAGGCTTTTATTTTTATTTCAGTTAAGGACCTAGGGACTTGGGGATGATTATACAAATTAAAGATCCTTATTTGTCATAATCTCTCTCAAAGACTCTTATATAGACCAAAATCGCATACCTTGGCAGGGATGACCTTTCGGTGAGTCAAAATGGGTTTTCCTCTTTCATGCAACTAGTCGCAGACTTGGGGCTTGTAAATTGTCAACCGTTTCTTCATTCTCATGTATCAAGTCCTCTGAATCACTGCTTCCTTTGCTGCAATTTTGCCCCTTGAGCCTTGGGCCTTTGATTTCTCCTTTGTCTCTGCATCTCTGAGGTTTATGTGTCACACCCACCCAACCTTGATCGATGTAGACAACAGAGAGAGGGGAGGAGATAGAATCAGCCCCTAGGTTTCTCTATTTTGTCTTTGGTCACAATCTCTCATCCTCTACTCCTGCCACTTGGTTTCTCGACACCAAATGGGAAAGGGCTATGTCTCGAATGTTGTGGCCTCAAGTCAAACGCTGAAAGGCACCATTTGTTTAGTTTTTAATGTTATTTTCATCTATTTTTTTCTTTTCTTCTTTTTCTTTAGTTTTACTTTTTTTCTTGAATCTTTATAAAATAATATTTTCCAAGAGATTTTGAAAATTTGAAGAAACAAGATTGCACGTATGCTTTTCTCTCCTTTTTTTTTTTCAAATAGTTTGAAAAGGGAATTAACCGAGAACCCAAAAGATTTTTTTGATAATAAAAAAAAGATTTTAAAGCTAATTTTGAATCTTTAATGTTAAGGATTTATTAATTTATTTATTTAACTTTGCAGATTCTACAAAAAAGGAGTGGATTTGAAAAGTGATTTGTTTTCCATTTTCCTTGATTTTAGAAGATATACCTTAAGATTCAAATTAAAAGGAGATTATTATTTTTTTTTTCAATTTTTCTGATTTTTGTTAAAAACCTGACAAAATATCAAAGGAAAATTCTAAAGAGGAATTTTTTTTTTAAAGAAAGGGATTAGATTTGGATAAGAAGTCTAAAAGAAAGGGATATGTTTTTCTTTTTTCTTTGTAAGACTAAAAGGTAGGATTTTTATTTTTGAGAATTTTAAAAGAAAGAAAATTAAATTAATTTTTTTTAAAGCCCTAAAGAAGAGGAATTGGATTTGGAGAATGATTTTTTTGGATTTTCTCTCATTTAAGAAAATTTGTATTCAAATTAAAATTAAAAGAAAAATTTGTATCCTCTTTTTTTCTTAATTTTTTTATAAATGCCCAGACAAAATACGGTGTTCATATTTATACACCAAACTATCAATTGAAACAATAATTTGCCCTTCTAGAATAAAGTTAAACTTAATAAAATAAAGTCCACCACTTTCTACAGACACCTCCATTTATCCATTTATGACAAAGAAAAATGTTATTTTCACATTTCATATTTCACGTGAAGGTAATTTTATGGATACAAATATTTATAAATAAAAATTTCATGGTAAAAAGATAGTTATTGATGAATATTGATAATAAAAATATAATAAACATTTTTCATGTCAATTATTTTTCCAAGAGAATCCTTTTTAATATCATCACAAATAAATAATTACTTTTTTAATATTTCTTGGAGAGTTTTTTTTTGTGTGAAAAGATTTGGTAAATTAAGTTTTGAGGTTTTATTAGACTCAGAATAAGTTTGTGTTTGTATTAGATTTTAAATAATTAATTATGAGGATAATTGATTTTATAGAATTGATTTTAATTATAATTAATTTTGTCAAAAGTGATTTATCTTTAGATATTTTACTTCAGAAGTCATCTTAAAATAAAATACATTTGAATGATTATCAAAATCACTTTTGGGGGTTTAAGTGAGACTAACGGTTTGCTAAGTGATTAATGATAATGAAAAGTGAAAGTTTTTCACTTATGAAAATAAATAATTTGAGAAGTTTAAGTGATTATTAGATCAAGAGTTATGTATTTAGCAATACCTAACAAATAAACACTTATGGACCACAACTAAACACTTATAGAACTCATAAGTGCTATCTAAAAGGCCCTAAGCCTCATTGCTAAAAATGTACTTACAAATTATCAATTAATAAAATTTTTACCTCAAAAGTAGACATTCTTTTACATAATATGAAACCAGTATTTATCAACTAGATTAGCCTTCAATGACTATTTTATGAAAATTTTGATCTACTTGATACCCTTTTTTATACAATCATCTTATAACCGGTACTATTGAGCTAAATTTAAGTATCTGTTGGCCTTGATTGGGAGTAGATTTTTTAACATAATTTTCTTCATCTATAAAATTCAAACTCTCACCCTTCTTTAAAAGAAGTCAAGTCATTTTCACTCAACCCAGACGATATACTTGATCCATTTTTTTTTATAAACGATGTACTTGATCCTTTTTCACGTGAGTTCTGAGACAACCAAAGTCTCTCATTTTTTTTGTACAAACAACCAAACCCCACTTGAAAAGAAAAAAAAAAGTGACACAATATATGACCCAAGATATAGAAGGAGGCTCATCTTGTGCAGATAGGATTGCTAATATAGTGGCTTGAGTAAATGGAATTAAATATAATTATATTTAAAAAAATTTCAAATAATTAGTCAACCGAATTCATCAAATTGGTGAATTAAATAAGTTGATCTAATAAATTCAATCTATTTTAACAACTCATCAAAATTCACTCAGAATATCATAGCCTAAGGTCTAAGGGTTGGAGGAGGAAATTGAGCCACCCTACATGAGGTGGCTTGCCCATCCTCAAAATATATTTATTGCACATTTGTACTCTATTACATACTTGCAGTATTTAAGTTACAGTTAATTTCTTTTCCTAAACACAATATTGCTTTTCTAATTTCAAAATAATTTTGGTTACATTTTTTATATATTATATGGAGATTGAAGTGAACTACTCTATCTATGACTTATCAATAATATATATAGCTTGCTATACATCTTACTGAACATATTGATTTATTGATTTAATGCATTTAACTTAACAATCACTGACATTTCCCTCTCACATTTTAAAATTATCTAAGTTTTCCTATTTGTTGCATTTTTTAAAACTTAATTGAATTAAAATATTAAGTATATAAATAATTTTTAAATCAATATAATAGTCAATTCTATTATTAAGTTTTGAACAAATATGTGATATAGAGGGATAAAAAAAAATTTCAATTTAAAAGCTTTGAGAGAAATATTATTTTTTTTTTCTTACCAGTGCAGAACGAGAGAAATATTACTTACTTTTAAACTGAGGCTGAACAAATTAATTTTTTTTAAAAAAATTATTCTGATGACAATTGAATCAAATCCCTATTCTTTCTTTCTTCCTTCCAAAACAGAACAACTATCCTACTAAGGTTGTAACCAAACTAGAGTGAATTTCATATATTTGTTTGGAGCATAAAATGAGTTGCATTGTTTACTATGCAATGTTGTAAAAACCGGACATTAAATTGGAAATACTACTAAATTACAATTTTTATGGTTTAACCGATTAGATCAACAGTTGGACTAGTGACAAAATAATTAAATAAAAATAATATTATATATAATAATATATGTATAAAAATAAAAGATTAAATTATTAAAGAAATAAATTTAAGTAATTCAAATTTATAATAAGTTAAGAAGTTTATATAGTAATAATATATGTTAAATAATGGAAGCTACTATAAAACATTTCAATATAATAACACTTTATAATTATAACATTATAAAATGATCATATGATACAATGAAAATTTTTATTTTTATAATTAGTAATTTTAAAATAGAAAGGGAAATAGTGTTTTTATTCTCCAATAATTTTATAATTAATAATTTGGGTAAAAAAATTAAATTTAGGTTAAATTTTATACAATTTAAAAAATTATCCGGTTCTCTAAAAATCGCTCTAGTTCATAATTCAATTCTGGTTCCTAGCTACGAATTTAAAGCATTTCAACTCATTCCAATCCCTAAAATGGTCTAAAGTTGAAAAACGAGCCGTTGTTATCTCTGAGTGACGGTTCAACCGGTCTAACTGTCCGGTCCAGTCTTGTTCTTAAAACATTGATTGCATGGATTTTTTTTTTCTATATATTTTATATATTGATGATTGTACAATTTGTTAGGCCACATTAATTATCACATATAATAACTCCACTAATTAATGATGCAAAATTTTTCCACGCCCTCCCATATTATAAAAATGCATCTGGACTTGAACATATACATATCAAGCAAAAATGAAGATGATTATTCCCATTATCTTCGTCTTTTCCCTCCTTTGTTCATCCTCCTCCTCTCAACCTTCTATGTTCGATTTTTGTGTTGCAGATTTCTCGGCGTCTTTTGGCCCTGCAGGATATTCCTGCAAGAACCCAGCCAATGTGACTGGGAATGATTTCTTCACCTCCGGCTTAGGTGTTCCGAGCAACACCACGAATATCTTCAAAGCTGGCGAAACAACTGCGTTTGTTCCTCAGATTCCTGGTCTCAATGGTCTAGGAGTTTCATTGGCTCGTGTTGATGTTGAAGCTAATGGAGTTGTGCCCCTTCACACACATCCTGATGCTACAGAAATTCTTTTGGTTTTAGAAGGCCAAATGACTGCTGGGTTCATTTCATCCAACAATACTGTCTATATGAAATCTCTCAATGTAGGAGAAGTTTTCGTATTTCCTCAAGGTTTACTGCACTTCCAACTCAACCAAGGTATTATGTGGATTTTTACAAAATTAGACATGTTTCCCTATCACAAGATTAGCGCGTCACAAAATATTTGAGACGGATTTAACACAAATTTGTGAATTTTTTGTTGCAAACGAAAAATTTTTCGTCTCAAATTTGGATTAGTGCTTTTTTTTTGTAATAATGTATGATCATGTGTGGATCCTATAAAAATTATTTTAGGTTTGTCGATGCTTACATTAATTAGGATTAATGCATTAGTTAAACCTCTAAATGGTTCATTCATGAGAATTAATTGTTGATTATAATACAACTACAAATCATTATTTTTTTAATAACTATCTGGTATTCTTGATACTATAGATTAATTCATATTCCAGTCTTGTTAGATTTAAATAAAGGATAGTTCTTATAGTTTGGTTTTTTCATTTACAAAATTTGACCTCTTAACTTTATTTAAGAAGCATTAAGTCCCTTCTACATGACCCAACCATCATTCATACCTCTAATTTCATTATGTATATGTAAGTTATGGTAACCTCATTAAAACCTAACTAAATTCCAGAATGTTTATACGAGGAAAAGAGAGTATAGAGACGATGCATGCATACAATATTATTTTTAAATATCTGTTTTCTTGTAATTTTTTTATAAATAAATTATTATTTACAATTATGGACATTTATGATTATATAATTATTTTCAGGTAGCACTCGATCCGTGGGAATTGCAGGCTACAGTAGTTCAAACCCTAATATGCAAATTGTGGACTGGGCACTGTTTGCAAGTAATTTGACCACTCCAGAGATAACAGCCACCACTTTCATTAATATTCTTGAAGCAAAGAGGCTGAAGATTTTATTTGGAGGTTCCGGATGAAGTACATGCATATTTTAGCAAGCTTGCTAAAATGTTAAAATATATAATAAAATAAAGTGAGATCTGATTGACTTTATGTATGATCTTTATGGTTTATAAATGTTTGAAATGGAATAAGCGTTTGACCTTTATCTCTTGATCAATATATTTGAATTGGCACAAATTTTGTTTTCTTCTACCTTAAAAAAGCATAGACTCCTTGCACAACTTTAGGGATGTCTAGGCATGGACGGAAGGTAGGGGACAGGGGAAGGCTGTGGACACCCCCCCCCCTTCTCCATTACTATGTTGAGGGAGGTGAGAGGTTTGGGTCCCCACCTCCCCTTCATCTCTCCCTCTCTTTTTCAAATATTAATTCTTTTCATATATTTAAACATATGCACATTAATAAATACATTTATTAACATATATTACTAATATAATTAAATGAAATGTAAAATATGTATTTTAGTAGTTTGTTAATATATATATTTATTATTGATAATGTTGACTTTATTAATAGAAATAGTAATACTTGATATTTATATTATATATATTAGTCTTTTTGTTTTTATTAATTTTTTAAGAAAACATATTAAAAGTCAAAATAAGTAGTAATAATATGATTATTTGGTAATTAATTTGCATATAATATAAATTAAGATTAGTTTTAGTATGTCAAACCTATAATACCATATCAAAAATATAATTTTTATATTTTTCTTAAAATTAATATATTAAAAAAAAACTTAAACTAACCATATATATTCTAAACCCCAACCCCCCCCCCCCCCCCCGCCCCCCCCCCCCTCCCCCCAAAAAAAATAATTGGCTTCCTCGCTCCGTCCGTGTCTAGGATATATGTACATTTTATTTGAATCAAATTTAGACGGTTTAAGTATTATTATTTTTTATTTTAAAAAAGTTTGAATAATTTAAATTTGAGACGGTCTAAATTAGATATGCAATCTTACTCATCTTTATTAAAGATGTGTGGGGATATGAGCTCTCTTTTAACTCAAAGTCATCATCAAATTTGGAACTACACAACGTGTAATAAACGAAATGACCAATTTATTTGAAACTTTTGACCTAAGATTTGATTATATATTATCAAAATATATTCTTCCTCTAGTTAAAACTCAACACTTGGTTTTCTTTTAGGCCCTTCTAATAGCATGTAATATGTTAAATTTATTGTAGACTGTAGCAATTGTTTTTTTTTAAAAAAAATGTCTAGTTAGTTTCACTACATCTATGTGTACATCTAATTTATGTTATCATTAGACACGTCATCTGAGTTTTAATGAAGTTAATGCCAAGTTGGACAATATGGAGATCAAATCAATAAAGCTTTGAAAATCTGACAATTAGCTCTCTGTAACAATAAAAGAAAAAACCTATAAGGAGTGATTCAATAAAATTAAACTACAAAGACTATTATGAAAATTTAGCAGAACTTTAAGACCAAAAGTTTCTTCATCGCTTTCATTTTTTCTTTGGATATTCTTCGGATACATAGATTTAAGTCTTTATGTTTATATATATTACAATTATAATTGTATAATAAAATTTATATTACATATATAAATAGGTCGACTTGTAAAGCAAGTTGGATTAACTAGATTAAATTAAGTTTGATAGCACTAAAATATTTTGATGTGATTAACCAGTCATATCTATCAAATTAAAGCATTATTTATGCTTTTTAGTTTGTTTTTTATTTTTTTTGTTAACTTATTTAAAGGTGTTAAATTTAGGAAATTATTTCTGTATCTTAAAAGTTATGAGATTAAAATAAAACTTAAAAATGTTAAAAAACTAAAATAATAAAACTTACTTCAAAATTAAAAGATCAAATATATATTCATCCAAATATATATTCATGCTTTCTAAATTATTTACAAATACGTATTATAATATCAAAAGTTAAAAGTTAATCCACGTATGAACTAATTTATTCTGTTGTCGTAGGCCAGAATATGTGTTTGTATGAGTGTGAATCATTAATTCTTAAAGAAAAAAGCAGGGCTTTCAGTATATAACTAGGCATTATTTAGCCTTCTCTTTGTTTATGCTTTCAATAATCAACGAATAAATATTGTTAATGCTAATGGCACCAACCAAGAATAAACTCGCTATCAATTTATTTTGACAACCTAAATAAAAGCAAGGTTCAAAACATAGTAATGGCTGGGAGAATTCCAGAGAGCAAGGTATAAAGGACCCATTTGATATATGGGAATTGGCACAAGTGAAGTGGAAATATAATAGGAATCCAGTTATTAAATTGTTTGGTATGCATGAAATTTATTTCCTATAGGTTCCATTTCCCTCAAATTACCTAGAATCGGCTTTCTCTTTCTCCTCCATGAAATTGGCTCACTCTCTCTGAAATCTATTTTTGTTCTCTCCTTTGCCCATGTTAGATCAAAGCAATATTTTAAAAATCGGACCTGACGTCGAACCGAAAATATCACCGGGTTACAGTTTTTATGGTTCAACCAATTAGACTGGCGATCAAACCGGAGATGTAATAATTAAGTAAAAATAATATTATATATAATAATATATGTATAAAAATAAAATATCAAATTGTTAAGAGAATAAATTTAAGTAGTTTAAGTTCATAATAAGTTAATAAGTTCATATAGTAATAATATATGTTAAATCATTGAAAGTAATGTTAAAATATTTTAACATGATAACACTACATGACCATAATATTATAAAATGACTATACTCCCTCCATCCCCAATTATAAAAAACAAATTATTACTTCATCTATATCAAGGAAAAAATAGTTTTGGTAGTTAAACCTATTAATTATACTATAATTTCATTTTTTTCCAGAATTACCTACATTAAAAGTCTGGAGTAAGACTAATTAATTATTAGCAATTATCAATACAACCTTAATTACTCAAAGGTATAAAAGAAAAATGATATTAATTACTCCACAAATTTTATCTATGTCTCTTATATTTTGGGATAAATAAAGAGTCTCAAAATTCTCTTATAATTTGGAACGGAGGGAGTATAGTACAATGAAATTTTTCATTTTTGTAACTAGTAATTTTAAAATAAAAAGGGAAATAATGTTTTACTCTCTAATAATTTTTATAATTAATACTTTTGGCAAGAAAAATTAAAGCTAAGTTAAATTTTACCCAATTTAAAAAGCTGTTTGATCTTTTATTCGACTTCAATTGGGAAGTTTCAAGAATGATGGCTCTTTGTGACAATGATCTTGAAGACAATGAGCTCAAGGCAGCCGATATGGGTGAAGCCGAATTGGTTCAACGAAATAAAGCCAATAGAAATCAAGAACAACGATGACAATGGTTTAGATATGAGAACTATGACGAAGAAATCATGGTAACAATGATAGTTCTTGTAACAACCCTCATTACACTACTCTGAATATAGTCCCGAGCTGACATGAAGTAACCTTGTGATGTGTGTAGGACTGGAGGAAACAAGACCGGAGAAAGAACCACAACGAGAGGAATTCAATATTTGAGGCAAAGAAGGGGTCACGTTGCGATGAGATACAGGTCCACCGTGATGAGACACGTGTAACAACTTGGAGAGTATTGGGAATGAGAACAGTGGCATCGAGGTAGGCTTATCTGGAGCCGCGGAGAGCGAGCAAAATTTTGTATAAACCAGAAACATTTCAGTCGAGCTGTCAAAGGAGAAACAGAGGAGAGATCGAGGGAGCTGTGCTAGGGTTAGAAGATCTGATTAAGGGAGATGAATTTCAGCCTCTGGAAGCTTGCTAAATGGTTGGTAAGTTGATCTTGCTTTCTCTCCTCTCTTCTCTTTTCGGTTTTGGGTTGGAAATCGGTGGGAGTAGGTTAGGTTTTGAGTTTGGGGAAGAATCCACCAATTAAAATACTTAATTTGGTGTTGGAGAAGTGTTATGTTGTGTTAGGAAGCTTTAGGTATGAGTTTTGGTTGGATTATTGTGGATTTGAGTTAAACCATAGGTTAGAATTTTGGAAAAGAAGTGGAAATCCAAAGTTACATGGGTTGATGTATGTTCAAATCGTAGTTTAAGGTTCATTGGTATCTATGTATGTCGTCAAACTCCGGGTTAAGCTTGGATAGCTAGATTATGGATTTTAGTTTTATGGGAGTTATGTTAATTAAAGATATTATGTTGTTGTAGTAATTGATTGGCTAACTGGAAGCATATAGTTTGTGATTGGGTGCTCTGGAGGCTTGCCTAAGCCCCTGTGCGTGGTGTCGATAATTCGAGGTAACTGAGTGTTTGTATATTTGTGTTATATGTTGGTATATATATATACATGTCTCCATTTATACCATGATATCATTATGTGTATGTGTATGGTTTTTTATATATTGTGATATGCACATAGCTAGACGAGATAGTATATGATGATGATATATGTGTTAATGTGAATATATGATGATGATGAGTATGATTTTGTATATGTGCATACGTGACTGTGTCACCCTTATATCATTGCATGCTAGCATGACCATGATGATGATTGTGATGATGATATATATATGTGCATGTTACAAGGCATATTAACATGACGTGTACATCACCACCCCATGAGTATAGAGAGATGTGGTGTATTGGGAGGTGGTGATGAGAAGAGATATGATGATATATGTTATGATGATGTGAAAATATCCCTGCCACTAAATTCTCTCATTGGGAGAGCCAAATAGCAATGGACCATGATATAATATGATTTGGTGATAGGATGGTATATTCCTGTCGCTAAGTCCTCTCCTATGGCTAGGAGAGTTAGGTGGCAGTTGATTGCACTTTCCCTAAATTACCACCAATTCGTAATGGTCCAGGGGAAGGAGAGCGACGGTCCAATCACTAGTATAACCTTTGGCTAGGTGCACTAGTGTGAGGTAAGTTTGGTGATATCTTGGAATCAGTTTTCACCGATTATTGGAAGGGAATCACCTGTACGAAATGTCTTGTTATGACGACAATTCTTGGTTCTAGCCAGGTGGAAGGAGACATACATCTCATGAAATTGGCATTGCACTGCATCATTTGCATACGTGTATAGTATTGATGATATTATAGTATATGTGTGGTTGTCCCCGGTTACTGAGACACTGTCTCACACACCCTTCATGACTAACCTTTCAGGTAAAGACTCTGGTGCTAGTTCGGAGATAACCAAGGAGCTGCAGGTTTCTCCATCTTTGGGAATCCCAAGTATAATTATAGTTGTAATTTAGTTTATGTAATATTGTGCCAAGTGGGTGATAATCGAGTGTATTGACAGTTTTGAGTATTTCTGGGGAGTATTGTTGGTATGTAGTATATGAGGTCTGTATAAGTGTCTTGCGAGTATAAGTTGTACATTATGTGATGATAGAATGACTATGAGATGATAGTGATGTTGATGGATGTTATACGTGATGTGGATAGGTGTCATGAATAGGTTAGATGTGAGCGATGATGATAGTGGACCCCGGTATAGGTCTTTAATGTATGAGCATGTGTCTGTATGCTAGAATGGCTGTATATGAGAGCCCAAAAGTGGTTTTGGGTCATGTATGTGAGTTTTGGGCATATAGCCCATTATGTGGTTTTTCGGTTCAAGGGGGTCAATTCTCGAAGGAGAGGTTTCTTCGGGATAAAACCTTCTTGGATAAGTTGGTTGAATAGGACTTGAGTAAATGGTCCCTGGATGTCCATTTGCCTTTGGTGCCAATTGGAAGTGATAAGTTGTGGGTTTTGGTCAAAATGTGACCAAAATAGTGTTGGGCGTCCAAAATCTCCAAATGGAGTTGGATTTGAATGAAATTGGTGTCTATGGTAAGATAATAATAAGAGTGATCTGTAGGAGTTAGAATCAGATCAATCGAAGGTTGGAACACAAAGTTATGTGCGACGGAAATTGGCCAAAAAAATCAGCAGTTTATTGATATGGATTTTGATGCTGGCGCCACCGCGACGCTAATATCTTGACCACAGTGCCAAGTCTTACTGCCCAGCTGAGGCCGCGGCCTCATCCTGTTCTGGTGCCTTTCAAGTGTTTTTCCGCTGCTCTGATATTTTAGGAAGTGAATTTGGGCTGTGTTTGGTTAGTAGTTAAAGAAATTGATCAAGAAGGGAGGTTTGTTTTATAAGGTGTTATAGTTCAATTCTGAGAACTACAATGAAGATCTTTGTGAACTAGTCCAATGCAACCAACTCGGTAGAAATTGAGAACTGTGATGGAGATATCTTTGCTCTTTCTGATATTTTCTTTTGGTTTTTGTATTAATTTTTATAATCTCTATAATGATCACTAGTGGATTTATGCCACCAGTGGGGGTGGTGGTTGTCAGTGCTAATGGGAAGGTTTTTTTTTCTTAATAAGGAAATTTTGGTCTTTTTATATTATAATACACCAAATTAAAAATTATGTAAGGATTTTATGTCATATCAAATGTACTTTTAAAACTTAATTCTATTCTCATTCATATTTTGATTCCTATTCTTATTCTTATTCCAATTCATTGTACCAGATGTAGCAAAAAAGCATTGATGAACACCTTTAATTAAGAACTTCATTTTCTTTCCTAGAATAAAACGAGTTTAGAGTCACTTGAAAGGAAAACAATTTCTTGAAAAAAAAAACTAAGGATTTCCAACATATCAAATCTACTTGAAAATTAAAATGTAACCGCAACAACATAAACAAATCCTGTAAAACATGAATTAAACCATTTGAGCAATAGGACACAAGATCAAACCATTTGAAAAACCCACTACAACTCGCCTCCAGAGAAACATCAGCTTTTAATTTATTTGCCGCTAAATCCAAATCACGCAAAAATTAAAAAAAAAAAAATAATATTCTAGTTTTCCAAGTTCATCGTCTGTTTCTTAATTTAATTATTGTCCCTTCGCTAATTAGAGTTATGGTAAAAACAAAAAAAAACAAAAGATAGCTGACTCATGTCTGATGGTCTACAGCTATTTATATGCATGAAAAATGCCCAACATCCATCTATAACAAAAAAAGAAAAAAAAAATTCATCACGAAAATGAAAAACCAAAGAAAAATTCTTACCAAAAATAATTGAGATTAATTCCAGGCAGACATTGGAATACACAATTTTGGCTCCCAGTCACCCAAGAGTTCATCATCACCGAAGAGTTCCTTGTCTCCCATGTCAGCAAGATCGTCCAGTACGAAATCATAACACAAATCCCTCTTGCTTAACTAATAATACAAATTCATCTTGCTTAACCCGTTGATAATCAAGACATTGTCTTGGAGAATATTAAATCCCCCATGTTTCTCATAAACGTCTCAAGAAATCTTGTAGTGGCTCATCCATCTCTCGTACAAATCCCACAATCTGTTCTCCATTATCAAATCCGACTCGTCAAAACGAAATTTTTTGAATGATAGAGCAATAAGCATGATAAGAACTATTGTTGTGTTTGGTACAAAAAAAAATAAATTTGAAAAAATGAAAAAGTTGAGTGAAAGTACAAAGGTTGTGCTTAGTAGATTGTAAAGTGATGTTGTTGTAAAAAAAGCTTTACGTGTTTATGGGATATGGCTTTCGCATTTCCACTCCCTTTCTTATTCTCCTCTTGTACTAAACGGGCCCTAAATGAAAATTAGAATGTTACAAAAATAAGAGATCTACAAGAAGGAAAGGTGCAAGTATCTCACTCTTCCAAATTGAATCCAATACATATATATATATATGTACATGCATATCTCCCGTTTCTTCATTGTCTATCATATTAATATAACTAGCCAGTAACTTGTGCTCCTGCATGGTTATTCAAGTAATTTTACCCACATATGCTGTATGGAACAAAACAAATGCCAAGTCATGCGACGATAATGAGCTTTTCATCACATATACGAGATGAAGAAATGGCTGATAATTCATTCCAAAAATGAAAAGGTCAAAGTGTTCTTTTTGTTACCAAAATTTTATCATAAAGGTTTGACTAATTATTATGCATTCCAAATATATCATTCATTTCATTTATTACAAGTGAAAGCATTCATGCTACTTTTCTACCTGCTTTGCCACGTGTGACCCCAGTTACATACTATACTTGCATATTAATATGCTCTTCAAAATTTCAATGGTCTATGTGTAAGGTGCTGAGATGCATTTCAAATGTTGTTTCAAGTTTTTGTTAACGAAGAAAAGATTATAATGGTACATTTCAAGAATAAGCTTTTAGAGCTTTATTTACTTGGGATTTTGTTGGGTCCCTCTCAAAGTAGCACTATCAGTAACTTTGCCACGATTTTGCTTCTAAATCTGTTTATGACCCAACATTTTCAATCAAATTCCTTTGTTTCCTCTCAACCTTTTCCTAGTTAATCTTCATTCCATGAGTTGCATTCCAGAGCACCCAGCAACCCCTCAACTCTTGTATTACCATGTTGAGAAAATAGGGAGCATAAAAGTTAGCAAGAAAATGAATGGACCAAATGAGAAATATATATATATATATATATATTAGTTGTTAATAAAGCTTTATATAGAATAGGGGGGTCATACCTCCTATTTGTTTCATATCCCAGTTGAAAAAATCATACACATAGCCTGGTTAGTTGATTTCTATTCACAGTTAATCGGGCCCCATAAATTATAATTCTTTTTATACCTTTTCTGTAGAAGACATAGCCTGCAAGTTATTTGATTTCTATTCGCATGCAGTTATTTCATACATTAACATGACAAATTTAGGACTCTTGGAATTACAACAATATAGGGGGAAAATTACCATATACGCCCAATGACAAAGAAGTGTTGACAAATTAAGCTCAACCAATAGCAAAGAAGTAATGCAAAGGAAATAGGAAAATCATAATTCTCCAAAGACAAACAACATAGAGAAGTAAAGGAACGTCAAAAAATGAGAGCTATCTTATCTCTTTGCGTATCTACCAAGGAGATCCTTGAAAGGGAGAGAAAGGAAGAGAGACCATGTCTGAAACACCAAAGGGAGGCTGAAAAATGATATGTCACAAAGCAAGCTAGTTTCAAATATTTCCTGTGAAAAATGCATGCATCCCATATGAGCAAAGAGACCAAGGGATAGCATGCACGGAACATTGTAGATATACTTTTCTTTCCTTAGAACTTGATAAAGATAAAAATTACAAGAAGGGCAGACCCAAGAATCACCAAACACTCTGAAAAGCTTACTCTGTATTGTTGGTAGTCAATGTAGACATAATTGTGCAGTAGTTTTGGCAATACAACAACACATTTAACTCATAATATAGGATAATGTTTATTATGCCTACAAATTTGTGAAATCTTTAGTATTATTTTATTGAGCACCACCATCCACAAATGAATGATCCAACCTAGGTGTGAAAAAAAAAAAGAATGATCCACCCTAGCTTTGGATTTATAAAGGATCTTTTCTAGGAGCAAATGTTCTTCACTTAGAGAAAGGGTAACAAAATGAAAGGGCAAATACAATAATGAAAATCAAAAGAAGTGAGAGTCACAATCCATAAAAAGCATTATAAGACATCGTTGAAAATCTATTGGAAGTTTGATTTAAAAGAGCGTATGCTAAATTCTTATTTGGGGGCTCACAAGCTCACTTTGTTTTCCTCTACCCATCTAAACAATATTAGAAAAGACCTTTCACAGATTAATATTTGTATCAATAAAATCTTATACAAAATTAGAATTGTACTTGTCTTCAATGTTTAGTGTGGATATCAAAAAAGCTATTACACCAAAGCATTTTAAAGCATGATTGAGAATCATGACATCATCTCTGGTTTATGTTTTCTGGCTTTTCTAATTCTTATCCGTATGAAATAAGCATATAATTTGTAAACCACAAATGTAACTTGGCTAAATGTTTGGAATTTAAAAAAAAATGGCTGGTGTTTAAAAAATGTATATGAACCATTGAATAAGCTTATAGATGATTTTCATATATGCCCTTCATCTGTGCCTGACTTCACTAATTCAATCACCATCTATTTTCATAAAAGTAACATTTTGTGACCTGAGGTAAAAAAGAATAACTAATTTAAACCACTATATATACTGGTGAAATTATCCATAAATGAAAAGGAAATATTTAACATATGAATAGCGGTTTTATTAAACACCAAAGTTTTCTTTTCCTCGATTACAAATGCAATGGTGTGTTCTGTCAATCATAATTTTTTTTGCAAATAGATGAACTTAGGTGTCAAATAATACTTGTTCAATGTATATTTTAATTTTGCCAGGTTTGAATATTGTGGAGCAATCACTATGGAAAGTTGTCCCTCATTATTTACATCAACTCCATAATACTTGTGAACACCGTATTTTGTCTAGATTTTATACAAAAAAAATAGAACTAAAAAATGGATAAAATAGAAATAATAATAGTAATGAAAGTAAAATAAAATAAGGAGTAAAAATAATACGTAAATAAATACTAATAATAATAAATATAAAAAGAAAAGATAAAAAATAATAATAAAAATAATAATAGAGTTGGAATGGAATTTGAGCTGAATGTAAGTGGCCTGATCTCCCAATCTGAAAACCCAAATATTAAAAAATAATAAAATAAAATATAAAAAAATGAAAATAAAATGATTATAATAATAATAAAAATAAAAGTAAATATATAATAACAAATAGTAAATTCAATAAAATAAATAAAAATGATAATAATAAAATAAATAAAGATAAATAAATAAATAAATAATAAATAAAATAATTATAAAAATAAAATAAAATAAGAGAAATAATAATAAAATAAGAAAAAAATATTATAATAATAAATTATTTTTTTAAAAAAAGAGAAGGATGAAACGCTAAAACTCAGTGCTCAGGACGCGGAGGGAGCTCGAGCATGAGCGAGATGCAGAGGGAGAGACCAGGCTCAGGCCGAAGGGAAGCTGGAGTTCGTGTGCTGGTGAGGCAAGGAGAGACCAAAGGTGCTCAGGTGCAAAAAAGTCCAAGATAATTAGGGTTTGGAGAGGCAGGGACAGCTGGAGGCAGAAACGACAAAATAAACTCCTCCACTACTCCGTACTCTACTACAGCAGAGTAGTGGAAGGGAGGGAGCATTCGGTGAGCATGATTTTTCGGATTGAAGCAGGACAAAGTGGGCGCTTGAAATGGGATCGAGAAAGTAGTCACGTATTTGGTCTTTGGAGGAAGACCACTCGCGGGAGCTTTATGAGAGCCAAGGGAAGGCAACTGTAGAAAAGAAGGAGGCCGAAAATCCTAAGAGGAACCCTAGAATTTGAGAAACAGAGTCAGAGAAAGAGAGAGAGGCGAAGAAAAACCCTAAGAGGAGCGGAAAAAAAAGACACCAAGAAACCCTAGAGGCCAAAAGCTCAGGGACACAGAGAGGGACGGAGAAAAAGGAAATGCCGTAGGAAGAAAGACAAAAGAAGCAGGGGAGGAAGTAGCCAGGAAAAGCGGGGAAGCCGAATGTGAAGAGCTAGAAGACGGATGAGGAGCTGTGGAAGGACGAGTTGAAGATTCAAAAGAGCACTCCGACTGGTAATTCTTAGGTTTAGCTTCGGATAGTAGGTTGGGAAATTTTAATTTCAATATTGGGTCAAGAAATGATCTGGGTGTTGATTGTTGTTGCCATCAGATTTTGTGCTCTATTTTTATTTGCCAAATTGGTCGAAACATGGTACACGATGGTGCTGTTACTGTGATGTTGATGTGTTGCCTTAGTCCATTGCATGAGTTTTTGAAGTTGGCTTGTTGTCTGTTTCTATAATGATGCTCGGCTTTAGGAATGAACCTGATACAATTTTGATAATTGATAGGGTAGGCCTTTAGTTAATCACTGTGTCTGAGATTCATTTTGCTTTGTAATGTTCCATTACTTGAAATTTGATTTAGGGCTATGGGATATTTAACTTTTGGTACTATTGAGGGGTTCTTTGTCACTGGAAAATTTTGTATTTGGAAAATCTTTTTTTGGTGCATTGTTGTTAAGGCTTCGTTTCCACTGCTAATAACATAGGGATTAGGCTTGGTCATCTATGTCCTTTGCATTCATCTTGTGTTCACTTCAGTATTGGATATGTGTTCTTTACTTTGTTAATGGTATCTAATCTCGATTAAGTGGAATGCTGGGGAAAGAAAGTTTTGGGCCAATGAGTTTTGTTCCTTCTTTTTATTCACTAATTTGTTACAGCAGGCTTGAAATATTTGGAAAGAGAAATCAAAGTTTTCATGAGTTTAGAATTCCTTTCTGTGGTCTGTATGGTGGTAATGGGTTTTGCAATAAAAGGCTAGACTACCTTACTTTGCTATAAAGATTAGGAAAATTAAAATACTCATTGGTGTATATGTTTGAATATGTAGGGTTAGAGTTTGTCTCTCTTTACTTCGTTCATGAAAGGTTTTCCAAATGGATCTTTCAAGTGTGTTGTTACGGTATTTCACCTTCACTGGTAAATTACGACGATTTGGGATAAGTTCCCTAGAGTCAATAAGGAATGGTGCCTTCCATGTTACATTTACCAAATGCAGTGTTGTTATTTTCAATTTTCTTGGGAATTATCTGGACTATTTTGTTATAGTAACATTTGCTTTTATGTTTTGTCTGTCTTTTAAGACATTAAGTGGTGTTTACTGTATTTTGCTTGAAATGGTAACGAGATAAGTATCATTGCTATAAAAAAAATAAATAAGAAATAATAGTAATAAAAGGGGTAATAATAATTAAAAAAGAAGAAGAAGTAAATATAATTAGGAAAAAAAAGGGAGGGAGAGAGAGTTCTAGAGTCTACCCCGAGGGACTAAGTCTCCGTGGGTAAGTAGGGTGTCAGTCAAGGGTATCATGAGTAAAGAGTTACCATGGTGTTTACATTGACTAACTTTCAAATGTTTTGGGTTCAAACGGTTTCTTTATTTAAAAAAAAGATAAATAAATAAATGGTAAAGAAAAAAACCTCTATTTCAAATTTTTCTTTTTACCTGTATGCTCCGAGCAGTAATACCATGGGTGTTTGAGCATCAATCAATAAATTATGAGTGACCAAATCACCATTTATATTGTTTGGTTTTGTTTGGACATTGATTTTGGAAAATGAAAATATAGGGAGAAGTTCCACCTTAATTTTTTTTTAGTAATACTATTACAAGTTTTAAAGAAGGATTTTTAATTGTTTTGTTTCTTATTTTTCACAATTCAAAATGAGGAAATGCAAATAATTTTTAAATAAAAAGTAATAAGAATACAAATAATTTTTAAAATAAATAAATAAATTATATATATATTGAATACAGAAATTTTATCCTAAATTCCTTTTTCGAGTACATTTTTTTGTAATAATAAAAATAATAAGAGGTTTTCCAAGTGCATCTTTTTAAATAAGTAGATAAAAATAATTTAAGCAAGAATTATTTATAAAAAAAATGGATTTCCTAATTGCATTTTGCATTGCATAATTTAAAATAAAAAAATAAAAACAATTTAAACAAAGATTATTCATTTCCTCCAAACTTTTATCCTTTTCTCTTATCTGCCCTGAGTAGTAACACCGTGGGTATTTAGGTATTGATCAGTAACTTGTGAGTGATAAAGTCACCACAAAGATTATAGTCACATTTTGAATTCTTCTTAATGATTTTCTTTTAAATAAATAAATGTGAGTTTAGTCCTATCTATTTCTATTTTTATAATAAAAATGATTTGTACAAAAATTATTTGTTTTCCTTCAAACCTTCTTCTTTATGCCTATCCGTCTCGAGTGGTAACACTGTTGGCATTTACGTACCAACCGGCGGAATGTGAGTAATAAAGTCACCACATAAGCTAGTTGGTTTTATAAAATTGATTTCATATTTTATTTTTTTAAAAGAATGAAAAAGTGATGATAAGAGTTAGGCATGTGAATTAAACTATATTTTGCAAATTAAAACTCAACTACAATCGTTTTATTTGCGGAATGATAATTCATTTTCCAAACTTCTCTTTTAAAATATATATATATATATATATAATAAAAACATCAACCCAGTGACACGCATTTATAGTTCAAACTACGTCGACTTTGATCCCTATTGCAGGGTATGTAGGCCCCAAATTCTGATTCTGGGTCAAATCCACTTTTGTAAATAAATAATATTTTTCTCTTATTTTATTTTTCTAACTTTCCATATTTTCATTTTATTCTTTATTTTCATTTTTACATTTTTTTTATTTTTATATTTATTTTTGCATGTGAATGATTAAAGGGCAGTTAAAATAATTTTTAAAAGCCATAAAAATTGCATGATCAACTTAAGGTAACCGTTCTTAGAAACGGGTGTTGTGGGGATGCCTAACACCTTCTCCACTCACAATTATACTATCGAACCCAACTTTGATTCTCAGACCATTCTTTCCCTTTTATTTAGTTTTCCAAAATTTTCCTTAAAATTTTGGTGATGACTCTTCAAAAATCAGCTCCTGTCGTGAAGTCTGATTTTTTCTTTTTTTTCTTTCTTTTATTTCATTTCCCGTGCCATCCGTGTCGCATCTCCAAATGTGACAATACTTTAAAGGCCTGGCCTCTTCAATTTCTTTTTTTGATACTTCCTGGCCTCTTTAATTTATGTCAACTACTAGATTCTTTTGCACAAATGGCTTATTTATATATTAATTTCCATTTTTCCATCCCCAATAAGATTTTCACTACAACCTGTGCGATAAAAAGCCATTTCCATTCACTTGTACTCTTCTAAAGTTTGGATCTAGGTGGGAGGTGACAGGGACGGAAACCCAAACATGACAGCAAAGGTGGGTTTTTTTTATATCTATTCAAGACAAACCCAAAAACAATATAATAACAAAATAATGAAAACAAAAATTTTATAGAGCTAAAGACGCCCTAAATAAATCAAAATTAAAGAGAAGTGATTGAAGGAAAATCTAAATCTGAAGGAGAAAAAATAAGGCCATAACTTTATTAAGTTTATAATAAGTTTGCTACCTGAAAGAAGTAACAAAATACATAAACCCATGTGGCAGCGTGTAGATCTTTCATTATCTCTCCATAGCTCCCAAAGTACTTGACAAAGGTATCTGAATAAGCAAAAACTCACCCAAAAAAAATATGGTGTCAATTGTTAAAGAGAATAAAGACGAGATTTACAAAAAAAAAAAAAAAGAAGAGGTTTCCCACCCAAGGTTGTACATCTTACTAATCTTCCGATAAAGATTTCCCTACGTCAAAATCAAATGAAAAAAGAAGAATCCTAGTGAAAAATTAAGATGATGATGGCAAATCGAGAGGTACAAATAAAAGATGTGAATTTGGAGAAGATAAGGAATGAACCCAAGCATGGCACAGATGGCTATGGCTTAGCTAGATGAGCAGATCGGAGACATTTGGGAATGAAGGTACCAAACTCATTACATCAAAGGCATTGTTGCCAGAATGTTGATTGCCACCTTTCTTGGAAGTGGGTTTAGATCAGGATGAACGATGACTGCCAGCACGTGCTTAATGTTTGTCACATGGAAATCCATGTACCTAGTGACAACGGCAGACAGGAATCAAAGAAATTGAAGAAGATGAATGAAAGATAGAAAGTAAAAAGAAGAAGAAGAAAAATGTTCTTCCTAACAACTTTATGAAGTTTCTAAAGTTCTAGAAATTATAGTCATTTAGATTATCCTCTTCACTTGTATGAATTCGTATGAAGATCTTGATCAAGAATGATCGGTATCAATCCAACGACGACAACATCGAAGAAGAAAATGAAAAAGAACAAAAGAGGATAATCAAAGAAGAAGAAGAAGAAACATAGAAGATGAATGAAGGTAAAGAAAAAAAGAAGAAGAGGTTTGAGCTTTGAAAGGGGATGAGTTGACACCCCCTCATTTCATTCGGTACCGCCATCATCGAATTACCTTGCTCCATCATCATCCGCATCTTGGTCTAGACGTGGTGGAGGATAGCGAAATTAGCCATGATAGTGGAACATATCGAATGATGGAGAATGAGACTGAAGAAGGAGGGGAGAGATTGATGGTGTGATTGAGAAGGAAATAAGGTGAGAAGGAGAAAGAGAAACGATGGAAGGAAGATGTGCAGAAAAAGGAGGGAAGAAGAGTACCAAGGAAGCTTAAGGAAGAGTGGTCCACAAGTTTTTGCAAGCAATGAATGAGAAAAGCTTTTAATTGTGGGAGAAGAAAAGCCTGATGAATCTAAATAGCTGGAAAAAAAAAAAGAATAGAATAGAAAGTTCCAAAGAGAGAACAGATGGGATAAGGTAAAAATTGTGGTAAAAGAAAAAGAATAGAATATAAACTTTTTTTGTGAGTAGTAAGATTATTCTTCTAACCGACAATTAGAAATAATTCTTTTAAGACATAAAAATTACTAAAATAGGTTTTTCCTTTCCTACCAATGTTTCTTTCATACACACAATGAATAATCAAACCTAAGACATTAAGGAATACTTAGAAATTTTAAAAATTTTGGTTATCCTAATTGAAATTATTTATAAAACTATTTTTTCACTAAAATATAAAAACTAGATATGATAATAAGTTGAACTGAAGAAATTTCCATATTTTCAAGTGACAGCTTGAAAAATTCTAACTACTAATAATTATTTTTAGCACTACAAATTTTAGTGTAGGAAGAAGATAATTATGAAAAAGAATTCAAGTAGAGCAATTAGAATATCCAAGTTACATTTGAAACATTTTCAATTGATCACGACACTTTTGAGCATTCCATATTTTAGTGTTAAAAAAGGTAGAATTGAAAAAGATTTTCAAGAATTGATCTAACTAAAATTTCCAATGCCATTTGAAGAATTTCCAATTTATCACAACAATTTTCAACACTCCATATCTCACGAGTATTTTAAGTATACAAGTTATCATTTTTTTGTCCATAAAGAATAATTCTATGATTTTTTAAAATAAATTATATATTTATGATGTTATTATTAAAAATTATATATTTATTGTATTAGATAAATATTGTTAAAATGTGACAAGTAAATCTAGTACAGAAGGAAAATTAGTTTTCTTTTTATATTTTATCTGAACGAGTCAAATTTAAGTATTATTGGACTTAAATTAGAGCAACTCTTTTAATATGATTTTTTTCATTCACAAAATTTAAACTTAAAATTTTATTTAAGAGGCCTTGAGTCTAATACTACTCAACTCAATGACAATTAGTCCAAGAGAAATTAGTTTTTGCTACTAATAAGAAATACTCCTAGTTAGTATATAAAATGAAACAAGTAGTATCAATTTTATATAAATATATATTAATTGTAATCAAATAACATATCCATCAATATATATATGTACTTATTTTTAACTACATATTTAATTATATATTAATTAATTATATAAAGTTCAGTATATTTTTCTGTATTTATTAATACACATATAAAATGTTTGTAAATAATAAATATATATAATGCGTGTGTCAGGCGAGGGGATCGACGAAACGAGGAATAGGGAAGGTTAGGGGTGATAGTGGCAGCGGCAAGCTAGCCGCCTAAGCTTAGAAAAAGAAAATATTTATAAAGTGTCAGGAGTTTACAAAGAAAATCGGTGTCCTTAGAGCCTATTCGCAGATTTATAATATTGTGGTAAATAATTTTAATTTTATAGTATACATTTTGAGAAATATTTTTTTCTTTATACCATAGTGATCAATTTCCCCAAAAAGACGGGTTGCACTAGTGACGTTGCATTATTATTATTATTATTATTATTATTATTATTATTATTATTATTATGAGAAATGAACGTTGCATTATTATTAATTATTATTAGTCTAAGCCCACTAGTAACGTTACAAATTGCTATTATTCTTCTCCCTTGTAGTAATTTTTGCTTTTTGGTGATTTTTTTCCCATTTTATTTTTATTATTTTTTAATCAATATAAAAGAATTGTAATTCGTATGAGATTCACATCTTAATTTCATATTTCATCATCTTATATATATATATATATATATCTATCTCCAAATATAATATATGTAATTTTGTGAATGTAGAGGAATTAGATTAGATGAAATCAAACTCCATTGGGAAGCTTCGAAAAATAATTATATAAAATACTTTTTAAAAATTATAAAAGTAATTTACATCGAATAAAAAGGGGAATGGTGGGTTCACTGCCCAATGCACAAGAATAATCCCGTGCTACGAATGCAAGCAAATCAATATGAATGGCTTGTTTGATTTTAAGTTTATAGACTTAAATTAGAAAAAAAATTATAAAAAAATTTAAATAAAAATAAGTTTATTATAACATTACTTATGTTTAAAATTTTTTTTTAAAAACATAAGTTTGATTAGGTATTTAATGCTCCTAATCTCATTTCACCAACCCAAAACGCAACTCCATGCCTCCATTGAGAAAATGGTCTGACGCCCAAAATGAAGTTTCCAATAAGGGATGTGTGGAAAACATTTTTCCAAACATCAATTTAAAACCTAATGGCAGTTTTAATCCTCAATTTGAGCAATGATATTTGAGTTTGAAACCATATGAATACAAAAAGATGTTGAATATAGAGTTTTGATGATTCCAAACCAATATTCAAGAGATTGGAATGAAGATATTAAAGGAGCTCAAAATGTTTCAAGTGAAAAAGTTCTGAGTAATTTGTGCAAGATTTGTTGTAGGATCATTAGTTATGTTTAAATATGGGTAAAAGACTTTGATTTGATGAAAATATGTTTTAAAAACTTGATTTTATGTTAAATCATGAAATATTTAAAAAATACCCACTAACAGACGAAGTTTGAAAAGTTTACATTGAACTGTCATATTGGAAATTCGAACTTTAGTTTTGAAAATTCGAATTTCGAGTTAAAACTGAATAAGTCTGAAGAGATGCTTCTCTGACAGACGAATTTTGATTTTCCAAAATTCGAATTTTCATAAGTTTCTGAAAGAAGCTTTTGAGTAACAGATGAACTTTGGGTTTTAAACATTCAAATTTCAGACAAAATGAAACTTATGAGAATTGAAGAAATTCGTCTAAAACGATGTTAAAGTTCATCTGAAATCAAGATTATATTGAGTTTCAAAATTGCTCACTGACAGACAAACTTTGAACATGGAAATTCGAATTTCAGAAGTTAAAGTTGTGAGTCTGTTGAAATAATATGATGACATACGAAGGACTGTGTTTACAAATTCGAATTTTAAAGTAAGTCTGAAAAGAGGTCTCTCTGACAGACGAACTTCACTATTTGAAAATTCAAATTTCAAAGTAAATGAACTACTGTGCTTCTTGAGCATGTTACGGACAGACGAATTTTGGGGTTCCAAAATTCGAATTTCGAGGGCACTGTAGCAAATTGAAAATACTGTTCACACTTAATAGAAAAACTTTCTTCTTGAAAATTCGTATGTCACAACATGAAAACATTTTCTAAGTTTCAAAATTCGAATTTCACTTCATGAACAGACGAACTTCAGTATTTCAACGTTGGAAGCTTTAACCTTTGGTTCCTTCGAAATTCGTCTATTGACCAACCGAAATTCGAATTTCAGTATGTCAGAAGCATTAAATGCGATTGGTTAACGGATAGTTTTTCAGAGTAACCATTGGATAACTTCCCCAACGGATAGATTTTGTCTCTAACGAATAGCTGGGACCTAAATCTATAAATACAACATCATTTGAAGTTGTGGGTAACGAATCAAACTTTGTATATATTGAAATTCCGCCAAATCTTCTACTCAAAGCCTTTTACCCTCTTACTTCAATACTTGTACTTCAACTTTCATATTCACTCTATTCAAGAGAGTTTCATCTTTGTAAACAATCTAATCCTCATCTGGAAGATAGATTTACTTGTGAGAAGATATCACAAGGGATTGTAAAGCACTTTGTGAAAGTGCAGAAAGTGATTGAGTGAGCTCTAGAAAACAGAGCACTGACATTGTACTGTGGCATTTGCAATAAGTCCGTTGAATTCCTGCTGAATAGTGGAAAATCTCAAGTGATGTCTTGGGGACTGGACGTAGGTCAAGTGGAGAGACCGAACTAGGATAAATATCAGAGTTTTTCTTCTCTCTATCACTACTCTTTCATCTTACTGCTTTATACTCTGTTTTTCTGTCATACCTTGTTTTCTTCATTATTTTCACTTTGTGCAGAAAATTTCAAACTTCCCAATTCACTCCCCCTCTTGGGAAGTCAGCCTATCTAACAAGTGGTATTAGAGCCTGGATTCCCATTCAAAGGATCTCACAATCCGGGAATTAAAATGGCTGGTTTTGGAGAAAGCATATTACTAGAAGGGAACAATATAAATAGACCACCTGGCTTCAGTGGAGAGCACTATGGTTACTGGAAGATGAGAATGCAAATCTATCTCCAGTCAATCGATGTGGACATTTGGTCAGTCATTCAGAAGGTAGACTTTGTCCCAATGACTTTAGAAGATGATGTAAAGTACAGAGAAAAGCCAGAAGCTGAATGGAATGAGGAAGACAGAAGGAGAGTCTTGTTGAACTTCAAGGCAAAACACTGTCTAGTCAGTGCCTTGAATCAAGACGAATTCTACAGAGTCTCACAATGCTCCACTGCCAAGGAAATGTGGGACACCCTGCAGATTGCTCATGAAGGAACAACTGGAGTCAGGGAAAATAAACTGAATACCTGCATTGGAGAATATGAAAGTTTCAGAATGGCTGAAGGAGAAACTGTAAAAGAGTTACAAAAGAGATTCACTCTCATAGTGAATCAACTAAAGAGCCTGGGAAAGGAGTACACTCAAACAGAGAAAGTAAGGAAGATTCTCAGAGCTCTCCCTCTGGAATGGCAACCCAAAGTAACAGCAATAGAGGAAGCCAGGGGAGAATCAATGGCCTCTGTCACAGCTCTATTCAGCAGCCTTGAGGAATATGAAGGAAAAATGAAAGCTCTCAAGGAAGCTGGACAAGACAGAAAGAAGAACGGTCTTGCTCTCAAAGCTGCTGAAGAAAAGGAAGAAGAATCTGACGATGGAGATGAGCTGGATGAAGAAACTCTGGCTATGATGGTCAGAAAATTTGGAAGATTCTACAGCAAGAAGAGAAATAAGAAAATCTTCAAGAGAGAAGTAGCTGGAGACAGCAAGGAAGAAGTAAAAGAGCCTGTGACTTGCTATGAGTGCAAACAGTAGGAACACATCAAATAGGATTGTCCACAATTCCTTAAGAAGCAAGAGAAAGAAAAGAAAGCTGCTGACAAAGGCAAGAAGAAGAAAGCCTACATCTCATCAATATGGGGCAACAACTCAGATGAAGAAGAAGATGAAATTGCTAACATATGTCTGATGGCACTTGCCTCTGAAAAAGCTGAAATTTCATGTAGCAGTGATCAAGAAGAAGAGGTATATGAATCTGAACCTTCCTATTCTGAATTACTGGATGCATTTCATGAGCTGCATGATGAGTTTGTTAAAGTTGCTAAAGAACTGAAACTAGCTAAGAAAAAGATTAACAAACTAGAATCTCAAACCAACATCTCTGAAATTGCTCCTCTACTTATTGCTGAATCTGTCTGCTGTAAATCATGCACTGATCTAAAGCAAACCAATGAATATTTAGTGAAAAGCATGTCTAGACTTACTAGAGGTAAAGATATGTTGTTTGCTTTAATGGGGAGCCAAAGAATATCACAAGGGAAAGCTGGACTTGGCTATGATCCTTGTGTTGTAAAAGAAAATATTAGGAAAAAAAATCAGAATATATACATGAGATATTTTGTGCATGCTGAGAGCGATAGAAAGAAAAATTATATGTCACCTCACATTGAATCATATAATCAACCAAGGCATGCAAAACAAAAGTATTATTTTCATTGTTTTCTTCCGGCTTCCCAATCCAGCAGTCCCTTTACCACCTGTCATTTCTGTAACAAAAAGGGACATATTTCCAGTTCTTGTGCTATAAAGAAAAATGGACTTGACAGGAAGGTTAAATGGGTTCCCAAGGGTACATCTGTATCGAGGGAAAAGACTACTAACAGAAAAGGACATAAACAAATTTGGGTACCTAAAAGGAAAATATGAACCTTGTTTTGCAGGTCTATCTCAAAGCTAAAAGGAGCAACAAATGGTATATGGATAGTGTCTGCTCAAGCCACATGACCGGTGACAAGGAGAAGTTCATCACCCTTAGAGACAAGAAAGGAGGAAAGGTGACCTTTGGAGGTGATCAATATGGCAAAATAGTCGGTATTGGCATCGTGGGCAAAAATCCTGAAACATCCATTGAAGAGGTGCTGTTTGTGATTGGCCTTAACCACAATCTGTTAAGTGTGAGTCAGACATGTGATAGAGGAAACTGGGTGCTGTTTGACTCAAAGTTTTGCCTGGTCATCAGAAAAAGTGATCACAAAGTAATCCTTAAAGCTCAAAGGGATGGTAACTGCTATACTATTGATCTTGATGAACTTCCTCCCTTAGATTCTATTTGTTTGATTAGTTAGGATAATAATAGTTGGTTGTGGCATAGAAGATTAGCTCATGTTAATATGAATCAACTTTCTAAACTAGTTAAAAATGAGCTAGTCACTGGCCTACCTAAAATCTCTTTTGAAAAAGATAAAGAATGTGATGCATGCTTAAAAGGAAAACAAACTAAATCTTCTTTTAAATCCAAAAACGTAGTCACCATAACTAGACCACTTGAACTACTGCATATGGACTTAATTGGACCATCTAGGGTAAAAAGCCTTGGTGGTAATCTGTATGTGCTTGTAATTGTGGATGATTACTCTAGATTTACATGGACATTATTTCTTTCCTCTAAAATGATACCTTTGATGCATTTGTAACCTTAGCTAAGAAAGTGCAAAATGAGAAAGGTACTTCCATTGTGTCTATCAGGTCAGATCATGGAGGAGAGTTTGAAAACTCATACTTCCTGGAGTACTGCAATGAGCATGGAATTGATCACAACTTCTCAGCTCCAAGAACTCCTCAACATAATGGAGTAGTAGAAAGAAAGAACAGAACCATTGGAGAGATGACTAGAGCTATGCTGAATGAAAAGGAACTATCTCAAGTGTTTTGGGCTGATGCAATAAATACAGCAAGCTACATCATAAATAGAGCCTACATCAGACCAATCCTAGGGAAGACTCCTTATGAGCTGTACAAGAGAAGAAAGCCAAATCTGTCACATCTCCATGTGTTTGGATGCAAATGCTTCATTCACAATAATAGAAAGGAAAATCTGGGTAAGTTTGATGCCAAATCTGATGAAGGTATATTTCTGGGCTATTCTAGTAGAAGTAAAGCATATAGAGTTTTCAATAAAAAGTCTAAATTGGTAGAAGAATCTGTGCATGTAGTATTTATTGAAAATAAAACTGCTTCTAAACATGTTATTGATGAGGATGATCTTATTTCAAACTTTAAAAAGTTAGATATCTCTAATGAAGGTATAATTGACCCTCCAAAAATATCTGAATCTATTAATATAGAGGAAGATATTCAGAAGAGAGATTTTGAAGAAGAAAATAATGAAGAAATATCTCAAGAACTCCCTAGAGATTGGAGATATCAAAGGAATCATCCTGTTGATCAAGTGATAGGGAATGTTCAAAAGAGAGTTAAAATCAGAAAATAGTTAAGGGATCAAATGATTAATTATGCTTTCATATCACAAATTGAACATAAATGTATTGAGGAAGCCTTAACTGATGAGTACTGGATTCTAGTTATGCAGGATGAATTAAATCAGTTTAAAAGAAATCAAGTCTGGGATTTAGTGCCTAGACCCAAAAATCATCCTGTCATAGGTACCAAATGGGTTTTTAGAAATAAACTTGATGAATCAGGATCAATCATCAAAAACAAAGCTAGACTGGTTGCTAAAGGTTATTGCCACACCCAAAGTGCTACGCGGATGGCGCGGAGGTAAAGAAAAAGAGGGAAACCGGCCCACACGACGAGGGCCGGTTTCGAGGGAGTCGCCACCAAAATTTTGAGGGAAATTTTGGAAAACCGAAACAAAACCAAAAAGGATAAGGATGGTCTGCGAATCAGAGTTGGGTTCGGGAGTACGATTGTGAGTGAGGAAGGTGTTAGGCATCCCCACAACACCCGTTCTTAAGAACGGTTACCTTAGGTTGATTATGCAATTTTTATGGTTTTAAAAAAAATTATTTTGGTTGCCCTTTTATTATTCACATGCGAGAAAAAGGATAGAGAAGAAAGAAATTAAGAAAATTTGAAAAATTTGAAAAATAAAATAAATAAAATAAATTAAATTAAAATTGAGGATATTTAAGCAAAATGAGGAAAAGGAATTTAGAAAATAAATTGAGAAATATTTATTAAATTAAGGAAAAAAACACCAAATAAATCAAAAAATATTTATTTATCTACTAAGGCGGACTTGGAAAAATAACTTGGTAAATATTTATTAAATCGAGAGAAAAAACACCAAATAAATAAGAAAATATTTATTTATATGCTAATTAAGAGAAAAAACACCAAATAAATCAGAAAATATTTATTTATTTACAAATGCGGACTTGGAACAATAAATTGGTAAATATTTACTAAATTAAGAGAAAAAACACCAAATAAATCAGAAAATATTTATTTATTTACAAAGGTGGACTTGACCCAGAATTAGAGTCTGGGGCCTACGTACTCTGCGATAGGGATCAAAGTCGACGTAGTTTAGACTAGAAATACGTGTCATTGGATTGGTATTTTTATTATATATATTCTTTGAAAATAGAGGTTTATAGAAAATAATTTATTTTTCCACAAAGAAAACAATCTTTAGAATTGATTTGTGTGTTTTAATTTGTAAAAGACAAATTAATTCCTATTATTTGCTCTTTTCATTTATTTATTTTTGGTTTAATCTATTTCTAAAAGAGAGTATATGTTTTTTTCTCAATTTAGAAAATATGATTAAAACTATGTGTGATTTTGAACACTTTATTTTGATTTGAAAAGGAAATGTTTGAAATTAATTTTATTTTTACATAATAAAATCAATTGGCTTATGTGGCGACTTTATCACTCACAATGTACAATTGATACCTAAATGTCCACGGTGATGCCACTCGAGACAAACAGGCATAAAGAGATTCGAAAGTAAACAAATAATAATTTTTTTTGTACAAATTATTGTCTTACTTTCCTTTTTTATTATAAGAATAAAAATAAATAAGATCCTTTTAACCCATTTATTTATAAAAAAAGAATTCAAAAATGTGATTATTACATACTTATTTTTTAGGAAAACTAATCAGCATATATGGTGACTTTATCACTCACAAGTTGCTGATTTAAGCTTACATGCTCACGATGTTATCACTCGGAGTAGAAAATACCAGAAGGAAAATTTTAAATGAAAATCAAACAGCAGATATAATGACTTAATTACTCATAATTTGTTGATTTACGCTTATATGCTCACGGTGTTGCCACTCGAGACAAAAGGTAAAAAAAACTTAAAGGATAAAATTGAAAAAAATGAAATCATTTTTATATTAAATTAAAAAAAATAAATACAATTATGGTTGCTTTATAAAAAGGAAAGCGGTAAAAAGAATTTAAAAACATGATTTTTATGTATATATTCATATATTATTTATTTTTATTTGTTTATTTGTTTTATTTTTTTATTTTTTAGAAAAAGAATCTATCAAGATCTGTGGTGACTTTATCACTCACAACTCGCTAATTAACACCTAAATGCCCACGGTGTTACCATTCAGAACATAAAGGCAAAAATAAAAATTTGAAATAAAAGGCTCTAATTGAGTCATTTATTTTTACTTTTAATAAATAAAAAAAACCATTGGTATTAAAAAATGAAAAAAATAATAATAATAAATAAATAAGATTTATCCAACGTTTAATACCATGACAACTCCTCACTCATGGTATAATTGGCTGACACTCTATAGGCTCACGGAGACTTGGTCCCTCGTGGCAAACTCTAAAGGCAAAAAGGAAAAAAAATCCATGATCAAATAAAAACTAAAATCAGAAATAAAAACCAAAATCAAATAAGATTTATCAATGTGTGTGTGTGCATGCTTAAATAATAATTTATTTTAACATAAAATTACAAGAAATAAAGAGAGGAAAATCAAACTGTATTCTCTTTTTGATTGCTCGTTACTTTGATGAAGGTGATTCATTCTTTTTTAGCTTGACTTCATGCTCCCATGATGATCAGATGGTGATCTCAGTACCTTGCAGCTCAACCTTTCTTCCCAAATCTCCTTCCCTTTTCCTCGGTTTCGCTCTTCCTGAGTTCTAGCTCACCCATCCATATGGCTCACATGTCCAGGAATGCCAATGAAAGAGCAAAGAAAGCACTAGTTGTTGTGATGATAATTCCCTTGAGAGCCAACTTAATTTAACAACTTCTTAATGCATTAAAAAAAAGCCAGATAAAGAACTTCCTTAATCATTAAGTCTTGGTAAGGTTCAGTAAACAAGTTTGATTAATATTGGCCCCCCATATTCTTGCATAATCACATGCAAAACATGAATGATTTAATAATATACCGAATGATGTTCAAATTGGAAATCAAACTCCACCAAAGACTGAAGCATAAGGCAGCAAGATCTTGTATGGGAAAGGCATTGAGTGGTTGTGAGAATGAAGATTAACAAAGTAGAAAACTTCCTAAGATTCCCATTAAGACATTAAGCCTACAAAATGCTCCCATAGCCCAATAATTCCCATCATGACCACCAAATAGGGACTCATATGATCAGGTTTGTTTAAGATGCTCGTCTATTTTTACAATCAAATCAAACATAAGAGAAATGTTCATATTCCTGGACAGGAGTCACAAGAAAATAGAACATCCAGAGACACTTGGATACACCATCGTAATATCAGATTTTGTAATGGAAGTGACAGCAAGCTAGATAAACAACAAAGATTGAAATCACTGTTTCATGGTTGCATTAGAAGATTTTAACTTTGAATAGAGAGTAGGAATTTATAAATAAAACCAGATCTATGGGATTAGGGGTCCACACCTCAATGAAATCCAGCATTGAAAAGAGACAGGAGCTCATCATCCAAACTCCATTATAACAGCAATCAATGTACACCAATGTAAGGTAGCCACAAGCTAAGGATTCCACAAAATCTTTGGGAGATGCTTTCACACAAAACAAACTAATCCTCTATTGAGCATTTTTCAAACACTTGACAGACGCACTCAAAAGTAAGTATTGAACATTGTAATTTTCCTGTTCTAAATGCTAGATACTAACCAGAAACTCAATCAGCACAACATCATATTTTGGTACACGCATAGCACATAGGACTAAAGGTTATCCAACTTTCCCCCCCAAATCACATTTCTCAACTAAAGCACCCAACTTTAAGCAGTAATTTGAGAAAATAGAACACTTAGAAGAATCAATTTTCCAACCTTGATAGAAGAGACCTGTAGATTCATGTTATATTGAAAGGTTAAAAACAACAACCAAAAAGAAGTTTGTCTCATGTCTAAGAATGACCAAAACTTTATACAATTTCAAGACCACGCCAGACTCCATCGATCATAGGCAAACCTACTAGCATACTAACTTTCGGGTAACCAAAGACCAAATAAGCAGCCATGTTTAACGGTTGACACAACTATAATACCTCAACGGCAAATAAACTAGGCAGACATTTTCTCGAAGCAAGGTGCATATATAACCAAACATTTTTTACACGAGGTACATACATAACTGAAAACCTCAACGTCATGCACTAAGAACAAAGTTATGGTAAACTAAATTTCTAAACCAAACAGCATCCAGATCTCAACTAAGCAGGCCTCTTCCAAAACATTTCATCGAGTGCCATTCAAGCATATTCGACAAATCCAAAACAGGGTACCATGTTTGGTGGAAGGTAACTCTTTCGAAGCGTATATATAAAATTATAAAATTATGCACCCAGACATCTTTTCTTTGTAAGGAAAAGCAGAACCAAAGCTAGCACAAACTACTTCTAGTGTGAACAGAAGAGAAAAGAAACACCATTTTCACCAAAATTATACCAAACGAAGAAAGATAAGATGGTCCCAATGGGAGACACAAACCTGTTTCCAGCACACAGAATGAGCCAATAATACAATTATACAGGCTACAAGCTAATAATAAGTTCCAATCCACAGGCAGTAAAACCGAGTGCACAAAATTTTTTTTGACGACCAGCAATTTGATTCTCAGATTCAATCTAATCCATTAGATGAAAGCATGAAATTCGAAACTATGGTTACCTCATTGATGCCTCTTGATCACCAACGCCGACTGCTACACGGTTCTTTCTGATCCCCTTCCTCTTTCGCTTCCTGCCCTCAGACTTTGAAGCTCTGACCTCCAGAGTTTCTCACCGCAAATCCTTCCTTTGTTTCCTTTCCCAGCTTCTCTTTGGATTTTCTTCACCTGAGCCCTAAGGGCTCCCTCGGTTTTCTGGTCTTGCCCCCACTCCCTCGCTGTCTCCCTCTGTCCGTGGCTCTCTCATCTCTCTACTTCTGGAGCTTCGTGGCCGAGTCCTGAAGCTCCCTCTGTTTCCTCGTCTGAACCCTAGGCTAGGCCTTCCTCTCTCTGGATCTCACTCGGCCTCCCTCTGCTTTCGTCCTCACGAGTCCTCTCCCGTGCTCTGTTTCCTCACCTTCGTGTCTTCGTCTCCCTCAGTTTCCTCCTCGGCCATCTCTCTGTTTCTGCCTCATGCCCGCGGTCCGCCTCGCCTCCACAGAACCCTAGCTCCCTCTTGGCTTTTCCTTCCTCGCGGTTCTCTCCCTTCTCGGTTCTCTGCTCCGAGCTCCCTCTTTTCTTTTCTCTTCCTCACGGCTTCCCCTCTTCCTCACGCTCCCTCTGCCTTCTCGGTCCCCTCTCCTTTTTCTTTTGCGTCCGAATCCCCCCTTTTCCCCTGTTTCTTCGGCCCCCTAAATCTCCATCGTGATCAGCTTTTTTTCCCTCACGCGTGCTCCCTCTCCCTTTTTCTTTCTTGCATGCTTCCCCCTGTTTCTTCGGCCTTGCGTGCTCCACTGTCAGCCTCCCTGCTCTGATTCTGCAGCTCCTCATCCTGACTCGTGCTTCAGCCTCAGGCCCTTTGGCTTAGGGCAAAATTGGGGGGAGTGAAACGCAAGGTGATGCCTACGTTTAACTCTTTTTTTTTGTTTATTTTTATTATTATTATTATTTATATAATAAAGGAAAATCCCTCTCTTTCCCCTTTTTCTCTTCTTTTTTTTTCTTTTCTTTTAACATTTTTTATAATTTAGTTATTCTAAGGTTAACTAAATTTAAGATTAAATGAATTTTTAGCTTTTAAGTTTCTTTATTATGTTTTTGAATCCCGAAAAAGATTGGATTTTTGAGAAATCAAACTAAAGGGGTATGATTTTGATCCTAAAAGAAAAGAATGAAGTTTTTTCTCTCTTTTTTTTTTATTTTTTGAGAATCCTAGAAGAAAGGAAATTAAATTTTGGTTTTTTAAAGAAAAGAAAAGAGATTGCATTTGGATGAGAATCCTAAAAGAAGGGAATATAAAAATCTTTTTTTTTTAAGACTAAAAGGTAGGGTTTTGATTTTTGAGAATCCTAAAAGGAAGGAAATAAATTTTTTGATTTTTGGTTTTTGATTTTTTTTTCTTTTTAAATCCTAAAGAAGAGGGATTTTTCTTCAATTTTTGAAAATATGCGTTCAAATTGAAATTAAAAAAAAATTGTGTCTTTTTTTTTTCTTTTTTCCTTCTTTTTCAATTTTTATATTTGTTGGTAGAAAACCCGGACAAAATACGGTGTTCACAGTTATAATCAAGAAGAGGGCATTGATTTTGAGGAAACCTTTGCTCCAGTAGCTAGATTGGAAGCAATTAGAATTTTGTTAGCATATGCATGCATGAAAAATATTTTGTTATATCAAATGGATGTGAAGTGTGCTTTTTTAAATGAATATATCATGGAAGAGGTTTATATAGATCAACCTCCAGGTTTTGAGGATTCTACAAAATCAAACCATGTGTATAAACTAAAGAAAGCTCTTTACGGTTTGTCGCAAGCCCCTAGAGCATGGTATGAAAGATTGAGTAATTTTCTAACTGAAAAGGGTTTTAACAGAGGAAAAGTAGATACCACTTTATTTACTAAGAAAGAAAATAAAGATATACTTATTGTTCAAATCTATGTTGATGACATTATATTTGGTGCTACTAATGAATCTCTTTGTAAGAATTTTTCTAAGTTAATGCAGGGGGAATTCGAAATGTTTATGATGGGTGAACTCAACTTCTTCCTTGGATTGCAAATCAAACAGTGCAATGATGGTATCTTCCTCAATCAATCCAAGTATATGAAGAAATTGCTGAAGAAGTTTGGAATGGAAAATACCAAGCCAATGGGGACACCTATGGCTACTACAACCAAACTGGACAGGATGAGAAAGGGAAAATGTTTGACATAACTCAGTATAGGAGAATGATTGGATCCCTGCTGTACTTAATTGCCAGCAGACCTGATATTATGTTTAGTGTCTGTATGTGTGCAAGGTTCCAATCATGTCCCAAAGAAACCCATGCAACTGCTGTGAAGAGAATCCTCAGATATCTTATTGGAACATCACATATGGGTCTTTGGTATCCAAAGGGCAATGGAGAAGATCTCAAAGGATACACTGATGTTGATTTTGTAAGATCCAAAACTGACAGAAAAAGCACAAGTGGAACTTGTCAGTTTCTTGGAGGATCCTTGGTTTCATGATTTAGCAAAAAGCAAAACAGTATGGCCCTATCCATGGCAGAAGCTGAGTATGTTGCAGCTGGAACCTGTTGTGCCCAAGTCATCTGGATGAAACAGCAACTTGAAGATCTTGAGGTTGAAATGAAGGAAATACCAATCATGTGTGACAATCAAAGTGCCATAAATATCACAAAGAATCCTGTCATGCATTCAAGGACAAAACATATTGAAGTTAGGCACCACTTCATAAGGGATCATGTTTTGAAAGGAGAAATCAAACTAGAGTACATCCCAACTAAAGATCAAGTAGCTGATATATTGACAAAGCCTCTATCAGAAGATAGACATTGTAAAATAAGAAGAGAATTGGGAATGGTAAATCCCAATGAGCTGTAAGTAAATCCGTGTGTAATTCTGTTTTTAGATTTTCAACATTGAATTAACTCTAACTTGAGCATCGGAGTGTGTTTAATTTAAGTTGCAGGTGCTCTTCATGAGATTCAATGCTGATAAATCTGAAAAATGGAGCTTACTAGAATGGAACAATCAAAAAGTGAAGAAAATGGCAAAAATTCTGAGTTTCTGGATCCATTCTGTAAGTTTTTAGAGTTGAAATTCGTATATTGATCGTGTGTTAGATGAACTTATGTGAAAAATTGAGTTTCTGATAAGGTCAGCATGGTCAACATTCGAATTTGGATACCCAACAGATGAACTTCAGCCTGTTATAAGTTGGAACAGTTCTCGGTGGTCCCTCAAAATTCATCTGTTGGACCTTCAAAATTCAAATTTTCAAGAACAAAAATTTCAAAGTTATGTTTGTCCAACACAATGATTATACTAATGTTTATCTCTTGACATACGAACGTTGGAAAACTTTCACAAAGTGGAGAAATTCGAATTTCTGACTTAAAATTCATCTGTTGAAACATGCTCCTCAATGTTGAAACCTTGAAAGATGAAGTTTTGTATGCTTAATTTGTCTGTTATTTGGTGATTTGTTTGCTGCTTGATGTTTGCTCTTGAAAATTTGAACTTTGTTGGAACAAAGTTCGTCTGTTCATCTTGTGTTGTTTAAACCAAGCCTCTGTCAGACGAACTTTCAGAAGAAAATTCGTTTGTCAGCAAGCTTTGCTGAATGGTTTAACTTGTAACAGCCTGAAGTTCAAATTTTGACCCCTCAAAATTTGTCTGTCAGGCTGTTACTTACATTAAAACTGACGGTTTTCATTTGAACAGACGCAACCATATTCCTATTCTCTCTGAGTCTGTTCTAATCCTCCATTTAATGCTCTTCAATTCTGGCCAAAAACCGTCATTTCCCACCGATTAAACTTCCTTTCGCATCCTTTAAACCCACTCTTTGCTCCATTCTGCAACATTCATCCGCGAAAATGGTAAGAGTTAAGAATCCTGAAGTTGGTAAAGGAGAGTCTCGTCCAAAGAGACCGGTCAAATCACAATATGCCTCCAAGGAAGGAAAAAAACTGAAGAGAAAGGCCGAATCCAATAAGGAAACTCCTTCCAAACGCCAGAAAACTACACCAAGAGGAGAATCAAAGAAAGCTGGACCTTCCTCATCGAAGAAAGCTGAACCTTCGGTCCCTGTTCCTGTTGCTGCTGAAAATGTTGCTTCCACTTCATCCTCAAGTACTGAATCTGGAGAATATGAGCTTACCACACTGCTATTATGGAGCACTCCACAGATTCAAGAGGAATACTCCACCAGGTTTGCTAATAAAAAGGTAATCAAGCCTCATTGTGTAAACTTAGAAGATTTCTTGGTCTCTAATAGTTTTGATGCTGGAATATGGATGTTGAGATACAAGAATCTGTTGGAAGTATTGGAGAGATATGATGATGAAGTGATTAAAACTTGGTATGCCTCCCTAAAGTACAATAGCAAGAAGAAAAAGTGGGAGGTTAATCTGAGATCAAGGACCATCTGGCTCTCAGATGAAACCTTGAATGAAGTGCTGGAAATCCCAGGACAAGATGGCCTCAAGATTGACATCACTGCCTCTGGATACATGGATGAGGCATATACTGCTGATGAAGAAGGTGGCCCCTTTCTGAACTACAAGGAGAGCACAATTCTGAGAACATTGTTCAGAAGAAGGGAAAACTGGCCATCCATAAACGTGTTGAAGCCCACAGACCTCAGTGCTCAAGTGAGGATCCTACACTACATAGTGTCTAGGATCATATTCAACAAAGGAGGCAGCTTCAATCTGATAACAAGGGCAGAGGCACATGTCATGGCAGCTATCATGCGTGGAAAATTGATCAACATGGGATACATCATACTTCAACGCATGATCAAGGCAAGAGATCAGAGGAAGGACTCCACACTCCCCTATACAGCTATCATTTCCAGAATTCTGCAGTATGCTAGGATTCAGCATCTTGAGAAGGGGAAAGGGAAACCCACTGAGATCTTCAAGGAGGAAGAACTTCAGAGAATGGGAATTGAAAGGAGTGAAGGAAGATGGATTGGAAAAGGAGCAGGAAGAACTGAAGATCTATTCTTTGTTGAAGTGCCTCCCTACAGCAAGAGGGTACTTCTGAGGCTCCTGCCAGACCTACTCCTCAGCCCTCTGTGCCTGTCCCATCTACCTCCAAGCCCACTCACATTCCATCCACTTCCTCCTCTCGTGCCAAGCCAACCAAGATCACTGAGTTGTATGACAACCTGTCTACACTCATTCTTAGCATCAGGAATGAGCAAAATGCCAAATTTGCTCATCTGCAAGATCAGATTCATCAGTTGGCAAAGAACATGAAAGTGCAATTCCTACCACATCAGCTCCACCTCAGCCAGGGTTCTCTACGCCTGTTCAGTCTCCAACCCCTGAGCCTCCAAGCCCCTTTGAGATAGCCTCTTCTGAGCATGAAGATGTAGATGGTGCTAAGCCTGCTGGTGCAATGAGGACACCTAGTCCTGGTCCACCCTTGGACTATGGTTTGGAAGAAGAAGGACCTCAGGAAACAGGCCCTCATGAGCCCATACCAGAAGATGCTCATGATTCAATTATTTCCATTCAAGAATCTGAGCAAGTTGAAAGACTAGTGGCAGCCATTTCCACTTCTTCAATACAGGAGGGTGCCAGCAATGAAGAGAGAAGTGCATGTTGTTGATTATGAAGCCATTGCTCGCAATGCTCTCTTGCAAGCTCAGAGAAGAAGGCTTGAGGAAATGTTTCGTTCGGATGAACCAGCCCCTCCTTCTCTCGCTGCTTATGGACTTTCAGAGGAACAGAGAGCTCAATTGGCTCTTTCCAAGCAGGCAATGCAGGAGTTGCTTGAGGTCTCTGATGATGATAAAGAGCCAAGTCCTGAGCCTTCTGAGCCTCCTGCACCAGTTGAACTAGAAATCTCATTTGCTCCTGTGCCTCTCAAAGCTATTCCAGTCTCTCAGATCCCTCCTCCGATTGATTTTGTTGGCCTTCCTGATGATGCCAAAAAGGGGGAGAAGAAGAAGCAAACTGGAAAATCTACTGCTGAGCCATCTAGGAAGACGTACAGCAAGAAGACCAAGCCAAAGAAGAAGTGATGGAAGGATTGCTTAGAACTTAGGCTTGAATCCTCTTGTTATGCTATATTTTGTTTCAGATGCTGTTTGTTTGATGATTGTACTTTGTTTTGAAATTGGTTTTTGAAGTACTTTTTACTTTAATTGGTTTCTATAAAGCAACATTTAATGAAATGAATGAATTCCTTGGTTGCAATGATTTGTACTTATCACTTCTTGAATCTCTTCACTGATGTGCTATATATGATATCTTTTGAAATATAATGCATATGTTGAGGGGTAGCTTGCTAAAGTAAACCCAAGTACTAATCCAGTTTGAAAGTTATTTTGTCATCATCAAAAAGGGGGAGAATGTTGAATCTAGAGTTTTGATGATTCCAAACCAACATTCAAGAGATTGGAATGAAGATATTAAAGGAGCTCAAAATGTTTCAAGTGAAAAAGTTCTGAGTAATTTGTGCAAGATTTGTTGTAGGATCATTAGTTATGTTTAAATATGGGTAAAAGACTTTGATTTGATGAAAAGATGTTTTAAAAACTTGATTTTATGTTAAATCATGAAATATTTGAAAAATACCCACCAACAGACGAAGTTTGAAAAGTTTACATTGAACTGTCATATTGGAAATTCGAACTTTGACTTTGAAAATTCGAATTTTGAGTTAAAACTGAATAAGTCTGAAGAGATGCTTCTCTGATAGACGAATTTTGATTTTCCAAAATTCGAATTTTTATAAGTGTCTGAAAGAAGCTTTTAAGCAAGAAACGAACTTTAGGTTTTGAACATTCGAATTTCAGACAAAATGAAACTTATGAAAACTGAAGAAATTCGTCTAAAACAATGTTAGAGTTCATCTGAAATCAAGATTATATTGAGTTTCAAAATTGCTCACTGACAGACGAACTTTGAACATGGAAATTCGAATTTCAGAAGCTAAAGTTGTGAGTCTGTTGAAATGATATGATGACATACGAAAGACTGTGTTTACAAATTCGAATTTTAAAGTAAGTCTGAAAAGAGGTCTCTCTGACAGACGAACTTCACTCTTTGAAAATTCAAATTTCAAAGTAAATGAACTACTGTGCTTCTTGAGCATGCTACAGACAGACGAATTTTGGGGTTCCAAAATTCGAATTTCGAGGGCACTGTAGCAAATTGAAAATACTGTTCACACTTAACAGAAAAACTTTCTTCTTGAAAATTTGTATGTCACAACATGAAAACATTTTCCAAGTTTCAAAATTTGAATTTCACTTCATGAACAGACGAACTTCAGTATTTCAACGTTGGAAGCTTTAACCTTCGGTTCATTCGAAATTCGTCTATTGACCAACCGAAATTCGAATTTCAGTATGTCAGAAGCATTAAATGCGATTGGTTAACGGATAGTTTTTCAGAGTAACCATTGGATAACTTCCCCAACGGATAGATTTTGTCTCTAACGAATAGCTGGGACCTAAATCTATAAATACAACATCATTTGAAGTTGTGGGTAACGAATCAAACTTTGTATATACTGAAATTCTGCCAAATCTTCTACTCAAAGCCTTTTACCCTCTTACTTTAATACTTGTACTTCAACTTTCATATTCACTCTATTCAAGAGAGTTTCATCTTTGTAAACAATCTAATTTTCATCTAGAAGATAGATTTACTTGTGAGGAGATATCACAAGAGATTGTAAAGCACTTTGTGAAAGTGCAAAAAGTGATTGAGTGAGCTCTAGAAAACAGAGTACTGACATTGTACTGTGACATTTGCAAGAAGCCCGTTGAATTCTTGCTAAATAGTGAAAAATCTCAAGTGGTATCTTGGAGACTGGACGTAGGTCAAGTGGAGAGACCGAACCAGGATAAATATCAGAGTTTTTCTTCTCTCTATCACTACTCTTTCATCTTACTGCTTTATACTCTATTTTTCTGTCATACCTTACTTTTTTCATTGTTTTCACTTTGTGCAGAAAATTTCAAACTTCCCAATTCACCCCCCCTCTTGGGAAGTCAGCCTATCTAACAAAAGATGCCTTCAGGAAAGTTTCACGATGCAGCTCAATCCGTATAAGTTAGAGCTTAAAGTGATGATTAGATAATGGGTGATTAGAACCAAAAGACATGCACTAATGCTTTGTTTGTAATGAGGAGAAAATAGGGGAAGAGTAATACTATGAAGGAAAATAAGGAGGAATCTAGATAAAGGGATATCTAGGTTTTTTCTTGTTTTCTTCCCATACTATGAGAAAAAATAAGAAAAAATCTAAACAAAAAGATATCTAGATTCTTTCTTATTTTTTCTTTAGATCTCCCTCTCCTCCCTATTTTTCCCTCACCAAATGGAGGGTAAGGGTGATTGACTTATAAGTTATCACACAACCGAAGCCCATGGATAATGGTTTTAGAAAGAAGCATTTCCCTTAGGTCCGATCCAATTGTATCATTCTCACATCTGATATAGCCCTAGATAGCATGTGAATTAGTGACCACATCCTTCTGACATGCAATATAAGCAACAATTAATTGGTGGTTATCTTTATTCTCACTCCGATATATATTATAAGATATTTTATATGATGAGTTTTTAGTCTAAAATATAGGATATTAGATTTTTTTTCTATTTTACTTTTATCTTTAATATTTCTATACTTCTCATTTATAACCTTATAATGATAATAGAACGTGATATTTAATAAGGGTAAAAATAAAAAATATGTGTACTTTTTTGCATTAATTTGAGATAACAAAATAATTTTTTTAATATATATATAATTTATATAAAATGACTTATAATGTGAATTGGAGGAAGTAACAACTTCTTGTAAATAGCCTTCGCCATAATCCCAATTCCATCCTAGGCATGGTTGGGACATCACTGCCATCCATCCCGTATGATTTGTTAGACATAATTTAAATACTATGTCCCAAAAAGTTCTTAAAGTGTATATAAGACAAAACTAAGGTAAGATTTTGGAAGGAAAACTAGGTAGATTTAAATATTAAAATTATTTAATTAATTAATTTAATATTTAAAAGCACGTAGCAACCATAATTGCAGAAGAGCTTTCATCTCGCATGGTGGATAAGTTTGTTAAAAAAAAAAAAAGAAACTAACCCTATATTTGGAAGTTTATTTTATGATAAAATATAATGGAATGAGATGGCCAAATGAATTAGATAATTGTTTGGATGAAACTTTTATAAGGGTCCCAAGTTATTCATAATCATCCAAAATCTAATTTTTTTTTTCAAATTGGGGGACAAGAATTGAATAACTTGACATTAATAATTTAATATAACAATTATAAAATTATTCTAACCATATTAAAACATATTATTATATCTCTTATATATCTATACATATAATTTAATCTTTTTTTCTTCTGCCTTTGTATTGCATACCCAACTAAAACTTTTTTATTCAAAGTCATTAAACTATATAAAGTATGAAACTTTATATATATATATATATAAGTAAATCACGTTATAAATATAACTTGCAAATTATATTATATATATTACATAATTTCCAAATTATATATATATATATCTGCCATCTGCAGTAGCTTCCTGGCAAGATCATTTTGATCAAATTGGGATGTTTCAAGTTTGAAAGGTAGTATATTATGAGAAAATTATTTTATATATATATAAGACATAATTTTTTAGAGATATATATATATGTATGTACCATAGTTTAATCTCTGTAATATGCATGCTAATATAAATCAATGATTCACTATTTTTAGTTTTTTTTTATGCAAAATTGTTTGAAATTTTTGAAGAACATTATGTCTTTCATAATTCAAAATAATTTCACCTTTTTCATCTAAATTAATTTATAAGGATATTATTGGAAAAAGATGTTATAGTTCATTTGTAATACCTTAACTTACTAGGCTTTTAATCATATTTCATATATCTAGCGGAAAGAATTAAAAACCTAGAACAATTAAAATTTTAAACTTTTCAAAATTAGGTTACTCAAAAGACAATAACTTAACTAAAAGTTTACTTTAATTAATAAAAATCAAGTCAATCATACTGTAATTATCTGACTGTTGTTCCAGAACATATCAGCATAATTCAATACATTTATTCTAATATAAAATAATATCTTCCAGCCTGCTTCCTCTTACTTAACCACCTCTTTGCCTTTACCTTTGTTTGTGCTTGGCCCTAACATTGTTAGTCATTTGGTGTGAGATTTGGGAAAATCTCAGTAGTATATATATTCATTCATACAAATCATGCTCATAATCAGGTAATTATGCAAACAACCAAATAACTCATATCCCCCTTAAATAAAATTTCGTCCTCAAAATTTAAAACATACCTTAGTACCTCTTATTTCCCAATTTTCCATACCATTTTTTTTACCAGAGAAATACTTTTACTTCTTACTTGTTTGACTTATTAGTCAATATTTTACTCTGGTATCTTACTTATTTATGGCATTTGAAAGGTCTGGTTCATACTTTTTGAACTGAGAATTATGAGAACATCATAAACTATCTTTATTTTAGGGGTATAGGAAATTTCTATTCATAACATCCTTATTCTTACTTCCATAATTTTCTCTTATCTTGTTCATACTATACTCTCTTTATTGGCACCAGACATCATTCATTTCTCTTTTTTCATAACTTTAGGCTATCTACATGAATAATCTTTCTACTAAGGCATAAGCTCATCTTATCAGCTTTGTCTAGATAACACTTACAAAGTCGTCGTATCTTTCTTTTTATTCTACGTTCTGTGCCTCAAGTTCAACTTTTCTTTTATCTCATAATTACTTGAGGATATTTTGATCTCAAACACTTCTATGGTAATACCATAGATAACTTATGCTAGCTATAACAACTTTTAGTCACTCTATTTCTTGAAAGCATTACTTACCGCTGCTATAAGTGGAAACAGGCTTTTCATAAAAATTATCATATAAAACTTTGGCTATTACCTACCACTCAACCCTGTTACATTACTCGTACCATGATCCAACACTTACTTTCATCATTATAGACCCTTAGGGTCATTATTGGATCATGATTAATTATCTCAGGGGAGGAGGTTTAACTTCTTTAGCTCATAAAAACTCATTTCATAATCCATTTCCCACAAAAGCTTTCTCTTCTAACTAAGCGGCAAGACAACTTGAGAGAAATTTTTTTCAGAACTTCTTGCTAAACTCAGAGACCTTTCATCTCTATTAGTGTTCGGTCTCTCCCATTTCATAACTTTACTTGCTTTACTAGGATCTACTGTGATTCATATGGGAGATTCTGTAACCTACTAATCTAACTTCTTGGAGCCCAGCTCCCATCTACTAAGTTCAGCAAGCTTTTTCTTTAATTGCATTGCAAAAATTCTCAGTTGTCTTTCATGCTCCTTTAAATATTTAGAGTACTTTTAACACATCATCCCAGAGAATCACAATAAATTGCTCATACTTTTATTCATGTAGCCTAATAGGTGCCTTAGTATGACTAATTGGTATTATCCTGATTCATAGTGACCAATTTTTAACTATCAGCACATCTTTCTTACTTTTTAATACTTCCCAATAGGTTACTCATCATACAATTTCCCTCACCACGCTTAACTGTAAAGTGTTGAGGGGTACTGCTGCACTCTTGCCATTCTTGGACTTAGAGAATGCAGCATTGGGCTTCCTTTTAAGCCATAACTCATCTGTGTGACATCTGGGTAATTTACTGCTTTTAACTCTAGGACATTCAATCCCAATACTCATACTACTTCTTTTTACTTTAGCCTTTACTAGCTTAGAGATTCATCTTACCACTATGACTTTACATATAAACATACCCTTGAACCTTGTACTCTATTCCTCCTATCATAGCCTTTAAGATCATTTGGTTCTTTGTGAGTCGAGGTCTAAATAATATTAAAGCAGTGGTTATTCACTCTTTGCTCTTCAACATTACTACTATGTCTATTCTTATATATAACTTTTCTTAGCTATTCAACTAAGGTCAATCAGTAGTCAAGCAATTTAAGGAAAACTTTTCTACCTTTCGAAAGTCTCTTGCTAGCCTAGTTAGGATCTAGTCTCGACCTCTCACCATTACTCATTCTTACTCAATTGGGCATCACCCCAAGAGCCACTTTCCATTACTTTGCCTTAGCGACTCATCTGACAGAGGATTTCATCTCTTCACTCAATTGGGCTTCTCCTCAAGAGCTACCTCTCATCTGCCTTGCCTCGGCTGCTTTTATCATATGGAGGATTTCATCTCTTTACTCAATTGGGCTTCTTCCCAAGAGCTACCTCCCTTTTTCATCTCCTTGGCAACTAATGGAAGATTTCATTCATTGTGAGATCTTTCGGTCAAGAACTTTCTTTTTGCTAGATTTCAAACTAAGCTCAGCAATCCACTATCTCAAGGTTTCATAGTTCTCTAATTGCTTGCTACTATTTTCACCTTAGGCTAATACTTTATACCTTAGATTTATATCTCATGTCTTAAACATCACAAATCCATTACTAACTTTTCGTTATAGAGGCATTAAATCCTTATCAAACTTTCATGTCTGTTCTTTACATCCTCTTTCAAGCATTTCTCAGCTTGAGCTGTCCAAAATAACATTTAACTTAATCTCAACACATGGAACATCTTCAAGGGGTAGGCAATATCATCATCTTGTTCTTACAATCTGGAAGGAGATTATCTATAAAAACCTAATTGATGTCAATGCTCACATTACTACTAGGAAAAGGCATACAACTTATTTTTATTGCTACAGTGCTTATTTAGACAGATAATGGAGATTATAGCCTTATTTCTCATCAAGACATGCCCATATAACTTATATAACAGTGGCTTCCAGACCCAACTTCTTAGCATAGCTACAGGATTCGGCTTGCACCTAAATCATACATTTACTAAGATCAAGTGACTTATAGGCCTTATACTGAGATTAGCACAAAGACTTTATCCTGTACGTATGGTTTGGAGTTGGCCACCTCCATAGTACTGTCACATGTATAATATCCTGACTCTTTACACTTGAAGCACACATTTTTCATTGCTAAGCATAGCCTTTTGCAATGAGCCTTTCCGCATTCTTAAAAACAAGAGCTGGCTTACTCAATTGTCTTCTCTGTGCTTATTGCCTTGCTTCTTGAATCCCATGCTATTCCATGGCTTCTTATCATATTGATCGGATGTGTTGGAGTACATACTTGTGACTCAGACTATTTTTTATTAATTCGATTCACTTCAATTACTGAACTAAAAGTCTGAAGCTACATTGAGATAACTCTTCTTTTATGGCTAGCTTTAAGCCCCTTTCCAGCTTCTCTATCCTCCGTCACTTATCAACATATTGTTGAAGGAAGATTGGGTATCAAGCCAATTGATTGTACCTTGCTACATATTCAATGACTGACTCATTCTCATCTTAGCTAATCATTACAATTCTGCTTCCTTTTCATCTTTTAAAGACTAAGGAAAATACTTCTTATAGAACTATCCTATAAATATTTCCCAAGTCATTAAAGTGCCCTTTATCTGATAAACTTATTCCGTGTTCTACCACCATCGGTTAGCCTCTTTTAGCATTAGGCTTCCATTTTCGATGTGTAGCCCATTATCTTGGAAATCTTTTCAGGGCTCACAATCTACTTTTTGGCAACTTTCTGGGCCATCTTAGCATTAACGAATGGAAGCTAATACTTTCTAAACTGTGCAATCACATGTTAATGGTTAGTGAACTCATCTGATTGCCTTCTAGCTTATCCTGTAGAACCTACTAATTTACTTGAGGCTACTGCGGTATAAGCAGAAACCTTAAGGGCTCTAGCTTTTCCCTTATTGTCTTAGAGCATTAACTATCTCTTGTAGTTACTCAATAATCCTCTACTGTTAATCTAGATGATAAATGATCACTTGCAAGGGATTTAGACCAAGAGTACATTCATTTACTGTTACCGGAGTCATTTTAGAGGTATGTGCTTGTATTGTCAGCCTTTGCTGAGCACCTCTTTGTATCTTAATGACTCTTATTTTGCAATTAATAATTGTGATTAATAACAACTTGACTCCGTAATTACATTAACTACTACTTCATTATGCCATCACTGGTAAGAACTTATCATCATATCTCAACCCTTGGTCTTTTAATTTTACTATTCTTAAGTCAACATCTTGCAGTATATACACTATTATACTTCATTCATGTTTATTGTCATGACAGTGGCTTATAAAGCTCAAGTACTATTGTTAGACTTAGCATTGCCATTTGTTATCTCTATTGGATCTTCCTCTAGATTCTCATTAGAGACTTCTACTATCTCAACCTTTTTTCATGATAGCATTCTACTTGGAGCATTTAGGCAATGACACAATCTTTTAGAGTGTGAAACACTCAACCTTGAGGGAAACTTCTTGATACTGTTCCAGAACTCTTGACCCGATATGGCATCAAGTACTAGCTCAACCCATTCACTTGCAGGGAGTTTAAAATCATAATGCCCTTCTAAGCATCTCTTTGACTTCTAGTACCGTACCAAGGAAATCTAAAATTGAATATATCTTCCGAAATCCATCATGATATTTATTGTGCATAGCTTTAATAATCCTTTGGATTTGGAGTGCTTGGTTTAGTTGGAAAAAGATACCTACTTAATCCAAATAGTACAGTTAGCCCAAACTTGCTTATTATAACTCATGAGCTAACCTACATTTTCCCTAGAGGTGTGCTTTCTTACTTTTGGCAGAACTATACATGAAGGGATCAATACTATGGGTCGCTTCTTGGATTCAGGCAATCTTTTCATTTAATGACTACTATATGGCTGTTATTACTGGAAAATTTTGTTGGATCCTATATCATCCCTTATAGGATCTTGATTAGGCTCAGGTCAAATTCCTGCACTTTGGGTAATACTCATCTTTTTTTTTTTAACTTATCTTCTTTTATACATTAGTTTCCCCCATTGATTTTTTTCATAACTATCATTTATTCCTTATTGGCCTCTTACATTCATTACTAAAAATAACTTGCCACTGATCTCATTTTCTAGGTAGGATACTTGCTTTTATACTCATTAGCAACCTACCATCACGTCTCTGCGCTATATTCTAGCCAGTGGCTTGGCATTAGAGAAAAGCCTTAGGTAAACATTCATACTAGCTGCGGATTAATGAGGTTTTATATCTTTCTAAAATTATCCTAGGCCATCCTTTTTCAGAGAACTATTAGAACTATAGCGCTCATCAATCTTTCTCATCATCTTATACTCTTTAGAGGTCTATTATAACCTCACAATTGGTCTACTGCGACCATGAAATCTGCTGTAATCTCTGAGCCCTACTAGGATCCTCTGTGATCCTACATCATCTCTTTACTAATAGGATCTAACTACAATCAAACTCTGAAAAGATTCAAAACATAAGGATAATGCACTTTGTAAAATATCCTCAACTAATCCAGTAACTATCATAAGATATCCTTAAGACTAATCTCATATGCCACTGAAACAATCTTAGGCCAGATTTTTTAAAGGAAATATATCTTATATTCAAGGGAAAACTCTAACTAAGAGGATTATTATCCTCTCTCATTGCAAAGATTTGCTCAGATCTTTGCTCTGATACCAAAAATGTAACACCTTAACTTACCAGGCTTTTAATCATATTTCATATATCTAACGGAAAGAATTAAAAACCTAGAACAATTAAACTTTTCAAAATTAGGTTGCTCAAAAGACAATAACTTAACTAAAAGTTTACTTTAATTAATAAAAATCAAGTCAATCATACTGTAATTATCTGACTGTTGTTCCAGAACATATCAGCATAATTCAATACATTTATTCTAATATAAAATAATATCTTCCAGCCTGCTTCCTCTTACTTAACCACCTCTTTGCCTTTACCTTTGTTTGTGCTTGGCCCTAACATTGTTAGTCATTTGGTGTGAGATTTGGGAAAATCTCAGTAGTATATATATTCATTCATACAAATCATGCTCATAATCAGGTAATTATGCAAACAACCAAATAACTCATATTTCATGCATCTATAAAAATCTCAAGAGAGTTTCCTCTTAATACTAGACATCCATAGCATTTCAAAACATTTATATATAAACAACTCATCCAATAATATCACATAACATCCATAATTAATTCACAGAAAATGCATGAAATAAATAATATACTACCTCCACCGAAAAGTATCCTGAGCTAAGCAGCTTGTCTTCCTTCTTGAATTTTTTTAAGTACCTTACTTAAAGCTAACCTTCTTTTCTTTTCCTTCTCTTTTACTCACACTCTCTTTCTCTCCCTCGGCTTTCTCTTTCTCTACTTACTCCCAACTCTCACTCTCAACTAGTGATGTGTTGAAATGAAGAAATGGGAGGGGTATTTATAGTGTTGATGTCTTGACCAACAAGTGACATCAATTCATTGTGTACTTTCATTCAATGTTTACTCATCATAATTCAATGTAACTCATTAAAACTACTATTTATTGTATACATTCATTCAGTGTATACTCATAAGAATTCAATGTAACTCATTGAAACCACTATTTATTGTATACATTCATTCAGTGTATACTCATAAGAATTCAATGTAACTCATTGAAACCACTATTTATTACATACCTTCATTCAGTGTATACTCATCAGAATTCAATGTAACTCATTGAAACTACTATTTATTATATACCTCTATTCATTGTATGCTCATCAGAATTCAATATAACTCATTGAAACTACTATTTATTGTATATCTTCATTCAGTGTATGCTCATTAGAATTTAATGTAACTTATTGAAATCATAATTCATTGTATATCTTTATTCAGTGTATATCTTCATTCCTCATATTCTAAACATAAACCGTATTAAAAATCATATATGGAAATTTATGGATATTACATCATTCACTTTCATTCATTTTATAATAACTCTCAAACAATGATTAAATATATGAAACTATTCCTTTTCATTATAAAACTCCCAAATGAAACATTTCACTCTATTCTATTAATGATTATTCCATTCGATTCTATTAATGATCATTTTATTCCATTCCATACAAGATTCCCAAACACATGCGAGATACAGATTCAAAGATTAATTTTAGATTCTTTTAGTTGATCCTAAGAGATACTTCACTTAGTCAACCAAGAGAATATAGATTCAATCTTTGGAGGGTTGATAATGGAGTTTTCAAAAGAATTGTTTAGCCAATGATGGATTTCTGGTTATAAAATAAATTAAAGAACTTTGACAATATATAAAATATAAAACCTATAATAAATCATATAATTTATGAATTATGAATAGTGTGTTTATTTCTCATATTCTATGCAATGCATATAATCCATATTTAGCTCTGCATATTTTATTTCACTACACCAAAAATGGGATTTTTTTGCGGTTATTTTGGTCTTTATTGGCGGTTTAAAACCGCCAACTATTTGAGCGCCGATATAAGGGGTAACTTTTGTTGGCGGTAATTAACCGCCAACAAAAGGTATATTTTTTAATAAAATATTTACCTTTTGTTGGCGGTTGTTTGAAATAACCGCCAACAAAAATAGACTTTTATTGGCGGTTATTTCAAATAACCGCCAATAAAGGGTCAATTTTTTATTAAAAATAACATTTCTTGGCGGTTATTTGAAATAACCGCCAACAAAGGGTAATTTATTTTTTTTTAAAAAAAGTAATAACAACTACAATCATCCTTAATAAGTAATCCAGAATTATCCAAAAGTCAAAAAAATATACAACATAAATTATAGATAGATCAAATTGAAATTTTACATAATCACATCGTAACAAAAAAATCAAAATCAAAAAGAAGAAGAAAAAATTTTGCCACAGAATCAATATTTATACCTTAAGTCATAAAAAATTACAAGCTTTAAAATTTCTTCCATCTTCAAGATTCATTTTCTTGCTTCAAAGCCAAGATGATATGAGAGAGGATGAAGCCGTCGGTGGAGGTAGACACAGACATTGTAGTCAGCGAAGAAGGCAGTGGACAAAGTCACCGATGAAGAAGAAGCTTGTAATCTGTTGGTGTCAAGATGAGATGTGGACCATGCTTCGAGTTTTGTACAAAATCTTGACCAAGCTTTGAAAATCTTGACTGAGGGAGAAGAGAATAAAAGAAAATAGAAAAGGAGAGAATGATAAAATTTGATTAAAAGAGTAAGAACGACGATCTGAATCTGATGAAAGAGGAAGAAGACATGTAAGGGAGAGAGAGCTTACAGATCAAAGAAGAAAGAGATTGGGTGTGGAGAGAGAAAGAGAGGGAACGAAAGTGATTAGGTGTGGAGAGAGAAAAAATTCAAATATATGAAAGTGATGGAGTTTGATGCGTGACATGAAAATGTATGAGTAGATGTAGAAAGAGATGTGTTAAGGAAAGAGATGAAAAGAAAGAAAGGCCGTCAGATCTTTTTTATCAATGGTTATAAATATTGATCCGTGGCTTACTTACTGATCCGTGCCTTATGTTTTTTTTTTTAAAAAAGTTGTAAAAACTTTTCTTGGCGGTTCTTTAAATAACCGCAAAGAAAAGTCAGACTTTTCTTTGCGGTTATTTATAGAACCGCAAAGAAAAGCCCCCGCGTCGTTTTTGTTGGCGGTTCTCCAAATAACCACCAAGAAAAGGTGAGAATTTTATTGGCGGTTATTTCTAGAACCGCCAACAAAAACTATGCGAGGCTTTTCTTTGCGGTTATTTGAAGAACCGTCAAGAAAAGCTTCCGCATCATTTTTATTGACGTTTTCTCCTATAACCGCCAACTATTAAGCGCTAAGAAAGGTTATTTTTGGCGTAGTGTTTCTTGTGTTTTTCTTTTTGTTTGTGTGACACACTTCAACATTCGTTCAATTAAGAAAATCTGAATTATCTGAGAATAATCACTCTCCACATACCAATGTATTGAGAGATGGAAATTATAAAAGGAAAGTGGGATGCTTGCTACCTATTATAAATTTCTTTAGCTTTTTTTTTTTACATGTAATTTCTTCCGTCATGATATAATCCATATTTAATTAACAAAGAAATATAAATATTTATTTTTATTAGGAGATAACTATTTGACCTTTAATTCATCATCTCTCTTTATTATATTCAAATTCTTGTAACACGTCTCAAATTGATCTGTTGAAAGAAATTAATTGGCCAAATAGGCAAATACGTTTAATTTGATCAATATAAGATAAACTCTATACTAATATACTCCTTCCTATTTGCAAAAATTACCACTTAGCAGTTTTGTAATTTTTTAAAATATTTATTATTTTAATATTTCAATGAAGTATTAATTATATTTTTTATTATTTTACCCTTCATTAGCATAAAATTGAGCATTTAAGGGAATATTTAAATCAATAACATTTTAATAAAATTCTATTAAATTTTGTAACAATCTAAATTATTTAATAATTTTTTGTCTATATCAAAATTAATAAAAATGATATTTTTCGCGAATTGAAAGGAGTACGTATTTTTCATAAATCATGAACACGGAAGCCTACATCTGGCCTAAAAACTCCCTTGAGAAGTTACGCCCAAAGCATAAGGATTAGGAGAGGAACTTGAGCCACCCTAGAAGAGGTGACTTGCCCATCCTGGAAATTTATTGCTCATTTGTACTATAATGCATACTTCTTGTATGACGCTAATATATTTTTTTTACTTTTTTTAGTCAGCCGTTAGTTTCTTTCCATTAATATAATTAGGTAGGTAGATCCGTAGATGTCAAATCTTATAAGTTTTATTATATATATATATATATATTAATGATTTTGTGTTTCTAATTTAAAAACAATGTTTATTTATTTCATTTAAATTAAAAATAAATAAGGTCATGACCCACTTGCTTTTTTTAATTTTTGCCTCTTTGATGCATTTTTTTAAGTTAATGCCAACATTAATAATTAAATTACTATAAGTTAGAACAAAATGTATAAACGAATTAAAACTTGAAAGCTCTGAACGAATAACTAAATTGTAAACCAACATGACTCTTCGTTCCATTATCAAATATTGCACAAATTGGTCACCAAAACAAAAATATTGCACAAATCAAATGCATGTGATTTGATACAGGGATAACAAATATTGGTCAACTTAAAACCTTTGAGGGTAATATTACTTACTTTTAAACTAGAGGAGAACAAATTAAAAGTCTTAAAAAAAACATATGAATGTATATAATCAAATCTATAACAAGTCATATTATTCCCAAGTTATAAATAATCTCAAAACAATTCCAAAAAAAATTCTAATTCTAATTATTCAAATGACAGTTGTATCTGACCCTAATTTTTCTTGCTTTCCTTCCACACTAGAACGGCTATCCTACTAAGTATATAAATTTACCATCTTGAGGCCATATTATTATCATATAATAACTCCAGTAATTATGGTTAAGATTTTTCCACACCCTCTCATATTATATATAACACCCAAACTCTCCTTCTTAGAGATACTTCTTGAACACATACGGATCAAGCACAAGTAAAAGATGATTGTTCCCATCATCTTCATCTTCTGCCTTCTCTCTTCTCCTTCTTCCTCTCGAGCTTCTGTGTTCGATTTTTGTGTCGCCGATTATACAGCTCCTAGTGGTCCTACAGGATATTCTTGCAAGAACCCTACAAATGTCACAGTGAAAGATTTTACTTTGTCTGGCCTAAACATTCCTGGAAACACTTCAAATATTTTCAGAGTTTCCATCACACCTGCATTTGTTAATCAACTTCCTGGTCTCAATGGCCTAGGGCTTTCCTTGGGTCGTGTAGATTATGAAGTTGGTGGAGTTGTACCAATCCACACACATCCTGGAGCTTCAGAAACTCTTATTGTTCTAAAAGGCAAAATAACTGCCGGATTCATTTCATCGAACAACACTGTCTATTTGAAACCTCTCACCGAAGGCGAAGTTATCGTGTTTCCTCAAGGTTTATTGCACTTCCATATCAATGAAGGTACTATAACTAGATTTTTATAAAATTAACAAGACACTTCTTTTATTATTGTATGGAATCTGAAGAATAAATTATACTATTCATAACTTGTTAATAATATATATATAGCTTACTAGCTATAGGTTTTACATTTTAATGACATGTTTCCCAAGGAGTGAGTTGCATGGTTTTTACAGCTTATAATCATTATGACTTATTAGAAGATTTCTAAATATGTGTGTGTGTGTGTGTGTTTGTTTTTTTTCAGAGCCTTTTTCAAAAGTAGATTATGATTTATAATTATATATGGAAATTTGATGATCATATATGTTTTTTTGTAGGTAATACTTCAGCTGTGGCAATTGTAAACTACAATAGCCCCAACCCTACTTTTCAATACGTAGACCTCTCATTGTTCGCAAGTGATTTACTCACTCAAGTCGTAACAGCGATCACTTTTATTAATGCTGCGGAAGTACAGAGGCTCAAGCTTCTTTTTGGAGGCTCGGGATGAATGAAGCATATGCATATTTTAGCAAGCAAGCTGAAAAGTTAAAATAATAAAATAATATGATTTTATTGTCTTGATGCATGATCTATATGTTTGAAATGAAATAAAGGTACGACTTTGAGCCTGTGTCATTTTAATTGAGGACTTTTTAATCAAATTATGCATATTAATGTAGGTGGTTAAAATTAGTTAGAAGTTTTGATTTTGTTAAAAAATTATTATGAACTTCCTAAAATACCCTCAATAAAAAACCATTAGTTTTTATTTTACATCAATACTTAGAGAGAGAGAGAGAGAGAGAGAGAGAGAGTTAAAACTATTATGGGCATTTGTGAAAATTAGATATTAGTGCTTTCCTAAATTCTGCAAAGTTATGTCTTTATATATTTAGGACGATGGTATTAAAAACGGAAGGGAGTATATATTTGAATTGGGACAACATTTGTTATGTCACTTAACTCACAATAACTAATGATTTTAACCTTAGTGTCGCACTCGGAAAAATGCGACAAAAGAAAAAGTGTACAGAAGTGAGACAAATCGGGTTTCCTGACGAAAACTGACATGTGAAAAGTTGCCACCAAAATTTTAAGGAAAATTTTGGGAAACTGAGTTAAGGAAAAGGATGGTCTACGTAATTAGAGATGGGTTCGGGAGTCGATTGTACGTGAAGAAGATGTTAGGCACCCTACAACACTCGTTCCTAGGAATGGTTATCTTACATTGATTGTGTTTTTTAATAGGTCTTTAAAAGTATTTTGATTTTCCTTTTATCATTCACATGCAAGAATTAGGGTAGAGAAAAAAAAGAAATTAAGAAAATTTGGAAAATATTTAATAAATTAAGGAAATTTAAGAAAATAAATAGATTAGGAAAACAAATTTGAAAAATATATTTGTTTATTTATAAAAACGGACTTGATCCAGAATCAGAGCCTGAGACCTACGTACCCCACGTAATTCGAGACTAAACATACGTTCACTAGATTGATATTTTTTTATTGTGATTTTTGTATAATTTTGTAATAAGAGAAAACTAATTGAGAATAATTTACAAACAAAACAATTTTCTGAAATTGAGTTGGTGTATTTTAATTTGTAAAAGATAATTTAATTTTATTTATTTACTCTTATTTTATTTTGTTTGAAAATATTTTTTTGTTTTTCTTTGATTTTTGAAAATACTTTTATTTGATTTTTGACTTTTGAAAAACCATCATATTTTTTTATACTTTTGAAAATTTTCTTTTTTTCTTTCAAATAAAGAAAATCGATCCACCTGTTGCAGATTCACAGTTATACCCGATAGATCGATTCCTTAATTACTTGTGAAGTTATAAACCTTGCGGTATAAAGATTTTATTATATTTTAAAATGCCATATAATAATTTTATTAGATATTTTAAAATAAAATTTGAAAAACTTGTTATATTATTATTGTTTATTATTTTTTATCTAGTTTTTTTGTAAAGAGAAATCATCTGACTGGTACATTTACATGGATTTGCAATCTCACACAACAACTCAGTAAACCAGAATATCTATGTGTGTTCCAAAAACCTTACGTGATGTTGTTATTAAGTCAATTATTTCTATTATTATTATTTTTCATTTATTATTTTTATGAGAAAATAAAATTTTGAATGTAAAGGCCATTGGGGCCTACTATAAGTGAACTTTCATAATACACTCATGTAGCCACGTAGGCTCACACGTCGCTATTGTTTTAGGGTTTGCAAAAGTTCTAAAAACCTTCGTGACCAATTTTAAAAATATACACATATATTAAGAAACTTCAAAATCATACACAAATTTGTCTCTGTATGCTGGTGTGCAAATTCAAATTCAGATAATAGTTCACTCCAATACAATGAAAATGTTACACAAAAGAGATGAGAAAGAGGATCAAACTATTTTGCTTGTGCTCCGATCCCTCTTTGCCTTGATGATGATGGTTTTGATTTTTCTCAAACTTGGTTCATGCTCCCATTGTGCTCGAAAAGATAAAAGAGGATTATTCATCTTTAAAATTTGGGACAAAAACAAGATAATTCCTTTTAAAAGAACAAAGACCACATGCTAATAAGAAGCAATGTCATTATTCACGTGGAGCTAAATAATATCAAAAAATTTAACACATTTGAGCAAGCATTTTCTGGCTAACATTCACCCAAGTAAGGCAAGCTTTTGAATTGGAATTGGGAACCCTTTTACTGACATGCACCCAGAAGGAAATTTAGGATTCTAAAATGTAAACATATGAACACACAAGATACTTTTAATCTCAAAATAGTAAGCAAGTCAAGGTGGGATCAAGCTTTCAAGTGAGAAATCATTAATATGCAAGATTTTCTTAGAAACAAATAACCCCAAATCAAGTTTCAAAAATCATATTTGCCATGCCTAAACTCAATGCAAAAACCAAAATCTTGTGACCATTGAGAAATGAATGGGCTTAGAGAAAAGAAAGGTGCAAGCTATACTCCCTACTACTTTATTTCATTCGAAACCCACATATGACAAATGACAATTTTTCTCTTGGACAATGAACAACCAGATTGCACCAAAACATAATAATCCCCAACGAGGATCATACTAGCAAATCGTGGCAGTTAATCACAAATCCTTTCTAAACTTGTAGCTCCCATTGTATATAATGAGCCATAAGACAAGCACGTCATATAATTCAAACCCTATTTTATGACCAAGAGATGCTTAATCATAACTCCTCTAATATGCTTAAAAGCTTAAACCATATGGAACTAAAGAGGGAATAGAACTTACGACCATCAATATACCAAGATGTGTATGTTAAATCAGTCAAACCAAAGGAATGCGAAATCACAGTAACATGAAAAATATAATGGAGATTCATGGAATTTTCATGCTCACAAATTCTGCACCCCAAATCACTTTACAGGGGGGATAAGACCAGAGCCCTAATGACATACTCCAGAAACAGAATCCAAATCAACAATAGGCCAAAACAAGAATTTTCAGTGAAAAGAGCCTCAACCAATAATAGACCAGCACGATTTAGGATTTAATAGGCATTAACAAAACTCATCCAGACATTTATTCTCATGAAGGGATGGAAATCCTATAACTCAAAAGTTAAGTATTCATAGGGTAGACCCAGGATTTAGCAAATCTTTAACAAAATTTGACATTGAAACAGAAAATTTTACCAAACCCAGGTCTTTGTTATTCGGTGATCAGTGACTCGAGCTCGGTCCTCAAACTTTATCCACCCTTGCTCGTGTAGCTTTCCCTTCCTCTCTCGGTTTCTCTTCTGGGTTTGGACTGAAGCTCCCCTTGAGTGATTTTCCCTTGGCCTTGCTTAAGTTTTTCCTTGCATCAGAATCTCTCCCCTCAAAATTTTTCTCTGCCCCAATGCAATTGCACTCTCGGTCCTTTTATAGGGTTCCCGCGAGTGAAGGAGAAGAGATCTCGAGTGCGTGTGCCACCTGCCTGCTCCCCTGTTCTGGTTGCTTGCAATGTGCCAGCCTCCCTCTCCTTTTCTCTTTGTCTCACGCTTGTGGCTCCCTCTCTTTCCCCGCTTGCGTGGTACTCTCTCCCTGACTCCCTCTGTTTTCACGGCTCTAGCTCCCTTAGTTCTGTGCCCTCTCTTAGGTGCCTTTTCCTCTGTTCCTCGCTCCCTTTTTCAGTTTTCATCTGCGACTCCTCTGTCTTCTTTAAGGGAATGCCCTTAAGCCTTATCCATGAGCCTTCAATTGGGTTCATGATCTTTTGGGCTGAAATCAGCATTTCAGCCTAAATATAGTTTATTTATTTATTTTTATACTTTTTTATACTTTTTTTTATTTTCTTATGATTTCTGAATTATTTTCTTTTTACTGTTTGTATTTTTTCGTGTTTTGGTAGGATCTAATCTATTCGGAAATCTTTATTGTTCTCTTTTAAAAAAGAAGATTTTGGTTTTAATTTTTAAATTTCTTTTTCTTTTCTTCTTTTTTTTGCTTTATTTGAAATTTCAAATATCGAATTCTTGAAAGAAAAAATTGGATTCAAAGAGTGATTTTTAGATTTTGGAAGATTTACATTTATCTTCAAATTAAATTATAATTATTAATTTCCCTACCTAGAAGGGAATTTTGTTTTATTTCTTTTGTTTTTTCATTTTTTTTATAATTTTGTTTTTTTTAAATGCCCAAACAAAATAGGGTGTTCATGCTTAGTCTAAACAAAGTATGGCTATATGTGCATTTTAGTGGGAATAAAACAATTTACAATGGGAAAGTTTTTTCTCCTAATTAAGATCCGATCACATATGAAAAGGAAAAGGAGAGATTATAATTGTCTGATCAAGTTGTAAGCAACTCTATTGATTTACTCTTATAATTTTTATATGGACTAATTTTTTGCTAAAAGAAATCAGATGGCTTTTTAATTATTTTCAAAGTAAAATCTTAGAAACAACAAGAAAAATCTAGATATTCAAATGAATTTTTGAGGATTGAATTTGAGGCAAAGTCAATGATGATAAAATTCTGTGAGTGGATGTGTATCAAATGTACCATTGATGATAAAATTCAATGATATTTTTTAAAAAAATTGAAATAAAATTTGTAAAATTGAATAGTGGTTTTAATTGTTAAAAATTTATGCAGCTTTTTTCCTTCTTCACACTATCATTCCACCGTATCCACTAATCCTTCAACTCTGCGTCCTTTGTAAACTGAAGACATTAGGGTTTGAATTCCAACTCCAACAGGTTAGAAGCTAAGAAAATATTTATGGTTTATTTAAAAATCCAAATTTATTTGCAAAATGTTTAAAATAAATATAAAATTATGAATATATTCTTAGAACTATAGTAGAGTTTTGACTAAAAATTTCCCCATTCTTTTTTTAAATTATATTAGAATGTTGTTTTTTTAAAAAAGTTTTCATAGCTAATAAAGATTTCACTACACAAAAAAATGAGTTTTTTTTTGCAGTTTTTTTTTCATGTTTTTGTTAGTGGTTTTGAACCGCAAACTATTTAGATGCCAAGCTAAGGGAGTAACTTTAGTTGGCGGTTATTAACCACTAACAATGATAGGCCTTTGCTAGTGGTTCTTAAGTAAATATTAGAGCCACCAATAAAGGGTCTATTATATTTTCAAAAAATAGACCCTCTCTTGGCAGTTATTAAATACAACCACCAACTAGGATCCAAAAGAAGCTTATCTATTTTTATTCGACCCAAAATCTATGAGCAAAGAATTTTGTTCATTCAAAATACAAAGAGAATGCTGCAATGAAGCTAACATTAAAGATTTAAGATCAAGATTCAAAGTACAAATATAACAAATTAAAGCCCAAAATACAAAGGCAATGGGAAAGAAAAAAGGCCCTATTTACATAAAACAAAGTGAACCACCAGCTATGCCAGAACCACCATGGTTAACTAACCTCTGGCCAATAGAAAACCAAACCATTTATAGGGGAAAAAGTGACAGAAAACCAACTTCCTTCCACCAAACATCACAGTCAGCAGCAAACCTCCTCATTATCGCTTTTGCAAATATGCGGCTATAAGCAGCCTTGTCTTTGCTGTTATGGGTGGTACTAATGTTGATCAAGTAACAACACTTCAAGGATGTGAAAAGTGTGGATCTAGAAGACCTGAATAAGAGAGAGAGAGTTTGTGCAAGAGCTGTGAAGGAGGACTAAAACTCTATAGAAATTTTCATCTTCTTTTTGGTGAAGGAGCGTGAATCTGTACAAATTTGACCATCGTAGTGAAGGAGCGCGCAACTGCAAAAATGACAATGAATATACCAAGAAGATTAAAAAGAGGTGAATGTGGAAGTTGAGATCTATGTTGTTGTAGAGAAGCTAGAGGAGCATGCATATGGTATTTGGGAAAAGAGAAAAGAGAGAAAGTTTTTGGAAAGACTACTTTCCTTTTAGTGAGGATCTTAAAAGAGTTAGAGAAAACTTGTAGGAATTCTCTTTGGAATTCTTTTGAGAATGAGAGGAGAATTCATTGGATTTCATGGGAGTCTATCCTTCAAGACAAATTAGAAGGCAGGTGAGCTATTAAGAATCTAAGAAATCAGAATGTGGCTTTTCTTATGAAACTTTGATGGCACCTGACTATGTGTAACAACCCACATGGACATGTATATAATTTATGGAAGAGACTAGGATCAAAGGAAACATGTGAGAAACAAAACACAAAGGCAAAAGAGGTGGAAGCACTCCACACCATGGCAGCATCCCTTCATGTTGTGGCAATAGTATGCAACTAGGCTAGTGGGCTCGAGACAGAGAGCAATGGCACTGTGGCATCTGTCCGAAAATTTGGATAAATTAGAGGTGAACTAGTTTGACGAAACAGAGGGAGTTTAAGGGTTTTGAGGAGATGTTCTAGTAGGGTTTCCTTTTCTGAGATGGAGGAAGAAGTTTTTATGCTTTGGGTTGTTCAAATCATCAAGGTAATGTAGTTTCATCATCATCCCCTCCTCTTTTCTAAGCTTTGAGTTGATTTTCATGAGATTGGAGCTTGGATTTTGAATTGCTGAATTTCCACCGATTAAATTATGTTTATTTGCCTTAATGAAGTGTTGTTGGGTATTTCCAAGTTTTAGGTTATAGATTTTGGATATTGATGTTGTTGTTTCTTCAAACCTTAGCCTCCAATAATGGGAATCTTTATGGAATTCAAATTGCATGGGCTTATGATTAGTTTTGGGAGTTGATTTGAGTATATTTATGTATGGGTATATGGTTGGCATTTTGGTTCCATTAGGTTATACTCGAGATGTCGCTTTGAGCTTTACTGGAGGTTATAACTTGTCTTGATTTATGTGTTTGATGAATTATGCAGGGTTGTCTTTGCTTTGTTAAGGTATTTATGCTCCAAGGAGTTGTTTGGAAGAGGTAGACTCACTGGTAAGTGGCTAACAATTTGTATGCCGTTGATTGGTCTTGTAGACACTAAGTGATTTTGAGTAGCTTTGATGATTTCATTGAACTTTGATGTATGTTGGGCTTTAATTGGTGTTGAATATCATTTAATTGACTTGAATTGCATTTCCTCTTGTGTGTGCGTAACAAAGATCTTATGGCCTATCACGGTTTTGAACATGCATGTGTTCGAGTGACTTAAGGTAACTGTGAAGTAACTTTAAGTTTAAACTTTTCATATCATAATATGTACTTTTACATCACAGCTAATAAGTTTTCTAGAATCTCTTTTATCTTCTTGGAAAGTTGTGATAAGAAAGGGAAATGGCTAATTGTGTATGCTTATGTATGTCTATATGTGTATTTATATACCTAAGTAAGTGAGGAAGGGCTTGTCCTATAATTGTTGCATATACTCATTAAGGTTATGCGTAAAGATGTAGTGTTAATATGATCTTGGCAATGATGATAATGATATTAATGACAATAGATAAGGATGACTAACATGAATGAATGTATAGGTGTATATATATATATATGATGAAAGTAAGTACTGATCATGAGTACTATGCAACCCCTTATTTAGTTTTACATGATAATAATGATGACGATGATAATGATATTGATAATGAATGAAACTAGCCAATGTGAATGTATACATATGTGTGTAAACCTATGAGAATGATGAACATTGATGTATATATGTATGATTAATATGTATCCCCATGTGACATTTTGTGTGATAGTGTTGATATGCTAGCATGATCATATACATACGGCATGAGATGACATGTTAGCATACATTGAACATTGTCATAGGTCATATATTGTAAAGGCATGATATTGTTGGGTGATAATGCCTTAATATCATGTGGTATACCAATCCGCTAAATAGCACATGAAGCTTTGTGTTTAGGCAATGCAGCTTATGACATCCTTTCCATTAAATAGTCATCCTCGGCCCAAAGATTCAGGAGGCAATGGATTAGGGATGCGCCTTCTCTAAATAGCTACCAATTCAGATGGTTCAGGAGAAGGAGAACGATAGTCCAACCATTAGTGGGATGGCCTTTAGCCGAGTCATGACTAGTGGAAGATAAGATTAGTGGTTTCCTCGGAATCAGCCTTCGTTGGTTATTGGAAGGGGGTTACTTGTTGATATTACCTTATGATGGTAACTTGTTCATAGTTCTTGCTATGTTTGATATGGGGTTCCATTGCATATCATAAGCATTATGTCATGCATGGCATAGTTTGCTTGCATTATATATATAGATATAAGTTTGTATCGATCCTTTGTATCTAGACTTGTATTATGTTTTATGATTGAGCTATCATATTGGACTTCTTATGTAAATTCCTATTTTTATGTGTTTGGTTGCAGACTTGGTTACTGGAACTTTTGTCTCACTCCCTTGCTCACACCTTTTTTAGGTAAGAACCTAGCCCTAGCAAGGAAGAGACTTAGGAGAATTAGTTCTCCTTGAGTGATGTGCGGGATATTCGAGTACTTTTAGTGGTATGAGTTTTTTGTGAACACATGTTATCTATTTGTATAGTATTGTGCCAAGTATAGGATCATGATTTGATGCCATGTGTAAGGTTACATTATGAATCCATTGGAATGATCCAAAGGACCTTGTCTATCATGTATAGTTTGTGTAATCTGGGACCCTAAGTTATGTTGTATTATGAGATTTTGTGATGTTTAGTAGTATAGACCTATGTACTCTTGTGATCCTTTTGATGTTTATCCTCATATTGTTGTGGATGTTGGGGAAGTGTGTGGCCAATTTTTTTTGTGGTGAGTTGGGCTCAAGAACTAGTTGCCTCGTGTGTGTTTAGACAAGTTAGAATGGTTTATGAACAGGATGTTAATCTTTGGTTGGCTTGGGAAACAATAGGTACGTAACTCATGAGTTGAGTTTGGGATTCAAGGGGGTCGAATCTTAGAGAAGTGGTTTCCTTAAGGTGTAACTACCTTGAACAATGCCTTTGGGTGATTTGTGACTTGTTGGGAAAGATCTGGTGGTTAAAAGATGTATGATTTGGAAATGAGAAGGTGTTAGAGTAAAGCTTGAACCAAAAATGATCATTTCGGTCACATGTGTCCAAAAGTTCCATACGGAGGAATTTCTAGATGTGTTTTGCACTCGTAATTAGAGGAGGTGTTGAATAACCTGTATGTTTTGAAATCATGTCAATCGAAGATTTGAATAGGAAGTTATGCGCACTAGAAATTTGGCTTAGTTGATAATCAACTACTATCAAAATAACAATTGATGGTGCCACGACGGCATAGGGGAAATTTGTCTCCCTTACTTTTGTTGTCTTCCAGTCATAGTTCAATGTCTTCTGCTCATGCCTAACCCCATTTTTGTTGTATCTTTTCTTATTTTCTCATCTTGGATGTCTCCTTTTGAGCCTTTTTCATTTATTCCTTGGTTTAAATTGAAATAAGTTGTCTTGAGTTCTTTTTGAGGTCTTAAGTTTTAGGTGTTACATAACACAAGAAAACAAACTTTGTGTTCTTGTCCTCAAAGCCTAGAAAATGAATACAAAATGGGCTCTAGGAATATTTCCTATGTTGTTGATTATCATAATGCTTCTATGGTCTAAAACAGTATGGTGAAAGTGTGGGACATTTTTCTTAGTAAAATTGGATGAAAGATTGGAAATGGTTAGACATCTCCTTTTGGTTTGGTAGTTGGGTTCCTGATATAAATCAACTTGCTCTTTATGAAAGAGACAATGATAGAATTATGCATTGGAGAGTTAGTGACTACATTGATCATAGTGGATGTTGGAAGCTAACACTTTTATATAAAACTCCTCCGATGGTGACTGTGGCGGCTATAAAAAAGGTTAAAATCCCCAATAGATTGAATGAGCAAGATAGAATTGTGTGGAAGCCATCATCTAATGATGGGTTTACTGTTAACTCTGCCTATAAAAGCTTGGAAAGCCTAGAAAATGAACTCCAACATTCTTATTAGAGGAAAATCTTGAGATGGAATTCATGTGAAAAAAATTAAATATTTTCTCTCAAAACTAGCAAAGGATAGGTTTCAAACAAATAGTGTTCGTGCTATTCATGGCCTTATGAATGATTGTTCTTTTCCTTTTGGCTACAATACACTAGAGAGCTTGATCCACCAATTAGGAATTGATAGAGGGCTCATCAGTTATAGCTAAAACTGATTAGCCCTTCTTCTATAAATAATTTCTTTAACTTGCCTGTGCAGGATTGGATCTCTTGGAATGCAAATAGAGATGTGGGAAACTAGAAGAATAGAAAGAGTCAATGGAGGAAATTATTTGCTTAGATATGTTGGTGGATTTGGAAGTCAAGATGTGACGAGATATTCTGGGGTAAATTGTGTTGAATCAAGAGTTTTGATGATTCCAAACCAACACTCAAGAGCTTGGATTGAAGATATCAAAGGAGATCAAAGTTATTTCAAGTGAAGATTTTCTGAGTATTTGCTGTTAGATCTCTTGTAGGATCTCTAGTTTTAGTTGTGATTGGGTAAAAGATTTTGATTTGAGAAAAAGATGTTTTCAAACCTTGATTTGAAATTAAATCTTTACTTATTTGAAAAACACCCACAAACAAACGAAGTTTGAAAGTTTAAACTGAACTGTCAAGTTGGAAATTCGAATTTTGCCTTAGGAAATTCGAATTTCGAGCTAAAACTGAGTAAGTCTGAAGAGATGGCTCTCTGTCAGACGAATTTTGGTTGTTCAAAATTCGAATTTTCATACAAATCTGAAAGAAGCCCTTTTGTAACAGACGAACTTCACACTTCCAAAATTCGAATTTCAAGTAAAATGAAGTTTACGAAAACCAAAGAAATTCGCCTGAAACTATGTTAAAGTTCATCTGAAATCAAGAAGAAATTGAGTTTGAAAAATGCTCTCTGACAGACGAACTTTGACTCTGCAACATTCGAATTTTCATATAAGTCTGAAAGGAGCTTCTTTGAGACAGACGAATTTCACTCTTTCAAAATTCGAATTTTAGACAAAACACAACTTGAGAAAATAGAAGAAATTCGTCTGAAACAATGTTAAAGTTCATCTGAGATCAAGAATAAATCAAGTTTCAAAATCGGTCTCTGACAGACGAATTTCACTCTGTCAAAATTCGAATTTCGAAGAAAGTGATCTACTGTGCCTCTTTGAACGTTCGATGGATAGACGAATTTTGGGCATCCAAAATTTGAATTTCGAGGGTACTGTAGAAAATTGAAAACACTGTTCACGATTTACAGAAAAACTTTCTTCTTGAAAATTCGTATGTCACATTGTGAAAATATTTTATAAGTTTCAAAATTTGAATTTCACTCTATGGACAGACGAACTTCATATTTTAACGTTAGAAGCTTTAACCTTCGGTTCCTTCAAAATTTGTCTGTTGACCAACCAAAATTCGAATTTCAGTGTGTCAAAAACATTAAATACGGTTGGTAAACGGATAGTTTTTCAAAGTAACCGTTGGATAACTTCCCCAACGGATAGATTTAAGTCTCTAACGGATATTTGAGACCTAAAACTATAAATATAACATCATTTGAAGTTATGGGTAACGAATCAAACTTGTATATACCGAATTTCTGCTGAATCTTCTTCTCAAAAAGTTTTACCCTCTCAACTTCATTATTTGTACTTAAACTTTCATATCTACTCTTTTCAAGAGAGTTATTTCATTGTAATCAATCTACTCTTCATCCGGGAGATAGATTTACTTGTGAGGGGTATTCACAAGGAGATTGGGAAGCACATAGTGTAAGTGCTTGGAGAGTTTGAGAGAGCTCAGAAACAGAGCATACTCGTGTACTGTGGCTTTAGCAAGAAGCCCGTTGAAATTCTTGCTGTATAGTGGACAAATCTCAAGAGGTGTCTTGGGGACTGGATGTAGGTCAAGTGGATAGACCGAACCAGGATAAATCACTGAGTCTTCTTCTCCTTATCCTTACTTATCAGCTTACTCTGTTTTACTCATTGTTTTCATTACACTGTGATATCTTCACCCACTTCACTTTGTGCAGAAAAATTTCAATCTTCCCAATTCACCCCCCTCTTGGTAAGTTAGCCTTGCTAACAAATTGTAGAGGATTGATGACATTATATTTGCTAGTATTTAAAATACCAGAGAGGAATACCTACTTTAAGAAAGGAAGAGGAAAGTGGGTAAATTTCAGCCTATTAACAAGGAGAACTGGATCCCTCCTCAACTTAGCTGGATTCAATTAGATGGATAGGTCAGTTAATTATGAAGGGTGAGCTGCTTGTGGAGGCTTAATCAGAGATAATAAAGGAAGGTTTATTAAAGGGTTCATGAAGAAACTTCATTCAGTGAGCTACATTAAGGTTGAAATTATTGCCATCCTTAAAGGTTTGGAATTATGCTAGAATAAGGGTTTTCACTAGGTTATGGTTTCTAGTGACTCTACAAAAGCCATCAATACTATTATTATAGATAGATGCTAGACAAATTACATGGAGAGTATCATGAAGCAGCACATTCAGCTTTTTGCTAGGAACTAGATGAGCAACATTTGTCTTGTTTTCAAAGAAGCAAACATTTGTGTTGACTGGTTAACCAAGACTATGTATGATTTAAAGGTGGATTACATTTGTTTTGCTAATTCTCTCTATCGTTGTAGGGAGCTTGTTGCTAGAGATAAAGTTAATATGTGATCTTTGAATGAGTTTTTAACTCATCCCTTTTCAATTTGAAAACAAAAAAAAAAAGCCTTTTGGGAAGAGAGAAAGGAGTGTGAAAGAAAGAGGAAAGAGAAAAGAAAAAGATGTGTGAGGTAAAGAGAGGGAGAATGATTGCTTGGGAGGGAAAGATAGGGAGATTGTTAGATTTTTTTTTAATCAATGGTTACAATTATTGATTTATGGTTTGTGTTTCTTTTAAAATAAAATTATTGAAGTCTTTGTTGACGAATTAAAAAATAAGCGCCTACAAAGATCACAACTTTATTGGCATTTCTTTTTAAAAACTGCCAACAAAAACTTTTGTTAGTAGTTATTTAAAGAATCACTATCAAGATTTTGACTTTTGTGGGCAGTTATTTGGATGACTACAAACAAATCTTGATTTCTCTATTGTTGGCATTTTTCTAATAATCACCAACAATTGAGTGCCATTATAACCTAAATCTCACATAGTATTTTTTGGCTGACATACAAGTTGTAGAGTCTGTATTTGTAATTAGTAATTAATTACCAAAGGTCCTTATTTAAAAAATAATAATTACCAAAGGTTATCAAGTTGGAGTTATTAATTGAATTTTATTTTTTTTAAATCATCAAATTGTTGTTTACAATTTTCAAAGTTCTACTACGGAACAAGAAATATCATAGTTTTACTAAGTTTCACGCTGAAAAAAACAATATAGCGGGTCAAAATGGGTCGCACTGTGAACCACATGACTTTTTGCACTTCTTTTATAAATATTTTGTGTGTTTTATATATGAATTGAGATGCAAGGATGGATATTAGGGGAGGGGTTTTTGTTGAGTAAAATTGAACTTAAATTCTGTCAATTGTTTAAATAATAATAAAATATTTTAAATAGAGAGATAAAAACAATAAAAGAATAAATGTGGAAAAAAGAAATAAACACTATATAATTTAGTTTCACATTTTAAATTCTATGCAAAGCTCAATTGTAGTTATTTTATGTGAATCTTTAAATAGAATTTTTTTTGTCAAAAAAATTATAAAAGAGTGGGGCTCATGCCTCCTATCATTAAACAATTTTAATTTTAACTTTTTTATATATAAGTTTTACATGGTGTTAGTGCGTAATTGATATATAAATATAAACCAAGGCTTTTAAAATCACATTAGTCGTTGTTCATGATTTATTAGTATGTGGTCTATCCGTGATCAGACTAGTATTAATTAAACATATTTTAATTATATATATATTTTTTGGATCTGATTATATATTTTATTTTGACATATATATATACATACATATATAACATACATTTATACTCACACATGCAGACACATAAATATTTTGACACACATACTTTGTACATGAGTTGGAGAATTGGTAGATGATTTTGGAAAATAGCAATTATGGAAGCACCAATATCGTTCCAAAATGTTGCAAAATTCTTATTATTTTCACTTTCTTAATAGAATATATATATACACACATGATAAATCACATATATGTATACATTACTGACTATATGCATATTCATGGCTATATATATATATATATGAAAAAAACTTGCGTATATGCATTGATGACCTCATGGAGTTCACTTGGACTTTGTCCTTTCATTGGTTTTACAATGAATTTGCTGGTTCAACCTAGTTTTGATCAAGTTGATTTATAGAGTACTTGGAATGATACTATGATATAGGTTTATTGGATGGGTGTTCGATTTTATTTTTTTAATTATAATTAGATATGTTTTTTTCTCTAGAATAATTAGATAGGCATTTTATATATTACTTTAAGTGTGAAAATGAACAGCATAGCTAAGGACTTACTAATCTTGTTGCATCCCATACATTTTATATTTTATACTAGTGTAGCATAATATAATAATTTTTAGAATAACTTTTGTTTATTATATTTTTATTGACTATAATAAAAATATGTCATTTTTTTGATATATTTATCTCACTGGTAATATTCGAGCATTATCAGACCCAAATGATTATATCTCTCTCAATGTTATTTTTTCCATTCACGAGACTCGAATTCAAAATTTTGTTTAGAGGGTGTTAAGTCATTTACTACTCAACCCAACCATAGTTAGTAAAATATGCTAAAATTTTATTTGAACCTAATCTAAAACTAAACAACATAATAAAATAGTGCTACTTAGAATTACTTCTTAATTAATACTCCTCCAATTATTAATATAAGATTCTTTTAACAGTAGATTAAGAATAATAGTTAAAATTAACTAACTATTTTAATTTTTCTAAAAATTAAGATTTTTTTTAAAATTATCCTTATTTAATCAATTTTTCTATTTTTTTGAGATATATTAAATAAAAATATTTTTAAAAATATGTAATAAATATCAAATTATATTATAAAAAATAATCTTATATTTAGAGTGATAACACAAAATTCTATATTTAGAAACTAGGTTGTTAACTCCCTCACTATTTCTTTTGACTGAAAATCCCTCACTATTCAATTTTTGTAAAAATGGATATAAAATATATTTTTAAACCAAATTAATTTAAAAAAAGAAGAAGAAGAAAAAGGGCGTACCCTACCCTATAAAAGGCAACAACGGCACAATCTTGAAGAATGCCGCCGCGACGCAGAACAATGGGAAGCAAGAAAGAGCACAAACCATCAAAGGCCACACTCAGAAACCCTAGGGCCAACCGTAAAGCCCTCGCTCCAAAGCTAGCTAAGACCAAAATCACCAAGGCGAAGAAGAAGAAGAAGAATGACGGCACATTCCAAAGCAATGCCCAGGACCAGTCTGGCAGCAACCAGAGCAATGAAAGCATCAAGGAGTTACAGCCAGCATCAGCTTCAGATCAACTGTGTTTCTTTCTTGGTCAGTTTCAGTCTGCAAAGGGCGTTCAACTTTCTTCTCTCGAGTTGGAATCCCTAAAAGGTGCTCTCTCTCTCTGCTGTTTCAGATTATATACGGGCGCTTGATTTGCTGATTAATTGTTTAGTTTTGTAGCATGAAAATTGATATCTTTATTCTGAACTGATATTTTGATGTTACTTTATTTTTAAGAATAGTCACTATTGAGTTATGAAGCTGTAATGTATTTGGCAGTATTATTATTATGAGAACTAAACCAGCAATAGAGCTGGTGTAAGACAACACATTACTGGCAATCATGTTTGGCAAAGTAAACTCGTGGAAGGAGGCTAAGATTTTTTATACTTTAAAAAATAGCTAATGAAATAGAAATACACATTATAAAAATGCTGAAGACACATTATAAAATGTGGAATTTATCAAAAAGAAGAAGGAAGTAGGTAATACTTACCTAATTATACAAATTGCCATGCAATTGCCAAGTATTTGTGAATCAACGAATAAAAATAAATTCACCCATTACACTAAAATTTGAAATGAAAATTCATTATATATCTTCATTCTGGAGCTTGGCTGTAGTTTTTTGTTTGTGAGAATTGAAACTTGTTTACATTATACAGATACATGCATTTTGGAGTTATCTCAAGATTCAAATGATGTTAAATCCTTGGGGAAAAATATCAAAGCGGCATTTGGTCAATCATGGAAAGAGGTGCTATGTGAAGGACAGCTTGTGGAAGGAAAAGTTGATGCTGGCAGTCCAGCTGTTCTCATAATTAGTTCATCCGCCTTAAGATCCATTGAACTTTTAACGTATGGTTACTTTACCTTTCAATATGACATACTTGTCCAATTTCACTTTTCTACTTGTAATATTTTACCAAAAAATGAATATGCTTGTGTAGGGGCTTTCGGTCATTGACAAAGGAGTGTCGTGCTGTAAAGTTGTTCTCAAAGCATATGAAAGTCGAGGAGCAGGTAATCATGTTAACTCTTTTGTGTTTTGCTAACTTTTCATATTTATTCATTCAAATATTTTACTTACAGTGTAGGAGTTGAAAGGTAAAGTAATCATATACTCAAAACTTGTTACATATGTACTTGATTTGGAATTATCTTACAAAGGCATAGTTGAACTGATGCTAATTCCTAGGATATTTCAATATAATGCTGCATGGCGGTGCATAGTGGTGCTTGTGACTAGACTTTAGGGTTTTGCTGATAAGAACCTTCTGAACAAAGTGGTTGGACATGTGTCTTGAGATGGGGTCTAGAGAGTGGTGTTTTGCTTATGACAACTGCAAAAAGGAATCTTTTTTAGGTTTAGGGATGAGTGAAGGCTTGAAATGAGTCACTACGTTGGCAAGGCAATGTTGGAAGGAGTGACAATAGGTTGGGTTGGAATGGGTCACAAAAGCAAAACGGGTTGGAATGAGTCACAAAAACAAAATGGGTTGGAATGAGTCACAACCCTTGACACTGCTGGAAGGAATCGCAGTGGGAGAAAGTGCCACATGAAGGATTTGTGAAGCTATGATTACTCGCCTCCTTAGCTGTCATTATATTGAAGTATACTTAAAATTCTCAGTTCAACTACTGTAATCGCTGGTAGATAGCACTATTTATGATGACATTTTTTATTAAAAACCATGTAAGCATTCTCAAAAAATGAATCAATGAATTCATCTTATTGAAATTTCAGAATTATTATATTTTGCACATCAGTCTGATCCCAAGTTTTCTATGATTGATCTTTTTACTTTTATAGCATTTATGATTCAGTGTCTTTCTTTTTTGCCACAATTTGGGAAAGGATGCTAAATATGGAATGTTTGCTGAAGCACTTGCTATGCTGAGTGGTTATCTTGCACGTCAGTCTGATCCCAAATTTTAAATGGTGGATCTTTCCATTTTGTAGCATGTATTGTTCACAGAGATGTCTGTTTTTTTTTCCTCCCCCTTCCCGTTATTTAGTACTTACTGTTTCCAGAGATATGCCTTTTTGTCTTTTGTTACAAATATTTCAGAACTGATGCCAAATTTGAAAGTAGTTTTTGAAACACTTACCATGCTTAGCGGTTCTTGGTTCTTATATTTTGCATTTCATTGTGATCTCAAAATTTCAATGGTCTATTTTCTCTTGTTTAATTATTCTACATTATGGGGGATGCCTTTTTCTTGATCAAAGTATTTGGGAACTGGTGCTAATCTTGAAAGTATTTGCTGAAGCATTTGCTATGCTGACTTGTTTTTGTTTTTGTTTTTGTGGTGATGAGTTGTTTTTGTATTCTGTGTGTCTGTCTAGTTGCAAATTTTTTATTGTTGATTTTTTTCTCTTTTACAGCATATACCATTCACATTGTGATATCTTTCTTCCCCGCAGAATTTGGGAAATGATGCTAAATTAACATTTTCTGAAGCACTTGCTATGCTGAGTGGTTCTTATATTTTGCACGTCAGTCTGATCCCAAGTTTTCAGTGGTGATTTTTCACTTGTACAGCATATATTGTCCAGTGAGATGACTTCCTTTTTTTGTCACAACATTAGGGAAATGATGCCAAGTATGAAAATATTTGCTGAAGCACTTGCCATGCTAAGCGGTTCTTATATTTTGCACGTCAGTCTGATACCAAATTTTCAGTGGTGGATCTTTCCACCACCGTGTTGCATGCACTCTTTAAAGTGATATATCTTTTATCCTTTGCTGAAATATTTGGAACTGATGCCAAATTTGAAAGAAGTTGCTAAAGCACTTGTAATGCTGAGTGGTTTAGTGGACTGTGACACTCACCCATTGAGTATCCCTTCCATCTTACTGGTCTTTTGGTGACTGCAGATTTTGTTGTTAAAAAACCGGGTTAATATTGCTAGTGGCACACCAAGCAGGTTAGTTTTATTTCATTTCTTTTCAGACACTACTTTACTTGAAACAAAGATAATCAAATAGCTTCAGTTTTTCGTTTTTTGATCAAGATATTTGAACCCCTTGACACTGTTAAGTTACATAGTCCTACATGTGCATTACTTCTAAATTTCAGGATAAAGAAGCTCATTGATTCCGAGGCATTAGGCATTTCAAGGTTACAAGTGCTTTTACTTGACATACACACTGATGTAAAGGGTTATTCCTTGTTGACCTTGCCACAAGTCAGGTTTTTCTATAATCTAGTTTCCCCTGATTTTATGACTTTCCTTCTTCTCAATCTTGTCTCCATCTTATTGACACGTTAAGAAATTGATGAGTTATATTTTGGTGGTTCTTTTCGTCTTACAACCTTAGTGATGTTACATTTGTTTAATTGATTGGCAGAGATGAATTCTGGGACTTGTTCAAGACTTATTTGTATCAACCAATGGTCCAAGGTAATTTGCGTATCTGTCTTTATGGTCCATGTCATCTGGCTGTCCGTTTAAAAGGCAAACGGGGACTTAATGATTCTGATAAGTAAAATAGGCCCCTCATTATGCATGTTTGAGGCTTGTATTCTTACTCTTCTTTAGTTAATCTTTGAATGAGATTTGTTGGTCTCAGCAGAAAGATAGCCATTTTATAGTCTCCCTTCTCATCAACTTGAAGATGCCTTCCCAAGATGCATCTCATCAATGATTTTCCCCCCAAAATGACCATGGATTATTTTCTGCCAACATAGAAAAGGAGGAATAGAATGAATCCCTATCGATTCCATAGAAACCTGTTTGATATCTTTTCTAGAAAGAGATTTCATTTCTATTGTACACAAAATGAGATATATAATATTTTATACATTGGTTATCATCCTGACTTCGCTTGTTTTCTTCTCAGTTTTCATTTACTAACCACTTTCAAGTTAGACGTAAATAGGAACAATCTTGATTGATTCATGTTATGGGAGATAGTGTTTGGGATACGTCCAAGGTTCCAATTCTGATATAATTTTGGGATATTGTTGGTAGTTTCAAACAAAGTGAGATTTCAAGTGATATACCATGTTGAGACCATATTCTACTTTGTTTCTGCATAAGATTTGAATAAGTATGAATAAATGAATTTGTCTAGCTCATCTGTTTGTTCTCTTTCTTGGTTTACGATCATATTTTCATGATCACAATTTGTTCCACCTGTCATAATAAGAAGGGTATAATTTCATAATAATCACCTCCTTGCAATTGAGAAAATATAATAAAAAATGGATGGTTGTAAAAAGCAATGCTAAACTGTACTGGACCAGTCAGTTCAACTGACCAGAAAATGGCACTGAGCTTCCAATAGGGTTTGTTTTGCACTTACAAAGTTTATAATTTATTGATATTGAATCATTTTTTTTGTACAATATTTTAATATATATTATTAAAATATATGAATTTAATTTAATTAGAAGAGGTTCAATTACAGTATAACTGTTGGCCGATTAGTGAATTGTGAACTGGTATCTTGATAAGTGAAAACTAGAAAGTGAAAAGATAGTTTTTCTAGGTGGAGGAGAGCACTTGAAGTAATAGTTTGAATAGTGAAATAAAAAAATAGAAGTAAATAAAACTAATGATGCAGTTGATAAATATTTATCTGATACACAGTTGATAAAATTTTAGTTTGAAAAATTGTGTATTAGATGTATGGATACTCGATGATCAAAATTGATTCCACTAGCAAGTCGTACCACTTTTCGCCATATGAAATAAATCTAAATAAATGGTTAGATGTATATAGAGGTAACAGCACAAGTAGCGGATCCGTTTGGAGACATATATGGAGGTGGCAAGCACTTGAAAAAATCAAGGCATTCCTTTGGCTGATTGCATGAGACAAAGTTCATATTGTACGACGCTCAGCAAGGTGAAAGCTCACTCATTCTGGATTATGCCCTCCTGGCTGCGACAAGGAAGAAGATACAATGCATCGTGTTCGGGATTGTGTCAATGCAGAAAAAAGATGGAAAGACCTCAATCCCTTGCATTGGAATACCTTCAAAAGTCTCACCACAAAGGAATGCATCGAATGGAACTCCTTTAAAATGGATGTAGAGCAACCTTTCACCAGAAAAGTCCCTTGGAGTACTCTCGTTGCCTATGTTTGGTGGGACATTTGGACCTGAAGATGTGCAAAGCTTCTCTATTTAGAGCAAGTATTAACATCAACATCTCATACCTACCTTTCACTCTAAGGAAGCAACAAAAGTTCTCACAGGCGAAATGGTTTCCTCCTGAACCTGATTCCTACATGTTAAACATTATTGGTTTCTCATTGCACGATGGGTTGGGCTTCTATGTGGGAATTATTCGAAATCACCAAGCAGATTGGGTAATGGGCTTCAATGCACCATGTGGTTTTCAACCCCGATCCATAGCTACCATCTTCAGTATTATCAAAGGCTTAGAACTTTTTACCAAAAAAAAAAAAGGCTTAGAACTTAGCTGGGACAAAAAACTAAGGAAAATTCAAGAATTCACAGGACAAAAAACTAAGGAAAATTCAAGTATTCAAGGATAATGCTGAAGTGATAGATCTTATCACAAGGAAGGACTCAACAGATTGCCCTTACCAAGATCTTCTCGATAACATTAGATCTCTCATTAATAGGGTCTGGAACTTTTCTCTTTATTTTATGTATAGTGAAGTTAACACCTATACTCATAGGTTAGCTAGCTTAGCTAGAAATAGGAATATTGATTTTTGTACATTTGATTAACCCCTACCTTGTAAAAAAGTAGCGGCTGATGAGAGGTTGTTGTAAATATTGCTAGACTTGCTTATGTCTTTTTTGATCTTTAATGAGACTCACTTTCATTAAAAAATGGTTAGATGTATATGCTGCAAGTAAGTCTCCCAGTTCCTCTTCAAGTAGACTTTTTGGCTTGCCAACAGAGTATTAAACATTTCAATTTAAGTTTGATATACGGATTAGATAAGAATTGAAAAGGAAATATGAATGAAGAATAAATTAAAAATATTTCCGTGTTAAAAATAAAAGGTACTTAGAAATAATATTAACTACCACAAATGTTTTTATTTTTCTTTTCAAAAGCTCATTTTTGGACTTGTGATTTTATTTTTTTAATCTCATCCGAACATGTTTTTGATACATAAATTAAGTAAAGGTACTTTTTACCCCTTAAAAAGATCAATAAGATGCAAATTTAGTAGTATCTTATCAAAACTATAGAAACGGAAATGGTGTGGACATGACACTATTCGATTCGTAAAACATAGTAAGTTTTAAAATTTTAAAATACAGATATGGGAAATATGTATATATTTAACAAATTAATGCATTAAAGATTAAAAATATGTTGGAAAAAAAGATAAAAAATATAAAAAACTTTGAGTTTTAAAATTGAATTTTTTCTAACAAGATTTTAAGTTATTTTGGAATTTTTTTTTTAAAAAACTAAATATACTTGTCTGTACCTCCTTTTTAAATATAAGTACAATAGAAGATCTAAACATCAAAACGAAGTATGAATGACTTCTCATTGACCAGACTGTCCAGCTTGGGATGGGAACGATACGCTTAGAGATATAGTAATATCTGCAGATCAACTAAGCTTAACTCCTGAAAAAATAATGTAACACTATCCTTTAATCTAACTTCATTATGTATTATCAAGAATGATCCACAATCACTAATCTTATGTATGCAACATTAAGGGAAAATTCCATCAATGGAGAACCCCTTGTATAATTAATATTAGATTGTGAAGCTAAATCAAGAGTAAACTCTCTCTCTCATCCACTTTACTGCAGACCATTTATTCCCAGAAAGCACCCCACATGCTCCATGTAGACTATTCGGATCTAATTTTCCATCGAGCCCCTGAAATAACATACCAAAACAAAATTTTAATTATTTGGTAATAAGAGGACTTTCACTCAGGAGGTTTACATAAAAGGAGATCATGCATACAATTCTTTTAAATTGAAGTCTAATTACTTTATATAAACTTTAATGCATAACACATAATTCCCCTTAAACTATCACAAAAATGAAAATATTACATAGACTTTAAAATTAGCATATAAAAATTACACTGTTCTCATTATGTGATACTTTATGTCTCCATTTTCCCTCCTAAGCATTGACATATTTACTATCATTATCATTAGAATAGTAGGGATATACTTAGGTTGAACCAGCCATGGCATAATTATTATTACAACTAGAGAAGCCTTGCCCGCACAAATGCACAGGGATTAAAAAAATTTAAACAGATGCGTGACTAAAAAAAAAAAAAACACGAGATTTTGGTTTAATATAATATATTGAGGGACGCGTAGAAATGAAATAGAAAACTACAGAATCAAGAAAAAAATGCTGATGGTAATCCAGAGCTGGGCTATAGGACATGAACTTGCAATGAATAATAATCTCTACAACAATATGTTAAAGAACAAGAAAAGTGGGCAAATTATGAGGAAGTTGACAGAAAGAAATTTTTTCAATGATCCACACAACCTCGTGTGATTTCTATTTAGCCATGTTTGAAACGTAAGAATTTCCACAAAATTTTAAGCTCTAAAAGAATAATTTATTTTTTATTGTATTTGTTAGAAATAAGAACTTAGTTATTAAGTTAAAAAATTCAATCATTCAAAAATAACCAACAAAACCACGGAAAAAAGGGAAGTAATAGAACAATTAAGATAATTAGTTGCTTCACATGAACCACATACTTCAAAACAGAAAAAAGAAAAAAAAAAGAGCTACATCAGTGGCCAATACATGTCAAATATTCATAACAGACATAATAGGATGTTTTATATTATATATAAACACTTTTGGATTTAATTATGAAGCGACAATGTCAGTTAGTACTGTGTTCTGTGTCCATCTTAGTGTTCATGTTTCTAGGCTGCAACTATTTCATTGCATCATTGCTTTTATATAACAAGCAAATATGGAAAATATAGATACTAACCAGACTCCAGAAAAGCACTGCATTTCCTTTAGTAGGCTTCACAGATAAACCTTTGACAATGTTTCCACTGCAGTTACACTCACCTGAACCACCCGGCAGTGTATTTATATATTAATAACAGCCATTAATACAGTAAAACGGAATATCTGGATCCTCCAGAGTACTTCAAAGGAATAATAAAGTTAGAGAGATAGAAAAGAACTAATGAGCCCCACCACAGCACATGTGGATCCCCTAGAAGTGGGACCAACTTCTTTCTTCATATCTCTCTCTAACTTCATCATAAAGTACTTTGTAGGATTCTCTTCCATCCAAAGACGTTAACAAATAGGTTCACAGGAATTTTGAGTCCAATCAAATTTAAGTAGCCAACGAAACCTCTTTGAGCAATGACTTTCTCAACCGGCAACCACAAAAAATTCTAAAACAATCAAATAAATTACAAAACTTATCAAGATAGAAACAACATAGTTCTGAGTTTCTGGAGCACCAACAAATGAAGACTCGAGAAAAAGGCCACATCCATGTCAGTCACACATTACAAATGACACTGATGGGTACCCAAGTGGGATGGGGAACCTTTCCCAAAAGGTTAACTATTGAAGTGGGAGAACCAATTCACTTAAATACCCCATTGCGCATCCTATATTGCTCAATGTGTGACTTGGGCATTCCATACTACCCAAATCCTCATCAATTGACCCCCTTAAGTGCTTACGTCCGGGCAGCTGCACATTCACTCAACTCCCCTATCGATTAGAACCCTCCACTAGTCAAAACCTTCTGTAGGTAGCCCTCTCCAGAACCGTCAATGCCTTGACTCTGATACTATTGATGGGTACCTAAGTGGGATAGGGAACTCTTCCCCAAAAGCTAGCTATTGAAGTGGAAGAACTAATCCACTTAAATACCTTATTGAACATCCCATACTACTTAATGTGAGATTTGGGCATCTCATTCCCCATCAAACGCTGAATATGACAAAAAGTAAATGTTAAAAACTTCCTCTCTATGCCGTGTTAACTCTGTCTATGCTTTATTCAACATTTAACTACTGATCTACATATAAATTAAAAATTCTGACAGTAGAAAGCGAAACTGATATTGCCTAGCAGATAGTTAATTGGCACACAAGGTCCATTTAGAAATTCTCCAAATGAAATATCAGAATAGAAATTAAAATTTTGGTCAAATGCAAGGATACTACTTAAAATTGGATCCTCTTTAGTTTTGCAGCTGTTCAGTAAAGAAAGAGCAATACAAAGGGGTGAAAGTGTGTATGGGGTCTACTTCTCTTATTCTCTCTCTCTCTCTCTCTATTTTTAAATTTCCTTTCAACTGTACTATATGCAGTCCTTCTGTAGGCTACAGTTAATCTGGACTGGTGAATACTACTTAAAAATTTTGCCCCCTAGAGCTCGTCCAAAAAAAAGTTGTAACTTGTAATTGTCCATCATTCCAACTATCTTTTTTATAATTTTTCTCTCCATATTTCATAAAATAAAAGAAACTCAAAAATAAAGTTTAACTAGTTACCAGGGATATAGATGAAGAAACTAATTTTGAAAGTTAAAGGCAGAATAGAAAGTTAGGGCAGTTCCAGGAATTGAAAAGAAATTGATACATATGTGTCAGGAATTGAAAAGAAATTAATACATGTGTGTGCGTGTGAGCATTATAATTTGTTTAAATAAAATATGACTTCTTATCTCAGATACATAAGAAGATATATTTGTAACACTACGGCCAAGCTGCACATCTGCTTCATAACTATCATCTATAACAACAAATAAAATAAATGTAATGAAAGACTTCAGAAAGTAAGAAGTTCACCCTTGGGAAATATGTTTCGCCTCCCTCAACATTGTCACTTAGATACATAAGCATTGTCGCTATTCGCTGCCCACCATTCTTCAAGTTGTACTGTCTTGAAAACAAAAGAACACAAAATCGTGCAAATGGTTTAATTAAAGCCACTTCAAGACAATTCTTATTGTTACAATATGGCAAAGATAGCAAAGAGAGCAATAAAACTTACAGTATCAGCAAAATAGTCATGATGGGGTTTGTAATACTGATTCTTCTGATACCTGTTATTCTGCAGATGTTAGCCTTGATACGGGGAAAGTAATTCTTTTTTGTTTGAAAACATGACGGAAAATAAGTCACATCCTACCTCAAAATTTGAATAGGCTCTCCATTTTCAATTGGAACTTGAGCATAGATAGAAATTCTTTTTTCAATTGCCTAGCCAATTGAACATGTTTTATCAAATTGTTCAATTAATCCTCACCAGAAAGAAATGGTTTTCCACTATTGTACGTATCAATAAACCAATATACAATCAAGTGCAGGCATCAAACAGAACTAACTAATGGTTCTAAGGGAAGCTAAAATTTTCATATAATAATGAAAGCAATAATAATAAAGAAAAGGTAAAGAAAAGGCACACAAGAAGAAAGGCACATCATATGATAAATACATAGAAAACAAATTGTACGTATAGGTATATAGAAGGGGGAAAAAGCAGTAAGGTTAAGTGTTTCTGCCTAATTTCAGAAATTTAGTAATTAACATTCACAATAGCATGAATTTAATATATGTAGGAAGAAACCAAGTTACCCCTGTAAAAGGCCATAAATGTGAGAATAATTTTAAGGATTGAAATCATGAAACTATAAAGTATTCTCCAAAACAAATTGCAATCTAAAGAAACATAACTCTATGCTCTCCTCTCCATCCTCTTTTACTTCCCACTCCTAAAAAAGAAAAATGAAAAGGAGGCAGATGCGCAGCTTAAATTGATTTATAGGACGTTGATTTGTCTGAATAGTAAGCAGAACTAATGCATTGAGAACAGCCTCACCCTTTCTTGTCAATCCTTCACCTAATGATGTTACATTAGCAAAATCCTTCACTGCTAATTGAATGACCACATCAAATAAATAAACTGGTTTGAATTGCATGAATATCAGTTTCATCAGTTCTTACTAGTTTCCTTGTTTCCCATTATTTCCCCTAGTCTCAACTCTCAAACATTTTGAAAATAACTTTTCAATGACCAGGAGGAATTGATGTAATCAATAGAAAAAAGGTGTTGTGTGACAATAATAATAGGAGGCAATTAAGTTGAGAGACTCGACAAGTATAATTGATAATAAACTTACCTGTACCATTGGATATTTTCTATCTTCAAAACTCAGGAACATACCAGAGCTTGTCCTGACATTGCTCTTGATACTCTATGAAAGATGCAGGAAAATCAGAGTGAGGCTAGTTGGCAGGCTACAACCTACAATTCTAATTTGAAGGACACAGGGAATAGAGAAGTTGGCAGCCTATAAAAGACTTCTTGAATAAAGGGTATCAATCACTTCCTTAAACATTGTTCTGTCAAGTTTACTGCTAAATTTAACTATAGATTCTCTGCAGTAAATAAATTATTGCATAAAATGTTGTAAAAAAGAAATATAGAGAAAAGAGGAAATAAGTATAAAGATCGGGAGTGCGTCCCAGCTATATGTTCACTCCTTTGTGTCACTCGTATTATATTACAGTGCAACTACAAAGGATTCAAAGTCAACTGATTCTATGATTTTATAAACAATCAATATCCCTTTCCATGCCACTAAATGATAAGCAATTTTATCGTCCTTCCCAATTGATAAAAGATGGACAATTTACAAGAAAGTGGTGGAGACAAATTCAGAGTACAACTTATTTCTACACTGTCCAGCTGCTAGGTAACTTTAGCCTATCCTTGTATTATTTGGTGAATGTTGGGTTTGAGTCTGACCTGATATCCTGAAGTTTTTTCATACAAGATATTTCAAGGTTTTCTTGAGAAGTAGCAAGCTAAGATCCTCTGGCGTTCAGCAGTGTTAGCAGATATTTTGACGTTTATGGTTGGAGATAAATGCAAGGATACTCAATGAAAAATTTCAGCTGCTACCACCTTTATAAGAGAGCATTGTCTTTTTGTGTCATGATAGAATAGCTGTGCAAATTAGTTATGACAGTGAAAGATGTATAACCTAGGTATATTCCAGCTGCACTGCTAGCTGGAGTGTGAATTTGTACATAGCTGTCATATTTATTGTCACAGTTTTATCTCTACATATGTACAATAATTGTGCTGGCCAATGTCATCAATGATACAGATTGTCAAACAAAAGGTTCTTTCTTTTATTTCTAGCGTCACATGTTATAAGAGCTAGAAGAGGAAGGAAAACCCGAGTTATTGTGACTTTTTCTAGTGGCATTTGACTTTCCAATCACTGCGTACTATGTCTCTTGAAGCACTGCCCATGGAAACATACTCAACGTGCCTTGCCAAAATTTATTAGTTTAAACATGAGAAATGTAAAACTAACCTCACCTCATTGGTCACATCTACTGAATAAAGTATCATAGAAAACCACCAAAAATTTATAGGCTTCCAAGGTCATATTTCAGATGATCTGGATGATGAAAACTCATCAAAATGAAAATCAATGTACCTTTCCTGTATCTGCATCCACCACTTTTGAATTTTGAAGGTGAGGGAGTGCTATAGCCCTAAGAAACTCACATTCCTGTAAAGGCAAAATAATTTCAATTTATATTTAAATGCCCTTCATCTGCAAAATTGTAATGATAAACAACTTTGTTTAGAAGCTGAATTTGTTAAAACTTATATAAGTACTAATGTTATTGTTCAAGTAGTCATGAACTTTTTTGGCAACAAAAACAGCCCACACTACTTCAAAGTTCACAGCTAGCAGCACCATGTGAGAAAATTCAGTTCTCATTGGTACGATTTTGACTATGACCATTCAGTATTCGCCATTAAGTATCAGAAAAAGATCCACCAAAATTGTATTTTGTCAGGAGAAATTAAAGTAAGCACAGATGAACAGAAAAAGTGCAATATGGTGACAGCAGATGCTTGATACCATTAGCCAGAACTGATTTAAAATGAACCGAGTCTGCTAGCCATACCACAACATGCATTTATGTGTTAGTTCAAAAAAAAAAAAACACGTAAACTTGGCTGTAGTCTTGATCCTCTATGTAAGTAGTAGTATAATATGAAGAGGAGTAAGAAATAAGGAGAGTTAGTTAGGTAGTAAGAAATAACGACAATATAAATGTAAAAGTGGATGGTGGGAAAGGCAGTTTTGACAGTTGAATGACGTCAGACTTCTCTGTTTGTAAAAAAAACAAGTCAGACTCCTCTTTTCTCTCTCTTTTTTCTTCATCTTCTTCTTCCTCCTTCTTCTTTCTTCTTCTTATTCTTCTACCAACACTCTATTTTATAAATGAGCCCAAATCCACCATGTCAATACAGAAAATTTGGCAATCAGAATAAAGGCATACCTCTATACTTAGGAAGTTATGCAGTAAAATAATTCTTGGAGACCAGCTAAGAACTTCAGGTTTGATCTACAACCAGAATTAAGAGCAAAGGAGAATAATCAAAATCAAGTTTTCGTCAAGCAAATCAACTCCACTCTCACAACAATGAGAAATGATTTAAACCAGGAACTCTGTTTTGAGAGTGTGTGTATATACTAATTAAAAACTAGAATAAATGGAGAGACAATAGTTGGATTAATGTTAGCTTAGCAAATTATTACATTAAAATGCACAACAATAAAAAGGATCTCAAATCCATTCAATCCATAAATCAAGAAGAATGGAACATCACATTTTTGCAATATACTAGCCTAAGAGTTCATTTTCAATCAAAGAGAGATCAATTATTCTATTTTAAGTAACAAAGTACAATCACAACCAAAGGCATTTTGGATTTTATCTGATGAAAATCACAAGACATTAAAGTAACAGGTTTTACAATATACAATCGCAATATATTAAATTATTTAACAAATAGTGGACATGCTGAAAAGAAAAATCAGTGACAGCCTCATAATCAAAGAGAGCACAAGATTTATGATCCGGGAACAATAAATTATCTGAAAAAATATAATGAACTTTTGAATATGAAAACCTATCTATATGTACGGTGACAAGCAAAATATGAGAATTAAGGGATATCAACAAACTTTACAAACCCAACTCCCTTTCCAAGAATACACATATACTTATATGTGGCTCCCAAGTGTCTAGACAACAAACTCCAAAATACTTCCAACAGTTACACTGGCCTTTTACTCTATCTGAGGTTTGTGGTTGTTTTAGAGAGACTGAATAACTTCAAAAAAGGAAAAGTTTGGTAGAAACAAAAGAGAGATATAATCTACATACATATCCAAGACGTAAGACTTCAGCTTCCTTGTCATTTTTCCAAAATGGAATACCTGAAAATCAGAAAATATAGATTAAAAAATTGAAAAGAAAGAGTTCTAATCACAAAAAGATAGATAAAAGCTACATATATCTATATCAAGAAAAATTATATCAATCAAACAATAGGGCAATGTTAGTGTTGACGCCTTAACTATTGTTTAACAGTAACATTAAAATAACCTTATTTCTCCTCGTGTTTGAAGGGTGTGTTTTCTGAGTTTAGAGATAAAAATTCATCTTACCAACATTTTGATATGGCATGGCAGATAAATAGATTATTTGGTCTCTATAATGTTCAGTGAGTACATTCAGCGTACTTAGACTTTTTCTCAGCCATTAAGTTTAAGGGCAGAAAAAATTGCTTTTGTAGATTGCCATGTTTGCAGTGGCCTGGAAAAACCAAATTGCCATGTTTGCAGGCTTGTGATCTTTATAATTAGAATGGATTGCAAGTGTTTGATGGACCTGAAGTTATTGAGCCCATAGTGTTGAAGATGAATGAGGAGAAGGATGGGAAAGGGAATCACGCTGTGATAATTTGGGACCAGCAGGCTGGAGAGGTAGAAAAGGAAATAACAGTGCCAACAACATCACATGGGTTGTGAGGCGTAAGAGAGAGAGAAGTAGGTCCATTGGTACGGAATATATTGTGAAGTGAGAGGTCAGTGAGGGGTTAAGTAAAACTTTGGCTTTGTTTTTTTTGGGAGAGTCTCTAGCCTCTCAAATGCCAGGGGAGTTTATTTCTATCTTGTTCTTTATTGCTATCTTTTTCTGCATTTTCTTCTCTTCTGTAAACACCAAAATCTGTAAGTTACTATCTTTTTCTCTGGTTTGGGAGGAAGTTGCAGTCTTTCTATCTATATATAATACAAGTTTTCAGCGGTTTCCATTAGTCTTACTCCCACAAGTCTTCTTTAGTGGAAAAATTATTTTCTTGGCCTCTCCATGGGTTTTAGAAAATGAATTTTTAGGGAGCTACCCTCGTGGATTTACAATAGGATCTTCTTGGCCAAGATTTACAAACAGGTTGCAAAGCTCTTTTGAGCTAATGTTTCAGTGCATTGATTTTTTGTGAATGCAATGTGAGGATCACTTAAGCGCCATTGGATTTATTTCTTTCATTGTACGTCAATAGCTTTAATTGAGGACTCAAGAGAAGAGATCAATTCTAAACTTGAGTTATAGAGACACACTTTGGAATTAAAAGGTTTTCGCCTGAGTAGAAGCAAGACGAAATATATGCATTTCCAATTTAATAAGAGGCCAATTAGAAATGATTCAGAGGTAAAAATTGGAGAGCAAACCATTCCAGAAGTATCCAAGTTCAGATATTTGGGGTCCATTTTACAGAGTGATGGTGAAATTGATGGGGATGTTATGCATAGGATACAAGCTGGGTGGTTAAAGTGGAGGAAAGCATCAGGAGTTATTTGTGACCGCAAGGTACCTACTAAGCTTTAAGGAAAATTTTACCTAACAGCTATAAGGCCAGCGAAGCTATATGGTAGTGAATGTTGGGCTTTGAAAGGACAACAAGAACATAAGATGGGAGTAGCAGAGATGAGAATGTTGAAATGGATGTGTGGTCATACAAAATTGGATAAGATACGAAATGACTGTATACGACGGAAAGTTGGAGTAGCACCTATCGAGGAGAAAATGGTGAAAAATCGTTTAAAGTGGTTTGGACATGTACAAAGAAGAGAGCAAGAAAAGCCAGTGAGGAGAGTTGATCAAATAGCTTGGAGCCCTATTAAAAGGCGTAGAGAAAAACCGAAAAGAACACTAAGGGAAGTTATAAGAAATGATCTTTCGAGAAATAATTTATCTGAGGAGATGGTGTTTGATAGAGTACATTGGTGTCATATGATCCATGTAGCCGACCCCACTTAATGGGATAAAGCTAATGTTGTTGTTGTTGTTCTTGTTGTTGTTGTTGCTGCGTCAATAGCTATAGGTCTACCCAACAAAAATTAGACTCTTGCAACTAACACCCTAATAGACCACAACATTTCCCTTAAAGAATAAAACATGAAATTACTTAAAGAAATAAAAGTTTTATACATCTAAATTTCAAAAGTTAATAAAGTTAATAATGACACTGACCTCTGGGCAACTGAAGGAAACCGTCCCTCTGATGCAATCTTCTGAATATTCGAGACTTTGTGCCTGTGCCTAAAATGGAACAGTTAGGCTATCAAGAAGATAACGATAAAATATTGCTAAACCATGTACAACTAAATTTTAATTCCCAATTTACAATTACATGTGTGACCAAAATAAAAATTTACAATTACATAATAAATTAGTACAATTATCATCATTATCTTCTTATATTCCTTCATATAAATTTCAAAGGGCTTGAGTGGGTAGCAGTAATTAAGCACCTTTGCTTGCCCTGTGTCTGTCTTTGTATCAAATCTCCCAGATCCAGCCAAGGGTCACCACTATCTGACCACTAGAAGTTACGATGATACCACCTCCAACTTCACCGATTAAAGGCCCAAAGGCCTCCCAAAGGTGGTTTACACTCTCTAAACTCCTCTTATTGCTTAAGATTCCCACTAACATAAGCATTGAAGCATTTGCAGAGGCCTTGGCCTCCATTGGAATCATGCTAAAAAAACCTTCAAGGTACAATCTGCCTCACGGACTATTAGTTATTCAACATCATAATCCAATGTAATTTCCAACATAACCTGGCATTAGCATAACAGTGTTCGAAAATCCTTGGAAGCATTTTCTCGTTTGGATTGTTTCTTGGGCTATTGAGACAAAACCTCTACCATAAATTTTTCTGACATTACATCTCTTGTATATATCCCTGACATGTTATCATATTACTGGATTTCACCTCAGTTAAGATGTCCAACAGTTTCAAACTGGAAAAGTGGGCTTGTAATCAGAAAACCACAAATCACCAAAAATTAGTGGCAGATATTATTTTCCAGTAGAAACCTGAGACATGCTTAATTGCTATAAGAATCATCAAAATCATTCAAAAAAGGAAAAGAATTGAAAAAACCAGCCACCAGGAAAAAGAAAGTAAAACTGGTATCTCAATAGTTCCACTTAAACATACAGGGTTGGACAAACATTGTCAATAGTTATAGCCACAAACTGCCAAACAATAACGTAAACAGTGGAAAGTCCATATATGTGTAATAAATCAGATCATTTTTCAATATCTTTAACAATTCTTAAGCCCCAATATGACAGATGAGTGCAAATGTTTACCATTGGAGTCTTCCAATTGTCGTAAAAGTGCCAATTGAGAGACAGAACCTGTAATTACAGAACAGAAAATAATTCATTCATATGAATGCATTATGCCAAGCTTTATTGAAATTGCTAATCAGTCATCCAATATTTATTGACATATATCATCATTCCATTTCTGTTATCAGCTCCACAGCAAAGAAGATATAATTCTCCAATTTAAAAAACAAAAATTACAATGGTTGTGATTTTTCGTTCTGCTTCTGTGGAAGCTGATAAATTTTCCAGGAAGGGAAGCAAGACAAGTTTTCAAAAGAACAAATTCCCCAACTCTGGATGTTTCATCAGCTTAGATGCATTTGGACTTCACCTCTTTCACTGTTTTGTTCAATTTTTCATGTGCATAATAACAAATACACCGAAAAAAAAAGAATTAATACGGAGGAATACGGTTGTGGGCCCCATATAAGTGGGGCCCACTGCTTGTTTCTTTCTCTTGTAACTGCCCAGCTTACAATACTACAAACAATCCTGAGAAAAGTGCCCTTGAAATAGAACAGGAACATTAAGAAGCCATCACTAAATTCATGATCATCATACTGAACTTGTAATGTGCAGACAAAATAAATAAAACAAAACATACTATTTCTCTTTCCCTCAGGAAAGAGCATGAAACTCAACAGGAAAACCACATGCAAAAGTCGGACCAAACAACCAAAATTCATATAAGGAGCATAGAAATTTTTCTCTTTTCATTACCTATGATCAAGCCGACAGTGACGAACGAGAGCAGCCAGAAGATAAACTTCATCCTGTGAGCCATGAACTACTTGCAGGCGCGAAGACTGAGAGAAAGTGAAGAGGAATAGAGGAGTGAAATAAAGAGAGAAAGAAAGACACACAGATTCCTCGGCAAACATTGTGCGTTTTCCTAAGAACATGAAGAAACCGCTTTGGACGCCCATTGCTTGTCTTGATAAGTCAATTGTTTTGTTTCCCTTTAATGTTTCCTTTTCCATTTGGATTTTGTTTCCGATTCAGTACCAGTAGGATCGAATCCTGTCGAACGCCAACGGATTTTGTGCCTTCTATTGAGAATTGAGTCTTCCTTTATAACTTCTCCGGTCAAAGTTTCCTTACATCGAAGTGGTGGGTCGGGACAACGGATTCACGTTCAAAATGAGGAAAAGAGTATCCAATATTTTTTTTTAAATTATAAATTTTATTTTTAAATTAAATTTTACAAACGTTATACGGATCTCATTTTTATATTTAAAAATTTTTCCAATTTTTTTAAAATAATACGTTGGCAAGAAATATATAAATAATTCATATTTTTTTAATTTTATTTTTTCTCTAAATATCATATCCATGCATTTTTTAAAATAATTATAATAAATAAACGTAATGTCCACATGTTCGGGTTTAAATTTCCAAACCTATATGTCAAATCGAACTTTTTAGGTTAGAGCCGATTTAGGCTTAGCTCGAGGCGAATCAGCCCAATTTGGCATCTCTACATTGTATGATTATTATTATCAATATATTATACAAAAATAAAATATTTAAGGATTTCTATTAATTTATTTATATTGACGTGATATGATATTAATTAAAAAATCATTTAAAAAATTGTAGTTATTGTTATTTTCAAAACAGTTTAAATACTAGCAATGGGATTAATCTTAATAGAAGGGGTTAAAATGACTTAAACACGATATTTCAGGTTCTAAACCATATAAATGCAACAAATGCATTTAGGAGTCAAGCTACCAAGGGGATAAATTTCATCCTTTTCAAAAGTATATTGGGCAAAATAAAATTAAATATACTATGTAATTAAATATGTCTTATAAACTGATATGAAAAGAGTACAATGTTGAGTACAATATAACTTCTCCCTCACTTAATATAAGTAACTTCTAATAATTTTATAAATAATAAGAAAATAAGTTATAATTAGTTGAGGATATAAAATTTTTCACAAATTTTTACATTTTTTTAAAATTACCCTTAATTTAATTCAATAAATCTTAACACCCATTAATATAATTTATAATACTAGATATTATATTAATGAGAGATAAAATTGATAAATAAATCATATTACAAGGTAATATGAGACAAAAATAATTTTCACTTATTAGGTTATAATATGAAATGAAGAGAAAAATATTTTATTTCACCTAAAGTTCACTTTAGCTTTGCCCTATCAGCCACTTCAGCCTGCTTCCAACTCCTTCTTCCAACTGCGTCGCCATGCCATTTGGCGCTTCGAATGAGGAGATTACAAACATCTTTACATTAAATGGATGAACATTGAACTGGAAACAAACTTTGAATGTGACTTTAAAAAATTTAGTTCAGAAAATGACTTACAAATTTGTGTAAAAATTTTCTTTTTGTTACAAAATTAGTGTAAAGTTTAAAGACTAAAAGATTAATTTATAAAAAAATATGATTAAAAGATTAATTGTTCCTTTCATGATACAAAGTAATCCAATAAGCCTAAGTAATGTAATCTAATATATTGATGTTGATTGATTATTACTTTTTTTATTTTATTTCTTGTAAAACTGACTTTATTGGTAATTTCACCTATCAATATAAAATATATAGCAAATAGTATTTTATTCACAAGTTATAAATCTATAAATAGTGTAATTTAGAGCCTGTTGGATTTCTGTTTGTAAAACTACTTTTTATTTTAAAAACAAAAAAAAAATCTGTTTGGGGTAGATGTTTTCCTATTTACTTGTTTTAAAAACTTGTCACTTTTTTTTTTGTTTTTTAAATAAGAAAAGAAGAATAACTCAAAGTTATTTTTATTTTCATTTTTTGCTTTTATTCACATTCACAACTAATTATTGTTGATCAATACCAACAACTATTGATTGCTGCCAATTATTATCAGTCACCATCAACCATCTCCAACCATTATTGATCATCCCCGATTACTGTTGACCACCATCAACCATCGTTAATTGTCATTGACTACAATTGACTATCTCTGACCACTATAAATCACCATTGACCACTACCAACCACAACTAGCTATTATTGACTATTACTAACCATGATGGACCACCTCTGACCATTGCCAACCACAATTAATTACCACTTATTGTCGTTGACCATTGTCAATTACTATTAATCACTGCCAATCACCATAAACTACTACCAATTGTCACAAATTGTTTGTAACCGTTGCCAACCTCTATTGTCATTGTATGTCACCTTGTCTCTTACTAATCACTATTATTTGTCATCATCTATAGATGTCTTCAAAAGCTATTTTCAATATAATATTTCTAAATGAATTTTTTTATTTTAAGATAGGATTTTCAAAACAAATTATCCAAACTGATATTTTTTTTATTTTTAAAACTTGTTCTAAAAAATAATTTTATAAAACAGTTTTGAGAACATAGAAATAGTGAAAGAAGTCAAAGAGGCCCTAAAAAAAATTCAATTTACTTAAATGGCAATTTATTTGTTTTACTTCAATTTTGATCAAATTTTATCCAAAACCAACCAGTTTTGTAGCTCACTAGTTTAGCTAGCATGATCCAATCGTAAGGTAGCTTGAAGAAAAATTTGAAAGCACCTGCCATGGATTAATTAATGATGTGGCAAAAGATTCTCCATCTGGATACGTTGGATCTTAATTTTTCTCAAATATTAAGGTTTAGAGTGCCTCATTCACTCCACCCTTTCACTCCTACATTCTTTGCTTCGTTCTCCCTCTTCACTTTTCCTGATGACCTCTTTCACTCTCTAATCTGAACCACAATCCTCTCCTACGATGGTGTTCATGTTAGATATATTTAATTAATAATAATATATATTTAAATTTATTTAAATTATATTTATCTTGTTTATCTAATTAAATATATCTTATCTAAGTATAGTCATTATCTTTATTAATAATAAAGATAATATCAGTTGACTAATTTTAGGAGATAAGGATAACTCAGTTGATATTGTGTTATCTTTATTTAAATTTGAAATTCAAATAAAAGATAGAATAACTATTAAATAATCTATGATGACTAGGCTATTTAATAGGAGGTTGAGCAAAGTGTCAGATACACCAATTATTCATTCTACGCTCATATAGAGGTTCCCTGACTAGTGAGGCTAATTCCTGTTGAATCAAGAAGTTTTGATGATTCCAAATCAACTGTCAAGAGCTTGGAATGAAGATATCAAATGAGCTCAAAGTGTTTCAAGTGAAGAAGATCTGAGTAATCTTTGCTAGGATTGTTGTAGGATCTTTTGTTTTGTTTAAATATGGGTAAAAGACTTTGATTTAATAAAAAGATATTTTAAAAACTTGATTTTATAAAATACTTGAAAAATACCCACCAACAGACGAAGTTTGAAAAGTTTACATTGAACTGTCATGTTGGAAATTTAAACTTTGGCTTTGAAAATTTGAATTTCGAGCTAAAACTGAATAAGTCTGAAGAGATGCTTCTCTGATAGACGAATTTTGATTTTCCAAAATTCGAATTTTCATAAGTGTCTGAAAGAAGATGTTGAGCAACAGACGAACTTTGGGTTTTGAACATTCGAATTTCAGACAAAATGGAATTTATGAAAACTAAAGAAATTTGTCTGAAACAATGTTAAAGTTCATCTGAAATCAAGATTGTATTGAGTTTCAAAACTGCTCACTGACAGACGAACTTTAAACATGGAAATTTGAATTTCAGAAGTTAAAGTTGTGAGTCTGTTGAAATGACATGATGACATACGAAGAACAGTGTTTACAAATTCGAATGTTGAAGTAAGTCTGAAAAGAGGTCTCTCTGACAGACGAACTTCACTCTTTGAAAGTTCAAATTTCGAAGTAAATAAACTACTGTGCCTTTTAAGCCTGCTGCGGACAGACGAATTTTGAGGTTCCAAAATTCAAATTTTGAGAGTACTGTAGCAAATTGAAAATACTGTTCACACTTAACAGAAAAACTTTTTTCTTGAAAATTCGTATGTCACAACATGAAAACATTTTCTAAGTTTCAAAATTCGAATTTCACTTCATGAACAGACGAACTTCAGTATTTCAACGTTGGAAGTTTTAACCTTCGGTTCCTTCGAAATTCGTCTATTGGCCAACTGAAATTTGAATTTCAGTATGTTAGAAGCATTAAATGCGGTTGGTTAACGGATAGTTTTTCAGAGTAACCGTTGGATAACTTCCCCAACGGATAGATTTTGTCTCTAACGAATAGTTGAGACCTAAATATATAAACACAACATCATTTGAAGTTGTGGGTAACAAATCAAACTTTGTATATACTGAAATTCTGCCAAATTTTCTACTCAAAGACTTTTACCCTCTTACTTCAATACTTGTACATCAACTTTCATATTCACTCTATTCAAAAGAGTTTCATCTTTGTAAACAATCTAATTTTCATCTGAGAGATAGATTTACTTGTGAGGAGATATCACAAGAGATTGTAAAACACTTTGTAAAAGTGCAGAAAGTGATTGAGTGAGCTCTAGAGAACAGAGCACTGACGTTGTACTGTGGCATTTGCAAGAAGCCCATTGAATTCTTGCTGAATAGTGGAAAATCTCAAGTGGTGTCTTGGGGACTGGACGTAGGTCAAGTGGAGGACCGAACCAGGATAAATATCAGAGTTTTTCTTCTCTCTATCACTACTCTTTTATATTACTTCTTCATACTCTGTTTTACTGTCATTCCTTGCTTTCTTCATTGTTCTCACTTTGTGCAAAAAATTTTAATCTTCCCAATTCATCCCCCCTCTTAGGAAGTCAGTCTAACTAACAATTTCCAGCTACCATTACTGAGCCCAAACACTAGTTAGAAGAGTCTCATCTCATCTAATTTTTTTTGACTAATTTATGCATTTGTATATCTTTGATTTATTCCCAATTCGAGTATGATTACTCAATCAGACTTTCTATAGCTATGGCGAGAGATATTTATGATCATTATTTATTCCGCTGTGAATTTATAGGAGATTTATTTATACTTATAAATTCATATTTATAAATCTGTTTCTACATATGGTGTCAGAGACAATGATTTATTTTGCCTCTACCTGATTATAATTTGAGTTTTCATGTTTTGTATATGTCCACGCTTGTGGGTTTTTTCACCTTCAATTTTTGTTTTGCGCAAGTTCTAGAATTTTGTTTATGCTCACGCTACTGGGTTCATATGCGAAACTATTCATGCTTTTAGATAAGAGGAATAATTAATCTTGTTGACACCAAATTGGGCTTTCACAATTTCTGGGCTTGTCTGCCTTTTGTTTTTAATTAATTTCTGTTTACATTATTGGGCTTCTGTTTCTGAGCCAGTGTTTTGATTATTTAAATATATATATATATGTAATGGACTGGACTTGCGTTTTGAGCTGAAATAGTTTATTTTATCTCTGGAAATTCGTCCTTGAGCCACTTTTTTTTTTCATGATACTTTTCTGGAAATTGATTTCAGCTTATATTTATTTATTTATTATGCCATTTTTTTGGGTTTAAAATCTGGATAATTTTTGGGTTATTAAAATTTTTTTTTGTAAAATATTATTAGTGTTATTAATTATCTAAGATTTGGAAAATTTTATTTAGACAATTATAACACTAATTTTTTGCCTTTGCAAAATAATTGAGTTATTTAAAAAATTAATCTTAAACAATGTTGGGCATTTTAAATAAATAAAATAGTGGGATAATTTATTTAATTATTTAATCACATGATTGTTTAGTTGATTAAATTAATTATTTAAATTCTCATAATATAGTGCATATACATGATTTTAATTGCACATATGATATTTGTTATTAACATGCTTTTGTTTTAAGGAGTAACCACAACATCCTTGTAAAGTTGCATACATAATATAAATCACATATTGATATAAAATATCAAATTCTAATAAAATGTGTGGTTTTAATTCATCTTTATCCACAGGTAAATAATTATAATTGCATTTTTTATTAGGATGAAATAGATATGGCCTTATGTTTTCTAAGTAGCCCACAAGTATTAGAAAATATGAATGCATTCTAGTTTCATCATTTATTAAACATGAATATATGTTATACTAATGTCTTTGCCCACAGGTAGATATTAGTAATATGATATTTATGTAAGTATGTATTACATTAGTAAACATACATAATTGTTAAGGTGATGATTGATTGTCTGAAAATTATTACTGTAAGTGTATTTAATAATTATTTCCCTTGCAGCTCTTTCATCTCACATTCTATCTGAAGTTGCCGATAAGATCACTCTTGATGGCACAAATCATGCTGAGTGGAAGGAAGATATTCTCCTTCATCTTAGCTATATGAAACTAGATTATGCCTTGAGGATTAAAGAACCTCCAGTGCCCAAAAAAGGTGATAAGGATGCGCAAACCGCATATGATCAGTGGGATCAATCCAGCCGCCTTGCCTTAATGTTGATTAAGATGCATATTAAGAGAAGCATTCGAGGTTTTATTCCATATTGCTGAACATCCAAAGAATACTTAGAGGCTATTGACAAGTAGTATACCCCTACAGATAAACAACTAGGAGGGGCTATTATGAGAGAACTTGTTGATATGAAACTTGCAGGTGTGGGTGGTGTCTGAGAACACATTATGAAAATGAGAGACTTGGCATCACATCTGAGGCATTTTAAAATGGAGCCTCCTGAGCAATTCCTTGTGCAGCTCATTCTGAGTTCCTTTCCTCATTAGTATGAAGCTTTCTATGTCTCTTACAACACACATAAGGAACAATTATCACTAGATGAATTATTGGCCATGTGTGTTCAAGAAGAGGCTAGACTGATGAGAAGTGGAAGAGATGCGCCTAAGGAAGTGCATTTGGCAGAAAGCTCCAATTCTAAGAGAAAAAACAAGAAAGACAAAAGGAATAAGTCCATTCGTCCGGCTTTTGCTGAGAATAAAGATAAGGCCGCTTGCTTCTTTTGTAGGAAGAAAGGACAAATGCGGAATGAATGTCCTAAGAGGAAGGTATGGCTCGTCAAGAAGGGTATAGGCAATGGAATTTACATTTCTAGTGTGGCTTATGAATCTCATTTAGTTAGTATTAATTATGACACTTGGTGGATTGATTGTGGAACTACAATTCACATTGCTAATACCATGCAGGGGTTTCTTAACAGCAGGCGGCCACATCCCAATGAGGAAAATGTCTACTGGGGCAATGAGATGAGGGCCCATGTGGAAGCAGTTAGAATATGTGGGATCATTTTATCAAATAAATCAATTTTGGATTTAGAAAATTGCTTTTATATTCTGGATTTTTCTAAAAATTTAGGTTCAATTTACAAATTAAGTCCTTTGGGATTTGAATTATTTCTTTCTTCAAATTTGATGAGATTGAATAAAGATTCTTTACCTTTTGGTGATATTTCCTTATGTAATGGCTTATTTAAATTACATATCGATTTACCTCAATCTCATGTTGTTACGCATGGTGTTAAGTGAAGTGTCATGAATGAGAATTCTCTTAGCTTGTGGCATAGGAGATTAGGACATATCTCCATAGAGAGGATCAAAAGGTTAACTAAAGATTGGATCCTCCCATCCTTAGACCATGCAGAAATTGATCCATGTGTGGACTGCATTAAGGGTAAGCAGACCAACAAGTCATATAAAGGGGCTAAGAGAAGTTCTGAAATTTTAGAGATTATTCACACAGATATTTGTTGCCCTGGTTTATCTTCTCATGGTCAAAAATATTTTATTTCCTTTATAGATGATTATTCGTGGTATATGTATATCTACTTGCTTTATAATAAAAGTGAGGCATTAAATGTCTTTAAGGAATATAAGGCGGAAGTAGAGAAACAAACCGGTAAGCAAAATAAAATTGTTAGATCTGATAGAGGAGGTGAATATTATGGAAGGTATACTGATGATGGACAAGCACCTGGTCTATTTGCTGAGTTTCTTTAAGAGCATGGTATAGTAGCTCAATACACCATGTCTGGCTCACCTGATATGAATGGTGTATCTGAAAGAAGGAATAGGACGCTATTGGACATGGTGAGGAGTATGATAAGCAACCCCAAGCTTCCAATTTTTTTATGGAGAGATGCACTTAATACAACAGTATATATTTTAAACAGGGTTCCATCAAAGGCAGTTCCCAAAACTCCCTTTGAAATCTGGAAAGGTTGGAAACCCAGTTTGAATCATATGCTTGTATGGGGCTATTTGGCAGAAGTAAGAGTGTATAACCCTAGAGAAAGGAAACTGGATCCTAGGACCATTAGTGCCTATTTCATAGGCTATGCAGAAAGGTCAAAGGGCTATAGATTTTATTGTCCTTCATATTCAATGAGATTTGTGGAATCTAGGAATGCTAAGTTTCTTGAGAATGATGTGATTAGTGAGAGTGATCAAGTACGTGACTTAGTCACTGAAGAGGATCACATTCAAGAAACCACTAATCATGAAGGAACATCACTAATATATAACACTCATCCTGTTGGAGTGAATATGGAAAGTGATGCAGTTCCTGAAACTCAAGTTGATAATGCTGGAAATCAGGAACAAACTAATGAACCTATCGTTCATGAAGAACAACCACAAGAAGTGATAGAGAATGTTCTTGAAGAATAACCTCAACCCACTCAACAAGTGGAGGTGAGGAGGTCAACTAGAGAAAGAAAGTCAGCACTTCCTAGTGACTATGTGGTGTACCTTACTGAATCTAACTATGATATAAGTGTTAAAGATGATCCACTCACATTTACTCAGGCTATGCAGGATGCAAACTCTAAATTATGGTATGATGCTATGACTGATGAAATGCAATCTATTGCAAACAATGAAGTTTGGAAACTTGTAGAGTTACCTAGTGAAGTTGAGGCCATTGGTTGTAAATGGGTCTTTAAGACCAAGAGGGACTCACAAGGTAACATAGAGCGTTAGAACGCAAGGTTGGTTGCCAAGGGGTTCACTCAAAAGAAAGAAATTGATTATATGGAGACTTTCTCGCTTGTGTCCAAGAAAGATTCTTTCCGTATCATCATGGCATTGGTAGCTCACTTTGATTTAGAGTTACATCAGATGGATGTTAAGACTGCATTCCTCAATGGGGATCTTGAGGAAGAAGTCTATATGAAATAGTCTAAGGGATTCACTTCTCAAGAAAATGAACATAAAGTTTGCAGGTTGAAGAAGTCAATATATGGTCTCAAATAGGCTTCATGATAATGGTATTTAAAGTTCCATGATGTGATCACATCTTTTGGTTTTGTTGAGAATGTCATGGATCAATGTATATATCACAAGGTCAGTGAAAGCAAGATCATATTCTTGATCTTATATGTGGATGATATATTGCTTGCCACTAAAGATTTGGGGTTACTGTATGAGGTGAAACAATTTTTGTCCAAGAATTTTGAAATAAAGGATATGGGTGAGGCATCCTATGTCATTGACATTAGAATACATAGAGATAGATCTCAAGGCATCTTGGGATTATCTCAGGAAACCTATATCAACAAAATTCTTGAACGATTCAAGATAAAGGATTGTTCATCTACTCAAGCACCTATTGTGAAAGGGGACAAATTTAGCCACTTACAGTGTCCCAATAATGATTTTGAAAAGAAAGAGATGGAGAATATTTCTTATGCTTCAACGGTTGGAAGCTTGATATATGCACAGGTTTGCACAGGACCTGATATAGCTTTTGCTGTGGGCATGTTAGGAAGATACCAAAGTAATCCAGGAATGGATCATTGGAAGACTGCAAAGAAAGTTTTGAGGTACCTAAAGGGTACTAAACAATACATGCTTACATACAAGAGATATGATAATCTAGAAGTTGTTGGGTATTCAGACTCAGATTTAGCAGAATGCATTGACACAAGGAAATCAACATCTGGCTATATCTTTTTGTTAGCAGAGGGAGCTATATCCTAGAAAAGTACCAAACAAACACTGATAGCCACCTCCACTATGGAAGCTGAGTTGTCTCGTGTTTTGAGGCAAGCTCACAGGGAATATGGATTAGAAATTTCATTGCTGGGCTTAATATTATAGACTCAATCTCTAGGCCAATTAAAGTGCTCTGTGATAATACGATTGCTGTGTTCATGGCTAAGAATAATAAAAGTGGAAGTCAAAACAAGTTCATCGACATCAAATACTTTACCTTGAAAAATAGAATTAAAGAAGGCCAAATAATCGTTGAGCACATTCGGACGAAAGAAATGTTAGCTGATCCGTTACAAAGGAGTTTAAGGATCATGTGCCTCATATGGGTATTAGATTTTCGCGGGTCTAATCAAGGTATGTAAAATAATGAAATTTCAATTTATGGTTTATTATTTCATATTTATATAGTATATATTCTTGTTGAGATAAATAAACATGGATTTAGGAACCGAATAAATATTCTGGTTTATTCATAAAGTTGATATCCCAAAAGTAAAGATACTACTTGTGATACATAGAAGGTAATACTCACATTTAGAGGACCTACCGTTATGATTCATGTAGTATTGCTTAAATATCTCTTGATATATCAACTGGTATATTATGATCGAGTCAAGTGGGAGAATGTTAGATATATTTAATTAATAATAATATATATTTGAATTTATTTAAATTATATTTATCTTGTTTATCTAATTAAATATATCTTATCTAAGTGTGGTCCTTATTTTTATTAATAATAAAGATAATATCAGTTGAATGATTTTAGGAGATAACAGATAACTCAGTTGATATTGTGTTATTTTAATTTAAATTTGAAATTCAAATAAAAGATAGAATAACTATTAAATAACCTATGATAACTAAACTATTTAATAGGAGTCTGAGCAGAATGTCAGATACACCAATTATTTATTCTACGTTCAAATAGAGGTTCCCTGACTAGTGACGATTAATTTCCAGCTACCATTATTAAGCCCAAACACTAGTTAGAAGAGTCACATCTCATCTCATCTAATTTCTACTGACTAATTTCTGTATTTACAGATATTTGATTTATTTCTAATTCGAATAGAATTACTCAATCAGATTTTCTACAGCTATAACGAAAGGTATTTATAATCATTATTTATTCCATTATGAATTTGTAGAAGATTTATTTATATTTATAGATTCGTATTTATAAATCTGTTTCTACAGTTCACACTTTGCATCTCCGTGTTTTCACCAAGATTATGCGTCCCTGTGTCTACATAGGAAACGACATCGATGCTTGAACAGAGATATGAAGCTCAGACTAGATCTAGACCTCAAGATCTTCAACAAATCTGGTTCTCCCTTCATGGGCACTCAGACGACATGATCTCGAGCCCGATCGGGCTAGATATTAATTGCGTGGGTTCTTCCTTCCCCTTCGCGATGGTGATGATGATTCCTGAATGCTGAAATAAAAGTTGTGATGATAATTAAAGAGGCATGTGCGTGATTTTTTGTTGCTCTCAGGAGCTTGTTGATGTCGCATAAAGTATCACAGTATGTGTTTAGATTATACTCCCTCCGTTTCGCTATATAGTGCATTTTTTTGAGAAATTAATGTTTCATAATATAGTGCACTTTACGGATTACGTAGTATAATTTTTTTCTCTTTCCAAGATTGCCCCTAATTAATAAACCCAAATATTTGTTTATTATTAAAATATTTTATTCCCAAAGCATTTAAATGAGGGTAATTTGAGAAAAGATGGGAAATTTTGTTAATTATTAATTGTTGTTTTGGTCTGTGTGTGGTAGTTAAAAGTGCACTATAAACTGGAACAGAGGGAGTATTATATATAAGTGATTATGAGGATAAGTGATTATTCATAATAGATTATGAGAATAAATGATTATGTCAAAAGTAAATTGTGTTTGGATATATTTAACCCATAAGTGATTTTGAGAAAAGAAATATGTTTGGATATTGGAGTTTAAGTGATTATTAGGTGGATAATAAAAAGAAAAAGTGAAATAAGTGATTATGAGAGAATAAATGATTATCATAAGTTGAAAAAAATAGCTTATAGAAATAAACACTTAAATGACTATAAGTGATTATTTTGATTAGAGTTGTATTTAGAAACTGATGACATAATATTTTTTTAGCTCCTAAGTGATTATTTTGAAAATCTAAACATACAAGACTTTATATATATATATACACGCACACTTTTTTTTGGTAGAAATATATATATATATATACACACACTTTACAACCTTGAAATGGAGCACAAAAAATTTAGATGTTTGGTGCTCCTGGAAAAGCAACCAAGAAATCAGAATCTCTTGTCTGATTTTTCCATTCATCTTTCTTCCACTGCTTCTGCTGCTCCTTTTTTTTTAATTCGTGTGGAATAAGAAAAAAAATTGAATGAAGGAATGAATCGAAACGGCCAAAAAATTCATATATTTTTCTTTTTTTAATAAAAATTTAAAAGCACCATGTTGATGATATTTAAAACAAACTGCAAATATCAAAGTTATCAAATTCAAGATTTTAATCAAACTCGTGAAGAGATGGCAAACTCGTATCATAAATTCCTAAGTTTTTATCATTATTAAGAAATAGTTATTAAAATATATAATTATATAACAAATATATATATATTTCATAATCTATATATTTGATTCAATTAGGTTGTCAAAGTCAAATTAAAAAATATATTTCTCAAATAATAAGTGTGGTATGAGGTATAATACTGATTAATATTCAATTTTTATATATAATAATAAAAATAGAACATATATATCATTTTTTTACCAGAGCACAAATATATCATATGAAAATATATAATATTTTTTACTGACTTTTTTGACCAAATTTTGTTACTGATTGGTGACCGTAGCCATAAATATGGCATATAATAACGTAATAGTCTGTGGAAAAATTATTCTATTATTTAAATTTAGAATCGTAATAACAAATAAAAATACTGAAATGTATAGTCCTATAAACGAAATTATGTGATTAGAAATATAAATTTTAAATGCATACTGAAATCTTGCGTTTGTTTTTTGGATAAATGTAGACAACTTTTTATCCTTATACCTCTCCTTACATTCTTGTGTAATATGTACATTGGTATAATCTTGTGCTATATTATTAGAACCAAGGTGTAAAACATTGTACTTTTTTATAACCGACTTGAGGCTTTTAATTTGACACTCAAAAGATAAATTATTACAAACTGGACTGGGCCTTGTGCCTGCAATGAGCTGATCACAATTTTTAAATACTTTGACTCTATTATATATTTTGTATTGATTATTATATTTTTTAATTATAAAAATTCACTCCTACTAGTATCACCTTCGTATCTTCAATTTTTCATTCACAGAGAAACAAAATCAATCTTAGATATGTTACCAAAAATGAACCCCCATGCCATCTAATCAAAATAGGAAACTCTTCATTGTTTTCTTAAATTAATAATGTTTATATTGATGATGACAGGTTGCACAAGTATTAGGGTTCTTGTTTATATATACACGTCTGAGCTTGGTCCCTGTACTGTTGTACTGTAAAATCCATAAGGGATTTCTGCTGAGAAGAAAATCTGAGAAAGAAAATCTCAAAGCTATTGAAGATGATGCAAATGAAGGTGATGACTGATGAACAAATAGAGACCCTTCGGATACAAATAGCTATTTATACTGAAATTTCTAAGAAACTTGCTGAGATGCACAAAATGTTCATGCATGTGCAGGATCCTTCAGGTTTTTCTCATTCCCTTCTTTCTCTTCATTATATATGTTGTAAATAGGTGAGCGATTCATGCATTTGTGTATTAAGTAAAATTTGAAAAATGAATCGTACTATTCACAGTTTTGCGAATATTGCCATTGGTTGTTAATTTTATATTAATTTTGATACTGATTGAGTAATATTTCTTTTTTTTTTTGTAACTTGTTTTATGCTTGTAGTTATTTCTAATATTAAAACAGACATAAGTAATCTGACATATATATCGATAAACTTGTAAAAAAAAAATTTTAAAATGTTAGCTTTGATTCATGTCCAGCATTATTTAGAGCATGCTTAAGAAGATCAATTGAACCGACTAGATTTTTTCCCCTTTTAATTAAGGCACAGTCATACATTAATTAGAAATTTAGTACACAATTTTTTTGTTTTGTTCACTAGGAATATCGCTTGAGAAATATCCCTCGCCAGTAATAAGGACAAATCTTTTCGGGATATTGAAAGTAAATGTTTGATCCATCCCAACTAAATTTATTTCATATACAAAAATTAAAAAGGGAGCTTCCAACCACTCAAAGGATGAGAAAAATATAAGCTTATTGATTTAAACTAATTGCTTAATTATCAACACAATGAACCAACTAGTTAGTTTGTTTTTTTGGGGCCCTGAACTTGATAATAAGGTTAAATAATGATGATTTGTTCACATAGTTCCAATCCAATTGACTATTAAAATGGATCAAATAAAAAATATTTGCGAAGTAGTTATATCAACAAAAAATTATAGAATTAGTAAAAATAAAAAATTTATGCCCAAATTGTCCTGTCCCTTTTGGTTTAGATATGGGATGACATTCACATTTGGCTGGAGTTTGGGATGGAACTAAACAAAAAAATTGTTTTTTATAGTACCGATTTGTGCCCTGTCTCAAACATATCCCATATTCCTTTATGATATAAATTCATAAAATTATTAATCATAGGATTCAAACTTAATATTAAATAGGTTTGTTTTCAAATCAATATATGAGTTATATATGAATTTTTTATGCAATATTATTAATATATAGATAAATAGCTTAATTTGAAAGATGTTTTATTCAAAAATAAAAATTATTTTTTTCCAGTATATTTCAAAAGTATGGCACAAATATGGAGATATAAAAGAACAAGACATGCAAGTAGTAAAGAACCCATATCATGTCCCACTCCATTACCACTCTCATGTTCATAAAAGTCCCCCAAGGAAACAAATAAAAGCAAGAAAAGTCTTTATTTTCCCAAGAAACAAACACATGCTAGTTAACGTACGTAATGCATGCAATTCATTTCCGAAAAGATGACTGTTTTCTCTTTCAGATGTCAAGCTGGAAAACACATCCAGTGACCCCTTGATGGTGAATAATGGTGGCCACAGAATGAGTTGCAGAAAGCGATGGTCTCCAACACCAAAGCAGCTTCAGATTCTTGAGAGTACATTCGAATCTGGGAATGGAACTCCAAGCAAGGAGAAGATCAAGGATATTACTGCAGAACTGAGCCACCATGGCCAGATTTCTGAAACGAATGTGTATACCTGGTTCCAGAACAGGCGTGCTCGATCAAAGAAGAGACTGCAGAATGTAGTAATAGGACATGGTAATGAAAATCACCCAGAAGATGAGAAGCCTCCAGTTGAATCAATGTCCAAGGATAATCATGTGTCTGAGTTGAGTGGTATGAAACTTGATTGAGAATTTTCTCGTGCTTTCTTCTTCATTTTCTTTTTGTACTTGAATCGTTTATTCAGAATCCAATAAGTCAGAGTCCTTTTCTTCTTTTTCTTGTGCTAGCTCTTATCAGATGACAGTCTATAATCAGATGTGTATGTATAAAGTACTTTGCATGGGGATATTAGTTTACAATTAATTAATTCATACTCCATCTTCGCTTCCACCTCTTATTTCCCCCCACCCCACTACTTTTTGTTAGAAATTTGTGCATTTATGCTAGTGGAAATAACCATATGTATTAAAGTTGAGACACGTTTCTTGTGCGAAATTTGAAGTTGTATTCCTTGTTTATGAATAATGTAATTTGTTATGGATTTTATATTGATATATTGATCGATAGTATTGATCATAAAGTGGATAAAAAGGGAAAAGGCAAATGTACTCAAATAATGAAGTAATGATAAATTATTCCAACCTCATGTTTGGTATGCATGTCTTCATCTCTAGAACTGGAAAAGTACAAATCAAGAATAATTGTGTTTAGTTCCATCAAAATCTTGATGGAATGTTATTTGCGGTTAAATAGTAGGCGGTTCAGAACTAAAAAAATAAAAAATAACCACCTAAAAAGCCTAATATTTCTATAGTAGTGAAATGGTAATGAGTATAAATTTTCAAAAGTATCACGAGGACCACTTCATCCATGCAATTTTTGGCAAGTCCTTTTCTAATTTTTGGCTTAGGGGTATTTGATTTTTATATTTAATTATTTTCATTCATTTTCTATTTCTTTCTTATCAACCATCATGTGAAGAAATATTTCGTTTTCTATTTCATTTTCTCATTTAATTCACTTTCTATTATTTTAAAATATTTTTTGATATGCCAAACCAAATGGGCCCAAGGGAATGCTTTTCTTTTCCAAGCAAAGAAATTTTACTCCCAAACATTATTTGATGATGGAATCCTTTGCCATTTCTATTTCAATATATATAATAAAATCTATTAAAATTTGCACTATTCACTAGTTATGAATGATGCGATTTAACTTCTAAGTCTAAACCCTAGGGTCATCAATATCTAATCCATGATAGAGTTGGACAAAGACCTCTCTTTTGTGAGAGCCAAAACCTCACCGTCAGGTGGGTGTCAAATCTAAGTGTGAATGATAAACCCTACTCCAATAGGGTCTCCCATCATGACTATTTGTTTTCTCCTCTTTAATTTCTCTTTTAATTCTTTCTTTCCTTTATGTTCTCTTAGGTGTGGGTGTCTCAATTTTCTAGGTTCTTTTTCCTGATGGGTTTGATAGTGTGGAGGTCAAAGGTGAATTGAAGCCACCGGTGGTGCTTGATTGGGAGGATACTGAGTAATGTTGTTAGCAAGTGGGTTTTAATTGGGAAATTGGTGCCAACAAAAACATATATGTTGTGTTTGGTATATTGAAAAGGTTTTTAAATGAATTGGAATAGGAAAGGGAATAAGAATAGGAATGGAAAAAAGAATAGAATAAGATTTTAAAAGTACGTATGATATGTAAATGAAATCCTAATAAATTTTTATTTTGATATGTATATTTAAAATACAAAAAGACACAAATGCCCTAATCATAAAGGGGAAAAACCATATTGTTGGAGATGATGGATGACAACAATCCTTCTCCATCGTTGAAAACCTGTTGCCTGCAAACAAATTTTAGACACAACTCAAAATTTCAGCAATTTCAGCTCAAATCAACAATTCAAAGACAACAATCCTAGAAACTTTTTAGTTTTGCAGATTTGTTGAAAACCTACAAAGATTGCTAGAGGCAATGGAGGCAACAGAGATCTCCACCATCAATAGAGGTTGCTAGAGGCAATGACGGAGGAGGGTGGGCGACGATGCTAAAGGGACAACAATGAAGGAGAAGGATATTGATCTCGCTGTCTCTTACCACCATCACTGCTAGGTGGAACTAAACTGGTCGTTGAGCTTTATGGCCTAAGTCATCACAAAACCAAACCCCTCTGTCATTGAGATCAAAACCAATGACTGTGGCATTGGAGTTGGTGGATGCCATGGAAAAGCTGAAGAGAGCACGAGCAGATGAGGGATGAGAATGATAGGGAGATTAGGGCAAGGATGTCTTTCTGTACGAATTCTAGAGAAATTGAACCAATTCCATTGTGATGATGATGGAATCAAATTCAAGGGTTTTTGGCTAAAGTAGATTTCTTGGTAATCACAATTCTAGACTACCAACATTCTCAGACCTAGAATCCTTTTCCAATTCCATTCCCATGCTCAAGATTTCTACATACCAAATAAGACCATATGGTCAAGATGATGGGTAGCCTATCTATGTGATATTAGAGCCCTAAAGGAGATGTATGGGTTAGTGTTTAGACTCTATGTTTTGATGATAACAAAACAGCTAAGATTTCTTTTTTTTTGCTTGCTATATGCATCTACAAGATGATAACTGATTAAAGACATGGAAAAACTGATGGGGAAAGAAGAAGAAAGCTCTTAGCCTAGGATTTTTCCCATTTTCCCACTAGGTATTGAGAGCTTTCATGGGTTTTTAAAAATAATTTTTAAAACTTAAGCATTTGGTGCATTGGGTGGCTTGGGACAAGCTTTTTATTTCTAAAAATAAAGGGGGCTTGGGGATTTGTGATTTCATGGCTTTAATAGAGCTCTCATAGCAAAATAATGTTGGATCATCCTTAATGAACCTAACTTAGTGCTTGAATGGAGGTTTTTTAAGGGGAGGGAAGGGTTGGGATCTCCCAACCCTTGTTTGGTTAGAAAAATTGGAGGGGAGGAGAGGTAAAATTTATCTTCTCTCTCCCCTCCTCTCCAAATTTAGGTTTTTAGAGGATAGAGAGAAACAATTGTGGTACATTTGGACCAATTTACTCTTCATTACAAATGAGTACTAAACCTTCTCTGTCTCTATTTCGCACTTAATCTTTCCATTGTGCCCAAGCTTTGTATGGTGTCTCTCTCAATGGCGTCTTACTTTGAGGTCATCATACCAGCCACAAACTCCAACCTTCGTCCCCATCCCAAAGTTGCGCTCAACCTCCATCTCTTATCCTAGGTTTGCTTCATGTCTTTTTTTTAAAATTTTTTCCCTCTAGATGCTATTTGCCAAAAATGAGTTTTATCGAATATATTGCTTCGTGTCATAATATATATACACCATGTTCAAAAAATATAAATAGAATCGAAACTACATATAAGGGTATAATAGTCAATAATTAGCTCCCCTCTTAAACCAAATAAGAAATCCTTAAAATACCTCTCTTTCCCTCCCCTCTAACCCAAACAAATAAGAGGTTATTAAAACCCCTCCCCCTCCCCTCCCCTTAATTAAAATATATTGCCTCTCCTCTCCTCTAATTGAATCAAACATTATGTAATGAGCTTTGGGTGAGGATTCTAAAGTGTATTTATTTTCCTTATTAATGTGGGCTTCTTCCCTCACACTTGAATATTTACTTGTCCTCAAGTGAAAACTAAAGTTGTGTGACTCTCAAAAAGTCATTTTCTAGATTCATCAAGCCCATTCTCCTTCACTAGTGATAGTCTATCACTAGCATAAGTAAATGAATACTCAACAAAATGAATATTAGGTTCAATAGCAACTCATTTATCATTTCCATTCATCCATAAGACTTTAGTATGTGTGTGTGTATACTTAGCATGTGACAAATGCAGACAACCAATCAAGCAAGAGGAAGAAAAATTAACAACACTTCTTTAAAAACTTAGTACCTTACTCAATTGTACATAAATCTCAACTTAATTCATGTGCAATTAAGATCAATAAGGTTTTATTTATTTATTTCTCCACATGATGTACCTCAATTTTACCAGGGGATTTATTTATTTTTCTTGATTCGTTATACGCTTTTTTGATATGAAGATCTCACATTTGTTATGTGTACTTCCGGTTATTCAAGCTAACATAACTTGCACCAAGATGTCTTTGACACACTCATAGCTCATATTGCACCATTTGACGCAAATGACAATGCTTTTTGGTGAAGCCTTCCAGTTACTAAGTACAGTTCGAGCCAGTAGAGTGGATTTCTTTTATCATATAGATCTTAAATCATCTCTCTAACTAAATAAAAAATTCATACACAACAATTAAAAATACTCAAGTCCAAAAATAAATGTATAATCTACATGCTAAGTCATAGTGCTCATTTTTATAGTCTCAAGACTCATATTTCGAATTTGCAAATTAACTACCTTAACCCATTAAGCACAAAATTGAGTATCCTACAGTGATAGACATGGCCACTAGCTTAAGAAAACAAGCAAAATAACTCCAAATAATATCAATTAAGCACATAAATTTGAGAAAAATTTTCTAATTTTAGCACATCAGTACAATTTCTTAAGGACAAGTTTAAGGAGAGCAACCAAATGATAAAACTCCTCCCCCCACACTTAAATCCAACATTGGCCCCAATGTTGAAGGAAATATAATAAGGGATAAAGAAATTGAGACTCCCTTAATTTTAAGCAATACTTAAAGTGTTCTTTGGAGTTCTTTTGTAGGTATTCCAAGCTTGTTTCCACCATAATCAAATTAATCTTGTAACAAATCTTTAGGGAGGGGGTTTCAGAGTAACAGGAGCAAAAAAACAAAAACAGAAATTAAAAAAAGAAAGACAATGCTGGGTTGCCTCCCAATAAGTTTTAAATTTAATGTCGATAGCTATACAGGCCGAGCAATCAAGATATGACATCATTCAAAGGCTTATGACAAGGCCTTTCAGATCTAAGAATTGACTTTTTTTCTGCATGTTAATTGCATCCTTCCCTTAGAGAGATTCTTTGTGATAAAATATGGTATCAATTAGTCTGTTTGGATTACACAATTGCTTCTTTTCTTACGAGGACTAGGAGGTGTCACTTTTTGCTTGACCTTAGCTTCCTCTTTGATAGACTTTTGCGGTGGATCTTTGTCATTATATAAAGATTTTTTTTATACAAGAGACAGCCAAAAGAAAAGCAAAATAGAAAGCCAGCAAAAACAATCAAGTGATGCCATAGTTGTGTAAAATCTGAGTAGCCTTGCCCCCAGGATAGACTAGAAAGTCTAGAGATTGACTAAGTACAAGCTTCGCAAAGAGATCCACTGCTTCATTCTCATCTCAACTGGCTTGGATAATACGCACCGTCCAGTCCCTCTGCATCATAAGCTTAACTTCATAGATCAGGTCACGATCCTCATGCAAGTCTCCAAGGTCCGCCTTTATCAAATGTATAGCCTCAGCAGAATCACGGTAAAGCTTAATATTCTGAAGTCCGAAGTCCCAAGCACGTTTAAGACCCATGAGGTAGCCCCATAGTTTAGCACTAAGGTGATCCCCCTGTCTCAGCCTCAGAGAAAAGGCATCAAGTATTTCATCTAAATGCTTCCAACTAATGCCTCCACAACCACGTGCATTAGAAGCAGCAGAGAAGGTGCCATTATTGTGAATAGTAGCAACATCATCAGTTTCCACCTCGTTAGTCCCAACTTGGACTTGTACTCTTCTATTCATCTCAATGTTCTCACACTTTTGAGTAGCCATCAGCAAGCAACGAATGATTCAATAAGCTTCGGCAATACAAGCATTCACACTCTCAGTGGTGCTAAGAAACGCTCTCTTATTTCGTCTCTTCCATAGAATCCAACAAAAGGTACAAAAGATATCACACCATTGACCATCTCTATGCTGCTTTATAGATCTTAGGTTCGAATTAATCCAATCATGAAATCCTGCATTCCAAAAGTTGGAAATGGAACTCAGCACGCCAAGAGTCTCCCAAACTTCTTTTGCATGTAGACAATCATGCAAAACATAGTGAACATCCTCCTTAATACCGGGGCAATGATCACATAATCCATTACTATGTAATCCCTAGTGATGCTTTATCTCATTTGTCATAAATCTTCGATGCCTAACTAATCACATGTGCATTTTACATCTCTATTGAACTTTTAACTTCCAGAGACTAGACCAGATAGTATCCGGTTGAGCATCTTGAACTTTTAGGCTTGCATAAGCAAATTTAATAGAGAAAGTACAAGATTTTTCATATCTCCACTTCACTTTAGCATTCCCTTGGACCTGTTGGATTTCAATTCCAGTTTTAACATGATCCCAAGTAGTTTTAATTCCTCCCCAAACTCTAGAACTGGGACGTTTAGTGTCAATTTTGGGAATGATGTCGTCATTGCACCTGTATTTTCCTCAAATAACGATGACCCATAGAGCATCTCGGTTAGTAACAAGGCCCCATCCAAGCTTCATGAGAAAGGCTTGATTTTGAATTTTAGCATGTTTAACTCCTAGCCCACCAACTCTTTTGTTGCTACAAACTCGGTCCCAGGACATAAGATGAGCTCTTTTCTTTTCAGAGGTGGATCCCCATAAAAATTGTCTTGCACTTTTGTCCACTTCCTCACAACACGCCATAGGCAAAATGGAGGTTTGCATAGCATAATTTGGGATGACATAAATCATTGACTTAACCAAAGTGTGTCTTCCTGCCAGTGATAGATTGTTGGCTTTCTAATTACTCAACTTTGCACGAACCTTGTCCATAACGTACTAATAAGTATTCTTGGTGACTCGCTCATGGTGGAGAGGAATCCCAAGATACTTTTCCAGATTATCTGTGTGAGTGAAACCCGGCTCTTCACTTAAATAATTTCTCACATTATGATCGACGTTTCTAGAGAAGAAAACTCAAGTTTTGGCAGTACTCACACGCTGGCCTGAAGCCTTACAACGTGTCCAGACAATTCTTGATCACCTGAACCTGGGATAGATTAGCCTCTGCAAAAATAATCAAATCATCAGCAAAGAATAGATGGGAGATATGGGTACCCGATTTGTTCAATCTAATGGGTTTTCATCTTCTACTATCCATCTCAACTTGAATTAAATGGGCAAGTTTTTCCATACAAATAACAAATAGATAAGGTGAGAGGGGATCTCCTTGTCTAATGCCACATGAAGGTTGGAATGTATCCGCTCTACTTCTATTCCAGAGTAACTGCATTGAGGGAGTGCTTATGCAACTTTCAATAACTTTAACCATCTTCACAAGTAGCTTTAGCTCATTTAAGCAGTTGATCACAAATGACCAGCTCAAACGATCATATGCCTTTTCCAAGTCAATCTTAATTGCCATAAAACCTTTAGTGCCCTATATAGTTCTCATGGAATGCACAACTTCTTGTGCCACAATAATGTTATCAAAGCTTAATTGCTCAAGGACAAAACTACATTGGTTAAGTGAAATAATGCCAGGTCAAATAGATTTTATTCTATTCACCAACACCTTGGTAATGGTCTTGTAGATCACATTACACAAGCTAATGGGCCTAAAATCACAGATAGTCTCAAGATGCTCTTTCTTATGGATCAACACAATATAAGTCTAGTTAATATCCTAGACTTGCACAAGGTTAGAAAACACAGTTCTAACATAATTAATAACAGAAGGACCGACTTGTTTCCATTGGCTTTGAAAGAAAAAAGCATTGAGCCCATCAGTCCCTGGTGATTTTAAGGCCCCCATATGTAGAATAGCTTCTGTAATTTCCTCATCCCTCACAGGTGCATTCATATGACTGAGATCAACCTCATCAATTTCTGGAAATCACACGTGACATTTAAGGTATTTGGCCGAATCCCCTTCCTCCTTAAACAAAGATACATAAAAAGCAGTAGCCTCCTTTTTTATTTCTTCCATGTCATAAATCCAATCCCCTTGGTTATTTTGAATTGCCTCAATTCTATTGTGCTTCCTTCGAGAATTGGTCTTCACATGAAAGTATTTCGTGTTTCTCTCCCCAAGCATGAACCAGTTACACTTGGCTTTTTGAGCCCACATCAAGTCTTCTTGAATAATAATACTTTCAATCTTAGCCCAGAGTTGTCTTTGCAACTATTCAAGAAAGGAAAAAGAGCCATCTTCCGTCAAGACTTTGTTAATGCCTTCCAATCTTTCAAGTAATCTCCTTTTCTCTCGGCCTAAGTGCCCATAGACATCATGACTCCATTTTTCAACTTCTTCAGTAAAGCTAGCTACATTCTCTAGCCAAGGTTTTCTAGTAACCCATGCTTCCTTAACCAACCTCTCAAAATCATCATGTAATACCCAAGGGGCTAGAAAACGAAATGGCCACTTAAAACTTGAAGGGCGAATATCTTGAATCATACAATGAAGGAGAGGTCTGTGATCCAATTTAAATTTGTAGAGAGAAAGCCCACTCACATTCAGATAACTTTCAAGGGATTTATAATTAGTAAGGATTTGATCTATCTTGCTTTGACAACCCTCCCTACTCCAAGTGAAGAACGGACCTGCACACTGAATATCATTAAGACCCATGCTATCAAACTAGCTTCGAAAATCGCAATCAATCCCATGCGAAGAACGAGCATTAGAGCAACATTCATGTTGATACAAGATACTGTTGAAATCACCTCCTAAATACCATTCTTCCTCAATATTCCCAACACCATAAGCTTGGACCAAAGGTCACGACGTTTCAAAAGATTGGTGCTAGCATAAACACAAGTTATGAAATGCCGAGAGCTATTAACTTAATAACTAAGGTGAATATATTGATTCGAATAATCCACAACATTAAACTTCCTGTTGTTATCAAATACCACCACTAAAACCATTAGCATCCATAATGTGTGAGTAACAGAAGCCTAGCGTCCAAGCAATTTTCCTAGCTCTCGGACCACTAGATCTTGTTCCAAGAAGAGCAAGAAAATTAAGTTGTAATCCATTTCAAAGCTCCCTAACAAGACCAAGAAAGCATTTAGCTTCGACTCTTCTACAATTCCAAAAGACACAATTCATGAGGAACCATTTGAAGGGGGTGCAGTGTTTTTAGGTCCCCTAGGAGTAGAAGAGAGATCAAGATTTGAGACAAGATTTTGAGGATTAATAGAGACTTGAGTGAATTCATTCTTCTCAGGATCCAAATCGATAATTGGTTCTTCCTCCATTATATTACCCTGTAAATTGTGAGCTTCCTCATCATTGAAATCTTCCACCACATTCAAACCCTTATTCATTTCTTCATTGAAGCTCGTGTTATCTTCCATAGTACTTTTGATAACATCCAAAACTTCCTTTGACATATGCCTCCCTGCATCTCTTTTCTTGACTTTCAAATTTTTCCTAATTGAAGATTGTAGTCTAGCCTCAAACGAGGTAAATCTCTTATCTGGAGCTTTTATTATCCTATTATCTTTGCCATTCTTGAAATTCAAATGAATGGAATAATCCCTATCTTTCTCACTATCTTTACCCAATAATGAATTGGTGGTTTCATGAAGGACTTTTTTAGAATTCAGAGCAGCCTCATTCCCTAGAATGTCAATCATGTTAGGCCTAGTCAATATCTTCTCCAACTTTGGGCTCGATTTATTAACATTATTGCTACATTCTTCCACTTTAATTTCCTTAGCCTTCTCCCTTTGGGCTGTATGCAACTCTGGCATGGGCTTATTATCAACATGAGACGATGATTGGGCCTTCAAATCCACTACTTTTGGTTCACCAAAAGGCTTCTGCACATCACGCAGTTCTTGTGTCTCTAATGTCAAATTTTTCATGCTTCCCTTAACAACATACTTTTGAGTCCTCCTAGGTCCCACGTGGTTATTTCCCTTGTCCCATAATCTCTTTCCAATGGTCTCCTTATTAATAGGATTCGTGATTTCATCCATGATTTTCTCAGTCAACATTGTTAGGATCCTTATATTCAAAGAGGATATTATAATGTGATCCCTTGAAACTCTCAGATCCCCCAAATCTCACACCCTTCTCTTCCGAGAACCTGTTACGAAGCCTCACTGTAAGAGGCGGCTTCATCCATCTGCCGTAGAAGTTCACCAGAACCACCGTGCTGGAGCTTCCCTCAGTATTACCATTCATAATAGTCTTCAGTACTTCCTCTTTCTTTGACTCAGCTTCTCTCTTCTCAGGTGCGCCAACAACAATGGCCTTGTTATTATCAGCAATACTACATTTCTCCTTCCTATGGCCATATTTCCCACACCTAAAACATATTAATGGAAACCCTTTATATTCAACTCCATACGCCTTGCCGTCCACCTTGATGAATGGCACGAGGGGCTGTGTGAGGTCCATGAGCATAGCAAGCCGTGCATATCTACCTTGGCCTTTTAGCTTATATCGTGCAGCCAATTTTGATCACTTCCCCTAGGAGTTTTCCAATCACGCGAAGAGCACTCTTATGATAGTATCTGAAAGAGAGCCCCGGAACTCTCACCCATCCCATAATCTTAGTAACTTTCGACGTCACAGGATCGAAATCAAGCATCCATGGTTGTACTGTGAGATATACACCGTAAACCATCCAAAGACCCTCGGTTAAGGCCATCATATAGTTTTCCTTCGATTCAAACATGATTAGGAAATAATTTCCTTTGATGTCCACAAGATTAAAAGAGCCTTTCAAATGCCAAATCCGTTTAAGGTTCATAAGCATATCACGATACCCTATAACTTTTCCCATGAGCTTTAGCACCAGCGTGCTCTCCATTTCTTCTACAAACCATTGGCGAACTCGATCGGAGAAGTCGATGGTGGGAATGATCCCCTCTCTACCAATCTTATAATCTGCCTCAAAGATTTTCAACTCAGATTCCATCTCTCCCACCCTTGCCTGTGCTTTGTTTAACAATATGTCTCGAAAAGAAACACCCCTTTGCCTGCCTTCTCATAAGCCATAGTCCCCGAATCCATAACCATCATACTCTCCATCATCTCTTCAGTTCGTATTCAAACTTTTTTGGTCGACTAAAGCTCGTCCTTGGAAAGTGGCAGCACTTCCCCTTTCTCTCCCAGAGTGCTCTCAACCTCCATCCAAAGATTATATAAAGATTTTGAAGGAGACTCCAATGGTTGCTTTTAAGAATCCTACACCATAGCTATGTTGCAACAGGTTTCAATAAGAGTGGGATTATTAGAAGTAGCAAATGTAAATTTTGTTTTTTCATCCCCTACTCTAAATGTTAATTTCCCTTTTGGCACATCAAATTAAAGCACCCACAGTGGATAAAAATAGTCTTCTAAGAATTAAAGAAAAATGTAATTCATCCTTAGTATCAAATACCACAAAATCAATAGGAATAATAAGTTTACCAACTTTGATAAGCACATCTTCCATGATTCCTATTAGATGCCTTGCTGACCTATCAGCTAGTAGTAAAGTCATAATCGTAGGTGTCAAATCTGTGACTTCAAGTTTCTTGCATAAAGAATAAGGCATCAAATTAATATCAACCCCCGAATCATGTAAGCAATTATTAATAAGTTGAGAACCAATAACACAAGGAATAGAAAAACTCCCTAGATCCGAAAACTCCCTAGATCTTTTAGCTTTGGATGCAACTTTCTTTGCAGGATAGCGCTATATTCTTTAGTCAAAGGAACCAGAGTACATTCTTCTAACTTCTTCTTATTTGACAATAGCTCTCTGAGGCATTTGACATATAAAGTCATGTTTGCTAATGCTTCAGTAAAAGTGATATTAATACGAAGCTTCTTAAATATCTCAAGGAATCTATGAAAATTGCCATCTTGTGCTTTCCTTTGAAGACGCTGTGGAAAAGGGATAGGAGAAACATACGGTTTAACTTCGGGGGGTATAGTGTGCTCCTAATTATCATCATGAGTTCTGAGTTCCTCATCATTCTTCTCGTCCTCATCCTTTTTGTTTCTCTCATCTTTTCCCTTTTCCCTTTTATCTTCCTTCACTGATTCTTACAACTTCTTTCCACTCTGAAGTGTAATTGTCATAACCTCTATATTGCTAGGGAACTTTCCTAGGCTTCTATCCACCACTAGATTAGCAAGATGATTCACCTAGACTTCTATATTACGGATCGTAGCTTGAGTAGCACTATTAGTAGTGATCTGGCTGGCCATGTACTGATCAAAATTCTTATTAATAGATGCTTAATTTGCCATGAATTGACCTAGATTCTTGTTGGTAGATGCTTGACTTGCCATGATTTAAGCAAACATCTCCTCCATCTGAAGAGTCTTTCCTATAGATGATGCAGGTAGCTGAGGGTACGCCTAAGTTTTTTGTTGCTGGAATCCTGGTGGTGCTTGTAGATTTTTCTAGGAAAAGCTTGGATGATTTTGCCACCTAAGATTATATGTATTAAAGAAAGGATCATTTTTCTTCTACAGTATCTATGGATGTTCAACATTATTCCATATAGTTAACTGCTGCGTTACCATTAGTAGCATAAACACAAGCAGCAGTAGTATGGTCAAGACTACCACAAGTAGCACAAATATCTCTAGAAGGATAAGTGGTATTGTTTTGTTGCTGAAAGAGGAAATCAATACATTGATTTAACTTTTCAAGCTGTGCAAACACATCAAAGTAAGAGTTAATTTTATGCACTAGTACTCATCTACTTCTCACTCATTTTTGCCTGGTCTGAGTTGCCACTCTTTCATAAACATGCATCATCTCATTAGATGTCAAATTACCTTCCCCTGTAGCTATATCTTCAAGAGACTGAAAGGTGGGACTCAAAGTATTGTAGAGCAGCTTAGCTACTATCATATCATTGAACTTATAATGAGGACATTCATTCAAAAGATCCTTAAAGTGATCCCATATGTCATAGAAAGACTCACCTTCCAACTGTGCAAAGATATAAATCTTGTCCCTCATATCTATAGTTCTTTGAGAAGAATAACATTTGGCTGTAAACGCATCATAAATCTCCCTTCATGATGTCAAAGACAGGTAGATTGAGTAGCCATCATCATGCATTATCTTTCAAGCAAAGGTTAAAACATCTTAAGCTCATCCATAGTAAGGCCATTCGGAGGAAGTTGATTAATCCTATTATAGAAGTCCTTTAGAAATCCCAATGCATCCTCACCTATTCGCCTATAAAATTGTGGTAGCAAGTTTAAATGTATAGTCTTAAACTCGTAGTTTTTGGCATTGTCAGTTAGGTTGATGCATGATAAACTGTTATAAATTGTTGGCTTATCAGCATCCCTCTGGGATACATGATTTTGATTTTGAGCAATGAGATTTTCATGAGGTATTATCTACTTGTCCTCATGTTGATCATCATTGTCATTTATGCTATTAAGATTCCCATTGCCATTGTTCGCACGACCATTTTGTGCCATCTCTCTTCTCTCAGTTCGATTTAACTTGTAATCACGTTCAATTTTAGGATTAATAGGAGTCAAGTTAGACACACTATTTAGACTTTTGGTTCTCAATAACATGTGAAAGAATAATAAAAATCAAAGAAAATCAAATAGAGAAATAAAGACTAAAATCAACAACTCAGCAAATCCGTTAGTCTCCCCATCAATGATGCCAAAAACTTAATTAGGATTCTGCAAATATATAGGGTCAATCATAGTATAAAGAATATCCTGCAGTATTCCAGGAGTCGTACTCAATGGAGGTTGTGGTTTACTCAATTGATTAATTTTAGTCAATAGGGAAAAATATTTGAGAAGATGGGAAAATAATTATATGAAGAATATCAAAGCAAATAAGAATTAAGAGTAATTCAATCACACAAAGCATTAGGGGATTGGGTTTTACCTTAAAGGATGACTAGATTCCACTCTTTAATTAGACTATACAAATTTATAGTGATCATTATTCTTAAAGTTTCCTAATTATCTCTTGGTCAATTAATCTTTATTCAATTATGATTCAATTCGTTCTTGTGCAACTAAAACTCCTAATGAAACCTTGAAAGCCACAACATATGTCACTATGAATTTCTAACTATATTAGTTATTCTTATTTATCTCTATGGATTTAGACTCACTCTTCATCTCTCAGTCTATCAAATTTACTCATTAATTAGACTCTATGATGATTAAGCATAAAATTCATATGAACAAATAAGAGAGATAAATATAATGGAAGAAACAAATTAAATATAATTTGAAGAGCAAATCCAGAGAGTTATAATTAAAGAAAATAAATCTAGTTAATTTCAGTCAGGTAACATCCTTACCTCTAACTGGGAAGTTTAGCCACACATAGGAATAGACATCAAATCACAACTAAAATCTCAAATTATAATGAGAATAACAAGAAGAAAGAGTTTATAATGGAAGATAATAAATCTTGCTCCAATACTCCCTCAATCCCTTGCTCTCTCACTCGTAGATCGCTCCTAACTGCTCCAGAAGGCTTTGAATAGTATTTTCTGACCTCTGGGTGAGTGAATGAATGTCCCTTGATGTTTCCCTCACATCCTTTTATATAAAGAAGGTCTAGAAGCCCATAAGCTCACGAAGATGAACCGGTTCACATGGCGCCGGCTTCAGTGTGTCATCCTTCCAAAGAACGAGACCACCTAGCATCGACTGAGTTTCATTCTTTGTTGACCTGGCACTGAGTCCTTTTGCAAAAGGAGTGCATCTTCGCCTTCTCACCTATGGTCGAGTGAGAAAATATGGAGAGACCGGATGAACTTCATATTTTATATTTTGCTCCAACTTTTTAGCTCTATGTAGCTCAAAACTTCTCATAAATATTCATGTGATACAAATATACACCAAATCATATAGAATCATGTCAAAAAATATTAAGTCACAATATATTGAGATGAAAATATATATTAAATGTGGGTATTTTACAAGTATAAAATAGACATATCAGCATGCTAAGGAAGGGGCTAGGGCTTATTGCCTTTGGAAAAGTTTGTTAGAAGGTAGAAAGTTAATTCTTGATAAACGTTAAAGTTAATTCTTGATAAACGTTCATTGGAAAGTGGGTTTTGGCTCTAACATTAAATGTTGGACCCGTGGATCCTAGTTTGAGTAAGTTTAAGTTGTCTTCTATGCTTGAGGATGATTCCTTTGGGGATGCATGTGTTGCTGATTTCATTGACGGGGGTTCTTGGAATTTAAGTGGGTTAGGCAATGGCTTTCTCTTGAAGTGATTCAAGCTACTGAGAAAATCCCTATTGCAAGTTCAAGGTTTTCTGATTGCTTGGTTTGGAATGGTAATAGACCAGGGTATTAAACTGGTGTGTTGTAGTGGAAGAAATAATGGAGGAGGAGAAGAAAAAGAAGTTGTTGACAAAAAAGAAGAAGTTAGTGGAGATGCTTCCACCATGGTAGGAAAGGAAGCCAGTTCCATGGGTTTTGAAGAAAGTAGGTTTTGTCTGGAACCCATTTTAGTGATATCAAACATATAAAAATTGAATGAAACCCACAACATTATGGAATGTTGGCTTATAACACACCACAAAGCCATGAGAAAGATTAGTATTCCTTGCAATTTAGACCATATAGAAGAAGGTAGAAAACTTAATACTATATTCCTTGCAATTTATGATATACTTCATGGGGATAGGTGGTGATTTTCAAACATGTCCTTTCACTATGACAAAAAATGCTTTCCTTAGCGGCTTTTTTTTCTTTGCTGTCCTAGCAGTTCACTGAGGTAAGTGATGGCTTTTGTTGACGGTTTATAATTTTTTTTTTTGGGCATTTTTTTGAATAACCGCGCCAACATTGGATGCCAAGAAAAGTCAATTTTAACGTGTTATTTAGAATGCAAACAAGGTGATTGATAGATTACCAAGAGAAGTTGTTAATGACCATCATGAGTTTTATTTTTTAGAAGAAGCTCCTAAGTTTATTGGAGAGCTGATTGTACATAATAAATTGTTAATGGCCATCTTATCCCCCTCTTGAAGTAAAGAAATACAAAAATTGGTGTTCCCTTTTCAATTTCGCTTCCTTAAGGTCCAATTCTATCGTTCCAAAATCAGGGCATAAAAACATCTGCTTCCACATTTGTATCATGCTTTTTCTTCTTTTGAACACATTATAATTTATTTTAATTTTAACCAATACTTGCCACCACGTTAGAAGTTTCGCACTATAGCATGGATTGTCAATTAATATTGACTTTTTATGAGAGATCTCTTCATGAAAGAACATGAATCATATATTTATCCATGAGAGAAACTTAGGGCCATCCCCGTGGATCTATTTTTGAATTCTTCGAAATTTATTATTAGTGACACCTCATTGATTAAACCGTATATCTCTATGGTTCACGTCGCTTATAGAAATAATCCGTATATAAGTATTTTAACCAAATAAATTAAGAAGAAAAACATAAAGGGCCAACTACATTAACGTCAATTGAAAGTTTACTTTCACTAGCGTTAAAACCTGCAACGGCCGGCCAATACCAAATCTATTAATCTATTAATAAATAATATCGCAGGAGATTGAAAGATTCAAATCGTGGACATGTTCAAATTCCGTTACGTCACAGCTAGTCTACTTCACCTGGACTCTCAGCACTCTCTTTTGTCGCCAATTGTTGTTCTTCTCGTTAGTTTCTATTTGTTTTTTCCCCAATCCTTCCTAATCTTTAATTATGTACGACGTTCTCATGGACTTCCTCCAATCACCATTCTCGATCGTTCTCTTCCTCAAGATTCTCTCAAATATTCTCCGGTGTTCTTCGATTGAACTTGGAAGAGTTGGAGTTAGATCGATTGGATCGGAGGTGTTTGTTTGAAGCTTTCTGAAATTCGTACGGATGGGAATTTTTGAATCTCCTGCGTGGTGCGTCTTTCTTTCTTTTATCTTCCTTGTTGATGTCGTACATAGTGATTGTTAACTTGTGATGGAAGTCAGGATGAATAGTGAATTAGAACACCATTTCTGAAACTGATTCTAGTTACAGATTCGGACATTTCTTTGGTGTTATCTCTTAACTTCATGTTTAGGCGAAAACAGGAATTATTCTGATTATTATTGCGTCTTTCTTTATCTATTTTATATTGTTTTTCATGTAGAGTTATTGTTACTTGTGATGGAAGTCAGCATGAATAATAAAAAGACCATATCTGAAATTGATTCTAGTTCCAGATTCTGACATTCCTTCTATTTTATGACTTAACTTCATGTTAGGTGAGCAGGAATGTTTCTGATTGTTACTGCGTCTATTTTTTTTTATATATATTTTATATTCTTTTTCGTACAGAACTGTTGTTAAGTTGTGATAGAAGCCAGCATGAATAATAGGAATACCATTTCTGAAATTGCTTTTAGTTAAAAATTCTGACATTTCTTTAATGTCGCCTTTTCAGGTTTAGGGGAACAGGAATGTTTCTGATAAGTATTGCGTCTTTCTTTATTTGTTTTATTTTCTTTTCTGTGCACTGTTATCATTAGCTTTTCATGGAGTTTACTTCAGCAGGAATATTTGAAAACGCTATTTATTAATCCATTATTGTTCTCAATTCTGACTTTGTGACATTTCTTATCTTCAGCTCTTATTTTTATATTTAGGCTTAATTGAAATGTTTCTGACTATTATTGTTCTTTGCATATAGGAAGAGATACCATCCGATGAAAATATTTCAACTTATGGTTTGTGCTTACTCACTGTGAGGAATTTCTATCGTGTGACCATTGCTGTAGATATTTAAGTTCCAACATAAATGGCTTCATCTTTGGAGAAACTCTTGGCAGAGGAAGGGTTCAAGGGAAGTAAAAGAGTGGCAAGGTCCAGATCTTCCCTCCAGTCTAATCCTGGAAAGATGCCCCATTACTCTTTCACAGACCAAGAAAAGAGACTTTCTTTGTCGGATGACAGAATTAGAATGGAGAGAACAAAATCGTATGTCTCACAATATCAGATTGGGGGTGAATTTTTAAATAGAGATACAGCACAGAGCTGGAGACCGAGGGATAATCTTTCTGAAAGAGAGAAATTGGGTGAAGGATTGAAGAATGAACATGTTGAGAAATCTAACGGCAATATGAAGTTAAGTAAAAAGTTTGATAACAAAACATCAGCACGCATACCTAGAAATGAGATAATTGAGGTGGGTGAGCAAGAAGATAACAAAGATAGACAGTCCAATGAATTTTTTAATGCAAACAGAGGGAAAGAAAAGTATTTCAATGACTTTAGGGATCAGGAGAAATGGCATGGGATACTAATCAAGGATGCAAAGTTGGATAAGGGGCATGGTAGCAGTTCTAGTACAAATATGGTCGGACAATTGAATGGAAATACAAGGCAGAACATAAAGAAACAGGAAAGACCATCCAGCAGATCAAATAGTGAAAGCTTTGAAAATAGTTATGATAAAAATCATGGTCTTGCTATGCAGACACCTGCTGATCTAGCTCTTGATGAAGTTGCTGTCCAAGCAGTTGTTTCTATTCTAAATGGGTATATAAAACGCTTTCTAAAAGATGAAGATTTTCGGACCACACTGCGTCATAATTGTTTTTCCTCCTTGAATTTCATTGAACTGGAAGACGAGAACAATACTGAGACCAAAGTCATAAGAAGTCTTGAACAAGCAATTGATACAATAGACCAAGCTGCTGAGGAATCTTTATCTGAAATAGATTTGAAAAGAACCGCTTTGCAGCTAAGCATTATTACAGGTCTAAGCTTAAATGATTTGAAGAACGGTTTTACATGTGGGATTCCGAATTATAAGTTGTCAGCCTGTGCTCATCTTTACCTCAGTGTTGTATATAAGATACAGAGAAAGGATAAGATATCAGCAAAGCATCTTTTGCAAGTATTTTCTGATTCACCTTCTCAGGCACGGACAACATTGCTGCCTGGATTGTGGGAGTTCTTATTTTCTCCACATCTTTCTCATTTGAAGGCATGGTATGACAAAGAAGTTGATATGCTATTAGATATGCCAAGCAGAACAATAAAACTGAAGCGTCTTGAACAAGTGTATAATGAGCTTTTGGATTCTGGGACTTACTCATTTTCTGTGTACTACAAAGACTGGCTCACTGAAGGAGCAGAAGCTCCATCAGTTCCTTCTATCAGCATTCCATTGACATCTGCTACAGAAAATCAGCATGGAAGTTCCCTTGGTCACTCTTCTGAACTTGCTACCTCCAATGACTCGTTCTCACTGCAACCAATGGTCAGCAAAAAACTATATGATTCTGTCTTTGGTAGCTCGAGTAAAGCTGGAGTTGAAGAAGAGGAAGATTATGTGATAGAAGATAAATTGGATAATTGCATGAGACACACATATGGTTCATCTGCTGCTAAACAAAAATTCACATTTGTCTCTGAAATGGTTCAATATACAGATGAAGGGATTGAAGAAGATTTTAAGAAGACTACACTGCTTGTTGCACTCCATCCTGTATGTTTTGATTCTCTCATTTTTATTATTTCTTTTCATCTTATGCCTTAGTTTGCATTACTATGGCTATTTTCTCTTTAACCATATGATTATAATGTGCACTTTCAACCACAAATATATCAAGTGAATAGAATGTTTTTACTGCCAATTAATGATCTTGTAAATCTTTCTGCAGTCGAGTTATAATTTTTCTTTTATGCTTTTCAATAAATTATTGATTGGAATCACATTTACCGATTTATTTCTCTTTTATCTTACTCTGCATCTAACATATCCTCATGTTGTATATAATCTTTTACATTTTTGGTGCACAAGGGAACCTCAATGATAGATGAAGAAGAATGGAAAGGAAAAAGTGTCTTTGATGATATTGATAACTCTTCCACAAGTGAAAAAAGCAAAATGCTAGATGACCTACCACATGAGAGAACTGATGAAGTCATTCTCAGCGAGTTGACAGGATCTGTTTTGGAAATGCAAGATGCCAAAAGCTTTTTTAATCCCACTGTTTCACTGTCCATTGAGAAAACAGTTTCCAACCCTGTTGTAAATGTAATTGAATCTTGACTATTTCTGTTGTTTGATAGTGCATTCTGTTATTTATTTCTTGTGACCTCCTCTGACTCATCATTGTTTTCATGCAGCCATCAAAGATGAGCTCTTCTCCTAAAGGTGAAAAATAATTACATTTCATGAATTTAAGTTCCATGAGATATCATGTCTTATTCTATGGTCATTTAATGGAAGAGTGGTAGATGAAGCACATAGCTACTTTGTTGCAGGATTATATTTTCCAACTATTCCGCAGGAGTTCATTTGTCCTTTGACTGGGACTATATTTGAGGAACCAACTACCCTTGAGACTGGTCAAACCTTTGAACGAGCAGCTATTAAAGCCTGGTTTGAAAAGGGAAACAAAACTTGCCCGGTGTCAGGAAATAGTTTAGATTGTGTTGCCATGCCATTAACCAACCTTGTTTTGAAGCGTTTGATTGATAATTGGAAGTCAGAACAATTTGATCGCATCCTGGATTTTGCTTCGCAAATGGTGGAAAACTTAGAAAGCCATAGGCTGATACATGATGAGGCTGCTGTTTCAAATTTGCAGAGTCTTTTCACTTCTTTGAATGGAGTAGACAAAACAACTTATGTCAAACAGCTCATCTCTTTAGGGCTTCTATCATTTCTTTTTAGGAGGTTTGAATTGGGAAATGTGGAAGAGAAAACACACGTGTTGGCACTCTTGCTAAATTGCATTGAAGCAGATTCTTATTGCATACATCAGATCGCAAGAAACATTGACAAAAAATGTCTTCTAGAGCTTCTTCACAGCAACGAGGTTGCCCCAAGAACGAACGCATTATCATTACTTACTGAATTATTCTCTCTTAAAAAGTGAGTATTACCTTTGTTATTCAATTTTGCTGTTGCCTTTTTCTTTGTTCTGATGTATTGAAACTTGTAAATTACATTTACTTGAAAAATACAATTAAATCAAAAGAAATTTGAATGTTGTAGTTGTTTTTCCTTCCTCCTTGTGCAGTTAACTTGTATTTATTTCACTCCCTCCCTCTCTCTCTCAGTCTCTGTGTCTGTCTTTGCCTAGAATTATCCGAAGTCCAGACACAAGCATGAACCAGTTGACTTAGCTTCCCTATAATAAAAAAGTTGGGCTGCAATGTGAGTGTGAAGCAACAAGTAATCTAAGCAAGTGTATGAGAGAGTATGTGAAGTGAAGAGAGGTGCAGTGTAAGGGTGTACACGACCCGACCTTGGTCAGGTTTCACCTTAATCCGATACCAGGCTCAACGAACACCTATATTGAACCTAGCTCACTAAAAAAGGTTATTAAAAACGTAAAATCTTAATTATAAAAAAATTACAATTACAATCGTTCAAATTATATTCCTTCAAAAAATAATATTGGAATAAAAAATAACCTTTTAAAAATTACAAATACTTGACAATTATCCATAATTTTTAATATCAGGTTAAAAAATGAATTTGAAAGTTCACATAAAATTTAAAAAAATTGATAGTCTTTATGATAATCATGAGATCAATTTATTACATGACAAATATTAAGAAAAATAATATTATGAAATAATTAATATTAAAAATATAAAAAATGTGTATATATATTGGGTCAAGTTAGGTGTGGTTTCACCCTAATCTGGTATAGGGAAGAAGACACTTTGGGACCCTGAAAGAAGAATAATGCCAAATTAAGACCTAAAAAACTTAAAACCCCTAAAAAGGACCTAGGTCCTTATATGTCATTAGAAAAAAACTTGTTTACCAAAATACCCCTTTCCCTTTCTCCCTTTCCTCCCAACCTACTGCCATCGGTGCCGGTGACCTCACCGGAGGTCCGATCACCGGTGACGTCGCCGGAGGTCTGGTCATCGGAGCACCGATCGCCGGAGCTCCGGTCATCAGTGATAATGCCGGAATAGTGAAATATTTTCACTTGAAAAAATAGTTTTTACTACTTGGAAATTTAGTTATTCCCACTTGGAAAATTAGTTATCGCCTGTTGGAAATTTAGTTATTCCCACTTGGGAGATTTGTTATCCATACTTGAAAATTTAGTTATCTCCACCTAGGAAATTAGTTATCGTTAGTTAGAAATTTAGTTATTCTCACTTGGGAAATTTGTTATCCACACTTAGAAATTTAGTTATTTTCATTTGGAAATTTAGTTATTTTCACTTGGGAAATTAGTGATCACCAGTTGGAAATCTAGTTATTCTCACTTGGAAAATTTGTTATTCACACTTGGAAATTTAGTTATCCCCACTTGGAAAATTAGTTATCGCCAGTCAGAAATTTAGTTATTCCCACTTGGGAAATTTGTTATTTACATTTAGAAATTTAGTTATTTCCATTTAGAAATTTAGTTATCCCCATTTGGGAATTTAGTTATTCTCACTTGGGAAATTTAGTTATTTTCACTTCAGAAATTTAGTTATTATAACAAATTTCCAAGTGAGAATAACTAAATTTCTATGTATGGATAATAAATTTCCCAAGTAAGAATAACTAAATTTCCAACTGGTGATAACTAATTTCCTAAGTGGAGATAACTAAATTTCTAAGTGTGGATAACAAATTTCCCAAGTGAGAATAACTAAATTTTCAACTAACGATAACTAATTTTTCAAGTGGAGATAACTAAATTTCCAAGTATGGATAACAAATCTTCCAAGTGGAAATAACTAAATTTCCAACTGGCGATAACTAATTTTCCAAGTGGAGATAACTAAATTTCCAAGTGGCAAAAACTATTTTTTCAAGTGAAAACATTTCACTATTCCGGCACTATCATCGGTGACCGGAGCTCCGGCGACTGGAGCTCCGATGACCAGACCTCCGGCGACGTCGCCGATGATCAGACCTCCTGCGAGGTCACCAGCGCCAGCACCGGTGACAGTAGGTTGGGAGGAAAGGGAGAAAGGGGAAGGGGTATTTTGGTAAACAAATTTTTTTTTAATGACATATAAGGACCTAGGTCCTTTTGAGGAATTTTAAGTTTTATAGGTCTTAATTTGACATTATTCTTTTTTCAGAATCCCAAAGTATCTTTTTTCCTATAGTATATAACGTGACCCAGCTCGAATAGACCAAGTACGACTAGGTTCACTAGCTAGCTGAGCAAGCTGCACAGCTAGGGTTGTGAGTGAGTGAAGGGAAGGACAAAAAGTCAAAAAGATAGGTGTAAATTGTATTTTCAGTGAAAATAAAGTAATTTGCTTTTATCAAAGTCCTTAATCTCCCCTTTATGTTCTGGCCTATTCATTAAGCCTCCACCACTCAAACAAGTGGTATTAGAATAAGTGGTTTGTAATGGTCTGCATAGCATGGGTATTCCAACAACAGATTATTGGAGTCAATAATTTTTTGAGGTGCTTGTAGTGTGCAATCTGGAATTGTGAAGTCAAAATTTCCTAGTTGTGTGCCAAGCATAACTAAGTCATCGGCTGAAATTTCTTCACCAATTGATGGTATTGAGAAAATAAATCATACTAATTTAAAACATGACTAACTAGGATTAGCTTTTATTTGTTGGGGTAAGATTTACGGGTTGGTGGTAGTAATACTAGAAACCAGCAATAAAACTTAAATGAATGAAAGGTAAAGGTACAGTTTGTGATGATGGAAGATGCTGGAAACAAAGATGTTGAAGGAAGCATGAGCCACATTAACAACACTCATTTTGAGAATGAGGAATGCAAAGCTTGAATGATTAGATAATGAATGTATAGCAATCTCATAGTAGGGCATGCCAGTAAGCCAAAATAAAGTGAAAGTCCTTTTTGTGATGAGGTTTCAAAATTAGATCCTAAAAGTAAAATATCAGGAAAGAGCATGAGGAAATTTCTAATTCATTGCTTATGCCCAGAATTTAGGGTACGTTTAGATTAGATTATATATAAGTGATTATGAGGATAAGTGATTATGTTAAAAGTGAATTGTGTTTGGATATTTTTAACCCATAAGTGATTTTGAGAAAAAAAATGTGTTTGGATATTAGGGTTTGAGTGATTATTGGGTGGATAATGAGAAGAAAATGTGAAATAAGTAATTATGAGAAAATAAGTTATTATTATAAGCTGAAAAAAGTAACTTATGAAAATAATCACTTAAATAGTCATAATTGATTATTTTGATCTGGATTGTGTTTGTTTACTGGCTGCATAATCATTTTTTTTACTCCATAATCACTTATAATCTAATCTAAATAGGCTCTTAATGGTCTCACCTCTACAGTTAATGGTTTGTCTACAAAACCAACTTTTGTTGAGTTGGAGAATATATTAGCCAACCAAGAAGAATTGGGTAAACAGACGGTATGGGTTTTCATTAAGGATGGTGTGAAAGCTCTCTATGCCAAAAAGGGATATTCTCACAATAAAAGTTGTAAATCGAAGGAATTTAAGCCACAAGGAAATAAAACTAAAAGGCTAAATAATTGGCAGTGGAGACAATACGAAGGATGTTCTCAACAGGGGAGCTCGTCAAGATGGAGACAAGCTTGACGAAACATCACTAGAAAAATAATTAATGTTATAACAGAGGAATAAGAGGTCGATTTGCTCAAGATTGTCGGTTCGAGAAAGTAGGATATAACTATGTATAGGAAACTAGTAGTACCTCACATTGATATATGATGAGGCCTAACATAGCTTATGTAGTTGGAGTGTGATAAATCAATTCATGTCGGAACCAAAGAAGTCACATCATAAAACAGCTCAGCGACTTCTAAGATATATTAAAGGTTTCATTTATTATTGTTACAAAAAAAGTTCCATTTATTATGGTATCATATGAAAGAAAGGAGTCACATGCTACTGAGTAAACGATACTCCCTCCATTTTTTATGTGACATTTAAAATTTTAATATAAAAATTAAGAAGAGCATCAAATAATGAGATAAAAAATATAAATTTATTATATTGTCCTTAATAATTACCTTTTTATTAGTCATCCACTTAAATAACTTAACTTAAGTAGTAGTAAATTCAATGTAGAAAATAAATATGGGTATAATTAGAAAAAAAAAAGAAATAAATACTTTATTGATTTCCTAAAATAACAAATAAAATAGGATGCTACAAATTCTCTAAAATAATAAATAAAATGGGACAGAAGAGGTACTATGGTGCTGAATGTGATGGAGACCATGTTACATTGCTCAACCACAAGGTATATCTTTCATCTTTGATTTGGGGCTAACTCTCTTGGTCCAATAAGAGATAACCAACAGTGTTACTGTCTAGCACTGAAGCAGAGTATAAAACAGTGGCATTAACAACATGGAAATTAGTTGGTTGATGCAACTTATGGAAGACTTGCATAAGGAAGTGGACTATCCAGTCTAAGCTGCATTGCGATAATCAGTCCGGTATCCGACTTGGTGAGCACCCAATTTATTATGCTTGTACTAAGCATGCGGAGATGTACTACCATTCTGTGAAAGAAGGTACTTCAGGAAGAAATAGAGATGCAACTGATCAAGATTGAAGATCAAATAGCATATCACATTCATTAAGCTGCTAGGAGGAGGAAATTTTGAAGAATTCAAGAAGTGATTTGAATGGATGAAGAAATAGAAAAAGTAATCATTGAGGGGAGTGATAAAATCCACCCTCTCTCAATCTCTCTCTCTCTTCAAATTATTATATTTCACCTGTTTTGGATCCCTCTATAGTTCTATCCAAATCTCTCTCTCCCCCTGTCCAGAATTATCTAGAGTCTAGACCCAAGCATGGTTCAATCAACTTAGCTTCCGTATATATGAATAGAGAATATTGGGCCGCAATGTGGGGTTGGAGTAACAAAGTGATCTAAAGTAACGCAAGTGCATGCATGAGTGTGGTAAGAGAGGTGAGGTGTAGGAAGTGGGTGAAAGAAGGAAGAGAGATCGAAGAGAGAGGTGTAAATTGTATTTTGAATGTGAAATAGACTAATTTCTTTTCAAACAAGTTCTTGCACCTGCCTTTGAGTTCCTGCCTATTCCTTTAGTGTCTACCACTCAAGTTTTAACATAGAAATTTAACCCATTCTAGAATTTTACTTTTTGTTACCAACAATATCATTAGCATCAGATCATGCAATATCTCTTGTATTGTAAAGAGAATATTGAAATTTTCAAATGCGAAAAGGGTCTATTATTTTGGGCCAAAAAAAAGGGCAAAAAGGGATGTTCAACACAAAGTTGGCTTTGCGAAGGTTCAAGCAAAAGGTAATTGCTAGACCATGTTTTGAATGCTCCTCCACCATTACAAGCCCACTGTTAATGGCCCATCAGACATTGTCGCGATCAAATATGAACCTAACAAAATTTAAGGCTCCATTTGATATGAAATGGCATAAGAGAATTCATAGGATCAATGTATCTAGATGGTTCATATGATATTTCATAAGATCAACTAATATCAAAGTTTGAGCTTGGTGAGTGAAAAAAATCAGGTTGGAAGAATTGTTTCTATTTGCATTTTAATAATACTCAAATATGACCAATACTTGACACAAGATAATCATATAAAAAAAATACACTGATATCTTTATACATGCTTCATTTCTTTTTTTTTTTTGGGTCATGCTTTTCAAGCTCAATAATTTGACCATAATCTTTAGTGATTTTCATATTTTAAGATAATATTATTTTGGGCAAAAGTGTACTTTTAGTCCTTTAATTTTATTAAGTTTCATTATAATCCTTTAACTTTTAAAATGTGAAAAATAAAATTTCTAATTACTAATACCGTTAAATAAATTAAGGAAAAATAATGAATTGGCATGCTCAAACGACAACTCATTAAATTATCATATATTTATTAATCATATAATTATAGCATTAGCAAAAAATCTTATAATTATAATTAAAATAATTTTGAAGTCTTAAAATAAATAATTACAACCTTCAAAATAAAATCTAAATTGTATGGTCAAGCTTTCCTCTGTCTTTTACATTAACAATTAATAAAATGAGTTGTCTTTTGAGCATGTTAAGTCATCATTATCTGTTAACTTATTTAACGGTATTAATAATTAGAAAATTTCTTTTCTTTTTACACTTTAAAAATTAAAGAATTAAAATAAAACTTAATAAAGTTAAAGAAATAAATTGAAACATGTTTCAAACTTAAGAAACCAAAAATATATATTTTGCCATTACTTTATGCTTGCTGATATCTTGAACAAAAATATGCACAGTTGCACAAGTATGCATATTTCTCCTTATAAAAATATAAATGGTTAAATTAGTACGGATTGTCATAAATTGTGTGTAAATCTCTTGAAATCAAGATTCATAAAACTTCTTATAGTATATCAAGCCTTGTTTTAATTTTTATTCTGAATAAAAATCTCCCCTCTCTTCTTTAATAACTATGTATTGCATAAAATTTAAGTAATTACTCGCAAAGTACATGACTTTTGAGCGTTGAATGTAAATTGATATGGATTTTAATTATATAAAGAATATATTGATTTTAGAAAATTTTACAGCTCCTCACTTTAGAAGATTCGGGTGCCTACAAATCAATTCTAGACTAATATAAGTTACTCTAACCACTTTATAATTTTCTATACATTAATTTTTTAAAAAATTACTACATATTTCCAATATGACTTCTAATTTAATAATCTTAGCACCCATCTTAAATACCACTCTTTCTAGTCCTTATTATTAGGACTTTTTAACAACTTCACTCATCTTTTTGTGCTGATTAGAAAAGAATTTATAATCATTACTCTTATATATGTGAACAACATCTTGATTATAGGAAACAATAAAGAGAAGCTCGTGGAGTTCATCAAGAATCTCAATGAAATATTTTCATTGAATGATCTCAATGATGTTTATTATTTTTTGGGAATAGAGGTACGCCATAACAAAGATGGAATGTTTTTAAGCCAATCCAAGTATACAGAAGATCTCCAAAAGAAATTTAATATGCTATATTTTGCACCATGTACTTCTCCTATGCCTTTTGGAAAATTTCTCACTACAGATGATGGTGAACCACTTAATGAACCTAGAAAATTTAGAAGTGCGATTAGTGCACTTCAGTATCTCACCTGATAGAATAAAAAAAATAGGGAAGATATACATACCGATCAAAAAGTATACTTGCACTTGGAGAGGATGAAGAGTTCCAAGCAGTAGAAACAAAATCACTCGGACTTTATTTACAGATTTACCGTAGATACACTCGGGAAAAATTGAGAGGAAGAGAGTGAAAGCGTTTTTCCTTCAGAGAGAGAGGGATTTTTCCAGAACCAATTCACCATTGCGCTTTCTGGAAGAGAGAGTCCCTTGAAAATGATGCGCTTACCCATTTTTACATGCACACACACGATAGCTTAAAGTTCTCGTATGTTCGATGTGAGGAAGCGGTTCTTATTAACCGTTCCCTCCCTCTCTTCTTAAAATAATAAACAAAAAAATAATTATTTTATTTTGGGCCTGTGCCCTTTTGTTTGGGCTCTATATCCATCAAGGGTATAGCCCAACATCTCCCACTCACACTTGATGGGTTAACCTCTTACAATTCTTCCTTTCCATTTCATATTAAGTGTTCTACTGTGACCGCTTGGGCATGACGTCTATAATTATGTATTCTTATACTAGAAATCCTTTTCAAGAACCAGTATAGAATTACCTTATGTATTTCACATTTATTTTGTTCATGTATTATGCCTTGAATGTCCTAAATTTACCCATATACACTTCATCCATGGCAAATCTAATCCCTCATAAGTTTTTATATAAACTTAGATTGCCTTACTCTTGTATACTTAGTGTCTACGCTTAAGATGTTAACTTCATAACTTCTTAACGGACATGTCTTAGACACCAGTATAAGTATGTATATATTCAGATAATCTTCCTTTCGCCTATATTTCATTTCAATATGAAACAATTGCTTTCCTAGCATAAGACCTTTTGATCGAATTTATCATGACCATTGGATATATGCTAAAGTAGCTAACATTGAATCATTTTCCATGAAAAATGTCAAAGTCATAAGGACATTAATGAGAGGATTTATTTCTCTCTCGGACTCACACATTAATGAAGCAGGGATCTATTCACTTACTTCCCAATTGCGGTTTTAAAAAAACACATGCAGTATGAATTGCATGCTACGATGTTACTCTTATCACATAAGAGCGTATGTCGATTTTGTTTTTGTTCTTAACACCGTACAGATTTAAGTTTAGACACACACAGTGTCTAACCCGAATTCTACCAATCCTTCCACTCATCATAACGTCTTTGTTGAAGAATTCTCATCTGGTTACATGTATTATGGATTGTGGGTATCCATAATCCAATCCAAAATTTATATTTATTGGATCTCATCCCGACCTATTCTCTTCTTTTATCGGGGCGACTTATTTTGTATTGTTTAACTGTCATATCTACCCTCTTACAGATTTACTAGTAAATACAAAAGATGTCTCATCTTTGCCCACTCTCTATGAGTGTCAAAGGTAGTTGCTCGTGTGAGAAAGCTAACCTTATCAACATGTACGACATACTAGACATTGTATATTTTTCATAAGTATATGTACTTGAATGACTCAATTATAGAAAAAATGTACTTATTTTTATTCATATAATTGATCATTACATAGATTTGTGTTACATCATATCCTACGAATACCAAGTGATTTTACATGATCAACATATATATCTCTCGGTATTGGCTTAGTAAAGGGATCAGCAATCATTTGACGTGTAGGAATATGGCGAATTGTAACACTTTTCTATGCTATGGCATCTCTTACAAAATTATACTTGGTGTCTATATGCTTTGTCTTACTATGATACTTGGAATCTTTGGTGTAGGCAATGGCAGCCTCGCTATCACAGTTTATCAAAATTGGATCCAATTTATCACCAATGACCCCTAAGTGTTTTATGAATCTTTTCAACCACACTGCTTCTTGTACTGCTGCAGAACATGCAACGAACTCTGCTTCCATGGTAGATAAAGCAATACAAGTCTGTTTCTTGCTACACCAAGATATAGCTTCATTGTTTAGCAGAAAAACATATCCAGAAGTCGATTTGCGCTCATCTAGATCTCCTCCCCAATCTGCATCGGAGTATCCTACCAAGCGTAAATCGCTTCCTTGATAACATAGGGCATAATTTGTTGTGCCTTGCAAATATCTCAGGATTCTCTTCACAGCTTTCCAATGTTTCAGTCCAAGGTTTGACTGGTACCTACTGACCAAACCAACTACATAACATATGTCTGGTCTCGTACACATCATGGCATACATTAAACTACCAACTGCACTAGAATAAGGGACTCTTTCCATCATCTTCTTTTCAGACTCAGTCTGAGGATACATATCTCGACTCAGATTTTCTCCTCTTGAAATAGTGGTATCCATAGGTTTACAGTTTTTCATGTTGAATCGCTCAAGAATTTTCTCAATATAATTTTTCTGAGAAAGGGATATTAACTTTCTTGAGCGATCTCTATGGATCTTAACTCCTAGTATATAGTCAGCTTCACCCATGTCTTTCATTTCAAAATTTGAAGATAGCCATTCTTTGATAGCTATAATCGATTTTAGACTATTTCCGGCTAATAGTATATCATCCACATAAAGGGATAATATCACAAGATTCTTTTCAAAATTCTTGATGTAGATACAGTGGTCCTTGTCGATCATCTGAAAATCGTACGAGGTTATAGCTTGGTGAAACTTCAAATACCACTGTCTGGATGATTGTTTAAGTCCATAAATGGACCTTTTTAACTTGCAGACTTTATTCTCTTTTCCTTTCTCAATGAAACCTAATAGCTGTTGCATATAGATTTCTTCATCCAGTTCACCATTTAAAAATGCGATTTTTACATCCATCTGATGTAATTCTAGATTTAAACTTGCTACTATTGCCAGAATTAGTCTTATGGAGTTAAAATGCACAACAGGTGAAAAAGTATCTTCATAATCTATACCTTCCTGTTGAGTATATCCTTTTGCCACTAATCGAGCCTTGTATCGTTCAATCGATCCATCTGCATTTCTCTTAATTTTGAGAATCCATTTATTCCCAATTGCCTTACGTCCAGATGGAAGATTGACCAAATCCCAGACTTGATTTATCCTCATTGAATTCATTTCCTCTTCCATTGTTTTCTTCCATTCATTACTAGCAGGGCATGATAAAGCCCATTGTATTGAATTAGGCTCATAATAATCTTGTGGGGTAACTATAAGTGCAGTCCCTTCTATTGGGAAACGTCTTTTTGGTACACTTTCTCTATTACTTCTCCACAGTGGGATCTCTTATAAGTTATTCTGTTCTTGAACAGAATCTTGTACTTGTCCTTGTGAGCTCCTACTCGAATTAAGAGGTTGAGGTATATAAATTTGTTTCTCAATTTCTTCATGTATCTCATAAAGAAATACAGTACGCTCTACCTCACCCCTACTAGGAAATTCGTTTTCTAGAAATGTTGCATCTCTAGATTCTATTTCAGTGACACTCCCATCCTGGTTTTCTCCAATGAAAACGTAACCCTTAGATTCTTCAGAGTATCCTATAAAGATACATTTCTTCCCTCTTGGACCTATTTTTCCATATTTGTGGGAAGTATCATGGACATAAGCTGCCGACCCCTAGGGTTTTAAAATATTTAAATCCGGCTTACGATTTGTCCATAGCTCATAGGGTGTTGATGTGACCGATTTTGAAGGCACACGGTTAAGTATGAAGGCTGCAGTTAAAATTGCATCTCCCCAATACAAAATGGGTAGATTGGCTTATGCCATCATGGACCTAACCATGTCTAGTAATGTTCTATTTCTTCTTTCGGCTACACCATTTTATTGTGGGGTGCCAGAGATTGTAAGTTGTCTTACTATTCCCTTTTCTTCACAGAGCTTTTTGAATTGTTCTGATAAATATTCACGTCCGCGATCGGTTCTTAATGCTTTGATTTTCTTGTCCATTTGATTTTCAGCTAAATTCATGTATCGTCTAAAACATTCTAGTGCTTCAGATTTATGTGACATCAAATAGACATAACCAAATCGTGAGTAATCATCAATGAAAGTGATGAAATAAACAGCTCCATGTTTTGCCCTCACACTCATAGGACCACAAACATCTGAATGGATTAATTGCAATGGAGTTTCTGCCCTAGTTCCAGTTCCAAATGGTTTTCTAGTTGCTTTACCAGCCAGGCAATGCTCACATAATGACATTTCCATTTTATCAATTTCACCTAGCAGTCCTTCTTTAGCTAGTTTAATCATTCTATTTTGATTAATATGTCCTAGTCTAGCATGCCAAGCATTCATATCAACATTTGAATTGGAAGAAGTTGCAAAGCAATCATGCATATAAAATACATCAATAATGTCCATAACAAAGAACTTCTTTGAAAGAAAAGTTGAACCATAAAAGGTTTTCCTTAACGAAATGTCTGCTACTTTATCATGAAAATTTACATTAAACCCATAAATTAATAAGCAGGAAATAGAAACCAAGTTCCGTCGGATGTCAGGTGCATGAAGTACATCATAGAGGATTAAGGTTTTTCCACCTCGCAAAGTTAATTTGCAGGTTCCTATGCCTTTCACCTCAATTCTCGCGTTGTTACCAACATAAAACCACTTGCTTTGATTCAGAAACCGATGGTACTCTGTAAAGGATCCTCGATCCCTGCTCACGTGGTCTGTGGAGCCTGAGTCAATTATCCAAGAAGAAGAAATAGTTTCTGTTAAAAAAATAGTACTTGAAACATAAAACATATATGAATTAACATAATTCACTAATACCTTTTCACGTTCATTTTGCTCAGGGCAATCCCTTGCAAAATGACTCATTTTCATGCAGGAATAGCACTTAACCTTACTCAGGTCAGTCTTCTTCTTCTTTCCGCCTTTCTTCCCTCTTTTCTTGAAAGGTTTATTTCCCTTTTTAAATTTCGGGTCATTCTTCTTACCCTTTCTTTGATATTTCTTGCCCTCTTTGAAATTGGGCTTACGGTTAGAAGTTCCTACTTCTTCAGTCAGATAGGCTTGTCCAGATGCTCTGTAGGCCTCTAGACGTTCATCTTCAAGCTCCAGGTGTTTTGCCACATCACTAAAAGTGTTTATATTCTCATTATGGGTTAAGTTGACTTTCATGTGTTCCCAACTTGAAGGGAATGACCTTATAACAGCCTGGATCTGCTGTTCGTCAGACAATTCATGCCCAGCTTCCTTCAGTTCTCTGATCATGCTGGCCATCTCTCGTAGATGCTGTTTCATAGGAGTATTAGGCCTTAACTTATAAGTATCAAACTTAATTGTCAGCCTTCTAAGTTTGGTGGTAGATTTACCTCCAAACTTATCCTTTAATGCCGTCCACATGGCTTGTGCAGTTGAATATTTTTCATACTCACACATTATGTCATTGGCCATAGTGCCCAGCATAGTTATACGTGCTATGCTGTTCTTCCTTTTCCTGGCCATGTAGACCTCTTGGTCTCTCCTATGTTGGGCTGTATTGCCGGCTTCTGGTTGTACCATGACTATAGTCAGTGGCTCTACAGCATCTTGTTCTTCCAATATATATGAAACCTTTCGGTGCCAGATGTCCCAATTATCCCCATTTAGTTTATCTTCCTTGTTTAGCTCAGCCATTATACTCTTGGTTGCCATCCTCAAATCAGTTATGAAACTATCCCACATAAAGGAGTTCTATTATTGAGTTGAACTAAAGAATATATTAATAAAATATACATGTAGCACAGTATAATATACAATGTCATATACTTGTATTATTTCTTAGTAGAATAATAATAATTTCATTAGTTCCATGATCAGGAGACCACAAGTGTATCTCCCATCACACGGATGCTAATGTTACTATTATTTTCTATTAATATTTTAATACAAGTACTAGAATATTTAACTCAAAAAAAAATTTATTTCAAGAGCTCCCACTCAAATAAAGTATATATTAAAAAAGTATTAAATCCATACAAGAACATAGTCATTGTACAAAAAAAATAAAAAATACATAAATCAAACAAGAAAACAGAAATTAATAATTTTCTTCTTAAGAATGCGATTTGATATTTTCATAGCTCTATTAATCGCATCGACCCAGGTGTAATCTGAATACACAAAACTATCTGTATCCTGGATTTTCTCTTGGAAATACAGGTTTTCTTCAATAATTCCAGGATTAAACACCTTGCCCATACTCCAAAGGGTACCCTCAGTAAGATGGTGGGCTAAATTTGATATTAGAAGAGTTGATGACAAGGCCGTTGAAAAATGGTTCAAAGAGAATCCCAAATACCTTTGTATAACTGAACAAAGTAAATTCTTAAATCAAAGGACACGGATTCAATCAATGTTGGCTTCTACCACAGACAAAGTCAGCTTGATTAATCAACTCAACTCCGTCTTACTACTGCTTCAAACTCAAGATCAGGCATCTTCCTCTAATCAACAAATTTCTTCATCAACCTCTGAAAGCCAAGATGAAAATGATGAAGATTTTATAGATTTAGGAGAAGATTAAAAACATTGCTAGTCATCAAAAAATAATGTGATGTCAGCAATTCTTTTATTAAACGACGTCGTATTTGCAAGTCACTAATAAACACTGTAGTGTCGGCAAATACTATTCAAAAAAGGATTAACCTGAACTGTTCAAATAGTGCAAGTCATTAACAGTTTCCAGGTTCATAGAAGGCTTAGCTTGCCTATATAAGCAGGAGTTGCCTCATTTCTAAGGCATCACTTGTTTTAGATCCCTCACTCTAAACTAGAGAGAGAAGCAAAGCCTTTGAGTTCTTTCATCCTCTTTTCATCCTTTCCCCTTGTAAGTGTTTTACTTTAAATAAAAAATTTTTTTTTCAGTCTTAATTTCTGTATTCATATCCTTACCTTGTTCTTATGAACTGAATTGGCTGGTTCTACCGCCTTTGTTCATATTGAACCATCCCCTATTCATATTTTATTTACACGCAATGCATAATTTAATTATGTGCTAAAGTAGTCCGTCTACTCCTCTTCTTCACATCTTCTTAATCTTCTCCCTTTCTTTCTTTTCCTTCGGGGCCACTCCCCTCTATCTGGTATCAGAGCCTGAAGGTGAAGTAGAGATGTATTAATTAGATCTGAATCTGCCTCTATGACTTCAGAATTCTTGTTAAAATTCTAGAATGAATTTGAAGAACTAAGCTCGATAGTGATGGGACTTTGTCCTAATGAATATGATTCTTGTGTATCATGCATGAGTCCTTCTAGGGATGGTAAGGCTGTAAGTCCCAAGAGAAGAGAGGCAAGCGATTTGTCCCTACAGTAGTGTATGATATATGAGAAATTATGTTCAGATCTGGCTAGAGTAAGTTCTAACATAATTCTACTAGTGTTTTAATAAATTATTCTGAACCTTAGAGTCAGGTAAAGTTTTAATTCTTATACCTTTATGGATCCAGATGGTAATGATACTTAGATATGGGAGAATTCACATATCTTCTCTTTTCGTGTTTAATTTTGTCTTCTAAATCCTTCAGCTTATATTCTGCCTGTTAAAATTCTACACTTTCATTTTCCTTACTTTCTTCATTATGTCTTTGTTGCGTTCTTTATCCTTTTCTTCTAGAAAATCATCTTCTTCTGCTTCTTCATCAAACCCTCCTTCGAATGAGGAATCAAAATCACCAAACAAAAAGATTTTTCAGCAAGAAATTTCTTTCTCAAACTTAAATCAAACTTTTGATAATTGGACTTTACCAACTATCACGCCAAACTATCTTTATGAAATTACAGAAAAGGATAAGAAATGGTTCTCCAAAACTGATTATATAATCAGAACAGTTGAAGAATCAGTTCCTATCAAACCAGAAAATGAAGATTTTTTCCTTCTATCTAAAAAATCAATCGAAAAACATAAAAAGGAGTTTAATTACCTACACATAGGATGTGTCCAAGTAGCAATTAAACCTTTAATAAGAAAAGGGTTAAATGTATCATGTTTAGTATGTCTTCAAGATACTAGACATTATACATACGTCGATTCACTATTAGCAGCTGCAGAAATGGGTCTTAATAATGGGCCTGTTTATTTCAACTGTTACCCAGATCGAACCCTAGATCTAACAGATGAGCATGTCCTAGATGCCCTTAAACTTAGGATACAACTTCATGGTTTAAACATGAAACCAGGATCAATACCAGCAACTCTAATTTATAGAATAAGCTATAAAGTTTTAAACTCAAACGCTACAAATGCCCAAATCCTTCCAGATAATGGTCAAACAACAATTTTCTTAACAGATTACAACAATGTCAATGTTTCAATCCCAAAAACCATCATGTGGGAAGAAGTAAAACTACCTGAGGAATGGATCATGGAAAGGGCTACCCAGCCAGTTCCTAAAATGATGCCACAAATCAGTAGAGTTACTCAAGCCCAAGATGGGATTGTTAGATTATCATTTGATAGACCCAGAAAATCAATGTCTCAAACATATAAACCTTCTATATATGAAGATTGCAGGTCCACGGTAAGTAAATCAGCAAGATTCTCTTGCTCTTCATTACCACAACCCCCTTCTGTTATATATATGCCTGTCCCAAACAATCCTGAGCCAAAAACTCAAAATACTTCTGTTTCTGGAATAAACAACTCCACAAACGTTCCTCATGTAAACTATGAAATGCAAGATGATTTAAGGTCAATTGAGTCTCCGGATTATTCTGCATTAGGAGAACCAAGGGACATAAATGTCTTGCAAAAAGATTTCAAAATTGACAAACCTTCTTTACAAAAGGAATTTTATTCTTCAGAAAATGCTTTAAAAAAGGAATGGTTTTTTAAGCATTTTCAAGGAACTAAAAGAAAACAAATTCAAGAACAGTTTTATTTGTTTCTCGAAACTATTCAAGAAAACCTTCCATTCTTTGACTGGTTTGAGGCTTATGCCGAAAGTGAAAATTTGGATTATCCATATTTCACTGAAATTGATGTTATAAAACAAGAATGGAAAACTTTTGATCAAACAGTTTCTGCTGAATTTCCTCCAGGAACGGTCCAAATTCCAGGAAAAGTAGATAGTAAAAATCAACCTATTTGGGCCTCGCCTTTCAAATACAAACATACTTCCGAAGAAGTAAACCCTTCTGATATAAAAAATATTGTTGAACAAAACAATTATACTAACCTTTACTTACAAAGGATAGGTGATTGTTTAATTCAACAAACAGAGATTCAAACAACATCAATTCAACCCAAAACTGAAATTGAGATTCCATTTATCCAAAAACCTTTATTCAAACCTTTTGAGTATACACCTCAACAAAAACTTGATTTACAAGCAAAGGCTAAAGGAAAAATAGTTGACAAAATCAAAGAAAAAATGTCTCAACTCCAACTTCGTCAAACTGTAGTTCCTGAAACTCCCTCCTTAGTAGTATCAAAAAACACCAAAACTATCCAAGTTCTCAAGAAAGATTCTTCAGTAGATTCTGGAGAAGAATCTAGTCAAACGTCCTCTTTACAAATTAATCAGCAAAACTGGAGAAAACCATCCAAACTATATTACAATAGGGCAACCCCTCCAGATGTCCTTTTAGAAGAAAAGCCACATCAAAACTTTAAAGCCTTCAATTCAGACAATCTCTATGAATGGAACATAGACGGATTAAGTGAAACAGCCATCCTTTAGACTCTTCAACACATGACCATGGTAAGTAACGCCTACCAAACCCAAAATGATTATTCAGAGGAACAAATAACTGATCTTTTAGTTTCTGGGTTTACTGGACAATTAAAAGGTTGGTGGGATTTTCATCTCTCCTCTGAAGACAAAAATACAATTTACTCTTCAATTAAAACTCAAGCAGATGGAATGCCCATTCTGTTTAATGACCAAATTATTCCTGATTCCACAAATTATCTCATTTTCACAATAATTAAACATTTTATTGGTGACCCATCCTTGTGGCTAGATAGGTCAGCCGAACTTCTTTCAAATCTTAAATGCAAGACTTTATCAGACTTTCGTTGGTATAAAGATACCTTTATGAGTCGAGTCTTCACAAGGGATGATTCAAACCAACCATTTTGGAAAGAAAAATTTCTAGCTGGATTACCAACATCTCTTGGTAATAAAGTTAGGGATAAATTAAGAAATGAAAAGGATGGTAAAATCCCTTTTGAAAACTTAACATATGGACAATTAATATCTTACGTCCAAAAAACTGCCCTAAAAATCTGCCAAGATAATAAACTACAAACCCAGCTTGAAAAGGAAAAGGCCTACGATAGACGAGAATTAGGTACTTTCTGTGAGCAATTTGGGTTCCCTCCTTGCAAACAAACTAGGACTCATAAAAGGCACAAAAAACCTTTTTTCAAAAATAAAAGGGCCCATTTCTATTCAAAACCAGAATCAAGGCCCAAAATCGAATCCAAACCCAAATTTGAATCCAAACCAAAGAAAAACATTGTTTGTTTTAAATGTGGAAGGTCAGGTCATATTTCAAAATACTGCAGAGTCACCCGAAAAATAAGAAACATTGATCTAGAAGAAAATGTTTTAGAAAAAATAAGTAATATTCTTCTAGAAGAATCAGCATCAGAATCAGAAAAGGAATCTTCTGAAGATCTTAAATCCTTTCAAAATGATGATCTTCAAGAAAACTCATCTTCTGAGATTAATGTTATCAATAAGGAACATGATCTCCTCATTGATATCATCAGCAAACTACCAGATTCTGAAAAAGGAGAATATCTTCTAAAATTTAGAGATATCCTTTCAAATACACCAAGTCCTTCAAACAATAAACCCTTAGTTAGATCAAGTAGATATGATCTTACCCAGATTTTAAGCAAATTTAAGCAAGAACCTAAATTAGCCACCCTCTCTGACCTTCGGTTTGAAATTCAAAATCTAAAAACTGAAGTCCGCCTAATAAAAGAACAACAGCAAATCCATGGAGAAGCCATATCCCAAATTCAGGATATACAGCTAATCCAAAATCATCAACTACCTCAAACAGACGAAGATAGTGTTTCTAACGAGCCAAATCTTCCTGAACCATTTCTAAATTTAGTTACTAAGGATTTAACACAAAAGTTCCACATCAGAGCCAAAATAATTGTAAACAATGAATTTATTTTGGAAGAAGATGTCTTGTTTGATACAGGAGCTGAGGCTAACTGTTTCAGAGAAGGAATTATCCCAACAAAATATTTTGAAAAAACAACTGAACGGTTCAGAGGAGTAGAAAGAACTCTTCTTCAAGTTCAGTACAAAGTTTCAAATGTAATTATTGAAAATCAAGGGTTTCAAGTAAAAACTCCGTTTATTATAGTTAAAGGAATGGGGTCTAAGATTATTCTTGGAGCACCTTTTGCCCATTTACTTAAACCATATTTAACGGATGAAAACGGAATTTCAAAACAATATTTGGGAAAAACAATTTTATTCCCTTTTACTTATAGCCCCAGAATAAAAGAGTTAAATCTTATTTCTGCCAAACAAAAGCAAATTAATTTTCTTAAACAAGAAATTTCTTTCAAACAAATCGAAGAACAATTGAATATAAAGAATATACAAAGTCAAATTCTCAATTGCTTAAAAGAAATCCTTAAAACCATATGCTCAGATTTACCAAATGCTTTTTGGAATAGAAAAAAGCATATAGTAGATCTACCCTATGAAAAGGATTTTTCTGAAAAACAAATACCAACAAAAGCTTGACCAATTCAAATGAGTTCAGAGCATCTTCAAATTTGTCGAAAAGAAATCAATGACTTGTTAAACAAGAATTTGATCAGGAGATCTAGGAGTCCTTGGTCTTGTGCTGCATTTTATGTTTATAATAGCGCAGAACAAGAAAGAGGAGTACCTAGGTTAGTCATAAACTATAAACCTTTAAACAAGGTATTACAATGGATCAGATATCCTATTCCAAATAAATCTGATTTATTGAAAAGACTTCATTCTGCAAAAATATTTTCAAAATTTGATATGAAATCAGGGTTTTGACAAATCCAAATTGCAGAAGAAGACAGGTATAAAATCATTTTTACTGTCCCATTTGGTCAATATGAGTGGAATGTTATGCCATTTGGTTTGAAAAATGCCCCCTCTGAGTTTCAAAGAATAATGAATGAAATATTTAGTGATAATGATCAATTCATTATTGTCTACATCGATGATGTATTGATATATTCTCACTCAATAGATCAGCATTTTAAATATATTTATAAATTTATTAGAATTGCTAAATCAAACAGTCTAGCAGTCTCTAAAACAAAAATATGTCTTTTCCAAACAAAAATAAGATTTTTAGGACACTGGATATCTCATGGATCTATTGTTCCCATTGAAAGATCTATAGAATTTGCTAACAAATTCCCCGATCAAATTATTGACAAAACCCAACTTCAAAGGTTCCTTGGTTGTTTAAACTATATTTCTGATTTTATTCCTCATCTAAGCAACTTCATTAAACCTTTGCATGAGCGTCTTAAAACTAGTCCTCCTCCTTGGACTGATATTCATACAAATATTGTTAAACAGATCAAATCTCAGGTTAAGCAACTTCCTTGCCTTAACCTTCCAGACCCCTCTGCTTTCAAAATAGTAGAAACTGATGCCTCTGACATTGGTTATGGTGGCATTCTTAAACAAAGAATTGATGAAAAAGAGAAAATTGTTTCTTTTACATCAAAACATTGGAATAATACTCAACAGAATTATTCCACCATTAAAAAAGAAATTCTTGCAATAGTTTTATGCATCTCAAAATTTCAATCTGATTTACTAAATCAAAAATTCTTACTTCGGATTGATTGCAAATCAGCAAAAGATGTTTTGCAAAAGGATGTTAAAAATATTGCATCAAAACAAATTTTTGCCAGATGGCAAGCAATATTAAGTATTTTTGACTTTGAAATTGAGTTTATAAAAGGTTCTTCAAACTCCCTTCCAGACTTTCTTACCTGAGAGTTTTTACAGGGAAAAACAAGCTGAGCTCACCAAATGCCACCCAAAAAGAAAAAAGAACCAAGAGAAGAAAAATAAAATGAAATAAGTATCTTTCAAGATGCTCAACCCCCAGTCTCGAGTGCTGAACTTGAAATTGTGGTAAAAAATCTACTTCAGCAAATTGGATCCCAAACTCAAGGATCCAACTCAGAAATTAAACAGGAGTCATCCACTCCATCTGGATCATCAATCCAGCTTACCCAAACTGGGCCTTCAGCCCAACAAACACAAACTGGGCCTTCAGCTCAAACCAAACCCTCTTCCAAAAAAACCCTTGCCTCTTATACGCAATCATTTGCCAACAAACAGTTACCTAATAACACATGGCAACAGATTGTTAGCAATCAAGCTATCATCTCAAAACAAGAATATGATAGTTTGTCTCAAAACCCCCTTATAACCAGAAACAATCCTCAGAAACAAATAATTGCTTCCTCTTCTTCAAAAGCAATTATACTTCCCACTCAGCCAAACTTAACCACTCCTTACTACCATAAAGAAAATCAAGTAAGGAATTTAGTACAAACAGAACCTGAGTTTTATCACCAAAACCCAAACCAAGTTGCTCTTAATGTTTTCCCTTCAGGATTTCATTATAGACCAACTAATTTGAAGAAAACTCGAGAGTACTATGAGCTAATATTGGTTCATTCTGAGTCGATTAACATCGAACAGAAAATTGATAAAAGAAGCGGACCAATGATAACACATAGCACCCTTCAAATTTTAAAGGTCCTCACCCCTTCCCAATGGGGACAACCTCTTGAAAAATTCAAAACTTTTGGGATACCCTATGATCCTGAAGGATATAATTACTGGGATTATATGGACGCTTGGTATCATGTATTCTATTTCCAAAATGAATCATGGTCCCATACTTGGTTCATATATTTTAAAACAAAAATCCAGTATGACTTTCCTCAATGGTTTATTCAATGGTGGAATTTCTTTGAACCTGGTATTCAAACAAAAGAATTTGAAGAACTAATATTAAGATTTTCTCTTAACTTAATAATGACGTTCGCGAAGAATTCAGCATCTTCCATATTCACCACAAAGTGTGAATACTTTGCAAGAATTGGATACAAGTCTTTTAAATATTTTATTTTTGTTGCATCCCTATTTGCTATGTCTTGTGCTACAGAGTGGGTAAGGGGTTGATCTACTTCTTGATTTTCAATTTTAGGCTCTTCAAAAAAGATTTCATCTTCCTTTGACCCATTTGGATCTGTATACACATCTTGAAGTTCCTCAGAATTTTCTTCTCCTTTTAGAAACTCCTCATCAGGATCTTCATCCAAAAATTCACCATCTGGAATAAGTTCTTCCAAATACACATAATTTGGAGAGCCATATCCAATTATTTCAGTGCTTTCAGAATTCTCTTGCTTCATTATTTTTTACCTTCAATAAAATAGAAGGAATTATTAAAATAATTTTAAAAAAAAATTTCAAAAAAAATGTACTGAAATAGCTTTAGACAAATCCAAACTTATCTCAAAACTAGTCAAATAGTATATCAAATTGAAGATCTCGAATTTATGAATTTTTAGAAGTAAATCGTGGCCAAAAATACCCTTGTACGTGCCCCCACAAGCCCAGAGAAGTCCAAAGTACCAAAAAAATTGAAAAAAAAAAGTTATCCCATGCGCGAGGGAGGCGCGTGAACTCCACGCGCCGCCCTACACGGCTGTTTAGGTGACACGCGCCGGCCAGACATCTTCCACGCGACGCTGGCATTCTGAAAGTATCCTCCACGTGGCCCAATCACGTGCTGATGGGCCCCACGAGCCACGTCAGCAATCCCATCCCCTTTTTTTTTAAGGGCCTAATGTCTCGGCCCAAAAATTTTTTTTTTTTATAATAGGGCCGAATGATGCCGGCCCAGAAAAAAAAAATTTTTATTTTTTTTTTGTTTGGGCTGAGCTGCTGTGGCCCAAAAAAAATTTTTTTTTAATACGCAACCCATTATCAGTTTTTTTTTTTAAATTAAAGGCTAAACGACGTGTCGTTTTGGCGTATCCCTGACCTCCCATCCGGGTCAACCCGACCCGGTGGCGGACCCGTGAACCCACACCGTTTTTTCCTTCGTCCGGTGTCCATTTGAGGCGTTCTTGGTGTCGTTTTTCTCGTCTCGACACCCTTTACATGATGGTGGCCTTCTTTTGTCCAAAAAATTGTGATTTCAATAAACCCAATTTTTTTTCTCTTCCTACGCATTCTGTAACTTTTTCTAGTATTTTCTCTCTAATCCAGTATACATTTTAACGCCATTTTAGTAGCCTTTTTCTCATCTCTTTATTCTCTACACAATAGTATATTTATTTTCTAGGAAGGGATTATTTTACCGTACTCAAAAACTGTACTGTGTATACATTTTTTTTAAAATTTTTGAGATTTCCTATACTGAATCCTATTTGTAAATCTTATGAGTATAAATAGTATACAAATTATACAAAAAAATTCATAAGAAAAATATACACCGTATGCAAATTATGGAACGTAGTGAAAGCATTTCTAATTTTTTTTCAAGTGAAAAAAAAAATTTGCAGCGGATATAGATTTTCCCTGAATCTAAACTCAGGCTCTGATGCCAATGATAGAATAAAAAAATAGGGAAGATATACATATCAATCGAGAAGTATACTTCCACTTGGAGAGGATGAAGAGTTCCAGGCGGTAGAAACAAATTCACTCGGACTTTGTTTACAGATTCACCATAGATACACTCGGGAAAAATTGAGAGGAAGAGAGTAAAAGCGTTTTTCCGTCAGAGAGAGAAGAGAGAGAGAGATTTTTCCAGAACCAATTCACCGTTGCATTTTCTGGAAGAGAGAGTCCCTTGAAAATGATGCGCTTACCCGTTTTTACACGCACACACACGATAGCTTAAAGTTCTCGTATGTGCGGTGTGAGGGAGCGGTTCTTATTAACCGTTCCCTCCCTCTCTTATTAAAATAATAAACAAAAAAATAATTTTTTTATTTTAGGCCTGTGCCCTTTTGTTTGGGCTCTATACCAATCAAGGGTGTAGCCCAACATCACCAATACGTATCCAGATGTATCATACTCTATGAATCATCGTAATGAATGTATGAGCTGGCTAACAAATGCTCACTGGCATAGAGTAAAGAGAATTTTCCGATATCTCAAAGGAACATCTACCTTTGGCATACTAATTCAACCTTCTAAGCATTTAAATATAATATTGATACCTATGTAGATGCAAATTGGGCAGCTTGCCCGAAAGACAGGAGGTTTGTCTCTGGATATTGTGTTTATCTTGGAAGCTCCATTATGTCTTGCTCCTTGAAGAAACACAAGCATACTCTCAACCTCTAAGAAAGCTAAACCTTCTTAGCCTTCTCCTTCCTAGTACTATATCCTTCACCTGAAATTGTTAATCACGGGGTGAAACATACATCCTAGTAACCAGGAGGTAGAGTAATAACAATAATGCAGGATTTTAAAGCTATATATATATATATGTTAATACTTATGATGAATGCGATGTACATGATATGCAATGCAATTCTCAATGATACATGGCTAGAACCATGTGCTAATTATTATCGTAAGGTAACACCAATAGATAGCCACCTTTCAACGACCAATGACAACCGATTCTGAGGTTACCACCAAGCTCCCATCCTCATAGTTATGACCTAGCCAAAGGCCATTATATTAAAGGTTTGACCATGGCTCTCCTTCCCCTAAATCACCCAAATTAGCGGCTATTTAGAGAAAGTACACCCCCAATCCACAACCACATGAGTCTCCCAACCAAAGAACAACTATTTAGTGACAAGGATATTACAAGTCTCATCACCTAAACACAAGACCTCGTTTGCTATTTAATAGATCAGTATACCATGTAGTATATAGAGCATCATTACCCAACAACAGCATGCCTCAACAATGTACAACCAATTATAATGCCCAATGCATGCTAACATGTTAAATCATGTCATATACTATCATGCTAGCATAACATGTATCCATTACAAGATAAATTATAGGGATGCATAATAGTCATAAATGTAACAATATCCATCATATTCATATGTATATATGCATAATTATCCGCATGTACAATAGCCAATATATTCTCATTAATATTCGGAGTAGAGTTAGAAAACTTAGTAGCCATGTAAGTATACATATCATGATATGAAAAGTTTTCGATATATATTTTGTGCAAAATCAAAAAGATAAATTACACCTCGATTATCTTAAACCACCTTAACACACACGACACCTCGGTACTCCATTGAAGGACAACTACAACACGCAAAAAGGATGTAAGGCCAAGTCACCACATTGTATCAAATAAGCATATAATCCAAACCACACAACAACTTCATTGGAAATCATCTCAATCAACTAATTCATTCAATACCAATAGGACCCAACACTTCATATAGTATGATAGCCATTTACCAACAATTCCAATGTCAATAAAAAACTCAACGGAGTTAGGAAACATCAAATGAGCAAGCTTTCCAACTTACACATTGCCAAACACCCAATATCAACAAGAATCAACAACCCCCAGTGTACACAACTTGATAACCCAATGCAAAACCAGTTGAAACAAGGCATACAATCAAACCCATACACCAAAATGCATAAAACAACTGATGAAATCATATTTGTGCCCATTCAAATTCGGACATCAAGAGGAACACAGAGTTGGAGGCTATGGTTTGGAGAAAACACCACTTAACCATTGAAAATCAATAACCCAAAGCTTGAAAGCACCCAACCACATTGAAGCATTTAAATGCAAATTAATCAATGGAAACTTAACCCAAATGGAACCCCAAGCATACACCATGAAAATCACCTTCCAAATCATGCAAAAGAGGAGAAGAGGAGTTGTATAACATCATACCTTCAAGATTTGAGCAGCCCAAAGCCTCAAACCACATTCCTCCACTCAAGAGCACCAAAGCTCTAGCAAAGCGCCAAAAAAACCCAATCAAATCACTGTTTTGTCGAACCCTAATGCCTTCTTTATAATTTGAAATTCGTGACTGGCACCATGACAAGGAATAAATTTACCGCAGCACGGGCCAATTTTATCACGGTCTGAGTCTAATCTAGCAACTCCTACTGCGGCGCCATAGGAGCTTGCCGCTACATGAGGAGCTTCTACCACCTTTTCTCCACTTGCTCATTTTGATCCTTCCTCCAGTCATGTATAATTCCAATAATATCCTTCACTAGCTTGGTATCACATTTGAAACAACATAACTAGGGTTGTTACACAAGGTCTAGTACAGAGTCAGAGTATCATGTGTTGGCTAATGCTATTGTAGAGGATGCTTGGCTCAAATCATTGCTTTTTAAGCTGCAATTTCCCATAGTTTGTACTCTCGTCATATGGTGTGATAACATGAGTACCAGTTCTCTTAATGACAATCTTGTGTATCGTGCTTGCACTAAACATATAGAGATTGATATTCATTATATAAGAGATTAGGTTTTAAATGGCTAGTTGTGTATTCGTTATGTGCCCTTAGTTGAACAAAATGTAGATTGCCTTACCAAGCCAGTTGCTTATTCATGCTTCTTGTATCTACGTGATAAACTCGACGCATAATCACCACCCTCTCATTTGAGGGGGTGTTAGAGAAGCCCACTTATTAGTCCAAATATCAGGCCCACATAAGAAGTCTATTATTTAGTGTGTTAAGGCTACGTAGATATGGATATAGGTGCTTAAATTCTATTATATTTTATATGATAACATTTGTGTAATCTAGTAGTTATCTCTCTATCTTTTATCAGTTACGTGACTCTATCAGTAATTGAAGCTATCCTCCATATCTTATATAAATAACTCATCAAATAAGAGAGCCATCACTTCATTCCCTCATAAACTCTTTGTTCCTTAATAAAGTCTTTCTAAGACATAGCAACTAAACAAAGGTTAGAGCTTGACCTGTGAAGTGGATCTGTGTTGCAAAGGCTAAAGTTCAATCTTCCAATGAATCTGTGAAGAAAGGACACCACAACTGAAGCGATCAACTAGTCGATACTAATATAAGTTTGATGGAGGAGCTTAGAGGTTGATGGAGATCGCCATCTACCAGATCCGTAACAGAGGTTGATAATTAACTTGTAGTTTGATGCAGGAACTTGAAGGTTGCCAAGACTGATGCAATAAACTTGATGGTACTAGTATATAGTTGATGGAGCAATTCATAAGTTGATGGAGGTAGGCAACCACTAGATCTATAACCGAGGTCATCGAGGTTGAATATAAAAGTCATTGTTTGAAGGGGAGCTTAGAGGTTGAGATGGAGACTACCAAAACATGTGATGGAATTGGAACAAGTGAGGAAGCTTGAACAAGTGATAGTTGCTTGGAGGTTTTCAATTTCTACAATATAATGGTGATAAAAGCTTGGAGGAATCTCAAACAAGTGATAAAGCTTGGAGGTTGTTGAGGTTTTCAATTCCTGCAATTAATGCTCTAATGGCCACAAAAAATCACTTTTACCACTGCAAAAGCTATCCAGGGTAGCTTATGGGAAGAAGTGAAAGCTTTGAAGCAATTTTTGAGAGTATCTAAACATGATGGGAAAAAAAAAACATAATTAATGTTTTGGACTCCAAACCTAGGTTTGGGCTTCCTCAAGTGGTACATAAACATGCACTTATAATAAGATCCATCAAAATCTATATAAAGTCATATAATTTATACTTCCTCCGGTCTAAAATATAAGTCTCATTTGGTAATTTATAGGGTATTAAATATTTTTTTTCTATTTTACTCTTATTTGCAATTAAATATAGGAGAAATAACAAACTTTAAATGCTATATATTAAATAGAGGTACTATTAGAAAATAATGTATTTTTTGATAAATTTAATGAGTAAAACTACATTTCTTATCATATGTAATTAATTAAATATGACTTATATTTTTTATCAAAGGGAATAAATTATAAATAATGCAACTCACTTAAAATTTTGCATGGAAAATGTCCCCTGAAATTATATTTAGAATTATAATTATTAATAAATTTAATTATAAATAATGTGTCAAATATTTTTTTTAAAAAAATTTCATTTAAATACAAAGGAAAGAAAATATGTTTAAAAAAGTGTTCCAATTCAAATAATTTTAGAAAAAATTTATTTGTAAGTGAAAATAGTATATTTGTGAATAATAGAAGTATAATTGCAAATGAATAGGAAAAATTGCATAAATTTATAAATCATTTGCAAATAAGTTAATTTTACTTATAAATATATTATTTTCACTTAAAAAAATCTTTTTTAGAATTAAGAGTTTGTTTGGTTGGGATTTTTTAAGAGAAGGGGAGGTGATTGAAGGAAATTAAATCCCCTCTCCTTGTTTGGTTAAAAAAATTGGAGAGGATTGGGGGGAATTTCCTCCCCCCTACCCCTTTATAAATCCCCCTGAATTTAGATTTTTGGAGTAGAGAGAGTATTTATTACTCAATTTTCTTCAATTTCTTCATGAACAAAAAAAAATTTCATTAAAATTTCTCCAATTCTCTCTCTTCCAATCCTACCAAACAAGAAAATTTTAAATTTCCTCCAATCTCTTTCCTTTCAATTTTCTTCATTAAAATTTCTCTAATATTCTCCACTCTAATTTTTTTCAATTAAACTAAATAGACCCTAAGTGAATTGGAATACTTTTTTTATAACATCTTCTTTCTTCGGTAAGTGAAATCTTCTTTCTTCGGTAAGTGAAATATTTCCTACTTTTTTACCCCCTTCTGGCTAAAAGCTAATGCTTTCAACTTAGGTAGGCGGGTCAAGAGCGGCACAGGGAGTCAACATTTTGCCCCAATGTCAGGTCTGTGTCAAGCATTTCAAGTGGTGGGCTCGAAGTGGGACTACAAACAATTTTTTTCTTGGACCGACAATATAATTTTTTTGTTAATGATTGGTTGTGAAAACTCTAAAGGTCAACGGTTCCATGCTATTCGTTTTAACATATAAATTATATCTATTTATCTTATATTTATAATTAATTTTTTTTAAATTTATATAATTTTTTAAAATTATTTTTATTAAAATAGAGATAAATGTAAATTATTTTCTCTTCATAACTTTCTTACTCTTCTCTCTCATTATTAAATATTATCATAAATAAAAATAAAATTAAAAAAATATTAAATAGTCACTAACTTTCACAAAATAATTTATATTTTAAAACTTTAATTCCCATTATATTCATCTCATATTTTGAAAGAGAGCAAGTAATTGATTTATAAAATTATTTAGAAATTATTGAGTACATACTGTTAAGTATAAAAAATAAAAAAAATACGAGTAAAAACTAAACTGAGTCTATTATATATTTATAACTAACTTAGGTAATAAAAATAGCATGCACTGTAAGGTGTGAATAGTGATCAGAATTCAAATTCTTTTGAAATTCAATAAAAAAAATTATATATAATTAAAACAAATTGATATAATTAACAAATTAAAATTGGTCAAGGTGATAATAAGTTTGCATCTATAAGGATTTGGATTCAAATTTCACTACTAATGTATGCATCTTAATGGTAAGTCATATATAAGTAGTACTTATATCTCTGATGTTTACCTGTATCTTTGATGTTTACCTGATTAAACTCTCAACCTCCAATTAACATAATATTTAAGAAAAAAAAAGAAGTTAAGTTAGTATTGTGAAATTTACAATACATATAGTAATTCCGTAAAATATTGCTGTAGCTACTTCGAGTTCGAGTTGAACTGAATTCAAAATGTGAACCTCAGTTTGTTTTTTATATTTTTTATTTGTAAAATTTATGAAAGGCTCTGGATATTGTTGTAGAATCAACGGACAAACATGATTCATCAAACGTCATAGAAAATGGAGAAAGAAAACGACTGCATGGGGAAGAGGAGTCAGTCAGTCAATTATAGGGACATAGTGTGCGTTGCTTGACTATTTATTGTGCAATTAAATTCTCATGACACAATACCCCCTCGGTTACGCTATATTTCTTCTTTCCTTTTTGGTTACGCTATATTTCTTCTTCCCTTTTTAGAACATATTTTTAATTAATTTTACACTTATTAAAAAATTTAATTAAAAATAATTAATTTTATTAAATTTATATAAAATTTTAATTATTTTTTAAAATTATTCTTAATGAAGTCTATTAATAAAACTTTTTTCTTTAATTAAAAAAATGACATTTAATATATTATTGATTATTAGTGTAATTATTCACATTAATATTACTCTAATTGCTAACTCAAAGTAAATGATTTTTTTGGTAAGAAAATATTTTAATTGAGATAATTTTAGAAATATCTTATAATGAGGACAAAAAAAATTAAAAATGCATCTTATAAAAATGACCACGGAGTATAAGATATCTTTTGGGGAAATTTATATTTCACAACATAAAATATTTTACAAATTACGTAATATATTTAATTTTTTTTACTCAAAATATTTCTGAAAAATGATAAAATTTAATTAATATTGGAGAATTTAATTTATGAGCTAACTATATTAAATGAGAATAATTTAGAAAATAAAAAAAAAATTTCAGTTATTAATTATCACCCTTATAAACTGGAACAGATGAAGTAGTATTTATATTAGACCAATATTTTTTTTAAAAAATTAATGAATTCAATGCATATATTTTTTATAGTAGTAAACACATTATTTATTGGTCCTTTCTTTTAATCATATATAATTTTTTAAAGATATGCTTCATCTATTAAATTGAATAAATTCAATAATTAAACTTAAATATACATAATCAAATTCTCAATTAATATATAATTTTTTAATTAACATATATAATTTATATTGGAAAGTAAAAGTCTCACATCTAAAATTAATAAGAAAGATGAATGGCATGCAAATTTGTGACAATCCAAGTCAAGGGATGTAAATTCGAGAGCCCACAAGTGGAGAAATATTGGAAAATAGAACCCGTAGCTTAAGCTATTTTAGTCACAAACTTCTTCAAGGCCCCAAAATAATTAAAGAAAACCAAGTTTGACCAATTCATCACATTTTCAATTTCAATTCCCTTTCATGTCCCTCTTCTACAACCAGCCTCATTCAAACTCTTCCGTTCTCACTTTTCCTCTTCCTCTGCTAAATTTCTTATCACTTTTCTCTTACTCTTTCTCTCTTCACCTCTCACTTACATTCAACGTCTAAACCAACCCATTTCTCTCTCTGCAACATCTGCTAAAAAGCCATCAACTTCCAACACTTACTTCAGATTCCACACCTCGCTGGATGATATTTGGCTATTTGCTGTGCCATATATGGATCCTGTGAGCAGAAAACTGTTGATCCATGTCTCAGAAACTCTCTCATCAATTTCAATTCCACGGAATCCAGTAACCTTCCACCCTCATCCTTCAAGCACAAGTCTTCCCATTTTGGTAATCGTAGTGATAGGAATAATAGCCACAGCTTTCATGCTCGTTAGTTACTACCTCTTCGTCATCAAATGCTGCCTCAACTTTCATCGTATCGATCTCCTTGCGCGTTTTTCTCCATCACGAAGGCTTGAGAATCCATTGGTTTTGTACTCACCTAGAATAACACAGCCTCGAGGACTGGACGAGGCACTGATTCGATTGATCCCGGTGATTCAATACAAGTCTGAAAGAAACTTCAGTGCTGAATGTTCAGTTTGCTTGAATGAGTTCAGAGAGGGAGAGAAGCTGAGAATGTTACCAACTTGCAGCCATGTCTTCCACATAGATTGCATCGACGTGTGGCTTCAGAACAACACGAATTGCCCAGTTTGCAGAACAAGCATAAGCGTCTCCGAGATTGATCAGATTTTCTGTGTTTCTCCGGATGGGAGGCAAGATAGTAGTGAAGAAGAAGACTGTGAAGTGATTGAACTAGATAGTGATGATGCTGCTAGGGAATCTCCTGTTATGGAGAAGGAGGTAAGGAGGCTGAAGAAGGTGACGAGCATGTGCGATGAGTTTACTGAGAACAGAGTCAGATACGAAGAATATACTATAAAATCCATCAGAAGGTCTGTGTCAATGGACTCTTCTGGGGATAGACAGTTCAATTTTGCAGTTCAAGAGATTTTGAAGAAAGAGAATGGACAAATAAGTTCTATTGAAGGTGGTGGTTGCAGTAATGGTGGTGGTAGTAACAGAGCTAAGAGAGCATTTTTCTCCTTTAGACATAGTAGTAGTAGATCCGTTAGTGCAGTTCTGCCTGTTTATTTTGACTCTGAAGTCATGATCAACAAAGAAAAAACTTACTTGTATATTTAGACAAATTATAGGAACGGATTACTAAGTCTAACTATAGGTCTTGAGTCCTATGTATTGTACAGAATATGAATATGAATATGAGACAGCAAACTACTCATAAATTATGTGTATTGATATAATGATAATGATAATATAATGACATTTTAATATTTTGAATTAAAATGTTATATCATCAAATTTTTTAGTATCTCTCCAGAGGGAAATAAAGATGTCTGTGATGTTTTTACTTTTTACACTCATTCCATTCATTTGGACATAACAATGATCTTTTGTTATTATTACTCCCTACCGTTCTATTTATTTATTGGAAAATTTTTTTCCTTTATTTTCCTTTACTAAAATTATTGAGAATATATATTTTTTAAAAAAATTAAAAAAAATTAATTAAAAATAATTTTAAAAAAATTTAAAATATTAAACCAACTAATTATTTCAATATTCTTTCTTAATAATCATGAAGTATTTTTTTCTCTCTTACAAATGCTTATAAATGGATCGGAGGCAGTAATTTTTTTTTTTTTGCCTCGTTTTGTTAAATAATAATGTTGTAAGAGAGCTCTGACTTTTTTGGGTGGTTAATTTTTTTAAGGAAAAAATTAGATAGTTTGTATCAATTGTTTGCAAATTATGAAGGGGTTTAATGAAATAGAGACCTGTCGATCCAAAGGATATGAAATAGAGAGCTTAATTAGATGTATGAATAAAGTGAGTGTTAAGAGAACCGGTCTGAACCGTCCAAGTTTTACCGGTTCAATTGAAACCAGTACCTGATCCCGTCCGAAATATGATAAGAATCGGGAAGGAGAAAAACCGATCAAACAACGGCAAAAACCGGTGGAAAGCGGAAAAATCGGCGGGTCTAAACGGGTCAACTGAATAGATCTAAGACGAAGAAGAAATATATGGCCTTTTTAGCGTTTTTACCTTAGATCAACAAGAACGGATAAACCTCAATAGTAAATCAGTGAAGAAGCAGACAAAACTTTGGTTAAAGAGATGGATGACGAGGAAGAGGAAGATAATGTGATAACACAACCTTCAGACGAAGAATGTGGATGATGGAGAAAACAAGCATAAGAAATAACACAATATGCTTCTGTTATTTAAGAGCCGGAAATCTTGCTTCTGCGCTTGAGAAAGAAGGTCAGCTGTGTTCGAGAAAAAAGGCGAAGTCTGCGTCTGAACAGGAAGGGGAGTGAGAAAGGGAAGGGACCGTGAGAGGCTAGGGGTCGTGGGGATGGCAGAAAAAGAGGGAGAGGGGAGCTTTTGAGGAGGGAAAAAGAAAGTTTAGCACGGACAATCACAAGTAATGATAAATTAGGCCACCAAGAAGTAATTATGTTTTAAATTAATTGAGATAAAAATAAAATATTAAAATTTAAAAATTTAGATTTTATTATTTAAAAATTTAGTTATATTTAATTAAAAATTTATTTTTTATCATTTGGACATAAAGATATACTCCCTCCGATCCAGTTTATAGTGCATTTTTAACTACCGCATATAGATCAAGATAATAATTAATAACTAATAAAATTTCCCACCTTTTCTTAAATTAACCTCATTGAATGCTTTGGAAATGAAATATTTTAATAAAAAATAAATATTTGGGTTTATTAATTAGGAACAATCTTGAAAAGAGAAAAAAATTATACTACGTAATCCGTAAAGTGCACTATATTATGAAACATTAATTTCTAAAAAAAGTGCACTATATAGTACTAATTTAAAAATGTAATTGAAAATTTAATAATTTAATTATGTCCAGTTAAGAATATAGTTAAAAATATCTAAAATTTTGGTTTCAACATTTGAAAAAATATTTTATTTTCATCTCAATTTAAGATATGAATATTTTGTTAGTAATTAGTTAAATTAAGAATCTAAGTTATCATTATTTATACTAAAGTGTCTAAGAAAATATAATCAAAGCACGTGAAAACTGAAAAAGCAACACGTTACATCACTGTAATTTTAAATAAATCTCACATTATACAAGAATTTGAAAAGTCTAAGCAAAACCCAATATACAAATAGTAGTTGGTAGATTCTGAATTTTTTTTTAAACAAGAGATTCCGTTTTTCTTTCTGTTAGCGTAATTTCCTCTCACCCAACTCTATTTCTTTACATTTGTGAAATATAAAATTGTAAAATTGGAAATTGAGGTAAACATTTTTATAAGTATTATTTTATTATTATGATTTTTAAGATAGTATAACATGTCGACTAATACCTATTGTCATTTTTCCGTCTTAAATTATATTTTTATTTTATCTTTTAACTTTTTAAATTTCCCTATAAGCTTATTGTAATTATCATTAGTTAGTTGAAAATTTATTCTTCTCGACATTCTTATTTGTTAGGTATCATTTCATATGGCCTTTTTTTTAAAAAGAGATATTACTTTCTTTACAATTATTTTTTTTTAGTTTTGGATGGTTAATTTTTTATTTTTTAAATATTTATTACTTAAAACATATTAATTTAATTATAACCGGCCCAATCTTGATTCAACTCCGATCAAACTATTGAACCTTCAACCATTATCTCAACAAATCTAGTAACTGATTTGGTTTTCTTGACACTAAATAAAGCAATGGTATTGTATGATACTGAAAATACTAATTTGATATTTTAGGTGAATTTAATTTTTTTTTTGGAGTCTTATAAACAAGTCTTTTTATTTTTGGCTTGAACCAATAAATATGGTTCAAAATTCAGCATTAATACATCTGCGAGTAATAATAAAATTTTGATTTAAAATTATTTTTAATTTTTCAAAAGAAATCTACTCATTTTTATTTCACACTGATTATTCTTCTCCTATATATATATATATCTTTTATTTATTGAAAATTGTTATTTTTATTCTTAACTGAAATAATGTTAATTATCTCTCTATTTAAACTAATTAAATTTTAATTAAATTAACTAAAAATTACAACTACATACAAATTAAATATAAGTTTTCCAATTTCAAAATAAAACTTAGAAGTGCAATTCAACTTAAGTTTTTCTTTCTATAGAATAGAAAGAAATGGCAAAGCTATGATTATATGTAAGCATCATCGCTGAAATCAAGCATCACTCTATCAGCTTTTTGAAGAAACCTTTTTACCATTATGGATCAAATAGCGCATACCATATGTCTGTCTTCTTCTGACAAATATATCAAAAGAGAGGAAGAAAAATCTGGCTCTGGAGAAAAGTATTAGAAGAAAAATATACGCAGGAGATTGCGAAATAGACCATTTACCAAAAAGGAGAATCCAAGATTCAATAAAGTAACACAAAGGCGTCTCAAATTTTGTTTTTAAAATCAAAAAATGGGGTCCATTTCCATGTCCAAAATCCTTTACAAATTACAACCACCCCAAATCATATATATATATATATATATATATATATATATCTTTTTCCGTGCTTGGCTGTAAACAAAACTGCCACATCAAGAAAAAACCAAAACTGGATGAAAGCAAACTAGGCCATTTTTAATCAGATAGCAGCACTAGGAAACCACAATGAGCATTCAATCCTCATTATTTTGGATGGATCTCTAACGTTTAATTTTAATTTAAATGGTCTAGATTTACATTTTTTTTATTTATTTTACATAATAACAGTATTATTTTAAAAAATGATAATTATAAAATTATATTTATTTTAAATATTATATCTAATAAAATAAAAATATTTTAAAAATATAATAATAAAATATAATTAAATTTAAATAGTCCAAATGAACGATGAGCATTTGGTTCTCATTCAAATGATGAGTACTAAATGTGACTTCATCTAAAATTTTAAAATAAAACAGCTTTATATATGGCTTTATTCTCTCCAAATCAATCTCTATAAATCATCTTTAGACTAACCTACAAACCTCATATTCAGGGTTAGATGTCAAATTAAAACATCTCACTCTCTCTCTCTCTCTCTCTCTCTCTCTCTATCATTTATACAGAGAGATAGACACATACTTAGAATTGAAAAGGATCTGCCCCACAGAGAAGTGAAAGTCGTTTTCTTCAAGGTCTATGCCTCTAAAACGAATGCTGAATGTGCTCTACTTTAGCCCAAAACAATCTACAACTTCACCTTTATTGTTTTTTGTAGATCAATCACCTATAAATCATCTTCAGATTAACCAACAAATCTCATATTCAGAATATTCAGATTTGTTTGGAATGAGAGAAAAATAGGAAAAAAAAAATACTAGAAAAAAAAATAAGGATGAATCTAGATAAGAGAATGCCTAAATTTCTTCTTATTTTCTTCTCAAATTTTTCTCTCGTTCCTATTTTCTTTTTATCTAAGCATAGGGTTAAAATTAAAATATCTCACAGGCTCTCTTATGCAATTATATATACAGAGAGAGATAACCATATATATATATATATATATATATTTGCAGAGAAACCAAAGTCACTTTATTCAATGTATACGCCTTTGACAAGAATGCTTAATGTGAGGATATATACTTAACCCCAAGAACAATTAGTCTACAACTTCACCTTTGTTGTTCAAATTCCAAAATTAAGAAATCGTCACAATTTTTTCAAAATTTATAAATTTAGTGATGAATGTATATTTGTCACTAATTTTCATCATAAAAATTATTAAATTTGTGATAAATTAGTGATTCACACTAAAAGTTGTCACTAAAATTTTAAATTAGTGACAAATTAATGATGATTATTAAATTTGTTACTATAGATTAGTAATGAATATTGAAATCCATCGATTTTTTATAAAATTTTCATATAATTATTAATGTACAACTTGTCATCACTAAAAGTTGTTAATAAAGTTTTATTTATTAACAAATTAGTGAGGACCATTACATTCATCACTAATTTTAGTGACAAATTAGTTATTGACATTTTTATTATCAAAATTAATAAAATATTATCCAAAAAACAATTTCAAAATAATATATATATATATATATATAATTTTTTATTTTATTTTGAAATAAAAAATATAAATAAAATTTCATTTTATACATATGAGAAAATAAAATAAACAAATATAAATTTAGTATTTGGGTTAATGAAATTGAAGATACATTATTTAACTTAATTATAAATTATTTGATATTATTAATATTTTATATGTGTTTGAGTATATATATTAAAATATGAGCACAAGGATTGAATGTTTCTTATAACTCAACTAGCAAAGCATATATGTAATTTATGGGTCTTAGAAGTCACAGGTTCAAGCTTGAGAGAATGCACATAATTATAAAAATATATAAGAGATAATAGGACTACATAGTAGAAGTGTTGGAAATATAGAATGATAGTAAGTTTAGTAACAGATTTGTTCATCACAAAATTAGTAACGGATACATATCCATCACTTAAATTAGTGATATCATATTTGTGATGGATATAGTAATGAAAATTTCTATAACTAAATTCAAAATTAGTGACGAATTTTATTGTTTAGTGACAAATTTTTTTCATCATTAATATCAATTTTTCTAGTAGTATGCACTTCAGATTCTATAGTTGCAGGTTCAATTTAGCATATAGGACATAAGTACAAGACACATTGGATCTGCAATGCATTTTCTTCTATACCAAGCATCCCTTGGTGTAGAAGTGCCTGAGCTGACCTTCCGCATGAAGTGTTACCTTTGGAAGGGTATTAACTATTAAGATGCCATACAATATAAGAGTAGCAATGCTTCTTAGGGTCATTTTCACCATTTTCCTTTCTAACATCATAGTAGCCTGACTTTACTTTATATTTGCCATCCTTGCATTTCATTCAACAAAGTTGACCCTCTCAACTCTCCTTTGGACTTGGAATTTTCAGTAAGCTCTTATTTGCTTCTATATTAATATAGTGTCCCCAAGCACACAAGGATTCCACCCACCATTCTCCACAAGCTTCCCCATTGCCATGCATCTCTTGCTTCTCCTAAGTTATATATATTAGATAATATTAGCCTGTTCATGCCCTCAAATGTTCATATCCATTCATTCTGTCATGATTTTGTCTTTTTTATTTTTATTATATCAGGAATATTTGAATCCGGGGCCTCTACCCATTTTTTACCTTACCTATATCACCTAATCTAGCCTCTGGTGGCGTCCATCTTACCCATTTCTTTTTTAATTTTAAAGGACAATTCCTTAACCAACATAACTCACCCCTCTATTGGACTGGGCCAAGACCATGAAGCTTTGTGTCCTTTTTGAACTTCAAGAACTCCCAAATTTGGGTAAGTAAAGCCCTTTCAACACCTCTGCCCATGGGTCCTGTGTGTTTTGTATTAGTATCCTATCATTCTTAGCAAGCAATAAAACTACATTAATTAATCTCACAAAAAAAAAAGAAACTACATTAATTAAAGCATGAAAACTCTTTTACCAAAAAAAAAAAAAGAAAAAGAAAAGAAAGAAAGAAACGCTTGAAAACACTCCATCTCCTAGTCCACACTCATCTTTTATCCTTGTGAAAGAGCTCCATGCTTTCTTTAATATTCTCACTTCTTATACCCTTCATTAGATAAGTGTTCGAATGTAACACGGAAACTATAGATTTTGAAAAAATATATATATATATATAATTAAATTAAATAAAAATTTAGATCAATTATAAGAACGAAATTTATGACTCACTTTCTTCTAGCTTGTATAGGTCATCCATAACAACCCAATATTAAGTGGACATTTTAGTTTTAAAAAATTATATCATTTAAGGAAATAAGGAAATTTGACCTCATCCAATGAATGAATTTATTAATTCATCCTAAATATATGTAGCACTACTGACTTCAAATGAGATAGTTTTCTTAATTAATGGTTTTTTTTTTCCTTCACAAGATTCAAACCCATAATTTTATTTAAGAAGTATCAAATCTAGACCCAATCGGCAACCGAGTTATATTATTTGCTAAAAAAAAAAACATATATCCGAAAGTACTTGATTTCTTATGCAAACAAAAAGAACCTGTATTAAATTTTGGAAACTCATTTTTTGTATGAAAAATTAATATAGGAAATTACTTTCATTTAAAAATTATGATAAATTAAATTTTGTCTCAATATAAAGCCTACTTTAGATCACTCAAAATTATTTAAATACATTTTTAAATAAAATATAATTGATAAAATAAAGATAAAACTCACTTACAAAAATGACTATTTATGTATTAATTTTATTTTATTTTATTGATTAGGAGTATCCTTTATTGAATTTAGTTTAATTTGAATTATATTTAAAACATTTTTTGTATATTATATTTTAATTATATAATTATATAATTTAATTATTATTTAATAATAAAAATAATCTCCTATAAATTTACATTCCCATTGTATTTTGTGTTATGAATTTGTCTGAATTTGCGAGTGTTAAAAATCTTGATGGTTGATATCATTTTATGAATTTGTCTTTTAAGGAAAGTAGACCACCAGAATAAATTAATTAGATTCCTCCATCATAATTGCCCATTAATTATTGACCTAAAAATCATTAATTAAACTGTCTAAATATATGTTCATGACATCATTGATATAGATATGAACAATATATATATATCTATATATAAAATCAATCCATGCATAGTTCAATTGGTAAGAGCTATCCAAACATAATCGTTGGTCAGCGTAACCTATCCACAATGGCGAACCTACTTGTAGTTTAGGGGGTCAATTGTCACCTTTAATCCGGAAAAATTACATATTATACTCTTAAAGTTTTAATATTTTGATCATATTAACTATAATATTTTGACTTTATTACATTCAAGTTTTGAATATGTCTAGATTCAAAAAAAATTTTAGGTACACGGTTTAAAATTTGTGAGGATTTTTTTATAAATATTTTTATAAGAATTTTATTAAGTTTAATAAACACAAAATTGATGTGATTTGTAAGAGAATAACCCAACTAATTCAGACCCTTAAATAATTTTTATAAAAAAATATTATTTTATTTGTGTAAAAGACTATCAAATTAAATCTGTTCTAGATTAGGTTGTCCACACTAACCTGAGTTTTAGGTTCGCCTCTGCCTATGCAAGCTTAACTAGTGGTCAGTTCAAGTCTTGGATGCGTATATTTGTTGTCTTACCCAAATCTAATGTAGCTACCAAATACATGGTGGGGTGATGTATGTATGTATATATATATATATATTATATATATGGACAATTGTAGTTTTGTCTCTCTCCCAACATAGTAATATAAAACCATAACCTCTTCACAGATATGAGGCACTACGCTCCAACTCTTTAACATCATCATTAATATTCTCTTCTGTTACACCAGCATCGATCATCAATGGCGAAGCAAAATCAGTCTCTTCTCTCTCTTCTTCTTCTGCTTAATCTCTGTGCCATTTTCACAGGTAATGAAAATATCGATCACCAATTCATGGAGTGTTACTGATTGCATATATATGATCTAAATTTTTCGATCGTTTTTTTTTTTAAATGTTTACTATTTAGTTTGTTTTGCAGTGATTGAAGGATTAGAGAAGAAGCTGTTTGTTTTCGGAGATTCCTACGTTGATACTGGCAATTTCTTAAACTCTCCGTCGTTCAAAGCTCCCTACGGCGTCACTTTTCCCGGTACACCTGCCGGCAGGTTTTCCGATGGCCGTGTCCTCTCTGACTACATAGGTAAATTTACAGACGTTGGTTGGAGGTGTAATATTGAAGAATATAACTTTTAAAATAATTTCTAACTTCTAATAATATATAGTCCAAATTCTAATTCACTATATAAGTCCAAATTATATATAGTTCCTTTTCCTTGTCTAACATCTAATAATATTATGTCATTATATTTATTCTTCTATATTCAAATTTATGTCTCTTTTATTTTATATTAAAGGGCTAACATAATTGTTTTCTTACACTATTCCCATTCCACCCCTCTATATATACATTGTGTGAAAAGTAATTTTCAATCATAAAGAACAAACGCTTTTACAAACAGTATAGTAATGATATTTTTGAAAAGTTTAGCATAAACTTTGTTATTATTATTATTATATAAAAATGTATGTTACATTTATATTTTTATAGTAAATTTTAATGCAAATAAACTTTTTCTTTTTATTCACCCCCTGGGGGTTTTCCTCTCTCCAGAATTTAATTATTGATCCATCCCCGGCTCTTTATGTGGATTCATTTGATAAAAGAAAGGACATGAATTTATGATTTCATGATGGTAGTTGGCATTACTATATGAAGTACAAAAACTTTAATAGACACGTACTGTACAAGTTTTACTAATTAATTCGAGTCGGTGGGGGTTTGGGGGTTTGGGTGAGTTTAATCCTCTGAACAAAGCAAAAAGAATAAGTTTCGTTCAAAACAACTTTTTTTCTTTAATGTTCAAAATAATATCTTTATTTATGACAAAAAATCTCAGACATGATAATATTCTGACCATTTATCTAATGTTGATGACTGATAATTATATGTTGATCATTTACACCTCTATAAATTTGAGATGGCTGTTTTATGTGTAGAGAGATGAAAAAATATGAAAGAAGTACTTCCTCCTTAATATAAGAGATAATTGGGGGAGTTTCCGTGTTTCAAAATATAAGGGACACATGATATTTGTCTGGTGTATTTAATAACTTTTTCCAAAAATACCCCTAATTAAGATGGTATGTTTTCAATATAATTCATTTGTATTAATAGTTTGATGGAAGAGTTATTAATATTAAATGAGGGTATTTTTGGAAACTAATTTGTATTCCAGACAAATTTATTGCTTTTCTTGATCTGTGTGATTTTGTCTCTTGTCCCTTATATTAAGGAACGGAGGGAGTAATTTATATTATATTTAATAAAAGGAGTAGATTAGGTAAAACTGGAAATTTTAATATTTTTTTAAAAATTTAAAGATGTAATAAAAGTTTCATAATTTGTGTAAAAGTAGTTTTAATACTTTATAATATGAACATGAGAAAGTAATTGATTATGCCTTATGAATTCGATCTCATAAACCATTAATTATTTACTTGGAACATTCACGTCTGATGATAATAATTGCTATATATATATATTGATTTGATTAATCATCGCTGCTTGTAGCTTCGTTTCTGAACATAGCATCTCCAGTGCCATATGAACAAAGAAACTCAGCGAACCAGTCAGTGATAGCAAATGGGATGAACTTTGCTCATGGCGGAACTGGCGTGTTTCAGACAATGGTGGATGGACCAAACGTCACCACCCAAATTGACTTCTTCGAACAAATTGTCCAACAAAATGTGTACACCAAACAAGACCTTGAGTCCTCCCTTGCTCTCGTCAATGCTGCTTCCAACGATTATTCCACTTTCTTGGTCAAAAATGGGTCCATCTCGGTGAGTTGTTTGGCTGATTTGTAATTATTAGTTTACCTGTTAATGCCTGTTCTGTTTGAGTTTGGTAGTTAGATAAGCTACTTAGTGTAGAGAAAGATTAATAACTTCTCTATACCTTTCTTTTCTATTCGATAAATAGAAGGATAAATTTATTCATATAAAATTTTTCTAAATTTTATTAAAATAGTTTAAAAGTTTATACATATCTCTTTAAAAATAAATAAATTATATCAATGTCTCTTTAGCTTTGTTAAAATTGCAATTTTTTTTTTAAATTTTGTAGTCAACAAATAACACAAAATTTTATTGATAACATAGAGTAAGTAAATAAAACTCTGTTAAGTGTTGCTGGAAGTATGCAAATTCTTTGCTTTTATTTTAAAGTAAATTTTTTGTTTATTTCAAAAGTATGGAGAGAGCATATATAATTTAAGCACTTAGGAGAAGTCAGTATAATTTTAATAGATATTTTTGGATATTTTTAAAATAAATGAAAGATATGTATAATTTTTTCAAAACATAGCTTGGAGAAAAAGTGTTTGTTTTTTTTTTATTTTTGATTTTAATAAAAGTTCGTGTAAATTGGAAAATAATATAGAACCTTATAATTTATTCATATACATATATATATATATATATTTCTTTATGCACACACTGTCACACACTACAAATGTTCATTAATTGAAGCCAGAATGAGTTGGCACAAGTAATTAATGATTCAGAGGAAAATTCTAGCCTTACTCATCGGCTTGGTTTCAAATTTCTGCATTTTAGTAAAATTTCTTTACATTTGTTTATAAAAAAAAATCTTACATTTAAATTTAAATTTGTACAATTAATAATCCTTTGAGTTAGGCCTCTATTGATAATTCCAATCCTGCATACCAATGGCAGTCCTGACTGAAGTTGTTTCTCCCTTCTACCATTTTCGCCCCGAAAAAAGGGTTTATTAGTACGGGACAAGAAAAACCACGCAAAGTAGTTGAGATAATCTAGCTTTTGTTTTTCTTTGGGTCTTTCGCCGTTTTATAAACACCAAAAAGAAAAAAGAAAAACTAATTAAAAGCTCAAAGTAATAACTATTACAGGATTTACCAGCCTTTGCTGAATCACTTGTGAACCAAATTTGTGTGAATCTGGAAAGAATTCACAGTCTGGGAGTGAGCAAAATAGCAGTGGGACTAGTGGAGCCACTGGGGTGTGAGCCAGTTGTATCTGTGGTTTCTTCCTATCAGAACTGCACTGAGGATGCAAACTTGCTGGCTAACTATCACAACAGTCTCCTGCTTCACAAGGTACAAGGCATGAACAAAAATGAACCATCAGGTCAACCAGTTTTCATAACCCTAGACCTCTACAATGCTTTCCTCAACACCATCACTACCATGCTGAAACAACATGCTGGTATGTTCTCTACTTTTTCGCTTTGTTCATTCACTAGGTTATGTTATGTTCGAGTGGTTGTTGTTACTAGGGGATGAAAATGGAAACAAAAGTGAGAGTACAATTGCTAATATGAGTGACACAAATGGTTAATCCATCCAGTCTTAAATACAATTCATCTTCTTGATGCTTTACTTGGTTCAAAATATAGGGTATCTTATAATATTAACTACTTTTATTTTTCAATTCTACCCTATATCTTTTTTTTTTATTCAATTCTACCCTTATACTCCCTTCATCCCATTTTATCTGTCGTCAACGTCTTATTTTATCTGTCATTTTAGGAAACCAATAAAACATTTATTGTTTTTTTTCAATTATATCTATATTCATTTTCTGCATTAAATTCACTACTGCTCTCCTCAATCCTTGTGTCAAAACCTTAAACATCACGTAAAATGGAATGGATGGAGTTTTTTTTTTTTCAATTGCACCCTTATATAAAAGTAAATGTGTTAATGGGGTAAATAGAGTTAAAATGGGAAACAATTGACATTTTTTATAGCATTAAGGATATAATTACCTTTTCCTAAAATCCAAGAATTAGTTATCAACATCCTATATTTAGGGTGAAGGAAGTAAAGATTTAGATGAGAACTCTTGCCTCTTCCATGAATGTGGATTCGAGTTATCCTGCTTAATTGGCATCTCTTGCTAAGAAGATCCTCTAACACCCAACGGCCAATTGAATCTACACGATTCGATAAACAACTTACAATTTAGGTTTGTGCAGTAACCCAATAGGGTTCGGTCTCAGTTGGTATCCCCAATATGTCAATGGCATCTTACTCCATATCGGGAGGTGCCCCCGCCCCCTCCTATTATTTTTTTCCAATAAAAAAAATGAAAGTAAATGCACTGTTGGAATTGCAGTGGACTTTCCCAAATTTTCCATAAAAACGAAAAAAGGAACTTTCCTAAATTTTGGATCATATGTAAATAATCACTTGATAAAAAATCCTCATTTCTAAGTTAGTAAAGAATTGTGTCTTTCAGATTTGATGAGAAAATCACTTGATCACAAGTACTTAATTTACTATTACAATCTTAAAAAAATCTCATGATTGGGTTAGTTTGATAGGAAAAAAAATCAGTACCTTAGAAATCTTTTAGTAAACAAATTTCAATAGTCTTCTCAAACTCCCAATCAATTGAAACTGAGAAAGTTACTATTGTAACTAATTTCCCTTTTAATAAAAGTCTGACTCGTCTTTCATTCTTCTGAAAATTTAACTTTATTCTCAAACTTCTTAAAAAATCTCTCCTTTCTTGAAGAAGTTACTATAGAAGATTCTCAGACGAAAATATCCAAAATTAGGGCCAAAAATTAATATTGTATAGATTGTTATTTTTTATATATCATTACACATGACATGCTTATTTATTTCAATTAATTTATTTTCATTTTTCAGAGAATTCAACGTTGATGAATCCATTAGAGCCATGTTGTGTGGGTTTGAATGGTGGGGGATGTGGAAGTGTGAATAACAAAGGAGAAAAGCAATACAAAGTATGTGAGAAACCAGAGTGGTCCTTCTTTTGGGACAATGTCCATCCATCTCAAAATGGTTGGTTTGCAGTCTCCACAGCTTTGAAATCTTCTCTTCAACAACAACTACAATCTTTCTGAAGAAAATATTTCATACTTTTGCACATTTTATGATTAATCAATATATCAATATGAATATATATATATATATGTTAAAATTTATAAAAGGTCATACTCCCTCCGTTTCGCTATATAGTACAGTTTTTGGAGAAATTAATGTTTCATAATATAGTGCACTTTACGGATTACGTAGTATAATTTTTTTCTCCTTCCAAGATTGCCCCTATTTAATAAACCCAAATATTTATTTATTATTAAAATATTTCATTCCCAAAGCATTTAATGAGGGTAATTTGAGAAAAGATGAGAAATTATGTTAGTTATTAATTATTGTCTTGGTCTGTGTGCGGTAGTTAAAAGTGCACTATAAACTGGAACGGATGGAGTACTATTTATTAGTTATTAACTGTATCATTTATATCAAATTCCATGCAATGCACAAACCCACCATTAGTTTGGTATTATGAGAATAAAATATTCAATTAGGATTACCATTTAGACATGGTTATTGAGTTGTAGAAATTGAACTAGTGAAAGATCTGCATCTTCTGGCCAAGAAAGATCTGCAATTCTGCATCATGAAAATCAATTTTCAATTATTATGTTTAAATAATTGTCTTTATACTTTTTTAGTAAAAATAATAAGCTAATAATATATGAATTTCTCCAAAAAATTTTAAAATATTTATTATTAAATTATAAAAATTGAAATTCAATTTATATTTTAAAATTTTAAAAAATATGTATGATATAATTACACCAACACCAGAAAAAACAATTCGATTTCTGTTTACTTATTTTCTCTTCGTTTCAGGTCTTTTTTGTCTTGAGTTGTTCATATTGCCGACAAAAAACTGTTCATATTAAATTTTAAGGATATAAACTTAATTTTCAAAATTTGATATTTTAGAAATATTTTTATAAAATATTCAATTTATACTCTCTAAACTTAGGGTCCATCTGGCTTAACCAAGTGGAAGGAAGGAAAGGAATCTCAATGAAAGAGAACTGACTAGTGAGATGAAGGGATTGAACAGGTTTTAAATTTCCATATTTGACAAGATTGAAAAGATTTAAATGATCTCTTGTTTAGTTCAGAAGATCAGTTAATAACAAATTTATCATTATATCCTTATTTTATATTGTAATAAATAACAAATTTAACATTCATTTCACTGATTTTTTCAGATTGCAAATAAAGTAATAATTTTCTTGTTCTTACAATAAAAGGAGAAAAAAAAGGAGTGGGTAATTATATATTGAGTCAAGGGAAAAAAGATTGGGATAATCAACATAGTCGAAAGATCTTACAATGATTTTTTATTATTTTCTTGCCATAATTTACAGCTAACTATAACTGATGAAGCATGGGTCTCTAAACACAAGTTATAAAAGTCAAATTAATCCAATTTTAACAAAGCCAAGGTATTAGGGGGGAAAATACTTACTTACATACAAATATATAAATATGAACTTATAAGTAACTATCTATATGGTAAAGTCTATCAAAACAAAATTAAATAAGCAGCTAATGAAAAAGCAAAAACATTATGTTGAACAAAAAAAATAATATTACATTGTGATGAGTGAAAGTTAGACACAGCTATGAACTTAGAACCTTCATTCAACATATATCATTCACAAAAAATACATAGTAATAGCACTTCCTGATCTTAATTAGAACCAACATATATCAACAAAAGAAACATCATCCTCTTCCAAATTAACATACATCTTAGTTAGGTCCCAACTGAGTTCTCTGATTTTCCTTTTTTTCCTCCACATTTTCCTATTGAAGTCACACTAATATATGTTAGGGCTATTGAGAATTGAATCATTTGGTCAGCTCCATAAATCCAGTTTGAGCCGACAAAGTTAGGTGGGTCAAAAATAAAATTAAGTTAAATTCTTTTTTTTTTAACAAAAAATAGAGAGAAAATGTATTGGCATGTAGGGTTGAGTCGAGGCTATAACAAAGTCTTTCAAATAATTTATGCCCTTTCACGAAAGTCATTTTAAAGAAAGTAGAAGTGGAAATAGAAGCAGAAGAGGAAATGAAAATGGAAGTGGAAGTAGGGTTTAAAAGTTCATTTGGTATGACAATGAAAGTGTAGTATAATTTTTATTTTTAAATATAAAAATAAAATAAAAAGACTATAGTGCTAAAAAAAAAATCTTGCTTCACCATCTCTTTGAACGAAACCCACTGGTATCTTCCCAGACCTTACCACTATGGACCATTGTCCGCCACGACAAGAACCACCATTGAAACATCAACATCATTTACATCGATCAAAGACTCTTCCTCTTCATCATCAAACCCAGAAATCATTGACACAACCATCGCACCACCAGCTTCCCCATCTCACCAAGCTCATCGAAAAATAGATGTAGAAATCGAAGACCCAAATTTATAAACCTTTACCTATTGTCTTTGCCGTCATCCATGGAGCACTAGAGCTAGATTGTCAACGCAGGGAGTTAGATCGACAATGTAGGGAGCAAGATTGAAATTATCGTAGGAGGTAAAATTGATGGTGCTGATTTAATGTCATCATGGAGGAGGAAGCTGTTGCTACTGATGGGGGACCATCATCATTGTCGTGACTCAAATGAGAACCAGAAATTCTGCTTAGAAATTGTGAACGAAGATGGTGGATGAGGAAGGGCATCGCTATTGTTGCTTTACTGTCCTCATCGTAGTGGCCAATCAACCATGTTGTTGCCACCACAGTCAAATACTCCAACCCACATCATCGTACGTCTTTCACATAGAAGGGTAAAATGGTCTTTCATGGATAGTTCCATGGAATTTGAGAGAGTTCCATTACTATGGCTAAGGAAGTCACTTCCATCTAGGGAAGCATGCATCCAGCTAACCAAACGAGCCCAAACATGGATTCCTGCTTCGTTTCCACTTCTGTTCCCTTGGTTCAAGCATACCAAAAAGGGCATTAGTCTGACGCAACCTGGAAGACATAACATTATTTAAAAAAATTATTAGAAGCAAAAAATATTATTCCTTTTTAAATGATGGGTAAAAAATTATTATTTTTTTGATAATCTAGATTTGAGTTCGGGCAAGCCATAATTAAGAAGTTCTTCTAATATAGAATTTTTATTTGAATTTGACTTTATTTGAGAGAAATTAAATCCATTACCACATATCTTTAATTATTTCAGAAACAAAAGATTTGAGTTCTGTTTGTTGGGTCAATACCATAGGTTTGAGTTTGACTCTAGAGCACCATCTCATAGAGATGCTAGAATTTAATTATATGCATGACCTTAAATTTTAAAATGTTTAATTTTAAGAATTTTGAAAGTCATATATATTTTTACAGACTAATGTTATGATTACATTTTATTATTAATTTCAAAAAGTTATTATATATATGATATATTATATGATTATAATTCATTTCTGTCAATGTCTCTATGTTATAATCTTTGAGAAATTCTAAATTTGGTCTTTTGAATTGTAACCTTTGTTGATTTTTTTATTTTTCTCATTGTCTTTAAGCTATAATCTCAGGAAATTCTGAATTGGATGTTTTGAATTCATTGTAACATTTGTTGGTTTGTAGTCCAGGAGTCTAAATTGTACATAGGTAATACTTTATTGAATATGTAAGAGTCTAAATTCTGATTTAATCTTTATGCTCTTTATTTTGTCTCTAAGTGATCTTTTGAATATGTAATGCCCTATCTGATGCTTGAATTTGTTAACTTTTCAAGGACAATCTCATAATCTTGCCACCACACATAATCCTACTCCAAGTACTGAAGCAAGAGATAGGCAATCCTAGATAATATAGCTATATGGGATATTTATATTTCCCATGAATGTTCATATTTTGTTGATATAGAAACTTTAGATAGTTTGGTTATATTTTGTTGATATAGACTAGATATTTTAGCATATATACTAAATTGTTTAGCTAATTTATCTGTGAAAACATTATTTTCATTATGTGTTACAAGTTTCAATTTTAATTATTTCTTTTTTTTTTCACTCAATTAATTCAGGAATAAACAAAATATAATCAATTTCCTTGGCAAGAAGTTGTTTAAAAAAAATTCCCACTTTTCAGCGACGACTTTGTCGCCACTGAATAGTGTGTTACACTTTCAGCAACGACATTAAGTCGTTGCTAAAAATTTAATAATTAGTCAGGACGTAAAGGGCGCCAGCAATTCTACGGACTTTTGGCGGCGACTATTTGTGTCCCTGCTGAAAGAACATCTTTAGCGATGACAAAAGTCGTGGTTAAAAGTAAATCTTCAGCAGCAACACACTTTTGGCAATGATCTTTTCATTCTTTGGTGACGACTATTGTCGCCGCCAAATGTGACCTTTTGGCGACGACAATTTTGTCCCCGCCATATACATTCGGCCACGGGACTTGTAGCCGCGACTTAGCGGCGACAAAATGTCGCCACAAAAAACCTTTGGCGACGACTTTTGGACTTTCGGCGATGACTTTTGTCCTCGCCGAAAGTTAATTTTTTTGTAGTGATATGACATAACATTAAATAAAAAAATATAATATAAATATTCATATAAATATAAATATATATGTATATGTATATAAATAAAATATTTAACGATATTAATAATTAAAAATAAAATATATGTGTATTTTTTTAATAATAATATTGATTTATAAATATATATGTGTATTAGTGTGTAGATAAATAATATATATTTAATATCTTATATAAAGACTGCAGGTGCATTTCAACTCATCTGATCGTAAAACATCATTCATTAGTCGCATGAAGGTTGCAGGGGCATTACAAAGCCCAAATGGCATAACTAGCCACTCAAAAAGACACTGACGTGTTTTAAATGCTATTTTCCAAGTGTCATGCTCATTAATTTGGACTTGATGGTATCCAGATTTTAGATCTAGCTTGGTGAATACTGTTGCATGTTGTAGTTGATCCAATAGATCATCAATGCGAGGGAGAGGGTACCGATTCTTGATAGTGATTTTATTAAGTGCACGGTAGTCAATGCACATGCGCCATCATCCTCCATCTTTCTTGTGTACAAGCACTACCGGAAACCCACATGGAGAATTGCTTGGCTTAATAATAACAACATCAAGTAATTCATTAATCTGTCGCTTGATTTCTTCATTCTCCATCACCGAATAACGATACATGCTAAGGTTGGGGAGTGGTGCATCAGACACGAGATGAATTTCAGGTTCCACTAATTGCTTTGGTGGCAACCCATGGAGCTGCTGAAAGAGCTCAGAATATTCTTCAAGAAGGTTTGACATTTCTTTATTATTCTCCCTACAAAACAAGGTTAGCATGGATAATCTATTACCTTCAGGGACCACTGGCCGAATCATTGCCAGCACATACTTTTGACATGCATTAACGATACGTTTTGCTTGACCAGCAGTAATGAAATCAATTGTTTGAATGGGCTTCTCTTTAGTAAGGATGAACCTCTTCCCACATCCTTAGTTAGCTCATATTCTTGAGCTTTACGGTGGTAGTGGGCATCACGGTCATAAAGAAATGGATTGTCGAAAATCACCTGACAAATATCTAACGGCACAACATCGCATTGCACCTCATCAATATAACGAGAGGATATAGCAAAAGTACTTTGCATTGACGATCAATTCGCTGGTTCACATCTTTAGTAATCCATCCTAATGGGTATGGTCGAGGATAAAGTGTTGTCTCCAAACCAAGTTTCTGGACGAGCCTTGCTGAGAAAAGATTCTTTTGGCTTCCGGGATCAAATATGGCAGATATGATCTCCTTCTTCACTTGAATATTAATAGTGAATAATTCTTCTGCTGGACCATGATCAATTGACGGACTCGAACTTGAACTTGTCTCCTTCGGCATTGCCATCAAAGACAAGGTCGAGTCTGCTTGTTGAACTGAAGTCAGCCGCTCTGGTTCATCCTGTGAAGGTGTTGTTGTCACCATTGCATTACTCTTAATCTATTCACCTTTCTTCCATTTCTTAGGAAAAAGCTCCGGGTGAAGCTTCCAGCATTTTTCTTGAGTATGACCTGTGACTTCGCAATGCTCACAAAATTTATTAGGAGCAGAAGAAGAGGTTGAAGAATTACCTTTCTTAGAGCTTTCCTTTTTCTCCGACCTAGTCAAGCTTTTCTCTGTGATCTTCTCGCCACGAGACTTGTTCTTTTTCTCTATTGCCATGGCCGTTGCACTTGCACTAGTGACGTCATGTACCTTGAACAAGCTCAATTCTACACTAATCCCCCTATGCAATCCTGACGTGTATTTTCGGAATGTTTGAGGATCTGAGAGGGAGATACCCAGTGTTATTGCTTGTCTTCTAAATTCAGTGGTGTAATCCTGAACGGATTGGTCACGTCCTTGGCGTGAACGGTGCCATCGATCCCACCTATCCTCAAGGTACCCCATCGGATAGAACTCTTTTCGAAGAAGCTGCTTGAATTTGTTCCATGTAAGGTCCTTCTTGTCATCGCCTGCAACGTGAGCCTTCCACCACATTTTAGCATGATCTGTCATTTTAAGTGATGCAAACATGACCCTTTGGGTATTGCTATACTTCCGAAGAGTGAAATAAGTTTCCAACTGGTCAATCCAAGAATCTAACTTATCAGCATCGATAGAGCTGTCGAACATTGGAATGTCGATCTTAGCTTCAACCTTGAAAGGTTCTTCATAGTTATCTGCATCAGCATCATCACATTCTTCTTCCTTCGAGTCTGAGATACCCTCAAACTTTTCTTTCAGCTTCGCCGTCCTTGTCTTAGGGGTCTTCATTTTCTCACTGCTTTCCTCATGAGAAGTGGAAGCTTGGTGTTTGAGCCAACCAAGGACTGTTGCCATGTCAGCGGAAAGCTTAGCAACTTGGTTAGCCAAGGTAGACTGAACAGAGGAATCGTCACCTGACATTGATGTAGGTGCCTTCGATGATATGGGAGTGGACAGATGCACACCTCTAAATGTTGCAAGCTGCTGCAATTCCTCACTACTTTTTTTATAGTTGTGGCGTGTTTGTACCATTCACAGGTGGAACGGCGTTGCTCTGATACCTAAAACTTGATCCGAAACGAGATGCAAAATAATAAATGGAGAAAAATGAGAAGATGAAACTCGTTGAATCAAGTCTCCCTTATTTCGGCGTACATGGAGTTTATTTATAATGGGCAACCCTCCAAAATAAAATACATAATTAAATAATAAAATCAACCCGTACCGAATAATCATGACGGAATGCGTGCGAGTCTTGTGGCTTCAACTTCGTAACTCCCTTGAAAATTCACTCCTAAAATCTCTCCCATATTACCGTTGCAAAACTCCATTTTGAATGAGTCAAAAACTCACCTACATGAGCTCCCTACCCCTACGTTGCTACCACAAGATACCCCACGTGGCCCACCTATGCATGCATGAATGGCTTCCACGTGTGTTAAGTGAATGTTCCGTCAGCAGGTGCAGATTGTCCCAGATCAGTCCCAATCACCTTCATCATTGCGAAGGCGTAAAATGTTATTCTTGAGATGAGTATGAACTATGAAGATGCTTGCTCACAGGAGGAACTTCATTGGGTTCAGAAATCTCGATGTGATTGGCTTAACCTTGGCGACCGAAATACGGCCTTCTACCACACAAAGGCTTTGGTTCGTCGTCGAAAGTCAGTTCTTTTTTTTTTTTTTATAACAAATTTAATATTAAGTCCTGTAAGATTAACAATCGGTGACATTGGTGGATGAAAATAACTATGATTTTTAATATTTTTTACATGTTATTTTAAGACCTAATTTTTTTAGATATACTTTATTAATTTCGTTATAAATATTATTTTAATGATAACATTTTTTGCTGGTTTTGACTAGCCGATTGGATCTTGTATAATGGTCCAACACAAAAAAAGATCTTGTATAACGAGTGGGTTAAATTGTAATAAGGTTAGTGGATGATATAATACATTGGACTAAATATATAATTTAAAATTTTAAAATGTAATATTATATAACTATTTTATAATATTATTTATAATAATATATAGAGGTCGACAAGTCTAAAGTGAGCTTCTCTATTTATGATCAATAAATAATTTTCACTTTTGGTAGATTTTATCTATATATATATATTAATTTATATTTAAAATTTGTTTCATATTTTATTTTGTTGTTGTTATAAATTTGGAGGATTAGGTTGGAATAAAACATATCTCCCTCAACGATATAACTATTTTTTTTTGTGACCAGAATTATCCCTCCTTGATACTAAAGATTAATCTCTCTCCGAATAAAAGATAGATCATTTTTAACTAAGTTTACTTCATGCATAAGGGATGAAAATTGAACTCCCAAATACTCCATCTATTTCGAGAGAGTTTCTATATTTTAAAATATAAAGGAAATAGGGAATTTGTCTGATATATTTAATAATTTTTTCATAAATATTCTTAATTAAGATAATATTTTTTTAATATAATTTATTTGTATTAATTATATGATGTAAAAATTATTAATATTAAATGAGGGTATTTTTAAAATCATTTTATAATCTAGACAAATTTATTATTTTTCTCGACTTGTGTGATTTTATCTTTTATCTCTTATATTTAAAGAATTAGAGGAAGTACTTCCTTAAGGATGAGAGTCCCTATTAAACTTAATACTCCATCTATTTTTTTTATTGTCACGTTTTAAGAAAATTTTTTATTTTTCTTTATGTATCATTTTAAAATTTTAATACAATACTAATTACTACTTTTCCACTTATACCCTTATTTATTATCTTAAAAATAAAAAATAATATTAATTACTCTTTTTTATCTATTTATTTATGTAAGAAAATATTAGTAAATTTGAAAGAAATTTTAACATATTAATTCTACTTATCAAGTGATAAAATCTTAAATGAAATTTAAAAAGAAATTTCACAAAGTCATTATTAAAAAATACATTTCAAAAATTTTTATTACATTTCTATCCAACCTATTACCTTATCCACTAAACTTAATTCAAGTTACTTCATTTATTACACAATATCCAATGTGACGAAATCAGCAATAATGTTTCCATTCACTATAAAATATAAAATTTCAATAATTTTTTTAATTATTATCTATAAAAATTATAATTTATAATAAATTTTACTCTTTTCACATTTCTAAAGTTCAATACTAGCTTTCGTTGTTCATCAATATTCATATCTATGACTATACCTATGCTTTTTTTGGGCCAGACCTCTATGTTATTAATAAAGGAAAGATGAAATTTCAGCCAAAAAATAAAGAATAATAACAAATCTATATATTCTATATAATATAAAAATTTTAACTAATTATATTTTCACCAAGCGTGAAAATTGTGATTTCCCATTTCCGAGGAGACTCTTAATATTTTTTTTCCCCAAAGACGTCAACTCCTTCCGCCAGAAGGACGGAATGGAGAAAAAATCGACACAGGACTTTCACCGAAACTAGAAATTGACCCAAGAAACGCCTCCTTCTAAGTGAAGCGGGAAAAAGCAAGCATAGTAGCAGCATGCTAGCATCAAGCTGAGAGTACAGTGACTCACACGCAGAGAGTATAGTCACGCGATTTCTATTTTCCATAAACTTGCTCGAGAAGTTCTCACCAAAAAAAAAAAAATTGCTGGAGAAGTAAAGTGAAAGGGTGCTTTACCCATCTTAGAATACTTCACTCACTCACTGGCCCGCGGATTGGCATTTCCTTCGCGCTTAACAATTTCGTGCTAGCTAGTGACTGGTTCGGAAGGTTGGTTTCTCTTTTCTTCTCTCGATTTCCAGCATAATGTGAATCCATCTCACTTCTCCACTAATTCTGATTAATGGGTACGGATGATTGTTTCGGCGATGTTGTACGGCGTGTTTAATTTCCAAAATTTGGCGTCTTAATGCAGTTGGGGGCCTCTAACTCTAGCTCTAAGTGTGTGTGTGTTTTTTTTTTTAATTTTTTGTTTGAAGTCTTAGTTTCGTTACGAATGATCGGTCCGCATTTGAGATTGCTTGGATGCTGTAAGATGTGATTTGTTATTTCGATCAATATTGCAGGTTGGAAGTCAGCTTGTTTCCGAAGAACCGTGCGGTCAAATTGATCAGAGCAATAGAACATTCGCCAAGATCGCGTAGATTGCAATTAAATTTTCATCTCATATTACTACTGGTAAAAGATTTTGCTTCCGCTTTTATGGATTTTTTTTGTTGAACGGCGAACAAGGAGTGTATTGAATTGAGATTTTGCTTCCAGATTTTGGCTGTGCTCATCTGTCCTTTGGTTTGGGACCTTCAGGGGAAATTGTTTGATTAAACTCTAGCTGCCGTTCCTTATTTAAAGTGAAGTTTATGTTCACAATAAATGCCGAAAATTGTTCTCAAATGTTGGCCTTCAGTGTCTATTATTAATTAGTTTGTGTATTTTAAGTTTTGTTTTGGAGCGCGGGGAAAGAAAGGAGGGAGTTAGGATTTAAAATATGTCACGATTCTCTCTCAACATGCTTACTTATCCATTTTTATAACTGTGCAGTGGAAAATCAGTCTGTAGAACTGAAAGTGTTAACCCGTGTAGAAAATTTTAATTTACTTTTCTGTGTGTGCGCCTGTACGTGTCTCTCTCTGTCTTGCAGTCATTGTTGATTTTTCTATATTTTGTGGTTAGCGGGTTGAGTACCTCTTTATAAATTACATCCTTCCAAATATAATCAGTCACCTGAGTGGATTTTACAGGGGGGTAATCTCCTCTTCCTTCTGCATCCCGCATTCAGAAATCTGGTCTATATGTGTTTGTTCAATAGCTTAATAATTGGGACCACAAGAATGTTACTTTTAATAAACAAGCTTGTTAGAAATGTAGTCTCCCACACCCCCTTCTTCCTGGCTATTGTTTTTGGGTGGCAATCTTGAAAACTAATCTAACCAACAAATATGTGAAATCTAAGTTTTCCAGACCACCTGAAAAATGGAGCTAGAAGGCAGAGAAAAAGAAAGTGTAGTTACTCAAATTAGCATTGGTGGGTTCGATAGACAGGTCAAGGCAAAGGATCTTATGACATATTTGGAAGATAAAATTGGAGTTGTATATAGGTGTCGGCTGAAAACTTCTTCAACTCCTCCAGAGTCTTATCCAGACTTTAAAATCGTTAAAACAGAACAAATTGAAAGAACTGATGACTATAAGAAGGTGGAGCCTCATGCGTTTGTGCATTTTGCATTACCTGGATCTGCAACTGAGGCACTCAATGCTGCCGGCCGCTGTGATCTATTTTGGCAGAACCAACATTTAAAGGTTAGCTTGGGACCTGAAAGTCCGTACTTTTTAAACCAAAGGAGGAGAACTACAACTCCTTATAAGATATCTGATGTTCTTGTTGAAATCGGGAGTTTGGTTGATCCAGAGAACTTTTTGTTTGCCTGGAGAGGACCTAATGAAGGAGTCAACTTTCTGGTAGATCCATTTGATGCCATGTGCAAATTTTGTTTCACCAAAGACGTTGTTTTTTCTTTTAAAGGTATGGAGAAAAAGGCAGTGATAAAGTGCGACTTTCAGGTTGGATTCTTGGTCAGGGACATAAATGAAATCAGGAGATACAAGGATACATCATCTCTAGTTATTCTATTGCAGCTGGCTTCAGCACCTTGGGTTTGGTATAGAACTGCTGATGATGACATTGAAGAATCAGTTCCATACGATTTGCTGGATGATGATGATCCCTGGATTAGAACCACAGATTTTTCACCTAGTGGGGCCATTGGTCGATGCAGTTTCTATAGAATTTCTATGTCACCCAGGTATGGTACAAAGTTGATAAAGGCCATGGAGTATCTGAAAGGCCAGAGAGTCCAGGAGACTTTACTTAGCCGGCCTATTAAGATAATGAGTGAACCTTTTTATGGGGTACCTATGTCAGATCTTTTCTTCAGTATTCATTTCCACAAAGGTATCACATTTGACATTATGTTCTTAATTAATGCAATCATGCACAAAGGCATAATCAATCAACACAGGTTGTCGGATAGCTTTTTTGAGTTGTTGAGAAATCAGCCTAAGGAAGTCAATGTTGCTGCACTCAAGCACTTATGTTCGTACAAGCGCCCAGTATTTGATGCAACAAAGAGGCTAAAAATAGTCCAAGAGTGGTTGCTCAGAAATCCAAAGCTTTATGAGAGCCCTAAACAGTTAGATGATATTGTTGAGGTTCGTAGACTGGTCATCACTCCAACCAAAGCATATTGTCTGTCACCAGAAGTTGAAATGTCCAACAGGGTTCTCAGGAAGTTCAAAGAAGTTGCAGATCGCTTCTTGAGAGTTACATTTATGGATGAAGGCATGCAAACTATAAATGCATCCGCTCTTAATTATTATGTTGCTACTATAGTGAAAGAAATTACATCAAACCCCTTTCCACAGAAGACAAATATATATAGAAGGGTGAAGACTATCCTGGAAGAGGGGTTTCGCTTATGTGGTCGGAAATATTCATTTTTGGCCTTCTCATCCAATCAATTACGAGACCGTTCTGCATGGTTTTTTGCTGAAGAAAAGAACATAACTTGTGATGGTATAAGAGATTGGATGGGCAAGTTTAATCAGACGAATGTTGCAAAATGTGCTGCTAGGATGGGACAGTGCTTCTCATCTACATATGCAACTGTGGAGGTTGCAGCACATGATTTTACTTTAATACCTGATATTAAGAGGAATAATTATGATTTCTCTGATGGAATTGGTACTATTACACCTGATCTTGCAAAGGAGGTGGCTGAAAAATTGAAATTGGATGATGTGCCCTCTGCTTATCAGATTAGATATGCTGGTTTTAAAGGGGTTGTGGCCTGTTGGCCAGGTAAAGGGGATGGGTTCCTACTGTCACTAAGATCAAGTATGGACAAGTTTCATTCTAGCCACACAAACTTGGAGATTTGTTCATGGACTAGGTTTCAGCCTGGTTTCCTGAATAGGCAGATTGTGATATTGCTTTCAGCATTGAATGTTCCTGATGAAGTATTTTGGAACATGCAGGAGGCAATGGTTTCAAAGTTAAATAGAATGCTTGTGGATGCTGATGTGGCTTTTGATGTTCTAACCAAGTCTTGTGCTGAGCATGGAAATGCTGCAGCCATAATGTTGAGTGTTGGTTTCAGTCCTCAGCTGGAACCTCATCTTAGAGGTATATTAACCTCTGTACGTGCTGCCCAGCTTTGGGGCCTTAGAGAAAAGGCTAGGATCTTTGTTTCGTCTGGGCGATGGTTGATGGGTGTCTTGGATGAGTTGGCTGTCCTTGAACAAGGACAGTGCTTTATTCAAGTTTCCACTCCTTCTCTTGAAAATTGTTTTGCAAAGCATGGCTCAAGGTTTAAAGAGACAAAGAACCTACAGGTAGTTAAGGGTTTTGTGGTTATAGCTAAAAATCCATGTCTTCATCCAGGAGATGTTAGAATTTTGGAAGCAGTTGATGCTCCAGGTTTGTATCATTTACATGATTGTCTTGTTTTCCCTCAAAAGGGTGATAGACCCCATACAAATGAAGCTTCTGGAAGTGACCTTGATGGGGACCTCTATTTTGTCACATGGGATGAGAATCTTATTCCACCCAGTAAGAGGAGTTGGCCGCCTATGGAATATACTTCTCAGGACAGCAAACATCTAACACGGAAAGTCACTACTCGAGTATGTGTTCTTTCATTTTTATCTCTTATGTTCCAAACTTATGTGTTTTCCATGGATAAAACTAAAATGAGACTGTTGTGTATCTTTCATAAATTATGTTATCTTATTATGCCTTGTATAGAAATTTAAGAGGCATGCTCAGGACAAGGACTTACCAAAATTAATCAAAGTGAATTCTGAGAGCATATTTCTTGTGTTCTAATTGATACATAAAATTTTAAGTTGTCTCAAAACATAAAAATTTAAAACAAAAAATTTGCATATGAAGCAATGCCCACATCTTACGTTCATGGCCATTAATTGGTGTGTGTTTTTTTTTTTTTGTCACCATTAATTGGTGTATTTAATGTGCGGTAGCATGGTCATCATTATATTGTCATCCTCCTCTTTGTCAGGAACCACATCCAAACTCTTTTTTTAGTTCATTGATGAAGTGTATAAAAAAAATAGAGAATTAAAAAAAAAAAAAAAAAGAAGACTTGGCTTATAATGTTATTTTCTGTACCTTTGAAATTGAAGTTCAGATTAAATGCGCAAATCTATGCATTTTTGTTACTGAATGCCAGTGTCTAGTGATGGCAGTTTGGTACTAAGATTATATTGTTGATTAGCATCTAATACATAATTGTTATAGTTTTCAATACATAAAGAACACCAAAGTGTGTTGAGGGATTTGGACTAAGCTGCCTAATTTATCATTGATTACATAAAATTAAGGAGTTAAAAGGTATGTTCAGCAAGTGTGTTCTCTTGCAAGTCTCTGCAAACTCGCTGTACAATGTCATTTAAGTTATCTTGAGCCACCATGTTTTAATTTGACTTTTCTTATTGAATGGACATTATTAGTATTCTGAAAATGCATCAATAATTCCTTGAAGTTGTATGACTTATTGTCTTACATACTGCAGGACATAATAGAATTTTATGTCAGAAATATGGTAAATGAGAATTTGGGGGCAATCTGCAATGCACATGTGGTTCATGCTGATCTTAGTGAGTATGGCGCATTGGATGAGAATTGCATAACCCTGGCTGAGTTAGCAGCGACAGCTGTTGATTTTCCGAAGACTGGAAAGATCGTCACTATGCCTTCTCATTTGAAACCGAAACTTTACCCTGATTTTATGGGGAAGCAGCCACACCAGTCATATAAATCCAAAAAAATCCTGGGTAGGCTTTACAGGCGAATCAAAGATGCTTATGATGAAGATTTGGATGGTACTGGTTTGAAGCATGCAGTAAGTGATATACCTTATGATACTAATCTTGAGGTCCCAGGAGCTGCTGAGTTTATTACTGATGCATGGAAACAGAAGTGCTGTTATGACGGTCAGCTGAATGGACTGCTAGGTCAGTACAAAGTAGAAAGAGAAGAAGAAGTTGTAACTGGACAGATCTGGTCCATGCCCAAGTACAGCAGCAGAAAGCAAGGGGATCTTAAAGAAAGGCTCAAGCATGCATACAGTGCCCTGAAGAAAGAATTTAGGCAGAATTTTGAGAGACTGGATTCAAACATGGAAGAATTAAATGATGAAGAAAAACATTTATTATATGAGCAGAAGGCATCAGCCTGGTACCAGGTCACATATCATCCTGAATGGGTGAAAAAGTCCCTTGATCTTCAGGACAAATCCGATGATCTTGAAAATAAAGTGATGCTGAGTTTTCCTTGGATTGCAGTTGATTACCTGGCTCGTATTAAGATAAGGAATCAAGGAGTTGGAAATGTTGATTCTAATAAGCCAGTTGATTCTTTGGCAAAGTACCTATCTGAAAGGCTATAAATCTTCTTGTGCACCAAGGTTGGCTTCAAGGCCACGCTGCCATTCTCACAAATAGAAGCTGTGACTTTGTGTAAAGTTAATATGCCCTATAATTTGCTGTTCGTTTGGGGTTCAGTTTTACAGCTTTGCTTTTGTTCTATCTAGGCTTATTTCGATCTTCAATAGCCTGGCAAAAATGCACTTAGTCAGTCACATTCTATGCATTGAATGTATTTTCTAAAATTACTGTTGTGCATGTGGTGATATGGATGCTAGAAAACCGAAAGTAGAACTTGTTGGATCAAAATTTCTCACGTGTTGATCAGTCCCTTAAAGATTTAAATTTGCAGGGCCCTGTGATCATACTTGAAAATTTTCTTTTCTTTATTGTAATGAACTTGTTGAATGTTAAAATTCAAATTAGCATCTACTGTGCTCAAGGAGCAGTTTTGAACCCGGTATCATTGGACTTAGGGTCGGATATCCCTCATCGTGAACAAATGCATGTAATTATTTTGTTATTTCCCTTGTCAAGGTGCTGTGAATTTTTCTCATTGTTCTTTATTTCTAAAGTCTTAACTGATTGAATATCCAGTTAACTCTGGTTTTTGCTATTCTGAGTGGTTTTCTTTGAGCCTCTCAGTATTTTAATTGCAAGAAATGAAAATCATGGAACTTGGAGTCAGTCTGCAAAATCGAAGGTTGGAGACACTTGCTCTGATATTGTTCCGAGGCTTCAAAATCCTTTAATATTGCATCTCTTAAGACAAAATTTCTTCATTTACAGTTAGGGGCTATGAAGTGTGGACCCTACCCCATCCTATCCATGAATTAATTAATGATGTATAAAATTACAGTCTAATATATCCTCAAGTTATCAGCACATGGTATTAAGTTGTCGTTTTGGATTACAGAGAAGAGATGAATTGAATCAAATGCCTGTATGATTGGTAGCGATTTGCAAAACAATCTGCCTCTTCCTACTGAATTCATGTGCAAAATTAGTTCTTCAATAATTTGAGAAGCCTCGTATATTTTCACCATTGTAAAGAACATGTTCCTTAATTCCTTTTTTCTTTGCACTGAAAAATTTTCCCCCAAATTATAATAACTAAAGATATTTTCTGTGCCATGCATGAGGGAGAATATAAGAATTTGGATGATAAGATTATACTATTGATTGATGAGATACAAGAGAATTCTTTTAAGAAATAGTTTTAAATTGAAAATAAGTGCACACATCAGTGCATGTAACCCAATGCAGTTTATGATTTGTAAACAAGCATAACTTTCTATGATTTCAAGAATATACTATATCCTAGACTGACTAGATGCCTTGCATAACATGAGTGCGAGCGTCTACAAGTTTTTTAATAATATATCATACTCAATTATAAAAATGTTAAAATGTCAATTTTTTTTTTTTTTAAAAAGGCTCTCGAAAAGCACCCAGTGTATTTTACATAGGTTTTTCCTTTTAGTAATGCTTTGCTTTATGAGGAAATCAAACTGTGATTTGATTCCCATAAATAAAACAACAAATCCAAGCCATTTATTTTCATTGTCACAGACCTGAGGTTTAGAGAAGACTTTGTTCTCTTTACTCTACAGTACACTGAGAAACTTACGCTGGTCATTGTAGCTTAAGAATGTTTTTCATCATAACCATAGCATCACTATTTTTGAGGTTAAGTGACTCTTGACATCAGTAATAATTTTTCACTAGTCCAACAAATCATCCAAAAAGAAATTGTCATCTCATGGTGAAGGAGGCAACGAGGTTGCAGAAAAGCTTGAATCATATTATTTTTGCTCCAGCAACCACTCAACCATTTTCTTTAATATTCCGCTATGGTATTCAGAGGCTAGCATCAAACCAGATGCAATCCCCAGCCAGCACAAACCAAGATGATCAGTCATACACCATTTCTGCAACAATTCTCATTGAATTCCATTAACATCCTATATAGTGCACACACTTCACAATCCATACCCTCGAGATTTAGAAGAGTAGTTCACCTCAGACCACCATCTCAGCTTCTTTAACATTTGATGGGATCCCCACATCCAGCCTCATGGTTGGTTTGTACTGTTCAGGTAAAGCAGCACCAGCCTGAATGCATATTTCCACAACAGCAGGGGCTTGCCCATAGAAATCCCGAAGCTCTCGTTGCAATGGTGGTCCGTTCACATCAGGGACATGCCACACATATCTTGGAGGTATCAAGTCATCAAGCACTGCAGCCTGCCAACCGTGCTGTCCATTCCGTTGTTGGTGCTTATGAGCTCCACAGTTTTGTGCCTTGTGCCCTGCTGGACCAACATGGATTTCTGGGCAATATCCGCAAACCCTCACAGGGTACATTCGCATCAGTCTCTTGGCCCCTCTCCTCATCTGCTCCCATGCTTCGAGTGTTTCCTCGGCAAGGCAGACTGCCTCTTCTTTGTTAGATGGAGCTACTATTTCTGAATCAGGAATTTCAGTTAATAATGGTTTCACAGGCTCCTCTGGGACTATGTTGGGTAGTTCACTTTCATCAGCATCGACAAATTCCTTTCTCCCCATGCGGATTATAGGCTTTCTTCTCCTTTTGGTGGGATATTCCAGAATTTCAACACCAGCTTGAATGCAAAGTTCAATTATTGCTGGAATTCGGGGGATAGAGAATCTCTCTTCATGAAGAATACGCTTTCCAAGACGATCATAGAGATGATAGGCTTCAATCGGTACTAATATGTCTTCAATAAATGCATTTGACCATTCATGAAGGCTCTTGCGGAGATTAGCTTGCGAGCCTTTACATGACTTGAAAGGATGTCCAACAGGTCCTACATGGATTTCAGGACACCATCTGCACTAGTACATCAATTTCAGCAGTGTCAACTAAAAGCATGCATCAAGGAAATCAAATGATATTTAGATGGAAAAGAAATAAAGGTAAGACATGGTCCCATGGATTCAATGGACTAAGTACATTAAAACAAGATAGAACAAAAAACTATATTCCAGTAGGATAATTGCATTCATTAAGAACTGCCTAGTAAATACAAAATTTGAGACAATGACAGCTAGATTATATTATTTCCGTCCTTTATATTCTTAAGTGTACAGTGGAAATTGCATATAGAACATAGAAGAAAACATCTAAATTTTATCCTCAGAATGTGAAGAGACAAGCTATTCAAATGTCCTACATTGTCATCAAGAGGCAGCCTACTGCTCTGGCATCGTGCTTACTGATAACATTAAAGGGTTCAAGCGGTAGACATGCTTGTTAAAGACTAAGGAGGCAGCAAGGGGAACTACTAGGTATTAACCTACTGATGAATCACACCAACCAAGGTCATAATATCTCCACCATGCATGACCCACAAATGTCTAATGATTCAACCATTTGCTTTGTTGAAAATGTAAGATGAATAGCTATCAACTTAACATGGGTAATGGTAAATTATAGGTGGAAATAACAAGTTGGGATGAGAGCCACAATAACGACAGAATAGTTAACAACTAAAATGTATATTGGCAAAACAATGCTATGAGTAAAGCATCACTTATAACCATCAATGAAACATTAGAGCTGCTTGAAGATCTTATATAGCCTAAAAGACAAATAACGATGGTTTTTAATATCACACCAGCTGAATCACAGTAAGAGCACATAAAAATGAAAATATTAAGTTTTCCAGATTTCAAGTAAGCCAAATTCTACATTAGCTATCAGTTCACAAGAAGATATTGAGTAATTTAATTACCTACAAGCATGCAGGGGCACCACTTTAAGCAGCTTCTTTATATTGTTAATCAAAGTGATCCTTGCATTATATACATTATATGCAGTGGGTATCAGGCTCTTCACCAGCAACCCATTCTTTGGAGGTGGCAATGATCTTCTTTTTGGTTCATCTTTCCTCTTCTTTAGCCTCTCCCTAGCTGCTCGCCGCAGCTCAACAATGGGTATTGGAAAAGGCTTTTTCTCCTTTCTTGAATATTTCCGCGGAAAATCAGCATTTTGAGGAATTTCATTTCTGATGGTTAATGCATGCTGACAAAAATTATGTGGTGGAGCTCCAATCTTCAAACGAACACTAATCTTACTATAACTATACTGCACAAAGGGGGGAAAACGAGTAAAAACAGTATGTCATCTCTACATACAGATAAAGTCCCATGAATTGAACTGTTTTGGGATCAAACATGGGCGTATTTGAGTTCTTGACAAGAACAACAAAAAATTTCATTTCAGCCTCCCACAACTTCAATCAAGCATAAAACGTAAACAAGAAAAGGAAGTAGGGTGACTAATTTTAGTTGGTGATTAATTATAAATTGAGACATATAAATCAGAACTTCAATTAACAGCTTCATGAATCCTCCCACTCAAGTCCACAATCAACCATGACGTGACATACCTGCAAAGAATCAAGAAAACCAAGACTGGATGATAGGTTGGGCTTCAAATTTAAGGTAACTCTGCATGATTCTTTTGGGGTTATCGCCATCCCTTTACTAAGCAACACAGTCCCACAAAAGACATCATTCGAAACACAATTCATTCCTGAAACCACAGAAGTTAGTTGACCAGGATTGCTCATAAGCATCACCTAACAGGGTCATAGCGGAAGAGCCTATTTCTGAAGAAAAAATTCACAATTACACTAAAAGGTCTCAACTTCATTTAAAACCTTATAAAGAGATGGATAAACACAATTTTTTATTGATTCCCCAAGATTTCGAAAGATTGCGCAAATTGGAAACACGGTGGATATGAGACATTCATCCCCACCCTCGAAAGAGTGGGGAAAAAAAGTATAAATATTGAGTTTCTGTGAGAGAGCTCGAGGTTCGAATTATAATTATTGATGAAATATGTAACATAGGAACCCATGAACTTTCACTGAAGCAAAATATCACACAGTTAATATGCATAAGATGAAAATTTGACGAAATGCAGAATGAAGAAAGAGGAAATGGAAGTGCCAAGCACAGAACAAGGGGAGGAGAGAGACGCTCACCAATCTTCAACACTAATTGAAGTAACTCTGTGTAAAGAGTATGGGAAAATGGAGGTGCGAAGATGTTCACCAGTTGCTCGGAAGTGGAACTCGAAGAATGCAGAGATAGCCTTTCAGTTTTATCATTTTATGAGATTTTTATGAAATATACTTGGTGTAGTTTCGAGACTATTTTAATAAAATTATTTGAAAATTTTAATATAATTAATGATTTTTTATTTTGAAAATAAAAAATGAGGGAATATCATTTTTATTTTTTATCTTAAATAAAAAAAGGGGTGAGGGAATAATGCTAAACTACTCTCTCATATCTCAAATATAAGCACATTTTATAAAAGAGAATTGCTTCAAAATATAAAAAAAAAATCTACATATTTTTTGTATGTATTTGGAGGGAGATTATTATTATTATTATTTGTGGTGGTGGTGTTGGTGGTGGAGGAATATTTTAATATTTATTATCATCAATTTTTAAAACAAAAAAAAACTCACAAACTGCAATATTCATAAATTATGAATGATATAATTTTTCTCCAGAATTTAATATTCAAAAGCTATATAACTTGTACTGGGTTCTACGTCCTTTTCTTATTTTATTATTATTGCTATATATAATTTTTATATTTGAATTCAAATTTTTCATTTTTCATATCAAATTTTGTTAAATCAATGTATTTTCAGTTAAAAAGTTTCTATAAAATTATTATATATATATATATATATAGTTGGCCAAAAAGTTATTATTTTTAATATTGAAAGTCATAGGAGATTTTCAATGAATTCAACTCGAAAATAATTGATTATTCTCTTTAAAAAATAAAATATGATGAACAAATTCAGATATGTGCTACCACTTCTATCATTTTATGAATCTGAATATCTTAAACAGCTTAAACTTCTTTAAGATGAATACTGTAAACACTCTTCTTTTTTTCGGCAAGAAAAAAGGCATTTTGATTATCTCAATCTTATTGGATTCTTATAAATACAAATATGTAATTTTTTGTCATAATTTAGTCTCTATGGGACAAAATTATTATAAATCATATATTTTTATTAAATTCAGAAATATTTAAAAGTGAGAAAATTATTAATAATGACAGTTTTATTTGTAAGAGATCAAATTAAAAAAAAATATCCACATATAAATAAAAAGTCCAAAAGAAAATTCTAGTATGAATCAAATTATAAAATATCTTATTTATAAAGGATTAAATTATAATAAATTTTCACTAAGAAATAACTTTAAAAATATATGTGAAGAATAAAATAAAATTTTAACAATATCTATAATTAATTCATATTGACATAAATAGTAAAGACTCTTATTTTTTAAACAAGTAGTTAGAGGTTCGATCATTAATTTTTATGTATGAAACAAATCTAATTAAAAAAGATTTATCTTTTACTCTCATTAACATGAAGAAGATTAGTTTTTATTATCCAACACACTCCTAATTTTCACCCGGAAGAAAATGAATCCTAGAATAAATAATGGTGTAATTTAGAGGCTATATGAATTGGGCCAATCATCTTTCCGGCCTGCTAGCTCCTTGGCCCAAAATGCTTTCTGTTTTCATGGGGGAGATTAATCTCTATTATTAGTGGACAGTCTCCTAATTTTGACCGAAAAAGAAAAAAGAAAATAATCCCTCCCGAGAATGAATAATGGTGTAATTACGTCCGATAAAATTGGAACAATATAATAATGGTGTAATTTAGAGGGCAGATGTTGGCCAAAAAAACAAAGAGGGTACATAAATTGGGCCATTGATCTTCCTGGTCCACTTGCTGCTTGTCCAAAATGCCTTCTGCTCAGCTTATCCTGATCCATTAGATCAGACGATTCTTCAAATAAAAACAGGTTTTTTCCAAAAAATAAAAGTGATTAACGGGGTCCAGGACCCATTAAATTGACGGACACCTGAACAAACATGATAAATAAAAGCTTTAGCTTCCAACACAAATTATTTGGTATATTCAAGCGTATGACTAAAGAAAAAAGGGTAACATATGCAATTGACCTACCTATCATTTAAAAGATTTGACAATATAAGTATAAAACATCCTAAACTTATAAGTTTCTGCAAATAATTTTCCTGCCATTAATTTATTTGTTATTTGATCTATAGAATTTAGCATAACATGGAATTTATTTACACATAATTTGAAGTTTAGGAGAATTATTTGCACATAAATCAAAGTTTTAAGAGGGGTTGACTTGCACAAGAAAAATCTTAAGGATGTATGTTGTTAGTAGTAAATTATAATCGGCTAGTCAAATAACAAGCTAATTAATGGGAAGGAAATTATTTCCACAAATTTAAAAATTTAGGGGAATTCTACAAACTAGGAAAGAATCATGGCAAATTTCTTCATATATAATATGTAAAATTAACAACGGATAGAGAGAAAAATAAAAAAAAGAAGGATTTGGCAACGTAGATCCCATTACATAGCACTCATCATCTCTTTGTGGAAGTATTTGGCAAGATAGGATGTTCCCTTATTCAAAGATATCAGAATTCATTGATATTGTTAAAATTGGATCGAGCATTGAATCAGATAAGACACTGGTTCAAGGTTCAATGGTTTAACCAGATCGAATCGGGGTCGGACCGATAGTAATTAAAATAATATATTTAAAACAAATGATATAAATTTAAACAAATTTTATAACTTAATTAAAATTTCAAACTAAATAATATTGAATTATCAATTTATTACTCACCACAAATAAATTATTAATAAGTTTCATAACTCAATATTTAAATCTAAATAAGTTTATATTTATTTATAATCATATTTTAAGTTTAAAATAATAAATTAATAATCTATTATTATATTATTTATTAAGTAAATATATAATTTTTAATAGTTATATATCATAATAATGCTTATATAATATTATAATATAAAAAGAAAAAATATTTTGTACTAAAAATTATGTTATTTTATCTTAAAAACTAAAAAAATATTTTAAAAATTTAAAACAAAATAACATAAGATCGGTTCAAACTGATTCAGGACCGGTTTTGCCAGTTCATGGCCGATTTCACCGATTTGTGACCCGTTTTAAACAGTAACAATCATCTTCTTTAACCGGATTATACTAGACACGGGTTTGACTGGTCAAACTGACTAGTCCAGTCTAATTCTGAAAATAATGTTAATTCAATGAAAAAATATCTTTGAGATGCGGGACAATGTGTTTCGATTTGACAGATGCTGGCCATTTTGGACCCCAATAATGAAGAATAAAACCAAACGCATACTCATCTTGATGTAGGAGATTAAAACCTTTGACCAGTTTGTATAAACCCCATCAAAGGATGTCTCTGAGTTGCATTACATGGATGGGTCAAAAGCCTGGACCTGGTGTCTATCTGTTGGGCCAGACAAGTCCAACTTCCTACATCCAACCTTTGAGACAACCCTTACATCATACTTTCTCCGGATCAAATTAACTAACTGGGCAAATATTAAAGAAAGTAGTTTTATTCATTATTTTTTTTAAAAAAATATATTATATTTCAATATTACCCTTATCTAATATATTGTATTAAAAATCTACATAATTCTCATATCATTTATTATTTCTTTTATATTTAATTGTAGACAAACTAAAATAGGAAAAAATTATATTTAATATTATAGAAATTATCAAATGAGACTTATATTTTAGACAAAAAAAATTATGAATCACGACTTTTATTTTGGATTAGAAGGAATAGTCTTTTCATCTAGAATGGCCAATGTATACTTGTACTTCATAACTAACATCTCTTCATCTTTCTTTCTTTTTTTTTTATTATAGAGAGAAAACTTAAAGCTTGAGTACAACAATGGAATTAAACTCGTGACACTCCTTGATGCATTTGATATTATGAACCTATCCCACTTTAATTGGAGGATTTATTACGATTCAGATTAATTCAGATCAAGTTAGATAGGACCCTTTTGGATGGTAAACTCTATCATCAAGTATTTAACACAGTTACATTCTTAGGGCTTAAATTCGAGACCTCTAATTAAGCTGGTATAACTTCTTGCCAGTTGAATCAAGTGGTCAGTGGTATCTTCATATCAAGATTGAGCAATCTGATAATCACCACCAGAGCCACTACACACTGAGACCAACTTTGGTGATCATGACACCCATATCCCTTTTGTAAAACTTGCATAGATCTGATCACACCACCCAGAGTACTCCATCTAATGAAGATAACACCATAATATCCGACACCCTCAGAGTTCAGACGGTCGTCCATTAGGTTCATCTTTTTCCGCTATCATATGCACAATCATCGTCACTGGTTGGTGGTTACCATTCATCATGATTTCAAGAGCAGTGGGTTCTAGTTTGTGCTAGCTAGATATGCATTGAGTGAGGATCCATAATTTCTTTGTATTTTCCAAACAAAATACTCCTTTTGGATATAAGGGATAAATATAAGTCATTTTTTGATTCAAAATGTAAAGGATAAATATGATTTAGAAGAAAATAGGAGTAAAATTTTGACCCAAACGACACCAGTGTATGTGTATAGTAGTTTAGAAGAAGATAGTCTTTGTATCTATCTATTCTCTGAGCACATTTTACAAATCAAACAATCCTTTCACTAATACTTGACCATTCAGCTTTCATCACATGATCGAGAGTGGGCAGGTAACTTTCAGGGCTCAATTATCAAAATTTACTCTTTCAATCCTACGCAATAATCTTGTAGGGCATGGAAAAAAAAGGAATACATGAAAATTATTTCATTTCTTGGTACTCGTTTTTTATTTTACTTTTATATATTATATCCAGAAATTTAATCACCGCAGTCTCCAGATAATTTGAATTGCTTTCATAGTATAATTTTTTTTAATAATACCCGTGCCACTTAACTAATAACAACTGAAGATTAATCCCTTTAATGTGTATAAATTATTAAAGTGAGTTTTATTTCCTTTAACGGTGTCTTTTTCATGCAAAAGATTAAACCCAAAATAGCATGCATAAGATTTAACAAAGTAGACAAATTTTAATGAAAGAGAGAGGAGGAGAAGGAAGGAAAATGATTTTGATATTCCATGTTTTGGGTTTGTTGAAGAAGAGGGGAGGGAATTTAATATTTCTTTTGATGGATTTATTGAAGGGGAGGAGATGGGTTTTAATTGTTTGATTTAGGAGGGGGAGGGGAGGAGAAATAACAATACAGAGACAATTCTACCCTTATCAATTTTAAGCTTCTTTTTGGTACTTTTTAAAATTATAATTCATCTTTATTTTATTTTGAAAAAATAAACATTTTTCATTTTATTTAATAAACAAATTTCATATATATATATATATATATATTATTTTTGTCCAAAAAATTATGCATTATTCATTATAAAGTAATTTTGGAATAATAGAAAAAAGTAATACTAATTTAATTTTGGAATAATAGAAAAAAGTAATACTAATTTAATTATCATAATTTTTAGTTGCCCACTTTCATTCCAAATGCTTCCACTTTTGGAGTAAAGAAATAGAAGGGTAAGGGAGAAAAAATTCACCCATCCAACTTATTGTATTACACAAGGAAAATTTGAAACTTTCCCATCCCTCCTCTCCAAATGCTTCAAACTAAATAGGGGATTAAGCTTATTTAATTAAATAAGAAAAAAATTTAATTTTCTCTTCCCTCCTCACTCTTCACTTCCAAATCCCTCCAACCAAATAAGAGATAAGAGATAAGAGACTCAATTAGTTATCTACCAACCATGATAGTTATCTACACATCACCTTATTCGCTTCTGTAGTTTGAATTTTAGGATTGTATGTTTGTTAAAAACATTAAACTTATTGATATAAACAATTAACATGGGAGGCTTTTGAGATGGATAATATTTTAAAACAAGAGGGATATAAGTATTATACTTTAGTTATTTTAATTACTAGTATTTGGCTAATCCCCTAAGAAAAATTGAATTTTTTTTTAAAAAAATGTCATGCAAGCTAAAATTTATTCATGATATTTTGTATTATCGGGAGACGACAGGTGAGAAACAAAGTTGCTTCTGAGACTCTCCTTTTAAGTTAATCAATTGGATAAAGACGAAGAACGTGTCACGATATGATCTGCTCTTCCAAGCGTTAATGAAACGACGTGCCGTGTTAGGTTAGCACCGAAGATAAGGTCCTTTTTTTTTTTTTTTAAATCTCACACAGATGATATGATTGAGGTAGAAGGACAGAGCGGCGCAACAATCAAACAGAAACAGATGGACACTGGGTGCTTTGTTTATATTCCATTTTCGATTCTCTTATACTAATAAAAATAATATTTAAATAAAAATTAAAAATAGTTAATAAATATAAAAATTAAATGAGTTTCATGTAATTTTTATTTCAGATATATATGTAAGTACATGAATATAAAATATTTAACATGATATCACTGGTTTAAAGAGGGAAAGTTAGTAAAAAATTGAGACATCTTGGTCCTTTTGATTTGTGCGTGAAATTAAAGAAATTGATATATATATATATATATTGACCACCATGTATATATGTGTGTGTGTGTGTGTGTGTTTGTGTTTATCTATATTATAATTATAAAAAATTTAAAAGTTGATTAAGATAAGCACTATTCATAATGTACGACTATGCCATTTCTTTGGTTAACAGCAATTTTATTACTCTTTTAAATATTTTTTCACACATTTCATGGGGCTCACCGCTCACATATCTTTTATTTTATTTCTTCAATCTTTTATTTTATTTTCCTTTTTTATGTATTTCATCATGATTTATATATTTAAAAAATAAGTAGAAACTTTCAAAAACTTATCACTTATCTCCTGCATTAGTTATCAAATATAAAATTTATAACAAATACTATTTATAATTTATAAATAATATTTTATTTCTCAAAATTGCATGTAATGTATTTAGAAACATGCCAATTTAATAAATATATCAATCAATATTATCAATGTATCAATATAATATATATTCAATATATATATATAATAAAATTTATAATTAGTGCTACTATTAGAAGATTGCCATTAGTTTTTACTCACCTCAATTCAAAATATAAGAGATAAATAATTATAACTAATAAAATTGCTATAAGACACAAGTTTATTTTAATTAGAAATAAAATTAAAATAATATTAATTTATCAAATTTATTTATTTATTATATTTTGAAACAAATTATGCGTTGAAAATGCAGTATATTTTATTAAAAATAAAAGAGACAATTTTTTGTTTTTTATCAGACTGATGTTAATCACCTTAAGACAAGCTCCGCAGAAAGTAAGCTGATGCTAAGCCAAAATCCTGGCTCGACCCCCAATCCATAAACAACTCAGTCTGATTCAAATTCACACTGCGATTTTTCGTCCTCAACATTCTTCTAAATTGTGACGTTTCCTGCTCCAGACAGAACGTCATCGCCGGAAATTAGAGTGATCCTCTAAACCCAAATATCAGCAACAAACCACAAACTGAAGATGAAGATCATGGTGGCCATCAAGCGTGTAGTAGATTACGCCGTCAAAATCAGAGTCAAACCCGACAAGGTGAGGAATTACGCAATCCCAATGACCTCCCATTTCCATTTCAAAAATGTCACAATTTTTTGTTGTAAAATGAAGCGATTTTGCAGACAGGTGTGGAGACCCAGAACGTGAAGATGTCGATGAACCCTTTCTGCGAGATCGCGCTCGAGGAGGCTCTTCGGATTAAGGAGGCGAAATTGGCGTCGGAGGTCGTGGCGGTGAGTATGGGTCCCTCTCAGTGTGTGGACTCTCTGAGAACGGGTCTTGCCATGGGCGCAGATAGGGGTATTCATGTGGAGTTCAATAACACTCTTTACCCACTTTCTGTGGCCAAGATTTTAAAGGCGCTTGTGGAGGTTGAGAAACCTGGGCTTCTAATACTTGGTAAACAGGTACTCTATTTGTGTTTGTGGGATGATAGAACTTCAAATTCTTTAGAAGTTTTGGGTTGTTTAGAAACTGTAGCTGTTACATGCATGACAAATTATAGTGGATTTGTTACTTTAGGATTATAAAGCAAAGGGAAAAGTACACTTCACTGTTTTTCCCCCAGTATACTCTCTTCTACAATGTTTTATTTCACTCAATTTCATATTCATCCTTCAATTTTCTAAGAAATTTCAATATTATCCTAGTGACCAACTCTGAATAATTAACTAAAAGTTCTTGTGTGACAAAAAATAATCCTATGCAGCCAAACATTGGGATGAATTATTCTCTGTGCATCTTGGATACTGGTGTTTTACATTCCTACCGATCCTTCATCTGTATGGTATGCTTGTGTTTGCTTTGGAAAGGGTGGAGGACACTTTTGTTTTTTATCAACATATTTATGGTGTTATTTAGTTGCTTAATATTCCATGGCTCATCTCTATTTATAGGTACTTCTCATTTTCTGTATTTTTATCTTTTGCTTTGTGGTTGGGAATTGTAAAACATAGGTGACGTATGGAAAATATTTCAGTGTGAGATGTATGGAAAAAAATTTTCTTGTGTTATTTAAGGCATACAACACGTAAGTTGTAATATTTTCGTGTTTCTTATGCTCAAACATAAGTATATTTCTAAACATCACCATTGATGTAATTCTCTGTTCTTTTCCATCTCTTATACTGGGAAGAAACTAAAAATTAAAGAAACATATAGTACGTGTTTGGATAGCTTCCATAAACACTTATGGGAGCAGATAAGTGATTATGTGAAGAAGTTACCAAATGTAAACTACTTTTTAATAATCACTCATGTCTCAGTGCTTATTGAAGAAGTTGATTTTTCTACTTATAATAATCACTTATTTCGCCTAATCACTTATTTCACTTTTCCTTATCATTATCCACCAAATAATCACTTAAATCTCAATATCTAAACACATTTCTTTTCTCAAAATCACTTATGAGATAAAAATATCCAAACATAAATTACTTTTGACATAATCACTTATTTTTATAATCTATTATGAATAAGTACTTATCATCATAGTCACTTATACATAAACCAATCTAAACACACCTATAATTATAGAAACGTGAATCTCAGCTCAGACAATTATGCATAACATGCTCTGAATATACACTGATACCTCTTATGCTCTAAATGTGTACTTGAAATATTATAAATGGCCGGTGTTTGATATTTGGTTCTATTGAGAACATTTGAATGCTTGTTGTTGTCTGACATCCTTTTTTCTTTTTCTTGTAATGCTTAAAGGCTATTGATGATGATTGCAATCAAACCGGGCAGATGATAGCAGGACTCCTCAACTGGCCTCAAGGGACTTTTGCTTCGAAGGTTAGCCCATCTTCCCCAGTTTTTGACAATGTAGTTCCTTGTTCTTTACTCACACTTGTATTTGGCTTGGATATGCTTAAGTTACCATAAATGTATTGGAAAATGTACTTGTGTTCATGTAACTTATTCTTTTATTCTTCATCCCAGTGTTTAATCCATAATAAGTATTTCATTTGAACACCAATTGGAACAATGAATTTTTCTATACCTCCAATCCAATTTATTGTGTTGGCGAATTTTTTCTCTATATCTGTTTACTACTATACACATGCATATGCTTCCTTATTTTATCAGGAATAGCGCTGCTGAAGCATTTGAAAAATCATTAAACATGCATCTTTTGTTCATTTCACCCTAGATCAGGTAGGGAAAGCATTAAGTTGGATACAAAACAACAAAGTTGGACCAGAACTAATTGATAATTCTTAAAATATGTGTGCATGGGCAATTTCTTCCAAAAGGCGTTGGTTGCAATGGCTTAGATGAACCCTGATAGCTTGAGAAAGTGGTGCTCTTGTGAAGAACTAGAATCTGTAGCCTGTTTCCTGTGATCTTCATCTGACTAGATGGTTTTCTTGCTTTTTGTCTCTGCAGTATTGCTCATGATGCTTATTTGTATTAGATCTGTCCTTTTGTAATTACTTTCACCTTATTTATATCTCAACTCCAGTATTTCAGAGTAATTTTGTCATTGTTGCATCTTTTTAGTCCAACATTACCTGACAACATGTTATCAACCAATTAATGGGCATAGCCTGAGCTCGTGGAATGAATTCTGTGTGTTAATCATTTTGCTTCTATGGTAAAATATAGCTCAATCTTCTAGGTTTGAGATTGCAAGATGGAAGTTGCATTTTGAATCGGAGTTATTAGGATTTTTATATGGATTTATCGTTTTTCTTTTTGGTTCAGCCCTCATTAAGTTGTGATATGCTGCAGCAATTTTGTTACAGAAGATTCCCAACAAAAAATTTAGTTCTAACACATATTCAAGTGTTTAATTTATGCTTAAATATTGAATTCCTAGATTTCTTGTGTTAGAAAAAATTTAGCTGTGCCCTTCATTCAGATTGTTCTTCTGCGCCCTTGATAATGATTTATTAAGTTATTTGATCTTTAATTTTACTATTTTGTTACTGACTGCTGCTTTCCAGTAGGTTATCCTTGATAAGGAGAAACAAATAGCTACAGTGGACAGAGAGGTAGATGATGGTATTGAGACCCTCTCTTTGAATTTACCAGCAGTAATCACGTAAGTGTTAAATTTGGCCACTTTTAAGTTTTAAGTATGCTGTATCACAATAATGTAGGTTCTTGAAATGCTTTGCCCTTTTCACTTTCCCTCTCTCTGGTGTATTTGTTTGTGTTGGCTACCTAAGATGCATTTATTTCTATTTTCCTCTAGTTTTTTTATTTCTTTATTCAATAAAATTCAAATTTACCTACCCAGTCCTCAACAAAACTGAAGTCTTGAAGGTTTTTTTCTTGTCATTCATTTATTTCTCTAGGTTTAAAACAATGGGAAAAAATGTAAATATCAAGTGAGATATAGTGCATTACTAGGACAGTAGTGCGCGCATGTGTGCACAAGTGTGTGTTTTGGCATCTTTTTGTATTAAGACCTCTAAATCGTGGTTGTGGTTGAATCTATATTTCAATGCTATATTTCCTACTTTTTTCCTCTCTTACGTTTTTGGTTTTACAGTTATCCTATTTTCTGGTTTCTGCAAATTTATCACAATATGATGCATTTCTTGTTTAACATTGCAAATTAACGCTGACATTTTCAAACTGCAAGATGTATTTATAGCTAGGACACATGGACATTGTGACACGACAAAATCTGTTATGTCTATATGCAATTCCAGAAAGTTTGCCCCGGTTTGCAAATCTTTTTTGGAGTGGCCTTGGTGAAGATACAAGGATTCTAAAACTTCTGAATCTAAGGCTTTTAACTACTTTCTGCATTCTTCAGATGCAGAAATTATTACTGAACAAAAAATTTGCAATATATACTATTATTCCTTTTGCATCCCGAGTATGGTAATCGAAGGCTGTACCAAAGTATATTTATCTGACTGGACCGTGTTTTCAAAATCAATAAAAGAGAAAGTTACACTAAATGCCTGCTAGTTATCAGTTATCACCTATGTATAATAGACGCAGTACTGATTTTTAAATTGCGCGCAAGTCTCTTCAATGATTATTGTCTCTTAATTTATGTGTCTGGATCCATTCTTTTTCAATGTTGTTAGTGTCTGTACCATGTAAGCTATTACTATTACTATTATTACTCACTATTATTACTATTATTTATAAACTAAAGTGGGTTCTATGCATTACATGAAATGTAAGGTGAGTCGCACTGATTATAGCTAATGATCAGTGTGACTTCTTATTGATATCTATAAATATTGATATATATATATATATATTGCTGGGTTATAGTAATAGAACAACTGAAGTTAACGAGTATGCATTATCTTTCTTCACATATGAATTGGTTGCCTCTTTCTTGATGCAGCACTGATCTGAGACTGAACCAGCCAAGGTATGCAACCCTTCCCAATATAATGAAAGCAAAATCAAAGCCCATAAAGAAGTTCACTCCTCAGGAGTTGAATGTGGAGATCAAATCTGATCTGGAGATTGTTCAAGTCACAGAACCTCCCAAGAGGAAAGCAGGGATATTGGTTTCTTCTGTGGACGAGCTGATTGACAAGCTCAAAAATGAAGCCAATGTCATCTGATTATTCTCTGCTTGGAAGCTCCAGCTCAGTTACAACACACTGTAGAGTAATTACTAATCTACCGAGCATTAAGACTTTAAAAAAATAATTGTGTTTTTATCTGATATGTGGAATATTCTTATTAGATTTGACGTGACATTTGAAATTATATATGAATGCTTTTGATTTTACTGTGTCCTAGTTCAGGGTTTGCAAGCAACTTGACAACTTGGTACGATCCGACCGTATTAGGTTGGGTTGGATCATGGAGAAACAATGGCAGGGTTGGGATCAGCATGGCTTGGTTTGGCCTGAGTTTCATTTTAGATGAAAAATTATTGGGAAAATTTCATTTAAATACCAAGAAAAGAAGATATTATCAAAAAAGAATCTCAATTCACATAATTTTAAAAAAATATCCTATTTTACAAGTGATAATAGTATATTTATGAGTCAAACAATTAATTTACAAGTTATTTACAAATGAGTCTGCTGGTTTAAAAAAAAATGTTAGGTTATTGGTTCCATTGGATCAGTTTTTTTTAAAATTTTTTTTTTGTACAAAATGACATCATTTTTTATTAAGTTTTGTTTATATTTGAATCTCATAATACAAATTATTAATAATTATGAATTCACTTAATGAATTCTATAATTTAGTTGTCTATTTTGAGTTGAAATTGTAATTAGGATGAATATTAATTTAAATTTAAACATTAAGGTATGAAATTTATTAGTAACGTTTTTAATTTTTCATATAATATTGTTATTATAAAATTAAGAATATATTACTTTTTGTTTGGTAATATTGTCTGATATTTAGTTATTATTTTGAACTCCAATTAATCTTGAATTGGACTATGTTGGGCTGTATATAAGAGAAAGCTTTTCTAAAGACATCTTCGTGTAATCTGTAATTCAAAACATTCTATTTTAGCCGCTCCCCTCAACGCATGTTGGCATTAAGAATATATTATTTTAATTGCCGTTGCTTAGATCATGCTTGAACAAATAAAACTTTTTGGCCAGAGAAGCAATAAAACTTGAATCGATGTTATCATCGATTCAATAATCAATAATAGCTTTGATTTTAAAAACATCAATTTAAACCATTAAACAGTGGCCATGTGTTCACGCCAAAAAAGAAAAAATCGTATCTTGTCTCCACTGAGCAAATGGATGGCTGCGATTAATGTTCAAGAAATGGATGGACATGAGTGGACTAAAAGTCTGTTGAAAATTATTTTACAAGCATTTCGTGAAAAGTAAAAGGAGGAATGAAGAGATGGGTCCGTAAAGCGTATTTATCCCATCCCATCCCATCCCATCCATCCCATAATGATGGTGAAGTCACATGCAACATTGTGCTGCACGATTCTCCATCCCATAATCATGGTAGAATCACATGCAAAATACTGTAATCATGGTAAAATCACATGCAAAATAGTGCTGCACGATTCTCCATGGTAAAATCACATGCAAAATAGTATGATGATGGTAAAATCACATGCAAAATAGTGCCGGACAAGTGGATAGGATTGGCTTGGTTTGACTGGTTCAAGTAAAAATCAATGGTAGATTCGATTTGGATGAAGGGCATAATTAATCAATTTAAGACCGTGTGAACCGGTAGGATTAAATTTACACTTGAATTGGCCAAACGGTTGTAAACTGAGCCTATTTTTTTTTTTAATTTTTTAATTTTTAAAATAAAATAATATAATTTATAGTACAAAATATTTTTTATTTTTATATTATAATATTATATAAGCATTATTATAATATATAATTATTAAAAATTATAAATTTATTTAATAAATAATATAATACTGAATTATTAGTTAAATATTTTGAACTTAAAATATAATTATGGATGAATATTAACATAAATATTGAGTTATAAAATTTATTAATAATTTGTTTGTAGTAAATAATAGATTGCTTATTTAATATAATTTAACTTGTGATTTTAATTAAATTATAAAATTTTTTTGAACTTATATTATTTGTTTAAAATATATTATTTTAATTACTACCAATTGAATCCTGCTTAGATTATAATTAAACTATTGAATTTTAAACCAATGTCTTATCCGATTCGGTTTTAACAACATTGATGCAAAATATTCAACTATAAATAGCTAATATTAAGTTGGCCAAAAAAATACCTAATGTTAATTTCTATGAACTAATCAAATAAACGGAAATTGGAAGGTAAATCAACTATGGACAATAAAGAGATTATACTGATGTTGTTTAGCCAGGTTTTCTATTTAACAAGGTAGGCTTTTGTGTATTGCACAAAGATCAAGGAATGGGCTCAATAAGGGCATGTTTGGTTCCGCATTTGGAATTCAATTTTAAGCTCAAACCTCAATTTCATCCGGTACCCTCAACAAAATCACTAAAATGTAAACTAGGTTACAAGCCCAAAGTTCAGTTAATATATATAAAAGGTACCGTGCTCTACTTCATAAACTCTATTTTAATAAACTTATTCTCACAAACTCAGATTTGACAAACATAAAACCAAAGAGGCCCTATTCACAACTTAGCAATTATTTTTATTATATAAGGAGGATTTGAATCTTAAACCTCTTTACCCACACCACATCCTCTCTCTTTATCACATGAGAATTTTTAAAAGTAAGTGGCCTCCTGTGAGTATCAGAATAATGATTAAACTTGAAGGATGAGCTACATTGTTTATGAATCATAAATAATATAACTCTTCTTGTTATAAATTTTTTTCTATTAAATATTGAATTATTTCACCCCATAATGATGTTTATTTAATGTACAGGTTGTTCAGCTATAACTAATATTAAGTTAGTTTAAAAAAATAAAGGAGCTGAGGCTAAGGAAAATGGTGTTTATGTCATTTATGTGATGAAGATGATAAGGCCAAATGTACCCTTATCATCTTAATATATTTTTATATTCTCCTAGTTATTTGGAAAGTTTTCTTTCAAGCAAAACTTAGAAAAATTCTACTCCATGACTCATCTATAGTAATTTTTCAAATATGTTCTCATCATCTTAATATACTTTTCTAAAAGAAATGGTATTTGTGTCATTAACCGTATAACATAATATATTTACTTAGAAAATAAATCAAACTTTTTGGAAAATAAAAACTAAAACAATCAAATTAGAAGTGAATTTCTTAGGAACTTAATTTTTGGAGAAGCGTAGTTCCCGCAAAGTTACTTCATAAAAGGTATACTAAGCGATCATAGTTGGTTAATTTCTTTTGGGTCAATCTCAACTTTTTCTTTTGTCCAAAGTTTGGAATATTGCCCACATTCAAATAATATTAGATTGGTAATTAATAAAATAAATTAGTGTATAATTAAAAATATATTGATTACATTATGATTTATTCGACTATGATGTAATACATATTCATGGATCATTCCAAAAAATCTAATAAACTATGAATAATGTAGTTACAAATTTTCAGCCCCAAATTGAGTCACGTCTCTCGTTCAAAGGCTGTAACTTTGCTTCCTACGCCACGTGCTTAAGCGAGCTGGCATTTCTATATTATAAAGACTTAGGCTTTTGTCATTTTAATCATTTATTTAACATGGGGGACAACTAACTATATCCAACCCTTGATTATAAAGACATATGGTTAGCTTTCCAAGTGAACTTGAGCACACAAACATGCACACTAATAGTAATAAATTATAAATATCTTAGTTTTACATTACATTGAAGGAGGGTAGTCTAAGTTTTTTTTTTTAATTTTTAAATGTATTATTTAAAATATGTTATTTTAATTATAACTAATCTAACCCTAGTTAAATTATAGTCAAATTATTAAATTTTAAATTAATAACTTATTCAGTTAAATGCCAGCTTCTATTGTGATAATATTGATAGGTTGGGATAATCAATGAAGAAAACAAACCCAAGGCTGATGGTGGGACCATCTACTCTGAACCATCATGTTATAAGAATAAATAAATATTACTCGTTATGGTCTCTTTTATTAGTTATATTTTAAAAGTTTTTTATGGTATTAAATATAAGTTACCTTTTATAAGTTTTTGGAGTATTAATTACTTTATTTTTAAAATGTCCTTATTTAATTATGAGAGAGAAAATAAATTATTTAAATTTGTAGTATTTATTAGAGGGTAAAATTGAAAAATATATTAATTCTAAGATAACTTTAATGATATAATAAATTTTTCTTAATTTTGATAAATTAGTTAAAAATGATTTATATTAACGATAGTAGGAAATATATAATTTCAACCAATATCTGGTAAAAATTTTATGAATAGTGGGGCTTTCAACTAGAGGATGGAGAAAGTACTACCCCAAAAATTAATATGCTAAATTAATTATAAATATACATACACACATTAAAAAAAAAGTCTTAGTGATTAATTAATTATAAATATACATAAAAAAGCTTGTTAATTTGCTTCAAGTCAATAACATTTTTCGTCTTCAGGTGAATGTATTGATTTAAAACTCATACCAAATTATTGTTGAAAAGTTCTACTGAAGGTTTTCTCTATGATGCTTTCACTGGCCCTGCATCTCAATTTTTTGTAGGCTGCAAATTAAAACTTCTTCAGAGTAAAATAATCCGAGCCGTGCACAAGGACACTGTCCTTGAGAGTTATTCCGCCACAAGACGGCACTCCCCAGGATTGAACGGATTCTTCTGCGGAGTCGCAGGCAAACAGAACAGCAGAAAAAACACAGATGAAGAAAGGAGGAAGAGAGAACAGCTCGAATGATGTCCGCAGCTGTGGTGTGCTGAACCCGGTGATCGGCCTTGGTATTTATAGGTACCAGAGCGACAGGACGTTGAACGACACTTAATGACGTTAATGAGGATGTTTCTGAACGTTGGGCGGTTTCCGACATAAGAATTAACAAAAATTAAACTATAGAAAACGGATCAGTAATGTCAAGGAAACAGATGATCAACGTTCAGAAACATTAATAGTATGAACCTCATAACCGAATCCTTAAAACCATGAATCTTCTGGAAAACTATTTTATAAAAAATAATTTCTGGCAATGGCAAAAAAAGTGTCCAACCCCGGGTATATTTTCGCGTGCAGGGGGGGAAATCGATGGATTTCAACTGAGTTGGCCCAGTTTTGTCCAGTTTTTGTGCGCGCGAGCCCATTCTCTTCCTAGGCCCATTTTGCTCCTCCATAATCACATGTTAATATTTATACTCTTTGGTCTTCATTTGTTTGAGCAATGTGGGACCTCTTTTTCTCTCTTTTCCTTTTGACACACACACACATGTATTAAACATGCAAGACACCCCCACACTTTTAAATATTTTAAATTTGGTGTATGTCCCTTCCATAATTGATAAGGTGTCTTATTTATTTTCTTATAAGGTATTCTATTTTGTAAGAAACATGCAGATAACAAAGCTTCACCCCATAAATTATCTGGTGCAGAAGAACTTATAAGCATAGCATTCATCATTTCTTTTAAAGTTCTATTTTTCCTTTCTGCTACTCCATTTGACTCAGGTGAATATGGAGGGGTTACTTCATGAATTATTCCTTCCTTTTCACAAAAATCATTAAATAAAACAAATTCTCCTCCACTTGATCTAACTCTTTTAATCTTTTTATTTAATTGATTTTCTACCTCAGCTTTATATAAAAGAAATTTATCAAAAGCTTCATCTTTATTTCTCAATAAATATACTTTAGTATATCTTGAAAAATCATCAATAAAAGTTACATAATACTTTTTGCCACCTCTTGTCATAGTTTGTTTCAAATCGCCTAAGTCAGTATGTATTAAACTAAGTAATTCAGTTTCTCTTTGTACAGAAAAATGAGATTTTTTAGTTAACTTAGCTTCTGCACAAATTTTACATTTATTTAGAAAATTTTTGTTAATTTCAGAAATTAAACCAAGTTTTTGCATTTTCTTTAAATATGACTCACTAACATGTCCTAATCGAGCATGCCATATATCAAAAGAATTAATCATGAACACAGACAAGTAAGCAGAAGATGATGCATTTTCATTCATGTTAGAAATGTTGAGTACAAACAGTCCCTGAGTACAATAACTCTTTCCAACAAACACATTATTCTTTGTCATTACGATCTTATCAGATTCGAATGACACCTTAACCCCAGCTTTGCTCAATAGAGCTACAGAAATTAAATTAGCTCTAACATCAGGCACATGAAGAACATCATTGAGTGATAAAGTCTTTCCAGATGTGAGCTTCAGTTCAACCTTTCCTTTTCCCAAAACTTTTGCAGTTCGGGAATCAGCAAGGTAAATACGATCTTCTTCTTCTTTGATAGGACTATAGGAGGAAAACAACTCATGATTTGCACAAATGTGCCTGGTAGCCCCAGAGTCTACCACCCATTTCTTCACATCGGATATCAAGAGAGCTTGAGAAATGACCGCTGCAATGATTTCATCTTCTTCATCTCCTTGAACCAGATTGGCCTTAGGAGGATTGTCATTTCTAGCCCTCTTCCTGCACTGAGCAGCATGGTGGCCTGGTTTTCCACAAACAAAGCAACTACATTTCTTTTTGAACTTGGGGTTAGAACTTTTGGGCTTGTAGTCAGGTTTTGTTTTAGAGTCATACCTCTTGCCGTGCTGCTTTGTCTCTACCAGATTTGCTTTTGATACAATCTCCTTGCCTTTTGTAGCTTGCATCTCCTTCCGGTTAGTGTCCTCGATTATGATGTGAGTAATCAGATCTGATAGTGACAATTGTTTTTGTTTGTGCTTCAGCTGTTGCTTGTAGTCTTTCCATGATTCTGGTAGTTTCTCGATTAGAACTCCAGCAACGAACTCATCAGGTAGGTTGATTTTTTCAGCACGCAACTCCTCTAGTAGCTTGTGATACTCATTAATTTGCAGCTTGATATCTTTGTCCTCGGTCATCTCCCATTTGTAGTAATTTCCGACGACAAACTTTTGCTTCCCAACGTCCTCAGCGGTATACTTTGCAATTAATGATTCCCAAATTTTGCTTGCTTCTTTGTACACATAGTACACATTGAACAGATCATTAGATAAGGTGTTAATAATAGTATTTCGGCATACCTTGTTGGCATAATCCCAAGCAGTTCTTTGACTTTGGTCAGCATCTGATGAAGGTTCAGACTGAGAGAGTGCAGCAACGACTCCATGCATGTCAAGAATAGAGTAGACACGTTCTTACCACCTTCTAAAACTTTTCCCATCAAAGACTTCAATTTTCGAAATATCTGGTGGTGGCCTAGATAGCGGCATCGGAGGCAGTGCAAATGGGACAAAGGATGTAGCACCCACACCAGCACTGGGAGGACGATCGGAAACAGCAACGTTGGTCTGTTGTGACTCCATAACTCTCAAGATTTTAGGCTGCAAATTAAAACTTCATCAGAGTAAAATAATCCGAGCCGTGCACAAGGACATTGTCCTTGAGAGTTATTCCGCCACAAGACGGCACTCCCCAGGATTGAACGGATTCTTCTGCGGAGTCGCAGGCAAACAGAACAGCAGAAAAAACACAGATGAAGAAAGGAGGAAGAGAGAACAACTCGAATGATGTCCGCAGCTGTGGTGTGCTGAACCCGGTGATCGACCTTGGTATTTATAGGTACCAGAGCGACAGGACGTTGAACGACACTTAATGACGTTAATGAGGATGTTTCTGAACGTTGGGCGGTTTCCGACATAAGAATTAACAAAAATTAAACTATAGAAAACGGATCAGTAATGTCAAGGAAACGGATGATCAACGTTCAGAAACATTAATAGTATGAACCTCATAACCGAAGCCTTAAAACCATGAATCTTCTGGAAAGCTATTTTATAAAAAATAATTTCTGGCAACGGCAAAAAAAGTGTCCAACCCCGGGTATATTTTCGCGTGCAAGGGGGGAAATCGACGGATTTCAACTGAGTTGGCCCAGTTTTGTCCAGTTTTTGTGCGCGCGAGCCCATTCTCTTCCTAGGCCCATTTTGCTCCTCCATAATCACATGTTAATATTTATATTCTTTGGTCTTCATTTGTTTGAGCAATGTGGGACCTCTTTTTCTCTCTTTTCCTTTTGACACACACACACATGTATTTTCCAACATTTTTCCGGACTGTCCATATAGGATATAAATGCATATCAAGATAGAGTATATATTTATTATGAGAAAAATTAAATTAAATTTTTAATTGCAAATTCTTTACAAATAAACAGTACTAGTTGAGAATTCAGTTAGTTTGAGTTGAGAATTTAGTGAATTCCAGTTGGAAATTTTTAAAATTGATTTTGATTGGAAAACATTTTCATATGTGGGTCCTAAAATATTTTTCTCCCAATTCTTTATCACCAATACTACGCATATTACGAATGCTCAACCAAGTCAAGCACTGGGATTGGGTGAAATGTAGCCAAGCCTGATATGTATACACTTTTTTCTTATAAATTCTTTTGAAGATATTAGTTGTTTTACAGCATTATTTTTCTTAATATTTCTCATGCAATAAATTAATTTTATGATTATTAGAAAAGATTTCAATTTTTTGTACAACTAAAAAAAATTTCAGATTAATTTTTTTTAACTTAATATTATGTAAAAATAATAGATAATTGTTATCCCAAAATTATTTTAAAAAAATATATTTTGAATAAAGGCAGTTCTATTTTTGTTGATAAATACAATTATTTTTTAATAATTTTTTTACCTGTTTTTAGCCGGGCCAAGTCCAATCTTGTTCGAACCATAAACATGTCCAACACCTATACATTATAATAAATCAGAATCCAATGTCATTGCAGAATTTAAATCCCATCCCTTGTATGAAATATATATAAATAAAGATTTTATATATTGTTATATATATATTTATATTATTTTTTAATTTACGTGTCATATTTCCCAAAATAGTGTAATTGGCTAATTGCGGTGATGTACTGGTTAATGCTTATTGTTCTTGAAGGGAGAACCTTTTAGGAACCAAAGATAAATAAATTAAGTCAGTCAAGAAGAAAAGTGTAAAAGTATTAGACACTCTAGAAAATGGCATTAGTTTTGAATAGGATGCCATAATAGATGAACTCCCTCTGACATGCATATAAGGTGCCACTTGGACCCTCTCTTTAATTTCACACACACACACATATATATACTTTATTAAATCTATATTATAAGATATTTTATGATTAATTTTTTATTTAAAATATATAATATTAAATATTTTTTTTCTTATTTTATTTTTATTTTTAATATTTATATACTCCTTATTTATAATTCTATAATAATAATAAAATGAGATATTTAATAAGGATAAAATAAAAAATATAAGTATTTTTCACATTAATTTCACGTGAAAAATAATTTTCTTAATATACATGTAATTGATATAAAATATCTTATAATATAGATCAGAAAAATTACATATATATATATATATGGACAAATAAAAATTAAAGTAGTAATTAGAATGCTATTTTTATTTTATATTATGCGTCTATTAAAATTGAAAAAGCATTAAATTTGAATCCTCTAATTTTATTGTAAACTATGATCAGATGAGATATGATGTCTCCATGCCCACCTTTTTGAGCGTGAAGTTCGGTTACCCATGAAAATTTGGTTCTCCCTTTTTTAAAAGAAATCATAATTTTTTATTTTTTAAAAGATATATTTAGTTAAATATAAACTGTCTTTTTAAAAAATAGTAAGTGAGTTAAATTATGATTTTGAAAAAGAAAAAAAATTATTTTTTTTTCAATAAAATGTGAATTTAAAAAAAAAAAATAAATTTATTTTATATTATATATCTAAAATTATTTTTAATTCTTATTATTTAAATAATTTTTTTATCAAATTTACTTTTAAGAGAAAAATAGTTAAATATAATAATTTATAATAAATTTATTTTATTTAAATTTTATTTTTATAAATTTTATTTATTTAAATTTAATTTTATAAAACGGAGCACCAACGCGCCCATAATTTTTAAGTATCATTACTTGAGAGGATGGAGTTCAGCTTTACAGCTCTTTTTTTTCTGTTTCATCACCACTACAAACGACTCATCCAAACAAGTTTTATTCTCTTGAAACTGACAACATTTTGTCGTATATATGCTACCAAAAGCTTTTTCCATTATTATGATCAAAATCTTGTTCCGGTGCTTGCACAAACGACAAACAATAAATGACAATAAACCTGAAAAGTGAGCGGCCGCGAACCCCAGAAAAGGTGAATGATGAGAACCCATGAGGGTGACAGGTGAGAAGCAAAAGCTGAAGCAAACCCCAGGCCATGGGTGAGGTCACATGACTGAACCTCTCTTGTCCCAACCTCAATGAACCACTGCATAATAACCCATTTATGTTTTTTTTTATTTACGTCAGTTATGCAGGAATATTATAGATTTGGTCAACATAATGAATAAATAATTCTACATCCGCGGCATATGAATATGAATTTATTTACAAAATTACCTTTACATGATTTTTTTATGTTGGTTCTGTAAAAATTAATTTGGACATAAAAATGTTTTTTTTTACTAGTGAGTGATAAATGATATAGATTAGGATCTTAACTACATTAACTAATCTTTAGCCACATTAACTAATTAGCTATACTCTCAACGTATAATAGACACATTATATTGAAAAAAAAGTAATTTGCATAGATATAGTGACAAGAAATTATGTTGCGTTTTAATAACTTCATTCAAATTCATCTATGAATTATCTACCCCACATTCATCATGTTCTCCATAATTCAACACTATCCCACTCTTACCTTAGCCTATGTTTGGATGGAGATATAGAAAAGTAGGGGAAGAGAAAATTAGGGGAGAAAATAAGAAAAAAAATAATTTTTTCTTTGTTTGAATTGCAAGAGAAAGTAGAAGGATAAGAAAAAAGGAGGAAAAAAAGAGGTATGTGGCTCACATGTTTTCTTTGACAAATTTTCTCTCTAAGCGTGAAGAGATTTTAATTTAGAGGAAAAAAAAGAGACAATGAGCCCACTCGTTTTCTCTTATAGAAAACTAAATTAAAAAATGAGAGTAAATTTTTTCTTATTAGAATAGCAAGAAAAAATAGGAAAAAAAAGTTGGGAAAAGAAGAGGCATGATGCGTACATATTTTCATTCTACAGTTTTTTTTTTCCTCAGTTTTCTTCCCTTCATCGCACGATAAGGTTAGTCTCTTTAATTTCTTCATCCGTCCATTCTCTTTCATCACCACGTATGCTGTGACGATGAGGCTTGACTATAATGAAAATGGGTTTCTGTTGTGCCCCATAACAGAGACCTTTATCATCATCTTCATCAGATCAGACTAATGGTGGTGGGTCCTCTCTGGTTTTGGAGGAACATGCAGGAAGGTTCACCATGTGATCCTCATATGACCTCCAAAAATTTTAAATACTTTTTTCGTATGTGAAAATCTGTTAAATGTGATTTATAAAAGGGAACAGAAGAAATAATCCAAAACACTAATTTTAGGATAGTAGTTGTAGCAAATGTAACATCTGTGCACCTTCCACCAAGGAGAAGGAGGAATTCATAGTGATGAGTGGAAGTGAATTTTTCCAAAGTAGTAATGGTCACAAATGTAACATTTGACATTACCAACTAGTGTGAGCTAATTATGAGTGTGGCGTTCACCATCAGAAAACAAAGCATTGATGATATTCCCAATCTTGAGGTATATATTTACTCTGATTATTAGTTTTTTATGTTTATTACATTTTAGTAAACATTATTTATTATCCTAATTTTTCCTGATAAAAGTTATTGAAGACTGTAGAAAAAGGAAGTATTAATTCAAGGATAGTGATCAGGCCTTGGCAAAATATATTTTGAGTTAAGATAATGATTTTAGTCCAAAATTTATTTTTGAATAATCCTGTACCAATGTAATGACAATTTCGGCAAAAATATTTAATCAGTACGTGTAAATTTAATCGGTAAAAGGTATATTGGTCAAAAAAATTATTAAAGTAATTTTTGGCTAAAACTGAGTTGAGACACGTCTGAAATACTGACAGGAGACCAAGGGAATTATGTGAAAAGCTTTAATAGAAAAGTAACCTAAAGTTAATGAAAATAACCATGATTTGTCTTGTCATTTGATATCTTTCCTAAACCATCTTAGTTAAGCTATTGGGTCTTCATTTTCTTGCTTTAAACATGTCTGAACTTGAGGGTGGAGAGTGAGAGCTTGTGAAAACATTGAAGAGGAAGAAGACAAGAGGCAAAGTTAAGGTTTCAAACTACCAAGGTAACATCCTAAAGCTATATTATTGTGTTTCCAAGTATTTTTGTGGAATTTTTTATGGATTATTTCCTTCTATTTTGCCGATAAAATTTTTGGCCTAGAGAGAGAGAGAGTAGAGAGTAGAGAGAGAAAGTTGAGACATGAAGAAATCAATTCATGAAAAATGAAGTATAGGTCACAAGATACAAGATTATGACATTAGTTTCCAATTTTGATGAGTTATTATTTTTCTACAATTTATGAAAAATTTTTGCCTATTTAGGGTTTAATATAGGAAAGAAATTTCAAGTTTTCGACCCAAAAAATGGATTCCTTGGATCTAAAATAGGTAGGAATGGGTGTGTTGTACAAGAATTTTCTTAAGAATCATAAAGTGAAATTTTAAGCTAAGTTTGCTACTTTGTGAAGGGGATTGTGTAATCATTGGCTAATGGCCTTATTGTATGATGCTATAGGGCTCCAAGAAATGTTAGGGGATTAAAGAAAGTGTGTTCAAAGTTTGATGAACATTGGAAAGTTACAAAGTAGTTATTTTTCCTATTATGCCCAATATTATCATACTTTGTTTTTATGATGCTATGATTATTATGCCATATTTTTTTTTGAATGATTTATTTTGAGAATGTATTGTTGGCTAGTTGTTTGAAGAGTTTTATGACCCTAGGATGTCCAATTTCCAACATGTTACCATGCCAAAATTTTTATGAAATTGTATGGCATAATATGATTTCATGATTTCTATTGATGATTTTATGAAATATTATGATAATGTGAATGCATGATGGAATAAAACTACTGAGATTTTTTGAATCTCACCCTCCCTAAATGACTAACATGTTAGGGTCTAGCCATGCCAATGGTCCAAGAGGATCTAAAGGAAAGGAGTAAGGAAGTGATGATTAGCTTGATTTTTCAAGTTATAATGCTATGATATGAGATTATGTGCCAATTAATGTATGAGGTGTAGATTCTATAATTATGTATGTTTATGTTTCCTTAAGCTCTCCTACCATGTAATGTGTGAAATTGGAGCAATGAATGTCGATGAATTATGTTTATAAAACTTATTATATGATATGTGGCATGGTTATACTCAAGATTAACCAGTAGCAGTTTGAACAGAGGTACTCTATTTGAAACAGGTCCATTAGTACATGTAATTTATATTTCCTAAAAGTAGATAGAATAAGCTTTTCAAAGAGTTAAAGATCACTCAATTTGGCTTAGTACATAATTTATAATAAATTTTCAATTTTATAGTTTAGAACAGGGCAAGGCTGGAAAACTGGAAGCTTTGATCATAGATATTGAGAATTTCAAAAGGTGTTATAAAATCGTACAGAGCTCCAAAAATTCAGTAATTTACATGTATAGAAAGGTCTATGAATAAGGTTTAAAATGACACTAGTTTGGAAGTAATTAGAGTTATATATTAAAAGATATCTAGGTTTTCCTCAAACTGGTTCAGTTAGAGTTGAGTTCTGACCCTTAGAGGTTTAAGTTGATATTATGCCTAGTATAAATAGAATAAATGTACAAAAAAGCTATATATGAAAAGTAGACATATAGGATTTTCAAATGGTATAAAGTATACATGATTTAGCTCAGGTTAGGAGGAGATATGAATTTTTAAAGTTAAAACCAAAATCCTAGGAAGATACAAAGTGACTGAATGTACAGTAAACTTTAATAAATAAACTATATGAATTAACCTAGTGAATGTCCTAATTCATATTTTTTCATGTAGAGAATCTTTCTAATTATTTTTATAGACTTGAATCACTTTAAGATAATTTTTCTAGAATTAGTTATGAATTTTCAAAGTTCAACCGGAAACATAAAAAATGCCAATTGAATAGTACCAAAATTTATGAAAATTCTGATTTTCATCTCTAAGTGATTCAAGCTCCTAATTAAGAATAATTGAACTCAAATGAGATTTAATATATGGGAAATAAAGCTAAAAATAAGGTATTACACATATTATATTAAAAAAGTAACATGCATAGGCATAGGGACAAGAAATTAATCATATTGCGTTTTAATAACTTTAAGTTAAATTTATCTATAAATTATCTACCACATATTCATGTTCTCCCTAGTTTAACACCATCCCAATCTCTCACTCTATGTTAGGATGGAGAGAAAAGAAGGAAAAGAAAAAACTAGAAGAGAAAATAAGGGAAAAATAAGAAGTAAAGAAAATTAAGTAAGAAAAAAAAAGAGGCATACATGAGCACTACATATTTTCTCCCCAAATTTTTTTTTAAAATGAAGAAAATTTGAGAGAAAAAAAGCACAAATGTTTTGTCTCTAAATTTTTCATCCAACCATTAGGTGAGTCTCTTTAATTTGGATCTCTCTCGACTTGCTTTTGTTTCCATTTTAATTTTTGTCCGTTAGATTGATATTTTAATGGTCTAGAGCTATTACTTAAAAATATTATTTAAAATTCATAATTTAATTTAGGGGAAAATTTATGTACGAAAACTTATATATACATAATATGCTTTTGTCAAATCAAATTAATATATGTGGATTTTAAATTTAAAGATAAATTACCAATAAAATCTTGACATAGTTAATAGAAAATTAGGTTTCTTAAGTATGTTATCTTAGATTCGATTACTAGTTGTGTGTATAGAAAATACTTGCATGTTGAAAGAGGCAAAACCCATTTCAATGATATTTCTATATCTCCAAGGGATTAATCTTCTATTAACCACTAAAGGATACCCTTGGCCCATCACTTAAAAAAAAATCTAGAGATAAATTAATAATATAAATAACAAAAGTTAGTCATAGAATAAATAATACATAAAAAAATTCACTTGTCTTGATTGATTGGATTAAGGTATATTAAATATATAAGCTTTAGTATCTAAGTTTTTTCCTTTTTATTGAATGAATGTAAGATTAATCTAGATCATTAAATGTTAATCTAATAGCTAAAAATTAAAATTGAAACAATACCAAATTGAGAGGATCTAAATTAATTAAATACCATACACGGGAACTAAACATGACCGCAATAATTTTTTCTCTGATAAAATGTGAAGACAAAGCAAGGAAGGACACAAAAAATGCAAAATAAGTAAATTTCTGACTTATATATAAAAAAAAAGAAAAAAGAAATGCAAAATAAGCATGTTAAAACAAATTGGGAATATAAATTTATTAAAATAAGCATGTTAATAAATTCATTAGGTCGGCTAAACTTCCAAAGTATTGACTTGTATAAATTTTCAATGCGACGTTGGAGAAGGGACGGAGATTTCAAAATAATTGATTTTCTTTCCTCTAGAACATTATATAAACCCGTAAGCAATCTCACTACTTTCACATCTTCTCTCAATACTTCCCACATTAAATGCACATATATACTACAAACATGGCAGTACAAAAATCAAAAGCCTCTGATGATCTTCCAATTATTCCCAAGTACCTCCTTGACGATGACGATGATCTATCCCAAGAATGCCTAGACCTCGTTGCAACCTTACCCTCTGAATCGGATTGGTTTGCGACCCGACTCTACCAATATCAAGGTTTTTGGCACTCCAAGAGATTACTGCAAGGAGTCCTCAATTTTCAGAATCACTTCCAAGCCCAAGATTCTGACATCCTCCTTGTCACCCCACCAAAATGTGGCACAACCTGGCTCAAAGCCCTAACTTTCACCATCCTCAACCGTAAGATCCATGTTCCGAACCCGAATCCAAAACTAATCCAAACCTCTTCCCCTCACCCATTACTGACTGTCAACCCCCAAGTTCTCGTACCCCTCTTGGAGTTCACCCTCTACTTCGAGAACAAGAAGCCCGATCTGAACTCCTTCCCATCGCCAAGGCTCTTTGCAGCCCATACACCTTATATTTCATTGCCAGAGTCCGTGAAGCAATCGAAATGTAAGATAGTTTACCTATGTCGAAATCCTAAGGACGTGTTTATCTCGCTCTGGCACTTCTCGAAGATGTTGAGACCAGATACCCGAGAGTTCAACACTATTGAGGATTCATTCGGTAAGTTTTGTCGCGGAGTAAGCATTTTCGGGCCATTTTGGGATCACGTGTTGGGGTACTACAAGGAGAGTTTGGAGAGGCCGGAGAAGATAATGTTTTTGAGGTATGAGGAGCTGAAGGGTGAGCCAGTTAGGGTTTTGAAGGACTTGGCCGAGTTTATAGGCTATGGGTTTTCAAAAGAGGAAGAAAATGCTGATGTTGTAGGTGATATATTAAGGCTTTGTAGTTTTGAGAATTTGAGCAATTTGGAAGTGAACAAAAGCGGAAGCTTGCCTTCTACGGTACAAAATAAGGCTTTTTTCAGACGAGGAGAAGTCGGAGATTGGAAGAATTTCCTCACATTAGACATGATCAAACGTTTTGATGCCATTAGTCAAGAGAAATTGAGTATACATGGCTTAAAGTTTTAAATTCATGCAGATTCTTTAGGACATCTGGTCTGCTAAATATTAATAATTAATAAACATGTAAGGGAGGTGCTATATATTTTCTTTGATCATGAGGGTGTGCTAGAATTTCTTCTCAGTTGATGTATTATTACTGTGCTCTATGAAAAATAATGGTTTTCTGTAGGGTACGTATGTTTTTTTAATGTTGAGGAAGAAGCATCGATACAATTATGGTGACATGCGCTTTAGTTTTCAGTCTCCACCATACGATAGAATGTACGATGGATTATTATCTGATTTTTAATTGCAAGCAGGGGCGGACATAGCACGGAAGTAGTTGGGGGCCAAAGTTTATTTTTAATAAATATATTTATATATAAAATATTTTTATTTTAAATATTTTATAATTTGAAAGGAAGGCTATTTGATAACAAATTATGTATACTAATACAAAATTAAAAAAAAAATAAAAGTAAACATATGTACTTAATATTTCAACCTGAAAAAGAATTCAAACAAAAAAAATATTTAAATAAAATACATAGAAATTTCAAATTTGGTAAGACAGAAAACTCGACTGTGGAAGAGGAGACTTTTAGTTCATTTGCTTACATTTTAAATGTTTTATTTTTATATATAATTATTTTTCTATTTGGTAGGCTCCTTCGCTTTTCTTAATACTGAAATGAAGATCACAGTATGATGGGAAATAATACAATTGGCGGTGGGGCAAAACCCTAAATTTCCTTTCAATTTGGGCTAAATCTCATATAAAAGTTCTGTAAAAAAAAAGAAATCTGACCCTCACCTTACATGTGTGTCCGGTCTGATTGCAAGAGTTTATTTTCTTATGATAATAAAATGTTATGAGACGTTAAAGTTGAGAATACGCATGTGAAGTTAAATACACACTTTCTCTCTCCCACGAGGCCACAAGCGTGCACACGCATTCAAATGTTCTCTGTCTCTGATGCACCGACATATATATCCCTACGCTAAACTCGGCTTTTAATAGCGCTTAAATTTCAATAAAATATAGCGCTTGTATAACAAAATCTTTTTCTCCATTATTAAAAGGAAAAAACAAAAATAGCTTGTGCGTTTTGGGATGGCGCACCCCAAAACCTAGACTTTATTGCCACTCCAAACAGAATTGCATAAGCAGTCTTAATGCATTAAAAATATATTATATAAATAAATTTTGATCATCCAAAGTAGAAAAAAATTTACTAAGCTGTCAGAATATTAGAACTCACTAATGACTCATGAAGACCCATACATCTTGGTCTTGTCCACTTAGCTTAACTCAAATCACGATGTTTTCACTTATTAGCTCCACGATTTCCTTTGTTCTTTAAATATGTTATCTTCGATTTGATCCCCAGCTGTGTGTATAAAACCCATTTTGATGATCTCTTCACCTCAGAGATTTGTTTTTGGTTGCAGGTCGTTAGATGATACCTTAGTGTTCAAAAAAAAAAATGAGAGGGCTTTTTCACAATTTTTTTGCTTTTCGTCTTTTGATTTATTTGTTGCTTCATCTCTTCTTCGAGTCTTTCTTCAATTTTTCTCTCTGTTATACTTGTGTAACATCTCAAAATCTGCGTGTGACTTACATGCAATGTAAGGTAATTCACCATCCATAAGCCTTAAATGCATGCAAAGTAACATTTAAATTCAAAATTACAATCATAACTCAAGAACCATAATTAGGCTTACTTTTACATATATATATATATAGAGAGAGAAATATATGCGTTTTGTAGAAAATTTGGCAGAGTTTTCTTTATAAGTAGGATCTCCATAAAGTTCTACAATGTAACAATCCTCAACATGTTATCCTGGACCTAGCCTCAAGCTAATGGGAAGTGTACTTGTTGTTTGTGCAGCATCGGAGGAACTAGGACTAGAGGAAGGATGAAATGATAGAAGTTGGGAAGAATTGGAATATAAGCTCTCATATTGCGGCCTGGAGTAGGGGGTGCCGCGACGAGCGAGACAGATTGATTAATATTTTCAGGTAGTAAGGTCTCACGCCGCGGTGAGCTTATCATCTGCCACGGTGCCAGACACCGAATTCCTATAAATCAGAAGCCATTTCAGTCAAACAAATAGGAGAAATGGAGGAAGAATTAGATGTGCTCTGCTAGGGTTTGGAAGATCCAGTCTTGGGGAGAAGTTTTCAGACTTTAGGAACTTCAATCTTGGTTGGTAAGTGGATTTTTGCTCCTTCTCCTCTCTTTTCTATGCATTTTTGGTATGAACATGTGGGAGCATGCTTGATTTTGAGTTTATGGATGATTCTATCGATTAAAATGCTTATGTTGGTGTTGTTGGGTGTCTTTGAGGTTTGGGTATGAGTTTAAGAGGGATTATACATGATTTGCCCCAAACCCTAACTTAGAATTATAAGGTTTAGCTTGAAATTCAACTCGTATGTGTTGGGTGATGATTTGAATGATTGTATAGGGCTCATTGATGTGCAATTATGCTATTGGAACATTGGGTCAAGTTTGGATGATTGATTTATGAGTTATGAATTGATATTATATGTTGTGTTAATTGAGGATATTGTGAAATTGTAGTGCATAATCGGTTGATTGGAAGTGTTGGTCCGTGATTTGATGCTTTGGAGGCTTGGCAAATCTCATGTATGAGTTCTATCGACAATTTGAGGTAACCAAGTGTATATGTATGTCTGTTAATTATTGGCTATATGTTTATGTATATGCAGGTTTCTTTTCATACCATGATGTTGTTTGTGTGTATGTGTGTTAATTATTGGCTATATGTATATGCAGGTTTCTTTTATATATGGTGGACTGGGTGATGATGATAAGATGAGATATGATGATGTGATGATACATCCCTACCACTAAATCCTCTCCTACGGCCAAGAGAGCTAGATGGAAGTGGATTGTACCTTCCCGAAATCACCACCAATTCAGGTGGTTTAGGGGAAGGAGAGCCACGATCCAAGTATAAATGTGACCTTTGGCCGGGTTATACTAGTGTGAGGTGAACTTGGTGATGACTCGGAATCAGTTTTCGCTGGTTGTTGGAAGGGAATCATTTATTGGAAATGACTTGTGATGACATTAGCCCATGGTTCTAACCGTATATGAGAGAGATAAGCATACCGTGCCATTTTGCATTGCGTTGCATTGCACCATATGCAAATACTTATAGATTTGTGGATATCTATTAAATGTTGTGTGTTTTTCTAGTTACTGAGACTCTATCTCACACTCTCCATGGTTAACATTTCATGAGAAGATTTTAGTATTAGCCCAGAGAGGACTAACAAGTCTTAGCCCTCCTTCGCATGGGAATATCCAAGTGCACTAGTAATTGTATGTTATTCAGTTTATGTGTTAGATTATGCCAAGTAGTGTAGTATTGTGTGTTTTGCCCATAGCTTGTGTCTTGGGGAGTATTACTGGTATGTGGTATGATGATGATGTACTGATGATGCTGAATGATGATGAATGGTATAGTTGTGGCTATATGCCAAGTTTGCGGTCTATGTGAATGTGATGTAATTATGGACCCCGGTGTGGGTCATGTTGTGATGATGCTTGTATTGGTGTTTTGTGTAGGTCTAGTGTGTTCTGTTTGAGAGCCCAACGCGGTTATTGGGCCTTATATGTGTGAATTGAGTATCTAGTCCATTGTGTTGATTTGGGGTTCTAAGGAGTCAAAATTTGGAGGAGTAGTTTCTCCAGGGTGGAACCCCTTAGACAAGTTGGTTGAGTCAATTAGGACCTACGTGAATGGTCCTGAGATGCCAATTTGCATGGTGGCAATTGGAAAGTGTAAGTTGTGAGTTTTGGTAAAAAAAAGTAACTAAATCGGTCACAGGCATTTAAAATCTTCATCCAAAGATGGATTGAGGTGAAATTAGTGTCTATAGATAGATTGGGATGAGAGTGACCAATACGAGTTGAAATCAAGTCAATCGGAGGTTGGAGCACAAAGTTGTGCGCGTTGAAAGTTCACCTAAAAAATTGGTATTTTGTTGATATGGCATCTGTCATGGGCGCCATGGTGCTAGGAGTGAGGCTGCAGCACCACCCTATTCTGCCTCTACCAAGCTGTGGTAGTACTGTTGAAGCCATGATTTGAACTCTATTTTGCCCACTTTTGTCTTGTTCGATCAGGTTTGGGTAGTGCATAGTGGATTTCAGGGTTGCTTTTCATTAGGTTGTTACATACAACATATCTAATCAAAATACAATATAGGGAGCTCTACTCCACAACAATACATACATCAACACATCAGAAGATAAGGATCCTACCTATAAATCATGTAGGGCATATCTAAGCTAAATACAAAACATATGACAATAATATAAATGATTTACATTTAAAGTGCGTTCGTCAAAACGAGTGATCAAAAGCTTCCTAGTAGCAGAAGATGCCTTTCAAAAATTTACCAGAGGTGCACGATCAACTCTAATATCTGAGATGAAATATATTTACCAGTAAATAACGTCTCTAAAGCATAAACAATTATTATAAAAGCAAGTAAGATAAAACAATTGTAAATTTAAGTATTGCTACAAGCAAGATTTAAATTAAAATCAAACCATAGGAAGTTATCATTTTTGTGCATAGGCAAGAAAATCTCACTTTGGCCAAAATAATGCTGAAGCCATATCAAAATAAATCTACTCAACTATCTTTAACCAAAACATCATATTTTACTCAAGAGGAAATGAACAAGTCAACGTGTAAACACATGAAAATAACATAAGAAACTTCCTTTTGATAATCAAATTTAAGATAAAAATTCTTAAAGTTCTTTCTTTTAGAGGACCTAAACAGAATGAAGTAACAAGTATGGACACACAGTTTACGAGGGTAATCAACCAATTCGGCTTGGCTAGATGCCACAAAAGTAGGCGTGAGTGCTAATCTCATGAGAAATAGGTGTGAGTATGATGCTCATAAAAATCCATCCCTCCGTTCCATGTGTGGTGGTTGTCACACGGGGTTAGCACCTTCTATGCACTTAGCTAGCTTGGTGGTAACCATGACGCACCAAGAACTAACGGAACTACCGTTAGCAACTAGTGTCCTATTTTTGGTCCTTTAGAAACATTTCTAGCATGCATGGAAATTTCAAATATCTGTTTATTGCAATTCATTCATAATACTTAAGGTATAAGCAATAACTTTGAACAATAACTTATTCTTTCTGTGCATGTATAATCTTTGGCAAAGAAATGGATTAAACTTGAATAAAAATCACAATTTTCACTAAAATCACTTTAAGCTTGTAGTGGGATGTTATTTACTTAACTAACACGCTTCCTACATGCACAAATACTCACTCAAGAACCTTATGGAAATTTATTTGTATAAGAACCTATGTACCCAAAAGAAAAACCTTTTAATATTATAAATAACTAAATAACATTATCTTATTTTTGTTTACCTATATTGCTTAAGGAAATTGAAGTTCTCCCATTTTTCTTACCTATTGATTCCCAAACTTTTATCATTCTAATACTTTAATTTCCTTTCAGATATAATACTTCTTTCACCTTTAAGGACTATAAAAATGGTTCTAATTCAATATGATTCAATTATTCATTCAATTTTATAATATTTCTTCAACAATATATATATATATAAAGATACACAACAATGGTTTTATTTTCAATAGCTAGCATCTTCTTCTCATAATGTTTATGTTCATGTTTCCTCTTATATATAAAATATATAGAAATTTTCTGTAACAACCATCATTAGACTGCCCTGAACATAGTCCCGAGCAAACATGAAGTAACCTTGATGATGTCTGCAAAACTAGAGGAACCCGAATTGGAGGAAGGATCAAAACGGGACATATTCAATATCTGAGACAAAGAATAGGCCACGCCACTGCAAGATGCAGAGTTGCCGCGGTGAGACACGTGTGGCAACTTGGAAAATATTGGGATCGAGAGCATTCGTGCAGTGGCGAACTTACTGGAGCTGCTGTGAAATTCAAAAAATCTGTGTAAGTCAGAAACATTTTAGTTCGGCCGAGCACGAGAAAAAGAGGAAGAAATGGAGGAGAATGAAGGGGGCTCTGCTAGGGCTTCATTTCTCTGGCCTTGGGAGGTGTTTTTGGATCTAGGGAGCTTGATTAATGGTTGGTAAGTTGATCTTGTTCCTTTCTTCTCTTTTCTCTTCGGTTTTGGGTTGGAAATGGGTGAGAATAGGTTAGGTTTTGAGTTTGGGGAAGAATCCACAGATTAAAATGCTTGTTTCAGTGTTGTAGAAGTGTTATGTAGTGTTAGGAAGCGTTGGGTTTGAGTTTTGGTTGGATTATGATGGGTTTGAGTTAAACCCTAGGTTGGAATTTGGAAAAAGAAGTGGAAATCTGAAGTTACATGTGTCGGTGTGTGTTTGAAAGGTTGTTTAGGATTAATTGGTATGTGTGTATATTTTTAGAACTTTGGGTTAAGCTTGCAAGGCTAGATTGTGGTTTTTAGTGTTATGGGAGTTATGTTAATTAAAGATATTATGTTGTTATAGTGATTGATTAGCTAATTGGAGACATATAGTTCGTGATGGGTGTTTCGGACACTTGCCTAAGCCCCTGTGTGCGTGGTGTCGGTAACTCGAGGTAACTGAGTGTTTGTATATTTGTGTTATAATGTTGATATATATATATATGCATGTTTTCGTGCATATCATGATATCATTATGTGTATGTGTATGGTTTTCTATATATCGTGGTATGTACACGGCTAGAGGAGATAATATATAATGATGATATATATGTGTAATGTGAATATATGATGATGACAAGTATGACATGTATGTATGATGTTATGGCATTCTCATATCATTGCATGCTAGCATGACCATGATGATGATTATATATGTGCATTTCGAGGCATGTTGCATGGCATGTACATCACTACCCAATGAGCAGATATATATGTGTGTGTGATATTGATGATATATATATATGTATGTGTTTGTCCCAATTACTGAGATATTGTCTCACACCCCTCCTTCATGACTAACCTTTCAAGTGAAGACTCTGGTACTAGTTCGGAGAAGATCAAGAAGTTGGCGGTCTTTTCGTCTATGGGAATTTCATGTATAATTGGTACGTAGTTGGTAATTTAGTTTATGTAATATTGTGCCAAATAGGTTGTTATAGTCTGGTTGCCTGTATGAGAGTCCTGGGAGTATTATATGTATGTGATGTGATGATAGGATGATTGTGACGATGAGGATTGGATAATATAGATGATGTGATGATATCGATGGTGATGGTTGATACGGGCTAGGTATAGTTTATATATGTGCGATGATGATGTGGACCCTGATATGGGACACTAATGTAGGATCAACTATCTGGGTGTTGGATTGGCTGTATGTGGGAGCCCAAAGGTGGTTTTGGGCCATGTAGGTTTGTTTGGGCATACAGCCCATTATGTGGTTTTAGGGTTCAAGGGGGTCAATTCTTAGAGGAGAGGTTTCTCCGGGGTGAAACCTTCTTGGATAAGTTGGTTGAGCCAAATAGGACCTGTGTGAATAGTCCTTGAGTACCCAATTGCATTCGGTGGTAAATGGAGGTGTTAAGTTGTGAGTTTTGGCCAAAAAGCGGCCAAAACAATGTTGAGCATCCAAAATCTCCATACAGAGATGGATTTGGGTGAAAATGGTGTCGATAGATAGATTGAGACAAGATTAACCTGTAGAAATTGGAATTTGGTAAATTAGAGATCGAAGCAAGAAGTTGTGTGCGGTGGAAGTTCTCCTAGAAATTTAGCATTTTGCTGATCTGGAATATGATACCGGAGCTGTGGCGCCAGAAGCCAGACCGCAGCGCCAGTCCCTTTGTTTTGATAAAACTGGAACCTGAGAGTATCGAGGTCACGGCGGTACTGTAGCTTGCCGTGACTCTGTCCTATCTTGGTCCCACTTGAAGATATCCACTGTTTGGATGAATTGTGACTATTGTTGGGGTGTACTGGTCTAGATTGGTTGTATATGAAGTAATTGGTCAATTTTGGAGGTTTTATTTTAATAGGGTGTTACATTTTCATATACATCTCTAAGCTTAAATTGTAATATGAAAAATTAAAGAATACTAGGTTTGAAGTTGAGTCAAGCTATATAGTCATGCTAATTAAAAATTGTCTTACTGTAATTTCCTTATCAACAATACATTCCTACAAAAATATGATATGCTCTTTAAAGTTGTAAAGTCTTTGCTTATAATTCTCATTTCTTTTTCTTAAACATTTTATTGTACGTCTAATATGCATCAAAACTAAATTGATATAGCAAGCTCTTAATTCTTAAATTACCAACCAACAACTTCCACACACCGAAAAGATGTTACAACACTTCCTAAACATCAATTTCCCATATCACTTTAAAAGCCCTAAGTTTTCCAACATTCCTGAGGTTGAAAAGGAGAGGAAAATCAAGTTTTTTTCCATATCAATCCTACATCAAGATAAAACCAGAAAATTATTCATTGAAATACCTATCACATAATGAGCTTCTTGGCTTGAGATATCAGCTAGCTTCACACCCCCATTCTTCCTCTATTTTAATGCCAGAACAGTGGCAGATTTGGTGAAGTGAAAGTCAGCCTCATGTACCCAAATACATCACACGAAACACATAGCAATTGAAAGGGAGATGAATGGTGCAACAAGAGGAATACAAGAGGTAGAAGAAAACACAGCAAGAGGAAGAAAAAGAAAAGAAAAACAGTAGCTTACCTAGTCACGAACAGCAACTGGTTTGGGAAGGGAAAAGAACAATCGAAATGCTCACACACACACTAGCAACATTGGGTGGGCTATCGCAAGGAGGAAGAAAGGAGGAAAATAGAGCAGAAATAGGGAGAGAAAAGGTAAGGCAATGATACATCTCGGATCCGTATTTCCTGCCCATCTCCCATGGTGACTGTTCAATTGATTTGATGGTCCATGCCATTCAGTAATTAACTTCCCTCATATACGAATTGCGAGACTACGATCACCTCATTCTTTCTCCTTCATTGTCTCCCAATCGCGGATGGGGGTGTCTTCTGCCACCTGTGCCGTGGCAGGAAAAATTATCTTTTTTTTTTTAATTTTAAAATTGTACATGATATAATATCTTACCTCAGATCATATAATCATGTATTTATGTAGTTTTATTCTATTTTATATTTTTTTTACTCATACTCTATAACTTTATGTTTTTATTGTATAACACTTAAATGAAAAATAAATAAATATAGTATAATTTTATAATTGTATAATTATAAAAAAATTAATTTTTTATTTTTAAACATAAATATTAAAAAAAAGAAAAAATGAAGGGGAGGAGGAGTATAGTGTTTGGCAGAAGAGACCCAAGCCCCCCAACCGCCATCTTCTCCCCAGATCATTCCTTCCCCTTCAATCTCGTATTTTCTTCTCCTGATCACAACTAATCCATCACTCACAAGCTATTTCCCTGACGGATTAACTGTTTTGCTGATTTGTTAGTGTTCCGTCAAAAAGCCGAGATAGACTATTCTTTTTCTTTTACAGTGTGCAGTGCTCTCCCTTTCTCCTTCTCGTGTGTGTTCTTTTTATTGACCTTCTCCTGACCGTTGAAGCTGAACCACCTTCTCCCCATAATCCCTATTTTATCGGAATGTTTCATAAATTATCATTATTGAGTATCGCGCTCTTTTTGCGTGATCCCTGATTTTTCGTCCTACAGTTACGATTTAATGACCATTATGATCCCACAACCGTTACTCCTAGCCGGGTGTTTTGTTGGGGTGATACAGTCTTTGTAGAGCAACCCATCTCGGCCATATGGCCGAGATGTTATTCTGTAGGACGATCATTTAACCACATGATTGCCCGGCATTACCGTTCGATAACCGATGTATTACTCAACCCGTTCCTCTTAAACTCGGCCTCCGAATCATAGCTCGGTGTATATGAGCTCGGAAAGTGGGGCTTAAAAGGGGTGTCTCGGACTTATAATCTGGGCATGCTCATTTCGGCCTGTACACTAGGCCCCCGAGCCTTGAGTCCGATTTGGACAAAAAGGCTCTAGATCACGTGACAAACTAAAGATTGGTTTTCGAATTTTGAACCGTTTCAGTCTCCTAGGGATTAGAGAACTTTCCGAGGCTCCTTGACGTTTCGGTTTCTGAAACAGTAAGGCGCTTATACGTACGGCTGCACGCGGCGTTATTTAATGCTGCGTCTTTTCATCAGTTTGAGCATGTTTCCCCATGGCGACGATTTGTTGCCCAAAGTCATGATTAAATCACTTGTTTCAAGGAGGGGTTTCACATTATACGAGTAGGACTAAAGTACTCACCATTTCACTTCAAACTTCAGTTGCTTTTCGTTCCTTCTGAATCTTTCTGTCGTCTCTAACCTCCTTTTCCTCGCCCTTTCCGTCATTTTTTCAGGTACGCCCTCCTCTATTTTTCCCCTTTTTCTCAGTGTCTACACTCTATTCCATATTTTTCCAGTCATTATGAGTTCAAACCGAGGGTCTGAGGCGTCAACTGGGTCGTCCTCTCATCAAATCCTGGTTGAGAGGGAAGTTCTGGGCATTGGAGAAGAACCTTCTCCATCAAACTCTTCCTTTCCCACTGTGGAGTTAGATTTTCATCTAGCCGACCTTCCGGCTGAAAGGGAAGCTTCATCTTCGGCTAATGCCGTGCAGGTGGCCATACGAAAGCCACGGAAAACTGTTTCAAAAGTTCAAAGAGACCCAGTTCTCGACATTCAACTTCCGGGATACTATTAGGTAAAAGGGGAAGTTGGATCCTACCATTCCAGATTTCAGACAACCGAATCAATTGCGGAACTGAGGAAATCCATTTCTCTAACCAGCACACAAGCGGAGGAGGCCGTGATTGCTGAGCCGTGTGCTGAAGATGAACACGTTTTTATGTCGGCGCAACGAGGGCAAAGACATTTTACCTATATGTACAAAACATTATTTGAGTCGCTGGGAGTTAGCCTTCCTTTTTCGGAGTTTGAATGCGCTGTTTTGAAGGCATTGAACGTTGCTCCGACTCAGCTTCATCCCAACAGCTGGGCGTTTTTAAAGGCCTTTGAAGTCCTGTGCAGAAAATTGAACATGACACCGACCGCCCCAAAATTTCTCTACTACTACCAGATCCGATTTGGAAATAAGATCGGCTGGATTTCTCTTAGTGGTATGAACAAGAAAGGGATAATCGGTCCATACACTTCGTCATATAAGGACTTTAAAGGAAGCTTTTTCAAGGTGCGCCCAGCCGAGGGTTACTCGGAGATGTTCTTTGATGAGGAGGGGCGACCCAGGTTTCCTCTCTACTGGACTCGGACTCCCATCAAATTCCAGTCTTGGTGTTATGAGGCTATGTCGACATCCGAAAAGGAAGATGTCGACAAATTAAATAAATTACCTCGCCCTCTGAACTGTAAAATCTTACTTAGGCTCCCTTACTCTTTAACTCCCAATAAAGATTTTAACCGTGAGTGTCAACTTTCTTTTGTTCTTCTGTTGCTATTCTTTTTTCAACTTCTAATATACGTTTTCCTTTTCGTAGTTGTGATGGGGAAGTTCAACTGGCGTTCAATAAAGAACTTGGCCCCATCAGCTGGACCTATCACCGAGAATCTTCAAGCTCGCCCTGATAAAGATGAGAGAGGGCGTGCCGAGGTAACAGTGATGGCTGAGAATGTTGAGATTCCCTCCTCTTCGCGAAGCCCCCCGAGCAAACGTGCCCGACTTACAGCCGCCGACGAGGAACCTGTATCTTCAGTCCACCGATCTCCCCTGCTATCTCCCGTTAGACACTCGCCTATGCGCGTTGATCCAAACATTACTAAGCTTCTCGGGAGTAGCATACAGGAAGTCGGGGACAAGGAAACTCTGCAGCGGTCTGGTCCCAAAGCTATTTTGGAATCCATATCGGCTATGTGCCTGCGCGCCGCGAACATGGCCGTGCTCTGCAGGGAGGAGTTTGAAGAAAGGGACCGCCAACTACAAGCTGTAAAAGCCGAGCTTCTGGAAGCAACAAATGCAAAAGACAAGGCTTCCTTGGAGCTCGCCAATGCCTCAAAGTCTCAAGCGGCTCTCCTTCTGCAGGTGGAGGAGCTGAAAGAATCTCTTGCTAATGCCGAGATGAAAATTCAAACAGTCGAGAAGGAGCGAGATGCCCTGACTACTGAGGTTGCTTGGGCTAAGAGTGCTGAAGCCGAATCCTCGGCCCTCGCTGCTAATTTGCAGAAAGATTTGGAACAAGCGAGGATGAAACAGACCGAGCTGGAGGTCGACGTTAAGAAAGCCGTGCAACAGATAATGAAAGAGCATGTAGAAGGCTTCCATAAAGCACTTCGTCAGGTGCATCTCTTCCTGCCGAAAATTGAACTCTCGGCATTTGATGTAAATAAAGACGTCAAGGACGGTGAGCTTGTTGATGAGGAGGAGTTGTAAAACAAAAGCGAACTGCCCACTTCTTTGTCTATCAATTTATTTTTAATGTCCTACTCATAATTGTTTCCAACTATTGATAATAGTCTTCCTTTTCTTCTCGGATACTAACAACCTGACCGCGTTTGATTTTCTTTAACATAACCCCTTAGTTCGATTTCGACTAAGATTTAATTCAGCCTCGTGATTCAGGCTTAACCGAATTTTAGTTGGATACCTCGGTTCAGACTTGACCGAATTTTTAACAAATTTTTGGTTCAAACTTGACCAAGTTTAATTCAACTGCTCGGTTCATACTTGACCGAATTTTCAATTCCTCGGTTCATACTTGACCGAGTTTTTAACAAATCTTTGGTTCAAACTTGACCAAATTCAATTCGAATGCTCGGTTCATACTTGACCGAATTTTTAACAAATTTTTGGTTCAAACTTGACCAAGTTCAGTTCGAATGCTCAACTCATACTTGACCGCATTTTACCTGCCTCCTGGTTCATACTTGACCAAGGTTAATGAATATAATTATGACAAAGAATTTCCTTTATTGAAGTAGGTAGGTGTGCCTCGTTAAAACCTTCTCGGCCAAAACCCTCTTTCCTTGGGACAAAAGACCGAGTTAGGGAAAAGAGTACATCGCCCCCCTTGTATACATCAACTAACTGAAATAAACTTTAAGGTGAGAAGCATTCCATGTCCTTGGGATTGCTTCCCCTGACAACTTTTCTAATCTATATGCTCCATTGCCCAACGCTTCGGTAACTCGGTAGGGCCCTTCCCAGTTTGGAGCTAACTTTCCCTCGCCAATGTTCTTCCTTGCTTCACTCTGCTTCCTCCAAACGAGATCTCCACAAACAAAATTCCTTGGCTTAAGCCGAGAATTATAATGCCGAGCTGCTCTTTGTTTACAAGCCTGTTCTTGTATACGTGCATTTTCCCTGACCTCCTCGGATAGATCTAGTTCGATTTCCATATTTTCCTGGTTCATATGTTGGTCAGGAAGTGTTCGCCTAAAGGAGGGCTCTCCTACTTCCACCGGGATCATTGCATCAGCTCCAAAGGTCAACCTAAAAGGAGTCTCCTTGGTGCTTGATTGAGGCGTGCAATGATAGGCCCAGAGGATGCTCGGTAATTCCTCGGCCCAAGCCCCCTTTGCTCTTCCCAATCTCCTCTTGAGTTCCCCGAGGATAACCTTGTTCGCTGCTTCTGCTTGTCCATTTGTTTGAGGATGCTCGACCGAAGACACTCGATGTTTAATACCAAGCTGTTCATAAAATTGCTTCAGGTTTCCATCAACAAATTGCCTCCCATTATCAGTAACCACCGAGTGAGGAATCCTATACCGACAGACAATATTTTTCCATACAAATTTCTATACTTGCTGTGCCGTGATCTTAGCTAACGGTTCCGCCTCAATCCATTTAGTGAAATAGTCTATGCCAACTATTAAAAACTTGACCTGCCCTTTTCCCATCGGAAAGGGTCCTAGAATATCCATTCCCCAGACCATGATGGCCACGGAGACGTCAATATGTGCAATTCTTCCGGCGGTGCATGGCGTAGATTGCCAAACTTTTGGCACTCAGTACACTTTTTACTATACTCGGTGCAATCAGATCGCATAGTGGGCTAATAATAGCCGGCCTGAATTACTCTCACTACCATAGATCTTCCACCAGTATGCATCACACACACTCCTTCATGGATTTCACTCATGACATATTTCGCCTGTTCAGGAGTGAGGCACTTTAGGATGGGGGTTGAGAATCCTCGCCTGTACAAGTCCTTTCCCACTATTATGTAATGGGAGGACTTCAGCTTCAATCTCCTCGCTTCGTTCTGGTCGCTGGGCAAAGTCCCTTCGGCCAGATAGTTCCAAATAGGGGTCACCCAGTCTTGGTTCGGGCTACTCCCGACCATAACCTCCTCAAGATCAACACTAGGTTGATATATGGTCTCCCTGATGATCGTCTCATGCTGCCCGAGCTTTTTAACATTAGCCAGTCTGGACAACAAATCAGCTCGAGAATTTTCTTCTCTTGGAATGTGCTCAATCGCGAATTCATCAAAGCATTCAACCAAGTGTTTCACCTTGTTCAGGTATTTTACCAATTGTGGGTCTTTGGCTTGGTAAGCTCCCGAGACTTGTTCGACATCTTACCTGGCCCGCTCCTACCTCTCTAGCTAGATTTAACCCCGCAATTAAAGCTTCATACTCGGCCTGGTTATTAGTGACCGGGAAGTCGATTTTAAGAGACTGCTCCAAAGTTATCCCTCGGGGGCCTTCCAAAATGATTCCCGCTCCACTCCCCTTGGTATTGGATGAGCCATCCACATAAAGTATCCATTGATCCCCGTCTTTGTAATTTTCGTGTGGGGTGAGTTCGGCAATAAAATCAGATAGACATTGCGCCTTAATCGGCCCTCTTGACTCATATCTGATACCGAACTCTGACAACTCGACTGACCATGAGATCATTCGTCCTGCCAACTCAGGTTTCCTCAAGACCTGCTTTACAGGATGATCAGTTTTTACAATAACCTCATGGCTTTGGAAATAAGATCGCAATCTTCTCGCCGAGATGACCAGAGCCAGAGCTAACTTTTCAATAGTCTGATACCTTGATTCTGCGTTGTGCAATACTCGGCTGATAAAATATACTGGTATTTGCTGCTTGCCTATTTCCTGCACCATCACCGAGCTAATTGCATGTTCGGTCACCGACATATACAGCAGCAACTCTTTGTTTGGAACCGGCCGATTAGGGATCGGAGGTGCCGAAAAGAAGCCTTTGAAATTCTGAAATGTTTGCTCACATTCCTCACTCCACTCATATCGCTTAGCCTTCTTGAGTAACTTAAAGAACGGCCTAACTTTCTCCGCTAACCTCGGTATGAAGCGAGAAAGTGATGCTAATCGCCCTGTCAGTTTCTGCACTTCTTTTATATTTTGGGGGCTTCTCATGTCAATAATAGCTCGGCATTTATCTGGATTGGCTTCAATACCTCGATGTGTTAGCATGAATCCTAAGAATTTCCCTCCGTTGACTCCGAATACGCACTTCTCAGGATTTAACCTCATGTTGTACTTCCGTATTCTTCCGAACACCTCGCCAAGGTCGGCAGCATGCTTGGAGGGATCTTCGGACTTCACTACCATATCGTCAACATATACTTCCAGGTTCCTCCCGATCTGTTCCTGAAATATTTTATCCATCAACCACTGGTGTGTAGCCCCAGCATTCTTCAGTCCGAACTGCATCACCTGATAGCAATAGTTAGCGTTTTCAGTCATGAACGCGATTTTTTCCTCGTCAGGGGAGTACATCCTTATCTGATTATACCCGGAATAAGCATCCAGAAAGCTAAGTAAGCCACAGCCTGAAGCTCCATCTACAAGCCGATCTATGCTGGGGAGGGGATATGTATCTTTCGGGCATGACTTATTTAGGTCGGTGTAGTCGGTGCACATTCTCCACCTTCCATTAGCCTTTTTAACGAGCACCACATTGGCCAACCATGTGGTATATTCAATTTCTCGGATGAACCCAGCATCAATTAGCTTTGCCGTTTCTTCCCTCATTGCCTTCCGCCTTTCCTCGCCTACCCGCCTCTTCCTTTGTGCTATGGGCTTTGCTTCAGGGTATACCGCCAGTTTGTGGCATAGAAAATTTGGATCAATTCCCGGCATGTCTGAAGAAGTCCATGCAAACAGATCAGCATTGTCCTTCAACAACCTTGTTATCTGCTCCTTTGTTTCTCCTCGAAGTTGACTTCCGAGATTAGTGCACCGATCTTCATCGGCGAGCTGAAATTTCTGTAATTCTTTAATGGGTCTTGGCCTTTGGTCCTGTACATCAAGTCGGGGATCAAGCTCCACCAAATTTACTGATGTGGTATCTTTCTTCGTCTGTGTACCACTACCGACTACCCCTCTCCTGGTGACTTTTAGACTATCTACATAGCATTGTCTCGCCACCTTCTGATCAGCCTTCATTGCAATTATATCTCCAGTAACCGAGGGAAACTTCATCATGAGGTGTGGAGTGGAGACCACGGCGCCGAGCTCGTTTAACGCCGGTCGACCTATCAAGATATTATAAGAAGTTATTGCATCAATAATAAGGTACCTGATCATGATGGTCCTTGACCCAAGGTCTCCCCTGAAAGTGGTCAACAACTCCACATATCCTCGGGTATGAACCTGTTCTCCTGCGAAGCCAACCAGCTGATCGTGATAAGGCTTGATCATCTCGTCAGGTATCCCGAGCTTCTGGAAAGTGGTATAATACAAGATATCCGCCGAGCTCCCTTGATCTATCAACGTCTTTTTTACAACGTAATTTGCCACTTCTACCGAAACCACCACAGGGTCATCCTGATTAGGATCGACTCCTTCGAAGTCCTCATCCGAGAAGGTGATGGGACGAGAACTTCGGGGCGCTCGGTGCATTGTCGCATTTACTGTCCGAATGGCCCTTAGATGCCTTCTCCGGGCTGAGCTGGTCGCTCCTCCCCCAGTAAACCCACCTGCTATAGTATTGATTACCCCTTTTATTCTGTTTTCCTCCCTGTTCTGAATGTCGTCGGGTTGTCTTCTTTCCTCATTTTGCCGTCGAGGCCTTTCTGGATCTCGGGGCTGACCTCTACCGCGTCCTCGTCCATTATAGGGTTGATGATTACCGCGATTTCTTTGTACAAAGTTGCCGAGATGCCCGGCCTGAATTAATTCCTTGATCTTATCCCGTAGCGTCCAGCACTCCTCCGTGGTGTGCCCATAGTTACGATGATACCTGCAATGCTTTGATTGATCTGCCATTTCCGGGGTATGTCCAGGAGGTGGGAGCCGTATCAACTCAGTATTGCACGCTTCTTCCAGAATTCGAGCTCAGTGAGCATTTAGCGGAGTGTAAAGGTCATACTTCGGCCCTCGACTAGTTCCTTCTCTTTTAAACTTTCCCTTTTCTAACATCGATCTTATGCTTCCTCGATTATTTGACTCCGTCCACCTATCCAGATCGGTCCTGACTTTATTTCTGAACTTGGACACTTCCTCCATTTGTATGTATCCGGCTGCACGATTTCTAAGTTCATCCATGTTAACAGGTGGCTCCCGACATAAATGATCAGCGAATGGTCTCGGCTTGAGGGCCATCAGCATCGTGTGCATTGCCACTTCAGGGTTTAGATCTCGTATTTTTACCGAGACTGATGAGAAATGCTCCATGAAACTTCTTAAGGACTCATCCTTCTCTTGGCGTAAGTTCACTAATGCAGCCGAGGTGAGCTGGTGGGGTCGGCTGGTAGCATACTGCGCGCTAAATTTTTTTATCAAAGTTTCAAAGCAATCGATAGATCGCGGTGGGAGCCGAGTGTACCAACTCAAAGCTGCTCCTTTCAAAGACGTAGGGAAGACCCTACACAAAACTGCATCCTCATTCGTGAACAGATTTACCTGCGTGACATACGCATCCACATGCTCATCAGGATCGGTGGTACCATCATACCTTTCCAAGTTTAAGCCCTTCCATCCTTTTGGCAATGGCGTCTCCATGATGCCATCAACGAACGGATGCCTCCGGATTGTCTGCTTATCTCCTCGCCAATTTTCAATGTTCATCTCCGAATGATATGTTTCCTCACGTCGACTTGCGTCCTGATGCGACCGCTGAGTATCCCTGTTGGTATTTCCCCGTTCCCCTCCTCGAGGAGGAGAAGTATCTTCATGATAGCGTTCTCGCTCTAATTGCCTATTCCTCTCACGCATCTCCTCATTCTCTTTTCTTAATGCTTCCATCTCCTCACGCATTGCCCGAATGACAGGATGGTCCTCCAAAGAAGTCCTGTCTTCGTGGTGTTGTTCTCCTGCACCCGCACTGCTCCTGGTTCGCACCATGATTCTTGATGGTGGGATAGTTTTTCTCGGCCCCACGGTGGGCGCCAAAATGTTCCGTAAAAAAGCCGAGATAGACTATTCTTTTTCTTTTACAGTGTGCAGTGCTCTTCCTTTCTCCTTCTCGTGTGTGTTCTTTTTATTGACCTTCTCCTGACCGTTGAAGCTGAACCACCTTCTCCCCATAATCCCTATTTTATCGGAATGTTTCATAAATTATCATTATTGAGTATCGCGCTCTTTTTGCGTGATCCCTGATTTTTCGTCCTACAGTTACGATTTAATGACCATTATGATCCCACAACCGTTACTCCTAGCCGGGTGTTTTGTTGGGGTGATACAGTCTTTGTAGAGCAACCCATCTCGACCATATGGCCGAGATGTTATTCTGTAGGACGATCATTTAACCACATGATTGCCCGGCATTACCGTTCGATAACCGATGTATTACTCAACCCGTTCCTCTTAAACTCGGCCTCCGAATCATAGCTCGGTGTATATGAGCTCGGAAAGTGGGGCTTAAAAGGGGTGTCTCGGACTTATAATCTGGGCATGCTCATTTCGGCCTGTACAGTTAGCTTTATTTTTTTTTAATGTTTTCTTATGTTATTTTAAAAGAAGTTCCTGCACTTTGTAGAAAAAATTAATATGGATATTGTGCAATTAAGTTATGGCCGACTAAAGCAAGTTAGAGTTGGAAAATATCTGGATACTGCAACTTTAAAGAAAGAACCTTTTTTTCCGTAAGTCAAAAAGAGAAAGAACCCATTATTGGGACCTTTCATGCTGAAATTTTCTGCCATGATTTCTTCTTAGTAATCTTGATTTGATTTAATTATTTGCTTTTATGTATTAAGGGAAATGTTTTCCCTCTTTTCTCCAACGGGTATTGTTTGCTCTTCGATGCCGTTACTCACTCCCACACCACGAGGTGCTAGTAGCAGAGGCGTGGCGGGAACCAATTCTCATCAAGGTTGCAAATAATTGAAAATGGAAAGGGAAAACAAATCTTTTGATCGTTTAAGTTTCATTCAATTTTCAATCTAGTCCCTATAATTTAAATTTTTTCAAATCATTTGTTGGAGTTTGGACACATCAGCCTAAATTAGATGGAGTTAGACTACCTGGGAGCTTGAGGGATTTATTTTTTAACCATTGATACTCCAAGGATTAACCCATTAACCAACAAAAACTACAAGAACTGACTTGAAAAAATTTAAACTATAGGGACCAGATTGAAAATTGAATGAAACTATAAAGAAAGATTCTTTTTCCAAAATAAAAAAAAAGTTAATGATGCAGAAGAAGAAACATAAAAAATAAAAGAAAAGAAAGAGGAAAAAAGGGGAAAGAAGGGATGATACTGGTACGAGAATAAGAAGGAGAAGCTAATGACCGAAATTTGAGATTGGCGGAAAAATTAAAAAACAATGAAAGCAAGGAAGAGAAGGCAAATACATGCGACGTGGAGCATTGGATGCATCCAATGGACACAATTAAGAGATGGGCAGCTAGGGCAGGAAATCTAGACCATCGATTCATCCCTATGGAAGGAAGAAAGAAGTTGTTGATGAAGAAAGTGGGAGGCATGGGTGAGAGCTTTCTGTGGTCCAGGTGTTGCACAAGTAATGGAGAGGAAGAGAGATATTTTTGTTTATAAGAAATAACAAAAAGTCCAATTCCTTAATATAAGGAGACACAGTATTTTAGTGATTCCACAACTATTTAGAAGATTAAACAATTTTCTCAAAGTATCATGTAAAAATTTGAACTCCAGACTCAATTATACAAAAGATATATTCCCCAATGATTATTAACTATTTACTTTATGCTCATCCACCAAAATTTATTCATCTATTATATTTTTTTGTTCAAAAAGAATGAAATAAATAAAAAATTAACTTTTACATCTACTAAATATGTCTTGGATCTTCTTAAAATTATTAGTTTACTTTCTCATTTTTTATTTGTTATTCCATTTTAGAAATTCTCTAATTTTGGGACTTTACAGCTTGTCCATGAAAGTAGTTTACAAGGCTTTTCTTGTTGATTAGGTAATTCGCTATGTGAAAATATTTTGGTAGTTTCATCACTTCATAAATAGTCAGAGCTCTAAAGTTCATCTATCGCTTTTTTTTATCTAAAAAATTACAAATAAGTTATTAGAGCTTCAATTCCCAATCTTTGTTTATGGAGTAAAGCTAGTTGAGGAATGTTTACCTTTGTCCTTCATACTCAGAGATTAGTTCGTATTACTAGGAGGGAATACTCCTAGTCCACAACAAAAAAATGTAAGAACTAGATTGAGCCCCATGCATTTTATGGAACTTAAGAACAAGCTGCACTGTTCATATCTTTGAAATCACTACGCCAAAAATAACCTTTTTTAGCGCTTAATAGTTGGCGGTTATAGGGGAAAACGCTAATAAAAATGACACAGAGGCTTTTCTTAGCGGTTCTAGAAATAACCGTTAAGAAAAGTCTGACTTTTCTTGGCAGTTATTTGGCTAATCGCAAAGAAAATCCTCCGCGTCATTTTTATTGGCGGTTCTAGAAATAACCGCCATTAAAAGTCTAACTTTTTCTTGACTGTTATTTGGAGAACCACCAACAAAAATGAGGTGGAGGCTTTTCTTTGCAGTTCGCCAAATAATCGCCAAGAAAAGACTTTTCTTGGCTGTTATTTCTAGAACCACCAAGAAAAGTTTTTACAACTTTTTAGAAAAAAAAACACAAGGCACGGATCAGTAAGCAAGTCATGGATCAATATTTATAACCATTGATAAAAAAGATCTTCCTTAACACATCTCTTTCTACACCCACTCATACATTTTTATGTCACGCATCAAGCTCCATCATTTTCATATTTTTGAATTTTTTCTCTCTCCACACCTAATCACTTTCCTTCCCTCTCTTTCTCTTTCCACACCCAATCTCTTTCTTCTTTGACCTGCAAGCTCTCTCTCCCTTACATGTCTTCTTCCTCTTTCATCAGATTCATATCGTCGTTCTTACTCTTTCAATCAAATTTTATCATTCTCTCCTTTTCTGTTTTCTTCTATTCTCTTCTCCCTCAGTCTAGATTTTCAAAGCTTGGTCCAGATCTTGTACAAATCTCGAAGCATGGTCCACATCTCATCTTGGCACCAACATATTACAAGCTTTTTCTTCATCGGTGACTTTGTCCACTGTCTTCATCACCGACTATAGTGTCTGTGTCTACCTTCGCCGATGGCTTTGTTCTCTCTCATCTCATCTTGGCTCTGAAGCAAGAAAATGAATCTTGAAGATGGAAGAAATTTTTAAAGCTTATAATTTTTTATGACTTAAGGTATAAATATTGATTCTGTGGCAAAATTTTTTCTTCTTCTATTTTATGATTTTGATTTTTTTGTTGCGGTGTGGTTATGTAAAATTTAAATTATATCTATTTATGATTTATGTTGTACATTTTTTTATCTTTGGATGATTTTGGATTACTTATTAAGAATGATTGTAGCTGTGATTACTTTAAAAAAAAATTACCCTTTGTTGGCGGTTATTTGAAATAACCGCCAACAAAGGGTATTTTTTTTAATAAAGAATTTACCTTTTGTTGGCGGTTGTTTTAGAGAACTGCCAACAAAAGTTACCCCTTATCTCGGCGCTCAAATAGTTGACGGTTCTAAACCGCCAATAAAGACTAAAATAACAGCAAAAGAATCTCATTTTTGGTGTAGTGAATATTGCAGCTTGCTAGAGCTTTTATAAATATATAGATATAGATACAAATTTCTAAGTTCTGTTTCTCCATTTCAATAGAGTTTACTCTATTCAGATACACAATCAGTGAGAGAAAATCGAAATACATATATGTGTGATAGATCACAAGACCAAGAGGTTAGACCTCCTGCATAATGGCTCACATAACTACTTTTTGGATAACTTTACAATGGATCATTTTGTTGTCTCACAGTTTTTATCAAGCATTGACATGTAAATGTTGTCAATTATTCTAGTTTTCTGATTAATGTACTTTAGCCAGTTATAGACGCTGACATAGATCAGGAATATTATTTGATGGCAATAAAATGAAAATTTGATTCATGTCTATTCAAATTACCCTATTGGTCACATTTTCTATGGTTACTTAATCAATTTCTCTAGAACTTCCAACCTGCACTACTAGAGAGGATCTAAGTTTCATAGTCTGTTCTGATAATGTTAGCTAAATTTTCATATAAGATTTGATAAATTGGTAAAAAAAAAAGGATTATGAAAATATGGTGTTGTTTTGAATGTTGATAAGATATTTGAGTTATCATATAACAATAATTAAATGTATGCATTTTTCCTGAAAAGGAATAGTAAAATTTATAAATGTTAGCATAGGAGCATTTCTTGTGAAGATTGAGTTTTGTTTAGCTGTAATACATGTAATTTAGAAGGGCAAAAGCATTCTATCAGCAACCTTTCCAATATATTTAATCTCTAATCCATCATATCCATTTGTGTTTCACTTCATGAGAGTAGTGACACAAAATCTAAATTTGACTTCCAATGCTTCTTTCTTGTCTGATATCATTTTCAAGCTTTTTGGTCAATCATGAATCCTTCCTCTACTGGTAAGTCAGGTTGGCTATATTCTGCATTCAAAATCTTCACAAGTGTTCTGCAATTGTTGTTTAGTGTTGTTGATATGATTGTGAACCTCTTAGTCACCTTCCTTCCCCTACAATATCAAGTATAAACCAATGATGACAATACCTGCTACTATGATGCTGAAGAAAGGGCTCATGTGAGTACATATTAATTTTGGATAAATTGATTCATTTATAATTCTCATTTCTAGAAGTTTTTTGAATGGATCTTCTATGATCATGTGCATGATGCGGTTGAAAAGAGGAATACTAGAGAACTTCTAATGCTAGAAACTATTCAGTCCCACTCCCTTCAGTCTATCTCTCTCCAATTGTTCGTTGTACATTATCTCTAGAAACATTGTCATATTAATTGTGCATAGGGTATTAGATACTCTATCTCATGGAAATAGATGCACCTATTATAAAATTCTAAGCAAGAGACATGATCATTTGTTTTCTAATGTGGTTAAACTTTAGAGTAAATTAAATTACCATTTCAAAACTTACACTTTAGCCCCTTGTAACATCTTACTCCCAAACACCTCTTGTATTGAACAAAAACTTAAAAAACCAATTAAACACAACCCAAAACATCTCAAAACAACTTCCCAAAACCTTAGAGCAGCGGAAAAATACTAAACAACACCAGAAACTGGGCTGGGGCTACGGCTCTGGCCTTCCTCTGTCTCTCACTTGCTATTGGAGCTCTTGGCATCGCGGCCTAACTTCCTGGCGCCACGGTGCCCCCTGCTGGTTTTCATACCAGCAACTTTCAATCTCTGGGGCAAACTTCTGACGCGCATAACTTTATGCTCCGACCTCTGATTGACCTGATTCTAACTCTTACAAGTCAATCTAGTCCCAATCTAACCATAGACACCAATTTCATCTCAATCCATCTCTGTATGGAGATTTTAGACACCTGACATTATTTTGAACACTTTTTGACCAAAACTCACAACCTTCAATTGCCATCGAAGGCAAATGGTCACTCAGAGACCATTCACGCAGGTCCAAATCCACTCAACCAACTTGTTCAAAGAGGTTTTACCTCAAAGGAACCATTCCTTTAAGATTTGACCCCCTTAAACCCTAATTGACAAAATGGGCTACAGGCCCTAAAACACACTGACAAGGCCCAATTCCACCTTTGGGCTCATATACATTACCACACTGACATTCCAACACCTTGAACCACACATGCGCCACCATCCATCATACACATCACATACAATACAATTCCACATCCATAACATACCATCAACATCATATCCATCACAACAATAATATCAATGTCACCACGTAGCAACAAACCATCTATCATATTTGGTACAAGATACATATCCAAATAAACACACATTATATAGACCTAGTATTCTCACGTTGGATGCTACTCCCTCGACTTCTTCGGACTAATGCCAAAACCTTCACCTGAAATTTTAGTTCATGGGAGAGGGGTGTGAGACATTGTCTCAGTAATCGGGTACAACCATGCACACATATATATCTCATACAGTCTTATGAATGCAATATGAAATGGAATGGAATGCATGTCTCCATCGCACATAGCTAGAACCACGAGATGTCATCATAACAAGACATTTCATATAGGTAATTCCCTTCTAACAGTCAATGAAAATTGATTCCGGGACATCACCAAGCTCACCTCCCATTAGTGCACTCGGCCAAAGGTAACACTAATGTTTGGATTGTGGTTCTCCTTCCCCTGGACAACCTCGAATTGGTGGTGATTTAGGGAAGGTGTAGTCTACTGCCACCTGGCTCCCCTAGCCATGGGGGAGGATTTACTAATAGGGATCCTATCCTTATCCTCTCTTATAATATATCATATCATCATATCGTATATCATATCATATCATCATCACCACCCAATCTACCATATATCACAATCTCACAATGTCATGTGGTGATGCTCATGTCTCATCATATAATCATCATCATTATGTATCACAATGTCATGCATGCATCATGTCATATCACATCAACTTCATCATCTCTAATCATCACAATCATCATCTAGCTATGTGCATACCACGATATATATAGAAAACCATGCACACAAACACATCTATATCATGGTATGAAAGAAACATGCATATATACACAAATATATGTAATATCATACAATACAAATAATACAGTATAAATAATACAAACACCCGATTATCTCAGGTTGTTAATACCACACGTGATTCCATGAGCTTTCTTGAACACCAATCTCATGACTAGTCTTCTTCAATTAGCCAACAACCTTCACAATGTCATAATACCTCAATTAACATACAATCCAAATATCCAAATTCCACAATTTAACTACTTTAGGCCTAACCCAAGGTTCCAACACCACATTCATGCATCATTAAGTTCCTAGGAACCATTCAAACATCAATCCATCCCTTATACTTCGGATTCAAGCTTCCACACATAATACCAACCTAGGGTTAAGCTCAAATCATGCATAAACTCTTCAAAACTCACACCCAAGCAACAAGAACACTAAATCACACTCCATTAACCCTATTTCATCCATTTCAATCGGTGGATTTAGGCCCAAACTGGAAATCCCAATATATAACCGAAAAATCCCAAGTTCAAACCAAAGAAAATGGAGACGGAGGAGTATGGATCTTTTACTAACGTGAATCCAAGCTCTTGAGGTCTGAAAATCATTTCCCAAGGTCGGATCTCCAAACCCTAGCACAGCTCTCGTGCCCTCTTTTCCGTTTCTTTCTTTTCTTTTCATCTGAAATAATTCTGATTTAAACTAGTTTCTCGACTTTCACCGCAGCTCTAGATAAGTCTACCATGGCACAACTAGTTTTAGTTAGAAAATGCCACTATAATTGGTTCTAGCCATGGCTGCTCTACTTCTCGCCGTGACATGGAGCTTATTTCTTCTCTACTTGAACCTTTCTCTATCTTGTTTCCTCCGATTCTGTACACAATACCAAAGACAAGTGTCATGAGGGTTGTTACACTACCGTCACGACTCCAGCCCAGTTTCTAGTGTTATTTAGTGTTTTTTCGCTGCTATGAGATTTTGGGAAGTTGTTTTAAGATGTTTTGGGTTGTGTTTAGTTGGTTTTTGAAGTTTTTGGTCATTACAGGAGGCGTTTAGGAGTAAGGTGTTACACCCCTCCTGTCTTAATTCATGTTTAGAACTTTGAGATTGGTTTGTCTGTGGTTGGTATAGTAGTAGTTGAACCATCCAGGTCTTGATTTGATTTGGATGGTCCAAATCTTTGGTGTAGTAACATCACTGTACCATTATGAAGCAACAAAATACAATGTGTATTGAAACTTCCTCTGATTCTAGCTGTGAAAAGAATTATACTGTCTCCCTTATTTTCATTACATTAACTTGATGTTTTAGTGAGCTTTGATGCATTGAATTAAGCAGTTGGGATTTCTAGGAAGAAACAATTATGTCAAAATAAGAGGGAGTTATGTATAAATTGAAATTCAAAGAGATAAGATTCTATGTTTTAAAACCTTATCGGAAGTGAATGCAATTTACTTTAGAATTTAAAAGCAACTATGACGCTTTGAAAGCTATGCTACAATCACATTTAAGTTAATAAGATGGAGACATGGATTATTAGTTGTAATTCACTGCTTACATTTTCCATGAAAAAATCAAAATGATGAGGCATGGATTGTTATGCACCTTCCCAAATGAAGTTTCTCACTAAAGACAGTATTCTAAAATGGCCACTAGTATTGTAGAGAGTGGGTTAAACATTGTGACAAAAACTGGCCCTTTCTGCTCTGTGCACCATAGTTGAACGAAGATTATCAACCCAGACATGACAATTCCTTGCCATTAATCATTAGTAATAATGATTCATTTCATTTTAGATTTTGTTTCTCTGTATTGAGATTCTTTTGCACAGCAAGCTAAACTATGAATGAAGAGATATGTAAATATGTCAAGCAAATTTTTCAATAAGATTCGAATCCTCTCCCTGAATTATAAAGATTAGATTCTTAAAATATCAGTCCCAGACCTTGGTCAAAAGTTGATTTGCCTGACCCAAACAAGGTAGAGTAACTCAAGTACATGTGGATCTGGTTTGAATTGCCTGCCCAAATTGATTGGGGCAAAAATGTATAGCATGTAATAAAAAAGAAATAAACTAAGAGATGTAAGTTCAAGTAACTTCCAAAACTATTGGATTATTATGCTTACCCCATAAATGGTGGACCAAAGGGTAGACCAGAGGTCAATATTGAACCCTATGGCCTAAGCTAATGGGTTATATTCTATTATCACTATGAAAACAGCTGATTGTGCTGCTCAAACAACACACATCTAGACAATGAGTGATAGTTGAGCAGGGTATCTTCTCAAAGTAACTACCTGCAATTCCACAATTAGATTGCATCAATATTGTACTTCATTATAGGTTTTAAACAAACCAGAGGTTGGCTCCTTGCATTATCAAAGTCTAAGATAAGTTGTTTTAATTGTTGATGGCTAATAAATAATGCAACTTCTTATAAATAACAATTATATATAACAATGTAATAATGTAACATTGACCATTCAAATCAGATATGAACTATCCAAATAAGATGAACATACCTTACACATCTCTAGGGATGTGCAAGGAATCCAATTTAATAAAAAGTTCATCAATTGATATTCACATGATTTATTTATGTTAAAATTAAAAAATTTCTCATGAAAAAGTAGAAAGACACACTTTGAGCCAAAACAACCAAATTTCTTTTTGTACTATACTATAGTTTACCACTATTCTTTATTATACTACAGAAAGAAAGCTTACTAAATTCTTCAAAAATTCACCATAAAAAAAAACATAAGTTTGCCTGAGAATTTCCAAATATACTAAGGCAAGAGAAGCAATAGGAATTGAAACTACTATACAAGACATTCAAACACAAAATCAATATTATATGAGAAAGGTAGAGATGAAAACCTGCATGATGTACCAAATAGACCATGTGATGCAGCTTGCAACTGTAAGAATTGAACCCTTAAACAAGTTTTCATGGATCAGAACTCTGTTTCCATGAGTCTGTACTAGAGGATGCCACAGATACCTTAAGATATATCCTTTGAATAGTGTCATGATCATTACACCAGCTAACGATACCAATGTCCCAAGAACCTTTGCTGCACCACAAGGATGAAGAAGATCAAGAACTTCCAACCTGCATTGAACTCAAAGATTAGAGGCTATGATGATGAAAATGCAAATGGTTATTATGATTTGTACTAAAAAAATTACCAAGATGGTGCTGGTAGAAAAAATATTTATTCTGTAGATTACTTATCCCATTTGGTTGTTATTCATATTTGAGAAGATTAGTTTTTCTTTTGTTTTTGGCCAAGAGAAGATTAGTTATTTAGCTCTTTTGTGAAATAATCTTTTTGTGATGGTGATGAAAATAAAAATAAAGGTAAGTTATTCCAAGACATTAACCAGGACACCAATGGTACTTCAAAGATTACAGGGGATAGGACAAAGCATGTTTGTAGAAAAGAGAATATATGTAATGTACCTTTTTCTTCTACTAAAGGGCATGATTGTAATTTTTCATTTACAAAATAGTTTTTTATTTTGTTTTTCTTTTACTTCATTTTTTTCTATGTATCAAACAAGTTTGCTTGAAATTCATGGAATACAAATAAAAATTGAATGAAAAAGGTTTTTTTTAATAGATGAAAAAGAGGTTAGCAAACCTGAGTACCATAGCAATGATGAATGTGATGGAAGCTATGGTGTTGACCATGGAAGCAACAAAGCTTAGAGATATATCTTAGGCTTGCAAAGTACTTGCTCATAGTCAAACTTACCCTGAAAGTCATGAACAAAATTCATAGATTAAATATCTATACTTTCCCATATTATCATGTAGAAACATTCATTTTCCTGGTCCTTACCCTAGCAGAGAAAGCACAAAAATTTCCAGGAAAATAGCTAATGTCATCTTTGGCCTCTTTTTTCTGCAATAGATAACTAAACTTCTATTGTCAAACTTATGATAAACTAGCTAAGACCCATGCTTTTTATGGAATTCAAGAAAGAAACGAACACAAAAGGTAAAGTCGATCTGCAACTCATCATATTGTGAATAGTGATTTTTTGTTAGTTTATTATATTCCACTACCACCACAACCACTAATTATAATAATAATAAAAATAATAAAAGTCTGGTTCAGTGTTTGTCCTTTAGAGTATAATTCAAGCATCAATGGGGTGCCACTATGACTTCTAGTAACTAAAGGAGTGTGTAACAGCCTACACCAACACACTTTCAATCCTGACCAATTACTTCAAAAACTAACCAAACTAGACCAAAACATCTCTACTTTAACTCCTCAAACATCAAAGCAGTGGAATAACACCAAAACACACAAAATAGGGCTCGAACCGTAGTCTACTACAGTATTGCCGTGGTCTTAGTGAGGCAGTAGCACATGGTGCTACGACCTAGCTTCTGATGTCACGGTGCTAGCATCAATTTCCATATCAGCAAATTGCTGATTCGTCGCATATAATTCCATACTTCGACCTCTGATTGATCTAATTCCAACTCCAATAAGTCAATCATATCCCATTCTATTCATAGACACTAGCTTCACTCAAATCCAACTCCGTATGGAGATTTTGGACACCCAACACCATTTTTGCCATTTGTTGACCAAAACTTGCCACAAATTTCTTCTAATTGCCACCAAAAGTAATGTGGCCATTATGGATCATTCACATAAGTCCTAATTTACTCAACCAGCTTGTCCAACAAGGTTTCACTTCAATGGAACTACTTCTTTGATATTTGACCCCCTTGAATCCTAAATTCACATAATGGGCTATATGCCCAAAACATACCATCTAGGCCCAAAAACTCCCTTTGGCCACACACACAACCATTCTGACTCCTAAACACACTTAAACATACATACATCACATCACATCATCCCATATCAATCACCATCATCGTACATATACATATCATACTACTATTATCATTACAATCACATGTCATTCATCATTATCAACGTTCTACATCCATCATCATCATAACATCATGGTTATCATATATATTACAAACACGCTATCCTACTTGGCATAACACATTTATAGACAATACACACACCATTGATGACTTGAAAATTTCCAACTTCGGAGTGACTATAATTCCCTTGTCTTCTCTGGACTAGTACCAGAACCTTCACCTGCCATGTTAATCATAGGAGGAGGTGTGAGACAAAGTCTCAGTAATTGGGGATAACCACAAGTAACATATATAATAACTCATACAATAAGGCAACATGGTGCCATGAATGCAAAATGTAATGAAATGCATGTTTTCTCTCACACATGGCTAGAATCATGAGCTGTCATCATAACAGGACATTTCATATAAGTGACTCTCTTTCAACATTCAGTGAAGACTGATTCCAGAACATCACCAAGTCACACTAGTGCTCCCGATTAAAGGTAACACTAATACTTGGATCGTGGCTCTCCTTCCCCTTGACCACCGTGAATTAGTAGTGATTTTAGGGAAGGTGCAGTCTACTACTATCTTGCTCTCCTGGCCATAGGAGAGACTTTAATGATAGGGATCTCTTCCTTATTTCACCATATCATATCCCATCATATCATATCATATCATATATCATCTTCACCACATGATCCACATTTCCTCACAATGTTCACGTAGTGGTGATGTTCGTGTCATATCATCAGATAATCATCATCATCATGTTTCTCAATGTCATGCTTTGAACTCATGTAATGTCACATCATCCTCATATATAATTATCATCTACTATAATGTCTAGCCATGTGCATATCATAATATATAGAAAAACCATACACACACAACAATATCATGGTATGAATGGAAACATGCATATATACACATATATACTAATATATAATACACACAATACAAACACCCAGTTACGTTAGGTTATCAATACCATATACACGATGCCGCAAGCTTCTCAGATTGCCAACCCACAACTTGAACTTCTCCGATTAACTAAATAACGTCTACAATACCATAATGTCCATAATCAACATATAGTACAATTATCCAAATTTCACAATTCAACCAATTATGTTTAACCTAAGGTTCCAACCACATTTTTAGGCATCAATTAACCTCATATAGCCATTCAAATCATGTATCAACATTTCCAACTCGGATTTCACACTCCCTCAAGCAATTCCAACCCAAGGTTAGGCATAAATAACACATACTCTCTCTAAAACTCATACCCAAGCATCACTAATACTAAATCATACTTCATTGATCCCATTTCATCCATTTTAATTAGTGGATTTCAGCCAAAACCGAAAGCCCAAATATATACTAAAAAATCCAACTCAAAAATTGAAGAAAAATGAAGAGGAAGGAGCAAGAATCATTTACCAACAATTTATCAAGCTTCTAGAGGCCAGAAATCACTCCCAAGGATCGGAAATCTCGAACCCTAATGTAGTTCCCTTGTTCTCCCTTTGTTTCTTTTCTGCTTTGTCGCCTGATATGCCTCTGATTTATAAAAATCCGAGGGCTGGCACCGTAGCGGTGGGTAAGTTCACTGCGGCGTGGAGCTCTTTTGTTTAAACAATTTTTCAAAGTTACAGCTCGCTTGCTGTAACATTCCTAAAATATTAAATAACTAAAAATGTATAGAGAATTTGTAAAAACGGGCAGACACCGTTTTGCATGAAATAAGGTAAAGAGGGCAATTATCTCGGTTAGAAGGAAAAATGAAAAAATGACCATTTTGCCTCTGGGAGAAAAAAAAATAAAAGAAAAGAAAAAAAAAGGAAAACGAAAAAAAAAAGAAAGAAAGGAAGGCGGTGGACGCATGGAGTGGAATGAAGTAAATTTTATGAATTTTGGTAAAAATTACACCTAATGACTCAGAAGTTTTAAAAATTATAAAAAGTCCCGAGTCAAGGGCATTTTTGTAAATATGAAAAATTATAGTCAAAATGAAGCTCTCAATGAGTTAAGACCATTGGAATATAGTATGAAATTTATTGAGATCAAGATAATATTTATTGGATAACTATGATTTAATATTAATGTCTTACCCGATAAATGTCAGTTTGGACTGCAGGAAGAAGCAGTATTCATTCAAGAAAAATGTGTGGGTCTTATATTTGGACCAATTGGGATAATTATATTATGGTGATTTTATGATTATAATTAGTATCCCAATAATAGTAAAATATACTGCTAAAGTAGCTTTAATTGTCCAGACCGGTCCAGGATATATCTGGATAAGTAAATAACTAAAATTTTTGGACCAAAATACCCTCCATTTCGTGCTGACCAAGCTGCACATGATAGAATTATATTATTCAATTAATTATGTCATTTTCAAGAAAAATCAAGAAGTTTAGGTGGCATAAATTGATTGGTTGACAAAGTTTATAAATACTCCCTCCTTGGCTCTCATGTGTGCGTCATATTTGGGCAAGAAAAGAAGGGGAGAAGCTGCAGCAAAGTGATGACGAAAGGAAGCTACGTAGGAGGAAAGAAAAAGAGAAGAAAAAATAAGGAAGAAATGCAAGGAAAATTGGTAAGCAAACCTATTGTGATCTTTAAGTGTTCTAGCATAGTTTCTAAGCTCTATGAGTTAGTTCCCTTGAAATTTTCTCTCCTTCATCCACTGTTCTAATCTGCCCAATCATGATTAATGGAAAGAAAAGTTATTTTAAAGTCATAAAATCATGATTTGATATGAGATTTTGCAAGAGGAAGCAAGTATAGTATGATTTAAGTAAGTTTTGTGAAAAACCAATTTCTTCCTCTTAAGAACAGATTTTGGTCAGACTAATAAGGTGGGAAGGAGATGGATTTTCATGTATTTGATGGTAAAAATGGATTTCCCATGGTCCAAAACCTTAAGAGCAAGTATGGGGTTAAATAAAAAGCTTAAGGTGAAGAAAATGAAATTCTAGGGTTTTGTGAATCTTTACGAAGTAACTCATGAAACCAGTGAATAAAGTGAGTGTTTAATGGTGTATTAGGAATTGATAAAGCCCAAGTAAGTTCTTAAAGGAGGGGGAACCAAGTGGTAAAGCATTAGATTCAAGAGGAAGAGCCAAAGGAATACTTCAAGGTAGCTAAGTTTCATATTCTTGCTTTATGTTCTTTCATTGTCTTTCTATGATTAAATTATGTTGCCATATTGCAATTGTGATTTCTTTGATTGGTCTTGGCTGTTAAATGAGGGGTTTTATTCCCCGGGATGTCCATTTTCTAAGCCGTTATGCTGCCGAAATTTTGATGACCAATGTGACAATTTATTGTTAAAATGTGATTGATATGATTAAATGTGATCAAATGTGAGTTATTTGACATGATTGACATAATTGCATGAAATATAACTTGCTACTGAGATTGCCCCCAATCTCATCCCCTCAAGTATCCCAAATGACTAGGCACAAGCAATGTCAAGGAGATCAAGGAGGCAAAGAGAATGAAAGGGGAGAATGATGCTTGATGATAATTTCAAGCTATGATTCCATATTTTTAAATAATGTATAAAAATTATGTATATGCATATGGATCTGTATTCTTGTACTATTATATTCTTATGAGCATTATGAAATGTTTGGCATGGAGTTGAAACATGGAATGATCATGTGAGCTTATTATGAAGTCTACTTTGCCATGTTATATTGTTAGAAGTTCATTTTGTAGCAATGAAAGCAAAGTTAACACTGTTTGAACACGACAGGGTAAGTAAGTCAAGTGTTATATATGCTCTGAAAGTAGAGAGAACAAGCTATCCAATGAGCTAAAGAACACTCCATTTGGATATGTGTACAATTTATAGCATATTTTTGAAGTTAAGGGTCAAAACTGGACAGTGATGTGAAGACTGCGAATTTGACTGAATATATTACTTCTATTTTAAAAGTGATATAAAATCGTACAGAGCTCCAAAAATTCAGTGGCTTACATTTATGAAAATATTTATCTTTCGAGGTTAATATTCCACTGGTTTGAGTTCAATTGGAGCTGTACAATAAGAGATATACAAGTTTTCCCAAGACTGTTCCAGTAAAAGTGATATTCTGATCCCTAGTGATTCAAATTGATTCTGTGCCCTTTCTAGACCAAATAAATGTATAAACAAAATATGAAGGAAAGTAGATATATATATCTTTCCAATGGAATATAGAATGCATGATTTGGCTCAGTATAGAGTTAGATATGAATTTTTAAAGTTATGGCCAAAATCCTGGAAAAGAGAGAAATGACCATTTGTATAGTGTAAGTTTGAGAAATAAACTGTACTAATTGGTCAGATTAAATGAAATTTTCATATTTTTATCTTATATATCATGTTTCTAGCTTCATTTAGAGACTTGAACCACATTGATACGATTTTTCTGGATTAAGTTATGATTTTTCAAAGTTCGTCCAGAAAACTTAAGAAACAAATGAATAGTACCATATTTTTTTAATTTAAATATTTTGGTTCTATTAATGGTTCAAGCTCTTAATATGAGCTAACTGGACATTGTACATACTCTAATATATGGAAAAATATAGATAAAAGTAAGATGTTACACTTGCCATGGCGAGACCGTGGTGGCCCTGTGTCTCGTCACGGCGTGGAGCTTTTCTGCCTCCACTTTACTCTTCCTCTATCTTGGTTCCTCTGGTTCTGCACATGTCATCAATTGTATTCTGTTAGCTAGAGATTAAATTTAAGATAATGTAATAAGGGCTGTTACAGAGTGTGTTTCTTATCTTAATATGAGAAGGACTTTCTTTTTAAGAATCTTCCAAAAAAGAAAGATTTAATCTCATTTAACATATAAACTAGGTTAAGAATAATAGTGAAATAAAAAAAAAAGAAATTGAACAGAACGCCATACCATTGTTACAGTGATATCTTTTTGAAAGTAAATAAACTAAAACTCCAATTTTCATAATAATAGACACTACACATTTGTAAATTTTAAAATATTTATTTTATCAAATCGAATTTTTATCCTCTAAGAATATAAACTGAATAAAGCATCTCTAAAATAAAAAAATAATAAGACAATAAAAAAAAGTATATGACTTCCTTTACTCTTTTTTTCGTTATTATTTTTTTTCAACTTTAAAAACTAGTTACATTTTTCAACCCAAACCCAAGTTTCACTAGATTTCATTTTTATAGAACCAATCGCATGAACCAACTTTCTTTTAAAATGGCATGTTAATGTGAATGATTAGCAACATCTCTTGTTGGTTAGCTACAAAGATTAAGAAAAATATTATTAAGCACAGTATAAGACATATGAAAAGTTAATGAGGATTTTTCTGTATCTAGATCTTACTTAAATAATTCAGAAATTTTCAAAGAAAAAAAAAACTTGTACCAAAATATTTGTTGATTAGGCCCAACTAAAATGACCCAAACCCAATTTATTTTTCAAAGCCCAAATAATTAATATTCGTTATCAAGTTTTTCTAATATAACTTATACACATTTTGTTTCAGTGCGGGAGTGTGAAAAATGAGTTGAGCTAGATATTTTGTAGATAGTATATTTTATTATATATATTGATATGGTTCTTTGAAAAATAGGATAATCATTTTAATTTTGTGTACATTTAAAATTTATTAATTGTTTTTTGTATAACAACCAAAACGTAAATATTACACTTTTTTACCCCTCTGTGTGCTGTTTTTTCATTTAGCCAGGGACCCAGTTGGTGCGATTCACTGTTCAGTGCTTAGTGCCGGGCCGAATTCGAGGAACACAATTCTTTTTTGGCTACAGCTCAATTTTTTTGTTCATTGTTTTTACAAGCAAGTATATGAAGATTTTTTTGGCTAGATAGAAAGATTTAATTTAATCTATATAAATAAATATTTAATTTAATCTAATATTTTTAGCCAGTTGAGTGCAAATTATACTTAGAATTTTATATCTTTACTTTTAGTATTAATTAAATTTTTTTGAGTAACAACTATAACCGGTATTTGGTCGTTATTTTAGGCGTTTGTAAGTTGAAAATTAAGCTTCTTTAGTTATGATTTGAGAGAAAAGTGATAGTTTAATTATTTAATCTAGATACTTTAATAATTAATTCTCTCTAATTTTAAGGTGACCTATCTTTACAATTTTTTCTTATTAAAAAATCAATTTAATTGTTAATATGTAACAACCCTCAGTATACTATTCTAGATTTAGTCTCCAACTAACAGTAAGTATACTTGATGATATGTGCAGGACTGGATGAATCAAGACCGGAGAAAGGATCAAAATGGGACAAAATCTAATATTGAAGACAAAGAAGGGTCATGCCATGGTAAGGTGCAGGACTGCCGTGACGAGACATTCGTGGTAATCCCAAAAGTTTTTTTGGATTGAGAGCACTCGCGCCGTGGCGAGCTTGATGGAATCGTGGCAAAAGTCATTAAATTTGTTTAAATCAGACGAGTTTCAGTTGGCCAAAATGTGAAAGAATTGAAGGGAGAGTGATTTTCTTTGCTATGGTTTGAGATTCTTGGTCTTGGGAGGTGATTTCTGGACCTGGGAAGCTTGATTAATTGTTGGTAAATGGATCTAGCTTTCTCTCCTCTCGTTTTCTTTCATTTTTGGTTTGAAATCAGTGGGAGTATGCTAGGTTTTGAGTTTATGGATGATTCAACTAGTTAAAATGGTTTTTAAGGGATCAATGAGGTGTTATTTAGTGTTGTTGATGCTTAAGTATGAGTTTTAGAGGGAGTATGTATGAATTATGCCTAACCCTAGGTTAGAAATTGTGAAGGGAGTATGAAATCCAAAATGTATGAGGGTGATTATGATGTGAGTTGTTATAATAGAGTTTATTAGTGTGTAATTATGTTGTTGGAACTATGGTTTAAGCTTGAATAACTAAATTGTGGATTTTGGTTGTTATGAGTATTATGTTAATTGGAAGTGTTATGACATTGTAGTGGTTGTTTGACCGATTAGAAGAGTTTAATTCATTGTTGGTGGTCCGAAGCCTTGTGAGAACCCGTGCGTGGTGTTGGCAATTTAAGGTAATCGGGTGTTTATGATATATGTGTGTTATGTTGATATATATATATGTATATAACTGTTCATACCATGATATTAATTGTGTATGTGTATGGTTTCTTCTACATATTGTGGTATGTATACAGTTATTTGAGGTATGAGTCTAAATCTTGTCGCTTATATATGATGATGATGAGTATGATGTGTATATGTGATTTTGTAGCATCCCCATATGATTACATGCTAGCATGACTATGACACCCTACACCAAGACACCTTCAAACTTGACCAATTACTTCAAAAACTAACCAAACAAGACTAGAACATCTTGACTTTAACTCCCAAAATATTAAAGTAATGTAAATACATTAAAAGGTCACCAGAACAGGTTGGGGCTGTGGCCTGCTATAGTACCACCGTGGTCTCAGTTGGGTAGTAGCTTTTGGAGCCGTGGCCAAGCTTCTGGGGCCACGGCGCCGGCATCAGTTTCCATATCAACAATTTACTGATTTTTTTATGAATTTCTGACACACAGAACTTTATATTCTAACCTTCGATTGACCTGATTTCAACTCCTATTAGTCAGTTTTGTCTCAATCTATCCATAGACACTAGTTTCACTCAAATTCATTTTTGTTTGGAGATTTTAGATACCCGACACCGTTTTAGTCACTTTTTGACCAAAACTTGCCATAAACCTCTTCTAATTGCCACCAAAGGCAATTTGACCATTATAGACCATTTACACAGGTCCTGATTGACTCAACCAACTTATTCAATGAGGTTTCACCTCAAAGGAACCACTTTTCTGAGATTTGACCCTTTTGAACCTCAAATTCACATAATGGGGTATATGCCCAAATTGTTGAATTAGAAGTTTTTATGATTCCAAACAATTAGAGCTTGGAAAGGAGAATATCAAATGAATGTGAAAGAATTAAATGAAGAAATCCAATGAAGAACATGAGAAGATTTATTTGTTAGGATTTTTCCATTTGTAATCTAGGTAAAACGCTTTGATTCTCACTTATTTTTGTTACCACGTATTTTAAACAAGTGATTTCTCAATTATCCTATGTTAGCATATGTTAGTTTTGAAAAATACTAAGTAAGAGACGAATTTTGCTTCTTGACTCATGAGTATTTTGTACAAAATTCAAACTTTTCTTAATAAAATTCGAATATACAGAGGTTTCATTTATAACAGATGAATTTCGGTTATGAAATTCAAATTGTAGGCTCAGCATTGTTAATGAATATGTGCAAAATTCATCTAACACTTAGTTAAAATTTGAATGTTGGTGAAGTTCAAAGAGAGTTGAAAGTTACCTTCTTTGTCAGACGAACTTTGGACTTCAAAATTTGAATTTCAAAATAAGAATTTGTAAGTCTCGTTAGAGCATGTTTCTGATAGATGAATTTTATAGTTTAACATTCAAATTTCACATTGAAGAACTCTTATGCCATGTTGAACAAGTCTCTAATAGACGAATTTCAGTTTCTGAAATTCGAATTTTGAGTGTACTATGAAAACATGAGACATCTGTTTAAAGTCAATAGATGTACTTTCAGTATGAAAATTCGTATGTTCAAATGGGATATCTTTCACTAAGCAAAGTAAAAAATGACTATTCAAATTCAAAATTCAAATTTCACTCTTAAAGAGATGAATGTTGAAGTTGAATGTTAAAACCCTTAACCTTCTATCTTTGAGAAATTCTTCTGTTGCACCCCAAAATTTGAATTTTGGCATATCAGACACATTAAATGCGGTTGGTAAACAACTATTTATGTAGAGTAACCATTGGTTAAAGTTTCTAACGGTTAAATCTTGTGTCTAACGACTAGTTAAGCCATAAATCTATAAATAAAACCTCATTTGAAGTAGTGGGTAATAAATTTCAAGTCTATATTACTGAAACTCTGCTAAATTTATTAGGCAAAGCTTTTTCACCCTTGTAATGCATTTATTGTACTTTAACTTTCATATCTACTCTATTCAAGAGAGTTTTCTTTCTTTATAAAATCTTTTCTTCATCTGGAATAAAAATTCTTTGTGAGGGGAGTCATGAAGGGAATTGGAAAACACTTTGTAAGAGTGCAGAGTATAGAATTTGAGTGTTCTTAGAAAAGAGCACAAGTGTATACTGAGGCATTGCAAGAAGCTTGTTGAATTTGTAATATCCTTAAATTTTTTCTAAATGTTCAAGGCTCAATATTTTAAAATCTATACGAAATTTGTAAAAACGAGTATACACTGTTTGACATGAAATAAGATAAAGAAGTCAATTATCTTGGTTGTAAACAAAAAAAGAGAAAATGACAATTTTATCTCGGAAAAAAAGAAAAAAACAAAAGAAAAGAAAAAGAAAAAGAAGAATGAGAAAAAAAAGAAAAAATGGAAGCTGGTGGACGCGGGGGAAATTATAGAAGGGTTTATAAATTTTGGGAAAAATTATAACTAAAGACTTGAAAATTTTAAGAATTATAAATTGGTCCCTGGTCAAGGGAATTTTTATAAATATGAAAAATTATAGTCAAAATGAAGCTCTTAATGAGTTAAGTCCAATGGAATATAGTACAAAAATTTATCAAGGTCAAAATAATATTTATTAGGTAATTAAAATTTAATATTGATATTTTACCCAATAAAAGTCAGTTTGCACTGCAAGAAGAGGCTATAGTAATTTAAGAAAAATTAGTGAGCCTTGCTAAAATATATTTTGCATCGAAATAATGATTTTGGACCAAAATTAATTATTGAATAATCTTGTACCAATTTAATGACAATATTAGCAAAAATACCCAATTGGTATGGGTAAATTTAATCGGTAAAAGATATTTTGAACCATTAAAATTTATGAAATAACTTTTGGCCAAAAAAAAGGGTGGAACACGTCTAATTTGCTGAAAAGGACATGAAGGGAATTTTTGAAAAAGCTTTTACTAAAAAGTAACCCAAGTTACTTTAATTATTAACTAAACTTACTTATTATTATTTATTTATCATTTTAAACCATCTTGGTCATCATCTTTGTCCATATTCACAATAGAAACAGTGAGAAAAGAGGTAGAGAAGTCGTGACTTAGTGGTAGCGAAAGAAAGAAGAGAAAATCACAAGCTTCATCCCAAAACTTCAATTTTAGGGTTAGTAAGCAGTCCAATTGAAAAGGGTTGTGAAATCAGTGGTTAATGGCATGATTTTATGATGCTATAGGATCCAAAAGAGTGTTAGAAGATCAAAGAAAGTTGTAAAGTTTGGAGACCATTGGAAAGCAAAAACGTAGTTAACTCACCTATGTATGCCTTTGTATTGCCATTGATGTTGCTTGGTTTGGATGATGTGTTTAATGTTTGAAATGTTATCTTGTGATGATTTGGCATTGTTGGTTGGATTGTTTGAAGGGTAATGTGACCTTGGATATGTCCAAATACAAGGGGAAGTGCTTCCCAAATTTTATAAAATAGTTGTGACAAAATAATTTGATTGCATGTTTGATGTGTTTTTAGATGAATACTTGCAATATATATGATAATATGTGTGCATGATGGTGGTTTCTACTGAGATTCTTTGAATATCACCCCCTTTCCAAATGTCTAACAAATTTTAGGGTCAAGTTATGGCAAGATTACCCAAGAAAGGAAAGGCAAGGAGAAGCAAGTTAATGTTCAAGATAATGATACTTAGGTTGATACTATTATATGAGATGTTATGTAAAATCTTATGGGATATGATCATACTATGTTTTCATGTTAATATGTTCCTCTAGGTTTTTTATGGAGTTTCATGTAAGATAAAGGCAAGTTATGGCTATGTATGTATATATTAGTGTGTATTTTGGTGGAAGAATACAAGAGACCTTTCTGAGCACTGTTGGGAATTTGAAGTATTGTATAGACCTTGATATGTTCAATGTATGAGAATTTTATATGTTTAAAAACTAGACATGTAGATTTCCATAGACATAAAGATCACTCAATTTGGAGTTGTGTATGATTTATGGTAATTTTTCAAAATTATGGTCAGAATTAGGAATTTTCTAAAATGACCATTGCGACAGTGAAAATTTTATGAATTTACTATACAAATTGGTCAAAATTTGCCCTATTAAATATTTTTTCCATGTAGATAATCTTTTAATCTATTTTTTGAGACTTGAATCACTTCAATATAATTTTTCATGATTTAGTTATAAATTTTCAAAATTTGTCGGGTAAAATAAGATTAACCAAAGGAATAGTATCCGAAAATGAAAAAAAATTGGTTTAAGTTATTTATGCAATCAAGTCTTTAATCATGTATTAATGGAGTTAAATGTAGTTTAATACATGGAAAAATTGGTCTTATCATGAGGTGTGATAGGATTCTTATAGATAATGAAAATCTCAAGTGGTAGCTTGAGGATTGGACTTTGGTCAAGTAGATTAGATCGAATTAGGATAAATTTTTGAGTCATTTCTTCCTTTACCTTGCATTTACCTTCACTCTCTCTGTGCTCTGTTTTTCTGCAAACTTCTACTATCACTGTAAACTTACATTTTTGCAGAAAAATTTTAAACTTCCTAATTCATCCACCTCTTGGGAAGCCAATAATCCTAACACAAAACACACCATCGAGGCCCAAAAACTCCTTTTGAGCTTTCACATACAACTAATTCGACTCACAGACACCTGTTCCAGTAGGAATGACCCTTACCGGGGTCTAAACCATTGTCACATACATTCCTCATCATCAACATTCTACTATAATCATCAGTACATCATTGCAATTATTATGATCCTCATACCAATCCAAACATACTATCATATACTTGGCACAATGTACACATAGACATTACACATACTACCATGACTTGAATAGTCCCACGTCCGAGACACTACGCCCTTGTCTTCTCCGGACTAGTGCTAGAACCTTTACCTGAAATGTTAGTTCATGGGAAAGGGGTATGAAACAAATTCTCAGTAATCACAAACAACATATAATAATTCACACAATAATGGACATGGTGCAATAATGCAAATATAATGGAATGCATGTTCTCCCTTGCACAAGGCTAGAACCACGAGCTGTCATCATAATAGGACATTTCGTATAGGTGACTTCCTTCAAATAGTTAGTAAAGAGTGATTTTGGGAAATCATTAAGCTCACCTTAAACTATGCACCAAGTCAAAGGTAACATTAATGGTCAGATCATGGTTCTCCTTTTCATTGACCACCGCGAATTAGTAGTGATTTTAAGGCAGATGTAGTCCACTGCCGTCTTGGTCTCCTGGCCATACGTGGTGATTTTATCATATCTCATAATATCATATATCATCACCACTACCTAATCCACCATTTCTCACAATGCCATGTGGTGATGTTCATGCCATATTGCTATATAATCATCATCTTCATGTTCCTTAATGTCATGCCATGGACTCATGTAATGTCACATCATCATCATATACAATCACCATCATAATCACCATCATCTACTATAATATCTAGCCATGTACATGCCACAATATATGGAAAAACCATACACACATACAAAAAAAATATCATGGTATTAATTGAAACATGCATATATACACATATATATACTAACATATAATACACACAATACAAACACTTGATTGCTTTAGATGGTCAATACCACACACACAATTCCATGAGCTTCTTGGATTGTCCAACATGATTTGTACTCCTCTGGTCAACCAAACAACCTCTATAATACCATAATATCTTAATTAACATAATATACAACTTGACCAAAATCTATAACTCAACCAATTATACTTAACTCATCATTTCATTAGCATAATCATATTCCAATAAACCCCAAACAACTATCCAAACATTATCCTATGACATGCAATTCAGATTTTCTACTCCCTCAAGCAATTCTAGCCCAGGGTTCCACTTAAACCCATCATAGTCCAACCAAAACTCATATCCAAGCATCATAAACACTAAATCACACCTCATTAACCCTATTTCATCCATTTTAATTGGTGGATTTTGGCCAAAACCAAAAATCCAACTATATATCCAAAACAATCCAACTCAAAACTAAAGAGAAATGGAAAGGGAGGATCAAGAACCACTTACCAACAATTTATCAAGCTCCTAGAGTCCGAAATTGATCTCTCTTGGTCGAATTTCTCAGCCCTAATGCAGTTCCTCTATTCTCCCTCTGTTTCTCTCTCGTTCTCTCTTGTTCAGCCGAACTAAAATGTTTCTGATTTAAACGATTCTGAAGTCTAGCTCTAAAAGCCCAAAATATCATAAAAACGTGTGAAAAATGTGTTTTTATGGACCTCTGTTGGTTGACCCAGCGCCGGGTGACTATAAATCAACAAATGTAGTGCCAGGTGCTTCTGAAAGTCAAAAAATAAAGAAATTCATGTTGACCTGGTGCTAGATGAGTTTGACCAAGCGCCGGGTGGATGCCAGGCTACAGATACTGCTCCATTCAGCTTCAGAAAGTCACTAGCTCATGTTGACAGTTTGAGCTTGATTTTCACCATGATAACATTGGAATTTAGGAAAACACAAAACATAAAAGTTATAGATCTATATCTTATATTTCCAACACATCTTAAATGACCTCAATCAAAGTTCATATGTGAGAGTTATGATAAAAAAATTGAAGGGTGTCAAAACTTTTCAGCATGAATGATCTATAACGTTTTTGCTTCGAATGCTTCCAAATGAGCCTATAACGCCATGAAACACAAAAATATGTGAAATCATGCTAAAATATATCAATATAAACATATTTAAATGTAATTTGAAGCTTAAATGTGGGTATTTTACATGTATAAAATAGACACATCAACAACCGCTAGCTCAAGGTCATGAGTAGGATGATTCTCTTCATGAGATTTCAACTACATTGAAGCATATGCCACAACTCTTCCCTGTTGCATTAATACACACCCTAGACCCTTCTTAGAGGTGTCCGTATAAACTTTGAAAAACTCGAATAGGTTAAGAATAATCAGTACTAGGGTGGATATCAAACAAACCTTCAGTTCTTGGAATGCTCTCTCACACCTGTCATCCCAAATGAAAAATCAATCCTTGCGGGTAAGTCTAGTTAAGGGTATAACAAGATGAGAGAATCCCTTGATGAACCTCCAGTAGTAACCAACCAACCCTAGAAAGCTATGAATTTTGGTCACTGACTGTGGTCTCTCCTAATTCAACAGTGCTTCTATTTTACTGGGATCCACCATTACTCCTTCATCAGAAATCACGTGGCCTAAGAATCTTACCTCTCGTAGCCAAAACTCACATTTACTAAGTTTGGCATGCAGTTGGTGATCCCGCAACTCTTGAAGCACAATCTAGAAATGGAGTGCATGCTCTTCCTCACTCTTGGAGTATATCAAAATATCATCAATGAATACTACCACAAACTTGTCTAGATATGGCTAGAATATTCTGTTAATATAATCCATGAAAAGTGCTGGGGTGTTGGTTAACCCGAAAGGCATCAAATGAAACTTATAATGCTTATATTGAGATTGAAATGTTGTTTTTGGCACATTCTCAGCACACACCCGAAGTTGATGGTATCCCAACCTCAAATCAATTTTAGAGAACACTGAGGTACTTGCTAATTGATCAATCAAATCATCGATCCAAGGCAAAGTATATTTGTTCTTGATTGTTAACCAATTTAACTGCCTATAATCGATGCACAACCTAAGACTGCCATCCTTTTTTTTAACAAATAACACTAGAGCTCCCCGAGGTGAGACACTTGGTCTGACAAAGCCCCTCTTCAATAAATCTTCAATTTGCTTCTTGAGTTCTTTTAGTTCAGATGGATGGTGTCATTCGATATGGAGTCTTAGAAATATGACTTGTCTTGGGCACCAAATCGATGGAAAACTCCAGCTCTCTTGGTGGTGGCAAGCTAGTGATCTCCTCTAAAAATAGATCAGGATATTCACATACAACTAGATACCTTTCTGTACCTCATTCTTCATTCACATTAACAGAGAAGAAAACCAGGAGCCCTTGAAACCCTTTCTGCGAGTACCTGTTGGTTTGGGCAAATGACAGATAAACATTTCCATCTCCTTCAAAATTAGGGACATTCATTGGCAATCACAGAATCTTTCGAGCACAGACAAGTATAACACTGTTTGCCTCCAACCAATCCATCCTAATGATAACGTCAATCTCTTGCAATGGTAGACAAATTAGATCTAGTGTAGTGCTTTAGTGTTCCAAATGAACCACACAATTCAAACAAGTTTAAGCAGTTCTTAATGAAACTCCGGGGGTGTGGAAACTGACAATTCAAAAGGTAACTCCATTCCCATAATACCTAATCTCTCAGCAAAATCGTAAGATATAAAGGAATACGATGCACCAGAATCAAACAATGCATGAATAGAGACACCATTAAGTTTAAGTATACCTTTAATCAAGTTGGGTGCTGCATCTGCTTCCTGTCTGGTTATTGTAAAAACTCTTCTGGGCATCATTGGCCTTCTCATTTCATTATCACGCCTTGCCTCACAACAATTCCTTGAGATATGTCCCGGTTTCCCACAATTATAGCAAATTAAACATGGTCGATCACCATGGTTCATCCCACATTGTGTGCATGGATTTGAGGCACTACCTGAATATTGAGATGGGGCTAAGTCTCTTCCTGCAAATTTACTCTGACTGGAGCTCCCTTGGTCAAAGCCTCCTTGATAAAATTGCCCTATGCCATACTGACCTCTATTAGACTGATCTCTACTAAACCTGCCTCTTCCTCTGCCCAAACAACCTCTATTTTGACAGCCTCTTCCTCCATTAGAATCACCACTACCACTACTAGATCCACTTCTTTTATTGACAGCTTTGGCAAGTCCTAGATGAGAAAAGGCTCAAATCATTGAATTTCTCTTCTCTTCCTCTACTTCCTACATTTTCCTAGAGAAAACACACGTCTTTGCACATAAGTCTTCAAAGGACACAAATTCAACCACTGATAGACGCTCCTTTTTTTTAGACGGGCTCCTTCAAACAAACGATGTGCCTTCCACCTGTGATCAAGATAATTTTTTAGAAAAGTAGAGTTTTTGGCTAAGTCCAGGAATTGATCAATATAATTATCCGCCGCCAAATTACCTTGTTGAAAAGCGAGAAACTCGTCCTCTTTTTGCATTATTAGGGCCGGAGGGAAGTAGTAAGCAAAGAACCTTTCTTTAAATTGTTCCCAAGTCATTGGAGCATTCATAATTCAAAACTTGGGAGAACACTCATCCACCAACGCTTAGCCTTCTTCTTAAGTTTAAACACCGCAAGTTACACTTTTTGTTTAGAAGTACAATCCATCATGCCAAATAGAGTCTCCAATTGATCGACCCAACTCTCAAATAATGTAGGGTCCATTGTACCTTCGAAAGCTGGGGAATTGAACTTCCGAAAGTCCTTCAGTTGGGAGGAGATGCCCCTTCTTTCAGTTCTTGGGGATCTCTTAGGTTCTACCTCATTCTCATCCTCATCATTATTGTCCTCTCCTACATTTAAGTCAACATACATGCTAGCCCCTTCATTCACATCACCATACTCTTGTCGATTCATTTGCTTTTGCAATCTATTCAATGTCTCCCCCTGTGTATTCAATCGATCACTTAAGCTTATCAATATCTCATGTATTTATCTCATCAACTTATTGTTACTCAGTCTCCCTCTGTGAGACATTTTCTTCTACATACAAGCAACAACATATTCAACTATATGGTTCTGGACTAGTATTGCAATAGGAATATACAAGTTTATGCAATTAAAATTGTGCCAAGTATTACCACAAGTAGAAACAATAGCTTGAATCATGGCTCTGATACCAAAATGTAACACCCTACACTAACACACCTTCAATTTTGACCAATTACTTCAAAAACTAAGCAAACAAGACCAGAACACCTCAACTTTAACTCCTAAAACATTAAAGTAGCGAAAAAACACCAAAAGGGAACCAAAACAGGCTGCGGTCGTGACCCGCTACAGTACCACTACGGCATCAGTCGGGTAGTAGCACTTGGCGCCGCGGTGCCAACATCAATTTCCATAACAGTAATTTGCTTATTTTTTGAAGAATTTTCGATACACATAACTTTTTGCCGACCTCCAATTGACCTGATTCCGATTTCTATATGTCACTCTTATCCCAATCTATCCATAAACACTAGTTTCACTCAAATCCATATCCATTTGGCAATTTAGGACACCTGACACCATTTTAGTTACCTTTTGACAAAAACTTGCCATAAGTCTCTTCTCATTGCCACCAAAACCAATTTGACCATGACAGACCTTTCACACAGGTTCTAATTGACTCAACTAACTTGTTTAAAGAGGTTTCACTTTAAAGGAATGATTCCTTTAAGATTTAACCCCCTTGAACCCCAAATTCACAGAATGTGCTACATTATGCCCAAATCACGCTATCCAGGCCCAAAACCTCCCTTTAGGCTTACACATACAACCAATTTGACTCACAGACACCTATTCCAACAAGAATGACCCATACCAAGGTCTAAACCATCTTCACATTCATTCCACATCAACAATATTCTACATCCAAACTCATCAGTACATCATTGCAATCATTATAATCCTCATACCAATCTAAACATACTATCTTACTTGGCATAATGAACACATAGACATTACACAAACTACCATGACTTGAATATTCCCACATCTGAGACACTACTCCCTTGTCTTCTCTAGACTAGTACTAAAACCTTCACCTGAAATATTAGTTCATGGGAAAGGGGTGTAAGAGAAAGTCTTAGTAACTGGGACAATCACAGGAAACATATAATAATTCACACAATAATGCACATGGTGCAACAATGCAAATGTTATGGAATGCATGTTCTTCCTCACACACGGCTAGAAAATGAGCTGTCATCACAATAGTACATTTCGTATAGGTGACTCTTTTCTAACAGTCAGCGAAGATTAATTTCGGGACATCACCAAGCTCACTTCATACAAGTGCACTCAGCCAAAGGTAACATTAATGCTTGGATAATGGCTCTCCTTCCACTTAACCACTGCAAATTAGTGTTGATTTTAGGGAAGGTGCAGTCCACTGCCATCTTGCTCTCTTGGCCATAAGATAGGATTTAACAACAGGAATCCCTTCCTTATTTCACCCATATCATATCTCACAATATCATATATCATCATCACTACCCAATCCACCATTTCTCACAACGTCATGTGGTAATGTTCATGCCATATTGCTATATAATCACCATCTTCATGTTCCTCAATGTCATGTTATAGACTCATGTAATGTCACATCATCATCATAATCACCATCATCTACTATAATGTCTAACCGTGTGCATACCATGATATGAGGAAAAACCATACACACACACACAACAATATCATGGTATAAATGGAAACATGCATATATTCACATATATATACTAACATATAATACACACAATACAAACACTTGGTTACTTTAGGTGGTCAATATCACACACACAATTCCACGAGCTTCTTGGATTGTCCAACATGATTTGTACTCCTCCGGTCAACTAAATAACCTCTATAATACCATAATATCTCAATTAACATAATATACAACTTGACCGAAATCCATAACTCAGCCAATTATACTTAACTCATCATTTCATTAGCATAATCATATTCCAATAAACCCCAAACAACTATCCAAACATTATCCTATGACATGCAATTCAGATTTTCTACTCCCTCAAGCAATTCTAGCCCAGGGTTCCACTTAAACCCATCATAGTCCAACCAAAACTCATATCCAAGCATCATAAACACTAAATCACACCTCATTAACCCTATTTCATCCATTTTAATTGGTGGATTTTGGCCAAAACCAAAAATCCAACTATATATCCAAAAAAATCCAACTCAAAACCAAAGAAAAATGGAAAGGGAGGATCAAGAACCACTTACCAACAATTTATCAAGCTCCTAGAGTCCGAAATTGATCTCTCTTGGTCGAATTTCCCAGCCTTAATGCAGCTCCTCTATTCTCCCTCTATTTCTCTCTCGTTCTCTCTTGCTTGGCCGAACTAAAATGTTTCTGATTTAAACGATTCTGAAGTCTAGCGTCGCGGCAGTAAGTAAGTTCGCCATGGCGTGAGACACTTTTGTCCTTAAAATTTTTCAAAGTTTCAGATCGTTCACCGTGGTGCCACTATTCCTTGAATCGATCTTCACCGACAGTTAGAAGGGAATCACTTATATGGTATGTATTATATTGTTACTAGCCCATGGCTCTAGCCCTGTATGAGGGTGAACATGTATATCATGTCATTTTGCATTGCATTGCACCGTATGCATATTTATGTAGACTGATGATATAGGTTGTTTGTGTTTGTGTTCCCGATTACTGAGACTTTGTCTCATTCCCCTATGACTAACATTTCAAGTGAAGACTCTAATACGAGTTCGGAGAAGACAAAGGAGTCATAGTCTCTCTAACATCGGGAATATCCAAGTTAATGGTAGTTGTGTTGTGGTCTATGTTATTAGTTGTGCCAAGTGGATAGTATGTCTATAATTGATACGAGGACAAGGATACTATGATGGTGATAGTTGTATGATGTTGATAATGATGAATGATATGTCATGATATCAATGATGATGTGATATGGATGTGTTCATGTATGGGTGTATGTGTATGATAATGATTTGGACTATGGTATGGGTCAATATTGTTGGAGCATGTTTATGAATTAGATTGGCCATATGTGGGTGCCCAAAGGGGGTTTTGGGGCCTAGTATATGTGTTTTGGGCATGTAACCCATTGTGTGGAATTTGGGCTAAAGAGAATCAAATCTCAGATGAGTGGTTCCTCTGGGATGAAATCTCCTTGGACAAATTGGTTAAGTCAAATAGGGCTCGTGTGAAAGTTTTCTAAGTGCCAAATTGATTTGTATGGCAATTGGGACTTGTATGTTTTGAGTTTTGGTTGAAAAGTGGTCAAAAAGATGTTGGATATCCAAATTCTTCATACAAAGATGGATTTGAATGAAATTAGTGTCTATGAGTAGATTGATATGAGAGTGACATGTAGGAATTGAAATCAGGTCAATTGAAGGTCAGAGCACAAAGTTGTGTCAGTCGAAAGTTTGCCCAAAAAATCAGCATTTTTGCTGATATAGATACTGATATGGGTGTTGTGGTGCTAGAAACCAGGCCACGGCACCAGTCCCCTCTATTTCAAAAATTTTTACAACCTGAGAGGTTCCACTCCGCGCGATACTGTTGAGGTCACGACGCCACGTTCTGATTTCCTTGTTCTGTTATTGTTTGGCTGGTTTTTGGGGTTTTAAGTGATGTACGAGGATTTGTTTTAGTAGGGTGTTGTATAATACACATATGAATAAGCTTCTAAATAAAAGTTTATAATAAATTTGTCGGATAGATTAATCAATTAGTTATATAAAATAGAGAAAAATGGGTAATTGTTATTTATTTTTTGAACTTCGGGTAAATGTAAATTTGTTTAAGAAAAAATTTACATTCAAAATCTTCATAAATGTACACTAAGGATATAGCTATTATAGATTTTCTCATGTGACTTACATAGTTACATTGAATAAGATCTCTTTATATGATATATGCAAAATAAACGGAAGGAAATGTTACATGCACTGGAGAAGGAATTAACGGGAATGATACGGCCAATTCATTTTGAATTTGAGAGTGAATTTTAGTTTTTTTATTTAATTGTAATTACTTTTATTCGTATATTTTTTAATTTATTTTGAAATAATTTTGCATTATATATAATCGTGAGCTACAGTTTTTTGAATAAATAAATAGAAGTGTCATTTACATTAGCCAAAATTACAAAAGGTTAAGTCATGGACTCATGATGGGAAAGACTTTGAAAAATTAATAATTCATAAGTGTGACCGATGATAACACCTTCTTCTCATAATGTTTATGTACATGTTTCCTCTTATATATAAAATATATAGAAATTTTCATATACATCTCTAAGCTTAAATTGTAATATGAAAAATTAAAGAATACTAAGTTTGAAGTTGAGTCAAGCTATATAATTCTTACTGTAATTTCCTTATCAACAATACATTCCTAGAAATATTTGATATGCTCTTTAAAGTTGTAAAGTCTTTGCTTATAATTCTCATTTCCTTTTCTTAAACATTTTATGGTACATCTAATATGCATCAAAACTAAATTGATATAGCAAGCTCTTAATTCTTAAATTACCAACCCAACAACTTCCACACACAGAAAAAATGTTACAACAGTACCTAAACATCAATTTCCCATATCAATTTAGAAGCCCCAAGTTTTCCAACATTCCTGAGGTTGAAAAGGAGAGAAAAATCAAGTTTTTTCCATATCAATCCTGCATCAAGATAAGACCAGAAAAATATTCATTGAAATACCTATCACATAATGAGCTTCTTGGCTTGAGATATCAGCTAGCTTCACACCCCCATTTTTCCTCTGTTTTAACTCCAGAACAGTGGCAGACTTGGTGAAGTGAAAGTCAGCCTCATGTACCCAAATACATCACACGAAACACATAGCAATTGAAAGGGAGATGAATGGTGCAACAAGAGGAATACAAGAGGTAGAAGAAAACACAGCATGAGGAAGAAAAAGAAAAGAAAAACAGTAGCTTACCTAGTCACGAACGGCAACTGGTTTGGGAAGGGAAAAGAACAATCGAAATGCACACGCACACCAACAACATTGGGTGGGCTATAGCAAGGAGGAAGAAAGAAGGAAAATGGCATAGAAATAGGGAGAGAAAAGGTGAGGCAACGATACATCTTCCTGCCCATCTCAAGCGATGGGCAGCCTGGCCATCTCCCAATGGTGATCGTTCACTTGATCTGATGGTCCATGCCATTCAGTAATTAACTTCCCTTATGAATGAATTGCAAGACTCTAGCCACCTCATTCTTTCTCCTTCATTGTCTCCTAACCGCGGATGGGGGCGTCTCCTGCCACCCGTGCCGTGGTAGGAAAAAATATCTTTTTTTTTATTTTATTCTATTTTATATTTTTTTTGCTTATACTATATAACTTTCTATTTTTATTTTAAAATACTTAAATTTAAAAAATAAAAACAGTACAATTTTATAGTTGGATGATTGTAAAAAAATTATTTTTTATTTTTAAACATAAATATTAAAAAAATGTAGGGGGAGGAGGGAGGCAGAATGGGGTTTGGGAGGAGAGACCCCAGCCCCTAACTGCCATCTTCTCCCCAGATCATTCCTTCCCCTTCAATCTCGTATTTTTTTCTCCTGATCACAACTAATCCATCACTCTCAAGCTATTTCCTTGACAGATTAACTGTTTTGCTAATTTGTTAGCTTTATTTTTTTTAATGTTTTCTGATGCTTTTTCAAAAGAAGTTCCTGCACTTTGTAGAAAAAATTAATATGGATATTGTGCAATTAAGTCATGGCCGATTAAAGCAAGTTGGAGTTGGAAATTAAGTTGAAGCCACGAATTTAGTTGGATACTGCAACTTTAAAGAAAGAACCTTTTTTCTGTAAGTCAAAAAAGAAAGAACCCATTATTGGGACCTTTCATGCTGAAATTTTCAGCCACGATTTCTTCTTAGTAATCTTGATTTGATTTAATTATTTGCTTTTATGTATTAAGGGTAATGTTTTCCCTCTCTTCTCCTACGGTGTTGTTTGCTCTTCGATGCCGTCACTCACTCCCACACCACAAGGTACTGGTAGCAGAGGCATGGCAGGAACCAATTCTCATCAAGGTTACAAATAATTGAAAATGGAAAGGGAAAACGAATCTTTCAACCATTTAAGTTTCACTCAATTTTCAATCTGGTCCCTATAATTTAAATTTTTTTCAATTCATTTGTTGAAGTTTGGACATAAATTAGATGGAGTTAAGCCACCCGGGAGCTTGAGGGATTTATTTTTTAACCATTGATACTCCAAGGATCAACCCATTAACCAACAAAAACTACAAGAACTGATTTGAAAAAATTTAAACTATATGGACCAGATTGAAGATTGAATGAAACTATAAGGACTAAAAAGATTCTTTTTCCAAAATTAAAAAATGTTAATGAGGGAATTTTGCAAAAAAAAAAAAGAAAAATAAAAAATAAAAGGAAAGAGGGAAAAAAGGGAAAGAAGGGATGATACTAGTAAGAGAATAAGAAGGCGAAGCTAATGACCAGAATAGGAGATTGACAGAAAAATTTAAAAAAAAAAATGAGAGCAAGGAAGAGAAGGCGAAAACATGCAACATGGTGCGTTGGATGCATCCAACAAATACAACTAAGAGATGGGCAGCCTGGGCAGGAAATCCAGACCATCAATACTTCCCTACGGAAGGAAGAAAGAAGTCGTTGATGAAGAAAGTGGGAGGCATGGGTGAAAGCTTTCCATGGTCTAGGTGTCGAACAAGTAATGGAGAGAGGAGGGATATTTTGTTTATGGGAAATGACAAAAAGTCCAATTCCTTGATATAAGGAGAAACGGTATTTTAGTGATTCCACAACTATTTACAAGATTAAAAATTTTTTTCAAGGTATCATATAAAAATTTGATCTCTAGACTCAATTACACATAAGGTACAATCCCCAATAATTATTAACTATTTACTTTATGCTCATCCACCAAAATTTATCTATCTATTATAGTTTTAATTTTTTTTGTATTAAAAGAATGAAATAAATAAAAAATTAACTTTTAGATCTACTAAATATATCTTTGATCTTCTTAAAATTATTAGTTTACTTTCTCATTTTTTATTTATTATTCTATTTTAGAAACTCTCTAATTTTGGGTCTTTACAACTTGTTCATGAAAGTGATTTAGGAGGCTTTTCTTATTGATTAGGTAATTTGTTAAGTGAAAATATTCTCGTTTATTCAATTTCACTGTTGGATTCTTCGTTTCATGAATAGTCAGATCTCGAAAGTTCATCTATTGCTTTTTCAAATCTCACAAATTACAAATAAGTTATTGGAGCTTCAATTTCCAATCTTTGTTTATGGAGCAAAGTTAGTTGAGAAACATTTACCTTTGTCCTTCATACATTGAGCCCCATGCATTTTATGGAACTTAAAAACAAGCTGTACAATTCATATCTTTGAAATATTGCAGCTTGCTAGAGCTTTTATAAATATATAGATATAGATACAAATTTCTAAGTTCTGTTTCTCCAAGCCAACTAAGTTTACTTTATTCAGATACACAATTAGTGAGAGATAACTGAGATACATTTTTGTGTGATAGATCACAAAACAAGAGGTTAGGCCTCCTGTTTATGGCTCACACAACTGCTTTTTGGATAATTTTACTAAAATGGATCATTTTGTTGTCTCACAATTTTTATCAAGCATTGACATGTAAATGTTGTCAATGATTGTAGTTTCCTGATTAATATACTTCAGCTAGTCATAGTCTGAAATAGATCAATAATATTGTTTGATGGCAATAAAAATGAAAATTTGATTCGTGTCCATTCAAATTACCCAATTGGTCACATCTTTCATAGCTACTTAATCTCTTTCTCTAGAACTTCCAGCCTGCGCTACTGGAGAGGATCTAAGTTTCCTAGTCTGTTACTGATGATGTCATTTGAATTCTCATACAAGATTTGAAAAATTGGTCAAAAATATGGGGTTTGGAAATATGGTGTTATGTTGAATGTTAATAAGATATTTGAGTTAGTATATAACAGTAATTAAACGTATGCTTTTTTCTCAAAAAAGAATAGCAAAATTTATAAATGTCAGCATAGGAGCATTTCTTGTGCAAATTTCTTGTGAAGACTGAGTTTCATTTAGCTGTAATACATGTAATTTAGAATGGCAAAAGCATTTTATTAACAACCTTTCCAATATGTTTAATCTCTAATCCATTGTATCAATTTGTGTTTCACTTCATGAGAGTAGTCACACAAAATCTAAATTCAACCTTTAATGCTTCCTTCTTATCATATATCATTTTCAAGCTTTTTGCTCAATCATGAATCCTTCCTCTACTGCTGAGTCAAGTTGGTTATATTCTGCATTCAGAATCTTCACAAGTGTTCTGCAATTGATGTTTAGTGTTGTTGATATGATTGTGAACCTCTTGGTCACCTTCCTTCCCCCACAACAGCAAGTATAAACCCATGATGACAATAACTGCTCCTATGATGCTGAAGAAAGGGCTCATGTGAGTACATATTAATTTTGGATAAATTGATTCGTTTATAATTCTCATTTTCAGAAGTTTTTTGAATGGATCTTCTATGATCATATGCATGATGCAGTTGAAAAGAGGAATACTAAAGAATTTCTAATGCTAGAAATTGTTTAGTCCCACTCCCTTCATTCTATCTCTCTCCAATTGTTCATGGTACATTATCTCTACAAACATTGTCATATTAATTGGACATAGACACACCTGTTATAAAATTCTAAGCAAGAGACATGATCATTTGTATCTTAATATAGTTAAACTTTAGAGTAAATTAAATTACCATTTCAAAACTTACAATTTAGCCCCTCTTGTCTTAATTTATGTTTAGAACTTCGAGATTGGTTTGTTTGTGGTTGGTATAGTGGTAGTTGAACCATACAGGTCATTATTTGATTTGGATGGTCCAAATCTATTGGTGCAGTAACAATACCACTGTACTACTATAAAGTAACAAAAGACAATGTGTACTGAAACTTCTTGTGATTCTGAAACATTTTTCTTATGCCCCGTAATTGTGAAATGAATTACACTGATGCCCTTTATTTTCATTACATTAACTTGATGTTTTAGTGAGGTTTGATATATTGAATTAAGCTGTTGGGATTTCTAGGAAGAAACAACTATGTCAACATAGGAGAGAGTTATGTATAAATTCAAATTCAAAGAGATAAGAGTGTATGCTTTAAAACCTTATAGGAAGTGAATGCAGTTTACTGTTGAATTTAAAAGCAACTACGACAGTTTGAAAGCTATGTTGCAACCACATTTAAGTTAATAAGATGGAGAAATGGATTATTAGTTGTAATTCACTAGGTTCATTTTCCATGAAAAAATCAAAATGATGAGACATGGATTGTTACGTACCTGCCCAAATGAAGTTTCTCACCAAAGACAAAGTATGCTAAAATTGCCACTAGTATTGTAGAGATTGGGTTAAACATTGTGATAAAAACTGGACCTTTCTGCTCTATGCACCATAGTTGAATGAAGATTATCAACCCAGAGATGACAATTCCCTGCCATTAATCATTAGTAATAATGATTCATCTCATTTTAGATTTTGTTCCTCTGTATTGAGATACTTCTACACACCAAACTAAACTATGAATGAAGAGATATGTAAACATGTCAAGCACATTTTTCAAAAAGTTTTAGATCCCCTCCCTGAATTATAAAGATTAGATTCTTAACAAATCTATCCCAAACCTTGGTCAAAAGTTGATTTGCCTGACCCAAACAAGGCGAAGTAGCTCAAGTACATGTGGATCTAGTCTAAATTGCCTACCCTAATTGATTGGGGTAAAAATGTATAGCATGAAATAAAACAAAAATAAACTGAGAGATGTAAGGTCAAGTAACTTCCAAAACTGTTGGATTGTTATGCTTACCCCATAAATGGTGGACCAGAGGTCAATATTAAACCCTATGGCCCAAGCTGATGGGTTATGTTCTATTATCACTGTGAAAATAGCTGATTGTGCTGCTCCAACAACACACATCCAGATAGTGAGTGATAGTTGAGCAGGGTATCTTCTCAAAGTCACTGCCTGCAATTGTAGTATGCTTCATTACAAGTTTTAAACAAACTAGAGGTAAGCTCCATGCATTATTAAAGTCTAAGATGAGTCATATTGTTGATGGTTAATGAATAATGTGATTTCCTATAAATAACAAATATATATATATAATAATGTAATAATGTAACTTAGGCCATTCAATTTAGATATGAACTATCCAAATAAGATGTACATACCTTACACATCTATAGGGATATGCAAGGAATCCAATTTAATAAAAAGTTCATCAATTGATATTCACGTGATTTATTTTTGTTAAAATTAAAAATATCTCATGAAAAAGTAGAAAGACACACTTTGAGCCAAAACAACCAAATTTCTTTTGACACTACACCATAGTTTACCACTATTCTATATTATACTACTAAAAGAAAGCTTACTAAATTCTTCAAAGACTTCACTAGAAAAAAAAAAAGGGATAAGTTTGTCTGAGAATTTCCAAATATACTAAGGCAAGAGAAGCAATAGGAATTGAAACTATTGCATAAGACATTCAAACACAAAATCAATATTATATGAGAAAGGTAAGGTGACAACCTGCATGATGTACCAAATAGACCATGTGATGCAGCTTGCAACTGTAAGAATTGAACCCTTAAGCCAGCTTTTGTGGATCGGAGCTCTGTTCCCATGAATCTGAACCAGAGGATGCCACAAATTCCTTATGATAGGTCCTTTGTATAGTGTCATGATCATTACACCAGCTAATGATACCAAGGTCCCAAGAACCTTTGCTGCATCACGAGGATGAAGAATATCAAGAACTTCCAACCTGCATTGAACTCAAAGATTAGAGGCTAAGATGATGAAAATGCAAATGGTTATTATGATTTGTACTAAAAAAATTCCCAAGATGGTGCTGATAGAAAAAATATCTGTTCCTTAGATTGCTTATCTCGTTTGGTGGTTATCCATCTTTGAGAAGATTAGTTTTTCCTTTGTTTTTGGCCAAGAGATGATTAGTTAATTAGCTCTTTTGTGAAATAATCTTTTTTTGTGTTGGTGATGAAAATAAAAGTAAAGGTAAGTTATTCCAAGACCATTAACCAGGACACAAATGGTACTTCAAAGATTACAGGGGATAGGACAAAGCATGTCTGTTGATATCTTTAACAGAATAGGGTTCAATTTTCATTGCAGAAAAGAGAATATATGCAGTGTCTATAATCCCCTTCTTGTTATTATTCTTTCTTTTTTAGTGCCTTTTTCTTCTACCAAAGGGCATGATTGTACTTTTTCATTTACAAAATAACTTTTTATCTTATTTTTATTTTACTTCATTTTATTCTATGTATCAAACAAGTTTGCCTAAAATGCATGGAATAAAAATGAAAATGGAATGAAAAATATCACTTTTTAGATGAAAAAGAAGTTACGAAACCTGAGTGCCACAGCAATGATGAAGGTGATGGAAGCTATGGTGTTGACCATGGAAGCAACAAAGGTTGGAGAAGTATATCTCAGGCTTGCAAAGTACATGTTCAGAGTCAAACTTACCCTGAAATTCATGAACAAAATTTACAGATTAAATATCTATACATTCCCATATTATTATGTAGAAACATTCATTTTCTTGGTCCTTACCCCAGCAGAGAAAGCACAAAAATTTCCAGGAAAAGAGCCAGTGTCATCTTTGGCCTCATTTTTCTGAAACAAATAACCAAACTTCTACTGTCAAACTTCGGATAAACTAGGTAGGACCCATGCTTTTTACGGAATTCAAGAAAGAAATGAACACAAAAGGTAAAGAGGATTTGCAACTCATCATATTGTGAATAGTGATTTTTTCCCTAGGTGAACATCTGATACAACCAACTAATCTTGAGTCAAGTCATGTCAAATCACAAAGAGGAATTAAAGGTCTTCCAGCATAGATTTGGAATTATCAACTTGTGAATAGTGAATCAAAATATCCATAAAATTTATAGCAAATCGCACTCTTCACAGGCTGTGAACAGTGGGGCATGCTTCTTTGAACTACTTGCAATGCATGAGTTTCAAAATCTAGTTATCTTTCAAATCATTTTAGTGCATGTGTGATATTTTGCACAAGAGAAATGCAAAGTTACCCCTCTAGAAAGTAAGCAAAAGGGAACATGACAAGGCCAGCCACAATATGCCTGTAGGTCACATAAACAAAGGGGTTCATCCCATGGTTGAAGGAAGCCTCAGTGATGAAGTACAAGAAGGTATAGCCAATCTGGGCTGAAACCATGAGCAGGTGTGGCTTGAACTTCTTGTATACACCAAAATCAAAACTCCTTTTCTGCTCCATAAGAGTAAGAGTACTTCTCTTTCTCACTTGTTCACGGGCTTGCTCTCAAGAAAAAGTACAAGAGATGCTTCTGTAATATAGAAGATGATGCTGATGGAATGAATGAATGTGATTCTCAAATTCCTAAGTCATGGTGGTGGTGTCCTGTTCTTGATTAAATTCCCATTGAATATATGCACTGAAATCTTTCAAGTACGTAAGAGGTAATAGACATATGAAAAATCAGTGAGATTCTCTTTGTTTAGTTGTGATTAGAGTGTTAGAATTTAATTTTTTCAAGTTTCTCTAATTTTTCCTTTAATACTCTTTTTTTAAAAAATAAAGTAAGATATAGAATAAAAGCTGTCAACTGTGAACTTAAAAAATATGATAAAAATTAAAAAAAAAATTGAAATTTAGACTGTCCAAATGTAATATAAACGGGTCAATATATGTGCTCTTCTATTGCTAGTTAGAGAATAGTTTTTTTTTTTTGGCCAAGCGAAGAGTTGAATCTTATGACATAAATACAACATATATAATTTTCACGATTGTTGATTAATTGTTGATTGCGCCACGAGCAAATATTTTATAAAGAATTAGATACTCTTTATTGTGAATTGTATAAAATACTTGAAATTTAAGCAATGAATCATACTATACATTTATATTTATATTAATACTTATATTTAAATTAATTTATATTAATTGATAATGGCATGCCGCTATATTGGACTACAGAGTGGCATCAGATTCGTATGTGAATGTGTGGGGACAAATGGGTTATCAGATTTTGTTTATTTTTTATTTAGATCACTTTAAATTAATTAGGCTCAGAAGTTAGAATTGAAAAGAATCCATTTGAAATGAAATTATTTAAAAATCTCATAAAAAGTTGCAGGATTTGCGCACTAGACCAAACCAGATTCTCAAGTGCCAATATATGACATGAACTCTTTTATTTTAAATATTACAAAATCATGGTTAGTGATTTGCGAATAATTCCCAACAAATTAAAAGTATCTTTATTTTTAAGAGTGCTTTTTAAAGCGAAAAACACTAAATCCTACTTTTTGAGAAGAATTGATGTCAATTTGGATCTTGTTTGGCAAAAGTGGCTGCAGGACTATTTAGATTTGATTTAAAATATTTAGATTTTACTATTTTTAAATAAAATAAAATATAGAATGAAAATAAATTTTTATTGTAAAAAATGATAATTGAAAAAGAAGTTGAATTTAAACCTTATTGATAAAATTTAAACTATTATCATGTATAAAAAAAAATTAACTATTACAAACTACGATTCAGTCCAATGCATAAAAACTTAATATCTTTTTAATAAATTTTCGAGTTTACATTTTATTTCCATAGCAATTTACGCTCTATATGATTAGAGAACTCCGGGAGCAATGATCCGTTACAAGTTCTTGATACTTAAACTAACAAATTCAGTCATTTATTTATTCATATTAATTCCTTTATCTGCCCAAATTTTTTTTTAAATTGCCTTAAAAAAAGTGCTCTAAACTTTACAGTTTAATGGGATTAGTGTACGTTGCAGAATAAGACAAATGGCGCCCCTTCATTGAATTGGAAGCTTAATTTAAAAATTAAAAAAAGCGGCTGAAGTATTTGTAATTCTCCGGAATTTTTAAGTCAATTACAAGTCACCTCACTAACATTTCAACGTTTACAATCAACTCCCTTAAACTTTTACTTTTTGATCATGAATCCCTTGGTTGTTGGTATTTCTGTTATCTCACCGACGGAAATGATCATGTCATATTAATGAGAACACATGGCAGCTTCTATGGAATATAGAAAATTTGTATGATTTTCTCTTATATATTAAGTGGAGAGCCAAAAAACATACTAGTTTCGTTACTTCCCAATCTCAAAAGCATGACATAAAATAATGGACGTCAACTTCCATATTTGCACGGTTAGAGGGCTTTTTAATCTTCAAGTTATAGCTATGACTTTAGATTTTAAGTAAACAAGTTTAGGAGAGAGAGAGAGCGGTGTAATATTATCAGAGGAAGAAAAGGGGAGCAATAAAAGAAAGAATGGCAGTGTACTTTTTTTTTATGAAAAACAAGAGGAACTAAGTCTCAAATTACACAGAAAAACTAGTGGGAGCTAGAGCTCCAGGTGCATCGTAAAGTACAAGAGTTCTCACACAGAGGGAAACTATATCAAAGAAAGTGAAATGAGATTCACTAAATCTGTCATAGTTAGCAACCATATCAGTAGGACGATTGGCCTCTCTTAGAGCATAAGAGATTATGATATCATAGTCTCTATCAACCAATTTGAGGGCTACATATGCAATAGATGGAAGGCATTTATTAGTTGACCTTTCATGTAAGATCTTGACAGTGGTCTAGGAGTCAGATTCAACTATGACTTTCTTTAGGCCAATATCCCAACATACTTTCGAACCATCAACAACTCCCTAGATTTCTACTTCATTAATGGAGCAAAATCCCAAGAATCTAGTAACGCCTCCAAGCCAATGTCCTTCATGATCTCTAATCACACCCGCACAAGTAGTTGTATCACCTGTCACTACAACTGATCCATTACTATTCAACTTATACAATCCCACATGTGGTGGTTGCTAACAATTGTTAATAGTAGGATACTTCAAAAAATGAAAAGGTTGAGATTCTTGGAAATTCATACAAAACTTCAAATAAAGCATTAAGATAGTTTGAGCAGGATTGTGTGGTCTAGCAAAATTCTCATCAAAAACATTGTTATCTCTATTTTTATGACTTGTTATAAAATAAATAAAAAATAAGAAACGAAACGAGTTGAAATTGTTATATATTCGGACTTTAGAAGAAATTAATTTCTCATCTAATTTTCAAAAGTTATATTTGGTCTTTAATTGGAATTAATTTTTCATAAAGAGCTCAGCAGAAATTAATTTCAGAACTTACCTCAGAAGGTATACAATATACCACTTAAATGGAAATCCATCCCTAGCTGAACGTAATAGTATAAGTATTGAGTAGCCGGGAGATTTAGGTTAAGAGATAGATCAGTTTGAAAGTCAATGGGAATAGTGAAAAAAAAATAATAAAAATTAGTCTTTAGGTAAAATTATAAGAAATTCCCAAAAGAATGGAAAATTACATTTTTACTTGGCTTAGGGGCAAAACGGTTATTTTTCAAATTAGAAGTAAAATGTAAATATTGTATTTATGTCCCAAGAAAAAATGTTGATATCGTAAAATATATAAGGAACTAAAAAAAATAAAGAGATGCTATTAAGTGTGAAGAAATGTAAAGATGTTATTTTTTTCCGGTTATATGGAAAAATGAGAAAATTATTTTTTGACCCTAAGAAATAAAATATTTTTGAAACTTGGTCCCTCAAGCTAAAGGAAATGAGCAAGGAAGTGATGATTAGCTTGGTTTTTCAAGTTATACTGCCATGATATGAGACTATGTACCAATTAATGTATGAGGTATAGATTCTGTAATTATGTATGTTTATATTTCCTTAAGCTCTCCTATCATGTAATGTGTGAAATTGGAGCAATGAATATTGATGTATTATGTCTATGAAGCTTATTATATGAGATATGACATGATTATGTACAGAGAAACTCTGTTCGAAACAGGTCCATTAGTAATATAATTTATATGTCCTATGTAACAACCTTCATTACATTATCTCGAATTTAGTCTCTAGCTAACAAACTGCAATTGATGATGTGTACAGGACCAGAGGAACCAGGGTGCAAAAAAGATTATAGTGGAGGCAGAGATGCTTCACGCTGTAACAAGACACAAGGTCGCTGCAGTGAATAAGCTTCAACTTTGGCAAATTTTTTTGGATAAAAAAGGCTTCACATTGCGACAAACTTATCTGCAATTAGTGACCAAAATTTATAGCTTTCTGGGATTGGCTAGTTACTATCGGAGGTTCATTAAGGGATTCTTTCAGCTTGTTATGCCTTTGACAAGACTCACCCACAAGGATCGATCTTTCATTTGAGATGATAGGTGTGAGAGAGCATTCCAACAACTTAAGGTTCGTCTTATGTCCACCCCAGTGCTGATTACCGCTAACCCATTTGAGCTATTCATAGTTTATACAAAAGCCTCTAAGAAGGGTCTAGCGTGTCTATTAATACAACAGGAAAGAGTTGTGGCGTATGCTTCAAGGCAGTTGAAACCTCATGAAGAGAACTATTCTACTCGTGACCTTGAGCTAGCAGCTGTAGCGTTTGCTTTGAAGTTATGGAGGCATCATCTATATGGCGCTCAGTTTGGGCATTTAGTGATCATGAAAGTCTGAATTATCTTTTTTACTAGAAGGAGTTAAACATGAGACAAAGGAAATGATGGGTAGAATTCTTGAAAGATTATGAATTTGCTTTGAAGTATCATCCTGGGAAGGCCAATGTAGTGGCGAATGCGCTAAGCAGAAAGTCGACCCATATAGCCATAATGATGATGAGGGAATGATAGTTGCTAGAAAGCCTGAGAGATATGAAGTTATCCATCAATGTACACCTTGGAGTTCTAGTAATGGGATCTATTAATGTATCAAGTGATTTATCAAGAAACCTTTGCTATGCTTAGTTGGAGGATAACTTTTTTTTAGGCATTCAGGAACGAATTGAAATGGCAAAAACTCTGGACTTCGATATCTTGGAGGATGGTATTATCTGGAACCATGATCAAATTTGTGTGTCAAATGTTGCGAGATTGCGAGAAATTATTCTAGAGGAAGCTTACAAGAGCCAATACACTATTCACTCAGGTACCACTAAGATGTACCAAGATTTGAAGTGAGGATACTGGTGGCCAGGCATGGAAAAAGACATCAGAAAATATGTGGCAAGATGTTTAATTTGTCAAAAGGTGAAAATTGAACACCAATTGCCAGTAGGTTTGTTGCAATCTCTGGAAATTCCTAAGTGGAAATGGGCTAGCATCTCCATGGATTTCATGATAGGATTGCCAAGGACCTCTTCAGGACACGATGCAATATAAGTAATTGTAGATAGATTGGTGAAATCAGCCCATTTTCTTCCGATTCGGTAGGCCATTTCAATGGAAAAGTTGGCCCAATTGTATATAAATGAGATCATGAGATTACATGGGATTTCAATGAATATTGTGTTAGATAGAGATCCTAGGTTTACATCCAGGTTCTGGAAATCCCTTATAAAGGCTATGGGAATGAAGTTGAATGTCAATATTGCTTATCATCCTCAATCTGATGGGCAAACAGAAAGAACAATTCAAACTTTGGAAGACATGCTTTGGGCTTGTATTCTAAAGCAAAGGCAATTAGGATCAATACCTGTCGTTGGTCGAGTTTGCCTACAATAATAGTTACAACTCAAGTTTCCAAATGGCACCGTATGAAGCATTTTATGGCAAAAAATATAGATCACCATTATGTTGGGTTAAACTTCATGAGTGAAGTCTATTTGGTCCAAATATTGTGGATCAAACCTCTAAACAAATAAAGAGTATTTGTAGAAGCTTTTGACTGCTCAAAGTCGGCAAAAGAGTTATGCAGATAGAAGGAGGAGACCATTGGAGTTTGATGCTAAAGACCATGTATTTTTGAAGGTCACTCCTACTACCGGTGTTAGGAAATCAATTCGAGCGAAGAAGCATACTCCGCGGGATATAGGTCCATATAAAATTTTAGAGCAAATTGGGCTAGTTGGGTATCGAGTGGAGCTACTACCTAATCTTGTAGGATTACATGATGTTTTCCACGTGTCTCAGCTCAAGAAATATCATTCAGATCCGTCTCATATAATTGATGATGAGGAAGTTCAAGTACGAGAGGATTTGATTTTTGAAGTCACGCCACTGCAAATTCCCAATGTGATGGTGAAACAACTGAGGAATAAAACTATCAAATTAGTAAAAGTGCTATAGAGCGGCCTAACATCCAATGATGTTACGTGGGAGACAGAAGAATCTATGCAAAGGAGGTATCCTAAGATTTTTGCCTAAGGTAAGAATTTGAAATGTCGAGGACAAAATTCGTATGAGTAGGGGAGAATATAAGAACCCTTATTACATTATCTTAAACTTAGTCTTTACCTAACAAAGTGCAATTGATGATGTATGCAAGACCAGAGAAGCCTGGGTGGAGAAAAGATTATAGTAGAGGCAGAGAAGCTCCCCGCAACAGTAATACACAGGGCCACTGTGGTGAACAAGCTTCAACTTTGGAAAATTTTTTGGACAAAAGGGGCTTCACACCGTGGTGAACTTATCTGCCACCATGGTGCTAAACCTCATACTTTTATAAATCAGAAGCATATCAAACGAATGAAGCAGAAAGAAACAGAGGGAGAACCGAAGGAGCTATGTTAAGGTTCGAGAAATCCAAACTTTGGGGGTAATTTTCAGACTCTGGGACCTTCGATATTGGTTGGTACGTGATCCTTGCTGGTCCTTCTCCATTTTCTTAATTTTCAGTTATATATTGGGATTTTTCATTTTGGTCAAAATCTACAGATTAAAATGGATGTAATAGGATTAAAGAAGTGTTATCTAGTTTTAATGATACTTGGGTTCAAGTTTTGAATGGATAATGATCCTTGTTGATTGTAGACATTATGACATTATAGAGGTTGTTTGGTTGATCGGAGGAGTACAAGTCATGGTTGGCAATCCGAGAAGCTTGTGGGATCCACATGTATGGAATTGACAACTTAAGGTAACCAAGTGTCTATATTGTATGTATTACATGTTAGTATATATATGTATATATATGCATGTTTCTGTTCATACCATGATATTGTTATGTGTGTGTATGGTTATTATATATATCGTGGTATGCACGTGGCTAGACGATATAATAGATGATGATAATTATGATGATGATGATTATATATGATGGTGATGTGACATTACATGATTTCATAGCTTGACATTGAGAAACATGACAATGAGTATATAGTGATATGGCATGAACACCACGACTACATGAACATTGTGAGGAAAGGTGGATCGGGTGATGATGATGATTTATATGATGATATATGATATGGTGAAATAAGGAAGGGATCCTTATCATTAAATCCTCTCCTACGGACAAGAGAGCTAGTTGTTAGTGGATTGCATCTTCCCTAAATCATTACCAATTCACGGTGGTCCAGGGAAATGAGAGACGGGTTACATTAGTGTAAGATGGGCTTGGTGATGTCCCGAAATCAGTCTTCACTAATTGTTGGAAAGGAATCATCTATTTGAATGTTTTGTGATGATGACAGCTCGTGGTTTTAACCGTGTATGAGGGAGAACATGAATACCATTCATTTTCATTTCAATGCACTATATGCACGATTGTGTGGATTATTATATATGTTGCTTGTGGTTGTTTCCGGTTACTAAGACCTTGTCTCACACCCCTTCTTGTGATTAACTCTACATGTGAAGGCTCTGGCATTAGTTTGAAAAAGACAAGGGAATTGTAGTCACTTCAGCTTAGGGAATCTTAAAGTCATCGGTGGTGTGTGTAATGTTTATGTCATATGTTGTGCCAAGTAAGATAGTATGTTTGTATTGGTATGAGAATCATGATGATTCTAATGATGTTAATGATTATGTATTTTGGATGATGACATAGATGATATATGATAGTTACATAATGTCTATGTCCTGGATTGGCCATGTGTGTGAGTCCAGAGTGGATTTGGGTGTTGTTAGTGTATATTTGGGCATATAGCCTATTATGTGAATTTGGTGTTCAATGTAACAACCCCCATTACATTATCCCTAACTTAGTCCTTAGGTAACCAAGTATAATTGGCATTGTGTGGAGAACCGGAGGGCCAGGACGGAGGAAAGAATTAAAGTAGAGAAAAATGAGCTCTACGTCGTAGCAAGAAGCAGGGCCGCCATGACGAGCGAGCTACGATTTTTGGAAATTCTTCAGTCCGAGAGCATCTACACCGCAGCCAACTAACTAGAACTGCTGCGAGAATCGAGAAATCATTATAGACCAAAAACATTTTAGTCGGACCAACAAAAGGAAAACAGAGGAAAAAAGAAGAAGCTCTGCTAGGGTTTGTGATCTTCGGCCATTGGGAGTGATTTTCGGCCTCCAGGAGGTTGGATTTTGGTTGTGAGTGATCTCTACTCCTCTTTCTCCATTTTTCTTCGATTTTGAGTTGGATATTTCGAGGATATGTTGGGATTTGTGCTTTTGGCCAAAATCCACCGATTAAAATAGATAAAATGGGATTAATGGAGTGTGATTTAGTGTTTATGAAGTTTGGGTGTGAGTTTTAGAGGGAGTATGCATGATTTGAGCTTAACCCTAGGTTGAACTTATTAGAAGGAGTACGAAATCTGAGGTGTGTGTGATTAATTAGAGTTTAAATAGGTCGTAAAAGCTCAATGATGCTTGAAAGTGGTGTTGGAACCTCGGGTTAAATCTAATTGATTGAATTGTGGAATTTGGATAATTGTGCTATATGCTAACTAAAGGTATTATGGTATTGTAGAGGTTATTTGGTTAACTGAAAGGGGTATAAGAGTGTTGGACATCCCAAGAAGTTTATTTAATCCACACGTGTGTGGCATTAACAACTAGAGGTTACCGGGTGGTTGTATTGTTTGTATTTTGTGTTATTATATATATGTGTATATATGTATGTTTCTGTTCATACCACAATATTGATGTGTGTATATGGTTTTCTATATATAGTGGTATGCACATGGCTAGACACATAGGGTATGATGATTATGATGATGATCAGAGATAATGATGATATGAAATTACATGATGCATAGCATGATATGAGAACATGATGATGATGATTATACGATGATATAGCATGAACATCACCACATGGTATTGTGAGATGTATGGTGATCGAGTGGTGATAACGATATGATATATGATGATATATGATTAAGGAGGATAAGGATGGAATATATATATGTGTGTGTGTGTGTTTAGGAAGGATAAGGATGAGATCCCTATAACTAAATCTCCTCTTATGGTCAGGAGGGAAAGGCTGGCAGTAGACTGCACCTTCCCTAAATCACCACCAATTCAAGGTGGAAAAGGGGAAGGAGAGCCACGGTCTGAGCTCTAGTGTAACCTTTGGCCGGGTTGCATTAGGATAAGGTGAGCTTGGTCATGTCCCGAAATTAGTCTTCACCGACTGTTGGAAGGGAGTTACCTATACAAAATATCTTGTTATGATGACAGCTCCTGGTTCTAGTTGTGTGCGAGGGAGACATACATTCCATTTCACATTGCATTGATGGTATTATTGTGTGAGTTATATATATGTACTTGTGGTTGCCCCTGGTTACTGAGGCATTGTCTCACATCCCTTTCCCATGAACTAACATTTCAGGTGAAGGTTATGGCATTAGTTCGGAGAAGACAAGGGTATAGAGTACCGGACATGGGAATATCAAGTCTTTGTAGCACATATGTGTATTGTCTATGTATGTTGTGCTAAGTAGGATAGTATGATTGTGATGGATGTATGTTAAGGTTGACGACCGATATGAATGATGTAGTATGTATGCTTAAGTATGGTGAATGAATGTGTGGTGGAGTTTATATAGGTCATGTATGGTTGATGTATGTATTTGTGGGGTGAATTGGTCACATATATGAGCCCAGAGTAAACTTGGGCCTTGTTGGTGTATTTTGGGGCAAATAGCCCATTATGTCAATTTGGAGTTCAAGGGGGTCAAATCTCAAAGCAGTGGTTCTTTTAAGGTGAAACCTTCTTGGACAAGTCAATTAAGTCAATTAGGACCTATGTAAATAGTCCCAAATAGTCGAATTGCCCTTCATGGCAAGAGTTTTGGTCAAAAAGTTTTTGACCAAAACAGTGTCAGCTGTTCAAAATCTCCATACGGAGATAGATTGAAGTGAAAGTGGTGTCTACGGATAGATGAAGACGAGATTGACTTGTAGGAGTTAGAATCAGGTTAATTGGAGGTCAAAGCATGAAGTTATGCGTGTCAGAAATTCACCCTGGGACTTTGGAAATTTGCTGGTATAAAATCAGCAGCGAGCACCATGGTGCCAACCCCTCTGTTTGGTTTTCTCTGGTACCCAAGAGCACCAAAGTCATAACGATACTATAGTAGCTACAGCCCTACAGCCTATTTCTGCTGTTCTGATGTTTCTCGGGGTGTCTTGTGGCGTTTTCCACTGCTTTGATGTTTTAGAAGGTAAATTTAAGATGTTTGGGCTGTGTTTCATTAGTGTTTAAAGTGTTTGGTCAAGTTATGAGATGTTCTAGTGTAAGGTGTTACATTCAAGGGGGTCAAATCCTGAAGGAGTGGTTCTTTTAAGGTGAAATCTCTTTAGACAAGTTGGTTGAGTCGATTAGGACCTGCATGAATGGTCCATGATGATCAAATTATCTTTGGTGGTAATTGGAGGAGGTTTATGGTGAGTTTTGGTAAAGAAAGTGGTCAAAACGGTGTCAGGTGTCCAAAATCTTCATACGAAGCCAGAATTTGTTCGAATGATTATTTTTATTAAAAAAAATTAGAAGATACAGTTGAAAACAAAAAACATTAACCTGTATTGGCCAAAAAAAAAGGAAAGTATTAACCTTTAAAAGACCAAACTAAGGGAAAAGTGATATTTTAATAATTAAATCGCTCTATTTTTAAACTGATATATATTTTCAATTATTTCTCCTAATGAAAAATCCCTTCAATTGTTACAACACATATGACTAGGCTTCTAAATATTTCCTTCATTTTAAAATAATTATCATTTTATAATTTTTAAGAGCGTATTAATTAAATTAGAACAAATTTTCCCTTCAATAATAATAAAGGAAATGTTATGCACTAGAGAAGGAATTAATCGGAATGAAATAACCAAGTCATTTTTTAATTTTAGGGAAAAGGGTATCTTAGTCTTTTTATCTAATTAAAATTATTTTTATTTTTTTATATTTATCTTTTTTTGTGAGCATCAAGGGTATTAAATATACTAATTGTTGGCACTATTTTGTTAGTGAGTCAAGCCCCATAGGTTTTTCGTTGGTTCAAAAGGTCTGAGAGGTCCAGAACTTAGCAAATAAGGTCAAAACACAGAAGTTGGCACCAAGCACCCACAACCCACTATGTGAGATTTTAAGGCATGCTCCCATGCATACGTAACAGAAAATGAGGGCATGATGGAGAAAACTCTAGGACATGTAAACACATCTGAAAAATGGGAAAATGACAGCATCTTCATACACATATAAATACAAACTGAGCCACAAAAGAAGATACACGCACATTGTCACCAATCAAACTCAAATTATCACATTACAATTATAGCCTCTATCCCATCACCCTAGCGAGAACCACCTCCATGATGTTACTTTTTATTGTATTTTAGTTTTATGAATTATTTGATCAGATTTTTGAGATTCAAGGTGAACTAAGGCTCACACAACACTAGCAGATAATTCTCTCTTTAAGTCTACTTTTGAGTTTTTGCATTATAGCTATGTATCTTTTTGCATTTTGTATTTTTATTCGACATTTGGGAAAGTAGCAGTAAATGACCGCAAGTTCCCATCATATTCGGTTTGGAAGTCAGGTTACTATTATCATTTTTAGGGTTTATTGCTTCTGGCATCCCTATTCGCAAAGTTTGTTTGCTTTATATTCTTCTGGAGCCAACACTAGCTAATTTCTTTTTATATACACTAAATATTATTTTATTTTTATTTTATTTTCTTAACCATTTTATATTACATTCAATAAAAACCTTTTCGACCTACCAAACAAAACCTATATCATAGTGTCTCACTCTTGCTTCATTCCCCTAGTCCAAAATAAATAAATAAATCTTGCATCATTGCAAGTCATTTTGTGAATAGAAATATTTTTAAAAAGTTATGTTATCACACTTAAAATTTTAAATTCTTAAATGGTTTAAAATAATTTTAGAATATAAAGTCTTTCATAGTTTGCTTCTTAATCATCAATTATAATATTTTTTTTAAAAGAAAAGTGGATCTTTTCATGTAATAAAATAAAAAAAAATGTGGAGTGTCATTTATGTTGCCAAAATTATGAATGTCATGTGGATCCAACTTATATAATTTTTTCTTAACCAAAAACAAAATACGAAAGTCTTGCCTCCGTAATAAGTTCTTCTCACCGGAAAGATATGAATGAGCGTAAGTGAATCAATCAACTATAAAGTACTAATTAGAAAGAAAAGAACTTTTTTTTTTAACTTTTTTAACAAAAATAAAAGAACTTCTTCTTTTTATATGAAAATACTATTCCCTCCCATCTTTTATATATATATATATATACATATATATATACACACACATAAGCAAATTTAGAAGAGTTGAGTACGTCTAAAATATAAGGAAAAAATATAAATTTCTACTCCAATTAATAATGTACTCGAATAATACCTTTAATCAAATTATATACTATTTATGAAAAACTCTCTTTCCTATTTGTGAGAGACTCACGTGGTTATGCTTTTCAATAATTATTAATTATTAATTAATCTAGTATAAAGAAGAAAGGATAATTTTTTACTAATCAACTCACCCTCCACTTCTGAATAGAAAAGCATGAAATAAAAAAAGAATGAAAATTAATTTGTTACTGCTATATTAACAAAACATTACCGTTTATGATAAGAAGTTATTTTTTTTTATGCAAATAGAAACATCACAGTCGAAGGAAATTGCTTAGCATGTAACTTAATTCCTTATGACTAATTAATTATGCACTGGAAAATTTATTTCTTAACACAGCACATCCAGATTTTGCGTAATTTGAAAGCAAACCAAAATACATAATTTTCTATACAAAATTATATATTTTCCTTTTCTTCAACCCACTAATACACATTTTATTATAATTAACCATTTAATCATGTAAAAAATAGTCAAAACGCGAGCAAATGAACCTAAATAACATAAAATGACAGGATCCACTAGTAACAAATCAAAGGGATCCGGCTAAGTAGTATATTAAAACCATCTAATGAAGAATCCAAATTTCAATGTTAGTCGAAATCAAAATTACCAACTAATTATATTGGTATTAAAAAAATTAGTGTATAATCTCTTGATATTTTCATGTCAGCAGTACCCAAAAATGCATCATATCAATGTCTGAATCATGACTTAAATCTACCTTGACCAGTAATTGAGGGAATTAAAACAAAAGATAAAATAATTATTCATATTTGCCTCCATGGCCAATGAAGAGGGGTTGAAAATTCAAAACTAGCTAGATGGAAAAACTTGAAATTTCTTGTCTATAAATGGATCTAAGGATTCACTTCACTTGACACCTTCAATATTCCTCAATTTTATTAACCGAAAGAATACCAATTAAGTACGTTGATTGTCATGTATAGCCCTAAGCTCAGTCTCTTTTGGCTGGTTGGGGTCTTATGCATCTTTCCATATGCAGGATATTCCAACATGAAGAGTTGCACCAAGTCTAATAAGCAACCTTCCTATAACAACCTACTCCAACATACCTCCAATACAAGCCACTTACTTCAAAACTAACCAAACAAAACCCAAACACTTCAACTTTAACTCTCAAAATATCATAGCAGCGGAAAAACACCAAAAGGACATCAGGACAGGTTGGGCCACGGCCTGCTACAGTAACGTCACGGCCTTAGTTGGGCAGTAGCGCTTGCTGCCGCGACCAAGCTGCTTGCTCTGCAGCACTCCTCTACTGATACCATATCAACAAATTTCTAACTTCTGGGATGAATTTCCGACTCACATAACTTTATGTTCCGACCTCTAATTGACCTTATTCAAATTCTTATAAGTCAATCGTGTCCTATCCTATCCATAGACACCAGTTTCATTCAATTATGTCTTCGTATGGGGATTTTGGACATCCGACACCATTTTTGCCACTTTTTAACCAAAACTCATCACAAACCTCCACCAATTACCACCCAAGGCAATTGGACACTCAAGGACCCTTCACACAAGTCCTACTTGACTCAACAAGCTTGTCCAAGAAGGTTTTACCTCGAAGAAACTACTCTTCTGAGATTTGACCCTCTTGAACCCTAAATTCACCTAATGACTATATGCCACAAAATATACCAACAAGGCTCAAATCCACTCTGGGCTCACGCACATGATCAATTCAACCCACAGACTCATACTCCAACCATACATGACCAACATCATCACCATCATCATTATATAACCATCACATATCAGCCATACCATCATATAAAATTCATCATCATTAACAACATACAACCATCATCACCTCAATTTCATCATTCTCATATGAATTACACACATGTTATCCTACTTGACACAAAGTACATAGACAATACAACATACTACTATGACTTGAATATTCTCGCATCTGAGATACTACTCCCTTGTCTTCTCCGGACTAATGCTAGAACCTTCATCTGAAATGTTAGTTTATGAGAAAGGGGTGTGGGACAATGTCTCAATAACCAGGAACAACCACAAGCAATATATATAATATCTCATACAATAATGCACAATGAAATGGAATGGAATGCATGTCTCCCTTGCACATAACTAGAATCACGAATTGTCGTCATAACAGAACATTTCGTATAGTTGACTCCCTTCCAATAATCAATGAAGATTGATTCTGAGACATCATCAAGCTCACCTCACACTAACTCACCCGACTAAAGGTAACCCTAATGGTCGGATTATGGCTTTCCTTCCCCTTGACCACCGTGAATTGATGGTGATTTTAAGGAAGGTGTAGTCTACTGCCGCCTTTCTCTCCTAGCCATAAGAGAAGATTAAACGACGGAGATCTCATCCTTATCTCACCCATATCGTGTCTCATTATATCATATCATATATCATCATCACCACCTTATCCATCTTTCCTCACAATGTCATATGGTGATGTTCATGTCATCATCATCATGTTTCTCAATGTCATGCTATGAACTCATGAAATGTCACATCATCACCATATATATAATCACCGTCGTAATCGTCATCATCTACTATAATATCTAGCCGTGTGCATACCATGATATATATAGGAAAAACCATACACACATATCAACATCGTAGCATAAATGGAAACATGCATATATACATATGTATATACTAGCATATAATATACATAATATAAACACCCAATTACCTCAAGTTGTCAATACCACACACAAATTCCACGAGCTTCCCGGATTGTCTAATACAACTTGTACTTCTCTGGTCAGCCAAATAACCTTTACAATGTCATAATACCTTCAATTAACATATTGCACAATTATCCAAATTTCACAATTCAACCATTTAGACTTAACTCAAGGTTTCAATACCATTTTCATGCATCATTGAGCTCTTAATGATCATTCAAACTCTAACCAACCACACTCATTTTGGATTTCATGCTCCCTTAAGCAGTTCCAACCTAGGGTTAAGCATAAACCATACATATTCCCTCTAAAACTCATGTCCAAGCATCATAAACACTAAATCATACCTCATTAATCTCATTTCATCTATTTTAATCAATGGATTTCGGCCAAAATAGAAAATCCAACTCAAAAACCAAAGAAAAATGGAGATAGAGGAGCAAGGATCACTTATCAACCAAGATCGAAGCTCCCAAAGGTCGAAAATCACTCCCAAGGATTAGCTTTCATGAAGCCCAAATGCTGCTTCTCCATTCTCCCTCTATTTCTCTCTCGCTCTTTCATTCTCAACCAAACTGAAATGTGTCACACCTCATCTTTGGACACTTTTCCCATAAATATTGTCTCTTTTGTATACAAAAAGGTGGCCCTTGAGAACTTGAACCAACTAAATACCTTAAAACTGAAAATTTCCTTTTCATACATTATTCATACTATTGCGCAGCGAATTTCAAAAATTCATAACTCAATACATAAAAAATCATTTCACTATAGTTTAATTCTCCAAAATTAGAGAACATTTCATGGGAAAAATATGAAACTGGAATTTCATCGAGTCAATTTGTACAGTTTATTCCTTTAATTTTACTATTCATTCCTCTGTTTTAGTTTCTATCCTATTTCTAACCCTTAAATTTAAAAATTCATTTCTCAACATACATAGAGCTATTTTGTACTATCTTTCCATCATTTGAAAGCCTTTATGTCTACTTTCTATATATATTTATTTTGTATATTTATTCAACATGTACAAAGTAGAGCATCTTTTAAATTCTCTAGAGTCAGGATAATTCTCTACTGGAACAGTTTTGGAGAAACATATATAATTTCATTTATATAACTCCAAGTGTAACCAAACTAGTGGCATATTAAAGTCAAGTCATAGATCTTTCGATATGTGTAACAACTGAATTTTTGGAGCACTATACAAATTTTATACACCCTTTAAAACTCAAACAATATTCATAGTAACTTTATAGTTTCCAAAAACTGTCCAGTTTTAGTCTTGATACTTCTTTAAAACCATAACTTAATTAATATATGGCTAAATGATATAAAACCTACTTCCGCATAAAGCACATCATATCCTCTAACTAGAGGAAACATAATTTGGTTCAATTCCCTTACCATAACATTCTTGTACATTCCCAAATATTAACATACCAGAACGGTATATAAGGGAATCATATATACTTTCGTAAATCTTAATATCATTTCATATTTCTATAACATCTAGCATGCTTACGTATATATAGGATCATAATACATCACTTATACATAATCATAATATATTACATAACATGTTTCATAGTCAAACATTATTAATAACTTTTAACTTGCTGCTTCATATTTTTCTCCTTCCTTTTGCTTTCTTTCATAGCCTTTCCATTTCCTAACATGGTTAGTAACTTGAGGGAATGAGATTGGGCATCTCAGTAGTAAACTTGCACATGCTTAAACATCATTACATTTCGTAAAAATATTCATAGCATTGCACAATTTATTAAAAATACATGAAAATCCCATGTTGGCTATATAAATTTCGGCAACATAACGGCTTAAAAACAGGATATCCCGGGCACAGCCCTCATTACATAAACAGCTAGCAAATTCAATAAACAATCAAAGCAACAACATGGTAACATAATCATTTCATAAAACATGCATAAAACATAATTGTGCAAAACATAAAGCAAGGCAAGAATACTACCTTGGAGCTTTACCATTTTCTTTTTAAACTTGAATCCTCTTGCTTAGATCCATTCCCAATCACTTCCTTATATTTTCCCAAGCCTAAAAATAATCATATAACCATGCTAAGTCATCCAATTCCATGGTCAACTTCTTAAAGAATCCTTTAACCCTAAAAACTCATTTATTTTATCTTAGAGTTTTTCATGAGTCCAACACTTGTTCTTAGCTAATTTGGACCCAAGGAATCCATTTTTCACATCAAGTACATGAAAATCCAACTCCTTACATGCCCTAGTTCTGGTCGAAACTATGTATAAAAGAGGAGAAATGGATTTTTCCATCAACTTGCTCAAACTTTGCCAAAGTCATGCTTTCTTGCACTTTTTATCACTTTCTCTTAATTTCTATGCATGAAAGCTCCTTCCTTTTCTCTTCTCATGCTTGGCCAAGATTTGAACTTACGGAGGAGGAGAAGAACTCAAAGGAACCATGCCAAACTACTCAAAAATCTAAGCCACAAACCATAGAAATCACAAGATGAAACTTACCTCAACTTGACTTGATTTTCCTTTCCTTTTTCTTCTTCCTTCTTTCACGTTTTCCTCTCCTTCTTTGATATTTTTCAGACCTCTCTCCACTCTTTCTTTACACCTTTTGGTCGGCCAAAGTAAGGGAAAAGAGGGAGTACATATAAAAAAAAACATAACTAATGAAATCATGCCACCAAAACTTGAATTCTCTTGGAAAATGACATAATTAGTTAAATAATATGATTTCATCATGTGCAGCTTGTTAGCCATGAAATTGGGAGTATTTTGGTCAAAAAATTTTAGATGTTTACTTATCCAGATATATCCTGGACCAGTTTGGACAAATAAAGCTACTTTAGCGGTATATTTTACTATTAGTTGGACACCTATTTTAACTATATTGGGATATAAAATTACCAAAATATTCCCATCCCAATTGATCCAAATATGAGGTCCACATATTATTTTTGAATTAATACGCCTCTTCCTGCAGTTTAGACTGACTTTTATTGGGTAAAATATTAATATTAACTCCTAATTACCCAATAAATATTATTTTGATATTAATAAATTTCATACTATATTCCATTTGTCTTAGCTCATTGAGAGTTTATTTTGACTATAATTTTTCATATTTATAAAAATACCCTTGACTTGGAATAAATTTATAATTTATAGAACTTTCGGGTCTTAAGTATAATTTCTCCCAAAATTCATAAAATTTTCTTCAATCCCCACGTAATGTCCACCGCCTATTTTTTTTTCTTTTCTAATCATTTTCATCTTTTTCCTTTCAAACGAGACAATTGACCTCTTTAGCCTATTTTATGCAAAACGATGTATATTTACTTTTACAAATTCTTTATAGATTTTGAAATATTGGGCCCTGAACATCCAGTAAAAAATTCGAGATATTACATTTTACTTCAAATCTTAGAAATGACTGTTTTGCCCCTGAGCCAGGTCGAAAATGTAATTATCCATTCTTTTAGACACTTTTTTTATAATTTTACTCAAATACCAATTTTTTATTATTTCTTTTTTACTATTGACATCAACTTTCAAATTGGCCTATCTCATAATTTAGACCTCTCGGCTATACAATACTTATATCGTTGCGCTCAGCTCGGGACAGACTTCCATTCAAGTGGTACATTGAATACCTTCTGGAGTAAATTTCAGAATTAATTTTTGTTAATGACCTTATGGAAAATTAAATCCAATTAAGAACCAAACATAACATCTTCTAAAAACTAAATGAGAAATTAATTCCTTCTAAAACCCGATTATAGGTAGTCTTTTCATCTCGTTTTGTTTCTTATCTCTATTCATTTTATAATATCCCATAAAAATAGAGATATTACAAAATGTTTCTGATTTAAACAAATTTCCTGACTCTCTACAGCGGCCCTATGTCTCACTGTGGCATGGAGCTTCTCTACCTCCACTTTTATCTTTTCTATGCCCTGATTCCTCCATTTCTACACACATCATCAATTATACTTCAGAAGCTGGAGACTAAGTATAATGTAATTAGGGTTGTTACACTTCTCAAGTTATAAGATAGTTTTGATCATTCATGAGGAGGGAATTCTACCCACGTGAAAAAGTGATGTCGATTTAACTAGTCATGCTATCATGCTCAATCTCCAAGCTGATGGCTCTGCCATACCATTGAGAGTTAATATCGATTCTTCACAGTGTGATTTGCAACATCTAATTCACTTGAATCTCAGTCATAATGATTTTGAAGGAAGTAAAATTCTTAAGTGCATTGGTTTACTTGGTCAAACTAAGAGAGTTGAGGCTTTCAGATGCTGCTATTGGTGGCACTATTCCTCATAGACTACAAAATCTATCCAACTTGCAAACTCTTGACCTTGGGTATAATTATGGTATGATTGCAAATGACCATAAAAAAAAATGGCCCTAAATTTTACTGTTTGATGGGATTAGTGTACGTTGTAGCATACACAAGACAAATGGCCCTTCATTAATTAGAACCTCCTCCTCCTCCTCCTCCTTCTCCTTCTCCTCTTAATTTGCAGTCCATTATGTATTTTGAGAGGCATAAGTCTCCTTGCAACATTTGATTCCTTTTAGTGTTGTCTAAATTTCGTGTTTTTTTTTTCATATATAAATTACTCCCTACGATTCCTCTTAGTGTTCTCTCCTAAATCTAAAAATAAAACTAAATTTAAATAAATAGTATATCAAGAATTACTTTTCATAATTCAACAATTTTACCTCTTATATTTACAGAAATAATTTTATTTTTACCCAGTATTTATATAATGTATGAAAAAAATATACTAAAAAATATATTTTTATTAGCACTATCATAAAAATTTCAAAGATAGCTGGTAATAATATTTTAAAGGAAAAATTATTTGACAAAATATAAAAATGCATTATTAGCAATTTACGTGTGTGTCGACAAATTGAGGTTGTCTAGGTCCTTATTATATACTTGGTCCAAAAAAAAGTCCGTATCATATATAGATTTGCAATAATCTTTGTTTACAGTAATCATTAAATTAAAAAAAGGCACCTCGATAACTTTTGCCAACTACCTGCCTCATTTGACCACTAACTTTTTTTTTGTTGGCCACAGAACACTAACTTTTGTTGGCTAATTAGTTTTTTTTAATCCCCTTTAAGATGGATAGGATTTAAAAATTTATTATGATGGTATTGGCGGTATGAGGATGCTCGCTTCCATCTTCACCACAAACTCAATTTTTTTTGTTCATTGTTTTTACAAGCAAGTATATGAAGATTTTTTTGGCCAGATATAAAGATTTAATTTAATCTATATATATATATATATATTTAATTTAATCTAATATTTTTAGCCAATTGAGTGCAAATTAGACTTAGAATTTTATATCTTTACTTTCAGTATTAATTAATTTTTTTAGTAATAATTATAACCTTCTGGGATTTAGTCGTTATTTTTGGCAATTGTAAGTTGAAAATCAAGCTTCTTTAGTTATGATTTGGGAGAAAAGTGATAGTTTAATGATTTAATCTAGATATTTTAATAATTAATTCTCTCTAATTTTAAGGTGACCTATCTTTATAATTTTTTCTTACTAAAAAATCATTTTAATTGTTAATATGTAACAACCCTTAATATATTATCCTAAATTTAGTCTCGAACTAACAAGAAATATACTTGATGATGTATGCAAGACCGGAGGAACCAACATCGGAGAAAGGATCGAAATGGGATAAAATCTAATATTGGAGACAGAGAAGGGTCATGTCGTGACAAAATACAAGGCTGCCATGGCGAGACATTGGTGGTAATGCCAAAAAATTTTTTGGGCCGAGAGCACTTGCGATACGGTGAGCTTGCTGGCATCGTGATGATAGTTGTGAAATTTGTTTAAATCAGATGAGTTTCAGTCCGTCGAAATGTGAAAGAATTGAAGGGAGAGCGATTTTCTCTACTATTGTTTGAGATTCTCAATCTTAGAAGGTGATTTCGAGACTAAGGAAGCTTGATTAATTGTTGGTAAGTGGATTTAGCTTCCTCTCCTCTCTTTTACTTTCATTTTTGGTTTGGAATTGAGGGGAATATGCTAGGTTTCAAGTTTATGGATGATTCAACCTGTTAAAATGGTTGTTAAGGGATCAATGAGGTGTTATTTAGTATTGTTGATGCTTGGATATGAGTTTTAGAGGGAGTATGTATGAATTGTACCCAACCCTAGGTTAGAAATTGTGAAGGGAGTGTGAAATCCGAAATGTATAAGGATGATTATGACATGAGTGGTTAAATGGAGCTCATTAGTGTATAATTATATTGTTGGCACAATGGGTTAAGCTTGAATGGCCAAATTGTGGATTTTGGTTGTTATGAGTATTATGTTAATTGGAAGTGTTATGACATTACAGCAGTTGTTTGACCGATTGGAAGAGTTCAATTCATTGTTGGTGGTCCGAAGGCTTGTGAGAACCCGTGTGTGTGGTGTCGGCAATTTAAGGTAACCGAGTGTTTATGATATATGTATGTTATGTTTATATATATATATATATATATGTATATATGTATATAACTATTCATACCACAATATTAATTGTCTATGTGTATGGTTTCTTCTACATATCATGGTATGCACACAGTTATTTGAGGTATGAGACTAAATCATGTCACTTATATATCATGATGATAAGTATGATGTGTATATATGATTTTGTAGCATCCCCATATAATTACATGCTAGCATGACCATGATGATAACAATAATGATGATTATGTATTAACATCATTACCATTCGATGCATATTGTGAGGTGGATGTTGGGGTGATGATGAGATGTGATACAATGATGATATGATATATGATAATGATATAATTTAATATGATATGATATGATGATATGATGAAATATCCCTACCACTAAATCTGTAACACCTTATTCCTAAACACCTCCTAATTTGACAAAAAACTTTAAAAACAAACCAAACACAATCCGTACATCTCATAATTACTTCCTAAAACCTCAAAGTAGCAGAAAAACACCAAAGGACACTAGAAACTTGGCTGGGACCGCCGCCGCTACAGTACCACCATGACTCTTATCCTCTTCTGCTTCTTTCACGCCCATTGACTTCCTGGCGCCACGACCTAACTTCCTAGCAACACGACGCCCCACTGTTGATGCAACATCAGCAAAATTCATCCTCCTGGTGAACTTTTGACACACATAACTTTATGCTTTGACCTCCAATTGACCTGATTCCAACTCTTACAAGTCAATCTAGTCCTAATCTATCCATAGACATCAATTTCATCTCAATTCAATTTCGTATGGAGATTTTGGACACCTAACACTATTTTAACCACTTTTTGACTAAAACTCACCACTTATAACTCCCATTTGCCACCAAAGGCAATTTGACCATTTGGGACCATTCACACAGGTCCTAAACCAATTAACCAACTTGATCAAAGAGGTTTCACCTCAAATGAACCACTCCTCTGAGATTTGAACACCTTGAACTGTAATTGACAAAGTGGGCTATAGGCCCGAAACACACCAACAAGGCACAAATCCGTTCTGGGCTCACACGCACTACCATACTGACTTCTCGACATCCAAAACAATACATGCATCAAAACTGTTTTGGACACCTGACACTATTTTGACCACTTTTTGACCAAAACTCACCACTTATAACTCTCATTTGCCACCAAAGGCAATTTGACCATTTAAGACCATTTACATAGGTCGTAAACCACTTAACCAACTTGTATAAACATGTTTCATCTCAAATGAACCACTCCTCTGAGATTTAACCCCCTTGAACCCTAATTGCAAAGTGGGCTGTAGGCCCAAAACACACCAATAAGCCATAAATCTGCTCTAAGCTCACACGCACTACCATACAGACTTCCCGACATCCAAAACCATACATGCACCAAAATACTACATCCATGTCATTCCAATAACAACAATATCATTACAACCATCCAAAATCTCACATCCATAACAATCATACTATTCTACTTAGCACAACATACATAAATAACACAAACACTGTACAGACTCCACATTCCCACGTCCAGTATGCTACTCCCTTGCCTTCCCCGGATTGGTGCCAAAACCTTCACCTGAAATGTTAGTTCATGGGAAAGGGGGTGTGAGACAATGTCTTAGTAACCGGGGATAACCACACACACATATATATACTGTTAGATAAGCTAGCTTCCCAAGAGGGGGGTGAATTGGGAAGATTAAAATTTTCTGCAAAAGTCAAGCGTATAATGAAGACAAACAAGACTGTAAAACAAAGTACAATATAATAGCAATGTAAAAGCAATAAAGGAGAAGGATTAACACAGATGTTTATGCTGGTTCGGTCTCTCTATCTTGACCTACGTCCAGTCCCCAAGCAACTACTTGAGATTTTCAACTATCCTGGAAGAATTCAGTGGGCTTCTTGCAATTGTCTCAGTATACCTTTGATGCTCTGTTCTTAGAGCTTACAAGTTCTCTTTCTGTACTCTAGCCAAGTGCTTCCCAAATCCCTTGTGATATTCCCTCACAAGAAAATCTTTCTTCCAGATAAACATAAGATTGATTACAAAGAATGAACTCTCTAATTTAGAGTGTATATGAAAGTTTAAGTGCAGAAGACTGAAGTATGAGAGTAAAAGACTTTGAGTTGAGAATTTGACAGAGCTTCAGTATATACAATGTTAAAATCGTTACCCACAACTTCAAATGATATTATATTTATAGATTTAGGTCTTAACTATACGTTAGAGATAAAATCTATCCATTGGAGAAGTTACCCAACGGTTACTCTGAAAAACTATCCATTCACCAACAGCATTTAATGCTTCTGATATTCAAAGTTCGAATTTTGGTTGGTCAACAGATGAATTTCACAGAGACCAAAAGCTAAAGACATCAACGTTAAATTTCAAAGTTCATCTATTGTAAAGCAAAGTTCGAATTTTCATCATTGAGAAATTTTTCTTTGTTGGAACATACGAATTTTCAAGTTAAAAAGTTCTTCTTAAAAGTGTGAACAATAGTCTCAAATTGCTACAGTGAATTTGAAGTTCAAATTTTGGTGCCCAAAACTTGTCTGTCAGTGGGCAGTTCAATGAGGCACAATAGTTCATCTTTTCAAAATTTGAATTTTTAAGGCTCAAAGTTCGTCTGTCAGAGAGAACTCTTATCAGGCTTAGTTCAAAATTCGAATTTCTAAACACCAATATTCGTATGACAACAGATTGTCGTAACAGACTTGTAAGCTTTGTTTCTGAAATTTGAATTTTCAATATCAAAGTTCGTCTGTCAGTAGGCTATCTTGGAACTCTTTTTAAACTTTGTTTTCAAATGAACTTTAACATATCCTCAGATGAATTTTTCATTTTTCATGAATTGTGTTTTGTCAGAAATTCAAATTTTCAAAAGCTGAAGTTCACCTGTCAAAGAAGGCTCTTTTCAGACTTGTTTCAAAGTTTGAATTTTTGCAGTCAAAGTTCTTTTGTCAGAGAAGGCTCTTTTCAGACTTGTTCATTTTCAATTCGAAATTTGAATTTTCAAAGTCAAAGTTCAAATTTTTAAAACAACATATCAGTATTAACTTTTCAAACTTCGTCTGTTAATGGGTGTTTTTCAAATATTCTATGAATTAACATAGAATCATAGTTTTAAAATATCTTTTTACCAATTCAAAGTCATTTACTCAATTTAAACACTGTTAGAGATTCTACATCTATTCTTGTGCTGGTTTTTTGAGATCTTTTGTGCACATTTGATATCTTCTCTCCAAGCTCTTGAAAATTAATTTGGAATCATCAAAATACTTGATTCAACATATACATATATAAATCATACAATCTCATGAATGCACTATAAAATGGAATCCATGTCTCCCTCACACACAGCTAGAACCACGAGCTATCATCATAATAGGACATTTCGTATAGGTAATTTTCTTCCAACAGTCGATGAAGACTGATTCCAAGACATCACCAAGCTCACCTCCCATTAGTACACCTGGCTAAAGGTAACACTAATGTTCAGATCATGGTTCTCCTTCCCCTTTCCCACCATGAATTGGCAGCAATTTAGGGAAGGTGCAGTCTACTACGTGCCTTTTCCTCCTAGCCATAAGAGACGATTTAGCCACAAGGATGCCATCCTTATCCTCCCTTATCATATATCATATCTTATCATCATATATCATATCATCATCACCACTTGATCACCATATACCTCACATTGTCATGTGGTGATACTCACATCATATCGTCATATAGTCCTCATCAGGTATCACAATGCCATGCATGCATCATGTAATATCACATTATCATCATCATCATCTCTAATCATCATCATAATCACCATAGTCATCATACCCTATGTGTCTAGCCGTGTGCATACCACGATATAAAGACAAACCATACACACACACATATCCATATCATAGTATGAATGGAAACATGCATATATGCACATATATACCAACATAATATACATACACAATACAAACAATACAAGCACCTAGTAACCTCAGGTTGTCAATTCGACACACGCAGATTCCACGAATTTCTCAAGTAGTCCAGCACACTCGAACCCCTTTTAGTCCATCAAACAACCTTCATATTATCATAAAACCTTAATTAACATACAATCCAAATTCCACAATTCCACAATTTAACCATTTAGGCCTAATCCAAGGTTCCAACATTACTATCATGCATCATTAAGCTCCTAGGGACCATTCAAACACTACTCAACCACATATACTTCGGATTCCCAAGAGCCTCAACTGAAAACAACCTAGAATTAAACTTAAATCATACATAATCTCTTCAAAACTCACACCCAAGCAACAAGAACACCAAATCACACTCCGTTAACCCCATTTCATCCATTTTAATTGGTGGATTTGGGCCAAAATCGAAAATCCCAATATATAACCGAGAAAACCTAACTCAAAATAGAAGAAAATGCAAAGAGAGGAGTAGAGATCACTTACCAACCAAGATCCAAGCTTTAAGAGGCTGAAAATTACTCCCAATTGCAAACCCTAGTGGAGCTCCATACTGCTCGCTTCGTTTCTTTCCCGTCTATTTGTCTAAAATGATTTTGATTTAAACAAATTTCTCAACTTTTGCCGCGGCTCCAGATAAGCCCGCTAGAGTGCCATTGCTTTCAACTGAAAAATGTCCCTCTGGAGCTCACTCTGATCGTGGTGACTCTGCTCCTTACCACAACATAGAGCTCTTTCAGACTCCACTTAAACCTTTCCTCCACCCTATTTTCTCCGTTGCTACATATAATGCCAAAAACTCTTGATTAGCTTGGAACCAAGTTAGGGACAATGTAATGAGAGTTGTTAAAAAATCCTCTCTTATGGCTATGAGAGTCAAGTGGCAGTAGATTTAGGAATACACCTTCCTTAAATCACCACCAATTCAGGTGATCCAAAAGAAGGAGAACCACGATCCATTAGTGTGAGGTGAGTTTGGTGATGTCCTAGAATTAGTTTTCATGGATAGTTGGAAGGAAATCACGTATCAAGTATATATTATGTTGTTACTAGCTTGTAGCTCTAGCCGTGTACGAAGGAGAACATGCATATCATGTCATTTTGCATTGTATTGCACCATATGCATATATGTGTGGACTGACGATATAGGTTGCTTGTGTTTGTGTTCCTGATTACTAAGACTTTATCTCACTTCCCCCATGACTAACATTTCAGGTGAAGGCTCTAGTACTAGTCCAAAGAACATAAAGGAGTCATAGTCTCTCCAACATCGAGAATATCAAAGTCAACGGTAGTTGTGTTATCGTCTATGTTATTGGTTGTACAAAGTGAATAGTATGTCTATAATCGATATGAGGACAATGATCCTGTGATAGTAAAAGTTGTATAACATTGATGATGATGAATGATATGTGATGATATCGATGATAATGTGGTATGGATGTGTTAATGTATGGGTGTATGTGTATGATGATGATTTGGACTCCAGTATAGGTCAATATTGTTAGAGTATGTTTGTGAGCCAGATTGGCCGTATGTGGGTGCCCAAAGAGGGTTTTGGGCCTAGTATGTCTGTTTTGGGCATGTAACCCATTACGTGGAATTAGGGTTCAAGAGGATCAAATCTCAGATGAGTAGTTTCTTTAGGGTGAAATCCCCTTGGACAAGTTGTTTGAGCCAAATAAGGCCTACGTGAAAGTTCTCTAAGTGTCAAATTACTTTGGATGGCAATTGGGACTTGTATGTTGTGAGTTTTGGTCAAAAAGTGATCAAAAAGGTGTTGGGTATCCAAATTCTCTATACAGAGATGGATTTGAGTGAAATTGATGTCTATGAGTAGATTGAGATGAGAGTGACATATAGGAATTAGAATCAGATCAATCGGAGGTCGGAGCACAAAGTTGTCTGAGTCAGAAGTTTGCCTAAAAAATTAGCATTTTGTTGATATGGATACTGATACGAGCACCGCAATGCCAGAAGTCAAGCCATGACACCAGTCCCCTCTATTTCAAAAGTTTTTAGAACCTAAGAACTTCTAATCCCTAGCGGTATCGTTGAGGCCACTGCTCCGCATTCTAATTTCCTTGTTCTGTTTTGGTTTGGCTAGTTTTTGAAGTTTTAAGTGATGTACCGGGGTTTATTTTAGTAGAGTGTTATATAATACACATATGAATAAGCTTCTAAATAAAAGTTTATAATGAATTTGTTGGATAGATTGATCAATCTGTTATATAAAAATAGAGAAAAAGGGGTAGTTGTTATTTTACCTTTTTATAGATATAATTGTTATTTATTCATTTTTTGAACTTCGGGTAAATTTGTTTAAGAAAAAATTTAGATTCAAAATCTTCATAAAAGTACACCAAGGCTATAGCTATTATATATTTTCTCATGTGACTTACATAGTTACATTGGATAAGATCTCTTTATATGATATGTGCAGAATAAATGGATGTTATATGCTCCGGAGAAGGAATTAACGGGAATGATACAGCCAATTCATTTTGAATTTGAGAGTGACTTTAGTCTTTTTATTTAATTGTAATTACTTTTATTTGTATATTTTTCCAATTTATTTTGAAATATTCTATTTCATTTTTCAAATATACTAAATATTATTTTATTTTTATTCTTTTTCATTAATATTTCATTTTTATTCTATTTCCTTACCCATTTTATTTTTCATTAGGGAAAGAAAATTTCATTGCACCAAACAAAACCTATATTGCAGTGTGTTTCTACCATGTTTCAATTCAGCATCACTGCATCATTGCAAATCATTTTGTGAAAAGAAATATTTAAAAAAAAGTGTACATACTTACAATTTTGAATTCTTAAATATTTTAAAATAATTCTAGGCAGTAAAGTTATTTAAAATTAAAAAATAGATCTTTTATTATAATATTTTTCAAAAGAAAAATATATCTTTTCAACTAATAAAAAAAATTAGAATAATGTGATTTTTGTTGCTAAAATCATAAATGTTAAGCGAATTTAAACTCATCTAAACTTTTTTCTTATTTCTTAACCAAAAAAAGAAAAAAACCAAAGTCTTGCCCCATCATTAGCCTCAACAAGTTCTTCTGACCATAAGAAAGATATGAGTATGGGTGAATCAACTTTAAAGTGCTAATAGGGAGAAAAGAACTTCTTTTTGTGTGAAAAAAGAACTATTTAAGCAAATTGCATAGAAATGTTTCTAGTTAGTATAGAAATTCATAATCAAACAAACTTATGTCTTAAAATTTAAAATATATAAACAAACTTATTTGTTGTGTAGGATTTTATGTCCTAAAAATCATTTTTTAAAGAATTTAAATATCTAAAATTTAAAATATTTAATCATTCTTTCACTTATCACGAATCAGACTCTACTTACTCAATCTCTCAATTTTTTACTTTTAAATTCTGCATCATAGTTAACAACATATTGCATATTTCATCCTATGAATGGAAATATGTAAACCCAATATATATATATATATATAATTTTGAATCCTTTATTTTTTAAAAACAATTTTAAAATATAAGATCATTCAAATAAATAATTTTGCCTTGTAATCGTGAGTCACTTCTTGGAATAAATAAATAGAAGTGTCATTTACGTTAGCCAAAATTACAAAAGGTCAAGTCATGGACTCATGATGGGAAAGACTTCGAAAAATTACAATAATTCATAAGTGTGAGTTGATATTTTCTTCGATTTGGTTAGAGTTTAAATAGAGTGATGGATTCTAGTTTGATTTCCATGAAGCATCTCTCCAAAAATAGTGTGCTTATAGATATAAAAGTAACTAAATAGTTTAGTTTCAATAGAAATCATTGCCTCTCTTCCACCAAAAATTAAAAAAAATGAAACGAAACCATTGCCTCTTTATTTTTCCAGGGTCATTCTTAAGTTACTGTATTTAGCTCTGTTTTATGGAACAAAAAACAGAGGTAATAAGTAAAGTGGAGGCTTTTTAATAGTTGCATCAAAGAAATAAACATGGAAGGTATAACCATAAATCTATTCTTCTTAGTATTAACTTCACTCTTCTTTTTTGACACCAACCTTATTAACCTCTATTTTCTTGTTTGTATATGCTCATGGTTTGGGACATCTTTTGATAGAGGAGTGGCCTCCAATTTTCATGAAAATGAAACATTTTTAAAGTTAATTTGTTACACAAGGAGTCAATCAAAAAAATGATTTCAAACTTAACAAGATTTCAACCTTAAAATAAAATATTTATACTAAGTTATCTATTGGAGTCTCCAGGATGTCTTGTTGTTTATGTAATGGAACAGGGGTGCCTCTCAGGCTCTCAAACCTGCGTTAATGGGCTTCTCCAGTTAGTGCATGTCCTGCCGATGTATATCCAAAGTGTTGCTGCTCTACTCTTCATCAGCTTCCATGTATGCAAATTGTTACACCTCATTATAATTAACAGCGTCAGTGCCATGTGTGAGTTCTCCCATCAATATATGAAACAATAGGGACTAACTTATTGAATGGTGCAAACATTAGGGAGCCATCTAAAAAACTTTAATCCATAGGGACCAAATTCAAAATTCACTGAAACTACAGGGATCAAAAGATTATTGTTCCCTTTATTTTTCTTAGCAAACCACCTATTATTTTTTAATTTCCAAGACAACGATCTTAATTTATTTTATATTATAGTAAACCACATTATATCTATCTACCCCATTTATAACTGAAGCATTTATTAGGATCAGGATTAATTCAAATTAAGTCAAGTCAAGTCCCAAGTGAGGATATTTCTCCACCATAAGATGTCTTTTGCATTTACATGGTCTCAAATCTGATACATCATGCTTAAGTGCAATCTGATCCCTTTTGAGACCAACACAATTTATTCAAAATTGAAAAGGAAGAAAGGTGATAAACCTCTCACACAACATGGATGAAATTGTATAATTATGGAAATAATTTTTTTTCTATCATAAGTTTTGTTGCCCTTTTGTTATCTAAAATCTAGTCTTACTTTGTTTGATCCAACTATTAGAATAGAATTTTAACTTAATAAATGTTGGACAAGGTTTAATGCACCGTATGTCATTGGATTCAAGATGTACTAGACATGAAAAGATACCAAGATTCAGGCAAAAAAAAAAACACAGATTTTTAACACGAAAATATTTTAAAATAGCAAATATTATAGTTCCATAAATTAGCAACTTTGTTTCATACACTAATAACTTTGCAATGAGCAATTTATAACTCACTCTCCACCATTTAACAACAAAGATTAGAAATTATTTATTTATGAATTCTAGTAATTTGTAATTTCACTTCTTGGATTTATTATTTGGTAATGAACAATTTGTTACCCATCCTCCACTTTTTAATGTTAATGTAGATTAAAAAATAATTTGTGAATTATTCGAGAGCCCCATTAGTTTGCAACTTCAGTTCTTATATTTGCATCTAGATAATCATCAATTTACAACTTACCCTCCCTACTTTTGAACAATGGAAACTAATTTCTTAATTCTTACTGGCATATTAACGAAACAATATTGTTTGTGATAAGAAGTTTTTTGTTTTTTTTTATGCAAATAGAAACATCACAATCATGGGAAATTACTTAACATGTAACTAAAGTCCTTATTACTAATAATTACTAATATAGTGGAATCTAACCTGACTTGTAATTGAGGGAATCAAAACAAAAGATAAAATATTATTTATATACGTCTCAGTGACAATGGAAATGTGGTTCAAATTTCAAAATTAGTTGGAAAAACTGGAAATTGCTTGTCTATAAATGGATCTAAGGATTCACTTCTATTGACACCTTACCTATTCCTCAATTTATTACCCAAAAGAATCCCAAGCATGTTGATCATCATTAATAGCCTTAAACTCAGTCTCTTTTGGCTGGTTGGGGTTTTATGCATCTTTGCATGTGCCAGATATTCCAACACAAGGAGTTGCACCAAGTCAGATAAGCAAGCTCTTCTCAAGTTAAAAGATGGTTTCATTGTTGAGTGGGGAATTCTGTTCACATGGAAAAGTGAAGTCAATTGCTGCCAATGGAGAGGAATATCATGCAATAATTTAACTGGTCATGTCATCAAGCTCAATCTCCAAGTTCATGACTATACCAAGAATTTCAAAGGCAATATCGATTCTTCATTGCGTGATTGGCACCATATAATTCACTTGGATCTCAGCTATAATTATTTTGAAGGAAGCAAAATTCCAAAGTACATTGGTTTGCTTAGTCAACTAAGAGAGTTGAGGCTTTTAGAGGCTTTTATTGGTGGCACTATTTCTCATGGACTACAAAATCTATCCAACTTGCAAACTCTTGACCTTGGGTATAATTATGGTTTGATTGTAAATGACCTTGAGTGGATTTCTAATCTTCCTTCTTTGAGATATCTTGATTTGTCAGCAGTTAATCTAAGTCAAGCTATTGATTGGCAATCACTTTTGCCAAACAAAGTCTCTTCTTTGGTTGAGCTTCACTTGGAAGAATGTGCTTTGATGTCTCAAGTCAATCCTAAATCTTTCTTTTACATTAATTCTTCCACTTCCCTCAAAGTCCTTTCTCTTGCATCAAATAATTTAGACTCTTCAATCCTACCTTGGGTATCTAACATCAGCAAAGTCCTGGTACATCTTGACCTCAGTTATAACATTTTCCACATATTCTTCTAAATTCTCTAAAAATTAATTCTCTTAAAGTTTTGGAACTTCAAGGACATCCTTTGCAACTTAGTTCTGGAGCTTTTTCAAATATGAATTCTCTTGAATCTTTAGATCTTTTAGATGGTCCTCTGCAACATATTGTTCTCAAAGCTTTTGCAAATATGACTTCTCTTAAAAGCCTTTATCTAAGCAGAAAATCTCTACAACATATTGCACCAGATGCTTTTATGAATACCAATTCTCTTGAACTTCTTGATCTTGAAGACAATAAACTTGAGAGGAACATGGTAAAATCCATTTCAAATATGTGTTGATTGGAAGAGTTAATGTTGTGTTCCAACAATTTATTAGGTCAACCAAGTGACTGGATACCACAGTTACGTTGTCTCCAATATAGTATAGAGAATTTGGATTTATGTGCAAATCCATTTAGCAGTGGGCCATTTCTTGATTTTTCAACATTCTCATCATTGGTGACGCGGATACTAGCCATCATGGGTCAATTCCACAATCATTTGGGCACTTACCTTACCTTTCATCATTGAAAACATTAGGTCTCTCATACAATAATTTGAATGGGCCACTGCCAAAGTTTGCTAAACTTTCATCATTGAAAACATTATATCTCTCCTACAACAATCTGAGTGGGCCATTGCCAGAGTTTGCTAAACTTTCATCATTGAAAACATTAGGTCTCTCCTATAGGTCTCTCCTACAACAATCTGAGTGGACCATTGCTAGAGTTTGCTAAACTTTCATCATTGAAAATATTAGATCTCTCCTACAACAATCTGAGTGGACCATTGCCAGAGTTTGCTAGGCTTTTATTATTGAAATACTTATATCTCTCCAACAATCAATTGAATGAAATTCTTCCTGGTACTTTTCAAAAACTTCCTCATCATGTTGAATTGGGACTCTCTTCAAATAAGTTGAATCATGCAATCAACGAAACACATCTATCAACTTTATCTAGTTTAAAAGTTTTGGATGTCTTTCACAATTCGATTTCATTCAACTTCACTTCAAATTGGGTGCCACGATTTCAATTGCATGAACTTAGAAGGCTTGACATTTCTAATTGTGCAATTTCATATTCAATTCCCAAATGGTTTTGAGTATCTTCATATTGGGAATACTAGAATATTTATCATAACAAAATTTATGGAAAAATACAAAAATTATTGTCGAAAATGAAAGCAGGTAGATTTTCTGATAATGATTTTTTGGATTTGAGCTTCAACAATTTCTCTGGTCCCATGCCACATGTTCCACCAAAAGCTGGAGTCTTGCTTCTCTCAAATAATAGGTTTTCAGGATCCATATCTTCCATTTGTGCGACTTTATAGTTAAAATTAGCTTATCTTGACATCTCAAATAATTTGTTATTAGAACTTCCTGATTGTTGGAGGAAACTTCCTGCCTTGAGAGTTTTGAATTTGGCAAATAATAATTTCTCAGGGACAATACCAAATTCAACTGGTACTTTGGGCAAAATTGAGTCTATCCATTTCAATAATAATAATTTCTTTGGCAAAATGCCACCCTTGATAAAATCTCCAAAGTTGAGGTTTATTGATTTTGGGCACAATAATTTGAACGGAAAATTGCCATCATGGACATCAAAGCATTATATGCCTGATTTGATTGGCCTGCTTTTGAAAGCAAATAAGTTTCAAGGAAGTATTCCTACAAATTTATGTAGTTTGCCATTTCTTCAAATCTTGGATTTTTCACATAATGATATCACAAGAACAATACCCCATTGCCTTAATAACTTAACTGCTTTGTCAAATTTAACATTATCAAGGCAAACCATCATTTATAATCTTCCATTCCCTTTTCATCTCACACTATATTTAAAAGTACATCCATTAATTATGGACACAACAATGCTAGCATGGAAAGGAGAATATGTTGAGTATGGTGAGAATCTTGGGCTATTGACAACCATTGATCTCTCTTGCAATCACCTAACTAGAGAAATCCCAAGTTGCATAACATCACTTTTGGCATTGGCTTCCCTAAGCCTGTCAAGAAATAATTTGTCAGGATTCATTCCTAACAACATGGGTCGAACGAAAATGTCTGAATCACTTGATTTGTCAAGCAACCTTCTTTCAAGTGAAACTCCAATAAGCTTTTCAGCTTTGAGTTTTCTCAGTTTCTTGAATTTGTCATTCAAAAACTTAAATTCCACTCGCCATCCAACTTCAAACCTTCAACGCTTCAGCTTATGAAGGAAACCAAGGGCTTTGTGGTGTACCACTTACAAAAGGATGTCCAGAAGATGGAAGCTCAAGTCCAAATCTAAATTTGCTTACTAAAAGTAGTTACAGCATTGATGCAGAGGAAAATGATGAATTCATAAGCTTTGGGTTTTACGTGAGCCTGGCTTTACGATTCATTGTTTGATTTTGGAGAGTTTGAGGCCATGACCGGCGCATAAACTAAGCTGGTACAAACCTACTTAGCCTAGTAAACCTAACAGAAAAACTTCCATAACTAGTCAATTTAAATGAAAACTAAAATGAAATAAAAAATATACTTCCAGCAATCAATCACAGTTCATGACTTATCTCAATCCTCATATCCAAAAACAAATAAAAGTAAAGAATTAACAAATAGATAAAGTTATCTAAGTCAACAGGACTCAATCATAAACTCCACTATAGTAGTCACGTCACCACAGGATCTGCTTTATCATAAGACTAGAGATATCCTACCTAATGTCCAAAAAGTTCAATTTCCCTAGAGTACTTTATTCAACTACCTATTGATATGAAAATATAGAAAATAGGAGGGGTGAGTCTACCACTGACTCAATGAAAGCATAAACAACAAAGTGCATAGAAGCCAAGCAAAGATCGCACAAGAGTTTTTTCAAAACAACCTTACAAGTATACCTACCTATATTTAAACTAATCATCTATATACAAAATATTTCTATACCAACAACAAAGGATCAACACAAAATACTATTTCACTCGTCCAATAGAAAGAATAGTTCACTTAGAATATTAAATGCTATCACACTAAGCACATCACAAAATCCATTCTCCACATCCCATAACTAATAGTGGGAAATAACCGTCCCACATAATATAATAATATAATAATATCTTTTTATACTGCGGGGAGAAATAGCCATCTCACCTGATAATTTATATAATACTATATCTCATATAAATAAAAGTGAGGAATAACAGTCTCACCTACTAAATACTCATATTACAAATCAACTAAGCCCGTACCCAAAATGAAGAAAATAGTAAAACACAGAAAAAGAGAAAAGAAAGCAGGAAATAAAATGGTTGGAGAAAAGAAAAGAAAAATATAGTAAAATTATGGCAACAAAGACATAAATGAAAATAATAATAATAATAATAGACAAGATGATATACATATATATATATATAACAACATAGCAACATGTCCACAATACTAATTTTAGTGCTAATGATAATAATTTTCATCATTAAGGCTCATCTCATTAAAATCATCATAAGATCACTAAATTGAGGAACTATAGGTAAATTATTAAAAGAGAAAAATATACTATAATCAGAAATTAAACTAAGCAAGCCTTAAGATCTAGAAGTGTAAAAAGAAAATGAAGGAAAACATGGTTTGGATTTGTTTTCCAAACAAGGCAGAATATACAACAAGAAGAATAAGTAAAAACTATTTGAGACTAGGGGAAATAGAAAAGGTACAAAATGAATGGTGACACATTATCACCTATACGCTCACCATTTGAGACCGATAGTATAAATCCCCTTTTCCTTCCACTAAGATTCAATCACAACCATTCAAGTTTCACCAATACCACCTGAAATTATTATCACACAATGACACTAATACATCTACTCAAATTTATCTATTATCACCAATGAAATATATTCTCATATATTAATCCTAATTCTCTTTACTTTAAGTTTCTATAATTCTCACTAAAATAAAACTTCTAAAATTCTTAATTGTCAATTGACTATAGAAATTATCTTATGGTGTCAACAAGTGAAAATAAATAATAATAGAATAAGTAAATTTCAGATTTACTATTTTATTTTATAAAATATAGAAGTCTGAAAAATAATCGAAGTGAAAAAGCATTTACTACAAATTAAATCTAGCTATTTTTTGAAAAAGTTTGCATAGTTGTGCTATTCACTAGTTTTCTGGGGACCGCATCCATCACCAAATAAATGTATTACTATCAATTTATAATTCCTATGGTTCAAAAAGAAAGAGAAAACAAATGAATCTGATATAATTCAAAAGAAGCAATATGGCAACATGAGTTGGAATGATAATCACGATGACAGCTTTGAAGAATGAAACAAGAAGATCGACATTTAATATGACATCCTACTTTGCACCGAAAATAATTATGGCATCATATTTGAAGGACCAAACAATAATCAAAGGGGTAGGATCACTTTACCTATACTGGTTGATGATAACATGAGCATGGCTAAAACTTGACAGTGAAATAATGAATAAAGGACGAAAGATTAAAGCTTGAGAATGTATCTATGTATAAAACAAATAAAAGCTTTGGCTAGAACAAGGAATGAGAGAAAATTATGGAGAAATGTTGAGAGTTTTCTTGATCAAAGTGGCACTGAGTCTTACAGCAGAAAACGAACTAATGAGATAGCAATATTAAGGTTCTCTATCTATATCAGATTTAGAATAAAATTTTAAATCATTATCTTAGATACTTTAAAAAAATAATAATTAAAAGATTTAGGATAAGATTTTATATCATTATCTTACATACTTTAAAAATATAATAATCAAAAGATTTAAGATAAAATTTTAGATCATTATGTTAGATACTTTAAAAAAATAATAATAAAAAGGTTTAGAATAAGATTCTAGATCATTATCTTAGATACTTTAAAAAATAATAATCAAAAGATTTAGGATAAGATTCTAGATCATTATTTTATATACTTTTAAGAAAATAATCAAAAAATTTATCCCAAAACTTAAACTCAGTTTTTGAAATATATATATATATATATATTAATCTAGTAAATATTAAAATATCAAGATTTAAAAAAAATTCCTAAATATATTTCAAAATGACTCCATAAAATAATTGTTAAAAAAATAATTATATATTTATTTATAACTAATCTTTTTACGCAGCAAGAACAAAAAAGACATACAAATAAGAACATCTATCAGCAATCCAATTTCTAGTAATCATAGAAGTTAGACTCTTCAGCCCATGTTTTGTAAATCATAAAAACACCTATACACTATACCTTTTCCTCAATCAAACGCAGCTAACCCAAAATGGGATCAAAATGTGGGTGTATAGGTACTATAGTCTGCTTGCTTTCGTGTTGATATGTTCAGAGGAAGCAGCAGCAATTCATGTCTTGCTGGCATGGTTTTGACTAGTGCGATGGTGAGAGGCAGAGGCAAGACTGGATTCGTTCATGGGCCTAACAAGCATCTCATGACTGAAGAAAACACTCGTTTTCTATTTGGTTATGTTCTGTGTACTTTCTATGGGCGTGTATAATGTTGTTTAATGTTGCCTTCTGTATTCCGTCGTTTATAATGTTATTTCTATGGGCGTTTCTTGTTTTTCTTTTCTGCTATAACGTTCAAAAGCCTCACCCTTAAGTAATGGATCTCGTACCATCTTGCCAGAAATGCAACCTCATTAAATATGCGTCATAATAAATATTTATCCGCAATATATATAGTATGAAATATTATATATATTAAAGATATTACATTATTCATAAATTGTGTGTAGTGTAACTTATTCCTCAAATTTTATGAAATGTATAGATCCCCAATCTAACTTTTTTTGTGAAAAGGATTCTAAACATTTTTAGACAAGATTCTAAGTTTTTTCTATAATATCAACCAGTATTCAAATCCCAAATTGAATCTTGACTAATCCAAATTGAGTTAAGTCAAACCACATGGGTATGATTGAGAGAAAACTATCTACAAAGAGAACTAGAGTAAGGACAAACACAGCCTTTCCAAGTATCTAACAAGTTGATCAAAAAATAAAAGTATTTGACAAAATTCATGAGCAAAGAGGAAAAACTAAAAGACACTAATAAGAATATCTATCAACAATCCAATTTCCAGCAATCATAGAAGTTAGACTCTTCACCCATATCATCTATAATTCACAAAAACACCTATACACTGTACCTTTCCCTCAAACAGACGTTGCTAACCCAAAATGGGATCAAAATTTTGGGTGTACAGTACTATAATCTATTTGCTTTCGTGTTGATATGTTCAGAGAAAACTTCTAAGATGGCTTTCTTTTGTTTAGATGAGAGAATATTGGTCAATCAGAGAGCCTACAGACTACCCTGAAGCCAATAACCAAAGCATAATAAGAGACGATATGAAAATTGTTATCCACCTCATGAAAACTAAAGCAACTGAAATCTGGTACTTTTGGCATTCCTCTCCAAAATTGCAGTGTCCCAAATCGTTTAAGTACAACATTGTAATGCCAGCAGAGGCAGAAGCTGCTGCTAGAGATAATGTTGATGTTACCTATGGACAATGGATGAGCAGTAGACATGTCAAATGATTAGAGTCATAACTACATGACTCTTATTATACATTATGTGAAGCGAGAGTCTGCTTGGTATGGAAATCTAAAAGGAATGGAAAACAAATTTTGTTGAATAATGAGAACAGAAATACAATAGATACTATATATCTGGTTTTTTTCTGTAAAGAGAAGAGAAATCTTTTCCTTAGAGATACCAAACGGCCCGAGGAACAGCAAAGGTAAGTTAAGCAGGGGCTAACCCAATCTCCAAATACAAAGAGGCTAATACAGGGTTGTGGAGGACATTCTTTCTCATCCAAGCATATGCATCCACCAAAGCAAGCACAAAACTCCAAATGACTTGTAAACCCATGGATGCTATCAAGTAACTGTAATAAAATTTTCAGCTAATCTGACATCCAAAAACTTTTATTGATGGAACAAGAAGAACAAAATTTCTACCAACGAATGATAGTGAATCAGCTTGGGTGAAATATAAAATATAAGCATTTCTTGAAAAATATGAAACATATACATGAAAGAAATGAATGGCAGCTTATAATCTGTGCATAAAATCACACTACAATGAGGTTTTATCAACAATCTCTGATTCTCCATCCTTAGCCAACTCCCTTCTCCATCTTCCCTACAACCATAGTTTCCTACTCATGCATTCGTTATATTTAGAAGTTCACTATGCATTTGAGCCTCCTTTTGCATGAAGAGCCAAAACGCCTTCACCATTTCAGACTCATTTTTAGATTTCATAGCATCAAAGCATGTACAGTTTAAGAGACAGGATTAAATAAATTTTTATGACAATGTGATTATTTAGATAAATCACAGTGGTAGACAATGATCAGGGCGGAACAAGAAATGAAGTATCATGTGAATACATCCAGCTATTAATTTGAATTACAATACTGAAAACCCAATACGCCACCTCTTGCGACAGAATCACCTCAAAACCTAACTGTTCGGTGCAAGAGTTTACTTCTCCAGGGTAGGTAGATGCAATTTTGCCAGAAGTTAAATCCAAATATCTATGGATAGCTAATGGTTGCAGTTGAGTGGTTTCTTAGGACATATTGAAAAGCTAGTATGAAAAAGAACAAATTATGGAATTAGAAGGGTATGTTGAATTATATAAAGACAAAATGCAGTAAAGAAAATATATTCCAGGGAAGAAACACAAAGGCAGTAGTGGACAAACATTGCAGTCCACATAAACCAAAATTCCAAATATTCCCCTACCACAACCCCCCCAAAAAAAGGGGAGCACTCCTCTCCTCCCCCAGTATATATACAAATTATAGAGTTTGAAAATAAAAGATTTCATACGAAACGTGGGAGAAGAGAAAATATTTGGCATATAAATTCTTTTAATTGAAAGAGCCAAAAATTCTGGCCACACTACAAACAGAGTTGATATTTCCAGTAGGAATCATATAGAATGTTTCTGTCTTGTACCTCTAGTGGTCATTCAGCCAGCATGGTGCCACTATGCTTGGTCATTTTACTCAGCACTCAAGCTGCTTCCAAGTTTCTAGATTACCTAGCTACCTCATTTGTGTTATTCCTCATACAATTAATAATATTTCCGTTAATTTCTATCATGCATAATTTAAAAATATTTACCGATTGTGAATTCATTTGCTGAATTAATTTTATCCTGGCTCAAAAGTATATTACACCATAGATATGTTCACTTTGTATCCTCTTTCAACAGATAAACCCTTATTTTTCTCACTTTTCCCTTTTCTTAATTATACGGATCAGTGCCCAGAACTTTAAAATCATATATAAAAAGCAATCAAGCATGATGATGCAGCCAATGATCAAATAGAATACCAGTTATCATACACTTGAGCTTACTTTGCATAGGTATACAAACTGACATGAGCTTAACCTAACCAAAGCAATCGCTGTTCTTTGTGACAAAATGTTTTTCAATCTTCATTTGACTCACCAATCCAGCCCTTGAAAAGTACTTCACTTTTTTATGGCGGAAGTTTTAAAAATAGCTCATTGGCGATTTTTAATCTTGCGTAACTCTAGTGCCTGTCACTGCAGAGCATCCTCAAGGGCACCTGGAAGGTCCTAAATCACTTAGAGAGATACATTTATAACAAAATCACTTTTTTTTAATTTAATTTTTAGCTCCTCCCCTTGATGAAAAGTTTCAGCAAAAGTAATATATGTTGCCAAATATTATGGTCGGATAATTGCAATCTTCAAAAGCAACTTAACAGGCCATGTAAATTATCGGCAAAGAGAAACATGACAAAATATATCTATTACAAGAGTAAACATCAAAAAAGAGGAAGTAATAGACTAATTTACATATAGATTTCTGTATATAATTTCAAAGTCCCTGTAGAGGCAAATTTCAATACAGATTCAATCACACCTTGACTTTGAGTTATATAACACATTCTTGCTGATCTTTCAGGTTTTTATGATCACTAAGTCCAAAAAAAAAATTCTTATTTGAATAAAAATATAATGGATTTGTGCAAGTAATTTCTAGTAAAGCTCTTAGTGAAACCGATAAGATGAAATATTAGTATGCTTCGATAGCAATCCCATAATCACATCAGCAATATACTTTAAGTGCTGTATTTGCACTGTTAGATTACGGAAAATCTACAAATCCACCAGCTCTGTTCCCTTCTCATCAAAAGTTCACACACATCATCTCTATCAAGACTACCAATACTTGCCATTGCTACTAAAAAACCCGAAACCACCATCGCACTTTTACCATTACCACCAAAAGAAAGTAAAGACTTCATTGCTTCTCCAGGATGACAAATTTAAGGCTTAGAATCGAAGACATTCACTAGGGAGAGGTTTGTCTTAAAGAAAAGAACTATTTGAAACCCTTTTGATTTTAATTATGTCATACTTAATAGAAGTTAAACAAAAAGAGATCAAAGAACTTTTTTATTAAAAAATATAAAACAAAAATATGAAACCAGGAAGCCGATGAGTACAGGTAAAATCCCCTGCCATGAACAAGAAAAGATAAGCACACCTAAGTGGAGTTAGAAAGGAACAACAATAAAAGAGATCAAGCAGCCAAAAACCAAAAAGAGAAAGAAAGTGCAGCAGTATAGCATCTAATTTTAACCATCACACAATGAAATGTCTCATCAAAACTTTTACCCATAAAGAATATGACGTACCCAGCATATACTCCCTACAATAATGAAGTCAAAACGTTACAGCATGGATTAAACAGAATCACAAAAAGTAACAAACAAAAAATTGCTCCAGCAAATTTCTTCTTGAGGCTGCTAGAGTGTCTCATATTTCATGGGTCACAATTTTTTTTTTGGTTGAATAGAAGTTACTGGAAAACTATGCAAGCATTTCGAAGCAAGGTTGAAAAGCAAATAATAAGGTGTTGTCTTTGCAATTTGCGATTGCACTTCAAGAAAAGAATCTGTGCACCTACCACTGCGCTTGTCGTCCTCCATCTGTGATTCCGCATACGCTGACCTCTCTCATGCGTCTGTTTCTTCCTAGACAATGAAATTCGGAAATTAAGCACGCATTAAACCAAAAAATGCACAAAAAGCATAATGAAGAAATGCAAACACGAAAATGCACAAAATAAACAACTTCTTAACACAAAAAGGAGTGTTTGGCAGCGTGAGATTTTGAGAAAGAAAGCAGAGGAGGCATGCTCAGACAACCTGGCGAGCAGTGAGGGCGTGGCGGCGTGGGATGAAGTGGAGGATCCAAGTGCGGCGGCGAGCCATGCGAGAGACCAGAAGAAGGAATCGGACCCACTGGATGGGAGAAGAAAGGGATGAGGGAAGATGAGAGAGTGTGACGAGAGGAGAGGAGAAGAAAGAGATGAAGAGAAATGGGTGTGCAAACTTACTGGTCATACATAAAAATCACGATCCGGATAACAGACGAGTACCCCTTCTTTCTGAATCATATTGCATCACTGGACGCAAACCCAAGCTAATTTGAAAAGAAATTAAAGAATATCAAAAGCAGATCGGCAAATAGAGGCGACTGCTTCTTGATCGATATTGCATTACAGCTCCCACAGCCAATCTAATTTAAATTTAAAATGAGTTTAAAATCATGTAGCTAAATTAAATTTGAAACTTTGGGGAAATATCTCGCCAGTTTTACAGACAACTATATTTCTGACTTTTTAATGCAACAAAATCTGGCCACTTTTCAAATTGCGTATGACAAAAATGATATTTGAATTATTGGAGGGAAAACAGCCGCCAATTAACAAACCAAACCATAACCGGGAAAAGCACAAAATCAACACCAATCAGGACTAATCCAATTCCAATTAGGAAATTTGTTAAGTGAAAATATTTTCGTTTATTCAGTTTCACGGTTGGATTCTTTGTTTAATGAATAGTCAGATCTCTAAAATTCATTTATTGCTGTTTTAAATCTCAAAAATTACAAATAAGTTATTGGAGCTTCGATTCCCAATATTTGTTCATCAAACAAAACTAGTTGAAAAATATTTACCTTTATCCTTCATACTCAGAGATGAGTTCTTATTACTAGCAGGGAATACTCTTAGTTCACAACAAAAAATGTGAGAACTAGATTGAGCCCCATGCATTTTATGGAACTTAAGAACAAGCTACACTACTCATATCTTTAAAATATTGCCACTTGCTAGAACTTTTATAAAGATATAGATATAGATATAGATACAAATTTCTAAGTACTATTTTTCCAAGCTAACTGAGTTTATTTTATTCTAATACACAATCAGTGAGAGAAAACTGTGATACATATCTAGGTAATAGATCACAAGACCAAGAGGTCAGCCTCGTATATAATGGCTCACATAATTGCTTTTTGGATAATTTTACTAAAATGGATAATTTTGTTGCCTCACAGTTTTTATCAACCATTGACATGTAAATGTTGTCAATGATTCTAGTTTTCTGATTAATATACTTCAGCTAGTCATAGTTTGAAATAGATCAAGAATATTGTTTCATGGCAACAAAAATGAAAATGTGATTCATATCCATTCTAGTTACCCTATTGGTCACATCTTTTAGAGTTACTTAATCTCTTTCTCTAGAACTTCCAACCTACGCTACTGGAGAGGATCCAAGTTTCATGGTCTATTACTGATGATATCATTTGAATTCTTTTATAAGATTTAAAAAATTGGTCAAAAAAATATGGGGTTTGGAAAGTATGGTGTTATGTTGAATGTTGATATGATATTTGAGTTAGTATATAACAATAATTAAACATATGCATTTTTCCCAAAAAAGAATAGCAAAATTTATAAATGTCAACATAGGAGCATTTCTTGCTCAAATTTCTTGTGAAGACTGAGTTTCATTTAGCTGTAATACATGTAATTTAGAAGGGCAAAAGCATTTTATCAGCAACCTTTCCAATATGTTTAATCTATAATCCATTATATCCATTTGTGTTTCACTTCATAAGAGTAGTGACACAAAATCTAAATTCAACTTTCAATGCTTCTTTCTTGTCTGATATCATTTTCAAACTTTTTGGTCAATCATGAAACCTTCGTCTGCTGCAGAATCAGGTTGGCTATATTCTGCATTCAGAATCTTCACAAGCATTCTGCAATTGCTGTTTAGTGTTGTTGATATGATTGTGAACCTCTTGGCCACCTTCCTTCCCCCACAACAGCAAGTATAAACCAATGATGACAATAGCTGCTCCTATGATGCTGAAGAAAGGGCTCATGTGAGTACATATTAATTTTGGATGAATTTATTCATTTATGATTCTCATTTCAAGAGGTTTTTTGAATGAATCTTATGATCATGTGCATGATACAGTTGAAAAGAGGAATACTAGAGAACTTCTAATGCTAGAAACTGTACGTTTAGTCCCAGTCCCACTCCCTTCAGTCTATCTCTCTCCAACTGTATGTCATGCATTATCTCTATAAACATTGTCATATTAATTATGTATTATTTTACTATTCTGATGCTAAGTCTTCTTCTTCTTCTTCTTTTGGCTTTTTCAAAAAGGGTATTAGATACTCTACCTCATGGACAAAAGATGCATCTGTTATAAAATTCTATGCAAGAGACATGATCATTTGTTTTTTAATATAGGTAAACTTTCCAATAAATTAAATTACCATTTCAAAACTTAGACTTTAAACCCCTCTTGTCTCAATTTTTGTTTACAACTTCAAGATTGGTCTATCTGTTGTTGGTATGGCAGTAGTTGAGCCATCCAGGTCATGATTTGATCTGGACAGTCCAAATTTATTGGTGCTATAACAACACCACTATACTACTACAAAGCAACAAAAAACAATATGTTATTGAAACTTCCTCTGATTCTGAAATATTTTTCACTTATGCCTTATACCTGTGAAAAAAATTACACTGATCTCCTTAATTTTCATTACATTAACTTGATATTTTAGTGAGCTTTGATGCATTGAATTAAGCAATTGGGATTTCTAGGAAGAAACAATTATGTCAACATAGGAGAGAGTTATGTATAAATTGAAATTCAAAGAGATAAGAGTCTATGTTTTAAAACCTTATAAGAAGTGAATGCAATTTACTTCAGAATTGAAAAGCAACTATGACGGATTAAAAACTATGCTACAACCACATTTAAGTTAATAAGATGGAGACATGGATTATTAGTCGCAATTCACTACTTTCATTTTCCATGAAAAAATAAAAATGATGAGAAATGGATTGTTACGTACCTACCCAAATGAAGTTTCTCACCAAAGACAAAGTATGCTAAAATTGCCACAAGTATTGTAGAAAGTGGGTTAAACATTGTGACAAAAACTGGCCCCTTTTGCTCTGTGCACCATAGTTGAATGAAGAATATCAACCCAGACATGATGATTCCCTGCCATTAATCATTAGTAATAAGGACTCATCTCATTTTAGATTTTGTTCCTCTATATTGAGATTCTTGTGCACACCAAACTAAACTATGAATGAAGAGATATGTAAATATGTCAAGCACATTGTTTAATAAGATTCAGATTCCCTCCCTAAATTATAAAGATCAGATTTTTAACATATCAATCCCAGTCCTTGGTCAAACATTGATTTGCCTAAACCATACAAGGTGGAGTAACTCAAACACATGTGGATCTGGTCTAAATTGCTTGCCCTAATTGATTAGGGTAAAAATGTACACCATGCAATAAAAAAGAAATAAACTAAGAGATGTTAGGTCAAGTAATTTCCAAAATTGTTGGATTATTATGCTTACCCCATAAATGGTGGACCAGAGGTCAATGTTGAACCCTATGGCCCAAGCTGATGGGTTATGTTCTATTATCACTGTGAAAACAGCTGATTGTGCTGCTCCAACAACACACATCCAGACAGTGAGTGATAGTTGAGCAGGGTATCTTCTCAAAGTCACTGCCTGCAATTCCACAATTAGATTGTATCAGTAATATACTTTATTACAGGTTTTAAACAAACTAGAGGTCAGCTCCATGCATTATCAAAGTCTAAGATTAGTTGTATTGTTAATGGCTAATGAATAATGTGACTTCTTATAAATAACAAATATATATAATAATGTAATAATGTAACATTGACCATTCAAATCAGATATGAACTATCCAAATAAGATGAACATATCTTACACATCTCTAGGGATGTGCAAGGAATCCAATTTAATAAAAAGTTCATCAATTGACATTCATGTGATTTATTTATGTTAAAATTAAAAAAATTTCATGAAAAAGTAGAAAGACACACTTTGAGCCAAAACAACCAAATTTCTTTTGATACTACACTATAGTTTACCACTATTCTGTATTATACTAGAGAAAGAAAGCTTACAAAATTCTTCAAAGACTTCACCAGGAAAAAAACATAAGTTTGTCTGAGAATTTCCAAATATATTGAGGCGAGAGAAGCAATAGGAATTGAAACTACTATACAAGACATTCAAACACAAAATCAATATTATATGAAAAAGGTAGAGATGAAAACCTGCATGATGTACCAAATAGACCATGTGATGCAGCTTGCAACTGTAAGAATTGAACCCTTGAACCAGCTTTCATGGACCAGAGCTCTTTTTCCATGAATCTGAACTAGAGGATGCCACAGATTCCTTATGATAGGTCCTTTGTATAGTGTCATGATCATTACACCAGCTAATGATACCAAGGTCCCAAGAACCTTCGCTGCACCACGAGGATGAAGAATATCAAGAACTTCCAACCTGCATTGAACTCAAAGATTAGAGGCTAAGATGATGAAAATGCAAATGGTTATTATGATTTGTACTGAAAAAATTCCCAAGATGGTGCTGATAGAAAAAATATCTATTCGTTAGATTGCTTATCCTGTTTGGTGGTTATGCATCTTTGAGAAGATTAGTCTTTCTTTTGTTTTTGGCCAAGAGAAGATTAGTTAAATTAGCTCTTTTGTGAAATAATTTTTTTGTGATGGTGATGAAAATAAAAATAAAGGTAAGTTATTCCAAGACCATTAACCAGGACACCAATGGTACATCAAAGATTACAGGGGATAGGACAAAACATGTTTGTTGACATCATTGCAGAAAAGAGAATATATGTAATGTCTATAATCCCCTTGTTATTATTCTTTCTTTTTGAGTACCTTTTTCTTCTACTAAAGGTTATGATTATAATTTTTCATTTACAAAATAATTTTTTATTTTATTTTTCTTTTAATTCATTTTATTCTATGTATCAAACAAGTTTGCCTGAAATGCATGGAATAAAAATGAAAATTGAATGAAAAGATTATTTTATAGATGAAAAAGAGGTTAGCAAACCTGAGTGCCACAGCAATGATGAAGGTGATGGAAGCTATGGTGTTGACCATGGAAGCAACAAAGGTTGGAGAGGTATATCTCAGGCTTGCAAAGTACATGTTCTGAGTCAAACTTACCCTAAAATTCATGAACAAAATTCACAAATTAAATATCTATACTTTCTCATATTATTATGTAGAAACATTCATTTTCTTGGTCCTTACCCCAGTAGAGAAAGCACAAAAATTTCCAAGAAAAGAGCCAATGTCATCTTTGGCCTCATTTTTCTGCAATAGATAACCAAACTTCTACTGTCAAACTTCTGATAAACTGGGTAGGACCCATGCTTTTTACAGAATTCAAGAAAGAAATGGACACAAAAGTTAAAGTGGATTTGCAACTCATCATATTGTGAATAGTGATTTTTTCCCTAGGTGAACATTTTATATAACCAACTAATCTAGATTCAAGTTGGGCCAAATATCAAACAGGAGATAAAACTCTTCAAACATAGATTTGCAATTATCAGTTTGTGAATACTGAATCAAAATATCCATATAATTTATAGCAAATCGCACTCTTCACAAGCTGTAAACAGTGGGGTATGCTTCTTTGAGCTGCTTGCAATGCATGATATTCAAAATCTTGTTATCTTTCAAATCATTTTAGTGCATGTGTGATATTTTGCACAAGAGAAATGCAAAGTTACCTCTCCAGAAAGTAAGCAAAAGGGAACATGACAAGCCCAGCCACAATATGCCTGTAGGTCACATAAACAAAGGGGTTCATCCCATGGTTGAGGGAAGCCTCAGTGATGAAGTACAAGAAGGTATAGCCAATCTGGGCTGAAACCATGAGCAGGTGTGGCTTGAACTTCTTGTATGCACCAAAATGAGAACTCCTTTTCTGCTCCATAAGAGTAAGAGTACTTCTCTTTCTCACTTGTTCATAGGCTAGCTCTCAAGAAGAAGTAGAAGAGATGCTTCTGTAATATAGAAGATGATGCTGATGGAATGAATGAATGTGATTCTTAAATTCCTAAGTCATGGTGGTGGTATCCTTTTAATTTTAAGGTACGGTAGAAATGGAAGAAAACAAGATTAGTGATAGCATTTGCTGCGCTACGAATGACAGTATTCACAGCACGAGAATTAGAGCAATTATTATGCCTCTTAAACTAGTCAACAAGATGTATTAAGGATCCGTTCTCAACAATGAGCTGCTGATGTTTTGGTTGTAGAAAGCATTTTCAAATAAAATAAATAGATTGAAAACATAATATAATGATAATAATATAACACTAAAAAAACAATGAAAAGATAAAAATAGACGCTTTCCCAAATACGTTTCAAAGAATTGACTTCAAATTAAGGTACACCTTAAGCTATGTTAGTAATTTGCAGCATCACATCAATCAATAATTCAGTATGCTTTAGAACTCACAGAATACTATTCAAAACTCCTTTGGTTCTTAATATAAACCCATTTAACCATATAATAAGGACTAAGGATGGATGTTAAAATTAATTAATCACCTGAATATTTCTAAAAGTTACAACATATTTTCAAAATTACTTTTATTCATTCTCCTTCTCTTTTCTTCTATCCCTAATTAAATAGTGGTAAAGCAAAATAAATAATGTCTCTTATTATAGAAAATATTTTTTTATTTAGGACAAATTAAAAAAGTCTCATATATAGAATAAGAGGAAGTAGTTAGAAGTACCATGGCTACCTTGACGGCAAGAAGTACAAGAGCAAAAGGATCACGATTGTTTTCACTCGAACGAGGAGCTTGAGGATGATTAACCAAAGCCGAAATTGCGCCTCCTTCAACAATTGCATTCACTACTCTTCCCCTTAGAGATATCAAATTAATTAAGGGGCCCTAGGAGCTGCAAAAGTAAGTTAAGCCCGGCCTTAATTTTTTCTCCATATTTTTTATTCCAATATGGTGTTTATTTCAATGGTATTATATATATATTGAATTCTTTACAACGTATTTTTATTTATAATTTTAAATAAATTTTATTATTCTATTAATTTAAAGATTTAAAAATAATATTTTAAATATTTATGAATATTTAATTTTGTTCTTAATTCCATTTCTACCCCCAAAGATAAGTGAGTCAAACTTGTATTGTAGGTTGTTATGATATGGAAAATCCTGAAATTACTCTTGGTTTTTCTGTTTTATTTTTTATAAGTTAAGTTTCTTACTACTTAACTGAACCCCTTAACTTCGTTTGGAAAAATGCAAGTTGTGGCTCAGAGAGAAAGTTAGAAAGTTGTGGACTTGTGGATCTTGAAGATAAGTGAGTTACGGGGAAAAACTTTAAAATGACTATTATTCAGGCAAATTTTGCGGAACCAAGTGACAATAAAAAATTGTTATTTTTGTAGGAAAATTTGCTTAGCCATGTAAAATTTGTTTGAATAATTATTTTTATTAGAAAAAATTAGAAGATAAAATTGAAACCGGAAAACATTAACTTATATTGGCAAAAAAAAAAAAAAAAAGGAAAGCATTAACCTTTAAAAGACCAAACTAAGGGAAAAGTGATATTTTAATAATTAAATCGTTCTATTTTTAAACTGACTGATATTTTCAATTATTTGTTTTGTTGAAAAATCCCTTCAATTGTTACTACACATATGACTAAACTTCTAAATATTTCCTTCATTTTAAAATAATTATCATTTTACAATTTTTAAGAGTTTATTAATTAAATTTAAACAAATTTGTCCTTCAATAATAATAAAGGAAAAGAGAAGTGTCAAGAAGTACTACATAGTTAATAAGAATATGATAGTAAACTATAATCAAAATTTGCTAATTTATAGGTTATCTGTTAGCTATTTAATTTGTATGCATAACACTAAAGTGAGAATTATTTTGAAATGAGGAAATAAAAATTTATAATAGATTTGTAGGATAGAATCACCAACCTATTATATAAAAATGAAGAACAATTATTTTATTATTTATTGACATAATTATTATTATTTTTAACTTTGACAATTTTTTATAAAGAAAAAAATCAAAATCAAATTCGAAATTGTGCCTCCTTCAACAATCGCATTCACTACTCTTCCCCTTAGAGATATCAAATTAATTAAGGGGCCCTAGGAGCAGCAAAAGTAAGTTAAGCCTAGCCCTAATTTTTTCCCCATATTTTTTATTCCAAGATGGTGTTTATTTCGATCGTATTATATATATATATATATTGAATTCTTTACAATGTATTTTAATTTATAATTTTAAATAAATTTTATTATTCTATTAATTTGAAGATTTAAAAATAATATTTTAAATATTTATGAATATTTAATTTTGTTCTTAATTCCATTTCTACCCCAAAAGATAAGTGAGTCAAAATTGTATTGTAGGTTGTTATGATATGGAAAATCCTGAAATTACTCCTGAATTTTCTGTTTTATTTTTTATAAGTTAAGTTTCTTACTACTTAACTGAACCCTTTAATTTCGTTTGGAAAAATGCAAGTTGTGGCTAAGAGAGAAAGTTAGAAAGTTAAAATGACTATTATTCAGGCAAATTTTGCGGAACCAAGTGACAATAAAAAATTATTATTTTTGTAGGAAAATTTGCTTAGCCATGTAAAATTTGTTTGAATAATTATTTTTATTAGAAAAAATTAGAAGATAAAATTGAAACCGGAAAACATTAACTTATATTGGCAAAAAAAAAAAAAGGAAAGCATTAACCTTTAAAAGACCAAACTCAGGGAAAAGTGATATTTTAATAATTAAATCGTTCTATTTTTAAACTGACTGATATTTTCAATTATTTGTTTTGTTGAAAAATCCCTTCAATTGTTATTACACATATGACTAAACTTCTAAATATTTCCTTCATTTCAAAATAATTATCATTTTACAATTTTTAAGAGTTTATTAATTAAATTTAAACAAATTTGTCCTTCAATAATAATAAAGGAAAAGAGAAGTGTCAAGAAGTACTACATAGTTAATAAGAATATTATAGTAAACTATAATCAAAATTTGCTAATTTATAGGTTATCTGTTAGCTATTTAATTTGTATGCATAACACTAAAGTGAGAATTATTTTGAAATGAGGAAATAAGAATTTATAATAGATTTGTAGGATAGAATCACCAACCTATTATATAAAAATGAAGAACAATTATTTTATTATTTATTGACATAATTATTATTATTTTTAACTTTGACAATTTTTTATATAGAAAAAAATCAAATCAAATTCGAAATTGCGCCTCCTTCAGCAATCACATTCACTACTCTTCCCCTTAGAGATACCAAATTAATTAAGGGGCCCTAGGAGTTGCAAAAGTAAGTTAAACCTCGCCCTAATTTTTTCCCCATATTTTTTATTTCAAGATGGTGTTTATTTTGATGGTATTATATATATATATTGAATTCTTTACAAAGTATTTTTATTTATAATTTTAAATAAATTTTATTATTCTATTAATTTAAAGTTTTAAAAATAATATTTTAAATATTTATGAATATTTAATTTTGTTCTTAATTCCATTTCTACCCCCAAAGAAAAGTGAGTCAAAATTGTCTTGTAGGTTGTTATGATATGGAAAATCCTGAAATTACTCCTGATTTTTCTGTTTTATTTTTTATAAGTTAAGTTTCTTACTACTTAACTGAACCCCTTAATTTCGTTTCGAAAAATGCAAGTTGTGGCTCAGAGAGAAAGTTAGAAAGTTGTGGACTTGTGGCTCTTGAAGATAAGTGAGTTACGGGGAAAAACTTTAAAATGACTATTATTCAGGCAAATTTTGCGGAACCAAGTGACAATAAAAAATTATTATTTTTGTAGAAAAATTTGCTTAGCCATGTAAAATTTGTTTGAATAATTATTTTTATTAGAAAAAATTAGAAGATAAAATTGAAACCGGAAAACATTAACTTATATTGGCAAAAAAAAAAAAAAAGGAAAGCATTAACCTTTAAAAGACCAAACTAAGGAAAAAGTGATATTTTAATAATTAAATCGTTCTATTTTTAAACTGACTGATATTTTTAATTATTTGTTTTGTTGAAAAATCCCTTCAATTGTTACTACACATATGACTAAGCTTCTAAATATTTCCTTCATTTCAAAATAATTATCATTTTACAATTTTTAAGAGTGTATTAATTAAATTTAAACAAATTTGTCCTTCAATAATAATAAAGGAAAAGAAAAGTGTCAAGAAGTACTACCTAGTTAATAAGAATATTATAGTAAACTATAATAAAAATTTGCTAATTTATAGGTTATCTATTAGCTTTTTAATTTGTATGCATAACACTAAAGTGAGAATTATTTTGAAATGAGGAAATAAAAATTTATAATAGATTTGTAGGATAGAATCACCAACCTATTATATAAAAATGAAGAACAATTATTTTATTATTTATTGACATAATTATTATTATTTTTAACTTTGACAAATTTTTATAAAGAAAAATCAAAATCAAATTCAAAACCTTGGTAAAAGTACAGTGAGGTTAGGTATAATGTATTTTCTCATGTGACTCAAATTGGATAAGACCTCCTTATATGATATTTCCAAAATAAGTGGATGGAAGTGTTATGCACACGAGAAGGAATTAACAAGAATGAAATGGCCAAGTCATTTTTTAATTTTAGGGGAAAGGGTATCATAGTCTTTTTATTTAATTAAAATTATTTTTATTTTTTATATTTATTTTTTTTATGAGTATCAAGGACAATAAATATACTAATTGTTGGCACCATTTTGTTAGTGGGTGAAGCCCAATAGGCTTTTTGTTGGTTCAAAAGGTCTGAGAGGTCCTGAACTTAGCAAATAAGGTTAAAATGCAAAAACTTCAGCACCAAGCACCCACAACCCACTATGCGAGATTTTAAAACATGCTCCCATGCATATGTAACAGAGAATGAGGGCATGATGGAGAAAACTCTAGGACATGTAAACGCATCTAGAAAATGGGAAAATGACAGCATCTTCATACACATATAAATACAAACAGAGTCGCAGAAAGAAGACAAGCAAGCCGTCACCAATCAAACTCAAATTATTACATTACAATCATAGGCTCTATCCCATCACTCTAGCAAGAACCATGTCCATGATGTTACTTTTTATTCTATTTTAATTTTATGAGTTATTTGAGCAGATTTTCAAGATTTGAGGTGTACTCAGGCTCACACAACACTGGGAGATCATTCTCTCTTTAGGTCTACTTTTGAGTTTTTGCATTATAGCTTTGTGTCTCTTTACATTTTTTATTTTTATTCGACATTTGGAAAAATATCAATAAATGACCGCAAGTTCCCATCATATTTGGTTTAGAAGTCAAGTTACTATTATCATTTTTTAGGGTTTACTGCTCCTCGCATGCCTATTTGCAAAGTTTGTTTGCTTTATATCCTTCTAGTGCCAACACTAGCTAATTTCTTTTTTATATACACTAAATATTATTTTATTTTTATTCTATTTTCTTAACCATTTTATTTTACATTCAATAAAAATTTTTTCAACCTACCAAACAAAACCTATATCATAGTGTCTCACTCTTGCTTCATTCCCCTGGTCCAAAATAAATAAATAAATAAACAAATCTTGCATCATTGCAAGTAAATTTGTGAATAGAAATATTTTTAAAAAGTTATGTTATCACACTTAAAATTTTAAATTCTTGAATGGTCTAAAATAATTTTAGAATATAAAGTCTTTGATATTTTGCTCCTTAATCATCAATTATAATATTTTTTTAAAAGAAAAGTGGATCTTTTCATGTAATAAAATTAAAAAGAAAGTAGAGTTATATTTATGTTGCCAAAGTTATGAATGTCATGTGGATCCAACTTATATAATTTTTTCTAACCAAAAACAAAATCACGAAAGTCTTGCCTCCTCAATAAGTTCTTCTCACAAGAAAGATATGAATGAGCATAAGTAAATCAATCAACTATAAAATACTAATTAGAAAGAAAATAACTTCTTTTTCATTTTTTTAACAAAAATAAAAGAACTTCTTCTTTTTATAAGAAAATACTATTCCCTCCGGTCTTATATGCAAATTTAAAAGAGTTGAGTAGGTCTAAAATATAGAAAAAATATAAATTTCTACTCCAATAAATAATATACTCAAATAATACCTCTGATCAAATCATATACTATTCATGAAAAATGCTCTTTCCTATTTGTGAGAGACTCACGTTATTATGCTTTTCAATAATTATTAATTATTAATTATTAATTAATCTACTATAAAGAAGAAAGGACAATTTTTTGAAACAAATTACGTTTTACTACAAATTAAATAAGGTTAATTAACGAACTTTACTAACATGTGTAAAGTATTTTTTTCTTATATTTGAGTATGAGAAAATATTTAAGTGAACCAAATATAAGCTACTTTCTATGGATTGTACAAAAAATGTGTAGTTAGTACTGAAATTCATAATCAAACAAACTTATTTGAAATGAGGCATTTTATATTTTAAAATCATTTTAAAAATATGAAGATATAGTAATATTTAAAATATTTGATCATTCTTTAGCTCGTTTGCCTCTACTTACCCAGTCACTCAATCTTGCAAAATGATTCAGATTCCTATGAAAGGTGTCTCAATTTTCTACAAGTAAATGCTTCTTCAAGTTAATCAGCATATTGCATATCATCCTACACACGCTATATCTTATCAAATTGAAAATTTTAAATCTTAAATTTTTAAAAAACTATTTTAAAATATAAGATGATTCAGATAAATAATTTTGTTTTACAATCCTCAATACTTTTTTGAATAAATAAATAGAAGTGTCATTTACGTTAGCCAAAATTGTAAAAAAGTCAAGTCATGATGGGAAAGACATTTCAGCATAATCACTTACATTTAACGTGCAATAAGTCTCGGACCCATGAACAAGTTCTTCTGACCAGAAAGAAAATAATTCATGAGTGTGATTCATGATAACACCTTTATCTTTTTTCTTATCTAGCAAAACGATCTTAATTTATTCAAGAAGAAGAAAGGTGATAAACTTCCTCACACGACATGGGTAAATTGTGTTGCCCTTTCATTATTTAAAATCTAGTCTCATCTAATTTGGTCCAACCATTATAATTGGGTTTTAACTTAATAAATGTTGGACAAGGTTAAATGCACCATCATTGGACACAACATGTTTTAGGCATGATAAGTGTCAAACCCTACTCCAACACACCTCCAAACTTAACCAATTACTCCAAAAACTAACCAAACAAAACCAAAACACCTAAACTTTACCTCCCAGATTATTAGAGCAGTGCAAAAAAGCCACAATACACCTCAAGACACTAGAATAGCTGAAAAAGAGCACCAGAGCCATGGCTGCTATAGTTTGTTGTGGTGTCGGTGCTCTCAGGTTTCAGATTTATCAAAATAGAGGGTCTGGCACTGCAGCCTGGCCCTGGCACCACAGCGCTCCCTGTTGATACATTATCAGCAAAATTTCAAAGTTTTGGGGTGAATTTTTGACATGTGTAATGTAATGCCCCTCATGATATTTTTCTTGGCTTTGTGTTCAGGACCGGAGGGAGACAGGACGGAGGAAGGCTCAGGTGGAGTCTGCATGAGCTCCACGCCGCGGCGAGGAGCAGGGCCGCCGCGGCGAGATGCGTTCCAGTAGCATTGTTTCAGATTAAGTTGCTGGAGCCACGGCGAGGAGTGTTGGAGCCGCGGCGAGAGTCGGAAAATTTGTTTAAATCCGGATCAGTCAGACGCGAAAGAAAGAAAGAAAATGAAAGGAGCGATGGAGGAACCGTGAGGAACAGAGCTAGGGTTCGATTTTTCTGGCATCCAGGAGTGATTTCGGACCGAGGGAGCTTGGATTCAAGTTGGTAAGTGTTCCCTACTCCTCCCTCTCCATTTTCTTCGGTTGGAAATTGGGATTTTTGGTTGTAAGGTTGGATCTTCGAGTTTTGGCCGAAATCCACCGATTGAAATGGATGATTTGAGGTTAATGAAGTGTGTTTTAGTGTTATTGTTGCTTGAATGTGAGTTTTGGAAGGGTGTATGTATGATTTGAGCTTAACCCTAGGTTGTTTTCAGTTAGGGCTCTTGGGTATCCGATGTGTATGAGGTTGTGTGGTATTTGAGTAATCCCTAAGAGCTTATTGATGTATGAAAAGTGTGTTGGAACCTTGGGTTAGGCCAATATGGTTGAATTGTGATGTTTGGTTTGTTGGTATATTGTGTTAATGGATGAATTGTGACATGGTAAAGGTTGTTGGCTAATCGAGAGGGGATTCACGCGTATCAGACAGTTCAAGGAAGCTCGTGGAACTCGTGTGTGTGTGGTAACGACAATTGAGGTAACTGGGTGTTTGTTTATGTTGTATTGATTATGTTATATGATAGTACGTGTATTTGTATATATATGCATGTCTCATTCATACCACAATAATGATGTGTTGTGTGTACTATTTTATATATCGTGGTATGTATACTGTTTTATATATCGTGGTATGTATACTGTTAGACGATGATTATGACTGTGATGATGATATGTGTGATGATGATATAAGATGTTGCATACATGATATTATGATGATGATATAATGTTACATGAGCATCACCACATGATATTATGCGATTGTGATGGATGGTGGATGGAGTGGTGATGACATGATGGTGGTATGATGTATGATGATTATACATGTATGTTAGGGAGAATAAGGTTGGATTATATATATATGTTAGGGAGGATAAGGTTGGATTATATATATGTTAGGGAGGATAAGGGATTGTAAGGTTTAGTATAATATAAGTTTTGATGATGACAAATATAGAGTAATAAGGAACAAATGCATCATATGTATCTGACATATATAATGTTCCTTATAGAAGTAAAATATGCATTAGCATGTCTTTAATTATGGTTATAATATATATATGATGCTATGTGCAAATACATCCATTGTACTTTTATAATGAATAACATAAGTTGGATATATAAACTGAACTAACTACTTGGTTTGTAAGTGTAATATATTAAATGTAGGTTGGTCCAAGTAAGAAGAGTGAGCATTAGAACACAGAAATGGAAATCAATATCATGCCTCACTGAAGAAAGAAGAAAAGAAAGGATGCTCCAAAAATGGAAGATCAGAAGGGAGCATGCCAAGAAGGAAATGACCAAGTAGAAGTGGAACTCAACATTTGAAGACCTAGTCACTAGGTATGTTTTATTTTCACTAAGGTCTTGAGGTGGGATTAATCTTTAAAACTTACTTAATCTTGTTACCATATGTTCTAAATGAGTTAGATTAAGTAAATCTGATATTAATATATGTTAGATTTGAAAAACTCTGATGACAGATGAATTTTGGGAAGTTAAAATTCATATATTTTGTGAAAATATGAACTTTGCTGACTGAAATTTGAAGTTCCAGAGATATCACCTCTGACAGACGAATTTCAGGTGTTGAAATTCGAATTTCAAGTCAGGCATCTGGTTTTCAAGAATCTGGAGTTTGACCTTTGCTTAGTATTTTTAATATATCTCTCAAAATACATATGGCTTTGATGTAAAACTTATTTCATATGAAATTATACTTAATAAGCTTTTCAAAGAAGGATATTTCACTCAAAATGAAAGTCATATGAAAAACTTATGGTTATTTAAAGTTGAGTAGTGAGATATGAATTTTCAGTTTTGACCTCTTATCAATATTTCGATCATATCTCACAAAACACGTTTGTTTTTGAAGTAAAACTTGTTTCATTTTAAAGTAGACATTCAGAGCTTTCCAACCATAGGTCATTTGCTTAATTTGGAGTTAAAATGAGAGAGTTATAGCTTCTGCAAAATTGTCTATAGTGCAAAATTCGAAGTTACGTAGGTTCCGTTGCGACAGACGAATTTCGGGCCTCCGAAATTCAAATTTCGAAGAGAACCTTCGTGCAGAATTGAGCTTGCCACTGACAGACGAATTTTAACTTGCAAAATTCGAACTTCAGGTCCAACAGACGAATTTCCACTTTGAAAATTCGAATTTCGCGATTGCAGAAACGTGAAAACACTTCTGAAACAACCAACAGACGAATTTCCACTTTGAAAATTCGAATTTCGCGATTGCAGAAACATGGAAATACTTCTGAAACAACCAACAAACAACTTTCCACTTTCAAAATTTGAATTCCACAATTCCAGAAACAAGAAAACACTTCTGGAACAATGTTAAAGTTCATCTGAGATCAAGAATAATTTAAGTTTCAAAACTGCTCTCTAACAGACGAACTTCACCCTTTCAAAATTCGAATTTCGAAGAAAGTGATCTACTGTGCCTCTTTGAACGTTCAGTGGACAGACGAATTTTGGGCTTCCAAAATTCGAATTTCGAGGGCACTGTAGCAAATTGAAAACACTGTTCACACTTAACAGAAAAACTTTCTTCTTTAAAATTCGTATGTCACAATGTGGAAACGTTTTCTAAGTTTCAAAATTCGAATTTCACTTCATGAACAGACGAACTTCACTATTTCAACGTTGAAAGCTTTAACCTTCGGTTCCTTCGAAATTCGTCTGTCAAACATCCAAAATTCGAATTTCAGTATGTCAGCAACATTAAATAAAGTTGGTAACGGCTAGTTCTGCAGAGTAAACCATTGGGTAACGTCTCTAACGGCTAGATCTTGTGTCTAACGTCTAATTACACTACAAAACTATAAATATAATTTCATTTGAACTCATGGGTAACAATCTTAAGAGAGTTTATGCGAAAATGCTGCTACAACTTGTAAAATCCTTCTATCTCAGCATAGTTTGAAAAACCCACCTCAATAGAGTGAACTTTCAATGTATTATCTACTCTTCAAGAGAGTTTTCATTCTGTAAACATTTCTTTCTACATTTTCTGGGTAGAATCTTAGTGTGGGGAAACACTAAGGGATTTACACATCTTGTAAGGGTGTGAGGAGAGTGGCTTCACAAGTGCCTACTGAAACTTGTGGGAATGTACTGAGGCTTCACAGGTGCCCGGATCAAACCTGTGAGATATAGTGGAGAATCTCAAGTGGTGGCTTGGGGACTGGATGTAGGCCAAGTGGTTGGGCTGAACCAGTATAAATCATTGTGTATTGTTCTTTATCTTCTTTACTCAGCTGCTGCACACAACCACCTCTGTTTATCCCTGTTTTGCTGCACTCTTAGTGAAATTGGGTTGTGATCCAAAAGAGTGAAAATCTTGCATCACCCAATTCACCCCCCCTCTTGGGTGACCAGTCTACCTAACAAAGGGTGGATGATATATATATGTGTTAGGGAGGATAAGGATGGAATATATATATGTATGTTAGGGAGGATAAGGATGGACGATATATGTGTTAGGGAGGATAAGGATGGGGTGCCCTATAAGGGTGACATGCATGTCATTCATTTCTGTTGCATTCATGAGTTGTGTGAGATATATGTATATATGTATATGTGTGTGGTTGTTGTTCCCGGTTACTGAGACATTGTCTCACCCCCTCTCCCATACACTAACCTTGCAGGTGACGGTTCTGGCACTAGTCCGGAGAAGACGCGTGAGTAGCAGTGATCGTGGGAATATTAGGTCTATGTAGTATTTATGAATTGGATATTGTACCATTTGCCAAGTAGGATAGAGAATGGTTTGTAATGGATATTGATATGACTGAGACTGGTTATGTAGGTATGTATGTATGTTATGTTTGTGGTATGTATGGTTGAATGGTATGGGGAGTTCGAAGTGTTGTATGTTGGTATTTGCGAGTCCAGAGTAGTTTTGGACCTGTATGATTGGTCTGGGAGTGTCCATTTGCCTTTGGTGGCAATTGGAGGTTGTTAGTGGTGAGTTTTGGTCAATAAGTGGCCAAAATGGTGTCAAGGGTCGAAAATCTCCATACGGAGTTGGATTTAGGTAAAAGTGGTGTCTATGGATAGATGGGGACTAGATTGACTTGTAGGGGTTGGAATCAAGTCAATCGGAGGTCGAAGCATAAAGTTATGAGCGTCGGAAGTTCGCCCCTGCATGTTGAATTTGCTGATATGGTGTATTAGCAGGGGGCGCTGCGGCGCAGGAAGGCAGGCCGCGGCGCCAGGAGAGGCAGTAGCGATGTAAAACAGGGGAGGCCAGAGCCGCGGCGGTACTGTAGCGGCCACGGCCCCAGCCCAGTTTTTGATGGTGTTAAGTCGTTTCCGCTGTGTTTTTGTATTGGGAGAGTTGTTTTGAGATGTCAGGGTTGTTTTTGGTTGAATTTTGAAGATTTTGGTTAAGTAAGGAGGTGTCAGGAGGTAGGATGTTACATGTAACTTTATGTTTAGACCTCCAATTGATCTGATTCCAACTTCTACAAGTCAATATTGTTCCAATCTATCCATATACACCAATTTCACCTCAATTCATTTCTGCGTGGAGATTTTGGTTACCCGACATCATTTTAGCCACTTTTTGACCAAAACTCATTACAAACTTCCTCTAATTGCCATCAAAGGTAAATGGGCGCTCAGAGACTATTCACACAAGTCCTAATTAACTTAACCAGCTTGTTCAAAGATATTTCACTTCAAAGGAACCACTTTTATGAGGTTTGACCCCATTGAACTCCAAATTAATATAATGGGCTATTTGTCCTAAAACATACCAATAAGGCCCAAACTGTAATATTCTGAAATTTTTCCTGGATATTCAAAATTCAATATTTTAAAATCTATAAGGAATTTGTAAAAATGGGTGTACATCGTTTTGCATAAAATATGGAAAAGAAGTCAATTGTCTCGGTTGGAAGGAAAAAAAAGAAAATGACAATTTTACCCTTGGAAAAAAATAGAAATATAAAAAAGAAAAGGAAAAATTTTTTTTGAAGGCTGTGGACGTCAGAGAATAAGAAAATTTTATGAATTTTTGGAAAAATTACAACTAAGTGTTTGAAAGTTTTGAAAATTGTATATTTGTCCTAACTAAAGGAAATTTTGAACTTATGTAAATTTTATGTCAAAACGAAGCTTATGATGAGATGAATCCAATGATATAATAGTTTAAGATTAATGGAATTTCTATAAAGAAAAATTTTATATCGAGTATAAAAAAGTGCACAGTGGGCGGAAAAAGGGTATTGTGAGCCCCATAAAGGCAGATAAAGTAGGAAAAAGGTATGTGGGCCCTAAATTTGGACCAAAATGCCGTCAATTTTGTGCTCCATAAGTGGCACATAGGAAAATATATTATTTAAGTAATTTATGTCATTTTCCAAGAATTTTCAAGAGAATTCAAGAGACAAAGTTGGCAAAAATTGATTGGTTGCATTTTTCATTACATACTCCCTTTATGACCAATTTATTGAAGCTTAAAAGAGGGAGGAAGAAGTCTGAAAAATAGAAAACAAGGGAGGAAAAACGTGAAGGAGAAGAGAGAAAGAGGAAGAGAAGAAAGAAAAGCCAAGTGAGGTAAGTTTCAACTTGTAATTTCTATAGTTTGTAACTTAGATTTTTGAGTAGTTTGCCATGGTTTCCTTGAGCTTTTCTTTTCTTCTGTTGTTGTTTTAACTTTTCCCTAAGTCTTAAGGAATGAAGGAAGTGATTTTATGCCATAAATTAAAGAGAAAGCATGAGATTTAGTGAAAGGAACAAGGTTTGGTATGTTTGGAAGCAAGTTTTGAAAGTTTCTCTTTTTCCTCCTTTGTGCCATGTTTTGGTCAGTTTAGTATGATAGGAAAGAGTTGGATTTTTATTTTTTTTATGTTAAAAGTGGATTCCTTGAATCCAAATTAGCTAAAAACAAGTATTTGACTCAACAAAAAGCTTAAGATAAACTATATGAAATTTCAGGGTTCAAGTGAGTTTTTATGGGGAAACCCTTTGATTCAAATGATTTAGTGAATATTGAATAATGTTTTAGGACTTGTGGGAGTTCAAAAAAGCTTGTGGAATCTTTGATTCAAAGAAGAAAAGCAAAGAAATACATAAGAAGTAGCTTGATTTATTTTATTGCAATATGTTATTCTTTGTTATATCCATGATTATATTTTATTGCCATATTGTTCTTGTGTTGTTTTGTGATTGATTTTGGCTGTAAAATGAAGGTTTTGTTCCTCAGGATGTCCATTTTCTAAGGGAAAACTTTGCCAAAATTTTTACTTGACAATATAGTATTTAACCGATTTATGTGATTATATTTGAAATGTTTGTGAAACTTGAATGATATAATTGCATGAAATAAACTAGCTACTGAGATTTTCCCAAATCTTACCCCCAAGCACTAACATGATAGGTTCAAATGATTTCAAGATCACCAAGATGTCAAGAGGTAAGGAGAAGATTAATGATGATTAAATTTATAGCCACCTTAGTTGCTTGTTTTCTTGTAATTATTTATGAAATCATATATGTCTTTATGAAGTTGTGTTTTGCTGCTATAATGTTCCTTTAGAAATCTTGTGATATTAGGAACATATTTTGGAAGAGTTTGAATCATGTAAGTAAATATGTATTTAGTTTTTGGTAGTTGTATGCAAAACTGTCCAATTCTGAGCACATATTAGTTATGCAACTAAATTCAGTTTTCTTTATGAGTTTTATATATGTTTGGAAAGTAGACAGAGAAATCTTTCAAAAGAGCAAAGATTACTTGATTTGGATAAGTATACAAATTGTTATGAATTTTTGAAAATGGCTCAGAAAATCTGGAAAAGTAGTTTTGACTAAACAAATAGTAGAATTGGATGAATTTTCTGAATGAATTAACTCAATTAAATTCCAGTTGTATATTTTTTTCATGTAGGAAATGACTTTATTTATTTTTAGAGACTTGAATCATCCTCATATGATTTTTCTGAAATTAGTTATGATTTTTCAAAATTTAGCGGGGACAATCGAATTATTAATGAATAGTATTTTGAGAATATCAATTTTTCTCATTTGATCTTAATAATTTAAACTTCTAAATTAGCTCATTTTAGCATCATATATGTTATTATACATGGGAAATAATGTAAGAAAGTAAGGTATGACACAACTCCACCTTTGGGCTTACATACACTACCTTTCTGACCTAATACCACTCTAAACCATACATGCATCACATCACATCATATCAAACTCATCATGTTGAACATCATTCCATATCATTATCATTGTTATCTCATGTTATACAGTATCATTAAAACATTATTGTCATCACTTAGATTACAAACATTCTATCCTACTTAGTGTTGAATTAAGTGTTTTGATGATTCTAAACTACTAGAGCTTGGAAGGAAGATATCAAAGGAGTATAAGAGATTTCAAGTGAAGAAATCTAGGAAGAAATGGGTATAAGATTAGTTTGTAGGATTTCTCACTATATTTACATGAGTAAAAGGCTTTGATCTTTCGTTAAAATGTTTTTAAAATATGTTTTTCAACAATCATATGTTAACTTACAATATATTTGAAAAATACTCACTAATAGACTAATTTTCAACCGCCAAACTTTATATGTTACCTTGAAAATTCAAACTTTGGTAGCTGAAATTCGAACTTATGAAGATGTTGCCTCGGACAGAAGAATTTCAGACTGTTAAAATTTGAATTTTGAGTCAAGCATAATTTGTGAAAAATGAAAAATTTGTCTGAAGCTATGTCAACGTTCATCTAAAATTAAAATGCAAAAAGATTTCTAAGTTAGTCCCTCTAATAGACGAATTTCAGTTATGAAAATTCAAACTTTAGAATGAAAACGTGCAAGTCTGATTAGATGTCCCTCTAATAGATGAACTTTGGTTTTTGAAAATTTGAACTTTGGAATGAAAGCATATAAGTCTGAAAAGAGAACTCTCTAACAAACGAACTTTGAAGGCTCAAAATTCAAATTTTGAAAAGAAGAACTTTTATGCCATATTAAGTTGCTCACTGACAGATGAATTTTAGATCCTAAAATTTGAACTTTGAGTGCACTGTATCAATATGGAACAATTGTTCACATGAGAAGAACTTTAAACTTAAAATTCGTATGTTCCAACATAGAAAATATTTGTCAAGATGAAAATTCGAATTTCACCTTTGAACAGACAAACTTTGAAGTTTAATGTTAAAGTCTTTAACTTATGGTCTCTTTGAAATTCATCTGTTAATACACCAAAATTCAAACTTTGGATGTCAGACGCATTAAATGTGGTTGGTGAACGATTAGTTTTGTAGAGTAACCATTGGGTAACATCCCTAACGGCTAAATCTTATCTCTAACATATATTTAAGATATAAATATATAAATAGAACTTCATTTGAAGGTGTGGGTAACAATTTTATGTTGCATATACTGAAACTTTGTCAAATTCTTCAGTCAAAGCCTTCTACTCTCACACATCTCATTTATTGCTCTTCAACTGTCAAACATACTCTGTATTAGAGAGTTTTTCTTATTGTAAACAATCTTATCTTCATCTGAAAGATTTTCTTGTGAGGGGATTTTACAAGAGATTTGGGAAGCGCTTAGTTAGAGTGCAGAGAGTGAAACTATAAGCTCGTTGAGCAGGGTATAAAGTTGTACTGTGGTATTACAAGGAGCCCACCAAATTCTTACAAGATAGTGAAAAATCTCAAGTGGTAGCTTGAGAACTAGACGTAGGTTAAGATGAAGAGACCGAACCAGGATAAACCTTTGTGTCCTTCTCCTTATACCTTGTCTATTGTCTTATTACATTTTACACTCTATTTTTTTGCAACATTTTCTTTCACTGTTTTCTTATAATTTTGCAAAAAAATTTCAAACTTCCCAATTCTCCCCGCTCTTGGGAAGCCAGCGGAACTAAGAAATGGTACCAGAGTCCGGAGTCCCAAGTAAAGGATATGATAATCTAGGAGAATCAATGGCTGGCTTTGGAGAAAGTATTTTTCCTGAAGGAAACAATAAAAATAGACCTCCTGGCTTCAGTAGAAAGCATTATAGATACTAGAAGATGAGGATGCAAATCTATCTCCAGTCCATTGATCTGGACATCTGATCCGTCATCCAAAAAATGGATTTTGTCCCAATGAAACTACAGGATAATAGCAAATACAAAGAGAAGCCAGAAGAGGAGTGGAATACGAAAGATAAGAGAAGAGTCCTACTCAACTTTAAGGTAAAACACTGCCTAGTCAGTGTACTTAATTAGGATGAATTCTATAGAGTGTCACAATGTACTATAGCTAAAGATATGTGGGATACTCTAGAAATTGCTCATGCGGGAACTACTAGAGTAAGGGAGAACAAATTGAACTCCTGCATCGGTGAGTATTAAAGCTTCAGAATGATAGAAGGTGAAAGCATCAAAGAATTGAAAAAAAGATTCACCCTCATTGTGAATTAACTGGAGAGTCTTGGCAAGGAGTACACATAGCCAAAGAAAGTTAGAAAAATCCTTAGAGCTCTTCGTCTAGAATGGCAACCAAAAGTAATAGCAATAGAAGATGCCAGATGGGAGTTAATGACTTCTGTCACAGCTCTCTTCAGTAGCCTTGAAGAGTATGAGGGTGAAATAAAGGCTTTCAAGGAAGCTGGTCAAGATAATAAGAAAAAGGGCCTTGCATTGAAAGCTGCAGAAGAAAGAGAAGAAGAGTCTGATGATGAAGAAGAACTAGATGAAGAGACTCTGGTTGTGTTGGTAAGAAAATTCAGAAGGTTCTATAACAAAAAGAGAAATAAAAGATTCTTTAAGAAAGGAGCAGCTACAGATAATAAGAAAGAAGGCAAAGAGTCTGTCACCTGCTATGAATGCAAGAAGTAAAGGCACATCAAATGGGATTATCCACAATTCCTGAAAAAGCAAGAAAAAGAAAAGAAAGTTGTTGACAAGGGCAAAAAGAAAAAGGCATACATTTCATCAATATGGGGCAATAGCTTAGATGAAGAAGATAAAGATGAGGAAGAAATTGCCAATATCTACTTGATGGCACTTGCATCTGAAGAAACTCCAAACTCATCTAACAGTGATCATGAAGATGAGGTAAATGAATCTGAACATTCCTATTCTGAATTGCTTAATGCATTTCATGATCTACATGATGAGTTCATTAAAACTAGAACTAAAACTGGCTAAGAAGAAGATTAACAAGTTAGAATCTGATTATAAAATATCTGACACTGTATCTTTGCATAAAACTGAATCTGTTTGATGTACATCATGTACTGAACAAAAGAAGAACAATGAATATCTTTTGAAAAGTATGGCTAAACTCACTAAGGGTAAAGATATGTTGTTTGCTTTATTAGGAAGTGAAAGAATTGCACAAGGAAAAATTGGGCTTGGCTATGATCCTTGTGCAGTTAAAGAAAAGAATGAAAAAAAAAATCAAAATCTGTATAAGAGACATTTTGTGCATGCTAGTGGACATAAAAAGAAAAGTTACAACTCAAAATGCATTGAATCTTATGTCTAACAGAAATATGTGAAAAAAAAAAATTATCTGCATTACTTTCTTCATGCATCACAATCTAGCAGTCCTTTTATCACCTGCCACTTTTGTAACAAGAAGGGACATGTTTCGAGTTCATGTTTGTTAAAGAAAAATGGACTTGGCAGAAAGGTAGAATGGGTTCCCAAAGGTACATCTATATCTAAGAAAAATACCATTGACAGGAAAGGACCCAAGCAGATTTAGGTACCTAAAAAGAAGATTGGACTTTGTTTTGCAGGTTTGTCTCAGAGCTAGCAAAAACAACAAATGGTATATGGACAGTGCTTGCTTAAGACATATGACTAGTGATAAGGAGAAGTTTATCACCCTTAGAGACAAGAAAGGAGGAAAGGTGACCTTTGGTGGTAATCAATATGACAGAATAGTTGGCATTGGAATTATGGGTAAGAATCCTGAAACATTTATAGAAGAGGTGCTGTTTGTAATTGGCCTTAACCACAATCTGCTGAGTATGAGTTAGACATGTGATAAAGGGAACTAGGTACTGTTTAACTCAAAGTTCTGCTTGGTCATCCGAACAAGTGATCGTAAAGTAATTCTCAAAGCTCAAAGGGATGGTAACTGCTATACTATCAATCTTAATGAACTTCCCACTTTAGATTCTGTGTGTTTAATTAGTAAAGATAATAAAAGTTGGTTGTGGCATAGAAGACTGGCACATGTTAACATGAACAAATGAACAAAATTGATTAAAAATGATTTAGTCACTGGTTTACCAAAAATCTCTTTTGAAAAGGATAAAAAATGTGATGCATGCCTAAAAGGGAAACAAACTAAATCATCATTCAAACCTAAAAATGTAATCACCAGATCTAGACCACTGCAATTATTGCATATGGATTTGATAGGTCCATCTAGAGTAAAAAGTATTGGTGAAAACTTATATGTGCTTGTGATTGTACATGATTACTCTAGATTTACCTGGACTTTGTTCCTTTCTTCCAAGAGTGAAACATTTGATGCATTTGTAACCTTGGCTAAGAACGTGCAAAATAAGAAAGGTATTTCCATTGTATTTATCAGGTCTGATCATGGAGGAGAATACGAAAACTCAAGTTTTCTGGAGTACTTTGAAGAGCATGGAATTGATCACAACTTCTCAGCACCAAGGACTCCTCAGCAAAATGGAATGGTGGAGAGGAAAACAGAATAATTGGAGAAATGGCCAGAGCAATGCTAAACGAAAAAGAGCTCGCTTAAGTTTTCTGGGCTGATATACTAAACACAGCAAGCTACATCATTAATAGAGCTTACATTAGACCAATTTTGGGGAAGACACCTTATGAGCTATACAAAGGAAGGAAGCCAAACTTCTCACACCTGCATGTGTTTGGCTGCAAGTGCTTCATTCACAACAATAGAAAAGAGAATCTGGGTAAGTTTGATGCCAAATCAGATGAAGGTATATTCCTTGGCTATTCAAGTAGCAGTAAAGCATATAGGGTTTTAAATAAAAAAGACTAGAACTATAGAAAAGTCTGTACATGTTATTTTTATTGAAAATGAAACTGTTTCCAAGCATGTTATTGATGAAGATGATCTCATTTCTAACTTTAAAAACTTAAATCTTTTTGGAGAAGATAATATTGAACCTCCAAAAATATCCGAATATACTAATGTAGAGGAAGATATTCAAGAGAAAAATCTTGAATTTGAAAACAATGAAGAAATCTCTTAAGAACTCCCTAGAGTTTAGAGATATCAAAGAAGTCATCCAATTAATCAAGTGATTGGGGATATTTAAGAGACTGTTAAAACTAGAAGACAACTTAGGGATCAAATAAACAATTGTGCATTTATTTCTCAAATTAAATCTAAGTGTGTTGAAGAAGTCTCAACTGATGAATATTGGATACTTACTATGCAAGATGAACTTAATCAGTTTGAGAGAAATCAGGTTTAGGATTTAGTGCCTAGACTCGAAGATCACCCAATTATTGGAATTAAATGGGTTTTTAGAAATAAACTGGATGAATCAGGAACAATTATTAGAAATAAAGCAAGATTAGTTGCCAAAGGATATAATCAGGAAGAAGGCATAAGAGGAAACTTTTGCTCCAGCTGCAAGATTGGAAGCAATAAGAATCCTCTTGGCCTATGCATGCATGAAAAACATAATACTATATCAAATGGATGTAAAGAGTGCTTTTCTGAATGTACATATCATGAAAGAAGTTTATGTTAATCAACTTCTAGGTTTTGAGGACTCAACAAAGTCAAACCATGTTTATAAACTAACGAAAACTCTTTATGGTTTAAAATAAGCTCCTAGAGCATGGTAAAGGCTAAGTAATTTTCTAATTGAAAAGGGATTTAATAGAAGAAAAGTAGATACAACATTGTTCACTAAGAAAGAAAATAAAGAATTACTAATTGTTCAAATTTATGTTGATGATATTATATTTGATGCTACTAATGAATCTCTTTGTAAGAATTTCTCTAAGCTAATGCATGGTGAATTTGAAATGTCAATGATGCGTGAGCTCAACTTCTTCCTTGGACTGTAAATTAAACAATGTGATGATTGCATCTTTCTGAATCAATCAAAATATCTGAAGAAGTTGTTGAAAAAGTTTGGAATGGAAAATGCCAAATCAATGGGAACTCTTATAGTTACTGCAACAAAACTTCACATGAATGAGGGAGGAAAGCCCTTTGACATAACTCAGTATAGGAGGATGATTGACTCCCTACTATATCTAATAGTTAGTAGACCTGACATTATGTTCAATGTCTGTATATGTGCAAGGTTCTAATCATGTCCCAAAGAGTCTCATGCAACAGCTGTGAAAAGAATTTTCAGATACCTAATTGGAACATCACAGATGAGACTTTGGTATCCAAAAGGCAATGGAGAAGAGCTCACGAGATATACTGATGCTGACTTTGCTAGATCTAAAACTGACAGAAAAAGCACAAGTGAAACATGTTAGTTTTGTTGAATTAAGAGTTTTGATGATTCCAAGGCAACAATCAAGAGCTTGGATTGAAGATATCAAAGGAGATCAAAGTGTTTCAAGTGAAGAATTTTTGAGCAATAGTTGTTAGATCTTCTGTTGGATCTTTTGTTATGTTTTAATGAGGGTAAAAGATTTTGATTTGAAGAAAAAATATTTTCAAACCTTGATTTTATAATAAATCTTGACTTATTTGAAAAACACCCACAAACAGACGAAGTTTGAGAAGTTTAAACTGAACTGTCATATGGAAATTTGAACTTTGCCTTTGGAAATTCAAATTTCGAGCTAAAATTGAATAAGTCTGAAGAGATGACTCTCTGATAGACGAATTTTGATTGTCCAAAATTTGAATTTTCATCTAAGTCTGAAAGAAGCCTTTTTGAAATAGACGAACTTCACATCTTCAAAATTCGAATTTCAGACAAAATGCAATTTGTGAAAACTAAAGAAATTCGTCTGAAATAATGTTGAAGTTCATCTGAAATCAAGAAGAAATTGAGTTTGAAAAATGCTCACTGACAGACGAACTTTGGCTTTGCAACAGTCAAATTTTCATATAAGTCTGAAAGAAGTTTCTTTGAAACAGACGAACTTTGAGTCTTCAAAATTTGAATTTCAGACAAAACACAACTTATGAAAATAAAAGAAATTCGTCTGAAACAATGTTGAAGTTTATCTGAGATCAAGAATAATTTAAGTTTCAAAACTGCAATCTCACAGACGAACTTTGAACATTAAAATTCGAATTTCAGAAGCTAAGGTTGTGAGTCTGTTGGAATGAAATGTTGACATACGAATGACAGAATTTTTGTAACTTCGAATGTTGAGGTTAGTCTGAAAAGATTCTCTCTGACAGACGAGCTTCACTCTTTCAACATTCAAATTTCGAAGAAAGTAAAACACTGTGCCTTCTGAATGTACAAGGAACAGACAAATTTTGGGCTTCCAAAATTTGAATTTCGAGGGCACTGTAGAAAATTAAAAATACTATTCATACTCAACCGAAAAACTTTCTTCTTGAAAATTTGTATGTCACATTGTGAAAATATTTTGTAAGTTTCAAAATTCGAATTTCACTTCATGAACAGACGAACTTCATATTTTTACGTTGGAAGCTTTAAACTTCGGTTCCTTCGAAATTCGTCTGTTGACCAACCAAAATTCGAATTTTAGTATGTCAGAAGCATTAAATGCTGTTGGTTAATGGATAGTTTTTCAGAGTAACCATTGGATAACTTCCCCAACGGATAGATTAAGTCTCTAATGGACATTTGAGACCTAAATCTATAAATATAACATCATTTGAAGTTGTGGGTAATGAATCAAATGTGTATATACTGAATTTCTGCTAAATCATCTCAAAAGTTTTTACCCTCTAACTTCAATATCTGTACTTTAACCTTCATATCTACTCTATTCAAGAGAGTTATTTCTTTGTAAATAATCTACTCTTCATCTGGAAGATAGATTTACTTGTGAGGGGAATCACAAGGGGATTGGGAAGCACATTGTAGAAGTGCTTAGAGAGATTGAGAAAGCTCCAAAAAACAGAGCATACTCATTGTACTGAGGCATTAGCAAGAAGCCCATTGAATTCTTGCTGTATAGTGGAAAAATCTCAAGAGGTGTCTTGGGGACTGGACGTAGGTCAAGTGGATAGACCGAACCAGGATAAATCACTGAGTGTTCTTCTCTCTATTATTACTTTTCAGTTTACTCTGTTTATACATTGCTTTATTACACTTTACTTTCTTCACCCTTTTGACTTTGTGCAGAAAAATTTCAATCTTCCCAATTCACCCCCCCTCTTGGGAAGTCAGCCTTGCTAACAAGTTTCTTGGTGGATCTCTAGTTTCATGGTTTAGTAGGAAGCAGAACAATATAGCTCTCTCCATAGTAGAAGCTGAATATATTGCAGCTGGCAGCTGTTGTACTCAAGTCATTTGAATGAAGTAGCAACTTGAAGATCTTGAGATTGAGATGAAGGAGATACCAATAAAATGTGATAATCAAAGTGCTATCAACATCACAAAGAATCCAGTTATCCATTCAAGAACAAAACACATTAAAATAAGACATCACTTCATAAGGGATCATGTTTTGAAAGGAGACATCAAATTGGAATACATCCCAATTGAAAATCAAATTGCAAACATTCTGACTAAGCCACTTGTAGAAGATAGACACTGTAAAATCAGAAGAGAATTAGTAATGGTAAATCTCAATGAATTGTAAGTAAACCTCTAACTAATTCTATTTAAATCTTCTAATATTAAATTAATACTAACTTTAGCATCAGAGTGTATTTTAGATGTGTTGCAGGTACTCCATATGAGTTTAAATGACAACAAATCAGGTTACTGGAGTTAATCAGACCTACACAATCAAAAGATGTTGAAGGAAAATTGAAAATTAGAACTTTCGGGCCACATCTGTAAGTTCATAAATTTGAAATTTGCATTTTAAAACGTTATTAGACAAATTTCCATGTTGAATTGTGTGTTTGAATGAATTAGCATGCTTAATATTTGAACTTAGATGCTCATCAGATGAATTTCAGTAGGTTACATGCTGTTACAATACTTTCATATCCCTTGAAGTTCGTCTGTTGGATGATGGAAATTCAAATTTTAGAAATACAATGTGAATGATGACTTTGCTCAAAAAGATCTCTGTACGAATTTCCATATTTCCAAATACATATTTTAGAAACTTTTTACAAAACTTTGAAATTTGAATTTTTGAATCTCATGTTAAGTCTCTATGAGATGAACTTTCATAAGTGAAATTTGTCTGTTGCTTTTCTCATTCACTGATTGCTTATTTTGTGATTTCTCAAAATTTGAACTTTGATGTATCGAAGTCCATTTGTTGCCATTTGTTCCTTGAACTTAGTTTTTGTCAGACGAACTTCATGAAGAAAATTTGTTTGTCAGAAAGCCTCCTTGTGCTGGATAACTAGTAACTACTCAAAATTTGAATTTTGACCCCTCAAAATTCGTTTGTTGAATGGTTACAGAAGTTAAAATGAAGGGTCTTGCCCTGAATAGACACAACTCTATTCATCTCTCTCTCAAGTTTTTTCACATCCTCTCTTAATTTCCCATCAATTCCATTCACAAATCTTCATTTCCCACCATTTAAACTTCTTTTCGCACCTTATTAATCCATTCCTTGCATCTTTTTGCAACATTCATTCACAAAAATGGCAAGGGTGAAAAATCCAGAAGTTGACAAAGGAGAGCCCAGACCATAGAGAGCAGTTAATTCTCAATACGCCTCTAAGGAAGGTGAGACTTAGAAGAGGAAAGGCGAATCCAGCAAGGGTACTCTATCCAAAAAGTAGAAAACTACTCCCAAAGCAGATTCGAAGAAACCTGTACCTACTCCCTTAAAGAAACATGTACCTGCTGCCCCTGTTGCCTCTGCTACCTCCTTCTCCTCTTCCAGCACTGAGTCAGGGGAATACCAATTAATCATGAAGCCATTATAGAGCAGTGCTCATATTTTGGGAGAATATAATACCAAGTTTGTCAGCAAGAAGGTAATTAAATCTCACTATACAAATATGGAAGAATTTCTTATTTCCAACAATTTTGATGCTAGGCTTTAGATGATAAGATATAAGAATTTTTTGGAAATTAAAGAGAGATATGATGATGAGGTTGTCAAAACTTGGTATGCTACTATGATGTACAATAGCAAAAAAAAAAAAAGAAAAAGAAATAGGAGGTAAATCTGAGGTCTAGAACTATCTGGCTGACTAATTAGACCTTCCATGAAGTACTGGAAATCTCTAGGCAGGATGGTCTAAAGATTGACATCATCACCTCAAGGTACATGGATGAGGATGAAACTGGAGATAAGGTAGTGCTTTCTTGAATTACAAAGAAAGTACAATGTTGAATACCTTGTTCAGAAGGTGTGAGAATAAGCCTCCTTTGTGTTTGCTAAAGCCCTCTGATCTTAGTGCTCAATTCAGAATCCTACACTACATTGTGTTTAGGATTATATTCAACAAAGGGGGAAGTTTCAATCTGATCACAAGGGCTAAAGCACATGTGATGACTATACTCATACATGGCAAGCTGATAAATATAAGCCATATCATCCTTCAACACATGATCAAAGCAAGAGATCAGAGGAAAGACTCCATTCTGCCCTATGCCTCAATCATCTCCAAAATACTTCAGTATGCTAGGATTCAACACCTGGAAAAAGGAAAAGGAAATCCTACTGAAGTTTTTAAAGAGGAAGAATTGCAGAGGATGGCAATTGAGAGGAAAGATGGTAGATGGATTGGAAAAGGAGCTAGGAAGTAAGAAGACTTGTTCTTTGAAGAAAGTGGCTCACAATAGCAAGCAAGAACTTCTGAGCCTGCTCCACCCACACAACCCTCATCTCAGCCTTCTCAGCCTATTTTTCCTCCATCTCAGCCTATTCAGGCACATGTGTTATCTACTCCTTCCACCTAGGCAAAGCTAACCAAGATCACTGAGTTGTATGATAGCCTGTCTGTACTCATGCTGAGCATTGGAGATAAGTAAAATGCCTAGTTTGCTCATTTGCAAGATCAGATTTTTCAGTTGGCCAAGAACATAAAAGTGATTGCTGATGCATATAAGGACATTAGAAGTGTCATTCCCTCCACATTAGCTCCGTCTCAGTCAGGATCTTCTGAGCCTACCAAATCTTATACTCCTAAATCTCCAAACCTATTTGTGCTAGCCTCTCCTGAGCTTGATGATGATTAACACACTGCTACTGAGGTTGTTGGAACATTGGCCACTCCTTAGGCCTTTAGCAATGAGACAAGCCCTAGTCCACCCTTGGACTATGGCATGGGGGAAGAGGCTCCTAAGGAAGCAAGCTCTCATGAGCCTATTGTTGAAGATGCTCAAGAGTCAATTATGTCAACTCAAGAATTTAAGCAAATGGAAAAGCTTATAGCAATCATTACCTCTGCTCCCATTATTCAAGCTGCTCTAAATGAGGAGAGAAGCCTTGTACTCTACAAGGATATTGAAGCTATTGCACATGATACCATTGTGCAAGCTCAAAAACTAAGGCTTGATGAGATGTTTCTTCCTTCTGTTCTTGAACCTTCATCCCTTTCAGCATATGGTCTCATGGAGGAGAGAAGGGCTCAATTGGCTCTTTCAAGGAAGGAGATGCAAGAGCTTCTTGATGTCTTTGATGATGAAAATGGGAGCCCTGAAGCCTTTGCACCTCTTCCTCAGATTTAGCTTGACCTATGTTTTGTCCCTGTTCCTCTTCGTGCCATTCAAGTGACACAGATACCTCCTCCTGCTATACATGCTCAAGTTCCTGATGATGCCAAAACAAGGGAGAAGACATCTGAGCAAACTGAGAAAACAATTGCAGGACAATCTGGTAAGACTTATAACAAGAAATCCAAGCCCAAAAAGGACTGATTAGATCTTAGGGTTGATTGGATTTACCTATACTGCTTCTCTATGTTTTCTGTATCTCTTATAATGTAATAATTATCTTGCTTTGAAATTCTGTGTTTGTAATGTCATATCTTTGTATTGAATCTTTTAAATGAATACAATGAGATTCCGTATCTTCCTTCTTATTTGTTGTTTATGCTGCATTTACCTTTGAAACTTTATGCATATGCTGAGGGGGAGCTCTGAAGAGCAAACCCAAGTACTAATATAGTTTGCAAGTTGTTTTGTCATTATAAAAAAGGGAGAGAATGTTGAATCAAGTATTTTGATGATTCTAAATAACTAGAGCTTGGAAGGAAGATATCAAAGGAGTACAAAAGATCTCAAATGAAGAAATCCAAGAAGAAATAGGTACAAGATTAGTTTGTAGGATTTCTCACTGTATTCACATGAGTAAAATGCTTTGATCTTTCACCCAAATGTTTTTAAAATATATTTTTCAACAATCCTATGTTAACTTACGATATATTTGAAAAATACTCACTAATAGACAAATTTTGAACTGCCAAACTTCATAAGTTGCCTTGAAAATTTGAACTTTGGTAGCTGGAATTTGAACTTACGAAGATGTTGCCTCTAATAGACGAATTTCAGACTATTAAAATTTGAATTTCGAGTCAAGCATAATTTGTGAAAAATGAAAAATTCATCTGAAGCTATGTCAAAGTTCATTTGAAATTAAAGTATAAAAAGAATTCTAAGTCAGTTTTGAAAATTTGAACTTTTGAATGAAAATGTGCAAGTCTGATTAGACGTCCCTCTAACAGATGAATTTTGGTTTTTGAAAATTCGAACTTTGGAATGAAAGCATATAAGTTTGAAAAGAGGACTCTCTGACAGACGAACTTTGAAGGCTCAAAATTCGAATTTCAAAAAGAAGAACTTTTATGCCATATTAAGTTACTCACTGACAGTCGAATTTTGGACCCCAAAATTCGAACTTCAAGTATACAATAGCAATGTAGAATAACTGTTTACACTTATCAGAAGAATTTTAAACTTGAGAATTCTTATGTTTTAACATGGAAAATATTTGTCAAGATGAAAATTCAAATTTCACCTTTGAATAAACTAACTTTGAAGTTCAACATTAAAGTCTTTAACTTATGATCTCTACGAAATTCATCTGTTAACACCCCAAAATTTGAACTTTGGATGTCAAATGCATTAAATACAGTTAGCGAATGGCTAGTTTTGTAGAGTAACCGTTGGGTAACATCTCTAACAGCTAAATCTTGTCTCTAACGTATAGTAAGATATAAATCTGTAAATAGAATTTCATTTGAAGGTATAAGTAACAATTTTGCGTTGTATATATTGAAACTTTGTTAAATTCTTCAGTCAAAGCCTTCTACTCTCACATAGTTCATTTATTGCTCTTCAACTGTCAAACATACTTTGTATCAAAGAGTTTTTCTTATTGTAAATAATCTTATCTTCATTGGAAGAAATATTTTCTTGTGAGGAGATTTCACAAGGGATTTGGGAATCACTTAGTTAGAGTGTAGAGAGTAAAACTATAAGCTCTTGAAATAGAGCATAAAGTTGTACTGTGGCATTGCAAGGAGTCCATCAAATTCTTGCAAGATAGTGGAAAATCTCAAGTGGTAGCTTGAGGATTGGACATAGGTCAAGAGGAAGAGACCGAACTAAGATAAATCTTTATCTCTTTCTCCTTATACCTTATTGTCTTATTACATTTTACACTCTATTTTTCTGCAACCTTTGCTTTCACTGCTTTCTTATAATTTTACAGAAAAATTTCAAATTTCCCAATTCACCCCCCTCTTGGGAAGCCAGTAGAACTAACACTTGGCTCAACATACATTGACAATACACACATACACTACAGTGACTTGACATTCCTAATACTGAAGTAGCTATGCTTCCCTCATCTTCTGTAGACTAGTGTCAGAACCTTCACCTGAAAGGTTAGTTTATGGGAAAGGGGGCATAAGACAGAGTCTCAGTAACTGGAAACAACCACACGCAATATATATACTAATCAACACAATCGTGCACATGGTGTAATGAAATGCTAATGAATGCTATGCATGTTCTCCCTCATACACGGATAGAATCACGAGCTGTTATCACAAGACATTTCAATAGATGATTCCCTTCCAATAATCAGTAAAGACTAATTCAGGGACATCACTAAGCTCACCTGACACAAATGTAACCCGGCCAAAGGTTATACTAGTGCTTGGACCGTGGCTTTCTTCCCGTGGATCACCCTGAATTAGTGGTGATTTAGGGACGGTGCTTCTCTATGATTTAATGACAGAGATGTTTTATCATATCATCTCATCCACTATTACCTGGCTTCCCCAAAAAGAGGATTTAGTGGCAAGGATCTTTATCATCATCATCATATATCCCATATCGTCATCACCTCTGCATCATTCTCCCACTATGCAATCACATGGTGATGATGTAAATGTCATGCTAAGATGCCTCAAAACACACACACACACACACACATAGATATTTGTTATCACAATCATCATATGGACATGCTAGCATGTAATGGTATGAGGATGCTACAAAATCATACTTACACATCATATACACTCATCCTATCTTAACTAGCTGTGTGCATACCACGATATGCAGAAAAGCCATACATATACATAACCAATATAGTGGTAGGAAAATGAATATGCATAGATATATATATATATATATATTAACATATAATCACATAATACAAACACCTGGTACCTTTAGTTGTCAATACCACACACACGATTCCACGAGTTTCTTAGGTTGTTCAACGCGACTTGTACTCCTTTGAACAACCAAATAACCTCTACAATACTATAATATTTCAATTAACACAACATACCACTTGACCAAAACCACAATTTGACTATTTAGGCCTAACCCAAGATTCCAATACCCTTTTCATGCATCATTAAGCTTCTAAAGATCTTGAAAGCTCTAATTAACTACGCACATTTCAGATTCTCAATTTCCTCAACCGAGAATAACCTAGGGTTAAGCTTAAATCATGCATACTCCCCCTAAAACTCATACCAAAGTAGCATAAATACTAAATCACACCTCCTCGATCTCTTTTCATCCATTTTAATTGGTGGATTTCGGTCAAAACTAAAAATGCCAACATATATCCAAAAATCCAACTCAAAAACTAAAGAAAAATGGAGAGGGAGGGTGAAAAACCACTTACCAATACTTTATCAATCTTCTAGAGTCCGAAAATCACCTCCAAGGGTCGGATCTTCAAAGTCCTAGCACTGCTCCCTCGGTTCTCCTCCATTTCTTTCTCTTTCTCTTGCGTTTGGCCAAACTGAAATGTTTCTGATTTAAGCAAATTTATTGACTCTCGCCATGGCTCCAGTAAGCTCGCCGTGGCGTGAGCGTTCTTTGCCTGAAAGATTTTCCCAAAATTGCAGCTTGCTCACCACAGTGACCCTGTGTCTCACCGCGGCATAGAGCTTCTCTGTCTCATTTCGGTCTTTCCTCCGTGTTGGTTCGTCCAGTTTTGCACATGATATCAATTGCATTTGGTTAGCTAGAGACTAAGTTAGAGATAATATAATGAGGGTTGCTACAATAATATACCAAAATTCTTAAGGGAAGTCATACTTAAGATGGAAATAGCAACTTAATTGATATTTAAGATTAAAATAATTCAAATTTATAATAAGATACCAAAGGTTATTAAGTTATCATAATTTTCATGGAAAATATTATATTTTTAAGAATTTGCAACTTGGTTTCGCACATTTACGAACTTTGTAACAAGCAATTTGCTGCTCACTCTCCATTGCTAAATAACAAAGATTGGCAATTAATTGTTTTTTTAATTCCAGTAATTTGTAATTTGACATTTTGGATTTACTATAAAGAGCAATTTGCTACTTATTCTCCACTGTTTAATAATAAAGATTGAAAATTAACTATACTTGTGAACTGGTTGAGAGCTCCAGTAATTTGCTACTTTGTTTCTTAGATTTGTAGCTAGATAATTATTATTTTCAACTCACCATCCACTTTTGAATAGAAGTCAATGAAATTTAATTTGTTACTGGTATATTAACAGAACATTATCGTTTATGGTAAGAAGTTATTTTTATGCAAATAGAAAGTCGAAGGAAATTGCTTAGCATGTAACTTAATTCCTTATGGCTCATTAATTATGCACCAGCAAATTTATTTCTTAACACGACACATCCAAATTTTGCGTAATTTGAAAGCAAACCAAAATACATATTTGTCTATACAAAATTATACATTTTCTTTTTCTTCAACCCACTAAAACACATTTTATTGTAATTAACCATTTAATTAATCATGTACAAAATAATCAAAACGCGAGCAAGATGAACCTGAATAACATAAAATAACAGGATCCACTAGTAACAAATCAAAGGGATTCGGCTAGGTAGTATATTAAAACCATCTAATGAAGAATCCAAATTTCAATGTTAGTCCAAATCAAAATTACCAACTAATTATATTGGTATTAAAAAATTAGTGTATAATCCCTTGATATTTTCATGTCAGCAGTACCCAAAAATGCATCATATCAATGTCTGAATCATGACTTAAATCTACCTTGACTAGTAATTGAGGGAATTAAAACAAAAGATAAAATAATTATTTATATTTGTCTCCATGGCCAATGAAGAGGGGTTGAAAATTCAAAACTAGCTAGATGGAAAAACTTGAAATTTCTTGTCTATAAATGGATCTAAAGATTCACTTCACTTGACACCTTCAATATTCCTCAATTTTATTACCTGAAAGAATACCAATTAAGTACGTTGGTCGTCATGTATAGCCCTAAGCTCAGTCTCTTTTGGTTGGTTGGGGTTTTATGCATCTTTCCATATGCAGGATATTCCAACATGAAGAGTTGCACAAAGTCAGAGAAACAAGCTTCTTCTCAAGTTAAAAGATACTCCCTCCGTTTCGCTATATAGTACACTTTTTTGAGAAATTAATGTTTCATAATATAGTGCACTTTGCGGATTACGTAGTATAATTTTATTCTCTTTCCAATATTGCCCCTAATTAATAAACCCAAATATGTGTTTATGATTAAAATATTTCATTATCAAAGCATCTAATGAGGGTAATGTGAGAAAAAGTGGGAAATTTTGTTAGTTATTAATTATTGTCTTGGTCTGTGTGCGGTAGTTAAAAGTGCACTATAAACTGGAACAGAGGGAGTAGTTTCGATCATTGATGAGGAGGGAATTCTATCCACGTGAAAAAGTGATGTCGATTTAAGTGGTCATGCCGTCATGCTCAATCTCCAAGTTGATGGCTCTGCCATACCATTGAGAGGTAATATCAATTCTCCACAGTGTGATTTGCAGCATCTAATTCACCTGAATCTCAGTCATAATGATTTTGAAGGAAGCAAAATTCTTAAGTGCATTGGTCAAACTAAGAGAGTTGAGGCTTTCAGATGCTGCTATTGGTGGCACTATTCCCCATAGACTACAAAATCTATCCAACTTGCAGACTCTTAACCTTGGGTATAATTATGGTTTGAATGCAAATGACCTTAAAAAAAAATGGCCCTAAATTTTACTGTTTGATGGGATTAGTGTACGTTGTAGCATACACAAGACAAATGGCCCTTCATTAATTGGAACCTTCTTCTCCTCTTCCTTCTCCTTTTTTTCTTCTTCTTCTTTTCTTAATTTGCAGTCCATTATGCGTTTTGAGAGGCATAAGTATCTTTACAACATTTGATTCCTTTTAGTGTTGTCTAAATTTCATGTTTTTTTTTCATATATAAATTACTCCATACTATTCCCCTTAGTGTTCTCTCCTAAATCTAAAAATAAAATAAAATTTAAATAAATAATATACCAAGAATTACTTTTCATAATTCAACAATTTTACTTCTTATATTTACAGACATAATTATATTTTTACCCAATATTTATATTATGTATGAAAAAAATACTAAAAAATATATTTTTATTAGCAATATCATAATAATTTCAAAGATAGCAGGTAATAATATTTTGAAGGAAAAATTATTTGACAAAATATAAAAATGCATTATTATCAATTTGCGTGTGTGGCTGTGTGGGCAAATTGAGGTTGTCTAGGTCCTTATTATATACTTGGTCTAAAAACAAAAATTCCTTATCATATTTAGATTTGTAATAATCTTTGTTTACAGTAATAATTAAATTAAAAAAAGGCACTTCTATAACTTTTGCTAACTGCCTACCTCATTTGACCACTAACTTTTTTTTTTGTTGGCCACAGAACACTAACTTTTGTTGGCTAATTAGTTTTTTTAATCCCTTTAAGATGGATATAATTTAAAAATTTATCATGATGGTATTGGTATGAGGATGCTCGCTTCCATCTTCACCACAAACTTTCATTCTTTGTCACTTTATAATATTCCACCACCACCACCACCACCACCACCACCACCACTAATAATAATTATAATAATAAAAGTCTGGTTCAGTGTTTGTCCTTTCGAGTATAATTCAAGCATCAATGGGGTGCCGCTATGCCTTCTAGTAACTAAAGGAGTGTGTTTCTTATCTTAATATGAGAAGGATTTCCTTCTTAAGAATCTTCCAAAAAAGAAAGATTTAATCTCATTTAACATATAAACTAGGTTAAGAATAATAGTGAAATAAAAAAAAATTGAACAGCATTCCATACCATTGTTACAGTGATATCTATTTTGAAAGTAAATAAATTAAAACTCCGATTTTCATAATAATAGACACTGCGTATTTGTAAATTTTAAAATATTCATTTTATCAAATCGAATTTATATCCTCTAAGAATATGATAGAAATCAAGGAGGTACGTCAAAGATTCTCAAACGCTTTCCACATGATCCATCTCAAGGAAATTTTAGGGCTTTTTTGGTTGGATAATTTTGTTTATTTATTTATTTATTTTATTAGCTTCCAATTTATATTTTCTTGGGGCCAAAATCATTAGTTAGATTTAAATTAGAATAAATAAAATCTATTAGATATCTTTTAAAAGATTTCCTAAATTTGGATTTAAGAGATTATCTACTAGTATTAGGATTATATATCAATTTTATTATTTTTCTTTAAATTTTTGTTTTTATTATTAGGATTTTTTTTATAATTAGATATATATTTTAGATTTTTTAGATATATTATGATTATTTGGGTCCAGTTATTTTAAGATTAGGGTTTTTCTTATTTTGCTTATATAAAGGCATCTATGTAATGCATTTTCTTCCGATAATGGTGGAATAATATTATTGTGAGTTTTTCGATAAGTAAGTTATTTCTTTTTTCTCCCTTATTTTCGATCTCTCTCTCTTTTTTCTCATCTGACCTGTCGTGAGGAGTGATCAACCTTGTGGGCGTCATTATAGTTAGGGATCTAGAGACGAGTTCCTCTAGGGTTCTAATTGATTATTTTCTAAATCTTTTGAGTCAAGTTCTTCCTCTACTCTGTATTTTCTGGGTGCTTGAGACAGGTTCTCATTGTGTCCATATCAGTCGGCATCAGAGCTTTGGTTCCGAAATTCAGGTTTATCTTTTGCGTTTTGTATTCTTCCATATTTTTCTTGGTTGTTCTTCTCTTGTGTCTATCTTCATCTTCTTTGTTTTCCACTATCATTTCACTACTTTCTCTATCACTACATCTTGTTTTCCTTGTCTTCTTCGTGTTTGTGAAGTTATTATAAAAAAAAATTGTGCCAAAAAAAAAACAAAGAGCACTTTGAAAAGTGAAAAAAATGTTTTGGAAAAAAAGTTATTTAAAAAAAATATTAGTGCTTTTATTTTTAGATATATGGCAAAACAAAAGCATATATGGAGGTTGAAACAAAAGAAGCACATCCAAATTAATTCTAAGGTGATAAAGATTCGAGGACGAATCTTTTCGAGGAAAGAGGGAATATTAGAGATCAAGGAGGTACGTCAGAGATTCTCAAGCGCTACCCACATGATCCCTCTCAAGGAAATTTTAGGTTTTTTTTTGTTGGATAATTTTGTTTATTTATTTATTTATTTTATTAGCTTCCAATTTGTATTTTCTTGGGGCCAAAATCATTAGTTAGATTTAAATTAGAATAAATAAAATCTATTAGATATCTTTTAAAAGATTTCCTAAATTTGGATTTAAGAGATTATCTAATAGTATTAGGATTATATATCAATTTTATTATTTTTCTTTGAATTTTCATTTTTATTATTAGGATTTTTTTAATAATTAGATATATATTTTAGATTTTCTAGATATATTATGATTATTTGGGTCCAGTTATTTTAAGATTAGGGTTTTTCTTATTTTGCTTATATAAAGGCCTCTATGTAATGCATTTTATTCAGATAATGGTGGAATAATATTATTGTGAGTTTTTCGGTAAGGATTTACTGAGTTATTTCTTTTTTCTCCCTTATTTTCGATCTCTCTCTCCTTTTTCTCATCTGACCTGTCGTGAGGAGTGATCAACCTTGTGAGCGTCATTATAGTTAGAGATCTAGAGACGAGTTCCTCTAGGGTTCTAATTGATTATTTTCTAAATCTTTTGAGTCAAGTTCTTATGCTACTCTATATTTTCTGGGTGCTTGAGACAGGTTCTCATTGTGTCCATATCAGAATATAAACTGAATAAAGTATCTCTAAAATGGAAAAAAAAATAATACAATCAAAAAGGTTATATGACTTTCTCTACTCTTTTTTTGTTATTACTTTTTTTAACTTTAAAAACTATTTACATTTTTCAGCCCAAACCCAAGTTTCATTAGCTTTCATTTTTATAGAACCAATCGCATGAACCAACTTTCTTTTATAATGGCAAGTTAATGTGAATGATTAGCAACATCTCTTGTTGGTTAGCTACAAAAATTAAGAAAAAATTATTAAGCACAGAATTAGACATATGAAAAGTTAGTGAGGATTTTTCTGCGTCTAGATCTTATTTAAATAATTCAGAATTTTTTAAGGAAAAAAAACTTGTACCAAAATATTTATTGATTAGGCCCAACTAAAATGACCCAAACCCAATTTTTTTTTTCCAAAGCGCAAATAATTAATATTCGTTATCAAGTTTTTCTACTATAACTTATAAACATTTTGTTTCAGTGCGTGAGTGTAAAAAATGAGTTGAGCTAGATATTTTGTAGGTAGTATATTTTATTATAAATTTTATTATATATATTGATATGGTTCTTTGAAAAATAGGATAATCATTTTAATTTTGTGGACATTTAAATTTTTTTTTTTTGGTTTAGCAACCAAAACGTATATATTAAAGTTTTTTTCCCCTCAGTGTGCTGTTTTTTCATTCAGCCAGGGACCCAGTTGTTGCGGTTCAATGTTCAGTGTGTAGTGCCAGGCCGAATTCGAGGAACTCAATTTTTTTTTTTGGCTACAACTCAAAAAATTTTTTTGTTCATTTTTCACAAGCAATTATATGAAGATTTTTTTGGCTAGATATAAAGATTTAATTTAATCTATATAAATAAATATTTAATTTAATTTAATATAATATTTTTAGCCAGTTGAGTGCAAATTATACTTAGAATTTTATACCTTTACTTTTAGTATTAATTAATTTTTTTTGAGTAATAACGATAACCGGTATTTGTTCGTTATTTTAGGCAATTGTAAGTTGAAAATTAAGCTTCTTTAGTTATGATTTGAGAGAAAAGTGATAGTTTAATTATTTAATCTAGATACTTCAATAATTAATTCTCTCTAATTTTAAGGTGACCTATCTTTACAATTTTTTCTCATTAAAAAATCAATTTAATTGTTAATATGTAATAACCCTCAGTATACTATCCTTGATTTAGTCTCCAATTAACAGAAAATATACTTGATGATGTGTACAGGACCGGAGAAACTAAGATCGGAGAAAGGATTGAAATGAGACAAAATCTAATATTGGAGGCAGAGAAGAGTCGCGCTGCGGCGAGGTGCAGGGCCGCCATGGTGAAACACTCATGGAATCCCAAAAATTTTTTTTTGGGCCGAGAACACTCTCATCGCAGTGAGCTTGTTGGCATCATGGCGAACGTTGTGAAATTTGTTTAAATCAGATGAGTTTTTGTCTGCTATGGTTCAAGATTCTCGGTCTTGGGAGGTGATTTCTGGACCTAGGAAGCTTGTTTAATTGTTGGTAAGTGGATGTAGCTTCGTCTTCTCTTTTTTCCTTTCATTTTTGGTTTGGAATCGGTGGGAGTATGTTAGATTTCGAGTTTATGGATGATTCAACCGATTAAAATGGTTGTTAAGGGATCAGTGAGGTTGATATTTAGTGTTGTTGATGCTTGGGTATGAGTTTTAGAGGGAGTACATATAAATTATGCCTAACCCTAGATTAGAAATTGTGAAGGGAGTGTGAAATCCAAAATGTATGAGGATGATTACGATGTGAGCAGTTAAATAGAGCTTATTAGTGTGTAATTATGTTATTGGAACTATGGGTTAAGCTTGAATGGCTAAATTGTGGATTTTGATTGATATGAGTATTATGTTAATTGGAAGTGTTATGATATTGTAACGGTTGTTTGACCAATCGGAGGAGTTCAATTCGTTGTCAGTGATCTGAAGGCTTGTGAGAACCCATGTGTGTGGTGTCGGCAATTTAAGGTAACCGGGTATTTATGATATATATATATATATGTGTTATGTTGATATATATATATATGTATATATGATTCATACCACGATATTATTTGTGTATGTGTATGGTTTTTTATACATATCATGGTATGCACACTATTATTCGAGGTATGAGTCTAAATCTTGTTACTTATATATGATGATGATGAGTATGATATATATATATATGTGATTTTGCAGCATCCCCATGCGATTACATGCTAGCATGATCATGATAATGACTATAATGATGATTATGTATTGTTAGAGGCATGTTAGCATAACATTGACATCATCAACATTCGATCAAATTGTGAGGTGGATGTTGGGGTGATGATGAGATGTGATACAATGATGATATGATGAAATATTCTTGTCACTAAATCATCTCATATGGCCAAAAGAATCAGGTAGCGGTGGATTTGGGGATGCACCTTCCATAAATCACCACCAATTTGGGTGATCTAGGGGAAGGAGAACTACGGTCCAATCACTAGTGTGACTTTTGACCGAGTTGTATTAGTGTAAGGTGAGATTGGTGATGTACCAGAATCGATCTTCACCTATAGTTGGAAGGGAATCACCAATTAGGTATGTATTATGTTGTTACTAGCCCGTGGCTCTAGCCGTATATGAGGGAGAACATGCATATCATGTCATTTTGCATTGTGTTACACCATATGCATATTTGTATGGGCAAATGATATAGGTTGCTTGTGTTTGTGTTCCGGATTACTGAGACTTTGTCTCACACCCCCATAACTAACATTTCAGGTGAAGACTCTAGCACTAGTCTGGAGAAGTGAAAGGAGTTGTAGCCTATAATATCCCTAAAAAGCTAAATAATTAAAATGTATAAGAAATTCGTAAAAACAGACAGACATTGTTTTGCGAAAAAAGGGCAAAGATGTCATTTTCTCCAGGTGGATGAAAAAATAAGAAATTATATTTTTACCTCTAGAAGTTAAGATAATTACATTTAACCCTTCAAGAATAATAATCACGTGGGGATGTATGAGAATATATATATTTTGGGAAAAATTATAGCTAATGATCTGAAAGAATTAAAAATTATAATTTGGCCCCAACTTAGGGGTAATTTTGTAAATATACAGAATTACTGTCTGAATGAAGCTCTCAATGAGATGGGCCCAATGGCATATGACATTGAGGTTTAATATTTAAGAATAAAGAAATAATTAGTCATTACACTAAAACAGGGATTTTCTAACAGCACAAATCTGTGAGAAACCCCCTAAAATCTGTGAGAAAAGTGTTTCTTGCAGATTTTCTCACGCAAAATCATTGGTCAAAAAATAACTCAAAGGAAAATATTTTCTCACAGCCTCAAAGCATGAGAAAGTATTTCTCACATTTGTTTCGTGAGAAACATTCTCATGGAAGTAAAATCCGCAAGAAATCTTCTCACAGATTAAGTTCACAAGAAAGTTTCTCACAGATTATATTCGTGAGAAACTTCAGAATTTTCTCACGGCTTATGTCTGTGAGAAAATTTCTTACTGATTTAATCTATGAGAAAATCCTTCATTTCTCACAGATTTTCTTTTGTGAGAAATTTCTCACAGATATATGCCGTGAGAAAGCTGGGAGAAGTATGTAAAACAAGCCAAGTCATAATCAATTTTTTTTCAATCCCTATTCAATTAAACCTATAAAACAATAGATGTAGCCAAGCAAACACAAGGCTAGAAATTTGAAATTCTAACTTGTATTGAACATATGTTGAATTTCACAAACACAAGGATATAAATCACAAAAAACCTTTAACTATATTTCAACATAAGAAATCAAAAGTATCAAGTCCCAATAATGTAGCACAAACAAGAGTATCAAGTACATAGCCCTATAACTATACTTTATTTCCTCCATCATCATCATCATCATCAGTACCATCACTATCGACACCATCACTATCATCATTTTGTGGACGTTTGGAAGTGCCAGCCTTAGTGTTAGATAAATGAGCCATAATCATTCAAAATTGCTCTTCCATCCTAGACTCTCTAGCTTTATATTCTTCATCTCTAGCCTTAATTTCAGCTCTAACATTTTGAAGGCTTTCTTCATAAAATTTCTTTTGCTCTTCCATCTCCTTTTTCAATTGTGCAATCTTCCCATAGTTGTTTCTAATTCTTGAGAAATTGGAAGCAATGAGGTTTGCTTGAGATACATGTCCATAAACATGGCCTTTTTTATTTTGCCACCCACAACCTTCAACCATAAATCTGAGTCACATATATTTGACTCGGGCTCTTGACTCTCTTTCAATTGCTCAAACTCTTTTTGCATTAAAAAAAAATTTCAAGTTTAGTCTTTGAATTTATGAGTTTTAAAAAAGAATATAACCATAAGTAACTTACATAAGTGGCTTTAGCTTTTTGCCCAATCCAACCACCTTTCTTCTCATCATACTGAATTTTTTTGAAAACTTCAGGATATTTACATAATCTTCCCAATTCAATTTCCTACATCATATAGGAAAAATGCTAAAATTGATTTAATTGAAAATAAAATATAATAAAATTAAGTAAATTGATAAGCATGTCACATTCAAATAACACCTATCATTCTTCTCTTATGTTCATTAAAACTAATTCTACCACCTCTATGAACACATCCCCCATTATCAGCTGCACGATTTGCCTTATTAAGTGTAGACTTGGCTAAAAATTCAAGACTTTTTCAATATTCTTCTAAGACTTTTTGAACTCCTTCTGGCAACCATTCACCTTTTGTTTTATTTTTGCAAATGTCCCTCAAAGATGACCGTACCACACCATTGCATTCATTTTTCCATATCTTATGAATTACAACATCTAATTTAGGGTCCCATGTACGTTAAACTGCATAAGAAACAACACAATATCAATAATTATAGAATTAAAAACTATACATATTAATTTCTAAATGTTTATTAGATTAATTCACCTTAAACTCATCAAACCATAAACCTTACACTTTACGAGGGACCTTAAAAAATTTAGGCCATGCACCCTCAAACTTGTGATGGATGATGTCAAACAATATTTTTTGTGATTCAATTGAGGGAAAAATCTACAAAATGAATAATATTTAGCATATATAAAGTAACAATTAAAGAATAAAAATCTGAATTACATAGAAGCTACTTACTCCTGATTACCATTTGGTCGAATGACCAATTGACCGTCATTCAATTTGGAGCCAGCATCATATATATTATTAGATGAGCATCTTGCATCTGTGCTCATCAAATTTGGTGATCTCTCTGAACCAGCAAATACAGTCTCTCTGGGAGAGGATTGAAGGAGGGGGTAAGGAATAGAAGAGGATGCTACCTCAGATCCTGGTTATGTAATGGGTGTTGGATGAGGCTGATATGGAGAGGATTGTATAATACCCAATGGCTGAGAAGATGAGGGTCGCATAGCAATTAGTGGCTGAGATTGTGATGCTTGCACCACCTTTTTGCCTTTTTTGTCCTTCTTCTTATTTTTGGTTCCCCTTGCCACATGTTGCTTAAAAGATGACAACTAAAAAAAAAAGGAACAAAAGTTAATGATAATAACATTAAAAGAATTAAAAGAATGAGCAAACAATTAACACACATAATAATCAATATAATGAATAATCAATATTATATTAATCACTAGCTAAATAAAAATCACTAGGAGGATCATCTTCAGTCTCTGATGATACAGTACGTAGAAAATCTTCATCTACATTTTCCTCACTTGATTCTCTTGAATCACCAAATTTGATTAGCATTGACAATTTTATAAAAATAATATTCCTCCTCATTTCATAGGAAGTAGTTAAGATGTACTTACATAAGCTTTGAACCATGCAGAAAATTTGGATGAAATACACTTATCCACCTCCTCATTTGATAGAGTAGGATTCATAGATAGCAATTCGTTAACATAGGAACTGCATTTGACTAAGAATGATATTAATTTGAACACAACTTTATATTGAGTAAAAGTAATAGACCAAGAATGAGATTCTTACTTGAGGAAAGGTTTAACTTCAGGACAATTGAGAAGAATATATAAAGTTATTACATTTTGCTCAAACTTAGTAAGAAAACAAGTGTTTTGTGTTGCTGTTCCATGTGGTTGGCTAGGATAGTTGAAGATAGAGACGGGAGGATGATCAACATGCTCCCCACCATCAAGTTCTAATAAGGATGAGAAGATTATGTTCTAATAAGGAAGAGAAAATTATGTTCTAATAAGGATGAGAAGATTATTATCATTTAATGAAATAATTAAAACTTCAGCAACAGTATTAGAAATATCAATAATCCACCACAATGAAGATATAAAAGTGAAAATTAAAAAAATAAAAGGAGTCATTAACATCTTACATTATACAAATGAATAATGGATTCATCACTTACCAATGTCTCCTTCTGGAGTTGCCAGTGAAGAAAGTCTATCACTTTAGCAAATTTATCATTCCCAGGGATCTACCATATAAAAAATATATGATACTCATACCTTTCAGGATCATCACATGGATAGGACAAGGCTTCACAACAAAATTTTTAAGCATTCACACCAAAAATCAATTTCAGATTTTTCAAAATGCATTAATTTAAATCATTCAATCTTGACCACCCTTTTACAACATAATCATAGCATAACTACATAAGCCCAACTAGAAAGAGAATATCTTGGGACCAAAATCACTTACCATAGCAGACATACTAAATTATAAATTTGTTAATCATTATATATTGTATTACAGACCTAGTGAAAGTGTGTAGTAGAATTAGGAAGCAAGAAAATTTCATATATGACTTTTAATTATATAAAAAATGACAACCAAGATGTCCCCACTCAACTACAAAGACAAGTGAATTAAAGTAGGGACCATGTGTGTTGTAAAGCTAATGCAACTATCTAAAGCAATGAAGGAGACCATGTCTTTTAAATATATGAATTAAGTTTGGTATTACAAATGTGCTAGATTTAAATGAGAGGACTACTTCCTTGCTTCTATATTAATAGTGTTTCTCTTTTAGATTGGGAAAACATGTCTTTCTAGTACTTAGCTAAAAAGAGGATTGTATCCAAATTCAATGACCACGACACTTTTTTTTTTGGTACCAAAGTCATCAATTAGTTCATAATAAAAACAAAACTGAACGCAGCACACAATGAAAAAGGCAATCAAACTCCATTCTTTTGTAATAAAATAATCAAGAGATAACTAGAAGTCAAAACAGAACATTGAAAGCACAACTACACGTCTAAAACACCTAATTAAACAACACACCCAAATTTTAAAATAAAATAATAATATTCATATTGTACCCACCATTCTTCTTTTCTTTGAAAAAAAGTTTGTCCTATCTGAAGGAAAGAGGCAAAGCTAATCCATTTATTGAGAAATGGGATTGAGACACGAGCAAATAGTGGCTGGACATATTTACCTCAGCGGACAATATTTTGTGGGATAGAGACACACCCCAAACTTTAAAATAAAATAATAATATTCATATTGTGCCCACCTTCTTTTTTTCAAAAAAAAAAAGCTTGTCCTTTCTGGAGGGAAGAGGCAAAGCTTATCCATTTAGTATTGAGACATGGTAACAGGACGTGAGCAAAAAATAGCTGGACACATTTACCTCATCAAACAATATTTTAAATGAAGCAACTGAATCCTCAGCGAAATTACCTCATCGAACAACATTTTTTGGGATGAAGAATTTACCTCATCAGACAAATTGAGTATCGACAAATTCCAACAGCAAATGGAACCCACACACTCCTTCCAATGGATGAAAGAAGCAAGCTACAAGCACCTACAGGGACCAAAGAGGAACAAGACCCAAATTAGGGACATCAAGCCATGAACAGAGCAACAAAAATAGAACACAAAATAGTGGATGAAATTAAGAGACCCAAACCTCAGCAAGAAGCTTGTGGAAATAGTGATGAAACTCGAAACAGTGGGTATCTCAGATGAAGGAGATGAGAAGTTGAGAGAGCTAGTCTGAGCAAGTGAACACCATTAGGGATTTTGAGATTTTGTCGACTTTTTCATTATCGGGAACCAAAATTTCATTTTGCGGGTTTAGATGCAGCTACCTCTCATTCTCATTTCTTATTAAAATAAGAAAAAAATTATAGGTTTTAATATAAAATGCCTTAATTTTTAGTATAAAAAACCCACTTCTTGTTCTAGGATTTTTTTAATTAAGAAAATTAGTATAAACCCACAAAATGAGTTATGAAGGTTTTTTTAATAAGAAATTATAGTTTTTTTATAAAAAAAATTATAAACCAACTTGTTAAAATAAACCCAGGAATTTAGTATAAAAGAATATTTTTTTTAAATAAAACCACTACCTTCTTATAATATATGTGTGTGTGTGTATAAAATAGAGTGATGAAGGTTTTTTCTTTTATACATCAGGAAAGTTTGAATCCTTGACCTCTACCCATACCCCACCTTATCCTTATCATCTAAGTTAGCCTAAGGTGGCCAGAGTGATGAAGGTTTTAATATAAGAAAAAAATTTAATTTTCAACACTAAAATAGATTTTAGGTTTTTTTTGTGCATTAAAGATCTTTTTTTTTTTGGAAACCACAAAAATTGCCAATAGGAAATCAGTGAATAATTGCATAAATAGAAATGTTATAAGCAACCATTCCAACTTGTAATCTATATGAAAAAAATGTGAGAAAACAAGCAAAAAGTGTTGCTTATTCACAGAGTTTTTTTTTTTAAGAAATGTAGACAAAGGAGAAAACAAGCAAATAGTCGGTGTTAGTGATAACAATGAAACAAAAAAATCTAGACAAAGATGAAGCTAATGATGCTGGAGATAGTGGTAAGAGAAGCTAATGGTGATGAAATCCAATTGAAAAAATGTCATAGAGTTCGAATGTGGGAATGGAAGTTTTAGAGCAATTAGGAATGAAAGTCTTAAAGCAAAATTTGCAATTGGAAATTAGGGATTTTGAAGCCAAAGCTGAGATGATTCCCACAATTGCAAAAATTTGACATTGAAAATAATAAAATTCGATATCTAAAATATTGTGTCAACTTATAATGAAATATTACAAGTGGCTCATTGGTAAAAATCGGGCATCAGAGGGCCAGGTTTGAAGGTTGAATCCCTACGTGACCAAGGTTATGTTTTATTTTATATGTAATAAAATTATATATATAAATTATGGTGACAGAACTACTAATAAAAATGTTATGGATCATTGGAAAAGTGCACATATGCTAGGATTATGTCAATTCAAATCCTTACTTCATCATTATCTTTTTTATATTTTCTCACGATAATAAAAAAACAGTGAGAAATTTTCTCACAGAACAAACAATCTATGAGAAATTTTCTCATAGAACTAAACATCTGTGAGAAATGTTTTGTCTTTTTTTTTATACTTTCTCACGGTAATAAAAAACAGTGAGAAATTTTCTCACAGAACTAAAAATCCATGAGAACATTTCTCACAAAATTGAAAATCCATGAGAAAAGAGTTCAACACAGTTATAGATATCATATAATATTTCTCACAGATACAAGAAACTGTGAGAAAATTTCTCATCGATCAATGTATCTGTGAGAAAAAAAAGTCATTTCTCATGGATGATAAGCCGTGAGAAACAATTTTTAGTATTTTCCACCCTTTTTATGCACTTCCTCTCGATTTCTCTCAAAGTCTCTCACGCATTTTGTCCGTGAGAATATTTGGCGCTAATCTCCCGGCAAAGGGCGCCACATTTCTCTCAATGTTTCTCACAAAATTCTTGTGGAAGTTTTCTCTCTCTCCCATTTTGTGAGGAAATTTGACTTGAACAAAAATCTGAGAGAAAAGCCGTGAGAAATTCTCACTAATTTTTTTCTGTGAGAAAATTCTGTGACACAATTGTTATTTTCTTGTAGTGAGTGCCGAGTGTCTAAAAGTAACTTAATAGCTATAAAGTTGATTGTGGCTCCATAGATAATCAAAAGGTGACTGGGACAGAATTTGTGTTGAATCAAGTATTTTGATGATTCCAAACCAACCTTCAAGAGCTTGGAATAAAGATATCAAAGATGCACAAAAAGTTTCAAGTGAAGAAATTCTAGAAAAATCAGTGCAAGAATAGATGTAGAATGTTTAGTAATGTTTTAATTTGAGTAAAAGACTTTGATTTGGTGAAAAGATGTTTTAAAACCTTGATTTTATGTTAATTCATGGAATATTTGAAAAACGCCCACCAACAGACGAAGTTTGAAAGGTTTATACTGATCTGCTATTTTGAAAATTCGAACTTTAGTTTTGGAAATTCGAATTTCATTTTGAAAATGAACAAGTCTGAAAAGAGGCTTCTCTGACAGATAAATTTTGACTTGAGAAATTTGAATTTTGATGCGTGTCTGAAAAGAGTTTTCTCTGACAGACGAACTTTGACTTTTAAAAATTCGAATTTCAGATACAATACAACTTATGAAAATTGAAAAATTCGTCTGAGAATATGTCAAAGTTCATCTGAAACCAAGTTTAGATAGGGCTTCAAAATTGCTCTCTGACAAATGAACTTTGAACATGAAAATTTGAATTTCAGAAACAAAGCTTGTGAGTCTGTTATAATGATATGTTGACATACAAATGACAGTATTCATAAATTCAAACTTTGAAGTAAGTCTGAAAAGAGGTCTCTCTAACAGATGAACTTTGCCCTTTAAAAATTCGAATTTTGAATAAGATAAACTACTATGCCTTATTGAACCAGCTACTGACAGACGAATTTTGGGTTCCAAAATTCAAATTTTGAAGGCACTGTAGCAAAATAGAACTACTGTTCACTCATTTAAGAAGAACTTTTTACTTGAAAATTTGTATATTTCAACCTAGAATCATTTTCCAAAGATCAAAATTTGAACTTTGCTTCATGACAGATGAACTTCGAATATTCAATGTTGAAGACTTTAGCCTTCGGTCTCTACGAAATTTATCTGTTGGCCAACCAAAATTCGAACTTTGAGTGTTAGAAGCATTAAATGCAGTTGGTGATGGATGGTTTTTCAGAGTAACCATTGGGTAACTTCTCCAACGGATAGATTTTGTCTCTAACGTATAGTTGAGACCAAAATCTATAAATATAACATCATTTGAAAATGTGGGTAACAATCTTAACTTTGTATATACTGAAACTCTACCAAATCATTTATTCAAAGTCTCTTACTCTCACATACTTCATTCTTTGTACTTCAACTTTCATATACACTCTGATTAAGAGAGTTTATTCATTGTAAACAATTTTATCTTCATCTGGAAGAAAGATTTTCCTGTGAGGGGATTTCACAAGGGATTGGGGAAGTACTTAGTGAGAGTGCAAAGAGAGAAAGTGTGAGCTCTAGAAACAGAGCATCAACACTGTACTATGACATTTGCAAGAAGCCCACTGAATTCTTGGAGAATAGTGGAAAATCTCAAGTGGTGACCTGGGGACTGGACGTAGGTTAAGTTGAGAGATCGAACCAGAATAAATATCTGAGTCTTCTCTTCCCTACCATTACTTTTACTGTTTATTCATTTATACTCTGTTTTACCATCACCCTTTGCTTTCTTCACTTTCTTAATGATTTGCAGAAAAATTTTTAATCTTCCCAATTCACCTCCCCTCTTGGGAAGCCAGCTTATCTAAAAATTTGTGCCTCACATAGATATTGCTTGGGACAGGATAATTAAGGAAACATAGATATAAATTTGGAATAGTCCTGTATCCCTAAAATACTAATTTACTGTAAAAAGTCTTTATGGGTACGGTTAAAAATTAACTAGTTTAGGATATATCTGGACCAGGAAAAATTGAGCAATATTTGGACAATTTTTCCTCTCTCCTAGGCATTTAGATAGATCACTTTTTTGGCCAAAACTTCTCAAAGAAGGATTTAATTTTTGGCCAAACAACTTCTTGAGGAAGTTTTGACTTTTGGACCAAAAATTGATTAAGGTTAAGTAAGGTAATTAGTGAGTTAATTAGGCCAAATTAACCCCTCCTTTCTCCTCATTTCAGACTTGGGTTCTATAACAAAAAATAAAAAGAGAGAAAACTTCCAAAACCTAAGAGAGAAGAGAGAAAAGAGAAGAGGAAAGTAAAGACAAGGAAGAAAGCTTGGAGAATCAACCGTTAAGGTAAATTTCTATGATTCTAAGCTTGTAGTTTCAAGAAGTTAGAGTTGGTTTCATGGAGTTTCCTCCTTCCTTTTTTCATGTTTTGATTTTGGTCAAACCTAAGACATGGGGAAGATGAGTTTTCATGAATAAAACCGAGGGGAAACCATGAACTAACCACTTAGAGCATGATTTTGAAAGTAGTTGGATGATTTTCAAAACAAATCATTTTCTTTCCTTTTCTTGTTATTTTTTGCTAGAATAAGGTCTCACTCTAGAGTTGGAATTTCATGTGTTTGATGCCAAAAATGGATTCCCCATGGTTCAAAATCTTAAGAACATGTATTAGTGTAAAGAAAAACAAAGAGAAAGCTAAGATGGAATTTTAAGGTTTAATGTGGGACTTTATGATATGGCTCCATAAAACAGTGGCCTAAGTTAGTATTTGGTGATACATTAGGACTTGAAGAAGCCCAAGGAAACTAGTGGGAGCATTGGTATCAAGTAGAAGAGCAAGAGAAAGCATGAAGGCAGCATTACTTTCTTACTTGTACTATGTTATCATGCTTGCTTTCAATATGTTTGATGCTTTGTCATATGATTGTATTGTTGCCTTGTGATGTTTTAATGATGTTGGCTGAGTTGAATAAGGGGGTTTGAGACCTGGGGATGTCCATGTTATAATGTGATCATTTGTATCAATATATGTATAGATGAGTGATGCTGCCATTATTTGCTATCATATATTTCTAAGTTTCTCATTATGTTATGTATGAATGTGGTACAATGAATGATGAAGTAATTATGATATGAAGCTCATTTTGCCAAGACATGGATGAAAATGTATAATCTGGATACCCTAATAGAAATGTAGGTATTGTTCATGTAAGGTAGGGCAATTAGCTTAAGTATGCACAAATAGAGCTTTAACATGGTCCATAGAGCACCCCATTTAGAGTTGGGTATGAATTATAGTAATTTTTCAAATTTAAGGTTCCAAACAGGGCAAGATTGGGAAAACTAGAAACTGAAAGTTAGATACTGGAAGAATTCAAAAGATAATATAAAATCTTATAGAGCTCTAAAAATTCAGTGGTATAAATTTATAGAAAGGTATATGTTTTAAATTTCATATGTCATTGATTTGGAGGTAATTAGAGCTATATAATAGAAGATATAGAGGTTTTCTCAAAACTGTTCCAATAAAAGTTGAATTCTGACTTTTTACGATTTAAGTTAATGTCATGCCCCGTATGAGTAAATTAAATGTACAAGAAAAAATATATCTAGAAAGTAGACATATATAGCTTTCAAATGACATCGAGTATCCACTATTTAGTCTAGAATAGAAGGAAATATGATTTTTCAAAGTTATTGTCAAAATCAGGAATTTTCACAAATAACTAAATTTACAGTACTTTTTGAAGGAATAGATTGTATTGAATGGCTCAGTGTTTGCTCAGTTACTTAATTGTACCATGTATGGAATCTTTTTATCTATGTCAAGAGATTGAATTGCTCTAATATGATTTTTGTAGAATTAGTTATGAATTCTTAAAATTTATCGAGAAAATTGAAAATGGCAATATGAACAGTACCCGAGAAAATTAAAAATTTTGTTTTTAAAATTAAATTGATTCAAACTTCTCTTCAAGTATATTTGGAATCTAAAATGATCTAATATATGGAAAATATGCCCTAATACAAGGTGTTACATAGTCTCTCCAACATTGGGAATATCCAAGTCAATGGTAGTTGCGTTATGGTGTATGTTATTAGTTATGCCAAGTGGATAGTATGTCTATAATCAATATGAGGACCATGATACTGTGATGATAATAGTTGTATAATGTTGATGATGATGAATGATATATGATGATATCGATGATGATGTGGTATGGATGTGTTCATGTATGGGTGTATGTGTATGATGATGATCTGGACTTCGGTATGGGATAATATTGTTGGAGCATGTTTGTGAGCCAGATTGGCCATATGTGGGTGCCCAAAGGGGATTTTGGGCCTAGTATGTGTGTTTTGGGCATGTAACCCATTGTGTGGAATTGGGGTTCAAGAGGATCAACTCCAGGATGAATGGTTTCTTTGGGTTGAAATCTCCTTGGAAAAGTTGGTTAAGTCAAATAGGGCCCGTGTGAAATTTCTCTAAGTGCCAAATTGCTTTGGATATGATGATGTGGTATGGATGTGTTAATGTATGGGTGTATGTGTATGATGATGATCTGGACTCCGGTATGGGACAATATTCTTGGAGCATGTTTGTAAGCCAGATTGGCCATATGTGGGTGCCCAAAGGGGATTTTGGGCATTGTATGTGTGTTTTGGGCATGTAACCCATTGTGTAGAATTGGAGATCAAGAGGATCATTCTTTGGGTTGAAATCTCCTTGGACAAGTTGGATGAGTCAAATAGGGCATGTGTGAAATTTTTCTAAGTGCCAAATTGCTTTGGATGGCAATTGGGACTTGCATGTTGTGGGTTTTGGTCGAAAAGTGGCTAAAACGGTGTTGGGTATCCAAATTCTCCATATAGAGATGAATTTTAGTAAAATTGGTGTCTATAAGTAGATTGGGATACGAGTTACCTTTAGGAGTTGGAATCAGATCAATCGAAGGTTGAAGCACAAAGTTTGCTGATATGTGTAACATCTTAAACTTATGTTCATTTTCCATGTATTAGACTTTAAGTATGTCCATTATTACATGATTAGAGACTCAGTTGCATAAAAATATCAAAACAAAATTTTAAAAATTCATATCTCACTATACCCTGAGTCAATTCATGCATTCCTTATATCATTGGAAAGCCTTATGATTTTACTTTATAGAAATATTTTTCTTGTACATTTATTCAACTTGTACAGGACATTATATTAACTTAACTATTATGGGTCAGAACAATATCTCTACTGGAATAGTTTTAGAAGAAATTACATAACTCTTTCTTTATAGCTCAAACTAGTAGAATTCATTTCCTGAGACTTATAGCTTTCCCTAAAAGCAAATCACTGAATTTTTGGAGCTATACACGATTTTATAGTGTCTTTTGAAAAATCCAATGTCCGCAATGTAGGTTCCAATTTTTCTAATACTATCCAGGTCTGAACCCTAACTTCAAAAATTTACCATAAATTATCTACTTATCCGATTTAGGTGTTCCTTAACTCCATGAAAAGCTCATTCTATCTACTTTTTGAGCATATATAAAACTCATGCATTATACTCTATTTCATATGAACAGTACCTTCATTATCCACAGAGAGTTCTAATTGAGCATTTCCAATCATAACTTAATGAAGTAAGCTTCATAGACATAATACATCATCATTCATTGTACTAAATTTATACATAACATTTCATAATGCTTTAATGATCATAATAGCATGGAGATACATATTTAGTAACATGCTCATAAATTTACATATCATTTCCAACAACTAGATCATAACTTAAAAACAACCTTATACTTCATCCTCTTTCTTCTTTCTCCTTGGCACTCTTGACCCCTTCTTACTATAGCTTGGGCCTAGTCAAGATGATCTAGAAGGGTGAGATTCAAAGAATTTCAGTAATTATACCTAATCATGTATTCACATCGTCATATCATTTTATGAAATCATCTATAAAAATTTATAACTTCATATTATGCCATACAATTCTATAAAAATTTTTGGCATGGTAACACTTTGTAAAATGGATATCCTGGGGTCACAAAAACCCTTCAAACAATTAGCCTACAATGCAAATACCTCACAAAGCATTCAAACAACTATATGGCATAGTCATATTATCATGAAAATAAAGTATGACAACATTAGGCATAATAGGGAAAATAACTACCTTCTTGACTTCCTTTGATTTTCTTCCTTTGTACACTCTTCCTTTGATCTTCAAACATTTCTTTGAATCCCATAGCATCACAAAATAATGTCATGAGCTACTCATTACACAACCTCCCTCACAAAGTGGCAACTTTAACTCTAAAATTCTATATTGTCAATCTTTGGAAATTTCTTGTACATGCTTGACTTAACCAATTTTGAACCCAAGGAATCTATTTTTGGGGTCAAAATTATGAAATTTCCTTTCCTTTCACAAACTCTAAATAGCAGAAAATTAACAAAATTTTATAAAAATATTAACCAATCAAACTTTGAGTTCAATGACATATTCTTGATCCTTGAAGCCTATGCATCCCTTTTCATGGATTGATTTCTTCATGACACAACTTTCTCTCTCTACTCTCTCTCTAGGTCAAAAATTTCAGTGAGAAAAATGAGAGAGAATAGCCAACTAAACTCTTCAAAAGCTTAAGAGATCATAAGATAATGGTCAAAAGAAATTACCTTGAGTTTTTGGGACCAAACTTGTGATTTTTCCTTTATTCCTTTTGCTCTCTAAAAGTCACGCCACTTCGCTCACTTCTCCCTCTGTTATAGACATGATGAAGTGAAGAAGATGAAGTGTTATGACTTAAAATGATATTTAGGTAATAAAATTATTTAATTAAATCTTATCTTTAGCTTTTAGTTGCTTTTTCTCTTAAAAGCTTTTCATAAATTTCCATTTGTGTCCTTAAGCTATAACAGACATTGCTCACTTCCTTTTTTTTTGGTCACAAATTGCTTTAATAATTTTTATAGGTCAAAATATCCTTTACCAATTAAATTTACCCGTACCGATTAAATATCTTTACCAAAATTATCATTAAATTTGTACAAAATTATTCAAAAATAAATTTTGGAATAAAATCATTATCTTGATCAAAAATATATTTTATTAAGGTCTAATCACTTTCTTTGAATTGGTATTACTTTTTTCTACAGTTTAAAATAACCTTTATTGGAGAAAGTATTAATATTGAAATATAATTACCTAATAAATATTCTTTTGATTTTATTAAATTCCATACTATATACCATTGGGATTAGCTCTTTGAGAGCTTCATTTTGATTATAATTTTTCATATTTTCAAAAGTAACTTTGACTCAAGGTAAATTTATAATTTTAAAAACTTTCTGGTCATTAGGTGTAATTTTTTCCAAATTTCTTTCACTTTTCCTTGAGGACTAAAATATAAAGATTCTTAATTTTTGGAGGTGAAATATAATTTTTTCATTCTTCTATTTAATCTGAAAAATGACCTCTTTACCTTTTTTCACACTTACAGTGTTTTTTCATTTTTTCCATTTACTTATACATTTTATGATATTAACATTTTTTTTCTTTAGAGTTTAAATGTAATATTCACATTGTACTTCTAATTTGGAAAATGACCGTTTTACCCTTGAACTGGGTCAAAAAGTATTTATCCATTCTTTCAGGTACTTTCATATAATTTTATTCCAAGACCGATTTTTTATTATTTCTTTTTAACTATTCATATTAAATTTTAAATTGATATATCTCTCAACCTAAACTTTCCGACCATGCAATACTTATACTGTTGCACTCGACTTAGAGCGGATTTTCATTCAAGTGGTATATTGTATATTTTCCAAGATAAATTCTAGAATTAATTTATGCTAAGGATCTTATGGAAAATTAATTCTAATTAGGAACCAAACATAACTTCTTCTGAAAATTAGATGAGAAATTAATTTCTTTAAAGTCCGATTATATATAGCTTTTTCATCTTAATTCATTTCTCATCCTTTTAATTATTTTATTACATCTTGTAAATATAGGGATATTACAATATGGATACTGATATAAGCACCATGGTGCCACAAGTCAGGTCGCGGCACTAGTCCCCTTTATTTAAAAATTTTTTAGAACCCGAGACTTTTCGCTTTGCAGTGGTATTGTTGAAGCCACGACACCGTGTCCTAATTTCCTTGTTCTATTTTGGTCTGGCTGGTTTTGGGGTTTTAAGTGATATACGGGATGTAACAGCCCTTATTACATTATCTCTAACTTGGTCCCTAGCTAACTAAGTGTAATTGGCATTGTGTGTAGCACTAAAAGGACCAAGATAGAGGAAAGCTCAAGTTGGAGATAGAGGTACATGGTGTCGCGACAAGCTTACTGGCGTTGCAGCGAGCGTGAAGAATTCTGTTTAAATCAGAATCAGTTCTAATGATGAAACAGAAAGGAAACGGAGGGAGCAATAAAGAAGCTCTGCTAGGGTTCGTGTAATCTGACCTTTAGAAGTGATTTTCAAACTTTGGGAGTTTGGATCTTGGTTGGTAAGTGATCCCTACTCTTCTCTTTCCATTTTCTTTGATTTTGAGTTGGGGTTTCTCGGATATATGTTGGGATTTTCAGTTTTGGCCAAAATCCACAGATTAAAATGGATGAAAAGGGATTAATGAGGTATGATTTGGTGGTTGTGACGCTTGAGTATGAGTTTTAGAAGGATTATGCATGATTTAAGCTTAACCCTAGGTAAAATTGTTAGAGGGAATTAGGAATCCAAAATATATATGGTTGAGTAGAATTTGAATGGTTTTTAGGAGCTCAATGATGCATGAATATGGGGTTAGAACCTTGGGTTAGGCCTATATAGTTAAATTGTGATGTTTGGTTAAGTGGTATATTGTGTTAATTGAGGTATTATGGTATTGTACAGGTATTTGGTTGATCTAAATGGGTACGAGTGTGTTAGACATCCCAAAAAGCTCATGAAATTGTGTGTGTGCGGAATTGACAACTAGAGATGACCGGGAGTTTGTATTGTCTATATTGTTGTATTATAGGTTATGATATGTGTGTGTGTTTGTGTTTCCGTTCATACCATGATATTGATATGTGTGTGTATATGATTTTTCTATATATCGTGGTATGCACATGGCTAGACGTATAAAGGATGATGATTGTGATGATGATTAGAGATGATAATGTGACATTACATGATGCATAGCATGACATGAGAATATGATGATGATGATTACATGATGATATGATATGAGTATCATCACATGACATTATAAGGCATATGGTGATTAGGTGGTGATGATGATATGATATGATATATGATAAAGGAGGATAAGGATGGGATCCCTGTGGCTAAATTGCCTTATATGTCCAGGAGGGAAAGGCGCACAGTAGACTGCACATTCCCTAAATTGCTACCAATTCGTGGTGGGAAAGGGGAAGAAGAACCACGATCCAAACATTAGTGTTACCTTTGGCCGAGTGCACTAATGGGAGGTGAGCTTGGTAATGTCCTGGAATAAGTCTTCACTAACTATTGGAAGGAAATCACCTATACGAAATGTCTTATTATGATGGCAGCTCATGGTTCTAGCTGTGTGCCAGGGAGACATGTATTTCATTTTATATTGCATTCATGAGATTGTATGAGATATATGTGTGTGTGTGTGTGTGTGTGTGTGTGTGTTTTGTTGTCCTTGGTTACTGAGACTTTTTCTCACACCTCTTTCCCATGAACTAACATTTCAAGTGAAGGTTTTGGCATTAGTTCAGAGAAGATGAGGGAATAGCTTATTGGATGTGGGAATACCCAGTTTATGTAGTGTATGTGTGTAATATCTATGTATGTTATGCTAAGTAAGATAACATGGTTGTAATGGATTTGAGGATCTTGATGGTTGTAATGATGATGTTGGTACAATATGGATGTGGATTTCTGTTGTATGTGATGTGTATGATGTATTGTGATGTTTGTATGGTTCGGAGAGTTAAGAAATCCATATGGTAGAATTTGTGAGCCCAAAGGCGGAATTGGGTCTTATTGGTGTGTTTCTGGGCATATAGCCTATCATGAAAAATTGGGGTTCAAGGGGGTCAAATCTCAGAGGAGTGGTTGCTTTGAGGTGAAATTTCATTGGACAAGTTGGTTGAGTCAAATAGGACCTGTGTGAATCGTCCCGAATGGTCAAATTGCCTTTGGTGGCAAATGAGAGTTGTGAGTTATGAGTTTTGGTCAAAAAGTGGCCAAAATGGTGTTGGATGTCTAAAATCTCCATACAGAGATGAATTGAAGTGAAATTGGTGTTCATGGATAGATTGGGATAATATTGACTTGTAGGAATTGGAATCAGGACAATTGGAGGTCAGAGCATAAAGTTATGTACGTCGGAAGTTCACCCTAACGCCCTAGGAGATGAATTTTGCTAATATGGCATTAGCTAGGGGGTGCCATGACGCCAAAAAAGCAAGCTGTGGTGCTAGTGATCTGAGAGCACCAAAGCCGAGGTGGTTCTATAGCGGCCATGACCCTGCACACTGTTCTGGCTATTCTGGTGTTTCTCGAGGTGTTTTGTGGCATTTTCCACTGCTTTGATGTTTTGGAAGTAAATTTAAGATGTTTGTGCTGTGTTTGGTTGGTTTTTGAAAGATTTGGTCAAGGTATTGGGTGTATTGGAGTAAGGTGTTACACAGGGATTTGTTTTAGTAGTGTGTTATATGATACACATGTAACACCCTACTCCAACACACCACTAATTTTGACCAATTACTTTAAAAACTAACCAAACAAGACCAGAACATCTCGACTTTAACTCCCAAAACATCAAAGCAACAAAATAACACCAAAACACCCAAAACAGGGCTGGGGCTGTGGCCTGCTATAGTAGCGTCATGACTTCAGTGAGGCAGTAGCGCTTGGCACTGTGGTCATGCTTCTAGCACCGCAGCGCCAACATCAGTTCCCATATCAGCAAATTGCTAAGTTTTTGGCGAACGTCTGATGCATATAATTTTATGCTCCAACCTCCAATTGACCTGACTTCAACTCCTACAAGTCAATCTTATCTCAATTTATCTGTAGACACCAGTTTCACTCAATTCCATCTCTGTATAGAGATTTTGGACACCTGATACCGTTTTGGCTACTTTTTGACCAAAACTCAAAATAATCTTCTTCCAATTGCCACCAAAGGCAATTTAACCATCATGGACTATTCACCTAGGTCCTAATCGATTCAACCAACTTGTTTAAAGAGATTTCACCTTAAAAAAACTACTCCTTCAAGATTTGACCCCCTTGGACCCTAAATTCACATATTGGGCTATATGCCTAAAACTCATACAAAAAGCCCAAATTCCTCTTTGGGCTCGCACATACTACTAGCTTGACTCTCAACCACCTGTACCAACACCAATTATCCATACTCGGGTCCATTTCATCACCACCATATACAACCATTCATGTATATAGTTGTACCACATCATCATCATTACCATCACATGTCATTCATCATTATCAACATTTTACATCCATCATCATCATAATATCATGGTTATCATATAGGTTATAAACATTACGCCAAAATATACCTCTTTTTGCAATTATTTTGGCTTTTATTGACGGTTACAAACTGTCAAGTATATCAGCACCGCGGTTTACAACAGCGCTGCAGTTATATAACAGAATCGTAAAGAAATGTCATTTTCCATTTAAAATATTTTTTACTTTAGTTGGCAGTTATATTATATAATTGCCAACTAAAATAGATTATTTTTTATTTTCATTTGAATTTTTAATTTTAGTTGGCAGTTTTTTATTAACTGCTAACTAAAATGTTTTTAATTTTTTATTTAATTTGAATTTTAATCTTCATTGGTGGTTATAATTTATAACCGCCAACCAAAATGATTACGTTGGCGATTAGAACTAATAACCGTCAACTAAAGTATTTAATTTTTTTTATTATATTGTTTTTACTATCTCACTAACCTGCTTCAGTATCAATATGCAGAACCGATTACCCAAACCCAAAGAACTAAAAGGCATCTACTTAAACCAAAAGTTATATTATATCCAAAATATCTCAATCAAAAGTTACAAAAAATAGTTATATCCAATTGACAAGAGCAAAAAATGATGTAACATGCCTAATTAACATTATCTAGTAACTAGATTTTCAAAAGTATCATATATATCTGGCTACTCTATAGCTTCTACACTAACAACTAATATATATATATACATGACCAAAAGCTACATACCAAACTATCTACCATATATGATGACCAAGAAGAAAAAAAACATACATCTTCTAGCCTCTAGAAGTGAACATTCTAAGCTTCTTCCTTTGTACTACTTACAACATGATCAATTTTAAATTCATAACCTATCCAAAATAGATTAGAACCATCAATTGAATATAACTATTTGATAGAACCAAAACCAAGTAGCTACAAAGTATAACCAAACAATTACAAATAATATTATAGAACGTGTTCACTTATACCTAACTTCTGAGTCCAACCACATATTGACTCCACTCCTCTATGAGTTCTTCTATTTGAACTTCAGAGTATGCCTCACAATACATATATGGGAAATAATGAAAATAAAAATAATAAATATTACAATAGCAGTTTACATTATTAAATTTTCATGTAAAATCATAAAAATGAATTATGTACATACCTTGGAGCTCAAGATCTGTTAATGTAAAATGATATCTTTCATATATTTCAGCACATAGTGCCCACAATCATTATCATTAGATTGTTTCAGACACTGAATAAAATTATATAAATATTATATTAATTACAATAAATGTTAATCTCAATAGTTGATTGAGTATTGAATTATAAATACCTAAATATGTGTCCATTTATGTAATAAGGTCAGAACTGGTGGAGTCTTTTGGTTGTTGGGCTTATTATTGTTGCTTAGCTCACGTGCTACTCGAAACACACTCACACCTCTGTTAAGCATAACACAAGAAAATTAATATAGGAAAAATTGAGGTTAATAAATAGAAAAATACAATGACACAATATAATTGCATATTCTTACTAATTTATTATCTCTAGCATCTATGGGTAGTAGTTTGGTGGATTTCCTTTGGGATCCAAAAAATATATTTTTAGTTTCATTGGTTCAATACAAATCAACATCCAATAATTCATAGGAGAAAAATTTACTAGTTTTAGCAAAGAAACTTAAAATAAAGCAGTTCAACATGAAATAAGTCATTATTCAAAAGTTTATGATAAGTAACTCACCCTTGCATAAATGGTGCCAAGAATAATACTTCATCACCCCCCTTTACAATCAATGCATTTGCCAAATCTTGCAACTATTTTGTGATCTTTCTGTGTGGCATCAAATCTAATGTATAAGCTGATATATCTTGTGGGTGGATGAAGGCAAATCTGTCTGTCTGCTGAGAAGGGACTAGAATTTTTTCATACAAAAATCTAAAATGGAAAAAAGTAATAGATTAGTATCACATAGTCAAATGAAATATCAATTAGAATACAATTCATTTATGCTAATTTCAATACCTAATTTATTTGTTAATATTTTGTGCCCTAAGCCATCCATGATCAACGATGAAGGAGATCATATCTTCAGTAATCACTTCAGATACTTGCTTACCATAATCTCTTGCATCGTAAGGAATGTGTACCAATTGCCACAACCCATGGTTAATATACCATTAAGCAATTCACTATTTTGTGAGTTTGAGACAGATGCCTGAGGTAGTCTCCTCGGTGGTGCGATGATTGACTCCCTTGATTGTCCCAACATAACAACTTTCTTACCTTTAGTCTTTCCTGTGGACTGTGCAACACAGGTGGTCAATTTATTAACATAAAAACAAATTGTAATTAATGAAATGTCAACTAACATACCTTTTTCGATGGAGATATAGTTATGAGGTTCATAGGCTATGCTACAAATCCACTCACGGCCTGTCTTACAGTTTTTGCCCCCTTGGTAGGCATAGGCAACCTTGCAGCCTCCTCTTCGAGAAGTGCAATTGATACTCTGATATGGTCTACAGGCAAGGGTGCATTGTGAAGCATGTCCCCTGGGATGTTATACAACTGTCCTTTTACAACCACATGCTGGGGGTTATCCAGCCATGACAATGCCCTATACTCTATACCAATCATAACATTAGAAATTATCAATATATATCAACAATTAACTATGAATTTAGTTGATAATATAAGCAATTATCGGAGAGAGATGCTCAGATGGAGGAGTACAATTATCTTTTGCACTAGGACTGATTGCAACCCCTTGGGTCCTCTGTAATGTAGCTTGTTTGACCAACAATTCAAGCTGGGCTAATTGTCTATTCATATCAGATTGTGTTTCACGTTGTTGTTGGATAATTGCCTCCAATTCAAGAACCCTAGCTATAGCGTCAGAGTGGCAACGTTTGGTCTCGAAATAGGCCTTGTTAATGACACCAAATCCAGCACTTTTAACACATCTACGGTGCTAAGTGAGCTCTAGCACTAGGCTAAGTACATCCAACCCTTAGCCTTCCTAGCCTTTAGAGGTCTCATTTGAAATCTTATTTTGTGAAAATAAAACAAGTAATAAATTTTTTTCTTCTAAAAAATGAGATTTCAAATCATTTTTGTAAAGTAACACTAACTATTTTTTCAACAACTTTTTGAACATTCTCATTCTCAATAATCCCTTCCTTGTTTTTCTTGAATTCTAATTATAGCTCATGACGAGGTACTTTTATCCGCGTGCACCCCTCCTTCAATAGCTGTGCATTCACACAAATAATAAATAAGTATTCGAATAAATTTAAGTATTAACAAATATAAGATATACATGCACTTACCAACTTTCTCTCTACTATGAAGTATACTAGACGGTCGACTTGATAACGGTACTATTGACTCTTTACCCTTTGACTATTTGCTTCACTTAATTTCTGAAAAAATTTCAATACTTAAATCAAATAATTATAAACAAAGAGTATTAGAATAGATTTAATTATTAACAAAAAAAATAGTTCACCTTAAACTGCTTTTGATGCCTCTGATCGATAAAACTGTCCCAGTATTCCTGTTTTATGTAGGTTCTAAACTCTGCAGGTGGATGCTCAATGATGTTGCCAACTTCATCTTTCATAAAGTACTTTGTCAAGATATATCGAAAATTATGCATTGAAATCCTTGCCTTTTGATATATATATATACACACTCTATGGCTTTCATCAATATGAAAAGCAGACTACAAAACAAATACTCAAATTAATTATAATAGGTTTGCATGCATAAAAAAATGTATCTAAATACTAAGACTTTCCTCTAATCTTCCCATTCTGGATGGCTGATAGGCACTTTCAACTTTGCAGCCACTCCGATATAGCTACTTCACTTTTTCCCACCTTCATTCACTAGATGATTTTTGTAAGTCCATTCCACATAGATCTTGTTTCCAGTATCTTTTGCATGGCAAACCTCTTTCATTACTGTCAAACCACATCGGTGCTTCACCATCTCTCATTGTAATGTGACACCCTTAGCCATATTTACCATAAAATAAATAATTAAATAATAAAAAATAAATTATATTACAAAATAAGAAGATTATTATATTAAATAACGAAAAGAAATTAAAAGTAACATATATATGTTTAAATAAAACCTCTTCCTCTTTCTTGTTGTACCTTGAATGATTTGTCCCCTCCTTTTCATGATCTAAATCCTCTCTTCATGATCATCTCTCATATAGAGGGCATCATCTCCAATGGAACCCATATCCAATGATGCCCCAGAAAATATATTATCCTCAATATCTTCATCCTGTTGGTCTCTACCATCATTGTGATAATCAATTATTTTGTTGGTTAACATGACAATCAACCACCTCTTATTAGTAGGATCGGGGACATAAAACACATGTTGATCATGAGATGCTAAAATAAAAGGACTTGGTGATTAATATGTTGTCGATTGCAATGACCATGAGCTTTGAGCTTTTGTGTAAACTTGTAAAAATGATGTTAAATCTGTTTCTTCATTCTTTTATGTTCCTTTTGGTCTTAGTGAATGTATGGTATGATATGAGAATAAATTATAACCATGTAAATATTTTATAACATTTGCTTTGTAAATTACTTGGATGCAAATAGTCATTTTGACCTCTTCACCGTAACCCGCCACTGCTTGGACATTCTACTATATAAAGTATAAATGTCATATATGGATAAAAAGTAGACAGAAAGATCTTTCAAATGGTTAATAGACCACTCAATTTAGATGTATGTATGAATTATAGTGACTTTTCAAAAATAGCTCTAGAAAATTGGGTTTCATGAAATTGACCATATGAATACTAGAAATTCACGAAATTTACTGTATAAATTGGTCTAGTCATTGCTCTGTTTTATATTCTTTCCATGTAGAAAATCTTATAAGCTATTTTTAGATACTTGAATCACTTGTATATTATTTTTATGGAATTAATTATAATTTTCTGAAGTTCAGTCAGTAAAAGGATTTGGTTCATATGAACAGTATAGACAAATGAAAAAAAGAAATTCTATTTTGGTATTTTCTTTGATTCAAGCTTCTAATAAATTATAGATGGACTCTATAATAGTCTAATACATGGGAAAATGTCTAAAATCAAGGTGTTACAACTATGATTCCCTTGTTTTCTCTGGACTAGTGTTAGAGCTTTCACCTACAATGTTAGTCATGAGAGTGGGGTGTGAGACAAAGTCTCAGTAATCTGGAACAACCACACAACATATATATATATATTAATTAACACAATCATGCATATGGTGCAATGAAATGCAAATGGATGGTATACATGCTCTCCCTTATATACGGCTAGAACTACAAGTTGTTGTCATAACAACATATTTCAAATAGATGATTCTTTTCCAACAGTCGGTGAAGACTGATTCCGGGACATCACAAAGCTTATCTTACGCTAATGCAACCCAACTAAATGTTATACTAGTACTCAGACCATGACTTTCTTTCCCTTGGACCATTGCGAATTGGTGGTAATTTAGGGAAGGTACATTCCCAAATCCACTGCCACCTAGCTTTCCTAGGCACAAGAGAGGATTTAGTGACATAGGTGTTTCATTATATCATCTTATCCACAGCCACTTGGTTCTCTCAAGGAGAGGATTTAGTGGCATGGATCTTTATCATATCATCATCACCTCAATATCAATCTCTTACATGCAATCACATGGCGATGATGTTAATGTCATGCCAACATACCCCGAAACACCCACACATATATATCATCATCATAATCATCATACGGACATCCTAGAATGCACCAATATGGGGAATCTACAACATCATAAATACACATCATACATAAACATCAAATCTCAACTAGCCGTGTATATACCACGATATGTAGAAAAACCATAAACATACACAACCAATATCATGGTATGAAATGGAACATGCATATGTACATATATACATATATATATACCAGCATATATTCACGTAAATCACAAACACTCAGTTACCTTAGGTTGTCAATACCACACACACGATTCCACAAGCTTCTCGTATTGCCAACCACAACTTTTTCTCCTCCGGTCAACCCAACAACTTCTACATTACCATAATACTTTCAATTGACATATAGTACAATTATCCAAATTTCACAATTCAACCATTTAGGCTTAACCCTAAGTTCCAATACCATTTTCATGCATCATTGAGCTTTTAAAGATCATTCAAACTCTAACCAACCACACACATTTTGGATTCCTAATTTCCTCAACCAAAAATAACCTAGGGTTAGGCTTAAATCATATACCTCTAAAACTCATTTCCAAGCATCATTAGCACTAAATCACACTTCATTAATCCCATTTTATCCATTTTAATGGGTGGATTTCAGCCAAAACCCAACCATATATCCAGAAAATTCAACTCAAAACTGAAGAAAAATGGAGAGGGAGGAGAAAGGATCACTTACCAATAATTTATCAAGCTTCTAAAGGCCAGAAATCACCTCCAAGGCCCAAGAATCATGAACCCTAATACTACTCTTTGACTTTCCCTCCATTCCTCTCTTGTTCTTTCTCACTTAGTTTAACTGAAATGTTTCTAATCTAAACAATTATGAAGTCTGGTGCTGTGACGATGAATAAGTTCGCTTTCAGCGTGAAGCCTTTTTCGTCTAAAAATTTCCCAAAGTTAGAGCTCTTTCACCGCCGCGGCCCTGTGTCTTGTAGTGGCGTGCAGTTCCTTTGACTCCACTTTAATCTTTTCTCTGCCCTAGTTCCTCTAGTCCTATATACACATCATCAATTACGCTCTAGTAGCTAAAGACTAAGTTTGGAATAATGTAATGAGGGTTGTTACATTCTCCCCTCCTTATAAAAATTTTGTCCTCAAAATTTCAACTCTTACCTCAAGTAAAAATCTCTGGATACCTCATTCGTATGGATTCTTCTATCTCCCACGTGACATCATTGGATGTCAGGCCACTCCACAGCATTTTCACTAATTTGATGGTTTTATTCTATTCCTCAGCTATTTCACCTTTACATCGAGAATTTGAAGTATCGTGACTTTAAAAGTCATATCCTCTCATACTTGATCTTCCTTATCATCAATTATGTGAGATGGATCCAAATGATACTTCTTGAGTTGAGACATGTGAACATATCATGTAATCCTGCAAGATTAGGTGGTAGTGTCACTCGATACACTACTGGCCCAATTTGCTCTAAAATTTGATATGGACCTATATACCGCGAAGTGAGCTTCTTTACTCAAATTGATCTCCTAACACCTGTGGTAAGAGTGACCTTCAAGAATACATGATCTTTAGCATCAAACTCCAATGGTCTCCTCCTTCTATCTACACAACTCTTCTGTCGGCTTTGGGCAATCAGAAGTATTTGGCAAACATTCTCTATTTGTTGATAGGTTTGATCCATAATATGTGGGCCCAATAGACTCTGCTCACCAAGTTCAACCCAACACAATGGTGATCTAGATTTTTTGCCATACAATGCTTCATACGGAGCCATTTGATAACTCGAGTGGTAATTATTATTGTAGGCAAATTCGGCCAATGGCAAGTATTGATCCCAATTGCCTTTGTTCTCTAGAAACTGAGCCCGTAACGTGTCTTCCAGAGTTTGAATCATTCTTTTAGTCTTCTCATTAGATTGATGATGATAAGCAGTACTGAAATTCAGCTTTGTCCCCATGGCCTTCTGAAGCAACTTCCAAAAACTTGAATGTAAATCGAGGATCTTTGTCCAATACAATATTCATTGGAATTCCATATAATCTCATGATCTCATTTATATATAATTTTGCCAACTTCTCCATTGAAATGGTCTCTTGAATCAAAAGAAAATAGGTTGATTTCATCAATCTATTTACAATTACCAATATTACATGATGCCCTAAAGAGGTCCTTGGTAATACCATAAAAAAATCCATGGAGTTGCTATCCCATTTCCACTCAGGAATTTGCAGAGGTTGCAATGAACATGCTGGCAATTGGTGCTCAATTCTCACCTTTTGACAAATCAGACATCTTGCCACATACTCTACGATGTTCTTTTTCATGCCTGGCCACCATTATCCTCGCTTCAAATCTTGGTACATCTTAGTGGTACCTGGGTGAATAGTATATCTGCTCTTATGAGCTTCCTCTAGAATAATTTCTCGCAATCCCATAACATTTGGCACATAAATCTAACCACCGTACCAAATGTCATCCTCCAATATATCGAAGTCCTAGGTGTCCGCCATTTCAATTCACTCCCCAAATGCCTAAAAGATAGTTATCCTCCAATTGAGTATAGTAAAGGTTTCTAAGCAAATCATTTGATACATTGATAGATCCCAGTACTAGTACTCTAGGATGTATATTGATGGATAGTTTCATGTATCTTAAGCTTTCCAGCAACTATTGTTCCCTCATCATCATTGTGGTTATATGGATCAACTTTCTACTCAGCGCATCCACCACTACATTGGCCTTTCCAGGATGATACTTCAAAGTAAATTCATAATCTTTCAAGAATTCTACCCATCTTCTTTATCTCATGTTTAACTCTTTTTGGTCAAAAAGATACCTCAAACTTTTATGATCATTGAATATCTCGAACTAAGTGCCATATAGATGATACCTCCATAACTTTAAGGCAAACACTACAGCTGCTGGTTCAAGGTCATCACTAGGATAGTTTTCTTCATGAGGTTTCAACTGCCTTAAAGCATATGTTACAACTCATCCCTGTTGTATTAGTACACACCCTAGACCCTTTTTTAGAGGCATTTGTGTAAACTGTGAATGGCTCAAATGGTTTATGGATAATCAGCATTAGTGTAGACGTTAGGCAAACCTTCAACTTTTAGAATGCTTTCTCACACCTGTCATCCCAAATGAAAGACTGATCCTTGGGGGTGAGTCTACTTAAAGGCATAACAAGCTGAAAGAATCCCTAGATGAACCTTCAGTAGTAACCAACCAGTCCTAAAAAGCTGTGAATTTCGGTCACTGGTTGCGATCTCTCATAGTTCAATATTGCCTCTATTTTACTGGGATCCACCAATGCACCTTCCTCAAAAATCACGTGGCTTAAGAATCTTACTTCCTGTAGCTAAAACTCTCATTTATTAAGTTTGGCGTATAGTTGATGATCCCATAATGTAACATCCCTAGAAAGCTAGAATATCGAAAGATGCAACAGAAATTTGCAAAAATGGGTAAACACCGTTTTGTGTGAAATAGGGCAAAAAGATTATTTCTCCTGATAGGATAAAAGAAAAGAAATTATATTTTTACTTCTAAGAATTTTAAAAATTACATTTATATCCCAAGTATAAAATTTTCACGTGGGGAAGGAAGAATAAGGTTCTAGGGGAAAATTACACCTAATAGCCCGAAAGTTTTAAAAATTATAAAGTTGCCTTAAGTCAAGGGTAATTTTGTAAATATGTAAAATTACTGTCAAAATGAAGCTCTCGATGAAATGAGTCCAATGGTACATGACACTAAGGGTTAATGATTAAGGATAAAGAAATAATCAGTGTCGAAGATTAAAAGGTAACATTATACTGATAAAGTAACTTTTAGATCTGCAAAAGCTAAAAAGTCAAAAAGAAAAGTTATTAAACATTGCAAAATGAGATTTTTAGAGACATGATAATAAATTAATTCTAGATACAAGGTTTACTTTAATCCTGTACTCATAAAGTGATTTAATACTGCAAAAAGTAACTTTATTGGTCTAGGTATAAAGTAATCGATATAGGGTATTACTGGACTGGAAAAATTATGAAGTATTTTGAAAAAATGTACCCCTTATAAGGATGCCACCTTAGCTGTAACATGTGGCTAAATGAAGACTTAATGGTCAGGAAAAGGAAACTTAATGGCTAAGCTTGCTTAATTAATCATGATTAGCAAACAGTAAGCATAGTTAAGTGGCCTTAAGTGTACTCCCTCTCACTTGCACGACTTTTTCACTTAGAAAGGAAGGGGGAGTGGTCTGAAACACAAGGAAAGGAAGGAAGCAACATGAGGAAAGAGAGGGAGAAAGAGGAAGAAGAAAAGGGAAGGCCAAACTTGAGGATTTGAAGTACAAGTGCAAGGTAAGATGCTTCAACACTTTAAGTTAGTTTTTAAGTAGTTTGAGTTAGTTTCTTTGAGTTCTCCTCCTCTTCTCTTACTGCTCTAATTTTGACCTAGGCCTAAAAAGGAAATGAAAGTTGTTTTTATACCATAAATCCAAGAGAAAGCATGAGTTTTTTTGAAAGGAAACAAACTTTATATGTTTTGAAGTAAGTGGTTGAAAAATCAATGCTTTCCCTAAGGAGACAAATTTTGGCCAGTCCAAATGAATGTCTTAGGGTGGGAATTTCATTAATTTGATACCAAAAATTGATGTGAATAAGGAAAAGGGGGTAGAGTAGAGAGATAGAGAAAAACAAAAAGGGAGAGAGAAAAGAACTCAAATGAGGGAGAAAAGAAAGTACTCAGGAGGAGAGAGAGAATTCACTGAAATTATAACTTAAATTAATAATCAAAGTCTTATATACAAATTAGTAATAGGGCTCTTATTTATAGAGCTTAGATCCTAATCCTACTAAAATTCTAAGATAAGATATATCTTTTCAAAATATCTTAAATCTAAATAAAAAATAAAATCATAATTTAAATAACTAAATCCTATAAATAAAAGAAAGACAAAATCTAAATTCTAATAAATTTAAAATAAATTAAATTAAATCTAAATATCCTAATAAAATATCTTTATTTAAAAATCCTAATTATTCATTCTTTGTCATTCCATCTTGCTTAAAAGAACTCTACGGACTCATTCTATTTCATCTTTAACAAACTCCTCTTCTACGTCCACTCAAGAAGGATATAACTCATGGGGGTCAAGTATGATGTCGTCATCTATAGCCTTATCCTCTTTCTCAGCCGATGAATTAAGAATTAGAGCGTGTTGTGGACACCTTGATGCAATATGACCTTTAGCATGACATCGAAAGCACTCAACTGTAGAACCGTTAGGGTGAGAGTTAGATCCTGAAGACTCAATATTCTTAGACGTACTCCATTTCAAACCAAAGCTCTTAAACAAGGATTCTACCTCTAAAGCTTTATGATAAGCTTCTTCAAGAGATTCAAGAGGATTCAATTTAAGCTCTTGCTGTATATCAACTCAGAGACCATTAACAAACTTTTGGATTATCATCCAAGGGTCTTCCTTGACTTCACATCTAATAAGAAGATCATCAAAATGAGCCATGTAGTCAGACATTGCAGAAGTTTGTCTTGAGTTTAGCCATTAATTGTAGAGTTGATTCTTGTAATATGTAGATACATATTTCTCTTTGAGCTTCATCTCCATCTTTGCCCAAGTATTGATTAGGGGTTCTCCTAGACGCTCTAGGTTCTATTGCACATGTTGCTAATACTTCTTGGCAGACCCAACAAGCTTCATCTTTGTAAAATGAACACGATGCACATCAGTCATCTCATACCGCTCAAAGTAATCCTCTATACTAGCCATCCAATCTAAGAAAGAACTTGAATCTTATTGACCATCAAATTTCAGAGTGTCAACTTTAACCTTCTTAGTTATATCATCAAGAGGAATTCACCTATAAACTTCTTGATGATTTCTAGGGGGTGACTCGCGCCACCTATTATAATGGTCAATGGTATCTTGAGTATCCCACTATTTTCCTGTGTATTTATCCTGGTGATTGTTGGTCTTAGGAAGAAGACCTCTATTATTTTGATTTTTGTTGCCTTGTTTAGCTTGATGATTCACATAAGATAGAACCTTAGATTAACTGTAGGAAGATATATGCCCTCCTAAGTTGATTTCCTTAGGAATACTAGGATTCCCAAGTATGCTTTCTGTTATTGTAGCCATATTTTGCTTACTTTTTCCCTTTACTTCCCTTAAGATTTCTTCATACATTTTCTCTAGCTTTTCAAACCTATGGTTGTAATTTACTTCCATCATGTCAATCTTGTGGTTGAAATTTACTTCCATTATGTCAATCTTGTGGTTGAAATTTACTTCCATCATGTCAATCTTGAGGTTGACTACTTCCATCTCATGATCCATAAGCTCTTTAGTAGACTTCTCAAATTCTTTAAGATTTTGTTGGGATTTTTTTGTCATGGTGGATTTAAGAAGAGTAATGCATGAGGCATGTAGGGAACTTGGCTCTGGTACCAAATAATGTGAATAAGGGAGATGGGGTAGAGTAGAGAGATAGAGAGGAATAAAAAGGGAGAGAGAAAAGAACTCAAATGAGGGAGAAAAGGAAGAACTTAGAAAGAGAAAGATAATTCATTGAAACTATAACTCAAATTAATAGTCAAAGTCTTGAATACAAATGAGTAGTAAGACTCTTATTTATAGAGCTTAAATCATAATCCTGCTAAAAGTCTAAGATAAGATATATCTTTTCAAAATATCTTAAATCTAAATAAAAGATAAAATCATAATTTAAATAACTAAATACTATAAATAAATGAAAGAAAAAATCTAAATTCTAATAAATTCAAAATAAATTAAATTAAATCCAAATATCCTAATAAAATATCTTTATTTAAAAATCCTAATTATTCATTTTTTTATCAAAAATGGATTTCCCATGGCAAAAAAGACAAGTGTTGGCTCAAAGATAGAGATTAAGATAAAGAAAATGGATTTTATAGGGTTTCAATGAAACTTTATGATTTAGCTATGCGTTTTAGTTGACTGAATGAATTTTTAATGATTCCTAGGGACTTGAGAAAGCCTAAGTAAACAAGTGGAACTATTAGTTTCAAGAGAGAAGTCAAGTGATACTCCAAAGAGTAGTTAAGTTTCATATTCTAGCTTTATGTTTTTTCATTGTCTTTCTATGATTAAGTTGTATTAGCATATTGAAATTGTGATTTCTTTGATTGGTTTTGACTATAAAATGAGGGGTTTTATTCCCTAGAATGTCCATTTTCTAAGCCGTTATATTGCCGAAATTTTTATGATCAATGTGGCAATTTATTGTTTAAATGCGATTGATGTGATTAAATGTGATCAAATATGAGTTATTTGACATGATTGACATAATTGCATGAAATGTAACTTGTTATTGAGGTTTTCATAATCTCATCCCCTTAAGTATCTTAAATGATTAGGCACAAGTTATGGCAAGGAGATCAAGGAGCCAAAGAGAATAAAGGAGTTAATGATACTTGATGATGATTTCAAGATATGATTCCATATTTTGAAATAATGTATAAAAATTATGTATATGCTTATGGATCTGTACCCTTATGCTATTTAGTTCTTTTGAGCATTGTGAAATGTTTGGCATAGATTTAGAACATGGAATGATCATGTGAGCTTATTATGAAGTCTACTTTGCCATGTTATATTGCCAGAAGTTCATTTTATAGCAATGAAACTAAAGTCAACATTGTTTGACCAAAATAGGGTAAGTAGATTAAGTGTTATATATGCTCTAAAAGTATAGAGAACAAGCTTTCCAATGAGGTAAAGAACACTTAAATTGGGCATATGTACAATTTATAGTAAATTTTTCAAAATTAAGGGTCAAAATTGGACAGTGCTAAGTAAACTATGATTTTTACCATCCATACTATTTAATTTAGAAGGCAGTAAAAATTTGTATAGGACTCCAAAAAATCTTTGGTATGTATTCATGGAAATATATATGTTTTGAGTTTGATATGCCACTAGTTTGAGATCCATTGGAGCTGTACAATGAGAGATATGCAAGTTTTCCCAAGACTGTTCCAATAAAAATGAGATTCTGACCCTTAGTGATTTAAGTTGAATTCATGACTTGCAAGAGTTAAATAAATGTAAGAAAAATATGGTTAGACATGTAGATCTTCCTAAGGATGTAAATAAATCATGAATTGGCTTAGGAGATCATGAGGAATGAATTTTTGAATTTAGGCTAGAAAACTTGAGACTAGTTATTTTGACCATTTGTACAGTGTAAATTTAAGCAATGAACTGCATGAATTGGTCTAGTTAAAAGAAAGTTTCATATTTTTACCTTGTAGAGCATGTTTCTAGCTTCATTCAGAGACTTAAACCACCTTGATGCAATTTTTCATAATTTAATTATGATTTTTCAAAATTCATCCAGAAAACTTGAGAACTAAATGAATAGTACCACATTTTTTTATTTTAAATATTTTGGTTATATTAATAGTTCAAGCTCCTAATATGAACTATTTGTACATTATGCATGCTATAATACATGGGTAAATATAGATAAAAGTAAGGTTTTACACGTAACACTTGAAGCACAATCCAGGGATGGAGTGCATGCTCTTCTTCACTCTTTAAGTGTATCAAAATATCATTGGTAAATACCAATACAAACTTGTCTAGATATGGCCAGAATATCCTGTTCATATGATCCATGAAACTTTTCGGGGCGTTGGTAAACCTTAATGGCATCACAACAAATTCATAATGCCCATATCGAGTTTGAAAAGATGTTTTAGGCACATCTTCAGCACGTACCCAAAGTTAATGATATCCCGAGCTCAAATCAATTTTAGAGAAAATTGAGGCACCTATTAATTGATCAATAAAATCATCAATTCAAGGCAAAGGATATTTGTTCTTGATTGTTACCCTGTTTAACTGCCTGTAATCAATGCACAACCTGAGACTGCCATCCTTCTTCCTAACGAATAACACTGGAGCTCCCCAAGGTTAAACACTTGGTCTCCTTTTTGACCAATGTTCAATATGCTTCTTGAGTTCTTTTAATTCATATGGTGCCATTCGATATGGAGCCTTAGAAATAGGATTTATTCTGGGCACCAGATCGATGGAAACTCCTGCTATCATGGTGGTGGCAAGCTGATGATCTCCTATCAAAACACATCAGGATATCCGCATACAACTGGATACCTTTCTATACCTTCTTCTTTATTCACATTAACAAAGAAGAAAACTAGAAACCCTTGATACCCTTTCTGCAAGTACCTATTGGCTTGAGCAAAGGATAGACAAACATTTTTATCCCCTTGAACATTAGGGATATTCAATAGCAATGACACAATCATCCAAGCACGGTCAAGAATAACATTATTAGCCTTCAACCAATCCATCCTAATGATAACATCAATCTCTTGTAATGGTAGACAAATTAGATCTAGTGTAGTACTTCAGTGTTCAAAATGAACCATACAATTCAAACAAACTTGAGCAATTCTTAATGAAATTCCAATAGGTGAGGATACTGACAATTTGAAAGGTAATTCCATTGCCATAATACCTAGTCTCTGAGTACAATCAAAAGATATAAAGGAATATGATGCACCAGAATCAAACAATGCATGAATAGAGACATCATTAAGTTTAAGTTTACCTCTAATCAAGTTGGGCATCGCATCCATTTCCTGTCTGCTTACTGTGAAGATTTGTCCGGGTATCATGGGCCTTCTCATTTCATTATCATGTCTAAGCTCATGACAATGCCGTGAAATATGTCCATGCTTCCCATAGTTATAACAAATCAAACATGGTCGATCACCATGGCTCATTCCATAATTAGCACACGAAGTTAAAGCATTACTTGAACTGTATTGAGAAAAAACTATCTCTCTTCCTACATATTCACTCTAACTGGCATTTCCTTGGTCAAAACCTCATCTATAGAATTGTCCTATGCTAAACCGACCTCTATTAAACTGATCTCTACCAAACCTGCCTCTTATTCTACCAAAATGGCCTAAATTATGATGGTCTCTTCCTCCATTAAAACCAGTAGGGGGTGTTACGATACCAGGGCAAGGCCGTGGTGCTAGACCACTTTGTTAAAAAAAATTTTAACCCAAGAGCATCAATGCTGCAATGGCACTGTACCAGCCACATCGTCGCACTCTATTTTAGCTTTTCTGGTATTCTTGTGATGTTTTTCCACTGCTCTGATGTTCTAGGGGATAAAGTCATGGTGTTATGGTTATGTTTGGTTAGTTTTTGAAGAAATTGATCAAGATTGGAGGTGTGTTAGAGTAGGATGTGACATTTTCTAACATTCCTAAGATTGAAAAGGAGAGAAAAATCAGGTCATTTCCATATCAATCCTACATCAACATAAAACCAGAAAATTATTAATTGAAATACATATCACATAATGAGCTTCTTGGCTTGAGATACTACCTAGCTTCACACCCCTATTCTTCCTCTGTTTTAAAGCCAGAATAGTGGCAAATTTGGTGAAGTGAAAGTCAACCTCGTACCCAAAAACATCACACAAAACACATAGCAATTGAAAGGGAGATGAATGGTGCAACAAGAGAAATACAAGAGGTAGAAGAAAACATAGCAATATGAATAAAAAGAAAAGAAAAATAGTAGCTTACCTACTCACGAACAGCAGCTGGTTTGGGAAGGGAAAAGAACAATCGAAATGCACACACACACACCAGCAACATTGGGTGGGCTACAGCAAGGAGGAGGAAAAAGGACGTAAATAGCGTAGAAATAAAGAGAGAAAAGGTGAGGCAATGATACATCCTGGATCCAGATTTCTTGCCTATCATGTGTAGCCTGCCCATCTCCCAATGGTGACCCTTCAATTGATCTGATGGTCCATACCATTCAATAATTAACTTCCCTCATGTACGACTTGTGAGACTGTGACCACCTCAATCTAGTCCTTATAAATTAAATATTTTCAAATCAATTGTTGAAGTTTCCTACAGTCAAGAAGTTAATCCTTAGAGTATCAAAATGTTAAAAAAATAATCCCTCAAGCTCCTACGTGGCTTAACTCCATCTGATTTATGCTAATGTTTGCAAATGGAAATCTGAATCAGCATGACAAGTAGAGAAGCAGCATCTCTTTACTAATCAGGGTTGGACTATGTAGATTTCATTAATTAGGAAATAGCCACGACAATGGGTTCTAAAAGCTTATTATGGTTTCAACTTTAAAGCATGATTCCATCCGCTTGCATGAAACCATCCAACAAAGCCTAAAATATATTAAGCTTTGTAGATTATTTTGATAGAGAGACATAAAGCCCAACAAGCATAAGCTTTATAGAATACATCATGTTGTACATTAACTGCATCTGTTGTTTTTCAGCATTATATCTCTTCTACAATTTTTTCATTGAGACATTATTATTGTTACTTATAGCAACCTACATTAATCTGCTTTTATGATCCATTATAGTGTTGTGATCTAGAAATTAAATATAAGTTCACTTTTTTTATACAGTAGAAGTTCGCTTTTGATAGCAGAGTTTAACTCATTTATTTATTTTGTTTATAACTCGAATTTACTTTTATTTAATGATATTTGTTATCGAAATGTTTAATAAGTGATACAATGCTATTGAAAAATACTACTTGTTTACAGTTTTTGAGTGATTGCTATGGAAATCTTCAATAAAATAATGACATGAGATACATCATTGAGGAAGAAGACCTTCTCTCTTTCTATTTGTCTTTCCCTTGTTGCTGTGTTTTTTGTCAACCTAGAGAATTGAAAAGAAAAGGTTAGGCTGAGCTGGAGAACTGAACAAAGGTTGACTAAAGCTGGAGATGCCACTTGTCGTGCTAACTCAAGCAGGCTTCTTTTTGGACACATCAGCATAAAATAGATAGAGTTAAACCACCTGGGAGCTTGAGGGATTTATTTTTTAACGATCGATACTCTAGGGAATAACTCATTAACCAAAAAAAATTGTAAAAAATGTTTACCTTTGTACTTCATACTCAGAGACTAGTTTGTATTACTAGCAGGGAATACTCCTAGTCCATGACAAAAAGTTGTAAGAACTAGATTAAGCCCCATGCATTTTATGGAACTTAAGAACAAGTTGCAATGTTCATATCTTTGAAATATTGTAGCTTGCTAGAGCTTTTACAAATATATAGATATAGATACAAATTTTGATGTTCTGTTTCAACTAAGTTTACATTATTCAGATAGACAATCAGTGAGAGAAAACTGAGATACATATCTGTGTGATAGATCACAAAACCAAGAGATCAGGCCTCCTACATAATGGCTCACATAACTACTTTTTTGATAATTTTACTAAAATGGATCATTTTGTTGTCTCACAGTTTTTTTCAAGCATTGACATGTAAATGTTGTCATGACTCTAGTTTTCTAATTAATGTACTTCAGCCAGTCATATTTGCTGACACAGATCAAGAATATTGTTTGATGGCAATAAAATGAAAATTTGATTCATGTCTATTCAAATTACCCTATTTGTCACATCTTCTATGGTTACCTAATCTCTTTCTCTAGCACTTATAACTTGCACTGCTGGAGAGGATCTAAGTTACATGGTCAGTTTTGATAATGTCAGTTGAATTTTCATATAAGATTTGACAAATTGGTCAAAAAAAAAAAAGATTCCAAAAATATGGTGTTGTGATAAATGTTGATAAGATATTTGAGTTAGTATATAACAATAATTAAATGTATGCATTTTCCTGATAAAGGAATAGTAAAATTTATAACTGTTAGCATAGGAGCATTTCTTTTGCAAATTTCTTGTGAAGACTGAGTTTCATTTAGCTATAAGACATTTAATTTAGAAGGGTAAAAGCATTTTATTAGCAATCTTTCCAATATGTTTAGTCTCTAATCCATTGTATCCATTTTTGTTTCACTTCATGAGAGCAGTGACACAAAATCTAAATGTGATTTTGAATGCTTCTTTCTTGTCTGATATCATTTTCAAGCTTTTTGGTCAATCATGAGTCCTTCCTCTGATGTTGAATCAGGTTGGCTATATTCTACATTCAGAATCTTCATAAATGTTCTGCAATTGCTGTTTAGTGTTGTTGATATGATTGTGAACCTCTTGGTCACCTTCCTTTCCCCACAATAGTATGTATAAACCAATGATGACAATAACTGCTCCAATGATGCTGAAGAAAAGGCTCGTGTGAGTAAATATTGTTTTGGGACAAATTTATTCATTTGTAATTCTCATTTCAAGAAGTTTTTTTAATGGATCTTCTATGATCATGTGCATGATGCAGTTGAAAAGAGGAATACTAGAGAACCTTTAATGCTAGAAACTGTTTAGTCCTACTCCCTTCAATCTATCTCTCTCCAACTGCATGTCATTATCTCTGTAAACATTGTCATGTTAATTGTGCATTATTTTTCTATTTTGATGTTGCGTCTTCTTCCTCTTCTTCTTTTTTTCTTTTTCAAAAAGGGTATTAGATACTCTACCTCATGGACAAAAGATGCAGTTGTTATAAAATTCTACGCAAGAGACATGATCATTTGTATTTTAATATAGTTAAACTTTCGAGTAAACTAAATTACCAAACTTTGACTTTAAACCCCTCTTGTCTCAATTTTTGTTTACAACTTCGAGATTGGTCTGTCTGTTATTGGTATAGCAGTAGCTGAGCCATCCAGGTCATGATTTGATCTGGACCGTCCAAATCTACTAGTGTTGTAAAAACACCATTATACTACTATAAAGCAACAAAAGACAATGTGTACTGAAACTTCCTCTGATTTTTATATGTTTTTCACCTATACCCTTAGCTGTGAAAAGAATTACACTGATCTTCTTTATTTTCATCATATTAACTTGATGTTTTAGTGAGCTTTGATGCAATGAATTAAGCTGTTAGGATTTCTAGGATAAAACAATTATGTCAACATAGGAGAGAGTTATGTATAAATTGAAATTCAAAGAGATAAGAGTGTATGTTTTAAAACCTTATAGGAAGTAATGCAATTTACTTCAGAATTTAAAAGCAACTATAACTATTTGAAAGCTATGTTGTAATCACATTTAAGTTAATAAGATGGAGACATGGATTATTAGTTGCAATTCACTGCTTTCATTGTCCATGAAAAAATCAAAATGATGAGACATGGATTGTTACGTACCTACCCAAATGAAGTTTCTCACCAAAGACAAAGTATGCTAAAATTGCCACTAGTATTGTACAGAGTGGATCAAATATTGTGACAAAAACTGGCCCTTTCTGCTTTGTGCACCATAGTTGAACGAAGATTATTAACCCAGACATGACAATTCCCTGCCATTAATTATTAGTAATAGTGATCATCTCATTTTAGATTTTGTTCCTCTATATTGAGATTCTTCTACACACCAAGCTAAACTATGAATGAAAAGATATGTAAACATGTCAAGCACATTTTTTCAAGAAGTGTCAGATGCCCTCCTCGAATTATAAAGATCAGATTCTCAACAAATCTATCCCAAACCTCAGTCAAAATTTGATTTTCCTGACCCAAACAAGGTGGAGTAGCTCAAGTAAATATGAATCTGATCTGAATTGCCTACCTTAATTGATTGGGGTAAGCATGAAATAAAAAAGAAATAAAGTGAGAGATGTAAGATCAAGTAACTTCCAAAAATGTTGGATTATTATGCTTACCCCATAAATAGTGGACCAGAGGTCAATATTGAATCCTATGACCCAAGCTGATGGGTTATGTTCTATTATCACTGTGAAAACAGCTGATTGTGCTGCTCCAACAACACATATCCAGACAGTGAGTGATAGTTGAGCAGGGTATTTTCTTAAAGTCATTGCCTGCAATTGTAGTACACTCATTACAGGTTTTAAACAAACTTAAAGTAAGCTCCATGCATTATCAAAATCTAAGATGAGTCATATTGGTGATGACTAATGAATAATGTGATTTCCTATAAATAACAAAACTATATATAATAATGTAATAATGTAACTCAGGCCATTCAATTTAGATATGAACTATCCAAATAAGATGTATATACCTTACACTTCTGTAGGGACATGCAAGGAATCCAATTTAATAAAAAGTTCATCAATTGATATTCACGTGATTTATTTATGTTAAAATTAAAAATTTTTCATGAAAAAGTAGAAAGATACACTTTGAGCCAAAACAACCAAATTTCTTTTGATACTACACTATAGTTTACCACTATTCTATATTATACTACAATAAGAAAGATTACTAAATTCATCAAAGACTTCACCAAAAAAACAAGATAAGTTTGTCTGAGAATTTCCAAAAATATTGAGGAAAGAGAAGCAATAGGAATTGAAACAACTATACAAGACATTCAAACACAAAATCAATATTATATGAGAAAGGTAGAGATGAAAACCTGCATGATGTACCAAATAGACCATGTGATGCAGCTTGCAACTGTAAGAATTGAACCCTTAAACCAGCTTTCGTGGATCGGAGCTCTGTTTCCATGAATCTGAACTAGAGGATGCCACAAATTCCTTATGATAGGTCCTTTGTATAGTGTCATGATCATTACACCAGCTAATGATAGCAAGGTCCCAAGAACCTTTGCTGCACCACGAGGATGAAGAATATCAAGAACTTCCAACCTGCATTGAACTCAAAGATTAGAGGCTAAGATGATGAAAATGCAAATGGTTATTATGATTTGTACTAAAAAAATTCCCAAGATGGTGTTGATAGAAAAAATATCCATTCATTAGAATGCTGATCTCGTTTGGTGATTATCCATCTTTGAGAAGATTAGTTTTTCTTTTTTTTTTTTGGCCAAGAGAAAATTAGTTAATTAGCTCTTTTTGTGAAATAATCTTTTTTTGTGTTGGTGATAAAGATAAAAGAAAAGGTAAGTTATTCCAAGACCATTAACTAGGACACAAATGGTACTTCAAAGATTACAGGGAATAGGACAAAGCATGTTTGTTGACATCTTTAATAGAATGGGGTTCAATTTTTATTGCAGAAAAGAGAATATATGTAATGTCTATAATCCCCTTGTTGTTATTATTCTTTCTTTTTTAGTACCTTTTTCTTCTACTAAAGGGCATGATTGTAATTTTTCATTTACAAAATAATTTTTTATTTTATTTTTTTTCTCATTTCATTCTATGTATCAAACAAGTTTGCCTAAAATGCATGGAATAAAAATGAAAATTGAATGAAAAAGATCACTTTTTAGATGAAAAAGAAGTTACCAAACCTGAGTGCCACAGCAATGATGAAGGTGATGGAAGCTATGGTGTTGACCATGGAAGCAACAAAGGTTGGAGAAGTATATCTTAGGCTTGCAAAGTACATGTTCAGAGTCAAGCTTACCCTGAAATTCATGAACAAAATTTATAGATTAAATATCTATACATTCCCATATTATTATGTAGAAACATTCATTTTCCCGTCCTTACCCCATCAGAGAAAGCACAAAAATTTCCAGGAAAAGAGCCAATGTCATCTTTGGCCTCATTTTTCTGCAATAGATAACCAAACTTCTATTGTCAAACTTCTGATAAACTAGGTAGGGCCGATGCTTTTTATGGAATTCAAGAAAGAAATGGATACAAAAGGTAAAGTCGATTTTCAACTCATCATATTATGAATAATGATTTTTTCCCTAGGTGAACATCTGATACAACCAACTAATCTAGATTCAAGTCATGTCAAATCACAAAGAGGACTTAAAGGTCTTCCAACATAGATTTGGAATTATCAGCTTGTGAATAGTGAATCAAAATATCCATATAATTTATAGTAAATCGTACTCTTCACAAGCTGTGAACAGTGGGGCATGCTTCTTTGAGCTGCTTGCAATGCATGAGGTTCGAAATCTAGTTATCTTTCAAATCATTTTAGTGCATGTGTGATATTTTGCACAAGAGAAATGCAAAGTTACCTCTCCAGAAAATAAGCAAAAGGGAACATGACAAGGCCAGCCACAATATGCCTATAGGTCACATAGACAAAGGTGTTCATCCCATGGTTGAAGGAAGCCTCAGCGATGAAGTACAAGAACGTATAGCCAATCTGGGCTAAAACCATGAGCAGGTGTGGCTTGAATTTCTTGTATACATCCAAAAGAGAACTCCTTTTTTGCTCCATAAGAGTAAGAGTACTTCTCTTTCTCACTTGTTCACAAGCTTGCTCTCAAGAAGAAGTACAAGAGATGCTTCTGTAATATAGAAGATGATGATGATGGAATGAATGAATGTGATTCTTAAATTCTGAAGTCATGGTGGTATCCTGTTCTTGATTAAATTCCCATTAAATATATGCGCTGAAATCTTGCAAGTACATAAGAGGGAATAGACATATGAAAAATCAATGAGATTCTCTTTGTTTAGTTGTGATTAGAGTGTTAAAATTTAATTTTCTTGAATTTTTACTTTAATACTCTTTTTTTAAAAATAAAGTAAGATATAGAATAAAAGCCATCAACTGTGAACTTAAAAAACATGATAAAAATTAAAAAAAATAAATTGAAATTTAGACTGTCCAAATGTAATATAAACGGGTCAATATATGTGCTCTTCTATTGCTAGTAAGAGAATAGTTTTTTTTTTTTTTTTGCCAAGAGAAGAGTTGAATCTTATGAAATAAATACAACAAATATAATTTTCACGATTGTTGATTCATTGTTGATTGTGCCACGAGCGAATATTTTATAAAGAAGGTTAAAATATACATTTTGCCCTTTAATTTTGAAGTAAATTTTATTTTAATCTTTTAATTTTATTATGTTTCATATTAATTCTTTAACAATTAACATGTACCTAAATACTCCCTAATTCTTAATACTAATAAATAAATTAACAGAAAATGATAATTTACCTATTTAAAAGTCATATCATTAATATTATTATGTATTAATTAATATAAAAATTGTAACAAAAAAAATTTTAAGAACTACTTTATAAATATGTTAAAAAAAGAAGTTAAAGATTACAACTTTAAAATCAAAAGTTTTATTTTTAGGTTTTAAATATTTATTTTAAGACATTAAAATAATTTTATTATAAAAAATAAATATTTATTTTTTATACATTACATTCTCAAGCTAAATTTTTTAACTTGTTAACTTGTCCAAAATAAATAAAAATTATTCATTTTAACATAATAATTTTAAACATTTTACCACAATATTTTAAAAATAATTTATTCAAAGGTTATAATTTTTAATGCATTAAATTAACATATTTTTTAACTTTTTTATTTTTCTAAGGAACTAATTATTTATTTTGAGTCTAAAAAATGATAATTATAATTATTATATTAATTAATATATAATAATAGTGATTAGATGAATTTAAGTAAATTTTCTGTTAACTTATTTAACAGTGTTAAATTCAAGAAGTTTTTGACCGCATCTTTAAATTTAAAGGATTATAATGAAATTTTTAAAAATTAAAAGATTAAAATAAAATCTGCTTCAAAGTTAAAGAATCAAATGTATACTTTCGCTTACAAAGAATTAGATACTTTTTATTGTGAATTGTATAAAAAACTTAAAATTTAAGCAATGAATCATACTATACATTTTATATTTATATTAATACTTATATTTAAATTAATTTATATTAATTGATAATGACAATTTGTATTTTGTTGCATGCCGCTATATTGGGCTACAAAGTGGCATCTTTTTCGTATGTGAATGTGTGGGGACAAACGGTTTAGCAGATTTTGTTTTTTTTTAGCATCTCTAGGTTTTATTTAGATCACTTTAAATTAATTAGGCTAAGAAGTTAGAATTGAAAAGAATCCATTTGAAATGAAATTATTTAAAAATCTCATAAAAAGTGATAGGATTTGCGCACTATACCAAACCAGATTCTCAAGTGCCAATAAATGACATGAGCTCTTTTATTTTAAATATTACAAAATCATAGTTAGATTTGCGAATAATTCCCAACAAATTAAAAGTATATTTTTTAGAGTGCTTTTTAAAACGAAAAACACTAAATCCTACTTTTTGAGAAGAATTAATGTCAATTTGGATCTTGTTTTCCAAAAGTGGCTGCAGGACTATTTAGATTTATTTTAAAATATTTAGATTTTACTATTTTTTAAATAAAATAAAATATAGAATAAAAATAAATTTTTATTGTAAAAATGATAATTGAAAAAGAAGTTAAATTTAAACCTTATTGATAAAATTTGAACTATTACCATGTATAAAAAAAATTAACAATTACAAACTACGATTCAGTCGAATGCATAAAAACTTAATATCTTTTTAATTAATTTTTCAGTTTACATTTTATTTCCATAGGAATTTACGCTCTATGCGATTAGAGAACTCCGGGAGCAATGACCCTTTACAAGTTCTTGATGCTTAAACTGACAAATTCAGTCATTTATTTATTCATCTTAATTCCTTTATCTGCCCAAATTTAAAAAAAAAATGCCTTAAAAAAGGGCTCTAAACTTTACAGTTTAATGGGATCAGTGTACGTTGCAGCACAAGACAAATGGCGCCCCTTCATTGAATTGGAAGCTTAATTTAAAAAAAAAAAAAGAGCGGCTAAAGTATTTGTAATCGTCCGGAACTTTTAAGTCAATTACAAATAACCTAACTAACATTTCAACGTTTACAATCAACTCCCTTAAACTTTTGCTTTTTGATCATGAATCCCTTGGTTCTTGGTACTTCTGTTATCTCACCGCTGGAAATTATCATGTCATATTAATGAGAACACATGGCAGCTTCTATGGAATACAGAAAATTTGTATAATTTTCTCTTAAAAATTAAGTGGAGGGCTAAAATATGTCATTTTCTCCTTCAATCATTTAACAAAAACGCACAGTATTATTCCCCAAATCTTTGTCACCCTCTTCTTCACACGCAAGAGAAAGACCAATCATGGAAGAGCAAATGAAGTGTGTTATGTGAGAGAAACCGTTAAAATTTTCTTAATCTCAATCATCATCCACCCTGCGAGTTGTTTAAAAAAATTAATTTTTATTTTGAACAAAGATGAAGATAATTTTGCTTCATAAAAACAACAGAGTGCGAGGAATATTCCATAATTATGAAGGTAAAGTGATCCCAACAAGTACAAACTCATGGTTAATCAAGAAAAATAACATTATAATCTGATAAACATGAAAACTGTCATTAATTTATTCAAAGGAATAAATCTGTGATAACACAAAGGCACATCCATTTCAGTAGCAATGAGTCCATGTTATTGTTGCCCCATCCACGAACGCATCTCATAATTGAACGAGTGATGAAAATTAGGGCAATGATATTGTGCATTTTTGGTAAATGATTGTAAAGAGAATGACATTTAGCCCTCCACTTCATTACTTAATTTGTAGAAGAAAATTATAAAATCTTTTATATTCCATGTGGGCTGCCATGTGTTATCATTAGGCATTTGCCATTAGTGAGATAATTGGAATATTCAGGGATTTCTTGATCAAAATAAAAAGTTTAAGGAGTTGGTTGCAAACTTTGAAATGTTAAGAAAGTTATATGTAACTGACTGAGAGTGAGTTGGTTGCAAAACTTTGAAATGTTAAGAAAGTTATATGTAACTGACTGAAAGTGAGTTGGTTGCAAACTTTTGAAATGTTAAGAAAGTTATATAAAGTGAGCTGGTTGCGAACTTTGAAATGTTAAGAAAGTTACATGTAACTGATTCAAAGTGAGTTGGTTGCAAACTTTGAAATGTTAAGAAAGTTATATGTAACTGACTCAAAGTTCACTAAAGTTATATATATCTTAGCCAAAAAAAGAACTGTAATCGATTGTCTGTTTTGAAAGGTATAAATATCCTTACAACATTTGATTCATCCTACTATTGTCCAACTTTCATGCTTTTCTCATATATATATATATATATATATATAAAGAATTTTTTATGTCAAATATGTAAACCTCAAGCCTTACCATTATATTCGCAATTGTTCTCCCCTTACTCAGTGGCTACTATTGTTATGAAAATCGAACCGATCAATGCAGTGATTCAAAATTTAATGGTTTAATCGTAATTAAATCAGATCAAACCGATTCTAAGTAAATTAATATACTTAATTTTTTTATTTTTATGACATCAATGTTCATGTCAAATGATATTTTAAAGGCATTAAATATTTATTTTAGATCAATATATGGCATATACTAAATCATGTTTACTTTTATTGTAAAAGAATTAAATTAAAATTACTCAAAACGTATGAATAAAATGATTTGTAAGAATAATTCAATAACTCAGCACATATCTTCCACGAATTTATGTTAAAAAACATACTAGTTTCGTTACTTCCCAATCTCAAAAGCATGACATAAAATAATGGACATCAACTCCCATATCTGCAAGGTTAGAGGGCTTTTTAATCTTAAATTTATAGCTATGACTTTAAATTTTAAGTAAACAAGTTCATAAGAGAGAGAGAGGGGTGTAATATTACTGGAGGAAGAAAAGGGGAGCAACAAAAGAAAGAATGGCAGTGTACTTTTTTTTAATGAAAAACGAGAGGAACTAATTAAGTCTCAAATTACAAAGAAAAACTAGTGGAAGCTAGAGCTCCAGGTGCATCGTAAAGTACAAGAGTTCTCATGCAAGAGGAAACTATATCAAAGAAAGTGAACTGAGATTCACTAAATCTACCATAGTTAGCAACATATCAACAGGACGATTGGCTTCTCTTGGAGCATAAGAAATTCTGATGTCACAGTCTCTACCAAGCAATTCGAGGGCCACATATGCAATAGATGGAAGGTGTTTATTAGTTGACCTTTCCTGTAAGATCTTGAAAGTGGTCCAGGAGTCAGATTCAAGTATGACTCTCTTTAAGCCAATATCCCAACATACTTTCAGACCATCAACAGCTCCCCAAATTTCCGCTTCATTAATGGGGCAAAACCCTAAGAACCTGGTAAAGCCTCCAAGCCAACGTCCTTCATGATCTCTAATCACACCAGCACAAGCAGCTGTATCACATGTCATTGCAACTGATCCATCACTATTCAACTTATACCATCCCACATGTGGTGGTTGCCAACAATTTTTAATAGTAGGAAACTTCAAAATCTAAAAAGGTTCATATTCTTGGAAATTCATGCAAAAGTTCATATAAAGCATTAAAATAGTGTGATCAAGATTGCGTGGTCTAAGCAAAATTCTCATCAAAACCATTGTTATCCTTATTTTTATGAGATGTTATAAAATAAATAAAAGATAAGAAACGAAACAAGTTGAAAAGGTTATATACTCGGACTTTAGAAGGAAATTATTTTCTCATCTAATTTTTAAAAGAAGTTATGTTTGATCTTTAAATTTTTAAAAGAAGTTATATTTGATTTTTAATTAAAATTATTTTTACATAAAGTGCTCAGCAAAAATTAATTTCATAATTTACCCTAGAAAGTATATAATATACCACTTAAATGGAAGTTCATCCCGAGTTGAGTGCAACAATATAAGTATTGTGTAACCGGGAGGTCTAGGTTGGAAGATAGATCAATTTGAAAGTCAATAGAAATAGTGAAAAAGAAAAAATAAAAATTAGTCTTTAGGTAAAATTACAAGAAAGTACATAAAAGAATAGATAATTACATTTTTTTACTCAACTTAGTGGTAACAGAGTCATTTTCCAAATTAAAAGTACAATGTAAATAGTACATTTAAGTCCCAAGAAAAAATATTGATATCATAAATGTATAAGAAACTAAAAAAATAAAGAGACGCCATTAAGCGCGAAGAAAAGTAAAAAGGTCATGTCACACCAGGAGATGCGACGCGGATGGCGCGGGAAAAGAAAGAAAATGGGTGAAACCGGCCCGCACGGCGGGGAGCCGATTTCGGAGGGAGTCGCCACCAAAATTTTGAGGGAAATTTTGGAAAACCGAAATAAAAAAAAAACAAAAAGGATAAGGATGGCCTGCGAATCAGAGTTGGGTTCGGGAGTACGATTGTGAGTGGGGAAGGTGTTAGGTACCCCCACAACACCCGTTCCTAGGAACGGTTACCTTAGGTTGATCATGCAATTTTTATGACTTTAAAAAATTGTTTTGGTTGCTCTTTAACTGTTCACATGCAAAAATAAATATAAGAATAAGAAAAATGTAAAATTGAAAATAAAGAATAAAATGAAAGTATGAGAGGTTAGAAAAAATAAATTAAGAGAAAAATATTATTTATTTACAAAAGTGGACTTGACTCAGAATGAGAGCCTAGGGCCTACGTACCCTACGATAGAGATCAAAGTCGACGTAGTTCGGTCTATAAATGCGTGTCACTGGGTTGATATTTTTTATTATATATATTCTTTGAAAAGAGAGGTTTATAAAAAATAATTTATCTTTCCACAAAGAAAACAATCTTTAAAATTGGTTGGTGTGTTTTAATTTGTAAAAGACAGATTAATTTCCATTATTTGCTCTTTTCATTTATTTATTTTTGGTTTAGTCAACTTCTAAAAGAAAAGATATGTTTTTCCTCAATTTAGAAAATATGATTAAAATTATGTGCGATTTTGAACATTTTTATTTTGATTTGAAAAGGAAATATTTGAAAACAATTTTATTTTCACAAAATAAAACCAATTGACTCATGTGGTAACTTTATCACTCACATTTACCCATTGATACCTAAGTGTCCACGGTAGTATTACTCAAGACAAAAATGCACAAAAAGTTCGAAAGAAAACAAATAAAATTTTTTGTACAAATAATTTTTTATTTTTTTATTATAAAAATCATTTTGACACCTATTTATTTAAAAAAAATTAAAAATGTGATCATTACGTATGTTTTGAAAAATAATAATCAGCATATGTGGTGACTTTATCACTCACAAGTTACTGATTTACGCTTACATGCTCACGGTGTTACCACTCGGAGTAGAAAATATCAGAAGGAAAATTTTAAATGAAAATCAAACAGCATATATGGTGACTTGATCACTCATAATTTGCTGATTTACGCTTATATGCTCACGGTGATACCACTCGTGGCGAAAAGCAAAAAAGACTTAAAAGATAAAATTGAAAAAAATGAAATCATTTTTATATATAAAAATAAATATGATTATGGTTATTTTATAAAAAGAAAAGTGATAAAAGGAATTTAAGAATATGACTTTTATATATAACATCTACATTTTTTCTTGTGTATTTACTTTTATTATTTTCTTATTTTCATACTTATTTAAAAGAAAATGTACTTAGAAACCCTTCTTTCATTATTATTCTATATTTATAAAAAAATACTCAAAAAAGATAAGGATAAAATTGCCACATTGAAATATATACATATAAATACATATTTTTTTATAAAAAATATTTGTATTTTATTATTCATTACTTATTTATATTTCCTTATTTAAATTTGTGAAAAATAGAAAACAAAACAATTAAGAATCCCTTTTTTTTTATTATGCATTTTTCTTTTTACACTTGGAATAGTAGTGTGTATTTATATATATATATATATATGTTTTTTTAACCAAAAAATTAAAGTGAAACTCCTACCTATATATATATATATATTTTTTTTTTTAAATTAATTTCTCAACCGAACAGCATATACAGTGATTTAGTCACTCATAATTTGCTGATATACATATATATGTACCATGGTCATTCCTCACTCATGGTATGATTGCACAAATATTTTAAAGTGTTTCAGGCTCGAGATAACTCAAATAATTCAAACGCGACCGTAAGATGAGGAGATATAAATTATGGTATCTTTCTTAGGCATAGAAACACAAAGTCCTATACCACTTAAGAAGCCTAGAACAAAATAAACACATGCCATACAAGTTCCCTACATTTAATCTCCCAAAAGGGGCCTTTAAGGAAGCCTACAATATATCCCCTCCTACTAGACTTAAATTTAAAACGTAAAACAGGGGAGGCACAAAACATTACCATCTATGCACAACCTGATACACCTATAGAATGGGGACAAAATTTAAAGATAAATGTTTGGCATTCAACTGAACCCCCCTAACGGCCGAAAGTTATAAAATAGTTGCACATGGAAACAGACATACAAGTACCCTGGATCTAATTCCTAACACAAATTAACTCATAGTTGAACCAATTCGAAATTTTAGCACCTCAGTGGTTCCTGGACAACTAAACTCAGATGCAAACACAACACCCTCCTCTGATTGGGAAACAACTCAATAGCTTTACAGAATACTCAGTCATTTCAAGTTTGTTGGAAAATCTTTGATGGGTTCAAGGGATCAAAGCAAAGTGGCATTGTCACATACTGAAGAGGCACACTTGAAACATAACCACGGACCAGAAATGATGTTCATTGCAGTTTAATCTATTCCATGATTAAAGCGATTAAACAAAAATTCGGTAAAGTCCATAACATATAAACCAGAACACATACAACCGGTTAAGAAGCCAGTAAGCACAACAACACACCACTATTTGATACAAAACTCCAATCAATGTGAAAAACATAGCACATGATCAAGTGGCTGCGCTATTCATCATTCAAACCAAAATTCAAGGTTCCTATATTAACTCAAGAATCTTTCCACCCATCGCCTAGAGACTCAGCTTTAGAACAGGAATTACCAGTCGAAGACCCTTTATACCTTGCACCTCCACTTTTCTGCCAAGTCTCTCTCCTTCCTCCTTGGCTTTACTCTTCCTCTGCACCTTGGAATTTCTCCTCACGGCTTCTCTGAGTCTTGCCCGAATTCCTCCTAGTCTCTCACTCTCTGTCTTAGGTTTTTCGTCCTCTCAACCTCTGTTTCTCTTATGCCTTCCTCTTTTCTCACTCTCTTTTCAGACTCCAGCCCCCCCCCCATAGAAGAAAATCCCCCTCCATTTATAGGGTTGTCACGAGTGGAGCCCCCCATCCAAGACCAAACGCGTGGTCCCCTTTTTCTACATCCATCCGTTCCTAATTTCATGCCTCCTCTGCTCTGTCTCGCCTATTCCCTTGTGCATCCCCATCCTTGCCACCACGCTGTCGTACCCAGTACAAAATAGTGGAGACGCTCCTTTGTCATTTCATGCCCCTTCTGCCCTTTCTCAGTCTGGAGCGTACCTTATGCTTCCTCCTTTCCACTACTCTGTTGCAGCAGAGTACGAAGTAGTGAAGGAGTTTATTTTGTCGTTTCTGGCTCTGAGCTCTCCCTTGGTCTCTCGCCACTTCACAATTCCCTCCTCTTTCCCAGGTTCTCGCGTACATGAACCTCTGCTTAGAGGCCCCCATTGAGTCTTCGCGTCCAAGCCACTTTGGTCTCTTCTTGCCTCACCAGCCCACGAGCTCCAGCTCCCCTCCGGCCTGAACCTGGTCTCTGCCTCTGTACCTCACTCATGCTCGAGTTTTGGTTCCTCGGTTTGAACCTGGTCGCATGGATTCAAGCCCTAGCTCCTTCTGATTTGCCCTCTGCCGAGCCTTAAGGGCTCCCTCTGATTTGTCTTCAGCCAAGCCCTAAGGGCTCCCTCCGGTCCGTCCTCCCGCGCGGTTCCCTGCCCTCTGTTTCTGTCTCTCTGTTTCTTTTCTCGATGGCCGTTCTCTCTCTCTCTCCGCCTTTGCCTGCGATCTCTCATGTCTCTACTCCCGCGGTTCCAGATCTCACCCTCTCGGCCTCCTCTCCATCATCTGCCTCTCTTCTGGCCTGGTTCAGCTTCCCTCGATCTCTCCTCTGCCCGCGGTCTCTCATCTCTTTGCTCCTGGAACTCCGTGGCTGGGCTCTCCAACTCCCTCCATTTCCTCCTCCTCTAAGCCCTTAAGGGCTCCTTCTTTGTGGACCTTAGGGCAACGCCCTTGGGTCCAGTTCACGAGCCCTCAATTGGGCTCGTGAAGCATTGGGCTCATCACAATGCGATTTTCCATCTTTCTCTTTTTTTTTTTTTGACAATTTTGTTATTATTTTTTTGTTTTTTGTTTTTTTTGTTTTTGTTTTTTTTATTTATTTTTATATTCTTAAGAAGAAAGAATTGTCTTAATTTTAATTTAATTAATTTTTTATTTCATTTTTATTTATTATTATTATTATTATTATTTTATAAAAATGTCCGGACAAAATGGAGTGTTCACAGGTCATTTTTTTCTGGTTAAATAAAAAATAAGAAATTATTTTTTGAACCCTCAGAAATAAAATATTTTTGCAACTTGGTCCCTCTAGCAAAAAAAAAGTAAGAGAAATAAGTTTGGAGAAAATTATAACTAATGACCTGAAAGTTTTAAGAATTATAAATTTTTCTTGAGTCAAGAGTATTTTTGGAGACATGAAAAATTATAATAAAAATGAAACTCTTGATGAGTCTAATCCAATAAAATATAGTAAGAAATTTATTAAGATCGAAAGAGTATTTATTGAGCAACTAGGATTTAATATTAATATTCTACCTAATAAAGATTATTTTAAACTATAAAAAAGGCAGTACCAATTCAAGGATAGTGATCGGACCTTGGTAAAATATATTTTAGGTCAAGATAATGATTTTAGTCTAAAGGTTATTTTTGGATAATTTTGTACAAATATAATTACAATTTCAACAAAATATTTCATTAGTATGGGTAAATTTAATTAGTAAATGGTATATTGGTTCATAAAAATTATTAAAATAATTTTTGGTTAAAAATGAGGTGAGACACATCTAAAATATTGACCAGGACAACAAGGGAATTATGTTAAAAGCTTTAATAGAAAAGTAACCCAAGGTTAATGAAAATAACCATGATTTGTCTTGCCATTTGATATCTTTCCTAAACCATCTTAAGTAAGCTATTGGTGTAATATTGCTATTTTTACGGGATACAATAAAATATATGAAAAAACGGGAAATGAAGCAAGATGGTAAGGATATATGCTTGGTCGGAATTAATTTTTCATATAATTTTTGGAAGAAATTATACATGGTTATTAGTTGAAATTAATTTTTCATAAGGTCTTAAGTAAAAATTAATTCCAAAACTTATTCCGGAAGGTATACAATATACCATTTGAATAGAAATTCATTTTAAGTTGAGCACAATGGTATAAGTATTACGTAGCCATGAGGCTTAAGTTGAGAGATAGACCAATTTGAATATTAATGTAAATAGTGCAAAACAAATAATAAAAAATTGATCTTTGAGAAAAATTATAAAAGAGGTCCCAAAAGAATGAGTAATTGTATTTTTGACTCAATATAGAGACAAAACGATCATTTTCTAAATTAGAAATAAAATGTGGGAATTTTATTTAAACTTCAAGGGAACAATGCCGATATTGTAAAATGTACAGAAAAACAGTGAAAATGAAAAGATACAAAAAGAAACGGAAAAGGGCAAAATGTTCATTTTGCCAAAATAGATCAGAAAATGAGAAAATAGTAATTTTACCCTAAGAAATGCAAAATACTTTGCCAATTAGTGTCCAAAAGGGGAATCCTATTTCCATTTAGTCCATGGGGAACATCCCGAAAATAGACCTGAAATTTTCAGAAATTATAATTTTACCCCAAGTTAAGGGTATTTTTGGAATTTTTAAAATCACTATCAAATTAAAGCCCTTGATGAGCTAAGTCCAATGGTATATATCATGAGGGTTAATAGATTAATAATATAGAAATAATTAGTGCCGAGTGTTAAAAAGTAACTATATACTGATAATGTAAGTTTGTGGGCCCCACATGCAGCAAAAACAGAATTGGATCAATATAAGGGTTCCACATAGATATTTTATGAGATAGGATAATTTTGAAAATTTAAATGTAAATTTAAAATCATCCTGTATCCCTTGAATAATAAAATATTTTCTACGTTCCCGAGACAGGTTTCCCGTGGGTTCCACATCAAACCTACTTTCTTTTTTTATTTTTTCAATCTGTATTAATTTTAATTCATGTTATTTGATATCATTTTTTTATAGAGGGAGTTAATGATGAAATTCTTTTTTAATTCAATATATATTAAAACTAAATAAAATGCTCTCATGTTCGCATATGCATGTGCATCCGCATCCTTAGGGGAGAAAAATCTAGTTAAAAAGAAAGTAGAGTGTTTTTTATGTTGCCAAAGTTATGAATGTCATGTGGATCCAACTTATATAATTTTTTCTTAAACAAAAACAAAATCACGAAAGTCTTGCCTCCTCAATAAGTTCTTTTCACCGGAAAGATATGAATAAGCGTAAGTGAATCAATCAACTATAAAATACTAATTAGAAAGAGAAGAACTTCTTTTTCATTTTTTTTAACAAAAATAAAAGAACTTCTTCTTTTTATATGAAAATTATATTTTCTCCGGTCTTATATATAAAAGCAAATTAAGAAGAGTTGAGTAAGTCTAAAATATAAGGAAAAGATATAAATTTCTACTCCAATAAATAATATACTCAAATAATACCTCTGATCAAATCATATACTATTCATGAAAAACTCTCTTTCCTATTTGTGGGAGACTCATGTGATTATGCTTTTCAATAATTATTAATTATTAATTAATCTAATATAAAGAAGAAAGTACAATTTTTGGAAACAAATTATGTGTTACTACAAATTAAATGAGGTTAATTATTTAACATTACTAGCATGTGTAAAGTATTTTTTCTTATATTTGAGTCTAAGAAAATATTTTAGTGAACCAAATATAAGCTATTTTCTATGGGTTGTACAAAAAATGTGTCTAGTTAGTACTGAAATTCATGATGAAACAAACTTATTTGATATGAGGTATTTTATATTTTAAAATCATTTTAAAAAATATGAAGATATAGTAATATTTAAAATATTTTATCATTCTTTAGCTTATTTGCCTCTACTTAACCAGTCACTCAATCTTGCAAAAGGATTCGGAATCCTATGAAAGGTGTCTCAATTTTCTACAAGTAAATGCTTCTTCAAGTTTAACAACATATCGCATATCATTCTATATCATTCTACACACACTATATCTTATCAAATTTAAACTTTAAATCTTAAATTTTTAAAAACCATTTTAAAATATAAGATTATTCAGATAAATAATTTTGTTTTATAATCCTCAATACTTTTTTAATAAATAAATAGAAGTGTCATTTACGTTAGCCAAAATTGTAAAAAAGTCAAGTCATGATGGGAAAGACATTCCAGCATAGCCACTTACATTTAACGTGCAATAAGTCTCGCCCCCATGAACAAGTTCTTCTGACCAGAAACACAATAATCCATGAGTGTGATTCATGATAACACCTTTATCTTTTTTCTTATCCAGAAAACGATCTTAATTTATTCAAGAAGAAGAAAGGTCATAAACCTCCTCACACGACATGGGTAAATTGTGTTGCCCTTTAGTTATTTAAAATCTAGTCTCATCTAATTTGGTCCAACCATTATAATTGGGTTTTAACTTAATAAATGTTGGACAAGGTTTAATGCTGCATCATTGGACTCAACATGTTTTAGGCATGGTAAGATACCAAGATTTTTAAGGGAAATCATACTTAAGATGGAAATAGCAACTTAATTAATATTTAAGATCAAAATAATTTTAATTTATAATAAGAGACCAGAGGTTCTTAAGTTATCATAATTTTCATGGAAAATATTATATTTTTAAGAATTTGCAACTTGGTTTTGCACATTTACGAACTTTGTAACAAGCAATTTGCTGCTCACTCTCCATTGCTAAATAACAAGGATTGGAAATTAATTGTTTTTTAATTCCAGTAATTTGTAATTTGACTTTTTGGATTTACTATGAAGAGCAATTTGCTACTTATCCTCCACTTTTTAGTAAAGAAGATTGAAAATTAACTTGTAAACTGTTTAAGGCTCCAGTAATTTGCAACTTGGTTTCTTAGATTTGTAGCTAGATAATTATTATTTTCAACTCACCCTCCACTTTTGAATAGAAAAGAATGAAAGAAAAAAAGAATGAAAATTAATTTGTTACTGCTATATTAACAAAACATTATCGTTTATGATAAGAAGTTATTTTTTTTTATGCAAATAGAAACATCACAGTCGAAGGAAATTGCTTAGCATGTAACTTAATTCCTTATGACTAATTAATTATGTACTGGAAAATTTATTTCTTAACACAACACATCCAAATTTTGCGTAATTTGAAAGCAAACCAAAATACATAATTTTCTATACAAAATTATATATTTTCCTTTTCTTCAACCCACTAATACACAGTTTATTATAATTAACCATTTAATCATGTAAAAAATAATCAAAATGCGAGCAAAATGAACCTAAATAACATAAAATGACAGGATCCACTAGTAACAAATCAAAGAGATTCGGCTAAGTAGTATATTAAAACCATCTAATGAAGAATCCAAATTTCAATGTTAGTCGAAATCAAAATTACCAAATAAATTATATTGGTATTAAAAAATTAGTGTATAATCCCTTGATATTTTCTTGTCAGCTGTACCCAAAAATGCATCATATCAATGTCTGAATCATGACTTAAATCTACCTTGACTGAAAATTGAGGGAATTAAAACAAAAGATAAAATAATTATATATATATATATATATCTGTCTCCATGGCCAATGAAAAGGGGTTGAAAATTCAAAACTAGATGGAAAAACTTGAAATTTCTTGTCTATAAATGGATCTAAGGATTCACTTCACTTGACACCTTCAATATTCCTGTTTATTACCCAAAAGAATACCAATTAATTACGTTGATAATCATATATAGCCCTAAGCTCAGTCTCTTTTGGCTGGTTGGGGCGGGTTTTATGCATCTTTCCATATGCAGGATATTCCAACACGGAGAGTTAATTGCACCAAGTCAGATAATTAAGCAAGCTCTTCTCAAGTTAAAAGATGGTTTCATTCATGACGAGGGAATTCTATATATCCACATGGAAAAGTGAAGTCGATTGCTGCCAATGGAGAGGAATACCATGCGACAATTTAACTGGTCATGTTAATAAGCTCAATCTCCAAGTTCATACCATTGAGAGGTAATATCGATTCTTCACTCTGTGATTTGCAGCATCTAATTCACTTGAATCTCAGTTATAATGATTTTGAAGAAAGCAAAATTCCAAAGTGCAATATTGGTTTGTTTGGTCAACTAAGAGAGTTGAGGCTTTCAGATGCTGCTATTGGTGGTACTATTCCTCTTAGACTACAAAAGCTATCTAATTTGCAAACTCTTGACCTTGGGTATAATTATGGTTTGATTGCAAATGACCTGAAAAAAAAAAATGGCCGTAAATTTTACTGTTTAATGGGATTAGTGTACGTTGTTGCATGCATAAGACAAATGGCCCTTCATTGAAAGGCATTAAGACATATAGCCCTTCATTAATTGGAAGCTCCTCCTCCTCCTCCTCCTTCTTCTTTTTTTCTTAACTTCCAGTCCATTATGCGTTTTGAGAGGCATAAGTATCTTACAACATTTGATTCCTTTTAGTGTTGTCTAAATTTCATGTTTTTTTTTTCATATATGAATTACTCCCTACTATTCCTCTAAGTGTTCTCTCCTAAATCTAAAAATAGAGTAAAATTTAAATAAATAATATATCAAGAATTACTTTTCATAATTCAACAATTTTTCTTCTTATATTTACAGACATAATTTTATTTTTACCCAGTATTTATATAATGTATGAAGAAAATATACTAAAAAATATATTTTTATTAACAACATCATAATTTCAAAGATAGCAGGTAACAATATTTGGAAGGAAAAAATTATTTGACAAAATATAAAAATGCATTATTATCAATTTACGTGTGTGTGGCTGTATGGGCAAATTGAGGTTGTCTAGGTCCTTATTATATACTTGGTCCAAAAAAAAGTCCTTATCATATAGAGATTTGTAATAATCTTTGTTTACAGTAATAATTAAATTAAATAATTAAAAAAAGGCATTCTATAACTTTTGCCAACTACTTGTCTCATTTGACCACTAACTTTTTTTTTTTGGTTGGCCACAGAACACTAACTTTTGTTGCCTATTTAATTTTTTTTAATCCCCTTTAAGATGGATATAATTTAAAAATTTATTATGATGGTATTGGTATGAGGACGCTCGCTTCCATCTCCACCACAAATTTTCATTATTTGTCAGTTTATTATATTCCACTAATAATAATAATAATAATAATAATAATAATAATAATAATAATAATCATAATCATAATCATAAAGAAGTCTGGTTCAGTGTTTGTCCTTTTGAGTATAATTCAAGCATCAATGGGGTGCCACTATGCCTTCTAGTAATTAAGGAGTGTGTTTCTTATTTTAATATGAGAAGGACTTCCTTTTTTAGAACCTTCCAAAAAAGAAAGATTTAATCTCATTTAACATATAAACTAGCTTAAGAATAATAGTGAAATAAAAAAAGGAAATTGAACAAAATGCCATACCATTGTTACAGTGATATCTATTTTGAAAGTAAATAAATTAAAACTCCGATTTTCATAATAATAGACACTACACATTTGTAAATTTTAAAATATTTGTTTTATCAAATCGAATTTATATCTTTTAAGAATATAAACTGAATAAAGTATCTCTAAAATAAAAAATAATAATACAATCAAAAGGGTATATGACTTCCTCTACTCTTTTTTCTTTATTATTATTATTTTTCTACTTTAAAAACTATTTACATGTTTCAACCCAAACCCAAGTTTCATTACACTTCAAGCCCATTTGGTTTTCCATTTTGTAAAATTAAGTTAAGATAAATGAAATTTATAAAAATGAAGTTTAGATAAAGTAAGTTTGTTGGAAGTTGTTATGTTTGGATATTTTTTTTGTAAAAGTAAGTTTTGGTAAAAAATTTATTTAGGTAATAGGGGTTAAAAGTATTTTTAAATGTATAATATAGAGTAAATTTATTTCTCCTTTTTTAAAACCCACGTTTTGTTAAAGGAAAAGTAACTTTTCCCCTCCTTTTTCAAAATCACAGTTTAACCCACTTTTTATTTTTTAAAAAGTCAGTTTATGTTTCACCTGTGTTTGGGCAAACACCATTTTGAAAAATGAGAACCAAACAGACACTTCATTTTTATAGAACCAATCACATGAACCGCAACTTTATTTTAAAATGGCATGTTAATGTAAACGATTAGCAACATCTCTTGTTGGTTAGCTACAAAAATTAAGAAAAAAAATTAAGCTCAGAATTAGACAAATGAAAAATTAGTGGGGATTTTTTGTGTGTCTAGATCTTATTTAAATAATTCAGAACTTTTTTAAAAAAAAAAAACTACTTGTACCAAAATATTTGTTGATTAGGCCCAACTAAAATGACCAAAACCCAATTTATCTTTCAAAGCCCAAATAATTGATATTTGTTATCAAGTCTTTCTAATATAACTAGAAAAGAGCATTCGGTTATTATGGTTCGGTTCAACCGGAAACCAAAATAACCAAACATTGAAATAACACATATTTAACAACTAAACCTAGGCAAATTTGCTTGAAAAATTGAACCAAACTGAACTAAGAACCTAAATATTTCTATTTAGTTTGGTTTAACTTATTCAATTTGGACTTTTGTTGAAAAGGGACTGGCAGGCCTTACTTCACCATGCAATCATTGCTCCAAGTTTCCATTCTCAACATATTCATAAACAAGCATTCTAAATGATAGAAAAATAAGTTATGAACCAACAAATAAGCTTGGTAAAAAAAAAAACCAACAAATAAGCATGTCTATTAGTAATTTGTTTCCACTACTATTTTTTTTAAGTAGATGGAATAATACCTTTGAGCACCTTCTGCACAATATTACTAGTAATACACAAATATTTAATTTGGTCTGGCTATGTTTATGATATTAGCTAATATACAAAACTTTTGGCCCTAATACCAATGGGCACCTAGTTAAGTGGTAAAAGACTTGACCAGCATTAAAAAAATTAAGGCCTCAAAGAGGTCTTCCCATCGATACTCGTGAACCACCATAAAATTCTAGACAGTGGTGTCTAAATTAGTTTAGGATAGATAATAAACTCATGATACCTTATGATATCGGGTGATAAAATCTTAAAAAAAAAAGAACTTTTGCCCTAGTCTACCTCATATTCTAATCTCATCTAACACAAAAAAAGCTACAATTTCAAAAAAAGCTACAATTTCGTAGCTTCATTAATATATTACTCTCACAGTATTTTAAAATATATGTCAAAGTATATAAAATGCCCAAAAGTCCCAAACCAACAAATCAGTTACATAGCATATGATTTTATTTTAGGACTCTAATTCACGTGTTCATCTTACTACCAATAATTTAAAATCTTGATAAGTTTCAATTCAACTTTAAATCAGATAGTTACGATTTATAACCTTCACTATCTTGCATATTCAAAAAGCTACGTATAATGTATAATATACATGAAATGTCAGAAACTATGCACCACATAGCTAGGATAATTGCTAATTAATTAAATGTCTCGCTCTCATCTTTCTTGTTTTGTTAATTGAGTTCGGAGGACTCAAAGATAAACATTAAACAGTACTTTGATTTCAGTCCTTTTTTTTTTTTTTGGGACAAGGTGAACAATACAAAATTTGAAACTTGGAAGGTCTAAAAGAGAAAGACTCTACCTCTGACTGCCAGATTAATGGATGCAAAGAAGTGAGAATAGATAGAGGTGCAGAGAGAGAAGTGCGACATGAATGGAAAGCAGAGCTACCATGCCGAGATGCGCTCAAGGAATGGGACAGAGGCAAAGATTGGAGAAGAGGAGGCTGAAGGGAGGGAGCACCGATTGAAGATGAGAGTGAGACAAAAAAGAAGATGGTAAGTAAGACTTCCTTTTTCAAAGCATGCTTGTGTTTCCTTTCAAACAAAATGGGATTGGGCCAAATTTGTGGGCTTCAGTCTCAAGTTCTAAGGTTACTGTTTCGGAGATTATGTTTTCCAAAATAATTATATATATATATATATAAATTTCAGTCGCTTCAATCTATTAGGTTTTTTCAATGTACAACTGAACAGAACTAAACTGAAATTACCAAATTTCACCAAAAAAAAGAACTAAACCATAAACAAAAACAAAAATAACCGAACCAGAAAAACTGAATTATATTTTATTTGGTTCGATTTTGCTCACCTCTAAATATAATATACACATTTTGTTTTGGTGTGTGAGTGTGAAAAATTAGTTGAGCTAGATATTTTGGAGATAGCATATTTTATTATAATTTTTTATATATATTATTTGAAAAATAGGAATTCTTTTTAATTTTGTGGACATTTAAAATTTATTTTTTTTACAACAACATTACACATTTTTTGTATTTTTTTCACCTCCGTGTGCTATTTTTTTCCATTTAGCCAGGGACCCACTTGCTGAGGTTCACTGTTCAGTGCATGGAGTGCCGGGCCGAATTCGAGGAACCCAATGTTTTTTTTTTGGCCGCACTCAATTTTTTTTGTTTATTGTTTTCACAAGCAAGTATATAAAGATTTTTTTTGCCAGATAAAAAGATTTAATTTAATCTCATACTTTTAGCCAATTGAGTGCAAATTAGACTTAGAATTTTATATCTTTACTTGAAGTATTAATTAATTTTTTTTAGTAATAATCATAACAGTCTAGTATTTAATTAGTCGATATTTTGGGTAATCGTAAGTTTAAAATTAAACTTCTTTAGCTATGATTTAAGAGAAAAGTGATAGTTTAATGATTTAATCTAGATATTTTCATAATTAACTCTCTCTAATTTTAAGGTGAACTATCTTTACAATTTTTTCTTATTAAAAAATCCTTTTAATTGTCAATACACATATGAATAAGTTTCTAAATAAAAGTTTATAATAAATTTGTAGGAGAGATTCATTAATCTGTAATATAAAAATAGAGAAAAACGTATTGACATAATTGTTATTTATCTTTTGAACTTTCGGTAAATTTGTTTAAGAAAAAAATTAGATTCAAAATCTTCATAAAAATACACTGAAGCTATAGCTATTATATATTTTCTCATGTGACTTACATAGTTACATTGGATGAGATCTCTTTATATGATATATGCAGAATAAATGGAAGGAAATGTTATATGCACGGGAGAAGGAATTAACGAGAATGATACGGCCAATTCATTTTGAATTTAAGGGAGAGGGAATTTTAGTCTTTTTTATATAATTGTAATTAGTTATATTTGTATATTTTTCCAATTTATTTTGAAATGTTTCATTTCATTTTTCATATATACTACATATTATTTTATTTTTATTCTATTTCCTTACCCATTTTATTTTACATTCAGGAAAAAGAATATTTCATCATACCAAACAAAACTTATATTGTAGTGTGTTTTCCCCCACTTTTTACCAGATACATCATAGTGTTTCAATCCTGCACCGGTGCATTATTGCAAGTCATTTTTGTGAAAAGAAATATTTAAAAAAATGTCAACACACATACAATTTTAAATTCTTAATTATTTTAAAATAATTCTAAGCAGTAAAGTCATTTATAATTAAAAAATAGATCTTTTATTATAATATTTTTAAAAAGAAAAAATAAATCTTTTCATCTAATAAAATAAAAATTAGAATGTGATTTGTGTTGCCAAAATTATAAATGTGATATGGATTTAAACTCATTCAAATTTTTTTCTTATTTCTTAACCAAAAACAAAATCACCAAAGTCTTGCCCCTTCAACAAGTTCTTTTGACCAGAAAAATATGAATGAATGTAGGTGAATCAACTTTACAGTGCTAATTAGACAGAAAAGAACTTCTTTTTGTATGAAAAAATAACTATTTAAGTGAATTGCAAAGAAATATGTCTAGTTAGTATAGAAATTCATGATGAAACAAACTTATGTATTAAATTTTAAAATATATAAACAAACTCATTTGTTGTGGAGGATTTTATATCTTACAAATCATTTTTTAAAGAATTTAAATATATAAAATTTAAAATGTTTGATCATTCTTTCACTTATCATGAATCAGATTCTACTTACTCAGTCTCAATTTCTATGAGTAAATTCTACATCATGTTTAACAATATATTGCATGCCATCTTTTGAATGGAAATATGTAAAATCAATTTATATATACATATAATTTTGAATCCTTAATTTTTTAAAAATAATTTTAAAATATAAGATCATTAATTCAAATAAATAATTTTGCATTGTAATCCTGTGTCACACTGTTTGAATAAATAAATAAAAGTGTCATTTACATTACCCAAAATTACAAAAGGTCAAGTGACTCAAGTCATGGACTCATGATGGGAAAGACTCTGTAAAATAGCCGCATTTACCACGCAACAAGTCTCCCCCCCCCCCCCCCCGGTACAAGCCCTTCTGCTTAGAAGTGCAATAATTCATGTGTGAGTGATGATTACACCGTTATTATTAATTTTTTATTATCAAGATAACGATCTTAATTTATTTTTCTTAGCAAACCAACTATTATTTTTTAATTATCAAGATAACGATATTAATTTATTTTTTTTTTTTGGCAAACCACATCTTATCTATCTGCCCACTTATCTGAAAGATTTGTTGGGATTAAAATTAATTCAAATTGAATCTAGCGACGTTCCAAATGGGGGCACGTCTCCCAAATGCATTTTTTTACACTCACATAGTTTTAAATTTGAGACATCATATTTAAGTGGAATCTAATACTTTTTGCTAAGACCAACGCTTAATAAAAATAAACAAAAAAAAAGGTGATAAAACACTCACTCGACATGGGTAAAATTGTATATTTCTGGAAATAATTCTTTTTTCTATCATAAGTTGTGTTGTCCTTTTGTTATCTAAAATCTTGTCTCACTTTTTTGATCCAACTATTAGAATAGGGTCTTAACTTAATAAATGTTGGACAAGGCTTAATGCACCGTATGTCATTGGATTAAAAAATGTACTATATAGACATGATAAGATACCAAGATTCGGGCAAAAAAAAAAAGGATTTTTAACACAAAAATATTTTAAAATAGTAAATATTATAGTTTCAGAAATTAGCACCTTGGTTTCATTCACTAATAACTTTGTAATGGGCAATTTGCAACTCACTCTCCATCGTTTAATAACAAAGATTGGAAATATTTATGAATTCTAGTAATTTATAATTTCACTTCTTGGATTTACTATTTCAGACCGAAGAATTTGTTACTCATCCTCCACTTCTTAATGTTAATGAAGATTGAAAAATAACTTGTGAGTTATTCAAGAGCCCAATTAATTTGCAACTTCATTTTGTAGATTTGCTTCTAGATAATCATCAATTTACAACTTACGTACCCTCCCTACTTTTGAATAGGAAAGATTGGAAACTAATTTCTTAATTCTTACTGGCATATTAACAAAATATTATCGTTTGTGATAAGAAGTTGTTTTTTTTATGCAAATAGAAACATCACAATCACGGGAAATTGCTTAACATGTAACTTAAGTCCATATTACTAATAATTAATAATATACTGGAATCTACCCTAACTCGTAATTGAGGGAACGACCAATGAAAATGTGGTTCAAATTGCAAAATTAGTTGGAAAAACTGGAAATTGTTTGTCTATAAATGGATCCAAGGATTCACTTCTCTTGACACCTTACCAATTCCTCAATTTTATTACCCAAAAGAATCCCAAGCATGTTGATCATCAGTAATAGCCTTAAACTCAGTCTCTTTTGGCTGGTTGGGGTTTTATGCATCTTTGCATGTGCTGGATATTCCAGCACGAAGAATTGCACCAAGGCCGAGAAGCAAGCTCTTCTCAAGTTAAAAGATGGTTTCATTGATGAGTGGGGAATTCTATCTACATGGAAAAGTGAAGTCGATTGCTGCCAATGGAGAGGAATATCATGCAATAATTTAACTGGTCATGTCATCAAGCTCAATCTCCAAGTGCATGACTATACCAAGCATTTGAGAGGTAATATCCATTCTTCATTGTGTGATTTGCAGCATCTAATTCACTTGGATCTCAGCGATAATTATTTTGAAGGAAGTGAAATTCCAAAGTGCATTGGTTTGATTGGTCAACTAAGAAAGTTGAGACTTTCAGATGCTTTTATTGGTGGCACTATTCCTCAAGGACTACAAAATCTATCCAACTTGCAAACTCTTGACCTTAGGTATAATTATGGTTTGATTGTAAATGGCCTTGAGTGGATTTCTAATCTTTCTTCTTTGAGATATCTTGATTTGTCAGCAGCTTATCTAAGTCAAACTATTGATTGGCAATCACTTTTGCCAGAGAAAGTCCCTTCTTTAGTTGAGCTTCACCTGGATGAATGTGCTTTGACGTCTCAAGTCAATCCTAAATCTTTCTTTCACATTAATTCTTCCACTTCTCTCAAAGTCCTTTCTCTTGCATTAAATAATTTAGACTCTTCTATCCTACCTTGGGTATCTAACATCAGCAAAGTGCTAGTACACCTTGATCTCAGTGGTAACACTCTGCAACATATTCTTCCAAATTCTCTAAATATTAATTCTCTTAGAGTTTTGGAACTTCAAGAAAATCGTTTGCAACTTAGTCCTGGAGCTTTTTCAAATATGAATTCTCTTGAATCGTTAGATCTTTCATATACTCTGCTACATATTGCTCCTAAAGCTTTTGCAAATGTGATTTCTCTTAAAAGCCTTTATCTCACGGAGACATCTCTACAGCACATTGCTTCATATGCTTTTATGAATACCACTTCTCTTGAACTTCTTGACCTTCGATACAATGGACTTGAGAGGATTATGGTAAAATCCATTTCACATTTGTGTCGATTGAAAGAGCTATGGCTGCGCTCCAACAATTTATCAGGTCAACTAAGTGATTGGATACCACAGTTACGTTGTGTCCAATATAGTATAGAGACATTGGATTTAAGTGCAAATCCATTTAGCAGTGGGCCATTTCCTGATTTTTCAGAATTCTCATCTCTGGTGACATTAAATCTTATGGATAATGGCCTTCATGGGTCAATTCCACAGTCATTTGGACACTTACCTTGCCTTTCATATTTGGATCTATCAAACAACAATTTGAGTGGGCCAATACCAAAGTTTGTGGGACTCTCATCGTTGAAAACATTACATCTCTCGAACAATAGTTTCAATGGGCCATTGCCAAAGTTTGATAAACTTTCATCATTGGAAACAGTAGATCTCTCCCACAATAACTTAAGTGGACCATTGCCACTGTTTGCTAGGCTTTTATCATTGAGATCCTTAGATCTCTCCAACAATCAATTGAATGAAATTCTTCCCGGTACTTTTCAAAAACTTCCTCATCTTGTTGAGTTGGGACTCTCTTCAAATAAGTTGAATCAGGCCATCAACGAAACACACCTATCAGCTTTAACTAGTTTAAAAGTTTTGGATGTCTCTCACAATTCGATTTCATTCAACTTCACTTCAAATTGGGTGCCACCTTTTCAATTGCATCAACTTTGGGCAACGTCAGGCAACTTCAGTCTTGGCTTTCCTATGTGGCTCAAATATCAAAGGGAGCTTAGAAGTCTTGACATTTCTAATTGTGCAATTTCATATCCAATTCCCAAATGGTTTTGGGGATCTTCATATCGGGATTACTTGAATATTTCTCATAACAAAATTTATGGGAAAATGCCAAAATCATTGTCGAAAATGAAAGCAAGTGGATTTGATTTCTATTATGTTTGGGATTTGACCTTCAACAATTTCTCTGGTCCCCTACCACATTTTCCACCAAAAGCTGGAGTCTTGCTTCTCTCAAATAATAGGCTTTCAGGATCCATATCTTCCTTTTGTGCAACTTTACAGACAGGATTATCTTATCTTGACATGTCCAATAATTTGTTATCACAACGACTTCCTGATTGTTGGGGGCAATTTCCTGCCTTGAGAGTTTTGAATTTGGCAAATAATAATTTCTCACGGACAATACCAAATTCAATTGGTACTTTGAGCTTAATTGAGTCTATCCATTTCAATAATAACAATTTTTTTGGCAAAATGCCATCCTTGATAAACTCTCCAAACTTGAGGTTTATTGATTTTGGGCAAAATAATTTGAATGGAAAATTGCCATCATGGACTACAGAGTCTTACTTACCCAATTTGATTGGCCTGCGTTTACAAGAAAATAAGTTTCAAGGAAGCATTCCCACAAATTTATGTAGGTTGCCATTTCTTCAAATCTTGGATCTTTCACATAATAATATCACAGGAACGATACCCCATTGCCTTAGAAACTTAAGTGCTCTGTCAAATTTAACATTTTCAAGGCAAACCATCACTTATAATCCTTTGTTCGCTTTTCAAGTGACAACAGATTTAACAGCATATCCATCATTCATGGACACGGCAATGTTGGCATGGAAAGGAGAATATGTTGAGTATGGTGAGAATCTTGGGCTGATGACAACCATTGATCTCTCTTGCAATCACCTAACAGGAGAAATCCCAAGTAGCATAACATCACTTTTGGCATTGGCTTCCCTTAACCTGTCAAGAAATAATTTGTCAGGATTCATTCCTGACAGCATGGGTCGGATGAAAATGTTGGAATCACTTGATTTGTCAAGCAACTTTCTTTCGGGTGAAATTCCAATAAGCTTTTCGGCTTTGAGTTTTCTTAGTTTCTTGAATTTGTCATTCAATAACTTATCAGGAAGAATTCCACTTGCCACCCAACTTCAAACCTTCAACGCTTCAAGCTATGAAGGAAACCAGGGGCTTTGTGGTGTACCGCTTTCAAAAGGATGTCCAGAAGATGGAAGTTCAAGTCCAAATCCAGATTTGCTTACTAAGAGTAGTCACAGCATTGATGCAGAGGAAAATGATAAATTCATAAGCTTTGGGTTTTACGTGAGCCTGGGTTTAGGATTCATTATTGGATTTTGGGGAGTTTGTGGAACCTTAATTCTCAAAAGTTCATGGAGACATTCCCTTTTTCAATTCTTCCAAAACATGAACGACTGGATATATATTCAACTTGTTGTCTTCAAGGCAAAGATAAAGAGAAGGTTTCAAGACTAACAGGTAAACATTTTCATAATAACTCTAATATCCCTATATTAAAATTCATTTGTTGACTGTTGTGCATTACAATAACTATATCTTGAGAAACTACTTTAAAAGTTGAAAAGTTCTATTTTTTATTCAAATTTATTTGAATTTATGATTGTCTCTCTCAATCTCAAGTTTCTTTTGATGGTCAGAGGAAGCAACAGCAATTGGTGTCTTGCTGGCAAGGTTTCGAGTAATGGGATGGTGAGAGGTAGAGAGGGCAAGACTGATTTGTTCATGGGCTTCAGAAGTTATAAATATATATATATTTCTGTTTCGTTTTGTTTGTGTACTTTCTATGGGCGTTTATAATGTTGTTTAGTGTTGCTGTCTGTATGTCGATGTTTATAATATTGTTTTTGTGGGTTTTTCTTGATTTTCTTTTCTCCAATAAGGTTCAAAACCCTCACCCTTAAGGAATGGACCTTGTACCATCTTGCCAGCAATGCAACCTCATTAAATATGCGCAGTATTATATATTTATGCATAATATTAAATATAATATATGTAGTGTAAAAGGATTATATATATATATATATGTAATATTATATATATTTATGTATGATATATAAAAAGATATTACATTATTCAAAGTGTAACTCATTCCTCAAATTTTATGAAATGTATAGATCCACAATCTAATTTCTTTAATAAGAAGGATTCCACAAATATTTAAGCGAGATTCTAGCTTTTTTATGTAATATCAACTAGTTTTAAAAGTTAAATTTTAAATTTCAACTAATTCAAATTGAGTCAAGTTATACACGTGGTTGAAAGAAAATTATTTATCAAGAGAACTAGAATGGGACAAACATATGCCCTTTCCAAGTATTTGACTAGTTGGTCAAGAAAAAAATGAAAGTATCTAACAAAATTCATGATCAAAGAGGAAAAACAAAAAGACATACAAATAAGAACATCTAGCAGCAATCCAATTTCCAGTAATCATAGAAGTTAGACTCTTCAGCCCCATGTTTTGTAAATCATAAAAACACCTTTACACTATACCTTTTCTTCAATCCAACGCTGCTAACCTAAAATGGGATCAAAATTTGGGTGTACAGTACTGTAATATGCTTACTTTCGTGTTGATGTGTTCAGAGGAAGCAGCAGCAAATCATGTGTTGCTGGCATGGTTTCGACTAGTGGGATGGTGAGAGGCAGACAGGGCAAGACTGGATTTGTTCATGGGCTTAACAAATATCTCATGACTAAAGAAAACACCCTTTTTCTGTTTTGTTATGTTCCTTGTGTACTTTCTATGGATGTGTATAATGTTGTTTAGTGTTGCCTTCTGTATTCCATTGTTTTTCAACGTTGTTTCTATAGGCTTTTCTTGTTTTTCTTTTCTTCTATAAAGTTCAAAACCCTCACCCCTAAGTAATGGATCTTGTAACATCTTGTCAGGAATGCAACCTCATTAAATATGTGTAATAATAAATATTTATGCACAATATATATATGTATAATATAAAATATTATATATATATATATATTAAAGATATTACATTATTCATAAATTGTGAGTAGAATAACCTATTCCTCAAATTTTATTAAATATATAGACCCACAATCTTATTTCTTGTGAGAACAATTCCAAACATTTTTAGGTAAGATTCTAAGTTTTTTTTGTAATATCAACCAGTTTTCAAAACCTAAATTAAATTTTGACTAATTCAAATTGAGTTAAGTTAAACCACATGGGTGTGGTTGAGAAAAAACTGTTTACAAAGAGAATTGAAATGAGGAGAAACATACGTCCTTTTCAAGTATCTAACAAGTTGGTCAAAAAAAGAAAGTATCTAACAAAATTCATGAGCAAAGAGGAAAAACGAAAAGGCAGACTAATAAGGATATCTATCAACAATCCAATTTCCAGCAAGCATAGAAGTTAGATTCTTCAGCCACATCTTCTGTAATTCACAAAAACACCTATACACAATACCTTTTCCTCAAACAGGCGCTGCTAACCCAAAATGGGATCAAAATTTGGTGTACAGTACTATAATCTATTTGCTTTCGTGTTGATATGTTCAGAGAAAACTTCTAAGATGGATTTCTTTTGTTTAGATGAGAGAATGTTGGTCAATTAGAGAGCCTACATACTACCCTGAAGCCAATAGCCAAAGCATAATAAGAGACGATATGAAAATTGTTATCCAGCTCATGAAAGCTAAAGCAACTGAAATCTGGTACTTTTGGCATTCCTCTCCAAAATTGCAGTGTCCCAAATCATTGAAGTACAACACCGTAATGCCAGCTGAGGCAGAAGCTGCTGATAGAGATAATGTTGATGTTACCTGTGGACAATGGTTGAGCAGTAGACATGTCAAATGATTAAACTCATAACTACATGACTCTAATTACTCTAATTGTACATTATGAAGCGAGGGACTGTTTGGTATTGAAAACTAAAAGGAATGAAAAATAAATTTTGTTGAATAATGAAAACAGATATATAATAGATACTATATATCTGGGTTTTTTTTTCTGTAAAGAGAAAATAACTCTTTTCCTTTGAGATACCAAACGGCTCGAGGAACAGCAAAGGTAAGTTAAGCAGGGGCTAACCCAATCTCCAACTGTGAAGAGGCTAACCAATACAGGGTTGTGGAGGACATTCTTTCTCATCCAAGCATATGCATCCAACAAAGCAAGCACAAAACTCCAAATGACTAGTAAACCCATGGATGCTATTAAGTAACTGTAATAACAAAATTTTCAGTAACAAGTTACTCCACATCTAGCTTCCGAAAAAGATGGAACAAGAAGAATAAAATTTTTACCAATGAATGATAGTGAATCAGTTTGGGAGAAACATGAATTATAAGCATTTCTTGAAAAATATGGAACACACAAGCATGAAAGAAAAGAATGACAATTTATAATCTGGACATACATGAAACTATAAAGAGGTTTTATTAACAATCTCCATTCTTACCCAACTCCCTTCTCCATCTTTACTAAATGCCAAGTTTCCTGCTTCTATGCATTCATTATATTTAGAAGTTCACTGTCAGTTGAGCCTCCTTTTGCAGGAAGAGCCAAAACTCATTTAGCAGTTCAAACTCGTTTCTAAATTTATTAGCATAAAAACATATATAGAATTTAAGAGAAAAGCTAAATGTTTTGATGATAACATGATTAATTAGATAAGTTCACAGTGGTAAAAAATGATCTCATTCAAATTCTTTTGGAGACATGGAGGTGAGAGGAGAGGTTGGAAGGAGAAACAAAGTATCATGTGAATACATCCAGCAATTAATTTTAATTACAATACTGAAAGCCCAATATGCTGTCTATTGGAACAGAATCACCTCAAAAACCTAATTGTTCAGCACATGATTTTAATTCTCTAGGGTAGGTAGACGCATTTTTGCCAAAAGGTAAATCCAACTATCTATGTACAGCTAGTGGTTCAAACTTCTAATTAGGAAAGTGTGAGCAAAACCAATTAGCCAGGGCCAGTATATGATGTTGTGGCAGTTATCATATGCAACTCAGATATATAGGAGTATGATCAATTTGGACATAAGCTACTCAGATACTAAAAGCATCTAGTCCAGGAATTGCATAAATCAGAAAGGAGTCCAATGAAACATTGTAATTAGAAATGTCCATAGTATCATTTAGTAGGTTTCAAGGCAATAGTGAAGAATCAAGATTATTATTTTTATGAGCATGTACAATAGTAAACGTTGCAATTAATTCTTGATGAGATTCCCACTTCTAATCCTCAAATGCTTTGCGAATGAAAGGTGCTCCCGCAACAAATAATCTTCCTGATTCTGCTTCAAGAACTATGTGTCTGGGAAAGAAAGGGAATTCTGTTCCATAATTACAAAAAAAAAAAAGATTGAGGCAACCTCAGGAGTCAGAAGCCACAATTTAAGACAATCAACTTGGACTTATATTAGTCAGATACTAAAAGCAGCTAGTCACAGGAATACATCAATCAAAAAGGAGTCCTACATTGTAAATAGAAATCGCCACAGTATCATTTAGTAGATTTCAAGACAATAGTGGAGATTCACGATTATTATTTTTATGAGCATGTACAAAAGTAAATGTTGCAATTGCTTGTCAATGAGATTCCCACTTCTAGTTCACAAATGCTTTGAGAATGAAAGATGCTCTCCTAATAAATAATCTTTTTGGTGGAAGATTCTGCTTCATGGACATTGCATACGAGAAAGGAAGGGAATTGGGTTCCATCATATAAGAAAATAGATTGAAGCAATCCCAGGAGTCAGAAGCCCATTATTTCAAATAGAGATGGCAATCATCCTCAGATGTACAAATATCATCTTCATCTGATCCGACATCTAAGGTTAGTAGCTGATTCAACTACTCCAACAAACACAGACAGTTATTCCTTTACTCCTAGTTAATCCTCATCCTTAGTTTGGCCATGAATATCATAGTTTCCGTGTATATTCTAGTTAAGGGAAACATTTATTCTATTCTCCATTGCCATCCATATTTAAACAAGTAAGCAACTATTTCTTAATAATTAGATCAACTCAACCACGATATAAACTATATCACATGACAACATGCAAATGAAGGATTACTGAGATTGAGCTACTTAAGATAGAAAACCGGATCACATCTAAAATTGAAGTTGTAACTTTAACTTGAACTAGTAGTATCAATCACTAACAAGTGAGTAACTATGATCAATGACTTTTGAGAAAACTAGTTTTCCATCAACAAAGTCACCTTAAAAGAAAATTCTATTGTGGAAGGAAAGAGGATACTCACCAAAAAGCCGTGAAATTATAGAAGCTTGGTGTGGTAGCCATGGAAGCAATTGACCCAACAGCAAAAATGCACTGAGAAATCCTCAGAGCTAACCCGGTGAGAGTTCCAGGCGTCCCAGGGAAGTCCTTCATTCTGCTCTCCAAAACTCCAAAAAAACAAATGTTCGGATTCTCACAACAAAACACCCATCTTCAGATTTAGACCAAATGCAGCACCCATCTTCAGAGTCCAAAACTTTCAATACCCGCTTCCTTCTCCATATACCACACAAAACCAAAAAGAAATCAAAGAAAAAATTGACACAAATCGAAATTCCAATTGCATGACCAATAGAAGAAAAGGGGGAAAGTTTCAAAGCGGAAAAGGAAAACGAAAAAAATTATTTTGAAGAGGGAAAAAAAAGAAAAGACGATGTGACTGAATAATTGAATCAGATAACGATTTCTTTCCGAATTGCAATTTGCAACCACCGCCAGAGCAAATTACAAACGGTCAAGGGGCGTGACTGAGCAGCGACCTTATTGCCATTGTTGTTGCTTGCATGCTTCTCTTCTTCTGATGCTGTGAGAGTGAAGCTTCACCCCACGCTTTCATCATGAAAGTGGAAGGTGTCACATGAAGTTTGATAGGATTGGAGCCACTGGATTACCGCTCAGCGGGATTGCCAACTGACTGAGATTGTGACGTTTTGAGGTGTAATCCTACGGTTATGAGAAAATCGTTAAGGCCGGTATATCCATTCAACTTGTATGAATGCGAAAGTTGCGTCCGAAAATCGCTCTGGACACTACCTCGATTCTCAATTCACCTTATTTGTGTTTTTTCTTTAATTTTGATGACAGTAATCTATTATACACATATAAAATTAGATCTAAAAGCTGGAATTATAGGTCTCCATATCAGCATTTTAAAAAAAATAGTAAAATTTTAATTATTATTTGTGATATTTTATATTAGTTATTTATTATTATATTTTAAGAGTAATTAAGATATGAGAATTTAGATGTTTAGATATTATTATAAATCAATAGTTCATATTTAACATAATATTTAACCTAATTTTATGAATATAATATGTTCATAAATAAACATATCTCAACTAAAAGAAAAAAAAATTATCATAACAATATCTAAATCTCATATCTTAACTACTTTTAATATATGATAGTAAATAACTAATAATATAATCTCACAAATTGATTATATATATAAAAGTAAAATCAAAAGCTGAATCCCCACCTTAGCATTTCAAAAAAAATAAGAAATTTCAAAATTGAGTACCTCCTCATTATTAACTTTTTTATATCTATTATATGTATGTTGAATTATTAACCTTTTTTATCCACAATTTCAACTAATTCGATCAAACTATTTTTTTTTAAAAAAAAATAGTAGATATTATAATATTAATTTTTTAAAACCTATTTTTTCGCTAAGGTTTTAAAATTAGTTTATATAATATCTACTAATTTGATAAATATTTGATGACGATAAAAATTAATTAAAGATATTATTATGTATTTGAATTTATTTTTCACAATTTATTTGAAATATTTACTATTCCATCCATCATCCCTATTTATTTGCCCAATATAATTTATTTTAAATTAATAGTAATTAGTTTATATCATCTTCAATTGAAAGTATCTAAATCTAATCGAAATATATGTAAATGTAATTATGCTAATAAAATTTTTTATTAAAGCATTTAACTATGATACATTTGGCAAATCATTGATTTATCATTTATTGACATATATTTTTTATATTAGGTAGCTATCTATCTATTATAATATTTTTTTAAATCGGAGTTGTTATATTATTTACGTTGATATTAACCAATTTTGTTTTGGTCAATATATAAACTATTTCCCATGACATGCGGCGAATTTATTTGTCAATTCAAATTATTTATATTATCTTTTAATTACTTCAAATTAATTCATTTGCTCCATAAATTGATGAGGTGCTCTGGTGCTTTTGAGAGAGATATTGTCCTTCTCCGTCTTCGTGGTGTTAAAAATAGTTTTCTTCCTCTACTGTATTATATTAATTCCACCATTTTTTGTTCTTATCCAGCATTGGTCTTCCATCGTGTTCAATTCATTTTCCTTATATGGTTCAGTTTATTCTTCACTCAACAATAATGGGTTAGTCTTATTAATTCTTTTGTAATTCGTTTTCATTACAATTATTTTATTTTATGTATCATTTATTCCTCTCATTTTAGGTATTTTCTTTTATGCAGTTCAATTTCTGTATTTGAAGCTTCTGGAAGGTAAATCTTTGACATTCAAGCTTATATTTTTGCTTGATTTTATTTGTAATTTAAATTCTTTGTTCCTCCTTTTTTTTTAATACTGTTAACAAAATCTTATTCAACTTCCGCCCTTGAAACTTTTGGAAGGAAAATTTTGTCACACAAGTTCTCTTCACTTTTATTTTTTTCGATATTAGTTTTAACATTGGAATCAAGATAATTATTCTCATTTAATAACTTTTAAATTTCAAATAATTTTGTCCAGTATGTGTTTTTCATTTTCTATATAAATCCACAAGCTGAATGTTGGTGCAACTTTCAATTTCATCATCTCATCCCTTTCTCTATTCTATTGCAATAATCATTGTCAATTTTCCTCATTGGCACTCATTAGCAAGGAAATGATGGATATGACTCTTTTGAAGATGATCATGATCAAGAGAAAGATGATAATGAGGGTGACATAGTATATGACAAGTGAAGCAGTTTATCATGGCGTGGTTGAATGATTTTGCTTGGTTTGGTTTAATTTTATATATTTTTAAATTTTTTTAATCAATTTTTGTAATATTCAATTACAATTAGATATAGTGTTAGATTCATTTATTTTACAGGAGCTTGCTTTTTTCTTTTATGAGCTTGGAGTTTAGAAGAACATAAAAAAATACGACCTCATAGAAACAAACAACATGGTGGGGCAAGCAAAAAAAAAATGATGCAAATAAATATGAAAAGTATTTGTATTAAGTGGAATATTTGACAATACAAGTTTGTGCCTCTAGATGCATATATATATATATATAATCACTCTTGCTCTCACAACCTCATTCACCCTTGATTTGATTCATCTTTGGTCAATAAGGGCTCTTCTTCCTCCTATAGGCAATTTCTTGTGTTGTCTTTATTTATATAAAAAATTGGGCTTAAAAAGATTGAAGTTGATTAATTGTCATTTAACTATATATTCTAAATATGTTATTTAAAATATAATTATTGAAATTTGACTAATGATTCCAATTTCAATATTATCTAATTTCTCTTTCTCTCTATTTATATTTGATTTTCTCATTTTTATTTATAATTATTTTTTATATTTTAGGCACTTCAACACATACAATTTTCAAATGAATATGGTTTGACCCAAATTTAGATTATTATGATTAATTATTTACAATTTAGGAATAAAATTTAAACGAGTTGAGTCTTAAGGGCTATTAAAGTTAAGACAAAACTTAAAGTTTAAAGAGTGCTTACCGGGAAATTTATAAATTACTTACCAATGAGATCCTCATACTGACATCAATATTCAAACACACACCTATATGAGGTATGATTTGCATTTTTACTAACTAAATCAACATTTACTGGCTATTAATGTTATTTTTTCACTTAGGCTCCTATTTGTTGATTTATTTGTTGTTTAAATATGTATAATTTTCTTCACTTATTTTGTTGCATCGTAAACTTTGACATATTCAATGCTTCTCACATTTATTATTAAAATGAAAACACTAACAAATAGAAGTAACATTTTTTATTGAAAATGAAGTAATCGTACTCATGCCATGCATAGATATTATTATAATCTTTACTAAATACTCTATAATAAGGAGAGGAGCTGGTAGAATACAAGGAGAAAAAAGGAAGATAATGAATGCAATCTTCTTCAATAATTTACTTGAAATATCATAAGAATCAATATATTAGAAGAGGAGTGTAATGTATATTATATTGCTAATATTATTTTTTTTCTGTGGGTATTTGAAAATTTAAATGAATTGAGTCTTGAAGGCTATTAGAGTTAAAGTAAGCCTTAAAGTTTAAAGAATGCTTACAAAGAAACTTATAAATTACCTAACAATAAGACCCTCATATTAGTAGTAATATTCGAACCCACATCAATATGAGGTATGAATCACACTTTTATTAACCAAATTAACCTTCATTGGCTATTAATGTTATTTTTTTACTTATGCTTGTGTTTGTTGATCTATTTGTTATCTAAATATGTATAATTTTCTTCACTTATTTTATTGTATTGTAAATTTTGACATATTCAATACTTCTCACATTTATTATTATAATGAAAACTTTTAGTAAATAAATATTTAGTACATATGATAATAATATCTATACATGTTACAAATACAATTACTTAATTTTGAATAAAAATGTGATTGTTATTTGTTAGTGTTTTGTTATATATAAATATTTTTCAAATATTCATTTTTTTAAACTTATCTAATGAATATGTGTATTGCACAGGTGTACATCTAATCAAGGACAAGAAGCAAATTTATTTTCATAACAAAATATTTCTAATGATAATGATGCGAGATATAATATAACTTTAGTATTTCTTCTTTTTTATAATCTTTTGTGTTGAAGATGATGTTTCAATAATTAAACTTTTCTTTTATATATTAGGTGACTAATTAAAGTTTTTTTGTGAAACAGAAATTGAAGAATTGGAAAAAAATTGAAATATCATTTTCCATAGTTAAAAGTTTAAAAATTAATATTATGTTTAAAATTATTTATTAAAAACATGAAAAGTGGGTTAACCCATTTAGCCCATCAGCTCGCACTTAGTAGACTAAACTATAAAAATTTCAGCTTAGTAGAAAGTTAGTTAGCCTGTCCTATCCCTCATTATTCTTGACTTGCAATGGGCATTCGAAGCTCCAAAATTAAAATGCTTAAAATCTATTATAATTAAATTAATATGTTTGATATAATTGTTATATAAATTTTTTTAATAATTATTAAATGTTGATTAATTTTTCGTAGTTTGGTAAAAATTTAAGCCATGTTAAAGTAAAATAAAAGTTATATGATAGTTATGTATACCAAAAAAAGTTATATGAAATTTTTATAAAAAAATTGTATGAAAATTTATTCTCACTTATAGTCATATGTTATAAGGAAAAAATTTTTCTATAAAAATTATTATTGGTGTATTTATTAATAGTTTAATGTTAACTGATTATGTTATTATTTTCTTTTTACTAACCTTTGGTCATGTTACATTGAAATGCATATATTTTGTTCCCTTAAACGAATAATTGGATTTTTTGCTTCGGTAGACTAATTAATTCATTTTTTTAAATTTTGAATTGGAATTTCAACTTTTAACAATCAAATTAAACAACTTAAATATTTTATTCAAATATTAAGGGTTAAAATATGTCTTTGTAGCATGAAAAATGATTAATAGTAGAGTCTTCATAATAGTTGAATGAATCAATATGTTAATTAAACTAATGAACATAATATAAATTACAGGTCGAACGAGTTAAATAATTTAATTCATCATAGGTCATGGGTTGAATGAGTCTTTGTTAATTTAATTCAACATTGGTTCAACAGGGTTTCAGAAGCATGGTTTACCATATGCTCATGTTCTGGTGTTCTTATATAATAATAACAAATTCCCTTCATCAAGTGATATAGACAAAATAATATCAGTTGAAATTTCAGATGACGATAATAATCCTAAACTATTTGAAGCTATCAGCACTTTTGTGAGTTAACCGATTATGAGTCAACCAATTGTATGAAATAACGTAAGAATCTATTATAAATTACATGTTAAATGAGTTAAATAATTTGATCCATCAGAGGTTACGAATCAATTAGTCGATTAAATTAACCAATTATAAATTACAGGTAGAACCAGTTAAATAATTTAATCCACCACAGGTAAGATATAAATTCAAAATTATCAAAATGCAGTAGTAGTAAACAAATTCTTCTTTGAAAATGTTGTACTTCATATATATGAGGATATTAGAATAGTTAATGATGTATATCCTTGCTTTCTTAAAGCATGCTATGTACTTGAATTATTAAACAATGATAAAAAATACGTCTATGACATAATGGAAGTTAGACATTAGATCCTAGCAATTTTGATTGTCATAGCAATTTTGATTATGAATAAGAATGATCACACAAAAGATATACCTCTAATGTTATATTTAGAGAAATATTTTACAAATTATGTAATTATGTTTGTTACATGTATCGTGTATATTGTTATCTATTTTATATTCAATTCCCAAATATTATTTAATATATACTAAATAGTTTGACTTTTTGATCATTATGAGGTGGTAACAAACAAACTGAAAATTTAACACATACAGCTATAAAAGCTTAATTTGGATTTAAGTAATTTACTTTAACAATTAAAACTTTTTAAAATTTTCATGTAACTTGCTGAGACTTATATTTATGCATGGTCAATTGTATATTGAAATATTTTATATGTGTAGAACAGAATATTTGAAGATATTATTTTTTGATAAGAAAGACAGGCAAAAGATGCAACATCTAATATTATGTATAGAGAAATATTAAACAACTTATTTGATTAAGTTTTATTGTGTGCTCTGTGTATATTATTGTTTATTTAATTTGATACTTAATCTTATTTGTTTAATTTGAATCAAGTAATTTATTTTAACAATTAACTTTTAAAATTTTCATGTAACATAATAATTTAACATGATAATTAGTTTTATTAACTATAATTATGTATACATATTGTTAATTTGAAAGATTAATGTAATATGACAATTAAATATAATGATTGATGTTATTATCTATTATATATATATATATGATTATTTCTGATTTTAAAGAATATTCCGTGCATTACACGGGTTACATACTAATTCAAATCAAGGTAAAAAATAATAAATGGAGAGAAAGAAGTAAAACACAAATGCTCCAATTCTCTAACAACTACTCCTCAATTAGACATTAAAAATTATTAAAGAGAATTAACTCAATGAAAAAACATATAAATATCATGGTAAGTAGTATAACAAACAAAATCATAAGACCAACAAAAGCAAAGGGCTAACTAATTGATTGTTGAGAAAACTAGAATAAGCCATATAAATAACATGACAATATTGATGAGAGCGTTGAATTGATAAAGGCTCATAGTACTAAGTCTTAAAAAGCATCAGTGGTAAAATTTGAATATTATTATTTTTATGAATATAATAAAAGATTATTCTTTTTCTAACCATTAATATGATAAAAAATAATTCATATTGATGAATTTAAAACTGTAAGTTAAAATATACACTTGTCCCATCCCACGCATTACATGGGTAGATTAATAGTTTTTATATATTAGATTTAAAAAAAAATGCTGCTCAAATGCTTTTGAGTTATGCTAAAATGAATTTTTTTTAAGAAAAAATATCATAATTTTTTAAAAATAAATTTAAATTCATATTCGCTCTTCATTAAAAATAATAATTTAAATTCAAAATATAAATAATAAAATTTAAAAATGTTTAGAATAAATTTAAATAATTTGAAATGAAAGGCACTCTATTCATAAAAAAGAAAAAGAGAGACTCTAATGTTTACACCTAAAGATGCTATCACTTGCTTAAAGGCGGAAGTTTCTACCACTTATGTCAATTTGAATTAATAAAATTAACGGTGAATACAACCCATTTAACCCTGCTCAAACCAAAATAAGTTGTCTATATTTTTTATTAATTATATTGATAGACTAATGATTGGAAAAATGACACATAATATCACCGAGGATCAAAACTTCAAAAACATATCCTAAATTTACATAATTACAATAAGATATCAAGATATCTATTTGGAATTATTTTTAGCTCAAAAAATGATCATTTTACCCTCTCACCCTTTCTTTCCTCCTCCCTCCCTTTTCTCCCTCTCTCTCCTCCTTCCTCCTCCACAACTTTGGTTCTTCTCCCTATCATTACCCCCCATGCCATCCCTTCAATTGGACCAGTGTGCTCCAATATGAAGCTTCAAGGTTTTTGAGTTAAAGGAAGCTCTGATTTGGTTCTTCTTCTTCTTCCACAATCATCAGTTTCCTCTTCATCACAAACGAACCAATCCTTCAAGCAAGCTTTCATCTACCCACAAGCATTTGAGTTTGCATCTTGGCGTCAGTACGCTTATTCCTTCTCACCGTTGGTACCTCTCTCATTGACAGATACTACTGTCATTGAACTACTACACTGGTTGACCATGAGTGGGGGCGTCCTTTGATGGTCAAGTAACACATACTTTGCAATAATTGACAAATGACACAATTACAAATATACGAATATACAAATATCAGCTACAAATATATGGGAGAATGAATGAAAGGAATTGAGAGCAAAATGGTCATTTTGTGAGTCAAAAATAATTTCAAATAAATATCTTAATACTTCATTGTAATTAAACAAGTTTAAGATATATTTTTGAAATTTTTACTCTCAGTGGCATTTATGTGTCATTTTCCTGGATTGATGCGGCATCACTTTTACACATTAAGCCCAAATAAAAAATGAAGCCTTTTTGTGTCCTGAAAAAATGAAGCCTTGGATCATTGGAAGTTGGCAAGAAAAAACAAAATGTAGCCTTGGATTTGTGAGGGTAGGAGTGAGTATTCGATTAATATGGTTCAGTTCGGCCTGAAACCGAAATAATCGAACACCAAAATAAGACATATCAAGCAACCGAACCTAACCGAATTAGCAACTAAAAAGGGGCTGGCAGGTCCTACTTTACCATGCAACCACTGCTCCAATTTTCCATTCTCGACATATTCATAAACAATCATGCTAAATGGTAGAAAAATTAGTTATGAACCAACAAATAAGCATGTCTACAGTCAATTAGTAATTTTATTGTTTTTATTTGTTGCTTACCATCCTTTACTAACTACATTTTTTGAAATATAACAAGCATTTCAAAAAATGTAGTTAGTCTTATTGATTCCGTGCATTGCACGGGTTACATACTAGTTTTTTTTCAGAGACAACATTATGTTATTCCATAATTATCAGTCACTAATTTAAATTAAAGGGAAAATTACGAATTGTGACCAAAATTAATAATTAATTAGAAATTGGGACCATTGGTTCTTGAGTAAAATAATTTGAAATATCATATTACTAAAATGCCCTTATTTTCTCTCCCCTTCCAACCATTGCTAACATCAATGATTGGTTAATGATCACTAGTCAACCATCACCGCCCATGGTTTGCAATTTCCTTCTTAAAATTTGTAATTCATTTACCTTGAATTTACAACTCAATTTTTTTATTTTTACTATTATACTTGTTTCATTTATTTACATCTTAATTACTCTGAATTTTTAACTTATTTTCTAAATTTTTATTATGAATTATTTCAATAGTTTGTAACTTCATTTTTAAATCTTGTAATTTACTTACATTAAATTTATAAGTCATTTTTCAAATTTTTTACTATAAATTATTCTAATGCTTTACAATGTATTTTCTAAATTTTATAACTTGTTTACTTTAAATTTGTAACTCATGTTCTAAATTTTTATTATAAAAGAATTCAATTTTAACCACTAAATGTTTTCAATTAATCCAATAGTAAAAATTTGGAAAGTGAAATGAAATTCAAAATAAATAAGTTGACAAATCTTAAAAAGAAGTAGCAAAATACTAAAATAATTCATTAATAAAAATTTTAGATAATGAGTAGCAAATTTAGAAAAAGTAAGTTGTAAATTTTGAAGAAAAAAATTTGCAAACCACTAGAATAATTCATAGTAAAATGGAAAATTTGCAATTAAATATCAAGGAAACAAGATAATTCCAAAAAAACTATGCCAATTTACCCTAATTAAAAAAAATTACAAGGGTCTAAATTGGAATTAAAATTAAAAGATAAAATATAAAAATTGTATAATAATCACTTTTTGACTTTCAATACCAATTATAATTTCATACTAACCTAGTTAATCTTTAAACAGTATTCCATTGGGTTTGCCTCATCACAACTTTTGTTTTGAAAGAAATTTTAAAAATTGCAAAATTGCCTTTGATCCGGAATTAAATTATAATTTTTAATTCTTCAGGTCCTTTCTTGTAATTTCTCATAATGACTAATTTGCATGAAATTCTCCTTTTTTTAGGGACTAAATTGCCTAAACTTCTTCTTTCTATGGAAAAAAATATAATTTCTTATTTTCTCTATTATCCTAGAAAAATGACTTTTTTACCTTTTTTTCATATTTAACTGTGTCTCTTAGTTTTCTCTAATTCTTAATGTATTGTATGATATCTCACAAAATTAAGGATATTACATCAATTTTGGAATTAATCATTGCTAAGAGTCTTATGGGAAATTAATTTCAATTAAGTATCAATCATGTAAAATTATCATCTTACTTCTTTTCCTATCTTTTCATGTATCTCATGCCACAAACTCATATCTTTTATGCATATAGTGGCATTCTTCATGCAATTTGGGATATTACATTTTCAATGATTACTGGGAGAACATAGGGACCATCAGATCCTTCTTTGAGGCAAATCTAGCCCTTACTGAACATGTGAGTGTCAAATATATCAGTCAATGCCACATTTCTTGACCTTTGTACCATCCTAATTACCGAAGGCCCAACTACACAAATTGAACAACCAAAGGAGACAGGACAACACAATGGTACCACTGCGTGAAGGCATTCTAGACAGAAACAAAAATGAGATAGAGGCGCAAGGTGCCGTGGCCACGGTTATGGCGTTGTGGCGCCAATGACAAAGACAGCATCAACAGATTTCTGATGCATCCGACCAATTTCTGGTACGCATAACTTCACACACCGACCTCCGATTAAGTCGATTCCAACTCCTACAAGTTACTTTATTCCTACTCTAACATAGACACTAACCATGCTTTAAAACATCTCCATATGGAGAGTTTGAACACCCAGAACCAAATTGGTCACATTTTACTAAAACCAAAAACAAAACTCTTCCAATTGCTACCAATTGACAATAGGCAACCAATGACCATACCAATAGGTCACACAAGGTTCAAGAACTATATCTAAGGGGGTTTCATCCCTATGAAACAGCTCCTTCGAGTTTTAACCCCCCCTTAAACAGACTAAACATAGCCTAAACACCTTAAATTCATTTCCCAAAACCTCAGAGCAGTGGAAAACACAAAAACTGCATTGGGGCCATGGCCGCTACAATACCACTACAGTTTAAGGGCTTTTGAATCACTAGCGCAGCAGCCTGGTTTCCTAGCACTGCGGCGCCCCTTTACTGATGCCATATTAGCAAAATTCATCTCCTGGGGTGAACTTCCAATGCACATAACTTTATACTCAGACCTCTGATTGACCTGATTCCAACTCCTACAAGTTAATCTTGCCTCAATCTATCCATGGACACTAATTTCACATCAATCCATCTTCGTATGGAGATTTTAGACACTTGACACCATTTTGGCTACTTTTTGACAAAAACTCATTACTTCCAACACCCCTTTGCCATAGGAGGCAATTTGACCATTTGGAACCATTTACACAAGTTCTGTTTGACTCAACCAATTTGTCCAAAGAGGTTTCACCTGAAAGGAACCACTCCTTTGAAATTTAACCCCCTTGAACCTCCAATTGACAAAGTGGGCTATAGGCCCAATGTTGATAAACTAGCTTCCCAAGAGGGGAGTGAATTGGGAAGATCAAAATTTTTTGTAAAAGTCAAGCGTATAATGAAGACAAACAATACAGTAAAATAGAGTACAATATAATAGCAATGTAAGAGCAGTAAAGGAGAAGGATTGACACAGATATTTATCCTGGTTCGGTCTCTCTATCTTGACCTACGTCCAGTCCCCAAGCAACTACTTGAGATTTTTAGCTATCCTGCAAGAATTCAGTGGGCTTTTTGTAATTGCCTCAGTACAGCTTTGATGCTCTGTTCTTAGAGCTTATAAGTTCTCTTTCTGCACTCTAACCAAGTGCTTCCCAAATCCCTTGTAATATACCCTCACAAAAAAATCTTTCTTCCATATGAAGATAAGATTGATTACAAAGAATGAACTCTCTAATTTAGAGTGCATATGAAAGTTTAAGTGCGGAAGACTGAAGTATGAGAGTAAAAGACTTTGAGTTGAGAATTTGACAGAGTTTCAGTATATACAATGTTAAAATCGTTACCCACAACTTTAAATGATGTTATATTTATAGATTTAAGTCTTAACTATATGTTAGAAACAAAATCTAACCGTTAGAGAAGTTACCCAACAGTTACTCTGAAAAACTATCCGTTCACCAACCGCATTTAATGCTTCTGACAATTAAAGTTCAAATTTTGGTTGGTTAACAGACGAATTTCACAGAGACCAAAAGTTAAAGACTTCAACGTTAAATTTCAAAGTTTGTCAGTTGTAAAGCAAAGTTCAAATTTTTATCATTGAGAAATTTTTCTGTGTTGGAACATATGAATTTTCAAGTTAAAAAGTTCTTCTTAAAAGTGTGAACAATAGTCCCAAATTGCTACAGTGCCTTCGAAGTTCGAATTTTGGTGCCCAAAATTTGTCTGTCAGTAGGCAGCTCAATGAGGCACAATAGTTCATCTTTTCAAAATTTGAATTTTCAAGATTCAAAGTTCGTCTGTCAGAGAGAACTCTAATCAGACTTAGTTCAAAATTCAAATTTCTAAATATCAATATTCGTACGACAACAGATTGTCGTAACAGACTTGCAAGCTTTGTTTCTGAAATTTGAATTTTCAATATCAAAGTTTGTCTGTCAGTAGGCTGTCTTGGAACTCTTTTTAAACTTTGTTTTCAGATGAACTTTGACATATTTTCAGACAAATTTTCATTTTTCATGAATTGTGTTTTGTCAGAAATTTGAATTTTCAAAAGCTGAAGTTCGTCTATCTGAGAAAGCTCTTATCAGACTTGTTTCAAAATTCAAATTTTCGCAGTTAAAGTTCATCTGTCAGAGAAGACTTTTTTTAGACTTGTTCATTTTCAATTCAAAATTTGAATTTCCAAAGCCAAAGTTCGAATTTTTAAAATAACATATCAGTATTAACCTTTCAAACTTCGTCTGTTGATGGATGATTTTCAAATATTCCATGAATTAACATAGAATCATAGTTTTAAAACATCTTTTTGTCAATTCAAAGTCTTTTACTCAATTTAAACACTGTTAGAGATTCTACATCTATTCTTGTGCTGGTTTTTCTTGAATTTCTTCACTTGAGATCTTTTGTGCACCTTCGATATCTTCTCTCCAAGCTTTTGAAGGTTGGTTTGGAATCATCAAAACACTTGATTCAATGTTCTCCCCCCTTTTGATGATGACAAAATAACTTACAAACTGGATTAGTAATTGGGTTTGCTTTAACAAGTTCCCCCTCAACATATGCATTATAATTCAAAAGATATCATGTACAGTGGATCAAGTAAAGAGATTCATTAATTCATTTAAAGTTTCAACACAAGGATAGTACATGGCAATCATAGAATTCAGAACAAAGAATTTTCATTTCATTCAAAAGCCACATTACAAGATATTACAAACCAAAACAACATTACAAAATACTACAAGAAGAACCAAGCATTCATAAGTTTCAATCACTTTTTCTTGGACTTGGTCTTCTTGCTGTAAGTCTTGTCAGAAGACTTTCTAGTTTGCTCGGATATCTTCTCCCCCTTTTTGGCCTCATCAGGAAGGTGTGTAAAATCAGTAGGAGGAGAGATATGAGACACTGGAATAGCTTGAAGAGGCACAGAGACAAAAGGCAGTTCTGGATTGAGCTTTAGCAAAGACTCAGAAACTTCAGAACTTGTGTCCTCATTATCAAAGATTTCAAGAAGTTCATGAATTTCTTGTCTTGTAACAGCCAACTGAGCCCTTCATACCTTCGAGAAACCATAAGTAGAAACAGGTGAAGGAGTAGGAGGACAAAACATTTCTTCAAGTCTTATCTTCTGAGCTTGTAAAAGAGCATTATGTGCAATGGCTTACAGATCAACATAGGGCACAATGCTCCTTTCTTCATTTAGGGCAGCTTGCATGAATGATGAAGTGGAGATAGCTGCCACGAATCTCTCAACTTGCTCAGATTCTTAAGATGAAAGAATTGAGTCCTAAGCATCTTCTAGAATGGGCTCATGGGAGCTTGGTTCCTGAGGACCTTTTTCCTCCATGCCATAGTCAAAGAACGATCAGGACTTGCCTCATTGCTGGAGGCCTGTGGTATGCTTAATGTGCCAGCAGCATTAGTGTCATGTACAGCATCATCAGGAATAGGAGAGGCTAGCATAAAAGGACTTCGAGGTTCAGGAGTTGGAGACATAACAGGCTCAGAGAATCCTAGCTGAGGTGGAGCTGATGTGGCAAGAATGGTACTCCGATTGTCTTCATATGCATCAGCAACCACTTTCATGTTTTTAGCCAACTGATGAATCTGATCTTACAGATGAGCAAATTTGGCATTTTGATCATCTCTGATGCTGAGTATGAGTGTAGACAAACTGTCATACAACTCAGTGATCTTTGTTGGCTTGGCTCGAGAGGAGGGAGTGGATGGAATTTGAGCTTGAGCAGGCTAAGATGGAGATGGAACAAGTTGAGAAGGCTGAGGTGTGGGTCTTGGAGGAGCCTCAGAGGTAGCTTCTTACTGCAGGGAGGCATCTTCATCAAAGAAGAGATCTTCAGATTTTCCAGCTCCCTTTCTAATCTATCTTCCATCTTTCTTCTCTATACCCATCCTTTGCAGCTCTTCTTCCTTGAAGATCTCAGTAGGCTTCCCTTTCCCTTTTTCAAGATGTTAGATTCAGGCATACTGAAGGATCTTGGAGATGATTGCTACATAAGGAAGTGTGGAGTCTTTCCTCTGATCTCTAGCCTTGATTATATGTTGGAGAATGATATATCCCATGTTGATAAGCTTCCCACGCATGATTGCTGCCATCACATGTGTTTCTGCCCTTGTGATCAAATTGAAGCTTCCTCCTTTATTGAAGATAATCCTAAACACAATGTAGTGTAAGATTCTCACTTGAGCACTGAGGTCAGTGGGCTTCAGCAAGCTTATGGGTGGCCTGTTCTCCTTTTTTCTGAACAAGGTATTCAGGATTGTACTCTCTTTGTAGTTCAAGAAAGGTCCATCTTCTTCATCTGTAGTCTCTACCTCATCCATATACCCAGAAGCAGTAATGTCAATCTTCAAGCTATCTTGCCCTGGAATTTCTAAAACCTCATTAAAGGTTTCATCTATTAGCTAGATGGTCCTTGATCTCATATTGACTTCCCACTTCTTCTTCTTGCTGTTGTATTTCAGAGAGGCATATAAAGTCTTGACTACCTCATCATCATATCTCTCCAATATTTCTAACAAACTTTTATATTTCATCATCCAAAGCCCGGCATCAAAATTGTTAGAAATTAAAAATTCCTCCATATTAACACAGTGAGGCTTTATTACCATCTTGCTCACAAATTTTGTCGTATATTCCTCCTGAATGTGAGCATTGCTCCATAATGGCAATGTGGTCAGCTCTTATTCTCCAAATTCAGTACTAGAGGAGGAAGAAAAAGTAACAGCAGGAGTAGTAGTAGGAACCGTAAGTCCTATTTTCTTTGGAGAGGACAGTCCAGATTTCTTTGAATCAACCTTTAGAGTAGTTTTCTGCCTTTTGGAGGGAGTTGCTTTCCTGAATTCACCTTTTCTTTTCTGTTTCTCACTCTCCTTGGAGGCATATTGGGATTTCACCATTCTTTTTGGCCGAGACTCTCCCTTTTCAACCTCTGGATTTTTCACTCTTGCCATTTTCATGGAGGAATGAATCAGAAAGATGCTAAGAATGAGTTTATTGGGTGCGAAGAGAAGTTTAATCAGTGAAAATGAAGATTTATGGACAAAATTAATGGGGATTGAGGAGAGAATCTAAACAGACTCAGGAAAGAGATGAATAGGGTTGCGTCTGTTCAGAGGATGACCTTTGATTTTAACGCATGTAACCGCAGGACAAACGTATTTTAAGGGGTCAAAATTTGAACTTTGAGTAGTTACAGGTTAACCCATTTAGCAAAGTTTGCTGACAGACAAATTTTCACCTGGAAGTTCATCTGACAGAGGCTTGGTTCATGAAACAAGAGATGAACAGATGAACTTTATTTCAACAAAGTTCGAACTTCGAAGAACCAGGCAGTAAGCAATTATCAATAAAACAATCAACAAACGAATTTTACTTTTGAAAATTCATCTTTCAGAGATACAACAATGTGTGCATGTTTCAATATACGAATTTTGAATCAGAAATTTGAATTTCAACATTTTGTAAAGAGTTTCCAACATGCGTATTTTGAGAAATGGAAATTTGTACAATCATCATGTTGGACAAAGATAACAGTGGCACTTTATTTTTGAAAATTTGAATTTTCATAGTTCAACAGACGAATTTCGAAGGACACCGAGAATTGTTACAATGTATAGAAAGCTGAAATTCGTCTAATGGACACCAAAATTTGAATGTTAAGCATGTTGACTTGTTCAAAAACACAATTTATCAAGGAAATTCATCTAATACATAATTAAAATATGAATTTTAACTTTATAAACTTACAGAACAGATCTAGATGCTCAAATTTCTGGCTTTCTTTTTCATCTTTTCACTGTGTCATCCAGATCAGCTCCATAATATGGTTCTGATATCATTTGAACTTATAAGGGGCACCTATAACTTATATTAAACACACTCCGATGCCGAAGTTAGGATTGATTGAATGTCAGAAACTTTAATTAAGATGAGTTTTAGTATATACTTACAATTCATTAGGATTTATCATACCCAATTCTCTTCTGATTTTACAATGTCTATCTTCTGGAAGGGGCTTTGTTAGAATATCAGCAACTTGATCTTCGATAAAGATGTATTCTAATCTGACTTCTCCTTTCAGAACATGATCCCTTATAAAGTAATGCCTAACTTCAATATGTTTTGTCCTTGAGTGCATGACAGGATTCTTTATGATGTTAATAGCATTTTAGTTGTCACACTTTATTGGTATTTCTTTCATCTCAACCTCAAGATCTTCAAGTTGCTGCTTCATCCATATAACTTGGGCACAACAGTTACCAGTTACAACATATTCAGCTTCTGTAGTGCATAGAGCCACACTGTTTTGCTTCTTACTAAACCATGACACCAGTGATCCTCCAAAGAACTGACATGTTCCATTGTGCTTCTTCTGTCAGTTTTGGATCCAGCAAAGTCAATATCAGTGTATCCAATGAGATCTTCACCATTACCCTTTGGATACCAAAGTCCTATTTGTGAAGTTCCAATTAAATTTCTGAAGATGCATTTCACAGTAGTTGCATGGATTTCTTTGGGATATGATTAGAACCTTGCACACATACAGACACTGAACATGATGTCAGGTCTGCTGGCAGTTAGGTATAGCAGAGATCCAATCATTCTTCTGTATTGGGTTATGTCAAAGGTTTTTCGTCCTTCATCCATGTCAAGCTTAGTTGCAGTAGCCATAGGAGTTCCCACTAGCTTGGCTTTTTCCATGCCAAACTTTTTAGCAGCTCTTTCAGATATTTTGATTGGTTAAGGAAGACACCATCATCACATTGCTTAATTTGCAGTCCAAGGAAGAAGTTAAGCTCACCCATCATTGACATTTCGAACTCACCTTGCATTAGCTTAGAGAAATTCTTGCAAAGAGATTCATTAGTAGCATCAAATATAATATCATCAACATAAATTTGAACAATAAGTAAATCTTTATTTTCTTTCTTAGTGAAAAAAGTAGTGTCTACTTTTCCTCTATTGAATCCCTTTTCAGTTAGAAAGTTGCTTAGTCTTTCATACCATACTCTAGGAGCTTGTTTTAAATCGTAAAGGGCTTTCTTTAGTTTATAAACATGGTTTGGTTTTGTAGAATCCTCAAAGCCTGGAGGTTGATCTACATAAACTTCTTTCATGATATATCTATTCAGAAAAGCACTTTTCACATCCATTTGATATAACATTATGTTTTTCATGCATGCATATGCTAATAGGATTCTAATTGCTTCTAATCTAGCAACTGGAGCAAAAGTTTCTTCAAAATCAATGCCTTCTTCTTGATTATATTCTTTGGCAACCAGTCTTTCTTTATTTGTTATTATTATTCCAGATTCATCAAGTTTATTTCTGAAGACCCATTTAGTGCCTATGATAGGGTGATTTTTAGGTCTAGGCACTAAATCCCAAACTTGATTTCTTTCAAATTGATTTAATTCATCTTGTATGGCCAGAATCCAATATTCATCAGTTAAGGCTTCTTCAGTACACTTAGATTCAATTTGAGAAATGAAAGCACAATTGATAATCTGGTCTCTTAGTTGTTTTCTAGTTTTAACTTTCTCTTGAACATCCTTAATCACTTGATCAACAGAATGATTCCTTTAATATCTCCAAGCCATGAGAAGTTCTTGAGATATATCTTCATTATTCTCATCCTCAGAGTCTTTCTCCTGAATATCTTCCTTTATGTTAATGGATTCAGATATTTTTGGAGATTCAGTTTTACCTTCTTTAGAAATATCTAAGTTCTTAAAATTAGAAATAAGATCATCTTCATCGGTAACATGCTTGGAAACTGTTTCATTTTCAATAAACACAACATGCACAGATTCCTCTACAGATTTAGTCTTCTTATTAAAAATTCTATATTCTTTACTCCTACTAGAATAGCCTAGAAATATACCTTCATCAGATTTGACATCAAACTTACCCAGATTCTCCTTTCCATTGTTGTGGATGAAACATTTACAACCGAACACATGTAGATGTGAAAGGTTTGGATTCCTTCCTTTGTACGGCTCATAAGGAGTCTTCCCCAGAATTAGTCTGATGTAGGCTCTGTTATGATATAACTTGCTGTGTTTACTGCATCAGCCCAGAATACTTGAGAGAGTTCCTTTTCATTTAACATTGCTCTTGCCATCTCTCCAATTGTTCAATTCTTTCTTTCCACCACTCCATTCTGCTGAGGAGTTCTTGGGACTGAGAAGTTATGATCAATTTCATGTTCATCACAGTACTCCAAAAAGCATGAATTTTCAAACTCTCCTCCATGGTCAGACCTGATAGATACAATAGAAATACCCTTCTCATTTTGCACTTTCTTAGCTAAGGTTACAAATGCTTCAAAGGTTTCACTCTTAGAGGAAAGAAATAAAGTCCAAGTAAATCTAGAGTAATCATCCACAATCACAAGAACATATAAATTTCCATCAATGCTTTTTTACTTTAGATGGACCAATCAAATCCATATGCAATAGTTACAGTGGTTTAGAAGTGGTGACTACATTTTTAGATTTAAAAGATGATTTAGTTTGTTTTCCCTTAAGACATGCATCACACTCTTTATCTTTTTTGAAAGAGATTTTTGGTAATCGAGTAACTAACTCAATCTTAACCAGTTTTGACAGTTGGTTCATGTTCACATGTGCTAATCTTCTATGTCACAGCCAACTATCATTATTCTGACTAATCAAACAAATAAAATCTAAGGAAGAAAGTTCATCAAGATCAATAGTATAGCAGTTACCATCCCTTTGAGCCTTGAGGATTACTTTGTAATCACTTTTTTGGATGACCAGGCAAAATTTTAAGTCAAACAGTACCCAGTTGCCTTTGTCACATGTCTGACTCACACTGAGCAGATTGTGATTGAGACCAATTACAAACAGTACCTCTTCAATAGATGTCTATGGATTCTTGCCCATAATTCCAATTCCAACTATTTTGCAGTATTGATCACCTCTAAAGGTTACCTTTCCTCCCTTTTTGTCTCTAAGGGTGATGAACTTCTCCTTGTCACCAGTCATGTGACTTGAGTAGGCACTGTTCATATACCATTTGTTGCTCTTTCTTGCTTTAAGACAGATCTGCAAAATAGAGTTCAAAGTTTCCTTTTAGGTACCCAAATTTGATTAGGTCCTTTTCTGTCAGTGCATTTTCCCTAGATACAAGTGTATCTTTGGGAACCCATTTTACCTTCCTATCAAGTCCATTTTTCTTCAATGCACATGAACTGGAGATATGTCCCTTCTTGTTACAAAAGTGATAGGTGGTGAAAGGGCTGCTAGATTGTGATGCAGGGAGAAAACAATGCAAATAATATTTTTGTTTCCCATATTTTGGTTGATCATAGGATTCAATGCGATTTAAAGTATGATCCTTCTTTTTATGCCCATTAGCATGTACAAAATGCCTCAAATACAGATTTTGATTTTTCTTTTTAATCCTTTCTTTTACTGCGCAAGGATCATAGCCAAGTCCAGCCTTTCCTTGTGTGATTCTCTGGCTTCCCATTAAAGCAAACAACATATCTTTGCTCTTAGTAAGTCTAGCCATTCCTTTTAGTAGATAGTCATTAGTTTGCTTTAATTCAATACATGATGTACAGCAAGCAGATTAAGACTTATGCATAGATGTAATGTCAGAGCTATTACACTGAGATTCTAGCTTATTAATTCTTTTCTTAGCATGTTTCAGTTCTTTAGCACTCTTAATAAATTTATCACGCAGTTTATGAAATGCATCAAGTAATTCAGAATAGGAAGGTTCAGATTCGTATACCTCATCCTCATGATCACTGATGGATGGATCTTGAGTTTCTTCAGATGCAAGTGCCATCAAGCAGATATTAGCAATTTCCTCTTCTTCATCTACGTTGTTGTCCCAGATTGATGAGATGTATGCCCTCCTCTTCTTGCTCTTATCAGCAGTTTTCTTTTCATTTTCTTGCTTTTTTAGGAATAGTGGACAATCTCATTTGATGTGCCCTTGTTTTTTGAATTCGTAGCAGGTGATAGATTCTTTTCCATCTTTCTTGTTGTCTGATCTGCTCCTTTCTTGAAGAATCTTTTGTTTCTTTTCTTGTTGTAGAATCTTCCAAATTTTCTGACCATCATAGCCAGAGTTTCTTCATCTAGTTCATCTCCATCATTAGAGCAAGACCTTTCTTTTTCCAGTCATGTCCTGCTTCCTTGAGAGCCTTCATCTTTCCCTCATATTCTTCAAGACTACCGAAGAGGGCTGTGACTGAGGCCATTAATTCTCTTATGGCTTCCTCTATCACTGTTACTTTGGGTTGCCATTCCAGAGGAAAAGCTCTAAGGATTTTTCTCACATTTTCTGGCTGGGTGTATTCTTTGCCAAGGCTTTTCAATTGATTCACAATAAGGGTGAATCTCTTTTGCAGCTCTTTGATGCTCTCTCCTTCTATCATTCTAAAGTTTTCGTACTCACCAATGCAGGAGTTCAGTTTGTTTTCTCTTACTCCACTGGTTCCTTCATGAGCGATTTCTAAGGTGCCCCACATACCTTTGGCTGTGGAACATTGTGACACTCTATAGAATTCATCTTGGTTAAATGCACTAACCAGGTAGTGTTTTTCCTTAAAATTAAGCAAGACTCTTCTCCTGTCTTCCTCATTCCATTCGTCCTCTGGCTTCTCCTTGTATTTTCCATCATCTTGCAGCTTCATTGGGATAAATTCTCCCTTCTGGATGACAGACCAAATGTCTAGATCAATAGACTGGAGATAGATCTGCATTCTCATCTTCCAATATCCATAGTATTCTCCATTAAAACCAGGTGGTCTATTTGTGTTGTTTCCCTCAGGTAGTAAGCTTTCTCCAAAGTCAGCCATTGAATTTCCCGGACTGTTAAATCCTTTGTTTGGGAATCCGAGCTCTGATACCACTTGTTAGATAAGCTAGCTTCCCAAGAGGGGGTGAATTGGGAAGATCAAAATTTTCTGCAAAAATCAAGCGTATAATGAAGACAAACAATACTGTAAAACAGAGTACAATATAATAGCAATGTAAGAGCAGTAAAGGAGAAGGATTGACACAGATATTTATCCTGGTTCGGTCTCTCTATCTTGACCTACGTCCAGTCCCTAAGCAACTACTTGAGATTTTTAGCTATCCTGCAAGAATTCAGTGGGCTTTTTGTAATTACCTCAGTACAGCTTTGATGCTCTGTTCTTAGAGCTTATAAGTTCTCTTTCTGCACTCTAGCCAAGTGCTTCCCAAATCTCTTGTGATACACCCTCACAAGAAAATCTTTCTTCCAGATGAAGATAAGATTGATTACAAAGAATGAACTCTTTAATTTAGGGTGTATATGAAAGTTTAAGTGCAGAAGACTAAAGTATGAGAGTAAAAGACTTTGAGTTGAGAATTTGACAGAGTTTCAGTATATAAAATGTTAAAATCGTTACCCACAGCTTCAAATGATATTATATTTCTAGATTTCGGTCTTAACTATATTGTAGAGATAAAATCTAACCATTGGAGAAGTTACCTAACGGTTACTCTGAAAAACTATCCGTTCACCAACCGCATTTAATGCTTCTGACAATCAAAATTCAAATTTTGCCTGGTTAACAGACGAATTTCGCAAAGACCAAAAGTTAAAGACTTCAACGTTAAATTTCAAAGTTCGTCTGTTGTAAAGCAAAGTTTGAATTTTCATCATTGAGAAATTTTTCTGTGTTGGAACATACGAATTTTCAAGTTAAAAAGATCTTCTTAAAAGTGTGAACAATAGTCCCAAATTGCTACAGTGCCTTCGAAGTTCGAATTTTGGTGCCCAAAATTCGTCTGTCAGTGGGCAGCTCAATGAGGCAGAATAGTTCATCTTTTCAAAATTCAAATTTTTAAGATTCAAAGTTCGTCTATCAGAGAGAACTCTTATCAGACTTAGTTCAAAATGCGAATTTCTAAATACCAATATTCGTATGACAACAGATTGTCGTAATAGACTTGCAAGCTTTGTTTCTGAAATTCGAATTTTCAATATCAAAGTTCGTCTGTCAATCTTGGAACTCTTTTTAAACTTTGTTTTCATATGAACTTTGACATATCCTCAGACGAATTTTTCATTTTTCATGAATTGTGTTTTGTCAAAAATTTTAATTTTCAAAAGCTGAAGTTCATCTGTCAGAGAAGGCTCTTATCAGACTTGTTTCAAAATTTGAATTTTCGCAGTCAAAGTTCATCCGTCAGAGAAAGTTCTTTTCAGACTTGTTCATTTCAATTCAAAATTCGAATTTCCAAAGTCAATGTTCGAATTTTTAAAATAACATATCAGTATTAACCTTTCAAACTTCGTCTGTTGATGGATGATTTTCAAATATTCTATGAATTAACATAGAATCATAGTTTTAAAATATCTTTTTGTCAATTCAAAGTCTTTTACTCAATTTAAAAACTGTTAGAGATTTTACATCTATTATTGTGCTAGTTTTTCTTGAATTTCTTCACTTGAGATCTTTTGTGCACCTTCGATATCTTCTCTCCAAGCTCTTGAAGGTTGGTTTGGAATCATCAAAGCTCTTAAAGGTTGTTGGACAACTCGAGAAGTTCGTGGAATCCGCATATGTAATATTGACACTTGAGGTAATCGGGTGTTTGTTTGTATTGTATAATAGTATATATAATTGTGTATATATGCATGTTTCTTTCATACCACGATATAGATGTGTTTGCGTGTACTGTTTTCTATATATCGTGATATACACACAGCTAGATGATGATTATGATGACTATGATGATTATGAAGATGATTAGAGATGATGATGTTGATGTGACATGACATGATGCATGCATGACATTGTGACATATGATGATGATGATGATTATATGATGATGTGAGCATCACCACATGGCATTGTGAGATTGTGACATATGGTGGATTGGGTGGTGATGATGATACAATATGATATACGATGATATGAAATATGATGATATGAGATTTGATTAGGAAGGATAAGAATGGGATCCTTGTCACTAAATCCTCCCCTATGGCCATGGGAGCTAGGCGGCAGTAGACTGCACCTTCCCTAAATCACCACCCATTCAAGGTGGTCCAGGGAAAGGAGAGCCACGGTCTGAGCACTAGTGTAACCTTTGGTCAGGTTGCATTAGTGTAAGGTGAGCTTGGTGATGGCCTGGAATCAGACTTCACCGACTGTTGGAAGGGAATTACCTATATGAAATATCCTATTATAACGATAGCACATGGTTCTAACTGTGTGTTAGGGAGACACGCATTCCATTCATTTCACATTGCATTCATGAATTGTATAAGATATGTGTATATGTGTGTGTGTGTGTGTGTGTGTGTGTGGTTGTTCCCGGTTACTGAGACATTGTCTCACACCCCTCTCCCATAAACTAACCTTTCAGGTGACGGTTCTGGCCCTAGTTTTGAGAAGCCGAGGGAGTAGCATTGGACGTGGAAATACTAGGTCTATGTAATATATATATATATATGTGTTTTGGATATGTATCTTGTGCTAAGGAGGATAAAAGGTTTTGTAATGAATGTATGATATAGTTATGGATTGTATGGATGGATGTTGTATGTATAGTTATGTATGTGGAATTGTGTACATTGTATTGTGGCCAAAACGGTGCCAGGGCTCTAGAATCTTCATACGGAGTTAGATTGAGATGAAGTTAGTGTCTTTGGATAGATTGGGACTAGATTAACTTGTAGGAGTTGGAATCAAGTTAATCGGAGGTCAGAGCATAAAGTTATGATCATCGGAAGTTCGCCCCGGTGGTTAAAGTTTGTTGGTATAGAAAACCAGCGTGGGGCGCTGCGATGCTACGAAGTCCAGTAGCGTGATGAGACAAGGGAGGTTTGGAGCCGTAGCGGTACTGTAGCGGCCGCAGCCGCAGCCCAGCTTTTGGTGTTGTTTGGTTCGTTTCACCTGTCCCGAAGTTTTGGGAAGTTGTTTTAAGACATTTGAGTTGTGTTTGATTAGTTTTTGTAGGTTTTGGTCAAGTCTGGAGGTAATTAGGTGTAGGTTGTTACATCTAGTACTCATACTATAAGTTTTGGTAGTCAAGATGTCATGTAATGGCATATCAAAGGATAACATGTTCTTTATGTAAGCAAGATAATCATGATACAATCACATTTAAACTCCCATCCATTGATATGGTCTACCCTGTTAGCAAGGCTGACTTCCCAAGAGGGGGGGTGAATTGGGAAGATTGAAATTTTTCTGCACAAAGTGAAGTGGGTGAAAATATCACAGTGTAATGAAAATAGCGAGTAAAACAGAGCAAGCTGATAAGTAAGGATAAGGGGAGGAAGACTCAGTGATTTATCCTGGTTCGGTCTATTCACTTGACCTACGTCCAGTCCCCAAGACAACTCTTGAGATTTATCCACTATCCAGCAAGAATTTCAACGGACTTCTTGCTAATGCCACAGTACACGAGTATGCTCTGTTCTTGAGCTCTCTCAAACTCTCTAAGCACTTTCTCTATGTGCTTCCCAATCCCCTTGTGAATTCCCCTCACAAGTAATCTTTCTTCCAGATGAAGAGTAGATTATTTACAAATGCATAACTCTCTTGAATAGAGTAGATATGAAGGTTGAAGTACAGATAATGAAGTTGAAAGGGTAAAAGCTTTTGAAAAGAAGATTCAGCAGAAATTCGGTATATACAAGTTTGATTCGTTACCCATAACTTCAAATGATGTTATATTTATAGTTTTAGTTCTCAAATGTCCGTTAGAGACTAAATCTATCCGTTGGGGAAGTTATCCAACGGTTACTCTGAAAAACTATCCATTTACCAACCGTATTTAATGTTTCTGACACACTGACATTCGAATTTTGGTTGGTCAACAGACGAATTTCGAAGGGACTGAAGGTTAAAGCTTCCAACATTAAAATATGAAGTTCGTCTGTCCATAGAGTGAAATTCGAATTTTGAAACTTATAGAATATTTTCACAATGTGACATACGAATTTTCACGAAGAAAGTTTTTCTGTAAATCGTGAACAGTGTTTTCAATTTTCTACAGTACCCTCGAAATTCGAATTTTGGATGCCCAAAATTCGTCTGTCCATTGAACGTTCAGAGAGACACAGTAGATAACTTTCTCCGAAATTCAAATTTTGACAGAGTGAAATTTGTCTGTCAGAGACCAGTTTTGAAACTTAATTTATTCTTGATCTCAGTTGAACTTTAACATTGTCTCAGACGAATTTCTTCTGTTTTCTCAAGTTGTGTTTTGTCTGAAATTCGAATCTTGAAAGAGTGAAATTCGAATGTCACAAAGAAGCTCCTTTCAGACTTATATGAAAATTCGAATGTTGTAAAGTCAAAGTTCGTCTGTCAGAGAGCATTTTTCAAACTCAATTTCTTCTTGATTTCAGATGAACTTTAACATAGTTTCAGACGAATTTCTTTTATTTTCACAAATTGCATTTTGTCTGAAATTCGAACTTTGAAACTGTGAAGTTCGTCTGTCACTAAAAGGCTTCTTTCAGACTTGATGAAAGTTTGAATTTTGAATAACCAAAATTCGTCTGTCAGAGAGACATCTCTTCAGACTTATTCAGTTTTAACTCGAAATTCGAATTTCCAAAGGCAAAGTTCGAATTTCCAACTTGACAGTTCAGTTTAAACTTTCAAACTTCGTCTGTTTGTGAGTATTTTTCAAATAAATAAGGATTTAATTTCAAATCAAGGTTTGAAAACATCTTTTTCTCAAATCAAAATCTTTTACCCAATCAAAACAAAAACTAAAGATCCTACAAAAGATCTAACAGCAAATACTCAGAAAATCTTCACTTGAAACAACTTTGATCTCCTTTAATATCTTTAATCCAAGCCCTTGAGTGTTGGTTTGTAATCATCAAAACTCTTGATTCAACATACCCTTCTGCAACCTCTTTTTAATATATAGTTTAGATAAATTATTCCTCATTTTATAACATTCCTATGCCATAGTTTAGAGACTAATGAGTGATACAATTTTACTAAATTGTCCTTATCTAAATCTTCTCTTCTTCATTAATTAATAACAATATTAAGGGCTTATTAGTGATAGAATTGAAAAAAATAATTTGTGTTTTCATATTATAAAACAATAGTTAAAATGGAATTAAAAAAAATGCTAAAGCGATAATTAAAAGAATACAGAGGGAGTACCTCATACGTGTTCCTACTAATGATGAACTTTTGTCTTATCTTCTTCTTTCCCTTGGATCTCTAAATTTGCCCCTAAAATAAAGAATTGACTTGCTAAGTATTTTGATATGAAAACAGAATTTTTTTTTCCTTGAAAGATGTGATGGGGAAAACTTAGTATATACAAAAATGGGCTTAAGATCCCATAATATCATGAAGGATCAAGTTTCCAACGAAATCTTGAGCAGTTCTCTCTGCAGGTTTGATGAACCATTATAGGATTAATAGAGCCATCGTGATAAGTTCAGTATCCAATCATCATGAGGGGGAGTCCAAGGGGTAATATCGTTATAAATAGTGCAATTTATTTTTTATATTCCATGTAATGGATGAAAAATATGTCTAATATTTATATAATAAATTTTACAGCAAATCACATTGGTCACAAATTATAAACTGTTTAACTCATTTCTTAAATTTTGTATAATACTTGAAAAAATAAGCTAGTTTTATCTCAATAGAGAAACAAAGGATATAGTAAATAAGTCTTTTATAACAAACCGATTTGCCGGGAAAAAAAAAAGATACAACTTCATGATATGTTTCATTGAAAATTTTTAAAATTTCAAGTTGCTGGTCTAAAAAGATTTTAATTTGGTTTCATGAGTGAAGAAAGATAATTTAATAGTAAAAAACATACATTTAAGTAATAATTATAAGAAAATTAATTTGATATATTCGATGAACACTATCACTCATTTCTTGGAATTAGTAAGATGCATGAAAAAACATATGTATCTGGTTCTTTTGTAAATTTATAAAGCATAGATGATATCATTCTCTGGTTGTAAATAAAAATAATTATGCAAAAACGCAATGGATGAGTCATCCATACTCTTATTTCTCATATCAACTGAGAACCAAACGTTGTGGCTGATTATTTGTCTCACATAGCCATTTGTAATATATATATATATATATATATATATTCTTTTCTTTTGACAAGAACTAGGGTATCCTCTGCTGCTTAATAGTCAACAATTGATCCCTTTAAAGTTAGAGATTACCAAAATATACTTTTATCTTTTCCAATAAAATATTTTTTATACATATAATAATAAATTTATTCTGACTTTTCTTGCTTGGGCTTTCAATGGTCTTGGGGTCTATGTTCTTTAAAGATGCTAATGGACTTCAGTTCTCAACAAGTCTGATTAATTAACTCTTTTTTAGGCTTGCCCTCTTTCTTTGATTTAAGAAAAAAAATTGTAGTTTAGTGAAATATCATTAATTATCTATGCCTTGTTATGTAGATACAAGCGAACAGTAGTTTATCAGTTTTGTTTGAACCAAATCGAACCTACCTCATCTAATTTTTTATTTGTTTGTTTCCCCTTCTATTGATTATTTTAGACTTTCTCGTAATTTGTCACTACATAACTGTTTTTTTTTATAAAATTATGCAATTAAGTTATTAAAAATCAAATCAGTCATTTAACTAGTTAAGGTATCAGTTTAAAGTTTAATGATTAAATCTTGATCTTATCATTATTGAATCAATTATAATTAAATTAGTATAATTTTAATTATATATTAACTATTTTAAAAGAATAAGATAAAAAATAATAACAAAAATGTGTAAAAAATTGATTTCAAATAAAAGTAACAATAAACATAAAAAAAATTAAAGTGGATAAATATTAGAAATAAAAACATAAATTTAAAAAAGTTAATAAATATTTTTTAATTAATAAATAAAATAATTATAAGACATAAGATATTTATAATTAATAAATAATTAAATTTTTTAAATATATTATATATTTAATTTTTAATCATGTATATAAAAAAAATTTATTTAGATTGACAAAACCTACTTTAACGTCGTGCCTCAAATAAATACAAATGTACAATCAGCAATAAATATTGATAATTTAAAAAATACGTTGGGTAATATAAATATTTATTTTATTATATAGTATATCTATGCACACACACCTCATCTATTCCAGTACGTTATAGGCCTGCTGAGTAGAATTTTAAAAAAGATTTTCTGTGCTCTTGGAACTTACATATTGGGCTTCTCAAAGCACAAGGTGGGCCCTTCTGTGAAGAAAACACAGTACGGGGAGCCGTGAGCTTTGTTCGCCACGTGCTTTATCACAAAGGTAATAACAAAATGATAAGTAAGTATCATTCCCTCCCAAATTTATATTAAAAATATCAAGTATTAGATTTTATATTTTTTATTAATTTGAGTAAAACAGTAATATGATTACATCTAAAAGAATTATCAACTACTAAAAGAACGTAGTTAATTGAAATTTTGATTAAGAACTACTTTGTTGTAATTGAGGTCTAAGTTATTTCTTTCTTTTATACTTTATATTTGTTCTTAATGGTTAATCATGCTAACTAAGGGTTCTATAATACTTAAAAGTCCTCTTTTAAGACTCCTAATAGATATATAACCTAATTAACTAATTAATTAAGCCCATGATTACAATCCCAATCCTAGAATGACTATGCGAGATTAGTGAGTGTATTTCTAACTCACCAACAAAACTCTCAACTCAACACTGTGAGTATTAAGGGCTTGTTTGGTTCTATTTTTAAAAATAGTTTTTCTATTTTTAAAAACAAAAAAATAAAAAAATTTGTTTGGTAAACCTGTTTTTATAAACCGTTCTGAGAAATAAAAAAATAAAAGAATAGAAAACTCAGAACAACTTTTAGGTGTTTTGTAGTTTTTGTTCTGGAAAACACAGGAAAATGTGAAAAACACACACCTCATTAATGATAAAGTTATAAATTTTGAATAATTCATGTATTACTCACTAGTTATGATTTTGAGAACAATTATTCAAACAGATTTTTTTATTTTCTTATTTTCAAAACTTATTCTCAAAAACAGTTTTATAAAACTGTTTTGAGAACAATGAAATAGAAAGCATTATCAAACAGACCCTAAGTTCCCACATAGTTTAACTCAAGTTCTACACACAATCAAGCTCTCTCAAGTATTAATCAAATTAACCCAATAAACTTGTTGGAGGTCAATCAATAAAAAGCATTAAGTATGGAGAAAAACCAACATAATCATATCATTAATCATAAATATAAAGGAAAACAAGTATCTAATCCATACAAAAAATCAAAATAATTCTATGAATACTTATTTAACCACTCATATCTACAATAAAGTCATAAATACACAAGATAAATGGACCCATAAAAGAATACAAGAAAAGGAATAGAAGGAGAAGAGATGAAACCAGGGAAAAAGCTCAATCTCTTGAATTCTTCACACCAAAACTTGAATCTCTATCTCCAAGAGTAAACCCTAGCACAAAAAACCACCCAAAATACTTCCAAAGTGTCCAGAATGCAGTTGAAGACGAAGGGACTAGAATTTATTTATAAACCTTCAAGCTATGCTGCCTAATTGAAACTCTATGTTTTGGCTGTCAGAGTATGGCGCTATGGAGGGCCTAATTTGCACCGCGGCTTGAGCTAATTCTAAGTAAAAATTTTGCCTTCCACGCTGCGGCGATACTAGTTCGTCACAGTGTCCTCTACTTCTATTGCTAGCTCTTGTTTTTGTTGGTCTAGGTGCATGTCTCTCTTCTTCCTCTAGCTCTTTAGCTCTGAAAGAATTCTTGAGTAGCTTCAATCTTCTTCAAAGAGAGCCTACATAAAGATGGAAATTCATAAATTACCAAGGGATCCAATTTAGAACAAAATACTACACAATAAGATATAAATATACTATCATGCACTATTAGAGTTTAGAATGCATATTTTCTAATTTGAGTATCTAATATGTATAATTGTGTATCAAATGCATGTATAACTTAAAGAAAATGTACTGAAAAGATGTAATTTAGGTTAGTTAAAAAGGTTTTATTCATTAAATGGATATTTATATAAGTCTTTTAAACTATCCATTACAGCTCAATTATTTTGATTTAGAAGGAAATTTGTGTACAATTTGCCTACAATAATTTATGATGCTCTATTCTGTACCACTTATGGATTTTTTTTAAATGATACTTTTCTAACATAATATTGTTGTTTCAGGTCTAGTCAAAGCAGCCAGTCACAGATTTAAGCTTCATCTGAAATTACTTGTAACATAATGACGGTTTTTGGTCTAATTTCATGATTGGAGCTGTGTAAATTTGATTCTTTTGTTGATCAAGGGAGTACATGGAATTTATATTCAATTTATTATTTCCTTCTACATAGATATAGTATATTTATTGGCCCCCAAAGGATAAATAGAATATGGTTGACATAAGAACTCATACGATGGTAAATGTTTGATGCTTTCTCTTTTCAACTTGTAACATTTAAATTTTTATGATTTGTTTGAATTCTGATTTAAAGATTAATTGCATAATTAGAATTAAAAGAGTTTAAATATCTTATGTGAATCAAACTAGGGACTAAATTGTAAAAGATGATCAGGAACTAAAGTGCAAAGGAAGTTTGATGGCATAATTGTAAATATTAATTATTAGCAAAAAGACAAAAAGGGGGACATAAATATCATTTCCTTAAACAAATTATTTGTTCAATATTTGCTAAGCCTAATTATAGAAGATGATTCAAGAAAATCATCATAAGAAATTATACTCTAATAAGTAAAATAAAAAAATAGATATATTGGGTAGAAAATTAATCCAAAGTTACATAATCTGTAAATTAATAAAAATTAAAAAATAAATCTGGATTAAGAAACTCAGATATATTATAACATAAAAAGAGATACTAGATTTTTTTGTAAAATTTAAATAGTCATAGAATTGGTCAAATGGATATTGGGCCAAAATCGGAGTTCGGACCCAGTAAGACTGCACCGGTTTCTTAATGAGTCAAGAGTACTATTCATGGAGGCTCAGTAAAGGTGTAGAAAACCCTAATAGGCCAAGGATGATTTTTGGAGGCCCAGAAGTATTATTGACAAAAATAGTTCAAACCAAATCAAGACAGGATTAAAGGCCCAATAAGCCATATTCACCCAATTTCCAAACTAATTAAATTATAAGTGATACAGTAGGTTATGAAAAAAATCAAGAATAAGTCCAAAATAATTTTAGAAGATTTATAATAATTATCCATGCAGAGAGGTTACAAGAAAAATTAACCAGGACTAATTTTATCGGTATTCTCGGTTATAGCCCCAATATGGTAAAATTTTTTTCTAAAATAAATTATATGGGCTTAGAAATGATTAATTAAGGTTATAATGAGTTTGAAATTCATATTTTAAATATATTTATGCATGAAAAATTTTACCGGATAAAATTTACATAATTAGAACCCAAAAACCCGATATATATTAAAATTGGGCCAATAATTAAATAATTTAAACCCAAATAATTAAAGGCATCATTTTGGGCTGATTTTGGCCTCAAAATGGCGTGCAAATAAGAAGAAAAAGGAGTGAAGAAGAATAAATCACCATGCATGATACTATGTAAAAGATTAGGTGTCAATATTGAAAGCTTGGATGAAGTAAGCTTATGTAAGCATGATGATGCAATATTTGCCTTAATTGGAGAGTAAAATGGCATCCAAATTAATGACAAGAGAGGAAAAATTAATTAGATACCAATTAGGTGAAGAAATTAGGTGTATAAAGGAGAAAAGAGATGATATAGTACAATTTTTAGTCCTTGGATTAAAATTAAATCCAATTGATGGAGTTACTTCTTACTGCCTATAAATAAAGTCTTTCTCCCCTCCATTCTTCACACGAAATTCAAAAAGTTCATCATATATTAGTGAAAGAGTGAGTTATAGAGAGGAGGAGAGGAAGGTTTGTAAGTTGAAGGCAACATCTTTTTTCCTTTTCTTACATTTTATTTCTAAATGGTTGTTTAGATCATGTATTTCTATGATTGGTAGGTAGAAAACATGTTTATGTTATGAATATGATGATAATATTGGATCAAAATGGTGAAAGAATAATGAACATGCTATAAATTTTGCATGAACAAGCATGAATATGTGAAGAACATGATGAATATGCTAAAAGATGCCTTTTGATCTTAAATGTTACCATGTCAAAATGAAATCATGTTTCTTGTAATTATTTTTAAATATTATGCTAAGAATGAGATTATGATGTTATTGAGATTTTCTTAAATCTCACCCCATCAAATATCTAACTATGATTAGGTCCAAATCATGTGAAAGATAAAGAGATAAAGGAGGATTCGTGAAGAAATGTTAAGAAATAGAAAGAATATTTTGGATGCTTATGTAATAATATCAAAGTTCAATGACATTTTATGTTATAATTATGTAAATTACGTGTAATTCCTGGACACTAAATAAAAGTCTGTTTTGAATCAATTATATATATATATATTATATGACTACTATTGAAAAAAATAACATTATGGAATTTTATGGAATGAAATTTGGAAAAATTAGGGTAAAAATTGTAAGTAAATTCACGAAATTTACTGTAGTAATTTGCCCAATGCAATTCCAAATTAATTTTTGTTCCTTATAGAGTATTTTAAGAGATGAATTTAGCAATTTGAACCATCCTTAAACAATTTTTCTAGAATTAGTTATGATTTTTCAAAGTTCAGCCAAATTATTATAGTTACCAAATTAATAGTGACTTTTGATAATTTTTAAAATTTTTCGATTTTGGCCCAAATTTGCTTCCAAATGCATCCAATTGGAACCCAAATCACTAAAGATGAATGGTAATGATTCCTAAAGTTAAGGTTTGACATTTTGGTATCAAAGCATAAAATTCAGGTAAGGACAACCCGAGACTTATAGCTTAAGAAAGTATTTGGTTGTATAGTTAGGATTCATAATGTGAGTTATTGTTTCAAGGACAGGATATATGTCTTCTAGCAGTAACACTCCTATCTCTAATTACAATGGTTGGATTGAAGAATCATCTGAATCCACAGAGGAAACTTCTTGTCCCATGAATGATAATGTAGTAACAAATCTCAATTGGGATGTACTGGAAGTTGAAAATCTAACAGATCAGGATTTAAACGACTATCCTAAGCTGCCAGAAGATATGGAAATGGAAGAAGAAGAAGATAAATAAGGATAAGAGGAACCTCCTTTTTATTATGATATAGAAAGTATCTGAGGTGGTCCATCAAACGAATCTTCGTACATAGGACATATGTACCAAGATTGGTCCGATGGACCACCTCAGATTACTTTTTGTATCATAATAAAAAGGAGGTTCATTTCTATCTATATTATTTAGTTCTTCAAGATATGATTGTGGTTCTAGCATGTCCTTATCTAGTGCTTCATTATTCTGATATGTTGATTCCATCTCAAGAACTATCTGATCCATTTCATTTTCTTCCTCTTTTCCTTCTTTATCTTCTTCTCCTTTCATTTCCATATCTTCTGAGAGCTCAGGCTAGTCCTCTAAATACTCATCTATTAAATTTTTAACTTCCAGTACATCCCAATTGAGATTTGGTACTACATTACCATTCCTGAGACAAGAAGTTTCCTCTGTGGATTCAAATGATTCTTCAATCCACCCATTATAATTAGAGATAGGAGTGTTACTGCTAGAAGACATATTTCCTATCCTCCAAATAATAACTCATCATATCAATCCTAACTATACAACCAAATACTTTCTTAAGCCATAAGTTTCAGATTGTCCTTACCTGAATCTTACGCTCTGATACCAAAATGTCAAACCTTAATCTTATGAACCATTATTATTCATCTTTAGTGGTTTGGGTTCTAATTAGATGCATTTGGAAGCAAATTTGGGTCAAAATCGAAAAATTCCAAAAATTACCAAAAGTCACTATTCATTTGGTAACTATAGTAATTTAGCTGAATTTTGAAAAATCATAACTAATTCTAGAAAAATCATTTAAGGATGATTCAAATTGCTCAATTCATCTCTTAAAATACTCTATAAGGGAAAAATATTAATTTGGAATTGCATTGGGAAAATTACTACACTAAATTTTGTGAATTTACTTACAATTTTTGCCCTAATTTTTCCAAATTTCATTCCATAAAATTTCATAATACCATTTTTTCAATAGTAGTCATATAATATATATATATATATATAATTGATCCAAAACAGACTTTTATTCAGTGTCCAGGAGTTACACGTAATTTATATAATTATAACATAAAATGTCATTAAACTTTGATATTATTACATAAGCATCCAAAATATCCTTCCTATTTCTAAACATTTCTTCACGAATCCTTCTTTATCTCTTTGTTTTTCACATGATTTGGACCTAATCATGGTTAGATATTTGGTGGGGTGAGATTTAAGAAAATCTCAATAACATCATAATCTCATTCTTAGCATAATATTTAAAAATAATTGCAAGAAACATGATTTCATTTTGGCATGGTAACATTTAAGATCAAAAGGCATCTTTTAGCATGTTTATCATGTTCTTCACATATTCATGCTTGTTCATACAAAATTTATAGCATGTTCATCATTCTTTCACTATTTTGATCCAATATCATCATCATATTCATAACATAAACATGTTTTCTACCTACCAATCATAGAAATACAAGATCTAAACAATCATTTAGAAATAAAATGCAAGAAAAGGAAAAAGATATTACCTTAAACTTGCAAACCTGCCTCTTGTCTTCTCTTCCTTCTCTCTGTAACTCACTCTCTCATTAATATATGATGAAATTTTTGAATTTGGTGTGAAGAATGGAGGGGAGGAAGAGCTTATTTATAGGCAACAGAAAGCAACTCCATCTATTAGATTTAATTTTGATCCAAGGGCTAAAAATTGCACTACATCACCTATTTTCTCCTCCATACACCTAATTGGTATCTAATTAATTTTTCCTCTCTTGTCATCAATTTGGATGCCATTTTCTTCTCCAATTAAGGCAAATATTGCACCATTATGCTTACATATGCTTATTTCATTCAAGCATCCAATTTTGACACCTAATCTTTTACATAGTATCATGCATGGTGGTTTATTCTTCTCTACTCCTTTTTCTTCTTATTTGCACACCATTTTGAGGCCAAAATCAACCCATGATGATTCCTTTAATTATTTGGGTTTAAATCAGTTAATTCTTTGCCTAATTTTAACATATACTGGGTTTTCGTGCTCCGATTATGTAAATTTTGTCCAATAAAAATTTTCATGCATAAATATGTTTAAAATATGAATTTCAAACTCATTATAATCTTAATTAATCATTTCTAAGCCCATATAATTTATTTTAGAAAAATATTTTACTATATTGGGCTCTAGCTATAAACACTAATAAAATTAGTCTTCGTTAATTTTTCTTATAACCTCTCTGCATAAATAATTATTATAAGCCTTCTAAAATTATTTTGAACTTATTCTTGATTAATTCATAGTCCACTGGATCACATATAATATCCATTAGACGGATTCTATAGCTATTTAGATTTTATAGAAAAATCCAGTATCTCTTTTTATGCCATAATATATCTGAGTTTTCTGATTTAAACTTATTTTCTATTTCTTATTAATTTATAGATTATGTAACTTCGGGCCAATTTTCTACCCAATATATCTATTTTTTGGTTTTACTTATTAGAATATAATTTCTTATGATAATTTTTCTAAATCATCTCCTATAATAAGTCTTAGGCTTAGCAAATACCGAACAAATAATTTGTTTGAGGAAATCACATCTATGTCCCCCTTTTTGTAATTTTGCTAATAATTAATATTTACAATTATTTCATCTAACTTTCTTTATAATTTGATCCCTGATTATCTTTTACATTTTAGTCTTTGGTTTGATTTACATAAAATATTGAAACTCTTTTAATTCTAATTATGGAATTAATCTCTAAATCAGAATTCAAATAAATTATAAAAATTTAGATGTTACACAACTGATGAATGTACACATTAGTGTTTGTGATTTGAACTCCAATTAATTAAGTTTTGTACTTTCATCATTAATAATATGTTCTATAGGTTTTTGAGAACCGGTTTGCCCTTAAAAATTGGTGTGTTTGATATTATTTTTATTAATATATTGTTGTTAAAATGTAAGAAATATTTTTGTGTTTTGTTTTTATATTTTTTAATACAACATTTATTTAATTTTAGTGGATAACAAAAACTTTATTTATTTTTATATTTTATAATGAAATCATTTATTATATGCACTAGTTTGAAATATCATTTTAAAATTTTGATGTCCTTAGCTATTTTTAATTAATTAAATATATTGTTTATTTATGTTAAAATATGATTTATGATAGGTTGATTGTAAGTTTTCTATATTTTGCATAGAAAATGATACTTTTTAACAAAAAATTGTCATCATAAGAGAAACAATCTTTATCTAAATTGTAAGTTTTATGAATCAAACTTTTAACAACAATAAATTAAGATCAGTTTAAAATATTAGCCATCAGACCTAAAATTTATAAAATATATAATTTAACTTCTTTTGGCCAGATAATTTAATTCAGTCATTTAAAATATATTAAATTTTATATAAATTTCATATTTATATATTTTACTTTATGTGATAATATTTTGTATCTATTTGATGCCTCAGGACTCAGGACTCAGGTGATCCAATTTATTCCTCTAAAGTCCCTTTTTGGGTTTCCCTTTTTGAAAAAATCCCCATATTGTGCTCAGTGTATAGTAGTCTAATAAAATGAGTGACAAAAAGCAAGTGGACGAATGCATAAAAAAAAAGTGATGGGGAGCAATAAGGATCTGTTTAACAGTATTTTTTATTTTATTATTTTGAGAATACTTTTGTAAAATTGTTTTCGAGAATAAGTTTTGAAAACAAAAAAATAAAAAAATTTGTTTGAGTAATTATTCTCAAAATCATAACTAGTGAATGATAGATGAGTTATTCAAAATTTATAACTTTACCATTAATAAGGTAAATATTTCTCACATTTCCTTTTGTTTTTCAGAACAAAAACTACAAAACACGAGTTTTCTATTCTTTTATTTTTCTATTTTCCAGAATAGTTTCTAAAAAACAAGTTTATCAAATAAGTTTTCTGAGATTTTTTATTTCTGAAAATAAAAAAATTATTTCAAGAAACAGAATCAAACATGCCCTAAATGTTTATGATTTTGTTTTGTAAAGCATATGCACTTAAACAAGGTGAAATAAGTTCGTGTGTGCGCGTCTATATATATATATATATAGTGTCAATTGTAAAATAAGTAATCTAATGAAACTGTACATTGAGGGTGATGATGAAGGGTAAATTTGTGTAAAATTTTTAAATAATTATTAGTCAAATACTTTATATATGCCGACAACAAAACCTTTAAATATTTGCACATTGTAATTACACACCAAAACATAAATATATGCCAACGATAGTTGAGTTAAGTGATAAAGAACTCAATACCCCTTAAATAACGCCTCGAGTTTGAATCTTATGAATGGAAAAAATTATGTTGAAAGAATTACCCCTATTTAGTCTTGACAATACTTGAATCTAATCCAATTAGATAATTATATAAAAAACACAAATATATATAACTTCAAATATTTTATTATTAATTATTATTCAATTTCGTCATTATAAAATGCAACATTGGCAGTTTCTTTATGGTTTGCAAACATGAATCAAATTTTAATTTTTTGGAGACATGCATGGAGGTGCATTTTACCAAAACAGGTATATCAGGTGAAACAGAAAAATAAAAAATAAAAAATCTCTATTTCGGCATTAATTGACACTGATAACCTTGCACACACGTCTGCAAGATAAGCCGGTACCAAAATTGAAGAAATTGAATGCGCCATAAATTAATTGTGCCAAAATTGCAATCTTATACCAAATTGATTTTGCATTAATCTGTAATTAAACATCATATATAAGTCCAATGATATATTTCGTGATTTTCATCCTTTCAAGTTGGTAAAAAGATAAGCACTTAAATTAATGTTTGGTCAAAACGCTATTGTTGATGGACAATATGTTGTCTCTACTCCCATGGTGCATGTCAAGAGAGCCATTTGAAAAGTTTTATTATGTTACATTGGAAGCAATTAGTGTGGGAGACGTATGGATACAGGCTACACCAGGTGACTATTCATTTCTTTGTTTTTTTTTTTTTATAGCAAGTGACTATTCATTTCTAGCCACTCCCTAAACTTACATTTTGGTACCAATTTAATCAAACGAAAATGGTATATATATTTTAGTTGATTTACTTCTGAATATTACAGAACAAATTTAAATAGCTAGCGATAATAAATTGTTGAAACTTAAATATGTTAAATAATCCTATTAAGATTGATTCCAGAATTTTTATTTTATTTCGTTTTGGTCCTAAACAGTTTTAACAAATTTACATATTTGAAATGATGTTTAGATAAACAAATACTTTCCGTGATGATCATTTTCTAATCTACCATTGATTACTTGAATTTTTTCTTATATAGAATCTTTTGTTCCGTCCATATCCATCCTTTGTTTTGCAATTTAAATGTGTACTATGTTTTCATTACTTCATTTGGCTTCTTTGGACTATTTTCTTTTTGTTTATCATTTCTTACATTCGTTTTGATTTAGTACTTTGCTGATCATGTACTAAAAAATTGATTATGGTTAATTATTTCATGTGGTTTTTTCTTTTTAATAAAAAAGCAGTAGAGGAGGGCAATATGCTTGTTGATTCTGGGGTATATTACTCTAGGCTGCCAGAAGATTTATACTCTAGATTCGAAGCAGAACTCGCAGCACAACTCAACCGATTATACCAACGAATTGCTGACCCATATGATTTTTTCAGCCTTTGCTATTCAGTACAAATCATAGTGGATATTGAAGGTCAACCTGTACTGTTCCATTTTACTGATGCATCTGTGCATTTAGAGAATGACAATCTCTTTACCTATGTTGACCCGGGTGTAACATGCTTGAGTATACGACCAGCAATAGGAGGAAAGCATCCTGTCTATGGGGGCATTACTCAAATAAACTTCGTCATTGGGTATGACCATGAAAGTGAAAGAATTTATTTCGAGAGAGAAGATTGCACCAGGATCTGATGCGTCAATGAATTGCTTGTGTTTAGTCTCTTGAGTGTCCGTCCGCCTTTAAATTTCACTAATAAGTCACTCATGATGTCAAGGAAATCACGAAAGTAGAATGAAAATAAAGTACGAATTAAATATTAATTATGGTTAATATGTTAGTGGTGATTCTGGATGGATGCAGGAACGGCAGAATAGCTAGAACAAATACTCCCCTAAATATGAATTAACTCAATAATTACTCTATTTTGATTATTAACTAGAAATACTCCCATGCGTTACAATAAGCTATTGAAAATTTTTCCATGTACTATATTAAGAAAATTGGGCAGTTTCAAAATAAGTTCTTCTCTTTAATTAGTCATTTTTTATGTTCCCGTTTCGTCATCTTGCGGTGGCTTGATTTACAAAATAATTTCATTTAAGATCGATCTTAGAAACAATATATAAATTTCAAAAGAAATACAACATGAGTGTCCAATGACAATTACTACTTTGAGATTAAGAACTTTACATGACTAGGGTAATCATGATTTCTAACCTCTTTTGATAACTAAGGAAAAATCATTTTCTGGCTTAAAACCATCACTATGCCAGAAATGGGTTACATCAATGCCCAATAGTTGACGGTTATCAAAGAAGTGCTAGCATATGTGAGGCGAAAAATGAGAAATGGTCTTTGTTGGCAGTTCCATTGTGAATCGCCAATAAAGGGATAACCCTTTTAGGCATAGTGATCATTTTATTTGAGAGAATTGTAACATCCTTGCACTCTAAACTTACTTATTATGCATACTAAATGACATTTAAATGTTTAACGAGTATAAATAAATCATGAAGATGAGGGAAAACATTTAAACATTTAAGAACCATATCTTAGTATAAACTCCCTATTCATTTGGACATCTGTCATTTAAAAAATCATTTTATGTTGAAAGATTTTTTCTTTTTATTTAAGATTGACTCATTCAGGTTTCAATGGCTTGAAGAAGCAAAACCAATAGTATTTCTAAATCTGGGTAGCACTTAGAGGGGCCTCATGAACGTCTAAGACCATAAACAGAAGATAATGTCAAACACAAGAAGTAACCTAACATCATATTTATCATCAATATCATCATTCATCATATATATATATATCAATTAATATTATATAGATAGACACACTCTAAGTCACATTATTTTTTTATTATTAAAAATTAAATTATTCATAAGTTATTATATAGTACAATTTAATTTTTATATTTCTATATAATGCATACTTAGTATTATTGACAAGTAGTAAATAATATAGCTTATTTTTCATACTTCGTGCAGTGCAAGGAAGACCCACCTTGTTGTCCTTAAAATTTATAAATAGGGATTGTTACAATCACGTTGACATAAGTTTTAAGTTATTTATTTAAAATTGAACAAACTAAAAATTTAATTCCTCTCTTGAAGATCCATTAAGTATTAGCTTTTCGTTTGTCATACAAAATAAAATAAAATAAGTAATCACAATAATATAAAATAACCTTTATGCCTTTTGCTCAAAATTATAAATTTTTAAATAACAATTATAGAAACAAAATAATAATACGAAAAATTAAGAGAATGGAAGTCTCTTTTTTTCCCCATGCATATGAAACACATTTCTCTTGATCCTTCTCCAAGCCCAATTTATCTAAAATGAATCAATTAATCATATCATGAAGAGACCCAACTGCATTACAAAACAACTATAAATATTGAGATATATAGATATATAGATACATATATATATATATATATGTTTTCTCAGGGCACTTGCAATTTATTCTTAGAATTAAAACTAAAAACTTAATTACTAGTCACAATGATACATACTATATCTAGAAAGAGATAAAAAAAAATAATAGGTGCACTATAAAATAAGTGAATCGATCTCACACATATACTATACATACATTTTTTCTGTAATACACCAATTTTTCCATACACAAAAACTCAAAACCTAATTTAAGAAAAATTAGCACTGAATTACTTGAACTGACTGTCCTTGGTGTGCATATACATATATTTCTTATATTATTTTCTCCATGAATCTATGATTGCATGATTGTAACATATCTAAAGCTCTAAATTACAAGACTTGCTCTTGCATGTTCATTTGGCTAATAACTTGAAATGAGTAAGAGCAGAATTGCCATCAAGTCCTTTGTTATCATAGTAAGAAATGAAGTCCTGCAATGAGGTTTCCCTGTACACAGGAGGGTCATCTTGTGACAGTAACTCCTTGATGGGACCGTACATTCTTGTTGTTGGATACTTATGAAGAGTGAAAAAGCACGCAACTGATACCCTTGGCCCTTCCCGGTTTGCTACCACCCTATGCTCTACACTCTTTAATTTGTCATTCGACATAAGCTGAAATAATAATAATAATACAAGCAATATTCAGATTAGTCTGGATCTAATATTCTCTTTCTAATTCTAAATATAGAGTATTTTATCTTGATTCTAAATATAAGACCATTTTTAAAATATGATATAGTATTTATTATACTTTATCAAAAAATATCCCTATTTAATTAAGGATAGAAGAGAGAAGTAGAGAATGAATAAGGGTAATTTTAAAAAGATATAATGATTTTTGAAAAAATTAAGGTAGTTAGCTAAATTTAACTCATATTTTTAATCTGCATGATCTATTAAAATGATCTTATATTAAATATTAGAGGGAGTAATTTTTTAAAACCAGTTGGTATAACTAAACAAAATATAATATATGTAAACAATATTTCAACATTAAACTCCTTCACCCAAAGTCTTTATTTCCACATAAGACATCATGACAATTCAAGTTTTGAACTATAGGTATTCGATTTATTCTATCCTAGCTATTTGAGTGTCAAGTAAGTTAACAAGAATTTGAGATAGGTTAAAGAAAATTTTTTGTTTTTTTTATAGTTCAAGTTCGGGAAAAAATTAGGATATGATAGCTCAGATTCATGCCTAACATTTAACACCTACTACCTCAGCGTAATTTATAAGTCATTTAATTAAACTATAATTAATGATATTTGAGCCAACAATAATATAAAATGATAATGCAAATGATCCCCAAAGCATCAATATCATAATCATGAAGCATCTTTCTTTATTGGCAAAGCTGATAAATAAGGTGTTGATAGAGCCATTAAGCTTATTTATGTCAAGTTTAAAGCCAGGATGTCAAATACAGAACCACTGCTATATAAAAAAAATATATATATATATATATATATGGAACCGGTGGCGGACGCAGCTTATTAACTGGTTGAACTGAAGACCAAAATAAAACCACACCAACATTGAAACCACACTGATATTGAACCACCAGCATACCTAAGAATTGCAGATTTTAAGAATCTCACCGAAAAGTGAGAATATATTAACTACGTCTCTTCTGGTTCCGCCCCTATGAAACTAAAGCAACCTTCAAAGGATATAATGCATTTTCATCACCAAGTATTGTACATATGTATGTATGAATGAATGAACGAAACTGACCTGTAAGAGATCTCCAATGTTTACAACTAGGGCTCCATGTAGAGGGGGAACATCAATCCACTGATTTTGGCACAAAACTTGAAGTCCGCCAATATGGTCTTGAAGCAGAATGGTGAGGAAATCAGGATCAGAGTGTCTGGTGGTGCCCATAGTGAGTTGAGGCTCAGGACATGGTGGATAGTAATGGCTCAGAAGACAATGCCCCTTTGCACAATCCATGCCGTCAAGATGGCTAGCCTTTAGTCCAAGTGACTCTGATAATAATTCAAACAATGTTTTCCCCAATGTCTCTACTTGCTTTGAGTACTCCATTGTTACTTCCCTGCAAATTAGGTTTACTCATCAAGATCCTCTAAAGTTATAAGAAAGAGAAAAATAAGACATAAGGATGAGGTCCCAATTTCTTTCTCTCCACTAATAGATATGCTACTAGACTTGAATTTAGTATATTTTGTGATGAATTTTAGTCCAATTTTGTCAAAAGAATTTTCACTATCTGTTTTAATCTGCCACCTATATCGTTTTATTTTCTATATATCTAAGTTTCAAAATAACATCATTTCACTTAATACAATAGATGTTGTGGCACAACAAAAGGCACATCAAATCTGACAATGAAAATAATACCAATAGGATTTGACTAAAAACCAATAGATATATTTGACTAAAATCATGTGATTTAATAACAAATTATAAATCAAAACACAGTGAAAATAATCCCAATAGGATTAGACTGTATATATCCTCTTTATATAATATCTTGGAAAGCTTCAAGATAAGGTTTTGTTGTGACTACCACTGACACATTTAGTTTAAAGAATAGCATTTATTACATTTATATTTGATAATTACATTCATCTCAATCACATCCTACCATCGTTCTCTAAAGTTCAGTTTGAAATTTTATACGCACTAATTTTGCAGAACGACACAACACATCTTGAACTCAAATTCATTGAATCTAAATCTGGAGAGTTCAAAGTAATTACCTACAGACCAGAGGCAATTCTTGAGGATCAAGAGGTTCAGGACCCATCACACAAAACAGGGTGTCTCTCCAATTTGCATATTTTGATTGGTACAAATCGAAGTTGCTCCTGAAATTCACCTTCCCCCTCTCCTCCCTGCTATAGTACTCTGCCTTCACCTCTTTCGGCAGCTCGTGGAACTCACGCGCCGCCGCCAGCATCCCCTCCAACAACTCCACTGGTACCCCATGATTCACCACCTGGAAAAACCCTACCGTCTCCGCGGCACACCGGACTTTGCTAACAACACCAGCGCGATCACCTCCGGCAGCTATGTCTATGAGGTCAATAACCGGAATCCTGAACTGGGTCCGACCAGGTTGACTCCGGAGAGCTTCTTCTCCGGCAATGTCCTCTGGCGGTCGAACAAAAATTCGTGGGAGCTTCGAGATGCCGGAGTCCACGAGGCCTTTAACGCCAGATTTGGATTCATCAAAAGCTTTTAGTTCTTGCAAACGATCATAGGTGGGGAAGCTTTCCATTGTATGATATGATCAAAAAGTTTAAGCTTTTAGCATTTAATGAAGATGCCTTCCTTCATATATCACTTCCTTCTTCTTGTTTTGGTTTAGTTGTTCGTGTTGAGTTGGTTGAATTGTAAGCTATTGTGTGTTAGGTAACGAGGAATCGTTGACTTGGGAGACGATGATGGGAGAAGAAGACAGCTGGATGATTTCTTGGTGCAATGTCGCACGTATTATATGATATATGACATTTCGCACGTTTCTGGAAAAAAAATCTGAAATAAATAAATGAATTAATAATGGCGGCAAACATTGCTTCTATTTTCGTTAAAAAATATTGTCAACTAAATATTGTGTATTTAAATAATTAATGACATTGTCATTTTTCATCACCAATATCAATATCAAATAACCAGTATATGAATATAAAATATTTAATAAATTAAATTGTTTATAAATCATAAAAAAAAACTATGAAACGTTGGCAAAAAAAAAAAAACTATGAAACATTTAGCCTGAAGACATGCAAATACACAAACCAAACAATGAAACAAATAATACAAAAGACAAAGAAAAGCCTGGTAAAAAGGAATATACTATATATATATAAATTTTGAAAAAATACAAGACAATCTCCCAACTTTTCTCTTACTGATTGATATATATATATATATATAATATTCTCTCAAGTATACATTAACCTTTACATAGAGGAATTGTGAGAAAATTTTTAAAATAAAAAAGTGTCTCTTAAAGAATTCATGAATTAATGATGACTTTTGAGATGATTCATGAAATATGAAAGGATGTGACTTCTACCTAGATTCATGAATCATTATAATGTACATACATTAATCATATGAAAGGATGTGACTTCTATCTAGATTCATGAATCATTACAATGTATATACATTAATCATATGATAGGAAATAACTTTTTGTTTAGATTCATGAATCATTACAATGTACATACATTGGTTAATGTATGTGTTCTTTTATTAAAAGAGTCATGTTACTTCAAGAGGTGGCTTCTCATTCCCTATAAATAATCCACAATATTCCATCATTCAAGAATTCTAATTTTTATTCATCCACACTTGTTTCAACATATACAAACTCACTTGCCTTTATCTTTAGTGCACATAAGATAAAAAACAAATTATCACTTTGTAAAAGCCATTGTTGTCTAGGCTTGAGATTTGGAAGTATAGCACCTACTCAAGGATGTTCATTGTATCCTGCAGGAAATTCGTCACTAACTCAAGTTGTACCCAAGATTTGGAAATTGGTGGGGGCGAATTAAGCCTAAAGGAAAGTGTTGCCCACGCCTTGAAAACTTGTGCACAACTTTTTCTCTAATATCTTTTTTTTCTACACTTCAAAGTTCCATTCCTTGTAACAATCTTTAGGCTTAATTTTTTTGTTGAATTCAAATGGCTTCTTTGAAGGATTTGACTACAAATTTTATGAAATTGAAGAGGTTCGAATGAGGCAATTTTCTGAGATGGCAGAAGAAGATAAAGTTTCTACTCACTAATTTAAAGGTGGCCTATGTTCTTTCTACTCCCAAGCCCGAAGAAAGAGAAGGAGAAACTATGACTGATGTTAGAGAAAGGCAAAAATGGGAGAATGATGATTACATCTGCACTGGACACATTCTTAATGGACTTGGTGATTCCCTTTTTGATGTTTATCAAGAGTACTCAACCTCTGCAAAGGAATTATGGGAGAAACTAGGGGCAAGGTACATGCAAGAGGATGCAACAAGTAAGAAATTTCTTGTTACTTGTTTCAATAATTATAAAATGATTGATGGAAAATCTGTTATGGAACAATTGCATGAAATTGAACATATTTTGAATAATTTCAAACAATATAACATGCATATGGATGAAAGCATAATTGTCTCCTCAATCATAGACAAACTTCCTTCTTTATGGAAAGACTTCAGAAAGAGTCTTAAGCATAAAAAATAAGATATTTCTCTTGAGCAACTGGGGAATCATCTTCGTTAGAAGAGGAATATCGTAAACAAGATGATGCTAAAAATACCAATGCTCATGAGAAAGTACATGTGGTAGAAGAAGGGCAGTCAAACAAGACTTCTAAGAAAAGATGGAAGAAAAAGGACGAATCCCATGGACAAAACGACCATAAGAACAAGAAAAAGAAGGGTAAATGTTACTTTTGTGGGAAGATTAGTCATTACAAGAAAGAATGCTGTTTCTTCAAAAAGAAGAAAGAAAGCAATTCTTCATCAAAAGATAATCTTGTGGCTGTTATTTCTGACATCAACATGGATGAAAATAATGAATTATGGTGGGTGGATTCTGGAGCAACTTGTCATGTATGCAAGAACAAGGATCTCTTCAAGACATTAAACGAAGAGGATGAAAATGTGCTCTACATGGGAAATGCATCAAGTGTCCAAGTTAAAGGCAAAGGGACTGTGGAAATTGAGTTCACTTCTGGAAAAACTCTTACATTATCAGATGTATATTATGTACCAGATGTTAGAAAGAATTTAATTTCTGAACCTTTACTTAATAAGTTTGGGTTTAAATCTGTTTTTTAAGGAGATAAGTTTATTCTATCTAAGGGAGGAATCTTTGTAGGCAAGGGTTATTTATGTGGAAACATGTTCAAATGTAATATTGCTAAAGTTAATAGTAATGTTTTCAATTGTGCTTATATCGTTGACTCTTGTGATTTGTGGCATTATCGTTTAGGTCATGTTCATTTTGATAAATTAAATAACATGATGAATCTTGAATTAATTCCAAAATCTACTAGAAATCATGACTCTTGCACCACTTGTATGTTGACAAAAATAACTAGAAAACCTTTCCCTAGAATAGAAAGAAGTTCTAAAATGTTAGATTTGATTCATTCTGATGTTTGTGATTTGCATGGATGGCCCACTATGAGTGGTAAAAAGTTTTTTGTGATTTTTATTGATGATTGTACTAGATATTGTTATGTATATTTAATGCATTCAAAGGATGAAGTCTTAGAAAAATTTAAGATTTTTAAAATTGAAGTAGAAATGCAATGTGAAACTTTTATTAAATGTTTAAGAACCGATAGAGGAGGAGAATACTATAATCCAAAATATTTTGAGTCTACTGGTATAGTACATCAAGTAACTGCTCCTTATTCCCCACAACAAAATGGAATAGCCAAAAGAAAAAATAGGGTTCTAGTAGAAATGGTAAATGCCATGTTATCTTGCTCTGGTCGGGCCAGTGGGTATTGGGGTGAAGCAATGTTAACTGCTTGCTATATATTAAATAGGATTCCTAATAAAAGGAACAAGATTTTGATGGACATCGATGGACAAGAATTGGCAAGGCCTATCAATGCAGACTCCGTCAAGAAGTATTATGCCTAAAAAAAAAAAAGCTCGCTAGGTTGAAAACCTGGAAAGGCAGTCTAGGCAAAAATTAAAGCTGCAAAATGAAATATGACTTGCTAGGTTGAAGACCTGAGAGGGCAAGAAGAAAAGAATCATCTCCCAAGCAAGAAAAGGGAAAATGGAATAGGGCTATAAGCTGCTAATGGACAAGGGTAAGTGGCAAGAGCTGCACGATCCTCAATCAGATGTCCTGTAAGGCGTGTCCAAAAGCAATTCGAGCTAATCGCCTTGAGACTTAAAGGACCAAGGTGAAAGCATCTTCTTTCATTTTCACACGATTAATATCTTTAGTTTCTTGTTGTTTCGAGACCTCCTATTCAAACGAATGTTCACCCCATAACCTAACTTTCAGCTATTTTTCCTTAACTATTGCTCCTCTTTGATTGTTGCTTCCCTTTTTGATAAGTTGCTTTATCTATTCCTCAGATGAAAAAAAAAAGATAAAAGAAAAAAAAAAGAAAGAAAAAATGTTACTTGATGGCATACATCGTGGGAATAATCGTAATTGCACACTAATGGTGTTAAGTACAAGGGTAGAATGGAAGTTCATAGAATCTGAGTAAGGAATATGAGGAAATAATCTATGGATACTCCAAAGTGCTTTATTCCAAGATGACACGACTGGGTGGTTCTTCATTGTCACTTATGATCATGGCAAGTTTAAGAGTTATGGGGTTAGCTGGATTCCTTTATCTAGAACGATGAAGATCTACATCAAAACACCGAAATTGAAAGATAAAGCCCGATTTTTATTATATCTCTAACACTGTGGTCACATCGAATTCTCTTTCAAATTGGGGCAATAAATTAGCATTTTACATGCATTTGTCATCGCATACAAATTGGGGCAGATAATCTTAAAGAGCAATAATAATGAAAATACATAAAAAATATTGTGTTCCACAAGTTTGTTCGACAACGAAAGAAAGGAAAAGGAAAATCTTCATTTCACATACATTGCCAAAAGGGGATCCTTATACCAAGGAAAAAAGAAAGAAAAAAAGAAGAAGAAGAAGAAGAAAAAAAGAGAGAGAGAAACAACAACAACAACAAAAAGGAGAGAGAAGAGACAAAATTGCATTTTAAAGCCCTGACTGGCGTCAGGCCCCCTTTAAATTTTAGATATTTAAATTTCTGTCAAAGCCCTGGCTGGCGTCAGGTCCCATTTAAATTTCTGTCAAAGCCCTGACTGGCATCAGGCCCATTTAAATTTCGTCATTTAAATTTCTATCAAAGCCCTGACTGACGTCAAGCCCCATTTAAATTTCTGTCAAAGACCTGACTGGCGTCAGGCCCCCTTCAAATTTCTATCAAAGCCCTGACTGGCGTCAGGCCCCATTTTAATTTTTGTCAAAGCCCTGACTGGCGTTAGGCCCCCTTTACTTTTCCATCATTTAAATTTCTGTCAAAACCCTGACTTGCGGCAAGTCCCCTTTAAAAATTTCTATCTTCATTGTTCATGCCTCTTGCCCCCCAAACAAAATACATGTTTCCTTCGTCATTTGTTTCTAAGTACAAATGTCATTTCATGATCTTCTTCCTTAGAAAACAAATGAAGAGGGGCAGCTCATCAACATGGTATTTTGTTTGGATCTTACTAGCACATTTTGTTAATATTTGTGTTAGCCATGTCACTGCCTGTTGCATCAATCCTAGTCCAGTTGACTTAGTTATTCATAGTGGCTCATCAACATGGTATTTTGTTTGGATCTTGCTAGCACATTTTGTTAATATTTGTGTTAGCCATGTCACCGCCTATTGCATCAATCCTAGTCCAGTTGACTTAGTTATTCATGTGTGTCACTTCATCGCAGATTGCATTAGTTTGACTCTAGCTCGAGTTAATTGTTCATTTGTGCATCTATTAAAGTCTAGTGCAATTTATCTAGTCGTGTCTCAGCTCACATTTGTATTGTACGTCTTGCATGAAAATGTTCATTCACCATTTCTTTTCAAATTAAATCGTTCATACCTAGGATAGAGTCTCGTGTTCCAAGCTCATGTTGTATTGCATCTCTTTATGTCAAGGGCTGGTGAGTCTTTATGTGTTTTGCACGGACAAAATACGTGTTCTAATCTTTATTTGTTCCTTATGCGATAACTCAAAAAACTACATTTGTCTCACTCTCACATAAGGAACTAGTAAAGAGGGGCAACTGTGAACACCCTATTTTGTCCAGGCATTTTAATTAAAAAAAATGTACATATATAATAAAAATAATTAAAAAAAATAAAAAAAGTATGAAAAATGAGAAATAAAAAAAGTAAAATAAAATTCTCTTTTAAGCAGGGAAATTAATAATTGTAATTTAATTTCAAGACCCAAGTTCATCTTTCTAGAATTTAATATCTGAAATTTAAATAAAGAAAAAAAAAGAAGACGAGAAGAAGAAATTAAAAAAAATTTAATTAATTAAAACTGAAATCTTAAAAAAAAAAAGGAGAAAAACTCCAAAAAAAATAAATAAAAACATATTTGGGCTGAAATGCTTCAACCCAAACATGCCACGAGCCCAGGTGAGGGCTCGTGGAGGGGTTAAGGGCATAGCCCTAGAGAGCATAGGGAGGAGACCAGAAAAAAAGAAAGAAAAGCGGCCGCGAGGAAGAGGAAAGAGAGAGAAGAGCCCGGGTGCCGCGAAGAGAGACCGAGAAGGAGCAGGAAACCGAGGGAGCAAGGGATGGCCGCGAAGGAAAGAAGAGAAAGGTGAGAGGCAGAGGGACCGAGCATGCTCAGAGCAGGTCAGAGAAAGTATAAGAGAAAGGAGACAGAGAGGGAGCTTGACTAAAAGTGAAGACAAAAAATGGAGGTAGTTCACGCAAGAGGCTCTAACACGGAAGCGAGAAAAGCCGAGGACACAGACAGGAAAGGCAGCCCATCACCCTATACTGGCCGTAGCATACTAGAGGGGGCGGAGGCAGCTCGTGGTTGCAAGCAACCGGAACATGGGAGCAAGCAACCGGCACACGGAAGCAAGGCAGGATAAGGTAACCACGCGCTCAAAGGCACCTTTCTTTCCACTCGCGAAATGCTATAAAAAGGGCATAGCTCAAGAACTATAGGGAGGGGGGATGTTCTGGACACAGAAGAACCCTAGAGAAGAAAAAACAGGGGAGGTTCGGGCGAGGGAACAAACGGGGCCATGAACACGAGAGGAGAGACTAGAAACAGGAGGAGGCTCGAAGAAAAGGGGCAGATGGAACTGTGAGCCCAGAAGAGACCACGAGAGAAATAGAGGAAGAATTTCGGTGCTGAGCAAACCCGAGGAGTACGCCGGAGAAGGAGAAGGGAGAGGGGATCCGAAGGGGCAGCATAACAATCAGCACAGGTGAACCAAGGACTGCGATTGGTAACATTCGTTTCAATTCTGAGTTTTTGTCATGACTTTGATTCAATCTAAGAATGAATGTTGGCTGTCCAAATATACATGGTTGTGCATTCTGCTTTGCTTCCCAGAGATTGAAATTTCTTTTTAGATTATGAGTTGTATGCCTGGCTTGTCAAAAGTGCTGTGAACAAATCTGTACCTCCTTTCGGGATCCATCGAGTCCTATTCGTCTTGTTTTAACTTTTTTGGAAATGATGGCAAGTGCTACTGAGAGGATTTATATGAACTTTATTCCTGATTTTCCCCTCTTCCCTATAAAGAAAGCGTGTCACTGGTTCATAATCTCAGTGAAGCTCTTGAGTTCTGATTCCATCAACGAGGCATCTTGATTGGGGTATGTGACAGGTGCTTGAATGGCACTTGGTTGAAGGATTCAGAAAAGGCACTCGATATGGTGATGTTGATGCTATTTGGGCTCATGAGTTTTGGTCTAAACCCTACTAGTTTTCGGTCAATTTTCTCTTTTGTGGTCCTTGAACATGTGTAGCCTATGTCTGGATTTGGGTGATTGAACTTGGGCCTAGGTACTTTGCCTGCCGAATGCCATATCCATGCGACTGTGTCGAGTCATTCTTGTGAAAATTAAAATTCCAGTAACCTTTCCATTTTTAAGAAAATAAAAAATTTGTACAAAAGAAAAATGTTACTTTACTTTTCCAATTTCATCTCTTAAGTTTAGGTTTTTTTTCTCTCACAATCCAAAATAAGAAAATATAATTAACTTATAAATAATGATAATGATAACAAAAAAAAGTGAATTTTGTGATTGCAATTTATAATTTGAAATAAGGAAACAAAACAATTTAAATAAAAATAACTTGTTTAAAGAAAAAGAAAAAAGAGGATTTTCCATTTGCATTTTTTGAAGTAAAGAAATAAAAAGCATTTAAAAGTTATTCATTTCCCTCAAACTTTTATCCTTTTCACTTATTTACCTTGAGTTGTGGTACCGCGGGTATTTAAATACTTATCAGTAACTTGTGAGTGATAAAGTCACCTCATATGCTGATTATTATTTTTCAAAACATACGTAATGATCACAGTTTTTAATCCCTTTTTTTTTAATAAATAAATAGGCATTAAAAGGATTTTTTGTAAAAAAAAATTTATTATTTGTTTTCTTTTGAATTTTTTTTGCCTTTTTGTCTCGAGTAACACTACCGTGGACATTTAGGTATCAATGGGTATATTGTGAGTGATAAAGTCGCCACATAAGCTAATTGATTTTATTATAAGCCAATTGATTTTATTATGTAAAAATAAAACTGTTTTCAAATATTTCACTTTCAAATCAAAATAAAATACTCAAAATCAAAAATAATTTTAATCATATCTTCTAAATTGAGGAAAACCATATATTCTTTTAGGAAGTGATCAATCCAAAAAATAATAATAACTAATGGAAAGAGAAAATAATAGAAATTAATCTGCCTTTTATAAATTAAAACACATCAACCAAAGCTAAAAAATTGTTTTCTTTGTGGAAAGAAAAATTATTTTCTATAAACCTCTCTTTTTAAAGAATATATATAATAAAAAAATACCAACCCAATGACACGCATTTTTCTCCTGAACTACGTCGACTTTGATCCCTATCGCAGGGTACGTAGGCCCCAGACTCTAATTCTGGGTCAAGTCTGCTTTTGTAAATAAATAACATTTTCCTCTTAATTTATTTTTCCCAACTTTTTATATTTTCATTTTATTCTTTATTTTCATTTTTACATTTTTCTTATTTTTATATTTATTTTTGCATGTGAATGGTAAAAGGGCAATCAAAATAATTTTTAAAAGCCATAAAAATTGCATGATCAACCTAAGGTAACCGTTCTTAGGGACGGGTGTTGTGGGGGTGCCTAACACCTTCCCCACTCACAATTGTACTCCCGAACCAACTCTGATTCGCAGACCATCCTTTTCCTTTTATTTCGGTTTTCCAAAATTTCCCTTAAAATTTTGGTGGCGACTCCCCCGAAATCGGTCCCGTCGTACGGGTCGATTTCTCCCTTTTTATTTTCATCCTCCGCACCATCCGCGTCGCATTTTCGGGTGTGACACATTGGAATAAGACATAGCTATGTGAAAGATTTGATTGTGAATGGAGTAATCTCTATTAGTTATATAAGGTCTGAGTTAAATCTTGCAGATCCTTTGACGAAATGGCTGACAAGGTATATGGTGTTGAAAACATCAATGGGGATGGGATTGAAGCCCATTAAATTATAATCACCAGTGGTAGAAACCCTACTCACACTTGATTAATGTCAAGTCTTGAGGTAAAAGGTGAGAGTATACTATTAGAGTGATTGCAAGTATGTAAAATATTATCTATTTATCCCAAGATTGAAAAATACTTGGTTACCATGGATTTAAAGGAAGGCTGAGCTTTAACTCTTAATAGATCTGTAAGCATATATTTGCTAGAGTACTTATCATGGTGTTACTCTTGACAGAGTCTACCTATATCTGAGTGAAGTGGGGCCGCTTCAGGGAGTCTAAGGGCTTGACTCTCAAACTCTCATGAAAAGGATATAAGACACAAGGCCATATTAAAAAAGTGTCTACTAAAATGGTATGCAATGGTCTGAGATCTTATACGTAAGTCATGCACGCCTGTTCAAATGGATTAATTGGTTCAAAACTTGTCTACCATATTAATTCGGATGGATGAAACCATATCTTACTAAGTAAAGGTTTAAGTTTTTAAGACACCTTTACCAAAAACATGAGATTTCCGAAGTGATAAGAGTTTGTTATTAAAAAAAAATATTCATTTTGAAAATGGTGGGGGATTGTGAGAAAATTTTCAAAATAAAAAGGTGTCTCTTAAAGGATACATGAATTAATGATGACTTTTGAGATGATTCATGAAAAATCACAAGATTCATGAAATATTAAAGGATGTGACTTCTACCTAGATTCATGAATCATTACAATGTATATACATTAATCATATGATAGGAAATAACTTTTTGTTTAGATTCATGAATCATTACAATGTACATACATTGGTTAATGTATGTGTTCTTTTATTAAAAGAGTCATGTTACTTCAAGAGGTGCCTTCTCATTCCCTATAAATAATCCACAATATTCCATCATTCAAGAATTCTAATTTTCATTCATCCACACTTGTTTCAACATATACAAACTCACTTGCCTTTATCTTTAGTGCATAGAAGATAAAAAGTAAATTATCACTTTGTAAAAGCCATTGTTGTCTAGACTTGAGATTTGGAAGTACAGCACCTACTTGTAAGGTTTAGTATAATATAAGTTTTGATGATGACAAATATAGAGTAATAAGAAACAAATGCATTATATGTATCTGACATATATAATGTTCCTTATAGAAGTAAAATATGCATTAGCATGTATTTAATTATGGTTATAATATATATATATATATATCATACTATGTGTAAATATATCCACTATACTTTTACAATGAATAATAAGTTGGATATATAAACTGGACTAACTACTTGGTTTGTAAGTGTAACATATTAAATGTAGGATGATCCAAGTAAGAAGTGTGAGCATTGAAATACAGAAATGGAAATCAATATCATGCCTCACTCAAGAAAGAAGAAGAGAAAGGATGCTTAAAAAATGGAAGATCAGAAGGGAGCATGATAAGAAGAAAATGACCAAGTGGAAGTGGAACTCAACATTTGGAGACCTAGTTACTAGGTATATTTTATTTTCACTTAGGTCTTGAGGTGGGATTAATCTTTGAAAATTACTTAATCTTATTACCATATATTTTAAATGAGTTAGATTAAGTAAATCAGGTGTTAGCATAAGTTAGATTTGAAAAACTCTAATGACAGAAGAATTTTGAGAAGTTAAACTTCATATACTTTGTGAAAATATAAACTTTGCTGACTGAAATTTGAAGTTCCAGAGATATTACCTCTGACAGACAAATTTCAAGTGTTGAAATTCGAATTTCGAGTCAAGTATAGTTAGTGTTTTTAATATATCTCTTAAAATATATATGGATTTAATGTAAAACTTATTTCATATAAAACTAGACTTAATAAGCTTTTCAAATAAGGTTATTTTACCTCTGACAGACAAATTTCAAGTGTTGAAATTCGAATTTCAAGTCAAGTATAGTTAGTGTTTTTAATATCTCTCTCAAAATATATATGGATTTAATGTAAAACTTATTTCATTTAAAACTAGACTTAATAAACTTTTCAAAGAAGGTTATTTCACTCAAAATGAAGGTCATATGAAAAGGCTATGGTTATTTAAAGTTGAGTAATGAGATATGAATTTTTAGTTTTGATCTCTTATCATTTTTTTGATTATATATCGAAAAATACATCTGATTTTGAAGTGAAACTTATTTCATTTGAAAGTAGGCATTTAGAGCTTTCCAACCATAGGTCATTTTCTTAATTTGGAGTTAAAATGAGAGAGTTATGGCTTCTGTAAAATTGTCTACAGTGTAAAATTCGATGTTACGTAAGTTCCGTTGGGATAGACGAATTTCGGGCCTCCGAAATTCAAATTTTGAAGAGAACCTTCGTGCAGAGTTGAGCTTGCCACTGACAGAAAAATTTTGGCTTCTGAAATTCGAACTTCAAGTGTAACAGATGAATTTTGGCTTTCAAAATTCGAATTTCAAAGCTCCAGAAACGTGAAAATACTTCTGGAACAGCCAACAGATGAATTTTCACTTTCAAAATTCAAATTTCGCAACTCCAGAATGTGAAAAATATTTCTGAAACAACCAACAGACGAATTTTCACATCCAAAATTTGAATTTCGAAAGAAAGAACTTGTGCCATATTGAGTTGCTCACTGTAAGATGAATTTTGGGAACCAAAATTCGAACTTTGAAAGTACTGTAACAATATGGAACAACTATTCACACTTACCAGAAGTACTTTAAACTTGAAAATTCGTATGTTCCAACATAGAAACATTTGTCAAGATGAAAATTCAAATTTCAACTTTGAACAAATGAACTTCGAAGTTCAACGCTAAAGACTTTAACTTATGGGTTCTTCGAAATTCGTCTGTTAACATCCAAAATTCGAATTTCAGAGTGTCAGATACATTAAATGAAATTGGTAAATGGCTAGTTTTGCAGAATAACCGTTGGGTAACATTTCTAACGGTTAGATCTTATATCTAACGTCTAATTACACCACAAAACTATAAATAGAACATTATTTGAACTTATGGGTAACAATCTTAAGAGAGCTTATGCGAAAATGCTGCTACAACTTGTAAAGTCTTTCTACCTTAGCATTGTTTGAAAAACCCACCTCAATAAAACTTTCAATGTATTATCTACTCTTCAAGAGAGTTTTCATTTTGTAAACATTTCTTTCTACATATTCTGGGTATAATCTTAGTGTGGAGAAACACTAAGGGATTTACACATCTTGTAAGGGTGTGAGGAGAGTAGCTTCACAAGTGGCTACTGAAACTTGTGAGAATGTACTGAGGCTTCACAGGTGCCCGGATCAAACCTATGGGATATAGTTAAAAATCTCAAGTGGTGGCTTGGGGACTGGATGTAGATCAAGTGATTGAGCTGAACCAGTATAAATCATTGTGTATTGTTCTTCATCTTCTTTACTCAGCTGCTGCATACAACCATCTCTGTTTATCCCTGTTTTGCTGCACTCTTAGTGAAATTGAGTTGTGATCCAAAAAGAGCAAAAATCTTGCATCACCCAATTCATCTCTATCTTGGGTAACCAGCCAACCTAACACTACTCAAGGGTGTTCATTGTATCCTGCAGGAAATTCGCCACTAACTCAAGTTGTACCCAAGATTTGAAAATTGGTGGAGGCGAATTAAGCCTAAAGGAAAGTATTGCCCACGTCTTGAAAACTTATGCACAACTTTTTCTCCAATCTCTTTTTTTTTCTACACTTCAAAGTTCCATTCCTTGTAACATGAATTTTCCTGGCACTGATGGCTTTTCTAGTTTTACATAAATAAATATCCAAAACCCTAACAATGGAACGAAATATTAAATTTTTAGTATTTTTTTAGATATCACTTATATTAGATTCAGCAGCCAGCACACAACATTTTACTTTCTTTAATAGTGAAGTTTTGCCCCCAAATAATTAATAGAAGAAGAAAATTTTCTCTCCTCCTCCCAAAAAAATTTCAACATCCATTCCTGACTATTGATTTAATTGGACTTAAGCTACCTCGGGTTTTAAAAATGGAAAAACTCTTTAAATATAATTTTTTTATTTATATACTTCATTTGATTAAAAATATAAGATATATTTCATAAATTTTACATATATTAAAAAAATAAGTTAAAATTTGATTAACTCATTATATTTAAAAAAAAATTACAATTTTTTTTCACTATTATTTTGATTAAGTACATCAAATTCCCATCTTATCTCTCACTTTTTAATTGAAACCAAAGGTAAAATAAAAAAAATCATTCGTACACTATATATCTAAATATAACTTTTATATTTTAGGCTAAAAATTTTTTTTAAATATCATTTGAACTCAATATTTACTTATGGGTGGGCCCATATAATTCAACTCAATCATTATTACCTGTGCTAACTTAGAGTTATACACATGGAAATAAGAGTGCATACAATACAAGTTGGCTTAAGTTAATTTTTTCTCAAAAAAAGTTGAATTAATTTTTATCTCATTTAGAGTTTGACTCAAATGAGTAGAGGGAACTTTATTTAGAATTTGTAATCTTGGTGCGTGACTGTGTATTTTAATTAAACACAATTTTATTTTCTAAACAAAAATTCCTTCCACTTGGAAATAAGATGATTTGACCAGCGTGTTTTTCCAAAGAACACACCATCCTCAACAAGTTTGACAAGGATATTGATCCGTCGCCTTTGTATAATTTATAAAATTAAATATGTTTAAAACTTTTTTACTAAAATTGCAAATGAGCCGTACAACTTGAAAAAAGAGTTTGGATATGCTAGACTAATCCAGATTACTAATTTCGCCCAAATCAACTCTGTTCTAAGAAAAGAGTTAACAAATTCAACATCCCCATTCGAATAAAACCTCAAAATCCAGATTACTATTTGACGGATTTGTTTAGATTTTATTTGGTGACTTTTGGCCCATCTATATATATATATATATATAAAGTAATGTAAGTAATATAAAAAATGAATTAACTCCAGAATGAAATGAAATAAAAAAAGGGATTGAATAAAAAATAATTTTTAATATGCAATGTCCTATATGTTTATAAATAAAAATTAATACTAAAAAATAGTGATTATTATCTCTTGTCCCTAATATAAGTGATTGTTAACTACTTTATATAGATTAAGAAAAATAATTAAAAGTAATTAAAGTTATTAAATTTGTCAACAAATTCTATTATTATTTTACAAAATTACCTATAATTAAATTATTTTTGTTGTAACTTTATATTAATTATAGAGTGAAATTAGGTAGGATATTTGTGTAAAAATATAAATTAAAGGTTCTAGCCATTTTCTATTATTACTTATATTTAGAACCACATAAACCTTTTAGGAGATAAGTTATACTGAGGATGGAAGGAATATTGAATGATAATTATATGTATAATAGATATTATAAATCTTGACTTGTGAAAAAGATTCATTTTTCTTAGTTTATATTAAAAGAGGCCATAGGGTGATAGAATAAAATGAAATAAAATATAATTTTGATTTTAGGGTTGTTCAATAAAACTCAAGATTTCGTTGGTTCTATCCAATCCTATCCTATCAAGCTAATTAAGTCATGTTGGGCTTTGGATCAAGTGTGATTAGCGCAGCACGACCAATAATATATGTACATTATATATGCTTTTTTCTTTTGCTTCTTTTCTATTATTTATGCATATTAATTAATTTTATAATATTTTTTTTCATTTAATCATGAAAAACTTTTTAAGATTTTTATATTTTAATTTTATTTAAAATTTTAAATTAATTTTTTAATACTATGTAAAAATAATATATAATTGTGAGTATTCATAATTTTAAAAAATGTTAATTGTTATCCTAATGTTATTTTTAAGAAAATCTATTTTTTAACATAAATAATTATAAAAATTTATCTGGTGTCTGAGTAGCTTGATCTTAACCTAGTATCAAACTCAGTTTGCATGAGTTTTCATCATGTGGGAGTTAAGTCTAACTTAACTTGTATATACCCCTAATTTGGATAATCATAAACTTATTTGGTATGATATAAAAAATACTGAAAATATTTTTTTTAATGGAGAGACTTTCCTTAATATGTCAGCCAATCAAATTAACTTTTCCATTCCCTTGGAATTCTGCGAAGCAGCTAAACGTGATCAAAGTTTAAAACTTTTAATTTCCTTTTTTTTCCCCTTCCTTTCTTCACAGTCAAAATAAAAAACAATAAAAAAACTTAATAGTCCTATTTTTTTAAATTTTTATTAATTAAATTGACCAATAAGACACGTAAGCATAAGAAAGTGACTCTTGATAGATGTAGACACTGCGCCTACGTCGTCTGCTTCACTGTATTCGCTCTGCCCTGAGTCTCTCCCTTTTCTTCTCTCTCACGAGGTAGTGAAGACTGAACAAAACCCACCAGCTCCCACTCGCCTCTCTCCATCTCTTTTCCAAAGCGAGAGAAAGAAATGGGCTTCTCTTCCTTTATGGGTCGCGTCCTCTTTGCCTCTGTCTTCATCCTCTCCGCCTGGCAGATGTAAGTCCGCTTTTCAGATCTGTTCTCTTTTCTCAATACTATTATTCCGATTGGTACCAAATACTCCATTCTTCAGTGTTTTCTCCTCACTCCAATTTGGCATATCTACTTTATTTTATTTCATAAGTTGTATTTATTTGTTTGTGTCTGTGTGTGTTTGTGAGACCTGATGTCTACTTTGCAAAAAGTTGAAACTTGTTGGGCTAGGTGGGTTACCCCCTCCCCCCGGGCCCCTTTTTCTTCTCAATTTTATGGTTCTTTGGAAAAAAGAAAAATGAAAGCTATTAGCAGCTCCTTCGTAGAGTGGTTTCTGGTGGTAGGTGGTAGTGTTAATGATAAGTTATTATTTTAGTTTGACTCTTTTGCAAGCGTGTGAGGATTGTCAAGTGGCCTTAGTGGGAATTTTTACTGTGGCTTTCTCCGATGTTGGGATGAATTTTATGATTTTTGGCAATAACGAATGGTGTGGATCTATGAAGAGCTTGACTTCGTTGTTCTCCCACTGTTAGATGTAACTTGAAATTCTGGCCTTTACTTTTTTTTTTAATTAACCTGCAAATTGTGAAGGTGAGCATCTTGAGATGCTTCGAACAGTGGGAGAGCTCAACCTCTCCTAGAATCACTGTAAAATCTTAGGTTGCGAATAGGATATGGAGTTCGTGTTGATTTTCATTTTTGTTAATTGCTTCTGCTCTGTGAGGATATTGAGGCTTCATTAGGCACAACTTTGATGGCAAGTTCAATGCAGCCACCTGCTGAGAGGTCTAATTTTTAGATTAGTTTTATGTTTCTATAAACAGCTGCTACGCAGTTAATACGGAGAGTTCACCTTTCTCCTCATTTAATACTGGCTGTCTATGGGAACAAGGAATATGGGACACTGCATGTCGTCTTATTTATATATTCATGAATTTATCAATGCATATATCAAGTATATTCTTTCTACCTCAACCTCGGACAAGCTAGTTAAGTTTCGTATCAAAATCCAGGCTTCCTTATTAGTTATGTGAAGTAATGGTCTTGTTAGTTAATTTTTATTTAACATGGGTTTTATGCAAGTTTCTATCTGACATAATACTAAAGGAAGCCTAACTACTATAATATGATAAACTGCTCTGAAGCTTTTTAATCCAGTTGTTACACCATTGCACTTTATGTTAAAATAAAATATTTGATTCTGGGGGTGGGGGCTTGATATAGTCAATGGAAATATTGGCTCCTTTATTTTTTTTCGCATTCTTCTACTTATTGGTTGTTATTCTTGGTGGCTTTTGTAGTGATAAGTTCTGTTTTTTATGGTTCTTTTTCTTTCTTGGGGATAGTATTGTATCTTAAATTGGAGAGGTGGAAAGAAGCCTTGATAAGTTGGGAGCTCAAGTGGTAAATTTGTAAATCATCTGTCTGGCCTTCTGATGGCATTTATTACATAAAAATATAAATAATAAAGCATCGTTGGTAATTTGTACAGAAATTTCTGCTTTACTAAGTCTTATTACCCTGGGTTTGATATGGAAACTCGTTCATTGGGATAGCAGCCTTTTCTGAAATTCCAAGTCTTTTTTTCTTTTTCCCTTTTTGTGAACATCACCAAACAATGGATCACTGGGATACAATTTATGTAAGTGCAAATTGATCCATGCCATATATCTTGAACAAAATTTCAGCCAATCAAATGTTGGAACATTGAGCTTAGATACATGGAAAGTAGGATGAATCCTTGTTGTTTCTGGGAGTTTCAGCTTATAAGCAACATTTCCAATCCTCTCTAACAACTCATAGCGTCCATAAAACATGGTGCCAATTTCTCATGCTGCCTCTTGGCTAAATTTTTTAGCTTGTAAGGTTGTATGCACAAATATACCTTATCCCCCGCTTCAAATTCAACTTCCCTTCTCTTCTTCTCAGCCTGCTTCTTTGTCTTAGCTATTACTTGCTCTAAGTGCGACTTGACAGTATGCAGAATCTCATTCCGCTCTTCAATCTATTCATTCACTTCCTCAACCACGGAGTTGTCATCTCTCTGCAAGCTTTATAAAGAGTCATCCCTGTGGAGTGATTATAGGAAGTGTTAAACCAGAATTCAGCCCATCGAAACATCTTCACCCATCTTTTAGGATTTTGATGGGACCTTTACTATGGCTTGACTTTGTGTGGCAGACTATGTAACCTCTTTATCTGGTTGCCTACAAAGGAAGATTGTGACTGTATTATTATAGCATTATTCAGTACTTCTGCATTGACATAGCTTTTGTATGTTGCTAGGTTTAATGAATTTGATGCCAATGGCGGACCTTTTGCAAAGGAGCTGATTCCTAAGCTCACTGTCATGAGAGAAAATCTGTTCTCCAAATTGGGGGTAGAGATTCCAAATCTTGATGTAAGGCTGTGTTTTTATCCATTATCGTTTTTACTAAATGGGTTTCATTTCTTATAACAATAGTTTCCTTTCTAATTGAAACGCTAAGTACAGGTTCGGCATTTTATTGGTACTATCATATTTCTGAAGGGGTTTGGAGGGATCCTATTTGTGTTTGGCAGCGTGCTTGGAGCTTTCTTACTAGTAAAAGCTTGCTCTTTTGCATTACATTGGAAATAAGTTGTTATTAATTAACAATTTAGACATCCATTTTTTGGTCCGAAAAGCATTGTAATCAAGATTGAAAAGTTATTTTTGCTTTGTAGCTTCTGCATCAGGTGCTTACTGTTCCACTTCTGTATGATTTCTACAACTATAAACCTAACAGGGCTGAATATGGCCTCCTGCTGAATGATTTCGTACAGGTTTGTGCAAACTTAAGTTTTTCCCTGTGTTCTAGAGGCCAATGGTTTCTGAAGTTTGAAAAACATATTATGTTGGTTTCACATTTTATATTTGCAGAACACGGCACTTTTCGGTGCGTTGCTGTTCTTTATAGGGATGAAGAACTCAATCCTCAAGAGGCAATTGAAGAAGAAGGCCCCAAAAACAAAAACCACTTAGAAGCTAGGGCAGAGATGCATTAGTGTGTTCTCAAAGAACAGTTTTTGGTCAACATGCTGAGTTGCAACATTAGATATCTCTTTAGCTTTCTTCACATGTTTTGGCTCTTCTTTTGAGTTTGGATTAGATACTTTGATTTGTTTGGATGATACTTTATTTTTATAAACAGTGGGCAATAATTTATTTCTGGATATGCTTTAGCTTCCACATATCAGTTGTGTTTTAATATTAAGTTGAGCTGAGATTTGGTATCAAGCAGGGCTTCTTTCTATGTTGGGTGGCCATTTTTTCTTGGAGCATGGTTACATCTGCAGAGACTGATATCACCTACCTCATACAAAGATAGGTACAAAGAGCTAATAGAAATTTATGAAAAATAAATTTTTGTTCAGTGAATAAAAGAAGGTTTATATCAATTTTATTCTTTTGCATCAAATTTTCTTTTGAACCTCAACCTACAGAGAAATTCATCACTAAATGAAGGGACAGCAGAGACACTCCACTGGATTTTGTTTCCCCTTCTGGGATAGGTTGAAAAGTTTGATGTTATTTTTTAGGAAGTGAATTTTAACTCATAGGGGACCAGTAGTTATTAAGGTATTTTTATTTTAAAATGAACAAGAAAGATTGTTGGCTAAAAGAAAAGAAGAAAAGAGAGATGAAAGAATTACTGGAGGTCGATTTCATCTAACGGTCCCTATCAATTTTTCTAAGATGTTCTACCTGGATATTTATAAACAATTCTCAAAGACTATATAAAAAATGCATTCGTTCAGATTCTAAATATAAGATATGTTTAATTACTTTATGTATTTTAAGAAAATGAGTTAAATTATTAAATTTGTTAAGAAATTCTAATTTTTTTATATCATTTATCCTTGGGAGTCATAACATATGGCTGAAATGTGTGATGTTATTTTTCAAGAAGTGAATTTTAACTGAAGTTAAGGTTCTAAAGTGATTGTACTATTTTAAAATGAGTAAGGAAGAGAGAAAGAATTACTACAAGAGCTGTGGTGATGGACAGCATGATTAATTGAAAATAGGTGAGTTGGTTTTGAGATGAAAATAAGGTGGTTGCAATTGAATACAGACACTGAAATTCGAACCAACGCTGGTGATCTGATCTCAATGATCAGTCAAAAGGGAGCACCTAATGAAGAAGAGTGGAGTGGGTATGACTTTCTATTTGGGAGTTGAATCAATGAACTGCTGGTATTAGAGGGCCAACGACAAACGGATCATCAGCCTCAGAAGAATCAGAAGAGGAGGAGGAGGAAGGAGAAGTGATAGTGGTGGAGCATTTTGTATTGGGAGGAGATCCCACATCGGGAGAAGAAGGAAAATTGGAGAGAGGGAGGCGCTATAAGAGGAGACGGCGGGCCTAGGATAAGGATTAAAAAGGGTCGGTTGGCTAAATATGCCACTCTCGCCCTCGATTGGCGGGTGCTGTATGGCTATCAAGACATATGGCCGACATAATTTGTGGAACCTCCATAGGGTTGGCTCCCTTAGCCGACCCTCCGTCTCTAGTTCCAACTCTTCGAGGAGTACGACGTAAGTGACTCGGTGGGTTCAAGAATATCTCATTAATTTATCGTGAATAAAAAAATTCGATGACTTTCATTTACTGAAGTTTTTTTCTCTTATCTATCGACGAGTTTGTTCCTCCTCGTAATAATCCTTCATTTAAACGTTTAAAAGAACTAGTAGTAGTAGTAGGTATTAATCAGTTGATGAACTAGAAATTAATGGGGCGAACCCAGGTTATAGTTTTTTTTTTCTGGCCAGAACGCAAAATAATAGTATAAAACTTCCAAAGACAGCATATTAGTATGAAATTAAAAAAAGAATATTAAAAGAAGGAAAACGTTAATAAAACATAAAAAATAACATTATCATATGCACATCATTCCAAAAAAAATAAAAGAACAAAAAAAAAGTTATTAATAATTACAAATAAATTATTTTAATATAATTCAAACCATTTTAAACAATAGGAATTCAACCAAAAACTCAACGTCTCAACTTTGACTGACTGGATTTAGCCAGCTTGGGAAATCTTCCGGTTAATAAAAGCATGTTTTATTTTTTAATATATAAATATATTTTTATCTTATAATTATTTTATCAAATTTACTTTTATAATAAAAAAATTCAAACATAAATCATATCAAGATAAATTTATTTTTATCATAATTTCCATTTTCACAAGTTTTATTTTATTTCAATCTAAGTTGAAATCGAATCGATATCTATAAGATTCCTGCTCCTGGTTCAAAATCAAACCAAACAAAACATTTGAATATCTATAATTGACAACAAAAAAATCAATTATCAAAACATCATAGACAAACCATCAAAATTTACAACATTTCAATGATTCAAATCGATCTAGATTACAATATCACTCTATTATCAAACCCAAAAATAGAAATTATCATTTTGGCATCACATTATTGGATTAATCATAAATATTTTTTTATTAAAAAGATAACCATAATAATCAGATCTTTGATACAACGGCCTTGTGAGTCAATCCCAGAACCCCACACAATTCTGGGTACAAACTCTTCCTTATCTCTGCATACACTTCACCCTTCCATTTTCTCTGTGCTAACTTCTCCCACAGGAGCATCGCAGCCTCCAACACGCTTTCTGCGCTATCGTGCGCCGAATCCACAATCCCCATCTCCACCGCCTCCGAAGCCTTCAACTTCAGGCCCCTCAACAAGACCTCACGCATGGCGGCCGACGACCGGATCTTCGACCTCATCGCGACAGCAAAGTAATCGGGAAGCGTCATCCCGAGGTCCACCTCCGGCATGTACAGAACCCCCTTACCTTTCCTCATAAGAATATAGTCGTGGCTCATCGCGAGCATGAAACCGGCGGCGGCAGCATGGCCGGGAACCGCGGCAATTGTGGGCATCGGGAGGGAGATAAGCGCGGCGACGACCGGCTTGAAGGAAACCACCATGTGGTGGAGCCGATCCAAGGCGCCGGATGGGGAGCCGGCGGCTTGGGCCCAGGCGAGATCGAAGCCGTTGGAGAAGAATCTGCCGTGGGCGGTGGTGATGAGGACGGAGCCGGGGGTGGCCTGAGAGCGGATGGTGGAGAGGGTGGAGAGGAGGGAGGCGATGAGGGTGGGGTTGAGGCGGTGCTGGTCATCGCCGGTGAGCGTCAGAAGGAAGAGAGAACCTCGCTTCTCCAGTGTGCACATCTTCTTGTGGATTGAAGATGAAGTGAGCTTCTGAATCTAAATATCAATTTTTTTTCATTTTTCATTTTTTATTGTTTTGTCTCATAAAGTTTGAGTTTCGACCCGCGTGGTACGGGGGCGATGAAAACAAGAGAAGAGACGACGTTTTTAAATTTTTTTAGGCCAACGCCGTTTATATTTTTTAAAACTTCACTATGGGTCAATATCAATATATATATATTCATCCAAAAAAAAATTAATATATGTATATCAAAATAATCAACTCAATAATATTAATTGTTAAGTACTCTTTTATTCAAAATATATGTTGTATTTAATTAATTATATAATAATAAAAAAATAATTTTATTTATTAAATTATTAATAAATATATTATTTTTTAATAATATTTTTATTTAATACATATATTTAAAGTCTATTATTTCTTATATATTTAATTATAAATATAAATAAAATAGAAAAAAAATATTAATATAATAAAAATTATTAAAAAAAATTTATATTTTGAATCAAAATAAACTTTTAAAATAGAACTTATATTTTATATAAGAAGAAATAATTGATACCAACTATTTCATCTTTTATTTAATCTCAGTAATTCAAAAATTTAGAATTTAATATTTATAGTTGTGTGAGTAATTTTTATTTTATTTTTAATATTTATTATTTTGGTATGGGTAAATTATTCATGGTTCCATCATAACATTTTATTTTTTCGTCGAATCAAATTTTATGATATTTCAAGTGAATCTTTTCAGCCAATTCTTTTAATGTAATATTTTCTTTGAATTTTGGGCAAAAATTGGCAACTTTTAAGATTATTATAATCTATTATAATAAAAAACTTATTTTTAAAAAATTAAAAATAATTTTTAAGAAATTTAACCAGTCAAAAGATAATATTTAATTATAACAATGACTATATTTGTTAAATTCCCTTCCGTCCATTTGGTTCAATTTCTTTATGCCCATAAAATAGGAATAAGCTCTCCATTCCCATATTATATATGTTTGGTTGGTTTTTTATCCCACATTTCCCATTCCATAGAAACCTCTAATTCCATGGTTTGTGGAAGTGATGATTCCTTCAGAAAATGAGATCAATGGTGATTCCCACATGCTGGAATCACACCATTTTACCAAAATATCCTCCTTATCCTCCACCTTGGTCAACCTCCCGTGCAGCAATTCTCATCTCCCGTTGACCCCATCTCACGTTAAACTCACCCACAACCTATCCCCCACCTTCCTTCAACAGCGACGACTCCTATGTTGAATAATAATATAAATAAAATGTACTTCAAAAAAATCTTTATTTAATCAAATGAAGCTTCTAAGAAATTATACAAATTTTACTTTATAAAATCGTCAACGTGATTTTCGATACGATGGAGAAACAACCTTCTTTAATGGCTTGATCACACTTTATCATATGATATTATTATTCTAAACGTTGGAGTACTAATTTCTGTCCTAGGAGATAGATTTGAATTCTCTTTATATTTTTTTTATATATAATTTTTTTTATTAATTGTGACAGTATGACTAAGAAAATAATATATAAATAAATTATATATTTAATTTAATAGTCAGCATTTATTATTATAAATGAAATGCTCATAAAAATACATTATATTAATGCTTGTTTATGGTAATAATTAAATAAATAATATATTTAAAATGAATGGAAGAGATTATATAGGGAGAGAAATACGAAAATGATTAAATAGACATAACATCATTAATATACTAATGGTTTCTCATTTATCACCAATGTATTCATTGTTTAAATTCACTGCCAATCTCTTCTTTAATGGCATCAAATGTTCACATGCTGTTAGAGAGAGAGAGGGGCGAGGATTGTTCACTCATTTTTGCACCATGCCATTTGTTTCCACTAATCCTTATTATACCATAAATGACTTTTCTTGACACAAATGTTTGCAGTTACATAAGTAAATACTTGAAAAAAAAATGGGGCAGAGAAGCAAAGTAAGATTTTTTTTTACAATTATTAAAAGACAAGTAAAGAAAAGTTGAGATTTTTCTTTGTAGTTCTTTAAATAATAAAAAAAAGTTTTTACTTCATTTTTCTTAGCGATTATTTAGAGAACCATAAAGGAAATTACCAATTCCAAAAAAAAAATCAAATTTTTCTTTGTGATTCTCTAAATAATAGTAAAAAAAATTTAATATTTTTTTATGAAAAACATACTACATGGATTGCCATTTTCTATTGTTGATAAGAAAAAATCAATGATTTTGACACTTTATTTCCGACTCCCTCAATCTTCTCTTTCCACTTACTCATTCCTATCACTCGTCTCAAATGCTCAAAGTCATAACTCTCTTTCCACTTACTCCCTCCCTCCACTCTCACTCTACCTCCCTCGTCCTCCCCCACCCCTGATATCATCTCCCCCCATCCCCGTTGTCATCTCTCCCACCTCTCACCATCGTCTCCCCTACACCCTCATTGTTTGTAGTTTTCAAGTTCACTGTAGGGACTTCTTCGAGTAACAAAGCATACATTACCCGGGGGGTGACATCGCAAAGAAAAAGTCCGATGATGGAGGAAGAAGTTACTAGAGAGATCTAGACTATTGTGATATGTGGGTGTTCACTGGATCTAGGTTTCCATCGGGATCCACCTTCCATTGGGATGTAGACTCACGATGGTGTGTGGGTGTTCTTTGATGCTTCTCCAACACGAGCCCAGTGACAATGGATTTGGTGGGTTCTCTCAAAGGCGACAAAGGTGGATCTAGTGGGTTTGCTGAGTTTCCTACTTGTTTTGAATTTTGATTTGTTGTTTTGTTTTATGCTTTTAGCTAAATTTTATATGGTGATTCTTTCTTATTTCTTTTTTGGCTGATTTGACTAGTGGAGCTTAGCATTTTCTTTCTTCTTGTTCCCTTTCTTTCATTATTTGGGTTCTTTTTATTGTCATGACTGGATCTTTATCCATACCAAAAAAATGGATTTAAAACCCCTTGAGAGAAGCCTTTTGCTTCTAAGCAACTTGTATATGTTACTTTTTTTTTTTGGATTGGAAATAATGATCAGCACTCGTTTTCATTCTTCCTTTGCATATTCTGTTACATTCTGTTTCAAGTTAAAATTGTAATTGTAGATTTTTTATTTATAAAAAAGGACCATTTGTTGGTGGTTTTACACAACAACCACCAACAAAGGTATATTTTTTTTAAATAAAAATGAATGACTTTTCTTTGCAGTCATTTTTTGTTTAGTGCCTTTGTCTACTTGCTTCTCTTTTTCTAACTCCGGGTTACATATTTTATGCTCTTGCAGTTTCTGTATCTTTGAGTTAATCTAAGAAGGATCTATTTAATCATGGGAGAAAGCTGCGTTGGCAGAATAATCCTTAAGCATATCCTTATTTTGATGCGACTCAAATCAATTATCTTTATTACGCCAACATCAAATCCCTGCGACCCCATCTCCCACCATATCCTTATCCTCCAACACCATCTTGGAAGACTCTCGTAGAGAAGCTCCCCGTCTGTGGCTTTGTGCTTGCAGATCTGGATTTCGCGGATCTGTGTCCATGCAGCTCCTTTTCACAGATCTGGATTCTAGAAAGACTCTTGTGAAGAAGCTCCATGGGTTTTTGATTTGGTTCTAAATCTTGCCGTGATTTTGTATTTGAACTGGGACGTCGGATCTAGAGGGAGGGGAATATCCGTCACTGTATATGAATCTTGCTGTGATATCGTAAATGTGATTCATTTGATGATTCAACCATTTTATACAATTGGGTTTTTGATTTGGAATATCATTTTGTATATGAATTCATGGGTTGTTACGATTCTTGCTGTCGATTTGTTGTTAGTTTGTGTTACTCTTACAATGAATCCAAGTGAAAAAATTTGTGAGCAGGAGGACGAGCGATGAAGGGAAAAAATTTGTTGAGGACGTTTTGGTCTTTTCATTTAAATTCATATTTAATTAAATATAAAATATAATTTTCTTTTTACCATCTATAATATCATACTTAGTAAATTCATTGAGATCAACATTCTATTCAATTCTAATACCATTATTTTTTTAAACCAAACGATTCCTTAATAAATTTCATTCAGTTTCCACTTTCTACATAGAATGAGATGCAACCAAAAAGAGAGAGGAATGAAAAAAAAGGTGATTTTGTGAATGAGATGACTTTTGTTTATGTCCCAAAATTTGAAAGTGAAATAAGAAAAAAAAAGTTCCATTAAGTGAATATAATATATATATATATTGCATATATGTTATATATCGATTAGCGCACTACGAAAAAAAGATGTCTTATCCACTAATCAAGCCAAAAAGACGTCAAAATGACATTTTGCATAATAAAAATAAGAGAATGTCGAAATTAATTTAATTTGGATTGATAAATGTTTTTTATGTTAATATATAATATAAAATAATATATAAAGTTGTACTATTTATAAATTATTAATAGTGTGATTTATTTAAACTTTCATACTGATGCACATATCCTATTATAAATTTTAATTAAAAAAATGTCGTTATGATTTACGCTCCCATCATTATTTATTTCTTTTCATGCAAGCTACTGGTAGATTAATTCATAAAATTAGCTATAAAAATATAAACTGCCCTTGTTTTTTTTAGCAAAAATTTTATTTGGAGGCAATAATACTTAAATTCAAATTAGCTGGTAGTACTGTATACTTGTTAAAAAAAATCTAAATCTTCATTTGTATATATGATAATATGGTGCTTTTATTAACTTTCCAATTTAATCAATTATATATAATTATATAATTATTATTTGACCATCAATAACTTCCCTCCAAAACAGAAACTAATGGTGGCAGCATAATGGTGAAAATGTGTTTTTACAATTGGCGCCAAATCCGATTATAATATTAATGAACAAATATTTACACTCTGTCAATCGGAAGTCTCAAATATTGTATATGAGCCATTAATAATGTTATTTTCTACTATAAATTTTAATTAAAAAATATTGGTTATGATTTATGCTCCAGTAATTGTTTTTTTGGGTCAACAAGCTCCGTCATAATTTATTTATCCTTATACAAGCTACAATTTATTAGGAATAAAAGTATAAATTTTCCTTGTTTATTTTACAAAACCTTCATTTAGACCCCCATAATGCTTAAATTTAGATTAGTAGAGAATCATGTAGCTGTTGTCACACAAAAGTAATCCCCATTTGCATATAATTATATGGCAATATTGGTGCATTTATAAACTTTCCAATTTAAACATAATTATATAATATAATTATATGATTATTATTGTTATTAGACCATCATTAATTTCCCTCCAAAACTGAAAGTGAAAGGCCAAATGGTGAAATGTGTTTTTTTACCATGGCGCCAAAACTGATTATAATAATAATATTGACGCTTTGGCGGAACGGGTTTCGCGCCACTTTGAACCCTCTTATGTCACTATCAATTTCAACGAGTTCTTAATCCATTCAATTCAATTTCACTCTTATTTTCTTCACCATCATCTCCTTCTTCTTCGATTCGTTCTTACTGTTTCATTTACATTATCGTTCCTCTAGTCGTAACATTCCACTCCTGAATATATTCGATTTTTATGTTGCATGCGATCCGCTTCATGGAGGCAGTGGCAGACCGCTGGTCCGAGATGATCGAGAAGGTACGGTCGCAAATCGGTTTCGAGGTTCCTGAACCGGCCGTTCGCCATGCTCTGTCAGAATCCTGGTACGACGTGGATGACGCTGTGAAGTTTCTCAATGACAACCCCGGGTTTTTGGCCCGGCCCGTCACGGTGGTGCGTGCCATTACTAGCACTGGCTCTAGGGTTTTGGCTCCGATGAAGCAGGAAGGGTTCGGTGATTCGTGTTTGTCAGATGAAATGGGTCTGAAGAGCAAAGCGAAAGAGGGACCCGTTGATTTGGGGTTTCCGAATCAAAACCCAGCGAAAGCTGGAAATGGTTTCGATAATTCTGGTGAAGCGGCGCAACCGCTCGAGGAGTTGAATATGAAGAAGGAAGTGAAGGAAGAAGTGGATGTGGAGCCTGAGAGTCAGGTTTCTGTGGAAGGAGTGGATTCTGATGATCGAAACCCAGCGAAAGCAGAAAATGGTTCCGGTGATTCCGGTGAAGCGGCACAACCGCTCGAAAAGTTGAATATGAATAAGGAAGTGAAGGAGGAAGTGGATGTAGTTCCGGATAGACAGGTTTCTGTGGAAGAAGTGGATTCTGATGGTTCAAGGCCATTGTCATCCCAAACCCAGATGGAAGAGCCTATGAGTAATCGGAGGCCGTCATGGGAAGCTGGATATGAAGAGTTTCTAAAGGCGACAGATACAAAAGTTATGTCAAAGGAAGAATATCTTAAGTCCATTGTGGCACAAGACCCATCAATCCAAGCTGAAGGGTCGAAAGTGACGCAAGATCTGGCTTGCGCAAATAAGGTCTCTGATAAGAAAGAAGTCGTTACCCCTGTTTCTGTGAACGAAGTGGTTTCTGATGGTTCCAGGGTATTGTCGTCCCCAACTCAGATGGAAGCTTCTATTTGTAATCGGAAGCCTTCATGGGAAGCTGGATATGAAGAGTTCCTTAAGGAGACAGATACAAAAGTTATGTCAAAGGAAGAATGTCTAAATTCCATTGTGGCACATGAAACATCAATCCAAGCTGAAGGGCCCAAAGTGACGCAAGATCTGGCTTGTGCAAATAAGGTTTCTGAGCAGAAAGAAGTTATTGCCTCTGTTTCTGTGAAAGAAGTGGATTCTGATGGTTCTAGGCCATTGTCGTCCCAAACCCAGATGGAAGAGTCTGTTTGTTCTTCATGGGAAGCTGAAGGGCCGAAAGTGACGCAAGACTTGGCTTGTGCAAATAAGGTCTCTGAGAAGAAAGTTGTTACCCCTGTTTGCGATGAAGTAAAAATCCTCAAAGTAAGTTCTATACCAGGTTTTCAGAAATCTTCACAGGAAAACAAGGGAAGGGTTGAAGAGAGACCTCCAAACGTGGAGGATGGGGATTTTCCAGAAGATCCAGACTGGTTTTTAGCGGGAAGGACAATTGTCACTGCACTTTCAACTACCAAAGGGAGGAAATTGGTGGACAATGAGATTGTACATTTCAATTTCTCAAATCCATTTTCGAGAAACTCGAAATGGATTCTTCGCATTTCAACCAAGCGCTCCGGAGAGGTTGGTTTAGTTTTTTTTTTTTGCAGCTTTTATCATTTTTTGGTTTGATAAAAAAATGTGGCACTATTATATACGGAGTAAAACGAAGATATAACAATTGACAGTGTTGAGTGTGTGGTTCAAATTAGGTTGGACGGCTTCCTATGGAATGGGCCAACGAGGTACTTCCTCTTGTTCGTTCTGCAAGGGTCATGGTTAAAGGCAGATGCGTAGCTGCGCCACCTGTCTTACATATGATGCAAGAAATCCTGGTGTGTGTAAGGTAAAGTTCTGATTCTTCTACTTGAGATGGTCTTAACTAATAAAAGCTTTCTTGTTTCGTTTGGCTATTTCAGTTTAAGTTATATTTAGTAGATAAATATAAAATCATTTATATTATTAATATGGATATTTGAGGAGACTTATTACTAAGCACCACCCATGATACAATAAGATATATAGAATTTAAATAACTCTTACGAATTCAGTTCCAAATAAAAAACCCTCTTATGAATTTGTGTTGTATTTTATGTTTGTTGAGAAAACCTTTTAGTCACTTGGCTGTTAATCCATCTTGATAAAAATTTAATTGATGACTTCTGCAGCTTTTACATCCACCACTCGGTACTCAGTTCTTCAGAAGTCAACACTTCATGGAAGCTTGATGGCTCTACTTACATTGACCCTTCTGTTTGTCCTCTCCCCACATTGTTCAGATTGATAGAAATGAAGCCCTATCAGAATGTAATAAACCTCTGTACATTCTTACGTTTCTTTTTCTAGGATGGCTTGTTAATGCGTTCTTTTAATGTTAAACCAGGCTGCTTTCACCCCAGAGGAACTTGATTCTAGGAAGCGTTTGTTCAGTCTAAGGGTATGTATAATTAGTACCCGTTCCCCTCCCATTGCACATAGCATTTTCATAAAATTTTGTTATTGTTTTAATACGATCAACGCTGTAATTCTCTAAGTCATTTACTGAAGTATCATGGGGTCAACAAATGTATGAATTATGTTTGCTTGCATTGTAGTGTATAATGAAGCAATTGAAGTGTAATCAAATTGTCTACGTAGTCTTTCCTTTATGCATATTTATTCAATAGATTTCTTATCCAACTTGTATAAATCTTATTGCTGGCTTTTAAGAAATTCTTCAAGTCAAGTTATCTTAGCTTAACACACCAATTCTATAAGCAGCCTCTGATTACAAGAAGCATGATAATGTGATGCTACAGGGTAATTCAGATGAAGTTGCGTCAGACTTGCCTGTCTTGAAACGGAGAAAGGGTTGTGCTCCAGATCAAGATGATGATGAACAAGCTGTGTCACAGTCATCTTTGAATAAGCTTGTTGGAGCAGCTGAAGTCTACGACTTGGAGGTAAAGAACTTAAATTGGTTGTCTAATTATCATTTGATCTTCAGATTGGTCACTTTTTCTTGATTGATCAACAAACTTTTTGTATTTCATATCTTTAGGAGATGGAAGCGCCAAGCACATTGATGTGTGATCTAAAGCCTTACCAGAAACAAGCTCTGTATTGGATGTCCGAAATAGAGGAAGGAACTTACGCTCAGCAAGCTGAAAGTACTCTTCATCCTTGCTGGGCAGCCTATTGTATAAACGATGAGTAAGTAGAATACTGAGATAATGAGAGAAATGAAAGAAAAGAAAGAGATAATAACTACTTTTGTTTGTTATGTGTTTGGTCAAATTTATGTGTGCAACTTGACCTCAAACGCTGTCTTGCAGGAGGGCTTCCACTATTTACGTGAACAACTTCACAGGGGAAGCAACAACAAAGCTCCCACCTGCATTTCGATTGCCGAGAGGAGGAGTGAGATTGTCTTGCCTTTGCTACAATTTACATCAGTTAGAACATTTTGTGACTACAAAATGGTTTCTCTGTAGATTCTCGCAGATGCAATGGGACTTGGAAAGACTGTCATGACTATTGCTCTAATTCTTGCAAGACAAGGAAGAGGAGAAAGTACTGGCAGAGGGAAGAGAAAACAAGGTTATCACACTGACCCCGCATTCAAAGCAGATGGTGGCACTCTTATTGTTTGTCCCATGGCATTGCTAGGTCAATGGAAGGTAAGTTTGCATTGTATTGAATTATTAAAACAAAATGGGTCAATAGTTGAAACCATTGATGTTGTTATATAAAATTGTCAAGTTTCATGTTTCAAGTTTCAATCATACTGTGATTATCAAATTGAATGATGCTGTCTATCTTGGAATTTTATATTTTGAAAGGGTGACATTTTATTGTTTGATAACAAAGCTCACCGAGAGTCTCATTGAATTCCACAGGACGAGCTTGAAACCCATTCTAAGCCAGGAAGTTTATCCATTTTTGTTCACTACGGTGGGGATAGAACCAATGATCCTCGGGTGATCTCAGGGCATGATGTAGTCTTAACAACATATGGTGTCCTTGCAGGGGCATATAAAACTGTATGATATTGCTTTAATCCTTATTTCAATTTCTATCATTTGCATAGGAAATTTTCCATATAAATGGCTTTTGAAGCAGTATAGAGAGAACAGCATTTACAATAGGGTCCACTGGCATAGGGTGGTCCTAGACGAAGCTCATTCCATTAAAGCCCATAAAACACATGCTGCACAAGCTGCTTTTACATTGACTTCACACTGCCGTTGGTGTCTTACCGGAACCCCTCTTCAGGTTTGCCTTGTTTATTATCTTATACATATTATGCAGAAAATCGCAAGAGTTTTTAGTGCTGTGTGCAATCGTCAATTATTATGATGAGGTTATGTGTTATTTAGAAAAGAGTTCACCTAGGGCCTTGGGGATACCTTATTTACGAAGTATATGTTATTATCTATCGCAGAATAGTTTGGAAGATCTGTTCAGCCTCTTGTGCTTCCTGCATGTTGAACCATGGGGCAACTTTGTGTGGTATGATGAAATGTTATTGCTAACTTGTAAACATGCATCCTGGCGTTCTGTTTTAGAATTTAAAGAAAAATGTAGCATATTTAGCATGTATATATTCTATTGTTATGTCTTTTTTCTTATTGTACTTTTCATCTATGCAGGTTTAATAAATTGGTTCAACGGCCTTATGAGAGTGGTGATCCTCGAGGCTTGAAATTAGTCAAGGCCATTTTGAAGCCACTGATGTTAAGAAGAACAAAGGAAACAAAGGACAAGTGCGGAAGGTGATCATTCTCCCTTCAAAGAACCTGGTTGTTTCTCTTCTGCAACAAGTTTAAATTTAAAAATTTTCATCATATTGATGTTCAATTTGCCCCTCTTATCCAGGCCTATACTTGATCTTCCACCCACTGACATTCAATTAGTTGAGTGTGAACAGTCAGAAGCTGAATCTGAATTTTATAATGCCCTCTTTAGGAAATCTAAAGTAAGTTTTCGATCACTATGCCTGATATCTTTTGTTTTGATTATGTTCTACTTTTGTTTTTCTCATAAAAGTAAGAAAATAAACGTGGAAATGGATTGAAAATTTTAAATTAGACTCACCTTGAACTTTTTTTGTCATATAAACAGCATCAATTTGACCAGTATCTTGGACAAGGAAAGGTTCTCAACAACTATGCCAGCATTCTTGAGCTATTATTGCGGTTGAGACAATGTTGTAACCATCCATTTCTGATAACAAGGTGAGTGCGGCAAACTGCAAACAAACTCAGATACCAGCTTGTAACTGTTACTTTATGACATGACAAAATATGTAGAGTCTTGTGGTACAATATGAGATGTCATGTTGCATCTGATAGATAATGTCATTCTGTTTTTAAGTGCCGGAACTTCATGGTTATAACACATTACTTTCCACACCATCCCTTCTCTCTTTATGATGAAAATGGCTTTAAATGTGCAGCCGAGGTGATTCAAAGAAGCCCGTGGACTTGGACGAACTATCAAGAAGACTGGACAGACTCTCAAGAAGACTACTCGAGTTCAACTCTAATTCTTCTACAAATCAGAATATCTCATCTCGTGCATACATTGATGATGCCATAGAGGCTATTCGCAAGGGTGAAAAATTAGAATGCCCAATTTGTTTGGAATCTGCAGATGATCCTGTGTTCACTCCCTGTGCACACAGGATGTGTAGGGAATGCTTACTTTCTAGCTGGAGCACCCCAATGAGTGGTCCTTGCCCTCTCTGTCGTCAGATACTAAACCAAATTGATCTAATCAGATGTCCATTTGAGAATCAGTTCATGGTTGCTGATGTTGAGAAGGACTGGAAGGAGTCTTCCAAGGTTTCAAAGCTTTTGGAATATTTGGAATACCTTCAAAAATATCGCACTGGTGAAAAAAGCATTGTGTTCAGCCAGTGGACTGCCTTTTTGGACCTTCTGGAGATTCCTTTGAAGAGGAAGAGAATTGGGTTTTTGAGATTTGATGGGAGTCTGATACAAAAGCATAGGGAAAGAGTTTTAAAGGAGTTTAATGAGTCAAAAGAGAAAAGGGTAATTAACATAAGTGAATCCTGAACACTTTTTTTTTATTATCAAATTATAATTATAATTACTAAATAATTTTTTATCAAACCCAATTTTCAGGTTTTGTTGATGTCACTAAAAGCTGGTGGTGTGGGCTTGAACTTGACTGCAGCCTCAAATGTTTTCATAATGGTACGTGTATGATTGCTCAACCTGTGGAGTTTCATTTGTCTTGATACTTGTTAATGCTTTCGGTTCATGAATATCCAGGATCCATGGTGGAATCCTGCGGTTGAGGAACAAGCAATTATGAGAATCCATCGTATAGGACAGAAGCGAACAGTTGTTGTTAAAAGATTCATTGTCAAGGTGAGTTAAATGCATTTTCTCGACATTTTTAGAGTTGTTATGGAATTTTTAAATTTGGCTTTAAAGAGGGTTCTTGAATTGACCAGAAAGTTCTATTACTGTGATTGATTTCTCTCACTCAGCGTTTAGTCTAAAGAATAAAGTACCATTGTCATTCATGCTTTTAGATAAACAATGATGAACAATTAGTCAATTACAGTTCTTGAACCATCCAAACATCACTTATGTATGGGATTGATTCCTTCCTGGTTGTGTTGGTTCAGTTGCCAGAAATATCATAACCTTTTTCTTCTGAGTCTTATATTTGCGATTGAATGAACTAACTGGAAAATTCTGGGCATGGTTGAAACTAACAAAAGGACACGGTGGAAGAGAGGCTGCAACAAGTGCAGGCGAGGAAGCAGAAGATGATATCTGGAGCCCTCACAGATGAGGAGGTTCGTTCAGCAAGGATTGAAGATCTCATAATGCTGTTTAGTTGAAAAACTTGTGTTATGATATTTATTTAATCTCTATCATCAAACACATTTTGTAGATAGTGGTATGTAGGGTTCTCTGACCATTGAGAAGGGGGCTTCTGCTTTTTTAAGGTTCTGTCTTTTATTTGTGAAGAAAGAACTAAGAAGCCCACTGGTTTGTAAATCATTTGGGGTTAGCAATATCTATTTTAACTTTTAAGAACCATTCTGATGTGTTTCAAATGCATCATTATCTTTTTTTTCAAATAAAAGAGGTAGAAAACCATATAGAAAGTAATTCTAAAAGATGTCGTAAAGCTAGTCATTACAACTTAAAGGAGAATCATTGAACAAATAAAACTGTATATTAATATTATGAGCTGATATTGCAAGCCAATTAACACAATCGTTGTCTTCCCTGTAAATGTGATCAATAATGATATTTCAATCCCTAGAGATTAGTTGTCTTATATTATTAGACTAGGTTTGGTACACATGAAAGAGGTCTCATGAAAGGGAGAAAGAGAAAAATTTCTATGAAATTTGTTTGGTATACATCATTCAAATTTTCTATAAATATAAAATAGTTCTTTTATAGAATTCTTCTCTCATTTTTCTGTTCCATTTCCATTTCCCTCAAAATAATTCCTTCCTACCAACCGTGAGATAATGCATTCTAATATTCAATTGTAGTTTTATCATGAAATATTTTAAAGGGTAAATTACTAATATCATCAGAGGATTACTACGAGGTTTAAAAGTTTTCATTAAGTAGTTAGTACTTTTGATTTGTCAATAATTTCTTGAAGTGTTTTTGGAGTGTTAAAATGTTCTATTTAACAAAATACTATTGGTTTGGTCCATTTTTGGGCCTTTGCCCATTTCACTTCATAAAACTTTTTCAAATCAAATATTGTTATTCATACAAAAAGAAAAGTCCATAACAAAAAAAGAAAAATCAAATACTGTTATTCATACTCACCGAAAAAATATTGTTATTCATGGTTCATTTGATTTTTTATAGAATCATTTTGTATTATACTAATTTTTTGCATATAATTATATATATGATTTTGCATGATATATTTTTTTTTAATCATAACATATCACGTGCTTTAGGTTAGCAATTTATACAACAAGAGTAGTAGACAATAGAATGTGGCATTTAGTTGCATAACTTTTGTTAGCACGTAAATTTTATTTTATTTGATTGAGATTTTTTCCTTAAGAATATAAATAATAATATGATATCAATTGAAGCTTGTTAAAAGAGTCATGCATTACAGTACTTTTCTCATTTTCTTACAATTGTTCCCGTTCGGTTATTCAAGGAGATTATTTAAGGATATTTTACAAACATTAAAATAAGTAAAATTTAAATTATAGCGGTGTTAATATATCATTTATTTTCCACCATTTTGTTATTGTAAACAATCATGTAGTGTGATTATACAACAAAATTCAAAGAGGGTTATGTGAGGAAGAAAACTTAGCTACATAAATTTATATAAGGTAATTTTATTTTCTGATCAAATACGAAGAAGTTTTAATAACTAGAGTTAATAATTAAAAATAATTTAATTAGAAAATAATACTTTAAATATATAATTTTAAATACCTAAACTTTTTCCTAATGTGATTTGGACTCAGAAATTTGAGCCAAATATAATAAGAATTTGGTCAAAAAAAGTTAAAAAAAAAAAAAGACGGACTTTCCAATTGACTGGATTGATGATTTACAGCCTAAGAAAATCAACATGGATTGAAAATTCCCAAGTAATATGTTTTGAGGTTCAATGAATTTTCTAAGGTGGGAAATAGGAAAACCCAATATTAATGTGTTCAATGAACTCGCCGATTTCAGATTTGATTGGGAGAAAATTTGGACGCCAATTTTTTTAAGGAAGGAAAATATTTCAGAGTAGATTTGTCTATGAATGGGAAAGAGGAACAAGGATGGAATCATGGAAAGACATTGGCCCAAAAAAATGGATGGAAAGATAATTTTAAGAAATATTTATTATATTTCAAGGAATAAGAATTGTGGCAAGAAAAAAAAAAGAATAAGATTTATGCTCGACGTGGTGGTTATTGTTGTTATTATTATTATTATATCTAATGAGTTATCGCCGAAATTATTTAAAAATCTTGTTATTTTAAATATAAATATTTGTACTTTATTGGAAGTTTAGTGTAAAATTTATGAAAAAGAGTAGTAAAAAATAGATGTTGAGTAGTAAAAAATAGAAGTTGAGTATAAAATTCTTAGACTTATCCAGTATAAAATCGGGGGTCTTCAATGTTAAATCGTGGAATATGAGTAGTAAAATGCAGAAGATGAGTGTAAAATTCTGAGAGTTGAATTCTTTATTGTATTCAGTGTAAAATTGGGGATGTTTAGTGTCAAATTTATGAAAAAGAATAGTAAAAAGCAGATGTTGAGTGTAAAATATTTTAACAAGGGTATTTAGGTCATTTCATATTTATGTTTTTAATTAATTTGAAATTATGGTCATTTTTTGATTTTTTTGAATTTTGTGATCCTAAAATGGGATTAATTCAAAATCTTGGTCCTTAAGTGTCATTTTCTCTAATAAAAATCACCGATTCAATAAACGCGTTTCTTATCATTTATTAATTACTTAATTCTTGTTGCTCAGAAAACTTTTCAACTTTTGAATTATTGAGTCTCACTTTTGTATTTTCTTTAGAATTGTCTGATGGGAAAAATTGTGAATCTGTGTTTAATGAACGTGACAAAAATATGCATATGCCTTAATATAAGTTCATTGGTTTTGTTTACTTGTAATCATTAGTGTTAATTTAACTTTATTTCTAGACAACCAAAATTTTAAACTCCTAAAGTTGATTGTCTCGGGAAAAGCAGGAGAAATATATTACTCCCTCTAATTCATATTATATGATATTTTATATCAATTATATGCGTATTAAGAAAATTATTTTTTTAATTGAAATTAATGTAAAAAGTATGTATATTTCCTATTTTACCATAATTAAATACCTCATCCTATTATCACTATAAAGCTATAAATGAGGAGAGATGAAATATTAAAAATAGGGATAAAATAAAAAGAAAAATATTCAATACCCAATATTTTAAACAAAAAAAACTTATCATATAAAATATCTTATAATATGAACTGGAGGAGTAGATTATATTACAACTTACAGGATTTATAGATATAATCTGGGCATTGAATATTTTAAAAATAAAATTAAAAATTTTTTTTTTAACCATCAAACCTTCTTTTGGTACAGTTTGACCACCAAACTTGAAATCTTAATGAAACAAATTTTAACGTTAATTAAAATCGTTCAGTCTCAAGAAATGGATATTCATTTTATTTTAAAAATTTATAATTCATCCATCGCTCCATTCCTCAAATTTCGAGTAACATTTAATGGCGACCAAATATGACTTCTTTAGGCACAAGATGATTAACACAATTACCTCTAATTTAGTACTGAGAACAATATTCCCTTGAAAGTTTCTATCTTAAAAAAAAAAAGTGTTTAAAATACTTTTTTTTAAACACTTTTTTGTGTGAACAAAGAAATACTTTATAATTTAATGAGACGTGTTTCGCAACTTTTTAGTTTATGTATCTGAAAAATTTTAAATTCCTTGAAACTTAAAGGGTTAATTTAAAGTGCTTTACATTAATCTTACAAAAAAGATATTATCATATTGAATGGCCAAAATTATTCTAATTAGAAAATTTTTGTTTTGAATAAAAAGGTTATCTTGAATCCTTAAAAGGTGTAAATTAATATTAAAATTAAGAAAAAAATAAAATTTAGATATTATTTTTAAAATATGTTGACAAAAATATACTATTTAAAATAGAAATATAAAAGTGAATAGATATTAAAATTGCAGAAAGAAAATTTTTTTTGCCACTAAAGCTAAAATGATAGAATAAAGGGGAGAGAAATAGGTTATGGGTTATAGGTTAGGAGTGGGGAAAAAATCTATCTAATACCCTAATGGGCAGGAAGGTTTTCACACTGTTTATAGCACTGTTCACAAGCACTGGGTCGGACCTCATGTGGGTCAGGCTTCCGGTTCATTCCCCCAGTCCATCTCTTCCCTGTCTACTTCTCGTGTCTTTTAGTGCCTTCATTTTTTCGCCTTTTCTATCGGTGCTTGCGTCTTCTCCCTCCTCTACATTTCTGTAGATCTCCCTCCATCAAGCATGGCGCTCTATTTTTTCGCTTATTTTCTCATGTGTGCAGTTCATTTCCTCTGTCTGCCTGTTCTTTGTTTACTTCGTGCTGCCTTTTTTTTCCGTTTCTCTTACTGCCTTCATTTTTCCCCTTTTCCGTCAGTGCCTGCTTTTTCTCCTTCCTATGTATTCATATTTGCTTGGATCTCCCTTCATTAAGCATGGCATGGTTTGTGTTAAATTTCTGGTTTATTTTTGGCTGTACTTTCTCCATAGTTTTGGTGGTCAGATGTCTAAGCATCCTATGGATATGACCGGCGGTGATCAATGTGACGGTGATTTTCATTCATTCTTTTTTTTTTCGCATGTTATTTTTAGTGTTCTCTTTTGTCATTGGCGTTTTCGGAATGGTGCTTCCTCGGATGATTTTCATCCAAGGAGGATGAACCAAAGATTGATTGCTATGAATTCATTATTGGCGGTAATTGTTGATTCATTGCTATGAATTCTGTGTTGACAGTGAGTGGTAGGTGTTGATTTGTTGGTTATGGGTATCTTTGTTAATGTTAACTTTTTGCTGGTCTAGGAATGATCATGACGATTCACATCAGATCCTTAATGTTCCAAGTAATTCATTTGGCTTATTTTCTCCATAGTTTTGGTGATCTGATGTCTAAGCATCCTATGGATATGACCGGTGGCGATCAATGCGACGGTGATTTCCTTTCTTTCTTTTTTTTTTTTGCATGTTGTTTTTAGTTTTGTCTTTTGTCGTTGGCCTTTTCGGAATAGTGCTTCCTCAGATGATTTTCGTCTGAGGAGGATGAGATAGAGATTGATTGCTATGAATTCATTGTTGGCGGTAATTGTTGATTCATTGCTATGAATTCAGTGTTGACAGTGAGTGGTAGGTGTTGATTTGTTGGTTGTGGGTATCTTTGTTAATGTTAACTTTTTGCTGGTCTAGGCATGATCATGATGATTCATATCAAATCCTTGATGTTCCAGGTAATTCATATATAGTTTAAGTTTTTATAAGTTTGTTACGATTTCTAATAAATCATAGTCTGGTAAGATTTCCAATAAATGATTGCAGCTTTATGTGATAACATTTTTCTAGGTCAAAAGAGAATGAGTCGTACATTAATTGGCATGGCTTCCTTGCCTCAATCTTTTGAAGGAGAAGATGTTGCATGGTGAGTGTGAATTTATTGAGTGTGAGTTTTTTTTTTCCACCAGTTTTTTCCTTCAGCTATTTGTTAACTTTTTGTTGCTGTGGGTGTTTCTTAATTTGTGTGTGTTAGTGTTGGAAGAGTCTGGAGCCGATTTGTTCTTTATTGTTATTTCTTTTTGTCCCGCTGCTGGAAGAGAAAGGAGAGGATGTGGATTTTTATTCTGGTTTTCCTTTTTTCCCTTCTGACGTGACTTGCTTTTTCCTTCTTATTTGCTTTGTTTAGTCTTTAGTTTTCCTTTATTTTGAAATTTCAATTGTTAGTGTATATATGTCCCTCAAAATGAAAAGATAAAAAGTCTAATTAATTTTCCATTTAAACTTTTTAAATGGAACTTCAAAATGTGGTTTGAAGAAAATGATTAAGGTTCTGGAAAGATTTTAGATTAGGAGATAAGAGGGACCAAATTCATTTTTTTGTTTTTTGGTGAATCCATTACAATTACCTTATTAATTGGCATGGCTTCCTTGCCTCAATCTTTTGAAGGAGAAGATGCTGCATGGTGAGTCTGAATTTATTGAGTATGAGTTTTTTTTTTCCACTAGATTTTTCCCCTCCTTCTCTTATCTTTCTTGATTCTTCTCCAAGGATGCGCTACCTTCATTCACTTCTCCACAGGAGGAGATTTCTGCATCGTGATTGGGTTGTCTTTTTTTATTTTATTTTTTACTTTGATCCCTTTTTTAGATTGAGGATCAATAAGAATCATTTGGTTTTGTATGTTGATTATTTTGCACGACCAGCGAACACTGACCTGGTGACAAAACCCTTCTTTAAAGTTCTTTAATGGAAGACTAAGAGAGGACAGATTGGTGAGAATTGCTTTTTCCCCCTTTTATTTTTCTTTCACATTTACATTACTTTTTAAGTGGCCAAGCCTAATTTATCTCCCATAACTTCATTGCACAATTTATTATTGTTCCCAGAAGTAGATTAACAAAATATTCGTTGGGTTTGGAGGGAAATGACTTATCATGGCTCTTTTGATTATTTTTTAATTGTTGTATGTATGCATGTCTTAGGAAAATTGGAGAAGGAGTCCGAGATGATCTTAAAGAAATATCTTGAAAGCATTTGCATTCAAAGCATGTATCCAAACACCACAACTTCTGTATAGTTCAGATCAGTTTTGTTTTTTCTCTTAGGACTAAGATACTTATGATGATGGTGCTCTATCCTACTGCAATATACAATTATATTATGGTGCAACTGCTGACTGTTTCTTTTGGATTGTTATATCACAAAAAGAAAGCTTCTTTTGTAACTCTTACCACTCAATTGATGTTTTTGGTGTATAAATTTTAGTTTCTCTGAAGTTAATCAAATGTATTGCAGTTTTGGATGTATTTGATCCATTTATTAGGTCCATTTAAAACTTAAATGGCAGCAGTTTTGGATTTCTTTGATATTTATTACTTGCAAATTTTGGTATCTTGCATTTGCCTTATATGAATGCGGAATTTTGGTATTTTGCATTTGCCTTATATGAATGCGGTGGTGCACACATGCTTATTGGTGAATTGTTATGCTTCCAGGAGGGTTATTCCACTTTTCGTGGGGGGTTTTTGGACCTGCTTTAGCACGGGTAAGGAGTAAGGAACTCAAGTATATTTTGAAAATTCAAATTATATGCTTGACACAAAAGTTGGATAACTATTTTATTTTCTCTGGCAAGATGTCTATAGAAGAGCTAAGTAGGAATTGGAAATTATTAGATTAATGAAATCTAACTTCTATTTTGATAACTTTCTCTTAATACCCACTTTGTTAACTTCATCTGATTTGCTATTTGCTCAAGTTTGGCCACTTTTTAAATTGAATGGCGTTGACCTCTTTTGTAGTTAAGCCATTTTTTAACCATTCAGTTACTTATGCTGCTTAAGTGGCTCTGAATCAAATTTTTTTTAATTTTTTTCACTAAAAAATTTGGGCTTATTTGAGTAAACTATGGTTGGGCTTATATAAAATAGTCTGGGGTGTTAAGCATGGACACTATGTATTTCAATTGCTTATTTTTACATTTTGTTGTCTAAACAAAGTCTTGTATATATATATATTTTATATACATATTACTACTATTGCTTACTTTATTTGTTTATCCATTATAGGTAGACCTCTGTGATAGAGCTGCATTTTTGCTTCCACACAGCAAGGACTAGGGATTATGATAAAAGATTCTGGTAAAAATGATTTTTTTTTTGGGTTCTACTTGATGCATAATGTTTGTTTATACTTTTCCCTTATCACCAATAGCTGCTTATGATTTCTATCTATGTAGATTTGATGCTGTTATACATTTTACTGGGCTGAAAGCTATAAGAGAAAGTGTGCATAAACCATTACTCTACTATAACAATAGCTTCATTGGTACAATTACTTTGTTGGAAGTCATGGCTACCCATGATTGCAAGAAGGTAAATTTGCTTTGAATCTTTCTGACCTCATCTTAGGGTTTTATGATAGGTTAAGCAGAAGAGATTGTCATCTAGCTATTCTGGGATGAAAACTTCATTACGCTTCTTTTAATTCTCTGATTGTATTGCAACCTTAACTTGTCTTGAGGGATTGCTTATATTTTATATTGCCTTATTATGCAGTCTGCTAATAAGACTAAACACCTATTTCTTAGTTGATTTTAACTTATATTCTCATTTTCAGCTACTATTTATGGTAGACAGAAGGAGGTTCCATGTGCAGAAGAGTTCCCTCTTTCCACAATGAAACCATATGGGAGAACCAAGGTATGACTAGGAAATTCTTAAGTTTTGTATTTTGTGAAAATTTAAATTGGGACCATGGGAACCTTGGAAGAACAAAATGATTTTATGTATTCTGCTCCTTTACCAAGAGGCTTTATATCTTTCATAAAATAGTTTTATGTTTTGGTGAGTAAATGATAGTGATGTTTGGCTTGTAATCTAGTAATGAGATCTAATATGGTTTGTGTTTTCTTTTGATCATTGAGGAAATTTGCTGTGCTATCTGTTAGATATGCTGGCTTTCCAAAAGAGGGGTGAATTAGGAAGATTAAATTTTTCTACAAAAGTCAAGAGTGTGATAAAGACAAAAGTGATAGTAAAATAGAGTATAAAGGAATAGTAATGTAAAAGCAGTAAAAGAGAAGGGAAGACACAAATGTTTATCATGGTTCGATCTCTCTATCTTGACCTACGTCCAGTCCCCAAGCAACTATTTGAGATTTTCTACTATCTTGCAAGAATTCAATGGGCTTCTTGCAATTGCCTCAGTATAGCTTAATGCTCTGTTCTTAGAGCTTACAATCTCACTCTTTGCACTTTAACTAAGTGCTTCCCAAATCCCTTGTGATATCCCCTCACAAGAAAATCTTTCTTCCAGATGAAGATAAGATTGATTACAAAGAATGAACTCTCTAATTTAGAGTGTATATAAAAGTTGAAGTGCAGTAGAATGAAGTAAGTGAGAGTAAAAGACTTTGACTTAAGAATTTGACAGAGTTTCAGTATATACAATGTAAATTCATTACCCACAACTTCAAATGAAGTTCTATTTATAGATTTATGTCTTAACTATACGTTAAAGACAAGATTTAGCCGTTAGAGACGTTACCCAATGGTTACTCTGAAAAACTATCTGTTCACCAACCATATTTAATGCGTCTGACACTCAAAGTTTGAATTTTGGTTAGTCAACAGACGAATTTCATAGAGACCGAAAGTTAAAGACTTCAACGTCGAACTTCAAAGTTCGTCTGTTATTAAGCAAAGTTCAAATTTTTATCGTTGAAAAATATTTCTATGTTGGAACATATGAATTTTCAAGTTAAAGTTTTTCTTATAAATGTGAACAGTTGTCTCATATTGCTACAGTGCCTTCAAAATTTAAATTTTGGTGCCCAAAATTCGTCTGTTAGTGGGCAGCTCAATAAGGCACAATAGTTCATCTTTTAGAAATTCAAATTTTCAAGATTCAAAGTTCGTCTGTCTGAGGAAGCTCTTATCAGAGTTGTTTCAAAGTTCAAATTTCTGAAAACCAACATTCGTATATTAACAGATTATCATAATACACTTGCAAGCTTTGTTTATAAAATTCAAATTTTCAAAATCAAAGTTCCTTTGTCAATGAGCTAATTTTGGACTCTTTTTAAACTTCACTTTTAGATGAGCTTTGACATATCCTCAGATGAATTTTTCATTTTTATGAATTGTGTTTTATCAGAAATTCAAATTTTCAAAACACAAAGTTCGTCTGTCAGAGAAGGCTCTTATCAGACTCATGCCAAAGTTTGAATTTCTGCACTCAACGTTTGTCTGTTAGAGGAATCTCTTTTCTGACTAACTTATTTTCAATTCGAAATTCGAATTTCAGAAGCCAAAGTTTGAATTTTCAAAGTAATAGATCAGCTTTAACTCTTTAAAGTTCGTTTGTTAGTAGGTGTTTTTCAAATATTCCATGAATTATCATATAATCATATTTCTAAATTATTATTTTGCAAGCTCAAAGTCTATTACTCAAATTAAACATAGTAAGAAATTCTATATGTAATCTTGTGCTGATTTTAATTGGATTTCTCCATTTGGGATCTTCTATGTACATTTGATATCTTCTTTTCAAGCTCTAGAAGGTTGGTTTGGAATTATCAAAACACTTGATTCAACACTATCTACCGTGCAAATCTTGAATGGAAAATGATATTGTTGAGATACTCCAACCTTGTTGGTGCACATCAAAGTGGTAATATTGGTGAGGATCATCATGGAATTCCAAACAATCTCATGCCATTTAGCAAGTTGCTGTTGGCAGATTATAACACAGTTGATGGCACTGGTGTATGTTCTGACTCTATTGTCATGTCATTGAATTTGTTTCCTTGAAAAATTGCTTGAAGTTGTACCAAAGGCCACACTTAAGTGTGGCATCTATTCTCAGGTTCATGATTACAATTTAGCTGATGGGCACATTGCTGCATTGCGTAAACTAAATTATTCGGGTATAGGTATTACTCTAAATTTAAGTAGTCTAATAATTATTTATGCACTCGTCAGTTGTAATTTCTTTGGCAGGCATAATGTTTAATTCTGTAGGATAATTGTGTGTTTGGTTTTTGTAATGTCTTTAGTTTTTCAATTTGCCATTATAAAAAATAACATTGTTAGTTGTAGAATTTCGACATATTAATTTTTGTGATGTATACAGTATGTGCGGTGTATAACTTGGGAACAGGAAAGGGAACTTCAGTTTTGGAGATGGTTAGAGCTTTTGAAAAGGCCTCTAGAAAGGTAATAAACTAATAGTTTTATTACTTATATTCTGTTTGTTAGTGCTCTGAAGCCTTTATTGTCAATTTTGTTTGTTTTTAACAAATGTTTTTGCCACATTCATGCTATGTTTTCTATCTTTGCTAAGAATTTAGTGCTTCATGCAACAAGATTAGTATAGTTGCTGAGAATTGTGTCAGCTTGACAACTTCTTTTGGCTTACTAAACAAAATGTTCTATGGAGCAAAGGTTTACCTTTTGGGAATTTTCTTTCTATGCAACTCATCTTTACTCTTGACTTTCATGTTTTTTCTTCGTCCATTCACTTTCATGTTTTAAGTATGAACAAAAACAAGCTTTTTGCTCAATCTCTGAAACTTAAAGCATCTTGAACTTGAACCTTCTCATTCCATACCTCACTAACTTGTATAATTCTTTTGTTATCCAGGCAATTCCACTTGTCATGGCTAGCCAAAAGGGAAAGCAAAGAAGTCGAAAAGGCATAAGGGTACTTAAATGGAAGCAGATCTTGATTTAATATCAAATGAGTGTTTTCATTTTGGATATTTCCCTCTCAGAAATTTCCTAGTATAGAATTGATTTAGGCTTCACTTAATTCTCTTAAAATTCGTACAACATTGTTTTCTTTGCAGGGCAAAACATGGCATTGAAGAGGTGTAGTGATCAATGGAATTGGGCTAGCAAAAATCCTTTTGGTAATGAGTGCTAGGAGTCCCCCAACTAACATTTATATTATTTATTTTCTTTTTCGTGAATCCTTTCACACCGTAGGCCATATGACTTTAGGATTCCTTAACTCTTTTTTTAAAGTTTCACAAATTCTTATTAGATAAAATTGGACCTGGGATTATTTGTGTGATAGTTTATGATAATTAAAATAAGCATATATCTCCCTTATGATTCTAATCAAACTATTCTGTGTTAACTACCACCTAATAAATATTTTGCTATTGATTTTTATATCTCCCACTAAAGAAAAAAATATGTGCACACACAGAGGGACCTATGCTCTATTCTATTACAAAGGAAGAAAGACGATAAAAAAAAATTTAGGGGAGTAGTACTACAAAGAGTTCTCAAAAAGTTGTAACCGTTAAGCATGGTTGGGAAAACATTCTTTTTAATTCCAAGATAAATCACTAACCTGTCAATCACATTCTGTTACCTTTATATTTTTTTATATTTCATAAATTTGACATTTATTTTAATTTAATATTATTTGGTTTTATTAAAAAAATTGAGTAATGTAAGCCATTGAACCCTATCTAAGAATTTCTTGTAACATGATTATTGACCTGTTTTATTCCTATAATTTGCCCATTATAAGGTTTCATAAATATATCATTTAATTTAAATTAAATCATTTTAATTTAATTCCTATAGTTTGATCATTCCAAGACTCATAGTCGTTATTCAACATTACACTTTGGTAGGGTTGAAAGACTACTATTTTAAGTGTAATATTGAACCAAATCATTAAAGCTTAAGTTAAAGCATAAAGGCAAAAAAATGTCATTTTTCTTTCTTAAAGAAAAGGGTGCCAGAAGTTCCTTTTTTTAAAAAAAAAAATTGACAAAGGCATATTTCAACCAAATCAAATCCTAAATAAGTGAATAATTAAATTAATTCTATTCAAATTATACTCAAAATATTCCGTGCGATAGCATGAGTCGCACTTCTACTTAGATAGAAGGCAGGTGAGAAAAATATACTGAATGAATAGAGAAGGGAAAATTATGCTGAAGGACTAAAATGGGGTAATATTTATTTTAAAATACCTTTAAAATTGTAATTATTTTAAAGGACTGAAAACCAAAATTTATAATTAAAAGTACCAAATAATATCTAATTAAATTTAGAAAAAGCTTTCTCTCATTCCTCTATTCATGTTCATGAATTACCTTGCTCCTCATCCTGCATCTCTTTTCACATCGTCTTTATATTCCTACCCATGAGCTTATCATTAATTTGACATATTAGCAAATAAATTTATCATTCCTTTGATTTTTCTATTGTTAGTAAACCAAGTCTATGAGATGCGGCTTTTGCAACGAAGCTAATGGAAATTCGATTCGCAATTTAAGGTAATTGAAATAATGGTATGATCGTCAATTAATTTTCTTTCCGTCCTTTAGCCTAATTAGAAATTTTATGTTCCTTCATCATAAATATTGACTATTATAGGTCCTTCAACTTAATTTTCCCATTAAAGAAATTAAGATAATGAGAAAAGTTAAAAATAATGGATAGAAATTTTAAATAATTTTAAATTTAAATTTAAACCCTTAAAAAGGAGGGGAGAGAACTATACATAATTGTAGTGCTCATTCTCCCAAAAATATTAATATATAAAATCTTGCAAGTTGAAATTATTACCTAATAGTTTTGTCTGTAATAAGTTTATCTGTAATAAAACCTAAATCTATCAGGAATTATATTGACAACTGATAAGGACACAAGCCATTTGGATTTAGTATTTGAAACAAAATTGATTATCCAATTAAAAATGTAAATATCCAAATAATTGATTTAATTTCAAAAAAATTAGTCAAAGTAATCCAACATGAAAAAGAAGTAAATAAAAAAAAACAATTAAGGTGGAGCATGAAGTTTTGTTACAAGCAAAAACAATCAGCGAATGGACAACAAAGGTTGGCCATCAGACTTTGACACAAAGCAGCTGCGACAGTGACACGTGAAAAAAAAAAAAATATATATATATATATATATAAGCATTGGTTAGAAAATTGACCACGTAACCGATCCACAGGCCGTTGGATGGAGAAATCTGACCGTTGGATGATAGTCCAACCGGTTAGGTCATGTGATGATGGTGAAAGCGAACGTGCGTGTGATGCCGACGTTAGCTTTATTAAACTTTGAAGGCCACAAGCCCAAAGTTCTCACGGTCAAAGAGCCGGTGGTTTTGCTTATCGTAATGACCAAACATGCAACATCAAGCATGATGCTGAAAGGCAATGATTATTAATTTATTAGTATGATTATTATTATTCCCTATCTCTGACTTTGACTGATAATATCCAGCTTTTTTAATTATCGGTTAAGAAAAGTCATATTAATGATAATTAATTTTAATTTTCAATTAATCCTTATAAATTTATAATTAGATACTTTTTTTAATGAAATTAAGTTTGATCTTTTTTTTTATATTTTGGTGATGCAGTTTTTTTTATCTTCTTTTATTATGTTTTTACTTTTTTTAAAAAAAATATAACTAGGTGTATTTTCCGTGAGGGATTAGGACTAGTCTCCTAAAATATAATGGATAAATGGTTAGCCTCTTCTAATTAAATTTATTTAATATATATATATAAATAAGTTGAAAACCGAATTTGAACCATTTAATCAACATATGCATTTACTACTAATGCTAACAAAAATTTTTAACTAAATCAAAAAATAAATTCAAATAGTAAAAATATGATGAGAAAAGATGATGATAGAATAAAGAAGGCGCAAAACTAATGCAAGTTGCATTGTTTAAAGAAATTCTAAAGAGTAAATTACATGAAAATAAAGTGCCTTATTTATAATTTATAAATAGTTTTTTTACCAATATAATTTATGAATAATGCAACTTATATATATATACATGATATTTTATACATATTTAAAGCTTTTTTAATCACACCTTGTTTAAAAGAACAAATTAACCATAATATTAATGAATAGTAAAAATTAATAAAATTACAGTACTCATTTATTTTATTTTTATATAGTACTCATACTAATGGATGAAATATAGTCTTCAAACTTTTTAAAGGATTTAAAGGATAACTTTGAAAAAGACTTTATGTGGATCCATTAGTATATTGGAGAAATCACAATCTAAGTTATAAAATTAGTTCAAATTTATTTTTGGCCAGAATTAGTTTTAGTTTGATTGTTTATTTTTTTATACTAAATCAATAAAAAAATATTTGGCAAAAAAATTATGTATAAATATTGTTTTACAATTCATGAGTTAAATTATTCGTTTCCCTCTATGTATATATAAAGGTAATTTGTTTTTTTTTTAAAATATTCACATAAAAACAAGAAGAGCTAATAAAACATAATTATTACATTTAATCTTATAACGTAAATTCCTGATTAATCTTCTATATTTGAGAATTTTCTAGATGATAACGTATAGTGCATTTAGATTTTTCCTGTGACAATGTATTGACTGTTTTATTCTGAATTGTTTGGAGAACGCGAGGAAAAATTAATTATTTATTACTGAAATTAATTTTGTTTAAGACAAAGTTCTGACACGCGCATGTGCGCGTCACACTCACACACGGGCTACTTCGCATCGCATACATATATACCTCATCGAACCCTTTTTCTCTCTCAAACAGATGCTCTTTCACATTCGCTTTCCTTCTCGCCGTAGCCTCTGGATCTCTTTATACTCTTCAGGTCCGATTTGTGTGATCCGATCCTACCCGTTCCTGAACGACCTGACGGATTTTCTTCTCTTCTGTTAATCCGATCGATATTCGCCTTCCATGGCAGATGTTCAGATAAGTAAACTCAGCGCCGGAAGCCGGCGGCGGCCGAGCCGATTGCAGCGACGCGCGCCGTCATCGTTACTAGTAAATCGGTCGTGCGAGTGGAACGTGGCGATTCCGCTTTTGTCGCCGACGATGGAGGAGGTGCCTCCGGCGGTGGTTGCGAGGGAAGGAGCGCCACAACGGGAGTCGCAGCCGCAGAAAAGGCTTCCGAGCACGGAGCCGGATAATGTAGATTTCGAGAAGTGGCAGCACCCTGCGTCGCCGTTCTGCTACGATCCTCCGCCGTCTACAGTGGTGATTGCTTTTATTCCGGTGGAGTTATGAAGAAGCACGCAGGGAGGATGATCGGATGGTGGAGAATAAATCTGATGATGATCTAACGGTGTATATTGGTGGAAAAGTATTTCTGATTTTGCTTACGTAGGATATAAATACGAATATGATTGTATAAAAAGTGTATACAAGTATGATATGATTAGTCCATAGAATTTTAACCTTTATAGTTTTTAACCAAGAAACTCTTCATTCAAACTCTTCAATTTATGAGCAACATTTTTCCCCGATCTAAGATCCAGGGATGGATTAATTTCAGGTAAGAAAAAAAACAATTAAATATTCCATATGAAATGATAGACCTTTATAACCTCAGCTACCTTCTAGTACAGTGATATGATAATTATTTAATTAATATTGAAAAATATAATTTATTTGGTTTATATTAACTAAATCTTAAATATCAATTCAAGTTGGTGTGAGTAATGGATATGCTCATCCATTAAATAAATGATTCATTTTACTCTTAACCAAGTGATTGTGAGATTTATTGCTAGAACATACTTAGCTTAGAAGAATTTAGAATTTATTCTTTAGTTAACAATATTATTCGTTATAGATTTTATAGAAATATATAGAAGAGTTTGAATTTTAATATTTATTTTGAAAGATTTTAGTATAAAGAATCTCTGAATATGGTTGATTTTAAAATTTTCTTATAAAATATTATAGAATCAATTAAAATTTAAAATCTTTGGTATAAAAAATTTTAAAATTCTTAATTAAAAAAAATTTTCAATTATAATTTTTTAATACTTTTTCATAATCATAAGAAACTAAAAAAAATGAGAATAATGAAAGAAAAATTTTGAACCTGTAAATAATAAAATTTTTTGTTGTAGGAGAAAAAGTAATACAACTAACAAAGGAAATAATAGAATATATGAATTTATTTTTTTTCCTCCTCTTTTGATCTTTTCATTCACTCGTTTTTTCTCATTATTTCATCATTAAATCTCAATTTTCAAAATATATTTTTAGACTATTAATTTTCCATGGACTTTATTCTTTAATTTTATTGATATTTAATTTAGTTCTATTTTTTATTTTTATCTTTTAATTTTATTTTATTCTAATTTAATTCTATATTATGTCATATAATATAATTATGCATATCATAATTAAAAATTTGGAATTTAAAAGAATATTGTTTTTATTATATGGCTCTTCTCCTCCGTGAACAGGCAAGGGAACGAAAGTTTTCTTTCAAATGCGTTGAATAAAAATTGTACATTTTAACAATACAGCCACGCCTTCACAAATTCAATAGGGCCCTTTCGTTAATGGGAAGGTTGTTAAGACAACGGAATGAAATGAAATATTATAACGTGAATTTTATTTGATAGGTAAAAACATATTTTTAATCCCTGAATTTTGAGTGAGTTTTACTTTTTGGTCATTTAATTATATTGAGTTTCATTATAAGTCTTTAATTTCTAAAATGCAATAATAAAGCCTCTTAAATTCTAGCATCCCTAGATACGTTAACAGAAAATAGTTCCCGACTTATCAAAAAAGAAAAAAATCGTTAACAAAAACTAATCATTTGGCATATTCAAAATTTAAATTCATTTCAGCTGCAATTATAAGATTTTTCACTAAGAGTACAGCAAAACAGGGATAAACAGAGAGAGTTGTGTGTAGTAACTAAATAGAGAAGATGAAGAATAATACACAACAATTTATACTGGTTTAGCCCAACCACTTGGCCTACATCCAGTTCCCAAGCCACTACTTGGGATTTTTCACTATATCCCACAGGTTTAATCCGGCCACCTGTGAAGCCTCAGTACATTCCCACAAGTTTCAGTAGGCACTTGTGAAGCCACTTTCTCCACATCCTTACAAGATGTGTAAATCCCATAGTGTTTCCCCACACTAAGATTCTACCCAGAATATGTAGAAAGAAATGTTACAGAATGAAAACTCTCTTGAAGAGTAGATAATACATTGAAAGTTCACTATATTGAAGTGGGCTTTTCAAACAATACTAAGATATAAAGATTTTACAAATTGTTGCAGCATTTTCGCATAAACTCTCTTAAGATTGTTACCCATAAGTTCAAATGATATTATATTTATAGTTTTGTAGTGTAATTAGATGTTAGACACAAGATCTAGTCGTTAGAGATGCTACCCAATAGTTACTCTGTAAAACTAACCGTTTACCAACCACATTTAATGTTTTTGACATTCTGAAATTCAAATTTTGGATGTCAACAGACGAATTTCGAAGATACCAAAAGTTAAAAACTTTAACGTTGAACTTCAAAGTTCGTCTGTTATAAAGCAAAGTTTAAATTTTCATCTTTAGAAAATGTTTCTATGTTGGAATATATGAATTTTCAAGTTTAAAGTATTTCTAGTAAGTGTGAACAGTTATTCCATATTGCTACAGTGCCTTCAAAGTTTGAATTTTGGTGCCCAAAATTCGTCTGTCAGTGAGCAACTCAATATGGCACAAGTTCTTCCTTTCGAAATTCGAATTTTGGATATAGAAATTCGTCTGTTGGCTATTCCAGAAGTATTTCAGCATTTCTGAAAATTTGAAATTCGAATTTTCAAAACTAAAATTCGTCTGTTATACTTGAAGTTCGGATTTTAGATATGAAAATTCATCTGTTGGCTTTTCTAGAAGTATTTTCACATTCTGGTGTTTTGAAATTCAAGTTTTGAAAGCCAAAATTCATCTGTTGGACCTGAAGTTCAAATTTTGGAAGCCAAAATTTATCTGTCAGTGGTAAGCTCAACTTAGCACAAAGGTTCTCTGCAAAATTCGAATTTCGGAGGCTCGAAATTCGTCTATCGGACGTGAAACCTCCGTAACTTCAAATTTTGCACTGTAAACAATTTTGTAAAAGCTATAACTCCCTCATTTTAACTCCAAATTAATTAAATAACCTATGGTTGGAAAGCTCTCAATGTCTACTTTCAAATGCAATAAGTTTCACTTTAAAAACAAATGTATTCTGTGATATATGATCAAAATAATGATAAGAGGTTAAAATTGAAAATTCATATCTCACTACTCAATTTTAAATGACCATAACTTTTTCATATGACCTTTGTTTTGAGTGAAATAACCTTCTTTGAAAATCTTATTAAGTCTAGTTTCATATGAAATAAGTTTTACATCAAATTCATATGTATTTTGAGAGATGTATTAAGAACACTAATTAAAGGTCAAACTCTAGATTCTTGAAAATCAGATTTGTTTAATCTAACTCATTTAAAACATATGGTAACAAGATTAAGTAATTTCAAAGATTAATCCAACCTCAAGACCTAAGTGAAAACAAAATATACCTAGTGACTAGGTCTTCAAATGTTAAGTTCCACTTCCACTTGGTCATTTCCTTCTTGGCATGCTCCCTTCTGATCTTCCATTTTTGGAGCATCCTTTCTTTTCTTCTTTCTTGAGTGAGGCATGATATTGATTTCTATTTCTGTATTCCAATGCTCACTCTTCTTGCTTAGGCCAACCTACATTTAATATATTACACTTACAAACCAAGTAGTTAGTCCAGTTTATATATCCAACTTATATTATTCATTGTAAAAGTACAATGGATATATTTACACATAGCATGATATATGTATTATAACCATAATTAAATACATGCTAATATGTATTTTACTTCTTTAAGGAACATTATATATGTCAGATACATATAATGCATTTATTCTTTATTATTCTATATTTGTCATCATCAAAACTTATATTATACTAAACCTTACAGAAATAGTTCGAGCAGATGATAAGCCTTTTCACATAGATTCAGATGCAATAGACGCAAGATTTTATGACTCAAATTATGGTCCTATCAAATTTCTCAGAAAGAACAGGTTTGGTAATCCTACAAGTATTACTATTTCTAACAAAGAAGAGTTAGTTTGCAGGAAGCAGGCAAAGGAATTACTGAAGTTCATAGCCATTGTGCCTTACAGTAGGCCAATGAGTTCTTTTATCATTGAGAGGTCGATGTTGAATAGTTACATAGAAGAACAAACGGTGGCTGTAGCTGCAATACAAAAAGCATGTCTGCAGCATCTTTTAGACAGTTTGGTGATGGAAGAAGTCGAAGGTTCATATGAAGCAAAGATAATTTTTGAAAAGGATAAGGAAGATGAGGCAGATAAGATCCAGTTGCACGAATTAGAAAAGGCTCACGCTAAACTTGATGATATACAGCCTGAAGTGCACGATCCTATGGAAGAGGTTATCCTTGGTACCAATGAGGAGCCAAGGGTCACGTATGTAAGTTCTCTCATAATGCCTTGTCTTAAAGAACAATTAATTACTTTGTTAAAAGAATACAAGGATTGTTTTGCGTGGAATTATGATGAGATGCTTAGACTTAGTCAAGAATTGGTGGAACATAGACTACCAATCAAGTCTGGATTTCAACCTTACTAGCAACCAACAAGAAGAATGTCTAAAGAAGTGGAGCTAAAGGTGAAAGAAGAGATAAAGAAGTTGCTAAAAGCCAAGTTCATCAGGCCTTGCAGGTACGCTCTTTGGCTTTCTAATGTTGTGCCTGTAATGAAAAAGAACGGTGAATTAAGGGTATGTGTAGATTTTAGAGATCTAAATGTAGTTACACCTAAGGATATATATGTTATGCCTTTTGCTGATATGATGATTGATGCTACTGCTGGGAATGACTTATTATCTTTTATGGATTATTTTTTTAGTTATAATCAAATAATGATAATCGAAGAGGATATTTCCAAAATGACTTTTACGTATCCTGGCTCCATTGGTATTTTTGAATGGCTTGTTATGCCGTTTGGTTTGAAAAATGCTGGTGCAATGTACCAAAGGGTTATGAACACTATATTTCATGATATGATCGGGAAACATTTAGAAGTATATATTGATGATATTATGATAAAGTCAAAGTTGGCTAAGGAACATATTAAACAGTTGAGAAAAAGTTTCCAAAGAATGAGAAAATACAATTTAAAACTTATTCCTCTTAAATGTGTGTTTGGTGTTCAAGTAGGAAATTTCCTCGGCTTTCTAGTTCACCAAAGAGGAATTGCAATAGACAAGAACAAGGGCAAGGCAATACGGGAGACTAAACCCCCACAAAACAAAAAAGAATTACAAAGATTTCTTGAGTAAGTTAATTATCTCAGAAGGTTTATTTCTAACCTTGCTGGGAAGACAAAAGAATTTTCTAACTTGTTAAAGTTGAAACAGGTAGAAGAATTTGTGTGGGAGGACCGACACCAAAGGCTTTGACAAGATACAAGAATATTTGAGCAAGCCTCCAGTACTTGTTTCTCCAAAGGAGAAGATACCTCTTAAGCTCTACTTATTTGCCGCTGATGAATCTTTGGGTTGTCTTTTAGTACAGACAAATTCTATGGGTTATGAGCAGACAATTTATTATTTAAGTAGGTTCCTTACTCCTATAGAGATTAAATATACCCCGATAGAAAAGCTGTGTTTGGCCTTGTATTTTGCTTGCACTAAGTTAAGACATTATTTCATTTGTTCAGTGGTCTATTTAGTTTCTCAGATTGACTTGGTTAAGAATATGTTGAATAAACCTTTAATTTCTGGATGAATTGGAAAGTGGATTTTGGCTCTAGCAGAATTTTCTTTAGTATACTATCCACAGAAATCTGTAAAAGGTCAAGTTCTAGCTGACTTTTTAGCAGATCACCCTTCTATAGATATTTTGCAGGAAGTAGACGCTGGACTACCCATATATCAGGTGGATCCTTAGCCTTGGACGTTGAAATTTGATGGCTCGAGTATTGAGAATTCAGCTGGAGCAAGGATAGTGATTATTTCACCTGTGGGGATCAAGATGATTGTCTTTGAATTTAGCCTTTAAATGTACTAATAACCAGGTTGAATATGAGGCTCTGGTAACTAGTTTGAAAATATTACAGGAATAAGGAGCAAAAGAGGTCCTAATCATAGGTGATTCTCAACTTGTGTTGAAACACCTCTCAGGGAAGTATAAATGCACTAGTTTGTCTTTAACTCCATATTTTACAGTTGCTATGCAAATTATTAATGATTTTAACAATGTCTCTTTTTGTTATGTTCCTAGGGAGGCTAATTGGGAAGCTGATGAATTAGCTTAAGTAGCCTCTGGGGTTAGAATATCTGAGGAGCTGAGCCATAAACTAATTTTGGTACAGTGAAAGAATCATCCTGCAATTTGGGAGAGGGGTATCCAGGTGGAGACATTCAATACAGATGTGAATTTAGCTAAGGATTGGAGAAAAGAGTTCAAAAACTACTCGGAGAACCCAAGTCAAAGAGTGTCGTATAGAGAAAAAGTGCAAGCTACTAACTTTATTTGAATCGAGAATGAGTTATATAGGAAGAGTCATGATGGTTTATTGTTAAAGTGTTTAGGTTTTGCGGATTATATAAAAGTGATGAAACATGTTCATGAAGGAGTCTGTGAAGCTCACTAGGCTGGCATCAAAATGAGGTGGCTTATAAGGAGACATGGCTATTATTGGCCGACTATCCTAAAAGACTGCATTAATTATGCTAAAGGATGTCAACAGTGTCAACAATATAGGAGTGTGCAAAGGATTCTAGCTGCAGAGCTTCATTCTATTGTTAAGCCTTGGCCATTCAGAGGCTGGGCAATTGATATTATAGGCAAAATTTATCCAGCTTCTTCCAAAGGACACTCGTTTATAATAGTTGCTACAGATTATTTTACTAAGTGAGTTGAAGCTATGCCTATGAAGAAAATAGAACAAAAGGATGTGATTCAATTTATTAAAGAGAACCTGATTCATAGATTTGATATTCCTCAAACAATAACAACTGACTCAGGAACTATGTGTGCAGGTGATGATGTAAAGGAGTTTACAAAGGATTATGGAATTAAGTTGCTAAATTCAACATCACACTATGCTTAGGCCAATGAACAAGCAGAGGCTTCAAATAAAATCCTCTCAAGGATCCTGGAGAAAATGCTAGAAGATAATCCTAGAGATTGACAAAGGATTTTATCAGAGACATTATGGGCATATAGGACTCTTAAGAGGAGTGCTACAGGAGTAAGTCCTTTTGTTCTAACCTTTGGCCATGACGCATTGTTGCCTATGGAAGTAGTGGTACCTTCTTTGAGGGTCGCTAAGCAAAATCAACTTATGCCTGAAGATTACTCGAGATCTATGATTATGGAAATTGAATATGCAAATTATTTAAGGCTTCAGGTGTATAACAATATGATTATATAGAAGAAAAAGGCGTCCAGATTCTATAACAAAAAGGTAAAAAAGAAAGTGTTCCAAGAAGGAGATCTAGTGTGGAAGACAATTCTACCATTAGGAATTAAAGATGGAGAATATGGGAAATGATCTCCTAATTGGGAAGGGCCATTTAAAATATACAAAGTAGTGAAAGTTTGAAAGGAAATATCTATTGGTAAGCAAGTTTGGAAGGAGAGTCACATCGGCGATTCATCAATGGCAAATACTTGAAGAAATATTTTCCTATTATATGGGAAATGGTAGAGAACAAAAGTGACTGAAAAGAAGGCCATGACATGGCCAACAATGCATTTTTTAAGATAATAGTGATAAATAAATAGTAAGACATCATTGTATTGTCAAGCCAATACCATGGCTTCTGTATTTTGACTCTGTAAGTAGGCCTCTTTTGGCCACTTTAGTATAATGAAATGAAGATAGGTCTGATGACCATCTATTAAAAAAAAAAGGTAAAGTAGACGTTGGTTTTGATGAGAATACTTGGGCTAAAATATCTTAAATGTCCATACAATTTTGGCCTACTAAGATATAGCCAAATTGTATGCGGCGGGTAATTGTTTGACCTAAAATAAATTGGGCTAAATATAATTACAAAGCCTGTAATGTGATAGTAAGGTTAAAATTTGTTAAGCCCATTTTCCTAATTAGGCCTTATAATATATTTATATATATAAGGTCTCATGGATTTTTGTTAATGTTGGCACGTAGAAGTCATACGGGTGGAAGTTACTTCATGATATCTGGGTGGAATCAACACGTAAAAGAAGTGGGAGAGAAAGTAGGGAATACGTAGCCTTGAGGAGCTGAAATTCTGGCAAGTGGATACAGACATGGGCTGAGGAAAACTATAGCTTGGTGTTGCCTATAAATAAGCATAAAGGCAGTCTTGATCATGATCATCATCAGCATCATCAGCACACAAACACAAACACTATTATGCATTTACTTTTCTACTTTGTTTAAGCATTCTTCATTTGAGCTTTCACTTTATCTACTTTTTCCAACATCGCTATACATCATCATTGTTATTTCTTTGGATTATTATCTATTTTTACTCTGCAAGTTTTAAGTTTTCAATATTATCTTTTCATCTTTGTTTCTGGTACCTACATTTGGGGAAATTGTGGTAAAAGACTCAGGGATTCACACTCATTTTGATTAGAAGTCGAGATTCATATACATTTTGAGGTTCACATCTCTGGCACGTCTAGAGCACACACATATAATTTTTCATAAAATTTATCACCAGCAAATGGAGATAAGAATTAAGATAGATATAATTATGATAAAGGTACTAGTACAATTTAATGAGGATAATATTAAAATTTTTTTTGGTAATTTTAAAAATTTTTAAGAATTCTAACTAACTTTAACTAATACTCCCTCTGATCCTAAACAAAATACATTTTCAAATATCTCACACATTTTAAGAAAAAAGAAGTTGAATGATTAAATTTTTTAAGAAATTTTAATATTTTTCATTATTTGCTCTTATGAATTATACTATCTTTTATACTTCTTATAACATATATTTATCACTTATTAATTATAAATCAGGGGTATGAATGAAAAAAATAATTAATGCACTAAATAAACTTACAAAGTATTCTATATTTTTTGAACTAAACATTACTTTTAGAAGATGTCGTATGTTTAGGACCGGAAGGAATATTTTTTTTGGCCAATGTAAGTGAGATATAAGAAACAAAATGAATCTTTCAATTTTTATATATACATTTAAATATAGGAAAATATAATGAAAAAGACCAAAATGTCCCATAAATATTTCTTCTTCCTCTTTCCTTGGTCATGCAAGGAGAACACTTCATTCAAAATTCAACAACTCAGATCCGGTAGAGATACAAGAAGATGAAGAAACAAAGGAGAAGGAGCCAACAATGGTACAAGCAAGGACATTTGTGTCATTTAATTTGATTCCAAAGTAGAAATCCTTATTCCTCACGTTCTGAATTAAATGAGCATTGCTTTATTTATAGGAATCAATCCTAGAATCACACATTCTTTTATCACTACTTGTTTGGTTCAAGAAAGAATGAGAATAAAATGGAATGAAAGGAATCCTGATAGTATCAATCTGATTTGGTATGACGTTAAAAATATTAAATATAAAATTATTTTTCATAATTAACTAAACAAGAAAATAAAAGTGAAAAGACTAAAATGGTTCTGGACAAAATTGTTGTTTCCCCCTTCCTTTCTTCCTTTCACAAACCAGCCAACCACCCCTTCCTTTGGCCACTGCCTCCGACATCCACACAACAGTAGCAGAATAGATCCATCTTGTCAAAGTAAATATATATATATAGATATATATATGGGAGCTAGAACTAACGAAGAACCAGATCTCACGAAACTTGCCAAATAATATATCTGAGAACAGGTTTAGGCACACAAAAACTCAGAATAAAATCTCACTGGCAAGCTCAATTAGTGAAGGGATGGCATTACGAGGTTTGGCGATGATGATGGAGGAAGATCAATCACGTAAATTCACGATCAGTGAAGAGACGGTGTGAGGAAGGAAGAAGCTTAACCTCCATAGAAGCTGTGGAGGACGGTGGATTGGATGGTGGAGGACAAGAATATTGGGTTGAGCTTCAGGAGGGCATTTGCGACTTTGATCACCTCCATTCTTACACCGTCTAGAATTACTAAAGATAGGGGCGAGACATATAAGAGTACCCATTTCCTAGTTTTTAGGATCACCCATTCGATGTGGAGTCCCTTTTCCATCTTAATATGCCAACCAAATGATTCAACATTGAGAATAGAATTCTTATTCTCATTCCTAAGGTTCCTGGGAATCCAACCAAATAGGCCCTAAATTCCCATTCCATTTCCTTAATTCTGGACTTCATTTTAGTAAACCAAACATGATTTTTTTTTCTTCAATTTCTTTGTTAGAAATTACTCCCTCTGGAGATTTTTTTTATAAGTTACCATCTAGAAGATTTCTTTATTCTTTTTATAAGACATATTATAATATTAAGTAATACTATTTTATTTTTATCTCTACTTATTTATTTCTCAATCTCTTAAATTATTATCTAGAGGAATGAAGTCTTGAATAGACTCAAATTTAATTGATCAATTTTGATTTAAGTAATACTTCTAACCCATGTTTTAATCGATTTTACAATCTTTTCCATGTGATAATAATTGATCGTTTAATTTAATAAGATTGCATTATTTTAATTAATATAGGTAAAAAAATTTTAGAATTTTATGAATGTAATTAATTTATTTAATCTGCGTAAATTAGTTGAAAGTACTTTATAAAAACTGGAGGAGGGAGTGAGTATGTTTCAAAAGCCTAATATAAAATAGGAAAAAATAACATATAAAATTTATAATAAAAAGTGATAGGTACTATGGCAAATAATTGGCTCCTTTAAACATGTATTGTCTGATGTTTAATTTCTGGTCATGTTAATAAAAAAAAAAATTTTGTTAAAAAAGATAAAATTTATTTTAATAATTTCTATACCTTAATGAAATTAATATTTCTGTTAAGGAATTTTTTTGGTGCAAAAGAAAAAAAAACGCGATGGGTACTAATCAGGGTGAAACATGCAATTGACAGCACAGGACATCATAGTTGAAAAAATTGAAAAAGGGAATAGAATGTAATTAATGCTAAGGCTCCACTTCCCCTATCATGCTCTTACGTAATTGAATCCAATCGACATGCACTTCTTGTTCTTGACCCACCAATAATAATCTTTTCGCATCATTTTTCTTACTTTTAATTTATTGCCATTAATTTATTATAATATTATAATTATAATCAGTGAGTATGAAGTTAGGGCAGTACTAAACAGATTTTTCACTATTCATCCTTGTTTATATTCTTCAATATTTTGTGATGGTCTCATAATTTATAGGGTTTTTTCCCCTAATGTCTCATCCAAACCCGTGCCCACAATGTATTCATCATACCTGACCGACCGCCGCACCCTAAAATGCATTAAAAAATAAAAATATTTATTTTGTAATAAAACATATTTCAAATCAATCTATTTATCCATATATTATAAATATTAAATTAATAAGTCCATACACAATTCAATGCTTCACTTTAAAAGTAAACTTTCTTTAATTTCGACCAAAAGTATCCCTACTAATAGTAAATATTAATATCTCTCAGGATATGACGATAAATGATAGATTTCTCACAATTAGATTTATACTATACACAAAGATTATGAATCAAACACCAACAAAGATTATGAATCAAACACCAACCACTTACTTAATGGATAAGAGTTCTTAACATTCATGTCAACCACTTAAATAAACTTTAATCTTGAACTTGAATCTTATCATTAATATTAATTATTTTATAAATTTATACATATTAGTAATATGAGATAAAGTTAAGAACCAGGCATAAATCGAGAATATTGCCACTATCTTAACACAGACTCAAATTATAAAAATTGAGGTTTTTTTTTTCTCCAAAATTGGCTTTGAACCCTAATAAAACCACCTGGTTTCATCTTAGATTTTGTATAAAGCATGAACCATACGATACAAATCTTTGTACTAATTAAAGGTTTTGGATTCGTCCAAGGAAGAAACACCTTTGAAACTTCTCTTCTTGTAGAGGCTTATTCCAAGTGAAAAGGAGCATGTGCGTACGTGTGGATGGACCAACTTGTTGGGTCTTTTTCATTTTGTCAATTTAATAAAGTTAGATAATTTCTAATCACAAATTGATTGAATGTATAATTAATATATTGTAATTGGTTGAAGAGAAATGAAAAAAAAATTGATATAGAAAATGAAAATGAATGGAATCAACAAGAAATGCTAAATTACACACGGCTTCTTTGAATTTTGAGTTATATAATCCATCTTTGAAAATTTGACAATGAGCTCTATCTGTTTTTTTTTTTGGGTCATAGATACTCATGAATATTCCCATGTGTGAGATAACTCATTTGTTATTAATTAATTTGTAATTTTATCAACGGGGTGTGATAAATTAAAAAGGTTCATATAATCATGACTTAAAATTTTGGAAAGTTAAAAGTTAAGGAAATTTATGATCAAATTTTAAAAATCAAAGGCAGTTATTTGCACACGCCATCTTAAATTTGAGGAGAGTTTTGTGAAATTCAGTCAAAATAAAAAATAATAATTTTGAGGATAGTAATAATTCTCGTATATTATAGTTTTAAAAAGCAATAAAAAAGATAAAAATTGTTGAAATGATAAACATTGCAAAACAGTAATAAAATAAAAGAAAACAATTCAAATAGCCCTTGAAGTATATGATTATCATAAGTTTTTTTAATCACATTTTTTTGAAGTATATGATTGTAAAGGATTTAATTTATAATTTTAAAAAGCAATAAATGTAAAACATATAAAACTTAATTAAATAGCGAATTTCATTTAAATATATGAAATGCCCCATCTTATACTCTCAAAAATTCTCTATGATATTATCAATTTTAGAAAAAAATTGAGATGTATTTTGGGAAAGTGGTAGGACCAAACGAAGAAGAAGCAAATCCAACAAAGAAAGCAGAGGCTGAATGGAAGAAAATTGCTCGGGACCGACAAAACAAATTAGAGGTCAAAGGAATGAATAAAGACTGAAGAGTGTTTGAACTTAGAACGCTTCTTTAATAATAATAAACTAAATTGTATTCTGTAGGCACTTTCGGACTAATAATTAGACAATGAGTTCTCCAATTCAATAACTTTGATGATCCCACTTTCTTTATATTCTTATCTTCTTTGTCCCCTACGCCAAATGGTCTGACAGTGACCTTCCTTCTAATTTCGTATTATTTTTTTTTCAATAATGGATTGTTACTTTATCTTTGGGTAAAAATGATACTTTTTATCCCTCAATTTTATATTAAATTTTATTTGATCATCTTAACTTTATTTAGTTTTTTTTAATGTTTTAATTTTTAAAAGTATGAGCAAAATTTTCTATTATTAGCACCATTAACTAGTTAATAGGAAATATTGACAAACATTCTCACATAGTTACATGTTAATTTTCATAACCAAATTATTAATATCATTATGTACTTATTAATTTTGGGTTTAAAAATTTTTAAATTATATTAAAAATAATTATAAACAACCAACTTTTAAACAAAATCTTAATTTTAGGACTTTATTATCATAAAAATGAGTTGATAAAAGTGTCCAACACTGAAAAATGCTTTATCAGTATTTAAGAATATTTTGGCATTTTCAGTTAATATAGTTAATAACATTAGTGATTGAAAAACTTTTGATTGTATTTTAAAAATTAAAAAATTAAAAAAAATTATATAATATTAAAGAATTAAAACAAAATATAATATAAAGTTAAAAGACAAAATATGTTTTTGCCTTATAATTTTTCAAAATATATGTTACTTTAGAATTTCATTAATTCATTTTCCTTTTTTTTACTATACCTTTTATTAAAAAAAGTGGTAAGCAGAGTATAAGTTGTTTTTTAGAATATATTAGTAAAAAAAATTAAAATTTACTCTTATATATGTTATTTAATAACTTGATTTGTATGAAAAACTTTAAAATGGTAGAAAGTATATTAAGTTACAGCTTTTTCCCCACGATTTGAAAACTATTTTATTAATTTTTTTTTGGTTCATTCATACAAATTTTGATACATGAAAATTCATGGAAAACAAAAAGGTGGATCTCAAATTTATTATTTGCCTAGTTTTGAAACCAAAAAATAGATCGATGGAATATATTTTTAATGTTTGAAATAATATTATATATACGGTCTCTTTTTACAATTTCCTGTCCCACCCATAGCTTAAGCTTGGATTAAAATTACAGTGAAAATAAATCTCTATCAACACTAGATGACACTTAAGGGAGTAGAGAACACTCAATTCGTGCAAGCATATAGAAAAGCGTAAGAGATAATGTGAATTGAATGAGTGGATTCTCATAATAGTGCAATCACTTATTATCTTTCTGGTAAAAAAAAAAAATCAATTATCATCTTCACAATATCTCAATTAAAATAAATAATAATTAAATTAACATATTTTTTTAAGGAAAAAAATTTAGGTAACTTGGATTTTGGAAGCTCATTGTATTTAGGACAAGTCTCACAATTTAAAGAATACCTATACATTACTCATTAATAAGGTCCTTACATTAGCAACATGATTTAAACTCACACTTTTGTGGGTTATAAGTCATATATTTACCAATTAGATCAATTTACGTTGTTAATTGAAACTTTTTTTTAACAACTATATGATATTTAGTATTGCCAGCTATTACATATTTATATATTTTTAGGCCCAAAAATGAATAGCTCTTTCAATCTGATTTATTTTACATCTATAAAGTTTGAATTCATGAACTTTATTTAAGTGTATTGAGTCCTTTTTTCTCACACCAGCTTTAATTACCCATAACAGAATCAATAATATCTCATGAATTTAAATTGAAATAATTAATTAAATATAGTTAATCCATTAACCAATAAATGGATTATCTTGGGGCATGAGCTCATGAGATTAGATTAACCTATCAAAAGAGGACCAATCCACAAAGTCCAATATATATATATATATATATATATTTATATATGCAAAATAGTTTGAATGGTTTGATGCATGGGATTGAATAAATAAAAAACTTATAAATTAAAAATGGCACAGATTATTGGATAAAAATTTGAGAATATTAATAATAACAAAACATCATAACATTATTATTAGTTTATACATATACATACGTAACCAATTGAACAAAATAAATGGTATTTTGATCATTTCATTATAACAAAGTTGTTAAAGACGAGAAGAGTTCTCATTCTTTTCTTTTTCTGCGTTGAAAATTCTCATTCTTATTTTGTGTAGTCTTATCATAATTATTTACCAATATATGTTTATTTTTTAATTTTTTAAAACGGCCACAAGCATTTTCTTTTTTTCTCCAGTAATGATCAGTTTTATTTCTTATAGATCCATTTCTTGTGCCTGTTGTTTGTGACATTAATAATAGCTGCTCTGAAGTCTAAGGTGAACTCAGATTTTTTTTTTATTTAAGAAAAAGTCTAAGGTTAACGTCCTAGTCAAGAAAAGAAAAGAAGAAGAAAGTCGGCCTAATAAGATAAGTTGGGCTTTTATGGCCACAAGATTTTGTTGGGCCTAATATTGGTAAAGTGCTGTAATTGTGGGCCCAATCCCGCATACGGGCTCTTCTTCGATGGGGAGTAGATTAGTGAATAAAGAAGTATAAGCTCACCCCAAAAATCTTGTTTTGAAAGAAGTATACCAGTTTTGTTAGCAAAAATAAAAAGAAGTACTAGTTTGCTGTCATAAAAAAAAAACGAGTAATTGTTTATTCACAAAAAATAAGTACGATTTTGTCTAGGTTTAAATTTTCTAGGTAGAAAATATTATGTTAAGAAAACCATCTCTTATTTGAGCTCCTCTAGATCAATTAGTAGCAAATATTTATTATTAAAAAAGTACTATTTTTTATTAAAAAAACTGGCTTAACAAATATTATTTACAGTTTAGCATTAGGATAGCCCGTCCCATATGGGAGGAAGATTGGACAGATAAAATTAAGTTATTTTTTTCTGGCCGAAAAAAGTTATTTATTTTTATTTTTTAGAAAAAATACACTTTTTCTGGTCAAAGAAAAAATACACTAAATTTTTTTTAATATATATATATATTCCGTCCCATATCATTTTGATGATTATTATGTAGTCTAATCTCCTAATCTTACACTTTAAACACTCTTGCTTTATATTATTAGGTCTTGTATAATATAAAGAATCTGAGAAATAAGCTAGACTACTGATGATTTGCGCATTAGAATGGCTTGACGTAAATTTTATATTTTATATTAATATATTGCTTTAATTTAATTTGATCATGCGTAAGACAAATTTACCACTCTAGCAAACCTATTGGAAAATTAAATTAATTCCAAGCGCGTGAATAGTATTAATTAATTATCAAACTAATTAACATATTATATTATAATAAATTCAAATAATTAATTTGATGGCAAACTTGTATATTATGTAAATGGATTGGGTTTAGTATGTTATGGATAGCATGATAAGTAGACTATTTATTAATCGTTGTACAAGTAAAAAGTAGACTATTTATTAATCACAAGCCAATCTCATCCTAGTATAAAGTTCAATTATAATTTCATGAACTTGTAACAATATCACTTTTAACTACTTTAGGTACAATAATTTAGAATGTTGAAGAGGAAGCAATATAGTTCCCTGTCTTAAATTATAAGTTATTTTTAACTACTTTAAGTACATTTGATTAAAATTAATTGGAGTTAATGAATTTTTTTAAATAATTACCATAACTTTATAAAATTATCCTCATTAAATTGTAACATTATATTAATTGTATCTCTTTTAATTTATCCCTATCATAACTCTTTTGATTATTTCCAAAGGGTTAAAAATGAAAGAAAAAGTTAAATGCTATATATATTTTACAAAGTAGCTTATATTTTAAATAATTTAATTTTTCAAAAAATGATTTCTATTTGAAACAAATGGAGCATAACTCATACCCTTAGCCACGAATTCCAATCTTTAAATAATATTGGAAGTAAGATGTGAATTACATTGAAAGAGATCAGAATAGTTGAGTTGAATAAAATAGATTCAATACACTTCAAGTAAGGTTTAGGGTCTAAACTTTGTAAATGAAAGGAATTACATCGTGAGATCTTTCCCCCATTTAGGGTTTGACACAACATGAAGATAGATTAATAAGTAGCATTGGATATTAGATAATTTTCACAAAAAAAGGGGTAAAGAGAGGAAGTGAATATTTAACATGAAATTATGAATTTGATTTTATTTTTGTTCTTTGATTAATTATCCCCCTGGATAACCTTAAAATTTTAAGATTGGTTTAGGCAAAAATTCATAAAATAGTTTCATTTTATAATTATTATATCAATTTTTTGTAAGAAAACTTGAACTGAATTTTCAAAACCAAGTCCAACCCAATAAATAAAATACTTAGAGAGACAACTTAAGAGAACCTCTATAAAGATAAAGCCCATAACTTACATGAAAACCCATCAAAACCAAGATAATAGGTGTAACACCATTCATGATATCTTTCTTGGTGTTGTGTTCAGGACAGAAGGAAACAGGATGGAGGAAGGCTCAAATGGTGCAGAAAAAGAGCTCCACGCCACAGCTTGAAGTAGGGCCATCGTGGTGAGAGCGTGTCCAGTGGCGTTGTTTCAGCTGAAACTGCGGCGAGGATCGGGAATTTTGTTTAAATCCGGATCATTCCGAACGAACGGAAAGGAAAGAAAACGGAGGAGAACCGAGGGAGCTCAATTAGGGCTTGCTGGATTCGGCCATTGGGAGTGATTTTCGGACCTCAAGAGCTTGGATTCAAGTTGGTAAGTGATTTCTACTCCTCCCTCTCCATTTTCTTCGTTTGAATTTGGGCTTTTTTGGTTTTGAGGTTGGATCTTTGGTTCTGGCCGAAATCCACCAATTGAAATGGATGAAATGAGGTTAATGAAGTGTGTTGTGGTGTTCTTGTTACTTGGGTGTGAGTTTTGAAGAGATTATACGTGTTTAGAGCTTAATCCTAGGTTGTTCTTTGTTGAGAGTATGAGAAATCCGAGTTGTATGGAATTGGGTGGTGTTTGAATAGTCCTTAAGAGCTTAATGATGCATGAAAAGGGTGTTGGAACCTTGGGTTAGGCCTAAAGTGATTGAATTGTGATGTTTGAGCATTAGTATATTGTGTTAATTGAAGAATTACGGTATTGTTAAGGTTGTTTGGCTACTCAAAGAAGGCTAGTCGTGGGATTGATGTTCAAGAAAGCTTGTGGAACTCGTGTGAGAGTGGTATTGACAACCTGAGGTAACCGAGTGTTTGTTTATATTGTATTGTCAATATTGTATGATAGTACGTATAGTTGTGTATATATATGCATGTTTCTTTCATACCACGATATTGATGTGTTTGTGTGCACTGCTTTTATATATCGTAGTATGCATATAGTTAGATGATGATTATGATTATGATGATGAGATATGTGATGATGACATTGATATGATATGATATGATGCATACATGACATTATGATGATTATGATCATGATGATATGATGATACATGAGCATCACATGACATTGAGAGACAGTGATATATGGTGGATGGGGTGGTGATGAAGTGATGACAATATGATGTATGATGATATATAAATATGTTAGGGAGGATAATGATGGATTATATATATGTTAGGAAGGATAAGGATGGATTATATATATGTTAGGAAGGATAATGATGGATTATATATGTTAGGGAGGATAATGATGGATTATATATATGTTAGGGAGGATAAGGATGGATTATTTATGTTAGGGAGGATAAGGATGAATTATATGTGTTAGGGAGGATAAGGATGAGGGTCTCTGTGAGGGCGACATGCATTTCATTCATTTCACATTGCATTCATGAGTGTATGAGATATATGTATATGTATGTGTGTGGTTGTTCTCAGTTACCGAGACATTGTCTCACATCCCTCTCCCATGAACTAGCCTTTCAGGTGATGGTTCTGGCACTAATCCTGAGAAGCTGCGGGAGTAGCTGTGTACGTGGAAATAGTCTATGTAGCATTTGTAATTTGGATATGTATCTTATGCCTAGTAGGATAGAAGGTTTGTAAGGATAATGATTGTTATGGATGTATGTATGGTTATATGTGGAGAAATGTGTTGTTCGTGGTATGTATGTTGTGAGTATGTGTTATGTATGATGAAAGTTGGATTTGGGTCTGATTGGTATGTTTTGGGGCTTGTAGCCCGTTTATCAAGTTGGGGTTCCAAGGGGTCAATTCTCAGAGGAGTGGTTTCTTTGAGGTGAAACCTCTTTGGACAAGTTGGTTTGGGGGTTATGGACCTGTATGAATGGTCTTTGAGTGATCATTTGCCTTTAGTGGCAATTGGAGGTTGTTAGTGGTGAGTTTTGGTCAATAAGTGACCAAAACGGTGTCAGGAGTCCAGAATCTCCATATGGAGTTGGATTGACGTGGAAGTGGTGTCTATGGATAGATTGGGTCTAGATTGACTTGTAGGAGTTGGAATCAAGTTAGTCAGAGGCCGGAGTATAAAGTTATGTGCGTCGGAAGTCCGCCCCAGGTGTTGAGTTTTGCTGGTGTGGAAACCAGCAGGGGGCGCCGCAGCGCCAGGGTCCAGGCCACGGTTCCAGTGGAGTCTGAAGTGAGTGCAGAACAGGGGAGGCCGGAGCCGCGGCGGTACTGTAGCGGCCGCGGCCCCAGCCCTATTTTTGGTGTTGTTTGGTTCATTTTCGCTGTTATGAAGTTTTGTAGAGTTGTTTAGAGATGTCGGGGTTTGTTTGGTTGAATTTTGAAGTTTTTGGTCAAGTCTGGAGGTGTCAGGAGGTAGGATGTTACATTTTTGGTATCAGAGCCCGGCCTCTCTCAGTACTGTATGGTTTGAGGATGAACCACACGGAAGCTGGTGGGCATGTGACATCTGGGCGCTGATGAGGGCGGGGAGTGATCACCGGTGTAAGAAAGGGGGTATGTGATAAAAAGTGATGAGGCATGGATAAGGAGCGGCTCCTGACAGGCTTCTAAACGGAAGGAGCATATGAATGAATCGAATGCATACCGGAATGAGAGGGATCTAGAGACTGTATAGGTATGGGACTATATAGTTAAGAATAACTTAAAGGAATTGATAGGTATTACCTACCTATACCAACAAGGTACACCTACCTTTTCGGTAGCCTATCCCTTAAGAACTTCTCAGTTAAGAGTGCTTGACTTGAAGCAATTTTGGGATGGGTGACCTCCTGGGAAGGAGGTGTGGGAGTGAGGACAAAGCGCACCGAAATGGCTTGTGTTGGTTTGTAGGGACAGTCGTCAATCCTGAATAGCGGCCGAATGTTACAGTTGGTATCAGAGCAATGGTTTTGGGCCATTGTTTCTGCTTGTAGTACTACTTGGCACAATTTTAAATACATAGACTATTTTCCCACTGCAATGCTAGTCCAGAACCATATAATTGAGTGTGTTGCTGCTTGTGTGTAGGAAGAATGTCTCATCGAGGAAGACAGAGTAACGGTGATCTCATGAGGCAGATGCATGAGATGTTGGCTGGCCTCAGTAATCAAGTTAGTCAGAGGCCGGAGCATAAAGTTATGTGCATCGGAAGTCCGCCCCAGGTGTTGAGTTTTGCTGGTGTGGAAACCAGCAGGGGGCGCCGCAGCACCAGGGTCCAGGCCACGGCTTCAGTGGAGGCTGAAGTGAGTGTAGAACAGGGGAGGCTGGAGCCGTGGCGGTACTGTAGCGGCCGCGGCCCCAGTCCTATTTTTGGTGTTGTTGGGTTCATTTTCGCTGTTCTGAAGTTTTGTAGAGTTGTTTAGAGATGTCGGGGTTTGTTTGGTTGAATTTTTAAGTTTTTAGTCAAGTCTGGAGGTATGAGGAGGTAAGATGTTACAATAGGCATTTATTCTTCTAAAAATTTCACCAACTTGGTGACTATACTCCAATGGTTTTTAAAATCAAACCTGCCAATAAAATCATAATACAACATGTCCTAATAACATTCATAATTTCCAACACCAATATTTTCAAACATGTCCCAATAACTTTCATAATTTCTAACACCAATATTTTCGTTCTAAACAACTCAAATCACATGAATTCGAAGATTCCTAAGTAACATATTCCATGACATCAATAAAACCATTATATCCATTTCTAAAATTAAAGCATATGTAAGTATATAATATTACTAGACATTTCAAATTATAATACATTTCATATTCAAGTTAGAATTATATCAAATGCATATTTCCTATGCCAACTATATACCATAGTGTATATGTCAAAATTAAAAAATGCAACTACCAATAATTCAAAAGTCAATCTGCATACATTTAGCACTACCTGGACCCAAGCATGCCATGCATCTACAGAAGTAAAAAAAAAAAATTGGGGCTTGTCCTTATTTGTCCCAATACTAGAGCCTTCACTTAGAAAATGGGAAAATAAGAGGCGAGATTGTAATCTTAGTGACTAGGGAATTCACATCAATAGAAAAAAGGGAGTATTTGGTTTGATAGAGGGGATGTATTTTAATGTAGGAAAAAACATGGGTTTTAATGATCCCTTATTTTGTTTGACTAGACGGGATGAGAATGGAGTTAATAATAAGTTGACTATTTTGCCTATATGAAATTAAAATTGTTCTTTGTTTTTGTGATAATATTTTCTTTATTAACTCCTTATTTGAACAATATCAAAACTTTTATCTCAAATAGTAAAACTTTTTTATTAATCTTTTTTCAAGAAAAAAACTTATTTGTTCAATTTTACTATTTAATATCATTATGAAAGTTATTATGAACTTAAAATTTTTCATTACATACCAGGTCAAGAGCTGGGATTAGTTGGGACCTATGAGAGAAGAGATGACAAGAACGATGAAATGAGAGATGGATGCACGAGTTGTATGTTTACAATATTGAAGGGTGAAATTGTAATATTAATTTTTATAAGGTTATTTTAGTTCCACTAACAAAAAAATATACTCCTCCCCTTAAAAAGCTTCCTACTTTTAGAAGAGAGGGAGAGGAGGGGAGGAGGGGGCCTCCTTAAATTTTTCACCAACCAAACAAGGGAGGGAGCAACCCCCCTCCCCTCCATTCCTCTCAAAACTCTTATACCAAACATTGAGTAAGGATAATATTGCAATAGAAATAAGTACATACCCATATACTAGGTCAAAATTGTAACTTCCTACATAAGAAACCCAACCAACCACTAAAACAAGATGCAACATCACCAAAGGAGTCCATAAAGCAAGACCTTGCCGCAGCGGGAGTAGATTGAAATAAGAAGGGAAAAGAAACAGAGGAGCACGACGCTGTGACCTGAACCTTGGTGCCGCTGTGCCAAATGTTGATAAGCTATCATCTATTTGTTGATTTTTTAGACCAACTTTCAACATACATAACTTCTCACTCCGATCCCTGATTGACCTTATTTAAACTCCTACAAGTCACCTTACTTCTAATCTAACTATAGGCACAAATCATACTTTGAAATACCTGTATATAGAGATTTTGGATGCTTGAGACTGAATTGGCCATTTTTGGACCAAAACAAGTGTAACACCTTATACTAGGGCTCATTTCGCATGTATTAGATTATTTTAGATTCCAAATATGCTTGTCGAGAAGCTTGAATCAATTTAATTTCAAAAACATAATTTTCAATTTTCCGAGTATTGTTCACTTGGTAATCTCCATTTTAACTGACAAATTTTGAAATTCATAACTAAATATAAAAAAATCATCTTGAGATGATTCAAGTATCTAAAAATAGATAAAAAGATTCTATCGATGGAAAAAATAAGAAACAAAGCAAAATTGGGCCAATTAGTATAGTAAATTTTGTGAATTTTTACTGTTTATTTGGTCATTTTTCTATCTTCCAGTTTTCTGACCTCAATTTTGAAAAATCATATTTCATTTTATTCTAGAAAAAATCATGTCATTTGAAAGATCTAAATGTCTACTTATAAACTTATTTTTCTTGTACATTTATTTTATTTACATAGGGCAAGACATTAGCTTAAAACATGAAGGGTCAGAATTCATCTTTTACTGAAATAGTTTTGGGAAAACTTCAATATCTTCTATTATATAGCTCCAATTGTCTCCAAATCAGTTACATATGAAACTTAAAACATAAAAATTTCTATACATATAAACCATTGAATTTTTGGAACTTTGTACGATTTTATATTAACTTTTGAAATTTCTAGTACCCAACTTTCAGTTTCCAATTTTCCAAATATTGTCCTATTTTGAACCCTAAGTTTGAAAATTCACCATTAATTGTACACAACTCCAAATGGGTTGCTCTTTAGACCATTTTAAAGTTCTATTTGTATACTTTAAAATGTATATTACTTAAACTAATTGTCCTATCTTACATAAATAGTACCTACATTTCTATTAGGGTGTCTAGATTGTACATTTCCAATCATGTCTAGGCAAAATGAGCTTCATATCATATTTATATCATCATTTATTGTACCACAATCATGCATACCATAATAAGAAACTTAGAAATACATAATAACAAATAATGGCAGCTTCACTCATCTTCACATATGTTGATACAAATGATCACAATATAACATAATGACTTTGCATCATCAACCATTCAACATTATCTTCTTCATGCATCTAGCTTCTTCCTTGGCTCTTTTCCATAGTTTTTCCCCTAAATGGTTGGTTATTTAGGGAGAGTGAGATTCAAAGAATCTCAGTAGTAACAACTCATTCATACAATCATGTTATCAAATAATTCATGGAAACATCAAGAAAACATCAATTTATCACTTGAAACTTTTAATGCCATAACATTTCATAAAAATTTCGGCAGAGTTTCATTTTAAAATTTAAATATCCAGAGATCATAAACCTCATCAAACAACACAGCCAATCATCACAAAGCATCATTATACACATATGGCATAGTAACACATTCATGAAATTCAAGTTTGATAACAATTCATATAAATAGGTAAATTACTACCTTCATGTATTCCCTTCCTTTCCAAACTTTATGCACCTATTCTTTGACTTGCTTAAGCTTCCTTGAACATATACATATCACTATTCAAGCCTTTTAGCCACTGTTTCAAGAATAACATCATGCAACACTCATAAAACCTAAAATTTCCATATTGTTTTCCTTTCAGTTTTTCTTGAAATCAACACTTGTTCTTGACTAATTTGTGTTAGATGTGTTGGCTTCCCAAGAGGGGGGGTGAATTGGGAAGATTAAAATTTTCTGCAGAACTTTAAGAAAGTGAGGAAAGCAAAGATGACAGTAAAATAAAGTATAAACGAATAATCAGTGAAGGCAGTAATAGAGAAGGGAAGACACAGATGTTTATCCTGGTTCGGTCTTTCAATCTTGACCTACGTCCAGTCCCCAAGCCACCACTTGAGATTTTCCACTATCTTGCAAGAATTCAGTGGGCTTTTTGCAAATGCCATAGTACAGCGTTGATACTCTGTTCTAGAGCTCACACTTTTACTCTTTGCACTCTCACTAAGTGCTTCCCCAATCTCTTGTGGTATCCCCTCACAAGAAAATCATTCTTCCAGATGAAGATAAGATTGTTTACAATGAACAAACTCTCTTAATCAGAGTGTATATGAAAGTTAAGGTACAAAGAATGAAGTATGTGAGAGTAAGAGACTTTGAGTAGATGATTTGACAGAGTTTCAGTATATACAAAGTTAAAATCGTTACCCACAACTTCAAATGATGTTATATTTATAGATTTTGCTCTCAACTATACATTAGAAACAAAATCAATCCGTTGGAGAAGTTACCCAACAGTTACTCTGAAAAACTATCCGTTCACCAACTGCATTTAATGCTTCTGACACTCAAAGTTTGAATTTTGGTTGGCCAACAAATGAATTTCACAGAGACCGAAGGCTAAAGACTTCAATGTTGAATATTCGAAGTTCGTTTGTCACGAAGCAAAGTTCAAATTTTGATCTTTGGAAAATGTTTCTATGTTGGAACATACGAATTTTCAAGTAAAAAGTTCTTCTTAAATGAGTGAACAGTAGTTCCATTTTGCTACAGTGCCTTCGAAATTTGAATTTTGGAACCCAAAATTTGTCTGTCAGTAGCTGAGTTAATAAGGTATAGTAGTTCATCTTATTCGAAATTCGAATTTTCAAAGGGCAAAGTTCGTTTGTCAGAGAGACCTCTTTTCAGACTTACTTCAAAGTTTGAATTTATGAATACTGTCATTCGTATGTCAACATATCATTATAACATACTCACAAGCTTTGTTTCTAAAATTCAAATTTTCATGTTCAAAGTTCATATATCAGTGAGCAATTTTGAAGCCCTATCTAAACTTGGTTTCAGATGAACTTTGACATATTCTCAGACGAATTTTTCAATTTTCATAAGTTGTATTTTATCTTAAATTCGAATTTTCAAAAGCCAAAGATCGTCTGTCAGAGAAAGCTCTTTTCAGACACGTATCAAAATTTGAATTTCTCAAGTCAAAATTCGTCTATTAGAGAAAGCTCTTTTCAGACACGTATCAAAATTTGAATTTCTCAAGTCAAAATTCATCTGTCAGAGAAGCCTCTTTTCAGACTTATTCATTTTCAATACGAAATTTGAATTTCCAAAGCCAAAATTCAAATTTTCAAAACAGCAGATCAGTATAAACCTTTCAAACTTTGTCTGTTGGTAGGTGTTTTTCAAATATTCCATGAATTAACATAGAATCAAGGTTTTAAAACATCTTTTCACCAAATCAAAGTCTTTTACTCAAATTAAAACATTACTAAACCTTTTACATCTATTCTTGCACTGATTTTTCCAGAATTCCTTCACTTGAAATCTTTTGTGCACCTTTGATATCTTTATTCCAAGCTCTTGAAGGTTAGTTTGGAATCATCAAAACACTTGATTCAATCATTCTCCCCCTTTTTGATGATGACAAAATAACTTACAAACTCGATTAGTACTTGGGTTTGCTTTAACAAGCTCCCCCTCAACATATGCATTATAATCCAAAAGATATCATGTATAGTAGATTAAGTCAAGAGATTTATTAACTCATTTAAAGTCCAACAAGAACAGTTCATTGCAACGAAGGAATTCTTTCATTTCATCAAATGTCACTTTACAAGAAACAACAATGCTAAACATTACAGAATACAGAAACACAATACACAAACAACAGAAACATAATATAGCACTACAAGAGGACCCAAGCATAAGTTCTAATAACTTTTCTTTGACTTGGTCTTCTTGTAGTAAGTTTTTCCAGAAGGCTCTACAGCAAACTTTCCGGTTTGCTCACTTCTCTCCCCTTTTTTGGCATCATCGGGAAGGTGGACAAAATCAGTAGGAGGAGGGATCTGAGACACTGGAATAGCTTGAAGAGGCACAGGGACAAATGACATTTCTGGATTGAGCTTTGGCAAGGACCCAGAAACTTCAGAACTTGTGTCCTCATCTTCATCATCAGAAATCTCAAGAAGTTCAGAAATTTCTTGCCTTGTAACTGCCAATTATGCCCTTCTTTCCTCTGAGAAACCATAATATGTAACAGGTGAGGGAGCAGGAGGAGGAAACATTTCTTTAAGCCTTCTTCTCTGAGCTTGTAAGAGAGCATTATGTGCAATGACTTCTAAATCAACAAAAGGCACAATGCTCCTTTCTTCATTTAGGGCAGCTTGCATGAATGGTGAAGTAGAGATGGCTGCCACTAGTCTCTCAACTTGCTCAGATTCTTGAGTGGAAAGAATTGAATCCTGAGGGCCTTTTTCTTCCATACCATAGTCCAAGGGAGGACCAGGACTTGCCTCATTGCTGGAGGCCTGTGGTGTGCTCAATGTACCAGCAATCTTAGTGTCACGTGCAGCAACATTAGGAACAGGAGAGGCCAGCTCAAATGGGCTTGGATGCTCAGGAGTTGGAGACATAACAGGCTCAGAGAATCCTAGCTGAGGTGGAGCTGATGTGGCAGGAATGACATTCCGAATGTCTTCATATGCATCAGCAACCACTTTCATGTTCTTGGCCAACTGGTGGATCTGATCTTGTAGATGAGCAAACTTGGCATTTTACTCATCCCTGATGCTTAGTATGAGTGTAGACAAACTGTCATACAACTCAGTGATCTTGGTTGGCTTGGCACGAGAGGAGGGAGTAGATGGAATGTGAGTAGGCAGAAATGGAGAAGGGACAGGCTGAGAAGGCTGAGGTGTAGGTCTTGCAAGAGCCTCAGAGGTACCTTCTTGCTGTAGGGAGGCATTTTCATCAGAGAAGAGATCTTCAGATTTTTCAGCTCCCTTTCCAATCCATCTTCCATCTTTCTTCTCTATCCCCATCCTTTGCAGCTCTTCTTCTTTGAAGATCTCAGTAGGCTTTCCTTTCCCTTTCTCAAGATGCTGAATTCTGGCATATTGAAGGATCCTAGAGATGATTGCTGCATAAGGAAGTGTAGAGTCTTTCCTCTGATCCCTAGCCTTGATCATACGTTGGAGAATGATATGTCCCATGTTGATAAGCTTTCCACTCATGATTGCAGCCATTACATGTGCCTTTGCCCTTGTGATCAGGTTGAAGCTACCTCCTTTGTTGAAGATAATCCTAGACACTATGTAGTGTAGGATTCTCACTTGAGCACTGAGGTTAGTGGGCTTGAGCAAACTTATGGGTGGCCTATTCTCCTTTCTTCTGAACAAAGTGTTTAGGATTGTGCTCTCCTTGTAATTTAGGAGTGGTCCACCTTCTTCATCAATAGTCTCTGCCTAATCCATATACCCATAGGTAGTGATGTCAATCTTAAGGCCATCTTGCCCTAGAATCTCTAACACCTCATTAAGGGTTTCATCTGTTAGCTAGATGGTCCTTGATCTCAGATTGATCTCCCACTTCTTTTTCTTGCTGTTGTATTTCAGAGAGGCATACCACATCTTGACTACCTCATCATCGTACCTCTCCAATATCTCTAACAAATTCTTGTATCTTATCATCTAAAGCCCAGCATCAAAGTTGTTAGAGATTAAAAATTCCTCCATATTGACACAGTGAGGCTTGATTACTTTCTTGCTCACAAACTTGGTCGTGTATTCCTCCTGAATGTGAGCATTGCTCCACAATGGCAATATGGTTAGCTCATATTCTCCTGACTCAGTATTGGAGGAGGTGGAAGCAACAGCAGCAGCAGGAACAAGGACTGAAAGCTCTGTTTTCTTCTGTGAAGAAGGCCTAGCCTTTTTTGATTCAGCCTTTGGAGTTGTTTTCTGCCATTTGGAGGGAGTGGCTTTGCTTGATTCACCTTTTCTTTTTCGCTTTCTCACTTTCCTTTGAAGCATATTGGGATTTCACGGTTCTCTTTGGCCGAGACTCTCCCTTTCCAACTTCTGAATTTTTCACTCGAGCCATTTCCATGAATGAATGATTCAGAATGAGGCTAAGAATGTGTTTATAGGATGCCAAAAGGAGTTTAAATGGTGGGAAATGAAGATTTACGATCAGAATTGAAGAGTATTGAAGAGAGAATTTGAATAGACTCAGAGAAGAGATGAATAGGGTTGCGTTTGTTCAGTGGAAAACCGTTGGTTTTAACATGTGTTACCACATGACAGATGAATTTTGAGGGGTCAAAATTTGAACTTCGAGCAGTTAAAAGTTAAACCATTCAGCAAAGCTTACTGACAGACGCATTTTCTTCTGAAAGTTCATCTGACAGAGGCTTGGTCCAAGCAGCACAAGATGAACAGACGAACTTTGTTTCAACAAAGTTCAAATTTTAAAGAACAGGCATCAAGCAATAATCAATACAACAAACAACAGACGAATTATGTTTATGGAAATTCGTCTTTCAGAGATTCAACATTATGAGCATGTTTCAACAGATGAATTTTGAATCAGAAATTCGAATTTCTACACTTTGTAAAGGTTTTCCAACATGCGTATGTTAAGAAATAGACATTTGTATAATCATCATGTTGGACAAAGATAACATTGAAACTTTTATTTTTGAAAATTCGAATTTTCATAGACCAACAGATGAATTTCGAGGGACCACCGAGAACAGTTACAATGTAAACCAAGATGAAGTTCGTCTGATGGGCATCAAAATTCGAATGTCAAACATGTTGACTTGTTCTAAAACACAATTTATCAATGAAATTCATCTATTACATATCTAAAATGCGAATTTTAACTTTATAAACTTACAGAATGGATTCAGAAACTCTAATTTCTAGCTTTCTTTCTCACTTTTTGATTTGTTCCATTCTGGAGTGCTCCATTTTTCAGATTTATTGTCATTGAACCTTATAAGGAGCACTTGCAACTTAAATTAAACTCACTCCAATGCTAAAGTTAGAATTAAATTATTGTTAGAAATTCTAAAAACAGATTTGCACAAGGATTTACTCACAGTTCATTGGGATTTACGACACCCAATTCTCTTCTAATTTTACAATGTCTATATTCTGACAGAGGCTTTGTCAAGATGTCTGCAACTTGATCTTCTGTTGGGATGTATTCTAATCTGATTTCTCCTTTCAGAACATGATCCCTTATGAGGTGGTGCCTAACTTCAATATGTTTTGTCCTTGAATGCATGACAAGATTCTTTGTGATGTTAATGGCACTTTGGTTGTCACACATTATTGGTATTTCCTTTATCTCAATCTCAAGATCTTCAAGCTGCTGTTTTATCCAGATGACTTGGGCACAACAGCTTCCAGCTGCAACATATTCAGCTTCTGCCATGGATAAGGCCACACTGTTTTGCTTCTTGCTAAACCATGAAACCAAGGATCCTCCAAGAAACTGACACGTTCCTCTTGTACTTTTTTTGTCAGTTTTGGATCCTGCTAAGTCAGCATCAGTGTATCCTTTCAGATCTTCTCCATTGCTCTTTGGATACCAAAGACCCATCTATGATGTTCCAATAAGATATCTGAAGATACGCTTTAGAGCAGTTGCATGGGTTTCTTTGGGACACGATTGGAACCTTGCACATATACAGACACTAAACATGATGTCAGGTCTGCTGGCAGTTAGGTATAGTAGAGATCCAATCATTCTTCTATACTGGGTTATGTCAAACATTTTTCCGCCTTCATCCATATCCAGTTTGGTTGCAGTAGCTATAGGTGTTCCCATTGGCTTGGCATTCTCCATCCTAAACTTTTTCAGCAATTCTTTCAGATACTTGGATTGATGGAGAAAGATATCATTATCACATTGCTTAATTTGCAATCCAAGGAAGAAGTTGAGTTCACCCATCATGGACATTTCAAATTCTCCCTGCATTAGCTTAGAAAAATTCTTGCAAAGAGAGTCATTAGTAGCACCAAATATAATATCATCAACATAGATTTGAACAATAAGTAAATCTTTATTTTCTTTCTTAGTAAATAAAGTTGTATATACTTTTCCTCTGTTGAACCCCTTTTCAATTAGAAAATTACTTAACCTTTCATACCATGCTCTAGGGGCTTGCTTTAAATCGTAAAGGGCTTTCTTCAGTTTATAAACATGGTTTGGTTTTGTAGAGTCCTCAAAGCCTGGAGGTTGGTCTACATAAACTTTTTCCATGATATATCCATTAAGAAAAGCACTCTTCACATCCATTTGATATAACATAATATTTTTCATGCATGCATATGCTAACAGAATTCTAATTGCTTATAATCTAGCCACTGGAGCAAAGGTTTCTTCAAAATCAATTTCTTCTTCTTGATTATATCCTTTGGCAACCAGTCTAGCTTTATTTCTGATTATTAATTCAGATTCATCAAGCTTATTTCTAAAAACCCATTTAGTGCCAATGACAGGATGATTTTTTGGTCTCAGCACTAAATCCCAAACTTAATTTCTTTCAAACTGATTCAACTCATCTTGCATAGCTAAAATCCAGTATTCGTCAGTTAAGGCTTCTTCAGTACATTTAGGTTCAATTTGAAAAATAAAAGCACAGTTTATCATTTAATCCCTTAACTGTTTTCTGGTTTTAACTTTCTCTTGAACATCCCCTATCACTTGATCAATAGGATGATTCCTTTGATATCTCCAAGCTCTAGGGAGTTCTTGAGACATTTCTTCATTATTCTCATCCTCAAAATCTTTCTCCTGAACATCTTCCTCTATGTTAATAGATTCAGATATTTTTGGAGGTTCAATTTTATCTTCTTCAGAAAGGTCTAAGTTCTTAAAGTTTGAAATGAGATCATCTTTATCAGTAACATATTTAGAAACAGTTTCATTTTCAATAAACACTACATGCACAGATTCTTCTACTGATTTAGACTTTTTGTTAAAAACTCTATATGTTTTACTCCTACTAGAGTAGCTCAGAAATATACCTTCATCTGATCTGGCATCAAACTTACCTAGATTCTCCTTTCCATTGTTGTGAATGAAGCACTTACAGCCAAATACATGTAGATGTGAGAGATTTGGCTTCCTTCCTTTGTATAGCTCATAAGGAGTCTTCCTAAGAATTGGTCTGATGTAGGCTCTATTTATGATGTAATTTGCTGTGTTTACTGCATCAGCCCAGAATACTTGAGAGAGTTCCTTTTCATTCAGCATAGCTTTTACCATCTCACCAATTGTTCTGTTCTTTCTTTCTACCACTTTATTTTGTTGAGGAGTTCTTAGAGCTGAGAAGTTATGATCAATTCCATGCTCATCACAGTACTCCAGGAAGTATGAATTTTCAAAGTCTCCTCCATGATCAGACCTGATAGATACAATAGAAATACCTTTCTCATTTTTCACTTTCTTAGCTAAGGTTACAAATGCATCAAACATATCACTTTTAGAAGAAAGAAATAATGTCTAGGTAAATCTAGAGTAATCATCCACAATTACTAGAACATACAGATTTCCACCAATGCTCTTAACTCTAGATAGTCCTATTAGATCCATATATAATAGTTCTAGTAGTCTAGTTGTGGTGACTACGTTTTTAGATTTAAAAGAAGATTTAGTTTATTTTCCTCTTAGGGATGCATCACATTTTTTGTCTTTTTCAGAAGTGATTTTTGGTAGGCCAGTGACTAACTCATTTTTAACCAGTTTTGATAGTTAATTCATGTTAACATGAGCTAATCTTCTATGCCACAACCAACTATCATTATCCTGGCTAATCAAACAGACAGAATCTAAGGGATGAAGTTTATCAAGATCAATAGTATAGCAGTTACCATCCCTTTGAGCTTTGAGGATTACTTTATGATCACTTTTTCTGATGACCAGACAGAACTTTGAGTCAAACAGTACCCAGTTTCCTTTGTCATATGTCTAACTCACACTTAGCAGATTGTGGTTGAGGCCAATTACAAACAGCACCTCTTCAATGGATGTTTCAGGATTCTTCCCCACAATGCCAATGCTAACTATTTTGCCATATTGATCACCTCCAAAGGTCAGCTTTCCTCCTTTCTTGTCTCTAAGGGTGATGAACTTCTCCTTGTCACCAGTCATATGGCTTGAGCAGGCACTGTCCATATACCATTTATTGCTCTTTTTAGCTTTAAGACAAACCTGTAAGACAAAGTTCATATTTTCTTTTTGGGTACCCAAATTTGCTTGGGTCCTTTTCTGTCAGTAGTATTTTCCCTAGATACAGATGTACCTTTGGGAACCCATTTAGCCTTCCTGTCAAGTCCATTTTTCTTTAAAGCACATGAACTGGAAATATGTCTCTTCTTGTTACAGAAGTGACAGGTGGTAAAATAATGCAGATAATATTTTTGTTTTGCATGACTTGGTTGATCATAAGATTCAATGTGCTGTGAAATATGTTCTTTCTTTCTATTGCCACTAGCATGCACAAAATATCTCATATATACATTTTGATTCTTTTTCTTAATCTTTTCTTTGACTGCAAAAGGATCATAGCCAAGTCCAGCCTTTCCCTGTGATATTCTTTGGCTTCCTATTAAAGCAAACAACATATCTTTACCTTTAGTAAGCCTAGACATGCTTTTCACTAGATAGTCATTGGTTTGCTTTAATTCAATGCATGATTTACAGCAAGCAAATTCAGTAATAAGCAGAGAAGCAATTTCAGAGATGTTGCATTAAGATTCTAGTATGTTAATCTTTTTCTTAGCTTGCTTCAATTCTTTGGCAAACTTAACAAACTCATCATGCAACTCATGAAATGCGTCCAGTAATTCAGAATAGGAAGGTTCAGATTCATATACCTCATCTTCTTGATCACTGTTGCATGGGATTTTAGCTTCTTCAGAGGTAAGTGCCATAAGACAGATGTTGGCAATTTCATCTTCATCATCTTCTTCCTCATCTGAGCTGTTGCCCCATATTGATGAGATGTAAGCTCTTTTCTTCTTGCCTTTGTCTACAGCTTTCTTTTCTTTCTCTTGCTTCTTGAGGAATTGTGGGCATTCCTATTTGATATGACCCTGCTTTTTGCACTCATAGCAAGTGACAGGTTCTTTTACTTCTCTCTTGCTATCTCCAGCTGCTCATTTCTTGAAGATTTTCTTATTTCTCTTCTTGCTGTAGAATCTTCCAAATTTTCTGACCATCATAGCCAGAGTTTCTTCATCTAGCTCATCTCTATCGTCAGATTCTTCTTCTTTCTCCTCAGCAGCTTTCAGAGCAAGACCTTTCTTCTTTCTGTCTTGTCCTGCCTCCTTGAGAGCCTTCATTTTTCCTTCATACTCCTCGAGGCTACCAAAAAGAGCTGTGACAGAGGCCATTGATTCTCCTATAGCTTCCTCTATTGCTGTTACTTTGGGTTGCCAATCCAGAGGGGGAGCTCTGAGGATCTTTCTGACCTTTTTTATCTGAGTGTACTCTTTTCCTAGACTCTTCAGTTGATTCACAATGAGGGTGAATCTCTTCTGTAGCTTTTTTACACTTTCTCCTTCAGCCATTCTGAAGCTTTGGTATTCACCTATGCAGGTGTTCAATTTGTTTTCTCTAACTCCAGTTGTTCCTTCATGAGCAATTTGCAAGGTGTGCCATATTTCCTTGGCAGTGGAGCACTGTGAGACCCGGTAGAATTCATCTTGATTCAATGCACTGACCAAGCAGTGTTTTACCTTGAAGTTCAGCAAGACTCTTCTTCTATCTTTCTCGTTCCATTCAGCTTTTAGCTTCTCTCTGTACTTCCCATCATCCTGCAATGCCATTGGGACAAAATCTCCCTTCTGGATGACGGACTAGATGTCTAGATCAATTGACTGGAGATATATTTGCATCCTCATCTTCCAATATCCATAGTGTTCTCCACTGAAGCTAGGTGGTCTATTTGTGTTGTTTCCCTCTGGTAGTATGCTTTCTCTAAAGCCAGCCATTGTATTTTCCGGACTGTTAAATCCTTTGATAGGGAATCCGGGCTCTAATACCACTTGTTAGATGTGCTGGCTTCCCAAGAGGGGGGTGAATTGGGAAGATTAAAATTTTCTGCAGAACTTTAAGAAAGTGAGAAAAGCAAAGATGACAGTAAAACATAGTATAAATGAATAATCAGTGAAGGCAGTAATAGAGAAGGGAAGACACAGATGTTTATCCTGGTTTGTCTCTCAATCTTGACCTACGTCCAGTCTCCAAGCCACCACTTGAGATTTTTCACTATCTTGCAAGAATTCAGTGGGCTTCTTGCAAATGCCAGGATTATTTCCTCTTTTCAGACTTACTTCAAAGTTTGAATTTATGAATATTGTCATTCGTATGTCAACATATCATTATAACAGACTCACAAGCTTTATTTCTGAAATTCGAATTTTCATGTTTAAAGTTCGTCTGTCAGTGAGCAATTTTGAAGCCCTATCTAAACTTGGTTTTAGATGAACTTTGACATATTCTCAGATGAATTTTTCAATTTTCATAAGTTGCATTTTATCTGAAATTTGAATTTTCAAAAGCCAAAGATCGTCTATCAAAGAAAGCTCTTTTCAGACACGTATCAAAATTTGAATTTCTGAAGTCAAAATTCGTCTGTTAGAGAAGCCTCTTTTCAGATGTGTTCATTTTCATTACGAAATTCGAATTTCCAAAGCCAAAGTTCAAATTTTCAAAACAGCAGATCAGTATAAACATTTCAAACTTCCTCTGTTGGTGGGTGTTTTTCAAATATTCCATGAATTAACATAGAATCAAGGTTTTAAAACATTTTTCACCAAATCAAAGTCTTTTACTCAAATTAAAATATTACTAAATATTCTACATCTATTCTTGCACTGATTTCTCCAGAATTCCTTCACTTGAAATCTTTTGTGCACCTTTGATATCTTTATTCCAAGCTCTTGAAGGTTAGTTTGGAATCATCAAAACACTTGATTCAATCAATTTGGACCTAAGGAATCCATTTTTGGTGTAAAAAAATGAAATTCCAATTCTAAATATGAACAGTGGCTGGCCGAAAATCAGGTGATGGGAGGAAAACTTGCTATGTTCCATAATACTTCAAACTACTTCCATATTCATGCTTTAAATGATGAATCTAGCATTTCTCCTAAGTTTAATGGTTGAACAACTCATTTTCTTGCTAATTCAAGGTTTGGACAAAACCCTAAGAGAGTGGAGAAGAAAATCTAATCCATGGATTATGCTTCAAATACCATAAACTACAAGTTTAAGGTGATAGATAGCAACTTACCAACTTGAGCCTTCAATTTCCCCTTGAGTTTCCTCTCCTTCTTTCTCTCTTTCTTTCTTACGTTTTCTCTTCTGTTTCTTATTGCTGGTTGCCTCGTGAATATGCAGAGGAAAGAGAGTAATTAATCACTTAATTAAGTGGCTTAATGATATACTTAATCATGGTTAACACTTAACCAAACTTAGGTTACTTTTTGGTCAAAAGTATCAACAACTTCTTCAGGAAATTTTCCAAAAAATCAAGCTGCCCAAGCTGACCCAAAATCACACCCAATCAGAGATCTTTAAGTGTCCAGTCTGATCAATTTTTTCTGGTCCAAATATATCCTGAACCGGGTAATTTTTAATCGTACAGATAAAACTACTTTTTATAGTAAATTAGCATTTTTGGGCTACAGGACTATTCCAATTTTATTTTTATATTTTCTTAATTATCCTATCTTAAATGATATATGGCCCATATCCTATCCCGGTTACCCTTTAATCACTGGTAGGGCCCACAATTTACTTTATTGGTATTAAGTTACTTTTGGACACTCGGTATTAATTATTTTTTCATCCGTAATCATTAACCCTCAATGTCATATACCATTGGACTTCTCTTGTCGAGGACTTCGTTGTGACAGTAATTTTACATATTTAAAAAATTGCCCAAAGACTTTTTAACTTTCAGGTCATTAGGTGTAATTTTCTGAAACTTTCAAGTCATTAGGCGTAATTTTTCTCAAAGACTTTTTAACTTCTACTTGTGAATTTTATATATTTTGGGATGTGGATGTCATTTTTATAATTCTTTAGGAGCAAAAACTTGATTTTTCATTTTTTCGTCCAATCGGGAAAAATGACCACTTTGCCTTTTTTTAAAACGAAACGGTGTCTACTCTTTTTTGTGAATTTCTTATAGATATTTAGATATTCTATCTTTTAGGCATGTTACAACATGGCATTAGAACTTCCCAATTGTTAGGTTTGGTGATCAACATGTTTAGTTTTTATGATATCAAATAGTGGAGTAAAAAATTTGTATGATATAGTTATTTAATGTTATTTATATTTTTATATCATACTTATTATTTGAGGAAAAATTGGACTAACTACTGGATCTAATATTAATTTCTTATGTTGTTATTTCAAGAAGAAGAGTTTTAGAGAAGAAAAACTTGTGAGTTTAATTGAAAGATCAAAATTCAAGTTCTTAGCCTTTCAGTTTAGATTTATTTCAAGAAGAAGAATAGTTTAGAGAAGAAGAACTTGGGAGCTTGATTTGAATATCAAAATTCAAGTTCTTAGCCTTTGAGTTTGTATGTAAGTAGTTGAGAATATTTGAGTTTGAAAGGTTTTTCAAACAATTTTAGAATGTCGCTTTTAATATCATTGAAGTTTTTAAGTCCAAAAATCAATTTAAGCCTTGATTCCTTCATTCCTATGAGTTTTTCAAAGTATCAGCCAAAGTAATCAATTACGCATTGCTTTATAAGTTGTTATTTCAAGTTTTGATGTCAAAATAATCGATTATCTTCCAAACTAATCGATTATCATTCCCTCTAACAAATCAGCTTGCTTTTGTTCAGCGCCTTAATTGATTACCTCCTTAAAGTAATTGATTATCGAGTATGCCCATTTCCGATATACTTCAATTTTGCGTTCTAATTGATTACTCTCACCATATAATCGATTAAATTGCTTCATATAATCTGTTATATCCTTAAATAATTGATTACCTTTTCTCAATAAATGTGCAAGCTCTCCGTTTGGAATCTAACCGGTTACTCTTAAGCTTCTAATCGATTACCTCGTCTCTTTATTTGAAAATTTCCCGAGCTAATTTGTTACTTTCAAATATAATTAGTTATGTTTCCTAACATTCCAAATTCCTTTTTTAACTGATTATTCTTAATTTAATTGATTGATGAACTTACTTTCTTCTTTATTATTAAACTCAATCAATTTACTTAAATTTAACTTAATTTATTATTGTGGATACGTTATCATGAATAGCCTTGAATCACACCATAATCGATTAGACTTTCATTGTATAATCGATTAACTCAGTAACGACTAGTTCTTCAGAGTAACAAGTAGTTAATTATACCTAACGACTAATTAACTACTTCCACCTATAAATAGAGATTCATTTGAGTTGAGAGAAGAGAGAATGTTGTTCTGAAACCATTTTATTGAATCAACTGATTTATTTCTTAATCAAACACTCAACTACACTCTATGAACTTTGATGTAGTTATCTACTCTTTGAGAACGCTTTTATTTTCTGTATTGATATTTTCTCTATGAGAGAATTTTCTAGGTAATCTAGAGGGATTGCTTAAGGAAGGTTTCCTTGATGGGAATTTGTAATCACACCGGGGATGGTGTCGGAGAGAGATAGACTTAAGGAAGGAGTCTTGGATGTACTATGACTTCACAAGTGCCTAGATCAAACTTGTGGTTATGGTGGAAAACTTGAAGCGGGTTGGTTGGGGACTGGACATAGACCAAGTGGTCGGATAGAACTAGGATAAATTGATTGTGTATTGATCTTCCTTCATCTCTTTATTATCTTATTTGTTCACCCTTGTTTTTAGTGATTTTCTGTAATGCTGGGTTGTGCTTCAAAAAGACAGAAAATTTTGCAACACCCAATTTATCCCCCTCTTAGGTGACCAACCTACGCAACACCAATCACAACACAACAACTTATACCAACACTTCTCCTAAGTCCCAAATGTCCCAAAGACTTGGTTTAAGGTAATTACATCCTAAAAGAAGCCTTCCTTTAGAATTTGACCCCTTTGAGTCTCAAATGCACTAATGGGTTACCAACCTACTTTCCAACACATACACCTGAAAACCAAAACAAATGTAATTTCTCAAACAACACATCAACATGCATAAGGAGCAACCACACTCTGATCAAAGTAGGGCCTTAGAGCATGACACACATATGGTTATATCACCATAGCAACAATCAACATACATCATCAACAGGCCCATATATGGCTCAAGTAATACATGAACAACATACAAGGTACTACACAACATCAGGTACTCAGAATACAACATTACATATGTTATTTACGACAGGCATTCTACTTGGCACAATATAGCTACATAAACCAACCACATAAGCATTACTAGCTACAACTCATATATTTCCATACGAAGGAAGGAACTAAGACTCTTTAGTCTTCTTCTTGCTAGAGCTAGAATCTTTACCTATAATGTTAGCCATAGATGGTTATAAGACAGAGTCCTAGTAACTAAGGGAAATTATGACTAGAACATTTACAAATAGAGATATACATGTATATGAATGATGTGATATAATGCAAAGGTAATAATATGAATGTTCCCCTCCAACAACCGATGAAGACTAATTTTGGGATATCACTAAACTCTCTGCTTACTAGTATGATTTGGCCAAAGGCCATACTAGTGATTGGATCGTTGTTCTCCTGCCCTTGGACCACTCGAATTGGTGGTGATCTAGGGTAGGTACATTCCCAATCCACTGCCATCTGGATTTTCCTGCTAAAGGACGATGATTTAGTGGCAGATATATATATATATATTGAACCTCACCACTTGATCACATGGCCTCATTTGTCCCATTAGTTGATCGGCATACCACGTGGTATCACTGATGTCATTACCCAATCAACCAATGCTTCACATGATAACTAAAGTGATAGTGCCTTTCATATCATGCCAACATATTATCATGCATCATGCACATAGGTACATCTTATCATTATCATCATCATGTTAGCATGGTCATCAATACACTAATCTATGAATGGGGATGCAATATAAATCACATGTTAATAAGCAATACATGTCCTTGCATTATGTATTCGTACTTCTCATAGGCCACATACAAGGAAAGAGAAAAGAGATTACTGTAACATCGCTCACCATGCTAGGAATATGTCATGATATGAAAATGATAATGTATATATATAGACAATTTACAACACATATGAAAATACACCTTGGTTATCTCGAATTGCAAGCACACAAAAACACACATAGGGGAATGATAGGCTATTAGAGTACTAAATTACTAATAGTGGATTCAATGCCTCCGAGAGAGACTTGGAATGCCAAAACCTTAATTAAGCAAGCTTGAACATAACAAGGCCATGAAGTATCTGAATCAACACATTACATAGATACCGGTGACCCACAACTTGACAACTGAAGCATAAATATAGCAAATCCATATCTCCAATACCATAGTCATACATCAAAGAACCCTAAACACCTGTTTAAAATTGTAAACAAACCCAAAAGTTTGAATTTCATGATAACCCATGGGATTATAGGCTAGTGTTTATAGTAAACAAATCACAAACACCCTAAAACTCTTACCCAAGCCTTAAGAACACTGAGTAATGCTTCAATAACACATTTACAATCATTTTAATTAGTGGAAAATCAATCGAGATGGATTTTGTAACATCCTAAGAAAACTTAGATCTAAACTACTTCTAAGGACCATAACTTAACTAGAATATCCTGAAAGAACTTGAAAGGATAAAGAATTAGGGGAGAAAGAGCTAGAAAATTGAGGATAATATAAACACATGACCCAAAAACAAAGATTGAGGGAGAAAAGGCTGAAGAAGAAGAAATTGGGCTGTGGCGTCGTGGCTCCAGTATCTGCTATCAAATGACAGTAGAACTGGTTTCTGGTTAAACTTTAGATGGGCATATTTCTTTAACTGGACCTCTAATTGCTGTGATTTTAATGCGTACAAATTGCTCTTCATCTTCTCTAACTATAAACACTGGCTTTGTCTTAAATTTTGCAACACCTGGACTTTAGTCTCAATTCCCATGTAATAGATCATAATCAAGTCTATTTATGCCCAATTAGAAGCTTGAATCACATAAAAAGGCCAAAATAAATTTTACAAAAATTGGATACTATTCATTTGATAAATTCCTTTTTATTGGGTGAATTTCAGAAATTCATAACTAAGTTCACAAAAATCATATACAAGTCATTCAAGTCTGTAAAAATAGCCAAAACATTCTCTACATGAAAAAAATATGGAACAAAACATTGGTTCACCCTACAGATACAATAAATTTTGAAAATAATTACTATTCATTTGATCATTTTCTGAATTTATAGTTTCCTGGGCTAACTTTAAAAAATCATATATAATTGTACAGATCTCCATATTTAGTGCTCTTTATAAGACCATTTTAAAGCTCTCATTGTCTAGTTTCCATCCATCCATATATAGCACGCAAATATTTAAGACAAAAATGTCTAAACAGTAACTGGTTCTCTAACTAAAGGTCATAGTGGCCATTTACATCCCATGACATAGCAAAATAAAGCCATAAAGTACATACATGGGCATATCATGCTTTCATATCATGTTATATATTACATAGATCCTAAAGGGAGATAATCATCTTCATGCACATATTTAACACTAAACATGTAAATTTACATAATAGCTTGAAATGAAACACCATTGAGAACAAGCACATCTTAATCATTAATTTCTCTCTCCTTTCCTTTCTCCTCCTTGGTAGTCTTGCCATATTGTATTCCTAGACAGTGTTAGCATATGGAAGGATGAGATTTATTGAATTGTAGTAACTATACCCAACCATGCAATCATATTATCATATATAATTCATAAAAAATCCATGAAATCATAGGAATAGATCATGCCATATTTTTTTTATAAAAATTTTGGCAAAGTTTCATTTTGCAAATTGAACATCCTAGGATCACAAGACCCCTCATTCCACATAGCCATCAATATAAAAGAATCACAAAGCATTCAAACAAACATATGTCATAGCAACAAATTCATAGAAACCAAGTATGACAACATAAAGTATAAAAGGGTAAATAACTACCTTATGCTATTCCTTTGCCTTCCAAGCTTGGTACACTTTTCCTTTGGCCTTCCACAATTTTCTTGAACCCTAATGCATTATAAAATAAGACCATAAGCTACTGGTTCTTGGTTTAACCTCATAAAGTGCATACTTGAACTAAAAAATTTCACTTTGTTTTACTTTTGATTTCTCTTGCACACTATACTTGTAATTACCTATTTTGACCCTAAGGAATACATTTTCGGGTCAAAATTTTGAAATTCCTTCTCTATCCCAAACCCTAGTTAGGCCAAAAATAAAGAGAAATTGGGAGAAAATGACTTGCTTCACAAAACTTGCAACAACTTGTGGTTTCATGCTTTATTCACCTATTCTAAGCTTTTCCCTAGAGTTATTTGACAAAAGCTCAACTTTCTCTCTCTAAGCAAACATGGTCGAAATTCTTAGGGTGAGGGAGGAAGAAAATAACTTCATGGAATCAATTCTAAACACTTAGAAACACAAGATAGAGACCATGAAAACTCACCTTGCACTTGAGCTTTCAACCTTTGCTTTCTTGCTTCTCTTTTACTCTCTTTTTCCTTCATGTTTTTGCTCTCTCTTTCTCACACTTGGCTACTGGTTTGGATGCCCAAAATGGAGAGGAAGGAGTGTTTTAATTAGCTTAACCCAAGGACTTGAGGAAAGATATCTAATAGGTGAATAGTGTATAAATGTTAGTTAACTACTTTGGATAATTCTTTATGCAATAGTCAATTTGAATTAAATAAATAAATTCCCTCCTTGTCCGAATAGCTGCTATCATGCCATTTAGAGGGTAATTTTATCCAAAAAGTGCTTCAAAATGTTTATTAATCCAAAATAACTTTTGTTGATAAATTTTACCTGTACTAATTAAATATTTTCACCGTAATTGTCATTTAATTAGTACATGATTATACTAAATTTAATTTTGAACTAAAATCATTATCTTGTCCCAAAATATATTTTTATGGGGTCCATATACTATTCCTGTGTCCTTATTGCATTTTATAGGGCCTCTGATTCCTTTTTTGGTATTATATTTACTTTTCAACTTTTAACGTTAGCTATAAATTCATATTAATTTAATTAGTCTTTAAGTAGTATTCCATTGAGTCTGACTCTTTGTGAGCTCTATTTTTAAAGAAGTTTGAAAAATTATGAAATTGCCTTTAACTTGGGGTTAAATTATAATTTTAAATTCTTTTGGGTCCTTTCATGTAATTTTTCCTACGGACTATATTGCACTAAATTCTTCCATTTTAAGAACTAAATTGCATATAATTCTTTTTTTGGGAAAAATATAATTTTCTCATTTTCTAGTCTAGCATAAAAAATGACCTTTTTGCCCTTTACTACTTTTAATCGTGTTTCTTTATTTTTTGTAATTCTCTCTACAACCTTATGATATCCTTTAATATTTTCTTTTATATTATTTGATATCCAATAAAATTTGAGATATTACAAAATTTCTTCCTATGGAAATTTTGGACACCTCTGATTAAAATGGTCATTTTTAGACCAAAACTTGACATTAACACTACCTAAACAGAAATCATTGACCCTTTGGTCACCAAACATTTTCTAATATGTCACAAATAACACAAGGACATTGTTCAAAGAGGTAGCACTCCAAGAAAACCACTCTCTTAAATTTTGACTGTCAAACCTTAACCTTAGGAATCCTTTACTATTTATCTTTGGTAGTTTGGATTCCAATTAGATGCATTTGGAAGCAAATTGGACCAAATTCAAAAAATTCCAAAAAATTACCAAAAGTCACTATTCATTTAGTAAATATAATAATTTGACTGAACTTTAAAAAAATTATAACTAATTCTATAAAAATCATTTAAGGGTGATTCAAATTGCTAAATTCATCTCCTAAAATACCTTATGAGGGAAAAATATTTATTTGGAATTTCATTGGGCAAATTGCTACAGTAAATTTCGTGAATTTACTTACAATTTATACCTTAATTTTTCCAAATTTCATTCCATAAAATTCCATAATGCCATACTTGCAATAGTAGTCACATAACACATATAAAATTGATCCAAAACAGACTTTTATTCATCATCTAGGAGTCACACGTAATTTACATAATTGTAACATAAAATATCATTAGACTTGATATTACATAAGCATCCAAAATATCCTTCATATTTCTAAACATTTTTTCATAGATCCTCCTTTATCTCCTTGCCTTTCACATGATTTGGACCTAATCATGGTTAGATATTTGGTGGAGTGAGATTTATGAAAATCCCAATAACATCATAATCCCATTCTTAGCATAATAGTTAAAAATAATTGCAAGAAATATGATTTCATTTTGGCATGGTAACAATTAAGATCGAAAGGCATCTTTTAGCATGTTTATCATGTTCATGCTTATTCATACAAATTTTATAGCATGTTCATCATTCTTTCACCATTTTGATCCATCATCATCATCATATTCATATCATAAACATGTTTTCTACCTACCAATCATAGAAATACAAGATCTAAACAATCATTTAGAAATAAAATGCAAGAAAGGGAAAAAATGTTACCTTAAACTTGCAAATTTTCCTTTCCTTTTCTCCTCCTTCTCTCAATAACTCACTCTCTCACTAATATATGATGTATTTTCATTTTTTGGTATGAAGAATGGAGGGGAGGAAGAGCCTATTTATAGACAACAAGAAGCAACTCCATCAATTGGATTAACTTTTGATCCAAGGGCCAAAATTGCACTATATTACCTTTTTTCTCCACCATACACCTAATTTCTTCACATAATTGTTATCTAATTAATTTTTCCTCTCTTCTTATTAATATGGATGCCACTTTTATCTCCAAATAAGGTAAATATTGCATTATTATGCTTACATAGGCTTACTTCATCCAAGCTTCCAATTTTGACACGTAATCTTTGAAATAGTATCATGCATGGTGGTGAACTCTTCTCCACTCCTTTTCCTTCTTATTTGCACGAAATTTTGAGTCCAAATTCAGCCCAAGATGATGCCTTTAATTATTTGGGTTTAAACCATTTAATTTTAGCCCCAATTTCAACATATACCGGGTTTTCGGGCTTCAATTATGTAAATTTTGTCTGGTAAAATTTTTCATGTATAAATATATTTAAAATATGAATTTCAAACTCATTATAACCTTAATGAATCATTTCTAAGCCCATATAATTTATTTTAGAAAATATTTTATCTTATTGGGTTTTAATCAAAAACACTGATAAAATTAGTCCTAGTTAGTTTTTCCTGTAACCTCTCTACATAGATAATTATTATAAACCTTCTAAAATTATTTTGGACTTATTCTTGATTATTTCACAGTCTACTGGGTCACCTATAATTTAATCAGTCTGGGAATAGGGTGAATTGGGCTCTTTATCCTTTCTTGATATCGTTTAAGTTATTCTTGTCAGTAATACTTTTGGGCCTCCAAAAATTATCCTTGGCCTATTAGGGTTTTCTATACCTTTATTAGGCCTTCATGAATAGTACTCTTGGCCCATTAAGAAATTGGTGCAGTCTTATTGGGCCTGGACTCCGATTTTGGCCCAATATCCATTAGACTGATTCTATGGCTATTTAAACCTTATAGAAAAATCCAGTATCTCTTTTTATGCCCTAATATATCTGATTTTTCTGATTTAGACATATTTTCTTATTCTTATTAATTTACAGATTATGGAACTTCGGATCTATTTTCTGCCCAATATATCTATTTTCTGGTTTTGCTTATTAGAGTATAATTTCTTACGATAATTTTTCTGAATCATCTCCTATAACCAGTCTTAGAAAATACTGGATGGATAATTTGTTTGAGGAAATGACATCTATGTCCCCTTTTTTGTCTTTTTGCTAATAATTAATATTTTCAATTATGTCATCCAACTTTCTTTGTAATTTGGTCCCTGATCATCCTTTGCAATTTAGTCCCTAATTTGATCTACATAAGATATTTAAGCTCTTTTAATTCTAATTATGTAGTAATTCTCTAAACTAGAATTCAAACAAAATCATAAAAATTTAGATATTACATTGACCCCTTTAAAACTCGATTCTACCTATCGGATGACATACCCTTTTTTCACCAAATATACCAAACTCCACAAATGACCTTATACATTACTCTTACTCATCAAGATACACATGGGCAACCAATGTCATAGACCCCAAACTTTCAATAATGATAGATGAGACATAAGCCTCGAGGACTCTCGATAACTACCAAGGTATTGTTTCACAAACTGTTATATACTTGTTTATACACGATCTAACCTCAATCAACCTTAGAATCAAAGAGGACATAATGTAAACGGCAGAGACAAGAACTATAAGACAACAAGGAGGACACATAAGATATCATTACACATGGCATCCAATCATGAAATTACACTTGGCATAGTACTAAATAACATCTAACATGTGTTCTCAAACAAGTCTTGCTAGAGCTAAACATTCTCTCTTGAAAAGGGGTATCAACAAGGGTGAGACAAACGTCTTAGTAACCAGGGGTAATATATAAAACAAATGTTTCTTTTTGCAAAAGATCATAGACATAATAGTTTATAACAAGTCATATACAAGGATTCAACATATTATTCAATGTTGTCAGAACCGGATCGGACATTGAACCGGACAAGTCACTGGTTCAAGGTTCAATGGTTCGACCGAGGTCGAACCTGGGTCGGACCGGTAGTGATTAAAATAATATATTTAAAATAAATAATATAAATTTAAATAAATTTTATAACTTAATTAAAGTCTCAAACTAAATAATATTCAATTATCAATATATTATTCACCACAAACAACTTATTAATGAGTTTCATAACTCAATATTTTAATTTAAATAAACTAATATTCATCTATAATCATATTTTGAGTTCAAAATAATAAATTAATAATTTATTATTAATTAAGTAAATATATAATTTTAATAGTTATATATCATAATAATGCTTATATAATATTATAATATATAAAAAAACATATTTTGTAATAAAAATGATGCTATTTTATCTTAAAAATAAAAAAAAAATTTTTAAAAAATTTGAAAAAAAAATAATGCAGAACCGGTTCAGGACTGGTTCAAAACTGGTTCAAGGCCTGTTTGACCGGTTTTGGACTGGTTCTCACCGGTTCTGAACAGTACCAGTTGAGTATTATGACCGGACTGGACCAGGCACCGGTTCCCGGTCCGACCGGTCGAACCGGCAGGTTCAGTCCGGTTTTTACAACAATGATATTATTACACATATGCAATATGTATTATGCAAAAGCTATGCACATGATATGCAAGATCCCATATTAATCATGACAGGAAACATGAGCTAGTTGAAAGACCTTACTGTAAGAAATTCCAATTTAAAACTAGGTTTAAAGAAATAATGTAGTATAGGATACAAACCTAGGTCGTTTCACATCGGAGTAACTAGATTATATCCTATTTAGGAAAGAAATTTAAGTAATTAAGAATGCAAATATGTAAACTAAATAAAAACTAAAATGAAAGAAAAGTGTTCCTATCCTAAATGCAAACTAACTAATTATAAGTTTTGGGGGAGATTTGTGACTTGAAAATGTAAATGAGGAGTATGACAAAATTAACTAATAACTAAACTAAGAAAAATGCTAATTAATTAAAGAAAGCTAATTAGTGCTAAAATGAGGAAAATGACTGATAAAAATGCAATGTAATGAGAGTGATGATCTAGCAACAACTTAGAGAGAGAGAAATTTGTTTTGAGTTTAAATAATTAATTGAACTTGGATAATTAACATAATCAAAATGTCACATGCTATTAAAACCATTAGATCCAAAATGTAAAATGTCAAACAAAATACCTAAAATGATAGCACACCTAGGCATTTCATCAAATACCTAACATGCAAGATTATGTGATAATGATCAAGTGTATATGATTTACACAATGATTACATACATAGCCAAAAATTACATCCCATTAATAATAATCAATTCAACAATTCCAATGCTCAATCAAGAACCAAATTACGTAATTAATCACCTACAATGTTAATTCAAGAAACTCAATTCAAAATTGAGGCAAGGAATTTAAAGATGCAATTGGCCAAAAGTTTAACAACTTGCATTAATCATTAGCAACCATACAAAGTTCCCAATTCAAAATCTCAACTGATCAAAATACAATCTATGTGCTTTCATGAACAATCAACAAATCACTACATCAATCTCAAACTAAAGTATTCAATAACCTGTCCTAACTTAGCTTAAGACTAGTATAAAAAGATAAGGAAAAGGGAAGAGAAATAATTATCCAAAGCCTAATTGTCTTGAAGTCCATAGCCCTTTGCTAAATCCTCTACAAGTTATGCTAAATCAATACTACCAACTTACTCCTCCATGATAGTAAAAATCCCCACCATTCTTAGCAAAAAACCCACGGTCAAAACAGCAAATGATGAAGAAGAAGGTAGCTGGACGAAATTTATTTAATGGAATGGATTGAAGGATGGTAAGAGGCAAAAATGGTGAGAAGGTTGGATGTGACCCACAGCCAAGAGCTCCCTTCAAGAATGGTGACCAAATTCTTCTAAGCAAGAGGAGGGGTGAGCTGTAAATGGTGAAAAACTAAAGTTTCAAGTGGTGGGTAGGAGAGAAAATGAGGAGAAAGTGAAGGAAAGTGGGTGGGAATGGTGAAAATTGAAGAGAAATTGAAGGAAATGTGAAGGAGGGAGGAGAAGGCGAAAAAAAATGAAACAAGGTATCGGCTATTGATATTGAAAGAAAGTAAAAAGGAAAGGTTTTGTGAATGAAGAAGGAAAAGAGCAATGAGCGAGTTTGGTTTAGTTAAATAAGGTAGAAAATGTAATATTCCTATATTTACGGGATGTAATGAAATGTATGAAAAGATAGGAAATGAAGCAAGATGGTAAGGCTATATGTTCGGTCTCTAGATGGAATTAATTTCCAATATAATTTTTGGAAGAAATTATTTATGGTCCTTAATTGAAATTAATTTTCCATAAGATCCTTAGTAAAAATTAATTCCAGAATTTACCCCGAAAAGTAAACAATATACCACTTGAATGGAAGCCTGTCCCGAGCTGAGCACAACAGTATAAGTGTTGTGTAGCCGGGAGGTCTAAGATGAGAGATAGATCAATTTGGAAGTTAATGTGAATAGTACAAAAAGAAATAATAAAAAATTGATCTTTGGAAAAAATTAACAGAAGTTGCCCAAAAAAATGGATAATTATGTTTTGACCCGGCTCAGGGTAAAATAGTCATTTCCCAAGTTAGGGAATAAAGTGTGAAAAATTCATTTAAGTCCCAATGGGAAAAATGCTAATATCGTGAAATGTATGGAGAAACAGTGAAAATGGAAAGACACAAAAAGAAACGAAAAAGGGCAAAATTGTCATTTATCCAGGTTAGACTAGAAAATAAGAAATTATGCTTTTACCCCAAAAGAAGTTCAAAAATGAAATCCATGTCCCTAAATTCATAAAAATTTAGTGAAGAAGAAGTAGAAAAGCCATTGGGAAAAATTACACCTAATGACTCGGAAGTTTTAGAAATTATAATTTAACCTCGGGTCAAGGGTAATTTTGTAAATATGTAAATTAATGTCAAAACGAAGCCCTTGACGAGAGAAGCGCAATGGTATATGGCACTGAGGGTTAATGTTCAAGGATAAAGAAATAATCAGTGTCGAAAATCCAAAAGCAACTCTAAGTTACAAAGTAAAGTGTGAGCTCCACGGATGGTTAAAAGGCTTACAGGACAGGATATGAGCCTTACACAAATACCATTTGAAATATGATGGTTAGGGAATTATGGAAATAATTTTAGAATAGTCATGTGGACAAAAAATGCTAAGTTACTGTAAAAGTAGTTTTATTGGTACCGTTAAAAAGTACCCAATTTAAGATATATCTGGATCAAGAAAAATTGAGCAATTTTGGGACACCTCAAGCTCTCTTAGGCATGACTTTTCTGCAGCATATGAGGCCAAAGAATATTTTAATATTTCTTGGGAAAACTTCTTAAAGAAGGTGGCAAAAAGTAATCAAGGATTAACCAAAAAGTAACCATGATTAGCTACTTAATTGAGCACATAATTAGCCACTTAAAACCTTCTCTTTCTTCACCATTTCACGCGTGAACCAGTAGCCAAAACAGAGGAAGAAAACGCAAGAAATAAAGGAAGGAAAGAAGGAAAGAGGAAGAGAAAGCTTGAGGAAATTTCAATGAACAACTTGTGGTAAGTTGCATTATTATCCTAAGCTTGCTATTTGGAGTACTAGGTGGTTTTTCCATGGAGTAGAATTTCTTCCCCAACTCCTTAGGGTTTCGGCCAAAACATGATATAGCAAGGGAAAGAGTTTTTGGACCATTAAACTTAGGGGAAATGCTAGAATAGTCATCTAAAGCATGAAAATGGAAGTAGTTTAAAGAATTAAGAAGTATGGCAATTTCTTCCCATTTTCTATAATTTTCGGTTAGAACAGGGGAAGTATCTAGAGAAGGAATTTCATTATTTTGACCACAAAAATAAATTCCTCAAGGCCCAAAAGCTTAAGGACAACCATTAGTTCAAAGAAAAACTAAGAAGAAAGCAAAGAAAGGTGTTACAGAAAAGAGGTGAGATGGAATAATAAAAATAAAGATAGATACAAATAGACAAATAATGTGAGAAAAACTAGGAAAATTGAGAAAATAAAATTTTCATAAAAATTCCTTTTATCTAATGATCAAAATACCCGTTCAAAATTCTAATATCCATGGATTATAATCTATAAGAAAATATTACATCAGATAGATTATGTTCTCAATTAAATAAATTTCAGTCTAAAGAAATAAAATTAATTATGGGAAAAAGTTTAAGTTCAATTTGGAGGAAAATTATGAGTCAAAAAGATAAAAGTAAGGGAAATAAAATATTAAAAATAAATTTTCAAAGCTTTTTGACTACTTTACCCCTACGTGGTGTTGGGAATCTCTGTACACGCGCAGTGGAAAACATTACTGAAATTCCTCCCATGGATCCGTCAACGTTGTTTAAATTGAGATGAAGAAGAGAATATTACTTTCAGTGCATGTTGTTTCAGTTTCTTTTTGGTTTTGGACCCTAGGAACTGATGCGTCTGATCAGCTCCCTCTACCGGTATCCACACTAATGGTGAATCCAACTCAAATGACGTGCTAGCACCTCTGTTTGCAAACGTCTGTATGTTTTCTCTGTTCGTCTATATGTTTTCTCTGTGAGTGTGCAGCCGCTATCTCTCTAGGATAGATAGAGACTTTCTATTGATTCCGTATATAATAACCCAAGTTTATATCAATATATAGATAGAGTTTATAATTTGATTAATTTAAATCAAATATTAATTAAATAGATTAGTTTGAATTTAAATTTATCTAATAGATTAAATCTAAACTAACTATCTAATCTATATTCAGAATCAAATCTAAATTTTAATTATTCATATAAATCAAATTTAAATTATGAAATTAGTTTAAATTTAAATCTATCATAAAAAATTAAATTTAAAACTAATTCATTTAAATTAATTTAAATGATATATATATGTATAATTCGAAATAATATATCAAATATATCAAACACACACACACATATATATATATATATATTTCAAATTTTATAAAATATATATATCAAATATATATTTATTTATAAAATTCATCTATCCTAAATTAAATGTTAAATTCATTTAATCTAGACATATTTTAGATTCAATGAATTTGGACATTCTAGTTCAAGTTGGTCCGTTCTTGTATGCGACTCTGCAGGCCCATGTGGTATTGACAGTGGGCCAATGACACTATTGGACCCACAAGTTACAAGTGGCATCTAGCAAGACATTGTGACTACCCAAATCATATGAGATCGGTGATCCTATGCAACATATCACATAACCCTATCGCATCCCTTTTGTCTCACGATATATGGATCAACTATGAGGTATGGAAACATCATAATCATCTTACTCGACCATCGCTTTCTCGATCTTCGAGCAGATTGACAGAACAAATGGAAACTCTTTCATTCAAGCATGGTTATGCAGTTCTCAGTCTCACTCATTGAGGGGCTCAGATATATCTCTTCATTAATTAGATGGACAAATTTCATCTTGACTATTCATCTTCCTCTACGTGAATTCCACTATACCCAATCATAGCCTTTATGATCTCCCGATTAAAGGTGACTTTTGGCTATGCCAAAGTACAGTGTTGCCCATGTAGGAAGTCATGATGATCTCAGGTCTAAGGGCTCAGTGGCACAATTATATATATGAGATATGCTTATGACTTGATCCATGCAGCTATCTCATGACGGGTCGATCCAGCGCCTATTCCCTAATATGTGCTTATATTTTGATTTGTATCTTCATACATAATTAACCTATAATTATCAATCAAAATCATACTAGTTTTAGTTTATTATTATTCCCACAAAGATGATTGACTAAGGACAGTTAGGATAAAATAATTTATCTAAGGATATAATTATAAAGAAAAATATGCAAACAATATAATAATGTAATAAAAAGAAAAACACCTTCTTTTTCATAATGAAGTATAATATTCGTAATATAATGATTGACCTAGTGTACAATCTCCAACACGTGGGTCAATTTTTAATCACAATTAAAGCAATAATGACCTATAATCATATTGAGAATTATTAAATAGAATAAAATAGAAAGAATTATATTATTGGGATAATTTAAAAGATAAAAAATGATTAAATTAAAGCTTAATTTCCAAACATTATCCCAAATTCTCATAAATTTAAAACTTGGCTAAAATCATGAAAATGATGTAAAAATCCAAAATTTGCCAAAATTAATTATTAAAAACACTAAGTATGGGAGATAAAAATAATAAAAATCTAAGACTTATCAATTACCTCATACTTAATCTCTTGCACTCTGGGGCAAAACAGAATAAAAGCCATAGAAAGTCAAAAGAAAACCAAAAGGAAAACAAGAGACATGAGAATCAAACAAACTAGGTAATTAACTAGCACAATCATATCCTTCAAATCAAAGCAAATTAATAAACAATACAGGATAAAACTCCATGGCAAAGAAACTTAACCGAGGTCATTTAGAAGTCTAGAGTACTCACAAAGGATGGTGTTTGATTTGCTCTTTCACTCAAGTGGCTTGTGTTTACCCTTAATTCCTTCATATTAGTTATCTTTCCATAAGCTTTGCAAATGTCTAAGCTCTCCACCATCAACCATACCACATAGATCAAAAGGACTTTTATTTAGATGGTTAAGGTTAGAAAAAAAGAGATCATATAAGAAATGAAATGAGATAACAAGACAAAACAATTACAAAGCAGAACACTTAGAATTACTAAAAGCTAGAAGATGCAACTAGGATGAACTTAGCATAACATCTAAGTCTTATTTACCTACCATGATGCAAAATGACACAGCATAACATCTAAGCCTTATTTACCTACCATGATGCAAAATGACACAGCATAACATCTAAGCCTTATTTACCTACCATGATGCAAAATGACACTGAAATGAAACAAATAACTAAAGCTCTTCATTTCTTTTTGCTTTTCTCAACTTTTTTTCCTTTCATTTTTCTATATTTTTTCAATATTTTTTTTAATTTTTTTAATTTCTTTCTTTCTTAAAACCATATACAATGTAGAGAGCTACACTAGCTTGTACAAGCAATGTGATGCAAAGAACACTAACACTTGACAAATTTACAAGTAGACAATGTACTTTCATCCATCCTAGATATCAAATGTATGTTCTTAATAACTCTAAGCATCCAACAAAAGAGCAGAATATATGAATGCATGAAATGGTTGGGGTAAGAAAGGAATAAACCATAGGCGTAAAGGGGCTAACAAAGGATATATCAATGCATATGGGATAGCTTATTTGGCCTTGGGTTTAATGTAGGAAACAAATGCCTTTATCATGTCTATGCAAGTGCAACTAACAGTGCATATGATCTTGAAGAAGACATAAACCAAGTTCTAGATCGAGAACTAAATGGAAGGATACGCTCACGAATAGAAAATTAACTCACTAGGTAAATGGCCTTCAACTTAAACTTCCTAGATTAAGCACTTTGCCACTTAGTTTAAAACATGTAATGCAAATCAAAATACCGTTCTTATCAAGATATTCATGTATTAGCTAATACTAGCATGTAAGTTCTCACATCTGAAACCAAATTTTTCTGAATTTTGAAAAAAATTTCAATTTTTTTTGCATTTTTCTAAAACAAAACAAAACAACTAAAATGCAAAATAAAAACTAAAAAGAAAGCCTACTTTTCTAAGAAATCTCTCCCCTACACTTAAAATTATACATTGTCCTCAATGCATTAGGCTAATCAACAATTTAGAGACAAACTAGTAATGCAACAAATAATATATAAACAATCAAATTAAATATGATTTAGCTAGCCAGTCGAATCAATCCAGTACTAGTTAACAATGAGGATAAATGCAAAATCTAAAGGGTGGGAAAAGGATAGAATCGACCTGATCAGGGAGGATCTAAAAATTGGAGCTCCTCGTGTTCATGGTAAGGTACTCTCTCATGGTAGTACTTGAGGTAGTGCCCGTTCACCTTGAACTTTGCCTTGCTTATTGCATCATATAACTCCACAGCACTAAATAGAAAGACTCGAGAGATTGTGTAAGGACCTTTCTATCTAGACTGGTGTAACACCCCTCATGACTTTGTTTTCGCATTGTGTGTAAAACTGGAGGAAAACAGGATGGAGGAAGGCTCAAGTGGAGGAAAATTGAGCTCTACGCCGTGGCTTCGAGCAGGGCCACCACAGCAAGAAGAGCTCCAAAATGAGGTTTTCGGCTGGAAGCACCAGCGCCACAGCGAACTTACTTGAAGTCACAGCGAGAATCGAGATTTTTGTCTAAATTCGAATTATTTCAGTTGGACGAAAGAAGGAGAAACGAGGGAGCTCTGCTAGGGTTTGAAGATTTCAGCCATTAGGAGTGTTTTCCGGTATTCAAGAGCTTGGATTCAAGTTGGTAAGTAATTTCTACTCCTCCCTCTCCATTTTCTTCGGTTGAAACTTGGGGTTTTTCTGTTATAAGTTTGGATCTTTAGTTTTGGCCAAAATCCACCGATTGAAGTGGATGAAATGAGATTAAGGAAGTGTGTTTTGGTGTTCTTATTGCTTGGATGTGAGTTTTAAAGGGTTTAGGTATGATTGGAGCTTAACCCTAGGTTATTTTTGGTTAGTGCTCTTAGGAATCCCAAGAGTATAGGATTGTTTGGTGTTTGAATGATTCCTAGGAGCTTAATGTGCATGAAAGGGGTGTTAGAACGTTGGGTTCAACTAAAGTAATTGAATTGTGATGTTTTGTTATTGGTATAATGTGTTAATTGAGGAATTGTGATATTGTGAAGGTTATTTGGTAGCCTGAGAGGGGCTCAAATGTATTGGATAGCTCGAGAAGTTCATGGAATCCATGTGGGTGGTATTGACACTTGAGGTAACTGGGTGTTTGTTTGTATTGTATGATAGTATGTATATTTGGGTATATATGCATGTTTCTTTCATACCATGATGTAGATGTGTTTGCATGTACTGTTTTCTATATATCGTGGTATGAACACAGCTAGATAATGATTATGATGACTATGATGATGATTAGAGATGATGATGTTGATGTGACATGACATGATGCATGCATGCATGACATTGTGACATATGATAATGATGATTATATGATGATATGAGCATCACCACTAGACATTGTGAGATTGTGACATATGGTGGATTGGGTAGTGATAAAGATACGATATGATATATGATGATATTAGATATGATTAGGAAGGATAAGGATAGGATTTCTGTTGCTAAATCCTCCCCTATGGCCAGGGGAGCCAGGCGGTAGTGGACTGCACCTTCCCTAAATCACCACTAATTCGAGGTAGTCCAGAGGAATGAGAGCCACGGTCCGAGCACTAGTGTAACCTTTGGCCGGGTTGCATTAGTGTAAGGTGAGCTTGATGATTTCCCGGAATCAGTCTTGACCGACTGTTGGAAGGGAATTACCCATAAGAAATGTCATGTTATGACGACAGCCCCTGGTTCTAGCTGTGTGCGAGGGAGACATGCATTCCATTCATTTCACATCGCATTCATGGATTGTATGAGATATATGTATATATATGTGTGTGTGTGTGTGTGTGTGTGTGTGTGTGTGTGTGGTTGTTCCCAGTTACTGAGACATTGTCTCACACCCCTCTCCCATGAACTAACATTTCATGTGATGGTTCTGTCACTAGTCTGGAGAAGACGCATGAGTAGCATCAGAAGTGGGGATACTAGGTCTATGTAGTTTTGTGTAATTTGAATTTGTAACCTGTGCTAAGTAGGATAGAATATTTTGAAATAAATGTATGATATGGATATGGATTGTATGGATGGATGTTGTATGTATGGTTATATATGTGGGATGGTGTATGTTGTATTGTGGCGTTTATATGGTTTTGGATGTTAAGAAGTTAGTATGGTGGTATTTGTGAGCCTAGAGTGGATTTGGGCCTAGTTGGTGTGTTTTAGGGCCAGTAGCCCATTTTGTCAAGTTAGGGTTCAAGGGGGTCAAATCTCAGAGGAGTGGCTCATTTGAGGTGAAACCTCTTTGGACAAGCTAGTTTGGGGGATTTGGACTTGTATAAATGGTCTTTAAGTGACCATTTGTCTTTGGTGGCAATTGGAGGTGATTAATGGTGAGTTTTAGTCAATAAGTGGCTAAAACGGTGTCAGGAGTTCAGAATCTCCATATAAAGTTGGATTGAGGTGAAGTTGGTGTCTATAGATAGGTTGGGACTAGATTGACTTGTAGGAGTTGGAATCAAGTTAATCGGAGGTCGGAGCATAAAGTTATGCACGTCGGAAGTTCACCATGGTGGTTGAAGTTTACTGGTATAGAAAACCAGCAGGGGGTGCTGCGGCGCCAAGAAGTAGGTCGTAGTGCCTCTCAATCCAGTAACGTGGTTAAAACGGGGGAGGTCTGGAGCCGCGGCGGTGTTGTAGCGGTCGCAGCCCTAGCCTAGATTTTGATGTTGTTGGGCTCATTTCCGCTGTTCCGAAGGTTTGGGAAGTTGTTTTGAGATGTTTGGGTTGCATTTGGTGGGATTTTGATAAATTTGTGGTTGAGTCTGGAGGTGTTTAGAGGTAGGGTGTTACAACTAGAGCTTACCATGCAACATCTTCATCCTTGACTTGTATAACAAAACTTTCTCACCCTCTTGGAACTCCTTTTTTGCAATGGCTCAGTCATGGAATGCTTTGGTCTTCTCTTTATAGATTCGGGAACTCTCATATGAGTCTCTCTGGTGCTCTTCCAACTCATGTAGTTACAGCTTCCTGTGTGCTCGAGCTTCTTGTAAGTTCATGTAACATTGCTTGATAGCCTAATAGGCTCTGTGCTCGATCTCCACTAGTAGGTGGCATGCTTTCCCATAAACTAGTCTGAATGGTGACATCCCGATTGGTGTCTTGTAGGTAGTGCAGTAGGCCCATAAAGCATCATCAAGTCTCTTACTCCAATCTTTCCTATTGGGTTGCACTGTCTACTCTAGAATCTGCTTCACTTCTTTATTTGACACCTTTTCTTGGTCGTTCGTTTGTGGATGGTAGGGAGTTGCAACTTTGTGGATCACTCCATACTTCCTAAAAAGTGCATACATAGTCCAATTGCAAAAATGACTCCCCTGGTCACTAATGATCACTCTAGGTACTCCAAACCTACAAAATATGTTAGACCTAACAAAATCCACAACCATAGAGGAATCATTAGTCCAGGTGGCTTTTGGCTCTACCCACTTAGAAACATAATCCACAGCTAGCAGTATGTATAAATAACCAAAATAAATAGGGACCCATGAAATCAATACCCCAAACATCAAAGATTTCACAAAATAGTATAGGTTATTGAGGCATTTCATTTCTAATAGCGATACTACCAGTGTGCTGACACCTATCACAACTCTTGTAAAACTCATATGCATCTTTAAACAAAGTAGGCTAGTACAATCCAAAATCTAGAAATTTTCTAGTAGTGCGCTGTGATGAAAAGTAACCTCTACAAGCTAATGTATGATAAAAATGCAATATGGACTCATGATCATGCTGGGGTACAAAACATCAAATCATTTGATCACTTCCTACATGCCACAAATTTGGATCATCCCAAATGTAATGCCTAGCATCTCTTCTAAACTTATCTAATTGATGCTTATTCATGTTATCAAGAAAAACAAATGCAGCTAAGTAATTAGCAATGTCAGCAAACCAAGGGACAAACATATCAACCATTCAAAGCCTATCATAAGGAAAATCATCTAAGTGTAGAGAAGATATTACAAAAGGTGGCTCAGTCTTGCTCAGGTGATCAGCTACCATATTCTCTGCATCGCTCTTGTCATGGATTTCCACATCAAACTCTTGTATCGAGCCTTGGAGTCCGGCTTCTTAAGAGGTTCTTGATAGCAAAATGCTCTGTGAAGACAATCACCTTTGCATGAAGGATGTATGATTTGAACTTCTCTAACCCAAAGACAATAGCAAATAGCTCCTTCTCTATGGTGGTGTAATTTGCTTGGGTGGCATCCAATGTCCTTGAAGCATAAGCAATCACATGTTATCTCTTGTCCACCTCTAGGCCAAAACTACACCCACATCAATTTTCTTTGGGACCACCTAAATTGGACTAACCCACTGACTATTAGAAATAAGATAGATTATACCAGCAGAAAGAAGTTTAGAAACCTCTTTCTATATCACATTAAGAATCATGGGGTTGAGTCTTCTATGTGGTTGTCGCACAGCTTTGGCACCATCCTTTAGCAATATCTTATGCATGCATATATCAAGATTGATCCTAGGTATATTAGCAAGAGTCCACCCAATAGCTTTTTTCCTTCTTCTCAGCACCTCTAGTAAACAGGACTCCTCATTAGTGTCTATATCATTGGCTATAATTAATGGTAGCTTTTCTCTTTCCTCCAGATAAACATACTTCAGTAAGTCAGGAATCGGCTTCAGCTCTAACTTTGGAGCTTGCTTAATTAAAGGCACAAGTGGCTTAAGTTCAACATCATCCAAACCAGAAACTTACACTGAAGACTCACAAACATAAGAGGAAACTTTCCCAACTTGGGAATCATTGGTGGAAACAATACTAGCTATGGAAACAGGAGACACATCATAGTCAATAGTATCATAAAACACAATGGTGCTATTAATAACTCCAAAGTTAGAAACATCATGTGAATTAGAAACTTCTAAACCTATAGAAACATGGATACTAACTACAAAAGCATCTATATCTACTGAGCAACTATTTCTCCTAGAAATAGAAATAGGACTATGTATATCATTAGGATCATCATTAACATGTGAAGCTCTAGGACTACCATCATTAGCATGCATATAAAACCATATCAATAGACTTAAAGCATCCAGTAGAGACATGATCAATGCCAATCAATAACTTAGAATTAGGTGATGAAGATAAATCAACTTTATCCATAGCATCAATCACACTAAGTAACTAAGAAAATCTAGCTAAGTCAGTAGAAGTAATAGATAAATAATCACTAGAACTTCTATTAACATGTGAAGGCATAGAAACATCATCTCTAGCATGTCTAGCAATCTTAATAAAATTAGTGAAAATATTAATGTTAGCAGGATCTACACCAATGCATGCATCACAATTACCAATCCCAAAACATAAACAAGAGATAGACTCATCCAAATCAACAATGTCATATGATCTACTAAGCATGCTATCTCTAAAGTCCACAACAACATCATCAACAAGTACATTAATAAGACTAACATCTATCTCAGCACAATCATCAGAAGGGTATCTCATAGAATGAAGCACATCAAATTTAATGATATTACTAGCAAATTCCATGGTCAAAGTATCTACATGCATATCTATAACCGCTTTAGCAGTTTTTAGAAAAGGCCTACCCAAAATCAAAGAAGACAGTACCTTTTGCCGAAATCTACTATTATCCATATCAAGCACATAGAAGTCTGTAGGGAATATAAGATCTTTTATCTTAATCAAGATATTCTCTAGGACCCCTTTAGGGACTACACAATGTCTATCAGCAAGGGTGACAATTAGATTGGTCGGCTTAAGATCAACTCCTTTAAGTTGAGAGTATGCTGACTTTAGCATTACATTGTTTACTGATCCTAAATCTACCAAAACATTTGAGAACTCAATGTTACCAATTGTTCATGGTATGAAGAAACTACTAGGATCCTTGCATTTCATTGGCCTTGGTATCTGGTAAAGTAAAGAGACTACTACTACTAAATTAACTTGACCATCTTACTTGAGCCTTCTTTTTGTAATGCACAACTTTTTCAAAAACTTAGCATACTTAGCACCTACTCAACTAGATCAACCAATGGGATATTAATGACCACCTTCTTGAATATCTCATAGATCTCCTTGAACGTCTCTGCTTCCTTCTTCTTTCTCTCGGTCTTAGCTACCCTAGTAGGGAAAGGTAGAACTTGTCTGCTCACTTCCTCCTCTTGTTTCTTTTGCTCTCCTTGTGGTACCACTTGTGTTTTTGTAAAAGTGGACTTATTCTGTGATGTAGAGGTGGCAAGAGAATCATCATCAATTATTTCCTTGCCCTTGGAAGCATGGATGGCAATGGGATTCGCAAAAGTATTTGTCTTCCCACTTTTAAGAGAGATTGCATTTACACCACCCTGACTTGGATTAGGATTAGGATTTTGCTGGGTCCTAACATTGGGTTTGACTACCACTTGAGACGGTAGCTTTCCTGAACCTTGACTCTGCATGTTGCTTAGCGGATTAGATAAGTGCCTAATTTGAGTTTGAAGCATTTGGATTTCTTGCCTATGCTGCAAATCCTTTTGTTGTTGCTCCCTATCTTTCTAATCAAACTTATCCATGAGAAGCTTCAACACATTGTCCAGCTTGCCCTCTAATTTTGAGCTCTTACCTTGAACAGGCACATTTTGCCTAGCTACTACCATATCATAGATTTGAGTGATCACGCCATCCAAGATTATATGTGTTCGAGTATAGATCATATTTTTGTCTACCCTGATTCATTGGCTTAGGAGGATAAATGGCATTTCTAGGCTTGACTTTACCATTCATGAATAGGCATGCATCAATAGTGTGAGTGGTTAGTAAACAAATAGAGTAAAGAGGGCCAATCATAGCTGAAGAAGTAGGCTGTACGGTGAAAGAGCTAGAAGACCCCATAGAATTGGTCACATTAGCTGAAGTCTGAAGTTGAAGCATAGCCATCTTTTCCATATAGGATTGTGACCTATCAATCTTGCTCTCAAGTCAAGAATCAAAAACTAAAGAACTCAACCTAACTTCATTCACTCGAGCTTGTTGTCTTGAACCAAATTGCTGGGCATTTTGTGCTTTCTTCTCAACCAAATTTCAAGCATCATCAACTGACAACTAAACCAGGTTACCTCTAGTAGCTGAGTCAAGTCAATTTCTCTCTAAAGGTAGAAGACCTTCATAGAAGTATTGGACTAAAGGAGTATCCTGGATCTGATGATAGGGGTAGCTAGATTGCAAATCCTTGAAGCATTCATAATATTCATACAAAATTCCCCAGAAATTTGCCAAATGCCACAAATGTCTTTTCTGATGGATGAGGCACGAGATGTAGGAAAGTACTTCTGTAGAAAAATCTTTTTAATATGATCCCATGAAGTGATGAATTCAGGAGGTAGGTGAAGTAGCCATTTCTTAGCGGATCCCTCTAGAGAGAATGGGAATGCAATCATCTTAATCTACTCCTCAGAAATATTTTGTGGTCTCATAGCAGTGCAGATCATGTGGACATTCTTCACCAGCTAAGACATTAAATCTAGGGAGTAAGTATATTAGCCCAGGCTTCAATTTAAGACCAGTATTAATGTCAGGATAATTAATGTGCCAATTTTGAAAATGCACTTCAAGTGACAATAACTCCTTATTGGTCTTAGTATGAAGATCATTATTATTTTGATGATTTTCCATTTTAGCACCAAAATTAGAACAATCAGCAGATGAATCAACAAAATAAGAAACATGAGAAAAAGTAGAACTACTAGCTAAAAGATCACTAACTCTAACTCTTAGTCACCTATGAAATGTCCTCTCAATTTTAGCATCAAGTTCAAATAATTTTTCAAAAGAGGATTGAGTCATGCAAAATCAAAATCATTGTAGAAATTATGCAGATAACAACTGAATCTTAAATATAGACAAACAAAAAAATATCAGTCAACTAGTCAAAGTCAATGGTCAACAATCAACAAAGTGGAAAAACTAACAAAGATTAAGCTAAATAAATTCAAATTAATTAATTTAAAGCTCTATTCACAAAGCAAAAATTTCTGCTACTAATTCTAACACTAATAAGCATAATTAAATAAAGAAAACACAAAAAGGATGCATGGATAAGTGGGAAAAAAAATAAAAACATAAAACCTGGAAAAATAGAAAAATGCTAGCAAAATTCGCAAAAAATACTTGAAAAATAGAAAAATGGTCAAAATGGTAGAATTTTGCCAAAGTAGCTTGGATTTCAAACCCAAAATAATATTAACAATGATTCAGGAAGCTAAAAATAAAGAAATTAACAATTTAAGAGCAAGTTAAAGCAACCAAACCAAAATTATAGCCACTATACCAAGTAGAAAATCCAACCAATCAACCAAGTTTTCCAACAAAATGAAATGCAAAACTACAAAACTACTCTTAACTACTTAATTATCAACCCGGACAAGATAAAACTAGTTCCTTGGCAACGGTGCCAAAAATTGAAAGACCTTGTCGTAGGGAATTGCAATTTAAAACTGGGTTCAAAGAAATAATGTAAGATAAGGCACAAATTTAGATCGTTTCATATCGGGATAACCAAATTAAATCCTATTTAAGAAAGAAATTTAAGCAATTAAGAATCCAAATATGTAAACTAAATAAAAACTAAAATGCAAGAAAAGTATTCCAATTTATCCTAAATGCAAACTAACTAATTACAAGTTTTGGGGGGAATTTGTGACTTGAAAATGTAAATGAGAAGTATAACAAACTTAATTAATAACTAAACTAAGAAAATGCTAATTAATTATAGAAAGCAAATTAGTGCTAAAATGAGGTAAATGATGTAAGGTTTAGTATAATATAAGTTTTGATGATGACAAATATAGAGTAATAAGGAATAAATGTCTCATATGTATCTGACATATATAATGTTCCTTAAAGAAGTAAAATGTGCATTATCATGTATTTAATTATGGTCATAATATATATATATCATGCTATGTGCATTTATATCCACTATACTTTTATAATGAATAATATAAGTTTGATATATAAACTGAACTAACTACTTGGTTTGTAAGTGTAATATATTAAATGTAGGTTGGTCCAAGTAAAAAGAGTGAGCATTGGAATATAGAAATGGAAATCAATATCATGCCTCACTCAAGAAAGAAGAAGAGAAATGATGCTCAAAAAATGGAAGATCAAAAGGGAGCATGCCAAGAAGGAAATGTATAAGTGGAAATGGAACTCAACATTTGAAGACCTGGTTACTAGGTATGTTTTGTTTTCACTTAGATCTTAAGGTGGGATTAATCTTTGAAAATTACCTAATCTTGTTACCATATGTTTTAAATGAGTTAGATCAAGTAAATATGATATTAACATACATTAAAGTTGAAAAACACTGACTGACTGACAAATTTTGAAGTTAATGCTTGAGTATTTTGTTGAAAATTCGAACTTTGGTAACTAAAATTCATAGTTACAGAGATGTTACATCTGACAGATGAATTTCAGGTGGTTGAAATTCGAATTTTGAGTCAAGCATAATTTGTGAAAAATGGAAAATTCGTCTGAAGTTATATTAAAGTTTATCTAATATTAAAGTGCAAAAAGAGTTCAACATTAGTCCCTCTAATAGACGAATTTTGATTTCAAAATTAAAACTTTAGAATCAAACTCAATGATTTACAATTGCATTTGACTATCTCAAGAAGTTTTGGTTATCAAAGTAATACATCCTTACTTTTAAACATAGTGAAATCTGGTTTTCAAGAATCTAGAGTTTGACCTTTGATTAGTATTTTTAAGATATCTCTAAAAATACATATGGCTTTTATGTAAAAATTATTTCATATGAAACTAGACTTAATAAGATTTTCAAAGAAGATTATTTCACTGAAAATAAAGGCCATATGAAAAAGCTATGGTCATTTAAAGTTAAGTAGTGAGATATGGATTTTTAAGTTTTGACCTCTTATCATTATTTTGATCATATCTCACATAATACATTTGTTTTTAGAGTGAAACATATTTCATTTGAAAGTAGACATTGAGAGATTTCCAACCATAGGTTATTTTTTTAATTTGGAGTTAAAATGAGAGAGTTATAGCTTCTACAAAATTGTTTACGGTGTAAAGTTTGAAGTTACGGAGGTTCTGCCATTGATAAACAAATTTCGGGCCTCCGAAATTCGAAATTCAAAGAGAACCTTTATGTCATGTTGAGCTTGCCACTAATAGATGAATTTTGGCTTATGAAATTCGAATTTCAAGTCTAATAGATGAATTTTGGCCTTCAAAATTTGAATTTCGAATATCCAGAATGTGAAAATACTTTTGAAACTTCCAATAGACGAATTTTGACATCCAAAATTCAAATTTCGAAAGGAAGAACTTGTGTCATATTGAGTTGCTCATTGACAGACGAATTTTGGGCACCAAAATTCAAACTTTGAAGGCACTGTAGCAATATGAAATAACTATTCATACTTTTCAGAAGAACTTTAAACTTGAATATTCGTATGTTCCAACATGGGAAATAGTTGTCAAGATGAAAATTTGAATTTTACCTTTGAATAGACGAATTTTGAAGTTCAACGTTATAGTCTTTAACTTATAGTCTCTGCAAAACTCGTCTGTTAACACCCCAAAATTTGAATTTCAAAGTGTCAGACACATAAAATGAGGTTGTTGAACTGATAGTTTTGTAGAGTAACCGTTGGGTAATGTCTCTAACGGATAGATCTTGTATTTAACATCTAGTTACACCACAAATCTATAAATAGAATATCATTTGAATTTATGGGTAATAATCTTAAGAGAGTTTATGCTAAAATGCTGCAATAATTTGTAACTTCTTTCTATCTCAGCATTGTCTGAAAAACCCACCTCAATTGAATAAGCTTTCAATGTATTATTTACTCTAAGAGAGAGTTTTCATTCTGTATTCATTCTTTTCTACAATTTCTAGGTAGATTCTTAGTGGGGGTATCACTAAGGGAGATTACACATCTTGTAAGGGTGTGGGGAGAGTGGCTTTACAAGTGCCTATTGAAACTTGTGAGATGTACTGAAACTTCACAGGTGCCTGGATCAAACTTGTGGGATATAGTGGAAAATCTCAAGTGGGTGACTTGGGGACTAGATGTAGGCCAAGTGGTTAGGCTGAACCAGCATAAATTGTTGTGTATTGTTCTTCATCGTCTTTATTTAATTGCTGCACTCAACTCTCTCTGTTCATCCCTGTTTTGCTGCACACTTGGTGAAATTGGGTTGTGATCCAAAAAGGGTGAAAATCTTGCATCACCCAATTCACCCCCCCTCTTGGGTGACCAGCCAATCCTAACAAATAAGTGATAAAAATGCAACGTAATGAGAGTGATGATCTAGCAACAACATAGAAAGGGAGTAATTTGTTTTGGGCTCAAATGATTAATTGAACTTGGACAATTAATATAATCAAAATGTTATATGCTATTAAAACCATTAGATCCAAAATGTAAAATGTCAAACAAAATACCTAAAATGATAACACACCTAGGTATTTCATCAAACACCTAACATGCAAGATTATATGACAAATGATTAAGTGTATATGATTTGCACAATGATTCCACACATAGCCAAAAATTACAGCCTATCAATCATCATCAATTCAACCATTTCAATACTCAATCAAGAACCAAATCACCTAATTAATCACCTACAATATTAATTCAAGCAACCCAATTTGAATTTGAGGCAAGGAATTCCAAGATGCTATTGGCCAAAAGTTTAATAACTTGCATTAACAATTAGCAACTATACAAAGTTCCCAATTCAAAATCTCAAGTGGTCAATATACAATCAATGTGCTTTCGTCAACAATCAACCAATCTATATATTAATCTCAGACTAAATTATTCAATAATCTATCCTAATTTAGCCTAAGACAAGTGTAAAAAGATAAGGAAAAGGGAAGAGAAATAATTATCCAAAATCACTAGTGATGGTGACTAGTAATAAATCTTAGATTTTCACTATTTTTATTCTCCATACTTAATGGTTTTAATAATTAATTTTGGCTAATTTTTTAGTTTTAGATAATTTTCATAATTTTAGCCGAATTTTAAATTTATGAGAATTTGAGATAATTTTTGGAAATTAAGCTTTAATCTAATTATTTTTTATTTTCCAAGTTGTTCCAATCATTTAATTCTTTCTATTTTATTCTATTTAATAATTCTCAATGTGATTATAGGTTATTATTGCTTTAATTGTGATTAAAAATTGACTAAGAATTGACTTATGTAGGGATAAAAGCTTTGAAAATTTATTTTTAATATTTTATTTCCCTTATTTTTATCTTTTTGACTGATAATTTTTCTCCAAATTGAGTTTAAACTTTATTCCATAATTAATTTAATTTCTTTAGACTGAAATTTAATATGCATTTATTTAATTGAGAACATATTCTATCTGATGTAATATTTTTTATAGGCCATAATTCATAGAGATTAGAATTTTGAAGGGGCATTTTGGTCAACTATTAAACTCACTACCACTAGTTATAACTCGGCCACAGGTTATTCCACTAATAAGTAGATCATGGTTCCCCTTCCCCAGACCATTCGAATAAATGGTGATTTAATGAAGATGTATTCCGATTCCACTGCCACCAGAATCTTCCCGGCCAAAGGATGATGATTCAGTGACAGGTATATATATATGTGTGTGTCAACCTCATCACTCGAACACGAAGGTTTGCATGTTCCAGCAGTGGATTAACATACCATGTGGTATCACAAGACATTATCACCCTTCCATTCAATGCTCAACATTCATAACCAAAGTGATAATGCCTATCATGCTATGCCAACATGTCAATATCATACACAATCATTATCAGCATCAACATCATCATCATGCTAGCATAATATCATCACATAAGATATCACATGGGTATGCACAATAGTAACAAGTATGTTAATAACCGTAATGATCATAACTATATACATATATATGTGGCTAATTCCATTCTCACTAATATTAACATTATCATTACTATTATCTTTGATACTCATACTAATATTGAGGGTATAATAATCATAGGTCAAGTTCTTTGTATTCGCATTTATACATACATACATGCATATACATATGAATATAAAAGCAATTGTTTCCGCTTCCTTTACATACTTTCCAAAGAAATAAAGATTTCAAGAAAACTTACTAGCCATGATACAAGATGCATATCATGATATGAAAACTTTCAACCATATATGATAAATAAAAGTTACTCCCTGGTTACCTCGAGTTGCCACACATTCTCTCAACATATTGGTAGGCCAAATGATCTCCAACGACCACATACAAGAAACATGCGATCCAAATCAATTAGGTAGTATTCGACATCAAACCAAAGCCTAAACATTCAATAAGACTCCAATAAAACCATTAGAATTTACCCATGACCACTTAGTGCCTATAAGGTCCAACTCCACCATGCCATAATTTAACCATTTACTGATGAGTTTGCTGTTTTCAAATAACTTCTTACAGTACAAATACCCCATCAAAGCGAGCACACACTCAACAATATCACAGAACACCCAAATCAAAATATAGCTTAGACTTTGGTAGCTTATAATTTGACAACGTAAGCATAAACTTAATAAGGCCATGATTCCAACACTAGGCTATATCTCAAGCGTACGGGCTGAGGTAATAGCAAAGTGATGAGCAAGGTATCATTCCCTCAAGGACTTGGATTAAAAGGGGCTAAGCATTAGACTTTTCATATTCGATTAAATTGAGCAAATCAGCAAATTGATTGCTAACTAAAGGAATTATCAACGACTAAAAAAAATAGTTAATTAGAAGATTGATTAGGGACTACTTAGATGCAATTGAAACCTAGGGTTATTTCTCTCTCTTGCATTTCTTAAGCACCCAATTAACTCCTTTTATATTTGTGTTTAATGAATGATTATATTAGTCGAGGGTTTTACAATACCTAAAAGTACTCTTTCAAGACTCCAATTAGGTGTATAGCCTAATTAACTAATTAATCTATTTATTAATTAATTAAACCCCTAATTCTAATTCAAACCCTACAGTGACTATATGAGGTTAGTAAGTATATCTCTATCTTACCAAAAAAACCCTTCACTCAACTTAGCAATATACAAGTTCTCACATGGTTTAACTCAAATTCTACACTTAATCTAGCTCTATCAAGTATTAATTAATTTCACCCAACATATTTATTGGTGGTCAAACAACAAGAAGCATTAAACAAAGATTTGAATCAACATAATCATTTTATTAATCACAAATATAAAGGAGAATAAGTATCTAATCCATATAAGAGATTAAAATAACTCTAGAAACACTAGTTTAGCTACTTATACCTACAATAAGTTAGCAATTACACAAAATAATCGGACCTATGGCAAAATACAAGAAAATGAATGGAAAGGGAAAATAAGAAACCAAGGAAGGAGCTCAATCTCTTGAAATTTCTTGCTTGAATCTCCACCCTTTAGATCAAACCTTAGCTCAAATAAGAACTCAAGACGCCTCTCAGAAGTCCAAAATGAGAATAAAGAAAAAGGAGTTCGAATATATTCAGAAACCATCAAGTTGCTCTGTCAAAGTAATACTCTACTTTTAGTTAATGACATGCTGGCGCTGCAATAGCCCTAATTCATGCTGTTGCATGAGTCACTTTTGTGTTTGAAATTCTCCCTTCTCGCTATAGCACAATACAAGTTTGCCACGGCGCCAATTGCTTCTATTTCCAGCTCTCTTGTTTGCTCCTTTCCTTCCAAATGGTCTAGGTGCATGTCTGCCTTCTTCTTCTGGCCTTTTAGCTTGAAAGAAAGGTTTGAGTGGCTTCAATATTCTTCACAAAAGGCCTAAAAAAAGATGGCAATTCATAATCTACCATGGGATCCAATTAAGAGCAAAATAATGCACAATAGGGTAAAAACATACTATCATGCATAACTTAAGGAAAATACCCTGAAAAGATGTAATTTGGTATGGTTACTATATACCCACTCATCAATAAACCCCAAAAACAAACCATAAGCCCAAACAATCCGAATTTAATTTATAGGTTAGAGTTTAGAGAAACAACTTTACAATAACTCAAATTCCTTTACCTAAGACTTGAGAATATCATATAACTCATCAACAACACATTTATACTCATTTTAATCGGTGGAGTCATCGTCAAAATGAAACCAAATCTTGAAACCAGAAAATTACACCCAACTCATGAAAGAAAGAAGTAGAAGAGGTAGAAATCCAACTTACCCATAAGATTAATGCCTCTAAAACCCATGAATCCTGTCCTACTTAACGAAAATCACGAACCTTAGAAGAGTTCCTTTGATCTCCTCCGTTTTTCTTCTTCCTCCATTTGCTAGTTTGCGCTCTAATTTAAATAAGTTTTGCGACTAGTGCCGTGATGCAGAATAAGTTTGTTGTGACATAAGCCCTTCCTGACTCAGCCCAAATTCAAAATCGATTAGCTCTCGCTGCGGCGTGAGCCGCGACGCCATCAGCTCACACTGCAGCATGAGTAGACTCTGATTCTTTTTCTCACATCTTGATCCTTTTAGTCCTTCATCTGGTCCCGTTTCCTCCCATTCAATACAATTAAAATGGTAACCTTCTCATTAGTTTCATACTGAGTCCAAAGAAACATATTGAGGGTTATTACAGATTTAACTTCATACCTAACTATTCAACTCCCAAAACAAGCAGAGAAGAGAGGAGGAGAGGTGGGAATCCACTTATCAACCAAGATTTAAGCTTCTAGTATCTAGAAATTAAGTCTTAAGGTTAGAACTCTCGAACCCTAGCAAAGCTCCCTTCATTTTTTCCCATTTTCTTCTTCTTCCATTGACTTGTTCGCATTCAAATTTATCCAAGTTTTGGGACTCTCGCTATGGCACTAAGTAAGCTCACTACGGGAGCTCTTTCTGATTCTACCAAATTGGAAAATCCAATAGCTTTTGCCGCGGCACCACTGGACCCCGCCGTAGCATGAGAAACCTCTTTCCTATTTTCTCAATTATGATCCTTTTTGGTCCTTCCTTCTATTTTGGTCCCTCTAATTTGGAACAATTCAAAAGATATTCTCAGTGTTAAATACAAGGCAATAATTGGAGGGTTGTTACAAAAATCCCTTGGACCCACCTACTAAAACTATAGCAAGCACACTTAATGAGAGAGATGTGTAAACTCCTAAGAGGTTCACAATTGCTTCTCGACCAATAATCCACATGATAGCCAACACACTCTCTAATGTGCATATTAGTCATCATGGGTTCCACATTATAGCTAGTACATACTCAATGAGAGGTGCATTACTCCTTCAATGTGTATATTGCTCATCACAGGTTTCTAATACAAGGGCTAACATACTCCTTTAGGTGCACATTGCCATTTGTATGCATGTATATCCATCTAAAAATTGATTATGGCCTCAACCATACAAATAACTGATTAATACATGGCTATATGGATATATCACCATCCTCAGTTTAACAAGCCACACTACACCAAATATGGGCTGTAATGGCACCTAGAGTGGACTTTTGTTAGCGCATATGAATAGCAACAAAAGTCTCCATTTTTTATCGATGCTAGAATAGTTGATGTTTTTGAAATTCCAAGAAAGGATAAAAAGAAAGCCAACTATTCCTTTATATGGCATATTGCCAATAATAATGTCAAAGCATAAATAAACACTTTAGCAAAGATGGCTATGTAAGTAATGTAAATTCTCATACCTCACAAATGAGAATAACAAACAAAGCATACTAAGGAAAAGCTGCCCACCAAAGTAAAAGAGTTGTGCTCGAGAATTATAACATTCTAAATAAACAATTACTTACACTTTACTTAGTAAAAGAGTCTATAACGAACTACTAGCATGTTAAAACCATGAACTTTACTTACCCAAACTATATCAACTCAACTTTCAAAATTCCATAAGCTTCAAAATGTTATATTGGTTAATCACCCAAAAGGGGGTGAATTGGGTGTTGCAATTCACCAAAGAATCAGTAGCAAACATTAAATTAGTATTTTTAGGTTACAGGACTATTTCAATTTTATTTTTATATTTTCATAATTATCTTGTCCCAAATGGTATTTTTGTATGATCCATATCCTGTCTCGGTCACCATTTAATTATCGGTAGGGCCCATAATTTACTTTATCGATTTATTGTTACTTTTAGACACTCGGCACTGATTATTTCTTTATTCTTAAACATTAACCCTCCATGCTATATATCATTAAGCTTCTCTCATCAAGGGCTTCATTTTGACAGTAATTTTTTATATTTATAAAATTACCCATAACTCGAGGTTAAATTATAATTTCTAAAACTTTCGGGTTATTAGGTGTAATTTTTCCCAAAGACTTTTTAACTTCTTTTCCACTAATATTATGGACTTAGGGACATGGATGTCATTTTAATAATTTTTTAGGGGTAAAAACATAATTTCTTATTTTTCCATCTGACCAAGAAAAATGACATTTTTACCCTTTTTCACGCAAAATAGTGTTTGTCCATTTTCACAAATTCTTTGTATATTTCATATTATCATTTATTTATTCCTTTTTCATTACTTTATATCCAGTAAAATTTTGGGATATTACAGATTCAATCTATAAAATTAGCTAAACACATTATCTATATGGAAAAAAATATGAGCCAAGACATTCACTGGACCAATTTATACAGTTTATTCCTTAAAATTTACTACACAATTGGTTTTTTTATATCTTCATAGGATTTTGGTCTTAGATTTTAAAATTTGTATCTCATTACACCTTAAGCCAAATGATGCAATATTTATGTAATTTGAAATCCCTAAATGTCTCATTTTTAGACATATTTTTCTTATATATTTATTCAATTTGTATAGGGCATGATGCTAACTTAAACCTCTAAGGGCCAGAACTCAACTTTAACTAAACCAATTTTAGGAAAATCTACATATCTTTTATTATATAAGTCTAATGACTTCCAAACTAGTGACATTTTTAAACTTAAGTCATAGATCTTTCCATACATGTGTACCACTAAATTTTTGGAGCTCTATATAATTTTATAAGGCTTTTTGAAATTTCCAGTATTCATAATAAAAGATCCAGATTTTCTTACTCTAACCAGTTTTGTCCCTTTATTTCTAGAATTCACCATTAATTATACACTTATTCAATTTAGGTGCTGTTTAACTCTATTGAAAGGTTGATCCATCTACTTTAAGAGCATATAATCACTTAGACTACTTGTCTTATTCCATGTGAATAGTACCTACGTTTCCATCAGGGTATCCAGATTGAATATTTTCATCTATACTTCAGAAAAATAAACTTTATAACATACTTACACCATCATTCATTGTTTCAATTTCATACATAACATCAAAAGATATTCCAAGAAACATATTTGCAACATCATATATGATTTATTCTTTGCATATAAATTTATACATATTATCAAATATTAACATCAAAACTTGTAAGAACATGTTTTTCATCCATTTCTTCCTCCTCTCCTTTAGCTCTTCTTGAACTCCTTGTATTGCTTTGGCCTAAACATGGTTAGCATTTGGGAGGGATGAGATTTATGAAATCATAGTAGTTACCACTATTCAAGCAAACATATCATCACATATTGCAAACAAATCATCAAACATCATTTAATCATTTAAAATTATTCATGCTCAAATTTTTATAAAAAATTGGGCAGAGTTTCCCCATGTGTTTTAGACATCCTGGGGTCTCAAAACCCCTCAAACAACTCAGCCAATAACATCAAATTATCACATATCAACATTGCAAACAATAGGCAACTCATCAAAACTATTACAAACTATATAACAATACAATGTAAGATTAGGTTGGTGAACTACCTTGTGGCTTTCCTTTACTTTCCAAATTTTGTACACCTTTCGTCTGATCCTCTTTCACTTCCTTGAACCTTATTGCATCATAAAATAAGGCTATTAGCCACTAGTTTCATGATTCTCTTCACAAAGTGCACACTTGAACACAAAATTTCACTTTGTTTTCCCTTGGGTTTCATTTGTACAACACACTAATTTTTACCTATTTTGAACCCAAAGAATCAATTTTTGAGGCAATTCCTTCTCTATATCAAACCCTAGTTCAGCCAAAAATGGGAAGAAATTAGGGAAAACTAATTACTCCATCAACTTTCAATATAATCACACATCCTTGCCTCTTGAGAAATTTCTATGATTTTTCTTACACTCTTTTGGCCATGGTTCAACTTTCTCTTTCTACTTTTTCTCATGGATGAAAATTATAGAGGTGAAAGAGGAGAGAATACTCCATGAAAACCATCACAAACACTTGGATATGCAAGAAAATTACCATTAGAACTTGCCTTGGTGTTTTTGCCTTAAACTTTTGCTTCTTGCTTCTCTTTTTCACTCTCAAATTTTTGTGATCTTCCTCCCTCTTTAGCTGATGTTTCAGACATGGGAATGAAGAGGAAATGTGGTCTTATGAGCTCAACCAAGGGACTTAAGGAGGGAGATGAGAGGAGTAAATAGTAAAATTTGTTTAATTAACCAAACTTGGTTAATTTTGCTTTTTCACTTCAATAAAGCTTTTAATTAAATTCCCTCCTTGTCCCAATCTGATATTTCATGCCATTTAGCAAGGTTTTTGGCCAAAAATTGTTTCATAAATTTTAATGAATCAAAATACCCTTTACCGATAACTTTTACCCATATTGATTAAATACTTTTACCGTAATTGTCATTAAATTGGTACATGATTATCTAAAAATAAATTTTAAGCTAAAATCATTTCTTGACCTAAAATATATTTGGGTGAGGTGCACTTACTGTTCTTGATACTGTACTAATTTTTATGAAGCCTAAAATAACATTTATTAGGTGTAATATTGACTTTTTATTTCAAATACCCATAATAAATTCACAATAACTTTATCAACTTTCAAACATTAAACCATTGGTCTTAGCTTGTCAAGAGCTTTATTTTGACTATAATTTCTCATATCTACATAAATACCCTTAAATAAGCAAATTTATAATTTTTAAAACTTTAAGGTAATTGGCGTAATTTCCCCCAAATTTATTTTCATTTTCTTCTCCATGCGAATTTCTTAGTTAAGAGCCTATTTTACAAAATATTTTATTTTGAAGGGAAAAAATGAAATTTTCTCCTTTTCAATGCTAATAAAAAAAAAAGACTTTTTGCCCTTTTTCTACCTGTTTTTGTGTTTTTTGATTTTCTTTAATTTTTAGTCAATTAATCTCCATGCAATATACCATTGGTTCTAATATGTTGAAAGCTTCATTTTGACTATAACTTTTTATATTTATGAAATTGCACCTGAGTCAAGTTAAAATGTGAATATATTTTTTTGGGTATTTTCTCATAATTTTTCCCAAAGACTAATTTTTAATTATTTTTTTAATTAAACTTCAAATTGATCTATTTTTTAACCTCGACTTCTCAACTATGAAATACTTATATTGTTACGATCAACTTGAGATGGGTTTCCATTCAACTGATATATTGTATGCCTTTTTCGACTCAGTTTTGGAATTAATTTTTTACTAAGGACGTTATGGAAAATTAGTTCTAATTAAGAACCAAGTATAATTCCTTCTGAAAACTATATGAAAAATTAATTTTTCCATCTTTTCATGCATTTTGTGGTATTCCCGTAAAAATAAGGATATTATACAAAACTTCATAAAAATGAGTTTGGAAGGTTATAATTGTAACACCTTAGCTTATTTCCTATGTACTAGACCTTACTTAAATCCATTTGATCATGAGGGACCTTAGCTTATTTCCTATGTACTGGACCTTACTTAAAAGCTTGAATCACATGAGGGACCAAAATACAAAAAATTAAAACTTTTGGTTACTGTTAATTTGGTCACTATATTTTCTATATAGAACATTGAAAATTCATAACTAATTCTATAAATATCGTATATAGGTGATTTAAGTCTATAAATATCATATGTAGGTGATTTAAGTCTCCAAAAATAGCTTGAAATATTCTCTATATGGAAAAAATATGAAACACGATTTTAATCATGCCAATTGATACAGTATTTAACATGAAATTCACTATTCATATGGTCATTTTACACCTTCCTAGAATTTTGGCCTTAATTTTATAAATTTATTTCTCATTCTATTTGAAGTCAAATCATGCATAATCTATATAATTGAAAGGCTTTATATGTCTACTTTTTAACTATAGTTTTGTTGTATATTTATTCAATTTGAATAGGGCATGACATCAGCTCAAACTATTAAGGGTTAGAACATAAACTTTACTAAAACAGTTTTTGAAAAACATGCTTAACTCTCATTATATAGTTCCAATTGTATTCAAAGTAGTGGAATATTAAACTTAAAGCATAGGTCTTTTCATAGATATAAACCATTAAATTTGTTGAGCTCTATACGATTTTATACTACCTTTCCAACTAAGTAGTACCTAAAGTAAAAAGTTACAGTTTTCCAACTCTGTCCTATTCTAAATCTTAAATTCAAAAATTTACCATAAATTATACATTTATCTAATTTAGGTGTTCTTTAGTTCTCTCTACTTTTAGAGTATATATAACACTTATATGGAATACTCTATTTTAAATCAAGTGCCCCTATTTATCTCATGGCTGGTCATCTTGGACATATTTAAGCATCTCTTAGCAAAACTAATTATACATACTTTTTACATCATCAAAACATGTTCATTCTCCATACTAAACACTATATAAGGCTTATAGAAGTATAACCGTTCTAAGCTATAGATTCATAGCATATTACATGATTTATACAAATTGTCAAAGTAACACATCATAATTGTCACAATTTTCTCAATCATCATACTTCTCTTTAATCCCCTTAGTCTTGCCTTGATCTTTGGAATAACTTGGCCATATCATAGTTAGTATTTTGGATGGTGAGATTATGGAATCTCAGTAGCAAGTCACATTTCATGCAAATACATCATCATATATGCTTGAAAACATAATTCATATCATTTCCATTCATTAGAACCAATGATTTGAAAACCGGACCGGACCGGACCGGACGGTCGGACCGTCACCCGGTGTAAAGAACGACTCGGTTTTCAGTTTTGGACCGTTTTAGGGGTTGAACCGGATTGGACCGCTTTGAACCGACTTTTAAGCCGAAAACCGGAGTTGAACCGAGAACCGGACGGTTTTTTAAATTGGGTAAAATTTAACTTAAATTTATTTTTTTTTTGCTAAAATTATTAATTATAAATATTATTATAGAGTAAAACACTATTTTTCATTTTATTTTAAAATTACTAATTATAAAAATGAAAATTTTCATTGTATTGTACTCTCTCCATCCCAAATTATAAGAGAATTTTGAGACTCTTTATTTATCCTAAAATATAAGAGACATGTATAAAATTTATGGAGTAATTAATATCATTTTTCTTTTACACCCTTGAGTAATTAAGGTTGTATTGATAATTACTAATAATGAATTAGTCTTACTTTAGACTTTGAATGTGGGCAATTTTGAAAAAAAAAATGAAATTGTAGTATAATTAATGAATTTAACTACCAAAACTATTTTTTTTTTCTTGATACAGATGAAGTAATTATTTATTTTTTATAATTAGGGATGGAGGGAGTATAGTCATTTTATAGTATTATGGTCATATAGTATTATCATGTTAAAATATTTTAACATTATTTTCAATAATTTAATATATATTATTACTATGTGAGCTCATTAACTTATTATGAACTTAAACTATTTAAATTTATTCTCTTAACAATTTGATATTTTATTTTTATACATATATTGTTATATATAATATTATTTTTACTTAATTATTACGTTACCGATTCGACCGCCGGTCCAACCGGTTGAACCATAAAAACCGTGACCCGATCAAGTTTCCGGTTCGACGTCTGGTCCGGCTTTTAAAACATTGATTAGAACATATAAAGAGCTATATTGTCAATAAAAATTTTGGAAGAGTTTCCTATTAGAAAATGGATATTTAGTTCAAAACCCTTACTTAAAACAATCAAATTTAGGCATGAAATATCACAACAACAAAATAGCAATGATGTCACATCATAGAAACAACATATAATAACATAAAGCAAAAAAGTGAACTATGCTATCTTTAAGCATTTCTTTGGCTTTTCCTCTTAGATCCAGTGATTCTCCTAGCTTTCATAAGTTTCACCAAGTCTTAAAGCAACATCAAACACTTACTTGAGCCACTGATTCATGGTAGTGTTTCATAAAGAACCAATAAAACCTTAAAAATCAAAATAATTATTCTTTGCTTCTTTCGTAAAACAATTACTTATTCTCAAGGTTTTCCACCATGAGGATTCCATTTTTGGCATCAAATCCATGAAACTCCTACTCTAACACACTCTACTAGATTAGCCGACATAGAGAAACAAGAAGGAAGAAATGATTTTTCACTTATTTGCTTCCAAACTTACTTTTTCACCATTTCTCATGTTTTCCTTCAAGTTTCATGTATAAAAACTCTTCCTTTTCCTTCCCTTATGTATGGCTAAAAATCAAGCTTAAGAAGGAGGAGAGGAGAACTTATTCAAACTATGTGAAACTATATGAAACTTAGAGTAGATATCTTGAAGAATCAAGAAAAGCAATTACCTCAAGTTAGCTTACCTTTCTCTCTTCTCCTTTCTTCTTCTTCTTCTTCTTCTATGCCTCCCCTTTTCTTCCCTGAGGGAATTTTCAGCTACTTCTCTCTCCTTTCCAGTAATTGGAGTCGGTCAAGAGAAGGAGCAATATAAGAATCTTAACTCACATAATTACCATGGTGTAATTAACTTGACCTTGTTTTGGAAAAAATCAAAGCCTTCTTCACTAAGTTTTCTAAAATAAAATAATATAAAATTCAATCCCACACATGCCGCATATTGGGATGCCACTTTAAGAAAGAATTATCTAGAATACTTCATATTTTTCCTAGTTCAGATATATCCTTACCGGTTACATTTTACCTAGATTGTTAAAGTTACTTTTGCAATGTTTTGTTACTTTATGGGTACAAGATTAAACTAGGTTTGGATCTATGTTTACTTTGTTATCCTGTCTCAAAAAATATCTATGTGGGGTCCACATATTTTTCCTTCTCCTTTTCTTATTTTTGTAGGGTTCACAATACCTTTTTCTATGTATCATTACTTTTTCAACACTTAACAATCAATTTTTCTTCAAATTGATTTCGTTAAGCTTTAAGCATTATTCCATTGAGTTCAGTATGTCATAAGCTTTAATATGACATAAGTTTTCAATATTTACATAATTACCCCTAGACCAGGGCAAAACAGCAAATATTTATTTTTCAGGTATTTTTTTGTAATTTTCCCCCAGGGCTGAACTTTAAATAATTCTTTTTGTAGGGACTAGATTGTAAATTCATTTTTAATACTTCCATGGATTGTGAAATTGCTATTTTACTTCTTTTTCCATCTTTTTATGTATTTTACGTCTTATTTCCATATCTCTCTATATATAAATTGAGGATGTTACAATATTTATAGGTGAAAGTAAAATATAGCTATCAGATAAAAAAAATTAGCTATTATAAGCATTCTAACATTGTGTTATTCTAATAACTAGGGTAGGTTGTTTGAAAAAGAGGCATTCCAGAGGGTTTTCTCATCTTCTGGGCTTCAACGTTCGAAAAAAGTACCCCTTGTTCGAATTAAAGTTTGTCTAGTGAGTGTCCTCAAGTTTTGGAGATTCAATGTTCGAATAAGATCTAGAGGTTGTTTGAACAATGCTATGCAGAAAAACTTGTAGATGATCTAACTTCCTCATTTTAAGTCCAAATTAAGGTTAAAATAAAGCACATGACCTATCACTGGAAATTTTTTAATGTCTAGTTTCAAATTCAACAAGTTTCACTTCAAAATTCAATGTGTTTTGTGAGATATGATCACCAGAGTGACAACAACCCCAAACTAAAAATTCAGATCTTACGACTTAACTTCAAATACTCATAACTTTTTCATGTAAATTCCATTTAGAGTGAAACAACATCTTTGCAAAGCTTATTAAGTCTATTTTCATATGAAACAAGTTTTATATTAAAATCATATGTAGGTTGAGAAATATTTCAAAAACACTGATTAAAAGTCAAACTAGGATTTTGGGATTGAGCCAATAAATACAAATTTAAATTATTGAGTTTCACATAAAATCTCTTAGCCCATGTAAATATACTTATTTGAGTGCAACGGCTATGTTGATGCAACCGATCTTTCAATGCTCAATATCTTCACATTCTTTAATTCTTGGAGCATCTTTTCTTTATCTTTATGCTTGTTATAGTTTTGAGTCGAGCATGATGCTGATAACTCTTCTTTTCACTTCAGTGCTTACTTTTCTTTTATTGGACAAACCTATATAAGAATATTCAACTTACAAAGTAAATAGTTACTCCAATTTTAATTCAAATGATAAGCATGATATACATGATATAATGATCACTAAATACATATATCATGCAGGCATTTTGCTCCACTATTTGACATTATCAAAACTAATCATATAGGTCATCAGAGTTTAGGTATAATATCACTTAATGTTGTTACTCATCACCTTAAATGAGGTACTATTTATAGATTTCATTAAAATGTAACCATTACAGATGAATACTAGCCATTACTCAGCTGGATATAATATTCACCTACTACATTAAATGTGTGTCAAAGCTTGTTAGAACAAGCTAAGTAGGTTAGTCAAACATCACAGCTAGCCATTTGACACATCTCTATTGTTAGACTAGCTTGTTCCACCGAGGTGGGGGCCTTGGTCGAACATCGAGCATTTATTAGAATTTCATAAGCTAAGCTCAAGCATGATATTAGAATAAGTCATCTTAGTTATTATAACAAGCTATTAGTTTTTTGGAAACTTAGGAGCTTGAATTCATAGATGTTAGAAAAATATATCTAGGTTGTTAATCCTTGTCTTGACAAGCTTCAATTCATCCAAACTAAATTGGATGAAAAGCTCAATGATATCCCAACTTACAGCAATACAGAGGAGCTGCCCTGAAAGCCTTTTTGGTGATAATAACAAATATGGGGAGTAGGAGTAGTTAGTTTAGGGATATAGAAACTTAGTCTTAGGACTTTTTGTGCTTCTTGTTCTTGTTCTAATATGGTTGTGCTTTGATATCTAGTGTACTTCTGACATATGCTACGATATGTTGTACTTAAGTGTTTAAATTAATGTAATATCAATTTATTTAACATTTGAGCTCTTATCTATATTTTTTTTATATGCTATGATTTAATTTCTGCAAGATCTGTGTATAAGCAAGTCCAAGTATTAATTCTTATTTAAGTGTTTTGTAATCATTAGAAAGAAGGAGAATGATGAATAAAATGAAGATTTTGATGATTTCCAAAACATTTGGAGTTGCAAGGAACATACCAAGGGAGTACAATATTCAAAGAATGAAATTGACTAAGTGAAAGATGGAGCTCAATATGAGAATACCTAGTTTATAAGTTTATTTTGTCTTTCACTTAGGTAAAGAACCGATTTAGCTTTGAACTTAATTTTCTTACCTCCAATATTAGATAAGCATATTTAGAGAGATTTGGTAGCTAGTTCATGGTTTTCAAACTTGTTTACATGCCAAAACTACCTTCTTATACCAAGTACAGGGTGATGTTCTATAAATAATGTAACACCTTACTCCCAAACATCTCCTGACTTGACCAAAAACTTCAAAATCCAACCAAAGACAGCCCAAACATCTCACAAATACTTCTCAAAACTTTAGAGCAATAAAAAAACTTCAAAGAGCACAAAAACTAGACTAAGGCCGTGGCCACTACAGTACCACAGCGGGTCTGAACCCTCCAGAAACTCACACGCTCACTGACTTCACTGGTGCTACGGTGCCCCACTACTGATACAATATCAGCAAAAACCAATTTTTGGGGCAAACTTCTGATGCGCATAACTTTATGCTCCAACCTCCGATTGACTTGATTCCAACACCTACAAGTCAATCTAGTCTCAGTCTATCCACAGACTCTAATTTCACCTTAATCCATCTCCGTATGGAGAATCTAGACACCCAACACCATTTTGGCCACTTTTTGACCAAAACTCACAACTCCTATTTGGCACCAAAGGCAAATTTACCATCCAGGACTATTTACATAGGTCCAAAACCACTAAACCAACATGTCTAAAGAGGTTTCATTTCAAAGGAACCACTCCTCTAAGATTTGACCCCCTTGAACCCCAACTAACAAAATGGGCTACGGGCCCTAAAACACACCAACTAGGCCCAATTCCACCTTTGGCTCACAACCACCACAACTCCATATACACAGCACATACAACACAATTCCACATCCATAACTTCCCAACAGCAATATCATTACAACCAATAGAAATCCTTATATTCATTACAATTATCTTATCTTACTTGCACAAGATGCATATCAAAAATATACATATACTACATAGACCTAATATTTCTACGTCCGATGCTACTCTCTTGTCTTCTCAGGACTAGTACCAGAACCTTCACCTGAAAGGGTTAGTTCATGGGAAAGGGGTATGAGACAATGTCTCAGTAACCGGGAACAACTACACACATACATATATATATATATAATTCATACAATGAATCTCATGAATGCAATGTAAAATGAATGCATATCTCCTTCGCATACAACTAGAACCATGAGCTTTCGTCATAACAGGACATTTCGTATAAGTGATTACCTTCCAACATTCTGTGAAGACTAATTCCGAAACAACACCAAACTTACCTCCCATTAGTGCACCCGACCAAAGGTAACTAATGTTTAGATTGTGGTTCTCCTTTCCCTTTTCCACCACGAATTGGCAGCAATTTAGGGAAGGTGCAGTTCACTATGTGTCTTTCCCTCCTGGCCTTAGAAGGCGATTTAACTGCAAGGATCACATCCTTATCCTCCCTAATCATATATCATATCATCACATTTCATATCATCATATATCATATCATCATCACCACCCAATCCTTCATATATCACAGTCTCACAATGTCATGTGGTGATATTTATGTCATATCATCATATAATCATCATTATCATGTATCACTATGTCATGCATGCATCATGTCATGTCACATCATCATCATCATCTCTAATCATCATCATAATCATCATATCCTAGGTGTCTAGCCATGTTCATACCATGCTATAAAGACAAACCATACACACACACATATCCATATAATGGTATGAACGGAAACATGCATATATACACATATATACCAACATAAAATACCTATACAATACAAACAATACAAACACCTAGTTACTTCAGGTTGTCAATTTCCACACACACGCAATTCCACAAGCTTTCTTGAAAGCCAATCCCACAACTTGACTTCTCCAATTAGCCAACAACTTTAACAATATCACAATACCTTAATTAACACAACATATAACTTGATCACAAACTACAATTCGAATATATAGGCCTAACCCAAGGTTCCAACACCACTTTCATGCACCATAAAGCTCATAGGGACCATTCAAACACTACTCAATCCCATACACTTCAGATTCCCAACAATCCTAACCGAAAACATCATAGGGTTAAACTTAAATCATGCATATACCCTTCAAAACTCATACCAAGCAACAAGAACAACATATCACACTTCATTAACCCCATTTCATCCATTTTAATCGGTGGATTTTGGTCCAAACCGAAAATTCCAACTTATACCCGAAAAATCCCAAGTTTAAATCGAAGAAAATGGAGAGGGAGGAGTAGGGATCACTTACCAACCAAGATCCAAACATCAAGAGGCTGAAATCCACTCCAAATGGCTGAAAACTCCAAACCCTAGCATAGCTCTCCATCGCTCCCTCCATTTCTTTCTTTTATTTTCTCGTTTGGCAGACTGAAATGATTCGGTTTTAAAAAAAAAATCTTGAATCTCGCCGCGATGCCACCAGTTTCAGCTGAAAAGAGCCACTAGAATTCGCTCTCACCGTAGCGACCTTGCTTCTCACCACAGTGTAGAGCTCATTTCTTCTCCACTTGAGTCTTCCTCTGTCCTATTTCCTCCGATTTTGCACACAATACCAAAACAATTATCATGAGGGTCATTACAAATAGCCTAGCCTTGAACTTGTTATTTTATCTAGATTTTAGCTTGTTTGAACAAGGTCATGTGGTTATTTGAATATCATCATGGGTTTTACAATGTTGATTTTCTCTGGTTTGTTGCTTGTTACAACATTATACCCACTTTGGTAGAATAAGATATTGAAATAGATTAAGGTTGCCTCCTTGTGTTAGCTTGATGTTCCAACACCTCAGGGAGGTTGTTCTAATATTGTGGTGCCTTCGAGTGTAGCTCTTATCTAAATCAATTAACTTGTTAGAATAAGACCCTGATGCTTGTTAGAACAAGATTGGTTTTCAAAAACTTAATTTTGTTAAATTAAAGCTGATCAAGACAAAAAGTAACATCCTAGATAGCTTGTGTAAACATCCATAAACTCAAGCTTATAGATTTCCAAGAACTGATAGCATGTTCTAACAACTGGGATAGCTTATGTTAGGTTTAATATAATATAAGTTTTGATGGTGATAAATGTAGAGTAATAAGGAACAAATGCATCATATTTATCTAATATATATTTTGTTCCTAAAAGAAATAAAATGTGCATTAGCATGTATTTAATTGTGTTTATAATGTATATATCATGCTATGTACTAATATATTCATTATGCTTTTATATTTTATAATACAAGTTGGATATATAAATTGGACTAACTACTTGGTTTGTAAGTGTAATACATTAAATATAGAATTGTCCAAGAAGGAAGAGTAAGCATTGGAATAAAGAAAAAAAATTAAAATTATGTCTCACACAAAGAAAAGGAAGAGAAAGGATACTTCAAGAATTGAAGATTAAAAGGGAGCATGCCAAAAATGGAATGACCAAGTAAAGGTAGAGCTTAACTTTTGAAGACCTAGCTATCAAGTATATTTTGTTTTCACTTAGGTCTTGAAGTGGTTTAATCTTTGAAATTTACTTAATCTTCTTACCATATATCTTAAATAAGTTAGATTAAGTAAATCTAAATGTTAGCATGAGTTTAAGATTGTTAGATTTGAACATTCTAGACTAATAGGAAAATTTTGCTTATGATTTATGTTTATTTTGTGCAAAATTTACATTTTACTTGTTGAAGTTCGAAAGTTACAGAGGTTTAATCTTTGATAGACAAACTTTGGTTCTGAAATTCAAATTTCAAGCAAAATATAATTAGTGAAAGTGTGCAAAATTCGCATAAAACTTAGTTAAAATTCAACTATTGGTAAAATACAAAGTGAGTTTAAAGTCATAACCTTTGAAAGACGAACTTTGAGCTTAAAAATACAAATTTCGAAGTGAGAACTTTTGTTTCATGTTCAACATGTCTCTGATAAACGAATTTCAGTTTTGAAATTCAAATTTTGAGTGCATTGTGAAAACTTGAAGTAATCGTTTAAACCCAACAGATGCACTTCCAACATGAAAGTTCAAATGTTCAAGCCTTGAGCTAACTTTGGAATTCCTATCATAGCTTGAAGTTCAAATTTTGCTTGCTAAAATTCGAATTTCAAGGTTTAAGTTATCAACATTAAACATATAACTATGCTGACTCTGCAAAATTTGTCTGTTAAGCCCCAAAATTCAAATGTTGATATGTCAAACACATTTAATGTGTCATACGTTACTTTTTTACATTATTTTTCATGTATAATAGCATATATGATGCTAAATGAGCTAATTTTAGAAGTTTGAATCATTAAAAAATCTAATGAGAAATATTCAAATTTTCAAAATATTATTCATTTGGTAATTTGATTTTCCCAACTAAATTTTGAAAAATCATAACTAATTCTAGGAAAATCTTATGAGGATGATTCAAATCTCTAAAAATAGATAATAACATTTCCTACATGGAAAAAATATACAACTGGAATTTAATTGAGCCAACTCATTCAGAAAATTCATCCAATTATACTGTTCATTTTGTCAAAACTACTTTTCCAGATTTTCTGAGCCATCTTCAAAAATTCATAACAATTTGTATACTTATCCAAATCAAGGGATCTTTGGCTCTTTGGAAATCTCTCTATGTCTAATTTCCAGATATATATAACACGCATATAGGAGACTGAATTTAGAATGAACAGTGACCATAAACTAATCAGTGCTTAGAACTGGATAGTTTTGCATACAACTTCCAAAAACTAAATATATACCATTCTTACATGATTCAAACTCTTCCAAAATATGTTCTTAACATCACAAGAACTCTAAAGGAAGATTATGGCAGCAAGGCATAGCTTCATGAAAATACATATGATTTCATACATAATTACAAGAAAACAAGCAATCAAGGTAGCTATAAATCTAATCATCATTAATCTTCTACTTGCCTCTTGTCTTCTTGGAGGTCTTGCCATCACTTGACCTTATCATGTTAGTGCTTGGGGGTGAGGCTTGGGAAAATCTCAGTAGCTAGTTTATCTCATGCAAATATATCATTCAAGTTTCACAAACATTTCACATATAATCACATAAATCATTAATTACCATATTGTCAAGTAAAAATTTCGGCAGAGTTTCCCCTTAGAAAATGGATATCCCAGGGAACAAAACCCCTCATTTTACAGCTAAAACCAGTCACAACAATACAAGTACAATATGGCAATAAGATATAATCATGGAAACAACAAAGAATAATATATTGCAATAAAATAAACCAAGCTACCTTTTATGTTTTCCTTTACTTTTGCACTTGGAACTAAAACTTCCACTAGCTTTCCTGAACTCCCGAAAGTCCTAAAACATCATTCAATATCAACTTAATCAACTAGAGACAAGGGTTGCCTTACAAAGTCTCACTAAAACCCTAAAAATCTAAATTCTTTATCTCTTGGTTTTTCTTGAATCCAATACTTGTTCTTAGCTAATTTGGACCAAAGGAATCCTTTTTTAACATCAAAACAATGAAAATCCAACTCCTTCCCATCAAATTAAATTGATTGAAACAAGGATTGGAAGAGGAAAGAAGTGATTTTCGTTTTCTTACTTCCAAACATACCAAACCTTGTATTTCTTGCATTCTCTCATGGTTCCTTCTAATTTATTGCATGAAACCACTTCCTTTCATGAATCCATGTTAAGGATGAAAATTAAACACCAAAAGAAAAAGGAGAAAACATTGCTAACCTGCTTCAAACTACCTAAAACTTGAAGGAAAATTCTTACCTTTTTCTTGATTTTTCTTTCTCTTTTTCTTTCCTTCTCCTTCTTCTTCTTCTTGGCTAGTTGCAACTGCTCTTCCTCTCTCTTTCTTTGCTTCTTTGGTCAGCCAAAACATCAACCAAAGGGGAGGATTTATTAAATTTTCCAACCAATAAAAGTTTTCCACCTAATGTTCTTGAATTTTCTTAGAAAGTGACTTAAAACATTAAAAAATGTTATTTTATCATGTGCAGCTTATGCAGCATGAAATTAAGGATACTTTGGTCCATATATTTTACCATTATTGGAACACCGGTTAAACTATATTGGGATATGAAATTATCATAATATCCTTATCCGAATTGGTCCAAATATAAGACCCACACATTTTTTTCTCGAATGAATACTGCCTCATCCTGTGTTCCAAACTGACTTTTATCGAGTAAGATATTAATATTAAATCCTAATTACCCAATAAATATTATTTGATCTTAATAAATTCTATACTATATTCCATTAGTCTTAACTCATTGAGAGCTTCATTTCGACTATAATTTTTCATATTTATAAAAATTCCCTTAACCCGAGATAAATTTATAATTTTTAGAACTTTCGGGTCATGGATGTAATTTTCTCCAAATTTCATAAATTTTTCTTCACCCTCTACCACCACCTTCCTTTTTTTTATTTTCTTTTTTCTTTTCTTTTATTTTTTTTTTTCAGGGGCAAAACCATCATTTCTTTTTTTTCCTTTCGATCGAGATAATTGACCTCTTTATCCTATTTCATGCAAAATGGAATATAACCATTTTTGTAAATTCCTTATAGATTTTAAAATATTGAACCTCGAACGTCCAAGAAAAATTCATGGATATTACATAATGCGTTTGTTGAATGGCTCTTTTTGCAGAGTAACAGGTAGAACTTATGTCTAACAAATCGATTATGTGCCTAATGACTGGTTTAGCAGGAAATCTGCATATATATAACATTATTCAAAGCTTTGGGTAACAAGGTTAAGCACTTATATGCCAAAACGCTGCTACTGTGGATAAAATATTTCTATGTTAGCACTCAAAGTTAAATCCACCTCATTAGAGTGAGTTTCAATATATTATCCACTTTTAAAGAGAGTTTCAATTTTGTAATCTTTCTTTCTACAATTTCTAGGTAGAATCTTAGTGTGGGGAAACACTATGGAAATTACACATCTTGTAAGAGTGTGAGGAAAGTATCTTCACAAGTGCATAGTAAAACTTGTGGGATGTATTAAGGCTTCATAAGTGCCCTAATCAAACTTATGGGATATAGTGAAAATCTCAAGTGGTGGCTTGAGTATTGAATGTAGGCCAAGTGGTTTGGACCAAACTGTAACAACCAACTCGCCTTCAATCTTGACCAATTATTTCAAAAACTAACCAAACCAAACAACAAAACACCTCAACTTGAACTCCTAAAACATCAAAGCAGTGGAATAACACCAAAACACCCAAAATAGGGCTAGGGCTGTGGCCTGCTACAGTAGTGCCACGACCTCCATGAGACAGTAGCGCTTGGTGCCGCAACAAAGGTTCTAGCACTGCGGCACTAGCATCAGATCTCATATCAGCAAATTGCTAATTTTTTGATAAACTTCCAATACACATAACTTGATGCTCCAACCTCTGATTAACTTGATTCTAACTTCTACAAGTCAATCTCCATAGACACAAGTTTCACTCAAATCCATCTCTGTATGGAGATTTTGGACACCCAACACCATTTTGGCCATTTTTTGACTAAAATTTACCACAAACCTCTTTCAATTATCATTCAAAGCAAATTGGCACCTAAAGACCCTTCATACAAGTCCTACTTAGCTCAACCAACTTGTCGAAAGAGATTTCACCTCAAAAGAACCACTCCTCCGAGATTTGACCCCCTTGAACCTCAAATTCACATAATGGGCTATGTGCTCAAAAACACATCAACAAGGCCCAAATTTACTCTAGACTCACACACATGGCCAATCCAGTCCACAAATACTTATTCTAACCATACGTGACCAATATCATCACCATCATCATTATGTAACTATCACATATCATTCATGTCATCATCCAAAATGCATAATCATTAACATCATTATAATCATCATTATCCTCATACCAATACAAATATACTATCCTACTTGGTACAATACAAACATAAAAAATACACACATACTACCATGACTTGAATATTCCCACGTCTGAGATACTACAATTCCCTTGTCTTCTCTGGACTAGTGCTAGCACCTAAAATGTTAGTTCATGGGAAAGGAGTGTGAGACAAAGTCTCAGTAACCGGGGACAATCACATGCAATATATATAATAATTCATACAATCATGCACATGATGCAATGTAATGCAAATGAATGGTATGTATGTTCTCCCTCGCACACGACTAGAACCACGAGCTATCATCATAACAGGGCATTTCATATAGGTGACTCCCTTCCAACAATAGGTGAAAACTGATTCTAGGATATCACCAAATTCACCTCACACTAGTGCACTCGGCCAAAGGTAACACTAATACTCAAACCGTGGCTCTCCTTCACCTTGACCACCGTGAATTGGTGGTAATTTTAGAGAAGGTGCAGTCCACTGCCGTCTTGCTCTCCTAGACAGGGATACCTTTCTTATTTCACCCATATCATATCTCATCATATCATATCATATCATATATCATCATTACCACCCGATCCAACTTTTCTCACAATGATCATATAGTGGTGATATTCGTGCCATATCATCATGTGTCTCAATGTCATGCTAGGAAATCATGTAATGTCACATCATCATATATGTAATCATCATCATAATCATGATCACCTACTATAATTCTAGCCTTGTGCGTACCACGATATGTAGAAAAACCATACATGTTAGATTAGCTGGCTTCCCAAGAGGGGAGTGAATTGGGAAGATTAAAAATTTTCTGTAAAATATCAAGAAGGTGAAGAAAGCAATATATGACAGTAAAACAGAGTATAAACAAATAGCTGTAAAAGAAGTAGTAGAGGGAAGAAGACTCAGTAATTTATCCTGGTTCGGTCTCTCCACTTGACCTATGTCCAGTCCTCAAGTCACCACTTGACATTTTTCACTATACTGCAAGAATTTCATGGGCTTCTTGCAAACGCCACAATACAAAGTTTATGCTCTATTTTTTAGAGCTCACTCAATCACTCTCTGCACTTTCACAAAGTGCTTCCCAATCCCTTGTGATATCCCCTCACAAGAAAATCTATCTTCCAGATGAAGATTAGATTGTTTACAAAGAATAAACTCTCTTAATCAGAGTGAATATGAAAGTTAAAGTACAAATATTGAAGTGTGAGAGTATGAAGCTTTGAGTAAATGATTTGGCAGAGTTTCAGTATATACAAAGTTAAAATCGTTACCCACAACTTCAAATTATGTTGTATTTATAGATTTAGGTCTCAAATGTCCGTTAGAGACGAAATCTATCCGTTGGAGAAGTTAGCCAACGGTTACTCTGAAAAACTATCCGTTAACTAACCGCATTTAATGCTTCTAACATACTGAAATTTGAATTTCGGTTGGTCAACAGACGAATTTCGCAGATACCGAAGGTTAACAGCTTCAACGTTGAAAGACCGAAGTTCGTCTGTCATGAAGTAAACTTCGAATTTTGATATTTTGAAAATGTTTCTATGTAGTGACATACGAATTTTCAAGTGGAAAGTTTTTCTGTTAAGTGTGAACAGTACTTTCAATTTGCTACAGTGTCTTCAAAATTCAAATTTTGGAACCCTAAAATTCGTCTGTCCGTAGCTAGTTTACAAGGCTTAGTAGTTCACATAGTTAAAAATTCGAATTTTCAAATATCAAAATTTGTCTGTTAGAGAGACCTCATTTCAGACTATCTTCAAAATTTGAATTTATCAATACTGTCATTCGTATGTCAACATATCACTTTAACAGACTTACAAACTTAGCTTCTGAAATTCGAATGTTCATGTTTAATCTTTTCTCCACCCTGCTTCCTTCGGTCTTGCATACATCATCAATTGTACTTAATTAAATGGAGACTAAATTTAAGATAATGTAATGAGGGTTGTTACACGAACCAATATAAATTCTCATGACTTATTCGTCATCTTCTTATTTCATCTATATTTTTTGTTATACTCTATTCACTCTTGTTCTGGTGCAACATTTGGTGAAATTGGATTGTATCTCAAAAGGGACGAAATCTTGTATCACCAATTCACCCCTTTCTAAGGTGATTAGCCAACCTAACAGCTTATTCTAACATTATGCTTGAGCTTAGCTTCTGAAACTCTAGTAAGTGCTCGATGTTCGAGGCCTCCACCTTGATAGAACAAGCTGGTCCAACATTCAGGGATGTGTCTAATGACTAGCTACGATATTCGACCAACCTACCTAGCTTGTTCTAACAAGTTGTAACGTGTATTTAATGCAATAGTTAAGCATTATATTCAGTTGACTAATGGCTATTATTCATCTCTAATGGTTAGATTTAATTAAAATCTATAAATAAAACCTCATTTAAGGTGGTGATTAAGAACATTAAGTGAGATTATACCTAAAATCTTTATTATTCTCATCTAGAGCTCTACCTACCTCTATTTAATATAGCACTTCATTGTTTGATCCACTATTGTGTGAGAGTTTACTTGTTGTAAACATTTTTTTTTACTTTAGGTAGAAGTGTCTTAGTGTAAGGAAACACTAATAGAATTGTAAACACATCTTGTAAGGGTGTGAGAGAGTGAAATCCAACTCAAATAAGAGCTTGGTGGTTGTGTTGCAACTTTACAAGGACCCAATTGAATCTTGCAGGGATAGTGGATAAATCTCAAGTGGTGGCCTAAAAACTAGATATAAACCAAGTGGAAGAGCTAAATCAAGATAAAGTCTTGTGTCTGATTCTCTCTATCCCTTTTTCATTTACATTTCAGTTATTGCTCTATTTTTAGTGCACTTATATTGTTCCATTGTCATCTTGTATTTGTTAAAATTTTTAAAGCCCAAATCATCCACCCCCATTAGGCATTCCAGCTGATTCAACACAAAAGATTATCCAAACACCCAATAACACCTCAACTTGCTCAAAATACGTAAAATGAACAATATTAAGCCAAAACTTCAAATAGCCACTTTTAGAAACAAACAATATCTAATTATCACGCAACTTCACATATAATCCATCATGTAACATCTCAAATGCTTAATAGCTTAACTACAATAAATTCTATTTTCTAAGTATTTTCAACAATTACCCATAATCTTTCTAAGTTAAATTTCCAAACAAGTTATTTATATAGCAAATTAAGTTCAAATCTTACCAAACTTGATATACACAATTCTCATAGTCCAAAAAAGCATATTAGAAAATACACCATCTAAGAGCCAAACGAGGTTACCACAAGTCTCTAATATGATTTTCTACCAAAAACCCCCAAGATTCAGGCAAGGAATAATAGCCACTAGGAAGAAACATCCATACCAACATCTGAAACCCACAAAGAACATGAAGAAAGGAGAGGAGACGAGGAAGAATCAAACTACAAACCTCAAGAGATCAGCCTTAGTGTCACATCCTGAAATTTGGATGTGACTGGAATGGAATGTGAAGTAATTCTCCATTCCACAAGCCTTAGTCCCATGCTAACTCGCATTTAAATCCAAAAATCATAATCAAGCTTACTTTTACGTATGTAAAGAAGTTAAGCATTTTGTAGAAATTTTAGCACAACTTCCTCAATAAATAGGACCTCCCAAAAGTTCTACAATAGTATTTCCAATCAAAATATAATAAACAGAGCTCCGCCCCACAGTAATACATATATCCACACATCCAAATATAAGGATCCTACGTATAAGTCATGTGGAACATAGCAACGCTAAATACAAAAGATATGACTATGATATAAATGTTTTACATTCGAGTGAGTTTGTTCTAAACAAAAATAATCAGAAGCTTCCTAGCAGCAGAAGATGCCTCTCTAGGATCTACCAGAGGTGCAAGATCAACTTTACAATTTGAGGCCAAAATATATTTACCAATAAATAACATTCCAAGAATAGAAATATTTATATTAAGGACAAAGTAAATAAAAAAAAATTTAAATCTAACAATAATTAACTTAAAACTAAAATCAAACCATACAAATGTGCCATCCTTTTTAAAATTCAAGATAAGGATTAAAACTTTTCTTTAGAGGACCCAAACAAAATGAAGAAACAGGCTTGGACACATAGTCCATGAGGGTAAGTAACTAATTTAGCACAGCTAGAAGCCATGAAAAAAGGCCTGAGTACTGTGCTCATGAAAATCCATCCCTCTATTCCATGTGTATTGGTCGACACACGGAACTAGCTCTTCCTATATACGCACCCTGCTAGCTAGGTGTTAACCATAGTAAACCAAGAACTAACAAAATTGTCGTTAGCTACCAATGTTTTGTACTCAGTCCCTTAAAACATTTCCAACATGCATGGAATTTGAATACCCATATATCTCAATCATTCACTATACATGAAGCATAAGTAATAACTTTGAAATCATATCACATTCATTCCATGCATGTATTAAGTTGCCATCTTTATATTATTTAAATCTAACAATAAAACAATTTAGATTTAAATAAAACAATTTAGAATAGAAATATTTATATTAAGGACAAAGTAAATAAAACAATTTTAAATCTAACAATAATTAACTTAAAACTAAAATCGAACCACACAAATGTGCCATCCTTTTTAAAATTCAAGATAAGGATTAAAACTTTTCTTTAGGGGACCCAAACAAAACAAAGAAACAAGCTTGGACATATAGTCCATGAGGGTAAGTAACTAATTTGATGTGGCTAGAAGCCACGAAAATAGGTGTGAGTACTATGCTCATGAAAATCCATCCATCCATTCCATGTGTGTTGGTCGACACATGGGACTAACACCTCCTATATATGCACCCTGCTAACTAGATGTTGACCATGGTGAACCAAGGACTAATAGAATTGTCGTCAGCAACCAGTGTTCTATACTCAGTCCCTTAAAACGTTTCTAAGATGCATGAAATTCGAATACCCTTATATCTCAATCATTCACTATACATGAAACCTAAGTAATAACTTTGAAATTATATTTCGTTCCTTTCATGCATGTATAATTTTTGGCAAAAGAACTGAAAGAAACTTAAATAAAACATCTTAATAATCTCAGCTAACATATGAAAGCTTCATAAAATAAAGATAAAGGTAAAACACATAAAATTTTATTGAAATTGATGTTAGTTAATAAAAATCATTTTAAGTTTGTGATGGGATGTTATTTACCTAGTACACTTCCCATAAACCACAATTACTCGCTAGAGAACCTCGCCAACAACTTATTCGTATTGGTACCTACTTACCCAAAAGAAAAACCATTTAATATTTTTATTTAATATAATTAACTTAATAAAACTCTCTTCATACCTTATAATTCCAAAGCCTTGATTATTATAATACTTTTATCTCTAATAAATGCAACAATGATTTTATTTCACTAATTATGTTACAATAACCATTGTCTCCTACCATAAGTTCATTTTACTTCTTGCCATGATCAAGAATTTATATAAAGAAAATACATCTATATAGCTACACTAGTGACGATTAAAGAATACCAAGTTTAGACTTAAGTCAAATTGTATAGTCACATAACTTAATTATTGTGTTATTATAACAATCTCCTTACTAGCTATGCATCTTTACAAATATTTATTATACTCTGAGACAATCATGCTCCCAAATTCCACATGTAAGTTTAGACACTTATTATGTTCTTCCAAATTATAAGATTCTTGATTATAACTCTCCCAAGCTTAAAGTATTTTTTTTCCCAAGTTCTAACATGAAAATTGAACAAATTATATATATACACACATTTTAGCCAATATCATATCAACTCTATTTACTTATTGTTTTACTAAATTCCCTTTCTTAAACATTTTATCAAACAACTTAAACACACCAATATTCGAGTACATACAAGCTATTTAGAGCTTAAATCACTACCAAAACAACTTACATACTGTAACACCTTAACTTCAATCTCATTTCCCATGTATTAGGCCTTAATTATGATCTACTAATCATGATTAAAGACTTAAATCACCAAGAAAAATAAAACAGAATTTTTCAAAATTCAATGGTACTGTTCATGTGGTAAAACCATTTAACTGACTGAACTTCAAAAATTCATATCTAATTATAGAAAAATCATATTGAGGTGATTTAAGTTCCTAAAATTAGATTAAATCCGGATCTACATGGAAAAAATATGAAACAATAACTTCATTATGCCATTTAATACAATAAATTTTGTAAACTTTTACTATTTATTTGGTCATTTTTCTATCTTCCAGTTTTCTGGCTCCAAATTTGAAAAATCATAACAGTTTGTACCCAACTCCAAATGGGGTGATCTTTGGACTATTTTAAAGATCTATCTGTCTACTTTAAGGGAGTACAACATTCATATGTTTAATGTAACAACCTACTCCCAATTACCTCCAAACTTGACCAAAGCCTACAAAAACCAACCAAACACAACTCAAACATCTCAAAATAACTTCCCAAAACTTCAGAACAGCAGAAACGAACCAAACAACATCAAAATCTGGGTTGGGGCTACGGCTACTATAGTACCGCTGCAGCTCTAGACCTCCCCTATCTCACCATGCTACTAGACTTCGTGGGCACCGCAGCCTGCTACCTGGCGCTGCAGAGCCCCCTGCTAGTTTTCTATACCAATAAATTTCCAACACCGGGGAAAACTTCTGACACACATACTTTATGCTCCGGCCTCTGATTGACTTGATTTCAACTCTTACAAGTCAATCTAGTCTCAAACTATCCATAGACACTAACTTCACCTCCATCCAACTCCATATGAAGATTCTAGACCCCTGACACCGTTTTGGCCACTTATTGACCAAAACTCACCACTAACAACCTCCAATTGCCACCAAAGCAAATGGTCACTCAAAGACCATTCATACAAGTCCAAAACCCCTAAACCAACTTGTCCAAAGAGGTTTATCCTCAAAGAAACCACTCCTCTGAGATTTGACCCCCTTGAACCCCATTTGACAAATTGGCTACAGGCCTTAAAACACACCATCAAGGCCCAATTCCACCTTTGGGCTCACAAACACTATCACACTGACTCCTCAACATCCCGAATCACACATACACCACCATCCAGCATACACAATGCATACAACACAATTCCACAAACATAACCATACATACAACATCCATTCATAACAATCCTTATTCATGTCATACATCCATTACAAAACATTATATCCTACTTGGCACAAGATACAAATCCAAATTACACACAGGCTACATAGACCTAATATCCCCACGTCCGATGCTACTCACGCGTCTTCTCCGGACTAGTGCCAGAACCGTCACCTAAAAGGTTAGTTCATGGGAGAGGGGTGTGAGACAAAGTCTCAATAACCGAGGACAACCACACACACACACACACATATATATATACATATATCTCATACAATCCATGAATGGAATGCATGTCTCCCTCGCACACAGCCAGAACCACATATTATCGTCATAACAGGACATTTCATATAGGTAATTCCCTTCCAACAGTCGGTGAAGACTGATTCCGGGATATCACCAAGCTCACCTCCCATTAGTGCACCAGGCCAAAGGTAACACTAATGTTCGGACTGTGGCTCTCCTTCCCCTAGACCATCAAGAATTGATGGTGATTTAGGAAAGATGTAGTCCACTGCCACCTAGCTCCCCTAGCCATATGGGAGGGTTTAGCAACAGGGATACCATCCTTATCCTCCTTAATCATATCTCATATCATCATATTTATTATCATCATATATCATATCGTATCATTATCACCACTCAATCCACCATATATCACAATTTTACAATGTCATATGGTGATGCTCATATCATCATATAATCATCATCATCATATATCACAATGTCATGCATGCATTATGTCATGTCACATCAACATCATCATCTTTAACCATCATAATCATCATCTAGCTGTGTGCATACCACGATATATAGAAAACAGTACACACAAACACATCTATATTGTGGTATGAAAGAAACATGCATATATATACAAATATACATACTATCATACCATACAAATAATACAATACAAACAAACACTCGATTACCTCAAGTGTCAATACCACACACGCGGATTCCACGAACTTCTCAAGTTGTCCAACACGCTTGAACCCCTCTCAGGGTACCAAACAACCTTTACAATATCACAATTCTTCAATTAACACAGTATACTAATTAGTCAAAACCACAATTCAACCATTTTAGGCCTAACCCAAGATTCCAACACCCCTTCATGCATCAAAAAGCTCTTAGGGACCATTCAAACACTACTCAACCACTTACACTTCGGACTCCGAAGAGCCCTAACCAAAAACAACCTAGAGTTAAGCTCAAATCATGCATACACTCTTCAAAACTCACACCCAAGCATCAAGAACACCAAAACACACTTCCTTAATCCCATTTCATCCATTTCAATCGGTGGATTTCGGCCAGAACCGAAGATCCAAACTTATAACCAAAAAACCCCAAGTTTCAACAGAAGAAAATGGAGAGAGAGAAGTAGGGATCACTTACCAACATGAATCCAAGCTCTTGAGGTCCAAAAATCACTTCCGAAGGCCGAATCTCACAAGCCCTGGCACAGCTCCTCATCGCTCCCTCCGTTTTCTTCTTTTCCTTTGCGTCTAACTGACCGAAATGTTTTTGATTTAAACCAGAAAATCGAGTCTCGCCACGGCCTTAGATAAGTCCACCACAGGTTCACCGTGTTTCAACTGAAACAACGCCACTGGACTTGCTCTCGCCGTGGTTGCCTTGCTTCTCACCACGGCGTGGAGCTCTTTCAGACTCCACTTGAACCTTCTTCCGTCCTGTTTTCCTTTGATTCCGCACATAATACCAAAACAATGTCATGAGGGATGTTGCATTTAACTATAAAATAGCCAAACAATGGAGGCATTACCACAGAGGAGTCAGAATGTCCATTACTATCCCTTAACTTTGCAAAATCATTTCTTTAACATAAATACGCAGCCATATTTTGTACCAAAATGATACCATACATCATGGGAGACCTAAAGTGACATAATGGTCCCAAGGTACAATATCACAATAATATACATACATTTTCATAACATTTCAAAAATAAAGATTAAAGACAAGATTTTCATTGCTTTCATAAATTCCTTCTTTCTTGCCTTGCTCCTTCATGGTAAACTTACCAAAGCTTATGCCTATCATGTTAGTCATTTTGGAAGAGTGAGATTTAAAGAATCTTAGTAGCAACATCATTATAAGCATAGATGTTAACACATATATCATGAAATTGTTAAACAATCATTTTATAACATAATAAGCCATATAAATTTATAAAAATTTTGACAAAGTTTCCTCTTGTAAAATAGACATCTCGGGATTGAAACCCCTTCATAAAATCAGCCAAACATTCACAAAACAACACATATACAATATGGCAAGTCATGTATCATTTAAAAACTATATAAGATAACATAATGCTTTAAGGAGAAAGTTGCTACCTTTGTGAATTCCTCTTGTTTTTTCCTTTAGTTCACCTCTTCCAAACACTTCCACAAGCTTTCTTTGCCTTCCTTAAACCTAAATATATCATCAAACAACTACTTAAGCCAATGGTTCCATGACTTTAATCATAAAATCTTCATGAAACCCTAAAATTCCATTTTATTTTGCTTTGGCTTTTTCATGAAATCAATACTTGTTCCTAAGGTTTTCCACCATGAGGAACTCATTTTTGGCATCAAAAACATGAAATTCCAACTCTTAAGTGATACTTTGTTATGACCAAAATTTATGGGAAGAGGAGAGAAAATGGCTTGTTTTGAAATTCAACCATCAAGTCTTAAAATCATGCTTTAGGTGACTTAATCATGCTTTGGCTTAACTTTGATGCATGAAAACTCTTTCCTTCCATTCCCATACCTTGGCCAAAACTTGAACAAGAGAGGGAAGAGAAGAGAATTTCATAGAAACATCTTAAACCTCTAGAGAAACTAGCTTGAAGGCTTAGAACTCACCTTTGATCTATAAACTTCAAGCTTCAACTTGTCTTCAAGCTTTTCTTCCTCTCTTATTTCTTCTCTTTCTCATACCATTTTTGGAGCTTCTCTCTGTAAGTTGCAGCTACAAGAGTGTCGTCTAATTAGTGAGAGAAGTGAGAGGCTAATTAACTTAATTATCTTGCTAACCTTGGTTTACTTTTTACTAACCTTAATTACTTTATTGAATACCTCTTCAAGAAGTATTCTAAAAAATAATAAAATATTTATTTGCAACACATGAGCTGCTAAAAATAGTGCCAACTCATGCTAAAGTATCTCCAAAATACTTTATCTTTTTCTTGGTCCAGATATACCCGGTGTCAGATACTTTTTACCGGTACCGATGAAGTCACTTTTATAGTAAATTAGTATTTTAGGGATACAGGACTATTTCAAATTTATATCTATGCTTCTTTAATTTTCCTGTCCCAAACTATATCTGTGTCAAACTCAAATCCTATCACGGTCACCTTTTAACAATCTATGGGGCCCACAATCAATTTTATCAGTATTAAGTTACTTTTGGAAACTCGACACTGATTATTTCTTTATTCTTAAATATGAGCCCTCAGTGCCATATACCATTAGGCTCATCTCATTGAGAGCTTCATTCTAACAGTAATTTTGTATATTTACAAAATTACCCCTAACCCAAGGGAATTATAATTTTTAAATTTTCTAGGTCATTAGCTGTAATTTTCTCTAAAATATATATTCACATGGAACCCACGTTATTTTTATTGGGAGGGACTAAAATGCAGTTATCTTAACTTCTAGGGGTAAAAACATAATTTCTTATTTTTTCATCCAACTGGAAAAATGACATTTTTACCATTTTTCACGTAAAACGATATCTACCCATTTTCGTGAATTCTTTACAAATATTTAGATATTCTAACTTTTTGGGATGTTATACATACTTTAATAAAATTTCACAAGGACTTCCTAAACATCAATTCCCCTTGTCAATTTAGAATCCCTAATCTCCAAACATTTCACAAAAAAGAAAAGGGGAAAAATCATATTAAAACCTCAAACATGCACAAAGTTGAAACCAGAAAAATTTTAGGAAAAGTACCATTGAAAATGAGCTTTTACGTTAACTAATTTCAGCTACATCTTTGATCCTGTTTCACACAGCAAAAAGTGTTCAGGAAAAAAAATGTTGGAGCAAAACAAAGGGAAAGGAATGGGCAGTAACTTACCTATAAACCAATTGCACATTAAAAGGAAAGATTGAGAGTGACATGTTGAAAATAAAGGAGAAAGATGGGAGCTGTTGCAACAGATGTGGAGAGGGAATGAGCTCAGACACAAACACCTAGTACACAACGAACAACTGGGAAAGGGAAGAGGAGCAGGTCGGTGCATAGCAGAGGAAGAAGATGAGGCTGATTTGGGATTGAAGGTGAATAAGGTTTGAGAGAGAGAGCTAGGGAGAGAAGGAATGGATACAAATTTCTCTTCCTTTCAGCTTGCTAGTGTCGACAATTTCAAAAACCGGGGGTGGTTTGTGAGAATGATAAAAATACCCATTTGCATAATGAGACATAAAGAGAAGGAGGAAGGGCATTTTAGTAACTCAAAAATTTGAAAGAAGAGAAAAAAAATCTACTTAGCTTGAAATATCATGTTGAGCTTTGAACTCATAAGATGATAGAAACTTTAAGATAACATGATAAAAACTTTAAGATATATTCATCACTAATTCCTAAGTCACTTATGCTCATCCATTAAAATTTATTTATCCATTTTAATTTTAATTTTTTTATAAATCAATTAACCTTTACATTTATTAAGTATTACTACTATTATTATTTTTATTTATTATATATATTTTTACCTTCTCAAAATTACTATTATTTTATTTTAGAAATTTTCTAATTAGGAGTCATCACACTTCGGTTGCTGGAAAACCACCCTAGAAGTCGCCTGGACTAGAGCTCCCCAACCATAGATTTCTACGTTTGAAATGAAGAAAGAAGTTGGGACCCCCAATTTTAAAGTGCCTCGCCGCGGAAGGTGCTTTTCAATTGTTTTTTTTTTTTTTAAGCTTTGGGTCCTAGGCCTTCCAGTGCAACGTCTTCTGCTTAGAGTATCCTCATCTCCCCCGAATCTTTGAATCAAATATGCTTTGATTAATTCCATTTTTTAATTTATTCATCCTTTAAAATAAATTTAAATATGGGGTTGTTACAAATTGCGCCATTTCATTTAGTTCATTTTTTGATAACTGTTATTAACCTCCGTGACCTCTCATCTATTAATTGCATATAGTATGTGCTTAATTATTAAAAGATGAGTTTTGTTTTATTTTTTTCAAAGAAAAAGAGGTATACATAAATCTTTTATTATGAAAGGAAAAGTATGAGATTGAAACGAAAAAATAATAAATTACTTATAAGTAAGAAATGTTACACTAACATCTTTATTTTGTCCAGTTAATTAAACTAACACTTTTTGTTTAAACAGTATTATTAGGCTCTTCTAACATTCGGTACATCTTATAGAAATGTCCCTTACTATTAATTATTTGTGGATGAAATGAATTTTCTTTATAACACAAGATTATGATTTTATTAAGTAATTTTATTTTTTCAAAACCAAGGATTGTCGTGCAGAAATGTTACTATTAATTAATAAGCGAAAGTGAATTGGAGGAAAACTATTTTTGTGGTATAAATCAAATGTGAATATTGTAGTGAATTAGATGATATTTTGTAAAGAATTACATATATAATTTATCCAAACTCAAAGGAAACAATATCTTATAATTGCTCTTCCCTCCCATTTTCCTGCAGATCTTTTGCTGTCTTATTATTATTATTTTTTGAACCATCACTTGAATAATTTATCTCATAATCAATAAAATAACTACGTACAACTGAAAACATGGTAATATAATATTCCATATTTATTTATTCCAGACAATTTTTTTAATGAAATAACTATTCTATAACATGACAAACAAGTTTAAGATGTTAACTATATCTAGCTTTATTTAAAAAAAAACTATATTATATCCAATACTACCAATTAATTTAGGGCTCTAAATGGAAGATATCTCTCTTAGCGTGATCTTTTTCTTTTTTTTTTATTTTTCCTAAATTCATGAGACTCAAATATGAGATTTTGAGTATCAAATTTCTTCTATTCAATCCAATGATTGTTAGTATCATCTTGCTTTATTTTAAAAACTAAACTCTAAATAAGAACTTAACTGTGTCAGCTATAAAAGAAATCATCAAGACATAAACATTAATCAATATAAAATATAAAATTTATAAAGCCAAAAACTTCTTTTAGGCTCCGCGCAACATTTTTTTTTATTCTTTCATTAATCTTTGACAGCATATTTTATTAGACTCTGTAATTTTATTCTTTCAATTAATTTTAAATTATTGTTTCTTTTATTGATTGTATTAAAAAAATTTAATTCATATATATAAATAATACCATGTGATACTAATTGAACATATCTTTCTCAGCCCTTTGGCTAAGGTTAAGTTTAGTATTTATTCTTATCAGCTACTCCCTCTGGTCCTTAATGTAAGTCACTTTTAATTAACTCATCAAAATCAACAAAAATTTGTTACATCATTAAAATTATCTTAAAATTAATGTGTTTTCCATCTTTACCCTCTAATAAATACTACAAATTCAAACAATCAACATTCTCTCTCGTGATTAAATAAAGGTATTTTGAAAATAAAGTAATTAATACTCCAAAAATTCATAGAAGATGATTTACATTTAGGATTATTAAAAATTTTTAAAATGTAACTAATAAAAAGGATCGGAGGGAGTAATAATTTAACACTTCAAAAAGTTAATAAACTTGGAACAATTGAACAATTAAATTGTGTGATATATAGTGGTGAATATATATATATATATATATTTTCCTTTATCTTTGGCTCCCTCATTAAGGTTGGCTCACATATTGGGACCCGAGAAAACGACGTGCTTCCCACTTGGCCACGCGCACGCTACCCCACAAAACCCTAATTCCCAAGACCCTCTAAAAGAAGAGCTTATTGTTGATATTATGATATCACCACCATTAATTTATTAACACTCTTGATAACCAAACAAAACTAAAGCTCAAACTTAAATTACACAAAATTGCTATGACTTTTATGCTATATGTGAGTGTTTTTTAAAAAAAAAAAATTGGCATTCAGCTTAGTAAACTAGAATTTGTTTAGATAATTCTTACTATATCATTAAATAATATATTATTATAGGAAAGTGATAATATACTTCCTTATATTTTGGTTATTCATAGGTAATTGACATAAAGTTCAAACATAAGTAGTTTTCTAACATGTCATGTTCTTTTTGTAAAATGAAACAACCAACTGAATCTGACAAACAACGAAAGTTAATTAGGAGTTTTGTTGTGGAATTTCAAAGATAAGAAGAAATTATTTACATATATCTTAAAATTTAAAGAAATTATATGCAATTTAGTCAAAATGAGAAGTAAAAAGTAAAAGAAGTTTTCAGAAATACCATTCAGTTTTCATAAAACCACATTAGACTTTAATCACACCCTCTAATTCATAAAAACTATCATTTTATAATTTTTTACATAGATAAAGAAAGTTATTAAATAATCTAGAATATTATAAAATTTGATAATATTTTACCAAAATGATCTTAATTTAAATGTTTTCTTAAATGATCTATTTGATATTAATGAATGGTAAAACAGTAAAACAAGTAATTAATGCTTCGTTGGAATTTTAAAGTAACAAATATTGTAAAAAATTTCAAAAACCCTAAAGTGACAACTTTTATGAACCCAAGGGAGTAATTTGAATTGAGTTGGGTTGGACTACATAAGTGTGAATAGCTCTCTCCTAATGACTTTTTTGTTTTCATACACAAATCGAGCCTAAGACAATACCTAAAAAGAACAAGTGTTAAGTATGGCAAAAACATTTTAACTCTATAGGTAACAATATATCTGAATTCTTTGTAATTATAGAGTCATCTAGCCACAGAGAAAATGATATAAGAAATTCGTGTTTTATATTTATTCTTTTTTTAATTACATGATATGTAATTAATTTGTAACAACCAAAAAAAATCTAAATTATATCTCAACCGAGCTTACACCAAAAAACCCAAGTCCCACATTAACTTTCTGTGCAGTGTTTTTAATTTATTCTGTGTGTGCCACTTCAGTGTGTTAATTATATTTCAGTTCATATTCTCACACGGTGAGTTTTGGTTTGATTGATTAATCCACTTTCTCTTTCTCTTTCTCTTTCTATGCCTTAAGTTATGCTTGATTCTAAGAAAGACTTTCGCATCTGTTCCATGTTGTGTCCACTGAGATCAAAATCCCCCAAACACCAAAATAAATCAATAAATAAACAAAAGCCAACAAACACACACTTGTTCATCGTCTCTCATCTTTAATCCTTCTCTCACTCTCACTTCTTCACCTCTCTTTCATTTTGATTCCATTTCAGCAAACAATTGAATCTAATTCTCTCTTCTCATCACTTCTTCTCTTTCCTTTCCCGTCTCTCTCTGTTAGGTCATACAGGAGAAGAAAGAAGAAAGAGCCCTAGCTAGGTCTCTCTCTCACCTCTCTTTGACTTTTCATTCCATCTTTTAAATTTTCAGCATATTATATCGATTCAGAAAGCAAACAGAATTAATTTAGATCCATCATCACCAATTGAGATAGATCAATTCCTGTTCTGGGTTGATCTATAGTTATCGTGGTCGTTGGCTTCTGATTTTCAATTACCCTAATCTCTCTTCAACCAGCGCAATTCTGGCTAATCCTTGGTGGACCGGTCAGGTGGGGTTGCCGGGGGTTGACCCGGCGGCCAATTCACCGTCCGTGAACAAGCGGCACAGCACCGACCTCTCTATCAACGAAAGCAGCGGCAAGAACAGTAGTGGTGGCGGCGTCGATATCAGAGATGAAGACGAAGATAGAGACGAACCCAAAGAAGGTGCAGTTGAGGTTGGAACTCGCAGGCCTCGAGGCCGGCCTCCGGGCTCGAAGAACAAGGCAAAACCACCCATCTTTGTGACACGGGACAGCCCGAATGCGCTCCGAAGCCACGTCATGGAGGTGGCCGGTGGAGCCGATGTAGCTGAAAGCGTAGCTCAGTTCGCTCGACGCCGTCAACGTGGGGTTTGCGTGCTCAGTGGAAGTGGCTCTGTCACCAACGTCACTCTTCGCCAGCCTGCAGCTCCTGGAGCTCTTGTCGCACTCCATGGAAGGTTTGAGATTCTATCCCTAACCGGAGCCTTCCTGCCTGGACCCGCACCACCTGGATCCACGGGCCTCACGGTGTATCTCGCCGGAGGGCAGGGTCAGGTCGTCGGAGGAAGTGTTGTGGGGTCTCTAGTAGCAGCAGGACCAGTGATGGTAATTGCTGCGACTTTTGCTAATGCAACTTATGAGAGACTACCTCTTGACGATGAAGATGAAGGTGGCAGCGCAGCGGCTCAAGGCGGCGGTGGAGGGTCGTCGCCTCCGCCACCGGGGATCGGAAGCAGTGGGGGCCACTTGCAGGGAGGAATTCCAGATCCTTCTTCTCTTCCTTTGTATAATCTGCCACCAAATCTGCTTCCTAACGGAGGGCAGGTTGGTCATGAAGCTCTTGCTTGGGCAGCTCATGGAAGACAACCATACTAGAGAAAGATCGATGAATCCTTCATAGTGTGAGATCTAATTAATGAATCTGATATGCTTAATTTGCTTTGTTTTGAAGGGTAGGAATTAAATTAATGGGGAAAGAGAATTGAAAAAGAAAAAGTTATTATAAGTAGAGTACTAAAATAGGTGTGAATTAAGAACTTTGACGAAGATCGAGGAAGCATGTGTTTATCCATCCATGTATATGATGAATTTGTGAACTATCTTTCTCTTTTGCTTCTTCTTCTGCGTTTGGAATAAAAAAATGATGATCGAATTGGTATTTTTCTTTTGTTTAATTTAGTATAGTTCTGAATAATTTAATGGTAATATCCTCCATGTTCATATACTTGAAGTGTTATTTTTTTTTTCTCTCTTTGGTTTTTCCCCCTTGTTTTTAATGAAACACTTTATAATTTGGTGGCTCCGTTTCAATGACTTGATGGGGTCATCATAATTACCTAGACTTGGAAAGTATGATGAAGTTAAAGGGAATAAGGTAAATTCTGGGATTAAATTTCAAGCTTATAGAACTATTGTGATACCTAGTAATTAATTATACATATCAGCTTTTATCTCTTTCCTTTTTTGATTTGTTTCTTCCATTGAGAGGAATTAATTTGATTCACTGTTAGGGTTTGTGAACATTATTTACCTCACCATTTCCAAACTTTTCTATTTTAATCCCCAAATATAGGACTAAAATACTGATTAATTTTAGGACTTCTTCCGCAAAAAATGACCAAGTTTAGCAACCCATTAAAAAACCTCCGGGTCTCTTCTTTTTCAGAGAGAAATTGTGAATATGGATTCCAAAACATTCAGAGAATTATTGGAGAGAAGGGAGTTAAATCTGAAAGAGATATATAGTTTTTTTTTTAGCATAATCATATTTAGCTTGTGACATGTGGATATCAAATTATCAGCATTAATCATTTTTTCATCATGTATTACTGTAAACCTAGGGAGAAAAAATATTAAGGGAGTTACACATGAAAATGGGTTCTTCACTATATATTATTTTACTTAAAGAGACATTCGCTTTGTCGCATGTAGGATACCAAAGTAAGGCACAAAATTAAACTATAATACTGTAACTGAGTCATCTTGCATACACGTCTTTTCTGCTTGTTCAAGTCGAAGTTCTTTCTCTCTCTCTCTCTCTCTCTCTCACTCTCTCTCTCTGTATATATGTGTCTCTATATATATATATATATAATATGCTTCTCTTCTCTTCATTGTATTTCGATGAGATCAAAATCCAGAAATCAGACACTTTGGTCATACCAGACCCACGTGTTGTAGGGCTAAAATCAGTCTGATGAAGACACCCACATTCGTATTGAGAAAGCTTCTTTTGGCGATCTCTCTCTCTCTCTCTCTTTCTCTCTCTCTATATATATTTATATATATATACTGATACAGAAGGTGTACATGTACTGACGCTTGGTCCAAGAATATTTACATCAACTTTGATTGAAAACTTTGGTGTTTCCAAGGGAAGAGAGAGACAGGAGGCGTAATTGGCAGCATGTGCCTAGTTCAAAGTTTCTGTTCTTCATTTGAATTAAATATATATGTATGACACCAATAATGTTTCATGGTTCATTTAATAATAGTGTTGTGTGACTATTGTTTCTGTCTTCTATTCTTATCTCTTTGAGCTGATTAAAGGGTCATTGCTTGATAAGAAATTCAGATCCAACCATGCTGCTTTTGTGCTGGTTTAGATGTTCACTTTAACTGGGGAAAATAAAACCAGTAAGATGAGAGTTGCTTTGTGTCAAAGTTTGATGATTCTTCAATTGATCTGGACAATTCAAATTTTATTAAGATAATTTTGTATATTTAATAAAATAATAAATCGGTAAAAATTTATTCAAAATGAGTCTTTTTTTTATTAAAGCATTGAGAAAAATCTAGATCTTTGTTCAACTCTTACGATGAATTTGGATCCTTTTTATTGCAATGTCACCCCTTATCTCCATTTTAATTTGTGACTGTGGGATTAATTTTGACGGCCAAGATGATTCCTTGATAAATTGTTCAATATTGTAATTATTCTCTATAATTGGTGAAAATTAATCAAATTGAACCAAAAAAACTGAAGAAAAAAAGGAACCTAGTAGACTGAACTTAATTTGGTCGATTCGATTTTAGATCTCGGTTCAGTTTTACTCATTTCTATACTACAATTTAGGCTAATGAAATTTAATGCCATGGAGGATTTGAAAGGCAATGAAAAAAAAAGGCAAAATTAATTCTATACTAATTATATGGTGGTAATCTATAGTTCTGTGACAAATTCAAAATTTTGAGATTGATCAGGGCTTTCGAATTGATCCACGTCTAGAAATTAAAATGGAGACAAATGAAGAGGCATTCCAATAAATCAAGAGGATCCAAATTAGTGGTAAGTTTGACAAGTACAATTAGGATATTAGAAGTAATTGTCAATGATACATTTGAAGTTGAAGGGAGATGAGAAAGAAAAAGATTCCATTCTTTTGTGTGTTACTCTTTTCTCTTTGAATATATGATTGCATCATACTAGTAAACCTAATTTATGACAAATGCATATATATATATATATATAGTAAAATTAAAGAAATACTAAGCATGATATTGGGGTCCTATAACTAGTGTTAAAGTAGTGGCCAAAAAATAAACTAGTGTTGAAGTTATTAGATAGGAATGCAGAGAGAGATAAGCTGTACTATTCACAACATATGAATAGTCACTTATAAATTTTATATTTTATATATATTGAAATTGTTATTGATCAGCAATACAATCTTCTAACAAAATGAAACAAGAAAATTTAAAAAAAAAAACCATGGCATGTTTGAGATATTTTTGGGACAAAAGTTAAACATACTTTAAAATTTTGACCTCGTTGTATAAAAAGAAAAAAATTGACCTCGTATTTTCTAGCCATATTGGGTTCTGTGTGTGATCTATCAAACAAATCAAAATTGTCCCGTTATAAAGTAACATAAAGGATTACAAATTGTTATAGTTGGAACTGATCTGTAACCCTTATTTAAAGTCAACAAAAGACAAGCTCATAAAATCTATTTGATCATGTGGGTTCAATATTTTAATGATTTAAAAGTGTTTAGAATTTTTTATTTGGAATTTTCCATATGGTAGATCTTGCGTATATAAGAAATTTGTGCATTATAAAAAGATTAGAATATGTAATCACACCATATCATCTGGTGAATTCGAATTCAATACCGTCCATGAATTTTCAGTCTGATTTTGTCAAAAATATCTTTACCATCTATTTTGATCTATTATATGTTATCACGCCATATCATCTGATGAATTACATAGAATGATACTATTTTGAAACCTGACTCGACATAATGACAAATGATGGATCAAAATAGATGATAAAAAAAACTTTTCTTGGTTGGACTACCAAGGCATGAACTACAAGGAATCTTCATGCTAACACACACACAAATGTATATATAAACAATTAATTTTAGTCTTAAATGTTAAAATATTAGAAGCGATTAAAGAAGAGAGCAACTTGGTCCAATTTCATTTTTCACAACAAAATTTTATGAAAAAGTGAGCAATTAACTAGGTCCCTCAATGAAAGCAAATGGATAATCAACAAGTCAATCATATTCATGCCACGTATCAAACTTTCTAAAATAATTCCTTTCATAGTCGCAGACCATGCATGTGACTAAGATGCACAATTTTTAACCCTTTATTTTACCGAAAGTCACCACATCGAGGTTATATATTATGGTAAACTACTAAATTTGATTGGTTTTGACAAGGCAAAGTGGTTAAATTATAAGTTTAACAAGAAGTGAAATAACTGCAGAAATTAGGGTTACTATTGACGCAAAAAGACAATTCTTTGTCCATATGATTTAACAAGTTAAAATATTCAATGAATTGCATTGAGCTAACAGCTGAACATAACAAGTCACTCTTTAAAAATTAAAATTGACTTTTTCTTCCTCATTAGGCTACTTGATTTGATCGCCATTATTGGCTTATATACCAATGTTAAAGAAGACTATAAAAATAGATGATAAATCCCTAATTTATCAATTTTTTAATTATTTTTAAGAGTTTTATCATATGAATATTGAGCTTATTTTCTGCTTTGTGTAACAACCCTTATTACATTATCCCTAACGTGGTCCCTAGCTAACCAAGTGTAATTGGCATTATATGCAGCACCGAAGGAAACAAGACGGAGGAGAGCTCAAAGTGGGAGAAAATGAGCTCCACACTGCGACGAGAAGCAAGGTCACCATGATGAACGGGGATAATTTTGCTTAAATCGGAAACATTTCAGCAGGACAGAAAGGAAAAAAAACAGAGGGAGTAGCGAAGAACTCTGCTAGGGTTCAAATAATTCGGCCTTTGGGAGTGATTTTTGGCCTCTCGAAACTTGGATCTTGGTTGGTAAGTGATCCCTACTCCCCCTTCTCTATTTTCTTCAATTTTGAGTTGGGATTTTTCGGGTATATGTTGGGATCTTTGGTTTTGGCTGAATCCCACTGATTAAAATGGATGGAATGGGATTAATGAGGTATGATTTGGTGTTTATGATGCTTGGATGTGAGTTTTAGAAGGAGTATGCATGATTTAAGCTTAACCTAGGTTGAAATTGTTAGAGGAAGTATGGAATCCAAGATATGTGTAGTTGATTAGTGTTTGAATGGTCCTTAAGGGATAAATGGTGTATGGAAATGGTGTTGGGACCATAGGTTAGGCTTAAATGGTTGAATTCTAGAATTTGGATATTTGGATTGTATGTTGATTAAGGATTTTACGGTATTGTAAAGGTTGTTTGGTTGATCGGAGAAGTCAAGTCATGGGATTGGCATTCAAGAAAGCTTATGGAACCCGTGTATGCATGGTAGTGACAATTAAGGTAACCGGGTGTGTAACACCCCTCATGATATTGTTTTGGCATTGTGTGCAGGACCGGAGGAAGATAGGATGGAGAAAGGTTCAAGTGGAGTCTGAAAGAGATCCACGCCACGGTGAGAAGCAGGGCTGCCGTGGCGAGAGCAAGTCCAATAGCTTTTTTTGGCTGAAAACTGGTAGAGCCATGGCGATGTGTCTGGAGTCACGGCCAAATTCGGGATTTTTGTTTAAATCTAGATCATTTCGGATGATCGAAAAGAAAGAAACAGAGGAGAACTGAGGGAGCGCTGCTAGGGCTTGCTCGATTCGGCCATTGGGAGTTGTTTTCAGCCTCTGGAAGCTTGGATTCAAGTTCATAAGTGATTCCTACTCCTCCCTCTCCATTTTCTTCTGTTGAAATTTGGGGTTTTTCGGTTTTGAGTTAGGATCTTCGGTTCTGGCCAAAATCCACTGATTGAAATGGATGAAATTGAGTTAAGGAAGTGTGTCTTAGTGTTCTTGTTGCTTGGATGTGAGTATCGAAGGGCTTATACATGATTTGAGCTTAACCCTAGGTTGTTTTCAGTTTAAGCTCTTGGGAATCCGAAGTATGTGTAGTTGAGTAGTGTTTGAATGGTTCCTAGGAGCTTATTGATGTGTGAAAGGGGTGTTGGAACCTTGGGTTAGGCCTAAAGCGGTTGAATTATGATGTTTGGTAAAATGGTATACTGTGTTAATGGAAGAATTGTGTTATTATGAAGGTTGTTTGGTTAACCGAGAGGGGTTCACGCGTGTTGGACAATTCGAGAAGTTCGTGGAACTCACGTGTGTGGTATTGACAACCCAAGGTAACTGGGTGTATGTTTGTATTGTATTTTTGTATGGTATGACAGTACGTATAATTGTATATATATGCATGTTCCTTTTCATACCATGATATTAATTGTGTATGTGTATGGTTTTTTCACATATCATGGTATGCACGGCTAGTTGATATGTGATAATAGTATATGTAGTGTATGTATGATGTGTAGCATCCACATACTATTGCATGCTAGCATGTCCATATGATGTTTGTGATGACAATGATATATATGTGTGTGTGTGTGTGTGTGTGTGTGTGTAGTGGCATGTTAGCATGACATTGACATCATCACCATATGATTGCATAGTGATAGATTAATGATGAAGTGATGATGATATGATAAAGATCCCTGTCGCTAACTCCTCTCCATGGGAGAGCCAGACAACAGAGGACAATATGATATGATGAAATATCACTATCACTAAATCCTCTCCTTGGGAGAGCCAAGTGGCAGTGGATTTGGGGATGCACCTTCCGTAAATCACTATTAATTTGTGATGGTCCAGGGGAAGGAGAGCCACGGTCTGAACTCTAGTGTAACCATTGGCCAGGTTGCATTAGGGTAAGGTGATCTTGGTGATGTCCCGGAATCAGTCTTCACTGATTGTTGGAAGGGAATCATCTATTAAAATGTCTTGTGATGACGACAGCTCATGGTTCTAGCCGTGTATGAGGGAGAACATGCATACCATTCATTAGTATTGCATTTCATGACTGTGTGGGTCAGTATATATATGTGTGTGTGTGTGTGGTTGTCCCCGATTACTAAGACATTGTCTCACACCCCTCTCCCATGAACTAACCTTTCAGTTGATAGTTCTGGCACTATCCTGGAGAAGTCACAGGAGTAGCTACGTATGTGGGAATAGTCTATGTAGTATTTGTAAATTGGATATGGCATCTTATGCCAAGTAGGATAGAAGGTTTTGTAATGGATGTATGGCATTGGAAGTATTGTTATGAATGGTCGTATGTATGGCTATACATGGAAAAAGGTGTTGTTTGTGGTATGTATGTGTTGTGTGTGATGAAAGGTGTAATTGGGCTTGATTGGTGTGTTTTAGGGCCTGTAGCCCGTTTGTCATGTAGGGGTTCCAAGGGGTCAAATCTCATAGGAGTGGTTCCTTTGGGGTGAAACCTCTTTGGACAAGTTGGTTTGAGGGTTTTGGACTTGAATGGTCTTTGAGTGACCATTTGCCTTTGGTGGCAATTGGAGGTGGTTAGTGGTGAGTTTTGGTCAATAAGTGGCCAAAACGGTGTCAAGAGTCCAGAATCTCCATACGGAGTTGGATTGAGGTAAGGTTGATGTCTTTGACTATATTGGAACTAGATTGACTTATAGGAGTTGGAATCAAGTCAATCGGAGGTCGAAGTATAAAGTTATGTGTGTCGGAAGTTCACCCCGGAGTATAGAAGTTGCTGATATGGAAAATCAGCAGGGGGCGCCGTGGCTCCAGGTTCCAAGCCGCGGCGCCAATGGAAGCCAAAGCAAGTGCAAAATAGGGGAAGCTGGAGCCGCGGTGGTACTGTAGTGACCGCGGCCCCAGCCCAATTTATGGTGGTTTGAGGTTCGTTTCCACTATTTTGAAGTTTTAGAGAGTTGTTTTGAGATGTCAGGGTTAAGTTTGGTTGGTTTTCAAAGTTTTTGATCAAATTTGGAGATGTCAGGAGGTAGGGTGATACAAGGTGTTTGTATTGTCTATATGGTTTGTATTGTATAGTGAGATATGATAGTATATATATGTATATATGCATGTTCCTTTTCATACCATGATATTGGTTGTGTATGCGTGTGATTTTCTACATATCATGGTATGTACACAGCTAGTTGATATATGATGGTGGTATATGTTGTGTATGTATGATTTGTAGCATCCTCATACCATTGCATGCTAACATGTCCATATAATGTTTGTGATGGTGATATATATGTGTGTTTAAGGCATGTTGGCATAACATTGGCATCATCACCATATGATTGGATAGTGAGAGATTGATGATAAGGTGATGGTGATGATGATATGATAAAGATCCATGTTACTAAATCCTCTCCTCGGGAGAGCTAGGCGACAGTGGATAAGATGATATGATTAAATATCCTTATCACTAAATCCTCTCCTTGGGAGACCCAGGTGGGAGTGGATTTGAGGATGCACCTTCCCTAAATTACCACCAATTCACAGTGGTCCAACGGAAGGAGGACCACGGTCCGAGCTCTAGTGTAACCATTAGCCGAGTTACATTAGGGTAAGGTGAGCTTGGTGATATTCTAAAATCAGTCTTCATTGACTGTTGGAAGGGAATCTCCTATTGAATGTCTTGTGATAACAATAGCTCGTGGTTCTAGACGTGTATGAGGGAGAACATGCATACCATTCATTAGCATTACACTGCACCATATGCACGATTGTGTGGATCAATATATATATTGTGTGTGGTTGTTCCCAGTTACTGAGACATTGTCTCACACCCTCTTTCCCATTACTAACCTTTCAGGTGAAGGTTCTAGCACTGGTCCTGAGAAGATAAGGGAGTAGTGTACTGGACGTGGGAATATCAAGTCTATGTAATACATATGTGTAGGGTTATGTACCTTATGCCAAGTAGGATAGTATAATTGTAATGGATATGAGGACCCTGATGTTTGTGATGATTATGTTGGTATAATATGGATGTGGAGTTGTATGGTATGTGATGTGCATATTGTATTATGATGCTTGTATGGTTTAGGGTGTTGAGGAATCCATATGGTAGTGTTTGTGTGCCCAAAAGTGGAATTGGTCCTTGTTGGTATGCTTGGGGCAAGTAGCCCATTATGTCAATTTGGGGTTCAAGGGGGTCAAATCTCAGAGAAGTGATTCCTTTGAGATGAAACCTCTTTGGACAAGTCAGTTTAGTCAAATGGGACTTGTGTGAGTGGTCCGAAATGGTTAAATTGCCTTTAGTGGCAAATGGGAGTTGTAAGTGGTGAGTTTTGGTCAAAAAGTGGCCAAAATAGTATCAGGTGTCCAAAATCTTCATACGGAAATGGATTGAGGTAAAATTAGTGTACATGGTTAGATTGGGACAAGATTGACTTGTAGAAGTTGAAATCAGGTCAATCAGAAATTAGAGCATAAAGTTATGCGCGTCGGAAGTCGCCCTAGAAGTTGAATTTTGCTTATATGGTATCAGTAAAGGGGCATCGCGACACCAATGAGTTTGAGAGCTCCAGAGCCGCGGCAATACTGTAGCAGCTGCAACCTTGAACACTGGTTCAACTATTCTGGTGTTTCTCGAGGTGTCTTGTGGCATTTTCGACTGCTCTAATATTCTGTGAGCTAGAATTAAGGTGTTTGGATTGTGTTTGGTTCGAATTTGAAGTATTTGGTCAAGACATGAGGTGTATTAGAGTAGGGTGTTACACTTTGCATGCATAAATTAAGTTAGTATTTAGTAAGTTTCAGTTTCATTTCTTTAACTTTGATTTAACTTTTATTTAGATTTTAATGTTATTGAAAGGTTTAATTAACCATTGTTAATTGATTATGAATATATATATATATACATATATCTAAATGTATGAGTTTTAATATTTTGTAGAGTTAGAAGTATACATAACCAACCATTGACAATGATTACCAAAATGACAAAATTTTGTAACAAATATCATAATGACATAACTTTTTGCTAGGATTTTTGGGTTTTGATTAAGATTTCTTCACAGTTTTTAATAGATTTCAATATGTCATCCGACAGGGAGTATCATAATGATTTGGCAAAATATATATACTTAAAAACGTTGTGTATATATGTATATTTTTTGTAAGTATCAAGGATATTCTCTAACCGATAGCCGAAAACTATACCTTTTTAGGTATAGAGATCATTAAAGTAGGTTTTGCCTCTTCCAACAAAACATTTTTCATACATATGGTTAAAGATCGAATCCAGGATTGCATGCTTAAAGGACCCAGCAATCTACCAAATATAACAGGACATTGTTAGCAAAACATTGTATATTTTAACAATACATGTAAAACGTTGAATATAGTCCTATACCTTGAACATTTTACCTCATTTTTATGAATATATATTTAAACTAGCCGCAATCCTATGTATTTATATAAGAAAATATACAGACATTTGTAAAATTATACAAAATTTTGAAGGAACAAATAAATTGTTTAAAATAAATAAATAAATCAACAATCATGTTAATTTAAAAAAATAAAGCAACAATACTCATTCATTCTACTTTGGATGATACATGTAGATGAGAGCAAGCATATAATTGGATAGCAACAGATTTGGTGGTTGCTTGTAAGTGAGAAATTGATGGACTACAACACCTACCCACAATGTGTGTGCAACTTTGGAGCAAGGGATCAGACAACCTGCTATTGTTGGTAAACTTATTTCATAGTATATGAATTACTTATATTCAGTTGCTCATTATGGTATTTAGTATTATATTCAGTTGCTCATTATGGTATTTAGTATTTGTATGGAGTTCAATTGTACTTTTGAGCATCGATTAGTGTCAAAGAGAATCTCTAATCGATTTGTCCATAATCTCTAATAAAATTAATTAGGCAGCATTTAGAGCAAGCATAATTTGACTTTGAGGTAAAATGGTATATGATTAATCTTCTTATCTATTGTTCAATTAAGAAACTTAAATTAATCCCTAATTAGTGGGCCACTAATAAAAAATTATCAAACACATATATACCATTAGTCTAGCAATAGAGTAAGAGTATGAAAAGCATACTCTAATCAATAAATAAAGTTACAATATTAATCCTATAACAAAGGAACTATAAAGACATAATATGAAATCCCAATAAAAGATACACAAAAATTACAGCCATACATACATGAGAAAATGCACAAGAGAAGAAGGGATTATTAATCTTTCCAACCTAGCCCAACTTGACTTGCTTTGACCAAGTTGACCGGGTTATATATTGCTCAGTCCTAACGCTAAATATCATTTTAAATAATTAAAATTAAGTGGGTAATTCATATGATATGAAATAAGCTTAAAAATAATAATCCTAATTTATCTCTATAGTTTGTTGAGTAGGTTGGTCACCAAGGAAAGGTTAATTGGGTGTTACAATTTTTTTATTTTTTTGAAGCACAACTCAATGTTACAGAGAAGCACTTAAAACAAGGACAAACAAAGCACTTAATGCGAGAGTGAAGAAGATAAAAGATAAAGAGTAAGACATAAAGATTTATCCTGATTCGGCCTAATCACTTGGCCTATATCTAGTCCACAAACAACCAACTTGAGATTTTTCACTATAACCACAAGTTTGATCCAAACACTTATAAAATCACAATACATCCAAGACTTCTTCTCTAAGCCTGTCTCTCTCTCATACCTTCTCCAATGTGATTACAAACTCTCATCAAGGAAACCTTCCTTGAGCAATTCCTCTAGATCACCTAGAGAATTCTCTCACAGAGAAAGATCAATACATAGAAATGATCTCTCAAATAGTGGATAAATACATCAAAACTCATAGAGTGTAGTTGAGAGTGTTTGATTGAGAAATAAATCATTGATTCAATAAAATAGTTTCATAACATCATTCTCTCTTCTCTAAACTTAAATAAGGCTCTATTTATATGTGGAAATAGTTAATTAACCGTTAGGCATAATTAACTAGTCATTACTCTGAAGAACTAACCGTTGAACTAGTCGTTACTGAGTTAATTGATTATACAATGAAAGTCTAATCGATTATGGTGTGATTCATGTAACACCCTTCACTCAATCTTGACCAATTACTTCAAAAACCAACCAAACAAAACCAAAACACTTCGACTTTAACTCCTAAAACATCAAAGCAGTGGAAAAACACCAAAAAGGCAACAGGACAAGCTGGGGCCGTGGCCTGCTATAGTACCGCCACAGCCTTAGCCAAGTAGTAGCTCTTGGCGCCACAACCAAGCTACTGGCACCGCGGCAACCCATTGCTCATGCTCTATCGGCAATTTCCAACTTCCAGAGCAAATTTTCGACGCGCATAACTTTATGTTCAGACTTCTAATTGACCTTATTTCAACTCCTTCAAGTCAGTTTTGTCACAATCTATCCATAGACACCAAATTCACACAATTATGTCTCCGTTGGGAGAATTTGGACACCCAACATCATTTTAATCACTTTTTAACCAAAACTCACCACTTACAACCTCCAATTGCCACCAAAGCCAATTTGGCCATTATGGACCATTCACACGAGTCCTAACTGACTCATCCACTTGTCCAAAGAAGTTTTACCTCGAAGAAACTGCTCCTTAGAGAATTGACCCCCTTGAACCCCAAATTCACATAATGGGCTATATGCCCAAAATACACCATCCAAGCCCAAAAACTCTCTTTGGGTGCACACACAACCATTCGAACTCCTAAACACGCCAAACATACATTCATCATATCACATCATCCTATATCAATCACCATCATCATACATATACATATCATACCACCATCATCATTATAGTTAACATAATCCTCCTATTCATTACAATCGTACTATCCTACTTAGCACAACATACATAGACAATACAACATGCTACTGTAACTTGAATATTCTCACATCCAAGATACTACTCCCTTGTCTTCTCTAGACTAGTGCTAGAATATTCACCTAAAATATTAGTTCATGGGAAAGGGGTGTGAGACAAAGTCTCAGTAACTAGGAACAACCACAAGCAACATATATAATATCTCATACAATAATGCACAATGAAATGAAATGGAATGCATGTCTCCCTCGCACATAGCTAAAACCATGAGCTGGTGTCATCACAGGACATTTCACATAGGTGACTCCCTTCCAACAGTTGGTGAAGACTGATTTTGGGACATAACCAAGCTCACCTCACACTAGTGCACCTGGTCAAAGATAACATTAATGCTCGGAACATGGCTCTCCTTTCCCTAAACCACCGCAAAATAGTGGTGATTTAAGGAAAGTGCAGTCCACTATCATCTTGCTCTCGTAGCCATAGGAGAGAATTTAATGACAAGGATCCCTTCCTTATTTCACCCATATCATATCATAAATCATCATCACTACCTGATCCACCTTTCCTCAAAATGTCATGTGGTCATGTTCATGTCATATCATCATTTAATCATCATCATCATCATGTTTCTCAATGTCATGCAATGAAATCATGTAATGTCACATCATCATCATATATAATCATCATCATAATAATCATCATATACTATAATGTCTAGCCATTTTCATACCATGATATATAGAAAAACCATACACACATATAATGATATCTTGGTATGAACGAAAACATGCATATATACACATATATACTAACATATAATACATACAATACAAACACCCAGTTACCTTAGGTTGTTAATACCACACACGTGATTTTCACAAGCTTCTCGAATGTCCAACCATGACTTCTAATCCTCTTATCAACCACACAACTTCTACAATATCATAATATCTTCAATTAACATATAGTACAATTATCCAAATTTCACAATTCAACCATTTAGTCTTAACCCAAGGTTCTAATACCATTTTCATATATCATTGAGCTCCTAAAGATCATTTAAACTCTAACCAACCGCACACATTTTGGATTCCCAATTTCCTCAATCGAAACCTAGGGTTATGCTTAAACCATACACACTCCCTCTAAAACTCATACCCAAATATCATTAACACTAAATCACACCTCATTAATCTCATTTCATCCATTTTAATTGTTGGATTTCGGCCAAAACCCAAAGACCCAACTATATATCCAAAAAATCTAACTCAAAACCAAAGAAAAATGAAGAAGAAGGATCAAAAACCACTTACCAACCTAGATCAAAACTCCGAGAGGCCAAAAATCACTCCTTTGGTCGGATTTCATGAACCCTAGCTTTGCTTCTTCATTCTCCCTCCATTTCTTTTCTACTCATTGTCTGAAATGATTTTGATTTAAGTAAATTTCCCTACTCTCGTCGTGGCGCTAGTAAGTTCGCCATGGCGTGAGTGCTCTTAGCCTAAAAAACCTTTCAAAGTTTCAGATTGTTCACCGCAGCACCACTATTATTCCTCGCTATGGCGTGGAGCTCCCCTGTTTCATTCTTGGCTTTTCCTTCATCTTGATCTCTCCAGCTCTGCACATGTCATCAATTATACTTTATTGGCTAGAAACTAAGTTAAAGATAATGTAATAAGGGTTGTTATAAATCAAGACTGTTCATGGTAACATATCCATAATAATAAATTAAGTTCAGTTTAAGTCAATTGATTGAGTTTAATAATAAAGAAAAAAGTAAGTTCATCAATCAATTGAGTCCAAAATAATTGGTTAAAAAGGAATTTGGAAGGTTAGGAAACATAACCGATTATATTTAGGAATATAACAGGTTTTCGAATGATGAAAAGAATTTGGGAAGTAAGATAACCGATTATATACTGAGATATAACATGTTAGAATTCGAACAAAGAACTTGTAATCTTCGTTGAGGAATTATAATTGATTATTTAGAGATATAATAGATTATATGAAGCAACATAATCGATTAGAGGTAAGGAGTAATCAATTAAGATGTGAAATTGAAGTGTATCAAGAATGACCAGAACTCGATGATTGATTACTTTGAGGAGGTAAATGATTATATCAGAAAAGAATAAGGCTGAACTAACATAACAACTAATATAATCGACTATATGTAGATATAATCGATTAAGGCACTAAACATAGGTTGGTGGACAAAGCAGAGGGACAATAATCAATTATTTTAAGGAAATCGATTAAATCAATAAGAAAGAATGAAACTAAGGTAAACAGCTGGTATAACAAGTTATATAGCTTGAGATAATTGATTACTTGTTTTGAAACTTTGAAAACTTATAGGAATGAAGGAATCAAGACTCAATTTGATATCTAGACTTAAAATCTTCAAGGATATTAAAAGAGATGTTTTAAAATTGTTTGAAAAACCTTTTAAAACCAAACATCTTTAACTACTTACATCCAAACTCAAAGATATATGCAACAACTAAAGCAATATATTTTACATAACATTCTCTCCCCCTATTTGACATTAGCAAAAAGTTTGAAGAAAAACATTTCTCCCCCTATCAAAAGGAATGTATTATCCTTCTTCCTTATTGTGATGCAAATACCAGGAGGGGAACAAACAAGAAACAATGCATGAAAAGAAAAGTTTTATCATCAAAACTAATCAACTATGCAATGTTCCCCCTGAAGATATGCATAATAAGAAAAAGATAAATTTAGAGAGGGTTTAGAAATGTCATTAGTGTTGTTGTTGGTAGAGATGTTGATCTTTTGAGAGTTGCCAATTTCCTCCTCAGATGTCTTACCCCTTACAGCTTATCTGATCAACTTTGAGCTCATTTTCGACCATTATAGTGTCTGAATTTTCAAAAACTCAAAACAGAAAAAGTTGTAGCTCTATGTCTCAACTTTCCAACACATTTTGAACCACCTCAATTGAACTTCGTATGTGAAAATTATGATCAAAATACTCAGCTGTGGTGATCCTAAAAATTTTTCAGATTTATAACCGATTATATGGCCAAATATAATTGATTATCGAAGCCAATTGTTATTTTTCTTCATCCTGGACCAGTTATAATCAATTATAATCATTGTCTAATCATTTATCAAAGCCTAGGCACCATTTTTCTACATTTTGAAGCCTTTTAATCTATTATAAAGCACTAATAATCAATTAACTCTCTTTTTCCATGTCTCAACTTTAAAAACTCATAACTTGATCTACAAAACAAACTTAATTCTTGTTCTTTGGTACCCAACTTTACTTGGGTCAACTAATGGTTAGATCAAACATTCTTATGCTCATATATGATTAACATAGAAAACACACCAGAAAGAATGAAAATATGATCTTACTTAAATATTTCAAAGTACAATAATTCAAGAGGGTAAGGAACAGATATTACCAAAGATTAGGTTATTTTTGTCTCAGTCTTAAATGTGGTGTAGAGTGATTCATATTTCCTTTTCACTTGTGAGACACTATCATTCAAGGTTCTTTTCTTTGTCTTCTCAAAGTGTCTAATTTGACTTTTATTTGAGTATCTCCCTTCATGTAAAAACAGATTTCTTTAAGGATAGAACTTTGATCTCCATTTCTTCTCATTGTAAATAGTAGCTTTAACTTTGATTGCTTGAGAAACTTTCTTTTGTTACATCCTCTTTATTGTATTGATATGTCCTTTCTTCTTGGATGATTTCTGCATAAATGAAATACTAGAAGGACATTTTGGTACCCACTTATATTTGGGTTCAGGAGGGTTAGCGACATTCTTTGCAACCCACTTCATACTTTTGCTCAAACCATTTCTCCTTATATTGTACAAATGAGTAATATGCCCATTTTTGCCACAATAAGTGTATAATGGTGAGTTAGGCGTAGTAGTAGGCACAAAGAAATTCAAATAAGGCTTACTATTCTCCTTAAACTCATTTATGTAGCCAACGTCCCACTTATCAAAGACATATTTCTGTTTGCCAAGTAGAATATTCAACTTATATTTTCCTTGGGTAAAGTTGGCTAGAAATTTAGTTAAATCCTCTTTCTCTTCTATTAAATTATCACATAAATCACAAGAGGATATGCGTGTGTGAGCTTCACAGATACTTTCTAAATCTTCTATTTTCTTTTTAAGTGATTTATTTTTGTCATTTTCTTTTTCTAATCCTTTTTCTAAGGAAATCACTTTCTTTTTGCTTTGTGCAAGTACTTTTACTAATGCAATCATTTCATCATGCATTTCACTATAAACATCTTGCAACTCATTAAATGAAAAATTAGATTTAGAGTTAGAACATGTCACCTCATTATTGAAGTCTTCCATTAAGCATGGATGAGCATGTTCGTCTTCTTTATCTGAACTAATGCTTTCATCATCATTATTGCTGTCTTTATCATCTTCATATTCATGATGAGATGAGGTGGCTATGAACAAAAATGGTTTCCTCTTGTTTTGCTTTACATTTAGTTGTTGAAGCTTTTCTTCATGTTCAGCCAAGCTCCCAAAAAGTGCAGCTAGAAATTGTGATAATTCTCCTCTTGTTTCCTCAATTGCTTTCACTTTTAGTTCCCATTCTCTAGGTAAAGCTTTGAGTATTTTTCTTACTTACTCTTTTTCTATATAACTCTTCCTCAAAGCTACCAAGTGATTAACAATGTCAGTAAAATAAATTTGCATTTCTTTAATGGGCTCACCATTGTTCATCTTGAATGCTTCATATTCAGCAGTGAGTGTGTTGAGTCTTCATGTGCTATTTCAAGAGTCTCCCGCATTTCTTTTGCTGTGTTACAACTAGAAACTCTTAAGAACTCATCTTTACTGAGTGCACATATCATAACATGCTTTATCTTTCGATTCAACATCACTTTTCTCATATCTTCTTCATCCCATTCTGATCTAAGCTTATCAACTATTCTTTTTCTTCTTCTTCTTCTTCCAATGATCTTTATGGGCTTGAAATCTCCATTAGTCACAATATCCCACGCATCAAGATCAAAAGCCTCCAAGAATATTTTCATCTTCATCTTCCAGTAGGTGAAGTCTCTCCATTAAAGCTCGGTGGTCTACTCATATTGTGATCTTAGGTAGCATGATGTAACAGAGACCAGTCGATTTGAACTCTCAGGTGGTGAAATCTTTCATGAGAGAACCTACTCTGATACCAATTGTTGAGTAGGCTAGTCACTCAAGAGGGGATGAATTAGGTGTTACAAATTTTTTGCCTTTTTGAAGCACAACCCAATGTTGTAGAGAAGCACTAAAAACAGGGGCCAATAGAGAACTTAATGCGAAAATAAGGGAGATAAAAGGATGAAAAGCAAGACACAGAGATTTATCCTAGTTCGGCCTAATCACTTGGTCTACATCCAATCCCCAAACAACCCACTTGAGATTTTTCGCTATAACCACAAGTTTGATCTAAGTACTTGTGAAACCACAGTACATCCAAGACTCCTTCTCTAAGTATGTCTCTCTCCCACACCTTCCCTGGTATGATTACAAACTCCTTTCAAAGAAACCATCTTTAAGCAATCCCTCTAGATCACCTAGAGAATTCTCTCACAGAGAAAAAATCAATACAAAGAAATAATCTCTCAAAGAGTGGATAAATGCATCAAAGCTCATAAAGTGTAGTGAAGAGTGTTTAATTGAGAAATAAATCGTTGATTCAATAAAATAGCTTCATAACATCATTCTCTCTTCTCTAAAGTTAAATAAGGCTCTATTTATATGTGGAAATAGTTAATTAACTATTAGGCATAATTAACTAGTCATTACTCTGAAGACCTAACCGTTGAACTAGTCATTACCGAATTAATCGATTATACAATGAAAGTCTAAGCTCCTAAGCTCTTCTTCACCAAAAATCTCTTCATCTTATTGAAATAACTATATAATAAATTCATATTAAGTCCTTAGTCCAATTCTTTTTTCAAATAATAAACATGATATAAATGTTATAAATAACCATATCATGCAAACTTTTTACTTTACTATTTAACATCATCAAAACTAAACATGGCAGTCATCAGATCTAACAGTTGTCCCATAATCACTATTAACTCTAAATGTAGTGAAGGTTTAGATTATATTTTCTTTACTTGTAATTTGTGTTGCAAGAATTAGGTGAAAACATGAAATTGATTGGCCAGGTTTTAGAGCTGAATCCTCATGGGAATAATACTTTATTCATTTTCTGTTACTTATTGTGACTGGTATACTTGCAAAGATTACGAATGTATAATGCTTTTGCCTAAAAGCATTCATCAATTGTATAAACACAAATGCCATTAATTGCAATACAAGAGGGAAATATCCACTAATCCATAGTTAGGTTCATAATAATGTTAGAAGAAAATGGTTTCACCACTCATGGTATGAATCAAAACACAAATGTATACAATTATCCATCATATATCAAAACAAAAATAAAAGAAGGAGAAAGAGAAGTAAAAACTGGGGATGATGATGAATTGATGAGGCTTTAGTCTCCATTCCTGTGCAATCCCTTTGCTCTTAGCACCTTCGTAGCTGCCACAAATGAATGGAGGCAAAGAAATCCCATAGATCTGATTGCTTTTTTTTTTTGGCCATCGATTTGGGTTTTACAATATATATTGATTAATTTCTTCTTGGTTTCGAAATTCCCAATTTTTTTTCCATAAAAACTTTTGAGTGTGCATTTCTAATTTCCGTAGATTTATAGTTGATTTGTTCGGTCTACCCCATCCACTCCTTAAAATTTATAATTGCTTTGTTCAGTCAACCCCATCCACTCCTTTCTATCTTTATTTTGGACCATTCAAAACTCGATAAAGTACACTGTCTTTCTCGCATCCACTTATCCCAAGAAGAAAGATTGAAAGAAAAAGCTTATTTTGACTTCTCAATTAGGTTAATTGGACAACCATTCTAAATATGTCACGCGTCCATCAATGTGTTGTCGCCCATGAGCCTTATAACTTTCCCATCATAATACAGTAATTGAATTCTTTTTATTAAGACAACTATTGAACAACATACAACTAGAATGACGTTTCTAAATATAACATATATTAATGTTTTTTATTTCTAAATATAAGCTGTAAAAATAGTTTTAGTGTGCTAATTTCTTTTTTTTTTCTAACTTTATTTTTATATTAAATGAGTGGATACAATTAATTTTTATTAATTATTCAATAGAAATATTAAACAGTAAATGAAGATATTTTAGGAAATTATTTTAAATTTTTGACAAATTTAATGCTTTAAATTATATTTATTGATTTGTATGAATTATTTATTTATATTAATTTTATATTTAGAAACTGAGTGAGTAAAAAACAATGTCATACATAATTAGGGAGATTGTGAATGTACAGTAATTGAATGTATACCACTAGCATCATAAGTAGTATATTAATATATATATATATATATATATACGAATATGGATTTTCTAATGTAAATAGAGCTTTGTTAGGCCGTTAATTAACATCAGTGCAAAAAATGCTATCTGCATCCGTCATTTATGTTGGTTAACACTGAAACCGATGTACAACTACAGACACACACTGTACACATTGAATCTAAAATTTCTTAAATATCTTATTATTAGACATGCATGTGATCATCATTTATGTTAATTTATATAAAAAGGAAAAAAAGTGTCACTTTGTATGCATTCTTTATTAGTCTTGAACTGCTTAATTCGTCCATGATCAATTAGTCTTCAATTCAGTCATAATAATGCATCATCTATATAAGCTCTTGTTTTGTTTTGGAGCTTTAAAAAGTGACCTAGCTACAATCGCAATTCTTGAATTCTTGAATTTTATGTCTAAAATGTCATGTGAGGCTACATGAATCTTATCAACATATCAGTATATATAATAAAATATATAGCAAATCACTTTATTACATGGCAAAAATTTTGCAACATATTCTTTAAATTCCATATAATGCATCGATAAACATGTCTTGTCATAATTCTGTAGGGAGTCCTACATGCTTGTTACCAAAGTTTGAGCAACTCTCCATCCTTTAAAGTATATAATTTGTAGGTCAGGTATAAATAAACCCTTTGAAATATTATGTTATATTTGCGAAATAACAAATTAGCCAATGTCAAAAATATTATCCATATAAATTTGAAAGTTTAAGGAGATTTATTGCCAAATTTTGAGGTTTTGAGTCATTCATTACACATAACTCAAAATTAAGGAGAATTATATATTTCCTCTGATTCAAAATATAATGTACTCTCTAGAACATTTTCTTATTCCATAATATAATGTATAATATGTTTTATGTAATGGTTTGCATTTTCTTATTCTAAGTGCCACCCCATCGATTCCATCCTCTCCGTTGACGCAATTGCAGTTTCAAGCGAATCCCACGCTAAGAAAGCTCTCACCACAAAATCTATTAACCCTAAAACTTGATGGATCACTGGTGAGCTTAGCCACTCGCAACCCATCCAAACACCGATCATTGTCATTGTGTGAATCTTCATTATCCCTTTGCCGGCTTTATCGAACCCTGTCCCCCTTGTCCCTGGCAAATCCTTGAAGGCCAATTTGCTTCAAGCCACAATCAATTGGCTATTGCATTTTTTTTCTCCTTGGATTTCAAGATCGTTAGGTCTCGATCTACCGAGAACTCACCAATTTACACACAAACACAACATACATGTAACGAACACTCCCTCACCTGGCAGACGCTAGGGAGGGAGACGGTGAGAAACTTAGGCTCACACAAAGGAGAGATATGATGGTTCACACCATGAAGAGAATTTCAATGATGAAACTCATTGAATTATCCCTAAAAGTTTATGTGATCTTAGTTAGCACTAGGTAGATCTCCTATTCTGACTTCAAATTAACAAGTTTTGGTGTTATGTCAGTCAAAGTTTCAATGAAAGCATAGATTTTCTAAAGTTGATTAAAGATGATTAATCAATTAAGACTAAATTAAATTAGTCTAATCACTCCAATACCTTTAAAAAGTAGTAATGTTTATTACTATAGAGATCAAGGTATCCTAGAGGCATATAACAACTTGGAGGGAGGACCCATGTTCACGTGGATTCACATGCCATAGTCTCTCTAATCTTTGATTATTAAATTAAATTAAATACAAACATGGTGATCAAGATGGATACAACATTCCAAAGCTAAAGTTGAAACATTGATAATGGACCACCTTTAAAGCCAACAATTACACACTCTATAGTATAATGCCTCCCCCATGTAAAGCCATTAAACAAAATATTCTCCTTTTGTTTAATTAATTAATTAAAGGGAAACCTACTAAGCTTGCATTAATGAAATGTCCACCACCCATTATAAAATAACATTTCCTACATAAAGTGAGAGTTACAATTGAATTAGACTAATTGTTTTTACGCTGTGCGTAGATTGTACGTAGTTAGCTTCTTTACAGATTAATTTTTCCATATCATTAACAAATCAGTTTTTTATGTGAGCGGAGAGAGAAAAAGTATACAAGAAGTGATTATTTATTGATGTTGGATATTTTTAATTATACTGATATGTAATAAATCTGTAAAATCTGATCAGTCGAGAAGCCAGGTCCATGTAGATCGAAGCAAGCAATTCCGGGAAAATGTTGGCTCTCCATATATGGTCTTCTTGTCATGGAATACACGTCATGATTTTGAAACCAGTTGAAATGGAATTAAACCTAAATGTTTTCCAATATCCAATTAGTATCATAAAGGGTATTTTGTTAAGAGATAATTAATTAATTTTTTCCAATTTTGTAGAGGCACAACTTACATATATCGACCAATAGTTATTTATTAATTTGGCTTGATAATTCAATCCACATAACCCCATCTTGATTTTCTTATGTTTTTATCTCTTTTTATCACCTGAACTAACTTCACCCGATTTTGTTAAGTTTTATTATATCCACGTTAAATTCTACCCGAATTTTAGATATAATTATAATCATTAGATTATTTGAATTAATTATATTGTACTCTCTCATTTTTTTGTCTCTTTCTTTCTCAACTCATCATTGTTGTCGTTACTATATTACCACCATTGTTAATCTTCATTTAGGAGCTACTATCCTCTTTTCTTTCTCTTTCTTTTCATTTCTTGACTTTTTTCCCTTTTTATCTTCAGATTTTTAATAACATTTTAAATTCAATTTTCAGATATAGTATAGTAATCAAAGGAGACAATCAGTCAAATCAGGAAAGCAAAGAGATCTAGAAAAGCTTTATCCTCAAGGACGTTAAGCGATCATGTTTATGCTTTTGCTTACATGGTATTTTGTTTGTTTTAGATTGGATTATGTGATATGCTCATTTAAGATTTAGACCGTTGGATATTCTAAATTTTATTTTATTTTATTTTTAAAATTTTATTTTTATTTTAATAAGAATACCAACATGTAAAATCCAGCACAGTTGGCAGATGGCATACTGTCACAAGTTTTTTCATGGTCACGTATGGAAAGATGTTATTGGAAAAAGTAAAACTCATTTCAGTGATTTTTAGCCTATGATGCATTGAACCTAAACTCTTGTTTCGGTTACTACACGTAGTTGTCAATTGTCCATGTCTGAATTTATTTCTTAGTCTTTCTCTTTTCTTTGTTTTCTTTATGATTAGATTGTATTCTAAAGTCTAGATTGTGATTAGTATTTATATCTTCTAAGTTCTATCTACATTTTAATCGATTAAATTTTGAATTTTTCACCTAAAATTTTGTTCAAATCAATATATCTGTGGCTTGAAAATTTTCTAATAATTTATTATTTATTTTATACATCTATTTTAAAAATTGACAAATTTTTTTCTTATATTTTACTCAACTTATACAATCCATGAATAGTTTGACTCATTAATGTAATGTAGATGGCCCAACTGATTTGAACCAAACTCAAAAATAATGCATGCTATAAATAATTTATTCTATTACATTTTAATCTTTAAGAAGGAATATTCTATTATCTATATTAGGTAAATGAACTAAATCAATATAAAAAAACATATATATATATATATATGAAACTCATTGAAAATAAAAAACAACTTAAACACATGTTAGAAGAGGCTTTTTGTTGAAAGATGGCCTTTCTTAATTGTTAGGTCTTAATTAATTAAATATAGTCACCAAAACGCGACCCTTAAATGTGCCTCCATGTTCATTTGCTTCTCAACTTGCAATATTAAAATGTTCATTTTATGTGTTTGAGACTTTTTTAACATTGCAATAATTAATGGACCATTGTCCCCTCTACCATGCTAGCCTACTGTGTAGTGGTGGTCCAAATTCACTGTTTTACGGTCAAACTTGTAGATTAATGCCGTTTCCAGTAAGGAAGTTCATGCATACATCCAAATCCAAAATCTTAATAAAAGAAAAATAATAATGTACTTACATTAGTTGTATTTTCATTTGAGAATATGATAATAAAAATAAAAAATTATATATATTTATTTTTTAATATTCTTGAGATGAATTTTTATGTGTATTTCATTAGGATAATTTTTTTGGATCAGGTGTATACCATTAGGGCAAGAACTAATATTTCTTATGCACTAAGGGCAAAATGTGGGCCTCTAGCTACTCAAATAGATTTACTTTATACACAAAAATTAAAAATTAAATCCTTAACTACTTTTGCGGGAGTCCTTACGACACATGTCAAGATTAGTTGGCTAATTAGGTTAAATTAACAAGCATGGAAATAAACTTTGATGAAGAACACAATTTAAGTGTGACAATTATCTAAAATTAAATTAATTTTGTAAGGCGTATTTATGCATGTCAAAATCAATTAAACTGATTCATTTTCTTTTATGAGATAAACTGATTCAGTTTTCGATTTACAAATCCAAACTCATGCCAATCAAAGTGTTTTTAATTTTTATATATTCAATAATATATACGTATTATTTTTCAACTGTTTCAAAATATTAAATTAATAGATGAAAAATGTTATTGGCTTTTAAAGTTTCAAAGCATAAAACTTATTGATCTAAAACTTGAAATAATTTGAAATCACATGCAAAAGTACTCTTAATTATATGAGTTATATCTACGTATAAATTTAAGAACAATAAAGTATTATTCAATTTTTTTATACTCCTTCCAATTCTAAATATACTATATTTTCAACTATTTCACACATATTAAGAAAAAGAGTTTAATTATTAAATTTGCCAAGAAATTCCAATATTTTTCACTATTACCCATGTTAATTATATTATTTTTTATACTTCCCATAACATTTATATCTTTAATTCCTATTAGATAGATAAACCATGGGCATAAATATACTTCTAAACCCCACAAGATAATTTATATTTTTGGACCAAACATTACTTTTATATTTTGGATTAGAGAAGTACATCATCTCATCTAGGGATAGACGTATCACTGCCTCTGATTTTAGAGATAAATAAGAAAACCAAACTTTTATGAACAAACTAAAATTTATGTAAATATTGCCCGAAAGGACACACCAAGTTACCAACAAAGAATTAAACCATGTTAGTTGAATAGTTCATACATATTTAATAATAAACTTTGAAATAAAAAATGCTAGCACTTTAGCATGTCACTTTTTTTTTAATATATGCTAATTTTCAGTTTAAAATGTCAAACATATTAAAATTATAATTCTAACAGATGCGTTAAAAAAATGAAAAAAAAATCTTAAATAGTACTCATAATCCATAACACTGGGGTGATTCACAGATTATTATTATTTTATTATTTTGTGTTTGTGTGAGAGAGAGAGAGATTACATAACTCCTTTTCATAAGAGAAAAATGGTTATTTAATTAAATATTATCTTAATTTTTAGTTCAAAATGTCAAACATATTAAAATTATAAATCTTACAGATGAGTTTGAAAAATGAAAAGAAAATATCTTAAATATATGCTAATGAATTGTGTCCTCATTATCCATAACATTGGAGTATAATAATAATAATAATAATAATAATAATAATAATAATAATAATAATAATAATAATAATAATAATATATTATTATTATTATTATTATTATTATTATTATTATTATACTCCCTCTGTTTTATATTATAAAGTAATAAATAAGATTTTTTTATCTCATAATATAAGGCAACATGATCTTATTTGTCACTTTTACCAGTTACTAATATAATGTATTGTATTGTAAATTGTATTCGAATTATAAAAAAATTAATATTTAATACGAGTAAAATAGAAATATTTATTTTTTTAAAAAAAATTTAAGAATGTTATTTTTATTTCTTAATATACGTGAAATCTTAAATATTGTCTTATAATATGAAATGGACGAAGTATGTGTATATGATCACAGAACTTTTTTCTATAAGAAAAAATAGTTATTTAAATATGAGGAAAATTGAACTGACATGTATGTTTAAATACTATTTAATTTTTTAAATTTGAAAAATAATTAGCATTGAACTTAAGTCACTGGTATTTACAAAATTGAGTTTAGCAGATTCGCACTACGTACGTAGAAGACCAAAACGTTAAAAGTTTAATTTGATTTTTAAAAATAGAAATGGGAAAACAAAAAGTACGAATGCACCAGCCGGGAATCGAACCCGGGTCTGTACCGTGGCAGGGTACTATTCTACCACTAGACCACTGGTGCTTTTGTTGGGAATGGAAAATGTTAATTTTTATAAGAGGACAGTTCAAAGGATTCGCTGTCCTAATTCGTCCATTTTGTTTCACGTCTCGAGTTAAAAAAATTCCTTGCCATCTCATTTGTTTTTAAAAAAAATTCTTTCAAATAATAGCTTAAGCTTATTAGTCATCTAGCACCATTCCAATTCTTTAAAAAAAAAACAAAAGGAAAATCCCAAACGTGCTTTTGTTTATTTTAACTCCTATGTATTAACTCTTGTACAATGTACAAGGAAGTGTTCTAATTAAGATAAAGATCTTACTTTATAAAATTGAATGTGGATTTAAAACAAATTAAAATAAGAGATATCCTAAATAAAATAACCGTTACTTATTTTCCCAAAAAGAAAAACTTTTTAGGATCTCGGCTTAGAATGTTGATATTAAACTAAGAAAGGTTATTTAAGTTGATGAAAGATTAACTATCCCATATTTTATACTGTATTCATCCCATGTTATAAAGTAATAAATAAGATTTTTTTTCATATTACAAGATAATATGATTTTATTTACCAATTTTACCCCTCTTAATATAATATCCAGTAGTATAAATTATGTTAATTAATGATATTTAATAAAGGTAAAATAGATATTTTTTGGTTTTTTTTTTAAATTTAAAAATATTATATATTTTTCTTAATATACAAGAAATTTCACTTATCACTTTATAATATCAAACGAAAAGAGAGTAAAAGGTGTTGGCTTATGTTTCATTGGGAATATAAAGATTTCATTGGTGTCTAATTTGTAAGTATCTCTATAAGATTACAAATACTTTTTAAACCCTGAAACTTGATTTGATCCTTGTCAATCTTTGAAAACTCAACTCATCTATTTGTCTTAATTAAGAAACAAAGAATTTTGACCCCTTAACATGTGTCATAAACCTAATTAATTAGATAATCAATTACTCCCTTCATCTCATATTATAAAATAATGAAAGGGGTTTCACATATATTAAGAAATATTTATTATATCCTTAAACTTCTAAAATACATCTAAAATTTTCAATTTTATCCCTATTAATTTCACTCATTTCATTGAATATAGTATAAATTACAATACTAATAATATAATAAATAAGGGGTAAAAATGACAAATCACTATATGTTGTCTTATATTATGAAAACAAGAAAAATCTCTCATGTTATCTTATAATATGGGATTGAGGGAGTATCATATTATTTCACGATGATCAAGATTGACTTTAATTATCTACTCCTTGGAGGATAATCTTCTTTGAAAGCAATGAAGTCAGCTAAAATTTTCATGCAAGTAGTGTATTGCACGTCACTAATTTGCTACATTTGAATATAACTAGGAAGACCACAACCAACTTTTGTCCATTAGATAATTAATTACTATTAATCTGAACTAATTGATCCATTAATCATAGTTTAAATATTTTGACCATGTTGCTCAGAAAATGTTCGTGGCGTGTGCATGCAATCTTCCTAATAAAATAATATAAAAAAGAATTTTTTTAAGCAGCTAGGTCGATTCAAAGAATCCATAGTTGTTATTTTGTATCTATCAATCAACATAATTTTCATATTTTAATTTTAATATTGATTTTTTTTAATTTTTGGTCAAAACTCAATTCAACTTACGAAAGAATATTTTGTTAAATGAGTGATTGATTGAGTGTCACTCTAGAGCTTTGTTAGAAATTTTTCAGAAAATTGCACTTCTTTTTTTTATTTTATAAAACCGATATTTTCAAATATATTTTTGGCCTCTAAACCGAAAAAAAATTTACTTCACACTTTAGTTTAATTTTAAATTTTATATATATTGAAATAAATGCAAGGCAAGTTAGTCAAACAATTTAAACTAAAAAGTATATATTTTGTAATTTGTAAAACAATAGAGTAATTTTCATACACATAAATCAAATTAAAAAAACAGTATATATTTAAGAAAATATGAACGACGCCTTAATTAAAAAAAATATTAAAAATTATATAAAATTAAAGAGTTGTAAAATTAAGTTATTATTCATGTGATTTCTAAACAACAACGTAAATCTTGAACAAGAAACAATGGCAAGTGAACAACGAAGGCTTGCACAATATATAAAGGTTCAAAAAATTAGATAAAATCAGCTATTTTGACTAGTTGGATAGGAATTAGTACCAAATCTACTCTGAACATGGATGGTGATTGGTCATTCTCAAAATTGGTGGAAAATCGGTTACAAACCGGTACAAAACTGACTAAATGGGTCACTTTTAAATTTTTCTAAATTTTTTTAAATTTTTTTTAAAATAAAATAATATTATTTTTAATATTAAATAATATTATTTTTTATATAATTTTTTTCTTTCTATATACAATATTGTATGGGCATTATTATACATTAATATTAACTTGTTTAGAGTTTAATATTAGATTGTGAAACTTATTGATAATATTTTTAATCCTCTATCTAATATATAAAATTAAAAAATTATTAAATTTATTACCACCAGTTTAATTCTGATTGAATCACAATTGACCTATTGAATCTTGAATCTTGTCTTAACCAGTTCAATGTCCAGTTTAATTTTTTAAACCTTGCTATATAATCTGCTTATAATCAGTAAGCTTTTTCCAATTTTCTTTTTATATACAATTTGAAACTTTTTTCCTTATCCTATTAGCCCCTTTTAAATATTTTACTCATACTCCTCAAAGTTTATTTCTTGATTTAGTAAGACTTTTTTAAAATTTTTTATGCAACTCTTTCGCATCAAATATTATGGACTAATAACATTTTTTGGCTTAAATAAGGGTAGTAGGTTTTCTTTTTTTCATGAGCATCACGGGTATGCTTCAACCGATAATCAATAATTAATTTTTTTGAAGTGTAGAGATCACCAATATAGGCTTTACTTCTTCCAACAAAATATTTTTCACTACACACAATCAGAAATTGAACTTAAGATAATATATTTAAAAGATATAGCTATCTACCAACTATATCAGTACCTTATAAGTAGAATAGTTGGCTTTCTATATTTATATGATTTGAATCCACCGCCTTACTAAAAAAATATCAAATATCTTTTACATCTACTTAACCCAACTATCATTAGTTTTTTTTTTAATTCTAACATGTTTTATTTTTTTATTGGTAACCTAAGATGTTATATTTATATTATTGTGAAACTTGATAATTTTATATGAATAATAAACAAATACAAAATATATAACTGATGGTGATTGTGATTTTTCTTTCGGGAGACATTAATAAGATATGTATCATATGCACACACACAAACCATCATTGTAAGCGTCTTTAGACTTCCCTCTTTTGTGAATTGAATTTTTTAAATTTATGTTCTCCTAAAATAAAATTATCGTTACAAAATTATATTAGACACTGATAAAATATATTTGGTATACTATCTCCTAATATTGATTATTTTTAACTACTTTATACATATTTATATTCTTCCAAAATAAAATTATTGTTACAAAAGTAATTAATTTTGTCAAAAGATTTCATTACTTTATAGAATTGCCCCTAATTAAATTGATTCAATTGTAATATCATATTAATTGTATAGTATAGTTAGTTAGGACATTTGTGAAAAAAAAAAGTAAATGTTTCAACCATTTTACACTATGGCTTTTAGAACTATATAAATCTTATCAAATGTGATTTATATTATGGATTGGAGGGAGTAAGACATAGTTTGGAGTCGAAAAGAAGGCCACTGCTTTTTCTCTCCCTTTTTTTGGTTGAGTCATTTAGATCAGATTTTAATAGTGTAGATTTAATATTCAAATTAAAATATGAAAATTAAAAAAGGAGTAAATTTAAACTATTAAAATCTAATCTGAATAATAAAAAATTAAATAGAAACGAAAGGAGAAAGGGAAAGAAACTAGAAAGGAGTCGCGCTTGCATGAGCAATTGTTTCTTTTATTATCTTGTTACTAAATTAAGGGCTAGCTAGCTCCAATGGTTGGCTTCATAACAAAACCCCAAAGCAAGTATTTGGGCTTTCTAACCAGAAAAGGCCCAATAATTATTTTGGCCCGTAGCCCAAAAGAGGGACCCCGCATTCTCACCATCAACAATTGGGACGTACAATCTACAAATCTTAGCATTGATGTATGACACATTATTGTTTCAGCAAAAGAAAACTTATTTTTTTAAATGATAGTGAATTTTACATTTGGAGAATTGAATTAATTTTAATAAATACAATAATATAATGGTGGGTCCAATTAAAATTTGACAAATGTATGGTTTAAGTTTGATTTATAATGATTTTCCGGTAAATTTTACATGAATTATATTACTATTAGAAAGTTATGAGTTTGAATATTCTACAACCTTTTTTCCACAAAATTATTGCAGATTATAGAGATGGAAGACAGAAAAGAAATGAGTCATAAAACACATTCACAATTTGTAAAAATTTACAAAAAAAAATTATAATGCATAATTTTAAAAGATCCTTGCATGAAAATTATACCTTTGTTATATTTTAATTATAGAACTTAATAAAAAAATATTGAAGAAATGAAATGGAGTTGATGTCTTTTGGTCAATATTGTTGGCGATTGGCCCATAAGACTTTCCTCATTTTTTTTTTTTTTACTTTTATCATATGTTTTACAAGCATAATTTCTTATCAATTATCTTCATAATTTTAGAGGCGTAATGCATTAACTTGAAGTGAATTGGCATAAAGGCCATAGATATATGAAATGTCATATTTATAATGAAATTAAATTTTATTATTATGTGTGTTATGCAGGGAGAAAAAGATATCTTGACATATTCAACAAAATAAAATTGTTATCTTAATAAATTATTCATGGAAAAGAACAAGAGGTATAGCACTGGAAAAATTAAAACATGGGAATATTTTATTATTTTTTATGTTGCCTTAGTTTATTTTATTTAAGTATTAAAAAAAAGATTGTGAGAAAAAGAGTACGTTAAATTAAAAAACTAAACCGACACCGTGCAAAAGTCGAATTTATTGTACAATAACGCAATGCAAGAATTAGTAGTCAACTTAAAATATAAAATATAAATTAAGAGCTACAGTATTTCATTGGGTTGATTTGGTTGGATTTTGAATAAAAATCAAACCAAACCAATTAGTTTGACACTTCCTGAAACTTTTATGATTTTACTTTAAATCGATTTGGTTAAGTTACAAATTCGATTTGATTCAATTTATATCATGTTAAACTTATTTTTTAAAAATAGTATTATCCTTTTTCAAAAATTAAATTAAATAAGTTTTAAAAAAATATTTTATGAACACAAATTATTTTTAAATATTTTATTAAAATATGAATATTTTATGTAAAACTTTAATGAATTTTTTCACATAGTTATTTATTTTTTTATGGATTCACATAATTAATTATAATACCACACTTATTTATATTATTTTTCCAAACTAATAAATGTTTGGTAATATTCATTGTATGTAAAACTGGACCGGACCGGCCGGTCGGATCGAGAACCAGCCTCTGGTCCGGTCTGATGATAGGTGAAGACCGACGGATTTCGGAATCGGGATGAACCGGTCAAAAACCAGTTGAATCAGTCAAGAACTAGTAAAAAATCAGTTTGAACTGGCCGAACTTATTTTTAATTTTTTTTAAATTTTTTAAAATATTTTTTAAGATGAAATAATATCATTTTTAGTACTAAATAGTACTATTTTTTGTATAATTTTTTCTTTCTATATTATAATATGGTATAAGTATTATTATGATACATAATTATTAATAATGATAAATTTACTTAACAAATAATATAAAATAAATTATCAATTGACTATTTTGAATTTAAAATATAATTATAGATAAATATTAACTTCTTTAGATTTTAATATTAGGTTCTGAAACTTATTAATAATATTTCTAATTTTCTATATATTATTAAATTTACTTTTTATCATAAATTAAATGTTAATTTTATTATCATGGATAAATATCTTTTATATTTTTCATCTATATTATTTAAAATATATTAATTTATTTACAACCAGTCCGACCCCGATCTGACCCTAGTCAGACTATTGAACCTTAAACCGGTGCTTCGGCCGGTTCAATGACCAGTTCGATTTTTAATATCTTGGTAATATTGTTCATGGGTTTTTCAATTCATTATATATACGAAAAGACTCATGTTAATGGATAATATAAAAATATATATTAAATAAATATAATATTTGTACTTAAAAAAACTAAAAAAGTGTAATAAATTTGATTTGGTTTGATTTAAATTTTGAAAGTTTAAAACCAAACCAAACTAAGTCAATTCCACAATTACAAGAACCAAAATCAACCTTATTTTAGTTTAATTTTAATTAGTTTGTATTGATTTGGCTTAATTTAATCAATTTGTCTTGATTTTAAACACATGAATCCAAAGATATAAATTTGCTCACAATGTCAAAGATCTCTGTAGATAATGTCAACTTTAAAAAGTCAATTTTTTTTTTGAGGTTAGCTTTTGACTTTATGCTCTCCTGTTTAAAAAATAAATTAAAAAAAGAAATATTGATAGAAAAACATTAACTCGTGTTAAGAAATTCTCATTAAATTGGTTGATTTGACTTTTATTTCCAAATATTTTTATACTTTAATAGAAAATTTAAAGTTAAAAATAAAAATGGAAAAGCGATAATAACATTAATTTTGAGCAATTTTTATTTGATAAATTATTTTTCCTAAGCCTTTTGAGCCAATTCAATTACTATTCAACTTCAACTCAGGGGCGGACGCAAAAGTGAGGTAGTGGGGGGGGGAAGAGGGGACTTTTATATAAATAAAAAATTTGCAACATATGAGAGAAGTTGGTAGCATGTAAATGTGGTTATGCTCACTTCATCCTTCCATTTGATCTTGTGTTCGAATAGAGGGTGCTGGATTATGTAACAAGTAATTTTTTGGTCTATGTCAATATAAAAATCTTAGACAAAAAACAAATCTTGGGGGGGCCCTCCCACAACTAACGTGCGTCCGCCACTGATTCAACTACAATCAAATTGTTTGATCATGAACCAATGTTTACACTGATTGGATAACCAATTCAATTTTAAAATTATTGATATATTAAGTATAGTAAATAACAAATTAAGTCAAGTATTAGAAAAACCTCTAGCAAAAAAATTGGAAAAATACATAGATAAAGAATTATCTAACTAATCAATATCAATATGTAATTTAAAAGTTATGAGAAGCTACACTGTTTTTTTCTTTTTCTGCCAATAAGCTGCACTATTCATTTAACTATGAATATTTTGACCTATCTTATGTCTAATGCTTATAAACATGAGTCTAATTTAATTTAACAACTAACAAGTTTATATAAATTAATTTAATAAACATGTTGTATTAATTAATGGAAATGGTAGCAGGTGAGGATTGATTGAGAGGCAACCTGGGCCATGGGTGTTGGAGTTATGGAGAACTAAATTAAAGCAAAAGGTTGGAAAATGACATGAGTTCCAATAACATATGTGCTCAGATTGATGCATTATTTCTTCCCAGTTTCAAGCTTAACCAAGAAAATGGACCACATGCTTTCCCTATATTTTTCTTCTCAAAAGGCAAGGCATGCATATGGAAGGAGAGAAAAGAGGGTAGAAAACTAGAGAAGAAACAAGAGAGAAAATAAAGCTTATCAAGAACAAAAAGGAGAAAACACACATGGAGCCTAGAGTCCAAACACAACACATGCTCCATGTCTATTTTTGTAGGCAGGTAAGGTAGGGAAAAAATGCAGCTCATTTTGAAGCGAGTTTTTTCCAACCCACCATGCTTAACCCACAAATTGGTGGGTTGCCTTTTTTTAATTTCTTATTTTTTTTAAATGATGTTGAAGTTGAATAAACATATTATTCATGATGATTGAAGGTTGATATACAACTTTTATTTGAATTTTATGACAATTCTCATTATTTTAATTGTGAATTGTAATTACATTATTGTTTCATACTTGGAATTATTGGATTTCCCTTTTAGTATGTTATATATATATATATATATATATATATCATGGTTTAGACTTTAGAAAAATTGAATTTGAGAATTGGAATGTGGTGGGTTAGTGGGTTGTGGTGAATTTATGGATTATTATTCAAATTAGTATCAAATTGTGGAGAAAAATTTGAATAAAAAAAAGAATTTGAAGAATTGGTAGGTTTATACGGGCCAACCCGTCAACCTCTTAAAGTGTGGGTTATGACTTTCCCAACCCCCAAAAATGGGTCAACCCACACCAGCTTGTTTTCTGGCCAACTTGCAGCGAGCCAACTCGACCCATCTCTAATGAACTCACATGTCTTACAACCAAAATTTTCTTTCAAAAAGTGAAGAGATTTTGAAAAGAAAATATTTAGAGGAATACACATTGCGACCAAAACAAGAACTTTATTATAAGTTAAGACATGGTGGCCACTAGCAATGGATGCCGGCCGCCAACCATTACTGGCCAATTATTGCCTATGATGATGGTTGATGCTGGCAAACAGTGACCAGCGACTGACAATTGACCATCAAAAAAGAATCTAGAGGAGCAATTGTATTATTGACTACTTGTGAATAACATAATTTACTATAGATTTTATGCACGCACATTTAAACCAAAGAATTGGAGCTTTCAAGAAGAGGAAACTAACAAAAACAATAGGAGGGAGGAGGGGTAGAGAGAGACCACTACTTTTTCTTTTCTTTTTTTGTTTATTTATTTTAATTGGAAGTTTGGAAGAATTGAATCTCGAAAACTCATCAGATCAAAGCAGACTTCAAGGTTCAAAAAATGTTTACAAAGGTACTCACAAACTACTTAGCAACAAGGTTCTCATATTGATAGCAGAATTCAAACCTATGACCTTATGAGATATAAATCACGTCTTCACCAATTCTACCAACTTTCTTTTGGCTAACACCAATGCTATCCTAGTCTCAATAATATTCATTCAAATTATGGCCTCAGCTCATCAGTGCTAGTGTTTAGCATAATAGTTTGGATCCTCTAAAATTCTTAATGGTAGGGATTTTGTAAAATTCAGAAAGAAAAGAGAGAAAAGATTAACTGAAAGAAGGAAAAAAAAAAGTGGACCTCATACACACTGGCAGTCTGTGTTATTTTACCTATGAACTCTACAAGAACTTCACAATCAAAAACTCAGGATTTTTACACTGTACAAAGTGCACAGATCTTGTCCAGTAATCTACATACTCGGATTACCCAAATGCTGCAAAGTTGAAGAAATACATAAACCGTATAAGTAAAACATTGAGCTGTATGCCAACAAATTCTCATGTGTGTGTGTGTGGAGAGAGAGAAAGCAACCACTGTTTCATCAGTCTCAGCAATGTTCACTTAGATTTTGCCATTAAATTTCTGCTCAGCTCATCAGTTAAAGTGTTCTAAACAATTATACTGATCTAGTGCAATAATGCATTACTCAATGCAGAACGTTGCAGCAGAAATACAAAAGCAGTAAAAGTAAAAGACATTGATCAGTATGCTCACAAATTTTCAGCATTAATAGGTGCATGTGACAGAAGACGATGGGCCTATTGGCTGTAAATTGATTCTTTGTAATAAGTAGCTAGCACCTGCGTTTACTCTTTCTATATGGCTTTGCCATAGCCTTTTACTCAAAAAAAGAAAGATGGAAGAGGGTAGTGGGGTATGCATGATCAGGTTAGGGAAACAATTTGTTGGAAGAGAATATTTTCACCCATTCAATAATCAATCTAATTTTGAAATAATTCATATATTTAGTATAAAAATAAGCAAACTAATTAGTCAATTATTTAAAAACACACATGTAAAGGATGATTTAATAATGAATTTGATCTAATATATTTTATAAATCAATTTAGTCTTGAAAAAAAGTTTTATGATAGCAAATAGGTAGTAGGTGAGTATGAAAGTAAGTAGGCAGTAGGTGAGTATTGATTTAGGGGAAACATGGGCCACGGGTGCTAGGGTTGTTCTGGATTAAATAAAAGCAAGAGGGCACACAGGAAAATGACAGTTCTACATACGTACTAAGAAGATGGACCCATGCTTTCCCTGCATTTTTCTTCTCAACGGACAAACACACCTAGTGTTTCAACCTAACACAGATTTCCCCACTATGCATATGTACCACCACTTAGATTTTCACAACTTTTATACTCTTCCCCCGTCTTCTCTCTCTCTCTCACAAAACAAGTGGAACCGTTTAGGTGCTGTATATAGTTACCTATCAAACAGTATTGTTTATATGATATTATTCGCCCCATGCAATACATGCAATCGAAGGGAGCAAACCGCACTGTTTAAGAATTATGAGCAGGGCGACTTGCTATAAAATCATATTGTGTATGTGTGTGGAGAGAGAGAGAAAACCACCAGTGTTACATCAGTCTCAGCAATGTTCATTCAGATTATGCCATTGAATTTCAGCTCAGCTCATCAATGAAAGTGGTCTATACAATTCTACTGATCTTGAGTAACAATGCCCATTTATGGATTACTCAAATGCAGACAAGTTGCAGCAGAAATACAGAAACAGAAAGAAAAAAAATACTTGCAGTATGCGCACTAATTTTCATCATTAATAAGTGCATGCGATAGAAGAGGATACCGGATTAGGTTAGGAAAACAATTTGTTGCAAGAGAATCTTCCACTACCTGTGAGAAGACAGTAGAAGCTTATCAAGACGGGTGTCATTGGTCTCTATTAGGAGTCCAATATGATTAGTGAATACCAGGTGGTTTAATTTAAGAAATAAATAAATAAATAATTTTTGTTTTTTACTTTTTGCTCAACTATATATACCAAAAATTTTGTTCCACTGGAAAATAAATCTCAGAAACGAGAAAATAGTTATACCATCATATTTTGACAAACTGAAGGTACAGATTGCTGACATGTGAAGTGAGTAACATCAAACTGAACTAATCCTGTAATCCTGAACTAGTGTTTTTTTTTTTTTTCCTTTCAATTCTCTTGACTGTATTGATATTCCTGAAGATGCATATATTTTATGTTTGAAGCTACATAATGATATACCTACAGAAAACACATTGAACTAATATGTATATAATTTTCCTCATAAAAATATGTTAATGTGTATAAAATCTATAGGATGATGTATTGGAGGGAGGAGCCAAAGGGTGCTGTATAATTCTACCAACACTGGCTCAAAACAACTTATCTTCTTGATGCTGCAGTTTTTAAATTTAAATTTACAACCTCTGTCATCATAGGACTTCATTTCCCTGCAAGCATCAGGATCCTCCGAAGTTCACCAGCAATTTCTCGCAACATAACAGGTTTTCTTATAACTCCATTGATACCAATTTGCTTACATCGTTCCCACAAATCTTCATCTGCACTTGTAGTCAAGGCAATGATCTTTGGCCAATTTCGGCTCCTAAATTTCCGAATCCTTGTGGTAACTTCAAAGCCATCTAACTCAGGCATATGGAGATCCAAAAGAATGACTTGAATAGAAGATCCAGAAGGTCCAATGACAGCAAGGCATTCAAATCCTGAAGAAACTGGAGTTACAACACAACCTAGCTTCTGAAGCAATTTATGTGTCACAGCTCTATTTACATCATCGTTGTCAGCCAACAAGACTTGCAGACCTCTAAGCAGAGAATTAGAATCTGTGCGTTCGGAGGATTCACCAGGCTCAGAGATGGAAATAGCTATAGACGGTCTTAATTGAAACCGAAGAACAAGGGCCATGGTTTGAGGAAAACCTAGGGTATTTGGTACAAACCATATGTTCCCTTGCATCAACTGCCAGAAGCACAAGAAGTCAGAATCAATGCAAAACAAGACAGAAAAATAAGCATGACACAGTAACTACTACTTCACAGTTCTGACATCAAATATACATCTGGCCAAAAAAAAAGGGAAAAAAATCAAATAAACATCAGTGGAATTTTAAAGGCCTAAAAAATTAGGATAACATCAGCACTAATCCACCCAGAGACTATCGAAGGCATGAATAATCAATCAAGTCAAAAAAATCCCATAAAAGATAACAATAGAAAAGTGTTTTCTCATATGTCTAACCATTATAAATTAAACTGAAACCAACTGCTCCCAGAACATACAGCACTTTCATCTCCAAAACAAGTTGGAACTATGCCCTAAATCCTACCATAGTGAAAGTGCTAGTTAAGGACATTAGAACTATTGTATATGCTATTAATATAATTAATATACCTAACAATTCCCTAGTTCTATAGCTAAAACATGTCAATTTTATGAGACCAAACTTCCATTTTTCTTTCTCTAGAATCAGGCAGAATGATTCTAAATCGGGTTACTGGTTAGTGAAACAAACACCCTTCATGTGTTAGAGAACTTAATTTGTGTTAAGATATGAAGGAAGAAAAAAACGTGCTAAACAAAAGAAAAACAACTTTAATATTGTTCCAAATGTGGAAAAAATGTATGCAAACATCCTTCCTAAATAATCATTAAGAGTTCTGCATTTTTACTGTTTTGAGTCAACTGCAACTGAAAGACTCAGAGAATAAGCATTCATCTAAGTAAAGTATTATTTAAACGAATGATGAATGAATGCAATAATGAAAGTAATCTTATACACACATAAACAACAGACTTCATAACCCCCACCTGAACTATCCTCTTGCAAATGCTGAAGCTCAATCTGACTTCATCTCCTCTACTGGAATATTTCCTACCACCAACTCCTAAAGAAAGTGAACTCTGCAACTTATGGTTGCCATTATTGATCCCTATCTCAAATCTAATATGTATATCCTCACTAGATGAGCTTGGTCTCCATGTTGCCCAACCGTGATCATTCCTTCCCTGACTTCCTCTTTGTGCAACAACACGAAGTACAAGAATCCCTCCCTTGTGATTACCATCCAATAAGTTCCCAACCATGTGAAGAATTACTTGGAAAACCCTCCTCTCATCACCCATAACATTGTGGGGCAAAGACTTCTCACATTCGATAGTAAAACCAAAGCCCCTATGAACACAAAGACACTTGGCAAGGCATGCTGCTTCTTTTATTATGGCATGTAACCCGAAAGATCTCATCTCCAATGGAAATCCCCCATCATCCTTAGCTGAAATTTTTATTGCATCATTTATCCAGTTTGAAAGGACACTGCTGGTTCTCAGCATCGCATCCACAATGAGTTTCTGTTCACTTTTTAAATTTTCATTTTGTATAATTGAAAGCAAACCCAAAACTGAGTGCATTGGTCTTCTCATTCCGTCACTCATGACCTTCTGCGATAAGTTTCTTGCCTGACTTGCCATCAAAGCATTCCTTTTAGCCTGTTGCAGAACTCGATTTTGCTCCTCCAACTTCTCTCTCATGAGTTGGGACTCTTCAAGAATTGCAGCATGAGAGAGAGCTACAGCAACCTGATCGGCAACTGCCTTTATTATTTCCAGCTCCTGATTGCTCCAAGATCTAGGCTCTCCCCCAGGAAGAATCAGAACCAATATTGCATAGCATAACTGCCTTACCTCAGGTGTTCCACCTTGGAAATTGCAAACCCGAAGCATTGGCATTCGAATTGCAGCCACTGGTCCTGCCTCAGAAGAAATTTTGCTGCTGGCAGCAGCAAGCGCTGAGACAGGACTAAGAATATTTACTCCATCACTTGCCTTGATTCTTGCAACATCTGGATCAGTAATAGGTATAGAAAAATTAGGATTCCTCCCATTCAATTCGTGAGTGAGGTTCATCTCTGTTTTATCAAAGTTTGGCATCCAGACTGCACAATTTTGCAAACCAAGTGTTTCAGACAGTTCCACCAAGGTGGTGTCCAAAATAGTATGCCTATCAAGTGACTTGCGAATCTCTCGAGTGAGCATCCTTACATGTTTTGCGGCTTCCTTTTGCCTCATAATAATACCAACCTCCCGTCCAAGATCGGAGGTCTTTTTCTTCAGCATTAATTCTCTGACTTTCACTTTAAGAAGTAAAGGAATGAGAGTCACAAGAGTGATGGCAGTGGCACACGATACCAAGGCGGTGAGAGTTTTGAAGAAAGTAAGTGCCACCATAAGTTGGAAAGAGTGAGGACCATAAGTCCATGTATTCAGCAAATGTGTTAATCCACATAGTACAATGAAGGCAATGAACTGAACAAGAACCCATTTGAATGGGACATTGGCACAACTGATAAAACATAGCAGCTCAATGGGGATGGAGAAGTAGGCCACGGCAATCAACAAATCACTGACTCTCTGGCATTCCAGAATACCCTCAATAGTCCTCAAGCTGGCCTCATCGTCGCAGTTACATCTGGGAAATTCATTATCTGTTGCAGATACACATGTGAGGAGGAACAAAATTGACAGTCCGGATGCTACTGTTTTTAACATTGATCCTGCATGTTCTTTCTTCAATCCATCTAAGCATACAACTTAATATGGCCCCCACCCCTTTAAAAAACGAAGTTTTCAAAACCCAAAAAAGATCAGCAACAATTTCTTCATGTGACTCCAGAACCCTTCAGTGCTTTATGCTTATGTCCTGTTAGAACAGTACAACAGGATTGAAAAATAAGAAAGATCTGAACCAAAAATGTAACAGAACAATATGAGATCCTACAAAATAATAGGCTTAAGGAAATGATCAAAACTATTCCTCTCCACTGTCATGCTTTTAGTTTTAAAAGTTTAAACCTTTTTAGTAAATAACAGTCCCAATGAAGAAGACATTTTCCTCATCCGAAAAAATATATAAAATAAATGAATAAAATTATCAAATAAAAAATTCCAAGCATCGCTTTTCCCCCACCCCATACCACTATACCAGCCAAAAAATAATTTAAAAAATCAAAGTCCACCAACGTGTACTTAAAAAAAATTAAAAAAGCAGAAAACCAGTAATGCAGACCAAATGTACCTGCAGAAAAAGCGCCACAGTAGTAAAGCAAAACCTAGATTGCAATCAATATCCCACCTTCATCAGATCTTCTCCTTGACCAGAAGAAACTAAGACCTTGTTCAAGAATCAAGATACATTACAAACAAACCATTAATATAATAGTTTTCACAGAGTAATCTTCAAACACCAGTGCAAACCCATATCAGTATGCACCACCTCCTCCACTGGGAAGACCAGAAATGAACCCACTAGCGCAAGAAACGAATCCCAATATCGATTAAAGAAAACCCATCTTGCTGAGCACAAATCCGCGTGAAATACGTCGCAGGTTCGAAGCTTTGATCTGGAAGCACTTCTGGGCTCGACTTTTTAGCGAACACCACAACTACACCAGAGAGAGAAGGAGGAAAACACAGGCTTCTCTGCTTCTTGGTGTGAATTCCAGAATTTCTTAATCATCACAACGTTTTCTGCATTTCTACTAGAAGTAGCTTGTAATTGTATTGTATTATTCTATTCTATCGATTTTGCCAATACGAAACCGAAAACCATAAACGGAAAGAGAGAGAGAAAGAGAGCGCCGTTGTTTTTTAAAGTTGTGTGTGGAATTATAAAGGACAGAGGACAGAGAATGGACCCACATTCTTACATGAAGGGAACTTAGACGCTTTTGAATCAAAACGTCCTCGTCATACTAATAAATAAATGTCCATTATATTCCAGATTACACTTTTTTATTTGATATTGCAGATTATTATACTTTGAACTTTGAATAATGTGTCAGTAGTACTTTTAGGATAGAAGCAAATTTTTTATCTTAATCTTATAATCTTTATGTTAAAAAAATTACTAAAATAGTTAAAATATGCGTTGAATAATAGTGGTAGAATTAGGAAATATTTTATTAGCATTTAAGATACTTTTTTAATATTTTTTGTTGTTAACAGTGATTAATAAAACTAAATAAAATTAATACTTTATCAGTATTTTCTATTATTAACAGCATTAATAATAAAAAAATTATTAATTATATTTTAAAAATTAAAAAATTAAAATTAAACTAAATAAAATTAAGAAAATAAAATGAAAACTTATTTAAAGTTAAGGGAGTAAAAAGTACTTGCACCATAAATTAAGTAGTAATTTTGGATTTCCTTAAATTGCTCAAATCAATTTTAACTTTTATTTTTTTTAATTTCATATTTCTAATTTGAGCTCTTCATACAGTTTATCTATGTTCTTCTTATGTTCACGTTCTTCATCTTATTCACTTTTAAAAAAATGTTTAAATAAAAAAATCTATAAGCACATAATTTAGGTAGTAGAGTACAATATTATATCAAAACATTTATTATATACTTATTGGGAAATATTTGCCACTCTTATGATCTTCATGCTCTTATAATCTTACTTATTTTGATTTGGATTAATCAAAGTTAGAACCACTTCACACATCGGTTATGATGGTTTGATAAAAAAAATGGAAAATGTTTCCACATTCAATGTTCGGTCTTGCTGTGTCTCAATACAACATGTTTGGCTGTATCAAATTTGGGATACATTTATATTATGTAAGACTCTAAGTAAAGCTGGACTAGATTACTCAATTGATCAAAAAATAAGGACATGTTTGGCAGGTGTTTTGAAAATAGTTTTTCTATTTTTAAAAATAGAAAAATAAAAAAATTTATTTAGTAAACCTATTTTTTTATAAATTATTCTGAAAAATAGAAAAATAAAAGAATATTTTTAAAATATTTTGTAATTTTTGTTCTGAAAAACACCTACCCCATTAATGGTAAAGTTATAAATTTTAAATAACTCATCTATTACTCACTAGTTATGATTTTGAGAACAATTATTCAAACAGATTTTTTTATTTTCTTATTTTTAAAACTTATTCTCAAAAACAGTTTTACAAAACTATTTTAAGAATAATAAAATAGAAAATACTATAAACATGCCCTAAATCTCTAGGAGAATTTAATCATTTATAGTTAAGGATGCAAGAATATTTCATTCCAAAAAAAGAAAAAAAAGGATGCAAGAATATTTCAGTTTTTATATTTAAATTTATATATAATGAGTCGAAAATTTTTCTCTAAATTGATTTTTTTAATGCATATTTAATTTCTCAACAAATTTTATGATAAGTGAGTTTTTATAAGATAAAACTTATTAACAAGTTTATTGAAAAAACATTTGCGATAGTTGTGTAAAAAAAAACATTTGGATAAAAATGTAAAGTCAAATTAAGAAATAACATAGTTTAAATATATTAGAATAATTCGATGGAAAAAAATATAATAGAATAATTCAAAATTATTTTCACCATATTCAAGTAGTATTTTTTTAAATTACAATAATATAATATATTAATAGATATATAAAATATAAATAAATATACTTCGAGGTTTCAAAGACGTGGGTATCAATGTATCATACTTCTCTGTCTCAAAGTAATTATAAGAATGTATCTATATTTTCAAGCTCAGTTGAATATGTTTAAGATCATATTGTACAGATTTTTTTAGTTTTATTAAATTTTTTTAATTTTTAATTTTCTAAATTTTTCAAATATTTCTTAAAAATAAAAACTGACAATATCAATTTCTCTTTTATTTTTAAAATTTCTCTAACTTTTCCTAAAAATTTAAAAATAAACTACATGACACTCTAAGATTGTGGGTGCATATATATACTTTTTTTTTTTACCACAATATCTATTTATATACTTTTTTTTTTGCCAATATCTATATATATATACTTTAAATTTAAATTATCTATAGAAATTGGCATTATTTGGATCCTACCATCTAAATGATAATAGAAACCCATACTTTTAGTCTAGCTACTTTAAGTTACCATCTCCTAAAAAAAGTTCAAAATATGTAATAATCTACTCTCAATTACTTCCAGATTTGACCAAAACCTTCAAAAACTAATTAAATGCAACCCTAACATCTCAAAACTTTAGAACAGTGGAAATGAACCAAACCTCATCAAAAACTTTAGAACAGTATACTGTAGCGGTTCCAGACCTCCCCTGTCTCACCATGTTACTGGACTTCGTGGCGCCGCAGCCTGCTACCTGGCACCGCGGCGCCCCTTACTGGTTTCTTATACCAGTAAAATTCAACCACCAGGACGAAGTTTCGACGCACATAACTTTATGTTCTGACCTTCGATTGATCTGATTCCAACTCCTACAAGTCAATTTAGTCACAATTAATCCATAAATACCAACTTTCACCTCAATCCAACTCCGTATGGAGATTCTGGACACCTGACACCATTTTAGCCACTTTTTTATCACAACTCACCACTTCTATTTGCCACCAAAGGCAATCCAACCACTCGGGGCCATTCACATAGGTCCAAAACCACTCAAACAACTTGCCCAAAGAGGTTTCACCTCAAAGGAACCCTTCCTCTGAGATTGGTCCCCCCTGAACCCCATTTGACAAATTAGACTACAGGCCCTAAAACACAACGACAAGGCCCAATACCACCCTTGGGCTCACAAATACCACCATACTGTCTTCCCAATATCCAAAACCATGTAACCACCACAATACAACATACATATCACATACAACACAATTCCACATACATAACCATACATACAACATCCATTCATAACAATCCTTATCCATGTCACACATCTATTACAAAACATTCTAGCATACTTGGCATAAGATACAAATCCAAATTACACAATAACTACATAGACCTAGTATTTCCACGTCAGATGCTACTCCCTCATCTTCTCCGGATTAGTATCAGAACTGTCACCTGAAAGGTTAGTTCATGGGAGAGGAGTGTGAGACAATATCTCAATAACCGGGAACAGCCACATACAATATATATATATACTGACCCACACAGTCGTGCAATGTAATACTAATGAATAGTATGCATGTTCTCCCTCATATACGGCTTGAACCATGAGCTGTCGTCATCACAAGACATCTCAATAGATGACTCCCTTCCAACAATCGATAAAGACTGATTCCGGGACATCACCAAGCTCACCTTACCCTAATGCAATCCAGCCAATGGTTACACTAGAGCTCAGACCGTGGCTCTTATTCCCCTGGACCATCATGAATTAATAGTGATTTTGGGAAGGTGCATTCCCAAATCGACTGCCACCTGACTCTCCCAAGGAGAGGATTTAATAACAGGGTTATTTTATCATATCATATTGTCCTCTGCCACATGGCTCTCCCATGGAGAGGATTTAGCGACAGAGATCTTTATTATATCATCATCTCATATCCTATCATCATCACCTCATCATCAATCTCTCACTATGTAATCATATGGTGATGATGCCAATGTCATGCCAACATGCATCTACACACACACACACATATATCATTATCATCACAAGCATCATATGGACATGCTAGCATGCAATTGTATGGGGATGCTACACATTATACCTACACAACATATACAATCATCACATATCAACTAGCCGTGTATATCACAATATATAGGAAAACCATGCATATACACAATCAATATTGTGGTATGAAAAGGAACATGCATATATATATACATATATATATCAACATATAATCACATAAAATAAACATCCGGATACCTCATGTTGTTAATACCACACAGGTGAATTCCATAAACTTTTCAAATTGTCCAACACATTTGAACTCCTCTCAAGCTACCAAACAACCTTCACAATATCACAATTCCTCAATTAAAAACATATACCATTAAACTAAACATCACAATTCAACTACTTTAGCCTAACCTAAGGTTCCAACACCCCTTTCATGCATCAATAAGGTCCTAGGAACCATTCAAACACCAAACAATCCCATACACTTCGAATTCACAAGAGCTTTAACCGAAAACAACCTAGGGTTAACCTCAAATCATGCATAAACCCTTCAAAACTCACATCTAACTTACAAGAACACCAAAACACACTTTCTTAACCCCATATCATCCATTTCAATGGTGGATTCTGTCCCAAACCTGAAATCCCAACTCATAACCGAAAAACCCCAAATTTAAACCCAAGAAAATGAAGAGAGAAGAGTAGGAATCACTTACCAACGTGAATCCAAGCTTTCAAGGTCCAAAAATACTCCCCAAGGCCGAATCTGGCAAGCCCTAGAATAGCTCCTCCATTCTTCTCCGTCACTCCCCTTCGTTTCTTTCTTTCTGTTCTTCCGAAATGTTTTTGATTTAAACTAGAAACCCAACTCTCGTCGCGGCTTAAGGGCAACTCATCACGACTCCACCATGTTTCAGCCAGAAAACGCTATTGGACTTGCTCTCGCCGTGGCAACCCTGCTTCTTGCCGCTGCATCGAGCTCTTTCAAACTCCATTTGAACCTTCTTCCATCCTGCTTTCCTCCGGTTCTACACACAATGCCAAAACAAAGTCATGATGGGTGTTACAAAATACATTCAAGAAATCCAAATTTATAAATTTACAATGAAACACTCTAAATATTCAAATTATTTCTAAGGCTGAAGAACTTTAATATTTTTCATCACAAGACAAAAATGTTCTTATAGTGACAAAATCTAAAATTAAGGAGTAATAATGATAAATTTTTCCTTGTTAGGAAGTCTGATTGTAACTTTGTTTTGTTATAATAATTTTAAAAACTCTTTACAACTTTAAGAAATCAAGTTGGTAACTTCAAAAAGCCTAAATTGCAATTTTTATATTATGATATATATAATTTTGATCAAAATTTTAAAAAAATAGTGAAAGTAAACTTTAAAATTAGTTATAATAATTTCAAAAAGTATCTCAACTCCAAGAAACTTAAGTGATAATACTCCCTTCACTTATTTATATGTTTTTTAAGGAACAAATTAAGAAATACAATTAACATCTCAGAATTTATTTTAAATTTTTTAATATATCCTTAAAAATTAATAAATATAAAAAATCAATTAATATTATTTTTTACTTTTGAAATGATAAATAAATATATAATTGAGAAAATAATTATTAATATTATCTTGGATTTTTTAAAAAATAGATAAATAAAAAAAATTTCCTCAACTACTAAAAAGGAAGGGAGGGGGTATCATGAAAGCAAATAATTAGAATTTTTAATGTCTATCATAAATTGACACATTTCTTATATGTGGTTGTGATTTTTATAAAAGGAAAAAAAAAAGAAAGAAAAGGCACTATATATTGATGTGAAACAAAGAGAAAAAAAAAATAGCAACCTTCCGTTGTACTTAAGAGTCAAAATCAAATGTTTTCTTCCCCCACGGACTTTTATTTACGTTACAATCATATGTACTACAAGTGTCCCATTCATTAATGGTCCCCAACAATTCAAATTTGGCAGAAAGGCTGGGCTGTGTTGTTTGAGATATGAAGTTGGTTCGAGATTGGACAAATCAAGGCCATACTGCTCTACCTCACCACAATATTCTTTTAGTAATTTCAACTGTCTTTTAGAAATGAAATCACATTGATTCTAATTAATTCTAATGGAATTGGATTAGATCACGTAACTGTAAAGCTCCTATACTAACAATTTTCTCCGTATATAATATTTAGAATTTAAGATTTTATTTAAAGAAAATAAGTGTCGAATCATTTAAATCAAAAATATTTATTTGGTACTTATTATTAGTGGCAAACCTGAGACTTTGAGTTTGTAAGGGGTGACCTAATCTGGAGAAGATTTAGTATAATAGTCTCTCAATTCTCTTTCTTATTGATTTGAGTTTTAAAAAAATAAAATAATATTTTTTGTAAAAATTATTTGATTGTTTAAATTAGTTATGCTCTCCTCTTACATATCACTTCAATTTTGTATTTATTAGGTTTAATAAAATACTCACAAAAATTTTTAACCTTATACCTAAAAAAATTTAAACTCAAATATATTCAAAATTTGAGTCTAATGAAATTAAAATATTAGGATCAATGAGATTATAATACTAAAATTTAAGGTTACGTAAATTTTCCATGCTAAAAGATGGCAAGTGACCCCCTAAATGGTATATAGGTCCACCACTGAGTACAACATTGAGCACTATTTTAATCTGTCCAAATTAGTTCAAATCAAATTTGAATAGTCCATATTTAAAGTTTTTAATTTGATTTTTTAAATATTAACATCATTTTTTAAAGAAATAACAATTATAAAATTATCTTTATTTTAGATTTTATATTTAATATATTAAAAATATGATAATAAAATAAAATTAAATCTGAACTCTATAATTTTAATTAAGATGATTTAAATAGATGATGAACACTCGGTGCCAAATATGCACTCTTGGATTAGTGTCATTGATTACCGTACCTCAATTTTGAACCATATATAGCCGTAGGTTAGATTTGTTTCTCTATTTATCTCGGACTTGGATCAAATATGGGCTTAATCTCAATCAAAACGAAGCAATATTAGTGTCTACACTACCAAACAAACGCACTTTAGTGGCGGTATAATAGCAATGATGATTTTTTTTTAAAAAAAAAAAACTTGCCACTATAGAGTTGTAAAATGTTATATTAACAACTAATAAAGTCGTAACACAATTAATAAATAGTTGAGTGGATACTTTAAATATGCTATTTTGTATTCGATTCTTGATCGTGTGTATGAAAAAATATTTTATTAAAAAAAATAAAATTCACTTTAGTAATTTCTATACATTAAAGAGATTAATCTTCAACTGTCGACTAGAAATATTCTAAGTGCTAAAAAAACAATGTCATATTAACAACAGCTAAAAATGACCACTAAATACCACATAAGGAGCAGTTACAACCATCGTCAAGGCGCTTGTTTTTTGTAATGCCAAAGGTCATGTTTAAATTGACATTTTTCTACCTTAAAGTAACATTAAAAGTTTCAAGTACTTTAATACAAATTCTTTTCAACTTAAAATTCTCAATTATAGTTTAACCAAATTTTAACTTTTATGTGGAACATGTAATTCATTCCATAAGCTTTTGTCTAGTGGTCAATTTCCTGTTTAGTTGTACCTTTTCCAATTCAAAACTGGGGATTTGGAAATCCAAGTTCCCATGGTTTTTGACTTTTGGGTTTTACGTAATATTGTTGGGTTGTCAAATAGAGTACTATTCTATTCCTTTATTGCAGAGAAAAACACTATTTCAATCCTGAATAAGGTGATAAATTTTTAATTAAATCCTTCATACATGGTTTTATAAATTGAATAAACAAACATTTGAAAAAAAGATATCAACTCAAAGATGGCCCCAAATTAGCATAATTAAATAATTAAATTTGGGTGGAAGATCTTGATCAGTGACAAATCTCCTATGAAATTGTAAAGCAACAAAAGAAATCTAGCTTTAAGTTTTGTATTTAGAAGGGAAGACAAGGTGCCAAAAATGAGGGAGAATTTTCAAATCTTAATGGACCTTCCTTTTGAAACAAATTAAACTCATTTGCTTCTTTAGATCCTTTAGTCTCAAGAAAATATTTTTATTTAGGTCAATGATTAATGACGCCTCTTTTACTTAGGTATTAAATTAATTAATTAATCAATTAATAGTCTATATGCAATGCATCATTATCGATATAAAATATAAAAAGTATAAAAAGTTGCATAGAATCACTCATCTTAATTAAAATTACTTTTCATGCAATGATTGCTTTGAAGGCATGATCTCTAACTCTCAAAGTCTTCAACTTTTAAATTTTGGTATTCAGCTACAAATATCTTACATTTTTATACTCAAATTTTAATATATAATTAATTGAAAAAGTGAACTTTTTATTTATATTATTATATCATTAATTAATAAATTTAGTGATAGATTTTTTCAGTTATCACTAATCCGTTACTGATTTAAGTTATAATGACCCAAATTAGTGGTGAAATCCTATCCATCACTAAAATTACAAATAAAGATTTAAAAAATGATTATTTTCAACACTTGTCCGTCACTAATGTTTATGTTTAGTGATGCATTTCCATGCGTCCCAAAATATCTATCACCAACTCCAATTTTTCTAGTAATGATAGACTTTATACAAATGTATGAAATACACGAGATACATTTAAAACTTATTTTTTATTCTTCACTTTTTTTCCTTTTTGGGTCTTCCTCTAAATTATTAAAATCAAATTTCTTATTGTTCTTGAACCAACAAATAACAATTGGTTTCAAGTGGTTCGACACTTATTTTTATTCAAAATATTGAGTTTGAACATTGTATATAGAAAAAATTGTAGTTATGAAAGCTTCATACCAATATGATTCAATATAACTAGATCTGAATTTGTCAAGGCCTACTATTTCTCTCTCTCTATATATATATATATATTCTTAATGATACATTTAATTCCGGATTGAATTGAAATTCATGCTTGAAAAGGTCATTCATACTAATCCTTTTCACAGCCGACTATTATTCTAAATTTTGGATTTTGGGGATGCAAGAATGTATTCTTAATTAATTTTCCAAGAGAAATCCGTGCATTTCAAATCATTTTCATTAAATTTTCCTGATTAAGAACTATTGGTGAATTAGAATAGATAAAGGGAACTTTAATTATGCCCTCCTTTGGTATTGCTGAGAACTCATAGTCTCAACCTAACTTCATGAGAAACACTATGATTTCTACTCACAAATATGGCCCAATCCTTTCAACTTTCTCATTTTGCATCATTTCTTGTTAGGTTACAATCCCCACTATTGTTAAATAAAGATGATTTTCCCCCTTCACTTTTAATTAAATGCCAACTTTTTTAGACGAAAGTTATTTATTAAATTAAGATTTAAGAAAATATGAATGATGAATTTACAAAATAGTATTATATGGTAGGTCTTTTTAAAAAAATAAAGTGGACTCGTGTATTTATATGGAATTGTACTATTCATAACTTTATATATTGTTGAATTGAATGAAGGAGGACTCAATATTTCATAAATAAGGTTTTAGGTTCAAATTTTATGAATAAAAAATATTATACTTGGAAAATTATCTTTATTTAAGACCAAGAATGCTTGAATTTAGATTAATTGGTAGAATTTATTAAATAGTTGGTATACAAGAAGGGGGAAAAACACATGAACATTTTTTGTTTATGTAATGGTTGACATTATGGGGACAATGAAAATGAAGGTATGGGAAAGTCAAGAAAACCACAAGCTATATCAGGCCCTTTTCTTGGTTAATATAAAAATGTTTTCATTTCCTTTTTCTTTCTCTTTTATAATATAATGTGTGTTATTCTGATTAAATTTAGACAATTTAAATTTACCTGTTTAAAAAAAATTATTAATTGAAGTGTTAATATTATAAAAATAAATTAATATAAAAATGTTTAGATTTGATTTAAAATGTCTATATTAAGAAAATAAATGAAAGTAAAAGAGAACCCAAGTTTTAGGCTGCCATATTACACACACATTAAAGAGTATGGGGTCTTGCAATTGCTAGCACATGCATTCATCGTACCCACATGCTTATGTAGTACCCCACTGCAGTATGTAGAATTTTACTTAAATTTTGTGAAAACGTCTCTACCGTTTATTTTGATATCTAAACCCTATTGTTTCATCACAACATTTGTTACACTAACTCTCCGTTTGGATGAGAGAAAAATAGAAGGAAAAGAAAAATTCAAAAAAAAAATAAGAAGGAACCTAGACACTTTTTTATCTTTTTTTCTAGTATTCTTTTCTCCTATTTTCTTCCCATTCCAAACAAAACCTAAGCAAATTAATATAATTTTGAAGCCTGAATTGGGACATAATGTGATGGCATGTGACAAATTTAAACAAAAGGCAGAGATATTTCTTATAGGATTGAACTAAAATTTTACTGGCTGCAATGAATTTGAATCGTAGATAAAAAGGCTTGGCATTTCTTGCCTTTTGTGGGAATATGTTTTTTTTATTCTTTTTGACCAAATTCTATGAGAATGTAATGGAGAATGTAAATTGAAATAGTATCTAAAATACCTTAATGATTTTTCTTGGATAGAAAAAAGTTGAAGAATTGTAATGGTAAATAATTTAATTATATAATTATCAAATGGATTTTCCCAATTCACTCACCAGAGACTAAGTTGAGTGGAAATGACTTAGTATCTTTTTTAAGTAAGATTACGAGTTCGAACCCTTTTAATGAAAAAAATCACGTTAAAAATATCATTTTAATTTGAACCTAATAATGTTTAAATTTAATATATATCATGAGCCACAAACTTCAAAAGAAATAAAATTAAGTAATTTTTTATATTACCTTTTAGAAAATGAATAAAACTAAAAGATCAAGTAAACGATTTATGTGAATATATTTATAAATGAATCAATGACAATAATTTGATTCCTTGGTCAAGTTTGGTATAAATAAGGCGTCATGCATGTGGGTTACATCAGTAGTGGTCAATTTTGCATGAACCTCAAAATGATAAAGATATAATAATACGTGGCAATGAAAGCGACCTCTCTTTTCTTTGCTTTTTTGGTGAGTTCAATTGTTGCATCATTAATTGTACGTCGTGCTAACTAATGCTTGGTCACTAACTTCAAATTAATTGGGCTTTGGGCCATAAAAAACATTTTTATTAACATGATAATATGGGCCCATAGCAATGTTTTTTATTTTAAATTCAGTTCTTGCCTCTACCTAGACGAAGGGGCCAAAAAAAGTTTTAAGGATTTGAATTTTTGCCTAAATCCGTCAATTGCTTAAGCGGGGTGTATTGGGAAGAAAAAAAATTATAAATAAAAGAATATAAAAATAATATAAATATTTTAAATTTATAACTATACCTGTGCACCCAATATTTTAATTAATTGCAAGCCAAATCCAAAGTGTACTGCGTGTTCGAAATTCTCCAACCCTTAATCATTTAACATGAATTTTCGGAAAGTCAATTTTTTAAAAATATTTTTGTTTATTGGTCTCCTTTTTTATTTATTTTTTATGATAGTAGAAAATTTAATTTTCTTTTACACTAGTGATCTGTGTCAAAACCTCATTCATAGAAAATTCAAATTAAAATATCTAAAAAATACTTTTTTTATCAAATATTTGAAAAAATACTTTTGATAGCGGGTTAGGAGATAGTTTCAAGTATGCAATGTGTTATAATTTGTAAATAAGATGCAAGGAAAAAAAAATAAAGGATCAAACCGGCCGGTTCAACTGGTAAGACTAGAAATCGATGCCAGATTCGGTTCGGTCATAGATCTTGATCGCCTTTGCTTACAACCGGTGAGAACTGATAAAAAATTGGTTAAGTCGATCATGAATGAGTGCAAAACCAATTAAACTGATCAGCTCTATTTTTTAATTTTTTTTAGTTTTTAAGATAAAATAATATTATTTTTAGTACTAATTAGCATTATTTTTTTATAATTTTTTTAATTATAATATTATATAATCATTATTATGATGTATAGTTATTAATAATGATAAATTTACTTAACAAATAATATAAAAATAGAATAATAATTGACTATTTTGAATTCAAAATATGATTATAGACAAATATTAACTTGTTTAGATTTTAATATTAGGTTGTGAAATTATTAATACTATTTTAAATTTTCTATATAACATATAAAATTAAAAAATTATTAAATTTATTGCCATATATTTAATTCTGGTTGAACTGTTGAACCTTGAATCATTTTTTTTATTAATTTAATATCTGATCTAATTTTTTGAACCTTGCAAATAACTCTGTTGTGAGAATATTTTTTTGGCCAAATGTTGTGAGAAGTTTTATAAGAGTTAATTTGGGTGAAATGATGAATATTAAGAATCCGTTAATTTGTAACTTCTGGACGACCCTGAAATAATTAATATAAGAATTAGAATTAACTCTAACACTTTTTTTTTTGACAAACCATTTGGTGCTACTGATTATTGTCTGAAGATCACAATGATATATTTTGATTTGTCAGCATATTGTTTTACCATGTCATTTTTTTTACTAAGTGAAATTATGTAATTTTTTTGGTCAAATTCTATGAGAATATAATGGAAAATGTGAATTTGAATACTCCCTCCGTTACGCTGTATAGTACACTATTATGAGAAATTCATGTTTCAAAATATAGTGTATTGCGCAGATTACATTGTGTTTTTTTTATTGTCTTTCCAATATTACCCATAATAAGTAAGCTTATATATTCTACGGTTACCAGTGCATTTAATGAAAATTCTTTAATAATTTGGTAAAGCCATAAATGAATAAAAGAAAATTTCTCCCAAAAGTTTCACTCTTCACAATTATCAATGACCAATGGGAACTTGGAAAAAAGAATGAAGGAGAGAATAGCTGCAATTTATTAATGTAAAAAGTATTATTAAATAAGGGTAATTTGAGAAATGATGGAAAAAAATTTTGGTTACTAATCATTATCTTATAGTACGTGTGTGGTAGTTAAAAGTGTACTATAAACTGGAATGGAAGGAATAGTATTTATAATACTTTTAATTAACTACAAAATGAATACTCAGAATGAATTTTCTTTTCTTTTTTTATAAGGATACAAAAAGTTGAAAAATTGTATAAATAATTTAATTTAATTAATTATTGCCCTGTTGTTTTGGTGGCATATTTCTAAGAAATTTATATTTTACAATATAAAATATTTTATGTAGTATATTTAATTTTTTTTGCCAAAATTACCCCTGGAAAAGGATGAAATTTGATTAATGCTGGAGAGTTTAATTTATGGGTCAGTTATATTAAATAATATTAAATAAGGATTATTTAGCAAGTAATGATTTTTTTAGTTATTATATTGCACTGATACTTAAAAAAAAACGTATCAGTATTCAATATATATCATATATGATATACGTACCATACTTCACAATACGTATCAAATAAATATATCCTTAGTTTCTCTTTTTCAAAAATTTTAAAATAACTAAAAATCTTATAGAAAATCTTAATTTTTAATTTCTTATTTTAGATATATTTATATTATTTTTAACATCTCCATTGAAAACTTAATTTTTTCATATTTATTTTATCTTTGGTACAATAATTTCTTAAATATATACATAAATTTTATACATATATCTCCCATCCTCTTGACCTAAAATTTTAAATTTGTTGTATCAGGCGTATCGTATCGTGTCACATTCGATACCTGTAACTGTATCTATGCATCATAAGTTATTAATTAACATCTCTGAAACATTTGTGGTAGTTAAATGTTCTTTCTAAATGGAGGTAATATATCAACTCTCTGTCTCATTTTATATGTTATTTTAAGATATATCACATATCTTAATAAAAGTATTAAATAATCTAGATTATAGTAAAGCTTAATGGTATTTTACTAAAATGTCCTAAACTTAAATGCAAAATATTACTTGACTCTACTTATTATTTTCAATGAAAGGTAAAATAGTAAAAAAAATAATTAATGCTTCATTAATAATATAAAATAAAAGATAATTTGAAACATTTAAAATTTCCTAAAATAACATATAAAATGAGATGGAGGAAGTAATTGTTAATTGTCACAGCAAGACCAAGGGGGTCTCCCAAGAGAGACTTCCAACCCGTCAAGTTTAAAATTTTTCACATAAATTAATAAAGATATTAAATAATTTAGATGATAATAAAATTTAATAGTATTTTATTAAAATATTCTAAGCTTAAATACTGAAAATAATTTATACACTATTTATTATTATTTTTAATGAAAGGTGAAATAGTAAATAAGATAATTAATACTTCATTGATAATGTAAAATGATAAATAATTTGAAATTTTTGAAATTTTTTAAAATAATAAATAAAATGGGAAGAAGGGGTATAAAAATGCACTCATTAATGTTTAAGTTTAGGTAATTAATTGCGAGGATAGTTTTAGTTTCTACTTTCTTGATTACGTTACATTAATATACAACAAAAAAAATTATTTGATAATAAACTATAATAAAAAATACACAAATCTATAATTTAAAAAAATGCCACAACCAGTGCAAGTTGCGTGATACATCCAAAATATGGACATGGATTCAAAGATTATGAATAATAAAAAAAAGACTATCTTAAAAAAGTTACTTTATTTAAGCTAAACAATATTAAAAATCTAAAGTCGTGAGCAAGAAATAGTGTGGCCTACCTTTCACTCTATACAATGCACGGAAAACATGTCTAGTAAAAAAAAAAAATTGCGAGATTACTTAATTGTTTACTGGCTTTTAAAAATAAATAAAACTAGAAAATCAAGCAAGAGATTAATTTGAATATATTTTTAAATGAACCAATGATAATAATTTGATTTCTACCAATAGTGATTAAGTCAATTGAAATAGACTCAATTCTTTTTAAGTAAAGTCAAAGATTTGAACCTTATAAATTGAAAACATAACATTGGAGAAACTATCTCTAATTGAATTGATAATACTCGAATTTGACTACTAAATAGTTATATTAAAAAAATAATTTGATTTCTTAGTCCAGTGTGGTATAAATAAAAGGTACTCTCTCCAATTCAAAATATAAATTTTTTTTTGAAAGTTTTTTTTATTCCAAAATATAAGTTTTATTTGATAATTTTTGAGGTGTTAAATGTTCTTTTTTCTATTTTACTCTTATTTACAATGAAAAGTAAGAGAGATATCAAACTTTAAATGTAATGTATTAAATGTGGATGCTATTAAAAAATAATATATTTTTTTTATAGGTTTAATAAATAAAAGTCTGTTAATTAGTTAAATAGGAATTGACTGGGAGGGAGTATCATGCACGTTTACATAAAAAATGATCAATTTTGCATGAAACTCAAAATGATAATATATAATATGTGGCAATGAAAGTGACCCTTCTTTCAATTATTTGCACCACTGTTATCAGAATCGGACCGGATCGGCCGGTTCAACCGATCGGATTGGGAACCGGTCCCTGGTCCAGTCCAGACATACTACAGAACTGGCACTATTCAGAATCGGTTAGAACCGGTCAAGAACCGGTGAAACCGGCCTTAAACCGGTCCTGAACCGGTTTTGTATTATTTTTTTTTCAAATTTTTTTAAAATATTTTTTTTGGTTTGTAAGATAAAATAACATCATTTTTAGTATAAAATGTGTTTTTTTATATATTATAATATTATATAAGCATTATTATGATATATAACTATTAAAAATTATATATTTACTTAATAAATAATAAATAATAGATTATTAATTTATTATTTTGAACTCAAAATATGATTATAGATGAATATTAACTTATTTAAATTAACATATTGAGTTATAAAACTTATTAATAATTTATGTATGATGAATGATAGATTGATAATTCAATATTATTTAGTTTGAGATTTTAATTAAGTTATAAAATTTGTTTAAACTTATATTATTTATTTTAAATATATTATTTTAATCACTACCGGTTCGATCCCAGTTGAACTATTAAACCTTGAACCAGTGCCTTATCCGGTTCAATGTCCGGTCCGATAACATTGGTTTGCACCATTAATTGATTGCTGTGCTCACACAACCGTTTTTTTTTTTTTTAAATTGGACTAACACACCATCCATATTCATGAACTTACCCTTGATTGGACTTTGGACCATAAAAATTTATTATATATGATAATATAGGCCTTTCAGTGTCATGGGCTCAAAGCCCATAATTACTTTTTATTGTTTTAACCTCAGTCTAGACGAAGAAAAAAATTGGCCCAAGACACCAAAAACAAAATCCGCAGATTTTGACTCCAAGCAAAGCAATATGTAAATCTATCAATTGATCAAGTGCAAATGATGGAGAATAAGAATTATTTATTTTTATTATAAAATAATTAAAATTTTAAACATAGATATTTTGTTAGGACATTTAAATTATTTTTTTAGATTTGATTTAGTTTATTTTGACTTTATTAGGATTTATATTTTATCTTTCATTTATTTATAGGATTGAGTTATTTAAATTATGATTTATCTTTTATTGATATTTAAAATATTTTGAAAAGATATATCTTATTTTAGGATTCTTATAGGATTAGGATTTGAACTTTATAAATAAGAGCTCCACTACTCATTTGTATTAAGACTTTGATTATTGATCTGAGTTATAGTTTAAGTAAATTCTCTCTCTTCTTTCAAAGTTCTTCCTTTTCTCCATCGCAAATCTAGGGTTTGATCCTAAAAGTTGATGATATTCAACTTTAACATACTCTTATTCCATTTCATCCATCTGCCATACCATTGAGAGCAAAAATTGTTAAAGAAGAGTATGTTTTCTTCCTATATAATGATTTTCTCCACTAGTATCTCTTCCATTGGAAGGGATTTTCAAAGTCTCATATCTCATCTTCTGCTATTTTACTTACTGGAAATGTTTCCCAGATTTAGATGCTATGTGGAATTTTAACTCTCCAAAAGAAAGTTTTTTTAAGTGATGGAGAATGATAAATAATAGATAATCCCAAGATAATTAGGATTATTTATCTTTGTTATAAAATAATTAGGATTTTAAACATAGATATTTTGTTAGGACATTTAAATTATTATTTTTAGATTTGATTTAGTTTATTTTGATTTTATTAGGATTTAGATTTTATCTTTCCTTTATTTATAAGATTGAGTTATTTAAATTATGATTTATCTTTTATTTATATTTAAAATATTTTGAAAAGATATATCTTATCTTAGGATTCTAATAGGATTAGAATTTAAACTCTATAAATACGAGCTCCATTGCTCATTTGTATAAAGAATTTAATTATTGATTTCAGTTATAAAAAAGTTCTTCATTTTCTTCCTCATTGAAGTTCTTTTCTATCTCCCCTTTTGTTTTCCTCTATCTCTTTAGCCCAACATTTCCCAACCTTTCCCTCTTGATCATATCATGCAGCATATTGAGAGATAGAAAAAAAATAATATAAGTATTTTAATTTTGTAAATTACACTTAAGCACTTTATGATTCTAAGCACTACAGGGAGTCCAAATCCAAAGTTTATTTACAGCTTGTTTGAAATTGTCCAATGAATATTGGCTTGAGAACTTTTCTGCATTCAAGTTCTTGGCCAAAATCCTTTAATATGAATTTTCGCAAATTCATTTTTTTAATATTTATGTATATTGGTCTCTGTTTTTTTCCTTATTTATTTTTGACTTGATCGTAGAAAATTCAAATTAAAATCTGTGAAAATGCCATCGATAGCAGGTTAGGAGAAAGTATATGCAATGCTTTGTAACTCGTAAATTAAATTGTAATATGATCAGAAGTTTTAAGAGTTAATTACGGTGAAATGATCAACATTAAAAGTCCGTCAGTTTGTAACTATGAATTAATTCTAGACTATCTAGAAATAATTAATATAAGAATGAGAATGAATTCTTAATGACTTTGCTTTTTGAACAAATTATCTAATATTTAGTATTATTGACTAATTTAAATTTGAGTTGGGTCATGTTCCAATTGAAGAAATACTCTTCCAATATGGTTTATTTTATTTATAAGACTTGAACTCAAGGCTATATTTAATATGGATATTGAGTCTGTTACCATTCAAATCAACTGCCATAAAACAAAACTTTTTCATATATCTATCTATCTATATATATATATATATATATATATATATAGACAGACACACTCTAATGCAATGTAATGGAGAATAAAGAAGACTATATATTCAGACGTGTTCAAGGTTATAATGCTGGTCGAAACACTCCAAAATTAAGAATTAGGCTTCTGCATTATACTAATTAAATACATCAGGCGCTACTAAAACAAAACAAAAAAGAGGCAGATTAACTTAGTAAGCCTACTTAATCTGTTCTAACCCTAAGTTCACACCATTCCAGATAGCTTAATTAGCTTGAATAAGAATATGTAAGAATTTGTAATCAGTGATTCACTTAATTACTTGAAATCAAGATCGATAAATACATACCTTTCTGGCTAGTGTACACTATATATAATTTTATATGAAAAAAAAGTGAATTAATTTAGGATGGATGGTGACCAAGTCTGAGCTCCAAGTCCACTTCACCATCTTCCTCAGTTTCTGATGACCTATCGCCATTAACATCTACATGAGTCGGACCAATTTGGAGAGTCAAATCAGCACTGATCAGAAACTCATCCTGGTTCTTCACATTCAAGGACTGAGAGTACCACCTAGGGTTAAGAAACTCGTATTCAGAGCAACAAGAAGATGATGGGTTTCTAGGGTTCATAACATGCAAGTTCTTCGGAGCCTCGAAAATGGAACTGTAATACCTGAGAAACTCATGACCATGGGACTGATCTTTGTTTATTATGGATCTTGAGATTGTCTCCTCTTCTTGCTTCGCCTTCTTGTTCGCGACGACTCTGTGTTTTCTGTGAATGTTCATGTGGCCTCCTAAAGCCTGTGCGTTCGTGAAGCCTTGCTTGCAGAATGTGCAGCCATAGTAAGAGCGTTTGGTTGAGCCTTTCAAGACATATTCCTCGACCTTTTCTTCTTCTTCTTGATGATGATGATCAGGAACAGTGTCTTCCATGGAAGTCGTCTCTGATATATGATGAGATTTCTGGTTGTTCTTTTAGAGAAAAATGAGGAAGAAAGTAGTTGCTTGTAGGGTTTTATAGAGTATATATGTAGAGAGGACAATTAATGAAAGAAAGGTATTAGATGGAGACAAGTAGAAAATTGTGAGGACTAATTTATTACTATATTTTTGGCCTTTTTCTATGAGATTTTTCATATACAGCCGGCACCCTAGTGGGTCCATCCATCCTATGGTTTTTTTTTTCCGTATAAATGGTTTTTTATTGATTTTTTATTTTTGCATACGATCGTGATCAATAACGTTTGTCATTCCAATTTAGAATTAATTTAAGAAACTAGTACTGTACTCTATCAATTATCTAATTTAAATTTTGATGGTTTATATTTCAATTTTTTATTAAGATTATCATTATTTTTAAGTTGATAGTTAATATATCATTCTTATTTATAAGTTTATGTGAAACTAAAAAAAAAAAATCTAGACCATTTATTTTTATTTGATTTGAATCATAGATTAAAACCATGCTTAACCAACAATAATTGGTACAATTGGTTCAAGTGGTTTAGCACCTTATCTCTTTAAACAAAATCTCGAATTTAAATTTAGTGAATATATAAAATTGCTGCTAAGAGTGTTTTACATCCATGTGTCCAACTCAGTTGGACTTAAAATCAAACCGAATGCATCATTCGAAAACTAAATTTTATTTCGGCCCCAACAAAAAAAAAGACAATACTTACATCTCCATAAATGAACACAAAATTCAATTATTACGTGTAATTTGTAATGCTATGTACAAAAAAATTATTATTATTGTTGATTATTATTTTAATTAATTCTCACTCACTTGATATTTGATATCAAAGGAGTTGCTTATATATTTAAAAAAAATTAATATATGCTTATGTTGCTTTCACTAAGCTTCTTAATTTCATGACGTTGTTGTTTCTATATATGTACAATCATATCGTCTGAAACTCTCATCATAGCCACCTCAACGTGACTAATTCTCGTGAAGAATTAACTTGCTCAATGCGTAAGAGTTAACTATTTCACAGCGAACATATTCTGACTTCCTTTTGCCATTTTTAACAAATTTGTTTCCTGTAATTCTCATTATTCCCCAAGTAAAAGCAAGAAAAAGAAAAATGGAAAACCGCGTGACGATTATTCTATCTTCTTCAGTTCTTCATAATTATATTTAGGGCTTATTTATTCATTTTTGTGGATATTTAGTTTGTAGTTTTATTCACAAGAGATGTGCCCATATATACATATGAGTTCTGCTTTTGAATGTGAAAATGTTCATGTGAACTTACATTTTTGTATGAAAACGCGTAGGAATATCTCTAAAAGTCTTTTTCAAAACCCTAGAAATGACTCTCTCTTACATGCTAAAATTAGGTTTTGCGAGTTATTTGAAAAGATGTGAACTAGCTTCATTTCATTAAGCCCGTAGTACAGTAAAGCTAGGGCGTACTTTGTTAGATCTAACCCTAATAATTAATTTGATAATTTAATGAGATCATGTAATATTTACTTAATTACATATATATAAATCTTAATCCATATGTAAATTAAATTAAATTGACCGAAGTGATTGACTTGATGCCTCACTAAGGCCAAGTACGAGGGACTTGCGTCCCCTTTAAGTAATTGTGGGTAAACCCTGTGAATGAGAAAAAAAAATTCAGAGAGTTATACTTTATTTGGACATGACTAAATATGAATTAGTCAGTCATATCAAATGTTAGAAAAATGGAGAACAATGAAAAACAAAATGGGGGAAAGAATCAACATTCTTCTCTTTGATCTCTGAAACAGAACTAGATTCATTTACTAGAGTTTGTGGGTAAAAAGGTCTATATGAATATTCTTGGTCAATATTCTCATCACTTTAACATCAAATATCAGATAATTATATTAAAAAAAGTGTATTTAGGCAAAAAAAAAAAGTTTAAAAAGCATATTCCTTAAAAGACTAGGTCAATATTAATATTGAATTATGGTCATATATATTTGCTAACGCTGAAATGGAATCCATTGGAAATAATACTATTTAGCATATCTATATTAATGAACATGATTTGTATGATCAGATCAACATGAATAATTTGATGGTAACCCATTAATTATTCTAAAGGGAAATCACTGCCATGCACACCATATGTCTTCTTCTTCACTACTAGTTGCTTAGCTGGTTCCTACTGGATTTGCAGGCGCCCTAAATGGCCATTTCATCCTGGTACGTGCCATATCATACAATATATATTACTTTTATTTTAGTTTTTTTCCTTCTCATATACTATATATTACTTTTATTTTAGTTTTTTTATCAAGTCTCTGAAATAATGATATCAAGGCTTGCTCACAGCAGGAGCTTGTTAATTAATTAATAAGGATGATGCAAAAAAAAAAAAAAAGAAGTTGGAGAATATAACTAATATTAGAATGAGAATGGGAATCACTACGCCAAAAATGGGTTTTCTTGACCCATAAAAGTTGGCGGTTATACAAGCAAAGAAAAGTGAAGTGGAGAAACAATGTTTCCTTTGTGGTTATGTGAAAAATCACAAAGGACCTTTGATAGTTTTCTTCGTGGTTCCTTATACAACTGTATAAAGAAAACTATAATATTTTATTTTATAAGAAACACACAACATGAATTACTATTCTTAACTATTGATTAAAAAAAAGATTAACGGTGACAAAAAGATTTCCTATTCTCCTTGAACTTTAGTTGATATTTAATTTTGGTTTATTTTCTCTCTCTCACATTTGATCCTCTTATTCTCAATCCATCAATCTCATTCAAAAACTCCATCTCTTCTTTTCCTTCTATCTCATTCTCTAATCTCTAGTCAAATTCTCCATGTGTTTCAGTGAGGAGGGAGAGCGAACTGGTGTTACAAAGTTTCGTTCTCTTGATGGTGACGGTAGATTTGATGAGTTCTCCCAATGGTGATTACAATGGATCTATTGGGTTCGCTTGATGGCGATGGTGAATCTAGATGAACGGACGAACAAGAATCCGGTAAGAATGATAAATTTTTTTATGAATTGAAGTTTGATAATGATTTACTTAGATTTAGAATCTCAACGGCAACAGCAGTGGATTTGATTTTGATTTTGATTTTGATTCTGATGTGTGATAGGTGGATCTTGCAACACTTGATGGTTCTCTACCTTAATCATGTCATTGCTGATTCCAAATAGGCTCTTTTCTTCAATATGAAGTTAATCTATTTTTCTTATTATTGGTTTCTTGTATAGTAACCACATACTCACTACCTCCAGATTGAGTGTGAATTTAGGTGGAGTTTTTTCTTTTTCCTTTTTTGTTAATTTCATATCATGAATTAGTTGGAGATAATGTACTTGAGTTTGAGCAATTTGTATATATCACTTTTTTTGTGGATTGGAAATAATTATTAGTATTCATTTCTCATTCTTGCTCATTTGATTCATGCTAGAATTGCAATTGCAAATAATTTTTTTTAATAAAAGAGCCATTTGTTGGCTGTTTTACACAACAACCGACAACAAATGGTTTATTCTTTTTTTTTTTAAATTGACTTTCCAAAGGGAAATGGATTTTTGTTTGTGGTTATCAACTGCAAACAAATTTTCGTTAGTGTTCAAATCCTTTGTGGTTAAAAACGGCAAAGGAATGTTAAAAATAATCGTGAAGGAAAGATATTTTTGGCGTAGTGAATCGTGTTATCTAGAAATGAGTAGTGTTTAAATATTAATGCCCATAGATTTCTAAAGAAATTATTAAGTCACTGCAAGCTTGCACTATGAGTGAGTAAATTAAAATTAAAATATACATATACAAATATTTCTTAAAATAAAAAAACCTAGGTTTTAAATAAAGTGTGCTGCAGCTTTCTATATATATATATGTATATTATATTAAAAAATTGATGAGATATATATTTTGAAGAGATTTATGTAATTTATTCTATATTATTGTACCTTCAAACTTAAGATATAAATAGCTCAAACACCCATATGTTTTATCGTCCACTCTTGATTTCTATATATTTCTTGTCACCTAGTAATCAAAATTCGCACTTATTTTTTTTGTAACAATCAAAATTTGGACATAAATTAAAATGGCACAAAGAAGTTTTTTTTTTAAAATCAGTATATCATCATATAAAATATAAAATTTATATGAAATTGCTCTATTTGTAATTATGAATAGTGCAATTCATCTCTAATAATGTGCATAATACATGGAGTTCACATATGGTTTGGACAAAATAATTGATCTAGCCAATTATAAGAGGGCAAGAAGTTTGGAAAATTTCAAAATTAAATTTATATTAACAATAATGGCCCGCTCAAATTTGACCCAAAAAGTCTAAAAGATGGTTCACTAAAAAAGCCTAAGGGTCTATTTAAGGCCCATAGAGTGGGAATGAGCTCTCCATTCCTATATAATGTATGTTTGGTTTGCCTTTTATCTTAGCATCCCTATTCCACAGAAAAATGTGAGTAATGGTAATTCCCACATGTTGAAATCCTTATTTGGATTAAAATACTCTTCTCAATCCTCTAACTTTGAGTTTTGCTGTCCTCAAATCCCCCAATCATTTAATTGCTTTTTCTTAACGAGAAAACTTATATATATTTTTTTATGTATACTTTTTGTATTTATTTCCAATTAAAATTTGATATATAGATTTTTTTAAGATATCACAAATCTAATCATAAACCATATGCTTAACGGTCTTAACTTGTAAAGTATTTTGGTAAAAAAATTTCAAAATTCCCAATTCTAATTCCTAAAGCACGGTGAACGAATTCCTCCAACGCTCCATCAATTGTGGACCTCCAAAGCTCATTATTTTTGGAGACATTTATGTCCCCAATCTACAATAAACGTTCTCGTACGAATCCTCCATTTTTGATGTCTTGTCCACTTTCTTCATTTTTTCTTCCGCTTCTCACCAACGGGTCCTTCTTATCCTTATTCACAATCACAGCCCCCCAATATCCATCCCTTCATCCGCGTCTTCGATCCTTCCTCCATGGACCCTCCTTCCGTCGCCTTCCCTCCATCCATCGCCTTTCTACTCATCGAACTCGAAAATCTTCTGTACCAAAGTTATTTTGCATTTAATTTTCTTTTTAAATTTAACAAATTAACACCTTTAACACCGTTATAGTTAATGACTAGATATGTGATGTGTTAAAAAATCTAAATATCAAATTTTAATTGGAAAATAATACAAAAACATATAAAGAAAATTAGAAAAGTTTTCTCCTTTTCTAAACTAGTCAGTGTTCACTGTACTTCAATAACCTACTGAGAATGAATTTCATCCCAACATTTTTAATAGCATACCAAAAAACTTATAGTGATCAATATTTCATTACATTTCATTCCCTAATTCCATTTTATTCCATAATCATTATTTTTATGAACCAAATGGGCCCTAAAAGATTTTCACTTAAATGTGCCCAAGGAGTGCCCAAAATTTCAACTAGAAAACTTAGCAAAGATTGCCACGAAAGTTGATTAAAGAGACGACTTATATCTCTGAATGTAAGTTTGAATCCTACTGTCAAAGTGAAGAACCTGCTTGGTAGGCAATTTGTCCTCAAGACTCAACTCATCACCTAAACTCTTTTTGTATTAAAAGGTGTTATAAAAGATCAATCAGTACGGCACTTTTTTGGTACAATCATTATGGCACATTTATTTTTAGTCAATGTATAAATATATATCAAGATTAACTTAGATAACGGAAAAAATTTAGGGAGTGATTTAAAAACTTGTAAATTATAAGGATTTAATTGAAAATTAGGGTAAACTATGTGGCATACCAATATAAGTATTTTTATGAAAAAATATCATTAATATATCCTTAGTATCAATATTAATATCTATATATTAAATAAAATTTATAGCAATTAATATAGAATATAAAATCTATAACAAACCATTGGATAAAAAAAAAATCTATAACAAACCATACTATATAAGCACATGCAGCTTATTTATAGCAATTGTAACGAAGTCACAGCACAAGAGAGTATATGATGAAAGATTTAGGCTATGTTTAGTTTTGGGCCAAACTTCTGTCGGAGTGAACACTCACTCCAAGACTCATGCTTTTTCATTTTTCATGCATTGGAACATGTGCAAAAGGAGAAGCAAACACACACTTACAAAATCCTTACTAGGAGAGCAAATCCTAAATGGATAATAATAACCAAGACAACAAACGAAGGAACAACAGAAGAAGGAACACGTCCCTTGTCCTTCCTTATGACCAAACCTTCAATGACAGGATAGTTCACAACGATCACATAACCGGAAATCAAAATCTGTACGAACATCTCTCCCCAATTTCCCAGACGAACAACCCTAAAGACTCCTCCGACGAAGCAGGAAACGTTGATCGACAGAAATGAAAGCATTGGGACGAGAAACATGTGGGAGGTTCTGAAATCGAACATGTCCATTTGGTACAACTTTGTCTGTTCTTCGTCTTCTACTTTGTTGGTGGGCAAGAAGGTTGCTTGTCTCACACCAAGTTTGTTTAGGACAGCGCCCAAAAATCCATAAAGATGGCATGTGGTTGATCTGATCATCCATATTCTTTGCTCGTTTAACCATTTCTGGAATGACCCTCCTGTTGTGAGGACTTCTTGTAACTGCTTGCATAGTGATGATAGAAAGATGAATGAAAAGAGGAAGAAATATGGATCCGAGACCTGTTACACCAGAAAATAAAAAATAAATAAATAAAAGTTTGTAATAATATAAATCATATAGGAAGCCAATTTTAAAAAATGACTTATAAATAATGTTATGATGTTTCTTATATAGCTTATCTTAGCCTCTATGTTTTGTCTACTTGTACATTTCCATGAATTACACGGATAAAAAATCTAGTTACTTTGTTTACTTTATTTTCAAAATAAATATAGATATTTGCTAAAAGAAAAAAAAATGCACTGACAAATAAAACAATTACATAGACTTAAATTATATTTTCAAATTAAATCTTAGACAAATCTTAAAATAACAACTTCCATCCCTTATTTTTGCTGAAATTACACATATAATTTCTAGTTACTTTCAAAACACACACAGGTTTTTTTTTTTTTTTAAGAACAGAGTAAGTGATACTAATCTCTCTTAAATTTTGTTGAGATTATGCAAACATCCCTCCTATTTTCAAAATTTACCCAAATCTCTCCTAAAAAAGAATAAATTAAACAAAACTTAAAACTGTTGAGAGTTTTGCTAAATTGACACAAACTTCTCTTCTATTTTCCTGGGAGGTTTGTATATATTTTGAAAATAAAGAAAATGTGTAATTTTGACAAAATTGAAGAGAAGTCAACATAATTTGACTTTTGTTCTATGAGAGGTCTGTACAAGTTTTAAAAATAGAGAATATATAGATATGTGTAATTTAAAAAAAAATTCAAGAAAAATTTGTACCCATTTTAAGACTAAAAGACTACGTACTTTTATCAAAATTCAGGGAAATTTCATGCAATTCACTAAAAAATTTAAGACATGCTAAAATGTTTAAGACAATTAATGATAGTTGCTTGTCGTCGTTACCTTGGGATACAAGGGGATTCCATGTAGTAGACAAAGCTGAGGAATGGTAGCAAAACAACAAAGGGGAACGCAATAAAGAGGGAAGATTGTGAGTTCTGCAAAACACAAACTCTGAAGAAGAGACATCCTGAAAGGGCCACATATAAGAGGAGAAAACCTGCTTAACCCAATTCCTAACAATCCAGAGCTCCATCTTGTTCCTTGAATAAGCAAATCATTTAAATTTGTAGTTGCAGTTCCCAGAAATTGTGGCTTGGAAGGATCACATAAAGTTGATTGCCAGCCATTGCAATTCAAGAAGAAACCAGTGAGGACATCTTCAACTACACTTGCATACAAGAAACCAACCTACAAGCAAGTGAAAAACTTCTGCAATTCAATTCCATCTAGTCAGGTCTCTAATGGAGAAAGTGTCTTCCCATGTGTTTTGTTATCATCAGATACTGAAAATAGTAAATTATACAAAGTTTTTTTTTTGTTTGAAATTTATCTAAATTATATACCCATTCTTTCTATCTTCAAAACTAATACAAATTAAACTCCTTCTGAGCTTTACAAATATTACACATTTGTCATATTTATTTTTAAAACTTATATTTCATAAAATAAAAAATAAATTATACAGATCTTTCTTAAATTTTAATTGTTAAAATTAAGAAATCTTTCCTCCCTCTATTTTTAAAAATACCAAACTCTCTTGAAATTCAACAAAACTTGAGGATTCTGAATATTTTACCATTATGTTTTTATTGGATGTGTGAAGGTTTCGTGGTAAAAGGGATGTTTATGTAATTTACTGTTTATTTTTAAAAGATCTTTGTGTAAGTTTTGTGATATAAGAGAATCTTCTATAATTTTAGCATAACTAAAATCAATGTAATTCACTTTTTACTTCTAGAAAAGATTTGTATAAATTTTAAAATAAAAGACAAATATATGTGGTGTACTATAAAATTTTTATAAAACCCAAAGAAATTGGTAAAATTTATACTAGTATAATTTTTTTTTTTTCAGATACTAGAGCTATGTTATTGAAACATGGAGTAACATGCTATGTACCTCTTGACCCCACTTGGTACCATTTTCATAGTCACAGGAGGCCAACAGCTTAATCTCTTGCTCTTGCAATGCCTGCATACCACTCACCAAATGAGGTGTGTAGTTTTTGTTTAGGGATTTGATGAATTCATTGGATGAGCCAACTTGTTGTTGCAGTTGAACAACCTCCATGTCTAGCATTTAACGCAAGGTCAAATGTTTAAGAACTTCTACCTTAATAGGAAGAGAAGCATGCAATCTCAGCAATTAAATATATTTTTTGCCACTTTTCAAATTTTGAATTCCCTCAAATAAAACTTTGGGGAAGGACCAAAAGAAAGACTAAATAATAAAAGTCCAAACCATTTCAAGACAACATTGAATTTGAGATGATGAAAAAAAGCAAGCATCAATTTTAGGGATTAATTTTATACTAGACTTTTGCAATTTTGCACTTAGTTGTGTAGATTTTTACATTGATCATTTGGACTTTTAACATGGGATAATTCAATTAAACAACAAAGCAAGTGTTAATTTCGGTGCTTTTATACTAAACTTTCATAATTTTATGCTCAGTAGTGTAGACTTTTTCATTAGTCTTTTGAGATTTAACACGGAATAATTCAACTAAGTTTGATATTGTGTGAATTATTGTTTTTGAACTGGATATTAAACCCGCAACCCGGAGTAGCTTGGTATTTTCTAACCCAATAGGATTTGGGGCGGGGCGGGACGGTTTTATCCAGCCTATAGGGTCATACTCATCCCTAATTATGCTAATGCGACCGTAGTCCCTTCCACGAAAATCAATGCCAGCTGGTTCTATACATTTTATCTTTAATATTAATATTAATGCTCCAAATAAATAAATATATATACACACACACACACCTTTAAACTTGTAATTTCCACATAGTACTGAAGCCCTTTTAGCATAAAAACAAGTGCCAGACAACACTGGTCCTTGAAGGCCATCCATTCCTTGCCATAGAACCTAATCAAACTTGCCCATAAAGATTAACTCAGCATATGAAGCAATAATGCTTATCATTAATTTGAAGATACACACACACACACACAGGGTTCTGATATGTGCTTAACTTTAAATGCAGATCTGAACTGACAGTCATAGATATCGTTCTTGGTGATATTGCCAAATTTGAGAGGGAACTGAACGAAGGCTAGAGATGGAGATAGCTTGGGATCAAGATGGAAACACAGTGCTTGCTTCGCTGAAGTAGGATCATTGCACATCATGTCACAGTCTAGTACCAGAAAGTGTGGAGCATTGCTCATCACACCAGATACTCTAAGCTGCATCGATATTATCACAAATTATTACTGTCAGATTTGTAAGTTGAGGATGGGTGTGTGTGTGTGTTTGGGTCAAAATAAGTAAGGAGTTAAATGCTTTGATCTTGTCTTCTGACAGAATTAGATTAGAGAAGAGGTATATAAATTAAAAAGGAGTCATAGATAGTGCTTTAATATTTTGAATCAAGATGTAGTTTGAGTATTCTCTTTAATTTTCTATATAGAAAGAGAATGACATAGGTACTATACTTATCTTTATAGAGTTGCACATTTAAACCAGGAAACCAACAAACCTGATCTGACTCGATGAGATCCCGATTCAATATGAACTTGGTCATAGCAACCCAGAACTAAAACTCGATGTTCGGGCCGTGCTAGTTCCCAGGTATATGTGTTCGGGTCAAAAGAGTGAGATTGTGAGGTCATGCCTTATATTGCATAGAATTGGATTGGAGAAGAGTTAACTCCTTAAAATTCTAATTCAAGAATTAATTTAAATTTATTTTTATATTTCCTTTCTGAGAGTCCAATGAAAAAGAAGGTCTAATAAAAAAGTCACAGGGTACCACATATCAGTGGTAATAGCACTGAGATTTGGTAGGGGCGGGTATGAAGATGATAGATCAAATAGTTAGAAGCTCATTTGAAACAGAGAACTCTGTTTGGTGTAGATATGCAAAAATGGAGTCCTGTGAATCAATTTCATCAATTAAAATTGAATCATTTATGGAATTTAGAACGATACCAAGACATTGAGGGCTCCAGCCTTGAAATGGTGAGGATGAGAAGTCCTTTTCTCTCTGGAAACATACACCAGAACAGGCAATTTCACTTTCTCATATTCCTCCTCTGCAATATTTTCTTGCATCACCTGTCTCATCAATCTCTTCTTTAATCACACTTAATAAGGCTAATCTAAGTCCAAAATCATATTTTAATTTATAAAACATTAATTATACCTCAATCATAGAGGGGTGATCTTGACTATTGCCCGACATGTCCCTCTCTTCTCTAGCTCTCATTATCTCTTCTTTAAAAGCCTTGTATTTTTCCTGCCACCCAATTACAAGTTTGAATATTCAAAGTTATAAAGGGTAGTGGAGTGGGTGAAAAAACGAAAAAATAAAAGGTACTGGCAAAAAACAAAAAGAAAAAGTTACAAAGGGTACAACTTAGAGGTTCCACTTCTGATTAAGCTCATAAATCAACAATAACTTTTGAAATTAAAATAAAAAAGAAAAGAAAAGAAAAGTAGCCTACTACCCGTGCAACATTCAATAAGTTTTCAACAATAATGTAAAATATCATAAATTATATTAAAAATAAAAATAAAAATTTCAAATGAAAATCATTCAGATCAAAATATATGAATAGATATCATCAAATAAAGATGAGGATCCAAATTATTATACATCAATTAATAATAAATTTAAATAATTACAACTTTTAAAAAATTTTACAAACTTTATAAAATTTAGATCCTTAGATCTAATATTCTCAACTTAATTATCATAATTAAATATCAAATACAGGGTCAATTAACCAACCATGATCTTCTGCTTTTGTGCAATAAACTCATCATCTTTCCCGTCACCATCGTCATCTTCATCGTCAATCTCAGAACCTGAAAAGTAAACCTTAGGGCAACAGCTTTTCACTCTGTATCTTCTGCAGAAGGGAAGCCACCACCTTGCGAACTTCCAAGCTGCCCTCATTCCAGTTAAAGTCTCCGGCGACCCACCGTCATCCGACACATAAACATGAAGCTTATCCGGTGGGTAATCGAGTGCCATGGCGGACAACACAGTGTTCATTACTTGCTCAGTGGGCTCCTTCCTTGGGTCTGTTGTACAAATGAAGACATCCAGAGAAGGAAGCTTGTCGTCCTCCGGTAATCTTTCCGGGAACACAGTCCGGACGACGGGACGCCAGCCGTAGGCTATGCCGAGAAACCAAATGAAAGAGAGGATGGCTTCTGAAGCGAAGATGAGAAGGAAGGACAAGAAGGGGATGGTGCTGGTGGTTTCATGGAAGAAGAAGGAGGCTCTGTAATAGAATAAGAAAGCTAAAGATGTGGAATGGAGGAGTGCGTGTAGTCTGTTGATGAAAGCTTGAAGCTTCTGGACAAGGCAGAGGTTGAGAGGAAGAGAGTCGTCCATTTGGATGGTACTATGATGTCAAGTATGTGGTTTCTCGAGTCTAGTCTATGTTATATCAATAGATATCCATTCATACATATAATTTTTCCCCGTTTTTTAAAACAAAGTGCTTTTTAGGGTGTGTTTAGGATAGGGGTGTGCATGGCCGGCTGGCCGGCCAGTTCGGGTCCGGGTTTGTCCCAACCTGCGGACTGGCCCGGGAGTGTGTTTGGGGATATCGGGTTTGGTCAGGCTGGGTCATCGAGTTTCTCAGGTTAAGGGAAAAAATCGGCTAAGAACATAAAAGAAGGAGAAGATAAAGAACTGTAAAAAATAAACCAAAAAATTGCAGAACCAATAAGAAATATAGATTTGGAAGATGAAAAACAGAGATCAAGGGTATGTAGTATTTTCTGTTTTATTGTTCTGAGAACAGTTTCGTAAAACTGTTTTTGAGAATAAGTTTTGAAAACAAGAAAATAAAAAAATTTGTTTGAGTAATTGTTCTCAAATCATAACCAGTGAATGATAAATGAGTTATTTAAAATTTATAACTTTACCATTAATGGGGTGGATGTTTCTCACATTTTCTTGTATTTTCCAGAACAAAAACTATAAAACACCTTAAAGGTGTTCTGAGTTTTCTGTCATTTCCAGAACAGTTTCTAAAAGACAGGTTTACCAAACAAGTTTTTTGAGTTTTCTATTTCCGAAAACAGAAAAACTATTTTTAGAAACAGAATCAAACAGCCCAATATTTCAAGCTTGTTCTAAAATTTCATAAGCTAGCACCAAAAAAAAAAAACTAACAACACAAGAAAGCTTCGATGGGCAACGTATCTCCAGCTTCCTCTTCCTCGTTTTTTGTTAAAGCTCCATCTCTTCCTTCCTCACTCATATCTGATAACAAATTAGTGGACCAGAGAAGCAAGTCGACAAAGATGCAAGATCTAAGGAGGTAGATGAAGGGTAAGACAGTGAATATATTAGAGAGGGGATAGTGATAGCGTGAAGCTAGATCTGACAAGGGAAGACGGTTAAGATGGAGGAAGAGGCATAAAAGAAAAGATGGTGAAAATGGTGAAGAGAGGCAGTTTGAAGATAAGGAAAAGCCATAAGAGAAATGAGTTTAAGGGAATAAAAATATCTATCTAATTATATATAATTAAAAAAAATAAAAAAATAAACAAGAGAGACATACGGGCCAGTCCGGATATTTCATAACTGGCTGCTTGCCCCGCAACCTGAATCGGCCTGAAAATTTCAAACCCAATGGACATTGGGACGGATCAGGTTAATCGGGTTGCGGGCCTCATGCTCACCCCTAGTTTAGGAGTTTACAATTAATGAAATGAAATAATCATTTTTTTATAATAAAAATAAAATAATCATTAATGGAATTATGTGAAACGAAATGGAGTAGAGTGAAATAGAATATAATATTTTATTGTTTGGAAAATTTATAGAAGGAAGTGTTAGCAAGGCAGACTTCCCAAGAGGGGGGTGAATTGGGAAGATTGAAATTTTTCTGCACAAAGTGAAGCAAGTGAAGATATCACAGTATAATGAAAATAACGTGTGAAACAGAGCAAGCTGAAAAGTAGAGATAAGAAGAAGAAAACTCAGTGATTTATCCTGGTTCGGTCTATCCACTTGACCTACATCCAGTCCTCAAGACACCTCTTGAGATTTGTCCACTATACAGCAAGAATTTCAACGGGCTTCTTGCTAAGGCCACAGTACACGAGTATGCTCTGTTTCTGAGCTCTCTCAAACTCTCCAAGCACTTTCACTATGTGCTTCCCAATCCCCTTGTGAATACCCCTCACAAGTAAATCTATCTCCCAGATGAAGAATAGATTGATTACAATGAAATAACTCTCTTGAAAAGAGTAGATATGAAAGTTTAAGTACTAGTATAGAAGTTGAGAGGGTAAAAGCTTTTTGAAGAAGATTCAACAGAAATTCGGTATATATATGTTTGATTCGTTACCCACAACTTCAAATGATGTTGTATTTATAGATTTAGGTCTCAAATATCCGTTAGAGACTAAATCTATTCGTTGGGAAAGTTATCCAACGGTTACTCTGAAAAACTATCCGTTTACCAACCGCATTTAATGTTTCTGACATACTGAAATTCGAATTTTGGTTGGTCAACAGACGAATTTCGAAGGAACCGAAGGTTGAAGCTTCCAACGTTAAAATACGAAGTTCGTCTGTCCATAGAGTGAAATTTGAATTTTGAAACTTATAGAGTATTTTCTCAATGTGACATACGAATTTTCAAGAAGAAAGTTTTTCTGTAAATCGTGAACAGTGTTTTTAATTTTCTACAGTACCCTCGAAATTCGAATTTTGGATGCCCAAAATTCGTCTGTCCATTGAACGTTCAAAGAGGCACAGCAGTTCACTTTCTTTGAAATTCGAATTTTGACGTAGTGAAATTCGTCTGTGAGAGATCAATTTTGAGACTTAATTTCCTTTTGATTTCAGATGAACTCTATCATAGTTTCAGACGAATTTCTTTGGTTTTCACAAGTTGTGTTTTGTCTGAAATTCGAATTTTGAAACTGCAAAGTTCGTCTGTCCAAAAAGGCTTCTTTCAGACTTATATGAAAATTCGAATGTTGCAAAGTCAAAGTTCGTCTGTCAGAGAGCATTTTTCAAACTCAATTTCTTCTTAATTTCAGATGAACTTTAACATAGCTTCAGACGAATTTCTTTGGTTTTCACAAATTGCATTTTGTCTGAAATTCAAATTTTGAAACTGTAAAGTTCGTCTGTCCAAAAAGACCTCTTTCAGACTAGATGAAAATTCGAATTTTGAAAAATCAAAATTCGTCTGATAGAGAGACATCTCTTCAGACTTGTTCAGTTTAATCTTGAAATTCGAATGTCCTAAGGCAAAGTTCGAATTTCCAACTTGACAGTTTAGTTTGAACTTTCAACTTTCGTCTATTTGTGGGTATTTTCCAAATATTTCAAGATTGAACATGAAATCAAAGTTTGAAAATATCTTTTCTTCAAATCAAAATCTTTTACCCAATCATAACAAGAACTAAGACTCTACAAAAAATCTACCAGCAAATACTCATAAAATCTTCACTTGAGATAGCTTTGATCTCCTTTGATATCTTCAATCCAAGCTTTTGAGTGTTGGTTTAGAATCATCAAAACTCTTGTTTCAACATTCTCCCCCTTTTTGATGATGACAAAACAACTCACAAACTGGATTAGTACTTGGGTTTGCTTTTACAAGCTCCCCCTCAACATATGCATAAGATATTAAATCAACAGATTAAGTGAAGAGATTTAAGGCACAAAAAAATATTGCAACAAAGAGATCCATTCATTTAATCAAGAGTTGCTTGTACAGAAACAAATTAATCAAAGTTCAAACACAAAATATAAAACAAAAAAACACAAAATACAACAAGAGGACTCAAGCCTAATTTCTAAGCAATTCTACAATTATTTCTTCTTGGACTTGGTCTTCTTGCTGTAGGATTTCCCTTTCCCTTTCCCAGATTGCTCAGCAGAAGGCTTTCCAGTTTGCCCAGACTTCTCCCCCTTTTTGGCATCATCAGGAAGGCCAACAAAATCAGCTGGAGGAGGAATCTGAGAGACAGGAATAGCACGAAGTGGCACAGGCGCAAAGGGAATATCAGGCTGAACTGGTGCAGGAGGCTCAGCAGTCTCAGGACTAGATTCTTCATCTTCATCATCATCAGAGACCACAAGCAGCTCTTGCATTTCCTGTCTGGATAGAGCTAGCCGAGCTCTCTGTTCCTCTGACAGCCCATAAGCAGCAAGAGAAGGAGAGGCTGGTTCAGGAGGAGGAAACATTTCTTCAAGCCTTCTCCTTTGAGCTAGCAGAAGGGCATTGTGAGCAATAGCGGCAAAGTCAATAACAGGCACAATGCTCCTTTCCTCATTGAGTGCAGCTTGCAGCAATGGTGAAGCAGAAATGGATGCTACTAGCTGCTCAACTTGCTCAGACTCTTAGGTGGAAAGGATAGAGTCCTGAGCAACTGCTTCACTCTGCTCAATTGGGCTTGTTTCCTGCAGACCCTCTTCCTCCATGCCATAGTCCAAAGGGTGAACCAGGACTTACCTCATTGCTGGAGGCCTTTGGCGTGCCAGTTGGTTCAGTCTCTTGCATACCAACACCAGGGATAGGATAATCCAGCTCAAAAGGACTTGGAGGCACAGGAGATGGAGACAGAGTAGGCTCAGGGATACCAGGCTGAGGTGGAGCTGAAGTGGTAAGAATTGCATTTCTAATCTCTTCATAGGCATCAGCCACCACCTTCATATTCACAACCAACTGATGGATCTGATCTTGTAGATGAGCAAATTTGGTGTTTTGCTCATCCCTAATGCTGAGAATGAGTGTTGACAGACTGTCAAACAACTCAGTGATCTTTGTTGGCTTGACCCATGAGGAGAGAGTGAAAGGAAGGTGAGTAGGCCTGGAGGGAGATGGAATAGGCTGAGAAGGCTGAGATACAGATCTGCTAGGGGCCTCAAAAGTGCCTTCTTGTTGGAGGGAAACATCAGCAATAAAGAATAAGTCTTCAGATTTTCCTGCTCCCTTTCCAACCCATCGTCCTTCATCCTTTTCAATCCCCATTCTTTGCAGTTCTTCCTCTTTGAATGCCTCAGTGAGTTTTCCTTTCCCCTTTTCAATGTGCTGAATCTTAGCATGCTGCAGGATTCTTGAAATAATTGCTGCATAGGGGAGTGTGGAATCCTTCCTCTGATCTCTTGCTTTTATCATTCACTGGAGAATGATATGACCCATATTGATCAGCTTCCCATGTATGATAGCAGTCATTACATGAGCCTCTGCCCTTGTTATCAAATTGAAGCTTCCACCTTTATTGAAAATGATCCTGGATACAATGTAGTGCAGAATCCTTACTTGTACACTTAGATCTGTGGGCTTCAACAGATTTATTGTGGGCCTATTCTCCCTTCTTCTGAACAAGGTGTCCAAGATAGTGCTCTCCTTGTAATATAGGAAGGGCTCTCCTTCTTCATCAGCTGTGCTAGCCTCATCCATATAACCAGAGGCTGTGATGTCAACTTTCAGCCCATCTTGACCTGGGATTTCCAACACCTCATTGAAGGTTTCATTAGCAAGCCAAATGGTCCTTGATCTCAAGGTGACCTCCCATTTCCTTTTCTTGCTGTTATATTTAAGAGAGGCATACCAAGTCTTCACTACCTCATCATCATATTTTTCAGCAATTTCCAACAGATTTCTATATTTTATCAACCATATTGCAGCATCAAAGTTGTTGGATATCAGAAATTGTTCCATATTTACACAGTGAGGCTTGATTACCTTTTTGTTGGAAAACTTGATAGTGTACTCTTCTTGAATCTCAGGAGTGCTCAACAGTGGTAGTGTAGTCAATTCGAACTCTCCAGATTCAGTACTGGAAGACGCAGAAGAGGCAACAACAGGGATAGAAGGTTCAGCACTTTTTGAAGAGGAAGGTCCAGTTTTCTGAGATTCTGCTTTGGATGAAGATTTCTGGCATTTAGACGGAGTAGCTTTACTGGGTTCGGCCTTTCTCTTAGATTTCTCTCCTTCCTTTGTAGCATATTGAGATTTGACATTCCTCTTTGGACGAGTCACAGCTTTTCCTGTTCCAGGAATTTTGACTCTTGCCATTTCTCGGTTGAATGATGCAGAATGTGGTTAAGGATAGGTTTATGGGATGCGATTGGAAGTTTAAATGGTGAAGAATGACGGTTTTTGGACAGGAGTTAAGAGGATTGAAGAGAGAATCAGAACAGACTTAGAGAGGTTACAAATAGGGTTGCGTCTGTTCTCTGGAGAACCGTCGGATTTAACGTATGTAACCGTCTGACAGACGAATTTTGAGGGGTCAAAATTTGAACTTCGGGCAGTTACAAGTTAAACCGTTCAGCAAAGCTTACTGACAGACAAATTTTCATCCGAAAGTTCGTCTGACAGTGGCTTGAAACAAGCAGTACTCGCACAACAAACGAATTTTGTTTCAACAAAGTTCGAATGTTGAAGTGAAAACAGCATCAGCAATCAAAACCACAACCAATAGACGAATTAAGCATGCAGAGCATCATCTTTCAAGCATTCATCATGAAGAACATAATTCAACAGACGAATTTTGAACTGTAAATTCGAATTTTTCATTTTTTGTAAAGGTTGTCCAACAGTCGTATGTCAAGAAGTGATAATTCGTATAACAGTGATGGACAACCATATCTTTGAAAATTTTGTTCTTGAAAATTCTAACTTCCATATTCAACAGATGAATTTCGAGGCATCAGTGAGAACTGTTCCAAAGTGTAACAGGTCGAAGTTCGTCTGTTGGTCACTTAAAATTCGAATGTTGACCACGTTGACCAGTATAAAAACACAGTTTTATGAAACAACATATATTTAACACCATTTCAAACATAAGCATCATCATTAAGAACTTACAGAATGGATCCAGAACATAGGTTTTTCGTTGTTTACTTTACTTTCTGGTTGTTCCATTTTGATATACTCAAATCTTCAAGAGTATAGCAGTTCAGTCTTGTGATGAGCACCTGCAACTTAAATTAAACACTCTCCGATGCTGAAGTTAGAATTGATTTTAAGATTTAAAACTCTAAAAAGAGAATTTCATAAGTATAACTTACAATTCATTGGGATTTACCATTCCTAATTCTCTCCTTATTTTGCAATGCCTGTCTTCTGATAGAGGTTTTGTGAGTATATCAGCAAGTTGATCCTCTGTTGGGATGTATTCCAGCTTAACTTCTCCTTTTAGAACGTGATCCCTTATGAAGTGATGCCTAACCTCAATATGTTTCGTCCTTGAGTGCATGACAGGATTCTTGGTAATGTTTATGGCACTTTGATTATCACACATGATTGGTATCTCTTTTATTTTAACCTTTAGATCTTCAAGCTGCTGTTTCATCCAGATGACTTGGGCACAACAGCTTTCAGCTGCAACATACTCAGCTTCTGCAGTGGATAAGGCCACACTGTTTTGCTTTTTGCTGAACCATGAAACCAGGGATCCTCCAAGAAACTGACAAGTTCCACTTGTGCTTTTTCTGTCAGTTTTGGATCCTGCAAAGTCAGCATCAGTGTATCCTTTGAGATCTTCTCCATTGCCTTTTGGATACCAAAGACCCATCTGTGATGTTCCAGTAAGATATCTAAAAATTCTTTTCACAGCTGTTGCATGGGTTTCTTTGGGGCATGATTGAAACCTTGCACACATGCAGACACTGAACATAATGTCAGGTCTGCTGGCAGTTAGGTACAGCAGGGATCCAATCATTCTTCTGTACTGAGTAATGTCAAACATCTTCCCATTTTCATCCATGTCCAGTTTGGTTGCAGTAGCCATAGGTGTTCCCATTGGCTTAGCATTCTCCATTCCAAACTTCTTTAACAGCTCTTTTAGATAATTGGATTGACTGAGAAAGATACCATCATTAAGCTGTCTGATTTGCAATCCAAGGAAGAAATTGAGTTCACCCATCATAGACATCTCGAATTCTCCCTGCATTAACTTAGAAAATTCCTTGCAAAGAGTTTCATTAGTAGCACCGAAAATAATATCATCAACATAGATTTGGACAATTAGTAAATCTTTATTCTCTTTCTTAGTAAATAAAGTTATGTCAACTTTGCCTCTGTTAAACCCTTTTTCAGTCAAAAAATTGCTCAATCTTTCATACCATGCTCCGGGAGCTTGTTTTAATTCATAAAGAGCTTTCTTCAGTTTATAGACATGGTTTGGTTTTGTAGAATCCTCAAAACCTGGAGGTTGATCTACATAAACCTCTTCCATGATATATCCATTCAGAATAGCACTCTTTACATCCATTTGATATAGCAAAATATTTTTCATGCATGCATAAGCTAGTAGAATTCTTATAGCTTCTAATCTGGCTACTGGTGCAAAGGATTCCTCAAAATCAATACCTTCTTCTTGATTATACCCTTTAGCAACTAATCTAGCTTTATTTCTGATTATAGTTCCAGATTCATCAAGTTTGTTTCTGAAAACCCATTTGGTACCAATAACAGGATGATTTTTGGGTCTTGGAACTAAATCTCAAACTTGATTTCTTTCAAATTGATTTAATTCATCTTGCATAGCCAAAATCCAGTAATCATCAGTTAAGGCTTCTTCAGTACATTTGGGTTCAATTTGAGAAATGAAAGCACAGTTGAGCATCTGTTCCCTTAACTGTTTTCTGGTTTTGACTTTCTCTTGAACATTCCCTATTACTTGATCAACAGGATGATTCCTTTGATATCTCCAAGCTCTAGGGAGTTCTTGAGATGTTTCTTCATTATTTTCATCAAACTCTTGCTCCTGAATATCTTCCTCTAGGTTAACAGATTCAGATATCTTTGGAGGTTCAGTTTTACTTTCATCAGAGATGCCCAGTTTTTCAAAATTGAAATCAAGATCATCCTCATTGGTAACATGTTTTGAAACAGTTTCATTTTCAATGAAAACCACATGCACGGATTCTTCTATTGCATTTGATCCTTTATTAAAAACTCTATAAGCCTTACTCCTACTAGAATAGCCTAGAAATATACCTTCATTGGATTTGGCATCAAATTTACCTAGGTTTTCTTTGCCATTGTTGTGAATGAAGCATTTGCACCCGAACACATGGAGGTGTTACAGATTTGGCTTTCTTCCCTTGTACAGCTCATATGGAGTCTTCCCAAGGATTGGTCTGATGTAGGCTTGGTTAATGATGTAACTTGCTGTATTTACAGCATCAGCCCAGAACACTTGAGAGAGCTCCTTCTCATTCAGCATAGCTCTAGCCATCTCTCCAATGGTTCTGTTCTTCCTTTCTACCACTCTATTTTGTTGAGGAGTTCTTGGTGCTGAGAAGTTGTGGTCAATCCCATGCTGATTGCAGTACTCCAGGAAGTATGCATTTTCAAATTCTCCTCCATGGTCTGACCTGATAGATACAATAGAAATACCTTTCTCATTTTGCACTTTCTTAGCTAAGGTTACAAATGCATCAAAGGTATCACTTTTAGAAGAAAGAAATAATGTCCAAGTAAATCTAGAATAATCATCAACAATTACAAGTACATACAGATTACCACCTAGACTCTTTACCCTAGAAGGTCCAATTAAGTCCATATGCAGCAATTCAAGTGGTCTCGTTGTGGTAACTATGTTTTTGGATTTGAAGGATGATTTAGTTTGTTTTCCTCTTAGGCACGCATCACATTCTTTATCCTTTTCAAAAGATATTTTTGGTAGACCAATTACTAGCTCATTTTTAATCAGTTTAGACAGCTGATTCATGTTCACATGAGCTAATCTTTTATGCCATAGCCAACTATCATTATTCTGACTGATTAAGCATACAGAATCTAAATGAGGAAGTTCATCAAGGTCAATAGTGTAGCAGTTACCATCCCTTTGAGCTTTGAGGATTACTCTGTGATCACTTTTCCTGATGACCAAGCAAAACTTTGAGTCAAACAGCACCCGGTTTCCTTTGTCACAAGTCTGACTCACGCTTAGTAAGTTGTGGTTGAGGCCAATCACAAACAGCACCTATTCAATGGATGTTTCAGGATTTTTGCCCACAATGCCAATACCAACAATTTTACCATATTGATCACCTCCAAAGGTCACCTTTCCTCCTTTCTTGTCTCTAAGGGTGATGAACTTCTCCTTGTCACCAGTCATGTGACTTGAGCAGGCACTGTCCATATACCATTTGTTGCTTTTCTTAGCTTTGAGACAGACCTGCAAAATAATGTTTATGATTTCCTTTTAGGTACCCAAATTTGCTTGGGTCCTTTTTGGTCAGTATATTTTTCCCTAGATGCAGATGCAACTTTGGGAACCCATCCAACTTTCCTGCCAAGTCCATTTTTCCTCAAATCACAAGAACTGGAAATATGTCCCTTTTTGTTACAGAAATGACAGGTAGTGAAAGGACTGCTAGATTGAGATGCAGGAAGAAAGCAGTGCAGATAATACTTTTGTCTAGCATGCCTTGGTTGATCATATGTTTCAATGTGAGGTGATGCATTAACTTTCTTTTTATTGTTCTTAGCATGCACAAAATGTTTCATATATGCATTTTGATTTTTCTTCCTAATCTTTTCCTTGACAGCACATGGGTCATAGCCAAGACCAGCTTTTCCTTGTGATATTCTTTGGCTCCCCATCAAGGCAAACAACATATCTTTACCTCTAGTGAGCCTAGACATGCTTTTGACTAAGTAATCATTAGTTTGTTTAAGTTCAGTGCATGAAGTACAACAAACAGATTCAGCAGTAGGTAAAGAAGTAATTTCAGAGATTGTGTTTTGAGATTCCAGCTTATTTATTTTCTTCTTTGCCAGTTTTAGTTCTTTAGCAACTTTAATGAAATCATCATGAAGCTCATGAAAAGCATCCAACAATTCAGAATAGGAAGGTTCAGATTCATATACCTCTTCATCCTGATCACTGCTGTATGAGGGTGTAGCTTCTTCAGAGACAAGTGCCATTAGACAAATGTTGGAAATCTCATCTTCATCTTCTTCTTCCTCATCTGAGCTGTTGCCCCATATGGATGAAATGTAGGCTTTCTTCTTTTTCCCTTTGTCAGCACCTTTCTTTTCTTTTTCTTGCTTCTTGAGGAATTGGGGGCAGTCCCATTTTATGTGTCCCTGCTTCTTGCACTCATAGCAAGTCACAGGTTCTTTTGCCTCTTTCTTGCTTTCCCCAGCAGCTACCTTCTTGAAGAATCTCTTGTTCTTCTTCTTGCTGTAGAATCTTCCAAATTTTCTGACCATCATAGCCAGGGTTTCCTCATCCAGCCTATCCTCTTCGTCAGATTCTTCTTCCTTTTCATCAGCAGCTTTGAGGGCAAGGCCTTTCTTCTTTCTGTCCATCCCAGCTTCCTTGAGAGCTTTGATTTTTCCTTCATACTCTTCAAGGCTGCCAAAGAGAGCTGTGACAGAGGCTATTGATTCTCCTCTGGCTTCTTCTATTGCTGTCACCTTGGGCTACCATTCCAGAGGGAGTGCTCTGAGAATTTTTCTTACTTTCTCTGATTGAGTGTATTCCTTTCCTAGGCTCTTTAGTTGATTCACAATGAGAATGAATCTCTTTTGGAGTTGTTTTATAGTTTCTCCTTCAGCCATCTTGAAGCTCTCATACTCTCCAATGCATGTGTTGAGTCTGTTCTCCCTGACCCCAGATGTCCCTTCATATGCAATCTGCAGAGTGTCCCACATTCCTTTTGCAGTGGTGCATTGTGAGACCCTGTAGAATTCGTCCTGGTTCAGGGCACTGACTAAACAATGCTTTTCTTTAAAATTCAGTAGGACTCTCCTCCTGTCTTCATCATTCCATTCTGCTTCCAGCTTCTCTTTGTATCTTCCATCTTCAGTTAGAGCCATTGGGACGAAATCTCCTTTATCAATGACTGACCAGATGTCAAGATCAATTGATTGGAGGTAGATCTGCATCCTCATCTTCCAGTACCCATAATGCTCTCCACTGAAGCCTGGTGGTCTGTTAGTGTTGTTCCCTTCAGGAAGTATACTCTCTCCAAAGCCAGCCATCTTTGTTCCCGGACTGTAAAATCCTTTGAATGGGAATCCGGGCTCTGATACCACTTGTTAGCAAGGCTGACTTCCCAAGAGGGGGGGTGAATTGGGAAGATTGAACTTTTTCTGCACAAAGTGAAGTAAGTGAAGATATCACAGTATAATGAAAACAACGTGTAAAACAGAGCAAGCTGAAAAGTAGAGATAAAGAGAAGAAAACTCAGTGATTTATTCTGGTTCGGTCTATCCACTTGACCTACATCCAGTCCCCAAGACACCTCTTGAGATTTGTCCACTATACAGCAAGAATTTCAACGGGCTTCTTGCTAAAGCCACAGTACACGAGTATGCTCTGTTTCTGAGCTCTCTCAAACTCTCCAAGCACTTTTACTATGTGCTTCCCAATCCCCTTGTGAATACCCCTCACAAGTAAATCTATCTCCCAGATGAAGAATAGATTGATTACAATGAAATAACTCTCTTGAAAAGAGTAGATATGAAAGTTTAAGTACTAGTATAGAAGTTGAGAGGGTAAAAGCTTTTTGAAGAAGATTCAACAGAAATTCGGTATATATATGTTTGATTCGTTACCCACAACTTCAAATGATGTTGTATTTATAGATTTAGGTCTCAAATATTCGTTAGAGACTAAATCTATCCGTTGGGAAAGTTATCCAACGGTTATTCTGAAAAACTATCCGTTTACCAACCGCATTTAATGTTTCTGACATACTGAAATTCGAATTTTGGTTGGTCAACAGAAGGTTGAAGCTTCCAACGTTAAAATACGAAGTTCGTCTGTCCATAAAGTGAAATTCGAATTTTGAAACTTATAGAGTATTTTCTCAATGTGACATACGAATTTTCAAGAAGAAAGTTTTTCTGTAAATCGTGAACAGTGTTTTCAATTTTCTACAGTACCCTCGAAATTCGAATTTTCGATGCCCAAAATTCGTCTGTCCATTGAATGTTCAAAGAGGTACAGTAGTTCACTTTCTTCGAAATTCGAATTTTGACGTAGTGAAATTCGTCTGTCAGAGATCAATTTTGAGACTTAATTTCCTTTTGATTTCAGATGAACTCTATCATAGTTTTAGACGAATTTCTTTGGTTTTCACAAGTTGTGTTTTGTCTGAAATTTGAATTTTGAAACTGCAAAGTTCGTCTGTCCAAAAAGGCTTCTTTCAGACTTATATGAAAATTTGAATGTTGCAAAGTCAAAGTTCGTCTGTCAGAGAGCATTTTTCAAACTCAATTTCTTCTTAATTTCAGATGAACTTTAACATAGCTTCAGACGAATTTCTTTGGTTTTCACAAATTGCATTTTGTCTGAAATTCGAATTTTGAAACTGTAAAGTTCGTCTGTCCAAAAAGGCCTCTTTCAGACTAGATGAAAATTCGAATTTTGAAAAATCAAAATTCGTCTGACAGAGAGACATCTCTTCAGACTTGTTCAGTTTAATCTCGAAATTCGAATGTCCTAAGGCAAAGTTCGAATTTCCAACTTGACAGTTTAGTTTGAACTTTCAACCTTCGTCTGTTTGTGGGTATTTTCCAAATATTTCAAGATTGAACATGAAATCAAAGTTTGAAAATATCTTTTCTTCAAATCAAAATCTTTTACCCAATCATAGCAAGAACTAAGACTCTACAAAAAATGTACCAGCAAATACTCATAAAATCTTCACTTGAGATAGCTTTGATCTCCATTGATATCTTCAATCCAAGCTTTTGAGTGTTGGTTTAGAATCATCAAAACTCTTGTTTCAATAGGAAGGAACTATTTTTTAACCACTGTTTAATGGTTATTATAAAATGGACAAAACGGAATAGATTATAACATTTTTTTCAATATTACTTCTATGAATTAATTTAAATAAAATAACTAGTTATCAATTTAAGAAAAACTAAATTTGTTTTTAAGTTATTATCAAATATTTATCCCAACAAAAAAATCAACTATCAATAAATTTGTAAACAAATATTAATTTAAAAATAAAGTAATTTAAGTTGAAAAGTGAAACCAGATCATGCATAAAATATATATGAGAAAAAAATACACATTGACATAGTTGGGAGAATAGGAAACAAGTATGATATAATGAAAAGAAAAGAGGTTGATATGGGAACCAGAAGAGAGTGAGAGGAGCTATACATATTTTTATGAAAATGGATTAATTTTATAATTATAATATTAATCTAAAGTCATTTCATCCTTAACCCCCAATTCGGGGGATAGAAAAAATTATGTTTTTGATGGTTAATGATGGGTTGAGAGGTCATAACTTATCATTCTACTATTTTATGAAAAATTCTTCTAAATAATGATCAAGGTCTATTAATCACCTCATTCTATTTAAAATAAAACTTCCAAACATATATTAACGGCCGGTAAGTTACCTAGTTCTAGCAATTGAGGATTATCATGTGCCTTACCCACCTCTAAGGGCCTAGTCATCTTGAACCCCAAGTAGTAGGGAATTCCTCATGATGAAGTTGCCCGGACTTGAGTAACTAAGGGGAAGTTGAACCCATCACTCAAGGAGAGCGGAGTTTTTTGTTTGAGAGAAACTTGAGCGACTAAGAGGTAGTTAAACCAATCATTCAAGGGGAGCTGAGTTTTTTGTTTGGGAGAAAGACATTTTAAGACTCCCACGTGAAAATATTTTTCAATCAAGACCAATTTTAAAAATTCTCAACTTAAACAAACTGAATTCCCAATTTGGACAAAATGAATTCTCAATCAATACTATTCATTTGTAAATATTTTTATATATAAATCCCAAATTGTCTTTCTCCCATTTGTATTTGGATCCTTTTCCCACTTATGCCAACATACATTAGCCCCATACACACATATACGTACATGCACATATTTTATTGGGCACTTTTTTTGGTGGGGGTATATGGGCTTGACTTTTCTCTTTTAATTATTTGTTTACCGTAGCTATAGTATTTTCAAGATTTAGCTTGCTGTCCATTTTTTTTAATTTAATTTTCAACGCCAAAAAATTTATCTAACGTTTCTCTCTCAAATAGTGTTTGTTTCCATTTTCCACCTCAATGGCACTTGCCCTACATGAACCAAATCAAACTAAGCATTAAGCAATTCCAATAAAAGTTAGCAGTTGGCAAATATGCAATTTATACTTCATAAAGGTGAAAGTTTAAAGTTAATATAAGAATATTATTAGTAAATAATTTACAAGTACTTTTATGAGTAGTCTTTTAACTCAAAAGCCTACATTAACCCTTATAAGTTCATGAGACCAAACTCATCTAAGAAAAATAAAAATAAATTTGATATTCTTTTTGGCCAACTAAATTTGATGATTTAACTGAAAAAAATGTTGCATGAACAAGTTCAGGGCCAAATTAAATGCGTTATTGGTTCGGACATTTTTCTGATTTGTTTTGGTCAAAATGATATTATTTTTAGAGTTAAATGTTTTTTCTTTGCTATATTTTAATATTAAATAAGTATTATTTTTTATACATAATTATTAATAATTTTATATTAAATACCTAATCTTTTGGGCCAAGTAGTTATGGAGATAAAGATCTTACAAACCCATCAATTACCAACTACTTGTTATTGTGATCCAATCTAGTGATGGTAGCTTTCTTTTTCATGTATATGCTATAATGGATGGATTTAGGCAATGTTAGAACTGAATCAGATAACATACTAATTTAATGTTCAATAATTTAATTGGGTTGAGCCGTGATTAAAATAGTACATTTTAAATAAATAACAAAAATTTAAACAAATTTCATAACTTAATTAAAATCTCAAGCTAAATAATATTAAATTATCAATATATTATCTACTACAAATAAATTATTAATAAGTTTAAAATAGTGAGTTAATAATTTATTATTATATTATTTATTAAATATAATTATCAATAATTATATATCATGATAATGCTTATATAATATTATAATATAAAAAATATTTTATACTAAAAATAATATTATTTTATCTTAAAACCTAAAATTTTTTAAAAAAATAGAAAAATAGAAATGGTTCAACCGTTTCTTAAGTTAGTTTAAAGTTAATTCCATCGGCTCTTGATCGATTCTGAAACCGACCAGTTGTTCCCCTTGTCCAAATCGAACCAGTCACCGGTTCCTAGTCCAACTAGTTGGGCCCGGCCCAGTTTTGATAACATTGGATTTATAGCAACTTTACTTAAAACTTAATAAAAGTGATTTTCAAATTATTTAAAAAAGATGATTTATTATTTAGAGATTTTATAAAAAGTAAAAGTTATTTTGTATTTAATTACAATGATAAAAAATACTTTTTATTATGATAATTGATTGCTAGTATCTTATTTTTATTTTAATTATGATTATTTTTTAATGTTAAGTTATAAAATTTATTTTTGTTTCCAACATAATGTTTTGATATATAATATTAAAATATATATTAATTCAATATGTAGGTTTTGATTACAATTTTATTATAGGAAAGCAACACTAATCACTAATCATGAATAAAGCAGTATCTTAGCTCCATATCAAGCATGTAGCCCATGTCTAATTAAACTAATAAGCCTTGAACAATTCTTCAACCAATTGATGAACAAGATTTTTTTTTTAATTAAAAGTGTAGGCAAATTGGGCCCTCAAACTCATTAAAGTACTAACATATTACCCTAACAAAATCCAAAGACTTGAACCTATATTCATATGAGATATAGGCTAATCTTGTTATTAACTGTACAAATTTTTGTTGACAAATTTTTTTTTATTTTAACGAAAGAACGAGATTTTAAATCAAAGTCACTTTCTGAGCTTTGGCCCAAAAGCAAAGTCAACGATTGATTATCCCGGACGAAGGTTCGTCGTGGTTGTTATGATAATGGAGATAAAATAAAGTCACTGTCTGGGACTAAATTCCGTTCTACTTATGAAAATGTTGATAGTTTGGGATCAATTTCTTGTCTCCATCCCACCCAGAAGATTCCTTCTCTTCTTTCAAATTTTTTAATTAAAAAGAGTAAATTCAAAAGTCAAAAAGTGAAAAAGAATTCTAAAAAGAAATTTTTTTGTACGACAAAGTTCTAAAATAATTAAAATCTTGTGTATCAAGACAAAAAAGGCAAGTGACTGCGGTGCCAATTCTTATTATTTCACAGGCCGAGGTCAATTCAAAGAAAGCCAGACAAACACTGTTTATTGTAAGCACTTCTTTCAATAATACATTTTTTTAGGTATTTTTTTTAATTTTTAATATAAAAAATAAAAGGTAAAATTAGACGGATAAAGGACAGTAATAAATTTTTTTAGAGCATAAAATAATATTATCATTTAATATTAATAATTTTTATATTATGCAAGTAATATAAATAAATTATATTGGAAAAATACCATTTTAATTAGAAATATTTTTGAAAAAAATTATTACATATACCAGATAAACCCTGTGTATCCTTTATATTTTAAAATATGAAAATTCTCTCAATTATCTCTTTCATTAAAAAATGAATAAAGTGTATGGATAAGAATCGAATCCTGAAGTTTAAAAGACCCAGCCATTTGGCAACTATACCATTAGTTTGAGACAAACACTTTTACTATAGTCATATAAGATGGTGAACATTGTATTTTGTTCAAACATTTTTAAATTAAATAAAAAATAAATTACTAATTTTCTTCTTTTTTAACTTTTTAAATATTTTTTGTTTTGGTCAACACTTTTTAACTACTTTTGAGTCTAATTCAATTTTGAGTCCAAAAAATTAAAAAAATAGAAAAAGAAACATAAAAAATGAATAATTTCAAAAAGACTATCATGTTTTGAGTATTTAGATTTCTTTTTGATGAGATTTTCAAATTCTCTGATGTTTGTATCTTATTAAAAAAATAATAGAGTTCAAATAAAAATGAAACACAAGAAATTGAATTTCATATTGGAATGGTGATTTGTATTAGGTTTTGGATTCTCTTGTCTACTCCCATTGATCCTTTATATAATTCATCTTCGAGAAGGATTATATGGTCCTAAATATAAATTGATTTGCAAAAATTTATAAAGTATTAATTATTTTATTCCAAAATTATCCTTCTTGAAAATTGTTTTATGAAACATTAATTGCTTTAGAGACTACTATATTTTCTAAATCTATGATATTTATTAGGAGTGAAGATGAAAATTAAAATAATTTTTAGATAATTTTATTGATTCAACTAATTTTTCTTATTTCTAGTGAGATAATTAAAAATGATTTATATTAAGATGAAATATATAAGGAGAGGTGTGACACCTTACTTTAAAAACCATTATCCATTCATTTTATATATCTTATGTTCTATTAGAATACCTTTGGAAGCAAATGGGTCAATCTAAAAAATTGACAAAAAATCTTATCAGGTTACTATTCATTTGGTATCTCTAGTTTTTTTCCCCACCAAACTCTGAAAATTCATAGCTGATTATACAAAAATTGTTTTAAAATGATTCAAAATTCTACTTGCACCTCTTGAAGTTATTTATAAGGAAACAAATATTCAACCAGAATTCCATCAGACCAAATAATTAACATTTTTAGATTTTGTCAAATTTTCTTTAAAATTCTATGTCTTTTGCTATACTTAACCAAATGAGATAATCTTGATCTTGTTTTGATGCTTAGGACCTTCTCATGCTCTTATCATCAATTATTCATCATATCTCATTATTTTTCCTAAGTTATCACTTTATTATGTTTAGGTACATTATCGATACCTTTCTCTTTCTTAAAACTTAGGAATAATAAAATAAACATTTATAAACCATAAACTTTATCATGAATCATTCCAAAATATGATATTATATATTGATAAACATGTTAATTATGCAAAATATCATGCCATACATCATAACTGAAATTACATAATTTGTAACATAATGTCAAAAATAACTATATCATGATCTAGTCTTCAATGTTCTTTCTCCTTTCCTTTCTCCTTGATTTGATTTGAACCCATGCATGGTGTGACATCCGGGCGCTGACGAGGGCGGGGAGTGATCGCCGGTGCAAGACAAGTAGGGGTCAGATAAAGTAATGAGGTACCGACAAGGAGTGACTCCTGGCAGGCTTCTAAGCGGGAGGGCCATATGAATGAATCGAATACATACCGGAACGAGAGGGATCCAGAGACTGTATAGGTATGAGACTATACGGTTAAAGGATAGCTTAAAGGAATTGATAGGTACTACCTATACCAACAAGGTGCACCTACCTTTTCGATAGCCTATCCCTTAAGAACTCCTCAGTTAAGCATGCTTGACCTGGAGCAATTATGGGATGGGTGACCTCCTGGAAAGGAGTTGTGTGAGTGAGGACAAAACACACCGAAAAGGCTTGTGTTGGTTTGTGGGGACAGTCGTCAATCCCGAATAGCGGCCGGACGTTACAGTATACCAAAAATGTAACACCTTAGTTTACTAGGCTTTTAATCATATCTTCTATATCTAGCGGAAAGAATTAAAAACTTAGAATAATTAAACTTTTAGACTTTTCAAAATTAGGTTACTCAAAAGACAATAACTTAATTGATAGTTTACTTTAATTAATAATAATCAAGCCAACCATACTGTAACTATCTGACTATTGTTCCAGAATATCTAAAGTAAAGCCAACAAGTAGAAATCATAACTAAAACATATCACCATAATTTAATTACATTTATTCTAATATAAACTAATATCTTCCAGTTTGCTTCCTCTTAGTTAACCACCTTCTTGCCTTTGCCTTTGTTTGTGCTTGACCCTAACATTGTTAGTCATTGGGTGTGAGATTTGGGGAAATCTCAGTAGTATGTATATTCATTCATACAAATTATGTTCATAATCAGGTAGTTATGCAAACAACCAAATAACTCATATTTCATGCATCTATAAAAATCTCAACAGAGTTTCCTTTTAATACTAGACATCCATAGCATTTCAAAACATTTATATTGAAACAACTCATCCAATAATATCACATAACATCCATAATTAATTCATAGAAAATGTGTGAAATAACTAATATACTACCTCCACCGAAAAGTATGCTGAGCTAAGCAGCTTGCCTTCCTTCTTAAATTTTTTAAGTACCTTACTTAAAGCTAACATTCCTTTCTTTTCCTTCTCTTTCACTCACACTCTCTTTCTCTCCCTTGGCTTTCTCTTTCTCTCACTTACTCCCAACTCTTACTCTCAACTAGTGATGTGCTGAAATGAAGAAAGAGGAGGGGTATTTATAGTGTTGATGTCTTGGCCTGCAAGTGACATCAATTCATTGTATACCTTCATTTAATGTATGCTTATCATAACTCAATGTAACTTATTGAAACCACTATTCATTGTATACCTTCATTCAGTGTATGCTCATCAGAATTCAATGTAACTTATTGAAACCAATATTCATTGTATGCCTCCATTCAGTGTATGCTCATTAGAATTCAATGTAACTTATTGAAATCATAATTCATTGTATATCTTTATTCAGTGTATATCTTCATTCCTCATATTCTAAACGTAAACCGTATTAAAAATCATATATGGAAATTTATAGATGTTACATTTCTATCCCTCTTGAACAAAATTTCGTCCTCGAAATTTAAAACATAATCAAATAGTTCTGGGTATTTTCGTCTCATATCATCCTTCATTTCCCAAATTGCTTCTTCTGACCTAAAACCCTGCCAGACCACTTTAACCAGAGGAATACTTTCATTTCTTATTTATTTGACTTATCAGTCAATACTTTACTCTGGTATCATTTATTCATTTATGATATTTAAAAGGTTTGGTTCATACTCTTTGAACTGGGAATTGTAGGGACATCATAAACTATCTTTACTTTAAGGGTTTCAGAAATTTCTATTCATAACATCCTTATTCTCACTTCCATAACTTTCTCTTATCTTGTTCATACTATACTCCCTTCATCAGCACCTGACACCATTCATTTCTCTTCTTTTATAACTTCAGGCTATCTACACGAATAATCTTTCTACTAAGGCATAAGCTCATCTCATCAGCTTTGCCTAGATGACACTTACAAAGTCATCGTATCTTTCTTTTTATTCTACTTTATGTGCCTCAAGTTCAACTTTTCTCTTATCTCATAATCACTTGAGGATATTGTAATCTCAAACACTTCTATGGTAATACAATAGATAACTTATACTAGCTATAACAATTTTTAGCCACTCTACTTCTTGAGAGCATTACTTACTGCTGCTATAAGTGGAAACAGGCTTTTCATAAAAATTATCATACAAAAATTTGGCTATTACCTACACTCAACCCTGTTACATTGCTCGTACCCTAATCCAACACTTACTTTCATCATTATAAACCCTTAGGGTCATTATTGGATCATGATTAATTATCTTAGAGGAGGAGGTTTAACTTCTTTAGCTCGTAAAAACTCATTTCATAATCCATTTCCCATAAAAGATTTCTCTTCTAACTAAGTGGCAAGACAACTTGAGAGAAAATTTTTGGAACTTCTTACTAAACTCAGAGACCTTTCGTCTCTATTATAGTGTTCGATCTCTCCCATTTCATAACTTTACTTGCTTTACTAGGATTTACTGTGATTCATATGGGAGATTCTGTAACCTACTAACAGTAATTCTTGGAGCCCAGCTCCCATCTACTAAGTTCAGTAAGCTTTTTCTTTAATTACATTTCAAAAATTCTCAGTTGTCTTTCATGCTTCTCTAAATATTTAGAGTACTTTTAACACATCATCCCAGAGAATCACAATAAATTGCTCATACTTTTATCCATGTAGCCTAACAGGTACCTTAGTATGACTAATTGGTATTATCCTGATTCATAATGCCCAATTTTTAACTATCAGCACATCTTTCTTACTTTTTACATCTTTTCATACTTCCTAGTAGGTCACTCATTATAAAATTTCTCTCACCAGTGAACACTTAACTGTAAAGTGTTGAGGGGTTTTGCTGTACTCTTGCCATTCTTGGACTTAGAGCATGCGACATTGAGCTTCCTTTTAAGCCATAACTCATCTGTGTGACCTCTGGATAACTTACAGTTTTTAACTCTTAGGGCATTCAATCCCTATACTCATACTGTTTCTTTTTACTCTTGCCTTTGCTAATTTAGAGATTCATCTTACCACGATGCCTTTATATATAAATATTCTCTCGAACCTTGTACTCTACTCCTCCTATCATAGCCTTTAAGATTGTTTGGTTCTTTGTGAGTCAAGGTCTAAATAATATTAAGGAAGTAGTTATTCACTCTTTACTCTTCAACATTACTACTCTGTCTGTTCTCATACATAACTTTTCTTATCTATTCAGCCAAGGTCAATCAGTAGTCTAGCAGCTTAAGGAAAACTTTTCTACCTTTCGAAAGTCTCTTGCCAGGCCAGTTAGGATCTAGTCTCGACCTCTCACCATTACTCATTCTTGCTCAATTGGGCATAACCCCAGGAGCCACTTTCCATTACTTTGCCTTAGTGACTAATCTAATAGAGGATTTCATGTCTTCACTAATTGGACTTCTCCCCAAGAGCTACCTCTCATCTGCCTTGCCTCGGCCGCTTTTATCATATGGAGGATTTCATCTCTTTGCTTAATTGGGCTTCTTCCCAAGAGCTACCTTCCTTTTTCATCTCCTTGGCAACTAATGGAAGATTTCATTCATTGTGAGATCTTTTGGCCAAGAACTTTCTTTTTGCTAGATTTCAAACTAAGCTTAGCAATCCACTATCTCAAGGTTTTATAGTTCTCTAACTGCTTGCTACTATTTTCACCTTAGGCTAATACTTTATACCTTAGATTTATGCCTCATGTCTTAAACATCAAAAATCCATTGCTAACTTTTCGTTTTAGAGGCATTGAATCCTTATCAAATTTTCATGTCTGTTCTTTACATCCTCTTTCAAGCATTTCTCAGCTTGAGCTGTCCAAAATAACATTTAACTTAATCTCAACACATGGAACATTTTCAAGGGGTAGGCAACATTATCATCTTGTTCTTACAATCTGGAAGGAGATTATCTGTAAAAACCTAATTCATGCCAACGCTCACATTACTACTAGGAAAAGGCATACAACTTTTTTTTTTGTATTGCTACAGTACTTATTTAGACAGACAATGGAGATTATAGCATTATTTCTCATCAAGACATGCTCGTAAAACTTATATAATAGTAGCTTCCAGACCCAACTTCTTAGCATAGCTACAGGATTCGACTTGCACCTAAATCATACCTTTACTAAGGTCAAGTGACTTATAGGCCTTATACTAAGATTACCACAAAGACTTTTTCCTGTACATATGGTCTGGAGTTAGCCACCTCCATAAATCTGTCACGAGTATAATATCCCGACTCTTTACACTTGAAGCTCACATTTTTCATTGCTAAGTGTATCCTTCTGCTATGAGCCTTTCCGCATTCTAAAAAAAAAAAGAGCTAGCTTACTCAATTGTCTCCTCTGCGCTTATTGCCTTGCTTCTTGAATCATCTATTATTCCATGGCCTCTTATCATATTGACTGGAGGTGCTGGAGTACACACTTATGACTCAAACTATTTTTAGTAATTCGGTTCACTTCGATTACTGAACTAAAATCTTGAAGCTGAATCAGGACAACTATTCTCTTATGGCTAGCTTTAAGCCCTTTTCTAGCTTCTCTATCCTCCGTCACTTATCAACATACTGTTGAAGGAAGATTGGGTATCAAGCCAATTGATTGTACCTTGCTACATATTCAATGACTGACTCATTCACATCTTAGCGGATCCTTATAATTTTGTTTTCTCTTACAGACTAGGGAAAATACTTTTCATAAAATTATTTTTATAATACTTCCCCAGTCAATAGAGTGCCCTTTATCTGATCAACTTATTCCGTGTTCTACCACCATTGGTCAGCCTATTTTAGCATTAGGCTTCCATTTTCGACGTGCAGCCCATTATCTTGGAAATCTTTTCAGTGCTCACAATCTACTTTTTGGCAACTTTCATGTCCAACTTAGCATTAAGGGATGGAAGCTAATATTTTCTAAACTGTGCAATCACATGTTGATGGTTAGTGAACTCATCTGATTGCCTTCCAACTTATCCTGTAGAACCTACTAATTTACTTGAGGCTACTGCGGTATAGGCAGAAATCTTAAGGGCTCTAGCTTTTCCCTTATTGTCTTGGAGCATTAACTATCGCTTGTAGTTACTCAATAATCCTCTACTGTTAATCTAGATGATAAAGGTGTTAGCAAGGCTGACTTCCCAAGAGGGGGGGTGAATTGGGAAGATTGAACTTTTTCTGCACAAAGTGAAGTAAGTGAAGATATCACAATATAGTGAAAAGAACGTGTAAAACAGAGCAAGCTGAAAAGTAGAGATAAGGAGAAGAAAACTCAATGATTTATTCTGGTTCGGTCTATCCACTTGACCTACATCCAGTCCCCAAGACACCTCTTGAGATTTGTCCACTATACAGCAAGAATTTCAACGGGCTTCTTGCTAAAGCCACAGTACACGAGTATGCTCTGTTTCTGAGCTCTCTCAAACTCTCCAAGCACTTACACTATGTGCTTCCCAATCTCCTTGTGAATACCCCTCACAAGTAAATCTATCTCCCGGATGAAGAGTAGATTGATTACAATGAAATAACTCTCTTGAAAAGAGTAGATATGAAAGTTTAAGTACAAATAATGAAGTTGAGAGGGTAAAACTTTTTGAGAAGAAGATTCAGCAGAAATTCGATATTAATAAGTTTGATTTGTTACCCACAACTTCAAATGATGTTGTATTTATAGATTTAGGTCTCAAATATCCGTTAGAGACTAAATCTATCCGTTGGGGAAGTTATCCAACAGTTATTCTGAAAAACTATCCGTTTACCAACCGCATTTAATGTTTCTGACATACTGAAATTCGAATTTTGGTTGGTCAACAGACGAATTTCGAAGGAACCGAAGGTTAAAGCTTCCAACGTTAAAATACGAAGTTCGTCTGTCCATAGAGTGAAATTCGAATTTTGAAACTTATAGAGTATTTTCTCAATGTGACATACAAATTTTCAAGAAGAAAGTTTTTCTGTATATCGTGAACAGTGTTTTCAATTTTCTACAGTACCCTCGAAATTCGAATTTTGGATGCCCAAAATTCGTCTGTCCATTGAACGTTCAAAGAGGCACAGTAGTTCACTTTCTTCGAAATTCGAATTTTGACGTAGTGAAATTCGTCTGTCAGAGATCAATTTTGAGACTTAATTTCCTTTTGATTTCAGATGAACTCTATCATAGTTTCAGACGAATTTCTTTGGTTTTCTCAAATTGCATTTTGTCTGAAATTCAAATTTTGAAACTGTAAAGTTCGTCTGTCCAAAAAGCTTCTTTCAGACTTAGATGAAAATTTGAATGTTGCAAAGTCAAAGTTCGTCTGTCAGAGAGCATTTTTCAAACTCAATTTCTTCTTAATTTCAGATGAACTTTAACATAGCTTCAGACGAATTTCTTTGGTTTTCACAAATTGCATTTTGTCTGAAATTCGAATTTTGAAACTGTAAAGTTCGTCTGTCCAAAAAGGCTTCTTTCAGACTAGATGAAAATTCAAATTTTGAAAAACCAAAATTCGTCTGACAGAGAGACATCTCTTCAGACTTGTTCAGTTTAATCTCAAAATTCGAATGTCCTAAGGCAAAGTTCGAATTTCCAACTTGACAGTTTAGTTTGAACTTTCAACCTTCGTCTGTTTGTGGGTATTTTCCAAATATTTCAAGATTTAACATGAAATCAAAGTTTGAAAATATCTTTTCTTCAAATCAAAATCTTTTACCCAATCATAGCAAGAACTAAGACTCTACAAAAAAATCTACCAGCAAGTACTCATAAAATCTTCACTTGAGATAGCTTTGATCTCCTTTGATATCTTCAATCCAAGCTTTTGAGTGTTGGTTTAGAATCATCAAAACTCTTGTTTCAACAAAAGGATCATTTACAAGGGATCTAGACTTGGAGTACATTCATTTACTGTTACCGGAGTCATTTTAGAGGTGTGTACTTGTATTGTTAGCCTTCGCTGAGCACCTCTTTGTATCTTAATGACTCTTATTTTGCAATTAATAATTGTGATTAATAACAACTTGACTCCGTAATTACATTAACTACTACTTTCATTATATCTTTACTGGTCATGATACATCATCATGCCTCGACCCCTAGTCTCTTTCTTTTACTATCTCTAAGTCAGCATCTTGCTACACATATACTATTATACTTTATTCATGCTTATTGTCATGACACTTGCTTATAGGGATCAAATACTATTGTCAGATCTAGCATTGCCATTTTTTATCTCTATCGGATCTTCCTCTAGATCCTCATCAGAGACTTCTACTATCTCAACCTTTTTTTCATGGTAGCATTCTACTTGGAGTGTTTAGGCAATGACATAGTCTTTCAGAGTGTGAAACACTCAATCTTAAGGGAAACTTCTTGATATGGTTCTAGAACTCTTGACCCGATATGGCATCAAGTACTAGCTCAACCCATTCACTTGCAGGGAGCTTATAATCCTAATGCCATTCTAAGAATCTCTTTGACTTCTAGTACCATACCAACGAAATCTAGAATTGAACATATCTTCCCATATCCACCATGATATTTATTGTACATAGCTTTAACAATCCTTTGGATTTGGAGTCCTTGGTTTAGTTCAAGAAAGCTACCTGCTTAATCCAAATAATACAGTTAGCCCAAACTTGCTTGTTATAATTCATGAATTGACCTACCTCTTTCCTAGAGGTGTGCTTTCTTACTCTTAGTAGGACTATACTTGAAGGGACTAGTACTATGGGTCGCTTCCTGGATTCAGGCAATCTTTTCATTTAATGACTACTATATGGCTGTTATTACTAAAAAATTTTGTTGGATCCTATGTCATCCCTTATAGGATCTTGATTAGGCTCAGGTCAAATTCCTGTACTTGGGTGATACTCTTTTTTTTTTTAACTTATCTTCTTTTATATATTAGTTTCCCCATTGATTATTTTCATAACTATTAGTTATTCCTTATTGGCCTCTTACATTCATTACTGAAATATCTTACCACTGATCTCATTTTCTAGGTAGGATACTTGCTTTTATACTCATTAGCAACCTACCATCATGTCTCTGAGCTAAATTCTAGACAGTGGCTTGGCATTAGAGAAAAGTCTTAGGTAAACATTCATACTAGCTGCTGATTAATGATATTTTATATCTTTCTAAAATTATCCTAGGCCATCTTTTTTCATAGAACTATCAGAACTATAGGGCTAATCAATCTTTCTCATCATCTCATACTATTTAGAGGTATACTATAACCTAACAATTAGTCTACTGTGACCATAAAATCTGCTGCAATCTCTAAGACCTACTAGGATCCTCTGTGATCCTACATCATCTCTTTACTAATAGGATCTAACAACGATCTAACTCTGAAAAGATTCAAAACCTAAGGAAAATGCACTTTGTAAAATATCCTCAACTAATCCGGCAACTATCACTATCTTTAAGACTAATCTCATATGTCACTGAAACAATCTTAGGCTAGATTTCGCAAAAGAAATATATCTTATATTCAATGGAAAAATTCTAATTAAGAGGATTACTTTCCTTTCTCATTGCAAAGATATGCCCAGATCTTTACTCTGATACAAAATATGTAACACCTTAGTTTACTAGGCTTTTAATCATATCTTATATATCTAGTGGAAAGAATTAAAAACTTAGAATAATTAAACTTTTAGACTTTTCAAAATTAGGTTACTCAAAAGACAATAACTTAATTAATAGTTTACTTTAATTAATAATAATCAAGCCAACCATACTGTAACTATCTGACTATTGTTCCAGAATATCTAAAGTAAAGCTAACAAGTAGAAATCATAACTAAAACATATCACCATAATTTAATTACATTTATTCTAATACAAACTAATATCTTCCAGTTTGCTTCCTCTTAGTTAACCACCTTCTTGCCTTTGCCTTTGTTTGTGCATGGCCCTAACATTGTTAGTCATTGGGTGTGAGATTTGGGGAAATCTCAGTAGTATGTATATTCATTCATACAAATTATGTTCATAATCAGGTAGTTATGCAAACAACCAAATAACTCATATTTCATGCATCTATAAAAATCTCAACAGAGTTTCCTTTTAATACTAGATATCCATAGCATTTCAAAACATTTATATTGAAACAACTCATCCAATAATATCACATAACATCCATAATTAATTCATAGAAAATTTGTGAAATAACTAATATACTACCTCCACCGAAAAGTATGCTGAGCTAAGCAGCTTGCCTTCCTTCTTAAATTTTTTAAGTACCTTACTTAAAGCTAACATTCCTTTCTTTTCCTTCTCTTTCACTCACACTCTCTTTCTCTCCCTTGGCTTTCTCTTTCTCTCACTTACTCCCAACTCTCACTCTCAACTAGTGATGTGCTGAAATGAAGAAATAGGAGGGGTATTTATAGTGTTGATGTCTTGGCCAGCAAGTGACATCAATTCATTGTATACCTTCATTCAATGTATGCTCATCATAATTCAATGTAATTCATTGTATACCTTCATTCAATGTATGCTCATCATAACTCAATGTAACTTATTAAAACCACTATTCATTGTATACCTTCATTTAGTGTATGCTCATCAGAATTCAATGTAACTTATTGAAACCAATATTCATTGTATACCTCAATTTAGTATATGCTCATCAGAATTCAATGTGACTTATTGAAACTAATATTCATTGTATACCTCTATTCAGTGTATACTCATCAGAATTCAATGTAACTTTATTGAAACCAATATTCATTGTATACCTCCATTCAGTGTATCCTCATCAGAATTCAATGTAACTTATTGAAATCATAATTCATTGTATATCTTTATTCAGTGTATATCTTCATTCCTCATATTCTAAACATAAACCGTATTAAAAATCATATATGGAAATTTATAGATGTTACACATGGTTATAGAGTTTAGGGGGGTTGAGATTTGGGAAAATATCAATAGTAATATTATCATATTCAAACATTATAACAATGAAGTAATTGATTATTAAGAATATTTCTTGATGTTGCCATAACTTTTCAAGATCAAATCTTGTTCTTGCAAAATTTTCATACATGTTATTTGTAACATCTTAGTTTACTAAGCTTTTAATAATATTTTATATGTGTAGCGAAAAGAATTAAAAACATAGAATAATTAAACTTTTCACAATTGGGTTGTTCAAAAGACAATGGTTTGACTAAAAGTTTACTTTAACGATTAATAATCAAGCCAATCGTATTGTAATTATCTTACTATTGTTCCAAAACATCTAAAGTAAAGCCAGCAAGTATCTAGGATAGAAACTATAACTAAAACACATCATCATAATTTAATACATTTATTCTAGTATAAAATAATATCTTTCAGTCTGCTTCCTCTTAGTTAACCACCTTCTTGTCTTTGCCTTTACTTGTACTTGGCCCTAACATTGTTAGTCATTGGGTGTAAGATTTGGGAAAATCTCAGTAGTATATATATCCATTCATACAAATCATGTTCATAATCAGGTAGTTATGCAAACAAACCAAATAACCCATATTTCATGTATCTATAAAAATTTCGGTAGAATCTCCTCTTAATACTAGACATCCATAACATTTTAAAATATTTTTATATTGAAACAACTCATCCAATAATATCACATAACATCCATAATTAATTCACAGAAAATGCATGAAATAAATAATACACCACCTTAACCGAAAAATATCCTGAGCTAAGCAGCTTGCCTTCCTTCTTGAATTTTTAAGTACCTTACTTGAAGCTAGCCTTCCTTCCCTTTCCTTCTCTTTCACTCACACTCTCTTTCTCTCCCTCAGCTTTCTCTTCTCTCACTCTCAACTGGTGGTGTGTTGAAATGAGGAAATGAGAGGGGTATTTATAATATTTATATCTTGACCAGCAAGTGACATCAATTCATTGTGTACTTTCATTCAGTGTATGCTCATCATAATTCAATGTAACTTATTGAAATCATAATTCATTGTATACCTTCATTCATTGTATACCCATCATAATTCAATATAACTTATTAAAACCACAATTCATTGTATACCTTCATTCAATGTATGCTCATCATAATTCAATTTATATCTTCATTTCTCATAATCTAACCATATTAAAAATTCTAAATCATAGATAGAAATTTATGGATGTTACATTATTCAATATTCAAGCATGTTCATGCTTTGTTCTAAATATAATCATGGCTTTGATTCAAGCATAAACAATATCATATTGCACAACCATGTTTTGTACAACTATGGCAACATGAAACTAAATTGAATCAACTACTTAAAAATTAAAATGCAAGAATATAAATAAGTTGCTCCCTTGGATAACTTCCTAGCCTTCTGGCCTTCCTTGCAAACTATCACTCTTTCCTTACTACCAGGTGAGTGGTTGGAGAGGGGAGGGGTTGCTTCTTATTTATAGGCAACGTCTCTTGGATTCAAGGGTTCTAATGATTCCAAATGACAAAATCATAACCCTTCATTGTGCCATACTCTTAAATCCTAATGGTGTCATTTGTCAACATCATAAGCCATCTTGGCTTTTGAAAACCTCAATCAAATCTCTACCATACACCTATCCTTCTCTTCCATTCATTCCCTTCTTGACATGGTGTTCACTTCTCTTCCATTCATTCTTCTCTCTTTGTAATGCCACCCGTGGTCTTCTTGATCCTTTAAGAAAACTTCTTTATACTTCTTGGGCTTAGGTGTCAGGTCTTGACCAAATTAAGGTATATGTTACGTTATTGGATCTAGAGTATGTATCCTTGATCCAATAAAAAATTTCTATACGTTGTGCTCACCAAAAAAAAATTATATATACTATTGGATCTAGAAAAATAATTTAAGTCTAATGAAAATTATCTTAATATTTATGGACTTATCAATAGTAAATTGGTCCAATATAAATAGGTCTTATGCTTATTAGACCTAAAAGAATCAACTTGGCCTAATAACTTTCGGATTTTCTAGACTACTTTCTTGTCTTGACAAAAATGTTCAATTATTCAATTTTTTTCTTTTTTCGGATTTGGGTTTTTATACTTTTATCAAATAATGAAGCAATTTCCCTTAATTATGGCATAAGTAGCAAATTAAATCAATTCTGCAAAATAATTCAAATAAATAATAATTCCTTTTCTTTTTGAGTTTTTCCTATTTAGACAAAACCTAATGACATTGTGAACATTGTATTTTATCTTGACATTTTCAAAAATAAAAATGAAAATTATTTTTTGAGTCTCTTTTTCTTTTTCCTTTTTTATAAAAATAACAATAAATGGGTCAATTCTTTGAAAATAGGATAAAAAATGATTTGACAAAAAGAACTTTAATAAAGATATTGTATGGAGGCAAAATATCTTCTCTTTTAATTGATGATTTTATAATATATATATATATAATAAAAAATAAAAGACGAAGAAGAAGAAGAAGAAGAAAAAGGTTTCTTGCATTCTACTCCAACCCAAATCTCATTGTGTGTAATTACTCACCTTTTCCCTCAATGTTGACACACAAACAAGGGATCATGGTCTTGATATGTTGCTAATAATAATAATAATAATAAAGAAAAGAAAGATAATAAAAGATTAAGAGTTGATATGAAATCAAGGTCATGATGATAAAAAGAAAATTCATTCAATTTTAATGTCATAAAGAAACTAATAAAATGAATTTTGAGGATTTGGGCATTAAACATGATGACTTTTTTTTAGCATTATAAATAGAGGTAGAAGGAGAGGAGAAAGGGTATCAAGAAAGAGAGAGGGATTGGAGAGGAAAGAGGAAACATTGAAAAAATAGGAGTTTAAGAGGGAGAGCAAATGAGTTATAAAGATTGAGAGTGGAGAGAGAGTTGAGAGGAAGAAAAAGAAATGTGAGAGGTATTGAGAGAACATGAAATTGTGTAGAAAATGGAGGAAGGCACAAAATTTCTTTTCTTCCTCTTCTCCATTCCATCTCATAAATTGAGGAATGGGTTGCATCCTTTTCAATAGGATCTAATTCATTTTTCTCTCCTCTTGAGTATGTTTCCATGGATCCTAAATTCTAATATTTTGCGAGGTGCTAGAAATAAATTACCAATAAACTCTTATCAATTAGTGGATGTGTGCTTGTGAATATAGTTGTTTGAGTTTTACATTATTTGATTTTATTTTTCCTTCTTGAGTATGTTTCTATGGATTCCAAATTCCAATATTTTATGAGGTCTTAGAAATAAACTACCAATAAACTCCTCTCAATTGGTGGAGGTGTGCTTGTGAATATACTTGTTTAAGTTTTACGTCATTTGATTTTATTTTCCCTCTTAGGTATGGTTCTATGTGTAACATCTCTAAAATATTAGATAACTAAAAATGTATAAGGAATTTGTAAAAACGGATAGACACTATTTTGCGTGAAATAGGATAAAGAGGTCATTTTTCCCGATTGGATTAAAAAATAAGAAATTATATTTTTGCCCATAAAAATTATGGAAATGACATTTCACGTGGGGAGAGAAGTCAAAAAATTGGGCAAAAATTGTTAGCAAGGCTGACTTCCCAAGAGGGGGGGTGAATTGGGAAGATTGAAATTTTTCTGCACAAAGTGAAGCAAGTGAAGATATCACAGTATAATGAAAATAACGTGTGAAACAGAGCAAGCTGAAAAGTAGAGATAAGAAGAAGAAAACTCAGTGATTTATCCTGGTTCGGTCTATCCACTTGACCTACATCCAGTCCTCAAGACACCTCTTGAGATTTATCCACTATCCAGCAAGAATTTCAACGGGCTTCTTGCTAAAGCCACAGTACACGAGTATGCTCTGTTCTGAGCTCTCTCAAACTCTCTAAGCACTTTCTCTATGTGCTTCCCAATCCCCTTGTGAATACCCCTCACAAGTAATTCTATCTTCCAGATGAAGAGTAGATTGTTTACAAATGAATAACTCTCTTGAATAGAGTGGATATGAAGGTTTAAGTACAAATAATGAGGTTGCAAGGGTAAAAGCTTTTGAGATGAAGATTCAGCAGAAATTCAGTATATACAAGTTTGATTTTGTTACCCACAACTTCAAATAATGTTATATTTATAGATTTTGATCTCAAATATCCGTTAGAAACTAAATCTATCCGTTGGGGAAGTTATCCAACGGTTACTCTGAAAAAAACTATCCGTTTACCAACCGCATTTAATGTTTCTGACATACTGAAATTCGAATTTCGGTTGGCCAACAGACGAATTTCGAGGGAACCGAAGGTTAAAGCTTCCAACGTAAAAATGCGAAGTTCATCTGTCCATAGAGTGAAATTCGAATTTCGAAACTCATAAAATCTTTCCACAATGTGACATACGAATTTTCAAGAAGAAAGATTTTCTGTTAAGTGTGAACAGTGTTTTCAATTTGCTACAGTGCCCTCGAAATTCGAATTTTGGATGCCCAAAATTCGTCTGTCCACTGAACGTTTAAAGAGGCACAGTAGTTCACTTTCTTCGAAATTCAAATTTTGACAGAGTGAAATTCGTCTGTCAGAGAACAGTTTTGAGACTGAAATCACTCTTGATCTCAGATGAACTTTATCAAGCATTCAGACGAATTTCCTATATTTTCTCAAGTTTTGTTTTGTCTGAAATTCGAATTTTGAAAGAGTGAAATTCGAATGTCACAAAGTAACCCCTTTTTTGACTCAGGTGAAAATTCGAATTTTGCTAAGTTAAAGTTCGTCTGTCAGAGAGCATTTTCAAACTTAGTTTCTTCTTAATTTCAGATGAACTTTAGCAAAGCTTCAGACGAATTTCCTTAGTTTTCATAAATGACATTTTGTCTGAAATTCGAATTTTGAGACTGTGAAGTTCGTCTGTCACAAAAAGGCTTCTTTCAGACTTGATTGAAATTTGAATTTTGAAAGACCAAAATTCGTCTGACAGAGAGACACATCTTCAGACTTATTCAGTTTTAGCTCGAAATTCGAATGTCTAAGGGCCAAATTCGAATTTCCAACTTGACAGTTCAGTTAAACTTTCAAACTTCGTCTGTTTGTGAGTATTTTTCAAATAAGTAAAGATTTAACTTCAAATCAAGGTTTGAAAACGTCTTTTTCTCAAATCAAAATCTTTTACCCAATCTAAACAAAAACCAAAGATCCTACCAAAGATCTAGTAGCAAATACTCAGCAAATCTTCACTTGAAACAGCTTTGATCTCCTTTGATATCTTCAATCCAAGCTCTTGAGTGTTGGTTTGGAATCATCAAAACTCTTGATCCAACATTCTCCCCCTTTTTGATGATGACAAAACAACTCACAAACTGGATTAGTACTTGGGTTTGCTTACACAAGCTCCCCCTCAACATATGCATTACAGTTCATAAGATATCATTTTCAACAGATTAAGTGAAGAGATTCAAAGCCCAAATCATTGCAACCAATAACATAATTTACTTAATACAAATTGTTGCAATACATATTTCAATCAGTTCATCAAACAATAAAACAATTTAAAACTAGATACAACAAGAAGATTCAGCCTAAGATCTAAAAACAATCACTTCTTCTTTGGCTTAGACTTCTTGCTGTATGTCTTTCCTTTTCCAGATGACTCAGTAGATTTTCCAGCTTGCTTAGTCCCAGTTTGCTTTATCTTCTCCCCCTTTTTGGCATCATCAGAAAGCCCAGCAAAGTCCATTGGAGGAGGTATCTGAGTGAGAGGAACAGCACGAAGAGGGACAGGAGCAAAAGGAATTTCTGGCTGAGCTGGTGTAGTTGAAGGCTCTTCATCAGAATCATCCGAGACCACAAGCAGCTCTTGCATTTCCTGCCTGGAAAGAGCTAGCCGAGCTCTCTGTTCCTCTGACAGTCCATAATCAGCAAGAGAAGGAGAGACTGGTGCAAGAGGAGGAAACATTTCTTCAAGCCTTCTTCTTTGAGCTAGTAGAAGGGCATTGTGAGCAATGGCAAAATAATCAATAACAGGAACAATGCTTCTTTCCTCATTGCTCATGGCTGCAACCAGTCTTTCAACTTGCTCAGATTCTTGTATAGACAGAATTGAACCCGGAGCATCTTCTTGCATAAGTTCAAGAGGGCTTGATTCTTGAAGACCTTCTTCTTCTAATCCATAGTCCAAGGGTGGACCAGGACTTGGTGTTCTCATTGCACCAGCACTATTAACATCATGGTCAGAGGAAGCAATCTCGAAGGGACTTGGAGGCACAGGGGATGGAGACAGAGAAGGCTCAGGGATACCAGGCTGAGGTGGAACTGAAGTGGTAGGAATTGCATTTCTAATCTCTTCATAGGCATCAGCTACCACCTTCATATTTACTGCCAACTGATGTATCTGATCTTGTAGGTGAGCAAATTTGGCATTTTGCTCATCCTTAATGCTGAGAATGAGTGTTGACAGATTGTCAAACATCTCAGTGATCTTAGTTGGCTTGGTTCGAGAGGAGGGAGTGGAAGGAGGGTGAGTGGTCCTGGATGGAGATGGAATAGGCTGAGAAGGCTGAGGTACAGATCTGCCAGGAGCCTCAGAGGTGCCTTCTTGTTGGAGGGAAGCATCAGCAATAAAGAACAAATCTTCAGTTTTTCCTGTTCCCTTTCCAACCCAATGTCCTTCATCTCTTTCAATGCCCATCCTTTGCAATTCCTCTTCTTTGAAGGCCTCAGTGAGTTTCCCTTTCCCCTTTTCAATGTGCTGAATCCTAGCATGCTGCAGGATTCTTGAGATAATTGCTGCATAGGGAAGGGTGGAATCTTTCCTCTGATCCCTTGCCTTTATCATACGCTGGAGAATGATATGCCCCATATTGATCAGCTTTCCACGTATGATGGCAGTCATCACATGAGCCTCCGCCCTTGTTATCAAATTGAAGCTGCCACCCTTGTTGAATATGATCCTGGACACTATGTAGTGCAAGATCCTTACTTGTACGCTGAGGTCTGTGGGTTTCAACAGATTTATTGTGGGCCTATTCTCCCTTCTTCTGAACAAGGTGTCCAAGATAGTGCTTTCCTTGTAAAATAGGAAGGGCTCACCTTCTTCATCAGCTGTGCTAGCCTCATCCATATACCCAGAGGATGTAATGTCAACTTTTAGCCCATCTTGACCTGGGATTTCCAACACCTCATTGAATGTTTCATCATCAAGCCAAATGGTCCTTGATCTCAGGGTGACCTCCCATTTTCTTTTCTTGCTGTTATACTTAAGAGAGGCATACCAAGTCTTTACTACCTCATCATCATATTTTTCAGCAATTTCCAACAGATTTTTATACTTTATCAACCATATTGCAGCATCAAAGTTGTTGGATATCAGAAATTGTTCCATATTTACACAGTGAGGCTTGATTACCTTTTTGTTGGAAAACTTGGTAGTGTACTCTTCTTGAATCTCAGGAGTGCTCCATAGTGGCAGTGTAGTCATTTCAAACTCTCCGGATTCAGTAGAAGAAGAGGAAGCTACAGCAGCAGTACCAGCCGAAGGAACTGCAGATTTTGAAGAAGAGGCCCCAGCTTTCTGAGATTCTGACTTGGACTAGGATTTTTGACGTTTGGAAGGAGTAGCTTTACTGGGTTTGGCTTTTCTCTTGGATTTCTCTCCTTCCTTTGTAGCATATTGAGATTTGACCGTCCTCTTAGGCCTAGACCCAGCTTGTCCTGTTCCAGGAATTTTCACTCTCGCCATTTCTTGGTTGAATGATGCAGAATGTGGCTTAGAATAGATTTAAGGGATGCGAAATGAAGTTTAATCGGTGAGAAAAAGACGGTTTTTGGGCAGGAGTTAAGAGGAATGAAGAGAGAATCAGAACAGACTTGAAGGAGTTACAAATAGGGTTGCGTCTGTTCTGTGGAAAACCGTTGGTTTTAACGCATGTAACCGTCTGACAGACGAATTTTGAGGGGTCAAAATTCGAACTTCGGGCAGTTACAAGTTAAACCGTTCAGCACAGCTTGCTGACAGATGAACTTTCATCTTGAAAGTTCGTCTGACAGAGGCTTGAAACAAACAATACATACACAACAGACGAATTTTGTTCCAACAAAATTCGAATGTTGAAAAGAAAAGCAGCATCAACAAACAAAACTTCAAACAATAGACGAATTAAGCATGCAGAGCATCGTCTTTCAGGCATTCAATTATCAGGAGCATAATTCAACAGACGAATTTTGAACTGAATCTTCGAATTTTTCAACTTTTGTAAATATTGTCCAACATTCGTATGTTAGGAAGTAACAATTCGTATAACAATGATGAACAATAATAAGTTTGAAATTTCAGTTTTCGAAAATTTGAACTTTCAAGTTTTAACAGACGAATTTCGAGGCATTACCGAGAACTGTTCCAAGGCATAACAGGCCAAAGTTCGTCTGTTGGTCAATCAAAATTCGAATGTTGACCACGTTGACTAGTTCAAAAACACAGATTATCAATGAAATTCATCTAGCAATCAAACAACATACAAATTTCAAAAAAAACTTACAGAATGGATCCAGAACTTAGAACAATTATTATTCACTTCATTTTCTGGTTGTTCCAATCTGAAGTGCTCCAATCTTCAAAAGTATAGCCATTTAGACTTGTGAAGAGCACCTGCAACTTAAATTAAACACTCTCCGATGCTGAAGTTAGAATTGACTTTAAGATTTAAAATTAAAAAGAAGAGAATTTTATAAGAATAACTTACAATTCATTGGGATTTACCATTCCCAATTCTCTTCTTATTTTGCAATGCCTGTCTTCTGGTAGAGGTTTGGTGAGTACATCAGCTACTTGATCCTCTGTTGCGATGTATTCCAGCTTAACTTCTCCTTTCAGAACGTGATCCCTTATGAAGTGGTGCCTAACCTCAATATGTTTCGTCCTTGAGTGCATGACAGGATTCTTAGTGATGTTTATGGCACTTTGATTATCACACATGATGGGTATCTCTTTCATTTTAACCTCAAGATCTTCAAGTTGCTGCTTCATCCAGATGACTTGGGCACAACAGCTTCCAGCTGCAACATACTCAGCTTCTGCAGTGGATAGAGCTACACTGTTTTGCTTTTTGCTGAACCATGAAACCAAGGACCCTCCAAGAAACTGACAAGTTCCACTTGTGCTTTTTCTGTCAGTTTTGGATCCTGCAAAATCAGCATCTGTGTATCCTTTGAGATCTTCTCCATTGCCTTTTGGATACCAAAGACCCATCTGTGATGTTCCAATTAGATATCTGAAAATTCTTTTCACAGCTGTTGCATGGGTTTCTTTGGGGCATGATTGGAACCTTGCACACATGCAGACACTGAACATAATGTCAGGTCTGCTGGCGGTTAGGTACAGCAGGGATCCAATCATTCTTCTGTATTGAGTAATGTCAAACATTTTCCCATTTTCATCCATGTCCAGTTTGGTTGCAGTAGCCATAGGTGTTCCCGTTGGCTTGGCATTCTCCATTCCAAACTTCTTTAACAGCTCCTTTAGATACTTGGATTGACTGAGAAAGATACCATCATTAAGCTGTCTGATTTGCAATCCAAGGAAGAAATTGAGTTCACCCATCATAGACATCTCAAATTCTCCCTGCATTAACTTAGAAAATTCCTTGCAAAGAGTTTCATTAGTAGCACCGAAAATGATATCATCAACATAGATTTGGACAATTAGTAAATCTTTATTCTCTTTCTTAGTGAATAAAGTAGTGTCAACTTTGCCTCTGTTAAATCCTTTTTCAGTCAGAAAGTTGCTTAATCTTTCATACCATGCTCTAGGGGCTTGTTTTAATCCATAAAGAGCTTTCTTCAGTTTATAGACATGGTTTGGTTTTGTAGAATCCTCAAAACCTGGAGGTTGATCTACATAAACCTCTTTCATGATATATCCATTCAGAAAAGCACTCTTTACATCCATTTGATATAGCAAAATATTCTTCATGCATGCATAAGCCAGCAATATTCTTATAGCTTCTAATCTAGCTACTGGTGCAAAGGTTTCTTCAAAATCAATACCTTCTTCCTGATTATATCCTTTAGCAACCAATCTAGCTTTATTTCTGATTATTATTCCAGATTCATCAAGTTTGTTTCTGAAAACCCATTTGGTACCAATAACAGGATGATTTTTGGGTCTTGGAACTAAATCCCAAACTTGATTTCTTTCAAACTGATTTAGTTCATCTTGCATTGCCAAAATCCAGTAATCATCAGTTAAGGCTTCTTCAGCACATTTGGGTTCAATTTGAGAAATGAAAGCACAATTTAGCATTTGATCCCTTAACTGTTTTCTGGTTTTGACTCTCTCTTGAACATCTCCTATCACTTGATCAACAGGATGATTCCTTTGATATCTCCAAGCTCTAGGGAGTTCTTGAGATGTTTCTTCATTATTTTCTTCATCAAACTCTTGCTCCTGGATATCTTCCTCTATGTTAACAGGTTCAGATATCTTTGGAGGTTCAGTTTTACTTTTATCAGAAATGCCTAGTTTTTCAAAATTGAAAGCAAGATCATCCTCATTGGTAACATGTTTTGAAATAGTTTCATTTTCAATGAAAACCACATGCACAGATTCCTCTACCACATTTGATCTTTTATTATAAACTCTATATGCCTTACTCCTACTAGAGTAGCCAAGAAATATACCTTCATCTGATTTGGCATCAAATTTACCTAGGTTTTCTTTGCCATTGTTGTGAATGAAGCATTTGCATCCGAACACATGGAGATGGGACAGATTTGGCTTTCTCCCCTTGTACAGCTCGTATGGAGTCTTTCCCAGGATGGGTCTGATGTATGCTCTGTTGATGATGTAACTAGCTGTGTTTACTGCATCAGCCCAAAACACTTGAGAAAGTTTCTTCTCATTCAGCATAGCTCTGGCCATCTCCCCAATAGTTCTGTTTTTCCTTTCTACTACTCCATTCTGTTGAGGAGTCCTAGGAGCTGAGAAGTTGTGGTCAATTCCATGCTCACTGCAGTACTCCAGGAAGTATGCATTTTCAAATTCTCCTCCATGATCTGACCTGATAGACACAATAGAGATACCTTTCTCATTTTGCACTTTCTTAGCTAAGGTTACAAATGCATCAAAGGTATCACTCTTAGAAGAAAGGAATAATGTCCAAGTAAATCTAGAATAATCATCAACAATTACAAGCACATACAGATTACCACCAAGACTCTTTACCCTAGAAGGTCCAATTAAGTCCATATGCAGCAATTCAAGTGGTCTTGTTGTGGAAACTATGTTTTTAGATTTGAAGGATGATTTAATTTGTTTTCCTTTTAAGCATGCATCACATTCTTTATCCTTTTCAAAAGATATTTTTGGCAAACCAGTAACTAGCTCATTTTTAACCAGTTTAGACACCTGATTCATATTAACATGAGCTAATCTCCTATGCCATAACCAACTATCATTATTTTGACTGATTAAGCATACAAAATCTAAAGGGGGAAGTTCATCAAGGTCAATAGTGTAGCAGTTACCATCCCTTTGAGCTTTTAAGATTACTTTGTGATCACTTTTTCTGATGACCAGGCAAAACTTTGAGTCAAACAGCACCCAGTTTCCTCTATCACAGGTTTGACTCACGCTTAGCAAATTGTGGTTGAGGCCAATTACAAACAGCACCTCTTCAATGGATGTTTCTGGATTTTTCCCCACAATGCCAATTCCAATGATTTTGCCATATTGATCACCTCCAAATGTCACTTTTCCTCCTTTCTTGTCTCTAAGGGTGATGAACTTCTCCTTATCACCAGTCATGTGGCTTGAGCAGGCACTGTCCATATACCATTTGTTGCTTTTCTTAGCTTTGAGACAGACCTGCAAAACAATGTTTATGTTTTCCTTTTAGGTACCCAAATTTGCTTGGGTCCTTTTCGGTCAGTAGGTATTTCCCTAGATGTAGATGCAATTTTGGGAACCCATTCAACTTTTCTGCCAAGTTCATTTTTCTTTAAAATACAGGAACTGGAAATGTGTCCCTTTTTGTTGCAGAAATGACAGGTAGTGAAAGGGCTGCTAGATTGAGATGCAGGAAGAAAATAGTGCAGATAATACTTTTGTTTAGCATGCCTTGGTTGATCATATGTTTCAATGTGAGGTGATGCATTAACTTTCTTTTTATTGTTCTTGGCATGCACAAAATGTCTCATGTATGCATTCTGATTTTTCTTCCTAATCTTTTCTTTGACAGCACATGGATCATAGCCAAGACCAGCTTTTCCTTGTGATATTCTTTGGCTCCCCATCAAGGCAAACAGCATATCTTTACCTTTAGTGAGCCTAGACATGCTTTTAACTAGATACTCATTAGTTTGCTTAAGTTCAGTGCATGAAGTGCAGCAAACAGATTCAGAAGTAGGTAAAGAAGCAGTTTCAGAAACTATGCCTTGAGACTCCATCTTCCTTATCTTTTTCTTTGCCAATTTCAGTTCTTTAGCAACTTTAATGAATTCATCATGCAGCTCATGAAATGCATCCAGTAATTCAGAATAGGAAGGATCAGATTCATATACCTCTTCATCCTGATCACTGCTGTATGAGGGTGTAGCTTCTTCAGAAGCAAGTGCCATCAGACAAATGTTGGCAATCTCTTCTTCATCTTCTTCTTCCTCATCTGAGCTGTTACCCCATATGGATGAGATGTAGGCTTTCTTCTTTTTCCCTTTGTCAGCACCTTTCTTTTCTTTTTCTTGCTTTCTGAGGAATTGGGGACAGTCCCATTTTATGTGTCCCTGCTTCTTGCACTCATAGCAAGTCACAGGTTCTTTTGTCTCTTTCTTGTTTTCCCCAGCAGTTACCTTCTTGAAGAATCTTTTGTTCTTCTTCTTGCTGTAAAATCTTCCGAATTTTCTGACCATCATAGCCAGAGTTTCATCATCAAGTTCATCCTCTTCGTTAGATTCTTCTTCCTTTTCATCAGCAGTTTTAAGAGCAATGCCTTTCTTCTTTCTGTCCAGCCCGGCTTCCTTGAGAGCTTTGATTTTTCCTTCATACTCCTCAAGGCTCCCGAAGAGAGCTGTGACAGAGGCCATTGATTCTCCTCTGGCTTCTTCTATTGCTGTCACCTTGGGCTGCCATTCCAGAGGGAGAGCTCTGAGAATTTTTCTCACTTTCTCTGATTGAGTGTATTCCTTTCCTAAGCTCTTTAGTTGATTTACAATGAGAGTGAATTTCTTTTGGAGCTCCTTTACAGTTTCTCCTTCAGCCATTCTGAAGCTTTCATACTCTCCAATGCACGTGTTTAGTCTGTTCTCCCTGACTCCAGATGTTCCTTCATGTGCAATCTGCAGAGTATCCCACATTCCTTTTGCAGTGGTGCATTGCGAGACTCTGTAGAATTCATCCTGGTTCAGGGCACTGACTAAACAATGCTTTGCTTTGAAATTTAGTAGGATTCTCCTTCTGTCTTCATCATTCCATTCTGCTTCCAGCTTCTCTTTGTATCTTCCATCTTCAGTTGGAGCCATTGGGACGAAATCTCCTTTATCAATGACTGACCAGATGTCAAGATCAATTGATTGGAGGTAGATCTGCATCCTCATCTTCCAGTACCCATAATGCTCTCCACTGAAGCCCGGTGGTCTGTTAGTGTTGTTCCCTTCAGGAAGTATATTCTCTCCAAAGCCAGCCATCTTTGTTCCCGGACTGTGAAATCCTTTGAATGGGAATCCGGGCTCTGATACCACTTGTTAGCAAGGCTGACTTCCCAAGAGGGGGGTGAATTGGGAAGATTGAAATTTTTCTGCACAAAGTGAAGCAAGTGAAGATATCACAGTATAATGAAAATAACGTGTGAAACAGAGCAAGCTGAAAAGTAGAGATAAGAAGAAGAAAACTCAGTGATTTATCCTGGTTCGGTCTATCCACTTGACCTACATCCAGTCCTCAAGACACCTCTTGAGATTTATCCACTATCCAGCAAGAATTTCAACGGGCTTCTTGCTAAAGCCACAGTACACGAGTATGCTCTGTTCTGAGCTCTCTTAAACTCTCTAAGCACTTTCTCTATGTGCTTCCCAATCCCCTTGTGAATACCCCTCACAAGTAATTCTATCTTCCAGATGAAGAGTAGATTGTTTACAAATGAATAACTCTCTTGAATAGAGTGGATATGAAGGTTTAAGTACAAATAATGAGGTTGCAAGGGTAAAAGCTTTTGAGATGAAGATTCAGCAGAAATTCAGTATATACAAGTTTGATTTTGTTACCCACAACTTCAAATAATGTTATATTTATAGATTTTGATCTCAAATATCCGTTAGAAACTAAATCTATCCGTTGGGGAAGTTATCCAACGGTTACTCTGAAAAAAACTATCCGTTTACCAACCGCATTTAATGTTTCTGACATACTGAAATTCGAATTTCGGTTGGCCAACAGACGAATTTCGAGGGAACCGAAGGTTAAAGCTTCCAACGTAAAAATGCGAAGTTCGTCTGTCCATAGAGTGAAATTCAAATTTCGAAACTCATAAAATCTTTCCACAATGTGACATACGAATTTTCAAGAAGAAAGATTTTCTGTTAAGTGTGAACAGTGTTTTCAATTTGCTACAGTGCCCTCGAAATTCAAATTTTGGATGCCCAAAATTCGTCTGTCCACTGAACGTTTAAAGAGGCACAGTAGTTCACTTTCTTCGAAATTCGAATTTTGACAGAGTGAAATTCGTCTGTCAGAGAACAGTTTTGAGACTGAAATCACTCTTGATCTCAGATGAACTTTATCAAGCATTCAGACGAATTTCCTATATTTTCTCAAGTTTTGTTTTGTCTGAAATTCGAATTTTGAAAGAGTGAAATTCGAATGTCACAAAGTAACCCCTTTTTTGACTCAGGTGAAAATTCGAATTTTGCTAAGTTAAAGTTCGTCTGTCAGAGAGCATTTTCAAACTTAGTTTCTTCTTAATTTCAGATGAACTTTAGCAAAGCTTCAGACGAATTTCCTTAGTTTTCATAAATGACATTTTGTCTGAAATTCGAATTTTGAGACTGTGAAGTTCGTCTGTCACAAAAAGGCTTCTTTCAGACTTGATTGAAATTCAAATTTTGAAAGACCAAAATTCGTCTGACAGAGAGACACATCTTCAGACTTATTCAGTTTTAGCTCGAAATTCGAATGTCTAAGGGCCAAATTCGAATTTCCAACTTGACAGTTCAGTTAAACTTTCAAACTTCGTCTGTTTGTGAGTATTTTTCAAATAAGTAAAGATTTAACTTCAAATCAAGGTTTGAAAACGTCTTTTTCTCAAATCAAAATCTTTTACCCAATCTAAACAAAAACCAAAGATCCTACCAAAGATCTAGTAGCAAATACTCAGCAAATCTTCACTTGAAACAGCTTTGATCTCCTTTGATATCTTCAATCCAAGCTCTTGAGTGTTGGTTTGGAATCATCAAAACTCTTGATCCAACAAAAATTACACCTAATGAAGCTGTCAAGGGTAATTTTTTTTAATATGCAATATTACTGTCAAAATGAAGCTGTCGACTAGAGAAGTCCAATGATATATGGCACTGAGTGTTAATATTCAAGGATGAAGAAATAATCAGCGCCAAAGGTTAAAAAATAACTTTATACCGATAAAACTACTTTTTGATCTGTAAAAGTCAAAAAGTAAAAAAAAAGGCTATTGGACATCACAAAATAAGCTTTTTAAAGATAGTATATTAAAGTAATACCATATACAAATTCACTTTAACTTTGTATCAATAAAGTGAATTTACACTGTAAAAAAACAACTTTACCGGTCCAAATATAAAGTAACCAACACAGGGTATTACTGGACTGAAAAAATTATGCAGTGTTTTGGACAAGTGTACCCCTCATTTAGGACGCCACATGGCAGTTCATGGGTTGAAGTTGGAATGCTTGATGGTTAAGAAAAGGAAAGACTTAATTATTAAGTTTTCTTAGTTAATTAAGGATTAGCAAAAGTAATCTTAATTACTTGCCTTTATATATACTCTCTCCTCCATCATTTGTACGAGACACACATTTAGAAAAGAGAGGACGAGTGGTCTGAGCAATTGGAGGAGAAGAAGGCTACATAGGAGAAGGAAAAAAAAGAGAAGAACAAGGGAATGAAAATCCAAGAAAGAAAGGTATGTTTGTAAATTTAAAATTTTCAAGTCTTCCACCATAGTTTCTTGGTAGTTTGAGCTAGTTTCTTTGAAATTTCTCCTCCTTCACTTGCTGTCCGATCTTGGCCTAATCATGATAATAAGAGGGAAAGAGTTTTTAAGCCATAAATTTACAAGGAAGCATGAGATTTTTCAAGAAAAGCAAACTAGGTGTGTTTTAAAGCAAGTTTTTGTGAAAAATCAATTTCTTCCTCCTAAGAGCAGATTTTGGTCAGACCAATAAGGTGGAAAGGAGCTAGATTTTCATTCATTTGATGGTAAAAATGAATTCCCCATGATGAAAAACCTTAAAGACAAGCATTGGCTCAAAGATTAGGCTTTAGATAAAGAAATTGAGTCTTTAGGGTTTTAAATAAGACTTTATGAAGTAGCTACTTGTTCTAGTTGATTGAGCAAGTGTTTAATAATGTTAAGGGACTTGAGAAAGCCTAAGGAGGTAGTGGAAGCATCAGATTCAAGAGGAAGAGCCAAAGGAATGCTTCAAGGTAGCTAAGTTTCATATTTTTGCTTTATGTTCTTTCAATGTCTTTCTATGATTAAATTGTGTTGCCATGTTGCAATTGTGATTTCTTTGATTGGTCTTGGCTGTAAAATGAGGGGTTTAATTCCCCGGGATGTCCATTTTCTAAGCCGTTATGCTGTAAAAATTTTTTATGACTAATGTGGCAATTTATTGTTTAAATATGATTGATATGATTAAATATGATCAAATGTGAGTTATTTGACATGATTGACATAATTACATGAAATGTAACTTACTACTGAGATTGCCCCCAATCTCACCCCCTCAAGTATTCCAAATGATAGGCACAGGCTATGGCAAAGGAGTCCAAAGAAAAGGCAAGGAGAATGAAGAAGAGAATGATGCTTGATGGTGTTTTTAAGCTATGAGTGTATATTTTGAAATTATGTATAAAACCATGTATATGATTCTAGATTTGTGCCATTGTGTTATTATGTCCCTATGAGCATTATGAAACGTTTGGCATGGATTTGAAACATGGAATGATCATGTGAGCTTGTTATGAAGTCTACTTTGCCACGTTATATTGCTAGAAGTTCATTTTGTAGAAATGAAAGTAAAGTCAATACTGTTAGATTAGCTGGCTTCCCAAGAGGGGGGGTGAATTGGGAAGCTTGAAATTTTCTGTACAATATCATGAAAGTGAAGAAAGCAAAGTATAGAAGTTGAAACAGAGTATAGGAGAATAAACTTTAAAAGTTGCAGTAAAGAGAAGAAAACTCAGATATTTATCCTGGTTCGGTCTCTCCACTTAACCTACGTCTAGTCCCCAAGTTACCACTTGAGATTTTTCACTATTCTGCAAGAATTTAGTGGGTTTCTTGCAAATGCCTCAGTACAAAGATGATGCTCTGTTTCTAGAGCTCACTCATACACTCTATGCACTCTTACAAAGTGCTTCCCAATCCCTTGTGATATCCCCTCACAAGAAAATCTATCTTCCAGATGAAGATAAGATTGTTTACAAAGATTAAACTCTCTTAAACAGAGTGAATATGAAAGTTTGAGTACAAATATTGAAGTGAGAGAGTAAGAAACTTTGAGTAGATGATTTGGCAGAGTTTCAATATATACAATGTTAAAATCGTTACCCACAACTTCAAATTATATTTATAGATTTAGGTCTCAACTATACGTTAGAGACAAAATCTATCCGTTGGAGAAGTTATCCAACGGTTACTCTGAAAAACTATCCGCTAACCAATCGCATTTACTGCTTCTGACATACTGAAATTTGAATTTTAGTTGGTTAACAGACGAATTTCACAGAAACCGAAGGTTAACAGCTTCAACATTGAAAGCCTGAAGTTCGTCTGTCATGAAGTGAAATTCGAATTTTGATATTTGGAAAATGTTTCTTCGTTGTGACATACGAATTTTGAAGTAAAAAGTTTTTCTGTTAAGTGTGAACAGTATTTTCAATTTGCTACAGTGCCTTCAAAATTCAAATTTTGGAACCCCAAAATTCGTCTGTCCGTAACTTGTTTTTAAGGCACAGTAGTTCATATGATTCAAAATTCAAATTTTCAAAGGGCAAAGTTCGTCTGTCAGAGAGACCTCTTTTCAGACTTACTTCAAAATCCGAATTTATAAATACTGTCATTCGTATGTCAACATATCATTGTAACAGACTCACAAGCTTAGTTTCTGAAATTCGAATTTTCATATTCAAAGTTCGTTTATCAGTGAGCAATTTTGAAATCCAATCCAAACTTGGTTTCAGATGAACTTTGACATAATTTCAGACGAATTTCTTTAGTTTTCATAAGTTTCATTTTGTCTGAAATTCAAATTTTCAAAACCCAAAGTTCGTCTGTTACTGAAAGCTTCTTTCAGATACTTATCAAAATTCAAATTTTTCCAAACCAAAATTCGTCTGTTAGAGAAGCTTCTCTTCAGACTTGTTCAGTTCCAATATGAAATTCGAATTTCCAAAGCCAAAGTTCGAATTTTCAAGATGACAGATCAGTATTAACCTTTCAAACTTCGTCTGTTGGTGGGTGTTTTTCAGATATTAGATGATTTAACATAGAATCAAGGTTTTAAAACATCTTTTCACCAAATCAAAGTCTTTTACTTGACTTAAAACATTTCTAAACATCCTACATGAATCTTTGCACTGATTTCTTCAGACTTTCTTCACTTGAACCTTTTGTGCACCTTTGATATCTTTATTCCAAGCTCTTGAAGGTTGGTTTGGAATCATCAAAATACTTGATTCAACAAATACTGTTTGATTGAAACAAGGAAAGTAAGTCAAGTGTTATATATTCCCTAAAAGTAGAGAGAACAAGCTTTCCAATGAGCTAAAGAACACATAATTTAGATATATGTATGATTTATAGTGTAATTTTAAAGTTCAGGATCAAAACTGGACAGTGATGTCAAGGCTGCGAATGTTACTAAATATGTTACTTCTCTTTGAAAAGTGATATAAAATCGTACAGAGCTTCAAAAATTTAGTGGCTTACATTTATGAAAATATTTATCTTTTGAGGTTAATATACCACTAGTTTGAGTTCTATTGGAGCTATACAATGAGAGATATACAAGTTTTCCCAAGACTGTTCCAGAAAAAGTGATATTCTGATCCCTAGTGATTCAAATTGGTGCTGTGTCCTGTCTAGACTAAATAAATGTATAAGAAAAATATGAAGGTAAGTAGATATATGTATATTTCCAATGGAATATAGAATACATGATTTGGCTTAGTATAGAGTTAGATATGAATTTTTAAAGTTACGGCCAAAATCTTGAAAAAGAGAGAAATGGTCATTTGGATAGTGTAAGTTTAAGCAATAAACTATACAAATTGTTTCGGTTAAAGGAAGTTTCATATTTTTATCTTGTATATCATGTTTCTAGCTTCATTTAGAGACTTGAACCACATTTATACGATTTTTCTGGATTAAATTATGATTTTTCAAAATTCATCCAGAAAACTTAAGAACCAAATAAATAGTACCACGTTTTTTTTATTTAAATATTTTGGTTCTATTAATGGTTAAAGCTCTTAATATGAGCTAATTGGACATTGTACATACTATAATATATGAAAAAATATAGATAAAAGTAAGGTGTTACACTATGGATCCCAAATTTTATGTTTTGTGAGGTCTTGGAAACAAATTTCTCAAACCGATGCACATCTTCCAAACAGGTCGAGGTGCTTATGATACAATCCTGAGTTGCTATTATGTGAGGTCCTCTTTATTGGGGTTGATTGCAATCTTGATCTATCTATTATGTATTTTAAGTATGGTATTTACTGCCTAATTGCTATTCATAGTTGCTTTTATTTCCAAGCTTAATCGAATGTCGGTTTTGACATTAATGTTCTTTAAATTTCAAATTTATAGCTATTCCTATTTGGTTAACTTGATTTGTTTATAAAACAGCAATATCTAATAAAGGATATCTTGATTATGATGATGATATGGCTCTTTTGTTTTGTCCTAGTGTACTCCCTCTTATCCTTTTTATACAACACTTTCAACTACTTCACATAGGTTAAGAAAGTTAGTTATATTCTTAAAATTTTAGAAAAAACTAAAAATTCTTTTTTTGCCTTTACTTATCATTATAATGCAAACCTCATTAAATAAGGCTTTAATAAGTGAAAAAATGTGAAACCAATCAAAACAAGACTAAGAACATTACCATTAACCAATCATGCAAAAACTCCAATGATAATTTATTAGGTCAAGAAATAAATGATCAAGGGCAAAATATGAATAACGTTACTAAACATTACAAGGTTCCTTATAAAAGGGATTAGGTAAAACTTCTGGAAAGTGCTTTATAAAAAGGATCAGAGGGAGTATGTGAATTTTATGGAGATGGGTCCCTTTTATTTATCATGATTCTCTTGATTATAAGAATTTTCTTCATGATTTAATGTGAGGACGTAATGACCTATAAGATATTTCTTTGGTTGCATATGCCTCCTTGTTTCTTATTCTTCTATCATATTAATGATGACATGAATTGGTGGTCAAGCCACTTGAGCATGTGTTGTAATTGGAGTATTTCTCTTGTTCTCTTGAAAGATTCTTTTGTCCTGTGGTTTTGTGCTAAGGGCAAGCTTTCACTAAATAAGCTATAAAAAATATATGATGAGATTGCAAGTGAAGTATGGATTTGGGAACATATTCAAAAGGAAAAGGGAGGTAGCATTTTTGTTTCCTCATAATGTGATTGGGGTAAAAATTACAATATTCGATTATGCACCAATATTCACTTATGTAGTATTGATATGGGTACGTGATACAATACGATACGAAAAATATGACAATTTTTAAAATTTTAGGATATAGGTACAGGAATATTTATATATATAATATTATTTATGTAATTATTTATTTGTATAATTCATAAATCTACTCATTAAAACATAAATGAATAATAAATATTCTAAAAATTATAATATAAATGTTAAAATAAACCATAAAATATTTATAATAACTTCAAATAGTTTTATTTTACTTTAAGAATTTGAAGCGATATAGCTATGTATAAAGTGATATGAATAGATACATATACATAAATATGGTAAGTGTATCATATATCAGTTATGGGTGCATTTACTTTTTTGAAGTATCGATACTTCATAGATATCTACTATAATAAGTATATATGTACAATGCTATTTGACATTGTTTTATTCTCTTTCATTATTCTGTTCATGTTTTTACAATAGTAACATGTGAGGATTTTGGAAACTCCGTGGGTCTGCAGATTACTTAATTTACCGCGTGTTATGATGTACCTCTATTGGTACTTGACTTAATTAGTTTATTATGTAAAACTTTTAAATCTTTGCAGTTATACTAATTGAATTGTAGATGTGCTTTCTTCTTTTGAGAAAAAGTATTTTTGGGGTCTTATATGTTTTTATTGAAAATAAATAAAAGAGATTTTTTAAATCAAAATAATAAAATGTTCTCTTAAATTTCGAAAGGTTAAATATCTAGATCTATCTTAAATGAAAGGATTTAGGATTTTTCCAAAAATAATTTCATAATATTAGGGTCATCTTGTGTGAGGTTTTTGGGAACCTTCATGGGTATATAAGTTGAATGGTTACTAAGTGAAATTTTTGAATCTCCATAAAAATAATAAAAATAAATTAATTTTCTCAAATAAAACAATTCATTTCTCACAAATAAAAAAAAATACAAACACAACTCACAACTATTTTAATAAAAAATAATTTTTCTTAAAAATTAGAAACCCATTTCAAAAACTATTTATTTCAAATATAATTTTTTTCCTAAAAAAACCAACCAAATGACACATATTTTTACCCTCGAACTACATGGGTTTTGATTCCTATTACTGGGTACGTATGCCCTAGAGTTTTATTTTAGGGCAAGTCACTTTTGTAAATAAATTCATTTTTATTATTTAATTGATTTTTTCCTATGTATGTTTTGTAAAGATAGTTAAAATAATTTTAAGACTACATTAATTTTGTATAATCAACTTGAGCTAATTGGTTTTTTATCAATAGGTGTTCTGGGATGTCTAAATATCTTCTCCATGACACAATTAACTCCTGACCTTTTATGTTTCGTAGATTATTGTTTCCTTTTCGGGTTTTCAAAATTTCTCTTCTAAAAATTTTGGTGGCAACTCTATTTTATTTTAATTTTTATTTTGAAAAATTAAAATTCGGGTGTGACATACATAAATTGATTTTCCATAAAAATATTCTAAGATCTATTTTATTAAATTTATTTTAAAATAAGAGTTTAAAAATATTGATATTTAAGGATAAAAATATTGACAATTAAGGACCTAACTTAATGACTACTAAGGACCTAGCCTGTCCATTTAATAAAGGATCCATGATGAAATAAAATTTCCCTTAATATTTCTAAGATAATAAGAAAAATATTATTTTATATAATTCATATTTATGTGCTTTTTTTTAAACAAAAGATAATAATTTATTAGAAAATTTTGGGATATTACAAGAGTTAGGTTATTAAGAGTGGGGAAGGCAAATTAACAAAAGGTAGGGAGAGAGAAAGAGAGAGAGAGCAAGACATTAGAAAAGAGAAGAGAGTGTCAAACTGATAGGAGGAGAAAAGATAGAGAAGAGGCCAAGCAAAGAAGGAAGAGAAAGAAAGAAAAGGTGATAAGACCAAGGGAGATCAACAAACACTAAAAATATAGAGAGATTTTATAGTGATTATAATCGCTACAATGACAAGGACAGTGGTGAAATGAACCATTATCATCACAAGTGACACAAGCGATATGGCGATGGTTACAAAAACCGCTACTACATTTAGTCAAACCACCTCGATTTTAGCTAAGGGTAAACTATCCATTGCCGAGCACCCATTGCAATAATGGCTATATTGATGACATGGAAGCCACTACATCAACTGCTGCTAACATTTGGTAGCAGTTCAGAAAAATATTGCGACAGTTAAAGGAACTACTCCAAAATGAAGGAATGAAATTGAAATATTTGCAATAAAATTTGGTGGCTTATTGGTGACAGTTGACTAATCGCTACTATGGTTAAAATTGAATTTCTGTGCCAACTTTTCTCACAGTTATGGTAGCGATTGTTAATCACCACCAGGTTATGCCAAAAAAAAAAATTTGTTTATGATTTTTTAATTATAAATAAAAATTAAATACTAAAATTGATTTATTACTATTTTATCCATTTTAATATAATAAAAACTTATTTAAAATTGCCCATTAGTAACTTTACATTTTACAAATAAAATAATACATTTTTACAATTATTTAAAATTAATGATAAATAGTTAATATTCATTAAAAATACCATAAAAATGCAATTTTACTTAATACAAACTATATAATTATATTATTAGTCAATACAAAAAATGAAATTAAATTACAACAACAACTCATAAAATGTAATAAGAATTCCTCAAATTTATCTTGTTCTCATCCTTTTAATGCTCTTTAGATATCCTTCCTCATCATCAATTCTTTCTTCATCTTCAAATTTTTATGAAGGCTTCTCGTATGATTTTATGAAGAGAAAGACGAACAGAGCTTGATAAATGGAGAAGAAGAAAGAACAAGAAAAATATCTCACAAAGAGAAGTAGCAGGGGAAAGAGAATTCATAAGGTCCAAACATTAATCGCGGTTACGACAGAGGTTATTAACGACTGCAAAATTTAAATATTGTGGTAGTTACGACAGTGATTAATAACCGTTACTAACTTTAACTATTATGTCGGTTATGCTTTAATCGCCAATGTAACTGTTGCTACTTTTTAATATATATATGAATTTATAAATTTATATTATTTTGATTTGATTATGAGTTTGAATTGTTTAAACGCAATTATTTGACAATGACAAATTTTTTCAATTTTTTTAAGTTGACTAAGTGATGACAAATCATAATATTTTTTGTTTAATGACAAATTCTAAATTAGAATCAATCAATTAGAAAATAAAATAAGTCTTAAAAATTATAAATTAAAATTTGTAAATTAAAATCAATTAACTAAAAATTTAAAGAACTAAATAAAATAAAATGTACATAAAAATCCACAATTCACAAATATCCATAAAATATCTAAAAAATCTACTGTTAGCACTCAGACTGATTTGACAAAGGGAATTGGAAAATACTTTGTAAGAGTGTTAAGTGTAGATTTTGGGTGTTTTAAGAACAGAGCATGAGTTTGTACTGAGGTATTGTAAGGAGCCCGTTGAATTTTTGTAGATTGTAAAAATCTTAAGTGGTGACTTGGGGACTGGACCTAGGTCAAGTGGATCAGACCGAACTAGGATAAATTCTTTAGTCCTTTCTTCCCTTACCTTGTAATTACTTTCATTTTCACTGCACTTTGCTTTTCTACAACTTTTGCTTTTATTGTAAACTTACGTTTTTACAGAAAAATTTTAAACTTCCTAATTCATCCCCCTTTTGGGAAGCCAGCTACTCTAACAAGTGGTATCAAAGCTTAATCATCTGGGAGAACAAATGACTGGTTTTGGAGAGAGCATATTACCATAATAGAGCATATTACCAGAATAGAGCATATTACCAGAATACAACAACACTAACAGACCTCCAAGCTTCAGTGGAGAGCATTATGGATATTGAAATATGAGAATGCAAATATATCTTCAGTCCATAAACTTGGAGATTTGGTTAGTTACCCAGAAATGTGACTTTGTGCTAATGAAGCTACAAGATGATGACACCTATAAAGAGAAGCCTAAAGAGGAGTGGAATGATGAGGATAATAGAAAAGTTTTGCTTAACACTGCTTGGTTAGTGCTCTAAACTAGGTTAGTGCATATACTCTTGATTAGTGCTCTAAACTAGGACGAATTCTACAGAGTCTCCTATTGTTCCACAGCCAAAGAAATGTAGGATACTCTTGATATCGCACATGAAGGAACTGCTGGAGTGAGAGAAAACAAGTTAAATTCCTGCATTGGTGAATATGAAAGCTTCAAAAAGAAGGAATGAAAGAGTATCAAGGATCTACAGAAGAGGTTCACTGTAACACCCTACCTCCTGACACTTCCAGACTTGACCAAAAACTTCAAAATTCAACCAAACATAACCCCGACATCTCAAAACAACTCTTCAAAACTTCAAAACAGCAGAAACTAACCAACCAACACCAAAGACTAGGCTGGGGCCGCAGTTCCTACAATATCACCATGGCTTCGGCCTCCCCTGATTCTCCATCGCTTCTAGACATTGTAGTGTCGCGGCCTGCTACCTTGCACTGCGGTGCCCCCTGCTAGTTTTCTATACCAGCAACTTCTACACTCCGGGGTGATCTTTTGACACGCATAACTTTATGCTCCGACCTCCAATTGACTTGATTCCTACAATTCAATCTAGTCTCAAACTATCCATAGACACCAACTTCACCTTAATCCAACTCCGTATGGAGATTCTGGACCCTTGATACTATTTTGGTCACATATTGACCAAAACTCACCACTAACCACCTCCAATTGCTACTAACAACAAATGGTCACTCAAAGACCATTCATACAAGTCCAAAACTCCAAAACCAACTTGTTCAAAGAAGTTGTACCTCAAAGAAACCACTCCTCTAAGATTTGACCCCCTTGAATCCCAACTTCACAACACGGGCTATAGGCCCTAAAACACACCAACCAAACCTAAATCCACTCGGGGCTAACAAACACCACCATATTGACCTTTCAACATCCAAAACCATGCAACCAATACATACAACATCTATACAATCCATAACCATACATTCATTACAAACCATTCTATCCTACTTGGCATAGTTCATGGGAGAAGGGTGTGAGACAATGTCTCAGTAACCGGGGACAACCACACACACTCATATATATATATATATTTATATACATATATCTTATGCAACTCATGAATGCAATGTGAAATGAATGGAATGCATGTCTCCCTCGCACACAGCTAGAACCACGAGCTATCGTCATAACAAGACATTTCATATAGGTAATTTTCTTCCAACAGTCGGTGAAGACTGATTCTGGGATATCACCAAGCTCACCTCTTATTAGTGCACCCGGCTAAAGGTAACACTAATATTCGGACCGTGGCTCTCCTTCCCGTTTCCCACCATGAATTGGCAGCAATTTAGGGAAGGTGCAGTCCACTGCGCGTCTTTCCCTTCCTGGCCATAGGAGGCAATTTAGCTACAGGGATCCCATCCTTATCCTCCCAAACATATATATATATATTCCATCCTTATCCTCCGTAACATATATCATCATATATCATATCATTATCACCACCCAATCCATCATATATCACAATCTCACAATATCATGTGGTGATACTCATGTATCATCATATAGTCATCATCATCATATCACAATGTCATATATGGATCATGTCATGTCATGTCGATATCATCATCATAATCATCATAGTTATCAAAACCATCATCTAGCTGTGTGCATGCCACGATATATATAGAAAACAGTACACATAACACATCTATATTGTGGTATGAAAGAAATATGCATATATATACAGATATACGTACTATCATGCAATACCAATAATACAATACAAACAAACACCCGATTACCTTAAATGTCAATACCATGCTCACATGAGTTCCACAAGCTTTCTTGAACACCAATCCCACGACTAGCCTTCTTCAAGCAACCAAACAAGCTTAACAATATCATAATACCTTGATTAACACAACATACCAATAACCAAACATCAGAATTCAACCACTTTAGGCCTGACCCAAGGTTCCAACACCTATTTCATGCATCATTAAGTTCCTATGAACCATTCAAACATCATGTACTTCCATACAACTCGGATTCCTCATACTCTCAACCAAGAACAACCTAGGGTTAAGCTCTAAACACATATAATTCCTTCAAAACTCACACCCAAACAACAAGAACACCACAACACACTTCATTAATCCCATTTCATCCATTTCAATCGGTGGATTTCATCCTAAACTGGAAATCCTGACATATAACTGAAAAACCCAAATTTCAACTGAAGAAAATGGAGAGGAAGGAGTAGAGAACACTTACCAAGTTGAATCCAAGCTTTCAAGGTCTGAAAATCACTCCTAGATGCCGAAAAACTCGAACCCTAGCAGCCACGGTTCTCCTTCGTTTCTTTCTTTCCCGATCATCCAAAATGATCCGGATTTAAACAAAAATCTGACATCTGAAACAACGCCACTGGACTTGCTCTCACCGCGGCGGTTCTACTTCAAGTCGCAGCGTGGAGCTCTTTTTCTGCACTACTTGAGCCTTCCTTCGTCCTGTTTTCTCCAGTCCTGAACACAATACCAAGAAAGATATCATGAGGGGTGTTACATTCATTCATTGTGAACCAACTGAAAATTCTTGGGAAGGAATACTCTCAACTTGAAAAAATCAGGAAGATCCTCAGAGCTCTACCCATAGAATGGCAACCGAAGGTGACAACCATTGAAGAAGCCAAAGGAGAATCAATGATTTCTGTCAGAGTTTTCTTTGACAGCCTTGAAGAATATGAGGACAAGATGAAAGCTCTCAAAGATGCAGGCCAAAAAAAGAAGAAGAAGAGTTTAACACTAAAAGCTGCAGAAGAAGAAGAAGAAAACTCTGATTATAAGAAAGAGCTTGATGAAGAAACCCTTGCAATGTTAGTCAGAAAATTTGAAAAATTATATGGAAAAAAGAGAAGCAAGAAGTTCTTCAAGAAAGGAGCAAGAAAAAGCAGCAAAAAGGAAAATAAAGAACCCATAACTTGCTTTGAGTGCAAGAAGTAAGAGCACATTAAATGAGAATGTACATAATTCCTAAAAAGGCAGGAAAATGAAAAGAAAGCTATTGATAAGAGCAAAAAAAGGCATATATCTCCTCAATCTGGGGCAACAGCTCAGATGAAGAAGATGAAGATGAGGAAAAGACTGCTAACATATGCTTGATGGCATGTGCTGAAAAAGGAGCACAGAATCAATCTGAAAGTGAAAATAAAGATGAGATAAATGATTCTAACCCTTCCTATTTTGAATTACGTGATGCATTTTATGACCTGCATAATGAGTTTGTTAAGACAGCAAAAGAACTAAAATTGGCTAAGAATAAAATTAACAAACTAGAATCAAAATGTGAAATGTTTGACATTGCATCACAGTATAAAGATAAACCTACCTACTATACATCATGCATAGAGTTTGAAAAGAAAAATAATATCTTCTTAAGAGCTTAACTAATTTTACAAAAGGCAACAACATGTTGTATACTTTACTGGGTAGCCAGAGGATTGCACAAGGTAAGGCTAGTCTTGGTCATGACTCTTGTACAGTTAAAGAAAAGATTAAGAAGAAAAACCAAAATCTATATATGAGGCATTTTGTGTAGGCAGATAGGTATAAGAAGAAATGTGACTCTTTAAAAACTATTGAGACTTACATCCAATCTAAACATGTGAAACAAAAATACTATCTATATTATTTTCTTCCTGCATCTTAATTTAGCAGTCTCTTTATCACCTGCCACTTTTATTACAAGAAGTGACACATTTCTAGTTCATGCTCTTTAAGGAAAAATCAACTTGGCCAGAAGATAGAATAGGTTCCCAAAAATACATCTGTACCTAGGGAGAATGCTACTAACAGAAAAGGACCTAAATAAATTTTGGTACATAAGAAGAAAGACTAAATTTTGTTTTGCAGGTATGTCTTTGAGCTAGCAAGAGCCACAAATGGTACATGGATAGTGTATGCTCAAGACATATAACTAGTGATAAGGAGAAGTTCATCACCCTTAGAGATAAGAAAGGAGAAAAAGTGATCTTTGGAGATGACCAATATAGCAAGGTGGTTGGAATTAGCATTGTGGATAGAAATCCAGAAACATCCTGAGTGTGAGTCAAACCCACAACAAAGCAAATTGAGTACTGTTTGACTTAGAATTCTACTTGGCCATCAGAAAAAGTGATCACAAAGTTATCCTCAAAGTCCAAAGGGATGATAACTGATATACTATTGATTTAGATGAACTTCCTAACCTAGATTCCATATGTTTAATCAGTAAAGATAATGAAAGTTGATTATAGCAGAGAAGGCTAACACATGTTAACATGAACCAACTAAATAAGTTAATTAAAAATGAGTTAGTTATCGGTTTACCCAAGATTTCTTTTAAAAAGGACAGAGAATGTGATGCTTGTCTTAAAGAGAAACAAACTAAGTCCTCTTTCAAATCTAAAATATCATCTCTACGTCTGGACTACTACAGCTACTGCATATGGATTTGATAGGCCCAACTAGAGTAAAAAGTATCGGTGGAAATCTGTATATATTAGTAATTGTGGATGATTATTCTAGATTCACTTGGACTTTACTTCTTTCCTTTAAAGATGAGACATTTGATGCATTTGTAACCTTAGCTAAGAAAGTGCAAAATAATAAGAGTATTTCTATTGTGTCTATCAGGTCTGATTATGGAGGAGAATTCGAAAACTCAAGGTTCTTGGAGTATTGTAAAGAACATGGAATTGAGCACAATTTCTCAGCTCCAAGAATACCCCAGCAAAATGGCATGGTGGAGAGGAAGAATAGAACCTTGGGAGAAATGGAAAGAGCAAAGTTGAATGAGAAAAAGCTTCCTCAATACTTATGGACTGATGCAGTGAACAAGCAAGCTACATCATCAATAGAGCATACATTAGACCAATTTTGGGGAAAACACCTTATGAGCTCTACAAAGGAAGGAAGTCAATTCTCTCACACCTACATGTATTTGGATGCAAGTGCTTCATTTATAACAATGGAAAAGAAAAATTAGGTAAGTTTGATACCAAATTAGATAAAGGTATATTTCTTAGCTATTCTAGTAAGAACAATGCATATAGAGTATTTAATAAAAAGTCTAGGACCATAGAAGAATCTATGCATGTAGTATTTACTGAAAATGAAACTGGTTATAAACCTAACACAGATGAGGAGGAACTGATTTCTAGTTTTAAAATCATAAACCTCTCTAAGGAAAATAAAACTGAACCTCTAAAAATATCAGAATCTACTACTGTAGAAGAAGATATTCAGGAAAAAAATTTGGAATTTAAAGATAATGAAGAAATTTCTCAAGAACTACCTAGAGCTAGGGGTGAACAGCGTGCCCGAAAACCCGAATGACCGGCTCGGCCCGAAGACAAATCAGCCCAACCCGAAGACTGATCAAGCTGCCCGAATAGGTTCGGGCTATCCGACCCAAAAAAAATTACACGGGTAAGGTCGGGCATCGGGCAGTATAGGTGGAGCAATCTGCCCGACCCGACTCGAATATATATATATTTTTTATTTAAATATTTTTTTTTGTTTTGTTATGTGACGCATTTTGAAGATGAAGGAGTTGAGGACAAAAATCAGCCCTCAATAGGTCAATCGTCTTGCAGAAAACCAATTCGCAGAGCTTTCACCGTATCCGGCGGTCCTCCGGCTTTCGCTCCCTGGCTTGCACCACAAACTTTATTCCTCTTCTTCGTTCGTTCCCTTCTCCGAGTTGCTGCAACCTTCGATCTATTCAGTTCAGCAGCACGGCATCGAAGCAATCCGCCCCAGCTGCAGTTCACTGTTCGTGGTGATTCACGTGAGCAAGAGCTTCATCAGTCGCGCCCATCTTCGAGTATCGTCTCAACTGTCAGAACGCTTGCTACTCTTTAGGCTCGTTGTTCCTATCGTCGTCTTCGATTCCAAGCATAAACAATTGCTCACGCTCTGTGGTAGGCCTTGGACTCTGGTTGTTGCCCCTTTTCTGATCTGTTCATAGATTTCTTGAATTCAGGTGCCAGTTTGGCTGTACTCATGCCGATGACTCTTTTCCTCCTCTGAGATTACAATTTTCAATTTTTTAGACCACAAACCTGAGGTCCACAGGTTCCTTCCTTCTGCTCGCTGAGATCTCAGGCTGCCCCTCTCATCCTAGACTCCTCCATCGTCTCTTTCCCTAGCACGTTCTAAGTGGATCACTCCTTGGCTCGATTGGGATTCGGGCGTTTAAGTTCATTCTGAGACAATCCCTGCAGTTCTGATTAATTTAAGTCTTGTTGCTTTGTCTGAGGTGGTATTTCTCTCTCCCAATTCTATTTGGTATATTTCAATTTCCAGGTAGAAGTCACATAAAAGACACCAGTTGGAAGATCTATCTTTTGCTCTTTATTTAAATGCACGTATGCATTTACATTCTGGCCAAGTGAATTCAAATATGAGGCCTTTACATATTTGAAATTTGTGAACACTGCAAAAGGATGAGCAGTTAGAGTCCCCCAACCCGAAATGCCCGTGTGGCCCGACCCTACTTGCCCGACCCTATCAAAATCGGGCTAAATGTCGGGCAGGGCCGGGCATCGGGCAGCCCAATCCTGCCCATTCATGTTCTAGGGTCGGGCATCGGGCAGGGTGGCCGCCCGGTCTGACCCTGCCCATGTGCAGCCCTACCTAGAGGTTAGAGATATCAAAGGAGTTATAATGTTAATTAAGTGATTGAAGATGTTCAGGAGAATGTTAAAGCCAGAAGACAACTTAGGAATCAAATAAATAATTGTGTATTTATTTCTTAGATTGAACCTAAGTGTACTAAAGAAGTTTTAACATATGAATACTAGATATTTGCTATGTAATAAGAACTAAATCAGTTTGAGAGGAATCAAGTTTGAGACTTAGTGCCTAGGCCCAATGATCACCCGATTATTGGAACCAAATGGGTATTTAGAAACAAACTTGATGAATCTGGAACAATAATTAGAAATAAAGCCAGGTTGGTAGCCAAAGAATATAATCAAGAAAAAGGTATAGATTATGAGAAAACTTTTTGTCCAATTACAAGATTAGAAGTAATAAGAATTATCCTAGCCTATGTTTGTATAAAAGCTATAATGTTGTATCAAATAGATGTAAAAAGTACCTTTCTGAATGGTTATATCATCGAAGAAATTTATGTTGACTAACCTCTAGGCTTTAATGACCCAGTTAAACCGAATCATGTATATAAACTGAAGAAAGCTCTCTATAATTTAAAACAAGCACCTAGAGCATGGTACGAAAGACTAAGTAACTTTCTAATTGAAAATAGATTTAATAGAGGCAATGTTGATATAACTCTATTCACTAAAAAAGAAAACAAAGATTTACTTATTGTTCAAATTTATGTTGATGATATTATATATGGTGCAACTAATGAATCTTTGTGCAAGGATTTTCTAAGCTAATGCAAAGTGAATTCGAGATGTCAATGATGGGAGAACTCAATCTTTTCCTTAGATTGCAAATCAAACAATGTGATGATGACATCTTCCTCAATCAATCAAAGTACCTAAAAGAGTTGCTAAAGAAATTTGGAGTGAAAAATACTAAATCAATGGGAACTCCAATGGCCACTGCCGCAAAGTTTGATATGGATGAAGGAGGAAAATCATTTGTATAACTTAATAAAGAAGAACGATTGGTTCCTTACAGTACCTAACAGCTAGTAGGCCTGACATCATGTTCAGTGTCAGCATGTGTGCTAGGTTCGAATCATTTCCCAAAGAGTATCATACAATAGTTGTGAAAAGAATATTTAGATATTTAATTAGAACATTACAGATGGAACTCTGGTATCCAAAGGGTAATGGACAAGAGCTTGTTGGGTATACAGATGCTGACTTTACTGGGTCCAAGACTGACAGAAAAAATATTAGTGGCACATGCCAATTTCTTTGGGGATCTAGTCTTATGGTTCAGCAAAAAGCAAAATAGTGTGGCTCTCTCCTTAGCATAAGCTGAATATATAGCTATTGGAAGCTGCTGTGCTCAAATCCTTTAGATGAAGCAGCAACTTGAATATCTTGAAATTAAGATAAAGGAAATACCTGTTAGATGTGATAATCAAAGTACCATCAACATCACAAAAAATCCAGTTATGTATTCAAGGACAAAGCATATTGAGGTCAGGCATCATTTCATAAGGGACTGTGTTCTAAAAAGAGACATTATGTTGGAATTTATCCCTACAGAAGATCAACTTGCAAACATCTTGACTAAGCCACTTCTAGAGGACAGATATTGTAAAATTAGAAGAGAATTGGGAATGGTAAATCACAATGAATAATAGCAAGCTTCTAACCAAATATGTTTACTTTCTGAAGTTAATTTGTTAAGACTTATACTAACTTAAGCTTTGGAGTATGTTTAAAGTGTTTTTCAGGTACTTCTCATGAGCTTATTTGATAGAGAAATCAATATAATGGAGTATCTCACACTTATTTAGTCAACATTTGCTAAAGAAATATGAAAATTCGAATGCTCAACATCTATTTGTAAGTTCAATCCTGTAAAATTTGCATTTTGAAAGCTAATAAATGAATTTTCATACTCTATCTAGCATGTTGAATGACTTTACATAGTTAAAATTCAAACTGTACGCTTAAACAATCGTGTTTCAGTTATTTATATGTTGTACTAGTGTTTTAGCACTCTCGAAATTTGTCTGTTGATAAACTAAAATTTGAATTTTGAATATTGTTATGTGTGTTTGCTTTGTCTGTGTGAGCAACATTCAAATTTTGATGGTTCAACATTCGCATTTTAGACAATTCTTCATAAAGTCTCAAAATGTAAACTTTGAATCTCAAACATTCGTCTGTTGAGACTCTTTTTGTGTGCTTACCTTCAATAAAAGACTTTAACATTCAAACTTTAAGAGCACAAAATTCGTTCGTTGAAATATTTGTTGATGTTAAGTCTCTGTCAATCAAATTTCAAGACTGAAATTTGACTATTGAAGACATCTCTTACATGTTAAGTCTCTGACAAATGAACTTTAAGGTTGAAAATTCGTCTATTAAGGTAGTTTCTCTATGTTATTAGGCAACATCTCTTATATGTTAAGTCTCTGTCGAGCGGTTACATAAGCAAATTCAAAGGGTCACTTTTTGAATAGACGCAACCCTATTCGTCTTTCAACCAAAGCTATTTATCTCCTCTCTTAACCATTCTCAAATTCCTTTATTTAAACCCCATTTCTCACCAATTAAACTTCAACCCAAGCCTTATAAACACCTTCAGAGCATCTTTCAACACAAATCTCTCCTGAAAACAGTTAGAGTGAAAAATACCAACGTTAGGAAAAGCAAACCAGACCCAAGCACTCCCCCACATCTCAGTATGCTTCAAAGGAAGGAGAAACCCATAAAAGAAGGTTGAATCTAGAAAAGGGACTCCATCAAAGAAATAGAAAACTACTACAAGGGCATAATGGAAGAAATCAACCCCTACTGTCCTTGCATTCTGTACTGAGTCAGAAGAGTTGTAGTTGGCTATAGAGCCTCTTTGCAACTCTGAACAAATATTGAAGGAGTTTACCATAAAATTTGCTGTAAAGAAGGTAATAACTCCTCACTGCACCAATTTGGAGGAATTTTTAGTTTCCAACAACTTTGATGCTAGAATTTGGTTGGGCAAATATAAAAATATGTTGGAAACTAGGGAAAGATATGATGATAAGGTGATTAGAACTTGGAAATTAAGGAGCTGGTAAAACTGAGGACTTACTCTATAATAGGGGAGAGTCTGAGGCTACATTGGAGGCTACACCTACCATACAACTTGAACCACAGCCAACCCAACTACCACCTACCCAGTAACCAAAACCTTCCATGGCCACTCCTAATATTATACTAGAACTCTTTGATTACCTCTCAGAGCTTATGCTCAATATTAGTAAGGAACAAAATGCCAAGTTTGTACACCTGTAGACACAAATCACTGACCTGGCCAAGAATGTCAAGATAATTGCCTATACTTATGAAGATATCTACAACTCTATATCAACCACATCAGCACATCCTCAAACTGGTCCCTTAGAATCCACTAAATCTGTCTCTCTTGAAGTCTCAAGTCCTTTTAAGATAGACTCTCCTGCTGCTGCTACCCCTTTGGGCTCCAGCAATGAAACTAGTCCTAGTCTATCTTTGGACTATGCCATGGAGGAAGAAGTCACTTAGACAGAAGGCTCTCATGAGCCAATGATGGAGGATATTACTCAAGAATCAATTCTGTCACCACAAGAGACTGAGCAAATGGAGAAGCTTGTTGCTGATATAACTACTGCCCCAATCATTCAAGTTACTCTCAATAAGGAAAGAGGGATCATACCCTACATGGACTTTGCTACTATTCAACATAATGCAGCAGTACAAGCACAAAAGCAAAGGCTTGATAAAATGTTTCCTTCACCTACTCCTCAACCTCCATCCTCTAGATATGGCCTCTCAGTGGAACAAAGGGCTAGACTAGCCAACATTCAAAGGGAGGTTCAAGAATTGACCTCAGATGCCGATGATGATCTTCCTAAGATACCTCCCTCCATGCCATTTATACCAATTCCTCTTCAAGCCTCCCTTTGTACAAGCTCCCACGTCTGATGATGTCAAAGAAGAGGAAAAGAAGGATGGGCAAACTGGAGAAGCTGCAGCTAGACAATTTGAAGCAGGGCAATCAGGAAAGACATATGGAAAGAAGAAGATTAAGCTCAAGGCCAGGAAGGAGTGATAAAAGGCTATAGAACCTTAGGGCTTAGATCTTAGGATTTTGTATTTGTAATTTCATCTCTATTGAACTTTGAATGTGTTACATAAAAATATGTACTTGTGCTGAACTTGGTTGAATTTGATTGAAATTCAGTACTGAACTTATGAATCAATGCAATGTGTTTCCATATTTCCCTTTCTATTCTCCTACATTCTCAACTCTGACACATGTGCCATATTTATATTCGAATTTTAATGCATATGTTGCAGGGGAGCTCTTGGAAGCAAACTCAAGTACTAATCTAGTTTGCAAGTTGTTTTGTTATCATAAAAAAGGGGGAGCATATTAAATTAGAAGTTTTGATAATTCCAAGCAACTAGAGGTTAGAAAAGAGAATATCAAAAATGTGAAAGGATCAAGTGAAGAAATCCAATGAAAAACATTAGAAGACTTAGTTGTTAGGGTTTCTCCTTTTGTAATGTAGGTAAAAAGCTTTGATCTTTACTTCTTTTAGGTTACCACAACATTTGAATATGTTATTTGAAAGTTATCAAATGTTAGTTTATGTTAGAATTAAGACATATTGGCTAACAGATGAATTTTTACTATTGACTCATACTTATTTTGTACAAAATTTGAACTTTACTTAGTGAAATTCGAAGTTATAGAGGTTTTGTCTTTGATAGACGAATTTCAGTTTTAAAATTTGAAATTTAGTTTAAGCATTATTAGTGAATGTATGCAAAATTCGTTTGAAACTTAGTCAAAATTTGAATGTAGTGAAGTTCAAAAAGAGTTTAGAGTTATCTTTTCTGACAGACGAACTTTGAACTTCAAAGTTCAAATTTTCAATTTGGAACTTGTGAGTCTCGTTAGAGCATACCTCTAATAGATAAACTTTGTAGTTCAAAATTTGAATTTCACTAAGAAGAACTTTTGTGTCATGTTGAACAAGTCTTTGACAAACAAACTTTAGCTTCTAAAATTCAAATTTTGAGTACACAGTGAAAACGTGAGACAACTGTTCAAACTCAATAAATGCACTTTTAATATAAATATTCATATGTTCTAACATAGGATAATTTTGACAAACTCAAAATTTGATTTCACTCTTGAACAAACAAATGTTGAAGTTCAACTTTGAAATTCTTAACCTTCTATCTTTGCGAAATTCGTCTGTTGTACCCTCAAATGAGAATTTCGGCATGTCAGATGCATTAAATGTGGTTGATGAATAGCTTTTTCTACATAGTAACCATTGGTTAAATTTTCAAATGACTAGATCTTGTGTCTAATGACTAGTTAAGTCATAAATCTATAAATAGAACTTCATTTGAAGTTGTAGATAACAAATTTAAGTCTGATTTTACTAAAATTTTGCTAAATTTATTAGACAAAGCTTCTTCACTCTTATATTGCATTCATTGTACTTCAACTTTTATATCCACTCTAATCTAGAGGGTACTTATTCTATTTAAAAATCTTTTCTTCATCTGGAAGAAGGATTTTTTGTGAGGAGAGTGTAGATTTTGAGTGTTCTAAGAACAGAGCATGAGTCCGTATTGAAACATTATAAAGAGCTCGTTGAATTCTTGCAAATAGTAAAAATCTCAAGTGATGGCTTAGGGACTAGACATATGTCAAGTATATCAGAGTAAACTAGGATAAATTTCTGAGTCCTTTCTTTCTTTACCTTGCCGTTACTTTCATTTTTACTGTACTATATTTTTCTACAAGCTTTTTCTTTCACCGTAAACTTACATTTTTGTAGAACAATTTTGAACTTCTCAATTCACCCACTCTTAGGAAGCCAACTACTCTAACAATCTGGATATGCCGGCTTCTCAGAATCCTGGTGGTTCTAATGCTCCTGGAGCTATGATGTAGAATGAGCTAGATAAGGACTACATGCATGACCACTAGAAGACAGCTTGAAAGGTCGTATGACAATGATCTAAATATTCAAGGGCGCTACCAAGGAAGAGTTGGTCGACTATTTGCTGGACTACCATAATAGTACCTTGTGTCGTAGCAATAGAGGTGGCCTGTTACACCATCTAAGGCACCTATGCTTGCAGCTCCTAATACTAGTTCTACACAGTGCCAAGCATCTAATACATCTTATCATATGATGGCATGCTAGGTGGTGCAAAAGCGGAGGATTGTGAAGCAAAGGATGATTACCATGTGCATGCCTGAAGCTGCTTAGAATCTGGGTCAATGTGATGCTCTGACCCAACCCTCGAACCTTCCCTGGGTGCTCTGGCACTCTAAAAGTTACAGGTACAAGCTGTACTCTTTCCTCAACTACCCCAGAAACTAATCCCTACGACTCTATGATCTGCTCAGTCCGCGCACAAATATTGTTCTATTCAAATCAAAATGATTTATTAAATCAAGATTATTAAAGTATTATAAATTTAATAAAATTTATAAATTAAAGTACTTACAATAGTGTTTTGCATGACCCCACTAACTACACTGCCATCCTTGTGCTTGTGGGTATGAATATAGAGATCTCCCAAAGGAATCTAATCCTACTGTTGTGCCTCTTGCAGATATTTTAAATATAAATGTAAGAAAGAGTTAATTTTACTATGAACATAAAATTTTATAAATTTCAATTTATACCAATTCATGCTCGGTTCATGCAAAGGTCTTCTAGCCGACGGTGTGAATAATAGTCTACTTTGCTCTATTCCCTCTAATCTGGGCCGCCACTGCATGTACATATTATTAGCAGAAATTAAAAAAAAATACTAGTTATATGGTTTGCTAACATATAATTTTTAAAATTAATATAAATTAATGTTAATAAATTTTAACTGTACCTGACGCGCCTCGCTTATTCTCAGAGTAACAAATCTCTCCCAATCAGTAGCATTTTTTACACTCTTCAGCCTTGTTGCAATAACCTCCTTTACGGTCATGTTACCACTCCTATTTGCCTTGTGGTACAACTTGTTAATGTATTCTTCCAGGACAAGCTCATCTTCATTAAACAATAGGACATGTGTTGCTCAGTCACATTGAACTTGGGTTGCATATTAAAAAAGATTAAGTTAATAATATTAATATAACATGAGTTCAAATAAAAATATAACAAAAATGAAAATAGTTTAATTAACTTCAATACTTGGATGATGTTTGTGAAATGCGAATTCTTGTGCTCTATAGGAACTTTTTTCCAATCATTATAATATATTCCCTCTGGTTCTTAATATAAGATTATTTTAATTGAATTACACGGATTAAGGATGGAAGTTAAAATTAGTTAACTACCTCGATTTCTCTGGAAATCACAACATTTTTTTAAAATTACCCTTATTTAATCTCTCTATCTCTTTAGGATACATTAAATAAGGACTCTTTCGGAAATATATAATAAATACTACCTCATATATTATAAAGTATCATATATTTAAGATCAAAGTAAAAGACTATATATTTAGGATCAAAGAGAGTATGTGGAATACATTATAATTTCAGCCCAAAATGGCCAAAAACTGGTTATGCTGCCCACGTCCTTCACCTATGGGCTGCATATTGTTTGTCTTCTCACTCCACTCCACAATAACTCACTGGCCCACTAGGAGGTTCCAGACATCTCACTCCATCATCCTCCTGGTGGCACGTCACACAAAAGTATCTAAAACATAGAATTTTTAAAAGAATTCTAAACAAGATAATTGAATATAAAATACAAAACTTACACTTATTTCCACCCCTCCTCTACTGCATTGGAGCAAGATCAATGTTGCCTCTCTCATGGACAACATCATCATTGAGGAAGTCTGTTGCATCCTAGAGGGGGATGTCAAGGAAAATGTCGTCCATTAGTCCCTCATCATCATGCTCCTGGGAGGTGGGCTGCTAGGAAGTACTAAACTGTTGGGAGGTGCTGGGCTATTAGGAGGATGTAAGGTACTGGGAGTCATGGGGCTGTTAGCTATGACTCATATTCAGGATATCTACACAAACTAAATTATATTATTAAATTTCAAAATAAATAATGAAACAATAACAAAAAATTTTAAAAAATCATAAATAAGGAAATATAACCTCTCTAGGGTTAAAGATTCATCTCCTTTAGAAAATATTGATTTTAAGTTATTTGGTTCAATTGGTTCACACTTGTAGGTTGTTTAATTTCATCCCCCATGTCACATAGGTCATAAGGCTTGACATGCACAACCATGTTCTAATCCTTATTTCTCTCATCTTCTACATAGTAAACTTGTGCCTTGGATATGAGTATATATGGCTCAACATCTTCATGTTCACCGTTGTGAATCAATCGAGAGAAATTAACTAACGTGATGTTGATGTCATCATTAACAATGCCACGAGTAGTTGTTATATTTTCCTAAATGCATTTGAATAGAACCATTATGAATCAACCACTATAATTTAGTTCAATTATATCTACAAGCTTCCCGTAATATGGCTTACCTCCAAATTGCAAATCATTGTCACTACTGCTTGCATTACTTCTTGTACCAAATGTGCCAAACACCCTATAATTTTTAGTTAACAACCCTTCATCACGTCCTATGGTGCTAAATTCAAACTCATAAACATTATATGCAGTGAACCTCCTAGCACAATCAATCAACCTTACAGAAAACAATTTTAATTTAGTTGAGTGAGAAGCAGTATGGTCATTCCCGGTTCATTAGGAAAACCACTGCATAAACCCTCTATGGACTCTCTTATCCATTTCTGCAAATGATCTGCAACTTCGCAATTGATGCTTCACAATAGTTTTGAATCCCTACATGAATGATGCAATTTAAATTTTAAAATGCACACACACACACACATAACTAAATAGATTTTACCAACTGATAGTACCCACTGACACCTTATTTAGTTTACTTACATGCCCTCCAATGTGAGGTGATTTTGCTCATATCACCTAAGTGGTATGTGTTTGGTTTGGCCATATCACAGGTAATATTGCTCACATGTGTAAAGATGAATACCTCAATTTATGTGATCCCCTTCACACTTATTTTTGGATATGAATCTCATTATACTGGTGTGAAGGAGATCCAAAAGTCCAAATTACCCCTAACAAATTTGAAAAAAAGCCTCATCTTCTTCCTTCTCCATTCTCGGATCATCATCTTTCGACCTCTCTTCCCCCTCAATACTTCATCACCACTAGCTCCAAGACTAGCGTCTATAGGCATTTTTTATTGACACCTCCATTCATGTTCGCACTGTCGTACCCTCTATTCATGCTACCATCTCCAATGGGCTTGAAGGTCACGTTCTATATCTGGGTTCGAAGCAATCTGGTCTTTGTTAGTTCAAAACTCCTCCCGTGTCCTCCAATTTGTTCATCTTATTGTTCGCATATTTGGTGTTCATCATGTTCCTCCTTCTCCGTCAATTTGGGTTCAAACTCAAAAACAGATCTAGTCTTTGTCATCTTCCTCCATCTCCATCGATCTAGGTTCAAACTCGCAAAGTGGATATGGTATTCATCATCTTCCATTTTGCAAATCACCATTGTTCATTTTTTTTATTCTCTTTTAACCGATCTATTGATTTGAGGGTCAAGGAGGAAGGGAGATGGAGGAAGGAGGATGCTATCAGGAAGGAAGGAGAATGATAGTGGTAAGAAAATTTTTTTTCCACCAAGGGCAAAATGGCACTTTCACATTTATCAGTAATTTTTATTAATAAAAAATAAACATCATCACCTTATCTTTAAATATTATACCAAACAAGCCTATATGTAATCATCATCCCATCATATCCCTTTACACCATTCTTATCACATTACCAAAGCTACTCTTTAATTGAACCAAACAAGTTGTAAAGGAATAGATCAACTTGTTTACAATTTGTTAGCATATGTTGATGAGCTTGCAACTTCTCTTTTGCTATCAACATGAAATACTCATAGCCTCCAACTACTTTGCCAATTGGAGGGATTAAAGAGGTTAACATAGAAGACCCCCCATCATGCTAGTCATCAACACGTTTAGGATGATTGAACACTATCTCAACACCCTCAAAATATTTTGGACAAAATGTCAAGACTACATCACCTACATACCTTTTAGCGATTGAACCTTCTGACCATGCCTTATTTTATACATACAACCTTAATTTTCCCAAAAATCTGTCAACCAATAAGAATCAATCTAAATATTAAATTAGGCAATAATAACATACTTTTTAATGCACTGTAGTTAATACGAATAACTAATCAGTTACCTTTCAATAAGGTACATCCATTGATATTGCATTAGACTTGCAACCCTTGCTTCTCCAGCCAGATGTACAGTCAAATGAACCATGACTATGAAGAACGATGGAGGACACTGTCTCTTTCTTCGATCTATGGGTGGGAATGAAATCAATGGCAACATCTGTCTTCAATCTAGAACTCCATCACCCACTTGAAGCTTACTACCATAGAGCTTCATCACCGAATCAACACAACCTCTGTCTTTGTTGCTGCATCATGCACGTGGTCCATCCATGGCATCCCTTAATTGGATTTCGACATGGTCACTATTGACCACCCTTGTAGATTTCCCCATCATTGTCTCTGTCTCTATATTTGTCAACCACCCTCAATCTGAGCTCTTCGATCTTTGTCTCTATCTTCAAGAATCTCACTTCCAATGTTAATTTCCGTCTTTGATCAGAATATAATGATTTTTTTTGGAAGTTGCCTTGTTGTGGTGATGGCTGTGTGGCTGAAGGAAGATGATGATGGTGGCTGTAACCGGTGATGATGGAAGAAGAAAAGAGGGAGGAGGAGTTTTTTTTTTTAATTTGAGGGCATTTGAGTCTTTTTATAATTTTTTGTCTCTTTTTTTTTTGTTATTCCCATATTCTTTTCTTGACATATCAAACATATATTTAAAACTCATTTCCATTTCCAATCTTATTCTCATTCCATAAAAAATTATTTGTACCAAACGGGGCTTGAGACTCAAACCAACTTGGTAGGAATCCAATGATCACCATGTCTATTGGGCCAATCCCAAGTCTCCAGCCATAAAAGACAGCTCAAGATTTTTTTTTGGTAATTGAAGTAAATATGTACAAAAATAATGTAATGTTGTAAATTATTAATGTGATTAGTTTTAATTAATTATTATGGAATAATCATAAATTTAAACAATTAGTTCAGTGTGAAATGTTTAGCCCAAAACTAGTTGTGCATAGTCGGATGTTACACACATAAACTCATTTGAATAGATATCTCAATTCGTAGCTGTTTATTGATTAGTAGACCCTATCACAAATCTAACTATATGGAAAAGATAAGATTGAATATTATATATATATATTGTATGTGCTATTTTCTTAAAAAAGTGATTGTCATCTTTTCTTTAAACTTTAAGACTTTATTTGGAATGAGGAGAAAATAAAGAAAGAGAATACTATGAGAAAAAATATGAATGAACCTAAATAAGGGGGTATCTAAATTCTTTCTTTTTTTTTTTTTGAAATTTTCCTCTTCCCCTATCTTCCCAAACTTTGCCCCTTAATTATATATGAGTTGGCAATAGAAATTAAAACAAGACACTTTCCCTCCTTCAAAGTTTATAAAGTATCATTAAATTGGTTGCACAAGGCCATTTAGTAAGAGGGGAAAAAAAAAGCCCAATTAGATTTACATTACAACAAAAAGCACGTTCTTTTAAAGGAAACCTGATATGAGATTATCGCTTTCTTTCTTCAAACCTGAATTCAATACTCATAAAGAAGTTGCCAATTAGTACTTATGGGAGCAGATAAGTGATTATATGAAGAAGTTGTCAAACGCAAACTGTTTTTCAATAAGCATTTATGTCTTAAAAAGTGCTTATGGAAGAAGCTGATTTTTTCTGCTTATGATAACCATTTATCCTCCCCTAATCGCTTATTTCACTTTTCTTTTTCATTATCTACCCAATAATCACTTATACTCCCAATATCTAAACACATTTCTTTTTTTAAAATCATTTATAGGGTAAAAATATCCAAACACAAATCACTTTTGACATAATCACTTATTCTCATAATCTATTATGGATAAGCATTTATCCTCATAATCACTTATATATAAGCCAATCCAAATACACTCAAACTCAAAGTTACTAAGAACTTATTTGGCATAACATTTAATGGATATATAGAAACTGTGCATTCCTTCTTTTTTTATTTTCAAAAGTTATAATTATTTAAAAAATAAAATATTCGGCCAATTTTTTGTAAAAGTATTCATCACAGCAAATTGTCAAACAAATAATAACAAGAGACACCAAATTATTAAGAGTTATTGATGATTATTGATTATTGATATCGATGAAAAGTCAAATATATATATATACACACACAAGAAAATCGTTGAATTCAATTAACTCAAAGATATTACATATTTTTCGCAAAGCATATAATATATATATATATATATATAAATTCATCTGATAAGGTTTTCAAAATAACATTATCTTGTTAGCTTTTGCTTACAACCAAAATGGAAAACACTTCTATTTCTTAATTTCAAACATTATGCAAAGAGAACTTGTTAAAGCTATGTTCTTACCATCTTCAAACTAATTTGACAAAAATACTCATAATCTCATAGAAACTAAAAATTTATTTCTAAGATTGTCAAAATGGGTTAAATATATAAAAATTCTGCTCCCTAGATGGGTTATGTAGTTTGGCCCTTCTACCCACTAGAAAGAAATTTAAAAATTTAAAAAGTACTCAAAGTCTCAAACTTTTAATTTGTTAATGTCTTGTCACAAAAAATCTCAAAAAAGCATTTAAACATCTGGAGTCTTTCTAATGTTTCAAAACTTCAATGATATTTGAATCTTGTTTTGTATAAATAGTTTCGTCATCGATATCAATATTTCCACCTCTGCCCTGTAGATCAGTATCTTCAATAATACATCATAAACAAAGACAAATAATTTAATTACTACTAATAATTAAAAATCCACAAAGAACGATGGCCAACGTGGGAGACAAACAGTTTCGACAGTGAAATCATATATGTCTGTGCAAAAGAAGGTTACACATAGTTAACTATGGAGTGAAAATTTGGAATTAATAATCATGGGATTTGGGAGATTTTTTTTAAAATTTCATTTAGGACTGTTCTTTTTAATATTATAGTTTATTAATTTTGGATATTATTTTAGATTTGTAGATATTTTAAAAGAAAAATATTATGATAAGTTAAATAATTAAATGGGCCGATCTATTTATCTTACGGGTTAGCTCATCTAATTTGTAAATTACATGAGTTAAATCAATTGAATTTGTTTGATTCTATTTTTTTAAACTCAAAATAAGTTTTCAACATGACCCACCAAATTAGTGTGTTAAACAAGCCAGTCCACCATTACTCAAATCATTTGGATGATTTTACTTATTTCTCCAAACTTTTTTTTGGCCAATTATTTCTCCCAACTTTTTAGAGGGAGAAAATGGGTATTTTAAAAAGATTATTTCTTTTCAAAAATATGCTAAATTAATGTGTCAAATTAATAGACAATAACTGACAAACTTGGAGTTAGGTGGGATTTCATGGAGCAGCATGAAATATGATATTAAGCTGTATTGTTCACAAAATCACAGTTGTGAATAATACATGAGATTGAGCTATATTGTTCACTTTCAGCCAAGAAGAAGAAGAAGGAGAGAGAGAGAGAGAGAGCTATTGTTCACAAAATCACAGTTGTAAAGAATACAACTCTATAAATTTTATAATTTATATTGAAGATGATGAATACATGCAGGAACATTATATATCCTCTTTTATGTCACAATGATATGTAGACTTTATCTTGCAACAATAGAAATTACAATAAAATTTTTAGGGTGTTAAAGTTTATAAAATAGTATTATATTGATTGCAAAAGGCCATTAAGTATGAGAAATAATTCCATTGGCTTTTATTTACAATTAAAATATTATTTTTAACATCAAACATTACATGAAAAAAAATTGTTTAAGTACCCGTTTGATTTATCATTCTCTAAATCAAATTGGGATTTGTAAACAACTTTTTTTTTCTTTTATCCAAACATGTTTCTGGCAAAATTCAATACTTTTATTAAAATTTTATTTTTTTCAAACTATGGTTATTTTAACTTACTTTTATTATTTTTATCAAACCTAAACTCAAGACTAATTATTTTAAAACTATTTAAGGTTTGTTTGGCTTAACTTTTGAGATGGAAAAATTGTAAGCTTGTTTGATTTATTTTTTTTTAGAATAACTTTTGAGATGGAAAAATAAAACTACTTAAAGTTTTATTTTCTGCTTGATGCTTTTAAAAATAATTTTGTAAAATTATTATTCAAAATAAGTTTTGAAAACAAAAAAATTATAAAAATCTGTTTGAATCATGATTTTTAAAATCATGTCTAATAACAAGAAATATAAAACAAGTGTCTAAAAAATTGATTTGAAAATAGATTTTGAGAACATAAAACCAAAATTGTTTTGGAAAAATATAAAATTTGCTATATTTTTATGTTTTTAACACCTTTTTATTTTTTTAAATAGTTGAAAAAAATTAATTTTTTTTTATTTTTTTAGTTTCTGAAAACTAAAAATTATTTTTAAAAACAAAAATAGAACAAGCCCTTATTATATCTCAAATGATAAGGATGTGATGTGGTATAAATAGAGATTAAAGATTCAAACTTCATGATTAATAAGAAAAAGTCATGTTTAGTCTTTTAAAAAAGAAATAAATGAAAGTAAAAGTGGAACTCGAAAATTATTTTTATAACAAAAATACTCTCAACAAAATCATCAATCCTCATCTATTTTCCACTCTTCCCTTATTCGAAATTATACATTCTACTTTTAGTAATCTGACACTAGAAACACATTTCCTTACAGATGTATACTTTTTTGGGCTGTGGCCCAAAAACTACTTCTTTCTTTTTGGTCCGAATAACCGTAATAAACTAAATATAATAATATTGATAAAATCTTTTATTAACTATTTTTGAAGATATACACAATTTGCTCGTGTTTAATTTCAAATACATCCTTTAATTTTAGTTTCAATTAATGCTAAATTTGATATATGAAAAATGAATTTAATAAAAGAGAAAAAATGAGAGAAAATATAAAAGATATAATTGGTAAATGGTAAAGTAATTTGGTTAGAGAGAGAGCTTCTATATTTATTAGAGTCTTAGAGAGAACTTTCTTATTCGTACTCCTTTTTCTATTATAATTTTTTAACAAATAATCTTAAATCCTTTAATTTTATCTCATCTTTATATTAATTTCTTAATCTTAATTATTTTTTCTCTTTGACACGATCAAATCAAAATCCGCACAAAAAAACAATTTATGTTGCCCATTGTTAAAACAAAATGAAATCTTGATTTTGATTATGAAAAGAGGAGAATAAAACTGTAATTAAAGAATAAAAGTGAAATTTAGAATAAAATTAAAATGATCATGACCGAAAATTAAATGATGAAATCATTTACCAAAAAAAATTAAATGATGAAATTAAAATTAAGGTTTCATTATCAAAACATGAAATTAAAATAAAAATCAAAGCTGATCAAATTTAAATTAAATAAATGAATAAACAAATATATAATGTAAGATAAAATTAAAGAATTATAAGCATATTTTAAAATTCTATATTTTATAAAAATAAATAATATATTTTAAATAAAGATTTTCTATACCTATATTTATCATCTATCTATAAACGTAAATCTAACTATTTCCATATCTATAAATCTATTTATAGATCTACCTATAAAATTTATAAAAATTTGTACTATTCATAAATGATGCTTTGAGTTATCATATCACTATACTAATTATTAAAAAAATTAAAAATAAAAAAATATTTTTATTTTTTTTTTTGTAGATAAACACTACACTAATATATATTGGGAAAAAACTAAAAACACTATCACTGATATGAGAATCAGTTTCTTTATGATTTTTATAAAAGGAAATTATTTATAAGAAATAAAAAATGATAACTATTTTTCTGTGTTCGGTTCCGCCGTTCCTCTCTTTGTTGCACACCTCCGCCTCTTTCTCTCTCCCTATCTTTCTCTCTCCCTATCTTTCTCTCTCTTCGCTTTTCTCTCTCTAGAATTTCAGGGGTCGGATTGGCCTTTGACAATACTCCCGTCTTCGATTCCAGGTTTGTATGCTACAATGGATCCTCCGATGCTGTCTTCGAATTTCATTCCTCATATTGCTAATTTGTTTTTTTGTATTATTTATCGGTGTTCCAATTGGTCGTTCGTTCGATTTTAATCAATGTTTTTTCTGGGGTTTTTTGGTCCGAGATCTTGGCTGTTCGGGGCACGGAATGTTTTGGGGTTTTATTTGGTCCTGGCTTTCGTGCAATTGGGCTCTTAGTGCTTGTTTTGTAATCACGTTATTTTTAGTTTAATTTGGGGATGTATTAATCCATTTGATTGATTTTGAGCTTAAATTAATATTGTGTTACATCTCTGTTTTAGGGTTTATTGATATTTATTTCTTCTACGGGTAGGCTTTTGGTTTTGCCTTGGTTCTTAATTATATCGGTGAGGACATGAGGAATGAAGTTCTTACTTTTTTATTGACTTCTAAATGCTCCATGTTAAATTTGAAAAATGAGAAAGCTATCATCGCATAAGTTTAATAGCGGGTCAGTGGTCTTAATTGGTAACATATCAGTATTGGCATTTAAATTTTTTTCTTCCCCACTCCCTCTGTTTAAAAATGTGGCTGGATTATAGAGTCGATGATATGTGAATTGACAACCTGATGCAAATGTTAATAGTCGACCTTCTGTAATTATTGTGAGCTTCTTACGATGCAGTTGAGAAGATTACTCTGAAAGTTTGAATTATTGTATGATTTACTATCTTAGTGCAATGTAAAGATTAAAGGCTAATTATGGCTTTGTTTCTGTGTTTTTTATTCAGTAGGAGTTATAAGAGGATTGCTACTGAAATTATTCTTGAGCAGTGAATGGCTGGGATTGTGAATGAGGAGTCTGGAGTGGGAAAGTCTGTGGAGGGAAATTCAAGTGGGCAACGTTGTCAATCTGGTGAGGCATTGGCAGAATGGCGTTCCTCTGAGCAGGTGGAAAATGGAGTCCCATCTACCTCACCCCCTTACTGGGACACTGATGACGATGATGATGGTGGTATGTGCGTGGGTGTACTTGTTAATGATGTCTTTTAAATATGTTTTTTCTAATTATTATATTTCCTGTCTGTGTGTTGTTTTGATTCCTATGGAAATGAGCTAGAAAAATGTTAGTTATGGTACAGAGCATACTTGCATTACAGGTGGAATCTGAAAAATGTGACATCTTCCATTTAGAAAGTCTTTTTTCTCTTTGATGGTAGCAACCATAAGAAGAAAACTCATAATGATTTGATGGTGGGACTAATTAATGCCCCTCCCGACTATGGATCCGGACCTATCGATGCTATTGGCAAATATGCTCACATCTACGGCTCTGTTTGGATATGCTTCTCTAACTCCGTTCCAGCCCAAAATCAATTCTTCTATTTTTTTGTTGATGTTTGGTTGTTAAAATCAACCACGTTGCTGCCGTGAATTTTGGTGAAAATGGAGTTAAAGGAGAAGCAATCCATTTGTTGCTTTTCTGTTTGGTTCTTCATTTTTTCCTGTATTTATTTTTAAGTCAGATAAAAATAGATCAATAAAAATGAGAAAAAATAGGAAAATTAGGAAAATAAAATTTCCATAAAATTTATCCTATCTATTAACCAAAATGTCCCTTCAAAATTTTAATTTTTATAGATCATGACCTGTAAAAAATGTTATATCAAATATATTAGGTTCTCAATTAAATAAATGCAGATTAAATTTTAGTCTAAGTAAATTAAATTAATCATGGGATAGAGTTTAAGTTCAATTTAGAGGAAAATTATGAGTTTTGTCAAAATCAATTTTTAAATAAATCATCCAAACATAAACACGTTAGTTTAAAACCAATTTTTATCATAACTACGTTATAAACCCAATTCTACCAAAACTTATTTTTAACTAATTGAAAACCAAACGGGCCCTACATAAGTCTTGCGGTGAAATTATCAGGTCATAAAATTTCTTGATATATTAGCTTATATTGGCTACATTTAAGTTCGGCTATGTACAGGGAATGATAATAAATTGATTATCATGGGATGAAAACAAGTAATAACATTGGTTGTGCTTCTGTCTATTCATGTAACAAAGCCATTGAAGTTTTTGGGTGATTCTAGGTTTGAACTGCCACCGAATCACTAATTGTGAGTGAGGGGCAAGTTCAGTGAGGCACTTATCTTTTCTGCCTTCTCAGTTCTCAATTGGCTTTTTTAATCAACATGTTTAGTCAAATGAAGCAAATCCCTCACTGAATTGTGGTAATCCCTATTCCAGCTCCATACTTTTGGATGAAATTAATAGATTCCTACTGTCTTTTAATAGAGTTATTGTGAAATATGAATATGAAGTATTTGTTATCATTGTGCGAGTCAAACTAGTGATATATGTTTGTCACTAAATTTGCAAGTTCATCAATATGTTTTATTTGTCCTTGCACATCTCAAGCATACTCATAGCATTTATTTGTGTCTACTCAGTTTGTTGGATAAATATGTGTTTGTCACCTCTTATCTTTGCTTTATATGAACTTGACATTTGCTTGGCTGGCTCCTTTTGCTTAGCCCAGTCACATAACTCATAATACCTTTATACAATTATTGGACAGCAATATAATCATTAGCAACCCACTTATTAATTGAGATTCATATTTTTGCCCGCAATTTCTGCAGTTGTTGTGAATGATTGAAGTTGTACTGTAGTATTGCTTTTCCTTCAATCTACCTTCATAGGTTCTTGTTAATCAATCACAGTCTAATTTTCCTTTTAGAGAACGAATGGTTTGAGATCTATTTGTTCTTTACAGGTCCAAAACCTTCTGAGTTATATGGAAAATATACATGGAAGATAGAAAAGTTTTCTCAGATTACCAAACGGGAACTTCGGAGTAATGCATTTGAGGTCGGCGGCTACAAATGGTATAGGGCCTTAAATTCACCTATTGGCCTGACACACCTTTTTGTGTGCTTATGTGTTCTGTGTCTTGCCATCTGTGATGTTTGTGGTGTCATTTTTAATATAAACCTTCCTATCAATATGTATGCATGAGCTTCTTGTCATGCCCAAGTAAATATTTGCTGTATTAGATGAATCTTGAATATAGGTATTCCATTGCTGAATGGTGAATTATTGATTATATTTGTTTAATTTTGCCATGAAAGTATCTCTCTTTCTTTTTCGGGGGTGCGGGCATATTTAGAAAATTGATGTGATGAGAAATTGATTGTTTATATTATCTATGACTCTCTTTCTCTCTTCTGTCTCTAGTTGCATTTCTTACCTTTTGCCTCCATTTTTCCTTGTTCTTGGCTGCACAGATGTAAGTTTAGCTTGCAATGAACAGATACATATTTAAGTAGTAGATAGAATCAGAAAGGAGCCAATCATGGCTGTGGGCTATTTTGACTTTTGAGCCTTATCAAAATTTTTGTCCTCGTGAATTTTATCTGTAGATCATCCATAATGAAGAGTACACAAATTGGTCAAAAGTTTGAATATATCTTTCTAATAGTGTGAAACTTTCAGACATGTACTTGGAAATCTATGGTTATCATATACTAATTTTCATCCAAAGGAAATTTCCTTTTCTCTTGCCTCATTGAAGAGATTTGCCATATCAGGAGTACTTGGCGATTGCCATTGGTTCCATACTCTTGATGTGATTGGGGTTAGTTCATACAGTACAATAGATGTATATGATGTAATAAAATGAATTTTGTGATCTGAATTTTGCTGCTGTTTTGTGTTTTGCAATTTTGATCTAATCTGGTTGGGGTGTGTTCAGGTACATTTTAATTTATCCACAGGGTTGCGATGTTTGCAACCATCTCTCTTTGTTTCTATGTGTAGCTAATCATGACAAACTTCTTCCAGGTTGGGCTCTTTAATTTTTCAGGTTGCTCCAATGATCATTAGTTTTACACTTTTACAAGCCTCTCTGTCTTTTAATCACAGATTTTTTTATTTTTTGGTTACCATACAGGATGGAGTCATTTTGCACAATTCACAATCGCTGTGGTCAATAAAGATCCAAAGAAATCAAAATATTCTGGTCTGTTGTTTAATGATTGGATTAACTATTGAGTCTTTGGTAGTTGTATAAGCACTATTGGGTAACTTCTACTGGTTTTTTGTAGATACATTGCATCGGTTTTGGAAGAAGGAGCATGACTGGGGATGGAAAAAATTTATGGAGCTTTCAAAAGTATATGATGGCTTTGTTGATACTTCTGAAAATTTGATAATAAAAGCTCAAGTTCAAGTCATCAGGTTTTCTATGTTTAATTTATTCAAAGTTTTTAAAGTATTCATGAAGATACAATGTCTTCCATATGCTAGTTTATTATAATTGTGGTCTACTTAGTTTCAATTCCATATTCATGCAAATGGTTTCTTTAGAGCCTGGGTTGGTTTCATTTGTATTAGCTTCTGTTTATGGAGGAGTTCTTGTTCTTTGTGTTGTAACACTTTGTATTATTCTCTTTTATTAATAAATTCTTTTTTCAACAAGGGAAAAAAGATTTGCTAAATGAGTGTTACTTACAAATTTATCAAGAATATATTTATTCTAACGGGTGTCTTGAAATTATTAAATAATATTTGAATGTGATATTTCTTTGGATTCTGTGATTACTTTTGATCTGTTACATGATATCAATTGCTACTCCTCTTTAATTGACAACAAACTCAACATTACCTTTTTTCATTTAGGTTTGTTTTTCTTTTCATACTGACTTAATTGGCACCATTCCTTGTCTAAACTCTAATTTGATTTCTTTGATATGCTAACAAATTAGGAGTTTAATGCATTATATTATATCTATAATTATAATTCTGGAAGCTACAAGGTGGTAGGGATATTTTAAAAGATCGTATATGTATAAATTAGATTAGTTAGACTTGCTATGAAGATGTATGCACTGTATTTAAACTATAATCCATCATTTATATCCAAAAGTTTTATGATAAGAAACATGTATGCATATTTCATTGTCTGATATGTTTTCAGTTGAGATTTAAATTTTCAGGTTGATGCTCTGAATTGTTATAATCTCTGTTATGTTTGATGTAAAAGAGATTCCAATTAGGAAGTCTACACTGCTAATTTCTTTGAGAATTTATGAGGATACATGTATCCTTATTCAAATATGATAGGAATTCAGATGAATATGCATTATTTAAGGGGATTTTAATAGACATGTGATGGTTTGCAGAGTATTGTGGGATTATAAATCAAGTGTTATGCTTACGTAGTTATTTATAAGGGACATACTGTATGTAAGATACTCACAAATTTTAATTCATTGCATTAAAGTCAGCAATTATACAAAATTATAAATTCTGTCAGATTGACAACAGTTCTTTATTAATGTGTATGGACATTTAGTAATGTATGGATAAAGAGCTTCTATTGTCTCTTATAATGAAGGAGCATATGCATCTTTCTGTGCAATTTGGGGAGTAAAAAAAAAAAAAAAAGAAGAGGCAAATAAAAGTACAAAGTTTATTGACTAATGTTTACTGATTGCTGCAAGGTTATAATCTCTTGTTCATTTCTCATTTAAAAGCCTTCCATTCACTTTTTCACTTTATAAACTTATATTGCGTTGAACTCTTTCTAATTTGCTCTAAAGCTTTGAGTCAAATATCTGATCATATTTGGCTTTTTTTGGGGAATTGTAGGGAGAAAGCAGACAGGCCTTTTCGTTGTCTTGATTGTCAGTATAGGAGAGAACTTGTTAGAGTATATCTGACAAATGTAGAACAAATTTGCCGGCGTTTTGTTGAAGAGAGACGGAGCAAGCTTGGGAAATTGATAGAGGATAAAGCTAGGTGGATGAGGTATTGTATTCTCACATTTAAAGGGTTATGTTTTATTGGAGAATAGAAGCCCCACATTTAAAAAATAATACTAAAGATTAAAGGTATATAAACTTGCGGCAATCCTAGTCAAGTATCTTAAGCTATTGTTGTGATATGGGCAAGCCCAAGCATGAACCTATACAAAAATTAACATGGTTTAAGAGCCTAATGGCTGTAAGATTCGGGAATCCCGTTTAAAATGAAAATGATGGACTTGAGGCGTCTAAAGTTCAAAAGTATGAACTCAAAAAAGCACAAGTTCAAGCAAATAGAAAATATTAACTAAAATTTGACCCAAAAAAATGAAAATATAAACTAAAAAACAAAAGATTATGCGGTGGAATATTGGAGAATATAAGTCTCACATGTAAAAATAATAGGAAAGATGGAAGGTATATAGGCTTGTGGTAATCCTAACCAAGTAGCTTAAGATTTTTGGTGATATGGACAAGTCCAAGTATAAGCTCATACAAAACAAGTTTTTTTATTTTTATTTTTTTTTTATGTGTATGCAGAATCTGAAATTATAGTCCTTTCTCCTATTTGCAATTCTTATCTTGACTTGGTCCACCTTATATAATTTAGGATTGTTAAATTATTTTTCTCATACTCCCAGACCAATGAAAAGTTCATGTACATGGTGCAAACTGATGAAAAATTGATTTTGAAATAAATTAACACTGCGTAGTCGTTATATCTAGAAAGTGACGAATGGTGGGCATTTGCGTGTCAGGAATTAAGAAAAGGCAACTGGAAGATGAATGGATAATGTAGTTATACACTCTGGTCTACATGGCTATTGTTTTATGTATTCAATCATCGTCATGTAATCTGTATAGGTCTCTTTTGTTTGTGTTTTACTGCATATAGAAAAATTAACCTTGATCTGTATTATTATTTATTGAAATGCAAACTGTGTCCTGTTTGTGCAAGATGATTTAGAATTGGTTTCAACTTATTTTGGATGTTCATTTGATTATGTCAGATTTTTTTAATTGATCAAGAGGAAATTTTCAATAATTGCAGGTTCTGTGCTTTCTGGCTGAGAATTGACCAAAATTCCAGGCGTCGCATGTCCAGAGAGAAGACTGATGTTATTCTAAAAGTAGTTGTAAAACACTTCTTTTTAGAGAAAGAAGTCACTTCTACTTTGGTGATGGATTCCTTGTATAGTGGATTGAAGGCTCTTGAAGGCCAGACTAAGTGCAAAAAAGGTAGAGTAAAGGTTTTAGATGCTGAAGAAATGCCAGCACCAATTGTTCGTGTAGAGAAAGATATGCTCGTGCTGGTGGATGATGTTTTACTGCTGCTTGAGAGGGCTGCTATAGAACCACTGCCTCCAAAGGATGAGAAGGGTCCTCAAAATCGTACAAAGGTGAGATGCAAAATTCATGTTTATAAAAGAAAACTAAAGATTCATGTATGTAACTGGTTAAGTAGGTATGCTCTTTGAACTTTGGTGATATTGATGAGAGACGCTAGAGAATGAAGATAAAGGTAGAAGAGATTGGGAAACAGCTAGATCTTCTGTTCTAAACGATGGAGAAGAGGGAACTTCTAATAGTCTATTAGTCTGAATTTGTCTTTTGTGGCCAAAGAAATTATTTCATATTTGGATCCTTGTCTGGTTGACAAATCCTAGCATTTTTAATGAATTTGATTTGTTACTTAAAATCATAGTGAAATGGCCTGAAATGGCATTGCTAAGAATAAAGAAAAAATACTTCATAATGAATTTGATTTTCAATTTTTCATTGGTCGGCTGGTTCCTTAATCTGTCAATACAATTACACAGATATGTTTTTTTCAGATTATGCATAGGGTGCTGGATGGGTAGTTTTCTCTTCTTTTGCTTGTTGATTCGAGGTTATGCCTTCATTCCTAAATAGTCAATTGTGTAATCAGGATTGCTGTAGGATTCCAGATTTTCAAGAAAAACAGTTTTGCGATAATTGATGCTGGGAGAATTAGTTTCATGTTTTGGGTGTTATTCTAAAGTGTTGTGATTAAAATTTATTCTGCTAGAAAAATTAATTTTGGTCTAATGAATTGTTCTAGAGCTTTCCATTGGATGTCCAACTATGCATTAATTAGCTTACTGAAAATTGTTGCATATGCTTGATAATGGGGAAATTAGTAGGTCAGTGACAAACACGTGGCTTTTTCTACTTCTATTACTGATGATATGTTAGCTTACGGTCATCATTAAATGGTGGGCTAAATATGTAGTTATTATTGAACATCTAATACACGTATTCAACAGTAATTTAAATTAGGGAGATTACATGTGCAATGAAGAGTATGAATCAGGTTTTAGCTTTATGTTTTAAGCCCTTTTGATAGCTGAGAAACTTGCTCTCCCTCTCTTGTAGGATGGGAACTCTGGGGAGGACTTCAATAAAGACACTATAGAGCGTGATGAAAGGCGTCTCACTGAATTGGGTCGCAGAACTGTGGAAATATTTGTCCTTGCTCACATATTTAGGTAGCATAAAAAAATAATGCACGTAGTTTAAAATATTTGCTTAACTGATTGTTACTTCTATATGCTCTTGATTCTTAATTCTTACTACATTGTGAAGTGATTTTGGCTTCCCTCCTGCTTGGATCTAGACTCTAGATGTTGTGAAGAAATTCTTCAATACGTAAATCCACTAGTCCAAATTTGATTTGTGCGTGGGCCCTGCATTTGCAAACCAGATCTTAACCATTTCATGTATCTATGCACACAAGAAACTTGCTGGATAGTGTTTGTTGTGAATAGGTCATAAACACTTTATTTCCATCGCTCTACTCATGATGCTAATTTAACGAGTTTCTTTCATTACCATATTGAAGATTTTGGTGATATTTTTTAATCTTCAAAGGTATTAGTTTTTTTTCACCCAAAAAGAAAAGGGATAAGTATCTTGCAAGAGGAGAATTTTGATGATTTATCTTTCGGTGAGTGAATAATTGTAATGGCTCTTATGTAGTTTGAGAGTTTATACTAAAATTTTCCCATGGCCATTCTCTCCAATTCGTCTTTTAAGTTTTGCCTGTGTTTTAGAATCCTATACATTGTCTTTTGAAATCTTTCTTCAAGCTTGTAAAGATGCATTTTATTCTGAAAGCTTAAAAGCTTTCAGAAAATTTGAGGTTGATACAGAAATTGTCCTGGCACTGCTAAAGAAAATTGTTTAGGTTTGGTAGTATTTCTTGACGGTTATATAATTCAACCAAACTTATGAGTTGTGACCTTTGGTATTTTATTCTATAGTGGTTGACTTATTCTGTTCCTGGCATAGCATAAAAAATCATTTGGCATGACTCTGACATTAGGGCTGTATGTTCCTTAATCTTAAGCCATTTTAACAAACGTTCTGTTCCTTTGCATATATCTTGATTTGGATTAGGCATATTTAATGGCCTTTTTTAAGCATTCAAAGACCTGTTAGCCAGACTTGTCAACGCCCTAATGTTGGATCTTTCACCCCTTAAAAAAATTTGAGAAGTCTCGTGTTGTTTGTATGATACACCTCTCATCACTTAAATAATAATGCAAACTCAATAGTATAATGCATTTGTAAATTGAACAGTATGTGCGGGTTTATTTTGAGGTTTTCTTGTGCCATAGGATGTGATGGCTTTTAAGTCGTCTACTAAGGTTTGGGTGAGTTAGCAAACTCTCAAACCAATTGGGTTTCTCTGCACTTTTTTTTAGGTGATTCACTATTTCTGATATGGAAAAAAATTGGACAGCTCTTTTTAATTTATTAGTTTCTCATTTAGGAGTTTTGATGTGCTGTTTTGTTTTGCAACTTTACCTGTTTTTGTTGTTTGAGGATTTCTTGTCCTCCAACTTTCTGTAATCTTCACTCCTCATGAAATTCTTATATTACAAAAGAAAAAAAAACTTATAAAACATTATTAAGGAAATACTTCTTTTATTTGGTATTTACTTCTTTATTTTAGTACTTTTCACTTATATGTATTGACTAATTGTTGGACTTGTTTGATGTATTAGAATATTTAAATTCAAATTATTTACCTCATAAGGAAAAATCTTATAAAGCATAATTAAGGAAATAGTTTTTTTATTAGGTATTTACTTCTTTGTATTAGTACTTCTATGTATTGACTCATTGTTGGATGTGTATGATGAATCAGAATATTCTAATTATTTACCTCATGGATGCAGCAATAAAATTGAGGTTGCATACCAGGAAGCTGTTGCATTAGAGAGACAAGAAGAGCTCATCCGCGAAGAGGAGGCCGCATGGCTGGCAGAAAGTGAGCAGAAAGCAAAGCGGGGCGCAAATGAGAAGGAAAAGAAGTCAAAGAAAAAGCAGGTTTGACACACACCAAAACTGCGTTCGTAAGGGCACAACAGATCACTTAAAGCTGATTGAGAGATGCTTCTGGGTTGTTTGTTAACAGGGATCCTCCAAAGTGGAAATCTCTTTAAAGTGGTGTAATTATAAAACTGCAATTCACCTTCATTTATTTACTTTCTTTTTTTGGTGGTGAGGTGCAATTTTTTTAGCTGCATGTCACCACTTTTGAGGGATCCTCATTTCAGAGTATCCCTATTCATTGTTTGGTTTCCTTGACAACAAATAGCTTCCCGTTGATTTTCTGTCAAAAAGATTGAAATGCAATTCTCTGACAGGTTAAAATCATGATTCTCGTATTCAATTGAGAGGTGAATATTACACTAGGTAATCACACTAGAGAAGTTTACTGTACTTTAAAACACATTATAGACCAGAATCGTATTAGTATGTTATATGGAACAGCATATAAGGTAGTTCTCACTTAGAAATTGCAGCAAACATATGACTATTGAACATTTTAGCTGTCTTTCTCTATTTGTTAATCCTTCTGTATGATAGCTATTCTGTTAGTGAGATTCATTTATTAATTCTTCTGAAGCACTTTGAAATCTCACATATTTGAATCATTGGCTAAAGTTCATAGCTGCAATGATTTGTGGTGAAATCATGCCCCAAGGGTTTCCCTATAGCTTTCATAGCTGCATATTATATGCATGTTTAAGATCTTTGTATCTTCCCAATCATGCGTCCATATAAATTATGTTATGTATCTATCTTGTGCCGTCTATGCTTTTGGTGATTTTCTATTGGAGTTTTGCTGAATATCTATTTGCAATTACTGACCAGAATGAAAGGTGTTTTTCTTGACATTCCTTTTCTTTTGGTATGCCTGCTGTTTTATGTCATTAAGTGATGTCATGTGCCCGGGGATGGGGAGACTTGTTCCTTGTATCTTACCTTTAATTGGCTGACAGATTTTCTTTTCATTATAGGCCAAACAAAAAAGGAACAATCGGAAAGGGAAGGATAAAGGGAGGGAGGAGAGGCCTATTGTGGTTGTACATGACAAGCATCAAGAGGACAACCCTGCTGATGAGAAAAAGGATTCTATTGTGGAGGATGTGCAAACTGTTGCTGAAAAGCCTGATGCAGTGGAAGATGTTTCTGATGTGTCCGACTCTGTAGATGGAGTTGTTGAAATACCTCAGCCTGATTCAGAAGATAGAGAGGCTAGTCCTGTTAATTGGGACACTGATGCATCAGAAGTTCATCCTCCTACAGAGGCTAGTAGCAATGGTATAGGTGGTCTTTCATCTGTACAAAACGACATGGCTGAGAAAAGGAGCAGTTCAGTGATGGATGATAGTTCTTCAACATGTTCTACTGATTCTTTGCCATCAATGAGCATGAATGGCTCCTTTAAGGGGAACTCTTCACCAATTACCAAAGTCCAAAAGTCACCTAGTAGGTACGTAAACAGCCTAGTGTTTCTTGACTGTGGATGAACAAAAATGATGTGTGCTTATTTATTTACTTGAAACTTTTGCTTGTAGAAGTAAGAACCAAGGTAAAGCATCAAATGATGGGTCGAGTTGGACCAATGAGATGGATACTCAACCATCTAGGTCAACCACAGATGTTGGGGATGTTAATGATGAGTCTGGAATAAGCAGGGTAGATGAGTCAGAGACTGAGGGTGTTGTTATCACTTTGCAGGATCGGTTAAAGTGGCTTGAGCAGCCTGTTGTCGAAAAGGTGGGCTACTTTCTGCCCTTTCTTTATGCATCGTATGAAATTACCATCTATGATTTACTGCAATAGTTGGATTTCTTCTGTTTTTCTTACAAATTCTTCCTGTCTTAACTCTTTAACTTTGCTATAAATGTTGCTTATATTTTTTAGTCTATTTGTCAACATCAGGAGGGTAAAGAATACACACACACACACACACACACACACACACACACACACATATATGAAATGATGTGTATAAAAAGAGATAATGACACCTTGTTGTGGCCTTATTCATATTCCCTACAAAAATTAGATGAAATTGATTTAAGTTTGCAACGAATTGACTCAGCAAATTAGTGTTCAACTTATCCATTTTGTCTTATGATTGATATGTATATGAAAATGAAAAGGTAATCAGGGAAAGGTGTGTTATTTGTTCATCTTAGTTTCATCTGTTGCATACAATGAAAGGTGATATCATTTTCCAAGCTTTCCATTCTTCTAGCTTTTCTATCTCATACAGCTACTGCCATGCAATGAAAATTGAAATGGCTTCCTTCACAGGCTTTTAATTTTAATTCTTGTCAGGCTTTTCATTCCTTGTGCTATTGGCCTGTACCATATCAAGGAAAACTTGTATAGAAATTTGGTGTGAAATCCTACACGGTAGCAAAGGAAATTGGGCTGCCTTTTCTTGGGAAGGCAGGAATATAAGGTTTCAAATGGCAGTAAAATTGATGGTCGATTTGATATCTGTTTTGAAGATGCTTCTTTGATAGATATATATATATATACATATATTTTCATGAAAAAATTGCCACCTTCTATTAGTGAAGTTCTGCATAATCATTGTTACATCAAAGTCCCTCCCCCTTTAGTACCATTACAAATTCTTTTGCTTTCGTAATTGATAGGAGGATGAAGTTCTTCTGCTACAGAAGAAACTGAGCATAAAAGACCAAGTTGACATAGTAAGGCCTGGTGACACTGAAAGCCTAACAAAAGAGAGGACCCCAGCAGTGCCGTCGTCATCTGGTAGTTCTCCAACATGCCTGCCCTCATCTTCAAGTGCTAATGTAGATCCTATGCATGTCAGGATAACATCTTCAAGTGGCTCCCAGCAGATTGATGTATCTTCACCTTTTTCTTCTTCCTCACTGGTAGCAATTGTTTCCAAAACTGATACCCAGAGGACTGCAGTCGCAAGAACAACGGGAAGATCTGCAGCACAATTGCCTATGTTGTCAAGACCTTCTAGTACTCCTTTAGTTCCTGGTCCCAGGCCAATTGCTCCTGTTGTCTCTATTGTTCAAACAGCTCCACTACTTGCACGCTCAGTGAGTGCATCAGGACGGTTGGGTCCTGATCCCTCGCCAGCAACTCATAGTTATGTTCCTCAGTCCTACAGAAATGCCATGATGGGTAACCCTGTGGTCTCCACTGCGGCTAGTCTCACTCATTCCAACTCCTCAAGTTCAGGAGTAAACCTGTTACCTAGCTATTCACAACCACCTCCCATGGTATCTTCACCCATGTATTTATCCCAAACCTCTGAGAGAATGGATTCTAATTCCAGCCAGTCTGGTGTTCCTTTTGGCATGATTGCACGAGACGTTTTACAAAACGGATCCCAGTGGATTGAGAATTCTCAAAGAGACGCCAGCAGGAGCATGCACTATGATTCACCTTCCCGGCTTAATGATGTTCAAAACCTTGACATGTACAAGCCTGTACACAGTAGATCTATGGGCAGCATGCCAACTGAATTCCCAGCTGGCACATCTGGGCGTCAGACTCAAGGTTTATTAGTGGATGAGTTCCCACACCTTGATATCATCAATGACCTTCTTGATGATGAACATGGTATTGGGAAGGCAAGCTCTGTCTTCCAGTCTATCAATAACGGACCACATTCATTAAATCGACAATTCACTTCACCAGGAGATTTGGGCACATGTGATGACTTAGGGTCTTCCACCAGTTCTTGCAGGTTTGAGCGATCGCGAAGTTACCATGATTATGGATTCCATCAAAGATATAGCTCATCCGGTGCGCACTTTGACTCAATCAGAGATTATGTTCCCCAGGGTACCCTACCTTATGCAAACGGGCAGGTAGATGGGTTGATGCAAAATCAATGGCGGGTGGCTAGTTCTGATCTTGCATATCTAGGCATGAGAAATGCAGAGAATGATGGCTATCCATACTATCCAGATTATTCCAGTATGGCGTGTGGTGTGAATGGTTATACTGTATTCCGGCCATCAAATGGTCCTTAAAGGGACAAGATGAATGCAGCTTTCCCCTTAATGAGGAGGTCACCATCAAAATGTAATAATGTATTTGAGGTGTCCCTTTAGATGGAGTGAGGTTATCATCTCTTGATTAGCCGACATGGTGTAAAGAGTGTTTCTCAGTTATTTGGTTCCAGTTTTTTCATGCTTCGTCTGCTGGGATTATTGTTGTCTATCGTTATTATTATTAATTATTATCATTATTTGTCTTCCTAGACACATGGCAGCACAGATTTGAGTCACATCTCACATAGCTAGACCACATAATGTGACTTGTGTGTAAAAATTTGAGCTCTCGGCATATTTTCCACCTCTCGCCTTGTGATTGCTCATTTTTCTACTATCATGTAGAACTCGTGCCCAGTGAGAGAGCTGCTATCAATGTCAATATATTAATATAGAATATTAAAGGAGTTTAACTATTTGTAAGCCTGAACTGAACAGTATAACTCATTAAATTTTATTTAATGTACAGAAAAACGTGCATAACTATTATATTAAGCGATCTAAACGGCGATGACAAGATCAAGATCACATTTGGAGGACATCACAAACTGAATTTTCCTTATTCATGTATTTAAAGAATGATAAACCAAAAAAAGAAAGAAAAAGAAGATGCTCTGTATGAGGTTTACAGCATTTGGGTGTGTCTTTCCATTTTGAACGTGAAATTGATGAAACTAACTCAAATTCACAGCGGCTACAAATGGAGATACTATTGTTTCTAGTACAGAAGCTCCAATAAAAATGAAAAATGCCTTATCTTTGAGTGCGGTTTGAACTATTGATTTACACTCTTGGATTATGATCTTCCCTCTAGCTTTGCTCATTCATTTGCTTTTCCAACAATGATATCCTATTTCATCTTATATGTGCCAGTTTTATCACTCATGAGAATTATTCAGAGCCATGTGCATATACGCATATACATGAATCTCCTAAAGCGACTTTAAATAAAGTGAGGAGAAAGACAGTCACGGAATGGTGATGGGATCCATATGTTAAGAAGTGTGAGGCCCTTCTGTGTCCATTAAAAGATCCATATTCACTTGAGCATGCGCAAACACACACTTGTCTAGCCACTTTTGTGTAAAAATAAACTTTTTATTAACTTAAAATATAAACTAATCAGAATGAATTGAAATACTTGTATAGATAAATAAAAATTTCGTCCTAAAAATGTTAAAAAATAAATTTATATAATTTAGTGTCACCTTTTTAATTAAGGGTATTTTTGTCCAAATAATTACAATTTTTATATTTTATTCATTTTAAAACTAGTGTGAAAATTTGAAAAGTAGAATATTAAAAAATACAAATAAAGACTAGAATGCAAACTTTACGAAAGTGTGTGTGTGTGTGTGTGTGTAGAATTTAGTACATGAATTCCCCTGGTTTGCTGCCCTAGCTTGACCTAGCCTGATTCTAGTTAAATCAGTTGGACCATAAAACACCCCAAGTTATATTTGCCCAAATCTCAACAAACAATAGTGTAATTTACTCTTTTCTACAAAAAAGAAATAGTGTAATTTACTCTGAAACTTTGTTTATCTATATTTATTCCTTTTTCCTTTATAGTTTTCTCCTTCCCCTATTTTTCCCTCATTTCAAATAAAAGGTAAATTAACAGTATATAAACCTAACCCATATAATGTAAAATGTGGCAATCACCATGAGAAATGGCTAATACAATTCAATTCAAGTGTACAATTCGGGTAACTAAAGAGAAATAGGCAGAGTGCTAAGTTTCTTTTGATAAGTGGGGTTGATCATTATGTCTATTTCTTTCCAATTACATGAAGATCCTCATATAAGCCTCACAATGTGTTGCATGAATCCATCACATGTGTTCAAGAAATTCAAGAACGATAAATGATGGAAACCTGGATGAAAAGTTTATGAACGATGTAGATGGAATGTTTGCCTTGTACGAAGCTGCACATTGAAGCGTTCATAGAGAGGATCTGCTTGATGAAGCTCTTGCTTTCACTTGCACACACACCTCAAGTGTTTGACCAACCTATTGAGCCCTTCTCTTGCAAAACATGTGGATCTATGCTATGGTCAACCTCTTCACAAGGGAATTCCTAGGACTGAGACAAGGTATTGTTTGTCTTTCTAATAATCCTTCCCTTATTGGTGACATTTTTCTCACCTTTTCAAAACTATATTTCAGCATGGTCCATAAACTGCATCACAAGGACGTCGGAAGCATCACTGAGTTGTTGGAATAATTTTGGTCTTATATGTGAATTAGCATTAATCAATAGCCAAACTTAATTATCAAATCACAATTATTAAGTAATTATGGTTAACATTTTATTAAAATAGACCCAGTCTAACTGGATAAACTATAATAGGTTACAATATTCAATTTATGTGTTCGAGAAGAGACTTCAACTCAAACCAATTATGTAATTAGTAATTCTATTTAAATGGGAATTTTTGTAGTTGACCAATTTATAACACCTGTGTGTCTAGACATTTATATATATATCCCAATTACTGTAACATTCTTTGATTTCGACTTGGCTTCTATCTAATTTTAGAGGTTTCAATTTTGTCATGTTGAAGATCATAGTTGTCTATTCCGTAGGGTTTCAGGAAGTGAGACAACACTTGTATGAAAATGGATTGTAGAGATCTTATGTATAGGATAAAACTGAAACCCCATTGATTTTGAAGTTTGGATTCTCTTGTGATCTTTCCCTCCAATCCTCTCCAAATAAATACAAGTAACTACCACATGCCTTGTAGAAATAAGTGTTAATTTGAAGATTAAGTTGTATTTGATTCAATTGAGGGGATTAGAGAGATTTTAGTGGAGGAAAAAGAATTAAAGAAGTTTTAAAATTCTCTTATTTGGCGGGATTGGAGAAGAGGAGATTTAAGAAATATTAATGAAATCTTATATGGTTTAAAAAGAAATTAGAGGAAATTAGAGATGATTGTATAATAAATACTCTCTCCCCTCCAAGAAAACTCCAATTTATGGGAAATTTATAAAAGAGTAGGAGAGAGAATTAAAAGAGATTAAATTCCCCTCAATCCCCTTTAATTTTTTAGCCTTATTTTTTTTAGCCAAATAAGAGGAGGGAATTTAATCTCTTCCAATCCCTTCCCCCTTTAAAAAATCTCAAACCAAACACACCCTAAATAAGTGAAAGCAACTTAAAAGTACGGGTACTTTGCATAATTTTACTGCATCTAGAGAGGATTGGACATAAAATCCAGGAAAGAATCCAAATTCCCTAGACTATATGAAATCCAAACCCCTTATTGAGAAGGATTGTTCAAATCTAAAAGCTCATATTTAGGAGTGGTTTGTTTTGCAGAATATAATGAAAAGTAAAATTAAAAATAATTTTATAGAAGAAAAATATATGTTAAAGTTAATAAATAAAAAATATTATTAAGTAATAAACTAAAAATAATAGAGATACCATAAATATTCTGTATATCAATTGAGGAGCCAGCTTCAAACCTAAGGGGGCCAAACTTTTAATTTAACATGGGGGGATGTGTGTATTGTGTGGGTGTGTATATATAATGTGTAAATATAAAAAGTTGGGGAAAGACCATGGTACCCACCATTCCCCCCTGCTTCTAAAGTCCTTTTTTTATTTATTTGTTAAGTGCCTGCCGTTATTTCTGATTAACAACTCATGCAAATGTTTATAGCTCATTTTACATTAAATTTCAGCATTTGTAATTAACTATTATTTGCATTACAATATTCTCATGGAAAACCAAAAATTAAAAATCCTAACATGTTTAAAACATTGTGAAAACATTTAAAATATCCATGAAAGCGATACCCACATGACCAACTGATCCATATAGATTTCCAACTAATCTACACAAATTTCCAACTCCTAAGTACCAAATTGGAAATATGTTGCCTCCATGAAACCTATTTGGAATTTTCCCTAATATAAAAGAATGCGACCATGTGTAGGCTCATATCTCATCTTTACATTCACATAATCTCTCTCTTTATCTCATTTGAGTGTACCATATATATTTACTTTTGTGAATGTAGATGATTTAGAGATCTCATAGAAGTACTAAAAACTTTGATTCTAAATATATCATTAAAAAAATGCATTTGAACTATTCATAAAAAGCCATGAAGAAATCAACTTCCAATGAGTTCAGGCTCGTTAACACATGAGCTTGATATATAATTTTCTTATTAAACATATGAGGATGGAAAAAACTACTTTTAATGATAAATACAATAACAATACAAAAATTCTTCAAAGACACTGCATCAGAATTGACTTTTGATGGCGGTTCTGAACTGCCAACTATTCAGGCTCTGACATAGGGGGACTTTTGTTTGCCGTTATTTAAATACTGACCAACAGAAACCAGTATTTCTTTTACATATCAGTTCGTTTTGCAATCTGTCTAATCTGTACTACATTTCCAAAACTAAGACCAAAACATGTATAATTTACCAGGTACCAGTTTAACCAAAATTTAAGACCAAAACGTGCAATAGGAAAGAACTTTCATTAAACTAAAAATCAAGTACAAAGTCTCAAAGCAACAAAGCGTGAACCAACACCTATAGCATCAAAAACAAATCCAACATCAGAAGCAATAACAGATCCCAACAGTTACCACTAATACAATCAACAACGGTAAGATCACAGAGAAAGAAGATGCTCTTGAACTTATCCAACCAGCCAAATAACACTACTAGCTAGCAAACTTATCCAACCCCAAGATGCTCTTGAACCTTTTTCAGCCTGACAAATAAGGAAGTTTTCAACACACCACAAGAGAACAAACTCCAGCCTTTAAAACAAGCCTAAAAGTAAACATATAGTTAAAAAAATCACTTACTGCTCTTTTCATAGGCAGTGTTCAAGCACGTACTAACACCACTCTTCAATGAATTCCTCGATTAACTTTGGAGTATTTAGGATAGTAAGTGTCAAGAAAATAGTACAAATTAAAATATCATACTAAGTTACGTAACTGAAATCAGTCTAATTTTATAAGTATTAATGTAATATAGTAGAACAAAATTACATACCGTGTACAAGATTGTACTCTAGCCCTGTGTGACAATATCTTTCAGGAACTTTAACACGTAGCATCTATAGTCATTAAAATTTGGTTGTTTCGGACACTAGAAAAAAATCTATGTTAATTACAAGGAAAAGCTAATCTCAATAATTGCTTGAATACTATTAATTTATAAATACCTGTATGCTGTTTCTTTCAAGCCTTATAATTATCTATAAGCACGAGTTTTGCACATAACATTGCCATGGCTGTGTCAATCATGAGAAATAAAAAAGTTTACTATCAGCAAAACTTTGAAATAGCACAGAGAAATATAGAAAAATAGCAAAAAATAAACACTTATTCTTACTAGTCAAATAGTTCCATCATCTGTTCATGCCTCTCTGGCTCATTATATAAAGGATCAAAAGAAACATATTATCAGCTCAATTGGATTGATTACCACTAACATCTAGTGTCCTCCAAGCAAAAAAAAACCAATGTCAGCATATTATAATTAAGCAATTCACATCAAATAAGTCATAATTCGAAAGTTTGGCAATAAGTGACCCACACATGATTGTAAGATGCCAAGAATAACACATATTTATCAGCCCTTACCTTGAATGCATCCGCAACAATTTTGTTTGGTAATCTTCCTCTGGGTATTATTATGGAAAAAGCCACCATCTCTTGGAGGTGGATGAATACAAATCCGTTTGTGAGATCACGAGGGAGCAAGAATGTTTAGTACAAGTATCTGACATGAAAAAAACAGATAGAATAATATCAAGGCCTGAAATGGAGGGGGAATAAAAAGATTAATATCAAGTACCTTATGTATAAGTTAACATTCACAGCCCCAATCTATTTATGATCAAGGACGTAATGCACAAATTCAGTATTGACCATTTCAAATACTTCCTTATTGTAGATGTTTGCATCAAACTTAAGATTTCCTTTCTTGATTTGTCTGAAAGCACAAATGCTACAAACTTTTGGAGCAACTTTTGGTGCTTGTCTGAAACTATAGGGTTGGGCAGCATCTTCAGTGGTGAAGCAATTGATTCCTTGGACTGTCCCAACCCTTAGACTTTTTTTCCCTTTTAACTATGCAACAAAATGTGTCAGTTTGGGATCAATCAAAGATTACATAACAATAAATTATGATGAAGTGTCAATTGGCATACTTGTATTGATGGACTGATTGTAATGAGATGCTTGTCCTACTGCATCTGTGTCCTGATTAGGAATAGACAACTTAGCATTCTCCTCTTGGGGGACAAGGATGTTAATCTCTACTCTTGCATGGTTCAAAGATAGAAGTGCACTGTGAATTGTTACTCCAGCGGTGTTATACACACACCCTTTTGCATCCATGCGCTGAGCAAGCTTATCTAATTATAACTGACAATATGATTCACCCTATATATACCAATCATAACATCAGAAATTATTAATAGGTTTGAAAACAATTAGTTAACAGGGAAAGCAATTACCTTATGCAGATGTTGAGATAGAAGAGTGTAGCTCTGTTTCACACTAGGGCTGGCTATCACCACCTGTGTTCCTTGTGACAACTAGATGTGCTGCAATTGCTTAACTTGTTTGTTCACCAACCCTATCAACTGGGCCACAACTCTCTTCAGATGAGAACGACTTACAGATTGTTGCTAGACCATTGCCTTCAATTCAGTAACCTCAGCTAAGGAGTGTGATGCTAAGCAACATTGGGTCCCAAAAATGGCTCTTACCAACACCAAACTCAGCACCCCAAACACCATCGAAATGCTTAGGGAGCCCCAATGCCTGGCCCAATATATCCAAGCCTTCAGCCTTCCTCATTGGCTTCAAGCTTCAACTATGAAAGGACATCCTGTGAAAAAAGAAAAACAAATTTATTTTATACAAATAGATAATAAGTAATTGAAAGGCAGATAATAAAGTAGTAATTACAATTTCCTCGTAAACTCTTCGGACGTTTTCATTGTCAATTATTCCATCCTTTTTCTTTAGCTACTATCCGCAGCTCATAATGGGCTAATGAGCTTATTTGTGATCCCTCCTACAAAATTTGCATATTAACACAAGTAACAAATATGTAAGTATTCAAACAAAAAAGATATTCATACAAATCAGATCTACAAGCAGCTACCAACTTATCCTTGAGACCAGAGTATCCCAAATGGCTAGCTATATACAACAGATTCTAGGCTCTTTTCCCTGTTTTGTTGGCTTGATGCCTATAAAAAACACACAGTATTCAAATCAAATATCTATAAACATAGAGCATTAGAATAAAACGAATAACTAACAAAAAAAAAAGGTTTACCTAGAAAGATCCGCCACGGCGTAACCCAATAAAAGCATCAAAAGCATCTTGTTTTATAAAAAGTTCAAACTTCGGCAGTTGCTCAAGGATGTTGCCTCCTTTATCTTTCAGAAATCTTTTTGTCAAGATATATCAAAAATTTCACAGCGCCACTGGCTTTTTGATACACGTACTGCCTATGGCTCTCATTGATATCCAAACCCGTCTACAAAACATAACACCTAAAATAAATATAAAAATTATGCATATATATAAAAATATATAAACATCATAATAAAATGGCATAATATGTTAATTACCACTATGTCCTCGAAAACCAAATTCTTCAAGGACTTAGGAACTTTCTGCCAATCCTTATGGCTGATGAGCACCTTCTCCTTCACAACTATCCCAATATAATTGCTTAATTATTTTTTTCTTTTTTGTTGGCTTTAATTGGATAACATTTATAATTCAACTACTCATGGATCCTCACTATCTCTAGCTTCTGTCAACTCTTTTAGCATAGTCAAACCACAATAGTGCTTAACCACCATGATCAAAAGGGGAAGTCATTTACCTGTAATAAAATTCAAATAGAGAAGTAAGACATTAGTACTTAAAAAGACAAATAAGAGGATTAAGGCAAGATTTATTAGAGAATTCAAACACACAAATAGGAAGATTAAGGCACAAAAGAAATTATATATGTTCAAAAAGGAAAAAGAAATTATATTAGAAAATTCAAACCTTTTCCTCTTTCTTGTTGGATTTTGACTCTCGTGTCCCCTCTTTGTGATCCAAATCCCCTCTTCATGATCATCTCTCATATAAAATGCATCATCTACTGTAAAATCAAAATCAAGTGATGTCCCAAAAAACGGATCATCCTCAATATCCGCATCTTGATGGTCTTGAGCATCATCTTGGTCATCAGTAGTTTTGTTCATTAACATAACAATAGACCACTTCTCATTAGTAGGATTAGGGACAAAGAACACCTGTTGAGCTTGGGATGCTAAAATAAAAGGCTCATCTTTGTACCCCATCTTATTAAGATCCACTTGGATGAACCCTGATTCATCAACTCGAAGGCCATTCTTGTTATCAATCCACTTACAACTAAAGACCGGTACCCGGAATAAAATGTAATCCAACTTCCATATGTGCTCAATTACCCCAAAGTATGACATATTTGCAAAAATAGGGTTCTTGTCTTTGGCACTAGAGATATGCATTGATTGAGCTATAGTTACCCCACTATTTTGCATTGTGCTTCGATCATCTCGCTCTTTTGTAAAGAATGTGTAGCCATTGATGAGATAACCGGTGTAAGATAGGACATATCTGTTTGGACCATTGGCCAACCATCTCAATCTGTTTGAAATTGAACCAGGATTCCTCTCCAACTCCGAAATAATGTGATATCTCAACCAGTTTATAAAAAGTCGATTGCGTTCTTTTGATATCCAACTCTCATTTTCATTGGGGTTTAAGCTTCTAAGTTTCTCCTTGTGCATTTCCACATATGGCTTAACCTCATCGGAATTGTGCAGAACATACAAGTGAGCTTGCTCCCACTGTGTCCAAGAGATACTAATAACTTCATTTCCCATAATCCCTTTCCCAACTGTTCTTCCCTTATGATGAGACTTTGGAAACCCATTATCAACATTGGATAAGTATTCAGTACAAAATGCAACAGCTTCTTTAGTTATGTACCGTTCAACAATACAACTCTCTGGTCTGCTTTGGTTTTTAACATAACCTTTTAATACCTTCATATAACACTCAATTGGGTACATCCATCTCAAATAAGACGGACCGCACATCTGTGTCTCCCAAACCAAGTGAACCGTTAGGTGAACCATCATGTCAAAGAATGAAGGCGGGAAATACATCTCAAGTTCACACAAAGTGACAATAATTTGTCTTTGCAATGCTGGCAACTTCACGGGATCAACCACTTTGCTACAAATAGACCTGAAGAAAAAACATAATTTGGTAATTGTCCCTCGCACCTTTTTTGGCAAAATGGATCGTATAGCCACTGGCATCATATGCTCCATTAGAACATGGCAATCATGAGACTTTAAGCCCTTCAACTTCAAGTCTTCCATAGATACGAGGTTTCTAATATTTGAGAAGTACCCCTTTGGAACTTTAACTCCATTAAAAAACTCACAAAAAGCGATTTTCTCTTTTCGAGATAGAGTATAAGCCGCCGGAGGTAGATAAGTACGGCATTGCTCCTTCACCAGTGTTAATTCTCCTCTTATTCCCATGGCAACCAAGTCCAACCTCGTTTTGATGCCATCTTTGGTCTTTCCCGGCATATTAAGTAATGTACCAATGATGTTATCACACACATTTTTTTCTATATGCATTACATCAAGGAAGTGTCTCACATACAATAACTTCCAATATGGCAATTCAAAGAAAATTGATTTTTTCTTCCACCCGCTCGTCCCAAGATGTCTCGCAAAAGGTTTCCCAAAGTTATTATTCAAATCCTTTACCTTGCAGAACAAGTCCTCACCACTTAACGACAAAGGTCCTTTTCCTTCTTCTGTATTCCCATTAAAGGCTTTTCTCCACCACCTGTAACGATGTCCCTGAGGCAAAAATCTACGATGCCCGAGGAAGACAAATTTCTCATCATGTTCCAACCGCACGAAATGTGTGCCTTCTTCACATATAGGGCATCCACACTGTCCTTCAATACTGTATCCTGATAAATTACCATACACAGGAAAATTGTTGATTGTACCAAATAACATAGCTCTCAAATTGAATGTTTCTTTCCTATACCCGTCATACACCTCCACACCCTTCTCCCACATTAGCTTCAAATCTTCAATTAGTGGAGCCAAGAATACATCTATATCATTTCCAGGTTGTTTGGGTCCAGAAATTAACATAGACAATATCATAAACTTGGGCTTCATGCATAGCCATGGTGGTAGGTTATAAATCACCAAAACCACAGGCCATGTACTGTGAGTGCTACTCGGCATACCATGCAAATTCATTCCGTCCGTAGATAATGCAAGGCGTAGGTTTCTATCTTCTTCCCCGAAGTCTTCATACTCACTATCAATTCTTTTCCATTGTGGAGAATCTGCAGGATGTCGAAACTTTCCATCTTGAATTCTTTCATCTGCATGCCATGTCAAGTGCTTCACATTTTCGGCACTGTTGTACATACGTCTAAATCTAGGTATGATAGGAAAATACCATACCACCTTCGCCGGACTCAATTCTTTCTCCTTATATCGTGGGGCGTTGCATTTAGGACACTTATCTAACAATGCATATTCTTTCCGAAATAAAATACAATCATTAGTACAAGCATGTATCTTCTCATAGCTCATCCCAATAGAGCATAACAATTGTTTAGCCTCATATGTTTGGTTGGGAAGCTTATTGTCCTCCGGCAGCATATCCTTTAATAGTGTAAGCAATTCTGTGAAGCTCTTATCGCTCCATCCATTGCCTGCTTTCAAGTTGTACATCTCCGACACTGCCGACAATATCGTAAATTTAGTACAACCAGTGTATAATGGTTTTTCTGCATCACTTTTCAACCTCTCAAACATCTCAGGGCAGTCCTTAAGTTCATCCCCAATCACATTTGTCATCTCTTCAAAACAGTTGGCCTCGTATGTTCTTGTATCAAAATCATTCGATGCACAGCTCTCACTATACCTCTCATCACTATACTCACCATTTGTCTGGCCATGCTTTGTCCAATGTGTGTAACTTCGATCAATTCCATGACACACTAAATGATCTTCTAACTCAGTTGCGCTAATTAGCCTCCCAAAGCAACACTTTAAGCAAGGGCATATAATTTTATTAGGGTCATCTGCATGCTCTACTGCAAATCTTATGAACTCTTTCACTCCATCCCTATATTCCTTAGACAGACGATTTGCATACATCCATTTTCGATCCATACTCCAATGTTGTGTATAAATTTTGGTAGAACTTGCCTTAAAAGTTAGGCCTCCCAATAATCCTACAACACCAAAATCAAAATATTAGACTTGTTAAAAAATTAGAAACATAACAGCTTAAAAACGAGAATTTTTCGGGCTTTAAGTCCTCTATTCACACAATTAAACCAACTTAAAAAATTTTAACCATCATATTCAGCTCGCAATTTAACAATTTCACAACTTAACTACCTAACATATACGCAACTAACATTAACCACCAAGCAATTTAACCAACTTAACTAACTAATACAAGCATTGCAGATAAATGAAGCAGGGTTGCATACCTTAGACAAAGTAGATAATGTGAAGGGCTAGCTCTTTTAAATGTGTCAATCTGCAACAACAAGCACACCCACAAGGCTAGCTTCGGTTTTGTGAAGGAACAAGGACACACCCAGAAATTCAAGAAGCAACCTAGGATGAAGAGAGCAACAATAATTTATGAAATAATCCAGTGATAGCAGAAAGAAGTTCATAATAAGCTAAATAGCGGAGATAGGACAAAGGTATTGAGTTTTATGCTTAGTTGTTCTTGAACTTCTCTCTCCCTCTCCCTCTCCCTCTCCCTCTCTCTCTCACGAGCTTGCTTAGTTCATGAACTGATCTCAACTCATAAAGTAGTGCGATTTGTGATGTAATGAAGGCAATAGCTGATCCTAATATTAACATCATTGAAGTCTAGGGTACCAATGATAAAATAAGAGACACTCTATTGGAGACAGTTTGCAGTAGATTCACAGACATGCATGTGTAACTATAAGATTGAGATGAGAATTATGCTTATTTCTACTTGATTCATTTGATGATGAGAATTAAGAAATGCAAATTTTTACGTGCCATCATCAACATTTGTACAGGAAAAGCTTAAACACAAAAGAACCATAAGATATTAGAAGAGATAATCAATTTTCTTGATAAAGCAAGCATTTCTTTAAACCAAACAAAATGCAGTTTAACATTACAATAGAAAACTAAATGACAGTAGGTCACACATCATGGGCATACTCTTTTATGGCCTAAATTGTTATTTGACTGGGAATATTCAAAGTCTTGCAAAGAACAAATTGAGCCTTATTCTGTTAAATGAAAATTTAAAGATTGAATTGGAATTTTTAGCTCAAACGATACAATCTCTCAAAGTCCAGAAAACGAATTGGGAGTTTCTTTAACTTCCGCGAATGCAACTCACCAAACTCCAAACTCCGGCAAGAGAGCTTGATAGCTTCAGCTAGCAACGCACGAGAGCAAACTCTAGCGAACGCAGCACACCAAACTCCGGCGAGAAAGCTTAGTAGCTTCAGCTAGACGACCCCACTAGAGTGACCCACAAATGCAACGAGACCAAAGGACCAATGCAGCACACAAAATTCGGTGAACCCGCAAGAGAACTCAGGAATAACTACGGTGTAATAGGCGAGAGAACGGAATGGGATGGATTAGGGCGAGCACACCTGAAGCTTTGCGAGAGAGCAAACCCAGCTGAGGTGACGATGGAGATTTCTCAGAGCTGTGGCGGGACTGACTTGCTGAGGGCACACAACGGAGGGTTGCCGTCGAGATTGTGTCGAGGACTCAGGGAGAGGGGGGGGGGCACGAAGGGAAAGGAGGGGAGGTATTTTTCTCCCTTTATTTAGCAATCACATGATTGGATATTGGATAACGAGAGAAAAAATGTTATTAAAAATTTTTTTTTTATATATTTTTTTTTTAAATTAAAATAATTTAAGAAAAAAATATGTTATTGTCTCTAATATAATTAAAATATTTTTTATTTTTTTATAACTTAACCACATAATATACTGATCAGTCTTGTCACATCTCTTTTTGGTCTCACTAATAAAATATAAAATACCTTAGTGATATACATGCATGAAATCATAAATACACACAGACATATTTGTATATTAACATATATAATCATGGTTAAAGTTGAGAAAAAAAAAAGATACATACAATCATGGTTGAGGTTGAGAAAAAAAAGAATATTTCCTTCTGATTAAAAACTTTGTCTAATATTCAAACTAAAAAAACTCTTTTTTTAATATAAAAAGAAAATATTAACTTAAATAAACTAAGGGTATAATAGTCAAATTATAATTATTTTTCCTCCCTTCCCCTCCTAACCCAAACAAGATAACATTAAAATCCCTCCATTAAAATTCCTCATTTTCCCTCTAAACGAAGTAAAATTAAAATCTCTTTCTTTCCCTCCATTAAAATCTCATCCCTCTCTTTTCCTTCTTTTAACCAAACAGACCCTCAAAGGAACTGATTTGTGTCTCTATTTGTCGAATACTCGAATCCCTAATATCACTTACCCCCCGTTTGGTACAGTGGAAGTGGAGGGGAGCCCTCAAAAGCTTCGGGATTTTGGAGGGAATAAGTATATTAGGGGGAAATAAAAAAATAAATTTTAAAAAAAATTTATTATATAAATTAAGAATTTGATATTATTAAAATAAGAAAATTATAGAAAACAATTTTAACTATTATAAAAAATAAAAAAATCAAATTATTATAACTTCTCTCCCCTCTCCTCTTACTCAAATGATAAATCATTAAAATCTCTCTCTTCCCTCAACTCAATCCCCTCCCCTCCCTTTTCCTTCATCCCTCATCTCATCTTCCCTCCTTTTCCCTTTATTAAAATTTATCCCCTCCCCTTCTATCCCCTTCCCCTATATCATTAAAAGGAATATTGGTAGTCAAAGCAATAACCATTGAAAGATTCGATTTCCCAATAAAAAAAATAATAATAAGTTTAATCGATGACTTATTCAATTTAACTTAGAGCCTGTTTGGATTAAATTATAAGTGATTATGGAGTTGAGAAAAGTGATTATGCTGCCAGTTTCCAAATGCAATCCAGATTAAAATAATCACTTATGGTCATTTAACTGATTATTTCCATAAGCTACTTTTTCCAACTTATAATAATAATTTATTCTCTCATAATCACTTATTTCACTTTTTCTTCTCATTATTCACAATAATCACTTAAACCTCAATATCTAAACACATTTCTTTTCTCAAAATCACTTATGAGTTAAAAATATATAAACACAAATCACTTTTAACATAATCACTTATTCTCGTAATCTATTATGAATAATCACTTATCATTATAATCACTTATATATAATCTAATCCAAACACACACTTATTAATCAATTTGTCCCTTATCATTATAATCACTTATATATAATCTAATCCAAACACACACTTATTAATCAATTTGGTTCATTTTTTTATGAGAATTTGGTTCCGTTTTTTATCAGTTTTATTCATGTTGTATTGGTTGGTTCAAGCTGACCTTTATAAAATATATATATATATTATAAAAAGTTTTAATTTATGCTATTTTTAAATAAAATTATTATTCATGGAATCATCAAATCTATATTAAAACAAATTTAATCAAAGAAAAAATTTTAAATTTGTCCCAAAACATAAAAAAAATTAATTAAAATTTTGAAAATATTAATTTTTTTTATAATCCAAGGAAAAAATATTAATTTAAGTTATGACCCCTAAGATTTCTTATTATTAATATTCATGTATGAAAAATCAGATCGAATCGACGGTTGGACCAAGAACCAGTGTCAGGTTTGATTCGGAAAAGGAGCAAAATTAGCAGATTATAGAATCTGATTCGGAAAAGGAGCAAAATTAGCATATTATAGAATCGATGAAAACTGGTCAAGAACCGGTTTTAAACCAGTTTATGAACTGATTTGAATTGGTCCGAATTTTTTTTTCAACTTTTTTTAATTTTAAGATAAAATAACATTATTTTTATATAAATTTTTTTTAATATTATAATGTTATATAAACATTATCATGATATATAATTATTAATAATAATAAATTTACTTAACAAATAATATGAAAATAGAATATTTGTTGACTATTTTATAGTCAAAATATGGTAATAGATAAAGATTAATTTATTTATATTTTAATATTAGGTTATCAAACTTATTAATTATATTTTTTAATAATATATAACATATAAAATTAAAAAAAATTGATTTTATTACTATAAATTTAATTACGGTTCAACCCTAATTGAATAATTGAACATTGAACCGTTGTCTTAACTAATTTAATAACCGGTCTGGTTTTAATGCATTAATTAACATACAAATAATAACAAATTAACAATGTAAATAAGTTCACTTCAAAATAAAATATAAAATTGGACCAACAAAATCATTCAAAATAATACTCATGTCATTTTCTTGTGTACATTGCTATGCTTTTAGTATTTAAGAAAAAATTATATATATAATTCTCATACAAATCCCATTATGAAGTATTTATATTCAGCATATTAAAGCTATTACATTGTAGATATACGATAATCACAAATTTATGCATACAATTAATTAAATAAAAACGTCAAAAGTATTAATTGTTTCGTTGAAAAACATTGTGGTTTGGTTATGTTTTGGATGAAGGAAACCGAAACTAAGCCATACTGATCCGTTTTGATATATTAAAAGCCAAACGAAACCTTATTTATAACAAATTTTGTTCGATTATTTTGATTTTGTTCGATTTTAAATACCTTTAATAATAGTCAACAAATCCTCAGGCTTTGTTCCAACAATTGGTGGTTATTTATTTAGCCACCAACAAAACCTTATGACCATCTTTGCTCCACTTTTATTAGTGGTTTTTCTAATATTCGCCAATTATTTAGCCCAACAAATCTCATTTCTAGGAACCAAATGAAAAACTCAAAAGTTTTCTTTCTATTCTCACATTTCAGTTGTTGTGAATCTATGATTGAAGTTCATACTTTTTTGTAATAAAAGGTTTAAGTGAGTTGATTTTCAATGGCTTATTAAGGTTAAGATAAATCTCATAATCCAAATAATATTTATATAGATAGTTATCAATCATCCGCCAACAATATATCCACACTTGTAACGCAAGATTTAAATATATATTATTAAAGGTATAAGTTACATTCTTATCAACTAAACTAATTTTTTTTTTCATTACAAGAGAAAATATAACCGGCATCGTTCTAATAGGTGCATCATTTAAGGAGAGTAACTCCCTCTCTAATAAGGCTACAAGAAATAAGGAGAGGATAATCAATCAAGTGGTGTCCAAGAGGCATATGATAGTATGATTAGCCAAAAAATCAGCATATTTGTTTCCTTCTCTATAAATGTAGCTTAAGTTGTATAGTCCAGTCACACAAGAGAATCTTCCTAGCTTGATTCAGAAGCCTAGAGGTATTATTTGCATTTCTCCTATCCTTCTTAAGAAGTTGCATTAACAGCAAGCTATCAATTTCAAATTGTACTTGTCTGAAACCCATATTCCAGGCTAGGTCTAGACTATCAATTGCAGCCTAAAATTCAGCTTGAATAACACTACAGCTGCCAGTATTTCTACAGCAACCCCCAAGCCAAGTGCCATTACTGTCATGAGACGGGATGGGCTTTTTAAGGCACCGTCACTATTAAGTTTAACCCAAGCATCCTGTGGTTTCACCCAACTAATGTATCTTTCAAGATGCCTGTAACTAGGATTAGTTAGAGCTCGAAGACCAGAGTTAGCTTTGTTGGTAAATTCAGTTGCTCAACTAAATCAACTTTCATTAGCCATATAATGCTGAAATAAAAGACTGACAATATCTTCTATAAATAAAAGGAATCAATTAAGAAATTGCCAAAAAACTGTGTGTGTTGCTACGGGAAAAATTCCTTCAGGTTTATATCCATGTCATTTATAGAATTTAGATATTTTCCTCTCAAGAAGTAAAGGAAAAGGATAAGCTAAGTCATCGTGAACGAATGTCTTAAGAGACTAGATGGATCTTTCATCGTGTGACTAATATCAACCCACTTTTACTGATATTTTGCACATTAGTGCACTAATCTCAATATTGTAAGTTAATTTATGCGTATGTTAATTATTTTAACTTTGTTAACAAATATTGGCTCAATTAGAATTAATAAAGTTTTGTCTCATCATACCAATGTATGAATTCAAATCGCATTACCAATATAAAGATTTTTTTAGATAATTTATAAATATCTTTATAAATATTTTTTGAATTGCTCTAATTTTAATTAATCTCTCGCAGGGATGGACACACGTTCAGTGTTGGGGGGTGGGGGGGTTGTGGCCCCCTCATCCCCTCGCCCATTTAATATATTTTGTTTAATTTTTTTATATAATTATTCCTAAATATACATATATTTATAGTTTGCCCCCTCCTAATATTTTTGTATTTGCATAATATGAAAATACACAAACATATATTTGTATATACTACACACTTATCATATTAAATGAAGTATAAAATTTAAAGATCTATCATAATATTTTTTAAATTGTCAATATATAATATTATACATAAAAAAATGTATTAAAAATATGATTTTTATATATTCTAATTTTTTTAATAATATTCTTTATCTATAAAAAAATAATTTGGCCCCTCCAAAGTAAACATTCTGCCTCCGTCTCTCGGATCAACTCATCAAAAAAATTTTTATGAGAAAATATTTTAATATAGCTAATTCTATGAAACTCCCCTAAATTTTGAACAAAATTCATCTAAAATTTTTATTAAAAAATTAAAAACAATTGATAAGATTGGCTTAAAGTGGCCTGGATGGTTGCTCTAGTGTCTAATATAATAAGTCTAACTTTTTAGTTCAACTTAACTCAAATCTAATTTATTAGAGTGATTAAATACATAAAATGTGTTTGATAAATAATATTTTATTGTTAGGGAAACTCGACATTTTAGTTTTTATAGTTTACCTTTATTTTCAATTTGATTCCTATAGTTTAATTTTTTTAAATCACTCCTTATACTTTTAAACTCTTACAAGTTAGTCCCTTTCCTATATATAAAAAAGTCAAATTTTGAGTCTCAAAGTTGTCCACTTAGACTAATTCCATCCAGAATTTGTTGACATGGTAATTAAATTGCTTACGTGGCAACCACATATGTAAATAGTAAAATATTCATAACGTGTTAGCATTACACTCATCCTCTCTTATCAAATGAAATAAAAGCCACACATCTCCTACCTTCGTTGCAAATAAAGACACTCCTTACTTCCTCTGCCACTCCTTCCGCTGGAAAAAAAAAAAAAACCAATGATCACCATCAACAACCAGGCTTCTGGACTGCCAACAATCATGCTCAGCTAAATCCAGATTCCTCACCATACAATACAAAAGCGAGCATAGTAAAGCTATTATTACATTTTGGATATCCAATAATCACAGATTTATACATATAATTAATCAAATAAAAATCTCAAAAGAATTTACTTTTTCAATGAAAAATGGTTTTGGTTATATTTTGGATGAAGGAAATTGAAACTAAACCAAATTAATCGATTTTGACATATTAAAAATCAAATCAAACCTTATTTATAATTGATTTTGTTTAATTTTTTAAAGTTTGATTCAATTTTGAACACTTTTAATAGCCGCTAACAAAGTTTGATGCTTTATTTCAACAAAAATTAGCAATATTTATTTATTTACTAATAAAAGTTTTATGCCCATATATCTCATTCACTTTTATTGATGATTTTTCTAATGTTTACCAATTAGTTAGCCCAACAAATCTCATTTCTGGGCAAGGATGGACCCAAATTAAAGGAATTGGGGCAGGACTACTTATCATATTTAAGGAAAATTGCAACCCAAAAAAAACCACCACCACCCCAAAGAAAATTCCTATTCGCCCTCTTATAAAATTACAAATTGTCAAATTCACTTTCCCATTGCTCACAAAGTCACATACCCAAATTTTAATGCCAGTTCAGCATCTATGGCCCACCTATTGATTTCCATCTCTCAATATTGTCTAATAAATAATAATTAGTGCCCTTTTATTAGTCCCTTAATTTTTTTCTAAAATCTCAAATATATATTTTAAAATACACTATTTTATCTTATGTTGAGTATTAAAATGATTTTTATAAAACAAATGAAATATAACATTAACCCTTACACTATTAGTTCTTTCTATTGACATATACTATGATCACATCAGAAAAACTACATATATTTATGCATTTCAAATAAAATTTTGATATTTATTATCAAAGAAATAGTAATTATATATTCTTTAATTTTTTTATTTTTATTCTGTTTTAAATTAAGATTATTATTTAAATTTGATTATACCATCAATCTATTCATAACATAGCACTTTATAACAATAGAAAATAACTTTTTCGAATTGTTCATGTTGAAAAATTTATCACAAAAATTTCACTACTATAAAGAAGATAAATAATGTTTATTTAATAAAAAACACAAGAGAATGATTGTAATAATTAATACTTATTACATCACTTTTAATATATATTTTGCTTGTATTAAGACAATTTTATTTTTTAATGCTATTATAATTTTATAATTATCATATTGTTTCATGAGTATTTAAATTTAATATATTTTAAGTGAAAAAAATTTTATATTATTTTAATAAATACTTAAAATGGCATTTTCTTAAAAAAATATTTATATATTAGATAAGTCATGTTTGGTGTCCCATGCCTCTAAAAGATATTTCTAGTTCTATCCCGGTTTCTAGGGACCAAATCAAAAACTCAATTTTCTTCTTATCCTCACATTTCAGTGCTTGTTTGGTTTATTATTTTAAAAATTAAATTGTAGTTTGTAAACATCATTTTTTCCAAAAAACTATTTGGCAATTAGTAAACTTACCTTTTGGAAAATGAAGATTGCCTCAAACTAACTTTTTTTCTACAAACTCGATAAGTTCCTTTTTTGTTAATTAAACTGAATTTTTCTTTTTTTTATTTTTTAATTAAAACTAGGTAGAGGGCATACAATGACTATACATAATTTTATTATAAGGAAATCTATCGCTGATTTTGATTTCTACATTATCAAGTAAGGGTTCGTTTGGATTTCAGTTAGTTAAAAATGAGTTTCGGTAGAATTGGTTTTGTAACGTAGTTATGATAATAATTGGTTTTGAACTAACGTGTTTATGTTTTGATAATTTATTTGAAAATTGGTTTTGACAAAACTCATAATTTTCCTCTAAATTGAGCTTAAACTCTATCCCATTGTTAATTTAATTTAATTGGACTAAAATTTAACCTATATTTATTTAACTGAGAACATAATATATCTGATATAATATTTTCTTGCAGGTCATGATCTATAAAAATTAAAATTTTGAAGGGACATTTTGGTTAATAGATAGGAAAAATTTTATGGAAATTTTATTTTCACAATTTTTTTATTTTTTCTTAGTTTTATTGGTATATTTTTATCTGACTTTAAAATAAATACAGGCAAAAATGTAAAAGCAGGAAGGAAAAGCAACATGCAGACCACTTCTTGTTCAACTCCGTTTTGCGCAAAAATCGTTGTGACAACGTACTCCCTTTTTTACATCCAAACATAAACTTTTTTGTCAAACTTGGTTTTAGTCTCAAAACGGATTATTGAAAGTGGAAACAAACAGGCCCTAAGTATTGATAGTGATAATCACAATCATGATGGTAAAGTTTCAATCACACATTCAACTGTAGCATTTTCAGTAGTAATGGATAATATTCATGACTCATTCAAATACTAAATCATATAGTATATGCAGCAAAACTAATTTATGTAATTTGTTTAAATATATATTTTTTAAATTATGAATATTAATATTAACATTTTATAATTAACGTAATGTATTTTTATATTACAATTTTTGTTTATTAACATTGAAAAATTAGAATTTTTTATATTTATTTCTGATAATTAAAACTAGCTATATTATTATAAAGTATATATAACTCAATTAATTATACAATATTATATTATAAAATTTATGTTCTTTTTAGTAATTATACATCTAAAATTCTTTTTAACTCTTATTATCCAAACAAATTTCAACTTGTCAAACTTACTTTTGCGAACAAAATATCCAAACATGAATTATTTTTACAAATTTACTTTTACTCAAACTTTATTTTTACAAATTTTATTTTATTCTAACTTATTTTTACAAATTTAAAATCAAATGGGCCCTCAATTATTGTGAACCTATAATTGAAGTCCATGCTTTCCAGTAATAAAAAGTTTAGATAAGTTAAATTTCGATAATTTATTAAGGTTAGAATAAACATCACACTCCAAATAGTGTTTATATAGATGTTTACAAATTATTTACTAATAAGAACATTTGCAACACAAAATTTAAACATATATTATTGTGGGCATAAGTTACATTTTTATTAATTAGACCTTTTTTTTTTGGTTGCAAAGGAAAATATAATAGGCACCATTCTACTTGGTGCAAAGTCAAGGGAGAGCAAATGCTATTACGTCCTCTCTAATAAGGCTGCAAAGAACAAGGGGAGGATGATGAATCCGATGGTATCCAAGAGGCATTTGATAATATAATCAGCCAAGAAATCAGCACATATGTTCTTCTCTATAAATGTAACTTAGTGCATGTTTGGTTCATTGTTTACAAAACATAACCATGATTTTTAACCATGATTTTGTAAAAGATGTATTTGGTTAAATACAAACCTACCACAAACTGACTTTTTGAAAAATGAAAAGTGGGTTAAACTATGGTTTTGGAAAAGGAGGAGAAAAGTTACTTTTCCTTTAACAAAACGTGGGTTTTAAAAAAGGAGAAACAAATTTACTCTATATTATACATCTAAAAGTACTTTTAACCCCTATCATCCAAACAGGTTTTTTTTCAAACTTACTTTTACAAAAAGAATATCCAAATATAACAACTTTTAACAAACTTACTTTATCTAAACTTCATTTTTACAAACTTCATTTATCATAACTTAATTTTACAAAACGGAGAACCAAACGGGCCAGTTATATTGTCCAGTTACGCGAGGGTATCTTCCAAACTTGATTAAAAAGTCTAGAGCTATCATTAGTATTTCTCCTATCCTTGTTAAGAAGTATTAACAGCAAGCTATCAATTTCAAACTGTACCAGTCTGAAACCCTTATTCCAAGCTAGATCCAGACCATCAATTGAACCCCAAAATTCAGTTTGAATAACACTACAGCTGCCAATATTTATACAGCAAACCCTAAGCCAAGTACTACTACTGTCATGAATAAGGCCTCCTGCACTCACATGACCGGGTGGACTTTTTAAGGCACTATTAAGTTTAACCCAAGGGACGTGTGATTTAACCCAGTAAATTTACCTTTCAAGATATCTATAACATTAGTTAAGAGCTTGAAGACAAGAGTTAGCTTTGTTGGTAAAATCGACTACTCATTGCATGTTTGGTTCTCCTTTTTAAAAATTAAACTATACTTTTTAACCATTATTTTTTTCTTTTTCATCCAAACAGCTTTTTAGTAAACTTCTCTACTCTTATCCAAACTTCATTTTTGTAAAATGTGGTTATTCTAAAAGTATTTTTACAAAAAGACAAACCAAACGGGTACTCAATTGGGTCAATGAAACCAACTTTCATAGGCCATATAATGCTGAAATAAAAGATTGGATGCTTGGTTAAGTGGTAAAAAACTTGACCGGTATTGCTCAGGATCGAGGTTTTCGATTATTGAGGGGTGCAGTAGCGTTAAAGAAATTAAAGCATGAAAAAGATCTTTCCATCGGTACCTGTGAATCACTGTAAAATTTTATACAATGGGGTCCAGATTAATTTGAGGTGGGTAATGAACCCAGGATACTTAAGGATACCAAATAATAAAGTATATAAGAAAAAAGATTGACAAAATCTTCCGTAAATAAAAGGAATTGATCAAGAATTTGCCAAAGAATTGTGTGTTTGCGATGCTACGGGGAAAAATTCCTTCAGGTTTATATCTATAGCATTTATAGAATTTAGATATTTTCCTCTCAAGAAGTAAAGGAAAAGGCTCAAGAAATGGATAAACTAAGTGCCCGTTTGGTTCCACGTTTGCAAAATGTAACCATGGTTTTAAACCATGGTTTTCTAAAAGATGTGTTTGGCCAAACACAGATGAAATGTAAACTGACTTTTTGAAAAATGAAAAGTGGGTTAAACTGTGGTTTTGGAAAAGGAGGGGAAAAGTTACTTTTCCTTTAACAAAACGTGGGTTTTGAAAAAGGAGAAACAAATTTACTCTATATTATACATCTAAAAGTACTTTTAACCCCTATCATCCAAACAGATTTTTTGTCAAACTTACTTTTACAAAAAGAATATCCAAACATAACAACTTCCAACAAACTTACTTTATCTAAACTTCATTTTTACAAACTTCATTTATCTTAACTTAATTTTACAAAACGGAGAACCAAACGGGCCCTAAGTCATCGTCAACAAATGTCTTAAGAGACTAGATGGATCTTTCATCAAATAATTGGATGTGACTGATATCAACCCACTTTTATTGATATTTTGCACATTAGTGCACTAATTTCTCTATTACAAGTTAACTTATGCGTATGTTAATTATTTTAATTTTGTTAATTAATATTGACTCAATTAGAATTAATAAGGATTTGATTGATATCGTGTCAACATATGGATTCAATCTCATTGCTAATATAAAGATTTTTTTAAGTAATTTATAAATATCTTTATAAACACTTTTTGAATTGAGAGATTTGCCTTAATTTTAGTTAATCCCTAGGATCAACTCGTCAAAACAAATTTTAATAAGAAAACATTTTAATATGGCTAATTCTATAAAACTCCCTTAAATTTTGAACAAAATTCATCTGAAATTTCTATTAAAAAAATTAAAAACAATTGATAATATTGGCTTGAATTGGCTTAAATGGTTGCCCTAATGTCCGGTCTAATAACTTTATAGTTCAACTTAACTCAAATCTAGTTGATTACACTGATTGAATACATTAAAATGTATTTGATAAATAATGTTATATTGTTAAATATAATATGTTACAATATTTATAGGTTATGAATAATGCAGTTCAATTCATATTATGTATAATGCACAAAAAAATAATTATGTGATTGGTTAAATCTCAAAACATATTCAATAATAAAAAAACTCTAACTCCATATACTTTTACTTTAATCACAAAGAAAATTAATTCTCGATATATGATTAGTTAAACAAGTTTTTTTTCAAAATAAATAAATCATGAATATACAAATTTCTTGGCGGGTTGGGGAGGATTTTTTTTAAGGATTATTTTCATTAATCTTTGAAGTTAATGACATATGAAAATGGAGTAAAAATTACTTCAGATCTCCTTTTTTTAAACCCTTTACGTAACATTGATTTGAGATAAGAAACAAAGAACAGAAAAATGGCTGGAATAAACAATCTCAGCATAGTTGCCAAAAAATAATGATCTCTTCATTAAAGTTTTTCTCCAGGTAATTTTTTTTCTGGGCTAATTTAGGTTAATTTCATATAAACTATTAATTTATTTAAAATTAAATAATTTTTAACTGATAATAGTTGAGTTGAGTGGAAATAACTTAATTTCTTAAGTAAAGTTGAGGGGTTCAAAACTTGTAAATGGAAAAAATCATATTAAAAAAGTTACTTCTAATTAAACTCGACAATACTCAAATCTAATACGATAGTATCAAATACTAAATAGTTGCATCAAAAAATAAATTAATTTTTATTTTTAATGAAGATATTTGGATAATAAATTATATTCCTCTAGCTACAACCAGCCACATCTTTTTTTTTTTGGAATAATACTAGGCAGTTTTTGGGAGCCATATTAGTCTCGATCTATTTAGAGCAAGTCTGATCAGACTACAATGCTATAAAGCTATCCTAATGACAATTTTCTTCATATATATAACCCAAACCCAAGATCTTATTTTAGAAAATAAGCATCAAACTGCTTGAATCAACTACAATTGATTTTTTTATATATTGTATTATTAATTAATTCAAATTTCAGTGGAGACTTTTTCTCCTATACAATATTTTTCAAAAAACAAAACTCAATCTGAAAAAGCATCAATTTCTTTCTACGGTCGTACTGTCATTATAATACCTTAATTATATATATATATATATATTGTAATTGAAGTTGGCCAAAGAGTTATTTAATGATTAAGTAACTAATTAATTAATAGAAGGGTGTTAGGGCTTTATCAAAGGGTTTATCAAGAAGAGTAAAGAATGAAGTCTAAGCAAAAATTTAGATAAGATGTCGTGTCTTAGCTTGCTTTTATGCAAAGACAAGAATATCATCATCATCATCTTCTTCTTCTTTGTCATTGTGAAATACTTGAATTGGCTTAAAGATATGCTAATTATTGATCAAACTTTGAAATTAATTATTAATTAAAAAGATTGCTTAGCTGGATAGAAGGGGACATTTCTTCTTAAATCAGTATATCGTGGGACCCTCTTTTGTCAAGTCTTGTAATATTCTCATCTCCGTCCACTTTAACACAGAAATGGCTCTTGGTTTCAAATTAAGTTTATTATAGGTGTCCACCTTTATCAATTTTCATAACATCAATCTTAATAACTTAAGAATTGAGAATATTTTTTTTCTGTTTTTAAAACTATCTTTAGTGCCTTCTAGACAAAGTTCTATGAAAAAAATTAAGCCTTAAAAAACAAAACTTGTTGTGACAAAAAAGATTTTTTTTCAATGATTAAAATTGTTTAAAAAATGTAGCAATGGTATAATTGATAGATAATTGAATTTCTTAAATATTTTTTTCAAAGTTCGATTTCTAGTTATGTGAATGGAAAAAATATTTTATTGGAAGAGATAAAATCCATTTCAGTAATCTTTATGTTCGAAGAATTAATTTTTGGATCTCAACTGATGATATCCTTATTACTCAAAAAAATTGTCCAAAATGTTTTTTAAAATATCACTAATTTTTCTAAAATGTACACTTTAATTTTTCAAATGTTACAATAACATTTTAAATTTGTAATAATCAATAAATCAAAAGGGCATATAATCATTAATATATTTATGCCATGAATAGTCCTCTGTGTAATGCACGAACAATATTTAGTTTTAAAAAATACAAGTGATAATTTTCAGAAGCAGCATTGATAACTTTATTTTTGTTAAAAAAAAAAAGAGTTGGGTTCCAATAACTTATTATGGACAAAGTATGCCTCATAATTTAAAATTGATTTATAGAAGCATTTACAAATTACTTATTAGCAAGGTCATAATTTATAATTTGCAGTAAAATTTGAACCCAGGATATAAGATAGCATTTGCTAGCAGCAGCATGGATAACTTTATGAAGCACTCTCATAATTTTGAAAAGCAGGAACGAAAATTTTAAGTCTTTTATTTTTCATTTTTAAAATTTTCAAAATAATTATTATCACTTATAAACCTTTAAGTATCTTTTTCCAGTTTATATAGTCATATTAGTTAGAGAAGGTACCTATAATCTGTCTTGTAAAAACAACTGTTTTGGCATGAACCCAGAAAATGTGTGTGTGTGTGTGTGTGTGTGTGATTTTATTAATTCTAAAGGCCAACAGGAGCGTTTCTTTATTAATGAAATTATTATTCAAATCTTTTAATGAGTGTTCTAGAAGAAAGCAGCCTGAAGCCCTGAACAAAAAGAGGAGTGTGAGATCGTGAACAGACTACCTACTTACTCTTCAAAGTTTGGGTATTAAAAGTTTCTAATTGATTTTATATTAAAATTAACTCAATTTTGTAAATGGAATATTTATTTATTTTTTAAATGTAATCAATTTGATTTCATTTAATCTATATGAATTTTTGAAGTAATTTGATATATATATATATATATATATAAACCAACAGATTTTTATAAGTATGTCTTGATTAATCTAAATCGAATTAAATGAATTTACATATATAAAATTTTTTTGATAATTATTTTAGTCCAAAACATACATAAACAAAATAGGTGCAAAACTATCAACTAATTTGTGCAAAAATATCTATAGTTGATATTTTCTAAATCACTTTAGTAAATGATAATACTTGTTCAACTTTTCTATTTGTTTCATGCAATTTTAAGTTACTTTTTTATTATTAATTATATTATGTGTTTGTTCCATTTGCTTCTTCTTAGACATTTAGAAATTTAAATTTAAATGTTTATAAAAAAAGAAATTCAAATTTAAATAATTATTAAAAAATCATACTAATGTTCATTCTAATTAATAAATTTTTTTTTAAAAATTCAAACAATAGATTATAACATAACAATATGTAAAGCTTGAATCAAATAAAACATATTTAATAAAAATATAATTGATTTTATTTGGTTCAATCAAATCAAATGAATTTGAAAATAAAATTAGTTAAATTAATTTTGACAGGTAAAAAGAGAATAATTTACAGATACTTTCAAATTCAATGAAGTTTGTGAAGATTAAAATATTATATATATATATAAATATATGATATAAGTTTTGCATCTTATTACCTTTTTGTTTTAAACTTCTGAATCTAACCATTGACCTAAAAAAATTTCTACATCTTACCGATTTATTTGTTATTTTTTAAAATGAACGATCCTTCTTTCCTTCCAACCCAAAAAATTCAAATCATTCACCTCCGTGAACAAACGGCGTCTGACCGACGAGGCACAGCGTATATATAAAAAAGAAGTAAACAGAAAATCAAACGCGCGACACACATCACAATTCACATCAAATACATTGTACGGAGAGAGCTCCACAAGCCACACATAACACACGCTCGCATTTCCTCCCAGATCGGACTGAGAAGGTGGATCTCTCTTCTCGCTCTCTTGCATTCTCTTAATTCATGCATGAAATGTAGATTATTGATTCGAACTTGCATTTCGCCGATCGATCTCGTCGCTTTCAGATTTTTCTGTGACTCTGTGTTTCGGTCTTTGACCTTTTGCGTTAATGCTTTTGAAATGAAGCCTTGTTTGGATGATTGGAAAACAAAATGTAAGTGAAGGAATATTATGGAGATTATGCTTTGTTTTTTTTTCAAACGTACATAAGGTTTCTGATTTTTCTGTGAATTTGAGTTTCGGTCTTTGACCTTTTGCGTCAAATGCTTTTGAGATGAAGCCTTGTTTGGCTGATTGGAAAAAATGTAAGTGAAGGAATATTAGATTATGCTTTGTTTTATGAAACGTAGATAAGGATTCTGATTTTTCTGTGAATTTGTGTTTCGGTCTTTGACCTTTTGTGTTAATGCTTTTGAAATGAAGCTTTGTTTGGATGATTGGGAAAAAATGTGAGTGAAAGAATATTATGGAGATTATGCTTTGTTTTTAAAACCTTGGTAAGGTTCAGAGTTCTGTTTTTAGCTAATATTGCCCAGCATTTTTCTCGTCGAATTTTTGGACAGTCGGATCCAGTTTCGGAAGCAAGGTATTCGTTTGGATTTTCACTTTGCAATGTATCTTATTGCATTTATTTTATCTTAAGTTATAGTCGTTTTTTTGGATGTGTGATTCTTATGATACTGAATTTGAGGGTGAAATGCCCAAATATGAGCGATTTCCTGTAGTGATATTTGAGATTTAGAAAATTTCATTTATATTTTTTATACAGTATTTTATCCATTTCAGGTTGTATGCCTTGGCACGATTTCTTGCATCTTTGAATTTTCCTCGCTATATAAGATTCGTCTTTATTTCTTTCCCCAACTTTATGATTCTTTAACGGATATAGTTGAGTTGTTATGTTGGAATTATCATTCTTGATCATTGGTTGTAAATACGAGTCTACAATTCCAGTGCTGTCAATCGCTGATTTTGAGCCTTTATTTGAGTGCCTTTGCGGCTTTTCCTCTCTGGCATTAAGAATACTATAGACATAGATTCTGTTTCTTACACTTAAGCAATATATGCATATGCTTCATAATGCCTTCTAAGTTTGTCAGTGCTTTAGCTTTTCATAATAGTTTTTTTCTTTCTTCTACTTTTTGGAGAGACACAACTGAAGGGTTTGTTCATGGAACATGTTCAGTGTATCAAACTAATAAATACGTACTTGGAAACTGGCAGCAAGAATTATTTTATATGTAAGTGTCCTAATCAAGTATTTTAGTCAATTGAGATAAAGTGATAGCAGGAATCTTAATGTTGGCAAAAGATAATAAAAAGTGGGCGCCAAATCATTTTAGTTTGTACATCTATGACCACATTTTTTATTACATTGGAAGAGAAACATTCTATAAACAAGCTAACAAGCCTTATTGGGCCCTTTTGTTTTCATGCTTCGTTACAGATCTAGATTCTAGAATGGCAGATAAAAGAAAAATATCAAGTTTATCCTTGTGTTCTTTGTTGTTAATAAGATATATTACTATGTTAACTCTGGAGCTATGACTCAAATTTATATTAGCCAATAAAGATATTGATTATATTTGTTTATTCTGTACTCAATCCATGATGACACTGCTGTTTGTTTTTTATACTAAATTACTTCACTTCCAATACAAGTCGTTAGTGCCCCCTTTATCAATGTCAAATGAATGCTTGTTACTTTCAGTTCTAATTGCTTGGTCCTTCCTTGCTAGATATATTTGTGTACTCGTATTTATGAGATTATACTACATTTCTGATATGCTGCAAGACAAAACAGATTGATTAAAGCCACTCCAGTTTGTCCTGCCATTCTCTCTTGTTTTCCCTTTTGCATGTGTATATTCTTATTTCAAGAGAGTGTAAGGTTGTGTTTCTTTTTCCCTTTTTCATTTACATTATTTTTTGATTCAGCATCATAAAAGTTCCATTGTAGTTAGCTTTTGAATACAGTTCCATATTTTTTTATCACTAAATGAAACCATGATTCTTTGATATGTTGATCTAGACATCTCAAATAGGCTATGCTCATAAAATCATATATGCACAGCTTATATGACTTGTGAGTTGTGACTTAACCAATTCAATTCTAAAATTACTCTATTATAGTGCAATGGACATAGAAGATACAGAAGTTTGTGTCATCAAGGAGCCAGATCGCGTGATAGTCTATTCAAATGGCACTTCACATGAATCGGATCATGAAAATAGTACTAATCCACACAATATTACTGATTCTTTTGAGCAAATAGTTGAGGGTACTGAACTCCATAGTTCAGAGGAAAGCACTAAGGAATATGAGGTGAAGGAATGTACAACAGAAAATTCTGTTAAGCTATCTGATGAGTCCAACATAAAAAAAGGTGAGAAGCAATTAGCCTCAACTTTTGTGGGTGACCTGTGTGACAAGAGTTCAAAATCACACAAAACCAAGGCTGTGAAGCACAAATCAAGACCTCCTATTGGAAATGTTCACAGTAGATGTACAGGAAATGTTAAAAAGAAGCACACAGTTCCCCAACCATTTGCCTTAGCAACTGAAAAGCGTGCTTCTGGTGTAATGCATCCTCTTGCAAAAGATTCCCAGGGAAGTCATGAGAGAAAATTGATAAATAAAAAAAATGTGCTTACTCCAAATATTTTGCAACAGAATAAGGTAAATGCTGATGATGAATCTATTAGTTCCTTAAACCAGTTCAATATCTTTATATACATAGAAGCATTACAGAAACAGATCCGTTCTCTTAGTTCTCTTACTATATATGATCAAGGAAGTAAACCTCAAATTTTAAACAAGATTTCTTGCATTAGTATCCAATCAAATTAGCATGAGCTCATTCTTACTTTATTATGCCTGCGCTTTAGATGCCTATCCCATTAAAACTAAAAGCTTTTGTTGAAAGGACCATCATTGGAACTACCATCTTATGAAGGCTGCTTCATGATTGTAAATTGGTCAGAGTAATTTAAATGTCACTTTCTTTGTCTACTACAATTCATAATTACTAATGGTTGATATTATTTTCTAATTACTATTTAGTTATCGTTAGTCTTGGATCTTCTATCTTTCTGCTTGCTATTTGCAGTTGGACTCACCTCCAGTGATAAGAAAGCCATTGCAACCTGATAACAAGAAGCATCCTGATGAGGATGATTCTTGTTCTGTTGCTTCTATGTATCCTATTAAGGCCTTGCAGTCAGAGTGACAGAATCAGTCTCATATGCATTTTCTTATTCTAGTGTCGGTTCTTCTACTTCCTATTGGAATTTGTAATTTATAATTCAATATTACTCCTTGACTATGTATAGAACTGCAGCTTCTGTGCGATCATTCAAGTCTAGGGCCACTGTTGCTTCAGCTCCAGCATTTCGATGCACTGAACGTGCAGAAAAGCGAAAGGAGGTAGCATCTGTGGGCAAGTTTGATTTGTTTGGATTTACTTTTTACCGGAAATTTATTAGTGCAAGCTCATGCTATGCTATGATGTAGTTTTATTCAAAATTAGAGGAAAAGCACCAAGCACTAGAAGCTGAGAAGAGTCAAAGTGAAGCGAGGACCAAGGTGCATTATTTTCTCAAATATCTGCAAAAGCAAGATATATATATATACTTGTCTCTTATTTTATGCTGCTTAGATATTTGTTTTTCATTTCATTTCTTTTCCCATAATAGTCTTAAAGATATATTTTCTCACTCTATTCCCTTCATCGATTTCAAAACATTCAAGGAAGAGAAGGAGGCAGACATCAAGCAGCTGAGGAAGAGTTTAATGTTTAAAGCAAATCCCATGCCAGGCTTTTACCACGAGGGGCCTCCACCTAAGGTTGAATTGAAAAAGGTAGAAATATATCTCATGTTGTTATTATAAGATGGTTTTTTTATATAACTTAATGGTATCATATAATCTATGTAGCCAATCTCACTTAGTAAGATAAGTCTAAGGTTATTTTTGTTGTTACGAAGCAACAATAAACTAGAATAGCACAAAATAATTATAAGAAAGATTGATCTGTAATCAATCTAGATGAATTTCTTCACCTGTTCATGGCAATTTAAGTAATGTCAACGTTTCTGGGTCAGCCACCTCCCACTCGTGCAAAATCTCCAAAGCTGGGCCGACGAAAGAATTCCAGTGACTCTGCTGTCAGTATCCCTCATGGGAACAAGGTCAAGGGAGACGATCGGGTAAATCATCACTCTCTGTTAAAGGTTGAGGAAGATACACGTACAAACAATTATGATGGCGGTGACTTGAATGATGGCAGTAATATTTATGAACTCAATGACAAGATCAAGGATATTGGACAAATCAATGTGATCAAAGTAAATGGGCAAGTGGATTGATCGTCTGAAGATCGGCAGTCAGTCTTAAAGCTTTCAGTGAGATTTGCTTTTGACTCTTTAATTTATGAAGAATTGAGTCTTCACACCTGTCATTATTCTAAAGCATGTTCTTGTTATTTCCTTTAATTTATAATCACATGCTCTGTGCTTCGTGTAATTCAAGTGGTGAAAATGTTCATATGTAATTTATTTCAGCTTGTAAAATGAAATCTGTTTCTCATAAGAGCTATTTAAGCATTTGTTTGGCTCCAACTAAACTCTAGCGCCAGACTGTTTTTATTTTGAGTTTCTTGTCAAATAATAAAATTCTATGAAAATGGTCATGGTGCTGCATGCATTGTCTCTTTTTTCTTCTTAAAAAGAAAAAATTCTTGTTTCTTGATATTGTTTCTCATTTTCCTACCATCAGAGCTGGAGAGGCTCTAAGAGAAATGGATACTAGAATTTTTTTTATGGGGTATTTATAGCTGTTCATCTGGTTAGGTCTTTTTTTTTTCCTTGTATTGTGATTTAGATATATCCTTGAAGGACTCCGGCATCATCCAATTTAGTTTGTAAGTGAGGCGTATTGCTTTGTTTCTTTTCAGACGCTTCGTCTCATCATTAGAGGTGTAGGCTGGTAATATGCTGATATGGTTACATTTGGTGTCTCTGATACATCTTGATCTGGTCTTGGTGCATCTCTATGTAATAAATTTTTTCTTGCCTTCAAAACACACCCAAGAAAGTAATAATAATTGTTACTATTTCTTGTATGTTTCTCTAATAATAATTGACTAAAGCCTGTTTATCATCAGCTATTTTTGAATTTGATGTACCTGAAACCCAGTAATGTACCACTTATACCACCGATACCAGTTTATAATAAATGTGTATTGGTCAATCACTCAGTATCCGAATATGTATATCACAATACTAAATTAAATATAAAAAAGTGGCTGTTTGTGGGATTGAGATCTTTTACAATAAAATTATATATTGAAGAGAGTGTGACTTGAAGGAATAAGGGTGTATGAAGTTGACTTTTTTATCTGTTGATTATATCTCTTCATTTTCTCTAATTTTCTTTTTTGGGCCAGATTTTTCTCTAAATTCACATGATCTATTTACTTATTAATTACAGAAGACTCAGATCTCCCACTTTTTTGAGGTGAACTATTCAAAGTTCACGAAAAGGGGAAAAAACATATATAATGCAGTATTTGGGAATCCGTCTAACAATGTTGACAAGGGATTCCACCGTGCATAATGACAGAACTATGGCATCTATCTAACAATATTGACAAGGGATTTCAATGTGCATAATGACAATACGTCTAATAGTCCAATATGAGATGTCTCAGATTTCGAATCTGAAGGCTTATCTAAGAAGTCTGAGAACATAATGACAGAACTGAGGGAAGCATAAACCTAATTAAAAAAAGCTAGAAAGGTTTAAATTTCAATTATTTATTGATTAGATAGAGATCACAAAAAACGTCATGCCATTACTTGTTAATAAATTATAATAAAATAAAATCTTTTATTAGTATTGTGAAACTAATAATAGATGAATGTGAAAATGCCATCACCCACCTAAAATTAGTTCAAATTTTCAAATAGAAAGTAAGATGGGATATCGATAATATTCTATGATCCAAACCCACTTACAACCCATTTGGTTTAATTGCAGAGTGAGTTAGGTAATATAATGGGAAGAATGTGAGTGAATATAATAGAATGTTGATTACATATGACTTTGTTTGGTATGTTATGGAAAATGAACGGAGTAAAACTTAAAATTTGTTTAGTTGGATAGAAAAATAAGAAATAATATAATGTATTATAGGCTAAAAGGATAAATATACCCTTCATTAACATATATCACAATTTAGCCCCAAATTGGCAAATTCTCCAACACAAGGTCATGCCGTAGCCTGATCTCGACAGTGCCTTGCCTCGTCTACATCGCGCTCTTTTGTCGTGAGTTAGCCTGAGCTTCGATGCTGGTGATTGAGAGCAGAGCTGCGTCGTCATTCTTCTATTGCTTCAGAAATTGTTGTCCATCCGTCACATGTTGGCAAATATTGGAGGCTGTTCTCCATCGCATCTGCTTTGCCGTCAACGCCTTGCACAGGTTTGTCATGTGAGCTGTAAAATTCATGTTTTTTGGTTAATGTCGATGAAGCACTAGAATAATATAACTATAACTACCTCACTTAATAAGCCAAAGGTTGATGTTAGCGATTCCTCACTTTTTCGGTCAATGTCTGTAAGCTAGAGTATTGTATTGTGCTTCATTTTGGGTTGTCCTTTTGCAAAAGGGACATATAAAGTGTATCTTCATGATAAAATTCTTTGTCTAGCTCATTGCATATGTGGGGTTGTCAAGTGATTTTGATACTAAATCTACCTTCTTGTAAATGAACCAACATAGATGGTAATCCTATAAATGATTTGAATTGATGCCATTGAAGTTATTAGGACAAGTGAAACCTGCCTCATAGAGTAGTTTTGTCATGACAAAGTTAAAAGTTCCTACATCACATCCTCATGATCCACTCAACGTAAAGCTTGAAATTGGTGGCTGTACAATATGAATGGAACATGTTTTTATGAACCTAAAATGAATTAAGTGTTTTTTCTTTTGTCTTAAACATGTAAAGCAGGGGTTGGTTGATATACATATTGAACCTAGATGTCATTTTCAAGTTAAAATGTAGGATTGGTTACATCAGAACAATGACCATGCACTATTTCTTATACTTCTATTGTAATACCTTACTCCTATAGATCTCCTGACTTGAACAAAAACTTCAAAAAACCAACCAAACACAGCCCAAAACACCTCACAAATACTTTCCAAACATCAGAGCAATAGAAAAATACCAAAGAACAATAGAATCTGAGCTGGGGTCGTGGCCACTACAATACCCCGCAGCTCTGGCCCTCCTCTGTCTCTGAATGGCCACTGACTTCACTAGCGCCACCGCCTGACTTTCTGGCGTCGCGGCGCCCCCTGCTGGTTTCTATACCAACAAAATTTCAACACCGGGGAGAACTGATTCCAACTACTACAAGTTAATCTAGTCTCAATCTATCCATAAACACTAATTTCCTCTCAATCCATCTCCGAATGGAGAATCTGGACATCCGACACTGTTTTGGCCACTTTTTGACCAAAACTCACAACTCACAACTCTCATTTGCCACCCAAGGCAATTTGACCATTCGGGATTGTTCACACTGGTCCAAAACCATCAAACCAATTTATCTAAAGAGGTTTCATCTTAAAAGAACCACTCCTCTGAGATTTGACCCCCTTGAACCCCAATTGACAAAACGGGCTATTTGCCCTAAAACACACTGACAAGGCCCAATTCTACCTTTGGGATTACATATACCACAACTCGACATACATAGCACATACAACACAATTCCACATCCATAATATACCAACAACAACAACAACTTCAATACAATAACAATATCAATGTCACCACTTAGTTACAAACCATCTATCCTACTTGGCACAAAGATATATATCCAAATAAACATAAACTACATAGACCTAGTATTCCCACATCCGATGTTACTCTCTCGTCTTCTTAGGACTAGTGCCAGAACCTTCATCTAAAAGGATTAGTTCATGAGAAAGGGGTGTGAGACAATGCCTCAGTAACCAAGAACAACCACACACATATATACATATAACTCATACAATCTCATGAATGTAATATGAAATGGAATGCATGTCTCACTCGCACTCAGCTAGAACCACGAGCTATCATCATAAAAGGACATTTCATATAGGTAATTCCCTTCCAATAGTCGGTGAAGACCTGTAACACCCCTCATGATATCTTTCTTGGCGTTGTGTTCAAGACCGGACGAAATAGGATGGAGGAAGGCTTAAGTGCAGTCTGAAAGAGATCCACGCCGCGGCGAGGAGCAGGGCCGCCGCGGCGAGAACCATTCCAATGGCGTTGTTTCAGCTGAAACCAGTGGAGCCGCGGTGAGGATCGGGAATTTTGTTTAAATCCGGATTGTTTCGGATAAACAGGAAGGAAAGAAACGAATGGAGCGACAGAGGAAATCGAGAGAGCTCTACTAGGGTTCGTGTTTTCCGGCCATCGGGAGTTGTTTTCAGCCTCTAGAAGCTTAGATTCAAGTTGGTAAGTGTTCTCTACTCCTCCCTCTCCATTTTCTTCGATTGAAATTTGGGGTTTTTGGTTTTGAGGTTGGATTTCCGGTTTGGGACGAAATCCACCGATTGAAATGGATCAAATGGGGTTAAGGAAGTGTGTTTTGGTGTTCTTGTTACTTGGATGTGAGTTTTGAAGGGATTATATGTGTTTAGAGCTTAACCCTAGGTTATTCTTAGTTGAGAGTGTGAGGAATCCGAATTGTAAGGGATTGTTTAGTGTTTGAATGGTTTCTAGGAGTTCAATGATGCACAAAAAGAGTATTGGAACCTTGGGTTAGACCTAAAGTGGTTGAATTGCAAATTTAGTTTAATGGTATACTGTGTTAATGGAAGAATTGTGTTATTATAAAGGTTATTTGGTTAACTAAGAGGGCTTCACGCGTGTTGGACAATTCAAGAAGTCCACGGAACTCACGTGTGTGATATTGACAACCTAAGGTAACCGAGTGTTTGTTTGTTTGTATTGTATTGTATGATAGTATGTATATTTATATATATATGCATATTTCTTTCATACCATGATATTGATATGTGTGTGTGTGCTGTTTTCTATATATCGTGGTATGCACACAGCTAGATGATAATTTTGATGATTATGATGATTACGATGATGATATTGGCATGTCATGACATGATGCATACATGACATTATGATATGATGATGATGACTATATGATGATACATGAGCATCACCACATGACATTGTGAGATTGTGATATATGGTGGATTGGGTGGTGATGATGATATGATATATGATGATATGAAATATGATGATATGATATATGATTAGGAAGGATAAGGTTGGGATCCCTATCGCTAAATCCTCCCCTATGGCCAGGGGAGTCAAGCGGCAGTGGACTGTACCTTCCCTAAATCACCACCACTTCGAGGTGGTCCAGGGGAAGGAGAGCCATGGTCCGAGCACTAGTGTAACCTTTTGCCGGGTTGCATTAGTGTAAGGTGAGCTTGGTAATGTCCCGGAATCGGTCTTCACCGACTGTTGGAAGGGAGTTACCTATATGAAATATCCTGTTATGACGACAGTCCGTGGTTCTAGCTGTGTGCGAGGGAGACATGCATACCATTCATTTTACATTGCATACATGAGTTGCATGAGATATATATATGTGTGTGGTTGTCCCCGGTTACTAAGACATTATCTCACACCCCTCTTCTATAAACTAACCTTTCAGGTGACGATTTTGGCACTAATCCTGAGAAGCCGAAGGAGTAGCAGCGGACGTGGGAATACTAGGTCTATGTAGTCTATGTAGTGTTTGTAAATTGGATATTGTATCTTGTGCCAAGTTGGATAGAAGGTTTTGTAATTAATGTATGATGTAGATATGGATTGTATGAATGGATGTGTATATAGTTATATATGTAGAATTGGTTATGTTGTATTGCAGTGTTTTCATGGTTTTGGATGTTGGAAGTTTAGTATGGTGGTTTAGTGAGCCCAGAGTGGATTTGGGCCTAGTTGGTATGTTTTAGGGTCTGTAGCCCATTTTGACAAGTTGGGGTTCCAAGGGGTCAAATCTCAAAGGAGTGGTTTCTTTGGGGTGAAACCTCTTTGAACAAGTTGGTTTGAGGGTTTTGGACCTGTATGAATGGTCTTTGTGCGACCAGTTGCTTTGGTGGCAATTGGAGGTGGTTAGTGGTGAGTTTTGGTCAATAACTGGCCAAAACAGTGTTAGGGGTCCAAAATCTCCATACGGTGTTAGATTAAAGTAAAAGTGGTGTCTATGGTTAGATTGAGACTAGATTGACTTGTAAGAGTTGGAATCAAGTCAATCGGAGGTCGAAGTATAAAGTTATGCACGTCGGAAGTTCGCTCCGAAGTATGGGAGTTACTAATATGGGATATCAGCATAGGGCACCGCGGCTCCAGAGTCCAGGCCGTGACCCCAGTGAAGCCATAAACGATGGAGAAATAGGGGAGGCCGGAGCCGCGACGGTACTGTAGCGGCTGCAGTCTCAGCCCTATTTTTGGTGTTTTTGGGGTTCGTTTCGCTGTTTGAAGTTTTGGAGAGTTGTTTTGAGATGTCGTGGTTGTGTTTATTTGAGTTTTGAAGATTTTGGTCAAGTCCGGAGGTGTCAAGAGGTAGGGTGTTACAAGACCTATTTCAGGACATTACCAAGCTCACCTTACACTAATGTAACCCGGCCAAAGGTTACACTAGTGCTCGGATTGTGACTCTCCTTCCCTTGAACCACCTCGAATTGGTGGTGATTTAGAGAAAATGCAATCCACTACCGCCTGACTCCCCTGACCATAGGAGATGATTTAGTGATAAGGATCTCATCCTTATCCTCCCTTATCGTATATCATATCATCATATCTCATATCACCGTATATCATATCATCATCATCACCCGATCCACCATATATCACAATTTCACAATGTCATGTGGTGATACTCATATCATATTATCATGTATTAAGGGTGATCATGGGTCGGGCCGGGTTGGGTTTAACCCCTGCCTGATGCCCGGTCCTTAGTGTCTTGGGCCAGTACCGGGCCAAGTACCGAGCTGGCCCGATACTATATATCTTTTAAAAAAAATTAAAAAAATAAAAAAATTATTTAATAATAAAAAATATATTTATTTATACTTAAAAATAGATTTTCTTAAAAAATAATCTTAGAAAAAAATAAAATTGTTCAAAATTTATGAATATTTAACCATTATATATTATTTTTACATGAATATTAAGTTAAAAAATTAATTCAAAATTTTAAAAAAATTGAAACATTAAAATCTTAAAAAGCTTTCATAATATTTACATAGTAAATGTATTATATTAGATACATAAAGAAAAAAAATTCTACAAAAATTAATTAAGATATATAAAAAATTAGAAAAAAATTAAATATATATATATATATAGGTCGGGCCGGACCAGAGTTAGAGTGCTTGGCCCTAACCCCGGCCTGGCCCGAAGTGGTAGGGCTGGACCGGGCCAAGCTGTTCACCCCTATCATGTATCATCATCATAATCTTTCACAATGTCATGCATGCATCATGTCATGTCACATCAACATCATCATTTCTAATTATCATTATAATCGTCATCTAGCTGCGTGCATACCACGATATATAGAAAACCATACACACAAACATATTTATATCATGGTATGAAAGAAATGTGCATATATATACACAAATATACGTAATATCATACAATACAACACAAACACTCGGTTACCTCAGGTTGTCAATACCACATATATGTGTGATTCTACGAGTCTTCTTGAATGCCAATCCCACGACTTGACTTCTTTGATCAACCAGTAACCTTAAAAATATCACAATACCTCAATTAACAAATATCTAGAATCCATAATTCAACCAGTTTGGTCTAACCCAAGGTTCCAACACCCCTTTCATGTATCATTAAGCTTCTAGGAACCATTCAAATACTACTCAATCTAATACACTTTGAATTCCCAAGAGCTTCAACTGAAAACAACATAGGGTTAAGCTCAAATCATACATAATCCTTTCAAAACTCACACATAAGCAACAAGAACATCAAATCATACTCTAATAATCCCATTTCATCCATTTCAATTAGTGGGATTCTGCCAAAACTAAAGATCCCAACATATAACCGAGAAATCTCAAGTTAAATCGAAAAAAATGGAGAGGGAGGAGTAGAGATCACTTACTAATGTGAATCCAAGCTCTTGAGGCCCGAAAATTACTCCCAATGGCCAGAAAACTCGAACCCTAGCATAGCTTCTCGTTGCTCCCTCTGTTTCTTTTCCGTCCATTTGTCCGAAATGATTCGATTTTAAACAAAAATCCCGAATCTCGCCTCGACTCTAGACAAGCTCACCACAGTGCCACCAGTTTTAGCCGGAAAAAGCCACTAGAATTCGCTCTAGCCGCGGTGGTCCTCCTGCTTCTCGCCGCAGTGTGAAGCTCATTTCTTCTCCACTTGAATCTTCCTCCATCCTGTTTCCTCCGGTTCTGCGCACAATGCCAATGACACTTGGTTAGCTTGGGACCAAGTTAGGGACAATGTAATGAGGGTTGTTACATCTATTGCCAACTCATAATAGGTTTTTGGGACCCTTTTTCTTCTTTTGCTTATACTTCTTACATGGTGGGCATTAATTCTAGGATATCTTTTCAATGGGTAATCTTCAAACTTACATAGCCTATTAAAAAAGGTCCTATCATATTAAAAAAGGTACTCATGTATGGAACGAATGACATTAAGGTGGAATAATTAAATTCAATTACATGGACCTATTTGGACCAGCTAATTAATTGGCTACTTTCATGCATCAATTCATAGCATAATAAGTCAAGTTGTGCTCCTAAAAAGCTATTTGAACTTAAATCTCGTGTTGGTTTTAACTTTTATTTATCCATCCCATCTCACTTAAAGGCCCCAAATTTCTTTTTAAATTAAAAAATTAGGTTACGACAACAGAAGATACATATTCATCTCCTCTCTTATACTATATTGAAAAGAATCCTTACACGAACTACGAAAAATGAGATCCTTACTAATTCATGAACATTAGGATTCTCACTTGTACTGAATGACAGAGCAACTTGTACTGTGCGAGAGTTGTAAAGATGAAGAACCAAAAAGGGAAAAAGACAGAAATTATTGTTCCATCAAACATTTTTGGGAGAAAATAAATTAACCAACGCATGGTAGGGTGTAAGTCCAACAACTAGATTAAGAAAAAGCTAGAAATTATTGATTGTTTACCAAGAGAAAAAAAACTCGCCTGAACCCCTCGTAGCCATTGAAAATCATTTCAAAATGAAGAAGAAAGCAATCATTGAATAGCAGCACAAGTAGTGAACTAGATTATGAAATTCATGGGCTTACCTCACTGGTGATGAGATTCATGCTTCGCCATCAACAAGCTCTGTTCTCTATACATGCACTCATTCCTCTTGAGCTAAGATTGCGATGTTGGACAGTTACAAGTGCAAGCAATTTTTGCAAGAGAGTTTTGTGATTTGGTGATGTATTGATGTTGTAATAAAGGTTTTTCTTAAAGGGTAGCATTGCCATTTTGAATCCTTTTTTAACTAGTGTAATAACCTTTACATAAGAAAATTGATAGGAGGCTCTTCACCTTAATTGATGTAATCCTATTCACATCTGATAAAGCCCCACCCTTATATTAGGATCAACCAAACATATCAAGTACTCTGATGTGAAATCAAACCCCTCGTTTAACCCCAATACGAAGCAACCAAACGAGCTGCTAATGTAATATACAAGGAAAGAAAAAAAAAAAAAGGAAAGTTGGAAATGTAATCATATTTTTTTTTTTACATAAAAAGATTGGTTATCATATCGTACTGCGCGGAGCTACAGTAAATTAGTAATATCCATAAATTGCAAGTACGTTCCCATGAATCCCTTTCCAATTCTGTGTTTTTTTTATTCAATATACGTAATTTTCAAAATTTATTTTTATATATTACTTTTTAATTTTATTGTGATGAATATTATCTTGGGAAATACTGATTATATTTCTAGCTTTTGATTCTTCTTTGTCTTGGTGGAGTTCCCCATATTTGTAGCGATTACCGGATTAGGCCAAGATTGTTTATATATAAAATAAAAAAAAATAGAGACAAAATATTTTTTATTTGATTAAATTGGTGGACGTTGCTTGGAGACTGATAATTTATTATCTCTAAAATAATTTTTAAAAATTTTTAAAAAAGTTTATAAAAAATGCTCTTTAAAAAATTATTAGAAAATATTATTTTTTTTAAAAAAAATTGCCCCCCAAACAATTTAATCTTAAGGGAAAATAGCATTTGGAAATTATTAAAACACATAATAATAGTTAAGGCTCCTGAAATTTGGAAATGTTAGATAAAGATCCAGGTCATTCAATGATCTTAAAAAATAATTAAGTGGATGAAAATGTCCATGGTTAATTGAAGATTCATCCAACTGACCTTTTATAATTTCCAACAGGTTTGTGAAATATTTCCAACTAAATTTCCATATTTTTCAAGTGAGTTGGAAAAAAAATTGATTAATTGAAGCATTTTCAGCTAAACTTTCGTATTTAGCAAATGAGAAATTAAAGTGAAAAACTTGAACAAGTGTTCAACAAACCAATTTTTTTAAAATTGATTCATCACTTGGAAAATACAGAAGCTCAGTTTGAAATATTTCACAAAGCGGTTGGATATTGTGTAAATTCAATTGGATGAGTTTTAAATTAATCGATATTTCACCTTGATTCTTTACTTAGAAAATCCATAAGCTTGGTTAAAAATATTTTACAAATTAGTTAGAATGTAAGTTGGATAAATTTTCAATTAAGGATATTTTCATCCGTATAATTATTTTTTAGATGATTGAAGGACCTGGACTTTTAATTGATACTCCATCCGATTCATATTATAGAACATTTTATATGAAAAATTTTTTATTTAAAATATAAGGTATTAAATATTATTTCTCATTTTATCCCTATCTTTAATTCTTCCTTACCCCTCATTTATAACCCTATAATAATAATAGAATAGAGTATTTAATAAGGGTAAAATAGAGAATATTGATACTTTTTGTATTAAATTTAGATAAAAAATAATTTTTTTAATATGCATATAATTAATTTAAAATATCTTATAATGTAGATAAAAGGGGTATTTCTAAAATCCGAATACCTTAATTGTCAGTATAGGTCTCCAAATGCCATTTCCCTATTCTTAAATTTCATCTTCTCCACAAGGGTGACCATGGACACATCTCCCATTATTTAATCTTAAATTTGTCATTGACTGTTTCTTACCGTTGAAATGAATTAGTATAAATGATAAAAAAAAGAAGGAAAGTAGGATTTTCAGTTGAAGGGAATAATTGAATAAGAGAGAGTGCTTCAATTTTTCTAGTTTTTTGAGTATTTTCTTTTTTGCTGTTTTCTTTTGACTCTTTTAGCCGCCATGCAGTTTTCTCAGTCGAATGAATTCATCCCTTTTATTAAAAAAAAATGAAAAACGACACTCATATTATTCTGTTAAATATAGTAATTAAAAACTACAAGTAGAGTTTTAAAATTTTTTTTTGTTGACAGTATAACAGGTAGAGTTATTTTCTCTTCAATTTTTTTATATAACTATATAATATCTAGTACTTTCACCATTTTAATTTATAAGACATTTTTAATTATCATACACACATCAAAAATGATAATTAATAATTAAAATTTTTTCTCTATTTCTTAAATTACCATCATTTAATATGATTGACCCATAAATTAATCTTCTTAACATTAATTAAATTTCATCAATTTTCAATGACTATTATAGGTAAAAGATAATTAAATACATTATGCAATCTATAAAAAATTTTATATTGTAAAATATTAATTTCTTTAAAATATGCCTTATATAGCATAATAGAGGGATTACTATCAAATTAGATTTGAATATTATTGAGTCTAATTATACTTAAAGAATTGAATCCCTCCTACTTAATTTTGATTAATTATTTGCTTAAAAATAACTCTCTGAACCTAATTTTTTTTCATTTTTAAAGTTGGAACCAACCTTGTCGGATCCGTTCCACCCGCCTTTTAATACTTTATTTATGCTATGCGTGGGAAGTGTGCGCAATACATAATTCGTTGGCCAAAAGAATATAATATAGTTAAGGTCAAATAAAAAACGAATATAATACTGGATCGTCCACTCCGTCCAGTTTTGAACAAAAGCTGTCAAAAATCTAATCCTTAAAATATTGTTCTAGTCAATTGACCCAAAAAAATCTAGTTATATCTTCTTTTATGGCTCACGCGCTAAATGAGCGTGCACTTCACCTCCCCAATAATCAGATCAGACAGCGAGCCCGCCATTCGTCGACATCATTTGCCGAACCCTCCCGCGCGTAATAATCTAAAATGATAACCCATCGCCGGAAAGATTTCTGACACGTCATCCTGTCGTCGTCTGAAAAATCAACCGCCAACCTCCGCTTTTTCTCTAAAAGAACTTGACTCTGTTTCTCTCACTATAAAAATTTTTACCTCTCGGCATCCTCGTGGCCGTTGCAAAAGTGGTGATCCATGTAGTTTGATCCGATTCTTTATTCGCTCAGAGTGTGTGAGAGAGAGAGAGAGAGTGAGGGAGAGAAAGAGATTTTCCTGGGAAATTTCCCTGAAATGGATCAGTCTTTCTTCGATCTCGTGGAATTTTTGAAGAGGCCCTCGATAGCCGAGACATTCGTTGACATTTTGCTATGCGCAACCCCGATTTGGTTCGCTGTGATGATCGGTGTCGTCATCGGTTGGTCTTGGCGGCCCCGATGGACTGGTATCGTGTTCCTTGGCTTTCGCAGTAAGCTTCGGCTCCTCTGGACGGCGCCGGCGGGTTTGAGTGTTCGGCAGCTCTGGCTGGCATTCACGGCACTATCTGCCTTCTCCATTGGCCGCTCGATTTGGTCGAATTTTAGAGGGAATGGCACAGGTCCAGCTGGGTCGCCCTCGCAATCAGGGAATGTGGCGGCGGCGATATCCAAGACGGGAGAGGAAAGCAGTGAGGTTGCTGGGTAGGTTCGAATGTTTCGACGTCTTTTACTGTGTATGTTTTAATTGAGTATTTAGTAAAATATACTGATTTACTCGGTTGTACATTATGCTTGAATTTTCTCAAAACTTTTCCTTTTATTTTTATTTTTTTCATGGATTATTGATTTAATGCTATTGAATTCTGACAAAATGATCGACCACGATAAGGTCAGCGCTGGCACACATGTTGGATGCTGGGAACTCAAAAGTACACCTCTGGGTTTGAGTTTCAAGGATGGTGTCAAAATGTAATCCTTTCTGTAATATGATGGTGTAAGACGTATGCAAACCGGTGTATACCTGATTCTGAGTTAGGCACCTATAGAACTTTTTCCAAGTTTTGTCCTTTCATTTGTTCACCTGTGCAACTGATTTTCAAGCTTTTGGCTTCACACAATGTCACAACTGTCTCAAGCTCTTTGAGGTGCTAGATGACCTATCCCAATCTGGATTTCAGAACATTGGAAACAAGATCAATAGTTTTATAGTTTATAGTGATTCTGCTCCCAAGCCTTTGACTCTTACGGTTAATCTGTGCTTAAGCTTTCCTTATTATCTTTTGGGGTGTTAGGACTGTGGATTTACTTTGTCACTGATCATCATCTATATGACTGTAATCGGTGAATTGATGTTTTGTTGTTTATCAATTTCTTATTACTTCGTAACTAACTATTTCTATTTACCTAATTTGCCGAATAGCCAGCTTAAGATATTGTAATTACATTATTAGTGAAAGAATGGGGTGTTTTATTCATGTCGTAACTGAGTTATTGGACATTTACTAGGTCTAGTGTTGAAGTTGTAGAGAAGGAGCAGGATGTTGTCACTCAAAAAGATTTGGAACATCTCCTTCATCTTCTTGAAGGGAAGGATGGAACAATGGACTGGCAAAGTTTGATGCAGACTTCAGCTCCAAATATGTCACATCAAGCTTGGCGTTATGAGCCTGAGGTTGGTTTTGAGTATCAATTTTCAAGTTTTATCTCATATATTTCCATTCTGTTATTGGATGAAAACATACATGCACTTGATACATGATGAATTTGTGTAGTCTTTCTATCACAGACTGTGTACAAGAAACAGAGAGAACAGATGGGAAAGAAATAACAGCTTTTACTCTATCGCAGAGTATATGCTTATTTTTATTCATTGGTTTGCTAAGTTGATAGCTTAAAAACCAATCGAGTAATCCTGATTCTTGGCCAACTACTAAATATCTTTTGATACTTATTCTAAAACCATAATACAAAAGATAAAGAAAAATAAAAATAAAAGATTTAAGAAAGAGAAAGACTAATATCTTGCAACACAGATACATTTTCCTCCTGGTTGAAAATGGATTTATAAAGTTGAGTTATGGCTTCTTAATACTTGTTTGTTGTTCCAAGCCACTTTATATTATTTTTTATCATGATTATTATATTTCTTTTATCATTTACTCATATATATCTAAACTTAAAAATATATCCCCGCGGGAAGTTGCTTGACTGTAAAGGAAGGAAATCCATCATTATAAACCTACCATCGAAACAAATCTATCTCTTATCCTTCTGTCTTTAGCTCTCCCAGTAAAGCATTTCTTTCTATTTCTGTGGAGGGGAACTTTCATCCTGAGGCTTATGGAAAATTCTCACTCGTTGGCATGAAACTGGCTTACTTAGGGTTTGCTCACCCACTAATGCCAGGAGCGAAAGAAACGGCTTTGATAAAGCCAAGCACCATACCTCCCACGAAGGGACTTGCTTGGGATAACATAAAAATCCTCAGTCAGGCCAGCAGAATTAAAGGCAAGGCGGAAGGAATATCTTTAAACTTTTAAGTATATATATGAGTAAATGATAAAAGAAAACTAATAATCATAATAAAAAAATATAAAGTGGCTTGGAACAACGAACAAGTATTAAGAAGCCATGGCTCAACTTTATAAATCCATTTTCAGCCTATATATATAGAACATTAGAAGTATATCTGCATCTGATGTTGAATTTGTTATCAGACAGGTCCTCTAGTTTACCTTAGTGAAACAGTCTTTGAAGATGCAACTCCAGAGTTGGTAAGGGATTTCTACTGGGATGATGAGTTTCGTGTTAAATGGGATCCAATGCTTGGATATTGCAAAATATTGGAGGAATGCCCACATAATGGAATTGTGTTTTCTCATTGGATAAAAAAGGTATTAGTCTAAAGGAATAGGATACTTATTTATGAATCTGTTTAATGCAATTACTGGTGCCTAATTTTATCCTTGTATTTGCAGTTTCCATTTTTCTGCAGTGACCGAGATTACATAATTGCTCGAAGAATGTGGGAGGCTGGAAATACATTCTATTGTGTGACAAAGGTGTTAGTTGTTACAACATCTGTTCCTATTTTATGGCCTTTTTATGGACTTCCTTTTCTTGTCACTAGAGCATACCTCCACTCTTTATCTTCTATTATTAGAGTTTATAAAATATTATTTATTCAGAGACACTTCCAGTGGGAGTTAATTCTTAGTTCTAACTGAGAACAATTGAATTAACATGATTTGTACTCAAAACAATAGGAAATGGCTGCGTGAATCGTTATGATATAGAAGATAGAAATGAGTATTTACTAATTTGGAATCCTGTAATCTTGTTAGGAGAGATAAAGTCACAGAACAATTTATTTTTCCCAACATGAATGCCATGTCAAATGGGAAGATCCAAATCAATGTAGAACTGCTTACCATTGGAGAAAGCCCACGGAGAGAAAAAACAATAGCAGAGAAGTTTTCTTTCATTTATCGTTTAGGTTGACTCTGGCCTTGGGCTGACTTCATGACAGGAGTGGACTGGAAGATTGCGGATTTTAGGCTCTACTAGCCTGTGTGTACTTTAGTTGGTACAAGTATAAGATAACTGACATCCAACTTAGTTTAAGTATAACAATTTCCTAGTAATTTTAGTGCAGTTTTTCTGTAAGAAACTATTGTCTAGTTTTTTGAAATAAGTTATGTAGCTGGGGTGATATCTGGAATCAGTAGAAGGACTAGAGTACAGTTCCTTGTATCTTTGCCATCAAGCTCCCTAACAAAATTATAACGTTTGGAAATTTCCTTAGAGATTATCCAATCATGTAATACTAAGTTGTAAAATCCATATATTTAGATGCAAAATCTATTTACTTGTCATGTCTTGAATAGAGAACTTGATAGTAAAGATGTAGGTGGTACATGCAAGTTTTTCTTTTGACAGTCTACCCATGCAAAATCTATTTACCTTGAATCATGAAACTCGCTGCCCCACATCCTCTTATTTCTGTATCCTGTGGTCTGTATGGCTTTGGTGTTTAATCGCATCTTGCAACCTTTCTATGATGTAAAAGAATCATTGACTTGCATTACACACTCCATCAATCGCAAAATTTTCAATTCTAATCAGATGCTATTCTGTTTCCTTCACTTAACTTTAGCCCTATTCTTATCTCACTCCATCAATCGCAAGATTTCCAAAGTTAGACATAATTTATCCCTTAGAATAAGGTCCATTGCTTGTAGTTCGTTTAGTAACTCATTTAGCATGCTTTTGCTCTCTATACTCCTATAATCAGTGACAATAATGGTTTAGAAAGAAAAATATAAATGCATGAAGATTCTTCTGCGTAAACATGAAGTTCCTTACCACTGGGAGGATATTGTAGGGGGTGCCATATCCAAGTTTACCCAAACGTGACAAGCCCAGACGAGTAGAGCACTATTTTGATAGTTGGGTCATCAAGCCTGGTAAGATTTTTCAGCTACCATTATTTTTGACGATGATGTGTTTGTTAGTAAACTTGATGTTTCACTCCTGCATTTCGATTCATGATGCAGTGGAATCTCAGAAAGATGGTCAGTTGTCTGCGTGCGAGGTAAACCTTATACATTATGAAGACATGGGGCTTCCAAAAGATCTGGAGAAGTTGACAGCCCGCCATGTCATGCCTGGGGTTGTCAAGAAATTGCACTCTGGAATGAGAACTTACCAGAACAATCGGAAAACAGACCCTTCTCTGTCGAGATGTGCGAGGATGGCAAGGATAACCACAAAGCTTTCTTCTGAGATAAACCTGGATTCTTTAGGGTCTGCAAATAGAGAGGAAGAGAAAACTCTAGCTATAATCAGTAATTCAAAACAAGAGGATCATGGCATTGACTGGAAGTGGATGGTTATTGGAGGGACTGTTGCTCTGTTGTTAGGGAAAGGCCTATTGTTGGGAGGAGGACACAGAAAAGCAAGGAGATGAGTGAGACAGAATGTGGCCGAAGGAAAATTTTATATATTATCTTCATTTGGAAGATTCATTATGTTCTCATTTTACCCGCATATTCATCATTATCCAATGATGTTGGTTATGTGGTAATATCTCGTGTTATGACCAATTTGACTGTACTTAAGTTAAATCTATTAGGGAATGAGGTTGAATGAAATCGTAAGTCATAATCAGGAAGTAATGCTGTAAACTATGAAAGATGTTTTACCTATAATATACTTGAAGTAATATTTGCTTTTATTAGTTGTTATATATTTATGCATAGCATAATAGGATTAATTCAGTATCACATAAGATTGTGCTCAGTAATTATGTATTTTCTCCTTTAAGAGCATTTGCAATTGATTATGAGAATGAAGGAGATAGAGGTAGATCTTCATCAACCATTGTGTTTGGAGCCAACTACGCATTTTATAATTAGAAGTTTCTATCCTGTTAATATTGATTATTATTTAAAATTTCTGACAATCATTTGGAGCAAAATCACATGATTGTGATCATATTTATTATATTTCAAAGTTTTTCTTTTTTAGTCGACTAGATACTTATATATATATATATATTACACTTCGATTGTGATCAATTGATAAATGGAAGTCATTCCCTTACTTTTATCTAGAGAACGACTTTTAGTTGAACGGTATGAGCAGGGACTTTTTGGTATTTCAAATTATTTAAAAAACTTTTCCTCCTAGTTTGACATTTTTCACAATTTATTTTGTAAATATTTTTGCAGGCAAATAAGTCATTACTTGGTCAGAGATGTCATACAGGGGAGTCTTTAATATTGTACAAGAATAAATCATATTGTTCACCATTTATAAATAATATTCTTTTTCCTGCCGCCAGTTTTAAGTAATATGGCCTATTATGAATTTTATATTTAATATCAATATTGATTGATTGTAAAAAATAGTTATAATTAAATTTTATAAGAATTTACAAGACATGAGTTCAAATCCCACTATTAATGTGAGGATCTTGTTGGTGGATAATTTGTAAATATTTCTGTGGGTGCTTTGAGTTTAAAATCTACTTTGACCTTGGTAAGTCTCGAGACTCAACTTGCCTAATCTTTCATATATAAAAAAAATTATCATAAAGTCTTTAAAAAATAATTCATTTTCAACTATGATTTTAATTGAAATTATCCCACTTTATTCACAATTAACATTAACAAATAATTATAATTTTTTATAGGATATTATAATTAAAAGCAAAAATTAAAAAGTGGAAGTGCAATTTGGCGTTATATTTACTTTATGGAACTTGTAGATTGACAAAAGGAGTTGAAGCTAGAAGGCATAGATTGTTGGTCATTTAACTTGCCATAAAAAATAGAGGAACTATTACATACTTTTGAAATATTAAGTATGTTGGTTGTTTTTCACATAACCTGGTTTCGTTAAAAAGAAAATACAATCGTATCAGAAGTTAGTACTTTTTTTTTTTTAATAAGGCAATAACTTTTACTATTATCAAAAGAATAGGCTTTACAGAGAACAATCATGTTTAAGAGCCATTTTTTAAGAAGGATTCCCCTAATTATTTTTCAATTTAATACAAGAAACTATTTAATAACAACACCAATTGGTAAAGGCTTGCATAAGCAATCTTTTTTGAATTGTCAACCACATTATAAATGCATGTTTAGGAACTGCCAATCTAAACCAAACAATTTTGTCATAATTAAATCTTCCATGGTCACCTCGAGCTGTTGATATCCACTTCGTTATGTGCGCCATGATCAATTGGTCAATATGTGTCTCAATTCTTGCATGTTGCAGCTCCACGTCCACATTCAATATGGTCTATTTCTCACGGTCTTCTCTTTGCCATTTCTCTTCATCTCCACATTATTCTTTCTCCAGAGTCAAAATCATTTTTAGGATGCCTACGGTATATTTGGGAGTTTAACGTGAAATTGTCATTAATCGAATGTATAAAATGGAATGGAATGGAAATGTTACATTCCATTATTTGAAAGTTTTATGAAAGGAATGAATAATTTTATTCAACTATAATTTAAAAGTTATTATAAAATAGATGAAATAAAATAGATTATAATATTTTTTTACAATATTATTCTAATGAATTAATTTAAATATAAGAGTTAAAGGATATGAACTTGAGAAAAATTAAATTTATTTTTAAATTATAATTAGATATTTTTCTAATAAAAAATTTAATTATCAATTAAATTGGTGAATAAATATTAATTAAAAGAGTAAGCAATTTAAGTTGAAAAAAGAAATGAGATTTTGCATAAAAAACATATGAGAAAAAAAATCATATCTTGATGCAGCGGAGAAAATGGGTAGCAAGATTGACGCAATGGATAAATGATAGTGATTGATGCAGTGAAAAGAATGAGAGAAAAGCTAAATACAAAATATGTGTTTTTTTAAGTTTAGAAGTAATTTTGTAATTATGATATTAATTTCGAGTTATTTCATCTTAACTCCCAATTTGAAGGGCAAATATAATAATGATATTCATTATGTATTGAGAAGCCATCCCTTCTGAGTTCTGACATCTTTTAAATATTCTTTTAAACAATGGCCGCAATCAAATAATTACCGCATTTCAGTCCATAAAAAAAAAATTACAAACATATACTCCCTCCCATTTATAAGATACTCCCTCTGATCCTATATATAAAACCATTTTAACTGAATCACATGAATTAAGAAAGGAAATTAAAACTAATTAATTACCTCGATTTTTCTAAAAATTTCAACCTTTTTTTAAAATTACCCTTATTTAATCTCTCTCTTTTTCTCTTTGAATATATTAAATAGGGACATTTTTTTAGAAATGCATAATAAATATCACCTCGTATATTGTAAAGGATCTTATATTTAGGATCAAGGTAAAATGTCATATATATATATATATATAGGATCGGAGGGAGTATTGTTTTTCATTGCACGGGTATTAAGAAGACATAATTATGCTCTTAAATTTATAAAAAAATAGTATAAACTTCCCATCTTACCCCTACTAATTAAAGATTGGAATAATTTATGAGATAAAAAAATTATTAAATAAAGGATAAAAAAGGAAATTCAAATAAAGAAATAACACAACACCTTATAAATAAGACCAAGCAAATTTTCAAAATAACATCTTATAAATAGAACCGAAGGAGTACACTTTAAGTAATCGGGTCCATTTCCTTTTATCTGTTCTTAATTTCATCAGGATTGGTCTATTTTAATTTTAGCCCAAACAAAGTCAATTAAATTTTTTAATAAGAACAATTTAAATAAATTAATTAATAAAAATATGAAACAGAAATATAAAGGTTTTAGAAAAAAAAAGGAATATAAAATTTCAAACGAGCAACTTATTTAATTTGAATTTTTTTTGGAAAAAAACCAATACAAATGATATAACGTTATTAGGATATATGTAATAATTTTGCCAAAGAACAAACTGTGTTTTTTTTTCCCAATTAAAAGCCAAGACTTATCTAATAAAAATGTTGGGAAAGAAACATATATGTGGTACTTACTTTAGTCTTTGTATTCCCCCACAGTTGTCCCACTTTATCCACTTGCTTGCCATCACAACGCTGTCAGAAAATGACCTCTAAGGATGCAAAATTCATAAAATATATAATGAAAATAAATCATAATTTATACTTTTTTATAGTTATTAGTTAAAAATATTTGTATAATATTTAAAAAATTATTTATAACTTAAAAATATTAATAATAATTATATGAAGGATTAATAATGATTTAATTTATAATTTTTGAAAAAATAATTTTTAAAATCATTACTATCATTTTATAAATTTTAGTCTTCAAATTTCATTTTCTCTCTCATTATTATTGCACTGAAGTTTAAATAATGTTTAATGTGCTAATATAACTAAGAAAAATATATGCTTCTCTGAAATAATTTAGTTTATTGCCATTTTAATTTACGTTTTAATTTAATAAAAAACATAATATTGCAGTTCATGGATGAGGGAATGACGTGACAGTCATCTGTGTGGCTGAGTCAGAAATTTATTATCAGATCATATCTTTATTTCTTTTTGATTAAGATTAGATTTTAATTTTTTAATTTTAATTATCACCCTATATGAAAAAAATATAACTTCTGTTAGTAAAATAATATATAATTTAATTAATAATTATTTATTGTAAAAACTATTTTTTATTATATCTTAATCAATAACTTTTATCAAGTTTTAAAATGGTTATTTTAATAACTAGAATAATTAGAGACGGCTAAAAAAATTGGAAACTCAAGTGCATAATAAAATAAATCAGTAGTATTAATAACTTCTTTCGGCCACAAAATCAATATCTTCTCATATCATGATTATTAACCACTTTTATTAATATTCTTCTTAACCAATTTAATTTAGGTTGGTGTGAATTATAAGAGCTCTTATCTTAAATAATTGATGGTTGTATTTCTGTATGGAACAAACTTAATTAAAAATATATACTTTTTCCTCATTGTATTTTAAAAAAAGGTTAGTCCTTACTATTATCATGAGGGATATATATCGCCTTTACCCTCCATATCCGAAGAATATTTCAATAATCCTAACAATAGTCGTATATACAAAATGTTTATTTTTTATATAATTACCTATAATTTAATACTACTTTGTCAAGCCTACCTAGGATAATTTCCTTGCTAGGGGAAATCGAGTACCTTTCATTTGATCAGCCTCCTTTTTTTCTTGGTCGAAGATCAGCCTCCTTTGATGCTTATATAAAATGTATGAAGAGAATATTATGAAAATGAATTACACACAGACTGTTCAATGAGTGTATTGTGAAACTGAAAATGGATTGCACATAACAAGATTATTCAACTGTAGCATTAATAGAAGCGCAAGGCATGAAGAGAGGTCTCGACGTGGCGTATCCGTAGCCTCACACGTCGGAAAAGGCGAAGAGATTCATGAAACTGTGGCTACAGGACGTTTGTTTCTCGGTCTCTCTCTCTCTCTCTCTCTCTCCCCCTCTCCCCCTCTCGCTGATGCTCCCAACCCAACACAGAATCAACCATCTTTCGCACTATCTCTCTTACCCTTCGCCTGTTTCTCTTTTCCATGGCTTTATCAACATAGAAGCACCCAACAGTGTCTTTCCAAGAGAGGCATGTGTTTCCCTGATAGCCTCTCACAATTTTCAATTTGGTCAGTCTCTCCTGCATTTCCCTGCACACTTAAAGGAGACATTTTTTTTTTCCTTTTCTCTTTTACTGTTTCCTCTGATTTCATTTCCCACTTCAATATGACTTCATCTACTGTACATAATGATATTGTTTTATTCTCTATGATTTGTTTTGCTAATTCATTGAGCAGGCATGAACTCTTACATACCCAATGGAAGCGAAATTCTTACAGTTTCCCCGCTTTTTCAATGACCAAAAACGGATAACTGAATTGACCCATACGTTGTAAACTATCCTTGTCTGTTTTCCTCTCTTGCATTAATATTATGATGGAATTGCAGTTTGTAGTGTTCTTGTGTTTGTGTCACTTTATACTTTCTACATCAAGTAGAGTTCTGATACTTAGGAGCTGGAGGTTAAAATTCAGCTTTATGGGTCTTGCCCTGATTAATGTCAATACACTTCATTTGGTGTTTGCTTAGTCACGTGTTATGGTTCTTGAACTGGTGAGGTTTTCCCAACTTGATGTTGAACCTTGTGATTTTATCTGCTAGAGAAAACTTTGAATATAAATCATTATTCTGTATTCTTAATTTAAGCTCTTCTTTAGATCCCAGATATGATTGTTTATACACAAGCTTAAGGACGAGAGGCCACAGAAGATCACAATTGTAGAAGCACACCGATGCCTAGATCCGCTTCCTGCTTGGGATTTCTCATCTGCTTCAACTGGAAGATGTAGGTTAGAAGCTAGCTCATTCCTATTTTGTTGTGTTTATAGAAGTTTTTGTTTTAATATTGGAAAGCATGGACACAATACTGACATGGATACCACAACACTGCAAAATTTGAAGTGCTCATAAGTAATTTTAAAGTGTTGGATTATGTTTAATATAGTTTTTGATATGTGTCAATGTGTCAAACATTGACACGACCTTTACTGAAGCGTCTCGGCATCGTAGTTTTGAAACAGTGTGAATTGTATGTAATCTCAAGTCAATGTCTTAAAGCACATAGGGATTGTGCATGCATATTTCAACTTGTGAAAATCTATGACTATTAAAAAGATAATTAAAAAATTCTTGGAAAATTAAAAAGTAAGAGGGAAAGAATTTCCATGAGGAAATAGATTTCATCAAGTGATTATTGGAGGAGCCAAAACTGTCAATTGCATTATAAGTATTTTATTTGCAAAGAGCAAACTTTGGGAAAAGATAGATTAGATGTACATTTTATGGGAATGACATTTTATGTTACTCCCTTTGTTCCAGAATATGGGAGACGTTTCCCAATTTTTTTTGTTTCAAAATATAAAAGACAAATGAGTTTTGTCTGATTAATTAATGATTTTTTTTCAATTTTTCCCATGATTGAAGTAGAGTTACTTTTATGAGGAAAGTTAAGTGAAAGGAGAGTTATTTGTAATTTTGATTTACGAGGAGAATTAAATAAGGGTATTTGTGGAAAAAAAAATTCTTTTATGACATATTTATGATATGTGACTGTTTTCTTGGTTTTGGTGATACGGTTATTTGTTTTTTATATTATGGAATGGAGGGAATATAAAGAATTGAGCTATGATGCCAGGGATTGCAACAGCTGAAATGACTACTAGGACTAATGTATTTTTATTTGGAAAGTCTGGATCAAAGGATAAGAGAGAATTATGCTCACATATTGTTGTAGAATAGAAGTTTCCCATCTAAAAGTTTTAAGAATAATAGAGGGTATATAAGCTTGCGGCAATCATAATTGAGTAGCTTAAGATATTTTGATGATATGGACAGGCCCAAGCATAAGTTCATACAAAATTTAACATGGTATCAGAGCAAGAAAAAAAGGTTTAACTGTCACAAAATCTGGGACCCGTAAAAAAAAGTTTGGACCTAAGGCCTTTCAGGTTCAAGAGTGTAAGCCCAGGCAATGAAGAAGGTTGTGACCTGAGGTTTTTGAGACTCAAAGAACATAAACCCGGGCAAATAGAATTGGACCCAAATGATAACTGGACTCTGAATTAAAAAAAAAACGGGTGAGCCAGTCTAGTTACATTTGAGGAGTATATAAGTTTGTGATAATCCTAACCAAGTAACTTAAGCTATTTACAAGCCCAAGCATATGCTCATACAAAAATTAACATATGTGGATTAAGAAATTGGGGGAAAAACAGAATAAACTGTGGATAGAAATCATACAAAGATGCAATTAGAGTGTAGCGATGCAGTTAGAGTTACCTACAATTGTTACCTAATTTCAGCCAAATGCCCATTATGTAAATTTTTTGCATTGCTTAATGATATGAGAAATAATTCTGTTGGCCCATGTTCATATGGTTTTACACGGGCATACAAGTTAGCTCATGTTTCCATCCATGATAATTTGGGATTTGCAGGCAATGCAAGCTTGCTTACTGAATATTTTCTGGGAGTTCCCTATTATACCAGGAAAGTTGGGCAGCATTTGTGGCTGTTCTTGGTACTATTTGTTTATGTAATGTTAATAGTCAAGTATATACAAACGATGCATGGCAATAAGGTTTTTGCAACTCTAATGTAACCCATATGTTATCCTCTGAAATCATATTTCAACGCAAGGCTTCATATCATGGTGTTGTTGCCTCCGCATTGATGTTAAATACCCTGTGCTCAGAATTTTCATTCAATCACAACACAAGACTAATTTGAACTGTAATTATATTTCAGGATCTCCTGGTGAAGAGTTTACAATTATATAAGGATGAGTTCAGAAAATGAGAAGATAGAACCAAAGGGAGATTTGGAACTTGACACAAATGATCCTACCAACTGCATTTGGAAGACTTTGAATGATGATTCAGGTGCAGGTGCAAATGCATCTTCCAGATTAGACATGAAATTTGTTGCCTCTGACGCTCTATCTGAACTAGTTTGGTCTCCAGATAAAGGTTTGAGCCTTAAATGTGCTGATTCAAGCTTTGCTGACAAGAATGCCTCCCTATTTTGGAATGTTGGACCCAGCAATATGGTTCTTCCTCTTCCACAAAGTGCCATTGGTGAGGGCTCTGCCGCTGATGAACCTGTTGCTGCCGTATGCACAAAGAATGATATTGATGATATAGATATGGGTACTCCCACTGGGAATCCCACAAGTGATTCTGGTGTCAAGCCAGAGTGTAAAGCATATGAAGAACATGAAAAAGGTGTGGATAGCATCACCAATCCCTTCTTATTTCCTTACCCTTATAGATGCAAAGAAAGGTAGGTTTGAAGTAGATCTTTGGCACAAATGATTCAAACTGAACGAGAAAAGAAAAACAGTTATCCAAATTGGTACAATAGTAAATATATATATCAGTATGCTTACCTACTTTTCATCTTTCCTGGAAAACATTTTCTTGCTTAGAACTCTTCTTTGGCAGGATTTAGTGGTAATATGGAGGAAACAAATACTGTCAATGGAGTATTTAATTTGCATGATCAGACGGAGAATGTAATGATTGGTTGTGAAGATAAGATTTGCAATGAAGACAATACTGGAACTGCTCAAATATCTCAAATAAAGGGAAACAAATCTTCCACAATTTCAGGTACACAGTTGTCTGAAGATTTTCCTTTTCTGTATGGATTACAGTTCTAAGCCTATCAGATATTCATTTTGATTGATTTGGATCATAGTCACGAGTAATAGGATTATAGTAAAACATATGTTAATGCATCTGGTGGGTGTTTCCTTTAAACACATTATTTCCCAATGTTGAAACCATTTCCTTGTTTAAATGTGGGAGTTCTATTCAAATTCTTACTTCTGTGCAAGAAAAGCAGAATTTCTTCCTTTTATGCATATCTGAAATGTCACTTGTATCCTGATTTCTTGTAGGCGAGGTTGACAAAAGGTCATTTGATGTTCTATTATCTCAAGCAGATGAACTAAAATCTAGCATGGGTCAGAATCTGCCGCTGAGGGATAATGCCGCTGGGGGCAGAGACACAGGCATCAGCAATCAAGAAATTGAAACCGCTGATGATTTGTGTGCCAAAGATGAGCTCGCAACTGAATATAAAGGTATTCATGCTCCTGGAACAAATTTAACTTCTTCCAGCAGAGGTCCTCTAGAAAAACTGGAATCAACTGCAGAAAATGATCTACGAACATTCAACTGTGATGCTGCTTGTGGTGCAAGTGGAGCTTTAGTTTCAAAATCTAGAGAAATTGATAATAAAACTCAGGAAAAAGAAATGATGCTTCTATGTGATAAGAATCTTCCAATTTTGCATTCTCCAAGTAATAGCAAAATTCAAATGATGAGCAACAAAGGCAAGGAAAAGGCCCTTTCAGATGGAGATGTAAGATTGTCAAAGGAGGATGAGGAGGAGGATGACAGCCACGAAAGTGTTGAAAGCTGTAACAGTGCTGGGTTGTTTACGACAGGCAAGAGGAGATGGAATGTCCAACAGCAGTTAATGGGTGGGAGTAAAAGATTCAAAAAGCAAGTCCAAGAAACCTCAGATCCCAAATACTCTGTTAAACAAGATAGCTCCTTCATGAACTGGATATCAAACATGATGAAAGGATTTTCACAATCAGTTCAACATGAGGTAAAACCTTTGCCTCTCACCATTGAACATACCAATCACGGTCATCAATTGCCTGATCCAACATTCATCACATATCATAAAAACCATGATCCAGAGCCAAAAAGTACTGGCTTCCAATCCATTTTTCAGGCCATATATTGCTCATTAGGAACAAGAATGACAAGTGCCAGTCATCGAGCAAGAGACAATTCTGAGGACCTTGAGCTGTGTAACAAGGTACATGGAATAGATGCCACTCCATTAACATGTTGTGCAGAGAATGATAGTCTTTACAAACAATGTATTCCATCAAATGAGTCTGAGCAATCTGCATGGAGATATGATGCTGGTCCATCCACCCAGCCTAAGTTTGGACCTATAAATGTTGTTAACAGTCATGAAAGCAGTAAAAATGACTCAGTGGAAAATAAAAATTGTTCCATCTTGTTACTTAGTAAGGAGAAGGAAGGAAAAATGTCGAATTCATCTTCAGGAAGACAAAATACAAATAAGACTGAGAATGCTGATGCCTATACGCTTCCTGAGAAAACGGAAGATAATATGTGCCACAGAAGTGATGCTCTTGGAAGTCTGTGGATAACTCGGTTTTCCCGAAAATCAACAACCTCCTTGATAATCTCTGATCACATTGATCATAGTGATAGAATGCAACTGCATTTCACTGATCACTCAAAGACTCCTGAACGCAAGTTCAGGATTGAAGACACCAGAGAGGCTACAGGGTCACGTAATTGTTGTATGAATGAAAAGGCTTCAACTGATGCTAAGAATAATTTGGGTAATGATGATCATAACTCAATTCGTAGTCTCAGCCCACATTCACGCTCTCCAAGAGTCATGAATTCGGAGTCAATAGCTTCTGTGTTTGCAAGGAGATTGGATGCCACCAAATATATCAAACCACCATACAGAACCAGTAGTACCACTCATGCAAATATGACCTGTTTGTTTTGTGGGACAAGAGGTCACCAACTTCAGGATTGCTCAAAGATTGCAGGAAGCGAGCTTGAAGGTCTCCTAGAAAATATCAGTTCTTATGGGAAATTGGAAGAACTACCTTGCTTATGCATTAGATGCTTCCAGCCCAATCACTGGGCAATATCATGTCCCACTTCAATTCAAATTGGGCAACATGATTTGAAAGTCAATGCTTTGGTCAATGATTGTAGTCCAAATGAAACTGATTTTAATGCTGTCAAAAAAGAGACTGCGAGGCCTCTAACTAGTGAGGAGAATCATCCTTTACCTGGTGGTGCTATAAATGATGGAATTAATCCTGAAGCAGAGCCAAATCTTGATTTGAAGCAGACATCAAATGAAATTATAACCTCAGAGAATATGGGGTCCAGTGTACCAGTCAAGAAATTCTTAAGTTCAAGTTCAATGGAATACAAATTGAAAGAAAGTTCTATGACATCTCCATGTGGCTTCTTTGGGGGGCAGATTTCAGATACAACAAAGAGAATCTTTGATGCAGTGAAAAAGCTTCGTCTATCTCGCACTGAAATCCTCAGGTAAGTGATGCGAAAGTTATGTTCATGTTTTCAAAAATTTTTGTATAGAAACAAAGTCATTGTATATGGCGTAGATTATAAATAACTTGTGTTTGTCAAATACGCATGGAGTATGCAAATTATACCTCTTCAAATCCATTACTAGTTATTTAAATCATAACTTAATAAGGCATTAGTATAAATCAAGATAAAATTTATGTAATTTAATTGTGCATCTTTTTCTCAGCATGAAGATTTTCAGAAGGAACCTACCCCTGCATTTTGGCTATTGACATTTTTGTCCTTTTTGTCACCGTTTCTCATGAGAAGAGCCTTCCTACCTGCAAGTCCTGCATTAACTAGTTCAAACAGAATGAAAAGAACTTGTTTTGAGTGAGAGGGCAAAAACATGCAAATATGATCTTGTACTTTTGAGCAGCACCATGGCTTGGTTTGGTCTTATAATTTGATCTCCTTTAATTACTTTGGTTTCTTTGCTGTGCAGTGGAGAACCGTATGATTTTATTTAAATAAAAAGCAAATTGTTGGGTATCCCAGTTTGGAAGGCCCTGGTGCTTGTTTTGCAGCAGAGAAACTCTATTCCTCCCTTAACTCCTAATTCCATAGAATTATTAACTATGAATTTATGAAGATTAGAACGACTCTTATTTAAATTATGATTAGAAATGTATCCTTGAAAGCATCATCTAGCAATTTCTTTTCTTAAAGTCGGTGAATTTCCAAATGGAAAAATTAATTATACCCCTTAACTAAGGCATAATTATTAGAACAAGGGACGTTTTGTTACCATTAAGAATTGGTGTACTAAAGTTGTAATTAGACCTTAGTTTAAGGGGTAAAATATTTTTGCCATTTCTAAAAGCACCTTAAGACGTTTATGCTTGTATTCTGATGATGCCTCTTGATTTTGATTAGAAAGGACTGCAATTTTGCTTTCAAATCCATTACTGAATAAGCTATGTTATTATTTTACATGATTAAAAATATGTTTCCAGACTTGAATGCTCTATGAAATGTATAATTATAAGAGGCTAACAATGTACTGGCCGGACCTAACCTAATAATTGTTTTACTTGTGTGTAGATATATACTGAAAATAAAATTAAAGTGTTAAAGACTAAGCATCAATGAGGTGTTTGAAATATCATTGGTAGCCAGAAAGAGAGAGAGAGAGAGAAAGAGTGAGTGAGAGAGAATTACAAAGTTTATGTTTGTGTTTAGTCGTCATAATTAGAAAACATCTCCCATTTTCACTTTCAAAACACTTCTTTTCTCTGCAACTTTAACAGTATTTAACAGAACGTCCTTTACACCAGATGCATAAACTCTCAGATGTCAATAACAAACCTAGATGGCTTTTTCTTGCGCTTGCGGCTTGGGAAGTGGGAAGAAGGGCTAGGGGGATCTGGATACTACGTCGCCTCCATAAATGGTGTAACTAAAATTACATCTTGTCCTCTATTTCTACATGACATGTGCATATTTTTCTTTTATTTTACTTGGATCAAATTATAGAAATCCTTGAAAGCTCTCTGATTTTGTCAAGTCATGAGTCTTGTTTTTGTTTTCATTTTGCTGTACTATTGACAGAGGCACAGAGACAGAGTTCTCAGCAGAATGCCAGAAAATCTATCTCTGTGATTGTTGGAGGGATCAAATGCGTGGTTGAGAGTCAGTATATATCCAATCATGATTTTCTTGAGGTAACACTCTTATAGTTTTTCATCCAGTTATTGAACTGCAGATATTTTTTATTGAAGTTATTGTTTTAATGTCATTGACACTTCATGATTTAAAATTTTCTTGCTGCTATTTTTGTTTATTACTATTATATTCATCATAATTAAAACATCATTTTAAAGATTTTTTTTAGTTATAGATTTTAGTGCATGGAATACTTAGAAACAACCATATCATGTAGATAACAACAATAACATTAGCCTTATCCCATTATGTGGGGTCGGCTACATGGATCATATGACGCCTATGGGCTCTATCAAACACCATATCCTCAGATAAATCATTTCTCAAAATGTCATTCCTTATAACTTCTCTTAGTATCCTTTTTGGTCTTCCTCTACGTCTTGTGATCGGACTCCAGGCCATTTGATCAACTCTCTTCACTGGCTCCTCTTGCCCTCTTCGTTGTACATGCTCAAACCACCGTAAATGATTTTCCACCATTTTCTGCTTGATAGGTGCTACCCCAACTTTTCTTCGTATATAGTCATTTCGTATTTTCTCCAATTTTGTATGACCACACATCAATCTCAACATTCTCATCTCTGCTACTCTCATCTTATGCTCTTGTTGTCCTTTCAAAGCCGAACATTCACTACCGTATAGCATTGTTGGCCTTATAGCTGTTCTGTAAAATTTTTCTTTTAGCTTAGTAGGTATTTTGCGGTCACAAATAACTCCTGTTGCTTTCCTCTACTTTAACCACCCAGCTTGTATCCTATGCATAACATTCCCATCAATTTCACCATTATTCTGTAAAATCAATCCCAAAGATCTAAACTTTGACACTTCAGAAATGATTTGCTCTCCAATTTTTACCTCTGAATCATTTCTAATTGGCCTCTTATTAAATTTGCAATGCATATATTCCGTCTTACTTCTACTCAGACGGAAACCTTTTGATTCCAAAGCATGTCTCCATAATTCAAATTTAGAGTTTACCTCTTCTCTTGAGTCCTCAATTAAAACTATATCATTTGCGAAGAGTATACACTTTGGAATTTCTTCTTGTATATGTCCTTTAAGAACATCCAAAACCAGATCAAACAGGTATGGACTCAAGGAAGATTCTTGATGTAAACCTATTGTTATAGGGAAGTCCTTTGTCACACCTCCAGGGGTTCTCACACTTATTGTTGTTCCCTCATACATATCCTTTATGACTCGAATATAAGTCACACGGACACCTTTCTTCTCCATTACTTTCCACAATACATCTCTTGATACTTTATTATAGGCGTTTTCCAAATCAATGAAAACCATATGCAATATCATGTATATAAATATAAATATATATGTAGTTTCTTTTTCAAGTTATATGAACATATCATACTTCATATCCTATTTACTTTAGGAAAAAGAAACTTTATTCAAGTCTTATTCATTTAATAATGCTTCTTAAATAGTGTCTTTATGCAAATTATGCACAAAATGCTAATATTGCTGCACTTGAGTTCAAGCAGTTTTAATTACTTAAAATCTTTTGACCAACTTCAGATTCATAAAAAAAGTTGTGCAAAGTAGCATCACTCTTAAGAATTTGTGAAGGACTGAAGATTTGGAATATTTAATTCAATGCTAAAAAAAATGGCATTTTCTATTACGGCTGCTTAAAAGTCAGTCTATATAAAGTGCTTGTTATTTCTTCTAAAATATATGACCTAGTCAAGACAAACCATGTGGTAAATGAGTTTAAGTCATTTATTAATTAATATAAAATTCAAGGCATACTTGCTTTTTCTATTCCTTGGTGGAACATGTGAATGATTGCGTCCTTTGAACTTTTGTTTTTGGTAGTCTTTTGAACTGTTCCTGCGACAAGAAAAAGGGAAGGAAGAGCCAAAGCAAATTGAACATTCTTTATAGGAGAAAACTTAGGCTGCAGATTTTAGGTATTTTTTAGTAGGTTCTCTTAAAAATATATCACAAGTGAAGTCAATTACTAATTAATCTAATTCAAAACTATCTGCCTTTCCCTTTTCTCCGTGGTTGGCTTCTCAGTTGATTAATTATTACCGATCATCTATAGATCTACTTTTGATGTGTGTGGAGAGAGAAAAAATATGAGAGGTAATTATTTATTGATGCTGGATCTTCAGATTTACATTTTCTTATACACTGATCTGCACATGATCTTATTAGTGGAGAAGCTCGGTCCCTTTTAATTTCTTCTGGATACATGTAAATGATTTTGCCTTTTTGATCTTTTTCTTACCCCAACAAAAAAAGGAAAGGAAGAGCAAGGCAATGAATAGTTCTATAAAAAGCTGCATTTTTCACAAGTCATGAATAATGTGGTTCATCTTAGTCTCCGTGCAAAACATAACCCATAATCTAGTTACACTAAAAATAACTGTCTCTAAATATCCTTTTGGACTTCAGCTTCAACTTCAATATCTCACTTCATCTTCTTCACAGGAAGAAATCATCGCATGGTGGTGCACAACCTCAAGAGCTGGCAACGACGTTCCATCTGAAGAAGATCTATTAGAAAAAATTAAAAGGAAACAAATATTAGGGTTCTAGGCATTTATATATTCAGGCTATTAGTAAGGAAATGACGAAGCCTGAGTTTGTTCTTACATTTGTACTTAGTATTCTTACTTCTCTTTTTGAATAAAAATTTCTGACCAAAACATTGTATACTAAATGAAACCTAGAATTGAAACTGTTGCTCACTGCCATCATATATTTGTGAATATCATCAGCACTATTATGATTGCAAGAATTGCTTTTGTCTTATGAAATGCAATTAATTTAAAACCCAATTCGTATAGTCAAGTTATAGTCAAACCTAAAATTTTCCCTCTCGGAGTTTCTCTCCACACGGTTGGAGTTTGTTTCTCATCCTGGTGTAAGTGTGATTTCTTGGCGTCTCTTTCGCGGGCGGTTGTCAATCGAGGGAGTGTCCTAGCTTTTCCTTATTTTTGTTAGGTGTTTGATTGTGTGCCTTTTGGCTTTGATTTTTTCATTTTGAATCTTGGTCTATAGGAAGAAGGATTGGGGTGGTTTAGCTCTTTGGTGAGATCCCCTCATTGATGGTGGTCGGATTGTGGTATGGCAGCCTGATCGTGGTTTTTCATTGCCAGTGGTGGACGGTTTTGCGGATGGCATGAAGGTAATGAGGGTTCGTGTTTGGGAAGTCAGATCTCATATTGTGGATCTCTCTTTCTTGATGAAAACCGGTGATGGATTGGGCTACAAGTGCTTTTGCTCGCTGATGAAAGAGAAGCTACAGGGTTCTATGTTGTTCATCTTCCTTCATGTTAGAATTGCAAGAAGATTCGTCAATGTTGGTGTAGGGGATGGGACTCTTGGGGTGGCTCTTAGAGCCCCTATCCTGGTGATGATGCATTTTTGTCAAAGATTTCTGGCGACGGGTTGACATCTGTTTTCCCGGAGGTTTGTTTAGTGGTGGTTCTTGGCAGTGCTATTTTCATTTCTAGGAAGGGTTTGCCTGGCTACATTTTTATTTTTGAACTCTAAGGGTATTCCCCAACTGACAGCTGAAAACTAGTCCCTTCAAGGTGTAGAGATCGTTGAAGCGGATTTTTTCTCTTCTAACAAAACATTTTCCATACACACGTTCAGGATCAAACTTAGGACCGAACGCTTAACGGATCCAATTATCTATCAACTGTATCAGGATCTTTTGGTAATTCACTACATTTTTTAACTTATTCTTTCACTTGCAAAATAAATTTTGCAAATTTCCTGTATGCATTATAGTGGAATATAGATTGAGGTGTAGGTTTGACCTATGGTAAATCTTTCACGGTTTTGCATTTAGAGTGATATTGAATTGGATCCGTCAAATAGGGATGGATTTAGGGGCTCAGGAGGGATCCCCCTCCACCAAAAAAAAAACCTTTTTTCTGGCCAGACAACTTTTTTCTTGGAAAAATTACGTTTTGGAATCAAAAATGAACATATTTAATTTTTCTTATCAAATTGATTTTTTTTTCAAAAAAAATCAATTATAGATTCAAAAAATTCCATTCTAAAAAAAAAATCTTTGATTCCAAAAATCAAATATGTTTATAATTTTTATTCTGGAAAACACAAGAAAGTGTGAAAAATACCCATATCATTAATGGTAAAATTATAAATTTTGAATAACTCATATAATATTTACTAGTTATGATTTTGAGAACAATTATTCAAACAGATTATTTTATTTTATTTTATTTTTTATTTTTGAAAATAGAAAAACATAAAAACTTATTTGGTAAACCTATCTTTTATAAAATATTCTGAAAAATAGAAAAATAAAAGAATAGAAAATTCAAAACATCTTTAAGGTATTTTATAATTTTTGTTCTGGAAAACACAAGAAAATGTGAAAAATACCCATCTCATTAATGGTAAAATTATAAATTTTGAATAACTCATATAATACTTACTAGTTATGATTTTGAGAACAATTATTTAAACAGATTTTTTTATTTTATTGTTTCCAAAACTTATTCTCGAGAACAGTTTTATAAAACTGTTTTGAAAATAATAAAATAAAAAATACTGTCAAATAGGTCCTTAGAAAATGAGGTTAGACATACCCGAAGGATTTTGAACTACGGCTAGATGACACACAAAATGAGAGAAACAAATCTCCCCTGTGGTGCTGCGGCTTAGGGAAATGGTGCCACGGTGCCATCAATTGTTGTTTTTGATAGCAATTTGTTGTCAGTTTGGATGAATTTCGGATGCATATAACTTTCTACCTGGACCTCCGTTTGACATGATTTCAAAGCCTATAAGTCACTCTACACTTTCTCTAACTACAGCACAGACCGTACCCCAAAATTTCTCCGTATTGAGATTTTGGACCCTCAAGATCAAAATGGTCATTTTTAGGCCAACACTTGACATGTAACATTCCCATTCTCCAATCACCAAACCTTTAACCATCAAACCTATTCCCACATGTAAAAGAAATTATTCCCTCAAGATTTGATCCCTTTAAACCCCAAACTTGATTAATAAGTTACATACCCATTTTTCTAAGAACAAACCAAATATCAAAACCAATCTCATAAAGCATCCTAACTTGTCAAAATACAAGTGGGCAACCATTGCCCAAGCCCAAACACTCCTTCACATCAAGTGGGCTACCCCTCAAGATACACATAACCACCTCAACAATCAAGCACCACTAAAACTACAAGGTAGCTTGAACCATGGCCATCAACATGCATACCTTGTCATTGGATACGACATGAACATCTATGTGCTTCACAGACCAACCAACATAGGTATTTAGATGTCTTGTATGTCCCCAAAGGGACTTATCTATTTCTGCTTTTTCTTACTAGAACTAGATCTCATTCCTATAAATGTTTTCTATAAAGGGTGAGACAAATGTCCTAGTAACCAAAGGTAACTTATAAAACAAAGAATTTCATTTATAAAAACATTTCATCCACAACAATTCAATATAAAGTCAAATATGAGAATTTTATATATTATTACTAATGCACTATATATGATGCGTAATACAATGCATATGATATGAAAGAACCCATATCAATCACGACAGGAATCATGAGCTATAGTTTCCATGACAAGATAACCTCAATAAGTAGTCCCCTTCCAACAACTGGTAAAGGCTGATTCTAGGGCAACTACTAAGCTTACTACCACAGTCATGCCTCGGTCAAAGGCCATTCCACTAATGAGCAGACCATGGTTCCCCTTCCTCTGGACCACTTGAATTGGTAGTGATTTAGAGAAGGTACATTTGCAATTCACAACCACATAGGCCTCCAGGCCAAAGGACGATGAATTACTAATAGGGATATATCACATCTCATCGCCTGGACACGAGACCTCGCGTGTCCAACCAATGGATTAGCATACCACGTGGTATTTCAATGATATCATCACCCAACTAACATATGCTCAAACATGCATAATGTAGTGATGATACCTGTATGTTATGCTAACATGTTATCATGCAATATACATAAGCCAATATCATCATCATCATCGTCATTATCACGCTAGCATAATATCATTAAACTGGATATCTCATGGGATGAGCAAAAACACTATACATCAACATTCACCATGTTTATAGACACACACACACATATATATATGTATACATATTTACATTAGCCATTTTCAACCATCGACTTCATTATTATCATACTAGTATGGTATCCTTATACAAGAAGAAAATAGAGCAATGTATATCAATCATATATCCAGCTACTACCAGCAGGCTTCCTATCAATTATCCATGCATTCTTCATCATTGATGATTACATAGTGTGTGTGTGTATAATACACACACAAGAGGAAATAGTGTTACTGAAAATCTCACTAGTCGTACCAACGCATATCATAATATGAAAAGTTCAAAGTATATATGTATGTATATATAAAATGATAAGAATTTCACCTTGGTTACCTTAAGTTGTCCAAACTCACATAACACCATGGTAGGCCACAAGGTTTCCACCTACAACACACAAGGGAAAGGCAAACCAAGTCAATTCACACAGTTCTAATTATAAAACTAGCTCAATACCACTTCAAAGACCCTAAAACAACCATTTTCAAGCAGCAAAATCTTTATACACACAAAGCCACGAATCCTTTATATACCAAAATACCAATTACCAATAAATTTGTTGCTTTCCGATCACTTCTTAGAGTGTAGCTACATTGATAAAATCATCACACACCCTATATAACCATTAATCACACATATCAAGCAGTGACATAGACCCCGGTAGAACTCAACTTGACATCCCAAGCTTAAACTCAATAATTTCAAGCTGTCAACAACACTCCCATTCACCAATAAACACAGCTCAACTCCCAAAACCAACTACGAGCCCATACAAATGGAATTTCATAAGGATTCCTAATATTGAAGGCTAGGGTTTGAGAAAACAAGCAACATAACACCCAAAATCCATAACTCAAAACTTAAAGACACCAAATAACACTTCATTGAAACATTTAAAGTTTAAACATAATTTAATTAGTGAAAACTCACCCAAAGTAGAAATCCATCCCCAGCTACAAAAATCAACTTTAAGGTTTGGAGAAAGAGAAGAAGGAGATGATAAAACTACTATACCTTGTAGATTCAAGCTTCCCAAGGCACAAAAATCTCATCTTCCATTTCCAAGAACCGAACCCTAGTAGAGCTCTCTTCCTAACCCATGAATTCCCACTATTTCATTGAGATGATATGTTTATGATATATCTAATTTTCCCAACTGACGTTGCGGCAGAGGGTACTGGTGCTGTGATGCCATTGCTCTCTAACTCGAGACTACTGGCCTAATTACACGCTTTCGCCACAGCATGTAAAGCTTCTACCTTTTTTTTCCTTTGTGCTCCGTTTCTCGCATATTTTCTACAGTCCTAACACAATCCAATCTTGTAGAAACCAAGATATATTCTTCCATAACTCATATACATGGTGGGGATAATTAAATTGGAGTTGTTACAATGTGGCCTTTTTTGTTCCATTATAAAATTCATTAAAAATAAACAGCAGAATGAATATACCTAATATGTTGTAATGCAAGTGGCCGCAAACTCTTTTATTTTATTAAAAAGTCTTTGTCACACTTTATAAAAATATAATGCGCCATTTATACTTGTCCAGCGAATTCACACCATTAATGGACTGTCTGAGTCATTTGTATTTCCTTAGGATACGATTAAAATTTTTGAAAGTAAAATACTGTGAATTTCCTTATATTTTATGTTAATTATAAAAATTTCCTTCGATTTTAAAAACTTGTACAAACCTCCCTAAAATCCAATGTTATATTACATAAATCTCTACTTTATTTTTAAGATTTCATTTTTATTCATCCAACTATTAATAAGCCATTAACTTGCTACGTTTAGTTATTTGGACTGAAATGCCCCCTTCTTAACATAATATTTATTTGGTAATATTTTGAACACATTGTTCTTTTTTCTTTTAATTTTTAACTTTTAACTACAATAAGTCCTATGCATTTATATGAAGTTCAAGATAAATTGTATTCTTTACAATTTGTGAACAATATTGCTTCTTGCACTTTTTATACTTTATATTGATAGATTTAGCTTATTTTTATCTTATTATCTTTTAATTTAACATTTTAAACAAAAATTATTTTAAAAATATTACTATACTTTATTGAATAAAATTTTTAATATATATGTTATATTTTTATGTAACATTAGTCGGAAACATAAGCATGGACTTTTTATATTAATATTATAAATTTTAAATTCTAAATTTATTTAGATATGATTATCATAAATATTAGAAATTTTAGATTATAATTTATAAGGGTAAATTAATAATTAATAATTTTAAATCATTATAATATAAATTTTTATTAGTAAAAAAGTTTTGTAGGTTTTGAAAATAAAAAGGAGGTTTTTGTAATTTCAACACAATTGAAGGGAAGCTGATTTATTTTACTCAATTTTTTATTGTTTAAATGCAAAGGGAAAAAATTCTTTTAATATTTTCATTTTTGTTATATTTAATACGGAAGTATTCATCTGTGTGGCGGCATCCAAAAATATCAAAGAGATATAGAATTACAATGTGGACCCGTGCGTTATATATGTTTTTTTTTTTTGGCTAAACCAAGGACTAGTTAAGATTTTAGAAAATACTACAAAATAAAAAATATATAAATGAGCATTAAAACAAGTATTATTATACCAAATAACTATATTAAAAAATATGAATTACTATAACTAATCACTAATAAATTAGAAAATAATACAAGAGATTATGTATTTAAATTTCAAATGAAATATGACTAACAATATTTGATTCAAGAATCTAAAAATAGTATATCATTTTATTTGTTGAATAGAAAAAAATTCACAAGTGCATCAGCTTGAGTAATAAAAATTATATATATATATTAACCACATGGATAATAATATGAAACAAAAAATATTGAACCTTATTAATCTATATAGTAGTGTACAATGTTTACTTTATGGAATGAGTTACAATGATAGAATACTTCAATGATGAATTAATTAATCTCGCTTTCTAATGAAATTTCGAGATTGTCATTAAGACAATAGAGTTACTATATTTGAGGCTGAAATTAAAAATAGAATGGTAGCCACTCGTGTAACATATTTGATTTTTTTTTTTCAGCAACACCCATTGATTTGGATAAACTATAATCAAGCAAAAATATATAATTGTTATGAAATGATTCTACCTGAGAAAAAGAAAACAATTAAAAAACTAAAGTTTAAAATTCTTCATATTCAAATGAAAAATTAATAATTTAGATTTTGTGAACAATGAGTTTTTGAACAATTAATTGAATTAAGATAATAGGGAGGAGAGTCAAGATGATGGGTAAGAAAGTATTTATTAAAATTGAAGAGTCAAGATATTGGGTAGGAAAGTATTTATTTAAAATTTTGAATTAGTCTAGTTTTAAATATTAAAGGGGTAGAAACCATTGAAACTCAAAATGTTAATAATATTTGATTCAAGAATCTAAAAATAAGTATATCATTTTATTCATTAAATAGAGAGAAAAACTCACAATGTTTCAAAAAGAAAAAAAAAGAAAGAAAAATTCATAAGTGATTCACCTTAAGTAATAACAATAATATATATATTAACCGCACAGATGTTATGAAACAAAAAAAATTGAGTCTCATAATCTATGTGGTATTATACAATAATGCATATTCTATCAAAAGAGTGATATTGAAAGAATGATTCAACCATGAATTAATTAATTTGGGTTTTTAATGAAATTTCAAGATTGTCATTAAGACAATAGAGCCACCATATTTGAGGTTGAAATTAATAATAAAATGCTTGAATCAAAGTCCGATTTACATGAAAGCTCTATACCTCCTCCTGCAACAGAGAAAGGGTCGGTCTGTGATGCAAGACAACTTTTCTAAATCCTCCCTTCCAGGAGCTCTTCAATCCCATAAGACAGTCCTATAGATTGACATGTGAAAACGCCCCCCTCCACCCCTAATCTAATCTAGGGGTGAACAAACTGTTTTGGTGCCCGATTGGCCCAGTCCAGTTCGACCACATCGGGCCAATCAGGCCGGGATAACTTTTGGGTCGGTACGGGCTGGGTCGGGGTTAGAGCCAAACACCCTAACCCCAGCCCGACCTGACATATATATATATATAAAATTTTTTAATTTTTTTTTCAATTATTTTATATATCTTAATTGATTTTATAGAATTTTTATTCTTTATGTATCTAATATAATACATTTACTATGTAAATATTATAAAAACATTTTAAGATTTTAATGTTCAAAATTTTTTTAAATTTTGAATTAGTTTTTTACCTTAATATTTATGTAAAAATAATGTATAATGGTTAAATATTCATAAAATTTGAAAAATTTTATTTTTTTCTAAGATTATGTTTTAAGAAAATCTATTTTTAAGTATAAATAAGTATATTTTTTATTATTAAATAATTTTTTTATTTTTTTATTTTTAAAAAATATATATATATATAGTATCGGGTCAACCCAGTACTAACCCGAAAAATATCAGGCTGAGTATCGGGTAGGAATCAAACCCGACCCGACCTGATCTATGTTCACCCCTAATCTAATCCACTCATCTTCCAAAGGAACAGCCATGTAGAGATCACTTGAACACCCACCCTACCCTACAGATTTGTCTCTTTCAACTGGCATAAAAATATTATTTATTTTAAAAGTTTAAAAATATTTGTTGATATAACCTAAAATCCAATAAGTTTTTATACAGTCCAACCTTTTTTAATTAAAATGTTTACTATATCTCTTGATAAAGGCGAGCGCGGCAGCCAACCTCAACTGTTTACTTTTGTCACTATCAAAACCCCATCTCCAAACAAACAAGCAGCTAACATTATCGCATTTCTTTTTTACTTGCAACTAACATTCTTTTCTTCTTGTCTCTTCCATACCCACACCAATAACATTACGTAATCTTTAAACAAACTAGCTTGGTTCAGATTATATGGGGATCTAACAACTTAATCAAATATTTCAAATTTGTAGTCACATAAAATACTTGATAGTAGAGCTTATTGTCTTAAAAGGATTTTATCTAACTTAATCTGGATTAATTGAGATTTGATAAATCCTCACAAAAAAAACTTGTATGTTTTTTCTTATATGTTTTTAATCTTGTTCTCTAATTAAAATTAAATATGTAGATCTTTTGATTCTATTTTAAAGTTTAAAATGGTAATACTATGTTAATGACTAAATCAATGATATATAAAAAAAAATTCCATGTTAACTTTTTAATTGAAAAATAATATAAAAAATATATAAATTTAGTTAAAAAAACATATAAATATTTTCTTCAATCTTCCCGTTAAAATTAGTTGGTATAGGATATAATGTGAATACGTAAAAAGGAACAAATTACATAATCTATAAACAAACACTTTTAAGCTGGGCATAGGTCCTGTACATGATTTAAAATAATAATAATAATATATTATTATTATTATTACTCCTTTGTCCCACTTTGTTTGTTATTTTTGAAAATTTTAAATGTATCAATTTAGTTGTTATTTTAGATTATCAATAAAGTATTAATTATTTTTTTTACTATTTTACCCTTCATTAAAAATAATAATAGGTAGAATATAAATTATTTTTTAGTATTTAAAGTAAAAATATTTTAGTAAAATATTATTAAATTTTACTATAATTTAAATTATTTAATAATTTTATTAGTCTATTAAAAAATCTTAGAATGATAAATAAAATGAAATGGAGGGAATATTATTATTAAAGGGAGAATGTTCATTCACTTAAAAAATGGGAGAATGTTCATTCACTTAAAAAAAAGAAAGTTAGTTTGTTCTTTGTTCTTTGAAATTTAAATTAAAAAATATTTGAAGTCAAAAGTGCCATGTCAGAGTGCAAGGTTGGCCAAAAGAAAAAGGGAAAAAGACATTTAAGGACCCCCCAAGACATATAATGATAAATTAGGGATCATAATTTCTCTAATCCTCCCCAAGTCTCCAGGTCCCCCATTGGAATAAAAATAAAATCGTTTGGACAAAATTAACCCTTAGCTCAGAAACAAAAAAATGCACGCATGCAGGGCTCAATCTCAAAAGAGCACGCATGCACGGACGGCTCCCCAAATCAGAAAGTGAGCGAAGTCATCATCTTCATCGATAGAGCTTCATAAAAGGCAAAATTTTTCCTCTCCCCAGGCTCAAAAATTCTTCCTCCCTAAAGCTTGGTGTCATCTCAGTTGGTGTTGGGTAAAATATTATTATTCTTCTCATTTACCTTTGTCATAATTTCTGCTGTGTTGTTCTTCTATTTTGACTATCTCTCCTTGCTACATCAGTGCTTTCATCTTCATCTTCTCTGCTGTCTCTCTATCGTTGCTACATCATGCATTTCATCTTTGCTTATAAAACATCGGTTGGTTTTCGGTAAAACATTGGTAAAGCACTGTCACTTGTTTTGTATAGCTTAATAATATGTTAAAACTACATATATCACACTTTTGATGGCATGTGATCCGATGGCTTATGAACTTATCAGTGGCATATGATGTTTTTTATTGAACTGAAATATTTTTTCTAAACGAGAGTATGGAGGAGTACTGAAAACTGATATGAGAGGTATGGAATTATGCAAATGTCAGTTGAAAATGCTTGTTATCTCCATGAAAATTGTGCAGAAAACTGATCTTTCTTGTAAACTGTAGTCTAAACCAACAATTGGCTTATTGGATTATTTTATTAATAAATATTATGATTCACTCTTACTTAGTTAGTATAGATAAAGATGATAGGAATTTGTAGTTGGGAATTGTGGTTTAATTAATAGTTGTTATGAGAAATGATTTCATCTTGGTAAAATCATTTGTAACAACTAGATAGTTGCTTCTTGCAGGGTTGATTTACAGATGTCAAGTAATTCATTGAAAGAAGTATTTTGTTATGTTCACTTTGGGGGACAATTTGTGAAAGATGTGCAAGGTAGGATCCAATATGAGGGAGGGAAAACAAATGCTGAGTTGTTAAGAGAAGGCATGACACAGCACGAGTTGTTGAGAATGATATCATTGATAATGGTTAATGAATGCAATGGAGTTGAGGTGAAGTATACAGTGAAGTTCGATTATAGTACATTTATAGATCTTTTAAATAATGAAGGAGTTCAAAAATTGGTAAGGTTCAACGATGAATTTGCACATGTATACATTGGGGGGAACAGAATCAATGAAATTGTAGAGACATCGATGGGCCTAGGGAGAGGAAAAATTTTTCCTCTCCCAAAATCAGAAAGTGAGCGAAGTCATCATCTTTATCGATAGAGCTTCATAAAGGGCAAAATTTTTCCTCTTCCTAGGCTCAAAAATGAAAAAAACTGACGTCGTAAAATGTAAAAAAAATTGGAAAAAATGGAGAGATACCATTAAGTGTGAAGAAGAGCAAAGAGGGAAAAATGACCTCTTTACAATTTCTTTGATGTTCTTCACACTTAATGGTATCTCTCCATTTTCCCCAATTTCTTTTACATTTTACGATGTCAGCTTTTTCCATTTTTGGGCCTTCAATTCATTATTCACATTTTACTTATCATGTGGGAAATGATCATTTTTCCCTTAAATCAGATTAAAAATGTAATTATTCATTCTTTTGGGCACTTTCTTGTAATTTTACCTAAAGACCAATTTTTTATTCTTTCCTTTTTACTATTCACAATAACTTTCAAATTGGTTTATCTCTCAACCTGAACCTCCCGGGAATGCAATACTTATACCATTACGCTCAGCTTGGAGTGGGCTTTCATTCAAGTGGCACATTGCATATTTTCCGGGATAAGTTCTGGAATTAATTTCTACTAAGGACCTTATGAAAAATTAATTCCAAGTAAGGACCGAACATAACTTCTTCAGAAAATTAGATGAGAAATTAATTCCTTTTAAAGCCTAATTATATATAGCATTTTCATCTCGCCTCGTTTCTCATCTTTTATTCATTTTATAACATTCCATAAAAATAGGGATATTACATTTCTTCCCCCCTTAATTAAAATTTCGTCCTCGAAATTTTGCTGAATTCTTATACATCACTTTCTCTTCTTAACATTTCCCCAATTCCAGACTATCTCTTAGTAGAGGAATACTTTCTTCCTTACTTGTTTGATTTAATAGTCATCGCCTTATTCTGGTATTCTTTGCTAATCTACTACATTCGCAAAATCTAGTGAATACTTTTCACATTGGGAAATATTGAGGACATCATATATCTATCTTATTGTAGGGTATGGGAAACTTTCCATAAAACATATTCATTCTTACTCTCATAATTCCCTTCATCTTAGGGCATTGATAACTTCTACATAACATACTTATTCGTATTGTTATATTATGAATGGTTATTTGTGTCTTGTTTTATATGAAATTGTAAAATAGTGATTATTATGTTAATATTGTGGAAAATGCATGAGAATTTCTAGTTCTGGATATTGTGATGTTAAGTTATGTTCTACCAAGTTTCATGCCAAAATGAGTTCATTTACAAGGGTTTTGGTAAGCAAATGGCAATATAAACTGAAACAGGGCATTTTCCAGACGTGTCTATTTTATTCACCCTTATTCTATACTTAATGTGATATTAGATTTATGGTATTTTTATAAAAAATATAGGGAATCTCAATCTTTAATATGACACCTAATTCACCCCATTTGGAGTTGTGTACAATTAATGGTGAATTTTTTAAGTTAGGGTTCAAAACAGAGAAAGATTGGGAAAACTGGAAACTGAAAGTTAGGTACTGGAAAATTAAAAAGATGATATAAATCGTGCAGAGCTCCAAAAATTCAGTGGTTTGTATTTATGAAAATTTATATGTTTAAAGTTTCATATGCCACTAATTTGGAGGTAATTGGAGCTATATGATAGGAGACATGGAGGTTTTCCCAAAACTGTTCCAGTAAAAGTGGAATTCTAACCCTTTATGATTTAAGTTAACATCATGCCCTGTGAAATTTGGATAAATGTACAAGAAAAATATTTCTAGAAAGTAGACTCACAAGGATTTCCAATGACATAAAGAATGTATGATTTGGCTTAGGATATAATGAGATATGAATTTTTCAATATAAAGTCAAAATCTTGGGGAAGAGAAAATGGCCAAATGTACAGTAAATAATTGAGGAATAAAATATACAAATTGGTCAATATAATGATCTATTTCATATTTTTTTCATGTATATAAGGTTTTTATCTATTGTTAGGGACTTGAATCACTATGAAATGATTTTTCTAGAATTAGTTATAAATTTTCAAATTTCAGTAAGCAAAGTGAAAACTACCATATGAATAGTAACAAAAAATTTTGGAAATTCTGATTTTCATTCTTATGTGATTCAAGCTTAGAATCAAGTATAATCAGACTTAAAATGAGTTTAATTCATGGGAAATAAGTTTAAAATTAAGGTGTTACATGCCTCAAACTGAATTCCCAAGTGCTTGTACCTGATTTCCCAGGTGGCTGAAACTAAATTCCCAAGTGAACTAACCTTAATTCCTAAGTGCCTCAAACTGAATTCGCAAGTGATCCAAACTGAATTCCCAAGTCTCTCAGACTAAATTCCCAAGTGCTTCAAATTGAATTCCCAAGTGACCTAACCTTGATTCCCAAGTGCCTCAAACTAAATTTCCAAGTGTTTCAAACTGAATTCCCAAGTGACCTAACCTGAATTCCCAAGTCTGTCAAACTGAAATCCCAAGTGGCTGAAACTAAATTCCCAAGTGACCCAACCTGAATTCCCAAGTGGCACTTGGGAACTAAGGTTGGGTCACTTGGGATTTCAGTTTCAGGAACTTGGGAATTCAGTTTGGGGTACTTGGGAATTCAGTTTTGGTCACTTGGAAATTTAGTTTTGGGGACTTGGGAATTTAGTTTGACGGACTTGAGAATTCAGTTTGGGGACTTGGGGAATTCAGTTTAGGGACTTGAGAATTCAGTTTGAGGGACTTGGGAATTTAGCTTGGGGACTTGAGAATTCAGTTTTGGTCACTTGGGAATTTATTTTGGGTCATTTGGGAATTCAGTTTAGGACACTTGTGAAATTAGGTAGACATCATTTCGCATACGCATGTACATTGAGACACTTAGGAATTCAGGTATGAGACACTTGGGAATTCAGTTTTGGGGACCTAGGAATTTAGTTTCAAGAACTTGGAAATTCAGTTTGGAGGATTTGGGATTTTAGTTTTGGTCACTTGGGAATTTAGTTTCGGGACTTGGGAATTCAGTTTTGGGGACTTGGAAATTCAATTTGAGTCACTTGAGAATTCAGTATTAGGGACTTAGGAATTCAGTTTGAAGGACTTGGGAATTCAGTTTAAGGGACTTGGGAATTCAGTTTAAGGGACTTGAGAATTCAGTTTAGGTCAGATGGAAATTCAGTTTGGGGGACTTGGGAATTCAGTTTGGGTTACTTAGGAATTTAGTTTGGGTCATTTGGGAATTCAGTTTGGGACACTTGTGAAATCAGGTAGACATCATTCCGCACATGCATGTACATTGAGACACTTAGGAATTCATGTATGAGACACTTGGGAATTCAGTTTTGGGGACTTGAGAATTCAGTTTCACGAACTTGGAAATTTAGTCTGGGGACTTGGGAATTCAGTTTGGGGACTTGGGAATTTAGTTTGACGGACTTGGTAATTCAGTTTGAGGGACTTAAGAATTCAGGTATAAGACATTTGGGAATTCAATTTGGGGGACTTGGGAATTCAGTTTGGGTCACTTGGGAATTTAGTTTGAGGCACTTGTGAAATCAGGTAGACATCATTCCACACATGCATGTATATTGAATTATAACAAATGACATAAACATGTTCAACTTGCATATATGTTACTGGCATATATATCATTCTTACATTCGTATATCAAAGGTAGTCTGAACAATTTACAATTTATCATTCTAACATGATAACTACCCATGTTCCCAATAATAAACACTATCAGCTACCTATATGTAGTGCCCATTTCCTAAAAAAACATATATGGGTTGTATACCAACTTCTGTTAACCCCAACTTCTGCAAACAAATATTGATTTGGGGTGCGTACGTATCTATACAAAAAAGCTGTTCAAAACCATTAATAGAATGAAGATAAGAACCAACCGCATTTTAGTGGTGAACCAATTGATATGTTGGTGGTTTTCATCTTCCACATTTACAGAAGATCTACATAGGATTAGGATTCTTGCAGCTAGAGCGATTATGCCCAGGTTGGTGACAAAATGAACACATGTACACCTTCTTGTTTTAAATTGAGACTCTCGTCGCCTAGTCCGCAGTCTACCAGGAGCATGTGTGGTAATAGGAGGTTGTACAAAAATCTATGATTCATAATCACTATATGTTAGTTCATCCAATTGTGGCATGCCATTAGTTTCCACTGGAATTATGATGCTACTGTATATTTTTTCTTGTGCACTAATCTTGTAACAGCCTTCAACATATGCATAAACATTTCCATGAACTAATCTAATTGCTGCACATGCATGTAGACATGGAATGCCAACCATTTGTCATGCTTGACAGGTGCATTCTCGAGTTGTGAGATTGACCCTCAAATCTGTAGAAACAGTGCGAACTGATATCCTACTTAAGCTATAATGTTCAGCAACCATTGTTTCAGCCCTTGCCACATTTTCTTGTAGTTGTTCTTCCACTTTTAGACTCACCCCATTTGTCCACTTTGACATAGCCATCTTGCAACTATACAATTTCTTTGCCAATTTTGATCGATGCTCATTTATCAAAACATATATATTGTGCTTCCTCTCCTTTACCAACCAAGCATTGAATGACTCAGCCAAATTTGTTGTAATATGATCCCACCTTCGATGCCGAAATCGAGATAAGGCCCAACGATCAATGTCACCATTTGTTTCTAGCCATTGTGTCACCTCAGGGGAGAAACACCTCAAATTGTCCATTGCTTTATCAAAATCACACACCAACCTTGCACATGCAACAACATCCAACAACTTAAGTGCATCATCATTTTTCTTTCTCCTTCTACTGCCTGTGGTGATTTTTATAAACTTAGAACTGAAATTTTCCTTTACATGCCGATAACAGTATGCATGTTGATCACTTCCAAAAATATCTCGCATTGCACTAATAATTGCATTATACCTATATGAAAGTATGGTCATTTGCACAGAACTTGTAATCTCTCTCAAATTCTGAAGAAACTATGCCCAATTATCATATGTCTCCTCACCTACAATTGCATAAGCTAAAGGGAACAAGTCATCATTTGCATCATATGATGAGGTTGACAGCAAGGTCCCCTTGTATGGACCACTCAAATGGGAGCCATCTATAGATAGTATTAGTCGAGCCCCAAGCAAAAATCCATTTATGCAACATCCATAAGCAATAACTAGCCTCTGAAACGTGTTGTCTCCCGATGCTTCCCATTTTGCAATTGTATCAGGGTTCGTCTCCATCAGTCTATCACAAAGCCATGGGATTAACATATATGAATTATTAGGACGCCCATAAATTTCCTTTAACGCTTTTTCTCTTGCCCTATATGCTTGCTTGTAAGTAAGGATTAGGCCATAATCCCTCAATAAGTCTCGTACTATCTCAGTTGCTGTTTTGTTCGGATTACCCATCAAAGCATCACCAATTATACATGCTACCAGTGTTGAGTTGACCTTATAAGGCACAAGAAGGTAGTCTTGTGCACTATGTGTGTGTTCATTATGAAAATGATGTACACACATGAAGGGGCTTTCTCTTCCAACAACATATGATGTTATCTTCCATTGACACCCAACAACCATGCACTTCGCAATCATCTTTTTTCAACTATTCTTTATATACTTGTATCCAAATTTATGAGCAATACTGTATTTGTACATTACTTTTCAGAATGTCTTTGCATTTGGAAATGTCTGTCCTACTCCAAGAAATAGGTCCTTCCATTTAGTAGAATTCAACATTGGCCGAGGTATAGGTAACTTTGTGTTCCACAAGATAAAGCATTGACTTCCTCCCAAGAAGGATTCTCATCCTCCCCACGAGTATTCCCTTCCTCCCAAGAAGGAGAATCATCTAATGAAAATCCTGTTATAGCCTCTATCCTGCATTCACAAACCATCACAGTACATTACAACAAATTATTGAAAAAAATCAGCTTTAAAATATGTCCAATTTCATTTAACTAAATTTCCATGAGAGAAATTCAAAATTTCCAACTCAGTACAATAATTTTCAGCATTTAATGTCTTATTTAATCAATCCTAAAAAAATGTTCCAAGTTGAATTAGCATAATTCCCAAGTGAGAAATTCAGCATTTCCAACTCGTTCTACCTATTTTCAGCAGTCCCAATATTATTCATTATTGTCATTTTATTCCAAAACTCAAGTTAAGTATGTCCAAATATCTAACCAAGATAACTTACCCTTCTGAATGTTCCATCGATATCTCTACAATTTCATTGATTCTGTTCCCCCCAATGTATACATGTGCAAATTCATCGTTGAACCTTACCAATTTTTGAACTCCTTCATTAAAAGATCTATAAATGTACTATAATCGAACTTCACTGTATACTTCACCTCAACTCCATTGCATTCATTAACCATTATCAATGATATCATTCTCAACAACTCGTGCTGTGTCATGCCTTCTCTTAACAACTCAGCATTTGTTTTCCCTCCCTCATATTGGATCCTACCTTGCACATCTTTCACAAATTGTCCCCCAAAGTGAACATAACAAAATACTTCTTTCAATGAATTACTTGACATCTGTAAATCAACCCTGCAAGAAGCAACTATCTAGTTGTTACAAATGATTTTACCAAGATGAAATCATTTCTCATAACAACTATTAATTAAACCACAATTCCCAACTACAAATTCCTATCATCTTTATCTATACTAACTAAGTAAGAGTGAATCATAATATTTATTAATAAAATAATCCAATAAGCCAATTGTTGGTTTAGACTACAGTTTACAAGAAAGATCAGTTTTTTGCACAATTTTCATGGAGATAACAAGCATTTCCAACTGACATTTGCATAATTTCATACCTCTCATATCAGTTTTCAGCACTCCTCCATACTCTCGTTTAGAAAAAATATTTTAGTTCAATAAAAAACATCATATGCCACTGATAAGTTCATAAGCCATCGGATCATATGCCATCGAAAGTGTGATATATGTAGTTTTAACATATTATTAAGCTATACAAAACAAGTGATAGTGCTTTACCAATGTTTTACCGAAAACCAACTGATGTTTTATAAGCAAAGATGAAATGTATGATGTTGCAACGATAGAGAGGCAGCAGAGAAGATGAAGATGAAAGCACTGATGTAGCAAGGAGAGATAGTCAAAATAGAAGAACAACACAGCAGAAATTATGACAGAGGTAAATGAGAAGAATAACAATATTTTACCCAACACCAACTGAGATGACACCAAGCTTTAGGGAGGAAGAATTTTTGAGCCTGGGGAGAGGAAAAATTTTACCTTTTATGAAGCTCTATCGATGAAGATGATGACTTCGCTCACTTTCTGATTTTGGGAGCCATCCGTGCGTGCGTGCGTTTTTGAGATTGAGCCCTTCGTGCGTGCATTTTTTGTTTCTGAGCAAAGGGTTAATTTTGTCCAAACGATTTTATTTTTATTCCAATGGGAGACCTGGGGACTTGGGGAGGATTAGAGAAATTATGATTCCTAATTTGTCATTATCTGTCTTGGGGATCCTTAAATGTCTTTTTCCCAAAGAAAAATGCAGCAGAGATTGTGGTCCTCGCCCATTAATGATTGCAATTTTTGTTGTGGGGTTGGCCAAAAGAAAAATGTAGCAGAGATTGTGGTCCCCTCCCATTAATGACTGTAATTGTTGTTTTCCCCCCCGGGGGTGGTTGAGGGTCGTGGTATTTGTTGGACTCAAGTTTAGCGTGACAAAAATAAAGGAGAAAATTGAAAATGACAACCCAACTTAAAACATTTGGGAAAATGACATTTAACAACCACAAGCCTTGAATTAATACTATTAAAAGACCAAAACATTTTGAAATACCAAAAATAGACCAAGAGTCTTTAACTAAACAAAATTTGATAATTAAATTACCTGAATACCCCTTACTAAAATCAAACAATAAGAAATTTAAAATCAAACAATAAGAAATTTTTGATGCTCTAACTCTCCCTCTTTCTGTAAAACCAATTGGCCATAGCATCTATCTCTCTATTGTCCATGCCCTTCCCATCCATCAGGACCTCTCTCCACTCCATCGCTCCCTACTTTGTCACTTGTCGTTCTGTACTTCATCGCTGACAATGCTGATTCAACCAAGAATTTGAAGTAATATCGCAATTAACAATATAATTAACAGAAGTTGAACACAAAATTCGACATTGAACTAATTTAAAATCAAATAAAACTCAACACTTGAGTTAGATAATTGCTTATAAGTTATAATGAGTTTTAAATTTTCTACAAATTATGTTAAACAATTCATCTGATTAGATCTAGTATTTGACACTTAACAGCCTCAATTTACTACTCATGTTCAAAGATTTTACACTGAACTAACTCAATTTTACACTGAATAAATTATATTCACTAAATTTTTCATCTAATAAGATCCAATATTTGACACTCGGTATCCTCAATTTACAATGAATGTTTGAAGCTTTTGCACTGAACTAGCCCTGTTTTATAATGAACAAATTATGTTCACTAAATTTTTTATCTGATTAAAGTCAATATTTGACACTCGACACTCTCAATTTATTACTCATGTTAAAAAATTTTACATTGAACTAACCCAATTTTACACTAAACAAATTATGTTTACTAAATTTTTTATCTAATTAGATCTAATATTTGACACTCGGCACCCTCAATTTATTACGCATATTCAAAACTTTTGTACTGAACTAGTCCAATTTTAAACTGAACAAATTATATTAACTAAATTTTTCATTTGATCAGATTTAGTATTTGACACTCGATACTTTCAATTTACTACTCATGTTCAAAAATTTTACACTTAAGTAGACCGGTTTTACACTAAATAAATTATATTCACTAAATTTTTAATCTGATCAGATCCAGTATTTGATACTCAGCACCTTCAACTTACTACATATGTTCAAAGTTTTTGCACTGAATTAGTCCATTTTTACACTTAACATATTATGTTCACTAAATTCTTCATTTTATCAGATCCAGTAGTTGATACTTGATGCCCTCAATTTACTACCCATGTTCGAAGATTTTACACTTAATTAGGCTAGTTTTACATTCAATAAATTATGTTCACTAAATTTTTTATATGATCATATTCGGTATTTGATACTCAACACACTTAATTTACCACCCATGTGTGGAGACTTTACATTTAACTAGTCCAGTTTTACATTGAACAAATTATGTTTACTAAATTTTTCATCTAATAAGATCCATTATTTGACACTTGACTCTTTCAATTGACTATATTTTCAATTTTTTTATTTGTTCAGGTTGATGTATCAGTGGTGGAATGGTGAAGGAAATTTTTTGTTATTTTCATTTTAGGGGAGAAATGGTGAAGGATTTGAATGTCACTTTGCATTATGATGGGGGCAAATCAAGTGGAAGCTTGATTAAAGAATGAATCCCACTTGAACAACTAATAATATTAATCTCATTATGCAAATGATAAGTTTTTACATGTGCATAAATATAGAGAAAATATGAGAGCAGAAATTATGCTAGCTGAGTACTATGGAGAAAATATAATAATAGTGCGAACTAGTTTTATAGATGTTCGTGTGAATTTAGTCTCATAAGAATGCATGTGCAAAGGTTGGGAAATGAGTGGAATTTCTTATCCTTACACTTGTGCGGCCATTAAAAAAGTACATGGCAATGTTTATAACTTTCTTGATAAGTCCTTCCTACCCAGCTCACAAGAGAAGATTTACAGTGACACTTTATATCTTGTCAAGACATACGACATGCTGAAACTTAATGCCTTGAGAGCAATTGATTTGATGAACCAAACCTTTTTGAGAGCACCTACGACAAATAGGCCTCCTGGTAGACCAAGAAAAAGTGAGTTGAGTCCCAATTTTAGCGCAAGAAACCCTATCATTGTTTTCATTGTCAACAAGACGGTCATACTAAGGAGACTTGCATAAATCCAATTCCAAGCTAATATAGTTCTATATGGGTACTCCATTAACATGGATTTGATGAATATCTTTTGTTATTATACTTTATTTTGTGATTGGGGTACAAGGGGTAATTTTTTGTATGTGCACATAATACAATGTTTTTTTGTATATATGAACACTTTTGATTTAGATGAGCTTAGGACATATCACATTATATGGTACATGGGTATAAGTATCTTTTTGTATATGGGTAGAAGGGTCCTTTTCTATATAAATCACATAGAATATATGAACATGCTATATTTTTGTATATGTAATGATATTATGTCCTATAGGTATAATATGAATGAAAATTAAGTATGTGTACAAGTTATATGGGATCTGATCAGATAAAAAATTTAGTGAATATAATTTGTTCAATGTAAAACTGAGTTAGTTTAGTACAAAATCTTTGAACATGAGTAGTAAATTGAGGGTATCGAGTGTCAAATACTGAATTTGATTAGATGAAAAATTTAGTGAACATAATTTTTTCAGTGTAAAACTAGATTAGTTCAATGTAAAAGTTTCAAACATGCGTAGTAAATTGAGGGTATCAAATGTCAAATATTGGATTTGATTAGATGAAAAATTTAGTAAATATAATTTGTTCAGTGTAAAATTGGGCTAGTGCAGTATAAAATCTTCAAACATGAATAGTACATTGAGGGTGTCTAGTGTTAAATATTGGATCTGATCTAATGAATTATTAAACATAATTTGTAAAAAATTTAAAACTCGTTATAACTTATAAGCAATTATTTGACTCGAGCATTTAGTTTTATGTGATTTTAAATTAGCTCAGTATCGAATCTTATGATCAATTTCTGTTAATTACATTGTTAATTGCGATATTACTTCAAATTCCTGGTTGAATCAGCTCTGTCAGCGATGGAGCAGAGAACGACAAGTGACAAAGCAGGGAGCGATGGAGTGGAGAAAGGCTCTAATGGAATGCGACACGACAGGATGGGACGATGGAGCGATAGAGGCTCTAATCAGTTGATTTTACACGGAGAGAGAAAGTTAGGGCAGCGACAATTTCTGATTGTTTGATTTTAATAAGAGGTATTTAGATAATTTATTCATCAAATTTTGCTCAGTTGAGGATCATTAGTCTATTTTTGGTATTTCAAATTATTCTGGTCTCTCAATAGTATTAATTCAAACTTGTGGTCCTTAAATGTCATTTTCACAAAATATTTTTATCCCTTATCTATTAATTTTTTTAACAAATCATATCAAGGCTTATAAATAATATTTTAATTTGACATATTCAAGTTATATTAGATTTCATTATTTTTGCCTTCTAATATTTTGGGTGTCATATATTTTATTTAGGGATCCCATAGTATATTTTCCAGAAAAGTAGATTCCCAGTAAGTATACTAATGAAGAAGTAAATTTTCTAGGAAATGCACGTTTAACTTGCTTTTCGGGAAGTTCCAATTATATTTTAAAAGAAATATGTTATATTTTTATGTTAAATACAAAAATATTCTTTTCATTAAGAAAATGGATTAATAAATTAAGAACTCTTTTAAAAAATTATTGTAAGATACTAGGAAAGTAGAACTTTATAAAGGTCTCCCAAGTTAAACCCAATTTTTTTGGGAGCTTTCAAGTTTTTTTTTGAATTGGGGCAAAACAATATTCTATTGACTTGAAATAAAATATTTCTATATTATTAGTACATCCTCAAAAGAGGAAAAGCCTAAGATTCCCTAACCTTAATAATGAAAGAAGGGCTAAAGTAATACCTTTAAGAGAAATTTCAAGTAACATCAATTGTTTTATTTTTTGAGAAGTTAAATTTCTTCTCCCTACTTCCCTCATAACAAGTAACCCCTTAATTTAAGAATATGAAAATTTTAATTTCTCAAATTACATGCAAATTTACATGAGTTCATACCTAGTTTATATAAAAGTTTAAATTTTGAAATGTTTCTTAAAAATTAAGTATAAAAATTTAAACTGCTTAAAAACTTACTGTTTTTTAAATTAGAATTTTTGTCCTATATTTTTTTTTATGAAAATTACATTAAAATTTAAAACAAACTATCTCAAGTTTGGATATATACTTTGAAATGTGAAATTCACAAATTTTTTAAATTGAAGAAGAAATAGAAATACAATGTGAAAAATAAGCCAAAATACACTTCTTATAGAAAATATTACGGTCGGAGGACTCAAATTTTATAAATTTTAAATTGCAAGGCCTTAAAAATTATAATTATAATTACTTTTAAAAGTCAAATATATTATCAAGGTTCTAATTTTAAGGGACTCACTACTAAGGGTATTTAAAACCGATCCAAAATGATTAAATTGAGCCAAATTGATCAGAACCGATTCAAATCGAATTTAAATAAGGTCTATTTTGGTTTTTTTTTTCATTTTTGAAATCGATTCAGTTTGATTTAGTTCAGTTTTAAATATTTGAAATCTGAACCAGATTGAACTAAACCTATTGATACTTTTTTTTATACAACTATAATATATTTATTTAATAGATTTTCTTTTATTATTTAATACATTTTATATTTATATTATATTCATTAACATATATCTCTTAGACTTTGAGCTTATGAATAAGATTATAATATATTTATTAGATAAGGAAAAATAATATAAATTAGTGTGTTGCTATAAATAATCATGTGATTTTACATAAAAAATTGATATTTTAGTAAATTATTTATATATAATTTATATTCATAAATTATCTATATGGTACTTATTTAATTTAATTATTTGAAAAAGGATGCTACTTCTTTTTTTTTTTTAAAAAATCATTTTAGTATGATTCAAATCAAATCAAATTGAACTTTAAAATGAACTAAATTGATTAAAGAAAAAACCAAATTGGTCCTAAAATGTGCTAAACCAATTAATTTGGTTCGGTTTGATTTTTGTTTAAAATCAAATCAAATTAAACCTATGAACACACTCACTTACTACTACCAGTGTTTAAGAAAATTCCTACAAAATTTTTCTTCTAATTTACTTAAAATATAATAACAAATTTCTTAAAATTTGATAAAGGGGAATATAAGTAATGACTGCTAAGGATTGAGATAATTTTTTAACATATATATCTACACTTTTAATTTTTTTGGCACCAAATCCAATTTTTATCCCTATTGGAAATAGGTCTCAACAAAAGCCAACAGGACTAAAAAATTTTTCCATTTAAACTCGAAACTTTTCAACTTATATATTTTGAACAGAGACTCAAATTTCTAACAGGTACTCCAAATTTATTGGAAGGATTAAAAAATGTTCAACTTATATGTTTTTAATAAAGACTTAAAAATTTCCAACTTAAACTCAATTTTTAAAGCTTATATATTTCCAATATAATATAAACTAAAAAATCTTCAAAAATTTTCGATAGGGACTCGAAAAATTTCAACTCAATATATTTTAAATAGGGACTTGAAATTTACCACTTGGACTTAAAATTGTTCATGTTATATATTTTTAACATAGATTAAAAATTTTCCTATCAAAACTTGAAAATTTTCTACAAGAACTTGAAAATTTTCAACTTACCATATTTTTAATAGAACTTGATAATTTCCAACTTAAATTCAAAACATTTCAAGTTATATATTTCTCACATAAACTTGAAAATTTTCGGTCTGAACTCTAAAAATTTTTAATAAGGCTTGAAAATTTTCAACTTTATAAATTTCAAATGAGAATTTGAAAATTTTCAACTGATAATTTTCAACTTAATTTATTGATATAGAAGTTGTTTTTAAATTTTGGGTAGAAAAATTGTGTAGGAAATATTGCGGTTGGTGCCAAAAAATATTAAAAAAGTGTAAAAACATTATATATATATATATATATTAAAAAGATGTGTATTGATCCTTCGCTGTTATTAATTAGTCCACTGTGTCCTTGATCGTCATTAAATTCCTGGATCACCAAAAGGTAATTATGGGCTTTGATTGTCACCAAAAGCTAATTTTTTTTCTTTTGGTTATCTAAAAAAAATTAACGATAATTTTTAAACTTTTTTATTTCCCTACTCTTAAATATAGGATATTTTTTTCTAATTCTAAATAGGTAATTTTTTACAATATATATATATAAGATAATATTTATTATATATTTTTAAAAAAGATTCATATTTAATATGTTACAGAGAGATGAAAAAAATTAAATAAAAATAATTTTATAAAAATGGTGTGAGTTTTTGAAAAAATTGAGATAATTAATTAATTTTAATTTTAATTAAAAAGATCTTAGGACTGGGGAGTAATTTAAAATTTACAAAGTTTGGGTCCTTTTTATCCAATCTTATCCTCCGCAAATCATACTCCCGGTCTCTTTATGCTTCAAAACCGCCTTTACACTTTCGAAAAAAATTTAATAATAAAATGATTTTACTTTATCAAAAAAATATCTTCGGTTCAAGTGCGCCTCCATATTATATATATTTCTTTTTTCTTTCTTGATAGGAAGGTTTCAGAATCAGCAAAGCAAGCACCATTACTGTCATCATTTTGCTCTGCAGCTTTCTCTGAAGATGCATCTCCATGACCATGGTACTCTATTATGCCTATGCCATTACCTTCATCTCTTCTCTTCGTGAATTTTACTTCTCTTTGCAGCACGCATGCCTCACTCTCTCTCTCTCTTTTCAGATGGCAAGGTGAATTTCTCGCACATCTTCGCTGTCTCTTTCGCCGGATTAATTGCAGCCGCTGATGCCTTGCGCTACCGGCAGGCAGCGTCGGGAACGGCGGAGAAGGACCACAAGATCATCCCGAAGCTTGAACGAACAGAATCTGGTCGCGTCGGAAAGCTTGAGAAGTTCTCCCATTACGTTGGTACGTTGTTCTTACACAAATTCTGGACCGAATAATGAGATTTTCAGATTGAGATTTCTCTGTTGCTTGATTTGAGACGGTAGATAGTTGATTTCGTCCTGATTTCTGCTTATTACTTGAATCTCTTGTATAACTGACTATTATAACCTCTCTTCAACTCTACCTGATAAAAATTTGGGAGGAGATCGATTTCTCATTCTAATTGCTACTAAAAATATAGTCTCTCTTCAATCTACCTGATATGGATTTGAGAGGAGAAAGATTTGTTACTCAAATTACAATTATCTCAGGGCAAAGTCAACAGTGATTAGAACTCGTTTGATAAATGAATTTTAATCGAGAGCATTAGTTTCTCATTAACGCCTTAATTAGTGTTTAATAGTTTATTTTTTATCATTAATTTAGTTATCTAAATAAAGGTCAATGATTAGAGCAACTAGTTAAAGAAACTCGGGGCAAAATCTTTATACTGTTTTACTAGAATTTCCTTTTTGGTGGGACTTGAAATGTTGCTTGTGCTTAGAGAAACACAGACATGAACTGTGTATGGATCAATAATTGCAGCAAGGCAAATGGGATTCGAAGATGCTGAGGAAGTCCCCGTGCTATGCAAATTGGCTGATGATTTTTTGAGAAAACCCAAAGATTGTGAAGAAAGCATCTATGAGTATTTTGTCAAGGACAAGGAGGATGATGCTCTTGCTCTGTGTGAGATGACGATTCATGAGTTTGACAGATGCATTCTCACTTACTTTGCTTTTCACTGGAACCAAGCTTCTTCTGTGATTAGTCAGGTAACATAGCATCATCCTTTTAAATTTTTAAGCATGTTCCTACACAATTATTACTTAGTAGGATTAGCTCATATTGATGTTGTTAGTCCTACCCAATTGTTATTTTTTTTCTAATTTTGAAAACTATTAGAGAATATTTATTTATTTTTTCTCAATTTATAAAAGAAAAATAAATTATTTTGGATAAATACTGGCCGAAAACATGCTGCATTCTGAAAAACGAATAAACCATATCAGGTAGTCATTTGTTCAAAAGTCAAAACAACAACTTGTACTCCAAATTTTGATAGTTTCAATTTTAAAGAAAGACATTAAACTCCTAAAAGAAAAAATATAAAACGTGGGGTGTCATGACTCAAATAAGGGCCACTTTGGTAAAGCTTTTTAAAGAAACGATTTTTAATTTATTTAAAAAAGTAATTAATTGTTTAGAAATTTTATGAAAAGTAAAATTTATTTTGGGTATGATTAAAATGAAAAAAATATTTTTTAAATTGTTTAGCAATTAAAGTGGGTGATGGAAAATGAAAGAGAAAAATAGGAATTTTAATTATAATATTTCATTAGGGCTAAATATTGTTATTTTGTAATTTTTAAAGTTAGTTGAATTTATCTCCACCTCTTTCACTTTTTATATTTCATCTATTATTGTAATTGCTTTTTTTTTTTAGAATGCAACTTCTCAAAATAACTAGAAAACTATATTTTTTTATATTTTGATTATTTTTAAAAGTTTACACTAAATACCCTAACAAATTTTAGAAATGTTTATTTATATAAAAAAAGTGATTTTTCATTAAAAAAAACGGAAACAAATGGCTCTAAGTTTAATATATTCAAATTGTCTGTCTAAAATTGATAAAAAAAAATAAAAAAGAGAAAACATTAAAGCTCAATCTAAACTCTAATTTTTCGAGAGAAACTGATGTGAGTTATGAAAATGAGGGGATTTATTTCGTGTATAAAACAATTATAGGGATTGAATTATGTAAAAATTAAAAAACGTTAAAACTAAATAAGTGAATTCATTTTCTCACATTGGAATGGATTGTTGCTTTGTTCGCTTGATTTTTGCAATTTTTTTGGATTATGACTCTGCATTATTATTATTTTTTTGGAATGGTATGACCCTGCATTCTTTACTTTGATGAATGATGATAGTGTTAGCATATTTTGTTTTCTTTTGCTGTCAGTAGTGATTTTAGAAATAATCTAAAACAAGTTGCAATTTTTTTGAATAAAAAAAAACAAAGTTGTAATTTTATATTAAGCTGTAATTGTACGTTGTCCACATATAAAACTCAGAATCTCATTAATGAACTGATTGGTTGGCCAAAAAAATTAAAGAACAAATTATTGATAGCTGTGGATTTTCTCATCATCATGATAATTGATAAGTACACCGAAATAAACAGAAAGTTACATATAATCATGGTCCCGGCTGCGATCAATCTAATCGAATAGTTATAGTGACACCAAATTATTATAATTGTAAAAAATTTGTGAATTTGTTAAAATAATTTTCAAAAATATTCTTTACATATATGTTTATAAATTATAATTATGTTTTATAAATTAAATATAATTAACTTTTTAACTCAGTATACTGTCTTGCAAAATCCTAACGAGTTGTTGGCATAGTATACTTAGGAGCACAAATAATAATAATAATAATAATTTCAAGTAACTTTCTTAGGAGAGGCCGCCAGACTATTATAATTTATTAATCATCAATTCGACTTTATGGAGTACTCCTTCCGTTCCAGTTTATAGTGTATTTTTAACTACCGCATACAGACTAAGATAATAATTAATAATTAATAAAATTTCTCACATTTTCTCAAATTACCCTCATTAAATACTTTGAGAATGTAATATTTTAATAATAAATAAATATTTGAGTTTATTAATTAGGGGTAATTTTGGAAAGAAAAATAAATTATACTATGTAATCCGTAAAGTGCACTATATTATGAAATATTAATTTCTCAAAAAAGTGCACTATATAGCGAAACGGAGGGAGTATTATCTTTAGAAATAGTAAAAAAAAAAAAGAGGTGAGAGTTTTAAATATCTTGTTAATTTTTTTTTCAAAACAATTACAATCAGTGACATATCGTTGGGTTTTTTTTTTTAATTTTTTTTTTGCCTCAACTTTGGGGTTGAATTATAGGTATTAAGTAATGAGTCTGGGAAAAAAAATCAGCTGAAGGAGATTCTGTTAGCAGCTACGAGGTGACTCTTCCTTCCCTGTCTCCCTCTCTCTGATAATGTTTGATATTGACTTTCAAAAGCATTTAAAAATTAATTAAGTTTTAATAAAAGGTCTGTATGCATGAGTTATTAAAAAAAATTCAAATTTTAAATTTAAAATATCATCTTTGCTAGGAAACCTTTTTTGTTTTGTTAATAGGAATAGTTTGTTACTAGTACATATTTTACTTACATATTGTTAATATTAAAAAATATATTTATTTATCAAATAATGTTGAATATCATGAAATATCAGAAATAATAACGGATCTTAAAATTTTAAAATAAATTATAAATATCATCACCCCAAGTTAGGTGGGCATTTAAAGGAGCACGTGATGCTCAGCTCATGGCCATTGGTACTGCAAACGCAGAAAAATGATAAGGAGAAACAGAAACCGTATTTCCATCCTAATATGGATATAGTTAACGATATATATATTTTTTGAATGGAGGGGGTTATGTATTAACAAAAATTGGTTACAAGGTGGCCTTGTGATAAAAAATAACCGCATCAAGAGATATTTATGATATATTTTTTTTGAATGGAGGGGATATGTATTAATAAGAATTGGTTACAAGGTGGCCTTGATAAAAAATAACCGCATCAAGAGATATTTACATCAAAGTAACCATAGTTAATGATATTTTTTTGGGCCCTGGATAATAGTTCTCCATAAATGATAAGGATATTAATGGGGGCAAACTTGTGTCGTTGTTTAGTCATTTTCCCTGATATGCCGACTCCATAACATCTTTGGAATCTTGAACTTTTTTTTTTTTTAAGAAAACGGATAGTTTGTAGGAAAAAATTTGGGTTTAGGACATTCTAAGAAAATATTATAATTGTGATCTCAAAATAATTTATTAACAAAGAAGGACCAAGATTATTAGTTGAAGTTAAATTTGAAGGTCATTTATCTTTGAGTAATTTTTTTAAATGCAAAAGTATACTTTGCTACTTTAACTTTATTTAGTTTTCTTTTAATTCCTAAATTTTTAAAATATAATAAAAATGATAAAAACCATTCTCTTGAAACATTTATCTAACTCATTTTTTATAACAAAAAAAAAAGATTATGGTTTTTTAATTTAGTTATTTGTAATTATTTATTTTCAATTTGATTTAATTCAAATGCATTTTAAATGAGATTAATAAATACAACCAATTTAAGTTTGTATGAGTGGTAGAGGCTTTTACTATTTAAACAAGTTGTTAGGAATTTAATTCTCAACCTTTGTGTATGGAGCATACTTAATTAGAAAGAATCTATTCATTGCTCTCAATACCCCAACAACAAGAGATACTTATAGTCTATGACAAAAATAATTAATAAATACATAATAATATTAATGACTTAGTTATAAAGATTGATATGTTGAAAAATGTTTTATCATCATTTTTGTCAATATTTTAAAAATTAAAGAATTAAAAAATAAATAAAATCAAAACACTGAAGCTTTGGCAAAGTTAAGGGATAAAAGTATGAATTTACTTTTTTTAAAAAAATATTTTATTTGAAAGCATATATATTTGGTCTTTATTCTTACTTTCCTTTAGTATATACTAATACTAATAATTTATTAAGATCTGCACATTTAACTAAAGAAAAAAAATTTTCATTGTACTCTTTCTCCTGAGATCCTGACACCAAAATATACGTGGAATCTAAATTTATAAATTAATGTACATATTATATAAAATTTATAATAGGATACACTACTCATAAATTATAAATTATAGAGAGTGTCAGGCATATGTAAAGGTCATCAATCTGGTCTTTTATATATATAAAAGCTGAAAAAAAGTACTTTTATTTTACTACGTAAGTTTGAGTTGGGTGCAAATGTGCAGGTCCATCTGTCTAGTCAATGTGTGTGTCAATGTTACATGTGTGTGTGTGAATATATATATATAAGTTAAACAAAAATTACTGATATTTCACTGTATAATTTTGAGTTGTGTGCATTTTTTGTTTTATTTATAGGGAAAAAGACACCTGTGGACCCAAAATACCCAAAATATAAATAATGACACTTCAAAATCCCCAATTTAAGTAATGATCCAGAAATACTCATCAAAATAACTAAATGATAAAAATATCTTTAGAAATTTATATTTAAGTTTTAGAAAATTAGTTTCAATCACTTGAAAATTCAATTATGTTCAGTTGAGAATTTAATTTTAAGTATTTGAAAATTTGGTTATCAGCACTTAGGAATTCAATTATGTTTAGTTGGAAATATAATAGTAAACACTTGAGAATATATTTTTAACAACTTGAGAATTCAGTAATATTCAGTTGAGAATTTAGATTTAAGTACTTGAAAAATTAGTTTCAACCACTTGAAAATTCACTTATATGTGGTTGGGAATTTAATTGTAAACGCTTAGAAATTTAGCTATCAGGACTTAAGAATTTAGTTATATTCAGTTGAGAATATAGTAGTAAACACTTGGAAATATAGTTTTATTAACTTGGGAATTCAGTCATATTCAATTGGGAATTTAAATCTAAATACTTAAAAAATTAATTTCAACCACATTTAGAAATTCAGTTATGTTCAATTAGATATTTAGTTGTAAATACTTAAAAATTTGGCCGTTTTTGATTAATTAACCCAAAGATATTTTTGTCACTTAATTATTTTTATATTTTCTAAAAAAAATCTAAGTACTTTTGGATCATTCTATAAATTGAGAGTCTTAAAGTGTTATTATTTTTGTATGGGCCCTAGAGTGTCTTTTTCCCCCAATTTATATCCTGCAATATTTGGTGGGTGTGAGTCTAGTTTTTAACATTTTATGGAAAAAAAAAATTCCATTAATGGCAACAAAATAACGTGTTTTTTTATATGGGGGCGTGGGTCTCTGGGTGGGTGTCAGATGGACGAGGAATGTTTGGTCCCCCACATATCTTTCATCTAGACTGATTCTTGGCCCATCAAAAAATAAAATGTTTTCAACGAGACAAATTTTTGTAAAATAAAATATAAAAAAGATAAATTATTGTTTCTTCGCGAAGAGCAGGTGAATTCTTTGGCCTCCACACCCCCCCCACCGGCGGCGAACAAAAAAAACACAGACAAATTATTTTTTAAAAAAATAAATCAAGATGTTTATTATTAATTAAATTTCAATTCAACAATTAAAAAATATCTAAATTAAAAAGTCATTTTTTTCTTTTCCATTCTTGTCGATCTAAGCATATCTTTAGAGACTAAGCAACGGCATTTTTTATATTTTTTATTGGATTAATTGTGAAAAATTTAAAAGCTAGAAAGAAAATAGAAAACCAATAAGTGAATGAAAATGAATGAAGAGGAAATTGACTGAATTAGGCATTGTGATGTGTATGCAGGAAACAGAGGTTCGAGAGAGTAACCAAGGATTTGAAGGTGAAAAGGGTGTTGTCTACATTGGTGGAGGAGATGAAAGTAATGAAGGGTGATGAATCCCAATGCACAGATGTCATGGTCCCAATGGCTCACAGTGAGAGGAGTCCTGTGCTGCTGCTCATGGGTGGTGGAATGGGTGCTGGCAAGAGCACTGTCCTTAAAGACATTCGCAAAGAGTAATCTTCTCACTTCTCTTATCATAATTCATATTATCCAATTACAAAAATAGATAAAGTTTTATATGTTATGTGCTTTTGAAAAATCTGTATCAAAATAAATTTTTTAACTTGGAAAGATTTTTTTTTCCTTTTTAAGAATGGCTTTCTTTTTCTTTTTTCGATTCAAGAGAGACAAGTTTATTCCAGCTTTGTAGACTTATGTATCAAATGGATTTGCCAGGCCATTCTGGCTAGGAGCATCGTCAAGTGCTGTGGTGGTTGAGGCAGATGCTTTTAAAGAGACTGATGTTGTATACAAAGCTCTAAATTCTATGGGCCACCATGATGACATGCTCCAAACTTCTGAGTTGGTATGTTCCTAATTTAACTTCTCCACATAATTATTGTTTCTATTAATTCTGAAGCAGTCAGTGGAAGTAATGCATATCAATTTGATTTTATAATATTATTCTTTGAGAGTTAATGTTTTGTAATAGGGATAATTCAATAATATGTTACTAACTAATAAACATTCAAACAGGTACATAAATCTTCAACTGATGCTGCATCGTCACTGCTAGTGACAGCGCTAAATGAGGGGCGAGATGTGATTTTGGACGGCACTTTATCATGGGAGCCTTTTGTGGAGCAGACTATCGCCATGGCAAGGAATGTTCACAAACATAAATACCGCATGGGAGTAGGCTACAAGGTTGCTGAAGATGGAACTGTAACTGAAAACTACTGGGAGCAAGCCAATGAGGAAGAAGATGCTAATGGAGAGGCAGGCAATAATAGAAAGCCTTACAGAATAGAGCTGTGTGGTGTGGTCTGTGATGGTTATCTTGCAGTTGTTAGAGGCATCAGGTATACATTCAAACCCATCTCTTGGTCAAAATAATTCCAATTATGAGGTTTCAAAATCAGATCCTTCAGCATTGCGGAGCATTCTATAAAAGAGAGACGTGAGACTCACAGAAATAAGTTCTATTTGAGTCTCATCTGATAAAGAGGAAGGTATTCATAGACTAGGTTTGATTTGGATCAAAACCAAATCGAACCCAACTAATCAATTTTGCATTGTGAAAGATTTATTTGGTTGAGTTCTGATTGGTCTTACTTGGTTATAGTTTGGTTTAGTTTATGTTTAAGAGATTTAACTTTTTTCTGATTTTTTTTTTCCATTTTTCAGATATTTATTTTTCTTGCTTAAACAGTTTAGTTTGACTTTTATGCTATTGTAAGAAAGGGATACTAATCTTAAAAGTATGTTGGCAAAAACATCTCAGAAACATCATGTCATTGTTGGTCCATGCAATCTTCAATGAATACCCAAGAAAAAGAAATACCTCATTATTCATTCAGTTTGGTTCAGTTTTAACCGAATTGATTAAGTTGGTTTTGACATTTCGAAAACTGACTGACTTTTTTATTTTTTTGGTTCAATTTTAGTTAATCAGTTAAGTTTGACAGTATTTTAAACATTCTTAATACAAAATAATTTGAGAAGTTTTTGTATTCAACCACATGCCTTTATTGAATCTTCATTCATACTGAGAGTATGCTAGGGATTTGGGTTCTCTGCTGCTGGAAAACAGCAGCACTGCGTGCTGTTGTCCAGCAGCCGATCTGGACCGTCCGTATTAAATATGGACGGTCCAGATTTTACCATATATTTTTATTTTATTTTTTTATTAAATATTATTTTTTTAAATCTTAAAATTAATAGATTATTTTTATTTTATATTTTGTTTTTTTAAAATTAAAAAATTATTAAAATTTAAAAAAAAAAATAAAAATAGATGGTAAAATCTGGACCGTCCATATTTAATATGGACGGTCCAGATCTGCTGTTGGGACAGCAGCACGCGGTGCTACTGTTTTCCAACAGCAGAGAACCCAAATCCGTATGCTAGATATCTCTATTTATATTTCATAGGGTCATCAGTAACTGATATAGTAGGTTGTTATGTGATTTAGGGCTTGCTTGTTCTAATTTATCGTACTTCCTAAAAAGTAACTTCTTGAGAAAGTATACTTACCTAACTTATTAACGTAATTAGTTATAACTAGCTCGTCTAAGTAAACATTGTGTAACACTATATCTTTTTAATTGGATCCCATGCAAATACTGCATGGGATCATATTGAATATTGAACAGTTGCACTAACATTTGTATTGAAATTATTTGATAGGAGAGCTATCATAACAGGGAGGGCAGTTAGGGTGAATTCCCAACTGAAATCTCACAAAAGATTTGCTAATGCATTTCCAAGGTACTGCAAACTCGTGGACCATGCCAGACTCTACTGTACAAATGCTGTGGGTGCTCCTCCAAAGGTAAAATTAAAAGTCAAAGTCTATTATTTGATCATTTCTGTGTTGAAAATAACTCATTCAGAACTCTTTTTAAGTATTATGATCTCGTTTAATATGCAAAATGAAATGTCAGAAAGGAAAACAAATTGATTTTTTTTAATGGATGAGAAATATCCTGTGTTTTTGAATAAAAATAATAATAAAACAAAGCTATTATTAAGTAATGATAACCAATATATAACACATTGTATATCTCGCGCCGTTATATAACTAGAATAACTTGTCCCCCTGCATTGAGCAAGTATATTTAAAGTTTTTTTTTTAAAAAGAAAGAAATAAGGAAATTCCATGCAATGTATGGGGCAGGTCTAGTTAAAGTAAAAAACAACAGCAGCAGCAATAATAATGTTTAAACGCATTGTTGCTTGATGTGACCTTAGAAATAGCAATTTTATAGTAATGAACGAGGCCAATTTTGTTTCGTTCATCAACACTGCAGAAGATCTTTGTTTATGAAATAGATAATTTAAAAAGTAGAAGAATTATTCATCAACACTGTAGATTAATAAGATATTAGGAATAGCAATAAATAGTAGAAAGAAGATTTTGTTTATGTATGTACGTAAGTATGTGGAGAGAATTTTAGAAAGCGCCTCACAATCGAATGCTGGTGATTGCGCAGCTCATAGGATGGAAGGAGGGACAGCACAATTTGCTTGTGGATCCTGAGGAGATCAAATGCTTGGAAACAATAGGAAGTTTAAATGCTGAAGCTGATTCCATCTACGAACTTTACAAGCAACCCAGCCCTACCCTGGGACCCGGCTCTATCTGGAATGACATTGTTTTGTCACCTTCAAGAGAAAGTGATCAGAAAACTTTGAGGAATTCCATTCAGAAAATAGAAAAACTCACCAGAGACCAATAAGCTTTGGGCCTGGCAGAAAAAGATGCATCAATGCCCTTGTGAATTTCTTTCGGTTTCATTTTAGGGGTTTTGACATGTCTGTGTACTCAATTTGTATAAAAACTGACACTGTCACAACATATTGAACACACGTTCATTATATTCGTGTATTTTGTTTGTCAGTATGTTCATGTTTGATATGTAAGGTTATCTCCATTGTGTCCTTGCTTGAAATGTTCATTTGTCAATATGTTCATTATATTCGTGTATTTCAAACATATTGAACACACATATTTGAAATGTAAATTCAGTGAAGCTTGTAATGATAGCCTGTTAAAGCATTCGGATTTGGAGCGCAGAGCATCCTTAGGAACATACACTCTGTATATTTCATCTGAATCATCCAAATGAAATTTGGTAATCCAAATTTTATTATTTTTAATAATATAATAGTTACAAGATTATTTTTTTTATATTCTGCTTTATTTAAGATAAAACAAATTCTCTGGTATACTGGAATACTATCTTTCTTTCAGAACTCTCTTAACAGAAATGTAACTTCATTTGGTTTTAAAAAGCACCACCAAAACTGAAATCAAGTTCAGTCAATTGACTTTAGATTGAACACATGACAATTCGAGGGGCATGCCGAATAACTTTGTGTAAATATAACTACTCAGAATAGTCCTAAAGTTGATAATTGGTCAGTATAAAATTGACAATTGAAAAAATAAGACCTACTTAACATTATGGACAAATGTATATAAACATACACCTTTCAAGAACCACTTATGGCTCAACAGATTCAGCAGAATGTCTCGTTGAATGCACTTTGACGATCTCACTGAATTTCTCTGTTCCTTCTCAGTGGTTTGATCTGAAGGAGGGTTTTTCATTTTTCCTCAATGACTTCATAGTTCACTGTCTGGAATTACTGCTAATAACAGTGAAAAGAAGACTCCCCAAAATCACATGAACCTTGGTTTCGAACACGAGAATGAAAATTTCTCATGTTGGAGAATGTAAATTGTCACTTTCATCTTCGTCTTCACTATCGTTTTCGCCGTTATATGTTTCGAGATATGCCTCATCTCCTTCCACATTTTCTCCCACCTGAATGGAAAGAAGATATTTACTCATTCTTATAGAAAAATGGAAGAGTAAACTACATGAACATCTCTTGAATTTTCCTAAAATTATACATATCTCTATTTTCAGATTCTACACAAATCTTCCTCAGAAGTAAAATGTAAATAGCAAGAATCTCACTTGAATTTTACTAAAATTACATGGACCTCTTTTTGTATTATAAAAACCCACACAAACCTCCCTTAAGAAAATGAAGAATAAGTTACATAATTCTCCTTTGAGTTTTGCTGAAATTATACAAGCTCCCCTTTGTTTTCGATGGAGGTTTGTGTGCATTTTAAAAATAGAAGAAAGGTTTCAGTATTTTCAACAAAATTAAAACGAGGTCTATAAGTTTTGAAAATAGATGAGAAGCATGTGTAATTTTAGCAAAATTTAAAGATTTGATTAAAATATAAGAAATGTTTGTGCGATTTCAATACAATTCAAAGGATGTTTGTGTAATTTACTCAAATTGAAAAACAGAAACGGGTGCACATGAGGGATGCTTTCAACGTTTATATAGCAGAGAAAAAATGATGACTATACTGACGTGTGGTTGGGTGAGGTATGAAGCATGGCTACGCAGAATCTAAAACTTCTACATGATCTGAGTGTCCCAATGTGTTTAATACATGTGTAAGAGAGAGAGAGAGACCTCAGAGTCTTCATCATCAGTAAGGTAAGCATAATCTAATTTGTCATACAATGCTTCGTCTCCCCGGTCCTTGACGATCTCCATTTGATCCTATGAAAAGTTAAACGAGCCAACTGAGAGGCGGTAGCAAAAAGGGGTTGCCACAAAAAATGACTTGCAGAATAAGATGCTTAAAGGATATGAAGATTAGTTTGTCCATACTATTTCGCTTCTTATTTTCGCCACTTTAGTTTGCAGAGATGAAATATGGTTTAAGAGTGCCTGTTGCAAACAGAGAGAGATAACTCAGCAAAGAGCATTAGCTATAAGCATATATAAAAAAGGCACTTACACACCCATACAAAGAGTAAGAGACAAAGGAAAAGACAGACAGATAAATAAATACGCACTCATTTTTTTAAATAGAAAAGATATTTCTTTTAAGGAGGAAAGAGTTATAAAAAAAGGAAAATAAGCGAATCATGAATATGGATTATCAAAGAAAACAAAAGCTTCAAGTAAAAAGTACAGCCTCACTTAGAGCAACCAAAAACATTGCTTTCAAGGTTGTGGTATTGTGAATCCTTAAATACTTGTGACACCTGTATTTATTTATCCACAGATCTTGAAATGAATGAAGATTGATATATTAAAATACAAGTTCGTAAAGATACCTCACGTCTTTGGAGCTCAATTGAACGCGCCAGAGCTTTTCTCTTTGTCAAAAGATTCTTTGGTCTCAATGTTGAAGGTCGCTTATAGTCTTTTCCTCGGTATACAATAATAGCATATCCTTTTGACACTTTGTCAACCGAAACCAATACACCTCCAGACTCAGCTTCAAGTGCTAATGCAACTTTTTTTACCTGTTCAAAGGTTTTAGCCTTTACCAGTATCTTGACTAATTCCCGGTACTTCCAGTGCAAGTGCATGTTCTCAATAGTACCATCAAAAACCCCACGTCTGCCTGCAATCATAGATTAGATTCTCACAAACAAATAACGAAGTAACCTTAATTACAGCAAGGATGTCATATCTAAGATTTCTGTGAATGATCTTTCAGTTCTCTTGAAGCATAGAATATTGGAGTGGGGATTTAAGGCCAACCAGGGGTTATCAGGAGAAGTGCATAGCAAGGGAAAGAGATAGAAAGCAGATAAAATAATTTGTAGGGTAGTTTTAGATTTCTGGACTAGATTCTCAAGTTATAGACATCTAATATTCGGATTATTTCAAAACCATATATAAAAATTATTATTATTAATTTTTTATGAAAATCATACATACAAATTATAACTTATTCCAGCAAGATTTTTTGCCCTTTCGTATGTACCTAGTGGCAAAGGAAACCAGTAAGGTCCAAATGTAAAAAGTAAGAAGAACTCTTAGATAAAGTTTTACCAAGGAGTAAGAAAGCTTTCATCCGCAACCCTAACTTGCGAAACATGAATCTCTCTTCATCAGTTATGCTTTCAGGGTCTGGTTGGTGTTCTGATGGCTTCAAAGATTCCTCCACCTTAGCCAAGGCTCGTTCAGCTCTCATTACCTTTCTTTCAGACTGAAAAGCACAAATATTGGGATCAAAATCAGGAAAATCCCAAACTGGCATGATGTAATGACATTGTCCCCAATGCATTCACAGCCCTCATACTGCTGCCATGCCCTCCACTACACCAAAAGAGTCATTGATACTCTAGAGCTACTTCCATTAGCTCCAATTACCTTACAATATAAAAGGAGACTTCACACTTTGATATTATTAAATAGTTCAGGTCAATTCAGTGATTTATTTAAGATCTATGAGGTCAACCCCCAAATTCTCTTTTGAATTTTTAGTATCATCAAACAAATCATTGGTGATTAATGAAATTGTGCAGGATAATATCAGCCTAAAGTATGAAATATAAATACAGCAAAAGACTTCCTCAATACAAGGAACTTACAAAAGCAAGCTTCTGTTCTAGCTTTTTAACAATTTTGGCATGACGTAGTAGTTCTACTTCTCTCTTTATTTTTTCTTCATGACGTTCATCCAATCTCTTTCCCCACTTAGCATCTGCATCCAAAGTTTCCCCAAGAGTCCCAGTCTCTGCTGATTGTGTTGATGCGTCAGGAGTTTGTACAACCAACGAAGATGCTCTCAATCGTGCTTGCTCCTCCTCATCTTGCATTGCTTTAACCAATCTTTCCCTTTCCAGCAAGGTTTGAGTGACCTCTGCTGACAAAAAATTTTTCCCCCGATAGAAGACAAGGAAGTCTTTATTTCTGGACAGTAATGTACCTCCAGTTAATTTCTGCAGCCAGAAGTAGAAATAAATTATTCATTCAGCAAATCATCACCTTTTGTACTTTAAAATAAAACAAATGAACTATGATTATGAATATAATAAACAACATTATGACAGTAGATTCAGTAATTATCTACTACTCCATATGAATATTAGATGATAGTTGACATTTTGATATCTAACAATTAACTGGTTAACTGATGAAAAAAATTAATCTGATTGACTTCCATTCTCAAGTTAATGAACATTATCCAGTTCATCAGTATCACAATGCTGCACTCAGAGTGCTAACAATTTATATTTGCTGATCTCCCCAACTCTACGAGTGCAGGTTGATAACGGAAGTGATTAGATACCAATTGAAAGAATCAGCAAGCATATTACACATCGGCCAGTACCATAAGCATTTTTCTTAGGGCCCTTAACAACCACCTTCTCAATCAATAGGATGCCCCAACAGTCTTGAAATTTCTTCTGCCATATCAGAAACTTCTTGAGACTTAATCCACAACTCAAACCATGTCCTCCCTTTTTGGGTGTACAATGACCATGGGGGAAAACTAGATCCTAGTGTCATTAAATGCATTTTTATTGGGTATTAATCTACCAAGAAAGGCTACAACTGTCACTCCCCATCCACCAAGAAAACTTTCGTCACTTTAAATGTTAGCTTCTTTGAAACCATCCCTTTTTACTCCCAAACACCCATTCCAGCAGGCGGGCGGGCAACTGATTTTGGGCATAATGACACCACAACTCCCAGAACTTGACACTGCAGTTGTTTACCCTGAACCTTATGCTATTGTCCATGACATGACCAAAGATACCATCATAAGCCCTCAAACTGAACCAACATCTGAATATAACCCAGAATACTATTTTTTTAAGACAATTTGAGACAAGTCCAAGTCCCACACAACAGAAAAAAATTGCTTCTTCCTAGCAGAAAAAATGTGACATACGAGCAGGAAGAGCAAATTACATGGACAGACAAGCAGATGGAACAGCAACATTAAGCTGAAAACACAAATCCAACTCATTTCTTTAGCTCCAAGATCAAAATTGGAACTTCCCATTGCTTTAAGGGGTAAGAAGCTGTACTAATCACTCCATCAGTAATTGTATTATTTACAACAGATTATCTTCTTTACAATTATTCGTGCATAATGTTTCTCTTGAAAAATTTCCAACTAATGTTTGTGAGGCAGCTAAGAGACAAGAATGGTGAATTGCAATCCAAGAGGAGTTGAATGCCCTTGAGAAGAATAAAATTTAGGAAATTGTGGACCTCCCACCTGGAAAAACTTCCATATGTTGTAACTAGATTGGTATTTAATGACATCATTCAATGAAATCAAGGGTGGACAATGTACGAAACAAACAAAACTTTAGGAAAAGCTGAGGAGAAGAAGGAAACAAATTAGAAATCATATTTTGGGTGTAATTGCATCAAACTATTGAGAAGAAACCTGCTTTCAGATATATTTCACAAAATCCAATTATTCTATGCACTATGATATTTTCATTCATTACAAAGCAAAAGCATTATCTTCTTCAATTAAAGTTCATAATTAGATTAGGCCACAAGGATTTAAAATTAAGAAGCTCCTCATTATGTTATTATTTCATACTCCCTCCGGTCCTTATTATAAAATGTTTTTAATTACCGCACGTGGATTAAGAAAAGTTGGTTACAGTCTAAAATTGATGAAAAAAAATTCTGACATTCCCATTTTACCCTTAAGGAGAGAATGAAAGTACATTAAATTAATAATAATGGTAGGAGGAGAGAAAAGTTAATTGAGACTTGGAATGAAAGCATTCAGTAGGGGCAAAATTGAGACTAAAATTAAATTTATTACTTAACATCTTATATTTTGGACCAAATAAGTTTTCTAAATAATACCCTATAATAGGGACCGGAGCGAGTATATCACAAGGATCAAAAACAGAAAAAAGAAACTGTGGGTCAATATGCCAGATTACTACCAGTGACATTGAGGTAGACTAAGATAATAAATGGGATTTAGAACATGAAAAAAAAAAAAAGAGCTAGTAACATTTCATAAAAGTTTTATATGTCAATAAGGAAATCTTCTTAACTAGGGAAAGGGGTATTTATCGGACGGATCAATATGTTCAAATTCTTGAGGGTTGAGACTAAACAATAGCTTCATGCTGGTAAATTGTAAATTTCTGTCCAATAGAAGCTGATGGGAAACACATTTTCTAAACATAAAAAGGGAAAATCATGAATCATCCACCAGCAACTTCCATGCTAGCCATAAATTTAGCTGAATAATACTTAACAAGTAAAAACGGGGTAAATAATACATCAGTAAAGGCATGATTTATCACCTTGATTTCTTCAGCCATTCTCTCACTGGTAGTTAGTTGCACACCACGTTTAAGAGCAACCTTCGCAATCGAACTTTTTTCCCACAATTTAATTATTGCTGCAGCTAAACCTTGAAGCTGTCTGTTTCTACCTATATATAATGAAATAATAAGAAATCAAAATAAAATTCTAGACTACGTATGCAATAGGGGCAACAATAACACACCTAACGCAAAATGTGGAGGGAGTGTCCTAGCAACCCTTCGTAGACCAGTTGCCTCCCTCAAACCAAGAGTGGATCTCACACCATAAGGAAGAACTCTAAAGGGAGGTTGGAAGCCAGGAACAGTTGCAGGAAGCATATCTGCATCCACGGGCAGAGGATCACATCCAGGCCAATCTGTGTACCTAGGACCCAGACTATCCAATAATTTGTCTACTTCATCTTCATATTCGACTTCTGGTAGTGATACTCTTTCAGTTTGCTCATTTGTAGCTTCCACATTTACTGACTGAGTATTCATCTCCGTGTTAGAAGCAATGTAAGATGCTTTGCCAACAACATTATTAGAAGGTGGTGGTAAAAAGTTTGAAGAATCCTTGCTTTTCTTGCATATTTGTTTGTTTATTTGATCTGAAGGCACCTCATAGCTCACACCCCTGTATAAGGAAACTGAGTTGCCAGATCTCCAAATCACCAGACCACCAGTTTTTCTCTGAACATGATTTTGAAATCAACGAGTTTATGGATGGTCTAAGAAAAAGTCATTCAAAGAACCTTAATAAGAAAATTATAGTTTAATTAAAATATACATCCTAGTATATTTTCTGACAGACTGTGTACACAATCACTATAGATACTATAAACAATACAACATAGCAAGGGCAATCCAAAAATTCTAGTCAAACATCTTTCAACTCGATCCCCATGAATAATTGTTGGCTGAAAAAAAAGAGATCCCTACGAATAATTGAACTTTTCAAACAAAATTTGTGCGTGAAGAAAAGGGCTTTCAAGTTTATGAGTTTATTTGCTGTTTAATATTTGTTTCCATTTACTTCTACTTTTACAAATATATTTCACAAAATTTGGTATTTATAAACCCAAAAAAAGAAAAAAAAAAGTCTTGACAGGGTTGTATGCATATAAAGCTGAGGTAAGAAGCACACCTCCAGTATCTCATGCATCCTCTTCATATTAAGTGCAGAAGCGCCTTCAAATCTGAGCCTCACAATCTCTGATGTCTTCCACCTCTCATGAATCATGTCTACAACAGCTTGAGTAACTCCACCACCCCCAATTCTTGTCTTATGCTTTTTCTGAAATGTCAAATTCCTCAGCCTCCTCAGTTCTGATTCAGGAAGAGTCAGTTCTGCCAAAGATGTCTTACTTCTCCTCTGAGAAATTCTCGGTTCTTCCCTTTTCTCCTTCCGCTTCTCCCATGGAAAAAGCACCTCCCCATCAGCTCCAAAATTGCCTATTCCCAGTGGAGATTCTGGTGAAAACCCACCACGTGTATTCGGCAACATTCCTTCCTCCGCGTAAAATATGTCCTCTACAGACCCTTTTTCTATCACTCTCTCAGTCGTTCTCTCTTGCTTCTCAACACCATCATCAACATAGCCAAATCTCTTCAATTTCTCCACAATCCTCTCCATTGTACTACCTCTTCGTCCACGATCACCACCACTATCATCATCATCACTATTGCTATCACTCTCACTCCTTAACAAAGCCAAATTTGACGCATGTCCACTTTCAGACTCCCGATAATCTGCAGCAGCACGAGGCGGCTTTGGACCATTTTGCCGGTAAGGCTCGTTCCATTTTTTCAACCAATTTTGACTACATAAATTTCTACTGGGGCTAGATTTAAATACGGGGGTTTTCAAGCTAACAAAACGACAATTCCTAGAGGGTCTATGTCCATTGATGAAAGCATATGCATAGAGAGTTTGCGCTTCCAAGTGAACTGATGAAGAGTACCTGAAGAAATGGAGGCAATAGAACTTTGAGGAGCTCTGAATCGAATCGAAGAATGTTGCTGCTGGATGAAGCTGACGACTGGGAACAAGAGCCATTACAGAGTCCAGAAAACACTGAACATAATCTTAGAGAAAATACTTAGAAGCTGAATCCACAAACAGAATTATATGAGCCCAGATTCATGTTAAAGGAGAAATATAGATTTTGGTTAACCTTGTTTTCCGTCCGATTCTCATACTTCGTTATCCTCGCGGAGGCAAATATCTCCGGGTTCACCTTGGGCTACAAAACGCATCGCTTGGTTCCGAAGCCACACGGACATTAAATGACAATTAAGGACCTGTTAATGGAAGTAATGATACTTACTCCCTCCGGTCATGGTTTTAACTATCACAGGTGAATTAAAAAAAATTAATTATTATTTAAAATTAATAAAAAAAATTTTGATATTGTCATTTTATTCTTAAGGAGAGAATAAAAGTATATTAAATTAATAATGATAGTAGGAGAAAAGGAGTTAATTGAAACTTATAATAAAAATATTCAATAGGGATAAAATTGAGACTAAAATTAAATTTATTATTTAATATATTATATTTTGGACCAAATAAATTTTTTAAATAATATTTTATAATAGAGAGAGAAGGGAGTAAGTCTAAGGACATGTAAATTTGAAAATGTCAATTACTCCATCCACCCATTTTAGTGTATTAGAAAATTTGATAAGTTTGGATTTATTTGTCAATTTATATTACTCATGAAATATTCTTTTCATTTCTTTTTAAGGTAATGTAAAGGGTTTTTTATCCTACACAACATATATTGATTTGTCATTTTTAATTTTTATTTATTATATTATTAATATTATAACTTATTTTATATTTACTGAAAGATATGGAATTAATAAAAAAAAAATTAAAAATTTTGAGTATTTTTTAAAAGTTCAAGTAATAAATGTTTCTTAATATACATAAAATTCCTTCTATTATCTTATAATATTATAATATTGGATAGAGAAACTATTAATTATCTTTTATTATTTTATCGTTCAATAAAAAATGACATTAAGTGAAGGACCAGTCATTTTTGCTTTCTCAGTTTCATTTTATGTGTCATTTTATGAAATTTTAAATGTTCTAATTCAGCTGTTACTCCTTCCATCCTATTTTATATGTCATTTTAGAGAATTTTAAACGTCTCATTTTATTTATCGTTTGAGAAAATAATAAAAAATTAATTTTTTTTCAACTATACCTTTAAGTATTTAATAGTATATTATTTTAAGAAACCTATAGTATGAAGAATAAATGAATATTAATTAAGGATAATTTAGTAAAATTACATTATTCATTAGGTTATTCATTATCTTTCATAATTCTTGTATCAAAACCTTAAAAAGACAAATAAAATGGGACGAAGGGAGTGTTTTACATTATTAATGAAATATTAATTATCTTTTTTATTACTTTACCTTTCATTAAAAATACTAATAGATGAAGTGCAAGTCATTTTTAAGTATTTAATTTAAGAATATTTCGGTAAAATATCATTAAATTTTATTATAATTTAGATTATTTAATAATTTTATTGAATTACATGAAAAATCTTAAAATGATAGATAAAATGCGATTAATGAAATAGCATTTATGTCAAAGATATTTTGATAACAAATCACTAAATTTTACTATAATTTAAATTATTTAATAATTTTATTAGTTTGTCTTAAAAACATCAAAACGATAGATAAAATGAAATGGAGGGAGTAAATATAAATGTCTTTTAGACTTTTATAGGTCACTTTTAATTATGGTATAACGAATCGGACCAAATCGGTCGATTCGATTAGTTAGATCAAGAACTAATTCCTGATTTAATCTCGATCAGCAGGAAAATCGGTGAGTTCAAAATTGGTGGGAAACGATCATGAACTAAGCAAAATTGGTTGTGAACTTATTTAGAACCAATTTGAACCAGTCAATTTTGTTAGAAAACTTTTATTTTTAATTTAAATATGAAATAACATTATTTTTAGTATTAAATAATATTATTTTGTGTATAAATTTATTTTCTACCATTATTATAATGTTATATAAGTATTATTGTGATATAAAATTAATAATAATAATAATAAATTTATTTAACAAATAATATAATAATAGATAATTAGTTAATTATTTTGTATTCAAAATATGACTTATTTAAATTTTAATATTAAATTATGAAACTTATTAAAAATATTTTTTAAAAATTTTTATATAATATATATTATATAAAATAAAAAAATATTAATTTTATTGATACCAGTTTGATTATAATTCAATTCGGTTAAATTATTAAACTTTAAACCAGTGCCGCAACGAATTTAGTAATCAGTCCAATTTTTAATATCTTCCTTTCAATCACTTCCCACCTTAAAGACTTTTAAGTTTTTTGTAAATTAAAGCATCTTTTCAATATTATCTTTAATTTGATTTATTAAATCTTAACACCCACATTAATTACTATTCTCTCTTGATTCCTCTTTCCATCTGATAAGTGCATTTAATAAATAATAATAAATTTGAAAAAAATTATTTATTGTCACATACATTTTGCAAAGTTACTTACAATAAGGACTATCAAAGGTAATTTTTGTCTACCCATCCCCTGTTTCTCCTCAAAATGCCATCGTCTACATTTAAGCAAGAAATAATCTTAGCCATTCACGTAATCAATGGTAGAGTCCCTCACTAAACTGAAGCGACCTCGTTTTCAGGAGTCTGATTGGACCATCAAATTGCAAGACATGATCATGGACGTTCATTCAAAATAACCCAGTTTTATCTTCCTCTTCGCACCAAAACATCATTCTGGGAAGGAGGTAGCCATTTTTGCGTGGGAAAAAGCTCCAAACAACGGCAAAGCATACCAGGTTGATTTTAATGGTTTTTTATGATGTTTATGGGTGGGGGAATGATAGAAAATAGTTGTAATATAATCAAAATTTTTTTTTTAAAGTTTTCATATAGTGCTTTGAAAAGGGGAAAGCTTGGTGCAGGTGCAAAAACATATATGAATGTAAAGTTGTGAATTGGCAAGTAACAACACTGAATTTATAAAACATGATAAAAAGAGTTGTTTTTAGTCAAAGTTACCAAAAAAAAAAAACAAAGCTCATCATAGCACAGAAACTCAGTAAATGATGGTCTCTATATGATCTGAAAGAAACCACTGCCCATATCACATTTAATATAATCAAGTAAGACGAAGATTGTCTGAACCACCTAACAAATAGGCTCTCAAGAAAGACTGGTTATTACAAGTAGAGCAGCAAACTTAGAAGCGCTGAATTTTGAAGAAAACCAACCTCATAGCTCAAGAAATCACTCTCACGAAGGGATGAGTTAGCTTCTTCTATATTACCAGTGTCTTGCTTCTTCTTGTTAGCTTGTCTAGCTAGCCAAGAATCCCCACTCACTGAATAATCCTTGGTTGCAAGAGATTTAGATGAAGGAACCATTTCGTCTACTTTTCTTATCTTCCGCAAACCCTAGCTGATACCACGCCTCCTTCCATTTCTGATTCCATACTCACCATACAATTCTACTTGACTCAAAAATCTGTCACTGGGCAAACATTAGAAGGAGGCCAGTCATGCATTACACATACAACACTTCATCCTTGTTGTAACACCCTACCTCCTGACACCTCCAAACTTGACCAAAAACTTTAAAATTCAACCAAACGCCACCCAAACAACTCAAAACAACTTCCCAAAATTTTAGAACAGTGGAAATGAACTAACCAATACCAAAAATTGGGTTGGGGCCGCGGCCGCTACAGTACAGCCGCGGCTCCGGCCTCCCCTGTTTCTCCATCACTTCTGGACATTGTGGCGCTGCGACCTACTACCCTGCACCATGGCGCCCCCTGCTGGTTTTCTATACCAGCAACTTCTATACTCCGGGGTGAACTTCCGACGCTCATAACTTTATGTTTCGACCTCCGATTGACTTAATTCCAACTCCTACAAGTCAATCTAGTCTCAAACTAGCCACAGACACTAACTTCACCTTAATCCAACTCTGTATGGAGATTCTGGACTCTTGACACCGTTTTGGCCACTTATTAACCAAAACTCACCACTAACCACCTCTAATTACCACTAAAGGCAAATGGTCACTCAAAGACTATTCAGACAGGTCTAAAAACCCCCAGACCAACTTGTCCAAAGATGTTTCACCCCAAAGGAACCACTCCTTTGAGATTTGACCCCTTGGAACCCCTACTTGACAAACGGGCTACAAGCCCTAAAACACACCAACAAGGCCCAAATCCACACGGCGTTAACAAACACCACCATATTGACTTCTCAATATCCAAACCCATATAACAATACATACAACATCCATACAATCCATATCCATAACCATACATTCATTACAAACCATTCTATCTTACTTGGCATAAGATACATTATCCAATTTACAAATACTACATAGACTATTCCCACGCACGTAGCTACTCCCGCGTCTTCTCCGGACTAGTGCCAGAATCGTCACTTGAAATGTGTTCATGGGAGAGGGGTGTGAGACAATGTCTCAGTAACCGGAGACAACCACACACACACACACACACATATATACATATATCTCATGCAACTCATGAATGCAACGTGAAATGAATGGAATGCAAGTCTCCCTCGCACATAGCTAGAACCACGGGCTATCGTCATAATCGAACATTTCATATAGGTAATTTCCTTCCAACAGTCGGTGAAGACTAATTCCGGGACATCACCAAGCTCACCTCCCACTAGTGCACCCGGCCAAAGGTAACACTAATGTTTAGACCGTGGCTCTCCTTCCCCTTTCCCACCACGAATTGGCAGCGATTTAAGGAAGGTGCAGTCCACTGTGCGCCTTTCCCCTCCTGGCCAAAGGAGGCGATTTAACCGCAAAGATCCCATCCTTATCCTCCCTAACATATATATATATACCATCCTTATCCTCCCTAACATATATCATCATATATCACATCATTATCACCACCCAATCCACCATATATCACAATCTCACAATGTCATGTGGTGATGCTCATGTATCATCATATAATCATCATCATCATATCGTAATATCATGTATGCATCATGTCATGTCATGTCAATGTCATCATCATAATTATCATAAACATCATCTAGCTGTGTGCATACCACGATATATATATATAGAAAATAGTACACACAACACAGCTATATCGTGGTATGAAAGAAATATGCATATGTATATACAAACATACGTATTATCATACAATACAAACAACACCAGGTTACCTCAAGTTGTCAATATCACGCTCACACGGGTTCCATAAACTTTCTTGAACGCCAATCCCACGACTAGTCTTCTCTAAGTAGCAAACAACCTTAATAATACCATAATACCTCGATTAACTATTACATACCAATAACCAAACATCACAATTCAACCACTTTAACCTAACTCAAGGTTGCAAAACCCCTTTCATGCATCATTAAGCTCCTAAGAACCATTCAAACATCACACAATTCCATACAACTCGGATTCCTCATACTCTCAACCAAGAACAACCTAGGGTTAAGCTCTAAACACATATAATCCCTTCAAAACTCACACCCAAGCAACAAGGACACCACAACACACTTCATTAGCACCATTTCATCCATTTCAACTGGTGGATTGCGGTCATAACTGAAGATCCAACCTCAAAACCGAAAAATCTCAAATTTCAACCGAAGAAAATGGAGAGGGAGGAGTAGAGAACACTTACCAACTTGAATCCAAGCTTTTAGAGGCTGAAAGCAACTCCCAATGGCCGAATCCAACAAGCCCTAGCAGAGCTCCCTCAGTTCTCCTCCGTTTTCTTTCCTTTCCGTTCGTCCAAAATGATCCGGATTTAAACAAAATTCCCGATCCTCGCCGCGGCTCCATGGCAGTTCGCTGTGGTGCCACCTCATTCAGCCATAAACACACCACTGGAATTGGCTCTCACCGCGGCGGCCCTGCTTTTCACCATGGTGTGGAGTTCTTTCAGACTCTACTTGAGCCTTCCTCCATCCTGTTTTCTTCGGTCCTGAACACAATGCCAAAATAAAGTCATGAGGGGTGTTACACTCGCAACCCCACAAACCCTCGACTTCTCTGATCTCTCTGGTGCGACACAGAATGTGCTGTAGAAATTATTTTGGGGTTTTGGTAAAAAGCAGTTTATTTTGGAGCTCAATTCAAACGACATCGTTCGGGTTTAATGTAGACAGCGTCGTTTTGAGGGCGAATCAGGGGATGATCAGAAGCACGGTGTAATATCCCCATTTTTCATGTCTGAATATTATGACCAGATAATATTACAAATGATATTAAATTGTTCTGGATTAATTTATGATGATTGGGGAAGTTTGGATATTTAATTAGTTTAACACCCAAAATATCCTAAAATATAAAAGATGGGCTTAAAAAGGGAAAATTATTATTTATAATAAGACAAAGAAAATAATATTTTAAATACTCTAGTGCAAGTTAAAAGTACAAGTGATACTGGTTATATGGGCTCTGTGAGGAAAAAAGTATAAATCCAGTAAAAGACGGGGTCCCACATAAATAGTAGATACCGGAGCAGATAAATAGTAAAAAGCAAGTGAGATAGGTGGATCTTACATAAAAAAGTAAAAGAGAAAGATAATGAGTCACACAGATAAAGTAAATATGAAGGACACAGAGTATAATAGAAAATCAAAGTAAAAAAGTATTCAAACCAGAGTCAAATTTATCTGCAAAAGGAAAAAGTACACTATCTCTTTTTCTGATTTGACATAAAGTAAGTAGGAAAAAGATGGACATTTTTGCCTTTCCCTACTATCTCACAAACCCAAAAATATCTAGGGGTATAATGGAAAATTAGTATATTAAATGTGAGAATAATTGTAAGCCCTCGGATTAAATCTCGATCTGACGGTCCATATCCATTAGACTACCCTATAAATACCCCCTTCCCTTCCCCATTTTTCACACCTCACACAAGCCACAAAAACAAAGAAAGAGAAAGTGGTAGCGTGAGAGAGGGAGTTGTGGGTAGGGAGAGAAAGGAAGAAAAAAAAAAAGAGAGAGAAAGGAGAAAAAGGAGAAGAAAGGAAGGGAAGGCAAGTAGGGGGCTTCTGAGGTCAGCTCCCACTCTAGATTTCTTCTAGATTTCCTCCTTATTTATTTAGTTTAAAATTAGTTAGAGTTTAAACTATTTTCGTCTTCCCTCTTGTTTCTCTTTTTGGATCAAGATATGATTTTGAGGAAAGAGTTTATAGTTTATAGTTAAGTTAAATTTATATGATGATAATAAATTATTAAGTAAGGTTTAATGAAACTAATAGGCTCTAGTCAAGCCCAAGGAGTAATTCAAGAAGTAGAGATCTTAGGATTTAGAGGTTAAAGCTCTGAGATAGTAACTCTTACTCTAAACTTTTACATTTATACATTGTGCTTATGCTTCAAAAATGTTGCTGTGCTGTTTGGCTGCTTTTTATGATTGGTTTGGCTGTTTTAAGTTAAGGGCTAAGCTCCGGAATGCCCATTTGCTAAGTCGTTGTGCTGCCAAAATTTCTATTGCAACTTATAGTTTTAATTATTTTTCCTAAAAGCATATTATGAAAGTATTGTGATTATGCAATGTTTATGCAAAGTTAAGTTAGTGTGATAATATGATAAGCTTGAGTTATGTTGCTACTGAGATGTTTTCCCATCTCATCCCATGTTTCCCAATAATAGGGGCAAATAATGATAAAGGAAAGAATTTAGTAAGGATGATGGAAGGAGAAGAATGAAGCATTATTGCTCTGTTTTGTCTGCCTACTTTGATGCATTGTATAAATTTGAATATATATCCAAAAATTTTGTGGTTTATATATATGGATAGATCAATGTCTCAAGAACATAATGGCACTAATTTGGTTGTATTTGAATTTATACAATGGTAGTTATGCATGATTTACCAGAACTGCTCTAATGATAGTTTTATCTGACCTCTGATGACATATATTGCTGCTCTGACTAGTAGGAGTAGAATAAATGTACAAAAAAATATGGTTAGAAAGTAGACAAGTAAATATTTCCAATGATGCTAAGTATGTACCAAATGGCTTTGTATATTAAGAGAAATGAATTTTCAAATTAAGGTTCAGATTTTCGAACAGAAACAAAGATGTGAAATGAACAGTAATATGTTTATAATAAACTGTACGAATTGGTACGTTAATTTCCTAGTTTCTGATTTTTCCCTGAAAATAGATATGTGCGTGATTTGTAGAGACTTAAACCACTGGAAAAGTATTTTTTTTTATTTATTTATGATAAAATCGCTGCGCAATGAGTTGGAAACCAGCAAGAATGATTTTGTACAATCTTAAGATTTTAATTGGTTTGAGTTTTTCTAAAAATATTTTTATACATCAAATAAGCAGTTTTCATGGGAAAATGTTTCTAAATATAAGATGTAACATTTTTTGTTTCAGGGCTGAGATTTGGGCAATCTTTGCAATTGGAAAGCTATGTCTATCTTTAAGTAATAGTTTCCCCTTTGGATATGAAGAATGTTAAGAGACCTATATTATTCTTTACAGGAATATGGCCTAAGAATATTTTAGTGGCATACGAGATTAGTCTTAAGAATAACTTGAGGTAGTTGCTGGATTAGATGTGGGGTTATATTATAAATTTATTTTTCCTTAGGTTATGAAATCTTTCAGAGTTGGGTCATAGTAGATCCTAGTAGTAAAGGGGGATTGCAGTAAATCCCAAGCATCGTAGAAGATCCTATTAAGGCTCAAAGATCACAGTAAATCTCATGGTCATAGTAGACCAAGTGTGAGATCGCAGTAGATCTCTATAAAGAATAAGATGATAACGGAAATGTTACTGAGCCTTAGAATTATGATGGTACTCTGAGAGATGATGACCTAAGACAAATTTAAGATGATTTTTACAAATGTTAGACCCTCATTAATTCGACAGCTAGTACGAAAGTTTATCTAAGACTTTTCTCATATGCCAAGCCACTGATTAGAGGAGCTTGATTGTGGGATAAGAAGGACGATGTTACATGTAGAAGCTAGATGTCATTTTCTGGTAATAGTTCAACCAGAAAGAAAGCAAGAAAGAAAGATTGTTATACACTTTGGAAGTATACTTCATGAAAGAAGTTAAAGGCAAGTAAAAGCCTATGTAAGTAAAAAGTAATAATGACCATGAAAGTGAAGTATCCCACATATGAAGAAAAGCTAGATCAGTGGCAGAATTTTCTTAATGATGAACGTAGTGGCCTATGAAAAGTAGAGGTAATTAGACAGAAAGAAATAAACATGAGAAGGATAATGGGGAAACTTATACATGGCATAAAGGGAATGAGGTCAGATAAAGATTTAATACTCTAAGAAAGTAACTTCTTATAAAAGAAGTAAGAGTATTATCACATCCCATGATAGTAGTAAAGTAATACATAAAGTAGGCCAGAAAAAGAATAACCCTTGAATGTAATCAATTTGGGTTCAAAATCTGAGATATGTTAATGGGCACAAAAAGAATGAATTACGAGCCTAAGGGATTCAAAAACTGTGGTGTGCAGTTAGGGAACTATGAAACCTTAAACAGTTTATTGCTAGGCTCAATATGAAATCCAGTTATAGAAGGGAAATTCTTGGCCAAAAGATCTCATAAGAAAGTATAAAAGAAATCCTCCAAAAGATAAATGTAGCCGAAGTAAGGCAAAAAGGGAGGTGACTCTTGGGTCTTATAACCTAATTAAGCAAGAACAAATGATAGTGAGAGGCCGGGATTAGTACAAATGTGGGATTCTAACTGGGCTAGCAAAGACTATATAGAAGGGTTGATGAAATTTCCTTATATTGTCAAACCACCAAGTGACATTAGCAGAATAGCTAAGGAATTATGTGAGGAGGTAGACATAATAGAAATGTTTATGAGAAAGAAGTTAGTAACCATTGCCTTGATAGTAGTTAAACTCCCAACCCACAAAAGGTAAAGACTTCCAAGGTCTATGATGATGAAAGTAAAGTATAAGGTTTGGATACGTACTTATGTACAAAGGCTTGGTGATAATTTGGATCTCTAAAATAGCAGTAATGAGGACGTTTAAGGTACCAGAGGTTAAAGAAAAAAAATATTCTCCCTTAGAATAGTGGTGAAGACCCTTTCAAAAGGAAATAATATGGGTATAAAATGATGTAATGAAAAAAAAATTGTTGTTCTCCCTCAGGATCAATAAATAGTGGTAAAGATCTTTAAAAAGAGAGTAGTACAAGTAGAGAAGATGTAAGGAAGTGATAATGACCACGACCATTAAAGTAGATGTGGTGGTCTAAATCCTACAAGTTATAGAGAACCACAAAGTACCACCTAGAAATGGTCAATGTGAAAGCTAAGTATAAGGAGCCTGGAATGTATATGGCCAGTTAAATGATTGAATAAGAAAGAATAAAGTTAATAGAATATTATAGAGATGAATCTTTGATGAAGTATAATTATGCAGGCACAATATGAATAAAGTATAAAAGAAAGTATGAGTTGAAGTTCAAACATAAAGAGCACAGATAAAATTTAGAAAGTATGTTTCATAAAATGAAACTAAGCTTACAAAATCCCATAGAGTAAGAACTGTAATAGGAAATATCATTTTGGGATATTGTGCTAAAAAATTAGAAGTTAGATGAAAGCGGGGATCAGATGTCCCAAACTAAGAATAGTAAGTTATCTAGAGATCATAATAATGAATTACAACTTAAAAGGGAGTCTAATGCTAGCAATCTCTAAGCCCAGTATTGGTATTAGTTCTCCAGAACCCCTCAGCATTTATCAAATAAGTGTGCTTGAGCGGGACAAACTTTATGATAGGTGACCTACTGGGAAGTTTAGTTTGTCACTAACCCTATACTAAAGAAAGTAAGTAGCATGAAGACAAAGTTAACAATTAAAGGGTATTCCCTAATGACAAGAAAGAAAAGATTGTAAGTAAGAAGAAAAGAAAGAGACCCTGGAAACAAAAAGAGATTTAAGCACTAGGGGAAATAAGGCAAAAATGAGTATGTAGAAGGATGCCTTGTTTAAAAAGTATTACCTTGACATAAATGATGATATTGGTATGAATGGATGGTAGTAAATAATGTTCTCCTTGAATGTGAGGACAAGACCATAATCATACCTATTGTGAGACTGTCCCATACTTTAAGACAAAGTGAGTAGTACATCGACCAAACTGGTTAAGATATCTAAGATAAAGGAAGTCAGGAATATTTCCTCCAAAATTCAAGCAAAAAGGGATAAGTGAGGAAATAATAGAAGTTCCTATGAGATAAGAAATGTAAAAGATTATCACCTAAAAGAGAAGTAGAAAGAACTATTAACACTATGCTTGGAGTAAGGCCAATATTTAGAACTCCATTTGCATGATTCTAAATAAGGTAATTAAGTTAAAGTAATAGATGACCGAATTTATGAGGAAAGGATTCATCAGGCCAAATGAATCTCCCTGAGGTGCTCCTGCAATATTGATTAAAGGAAAGATGGGAGCTTTAAACTCTATATTTACGAAAGAGAATAAGATCATGATTAAGAATATAAGCTGGTTACCCATTATAGATAATCAGTTAAAATAATTGGCTAAAGCCAATATTTTCTTCAAGATTTATTGAAGATCTGGGTATTATCAGTTATGAGTAAAGGCAAAAGATGTTCCAAGAACTGCCTTTAGAATTAGAAATAGGCATGATAAAATTCTAGTAACGCCACCTAGTCTCACAAGCGCACCGGTTATCTTCATGTACTACATGAATAAATTTATTTGGCCATATTAAGATCATATTATTGTGGTCTTCATTAATGATAAAATGTACTCCAAGTCTTTAGAGAAGCATGGAAGACATTTGAGAATTGTCCTAACAGTTTTTAAAGTAAAGAGCATGTACGCTAAACTCAATAAGTGTGAGTTTTGACTCACTGAAGTATGATTTTTGGGACACGTTATCTCTAAGGACAGGGTTGCAGTAGATCCCAACAAGATATAGTCCGAAAGTAAGAGAGGCCCAAAACCGTTATGATAATAAGAAGTTTTTTGGGTTTAGCAGCCTATTACAGAACGTTTATGCATGACTTTTCTCATATTGCTTTGCCACTGACAAGGTTTATAAGGAAAGAAAATATTGTGTAAAAATTGCAAAAATAGTTTTCAAAATTAAAGAAGGGCTTATCTCCTCCACTGTATTAAACATACCTGATCCAAAGAAGCCACTAGAAAATTTTTCCCTGAAAATTAGATATGTGTATGATTTTTAGAGATTTAAACCACTAGAAAATGATTTTTTTACATTTAGTTATGATTTTTGAAATATCGCTACGCAATGAGCTGGAAACCAGCAAGAATGATTTTATACAATTTTAAGATTTTAATTGGTTTAAGTTTTTGTAAAAATATTTTCATACATCAAATAAACAGTTTTCATGGGAAAATGTTTCTAAATATAAGATGTAACACATGGGACTCGAATAAGAGGGAGCATAAGATAAATTAAGTTTTATCAAAGTAGCACACACACATATACATCACATTAGAGTTTCAACCTTTTCAAAAGAGGAATAAGACGATAGGCCGTACACTTACCAAGTTTTTATCAAAGGTTCTTAGTTTTAAAAATCAAAAGTTCGATTGCAAAAATCTTAAATTTTGATTTTCAGAGTTAAAATATCCAATTTTTGCAAGTGAGTTTTCGATTTTTAGAAGCTATTAAGCTATGTAATCAAAATTTTGTTTTAAATATTTTTTCATTGGGCTTCCATATTTTATGTGTAGATTTTGCAATCAAGTTTTCACTTTTTACATGCTATGTATTATTTATGGGTATTTTGACCTATAGATTTTTTTTTAATATCAGCAAAACCTTATTTTTTTGCACCCATATACATCTCATTGAAGTAGAAAGAATATAGTATAGTATAATATCATTAAGAATATAATATTATATTATATTCTCCAGAACAAAAATATCAATATATTTTTAAATAATATTTATAAAATTTAAAGGCAAATTATTCTAGTTTGATAGAGTATATTAGAAAATCTTGGCAAAAATAGAAGGATCACTGCTTTTAAATGCAGCAAACTCATAAATGTATTGTGGAAAACTTAATACTTCAGTATGTATAATTTACCCAAGTTTTTAATTTAGTCTTCATAGTTTTTTTTAAGTATTAAGAATATCCCTTAATCGACAATCAAAGTCTAATCTTTTTAGAGTGTAAAGATAAAAGGTAGGTTTTGTAGCATTAGATTTCGTAAATCTCTCATTATTATAATTAGTCTCCATAGACAAATTATTAGTCCTCAAACTTTCAAAATTTTAATCCAAATCCCTTAAAAAATGCCAGTGCCTTCTTGTTGACATGTCAACGTTAAAATCCATGTGGCAATAACTAGGCAACATGTTGGCTAAAATGTAAACTATGACATTAACAATTAGAAGGAAAGAAAAAAGAAAAATGAAAATAGCAAATTGCAATTGCAGAGGAGCTTGATTGGTCGAACACATTGAGAGATTTAAAGATGATTGTTAGGGCTGGCATGAAAGAAATTAACTGGAGAGAAGCGAGGGGCTCACTTCCTTCTTTCTTTCATAGTTGAGCCCTAGCAATCTACTTTAAAATTTTTGTCAAAATATGAGGAACCATTTAACTAACGAAACATATTATAGGGAGTGATTTATCAAATTTAAATCTCTAGAGACCAAATTGAAGATTTGGATAAACTATGGGGGCCGGGACCAAAGTATTCATTAATGTTCCCATGTATTTTTTTTATCACAAATTAAATTATATCTTATGTATCAAATAAAATTAATGCCTTATTAATATTTTTGTTTGGTAGTCCTAAATGATGTTGAACAAAGTATTTTTGATAATTCCAAACAACTGAAGCTCTGAAGGAAGATATTCAAGGAGTACAAGAGAACTCAAGTGAAGAAATCTAAGAAGAAATGAGTACAAGATTAATTTGTAGGATTTCTCATAATGTTCATAAAGTAAAATGTTTTGATCTTGTACTCACTGGTTTTAAATAAGTGTTTTTCAACAATCCTATGTTAACTTATGATAAATTTGAAAAATACTCACTAACAGACGAATTTTGAACTGTTAAGCTTTATATGTTTCTTTGAAAATCCAAACTTTGATAACTGAAATTCAAAGTTACAGATATGTTGCCTCTGACAGATGAATTTCAGCCTGTTGAACTTCAAATTTTGGGTCAAGCATAATTTGTGAAAAATGAAAAATTTGTCTAAAACTATATCAAAGTTCATCTGAAATTAAAATGTAGAAAGAGTTTAAAGTCAATCTCTCTGATAGATAAACTTTGGTTTTGAAAATTCAAACTTTGAAATGAAAATGTATAAGTCTGATTAGATGTCCTTTTGACAGACAAACTTTGGTTTTGAAAATTTAAACTTTGGAATGAAAATGTATAAGTCTGATTAGAGGTCTCTCTGACAGACGAACTTTGAAGGCTTAAAATTCGAATTTTGAAAAGAATAACTTTTGTACCATATTAAGTTGCTCATTGACAGACGAATTTTGGACGTCTAAAATTTGAAGTTTGAGTGCACTATAGCAATATAGAATAACTTTTCACACTTATTAGAAGCACTTTAAACTTGACAATTCGTATGTTCTAACTTAGGAAATATTTGTCAATATCAAAATTCGAATTTCACCTTTAAACAGACAAACTTTAAAATTCAATATTAAAGTCTTTAACTTATGGTTTCTATGAAATTCATCAGTTGACACCCCAAAATTCGAACTTTGGATGTCAGACGTATTAAATGTGGTTGGTGAATGACTAGTTTTGCAGAGTAACCGTTGGGTTATGTCTCTAACGGCTAAATCTCGTCTCTAACGTATAGTTAAGACATAAATCTATAAATAGAACTTCATTTGAAGTTGTGGGCAACAAATTTACGTTATATATACTGAAACTCTACCAAAATCATTAGACAAAGCATTCTACTCTTTCACACTTCATTTATTGCACTTCAACTGTCAAATATACTATATATTAGAGAGTTTCTCTTGTTATAAATAATCTTATCTGGAAGAAAGATTTTCTTGTGAGGGATTTCATAAGGGATTTAGGAGGCGCTTAGCTAGAGTGCAGAATGAGAATCTGTAAACTCTTAGAATAAAGCACAAGGTTGTATTGTAACATTGCAAGGAGCCCACTGAATTCTTACTAGATAATGAAAAATCTCAAGTGGTAGCTTGGGACTGGACGTAGGTCAAGAGGAAGAGACCGAACCAGGATAAATCTGTGTCTTTCTTTCCTTTACCTTACTTACTGCTTTATTACATGCTGCACTTTGTTTTTCTGCAACTTTTGCTTTCACTGTTCTTTTATAATTTTGCATAAAATTTCAAATTTTTCAATTCACCCCCCCTCTTGGGAAGCTAGTAGATCTAACAAATAAGTACTCTTAGTGCCAGTTTGGTTGAATTACATATGGGAGTATGTGAAGGGTTGAAATTCACATCACACCATCTATTGTGTTTGATTGCAATAAACACATACGAATACTATTACTTCATATGAGCCAGGTCACCACAATTAATGTAAAGGGCCTTACACTCAAAATGGTATGTGAAAGCCTTCACCCTACCGTGATGACAAATGATATGACCATATTACTCTTCACCCTACGAACTTCACCATCCTCCTTTCTTCATCTTCCTTCTTCATCCCTTCTCATCCCATCATCCCTTCATCCACCCCTAGCCTCAATGCCAGCATCTCCCCCTCTTGTCCCATCTTTCTCCTCCAACAACCTCAATGATTTGAGCCTCACAAACAAGTCTGTCCTCCCCCCCCTCTGTTGCCCGTCCATCATCCCTTTCCCTCCTCCCTCCACCTTCGATCTGTCCTTATCATTCATCACCGGTGTCTTCCTTCATCTCCATTTGAACTCATGAACAACCATCCTTCTTCTTTCACCCACTATTCATCTGTCGTCGTTCGTTTGGCGAGTGAAGAGTTGAATCCACCATTAGCCATCGAAGGAATTGGAGAGGAAGATGTCTAGTAACTCACAAATGGCCACCCACCATCAGCCACCTCTACCTTTTCATTCTTCACCTTTACCATCACTCCATCGGTAGAATTGAGTCTGACAAATTTCAACCTAGACCCAGCTTCAATGCTCATTGCAAATCATAGATCTGGGCTTTGATCTACACTTTTACTCCTTTTAGTTTTAGATCTGGTTTAAGATTATTGTTATCGTTGGTTGTTTTGTGTTGCTTAGCATTCACTAGTGATTTGTGTTGCCTGGCAAAGTCATTGTCGGCCAGTATAGTAGGAACAAAGGTTTTCTTTTTTCTCCCTTAACCAGGGGCAAAAACATATTTTCACATTTATCTGTATTTTTTATTTCATAAAACATAAATATCATTCCCTTATCTCTAATGTTATACTAAACAAACTACATATAATTATGATCTTCTCATACGTTTCCCATTACATCATTCATTGTTATCACTGGTTGTTTTGTGTTGCCTAGCAATGTCATTATCGGCCAGTATGGCAGGAACAAAGGTTTTCTTTGTTTTTTTCCCCTTAACTAGGGGTAAAAACGTATTTTCACATTTATCTATATTTTTTATTTCATAAAAAATAAACATTATTCCCTTTCTCTAATGTCATACTAAACAAACCACATATAATTATCACCTTCTCATACCTTTTACCATTACATCACCTAACTCCTCCAGTAACTGAATCAAACGGGTTATTAATATTCATATGAGAATGAGAATGGAATGAAAATGATCATTTATACATATCTGGTTGGATATATAAGATGAATTTTCCATTCCATTAAAGACGCTGATCATTCCTATAAATTTGGACACCGGAATTCCTTAATAATTTGACGGAATTGTGCTTTATTTATGGGATGAGGCACTAAATTACAGTATGAACATTTTAATTAAATTTTTTCTGGTAATATATTTTTATTAATTAAAATAATTAGTAATGACTATTATATAATTTTCTCTAAAAGTATTATTATCATTCTCAACTTTCTATTCCATTTTTAATTTATTTTCATGCAACCAAATATAATATAAAGTGAAAATTCTATTTTCTTTTATAATTATTTCATTTCATCAAAACTCTTTTCCACCCTCATTCTCATTCTCATTATCATTTTCATTAATAATTAATAATATATGAAAAATGTGTTATTAAAAGAGAAAAAACCAACTTTGGTGATTTTATAGAAAATGTGTTAATAATTAATAATTTAGCTTCTCCAAGAAGTCAACAATTTGGCTTCCATAAGAAGTCAACCCTTCATCTCCTTTTTATTGATTATTCCATAATCTTCTTCCCTTGGACTCCTCTACCTCCCTTCTATCGCAAATCACTTTCTCTCTCCTGCTTGTCATTTTTGCTATTGTCGACTTAGATTCACACTGTCTATTTCAATGAAATGTAGTATAGGAATAGATAGAGGTATGCAAAACTAAACCTAAATTGAATACCGAACCAAATCAAATTAAGTTCGGTCTATTTGGTTCAGTTTATTTGGTTATTCAGTTCGGTTTGATTAATTATTTTAAAAAAAATTTGGTCATATTGGTTCGATTTTCTTAATTTTGAAAAATCTAAATAAATCTAAATAAATCAAACTAAATGAACTTTCTCTTTCTATTTTTTATTGTTATAGATTATTTAATTTATTATAATGTTATGCTTTTGGAGGTTATACAAAATCAAGTTGTAGTGTCTTTAATTTTCTTTATAATTTTCTTAGTCTTTTTTAATAATGGATTTGAATTTAGATTTTTTAATGTTATTTTTCAATTCAATATCATGAATATTATTATGAATGATATTGTTATTGAGGTTAATATTATTCAAGATTCTTTTATATTTTTAATGTCATTTGGATGTAATATTTGAATATATATAATTTTAAATTTTTATGAATGTTTTGTAGGACTTAGTATATTTTTAAATATTTTTTATGCTTTTCAATTTTTTTTCATGATTTATACCATTTTAATTTAATCAAGGTTCCAAACCAAATTGTAAAAACTGAACCTAACCGAAATATTGTTTTGGCTTTCAGTTTATTCGATTTTTAGACCGAACCGAACAAAAAAAAAAACAAATGGACACCCCTAGAAATGGAGGATATGTCAATGGTAAGGTTGTATCAATATCATAATTTTCTTGCTTCAACAATTTAAAGTATTTATTAATGCAAGGTTACATGTAAATGAAGGGGCTCTTGATAGAGGATGGATGGTAGAAGACTTATGGCCCATTTGGTTGGTAGAATTATTGGGAATTGATTGGAATGGAATGGTTGGGAATGAAATAGAATGAAATCTTGTAAATCAAAATTTTGTTTGGTTCACCATGGGAAAGTCATAGATAATAACTTGAATTTGTTTGGTTGAACATAAGAAAAATATAGAATGGGATGTGAATAATGTGCAAAAAGTCAAAATTTTAGTCAAACATCAATTGCTCCAATGCATGTTCTTAACGTGACCTTTTTTTTTCTTTTTTTAATTTACAATCAGGTGACCTCTTTTTTTTTCAGACAATAACCTCATATTTAAGCTTTTACATATTTTTATTTTTATTAAATAAAAAATATCTAAGCATAAATTGTAATATAAAAAGTAGAAGGGAAATTTATGTATATTTCAATTCTTATTATTTTTTATTTTAAATTTTTTAAATTATATATTTTTAGAGAAAAAAATCATATAGAAAAAATTACACTAAATAACTAGTAGGAACTAATGAGGAATTTTCAAGAGAAAATGGGTATATAATCTGTGAAGGGTATTTTAAGAATGATATTTTATAATTAAAGTCATTTCTGTCATTTGATCTCCATTTCCAATTGCAGGAATAAGTAAAGTCAGAGTCTAAAGTAGGAAAGTTAACTCCCTAATCTCTAGCCATCTTCATTCCCATGGGAGTCTAGATTCCTACTCCCATGTCCAACCAAACAGTACAAGTGTGAGTATAGGATCTGAATTCTCACTCTATAGACACCCGGAAAATGAACCAAACGAGTTCTTAAGTGTTGCAGGTACTTGATTATGGTGTTGCTATATGTGTATATTCTTTATGGTCCCCGTGAGTGGTAGATTATTAAGAACGTAAGTGGCCTCTTAGTTACCATCTTCATATCCTCCCCTTATCACCTTCTTTTTGGAACTTTTTTTCATTCTTTGTTTCATATGATCTTCATTGTGCAAGAACCTTAATGAGCTAGATAATCTTAAAAAGCAAGAATAAGATCCTGGAAATAAGAATTTATTTGAAGCGAGAATGGGCTTGTGATGAATCCGGTTTTAGAACGTTGGTGCAAGGAAAATCAAGAAGTTCATTTGTGTTTAAAGGCAAAACTATCACACATCATAGAATGGTCTATCGAGAAGCAGGAGGAAGAAAATACTAAGGGAAGGAAATTTACTTGTCAATAAATTAACAAGTTGTCTGTACCTTTAGAGGAAGTCTCCTATCTTTTCCAGATGGATTAAGTACACCCTTCTCCTTCAGTGTCTCTAGAGACATCTCTTCTCCATCCTTAAATCTAGCATCTTCTATATCCCTAAAATTTACATGGATATATTTAGGTAATCCAGCATGCATACCTTATCAAACCAAAAATAGAAAAACAAGGGGAGTTAATATATATTTCCTAAAGAAATATTCAAATAGATCATATAAGTATGAGCTTTTTTTTTTTGGCACTTAACCTGGTGTAGGGTGTATGCATAAACCCAATTATATGTGTACATAAGCATGAAACATCAACTAATACATGAAAAATATGTCTAAAGTATATCATTAAATATTTAAAAATTTATTGATAATGAATTGCGGTATTATTTTATTTAGATATTGGAAGTCCAAGTCATAGTGTTGCATTTCAATCAAAAGATGACTGTACACAGCTCCTTAATAATCAGCGATTGATAATCAATCACAACGGCTGACAATTGGTGATTGGCGGTAGCAATAGCTGCTAATCAGTGACTAGTCACAAGCAGTGATTGGCCTATGATTGGCAAGCGATGATTGATGACTGACAGCACCCATGGATTAGTGGCCAGCTGCGGCAACTTGTGACTAGTAGCACACTATTACACAAAGAATTTTCAAGGATGGTTAAAAAAGACTTTTAAGGATGGTTCTTGCGTAGTGGTAAAAGTGACAGTGATAGAAAGTGAAACTTTCCAGGACGGTTAAACTTTCCAGGACGGTTATTTAACCGTCCTGGAAAGTGAATTTCAAGGACGGTTATAGTAAGATTCGTCCTTAAAAAATGTTAAAATAAAAATTAAATGTATATTTTAATTGACTTTCAAGGACGGTTATATGTAATAACCGTCCTTAAAAGTGACATTTAAGGATGGTTATGTCAATAATCGTCCTTGAAAATCTATCAATTTTTTTATAGTATACAAATTTCATTATATATATCCACCTGTAAATACATTCATCCAAAGTACCATAATATATAGACAATCAGTTTACATCTACCTAGCACCTTGACTACCTTACATAACCATTAACTCCCTAAAAATTATGTTTAATAGTTATATATATCCAACAAAAGTTCATGGACATTTGGAACACAAGGGATAAAACTCAACTTCAAAATTTACTAAACCACAACTCAATTAGTGGCAAGTCTCAAGAGTTAACACTAGAAGAAATTGACCCACATGTGAATGGAAAATCAGATCAACATGAAATCAATCACCAACTACAATTATATCATAGACCAAGAAAGAATAATTTGAAGAAGGACTCACTTCAAGATTCAACCCCACGATCCAACCCTATAAATAAAATTATTTGCATAGTTATTTACTATATACATATGTATCAATCTTAAAGAACAATCCTTCACAACAGAGGAAGCTCTCCCCAGATTGGTATGACAATCAATGTCTTCCATGTTGCTTCTTTAAACATTGCAAGAAGACGATACCCCAAAAAACAAGTACAGCCAACTGAAACATATGATGTACCCCAAAAAACAAGTATAGCCAACTGAAACATATGGTGCATAATCAACTACTGTAAAGAGATAATACAAACTCACTAAGGTGTGTAAGTAGACCTTAGCATATGAAATGCCCTCCTTGATGGTTTTTATTGGCTTGTCGTACAAAAGAGTAGCATGTATATTATATTTATCCAAGAATTTGGAGTACAAATTTAACAGCACAACTACTATAAAATGAAATTTGAAATTTATCAAAAGACATTTCTCCATTCAGCAAAATGTTTTACTGAACAAATCCAGGCATGCAGATTGCTGTCACAAACTGACAATCCATTACTTCCATGTTCATACATACGCAACTCTTGTGATAATGCAAGAAGACAAGCAATTGAAGTCCAAGATCATAGAGCATGACAAGTGACAATAACAAGTGATAAATGCACATTTTGGTTCATTATGAGAGCCTAGTCTACCATATAACATTTGGAAGAATTAGAACTAACTACCTTTATGATATTCCAGTTGTCTTTGGGTACAAAAACAAAAGCTTGCCATGAATTATCTTCCTCCTGTCCAAGTAAGTTTACCCAATTCTCTGTGTAAATTTGCATTAGAATTATATAGGTTAAACTGCTTGCAAGACCGCCAGTGGGAAGGACTAAGCAGCTTTTGAAAAGCCTTTTCCTTTTCCCATCTCCATAAAAACAGTGCATGGTTAGATGGAAAAAGATCAAATGTGTTCCCTTTTCCTCTCACCTCCCTTTCATGCATTATTATTATTATTATATAATATTAATATTTCCAAACACAAATAAATATGTTGGCTTAAAAATAATTAAAAAAAATGCTTGCAAACACACAGTCCAGCTTGGGAAATAAAAGGTGAAAGAAAACATACACATATATAATTGTACCTCATGAAGAGAACTCACGCTATTGTTTCCAAAAGAAGCAATCACTTTCGGCTTCCCATGCAACCAAGCTTCTATGTTACAAAAATGAGAGAATATTTCCCATTACTCAAAAGCCATGCAGAAGAAAAAGCAAACTAATAACAGAAAGCCCTCTTTTACTTTCTTATTTTTATATACATATAAGTATACAAATAAATGTGCATATTTATATTTGGCCACATGCAAGGAAGTTTGAAGCTTCAAATATAAAGGGCATATCGCTTTGGGAGGAAGAGAGATTTCCAAGAATGGGTCTACCAAAAGGAAGGGCTTAGCTTTGACGCTAAGCTTTTACTGTCTCATTTTTATATACATATAAATATATAACTAAATGCATATATTAACTATTACAACCGTTCATTATCTAAACAAAAGTCTCATCCCCAAAAAAAAATGGCAAAAGTCAATTCAATCCTTCAAAGAAAGATATAAAGAAGATAAATTACACTTGGTCTAAGCACCGAATTTTTCCATAGCATGCTTTTGACAAGCCCTTGACTGAAAGAAGAGACATGTATTATTCACAGGATACACAAATCAATGATGACAATAGCATAAGAAGGAAAAAAAAGATAAATAACACCAGAAACATTAAGAATGAGGAGTCAAGACCAAGAATCTAGGTCTGGAGGTAAACTAAGAGCTAAACAAAATAGGATTACTTACTGCTAAACCAGAATAATCACAATGAAATATATCTTGGTAGTGAATGGTAATATTATGAGGGTTGAGTACAATTAAAGCTATTGAGTAGTCAATAGTCTTTGAATGACGTAACTCTTAACAAAGATCACTAATGTAGTGTACTTGAATTTCAAATTCCTCAACAAGTTGAAAGCCTATCAATCAGAGGGAGGGGATAAAATCTAATAGTAGGCCTTATAAAGAAATAATGCATAGAAGGGTGATTCTAAATTTTATGAATAACATTTGTGGTAACATAAAGCAGGCATTAAAGTTCTGTAAATATAGGCCCTAACACCATTGTAAAATGAGAGAAACAAGATAATAAAAAATTTTTAAGGAACTCAAGATTCTTGAGAAAAAGGGAACTTACAAATCACCAGAATACATGGTTGCCAGAGGAGCCACAATTTACTTGTTTATTTTGTTAATTAAAGCTTGCATATCCTGTTTAAAAAAAGACAACAAACTATGGTGCAAGATTTACAAGAATGACAAAAAAAGTCAAGTTGCCAGCTGGGTTCCATCTATATAATACAAGATTAACCACAAAATTTAACTTCTATCATATAATTGACAGTCAAACCTACAATTCCCGTTCACAATTGATGATATACTTAGTATATGGTCCATATAATTCGATGGTTATAGAGACATCATTACCATTTTCTTCCTTCACCGAAACCTTGAGTACTGAGAGTTATTGATAAACCATCAGTTATGCCATAGTGCATGAAAAAAATAAGCATAAATATAAAGTAATTAAGAAATTTTATTTCTGATTATAATACCCATCAGAAATTGAAAATTTAATTTCTTTTGAATTTATTTTATCCTATAGCAACACAATAGAGGTAACTTGGTGTTAATTATATTCTAATAAAAGCATGTCACTTAAACTAAACTTATTCTAGTCAAAATAAAACACTCGATCTAATCTTTCAAGCAAAGAAACGTTATCCAATAAAGAGCTAAAAAATAAATAATCTTAAACCAAAAGAATAAATAAATAAAATAGCTTCATTAGAATCAAACTTTAATTTAACAATAATCACTATTACGAGTAACAATAAGGAAATTACTCACACAAATTTGTGATGCCTCCAGAAACTCTCAATATCAAAGCAAGAATCATCCAAACTTGACCATTCCTTGAACATATCCTTGCACAGCTCACTGCAGAATCACAACGTAAGTTAACTTCAACTTTTTCTTCAGCTCACAAATCGTCTTAGAAAGACGTAAACATGTAACTTGGAGTCCCAACAATCTTAGTTTAAAGCGAGAACACACAGCTATTAATCAATTGAAAATACCAAAACAGTAAATGAATTAATATCTAGACCATATCACTCACTGAGGAAGAAAGATCATCAGATGTTAGTAATTTAGCGAGACCAAAATCACCTACATTCAACATGCATAGCATAAGGACAAGACACTAAAAAACAAGGAAAGACATAAGGATGTCTTAACATATTCATGCAGTCTATGAGCAGTATATGGAAGGATTAAGGCCAGTCATTACCTAGTCGTATTTCTTGATATTTAGTCAAGAATATATTAGAACACTGAAAATGTGGAAACAACAAAACAGGGTTGGTCCTCCATATTCTCAAATGTCCTAACTACATAACGTCCACAATTATTAAACTTATAGAAGCCATTTACCTTGACATCATGATGAAGGAATTAGATGAAATCAAGACTTAGAAATCTCTATTTCTTGCCAAAACAGAGCCATTTTGCCAATCAATCGATTAACAAAATCAACATTGGATAATGCAAATAATATGGTCCCTCTAGTTTGAAAAGAAGAAGGAAAAAAATGAGTTGTGCTCTAGTTGGTCGAATCTTATTCAATCTCATCTCCAATTTTGTTACCAAATTCACCAATGCATTCCTTTTCTTTGTATTACTTAAACCAACATTCTTTAGTAAGAAAAAAACCCAAAAAGAAATTGAATGACAAAATTGAGCAACTTCTAAACTATACGAGTACGACCATTTTCAGCTTATCTTTTACCCTTTTTTTGGTCCTTGTGAAATCTTTTGCACACTTTGTTAAACGGTTTTGATACAATCGAAAGCTTTTACACAAAAATATTTCTTTCTGTACACTGAAAAAAAAAAGATCTCTTTTTGTATACATGAGACAAAATCGAAGTACAAAATGAGGCCAATCATAAATAAAATAGAGGATCATTTGAGGCTAAGATTCTATGGAATGTTAACTTCATAAAAATTTAATAAACTGCTTGTTTTATTAAAAAGGAAAATCACTTTTGCTAAACGAAAGAAAGACAAAAAAAAAAAAAAATCCAACTAAATATACAAAATGCGGACTGCCACTTCCTTTCCTACAAACCACTAAGGACCTTAATCGTTGAGAGCACAAGTCATATAAATTTATCTCATATTTAAAAACTAAAGGGAAACATAATTAACCTTTTAAAACAATTACAATCAACACTCAGTTCAGCTGGACCAGTTTTTATAGAAAAAAAATGAAAAGAAGAAAACTCACTTTGGCGATGATGGCCAAAGAAAAGCACCATGGGTTTTTGAGTGAGGGAGAAAACAACGAAGGAGGGAGTAGAGTGGACAACGGAGACCGCGTGGAAGGGAGCTTGGATCAAAAGACCAACTTGGTGGCAAGAGTAACAAATCGAAGCACAAATCTGTAGGGGTGGCTTCAATGGAGTGCAGCCCTTTAGGGTTCCACGAGAGTACCAAAGCAAAGAAGCCGTGAATGTGAGTTGGGAGAGAGCGTGAGGGTGAGAGCAGAAGGAAAAATCATTGGCAATGGGAGGAGGGAGGGAGGGCACGAAGTCAAGAGTGGGGGGTGAAAATATTGAATGGAACCAAGCAACATCAGATAAGAGAAACATAAAAAGGGAAAAAAAAAAAGAGGACGGTTCCTTATATAACCATCCTCTAAAACTCTTAAAAGGACATTTATATGAGGGATCGTCCTCTAAAGTTAAAAAATTAATATTTTATTTATAAAAATGTCATATGTCACATTTTTAAGGATAGCTCCTCACGCAACTGTCTTCTAATAGTGTTTTAGAATAGATTTTTTGTACTATTGGCAATAGCCAACTACAACAAATTTAGAGAATTTAATGTTCATAAAAAAAGAGAATTTAATTTAATTTAATTTTATGTTTTAGCAATTATTTTTAAAAGTTATTTTTTATGTTATTTGAAATTTGGTTATTTATATTTAAATTATTATCATTATTTTAATTTAATTATTATATTTAGGCTCTATAAATAGTCTATAAATTATACTCTCTCTGAACTCAAATATTCAAAAAATTTTAGGAGAGATTTGGTTCAAATAAGAGAATAAATGTAATTTATGAATGAGGTATTTTAAAAAATACCCCTCAACTATTGCAATTTTCAATAAATATTAATTAATTTAGTGTAAAGGGAAATACCAATTAATTAAGGAGAATTTTAAGAAAAAAAGTATCCATCACTCCTCTCTCCCTTCCATACTGAGGAAGCCACCCATCACTTCCCTCTCTCTTCTTTCTTGACTTCTCCTTGTCCTTTGTTCTTCTTCTTTGTCTTTTTCTAGCTCGTCTCTCTCAAACCGCCATTCCTTGTGCCTTCCTAAACCTCCCCGCTCTCTCTTTCAGAGAATTGTTGAGGCAGGTATGCACAGGACTTGAGTTTCGGATCTCAATTTCTACCACGTGATTTTCTGTTGCTGTCACTGAAATTGTTATTGAACTTCTCTTTTAGGTGGGTACAGTTGATGGAGTGACAAATATGAGATGAGGGACTTATTGCTTGTGGGATCCCAAATCATCATGGTTATCACTAAGAAGGTCATGCATGAAGAGCAGTTTGATGGGGAGCAATAGGAGGGTAAGGCTCGTGAGTAAGAGGAAGAGGTGTCTAAAAATAAGGAAAAAAAATAAGAGAGGCAGTGAGGGAGAGAGAGAGAAAAAGAAAAAGCAAGAAGATGAAAGAAAGACAACAAGCAGGCCAACAAGAAGATAATGGAGAAAGATGAAGATGATAGAAACAAATGATACAAATGAAGGGATTCTACCTCTTGTCATTGATGATGGAGGAGGATATATAGATTAATGTGACAGAAGCACAAACGAAAAGAAGCATGGAGGAGAATGAATGAACAATGCTAGATGAATTGAAGATGACATCACATAAGGACATGAGTTGAAATAAAAGGATGACGGCAAGCCACCAAAAAAATTGTAGAATTTGGTATTGGGGGTAGTTGGCAACATTAGCTACTGGGTTTGTTAGTGAAAGAAAACCCTAAAGTTGTTGGTCAAAAAAGAAAACCCTAAGGACTGGTTTGGTTCATTTCCTGGGTGTCCATAGAGTGAGAATCTAAATTCTATTCCCACACTTGGACTATTTGGTTAAACATGGGAGTGGAAGTCTAGACTCCCATGGGAATGAATATAACAACCTACCTCCAAAACACCGCTTCAAACTTCAAAAACCTAAAAAATAAGCTAAACGAAACAAAATAGGGCGACTTAGTGCTGGAGCCGCAGCCTTAACAGTGCCGCCACGGCCTCCAAGAAGCAAAATGGTGTGGCACTGTGGCTAAGCTTTTGGCACCGTGACACCCATATAAGTAAATTATTGATTTTTTGGCTGAAATTCGGATGTGCACAACCTCTTGCTCGAACCTCCGATTGACCTGATTTCAATTTCTACAAGTCACTCTCATTGATATCGTTACAAAATAGACACAATTTCACTCGAATCCATCTCTGTATGGAGATTCTGGACACCTGAAACTGAATTTGTCACTTTCATTTGCCACTAAAGGCAATTTGGCACTTACAGACCATTCACAGGTCCTATTTGGCTCAACTGACCTATCCAAGGAGATTTTACCCTGGAGAAACCTCTCCTCTGAAAATTGACTCCCTTGAACCCTAAATTCACATAATGGGCTATACGCCCAAAAAGCATTTACTTAGCCCAAAATCCCTTTTGGGCTCACACATACAACCATTCTAACTCACAAACGCACACTCCACAATAATGACCCATACCGGGGCCCAAATTGTCATCACACACATATAAACCATTCATAACACATATCCACATCTCACACATCATCCATCCTCATTGATATCATTACAAAATCATCAATTGTAACATCCTACCTCCTGACACCTCCAAAATTTAACCAAAAACTTCAACATTCAACCAAACACAACCCTGACATCACAAAACAACTCTCCAATGCCTCAACACAGCGGAAATGACCCATAAAACACCAAAAACTGGGCTGGGGCCGCGGCCACTATAGTACCGCTGCAGCTCCGGCCTCCCCTGCTTCTCCATCGTTTCTGTCTCCTCTGGCGCCGTGGCCTGCCTTCCCTCGCCGTGGCGCCCCCTGCTGATATACCATATCAACAAATTCAACATTCTGGGGCAAACTTCTGGCGTGAATAACATTATGTTCCAACCTCCGATTGACCTGATTCCAACTCCTACAAGTCAATCTAGTCCCCCTCTATCCAAAGACACCACTTTTACCTCAATCCAACTCCGTATGGAGATTCTGGATCCATAACACCGTTTTGGCCACTTATTGACCAAAACTCACCACTAACAACCTCCAATTGCCACCAAAGGCAACTGATCGCTCAGAGACCATTCATACATGTCCAAAAATCCCCAAACCAATCTGTTCAAAGAGGTTTTACCTCAAAGGAACCACTCCTCTAAGATTTGACCCCTTGGATCCCAACTTGACTAAATGGGCTACAGGCCCTTAGACAAACCAACAAGGCCCAACATCACTCTAGACTCACCAATACTGTCATACAAACTTCTCAACATCTAAAATACTAAACCATACATACAACACATACATAAACATACATACCCCCAAACCAGTCTCGACCATATCATTATCCATTACAAACCATTCTCTAACCTACTTGGCACATAATACAATATCCAAAACACAATTACTACATAGACCTAGGATTCCCACGTTCGCTGCTACTCACGCTTCTTCTCCGGACTAGTGCCAGAACCGTCACCTGAAAGGTTAGTTATTGAGAGAGGGGGTGAGACAATGTCTCAGTAACCGGGAACAACCACACACACACACACACATATATATATACATATATCTCACACAAATCATGGATGCAAATATGAAATGTATGAAATGCATGTCGCCCTCACAGGGACCCCATCCTTATCCTCCCTAACAAATATATCATCCATCCTTATCCTCCCTAACATATATATCATCCATCCTTATCCTCCCTAACATATATATATATCATCCACCCTTATCCTCCCTAACATATATGTAATCCATCCTTATCCTCCCTAACATATATATATATATAATCCAACCTTATCCTCCCTAACATGTATATATATCATCATACATCATACCACCATCACATCATCATCACTCCATCCACCATACATCACAGTCTCACAATGTCATGTATGCAACATATCATATCATCATCACAAATATCATCATCATCGTCATAATCATCGTCTGACTGTATACATACCACGATATATATATATATAAACAGTACACACAAACACATCGATATCGTGGTATGAAAGAGACATGCATATATACACAAAGATACGTACTATCATATAACATAATCAATACAATATAAACAAACACCCGGTTACCTCAATTGTCGTTACCACACACACACCAGTTCCACAAGCTTCCTTGAACTGTCCAATATGCGTGAACCCCTCTCGATTAGCTAACAACCTTTACCATATCACAATTCTTCCATTAGCACAATGTACCAAATAACCAAACATCACAATTCGACCATATTAACCTAACCCAAGATTCCAACACCCTTTTCATGCATCAATAAGCTCTTAGGGATCACTCAAACACTACACAACCTCATATACTTCGGATTCCCAAGAGCCCTACCCAAAAACAACCTAGGGTTAAGCTCTAAACACACATAATCCCTTCAAAACTCACATCCAAGCAACAAGAATACCAAAACATGTTCCATTAACCTCAAATCACCCATTTCAATTGGTGGATTTCGCCCCAACTCGGAAATCCAACCTTACAACCAAAAACCCCAAAATTTTAACCGAAGAAAATGGAGAGGGAGGTGTTTAGAACACTTACCAACTTGAATCCAAGCTCTTGAGGTCCGAAAATCGCTCCTAGATGCCGAAAATGTTGAACCCTAGCACTGCTCCTCGGTCTCCTCCATTGATCCCTTCGTTTTCTTTCTTTCTTTCGCGTCCAACTGACCCGGGTTTAAACAAATTTCCCGAATCTCGCCAGGGCCTCAGCATACCTCGCCGCGGCTCCACCAGTTCATCCGGAACAATGCCACTGGAATGGTTCTCGCCACAGCAGCCCTGCTTCTAGCCGCAGCGTGGAGCTCTTCCAGACTCCACTTGAGCCTTCCTCCGTCCTATTTCCTCTGATGCTGAACACAAAACCAAGAAAAGTATCATGAGGGGCATTAAAACAATACCATCCAAACATTATTGCATCACATGCCACACAATACCTAATGATGCTTGTACAAGCAACCAGACAATAATAACCTACATGGCACAATCTTATATAAACTAAATTACAAACTACCAATTATACTTGAAATTCCTGAATGCGGAGAGGCCTACGACTCCTTGGTCTTCTCCGAACTAGTACCAAAGTCTTCACTTGAAATGTTAGTCATAGATGGAGGTGTGGGACAAAGTCTCAGTAATTGGGACAAACACAAACATATACTAATATCATCAATATCATGCATATATACAAATGATGTAGTATAATGTTGAATGCCATGGAATGCATGTCTCCCTTAACACAGCTAGAACTGTTAGCATCATCACAAGATATTTAAATTAGGTGATTCTCTTTCAATAGTCAGTGAAGACTGATTCTAGGATATCACCAAGTTCACCTCACACTAGTACACTTGGTCAAAGGTCACACTAATACTTAGATTGTGACTCTCCTTCCCTTAAATCATCTGAATTGGTGGTGATTTAGAGAAAGTGCAATATATTGTGTAACACCCCTCATGACTTTGTTTTGGCATGGTGTGAAGGACCGAAGGGAAATAGGACAGAGGAAGGTTCAAGTGGAGTCTGAAAGAGCTCCATGCCCCGGTGAGAAGCAGGGCAGCCGCGGTGAGAGCGTGTCTAGTGGCTCTTTCTAGCTGAAAACTGGTGGAGCCGCGGTGAGGTGTGTTGAGACCGCGGTGAGAATTGAGAATCTTGTTTAAACCGGAATCATTTCAGGTAATCAAGGAGTTCTGCTAGGGTTTGGAGTTTTCGGCCATTGTGAGTGATTTTCAGACTTTGGAAGCTTGGAATTAAGTTGGTAAGTGATTTCTACTCCTCCCTCTCCATTTTCTTCGGTTGGAATTTAGGGTTTTCCGGTTATAAGTTGGGATCTTCGGTTTCGGCCGAAATTCACCGATTGAAATGGATGAAATGGGGTTGAGGAAGTCTGTTTTAGTGTTCTTGTTGCTTGGATGTGAGTTTTGAAGAGTTTATGCATGATTTGAGCTTAACCCTAGGTTATTTTCGGTTTGGGCTCTTGGGAATCCGAAGTGTATGTGGTTGAGTAGTGTTTGAATGGTTCCTAGGAGCTTATTGATGCATGAAAGGGGGGTTGGAACCTTGGGTTAAGCTAAAGTAATTGAATTATGATGTTTGGTTATTGGTATATTGTGTTAATTAAGGAATTATGGTATTGTTAAGGTTGTTTGACTACTCGGAGAAGGCTAGTTGTGGGATTGGTGTTTAAGAAAGCTTGTGGAACTTGTGTGAATATGGTATTGACAACTTGAGGTAACCGGGTGTTTGTTTATATTGTATTGATTATATTATATGATAGTACATATATTTGTGTATATATGCATGTTTCTTTCATACCATGATATTGATGTGTTTGTGTGTACTGTTTTCTATATATCGTGGTATGCACATAGCTAGATGATGATTATGATGACTATGATGTTTATGATGATGATTGGAGATGATGATATTGACATGACATGACATGATGTATACATGACATTATGATATGATGATGATGATTATATGATGATACATGAGCATCACCACATGGCATTGTGAGATTATGATCTATGGTGGATTGGGTGGTGATGATGTGATGACGATATGATGTATGAGGATATATATATATATATGTGTGTGTGTGTGTGTGTTAGGGAGGACAAGGATAGATTATATATGTTAGGAAGGATAAGGATGGGATCCCTACCAGAGAGACATGCATTCCATTCATTTCACATTGCATTCACTGATTGTATGAGTTATATATGTATATATATGTGTGTGGTTGTTCCCGATTACTAAGACATGGTTTCACACCCCTATCCCATGAACTAACCTTTCAGGTGAAGGTTTTGTCACTAGTCCTAAGAAGCCGAGGGAGCAGTAGCTGACGTAGGAATACTAGGTCTATGTAGTGTGTGTAATTTGGATAATGTAACATGTGCCAAGTAGGATAGAAGGTTTTGTATCAAATGTATGACCTGGATAAAGATTGCTATGGATGAATGTATGTATGATTATATGTGGAAAAGGTGTTGTTTGTGGTATGCATGTGTTATGTATGATGAAAGATGTTTTTGGGTCTGGTTGGTGTGTTTTAGGGCCAGTAGGCCATTTTGTCGATTTGGGATTCAAAGGGGTCAAATCTCAGAGGAGTGGTTCCTTTGAGGTGAAGCCCCTTAGGACAAGTTGGTTTAGGGATTTTGGACCGGTGTGAATGGTCTTTGAGGGGCCATTTTCCTTTAGTGGCAATTGGAGGTTGTTGGTGGTGAGTTTTGGTCAATAAGTGGCCAAAATGGTGTCAGTGGTCTAAAATCTCCATACGGAGTTGGATTAAGGTGAAGTTAGTGTTTATGGATAGATTGGGACTAAATTGACTTGTAGGAGTTAGAATTAAGTCAATCGGATGTCGGAGCATAAAGCTATACGTGTCGGAAGTTCACTCCGATGTCAGACTTTTGCTAGTATAGAAACCAGCATGGGGCACCGCGGCGGCAATGGAGGCAGAAGAAAGTGAAAATAGGGGAGGCTAGAGCCACGGTGGTACTGTAGCGACCATGGCCCTAGCTTAGTTTTTGGTGTATTTCGATTCGTTTCCACTATTTTGAAGTTTTGGGAAGTTGTTTTGAGTTGTTTGGGTTGTGTTTGGTTGGATTTCGATGTTTTCAGTCAATTCTGGAGGTGTTTGGAGGTAAAGTGTTATATACTGCCACCTGGCTCTCCTGACTATAAGTGATGATTTAGTAGCAGGGATATTCTATCCTGTCACCATAGCATATCACATCATATCATATCATACAGTCCACTACCACCTGACTCTCCTAGCCATATGAGAAGATTTAGTGGCATAGATCTTTCGTATTATCATATAATTTATCATCATATCTCATCTCATCACCACCTCCCAATTTACCACATCACACTATAGTCATAGGGTGGTGATGTATATGTCATGCTAACATGCCTTTAATAATATATATTCATCATCATAATTATCATCATGGTTATGCTAGCATGCAATTATATGTGGATGCTCATATACAATATCACATTCATCATCATCATATACAAGTACCTCGTCTAGCCTAGTGCATACCAAGATATGTAAAAAAAATCTTACACATATACATAATGATATCATGATATGAACAGAGACATGCTCATATATATCAACATATAACATATATATCAAAAACACCCGATTACCTCATATTACCGACACCACGCATATAGGGGATTAGGCAAGCCTCTGGAGTACTCATCATGAACCATACGCTTCTAATTAGTCAATCAACCACTACATCATAATACATTTAATTAACATAATACCCATAACAACTAAAATCTACAATTTAGCCTTTCAAACTTAACCCAGAGTATCAACAACAAAGTTACACACTAATGAGCTTTAATTAATCATCCCCATCATAATCATCCTCACACCTTTCGGATTTCACACTCCTTTTATAATGTCTAACTTAGAGTTCCACTCAAACTCATCACAATCCCCTCAAAACTCATACCCAAAACATTCCTAACACTACATAACACTTCTATAACACCAAACCAAGTATTGTAATTGGTGGAAAATATAACCCAACCAAAATCCAACATACTTCCATGGATTTCAACCTAAAACCGAAGAGAAAAAAGAGGAAAGGAAAGGAAAGATCACTTACCAACCGAGATACAAGCTCCCAAAGTCCGAAAATCACCTCCAAGTGTCAGAAAACTGGAGCCCTAAGGAGCTCCTCTATTTCTCCCTCAGTTCCTCTCATTTTCGGCCAACTGAAATGACTTCTGATTTATAGAAATCTGGGGTCTGGCGTCATGGCGAGCAATAAGTTCACCATGACATGGAGCCCTTCTGTCCGAAAATCTATCCAATTTTTAGCTTGTTCATCACTGTGGCTCTATTCTGTCTCCTTTTTGTTCTTCTTTCATCTTGTTTCCTCTAGTCTGTACACATCACTGAGTATACTTCCCATTACATCCAGCCCAAGTATAGGATAGTGTAATAAGAGTTGTTATAATGAAGAAAGCCAAAGATATGAGAGTTAGCTTTCCTACTTTGAACCCTGACTTTGCTTATTTCTACTATTGGGAATAGAGACCAAATGATAGAAATGACCTTAATTATGAAATATCATTCCTCAAATACGTTTCATAGATTATGTACCACATTTTCTCATGAAACCTAGTACACATAAAACCTTACGACAAAGCTCTTCGCCTGAAGGAGCGTGTGCCGATTGATCAGACTATTGCAACATTTGGAGAGGTAAGTGATAACATCAGAGAATTGTATTTTGTCTGATTCTATTCTTGTATTCGTCGAATTTGTTCCATTTGACACTCATTTCATGGTTGTTCATCATTTTTTCTCACTAATTTCGCATTTATTTTCTAGTTGCTTCTAGTTCTGTGATCTTGTTCTATTTGGTTATGCAACCTTGTTTTATTTGGTTTTGTGATTTTCCATATCTGATTCTGATGTATTAACCGACACCAAATAGTTGTTGGGTAAGGGGCCTAAAGACTTCCGTAAGAAGAAGAAGTGAGGTCGACATGCATGGGATAGGATGAGTGATGGGTGGAGGAATTGATGGGAAAGAGAAAAAGGGAGGGGAGATGGGATCATGATCCTCTCAACTCTATGCGAAAAGTATATATATAATATATGCTTTGAGAATATAACTATAGTGATGTTAGTTACTTTCCACATTTTGACCCTTGTTTCCTAGACCAAAGAGGTATTAATCAATGTTCACATGACATATTGAGAAAAATGATAAGGCATAGTATTAGCTGGGATTAATTTGTGCTATATGTCTAAGATTAGGTGTGTATGATTGACAATTGCTTTATAAAATGCAGCAAATCAACCTAGAAATCCTAATCAAACAGACTTATTCAGAAATCTCCCAAAACATAATTACTTACTAAATAAACAAAAGTCATACATGTTGAAGGTGAGGAAATTAAAAAGTGACAACTAAATGGGAAGAGGAAAAAATTTGCTTGGGGGCAAAGGACATGATGTAGAGAAGGTGGGGAAAAAATGGAAAGTGACAAGAGGATGTATCTTGTATGTACGTGTAATTCAATGAACTTGACTATCAAGGTAGCTATATGACAGTGATTTTTCCTGAATTGGACAGCTTTTTTCTGTAATTTAGTTTAAAATATATCTATATGTAGTTCTGTAATTGTAATTCTGAATGTTAAAATATTTTAACAATGAGCTTTGGAGGGAAACATCAATCAATCATGCGTAATTCAATCACTGGGAATTGTAGAGAGATGGGATTTGGGGATCTTTTGGGCCCAAACTCAATAAAAATATATTTTACTAAAACAAATATAAGTATTCTATCTCTAGTCCTAATATGATAACTAGTTGTTCGAAGAGCAAAAAAATTGACACAAATATTGGATTAACTTTTATTTATAAAAAAAAAGTTGGATTACCTTTTGTCTTTGAACCAGTTAACACAAATCCTTTTTTCTCTTGCAAGATACCTGAGTGCATTGCAAATTTCCTGGTTTGGAGTTTTAACTTTCAGTTGCTTGGTAGAGGCTAAACAATCTTCAAGTTGATAATTAGTAGATGTCTCATTTTAAATGACTTTTCAGATACGTGAAGCCAACATCTCTCAATTGTCTTTTACGGTTGAGCTTGCTAAAGAATTTTATGGGAGGTTTGCATCTTTTGAACCTTGTGCTTGATGGTATAATGGATTTTTCTAGTTTCCTTCATCTCTTTGTATTATTGCACTCTAAAAATACTTCATTCCTTTTTTGTTGTGGCTATTAACTTGTTTGTAGAAGCATTTATCTTCTCTTAATAGATTTATATTACTATTTTTTTTTTCAAATTAAGAGAGGATTCAACTTCAAAATGAGTGTTACGTGTTAATGTCGGTAGGCATATACATGTGAATGAAGGAGTGGAAGAAGAGACAAGAAGGTCATAGTTAAGTAGGTGGGACCATTACTTTTGTGGCAATATTGATTAGGGATCTTTATACTATTTAGCTTTTACGCCTCACCCCTCACCAAAACCCAATCATATCATTATTAAGGATATAAATATTTGGTTAATATGTGTGTGTTCTCTATGCTGATAATGACTGGATTATATATATATATAAAGCAAATAGGATATAAGCAATGATAGTATATATTCCTCCTACCAATGATTCTTGGATGATTCCAAAATATCAATGATTAAACTTTAAGAAAAGTGATTTTGTCCAAATATAGGAGCTTGGATAGATTGTTTTCATAGGTGTCCAAGAAGCCTAATCCTAGTCTAACCATTGATGTCCTGTTCAAGACATTATTTTAGTCACCGACAGTTAGACTCGGCAAACCAAGTGTTACTATCAATGGCCCATAGAATAGATGGTGAAATATTCCTTAGGGACTTAGTGTTTGGCTGATTATTCCATAATACATAATATATATAAGATCACCAGTGTCAGCTATAAGGTCTAAGTAATTTGCAACATAGATGCTTTGGTAAGATATTACACCATTATTAAACTTTTACCATATAGGAACAAACATCTTACTAGCTAAATGAAGTTTGATGTGCATTATGCAAAGTCAACAACATGAATCAAAGTAAAATCGCTCATTATATTATTTGATCTTTTATCTCTAATCAATAAGACAGATTGGGTATGGTTGGCTTTCTTTGTGAAGGGATCCTATCACATGTGTTGTAAAGGGTCTTCAAAAGGGAATGTTGTTGGGATTGTGTATGATTATTATATCTTTAACATTGTGTTGTTGTGGTTCCTATTTGTTAATATTCATGCACTTTTTTCTCATAAGAAAAAGAAAAGATTCTACACCTGTCTTTTATATGAGCTGAACCATTAACATAGTAGCTTTGCTAGTGAAAACTACAGTTATGGATGAAGAGAGTGAAGAACTTGCATTTGTTAATATGATGCTTTGTTGGATAATGATTGTTCTGGCTATTTGCAAAACCTTTATGAACATGATGGCTTGTGTTGCTATGTTTAGCACTAGGCGACTAGGTGATCGCAGTTACACTCTTGATTTTCATGCTAAAAGAAGACATCTTCGAGAGTTGGTGTATATCAATGATATCACTTGTTTCAACCAAATTATGATGTATAAAGCTACCTTTAATAAGTTTTGTGGCATGTTAGATATGATAGGTGGTCTTAAACCAACCAGACATATCTTAGTAGATGAGCAAGTAGCAATTTTCTTGCATATACTTGCTCATCATGTGAAAAATAGAGTAATCCAATTTGAGTTTGGGAGGTCTGGGGAAATCATTAGTCGTTATTTTCGCATAATCCTAAAAGCAATGATGCAGATTCAAGGGAAGTTCTTTAAAACACCTGAACCTATCCCTGAAGATTCAAATGATGAGAGATGGACGTGGTTTAAGGTATAAATATTAGCTGTATTTTTTTTAATGGCTATATATTGGTTAACCCATCTTTACTTTCCATATAGGGATGCCTTAGAGCATTGGATGATACCCATATAAGGGTTCAAGTACCTAAATAAGTAAAGCCTAGGTACCGAAATAGAAAGGATGACTTAACCACGAATCTTCTTGATGCATGCTCACCCGATGGTCAATTTATATTTGTGTTTCCGAGGTGGGAAGGTTCTACAGCTGATGGAAGAGTGTTATGTAATGCAATTACTAGACCAAATGGTTTCAATGTGCCTCAAGGTACAATTTAATTGTAATTGGTGTTTTCTAAGTCAATAGGTCGTTAGAAGGTTTTAGAAATAGTAACATGTTTGATGCATGCAATTATTACTTGGTAGATGCGAGTTATACACATTGTGAAGGCTTCCTAGCCCCATATAGAGGACAACGGTATTTCCTTAGCGAGTGGTGAAAGGGACGACATCCCCAAATACCACATGAGTGTTTTAATATGTGACACTCATTGGCAAGGAATGTGATTGAAAGGTGTTTTCGGTATCTTAAAGTTGAGATGGGCAATATTAAAGAGTCTATCATACTATCTTGTGCGCACAAAAAATAAGTACATTATGGCTTGTTACCTACTACATAATTTCTTTATGCAAGACAATATGTCTGACCCCATGGAAGCCGAGTTTGATGCACTTGAACAACCAAACCCCTATTTAGAATTCAATCCCATTGCCACCATGGAGACTTCAAATGCTTGGAGTGCATTTAGGGAAAATTTGGTTAATAAAATGTTTGATGCATTTAGGGCTTAGAGGGTTAATAGATAGATGTTCAATGAATGTTTGTTTGGTACTTACTGAGTATATTTTATAGCTTGAAGATGTATTGGTTGACTATTGGATATGACATTGTGGAATGATGACTTAAAGTTGGATGATTGTTGTTTAATGTAGTCGAGTTTTATATAAAAATGTTTGCATGAATTTTTTTGTATTATATGTGATTGATATGACATTTTTTGCCTTATAATATTCTGTTTATGCAAAATGGTTAATAGAATGGACCAACAAGAGTAGGAAAAGGGAGGCAAGCATGTTTGGACAGTTGTTGAAAATGAAATGCTTGTGGATTGTTTGGTTCAACTAAAGACGAAGGGTAAGTATATTGCTGACACTGGATTTAGTGGTGGATATATTAAGAAGTTGGAGGAAATGCTGAAGGAAAAATCTCCTGAATGTGGACTGAAAGCAAACCCTCACATTATGTCTAGGTTGAAGACCTTGAAAGCAAACTGTCACATTATACCCTTAAGCTATTTTTTGATTAGTCATATTTAGATAGTATTTGATGTCGATATAACTTTGTTATTGGATATTTGCTAAACATACTGTGTCAAGTGGAATGGCAAGACACATAACTTGTTTATTGTGTTTATTTTGCATATCAAATTTTAGTATAGTAGCATTTGATTGTGCCGTGCTTAGGTGAAATTAGGATATCATTTGACTATATTTCATAGCTCAATTCACGATTTTTTTTTAAATGGGACTTATTATAGATTAGATTATAAAAGGGATTTAAGGGTTTGGATATGCTTGTTGAATGAGTTGGCTGGACTTATTATAGATTATATATATATATGTTAAAATATTGAATATTGATATTTTATTGATATGCTATTGATGAATATTGATAATTGTTTTAAAACTTTTCATTTGTAATTGAAAAAAAAAATTACTCTTGGGAGAGCTTTCACTTTCATGTAGTTTAATTGGGTTCAAATTGAATTAATTGAAGTTCAATATGATTTTTAGAAACAAGTCGATACATTTTTAATAGTATTCTATTTAATGGAAACTTAAAAATGTATAAAAATTTTTGAAGTTATAATTATTGCAAATATTTCTTAAATTTGATAAAATGAATAAAATCCACCTAGATAATAATAATTTATTTTTTAGATAAATTGTGAACTTTAAATGTGATTTGTTATTGTTAGAAAATGAAAGAGAAGAGGATTGAGGAAGAGGGAGAAAAGAAAATAATAATTAGTGGCGATTGAAAATTTTTCATCAGTTCCTACAAATTATTTACTATAATTTTTCCTATATATTTTTTTTCTCTAAAAATATTTAATTTAAAAAATTTTAAATAAAAAATAATAAGAATTGAAATATAAGTAAAGTTTCCTTCTACTTTTTATACTACAATTTGTGCTTAGATACTTTTATTTAATAAAAATAAAAATATGTAAAAGCTTAAAATTTAAGGTTATTATTTGAAGAAAAAAAATTAAGTCACTCGTTTGTAACTAAGAAAAAGAAAAAAAAACAGGTCACATTACAAACACAGCATTGGAGTAATTGATGTTAGGCTAAATTTTTACTTAGGGGCAATTCCGACTTTTTGCACATTATTCACATCCCATTCCATCATTTTCTTATGTCTAATCAAACAAATTTAAGTTGTTATCCATATATTTCCCATGGTGAACCAAAAGATAAAATTTTATTCTATTTTATTTCTAACCATTTCATTTGAATCCATTCCTAATGATTCTGCAAACCAAACGGCCTGAAGTACCCCGTCGTTTCCAATGCATTTTGGCTCCCAAATAATATACTATTTATATATAATGCAACAAAGAAATGACTTGACGCGTTAATATAAATTGAGGAATGGCCAAAATGTATTTGCTCTGGCGCATGACATGATATTATGGCCAAAACGCATGACTCCGTTCAAATTTCAAATTTAATTCAAGGAATGATCATTATTCATTATATCAATAATGAATGGACAATAAATTGATGAATGGCTGTGGATGGGGAAAAATTTTGGGTGACATTTACTCTTTTCTTATATGAAACTAGCTAATGACCCGTGCGTTGCACGGGCTATTCTTACTAATTCACCATCCCATACTTTCAAGAAGAATCAATGGTGAAAAAATGGGAGAGGGATGCCAATTTATGGAATTGCATGTTGTATGTTGCCAAATATTGTAAAGGAGAAAAAAAAAGATTAATATGTTCTAACGATCAATAAACAAACATTAATAATTGTATAGTTTTATATATATATATATATGAATGAATTGGTTATACTAAATTATTGAAAATTTCCCTATAAACTATATTAGATGTTTTGTCCGTAGGGTTACCATCTGCATCAAGAATTAACATCTTCAATCCTTGTTTACTTCGCACACGAGACACAGCAACATAAAGTTGACCATGTGTGAAGACTAGTCTCGGCAAATATAATCCAACACTAACCAAGCTCTGGCCCTGACTTTTGTTAATGGTCATTGCAAATGACAACATGATCGGAAACTGTCTTCAGCGAAGTGTGAATGGAAGTCTAGAGTCAGATGGAGACATGTCAATTCTTGGAATATATACCTTCATCCCAGCATTTGATCCTGACATCATTTGTGCTTCTAATACATGCTTTTCAATCTGAGTCACTATTAGACGTGTTCCATTACAAAGACCAAGTGATTTATCAATATTTCTCAATAGCATAATAGGAGCACCAACTTTAAGTTTCAAAGCATGATTTGGCAGACCAGACATAGAAATTAAGTTTAAGAACTCTATAGAATATAGATCATCCATTGATTCCACTATCCCATCTTGTTTGCTCACGCTATCAGAACTCAGGTACAATATCTCATCACCAGGAATCATGGATAACATGTACTCATTAACCTCATCTACTACATTAAGTGTAGGTGCCAATATTGCTTTATCTCAAAAATAAGATAAATCACCAAAAGAATCAATGAAATCTGGATATGTGGAGTCAACTATACACTTGATAGGGTCACATGAGCACCACAAAAGGAGATCATGTGGAATTGTGATTTCTGCCTCTCCTTCAATGTCAGCTGTAATTGTTCCATCGCCTATGGAAATGATCCACTCGGCAAATTCATTCAACTCCTCATTTTGTTCATGTGAATTTGTTGGTAGTAGCCTCATGTTGGTAGTAGACTCCGTTCAAATTTCAAATTTAATTCAAGGAATGATCATTATTCATTATATCAATAATGAATGGAAAATAAATTGATGAATGGCTGTGGATGGGGAAAAATTTTGGGTGACATTTACTCTTTTCTTATATGAAATGGCATATGTTAAAAAATAAAGAGAAATCTTAAATCAAGAAAAATGATTTACAATAAAAAAATTTTGGCATCTAATCTAAAAAGTAAATGAAAAACTAACTATTTGTTATTAAAAAGTTCAATACTTCTACAATATTTATTGATTTATTATATTTAAGTATATTATTAATATTATATTATTACCTTTAGTTAATTAAATGACGCATCTTTTTAATTATGGGTGCTCAGAGGTAAGGTAGAACTATGTTAATAGTCAATTCAATATCTGGTTTTTAAATTGAGAAATTAAAAAAAAATAAAAAAAATCATTCATCCTCTGCTCACTAGTTTAACTGCTAAGAAATTAAAAAAAAGTAAACTCTGCACAACTACCCACCTTCACGAGAGGAGATACACACTGACCCGCGCATGGGGTGGGTTAACACTTCTAGTTGTCATTAATAAATTATGTTATTTCCGAACATAGTAAAACCCTAGATGCTTTCTCAAACTGTATTTAAAAAAAAAGAAAAAAAATTGAAAGCTCCTAGATATATCTCAATATCTATGAAAAGTGAGTGTATTACTGGAGGTATATAAGTTAGGAGGCAGAAGTTTTAAACTATTACTCATATTACTCGTATTAGGTGGTTTTATTTAGTCTACTAAACTCAATTAGTCGAGAGAAAAAAACTCTAATTAAAGAACCTTAAAATTTTTTAATTAAGTGAATTGAAAAATGGTGAGTAGTAGAGAAGAAAAATGGGATTAATATATAAACGCATATTTAAAAAAATTTAATCATGCATTAGATAATAGTATTAGTATTATTTCAATATTACTTTAAAACTCCATGAGAAGATATTAACTTTAAAATTTGGGATGATGTATCACTCGTTGGTAGAAAACTATATTATTTATAACTCAGAAACAAGGTTTTTTTGAGAAGATATTAACTTTAAAATTTGGGATGACATATCACTCGTTAGTAGAAAACTATATTATTTATAACTCAAAAACAAGGTTTTTTTTTAATCACATGCAACTTTGCTTTTAATTTTTAAATATCTTTTCATATATTTTAGTATATCTTAAATATTAAACAGATAAGTAAATTTTCAATAAACTCAAACTATTATATTTCCAGTGCATCGAAAATTTTTTAAAAAAATCTAGCTCGAAAAATAAGTAATAATATCTTCCCAGATTGAAAGCTTTTCGAATTAGTTGTTATAAAATGATAAGGAGTGGCAGTGGTGGATAGTTTGAAATTTCGGGGAATTATCATTGGAGCTTACTTTCTCTAGTCTAAAATATAAAGAATTTTTTAAAATTTTTTTTAATTTATAATATAAGATTTCATGTAATATTTAATAATAGTATATCTTTTTTATCTTTATTCATTAATAACCAATCTCATAATTTATAATAAAAAATAATTAAAATAATTTTAATTATTAATAATTAATAAGAATAAAAATAAAATGTTAAATTTTTTTAAAAAAATTAACAAATATAACTAATTTTTTTTGAACATGTATAAAATAATTAAAAATTTTTTATATTTTGAATCAGAAAATTAACAGAGCAGTAGCCATTGAGGGCACGACCGTAAATACAGGACAGACTGAGGTCATTTCTATTCAAAGGCATCAGCTGTCTCTTAGAGTTAGTGGAACGACAACGTATATCCTACACGCAATCAGGCGTGAATTACAAGAAACGCATAGCAGCCATTTGGAATTCGGAGAAACGCACTGACCGTCTGACGCGCAGAAATGCTCTACTTCTATTTATAAGTTTTTATTTTAAAAATTTACTTATTTTTATTTATAAGATATTTTATTATTATTTTATTTAATTTTTTTAATTTTTTATTTAATAAATTTTTTATCTTATAAATTATTATATTTTTAATTAATAAAAATAAAATTAAAAATATAATTATATTTTTATAAATTTAAAAATATAATTATATTTTTTAATATTCATCTAATAAAAATAATACTTTACAAATAAGACTGTGAAAATATCTGCTAAGTGTCTTCACTCATCCTCTTTCTTTTTTTTTAAATTAAAAAAAAAAAAGGATGAGAGATGCAGAAACATGGGAGCCACGCCCCGAAGTGGCTTCCTTTCCGAACATAGTAAAACCCTAGATGCTTTCTCAAACTGCATTTAAAGGTGAAAAAAAGGCAAAAAATTGAAAGCCCCCAGATATGCGAGGAGGCGTCGTCGAGGTGGGTCCTAGGGTGGACTGTGTCTTGCTGCATGTGCGTGTATAAAATAGACAGAGAAATGCCATCCATTATCAGACATTGAACACAGAACTCAGACACATCTCTAGCACACGAGGTTGGTGAGAGAGCTAGCTAGTGAGGATGAATCATCCCCCTACCGTGCGACGCATCTCTGAATGCTTCATCAAACCACCCCTCCCACTTCATGATTCCAACCCCATCTGTTATCTAAATCCCTGGGATCTTGCTATGTTGTCTGTTCACTACATCCAGAAAGGTCTCCTCTTTCACAAGCCTCCTCCCTCTACACTTAATCATCCACAACTTTTCATCGACACACTTCTGAGCCGCCTCAAGCACTCTCTTTCTCTTACCCTCCTCCATTTCTACCCCCTCGCTGGCCGCCTCGTCACTGCACGTGCTCCCTCCTACTCCATCTCGGTTGATTGTCAATACGGTGAGGGAGCTAGATTTATCTATGCCACTTTAGACACGACCGTATCCGACATCCTCTCCCCCCTCCATGTGCCCTCCGTTGTCCAATCATTCTTTGACCATGACAGAGCTGTCAACCACGATGGTCATACCTTACCTTTGTTGTCCGTTCAGGTCACCAAGTTAATAGACGGCGTCTTCATTGGCTGTTCAATGAACCATTGCCTCGCCGACGGCACTTCCTATTGGAAATTCTGGAAAGCCTGGTCGGAAATCTTCCGAGCACAGGAAGGTTATAAATATGATATTGATGATGTTCGTATTCCCATCTCACTCTCACACCCACCGATTCACAATCGCTGGTTCCCGGAGGGTTGTGGTCCCCTAATCAGTCTTCCCTTCAAACATCACGACGAGTTCATAAGCAGATTCGAAGCACCCCCTCTTAGAGAGAGAATATTCCATTTCACGGCTGAGTCCATTGCGAAACTAAAAGCGAAAGCCAACCGGGAGTCCAGCACCACCAGAATATCGTCCTTTCAATCATTATCAGCACTCGTATGGAGGTGCATAACACGCGCACGCGGTCTCCCCCATGATCAGAAAACAAGATGCAAGTTGGCGGCTAATAATAGATCAAGAATGGAACCTCCTCTACCGGAGGAGCACTTCGGGAACTCGATCCACGTGGTGACTGCTGAAACTACGACGAAGGAGTTGCTAGAGGGCGACCTTGGATGGGCGGCGTGGAAGATACATGTGGCTGTGGTGAACCATGACGATAAAACGGTGCGTGAGTTTGTGAAGAAGTGGCTGGAGAGTCCGATGGTGTATCAATTTAGTCGGCTTTATGATCCTTGCACTGTCATGATGGGGAGCTCACCCAGATTCAAAATATATGAGAATGAATTTGGAATGGGGAAAGCGGTGGCTGTTCGAAGTGGGTATGCGAACAAATTTAACGGCAAAGTGACGTCGTATTCGGGTTGCGAAGGAGGAGGAAGCATAGATTTGGAAGTGTGCCTTCCCCCCGATTTCATGAAGGCGCTCGAATCCGATGAGGAGTTCATGAATTCTGTATCTTTGTAATTTGTCTTCACCCTGTTTCCATGTTCGCCGATGGAGCACTGACGCGCTTTGATAGTATTACTCGTGCACTATGCACTTCAGGTTCCAAGGAAAACATTTAGAATAATGTCTACGCGTCATTTGGATTAAAATATTAAAATTTGAACATGGAATATCAAAATTCTTAGGGCCCATTTCATTTTCATTTTCAGTTGATAGAAAATAAGTTTTAATAGAAATGGTTTGGTAACGTGATAAAAATTGGTTTGGACTTAATGAGTTTATGTTTGGAAGGTTTATTTAAAAATTAATTTTAACAAAACTCCTAATTTTTCTTTAAATTGATCTTAAATTCTATCTTATGATTAATTTAATTTACTTGAACTAAAATTTAATCTGTATTTATTTAATTGAGAACATAATATATCTGATATAATATTTTTTTATAGGTCATGATCTATAAAAATTAAAATTTTAAAGGGATATTTTGATCAATAAATAGAAAAAATTTTATAAAAATTTTATTTTCTTAACTTTTTTATTTTTTCTCATTTTTATTGATTTATTTTTATCTGACTTTAAAATAAATATCAGTAAAAAAAATAAAGAAGCATATGGAAAAGCAACATTTAAACCGCATCTTCCCAAAAATCGTTTTCTGCGTAAAATCAGTTTTAAACAGAAAAGTAAAAATCAAACAAACACACCCAAAACTCTATCAAACTTATTTTTACCTCCAAACCACTTTTGTAACTAAATACAGCATTATTCTACACGTAATTTGCATGTATTTTGACTTTTGAGCATATCTTGGAAAAACGGACACAAAATAAAAAGTATGTGGCGTGCAAGTCCTACCGAATCCAATTTTCTTAATATATGCTCTGACTGAAGGAATTAATTAGAGTTTGAGACCGATGTATTTATACTAAACGATATTGTCTAATATAATTAATCAGTTTGAAGAATATGATGAAAATTAATGAAGCATTAATTATCATGTTTCCAATAATTAAAAACTATATCAGCTCTTAGACAAGCATACTCGTATTATTTTCTTGTGTGGGTGAACGTGTTTATTGGTTTTCTTGCCAGTTAGTTTGTGTTATATTTGGTCAATCATTGTTTAGATACAGAGGAAAGAAAATAAACCTGCCATGAAATTATTATTCTGTAATTTTGAAAATCCATAAGCCTCCTATTGGCAATTTTTTTGGGCAAAACCTCATGGGCTTAATAAAACAAAAAAAAAAGCTGTTTTTTCCTTACTCCGTCTGATTTGAGGAATTTTGAAGAAAAAAACAGAGGAGGAAAAATTTTTCATCCTATTTTTTCTCTCAAACCAAATAAGGAGAGGAAATATTTTTCTTCTCGTCCTTAAATTGAAAGGAGAGGAAGGGACAGAAATGAAAATATTTATTTTTTATTATTTAATTTAAAAAAAATAAGATTAAAAATTTTCTCTTTCCTCACTTTCAAAATTCCTCGAACCAAATGGAGCTAAGAGTCAACCAAATTGGGAAAGATGATGAAGGTGTATTAACTTAATTCATCTTAACTGGATGTTAATGGGCTGTCGTCTCATCCTGCCGTTACAAATGCATCAGGGCTCCGTTATTCTTCGTTTATTTTAACAATGAAGACATGTTATAGGAATATCTTACAAAAAAATTTAGTATTCTCTCTCATTCTTAATATAAGTCATTTCTAACTAACTTATTAAAATTAAAAAAAATTTATTATATTATTAAAATTATCTTAAAATTAATATATTTTTCATTTTTATTCTTTAATAAATACTACAAATTTAAATAATTTATATTCTTTCTCATAATTAAATAAGGATATTTTGAAAATAAAGTAATTAATATTTTAAAAACTCATAAAAAGTAACTTATATTTAAGATTATAAAAAATTTTTAGAATATGACTAATAAAAAAGACGGGTGGAAGTAGGTTTCCTCTCTTTTTGAGGTGCTTAATATTGTTTTTCTCTTACGTTTTCGTTTGAGGCCGTTAAAATTGTTGAAATAGGTAAAAGTATTCAATGATTCAGTCGATAACTTGATGGGCCAGTGTTGCTGGACTGGGGAGATGGGCTTTAAGTTGCATGAGTTATTGTGAAGGTCAGTGGGGCTACTGTACGCAGGGGTGTGTATTTGTTTTTTTTTTATTTGGTTGTGTTTAAAAACTGAATAAATCGAAAACTGAAGTAATAATAAAAAATAATCAAACAGAATCGATTCAAATCAAAGTAATATTTCAATTAAATTTATTTTTTGTAATTCATTTTCAATCTTTAATTAAAATAAAATGCCAAAAATTGTAAAACAAATATTCAAAAGCTTTCAAAACATTAAAAAATATACAAACACCTGCAGAACATTTTAAAAAAATTACAATTATACAAATTCAAATATTTTATGAAAAAAAGATACTCGTACATGTCTTTAATTAAATTCGAATGCTAAAGGATCCATTTTTTTAATTTACTATTAATGAAAATCTTATCTATAAATCTAGGAGCTTCTTCATTATGAATGATAAAATTCATGTCGGGAACACAAAAAGGGTAGCGTTTTAATTTGCAACTAATTTTTGGACACCATTCATCATCCATTTATCTTGTTTCCTCCACGTTTGTCTTCCTTTTCCTCGTTAACGTGCCTACATCTTTCCTTAATCTCCTACTGCTCTGTCGTCTAAAGTAAGACAAAACTTAATTATTACTCCCTCCATTCTATATAGTGTACTGTTAACATGAAAATATAGTGTATTATGCGTGTTCATTATTATTTTTTATTGTTTTTCTAGTGTTATTCATAATAAGTAAGTTTATATATTCTACAGTTACCAATGCATTTAATGAAAATTCTTTAATTGTTTGGTCAAACTATAAATGAATGAAGGAGAGTTTCGTCCAAAAGCTTCACTCTTCACAATTGTGAATGACTCATGAGAACTTGAAAAAAAGAATGAATGAGACAATGGCTATAATTTATTAATGTATGAAGTATTATTAAATAAGGGTAATTTAGGAAATAATGGAAAAAAATTTCGGTTACTAATTATTGTCTTGGTACGTGTGTGTGGTAGTTAAAAATGTATTATAAACTGGAATGAAGGAAGTATTACCCTTTAATAATTTTTTTTAAAATAATTAGTGTGAAACTTTTTAACTTTTTATTTAATTTTGCTTATGATTTGACTTTTTTTATTCCTTGAAGAATTACTTTCATTGATAATATTCAGGCATAAAATTATACTGTATTCTGTCGGCATAATGGAGTATCTAACTGTCAATCACATAACGAACATTTTTTATCACCCAAAATATATTTAATTATTTTTGTTATAGCTGCGAGTGTGTGTGTGTGTGTCTCACTCTTTTTCTGGCTAAATTGGGCAGCCACATAACTGTTAGGAATTGTGATATATATATATATATATATATGTTAGAAACACTTCCCTATTCTTTTTTTTTATTATTCATTTAGAAGAAACGAATTTTTTTTCTTAGTTTGAAAATTTGATTGCCTGTTAGATTAATAATGAAAAGATACTCTTGTCTCAAGTACCTAATTAATAGTCATATTATATATTTCCTATGTTTCTTAATATAAGAGATAATTGAGAAAGTTTTCATGTTTTAAAATATAAAGAACACTGGAATTTAGGATTTGTCTGGTGTATTTAATAATTTTTTTCTAAAAATATCCATAATTTAGATGACATTTTTTCAATACAATTCATTTATATTAATTGTATAATATAAAAATTATTAATATTAAATGATGATATTTTTGGAAACTATTTCATATTTCATATAAATTTGTTAATTTTCTTGATCTAAGTAATTTTACCCTTTGTTCATAATATTAAAGAATGAAGGAAGTATTTTTTTTTTTTTGGTGGGAAAATTGAGTCCAATAGGGCTAGAACAACCCAAACAACAAAAATCACTACCCGAAGGATAAGGTGACACCTTATAAAAAAAAGAATACATTAATTCAACATAACATTGAGGAATCTTAGTCCAATTTTACTCCTTTGATGGTGAGTTTGGTTGGCTTTAAGGTAGAGGTAGACAACTTAGGAGTTTTTATGTCTGATAAGCTGATATCATCCACCTCCTTTGTGGCTCTCTTGCGGGTTAACGTTCTCTTTCCCTTGTCTTCTATGGCTCCAGAAATCTGGGATTGCGAAATTTTAATGATGTCATTAGAATTTCAACATGTAACCCTAATTCTAACATTTGAATAATTATTATTATGGTCTCTCTCATAGATTTAAGATCTGTGAATAAGCTTTACCTTGGAATTGAACCGAGTACGATGCTGGGGCGAACGTTGATATTTTTGGCACGGCACTGGATCACAGTTAAGCTCGAAAATCCTGTAGGATTGTTGCGCCTGGCTAATCTCATTATCAGTTGTGAGGATTGTGTTTCAGTGAATCGATGGGTCATCTTCATCTTCATTGGGGAAGATGTGGCACTGCATGTGGTTTAAACCTAATATGTTTATTGAAAGATACTCCTACGTAAATAGTAAAGTGTAGATTATTACCTGCGGATCAGTTCCTTAACCTCAGGAATATTATGATCGATGAACACGTACGCACCAATAAGGATATCTGTTCTTGGTTCCCTACTGAGAATATCTGAGATGGGGACGAAAACAATGGGAAAGAAACAAAATATCTTATATAGTACTCCATATGTCTAAAAATTCTTTACATTGGGTCATCTTGGCTTATTTAACTGCTTGTTTCATTTTAAGATATTTTGATTTTAATTTTAATGTTGATAAAAAAAACTCTTATTTCGTTTTTTTTAATATAATTTTTTAAATTTTCTCTCATGTATAATGACTTTTACATTTTAATCTATCACATATAAATATTTTTTTAATTTAATTTTTTACAAATGAAATTATAATAAATAATATTTTTATTATAAAATAAATGGATATGATGATGAGTACTACCCCGATCCTAAATATAAGATTTTTTACCTTTGGTCTTAAATAAGATTATTTTTAAAATATGATATAGTATTTATTACACATTTTTTAAAAAATATCCTTATTTAATTTATTCTAAAGAAAGAGAAAAATTAAATAAGGGTGCTTTAAAAAAATATCTTAATTTTTGAAAAAATAAAATAATTAACGAACTCCCATAATTAATTCGTGTGACTCAGTTGGAAGGGTATTATATTGCTAATTTAATTTACAATAATATTGTTAATAATTCATTTTATGATAAATTTTAAAATATTATCTATAAAAAATTATAATAAAAGATTCGAGAAATCAAATGAAAAATTAATTCTTTAAAAATAATTTAAATTTTAAATCAAAATATAATAATACAGTATATGCAAAATTATTAAAAAATGACTTAAGAATATATGCCTGTACCTAATCTCGGGTTGAACGGTCCCGATATAATTTTATTTCATTATTATATTTTAATATATTTTTATTTTAGTTGATATAAAATATAAAATTAAGATAATTTTATAATTATTATCGTTTTAAAAAATTGATATCATTATTTAAAAAATTGAAATTAAAACTATCAATCTGTTTTGTTTAGTTTCATAAATTCAATTAAAAAAATTGCAAATTTAAATCTTCCAAATTTAGATTTGGACGATCTGGCTCTGGAATCCGTGCGATAAGAGTATCAAATGGGATTTTTCCATTTATTGGTAAATCCCTGCGGTGTTGAAAAATCACAAATGATGGACCTGTTTTGCCAGACTGCAAGAACTGTGCAGTGATTTTCATCTTTGAGCCTATAGATATTCTGAATTATTTTATTTGGCTAGTAGGTCTATAGATGCATAACCCAAAACTTATATATTTTTTCCTCATCCTGTTTCTTTTCTCTTTAATTTTTTTTTTTTGCCTTTGACCCCATCTAATTTTAAATATAAAAATAATAAATTTTACACCTATCAATATTATTAATTAAAATTAGATATTTTTATTTAATTTATAGTAAAACATATCTTTTTCAATACTTTCAAAATGAGATTTTAAGTTTAAATTTTGTTAATAAAAAACATCACGTTAGAACAACTTCTCTCATTTGGGTCTGATAATACTTAAATTTGAATTTGTCAGATAAATATATAAATGTTCTTTCAAAGTTACTCTCAATTAATGATCCATTTTTTTATACCAAATCAATCAATGATTATTAAAAAATATAACTTTTACCGAGTTAATGAAAAATAATATTGAAATATTTCATTTATTGCAAATTTTAGATCATTATTTTATTTTTTTTTCAGGCTTTAAAACCCTTATTTTATTCTATATTTAAAACATTACCATATTACAAGGCTTGGCAAATTATAATTTATTTTTTTGGTGGCAACAAATTATATAATTTATTTTGAAATGGGAAATGCACCCCCAAAAAGTCTGCACGTAATTCTAGTTTATTATTAGAGAAAATTAAAGTTTTATGCATGCCATTGAAATTTATTACAGTTTAATGCATCAGCTAGACACAATTACATTTACGGATGTAGGCTCTCCCTTTCTTTAAATTGTCAAGTACATATATCAATTTTCCCTTATTAAGAAAAAGAGAGAGACATAGAAGGACTGAAATTTGAATAAAAAAGAAAAGAAAGAGGCGAAGGAAAACGCCCTCGAACGAAGAAGGAAAAAGATCGTTGAAGACAGAGAAGGAAGACCAGGCTTTGCACGGCTTAAGTTCGGTGGTGGCCAGCGAACTTGTGTGTTGGAAACTAAAGCTTTGCTTCGTTGAAATTCTGATCTGGGATTCAAACCTTAACTCAAATCGGTTATATAGTATATATATAACATTCATTCCCTTCCAATAGCTGTAAAAAATCTAAAGTGAAAGAATAAAAGACAGGGAAGACATGCATACCGATCGAGAATGTATTCTTTCACACAGAGATAATAAAGAATTCTAGGCAGTAAAAACAAAATCATTCGGACTTTGTTTACTGGTTCACCATAGATATACTCAAGAAGGAAAATTGAGAGGAAGAGTGAGAGCGTTTTTCAAGAGAAGAAGAGAGAGAAAAACTCACAGAGAATAGAGCGTTACTCGATTGAAGAGCGCTTTTATGAAACTGATGCTGTTCTCTTTTTTTCATGCACACACACGATCACTTGAAACTCTCGCGCGTGCGATGTGAGGGAGTGGTTAACATTAACAGTTCCCTCCCTCTCTTCTTAAAATAATAAATAAAAGAAAATTATTTATTTTATTTGGGCTTGTGCCCTTTTAAATAAAATTATTTAAAATAATAAATAATAAATAACATTAACCGTTCCCACTCATACTTGATGGGTTAACCTCTTACATTTCTTTTTTTCCATTTCATACTAAGTGTTCTACCGTAACCGCATGGGCATGACTTCTATAATTAGGTATTTTTATACTAGAAATCCTTTTCAAAGATCAGTATAGAATTACACTTTCATCCATACCAAATCTAATCCCTCATAAGTTTTTATATAAACTTAGATTACCTAACTCTTGTATACTTACTGTCTATGCTTAAGATGTTAACATCATAACTTCTTAACAGACATGTCTTAGACACCAGTATAAGTGTGTATATATTCAGATAATCTTCCTTTCGTCCATATTTCATTTCAATATGAAACAATTACTTTCTTAGCATAAGACCTTTTGATCGAATTTATCATGACCATTAGATATATGCTAAAGTGGCTAACATTGAATCATTTTCCATGAAAATGTCAAGGTCATAAGGACATTAATGAGAGGATTTATTCCTCTCTGGGACTCACACAGTAATGAAGCGAGCATCTATTAACTTACTTCCCATTTACGGTTTTAAAACACATGCAGTATGAAATGCATGCTACGATGTTACTCTTATCACATAAGAGCATATGTCGATTTTGTTTTTGTTGTCAACACCGTACAGATTTAGGTTCAGACACACACAGTGTCTAACCCGAATTCTACCAATGCTTCCACTTATCATAACATCTTTGTTGGAGAATTCTCATCTGGTTACATGTATTATGGATTGTAGGTATCCATAATTCAATCCAAAATTTATATTTATTGGATCTCATCCCGACCTATTCTCTTTTTTTGTCGGGGTGACTTATTTTGTATTGTTTAACTGTCATATCTTCCCTCTTGCAGATTTACCAGTTAATACAAAAGATGTCTCATCTTTGCCCACTCTCCATGAGTGTCAAAGGCAGTTGCTCGTGTGAGAAAGCTAACCTTATCAACATGTACAACATACTAGACATTGTATATTTTTCAGAAGTATATGTACTCAAATTACTCAATTATAGAAAAATACACTTAATTTTATTCATATAATTGATCATTACAGAGATTTGTATTACATCATATCCTACGAATACTAAGTGATTTTACATGATCAACATATATATCTCTAGGTATTGCCTTGGTAAAGGAATCAGCAATCATTTGACGTGTAGGAATATGGCGAATTGTAACACTTTTCTGTGCTATGACATCTCTTATAAAATTATACTTGGTGTCTATGTGTTTTATCTTACTATAATACTTGGGATCTTTAGTGTAGGCAATGGTAGCCTCACTATCACAGTTTATCAAAATTGGATCCAATTTATCACCAATGATCCCTAAGTGTTTTATAAATCTTTTCAACCATACTGCTTCTTGTACTGCTACAGAACATGCAACGAACTCTGCTTCCATGGTAGACAAAGCAATACAAGTCTGTTTCTTGCTACACCAAGATATAGCTCCATTGTTTAGCATAAAAATATATCCAGAAGTCGATTTGCACTCATCTAGATCTCCTCCCCAATCTGCATCGGAGTATCCTACCAAGCGTAAATCGCTTCCTTGATAACATAAGGTATAATCTGCTGTGCCTTGCAAATATCTCAGGATTCTCTTCACAACTTTCCAATGTTTCAGTCCAGGGTTTGACTGGTACCTACTGACCAAACCAACTGCATAACATATGTCTGGTCTCGTACACATCATAGCATACATTAAACTACCAACTGCACTGGAATAAGGGACTCTTTCCATCATCTTCTTTTTAGACTCAGTCTGAGGACACATATCTCGGCTCAGATTTTCTCCTCTTGAAATAAGGATATCCATAGGTTTACAGTTTTTCATGTTGAATCGCTCAAGAATTTTCTTAATGTAATTTTTCTGAGAAAGGGATATTAATTTTCTTGGGCGATCTTTATGGATCTTAACTCTTAGTATATAATCAGCTTCACCCATATCTTTCATTTCAAAATTCGAAGATAGCCATTCTTTGATAGCTATAATCGATTTTAGATTATTTCCAGCTAATAGTATATCATCCACATAAAGGGATAATATCACAAGATTCTTTTCAAAATTCTTGATGTATACACAGTGGTCCTCGTCAATCACCTGGAAATTGTACGAGGTTATAGCTTGGTGAAATTTCAAATACCACTGTCTGGATGATTATTTAAGTCCGTAAATGGACCTTTTTAACTTGTAGACTTTATTCTCTTTCCCTTTCTCAATGAAACCAAATGGCTATTGCATATAGATTTCTTCATCCAGTTCACCATTTAAAAATGCAATTTTTACATCCATCTGATGTAATTCTAAATTTAAACTTGCTACTATTGCCAGAATTAGTCTTATGGAGTTAAAACGCACAACAGGTGAAAAAGTATCGTCATAATCTATACCTTCCTGTTGAGTATACCCTTTTATCACTAATTGAGCCTTGTATCGTTCAATCGATCAATCTGCATTTCTCTTAATTTTGAAAATCCATTTATTCCCAATTGCCTTACGCCCAGATGGAAGATTGACCAAATCCCAGACTTAGTTTATCCTCATTGAATTCATTTCCTCTTCCATTGCTTTCTTCCATTCATTACTAGCAGGGCATGATAAAGTCTCATGTATTGAATTAAGCTCATCATAATCTTGTGGGGTAACTATAAGTGCAGTCCCTTCTATTGGCAAAACGTCTCTTTGGTACACTTTCTCTGTTACTTCTCCGTAGTGAGATCTCTTGTAAGTTAGAATGTTCTTGAACAGAATCTTGTACTTGTCCATGTGAGCTCCTACTCGAATTAAGAGGTTGATGTATATAAATTTGTTCCTCAGTTTCTTCATGTATCTCATAAAGAAATACAGTACGATCTACCTCACCCCTACTAGGAAATTCATTTTCTAGAAATGTTGCATCTCTAGATTCTATTTCAGTGACATTTCCATCCTGGTTTTCTCCAATGAAAACGTAACCCTTAGATTGTTCAAAGTATCCAATAAAGATACATTTCTTCCCTCTTAGACCTAGTTTTCCATGTTTGTGGGAAGGATCATGGACATAAGCTGCCGACCCCCAAGGTTTTAAAATATTTAAATCCAGCTTACGATTTGTCCATCTCTCATAGGGTGTAGATGTGACCGATTTTGAGGGTATACGGTTAAGTATGAAGGATGCTGTTAAAATTGCATCTCCTTAATACGAAATGGGTAGATTAGCTTGTGTCATCATGGACCTAACCATGTCTAGTAATGTTCTATTTCTTCTTTCGGCTACACCATTTTGTTGTGGGGTGCCAGGGATTGTAAGTTACCTTACTATTCCCTTTTCTACACAGAGCTTTTTGAATTGTTCTGATAAATATTCACGTCCGCAATCGGTTCTTAATGCTTTGATTTTCTTGTCCATTTGATTTTCAGCTAAGTTCATATATCGTCTAAAACATTCTAGTGCTTCAGATTTATGTGACATCAAATAGACAGAATCAAATCGCGAGTAATCATCAATGAAAGTGATGAAATAAACAGCTCTATATTTTTCCCTCACACTCATAGGACCACAAATATCTGAATTGATTAATTGCAATGGAGTTTCTGCCCTAGTTCCAGTTCCGAATGGTTTTCTAGTTGCTTTACCAGCCAGGCAATGCTCACACAAGGACATTTCCATTTTATCAATTCCACCTAGCAGTCCTTCTTTAGCTAGTTTAATCATTCTATTTTGATTAATAAGTCCTAGTCTAGCATGTCAAGCATTCATATCAACATTTGAATTGGAAGAAGTTGCAAAGCAATCATGCATATAAAAAACATCAACAATGTCCGTAATAAAGAACTTCTTTGAAAGAAAAGTTGAACTATAAAAGGTTATCCTTAATGAAATATCTGCTACTTTATCATGAAAATTTACATTAAACCCATAAATTAATAAGCAGGAAATAAAAACTAAGTTTCGTTGGATGTCAAGTGCATGGAGTATATCATAGAGGATCAAGGTTTTTTCACCTCGCAAAGTTAATTTGCAGGTTCCTATGCCTTTCACCTCAATTCTTGCATTGTTACCAACATAAAGTCACTTGCTTTGATTCGGCAACCGACATTACTTTGTAAAGGATCCTCCATCCCTGCTCACGTGGTCTGTGGAGCTTGAGCCAATTATCCAAGAAGAAGAAATAGTTTCTGTTAAAAAAAATAGTACTTTAAACATAAGACATATGTGAATTAACATAATTCACTAATACCTTTTCACGTTCATTTTGCTCAAGGCAATCCCTTACAAAATGTCCCATTTTCAGGCAGGAATAGCATTTAACCTTACTCAGGTCAGTCTTCTTCTTCTTTCCACCTTTCTTTCCTCTTTTTTTGAAAGGTTTATTTTCCTTTTTAAATTTTGGGACATTCTTCCTACCATTTTTCTGATTTTTCTTGCCCTTTTTAGAATTGGGCTTAGGGTGAGAAGTTCCTGCTTCTTCAGTCAGATAGGCTTATCTAGAGGCTCTGTAGGCCTCTAGACGTTCATCTTAAAGCTCCAAGTGCTTCGCCACATCACTAAAAGTGTTTATATTCTCATTATGGGTTAAGTTGACTTTCATGTGTTTCCAACTTGAAGGGAGTGACCTTATGACAGTCTGGATTTGCTGTTCATCAGACAATTCATGCCCAGCTTCTTTCAGTTCTCTGATCATGCTGGCCATTTCTCGTAGATGCTGTTTCATATGAGTGTTAGACCTTAACTTATAAGTATCAAACTTAATTGTCAACCTCCTCAGTTTGGTGGTAGAAGTACCTCCAAACTTATCCTTTAATGCCGTCCACATTACTTGTGCAGTTGAATATTTCTCATACTCACACATTAGGACATTGGCCATAGTGTCCAGCATATTTATACATGCTATGCTGTTCTTTCTTTTCCAGGCCATGTAGACCTCTTGGTCTCTCCTATGCTGGGCAGTATTGCCGGCTTCAGGTTGTGCCATGACTACAGTCAATGGTTCAACAGCATCTTGTTCTTCCAATATATACGAAACATTTTGGTGCCAGATGTCCCAATTGTCCCCATTTAGTTTATCTTCCTTGTTCAGCTTAGCTATTATACTCTTGGTCGCCATTCTCAAATCACTTACTAGACTATCCCACATAAAGAATTTCTATTATTGAGCTGAACTAAATAATATATTAATAAAATATACATGTAGCACAGTACTCTATATACAATGTCATATACTTATATTATTTCTTATGAGAACAATAATAATTCCATTAGTTCCATGATCAGGAGACCACAAGTGTATTTCCCATCACACGGATACTAGTGTTACTATTATTTTCTATTAAGATTTTAATACAAATACTAGAATAATTAACTCAAAAAAAACTCATGTTTTAAGAGCTCCCACTCAAATAAAGCATATATTAAAAAAATATTAAATCCATACAAAAACATAGTCATTGTAAAAAAAAATAAAAATAAAATATACATAAATTAAACAGGAAAACGGAAATTAATAACTTTCGTCTTAAGAATGCGATTCGATATTTTCATGACTCTATTAATCACATCGACCCAGGTGTAATTTGAACATTTCTTGTTTTGTGTATTCAGATTTTTTCTTAACTTAATGACGTTCGCGAAGAACTCAGCATCTTCCATATTCACCATAAAGTATAAATACTTTGCGAGAATTGGATACAAGTCTTTTAAATGTTTTATTTTTTGTTGCATCCCTATTTACTATGTCTTGTACTACAGAGTAGGTAAGGGGTTGATCTACTTCTTGATCTTCAATTTTAGGCTCTTCAAAAATAATTTCATCTTCTTTTGACCCATTTAAATCTGTATACACATCTTAAAGTTCCTCAGGATTTTCTTCTTCTTCTAGAAACTCCTCATCAGGATATTCATAAAAAAAATTCACCCTCTGGAATAAGTTCTTCCAAATACTCATAACTTGGAGAACCATATCCAACTATTTCAGTGCTTTCAGAATTCTCTTGCTTCATTATTTTTTTTACCTTAAATAAAATAGTAGGAATTAAATTTTTTTTAAATTAAAAAAATATACTGAAATAACTTTAAATAGATCCAAAATTACCTCAAAACTAAGCAAATAGTATATCAAATTAAAGATCCCAAATTTAGAAATTTTTAGAAGCAAACCGTGGTAAAAAATACCCCTTCACGCGCCCCTATGCTCCCCATTAAAGTCCAGACTACAAAAAAATTGAAAAAAAAACTAAGTCCAAGCGCGAGGGCAGCGCGTGAACTACACGCGCTGTCGTATACAGCGATTTTGGCCACACGCGCCGGCTCAGCTTCTTCCATGCGTCGCCAGCGTTCTGACAGAGTCCTCCACGTGGCCCAATCCTGTGCTGATGGGCCCCACGTGCCACGTCAACAACTTCAACATCCCTTTTTTTTTAAAGGGCCAAATGATGCCGGCCCAAAACAATTTTTTTTTTGTTGGGATGGTCATCTGCGACCTAAGAAAGTTTTTTTTTTACTTAAGTTGGGCTGGTCTGCTGTGGCCCAAAAAAAATTTTCTTTTTTTCTTTTTATACTCAGCCCATTATCAGTTTTATTTTATTTTATTTTTTTATTTTTTTTAAATAGGCAAAAATGACAGGCCAAAACGACAGGTTATTTTGGCGTTTCGCCAAAACGACGCTTCGCTGAGGTTATTCCTGACCTCCCGTCGGGTCAACCCGACCTGTTACGGATTTGGTGGCGGACCCGCGAACCTACCACCAGTTTTTCGCCATTTTTTCCTTCGTCCGACGTCCGTTTAAGGCGATCTTGGTATCGTTTTTTCATCTTGTCATCCTTTACATGATGATAGCCTCCTTTTGTCCAAAAAATTGTGATTTTAATAAACCCAATTTTTTGAATTTCCTCCGCAGACTGAAACGTTTTTCGGCACTATCTCTCTAATCCAATGTTCATTTAAAGCGATTTTAGTAGCCTTTTTCTCGTCTCTTTATTCTCTACACGATGGTGTACATATTTTCTAGGAAGGGATTATTTTTACGGAACTCAAAAAAACTGTACCGTGTATAATTTTTTTAAATTTGAGATCCCCTATACCGAATTCTATTTGCATATCTTATGAGTATAAACAGTATACAAAATTATACCAAAAAAAACTCACAAGAAAAAATATACCGTATGCAAATTATAGAACTTAGAGAAACAATTTCTAATTTTCAAGTGAAAAATTTGCAGCAAATATAGATTTTCCCTGAATCTAAACATATGCTCTGATGCCAATGAAAGAATAAAAGATAGGAAAGACATACATACCGATCAAGAATGTATTTTTCCACACAGAGATAATGAAGAATTCCAAGCGGTAAAAACAAAATCACTCGGACTTTATTTACTGGTTCACCGTAGATATACTCAAGAAGGAAAATTGAGAGGAAGAGTGAGAGCGTTTTTCAAAAGAGGAAGAGAGAGAGAAACTCACAGAGAACCGAGCGTTACTCGATTGAAGAGCGCTTTTATGAAACTGATGTTGTTCTCTTTTTTTCACGCACACACACGATCACTTGAAACTCTTGGGCATGTGATGTGAGGGAGCGGTTAACATTAACTGTTCCCTCCCTCTCTTCTTAAAATAATAAATAAAATAAAATTATTTATTTTATTTGGGCTTGTGTCTTTTTGTTTGGACTCTATACCCATCAAGAGTGCAACCCAACATAAAGTTTAATGAAAAATGTTATCACTAGAAGGCTCACTCCAAAACAAAACAAAAAAAATCGCTACAATGGGACGAGGGTTATGGTTTTTTTTTTTTGGTTCAGTAACCATATGGATTTTGATAAAACAAATATCTATTATCATATTCTTGGGAATAGAATTTTTAATTTAGTTTTTTCATTCGTGTGATATGTTGTCACATTTTGTTAAACGTGCCATTAAGTTTTTGATCGAAAACAATAAAAAAAAATAGCACTACCTCCTCTCCCCTTATTATATGAGTCATTTTAGAAATTTTTTCTGTTCTTTTCTAGACCTCGCACACGTTTTTAGATTTATTTATGAAGTTTTTTGCCCCAAACACTCTCATTTATACTACCTAGGTATTTTTAAATAACTTTTATTTGGTAAATTTACTGTTTTTTTCCCGTTTCATCTTTTAATTAAGGATGACTTAAAGTAAAATTAAATAATAATATTAAATTTGGACGTTTATGATTTTTTTTCTTTATCACATATTTAAGATTTTTAAATGTTTTCTTAATTTTAATGTTTTAATCATTTATTTCTTAATCACATTATATATTCTCTCTTATAATTATTGCAAGGGTAAAATGAAAAATGTTTTTAAATTTCTGACAAATTTGTTAAAATTCATTAATTTTAACCATTTTTTATTTTTGAAATTTAGTTAAAAAGTCAAAAGACGGGAGTAAGTAATTTATTGTGGCTTAAATTGGTATGCAACATGTGACCAAAAAATTGTAATGCAACATATTACAATTGAACTTGTGAGAGTGTGTTTAAATTATCTTATGTATGAATGATCATAAGGATTAAAAATTTATTCATATTTAAATTAATAAGAATAAGTGATTATGTTAAAAATATTTATGTTCAGATATTTTTACCCCATAAGTTGAGAAAAAAATTGAGAAAAGAAATGTGTTTGACTGTTCATGGTTTAAGTAATTATTGTGTAGATAATAAGAAAAAAAGTGAAATAAATGAAAAAATAAGTAATTATCATAAGTAGAAAAAAATCAGCTTCTTCTATAAACATTTATTTGAAACATAAGCGTTTATTTGAGACATGAATGTTTATTGAAAAGTAGCTTGTCTTTAACAACTCCAACATATAATCATTTATAATATAACATATAATCATTTATAATACGGGAAATGGTGTGAAAAATCATAATTTGTACTCATTTAATGTGAATGAATTTCATATTTTTTTAAAAATTACTAATTTGTATTCTTTAAGAAGAAATGATTTTTGTTCTTAATTTGAAAATTTGATTGCATGTTAAATTGATGAAAAGATACTCCTGTGTCGAGTACCTAATAGGCATATTATCAAAGATATAAGTTTTTATGTTCAATGGAGTCTACTTTTCTTGCATTGTGAGCTCATAAGACTGCAACAGTCAAGCTAGCGGGCTTATTTGGTTGGAATTTTGAAATTATTTTTGATGGACTTTTACACATGTCCATAGAAAGACAGTAAGAAATGCTGCGCTGATGGTATATAAATTTAGATTCTCACTTTTGAATTATGAAACGTTACTCAATGTAAACTACTTGTTCTATGTTGGATTTGGATATTGGCTGCATAAGTTTCCATTCGTAAAATTTTCTTCGACAAGTTGTATAACGTTACTCATATAATTAGTCAGTTAATTGCAAACAATACTATTTTAAATCTGTGGAATAGTAAAAATTGTTACTTATTTTATAGTTGAATTGGTGACATATCTTCAACATAACATTGAGGAATCCTAGTCCAATTTTACTCCTGATGGTGAGTTTGGTTAGCTTTAAGGCAGGGGTAGACAACTTAGGAGTTTTTATGTCTGATAAACTGATATCATCCACCTCCTTTGTGGCTCTCTCGCGGGTTCTCTTTCCCTTGTCTTCTATGGCTCCAGAAATCTGGGATTGTGAAATTTTAACGATGTCATTTAAAATTTCAAAATATAACTATAACATTGAATCATAATTATGGTCTCTCTCAGATTTTAAGATGCATATTGTGAAAAAGCTTTACCTTTGAATTAGATCGAGAAGCATGCTGGGGCAAATGTTGATATTTTTGGTACTCTGCCACAGTTAAGCTCAAAAATCCTGTAGGATTGTTGCGTTTACTTCTCATCACTAATCTCAGTACCATTTTTTGTCCCACAAGTTGATTGAGCTCTTCAGGAAATGAGTGTAGACGACCACTCTAATTATTTTCGTCAGTCAATTAGTGGTGGTTTAATTAATGTATATGGGGAATTGCAAATTTAAGTTAAATTTTGCATGTTACTAATTATATTACCTTTCGCAGTCGATCCCATAGTTGTCGAGCAGAAATTTGCAATAACTCTCTGAAACATGTTGATCAAAGAATACCACAGATGTTTGCCCTGTACTGTCCGATACTTGATAGTGGACTTTAAACCTACATTAGTAGAAGAATTACAACAGTGCATGTTTATTAGATTAACTTAATCAGAAAACCGAATTTATATACTTCGGTTCCGTGCCATCCATCGTTTTCCTACATCCATAACAATACTCCTGTCCATCCTTGTTCTTTGGTTTTGAAGCGCATTTGGTACAGCCGTAATACCACCAACCAAAACTTGTCTCGAGTTTCTGAATTTCAGCTACAACAGTACCTGCAAAGGCCTTTTGAAACCAAGTAGTATGAGTGTATATTGCATTTTCATAATCTGAAGATCAAAATGAAGGATATTATCAGTACTGGTACGGCAAATTTATACTTACCTCATTGTTTTGCGGAATATCCGAGATGGCAATTCGATTGGTGGAGTGAAGAAGGTCACGTTGTGAGGATTGTGTTTCAGTGAGTTGAGTGAATCTATGGGCCATCTTCATCTTCATTGGAGAAGATGTAACAGTACTGCATGTGGTTTAAGTTTATATAAATTTCATCCTAACTTGTTTATTGAAAGATACTCCGAAGTAAATAGTAAAGTGCAGATTATTACCTGCGGATCAGTTCCTTAACCTCAGGAATATTTGGATTGAAGAAAACTTTGGTCGTGGACCATGAATTGGTTATTTGTAATTCCCCAAAGCGAGTCATCCTGAGCCTTGCGAGTTGCAAAACGACCACTATTGGAGGTTCCATATAGTGCTCCTGCTCACTGTAGTAGGCGTTGGTGGCAGACTCTCCATATAAAACGCAATCAACAGTATTGTCAATATGATCCACACCAAAATCATCACACCATTATTCATGTATTAAATAATCAATTGTTAAGAAACGTAATAGCAAGGAGAAAAAAGATAAGTAAGTAGAGAGTTCATTCTAACTCAGTATCTGCAATGGCAAATGGTAGTCTGTCCAGAGTCTCAGCCTCACTGTTCACTTGAGATGGTTCCAGTGATCCGAAGCTCTTAAGAAATCCAATCACATCTAAGACAGCAACAATGGATAATTCATAATCTGGGCTAAAAGATAACAAAAATATCTAGTGGAAATAACTATGGCTGTTATGTGATGAACGCGCACCATAAAGGATATCTGTTCTTGGTTCCTTACTGAGAATATCTGAGATGGGGGTGAAACTGAAACAGTAATTTGGGATGTCATGGGTGATTCTTTGGAAATAGGTGTGTTTATTAAACGTCAATCTATACGGATGTGTGGTCGTCTTGTACGGTCCTGTGTGGTCATCAACTCGGAAGTTCTCCATCTCATAGGGTTCACCTTCGATCAGCTTCGTTTCGTATTGCTGAATCAAGTTCGGAGAAGGTATAGCTGCCTGAATCTTGCTTTTCTGGTTGAGATTGATTAGAAAGAATGATGTTAGAGCAAGTAACAAAGATGGTGAGAGAACATCAATCAAAGCTTGCATGACCGTCTAACTCACATCTTCATCCATCAAGACCATGCAGACACATCTTGTTTCTGATAGGTTTTCTTTCTTCCTAACGCTCCACTTTCTGACTATTCTGACTCGCAGTCTCCATGTCTCCTTGCTTGTGTCAATGTCTCTGATCAGATCGTATCCTCCTGCGCTATTCATGTTGAGAAACCTGTTCCTGACAGAGGGATATTCAGATTACAGAGGCAGACAAGAATTCCCACTTAAGCACATAGGATCAAGGAGTCATTTTGGTCTTACCTTAGTAGAGAAATGGCAGATTTGGAGGTTGGATTCGCCGGAATAGTGGTTGGTGTTGCAGCTGGTTGAGCGTTTTCTCTCATTCAGGGTTTGTTTAGGGTAGTAAACTCTTCGGTTGATTCACCTTTTAGCTTTCTATCCATTGGCGGTCTAATAGCTGGAGGAGCAGTGTCGGGCAGACGGTTAACAATTTTTTTCTCATTTTTGCGTTTTTATCGAGGAGGAGGTAATTATGAAACTTCATTGGGAAAATGATGAATAGGGACATAGGTAGGAGGTAATTATGCACCTTTTTTTTTTTTCGTTTTAAAAATTATGATTATGTTATACTTCCTCTTATTCTTAATATAAGACTATTTTAATCAAATCACATGAATTATAAAGGAAAATTAAAATTAATTAATTATCTCAATTTTTCTAAAAATCTCAATATTTTTCTCAAAGTATCCTTATTTAATCTCTCTCTTTTTTCCTTTGGATATATTAAATAGAAATATTTTTTTAAAAATGTATAATAAATACCACCTCGTATATTATAAAAGGTCTTATATTTAAGATCAAGCCAAAAAATTCTATATATAGGATCATAGAGAGAGTATCTGATTGGTTGATTTGTTACATCATAGCTATATGTAGATGACAATTATATACTTTTGTGTCTATTCTCATAAATTTATACTCCTTCCTTCTAATTCAAAGACAAGATAATATAAGAAAATTTTTATTAATTATGATATAAAATAATACTCCATCTGATCTGATGCTATATATAAGATCATTTTAATCGAATATACGAATTAAGAAAAAGAGTTAAAATTAATTAATTACCTCTATTTCTCTAAAAATTTTAACCTTTTTTTAAAACTGCCATTATTTAATCAATCTCTTTTTCTCTTTAAATACATTAAATAGGGGTATTTTTTTAAAAATACATAATAAATACCACCTCGTATATTGTAAAGGATCTTATATTTAGAATCAAGGTAAAATATCTTATATATAGGACGGAGGTAGTATATAATAATTTATATTTTTATTTTTCATTAGTATTATAATTTATATCATATTTAATAAAATAAACATAATTAATAGAGATAAAATTAAAAATTTTATTTTTTTAAAATTTAAAAATATAATAAATATTTTTTAATATATGTGAAACATCTCTCATTCCTTTATATAATATGGAAGAGGAGGAGTAAATAATATATCACATAAATAATGAAGGGTATAATATTTTATCAATTATTTATTTTAATTGTACTTTTTAGGTGTACTAATTAAATAATTAATTTAAAATTAATAATTAATATATTTTATTCAGTATATAATAAATTCAGTATGTATATTATATATTTTTATTTTGAATCCAAATGTTTTCTCACAAACCTTCCATTTTTTATGATCATGATCTGTGGTTTATTCGTATTTATATATTTTATTACATACATTTATTATAATTATTATTATATGATTATATGATTATATAATATTTTATATATGTTTAAAATGTTTTAAGTGTGCAGTTATAATTAATTTATATTATTCATAATATATTATTTATATATTATATTTTTTTAGTCCAAATATTTTCACAAAGCTTCCATTTTTCAAATTATTACGATGCGTAGTTTATATGTATTTATACATCTGATAATAAAAGTTTATTATATTAATTATTATATAATTATATAATATAATAATATGATATGATATTATATTTTCTACCTATACTTTACATATTACATAAATTTATATTGTTATTATTCCTTTTTTTGCCATCATATTATTCAGTTTATTTCTTATTTATATATTATATTATGTATATATATTTTCTTTTAATATTTTGGTGTGATATCAGGAAAGAGGGAGGGTTGCGGACAAATTGGAATGGGGAAGGGTAAAAGGTTTGAGTGGCGGGGATTATAAAAAGAAAAAGAAAATGTTTCAGGGAAAGAGGGCAGTAAGGTTAAGGCTCAGGCGTAGTGTAATTGCCAGGGAAGGTTCCTGGTGTCATAGACACAGAGTTCATCCCAAAAAATAAAAAATAAAAAAGAATTCGGTTACGGATTCGAATTTTTGTACCATTATGGTAAATAATCTTTAGTTTCACCCAATGCTTGATTCAATTATCAACTTGTTGTATTAATTTAATTAAAATTTTTTTATTCAAATCCTAAAAATGTAATAGTAATAAATATCCAGTAATAAATTTTATTGTCTAAAAAATTTTGACCTAATTTAATCTAGAATAATTTGAATTTAATAAATTTTTTAATTGAAGTAAAATAAATTCATGATACAGGGAACCCATGAAAAAGAAGGAATCTTTAGGTGCAGTAACTTGGTAATTTTTTTTTAATTTTTTCTTATAATATTTTGGTAAAAAAACATCCCTTATTTAATTGCTTGTGGGTAAACTTTGGATACTGGTTGGATATGAAAAAAAAAAACTTTAGGGTGCCGAATCTTGGATATTTTTCTTAAAAAGCCTCCCTTGTTTAATTACTTGTCCCGGAAGCTGATGCTTCAAATTTACACATATTTACAAATTTTCATGTTTGATTCAATTGTTAAATAATTGGATTCTTTAAAAATATATTATTCTATATTCAATTTTTAGTTACGTATATAGTAAAAATCCTATTAAAATAGATAAAATTTAATTTGATAATCTCTATATTTTGATAAATTAGTTTTTAATTATTAATTAAAAATATTTTGATTCTCACAAATAAAAATTATTTCTTACAATATGCTGATCACACTGTGAGTGTTCATTACAAATTTAGACAGTTTGGATTCAATTTTACTTTATTATTATATTTTTATTTTATTAAATATATAATTAAAAATATAATTTTATAATTGTTACTAGAATATAGTATTATTATTTAAAAAATTAAAATAAAAAACTGTAAAAGTAAATATGTACCTTCCCACGTTACTCGTTTGTCCATAAATTAATGACACGGCGAAATGTTCAATTAGTTTTTTTTTAATCTGCTCGTGTTGTAAAATCATCTCTGACGGACCTGTTTCGCCAGACTGCAAGAACTGTGACTTTGAGCATTGAGCCTATTTTTATATGGCTAAACCCAAAACTTTTTTTCTTTTTTTTTTGTCCTTTTTTTTTCGTCTAATATTAATTTTCCCAAATCAGGTAACTTTTGTAACCTCTTGTATTCCATCAGAAACTGAATTTTACAAATTATCCAAATTTTACAAAAATAACCTATAAATTTGATATTTGTTTCTATATTTTTAATTTATATATAAGTGCTGATATTATCATATATTTTGATTATAGGGGTACGTGAACACCAGATATGACTAGATTAAAAGATATGACTAGTTTAAAATGATATACTAGATTAATTCACTTTTAAATATTAGATTAACGACTGATATATGAGTAAAGTTGTTAAAACGGGTCTAAGTCTGACAGGCTAGTTCGAAAAAATGAGCGGACTCAAACTTTAACTTTGGAAGTAAATACATAATCTAAATTTTTTGAGCCCGGTTCATGATGGGCCATCCCAAGTGGGCCACGGATCAGCCCCAAAAACCAGTTTCTTTTTTTTAGTGTTTAAAATATTAAAAAATACATATTATTTTATTAATTAATGATATATAAATTATAAAATTTAAATATTATGTTAATTTTTTTATGAATTATGATAATAATTAGTTGTATTAATTCAAATAATTATATAAAAAATTTTATAAAAAAATATTAAAAATATTAAAAAATTAAAAAAAAAAACCGCAGGTTGGCCCATAGGGCCAATCCCGTGGGTTCAGACTTGAAAAGTTAAATCCGTTTGTCAAATTGGACTTTTCGGCCCGACCCGAGGCAAACCAGCTAGATTTGACAGCTCTATATATGAGATTGGATTTAGCCCAATCCTTAAAAATTATTTAAAAATAAATCATAAATTAAATTTATTATAATTAAATTTCTTGTAAAATAATATTAAGATAAAAAGTAATATTTTTTTAAATTATAAATACTTAATAATTATGTATTAATCTCACATAATATTAAAAAATTAATTTAAAATTTTGAATAAAATTAAAAGATTGACATCTTAAAAATTTTCATGATAATAGTAATATTAATTTATTAAATATAATATATAAAAAATCATATAAAATTAATTAATATTTATACAAAATTTTTATAAAATTAAAATTATATATACATCGGGACTAGATTTTATATCAACTCCCTGTCTAGTCCCAAACCATTCTTCAAGTCAACCTCAAATGTCGGATAGGACAAGATTAGTGGGTTATTAGATTAGTTGAACACTCTTAATTTTGACTTTTTTTTCTCATAGTGTTTCTTGTCAAATTGATTTGTATATATTTCAATTATTCCTTGACCTATGTTGTAAAGTGCAAAATAATGGATGTGGGTAGTTAGAGCAGCTTCAATTATTGGAAAGCATATTTTGGAGGGAAAAAGACAGTTTATGACCGCTATATAAAAATATTGACAAATGAACAATACTAGTGCTGAATTCAGTTGATTCGAGTTGGGAGTTAGAGTATTGAATTTTTAAACCGGGTCCTTGAAAGGGAATATTTCCATGTGGGGGTTCTTAAATGTCTTTTTTCCTATTCTGGAAGTAAAAGCTTAGTGAGTGTAATTAAGGGTTTTCAAACTGATTCAAATAGACTACACTGAACCAAGCTGATGGGAATCAATCAAAATCGATTAAGGTTTGCTTCGATTTTTGGCTTCACAAAACCAATTGGTTTGGTTCAGATGCGGTTTAAGACATATGAAATCCGAACCAACCATGCTTTAATGATTTATTTGATGTGATTTTTTTATTATTGCTCCACTAATAAGCCCATCATATGATGTTAACCCACAACTAACAATCTAATCCTTTGACTCTGACCCTAGTGACAACGTTTGAAGTCGTTTATTCTTCTCACTCTCATTGTCTAATCAGGTCTTCCATCTACCTCATTCTTCCCAAATCTAGACCAAGAATAGCTCATGTATTCATTGTAACATGCAGTATTAATAAAGAAATTTAGATAGTCTTTGTTTGAGTAAAAAATTAATTAGGAAATATAGTTTTAGTTAAATTGGAGAAATTCAAATTGACATGTGATAACCCAAAAATAAAAATTTTAATAATAATAATAATAATAAATAGATATTTAAAAGTGAATTAAATTAGGATAAAGTAGAAAACAATAATTAATAAATTTCTATTATATTTTAAAATCATATAAAATATCTTATAGAATCATCTAGATATACCTTAATTATACCCAATAGCATATTTAGAAAACCAAATAATAATAATAATAATTGACTCTAAATTTTAGATAAACTTTAAATTTTTATAACTCCCAAATAATTAAACCTTCATTGTGCAGTCACACCCACGCCATTGTGTAGAGGTAAATCAAACTGATTTTGTATTGAGAATTTTATATTCGTTCATCTTCTTTATATTCTTTCTTGCACCTTCTTTCATTCTCTCAATATCCTTCACACTATTCAAGCTCTAGCTACAACTCACGCCACTGTGAATATTTCTTCATTTTCCTAACTCCATTATTTTATATTAAAATTTTCTTCATGTTATTCACCAAAAAATTTTTTTCCTTCATGTTACAATTGAGCATTAGTTCCAAGAGAGTGTCTTGAATTTTTAATACCTACCCTTCCAAGTTCGGTTATTGGTGAATCATGAAATTGACTCAATTAGTTTTTACACCATAACCCATGAGATAATTCCTACATTCATTTAATCATTAAGAATTATATATGTTTTATATTAACAGTGATAATAGGAACTTAAAATAAAAGAAAATTAGGATTTTGGTATCATAGGGTGAATTTGATTATTGACGGACGCTATAAATATTTAAGTAATTGCAATAACATTTAATGTTTAAATAAATTATAGGTGATACTAGTAAAACTCCATCCGTTGATGCTAAGTCATAGATGGTAATAGAACGGATCTTTAGTATTGGTCACTCTCGCTATATCCCTTAGCCTCAAATATATTTTTCCTTTTCTTTTTCCTAGTCTCTCTTGTTTAGAAAGCAAATAAAAAATGTTTCCCCTTCCTTCCCTTTTTAAATTTCTAAATAATAAGATTGGTCGATTCCTGACTATATTCAGTTTTCTCCTATTTATGATTTAGTTATAATTCTTTAAATTTAGGGATTGTTAGGTATGGGAAGTGAGAAAGAAAAATTTAACATTACAAGAAATAAAGTACTAGTGTTGCTTGATTTAGAAAAAATTTCTAAGTTCCTGAAAAATTGGACTCAACTTAGCAAATTATACTAAAAAATTCTACTTCTCAAGTATCTTACGATAATTTTTCAAAAAGGTCATTAATTTATTAATTTATTTTCGTAATAAAAAGAAATTTTTATATTTAACATAAAAATATAATATATTTCTTTTAAAATATAATTTGAACTTCCTGAAAACTTAAAATAAAACAAATAAATTATACATGCATTTTTCAAAAAATATGCTCCCAAAAAATATACATCCCCAAAAGTTAATTTCTCATAAAATATAACAAGTGAACCCTTAAAGATATATGATTGTGATGATAGAGTTAATGATAGTAACCACTACAATTAGTAACATTATTAATATTGTGGTTGGTGTTATTATAAATATTATCATTGCCACTGCCTATTGCTACAATTACCACTATTAATTTTATACCATTGCTACTATATTTTTAATTATTTATTTTCTCCATTTTTTCCTTCTTTTTAAATCAATTCCAATTTTTACATTCTATGAAAATACATATTTTATTCATTTATTTTTTTTCTTACATTCTAATTTCAAACTATCTAAATTTGGAATTTACTTATGTATCAAAGTAAACATCTATTTTCTTTATTCATGTATTCACTTAAGTGATTTACAGTATAAATATTTATGGGATACTATATAATATTATTATAAGGTGAGACATTTATTCGTCACCATAAGTTATATGAAATATATTGTATGACATATATATACTATTGAATGAGATGGTTATTCTTTCCCATAGATTATGACCAATAAAAAAAAGAAAAGGAAAGAAAAGAAAGGAGGTGGAAGAAGACTCTCGATAAGAGAGAGAGAGAAGGAAGGGATGGAAACGGCTGTTCAAAGAAGCCACCATCTTAACTTCCATGAGAATTTGTCAATTTGACTCTCAGGAGGAAACATTAAGAATTGAAGGGAAAATGATAAATTTCAATGGCTGTTAACAAATCATTCAATTTTTGAGATATTTTTATTAAAATAAGAATGATAATTAATAAAATAATTCACAGTTCATCTCCAAAACATCTTAGCATTCTAGAGCAAAAGGCAGAGCAATCACATCTGCCACATTAATATCCAAATGATTGGTTCTTTAATCTCTCGTGGAAGAATCATATTTCCTATGCGTCAAGTAATGACAAAACAGACTATCATTAAGATTCTCACTGACCAGATAACATTGGCACCTACAGCAAGATGATATCGAGCACAAATTGTCTGTGGTATCATCAAAGAGGCAAAAAAAAAATGGTAACAAATGACAACAACGTTCTCATACCTTGCCTTGATCTCCTTTGCCAAAGCCTAAAACAAAAATTCAAAGAAGTAAAAGAACATTAGTTATATAACAGTAGAACATGATTGGAAGTATGACTAAAGATATATAATTACAGTAATTCTAGCACTCAGAAAGGTGGGGAAATTGGATTAGAAATCTCCCTTATCAAGCAAGAGATTCAAATCAACCAACTGGGATTCAATGACCAAAGTTGGGGCTGCCTAAATCTATCTCAGTTACTTAAGATTTTGAACTCTGCACGTTTTGCTCTATTCTAGCACTTTCCAAGTGATATGGTGACACAGAAAGAAGGTTTGATTCTGAGGTTGATGGGGAAATGAAATCCGCAAACGATGGGAAAATGTCCTCCATTTTGACTTCAAGTTCTGGTTAAAAAATTAAGAATGTCAGAAGGGACTGTTCCATCCCTTCTTCTTCTTGTGGTTGCTAATCACTTTTATGCAATTGATGATGTTCATGATGGTTTTCTCCCAAACCCATATTTGTCTTTGTGCATACCTGCATTGACAAATATCACTTCCACAAGTAAAGGCATCTGGATATCAGACTCTGAAGTCATTGGTCATCAGCTTTTTTAGAGAAATGCTTACTGTATTTATCATCCATCTTCCTGATTGTGGCACTTTCACAAATAAAATTGCCATCTGATTATGATCTTTTGAAACTTGACCTGCCAAAAAGGATGACTTTCTTTAGAGAACAATTATATATACAACCCAAAAAAGGAAATATGCTTCCATCTTCACACAAGCAACATGAATAAATTAGAGTGAAGCTGTAGAAGAATTCATAGTCCATAAAAAATCTTCTATAAAGAGATCACAAGTGCAAGTTTACAAATCTATATTGCTTGTAGCAACTCTTACCAAAAGTAGAGTAAGGAAGAAATGGAATATTTTCAATAAATAAACCAAACTAAGTACTCCTACTTAAAATACTTTACGGTTTCAGATCTTCAAGTGGGACCACAATAACAAAGACGTTCCTTAAGGTAGCCTCAATCCATTTGCATGATCATTTTCCATTTTGATTATTAAGGTCGAAGTTAAAACAGATGTAAGCACACATATTCATGAAAAAACTTTCATGGAGTTGGACAGAAGAACATCAGAAGCTCACAGACAAAGGTTCAATTCAGAAATGTTATCAACTTCTTGAAATTTAAATATTGACTTGATTGTAAATAAATATATTCCTGTTTATCAATATAAGCCCCCCTCAGATGCTTCATGAAATAGATATGACATGAATTTGAACAAATGAAGTTAAACACTTTGTCACACCCGGAAATGCGATGTGGATGGTGCGGAGATGAAGAAAAAGAGAGAAATCAGCCTCCATGACGGAGACCAATTTCAGAGGAGTCGCCACCAAAATTTTAAGAAAAACTTTGGAAAACCAAATAAAAAGAAAGGATGGTCTGCGAATTAGAGTTGGGTTCGGACGTACGGTTGTGAGTGGGAAAGATGTTAGATTACCCCACAACACCCATTCCTAAAAATGGTTACCTTAAGTTGATCATGAAATTTTTAAAACTTTTAAAAAATTATTTTGATTGCCCTTTAACCATTCACATGCAAAATAAATATAAAAATAAGAGAAAATATAAAAATGAAAATAAAGAATAAAGTGAAAATATGAGAAGTTGGGAAAAATAAAATAAGAGGAAAATATTATTTATTTACAAGGCCGGACTTGACCCAGAATCAGAGTCTGAGGCCTACGTACCCTGTAATAGAGATCAAAGTCGACGTAGTTTGGACTAGAAATGCGTGTCACTGGTTATTTTTTTTATTATGTATATTTTTTGAAAAGAGAAGTTTATAAAAATAATTTATATTTCTATAAAGAAAACAATTTTCAAAATTGGCTGGTGTATTTTAATTTGTAAAAGATAGATTCATTTCGATTATCTTCTCTTATCACTCATTTTTTTCATTTTTCACTTTTTTATTTTCATTTTCATTTTTTTAAAAGAAAATCAATTCTTAAAAAAAAAGTGAATATGTGTTTTTCCTCAAGGTAAAAAATATGATAAAAATTATAGGAGACTTCGAATATTTTTATTGTTAATTTGAGAAGGAAAGTTTGAAAAGAAAAAAAAAATTTTAAAGAAAATTGTAACATCCATCATGACTTTGTTTTGGCATGATGTGTAAGATTGGAGGAAAAACAGAACAGAGAAAGGTTCAAGTGGAGTCTGAAAGAGCTCCACGCCGCGGCGAGAGCGAGTCCAGTAGCGTGGTTTCGGTTGAACTTGGTGGCGCCGTGGCGAGATTCGGAATTTTTGTTTAAATCCGGATCATTTCAGACGATGGAGAAAGAAAGAAATGAAGGAGAACCGAAGGAGCTCTGGTAGGGTTCGAGTTTTCCGACACCTAGGAGCGATTTTTAGACCTTGGAAGCTTGGATTCATGTTGGTAAGTGTTCTTTACTCCTCCCTCTCCATTTTCTTCGGCTGAGATTCGGGGTTTTTTGGTTATAAGTTATGATCTTTGGTTTCGGCCGAAATCCACCTATTGAAATGGATGAAATGGGGTTAATGAAGTGTGTTGTGGTGTTCTTGTTGCTTGGGTGTGAGTTTTGAAGGGATTATATGTGTTTAGAGCTTAACCCTATGTTGTTCTTGGTTGAGAGTATTATGAGTCCAAGTTGTATGGAATTGCGTGATTTTGAATGGTTCCTAGGAGCTTAATGATGCATGAAAGGGGTGCTGGAACCTTGGGTTAAGGCTAAAATAGTGGAATTGTGATGTTTGGATATTTGGTACATGTGGTTAATCAAGGTATTATGATATTGTTAAGGTTATTTGGCTACTCGGAGAAAGCTAGTCGTGGGATTGGCATTCAAGAAAGCTTGTGGAACTTGTGTGAGCGTGGTATTGATAATCTGAGGTAACCGGGTGTTTGTTTGTATTGTATTGTATGATAGTATATATATTTGTGTATATATGTATATTCCTTTCATACCACGATATTGATATGTGTGTGTGTGTTGTTTTCTATATATCGTGGTATGCACACAGCTAGATTATGATTACGATGATGAATATGATGATGATATTGACATGACATGAAATTGTGATATGATGATGATGATACATGAGCATCACCACATAACATTGTGAGATTGTGATGTATGGTGGATTGGGTGGTGATGACGATACGATATGATATATGATGATACAAAATACGATGATATGAGACATGATTACAGAGGATAAGGATGGGATCCCTGTCCCTAAATCCTCCCCTATGGCCAGGGCAGTCAGGCGGCAGTGGACTACACCTTTCCTAAATCATCACCAATTCGAGATGGTCTAAGGGAAGAAGGCCACGGTCCGAGCACTAGTGTAACCTTTGATCGGTTTGCATTAGTGTAAGGTGAGCTTAGTAAAATCCCAGAATCAGTCTTCACCGACTGTTGGAAGGGAGTTACTTATATGAAATGTCCAGTTATGACGATAGCTTGTGGTTCTAGTTGTGTGCGAGGGAGACATACATATCATTCATTTCATATTACATTCATGAGTTGCATGAGATATATGTATATATATGTGTGTGTGGTTGTCCCCAATTACTGAGACATTGTCTCACACCCCTCTCCCATGAACTAACCTTTCAGGTGACGGTTCTGGCACTAGTCTGGAGAAGACGCGCGAGTAACTACGTACGTGGGAATAGTCTATATAGTATTTGTAAATTGAATAATGTATCTTGTGCCAGTAGGATAGAAGGCTTTGTAATGGATATATGATTTTTATAAGGATTGTTTTGGATGGATGTATGTATGGTTATGTATGTTGTGTGTGTGTGTTAGGTATGATAAAAGTTGGAATTGAGCCTGATTGGTGTGTTAGGGGCTTGTAGCCTGTTTGTCAAGAAGGGGTTCCAAGGGGTCAAATCTCAGAGGAATGGTTCCTTTAAGGAGAAACTTCTTTGGACAAATTGGTTTGGGGATTTTGGACCTGTATGAATGGTCTTTGAGTGACCATTTGCCTTTAGTGGCAATTGGAGGAGGTTAATGGTGAGTTTTGGTCAATAAGTAGCCAAAACGGTATTAAGGGTTCAAAATCTCCATACGGAGTTAGATTAAGGTAAAGTTGGTGTCTATAGCTAGTTTGGGACTAGATTGACTTGTAGGAGTTAGAATAAAGTCAATCGGAGATCGAAGCATAAAGTTATGCGTGTCGGAAGTCCACCTCAGGTGTTGAGTTTTGCTGGTGTGAAAACTAGCATGGGGCGCCGTTGCTCCAGAGTCTAGACCGCAGCTTCAGCAGAGGCCGAAGCAAGTGAAAACAGAGGAGGCCTGAGCAGTGGCGGTACTGTAGCGCCCGCGGCCCCAGCCTAATTTTTGGTGTGTTTGGGGTTCGTCTCCGCTGTTCTGAAGTTGTGGGAGTTGTTTTGAGATGTCTGAATTGTGTTTGGTTGAATTTTGAAGTTTTTTATCAATTCTGGAGGTGTCAGGAGGTAGGGTGTTACAAAAATCAATTAACTCATGTTGTGATTTTATCACTCACAATCTGCTCATTGATACCTCAATATTTATGGTGATATCACTCGTGGCAGATAGGCGTAAAAGAATAAAAAATGTTTGAAAGGAAACTAATAATTTTGAATAAATTATTTTTTTCATTATGAAATAAATAAAACCCTCTCAACACATCTATTTATTGAAAATATGATTAATACATGTATTTTCAAAGAGAAATAGTCAGCATATGTGACGATTTTATCACTCACAAGTTACTAACCAATACCTAAATACCCACGGTATTAACACTCAGGAAAGAAAGGTAAAATGGCTTAAGGGATAAAATTGAAAAAAATAAATTTTACATAAATCATTTTTATTTCTTTATATTAAATTATAAAAATAAATATGACCATGGTAACTCTATATTTTTATTTTAAAAAGAAGAGAAATAAAAGGAATTTAAAATATGACCTCTATATTTTTAAAGAATTAATCAAAGACCTATGGTGACTTTATCATTTACAGCTCGCTGATTGACACTAAATACCCATGGTGTTACCACTCGGAGCACAAACGCAAAGAGAATTGAGGGCTCTTACCTATATTTTCATTATTTATTTTACTTTTAAAGAAAATTTATTATTTATATTTATTTTACTTTTAATAAGCAAGAAAATTAATATCATTTTACTCTTAAAAAAAGTTTATACACTCATTAGAACCCACAAATATTTGAAAATTAAGACATACCCAATATAACTACCATGGTAATTGCCTCACTCATGATACAATTGAGTGATACTCTATGCACCCACAAAGACTTAGTCTCTCGGGATAAACTCTAAAAATAAAATCCCAACAAAAGGCAATTAACACAATTAAAATTACAAAAACACAGGTATGATACAAGTGAGCTAGTATTTGTTAAATTAGTCATATACGAATCACATTATGGGTAAAGAAATTAAGCCAAAATAGAGGGAAGAAAAAGAAAAAAAAAAAAAAAGGAAAGAAGAAGAAAACCGTGAATCATAAGCTTCCGTAAACTTGTTTGCCTTTTCCTCCATGATTCACCAAGTAGTTAAATCTCATGTGCCATAAAAGACGAGATATTTGCTCAAGTCATTCACGTGGGTAACAATGTCGAGAGCACACCTGGTATAAGGTTCTCACCCCCCAATGCTCATGATAACAAACCATTATTACCACATAAACATCACTCATACATATTTAAACCTTTCCGGGGAAAGCCATATGAACCATGGTTATATAGAAGGCTTAATCTAACCATCCTCTACACGTAACAAAGGTTCATGAGGTATCTTTGTGACACGTACCACAACAGATTTTGATGTCAGAAAAATCTAAATCGTAGGCTGGATTTCAAGACTATATCAACACAACCTATGAGCACATGACAAGGTTAGACCCACAAATAGTGAGTAACTCACAAATCATAAAACTCATGCTCTAAAATGTTGCAATATTGGGGAACAAACAGAGGTGACAATGCTTCCGAAAGATGAGGAACACGTGGTAAGCCATGGTCTAAAAAAAACTGTCGGCCAAAACACAAGTATTTTGACAAAGCATAGATTGTTTATGCACTACTCAAGAAACCTTTCATTTCTCTCATGCATATTATCAAACACGTGCCAGCCATAAGAAGAAGAGTCGAACACAGGCCTCTTTTATTAACCTCCTGGAAAAATCTATTATACAGCCATCAACATTCAATACCCATATTGCAACCAATAGATTGATAGACCCTCTTGACCAACAAGAATCAACCGATAAACCATCAATAGAAGTTACCCAAAATTGGTCATCCATAAATAAATCTTGAAGGCGTAATAGTTCATGCCTGACGTGCGTATGTTTACTGCTTACTCTTCGGTCTCTTGCCTTTCTCTCAAATCATTCCCTCTCTTCCTCTGTTTTCTCCAAATTGCTTCCTCCCCTTCACGCTTCTTTCTTTTTCGCCTCTATTTATAGTCGAAAATTTCTTACCTTGGGTGGGATGGCCAGTTGGTGACTTAAAACGAATCTTCCATTTGTGTGCTCCAAATCAAAACCTTCGTTTATCAAATTTCCAGACAGTCTCTATTTCTTGTATATTTGCCTCTCTGTATCGTTGCTCCATCTCCTGCAAATTAGCCCCTTGAGCCTTGAGCCTTTGATTTCTTCTCTGCCTCTGCGTCCCTAGGGTCCTCTGTATCACTGCGTTCTTCTGTGTTTTTCTTTGCCGCAATTGATGTGAAGAAATTGACAAGAGATGCACCTTGCCCGTTGAGAAAGGCACCCGATGCCTCAAACAGCAATGGAAGAAGGGCTTTGGGGAATGATTCATTGTTGACTCTACCAATTTGCTTTTCTTGTTCTTGCGCCTAAACCCTAGCTTCCCAACTTCCTCTGCATCTCTGCTTTCTATCGCACAAGAGGAAACAAGCTTTCTGTCTTTCCCGGTCAAACGCTGAGCTTCAGCGTTTGGCTCAATTAAAAAGAAAATTTGTTTTTCTCTTTTTTTTTTAACATTATCTCCTATTCTCTTTTTTCTTCTCTTCCCTTTTCTTTTATTTTTTTTATATAAAGGTATATTTTTTTATTATTTTAAAAAAAAATTTTGCCCTTTCTCTCTCTCTCTTTTTTTTTAATCTTATAAAAAAAATATTGGATTTGAATAAAAAGCCTAAAAGAAAGGAATAGAAATTTCTTTTTAAGACTAAAAGGTAGAATTTTTATTTTTAAAAATTCTAATAGAAAAGTATTTAATTTTTGCTTTTATTTGTTTTGTGTTTTTTTTTAATTCTAAAGAAAAGGAATTGAATTTGAATAAGAATACTAAAAGAAATGAATAGGATTTTTCTTTTTCTTTTTAAAACTAAAAGGTAAGATTTTTATTTTGAGAATCCTAAGAAAAAGAAAATTAATTTTTTTTTTAAATCCTAAAAAAGAAGGATTGAATTTGGAGAATTTATTTTTAAATTTTTTTTTAGTTTCAAAAAATTTGTGTTCAAATTAGAATTAAAAGGAAGATTTGCATCATCTTTTTTTTTTCCTTAATTTTTGATAAATGCTCGGACAAAATACGATGTTCACACTCAATCACCCATCGATTCATAGATAGCCATTAACTCCATGACTATCATGGAGAACAAAACATAAGGAATCCTTCACTGCCTCTATGTAAGAAACACACACCTGGAATTGCTATTCTTAACAGTTTCTGCATTTCCAAATGCTCCAAGAACTGGATTTGACTGCATTCAAAATAGAAGTTGAAGTGGTAATTCATGAATTTTTGACCTAATCTGTTTCTGTGATTTTGTCCATTCATTTCCAGTTGATGATACAAGCATGAGAGTAGTTGATGCTTTACAAAGGAATTCATTATTATACCTATGTAAGAAGAATCATATGTAGACATATTTTTCTTCAACTATAGAGAAGAAAGAAGCAAGGAACAAAATTGATCCTTACATATATTTGGGAGGTCAATGATTTTGGCAGTCAATGAGGAAGCTAAACATTACTTATAATCAATCATGGATCTTTAAAGGTGATTTGAAGATCAAGCACAACAACATCAGAACAATGAGAAAGTGAGAAAGCTTGTACATGGATCTTTTCCCTTGTACAAATAGTGCATGAACTCAATTGGATCCGAAATGAACATGCAAGGCAAAATTACGATGGCCTGTATATGAAAGAATATTAAAAAGTTAAATATCAATATAGGCACAAAGAAGCATAGCACATTATAACTTACCAGCCACCAGGCTTTCCTCCAGAGAGAACAGGACTGTCAACAGGCTCCACACCAAACAACTACATAAACGAAGAAGGAAAACAATGAGAACACAAATGTCTGTCACTCAAAGTTATATATACTTATTTAATTGGTATCACAAGCAACAGATCTTACATTGTACAAATATAACATGTGATGGTGCCAGTACAAAGTTATAAATGCATAGATTAATCAGATTCAATAGGAAATTGCATCTAAATCACCACAAAAGCTTCAACTTTTTTTTTCCCATTAGTTTCCAAAGTTCTTAAGATTTGTTCAGTTGAAAGCATATTGGATGCAATTTAGATGCGAATAACAAACATGATCCAAAGGGAAATCAATGCAAGGAGCAAGGAAGCTGCTCACAATTGCCAATAATTTTGAAAAATAAAGTATTAGAGGCCAAGAGAAGTGCAGCAGAGTGTACCTTGAGAAGGCGTTCGGCAACTCCTAGAAGTTGTGCTCAGGCACGAGGCCATTCTTGCCGCTGCACCCACACTACGGAACGGCAACATAGACTGCAGGCAACCAAACTCCAGTACAATCTTGCTGCAAAAAAACACGATGAAAAAGTAATACGAGATTTCATAACCACCCTTGCTTTCATAATCACTAACACCCAAACACACAAAATAAACTTTGATCACCATCAAATCTTCAGAGAAAATCAAACTGAAAAATGAGTAATGAAAAAATATATACGTGTACCTCGAGCGAATATGGTGATGTGGGGCTACTGAGGAGAGAGGGACTGTTAGAATCGCAAAACGCCAAGGGAAAGTTGACAAAGGAAAAGCAGTAGCACAACGGTAAGATTATGCCACATACCCATTAATCTGCAAAAGTAAAAATCAGTAATGGAAGAGCAAATGAAAACAATTGTACAAACCAGGAAGAGGGGAAGAAGATTGGGGCTTGAAAAGGAGAAGGGTGGCACTCTGAGGATTAGCCGCGGAGGCAGCGGCGTGCGGGATTGACGATGATGCGATGATGGATGATGACTTCAAACATGGAGGACGGTGGAGGAAGGAGACCAAAGAAGGAGGGAAGGCATTGATGTAATGTTAGGGGAGAGAAAGCCAGTGGAGAGGAAGAGAAAGAATGGAAGCAAGGCGGTAAGATAGAAGGGGAGAAAGAGGTGAAGAGGAGTGAACAAGTGGCCCATGTGGGAAGCCTCCGGAGACGTGCTGAGGAAGCCAAAAGAAGAGTATTGAGGAAGATTGAGAAGGACAACATTACTGATTTTTATGGATGTATATTGATGTAGATTGCTCGTGCTTCACCTGCAACCCACGAGATCAGGAAGTCACTACACGGCAACCCCAGCGGGCTCTGTAGGCGGACAGGATAGCAGACCCAATGCTGGGCTAAACTGAACCGACCGAAGACGCTGAAGGGATTTGAAATTCAAATACCCAGCTCCCTGGATCAACCTGTGACGAACCATGGTGACCCGACCCGTTTTCTACAGTTCTAGGAACAGCAATATCTAGTAGTCATTATTGTATAATTTTAAGGATATTTAGATTAGATTAGACTAACAGAGTTTGTGAGGAATCTAATATAGTAGTATCTAGTACTCATTATTGTACTTGGTTATCTATTGATTGATGAAATAATATGTGTTTGTTTAATTACTCTCACTATGGAATGTATAACATGTGGATGATTGATGTACTTGGATATATAGTCACTCTGGTGAAGTTGGTTGTGAAACATCGGATTTAGATGGTACAAACCCAACCCCTTCCCATTAAACTAAGAGCTTCCAACGTAAATATTATCTAAGCATTTTTCTTGTGAAATGATTTTCACAAGTGTCGTACCTCCGGAAGGGAAACGTATTGGTAAGAAGTCTGTCCATAAAGGGGAGAGATATATTGGTGAACAATTTTCTGTGTGATGAAGATTTCTTTTAAATTTTTAAGCGGTAAATAATATTTTCTCGTATATATATGATTAATTTTGGTTGTCATCACAGTGTGGCAAAAATGAAAGAGAGGCCCAGACAAAACAACATTGGGCAAGAACAACTCAATTCAGCTTGAATAATGTAAATTCAACTTGTGAAAGATCATTGTTGTAATGATATATTTTGTTCATAGGAAGTTATTTCACTTGTTAAATACGGTTTATATATTTGTCTTGGTAGTTTTTGTGACTCATAATTGAATTATATGGTTGAATTAATGGCGAAGATTGATGATTGATGATCCATATATTGATGGCTCACAATACAATTTAACATGTATTTTTATTACTCAGATTTCATCCAATTGAATGAGATTAGGAATCTTGCTATCTTCTGGATAGCTAATTTTGTTCATTCCTGTTTTTCAATGGATCATTTTGTATTTGAGATCTATTTTTGAAGTTTAGGAATAATGCACTCAAAAGATGTTAATTTTGTTTTCTACATCACTATATTTTATATTTCTAACTGGAATTGTTAACCTAATTTAACGTCAAATCACCTAAATGACTTAAATAATCGAACACAAATATCTATTTTGGCACAAAAATAAACATAAATATCCATATTAGGAGATCTAAAAACACTATATTTATAAGCCAAACAATATAATTTGGTTTCCTACAAAATTTATAAGTTAGTATATAGTAGATTGATTCTGAATTGCTTATACATATATATATATAAGTTTATAAAAAAAAGAAGTTGATTCTGAATTAACTGGCTCTTTCTAAAAACTTTATTCTATCTCTTCAAATATTCTTAAAAAAGCAAATGATAACTTCTTAGTAGTATGGGTGAAATGGTAAAAACATAGCAAAATTTTATTTATAATTATAAAAATATTGATAAAATCAATAATAAAAGAAATCATGTTTAGAAGTATAAAGAATATTTTTATTTTTTAATAAATATATTTTTTTAATATTGACATAGCAAGTTACTAGTGAACCTTGATCACTAGACTTTTGTTAACATATCGTTAATTTGTAATTGACTCAATTAACCACTATTAATATATATAAGTTTTTTTTATTAAAATTAATAAATATGAGTTACATGTTATCCAATTAGAATAAATAAACATATATAACTCTATGAAACGGTACTATTCGTGGCAAGGAAAAAAAAAGAAAAGAAACTACACTATTTATTATTTTCCCAAACCATAAACTGCGAATAATGCTGTTTCTGTCACAATCATTCTTTTAGATTCCAAGTCAATTCTAGTTATATTATGTATCATAAGCTCATATCTAACATAAGTCATGGATAGCACATCAAACCATATAAACACACACATAAGCTCTAGTTTTTTTTTTTTTTGCTTGTTTGGATTTAAATATTTAAAAGCATTAATAATTTAATTTGGATTCCCTATATAAAAATTGTTCGATGGGGAGTAATATAAAAGAATACCATTATATACTCCACATCTGATAAGTTTTATTCATTCACTTTGTTGGCAAAAAAAAAAAGGTTCATTCACTCTTTTTTTTTTTCTATAGCTCTAAATACACCATATATATTTAGTCACTGAATGTAAGTAGTCTAAACTGATTATTATTTATTAGCACTCTTTTTTTTAATTAAAAAACACCATTTTGAAAAACTTGTAGCTTCCTTACAAAATGGACAGACAAAAGTCTACTGGCTCCATAATGTAATTCGCAGGCACTCCGGTGGCAGGGAATATAAATTAAAATCCCACATAATGCGCCGTTGACAAATTGCGTTTTTCTCGACTGCCCTTTAAATCAATATCAATATATAATATATTTTATATATAATATCAATATATCATGTAATATCAAATATTTTATAGTTATTCACACTATTTATAATCCATAAATAATGCACTTCATCTATTTTGGCTCCTTCCAATACAAATGCCACTTATCTAGTATGTATTATTTACATGAGATCAGGATAAGTAATATTTAATTATAAAAATATCATTTTTGATTTATGAATGGTTGAATTAAATGATAAAATACTTACAAGTATAATATTGAATTCAAACCTTATAGAAAAAAATCACATTGGATGAATTATCCCATTTTGAAACTGAGCATTAGTATTAGATATCAGATAATTATATAAAAATATTATTTTTATTTAAAATTTTAATAAATTAAATAAAACTAAATTATATATACTCCATTTGTTTCCTTTTACTTATTATATGTGGTTTGAGGTTTTGGTATACATATTAAAATATACAATTAATATCTTATAATTCTTTTTAATTTCTAATATGCCTTTAAAAGACGAAGGAAAAAAAACGAAGGAGTATATGTAATTTATAAAATATATTACATTATTTGAAAAATTCTAAATAAATATTAAGAAAATAAAATATTTTTAAAAAACAACCCCAAATTCACTTAATTCCCGAAAATTACCAAAACTTGTAATTAAAAAATAAAATTGAAAAATAAAAGATAAAAATGCCATTTATGTGCAAGTGGCAAATATTCATTTACAAGTGATAATAATATATTTGTAATTAACAGATATTTATTTGCAAGTAACATAAGTGGTACTATTATTACTTGCAAATGAGCATGTGTCATTTACAAATAAAAGCATGTCACTTATAAATATCAAGGCATTAAAAATCGAGCTCGCCATTGAATCGGTTGAGACACTGGTTTGAGGTTCAATAGTCAAATTGGGGTTAGATCAGTTGTAAATAAATTGATATATTTTAAATAATGTAAGTGAAAAATATAAAAAATATTTATCTATGATTATAAAATTAATATTCAATTTAGGATAAAAAATAAATTTAATAATTTTAATTTTATATATTATATAGAAAATTAAAAATAATATTAATATGTTTACAACTTAATATTAAAATCTAAACAAGTTAATATTTATCAATAATTATATTTTGAATTCAAAAAAGTCAATCAATATTCTATTTTCATATTATTTGTTAAATAAATTTATCATTATTAATAATTATATATCATAATAATATTTATACAATATTATAATATAAAAAAATTTATACAAAAATAATACTACTTACTTAGTATTAAAAATAATATTATTTTATCTTAAAATAAAAAATATTTAAAAATTAAAAAAAAAAGTCAGACTTATTATTAATGAGTTTTGTACCAGTTCTAAAATTGTCTAGTCTTCATTTATGACCGGACTAGATGGACACCAGTTTCCAGTCAAACTAGTTAAACCAACCAGTCTAATTCGTTCTGATTTTTAATTCACTGATAAATATATTATTATCACTTACAAATAAGTCACTTACATAGGAAAGATATTTTTATATTTTATCTTTTAATTTTAATCATAATTATAAACCTTAATAGTTTTTAAAAATTAAGTGAATTTAACCATACCCTTACAAATATTTTATTTTCTTAATATTCATCTAGAATTTTTTTAATATTATTCATAAATGCTAAACAGCATGTAGTATCCGGACAAAACAATATACACAAGTTGGAATTTCTGGCAAAAAAAAAATCTAGTTGGAATTATATCTCTCCTAGAAGTCAACCATGGCGGCCGGCAACCATAAAATATTTCGATTTCTTTCTTCTTCCATCTTGTCGGCTTCTCCTTCCTTCGCTTGATCCGCACTCAAATCCTCCATCCCCAATTCTTCTTCATTCTTCCCACTATAAATACTACCCTACATCCAAACTCCTCTCATTCAAACCACAACCAGCTATGGAAGAATCCATTTCCTGCAAATCAGACACCACACCAGCTATGGAAGAAGATGTTCTCGATTTGGCTCACATCTCTCTCCGGCCACTTGAGCTCTCCGACATCGACGATTTCATGGTGTGGGCCACCGACGAAAAGGTCGCCAAATTCTGCACTTGGGAACCCTACACCAGCAAAGACGCCGCTGTCAATTTCATTCAAAACGTCGCCACCAAGTTTGGGTGGTGCCGAGCGATCTGCCTTGGCGATCGCGCAATCGGATCTATCTCCGTTAAATCGTACTCGGGAGACGACGAGGGCCGAGTGAAATCTGCCGAGCTCGGCTACGTTTTAGGGTCCAAGTATTGGGGGAAAGGGATCGCGACGAAGGTGGTGAAGCAGGTGGTGGAGATGGCGTTCGCCGATATGCCGGATTTGGAGAGGCTTGAAGCTCTGGTTGATGTCGAGAATGTGGCGTCTCAGAGAGTGCTGGAGAAGGCTGGGTTTCAGAGGGAAGGAATTCTCAGGAAATTCTCGTTCATGAAGGGGAAATCCAGAGACATGGTCATGGTCAGCGTGCTTTCCGACGATGTCCGAAGAGCTTGATTTGATTGATCTGTTCATCGTTCTTAGCTTGAAGCTGTGTTAGGGATTAGCATATGAATTAAATTGATTATTCAAGTAACTACTGATTTACTGAATCGCATTTTTCACGTGATGAAGCTCGTGACCTTAAATTCGTAGTTCGAATGTTGAGGAAGTGAATACAAAGTGAGAGTCGCTTTCTGCAACTTCGATAACTAAACTTGAAGGGTGAAGGGTTTCTGAGCACAATATAATATAATAAATAAATAAATTATTACCAAAATATATTTCTCAAGGTCAATTATCCGAAGACGGACGGTGACGTTGTGATGAAAGTGATTCGCGCATGCGCGACTTCATCAATTTTTTTTAAAATTTAATTTGCTGTCAGTATATTTTTCTAAACAAGTGAAAAGCAAGTGCTTTTTTTAATAAATGATTTTTTTATTTTTTCATATGTTAACTTGCTTTTTATTTTTTTTATTTTATCAACTATACTCTTTTTTATCTTATATTATTAAAATAATATAGAAATTTTTTTTATCCAATAATAGAAGATAGGATGTAGTGATTTATTATTTTTCATATTCAATAGAATGATTTAATTTGTATAATAAATAGAATGAATGATTTTTGTTCCGTTGTATAAAAAAAAAGAATGAACAATTTGTACAATATGATTAAAAAATAGTTTATCATTAAAATTATAATGAGCATATTATTAAAAAATAATTATTAGTAAATATATTCTAACAAATATCTTTTTTTAAATAAAGAATCAACTTGCTCTGTATATCTTTTAAATAAGTGAAAAGCAAGGGTTTTTAATAAATATTTTTTTAGATATTGACTAGCTTTTGAATTTTTTGGTTTTTTCAGTTTTCATGAAAATTATAATTAGTTTATTATTAGAAAATAATTATTAGTATATATATTATAACAAATATCAAATAAAAAATATTAGATTATTATTATTGTTGAATAATCATAAAAAAGATGAAAATTTAATTAAGAGTAAAAAATTTAATTAATAATTAACTAATAATAAGTAAATAATAATGATAAACTACCACACTAATTAAGTAGTAAATATATAATTTTAATAATTAATTGATAAAAATGATTGATTATAAAATAAAAAAGATTATTGATTAGTAATGATTAGTTATTAAATATAAAAATTTGGTTGCCTCATTTATGTTGGCTACTAGTACCACATTTCACACTTCTTCTATTACGTTATGGTCGTTTAAGTTGCATATCCTCCTTTGTATAGTGCAATTCAAGTGAATTAATTCTCGATGATGTTTGTACAGTATTCAAATCAAATCAAGTATAATCAGCAAGAGAAGCTAAGAAAAAAAGTAAAAAGCAAGTCAATAATTGAAAAAAAAATCATTTATTAAAAAAACTGCTTTTCATTAAACGAAAAAAATGTACTTGTTTTCTTTATTTAAAAAAATGATATTTGTTAGAATATATTTACTAATAATTATTTTCTAATAATAAACTAATTATAATTGTTATGATAAACTATTATGTTTTGTTTTTTTGACTTGCCAATATCCGAACCTGTGTAAACTATTATTTTTTCTATGCATTATACAAATCATTCATTCTATTCATTATACAAATCAGGTCATTTTATTATATTATTGTTACTCCCTTCATCTAATGTTATAAGGCAATGGAGGTATTTCATGCATGTTAAGAAATATTTATTACATGCTTAAATTTAAAAAAAACTAAAATTTCAATTTTATCCCTATAAATTCTATTCATTTCATTAAATATAACACAAGTTATAATACTAGAAATATAATAAATAAATATAAAAAATGATAAATTACTATATATTATTTTATATTATAAGAAAAGAAAATCTGGATGTTATTTTAATAATATATATCTAAAATAATAAAAAACAAGTTAATATACGAAAAAATAAAAAAATCATTTATTGAAAAACCAAAAAAACAAAACAAAACAAAAGCAAGTTGCTTTTTAGTTGTTTAAAAAATTATACTGAAAGCAAGTCGATTGGTAGCCCAATCAACTTGCTCTCTTTAATTTTAAAGAAAAAAAATTGATGAAATCACGTATGTGTGAATCGCTTTCTTCCAATGTATTAAAAATTGGATCCGCCATTAAATCGGATGAGGCAATAGTTCAAGGTTTAGTGGTTGGATCGAGGTCAGACCGATTGTGAATAAATTAATATATTTTTAATAATATAGATAAAAAACATAAAAGATATTTATCCATGATCATAAAATTAATATTTATTTTAGGATAAAAAGTAAATTTAATAATATATATAAAATTAAAAATATTATTAATAAGTTTTACAACCTAATATTAAAGTCTAAATAAGTTAATATTAATCTATAATTATATTTTGAATTCAAAATAATCAATTGATATTCCATTTTCATATTTTTTGCTAAGTAAATTTATCATTATTAATAATTATATATTATAATAATACTTATAACATATTGTAATATGGAAAGAAAAAAATTTATACTAAAAATAATGCTACTTAGTACTAAAAATAATGTTATTTTACTTTTAAAAAAAATTTAAAAAATTTAAAAAAATTATAAAAAAAGAAGGTCTAGACCAGTTCAACCTGGTTTTGTATCAATTTTTTATAAATTTTTGATCGGTTCTTGACCGGTTATGAAAACCCCCGATCTGTATCTATGCCTGGATTGGATCAGGGGCCAGTTTCCAGTCGAACCAGTTGAACCGACCAGTCTGGTCTAGTTTTTTTTTTCATGGCTTTCTTCACAACCTCACCGTTGATGGTTGGATAATCGCCTTTGAATGTTATATTTTGATAAATAGTTTCTTATATAATATATATTGATAAATAATTTATTTATTTATTAGATTTTGCTTAAAAACCCAAGGGAAAAAGTAGAAGATGATGGGCATCCTCTAAAGTCTATATGTAGCGTTTTATGAAGTTGTATTTAATCTTTGTAAAGAATCAATTAATTATACAAATAGTGTGTCATTTCTAAAAAATTATTATTTTTTCGTAACTAAAGTCATTCCTAAAAATTAATTAAACTATTACATTCATGTGGCGGATATTTTTCCATGGGAAGATAGGAAAATTTGCTTACTGCTTGTTTGGTATGCATGAATTGGACAGATGGAAAGCGAATGGGAGAGGGGGAAGGAGCAAAATCCCTCATTTGATATGCTAGGACGTGTTTCATGGGAATTCAAAAATTCTCTTGCCCATGGGAACGACGCTTCCATCAATATATCGATGGAAAATTCATGCTTTCCCATGAACGTATTATTTTGGTAAAAAATACCCGTCTCTCATCACAAAATCACAAGTTATGATCTTCCTCCTTCCCTGTGATGGTATAGTGAACTGAACCCTTCGAACGTCTAACACTGAGCCGCATCTCGTCGAGTATTGTCGCAAGCTGAACTCCGTGCGACGTCCGTTCATCAAGCCAACCTCCGTTTGGAAGTCCATTCTCTATTCAATCAGTGGGATGTTCAATCAATTAGGTCCAGATCTGTTACAACAACAACAACCATAGGAGAAGCTTTGAAGCTTCAAAGGTCCAAATCTGTCCAAGCTTTGCTGGAGATGTCAACAGCAAAGGTCCTTCCTTTTTTGAACATTTAATTGTAGATCTGGACATGCTCCATGTCTTCCGTCATTGTAGATCAAAACATTTTCTATCGTCTTCCACTGTTGCAGATTTGTCCAAACTCCATCATTAACACCGTCATCTGTTCAATGCTCCACCATCACATATCTCTTCTTCGCCGATTGGGTATAGCTCTTCGATTTACATTGCAGATTCTTTTATTCATTTTTTTATACAGGAATATTTTGGTCTTTTATCTGTTAAATCTTCCATTCCATATCTAAAACACGCCATACCAAACAAGTCTTATCAAAATTTTGTTAGTTTTTTCTTCCATACCAAATGTGCTTTTAAAATACATTTTTATTTTTTTTCTATTCTCATTCCCATTCTTTTTTCTATTCCTATTTTATTAAAAATCATTTCAGCCTAACAAGCAAAGGCCTTGATGCTTAATATCAATATCTCCTCATTGACTGATAGGCCCAAACTAGAGAAAATAATATGTTAATTAGTGATGATTTTTTTTAATGAAATATTAGTGATGGTTAGTTCAAGAGATTTAGTACTTATTTTCTAGGGCCCAAAACTAGAGGAAAAAATATTAATTAATATTAATGATATATATTTTTTGGCCAATAACGAAATTGGTTTAAAAGGTTAATATTTGAAGTAGGATTTAAAATGATAATAATAATAATATCAACGATATTTGGTTTAATTAAAAGGTTCATTATTTGAAGTAAGATTTTGAGTTTAGTGAGTGAAGAGTACTGATAATTTGTTTTTTATATTTATATGACTTAATTCAATTTCAATTAAAATTAAATTGTTCGAACCCAAAAGAAATACTGCATTGAATCCATATTATAAGGATTTTCTAGAATTTTTATTTGGTTCAAAATATAAGGGGTTATAAAATTTTTAGTAAAAGTTTACTTTTTTTTTATGTTATTGATTACCGTCTCGTAAGTTGAAAAAAATAGAGAAAGAGAAAGAGATGATGGATTTTTAAAATAATTTTTATTGATAATTAATAAGGATAAAATTAGGATATTGTGATTTTTTTAGAATTTTACGTATGCAATTAACTTTTTTAAATAAGCATGAAATAGTTGGAAACCCATTACAATATGAACCAGATGGAATATTAAATACTTTGTAGACTTAATTTATTATAAAAAAAGTTCTACCTTATACATTATGAGTGATTCTTAAATAAAATAAAATAATTACAAATCAATATGGAAATGATTTACAAATATGTTTCCCTGAGAGTTTTGTTGAATTTTTTTTCCATTTATCAAATTGACCTAAAGTAATTTTCCACCCCAGGAAAGTATCAAATATACAGACAACTCCTATAGAAATAATCTTAAAAGGAGTGAATGGAACTTTTTTTTTTTTTTTACCAGAATAAGGAATCAATGGAATTGAACATACACAAACATGAAACATCTTGATGCACCCAAAAAAAAAAAAAAACAAACATCTATATGGAAATCAAACCAATACAACTATGAATTAAATTCCGTCAGACTTTCACAAAGAAGGTACCAGGAGTATTTTTTTTCTACGAATTTTGTTCAATACATAAAATTGATCTTCTCCTGCAAATTAATGAAAAAGTTCAGACAAAAGACAATAAAGATTATAAATCATAAATAAGAACACACAAAAAAAAAAAACAAAAGAGAGGAAAAAGAACTCCTAATATATTTCAAGTATATAAAAACCAGTTTGAAAAAGGATTCGTCTCCCTTTTGTGTCATTTTTTTAACACATTAAAATTCACTAATAAATTCGCTGTACATATCTAGTTCTCATGTTATGCAATATGTGGATATCTGGGATTGGCTTCATCTATATTTTATTTTGGGACCAAACATCTCTAGTTCTCATACTTCAGTAATTTATATATTTATTTAATTTTTTTACAGCAGCAAAATTTGAATTTTGGTCCTTCTATACGAGGGCAATATTCTTTTATTTGAAATAAAGTATGATACAAAATAACACCAATCTTTTAATTATCAACTTACCAAATGTAAAGATTTAAGTTAAAAAATACTAAAATAACAGAATAATCATCTCCAAATTTTGTTTGAAATTCAGATAAAATATGCAATAGAGAAATGCATATCTCATTAGATACGAGAAAAACCCTTAAATTTTTTAAAAATATATAGATAATGAGCAAATTGTATCATTTAGATTAGTGATTCTTACTTAAGTGGGTTCTACTTCTGAAATTCTGATTGGAAAACAAAAACAGAGGAGGGAAAATCATACCATGAAATCTCCGATTTGCTCTGTTTCATAATCTGCAAATTGATCTGAGGAAAACAAATTCAAGAATCAGCGATGATGATGCTTGGGACGAGCATCTCTGGTCTGAGTAGAAGAAGCCTTGCACCATTCCATCGCATTGACCAGTTCCTGATCTCTGAACCCGATGACGAAGTGAGCCAACGCTTCCAGAAACAGAGCCGCCTGATACACCGTCGTCTTTCCGACGATCTCTCCGATGACGCTCCTCCGCAGCCGATTCGCGTCCAGAAATATGCTCATCAGCTCCTCCATGTGCCCCGTCAGGATGGACCCCACTGCCATCTTCGCCTCGCCTTTCCTGTCCCTACACGGGAACCAACTCTCTAACACCCTGTCCACGAACACCGCCTCGGCGTTCCTCATCCGCGTCGTCAGCATCGGGACCATCACTCTCAGCCCTCGTTCTATCTCGTCCATGCTAGCCGTCAGTTCCTCCGACGGGTTACTCCACGCCACCGCCACCTGCCACGGCCTGTCCTGAAACTCCGGCATGCTGTTGCGGATGCAGTATCCGTCGGTGTAGTTGTTTCTGTGGTCGTCGGGGGTGGGGCTGACGGCTGCGGCGGCGGCGTCGTCGTCTTCTTGGAGGAAGCAGCGGACGAGGTTGGTGAAGAGGTAGGGGTGGAGGTCGCCGAGCCAGATGAGGGGCTTCTCGAGGGAGGAGCGCCAGTCGGGGAAGACGAGGACGGCGACGTCGTCGTTGGAGGCCGCCAGGTCGAGGGCGTGGTAGAGGGACTGGAAGTGCTGGTGGAGGAGGTCGACGTGGGTGGACAGGAGGGTGGGAGAATCGGGCTGGGAGAGGGAGCGGCGGAGGAGAGGGAGGAGGTTGTTCTTGAGGGTGTTGAACCAGTGGTCGTAGTAGTCCTTGAAGGGACGACCGTTCTTGTTGCGGTTGAAGATCGCTGTTCAAATTCACAAAGAAGAAGAAGAAGAAAGATTCAGTATCGATCTTTGAACAAGAAATCAAGAATCTCGAGGAAGAAAATGGAAGAGACGTGACGCAGAATCGCAGATTCAACACACATTCACCTTTGAGCATGTTGGCGAGCCAGATGAGGGGCTTCTTGAGGGAGGAGCGCCAGTTGGGGAAGAGGAGGAGGGCGACGTCGTACTTGAAGGCGGCGAGGTCCAGGGCGTACGCGGTGGAGGGACTGGAAGTGCTGGTGAAGGGTGTGCGTGCGCGCGCACATATGTGTACATATACACTATACACAAACACAAACACAAACACAAACACAAACACACAGAGAGTGAACAGAAGGAGGGCTACCGTACGTGCTGCCACCTAATTTTTTTTAATCATGCAATGTAGTTTTTAAATTTTTCATACACCCTTTTTTCTCCTGTTGTGCATATCTTAATAATTGTAAACATCCAGTTTTTATTTTGTAATATTTTATTTTTGAAAAATGAATAATGTATAAGTACATGATCATATGATTCCCAGATGTTTATTTTATCATATATTATTTTGGTGCTAAATACAATATACCTTATAAAAGAGTTTTTTTGGTCATGATATTGTATAAAATATCTAGACTATTAATTTTTTTTTTCAATAATACCCTTAATTTGTTTTGAGTTCAATTATGAACCCACTTTATGAGGAAATAAAAGGTTAGAGTGAAATGTTCTAATTGTTCAGTTTTAGAGTGAAAATTAAACCCTCTCACTGAGAGTTGAAAAACTCTCTCAGTGAGAGTTGAAATTGCGGCTTGTTTCTATGCTCAGAAATTCTCGGAGACTCTCTTCCCTTGGTGAAAGTCAAGGAAGAGGTCATCTAAGGTGTGCATATGTTTTGGTTTTTTCTGTTTGGTGGCTCTAGTGTTTTGTGTGTGTATATTAGGGTTTGTTAGTTGTAGGAGAGCTCCTCATGATACTGCTATCCATTGCGAAGAAATCAAATGCCTAATGCCTTGGAAGCCGGTGGGGTTATTTGGCGGTTTGATTCTCCGTCGGATGGTCTAGATCAAAGGTTTGGAGATACGGTGCTTTCCAATGATTGATTGGTCCCTTGCAACGTCAGATTTTGATGTTGTGATCTTTCTCACGTAGTCTACTTGTGGAGCTTTGTCAAAATCTGCTGATCTTAGGGCTGATTCATAGATGAAAGGGATGTGATTGAAAAAGGTGATTCTTCGAAACCACTATTTCTGGTAATGGTACTGTTGTTGTTGGTTTCCAGTTTTGATGCCATTGTGGCTTTGATCTCGGTAGCACTTTGTTTTGGTGCATGGTGTTTTTTGTTTTAGGTTTAGGGCTCCTTTGCTTGTTTGTTTTAGTTTTCTTTTCTTGGCCTGTTCTTTTTCTTTGTCGGGGTGGGTGAGAGCGAAGGATTGGGGTGGTTTTGGCTGGGTGGCTAGTGGTGTGCTTCGCTGGTTTGTTTGTGAGTTGGGTTGGGTAGGGTTTGTTGCTTCTGTAGATTTTGGGCCTTTGTTTCTTGTGTATTAGTTGTATTTGGTGCCTCTTCTTTTAATGAATTGTAACTTGTTGGCCAAAAAAAAATTTAGAGTGGAAATTTTAATAGCTCCCCTAATTCTAAATATAAGTTACTTTTAATTATCGGAATCATTGAAAGTTAGTTGCATTAATAACTTGTGAGATATAGTAAAAAATCTCAAGTGGGTTGCTTGGTCATTGGATGTAGGTTAAATGGTTGGGTCAAAACAGGATAAATCTCTTGTGCATTGTTGTTTCCTTATCTCTTTATCTTATTCTTTGTTCATCCTTGTTTTGTGCTTTATACTACTACAAAGCCAAAAATTTTTTAAGACCCAATTCACCCCCTCTTGAATGACCAGTCAATTTAACAGAGAAAATTAGGACCCTTTTGGTTTATTCACCAGGGGGTATGTGAAAATGATTCTCATTAGATCACCTGAGTATACATGTTTGGTTGCCAAAAAAAAATTGAAGTGAAGGAGTTTACATCTATAGTGGATATCACCTAAATTTAGGTGAAGGAGTTCACTCTAAAAAATAAGAGTAAAGGTGCTCACTATAATGTGAAGGGATGTTAAATGACCATTCTACCCGTAACAAATGACAAAATTTACATCTTATCTTTCCTAATTAATTTGAAAGCTGGTGCACATCTTCCATCCCTCCCACTCGAGACACTGTGATGATAGAGGGAGAAATCATTGTCAACCCCGGTGGATGCTATGCCACCCACTTTGGCCACTGACTCAAACTCGAACTTTGGCCATTATCTTCCACCCCTTCTTACCAATCTCAATCTCCTACCTCTTCCAAATCGAAACTTGAACTCCCACCTCTTATAGATCTTGAATTCTTACCCTGTCTAGATCTCGAGCTTGAACACCCACCCCTTCCAGATCTCGAACTCAAACTCCTACCCTTTCCAAATCTTTGAACACTGTCTGTTGTGGTGGTTGAGCTTGTGTTTGTTAAGCTGAAGTTGGAACAACGATTTCAATCTTTGATTTTAATCTTAAACTCGACTAAGACCGAGTTTGAGTTTGTGAAGCTGAAGCCTTCGATATGTTTTTCTTTTAATGGCTTGTCTGTTGTTGAGAGTAGAGATGTTGACAAAGGAAGTGGTGGTTGATAAGGAAAACTATGGTGGCCACCGATGAGAATGAAAGAACAAGGAAGGAGGGGGGTTTTTTTTTTTTTAAATCTAGGGGCATTTTAGTCAAGTCCCATTTATTTGATTTTAATTAAATATAAAAAATAAATTTATTTCCCACATCCCATTATCATGCCAAACAAACCTACGTAAAACTTACTTGTAACCATTTCTCATTATAACCCTTCACACTTTTCACATTACATTACCTATTCTCATGGTAATTAAATCAAAAGGCCCTTAGGGTTGATGAGAGAAAGTGTTAGAGATGAGAATGGGAGGGTGAATGGCATAAAACCTAGGTCTTCAACATAGGGTTAGGTGTGGTTATGGTTAAGATAAAGGATAGGGATGTGTGCTTGATGGGTAAGAAAGAAAATGAAGGGTTAAGATCAAATGGGTTGAATGACTATGGTTAAAGGTAAACTAAGATAGAAGAGAGAATATGGTAAATTTTATTGACCATGGTAAATAATGGAGGGTTTAGGTTAAATGGAGAAATGAATGGTATAGATGGAAGGAAGGGCATTTTAATTGAGCCAAATGGATGTAAGAATAAAGTGAGGGGCAAATAGGAAAATACATTAATAAGAAAATGCTAAAATAGTGTAATTTTTCTATCCTTGATTTTCCACAATTGCCCTTTGGCTTGGCCTCTAAGTTATCTTAACACTTATCCTTACTAAGTAAAAATAAAAGAATTGAAGTATTTTGTCACAAGATAAAAGGAATATGTAGGAATTAATCTAGGCCATCTGTGTAAGATAAAAATATAATCCAAGGGTCAAGATAAGGCAAGAGGAACCATATGTAGAAAAAAGAAAAGAGAAAATAGAATACAAAAATGGATAGAAAGAAGGTGGACTGGAATTAATTAAATGGAAAACAAAAATATAAAAATGTCTATGACCTAAAATATAAAAACCAAGGTCTGATTAACTAAAGGCATGGGTAAAAATATCAAATGGAATAAAAAAATGAAAAAGAAAAGAAAATAGTGAGTGGAAGAGAGAGAATAAGTGGCATGAATTTAGTTATTTTACATAAATAAAAAAAGCCTTTAATTAGTACAAATAATGATTTTTCTATTTTAAACCCAATTATTCATATTTCATTAAGCTGATTTGTGACATTAAAAATAGAGAAGATTAATCAAAATTCAAGCCAATTAAAATGAGTATAATTATGCAATTTACAGTTAATGACATCTAGAGACTAATAAGATAATTATAAAAAAGGACCAAATTCCTAGTGTAGTGCCAATTAGAAACCTTGTTGTGGGTAACCAAATTAACTTGGCTTAGAAACGTAGCACTAGTGGCAAACCGAGGTCAAATCCGTGAAATTGACAACTAGAATTGATCAAGTTAATGTGATTAAGTGACAATTTAGAAATGAGAAAATGAAAATGGGAGGGGGGTTTGCAAGATAAACTATGCAACTAGACTAAGATGCAAACTAAGAAATGGATGAATGAACTTAGCAACCAATAATGAAATGGAAGTAATGATCATGGAATTGGGTTTAGAAACGGGGCTTTCCTCATTCAATTTTAATTGGTTATGATTGGGGAAGTGATTAATGAGTCTAATTAACTTAACCATCCAAAACCACTTAAGATGCAAATGACAAACACTAGGTCTAGCATGAGCTATCTACACTAAATTATTGCATGACCACTTGTTTAAGCTAATTACTCTCATTAATTAGAATGCAAATTGAACTAACTAACTTGCTAAAAATTAAGGTTATTAATCACCTAAAGATTAATTAAGCAATGAAACAAATGCACTTAATTAATGCACATACTAAGCTAGGTCATGCATAACCACATAACACCATATAACCTAGCATGATTAGGCAATAAATAACATAAATTCCGGCCGATAAATAGCACAAGATCCATCCAATAAACATCATAAAAGATGCTTGGAAACCATCCAAATCATATTATAAGTCATCACAATGGTTTATGCCAACAATAACTATAATTTCAGACAAAAAATCCAACTAACCATAGTATAGAGCCCTAATACAAAATCATATTCATTGTAAAAAATATCCTATCCAATCCTAAATCTAACATCAACCTAACTATATATAGAATCAACATTAGATTTAAGAAAAGAAAGAACACTAAGTAAGAAGATAGAAAGACACTCCCCAAGTTATCTTGAAGCCCTTGAAATTTTCGCACCATGCTTCTAGCTCTTTTTGATAATTACCACCAAGCTCCTTACTCCTTCATCAAGCTAACTTCTCTCCAAACCATGAAGAGAAATTCACACATCAAGAATGGAAGCAAGAAAATGGGGATTTAATGAATAAATGGTGGTGGAGAATGGTGGAAATGAAGTGTATATGGTATGCGTATGGGTGCAGGAAATTGTGGGGAAAAGAGAGAAAATGCAATAGAAAGGAGAAGGGGGAAGGGGATGGATGAAATTAAAGAGGTGAGAATGAGAGTTAGAATTGGAATGTGCAAGAATGAGAGAATGAGAAGGGGTATTTATAGTGAAATGGGTAAATGGCCATGGTTAGACTGTGGTAAAGATGAAAAGTTGGGATGGATCCTTCGAGAGACAATAAAGGAATGAAGGGCTAGGATTATAAATGTTAACTAACTAGGGTTAAAGGCTTACCTAGGAGTAGAAAGGAACTAGAGTTAGGGTAAAGTTAAGATGGAGGGTAGAAATGCGTGCTTCGTGGGTAAGAAAGAAAATGGAGGGCTAAGATCAATTGGGTTAAGTCCTTGTGGTTAAAGGTAAATTAAGTTAGAAGAGAGATTATGGTAAAGTTTATTGACTATGATAAATAATTGAGGATCAAGATTAAAAGAGAGAATGAATGATGAAGAAGAAAAAATGGGCAAAATTATTTTGGATTAATTAGGTGCAACAATAAATTGGAGAGTAAATAGAAAAATACATAAATAAAAAATGCTAAAATGTAGAAATTTATTAAGACTTGATCTTTCATAGTTGCCCTTTAGTTTGACTTCCAAGTTGTCTTAAAGAATATCCTTACAAATTAAAAATAAAACAATTAAAGTGTTTTGTCAGAAAATAAAAGAATTGTTTGGAAATTAATTAATCTAGGTTATTAAAGGATGGTAAGAGTGTAATCCAAGGGTGGAAAATGAGTAAGAATTTCGTGCATAATGAGTGAAAAAATAAGAAAATAAATTCAAGTGGATAAATTGTAAGAATTTGTTGAAATAAAATAAATAAAAAAGGGTAATATAAATTGTGCTATTCTAAAAATGTCCATGGCCCGAAATATAAAAACTAAGGTCTATTTAATTAGAGGGATGGGTAAAAATGTCAAATAAAATAAAAGAAATGAAAAAGAAAAGAAAATAGATAGTAAAATAAGAGAAAAAATGAGTGGAATGAAAATTAGTGTTTTATTTAAATAAAAAATTGCCTAATTAGTACAAACATGATTTTTCTATTTTAAACCCAATTATTCTCTCTTAATTAAGCTCATTTGTGACATTAAAAATAAGAATAATTAATCTAAATTCAAGGCAATAAAATAGTATAATTATGTAATTTAAAAAATAACAACTAAGAACCCAAAAGTAATTATAAATAAGGTCCAAAATTTTAAATTAATTTCATTTTAGGCTCAAGTTCGAAATTAGCTATTAATTCAAAACATTGTCCAATTAAATCCATTCTGACTATATTTTTGTATTAAAAGTACTAAATATGGGAGACTAAAAATGGAAAAATTTGTTATTATCACCAATTTTGAAATTTACCATTAATTCCAAAAATTATTCAATTAAATTCATTTGACTATGTTTCCTTATTAAAAATATATACTAAATATGAGGGATGAAATGTGTAAAAATATGGTGTTATCAATTTCCCCTACTTAGATTTTGCACTCTTGGGCAAAAGTGAAAGAAAAGTCATGGGAAACCAAACCAAAAACAAAGAAAAACAACAGAAATTAATTAGGCAATGGTGCAAGAATTGACAAATATAAAACAATTAAAGTCCCTCAATGCCTTAATCAATCTGAGCAACTAAATATGCATTAATTCTTCAAACATCATGGCAAAGGATTCAATCTAAACAACATCAAGCTAGTGGCTTCTCTTCGGGTATAGTGTATACTCTTATATCATCCCTCTTTCACTTTAATCTCCATAGACTTGACAAGAATTTAAGTTCTTCACCACTTTCATTAAATGCATGCTCAAATCATAAGGACTTTCATTCAGGGCCTAATGGAACGAGAAATAAGAAAAGGAAGAAAGGAAATGGAAAGAACAAAGGATACACTTTAGGAATTGGAAAAGACATCACATTGTAGTGAATAAACAAGGAATGCAATTATTCGGACTTTTATTCTAACTATACACTTCTTTTCTTCTTTCTTTTCTTTTCTTTTTCTCTTTTTCTCAACTTTCATTTTATGGTTGGATGCATTTTATGCTCAATCCCAACCCTTTCATTCAACACAAAATTTTTTTTTTGACTTTTTTTTTTTAAATCAACAATTGACTTCCAATAGCCCAAAATAATGCATCATTTCATATGATGAATGCAAGTAAGATGCTTCTTAATTTCCTAAAATGCAAAGGGTAGGAATTTTATTTACTTGGCCTTGGTTTTCAAACAAAAGGTTCATCTTTTAAGAAAAGGAAAACAAGGTTCAAGGGGTTAATGAAGGATAATGTAACATATTACATTTTAAAGCTTTTCCCATAAAAATTGCTCGGTTTTAATATATAAAAATAGACTTAGAAAACTTGAACCAATTAAAATTTTAAAACTATATAAAATTATTTTTCGCAGTTTTTACAGCTCATTGTGTAGTGAATTTTCAAAATTTATAATTAAATATAGAAAAATAATTTGATAGTAGTTCAAGTTTCTAAAAAATATTCACATCTTGAATTTCATGAAAAAATACAAAAATGAAAAATTGACGCACATATTTGTGTAGTTTGTTGTGTAAAATTTACTATTTATTTTTGCATCACTGATTTTGTCTAAAATCCGAGCCTTAACTTTGAAAATTCATTTCTCTTAAACTACAGAGCTATTTGATGCATACTTAGCATATTTATAAAGCTTTGCATGTCTACTTTCTAGCCATATATTTATTTTACTCCTATTGGTTAGAATACTATTTTAAACTTTTAAGGGTCAAAAACAACTATTACTGGAGCAGTTTTGGCAAAATATGCATAACTACATTATATAACTCCAAATATAGTCAGACTAGTGTCATTTTGTTTCTGAAACAAAGATCTATCTATACATATAGACTAATGAATTTTTGGAGACATGTACAAATTTATGTTAGGTTAGCTGGTCACTCAAGAGGGAGTGAATTGGGTGATATAAGATTTTCGCCCTTTTTAAGTACAGCCCAATTTCACAAAGTGTGTAGCAAAACAGGGATGAACAGAGAGAGTTAAGTCTAGCAATTAAGGAGAGAAGATGAAGCTCAAAACATAAGAATTTATATTGGTTCGATCCAAATCACTTAGTCTACGTTTAGTTCCCAAGTCACCACTTGAAATTTTCTATTATATCCCACCCACACTCTTACAAGATGAGTAATATCTTTTAGTGTTTTCTCATACTAAGATTCTACCTAGAAATTATAGAAAAGAATGAATATAGAATGAAAACTCCCTCTTAGAGTAAATGATACATTGAAAGTTCACTTTAGAGAGGTGTGTTTTTCAAATGATGTTGACACAGAAAGATTTTATGTATATGAACAGCATTTTCACATAAACTCTCTTAAGATTGATACCCATAAATTTAAATAAGGTTCTATTTATAGATTTGTGGTGTAACTAGACGCTAGACACAAGATCTATCAGTTAGAGATGTTAACCAATGATTATTTTGTAAAATTAGCCATTCACCAATTGCATTTAATGCTTCTGATATACTGAAATTCAGATTTTGGGTGTCAACAGACGAATTTCATAGAGACCATAAGTTAAGGACTTCAATATTGGACTTCCAAAATTCATCTATTCAAGAGTGAAATTCGAATTTTGAATTTATTAAATATATCTCATGTTAGAACATACGAATTTTCATATTTAAAGTGCATCTATTGAGTTTGAACAGTTGTCTCATGTTTTTATGGTGCACTCGAAATTCAAATTTCAGAATTTGAAATTCGTCTGTGTCAGAGGCTTTCTCAATATGGTACAAAAGTTTTCCTCTATGAAATTCAAAATTTGTATTTAAAATTTCGCCTGTTAGAGACATGGTCTAACGAGACTCACAAGTTCTCATTTCAAAATTCGAATTTTGAAATCTAAAATTCGTCTGTCAAATGGATTGACTTTGAACTCTTTTAAGCACTTTAATATCATTCGAATTTTAACAAGACCTCAGACAAATTTTGCACATTTTATTAACTATGCTTAACTCGAAATTTGAATTTTAGAACTTGAAATTCGTCTATCAGAGATGATAACTCTGGAACTTTGAATTTTATTAAGTAAACTTTGAATTTTGCATAAAATACATAAGAATTAACAGTAAAATTCATCTGTTAGTCAGTGTTTTTCAAATCTTATATATGCTAACATAGGATTTATTTAATCTAACTCGTTTAAAATATATGGTAATAAAATTAAGTAATATTCAAAGTTTAAAACCACCTTAAGACCTAAGTGAAAACTAAATATACCTAGTAACTAGGTTTTCAATTCTTGAGCTCCACTTTCACTTGGTTATTTCCTTTTTGACATGCTTCATTTTGATCTTCTATTTTTGAAACATTCTTTCTCTTCTCCTTTTTTGAGTGAGACATGATATTGATTTCTATTTTTGTATTCTAATATTCACTCTTCTCACTTAGATAATCCTACATTTAATATATTTCACTTACAAATTAAGTAGTTAGTCCAATTTATATATCCAATTTGTATTATACATTGTAAAGGTACAGTGGATATATTAATGTATAACATGATATATGCATTATAAACTCAATTAAATACATGCTAATGCACATTTTATTTCTTTAAGGAATATTATATATGTTAGACTCATATGATACATTTGTTCATTATTACCTATATTTGTTATCATCAAAACTTATATTATATTAAACCTAACAATTTATACAGTAACCAGAAACAGACAATATATAAACAGAGCATAATAGTTTTAGTACGTCAATTTTCTTCATCAATCCTCCTTACTACTCTTTCCCTTAGTATTACTTGGCCCTATTATTAGGAAACATGGGGTAAGATGGGGGAGATCTCAATGGCAACTTAGTTTAAGTATATCACATTATTACATTAGTTTAAACATTACAAAAATATTGTACAATTATCATGCTTTCATAACATGTTTTTAGAAAATAATTAAAATACTATGTTAAAGTAACAATTTCGGTAAAATAACGATTTAGTAAATGGGCATCCTGGCCTTAGTCATTGACATAAAAATAGCCAGACTAGTGATAAAACACAACCAAACATCATAATAACACAGTTTAAAACATAAAGCACAATATATCAAAATAAAAACCTAAAGTAAGAGTTACTACCTTAAGACTTTACTTTTTTTTTTTTTACTTTAAATCTTGCTTTGAACTAGTTTAGGCTTGCATCTTGTATTTGTTTGAAGCCTAATAACATCATTAAACTTCACTAAATAATTTGCTTACAACAACGGGGGTTGGGTCTAGTGGAACAGGTTAGTCCCTCACAATGTGACGAACCAAGATTCGAATCCCGCTGGGAGAGGTGCCCACATTTAGTGCTTGACAATACTTTGAATATGGTTGCCTCAATAGGAGGATACCTGTGATTTCTATAAAAAAAAAAACTTGCTTACTTAATGGGAATTTAGTATGTATTATCATAAACTCACTCCATCCTTTAGCTGTCATGAAACACAAACTCTTCCTTTCTGTTATGCTTTGGCTGAGACCTTTAAGGCCACGGAGGGAACAAAAATATTTTCAAACCTTAGAATAAATTATGTTAAATGAAAGAAGAAGAATACTAGAAGAGATTAGGATGAGAAACTTACCTTAGAGACTCTTTATCCTACTCCTCCTTCCTTCCTTTTCTCTAGCACACCTTTTCCCTCTCTCTCTAAAGCATCCAAAGCCTTCAATCAAATGAGCAAATGGCAAGGGGGGAAGGAGTCTATTTATGGGAAAAGTGGGCGAGTGTGAGCCCTTGGATCGCTTTTTGATTTAAGGGCTCAAGTTTTTTCTTCAATATTTTATATTACTTTACCATTTTGTCCTAAAATATTTTTGCCTTTGTGAGAGAAATGGATAAGGGCATTTTTGTCCAACTAAGGGGTGAAATACTTTTAGTTTTTACTTTTACCTAATTCAGTAAATTTTTAAGTAGTTACCTTTTTATCGTACTTGATAAATAATTTTTACTAATTCCTTTTTTTACCATGGTAAAAGCATACTAATCTTTAACTCTTATCCGGTTCAGTACTTCTACGGTGGGGTCTATCTGTTTGACTTTTTACTATTCATCTCCCCCGATAGTTACTATTCACATGGGACCGCCTTTTACAAGGTTTGTATTTTTTTTATCCGGACTTACATAACCAGCAACATTTGTATTTTTAGCTAACAACGGAGTATTATAATATTATTTTATCTCTCTTCTATTGTAAAATGACTATTGTCCTTACTTTTTGGCAAAATGACCGTTTTACCATTTAAAACCCTTTTTTGATATTTTTACGATACCTTGGGCCTTGAACCTACTTAATTAAATATCCAGACTTCTCTATTCATAAATTAATTCAGAACAATTTAATATCATTCATCATGTTATCTAGTCTCAAAATACGTACATGAAAAATGAGGATGTTACAGATAAAGATGTAGAAAGGATGGCTGCATGTTCAAGTGGGTTAAATGAAAATGAATGCCTCAATCACCTTTATGTAATGTAATTTAAATGATCATTCGATCTCAAATAAGATTCATGCCAAGCTCTAGATTAGAAAGTATAATTAAGTAGGGGAGCACACAGGAAAAGAAAGCAACATTAAGGCTCCAAATCTCACAGGCTATAAGCAATTTCATTTCAAATTGCCTAAACTAAATTATTTACTAATCAATCCGAAAAACTAATACAAGTCTAATTACTTATCAAAACTAAGTGTATCAAAACAATGATAATCTCATATTTGCAAAATTTTGCACAAAAAACCTAAAAATTTTTGTGATTTTAAAACATGTTTCAATTTTTTTTTTATTTTCATTTGGATTTTTCAAAACAACAAACAAAACCTACTTTTGAACTGGAAAAGCCCTCCCCACACTTAAAACATGCATTGCCCTCAAGGCAACCAAATACAATATAAATCAAATGGATAATCAAACAATCCAGTAATGATATGATCTAGTAAACAGTAAAGATGTAATGCAAGTAAAAGAAGTAAGGGAAAAGGCACAACCGGGGTTTATGGTGGGTCCTGAAAATGAGACTCTGTCTTGATCATATGTGGCACTCCTTTGTGGAAATGCTTGAGGCGCTGTCCGTTCACTATAAAGCTCTCTTCGATGGCTGCATCTTGATTCTCGACTGCTCCAAAAGGGTACACATGGGTCATAAGGTAAGGACCTTCCCAGTGGGATCTCATTTTCCCTTGCATCAGTTTCAGTCTGGTCTTGCGCAATAGTACTTTCAGGTCCTCTTTAAACTCTCTCTGAGTAATCATCCAATCATGGAATGCCTTTGTCTTTTCCTTGTATATCCTCTGGTTCTTGTAGGCTTCAAAGCGGATTTCCTCCCATTCTTGCAATTGGTACTTCCTTTCCAGACTAGTTGCATCTAGATCCATATTGCACCTCTTCATGACCCAAAATGCCCGGTGTTTGATCTCGACAGGAAGATGGCATGCCTTCCCAAATACCATGTGAAATGGACTCATCCCCATGGGTGTTTTCTAGGCTGTTCTGTAAGCCCACAAAGCATCATCTAGTCTTTTGCTTCAATCCATACGGTTAGGCAACACAATCTTCTCAAGGATCTGCTTGATTTCTTGGTTTGGTGTGGAGATCGTATGGGTGACTCCATACTTCTTTTGAAGGGCTTGCATGTGCTTGTTGCAAAAGTAGCTACCTTGATTACTGAAGATTGTGTTGGGTACTCCAAATCTGCAAAATATATTAGACCTGACAAAATCTAAAACAAGATACGAATCATCTGGGTGGCTTTTGCTTCCCCCCACTTGGAAACATAATCCACAGCCAAGATAATGTAAGCATGCCCAAAAGATGCAGGAAATGGCCCAATGAAGTCAATACCTTAAACATCAAACACTTCACAGAACAATAATGACTGCAATGGCATCTCATTCCTTTGACTCATATTCCCTTTATAATGACATCTCACACAATGCTTACAAAATTCATGCGCATCTCTAAACAAGCTAGGCTAATACAAACCAGAATCTAACACTTTTCTAGTTGTACACTAAGAAGCAAAATGGCCATCACATGCAAGTGTGTGACAGAATGCAACACAGAATTAAACTCATGATTAGGCACACATCTCTCAATGATCCGGTTACTGCACATGCACCAAAGATAAGGATATCCTACACATAATACTTGGCCTCACTCCTAAGCTTTTTTGTCTGATGTTTACTATAATGTGTATGCAACTCAAAAGCAACCAAATAATAAACCAAGTCCTCATACCAAGGATCAACAACAGATACAACAAGCAAACTGTCATCAAGAAAAGCATTAAAATCAGAGGCGAAAGAATCAACCGACAGAGCCTCAATATAGCTCAAATAGTTTGCCATGTGGTTCTCTGCTTTGCATTTATCTTTGATCTCCACATCAAACTGTTGGAGCAAGATCACCCATCTGATGAGGTGTGGCTTCAAGTCAGGCTTCTTAAACAGGTACTTTATGGCAGAGTGCTTCGTGAAAACAATAACTCTGGTGTGGAGGAGATAAGACCAGAACATCTCCAAGCCAAACACAGTCACGAATAGCTCCTTCTCGATGGTGGTATTATTTGGCTTAGGTCTTTGAGGTATACGCAATCATATACTGCTTCTTGTCCTTCCTCTGAGCTGGCACCGCTCCTAGCGCATAGTCTGATGCATTATACAACGGCTCGAATGGAAAGTAAAAGATCAGATGGAGACAAATTTAGGGAAAAAAAAAAAAGTAATAGGAAAACATATGATCAGAGGAAAGCTTAAAATTTAAGATTCAAAATGAAGGAGACAAATTTAAAATTTAAATCCAAGATGAAAGAAGAAAAATATAATATCTAATTAAAAAAATCTTTCTTCAACTGATATTAATTCAAAATGTAATATCTTGTGATCATTTCTAAAATATTGAATGTTGAAATTTTTAGATATTGAGATTTTAGAGTATATAAAAAGAATTCGTGCTTGAGATTTCTACAATGATTAAAAAAATCAAGATATTGATTTACTAATATTAAAAAAACTCAAGAGGATATTAAAACATTTTAGAGTATAGTTTTGACAAAACATTTTACAGTATATTTTGTAAGTATTACTATTGGAAATTCAATTTCATTCACAATAAAATGCAAAGATTAAAAATGATCAAACTGGGTAATTTTTTTCCTCCAATTTCATGTTATTAATAATCCATGATAGTGGCCAAGAAAACAACTTTGGGAAAATGAAAATAGATAAGGGAGAAATAATTAATCTGTTTCTAAATATAAGTCATTTTTAATTCTTTCATACATCTTAAGATTGAAATTAGATTATTAAATTTATTAAGAAATTTCAATATTTTTTACTATTTATCTTTATTATTTATATTATTTCTTATATTTTCGATAATATTTACCTCTCACATATTAATTATATACTAAGTGCATGAATAAAAAAATAATTAATATACTAGATGATCTACAATATATCTTATATTTTGAACTAAATATTATTTTTAAAATATATTTTATATTTATGATTGAATAGAATAGATAAAATAGATAAAAAGAGATTTATTAAGACAAAAGAAAATAAGACTTGAGAAAACAGAAGAAAGCTAAAAATGGGGTAAAAAAAAAAACACTACGTTTTCAACAAAAGAAGACATGGGTCCACGAAAAAATTAGATAAACAAAAGAAAATAAGACGTGGGGTCCACCAAAAAAATTTAAAAGAATAAAAATGGAGAAATCCAAAAATGGGAAAAAAATTACTCCTTCATCTTAAATATAATAAAAAAAATTATTTTACATATCAATAAAATTAATTAAATTTATTTAATTTGTAAATAAACATAAACTTTTTTTTTCAAATTATCATTAATTAATATTTTTTTATTTACACTAGATTAATTAATATTTATTAAATATCATAATGGTTGAGAATATTTTTTTCATTATTTTTGGAATATCTTATTTATTATTATAAAAATTTATATTTTTTCTCATATTTTAAATTAAATTTTTAAATTTTTTTATATTTAATACTACCTCCGGTCCTATATATAAGAGCTTTTATCCTGATCTTAAATATAAGATCTTTTATAATATATGAAGTAATATTTATTATATATTTCTAAAAAAATATCCCTATTTAATGTATTTAAAGAGAAAGAGAGAGATTAAATAAGGATAGTTTGATAAATATATTAAAATTTTCAAAAAAAATTGAAATAATTAATTAATTTTAATTTAAATTTTTAATCTTTAATCTATATAATTTAATTAAAAAATTTTTATATTAATGATGGTGGAGTAGTCCCCTTTTGTTTTCAACAAAAGAAGACGTGGGGTCCATCCAAAATTTCGCATGAAGGGAGGATATTATTAGAATCAAAACATCATAACGTTCATGAAGTCAATGAAAGGAAAACAAAATACAAGCAAAGGACCAACAAAACAACATGAAAAGGAAAAGAAGCTGAAAATTAAGTAATAGCTTCAATAAGGCCATTAACTTTGAGAGTATGTTCTGTCATTGCTTTGATGGAGTTCACTACATTGGCTGCACAAAATTCCTCATTAGAGAAAAGCCTCTTGTTTCGTACTTGCCAAAGTTTCCAGCAAGTTAATCTAAAACAAACCACCCATGTGTCGTTGTACCTGTTGTCAAGATTTTTGAGCAACCAACTATTATAGGCTTGGCTGTGAAATTCAAAATACTGATGTGAAGGAATTAAACGTGACCAACAAGCAACAGCAAAGGGGCATCTACGTAGAATATGCTCAATATCTTCTATGTCATCTCTACAGAATTCACATGTGGGATCTTGAGTCATATGCCGACGATATCTTTCGTTATTGGTGAGAAGACGATTTTTAAGAACCAACCAAAGGAAAGTTCGAACTCTTTGGGTACCTGGCCATTGCCAAGATAGATTCCATTTTTTGCTACTGGGTTCCCATTTGGTGGTTGATAAGGTTTCGTAGGCTGAGGAAACAGTAAAGTTACCTTGAGGGGGAATAATTCCAAAAGCCAAGTTCCTCACCATCATCATGCTGTGGAGGCTTAATTCCTGCAATCTGTAGGTTGACATCTAAAGGCAGAAGGTGCTCAAACATTTCCCAATTCCATTCACCAGCTTCATTAACGTACTCTTTAACTGTCTTACTGAGCTCTTCAGGGGGAATGTCAGAAGTAGATAAATTCTTCAAAGGACCAAGGTCAGTAGCCCAGCAATCTTGCCAAAATTTTATAACCTTGCCATCACCCAAATTCCACTTGATACCCATAGTAGTTTCCTCCCACACCTTTGCAATGCTTTTCCACAAATGGGAACTGGCACAATTTTTGAATTCAACTATAGTGCCATTTTTCCATCCATACTTTGCTTTCAAGACTTGAACCCATAACAGGTCCTTTTTGGTGATAAGCGAAAATGCAACCTTCATGATAAAAGCATAGTTTTGCTGTCTAAGATTTCTAATTCCACAACCTCCCTTTGTGGGTGGTTGACAAACCTCAGACCACTTAATCAGGTTAAGTTTCTTGTCACTATCTGTTGTGCCCCAAATGAAGTCCCTGATTAATTTTTCAAGCTTGTTGCAAGTTGATGTGGGTATTAGAAGTGATTGCATGGAATAAAAAGGAGTGGTGTTCAAGACAGATTTTGCAAGAGTAATTCTGCCAGCCAAGGAGAGAGATTTTGCTTTCCATCCTGATAGCTTTTGTCTAACCCGATCTTCAATGTAGCTAAAGGTGGCCTTGGTAACTCTTTCATGAAGAATTGGGACCCCTAGGTATTTGCCTAAATTATTTGTTTTAGCAAAACCCAGTTCTTCACAAGTTTGAGAGGCAAGCTGACTACTAACATTTTTTGAGAAGTAAACTTTTGTCTTTGAGTAGCTAATATGGTGCCCTGAAGAGTCACAAAAGTCATCCAAAATTTTCTTAGTGACAAATATCTGGTGATCAGTGACTTTACCAAATAGAATAAGGTCATCAGCAAAAAAGAGATGTGAAAGGAGAGGGCCACCTCTCCCAATCTGTATGGGTTGCCAGGTCTTCCTGCTAACTGCTCTAGCAATGACTTGAGAAAGTCTCTCCATACAAAGGACAAAAATATATGGTGAAAGTGGGTCGCCTTGACGAATTCCTCTTGAAGTTTTGAATTCTTCCAAAGGCCTGCCTTCCCAAATAACTTGCATTCTAGAGCCTGTGACACACTTCATTATCAAATGGATTACTCAATCAGGAAGTTGAGCATCCTTGAGTGTTTCTTCAATAAACTGCCATTTCAACCTATCAAAGGCTTTTTCCAAGTCTACTTTAATTGCCATCCACCCTTGTCTGCCCTTTCTAGATTTCATAGAATGAAAGACTTCTTGAGCTACTATAATGTTATCAACAATGTTTCTTCCTTGGATAAAGCTTGACTGATATGGGAGTATCAACTGAGGCATAATACTCTTAAGCCGATTGGCAATAACTTTTGTGATTATCTTGTAAATAACAGTGCATAAACTAATTGGCCTGAATTCTTTTAGGTTTTTGGGATGTTTGACTTTCGAAATGAGGACAAGAAGAGTTCTGTTAAATTCAGAATCGAGATCATTGCCATCGAAAACAGATTTAACTAGTTCATGAATAGATTGGCCCACTAGGTCCCATTGGTTTTGAAAAAACAGTGCATGAATTCCATAAATTCTTGGGGCTTTAAGTGCCTTCATACTGAAGAGGGCTTTTTTTGTCTCCTCAAGAGTAACAGTACCAGATAATATATCCAGAGCATGAGCATTTAGCAAAGGAAACATACCGTTTTGAGGGTATGGCTTGTAACTATCATTACTACAGGCATAGAGAGTCTTGAAATAATTGCTCACCATGCTCTTGATAACATCTCCATCCTTTTGCCAATTTCCTTCTTCATCACAGAGCATCGTAGTTTTTAGTTTCCTTCGTTGAATTTGGGCTTTCGTCTGAAAATATGATGTGTTTCTGTCACCAAGATTGATCCAATCACCTTTTGATTTTTGAAGCCATAGCAGCTCCTCTTGCAAACAAGCATCTTCAAACTCCTGCTTGAGTCTCTCTTCAAGTTCGTTCAAGTAGGGTGAGGAGTGTGTTTCCAAAACCCTCTGAATCCCATTGATTCGACGCATAAGTTTGCGTTTCTTTAGGGTAATGTTGCCAAATACTTCAACGTTCCACTTTTGGGCTTTGTTTGTGAAATTTTTAATGTTTGTTTGCAGATCCTGATCTTCAGCCCATGACTCAGAGACCAATTGATTAAAGGATCAGTGAGTAGTCCAAGCAGCAACAAATTTGAATGGCTTTTCATCTGCACAATGTCTAACTGCAGTATTTAACTTGAAAAGAACCGGTCTGTGGTCTGACTTAATTTGGGGCAAGTGAAGAACTTCATAATTATTGAAGAGAGAGGCCCAAGAAACATTAGCTAAACCTCGGTCCAGTCGAGCTAGAGTTAATCCTCTTCTCCAAGTGAAATGGGCCCCAGAATACCCCAAATCCATTAGGCCCATATCACGGAAAAAATTTTGGAAGTGAGAGCATCCAGTATCATTGCCACGTGATCCTCCTTGTCTTTCACCAAGTGCCAACGTGGCATTGAAATCACCAGCTAGCATCCACGCATGATTGTCATTGTACATGAGAGCTGAGAGATCATGCCAGAGTTGCCTCCTGAGGAAGGGGTTAGGGCTTCCGTAAATAGCAGAGAAATAGAAAGATTTACCATCCTCTATAGTGACTCTCAAGTGAATGAATTGCCAATGATTCACTAGAATATCTACTTCAATTCTTTCAGACCAAAGAAGCCAGATGCCACCAAAAAAACCAGAGGCGTCAACACGATGAGACCTTGAGAAGCCAGTTCTTTTAATTATTGCTTCGGCTTTTTTGTCAGATAGACGAGGTTCAAAAAGAGCAATCAGAGTTGGATCATATTCTCTAACAAAAGCTTTCAGAGTTTTCACAAAGTCATTTGATCCTGCCCCCTGGCAGTTCCAGATGAAAATTGCAGTGTTCATCGCAACGAGAGGAAGGAATTAGAGTTCCATGGTGGACTCTTTATTGTCCAACTCATTTGGTTCTTCGATGTCTGCCTCAGATGCATAAGAGCGTAGGGCATTAATGATGACCTTTGCTTTTTCTTTTGGGATATGCTCCTCATTTTCGCTTCCCGATCTCCTCAAATTTTTAATTTTTAAAGCTGTTTGAATCTTTATTCCCCCGGGCCCTGATGACTTATCTGGAGGTTTGGGGGGATTGGGATCTTTCCTTGCTGCATTAAAGGTTTCATGGTTCTCCTGTTGTTCCTCAGCTTCGTAGGTGGTCACAGTGGCAGGCCTTAGGTTCTCTTTAGGGTGACTGATGTTGATAGCGGTATGATGACTATTATTCATAGAGGAAGAAGTAGTTTGAGATTGGTAGGCTTTAGAGGAAAAAATAGTTTCTTTTGAAGGCTTTTGGTTGTCTGGCTTGTTGGCTTTTTGCTGGACCTTCTTTGATTGACCAGATCCTGTAGAGGATTTTTGTTTATCTTTGCTCATTTGTGTATTTTTTAGAGCATTGGTTCTACTTTTCTCATGTGAGGGCCCAGGAGCATCAGTTCTGACAACTGCACAAGTGTTGTCATTTTTCTCTGAGAGTGCTGCCATTTCACCATGGGTAGTCTCTGCTTCAGCTAAAATTTCAAATCTAGAGCCTGAAAATCCGCCTGTTTGATTGCTAGTGACTGGTTGCTTAACAGTAGCCTTGTCAAAGAGCCATGGCCTTTTCGAAACTTGCATCCACGGGCCATATTTTGCATCTTCACGCGCCAGTAGACGAGGGGTCGGCGTGGGTGTTTCCAGTTGCTGCTTTTCGGATGACTGAGTTTGCAATGTAGTTATGCAATTTTCCTCCAAATGACCATACTTGCCACAGGAATAGCAAATAGTTGGCAAGCTCTCATATTCAACAAAGACAACTTTATCATCAATCTTCAGTTTAGATATGAGGGGTTTTGATAAATCAAGTATGACAGCATACCTGGCGAATTTACCTCGTCCTTTGCTTTCAGTTTTGTAATCGATTCTAATGACTTTCCCTAGAAGATGCCCGATTGCCCTTAAGACACTCTTATGGTAGTAATTATAAGGGAGTTTCGGTAGCCTGACCCATGCTATGATCTTCGTAATCTTCGTGTCTGAAGGAGAGAAAGCCGGTTCCCATGGTTGGACAGTCAAGTAATGTCCAGACATCAACCATGGACCCTCTGTTAGTACCCTCTGATAGTCATGCTCATCATGAAACTTAGCGATAAAGCAGTTATCTTCCAGGTCCACCAGCTGAAAAGAGTTTATAGGTTTCCACATAGTGGTGACTCTATTTAAAAGAGCTCTATAGCCGATGTTTTTCCCTAGGAGCTTTACAATCACCGCTAGCTTCATGCTTTTGTTCATAAGATCCTTCACCCTCTGTGAGAAGTTTATCGTCGGCATCACTTCATCAGGTATGACTTCAACGTCTTTTTCTGTAAGATCGATATCTCTGTCCTCAGTAGTAGGATGATTCACCCCAGGACTGTTAAGAAGAAGCTTTTCCTTAAAGGTAGGCATCATTTGGGAGTGGGGTATCGGTTTGCTCTGTATCTCCACTGTGGTGAGCCGTTCTGGAGGATTGTCGTTGACATTTGCGCAGTCCGTGAGTTGGAGGTCTTCAGCTGCAGCTTGAGGTTGGCTATTTTCCTCGGTACTTATCATTTCATCATCTTTGAGTCTTACTTTTTTGGTTGAACAGTCATCGTCCAGGTGTGGTTCTGGACTTTCTTTATGCAGCAGGGGAATATTCAGATGAAGTTCCGTTGGGTCATCGTGCTCATGAGCTGGACGAGGTGTGGGGTGGGCAAGAGAACGGTCACGGTCTCCAGGTTCACGTTCTCTGATCACAGGTTCTTCAAAGGAATTGGTGATTGGGGGAACAGGGTTGGGAGCACTGTCAGGATCCATGGATAAGGCAGTTCAAAATTCTATATATTGATTTTATTTCCTTGCAACTTTGCTTTGGCTAGGGATTCTCCTCCTTGATGTGTTTGCCCTGTTTTGTGCGGGGTCCATCCAAAATTGGTGAAGAAGGAAAAGTTGCAAATGGAAGGAAGAAATGAAGAGACACATGGCAGAAATAAAAAATGATAAAGCGACACATAATAAATTTTCTGCACTGAGCCCAAAAATTTGAGCCGACACTGTCAAAATATTGAATAGTTACTCGCTCTCAATTTTTTTTATTACTCACACTTTATTAATTTTTGTATGATTTTAAATATAAGTTATTTTTTTTATAAAATTTTAAATTATTAATTATTTTATTTTTAAAATTTTTTTATTTTTATCTAATCATAAATATAAAATATTTTTAAAAATATTATTTAATCTTAAATATATAAAATATATTATAGGATTATTTAGTGAATTAATTTTCTATAACATTAGTGCATTAATTTTTTCCATTCATACAGATATATTGATTTATAATTAATAGATGAGAGATAAATACTATGTGAAGTATGAGAAATAATGTAATTAATAAGTAAACTAATAAAAAATATTAAAATTTTAAGATAAATTTAATAATCCAACTCATTTTCTTAAAATATGTGAGATAATTAAAAATATTTTATATTTAACACATGCAAATAGCACCAAAAACTTTGGAAAGACCCCATTCTACATCATCATGTCATTCATTAGCGTGAGAGTTACTTATTTATATATGCTAATATTAAATAGAATTAATATTCTTTTTCTAACAGGACCAATATACTTGGCCAAAAGAAAGAAGCAGGACCAATATACATGTTTTGCATTATTAATTTATTTTTAAATGTAAAGGAAATATTCTCTGTCTTTGCTTATACGCCGGCATATATCACATGCATGGAAGATTAAATAAATCTAATACAAAGAAAACAAGAACTTAAAAAGAACGAATTTTGTTAAATATCAAGGTCCAATTCACAATCATCTTTCACATTATATCAGAAGCAGACGATTTTTAAGCCATTATTCTAAAACCCCATGATAGGGCAACAACACAACAAATCAATAGGGGCTAAAATAACGCCCACACATAATTCGTCTCCCAACACTTAACCGTATTAATTAAACATATAATAACTAACTAAACATATAGTAACACTTAACAATCTCAAGTTGAACCCATAACCTCATCAAAAGTTACAAGCCTCCGTCAAAGGTATCCGTAAAGTTGGGGGGAGATGGGAAAAGAGAAACGAGTTTAACTTCTTTCAGACTCACATGTACAAAAGTGGGACCAATTTCTCTTATTCTATTTACTTCTCTCCATCTCAGGGACGTGAGTCTCCTCCTCTTTCTTTACTTCCTTACCTCAAAATCTGAACCTCGAGGTTCGGCAGCATCAAACATGTTCCTCTTCGTATCCATGGCAACACTCGTAGCTCACAAACTTTATGTCCAGTTTACGACCACAAAGGCAATAAATAGGAGCATAGATATCACTCACATGGTACTTCAAATCCAAACGGAGACAATTTCCATGAACAGGAAGACTGGAAAACAAATGTTCATAGTGACTTAGGAGGGCCGCTTCGAACCCAGGACTGTTCACGATGTTCATCTTCCACATATCAAACTCTCTGAGTGTCTGATAGAAAGTATCTCCACGACAGAGCATTATAATTTTGGTCCCTTGGCTAAGAAAAACCCAGCCAGAGTGTTCGTGTCGGAGTCCGAGGATGGCCTTAACCTCGTCGAAGGAACGGTGCTTGGTTGTTCTCTTCTTCATGCTGTCGAACAAGTGCTCAACAAAAGCCCAGAATGCATGAACAGTTCTGAGCTCATCCTTGCGCTTCCCATGGTGATAGTATTTTATGACGATGTCTAATCTTCTGGTGATCTCGTTCCTTCTGATTTCCTCTAGTTCAGCCGGGATACGCAGCAACCACTGGTCGTCGAAGTAGTCCATGTCGGTGCGTCCATAGATGATGATGTAAGCTTCTTCCCTGATCTGATTCACATTCACACAGAAAAGTTTCTTTCTTTTTAATTAGTTTATGTACATAGGGAATTACATGACACAGACATAATCCAAAATTTAATATTTAAAATAAAGATGATTTTAAAAAGAAAATAAAGGGCAAAATTATTAAAATTGGTTCTTGTCTCCTTTAAACTCAAGGACAGAGTTGTACGAAATAGATCCTGTTAAGGTAAGGTGGTTAGCTGTAGTTTCTGTTTTCGTGTAGGCTCTCTCTCTTTCATTAACTGAAGAATAATTAAGGACCTTTTCAATTATAAGGTGGCTCTAATTCTTCTTTTGAGGTATAGCTATGCCTTGTAAAGCTTATTCTTTCGGTAATAATGCTTTATTACCAAAAAAAATTATTAAATTTGAACAATCTAAAATTTAAAAGATACAGGCCGAGCAATGAACATTAATCCAATCCTGTACCCTATTTCAAATATATGAAATTCATAACATAAGCTTCTTATAAATAAATAATAATTAGTTCTAATTGAATCAAGATTCTATGTAAAATCATGTAATCTTTAAAATATTAGGCTCAAATTGGTGAAACTTGATTCAAAATATTTAAATTTCAGTTCAATATTGCTTGAGATCTTCTAGGATCAAAGTGCATGTTCTATCTATTCCAATCTTCTCCAACCGTATGGTCTATATAATTAAAATGAGGTAGATATAGTTGCAGTCTACTATTGTTTCTTCAGTTACACGAACTATACGATTGAGGAAGATCTTAATTATGATAAGTATACGTACCCAAGTATCTATTTCTGGATTGACTTTCGTCATTTCTGTCCATAACCAATCCCAACTCTGACTAAGATCCAAATCATCATCTTTGCGCCAAGGGAAAGCTGCGTCCCCCCAAGTGAACAACATATGCAATGCATCATCATTTGTGAGTCCACCTTGAGGGTCAAACACAGGGACCATGGGCTTATTCTGGTACTTCAACTTTTGTTTGATCAGCTTCTTGCACATTGAAGGAATAATGGAATACTCCACCACGTACCACTCCATTTGATCCATCAGGTCCTTGAAACACTCCCTGCACTCTAAGATCTCTCCTTCGTCAACAATGGGAGCCCATAAGATCTTGAAATCGCCTTTTTTGAATCCTTTTACAGTTTTTGGATCTGTCTTCAGGCTTTCGTAGATTGATTTTAACAGACGAATCTCATCTGCTATGTTGTACAGCCCGGAAATGAAGAGCAATACATACTTCTGCCTGAACACATTGATGCTCACCTGTTCGTGTGCACAACACAAGAACATAAAAGCCCTAGCGGTTGATTACTCCGATTTAGATATTAGGTATGCACCAACTTGTATCCATCAATATAAAATATAGAACTTATGGAAAAAATTGCAATACTCACAAAGTATAAATAATACGGCTCATTTCTAGACTCAGTACAATACATCAATTTTTTTTTGGGATTGGCTATAAATATAACGATTAATTGTTTGAATACATAATGAAAATTTATGAAAATAGAAAGAATTAAAAATGATTTTGTAGAGATGGTAGATTATCCTCATATTCATACTATAAAAAAGTAATAAAAATGAATATTATTATTAGTAATGATAATAAAATTATGATAAACTACATATTATAAGGAAAACATAATTCCACACTACTACATTAGACACTTCTTATATTGGTTAAATGGATTTTCTAGATCATTTTTTGGAATAGATGTAGGTGTGATCGATTTAAAATGTTCAAAACTAAAGAATTTATTTACAAAATTGTCACCATTCATTGTTTTTAGATATTTTTTTAATTAATCTAAAATGTAGCTGTCAAGAAGGTTTTTCCACTAGTGCCACTTTCACCTTAATGTCTTTCATCCTATCAAATGAAATCTAAAGTTGATTTATCGGTAGAGTTTGTTGATAATTATTTACTCTTTAGAATATGACAATGAAATCCCTCTAAATTTTGAGGTATATAAGTAACCTCCTGCTGTTAATTAGTTCCTTATTTTCTAACGAAACATGATATCTGGGATAATTAACTTGCAAATAATCCAATATTCAAAGGATTATAACCAGTTTATAATTCAAACTTTGAGGGTATTATTGCTCTAAAATTGAAGTTAATTAAGGTAGATCATTGAATAAAACTTATGTACATCATCATCACTTGATAAGTGAAACAACAAAATTAACTTTTTTTTTTTTACCAAACGAATTAGCTGATGACACTTATGTGAAATTGAATTCGTTAAATACTAACCATTCTTCTAGGGGAGCCTTCATACACTAGCGGGTTCTCCAAGGTTTTGGGGAAAAGCAGACACTTTAAAACCTGTACGATTTCTGTGGAAGTCCCAAACACCCTCTCAACTTCCAAATATTCATATAGCACTCCTGCAATATAAACAACATATCTTATATATATATATATATATATGAGCGACATTGATGTATGACTTCTATTTCTCTGTCAGAAAAAAGCTAGAAATTAATTAAACTCATATATCACCTTTCTCGATTTCTATCTTTTTCATGAAATCCTTTAATTTGCTGAGAACCGAGGAAATCTTGCTGCTAATATTGGATAATTCATATGTTCTCGTTGTCCTGAAATACAACAGTATAATTTGCAGCATAAAGTGTGATAAGATCATTAAATGAAAAGTAAAAGCATCAACCTGAAAGTTTGTTTATAGTTTCCGAACTTGCTTTTCCTATGTTTGACCCAAAAAAGTTGCTCCATTAAGATTAATATTAACCAAATACTAGCAAAAAGTTTCAATTATTTAAATGAGGAAAGCACCTTTTGTTATTATGTTATTTAAAATATATACAGCACATCAAATTTAAAATTTCAAATATACATCATATTTTGAATATCTTATATTCAGTTTAAAAATATAGCTTGAATTTTTATGTATATGACATCATGGAGAGGACTTTTTCCAATCGTGCAATTAAATTCGTCTAAGAATTAAAGTGAGATAAACATAAAGGAACGTCTGATCTACTTATTATTAAATGGACCTACAAATTATCTATTTCTCTTTGATGATACATAGATTGAGCACTCTTGCACTATTTTAAGAGAGTATGAATTTAATAGAGATATGAAAAGAAGAAAACAAACAGCCTATGATCAGATAACCCAATTCAACTTGGTATGCATTATAATTCACTGATCAGTAAATTCAAATAAAATGCAAAATCTATGGAAAGCCGTTGTATGCTATGAATAATGCAACTTTAGGTTAAACTTAAGTGCAATGTGTGAAAAAACAAATCTATTTTTCATTTGATGTATCGCATTGGATTGAAATAGCTATGAAGTTATGAAGAACTTACGAGCGACTCAAGAGGATATCAATATGACGAGCACATATGACAATGGAGAGGACAATCCAGTGAACAAGCACAGGGAATTCCTGTGTGGCTATCTCCAACGTTGGAATGTCCCTAAAGTCATAGCCTTGTTTGGATATCGTCTCCAACCTGACGATGCACTCGACGGAGGAGAACACAGCCTCGACGACGAGGTTGTAGTCGACAATGTCCCTTTGGTTTCTCTCGATGGCCTGAAACACATGGTTATTCATTTCAGCCAATGATCTTCCGAGGTCGTCGTCTCTTGAAACCTGAAGAAGTTGCCAGAAATTCCGATATTCTAAGGCAAATGCTGCCAGTGCTATCACTGCATTTGCACACCAGGAAAAGTCGTCGAGATCACTTAATATATTCATTGTTGTTTTGTGTGCGAAGAAGTCGTGCTCGTCGGGTGGTGTTTTCACCATCTGTCACCAAAATGAAAGTTTTGTTCGTTAAGATAGAACCTGAGAAATCTGAATCATCTGAAATATTTTATATGGATAAAGATAGAGAGCGAGGTAGGGAAGTGATGTGTCCCGCAAGAGTGAAATCTATTTCTCTCTGTCTTTTTCTCTAATTTCATCATAAAGTACTCGAGAAGATCTCTTCACTAACCTCACCAGCAATGTGCTTGATTAAATCTGCCACTGGGTGGACATTGGAAAGGTAAGCCTCATCGTTCTCTTGAGCAGCGAACTGAAAACAATATACGCAGAAGACCATATATTACTGTGAATCCCAATAAGATGAATCATTTTCCATGAACAAAGAGAGAAAAGATGATAAAGGTAATAATTATGTTACCTGAACGCTGGGATCAGCATAACCAATTGAAGGACCCATAATGCCTGCCACAACAGAGAAAGAGCCTCCACGTTGACGGGATCGCTAACTCTTTTGGCTTCGAGGAGATTGTCATCGTGCAATAATGCCCACACCTCTCCATCAGATAGGCTTAATGGTATATTCATTTTCAGCCACAAACGAAGCAAATGATGTCTTGTGCTGTTATAACATGTCACATGTTATACGATATCTTTATAGGCTTCAGGTTCCATATTGGAGCAAGATCCAAAGAATATAAATCACTGTAGCAAAGTAGTTTATATATAAGAGTGTGTGTCTTTATATGGCTTCTGGACTGGCTAGCTTTTCCATGTCTCGTAATAAGAAATCATATACGTACCATTTATGGAGTTCATGAGAAGCATGGAATAAGCTTGAGAGTGTAATTGATGTTTCGTTGCTTTGTGTTTCTTTATTAGAAACAACTTTTGCTTTTCAAAAAGATGTCTATTTCTATTTGCGTTCAAACCCTTCAAGAAAAGAATAAGCCATTATATCTTTAATGCTTTGTCTGGATGAAGAGAGAAAACGTGAGAAGAGGAAAGAGAGGAAAGAGAGAATGGAGGGGAGAGAAATGTGAAGAGAGGCTAGTCACTGGTTAACAATGCTGGTAGTCAGTGTTTTCTAAAGTACCTATTTCCTAAAGTGTGTCTCCCTTAGATGTTTTCTTTCCAAGATTTTCCCATTTTTGGAGAGAAAGTTTAGAGGGAAGACATATGAGCCACGAATCTTTTTTTCTCTCTCTCAAAATATTTTCTTTCCTATTTTTTTATCCAAAAAAGAAAAAATATATTTTTTCTCTGATCTTTTTTTCCTATAATAGTGTTTTCTTTCTTTCTATACTTTTCTCTCCATCTAAATCTAGGGCAAAGATAAGGGCATGGAGAATATTACAAGATTGTGAATACTGCAAAGAATGAATCTTACACAGAGAGATATATATTAACATTTGTATGAGAACACATAACTTTCAACCAAACTCATTGTACATCCCAATCGGGAAGACCAAGAGTCTAAGACTACCTACTACTTAAGGTTAAGCCGTTCCCAACCAGTGGCTTAGCCCAGACTTGATGCCAGTGGGGGCGGTCAATTTTTTTTAACATATATGGAAATAATAAATTTAATATGTTGATTTTTTTTTATGATTGTCGATCAATATCAATATAAATTAAATATGAAATCTATAATAAACTGTATTATTTATAAGTTATTAACAATGTGATTTAATAAAATATATAATAAAACTAGTATTTGATAAATAATAGAACTCATTTATCAAATTTTATGTAATGAATGAAAAGGTATATCTTATTTGATTCAAATTGCAACAATGAACATTAGTGCTCTTTTCATAGCAATTTTCACTCAAGTAGTTAAATAAAAGGAATAATAAACCTTATAACTATATTTATTAGATACAAATAAATGATTCTCTTAAAATTAAAATAAATAAATAAATTGAGCAACTAATTTTTATTAGGGAAAACTAGGTTTTGGTGCAAAAAAAAAATTTGATTTTCGGTACTAAATTTAGAAAATTTTCTGTTAAGACTTGGAAATTTTTTATCATCACATGGAAATATTTTATTATCACTTAATACCAAAAAAAAAATTCTATTCTGATTTAAAAATTTTCATTTTTAGTTTAGAAAAATTCTATCCTGACCCCAAAATAATATGAATTTTAGTTTTATTATCAAATATTCTAATTTTTTGGTTTTTTTCCCAATTTTCCATTATTATTATATTAATTAATTTCATCACAATTACATAAATAAATAAATAATTTTATCAAACAATTTAAAATAAATAAATTATAAATATTGACTAAAAAGTCATTTCTTACGTATTCTTTCTTTCCATACTCACTCTCGCCCCGTCTCAGCTACGTGTTTCTCAAAATTTCACCTTAATGAAACATTTCCCATTTGTGTGAGCCTATAGCTTCGCCACCTCCAACGATTCAATTAAATTATTTAATTTAGAATAAGGGCCACATTTCTACATCATCATACTGAACTTGAGAGGTGTGTTTTTGTTTTTTCATGCAAATATTTAAAATGATCAGTATTCCCTTTTTTCAAACGGACCAATTTACATGTCTTACATTAATTTCAGAGTGTTAAAAAGAAATCTCCTTTGTTGTTTACTTTTGCCTACGCCATCAAATGAACGATTAAATAAAATTGAAAGAATATACGCAGAAAGCAAGAAACAAAAAAGAGAACGAATTTTATTATCAACGTCGGAATCACAATCAACTTTCACATTATATAACAAGCAGACGATTTTTAAGCCATTATTCTAAAACCCCATGATAGGGCAACAACACAACAAAGAGGCTAAAATAACAGCCCCACATAATTCGTCTGCCAACGCTTAACCATAAATATTAAACATATAGTACCCATTTGAATTATCTCTTTTTATAAAATTTTTTAGATATTACAATTTACAAAAATAAAATTTAAATAAAATAAAAAAATTTATTATAAATTTATTTAAATAAAAAAATAATAATTAAAAAATATAATTTAATTTATAAAAATACAAACTAAAAAGACACTAATCAAACGATCCACAAATTGAGCCCATAACTTCATCAAAAGTGGCAGGCCTCCCTCAAAAGTATCCGTGTAAAGTCAGAGAGAGATTAGAAGAGAGAAGCGAGTATGACTTCTATCACTCACATGTGCAAAAGTGGGACCTGCTTCTCTCTTTCTATTTCTCTTTAACTTCATATCAGTCTCCTCCTCGTCCTTTCCCTACTTGCCTCAAAATTTGAACTTCGCCGCCAGTAGCATCATCGTGGCAGCACAAATATCTCACATACTCTATGCCCATTCGACGAGTACACACGCAATAAATAGGAGCATGGATACCACTCACATGGCGCTTCACATCCAAACGGAGACATTTTGTATGATGAAGATGCTATCAATGTGTAATTAGACTATAACCAGACAATTTTATACTTTCTTTGTTACGTTATATAGTATACTATTCTGAAAAATTCATATTTCAAAATATAGTGCATTACGTGAATTACATTGTGTTTTTTTTATTGTCTTTCCAGTATTGCCCCTAATAAGTAAGTTTATATATTATACGGTTACCAATGCATTTAATGAAAAATCTTTAATTGTTTGGTCAAATCATAAATGAATAAAGGAGAATTTCTCCAAAAACTTCACTTTTCACAATTATCAATGACTCATGGGAACTCGGAAAAAAGAATGAAGGAGATAATGGATACAATTTATTAATGTAGGAAGTATTATTAAATAGGGGTAATTTGGGAAATAATGGAAAAAAATTCGATTACTAATTATTGTCTTGGTACGTGTGTGGTAGTTAAAAGTGCACTATAAACTGAAACAGAGGGAGTATCATAATAGAGTAATTAAAGTGTACTTAAATTCACGGAAGCCATTAATGAGTAAGAAAAATAGATAATTGCAATTGATTTTCCCTCTTAGGTTACATAAATTTTCTTAGATGGAGAGGGAGAGAAAAGAGAGTAAAGATTTTCTCAATAGTTGGGTTACTGGATGCAGCCACAATCAGTTTTTATTAGATTGTGTGTTAAAACTTAGACTTCATCTAATTAACCCTAATAATATTAATAATAATTTTATAACTTTTTCTCCATATATCTAGCCTTGTGATAGGAAACTGTTGGCTAGTAAGGGACTGCCAATTGGGACCTCTGTCTAATGGGCTATCATACAACCCTACCTATCATTGGACTGCACACCTTTATCATAGGTCCAATCTGTTCTAGACTTAATATCTTAATACTAAATACCAATTACTTAATTTTAATTATTCCTCTTAATTAATCAATTAATGTCAATCCACATAATTATTTAAAATTATTTTAACAATCTCCCAATTATATGACATTAATTAATTAATTAGAGCAAATGCCATAATTCCAAAATATACAAATTAAGCCCTTAGTATATATATATATATATTAAGCCTCAACAAAAAAATTAGAAAAATGAAACTTCACTAAATCACTGAATTCGTTGGGGAAGCAAATGACAAAAAACATAAGGTTTCATCATCTGAATAGAATATAATGTGAAATTGGTATTTTCAACCACAGCTCAATAAAGAAACAACATAGAATCACTGAGTCCGATAGGGAAACAAGTGATATTAAAGCACATTCACACAGAATCCTTGAATTCGTTAGGGAAACAAATGATATAAAGTGCATCAACAATGTTTTAATATCTAAACTGAACAAAAAATTACACAGATGAAAGACAAGATATCTCAAACTCCCACTATACTAAGGCTTTGTGAAAATTAACAAGACCCATATGGGTTACATGATTCTTAAATACTACAATGGGCAATCCCTTAGTCATGGGATCCGCAAGCATGGACTCACTGGAAATGTGAACTATGCAAATATGAGATTATGTAATTTTCTCTTTGACGAACATGAATTTTACATCAAAGTGCTTAGTGCTGCTTGAATTCTTGTGATTTTGAGAGAATTGCTTGGCGAATAAATTATCACAGAATATGGTAAGAGGACGTGATATAGAATTAATCAAATGCATATCAGAAATCAACTTCCTCAATGAGATAGCATGACTGGTGGCTTCATAACATGCAATATATTCCGCCTCCATAGTTGAAGTAGCAGTAAGTGTCTGCTTGACACTTTTCCATGAAATAGCTCATCCATATAACATGAAAATATACCCAGAGGTTAATCTCCTGTCATCTATACAAGAAGCATAATTTGAATCTGAATAGCCAACAACCTGAAGTGAATTAGATCTTCTATAGGTTAACATATGATTCTTAGTACGTTGAAGATATCTCATGACCTTCTTAGTGGCTTTCCAATGATTCTTACCAGGATTACTCAAATATCTATCAAATACACTAATAGCAAAAGCTATATCAGGACAAGTGCATACTTGTGCATAAATGAGACTGCCAACAGTGGAAGCATAAGGAATCTTATCCATTTCAGCCCTTTCAGTAGCATTTTGAGGGCACTAAGATCATAACATTGTCTCACCTTTCTAAATAGGAGCTGGACTAGGAGCACAATTGTCCATTCTAAATTTCTTTAGCACTCTATCAATATAAGCTGTTTGAGATAAATCTAGAATTCTATGAGACCTATCTTGATGGATTTGAATCCCTAAAACAAATGAAGTCTCACCAAGGTCCTTCATGTCAAAGTGGCATGACAATATTCATTTTGTCTCGTTCAAGAGACACAATGAATTACTAGCTAATAGGATGTCATCCACATAGAGCCCCAAGATCACAAAATCATTGCCATTGAATTTCTGATAAATGCAATGGTCAAAAACATTCTCAGTGAATCTCTCTGAGGTCATAACCTCATCAAATTTCAAGTACCATTGCCTAGAAGCCTGTTTTGATCCATAAATCGATCTCCAATGCTTACACACCAAGTGCTCCTTACTAGGTTCAATAAATCCATCAGGTTGAGTCATGTAGACTTCTTCATACAAGTCTCCATTTAAAAAGGCATTTTTAACATCCATCTGGTGAAGCTCAAGATCAAATTGCACTACTAAGGCCATAACTACTCTGAATGCGTCTTTAGTAGACACATGGGAGAAAGTTTATATGTAATCAATGCCCTCTTTTTGATTATATCCCTTAGCTACAAGTCTGACGTTATACCCTTCAATTTCACCATTAGCCTGTCTTTTAGTCTTAAAGACCCGTTTACAACCAATAGGCTTGTATCCAGCTGGTAACTTATTAAGTTCCCACATATGATTATGATGCATGGAGGCAATTTCATTTTTCATTATTGTTAATCATACTGAATTACATCCTTTTAGCGCATTTTCCTTAAGTTACGCATACATATTTCTACATACTAGACACTCAGAATAGGAAAATGTATAATCTAATCCTAATAATGCATGGTAGTATGTTTTTTCCCTATTATGCATTATTTTGCTCCCACGGAAGAATATAAATTCTCATCTTTGTTGCAGACCTCATGGGGAGAACAGTGGAGCAACCAAGCCATTTTCTAGAGCTAGGAGAGTAGGAAAAGGAGGAAACCTCGCACCTTGAGAAAGATCTAAAAAGAAGGAAGCAAAGGATGGAGTAAGCTTTAGAAGCTTCTCACACTGTAGCTTGAGCATATGAGGCTGAGGCCTTAGACAGATAGTAAGTGAGGAAATCACGGCCTGACATTACGCCAAAATACGTCTTTGTTGGTGGTTATTTTGATTTTTATTGGCAGTTAAAAACAGCCAAGTATGTTAGCGCCGAAAAAAACTGTACCTTTCATTGGCGGTTATAAACCACAAAAAAAAGTTACATTCATTTGCGATGATATCTTATAATTCCCAACGAAATTCATATTCCTTTGCGGTGACCGCAAAGAATTTTACTTTAGTTGGCGGTTATATATATAACCACCAACTAAAGTTAGAAATATTATTTTTTAATTAATTTTAATTTTAATTTTAGTTGGCGGTTTGTACTAACCGCCAACTAAATTTTCTAACTTTAGTTGGCAGTTATGTATATAACCGCCAGCTAAAGTTAGAAATATTAATTTTTAATTAATTAATTTTAATTTTAAATTTAGTTGGCGGTTTTGAATTAACTGCTACCTAAATTTTATAAATTTTTTTATTTAAATTTGAATATTCAAATTTTAATATGAGTTAGTGGTTCTAATTTATAACTGCCAACCAAAATATTTATGTTGGCCGTTGTATTAATAACCGCCTATGAAAGTACTTATTTTTTTTTCTTGCATTTTATTATTTTTGCAATCCCTCGAACTTGCTTCAGTGTTAATATGCAGCGGAATTGAATACCCATAACTAAAAGACATTTATCTAAAGCAAAAGCTATATTATATTCAAAATGTCTCAATAAAAAGTTATAGACAATATTTATATCCAATTGACAAGAGCAAAAAAATGATATAACAGACCTAATTAACATTATCCAGTAACTAGATTTCTAAAAGTATCATATATATCAGGCCAATCTATAGCTTCTACACTAACAACTAATATATATACACATGACCAAAAGCTACATATCAAATTATCTGCCATATATGATGACCAAGAGAACAAAAAAAGCATGCATCTTCTAGCTTTTAGAAGTCATCAGTCTACGCTTCTTCCCTAGTACTGCCTACAATATAATCAATTTTAAATTCATAAGCTATCCAAAACATATTAGAACCAGCAATTGAATGTAACTATATGATAGAACCAAAACCAAACAGATACAAAGTACAACCAAACAACTACAAATAACACTAGAATGTGTTCACTTATACCTACCTCCTAAGTCCAACCACATATTGGCTCCACTCCTCTATGAGTTCTTTTATTTGAGCTTCGGAGTATCTCTCAGAGTATGTATCCAGAAAATACTAAAAATAAAAATATTACATATTACAGAAGTAGTTTATATTATTAAAATTTTATATAAATATCACAAAAATGAATTATGTACATACCTTGGAGGGGATCGAGATTTGTCGATGTAAAATGATATCTTTCATGTATTTCAGCACATAGTATCCACAATCATTATCATTAGATTGTTTCGGACACTAAATAAAATTATATGAATATTAGATTTGTTGAATCTAGAGTTTTGATGATTCCAAATCAACATTCAAGAGCTTGGAATGAAGATATCAAAGGAGCTCAAAATGTTTCAAGTGAAGAAGTTCTGAGTAATCTATGCAAGATTTATTGTAAGATCATTAGTTAGGTTTAAATATGGGTAAAAGACTTTGATTTGATGAAAAGATGTTTTAAAAACTTGATTTTATGTTAAATCATGAAATATTTGAAAAATACCCACCAATAGACGAAGTTTGAAAAGTTTATATTGAACTGTCATGTTGGAAATTCAAACTTTGGCTTTGGAAATTTGAATTTCGAGTTAAAACTGAATAGGTCTGAAGAGATGCTTCTCTGACAGACGAATTTTGGTTTTCCAAAATTTGAATTTTCATAAGTGTCTGAAAGAAGCTGTTGAGCAACAGACGAACTTTGAGTTTTGAACATTCGAATGTCAGATAAAATGAAACTTATGAAAACTGAAGAAATTCGTATGAAACAATGTCAAAGTTCATTTGAAATCAAGATTATATTGAGTTTCAAAATTGCTCACCGACAGACAAACTTTGAACATGAAAATTCAAATTTCAGAAGCTAAAGTTGTGAGTCTGTTGAAATGATATCATGACATACGAAGGACAGTGTTTACAAATTCGAATGTTGAAGTGAATATGAGAAGAGGTCTTTCTGACAGACGAACTTCACTATTTTAAAATTCAAATTTCGAAAGAAAATGAACTACTGTGCTTCTTGAGCATGCTACGGACAGACGAATTTTGGGGTTCTAAAATTCGAATTTTGAGGGCACTGTAGCAAATTGAAAATACTGTTCACAATTAACAGAAAAACTTTCTTCTTGAAAATTCGTATGTCACAACATGAAAACACTTTCTAAGTTTCAAAATTCAAATTTCACTTCATGAACAGACGAATTTCAGTGTTTCAACGTTGGAAGCTTTAACCTTCGGTTCCTTCAAAATTTGTCTGTTGACCAACCGAAATTTGAATTTCAATATGTCAGAAGCATTAAATGCGGTTGGTTAACGGATAGTTTTTCAGAGTAACTGTTGGATAACTTCTCCAACGGATAGATTTTGTCTCTAACGGACATTTGGGACCTAAATCTATAAATATAACATCATTTGAAGTTATGGGTAACGAATCAAACTTTGTATATACTGAAATTCTGCCAAATCTTCTACTCAAAGACTTTTACCCTCTTACTTCAATACTTGTACTTCAACTTTCATATTCACTCTATTCAAGAGAGTTTCATCTTTGTAAATAATCTAATCTTCATTTGGAAGATAGATTTTCTTGTGAGGAGATATCACAAGGGATTGTAAAGCACTTTGTGAAAGTGCAGAAAGTGATTGAGTGAGCTCTAGAAAACATAGCACTGACGTTATACTGTGGCATTTGCAAGAAGCCCGTTAAATTCTTGCTGAATAGTGGAAAATCTCAAGTGGTGTCTTGGGAACTGGACGTAGGTCAAGAGGAGAGACCGAACCAGGATAAATATCAGAGTTTTTCTTCTCTCTATCACTACTCTTTCATCTTACTGTTTTATACTCTGTTTTTCTGTCATACCTTGCTTTCTTCATTGTTTTCACCTTATGCAGAAAATTTTTAATCTTCCCAATTCACCTTTCCTTTTGGGAAGTCAGTGTAACTAACAAGATTAATTACAATAAATGTTAATCTCAATAGTTGATTGAGTATTAAATTATAAATACTTGAATATGTGTCCATTTATACAATAATGCTGGATCTGGTGGAGTCTTTTGGTTGTTGGGCTTACTATTGTTGCTTAGCCCACGTGCTGCTTGAAACATACTCATACCTCTGTTAAGCATTATAAAAGAAAATTAATATAGAAAAAAATTGAGGTTAATAAATAGAAAAATATAAAAACACATAATATAATTGCATATTCTTACTGATTTATCATCTCTAGCATCTGCGGGCGGTAGTCTGGCGGATTTCCTTTGGATCCAAAAAATATATTTTTGCTTTGATTGGTTCAATACAAATCAACATCCAATGATTCATGGGAGAAAAATTTACTAGTTTTAGCAAGGAAACTTAAAGTAAAGCAGTCCAACATGAAATAAGACATTATTTAAAAGTTTAGTAATAAGTGACTTTCCCCTGCATAAATGGTGCCAAAAATAACACCCCTTCACCCCCCTTTGCAGTCAATGCATCTGCCACATCCTGTGACTGTTCTGTGATCTTTCTCTATGGCATCAAACCCGCTGTATAAGCTGAAATATCTTGTGGGTGGATGAAGGCAAATCTGTCAATCAGCTGAGAAGAGACTAGAATTTTTTCATACAAAAATCTAAAATTGAAAAAGTAATAGATTAGTATCACATAGTCAAATGAAAGATCAATTCATTTATGTTAATTTCAATACCTGATGTATATGTTAATATTCTGTACCCCAAGCCATCCATGATCAATGATGTAGGAGATCATATCTTTAGTTATCACTTCAGATACTTCCTTACCATAAAACCCTACATCATAAGGAATGTGTATCAATTGCCATAACCCCATGGTTAATATACAATTAAGCAATTCACGATTTTGTGAGTTTGATGACTGAGGTTATCCCTTCGCTGGTGCAATGATTGACTCCCCCGATTGTCCCAACACAACTTTCTTCCCTTGACTCTTTCCTGTGGACTGTGCAACATAAGTAGTCAATTGATTAACATATAAACAAATTGTAATTAATTGACTTGTCAACTAACATATACCTTTTTCGGTGGAGCAATACTAATGAGATTCACAGACCATGCTACAAATCCACCCACGGCTTGTTCTACCATTTCTGCTCTCTTGATAGGCACAGGCAACCTTGTTGTCTCTTCTTCGAGAAGTGCAATCGATACTCTGACATGTTCTGCAGGCAAGGGTGCATTGTGAAGCATGTCTCCTGGGATGTTATTCACATGCCCTTTTGCAACCACACGCCGGGGGTCATCTAGCCATAATAGACAATGTCTTATACCCTATACCAATCATAACATTAGAAAATATTGTTATATATCAACAACTAACTATAAATTTAGTTAATAAGAGCAGCAATTACCGGAGGGAGATGCTCAGATGGAGGAATACAACTATCTTTCACACTAGGATTGACTGCAACCCCTTGGCTCCCCTGCAATGCAGCTTGTTTGACCAACAACTCAAGCTGGCCTAATCTTCTATTCATGTCAGATTGTGTTTCATGTTGTTGTTGGACGATTGCCTCCAATTCAAGAACCCTAGCTATAGAGTCAGAGTGGTGGCATTTGGTCCCGAAATAGGCCCTGTTGGTGACACCAAATCTAGCACCTCTAACACGTCCAGGGTGTTCAGGGAGCTCCAATGCTTGGCTAAGTACATCCAACCCTGAGCCTTGCTTGCCTTCAGAGGTCTGATTTGAAATCTGGATTTGTGAAAATAAAATAAGAAATAATTTTTTGTCCTAAAAAATAAGAGTTCAAATCATTGTTGTAAGGTAGCACTTACTATTTTTTCAACAACTTTCTGAACATTCTCATTCTCAATAATCCCTTCTTTATTTTTCCTGGATTCTTACCACAGCTCATGACGGGGTACTTTTGTCTGCTTGGATCCCTCCTTCAATACTTAGGAATTCACGGAAATAATAATTGTGCATTCGAATAAATTTAAGTATTGGCAAACATAAGATATACATGCACTTACCAACTTCCTCTCTACTCCAGAGTATCCCAGACAGCCGGCTCGGTAAGGGTACTGTTGACTCTTTGCCCTTTGACTATTTACTTCACTTAATTTCTGAAAAAATTTCAATACTAAAATCAAATAATTATAAACAAAGAGGATTAGAATATTGAAATATAAATAGGAAAAATTATTTACCTTAAACTTCTCCTGACGCTGCAGATCGATAAAGCCATCCCAGTGTTCCTATTTTATGTAGATTCTAAATTCCTCAGGTGGATGCTCAATGATGTTGCTAGCTTCATCTTTCATAAAGTGCTTCATCAAGATATATCAAAAATTACGCATAAAAAATCCCTGCCTTTTGATATATATACACTCTATGGCTTTCATCAACGTCAAAAGTGGACTACAAAACAAAATACTCAAATTAACTATAATAGGTTTGCATGCATAAAAAAATATATCTAAGTACTGAAATTAATTATAATTACCACTATGTCTTGGAAAGCTAAATCCTTCACAGCAAATGGAACTTTCCTCCAATCATCTCATTTTGGATGGCTGATAGGCACCTTCAACTTTACAGCCACTCTGATATAGCTATTTAACTTCTTTCCACCTTTATTAACTGGATGATTTTTGTAATTCTATTCCATATGGATCTTGTTTCCAGTATCTCTTGCGTGGCAAACCTTTTTCATTACTGTCAAACCACGTCGGTGTTTCACCATCTCTCGTTATAATGTGACATGCTTTGCCATATTTACCTGTAATAATATCAAAATGATTAATTAAATAATGAAAAATAAATTACATAACAAAATAAGAAGATCATTATATTAAATAACGAAAATAAAATGAAGGCAATAAATATGTGTTTAAATAAAACCTTTTCCTCTTTCTTGTTGTACCATGAATGATTCCTCCCCTCCTTTTCATGATCCAAATCCCTTCTTCATGATCATCTCTCGTATAGAGGGCATCATCTCTAGTAGAACCAACATCAAATGATGCCTCAGAAAATGGATCATCCTCAATATCTTCATCCTGTTGGTCTCTACCTTGATTGTGATGATTGATTATTTTGTTGGTTAACATGACAATCGACCATCTCTTATTAGCAGGATCAGGGACATAAAACATCTATTGAGCTTGAGATGCTAAAATAAAAGGCTCATCTTTGTACCCTATCTTATGAAGATCAACCAGAACAAACCCTGACTCATCAACTTGAAGGCCATTCTTGTTGTCAACCCATTTACAACTGAAAATCGGTGCTCGAAACAAGATGTAATCCAACTCCCATATGTGCTCCACTACCCCAAAGTATGACATATTTGCAAAAATAGGGTTTCTATCTTTGCCATTAGAAATATGCATTGATTGAACTATAAGGGTTACCCCATTATTTTTCATTGTGCTTTAATCATCCTGCTCTTTAGTATAGAATGTGTAGCCATTTATGAGGTAATCGGTGTAAGAGAAGACATGCATAGATGGACCATTAGCTAAACATCTCAACTTGTCTAAAACTGAACCAGGATTCCTTTCCCACTCTGAATTAATATGATCTCTCAGCCAATCTATAAAAAATCGATTGTGTTCTTTCGATATCCAACTCTCATTCTTATTGGGGTTTAAGCTTCTAAGTTTCTCCTTGTGCATTTCCACATATGGAAGAACCTCATCAGAGTTGTGCAAAACATACAAGTGAGCTTGCTTCCACTGTGTCCTGGATATGCTAACAATTTCCTTTCCTATAATCCTTTCCCCATATGTTCTTCCCATGAAACGATACTTAGGAAGGCCAATGTTATCAACATTGGATAAGTATTTGGTGTAAAATTCAACAGCTTCTTCAACTATATACCGTTCAACAATACAACCCTCTGGTCTACTTCAATTTTTCACATAACCTTTTAATATCTTCATGTAATGCTCAATTGGGTACATCCACCTCATATAAGTTGGACCACATAATTATGTCTCTCTAACCAGGTGAACCGTTAGATGAACCATCATATCAAAGAACAAAGGCGGGAAATACATCTCAAGCTCGCACAAAGTGACAACAATGTCTCTTTGCAATGCTGGTAACTTCACAGGGTCAATCACTTTGCTACAAATATACTTGAAGAAGAAACATAGTTTAGTGATTGTCCCTCGAACTTTTTTGGGCAAAATGGATTGAATAGCCACCGGAACAAAATTCTTCATTAAAACATGGCAATCATGAGACTTCAGATCCTTTGACTTTAAGTCTTTCATAGAAACAAGGTTCCTAATGTTTGAGGAGTACCCCTCTGGAACTTTAACCCCATCAAGAGACTTACAAAAAGTGATTTTCTCTTTTCTATATAGTGTATATGCCGCTGGAGGTAGATAAGTATGGCGTTTCTCCTTCACTGGTGCCAACTCTCCTCTTATTCCCATAGCAACTAAGTCCAGCCTTGCCTTCATGGCATCTTTAGTCTTTCCGAGCACATTAAGTAATGTACCAATAATGCTTTCACATACATTTTTTTCTATATGCATGACATCAAGGAAGTGCCTCACATATAAAGACTTCCAATATTCCAATTGAAAGAAAATTGACCTTTTCTTCCACCCACTAGTCCCAAGGTATCACGCCAAAGGCTTCCTGAAGTCGTCATTCAAATCCTTTACCTTGTCAAACAATTGCTCACCACTTAATGGCAAAGGTCCTTTTCCTTCTTCTGTATTCCCATTAAACGCTTGTCTCCACCACCTATAATGATGTCCTTTAGGCAAAAATCTACGATGTCCAAGGAAGACAAATTTTGAACCATGCTCCAACCATATCGAATGTGTGCCTTCTTCACATATAGGGCATTCAAACTCTCCTTTGATATTGTAGCCTGACAAATTACCATAGGCAGGAAAATCATTGATTGTACTAAACAACATAGCTCTCAATTTGAATGTCTCTTCCCTATATCCGTCATACACCTCCACACCCTTCTCCCACAGTAGCTTCAGATCATTAATTAATGGAGCCAAATATACGTCTATATCATTTCCAGGTTGTTTGGGTCCAGAGATTAACATAGACAACATTATAAACTTCTGCTTCATAGATAGCCAAGGCAGTAGGTTATAAATAACCAAAATCACAGGCCACGTACTGTAAGTACTACTCTGCATACCATGCAGGTTCATTCCATCGGTAGATAATGCAAGGCGTAGGTTTCTATCTTCTACCCCGAACTCTTCATATTGACTATCAATTTTTTTCCATTGCTGGGAATCTGCAGGATGTCGATACTTTCCATCTTCAATTCTTTCATCCGCATGCCATGTCAAGTGCTTTGCAATTTCAGGACTTTTGTATAAGCATCTAAATCTAGGTATGATAGGAAAATACCATACAACCTTCGTTGGACTCAATTCTTTCTTCTTATATCGTGGGGCGTTGCATTTAGGACATCTGTCTAACAATGCATGTTCTTTCTGAAATAACACACAATCATTAGGACAGGCATGTATCCTCTCATAGCTTATCCTAATAGAGCATAGTATCTGTTTAGCCTCATATGTTCAGCTAGGAAGGTCATTACCCTCTGGCAGCATATCCTTCAAAAGTGCAAGCAAATCTGTGAAGCTCCTATCACTCCATCCATTACCCGCTTTCAAGTTGTACAACTTTAACATAGCTGACAATATTGTGAATTTAGTACAACCATAGTATCATGGCTTTTCTACATCACTTTTCAACCTGTCAAACATCTCAGGACAATCTTGAAGCTAATTCTTAATCACATTCACCATCTCTTCAAGACGGTCAGCCTCAAATGTGGTTGTTTCAAAATCATTCAATCCACTATAACCTGAGCTACTATACCCATCATTCGTTTCACCATGCTTTGTCGAACGTCTGTAATCTCGATCAATTCCATGACACACTAAATGATCTTCCAAGTCCTCTGCACTAACTAGCTTCCTATAACAATACTTTAAGCAAGGGCATAAAATGTTATTAGGATCATCTGCGTGCTATACTGCGAAACTAATGAACTCTTTCACTCTATCCCTATACTCCTGAGTCAAATGATTCATAGACATCCATGAACGATCCATACTTCTGAGATGTGTATGAATTTTGGCAGAGCCTCCTCTACAAGTTGAGGGTGCAATAATTCTACAACAACATCTCACAAGAAAGTTAGACTTCCCAAATATAAGTACGACCATTTTTTAGCCAATCCCAAATAGCCTAAGCTTTATAATCATAACCAGAATAATATAAAAATAAAAAAAGCTACAAATAAAGGAAGTAAATGCATAGACAAAATATAAATTTATCCAGAATTATAGATTTTCATAACCAATACGACAAGATATATGTTATAAATGAAGTTCCAAATAAACTATAGAAAAAAAAAGGCTAGGAGAAGATTACTTTGATCCACCAAACAAACACATTACAACAAAAAGAGTTATTCATTGAATATTGAAATCTTTTCTGTGGTTATGCTTCCTCTATTATTAACTTGCCATCCATAATTCACAAAATTTACAGCATTATTTAGTCATAAACACATTACAAGCAAAGAGATAACATGTTTGATAAATAAACTAAGCTATAGGCTAGTTTCATGTAACTATGGTTAGGTGGGAGTAATTGGATTTGTATACAGTATATCTAACATGTACACCACTAGTTATAAATTCAAACAGAGCTCACCATGGTCACATGTACAAAACCTATTGTGCGTAATAAATTCAAGCAGACCCCATCATAACATTGTACTGATCTATATAATAACTCTTGAGTGAACATAATTGATATAAAGATCAAAAGTTAAAATCAATACCTGTGAATAATTTGAAGATATGACAGATCTATTCTCCTTGGCACAATAAACACCAAATTTCTTCGAAAGATATAGGCTTGGCCTAATAAACACTCAAAGAAATTAGTTGTAGGCATCACACCAATAATTTGACAATATGACCAAATGCAACTAAGTAATTTCTTTTGGATTTATGGATTGACATGTTTAAGGCATGTTTAAAGAAAAAAAACTATGAAAGTCTTGAAATGAGAAGCTACATAATTCTCCCCATGATGAAAAAAGCCCAAGATGATAGCTTACCTACTCAGTGATCTCTGGATCTCAATCAGCGCCACTTTCTAGATAGGAGAGACACTAAAGAATCAACAATTCTAGCGAACAACCTAGTAAAATCAACATGCACAATGATTAAGTGAACAATATGAGAATATTAATGAAAAGAAGTGCACAAGAAACCACAGTAACTCATAATCTTCAAATTATTCAAAAAAAGAGATTCAGAACCAATATTACAGCGTCTTATCAATAAAAGAATCCACACTTTATGTAATGTGTAAAAAATCCTATCTTACATCTGCATGAGATTTAGTTTGGTTGTTTCTCAATTCTCTCTTACTAATTGGGTTTTAGAAAAATAAAATAATTTTTTTTTATCAAAATCACTTGAGAAACCTTGATTATCATAGTATGTAACTAACATATAGTAATAATTTAACTTGTGGTCTAAACCCTAATTCAATCATTCGAATAGTAATGATAATGTCCTGAAGGAAAGATCAATCAGTTTTTTCATTAATAGCTAGAATAAAACATAAAAAGAACAAAGTCAGAGGCAATCACAGGAAAATATCTAAGACTTTACTTTCAAGTATAAGCTTTTTCAAAGGACATGAAAGGAAAGAAATAAGAACTCTGGGGAGAAAGTAATGCAGCATATTTATGAAATTACAGCTTTCAAGCCCAAAAACCAAGAAGTGGCCTGTGCTTTGTCCTAGCATATCTAGTAAAAAAGCGATAAATTTGACAAGAATTGAAACTAGAATTAGAATTTTTAAAAAGCATGAAATGTGTATGAATAAAGCAAAAACACATATTACCAGATCAAGTGAGCGTTCACCATTTGCATTAATTAGAGAAAATGAATGGCACTCCTTCCCAATTTGACTTAGCTTTTGGGACTCTATCTGAAAATAGGGAGCAATTTATTAGACTAAAACAAGTTAGTTCTTTTTCTTAAACTCATGTGGACAGTGAAATGAGTGAAAAGGAATTAATGTTGTTTCATGCATTTCCCTGTCCTTGAATAATTTTATGACTGCACTCAATCGCAAGTGTTTTTCCTGCTGTCTTGAATACCAAATCAAATTTTTCTCATCCTGAAATCAGGGGAAAGAGGGACATATCTTAGTAACCTTATCATAAAAGAGAGGAGAAAATAATAGGAATGAATAGAATTATACAGGGGATATATTTGTGCTTGTGAAACTTTCTGTCAAGAGACAATGCACCATGGAAGTAACAATTGACAGCTAACAAGCACAACAATTAGAGACCAAAAATCTAATTTCTTATTAACAGTGATTTCTAAAATGCAGGATTTAAATTTCCATGAAAAGTCATCATGGAATTATATATAAGGTGCTTTTGTTGACAAGTCTACAAGTCCAGTGCTTTTGCTTGCAATTAAGTCACTTAAAAAAGCTAGCTAAGTCAACAATTCAAAATCCACACAAAAAGTGTGGGGATGATTCTTGGAACCTAATAGAGGAACAAACCTATTGTGCAAAATCTAATCAATCATACATACCATGAACCCTAGACAGGCCATTTGACCATGATTTATTATGCTAATACATATAAGAACAGACAGAATCCATGCCATTCAAAAAAGTACAAATAGAAAGAAAGGACGTGGCCTCTTGTCATTGGACAATGAAGTATTGAATATTACTAAGTTGTACTGCTATAATTCTCACTAATTCAAATAATTTAAATTTACAAAAATGAATGTATATAATATATTTAAAAAATATATAAAAAAATGTCTGCAAAGATAAAATGTGAATTTTGCATATAGTTATTATTTTGTATCACTTTTCCCCCCATATATATTAACAACAACAACAGTCTTATTTCATTAAGCGAGATTAATATAATTTTATTAGATTCTGTAAAAACCTAACTCTAAAGATATAATATTTACTAGGAGATTCCGCTTTGTAACTTTCTTAAGTGTTTCTTAGTTTCGATTTACTTCTTTTTATAGGGTTAACAATTATTGCCTCATACTTTCATCAAATTTTAAAACTCATACAATCTTTGAGACAACCCTTATTTCAAGCCCTACATCATCAAGCTACTACGCATAAGACACTAATATATATATATATATATATAAAGTATGAAAATAAAGAAGAACATACCTATACACATTCCTGGTTCCCTCCCGTTGAGTACCAGAGGCTCATTGTCCTTCTGCCAAAGCTTCTCGTGTCTTCTCACCCAGATAACTCAGTAAATTGCGACTACAGTTAATTTCATTATCACTGAACTTATCAGATCTGAATAACAATAAGACAACAAAGTAATTAACTATACCTGCCTCTAGTGTGGATACAAGAGCAAAATGTAGTCCTAATCTAGGTGTCTTTGAATCTGATTGAAGAAGGAATGTTTGCTTCAAAAGTGAGACGACACTAGATTGGGGAGGAATGAAGCTTACAGTTGCTTTCTGGCGGAGATGTCGTAGAGGTGAAGAGAGACTGGACTGATGAAGTGTGAGCTAGAGAGATGCTGAAGGTGGAGACCGGTGGGAAGAACAACCGGCCGACGTGGAGGTGGAGATTGGACGGGAGCCAGAGACTTGTGTAGTGATGGCAAGTGAGAAAATTTGTTTCTAAAGTATGCGGCCGAAAGATTAATGTTTCTCATGAAGTATGCGGCCGCACTTGAGAAATAGATTAGGTTAACACAAACGTAGGCGGTTATTTAAAATAACTACCTACGTTTGTTTTTTAGAATTAAACCTAGGCGGTTATTTAAAATAACCGCCTAGGTTTATATTTGTATTTTTTTAATATTAAATAAAATGAAGGCGGTTATTTAAACTAACCGCCAACATTTTATTTAAATTAAAATTAAAAAAAATTATATTTAAAATAAATGTAGGCGGTTATTTAAACAACCGCCTATGTATTTTAATATTTTTTTTAAAAAGAAATGTAGGCAGCTTTTTTAAATAACTGCTTTTGTTATTTACTTCATATATTTTTATTTTTTTTATTTTTAAATTATTAATAGATTTGTAGACGGTTATTTAAACAACCGCCTACAAAAATCTCCCTTCTGACATTTCTTTGCGTTTTTGCAAATAACCGCCTATATAAATGCACCAACAATTTCCAATTTTGTAGTAGTGTGAGAAAATGAAGTCATGACTTGGCACACTAGGGCTGCGGCTCAACATCACACTGTAACTCATGGAGCTGTGGCCTGGATTGTTTAGCCGTGATGCTGGGCTTTTGTCAGTAAAACGTATAGCTTCATTTTAACAAAGTATTTGAAAAGTTTGAAGAAAATTTTCTGGCATTCTGAGCTAGGGCACAAAGAGGAACATCCAAGAGCATTTTGGAAGCTTGGTTCTGCTAGGGTTTGGCCTCTTGATGGAGATTGAAGTTAAGGCTTGAAGCATTGAAGAGATTTGAGCTTCATTCTTTGGTTTTTTTTTTCATCTCTTTCTTCCTTTCCTTACTTGTGCTCAATGATTGTACTGAATGAAATATATTTTGTTGTAGTTTTGTTAAACATGAGTGACTAGTTATTCCATTTCTAGGATTATTTTGAACCCTTGTATGGATTGAATACTCATTTCTCCTTTATATTTGTGATTAATGCTATATTTATGTTGATTTAGCTCTATTCTTAATGCTTCTTATTGTTTAGCCACCAATAAGATTGTCTTGTTCATTTAAGTGAAGCTTGAAGAAGCTAGCTTAAGTATAGAACTTGAGTTAGGTCATGTGAGAACTTGAATCTTGCTTTGTTGAGTGAAGAGTTATGTTAGTGGGTTAAAGATATACTCACGAACCTCATATGGTCACTTTAGGAATTGAATTGAAATGGGGAGTTTAATTAATTAGTTAAGAGATTAATTAATTAATCAAACTAAACATTCATTTGGAGACTCGAGAGACCACGTATAGATAAATCAGTATCCTAACTAACATATCTATCATTAAGAGTAAATGTAGAAGGAGTTTAATTAGGTATTTATGAATTATAAGGGGGATAAATAATCCTAGGTCTCTTTGAATTCCTCAAGTCCTTAGTCATCCTTGTTGCTATTTTTTATATACTTTTGTATCGTTGTATTATTTAATTAAATAGTGAACCATTTAGTTACCTTGCTCAAATTGATTGAAGATACGATGTTCAATATTTGACCGCTTTTGATCTAAGTCCTTATGGAAATGATACTTTACTCATCACTGAATTATTACCTCGGCCTTACGCTTGCAGTGGAGCACGGTGACGAACAATTACCTCTAACCAATTAGATGATTGTTGCAACAACCTACTCCCAATAACCTCCAGGCTTAACCAAAACCTTCAAAAATCGACCAAATGCAACCCAAACATCTCAAAACAACTTCCCAAAACATCAGAACAGCGAAAATAAACCAAACAACACCAAAATTTGGGTTAGGCCGCGGTCGCTACAGTACCGTCGTGGCTCCAAACCTCTTTTGTCTCACCACACTACTGGACTTCGGGGCACCACGGCGCCCCTGCTGGTTTTCTATACCAACAAACTTCAACCACTGGGGTGAACTTCTGACGTGTATAACTCTATGCTCTGACCTCCGATTAACTTGATTCCAACTCCTACAAGTCAATCTAGTCCCAATCTATCCATAGACACCAACTTCACCTCAATCCAACTCCGTATGGAGATTCTAGACACTTGATACTATTTTTGCCATTTATTGACCAAAACTAATCACTAACCACCTTCAATTGCCACCAAAGGCAAATTGTCACTTAAAGACCATTCATATAGGTCCAAAACCCCCAAACCAACTAGTTTAAAGAGGTTTCACCCCAAAGAAATCACTCCTCTGAGATTTGACCCCCTTGAACCCTAATTTGACAAAACGGGCTACAAGCCCTAAAATACACCAACAAGGCCCAAATCCACTCTAGGCTTACAAACACCACCATACTGACTTTCCAACATCCAAAACCATGTAACCACCATAATATAACATACACATCACATATAACACAATTCCACATACATAACCATACGTACATCCATCCATAACAATCCTTATCCATGTTATATATTCATTACAAAATCTTCTATCCTACTTGGCACAAGATACATTATCCAAATTACACACAAACTACATAGACCTTGTATTCCCATGTTCAATGCTACTCCCTCAGCTTCTCAGGACTAGTGCTAGAACCGTCACCTGAAAGGTTAGTTTATGGGAGAGGGGTGTGAGACAATGTCTTAGTAACCGGGAGCAACCACACACACACACAGAGATATATATATACATATATCTCATACAATTCATGAATGCAATGTGAAATGAATGGAATGCATGTCTCCCTCGCACACAGCTAGAACTACAGGCTATCGTCATAATAAGACATTTCATATAAGTAATTCCCTTCCAACAGTCGGTGAAGACTGATTCCAGAACATCACTAAGCTCACCTTACACTAATACAATCCGACTATAGGTTATATTAGTGCTCGGACCATGGCTTTCCTTCCCCTAGACCACCTCGAATTGGTGGTGATTTAGGGAAGATGTAGTCCACTGCCACCTGGCTCTCTTAGACATAGGGGAGGATTTAGCGATAGGGATCACATCCTTATCTTCCCTAATCATATCTCATATTATCATTTTTTATATCATCATATATCATATTGTATTGTTATCACCACCCAATCTACCATATATCACAATCTCATAATGTCATGTGGTGATGCTCATATCATCATATTATCATCATCATCATATGTCACAATATCATGCATGTATCATGTCATGTCACATCAATATCATCATCTCTAATCATCATCATAATCATCATCTAGCTGTGTGCATACCATGATATATAAAAAATAGTACACGTAAACACATCTATATCATGGTATGAAAGAAACATGCATATATATACAAATATATGTAACATCATACAATACAAATAATACAATACAAACAAACACCCAGTTTCCTCAATTGTCAATACCACACACGCGGATTCCACGAACTTCTCGAGTTGTCTAACATGCTTGAGCCCCTCTCGGTTAACCAAACAACCTTCACAATATCACAATTCCTCAATTAACCACATATACCAATAAGCCAAGCATCACAATTCAACTACTTTAGCCTAACCCAAGATTCTAATACCCCTTTCATGCATCATTAAGCTATTAGGAACCATTCAAACACCAAACAATCCCATACACTTCGGATTCCTAAGAGCCCTAACAAAAAATAACCTAGCGTTAAGCTCAAATCATGCATAAACCCTTCAAAACTCACATCCAACCAATAAGAATACCAAAACACACTACCTTAACTCCATTTCATCCATTTCAATTAGTGAATTTTGTCCCAAGCTGGAAATCCCAACATATAATCAAAAAATCCCAAATTTAAACCGAAGAAAATGGAGAGGAAGGAGTAGGTGTAACATTCAGCTACTTCTTTAGGATTAATGACTATCCCCACAAACCAACACAAGCCCTTTCGGTGTGCCTTGCCTTCGCTCACACACATCTCCTTCCCAGAAGATCACCCATCTTAGAAATTGCTCCAAGTCAAGCATACTTAACTGAGAAGTTCTTAAGGGATAGGTTACCAAAAAGGCAGATGCACCTTATTGGTATAGGTAGTACCTATCAATTTCTTTAAGCTATCCTTAACCGTATGGTCCCATACCTACACAGTCTTTGGATCCCTCTCATTCCAGTATGCATTTGATTCATTCATACGCCCCTCCCACTTAGAAGCCTACTAGGAGCCGCTCTTTGTCCGTGCCTCATCACTTTTATCACACACCCCCTTTCTTGCACCGGTGATCACTCCCCACCCTTATCAATGCTCGGATATCACATGCCCATCAACTTCCGTGTGATTCATCCCTGAACCATACCGTACTAAGAGAGGCTAGTCTCCAATATCAACTAAACACCTCCAGACTCGACCACAAACTTCAAAATCCAACTAAACATAACCCAAACATCTCAAAACAATTTCCCAAAACATCAGAACAGTGGAAATGAACTAAATAACACCAAAATCTGACCTGGAGCCGCGGCCGCCACAGTCTCGTCATGGCTTCGGCCTCCCCTGTTTTGTATATGCTTTTGCCTCCACTAGCGCTGCGACTTGGACACTGGCATCACAACCCCACCTTCTGGTTTTCATTCCAGCAAAACTTAACATCCCGGGGCAAACTTTCAACGTGCATAACTTTATGCTCTAACCTTTGACTGACTTGATTTCAACTCCTACAAGTCAATCTAGTCCCAATCTATCTATAGACACCAACTTCACCTTAATCCAACTCCGTATGGAGATTCTGAACCTCTGACACCATTTTGTCCACTTATTGAACAAACTCACCACTAACAACCTCTGATTCCCACCAAAGGCAAATGGTCACTCAAAGACCATTCATACAGGTCTAAAACCCTCAAGCCAACTTGTCCAAAGAGGTTTTACCTCAAAGGAACTACTCCTTTGAGATTTGACCCTCTTGAACCCCAACTTGATAAATCGAGCTGCAGGCCCTAAAACACACCAACTAGGCCAAATCCACTATGGGCTCACAAACACCACCATACTGACTTCTCTACATCCTAAACCATATAAACGCCACAATACAACATACACAATTTCATATACACAACCATACATACATCATCCATCCATACAATCCATATCCATATCATACATCTATTACAAAACATTCTATCCTGTCCAAAATACACACAAACTAGATAGACCTAGTATCCCTACATTCGATGCTACTCACGTGTCTTCTCCAGACTAGAGTCAGAACTATCACCTGAAAGGTTAGTCATGGGAGAGGGGTGTGAGATGATGTCTTAGTAAATAGGAACAACCACATACAATATATATATACTAACCCACACAGTCGTGCAATGCAATACTAATGAATGGCATGCATGTTCTCCCTCATACACGGCTAGAACCATGAGCTGTCATCATTACAAGACATTTCAATAGATGATTCCCTTCCAACAGTCAGTGAAGACTAATTCTAGGACATCATGAAGCTCCCTTACCCTAATGCAACCCAGCCAATGGTTACACTAGAGCTTGGACTATGGCACTCCTTCCCCTGGACCATCATAAATCAATGGTGATTTAGGGAAGGTGCATCCTTAAATCCACTGCCACCTAGCTCTCCCATGGAGAGGATTTAGTGATAAGGATATTTCATCATATCATATTATCTTCTGCCGCCTGGCTTTCCCATGGAGAGGATTTAGCTATAGGGATCTTTATCATATCATCATCTCATATCATATCATCATCAACCTCTCACTACGCAATCATATGGTGATGATGCCAATATCATGCCAACATACCTCTACACACACATATATATATCATTATCATCACAAGCATCATATGGACATGCTAGCATGCAATAGTATGGGGATGCTACACATCATACATACACTACATATACTATCATCACATATCAACTAGCTGTGCATACCACGATATGTAGAAAAATCATACACATACACAATCAATATCATGGTACAAAAAGGAATATGCATATATATATATACATATATCAACATGTAATCACATAAAACAAACACCCAGTTACCTCAAGTGTCAATATCATACTCGCAAATTCCATGAACTTCTCGAGTTGTTCAACACGCTTGAACCCCTCTCAGGCTACCAAACAACCTTCACAATACCATAATTTCTCAACTAACACAATATACCAATAATCAAACATCACAATTCAACCAATTTAGTCTAACCCAAGGTTCTAATACCCCTTTTAGGCATCAATAAACTCTTGAGAACCATTCAAACACTACTCAAACACATACACTTCTGATTCCCAAGAGCTCTAACCGAAAACAACCTAGGGTTAAGCTCAAAACATGCACAAACCCTTCAAAACTCACATCCAAACAACACCAAAACACACTTCCTTAACCCCATATTGTCTATTTCAATCTGTGGATTTTGGCCAGAACCGAGGATCCAAACTTATAACTGAATCACAATTCACCCGAAGAAAATAGAGAGGGAGGAGTAGAAATCACTTACCAACTTGAATCCAAGCTCTTGGATATCGGAAAATACTCCCAATGACCGAAATCTTCAAACCCTAGTAGAGCTCCTTGTCACTCCCTCTGTTTTCTTTCTTTCCTTTTTGTCCAATTGACCGAAATGTTTCTAATTTAAATCAGAAGCTCGACTCTCGCCGCGGTGCCACCTCATGCAGCCATAAACATGCCACTGGAATTAGCTCTCACCATAGCGGTCCTACTTCTCACCGTGGCGTGGAGCTGAATTTTTCCTCTACTTCATCATTTCTCTGTCCTATCTCCCCCAGTTCTATGCATAATGCCAAAACAAAGTTATGAGGGGTGTTATAGTATGGATCACTTACCAACTTGAATTTAAGCTTCTAAGGTCAAAAAATCACTCCCAATGGCCGGAAATCTCAAACCCTATCACTTCTCTCGCATTCTTCTCCGTTGCTCTTTTTGTTTCTTTCTTTTTGTTGGTCCTAAATGTTTCTGATTTAAACCAAAAACCTGACTCTTGCCGCGACCTCAGATAAGTCGGCTATGGTTCCATCATGTTTCAGTTGAAATAACGCCATTGGACTTGCTCTCACTGAGGTGGCTCTGCTTCTCGCTGCGGCGTGAAGCTCTTTTAGACTCCACTTGATCCTTCCTCACCTTGTTTTCCTCCAGTTCTACATACAATGCCAAAACAAAGCTGTAAGGGGTGTTACAACTATGGACTAGACATTGCTTGTTGGAAGGATATATGATCGATGTCATTCACTCCATTAGATTCAAACTCTTGCAAATAAACCATATAATCTTCTGGCATTGCAAACCTATGAGCTCTTTGAGAATATCTTAACCTAACACCTGGTTCACCAATTTCAGTTATAGGTGTTGGATCAAGAGTTTTGATGATTCCAATCCAACACTCAAGAGCTTGGATTGAAGATATCAAAGGAGATTAAAGCTGTTTCAAGTGAAGGTCTTCTGTGAATTGGCTATTAGATCTTTTGTAGGATCTTTAGTTTTTGTTTAGATTGGGTAAAAGATTTTGATTTGAGAAAAAGACATTTTCAAACCTTGATTTGAAATTTAAATCTTTACCTATTTGGAAAATACTCACAAACAGACGAAGTTTGAAAGTATAACTGAACTGTCAAGTTGGAAATTCGAACTTTGCTTTTGGAAATTCGAATTTCGAGCTAAAACTGATTAAGTCTGGAAAGGTGTCCCTCTGTCAGACGAATTTTGGTCATTCAAAATTCGAACTTCAATCAAGTCTGAAAGAAGCCTTTTTGTGACAGACGAACTTCACAGTTTCAAAATTCAAATTTCAGACAAAATGCCATTTATGAAAACCAAAGAAATTCGTCTGAAGCTTTGCTAAAGTTCATCTGAAATTAAGAAGAAACTAAGTTTGAAAAATGCTCTCTGACAGATGAACTTTTACTTAGCAAAATTTGAATTTTCATCTGAGTCAAAAAAAGCTACTTTGTGACATTCGAATTTCACTCTTTCAAAATTCGAATTTCAAACAAAACAAAACTTGAGAAAATAGAGGAAATTTGTCTGAATGTTTGATAAAGTTCATCTGAGATCAAGAATGATTTAAGTCTCAAAACTGGTCTCTGACAGACGAATTTCACTCTGTCAAAATTCGAATTTCAAAGAAAGTGAACTACTATGTCTATTTGGACGTTCAATGGACAGACAAATTTTGGGCATCCAAAATTCGAATTTCGAGGGCACTGTAGCAAATTGAAAACACTGTTCACACTTAACAGAAAATCTTACTTCTTAAAAATTCGTATGTCACATTGTGAAAATATTTTATGAGTTTCGAAATTCGAATTTCACTCTATGGACAGACGAACTTCGCATTTTTACGTTGGAGACTTTAACCTTCGGTTCCCTCGAAATTCGTCTGTTGGCCAACCGAAATTCGAATTTCAGTATGTCAGAAACATTAAATGCGGTTGGTGAACGGATAGTTTTTCAGAGTAACCGTTGGATAACTTCCCCAACGGATAGATTTAGTCTCTAACGGATATTTGAGATCTAAATCTATAAATATAACATTATTTGAAGTTGTGGGTAACGAATCAAACTTGTATATACCGAATTTCTGCTGAATCTTCATCTCAAAAGCTTTTACCCTTCCAACTTCATTATTTGTACTTAAACTTTCATATCTACTCTATTCTAGAGAATTATTCATTTGTAAACAATCTACTCTTCATCTGAAAGATAGATTTACTTGTGAGGGGTATTCACAAGGGGATTGGGAAGCACATAGAGAAAGTGCTTAGAGAGTTTGAGAGAGCTCAGAACAGAGCATACTCGTGTACTGTGGCTTTAGCAAGAAGCCCGTTGAAATTCTTGCTGGAAAGTGGATAAATCTCAAGAGGTGTCTTGGGGACTGGATGTAGGTCAAGTGGATAGACCGAACCAGGATAAATCACTGAGTTCTCTTCTCCTTATCTCTACTTTTCAGCTTGCTCTGTTTTACACGTTGCTTTCATTATACTGTGATATTTTCACTTGCTTCACTTTGTGCAGAAAAATTTCAATCTTCCCAATTCACCCCCCTCTTGGAAAGTCAGCCTTGCTAACAATAGGTGGTTCTACACCTATGTTAGTAGGATTCTTAATATCTATCTTATCAGTTTTAGGTATGATAAAATAGGTATAGACAAAGCAGTGCTTTCATCATATAACTCAATCACCCTAGGTATTGAGCTCCCACTATCCTAGTCATTTTCAAAATAAAATGCTTGATCTGACTTAATGACCCTAGTAGTGTTAGAGGGGCAATAGAATCTATAGCCTCTTGATGCTGAATAATACCTAATGCGAAAACCATTAACAGTTCTGGGATCCAGCTTCTTCAACTGAGGATCATATGGTCTCACTTCTACTTTGCATCCCCAGACTTGGAAATGCCTAATACTAGGTTTCTTTCTAAAGTAGATTTCATATGGTGTTTTTGGCATGGATTTGCTAGGTACCAAATTCATAATATATGCTACAGTTTTCAAGGCATCTCCCTACAAAAATTCTGGTAACTTGGAGTGGCTCATCATGCTTCTAACCATATCCATAAGAGTATGATTACGCCTTTCTGCGACCCCATTTTGCCGAGGAGTACCAGGCATTATATACTGAGCTTTAATCCCATGTTCTTGCAGGAATAGAGCAAATGGGCCTGGATTTCTACCAATCTCAGTATATCTTCCATAATACTTTCCACCCTATCAGATCTAATATATTTGATGGCTTAACCAGATTTCAATTCAACAGCTGCCTTAAATTCTCAAAGGCATCCAATGCTTCTGATTTTTTATGTATCAAATCAATCCTCCCATATCTAGAGTGATCATCTATGAAAGTGATATAGTATTTATGTCCACCTATAGCAGTTGGGGTGAAGGGTCCACATATATCAGTATAAATCAAATCTAGAATATTCTCTGATCTATTCACCCCTTTGTTTCTAGCTCTAGCGAGAAGTTTTCCCTTTATACAATCAACACAAGTTTCAAAATCTAAAAAGTCCAAATCCTACAAAACACCTTCCTTAATTATCCTCTGTAATCTATCTCTGGAAATATGCCCCAAATGTCGATGCCACAACATAGATGAATTTTCATTAAGTTTAGCATGTTTGTGCCCAACTATTGCATGAGCGGAAGCAATAGAAGTTTCAACTGAACAATTATCATGACTCAAACGATATAAACCATTATATAAAAAAACTAGTACCAACAATATCTGAATTAAAATAAATGTCAATCTTTCCTTTTCCTTGCCAAAAGGAATATCCATGTCTATCGAAAATAGAACTAGAAATCAGGTTCCTTCTTGCAGAAGGTACATAAACAACATTATTTAAATTTAAAATGTGTCTAAAAGGTAAACACAAATCAACGATTCCTACATAATCTACTATAGCTCTACTGCCTTCAAATCCCAAAATGCTTTTTTCTCTCTCATTTGAGATCCTCCTGTTTCTAAGCCCCTGCAAAGAATTCAAAACATGAACCATTGCACCAGAATCCAACCACCAAAAATTAGAAGGTACCTCAAAACTATTGGATTCTAAACAAACTAGAGCTAGAGGGGAAAATTCAAAAGATATAGCTTCCCTTTCATTCTTGTTCTTCAATTTGAAACACTTAGATATCCTATGGCCTGGTTTCTTACAATAGTGACAATCACCCTTGAAGAACTTCTTTTGTGAACCCTTCTTCTGATTACCTTTTTTGAACCCAGACTTTGTAGGATTTTTAGTTTCTGGCTTCTTTCCTTTCTTGCCATGCCCACCAGATTTACTGTTCAAACCATGAGAGAAGTAATTAACAAATGGAGTATAAGAATTGTTTTTCTTAATTGCTTCTTCCTCTTGAGCGATAATGGCTATCATTTGATCCACTGTCCATTTAGCCTCCTATGAGTTACAAGTGGTTCGTAAAAAAACCATATTCAGCTGGCAAGGATTGAAGGACGAGGTAGACCAAGGTACTCTCACCAAGATCAATTCCATAAGACTTCAGTTTGTTGTAATAATTCACCATTTTCATAATGTGTTCTCTAACGCCTGACACTCCATCATAGCGAGTATTATCAAGCAGTGATAGATAATAAGCCTTTTGAGTCTTATCTAGTTTTTTGAATTTGTCCCCTATATCTTTCATGTACTCAGTAGCTGTATCTTTGTCAGGAATGCTCTCTCTGATAGATTTCTCAGTTGTTTACTTAATTACAGTTAGACATATTGGTTGGACTCATTCCATTGCTTGTGGTACTTCTTAGCATTAACATCGGACTCAAAAATAAGATCAGCCGGCTTAGGCTCTTTAAGAGCTAAATCTTTTTCAAAAATGGTGAGGTATACGTTTAAGGACTCCTTCCAATCTTCATAATTTGTACCATTAAGAGTCCTCACAGCAGATAGTTGCTGAAAAATAGAAACTGAAAAAACCAAAATTGGGAAATAGTAATTAAGCATGCACAACATAATCATAAATAGAATTCCCAATCAAAATTAGTTATACAACTATCTTCACAAAAATGGTACCAAGATAAGTCATATATACCACACAAAATTCAATTATAATAGAGTCCATACAAAAATTCATTCAGTGCAACTATACCATTAGGGTATAAGAAATAGTGAAAAAATATTAAAAAATAGATATGCTACTTGCCTACCTAGAGTACAGATCCTAAAATTACATTGATGATATTACATCGTTAGAGTATGTTCAACATCAATATAATGTATTCCTGAATGTCTAGAAGGCTCATGAATATTATTTTATTATTGTTATGTTTTCTTTGTGGGGAAAGTACAAAATCTTCATAATTTATATAATTTATTTTCCTTATCACATCCATAGCTAGAGAGAGTGATTGTCACCAATAAAAAAATATTATTGCATAGAACATGTTTAAAAATTTTGAGGCTCAAATTCCCAACATATGGTCCAATTTTACTAAATCCAAACATTAAATTTAAAATAAATATTTAACATTTTCAAAAAATTTTGGAAAAATTATAAATTAACACAAAATAAAATTCCAAAAGGACTGGGAGACGTACTGGGCCATATGTGGGCCTCACGCACCCCACGCGTGTGGGGCCGTGAGTGGGCTCTGCTGGAGAGGTCATCTTTAACCTCTCTAGTGAAGATTTCAGCAAGGGTGGATGGTTCGCCATTGCTGAATTCGTGCAACACCAAAAATGAGTCCCCGAAGCATTTTAAAATCATAGAAGCGTTCTGTATTACGTGGAGACCATGATTCAAGTATCAATTTAGAGTATTGAGGCTAGAAACCCAAAAACAAAATGCCTAAATTTTTTTAAAATATTCCTCTCTTTGATATTTGAACACAGACGCATGATTCGTGCAATTACATTATGCATATTGCTCAATGGATACCCAGAAACATGAATTAAATCTACAATCGAAGGTGTATTTATACAATCTAACAATTCCTATTTTTCATCTGGGACTTTTTTTTATGCAAACACGATTTTAATCTGAGGTTTTCTTCAGTCATTATATATGTATTAATATAAATAAAGCATATAATGGCCACCAACAAACATATACACATCATAAACTCATATTAATTTTGATCAATTGCATCAGAAATTCAAAAAGCCCTAATTCCTAGGGTTAATGCATGAAATTGGGAATTTTACTCAATTTCAAAATTTGTACCATATACTTCAAAATTAATCAATTAGATTACATTATTGACAGCATTAGCTCTGATACCATATGCTATCAATGTGTAATCTGACTATAAATAGATAATTTCATATCATAATAGAGTAATTAAAGCGTACTTAAATTCACAAGAGCCATTGATGAGATGGAAAAATTAATAATTGCAATTGGCTTTTCCCCTTAGGCTACAAAAATTTTCTTAGATGGAGAGAGAGTATAACACCCCTCATATTTTGTTTTAGCATTATGTGTAGAACCAGAGGAAAACAGGACGGAGAAAGGCTCAAGTGGAGAAAAATTGAGCTCCATTCCGCATCTTGGAGCAGGACTACCACAGTGAGAAGAGCTCCAGCATGAGGTTTTTAGTTGGAAGCACCAGTGCCGCAGTGAACTTACTCTGAGCCACAGCAAGAATCGAGATTTTTGTTTAAATCTGGATCATTTTAGTTGGACGGATGATGGAAAAATGGAGTAGAAACGAGGGAGCTCTACTAGGGTTTGAAGATTTTAGCCATTGGGAGTGTTTTCCAGTGTCCAAGAGCTTGGATTCAAGTTGGTAAGTGATTTCTACTCCTCCCTCTCCATTTTCTTCAGTTGAAACTCAGGGTTTCTCAGTTATAAGTTTGGATCTTCGGTTCTGACCAAAATCCACTGATTGAAATGGATAAAATGGTATTAAGGAAGTGTGTTTGGGTATTCTTGATGCTTGGATATGAGTTTTGAAGGGTTTAGGTATGATTTGAGCTTAACTTTAAGTTATTTTTGGTTAGGGCTCTAGGGAATCCGAAGTATATGTGCTTGAGTAGTGTCTGCATGGTTCTCAAGAGTTTATTGATGCATGAAAGGGGTGTTAGAACCTTGGGTTAGGCTAAATTTGTTGAATTATGATGTTTGGTTTATTGGTATATGTGGTTAATTGAGGAATTGTGATATTGTGAAGGTTATTTGGTTAACCGAGAGGAGTTCAAGCGTGTTGGACAACTCGAGAAGTTCGTGGAATCCATGTGTGTGGTATTAACACTTGAGGTAACTGTGTGTTTGTTTTATGTGATTAGATGTTGATATATATATGCATGTTCCTTTTTATACCACGATATTGATTGTGTATATATATGGTTTTCCTATATATTATGGTATGCACGGCTAATTGATATGTGGGGATTGTATATGTTGTGTAGGTATGATGTGTAGCATCCCCATACCATTACATGCTAGCATGTCTATATGATGCTTGTGATGATAATGATATATATATATGTGTGTGTGTGTGTGTGTGTATGTAGAGGCATGTTGGCATGATATTGGCGTTATCACCATATGATTGCATAGTGAGAGATTGATGATGAGGTGATGATGATATGATATGAGATAATGATATGATAAAGATCCTAGTCGCTAAATGCTCTCTATGGGAGAGTCAGACGGCAGAGGACAACATGATATAATGATATATCCCTGTCACTAAATTCTCTCCTCGGGAGAGCCAGGTGACAGTGGATTTGGGGATGCACCTTCCCTAAATCACCATTAATTCATGATGGTATAGGGGAAGGAGAGTCATGGTCTAAGCTCTAGTGTAACCATTGGCCGGGTTGCATTAGGGTAAGGTGAGCTTGGTGATGTCTTGGAATCTATCTTCACTGACTGTTGGAAGGGAGTCATCTATTGAAATGTCTTGCGATGACGACAACTCGTGGTTCTAGTCGTGTATGAGGGAGAACATGCATACCATTCATTAGCATTGCATTGCACAATTGTGTGGGTCAGTATATATATTATATGTGGTTGTTCCTAGTTATTAAGACATTGTCTCACACCCCTCTCCTATGAACTAGCCTTTCAGGTGACGGTTCTGGAATTAGTCCGGAGAAGATGCGTGAGTAGCATCAGACGTGGGGATACTAGGTCTATGTAGTTATTATATAATTTGGATATATATCTTGTGTCAAGTAGGATAGAATATTTTGTAATGAATGTATGACATGGATATAAATTATATGGATCGATGTTGTATGTATGGTTATGTATGTGGAATTGTGTATGTTTTATTGTGGCATTTAATAGTTTTGGATGTTGAGAAGTTAGTATGGTGGTGTTTGTAAGCCCAGAGTGGATTTGGGCCTAGTTAGTGTGTTTGAGGGCCTGTAGCCCATTTTGTCAAGTTAGGGTTCAAGGGGGTCAAATCTCAGAGGTGTGGTTCCTTTGAGATAAAACCTCTTTGGATAAGTTGGTTTGAGGGTTTTGGACCTGTATAAATGGTCTTTGAGTGACCATTTGCTTTTGGTGGTAATTGTAGATGGTTAGTGGTGAGTTTTGGTTAATAAGTGGCTAAAAAGGTGTCAAGGGTCCATAATCCTCATACGGAGTTGGAATCAAGTGAATTAGAGGTCGGAGCATTAAGTTATGCGCGTTAGAAGTTTGCCCTGGTGGTTGAAGTTTGCTGGTATAGAAAACTAATAGGGGGCACTGCGGCTCCAGGAAGCAGGCCATGGTGCCACATAGTCTAGTATCTCAATGAAAATAGGGGAGGTCTGGAGTCGCTGCGGTACTATTGTGACCACAACCCCAGCCCAGTTTTTATTGTTGTTTGGTTTATTTTCGTAGTTCTGAAGTTTTGGGAAGTTGTTTTGAGATGTTTGGGTTTTTGAAGGTTTTGGTCTAGTTTGGAGGTAATTTAGAGTAGGTTGTTATAGAGAGAGAAAAGAGAGCAAAGATTTTCTCAATAGTTGGGTTATTCGATCCATAGTCCATTTTTTTTAGATTGTACGTTAAAATTGATTATACTTCATCTAATTAACCCTAATAATATTAATAATAATTTTATAACTCTTTCTCCATATATCCAACCTAGTGATTGGGAACTGTTGGCTACTAAGGGGCTGCCAATTGGGACCTCTGCCTAATGGACTAACATATAACCTACCTTCATTAGGCTGCACACCTTTATCATAGGCCTAATCTGTTCTAAACTTAATATTTTAATACTAAATAACAATTGCTTAATTTTAATTATTTCTCTTAATTAATCAATTAATGTCAATCCATATAATTATTTAAAATTATTTTAATAGAGGAAGCTTACCAAACAGAGCATCATAGTATTTTTTGAGGGAATCGTCAAACCTAGGATCACTCTCAATATTCATCTTCCACATATCAAACTCTTTGAGTACCTGATAAAAAATATCTCCATGACAATGCAGCTTAATGTTGGTCCCTTTGCTCATAAGAACCTAGCCGGATTGTTCGTGCCGGTATTTGAGTAACAACTTAACCTTGTCGAAGGAAGGGTCCTTGGTCATCTTCTTCTTCATGCTGTTGAAAAAGTTCTAAACATAAGTCCAGAATGCATTATTAATTTTGAGCTTGTCCTTGCCTTTTCCACAGTGATAGTAATTTATTATGATGTCTGATTTTCTGGTGATCTCATCCCTTTTGATTTTGTCCAATGCGTCCCGAATGTTTAGCAACCACTAGTTGTCAAAGTCATGCGCGTCAGTGTGTCCAAAGATGATGATGTATGTGTCTTCTGTAACATCTAAATTTTTATGATTTTGTTTGAATTCTAGTTTGAAGAATTACTGCATAATTAAAATTAAAAGAGCTTAAATATCTTATGTAGATCAAATTATGGACTAAATTGCAAAGAATGATCAGGGACCAAATTGTAAAGAAAGTTGGATGGCATAATTGAAAATATCAATTATTAGTAAAAAGACAAAAAAAGGGGGACATAGATGTCATTTCATCAAACAAATTATCTGTCCAGTATTTGCTAAGACTGGTTATAGGAGATAATTCAGGAAAATTATCGTAAGAAATTATACTCTAATAAGCAAAACCAGAAAATATATATATTGGGTAGAAAATTGATCCGAAATTTCATAATCTGTAAATTAATAAGAATTAGAAAATAAGTCTGGATCAGGAAACTCAGATATATTAGGGCATAAAAGAGATACTAGATTTTTCTATAAGATTTAAATAGCCATAGAATCGGTCTTATGAATATTGGGCCAAAATCGGAGTTCGGGCCCAGTAAGACTGCATCGGTTTCTTAATGGGCCAAGAGTACTATTCATGGAGGCCCAATAAAGGTATAGAAAACCCTCATAGGCCAAGGATAATTTTTGGAAGCCCAAAAGTATTATTGACAAGAATAACTCAAACGATATCAAGAAAGGATAAAAAGCCCAATAAGCCCAATTCACCCAATTTCTAGAGTGATTAAATTATAGGTGACCCAGTAGACTATGAAATAATCAAGAATAAGTCCAAAATAATTTTAGAAAGTTTATAATAATTATCTATGCAGAGAGGTTACAGGAAAATCTGACTAGGACTAATTTTATCAGTATTTTCGGTTAGAGCCCAATAAGGTAAAATATCTTCTAAAATAAATTATATGGTATTATAAATGATTAATTAAGGTTATAATGAGTTTGAAATTCATATTTTAAATATATTTATACATGAAAAATTTTACTAGACAAAATTTACATAATCGGAGCCCGAAAACCCGATATATGTTGAAATTGGGCCTAGAATTAAATGGTTTAAGCCAAAATAATTAAAGGCATCATCTTGGGCTGAATTTGGACTCAAAATTTCGTGCAAATAATAAGGAAAAGGAGTGGAGAAGAGTTAATCACCATGCGTGATAGTATTTCAAATATTAGGTGTCAAAATTGGAAGCTTGGATGAAGTAAGCCTATGTAAGCATAATCATGCAATATTTACCTTATTTGGAGATAAAAGTGGCATCCAAATTAATGATAAGAGAGGAAAAATTAATTAGATAACAATTATGTGAAGAAATTAGGTGTATAATGGAGAAAAGAGGTGATATAGTGCAATTTTGGCCCTTGGATCAAAAGTTAATCAAATGGATGGAGTTGCTTCTTGTTGTCTATAAATAGGCTCTTCCTCCCCTCCATTCTTCATACTAAAAAATGAAAATCCATCATATATTAGTGAGAGAGTTAGTTATAGAGAGAAGGAGGAGAAGAGAAAAGGAAAATTTGCAAGTTTAAGGTAATATCTTTTCCCTTTCTTGCATTTTATTTCTAAATGATTGTTTAGATCTTGTATTTCTATGATTGGTAGGTAGAAAACATGTTTATGATATGAATATGATAATGATGTTGGATCAAAATGGTGAAAGAATGATGAACATGCTATTAAGTTTGCATGAATAAGCATGAACATGTGATGAACATGCTAAAAAATGCCTTTTAATTTTAAATGTTACCATACCAAAATGAAATCATATTTTTTGCAATTATTTTTAAATATTATGCTAAGAATGGGAATATGATGTTATTGGGATTTTCATAAATCTCACTCCACTAAATATCTAACTATGATTAAGTCCAAATCATGTGAAAGGCAAGGAGATAAAGGAGGATTTATGAAGAAATGTTTAGAAATAGGAAGGATATTTTGGGTGCTTATGTAATATTAAGTTTAATGACATTTTATGATACAATTATGTAAATTACATGTGACTCCTAGATGATGAATAAAAGTCTATTTTGGATCAATTTTACATATGTTATGTGACTACTATTGCAAGTATGACATCATGAAATTTGGAAAAATTAGGGTGAAATTGCTAGTAAATTCACGAAATTTATTATAATGATTTACCTAATAAAATTCCAAATTAATATTTTTCCCTCATAGAGAATTTTAAGAGATGAATTTAGCAATTTGAACCACCTTTAAATGATTTTTTGGAATTAGTTATGATTTTTCAAAGTTCAGCCAAATTATTATATTTACCAAATGAATAGTAATTTTTGGTAAATTTTTGGAATTTTTTGAATTTGGCCCAATTTGCTTCCAAATACATCTAATTGGAATCCAAACCACCAAAGATGAATAGCAAAGGATTCCTAAGGTTAAGGTTTGACATCTTCCATTATCTGATTCACACGCACAACAAAGTTTCTTTCTTTTTTTAGTTTTTGTAATTAAATAGAAAATTATTTGACACAAACAAATTCCAAAATTTAATCTTTTAAATAATGATGATTTTAATAAAAAAACTAAAGAGTAAAAATATTAAATTTTAATCATTTAAATTAAATTTAAAAGATACATATACTGGAGCAATGAACATGAATCTCTACCCTATTAATTTCAAATATAAATCAAAACATGTACTTCTTATATTGAAATAAATAATAAAGTAACTACCATACGTACCCAAGTACCAATTTTTGGATTGACTCTTCATTTCTACCCAAAACCATCATCTGAGTAAGATGCAAATCATCATCTTTGGCCCATGGGAAAGCTGTGTCACCCCAAGTGAACAACATGTGCAACATATTGTCGTTTGTAGGTCTACCTTGAGGGTTAAACACTGGGACCATTAGCTTATTCTGTTACCTCAACTTGTCCCTGATCAACTTCTTGCACAAGGGAGAAATAATGGACTACTCAACCACGTACCACTCCATCTGTTTCTTCAAGTCGTCGAACTGCTTCCTATTCTCTGCGATCTCTCCTTCATTGACAATTAGAGCCCACAGGATCTTGATGTTGTCTTTTCGAAATCCTTTTACTTCTTTTGGATCTCTCTTTAGTCCTTCGTAAATTGATTTTAATAGATGAGTCTCATCTAATATGCTGTGCAGCCTAGAAAGGAACAACATCACATGCTTCTGCCTAAACACCTCGATGCTCACCTTAATTTGTGTGCAAATTAAACCCAAGAACAAAGAAACCCTAGTTGATTATTCTAGTTTAGATATTAGGTATGCACCGACTTGTATATATCTATCACTATAAAATATAAAATCTATAAGAATTTACATTATTCATAAATCATGATTAGTGTTGCTTATTTTTTAAATTCTATATCACATATGAGAAAATATGTCTAGTTAACTATAAATACCAATTAATTGTTTGGTTACATCATGAAAATGAATGAAAAGAGAAATAATGAAAAAATGATTTTGTAGGTGAGAGATGATTCACTATGTGTTCATATTGTGAAAAAGTAATATAAAAACAAATATAATTGGGTAATGATAATAAGATCATGACTGGAACGTCCTTAATTTTCTGGATATCATAGCATATATAGAAAAGTAATAGAATCCAAGATGCAGGAATTGATGGAAAAGTGAGCAGAATGGAAAATTTTATGTTAGAACCTTAAAATTTTTTTTTTACAATTTTGTTCCTGAAAAGAAAAATTATTTGTAATTCAGTCCCTAGAAAATATTACAAAAAAGGACCCAAAAAAGTTATTTACAATTTGATCCCTCCCAGGGGTAATTTCATAAATACGTAAAATTATAGTAAAAACGAAGTTTATGACTTGCTGGACCCAATAGAATGATGTATTGAGATTAAAGAAATCAATATGAAGAAAAATTGATGGCCAAATATAGTAAAAGGAATGGTATAAAGAAAAAGGTATTGGGCCTTGTAAAAGCAGATAAAGTAAAAAAGAAAAATATGTGTGCTCCACATTAATATTATTTGGGACTAGAAATGAGTTATATACAAATCTCAATCTACTTTATTTTCTGTATGAAATAAATTACAAATAGTATTATAATACTATATAAAGTACGTTTAACAGTTCAAGTAAAAGTAAACAGTACAGGATATATTTAGACTAGAAAAAGTATACAGTATTTGGAGCACTTTTTCTTCCTAAATGGCGTGACCATTTTCAACACATGGAGGAATGGATTTTTATATTATTTTGAGGTAGAAAACCCTCAGAAGTAACTAACCATACAAGTGTAAAGTCACTTTACCAAGGTAATTATGCAAGGTTGGATGTTTATTCTGTAGCATCCATAAATTTCCATATATGATTTTTAATACGGTTTATGTTTAGAATATGAGGAATGAAGATATACACTGAATAAAGATATATAATGAATTATGATTTCAATAAGTTACATTGAATTCTAATGAGTATACACTGAATGAAGATATACAATGAATAGTAGTTTCAATGAGTTATATTGAATTCTGATGAGCATACAATGAATAGAGGTATATAATAAATAGTAGTTTCAATGAGTTACATTGAATTCTGATGAGTATACACTGAATGAAAGTATACAATAAATAGTGGTTTCAATGAGTTACATTGAATTCTAATGTACAATAAATAGTGGTTTCAATGAGTTACATTGAATTCTGATGAGTATACACTGAATGAATGTATATAATAAATAGTAGTTTCAATGAGTTACATTGAATTCTGATGAGTATACACTGAATGAAGGTATATAATAAATAGTGGTTTCAATGAGTTACATTGAATTCTTATGAGTATACACTGAATGAATGCATATAATAAATAGTGGTTTCAATGAGTTACATTGAATTCTTATGAGTATACACTGAATGAATGTATACAATAAATAGTGGTTTCAATGAGTTACATTGAATGCTTATGAGTATACATTGAATGAAGATATACAATGAATAGTGGTTTTAATGAGTTACATTGAATTATGATGAATTGATGTCACTTGTTGGTCAAGACATCAACACTATAAATACCCCTCCCATTTCTTCATTTCAACACATCACTAGTTGAGAGTGAGAGTTGGGAGTAAGTGAGAGAAAGAGAAAGTCGAGGGAAAGAAAGAGAGTGTGAGTGAAAGAGAAGGAAAAGAAAGGAAGGTTAGCTTCAAGTAAGGTACTTAAAAAAATTCAAGAAGGAAGGCAAGCTGCTTAGCTCAGGATACTTTTCGGTGGAGGTAGTATATTATTTATTTCATGCATTTTCTGTGAATTAATTCTGGATGTTATGTGATATTATTGGATGAGTAATTTCAATATAAATGTTTTGAAATGCTATGGATGTCTAGTATTAAGAGGAAACTCTATTGAAGATTTTTATATATGCATGAAATATGAGTTATTTGGTTGTTTGCATAACTACCTGATTATGAGCATGATTTGTATGAATGAATATATATACTACTGAGATTTCCCCAAATCTCACACCAAATGACTAACAATGTTAGGGCCAAGCACAAGCAAAGGCAAAGGCAAGGAGGTGATTAAGTAAGAAGAAGCAGGCTGGAAGATATTATTTTATATTAGAATAAATGTATTGAATTATGCTGATATGTTCTGGAACAACAGTCAGATAATTACAGTATAATTGGCTTGATTTTTATTAATTAAAGTAAACTTTTAGTTAAGTTATTGTCTTTTGAGCAACCAAATTTTGAAAAGTTTAAAAGTTTAATTGTTCTAGGTTTTTAATTATTTCCGCTAGATATATGAAATATGATTAAAAGCCTAGTAAGTTAAGGTGTTACAATTTTAGTATCAGAGCAAAGATCTGGGCATATCTTTGAAATAAAAGAGGAAAGTAATCCTTTTAATTAGAGTTTTTCCCTTGAATATAAGATATATTTCCTTCGCGAAATCTAGCCTAAGATTGTTTCAGTGGCATATGAGATTAGTCTTAAGGATAGCTTATGATAGTTATTGGATTAGTTGATGATATTTTGCAAAGTCTATTTTCCTTAGGTCTTGAATCTTTTCAGAGTTTGATCATAGTTAGATCCTATTAGTCAAGAGATGATGTAGGATCACAGAGGATCCTAGTAGAGCTCAGAGATCACAGCAGATTTCATGGTCGCAGTAGACCAATTGTGAAGTTATAGTAGACCTCTAAAGAGTATGAGATGATGAGAAAGATTGATGAGCCCTACAGTTCTAATAGTTCTCTGAAAGATGACAGACTAGGATAATTTTAGAAAGATATAAAACCTCATTAATTCCGCAGCTAGTATGAATGTTTACCTAAGACTTTTCTCTAATGCCATGCCACTGGCTAGAACATAGCTGAGAGATGTGATGATAAGTTGTTAATGAGTATAAAAGCAAGTATCCTACCTAGAAAATGAGATCAGTGGCAAAATATTTTCAGTAATGAATGTAAGAGGCTAGTAAGAAATAAATGATAGTTATGAAAAAAATCAATGGGGGCAACTAATGTATAAAAGAAGATAAGTTAGAAAAAAAAAGATGAGTATTACCCAAGTACAAGAATTTGACCTAAGCCTAATCAAGATCCTATAAGGGAAGACATAGGATCCAACAAGATTTTTAGTAATTACAACCATATAGTAGTCACTAAATGAAAGTATTTCCTGAATCCAGGAAGCGACCCATAGTACTGGTCCCTTCATGTATAGTCCTACTAAAAGTAAGAAAGCACACCTCTAGGGAAGAGGTGGGTCAGCTCATGAGTTATAATAAGCAAGTTTGGGCTAACTGTACTATTTGGATTAAACAGGTAGCTTTTTCCAACTAAACCAAGGACTCCAAATCCAAAAGATTATTAAAGCTATGCACAATAAATATCATTATGGATTTGGGAAGATATGTTCAATTCTAGATTTCCTTGGTATGGTACTAGAAGTCAAAGAGATTCTTAGAAGGCCATTAGGATTATAAGCTCCCTGCAAGTGAATGGGTTGAGCTAGTACTTGATGCCATATCGGGTCAAGAGTTCTGGAACCGTATCAAGAAGTTTCCCTCAAGGTTGAGTGTTTCACACTCTGAAAGATTGTGTCATTGCCTAAACACTCCAAGTAGAATGCTATCATGAAAAAAAAGGTTGAGATAGTAGAAGTCTCTGATGAGCATCTAGATAGTAGAAGTCTCTGATAAGGATCTAGAGGAAGATCTAATAGAGATAACAAATGGCAATGCTAGATCTGATAATAGTACTTGATCCCTATAAGCTTGTGTCATGACAATAAGCATATAGTAAGATGCTGACTTAAGGATAGTAAAGGAAAGAGACTATGGGTTGAGGCATGATGATGTATCATGACCAGTAAGGATATAATGAAAGTAGTAGTAAATGTAATTGTGAAGTTCAAGTTGTTATCAATTGCAATTATTAATTGCAAGGTAAGAGTTATTAAGATACGAAGAGGTGTTCAACAAAGGCTGAAGGTACAAGTATAAACCTCTCAAATGACTATAGTAGCAGTAAATGAATGTACTCCTGGTCTAGATCCCTTACAAGTGATTCTTAATTGTCAGGGATCTATAGTAGTAAACCATTGAGTAGCTATAACAGGTAGTTAATGCTCAGAGACAACTGGGAGAAAGTTAGAGCCCTTAAGGTTCCGCTATACCGCGATAGCTTTAAGCAAGTCAGTAAGTTCCTTCAGGACAAGCTGTAAGGTAATTGGTTGAGAGTACCAGCCACCAATATACTATTGTGCAAGTGTTAGCTTTCATCCTTTGATAGTAAATTTGATGTGCAAGTTGCCAAAAAAATAGATTGTGAGCCCTAAAAAAGATTTTCAAAATAATGGACTACACATCGAACATGGAAGCTTAATGGTAAAGGAGGCTGACCAATGGTGGCAAAATATGAAATAAGCTAATCAGGTAAAGGGATCTTTATTGACTTGGGAAGTATTATAAGAACATTTTTACAAAAAGTATTTTCCCTAGTCTGTAAGAGAAAGCGGAATTATAAGAATCCGCTAAGATGTGAATAAGTCAGTCATTGAAGGTACAATCAATTGGTTTGATACCCAATCTTCCTTCAACAGTATGTTGATAAGTGACGGAGCATAGAGAAGCTGGAAAAGGGCTTGAAGCTAGCCATAAGAAAAGAGTTATCCCGATGTAGCTTTAGACTTTCAGTTCAGTAATTGAAGTGAACCGAATTACCAAAAAGAGTTTGAGTCATAAGTATGTACTCTAACACCTCTGGTCAATATGATAAGAAGCCATGGAATAACAGGGGATTCAAGAAGCAAGGCAATAAGCGCAGAGGAGATAATTGAGTAAGCCAGCTCTTGTTTTTAAGAATGCGGAAAGGCTCATAGCAGAAGGCTACGCTTAGCAATGAACAATGTGTGCTTCAAGTGTAAAGAGTCAGGATATTATACCCATGACAGTACTATGGAGGTGGCTAACTCTAGACCATACATACAGGATAAAGTCTTTGTGCTAATCTCAGTATAAGGCCTATAAGTCACTTGATCTTAGTAAAGGTATGATTTAGGTGCAAGCCGAATCCTGTAGCTATGCTAAGAAGTTGGGTCTGGAAGCTACTGTTATATAAGTTATATGGGCATGTCTTGATGAGAAACAAGGCTATAATCTCCATTGTCTGTCTAAATAAGCACTGTAGCAATACAAAAAAAAGTTGCATGCCTTTTCCTAGTAGTAATGTGAGCGTTGGCATGAATTAGATTTTTACAGATAATCTCCTTCTAGATTGTAAGAACAAGATGATGATGTTGCCTACCCCTTGAAAATGTTCCATGTGTTGAGATTAAGTTAAATGTTATTTTGGACAGCTCAAGCTGAGAAATGCTTGAAAGAGGATGTAAAGAACAGACATGAAAGTTTGATAAGGATTCAATGCCTCTATAACGAAAAGTTAGTAATGGATTTGTGATGTTTAAGACATGAGGTATAAATCTAAGGTATAAAGTATTAGCCTAAGGTGAAAATAGTAGCAAGCACTTAGAGAACTATGAAACCTTGAGATAGTGGATTGCTGAGCTTAGTTTGAAATCTAGCAAAAAAGAAAGTTCTTGGCCAAAAGATCTCACAATGAAGGAAATCTTCCATTAGTTGCCAAGGAAATGAAAAGGGAGGTAGCTCTTGGGAAGAAGCCCAATTGAGCAAAGAGATTAAATCCTCCATATGATAAAAGCAGCCGAGGCAAGGCAGATGAGAGGTAGTTCTTGGGGAGAAGCCCAATTGAGTGAAGACATGAAATCCTCCATCAGATAAGTTACTAAGGCAAAGTAATGGAAAGTGGCTCTTGGGGTGATGCCCAATTGAGTAAGAATGAGTAATGGTGAGAGGTCGAGACTAGATCCTAACTAGGCTAGCAAGAGACTTTCGAAAGGTAGAAAAGTTTTCCTTAACCTGCTAAACTACTGATTGACCTTAGTTGAATAGCTAAGAAAAGTTATATATAAGAATAGACATAGTAGTAATGTTGAAGAGCAAAGAGTGAATAACCACTGCTTTAATATTATTTAGACCTCGACTCACAAAGAACCAAATGATCTTAAAGGCTATGATAGGAGGAATAGAGTACAAGGTTCAAGGGCATGTTTATATGTAAAGTCATAGTGGTAAGATGAATCTCTAAGCTAGCAAAGACTAAAGTAAAAAGAAGTAGTATGAGTATTGGGATTGAATGTCCTAGAGTTAAAAGCAATAAGTTACCTAGATATCACATAGATGAGTTATGGCTTAAAGGAAGCCCAAATGCCACATTCTCTAAGTCCAAGAATGGCAAGAGTGCAGCAGAACCCATCAACACTTTACAGTTAAGCGTGCACTAGTAAGGAAAATTGTATGATGAGTAACCTATTGGGAAGTATTAAAAAGTAAGAAAGATGTGCTGATAGTTAAAAATTGTCACTATGAATCAGGATAATGCCAATTAGTCATACTAAGGCACCTGTTAGGCTACATGAATAAAAGTATGAGCAATTTATTGTGATTCTCTGGGATGATGTGTTAAAGTACTCTAAATCTTTAGAGGAGCATGAAAGGCAACAGAGAATTTTTGAAATGTAATTAAAGAAAAAGCTTGCTAAACTTAATAGATGGGAGCTGGGCTCCAAGAAGTAAGGTTAGTAGGTTACAGAATCTCCCATATGAATCGCAATAGATCCTAGTAAAGTTATGAAATGGGAGAGACCGAACACTAATAGAGACGAAAGGTCTCTGAGTTTAGCAAGAAGTTCTGAAAAAAAATTTCTCTCAAATTGTCTTGCCGCTTAGTTAGAAGAGAAAGCTTTTGTGGGAAATAGATTATGAAATGAGTTTTTATGAGCTAAAGAAGTTAAACCTCCTCCCCTGAGATAATTAATCATGATTCAATAATGACCCTAAGGGTCTATATGATGAAAGTAAGTGTTGGATCATGGTACGAGTAATGTAACAGGGTTGAGTAGTAGGTAATAGCCAAATTTTATATGATAATTTTTATGAAAAGCCTGTTTCCACTTATAGCAGCGGTAAGTAATGCTTTCAAGAAGTAGAGTGACTAAAAGTTGTTATAGCTAGCATAAATTATCTATGGTATTACCATAGAAGTGTTTGAGATCACAATATCCTCAAGTAATTATGAGATAAAAGAAAAGTTAAACTTGAGGTATAGAAAGTAGAATAAAAAGAAAGATGCAAGTGTCATCTAGACAAAGCTGATGAGATGAGCTTATATGTTAGTAGAAAGATTATTCATATAGATAGCCTAAAGTTATGAAAGAAGAGAAATGAATGATGTCTGGTGCCAATGAAGAGAGTATAGTATGAACAAGATAAGATAAAGTTATGGAAGTAAGAATGAGGATGTTATGAATAGAAATTTCCTATACCCCTAAAGTAAAGATAGTTTATGATGTCCTCATAATTTCCAGTTCAAAAAGTATGAACCAGACCTTTCAAATGCCATAAATAAGTAAGATACCAGAGTAAAATATTGACTAATAAGTCAAACAAGTAAGAAGTAAAAGTATTTCTCTGGTAAAAAAAAAATGGTATGGAAAATTGGGACACAAGAGATACTAAGATATGTTTTAAATTTTGAGGACGAAATTTTGTTTAAGGGGGATAGAAATGTAGCATCCATAAATTTCCATATATGATTTTTAATACGGTTTATGTTTAGAATATGAGGAATGAAGATATACACTGAATAAAGATATATAATGAATTATGATTTCAATAAGTTACATTGAATTCTAATGAGTATACACTGAATGAAGATATACAATGAATAGTAGTTTCAATGAGTTATATTGAATTCTGATGAGCATACAATGAATAGAGGTATATAATAAATAGTAGTTTCAATGAGTTACATTGAATTCTGATGAGTATACACTGAATGAAAGTATACAATAAATAGTGGTTTCAATGAGTTACATTGAATTCTAATGTACAATAAATAGTGGTTTCAATGAGTTACATTGAATTCTGATGAGTATACACTGAATGAATGTATATAATAAATAGTAGTTTCAATGAGTTACATTGAATTCTGATGAGTATACACTGAATGAAGGTATATAATAAATAGTGGTTTCAATGAGTTACATTGAATTCTTATGAGTATACACTGAATGAATGCATATAATAAATAGTGGTTTCAATGAGTTACATTGAATTCTTATGAGTATACACTGAATGAATGTATACAATAAATAGTGGTTTCAATGAGTTACATTGAATGCTTATGAGTATACATTGAATGAAGATATACAATGAATAGTGGTTTTAATGAGTTACATTGAATTATGATGAATTGATGTCACTTGTTGGTCAAGACATCAACACTATAAATACCCCTCCCATTTCTTCATTTCAACACATCACTAGTTGAGAGTGAGAGTTGGGAGTAAGTGAGAGAAAGAGAAAGTCGAGGGAAAGAAAGAGAGTGTGAGTGAAAGAGAAGGAAAAGAAAGGAAGGTTAGCTTCAAGTAAGGTACTTAAAAAAATTCAAGAAGGAAGGCAAGCTGCTTAGCTCAGGATACTTTTCGGTGGAGGTAGTATATTATTTATTTCATGCATTTTCTGTGAATTAATTCTGGATGTTATGTGATATTATTGGATGAGTAATTTCAATATAAATGTTTTGAAATGCTATGGATGTCTAGTATTAAGAGGAAACTCTATTGAAGATTTTTATATATGCATGAAATATGAGTTATTTGGTTGTTTGCATAACTACCTGATTATGAGCATGATTTGTATGAATGAATATATATACTACTGAGATTTCCCCAAATCTCACACCAAATGACTAACAATGTTAGGGCCAAGCACAAGCAAAGGCAAAGGCAAGGAGGTGATTAAGTAAGAAGAAGCAGGCTGGAAGATATTATTTTATATTAGAATAAATGTATTGAATTATGCTGATATGTTCTGGAACAACAGTCAGATAATTACAGTATAATTGGCTTGATTTTTATTAATTAAAGTAAACTTTTAGTTAAGTTATTGTCTTTTGAGCAACCAAATTTTGAAAAGTTTAAAAGTTTAATTGTTCTAGGTTTTTAATTATTTCCGCTAGATATATGAAATATGATTAAAAGCCTAGTAAGTTAAGGTGTTACATATTCTTACTACCTCCTTAGCTGACTTAAGCTACTGCATAAGAGGAGTAAGAAGTTCAAAATTTGCACAAGAAAGAAGAGAGGTGGTGTGAAATAGAAGAGAGGAAAAAGAGAGAGCAACGCTTGAAGGTTGAAGTTCAAGATTCTAGGTAAGTTCTCTACCACTTCAAGCTAGTTTCTCAAGTAGTTTAAGATGGTTTCATGAAGTTCTCCTTTCCTCCTTATCAAGAGTAAGTTTTGACCGGGCATGAGGAAATGAAAGGAATGAGTTTTCATGTAAGAAACTTGGTAGAAACCATGATCTAGCTAAAGAAGTAAGGCTTTGCAAAGGTTTGAGACAAGTTGTATAAAAATCCATTTCTTCCTCCTTTGAAGTGGATTTCGGCCAGATGAGAAGTCATGGAAGGAGTGGGAATTTCATGAAAACAATGCCAAAAATGGATTCCTCATGGTTGATTTAGGTAAAGACAAGTGTTGGTTTAAGAAAAAAGCATAAGATAAACTATATAAGATTTTAGGGTTTTAGTGAGACTTTATGAAATAAACTCTAGAATCAGTGGCTTAAATGAATATTTAATGATGTATTTAGGTTCAAGAAAGCTTATGGAAGTCCTTGAAAATAGTGGAATCAAGTGAAAGACTAAAAAGTTTCACTAAGGTAGCAATTTTCTCTTTAATGCATTATGTTGTCTTATAATGTCTTGTAATGATATATGACTTACCATATTGCTATTGTAATGATTGGTGACTATTTTGGCTGAAAATATGTTAGGGTTTTGACCCTAGGATGTTCATTTTTTAAGGGGAAATTCCACCAAAATTTTTATGAAATATTATGGCTCATTATGTCTTAATATGAAGATTTGATGATATGTGACATATAAATATATGATAACACGTATGCTTAATTTGAGATTGCTACTAGGATTCTATGAATCTCACTATTCCATATGATTAATATAATTTAGGAACAACTGATGACAAGGCCACTAAGAAAGAGAAAGGAAAGAGAGAAGAGATTGATGACTAAGATGATAATCTTAGCCATGATATTTTATTTTGAATTATTATGTAAATTTATGCATTGTTTTAGACCTGTATCTTGGGAGCATAATATCTCTTTAAGTTTCACATAATGTTTGGTACAATTTTGGAACAAGTAATGTTGATGTAATTATGTTATTGAATTTATTTTGTAAAGTTCATGAATGAACATGCTCATGTTGACCTCCAGTTAGTAAAGTAGTTATTGTTTGGACGAAATAGGAGATAAAATATAAGTGTTATATATGCTTTAAAAGTAGATAGAATAAAATTTCCAAAAAACCAAAGAACACCTTAATTGGATAAGTGTACAACTTATTATGAATTTTCAAATTGGTGCTAGAAAATGGAAAAATAGGGAATTGACCAAATGAACAGTGGTTTTTGTGTCAAATATTATACAAATTGATATGTTAAAGCTACTGTTTTAGATTCTTCCATGTAGATGTGATTTTAAGCTATATTTAGAGACTCAAATTATGTTGATACGATTTTTCTATATTTAACTATGATTTTTCAAAGTTCAGTTGGTGAAATGGCATTACCAAATGAATAGTACCATCGAAAATCAATTTTTTCTATTTTAGTTCTTTAAATGATTCAAACTTCTAAATATGATCTAATGAACCCTAAATGTGGTCTAATGTATGGAAAATGATATCATAAGGTAAGTTGTTACAATGACAAAGTAAATATTATGAGGAAAACATAAGTTTCACTTTCACCTTTTCTTCATCATATCAAACAGAATCTCTCTCTCTCTGTTTTTTTTTTGTTGCCAGTGAGTACGCACTACAAAAAAATAGACTTTTAATGACGACTTTTAGCGGTGACAAAAAAAAGTCATCGCTGAAAGTATGCTTTCGGTGATAATTGAAAAAGTCGTCGCTGAAAGTGTGACTTTCGGCAACGACAAAAAAAGTAGTCACCGAAAGTCATACTTTCAACGATGACAGAAAAAGTCATTGCCGAAAGTGTGACTTTCAGCGATGACAAAGAAAATTCATCGTCATATGTATGACTTTCAGTGACAACTTTGTCTGTTATCGTCGAAAGCATACTTTCAGCGATAACTTTTTCTATCATCGCTGAAAATCATACTTTCAGCGGTGACTATGTCGCTGCCAAAGCTAATTTTTTAAATTTTTATTATTTTTACTTTGAAAATTAATAAATAACATATTGAAATAATAATTGTATTATGTTGATACAATTTTATAATAAAAAATAAGATATTCTATATATATATTTTGTATTATAAAGAATATCTAATATTTTTTGTTAAAGTCAAAGTATTTTATTATTTTCTTTTATTTGAAATTTTTTATCAAATTCATTTGAATTATTTTAAACATTTTGAAAGTGTTTTGTTTCTGCTTGAGATTAAAGACTTGAATGGTCAAACTATTGAATTTATTCCACATTTATCTATACTTTTCCTTCATCTTAATTAATAAAATATGTTATTCTTATTACGATAATTTTTTTAATTAATAAAGGGATTGATAGCACTAATAAAAGAGAATTAGGTGGACAAACTAATATCTAATTATTTAATATGATCAATCCTATATTTGGAGGAATTTTTATTAGGCTAAGTAATTAATTGCTAATATATTTAACATATAAATTAATATTAATGTTATTTATTACTAATAATAATTGATGAAGCAATAACGTACTAAGACAATAATCAGTAGTTAATATATTTAAAACAATAATCAGCCATACTATGATTGAAACTCTCAGCCCAAACTCCTATGGCTGTTGGTAGTGTAGATATTTTCACATGGTGTAAAAGTCTATCAGAGTAATGTCACATAGAGGAAAAATATTTATGGATTGTTAATCTACTTTCCTAATTAATAAGTAATGACAATAGTTAGAAAATAAGTATTAGCGAATTCTCTTTCTCACTATCTCAACCTTTTTTATTTTTTTTATTCTCCTAATCATAACAGATTGAATTTGTTACATTTTCTTTTAAATCATATGATAATCAAAATTACAATATTTGTAATAATGATTTTTTTCCAAATTCCTATCATATTATATATAATATATAGGGGTGAGAGAATAAACTTGAATCCGATCAATTTAGTCCAACCCGAAGCAGCCCAACTAAAGACAAATCCGGTCATTTTAACAGGAAGCCAAAACTTGAGCATTGGGCAGAACCATTTGACCAGGTCAAACCAGGTTTCGAGCAACCTTCTCAGATCACTTAGTCTGACCCGGCCTAAGGTTTTTTTTTTAATTTTTTATATTTATATATAGTTTTATCAAGTATTAAACATGTTTTATTGGGAATACCATCATAGTAGAAGTTCAATTTTCTTTTAAGAAATAATAAAAAATAAAAAATAGATATATATAATACTCAATCAAAACTGCAAGTCAGACCATAGGTTGGTATAAAATCCGCTCCTACCTAATCACATCCCACCTCTAATATATATTAAACATATATAATATAATTTATCAAATAATATAATTCATGATATATATATTATATGATATGACTATGCAAAAAATAACATAAAATAATATAATATTAATACATATAGATCATAAATGTTAAATATATAATTATTTTTATTTAAAAATAAAAATAAAATTTAAAAGTCAGCTAGAAAATAATTTTTTCTTGTTAAAGAAAAACAAACATATTTATAGGAAAATTATTTAATATTTAAAAATAACAAATTATAATATAAATATTCATATAAATATAAGTATATCTAAATAAAATATTTTATGCAATTAGTAATTGAAAATAAAATAAATGTGTATTTTTTAATAATATATTGATTTATAAATATATGTGTGTGTATTAGTGTGTAAATAAATAATATATATTTAATATTTTATATAAAGACTGCAGGTCATTTCAGCTCAACTGGCAAAAGAGTGAATATAAGGCTTTGGGAGTAAGAGGACATGAGTTTGAAACCTAGGTGAACACATTTGAAAGCATTATATGATGTGGCGGTGACGTGGTATGGGCTCACGATGACATGGCGGTGATATGGTGGTGACATGGTGTGCGCCCCTGGGGTGATGTAGCAGTGACATGTCGGTGGACCCAGGGTGACATGGCGATGATATGTATTGAATCCAGAGTTTTGATGATTCCAAACCAACCCTCAAGAGTTTGGAACAAAGATATCAAAGGTGCTCAACTGAATTCAAGTGAAGAAATTCTGAAAAATGTGTACAAGAATAGATATAGGATGTATAGTTATGTTTTGATTTGAGTAAAAGATTTTGATTTGGTGAAAAGATGTTTTAAAACCTTGATTCTATTTTAAATCATGGAATATTTGAAAAACACCCACCAACATAAGAAGTTTGAAAGGTTAATACCAATCTGTCATAGTGAAAGTTCGAACTTTGCCTTTGAAAATTCGAATTTCATACTGAAACTGAACAAGTCTGAAGAGATGCCTCTCTGACAGATGAATTTTGACTTGATGAAATTTGAATTTTGATAAGTGTCAAAAAGGAGCTTTCACTAACAGATGAACTTTGGGTTTTGGAAATTTGAATTTCAGACAAAATGTAACTTATGAAAACTAAAAAAATTTGTCAGAAATTATGTCAAAGTTCATCTGAAACCAAGTTTGGAATGAATTTCAAAATTGTTCACTAACAGACGAACTTTGAATATGAAAATTCAAATTTTAGAAACTAAGCTTGTGAGTTTGTTAGAGTGATATGTTGACATACGAATAACAGTATTTATAAGTTTAAATTTTGAAGTTAGTCTGAAAAGAGGTCTCTCTGACAAACGAACTTTGACCATTTGAACATTCGAATTTTGAACTATATGAACTACTGAGCCTTGTAAACCAGCTACGGACAGACGAATTTTGGGGCTCCAAAATTTGAATTTTGAAGGCACTGTAACAAATTGAAAATACTGTTCACACTTAACAGAAAAACTTTCTACTTGAAAATTCGTATGTCACAACATAGAAACATTTTCAAAATATCAAAATTTGAATTTCACTTCATGACAAATGAACTTCGGACTTTCAACGTTGAAGCAGTTAAACTTCGGTTTCTGTGAAATTTGTCTGTTGACCAATCGAAATTTGAATTTCAGTATGTCAGAAGCATTAAATGCGATTGGTTAACGGATAGTTTTTCAGAGTAACTGTTGGATAACTTCTCCAACAGATAAATTTTGTCTCTAACGGATATTTGAGACCTAAATCTATAAATATAACATCATTTGAAGTTGTGGGTAACAATTTTAACATTGTATATACTGAAACTCTGCCAAATCATCTACTCAAAGTTTCTTACTCTCTCACTTCAATATTTTATACTTCAACTTTCATATTCACTCCATTTAAGAGAGTCTAATCTTTGTAAACAATCTCATCTTCATCTGGAAGATAGATTTTCTTGTGAGGGGATATCACAAGGGATTGAGAAGCACTTTGTAAAAGTGCATAGAGGGATTGAGAGAAGCTCTAGAAACAGAGCATTATCTTTGTACTGTAACATTTGCAATACAGAATTCTTGCAGAATAGTGGAAAATCTCAAGTGGTGACTTGAGGACTGGACGTAGGTCAAATGGAGAGACCGAACGAGGATAAATTACTGAGTCTTCTTCCCTTTACTGCTACCTTTACAGTTATTTGTTTATACTCTATTTTACCATCATATATTGCTTCCTTCGCCTTCTTGATATTTTGCAGAAAATTTTTAATCTTCCCAATTCACCCCCCATCTTAGGAAGCCAGCTAATCTAACAATGTGGTGTGGGCCTGGGGTGATGTGGTAGTGACATGGCGGTGATGCGGGGTGACATGGTGTGGGCCACGGTGACGTGGCAATAGACACATGGTGACGTGGCGGTGGACCCAGGGTGACATGGTGTGACCTGATGATGATGTGGCAATGGCCTTTAAAAGGCTTTCGGCGGCGACTAAATGTCGTCGCTAAATGTCAACTTTCAACGATAACAATTTGGTCGTTGCCAAAGTTCGACTTTCAGCAATGAGAATTATGTTGTCGCCAAATGATAACTTTCGGTGATAACAAACTTTCAGCGATGACAATTTACATTTTCAGCGACAACTATTTTCGCTACCAAATGTGTACTTTTAGCGGTGACATCTTTTGTCGTTGCCAAAACTTTTGGCGACAAGACTTATGCCGACGACAAAATTGTCATCGCTAAAGGTTTTTGGCAATGACATTTCGACTTTCGGCGACAACTTTTGTCCTCGCCGAAAGTCAAGTTTTTTGTATGCAGCAAATATGTGAAATACTAATTACCATTGTTCCAGTGGCGCCATGATACACTTGGGAGTCCTTCAAACCTTTGGGGAAAAGCAGACAGCTTAAAACCTGCACGATTTTAGGGGGAGGACGAAGCATTATGCTCTTAAGTGCCATATAATCTTCAAGCAATCCAGCTATAAAAACACAATATCTTTCACACACACACACACACACACACACACATATATATATATGCATTGATATGTGACTTCAATTTCTAGATCTGTGAAAAAATAGAAATTAATTAAGCTCATCTCATCACCTTTCTCACTTTCCATCTTTTCCAGGAATTCCTTTAATTTGATCAGAGCCGTGGAAATCTTGCTGCTAATATTGGAAAATTCATATGTTCTCGTCCTGAAATTAACACAACAGTATTTGCAGTATAGGGTGTGATATATAATGTTTAAATAAAACAAATTAAAATGAAAAGCAACATCCTGAAAGTTTGTTTATAGTACAGAAATTAATTGTATTTTCAATGTTTGACCAAAAAAGTTGTTCCATTTGGATTGAAGAGAAATAAACATATTGGTAGGTCCAACAGAACTATTAAACGGACCTACAATTCTATCTATATAGTTCAATTACATAAACTAGGGACAGTTTTGAAGAGAATTTAGATTTTATAATCACCTGAGCAGAAGAGATCAAATAACCTACGATCATGAATAATATGATGGCTTACTTTAAATCTTGTGTAATGCATGAGAAAATGTATCTATTTTTCATATGATATATTGCATAGAATTGAAACAGCTGAATGAAGATTTTAAGAACTTACGAGTAACCCAAGAGGATATCAATGTAACTAGCACAGATAACAACGGTGAGGACAGCCCAGTAAACAAACACAGGGAATTCCTGCATGGCTCTCTCCAACGTTGGAGTGTCCCTCAAGTCATAGCCTTGTTTGGATATGCTCTCCAACCTAACTATACACTCGACGGAGGAGAACATGGTCTTGACGACGAGGTTGTAGTCGAAGATGTCCCTTTTGTTTCTCTCGATGGCTTGAAACACATGGTTCAGGACAGCCAGTGATCTTCCGAGGTTGTCCTCTTTGGGAACCTGAAGAAGGTGCAAAAAATTCCCATATTCCATGGCGAATGCCGCCAGCGCCGTCACTGCTTTCGCACACCAGGAATAGGCGTCCAGATGTTTGAATATCTCCATTGTTGTTTCATGTGTGAAGCAGTAGTGCTCGTCGGGTGGTGTTTCCACCATCTGTCACCAAAATGCAGAATACTTAGCAACTTTAGCATTCTTGTTCAGATCAAAATCCTTCATTAATTTCTTTGATGTCTCTTGATCATCACAAGTTTCTTTACTTCATTTTCAGGTTGCTTTATTAATTCATCAAGTACTCGATAGGATCGCATCACTAACCTGAAAAGCAATGCGCTTGATTAAACGTGTGGGTGGCTCGAAATTGGAAAGGTAAGCCCTGTCCTTCTCTTGAACAACGAACTGTACAGTATAAAGCAGATCATATATTACTGTAAATCTCAACACAATATGAATCGTTTTCCATTGTGTGTGTGTGTGTGAGAGAGAGAGAGAGAGAAGAGAAGATAAAGGTAATTGCCTTAATGCTGGGATCAGCAGCACCAATGGAAGGAGCCATGATGTCAACCACAACACTGAAATGAGCCTCCACGTTGAAGGATTCGCCAGGTTTGTTGACGACAAAGTACTGGTACACTAAATCCATCACCTGTTGATCAGATAGGGTTAATGGCTTCAGTGTTGGCTTCTTCACGTACTCCATTTACAGCAACTCGAGGTCGATCTCTCCTTAGGTTTCGAATGAATCAAATGATGTCTTGTGCTACTAGCATGACATGTCATATAATATATTTATAGGCTTCAGGTTCCAAATATTGGAGCAAGAGAGAGCATAAATTATTTTAGCAGTGTGTCTTTTTATGGCTTCTGGGCTAACTTTTTCTTGTCTCTTCTGAACAATATGAAATCACATGCCCTATATGTGGTCCATGATAAGCACGGAATAGCTTGGACTGTGATTAATGTTTAGTTGATTTGTGTATCTTTAGAAGCATCGACTTTTGCTTTTCAGAAAGATGTGTCTGTTAGTATCTATTTGTGTTCAAACTCTTCAAGAAAAGAATAAGCTATCATATACTAAAGGTAAGGGCAAGGAGAAAATTACATGATTGTGAACACTGCGACACACACAAACACACATATAAAACATTTGTACAAGAACAAGAGCGCAATTTTCAACCCAAGTAATTATATGACACAGACATGATCCAAAATTTAATATTTAAAATAAAGGTGATTTTAAAAAGAAAAATAAAGAGTAAAATTATTAAAATTGGTTCTTCTCTCCTTTAAACTCAGGGACAGCGTTGTACGAAATAGATCCTGTTCAAGTAAGGTGGTTAGCTGTAGTTTCTATTTTCGTGTAGGCTCTTTCTCTTTCATTAATTGAAGAATAATTAAGGAACCCTTTCTATAAGGTGGCTGTTATTCTTCTTTTGATGTATAGCTATTCTTTATTTGTAAAGCCCATTCTTTTGGTAGTAATGAAGGTTATTGCTTTATTATAAAAAAATTATTAAATTTGAATAATCTAAAATTTAAAAGATACAGGAGCAATGAACATTAATCCAATCCTATACCCTATTTCAAATATATGAAATTCATAACATAAGCTTCTCATATATTAAAATGAATAATAATTAGTTCTAATTGAATCAAGAATCTATGTAAAATCATGTAATCTTTAAAATACTAGGTTCAAATTGATGAAACTTAATTCAAAAAATTTAAATTTCAGTTCAATATTGCTTGAGATCTTCTAGGATATCATAGTGCATGTTGTATCTATTCCTATCTTCTCCAACCGCATTGTCTATATAATTAGAATGAGATAGATATAGTAGTACTCTACTATTGTTTCTTTAGTTACACGAACTATACGATTGAGGAAGATCTTAATTATGATAAGTATACGTACCCAAGTATCTATTTCTGGATTGACTTCATTTCTGTCCATAACCAATTCCAACTCTGATTAAGATCCAAATCATCTTCTTTGCGCCAAGGGAAAGCTGCGTCCCCCCAAGTGAACAACAAGTGCAATGCATCGTCATTTGTGAGTCCACCTTGAGGGTCAAACACAGGGACCATGGGCTTATTCTGGTACTTTAACTTTTGTTTGATCAGCTTCTTGCACATTGAAGGAATAATGGAATACTCCACCACGTACCACTCCATTTGATCCGTCAGGTCCTTGAAACACTCCCTGCTCTCTAAGATCTCTCCTTCGTCAACAATGGGAGCCCACAGGATCTTGAAATCGTCTTTTTGAAGTCCTTTTACAATTTTTGGATCTCTCTTCAGTCTTTCGTAGATTGATTTTAACAGACGAATCTCATCTGCTATGCTGTACAGCCCAGAAATGAAAAGCATCACATACCTCTGCCTGAACACATTGACGGTCACCTGTACACATGAACATAAAAAACCTAGCGTGGTTGATTACTCCGATTTAGATATTAGGTATGCACTAACTAGTATCCATCAATATAAAATATAAAATCTATGAAAAAAAATTACACAACTCACTAATTGTGAATAATACAGCTCATTTCTAGACTCAATGCAATACATAAATTTATTTTTTTTTAGGTTGGCTATAAATATAATGATTAATTGTTTGGTTACATAATGAAAATTTATGTAAGAATGAAAAATGATTTTGTAGAGATGGTAGATTATTCTCGTATTCATATATTAAAAAGTTATAAAAATGAATATTATTATTAAGTAATGAGAATAAAAGTATGATAAATTAAATATTCTAAGGAAAACATAATTCCACGGTACTACATTGGACATTTTCTAGATTGGTTAAAATGGATTTTCTAGATCATTTCTATAGTAGAGGTAGATGTGATCAATTTAAAAAGTTAAAAACAGAAGAATTTATTTATAAAAATGTCACTGCTCATTGTTTTTAGGTAATTTTTAGCTACTCTAAAATGTAGATATTAAGAAGGTTGTTCCGCTAGTGCCACTTTCACCTTAACATCTTTCAACGTATCAAATGAAATCTAAAGTTGATTTATCAGTAGAGTTTATTGATAACTATTTACTCTTCAGAATATGACAATGAAATCCCTCTAAATTTTTTAGGTATATAAATAACCTCTTGCCGTTAATTAGTTCATTATTTTTCTAACTTTACGAATAACATGGGATAACTTGCAAGTAATCTAATATTCAAGGGATTATAACCTGTGTATAATTCAATCTTTGAGGGTATTATTGCACCAAAATTGAAGTTAATTAAGGTAGATCATTGTATATAACTTATGTATATCATCACTTGATAAGTGAAACAACAAATTAACTAATGACACATGTGAAATTGAATTCGTCACATACTAACCATTCTTCCAGTGGAGCCTTCATACACTTGCGGGTTCTCCAAGGTTTTGGGGAAAAGCAGACACTTCAAAACCTGTGTGATTTCTGTGGAAGTCCCAAACACCCTCTTGTAACACCCCTCATGTTGTCTTTCTTGGCAGTGCATTCAGGACCGGAGAAAATAGGATGGAAGAAGGCTCAAGTGGAGTCTGGAAGAGCTCCATGCTGCAGTGAGAACCATTCCAGTGGCATTGTTTCAGCTGAAACTAGTGGAGCCATGGTGAGGTGTGCTAGAGCCGCGGCGAGGATTAAGAATTTTGTTTAAATCTGGATCATTTCGAACAATCAAAAAGAAAGAAATGGAGGAGAAACCGAGGAGCTCTTCTGGGGTTTGCTGGACTCAGCCTTTGGGAGTTGTTTTCAGCCTCTAGAAGCTTGGATTCAAGTTGGTAAGTGTTCTCTACTCCTCCATCTCCATTTTCTTCGGTTGGAATTTGGAGTTTAGAGGTTTTGAGGTGGGATCTTTGGTTCTGGCTAAAATCCACCAATTGAAATGGATGAAATGAGGTTAATGAAGTGTGTTTTGGTATTCTTGTTGCTTGGATGTGAGTTTTGAAGGGTTTATGCATGATTTGTGCTTAACCATATGTTGTTTTCGGTTAGAGCTCTTGGGAATCTGAAGTGTATGTAATTGAGTAATGTTTGAAAGGTCCCTAAGAGCTCATTGATGCATGAAAGAGGAATTGGAACCTTGGGTTAGGCTAAAGCGGTTGAATTGTGGAATTTGGATATTTGGTACATTGTGTTAATTGAAGAATTGTGTCATTATGAAGGTTGTTTGGTTAACCTAGAGGGATTCAAGTGTGTTGGACAATTCGAGGAGTTTGTGGAACTCACACGTGTGGTATTGACAACCTGAGGTAACTGGATATTTGTGTATATTGTATTGATTATATTTTATGATAGTATGTATATTTGTATATATATGAATGTCTTTTTCATAACACGATATTGATGTGTTTGTGTGTATTGTTTTCATATATCATGATATGTGTACAATTAGATGATGATCATGATTATGATGATGAGATATGTGATGATGATATTGATATGATATGACATGATGCACACATGACATTATGATGATTATGATGATGATGATATGATGATACATTAGCATCACCACATGACATTGTGAGACTATGACATATGGCGGATGGAGTGGTGATGATACGATGAAGATATGATGTATGATAATATATATACATGTTAGGGGGGATAAGGTTTGATATATATATGTTTGGGAGGATAAGGATGGATTATATACGTTAGGGAGGATAAGGATGGATGATATATGTGTTAGGGAGGATAAGGATGGGGTCCCTGCGAGAGCAACATGCATTTCATTCATTTCCCGTTGCACTCATGAATTGTGTGTGATATATGTATATATATGTGTGTGTGTGTGTGCGTGTGTGTGTGTGTGTGTGGTTGTTCCCGGTTATTGAGACATTGTCTCACACCCCTCTCCCATGAACTAACCTTTCAAGTGACGGTTTTGGCACTAGTCCGGAGAAGACACCGGAGTAGATGTGTACATGGGAATAGTCTATGTAGTATTTGTATATTGGATATTGTATCTTGTGCCAGGTATAATAGAAGGTTTTGGTAATGAATAAATGCTTATGAATATGGATGGTTGTATGTATGGTTACATGCGGAAAACGTGTTGTTTGTGGTATGTATGTGTTGTGTACATGTAATGTGTAATGGAAGTTGGTATTGGGCCTGATTGGTGTGTTTAAGGGCCTGTAGCCCGTTTTGTTAAGTAGGGGTTCCAAGGGGTCAAATCTCAGAGGAGTGGTTCCTTTGAGGTAAAACATCTTTGGACAAGTTGGTTTTGGGAGTTTTGGACCTGTATGAATGGTCTGGGCGACCAGTTGCCTTTAGTAGCAATTGGAGGTGGTCAGTGATAAGTTTTGGTTAATAAGTGGCCAAAACAGTGTCAGGGATCCAAAATCTCCATACAGAGTCAGATTTAGGTGAAAGTGGTGTTTATGGTTAGATTGAGACTAGATTGACTTGTAGGAGTTGGAATCAAGTCAATTGGAGGTCGGAGCATTAAGTAATGCACTTTGGAAGTTCACCCATGAGTATGAAAGTTGTTGATATGGAATATTAGCATGGGGCGCTGCAGTTCCAGTGTCCAGGCCGCGGTGGCAGAAGAGATAGAAGTGATGGTAAAACAAGGGAGGCTGGAGCCGCGGCCCCAGCCCCTTTTTTGGCGTTTTTGGGTTCATTTCCACTGTTCTAAGGTTGTGAGAAGTTGTTTTGAGATATTTGGGTTGTGTTTAATTGGAATTTGAAGTTTTTTGTTAAGTCTAGAGGTGTCAGAAGGTAGGGTGTTACACCTCTCAAGTTTGAAATATTCGTATAGCACTTCTGCAATATAAACAGAATATCTTTGATATATATATATATATGAGCGATATTGATGTATGACTTCTATTTCTCTGTCAGAAAATAGAAATTAATTAAGCTCATATATCACCTTTCTCGATTCCTATCTTTTCCAGGAAATCCTTTAATTTGCTGAGAACCGAGGAAATCTTGCTGCTAATATTGGATAATTCATATGATAAGATCATTAAATAATAAGAGCAGCAACCTGAAAGTTAGTTTATAGTTTCCAAACTTGCTTTTCCTATGTTTGACCCAAAAAAGTTGCTCCATTAAGATTAATACTAGTAAAAAGTTTCAATTATTTAAATGAGGAAAACACCTTTTGTTATTATGTTATTTAAAATATATGCAGCACATCAAATTTAAAATTTTCACATATACATAAATTGTTTGAATATCTCATATTCAATTCAAATAGCCTGAATTCTTATGTATATGGCCTCGATCATGGAGAGGACTTTTTCCAATCGTGCAAATCCGTCCAATAATTAAAGTGAAAACATAAAAGAAGGTCCGATCTACTGATTATTCAATGGACCTACAAATTTATCTATCTCTCTCTGATGATACATAGATTGCGCACTCTAGCCCAGTTTTAAGAGAATATGAATTTAATAGTGACATGGAAAGAAGAAAACAAACAACCTATGATCATGAATTCACTCATCAATATTCATATAAAATATAAAATCTATAGCAAGCCGTATATAAAGTCTATAGTAAGCCGCATGTTATGAATAAAGCACCATTATGTTAAACCCAGTGCAATGTGTGAAAAAGCAGATCTATTTTTCATTTGATATATTGCATCGGATTAAAATAGCTATGAAGTTATGAAGAACTTACGAGCAATTGAGAGGATATCAATATGACAAGCACATATGACAATGGTGAGGACAATGCAGAAAACAAGCACAGGGAATTCCTGTGTGGCTTTCTCCAACGTTGGAGAGTCCTCTAAGTCATCACTTTTGTTTAGATAGCCTGTGTAACCTAACGATACACTCAATGGAGTAGAACGACAAGGTTGTGATCAAAGATGTCGCTTTGATTTCTCTCGATGGCCTGAAACACATGGTTATTTAGTTCAGCCAGTGATCTGCCGAGGTCGTCGTCTCTTGAAACCTGAAGAAGTTGCCAGAAATTCCGATATTCTAAGGCGAATGCCGCCAGTGCTATCCATGCATTTGCACACCAGGAAAAGTCGTCGAGATCACTAAATATCTTCATTGTTGTTTTGTGTGCGAAGGAGTGGTGCTGGTCGGGTGGTGTTTGCACCATCTTTGACCAAAATCAAAGTTTTGATCGTTAAGATAGAACAATAATTACCTGAGAAATTTGATAATCGTCTGAAATATTTTGTATGGATAAAGTTAGAGAGCGAGGTATCGGGAAGTGATGTGTCCCACGAGTGAAATCTATTTCTCTCTTTATCTTTTTCTCTAATTTTATCATAAAGTACCCGAGAAGATCTCTTCACTAACCTCATCAGCAATATCCTTGATTGATTGTGCCAGTGGGTCGACATCGGAAGGGTAACCCTTATCATTCTCTTGAGCAGCGAACTGTAAACAATATAAGCAAAAGATCATATATTACTGTGAATCCCAATACGATGAATTATTTTCCACGAACAGAAAGAGAAGAGAAGGGAAGAGATGATGAAGGTAATCATGCTACCTTAACGCTGTGATCAGCATAACCAATTGAAGGACCCATAATGCTTGCCACAACAGAGAAAAGAGCCTCCACGTTGACGGGATGGCTAACTCTTTTGGCTTCGAGCAGATTGTCATCGTGCAATAATGCCCCCACCTCTCCATCAGATAGGCTTAATGGTATATTCATTTTCAGCTACAAACGAAGCAAATGATGTCTTGTGCTGCTATAACATGTCATGTTATACAATATCTTTATAGGCTTCAGGTTCCATTTTGGAGCAAGATCGCAAAGAATATAAGTCACTGGAGCAAAATGATTAATATATAAGAGTGTGTGTCTTTATATGGCTTGTGGGCCAGCTTGCTTTTCCATGTCTCGTAATATGAAATCATATACGTACCATTTATGGAGTTCATGAGAAGCATGGAATAAGCCTGAGAGTGTAATTGATGTTTCGTTGATTTGTGTCTTTAGAAGTAACAACTTTTGCTTTTCAAAAAGATGTCTATTTCTATTTGCGTTCAAACCCTTTCAGAAAAGAATAAGCCGTTATATCTTTAATGTTTTGTTTGGACTTTGGATAACGATAGAAAATGTGAGCACAGAAAAAAGAGGAAAGAGAAAATGGAGGAGAGAGAAATGTGGAGAGAATTAAGCTAGTCACTAGTTAACAATAGCTACTAGTCAATGTTCACTAAAGTACTTATTTTGGTTCTAAAGTGTATTCCCTTAAATGTTTTTTTTTAACATTTTTCACTTTTTTTAAAAAAAAGTTTAGGGAGAAAACATATGAGCAACATACCTTTTCTCTCTCTCTCTCAATTTTCTTTTTTTTTTCCTATTTTTCTTCTTATTCAAATAAAGAAAAATATATTTTTTTCCTCTTAGTCTTTTCCTATAGTGTTCTCTTTTTATACTTTTCTCTCCATGTAAAGATAAGGGCATGGAGAATATTACAAGATTGAGAACACTGCAAAGAATGAATCTCTCACACACAGATATATATTAACATTGTACAAGAACACATAACTTTCAACCAAACTCATTGATACATACTCTGGCAAAAAAAAAAAAAAACTCATTGATACATACAAATCGGGAAGACCAAGAGTCTAAGACTACCTACTACTTTTAAGGTTAACTAAGCCGTTTCCAACCAGTGGCATAGCCAAGACATGATGCCAGTGGGGGCAGTAATTTGTTTTTTAATATATATATATATGTGGAAATGATAAATTTAATATGTTGATTTTTTTTAATGATTGTAGATCAATATCAATGTAAAGTATGAATCTATAACAAACTCTATTATTTTATAAGTTACTAAACAATGTGATTTAATAAAATATATAATAAAAATAGTATTCATAAGTCATGAATAATAGAACTTATTCATCAAATTTTATGTAATGTATAAAAAGGTCTATCTTATTTGATTCCAAATTGCAAGAATGAACATTAGTGCTCTTTTCATAGCAATTTTCACTAAAATAGTTAAATAAAAGGAAGAATTAATCTTGTTACTATATTTTTTAGAAATAAATAAATGATTTTCTTAAAATTAAAATAAATAAATAAACTGAGCAACTAATTTATATTAGGGAAAATTAGGTTTTGGTACCAAAAAAAATTTAAATATTTAGTTTTTGGTAGCAAATTTGGAAAATTTTATATCATAACTTGGAAATTTTCTATATTCATATATGGAAATATTCTATTTTCACTCAATACTAAAAAAATTCTATCCTAACTTAGAAATTTTCAAGTTTAACATGAAAAAATTCTATATAACCCCAAAATAAGGTGAACTTTAGTCTCATTTTCCAAATATTTTAATTATTTGACTTTTTTTCCCAATTCTCCCTTTTTATTATTGTGTTAGTTTCATCACAAATAAATAAATAAATAATTTATCAAACAATTTAAAATAAATAAATTATAAATATTGACTAAAAAGTCTTTTCTTACATATTCTATCTTTCCCATACTCACTCTCTCACCATCTCACCTAGTGTTTCTCAAAATTTCACCTCAATGAAACATTTCCCATTTGTGTGAGCCTATAGCTCCGCCAACTCCAACGACTCAATTAAATTATTTAATTATTTAATTTCGAATAAAGGCCGTTCATACACTTTTCTACATTATCATACTGAACTTGAGAGGTTTTTTTTTCTGTGCCAATATTTAAAATGATCAATACTCTTTTTAACAAACGGACCAATTAACAAGTTTTACATTAATTTCAAAGTGTTAAAAAGAAATCTTATTTGTTGTTTACTTTTGACCACGCCATCAAATGAACGATTAAATAAGATTCAAAGAATATACGCAGAAAGCAAGAAACAAAAAAGAGATCGAATTTTATTATCAACGTCTGAATCACAATAAACTTTCACATTATATAGCAAGCAGACGATTTTTAAGCCATTATTCTAAAACCCCATTGTAAGGCAACAACACAACAAGGAGGCTAAAATCACACCCACACATAATTCGTCTGCCAACACTTAACCATGAATATTAAACATATAGTAACTAATTAAACGATCCACAAATTGAACCCACAACTTCATCGAAAGTTGCAGGCCTCCTTCAAAAGTATCCATGTCAAGTTACAGAGAGAGAGGAAGAGAGATGCGAGTCCGACTTCTATCAGACTCACACGTACAAAAGTGGGACCCACTTCTCTCTTTCTTTCTCTCTAACTTCATCTCAAGGATCTGAGTCTCCTCCTCTTCCTTTCCTTAATTACCTCAAAATCTGAACATCGCCGCCGGTAGCATCAACATTCTCCTCTTTGTATCCATGGCAGCACACATATCTCACCAACTCTATGTCCATTCGACGAGTACACATGCAATAAATAGGAGCATAGATATCACTCACATGGTACTTCACATCCAAACGGAGACAATTTGCATGAGGAGGAAGCTTCCCAAACAGAGCATAATAGTGTTTTCCGAGGGAATCGTCGAACCCAGGATCAGTCTCTATGTTCGTCTTCCACATATCAAACTCTTTGAGTGCCTGATAGAAAATATCTGCACGACAGAGCAGCTTAACGTTGGCCCCTTTGCTCACAAGAACCCAGCCGGATTGTTCATGCCGGTATCCAAGGAACTCCTTAACTTCGTCGAAGGAAGGGTCCTTGGTCGTCTTCTTCTTCATGCTGTCGAACAAGCTCTCGACATAAGCCCAGAATGCATAAGTAGTTTTGAACTCGTCCTTGTCTTTTCCATGGTGATAGTAATTTAAGATGACGTCTGATCTTCTGGTGATCTCATCCCTTTTGATTCTCTCCAATGCGTCCGGGATGTTCTGCAACCACCGGTCGTCGAAGTAGTCCACGTCGGTGCGTCCAAAGATGATGATGTATGCGTCTTCCTTTATCTGATTGAATCATGCACAACAAAGTTTCTTTCCTTTTTTTAGTTTCTGTAAATAGGAATTTACTTGACACAAACATATTCCAAAATTTAATCTTTTAAATAATGATGATTTTAATAAAAAAATAAAGATAAAAGTATTAAATTTGAATCAGTTAAATTAAATTTAAAAGATAAATATACAGGAGCAATGAACATGAATCTGTACCCTATTAATTTTAAATATAAATAAAAACCTGTGCTTCTTATATTGAAATAAATAATAAAATAACTATCATACGTACCCAAGTACCAATTTTTGGATTGACCTTCTTCATTTCTGCCCAGAACCAGTTCCATCTCTGATTAAGATGCAAATCATCGTCTTTGCCCCAAGGGAAAGCTGGATCGCCCCAAGCGAACAACATGTGCAACGCATTGTCGTTTGTGAGTCTACCTTGAGGGTTAAACACAGGGACCATCGGCTTATTCTGGTACCTCAATTTGTCCCTGATCAGCTTCTTGCACAAGGGAGGAATAATGGAGTACTCCACCACGTACCACTCCATCTGTTTCTTCAAGTCCTCGAACTGCTTCCTACTCTCTGCGATCTCTCCTTCGTCAACAATGGGAGCCCACAGGATCTTGAAGTCGTCTTTTCGGAATCCTTTTACTTCTTTCGGTTCCTTCTTCAGTCCTTCGTAGATTGATTTTAACAGACGAGTCTCATCTAATATGCTGTACAGCCCAGAAAGGAATAGCAGCACATGCTTCTGCCTGAACACCTCGATGCTCACCTGTTAATTTGTGTGCAAATTAAACACAAGAACAAAGAAACCCTAGTTGATTACTCCAGTTTCATATTAGGTATCCACCAACCATAATATATCTATCCATATAAAATATATAAGAAGCCACACTATTCACAAATTATGAATGATGTAACTTATTTTTAAACGTCTATATAACACAAAAAATGTCTATTTGGCTATAAATAGTGGTTAGTTGTTTGGTTACAAAATAAAAACGATCATGAAAAGAGAAATATGAGCAAATGATTTTGGAGATGAGAGATGATTCTCTGTGTGTTCATACTATAAAAAAGTAATAAGAAAATAAATATAATTGAGTAATGATGATGAGAGCATGATAAAGTAAACATTATGATGAATATATAACTTTCACTTTCTTCTTATCTTCATCATATCAAACGGAATCTTTTTTTTTTCCCTCTTTTGTTAGTGAGTTCACAGCAAATATGTGAAATACTATTTACCATTGTTCCAGTGGCGCCATGATACACTTGGGGGTCCTTCAAACCTTTGGGGAAAAGCAGACACTTCAAAACCTGTACGATTTCTGTGGGAGTTCGAAGCACCCTCTCAAGTGCCATATATTCATCAACCAGTCCTGCAATACAAACACAATATCTTACGTATATATATGAGCATTGATATGTGACTTCAATTTCTAGGTCTGTCAGAAAAATAGAAATTAATTAAGCTCATCTCACCTTTCTCAATTTCTATCTTTTCCAGGTAATCCCTCAATTTGATCAGAACCGTGGAAATCTTGCTGCTAATATTGGATAATTCATATGTTCTCGTCCTGAAACACAACAGTATTTGCAGCATAAAGTGTGATATATTATGTTTAAATAAAACAAATTAAAATGAAAAGCAACATCCTGAAAGTTTGTCTATATATAGTTCAGAACTTGATTGCTTTTTCAATGTTTGACCAAAAAAGTTGTTCCACTAGGATTAAAGAGAAATAAACATATTGGTAGTAAAACTATTAAACGGACCTACAATTCTATCTATATAGTTCAATTACATGAACTACAGACAGTTTTGAAGAGAATTTAGATTTTATAATCACCTGAGCAGAAGAGATCAAATAACCTACGATCATGAATAATATTATGACTTACTTTAAATCTTGTGTAATGCATGAGAAAATGTATCTATTTTTCATATGATATATTGCATAGAATTGAAACAGCTGTATGAAGATATAAAGAACTTACGAGTAGCCCAAGAGGATATCAATGTAACTAGCACAGATAACAACGGTGAGGACAGCCCAGTAAACAAACACAGGGAATTCCTGCATGGCTCTCTCCAACGTTGGAATGTCCCTGAAGTCATAGCCTTGTTTGGATATCCTCTCCAACCTAACTATACACTCGACGGAGGAGAACACGGTCTTGACGATGAGGTTGTAGTCGAAGATGTCCCTTTTGTTTCTCTCGATGGCTTGAAACACATGGTTCAGGACAGCCAGTGATCTTCCGAGGTTGTCCTCTTTGGGAACCTGAAGAAGGTGCCAAAAATTCCCATATTCCATTGCAAATGCCGCCAGCGCCGTCACTGCTTTCGCACACCAGGAATAGGCATCCAGATGTTTGAATATCTCCATTGTTGTTTCATGTGCGAAGCAGTAGTGCTCGTCGGGTGGTGTTTCCACCATCTGTCACCAAAATGCAGAATACTTAGCAACTTTAGCATTCTTGTTCAGATCGAAATGCTTCATTAATTTCTTTGATGTCTCTTGATCATGACAAGTTTTTCTTTACTTCTTCTTTTTCAGGTTGCTTTATTAATTCATCATTTAGTACTCCATAGGATCGCTTCACTAACCTGACAAGCAATATGCTTGATTAAATGTGTGGGTGGCTCGAAATTGGAAAGGTAAGCCCTGTCTCTCTCTTGAACAACAAACTGTAAACAACATAACCAGAAGATCATATATGTATATATTACTGTAAATCTCGAGAGAGAGAGAGAGAGAGAAGATGAAGGTAATTGCCTTAATGCTGGGATCAGCAGCACCAATGGAAGGAGCCATGATGTCAACCACAACACTGAAAAGAGCCTCCACGTTGAAGGATTCGCCAGGTTTGTTGACGACAAAGTACTGGTACACTAAATCCATCACCTGTTGATCAGATAGGGTTAATGGCTTTAGTGTTGGCTTCTTCACGTACTCCATTTTCAGCAACGAGGTCGATCTCTCCTTAGGTTTTGAATCAATCAAATGATGCCTTGTGCTACTAGCATGGCATGCTATATAATATATTTATAGGCTTCAGGTTCCATATATTGGAGCAAGAGAGAGCATAAACCACTTTAGCAAAAGAATAAATATATAAATGTGAGTGTGTGTCTTTATATGGCTTCTGGCTAGCTTTTTCTTGTCTCTTCTGAACAATATGAAATCATATGCCCTTTATGCGGCCCATGATAAGCATGGAATGGCTCGGAACTGTAATTGATGTTTCGTTGATTTGTGTATCTTTAGGAGCAACGACTTTTGCTTTTCAGAAAGATGTGTATGTCTCTATCTATTTGTGTTCAAACCCTTCAAGAAAAGAATAAGCTATCATATACTAAAGGTAAGGGCAAGGAGAATATTACAAGATTGTGAACACTGCAAAGAATGTATATATATATATATATATCTCATTTGAACAAGAACTTTCAACCCAACTAATTGGCTTGCACAAATTGCGAATACCATGATTGTCTTTCAAATTGAATTTGATGCACATATTTACTTATAACTCCAAAAATGTGCCCATAGAATGTGCACTATGGGCAATTTGAACCATTCAAATGAGATTTGGATGGTCCACATCTTCTTAAATTTTATTTAGATTTTAAGAATTTGTTATCTTAAATGATGGAGAATACATAATAATATCAATCTATAAGAATTAAGTTACAAAAAAAGAAATATTTTTCTTTGAAAAATATAAAGAAAATTGTAAAATATGCATCGTCCAAATTTTAATTATTTGAATGGTTTAGATGGGACATGCACTATTTGCATATCCTAAGATATGCACCAAAGCTGGATTGATTGCTTTTAAGGTTAAGCGATTTCTTTGGTAAAAATAAAAAATAAAAAGGTTAAGTGGTTTTCAATGACTCACTTAAATTATTTAATTATTTTTAGAATCAACGCCGTTTATAAAAAAAATAAAATGAAAATAAAAGAAAAATAAAACAAGAAAACTTGAGTTTGTAATTTAGATATGTTTCTTAAAATAAAGAATATTAATTTTTTGGCCGCCGAATAAAGAACATTTAAAAAGTATTATTTTGCAGTGATGATAAGAAGAGTATAATAAATATTACATATATCATATTTTACAAAAAATGATTTTGTAATAATGTTATGACTTGTATTCTAGCTGGAGCACATAAATGGATGAATTTTAAGTTAGAGGAATAACTCATTATTTTCTAACTTATTATTATACGTTTTAAACAGTTTTCTCTTTTCTGAAGTTATTGGTTTCGTATACCGTTTCACTCGAACTTATATAATTTCCAACGGCGGTGTCGCTAGAGAAAGAAAAGAAACTTGCATTTTTTACATATATATATACATATATATATATATATAGAAAGCGAGATACTTATTCTTTGAACAAATATATATATTTAAATCGCACTTTAAACAGATTGTTATAGCTAGTATTGCTTCCTCCATTTTAAAATGACCATAATTTAAAATAAAAAATCTATTAGATAGCTAAAATTGTAGCAAAATCTAAAGTAATTTTGCTAAAATACCTTTATGTTAATGAGTATTTCTAAGTATTTGATCTCTACTTACTATTATTTTCAGTAACTAATTTTATTCTTATGTGTTACATGGAGTACGAGGAATGGGTCATATTGTTTATGAATCATAAATAGTATAACTTGTTAAAAATAATTAATATTCATTCAAATTAATTTTAAATCAACAATTATTTTGAATACAAAACGGTGGTAATATACTAATATCTGTGTGAGAGAGATTTTATGGTAAACATTAATCCAATTAGAAGAGTCAGAAAGAAGCCAAAAAGAAAAAGATAAGACCTTAATGATTAGAAGGAATAAAACACTAAGGAATAAACATCAAGCATAAGATCACCATAAAAATGGAAAAATGCTCAGAGAGAAAACAGAATCATTTTAAGTAAGCTTTCTGCTTTTTCTTTATTCAGAGTTTGTAGCTCAAGGGACTTGACACCGAAAAACAAGCATGAACTTGTAATCATTATAAATATTTTAGGACTCTTTCGTGATTATTAATTCCTTTGTTCGTGATTACGATTATGGCAGCCTTAAAATTCGATTCTTGATCTTTCATTAAAAAAAATCAATTATTGATCGATTTGACTAATAAATCAACGAATTTGACCTTGGTTTGATTTGGAATGCTTTCAAAATCTATCCAAATTTAAAATTTGTCACAGATAGATAAAATTTGTTAAAATAAAGTGTTTTTTTTAAAACAGGTCAAAAATAGTAAAAACTAGTGAAGAAAGGACAATATATTTTTTATATAATAGATATAATAAAATATATTAGTTTAATTATGGCTAGTTCAATCATAATTTGACTATGATTATACCAATAAACTTTGAGTTTGTTCTTGCATATATCGATGCCGTCGCTAATTCAATTTAACAATATTTATATTTATATTGTAGAGAGGCATTTGGCTTGAAAATAATAATAATAGGCTTGGTTATAAAAAAAATGATGATAATTGGCTTTTTCTATGCTTCATGTATAGCATAGGATACGAGTCTGGTTATCTTAGTATGGGGAGTTACCTTTGTTTTGCTTATCTTGTACACTTCAAAAAAAGAAAAAATCTATGTTCAAAGAAAACAATTAAAATAAGAAAAGCCCAAAAAAGGAAGATGGTTGTTAGAATGGAAAGTTTGCGAATCTTATTCCATATGTTTCTTTGTTGATAACATAATCTCAGTCTTATGCCTGTTATGTGAACCCGAACAAAACAATAAACAAATATTGGTGACCACATTTCTGTGTTTCAATCTAAGAATTTCGGCTCGGTACCTTTTATTGAAAAATAAAATCAGCAATATTATTATTTAATGTTGGAATTTAGAAATTCACATAGCTGTCAATCATAATTGAGTCAAATGGAAGGGACTTCATAGTTCATACCTGTTACGTAATTAAGTTATGGATCGATTTGAACCTTTTAAATAGGAAACAAATCATGTTTGGAGAACTCTCTTTATTTAAACTTGACAATGCTCAACTTTTGGAGGATACAAGTTAGCTTTCAAAACTTTTAACATATTGCAAGTTGGTTAATACATGGTGCAGCACATCACTTTATTGAACTAGAGAAGTTATTAGTGAATATATACAGTCATCAATATGTCCAATATAAAACACACACATATATATATAAATAGCCGTTTATAGGTTGTGAATAATGCAATTCACTCTTTAGATTCTATGCAATATATGTATCCTATTAACTATTTATGTCCCGTTTGATTCACTAGAAGCCAGACTCAGGAAAGAGAGCTGGAAGTAAAATCCATCAGCAAATTTGTTTGGTACAATGATATGCACTTCCCAAGGAAGCTCACTTCCATCAAAATAGATCGAAGTGGCTTCCTTCCCATGACCCATGGAACAAGTTCCATGGAAGTGAAACTTTAGGACCCTTTTATCCCTCAATCTGATGGCCACCCATTACGGCAACTACCAACAATGATAACCATCCTCCCCTTCGGCAACCACTTGTGATGAGGACATCGATGTCATTGATGGTGGCACACACAATGCTAGGCTAAAGAATTTAGGGTAATATTTGAGTAAAAATATGTTGTATATTATTGGCTTATGCAGCTGGATATATATAAACATACATTCGTGCCCATCAGAATCGTATCTCACGTATCTACTCAAATCTCTCCAAATATCTTTTTATATCCTATTTTCAAAACTACTATATATATTATCTACAAATCTTATCATATCATAACTAATCTATTTCATCATAGGCCTCTGCTTCTCGCTTCTTGATCTCCTTCAACCCAATGGCCACCCATTCCAACAACCACCAACGACAATAACCATCCTCCCCTTCGGCAACCATGCACCTATGTCTAGGATGACAACGTCGTGGATGGCAGCAGGCAATGATGCTAGGGCTTTAAATCTCCTTCTTGCTCCTCAATCTCCTTCATCCTGATGACTACCCATTCCACCAAGCAGACATTTGATTCGCTCCTCGATCTCTTTCCCACTCTTCGATCTCTGGCTTCTAGTGACTTGAAGCCCCTTTTCTCTGTTTCACATTGGTCACTATTGTTCTTTGGTTCTCCATGGAGCCTCTTCGTCTTCCAAAATTTTCTATGGTTGTAGATTTTTTCTTTTGAAAAAATTTCAATATTTGATTTCTGGAATTGCTGGTTTTCTATCTGATAGTGCTTGTGTTTTCCGGTGGCTCTTTGATGGCCTCTCCAGTGGTTGGTGACGGTGTATTCACGGGTGGTTGAGTCTTTTTTAATTTATGAATAGGGCATTTTGATCATTTTATATTATAAAAATATATATCAAATAAAATTTTTATATGGGTTCCATTGATATACCCAAAACACTTTTAAATCTTACTTTCACTTTTATTTTCTTTTTCATTTCTACTTCCACTTCCATCAAAATCACTTCCATGAACCAAATAAGACACAAGATTTTCCAAACATTTTGTCGATAACAGTGAAAGGTGTGCTAATTTGAAGGACTAATTTGCAATGAGTAATATAGTTTTAACGAGTAATTGTATATGAAGCCCCATTCTTTGTGCGGAGTTTAAGAAATAAATCATATTGAACATTGATAATGACTTGTAAATAATGAGATTTATTATAAATTTTATTATATATTAGATTCAATCTAGCTAGCACTCAACATTTGTGGTATAGCACTTATCAATATGAAGACTAATTGGTTATTTTTTTTTTAAGTATAAATATTTTTCTTATTATTTTTTATTCAATGTGAAAATATTAGCAGCAAGTATGAGAAAAAATGAGATGAAAAAAATGATTCTGTAAATGGAAAATGTCACTTTGCTCTAGATAAGAAATAACGTAAAAAATAGATAAGTTTAAATAGTAAGAATGTAATGAGATTTGTGTAGAGATCAAGGTTCAAATCCTCATTATGTATAAAAAATAAATAAATAATAGTGGTAGTTGTAATATAATAGATATAGTACATCTCCATTTTTGTGTAAAATAAGGCACACAAAAAAAAAAGAATTTACTTCAATGTTACAAAGGGCACTTATGACTAGGAGTTACATTCATTTTGCTTAAACTCTATACTTTACTAGCATCCTTCTTCATTCTTACCAATAAAGTTAGTCAAACTATTTAAAATATCCACTATTAGTAAAGTTTTTTTTTGTGGGTAAAATTAGTTTTTTTTTTAATTTGAGACAGCTATAATATGCACACACTCACACATGATTTGTGAAATTTGATCTCACAACTTCCCTTCGGTGCTAGTGTCATTAGACCATTGGTGTGTAAAATTAGTCAAGAGCAGTTTCCTTCTTGTGATCACGGTTTACCTTAGAAGCCCAATCTCTATTATTAATTTAAAAACAAAAATCTCTAACGCTATACCACAGAAGCCCAAAATTCGCCAGCAATAATGAATAATGACAATAACAATTATTTAAAAAAAAAATCGGACAGATATTGGTTTTTTTTATAGACATAGTGTCTCCAAGCAAATATGTTTGCGTGAGAGATTTTGAGAAAATTGACATTTTAGTGAGGGGATTTTCAGAATTATATATATATATATATATATGTTGGTGAGTAGAATTATATATATATATATATATATGAAGTTTTGGGCCAAAAACTAACTTATTTCTAGAAAATTTTGTTGGGCCTTTTCTCATCCTATGATTCATTGCTACTTCCTAACCCTACAAACATGACATAGATTACAAAAGTGCACAAATATTTTGGAATTCAAGCTAATTGGACCCAAAAATCAGAACATTTTTTCAGTATCTCATAACATATATAGGTCTTTCAAATGCGTTTTCATCCATTTTGTACGTCAATACATCACAAAACTTATTATAATATCCTGACAAAATGAATACAAAATATGAATATTGAGAGTTCATACTCACCATAATTTTTTTTTGTGGAAAACGCTCACCTTAATTTTTAACAAAAAAGGCCAAATAGAAAAAAGAGGCCTAATTCTCTAATGAAATATCACAAACACCCAGAAGAATAATATCAATAATTCTTGCTTTCTTTCTTTCTTTGCCACACGTGAAGCTTTTCATAGACGAACTCATTATAATAATAACAATAATAATAATGAACTTAAAAATAATTTTGTTAAGAGATGTAATGAATAGAGTGATAACCTTCTCAACACAACACAAGTACATAAACGCACTCTCTCTTACGCACAATGAAAAGAAAATCCCACTAAAGCATTTTTTTCACCAGACCACCCCGTGTCTTAGTCTAATTAGATTTTAATTAATTCGAATTAAGTTGAGTAATATTACAAGAATTTTTTTTTTAAAAAAAGGATAAGTTTAAGTGAAAAGAATGGGGTAAGTGAAAGGAATTCATTGCCCAAAAAGTATTGAGTCGTACAGCTGAAAAATCACACTCATCAGAGAGCCACCATCCAATTGATGAAAGATCAATACAACTTAAATCTGATTGAATTTCTCATATTCTCAATAGATTGCAAATATCACTCTTCTCACAGAATAGCGAAGAAGAGAGCTACCTCTTTTAATCTAATACCATTAAAAAAAAACCAATCAGATGCTGCCAACGCATAGAAGCTGCGTACAGCAGAAAATCAAATAATAAAAGAATAATGAAAAGATCTAAAAGCCTAACAATTGTACAGTAAGAGGACACTAGAAGAATCAAGACGTGGACTGCGCGGGGGAATGAGACTATGGTCAGCCCAAGTTTGTCTCTCAAGGCAAGAAAACGAGTCCGAGCAAGTGGCTTGGTGAGACAATCAGCAATCTAGGCTTCTGTTGGAACATAATGTACAACTAAAGACTTGGCAAGAACTTGATCCCGAATAAAATATGCATCAATTTCAATACGCTTAGTGAGAGCATGAAAGACCGGATTTGAGGCAAGAGAGGCAACACTAATGTTATCACACCAGATAACAGATAGAGAAAGTAAGTAAATTTGAAACCAAAAAAAGAGAGACTTATCCATAATAATTCAGAGGCTATGTTGGCAAGAGAATGATACTCAGATTCAGTGCTAGACCTTGCAACAATAGGTTGCTTCTTAGAGGACCAAGAAACCTAAGAATTACCTAGAAAAACAAGAAAACTACTACTGGATTTTCGACTATCAGGATAGGATGCCCAATCTACATTTGAGTAAGCAATGAGCTCAAGTGAAGAAGCTAGTTTAATATGTAAACCATGATGGATTGTGCCTTGAAGGCAACCAAGAAGGTGTTTGATAGCGTTGCTACTGTGTAGTGGTAGAAGCTGATAGAAACTGACTAAGTTTAGCTACTGTAATTGATATCTGGTTGTGTATTAACCAAATATTGCAAGCTATCAGCTATATTCTTGTATTCAACAGGACTCTCAAGAGGTGCTCCTTCATGGACAAACAAACTTTTGCCAAAAATTGTGGGAGTATCACAAGAGGTAGCATTATGCATATTGCACTTGTGTAATAAGTCTCTAACATATTTGCTCTAAGATGAATAAAACCTAGAATTATCTCTATGCACCTCAAGTCTAAGAACATAGTGAAGTTGACCCAGATCTTTTGAAGAAGAAAAAAGATGTTGAGAGTATGCATAGCTAGCGAGAGTTTGAAGCTCAATCCAAGTCAAATTCTCCTTATCATCTAAGTGGGTTATTACTAGGGTTTAGTCTTCATCAAGACCAGCGATAGTATGCATAACCAAAATTTGCTGAAGATAGAGGAGAACCAATGAGCATTAAATGATCTGCAATAGATTTGATCTTATCAAGATATTTGTTTACCACCAGGCTACATCGTAGGAGCACAAGTCATGACAAGTAATACAGAGTAAGTAGAGTATCGTTTCTAGGATTAACCTAGTTAAGTGTTAGTTATCACACTTTCACTTAAGTTAAGCTACTCAAAGAAAAAGAGCAAAAGCACATATGAAATAAACTATACTATAGTTAGATGTTACTAGTGATTATAGGACAAAGGAGATACCCTAGGATTATTGTTGCTAAACATATTTCATAGCATACAAATTACCACTCTTAATTACAATCAATGGTATTTAGTGCTAGTCTATGATTCAATTTTATCTCAAAGCATTTCTCAATGTCAAAGAGGCTTCCGAATTAATTTACCCTAAAATCTCTTGCAAGGTTAATTCATTAGCAACATTATGCACAAACCTAATTTGACTTTGTGATGCCGGTAGGTGGTATATTTCTATCATATAAGCAAAATCATCCACATTACATTGCAAGTTTCAAGTTCTCATATAACCCCATTGAAGATGTATTCAAATTTCTCTATCTCTAGGTTCCATTAGAATACTCAAATCAATTCAAATAGATGGCCAATCAACATTAAAGCATGAAATGCACAAATGAGTAAACATCAATACCATTATATAGCAATAAAGAGAAGAAGACACATACTAATCCATAAATAAAGCTACAATAATCCTAGAGCAAGAGTTTAGCCCTACATTGAGATTTTAACCAAGAAAATAAACAAACTAAACCATTAAAGAATATCCCATAAGCAGAGGAAGCAAAGCCTTAGCTCCCACGGCTACCTCGTTGCATCTTTTCTTAGTCCAGAATGTCGACACAAGATGAAGAGAATGAATATATAGTAGAAACATGTAACAACCCGACACAAGATGAAGAGAATGAATATATAGTAGAAACATGTAACAACCCTCATTACAATATCCTAACTTGGTCCCCATCTAACTAAGTGAAATTGATGTCATGTGCAGAAATCATGACAGTGGAAAGAATCAAAGTAGAGAAAATGAGCTCAACGCTGTGGCAAGAAGTAGGGCCACCACAGCGAGAGAGCTGTATTTTGGCTAAAAACTTTTTAGGCCGAGAAGCTCCACACCACGGTAGGCTTTTCTGGAGTTGTGGCGAGCAGGGAAAAATCAGTATAAACCAAAAATATTTCGGACAAACAGACGAGAAAGTAACAGAGGGAGAAAGAAGAAGCTTTGCTGGGGTTCATGTAATCCGACCTTTGGGAGTGATTTTCGGCTTCTGGGAGCTTGGATCTTGGTTGGTAAGTTATCTCTACTCCTCTCTCTCCATTTTTCTTTGGTTTTGAGTTAGGTTTTTGGATATATATATATATATTGGGATCTTTGGTTTTGGCCGAAATTCACTGATTAAAATGGATGAAAAGGGATTAATGAGGTGTGATTTAATGGTTGTGATGCTTGAATGTGAGTTTTAGAAAGGTTACTCATGATTTGGGGTAAACCATAACCTTGTATTGTGTGTGGAAGCATGAAATCCAAAGTGTGTGTGGTTGGTTAGAGTTTGGATGGTCTTTAGAGGCTTAATGTTGTATGAAAGTGGTGTTGGAACCTTGGGTTAGGTCTAAATAGTTGAATTGTGATGTTTGGTTAAGTGGTATATTATGTTAATTGAGGTATTATGATGTTGTAAAGGTTATTTGGTTGATTGGAAGAGTACAAGTGTGTCGGATAACCCAAGGAGCTTGTGGAATCATGTGTGTGTGGAAATTGACAACTTGAGGTAACCAAGTATTTGTATTATTTGTATGTTATGACATATATGTGTGTGTGTGTGTGTGTGTGCATGTTTCCATTCATACCACGATATTGATATGTGTGTGTGTATATTTGTCTATATATCATGGTATGCACACGGCTAAACACGTTATGGATGATGATTATGTTAAAGATGATTGTTATATATGATGATAATGATGTGACATGACATAATGCATGCATAACATTGAGATACATGATGATGATAATGATTATATGATGATATGACATGAGCATCACCACATGACATTGTGAGATATATGGTGGATTGGGTGGTGATGATGATATGACATACGATGATATGATATATGATAAGGGAGGATAAGAATGGGATCCCTACGGCTAAATCACCTCCTATGACCATGAGGGAAAGGTGCACAGCAGACTGCACCTTCCCTAAATCGCTACCAATTCATGGTGGGAAAGAGAAAGGAGAACCACGATCCGAATATTAGTGTTATCTTTGGCTAGGTGCACTAATGGGAGGTGAGCATGGTGATGTCCTAGAATCAGTTTTCACCGGCTATTGGAAGGGAATCATCTATATGAAATATCTTGTTATGACGATAGCTCGTGGTTTTAGCTGTGTGCAAGGAAGACATGCATTCCATTCCATTTCATATTGCATTCATGAGATTGTATGAGTTATGTATATACATATATATATGCATGTGATTGTTCCTAGTTACTGAGACATTATCTCACACCCCCTTTCCCATGAACTAACATTTCAGGTGAAGATTCTGATACTAGTCCGGAGAAGACAAGGAAGTAGTGTACCGGACGTGGGAATCTCAAGTCTTTGTAGTGTGTGTGTGTATCATCTATGTACTTTGTGCCAAGTAGGATAGTATATGATTGTAATGACATTGATGTGGAATGGTGTTGAATGTGATAAGTGTGATGTTTTTTTATGCTTGTATGGTTTGGATGTTAAGGAGTCAGTATGGTAGTATATATAAGCCCAATGGAGGATTTAGGCCTTGTTGGTGTATTTTAGAGCTAGTAGCCCATTATGTAAATTCGAGGTTCAAGGGGGTTAAATCTCATAGGAGTGATTCCTTTGAGGTGAAATCTTTTTAGACAAGTTGGCTAAGTAGATTAGGACCTGTGTGAACGGTCCCTAAGTGTCCATTTGCCTTTGGTGGCAATTGGAAGTTGTTAATGGTGAGTTTTGATCAAAAAATGGCCAAAACTGTGTCAGAAGTCCAAAATCTCCACATAGAGATGGATTGAAATGAAACTGGTATATATGGTTAGTTTGGAATAACATTGACTTGTAGCCCCTGTTTGGTACAGGGGGAGGGAGGGCTAAAAAATATACCCATTCCAAACAGGGGGAGGGGAGCAACAACTCCCCTGCCCCTGTTTGGAATGACAATTTGAGGGGGAGGTCCCTCCCCTCCCCCTCAAAATGGCCCCTTTGAAATTAGGGGGACACGGAGGGGCCATTTTTTTTTAGCGACCTCCTTTTTTTTTTTAAATAACAAATATTTTAAAAAACATAAAAAATTACTAAAAAATTTTAAAAATATAAAAATATTTTCTTCAATGTCCTAATACCAAAAAATATTACACTTTAAGTCCTATATTTCAAAAAGTGAGTATAAAAAATTTCAATATTAAGTATAAAATTATGAAGTGTGAGTATAAAATATTAAAGTATAATTTTATACTTAATACTGAAATTTTTTATACAAATTTCAATGATAGAAAACTTTTTTAATTTCAAGGGCAAAATGATCAAATTATTATTAACTTCCCTCCCTTCCCCTCCCCTCCCGAACCAAATAACAAATTATTAAAATTCCTCCCCTTCCCTTCCTTTTCCTTCCCTTCCCTCCATATCTCATCTCTCCTCCTCTCCCCTTCCCTCCATTAAAATCACTCCCCTCCCTTCCCCTCCCATCCCTCCTACCAAACACAGCCGTAGGAGTTGGCATCAAGTCAATTAGAGATTGAAGCATAAAGTTATGTGCGTCCGAAGTTCGTCCCGAAACTTTGAATTTTTGCTGGTATAAAACTAGTAGGGGGTGCTGCGATGCTAGGGCTAGGCTTCAGTGCTTGCCCCTCTATTTGGTTTTCTTTAGTATCCGAAGCACCAGAGCTGCGATAATACTATAGCTGTCGTGGTCTTGCACCCTATTTTTACTGTTTTGGAGTTTCTTGAGGTGTTTTGTGACGTTTTCTGCTGCTCTGCTATTTTGAAAGGTAAATATGAGATGGTTGAGTTGTGTCAGGTTGGTTTTTGAAGTTTTTTGTCAAATTAAGAGGTGTTTTGGAGTAAGATGTTACAAAACCCTTGACATCTTTTCACTAATTGAAACACAGTGTTTTGCTGTTGAGGTTCTTGTCATGACCAAGAGTTTTTAGCTGTGGCCAAGTTTAGTTCTAGAGTACATTTGGTTGCAGACAATTTTCCACATCCAACATATTCACTTTTCCATGCATTTCAGGTTATAGTCTTGCACTTCAACTATCTTCCATCTTTTAAGGCATCTCTTAATGGCTTGAATGACTTGATCTTTCTCCAATATGATCCCTACAAAAGAGTAAAATACTAAAAGCCACTAGATAACAAAAACAAGGCTAAAATATGCATAAATAAGAAATAAAGTGCCAATGTAAAGTGTTAACATCAAAAAATGCACATTTAACCCAAGAAAAGTATGTGGAAATGACATGAATTTAAGAGGTTAAAAATATCCATTCATCTTGAGTGATCCCTTTGTCAACCTCTATGACTCATTGTTATACAAAGCCACATTTGAGTTGCTGAAAGATCCAACAAGATCTTTAGCTACTTTCCATATTTCAGCCACAGTTTTGCAATGAACACATGAGAGGCAATATTTGGAACCATCATACCCAAAAGCCAGCCATAGAGCAATTTGTTAGTTAGGCTGACTTCCCAAGAGGGGGGTGAATTGGGAAGATTAAAATTTTCTGCATAAAGTGAGAACAATGAAGAAAGCAAGGTATGACAGAAAAACAGAGTATAAAGCAGTAAGATAAAAGAGTAGTGATAGAGAGAAGAAAAACTCTGATATTTATCCTGGTTCGATCTCTCCACTTGACCTACGTCCAGTCCCCAAGACATACTTGAGATTTTCCACTATTCAGCAAGAATTCAACGGGCTTCTTGCAATTGCCACAGTACAACGTCAGTGCTCTGTTTTCTAGAGCTCACTCAATCTCTTTCTGCACTTTCACAAAGTGCTTTACAATCCCTTGTGATATCTCCTCACAAGAAAATCTATCTTCCAGATGAAGATTAGATTGTTTACACAGATGAAACTCTCTTGAATAGAGTGAATATGAAAGTTGAAGTACAAGTATTGAAGTAAGAGGGTAAAAGTCTGAGTAGAAAATTTGACAGAATTTCAGTATATACAAAGTTTGATTCGTTACCCACAACTTCAAATGATGTTGTATTTATAGATTTAGGTCCCAACTATTCGTTAGAGACAAAATCTATCCGTTGGGGAAGTTATCCAACGGTTACTCTGAAAAACTATCCGTTAACCAACCGCATTTAATGCTTCTGACATACTGAAATTCGAATTTTGGTTGGTCAACAGACGAATTTCAAAGGAACCGAAGGTTAAAGCTTCCAACGTTGAAATACTGAAGTTCGTCTGTTGATGAAGTGAAATTCGAATTTTGAAACTTAGAAAATGTTTTCATGTTGTGACATACGAATTTTCAAGAAGAAAGTTTTTCTGTTAAGTGTGAACAGTATTTTCAATTTGCTACAGTGCCCTCAAAATTCGAATTTTGGAACCCCAAAATTCGTCTGTCCATAGCATGTTCAAGAAGCACAGTAGTTCATTTTCTTTCGAAATTCGAATTTTACAAGAGTGAAGTTCGTCTGTTAGAGAGACCTCCTTTCAGACTTATTTCAACATTCGAATTTGTAAACACTGTCCTTCGTATGTCATCATATCATTTCAACAGGCTCACAACTTTGGCTTCTGAAATTCGAATTTTCATGTTCAAAGTTCGTCTGTCAGTGAGCAATTTTGAAACTCAATATAATCTTGATTTCAGATGAACTTTAACATTGTTTCAGACGAATATCTTCAATTTTCATAAGTTTCATTTTGTCTGAAATTCGAATATTCAAAACCCAAAGTTCGTCTGTTGCTCAAAAGCTTCTTTCAGATACTTATGAAAATTTGAATTTTGGAAAAGCAAAATTCGTCTGTCAGAGAAGCATCTCTTCAGATTTATTCAGTCTTAGCTCGAAATTCGAATTTCCAAAGCCAAAGTTCGAATTTCCAACATGACATTTCAATATAAACACTTAAAACTTCGTCTGTTGGTGGGTGTTTTTCAAATATTTCATGATTTAACTTATAATCAAGGTTTTAAAACATCTTTCCACCAAATCAAAGTCTTTTACCCATATTCAAACATATCTAATGATCCTACAACAAATTTTGCACAGATTACTCATAATTTCTTCACTTGAACCATTTTGAGCTCCTTTGATATCTTCATTCCAAGCTCTTGAATGTTAGTTTGGAATCATCAAAACTCTAGATTCAACACAATTGATGATTTGTTGCCAACCACTCATAATAAGCAGGATTCATTGTCACTGGCTCTCCTTGTTCTCCATTTAGAATGAATTCTGGTAGGTATGCTTTGTTGCCAAGTAGGAAACCATCGAGCCTATGGCCTCATGCAAGAGAAGGATAAGAGATTGTCAGAGTATATAATGCATTCTCTCTAGCTTGATCGAATTGTTTCCCTAGTTCAAACTATTAGTAATGGTGTTGATTTGATCAAAGACAATGAAGCAAGAGCTCCGACCATGGTAGTCGGAACAGTTGATGAGCTAGAAATAGAAGCTACTATATGCAAGCTTTCATACCAAATTGAATTTCTTGGATTCTCAATTGATTGCAAATATCACTTTCTTCACATGATAGCAAAGAAGAGTGCTACCTCTATTATATAATCTAATACCGTTACAAAGAAACCAATTTTATGCTGCCAGTGCATACAAGCTACAACAGAAAATTAAATAACAAAAGAATAATGAGAAGATCTAAAAGCCTAACATCTGTATAATAAGAAGACACTAGAAGAATTAAGACATGAACTAATTGGGTTGCTGTAACAATTTAGGACTGTACTCTGATATGGACTCATTGATAGGTACAAAAATGTGTCTAGACCGCAAGTACATGGCCTATATCAAGTAATAAAGTGATGAATAAACTAAAGCATCGTTCCTATGGTTCTAGCTGTGTGCAAGGGAGACATGCATACCATTCATTGCACATTGCATTCATGAGTTGTATGAAATATATATATGTATGTATGTGTTTGTCCCCGATTACTGAGACATTGTCTCACCCCCTCTCCCATAAACTAACCTTTCAGGTGATGATTCTGGCACTAGTCCGGAGAAGACGCGTGAGTAGCTGTGTACGTAGGAATAGTCTATGTAGTGTGTGTATTTTGGATAATGTATCTTGTGCTAAGTAGGATAAAGAATGATTTGTAATGAACATATGGTTATTGTTAAGGATTATTATGGTTGTATGGTATGGCTATGTATGTTGTATGTACGGTTGCAGGGTTTTGGATGTCAAGAAGTCTGTATGTTAGTGTTGGTGAGTTAAGAGTAGTTTTGAGGCCTTGTTGGTTTGTTTAATGGCCTGTAGCCCGTTTGGTCAAGTTGGGCTCCAACGGGTCAAATTTCAGAGGAGTGGTTCCTTCGAGGTGAAACCTCTTTGAATAGGTTGGTTTTGGGATTTTGGACATGTATGATTGGTCTGGGAGTGTCCATTTGCCTTCGGAGGCAATTGGAGGTTATTAGTGGTGAGCTTTGATCAATAAGTGGTCAAAACAATGTCAATGGTCCAGACTCTTCATACGGAGTTGGATTAAGGTAAAAGTGGTGTCTTTGGATAGATGGGGACTAGATTGACTTGAAGGATTTGGAATCAAGTCAATTGAAGGTCGGATCATAAAGTTATACGCGTCGGAAGTTCGCCCCGGATTATGAAAGTTGCTGATATGGGATATCAGCATGGGGCGCCGCGGCTCCAGAGTCCAGGCTGCGGCGAAAGTGAATCCAGGAGCGATGGAGAAACAGGGGAGGCCGGAGCCGCGGCTGAACTGTAGCGGCCGCGGCCCCCAGCCTTATTTTTGGTGTTTTAGGAGTCGTTTCCACTGTTTGAAGTTTTGGAGTGTTGTTTTAAGATATTGAGGTTGTGTTTGGTTAAAGTTTGAAGTTTTTAGTTAAGTTTGGAGGTATCAAGAGGTAGGGTGTTACATAAAACATGTGAAATCGTGATTTCATATAGATGAAATCATGATTTGAGCCAAACAATGGTGAAATCACGATTTGGGACTTGAAATTGTGATAGGATCCCATTTTCAAAAATCCAGTTGCCAAATCGCAATTTAATGGATTTCATAGGCATAAAATCACAATTTCATGTGCCATGTTAGACTTCTTCAAACTCTAATATTTTTGGACCAATTTTTGGCTTGATTCTTCTTTTGTGTGTCTCTAGAAATGAATATGTACACAAAATGAGCTCAAATGACAATAGATCAGTCCAAAAATACATCAATCCATCAATATTATCTCTTAACAACTTAAAATCTACCTATGCATATTTTCCTTGTAAAAACTAAATAATTCACTAAAAATATTCAATAAATCTCTAAATGACAAGGAGAATATGCCAAATAATATGTAATTATAGGAGTTATCACTCATATATGTTAACAAATCTAAACTAGTTGATAATATTGAAATACCATTATAAAAAGAAATCAAGTTTCAAACCTATTAAAGTAAAAGATTGACTAGTTTTGTAACTTTATTTATTAAAGCGTGCATTACAATCTGCAAGTGTTATATATATAATGACCACACAAAACCAAACAACACAAGACACAACGTAGTCACGTTGACACAACAAACTAAAGTAGTGCACAGCAATGGTACATAGAGCACAAACAGAAATTTATTCATTATTATTTTTATTACCATAGTCAGATCGATCAAATACTAGCTATTCGATCCATGATCATGGAGTCCAATCGATTTGCAAATCTGGGTTCTCAGTCTTGCCGTTAACATTCTCCGACGAATGTTGATGATGATGAATCCCATGGCAGCACCTGTAGCTAACAGATTCAATCTCCATTTGCTTGTGATCACAAGATGGATCAGGGCAAAATATCGTGGTCGGAACTCCCCCTGATCGAATATTGTTGAGTGGGAAATTGAGGCAATGAGGAGGAACCCTAGGCTTCCGCTTGTCACATTCCGTCATGATTGCATTATCGAAACCTTGAAGCTCCAGGACATTCTTGTTCCACTCATGGAACTTCGCCATTATGCCTGTTATCACAGGATAGTACCCCGAAACCACCTTGTTTGGGCCTTTGGTTACAACGACCCATACCTTCTCGTTCCTGTAGGACAGTAGGGTAAGAATGTCCTTGTACACGGGGTCTTGTGCATGGTTTTCTTTCTGGAATAGGCTTAAGAAGGAGTTCTTGATGTTGTGCCAGAAGTTAGAGACCAAGTTTGGATCAGCCTTTGAGAGGTTGAATTGCTCTATTTGGACTTGTGCTTGTTGGATGATGGGGTCTGTTTTAATTTTGTCTATCTCTACACCAAACCTTTGGGTCTCTTCTTTGTCAGTCCCTCCATAGATGAAGATATACTTTTCCTCCCCAAGCTGTTTAGCCATGAAATTTGCATGGTGAATTAGTTTGTACGAGAAGACATGAAAGTAATATATAACATTATATTAGGTAGCAGAGACATAAATACACACGTGGGCGTGAGGAGTAGAACTTGTATCATCTGAAGTATTTCATAAAAATATAGTTAGAGAAAGATAGGAGTAAAGTGGGGTCCCACCTTTGTGTATGTAGGTTCCACAAATTTGGGGTCTACATACATCTTCCTATCTCTCTCTGATTTCACCATGAAGCACTTAAGAGATTCCTCTGTACGTGGACTAATGTTCATGAAGTGCACTTCTATATGATGTAAATAGAAAAACGAGTCCCATTTTTTGACAATGTAAATGAGAAAAGAACTCTTTTACCCACCCATATTCTAATCTCTTGGTAAAGCTTGAGTAAATCTTTCCAAAGCCAGTTCGATCGATGGAAGAGTCTTTCTTCGTCCTCAGGTCGAAATGGGAAGGCCTCGATCTTCCAGACGAAGATCATGTGCAGTGCATTTTTGTTGATCACTTCACCTCTAGGGTTGGTGACGACGACGATGGGCATTCCCATGTAAGGCCACTCCATTTCTAGTGCCTTCTTACCCTTGATGACGAATAGGTTCAGCAAGACGTACCATGGCATCAGAGATTTCAGATGCTCAAACCTTTCCCTCTTATCTTCAGTGATTTCACTTTCCTCCACCACTGGAACCCAGAGAATTTGATGCTGCTGCATCCTCTTGTCTTTTGTGAATGCTTCATGGATAGATTTGAGAAGCCAAATCTCGTCTTCGATGTTGTCCAGACCAGAAATGAACAGTAAAAAATACCTCGTCCTTAGCACATCTTCACTTACCTGTTTGGCCAAATAAGATCAATCAATAATTTACAGGAATCCAGTTTTCATGTGACTTTTAGATAGTTTAGAATTTATTGTTCTATTTTTTATTTTATTTTTTTATGTTATGAAGCTTTCTATAAATTTTATATATTTTAATAAACAATTTTTCTACATCATGATTATTTACTACTTCTTCAGGAGGAGATTTATAATTGAGTGTCAAAATTTTGAGAACTGACCATTTGTTTTGTAGCATTATCAAAGATTTTGAGCTGCTCAATTTCCTTGTGGAAGATCAAAGCCTTCAAAAGCTGCAAAATTCCAGAAGGAGAACGAAACACCTCCAATCGCCAATTTAGATCTTTCACTGAATCTGAAATTTTCAAACAAGTCTTGAGAGATTTATATATGTGTGTGTGTGTTTTCATGTTTCACATCATAAGAATTCAGAACTAGGAAAAACGATGGCCCAGAGAAGATTAAGCAAGCTCGTAAGACTTTTTTTTCATAACCTTCTTGACGTTGAATCTCGGTCAGATCATTGTTCAAAGTCAAGACAAGAAGTTTGAGCTTGGTAACAACTTCAGATTTCAGGCTCCAATCCCTACATCAATGCAATTACAAGAGGTAAATGGATCATGATTAATTTCTTCAATCTAGAGGAGACAATAAGGAGAGAGAATGAAAGAGAGAAGTAATATAGATTCCTAGTCCATTCATAGGAAAGTAAAGAGAGAGAGTCAGAGAAAAGTGAGAATATCAGTGTTAGTCTCATACAATCTCTCTATCTCTTTACTTTTATTTCGAGTTATCAAAAGAGATCCGTTTGTTGTTGAAGATGAAAGCATAAAAATGATAAGGATTGAGCGACTCACAGTTCAGTCATTCGATTAGCACAAGCAAGAAGGCCTAAGATTGCCCAGTAAGTATAAAAGTCTCGAGGTGCAGCATACAAAGCTGGGACATCCTTTGAGCTGTAAGTCTTGTTAGTGATCTTCCTCTCTAATGTCATTATTCCTTCAATAAGTTGCAGAGTTCGATCCACCAAGGTGTTGATGAGATCTTCGTTGTCTTGGCTAAGCTTGACTTCTTCCCCAAGCTTGAAGATGCGCAGTTCAGGAGCGCTTTCCTTGGTAGCCTCCAAGAAAGAAAAACGCCATGTTTCGCCATAGTCCAATGCAAAAGCTGAAAGAGCAATCACGGCCTTTACGTCCCATGGATAGCTTCGAAGTTTCTCCAGAATCCCCACTATTGTCTGGTGTGCTGTGGATATGCTAAAAGGCTTGCATGTCATCTGCAACAAAAATTATGTAAGACTCCTTTTGTTCGTTAGTATTGATTCACTTATGTACTTTTCATAACTATCACGATCTAACTATTGTTGTTAGATGTGAAATCCCAGGAGATCACTAGGTTATCAGGAGAGGGTTTATAATCAACAAGCATTTATATAAATACTTATAGATTATTTACCAACAAAGTTTTTATTCTGCAATGGAATGTAAATTGATACTCTCTCCAGTCCATATTATAAGATATTTTGTATGGTAAGTTTTTTGTCTAAAATATAAGGCATTAGATATTTTTCTTCCTATTTTATCCCTATTTTTAATGCTTCCTTTCTCTTTATTTATAGCTCTACAATGATAATAAAATTGGGTATTTAATGAGAGTAAAATAGGAACTATGAATACTCTTTATATTGATTTTAATTGAAAAAATAATTTTTTTAATATACGTGTAATTGATATAAAATACCTTATAATATGGATCAGATGATATACTTTATGGGATATGTGCTAACTTTTTATTCGTCGCAGAACTGACATTTGTCAGTAATTATTTGATTTTATTACGAAGAATAGAATAGGGGATTGATGAATGACCTGGCAAGCAATTTCTTTGAGGGTACTGAAAGTTGGCATAAAACTAAACTCTTTAACCTTGTCTTCTCTGAGTTCGACAGTTCTGGGACGCTGTCAAAGTAAATACAGACAAACACACACATGGATATTAACTGTGTATATATAAATATAAAATTAAACATAGAACATGCTATTTTGTTTTTCATATATATATTCTTAAGAATGATAAAAGAAGGTGATTATATATACTCACAAACAGGGTTTTAATTTAATTACCTTGAGATCAAGGGAGTGACCAATATGAGTGGAGCTTTTGACGATATTAGAGACATGCTTGAAAAGAGAATCAACATCGTACTTGGGGGCTTGAGAGTCATGGATTCCAATAATGTGATGGGAGATGAGTTCATCAGGTGAACGAAGAGGGTCGAGCTGATCCGAATATGAATATTGCTGAGTCATGGAACCTGAAGCAGCAGGGGTTGCTATCTTCTTGGAGGACATGTTTGCACAGTGTTATGACAAATTTTCGAGGCAAAAGATGACTAGTGGTGTTGTGTGGTTGCCTCTTCTTGCTACTTTCTCATGGCCTATATTTATAGGCCGTAAATGGCATGTAGCAAAATTATAAATAATAAGTATATGAAGGGATAGTGGGAATAAACTAAATAGAACAATTGTTCCTCAAAAAAAAAAAAATAGAACAATTAAAGCTAATGAAGCAGCTTTTCTGCTACAGTCATATGGGAAGTTGATTCTCTCAATACTCTCTCCATGCCTCTTTTTATACATATTCTCCTCCATCCATTTAATTTGAATAGTGGAAGACATTGATCCAAAATATATTATTAACTTAGTCATTGCCATAGATAACCATTGTGGGCTGGTCCAATAAAAGAGAAAGCATTGTGATCTTATTAATAATAAATGTAAACTATTAAATTAAATATACTATCTATTTATAAACTATTTTCTTAATTATTTGATCATAATTAATAAAGAACATTGTGTATGGAGAGAACATATTGAGATGATCCATTTTCAAGTGGCATCTAGATTGTTTCGGGCGGAATCTAGATGGTTTGTATTTTTCTAAGTAAAATGCAGAACATATTAATGAAGACAATCTTGTAGCTTATTCCATCAAACAGAGGCGTCAACATAAAAATTAATAGTTTATCCTGTCGAAGTCAGAAGACTGCTTTTATCTTGTATTTTTTTAATAAAAGTAAAATACTGATATTCGGAAATACAAAATTTATTGTTCAGATATCCTAATATTACACTAAAATAGCAATAGAGATTTAGTTTAAAGATGTCATAAGTAATAATTAATCTCATTTTCTTGAAACTAATGGAAGGGGCTAGGGTTGCTTAAACATAATGCATCAAGTTCAAGACCGTTAATGTAGAAAATGCCTTTGGGAGAGATCTATCTCAAATGGGACTTGACTGTAACTTGATGCGCATTAGTCGAAGGTCAAATATTTAGAAATATAAAATTTATTGTTTGGTTTTTGAAAAATTCAAATTATTTACAATAAATTGGTCATCAATTTTCTACATCGTTTGATCCAATTTTAATCGATGTAAATGATTGATGTAGAGAGCCTTTTTTGCACTAATGGACTTTAGTTGAGTTGTATTATGTTTAAAGAGATGTTATTGCATCAGTTTCATGTATTTGGCTTCTAGACTTTGTTGATGTATATTTGTTATTTCTTGTAGAATTAAACATGTTGATGGCAAAAAAGACAAAAAAACAAAAGAAAAGAAAAAGAGAGAAAGAAAAAGTAAAAGAAATCCATTTGTGCTCAATAAAAAAGCACGCAAGAAAAGAATAAGCTGTAATATACTAAAGGTAAAGAGACAAGGAGAATATCATAAGTTCTTGAGTACACCAAAGAATATTGAGTCACCTGTAATTCTCTGCGCGTGTGTGTATAACGTGGGAAAAGAACACTTAAAATGAAAATGATTGATCCCTAGAAATCAGTTTAAAGGCTAAGCGCTTTATAATGACTGAATTTAAATTATTTAATAATTAATAATTAGGTTTAGCTAGATTACTCTAAAAAGTTATCTCATGTCTGCATCAAATTAAAGTAAAAGAAAGATAAAGATAGAGATCTAGAATACTGTTATCATCAACAAGTAATTAACGTATGAATATACCAACTCAAATTGTCATTAGTGGTAGAAATTCAATTTCTACTAATTACTTTCAACACTTCAAGAAAAGTTAGTCCCTGCTGCTACTAGGTTCACAAAAAAAGAAGAAAAAGAAAAAAAAAAACAGGATGAATGTTAATTTAGTGGAAGAACTCATTATTTTCTAATTTATTGAACGTTCTCAAGAGATATTATTAGAACAGTTTCCTAAGATAATTGGTCATTTAGACCGTTAAACTACTTAGTTAATTTTCTTTCCGTCATCATCAGTGATATATACCCCTTCCGATCCTTAATATAAGTTACTTCTAATTAATTTATAAAAAATAAGAAAAGTTTGTGACATAATTAAAATTATTTTAATATTAATATGTTTTCCATCTTTACCCTCTAATAAATATTACAAATTCAAATAATCTACAATCTCTCTCATGATTAAATAAGGACATTTTAGAGACAAAGTAATTAATGCATTTATGACTATAAAAAACTTCTAGAATTGACTAATAAAAATGACCGGAGGGAGTATAACTTATAATTTCCAACGATGACATCAGAAGAGAAATTTCACAAAGAAAATAAATTGACAATTTTACTTATATGTTGAAATTAGATGAGAAAAGATCAAATGAATTTTCAAAACTCGTTTCAAAGAAAACGAGATACTTATTCTTTTAACAAGAAATATATATATATATATATATATCATTTGCAATTTAAACAAATTATAATAATAGATAAAGTGTATGATCTCTGTGTGAGATTTTAGGTTAAACGTTAATTAATTTAAAAGAGTTTGAAAGAAGCCCAACAGAAAAAGATACTAAGTTAAAGATTTGGTTTTTTGGACCAGCTGCAAATTTCGATATTATAAGAGAAGAAACAAAACACTGAGCATTTTTTCTTTTTACCACAAAACACTAAGCATAAGATCACACAAATATAGAAAAAGATTCAAAAGAAAAGAAAATCATTAAATAAACTTTTTTTTCTTTTTTTTTTCCTTTTTCTTTCTGTTACTCAAAGATGAGATTTTATTGTTGGTAAAAAAAAAAAGGATGAGATTTTATTCTGTATATACAGTTGTAGTTGGAACTTGACACCTAAAAGCAAACACCATGCACCAAATAAATAAACTTCAAAAGAAAAACAAATCATTAAGTGAGCATTAATTTAATGACCAATTTGATTTATAAAAAAAAAAATTGTAAGTTACTTTGCTTTTGGTTACCTTATACAGCCCAAAAATTTGATGTTGAAAGAAAACAATATATATATATTTATAGAAAGCTGCACCATTTTCTAGTTGAGAACAATATTAAGACTCACATTAAATTTCATGCAATGTATTGATTATTTAATCTCTAGTCAAAGTTGCAGCAAGTTAATTGGTCTTTGAATTAATTTCAGCAAGTTGACGGAGAAGTAACTGAAACACATTACACGCATCAAAAAGCAAAAGTAAGAAAATGAATACACAAGTTTAGCATATCTTGCTTTGCTTCTACTGTTTATAATCCTTTGCTTCTTTGCCGATGAAGCTATCTTGTGCCTTTCTTTTCATTTGCTCTTCCAGATTGATGTGCAGGATGTTATGAGTATAAGTTTAAGGAGAAAATCTATGTACAAGTTAAAAGAAGATTTCATCTCAAAAGACTGATCTACTAAGTGAAAAACCTCTTAAACTTATAAACTCCACTTCTTATATGAGGTTTCCTAATGTAAAACTCATAATACATGAATTTGGAAATAGTTACCATTGCCTAGAAATTCACTATATCTTGCGGTGTTTTTTGTCATTTGTGATAAGCTCCCAAATTGTGGTTGCTTGATTAATTCCCTAGTGACATGTATCTTTTCAAGCCTCAATACTCTCTCCCCTGGCTACACCATGATGTAAAAGAGAAATAGAGACATTGGGTTTGTTGGGCCCACATTAATAAGTTTATTTCTTTCTTAACCCAATTCTTTTTACACACACAAAAAAAAATTGTTGAGGTTTTTGTATTGCATTAAGCCTTAAATATAAGGACTAACTAAGTAATAAATCATAATAGTATCATATACCAATGGAGGTGGGTGCAGGCCTGGTTGGCCCAATTATGATAGGTGGGCCTAGAGTTTGGTACTCAAAAATTCGGACCGGCCCATTTGAAGCATGTTTGATGTCTCATCTTCAACAGCAATGAAATTTTTACAAATAATTGGTTGGTGAAGCTTGCTAGAGTCAAGTCATGAACAGTATTTAAGTCGAAAAATCAATATATTTCTAGGGAACGATTGCCTTCTATTTCTTCTTAAATTTATTAAAGAAAAAATTATGATGATTAATATTATTTTTATTTTAAAATGATTGCCATTAAAAGTAATGTACATGGGTTAAGAAAAGTTATTAAATAATCAAAATTGAAAAAAAAAATCTGCATGAATTAACATACAGCTTTAATCATTTCTCACATATTCTCTCTACCCATATATTAATACAAATAGACAATTTGCGACAGATTCCACAAAAATTTTGCATCGGAATTTGTGACAAAGAATTCTGTCACATGTAAGAAATTTATTCTTAAACTATTTTCACAAATAATTTGCAACCAAATTCTGACACAAATTATGTTAATTGGGGAGGTTTTATATAAAATCGTTTCTAGAAGTCTGTTTTCTTTAAAGCTGCGTTTGGTACGAAGTGTAACTCAAGAAATGGAAGTGGAAACAGAACTCCAGAAAATGTTTGTTTGGTAAACTAGAAGCTGGCCTCCATGGAACTTGACTTCCATCAATTTGCCCTGAATTGAGTTCCATCATTGGGGTTGGGGTAAGGAAGTGTGCTGGCTTCCATGGAACTAGAGTTAGAAAGACCATTTTGCCTTCACATTGATATCGTCCCTCACCATAGCCAATGACGACTCAAAGACCTTGCTGCAACAAGACCAACAAAGAACACTTCTCATCATCATCTCCATCATCCTTGAGAGTGCCGACAAACCACTGTTGCTGAGGGTGGATTTTTACCAGCTATTGACCTTGACCTCCATCCCTGTTAAGCTGTCACCAACAAACAGCAACATCAAGCATCCATTTCGCCGGCGACCATGGCCTTTAGATTTGTTTCTACAAGACCCATGGATACCGAAGGTTCTTCCTTCTCTCACCTTCAATCTTCTTCTCATAACTAGCGTACAAATCTGAAAAGCCTGGTCTAAAATTGATGAAAGAGGAATCGAGAGTGAGTGTGGAGAATATTTTGTGTGATGATGAAAAGGAATAATTGATGAAAGAGGATCTGGAAAGCCTGGATCTAAAATTGATGAAAGAAGAATGTTGGATTATTTGCTGGATTTTGGTTGATTGATTTTGAGTGTTTCATTTCTCACGGTGGTTCCTAGAGGCGTTTCCAGTGGTTCTGGTACTATTCCGATGGTGGCGTTTGCTACAATTATTTTAATTTAATTTTTAAAATTGGTCTATTCATACTATAAATATAAATATCATATACTCTCCCTATTCTAAAATATAAGAACTAAATAATTAAATAATTAAAAAAAAATAGTTAGACATCTTAGATATGTTACAAAGGTTTTTTTTCACAAATGTTATTATTTAATAATTTTACTTAATTCTTTTTTAACTTATGCCTCATAATAATAAGTCTACTTTAATTAAAAGTAAAATTTTAAAAATTGTATTAATTAACTAGATAAGAAACAAAACATATCTAAAAATGTCTTTTACATTTTAGAATAGAGTAAGTACAAATTAAATGACAGTTCTATTGTTATACCAAATACACTTTTAAATTCTACTTCCACTCCTTCCGAACATATTCAATGAACCAAATGGGGCATAAGTATTTTTTTACGTTTTTATATAAAAACGTTTTAACTTATGTGCTTGTTCGTATGTTCTCCTTTTTCTTCAAGTATCATTATGTCTTTTATTGTTTTCCTCTTTCTTTTCTTTAGATAATTAAGAATCACAATTCATTCACAGTTTAGAACAAAGTGCTTTTTGTTGACTATGAAACACATAAAATTAAAACTAGAGGGAATTACATGTAGAGACTGATAGAATGAATTAATTATAAAGAAAGACTTTAACTGATGAAAATATTAAAATTTGGAATATTGAGTAGTAAAATTGGAATAATTAATAGTAAATGTCTTATTTTGTAATAAATTTATTATTTTGATTTCAAAATGTAATTCCCCTCAAACCTATGCTATGTAATAAGATTGAAAATGAATTTCTCTATGATTATTTTGGCTATTATATATTAAAATGAGAATCGTTATTGTATAATATTGATTATCTCATAGATGATTTTCGTGACATAAAAGAAAGATAATTTAAATTTTGATAAGTTATAATTTTTATGATTTATTTTGATATGTTATTAGTAAATTGGTATATTATTTATGCAAATGTAACAGAAGATAATTATATGAAATTTTTCTATCTTTCCTCTGCTAAGTATTCTATGTGGTTTTCGTTTTGACAACATATTTAAAAATTGGCCTCACCTCTTAATCTTGTGCTGACTCTTTTTCTCTCGCCTGGCTCTCATTACAATTTTATTTTTTGCTTCTCTATCTATCTCCAAAACTAGGAACCTAATCCCTATATATAGTTGTGTAAATTTGGTAATTGATGAAATTATAAGAATGTAATTAATGAAAAGATGAAAACATATTAATTAATGAAGTGAAAAGAACGTATATATGATGGGATAAGAATATAATTAATGAAAAGAAGGGAAAAATTAGTCAAACTCATATACTTATCCTTAATTTTCAAATCCTAAATTTTACATTTGTATTACTTCTTTCTGTTTCTGATATATGAAGGTTTTGGTAGTCCTTATTATAAGTTACTTTTCAAAATGTAGGTGGCACTAAATATATCTTTAAGGATAATAAATTTTTGAAAAATTTAATTTCCTCAACTAATTAAAAGTAATTTGCTAAATATATATCAAGTGATTAGAAATAACTTATATTATAAACCATGAGGAGCATTAATTTATCTACTTATTATTTTCTCATTCATTAACTTATTTGTTTCATTTAATAACTGATCAAGAGCTAGATTTTTTTTAAACTTTAAAAATAATTCTCTGTCCGTTTTTTTTTTTCATTTAAATCAATCAAATGTCACCATATTATTTTATCTACAAGAGGTGGCATGGTGCAACAGATTTCAATTTTTAACATGTTTACAGATTGAGGGCAAAAATCTCGTGTCTTTTATATCTCTATAACCTACATTGGGTAAGAGGGATTATGAACATGTTTTCTGTAATTTATAAGCCTAGAGTAAAATCGTTAATGCAACAAAATTAAAAAAAAAACTAAAGCAACAGATTAAGGAATTATGCAACTTCTCTTTCTCTTTTTTTTGGGATACATCTCTTTCTCTCTATAACCTACATTACGATTTTTTTTAACACAAAATGTCAACAATTTAGATGTTAATTTTATAAGCTTGTGGATTCTAAAGTGTGTAAAGATTTTACTATCTATAGTTAATTAATTTACTAAATAAATAATTTTCTATTTTTTTCATTTATGAGTTATAGGATGTTACAGAGGCAATAAGGAGGAACCCTAGACTTCCTCTTGTTGTAAAACTCCATGAATGCATGATCAAAACCTTGAAGCTTCTCCACGTTTAATCTCCATTCCTTGAACTTCTCCAGTACGTTCATTGTCGCAGGATCAACCCCCCAAAAACACCACGTTCTGGCCTCTACTTAGGACAGCCCATAGCTTCTTATTCTTGTAGGACAGTAAAGTTTCAATTTCCTTGGGCACAGGATGGTGTTCATGGTTGTTTTTCTGAACGAAGCTTAAGGAGTTGTTGATGGTGTGCCAGAAGCTGGAGACTAAGGTTGGATCGGCCTTTGAGATGTTGAAATGCTCTGTTTTGGCTTGTACTTGCCTGATGACGTACGAAACCTTTTGGTTTTGGGTGCGTCAGTTCCTCCATAGATGAAGATGTACTTGTATACTCACTCTTACCCTATATTTATGAGATGTTATTATTTGGTCCCTTTTATATAGTGGTGTGTTATATTTTGATATGAATTTCCATTTTTACCTTTATGACTTTATTATTTCATAAATTGTTGCAGTACCTCAAAATCGCTACTTGAATGAGAATTATATTATTTTAATCATAAATGACAAAATTGGAAACTTATACTAATTTTTTATAACTTTAATAATATAATTAACTTTTCTTAATACTTGTGTGGTGATTAAAAATATTTTATAAATGGAACTAGAGGGAGTATATAATTATGTATACATATAACAAATTAATGCTTAAAAATGAATAATATAAAGAAATTTGAAGTTTTAAACAAATATTTCCAAAATAATAAGAATATATTCATATAGTAATTGCAAAATTAAATTTTCTATTAGTTCTGAGTTGTTTTAGAACATTTTAGAGAAAACAACTAGTAATAAAAATGTTAAAGTATGTTATAAACGATACGTATATCATATCAAATACATATATAATGAGCATGTTTACTTCTTTTGAAGTACCAATACAACATAAAAAGTAACATAGACATGTGCATTGCATGAATCCTTATAACAAGTTGCATTGCTCGACTTTCAAACAGTGCAGTTATGGTTTTTTTTTTTGGGCCAAGTGCAGTTATGATCCATACAAACCTGTACACAACACAACACATGATCCGACATAGTCACGCAGACACAGCAAAGTAGTTTTATATCATAATGGTTTGAACTCTACGGGTGAGTATAAGCCCGGAAGGTTGAACCAAAACTGATGGGCCGGTCCAGGTTACATGTCTGAGTTGGGCCTCAAAAATTCAGATCGGCCCATTGGAAGCATGTTTCATCTTCAACAGAATTGAAATTTTCACAGGTAATAGCTACTCACAAAATTGAATGACGCACTGAAAGGTGCTAAATTTTTCATGGCATTTTATTTCACTGAAACTAATTTTTGATTAACAATAATATTAGCCTTATTCTACTAATTGATGAAACTAATTGTTGACCCAAAAAAAAAAAACAAAAGCTTCATTAATTGGTTGGGGATTTAATATGATTTTCTTCTGTTCAATATTGTAGGGCATTGTCAACCTTACTAGCTAGGGTTAAGTCATAAATGATTTAAATTTAAATTGAAGAAAATTTTAACGGCATTGACTAATATACGTTTACAACGCTAATTATTTCTCACATATCCTCTCTATATTCAAAAATTGAGGCTCAAATTGTAAAATCAAAATAAGTAATGTTCCATTGAAATTTTAAATGAAATTCAAATTTCAAAATGATAACTATTTAAAAATATTTTTTATATTGAAATCTACTGAGCTTGTAGTAAATAAAACAAAGCACATATTACTTATTTTGTGACAAGATTTTATTTTATCCATTTTTCTAATATTATATTTTTTATACCCCCATTTTTCGAATATTATATCATCAAGAATCAAGTTTTCCAACTTGTTTATGAAATACATATAGAATAGGTAGCTATCAAACATCATTATTTATTTTTTGATATAACTATAAGATATATAATATTATTAGATCAAATTCAAGCATTGTCAAGTCTAATCGGGTGGTTCTGCCTACATGATTTTTTCCCCAATTGAATCATCAACCTTGTTTAAGAGAAATCATGTCCCTTCCACTTAATCCAATTATCATTAATTTAACTTTATTATTGAAACTTACATTACACAACATGCGTGCATTACATAGATATATATATATACACACACAAAAACAGCCAACACAGGACACAATGTTAGTCACAACAAATTAAAGTGGCACACAAACAAAGGTACATAAACTCAAAATAATTTATTCATTATAATATAGCCAAAGCAAAGCTAGCTCTCATTGACCCATAATCACGGAGTCCATTTGGTCTTCAGAATTAAGGTCTCAATTCCGCCATTAACATTGTCCCATGCATGTCGAAGATGATTGATCCCATGGCAACAATTGTAGTTAACGATTCTAATCTCTATTTGCTTGTGATTACAAGATGGCTTGTAACACCCCTCATGATATCTTTTTTGACATTGTGTTCAGGACCGGAGGAAACAGGACCGAGGAATGTTCAAGTGGAGTCTGAAAGAGCTCCACGTCGCGGCTTAAAGCAGGGCCACTGCGGCCAGAGCGTGTCCAGTGGCATGGTTTCAATTGAACTTGGTGGTGCCGTGACGAGATGTCTTGGAGCTGCGGCGAGATTCGGGATTTTTGTTTAAATCCGGATCATTTCGGATGATCGGAAAGAAAGAAACAAAGGGAGCGACGGAGGAGAGACGAGGAGCTCTGCTAGGGTTTGCCATTTTCGGCCATTAGGAGTCATTTTAGCCTCTAGAAGCTTAGATTCAAGTTGGTAAGTGATTCCTACTCCTCTCTCTCCATTTTCTTTGGTTAAAATTCGGGGTTTTTCGGTTATAAGTTTGGATCTTCAGTTCTGACCCAAATCTACTGATTGAAATGGATGAAATAGGGTTAAGGAAGTGTGTTTTAGTGTTCTTGTTGCTTGGATATGAGTTTTGAAGGGTTTATGCATGATTTGAGTTTAACCCTAGGTTGTTTTTGGTTAGAGCTCTTGGTAATCCGAAGTGTATATGGTTGAGTAGTGTTTGAATAGTCCCTAAGAGCTTATTGATGCATGAAAGGGGTGTTGGAACCTTGGGTTAGGCTAAATTGGTTCAATTGTGGAATTTGGATATTTGGTATGTGATGTTAATTAAGGTATTATGGTATTATAAGGTTATTGGACTACTTGGAGAAGGCTAGTCGTGGAATTGACATTCAAGAAAGCTTGTGGAACTCATGTGAGCGTGATATAGACAACCTGAGGTAACTGGGTGTTTGTTTGTATTGTATTATTTGTATTGTATGATAGTACATATATTTGTATATATATATATGCATGTTTCTTTCATACCACGATATAGATGTGTGGTGTGTATTGTTTTCTATATATATTGTGGTATGCACATAGCTAAAGGATGTTTATGATAATTATGATGATTATGATGATGATATTGACATGGCATGACATGATGCATATATGATGTTGTGATATGATGATAATGATGATATGATGATACATGAGCATCACCATATGACATTATGAGATTTCGATACATGGTGGATTGGGTGGTGATGATGATATGATATATGATGATATATGTTAGGGAGGATAAGGATAGGATCCCTACAGCTAAATAGCCTCCTATGGCCAGGAGGGGAAAGACGCGTAGTAGATTGCACCTTTTCTAAATCGCTGTCAATTTGTGGTGGAAAAGGGGAAGGAGAGCTACGGTCCGAACATTAGTGTTACCTTTGGCTTGGTGTACTACTGGGATGTGAGCTTGGTAATGTCTCGGAATTAGTCTTCACTGACTGTTGGAAGGGAATTACCTATATGAAATGTCCTATTTTGACGATAGCTCGTAGTTCTATCTGTGTGTGAGGGAGACATGCATTCCATTCATTTCACATTGCATTCATGAGTTGTATAAGATATATATATACATATATGTGTGTATGGTTGTCCTCGGTTACTAAGACATTGTCTCACACCCCTCTCCTGTGAACTAACCTTTTAGGTGACAGTTCTGGCACTAGTCCGGAGAAGACGCGGGAGTAGCTACATACGTGGGAATAGTCTATGTAGCATTTGTAAATTGGATAATGGGTGCCAAGTAGGATAGAAGGTTTTGTAATAGATGTATGGCATTGATAAGGATTGTTATGGATGGATGGATGTATGTATGGTTATATATGTTGTGTGTATGTGTTATGTATGATGAAAGTTGGAATTGGGCCTGATTGGTGTGTTTTGGGGCCTGTAGCCCATTTTGTCAAGTAGGGGTTCCAAGAGGTCAAATTTCATAGGAGTGGTTCCTTTGGGAAGAAATCTCTGTGGACAAGTTGGTTTGGGGGTTTTGGATCTGTATGAATGGTCTTTGAGTGACCATTTGCCTTTGGTGGCAATTGGAAGGGGTTAGTGGTGAGTTTTGGTCAATAAGTGGCGAAAATGGTTTCAAGGGTCCAGAATCTCCATATGGAGCTGGATTGAGGTGAATTGTTGTTTATGGATAGATTGAGATTAGAATGACTTGTAGGAGTTGGAATCAAGTTAATCAGAAGTCGGACTATAAAGTTATGCGCGTCTGAAGTCTGCCCCAGGTGTTGAGTGTTGCTGGTATGGAAACTAGCATGGGGCGCCGCAGCTCCATAGTCCAGGCCGCGGCGCTAGTGGAGGCAGAAGTGTATGTAAAGCAGGGGAGGCCAGAGCTGCGCCAGTACTGTAGTGGCCGCGGCCCCAGCCCTATTTTTGGTGTTGTTTGATTCGTTTCCGTTGTTTTGAAGTTTTGGAGAGTTGTTTTGAGATGTCGGGGTTGTGTTTGGCTGAATTTTGAAGTTTTTGGTCAAGTTTGAAGGTGTCAGGAGGTAGGGTGTTACATTGCTCAGTGCAAAGATTTTGATTGGAATTCCTGTTGATCAAATTTTGGTCAATTAATGGAAGTGGAAACAATGAGAAGGAACCCCTTGCCCTCATTTGGTTGTAGTACTCCATGAATGCATGATCGAAACCTTGAAGTTCAAGCACATTCAAGCTCCTTATAAAAGGATTGAACCCCAAAACCAGCATATTCTCGACTTTGCTCAAAACCCAAGCCTTCACGCTTTGTAGTATAGTAATGTTTGAATGTCCTTAAGCATAGAGTTGTCTTTGTTTGAACTCAGGTTAAGAAGGAGTTGGTGATGTTGTCCTGTAAGTTAGATATAAAGGTTGGATCCAACTTTGAGAGGTTTCAATGCTCTATTATTGCGTTTGCTTGCTTGATGATGGGATCCTTTTTAATGGCATCTAACAATGTACCAAACCTTTGAGTTGCTACAATGTCGGTCCCTCCATAGATGAAGATGTACTTGTCCTCCCTAATCTAGGTTGTGAAATTTGCATGGTTCATTAGTTTCTAGAAAAAGACACGAAAGTAAAAATATATAACATTGTAGTAACCAACAAATGCGTAGCTCAATTGGTAGATGGTTGTCCTAGCTTAACTTTATTATAGAGTAGGGACATGTACCACTACTAAAATGCACATCCTAGCTACAAAAGGTATGCTTCACTTGCGGCAAAAAAAGAAAAAAAGGAGAAAAGAAAACTCTTGTAGTCACCATTTTCCAATATGTGGGTAAGCATTGGATGCTTCATTCCACAACTAGTTCCAATGAAGGGAGAGTCTTTCCTTGCCCTCAGGTTGAAATGGGAAGGCTCCAACCTTCCACACAAATATCATGTGTAGTGTATTTTTGTGGATTATTTCATCTCTAGGGTTGGTTATGACGAGGATAGGATTTCCTTGTAAAGCCACTCCATTTCTAATGCCTAATTTCGTTTTATATGACGAATAGGTTTTGTAAGACATACTGTGGCATGCATGTTTAATTTCATATGCTTGAACTTATCACTTATGTCACTTTTCTCCACAACAAGAACCCATAGAATTTGAAAGTTATGCTTCTTTGTCTTTTGTGAATGATTCATGGATAGATTTGAAAACCCAAATCTCATCTTCAATGTTGTTGAGGCCATAAATGAACAGTAAGAGACTCTTCGTCTTTAGACCAGAAAAAGGTCAACAAATAATTAATAGGAATTTAGTTTTGGATCATATTTTATTTGGATCACATTTTATTTGGATCATTTATATTTTTCACCAATCAGATCCTCATATTGAAGGATGTATTTGAATTCATATCCTTGTGGAAGATCGTATCCTTACTAGGCACAAACTCATGTCTAGTTCAAATTAAATATAGATTCAGATTTTCACTTAACAAATCTATTTCCTAATTTTTTTAATATTCTTCTTCTTCTTCTTCTCCTCCTTAATTCTTAATTGGTAGAAGATATATACAACAATGTCAAAATTTTGGGAGCTGACCACTTGTTTAGTAGTATTATTGAAGATTTCAGGTTGCAGAATTTCTTAGGGGAAGATCAAAAGCCCTTAAAAGCTGAAAAATTACAAAAGGAGAACGAAACAAATCACCAAGTTTGAACTTTTGTTGCATATGAAATTTCTAAACAAGTCTTGTGAGCGTTGGACATATATATTATAACAACTCTCAGTATACTATTCGAGACTTAGTCATGAGCTAATGAGAAGTATACTTAATGATATGTACAGGACTGGAGGAACCAGGTCGGAGGATGAGTAATGAGGAGATAGAACACTCCTATGCTGTGGCTTGAATATGGGATGCTGCGGCAAACGAGTTGGAACTTGGTTAAATTTTTTAGATAGAAGGACTTCATGTCACAGTGTGTTAGGTTTGCTGGCTTCCTAAGAGAGGGGGGGTGAATTGGGAAGTTTGAAAATTTTCTGCAAAATTATAAAAGAGAAGTGAAAGCAAAAGTTGCAAAAAAATAGAGTGCATAATGTAATAAAGTAGTAAGCAAGGTAGAGAAAAGAAAGACATAAAGATTTATCTCGGTTCGGTGTCTTCCTCTTGACCTATGTCTAGTCCTCAAGCTACCACTTGAGATTTTTCACTATCTTGCAAGAATTCAGTGGGCTCCTTGCAATGCCACAGTACAACCTTGTGCTATGTTCTAAGAGCTTACATATTCTCACTCTGTACTCTAGTTAAGTGCTTCCTGAATTCCTTGTGAAATCCCCTCACAAGAAAATCTTTCTTCCAGATGAAGATAAGATTGTTTACAATAAGAGAAACTCTCTAATATAGAGTATGTTTGATAGTTGAAGTGCAATAAATGAAGTATGAAAGAGTAGAAGGCTTTGTCTAATGATTTTGGCAGAGTTTCAGTATATACAATGTAATTTTGTTACCCACAATTTCAAATGAAATTCTATTTATAGATTTATCTCTTAACTATACGTTAGAGACAAGATTTAGCCGTTAGAGACATTACCTAATGGTTACTCTATAAAACTAGCCGTTCACCAACTGCATTTAATGCTTCTAACATCCAAAGTTCAAAATTTTGGAGTGTCAATAGATGAATTTCACAGAGACCATGAGTTAAATACTTTAACGTTAAACTTAAAAGTTCGTCTGTTCAAGGGTAAAATTTGAATTTTGAACTTGACAAATATTTCCTATTTAGAACATATGAATTTTCAAGTTTAAAGTGCTTCTATTAAGTGTGAACAGTTTTCCTATATTGCTACAGTACTAGTGCACTCAAAATTCGAATTTTGGGGATCCAAAATTCGTCTGTCAGTGAACAACTTAATATGGCACAAAAGTTCTTCTTTTCAAAATTTGAATTTTGAGTATTCAAAGTTCGTCTGTCAGAGAGACCTCTTATCAAACATATACATTTTCATTCTAAAGTTCAAATTTCCAAAACCAAAGTTCATCTATCAGAGGGGCATCTAATCAGACCTTTACATTTTCATTCTAAAGTTCAAATTTTCAAAACCAAAATTCGTCTGTCAGCGGTACTGACTTTGAACTCTTTTTGCATTCTAATTTTAGATGAACTTTGACATAAGTTCAGACGAATTTTTTATTTTTCACAAATTATGCTCGACTAAAAATTTGAATTTCAATAGTTTGAAATTCGCCTGTCAAAGGTAACATCTCTGTAACTTTGAATTTCAGTTATCAAAGTTCAAATTTTCAGAGAAACATATGAAGTTTAACAGTTCAAAATTCGTCTATGAGTGTGTATTTTTCAAATTTATCATAAGTTAACATAGGATTGTTAAAAAATAATTATTTAAAACCAGTGGGTGCAAGATCAAAGCCTTTTACTCTATGAACACTGTGAGAAATCCTACAAATTAATCTTGTACTCATTTCTTCCTAGATTTCTTCACTTGAGATTTCCTGTACTCCTTTGATATCTTCCTTACAAGCTTCGGTTGTTTGGAATCATCAAAACACTTGATTCAACACAGCAAACTAACCTCCTGCCGTGGCGCATATATCATATGTGTTTAAATCAAAAGAGTTTTAGTCAACAGAGAAAAGAAAAATTAGAGGGAGAAATAGAGAGCTTTGCTAGGGTTTGCTTCTACTGACCTTTGGGAGTGATTTTTCGACCTTGGGAATTTGATTAATTGTTGGTAAGTGATTCTTGATCTCCCTCATCTATTTTCTCCTCGACTTTTATGGTTGAAATTTAGATATATGTATGAGAGTTTGGTTTGGTTAAATTTCCACCAATTAAAATGCTTATTTTGGTGTTGTAGAAGTGTTATGTAGTGTTAGGAAGCTTTGGGTATGAGTTTTGGTGGGATTATGATGAATTTGAGTGAAACCCTAGGTTGATTTTGGTTGAGAATGTATGGAATCCAAATTATGTGTCAACAATTGTGATTGGGATGGTTAATTGGAGCTCATTGATGTATGAAAATGTTGTTGGAACCTTAGGTAGAGCTAAAATGGTTGAATTATGAATTTTGGATAATTATGCTTTATGTTAATTGAAGATATTATGGTATTGTAGTAGTTGTTTAGTTGATCGGAGGTGATTCGACTCGAGTTCAGCATCAATCCAATGGAGGTTGGTATGGCAGAGGACCATTCTATCGAGGAGGCTTTGACCAGGGGAGTTCCAGTTAGAGTGAATATGCAGGGAGAGACTTAGCCCTATCTCAATATAGTTCAGGTAGCGTCTCAAATCTGTGCACTAAATGTGGGATGAGCCATGGTGATTGATCATGTTTGATTTGCTATAATTGTGGGAGACCGGGACATATCACAAGGAGTTGCTTTGAGCCAAGGCGTGATGATGCAATGAGAAGGCCCACGATGCTTGGACGAGTCTTCGCAATTACCCAACAGGAAGCGAATGCAGCACCTAACTTGATTAGAGGTAAACTTAAACTTAATGGTTTCTCTATTCATGTGTTGTTTGATTCAGGTGCATCGTATTCCTTCATATCTTGTGATTGTGCTTGGAGATTGGGTATTGCAGCAATGGAGTTGCCTTTTGAATTGTCGGTATCCATACCCACGAGAGTTTCACTAAGGATTGCTCAAGCTTGTCTGAATTGTGTGGTTCGTTTTGAACATCGAAGCACTACTCTAGATTTAATCTATTTGCCGTTGCAAGAGATTGATGTGATCATTGGAATGGATTGGCTAGAGGCGAATAATGCCATTCTCGATTGTGCTCAGAATATTGTGTCATTGCCCATGAATATCCCTAGTGTTAAAGGGGATAAAAAGGTCTGTTTGTCTTTTGCCCAAGCTGACAGGTATTTGAGGAAAGGATGTCAAGGGTTTCTAGTTTTCTTCTATGTTAATGTGGATGTGGAAGGAGGTATAGAAAGATACCTAGTTGTATGTGAATATCTTGATGTGTTTCCAAAGGAGATTACCAGTTTGCCAACACTACGAGAGCTAGAGTTTTCTATTGATTCGATGCCCGGAACAAGTCCTATTTCTAAGGCTCCATATCAAATGGCACCGTTTGAATTGAAAGAACTCAAAAAGCAGATTGAAGATTTGTTAAAAAGGGGTTTCATTAGACCAAGTGTCTCACCTTGGGGAGTTCCAGTGTTATTTGTCAAGAAGAAGATAATAGCCTCATATTATGTATTGACTACAAGCAGCTGAACCGAGTGACAATTAAGAATAAATATCCTTTGTCTCAGATTGAAGACTTGATTGATTAGTTGGCAAGTGCCTCAGTTTTCTCTAAAATTGATTTGAGGTCAGGGTACCATTAACTATGGGTGCGTGCTGAAGATGTGCCTAAAACAGCTTTTCGAACTTGATATAGGCATTATGAGTTTCTTGTGATGCCATTCGGGTTGACCAATGTCCCGGCAATCTTCATGGATTATATGAACAGGGTATTTCGGCCATATCTGGATAAATTTGTGTTAGTATTTATTGATGATATCCTGATATACTCTAAGAGTGAAGAAGAGCATGTACTCCATCTTTGAATTGTGTTGCAAGTATTACGAGATCACCAACTATATGCCAAGCTTAGTAAGTATGAGTTTTGGCTGCGGGAGGTGAAATTTTTGGGTCATGTGATTTTTGCAGAAGGAGCAGTGGTAGATCTTAGTAAAGTAGAAGTGGTGTTGAATTAGAAAGACCGCAATCAGTGACTGAAATTCACAACTTTCTGGGATTGGCTGGTTACTACTGGAGGTTCATAAAGAGATTATTTCAGCTTGTTATGCCATTAACTAGATTCACCTATAAGGATAGATCTTTCATTTGGGATGGTGTGAGAGAGCATTCCAAGAGCTAAAGGTTTGTTTAACATCCAACCTAGTGCTGATTATCTGTAACCTATCTGAGCCATTCACAGCTTACACAAACTCCTTTAAGAAGTATCTAGGGTGTGTGTTAATGTAACAGGGAAGAGTTGTGGCATATGCGTTAAGGTAGTTGAGGCCTTATAAGGAGAACTATCCTGCTCACGACCTTGAACTAATGGCTATAGTGTTTGCCTTGAAAGTATGGAGGCATTATCTTTATGGTGCTCAGTTCGAGGTGTTCAGTGATCACAAAATTTTGAAGTATTTGTTTGACCAAAAGGAATTGAATATGAGGCAAAGACGTGCGGTAAAATTCTTGGTAGATTATGAGTTTGCTTTGAAGTATCATCCTAGGAAAGCCAATGTTGTGGCAGATGCACTGAGTAGAAAATTGATCCATATAGCCATAATTATGATGAGGGAACAACAGTCACTGGAGAGCCTGAGAGATATGAAGTTATCCATTAATGTCCATTTGGGAGTACTAGTATTGGGATCCATCAATGTATCAAGTGATTTGTTGAGGAACCTTTGCTATGCTTAGTTGGAGGATAACTATCTTTTAAGCATTCAGGAATAAATTGAGATGGCAGAAACTCAAGATTTTGATATATTGGAGGATGGTATCATTCGATATCGTGGTCAGATTTGTGTACCAAATGTTACGTGATTGCAATAAATTATTCCAGAGGAAGCTCACAAGAGCAGGTATACTATTCACCCAGGTACCACTAAAATGTTTCAAGATTTAAAGCGAGGGTATTGGTGGCTAGGCATAAAAAAGGACATCATAGAGTTTGTGGCAAGATGTTTAATTTGTTAGAAGGTAAAGATTGAACACCAATTGCCAGCAAGTATGTTGCAACCTATAAAGATCCTGGAGTGGAAATGGGATAGCATCTCATTGGATTTTGTTATGGGGTTATTGAGGACCTCTTTAGGGCACAATGCAATATGGGTAATTATGGATAGGTTAACGAAGTTGGCCCATTTTCTTCCAATTTGGGAGACTACCACTATGGAGAAATTGGCCAAATTATATGTTAATGAGATTGTAAGATTGCATGGAGTCCCAATCAATTTTGTGTCAGATAAAGATCCTAGGTTTACATCCAAGTTTTGGAAATCTCTCCAGAAGGCCATAGGAATGAAGTTGAATTTTAGTACTGCTTATTATCCTCAATCTGATGGGCAGACTGAAAGGACGATTCAGACTTTGGAGGATATGCTGCGAGCATGTGTTCTGGAGAATATAGGCAACTGAGCTTAATACCTGCCATTGGTTGAATTTGCCTATAACAATAGCTATCACTCGAGTTTGAAAATGGCTCCGTATAAAGCTTTGTATGTTAGAAAGTGTAGATTGCTGTTATGTTGGGTCGAACTTAGTGAACGGATTCTTTTGAGCCTAGATATTGTGGATCAAACTTCTCAACAAATGGAGAGTATTCAATAGAAGTTTCGAACCGCTCAGAGTCGATAGAAAAGTTATATTGATAGAAGGAGGAGACCACTGGAGTTTGATGCTGGAGATCATGTGTTTTTGAAGGTTACTCCTCCTACAGGTGTTAGGAGATCAATTTGAGCGAAGAAGCTCACTCCGTGGTATATGGGTCCATATCAAATCTTGGAACGAATTGGGCCAATAACGTATCGAGTAGCGCTACCGCCTAATCTTGTTAGATTGCATGATGTTTTCCACGTGTCTCAACCCAAGAAGTATCATCCAGATTTGTCTCATATAATTGATGATGAGGAAGTTCAAGTATGAGAGGATATGACTTTTGAGGTCATGCCGTTGCAAATTCTTAATGTAAAGGAGAAGCAGTTGAGAAATAAGACCATTAAGTTAGTGAAAGTATTATGGAGCGGCTTCACATCCAATGATGTCACGTGGGAGACGGAAGAATCCATGCGAAGGAGGTATCCAGAGATTTTTGCTTGAGGTAAAGAATTGAAGTTTTAAGGATGAAACTTTTATAAGGAGGGGAGAATGTAACAACCCTCATTACATTGTCCCTAGCTAACTAAGTGTGTTTGGTGTCATGTGCAGAACCAGAGGATCAAGACAGAGAAAAGGTTCAAGTAGAGGTAGAAAGAGCTCCATACTATGGTGAGAGGCAGGGCCGTCATGGCAAGTGAGCTTTGATTTCTGAGATATATTCTGGCCGAGAGCATTCACGCCATGGCCAACTAGCTAGAGCCACAGTGGGAGTCAAAAAATCAGTATAAACGAGAATCATTTCGGAAGCATAGATGAAGGAAAATGGAGGGAAAAAGAAAGAGCAACGCTAGGGTTTGAAGTTTCTGGCCTTTGGGTGTGATTTTTTAGCCTCTTAGAGCTTGGATAATTTTTGGTAAGTGATCTCTACTCCTTCCTCTCCATTCTCTTCTGTTTGAGTTGGGATTTTTCGGGTATATGTTGGGATTTTCAGTTTTGGCCGAAACTCACTAATTAAAATGGATGAAATGAGACCAGTGGGCACCTGGTCAAGTGGTAAGGGGTTTGACTAGTATTCTTCAAGGTCAAGGTTTTGATTCCTGAGGGGTGCAGCGTTAAAAAAGTTAAGGCCTCAAAGAGGTCTTCCCATCGTTACCCATGAGCCACCGTAAGGTCCTACACAGCGGAATCCAGATTACTCTGGGGCGGGCAATGAACCCATGATACTCCAGGATACCGGGTGATACAGTATAAAAAAATGGATGAAATAGGATTAATGGAGTGTGAGTTGGTGTTTATGATGCTTAAGTGTGAGTTTTGAAAGGGGTTTACATGATTTAAGTTTAACCCTATGTTATTTTCGGTTGAGGTATTTGGGAATCTGAAGTATACATGGTTGAGTAGAGTTTGAATGATCTGTAAGAGCTCAATGATGAATGGAATGGGTATTAGAATCTTGGATTAAGCCTATATGGTTGAATTGTGATTTTTAGTTAAGTGGTATATTATGTTATTGGTATTGTAGAGATTAATTGGTTGACCAGAGGAGAACAAATTGTGTTGGATAACCCAAGAAGCTTGTGGAATTGCATATATGTGGAAATTGACAATTAGAGGTAACCAGGTGTTTGTATTATTTGTATTGTATGTTATGATATATGTGTGTGTGTGTGTGTGTGTTTCCGTTCATACAATGATATTGATGTGTGTGTGTGTGTATGGTTTGTCTATATATCATGGTATGCACATGGCTAGATATATAGAGGATGATGATTATGATGATGATTAGAGATGATGATGATGATATAACTTTACATGATGCATAGCACGACATGAGAGCATGATGATGATTACACGATGATATGACATGAGCATCACCACATGACATTATGAGATATATGGTGGATTGGGTGGTGATGATGATATGATATACGATGATATGATATATGATAATATTATATATGATAAGAGAAGATAAGAATGGGATCCCTGTCACTAAATCCTCTCTTATGGCCAAGGGAGCCAGCGGCAGTGAACTGCACCTTCCCTAAATCACCATCAATTCAAGGTGGTCCAAGGGAAGGAGAGTCACTGTTCGAGCACTAGTGTTACCCTTGGCTAGATACACTAGTGTAAGGTGAGCTTGGTGATGTCTCGAAATCAGTCTTCACCGACTGTTGAAAGGGAATTACTTATACAAAATGTCTTGTTATGATGATAGCTCGTGGTTCTAGCTGTGTTCGAGAGAGACATGTATTCCATTCTATTTCATATTGCATTCACAAGATTATATGAGTTATATATATATATATATGTGTGTGTGTGGTTGTCCTCGGTTACTGAGACATTGTCTCACACCCCTTTCCCATGTACCCTTTTAGGTGAAGGTTCAAGCATTAGTCCGGAGAAGACGAGGGAAGCATAGCTACTCTGGTATTGGGAATAGCAAGTATATGTACCGTATGTGTGTATTATCTACGTATTGTTGTGCTAAGTAAGATAGTGTGTTGCAATTAATGTGAGAATTGAGATGATTGTAATGATATTGATATGGAAAGATGTTTGGATGTGATGTCTTTTGATGCATGCATGGCATGGAGTGTAGATGAGTTAGTATGGTAGCGTTTGGGAGCCCAAAAGTAGATTTGGGCCTTGTTTGTGTGTTTTTGGGCATGTAGCCATTTTGAGGAATTGGGGTTCAAGGGGGTCAAATTACAGAGGACGGGTTTCTTTGAGATGAAACTTTTTTGGACAAGTTGGTTAAGTGGTTTAGGACCTGTGTGAACGGTCCCTGAGTATCCAATTGCCTTTAATGCCAAATGGAAATTGTAAGTGGTTAGTTTTGGTTCAAAAATGGCAAAAACGGTGTTGGGTGTCCAAAATCTCTATATGGAGATGAATTGAAGTGAATTTGGTGTCCATGGATAGATTGGGACAAAATTGACTTATAGGAGTTAGAATCAGGTTAATCGGAGGTCAGAGTATAAAGTTATGTCTGTCGGAAGTTCACCCCGAGATATTGAAATTTGCTAGTATAAAACTAGTAGGAGTCACCGAGTTGCCAGTGAAATAGAGGGCTCCCAGGCCACTGCATTACTGTAACAGCCGCGACCCTAACCCAATCCTGGTGCTTTTTGGATTTTGTTCCACTGCTTTGACATTTGGAAGGTAAATATGAGATGTTTAGGTTGTGTTTGGTTGGATTTTGAAGTTTTTGGTCAAGTCAGGAGGTTTTTGTGAGTAAGGTGTTACATTGAAACTCGATTGGTTTGGTTGGATTTCTACCAATTAAAATGTTTGTTTTGGTATTATAGAAGTGTTATGTAGCGTTATGAAGCTTTGGGTATGAGTTTTGGTGTGATTATGATAAATATGAGTGGAACCCTAGGTTGATTTTGATTGAGGATGTATAGAATCAGAATTGTGTGTGAACAATTATGATTAGGATACTTAATTAGAGTTCATTGATGTATGAAAATGTTGTTGGAACCTTGGATAGAGCTAAAATGGTTGAATTATGGATTTTGGATAATTATGCTGTGTTAATTGAAGATGTTATGGTATTGTAGTGGTCGTTTGGTTGATCGGAGGAAATTCAACTTGAGTTCGGCATTAAGATGATGGGTTTAGTCCGTATGTGTGGTGTCAGCAATTTAAGGTAACTGGGTGTTTGTGATTTGTGTGATATGTTGATATGTGTGTGTGTGTGTGTATGCATGATCCTATTCATACCATGATATTGTTTGTGTAAATATATGATTTTTCTATATATATTGTGGTATATACATGGTTATTTGTATATAATGATGATGATGAATATGAAGTGTATATGTGATTTTGTATTATCCCCATACCATTGCATGCTAGCATGACCATGATAATGATTATATTATAGGCATGTTAGCATGGCATTGACATCATCATCATTGATGCATATTGTGAGATGGATGTTAAGGTGATGATGAGATGTGATATGATAATGATGTGAGAAATGGTGATGATTGATATGATATGATATAGTATGATATGATGATATGATGAAATATCCCTGCCACTAAATCCTTTCCTATGGCTAGGAGAGCTAGGTAGCAGTGGATTTGGGAATGCACCTTCCTTACATCACCACCAATTCGGGTGGTTTAAGGGAAGGAGAGCCACGGTCCAATCACTAGTATAACTTTTGGCTGGGTTGCATTAGTGTGAGGTGAGTTTGGTGATGTTCTAAAATCAGTTTTTATTGGCTATTGGAAGTGAATCACGTATTGGAAATGTCTTGTCGTGGTGCTAGCCCATAGTTCTAGCCATGTACGAGGGAGAACGTGCATACCATGTCATTTTGCATTATATTACACCTTGTGCATATATGTGTGAATTGTCGATAGAGGTTGCCTGTGGTTGTATTCCTAGTTATTGAGATATTGTCTCACACCCCCTCCATGACTAACATTTTAGGTGAAGACTCTGGCACTAGTCTAGAGAAGACAAAGGAGTCGTAGTCTCTTGGATGTCAGGAATATTCAAGTCAACGATAGTTTATATTTTGGTCTATGTTATTAGTTGTTCCAAGTAGGATAGTATGTTTGTAATCGATTTGAAGACAATGATATTATGATGATTGTAGAATGTTGATGATGATGAATGGTTGTATGTGTGTGATGATGATAGAAGCCATGGCATGGGTCATTATTTATGGAGCAAGTGTCTGTGCATCAGAATGGCCGTATGAGTAGCCTAAAGGGATTATGGGCCTTGTATGTGTGTTTTGGGTAGGCAACCCATTGTGTGGAATTGGGGATCAATTCTTGGAGGAGTGGTTTCTTTGAGATGAAACCTTCTTGGACAAGGTGATTGAGCCAACTGGGACCTGTGTGGATGGTCCATACTTGTTAAATTGCCTTTGGTGACAATTGAAGTGTTTAAGGGTTGAGTTTTGCCAAAAAAAGTGGCCAAAATGGTATTAGGTGTCCAAAATTTCCATATGAAGATGGATTTGAGTGAAACTGATGTCTATAGCTAGAATGGGATGAAAGTGACATGTAAAAGTTAGAATAAGGTCAATCGGAGGTTGGGGTATGAAGTTGTACGCATCAGAAGTTTATCTAGAGAATTAGTAACTTGCTGATATGATATCAATAACGGCCACTGTAGCGCCAGAAGCTTGGTTGCGGTGCCAATCCATTCTGTTTCTCTGAGGCCGCAGTGTTATTGTAACTAATTGTGGTGCCAGAAGCTTGACTGCAGATTATTTGTGGTTTGTGAGTGTAGGTTGTTACATACATCATTTGAAATAAGGATTCAGAAGCTTCTTTTTTTTGCCAAAAAATAAGGACTCAGAACTTGAAATACTCAAAAGGCAGATTCTTTTGTAACCTTCTTGACTTCTACTCTCAGTTAGATCATTATCAAACACATGAGAACATGTTTGAGCTTCACAACAGCTTCGGATTTCAGGCTCCAATCCCTAAATCATAACAATTGCAAAGTGCATGAGGAATAATATAGCTTCACATACAAAAAAATTAAAAAAAAATTGAAAGCTATATTTGTTGTGGATAATAAAAATCTATGTTTTTATTTTATTCTATAAAATATATATATATATAATAGCTGCTATTATTTTTAATAATATTATTTTCAAAAAATAATTTATCTCAAAATCATTTTTATTTCATTTTACATATTAAATAAACCATTCAATAACAAATTACATAATAAAGGAAATATGTTTGACTATAAAATATTAAAATGTGTTTGTGACACGTAAATGTAATTATTAATCATTGCATACCAATATATATACAGATATTTTTTTTAATTGAACAAGAATAAATTATGTATACATGGCGCAAGAAGAAACATTTGAAATAGAAAATTGAGTTTAACTAATTCAAATTTAAATTCTGATAACTCATCACTTAAATAATTAAATATAAGCAACCAAATCATGCAGCCTGAAAAGCATTATTCACATATCAAGCCACATAATAATGCTTAATACTTTGGCAAAAAAAAAACAATTACAGAATTTATAGATTACCTAAGAACAGTTCTTAAAAAGGTTGGTAAAGGTGAAAAAAGGTAGGTAAAGTTATCTGGATTTCTTCATAAAGATCCATCTCTCTTTAATCTGCAGTCACCGGAAGAGAGATCCATTTATACGTTGGGGAAAGCATAAAATGAAATGAGAGAATTGGACAGTTCAATATGTTTGCATCTTCTTTTCGGTTACATCAATAGGGTTTAATTCCAGGTCATTATATATAACCTATCCCATAATTATTTGCAATTGAAATAGTACCAGTAGCAATTAACGATTTTGTGATCTTTTCTTAGCTCTTTATTTTTATGTTGGGGCCAAGATATATATACTTTAAATTTAAAACATTCAATATTGGGTACTATTGAATTATATTTGAGTCATGTAGGACTTTAAATTAGGAGAAATTCTCCTAATGTAATTTTTTTCATTAACAAAATTCAAACATGAGATTTTACTTAAGAGACATTGATGGAGTCTCTTTCATTCAACTCAATTATTGTTAGTTAAAATAACTTGAGTTTTTCTTGGTAAAGACAAATGAATATAAAATGTCAGATGTGAATAGAGTAAGGAAATGGAGAGTGACCTGACAAGCAATTTCTTTGAGGGTACTGAAGGGTGGCATAAAACTGAACTGTGGAACCTTGTCATCCATAAGTTCGACAGCTTGGGTACACTGTGAAAGTTAACACACACACAAGACATAAATAAACAAACACATAACACAGCTATTTTGCTTTTCATATATATATATATATATATTCTTAAGAAAATGAAAAGAAGGTGATGATATATACACGCTAAAAGGGTTTTAATTTAATTACCTTGAGATCAAGGGAGTGACCAATATGAGTGGCGCTTTTGACAATATTAGAGACAAGTTTGAAGAGAGAATCAACATCGTACTTGGGAGCTTGGGAGTCGTGGATTCCAATAATGTGGTTGGAGATGAGTTCATTAGGTGAAGTGAAAAGGTTGAGCTGATGAGAAGACGAATATTGCAGAATGATAGTGATGGCACTTGAAGCAGCAGAGGTTACCATCTTCTTGGAGGATGACGTGTTTTAATTTTGCAGAGTGTATGATAATTAATTTTTGAAGCTCAGTGGTTTTTGAAGAAGAAGACGATGATGATGATGATGAAGACTTCTTGTGTTGGGTAGTTGCCTCTCCTTGCCGCTTTTCATGGCCTATTTATAGGGCATAAATGGCATGTGTGACACTGTGGCAGAATTATAAATTATTATAAATAAAATATATGGATGAATATATATATAAGAATTAAAAAAAATTAGTTCTCCAGTAGTGCGTGATCTAGGTTGTTCTTATCAAGATTTAGATGGTATGTATTTTTTATTTTGAAAGAAGTAACATACAGAATATCAATACTTGTTAAGTTCCATCAGAAAGATATAGTATGCATATAAAGATAAATGGTCTATCAATTTGGTTGAAGATAGAAAACTATTTTGATCCCATACTTATTTTCCTCAGACAAAAAAAGTTACTGATATTTAAGGAAATAAATTCATTGTTGACGTTTAATTTAAATAATTCCACTAGACAGTATATATGGACTATTTTTTTTTTTTTTAGCCAATTATATGGACTATGGTTCAAACCTTCACGGACTAAGAAAAAAAATGAATGATACACCAATATCAATCCTGTGTGATTTTTTTTTCTTATATAGAGCTAATTCTGTAGTAATGTGTTAGGTACATTCAAAAAGTTGTAGTTGGACCATATTTGAATAATAGTGGATCTTATCTTTTCAGCAAGAAGGAAGTGTGAGCCTCTGTGTGTGAGGATTGGTGTGGAAACATGTTAGATTAAATTCAACCTTGCTTCAGTCCGAATACGTCAGTTAAAATTCCTCTAGACAAGAAAGCTCTCACCTACTGCATCTACTGCAATTCGTGCTTTAAATGAAGCCTAACGAGGATCCCACGGGAGATCCTCCACCAAGAGACCGTGAACACTCACCGGAGCATAACCACCCTCCAGAACGTGAATGTTCTTTTCGGCCCCTGCACGGAATTGAATGCCATGTTAACGTGAATCTCAAGATGAAGGATGAACGCGAACCTGTGAGTGAAGAGGCTAGATCAACAAAGAAGATTAGAGGCCCAATTTCCCATATGGGTATGGATCTTGAGCCTCCTCCTAACACTCAGGGACAAGCAAACATGGAAATCAACGACGAGGCTAGCCCCCTAAGTGAGTTTGTTCTTGAAACTCAAGAGGTCCGTGAAGAGACGATGTCAGAAGCTCCGTCAAAACCCAAGGCTCCTTCCTTCAAAGATAAGCTTCTCAATAGAGATCTCCAGGAAGAGGAAGATAGAGAAATCACCATTAGAGAAGGAGATATGAACATTGAGATCGAAGGACTAGTGCCTTCTATCACCTTTTCTAGAAGAGTCATTGATATGTTAAACAAGAGTATGGGATTTGCTGTTGTTGTCAAGCTCTTAGGAAAGTCGATTGGCTATAGAACACTCCAAAATAGACTTATTAACTTGTGGAAACCATCTGGTCCTATTCAGCTTATCGACGTAGAAGAGGGGTGTTTTATAGTTAAGTTCAAAGATGATTTAGATTATCAAGATGCCCTTATCAATGGCCCTTGGGTCATCCTTGGCCACTACTTGAGCGTACAACCTTGGATACCAGAGTTCTCCCCACTAAATCATTCAGTTACTCAAGTGATGGGTTGGGTTCGATTACCAGGCTTACCAGCACGATACCTTCACAAAAATGTGGTCAGAGCCATAGGTAAGGTACTTGGTGATATTCATCATGTTGACTATAACACTTGTGATAGAGGTAAATTTGCAAGACTTGCAGTTAATATTGATTTATCTAAACCTTTAGTTTCAAAGATAAAGGTTGATGGACAAACAATTTTTGTTGAGTATGAAGGATTGCCCACAATTTGTTACCATTGTGGATGCTATGGCCACTTGGAGGAGAACTGTCCGGTAAAAATGGTGGTCCCCAATCCTCCAACGACCGAACTGAGATACCAGAAATTGGAGTGGTTCCTCCAGTTGACAGCCACGCGCTTGTTCTCAGGAGACAGCTGAACGCGCTAGCTCCCATTGATTCTGACTTGCAGACAGGTCAATCAGTCTCATACGGCCCTTGGATGCATGTTCAGAGACGTGGCAGAAAAGACAAAGCACTGAAGCAGAAAGATGAAAGTGGCGGTGGTATGAAAAGTGGAAATAGATATGATCTTCTTGCCTACACTGAGGAAGCCACTCTAGAGATCTCAAATGAACAGCAGACTGTACCAATGGCAGATGTTTATACAGGTGCAGAAGGAAAAGTCCTCATGATGAAAAGAAAACCAAGGGAAGCAAAAGGGACAAGAGCCACACCATCAGAAGGGAAGAAGCAAATATCGGGTCCCACTCAAGGCACTTCACAGAAGCATAAACCCTCCACCATTCAAGGTAATGAAACACTCTTCTCCACTAATGCCTACAAGTCTATGATGCAGGCTACTAATCAAGACAATCGACAACACAGTGCTGTCACCATTGAGGGCCACAAATTTGGTGGTAATATTGTAACGACAATGGGCCAAAATGAAAAAGCATTACTAAAGCCTAGAGAAGCTAGTAATGGGCAGAACCAGCAACTTGCCCAATTAGCCAAGCAAAGCCTTCTTCCCAAGCCACCTGACAAACCAAAACCAAATGGGATTAAGCTTGGGAAAGGGCCAAAATTAAAAGGCACTAAGTTGAGATCCAAGGAAGGTAGTGAATAGCCTTCTTATGGGCTTCAAAAAGCCATCAACAAAGCCCTCGGTAAAATGTATACGGACACTGAGGAAGATGACTTTGAATCGATGTATGAAGATGATGACACTGATTTTGGCTCCGTTCAAGAGCAATAATCTCTCTTCCATTGCTAATGTCTATTCTTGTATGGAACTGCCAAGGAGCAGCTGCTAATAAGTTTCATGTAGTGCTAAAGTCGTTCATTAATGGATATAAACCTAACATTGTTGTGTTGGTGGAGCCTCGTATCTCAGGCTCTCATGCAGAAAAAGTCATTAAAAAAATTCGATTTGCCTTCTCTCACAGAGTTGATGCAAGCAGTTTCTCCGGTGGTATTTGGATTCTATGGTCGTTTAATGTTAAAGTTAGTATTCTTGCTAATCATCGCCAATTCATTCATATGTTTGTTGAATGGGTAAATGTGAAAAAATTCTTCTTTTTCACTGCTATCTATGGCAGTCCTAACCCCTGCTTCAGAGAATACTTATGGAAGGATCTCTCTACGATTTCTTTGAATCCAAACTTGCCTTGGCTCCTTGCTGGAGACTTTAATGCAACTCTCCACCCTGATGATAGAAAAGGAGGGGTCAGAAATGATGTTCCTGGATGTCGTCTTTTCAAGAATTTTTTTGACTACCATGGGCTAGTGGATTTAGGCTATAATGGCCCAAAATTTACTTGGAAGAGAGGCACTCTTCTTGTGAGACTCGATAGAGCCCTGGCCAACACCAGCTGGATCACCAATTTTTCTCATGCTGATATTTTCCATCTTGCCAAGATAAGATCTGACCATAGACCCTTGCTAATTAATATGGGTCTCAATTATTTTCAATCACGCAGAAATCCCTCTTTCAGATTCCTGGCACCATGGTTGACTCACCCTGAATTTGGGAACTTAGTCAATAATAGTTGGTCTAACAATAGCAGCCTCTCTGCTAATATTGCTTCCTTCTCGGCTCAAGCCCATAACTGGAATAAACACTCTTTTGGTTGTATTGAGCGTCGAAAATGTAAAATCAGAGCTCATATTTCTGGCATTCAAAAATCTCTTAAGAATTGCCCTTTATCTCCTTATCTTATTGATCTTGAGCAAACTTTAAGAGAGGAGTATGAGGATGCTTGTCTCCAAGAGGAACTTCTTTGGGCACAGAAAGCTCGATGTGATTGGCTTCAATATGGGGATCGTAATACGTCGTATTTTCACAAAAAAGTTCTCATCTGTTCCAGAAAAAATAGATGTGTGGCTCTTCGTACAGAAGATGGCAATTGGGAGGAAGATGAACTAAAATTGGCCACTATGGCTAGAAACTACTTCATTAATCTATTCTCATTAGATAATGGAAGCTTCGTTCCTTATCCCATCATAGGTGCGTTTCCCTCCATAGATGAAATTTCTTTGAATATGCTTAATCGAGTTATCACTATTGATGAGACAAGGAAAGCTTTATTTGATATGAAGCCTCTCAAAGCCCCTGGTCCTGATGGTATTCTTGCTATATTTTTCCAACACCAATGGGATACTGTTGGAGACTCTATTTTCAATATGGTCAAATAGTTCTTTGAAGGGGGAGATAATTGCTCTGGTCCCCAAAGTTGAGAAACCTCAATACATGAAGGAATTTCGTCCTATTAGTCTTTGTAATGTCGCTTATAAGGTTGTAACTAAAATTCTAGCTAATAGACTAAAGGACATCATGCCAAATATTACTCTTCCCTTTCAGTCCAGCTTTGTTAGAGGGAGAAGTATTATAGACAATATTATAGTTGCTCAAGAGGTTATCCACTCTATGAGAATCAAAAAAGGAAAACAGGGATGGATGGCTATCAAGGTTGATCTTGAAAAGGCTTTTGATAGACTTCGTTGGGATTTCCTTGAGGACACTTTGAAAGATGCTCGTTTGCCTAACAATCTTATTAGAATGATTATGATGTGTCTCTCTACATCTTCCTTGCAAGTGCTGCAGAATGGTGTAGCCACTGAAACATTTCATCCTGTGAGAGGCATTAGGCAAGGAGACCCGCTCTCTCCCTACATTTTTGTGTTATGCATGGAACGGCTCTCTCAAGCAATTGTTTCTGAGGTTAAAAAAGGTGCTTGGAAAACTATCAAATTGGGAAGGCAAGGTCCACCCCTTTCACACTTATTCTTTGCGGATGATCTTATCCTTTTTGGTAGTACTGATGACTCTCAGATCTCTATCATAAAGAAAGTTCTTCATGATTTTTGCCTCTCTTCTGGTCACCGAATTAGTCAAGCTAAAACTCGTGTCTACTTATCCAAAAATGTTAATCCTCAACAAGCAGTGGCCACCTGTGATAGATTGGGCTACCAACAAACTGAACATCTTGGGAAATATCTTGGAGTCCCTCTTCTTCATAGGAGGATTACCAAGGGAACATATAATTACATCATTGACAAAGTAAGACAAAAACTAGCAGGTTGGAAGGCTACAAATTTATCTCTTGCAGGTTGCTTAACCCTTGCCAAATCTGTTCTTACTACTGTGCCTTTTTATGCTATGCAAACTTCTATTATCCCCTACAGTTGTTGCAGGAAAATTGAAGCTCTTATTAGAAACTTTGTTTGGGGGAGCACAGATAATCATAAAGCTGTCAATTTGATTAGATGGGAAGAACTTTGCCAACCTATCAAGAATGGTGGAAGTGGTTTGAAAAATCTGGAAACTCAGAATCATGCTTTTATTTCTAAACTTGTGTTCCAACTTGTTGCATCACCTGATACATTTTGGGTCAAAGTTCTCCATGCTAAATATGGTTGGAAGGGTTTTAGGATATATTCCCCCAAGACAACCATTTGTTCACATCTCTGGCGATGTATTGCTAAGGTGTGGGATGAAACAATGTTGAGAATTGCATGGAATCCAGGCAATGGTAAGAGCAAAAAGTTTTGGGAGGACAATTGAGTTGGCGAACTTGGACCACTAAAAAATTTGGCCTTTGCTGATATTGATGATAATGAAGCCTCACGACCTATTAGTGGGTTTATAATGGACAATGGGACAAATCCAAGTTTGAACATCTCCTCCCTCCTGACATAGTCCAGCATATCACTAGTCTTAACATTGATAAATTCAGTCATGAACAAGCCTCTTGCTTCTGGACTTGTAAGTCTAATGGTGAATTCTCTGTTGCCTTTGCTTATCATGTCTATCAAGACACATCTTGGGATGAACAGAATTCTAAATGGGATTATATATGGAAATGGCCGGGAGCTCAAAGGATTCGTACCTTTTTGTGGCTTGCTACTAAAAATAAGCTACTTACCAACAAGGAACGAATGCGAAGACACATGACAAATAATCCTTTATGTGAAGTGTGTAAGAAGGATCTTGAAGACCTTGATCATGTCATCAGAAAATGTCCATTGGCTGCCTCGGTTTGGAGTCTTCTCTTGGCCAACAAGTACCTTCAAATTTTACCACTGCTCCTTTTGAAGAATGGTTCATAGCTAATCTCGACCGCAAACAGGTTGACAAAACTTGGAGGATCATCTTTGGCATTGTCTATTGGAAACTCTGGGAAGTCAGAAACAAACGAGTTTTCTCAGAGGAAACTTTCACTCTGGAAGAAATTGTTGTTGTAAGTACTGCTTTAGCTAACCACGCTATCAACTCCTCTAGAGTCCTCAATTTTTTTGATATGAGGACTTCTCACTGACCCTCTGTCTTTTCTGCTCTTTGGTCATTTTTGGTCCTCTTCTGTTATTCTCTATTTTGTGAATTGTGTAATGGAATTGTGCATATTCTTCAAAAAAAAAAATAGTGGATCTTAGGTTTAAAAATGTTCCTCATTTTTTAAATGTTTTTGTGACAAAAAAAAAAGGAAGAAAGGAATCTGGCCAAAGAAAAAAAGAAACGAATAGGAAAAGAAAAGTTGAGTTATATATTTTTTGAAAAAAAAACAGTATAACATACTATAAATATAAGTGAAATAAAGATAGATAAAAGTTTTTTAATGGTAACAAATCATGTGAAAAAAGCGTAATGTATAAAAATTTGATTCTGGTGCAGTTATAAAGTAACACGCGGTATGGGGAAAAGGACAGGTCACGGCCTAGTTAAAAAAATATTTTCTAACCAGATCCCTACTTAGAAATTTAATTGTATTTAAATATACTTGCATGAAAATTTTCAAGTGTGAAATATTGTTCTTATTAAGTCCTAACTTAATTTTTTCCCTGCCCGTAGTGTGCCTACAAAATAACTTTTTACCATTTCGTTTCCCAATTAAGAATAAACAAAAAAATGCTACATAACATCGATTCGAATAATACGTAGCACGATACAAAGATATAACAATTTTAAAAATTATAAGATACATGTGAGGAATATTTATATATAAATAATATTATTTATGTAATTATTTATATGCGTAATTAATAAATCAACTCATCAAAAAATGAATATTAAACATTTTAAAAATTATAGGATAAATGTTAAAATAAATCATAAATAAAATCATTATTCTTTCTTCTCGACAAAGAAACATCTTTTGAATTTAAAAAAAAATGTAGAAATACTACATTTTTTTAAATATTTATGAGATTTTTTTTATCTTACTTTAAAATTCCAAAAGGCCATTAGCATCCCCATATCATTGCATGCTAGCATGTCCATATGATGATTGTGATGATAATGATGTATATATGTGTGTAGAGGCATGTTGGCATGACATTGACATCATCACCATATGATTGCATAGTGAGAGATTGATGATAAGGTGATGATGAGATGATGATATGATAAAGGTTCCTATCGGTAAATCCTCTCCATGGGAGAGGCAGGCGGTAGAGGATAATATGATATGATGAAATATCCTTATCACTAAATCCTTTCCTTGGGAGAGCTAGGTGGTAGTGGATTTGGGGATGCACATTCCCTAAATCACCATTAATTAGTGATGGTCTAGGGGAAGGAGAGCCACGATCCGAGCTCTAGTGTAACCATTGGCCGGGTTGCATTAGAGTAAGGTGAGCTTGGTGATGTCCCGGAATTAGTCTTCACCGACTATTGGAAGAGAATCATCTATCAAAATGTTTTATGATGATGACAGCCCGTGGTTCTAGCCGTGTATGAGGAAGAACATACATACCATTCATTTTACATTGCATTCATGAGTTGCATGAGATATATGTATATATATGTGTGTGTGGTTGTCCCGGTTACTGAGACATTGTCTCACACCCCTCTTCCATGAACTAACCTTTCAGGTGACGGTTCTGGTACCAGTCTAGAGAGGACGTGGGAGTAGCTACGTTCATGGGAATAGTCTATGTAGTATTTGTATATTGGATTTGTATCTTGTGCCAAGTAGGATAGAAGGTTTTGTAATGAATGAATGGATATGGCTATGGATTGTATGGATGCATGTATGGTCATGTGTGGAAAAGAGGTTGCTTGTGGTATGTATGTTGTGTGTTTGTGTTATGTGTTGTGAAAGGTGTATTTGGGTCTAATTGGTGTGCTTTAGGGCCTGTAGCCCATTTGTCAAGTATGAGTTCTAAGGGGCCGAATCTCAGAGGAGTGGTCTTTTGGAGTGAAACCTCTTTGGACAAGTTAGTTTGGGGGTTTTGGTTTTGGACCTGTATGGATGGTCTCTGAGTAACCAGTTGCCTTTGGTGGCAATAAGAGGTGGTTAGTGGTGAATTTTGGTCAATAAGTGACCAAAATGGTTTCAGTGGTCCAAAATCTCCATATGGAGTTGGATTAAGGTGAAATGTGGTATCTATGGTTAGATTGGGACTAGATTGACTTGTAGGAGTTGGAATCAAGTCAATCGGATGTCAGAGTATAAAGTTATGCACATTGAAAGTTCGCCCGAGATGTTGGATTTTTTTGATATGAAACTAAAAGGTGGCACCGCGGCGCCAAGGTCCAGGCCGCGGCACCAGTGTAGGCCGAGACCAGGAAAAGCAGGGGAGGTCTGGAGCTGCGGCGATACTGTAGCTGCCGCGGCCCCAGCCCGATTTCTAGCATTTTTGAGTTCATTTCCGCTGTTCTAAGGATGCGAGAAGTTAATTTGAGTTGTTTGGATTGTGTTTGGTTGAGTTTTGAAGTTTTTGGTCAAGTCTGGAGGTGTCAAAAGGTAGGGTGTTACAGTTTGGTTGGTTTTTGAAGTTTTCAGTCAAGAGGTGTTTGAGAGTAATGTATTTCATTAAGCATTGTTATTACATGGCTCTATGCCAAAAGTAGCTTTTCTTGGTGCCTAATAGTTGGCGATTATAAGGGAAAAGACTAACAAAAATGAGGTAGAGGCTTTTGTTTTTGGTTTCAGAAATAACCACAAAGAAAATATCTAACTTTTGTTGGCAGTTGTTTATGGAATTGCCAACAAAAGTTTTAACAACTTTGTTTTAGAAAAGTTCAAGGCACGGATAAGTAAGCATAACTATTGATAAAAAAATCTGTTGGCTCATATTCCAACGTTCACACTTTAGCTTCTTCTTTTTTATTTTTTTTAATTTCTGGTAAACACATTTAGCACTATTTAAATAACATTGACACTAGGTTAAGTTCTATTTTTATTTCATTTTTCAAATCAAAGTCTTTAAATATATTTTGGCCAAAAGAAAGTCTTTAAATATATTTTTTGTAATAATTTCACATAAACACTTCTTATTTTTAGATGGGGAAATGACAGTTGGAAACCAAAAGTTTGAATTAAATGTAGTAAAGAATTTTGCATTTTTTTCAGTAGTAAATACATAACAAAGTAGTAGTAAATTTATAATGTTTAGTAATAAAAAAAACTATAAAATTCTTTACTATATTTAATTTAAATTTTTGGTCCCCAACTGTTATTTCCCCTTTTTATATTCACCATTTAGTATTAATTAATTGTTTTTATTCAATTATTTGATACTATCAGGTCATTTTCAATCTTTGTTAGACCTAAATGGGAATAGTTCTTTTAAGATTTTTTTTCAATTGATAAAATTTGACACTTGATCTTATTTAAGAAATATCAAATCCTTTTCCCTTGACTTAGTGACGATAAGTAAAATTAATTAATTTTGCAACCAGCATCCGTTCCTGCACATGCATGTTTATAGCTTTAAAATATAATAGATTAAATTATTATTTTAAACACATCATAGAGATAGAGATTAGAGTTTATCTTGAACTGTGAAAATCACATGCTAACATGTTGCCTGATGATGATCTTAGACAACATTTTAAATATATTTTTCTCTCTTTGTTTTAACAATTATTTGATTTCGATATTATTAGCTTATTCGAGTTTGAGCATCGTCTCATTCTAAATAGGGATAACTCTTATTGTATGTTCATCCATCTACAGTACTCAAACCTGAAATCTTAAGGAAAAACAAGTTACATACACATATCCAACATTCGTTAGTCATATGTTTTTCACTTTGTTTTTTTAAGTTTTATCACAAAATTCTTTCAATTATAGAGTAAAAAAAGTTGTTTTAATTTGATTTAAAATACTCAAAGGTTTAGGATAAAAAATGTTTTTATATTTCAGCATTCTATTGTTAAGATGATAAATGGTTTTATATTTTAGAACAAAAAATTGTTGGAGAACACAATTAATTTTTGACTATTTTTTCTTTTTAAAATGAAAAAATAATAATTATTTATATAAAGGCCCATTTGGTATGATTGTACAATAATTATTTCAATTATAAGGCCTGATTGTATATAAACTAATACAATATATTATGAACTTATACAATATAGTGCAAGCATAAAATTGTATAAACTTATATAATATTAACTTAATCATATATGCCTAAGGGGGTGAGATAAGGCCAAATTAGAAATGGGAGTTAAAACTCATTTCCAATTTCATCCTATCTCTATGAATTTTACATCAGTCTTTACTGAATTGTTCAATTTTTAACACAAATAATATTTCATAAATTTATATTGATTCACAAACTTGCAAATTCTTGGAACTTTTACCAATTTAGATTCCAAAATTTCATATTAAAAACTGGAAAGTGAATTGTAAATTTCTAATGAACAAATTGCGAATCTATGAATTCAACTTGCAAATTTCTAGAACTTTTACCATTTTAAATTTCAACTTTCCATATTAAAAATTAGGTGAGAGAGTTACAAATTTCAAATAAATAAGTTACGAATTCAAGAATTCAAGTTTAAGTTTCGAAATACGAAATCTTATACTATAAATGCAACCCCAATGTTGGCTAGTTCGAGCACCCTCATTGGCGACGGTGTGAGGGATGGAGAATGAAGATATTAGGGTATTTTTATAATCTTACCATTTTTTTTTATTTTTACTTTTTACTTTAGGACCGTTATTATATTTTTTTCAATTGTTGGTCCAAAATTATAATGGAGGAATATAGTTAAGGAATAATAAAGTGAATTAATTATAAAGAAAGACTTTAGTTGATAAAAAATGTTGAAATTTGAAATATTAAATAGTAAAATTTGGGGAATAATTAGTAAAATATCTTATTTTATAATAAATTTATTATTTTGATCTCAAAATACAATTCTCCAAATTATAATTAACAAACCTCTATGTTATTGTACATGGAGTCTTTTACTTTAAGAGAATGCATGTGATGATCATCACATTCAACGTCCTTTAGCATTAACTAGCAGCGTCTTACGAATATGTCTACTTATTTTATCATTTTGTAATTATAATTATAACGTTATTTTGGCACTAGCCGTACAGTTTTTGGCCTATAAACAGGGCAGGAGAGGCAGCTAGGTAGCAGATCACAAGCCATCTCTTTTGCTTCGAAAAGTTTCCCATTTAACACACTCCAAATATGGCAGCTGTCCGAAGATCTCCGTCTTTTCGAGGATCAAGTAATGTGATTTTGCCAGCACCAACTGAACCGCTTCCATTATCCAGATCCATGGGCGATGTATTGGATTTAGTTTACGAGTTATATGCCGTCAACACAACGGCCGACGAAGCCCTTGATGTGGAGGCTCTTTTCAGTGTCGTGTCCGACGTCATGGGAGCCTCACTTAGTGCTGCTGATCCAACCACTAACATATATATATTTATATATATCCATCGTGATCTGATCTTTTCCTCCATTTAATGACAAATAACTAAAAATTTATATGATTTCTTGTTTACAGCTTGATGGTAGGGAGAAGGACAGAACAATACTCTCCAATTTCAAGGCACCCATACATTTGCTCAAGAAAATTGCTTGTCAGGTTATTAATATTCTATTTTAAAGAATTTTATGACTCGAATATTGAATTTTTCTTTCACAACAATCCTATTGAATTTTTCTAATTATTACTTATTTTTCAAATCTTATTTTGGTTATAGATAAGGCACACGAGGCCTGATAAGGACTGCGTACACGCACACAACACAACAATGAACATACTCAAAGATCTGCAGGCTTATCCCTGCTATGCAAGAGCAGTGATAGCACTTGCAGCATTTGCTTTAGAATATGGGAATTTCTGGCACCTTTCCCAGGTTTCAAACGAAGACAACCTCGGAAAATCATTGGCTATGCTGAATCATGTTCATGCCTTGGACCAAACCAGAAGGGACATTGTTTCTGAATACAACTCTGTGGTGAGGAATGTTTTCTCGGCCGTCAATCTTATTGTTACCTTGGAGGGGATGTTGAAGCAAGGTTATGCCGTTGAGGACATCCCAACTCTGGAAAAGTTGTGCATCAATCCCCTGCCTTTATCTACTGGACTATCCTCACCATTGTCATTTCTGCCAGTTCTATTGATATCCTCTGGGGTTATTCGTAAGCGCTTCATATATATATATATATATATAATTCCTTCAATTCATAACAACTATATATTTCTTCTCCTTCCGGTAATATTGTGAAGCGTGCATGCCATTGCCATGTTTAATTAATTCAGACTAAGCTGTTCTCTGATCCAGGATTAGCAATTATGACTTATCCGATATTGGCAGAATGATTTTCTCTGTTCGTGGAACATTAAAGTCGCACAAGGAACGGATAATAATGGAGAAAGGTCATGCACGAGTTTTCCGCATAATAAAGGAGAAAGGTCATGCACGTGTTTTCCGCAATATACAAGTATATATATCTAGCCAAATTAATTGCTACTGATATATAAGGGGAAATTTGCCTTTTAATTTTTATTGCAGGAGAGAGAGATGAATATTTGGAACGTTGTAGGGTACTTCACACTGCTACAGGAATTACACAAGTTTTGAAATGTTTGTTATTCCCCAAACATGTTGTGGAGGCCCGTGTGTTTTATGGCTCGACTAAAACAATGGTTAGAATTTATTGATTCAGTTTGGCATATTTGGTCTTTCCTGCTTATGCATTAGGGGTGTGTATGTTAATCATTAGGGTTCCTTTTTTTGTTTTTTTAATAATCGTCCGGTATGCAGTCATCACTTTGAAATTTGACTAATTTGGATCAAGTTATAGTCAGTCCCCATTTGAGGAGATCAATCAAAGGCGTTTCTATATTCACAGGGTTTCAAACCCAAGCCATTGTGTGTGTGTGTGTATTTTTTTTCTTTTCTTTTTCAAATTGTTGTTGTTGTCGTCATCGTCATTGTGATCAATTTCCATAAAAACAGGTGAACATTGATCAAGATAAGTTTAAGAAGAAGTGTGTGCTGTTGTTCATTTCTGGACTGTCCGGCATTGATAAGGACATTGAGCATTTGGAAAGAATCAACCAAGGTTTGAACAAAGATCCAAGTTCTGAGAAAGGTGGAATCCGAAGAGAGGGCTTCATGATCTTGTGGGTTCCCATCATTCCAAATGAGGCGATTATACAAATTAAGGATGATGTCAAAGACAAGTTTGATGAAGTCAGTAAAAAAATGGTGAAGTGGGCATACATGATGGATTAGAACAGTTTGCAAGAAAGTGATGAGAGAGAAGTTGAAGTACATGAATAAGCCTATCGTCCCAGTGTTCAACCATCAAGGTAGAAAGACAAACAACAATGCATTGGCCATGTTATCTGCAAGTATAAACAAGTATACATATATATATCTAGCAAGATTAATTAGTACTGATATATATAAGGGCAAAATTGCCTATTAATTTTTATTACAGGAGAGCGAGATTAATATTTCGAATGTTGTTGGATACTTCAAACTCCTATAGGAATTATACAAATTTTGAAATGTTTGTTATTCGAAATTGTTATTGTTGTCGTCATCATTGTCATTGTGATCAATTTCCACAAAAACAGGTCAACATCGATCAGGATAAGTTTAGGAGAAAGAGTGTGTTATTGTTCATTTCTAAACTGTCTAGCATTGATCACAAGAATGAGCTTTTGAAAAGAATCAACCAAGGTCAGAAGAAAGATCCAAGTTCTAAGAAAGGTGGAGTCCAAAGAGAAGTTTTTATGACCTTGTGGATCCCCATTGTTCCAGATAAGGTGATAGAATATTTCAAGGAAAAGTTAGATGAAGTCAGTGCAAAAATTGTGGAGCGGGCATACATGATGGACTTTCTAAGATTCCCTTAGTTCGTAAGAAAGTGATCAGAGAGAAGTTGTGTAACACCCTACTCTAACACACCTCCAAACTTGACCAATTACTTCAAAAACTAACCAAACTAGACTAAAACATCTCGACTTTAACTCCCAAAACATTAGAGTGGAGGAAAAATGTAACACCCCACACTTAAACACCTTTAGACTTGACCTAAACCTTCATGATCCAACTAAGCATAACCCAAAGATCTCAAAACAACTTTCCAAAACTTCAAAGCAGCAGAAAAACACCTGAACAGGAAGAGGCCATGGCCTGCTATAGTGGCGCCGCGGCTCCAACCCTTCACAGATTTACTGATGCCCACTGTCTTGTTGGCACAGCGGCCTGGCTTTCTAGCGCCACAGCCCCAGCATCAGAACTTGTATCAGCAGTTTTCTTATTTGCTGGGCCAACTTCCAACATGCATAACTTCATGCTCCGATCCCCGATTGGCCTGATTCCAACTTCTACAAGTCACTCTTATCATTATCTAACCATGGACACCAAATTCACTCAAATCCAACTCTATTTGTAGATTCTGGACACCTAACACCATTTTGGCCACTTTTTGACTAAAACTCACAACCTATCACCTCTAATTGCCACCAAAGGCAAATGGACACCCAGAGACCCTTCACACAAGTCATATTTGGCTAAACCAACATGTCCAAGGAGGTTTTACCCCGAAGAAACCTTTCCTTCGAGAGTTGACTCCCTTGAACCCCAAAACTCTCATAGATGGCCCAAAACCACCTTTGGGCTCACATTCGACCATTCCAACATACAAATACCTAATTATACATTAAAGACCCATACTGGGGTCCACTATCAACATCACACATCATTACATCACATATAGATAGTACTCCCAGGACTCTTATCCAGGCAACCAAACTATATCATCTACTTGACACATAATTACATAAACTAAATTATAACCACTAAATACACTTGGAATTCCCGAGGACGGAAAGACCGTTAACTCCTTGATCCTTTCTGAATGAGCACCAGAGTCTTCACCTGAAAGGTTAGTTCATGGGAGAGGGGTGTGAGACATTGTCTCAGTAACCGGGGACAACCACACACATAAATATAATATCATCAATACCATTCACGTATGCAAATGATGCAGTGCAATGCCAATGTCATGAGATGCATGCCTCAATGCATATGTGCATGTCTCCCTCAACACGGCTTGAACCACAAGCTGGCGTCATCATACGATATTTCAATAAGTAATTCCCTTCCAACAGTTGGTGAAGACTGATTCTGCGACATCACCAAGCTCACCTCACACTAGTGTACCTGGCCAAATGTCACACTAATGATTGGACCATGGCTCTCCTTCCCCTGGATCACCACGAATTGATGGTGATTTAGGAAAGGTGCAGTCCACTGTCGCCTGGCTCTCCTATGGCCATAGGAGAGGATTTAGTGATTGGAATCTCATCCTATCACCAAATCATATCATCATCATATCATATCATATCATAGTCCACTGCCACCTGGCTCTCCCAAGGAGAGGATTTAGTGGCAGGGATCTTTTCATATCATCATATCTCATCTCATCTCCACCTCCTAATACACCACATCTCTCTATGCTCATGGAATGGTGATGTACGTGCCATACTAACATGCCTCGAATCACACACATATGTATATCATCATCACTATCATCATCATGGTCATGCTAGCATGCAATGGTATGAGAATGATGTTGAATCAAGTGTTTTAATGATTGCAAACCAACTTTCTAGAGCTTGGAGAGAAGATATCAAAGGTGCACAAATAATCTCAAGTGGAGAAATTCAAGAAAAATCAGCACAAGAATAGATGTAGAATCTACAGCAATGTTTAAATTGAGTAAAAGACATTGAATTGGTAAAAAGATACTTTAAAATTATAATTCTATGTTAATCCATAGAATATTTGAAAAACACCCACTAACAGACGAAGTTTGAAACATTTATACTGATATACTGTTTTGAAAATTCGAACTTTGGCTTTGGAAATTCGAATTTTATATTGAAAATGAACAAGTATAAAAAAAGCCTTCTCTAATAGATGAACTTTAACTTGAGAACTTTGAATTTTGATACTTGTCTGAAAAGAGCTTTCATTGACAGACGAACATTGGCTTTTGAAAATTCGAATTTCAGACAAAATACAACTTATGAAAAATGAAAAATTCATCTAAAGATATGTCAAAGTTCATCTGAAAACTGTGTTTGGAAAGAACATGAAAATGGCTCACTGACAGACGAACTTTGAACATGAAAATTTGAATTTCAGAAACAAAGCTTGCGATTATAATGATATGTTGACATACGAATGATAGTATTCAGAAATTCAAACTTTGTATTAAGTCTGAAAAGAGGCCTCTCTGATAGATGAACTTTACATTTTGAAAATTTGAATTTCGAATAAATGAACTATTGTGCCCTATTGAACTGTCCACTAACAGATGAATTTTGAGTATCAAAATTCGAATTTCGAAGGCACTGTAGTAAAATAGAACAACTGTTCATACTTTCCAAAAGAACTTTAAACATGAAAATTCGTATGTTCCAACATAGAAACATTTTTTAAAGATCAAAATTTGAGCTTTGCTTCATGAACAGACGAACTTCAAAAGTCCAATGTTGAAGTCTTTAGCTTTCGGTCTCTAAGAAATTTGTCTGATGACCAATCGAAATTCGAACTTTGAGTGTCAGGAGCATTAAATGCGGTTGGTGAATGGATAGTTTTTCAGAGTAACCATTGGGTAACTTCTCCAATGCACAGATTTTGTCTCTAACGTATAGTTAAGACCTAAATCTATAAATATAATATTATTTGACGTTGTGGGTAACGATTTTAACTTTGTATATACTGAAACTCTGCCAAATCATCTACTCAAAGTCTCTTACTCTCACATACTTCAATATTTGTACTCCAACTTTCATATACACTCTGATTAAGAGAGTTTATTCATTGTAAATAATCTTATTTTCATCTGGAAGAAAGATTTTCTTATGAGGGGATATCACAAGGGATTGGGGAAGCACTTAGGTAGAGTGCAAAGAGAGAGAAAGTATGAGCTCTAAAAACAGAGCATCAACGTTGTACTTTGGCATTTGCAAGAAGCCCACTGAATTCTTGCAAGATAGTGGAAAATCTCAAGTGGTGACTTGGGGACTGGACGTAGGTCAAAATTGAGAGACCGAACCAGGATAAACATCTATGTCTTCCCTTCTCTATTACTACTTTTACTAATTCTTCATTTATACTTTGTTTCACTGTCATATTTGCTTTCCTCGCTATCTTAAAGTTTTACAGAAAATTTTAATCTTCCCAATTCACCCCCTTCTTGGGAAGTCAACATATCTAACAAATGCCACAATCACGTATGCACATATACAAAATCATGCTCATCATCATCATAGACTCATATCATATCACATCAACCTATGTACATTATCATCATATACTATATCATCTAGCCATGTGCATACCACGATATATAGGAAAAGCCATACATATACACATAATGATATCGTGGTATGAATGGAGACATGCATATATATATATATATCAACATATAACACAAATACAAACATCCGGTTACCTCAAGTTGTCAGCACCACACACACATGGGCTTAGGCAAGCCTCTAGAGCACCCCCAATCAAGAACTATAAGCCTCCGATTAGCCAATCTACCATTACAACAATATAATACCTCAATTAACATAACATACCACTTGATCAAAAACCACAATTCAATCATTTAGGCCTAACCCAAGGTTCCAACCCCATATCCATACATCATTAAGCTCTGAGGAATCATTCAAACATCAATCAAACCCATACAATTCGGAATTCCAAGAGCTTTAACCAAAAACACCCTTGGGTTAAGCTCAAATCATGCATAATCCCTTCAAAACTCATACCCAAGCAACATACATGCCAAATAACACTCGTTTAACCCCATTTGATCCATTTCAATTGGTGGGATTCTACTAAAATCAAGGATCCCAACTTATACCTGCAAAATCCCAAGTTTAAACTGAAGAAAATGGAGAGGGAGGAGCAGGGATCACTCACTAACCAAGATCCAAGCTCTTAGACACCGGAAAACACTCCTATTTGCCAAAAAACTCGAACCCTAGCAGAGCTCACCGCGTCTTCTCCGTCACTCCATCCTTTTCTTTCTTTTCTTTTCGTTAGAAATGATTCTGATTTAAACCAGTTTCTTGACTCTTGCCACGGCTCCAGATAAATCCGCCGTGGTGCCACAAGTTTTAGCTGGGAAAATGCCACTGGAATTGGCTATCGCTACGGTGTGGAGCTCATTTTTTCTCCGCTTGAATCTTCCTCCATCCTATTTCCTTCGGTCCTGCACACAATGCCAAATACAAGCATCATGAGGGGCGTTACAAAAAAACACCAAAAGGGCACCATAATAGGTTAGGGTTGCGGCCTGCTATAGTACTGCTGTGGCCTCAATTAGGCAGTAGTGCTTGGCGCCATGATGCCAGTATCAATTCCTGTATTAGCAATTTGGTAATTTTTTAGTGAATTTCCGACACACATAATTTCATGCTCCGACCTCTGATTCACCTAATTCCAACTCCTACAAGTCAATCTTGTCCCACTCTATCCACAAACTCTGGTTTCACCCAATTCAGTCTCTATTTGGAGATTTTGGACACTCGACATTATTTTGGCTACCTTTTGACCAAAACTCAACATAAACTTCTCCTAATTGCCGGCAAAGGCAATTTAACCATTATGAATCATTCACACAGGTACTAATCGACCCAACCAAATTGTTCAAAGATGTTTCACCTTAAAGGAACTACTCTTCTAAGATTTGACCCCCCTTGAACCCCAAATTCACATAATGGGCTATATGCCTAAAACTCACATGCTTGGGCCAAAATCCCCTTGGGGCTCACACTATCATTTTGACACACAAACACCTATTTCAATGACAAGGGCCTATGCCAGGGTCAATATCCTCATCACACATACACACCAATCCTTAAACATACATATCACCATCCATATCATTCCATATTAATCGGCATCAATATCATACATCCATAATCATCAGTATATTATTACAATCATTATAATCCTTATACTATAACACCTTACCTTCAAACACTTCCAGACTCGACCAAAAACTTCAAAATCCAACCAAACGCAACCCAAACAACTCAAAACAGCTTCCTAAAACTTCAAAACAGTGGAAACGAACCAAACAACACCAAAAACTGGGCTGGGGTAGCGGCTGCTAGGGTATCGCCGTGGCTTTAGCCTCCCCTATATTGTATATTTTGCTGCCTCCACTGGCACCACGACCTGGACCCTCACGCAGCGGCGCCACCTTCTGGTTTTCATACCAACAAAACTCAACATCCTAGGGCGAACTTCCGATACGCATAATTTTATGCTCCGACTTCCGATTGACCTGATTCCAACTCCTTCAAATCAATCTATTCTCAATCTATCCATAGACACCATTGTCACCTCAATCCAACTTTGTATGGATATTTTGGACCTCTGACACTGTTTTGGCCACTTATTGACCAAAACTTATCACTAAACACCTCCAATTGCCACCAAAGGCAAATGATCATTTCAAGATCATTCATACAGGTCCAAACCCAAACCAACTTGTCCAAAGAGGTTTCACATCAAAGGAACCACTCCTCTAAGATTTGATCCTTTTGAACCGCAACTAGACAAAACGGGCTACAGGCCCTAAAACACACATACCAGGCCCAAAAACATCTTTCATCATACATAACACATACAACATATTTTCACATATATAACCATACATACATTCATCCATAACAATCTTTACAATGTCATACATTCATACAAAACCTACTTGGCACAAGTTGTATATCCAAATTACACATAAACGGCATAGACCTAGTATTCCCACGTCCACTGCTACTCCCTCAAATTCTTAGGACTAGTGTCAGAACCGTGACCTGAAAGGTTAGTTCATGGAAGAGGGGTATAAGACAATGTCTCAGTAACTAGGAACAACCACGCACACATATATATACATATATCTCATATAACTCATGAATGTAATTTGAAATGAATGGAATGTATGTCTCCGTCGTACACAACTAAAATCATGGGCTATCATCATAACATGACATTTCATATAGGTAATTCCCTTCCAACAGTCGGTGAAGACTGATTCTGGGACATCACCAAGCTCACCTCCCATTAGTGCACCTGGCCAAAGATAACACTAATGTTCAGACCATGGCTCTCCCTCCCCTTTCCCACCATGAAATCGCAGTGATTTAGGGAAGGTACAGTCTACTGTGCGCATTTCCCCTCCTAGCCATAGGAGGTGATTTAGCTGTAGGGATCCTATCCTTATCCTCCCTAACATATTTCATCATATATCATATCGTCATCACCACCTAATCCACCATATATCACAATCTCACAATATCATGTGGTGATGCTCATGTATCATCATATAATTATCATCATCATATCACAATGTCATGTATGCATCATGTTATGTCATGTCAATATCATCATCTCTAAGCATCATCATAATCATCATAGTTATCATAATCATCATCTAGTTGTATGCATATTACGATATATATAGAAAACAGTACACACATACACATCTATATCGTGGTATGAAAGAAACATGCATATATACACAAATATATGTACTATCATACCATACAAACAATACAATACAAACAAACACCCGGTTACCTCAAGTGTCAATACCACACACGCGGATTCCACGAATTTCTTGAGTTGTCCAACACACTTGAACCCCTTTCAAGTTACCCAACAACCTTCATAATATCACAATTCTCCAATTAACCATATATATCAAACATCACAATTCAACCAATTTAGCCTAACACAAGGTTCCAACACCCCTTTCATGCATCAATAGGCTCTTAGGGACCATTTAAACACCAAATAATCTCATACACTTCAGATTCCCAAGAGCCCTAACCGAAAACAACCTAGGGTTAAGCTTAAATAATGCATAAACCCTTCAAAACTCATATCGAAGCAACAAGAACACTAAAACACATTTCCTTAACCCTATTTCATCCATTTCAATTGGTGGATTTTGGCCAGAACCGAAGATCCAAACTTATAATTGAAAAAACCCAAGTTTCAACTAAAGAAAATAGAGAGGGAGGAGTAGAAATCACTTACCAACTTGAATCCAAGCTTCCAAGGTCCAAAAATCACCCCTAGATACCGGAAATCTTGAAACCTAGCAGAGCTCCCTTTTTTCTCCTCCGTTTCTTTCTTTTTGTTCATCTAAAATGATTTCGATTTAAACAAGATACTCGACTCTTGTCGCGGATCCACCAACTTTCAGCCAGAAAAAGCCATTGGACACACTTCTCACCATGGTGTGGAGCTTTTTCAGACTCTATTTGAACTTTCCTCCGTCCTGTTTTCCTCCAATCTTGCACATGATGCCAAAACAAAGTCATGAGGGGCGTTACACATACCAATCTAAACATACTATCCTACTTGGCACAATGTACATATAGACATTACACATACTATCGTGACTTGAATATTCCTATGTCCAAGACATTACTCCTTTGTTTTCTCCGGACTAGTGCCATAACCTTAACCTGAAATGTTAGTTCATGGAAAAGGGGTGTGAGACAAAGTCTCAGTAATCAGGGACAATCATTAGCAACATATAATAACTCACACAATAATGCACATGGTGTAACAATACAAATGAATGGTATACATGTTTTCCCTCATATTCGACTAGAACCATGAGTTGTCATCATCATAAGACATTTCAAATAGATGATTCCCTTCCAACAGTTGGTGACGACTAATTTTGGAACATCATTAAGCTTACCTTACACTAACCAACCAGGGCAAAGGTTACACTAGTGCTCAGACCATGACTTTCCTTCTCCTGGACCACCGTGAAATGGTGGTGATTTAGGGAAGGTACAGCCCCAAATCCACTGTCCCCATCTGTCCTGGCTATATGAGAGAATTTAGTGACCTTGATGTTTCATCACATCATCTTATCCACTGCCACTTGGCTCTCCCAAGGAGAGAATTTAGTGGCGGTGATCTTTATCATATCCTCATCATATATTATATCATTATATGCTCAACATCAATCACTCATTGTGCAATCACATGGGGATGATGTCAATGTCATGACACCATGCCTCGAACCACATATATATCATCACAATTATCACATGGACATGCTACAAAATCATAAATACATATCATACTTAAATATCCTATCTCATCTAGCCATGTACATGCCACGATATGTAGAAAAACCATACATATACATAATCAATATCATGGTATGAAAAGGGATATGCATATACATATAACTCAACATATATTCACATAAATCACAAACACCCAGTTACCTCAATTATCAATACCACACACAGATTCCATAAGCTTCTCAGATTGCCTACCATGACTTGTACTCCTCTGGTCAACCAAACAACCTCTACAATGTCATAACACCTTCAATTAACATATAGTGAAATTATCCAAATTTCACAATTCAATAATTTAGGCTTAACCCAAGGTTCCAATACCATTTTTATCCATTATTAAGCTCCTAAACATCATTCAAACACTAACTAACCACTCACATTTCAGATTCCCTATTTTCTCAACCGAAAATAAGCTAGGGTTGTGCTTAAACTATACATACTCCCTCTAAAACTCATACCCAAGCATCATTATTACTAAATCACACTTTATTAATCCCATTTCATTTATTTTAATTGATGGATTTTGACCAAAACTAAAAACCGAAATATATACCCGAAAATCCAACTCAAAAACTGAAGAAAAATGAAAAGTAAGCATAAATCACTTCTATCAACTTTGGGTGGTTAGAAGCTTTTGTCAAATACTCTCCATTTACTAAGAGGTTTGATCCATAATATCTAGGCCCAATAGACTCCGTTCACCAAGCTCAACCCAACACAATGGTAATCTGCATTTTCGGCCATCAATGCTTCATACGGAGCCATTTGCAAATTAAGTGGTAACTGTTGTTATAGGCAAATTTGAGCAACAACAGATATTGATCCCAATTGCCTTTATTCTTGTGAATACCGTATTTCATCCGGATCCCTTTAAAAAATAATGATAATAAATAATTTTTAATAACTATGAAAAATAAAAATTTTTAGATAAAATAAAATAATAAAAAATAATAATTTCTCCCAAAGATTACCATATCTTGAGGAGTTATGATTTTCTTATTTTTCATATTTTCTTTAAACTATAAAAGTAATAAAAATAAGAAAAAGAAAAAGAAAAATCAAGGATTGACATTTAATATCAAATTAATAAGGAAAAAAAATAAAGCAAATCAATCAATTTCAATGTGAATATCAAAGAAAAATAATAAAAGAGATTTTTGTGATTTTAGAGCATTAATTGAATAATTTGCTTTTTGGCACTATAAATAGAGGCAAGGTAAGAAGAGACGGGGGGGAGGAAAAGGAAGAAATTGGGTGAAAGAGAGAGGGTACATGAGGGTGGCTTGAGAGTAAAAAAAGTTGAGAGTGGGTGTTGGTTTTTTTCGATGAAGGTTAAGGTAGGAAGTTTCTTTTCTTCTTCTTCATTCCATCTCATTGTATTGTTGGGGTTTCTTATGGTTATAACCTTTTTAGAATATGATCTTATATCTTCCTCTCTTCTTGAATATTTCCATGGATCCTAAATTTGATGTTTTGAGAGGTCCATGGAACTACTCATTCATGCCAATGAACACCTCACAATAGATGGAAGTATGCTTGTGATGTATATGTTTTATTTTATTTTCTTTTCTTCAATTTGTTTCAAAGGACCCCGAAGTACGATATTTTGGTGAAATCCTATAGACAAATTACTCATATCCATGAATATTCTTAATAAAGATGGAAGTACATTCTCATCGATGATAGATAGATTTGTCCTATTTTTATAATATCATGATTTGTATTCCATAAGTCAGTGTATAACTACATGATTATGGTTATACTTGCCAAACATATTGGCTAAATTAGTGGAATGACACTTCGTGATATTTTTTCGAACTTAACCATTGTAATGAGTTCTTTGTTATTTTTTCTTCTCATTTTTTTCGTCTTTCCTTCCTTTCTTTTGTTTCTTTCTTTTTTTCTTTTCTTTTGTTTTTTTTTTATTTTTTTTCTTCCTTCTCATTTTTTTTTCTTGTTTTCTTTCTTCTTTCTTTTTTTTCTCCAACTTCTTTTCTTTCTTTCTTTCTTTGTTTTTTTTTCTTTTCTTTTCTTTCATTGTTTTGTTTTGTTTTTTTTCTTTTTTTCTTCTTTCTCTAAAAGTTATGACATTAGAAAATTACATTTTCTTTTTCAAGACTATAGAATTCAGTTGAAATACCTATCGTTCAAAGTTGTGGTAGAATACACATATAGCTTTAAAGGAGGTAACTTTTATGTGCTTTATAATAATGATAGTTTGATGATTAATTACATTATTCTTATTCCCTCATGCAATTATGATAATAAGATATTTTCTCATGAAATATATATTTTTAAAATTTTGCCTAGTGGGGTTTTTGGAACTTTCATGGATGTTTGGTTTAATAAATTTACCACGTGTCGTGATGTGCCTCCACTGGTATACTAATCAAATTATACGTTTTTTTATGAAAAATATTTTTTTAAAGATTTTCTTAAATTTGATAAAATTTTGAATTAAAATATTTCTTTAAATATAATTTTATAATATATTTTCAAGTTATTTGATGTGAGGTTTTTCAAAGCTTCCAAAGATATATAAACCAATTCGTGAGCACGTGGGATTTTGGGAATCTCCGTGAATTTATTCACAAGTAATAAATAAATAACTAAATTATTTATATATATATAATATGTATAATTCAATTTTTGAAAATAAAATATATATAATTTTTCTTAAAAAACACAAACCCAATGTCATGAGTTTTTACCTCTGAACTGCGTGGACTTTGATCTCTATGTTAAGATACGTAAGTCCTATACTCTTATTCTAGGTCAAGTCCGTCTTTATAAATAAGTCCATTTTATTTACTTATTTTTTATTTTTTTTCTTTATACGAGTTTTATAAAGGTAATTAAAATAATTTTAAAATCACATTGATTTTGTATGGGTGCTTATGAATGGGTGTTATAGGGTACCGTGCTTATGAATGGGTGTTATAGGGTACCTAACATCTTCCCCATAACACAATCGACTCCCGAACCCTTTATGTTTTATAGACCATTTTTAATTTTTTTAAAGGTTTTCCAAAATTCCTCTTTTAAAAATTTTGGTGGCGACTCTACAATATTTTAATTTTTGATTTTTGGAAAATTAAAAATCAAGTGCAACAATTTGGCGACTCCACTGGGGACTGTTTGAGAGTCAAGCCTCAATAAGTTGGTTCTACAAAATTTTGTGGCCTTAACTTTATCTTAATTACCTTTCCTTTTATTTATTTTCAATATTGTTTGTCTCATATGATTAGGATATATAATTTTATTTTAGTAATTTTTTTGTTACTATAACCTGCTTATTGTATATTGTTTTATATATTTCTCTTATTCTTATCCGCCTAGCAGATGAGGGTTGAGTAATTTGTAGGTCTCAGGTATGTATACTCTCTTCATACACTGAGCACTTACACATTTTCCTCACATATTTTGGGCCCTATACCCAGGTCTATGAGTACCTTAGGCTAGTGAAGTTTATAATGACTCCCCCATAGGGTTTTTGGAACCCTAGGAGGTTACTATGAAGACTTCATCCAAGCAATTATCCATTTTGTAAAGTTGGTTCTCTTAGAACTTTTGAGTTTGCAATGGATCAAACTTACTACTAGGGTCTTCACCTTTGTGGTGGGGGTAGCTTGCAGACCTTATTAGGATAATAAACTAACCCTGAAAACTGACACAATGATAGATAAACCCTAGTAACCGACCAATTAGCTAATACTCAATTTTCATAGGCCTAGATATCCCTATACCCTTGGGTCTAACCCATGATAGGACAAAAATGAGAGTATATTCTTCTTTTTCATAGCATATCATCATAAAAAAAAACATAGGAAAGGGCAATGCATTATGTGTTGAATCAAGAGCTTTGATGATTCCAAACCAGCATACAAGAGCTAGGATTGAAGATATCAAAGGAGTTCAAAGTGTTTCAAGTGAAGGATTTCTAAGTAATTGCTGCTAGATCTATTGTAGGATCTTTAGCTTTAGTTATGAGTGGGTAAAAGATTTTGATTTGAGGAAAAGATGTTTTTAAACCTTGATTTTATGTTAAATCTTAACTTATTTGAAAAATACCCACAAACAGACGAAGTTTGAAAGTTTAAACTGAACTGGCATGTTGGAAATTCGAACTTTGCCGTTGGAAATTCGAATTTCGAGCTAAAACTGAACAAGTCTGAAGAGATGTCTCTCTATCAGATGAATTTTCTTCTCTAAAATTTGAATTTTCATCTAAGTCTGAAAGAAGCCTTTTAGTGACAGACGAACTTCAGATCTTCAAAATTCGAATTTTAGATCAAATGCAATTTGAGAAAACCAAAGAAATTCGTCTGAAATAATGTTAAAGTTCATCTGAAATCAAGATGAAATTGAGTTTCAAAAACACTATCTGACAGACGAACTTTGGCTTTCCAACATTCAAATTTTCATATAAGTCTGAAAGAAGCTTCTTTGAAACAGACGAACTTTGAGTCTTCAAAATTCGAATTTTAGACAAAACACAACTTATGAAAATGGAAGAAATTCGTCTAAACAATGTTAAAGTTCATCTGAGATCAAGAATAATTTAAGTTTCAAAACTGCTTTCTGTCAGACGAACTTTAAACATTAAAATTTGAATTTCAGAAGCTAAGGTTGTAAGTATGTTGGAATGAAATGTTGACATACGAATGACAGAGTTTTGTAACTTCGAATGTTGAAGTTAGTCTGAAAAGAATCTCTCTGACAGACGAACTTCACTCCTTCAGAATTTGAATTTTGAAGAAAGTGAACTACTGTGCCTCTTTGAACGTTCTACAGACAGACGAATTTTGGGCTTCCAAAATTTGAATTTTGAAGGCACTGTAGAAAATTGAAAACACTGTTCACACTTAACAGAAAAAATTTCTTCTTGAAAATTCGTATGTCACACTGTGAAAATATTTTGTAAGTTTCAAAATTCGAATTTTATTTCATGAACAAACGAACTTCGTGCTGTAACGTTGGAAGCTTTAACCTTCGGTTCCTTCAAAATTCGTCTGTTGGCCAACCGAAATTCAAATTTCAGTATGTCAGAAGCATTAAATGCGGTTGGTTAACTGATAGTTTTTCAGAGTAACCATTGAATAACTTCCCCAACGGATAGATTTTGTCTCTAACGGACATTTGAGACCTAAATCTATAAATATAACATCATTTGAAGTTGTGGGTAACGAATCAAACTTGTATATACCGAATTTCTGTCAAATCTTCTTCTCAAAAGCTTTTTACCTCTCAACTTCAATATCTGTACTTTAACCTTCATATCTACTCTATTCAAGAGAGTTATATCTTTGTAAACAATCTACTCTTCATCTAGAAGATAGATTTACTTGTGAGGAGAAATCACAAGGGGATTGGAAAGCACATTGTAAGAGTGCTTAGAGAGATTGAGAAAGCTCCAGAAACAGAGCATACTCATTGTACTGTGGCATTAGCAAGAAGCCCATTGAATTCTTGCTGTATAATGAAAAATCTCAAGAGTTGTCTTGGAGATTGGACGTAGGTCAAGTAGATAGACCGAACCAGGATAAATTACTGAGTCTTCTTATCCTTATCTTTACTTTTCAGCTTGCTCTGTTTTATACGTTGCTTTCATTACACTGTTCTATCTTTACCCATTTCACTTTGTGCAGAAAAATTTCAATCTTCCCAATTCACCCCCCTCTTGGGAAGTCAGCCTTGCTAACATTATGGCCTTGCTACCAGAGTGTTTATCAACATCTTTGCATAACTTGGAACAACACAATAATGGTGTATGCATTAGTAGCCTAACCTTTGTCTATGGGTCCTCAACCCTAATAGACCATGATTACATTACATTCATCATTTTAGAAATATCTCACAAAGAGATAACCTCATTAAAATCATGGAATTTTTTTTTATAGTAAATTATAAGCCAAATGGACTCATTTTGATATTGGAGAGATTTTTTTCAAAAAGAAAAACTTTAGCGATGTATTCATTTTAAACTTTTCAGGAGTTAATGGTTTCCCTTCTCCTCTGGGTTAATTGGCCCTAGAAGAATTAGGAATTAGTTTTTTTCCTCAAGTCTCCCATACCAAAATTAGTTGCATTAAATAGAAATCAATCATTTTTTGATAAAAAATTAAAAAATACAACTTCTTCATGCATTTGAAGAAATTTTAACCTAAAAATTATCTAACGTTTAACTTGTTTACAATTTATTGAATTGTCCAACATTTTTGGAAAAAAAAACTTGGCACATAACGGAAACATGAATCAAGGCCACACCAGTAAAGTGTACAAAGGAAAGGGAATAAAGCTGATTGCAAAACTACAGCTAATTGAAAGCTTAATTCAGTTAAGTCATCTAATTAAAGGACATGTTAATGATGACTTTAAAAACAAGTATAGTACCATATTGGAATTATTGCTTGTAAAGATACAAAGCCATGCTTTGGTGGAATTAGGTCAATATTAGGATGCTTCGCTAAAATACTTTACATTCCCGAATTTTCAAATTACGCCAACCTTAGAGGAATATCATGCAATCCTCAGAATGCCCATGAATGAAAATACAGCAGTATATCACTATCTTGGGCAATTACCAGCTCAAGAAGCTATAGCAAAAATTTTAGGATACCCAAAAGAAGTACAAATGTCTTACCAGGACAAACTGAAGGAATTTCAAGAACTTGATTAGAAAATCATTTGAAGAAGTTGGTAGAAAACAAAGATTTGGTCACTTTCTATAACATCTTTACATTGTCTATTTATGGGGTAATTCTCTTTCCATCGACACCAAGCATAATTGATTTAGGCGCCATTAGTGTATTTCAGGCAATGGAGAATCATCGAATTAATCCAACATCTACAATATTAGGGGAGACATATTTGACTTTGACTCACTGCCATATGAAAGGGAATGGTAAAAGCATGTGTTACCTAGCAATGTTAGACATATGGATGTCCGGTCACCTCTTTGGTAAAGGACGTCACTTTCAAAGAAGGAATGAATTGTCAGAAAATCCATTTGACTCATTTAAGTGTTGACCATCAATTGATGAACTAACTCGTGATGATTGGATGATGATTTTTATTGAGCTAAATGAAGATGCCATCCTATGGAAGTTAGATTGGTGGTGGGATCAAAGAGTTATGTACTGTTGTGGTGACTTTCCAAACATACCTCTCATGGGACCTAGGGGATGTGTTAACTATAACCCCTCACTTGCATTAAGACAACTGGTATTCAAGCAACATGTGCCATCAAAGGAAGAAGTGCAAGAGATATATGTTCAACATAGATAGCCTAAAATGAAACCTTTAAGCCAGAAAATTAGAGAAACATGGCAAAAGGTTGTGTACAAAGGGAAAGCTGAATTTGGGTGGTGAGTGGTGAATCTAACTCCAGGATATACAATTTGGTTAAAGGATATGATAAATAGGTTAAATCCTGCTTATGCTCCCAAAAATCCTCTATTAGGGAATAATATGCGAGAAATTTATGAACACTTGACAAAGCGCTTGGAAGAAAGAGAGAATAAATTACAAGAGCTAGTAGATGTAAATTCCAAAAGTCAAGAGGAGTTGGACCAATTGCGAAAAGAATTCTCGAGCCAGACTAGTCAACTTGGTCAAAGAGAATTATGCACACAGGAAAGAACTTCAAGAAAATGGGCCACTTGAAGAATTATAGCAAGAGATCCATATGCTCATCCAACAATTAGAGGAAAAGATGGATGAGCTTACTTCAGTAAGAGAGAGTGCTGCCGAGACCACCCAAAACTTTATCAAGAAACTTAACCAGCAGATAGAAGCCGTGGAGAGCTAGAGGTCACTTTACTTAAAATGGACAGAGTAAGCGAAAGAATGGATGGAGCGATATAGAAAGTTGATCGTGCTTGCCAACTCCACAATTCCAGAATTTGTTGATGTATTTAGGCGTGCTGAAGCCATGACTTTACCTTCAAGTACTCCAATAGAGATCACCGAATTTTTCTATTAATGCAATCAAGTTATAGAAGAACTTAAGCATATAGCTAAGTTTTGATATTGTTACGACATTCAAATTATGAAGATTTATGATTTTTATTTATAAAGGAAACTTTTTTAGACTTTGAACAAGGATGGGATCCAATATCCTTCCATTTCAATTGTCAACTCTATGTCCCTTAGTAGAATAATAAGGTTCTCAAAGGGAATAGAAGGTGTTCGTGCCTAAAGACCCTTATGCCAACATGATGCTGGACAATTCACCAAGTAAAGAAAAAATAAAATAAATAAATAAAATCTAACTATTTATTATTTTGACTAGGTAAAACAACATTACATGTCCAAAGCAAGAGCAATCTAACCAAGCACCCCCAATGCATTCCTACAAGACACGTTTCTAAAATAGCCAAATGGGTTCGACTAATGAGAATGAACCTACTACCTTAGATGAACGAGTAATAGCTATGGAGGCTCAAATAGTAGAAATGAGTGAAATGATGAAATTTTTGACAACTGCTTGGAAAGAAAAAAGTAGTGATGATACTCCTCAAATAGAAAAGACAATTTCATCAAAGGATATCGAGAAGGAAGCTCAATCAATTCCAAAAGTAGATTCAATGCTGAATAAGTTGAAAGATTCCCATGATCAAGGAGCTTTTGAAATAGAATCCCCTGGTGAAGACCCTACATACACCTTCCAAATCCCTTCAATAGCGGCTAAAAATGACAAATGGAAGGAAGAATTAGAAGAGATGAAGGACCAATTGAACAGGGAACAGACGCATGGGGACCATTGGACTTGAAGGAACTTTGCTTGATTCCTTCAGTCACCATACCCAAGAAGTTCAAAGTCCCAAACTTTGATAAGTACAATGGTAGCAGTAACCCAATTTATCACTTGAAGGCTTATTGTACAAAAACGTCAATTCGGTCACAAGATGAAAATTTTTTTTTTTTATGTTCTTCCATGAGAGCTTAACTGGACCTGCCTTTGAGTGGTACATGTAGTTGGACATGGCTAAGATCCATAGTTGGAGGTATCTTATTGATGCCTTCATAAAACAGTACAAATTCAACATTGACACTGCTCCAACCAAGGAGGAGTTAAAGGCAATGAGTAAAAAAACTTCAGAGTCATTCAAGGAATATGTCCAAAGATAAAGGATGGTTGCATCACAAGTGTGACCTACTCTAACACAAGTGAGCTTTGCTCTTATTTTATACATACATTACAAGAACCTTTCTACCAGTATATGGTAGGTACACATGTCACAGAATTTGCTAATTTGATTAAAATTGGGTAAAGAATTGACTCTGAGGTACGTGATAGAAAGATTGTTGTTTCTCAAGCTGAAAGTAATACAAAAAGAAATCAAAATCCTAAGAAGAAAGAAGATGGTATGAATTATATCCAATCTACAAAACCATTTTCTATAGAACAATATACACCCCACCAAACAAGTGGAGAGAATCCAAGACAAGCTCATATTAAGATAATGCCTAGTAAACAAGGACAAGCTAGAGGGCAGAGAAATATGCAGCAAAGTGATAATCGTCCATGGCCCAATTTCGGCATAACAAATGCTAAACTCTATCACTAGCTTGCAGAGGCTCGATTGTTAGGCCCACGGTCTTATAGACAACCTCTTCCTCCATATCCTGCTTGGTACAATCCCAATACAAATTGCGAATGCCATATGGGCACTCAAGGACACTCAATAGAGGATTGTGTTACGTTCAAGAGGAATGTGTTGGACCTAATTAACTCCAATCATATACAGCTTCAAGGGAGTGAAAACTCTACTATCAACACTAATCCACTCCTTAACCATGAAAGGTGTATCAATGCTGTTGAAAGAGTGATTGGATTCTCCAAGGATCCTATAGATATCAAGGTCCCTATGAAGGAGCTTTATGCTTATTTAAAGATGTCAGGTTATTTGTCCCAAAATCCTAAGGGTGATGACAAAAAAGGACAGCACTATGGGTTGTTGTTTTGTGAATACCATGAGAAAATGACAGATCATGATATTAAAGGTTGCCTTCAATTCAAAAAAATAATTAGAAGAATGATGAGACTAGGGTTGTGTGTAATATCCCAAAATTTCACTGGATACTAAGTGATAAAGAGGACATACTTGATGATAATGTAAGAAGTACAAGAAATTTGAGAAAACGGACAGACACCATTTTGCATGAAATAGGGCAAAGAGATCATTTTTTTCCAGTTAGATGGAAAAATGACAAAATTATATTTTTGTTCCTAAAGAAATATAAAAATGACTTTCACGTCCCAAAAGTATTAAAATTTATGTGGAGAAAGAAATAGAAAAGCCTTGGGAAAAATTACACTAAATGACCTGAAAGTTTTAGAAATCATAATTTAACCCCAGGTCAAGGGTAATTTTGTAAATATACAAAAATTACTATCAAAATGAAGCCCTCAACGAGAGAAGTCTAATGGTATATGCCACTGAGGGTTGATGTTTAAGAATAAAGAAATAATCAGTGCTGAGTGTTCAAAAGTAATAGCAAACCGATAAAGTAAACTGTGAGCCCTACCGATGGTTAAAAAGAAATCAGGTCAGGATATAGGCCATACACAGATGTCATTTGGGATAGGATAATTATGGAAATATAAAAAAAAATAGAATAGTCCTTTAGCCCAAAAATGCTAAATTAGTATAAAGACGATTTTAACGATATGGTTAAAAAGTACCCGGATTGGGTATATCTGGATCAGAAAAATTTGAGTAATTTTTGGACACACTTCCCTCTCTCTCATGCATGATTTGATGCAGCCCAAAAGTCCCAAATATTTAATGATTTTTGGAGGAAAACTTCTTAAAGGAGATAAAAAGTAACTTTAGTCAATTAAGTGATTAAGGCACTTAATTAAATCACTTAACCACTTAAACCCTTCTCTTTCCTCGCCATTACACGTGTGAACCAGCAGTTGAAACAGAGCAAGAAAAAATGCAAGAAAAGGGAGGAAGAAGGAAGAGGAACGAAAGGAAAATTGAAGCATAAATTGGTAAGCTTCTATACTACCACCTTAAGCTTACTATCTATGGCTATCAAAGTATGTTTTATGGTTTACTTTGCTTCATTTCTATATTAGGGTTTGGGCCAAAATGTGATTTAGCAATAGGAATGAGTTTTGAATCACTAAACTTAGGAAAAAGCATAGACTAGATACGAGAAGCATGAATCCATGGATGGTTTGAAGTGATTTGAACGAAATCTTTTCCAATTTCTTAGGTCAGATTTCGGTCAGAATAGGGGGAGTATTTAGAGTTGGAATTTTATGATTTTGACCTCAAAAATGGATTTCCCATGGTCCAAAACCTTAGAACAAGTGTGTTGTACAAAGAAAGATCAAAGGAAAGCTAAGTGAAAAATTTGGGTTTTAGTGAGTAATGTCTTATGTAATTCCGAAAATTAGTGGCTAAATGAATTAAATGATAATATGATTAGGTTCAAGGAAGTGTTATAAGGCTCAAGAAGTGGCATACCAAGTTTGGAGAGCAAGGGAGCATTATAAGGTAATTGATTTCCCATACTAGCATTATGTTATCATGTTTATTTTTAATGTGCTTTATGCCTTGTCATATGATTGTAATGATATTTTGAGATGATTTATGTGTATTGGCTGCGTTGATTGAGGGGCATTGAGACCCCGAGATGTCCATTTTTCAAAACAAAACTCTGCCGAAAATTTTATGAATTCATATGACACAAATGTGTTAATGTATTCAAAATGTGTTATCTTGATGTTTTCATGCTTAATGTGATGATGTGATGGCATGTTGAGTGTTAACTACTGAGATTCCTTGAATCTCACCCTCTCAAATATTAACCATGAATAGGTAGCAACAATGGCAAGACCACCAAGGAAGATAAAGGAAAGGAGAAAGAATTTGGCCATTAACTTGATAATTCTAGCAATGGCCATGAGCTTTGACATTGTGTGTAAAATTTGTAAATGTGATGTTAAGTATGTTTCTTCAAGTTTCTATGATGCCTTAGGTCTTAGCTAAGGTATGGTATAGTATGAAAATGATGTATGCCCATGTAAATATTTTATGGTTTTTGTTTGGCAAAGTAGTAAGATATAAATGGTCATCTTGACCTATGTAGAGTAAATATGCCACTATTTAGACTTTTGATGTATAAAGTATGAATGATGCATATGGTTTAAAAGTAGACAGGAAAAGCTCTCCAATGGTCAAAAGATCACTCAGATTGGATTTGTGAGTAATATTTGGCTGATTTTTATATTTAATCCCAATTAAAATGATTATTTTGCAATTTTGGTATAAAATGTGAAAATTCACAGAGTTTTCTGTATAGATCAGTACTATTATTGCTCTAACTTATATTTTTCCCATGTGGACAAAGTTATAAGCTATCCATAGAGACTTGAATTACATGCATACGATTTTTATTGATTTAGTTATGATTTTTCAAAATTTAATCAAAATAAATAAATTCGATTAAGTGAATAGTGCCCAAATATTGAAAAAAATTATTATGGTATTTATTGTGACTCAAGATCCTATTACTATATAAATAAACTTTAGAATGATTAAATACATTGGAAATGAGCTCATAAGAGAGCTGTTACATTGTGGTAGTAGGTAGAACTAACAAAGGGATATGCATGGTAGAAAAAAGGCATATTGAACTTGTTGTCCAAAATCTCGCTACAAGGGAAAATATCGATATTGTCTCTTTTACGATTAATAAGTCACCACATTAGTCTAGTACCCCTCCAATGACTAATTTGAGGCAATCATCATTGACTATAAGCATGCCAACCCCTTTTACATATGAAAGGAATCAGGCTATGCCGTGGAGATATGATGCAATCATTGAAGGACCTTCAAATAAAAAAATTGTAGCAGAAACAAGTAAAGATGTGGCTGCCAATATAACAATCTGATCTGGAGTTACTTGAAATGGAAGGGTTTATCTCCCACAAGATATCAAAAAGGTGGAAAAACAAATAGAAGTAAGTGGTGAAGGATTGAAAGAGGCTAACCATAAAGAGACAGAAAACAAAAATGAGGAATTCTTACAAATCATGAAGTAAAGTGAGTATAGTGTAATTGATCAACTAAAAAAGATGCCAGCACGAATCTCACTTCTTTCTTTGATGTTATCTTCTGAACCACATCGTCAAGCTTTGCAAAAAGCCTTAAATAAGGCATATGTGCAATCTAGCATAACTCTTAAAAAGGTAGCCAGTGTCATGAGTGTTACATCCATTATCTCATTTTCAGAGGAAGAGATTGTAAAATCTGCTGCCTACCAATCCAAGGCCTTACATGTTACCTTGAAGTGCAAGGGGTTTGTAGTGGCTAGGGTGTTGATCGATGGAGAATCTGCTTTGAATGTTCTACTATTGACCATGTTCAAGCATCTATCACTAGAAGCTTTAGACATTGAAAGTAGTGATATGGTGGCTAGAGCATTTGATGGATCCCGTAAGGAGGTATTAGGCATTGCTTGGCTACCTTTGGAGATTGGACCAAGCCAGTTTATGGTAGATTTTAAACTCATGGACATAGACTCATCTTACACAATGCTACTTGGGAGACCAAGGATACATTCTGCTGGGGCCATGCCTTCTACCTTGCATAAAAAAGTTAAGTTTGTCCATGATGGGAGAATTGTTATAGTAAGAGGGGAAGAGGAGATTCTGGTGACAAGCCAGGCTCTTTTCCATACATAAAAGTTGTTGAGTAGGACAAAGGAATGGCATTTCAGAGCATAGAAGTAGAAAAGTCTGAGTGTAGTACTAAGAATATTAACTTTATTATAGCCAAGATAATGAAGAAAAATGTGTTTGAACAAGGCAAAGGGTTAGGTGCACAACTGCAAGGTATCAAATGCTCAATTAATATACTACAGAACCAAAATCGATAAAGGATAAGTTACAAGCCTTCTATAGAAGTACAGATGAAAGAGCAAGCTAGGTTGACTAAGGAAAAAGGAGCTGAAGAGCAAGAAATACCTCACATCACAAAAACATTCCCATCTTCTACTGAGGCTATCAACCAGTCAACAGTTGCAATGGTTTCTCATAGTATTAACAAAACTGATACCTGGATCTGAATCGATAGCTTAGGAGAAGAATTGGCAAATTGGGAATTTGAGAATGCTTCAAATATTATTACTTTAGAGTAACTTACTTTGATTATATTGTCCCTCTTTTTATCTTGTCACTTCATCTAATGCCCTTAGGAGTTAGATTTTAGGGCAAACTCTTATTTAAATAAAGATGATTATGTGAATAAAATTCAATTTTCTTTGCCATTTTTTTCTTATTTATTATTTATTTTCATCCTTTAGGAATTTGACTTCCTCAGAACTCTTGTCCAACGTGGAAGTTTCTGAGCCCCTAAACAACGATATATGTGTTGCCTTTCATATGCATAATATGAATCCGATGAGGGAGAACTAATTCAAATATATACAAGACTCCTAGATTTAGAAGAAAAAAGAATGTGTCCACACAAAGAAGTGATTGAGATGATAAATATGGGAACTAAAGAAGACAAAAAGAAGCTTAACATAGTTGATAATTTAGAAAGGGAGCAAATGATTGAACTTTTTAGGAGTATATGAACGCGTTTACGTGGTCTTATAGAGACATGTTTGGGCTTGATCCCAGGATCGCAGCTCATAGGATCCGTTTGTTCCCCTATATCAAGCCGAAAAAGCAGAAATTATCAACGGTGACTATAGAAATGTCTCTAATAATTTGAGAAGAGGTGATGGAGCAATTAGAAGCGGGTCTCGTAGAAGTAGCTAAGTACCCTAAATGGATAGCAAACATTGTTCTTGTCCCAAAGAAAGATGGAAAAATACGAATGTGTGTTGATTATCGAGATTTAAACAAGACTAGCCGAAAGGATGATTTTCCATTACCTCACATTGATGTCTTAATTGATAGTATGGCACGAAACCACCGATACCCGTTCATGGATGGGTATTCTGGGTACAACCAAATTCCCATGCATGAAGATGATAAAGAGAAAATCACTTTCACTACAAAGTGGGGAACTTATTGTTATCGAGTGATGCCCTTTGCTTTGAAGAACACTGGGGCAATATATCAATGAGCTATGGTGGCATTATTTAAGGAGATTGAGTATATGTTGATGATATGATAGCTAAGTCAATTGAAGGGGAAAGTCATGTCGCAGTCCTTAGAAAATTATTTGAAAGGTTGTGCAAATATAAGCTCAAAGTGAATCCTAATAAATGCATCTTCGGATCTCTTTCTAGAAAATTATTGGGATTCATTGTAAGCCAAAAAGGGATAGAAGTAGATTCTGATAAAGTAAGAGCAATTTGAGAAATGCAACCTCCTTAGACAGAAAAAGAAGTTTGAAGTTTCCTAGGACGGCTAAATTTATAGCTAGATTTTTGCAAACTTGACTGCAACTTGTGAGCCAATTTTCAAGCAGCTAAAGAAAAGCAACATAGAGAGATGGGATGATAATTATCAACAAGCATTTGACAAAATTAAGGAATATCTGCTAAATCCCCCAATTTTGGTTCCTCCTACACCTAGACGACCTTTGATTCTTTACTTGACAATACGCTTTGTGTAACACCTCATACTTAGACTCATTTCCCATGTATTAAACTATATTTAGGTCCATTAATACTTTATTAGAGACTTGATTACATAAAACAACTTAAACCAATTTATTTCATTTCGGGTACCATTCATTTGGTTAACTTCTTTTTACCCAGTGAATTTTGAAAATTCATAACTAAATCAAGAAAACTCATATTGATATGGTTCAAGTCTCTAAATATAGCTTAAAAGATTCTATACATGGAAAAAATGTTGAACATGGAAGTTACTTGGCCAACTTATACAGTAAGTTCGTATTATATGCACTGTAGCAATGGTCATTTTTGAAAATTTCTGATTCTAACCATAACTTTGAAAAATCACCATAAATCATACACAACTCCAAATTGAGTGATCTTTGTGTATATGGAAGCTACACATGTCTAGTTTTCATACATGTAAAACACTTATACATTGAACATATCGAGATATGTACAGTACTTCGAATTCCCAACCATGTTCAGAAAAGTCTCTGGCATTCTCCCAACTTTCCAAAATACTCACTCATATATACATAAATAGCCATAACTTGCCTTTATCTTACATGATACTCCATAAGAACTTAGAGGAACATATTAACATAGAAGCATAGCATGATCATGTCCCATAAGGTTTTACATAACCTCTCATATAATAGTATCAATCTAAGTATCATTATCTTGAATATTACTTTGCTTCTCCTTGCCTTTCCTTTCTTGGGTAATCTTGAACCTAAAATTGGTTAGACATTTGGAAAGGGGTGAGATTCAAAGAATCTCAGTAGTAACTACCATCATGCACACATATCATCATATATATTGCAAATATTCATCTCAAAACACATTAAGCATGCAATCAAATCATTTTGGCATAACAATTTTATAAAAATTTGGGCAGCACTTCCCCTTGTATTTGGACATATCCAGGGTCACATTACCCTTCAAACAATCCAACCAACAATGCCAAATCATCACAAGACAACATTCCAAATATTAAACACATCATTCAAACCGAGCAATATCAATGACAATACATAAGCATAGATAGGTGAGTTAACTATCTTTGAGCTTTCCACTAATCTCCAAACTTTGCAAACCCTTTCCTTAATCTTTTAACACTCCTTTGGATCCTATAGCATCATCAAATAATGCCATTGACCACTAATTATCCAATTTCATTCACAAAGTACTCACTTGAACTAAAATTTGCACTTTGTTATCCATCATGCATTCCTTGTATAACATACTTGTTCTAACCTATTTTGGACCCAAGGAATCCATTTTTGAGGTCAAAAACTTGAAAATTCCCTTCCTATAATGAACCCTAATAGGGAAAAAAATTATCATAAATTATAGAAAAATAACTAACCGATTAATTTTTAATCCAATGATATATTCTTGCATCTCATGGCCTATACAACCCTTTTCATGGCTTAGTTTTTCCATGCCTTCATTTTCTCTCTCTACTCTCTCTTTAGGTAAAAACTTTCAGCAAGAAAATAGAGGAAAAATAACCATTAAAATACCTCAAAATTGCTAGGAGACACAAGAAAAGGGTTGTAAGATAATACCTTGAAGTTTTGTGACAAATCTTGTGATTTTCTCTTCTTCCTTTTGCTCTCTCTCCCTCACGCCTACCTAGCTCCTTTCTCCACTGAACCAGCATTTCTTTTTCGTGGGGAAGATGAAATGGTGTGTTTTAAAATGATAATTATATAATATAATCACTTAATTAACTTTTATATCTATTTTCATTTACTTTTCTTTTAAAAATCTTTTTGAAAAATTTCACATGTGTCCATAAGATGATTTAGACGTGGCTCACCTTACTTTTTAGCCAAAAATTGCTTCAATAATTTTTATGGATCAAAATACCCTTTACCGATTGGGTATTTTTACCAAAATTATCATTAAATTGGTACAGGATTATCCAACCATTACTTTTGATCCAAAATCATTATCTAGACCCAAAATATATTTTATCAAAGTCTAATCATTCTCCTTGGATCAATACTGCCTTTTCTCTACAGTCTAAACTGGTTTTTATTGGGTAAAATATTAATATTAAATTCCAATCACCCAATAAATATGATTTTGACCTTAATAAATTTTATTCTATATTTCATTGGGTCTAACTCATTGAGAGCTTCACTTTGACTATAATTTTTCATATTTACAAAAATGCCCTTGACCCAGAACTAATTTATAATTTTTAAAACTTTCAGGTCATTAGGTGTAATTTACCCCAAAATTCATAAACTTTCCTTCAACTCCTCCCACGTCCACCTACTTGAATTTTTTTATTATTATTATTTTTTTTTCTTTTTCCCTTTTTCCTTTTTCTTTTCTTTTTTTTTCCAGGGGCAACATCGTCATTTTTTTATTTTTCCTTTCAACTGAGATAATTAACCTCTTTATCCTATTTCATACTAAATGATGTATATCCATTTTTGTAAATTCTTTATAGATTTTAAAATATTGAGCCTTGAATATCCATAAAAATTTCAGGATGTTACACTTTGGATCAATGCGAGCTATACTAGCACAACATGATGACTCTGGGTGAAAGGAACAGGCAATCTATTATCTGAGCAAGAAGTTTAATGATTATGAATCACGTTACCAGACAATTGAGCAAACTTGTTGTGGGCTAATATGGACTACAAGGAGATTAATGCAATATATGCTCTACTACACCAGCTGGTTAATCTCTAGAATGGATCAATTAAAGTATATATTCAAGAGTCCACATGTAGCTGGTAGAGTCTCTAAATGGCAAGTAATAGTGTTTAAGTATGACATAAAATTCATGACTCAAAATTCTATAAAAGGAAGAGTGCTTGCTGACTATTTAGCAGAAACCCCTTAGATGATTACCATCCGTTGGACTTTCAATTCCCTGATGAAGACATATGGGACATAAAAGAAAGTACAGAAGATGATAAATGGGAGATGTATTTTGATGGCACTGCTAACACATTTGGAAATGGGGTTGGAGCAATAATTGTGTCTCCAGAAGGGAAACAATTTTCGGTAGTTGTCAAGTTGGAATTTGATGGCACTAACAACATAGCGGAATATGAAACTTGTGTTAGTGGACTTCAAGCAACCATTGACCTTGGAGTAAGAAGTCTAGAAGTCTTTGGGGATCCAACTCTTATAATTTATCAAGTTAAGGGGGAATGGAGGACTAAGGATTCAAAACTGATTCCTTACCAAGAGCTTTTAACACAGTTGACTAAGCAATTCGAGGTTATTAGCTTTCATCAGATGACTCGAGATGAGAATCATTTTACCAATGCTTTAGCTACATTAGCAGCAATGATTCAACTTGACACTGGTGTCCATGTTCAGCCAATCCAAATTGAAACCAGAAGTTATCCAACGTATTGTTCAAATATTGAAGAGGAAAATGATGGTAAGCCATGGTTCTATGATATTGAGGCCTATATAGCAAATAGGACATACCCAATGGACACCACTGAAAATGATAAAAAGACCATTTGCCAATTGGCTATGAGCTTTTTTATCAGCAATGGTATTTTATGTAAGAGAAGTTCAATGGTACTTTATTACGTTGCATGGATGCAAAAAAAGTGCAAAAGATCATGACAAAAATTCATGAAGGCATATGTGGCACACATGCAAATGGTCGTATAATGGCTAAGCAAATCCAAAGATGTGGCTATTTTTGGCTAACAATGGAGAAGGATTGCATTAACTATGTTAAGAAATGCCATAAGTATCAAATATACTTAGACAAGATAAATGTCCCTTCATCCCCATTACATAATATGGTTTCCCCTTGGTTGTTCTCCATGTGGGCCATTGATGTTATTGGACCAATCAGTCCTAAAGCTTCCAATGGGCATCGTTTCATCCTTGTTGCCATTGATTATTTCACCAAATGGATTGAGGCTAATTCTTTCTCTAGCATTACCTAAAAGCATTCATTAAGTTCTTAAAAACAAATATCATTTGTCATTATGGACCACCTGAAAGAATCATCATGGATAATGCATCTAATTTAAATGAAGTAGCAGTCAAGGGCTTCTGTGAACAATTCAAGATCAAACATTGCAATTCAGCACCATATAGCCCACAAATGAATGGAGCAGTTTAAGCAGCAAATAAGAACATTAAGAAGATCATTGGTAAAATGACTATAGCTTACAAGGACTGGCATGAAATGCTTCCATATGCCTTACATGGTTAACGTACCACTGTACATACCTCAATAGGGGCAAACCCTTATTCCCTAGTATATGGGATGGAAGCTATCACACATATTGAAATAGAAATCCCATCTTTAAGAATATTGGCTGAAGCTGATTTAGAAGAAAATGAGTGGATATGAACTCAGTTTGAACAACTAAACATAACATGATTAAAGAAAGAAGACTAACGGCAATATGCCATGGGCAATTATACCAGAAAAGGATGGCAAGAGCCTTCAATAAGAAATTTTGACTGAGAGAATTTAAAGTTGGCGATTTGGTTCTAAAAAAGATCTTGCCAAATCAAGAACATAGCAGGGGCAAGTAGGCCCTAACTTATGAAGGTCCTTATGTTGTCAAGAATGCATTCTCTGGAGCTGTATTAATTCTGATTAAAATGGATGGTCAAGAATTACCGAGACCTATTAACGCAGATGTTGTTAAGAAATATTATGCCTAAAAGAGGCTAGAAGCTCCATTTGGAAAAGACTTACTTAATACTCATGAAATGCATATCTTTGGCAACATCCTTAGAGGGCATGCATAGAACCATTTGCAAAGGACGTTCCAGAGGAAGACTATTCATATATCTTTTTATACTCACATGATATCTTGACTATTGCCATTGTACTTCATCTTTTCAAAAAAATGCACTTTAGAGGTTTTTCCTTCTTTTCCTTTTCTTCTTCATCTCTTTAGAAATCTCCTTTTCCAAATAGCACATTTATCAATGCATTGATAAAGAGACAACATTTATTAAAACAATTGCTTAAAGTGATATATTTGATGTGGTCTACTCCAAATTAACTTTCACGATTTCAATACTATCGATGATTCATTTTGATGGCAAATTTTAAGGATGGATTATGTAGAATCAAGAGTAACATCTCCCTTGTATATCAAATGCTCGCTATACTACTGTCATCAAAATGCGCATTGCAATGGGGGTTCCTGGTTAGATGCTTTCTAAAAAGGGCACAACAATACTTCCTTTGGATTTTCTTCCTTTTCCAAAAACTAGTAAAATTAAGAAATCCTCATGCACAATTGGGAAAACAAAGCATAATCTCTACTCATGTACTCAGTTAACAGAGTGAACAAAATCTTACTCTTTTCATTGTATGCATTACATTCATTCCCTCTTAAATTGGGGCAGGAAAAGAACATGCTTCCAAATCAAAAGAGAAATTTCACATTTTTCACTCATCTTTTGAGACAAATAAAGAAAAGATATATTCGGCATTGCAAGCCTAGCATCATTTCTCATTTCACATGCCTTGCATAATATAATGGAATTAATGATACTAGGTACCTCTTTTTCAAAGCCCTGTAACGGCAGGCCCTCTCAAAGCCTAGTTCCAGCTACCCCTTTTATTCCAAAGCCTTGTAGCGGCAAGCCATTTTAAAGCCCAGTTCTAGCTGACCACTCTTTTTCAAAACTCTATAACGGCAGGCCCCTTAAAGCCCAGTTCCAACTGGCCCCTTTTTTTTAAAGCCTTGTAACGGCAGGCCCCTTAAAGCCCAATTCCGGCTGGCCCCTCTTTTTCAAAGCCCTGTAACGGTAGGACCTTCAAAGCCCAGTTCCAGCTGACCGCCTTAAAGCCCCGTAATGGCAGGCCCCTCAAAGCCTAGTTCTGGCTGGCCCCTCTTATTCAAAGCCCTGTAACGGCAGGCATCCACCAAAGTCCTATGAAAATAGGCTTTTTACTACAGTCAAAGTCCAATTTCAGTTAGTACCCAAAGCCTTGCAATGGCAGGCCTCCACTAAAGTCCTACAAAAATAGGCACTTCACTACTGCCAAAATCTAGTTTCGGTTGGCATCCAAAGCCCGATAACGGCAAGCCTCTATCAAAGTCCTATAAAAATAGGCACTTCACTATTGCCCAAGTCTAGTTTCGGCTGGCACCCAAAGCCCTATAATGATAGGTCTCCACCAAAGTCCTATAAAAATAGACACTTTACTACTGCTAAAGTCCAGTTTCAGCTGGCACCCAAAGCCCTATAATGGTAGGCATCCATAAAAGTCCTATGAAAATAGGTACTTCACTATCGCCAAAGTCCAGTCGTGGCTGGCACTAAGAGCCCTGTAATGGCAGGCCTCCACCAAAGTCCTATAACAATAGGTACTTCACTGCTGCCAAAGTCTAGTTTCAGCTGGCATCCAAACCCCTAGCTATATGTGTTTGATTGGTGTTTGAATAATTCCTAGGAGCTTAATGATGTATGAATGTGGGATTTGAACCTTAGGTTAGGCCTAAATGGTTGAATTATGGAATTTGGATTTATGGATTGTATGTTAATTGAGGTATTATGATGTTATTAAGGTTGTTTGGCTACTCGGAGAAGCCAAGTCATGGGATTGGTGTTCAAGAAAGCTTGTGGAACTTGTGCGCATGTGGTAGCGACAATTGAGGTAACCGGGTATTTGTATTGTATTATATATATTGTATGATATTATGTATATTTATGTATATATGCATGTTTCTTTCATACCATGATATAGATGTGTTTGTGTGTATGATTTTCTATATCATGGTATACACACAGCTAGATGATGATTATGATGACTATGATGATTATGATAATGATTAGAGATGATGATGTTGATGTGACATGACATGATGCATACATGACATTGTGATAATTGATGATGATGATTATATGATAATATAAGCATCACCACATGGCATTGTGAGATTGTGATATATAGTGGACTGAGTGGTGATGATGATACGATATGATATACGATGATATGATTATGATAATATATGACAAGGAAGGACAAGGATGGGTACTGTAGCGGTCATGGCCCCAACCCAATTTCTAGTGGTTTTAGGCTCTTTCTTCTGCTACTTGTCGTTTGGGAAGTATTTGTGAGTTGTATAGGCTATGTTTGGTTGGTTTTTGAAGGTTTTAGTCAAGTCAGGAGGTCTTTGGGAGTAGGTTGTTACAGTATGAGCTATAAGTGTGCTAATAGTATCTTGGTGCAGTGGGTTATATAAGCTTGAGTAACTGGGGTTATGCATCACCAATGTTTGATTCTCGTGTCAAAAGAGCGCATAACGACCCAAGAAAGAAAATGTCTTATATAAAAGTGAAGCACAAAATGTGCAGGGAAACTAAGAGAATCCCCGATGATTCCATTGCATTGGAATATGGGTCTTGATAAGGTGGAATTTTCTTGTTGCTTTGGGTGGGTATGCATTGTTCTATTCTTACTACCTATTTCTAAAACAATTAAAGACATATAAATAAGAATTGAGTTCCTCATTTATTTGGGCACACTGGAGATACTAGAAAATATTCAGTAATGTTAAAGACCCATGGGCTTAGGTAAAGTGATGGGAAATTCTGGATTCAGATCCAATTTGATAACCAAGAGGGTTAATCTTAAATAAAGAGAAAGAAAGGCAAGACTCCTAATGAGCGCAAATGGTTCATGCATGACCAATGGAAATGTCTTTTAACATTAAAATTTTCAATTCGCTTCACTAGCTATTTTCATTCACCATGTACTGGGTACTCACACATGCTATAGTTTATGACAAAATGGCTTGATGCCAAATCTTGAATGATCCTACGGTTCTTCGCTTTAGTGGCAAACATTCATATGGTGAAAAAGGAACAAAGTAAGGCCTCAAGTGACTCTTGTTCTTTAAAAACAATTTTGAATTGAATGGACTAAATTGGTAGGCATATAAGTTGATCATTAGTCAAGTTGGGGGGCAATCTAGTCGTCTCATTGTATTGCATGCATGGTAGCTTTAAATTCATGCTAAGGCTAAATCAAGTGGAGTCTAATGTCATCTTTGCATCACATGGATGGATAAAATATGTGCTCTTATCTTTACTTGTTCCTTATACGAGAACTTCAAAATCCACACATTTTCTCTTTCTCACCTAAGACACAAATAAAAAGGGGCAACTGTGAATACCATATTTCGTCCAGATCCCTCAAAAAAATAATTTTTTTAATAAATATGAAAAATAAAAAAAATTACATAAAATAAAATAATAAAAAATAATAATATATCCCAAAAATTGCCATATCTTGAGAAGTTATGATTTTCTCATTTTTCAGATTTTCATAAAACTACAAAAGTAATAAAAATAAGAAAAATAAACAGAAAAATCAAGGATTGAGATTTGATATCAAATTAATAAGGAAAAAAATAAAGCAAATCAATCAATCTTAGTGTGAATATCAAAGAAGAATAATAAAAGAGATTTTTGTGATTTTAGAGTATTAATTGAATGATTTGCTTTTTGGTACTATAAATATACGCAAGGTGAGAAGAGATTGGAGAAAGAAAAGGAAGAAATTGAGTGAAAAAGAGAAGGTACGTGAGGGTGGCTTGAGAGTGAAAAAAGTTGAGAGTGGGTGTTGGTTTTTTTCGATGAAGGTTAAGGTAGGAAGTTTGTTTTCTTCTTCTTCATTCCATCCCATTACATTGTTGGGGTTTCTTATAGGTAGAACATTTTTAGAATATGATCTTATATCTTCCTCTCTTCTTGAATATTTTCATGGATCTTAAATTTGATGTTTTGAGAGGTTCATGGAACTACTCATTCATGCCAATGAACACTTCACGATAGATGGAGGTATACTTGTGATGTGTATGTTTTATTTTATTTTCTTTTCTTCAATTTGTTTCTAAGGACCCCGAAGTACGATATTTTGGTGAGATCCTATAAACAAATTACTCATTTCCATGAATATTCTTAATAAAGATGGAAGCATATTCTCATTGGTGATAGATAGATTTGTTCTATTTTTACAATATCATGATTTGTATTCCATAAGTCAAAGTGTATAACTACATGATTATGGCTATACTTGCCAAACACGTTGGCTAAATTAGTGGAATAACACTTCGTGATATTCTTTTAGACTTAAAAATTGTAATGAGTTCTTTGTTATTATTTCTTTCTTCACATTTTTTTGTCTTTCCTTCTTTTCTTTCTTCTGTGTTTTATTATTATTATTATTTTTTCTTTCTTCCTTCTCTTTTTTTTTTCTTTCTTCTTTCTTTTTTTTTCTCCAACTCGTTTTCTTTCTTTCTTTTTTTTCTTTTCTTTTCTTTCATTGTTTCGTTTTGTTTTTTCTTTTTTTTTTCCTTCTTTCTCTAAAAGTTATGATATTAGATAATTACATCTTCTCTTTCAAGACCATGGAATTCGGTTGAAATACCTATCCTTCAAAGTTATGGTAGAAGGCATATATTGCTTTAAAGGAGGTAACTTTTATGTGCTTTATAATAATGATAGTTTAGTGGTTGATTACATTATTCTTATTCCCTTATGCAATTATGATAATATGATATTTTCTCATGATATGTATATTTTAAAATTTTTTTCCTAGTAGGGGTTTTGGAACCCCTGTGAATGTATGGATTAATAAATTTATCACATATCGCGATATGCCTCCATTAGTATACTAATCAAATTATTCATTTTTTTTCTGGAAAATATTCTTTTAAAGATTTTCTTAAATTTGATAAAATTTTGAATAAAAATATTTCTTTAAATATAATTTTATAATATATTTTTAAGTTACTTTATGCAAGGTTTTTCAAAGCTTCCATAGGTATATAAACCAATTAGTGAGCACGTGGGATTTTGACAATCTCCGCGAATTTATTCACAAGTAATAAATAAATAACTAAATTATTTTTATATATATAATACGTATAATTCAATTTTTGAAAATAAAATATATATATATATATAATTTTTCTTAAAAAACACAAACCCATTATCATGAGTTTTTACCTCTGAAATATGTGAACTTTGATCCATATATTAGGATACGTAGGCCCTAGACTCTTATTCTATGTCAAGTCCATCTTTGTAAATAAATCTATTTTATTTTATTTTTTCTCTTCCTTATACGAGTTTTATAAAGGTAATTAAAATAATTTTAAGGCCACATTGGTTTTGTATAATTAGCTTAAGGTAACCGTTCTTATGAATGGATGTTATAGGGCGCCTAACACCTTCCCCATAACGCAATCGACTACCAAACTTTTTATGTTTTGTAGACCATTTTTTATTTTTTTAAAAGGTTTTTCAAAATTCCTCTTTTAAAAATTTTGGTGGCGACTCTACAATATTTTAATTTTTTATTTTTGGAAAATTAAAAATCGAGTGCGACAATTCTAGAGAACACTAGCCCGCAGCATGTCTTTCAGAGTTTGAATCGTCCTTTATGTCTGCCCAACAGATTGAGGATGATAAGTAGTACTGAAATTAAGCTTCGTTACCATGGCCTTTTGAAGAGACTTCCAAAACCTGGATGTAAAACGAGGTTCTCTGTCCGGCACAATATTCATTGGAATCCCATGTAACCTCGTGATCTCGTTTATGTACAATTTGGCTAACTTTTCCATTGAAATGGTCTCCCAAATCGAAAGAAAATAGACTGACTTCATCAATCTATCTATAATTACCCATACTGCATTGTGCACTAAAGAGGTCCTTGGTAATCCCATCATGAGATCCGTGGAGATGTTATCCCATTTCCATTCAGGAATTTCCAGAGGTTGCAACAAACTCGCTAGCAATTGGTGTTCAGTTTTCACCTTCTGACAAATTAGACATCTTGCCATATAATATGCAATGTCCTTTTTCATGCCTCGCCACTAGTATCCCCACTTCAAATCCTAGTACATTTTAGTGGTACCTGGGTGAATAGTATATATGCTCTTATGAGCTTCTTCCAAAATGATTTCATGGAATCCCGCAACATTTGGCACACAAATTCGACCACGGTACCTGAAGATACCATCTTCCAGTATATTGAAGTACTGGGTTCCTACCATTTTGATTTGTTCCCGAATGCCTAAATGATAGTTATCTCCCAATTGAGCATAGCAAAGCTTTCTCATCAAATCACTTGATACATTAAGAGATCTCATTACTAGTACTCCAGGGTGTACATTGATGGATAACTTCATATCTATCAAGCTTTCTAGCTACTATTGTTCCCTTATCATCATTGTGGCTATATGGATCGACTTTTTGCTTAGTGCATCCACCATATAGATGTTACCTCCATAATTTCAAAGCAAATATTATAGCTATTAGCTCAAGGTTGTGAGTAGGATAGGTCTCGTCATGAAGTTTCAACTGCCTTGAAGTATATGCCATGACTCTTCCTTATTGCATTAATATACACCCTAGACCCTTCTTAGAGGCATCCATGTAAACTTTGAATAGCTCGAATGGATTAGGGATAATCAACACTGGGGTAGATGTCAAACAAACCCTCAGTTCTTGAAATACTCTCTCACAACTGTCATCCCAAATGAAAGATCGATCCTTGTGGGTGAGTCTAGTCAAGAGCATAACAAGCTGAGTGAATCCCTTGATGAACCTCTAGTAACCAACCAATCCCAAAAAACTGCTAATTTTGGTTACTGATTGCGGTCTCACCCAATTCAGCACTGCTTTTATTTTACTGGGATCCACCGCTACTCCTTCCTCAGAAATCACAAGGCCTAAGAATCTCATCTCCCTTAGCCAAAACTCACATTTACTAAGTTTGGCATATAGTTGGTGATCCCGTAATATTTGAAGCACAATTCGTAGATGGAGTACATGCTCTTCTTCACTCTTGGAGTATATCAAAATATCATTGATGAATACCACCACAAACTTGTCTAGATATGGCTAAAATATCTTGTTCGTATAATCCATGAAAATTGCCAGAGCGTTGGTCAAACCAAAGGGCATGACAAGGATTTTTTAATGCTTATATTAAGTTTGAAAAGTTGTTTTAGGCATATCCTTAACATACACCCAAAGTTGAAAGTATCTTGACCTGAAATCAATTTTAGAGAAAACTGAGGCACCTGCTAATTGATCAATCAAATCATTAATCCGAGGCAAAGAATATTTGTTCTTAATTGTTACCCTATTTAATTGCCTATAATAGATACACAAGCTAAGACTACCATCCTTCTTCTTAATGAATAATACTAGAGCTCCCTAAGGTGAGATACTTGATTTAATAAAACCCCCTTTTCAACCAATCTCTACCATCCTTTTTGAGTTCTTTTAATTCAAATGGTGCCATTTGATATGGAGCCTTAGAAATAGGACTTGTCTCAAGCACCAAATTGATGGAAAACTCTAGCACTTGTGGTGATGGCAAGTCGGTGATCTCCTCTGAAAACATATCAGGATATTCACATAAAATTGGATACCTTTCTATACCTTCTTTTTCCTTCATGTTAACAGAGAAGAAAACCAGGAACCTTTAATATCCTTTCTACAAGTATCTGTTGACTTGGGCAAAGGATTGACAAACATTTTCATCCCTTTCAACACTAGGGATATTAATCGGCAATGACACAATCTTCTAAGCGCATTCAAGAATCGCACTGTTTGCCTTCAACCAAAACATCCTAATTGTCACATTAATCTCTTACAATGGTAGACAGATTAGATCTAGTGTAGTGCTCCGATGTTCAAAATGAATCACACAATTTAAACAAGCTTGAGCAATTCTTAATGAAACTCCCATGGGTATGGAAATTGACAATTCAAAAATTAACTTCATTGCCACAATACCCAATTTTCAAGTACAATCAAAAGATATAAAATAATGCTGTAACACCTTTATTTAGGATCATTTCCCATGTATTAGATCTCATTAGAGTCCAATTTCACTTAACTAGAAGCTTGAATCACATATAATATTATAATAAAATTTTCTAAAAATTCAGGTACTATTCATTTATTCAAATTTCTTTTTCTGACTAAATTTTGGAAAATCATAACTAATTCAATACAAATCATATGAAAGTAATTCAAGTCTTTAAAGATAGCTTTAAATATTATCTACATGGAAAAAATATCAAATAGAGCAATTACTTGGCCAATTTGTACAGTAAATTTTGTGAATTTTCACTGTTAATATGGTCAATTTAAGAAAATCCAGTTTTCTGGGCTAAATTTGAAAATTCACTATAACCCATAGACTCATCCAATTTGAGTGTTATTTTGAAAATTTTAAAGCCTTTTCTGTCTACTTTCTAACAATATATAACATTCATACTTTACATAAAAAAAAAGTCCAAGCAGTATCAGTTTCACTCTGTAGAGGTTAGAATGACCATTTGTATCCTAATACTTTACCATACAAAAGCTATAAAATATTTACATGGCCATATATCATCTTCATATCATACCATACTTTCACTAACTCCTAAAGCAACATAAAAGATTGAAGGAACATATTTAACATCACATTTAAAAATTTACACAAAAGCTCTAAATTCACGGCCATTGTGAGCAAAATCAAGTTAATGATCAATTGCTTTCTCCTTTCCTTTCTCTTCCTTGGAGGGCTTGCCATTGTTGCTACCTATGCATGGTTAATATGTGGGAGGATAAGATTCAAAGAATCTCAGTAGATAAATCTTATACATTCTATCATATTATCATATTAAGCATGAAAAGATCAAGAAAACATGGTTCATCACATAGGCACATTGGAAACATATACATTTTACAAAAATTTTGGCAGAGTTTCATTTTGGAAATTGGACATCCTAGGGTTACAAACCCCTCATACAACTCAGCCACATAGAAATATCACAAATCATCATTTCATAGATATGTCAGTGTCAAGTATCAAAGAAATAATAATGACAATGTGATGTTAGTAAAGGGAATTAACTACCTTGGTGAGTTCCTTAGCTTCCCACATTTGGTACACCACTTCTTGGGCCTTATAATACTTTATTGAACCCAGACATATCATCATTTAATCAATTCAGCCACTGATTTCAAGAGATACACAATACATTGCTCACTAAACCCTAACTTTTTCACTTAACTTTCCCTTGAGTTTTTCTTAAGTCCATCACTTGTACTTGACAAATTTGGACCTAAAGAATCCATTTTGGGGTCAAAAACTTGAAATTATAACTCTAAATAGGAACCCATTCTGGCTAAAAATCATGGTAAATGGATGAGTATTCTATCACTTTCCTTATGTTTCATGGTTTGTAAACTCATTTCGTTGCTTAATCCAATTTGCTGGAAAACCTAAGAGGATGGAGAAGAAAAACTAATCCATGAACCTTGCTCTAAATACTACACATAGCAAGTTTGAAGTAGTAGAAGACTTACCTAGAACTTGAGCCTTCAACTTTCCCTTGAGTTTTCTCTTCTCCTTCACTCTTTTCTCTCCTTTATTTCATGCATTTGCCAGCCCTCTGTTTGTTGCTGGTTCTCTCACGAAAGTGCAGGAGAAAGAAGTTGATTAAAGGACTTAATAATGTGGCTTAATGATACAACTAATCATGATTAACACTTAACCAACTTAAATTACTTTTTGGCCAAAAATTGTCAACTTTTTGGAGAAGTTTTCTCCAAAAATTGTGCTGCCCAAGCTGCCCAAAATTCACGCCCAATGAGAGTGTTTCAAGTGTCAAGTCTGCTCAATTTTTTCTAGTCTAAATATATCCTAAACTGAGTAATTTTGAACCGTACCGATAAAACTACTTTTTTATAGTAAATTAGCATTTTTGGGCTATAGGACTATTCCAATTTTATTTTTATATTTCTTTAATTATCTCGTATCAAATGATATCTATGTATGGCCCATGTCCTATCCCGGTTGTCTTTTAACCATTCGTGGGGCCCACAATTTACTTTATCGGTTTTAAGTTACTTTTGGACACTTGGCACTGGTTATTTTCTTATTCTTGAACATTAACCCTTAATGCCATATACCATTGAACTTCTCTTATTGAGGGTTTCGTTTTGACAGTAATTTTACATATATACAAAATTGCCCTTAACTTGGGTTTAAATTATAATTTTTAAAATTTTTGGGTCATTAGGTGTAATTTTCCCCAAGAGCTTTTCTATTTCTTCTTATGGTAATATTTAATAAATTTGGGCCATAGATGTCATTTTTATAATTCATTAGGGGCAAAAATATAATTTTTGCTCCTTTTTCCATCCAACCGGAAAAAATGATCTTCTTGCCCTATTTCACGCAAAATAATGTCTGTTTATTTTCGTAAATTTTTTATATATTTTATATTATTATTGACTATGTCCTCTCTCATTACTTAGTATCTAGTGAAATTTTGGGATATTTCAAATGCGATGCACCAGAAACAAATAATGCATGAATAGAAACACCATTCAATTTATGTTTACCTCTATTCAAGTTGGGTGTTGCATCTACTCCGTATATAGTTATTGCAAAAACTTGTCCGGGTATTGTTGGCCTTCTCATTGCATCATCACACCTTGGCTCATGACAATTCCATGAGATATGTCCCAGTCTCCCACAGTTCTAGCAAATCAAACATGGTTGATCACCATGCATGGTTTATCCTGCTACTACAACCAGATCTACTTCCTTTACTGACACCACCGGTAGGTCCTAAATGAGAAAAGGCTTGGATCATTGAATTCCTCTTTTCCTTCTCCGTTTCCCACATTTACCGGGATAAGGCACGCATCTTTGTAAATAGGTCCTCAAAGGACGTAAATTCTACCACTGATAACCGCTCCTTTATTTCTAGACGAGCTCCCTCAAACAAACATTAAGCTTTCCACTTGTCATCGAGATAATTTTTCAAGTAGGTGGAGTATTTGGCAAAGTCCAGGAATTGATCAATATAATCATCTGTTGACAAATTCCCCCGTTGAAAAGCTAGGAACTTGGCCTCATTTTACATCATTAGGGCTGGAGGGAAGTAATGAGCAAAGAATCTTTCTTTAAACTGTTTTCAAGTCATCGGAACATTCATGGATTCAACACTTTGGAGAACACTCCTCTACCAACGCTTAGCCTTCTTCTCAAGTTTATACACTACCAGTTCACCTTTTGGTTTAGAGGTGCAATCCATCACACTAAATATAGTCTCCAATTGATCGACCCATTCCTCAGCCAATGCATAGTCCATTATACCTTCGAAAATAGGGGGATTAAAATTTTAAAAGTCTTTCAATTGTAAGGAAATACTCCTTTTTTCAGCTCTTAGGGCTCTCTCAAGATCCACCTCATTCTCATCCTCATCATTTTCGGAGCTCAAGTCCATATACATGCTGGCCTCTTCATTCACATCACCATACTCTTGTTGGTTCATTTGTTCTTATAATCTATTCAATGCCTCTCCCTGTGTGTTCACTCGGTTACTTAAACTTATTAACATCTCATGCATTTGTCTCATCTTAATTTGGATACATTTATGATTTATAGTGTATGGGTGTTTTGGGCATATAGCCTATTATGTGAATTTGGGGTTAAAAGGTGTCAATTCTTAGAGAAATGGTTTCCTCGAGCTGAAACCTCCTTGAACAGGTTAGTTCTACCAATTGGGACCTGTGTGGATGGTCCATGGTTGCCAAATTGCCTTTGTGGCAATTGGAGGTGGTAAGTTATGAGTTTTGGCTAAAAGTTACCAAATTGTTATGGTTGTCTAAAATCTCTATACGGAGATGGATTAAGGTGAAACAGATGTCTATAATTAGATTGGGACAAGATTGACTTCTGGGAGTTGGAATAAGGTCAATCAGAGGTTGAAGCATAAAGAGGTGCGCATTGGAAGTTCGCCCAAAAATCAGAAAATTGCTTATATAAATGCTGATATGGGTGCCGCAGCACCATAAGCCAGGTTATGGTGCCAATCCTCTCTATTTCTAAAATTTCAAAACTCAGCAGCACTCAAGCCACGACAGTAATGTAATGGCCATGGCGTCATGTCCTAAATTTTCTATTCAACTTTATTTAGCCAGTTTTTCAAGGTTTTAAGTGATTGGTGGATGTTTGTTTTAGTAGAATGTTACAACCATCATCTCATACATACAAACCATTCAATAGCATATCGATAGCACATCATTATCAATATCATCACATATCATTTATCATCATCCATATCATACAAACATTATCATCACAGTCATCATTATCCTCATATAGAGTATAAACAACACTCCCATGAATACATAGAACAGGCGGAAAGACATGCTATCCTACTTGGCACAATTTATAACATAGACAATGACACAACTACCACTAACTTGAATATTCTTGATGTCAAAGAGACTATGAATCCTTTGTCTTCATCGGGCTAGTACCAGAGTCTCTACTTGAAATGTTAGTCATGGGGGTGTGAGACAAAGTCTCAGTAACTGAGAACACAGCACATGCAACAGATATCAATAATTCACATATATGCATATAGTGCAATGCAATGCAAAATGATATGGTTTGCATGTTCTCCCTCGTACACAGCTAGAACCACAAGCTAGTAACAACATAACAATACTCGATAGGTGTTTTCCTTCCAACAGTCGGTGAAGACTGATTTTGGCACATTACCAAGCTTACCTCATACTAATGCAACCTAGCCAAAGGTCATACTAGTGATTGGACCATGGTTCTCCTTCCCCTGGACCACCCAAATTGGTGATAATTTAAAAAAGATACATCCCCAAATTCATTGCCACCTGACTCTTCTGTCTATAGGAGAGTATTTAGTGATAGGCTTATTTCATTATATCACCATTCCATATCATATCATATCTCATTATCATCATATTACATGTCATCTTCATCTCAACATCCATCTCACAATATGCATCAAATGGTGATGATGTCAATGTCATGCTAACATGCCTCTAACAATATACAATCATGATTATAGTCATCATCATGGTCATGCTAGCATGCAATAATGTGGGGATACTACAAAAATCACATACACAACATCACACTCATCATCATCATATAAAAGTAACAAGATTAAGACTCATACCTCAAATAGCCCTATGCATACCATGATATGTAGAAGAAACTATACACATACTCAAATAATATTGTGGTATGAACAGGAATATGCATATATACATACATATATATATATATCAATATAACATACATATATTACAAACACCCAGTTACCTTAAGTTGCCGATACCACAACACTAGTTCTCGCAAGCCTTCAGACCACCAATAATGAATTGAACTCCTCTGATTGGTCAAACAACCACTACAATGATATAACATTCCCAATCAATATAATACTTATAACAACCAAAATCCACAATTTAGTCATTCAAGCTTAACCCATAGTTCCAACAACATAAATAAATGTCAATGAGCTCCCAATGATCACCCCAATCATAATTATTCACATACAATTTGAATTCCCAACTTCCTTAACCATTTTCAACCTAGGGTTTCCATCAAATCATGCATGATCCCTCTGAAACTCACACTCAAACTTCAATAACGCTAAACCACACTTCCATAATTTATTTACACACTTTTTAATTGGTAGAAAGTGTAACCAAATTGAAGCTTAACATATTCCCATGGATTCTAATTGATTTTCACGAAGAAAAGAGAGGAGGAGAGGTTAGGGATAACTTACCAACCAAGATTCAAGCCTCAAAGGTCTAAAAATCACTCTTCAAGGTCAAAGAAACAAAGCCCTAGCACAGCTCCCTCTTTCTCCCTCCAATTCTTTCTATTTCCATCAACTGAAACTCGTTTGATTTAAAGACATCCAACATCTGGCATCACAATAAGTGATAAGTTTACCATGACGTTGAGCCCTTCAGCCTGAAAGAATTGTCCAAGTTCTAGCCCACTCGCCGCAGCGGCTTTGCTTCTCACCACGGCGTGGAATGCTTTTTATCCCCTCTTTGTTCTTTATCCATCTAGGTTACTCCGGTCTTGCACATCATCAATTGTACTTCCCGTTAGCTTGAGACTTAGTCTAACATAGTATATTGAGGGTTATTACGATAAGGTTAGATCTCAAGCTAACTTTTAGAATTAGCTTTTAATTTTATTTGTTTTCCTTTTATATGTCTTATTTTTTACCATTTTCCTTTTATATGTTTAAAATTTTAAGATGATTAAGTAAAATTTAATTTAATTTTTTAGAAGAAAATATAATTTTACATGACTTATATGAGAATCTTACATTTTCATGGATTGTAATTATAATTTCTATAAATAAATTAGAAAAAGAGACTCGAGACTCCACTAGTACAAGTGTCAACATCTTTTTTTAGGCTAATTAATAAAGACAAATGAAAACATTTTTTGTTTGGTCATGACCTGATGTATCCCTTCAAAAAACTAATCATTTTTGGAGTACAGGGCAAAGAGTAGACTTCTCTCAGCTATATTGGCTCGATAAAAAACTAAATTGGTTATAATAATTGAATTTAAATTGCATGCATTTAGTGTTTAAAAATTAATTCATTTGATTACATTCCCAAAGGTCGAATTTGAGAATAGTTAAGATGGCACAATTCTTTACTAGTTGAATCAAGCACTTAGTGGTATCACTTTATTTCATGTTATAATCATATTTCATATTGTATACTAAATTTTGCATTTAATACTCACAACAATATTATCACATAAAAGAAATTTTAAATGAAGTTTATGATTTAACTTTATTTCATTTTATTAATTTATTAATTAGTGTATAAATGATCTACTAGATGAAAAATTCTCTAAATCATAATATGAATATAACATGTAAAAAATAAATGAAAAAATGAGGTAAATTTTTTTAAATTATATATAGCACATAAAAAAAGCAAAATGAAATTTACTACGGTCAGAAGTCATATTAAAAAAGCTGTAGACCCTAAAGTCCCCATTTTAATTATTTTTTAATAACAGTGGTAAGTTCTCTTTTTTAATTGGGCAAACTTGTTAGAATGAGTTAAGTGCCTCAATTTTTAATTAATTTATATCTGAGAGTGCAACTCGATCCACAAAATGTTCATAGTTAAAGTCATTATAGTGCTATTGGCAAAAGGAAAAAAAAATGCATTTAATGTTGGAAATTTGATAATGTACGGAAGCCAGATTAAATAATTTGAATCATTTTCTTTTTTTTTTAATAATAAAATTTATAACACAAGAGGAAAAGATTTTCATCGGTGGGGACCTTGATGGACATGTGGGGAAAGAGACAAGACAATATGTGGAAGCTCACGGCAATTTTAGTTTTGGAGAATTAAATGAGAAGGGGCATCATATTATTGATTTTTTAATGGCTTATAACCTCATGATTGTAAATACTTGTTTCAAGAAACGAGAGGAGCATGTAGTCATATATAAGAGTGGAGCCCAAAGAGCATAAATTGGCTTTTTTTTAAGGAATTCCGATAGAAGAGCTTGTAAAGACTGCAAAGTGATTCCTAGTGAGAGCATAACTTCATAACATAAGGTCTTGGCCTTTGATGTGCTGGTTAAGAGTCGTAAACTGAAAAGTTGAAAAGTCTTAAATCCTAGGATCAAGTGGTGGCAACTAAAGGATGAGCAACAATTAACCTTTATGAGAAAAGTATTAGAGGAAGAAAATTGGGACTCCTAAGAAAGTGCTAACATCATATAGGATAAGATGGCTAAAAGGATCAGAGACATCGCTAAAGCAATCTTAGATGAATCCAAAGGTTTTGGGCCTAGAGATAAGGAATCTTGGTTGTGGAATGAGAGTGTGCTAGAAAAGGTTAAGCATAAGAAAGAGTGTTTTAAAACCTTACACTTGTGCAATAATGAGAAAAATTAGAAGAGTTATCGCTTAGCTAAAAAGGAGACTAAGAAAGCAATGAGCGAGGCTCAATCTAAAGCTTTTGAAGAATTCTACCAAGATTTAGGAATGAAGAATACTGAACGCAAGATTTACAAAATTGCCAAAAATAGGGAAAGGGAGTCAAGAGATTGGGATCAAGTGAGATGCATTAAAGATGAGAAGGGAAAAGTTTTGGTTACTAATGATAATATCAAAGAAAGATAGGAGAACTACTTCTATAAGCTCTTCAATGATGAAATAGGTATAACTAGTGATATAAAAGGTTTAACAACTCATGAAGATTAACTGAATTTCAGCTTTTATCGTAAGATCCGGGTTAAAGAGGTAAAAGAAACTCTTAAGAGAATGAATAAGGCTATTGGCCCCGATGGTATTCCTAATGAAGTTTGGAAGTGCTTAGGTGAGAAGGAGGCTTTGTGGCTCACTAAGCTTTTTAATGAGATTTTAAGGTCAAAGAAAATGCCAAAGGAATGGAGAAAGAGCACTTTGGTGCCCATATACAAGAACAAGGAAGGTATTTAGAATTGTGATAATTATTGGGGGATAAAACTCATGAGTCATACTGTAAAACTTTAGGAGAGAGTGATTGGGCATAGATTAAGGAAAAAGTCTCATATTTCATAAAATCAATTTGGATTTATGCCAAGAAGGTCTACAATAGAGGCTATTTATTTATTAAGGGGTTTGATTGAAAGATATCGAAGTAAAGAAAGAGACTTGCATATGGTTTTCATTGATTTGGAAAAAGTCTATGATAGAGTTCCCAGAGATGTGTTGTGGAAAGCAATGAAGAAAAAACGTGTTCGTGTGGCACATATTCAAGCCATAAAGGATATGTATGATGAAACAACAACAAGCATGAAAGCTCTTAGAGGTGAAATAAAGGACTTTCCTATAAGGATAGGTTTACATCCAGGATTTTTCTTGAGTCCATACTTGTTTGATTTGGTTTTAGATGTTCTAACAGAACATATATAGGAGGAAATTCCTAAGTACATGCATTTTGCAGATGATATAGTCATAATTAAAGATTTAAGAGAAGAAGTCAACTCTAAACTAGAGTTATGGAGACACACTTTGGAATCAAAAGGTTTCCATTTGAGTAAAAGTAAAATAAAATATATGCATTGCAAATTTAACAAGAGGCCAGTTAGAAATGATTCAGAGGTAAAAATTGGAAAGCAAACCATTCTAGAAGTATCAAAGTTCAAATATTTGGGATTAATTTTATAAAGTGATAGTGAAATTGATGGAGATGTTATGTATAAGATACAAGCTGGGTGGTTAAAGTGGAGAAAAGTTTCAGGAGTTATTTGTGATCATAAGGTACCTACAAAACTTAAATAGAAATTTTATCGAACCGCTATAAGGCCAGCGATGTTATGTGGTAATGAATGTTAGGCTTTAAAAGGCCACCAAGAGCATAAGATGGTAGTAAAAAGAGATAAGAATGTTGGGATGAATATGTAGTCATACAAGAATGGATAAGATAAGAAATAATTGTATAAAAGGTAAAATCGGAGTAGCACCTATCAAAGAGAAAATGGTGAAAAATCATCTAAGGTAGTTTAGGCATGTACAAAGAAAAGGACAAGAGGAGCCAGTAAGGAGAGTTGATCAAATAGCTTGGAGCCCTATCAAAAGGCGTAGAGAAAGACCAAGAATGACACTGAGATAAGTTATAAGACGTGATCTCTTAATCAATGATTTATCTGAAGAGATGGTATTTGATAGAGCCCATTGACATCATATGATCCATGTAGTCAACCTAACTTAGTGGGATAAAACAAATGTTGTTATTGTAATAAAATTTATAACAAATTCTAAAAAGATTTTAAAGAATCCTTATAATCTCATAAAAGAAAAAATTGCTTAGCCCCAATCTTTAGTAGTTGTTGATTGTAGTGAGATATTAATGAGGTCAAATAAAAAGGGCAAAATTATTTAACCCAAAAAAATTTAAAATTTTATAACATCAGGACAAAATTTCAAAAGATTAAGATGTCTCCTGTATTCATTAAATAACATTTTGAATTTAAATTTTGTAATTAGAAAAAACTATGTCAAAAGAATATCTTTTTGTTTAGAGTTCAATAATCAAAATTAGTTAATAGTATTGGATATTAGATAGTACTATAAATAAACAAAAAGAATAAAAAAACTTTCAAACACTAGAATAGTAGTACTTCATTTTCTAACGGTACACCAATGTTTTGAGAATCAAATTGGATCGGACGGTCGGACTGGATAGACTATCACTCAACAATAACAATGGCTTGTTTTTCAACTCTAGATCATTTTAGGGGTTTGACCGCTTTGAACCATCTTTTGAGTCACAAATTGGAATTGAACTAAGAACCAGAGCAGTTTTTAGAGAACCGAACAGTTTTTTAGATTGTGTAAAATTTAACCTAAATTCAATTTTTTTTTACCAAAATGATTGATTATAAAAATCATTAGAGAGTAAAAACACTATTATCCTTTCTATTTTAAAATTACTAATTATAAAAATGAACATTTTCATTGAATTATGCAGTCATTTTATAATGTTACAATCATGTGATGTTATTATGTTGAAATATTTTAATATTACTTTCAATAATTTAACATATATTACTACCATGTGAGTTTCTTAACTTATTACGAACTTGGACTATTTAAATTTATTTTATTAATAATTTATATTTTATTTTTATACATATATTATTATATATAGTAATACTTTTATTTAATTATTACATCACTGATCTAACCAAATGAAGTATAAAAACAATGATGCGGTGGCATTTCTGGTTCAAAATTCGATCCTATTTTTAAAACATTACCATGCACTAATCCATTTTAAAGCATTATTAGGCTTTAAATTGATAGCCCTCTCAACATAATTTTTTCATATACAAACTAAAAGGCTCAAACTCAAGAGCTTATTTTGAAGAATATTAGGTCTCTTTCATATATGACAAAACTGCTAGTAGTGACTTTATTTAATTAGTCAGTATATACATCATATAATTCAAAAGAGAATTCATTGAACTTAAATAGTACATACCTAATTATTTAATATATTATGTTATCTTCATTTTTTTTTTGGTAAGAATCATATCATAATTGTAATAACCTACCTTCCAACACCCTAAAAACAACTCCCAAAACGTCAAAATAGTTGAAAACTTGCATTTGAACCTGAACTGCACGAAGCCGTGGCATGCTATAGTACTACCATGGCCTTAGTCAGGCAGTAGTACTTGCCGTTGCATTAGCTACAGTGACGCTGCAACATGAATTGGACAGAAGCATGTGGTGCCATGGTGCCCCTTTGTTGATACCATATCAATAAATTTCAACTTTCGGGTGTGAACTTCCGACACACATAACTTTATGCTCCTACCTCCGATTGACCAGATTCCAACTTCTACAAGTCAATCTTATCTCAATCTATGAATAGTCATTAGTTCTACTCAAATCCATCTCTTAATGGATATTTGGACACCTGACACCATTTTGGTCACTTTTTGGCCAAAACTCACAACTTTTCATCTCCAATTGCAACCAAAGGTAATTTGACACTTACAGACCATTCACACAGGTTCTAATAGACTCAACCAACTTGTTCAAAGAGGTTTCACCTCAAAGAAACTGCTTCTCCAAGATATGACCCCCCTTAAACCCCGAATTCACATAATGGGCTATATGCCCAAAACTCACTCACATGGCCCAAATTCCTCTTTGGGCTCACACATACGACCAATTTGATTCTCAACCTCATGTACCAACACCAATAACCCATACCCATACCCGAGTCCATCTCATCACCACACACATACAACCATTCATGTACATAACCATATTGCATTATCATCATTACCATCATAGGTCATTAATCAACATCCACATTCTACATCCATCATTATCACAACATCATTGTTATCATATAGAGTGCAAACATGCTATCCTACTTAACACAATGCATACATAGACAATACAACATACTACCATGACTTGAATATTCTTACATCCAAGACACTACTACTCCCTTGTCTTCTTAAGATTAGTGCCAAAACTTTCACTTGAAATATTAGTTTATGGGAATGGGGTGTGAGATAAAGTCTCAATAACGGAGTAAATTCACACAAGAATACACATGGTGTAATGAATGCAAAATGTAATGGAATGCATGTTCTCCCTCGCACATGACTAGAACCAAAACTTGTCATCATAACATGACATTTTGTATAGGTGACTCATTTCTAACAGTTGGTGAAGACTGATTCTGGGACATCACCAAGCTTACCTCATACTAGTACACCTAGCTAAAGGTAACAATAATGCTTGGACTGTGGCTCTTCTTCCCCTTGACTATCATGAATTGGTGGTGATTTTAGGGAAGGTGTAGTCCACTGCAGTCTTGCTCTCCTAGCCATATGAGAGGATTTAATGATAGGGATCCCTTTCTTATTTCACCTATATCATATCTCATCATATTATATATCATCATCACCACCCAATCCACCATTCCTCACAATGTTTATCTAGTGGTGATATTCGTGTCATATCATCATGTAATCATCATCATCTTCATTCTCAATGTCATGCTATGAAGTCATGTAATGTCACATCATCATCATCATCTATTATTATGTCTAGCCATATGCATACCACAATATGTAGAAAAACCATACACACACATAACAATATCATGGTATAAACAAAAATATGCATATATACACATATATATATACTAACATATAATACACACAATAAAAACACTCGGTTCTTCGATTGTCAATACCACACACATGATTCCACAAGTTTTTCATATTGCCAACCCACGACTCAAACTCTTCCAATTAACTAAACAACCTCTACATTGTCATAATATCCACAATCAACATATAGTATAATTATTCAAAATTCACAATTCAACCAATAATACTTGACCCAAGGTTCCAACCACATTTTCATACATCAATGAGCTCCTAATGATTATTCAAATCCTAACCAGCCATTCATATTTTAGATTTCATACAACCATAACCAATTCCAGCCTAGGGTTTACCCCAAATCATGTATAATCTTTCTAAAACTCACATGTAAGCATTGTTAGCACTAAATAACACCTCATTAATCCCATTACATCCATTTTATTCAGTAGGATTTGGCCAAAACCAAAAACCCAACATATATAGTAGAAAATCAAACTCAAAACCCAAGGAAAAATAGATAAGGAGGAGCAAGGTTCACTTAACAAACAGGATCGAGGCTCCCAGAGGTTGAAAATTACTCCCAAAGTCTGGATTTCACAGGCCTTAATGTGGTTTCTTCAGTTCTCCCTCTATTTCTCTCTGCTTTATCGACTGAAATATTTCTGGTTTATAGGAATCCAAAGTCTGGTGTCGTGGTAGCGAGTAAGTTCACCGCAATATGGAGCCTTTTTTGCTTGAAAATTTTCCAAAGTTGAAGCTCGTTCACCATGGCGGCCCAATGTCTCGCCGTGACATGAAGCTTCTCTGCCTCCACTTTAATCTTTTCTCTACCCTAGTTCCTTCGATCCCACGCACATCGTCAATTCTACTTCATTAGCTAGAGGCTAAGTTTAGGATAATGTAATGAGATTTGGTACAATAATCAATAAGACACATTTTTTTTGGAAAATTTATATCTGTGATATATTTTTATTCAATTATATATATATTGTTTGAGATTGAATAGTGATTTGGTTCTAGTTTATTGTCCCTGAATCTTGGACCCCATTTGGCAGCCTTTTTTTTTGGTTAAAATGCATTTGGTAGCCATTTAAAATGGAAAGGCTTAATGAATCCATAACTAAAGTTCGTTCAGCATACTTTAAGCCTTTCCATTGATGGAATATGTATAGGAAATGAATATTCATGAGTGTTTTGTGTAACACCCTACACCATCAAACTTTTATTCTTTAATTAATCGAATCAGAACACCCAAATTTCAACTCCCAAGACATCAAACCTCGAAATTGCACCAAAAGGCATTAGAATGTATTGGGCTGCGGTGAGCTACATTGTAGCCATGGCCAAGGAGAGACAAAACCACTTAGCATTGTGGGCTAGCTTTTGGGGCCGTGACGCCCCCTTCTGATATGATATCATCAATTTGCTAATTTTTGGGGTGAACTTCCGCTGTGCATAACTTTGTGCTCCGACCTCCGATTAACTTGATTCCAAGTTCTACAAGTCACTCTCATACTAATCTAATCATAGACACCAATTTCACTTGAATCCAACTCTATATTGAGATTCTGAATACCTGACACTGTTTAGGCCACTTTTTAACTAAAACACACAACTTACCACTTCCATTTGCCACCAAAGGCAATTTGGCCACTATGGACTATCCACACAAGTCTCATTTGGCTCAACCAATTTGTCCAAGAAGGTTTCACCTTAGAGAAATCTCTCCTCCAAGATCTAACCCCCTTAACCTCAATTCCACACAATGGGCTATGTGGCTAAAACACACATACTGGGCCCAAAGCCACCTTTGGGCTAGCTCATACAACCGTTCTTACACACAAACATATACTTTAACAATAATGACCCATACTGAGGTCTAACTTATCGTCACACACCTATAAACCATCCATGATACGTATCTACATCTCATATATCATCCATCATCATCAATATCATCACATAATCATCAATATCATTTGAACATCATTGTCACAATCATCCTATCATCACATAACATACAGACAATATTCCTAGGACTCCAATATAGTCACCATACCACAACAACCTACTTAGCATAATATCACATAAACTAAATAACAACTCCCAATTATACTTGAAATTCCTGAAGACGGAGAGGCCTGTAGCTCTATGGTCTTCTCAGACTAGTAGCAAGGTCTTTACCTGAAATGATAGTCATGGAGAGGGGTATGAGACAATGACTATATCACTCTACTCTAATACACCTCATAACTTGACTAAATACTCAAAAAATTGACCAAACATAGCCAAAACACCTCAACTTTACTTCTTAAATCATTAGAGCAGTGAAAAATGACATAAAACACCTCGAAAACACCAAAACAGAGGGTTTGGCGACGTGGCTTAGCCTTAGCACCATGGCGTCCCCTGTTGGTTTTATACCAGCAAATTTCAAAGTACCGGGGTGAACTTCTGATGCATATAACTTTATGTATTGACCTCCGATTAACCTAATTCCAACTCCTACAAGTCAATCTCGTCTCACTGTAACCATGGACACCAATTTCCCTTCAATCCATCTCCGTATGGAGATTTTGGATACCTAATACTGTTTTAGCCACTTTCGACTAAAACTCTACAAACCTCCTCCAATTGCCACCAAAGGCAAATAAGAACTCAGAGACTATTCACATATGTCCTAAATGACTCAACTAACTTGTCCAAGGAAGTTTCACCTTAAAGGAACCACTCCTAAGATTTTGAGCCCCTTGAACCCCAAATTTACTTAATGGGATATATGCCTAAAACTCACCTACCTGGCCCAAAACCCCTTTTGAGCTTCCACATTCTACCTCTGACACACAGACACCTATTCCAATAATAATGACCCATACCCAAGCTTAAACCATCATCACATTTATTCACCATACATAAACATACATATGACATCATTCCATATCAATCATCGTCAATAACATACATCCATTACAATCAATCCTATCCTACTTGGCACAATATGTACATAGAGAGTACACACATGCACTACAATTACTTAATATTCCTGATGCTAGATTAGCTATGCTTCCCTCATCTTCTCTGGACTAGTGCCAGGACCTTCACCTGCAATGTTAGTTCATAGGAAAGAGGGTGTGAGATAAAGTCTCAATAACTAGGGACAACTACATGTATATATATACATAACTCATACAATAATATCCTGAATGCAATATGAAAAGGAATGCATGTCTCTCTCATACACAGCTAGAACCACAAGCTGTCATCATAACAGGACATTTCGCATAGGTGATTTCCTTCCAATAGTTAGTGAAGATTGATTCTGGGACATCTCCAAACTCACCTCACACTAGTATACCCGGCCAAAGGTGACACTAATGCTTGGATCATAGTCCCTCTTCCCCTTTCCCACTGCGAATTGATGGTGATTTAAGGAAGGTGTAGTCCACTGCAGCCATTACCTCTTGGCCATGGGAGGCAATTTAGTTGCAGGAATCACATCCTTATCCTCCCTTATCATATATCATCATATATCATATCATCATCACCACCTAATCACCATATATTTCACAATGCCATGTGGAGATGTTCATGATGTATCATCATGTATTCATCATGTTCTCAATGTCATGCTATGCATCATGTAATGTCACATCATCATCATCATCTCTGATCATCATTATAATCATCATCCACTATATGTTTACCCGTATGTATACCACGATATATAGAAAAATCATACACATACACAACCAATATCATGGTATGAAAAGGAATATGCATATATATATCAATATATAATCACATAATACAAACACTGGTTATCTCAGGTTGTCAATTCCACACATGTAATTCCATGACCTTGTTAGGTTGTTCAACAGGACGGGTACTCCTCCAGTCAACCATACAACCTCCACAATACCATAATACCTCAATTGACACAATATACCCACTACAACAAAAATAGTCTTTAGGTATGCTTATTTTTTAGCTTTGGGTATGCTTTTGTAACGTACCCTATGTGACCGCTCCAAAAGCCTTTAGGTATGCTTCCTAAAAGCGTACCCAAAATATGTTATCTTGGTACGTTTTTAAAGAAGCATACCTAAAGACCTTTTTTTAAAAAAAAATTCATATTTTCCTGCTCCCATGTTTTTTCAGCCAAAAAAGAAATTTTATTAATATAAAAAAAGGATTACATATATCTGATCAAGAAAATTAAAAAAAACCCTATCATACAACTTATAAATCAAAGAACAAAACAAAATTAGGCAAATCACTTAACAGACAACCTACAACAAAAAAACACAAAAAAATCAACAAGAAAGCAGCAAAGCCAATCATCCAACACTACTTTTAGCATGAACCACTTCATCCTTGTGATGCTCAGGCTCACAATTAACAACTATGAACCAATATCCACTCTCACATTCAAGCAGTGTTTAATATAACCACTATTACAATATAGAACTACTTCTATCTACATATTGATTGCTAGCCCTGCAATTGTCAATGTCATATGGCTTCTATCTATCCAAATGTTCAACAAATAGTTAACCTCAAATGTCAACATTCTACTTTTCATCAACGCCAAAAAATTCACTAGATTCCATTTAGAACATAACACATTGTCTAAATTACTACAAGTACCATGAATTAACAAATCAATTGCACTCATAATTTAGTAATCTGTCTACCCTTTCCAATTGCAGCACCAAAATATCTTTAGAGCAAATACCAAACAAACATATAAGCACAAAAAGTAGAAATGAAACTGTAGAAAAAGAATCTTAATGAATGAATAACTAATACAACAAGTCATGTACCTAGGCTACAGATAATAGATTCTCACCCCAAAAAACAAAAAGGTTGATTTTAGAAGTTTATATGAAAACTCTTTTTTAAGATAATCCTAGCCATTTGTAATCCATTACAATCTAACCCATAATCTCAGTATTAACAAGATTTTCTATACCACTAGCTAGTAGTTCATTCTTAACCCATGATAGGATCCAACTTAGAGGCATGTTTCAGAACAAGACAAGCTTGAATTTTGTGTGTGTGTGTGTGTATGTGCTTTTTTGTGCCAAAGCTTGAATAGCTTTTTTTCCCCTGTATCCCCCTTACTGATAGAGTTTGAATACTTCTTTGAAATAGTTATTTCACCTCTCACTGATAGAGCTAAAGCCCAATTCCTGATTTTTTCTAATGTATACAAGGTTTTAAGCTAAGCCCAATAAGTAATCAAAAAGTTACACCATAGGCAGAAATATGCAACCCAATTATTTAAATACTGGAAAACATGAGCCATTAATGCACAATATAAATTTTAAACACAAATAACCACAATGTGAAATTTTGAAGAAATAAGAGGAAGCTATAATAGATAACAAAATTGAACTCAACAAGTGTTAACACTTCAATTAACTAATTCCATTACCTAAGTCCCTTGGATTAGATAATTCAACAGTCTTGCCAATTATATTGAGTTAAGAATGAAACTTGGAATAATATTGAGTTCAATGAACAATATTATTTCAAGTGAAGAACCATTTTACTCCAAAATCTTTTCACATGGGCAATTATCCTTAGCTTTCACAAATACAAAGCATATAGAATTAAGAGATGTTCAGGTTAGTAAGTGACTTAGGTCTTGGCTTAAATATAAAATTGAATAGCACCCTACTGGTTTGACTAATTGATGCCATATTGATTGAATAGCATATAGAATTATAACTGGGGGAAAATCTAGATAAGTTATTGCTTGTGAGGATAACACCACCTAGATAGTTAAAAAACACATTACTACAATCAAAATAAACATTTTAGGTAAAGGCGGCATGGACTTTCCTCAGCAAAAGCAAGCTAAAGTATTTGAAAAAAGTTCAAAATGGAGGTGACTAAACTTACAGAGACAAAAGACTTGGGCAGTTTATAAGTGATGTCACATCCCCAGGTAATTTGTTGTTTTCAAGTCTCCTACCATTTCAAAGAAAGAGATATCTGTAAAGTTTAGTATAATATAAGTTTTGATGATGAAAAATATAGAGTAATAAGGAACAAATACATCATATGTATCTGACATATATAATGTTTCTTAGAGAAGTAAAATGTGCATTAGCATATATTTAATTATGGTTATAATGTATATATCATGCTAAATGTAAATATATCTACTATACTTTTACAATGAATAATATAAGTTGGATATATAAACTGGACTAACTACTTGGTTTGTAAAAGTAATATATTAAATGTAGGATGGTCTAAGTAAGAAGAGTGAGCATTGGAATACAGAAATGGAAATCAATATCATGCCTCACTCAAGAAAGAACAAGAGAAAGGATACTCCAAAAATGGAAGATCAGAAGGAAGCATACCAAGAAGGAAATGACCAAGTGGAAGTAGAACTCAATATTTGAAGATCTAGTTACTAGGTATATTTTGTTTTCACTTAGGTCTTGAAGTGAGATTAATCTTTGAAAATTACTTAATCTTGTTATCATATGTTTTAAATGAGTTAGATTAAGTAAATCTGATGTTAGCATATGTTAGATTTAAAAAACTCTGGCTGACAGACAAATTTTGAGAAGTTAAACTTCACATACTTTGTGAAAATATGAACTTTGCTGACTAAAATTTGAAGTTTTAGAGATATCACCTCTGACAGACGAATTTCAAGTATTGAAATTTAAATTTTGAGTCAAGCATAGTTAGTAAAATGTGCAAAATTTGTCTAAAATTATGACAAAGTTCATATGATAATTAAGCACTAAAAGGGTTCAAAATCATTCCCTCTAATAGATGAATTTTGGATTTCAAAATTCAAACTTTAGAATAAAACTCAATGATTTACAATTGCATTTGATTAACTCAAGAAGTTTTGGGTATCAAAGTAACATATCCTTACTTTTAAACATAGTGAAATCTGGTTTTCAAGAATCTAGAGTTTGACCTTTGATTAGTATTTTTAATACATCTCTCAAAATACATACGGGTTTGATGCAAAACTTATTTCATATGAAACTAGACTTAATAATATTTTCAAAGAATGTTATGTCACTCAAAATAAAATTCATATGAAAAAGCTATGGTCATCTGAAAATGAGTACTGAGATATGGATTTTTAGTTTGACCTCCTATCATTATTTTGGTCATATCTCATAGAATACATTTGTTTTTAAGCAAAACTTATTGAATTTAATAGACATTGAGACCTTTCCAACCATGGGTCATTTACTTAATTTGGAGTTAAAATGAGAGAGTTATGACTTCTGTAAAATTGTCTACAGTGTAAAATTTGAAGTTACAGAGGTTCCGCCTCCGATAGACGAATTTCAGGCCTCCAAAATTCGAATTTCGTAGAGAACTTTTATGTCAGGTTGAGCTTGTCACTGATAGATGAATTTTGGCTTCCAAAATTTGAACTTCAGGTCAAACTGACAAATTTTGGCTTTCAAAATTTGAATTTCGAAACTCCAGAATGTGAAAATACTTCTAGAATAGCCAACAGTTGAATTTTCACATCTAAAATTCGAACTTCAAGTATAACAGACGAATTTTGGCTTTGAAAATTTAAATTTCGAATCTACAGAATGTGGAAATACTTCTAGAACAGCAAACAGATGAATTTTCACATCCAAAATTCAAATTTCAAAAGGAAGAACTTGTGCCATATTGAGTTACTCACTGACAGACGAATTTTAGGCACCAAAATGCAAACTTCGAAGGCACTGTAGCAATATGGAACAACTATTCGCACTTACCAGAGGTACTTCAAACTTGAAAATTCATATGTTCCAACATAGAAACATTTTCCAAAGATGAAAATTCGAATTTTGCTTTAGAACAGATGAACTTCGAAGTTTAACATTAAAGTCTTTAACTTATGGTCTCTACAAAATTCATCTATTGACACCCAAAATTCAAATTTCAGAGTGTCAATACAGTAAATGTGGTTGGTGAATGGCTGGTTTTACAAAGTAATAGTTGGGTAACATCTCTAACGGCTAGATATTGTGTCTAACGTCTAGTTACACCACAAATCTATAAATATAACATCATTTGAACTTATGGGTAACAATCTTAAGAGAGTTTATGCGAAAATATTGCAACAATTTGTAAAATCTTTTTATCTTAGCATTGTTTGAAAAACCCACCTTAATAGAGTGAGCTTTCAATGTAATATCTACTCTTCAAGAGAGTTTCATTCTGTAAACATTTCTTTCTCTAATTCTGGGTAGAATTTTAGTGTGGGGAAACACCAAAGGATTTACACATCTTGTAAGGGTGTAGGGAGAGTGGCTTCACAAGTGCCTACTGAAACTTGTAGGATGTACTAAGGCTTTACAAGTGCCCAGATCAAACCTGTGGGATATAGTAGAAAATCCTAAGTGGTGTCTTGGGGATTGGATGTAGGCCAAGTGATTGGGCTGAACCAGTATAAATTGTTATGTATTATTCTTCATCTTCTCTATTCAGTTGCTGCACACAACGCTCTCTATTTATCCTTGTTTTGCTGCACTCTAAGTGAAATTAGGTTGTGATCCAAAAAGAGCGAAAATCTTGCATCACCCAATTCACCCCCACTCTTGGGTGACTAGCCAACCTAACAATATCAACAAAAGCAATGAGAATAACAATAAAATGACTGCTAGGATCATAATACTTTGGCTTCCCTTATGCTAATTTTAAGAGTCATGATTTCTATCTAGGAAACAATTTTTTATGTAGGTTTTCTGCTAGGATCATAATACCATGGCTTCACTTAAGTTTGGAACCTTGTCTAAAATCATGATTCCTATTACTTATATGGCAGGGGATGGACAAACAGGACGAAGAGGGAAAATCTACATTATTGTCATTGTTAATGCAAGATGCAGAAGGCTACACATACTAAGAAATAAGTATTAAACATATGAAAGAACAAATAGCACAGTGTTCCCACCCCCTTCTCTACTTTTGTGCAAAAGTGACCCTTATTCATCATTGATATAAAGCAAACAAAAATATAGACCAAACATGGACAGCTAGAATAGCAATGATTAGTTCTCTAAGTGAGCTAACAATAAATTTCCAAATGTTCAGTTGAGAAGGAGGCTACTCACAATTATAAGTTCTCCTCTTTTGCCTAAAGAAGATCACTGACAGCTTCTAAACTTCAATCAAGTACATCAACAATTAGCAATATGGGTTAAACAAGGCTAGAATTCTGAATGCACTAAGTCAAAGAATGCAACTTTAGGATATTCAATGGAGAAAATTCAAATCTAATTCTATTGTTTGTTTCAGAAGGTTCATAGCTTGCAAAGTTGTAGTTATACCATTTATGGTTCAAATTTGTATATATAAATATATTAAAATATGTTATTTGAACTAATTACCATGCAGGTTACACAGGAAGCAAGAGATGCAAAAAGAAAGACATAGATCCTTTGTGTGTCTCCCAGGTCTACATAGATATAAATTTCAACCCAGGACAATAATCTGGCATGTTTATATTCCTATGTAGTACTAGCAGTGATACACTATAAATACTAGCCAGTGTTCTATAAATTGGGAACTTCAATGTTAGAATAAATGGATCAATGCAATAAGAGAGATGGAAGAAGAGCAAGAGCTTGTGAAATTGCTAAAGCTAGAATGTGCGGAGATAAGACAAAGTTCCATTTGACAAGTGGAAGAGAAGGAACTGGAGTTAGCCAATCTCCTTGACACTGCTACTAATGCTAAGGTATTTGCTTGACTCCATCCCTTAAAAATTCTACCTTATTCTACATAACCTTCACCAAAATTATTTATGATTGCCTTAATATACCTATTTTTGTAAAACTATGTATCAAATTATAATATCTTATTTTCAAATAACGTTATCACTGGCTGTCTTGGTTTATCCCATAGGCAAAACTCTCTGTCTTAGTTTAACCATGACATACTAAGAAAAAAAATAATTATAATATCTCAATCTGCATATATATATTCAAGAAGGATTCAAGTTAATCTTATAGTAATCTCAAACATTAACAACAAGCATTTTAAGTTTCAAATCGTAAACAATTTGATTGTCATCTCCAAAAACAAATTATAAACAACATACCACAAATCCATATAAAAGAAAAAGAAATTACCACAAAGAAAAAGAGAGACCCACAAAGTACATGGAGTAGACCTATGAAGCAGATGAAGAAGAAAGAGACCCACGAAGCTCCGATAACCCACATGCACAACCCATGGCCAAGTTTCGCCAAATCTAGCCACCATGACCATCTTGCAGAAATCCACAAAGCATATGGAGAAGAAATTAAGAGATACCCATGAAACTCCCATACCCACACATAAGAAGATTTGGCAATCCAATGAAGACCGACAAAGCATATCACTCCAAAATAGAGACTCACAACCACACACGACACAACGATCCAATGATCCACCCATGACCTAGGAAGAAGAAGAGTAAGGAAGTGCTGAGATTTGAAGGAAGAGAGAGTGGGCGGTGCAGCGAAACGAAGGAGGAAGACCAATAGGAGCTTCTCGCGATATATAGAAGAGGATGGGAGGGGTTTTTTGTTTCAAAGAAATAAGTAAATTTTTTATGAGTCGCGATTAAGTTCAAAGAATTAAAAGTATAAGAACTTTTTAATTAGATTTTGGGTATGCTTTTGAAAAATAGCACATCCAAAAACCTCTACTATTTGGTATGATTTTAGAAAATGCGTACCTATATATGTTTGAGTAGACATATATTAGTACATTTTTAATAGAAAGCATACCAAAACATTGATGTTTGGGTATGCTTATTGTTATAAGCATACTCAAAGATATTTTTCGGTACATTTTTTGAAAAAACATACCCATATTTGACTACCAAAATCTCAAATTTATAGTAGTGACCACTTGACAAAAAATCACAATTCGACTATTTGGGCTTAACCCAAGATTCCAACACCATTTCCATACATCATTGAGCTCCTAAAGACCATTTAAAATTTAATTATCCATACTCCCTTTAAAACTTATACCCAAGCGTCATAAACACTAAATCACATCTCATTAATCCCATTTCATCCATTTTAATCAGTGGATTTCGACCAAAACATAAAATCCCAATATATACCCAAAAAATCCAACTCTAAACCGAAGAAAAATGTAGACGGAGGAGTAGAGATCACTTACCAATAAGAATCCAAGCTCTTAGAGGCTGAAAATCACTCCCTAAGGACAAAGATCAAGAACCCTAGCAGGGCTTCTTCTTTCTTCCTCTATTTTCCCTTCGTCTATTTGTCTGAAATGTTTTTGGTTTATACAAAATTTTCTCCGCTTGTCGTGGCGCCAAAAAGCTCACCACGGCATAGGGCTTCTCTATCCCATTTTGATCCTTTCCTCCGTCCTCGTCCTTCCAATTCTGCATACAACGCCAAATATACTTAGTTAGCTAGGGACTAAGTTCAGGATAGTGTAATAGAGGTTGTTACAATGTCTCAATAATTGAGACAAACACACACACATATATATATATACCATCACACATATATGTAATGATGTCATGCAATGCCAAGTGTCATGCAATGCAATGCATGTCTCCTTCAGACATGGGTAGAACCACAAGCTAGCGTTATCACAAGACATTTCAATAGATGATTCCCTTCCAACAGCCAGTGAAAACTGATTCCAGGATATCACCAAGCTCACCTCATATTAGTGTACCCGACCAAAGGTCACACTAGTGATTGGACTGTGGCTCTCCTTCCCCGGACCACCATGAATTGGTGGTGATTTAGGGAAGGTGCAACCTACTGCCACCTGGCTCTCTTGGCCATAGGAGAGGATTTAGTTGCAAGGATGTTGCATCATATCACCAAATCATATCATCATTGTATCATATCATAGTCCACTACCACCTGACTCTCCTGACCACAGGAGAAGGTTTAGTGATAGGAATCTTTCATCATATCATCATGTCTCATCTCATCACCACCTCCCAATCCATCACATCTCACTATGCTAATAGGGTGATGATGTACATGACATGCTAAAGTGTCTCTAACAATATATAATCATCATCATAATCAACATCAAAGTCATGCTAGCATGCAATCATATGTGGATGTCACAATCATGTATGCACATATACAATATCACACTTATCATCATCATATGCCAATACCTCGTCTAGTCGTGTACATACCTCGATACATAGAAAAACCATACACTTACACATAACAATATTGTGGTATGAACGGAGACATGCATATATATATATATATCAACATATAACACATATACAAACACCTAGTTACCTCGGATTACCGACACCACGCACACAGGGGCTTAGGCAAGCCTCTAGAGCACCCATCACAAACTATATGTCTCCAATTAGCTAATCAACCACTACAACATTATAATACCTTTAATTAGCATAATACGCACATTAACCATAATTCAGAATCCAACCATTTAAGCTTAACCCATTGTTCCAAAAGTACTAACACATCTCAATAAGCCTCAATTACATATCATAACCATAGTTATCCACATACATTTTAGTTTTCATACTCCCTCTACAATTTCCAACATAGGGTGTTAGATATGTCTGTTTTTTATAAAATATTCTAAAAAATAGAAAAATAAAATAATAGAAAATTCATCTTTAAAGTGTTCTATATTTTTTGTTTAGGAAAATACAAAAAAGGTAAAAAATATCCACCTCATTAATAGTAAAGTTATAAATTTTAAATAATCCATTTAATATTTACTAGTTATAATTTTAGAAACAATTATTCACATTAATTTTTTTTATTTTCAATATACCTCAAAGGAGAGTGAGAAACCGAAAAGAAAAGGCCAATCCAGCAAATCAACCCCCTCCAAAAGGCAGAAAATAACACCAAAGGCTGATTCAAAGAAAGATAGAGCATCTTCACCAAAGAAAATAGAGCCTTCGGTTCCTGCTACTCCTGCTGCTGCTGTTGTTACTGTTGCTTCCACTTCCTCCTTATGGAATATCAGCTGACCACATTGCCGTTATGGAGCAATGCCCATATTCAGGAGGAGTACACGACCAAGTTTGTGAACAAGAAGGTAATCAAGCCTCACTGTGTCAATATGAAAGAATTTTTAATCTCTAATAACTTTGATGCCGGGCTGTGGATGATTAAATACAAAAATTTGTTAGAGATATTGGAGAGGTATGATGATGAGGTAATCAAGACTTGGTATGCCTCTTTGAAATATAACACCAAGAAAAAGAAGTGGAAAGTCAATCTGAGATCAAGAACCATCTAGCTAACAGATGAAACCTTTAACGAGGTGTTAGAAATTCCAGGGCAAGATGGCTTGAAGATTGACATTACTACTTCTGGGTATATAGATGAGGCAGAGACTGCTGATGAAGAAGGTGGCCCTTTCTTAAACTACAAAGAGAGCACAATCCTGAATACCCTATTCAGAAGAAAGAAGAACAGGCCACCTATAAGCTTGCTCAAGCCCACTGACCTCAGTGCTAAAGTGAGAATCCTACACTACATTGTGTCAAGGATTATCTTTAACAAAGGAGGTAGCTTCAGTTTGATTACAAGGGCAGAGGCACATGTGATGGCAGTAATCATGCGTGGGAAGCTTATTAACATTGGACATATCATTCTCCAACGCATGATCAAGGCCAAGGATCAGAGGAAAGTCTCCATACTTCCTTATGCAGTAATCATCTCTAAAATCCTTTAGTATGCCAGAATTCAGCATCTTGAGAAAGGGAAAAGGAAGCCTACTGAGATCTTCAAGGAAGAAGAGCTGCAAAGGATAGGGATAGAGAGGAAAGATGAAAGATGGATTGGGAAGGAAACAGAAAAATTTGAAGATCTCTTCTTTGATGAAGATGTCTCTCTACAGCAAGAAGGTACCTATGAGGCTCCTCCAAGACCCACACCTCAACCTTCTCAGCCAGTTCCATCACAATCTCAGCCTCCTCAAGATCAAATTCCATCTACTCCCTCCTCTCGTGCCAAGCCAATCAAGATCACTGAGTTGTACGACAGTTTGTCTGCACTAATACTCAGCATCACGGATGAGCAAAATGCCAAGTTTGCTCATCTGCAAGATCAGATCCACCAGTTGGCTAAGAACATGAAAGTAGTTGCTGATGCATATAAAGACATAAGGAGTGTCATTCCTGCCACATCAACTCCACCTCAGCCAGGATTCTCTGAACCTGTTATATCTCCAACTCTTGAATCTCCAAGTCCATTTGTGCTAGCCTCTCATGATCCTGATGTTGTTGTACATGACACTGAGACTACTGGCACATTGAGCACACCATAGTCCTCCAGCAATGAGGCAACTCCTGGTTCTTCCTTGGACTATGGCATGGAGGAAGAAGGTCCTCAGAAACCAAACTCCCATGAGCCCATTCCAGAAGATGCTCAGGACTCAATTCTTTCATCTCAAGAATCTGAGCAAGTTGAGAGACTAGTGGCCGCAATCACCACTTCACCATTCATGCAAGCTGCCTCGAATGAAGAAAGAAGCATTGTGCCTTATGTTGATCTAGAAGCCATTGCACACAATGCTCTCTTGCAAGCTCAAAGACAAAGGCTTGAAGAAATGTTTTGTCCTCCTGCTCCTTCACCTGTTACATCTTATGGTTTCTCAGAGGCACGAAGGGCTCAATTGGCTATTACAAGGCAAGAAATTCATGAACTTCTTGAAATCTCTGATGGTGAGGACACAAGTTCTGGAGTTTCTGAGTCTTTGCCAAAGCTCAATCCAGACCTATCATTTGTCTCTGTGCCTCTCCAGGCTGTTCCAGTATCTCAGATTCCTCCTCCTGCTGATTTTGCCCACCTTCCTGATGATGCCAAAAAGGGGGAGAAGATATCCGAGTAAACTAGGAAGTTTGCTGGCAAGAGCTACAGTAAGAAGTCCAAATCCAAGAAATAGTGTCGAGTACTTATGGATACTTAGTTCTTCTTGTAGTGCTGTATTGTGTTTTTTTTCTGTATTGTGTTCTTGTTGTTTCTTGTAATATCTTGTAAAGTGACTTTTTGATGAAATGAAAATTTCTTTGTTCTGAACTCTATGATTGCATCCTTGTGTTGAACTTTGAATGAATTAATGAATCTCTTTACTTGATCTATTATACATGATATCTTTTGAATTATAATGCATATGTTGAGGGGGAGCTTGTTAAAGCAAACCCAAGTACTAATCCAGTTTGTAAGTTATTTTGTCATCATCAAAAAGGGGGAGAATGTTAAATCAAGTGTTTTGATGATTTTAAACCAGCTTTCTAGAGCTTGGAGAGAAGATATCAAAGATATACAAATGATCTCAAGTGGAGAAACTTAAGAAAAACTAGCACAAGAATAGATGTAGAATCTACAACCATGTTTAAATTGAGTAAAAGACTTTGAATTGGCAAAAAGATGTTTTAAAACTATGATTCTATGTTAATCCATGGAATATTTGAAAAACACCCACTAACAGACGAAGTTTGAAACGTTTATACTAATATGCTGTTTTGAAAATTCGAAATTTAGCTTTGGAAATTCAAATTTCGTATTGAAAATGAACAAGTCTAAAAAGAGCCTTATCTAACAAATGAACTTTGACTGCAGAAATGCGAATTTTGAATCTTGTCTGAAAAGAGCCTTCTCTGACAGACGAACTTTGACTTTTGAAAATTTGAATTTCTGACAAAATACAACTTATGAAAAATGAAAAATTCTTCTGAGGATATGTTAAAGTTCATCTGAAAACTGAGTTTGGAAAGAGCATCAAAATGGCTCACTGACAGACGAACTTTGAATATGAAAATTCGAACTTCAGAGACAAAGCTTGTGAATCTGTTGTGATGATATGTTGACATACGAATGATAGTATTCAGAAATTCAAACTTTGAAGTAAGTCTGAAAAGAGGCCTCTCTGACAGACGAACTTTGCATTTTGAAAATTTGAATTTCGAATAGATGAACTATTGTGCCTTATTGAACTGCCAGCTGACAAACGAATTTTGGGTATCAAAATTAGAATTTCGAAGGCACTATAGCAAAATGAAACAACTGTTCATACTTTCCAGAATAACCTTAAACTTGAAAATTCGTATGTTCCAACATAGAAACATTTTTCAAAGATCAAAATTCGAACTTTGCTTCATGACAGACGAACTTCGACTGTTCAATGTTGAAGTCTTTAGCTTTCGGTCGCTATGAGATTTGTCTGTTGACCAACCAAAATTCGAACTTTGGATGTCAGAAACATTAAATGCGGTTGGTGAACGGATAATTTTTCAGAGTAACCGTTGGGTAACTTCTCCAATGGATAGATTTTGTCTCTAACGTATAGTTAAGACCTAAATCTATAAATATAACATCATTTGAAGTTGTGGATAACGATTTTAACTTTGTATATATTGAACTCTGTCAAATCATCAACTCAAAGTCTCTTACTCTCACATACTTCATTCTTTGTACTCCAACTTTCATATACACTCTGATTAAGAGAGTTTATCCATTGTAAATAATCTTATCTTCATCTGAAAGAAAGATTTTCTTGTGAAGGGATATCACAAGGGATTAGGGAAGCACTTAGTTAGAGTACAAAAAAAGAAAGTGTGAGCTCTAAAAATAGAGTATCATAGCTATACTGTGACATTTGCAAAAAACTCACTGAATTCTTGCAAGATAGTGAAAAATCTCAAGTGGTGGCTTGAGAACTGGACGTAGGTCAAGATTGAGAGATTAAACCAGGATAAACATCTGTGTTTTCCCTTCTCTATTACTACTTTAACTTGTTATTAACTTATACTCTGTTTTACTGTCACCTTTGCTTTCTTCATTTTATTGACATTTTGCAGAAAATTTTAGTCTTCCCAATTCACCCCTCCTCTTGGGAAGTCAGCATATCTAACAGTTATTTTTTAGGTTGTATTGATGAAAAGGGTCTGTTTTTGTTTTTTTATTAGTGTGTGTAATCCTTTTTTTATATTGATAATATTATTTTTTGACCAAAAAAAATTGTAGTAGGGGTAGCCAAAAAAAAGTGAAAATTCTTTTTTTTTTAGAAAAAGAGAAATTTGGGACTGCTTCCGGAAAGTAGCGTACTCAAAGCTTGGTATTTGGATACACTTAAAAAGCATACATGATGGCCAAAAATAAATGTACTTAAAGGCATTTTTGTAGCAGTGAAACAGAGATGGGAAAGTCAGGGCATCAGATTTGAGGGAACACGTATTCATCATTCCCATGCTGCCATGCATTGTTTTTTACCCTAAGCCCTCAAATCATATGTGCATACAACAAAGAAGTTTAAATTCTTTAATCTTTTTTTTTTCAATCTGTTCAAAATAATAGTTGTGGTTTAGATGATGTACAAAGATTAAAAAAATGTATATATAAATATATATATATATATATTAAGCTGAGATTGCTACAACAAAATGATTTTATTTATCCATGGTAACGTATCTTTTTTTTTTTTTTACTTACATCAAATGAGAAAACCACCAAATACAAGTAGTATTTAAGTGGTGGAATATTAGACTTATCTAAATTCATACACACCCATGGCGTAAATAGTAAAACCCTTTGTTTTTTCAAATTTTATATTTTGCAATGCATTATTGAACCCATAAATGATTTAAAACTCTCATCAACAACCTGATTTATTTATAACTTGAAGGTACCCCTGTAATAATTCAGGGAACACAGGCATCTCAATAAAGTATTTCCACAAAAAATTATGATTCCACGATTTAACAGTAAATTTGGTCTCGAATTACATATATATTATCGATATGTTATTTTACGCATCATAATAAGAATTGAATATTAAAAAATTAATATAAGTTTTTAAAAAAATTAATTATTACCTTTATGTATATCGTTAATCGAATGTCGTTACCAATAAAGGATATCCAATTGTCGGAAAAAGATGAACAAGAACATGCTATGATGTTCTCAGATTCCATGAACATCATAGCTATGATGCCATGATGTATATATATAGTCCGATGCATCATCAATATTCTATTGTGATTTAATCATACTGACGTACAGCACAAGGGTGATTTGTGACGTATCACCAATACGAAAGCATTAAAAAAAAAAAAGAATTCCGTGTTTAATAAATAACACAATTCCGAAGTTATTTTGTGTTTAAAGTTGCCACGTGATTTTACCAACTTAGTTTAATTTGAGTGATAGACACTTTCATTTTTTGCAAGTAAGTGTCTATTTGAAAACAGGTGATTCCATGAGTAATTATGTGTTGGAATTGTCAGATAGAAACTATTTTTCAATACGTACTTATACTTCAAATAAGTGTTTATGAAAAAAGTTAATTTTTTTTACTTATGATAATCATTTATCTTTCTATAATTACTTATTTCACTTTTTCTTCTTATTATCCACCCAATAATCACTTAAACCTTAATATTCAAACACATTTCTTTTTTCAAAATCACTTATAGAATAAAAATATCCAAACACAAATCAGTTTTAATATAATCACTTATTCTTATAATCTATTATGAATAAGTACTTATCTTTATAATCACTTACACATAAATCAATCCAAACATACCCTAAGTTATTGAGAGTTTGACTTTCAACTTTCATATATAATGACTGGTAAAAAAAGACGTTTATATATAATGCATACTTAGTTGGGAAATATCTATTATTTACCTTCCATTTCTTAATTGAGATCAACCTCTATCACTAATGGGGATTCTCCAAGTGTAGCATCAAAATACTTAGTGGTCTGGTCCTCCTTACGCTCTAAAATAATCTTAGGCGGCCCTTTATCATTGCACATGGCATGGGAAATAAATCGTTTTTTTATTTATAGTTCGTAATAAATTAATAGTCCATCGCCATATTAATATTAATAATAATGATTGATTAATGTGTGGATATGTTGATTATTTGAGCTGCATACTTAATGGGAAAAAATTTAGTCAGTTAAGTTTATGTACTTAATGTATTTTAACCCAATTAAATTGAGACAAGTGAATTTTCTTTTCATTTATTTATTCTATAACTAGATTTTATTATTTATATTGTTAATTTGTTTTTAAATTTAAAATCATGTATTTTGATTTGATTTGATATAAGTATATTAAATATATAAACTCAATTGCTTAAGTACACCTACGTCTTCAAAAAATAATTTATTACAATTTCTAGTTCTTTTTCTGAGTTACTTTTAACTACTTAATACAAATTAAAAAAAGTAGTTTATATTCTTAATTTTTAAAAAAACTACCACTCACTTAATCAAATTCATTCAATTTATTAAAAGTAGTTTATCTCCCTTAATGAATCCATAATTTTATGTTCTAACTCTTTATCTAATTATTTAACTTTGAAAATAGAATTTTTTTGGCCAAATAATAATAGAATGTTAAGCTTTAAAAATATTGATCATATTCCTAAATCTTTAAATATTTTAAAATTAAACTAGAACAACTTTTATACCGATGTAAATAAAATACTTTTGTAATAAAGTTTGAAAAAGAAAAATATATATATTCACCCATCAACGTGAAATATGTTATGTGATTTCAAATGACAAATTCCAAATCACTATCGCGTAGTAGTGAGAAAAAATCTACAAAATTCTACTATCATGGTCGAGACAGGATAGTCGTCTCAAACTTGTCCAATATCATTTTATTATATAAATCTACAAAATTATTTATAAGATTCAAACTTAAAATAAAGGAGCTTTGTTCTTAAAAATGTTGAGTTGTACTTACTTTTTTGTTCAAAAATTTTATAATATATAAATAATTTGAAATATATTTTATTAGTAGAAAAAGAAAAGAATACATCTTACTATTTCTTATAGGTTTAATTTATAATCTTATTCTGGAAAAAATTTTATGTTTTAGTCCTTGGATCTTTGAAATATATAAAATTTGATAATCTATACATAAATTGTATAATATGAATATAAGATGGAAGTTATATAAGATGAGTTGATGGAAGAATTCAGTGATAGAATGAAGAGAGATAAAATTACACTCTCAACTATGATGGGTTTAATTGACATATGTGACTTCTATTAGGGTTGGTTAAATTGCTACAATTTTGAAAGTTGGGGAATGACATTGTGTCGAAAAATAGATTAGTATGTGAGTAGCAACTCTGAGAATATTTTTAGGGTAAATTTGCACTTTAAATTGCCACGTATGATTTGTTTTCCCAACTAGGATGCCACATAGACTACCAACTTGAATGAGCTGGTCAGATAATTGACATGTGGCAAACTAACGGTTAAAAATGATGGATCTTAAACGGCAAGGGCAACATTGCAATGATTTTGGAAAAAAGGTGGGTAATTTTGCAGGCATACTTCAACGGGTAGATTTGAATATTAACACAACAAAAAAAGATGATCTCGCCAATTATAATGTCTGCACATGTTACTGTTCTTAATATAATTAGTCAAAAATTACTTTAGTTCAATTTTATTTTACCATATAGTGCAACATTTTTATTTTACCAAACCATCCTATCACTAAATCAAAATATTTAAGTTCTTGATAGCAAAATTCGTGGAAAAGCACATTTTGTGAGAAAACTTTCTCTCATGAAAAACATTTTAAAATAATAAAATTTGTAAAAATAACTTCTCACAAGTTAAATTCATGATTAGCACTGAAGTTATGATATTGTAAGAACTAAGAAGGTCTAATTGGCACTAAAGCAATGGCGCGCGGACACATGTTATGGTCCCCCACCGAAGTTTTTTTTTTTTTTCTAAAGTTTTGTATTTGTAGCATATCAACCTGAACTAAAAGCAAATATATCCACTTTGCGCCACCAGAGTTATTTTTTCCTAACACAATCACGCACTGACGCGTTTTCTTCTCCAGTTGTCACCCTCTACTTGCAGCTTGTGTAATTACAGTGCAAAATAACATACCATCATCAAATGCAAAATGTTGAAAGCCATGTGTACCTAGAATATTTTATCATTTCTTTTTATGAAAATTCTGATAATATCTATTAAAAAAGTTGTCTTTGACTCCTTAATATGTCAAAAATTTTTATTATCATATAGTGTATTAAAAATAAAAATATAATTTAATATATATATATGTCAATTTTTTAAAAAAAAAAATTCTCCCCTAATCCATGCTAGCTGCGCAACTGCAAAGTTTTGACGTAAAAGACCATAACCCTCCGTTTGGATGATCAGGGGAAAACAAGAGGAAGAAAATAAGAAAAAATCTAGATATCTATTTATCTAGATTTTTTCTTATTTTCCCTCATAATATTTTCCTCCTCTCTATTTTCTCTCTATTCCAAACAAAGCTTAAAGTTCACTCATAAAAAGTAAAAGGAAAAAAAAAGTTCAGAAATTCACTTTCAACCTTTCTTTCTTGGTATAATATCTAGTATTATTTAGTATTGATAGGTCAAATTTAAGCATTGTATGGTCCAAATAGATTAACTACCACCATGGTTTTCTTCATCCCTAAGGCTCAAAGTCAAGACTTTACTTAATGATTATGTTAACTCCCTTACCAGTCAATCCAACCCTCCTCTTGTGGTTGGTATTCATTACATTTTTTAGCGTTAGATATACCTACCTCCCAAATTAAATTGGGGCATTACGCGAGCCATGATGAAATCACGAAAGCAACAATAGACGGTGGTTCAGAATTTGTCATGTAAAGCGATGTCACGTTATAATTCATATTAACGTGTTGCACGTTGAACCGTTAATATATTGGAGGAAATCATACTTTGGGACCAAAGTGGCAATTTTATTATAAATTAATAAGACCATTTGTTGAAAAAAATATAAAAAGAGATCAAAGATTTGAACTCATAAAAATAATAAAATTGCTAAAATGGCCTTATATATTTATTCCTTCTTACCCATCATTGTCAAAACCACCATTGCCGACACTGGTGCTGGAACTATTATCGCTAGAGCAACATTAATGGTATAACAGTTCTGGGAATTTGTAATTTTCATTTCCGAATTCGCAATTTGTTGATCTAAAATTTGAAACTCACTCTATGTTTTTACTATGAAAGGTTAAAATATAAATTTGCAAGAGTTCCAATAATTTGCAACTTCAATTATTGTATCAACTTATTTATTTTAAATTTGCAATTCATTTTTTCAACTTTTATATTGGAAGGTTGAAATTACAGTGCTTATAAATCTTGCCAATTTAGATTCTAATCTTCTATATTAAAAGCTAGAAAGTGAGTAGCAAATTTAGAATAATGAAGTAACCAATCTGTGAGTCGAAATTGCAAATTGTTGAAACTCTTATTGATTTAAATTTAAACATTCCATATTAAAAATTGAGAGGTTAAGTGGCAAATCTAGAATAAATATGTTGCAAATTGGGAAATCGAAGTTGTAAATTCCTAAAATTTTAACCAATTTAAATTCAAACATTTCATATTAGAAACGGGAAGAATGAGTTGCAAAGTTCACATATAAAGAGTTGCGAATCTTGGAATCCAAGATAAAAATTTTTGAACTCTTATACTATTAATGCTGCTTCGGTGACAGCAACGGGAGTGTTGGCAACTTCAACGGTGGCTTTGGTAATGGTGCGGGGAGGGGAATGAAAATGTGAGAGAACTTTAACAATTTCACTATTTTTTTAATTTCAAATCTTTAGTCACTTTTTTATAATTTTTTTCAACAATTGGTCCTAATTTATATAATAAAGATGTGATTTCACCACTCCCTGTAGTGCAAATTCTCGACAATGACGCTATGAATGGGCGGAACTACTCCTCCATCAATCCATGTGCATCCTCGTTTTTTGGAGATGGTGTTGGTTAGCTACAGGTCCGTTGGAGGGGCTGAGTTTGTTTAGACCAATTAGACGTTTGTTTGCTGGTTCTTTTGTTTTACGTTTTGGTAGCTTTTGTCAGACTTGGTTCGATTTCTGGTTTCAATTGCTGTGACATTGTAGTGTTTCGTTATTCAATTTTAATACAAGTGTTATTCAGTGGTAAAAAAAAATACCCTCTCAAAACGTTAATGTGATGTAGAAATTACTCCCTCCGGTCCTATATATAGGACCTTTTGTCTTGATCCTAAATATAAGATCCTTTACAATATATGAGGTGGTATTTATTATGCATTTCCAAAAAAATGCCCCTATTTAATGTATTCAAAGAGAAAAAGAGAGAGATTAAATAAGGGTAGTTTTGGAAAAAGGTTGAAATTTTTGGAGAAATCGAGGTAGTTAATTAGTTTTAACTCCTTTTCTTAATTCGCGTGATTCGGTTAAAATGATCTTATATATAGGACCAGAGGGAGTAATGATTTTTATTAAGAATATTTTAAAAATATTATAGCAATTTTTAACAAACTCAAACTTTTAACTAATTTTGTGTACGTGCTTAAGGACTAGATTCTAGAAGGCGAATATGGTAGTTAATGGGGGAAAAGTAGTTTGATGTTGGAGTAATTGAGTCTGAACATGTATGCACTGTCAGCACTCAGCACTAACAAACATGCTTTCATTTTGTTTACTGCTCCCAAGGACGAACAATAAAGAGGTTCAAATGATTTCTCAACTGCCTCCTGCTACATTTATTAGGAAAGAAAAAACTACTCCCACCAGTCTCATTTATATTTATAACATGTTAACTTAAAATTTTACTTGATTTTATTTATAAGATTTTATGTTATTTTTTTATTTAAATTTTTTTATTTTTTAATAACTTTTTTATCTTATAAATTATTGCAATCTTTAATCAGTAGGAATAAAATTAAAAATTTATATTAACTTTTTATAAATTTGAGATTATAATTATGTCTCATTAATACCTATGTAATAAATAATAACATCTTATAAATGGGACTGAAGGGAGTACTTTATACTCCCTCTATTCCTTAATATAAGGGATAAGAGACAAAATCACACAGATTAAGAAAAATAATAAATTTGTCTGGAATATAAAATAGTTTCCAAAAATACTCTCTTTTAATGTTAATAACTCTTCTATCATACAATTAATATAAATAAATTATATCTAAAACATATCATCTTAATTAGGGGTATTTTTGAAAAAAAAATTCATTAAATACACCAGACAAATCCCATGTGTCCCTTATATTTTGAAACACGGAAACTCCTCCAATTATCCCTTATATTAAGGAACGGAGGGAGTAAGTATTAAGTTAAAGTTAGTTAAAGATAATTAATTTATTTCACATTTTTAATTTCTTCCAAAATTATTTATACTTAATTAATTTCTCTCTCAATTTCTTCAAATGATGTACTTCATGACTCTCAATAATCTTAATAAATAAGGGTAATTTTGATAAAAAGAAATTAATATAATATTAATTTTCTTTTTTTTTTCTTATAAATAGGATCATGAAAAAAAATTATTAAAAGCACTATTATAATCGGTCAAAGCCACTGAATCAATGTTAAAATTGGTGGAACTTCAAAGAATAGTTCAAAAAGAATCTTGGCTAAACTTTAGACAACCGTCCAAAATGAAAATTAGCTAAGCTAGTAAAAAATTGATAAAAATCAGGAAAATCGACTTATTACTAGTTCAATCAGCATGTTCAAATTATATTTTTCAACTCTTCTTTTGTTTTTACAATAAAATAGCATTATTTTCAGTACAAAATAACATTGTTCTTAAGATAAAATTTTTCTATAATGTAATATTAGATAAACATTATTCTTGTACATAATTACTTATATTTATAAATTTATTTAACAAATATGATGATGGATTATTAGTTTACTATTTTTCAAGGTATTACCTTTAAAATGATCAAGATACTATTTTAAGTTTAATGATTAAATGGTAGTTGAACCGTAATTAAACTGGTGATAATTAAATACATTTAAATTATATATTTTGCTTTAAAATTGTATATAAAAGTATTTTAAATATTACACACTCTTATATTATAACGTTGTTGATGTGTAAATTATAACCAAGTAGAACAGGTCTAGTCTTCATCTTCATCCAATACACGTCACCCAAGCTTCGTCATCGTCCTTTAATTTGAATGGCATTACATGCATTAGGAAATTGGAAGTTAGGAAATGTGAAACAGAGAAAACAAAGAGAAGTAAACAATAAAGTTGTGATCCTAGCATATTTTTTCCTTTCATTTATAGTGATATAAAAATTTTTGGTCAAACAAGAATAAAATTTTTTTATTTAATTGTAAAATATGCAAAATTGAAATATATTTATACATAATATAGTTGTAAATTTTAATGAATATAAATAATGTGATTATTATATTTGTTTTTTACTATATATTTTAAGCATATTGCTTAATTTGCCTTTTACTATATACTCTCTTTATTTCTTAATATAAGAGACACATAACTAAATTACACAAACAAAAAAACAATTGGAATCATTAAGTTTGCCTAAAATACAAATTAATTTTTAAAAATACCCGCATTTAATATTAATAGCTTTTATCATGTAATTAATTATTAGGATCATTTTTTATAAAAATATCAAATACACTATAGTACTATACAACTCTTATTTGTTCCTTATACTCCCTCTTATCTATATTATAAGGGTTTTAGAAGAATCTTTATTTGATCCAAAATATAAAGGATTATATAATTTTAAGTAGAAGTTTATCTTTTTTTTTTACCTCTATTAATTATTGCTTCATAAGTTGGAAAGAAAGAAAAACTGAGAGAAAGAGAATGAATCTTCAAAACAATTTTTATTGATAATTAATAAGAATAAAATTGAAATGTTATGATTTTTTTTAAAATTTTAAGATATATAACTAAATTTTTTTAATAAATATAAAATAATTGAAATTTTTGTGTAATATAAAGTGAAGGAAGTATTTTAGAAGAAGATAAAATTTCCAAATCTCCCCTGTATTAAGGGGGAGTACTATGTGGCAGTTATTGGAGGAGCAGTGTGGTAAGCATTGTCGTTGGAGTCGTTGAATGTCAATAATAGCTATATGCATTGTAAGCGCTGACATGCTTTAATTTTGTTCCTTATTTCAAACTATAAACAATAAAAGGGGTCAATTATAACTTTTTTAGTATTAGAATATCCCAACAAATAGTTAAAGGTTAATATTTTTAAAGAGCAGTGATTATTCAAATGAGTTTTGGGGTTAATTATATTTTGATTTACATATTAGGAAGCTCTATTATGAAAAATGGACCAAATTGGTTAAGAACCGGTTAGAGCCAATCAATCAGTGCAAAAATTGGTCCAAAACTCTAAAGAACTGATAAAATAAAAAAATTGGTTAAACTAGTGAAAAACTTATGAAGTTCAGAAAAATTACGCTTTTACTAGTTCAATGAGTTCAAACTACTTCTTTAACCTTTTTTTTATTTCTAGGATAAAATAACTTTTTTTTGTAAGAAATAATATTGTTCTTTAGGTAATTTTTTTTCTAAAGTATAATACTGTCTTCATCTATAAGTTTTTTACAAAACTTTTTTTGTCCTATAATATAAGATTTTTTATAGGATTTAATTGAGCATTTATAAGATTTTTCCAAAAACACCCTACATAAATTTATTTTATAATAAAAAAATTTATATGATTTTTCTTGTAGTGCTGTTTTATAATTAATATTTGACATGTAAACTTTTTTTAACATATTATAAGTCTAGTTATTAACCTTTATTGTAACGGTGTTAATTTGAAGAAAGAATTCTTGAACCAAGATTGGCCGAAAACTGGGTATGCCTCCGTTTTTTTAATGGCGGCTATTATTGACTCTAATGATTGCTATTAATATGCTTTTGTTTTGTTTCATGATTACTGCTTCTGCCGAGCGCTTCATCTATTTTCTGTATTGTTTTATGCAGCCTTTATTTTCTGTTCTTTTGAAGGTGCTGTGAATAGATTTAGAGCCTATTTAACAGTGTTTTTTATTTTTTTATTTTTAAAATAGTTTTATAAAACTGTTTGAATAGTCATTCTTAAAATAATAACTAATGAGTGATAGATAAGTTATTCAAAATTTATAACTTTACCATTAGTGAGGTAGATGTTTACCTTTTCTTGTGTTTTTCAGAATAAAAACTACAAAACACCTTAAAATTATTCTGAGTTTTCTATTTTTTTATTTTTCTATTTTCCAGAACAGTTTATAACAAACAGGTTTACCAAACAAGTTTTTTTGTTTTTCTGTTTCCGAAAATAGAAAAACTGTTTTGGAGACACGAATCAAACATGTCATTATACTCTCTTCAACCCTTTAGATAAGTTACATTCTAGAAGAATTTTATAATTCTAAATATAATTTATTTTACAAAAATTTGTGAAGTATTAATTACTTTATTCCAAAAATATCACTTTTGAGAATCATTTTATGGAGCGTTAATTGATTTAAAAAGCTTAAATATATGATATTAATTAGGAGTAAGGATGAAAATCAAAACAAATGTTAGACAATTTTATTAATGCAACTAACATTTCTTGGTTCCTATAAAGTAATTAATTGAAAGTGACTTATATTAAAGAATGGAGGAAGTATTAAGCATCTTGGTTCAATGCGAGAAAGATGGGTGATGGTGATTTCTGTCTTGCATCTATTGGAGATTGCATAATTTTTATTCTTTAAATTAAATGTTATATAGTAAAGATTGCATTCCTATAATCATAAAATTATACAATAAAAAAGAAAATAAGCATATAATAAAATAAAAAAAACTACACAATTACATGTCTTCATAATTTTAAGAGATATATTTTTTTATTATATGTAAATTTGGATAGTCATAATGTCCTATAGAGACCTTTTATGACCTGTGGGTCAAAATGAATTTTGTGGGATTCACATAAGAATGAGTGTAATGTATACTTTAATATCTAGATTTATTGAATGTGGAAAATGTCCTAGATTCATTGTATCCCTCTTTATTCTAGAATACTCCCTTTGTTTCTTTTTAATTCACTTTTTTTAAAAAAAAATTTGTTTCTATTTATTTTTCACTTTTAAATTCTAAAACAATATTAATTGTTAATTTTTCAATTATATTCTTATTTATTTTTTTAAAAGTTAAAAATAACATTAATTACTCTTTATTTAACCTACTCATTTATTGAAAAGTATATTAGAAAACTTGACAGAAGTTCTTATATGTTAATTATATTTCTTAATTTATATGCAAAAATTTTAAACCATGCCTAAAAAGAAATGGAGCTAGTAAATTAATGGTCCAATAGTGGTAGTGATGTTGTCCTGCTTTTCCACACCACATTCTCGGGTTTTTGAGCCACATGTTTTTAAGGAAAAATATTAATTTGCATGTTCCTACCATTTAATAGAGATTTTTACATTTTAAAAATTTATATTTCACTTGGTTCTTAATGTAAGTCACTCCTAATTACCTCATCAAAACCAAAAAAAGTTTATTATATCATTAAAATGGTCTTAAAATTAATTTATTTTCCATCTTTACCCCTAATAAATACTATAAATTCAAATAATTCATTTTCTCTCTCATAATTAAATAATGACATTTTGGAGTCAAAGTAATTAATATTCCAAAAATTTATAGAATGTGACTTATATTTAGGACCATAAAAAGTTTCTAGAACATGATAAAAAAAAGAACCGGAGGGAGTAAGTAACTCCTTATATTTTTTTAATTATTACTCCATCCGATTCTTAATATAAATTACTTTTAACTACCTCACAGGAATGGAGAAATGTTTGTTACATTAGTAAAAATTATCTAACATTTGCTTTGATTTTCATCTTTACTACTAATTAATATCATATATTTGAATTTTCTAAAATAATTAATACTTCATAAAATAATTTTTAATAATGATATTTTTAAAATAAAATAATTAATACTTCATAAATTTTTTAAAAATAATTTATATTTGAAATCATATAATTTTTTTTAGAAAGTGACTTATATATAAATGATTGGAGAGAGTAAATAGTTTGTCATTAGAATTATAAACGTGTATATTCCAATCCCGAGGAGGTGGCATTAACGTACCAGCTATATTGTTTTACCAAAATAAGAAGTACTACCTTAGTACCAGATACTTTCTAAGAAGGATGCTTAATTTCAATGTGTACTCAAAGCTTGGTATTTGGATACACTTTAAAAGCATACCTGATGGCCAAAAATAAATGTACTTAAAGGCATTTTTGTAGCAGTGAAACAGAGATGGGAAAGTCAGGGCATCAGATTTGAGGGAACACGTATTCATCATTCCCATGCTGCCATGCATTGTTTTTTACCCTAAGCCCTCAAATCATATGCGCATACAACAAAGAAGTTTAAATTCTTTAATCTTTTTTTTTTTCAATTTGTTCAAAATAATAGTTGTGGTTTAGATGATGTACAAAGATTAAAAAAATGTATATATAAATATATATATATATATATATTATATGCTGAGATTGCTACAACAAAATGATTTTATTTATCCATGGCTACGTATCTTTTTTTTTTTTTTAACTAACAACAAATGAGAAAACCACCAAATACAAGTAGTATTTAAGAGGTGGGATATTAGACTTATCTAAATTCATACACACCCATGGTGTAAATAGTAAAACCCTTTGTTTTTTCAAATTTTATATTTTGCAATGCATTATTGACCCCAAAAATGATTTAAAACTCTCACCAACAACCTGATTTATTTATAACTTGAAGGTACCCCTGTAATAATTCAGGGAACACACGCATCTCAATAAAATATTTCCCAAAAAAAATTATGATTACACTATTTAACAGTAAATTTGGTCTTGAATTATATATATATATTATCGATATGTTATTTTATAATGTAATGAAAAAGTATACATGTGCCAAATAAAAATCCAAATAATCTATATTAATATTAATGTAAAATATATAACAAATTATACATTATTCACAATGTGTGAATACTATTAACTCATTTGTCAAACTGTTTATAATGAACCTAACACCCCAAAGTCCAAACAATGAAATAAAAGTCAATGGAAGTGATAACAAAAGGAGGAGCCACAAGACCACCTGTTCAAATGTGAAAAATTATTTATTATATTTTTATTAAAAATAATAATAAATATTTAAGGCTCTTTACTTATTTAAATTCTATATTTTTTATGCAGTTAGTAATTTTCTGGTCAGCATTTTAAATAAATTACAGAATAAGAAATTATTTTTATCAATATTATTATAAAGAACTATTAATATTATCACTATGAATTATGTGATAAAACCTTTTTTCTTAAAGTTTTGTGGGATGTTGATTCTTTTGAGAATAGAGTTTACTTGGATTCGAATCGAAAAAAAAAAGAGTTTAATTGGACCAAATATGACAAAATCATAATTATTTTTTTTGCATTAGATTCCACATGGACATGGGCAATTGCAGCACATCAAATACAGCACAAATGAGTTTTAACTCTTTTTTCTTTTTTTTTTTCTTTAAGAAAAATGTATAAATAGAAAGTTTTGATAGGCTTTTTTTCTCTCTCGTCAAAAGGAAACATATTGATTCGATTCTTTGTAATTGTTGTTGTGACAAATTAATGAATACAATTAAAGAAAAAATTAAATAATTTAAAAGATTAAAATATAGTTGTGTTCACCTCTAATTTTATGTTCTATCTCTTTATTCAATTTTAAAATACAATATTACAATTTAAAAATTATTATTATATTTCTAAGTATTTGAATATAATAAATTAAATTAAAACAATTTTTAACTCTACAAAAAGAAAAAGAAAGAAAAAGTTATATTAGCGCATCACGTGAAGCATGTTATGATGTGACAGGACATGACAAAGTGTAAATCAGCACATGTTAACTATTACTGTCATTTGACCACAGCTGACATACACAAGTTTAATTTGTGATGAATATCAAAATGAATTTTAAATAAAAAATTAAAATTATACTTTTTATAAACTATAAATAATATGTTTTTTTCTCAAGTATCAAATTAATAGTCCATCGCCATATTAATATTAATAATAATGAATGATCAATGTGTGGATATGTTGATTATTTGAGCTGCATACTTAATGGGAAAAAATTTAGTCAGTTAAGTTTATGTACTTAATGTACTTTATCTCAATTAAATTGAGACAAGTGAATTTTTCTTTTCATTTATTTATTCTATAACTAAATTTTATTATTTATATTGTTATTTTGTTTTTAAATTTAAAATCATATATTTTGATTTGATTTGATATAAGCATATTAAATATATAAACTCAATTGCTTAAGTACACCTAAGTCTTCAAAAAATAATTTATTACAATTTCTAGTTCTTTTTCTGGGTTATTTTTAACTACTAAATACAAATTAAGAAAAGTAGTTTATATTCTTAATTTTTAAAAATTACCACTCCCTTAATCAAATTTATTAAAAGTAGTTTATCTCCCTTAATGAATCCATAATTTTATGTTCTAACTCTTTATCTAATTATATAACTTTGAAAATAGAATTTTTTTGGCCAAATAATAATATAATGTTAAGTTTTAAAAATATTGATCATATTCCTAAATCATTAAATATTTTAAAATTAAACTAAAACAACTTTTATAAAATACTTTTGTAATAAAGTTTGAAAAAGAAAAATATATTCACCCAATCAACGTGAAATACCTGACGATGTGATTTCACATGACAAATTCCAAATCATTATGGCGTAGTAGTGTGAAAAAATCTACAAAACTCTACCATCATGGTCGAGACAGAATAGTCGTCTCAAACTTATCCAATATCATTTTATTATATAAATCTACAAAATTATTTATAAGATTCAAATTTGAAATAAAGGAGCTTTGTTCTTAAAAATGTTGAGTTGTACTTACTTTTTTGTTATAATATATAAATAATTTGAAATATATTTTATTAGTAGTAAAAGAAAAAAATACATCTTACAATTTCTTATAGGTTTAATTTATAATCTTATTCTGGAGAAATTTTTATATTTTAGTTCTTGGATCTTTGAAATATATGAAATTTGATAATCTATATATAAACTATATGACATAAATACAAGATAGAAGTTATGTAGGATGGTTGATGGAAGAATTCAGTAATAAGATGAAGAGAGATAAAATTACAATCACGCATTGACGCGTTTTCTTCTCCAGTTGTCACCCTCTACTTGCAGCTTGTGTGATTACAGTGCAAAATAACATGCCATCATCAAATGCAAAATGTTGAAAGCCATGTGTACGTAGTATATTTTATTATTTCTTTTTATGAAAACTAGATTTTTCTCCTCGGCTCTTATGGGGATGCGGATGCATGTGTAGATACGAGAATATTTTATTTAGTTTTAAAATATATTAAATTAAAAAAATCTCATAATTAACTCTTTCAATACCCCAAAAAAATGATATCAAATAATATTAATTAAAATTAATATAGATTGACCAAATTAAAAAAAAGAATGTGGAACCCACTTAAAATAATGAAAAAAAATAAATATCACCTATAAAAGAAAAAGTGAATAAATAAAAAAATAAGACTCCCTTAAAAAAAATAAAAAAAGAAAGAGGGACACGGAACCCAATAAATAGAGTGCAACAGCTCCATTCTACTTTTAATTATATATAGATTCTAATAATATTTATTAAAAAAAGTTGTCTTTGACTCTTTAATATGTTAAAAATTTTGATTATATTTATTATCATATAGTGTAATAAAAATAAAAATATAATTTAATATATATGTCAATTTAAAAAAAAAATTAGCTTCCCTAATCCATGCGCAGCTGCAAAGTTTTGACGTAAAAGACCATAAAGTTCACTCATAAAAAGTAAAAGGAAAAAAAGTTCAGAAATTCACTTTCATCCTTTTTTTTATTAGGATAATATCTAGTATTCAAAATTGGTGGGTTAAATTTAAGTATTGTAGGGTTTAAATAGGGTAATATCTAATAGTTTTCTTCATACATGAGACCCAAAGTCAAGACTTTATTTAATGATCATATGTCGGTTTAGATTTTCTTTTTAAAAAAAATCTGTTAGAATAACTATAATTTATAAAAATAAAGTTTAGATAAAAATAAAAAAATTTATTATAAATATATTTAAATAAAAAAATAAAAATAATAATTAGAAACTATAATTTGATTTAGCAAATAAATCATATATTGATTTTTTTACTGTTTAATCCAATCCTCCTCATGTGGTTGGTATTCACTGACATTTTCAGCATTAGATATACCTACCTCCCAAATTAAATTGGGGCATTACGCGAGCTATGATGAAATCACAAAAGCAGCAATGGACGGTGGTTTAGAATTTGTCATGTACAGTGACACACGTCATAATTCAAAATAACGTGTTGCACGTTGAACGGTTAATATATTGGAGGAAATCATATTTGGGACCAAAATGGCAATTTTATTATAAATTAATAAGACCATTTGTTTAAAAAATATATATATAAAAAATCAAAGATTTGAAATCAGAAAATAATAAAATTACTAAAATGTCCTTATATCTTTATTCCTTCTCACCTATCATTGCCAAAACCATCATTACCAACACGGGTGTTGGAACTACTATTGCTGCAGCAACATTAATGATACTTCCTCTGATTCTATATATAGGATTTTTTATTCTGATAATAAATATAAGATTTTTTATAATATACGAGATAATATTTATTATATATTTTCAGAAAAATGTTCCTATTTAATATATCTAAAGAGAAAGAGAGAAAAATTAAATAAGGGTAGTTTTGAAAAAATATTAGGATTTTTAGAAAAATCGAGGTAGTTAATTAGTTTTAATTCCAATTCTTAATCCGTATGATTTAATTAAAAGGGTCTTATATCAAGAATCAGAGCTAGTATATGAATTCTAGGAATTCGTAATTTGGGTTTCAGGATTTGCAACTTATTTATCTAAAATTTGAAACACACTATGTTTTTAATATGGAATGCTGAAATATAAATTTGCTAGAGTTTTAGTAATTTATAACTTCTATTACTATATCAATTTATTTATTTTAAATTTGTAATTTACTTTTCCAACTTTTATGTTGAAAGGTTGAAATTACAATGCTTATAAATCTAACTAATTTAAATTCTAATCTTCTATATTAAAAGCTAGATATTGAGTAGCAAATTTAGAATAATGAAGGAATGAATTTGTAAATTTAAAATAAAGATGTTGCAAATTGAGGAATTTAATTGTAAATTCCTAAAATTCTACTCAATTTAAATTCAAACATGAGTTGCAAAGTTCACATAAAGAGCTGCGAATCTTAGAATCAGATAAAAATTTGGGGAAAAGACAGTTTAGGACTTCCATGCAAAAATATTGATAAATAAATAGTACCAATACTAAATGCAGTTGATTTGAGTTAAAAATTTAATTTATAGGAATATTAAATTTTTAAACTGGATCTTGAGAGGAATTATTTCTATATGGGTTCTTAAATGTTTTTGTCCCTAAAAATTTTTTAACTCTGATACTATTAATAATTAATGCTGCTTCGGTAACCTCAACGTGAGTGATAGCAACTTCAACGGTGGCTTTGGTAAGGGTGCGGGGAAGGGAATGAAAATGTGAGAGACTTTAATAATTTCACTATTTTTTTTAACTTTAAATTTTTATTTTTTTTAAATTTCTCTTATCCTTAATATAAAATTATTTTAATTAAATTATATAAATTAAAAATGTGAGTTAAAGTTAATTAATTATTTTAATTTTTTTAAAAATCTTAATATTTTTCTAAAACTATCTTTATTTAATTTCTTTCTCTTTCTCTTTGAATATATTAAATAGGAAAAATTTTTAAAAATATATAATAAATACTATCTTATATATTGTAAAGAGTCTTATATTTAAGAAGAGGATAAAAGACCCTATACATAGGATCGGAGGGAGTATAACTTTTCAACAATTGGTCATAATTTATACTTCCTTTAGTACATATTATAAGTCATTTTATGTAGCAAATTTTTAATCTAAAATATAAGGCATTGGATATTTTTTTTTTCTCATTTTACCTCTGTTTGTAATGCTTCCTCTCTCTTCATTTATAATCCTATAATGATAATAGAATGAGGTATTTAATAAGGGTAAAATAGGAAATGTGGAAATTTTTTATATTAATTTTAGTTGAAAAAATGATTTTCTTAATATACGTATAATTAATATAAAATATCTTATACTCCCTCTGATCCTTAATATAAGACCATTTTAACCGAATCACTTCAATTAAGAAAGAGAGTTAAAACTAATTAACTACATTAATTTCTCTAAAAATTTCAATATTTTTTCAAAATTACCTTTATTTAATTTCTTTCTTTTTCTTTTTGAATATATTAAATAGGAATATTTTTTAAAAAATGTATAATAAATATCATCTCGTATATTGTAAATAATACAAATAATCTTATATTCAGGATCAAGATAAAATGTCCTATATATAGAATCGGAGTAACTAATATTTACAAAAGAGAATATAGTAAAGATGTGATTTCACAACTCGCTCTCGTGCAAATTCTCGGCAATGACGCTATGAATGAGCAGAACTCCTCCATCAATCTGTGTGCATCCTCGTTTTTTGGAGATGGTGTTGGTTAGCTACAGGTTCCTTGGAGGGGCTGAGTTTGTTTAGACGTTTATTTGCTGGTTCTTTTGTTTTAGGAAATACTAGGAAGTTAGGAAATGTGAAACAGGGAAAACAAAGAGAAGTAAACAATAAAGTTGTGATCCTAGCATATTTTTTCCTTTTATTTATAGTGATATAAAAATTTTTGGTCAAACAAGAATAAAAGTTTTTATTTAATTGTAAAATATACAAAATTGACATATATTTATGCATAATATAGTTGTAAATTTTAATGAATATAAATAATATATTATTATATTTTTTTAATATACATGTTAAGCATATTGCTCAATTTTCCTTTTACTATATATCATTTCTTAATTAAGAGATAAATAACTAAATTACACAAAAAAAAACAATTGAAATCATTAAATTTGCTTAAAATACAAATTAATTTATAAAACAATTTGTATTTAATGTTAATAACTTTTATCATGTAATTAATGAAAATGAATTTAATTAGGAGTATTTTTTTTATAAAAATATCAAATACAATATACAACTTTTATTTGTTCCTTATATTTTCTTATATCTATATTATTAAAGTTCTTCTAAAACCTTTATTTAATTCAAAATTAAAGAAATTATATAATTTTGGGTAAAAGTTTATTTTTTTTACTCTCATTAATTATTGTTTCATAGGTTGGAAAGAAAACAAAGAGAAAGATTGGGATGTTAGGATTTTTTTTAAATTTTAAGGTGTGTCACCAATTTTTTTTATAAAATATAAAATAATTGGAAATCCGCTGTAATAATGTGAAATGGAGGAAGGATTTTAGAATAAAATAGAATTCCCGAATCTTCCCTATATTAAGAGGGAGTACTGTGTGGCAGTTATTGGGGGAGTAGTGTGGCTGGCATTGTTGTTGGAGGAGTCGAATGTCAATAATAGCTATATGCGGTCAGCACGGACATACTTTAATTTTGTTCATTTATATTTATTTTAATTTATGTTATAAAATATTTTATATAGTAAATTTTTTATCTAAAATATAAGATATTAGGTATTTTTTTTTATTTTATCCTTATATACTTTAATTTTGTTCCTTTATATGCTTTTGTTTTGTTTCATGATTACATCTTCTGCTGGCCACTTCATCTATTTTCTGTTTTGTTTCATGTAGCCTTTATTTGTCCTATTGAACGCGTCTTGAATAGATTTATATTAAGCATCTTGGTTCAATGTGAGAAAGATGGGTGAGGGTGATCTCTGTCTTGCATCCATTGGAGATGGCATGATTTTTATTTTTTAAATTAAATGTTATATAGTAAAGATTGCATCCCTATAATCATAAAATTATACAATAAAAAAGAAAATAAACATATAATAAAATAAAAAAAATACACAACTACATGTCTTCATAATTTTAAGAGATATATTTTTTTATAATATGTAAATTTGGATAGTCATATTGTCCTGTAGAGGCTACTTATGTCTTATGGGTCAAAATGAATTTTGTCTCATTGCCAACATTATATGAATTTAAAGGGTTCACATAAGAATGAGCATAATGCAAATTTTAATATGTAGATTTATTGAGTGTGGAAAATGTCCTAAATTCGTTGTATCCCTCTTTATTCTAGAATACTCCCTCTCTTTCTTTTTAATTCATTTTTGAAGAAAATTTTTATTTCTATTTATTTTTTACTTTTAAATTTTAAGACAATATTAATTACTAGTTTTCCAATTACATCCTTATTTATTTTTTTAAAAATCAAAGAAAATGTTAATTACTCTTTGTTTTACCTACTCATTTATTGAAGGATATATTAAAATATTTAAAAAAAACTCTAACATATTAATTATATTTTTTAATCTATATATTAAAATTTTAAATTACACATAAAAAATGGAGGTGCTCCCTCTATTCCTTAATATAAAATCCTTTTAACTGAATCACGCGAATTAAGAATTGAAATTAAAACTAATTAACTACTTCAATTTCTCTGAAAATCTCTATTTTTTTAAAACTACCCTTATTTAATCTCTTTCTCTTTCTCTTTCTTTTTGGATATATTAAATATGGATATTTTTTGAAAATATATAATAAATACTACCTCATATATTGTAAAAGATCTTATATTTAGGATCAGACTAAAATATTTTATATATAAGACCGGAGGGATAGTAAATTAATGGCCGGTCCGTGGTCCTAATGTTGTCTCGCTCGTCCACACCACATTCTTGGTTTTTAAACCACTCGTTGTTATGGAAAAAAATTAATTTGCATGTTCCTACCATTTAGTAGAGAATTTTAAATTTTAAAAATTTGTAAGTAACTCGTTACATTTTTTTAATTATTACATAGTTTGTCATTAGAATTACTTCCTCTGGTCCTATATATAAGATTTTTTGTCCTCATTCTAAATATAAGATCATTTACAATATATGAGATAGTATTTATTATACATTTTAAAAAAATGTTCTTATTTAATGTATCCAAAAAGAAAAAGAAAGAGATTAAATAATGGTAGTTTTGAAAAAATATTAAAATTTTTAAAAAAATTGAGATAATTAATTAATTTTAATTTCAATTTTTAATTTATATCATTCACTTAAAAATTTATTATATTAAAAATAAGAGGGAGTATAAACGTTTATATTCCAATCCCGAGGTGGTGGCATTAACGTACCGGATATATTGTTTTACCAAAAAAAGAAGTACCAGATATTTTCTAAGAAGGATGCTTGATTTCAATGTGTAGTTTTTACTTTTAATTAACAGTAGTAGGAAAGTTTAGTCCTTGAGGTTTTCTTAATGTTGTTTTCCACACACACATTTGAGTGTGTTTTCTATCAATATCCATGTACCTACAAGCATCAATCTTTTGAATACTTACATAAATATTCAAAATATATATTTAATATAAATTATTCTCTTTGTTTTAATTTATAACATACTTTTAATTATCACACACAGATTAAGATAATAATTAGTAACTAAAAAAAATTTTCACCTTTTTTAAAATTTTTCTCATTAAATACATTAGAAATAAAATATTTTAATAATAAATAAATATTTGAGTCTACTAGTTAAGGCTAATCTTAAAAAGAAAAAAAATATATTATGTAATCCATAAAGTATATTATATTATAAAATATAAATTTATAAAAAAAGTACACAAACGGAAAGAGTATTATTACATTCCACATTTGAATTTTCTTATTTAAATATTGTGTTTTAAAATAATAAGAACCATGGTGAAAATTAAAGTGGCAACTGAAATTGAGCAGAACTTTGGACGATGACTTCGGGACTTGATCCCTCCTGTTTCTCTTTGTAATTTATATGTGAGTTTTGTTTTCGTAGGAAAAAAAAGATATTTTAAATATCTGAGCTCGTGAATCAAATTAGTGGATCTCCAATTTTGGATTTTAGATTTATAATTTAGATTCTCTTTGTCAGAATGCTTCCCTTTTATCAATTTCAATTTTAATTTTGTACGGATGAATTAATTTTGAAGGCTTGGATTATCGAACTATGGGCTATTATAATTAACAATATATTTTGCCATTCAAATTTTCTACCACGTCAAATTTTACAAATCTAAAATGTAGTATGTTGAGCAATAATTCCTCCAGACATTTTAAACTATTTCATGTATTTTGTGAAAAATGAGTTAGATCATGAAATTTATTTAAAAAAGTTTTAATATTTTTCATAATTTTTTTTATTAATTACATTATTTTTCATAATATTTACTCTCTCCATTTCAAAACTTTTGTTATTTTAAAATTTTAAGGTTTCATTTTCAGTTATGCTGGTTTATTAATATTATTTTCTTTTCTCTCTCTCTTTTAGTCATAATATTGATTAATTAAATAGGATATTTTTGTCAATATATATAATAATTAATGATTTCTTAATCTATATGTTAAAGCCTAAAGTAACAAAAGTTTTGAAATGAAAATAGTATCTTTCATCTATTAATTATATACAGGGAACATAAATAAAAAATATTAATATACTAGATAGTCTGGCAAAACGTCATTATGTTGGACACACCATTATTAATATTAATTATATGTTTTATACTCTCTTTAATTTTTAATATAAGATCATTTTAATCAAATCACGTGGATTAATAATTGGAATTAAAACTAATTAACAATCTCAATTTCTTCAAAAATCTTAATATTTTTCCAAAACTACCTTTATTTAATCATTCTCTTTCTCTTTGGATACATTCAATATGAGCACTTTTTGAAAATGTATAATAAATATTATCTCGTATATTATAAAGGATTTTATATTTAGGATCAAAGTAAAAGATTTTATATATAGAACCGGAGGGAGTATTTAAAGTTGATGGAAGTATATATATATATATATCTTTGAGAATTGTTCTTAGACATCAAATCAAAATTAACACATTCCGGAACAATATCGGGTGCATACGCCGAAAAAAAAAAAACATATTCTAGAGAGATTCAAATTTTCCTATCCACATACCACAGTCATTCTAATCGTCTATCCTTTTTCTTAATTAATAAGTATAAAAATTAAAAAAATTCAATATTTAATGGCTATAAATATGGTTCCAAAGTCTCAGAACCATGCAACATACAAGCTCTCTCCTTCTCTCAAAGCCATAACCCCAAGATCTCCATCCAACATACCATCTTAGCTCTTGAGAAAATCAACCATGGCAGGCATCATAAATGTTATTCTGAACCATGATGACCATGAGCATAACCCATTAACCTTGTCTGATGGCCAAATCCTTGAGCAGATATACTTTACCAATGTTCACTCTGACGCCAAATTCGACGTCGACTCTCTTTTCGTTATTGTCAAGAACATCCTCAAGCGTTCTACCCACATCGTTGACAACGTTGTCCAGGTATAATATTCTGCTTTTTTTGTTACTTCGCGGGGTTTTTGCTTGTTTTAGTTTTCTTGGTCGATCCCTGTATGTGTATATAACTAATGAAGCTGGTCTTGGTTATTACAGGGAGGCTCTGGAAGCCCAGAGTATATTGATGATAAGTTTCCCCAAGCCGCTTTCTTCTCGCCACTGTGCACTCTTAAGCAGATTTCATTTGAGGTTTTCTTCTTTATCTGATTAATGCTTACTTGATGATATTTTGAACAATATTTATATGCAATTCTTATCCCTTTTGTCATAAGGTTTTCGGATAGTTTATGATTAGAAATTGAGGACCATGAAATGGTGTGGTTGTGCAGCTGTCATGCAGGCCTCCTGGTGAGGAAATAGCTCACAAAACTACACTATCCATCCTGAACAAGCTATCGAGCTACAGCTGGGATGAGAAAGCTGTGCTTACTCTGGCTGCTTTTGCCATGGAATATGGTGAGTTCTGGCTTCTTGCCCAGCTTCAATCTCAGCCCATAGAGCCACTCGCTAAATCAGTGGCCATACTGAAGCGAGTTCCTGCGCTCACTAAGCCCCAAGCAGTCCAAAAGCACCGCCGAGCCATCGTCGAGATCAACAACCTCATCACGGCAACTCTGCAAGTCATCGAGGTCGTCCTCGAGCTCGAGAAACTCACCTCCTACGACACCAAGGATGTTCCTGCCTTGGGACCTGCCTTAGAGCAAATCCCTGTTGATGTCTATTGGTCTATTATCACCATTGCCGTTATTGTTTCTCAGATTGATTCGCTTACCACTGATTCGTAAGTAAATCTTTACTAGATCCATGCCTGTTATTTCTTTCATGCTTTGAATATCTATGCATTAGCAAGTTTCGTTGTCATGTTTCTTCAGCGAACACAGGCAGGAGCTGTCCCATTTCGGTCAGAAGATTAACATTATACTCAGCAAATTGAGGAAGCTAGTTTCACGATGCCGCCTGCAAATAGGTGACTAATTAATTACTTGTTTTCCTTGATTGTAAGCTCGCCATTCTGTTTTTTAAAATGACGATGATAATGCTGAGAAGATTTTCTGGTGATTTTTCAGATGAGGCAGACTATATTAAGAAGATCAGGAAGATGTTGCAAACCCCTACCGAAATTATGGAGGTGTTAAAGGTGCTGTTTTTCTGGAAGGATGCTCCTGGGACCCCTATCTATGACGGTGCTACTAAAACCCTGGTTTGTCACTTTTTTCCTTTTTCCTTTTTTTAAAAAAAAAAAATCATGTGAGTGCATCTAAGAATAAAAAGAAACCCAACAAGACTGGTCAGGATTAGAGCTGCTCATAGGTCCTTGCTAGATGTTCTTTAATTTGTTGACTAAACAGGTTAGCTTTGACGTGCTGAAAAAGAAGAATGTGTTCTTGTTCGTTTCGACCTTGGACATCACGGAGGAAGATTTTTCGATTCTGAGGCCAGTTTACGAAACAACAAAGACAGGGAACCTGCAGTACAAGATTGTGTGGGTTCCCATTGTGGAGGAATGGAACGATCAGTTGAGTAAGAAGTTCGAGTTTCTCAAGACCAAGATGCCTTGGTACGTGGTGCAGCACTTTGGAACCATTAAGGGGTTCAAGTTCATTAAGGAGGATTGGCATTTCAAGAAGCAGCCTATCGTTGTGGTGATGAACCCTCAAGGCAAGATTCTGCACCCCAACGCATTCCACTTGATTCAGTTTTGGGGTCTGAACGCCTTCCCTTTCACCTCCTCCGTTGAAGACAAACTCATCCATGAAGCTAGTTGGGTTGGCTCCCTCTTCCCCCACATTCCAGGCGTCTCCAAATGGGTAAGCATATTCACCAGTTTACGTTTTCACAAATTTTTCATTTTACTTAAGAGTGTTGATCATATTATGTGTACGATACAGATTGAGGAAGAGAAGTATATCTTCTTTTATGGAGGCAAGGACAAGGATTGGATTCAACAGTTCACTCAGCACGCAGGGGCCCTTGCAAATGATGCAACCATTAAAGAAGCAGGGATTTCGATTGAGCTGTTCTGCGTGGAGAATGAGGAAAAGAGCGTGATAAGCAAATTCTGGACTGGGATAGAGAGCTTGTTCGTAACAAAAATGCACAAGACCACCAACGCAGTGACTCAAGAGGTTCAGAAGATGCTGTCCTACAAGAACGAGACTGGGTGGGCTCTTCTTAGCAAAGGGTCGACGGTGGTGCTCACGGGTCACGGAACCACCATCCTGAAGACTGTGGCTGAGTACGATAAATGGAAGGAGGTGGTGGTGAGGAAGGGGTTCCAGATTGGGTTCAAGGAGCATCACCAGGAAGTGGTTAGGACCATCCACAGGTGCACCAACCTCGAGATTCCTAATGTTGCTGGAAAGATACCTGAGATCATCAAGTGCCCAGAATGTGATCGCACCATGACCGTGTTCGTCAGCTACAAGTGTTGCCACAACGAGGGCACTGCTGAACCAGGATCCCCTGCGCAGAGCAGGGTGCTACTATTATCTAATCTGAATCCATCCATGGAGATTAAGGATATATGAAGAGAATTCAGTGTTGCACTATTAATGTTGTCCTTTATTCCTATATCCTTCGATCTCCCCGTTTGTTTGCGAATCGACTGGTTTGTCGTTTTGCATAGTGTCTTTACTTTTTTGTTGTTTTCTACTTATGGTTCTAGTATTTTCAGTTTCAGACATGAAACCCTATGGCTTATGAGCTGAGTCTACTAGTAAGTAAAAAATCATGTACTCCTATCTAAGCTTTGTTGAATTGCATGGCTTAGCTAGGATCTTCATAATAGTTCGGATCCCAAACCGATCCAAGGTAGCATATTGGATACAGGCTCACAAAGTCCCAATCAAGCAAGTTTAACTTATGACGTTTAATTTCAAGATGACATGATAACAACACCCAAATCTTATTATCCTTCCGCATCAATTGGCTGATTATTATGTCATTATTTCATTAAAAGCTCATTTCAGTTGATTATTAAATCCATGACTTCAAAAAGTTAACCATTGCTTTTGTTAAAAATACTTCAGTGCATTGATATCAACTTCAAGCGCAAAAGAATTTGTCCTCCAAAATAACATATTAGTTGCACCAATTATTTAACCTGTAAAAGGGATTAAAAAGGTAAAAGAAACTGTGGCAATTTAATAAATATAGTCATAAACATCTCAAGTGGCAACTGAAGATATCTTTACTAAGATATGTTTACCGTCTCCAAAAATATTTTGAAAATAAATATATTTAATTTCTCTCCAAAATTAATAATGTCATGAATATTAAGTATGTAAAGTTTATAATTTAAATAAATTTCACACGTTTTAATAAGATTTATTATTCAAGTAAATGATAAGTACTTTAGATTAAAATTCAGATCACCATGATAACTTATACTTTTATGAACGAGTTATGCAATAACAGTTTTAAACTTTGAAATTAAGCCGAATAGTAATGATATTTTGGAAGAGGAATACCCAGTTTGACAATTAAGAAGCATACTGTTACTAATCAGATTTAATGAAAAAGTGTTCTGTCTAATTTAATATAATTAATCACATAAGATGTTCCCTCTTTCCTATTTTGCAAATTAAGCGAAGTGATTTCATTTGTTCTTTCAGTGCTTAATTGTTTTAGAAAATGAGTTGTTTTTATAATATTTGGACGCTTTTTGTAATTTGAAATACCAAAATATTATAAGCGTAATTTTTTGGTATCCCAGCTGACTTTTTGAAGCTACATCAATCATAAATATAATAATTTAGCTAACAAAAATTGGTGTAATTAATAAAGTTTGGTTCTATATATCAAAGGAAGGTGAATTTTACTTTCTCTGTTGTATAAACAATCTTAGATAATTTATAAGTAATTTTTATAGATATTTTTTGGATTCCAAGCCTTGTCTATCCAAATGAGTCCCAAGATCTACTATATCAAAAAATATTGGATAATAATAAAGAAATACAATAATTTCCAAAAAAAAAAATTTCTGCACGGGGATAATGTACAGACTGGGTAGCTTTGTCTTTAGGGTGTTTGGTATGAAGCTTTTTAAAGGAATGAGAGAGGATTTAATTTACTCCCCCACCTTGTTTGGTACAAAATTTTGGAGGGGAGGGAACCCAATTTGTCCTCTCTTCTCGCCTTTATTAGTTCATATTTCTCTCCCTTTAAATTAGAGTTTTTTTTAGGGAAGAGAGTATTATGTAGAAATTTAGGACCATTTTGTCCTTACTTTTTTTTGAATATTACAATAATGCCATTGACTGAAAAATACTCCTCGCAAATGCACTTCATTTTCTCTCCTTCCATGCGTTCCCTAGTGGAGACTGAATTGTCGAACTCCATACCTAGTTGCCTCGCCCTTTTTCGCTGTCTCCATCCCCAGCTCCGCCCATCATCATTGCCGTCGTCGTCTTCCCATCTGAGGTGAGAATCCCTGTTATCCATTTTCCCTTCTCATGTGTTCTGTTTTTGCTTTGATTGTCGATGCTGCTTGTTCTAGTTTTCTGGCATAAGCTTTATTATAGATTTGTTCTGGCAGCATATTACTTGTGGATAATAATTAGCTAGTTCTACAGCATGGTTCTTCCCTTCTCGCCATTCTTTACTGTGTAAAAAAAAATTTGATCTTTTTTTCTTGAAAGTATTGACCAGATGGAAAGCGTATCATGGGTATTTTTTGAAAGATAATATTTTCATTGAAAGATAGAAAAAATAAACAATCTAATATGTATAAGGGTACAATAATAAATTTATTATCAGATCTCATTTCCTTCCCTCTTGAATCAAACAAGGCATTAAAATATCTTGAGTCCCCTTTTTTACAATTTCTCTAAATAAGAAAATTTTAAAATCACTCAAATCTTCTCCATAAAAATCCCTCTTCCCTCTCCCCTCTCCCCCCCCCACCCCCCAAAAAAAAATCCTCTCCATTGAGCACCCGTCCTTAAAGTAGAAGTGGACGGTCCTATGACTAACTAGAAATTAACCAGAATCACATACCCTATAAATTAAAACTATAAATCATCTATCAATATACAACAGTTTATGTGTACACACACACATATTGGCCTTAATCTAAAAGAATTCAAACTATCTGTATACCATAAACCGTGTAGTTCTTTTTAACCTCTGTATAAACATGAAATCCGCAGTCCAGTGTTTGTAAATAGTAGAGATTGGATGAAAAAAAAAACCTACAAATTAGGTATGGTTTGCATATTCCTTTTAAAAAAGTATAGTGATTCTCTTTTATTTACATCAAGTCCAAAGGAAGCTGCACTGTTCTCAATTTGTGAAATACTATGAATTATTACAAATTACTCCTTGTAAAATATTGAATGAAAAATTAAACAAAATTTTGATAAAAAAATTGTAATCTTTTAGGCTTGATAGTATATTATAATGTTCAAATCGCAACTATTTAGTACTCCGATTATGCTTTCTTTATTAATATCAAAACTATTGCATAAAAGGCTTAAACTGTTATGATATCGTAAAATCTTAATCTATTCAAAACTGGAATAAAATATTTTTAATACCCTAAATAATATTTATTATTTATAAACTATACGGCTCACCTATGCTTAATTTTAATTTTATTTGAAAATACATCAAATTTTAAATATGTCTTAATTAGATTGAAAAAATATTTCTAACATTTATGAATATGATAGAAAATGCAGGGCTGGGTTTGTAACACCCTAAGGCTTAAGAATGCAAAAAAGCTTCTACGGGTAACTTTCTCTAATATAGACCAAGGCGTAAATGAAAAATAACCAAAAAAAAGACACCAAGTGTGAGAAGATAAGAGGATAGACTTAGGAATTGGAGTTAGGCACTTGAACTGTGGCTGGATGACATGAAAATGAAGGAAGCAATTTTTCCCTTGTGGCATTGCGACCTGGGAATGTGTTGCCACAGCACCACTTGTAACATCTTATACTCCAAACATCTCCTGACTTGATAAAAAACTTCAAAAATCAACTAAACACAGTCCAACATCTCATATTTGACCTTCCAAGATATCAGAACAGCGGAAAACACTACAAAACAAGTCAAGAAACACCAAAATAGTGGGAACAATGTGTAGGGTTGCGGCCGGTATAGTACCACTATAGTTTTGAAGCTCTCGAATCACTGGTGCCACTGCCTGGTTCCCTGGCACTGCGGTGCCCTTTGCTAGTTTTAAACTAGCAAATTTCAATAACTCGAGATGAAATTTAGCAAGCATAACTTTATGCTCCAACCTCTGATTGATCTGATTCTAACTTCTACAAGTAAATCTTGTCCAAATCTAACTATGGATGACAATTTTACTTCAATCTGACTCCGTATGAAGATTTTGGACACCCGATACCGTTTTGACCACTTTTTGACTAAAACACAACACTTACAACTCCCATTTGCCACCTATGGCAATTTGACCATTCGGGACCATTCACATAGGTCATAATCCACTTAACCAACTTGTTTAAAGAGATTTCACCTCAAAGAAATCACTCCCCTGAGATTTGACCCATTTGAACCCTAAATTGACAAAGTGGGTTATAGACTCAAAACTTACATACTTGGCCCAAAACTCCCTTTGGGCTCACATATGCTGCCATACTGACTCATCAATCCTCAATAACATGCATTCATCATAAAACATCACATCCAACACCATTCCACATCAATATCATATATAACCAGCACATGCAATCACCATACATAAACATACATCTATTACAGTCATATTATCCTACTTGGCACAAAATACACAACTCTACACAATACATTACACAGACTTGATATTCCATGAGCGGTGCCCTACTCCCTTGACTTCTCCGGACTAGTGCCAGAACCTTCACCTGAAATGTTAGTTCAGAAAGAGGTGTAAGATAAAGTTTTAGTAACTGGGAACAACCACATGCATATATATATATATAACTCATACAATCTCATGAATGCAATATGAAATGAAATGTATGTCTCCCTGCACACAGCTAGAATCATGAGCTATCGTTATAACAAGATATTTTGTATAGGTGATTCCCTTCTAACAGTCGGTGAAAACTGATTCTAGGACATCACCAAGCTCACTTACCTTAATGCAACCTGACCAAAGTTTACATTAGAGTTCAAACTGTGGTTCTCCTTTCCTTGGACCACCTCAAATTGGTGGTGATTTAGGGAAGGTACAGTCCACTGCCATCTGACTCCCTTGGCTATAGGGGAGAATTTAGTGATAGGAATCCCATCCTTTTCCTCTTTTTTCATATACCATAACATCATATATCATATCGTCATCACTATCCAATCCACCATATATCTCACAATGTCATGTGGTGATGCCCATGTCATATCATCATCATAATCATCATACAATATATGCCTAGACATGTGCATACCACAATATAAAGATAAACTATACACACACATATCAATATTGTGGTATGAATGGAAACATCCATATATACACATTTATATAATAACATACAAAACCAATAATACAAATAATACAAACACCTAGTTACCTTAGGTTGTTAATTCCACACACGCGATTCCACGAGCTTCTTGGGTTGTCTGACACACTTGTACTCTACCGGTTGACTAAATAACCTCTACAACATCATAATACCTCAATTAATATAATATGCCACTTAACCAAAAACTGCAATTCAACCATATAGGCCTAACCCAAGGTTTCGATACCCTTTCCATACATCATTGAACTCCTAAAGACCATTCAAACTCTACACAATCACATACACTTCAGATTCCCAAATGCCTCAACCAAAAATAACCTAGGGTTAAACTTAAATCATGTATACTCTCTCTAAAACTCATACCCATGAATCACAAACACCAAATCACATTCTATTAACCCTATTTCATCCATTTTAATCGGTGAATTTCGGCCCAACATCAAAAACCCAACATATCCCCAAAATATTCAACTCAAAACCAAAGAAAAATGGAGAGGGAGGAGTAGAGATTACTTACCAACGATTTAGTAAGCTTCTAGAGTCCAAAAATGATCTCCCTTGGCCGGATTTCTTAGCTCTAGCTCCATTTTTTCTTTCTTCCTTCTTTTCTCTCTCGCTTTCCCTTTCTCAGTCTGACTGAAATGCTTCTGATTTAAACAAATCTAAGGTGTGGCATAGCATCAGCTAGTTAGTTGCGGCGGCCCTACTTCTTGCTGCAGCATGGAGCTCTTTCTGCCTGTGCTTGAACCTTTCCTTCATCTTGATCCTCCAGTTCTGCACATGATTCCAAACACACTTAGTTAGCTAGGGACCAAGTTAAGGACAATGTAATGAGGGTTGTTACACCGCATGCCGCTATCAAATTACAGCAAAAACTAGTTTTTGGGGTGAACTTTGAACATGCATAACTCTCTAACCAGACCTCTTATTAGCATGATTCCAATGTTTACAAGTCACTCTACGCCTCCATTAACTATAAACATCAACCTTACCTTGAAATTCCTTCGTATGGAGAATTGGGAAACCCATGATCGAAATGGTCACTTTTTAACCAAAACTAGTTACTAACACCTCTCAACTCCCAACCATTGATCTTTTGGTTATCCAACCCTTTCCAGTAGGCCATAAATGACACAAGAACATTGTTCAAGAATGTGGCACTCCTAAGAAAATTACTTTATTAGGTTTTGACCCCCTTAAACCCCAACCTTACTTGTCGATTGACATACCCTTTTTCCATAGTATACACTAAAATTCCCAAATGACTTTGTGTCTTACTCAGACTCATCAAGATACACGTGGGCAACCCTAGACCCTAAACTCTCATAAACAATAAAAGGGGTGTATGCTCGATAACACTCTATCAACACCATAAACCTTATTACAAAACACCAAAATGGGTTTAGCACACTCAAACCACAGAGGATACAACCTTACCATTCACTATACATACATCCAAACACTTACTAAACCCAAACAACCTTAGGCTAAAGAGGAAAAAAGACATGCTTCTGAACTAGAAACCTAAGCTAACAACCAGGAAGATTCACAAAACCATAACACACATGGTATACAATCTACACTTGGCATAATACTAAACAAACATATAACATGTGTTCTTGAATGAGCTTATACCAATTATGAGTACTCAAATATCCCGTATACCGGCCAAAAGAGAAACTACCTCAGGCACTATCTTACTAGAACTAAAACCCTCTCTTATGAATGGTTATCAATGAGGGGTAAGTCAAATGTCCCAATAACCAGGGGTCAACTATAAAAACTAGAGGTTTTCATTGTAAAATGGTTTCACCCATGCACACGCATTACAAATCAGGTACATAATTCTATCTACATATATATATATATATGTAATTACGCTTATGCAATATGCAATATGAGAAATATCATGCATATGATATGCAAAACCTACATTGATCACAACATGAATCTTGAGCTAGTTACTATCACAAAATAATTTTAATAAGCAGCCTCCTTCCAACAACCGGTGAAGATCGATTCCAGGGCACTACTAAGTTCATTACCATTAGTCATAACTCGACCAAAGGTCATTCCACTAATGAGTAGACCATGGTTCCCATTCCCTTGCACCACCAAAATTGGTGGTGACTTAGGAAAGGTGTATCCTCAAATCCATTGCCACTTGGATCTTACAGGTCAAAGGATGATGATTTAATGGCAGGGATACATATCAACCTCACCACCTAGATATGAGACCTCACGTGTCCCACTAGTGGATCGGCATACGACGTGGTATCATCATATTGTTAGATAAATAAAGATTTTGATGAATTACAAAACATCTAAGAGTAAAGAATGCACCAAGGGAGTGATTCCTGGAGAAAACCACTTGACCAAGTGAAGAAAACTCTATCATAACTGTTTAAATGTGATTTATATGTAATCTTGTTGTTTGATTAGTTAAAGTGGTAGTAAATATTTGATCTTACTTAATTCACCTTACATCATTCTTAAATCGAATTTTTATGACTTAAAGTAAGTGTTCAAAGGTTTTCAAAAGGTTTTTTATTTGAAAAAGTAACTTAGTGGACTAAATCTTTAGGCTTGTCAACTAACCTCCTATGTTTATTGATGATCTTTGTAATATTCCTATTTTTATGGGATATTATAAAATGAATAAAATATGAGAAATGAAGCTAGACGAAAAGGTTATATATAATTGGGTTTTAGAAGGAATTAATTTCTCATCTAATTTTCAAAAGAAGTTATGTTTCGTTCTTAATTGGAATTAATTTTTCATAAGACCCTTAACCGAAATTAATTCTAGAACCTGCTCCAAAAAATATGCAATATACCATTTGAATGAAAGTCCGCTCTAAGTTGAGCATAACGGTATAAGTATCGCATAACTGGGAGGTCAAGGTTGAGAGATAGACCAATTTGAAAGTGAATGTGAATAGTGAAAAAGAAATAGTAAAAAAATTACTCTTTGGATGAAATTACAAGAAAATGCCTGAAAAAATGGATAATTACTTTTTACCCGGCTTAAGTGCAAAACTGTCATTTCCTAAATTAGAAATAAAATGTGAATAATGTATTTAAGGCTCAAAAAAGAAAAATTTGATATTGTAAAATGAAAAAGAAATTGAAAAAATTAGAGAGACACCGTTAAGCGTAAAGAAGGGTAAATAAATTATTTTTCTTAGTTAAACCGAAAAAATAAGAAAATTATATATTAACTCCAAAAATAAGAATTTTGTAATTTAGTCCGTAAAGGGAGAAATTCACATGGGGAGGAAATGAAGGAAGTTTGAGAAAAATTATAGCTAATGACCCAAAATTTTTAAAAATTATAAATTTTCTCTGGTTAAAGATATTTTTGAAAATATGAAAAATTATAGTTAAATGAAGCTCTTGATGAGCCTAGCCCAACGGAATATAGCAAGAAATTTATTAAGATCAAAGTAATATTTATTGGATAATTATGATTTAATATTAATATTTTACCCGATAAAAATTGGTTTGAACTGCAGCAAGAGGCAATATTAATTCAGGAAAAATTAGTGGGCCTTGATAAGATATATATTTGATCAAATGACAATTTTGGTAAAAGAAGTTATTGGTATGGGTGAACTCAATCGATAAAGGGTATTTTAATCTATAAAAGTTATTAAAGCAACTATTGGCCAAGAATAGGACAAATGGCATGCTGCAGCAGCTGTAGGACCTCAATGGAATTAGTTAAAAGCTTCATTAGACAAAAAGCAACTAAAGTCAAAGATTTAATTAACTAAAGTTACTTTATAACTAATTAACACTTAATCACCTTGGTTAAGCTTTCACTACGTCTTCTTCAGTCCCAAGCACGCACAATCAAAGGTGAGAAAAGGGGGAAGAAGGTGTGAAAGAGAAAGAGCAAAAGGGAGAAGGAAAAATCACAAGTTTGATCCCAAACTCTTAAGGTAAATTCCTTTGGTAACTATCTTGCATATACTTAAGTATTATAGTATTTCATGGAGTATTTCTCTCTATTTTTACTTTGAAAATTTCTGCCTAGAGAGAGAGTAGAGAGAGAAAATGAAGCCATGAAGAATGTAATCCATGAAAAGTGTTGTATAGGCTTCAAGATGCAAGAACATACCATTAGATTACAAGTTTATTGAGTTGTGATTTTTCTACAATTTTGCTGAATTTTGGCATAATTAGGGTTCATGATAGGAAGCGAATTTCATGATTTTGACCCTAAAAATGGATTCATTCAGTCCAAATTATTTAAGAACAAGTATGTTGTACAAGAAAAGCCAAGTAGTAATCAAGTTGGAATTTTAAGGTTTCAATGTGAGACTTTATGAAGGGAGTTATGTAATCAGTAGCTAATGGCCTAATTTTGTGATGCTATAAGACTCTAAGAAGTGTTGGAAGGCCAAAGGAAGAGTTTACAAAGTTTGGAAGTATTGGAAAGCTATAAGGTAGTTCACCAACCTAATCTTACATTGTATTGTCATATAGTTTGCAATGATTTTGATGAGTTGGCTATTGTTTACAATGTTGATTTGTGATGATTTGATGTTATTGGTTGAGTTGTTTGAGGGTTGAGACCCCAGAATATCTAAAACCCAAAGGAAAACTTTGCCTAATTTTTTATAAAATGTTTGAGCATGAATGATTTTAAATTTTTGAATGATGATTTGATGATATGTGTTTACAATATGTGATGATATGTTTCCTTGATTGGTGGTAGCTATTGAGATTCCATGAATCTTATTCCTCCCAAATGCTAACCATGTTTAGGCCAAGGCAATGCAAGGAGTTCAAGAGGAGCTAAAAGAGATGAGGAAGAAATTGGTTGAATTTATGTTATTGCAAGTACTAATATTAATTTTGATAATATGTATAAATTTGTATGCAAAGGGTAAATCATATATATATATATACACTAATGCAAGCATGTTCCTTGAGATATTTTTTGGTGTTACGTATGAAGTTGGAATAATAAATGATGGTGTAAGTATATTATGAAATTTATTATGCTAAAGTATGGATGAAAGTGTTCAATCTGGATACCCTGAACAAATGTAGGTACTGTTTGTTCGAAACAAGACAATGAATTTTATTAATTTACATGATATAAAAGTATATGGAATAAGGTTTCCATAGAGCTAAAGAACACCTCAATTGGTTAAGTATACTATTTATGGTGAATTTGTAAAGTTAGGGTTCAAAAACAGGGAAATGTTGGAAAACTGGAATGTTACTAAAGATACTAGAAATTTCTAAAGGAATTATAAAATTTCACAGAGCTCCAAAAATTCAATGGTTTACATGTATAAAATTTCTATATCTTATGTTTAATATTCCATTAATTTAGGAGTGATTGGAGTTATATAATGAGAGATATGTAAGTTTTCCTAAAACTGTTTCAATAAAAATTAAGTTCTGATCCTTGATAGTTCAAATTAATGCCATACCCTAGTCTAGAAGAACAAATGTATAAGAAACTATGGATAGAAAATATACATATAAGGATTTCTAATGACATAGATAATGCATGATTTCACTAAGGATTTCATGAGATATGAATTTTTTAAAGATAAGGCCCAAACCTGGGAAGTTTCAAAATGACCAAATGTACATTAAATGTTTGAGAAATAAACTGTATAAATTGATATTGAGAATACTTTCTTTCATTTTTAGAGACTTGAATCACCTTGAGATGATTTTTCTAGAATTAGTTATGAATTTTCAAAATTTGTTGGGTAAAATGAAAAATGCATAATGAACAATACCCGAAATAAAGAAAAATCTGTTTTGATATTTTTATACAATCAAGTCTCTAATCATGTAATAATAGATATAATTGGAGTCTAATATATGAGAAATGAGTTTAAGTTTAAGGTGTTACAATCTTGCCTTATGAAAAGATGCTAGTGGACTAAAGGTAATAGGTTAGAAGGAAAAGGCTAAATTTCATAAAGGATTGTCTCTTTGAAAAGCCATGATAGTCGACTAACCCCCGAGGTTTGTCTTCTAACCTGGCCAACTCGAAAGCAATTTATTTTCTAGAAATGTAGCTTTATTGACTAACCTTATGTGATTGTTGACTAACCTTGTTTTCTAGAAAACCAAGTGTTGAGTCTTTGAAGCTTAGTGGACTAAAGTGTAACATCCTAAGAAGGTTTGTCTTCTAACCCTCCAAGAAAACTTTCTAGGTAACTTAAGTCTTGGGTTTTATCAACTAACCTTGGATGTTTTTATGAAAACCTCCTTTGAACAGTTTTCTCTCTTTGTTATAAGCTTGCTCGATAGTTGACTAACCTCTCAGGATTATCAACTAACCTGGTCCAACATTATAAAATGTGTCTAATGGCTAGTTGAGGTTTGTGGCACTAACTTGCATGGTTTGTCAAATAACCTTTGACAATGCATTTAATGCAGTAGGTTAACATTGACACTCACTTATAATGGCTATTTCTCATTTCTAATGGTTAGATTTGTTGATAATCTATAAAATACCTCATTTAAGTTGGCTAGTAAGAACATTAAGTATTATTATGCTGAATTGCTATTGAATCATTCACTCTCTTATTCAAAGCTTTACCTAACCACTTTTAGAGTGAGAAAGTGTTCTTCATTGTATCATAACTACTCTTTCAGAGGGATTACTTCATTAAATCTTTTCTACATCTTCTTGGTGGAAAGCTTAGTGTGGGGAAACATTAAAGAATTATTGTAAACACTTATTGCAAGGGAGTTTGGAGAGCTTTTCAAAGTTCTTGTGAAGAGAACTTGTGTTTTGCACTGTGGTATTGTAAGAACCTAGTTTAATCTTGCAAGTTAATAGAGAAATCTCAAGTGGTGGCTTGAAAACTGGACATAGGTCAAGTGGAAAGGCCAAACCAGGATAATCTCTTGTATTTGATTATCTTTTTCACTTTCAATTATTACTCTGTTTTAGTATGCTTGTACTGTTGCATTTATTGTTCCTATTTTGTAGAAAATTTCAAAAGCCCAATTCACTCCCCTCTTGGACAATCCAGCTGCACACATATCACAAGTCACCATCACCTAACCAACAATGTCTCAAGATGCATAATGTGGTGATGATGTCCAAATGTTATACTAACATATAATCATGCAATACACATAGGCAAATATCATCATCATTATCACTATCATCATGCTAGCATAACTCTATTATGCAAGATATTTCATGGGGATGCACAACAATAACAAGCATGTCACATTCATCTTGATCATATATATATAGCCAAACCCATGGTCATTATTATTAACATTATCATCATTAACCTCAATGTTACACACACTAATACAAAAAGTATAGTATTTATAGGTTAAGTCCTTGTATTCACATTTATATAAACATATATACACATGAACATAAAATCAAATAATTTCACTTCCCTATCATACTTTTCAAAGAAAGAGGGTTTCAAGAAAACTTACTATTTCCTGTCATGATATAAATTGCTTATCATGATATGAAAACTTTTAAACAAACAGAATAAATAAAATTACTCCCTGGTTATCTCAAGTTACCATAGACCTATAACATCTCGATAGGCCAAAGGATCACTAAGTACAACATACAAGAGGAAATATAATCCATGATAATTAGTTAACATTCAACACCAATCTAAACCCAAATATTTAACAAAACTTTCAATAAAACCACTAGAATGACCCAAAATCACTTAATGTCTCCAAGGCCCAAATCCACCATAATACAATTCACCCACTTATCGATGAATTTACCGTTTCTAAATAACTTCTTGGAATCCATATGCCTCATCAAAACATACACACAACCTATATAAGCACCAAATGTAACACCTTACTCCCAAAGGCCTCCTGACTTGACTAAAAACTTCAAAATCCAACCAAACACAACCCAGTAACTCACATAAACTTCACAAAACCTATAGCAATGGAAAAATGCCAAAGAACAATAGAATTTGGGCTGGGGTCATGGCCACTACAGTATCGATGCGGCTCCGACTCATCCTAGAAATTCACTTACTACTACAGTTCTCGGCGCCGTGGCCTACATCCTAGCACTGTGGTGCCCCCTGCTAGTTTTCTATGCCATCAAATTTCATACTCTGAGGCAAACTTCTGACACGCATAACTTTATACTCCGACCTTTGATTGACCTGATTCCAAGTCCTACAAGTCAATCTTATTCAACTCTATCCATAGACACTAATTTCACCTCAATCTAACTCTATATGGAGAATCTGGACACTCAACACCGTTTTGGCTACTTTTTAACTAAAACTCACAACTTACAACTCCCATTTGCCACCAAAGGCAAATTGATTATCCATGACCATTCACACAGGTCCAAAATCACCAAACCAACTTATCTAAAGAAGTTTCACCTTAAAGGAATCACTCCCATGAGATTTGACCCCCTTGAACCCCAATTGACAAAACGAGCCATAAGTCCTAAAACACACCAACAATGCCCAATTCCACCTTTAAGCTCACATATACAACAACTCAACATACACAGCACATATAATGCAACTCCACATACATAGCATATAAACAACAACCATATCATTACAACAATAAGAATCCTTACATCCATTACAATCACACTATCCTATTTGGCACAAAATACATATCCAAATAAACATAAACTACATAGACCTAATATTTCCACTTCCAAAGCTACTCCCTTGTCTTCTCAGGACTAGTGCTAGAACCGTTACCTGAAATGTTAGTTCATGGGAGAGGAGTGTGAGACAATATCTCAGTAACTGGGGACAACTATACACACACACACACATATATATATATATATATATCTCATACAATCTCATGAATGCAATATGAAATAAAATGCATGTCTCCTTCCATACAGCTAAAGCCACAAGCTGTGTCATAACATAACATTTCATATAGGTAATTCTCTTCCAATAGTCCATCAAAGACTGATTCGGGTTATCACTAAGCTCACCTCCCATTAGTGCACCTAGCCAAAAGTAACACTAATGTTCGGATCGTAGCTTTCCTTTCCTTTTCCCACCACGAATTGGCAGCAATTTCCCTCCTGGCCATGGGAGGCGATTTAGCCCCAGAGATCCCATCTTTATCTTCCTTAATCATATATCATATCATATCATCGTATGTCATATTATCACCACCCAATCCACCATATCACAATCTCACAATGTCATGTGGTGATGCTCGTATCATCATATAATCATCATCATCATCATGATCTTAATGTCATGCAATGCACCATGCCATATCACATTATCATCATATATGTCATCATCATATAGTTGTGTGCATATCACGATATATAGAAAACTATACACATAAATACATCTATATCGTGGTATGAAAGAAACATGCATAAGTACACAAATATACGTAATATCATACAATACATACAATATAATATAAACACCCAGTTACCTCAGGTTGTCAATGTCATAATACTTCAATTAACATAGTATACCACATGATCAAAAACCACAATTCAACCACTTAAGCCTAACTCGAGGTATCAACACCATTTTCATGCATCATTAAGCTCCTAGGAACTATTCAAACACTAATCAATCTCATACACTTCGGATTCCTAAGAGCTCTAACTGAAAATAACCTAGGGTTAAACTTAAATCATAAATAATCCCTTCAAAACTCATACCTAAGCATTAAGAACACCAAAACATACTTCCTTAATCCCATTTTATCTATTTCCATTGGTGGATTTCGGCCCAAATTGGAAATCTCAACATATAGCCTAAAAATCCTGAGTTTAAACCAAAGAAAATGGAGAGGGAGGAGTAGAGATCACTTACCAATGTGAATCTAAACTTTTGAGGTCCGAAAATCACTTCCTAAGGCCAGAAATCTCAAACCCTAGCAAAGCTCCCTCGGTTCTCCTCCGTTTCTTTCTTTTCTCTTCGCGTCCAACCGACTAAAATGTTTCTAATTTAAACAAGAAACTCGACTCTCGTCACGGCTTCAGGATAGCTTATCGCAGCGCCACCAGTTTTCAGTCAGAAAGAGCCACTGGAATTGGCTCTCATCGTGGCGGCCTTGCTTCTCGCTGCGGCGTGAAGCTCTTTTTTGCTTCGCTTAAACCTTCCTTCAACCTGTTTCCTCTGGTCTTGCACACAATACCAATGAGGGTTATTACACTAAACACAAGAATCAAGATCAAACACATGCTCCGGTAGAACTCAAATCAACAACTAAAGTATAAATCCAATGAAAACAAGTTTCCAATACCATTTCCAACCATCTTTATACTCAAAACAACCCATAAATCCATATTTGACCTTAATCAAGTTCGGACATTATGAGGACCCAAAGCTTAGAGACTAGGATTTGGAGAAATAACCATATAATCTACAAAATCTATAACCCAAGGCCTAACTACAAACAATAGAAAATCATTGAAGCATCTAAACTCAATTTGATTAGTGGAAATTCATCTCAACCGGACCCCCAACATTCAATGCCAAAATCCACCATTTAAAACTTGAAAAAGAGGAAAGAGTAGATATAGAATCATCAAACGTACAAAATCCAAGCTTTCCAAAGCTCCAAAATACACCCCAACACCTCAGAACTTCGAACACTAGCAGAGAGCCTTCAACCTCCTCCATTTTTTCTTTTTTGGTTAACTGGTTCACTTTATTTAAAAACAGAATTCACGATATGGCATTTTGGCAGAAGTTACTGTTGCCGTGGCGCCAATGCTCTCTACCTCTAAATGTCATTGGCGAAATTCAACTCTTTCGTCATGGTGCGAAGGGAGCCCGCCATAGCATGGGAGAATTTCTACTTCCCTCTCTCTTCTCATTTCTTCCTCCGCTCTTGACCCCATCGAACTTGCACCAATCTGAAAGTATTTTTCCATGAGTCCACTAACATGTCCGAGAAGAATCAAGATGGGGTTGTTATAGGGTTTGTCAAAGTAATAGTATTTCCTACTTATAATATGTGTAATATGGAGTATTCTAAAAGATTTCTTAATTTAATTAAGAGAATAATTATTCTCTCTTAAAAGGTGGAGGAAAAAAATTATATTTATTATATATTAATTTCAAAAGTTATATATCTATATTATATACATATTTCTTTTAGTTTAAATAATATATTTAAATTAAATGGGCTCCAATTTTCTTCACCTGTTGACCATGATTGCAGCAGTATTTGGGTTATTTCTTGCATCAAAATGTCCATCTCGTAAAAAAGGATATTTAGTATATTTTTGTTTATTCTTCATTCCAAGAATCTACATGGATTCCACCAATTTTTTTTTATCGAACCATGACTCTTATAAAGATCGAGATGGAATGGTGATTGCTTATGAAATGGAATAGCCAAGTAAGAATTCAACCAAGCATGCAGTTCATGTCCGTTCACATTATATCATGCCAAGTAAGAATTCAACATTTACTATCAATTGTTAGTCCTTTGAATTAGTGAACAAAATTAAATCATGTCAGTTCACATTATAGCTAATGACATATAAGTTAAAACCTACTACCGGAATACTTCCCCCCATTAGCTGCGACATATACTAAAAGACAAAATAAGCAATTTGCTTGAAATATATGTTAAAAAACGAATAAATATTTATTTATATTAATTAAAAATATAAATATTATATATAATAAATTTGTATAACAATCAAAATATGTTTATGAATATTAGTGTATTTTAATATAAAATTGAATAAAAATGTATATAAAAAAAAAGGAAAGCAACAAATATATTAGGGCTTCAACGTGGAACAGTTATGGTGTGACTTTATTACACGAAAAAGTCTACTACCTCACTATCTCACTGTGATTTAACCATAGCTGATGTCATGCCCAATTCAGTTTGTGACGTCTGATATGGGATGAGTGTGAAAAATCTAATGGTATGTTTTACAGTATTTTTTATTTTATTATTCTTAAAATAGTTTTATAAAATTATTTTTAAAAAATAAATTTTAAAATAAAAAAATAAAATTTTTTTTTTTGAATAATTATTCTCAAAATCATAATTAGTGAGTGATAGATGAATTATTCAAAATTTATAACTTTACCATTAATGAGATGTGTGTTTTTCACCTTTTCTTGTGTTTTTCAGAACAAAAATTACAAAACACCTTAAAGTTATTCTGAGTTTTCTATTATTTTATTTTTCTGTTTCTCATAACAGTTTATAAAAAACAGAATTACCGAACAAATTTTTTTTATTTTTCTATTTTTAAAAACAGAAAAACTGTTTTTAAAAAACAGAACTAAACAGGCCCTAACTTTCTGGTCTTGCGTACTGGGTACCAATTTAGTGCCTTTGTGGTTCTTTTTCTATAAAAAAAATCATAATTTTTAATTATAATTTTTTAAAAAATATGGTTGGTCAAATATAATTTTTTTTAGAAAATAAAAAATAAGTTAAATTGTAATTTTGGAAAAGGAAATAAAAAGTTATTTTTTTAATAAAATGTAGGTTTTGGAAAAGAAAAAATAAATTTACTTTATATTATACATCTAAATATATTTTTAATCCTTATTATCCAAACAGATTTTTTATCAAACTTATTTTTATAAAAAAAATATCTAAATATAATAACATATAATAAATTTACTTTATCTAAACTTCATTTTTACAAACTTCATTTATCTTAACTTAGTTTTACAAAGCTGAAAACTAAATAGTTCCTTAATTCTTTGAGAATATGTATCCTTAGGCGTCTAGTCATTAGTTTTTATTTCAAATTAAAATTTTTTATTGAGATTTTTCTGAACAATTAAACTTGTGAAAAAAAACCTTTTATAAAGATCCAAAATTTTAAAAAAACTCATGTTTATTATTTTTTAAAAATTCAATAATATATAATTAAAAGCAAATAATATAGTCTGATATTTAAAAAATCACTGTAATCCTAAAACAAATTACGACTTGCTAATAGCTTGCATTTTAATATAATTTTATATTAAATTAAATCTTATTTATTAAATGAATATTATTATCAATATATTAATATTGATATTAAATATCAATATTGTCAATAAATATTGGTTCAGTTAATAAAAATACATATAGATTAAAATCATGCTCTTGAGTCTTGATTCAAGAATTTCATTGATTGATCATTTATAAATAATTTTGTGAATTGATATAAATAACATATATTATCATAATTTTATATTTGATATTGATAAAAAAAAAGAATAAAAGATAGGACGATATTTAATAAAGAATGAATAGTAAAAAGTGAAATCAAGAAAATTACTGTGCACAAGACAAATTATGAAAAAAGGCTTCCTAAAGGTTTATATTTTAAGTTGAATTGGTGATCTCAATTTGATTGAATGATAAATTTGTATTTAAAACAAACTATATTTCATTAAAACAAAAAAAATGTGAGAGATAGAGAGAGAGAGAGAGAGAGAGAGAGAGAGAGAGAGAGAGAGGTATTTTTTACTTTGAGAAAGGTAAATTTTTGTCAAAAGAAAAAAAAAGAATGGTGATATGTGTTTCATGATCGAGTCCGGGTCCTTCGCTGTGAGAACCGTGCTGCTTCTCTCTCCTGCCACCTTCACATTCATTTTTTTAAAATATTTTTAAATAAAAAATTACATATGATAAAAAAAGATCTATTGGAGATTGCATAATTTTTATTTTTCAAACTAAATGTTACTATATAATAACGATTGCATCCCTATAATCATAAAATTATACAATAAAAGGGAGAATAAACATATAATAAAATAAAAAAAATACACAATTACATGTCTTCATAATTTTAAGAGATATATATATTTTTTATCAGCATATGTAAATTTTGATTTGAAAGAAAAATACTGGTGGCAGCAAAAAGGCAAAGAGGTCCCATGCTCCTCATGATGTTGGGTTGCCTGGCTTAATTGGGGGGACCAAGTACTTGACAGCTTGAAGCAAATAATTTGTACCGACTTGGTTAAGAAATAAGTACTATAAATAAATGGGACCGGTTAAGATTAATGTACTTCCATCTGTTTATTATATATATGTCTTTTAGTCACATTACAAAAATTACAAAATTAGTTAAAATTTGTTAATGTTAACAAATTTATTAAAAAAGTAATAACTTTCCCAATTTACTTTAATGAATTTTCAATATATTCGAGAGAGAATAATATCTAATACAATAAAAGTGAGAATATTAAATTACGGGTATTAAGGAAAGAAAAAATTAATGTGTCCCATGAAATGTATATGATCTTATAAGGATTGTGCAAAATTTCTAGATCGCTATAATAAGAACAGGAGGGAATAACTTATGGATTGGATTAGATTAAACCAGCTGATATACGGTATTCATGTTGGACTCTTAGTAATTCGAGTCATATTTCAGGGATAGTAAAACTCTTTGAACAAGTATTTGACACAGCTTCAAACCCGAGCTTGAACACAAGAATACTGAGTAGGCAAGCACAACCACCAACTGAGCTACGTGCAGGTTAGTGTTAGTGAGAATAACTTAGAAATAGTCAATTGCTCCCTGAAAATATACCTCAAAGACTTTGACTTTATAATGGTATGAAATATTGGGTCTCCTACGTTATACAAAACGGATGGAGCGAACCTATATGATGAGCCGTCGGTAGTTGTATAACTTGCATTTTAGTGTTTTTGATTCAGATGCTGATATCAAGAAAAAGGGAAGAATGAGCCCAGCTACGCCTACATTAATTACGTTTGACATTTGTAGTTATTATAAATTTTAATTTTATATCAAATATTAATTTAAAGTCTTTAAAATAATATATATAATACTGAAATAAAACCTTAAAAATTAAATCTTACAAATGTTTAACTAACAGAAATTAATATTATTTATAAGTCGGAACATAAATTTATTACGTAAATTCATAAAAATTTATCTCTATTAATAATTGACTGTTGAAATATGTAATTATATAATTAAAATGTAACATATAAAGAGAAATTTTCTAATTTACAAGAAATTTATCTATATTTCATTAGACATAATATTTCATTTAAAAATTTCAATAAAGTTGATATCTATATTTCATAAGGCATAATATTTCATTTAAAAATTTTAATAAAGTTGATACATCAACATTCAACATAACTAATTATTTAATATATTTCTGTTATCTTCACTTTTTTTTTTGGTAAGAATCATATCATAATCAATAAGAGACATTTTTTAAGCAAATTTATTTATGCGATATATTTCTATTGAGATATATATATATATAAATATATATTTGAGATAGAATAGTGATTTGGTTTCCGTTTAGGCGATTATTGTCCCTGAATTTTTTTTAAAAAAGAACCCATTTGGCAGCCCTTTGTTTTTTTCTTACGTTATAACCCATTTGGTAGCCGTTTAAAATGGAAAGGCTTAATGAATCCATAACCAAAGTTTGTTTGGTATACTTCAAGCCTTTCCATTGATGGAATATGTATAGGAAATGGATTCATGAGTGTTTTGGCCCAATAGATGGATTCATCAGTTCTTGCACGGCGTCACTCCGTTCTCAAGCCCATCATCGAAGCAGACCATAGGCATCTCTCCGTAGTGTCTCTCCGTATAAGTATTGTTCTCTCCGTTGAGGATTCATTGTCTCCATCGATGCTTAGTCCTCTCCATCAAAGTTGAACCCTAAATCATTAGTACAGTATACTCCTCTCCTTTCTCTCCTACACTTCAATTTCTAAAATTGATTTTTGTAGTACACTTTGTTTCTTGGTAATTTCACGGTTTCTGATGATATGGGAATGACTATCTGGTTGCTATAATTTCCCCATTCTATTTCATAGATAGCCATGTTTTTTGGTACCTCTGGTAGGTTTTGTTGGATATTCATTTCTTAGGATTTACACTATTTAGGCATTGGAAAAACTTTGTTCTGTGATTGGTAGTTAAGTTAATGGATATTTCTGAATGTGAAACGAGGAGGATGGCTACTGAAAAACAGTTTTACTTTAGGATTATGTTATTTAGATAGTCACCCTTTATAGCATGAAACTTTTACACTGATATTTAACTTGGTCCCTGCCTAGTCAAGGTTGAAGATATATGGTCAACGTATAATCTATAGCAGCTTATAAAGAAGCTGCACTGCTAGTCATATGAAGATGATTAATTGATCAAGACTTTATATTTAAGGTTCATAAAGCCTTTTAAAGACTGGGAAATTTATTTGATTGGTGCTTCATATAGCAAATATGTATGGTTATTAGAGATCAGGATGTTTTGTTGCATATTTTATTTGAAATCCTTTTAGTTTATTGTGCTTTCTGAGTTTTGTTTGGAGGTGGCTTTATTCTCCTATTACGAAATTTGTTCTGAATAAAATTTTGGAGAAAACAAGCATGACTAGGGATATCTTTCACTACACAGAACCACATGATTGGGTTTTGAAGAAAATTCCCCCATATTTTTTATTGAAGAACATAATAGCAAACATCCAAGGAACTTTATGGTCTTGTCCTAAAGCTTTCTTCTAATAAAAAATTATGCTTAAATTTGTTAGAAGCTTAAGAGGGGAATGACTATTTTTTTTATGTACTTTGTAATAGGGGTTAACTATTCAATTGGTCAAAGGTGTCTTACAAAGAAAATTTTGTCCTTATGCAAAGCAGCCTCAGAGGAGTTGGGGAGAGATTTTAACATGAGAATTCAGAAGCTAGGAAATTGTTTTACCACTAGTCAATATTGCTTATGGGAAAAAAATGGTGTTGCAGTTGATCATTGAAGCATCTTTATTATGAACTAGCTTGTGCTTTAAGGTTTATGCTTTTAATTAGGAGAAACAGAAGTGAGGAGGTTCAAGGAAATCATTTCACATTCAGGAAAAAAAAAGAATTTGCTTTTCTGGCATTAATAAAAGTCTTTGACTTGGTAAATTAATACAAGAATTTACAAATCACGTACTTGGCACCCTTGGAGGTGATCCTTTGCACATAAAAGGGATTATTGAACTTGGTGGGGGCTTCTGCTCAAGTACAGCTTTCATTATCTCTCTCTACTTGCTGTTCCAAAATTTGTAAGTCTATTGGAATATTTAGAACCAAGTTGCTTTGTGTCATAAAACAATTTATGGCTTGGTCACAATTATTTTATGGGACAGAAAGTCCAACAATTAGAAGCAAGGTCACCCATTCTAAACTGTGTATGGTAGGGGATTCTCCTGGGAGCTAGATTCAACCCATACTTCTTGTCGATTTTGCTCTAAAAAATTGACCTATAACAAAGAACCAAAAAGACAAGTTTCTAATTTGAATTATAATTTTGCTCCTTAACCAAGGGACATGAGAAAGATTGTGACATTCTATGAACAATATTATTTTTGCATCTAGAATGCTATCATTATTTAATAACATGCTTATGCAAGTAGTGCCTGAATTGACATGGATTATTGGTAAGTGTTTTTGTAACATCTTATATTAGGACAATTTTTCATGTATTAGATCATTTTACATGTCTTTTATCATGGTTTAGAGACTAAAATCATAAAATAATAAAATCAGAATTTTTCAAAATTCGGGGTACTATTCCTTTAGCAATTTCCATTTTACACGATGAACTTTGAAAATCCATAAATAAATCTAGAAAAATCATCTTGAGGTGATTCAAGTCTCTACAATTTTATTAAATTTAGATCTACATGGAAAAATATTAAACAGTAACTTCATTGGGCCAATTCATACAGTAAATTTTGTGGACTTTACTATTCATTTGGTCATTTTTCTACCTTCCAGTTTTCTGACCTCAATTTTCAAAAATCATATTTCATTTCATTCTGGCCCAAATTATGCATACTCCATGTTTTTGGAAATATCTAAATGTCTACTTATAGACAAATTTTTCTTATATATTTATTTCACTTACACAGGGCATAACATTAACTTGAATTGTAAAGGATCAGAATCCAACTTTTACTGGAACAGTTTTGGGAAAAACTCCATATCTTTTATTATATAACTCTATTTACCTCCAAATCAATTGCATATGAAACTTAAAACATAGACCTTTTTATACATATAAACTATGAATTTTTTGAGCTCTATACGATTTTATGTTATCTTTTGAAATTTCCAGTAGCTTTTAGTTTCCAATTTTCCCAATATTGTCCTATTCTGAACCCTAACTTTGAAAAATCACCATTTATTGTACACAACTCCAAATGGGGTGAATTAGGTGTCATATTAAAGCTTGAGATGCCCTCTATTTGGTAGAAAAACCCCATGAATCTAAACTCATATTTTATATAAAAAAAAAGGGCAAATTAAACATATATGTCTAGAAAATGCCCTGTTTCAATCTATATTGAAATTTGCTTGCCAAAACCCATGCAAATGAACTCATTTTGGTATGAAACTTGGTAGAATATAACTTCATATTCCAACATCCAGAATTGAAAATTATCATACATTTTATACAACATTAACATAATATTCATTATTTTATAACTTCATATAAAACAAGGCACAAATAACAATTCATATCATAACATGACAACTTGCACATCAACAACTCATCATTTTCTTCTTCATGCCTTTTTCTCCTTCATTAGCTCTTTTGCATTGGTTCTTCCTAGTATGGTTAGTCATTGAAGGGGGGTGAGATTCAAAGAATCTCAGTAGCAATTACCATTCATGCAATCATATTATCACATTAAGCATATCATTATCAGAAAACATCAAGTGAATACTTTTAAATATTTATGCCATAATATGTTACAAAGTTTTCAGTAGAGTTTCATTTTGTATTTTGGACATGCCAGGGCCTAAAAATCCCTCAATTAACTCATCCAACATTCTCAAAGCGTCACAAATGATCATATCAAACAATGGGCAAGTCATCAAATTCATTGAGAATCACATGATAATATAAGACAAGAATAGGTAAATTGCTACCTTCATGCTTTCTCTTACTCCTCCACTTGATACCAATGCTCCCACTAGCTTCCTCAGGCTTCTTCAAGTCCTAATGCATCATCAAACAACTACTCAAGCTAATGGTTCCATGACTTTCTTCAAAAAGTATTCATGAAACCCTAATTCTTAAAAAATTCACCAAAAATTTATTCCTAACTCAAAAATGATGAATTATACCTCTATTCCATGTAATTTTTCATGATGAATTCAAATATGGCCTCAGAATTACTAAATTCCATTTCTAACTCTGTTACTATTCATTCCAAATTAAGCTTCAAAAACCTAAAAATTTCACTTTCTTAATCTTAAGCTTTTTCATGAAATCATCACTTGTTCCTAAAGTTTTGGACCATGGGAAACCCATTTTTGAGGTCCAAATTATGAAATTATAATTCTAAGTATGAACAATAGCTCATCCAAATCAGGGGAATTCAAAAAAAATTGCTACACTTTGTTATACAACAAACTACTTGCATATTCAAGCTTTAAATGAACATTCTATCATTTCACCTATGATTTACAGTTGGAAAACTCCATTTCTTATTAAATCATGCCATGGCTGAAACCCTAAGAGGATGGAGAAGAAAAACTAATCCATGAACCTTGCTCCAAATACTACAAATATCAAGTTTGAAGTAGTAGAAGACTTACCTAGAACCTAAGCCTTCAACTTTCCCTTGAGCTTTCTCTTCTCCTTCACTCTTTTCTCTCCTTTCTTTCTTGCATTTTTCAGCCCTTAATTAGGTCGTTTAATGATATTGCTAATTATGGTTAATTAGCAAAAGTAACCATGCTTTCCTTTTGGCCAAAAATTCAACAACCTCGTGAGGAAGCTTTACCAAAAATTCAAACTGCCCAAGCTGCCCATTTTGCACACCCAATGAGAGTGTTCCAAGTGTCGAGTATGCTCAATTTTTCCTGGTTCAGATATATCTTCAATCGGGTAATTTTTAACCGTACCGGTAAAATGGCCTTTATAGTAATTTAACATTTTTAAGCTGCAGGACTATTCTAATTTTAGTTTTATATTTTCATAATTATCCTGTCCCAAATGGTATCTGTGTATGGTCCATATCCTGTCTTGGTTACCTTTTAACTATCGGTAGGGCCCACAGTTTACTTTATCAATTTGTTGTTACTTTTGGACACTCGGCACTGATTATTTCTTTATTCTTGAACATTAACTCTTAGTGCCATATACCATTGAACTTCTCTCATCGAGGGCTTCATTTTGACAGAAATTTTACTTATTTACAAAATTAACCCTGACCCATTATTAAATTATAATTTTTGAAACTTTTAGGTTATTAATTGTAAATTTTCCCTAAGGTGTTCACGTGAATTTTATATATTTTGGGACAGGGATGCCATTTTTGAATTTCTTTAGGGGTAAAAATATAATTTCTCATTTTTCCATCCAATCAGGAAAAATGACATATTTGCCCTTTTTTCACACAAAATGGTGTCTGTCCATTTTCGTAAATTTCTTGTACATTTCTAGGTGTTTTAGTTTTCTTGGAATATTACAGTTTTCTTGTACATAAAGGAATGAAAGACTAAGAATCTATCACTATCTTTAGACTTCAGCAGCTCTTATTTCCCAAAGTCAGCAGAAACTACTTGATAGTTAATATGCTGCAAAACCCTTTGGACTTCAACTTGTCAGTTGTTTGCTATACATGAGTTTTAACTTTAAGCTAGATTTATGCTCTTAAAAGCATGGTGTAAGGAACTGCTCCTTATAATTTCTGCTTGACTCTTATTTTAGGTGACATTTATAAGTTGGTTGCTCAAAGTAATTTGTTGGATTCAGAATTCAAATACTGTTGAACCTCAAGGTTGGTGAGTTTTTCTACGCAATGAAATTTGAACTCTTGCACCATAATTTAAACTGTTGTTTTAATCATAATTGGTTGTGACTTGTTCTTTCTGTATGAGTCAACTGCATGTCAACATGTTAGAAGTGGTCCCCTAATGAGGATCTGAGGGTCTGAAGATTCATCAAAACAAAATCTGTAAGTAAAATGCAACATTTTTATACTACTGCCATACTATGTATTATCTTCCTGATTCTGTTGTCATCACTCACCATTAGTTATTTAATTTTAATCAGCTTTATCTAGTAATTATGGCTATCGAGTATATTTTTTTTTAATCATACCAATTGTTGTAGCCTTTCTTTTCTACAAATTAAACTTGTCACATCTTATTCTATTGCCCAATCATGTTATTAATTAAACAATTCGATTCATTGATTTCTCATACATCAAATATATAGGTGACATGATAATTTTCCAAAGATAGTGCTAGCAATACAGGTATGGCTTAGCTTTCAATGTTACTGGACTTTTGTAATATGACCAAGAAGCATAATCACGTATATACATGACTATGTATACTTGAAACCAGGGAGCTGTCTCCTTCGAGTTTGACTACTAGTGCTAATTAATAGAGTTTTCAAACAAAGAAATGCTAATTCTACAAAATCAACTGGGGAAAAAAAGTATTACAGGGACATTTAAACTTTTGAAGAGCTTACAAAAGAACAAAGCAACAAACTTTAAGTTTCAAACCTAAAAGTAGCTGGGCAGTATTATGTATATGACAAACATGATGTGAACTCAAAACCTTACAACCCTGATACTGTGAATTTTATATATAATAAGAAGAATATGCACATACTCCTGTATATATTCCTACCCATTAATTAATTCTCAACTTACCTAATCCCATCTTCTCTTCAATTTTCTTGCATCTACATCTATATCTCTGGCTCCTCAACGTTCAAATGATGTGGTCCATTAGGTTATGTTATGTGCTTCGTAAACTGCTATTGTTCAAGCTACCTTATTTCCTCAATCAATAATTAATTAAACTATATATATATATATATCTTTCCTTACTTATACATGCATATGTGCACGCACCACCAAACTACTTTGTGGGTGACCTTCATTTAACTTGTTGCTTTACTTCTACTAAGGTGTCATTGGTGTGCTTGTTTCAGAGTGACATAATTTACAGTGCTAGCCCTTCATATTATCTACTTTGTCTGAGGTATGCTTCCTCATTATGTTTATGTAAAATTTTTGTATTAGTTAGCTAAGTTAGGTGAATTGCTAAGTGGTTAATGCTACGGTTATATTAATTAGCTAAATTCGAATTAAAAATCATGAAATTTGGTTGAAATGTGTTATGTTTTTTGAGTAGATGGCTTAAAGCCTGGGCAACTCTTGTTCTGAAGTTGTTATGCTGCCGGTTTGCCTTTAAAAGTTATGATTTAGTAAATGAAAAGCTATGGATAGTTGATTTAGATGGTTAGTAACATATAATTGGAACTCTTTTTTTGTCTATGTTGTTGAATATTTTTAATAGTTAAGGACTTGAAAAGTAACATATGCTTTAATAAATTAGCAAGTAAAGTTAGGAAAAACAAAGAATGGTAGTACAATTAATGAATGTAGTTTTGTTTGAGTAGCATGAATATTAATATATTAATCATGGGGTTATGGTATTTAATCCATATGAAAAAACTTGACTTCTAAGTTGGTGTTGTAGAATTATTGAGAGGCTTAAATTTTAAAGGAGGCTCTGTCGAAATTTATACACAAGTTATAAAAGGTTACACAACTTAATAAAAGTATGGATCAGAAATGGATGTTTACAAATTGTTTAACTCAGGAATACTGGGATGGAGTGAAAGAGTTTGTTAGGTTTGTAGTTGAGCATGTTGATAACCTCGAAAAAATTATATGCCCTTGTTTGAAGTGTTGCTATGGGAGGCTAGTTAGTGCAACTAACTTGGAATCATATTTAATTTGTAATGGAATTGATTGAAGTTACACATGATGGACAAGTCACAGGGAGACGAATACTGATTATAGCAGTAATAGGTATAGTGGGAGCTCTAGATCGAATGATTTCGACACAATAACATTCGAGGCCGATCATCTTGAAGAGATGACCAATGTGATTGAGGATGAACTTAAGGATTGTCCAGAGATGTTTGATAGGTTGAAGAGGGATGTAGAAAAACCATTGTACTCTGGATGCATTAAGTTCACGATATTGTCAACCATGTTGAAGCTATACAACTTGAAAGCAGGTAATGGATGGAGTGATAAGAGCTTTATAGAATTCTTACACTTTTGAAGGATATGCTGCCAGAGGATAATAAGCTTCCTAGCTGAACATATGAGGCTAAACAAATGCTCAACTCTATTGGGATGAGTCATGAGAGGATACATGCTTGTCCTAATGATTGCATTTTATTTTGGAAGGAATTTGCATCATTAGACAAGTGTCATAAATGCAATGCCCCAAGATAAAAGAAGAAAGAATCGAGTCCAGTGAAGGCAGTTTGGTATTTTCCCATCATACCTAGATTTAGATGCATGTACAACAGTGTGGAGAATGTGAAGCTCTTGACATGGCATGCAGATGAAAGAATTAAAGATGCGAAGCTTAGACATCCTACAGATTCTCTACAATGGAAATTAATTGATCATGACTATGAAGACTTTGGCCAGAAGATAGAAACCTACGCCTTGCATTATCTACTGATGGAATGAACCCGCATGGTATGCAGAGTAGTACCCACAGTACGTGGCCCATGATTTTGGTGATTTATAACTTGCCTCCGTGGCTATGCATGAAGCAAAAATTCATGATGTTGTCTTTGTAAATTTCTGGACCTAAACAATCCGGAAATGATATAGATGTATACTTGACTCCACTAATTGAAGACTTGATGCTATTATAGGAGACTGGTGTAGAGATATATGATGGGTATAGGGGAAACCATTCAATTTGAGAGCTATGTTGTTTGGTACAATCAATGATTTTTCAGCGTATGGAAATTTGTATAGATACAGTATCAAAGGAGAATTTGGTTGCCTTATATGTGAAAAAGGCACATAATCCATCCAATTGGAACATGGTGGGAAATTTATCTTTCTCGGGCATCGGAGATTTTTGCATCAGGGACATTGTTATAGAGGGTGGAGAAAAGCATTTGGTGGGAATATAGAAGAAAGAGGAGAACCTGTGCCGTTAAGAGGGTGAGGACCTATTTCAAAAGGTACAACATTTGGATAACAATTTCGGGAAACATTTTGCGAGACACCTTGGGACAAGTGGGTGGAAGAAAAGATCAATTTTCTTTGAATTGCCATATTGGAAGTCCATGTATGTGAGGCACTTCTTTGATGTTATGCACATAGACAAAAATGTATGTGATAGCATTATTGGTATGTTACTTCGTCATTGCAGAGGGGCATGTGCATAATAGCCCTAAAGAGATGCTTCACAATGCACCCGTACTTGCGAACTATCTCAAAGTGTTAATTAAGGTAGTTAGGGAGGAGGGTGTTAGGTTGCTTGTTCCTACGGGGGACATGGAAACAATAGGAATGGCATTGGACAGCTTCATAGCATGGCCCGCACACCTCATCACTACTGCTCCATTAGTAAAGGTGTGTTAGTTGATAGTATGTAAGACACTTTGTATCACGCTACTATGTGACTTAGACCCTTTAGACCAGTTGTGACTTTGCGTTTTGATGTTTGTGGTAACTAAAAGGATTAAACAATATGTATGCTATCTATTTGTTAACATGTATCTTTAGTAATGATGTGATACTAAATTGATACTAGATGTATTGAATGAGCCACTAGATACTGAGGTTGTGTTTAAAGGATCTATACAGATATAACATGTATCTTTAGTTCTGTGTATGATCTTTATGTGAAATTTCATAACATGATTACCATAGTTAATCTCAAAATTTCCCACTTTGTTGCTTAGTTGAAGGGGAAGAGTAATGTCTGAGGGTCAGGACAATCAAAGGAATCAGTAGCTCCACCACTCATGCAACCGCCCAAGCATACAGTTCCAGACACTTTTCAAAGGATGATTGTCAAGTTTCTATGACATTCGCTTAAGAGCAAAGTCAAAAAAACATGTGAAATTTGACAAGAACGTTTATAACAAGATAGTATTTGAAAGTATCAATGCTAAAATTGTTGATTACATCATCCATCGAAAGTGGATCGGGGTTGCGAATGTTAACTTGTACATAAAGTACTTGATATTAATCTATTTGTTTTTATTTTTTTCACTTCAGGCCTTCATATTAACCTATGTTGTTTTTTATTTTGTTTCTATTCAAGATACCTCTACGAGATATTATTGGTGCCTTGCAATCCTACAAACAAATTTATATTCATTCATCCTAAAGAGGTAGCTGCTTATGTTCCAAAATTGCCGGACAGTAAGATTACTGAACAGCAACAGTTACATTCACTGCAAGGACTGACAAAGATGTCTTATTCTTGGTTCCGTATCATAATGTGTAAGTAAACTTTCAAATTTTCATGTATTTGACATCATCTGCTTAATTATAATTTGCTAATAACACTGGTTATTTTTTTCATAGCGGACCCGGGATGTTAAATGCAATCAATCCATTAGAGCCGACTATCTATTTTTTGGATCCTTCAAATTATGATCCAAAACTTTGCGAACAAATGATGGGAATCATTAATAAGTAAGAATAATATATTTATTTTTTATGTATTTAATGTTTCACACTTATATGTAATAATTCAAATTAGGTTTTGCAATCTAACCTTTTTTATATTTTATGGTTAAACAGTACTATATCAATATTTCGAGTAGCCCGGGGGTGTAGAGATAATCATAAGGGCAAAATGGTAAAACGCTTAGCTTCCTCGTTATATAAATGAAAGAAGATACGGGTATGTATAAATTTATATTCAATCAACAATTGTTGAGATTAACTTTTCTATATTGTATAATTAATATAATTTTTCTCTTTAGTGTCCAAAACAACCAAATGATAATGACTGTGGATACAATGTGATGTTATTCATGAAAGATATCATCACACATAGTCATAGCATAATCCCAGACACGGTATGTAATTTTATATTTACATTAATACTTATAAAATTTTGCCAATTTCACTTATGTAAAATATTTTAATTTACAGTACTTTCCTGACACCTCTTCTTCCGAATACTCTGATACGCAAATAGAGGAACTTATCAAAGAGTGGTGTAACTTCATCCTTGATAAGTGCCTATGAATAGATAGGTAAATTTAACTTGTTTTTATTCTGAATAACTTTGTGAAAAAATTGATCTAGATAATGTCAATATATAACATTTACTTATATGGTGCAAGTGTGGATGTTGTGAAGGAAAGGTGAAGCATCAAAAGATAAGGTTGTAGTGAGGGAATAGCAAGAGAAGGTGATAATTTTGGTGGACATGCTTATATGCTAACTTGTGGGAAAACTAAGGTGGAATTTGTAGTTTTCGACATATTCTTTGTAGTATATTGTTGGTAGTTTTTAGACATGTTATTCTTGTTAGTTTTGGACACATTGCTTTTGTTGTTATAGTTGTTTAAAACTTAAGTATAGTTTTGCTAGTATAGTTTATATCTAAGTTGTTCAAAAAACTTTGTCTCAGTTTTGTTGAAAATAATATAAGAAACTGTCTTAGTTGTTGATGATGCTACTGGGACATTCTGATTGGGAAAACAATGTTCTATGCTTTCTACAGGTTGTAAGTGTATAGGTTTAAAGAAAAGTAGTAAAATTAAAAAAAATATTTCTTTGGCGTTTTACTGGAATACCAACCAAATTATTCAATAACGGAAAAAGTTGGGGTTTAAAGGGGAAACGTCAACTAAAGGTAAACTTTAGTTGGCGTTTCTTTGTTAAACGCCAACTAAAGTCTGACTTTAGCTAGCATTTCTTAAATGCCAACATTTTTGTATGACTTTCATCAACACGCTATTAAATGTTATATCAGCAATAATTCGACTATAAATTAATTAAGGACTATAAACACATCACCCTTGTCGGTTTCTATCTTCTCCATATAATGATTTATTGTACCACAAATGTTGGAAATCTTGTTGCTAATAGCAGATAGTGGAAAATTAATTATTTTCCTGAACAAGAACAACTTGCAATTATAAAGTGTCACGAAAGCCAAAACACAAACAAGAAAAAAGCATCATCAATTTAGAGAATTTGTCCATAGTCCCAAATTAACTTGCTTTGGGCAAAACAACATATACATATATTCATATTTGTATATAAATTAAGATACTATTTCCGATCACCATTATAAGTCATTTTTTACTATTTTATATAAATTAAAAAAATAGTGAAAAGTAAATTATGTTCTTTCATTTTTTTTTTCCAAAAATTACTAATACTTTTTGAGATTGCCCATGATTAAATTCATTAAAAATAAATTTCAAACTAAAGTTACAACAACAACTTCCAGCATATAAAGTCATTTGTGAAAGAAAGTATTTAATCTTCCAAACATATTATGTTATGACTTATTTAGGACCACGAAATTCTTCTGAAATGTGACCTGTGATAAGGATAGGAGGAGTGAAAACTATCATTAATTCCATATGCCAAACAATACCTGAAGTTTGTGAATGGAAGTTACTATATATATATATATAAAGAACTTACTGAGAACCGAAGAGGATATCAGTAACAGAGGCATAAACAACAAGGGTGAGGATGGCATAGTAAACGAAGGTAGGCAATTCTTTCATGGCTTTTTCCCAACTTGGGGTGGCATCTCCATCTTGAGAACTCGTAATTGCCTCCAACGCAACGATACCGTCAACGGCTGAGTAAGCATTGCATACCATCCTCTTGTAGGCTGTACTTCCTGTTTGTCCAGAGCTTTCAACAATGCTATTCAACGTCGCCAATGATTTTCTGAGTCCGTCTCCTTCTTTCGACTTTACGACGTATTAAAGGTGGCATAAATTCCCATATCCTAAAGCAAATGCAACCAGTGCTGTTACTGCTATTGCATCCCAATGTTGTTTGTGATCTCTTGCCAGAAGCTTGATTATGGCCTTTGTTGTTTTGTGTGAGGATGAGTTGTGGCCATCAACTTCTGTGTGCATCATCTGTACATAACCAAAATAGAATTAAGAAATTAAAATCAATTTATTTTCTTTTGCGATCTCATCATCAATTTCTTTAATTATACCTTAGTTAGCTACCAATATTAATTCCTTATACAGTTTTCAGACGCGTTTTGGAGTTTTGAAATAAAGATTATAAGCTATTGTATCGATGTCAAATAACCAATGGATGCCTAGTTAGGTGGTCATGGACTTGACAAGCATTTCTCGGGATCAAGGTTTCGATTCCTGAGGGGTGCAGCTAGCAGTGTCAAAAATAAGCCCTCAAAGAGGGTTTTCCATCGGTACCGTTGCCACTGCAAGGTCCAACAAAACGGAATCTAGATTAGTCTGAAATGGGCAATGAAACCAGGTTACCCCAGGATACCAGGCACAATAGCAGAAAAAAAAAAGTATGGATGTCAAAGATCGATAATAAAAAAGGAGATAATTGAGAGGAAGAGATTTTTTTTTAACACTCAGCTGATAGCCAAAAACTAATACATTTAAAGTGCAGAGAATACCGAAGTGTGTTTTACATCACACAATCAAGGGGAAGAGATGATTAATGATGGCTTATTAGAATTACCTTCTAGTTAAAATATTGGTTACCAACAAAAATTGAAAATAGAATCATATCATATAAGCAATCTTCTTGAGTAAATCTAACGGTGCATTGAAACCGTTAAGGTCTGGATTGCCCTACCACTTACGATCAGGCTGTAAACAACAAACAAATAATAAAAAAGGATTGGCAATGACTAAAATATCTCAAACAATAAATTATATTTCCATTGTGTTCGTGTGTATGTTAGAGAGAGACCAGATTGAAAAGGATATATATATAATACAGCTCATCACTGTTTGGATTAGCAATCTTAGTTGAATGTATCATAACGCCTGATACGACTTTGAAAAGAGCTCCAACTTTCTTTCTAGCTTCATCAGTTTGGGGAGTAACATGACCGTCAGAAAAGAGATCCAAGACTTGGTGAGGAGTTAGATGTAGCTGCGTCATATTGTTAGCAACAACAGCCCTGGTTACCTCCTTTCAAATTCAAACAATGGTTTTGGTCTTTAGAATCAGCAGAAGATGAAATTTTGTGAGGTGCATTAGCTTGCCTCTCATGCCTATTTATAGCCCAAAAGCTAGCCTCTCCTAAAATTATGATTATAAAATAATATAAATATATATATATATTTCTCTCTCTGTCTCTCACACACACAACAGTTACAACTATATGTAGATATTATCATCGACTTGTTTTTCGTGTTTCGCGGACAAAGAGTAAGTCTTTGTTGTTCCAAATTAGAGCCAATAATAAAAATTTTCTATTCCGTTGCTTACTTTTCTGTTTGTTTTAAAAAAGTAGCCCGATTAGGGTTTCATCATATCTTATCCTATATATTATGAACAGTGCAATATGGTTTTTGGGCTTTGTATGATGTTCAGCATCCTCTATATTATGACTAACATGAGTATATGACTAATGAATATTGTGGTTTTATTGTAAATTATATATATATATATATATTGATATTGATATTGATTATTTGGTTTTTATTTTGACACTTGAATACCATTTCATTACATCATAACGACATATATCATTAGTTCACCAAATTTATGCCAGAATTGGAACTCAGTAACACATAGCACTATAATATCATAGAAACAAAATGACAATACCCAATATTATACTATACATAGACAACTAATAATATATACTACAATAAAAAAGACAAGCACTACATGAACATCAAGATCACATAAAAAGTTAATTAGAAATTATGCAATTCCTTCACAAGAACATCAAAATGTTATTGTAATTCACAAAAATTCTTATCAATTAAACATGGAAGAGGAGGTGGTTGTAGAATGTGTAACACCCCTCATGTTATTTTCCTTGGCATTGTATTTAGGATCGGAGGAAGGCTCAAGTGATGTCTAGAAGAGCTCCACGCCGCGGCGGCGAGAATCATTCCAATGGCATTGTTTCGAATGAACTTGGTTGAGCCGCGGTGAGGTATGCTGTGGCCGCGGTGAGGATCAGGAAATTTGTTTAAATCCAGATCATTTCAGACGATCGGGAAAGAAAGAAACGAAGGAAACCGAGGAAGACCGCGAGGAGCTGAGCTAGGGTTCACTATTTCCAGCCATTGGGAGTGATTTTTGGACCTTGCAAGCTTGGATTCAAGTTCGTAAATGTTCTATACTCCTCCCTCTCCATTTTCTTTGGTTAAAGTTTGGGATTTTCTGTATTGAGGTTGGATTTCCAGTTTGGGACGAAATCCACCAATTGAAATGGATGAAATGGGGTTAAGGAAGTTTGTTTTGGTATCATTGTTGTTTGGATGTGAGTTTTGAAGGGATTATATGTGTTTAGAGCTTAACCCTAGGTTGTTTTTGGTTAGGGCTCTTGGGAATCCGAAGTGTAGTAGGTTGTGTAGCTTTTGAGTAATCCCTAAGAGCTTACTGATGCATGAAAAGGGTGTTGGAACCTTGGGTTAGGTTAATGTGGTTGAATTGTGATGTTTGGTTTATTGGTATATTGTGTTAATGGAAGAATTATGGTATTGTGAAGGTTGTTGGCTATCAAGAGGGGCTCACATGTATTGAACAGTTCAAGGAAGCTTGTGGAACTCGTGTGCATGTGGAAACAATAGTCGAGGTAACCGGGTGTTTGTTTATTTGTATTGTATTGTATATTGGTATGTATATTTATGTATATGTATGCATGTTTCTTTCATACCACGATATTGATGTGTTGTGTGTACGGTTTTCTATATATATCGTCGTATGTACACAGCTAGTTGATAGTTATGATGATTATGATGATGATACTGACCTGAGATGACATGATGCATAGATAACATTGTGATATGATGATGATAATGAGTATATAATGATACATGAGTATCACCACATGACATTGTTAGATTGTGATATATGATGGTTTGGGTGGTGATAATGATATGATATGATATGTGATTAGGGAGGATAAGGATGAGATTTTTGTAGCTAAATCCTCCCTTATGGCCAGGGGAGCCAGGTGGCAGAGGATTGCACCTTCCCTAAATCACCACCAATTCGAGGTGGTCCAGGGGAAGGAGAGCTACGGTCCGAACGTTAGCGTTACCTTTGGCCGGGGTGCACTAATGGGAGGTGAGCTTGGTGATGTCCCAGAATCAGTCTTCACCGACTGTTAGAAGGGAGTTACTTGTACAAAATGTCCTATCATGACGATAGCCCATGGTTCTAGCTGTGTGCGAATGAGACATGCATACCATTTGTTGCACATTACATTCATGAGTTATATGGAATATATATATGTGTGTGTATGTGTTTGTCCCCTGTTACTGAGATATTGTCTCACACCCCTCTCCCATGACTACCCTTTCAAGTGACGGTTCTAGCACTAGTTCAGAGAAGACACAGGAGTAACTGCGTACGTAGGAATAGTCTAAGAAATGTATGTATTTTGGATAATGTTTCTTGTACTAAGTAGGATAGTATGTTTGTAATGGATAGCTTAAAGGAATTGATAAAGGATTGTTATGGTTGGACGTACGTATGTTTATGTATGTTGTATGTATGGTTGCATGGTTTTGGATATTGAGAAGTCTGTATGTTAGTGTTGGTGAGCTCGATCGTTTTAAGGCCTGTAGCCTGTCTTTGTCAAGTTGGGTTCTGAGGGTCAAATCTTAGAGCAGTGGTTCCTTTGAGGTGAAACCTCTTTGGACAAATTGGTTTGGGGGATTTGGACCTGTATGAATGGTCTTTGAGTGTCCATTTGCTTTTGGTGGCAATTGGATGTGGTTAGTGATGAGTTTTGGTCAATGAGTAGTTAAGACGGTGTTAAAGGTCTAGAATCTCCATACGGAGTTGGATTAAGGTAAAAGTGGTGTCTTTAGATAGATTAGGACTAGATTAACTTGTAGGAGTTGGAATCAAGTCAATTAGAGAACGGAGCATAAAGTTATGCGCATCATAAGTTTGCCCCGGAGTATGAAAGTTGCTGATATGGCATATCAGCATAGGGCGTCGTGGCTCCAGAGTCCAGGCCGTGGCACTAGTGAATCCAGAAGCGATGGAGAAACAGGGGAGGCCGAAGCCACAGTGGTACTGTAGCGGCCGCGGCTCCCAACCCTATTTTGGTATTTTGGGAGTCGTTTTCACTGTTTTGAAGTTTTGGAGTATTGCTTTAAGGTTTTAGGGTTGTGTTTAGTTAAATTTTGAAGTTTTTGGTTAAGTCTGAAGGCGCCAAGAGATAGGGTATTACAGAATGTCCCTGCCATCAGATCCAACCCCATTAGGATGTTTGTCACAATCCAATCGGCAACTTTATTTCCTTGGCAAGCTTTCCATGAGTATTGTATATTTTGCATAAATGCTTGTATCTATAAAATATAGTGGAGAACTGGTTTACACAACTAACACTTATACCCACTCTTATAGTCATATGGTTAAAAAAAATAAAAAAGAAGCCACACTTTCTTAAAAAAATAAAAAAGGAACCACAATTGAACAATTTATTTTGAAGTCAATCTAATCTTCATCATAGTTTACAAACTCAACCATAGTTTTTAACTGGATTTAATGGTATGTTTGGTTGTTACAAACGTGACGTTTTAGAAAATGAAACGGGCCCTAAACGATAGTTTTTTAACACACTCACATACCACCTTTTCCTTTTAGAAAACCATCGCTAAGATTATTATATTTTTAATTAAAATAAATAATGGTACATTCAGCATTAATTAGGTAGCGGATGATTGTTGTGACTCTCTTTTTTCTCTCGCAAGCGTAAAACACGCCAAGCCACTTTTTTTCTCTACTCTTGCTTTTGCTTTTTAAATATGTTTTTTTAAATTATGAATATTAGTGTTAATAATTTATAAGTAATGTAGTGTATTTATTATATTACACCCTTTAATTATTCAAAAAATTAGATTTTTTTACTTATATTTATTTATGGTAATTAAAATTAACTATATTATTATTATGACACAAATATCATTCAATTAATTATATAATATTGTATTATAAAATTTATATTTATTCTAACTTAATTTTACAAAATTAAAAACTAAACGGGGTAGTAAATTGGGCATGTCAGCTATGGTTAATTCACAGCAATCGTTTTTTATTTTTCTTAAAAAGAACACATCATGTACTGTGATTTAGAATTTGTCATGTGAAATCACATAACATTTTTCACGTTGATTCCTTAATATTTTTTCTCTTTTTATTTATATAGTGGTAATAGTTGCTTTAATTCAATTTTAAAATATTCAGAGATTTAGGAATATACTAATTGTGTTCAATATACAAAGATTGAGAATCAAATCTTAAATTACTTGCTTTAAAAATGAGAGCATTAATTTGCCATTTATGCCAATCTAAATTTATTATGTGTATCATCTAAACAACTAATTCTTTTAATCCAAAATATAAGATTTTTTATCTTGGTCTTAAATATAAAATCATTTCTAAAATACAAGATATTATTTATTATATATTACCAAAAAATGACTCTATTTAATTCATGAAAGAGAAAAAAAATTTAAAAAGATAGTTTTGAAAAGATATTAAATTTTTTAAAAAATTAAAATAATTAATTAATTTTAAATTTTATCTTTAATTCACGTTATTCAACTAAAAAAAACGCTTACTCCCTCCGGTCCTATATATAGGATATTTTACTCTAATCCTAAATATAAGATCATTTACAATATACGAGATAATATTTATTATATATTTTCAAAAATCACATCTATTTAATGTATCAAGAGAGAGAGAGAAAGAGATTAAATAAGAATAATTTTAAAAAAATTGAGATAATTAATTAATTTTAATTCTAATTCTTAATTTATATTATTCAGTTAAAAATATTTTCTATTAAAATCAGATAATTATATTATTATCAATTAGCGGGATTATTAAAGCCTGCATGTACTGTTAAAAACAAGTAGATGAAAGAATAAGCGTCGTTGTCGTCCGCACATATATTGAGGGCTTAGGGTCAAAAATAATGCATGGGAATGATAAATATGTGTCCCCCAAAATTCGTTGTGTTCATACTACGTGGTCATATATTGACTCGTCCAAAAATACCGTCACCTTATTCTTATTCTCAAAAAACTAAATAAATCTTATCTGTCTCTCTCCTGTTGAATTTACTTTTCGAAAAAATGTTAACTATTTTCATTAGTTTGAGTGGTTAAAAGGATGGGGAGCTCCCCAAAAAAGAAAAACAAAAGACAAAAAAAAACAAAGAAATCTTTTTAAGCCAAGAGGCCAGAGGTTCACATATTAGCTGTACAGTAAAAGTAAAATTGGACTTGTGTTTAATGTAAAACCCTTTTAATCAACTTACTCTCTTTTATCATTTATATATGTTACTTTTTAATTAGAAAGATATTATAATTCTAAACATAAGTCACCTAATAAGATTGATTTTATAAGAGTTTATAAAATATTAATTATTTTATTTAAATAAAAACCACCACTAAAGACTGCTTTTTTTTTTTGGTAGTGGTAGAAACCTTTTAATTAATCTTCTACGAGCATGATAGTATTAATATACCTTAGAAAATATTGATATACTTAAAAAAAATTAGTACAAAAACTTTTTTACAGTTATGATTTTCAAATAAATCCTTCTTTTGCATCATGCAGGGTGTAACATCTAGTTTATTATAAATATATATTTTTTAAGCATAATTTTAGTTTTGATTTCTTAAAAATTAATTGTAATTTTTAAAATTTAATAACCAGTCTTAAAAATTGAGCATAAATTAAATTATTTAGAAATAATTATAAATTTTTATATTTTTAATTTTTTTGGGCAGAATTTTTATATTATTAATTTAAAGTTCACGAAATTGAGATTTAAACTTTTCAATAACAACTCCTAGTTAGGTACTCATAAACTGTTGTCCAAGATAAGGTATCCATAAACTACAATTTTAATATAATCTCCACTCCTATAAGTCACAGTGTAGAAGTAATTGTTAGTTCTTAATATGTACAAATCATTTTAGATAATCAATAAAGTATTAAAGATTTGTTTCTAAATTAGCCCTTCATAATTATGTGAAAGTGAATAACAAAATAACTAGGTGGAGAGAGATTAGGAGTGAGTAATTGAGATGTATTAGGATTTTATGAATTTAAATAAGGTTAATTTTATAAAGTTAGAAGACTTAGCATGTACCTGAGCTTTTATACTTAAGTACTTATATTAAATCAAATCAAAACATGTGGATTTTAAATTTAAAAATAAATTAACATTATAAATAATAAAAGTTAGTTATATAATAAATAATACATGGAAAAATTCACATATCTTGATTTAATTAGATTAAAGTACATTAAGTATATAACTTTAAGTACTTAATTTTTTTCCTTTTTAAAAATTCAAAGTCATCAACTAATTTTAACAAATTCTTGTTTAATGTAAATTAGTGAAAAGTGACTTGTATATTGTATATAAAACCAAAAATAGTACTTAATATCATGTGCACAATAATTAACATTTTCAAAAGGTAAATTAACCCAAAGAAAGACAGATAAGTTTTTTTTCCTTTTACAAAAGTCACAAATATTAACAAAGATAGTTAAATGTATTTAGAAGTCTTATTTTTCAAAAAAAAAAGTTAATATGATTCCAAAACTACCTCATATTCACTTTTCTTTTGAAATTAATTATAGTAGTATAATTTATTAATTTTTTTTTCGTAATAAATTTTTTAAGTGTATTTTTGTTAAAAAAATTATAAATACTCCACTAAACCCTATAAAATATTTAATATTATAAGACAAAATAATATTTAAAAAATATTTTATAATATAAAATTGATGGTGTATATAAAAAAGCATGTGAAATGAAGCGTGATCGTAAGAAATTATTTTTGGTCTACCTATAAATGAACACGTAGTATGCACACAATGAGGAGAAAATCAGGGCGTCAGATTTCGGGAGACGCATTCCCATGCATACGACAAAGAAGTTTAAATTGTTTTAATCTACTTTTTTCCTAACTTAATCTAGCTCCGTGAATAATTGAGATTTTGGATAGTTTATTTTGTTTATAAATAATGGTCACTTATATTTTAGGATTTCAAAATAATATTAATTATATTTTAATAATTTACCTTTTAATAATAATAAAGAGATAGAAAAATATTAAAGAGTAAAAATATAATTACTCCCTCTAATTCTTAATATACCGTTTTAACCAAATTATACGGATTAAAAATTGAAATTAAAATTAATTAATTATCTTAATTTCTTCAAAAATTTCAATATTTTTTTTAAAATTACCCTTATTTAATCTCTTTCTCTTTCTCTTTGGATACATTAAATAAAGATATTTTTTGAAAATGTATAATAAATACTACTTTATATATTGTAAAGAGGCTTATATTTATAATTAAAATAAAAAATCTTATATATAGGACCAGAGGTAATAATAAAAGTATTATAGTAAATCTAATCACATTTTGTTATTTTTGAGCTATTTAATGATATTTTTAACATATATATATATATACATAACTTCAAAGTATTAATTATTTATCAATAGTGAAAATATTTTCTATCATTATTAATATAAAAAATATTAATATAAAATTTATAACAAATTATATTATTTACTGTTAATTCATTTTTCAAACTTCATATAATGCCTAAATCAAGGTGTATTTTATTTACAAGCCATAATTCTCAATTGACACTTAAAGTAATCTTTATGTCCCATCAACAAGAGTTTTTTTTTTTTCAAAATATTTGTTACCTCGAAAGTCCAAACAATGTGACAGAAGTCAATGGGAAGTGACAACAATATGGAATATGGAATTTAAAAATATTTATCATATTGCTAAATCGTTGTCTGCTTACTTAACTTTAAAAATAGAATATAAAATTTAAAAATATTTATCATATTCCTAAATTTTTTAATAATTTAAAATTAAACCAAATCAACTTTTATAATCCAAAATAAAAGAACAAAAAGAAAATCAATAACAGGTTGAATGGCAAAAAAATCCAACATTTTTTAAGTAATATATTATATTTAGACATTGTAAATAGAAAAAAAAAATTATACTAAGAGATCTCTCAGCGTGATTTTTGTGTTTATTTTTTGATTTGTGGGTAATATCCTTGCTGATATCTTTTTATTTTTATCCTTGCTGATATCTTTTTATTTTATGTTATTATTTTTTAGGTTATATTGATGAAACGGGTCTGTTTTGTTTTTTTATTAGTGTGTGTAATCCTTTTGATAATATTATTTTTTACCAAAAAAAATTGCAGTAGGGGTAGCCAAAAAAAAGTAAAAATTATATTTTTTTTTCAAGAAAAAGAGAAATTTGGGACTGCTTCCTAAAAGTAACGTACTCAAAGCTTGGTAATTGGATACGCTTTAAAAGCATACCTAAAGGCCAAAAATAAATTTACTTAAAGGCATTTTTGTCGCAGTGAAATAAAGATGAGAAAGTCAGGGCATCAGATTTGAGGGGGACACGTATTCATCATTCCCATGCTGCCATGCATTGTTTTTAACCCTAAGCCCTCAAATCATATGTGCATACAACAAAGAAGTTTATTTCCTTCCGTCTTTAATTTAAGATATTTTTAATTAAATTATGTGAATTAAAAATTAAAATTAAAATTAAAATAAATTAATTTTTTTAATATTTTTTAAAATTATTTTTATTTAATTTCTTTCTCTTTCTTTTTAGATATATTAAATAGAGATATTTTTTGAAAATGTATAATAAATACTATCTCATATATTGTAAAAAATCTTATATTTAAATTCAGGATAAAAGATCCTATTTATAAGACCGGAGGGAGTAAATTCTTTAATCTTTATTTTTTCAATTGGCTCCAAATAATAGTTGTGGTTTAGATGATGTACAAAGATTAAAAAAATGTGTATATATATATATATATTATAAGCTGAGATTGCTACAACAAAAGGATTTTATTTATCCATGGCAACGTATTTTTTTTTTTTTACTGACATCAAATGAGAAAGCCACCAAATATAAGTAGTATTTAAGTGGTGGAATATTAGACTTATCTAAATTCATACACATCCATGGTGTTAATAGTAAAACCTTTTGTTTTTTCAAATTTTATATTTTACAATGCATTATTGAACCCAGAAATGTTGATTTATTTATAACTTGAAGATACACCGTAATAATTCAGGAAACACACGCATCTCGAAAAAATATTTCGAAAACAAATAATGATTCCACGATTTAACAATAAATTTGGTCTTGAATTATATATATATATATATTATCGATATGTTATTTTACGCATTATAATAAGAATTAAATATTAAAAAATTAATATAATTTTTTTAAAAAAATTAATTATTTCCTTTATGTATATCATTAATCGAATATCGTTACCAGTAAAGGATATCCAATTGTCGGAAAAAGATGAACAAGAACATGCCATGATGTACTCGGATTCCATGAACATCATAGCTATGATGCCATGATGTATATAGTCGGATGCATCATCAATACTCTATTGTGATTTAATCATACTGACGTACAGCACAAGGATGATTTGTGACGTATAACCAATACGAAAGCATTTAAAAAAAACAAAGAATTCCGCGTTTAATAAATAACACAATTCCGAAGTTATTTTGTGTTTAAAATTGCCACGTGATTTTACCAACTTAGTTTAATTTGAGTGATAGATACTTTCATTTTTTGCAAGTGTTTATTTGAAACCAGGTGATTCCATGAGTAATTATGTGTTGAATTGGAGTTGTCAAATAGAAATTATTTTTTAATAAGTACTTATACTTTAAATAAGTGTCTATGAAAAAAGTTAATTTTTTTTAACTTATGATAAGCACTTATCTTTCCATAATTACTTATTTCACTTTTTCTTCTCATTATCTACCTAATAATTATTTAAACCTCAATATTCAAATATATTTCTTTCTTCAAATCACTTATAGAATAAAAATATCCAAACACAAATCACTTTTAATATAATCACTTATTCTCATAATCTATTATGAATAAGTACTTATCTTTGTAATCACTTATACATAAAGCAATCCAAACATAGCCTAAGTTATTGAGAGTTTGACTTTCAACTTTTATATATAATGACTAGTAAAAAAAGACGTTTATATATAATGCATAGAAATATCTATTATTTAAAAAAAGACGTTTATGTATACTACTTAATACAAATTAAGAAAAATAGTTTATATTCTTAATTTTTAAAAAAAACTACCACTCACTTAATCAAATTCATTCAATTTATTAAAAGTAGTTTATCTCCCTTAATGAATCCATAATTTTATGTTCTAACTCTTTATCTAATTATTTAACTTTGAAAATAGAATTTTTTTGGCCAAATAATAATATAATGTTAAGCTTTAAAAATATTGATCATATTCCTAAATCTTTAAATATTTTAAAATTAAACTAGAACAACTTTTATACCGATGTAAATAAAATACTTTTGTAATAAAGTTTGAAAAAGAAATATATATATATATTCACCCATCAACGTGAAATATGTTATGTCTACAAAATTCTACTATCATGGTCGAGACAGGATAGCCGTCTCAAACTTGTCCAATATCATTTTATTATATAAATCTACAAAATTATTTATAAGGTTCAAACTTAAAATAAAGGAGCTTGTTCTTAAAAATGTTGAGTTGTACTTACTTTTTTGTTCAAAAATTTTATAATATATAAATAATTTGAAATATATTTTATTAGTAGAAAAAGAAAAAGAATACATCTTACTATTTCTTATAGGTTTAATTTATAATCTTATTCTGAAAAAAATTTTATGTTTTAGTCCTTGGATCTTTGAAATATATAAAATTTAATAATCTATACATGAACTGTATAATATAAATATAAGATGGAAGTTATATAAGATGAGTTGATGGAAGAATTCAGTAATAGAATGAAGAGAGATAAAATTACACTCTCAACTTTGATGAGTTTAATTGACATATGTGACTTCTATTAGGGTTGGTTAAATTGCTACAATTTTGAAAGTTGGGGATTGACATTGTGCCGAAAAATAGATTAGTATGTAAGTAGCAACTCTGAGAATACTTTTAGGGTAAATTTACATTTTAAATTGCCACATATGATTTTTTTTCACAACTAGGATGCCACAAAGACTGCCAACTTGAATGAGCTGGTCCGATAATTGACATGTGGCAAACTAAAAGTTAAAGATAATGGATCTTAAACGGCAAGGGCAACATTGCAATGATTTTGGAAAAAAGATGGGTAATATTGTACCAAAAAATAGTTTAAGATAGCAGTAGCAATTTCGGGCATACTTTGAGGAGGTAGATTTGAATATTAACGAAAAAAAAAGATGATCTGGCCAATTATAATGTCTGCACACGTTACTGTCCTTAATATAATTAATCAAAAATTATTTTAGTTCAACTTTATTTTACCATACAGTGCAACATTTTTTTTTTACCGAACCATCCTATCACTAAATCGAAATATTGAATTTCTTGATAGCAAAATTCGTGAAAAAATTGCTTAAATTCGTGGAAAAGCACATTTTGTGAGAAAACTTTCTCTCATGAAAAACATTTTAAAATAATATAATTTGTAAAAATAACTTCTCACAAGTTAAGTTCATGATTAGCACTGAAGTTATGATATTGTAAGAACTAAGAAGGTCTAATTGGCACTAGAGCAATGGCGGACACATGTTATGGTCCCCCATCGAAGCATTTTTCGTTGTTTTTTTTTATTTTTTTATTTTTCTAAAGTTTTGTATTTGTAGCATATCAACGTGAACTAAAAGCAAATATATCCACTTTGCCCCACCAGAGTTATTTTTTCCTAATATGATCACGCACTGACGCGTTTTCTTCTCCAGTTGTCACCCTCTCTACTTGCAGCTTGTGTGATTACAGCGCAAAATAACGTGCCATCATCAAATGCAAAATGTTGAAAGCCATGTGTACCTAGAATATTTTATCATTTCTTTTTATGAAAATTCTGATAATATCTATTAAAAAAGTTGTCTTTGACTCCTTAATATGTCAAAAATTTTTATTATCATATAGTGTATTAAAAATAAAAATATAATTTAATATATATATGTCAATTTTTAAAAAAAAAATTTCTCTCCTAATCCATGCTAGCCGCGCAGCTGCAAAGTTTTGACGTAAAAGACCATAACCCTCCAATTGGATGATCAGGAGAAAACAGGGGGGAGAAAATAAGAAAAAAATCTAAACATCCATTTGTCTAAATTTTTCTTTATTTTCCCTCATAGTATTCCTTCCCCCTATTTTCTCTCTATTCCAAACAAAGCTTAAAGTTCACTCATAAAAAGTAAAAGGAAAAAGAAAGTTCAGAAATTCACTTTCAACCTTTCTTTCTTGGTATAATATCTAGTATTTAGTACTGATGGGTCAAATTTAAGCATTGTATGGTCCAAATAGATTAACTACCACCATGATTTTCTTCATCCCATAGGCTCAAAATCAAGACTTTACTTAGTGCCCATTTGGTTTGTCTTTTTATAAAAGTACTTTTAGAATAACCACAGTTTACAAAAATGAAGTTTGGATAAAAGTAGAGAAGTTTACTGAAAAGCTATTTGGATGAAAAAGGAGAAAATGATGGTTAGAAAGTATAGTTTGGTTTGCAAAAATGCAAACCAAACACCCCCTTAATGATTATGTTAACTCCCTTACTACTCAATCCAACCCTTCCCTTGTGGTTGGTATTCACTTACATTTTTTAGCGTTAGATATACCTACCTCCCAAATTAAATTGGGGCATTACGCGAGCTATGATGAAATCACAAAAGCAACAATAGACGGTGGTTCAGAATTTGCCATGTAAAGCGATGTCACATTATAATTCATATTAACGTGTTGCACGTTGAACCGTTAATATATTGGAGGAAATCATACTTTGGGACCAAAGTGGCAATTTTATTATAAATTAATAAGACCATTTGTTGAAAAAAAATATAAAAAGAGATCAAAGATTTGAAATCATAAAAATAATAAAATTGCTAAAATGGCCTTATATATTTATTCCTTTTTACCCATCATTGTCAAAACCACCATTGGCGACACTGGTGCTGGAACTACTATCGCTAGAGCAACATTAATGGTATAAGAGTTCTGGGAATTTGTAATTTTGATTTCTGAATTCGCAATTTGTTGATCTAAAATTTGAAACTCACTCTATGTTTTTACTATGAAAGGTTGAAATGTAAATTTGCAAGAGTTCCAATAATTTGCAACTTCTATTATTGTATCAACTTATTTATTCTAAATTTGCAATTCATTTTATCAACTTTTATATTGGAAAGTTGAAATTACAATGCTTATAAATCTTACCAATTTAGATTCTAATCTTCTATATTAAAAGCTAGAAAGTGAGTAGCAAATTTAGAATAATGAAGTAATCAACCTGTGAGTCGAAATTGCAAATTGTTGAAACTCTTATTGATTTAAATTTGAACATTCCATATTAAAAATTGAGAGGATAATTGGCAAATTTAGAATAAATATGTTGCAAATTGGGAAATCTAAGTTGTAAATTCCTAAAATTCTAACCAATTTAAATTCAAACATTTCAAATTAGAAACGGGAAGAATGAGTTGCAAAGTTCACATATGAAGAGTTGCGAATCTTGGAATCCAAGATAAAAATTTTTGAACTCTTATACTATTAATGCTGCTTCGGTGACAGCAACGGGAGTGTTGGCAACTTCAACGGTGGCTTTGGTAATGGTGCGGGGAGGGGAATGAAAATGTGAGAGAACTTGAACAATTTCACTATTTTTTTAATTTCAAATCTTTAGTCTCTTTTTTATACTCCCTCTGATCCTTAATATAAGACCCTTTTAACCGAATCACGCGGATTAAGAATTAGAATTAAAACTAATTAACTACCTTGATTTTTTTAAAAATCCCAACGCTTTTTCAAAATTACCATTATTTAATTTTTTTTTCTTTCTTTTTGAATACATTAAATAGGGGCATTTTTGGAAATGTATAATAAATACTACCTCGTATGTTGTAAAGGATCTTATATTTAGGACCGGGACAAATGATCCTATATATAAGATTCGGAGGGAGTAATTTTTTTCAACCATTGGTCCTTATTTATATACTCCCTCCGGTCCTATATATAGGACCTTTTGTCTTTGTCCTAAATATAAGATTCTTTACAATATACGAGATGGTATTTATTATGCATTTCCAAAAAAAAGTCCCTATTTAATGTATTCAAAGAAAAAAAGAGAGATTAAATAAGGGTAGTTTTGGAAAAAGGTTGAAATTTTCAGAGAAATCGAGGTAGTTAATTAGTTTTAACTCCCTTTCTTAATTCGCGTGATTCGGTTAAAATGGTCTTATATATAGGACCAGAGGAAGTAATAAAGATGTGATTTCACCACTCCCTCTAGTGCAAATTCTCGACAATGACGCTATGAATGGGCGGAACTACTCCTCCATCAATCCATGTGCACCCTCGTTTTTTGGAGATGGTGTTGGTTAGCTACAGGTCCGTTGGAGGGGCTGAGTTTGTTTAGACGTTTGTTTGCTGGTTCTTTTGTTTTACGTTTTGGTAGCATTTGTCAGACTTGGTTCGATTTCTGGTTTCAATTGCTGAGACATTGTAGTGTTTCCTTATTCAATTTTAATACTCCCCCCGTTTTGCTATATAGTGCACTTTTTTAAGAAATTAATGTTTCATAATATAGTGCACTTTACAGATTACATAGTTTAATTTTTTTTCTCTTTCTAAGATTGCCCCTAATTAATAAACCCAAATATTTATTTATTATTAAAATATTTCAATCCCAGAGCATCTAATGAAGGTAATTTAAGAAAATATGGAAAATTTTATTAGTTATTAATTATTGTCTTGATTTGTGTGCAATAGTTAAAAAAGTGTTAGCAAGGCTGACTTCCCAAGAGCGGGGGTGAATTGGGAAGATTGAAATTTTTCTGCACAAAGTAAAGCAAGTGAAAATATCACAGTATAATGAAAACAACGTGTAAAACAGAGCAAGTTGATAAGTAGAGATAAGGAGAAGAAAACTCAGTGATTTATCCTGGTTCGGTCTATCCACTTGACCTACATCCAGTCCCCAAGACACCTCTTGAGATTTATCCACTATCCAGCAAGAATTTCAACGGGCTTCTTACTAAGTCCACAGTACACGAGTCTGCTCTGTTCTGAGCTCTCTCAAACTCTCTAAGCACTTTCTCTATGTGCTTCCCAATCCCCTTGTGAATACCCCTCACAAGTAAATCTATCTTTCAGATAAAGAGTAGATTGTTTACAAATGAATAACTCTCTAGAATAGAGTAGATATGAAGGTTGAAGTACAAATAATGAAGTTGGAAGGGTAAAAGCTTTTGAGATGAAAATTCAGCAGAAATTCGGTATATACAAGATTGATTCGTTACCCACAACTTCAAATAATGTTATATTTATAGATTTAGATCTCAAATATCCGTTAGAGACTAAATCTATCCGTTGGGGAAGTTATCCAACGGTTACTCTGAAAAACTATCCGTTTACCAACCGCATTTAATGTTTCTGACATACTGAAATTCGAATTTCGGTTGGCCAACAGACGAATTTCGAGGGAACCGAAGGTTAAAGCCTCCAACGTTAAAATGCGAAGTTCGTCTGTCCATAGAGTGAAATTCGAATTTCGAAACTCATAAAATATTTTCACAATGTGACATACGAATTTTTAAGAAGTAAGATTTTCTATTAAGTGTGAACAGTGTTTTCAATTTGCTACAGTGCCCTCGAAATTCAAATTTTGGATGCCCAAAATTCGTCTGTCCATTGAACGTCCAAATAGGCACAGTAGTTCACTTTCTTTGAAATTCAAATTTTGACAGAGTGAAATTCGTCTGTCAGAGACCAGTTTTGAGACTTAAATCATTCTTGATCTCAGATGAACTTTATCAAACATTCAGACGAATTTCCTCTATTTTCTCAAGTTTTGTTTTGTCTGAAATTCGAATTTTGAAAGAGTGAAATTCGAATGTCACAAAGTAGCTTTTTTTTTTACTCAGATGAAAATTCGAATTTTGCTAAGTAAAAGTTCGTCTGTCAGAGAGCATTTTTCAAACTTAGTTTCTTCTTAATTTCAGATGAACTTTAGCAAAGCTTCAGACGAATTTCTTTGGTTTTCATAAATGGCATTTTGTCTGAAATTCGAATTTTGAGACTGTGAAGTTCGTCAGTCACAAAAAGGCTTCTTTCAGACTTGATTGAAGTTCGAATTTTGAATGACCAAAATTCGTCTGACAGAGGGACACCTTTCCAGACTTAATCAGTTTTAGCTCGAAATTCGAATTTCCAAAAGCAAAGTTTGAATTTCCAACTTGACAGTTCAGTTATACTTTCAAACTTCGTCTGTTTGTGAGTATTTTCCAAATAGGTAAAGATTTAATTTCAAATCAAGGTTTGAAAATGTCTTTTTCTCAAATCAAAATCTTTTACCCAATCTAAACAAAAACTAAAGATCCTACAAAAGATCTAATAGCCAATTCACAGAAGACCTTCACTTGAAACAGCTTTAATCTCCTTTGATATCTTCAATCCAAGCTCTTGAGTGTTGGTTTGGAATCATCAAAACTCTTGATCCAACATTCTCCCCCTTTTTGATGATGACAAAACAACTCACAAACTGGATTAGTACTTGGGTTTGCTTACACAAGCTCCCCCTCAATATATGCATTACAGTTCATAAGATATCATTTTCAGCAAATTAAGTGAAGAGATTCAAAGCCCAAATCATTGCAACCAAAAATATAATTTACGTAAACAAATTGTTGCAATACATATTTCAATCAGTTCAGTTATACTTTCAAACAAACAATAAAACAATTTAAAACTAGATACAACAAGAAGATTCAGCCTAAGATCTAAAAACATCACTTCTTCTTTGGCTTAGACTTCTTGCTGTAAGTCTTTCCTTTTCCAGATGACTCAGTAGATCTTCCAGTGTGCTTAGTCCCAGTTTGCTTTATCTTCTCCCCCTTTTTGGCTTCATCAGAAAGCCCAGCAAAGTCCATTGGAGGAGGTATCTGAGTGAGAGGAACAGCACGAAGAGGGACAGGAGCAAAAGGAATTTCTGGCTGAGCTGGTGCAGGGGGCTCAGAAGGCTCTTCATCAGAAAAAAATAATCAATAACAGGAACAATGCTTCTTTCCTCATTGCTCATGGCTGCAACCAGTCTTTCAACTTGCTCAGATTCTTGTATAGACAGAATTGAACCCTGAGCATCCTCTTGCATAGGCTCAGGAGGGCTGTTTTCTTCCAATCCATAGTCCAAGGGTGGACCAGGACTAGGTGATCTCATGGCATCAGGACTATCATTATCATGGTCAGTGGAAGCAATCTCGAAGGGACTTGGAGGCACAGGGGATGGAGACAGAGAAGGCTCAGGGATACCAGGCTGAGGTGGAACTGAAGTGGTAGGAATTGCATTTCTAATCTCTTCATAGGCATCAGCCACCACCTTCATATTCATTGCCAACTGATGGATCTAATCTTGCAGGTGAGCAAATTTGGCATTTTGCTCATCCTTAATGCTGAGAATGAGTGTTGACAGATTGTCAAACATCTCAGTGATCTTAGTTGGCTTGGTTCGAGAGGAGGGAGTGGAAGGAGGGTGAGTGGGCCTGGATGGAGATGGAATAGGCTGAGAAGGCTGAGGTACAGATCTGCCAGGAGCCTCAGAGGTGCCTTCTTGTTGGAGGGATGCATCAGCAATAAAGAACAAATCTTCAGATTTTCCTGTTCCCTTTCCAACCCAATGTCCTTCATCTCTTTCAATGCCCATCCTTTGCAATTCCTCTTCTTTGAAGGCCTCAGTGAGCTTCCCTTTCCCCTTTTCAATGTGCTGAATCCTAGCATGCTGCAGGATTCTTGAGATAATTGCTGCATAGGGGAGTGTGGAATCTTTCCTCTGATCCCTTGCCTTTATCATACGCTGGAGAATGATATGCCCTATATTGATCAACTTCCCACGTATGATGGCAGTCATCACATGAGCCTCTGCCCTTGTTATCAAATTGAAGCTGCCACCCTTGTTGAATATGATCCTGGACACTATATAGTGCAAGATCCTTACTTGTACACTGAGGTCTGTGGGCTTCAACAGATTTATTGTGGGCCTATTCTCCCTTCTTCTGAACAAGGTGTCCAAGATAGTGCTTTCCTTGTAATATAGGAAGGGCTCACCTTCTTCATCAGCTGTGCTAGCCTCATCCATATACCCAGAGGATGTAATGTCAACTTTTAGCCCATCTTGTCCTAGGATTTCCAACACCTCATTGAAGGTTTCATCATCAAGCCAAATGGTCCTTGATCTCAAGGTGACCTCCCATTTCCTTTTCTTGCTGTTATACTTAAGAGAGGCATACCAAGTCTTCACTACCTCATCATCATATTTTTCAGCAATTTCCAACAGATTTTTATACTTTATCAACCATATTGCAGCATCAAAGTTGTTCCATATTTACACAGTGAGGCTTGATTACCTTTTTGTTGGAAAACTTGGTAGTGTACTCTTCTTGAATCTCAGGAGTGCTCCACAGTGGCAGTGTAGTCAATTCAAACTCTCCAGATTCAGTAGAAGAAGAGGAAGCTACAGCAGCAGTACCAGCCGAAGGAACTGCAGATTTTGAAGAAGAGGGCCCAGCTTTCTGAGATTCTGACTTGGAGAGGATTTTTGACGTTTGGAAGGAGTAGCTTTACCGGGTTCGGCCTTTCTATTGGATTTCTCTCCTTCCTTTGTAGCATATTGAGATTTGACTGTCCTCTTAGGCCGAGACCCAGCTTGTCCTGTTCCAGGAATCTTTACTCTTGCCATCTCTTGGTTGAATGATGCAGAATGTGGCTGAGAATAGATTTAAGGGATGCGAAAGGAAGTTTAATCGGTGAGAAAAGACGGTTTTTGGGCTGGAGTTAAGAGGATTGAAGAGAGAATCAGAACAGACTTGGAGGAGTTACAAATAGGGTTGCGTCTGTTCTGCGGGAAACCGTCAGTTTTAACGTATGTAACCGTCTGACAGACGAATTTTGAGGGGTCAAAATTCGAACTTCGGGCAGTTACAAGTTAAACCGTTCAGCTTGTCTTACTGACAGACGAATTTTCGTCTGAAAGTTCGTCTGACAGTGACTTGAAACAATCAATACATACATAATCAGACGAATTTTGCTCTGACAAAATTCGAATGTTGAAAAGAAAAACAGCTTCAACAGACAAAACTTCAACCAATAGACGAATTAAGCATACAGAGCATCATCTTTCAAGCATTCAATCATCAAGAGCATAAGTCAACCGACGAATTTTGAACTGAGACTTCGAATTTTCAACTTTTATAAATATTGTCCAACATTCGTATGTTAAGAAGTAACAATTCGCATAACAGTGATGGACAATTATACTCTTGAAATTTCTGTTTTTGAAAATTTGAACTTTTAAGCTTCAACAGACGAATTTCGAGGTATTACCGAGAACTGTTCAAGGCATAATAGGCCAAAGTTCGTCTGTTGATCAACCAAAATTCGAATGTTGACCATGTTGACCAGTTCGAAAACACAGATTATCAACGAAATTCATCTAGCAATCAAACATCATACAAATTTCAGCTTTAAAAACTTACAGAATGGATCCAGACCTTAGAATAATTATCATTCACTTTACTTTCTGGTTGTTCCAATCTGGAGTGCTCCAATCTTTCAAACTTTTAGCCATTGATTTTCACAATGAGCACCTGCAACTATATTGAAACATACTCTGATGCTCAAGTTAGAATAAATTCTAATATTAAAAATTCTGAAGACATAATTGCACAGAAATGACTTACAATTCATTGGGATTTACCATTCCCAACTCTCTCCTTATTTTGCAATGCCTGTCTTCTGGTAGAGGTTTGGTTAGTATGTCAGCTAGTTGATCCTCTGTTGGGATGTATTCCAGCTTAACTTCTTCTTTCAGAACATGATCCCTTATGAAGTGGTGTCTAACCTCAATATGTTTCGTCCTTGAGTGCATGACAGGATTCTTAGTGATGTTTATGGCACTTTGATTATCACACATGATGGGTATCTCTTTCATTTTAACCTCAAGATCTTCAAGCTGCTGCTTCATCCAGATGACTTGGGCACAACAGCTTCCAGCTGCAACATACTCAGCTTCTGCAGTGGATAGAGCTACACTGTTTTGCTTTTTGCTGAACCATGAAACCAGGGATCCTCCAAGAAACTGACAAGTTCCACTTGTGCTTTTTCTGTCAGTTTTGGATCCTGCAAAGTCAGCATCAGTGTATCCTTTGAGATCTTCTCCATTGTCTTTTGGATACCAAAGACCCATCTGTGATGTTCCGATTAGATATCTGAAAATTCTTTTCACAGCTGTTGCATGGGTTTCTTTGGGGCATGATTGGAACCTTGCACACATGCAGACACTGAACATAATGTCAGGTCTGCTGGCAGTTAGGTACAGCAGGGATCCAATCATTCTTCTGTATTGAGTAATGTCAAACATTTTCCCATTTTCATCCATGTCCAGTTTGGTTCCAGTGGCCATAGGTGTTCCCATTGGCTTGGCATTCTCCATTCCAAACTTCTTTAATAGCTCTTTTAGATACTTGGATTGACTGAGAAAGATACCATCATTAAGCTGTCTGATTTGCAATCCAAGGAAAAAATTGAGTTCACCCATCATAGACATCTCGAATTCTCCCTGCATTAACTTAGAAAATTCCTTGCAAAGAGTTTCATTAGTAGCACCGAAAATAATATCATCAACATAGATTTGGACAATTAGTAAATCTTTATTCTCTTTCTTAGTAAATAGAGTTGTGTCAACTTTGCCTCTGTTAAACCCTTTTTTAGTCAGAAAGTTGCTCAATCTTTCATACCATGCTCTAGGGGCTTGTTTTAATCCATAAAGAGCTTTCTTCAGTTTATAGACATGGTTTGGTTTTGTAGAATCCTCAAAGCCTGGAGGTTGATCTACATAAACCTCTTCCATGATATATCCATTCAGAAAGGCACTTTTTACATCCATTTGATATAGCAAAATATTTTTCATGCATGCATAAGCTAGTAGAATCCTTATAGCTTCTAATCTGGCTACTGGTGCAAAGGTTTCTTCAAAATCAATACCTTCTTCTTGATTATACCCTTTAGCAACTAATCTAGCTTTATTTCTGATTATAGTTCCAGATTCATCAAGTTTGTTTCTGAAAACCCATTTGGTACCAATAACAGGATGATTTTTGGGTCTTGGAACTAAATCCCAAACTTGATTTCTTTCAAACTGATTTAGTTCATCTTGCATTGCCAAAATCCAGTAATCATCAGTTAAGGCTTCTTCAGCACATTTGGGTTCAATTTGAGAAATGAAAGCACAATTTAGCATTTGATCCCTTAACTGTTTTCTGGTTTTGACTCTCTCTTGAACATCTCCTATCACTTGATCAACAGGATGATTCCTTTGATATCTCCCAGCTCTAGGGAGTTCTTGAGATGTTTCTTCATTATTTTCTTCATCAAACTCTTGCTCCTGGATATCTTCCTCTATGTTAACAGATTCAGATATCTTTGGAGGTTCAGTTCTACTTTTATCAGATATGCCCAGTTTTTCAAAATTGAAAGCAAGATCATCCTCATTGGTAACATGTTTTGAAACAGTTTCATTTTCAATGAAAACCACATGCACAGATTCCTCTACCACATTTGATCTTTTATTATAAACTCTATATGCCTTACTCCTACTAGAGTAGCCAAGAAATATACCTTCATCTGATTTGGCATCAAATTTACCTAGGTTTTCTTTGCCATTGTTGTGAATGAAGCATTTGCATCCGAACACATGGAGATGGGACAGATTTGGCTTTCTCCCCTTGTACAGCTCGTATGGAGTCTTTCCTAGGATGGGTCTGATGTATGCTCTGTTGATGATGTAACTAGCTGTGTTCACTGCATCAGCCCAGAATACTTGAGAAAGTTCCTTCTCATTCAGCATAGCTCTGGCCATCTCCCCAATAGTTCTGTTCTTCCTTTCTACTACTCCATTTTGTTGAGGAGTCCTAGGAGCAGAGAAGTTGTGGTCAATTCCATGCTCACTGCAGTACTCCAGGAAGTATGCATTTTCGAATTCTCCTCCATGATCTGATCTGATGGACACAATAGAAATACCTTTCTCATTTTGCACTTTCTTGGCTAAGGTTACAAATGCATCAAAGGTATCACTTTTAGAAGAAAGAAATAATGTCCAAGTAAATCTAGAATAATCATTAACAATAACAAGCACATACAGATTGCCACCTAGACTCTTTACCCTTGATGGTCCAATTAAGTCCATATGCAACAATTCAAGTGGTCTTGTTGTGGTAACTGTGTTTTTGGATGTGAAGGATGATTTAGTTTGTTTTCCTTTTAAGCATGCATCACATTCTTTATCCTTTTCAAAAGATAATTTTGGCAAACCAGTAACTAGTTCATTTTTAACCAGTTTAGACAATTGATTCATATTGACATGAGCCAATCTCCTATGCCATAGCCAACTATCATTATCTTTACTGATTAAGCATACAGAATCTAGAGGAGGAAGTTCATCAAGGTCAACAGTATAGCAGTTACCATCCCTTTGAGCCTTGAGGATTACTCTGTGATCACTTTTTCTGATGACCAGGCAAAACTTTGAGTCAAACAGCACCCAGTTTCCTTTGTCACAAGTCTGACTCACACTTAGTAAGTTATGGTTGAGGCCAATCACAAACAGCACTTCTTCAATGGATGTTTCAGGATTTTTGCCCACAATGCCAATGCCAACAATTTTACCATATTGATCACCTCCAAAGGTCACCTTTCCTCCTTTCTTGTCTCTAAGGGTGATGAACTTCTCCTTGTCACCAGTCATGTGACTTGAGCAGGCACTGTCCATATACCACTTGTTGCTTTTCTTAGCTTTGAGACAGACCTGCAAAACAATGTTTATGATTTCCTTTTAGGTACCCAAATTTGCTTGGGTCCTTTTTGGTCAGTATATTTTTCCCTAGATGCAGATGCAACTTTGGGAACCCATCCAACTTTCCTGCCAGGTCCATTTTTCCTCAAATCACAAGAACTGGAAATATGTCCCTTTTTGTTACAGAAATGACATGTAGTGAAAGGACTGCTAGATTGAGATGCAGGAAGAAAACAGTGCAGGTAATACTTTTGTCTAGCATGCCTTGGCTGATCATACGTTTCAATGTGAGGTGATGCATTAACTTTCTTTTTATTGTTCTTAGCATGCACAAAATGTCTCATATATGTATTTTGATTTTTCTTCCTAATCTTTTCCTTGACAGCACATGGGTCATAGCCAAGACCAGCTTTTCCTTGTGATATTCTTTGGCTCCCCATCAGGGCAAACAACATGTCTTTACCTCTAGTGAGCCTAGACATGCTTTTAACTAGATAATCATTCGTTTGTTTAAGTTCAGTGCATGAAATGCAGCAAACAGATTCAGAAGTAGATGGAGAAGAAGTTTCAGAAACTGTGCTTTAAGACTCCAGCTTGCTTATCTTTTTCTTTGCCAATTTTAGTTCTTTAGCAACTTTAATAAATTTATCATGAAGCTCATGAAATGCATCCAGTAATTCAGAATAGGAAGGTTCAGATTCATATACCTCTTCATCCTGATCACTGCTGTATGAAGGTGTAGCTTCTTCAGAAGCAAGTGCCATTAGACAAATGTTAGCAATCTCATCTTCATCTTCTTCTTCCTCATCTGAGCTGTTGTCCCATATGGATGAGATGTACGCCTTCTTCTTTTTCCCTTTGTCAGCACCTTTCTTTTCTTTTTCTTTCTTCCTGAGGAATTGGGGGCAGTCCCATTTTATGTGTCCCTGCTTCTTGCACTCATAACAAGTCACAGATTCTTTTGCCTCTTGCTTGCTTTCCCCAGCAGCTACTTTCTTGAAGAATCTCTTGTTCTTCCTCTTGCTATAGAATCTTCCGAATTTTCTGACCATCATAGCCAAGGTTTCCTCATCAAGTTCATCCTCTTCGTTAGATTCTTCTTCCTTTTCATCAGCAGCTTTGAGAGCAAGGCCTTTCTTCTTTCTGTCCAGCCCGGCTTCCTTGAGAGCTTTGATTTTTCCTTCATACTCCTCAAGGCTCCCGAAGAGAGCTGTGACAGAGGCCATTGATTCTCCTCTGGCTTCTTCTATTGCTGTCACCTTGGGCTGCCATTCCAGAGGGAGAGCTCTGAGAATTTTTCTCACTTTCTCTGATTGAGTGTATTCCTTTCCTAGGCTCTTTAGTTGATTCACAATGAGAGTGAATCTCTTTTGGAGCTCCTTTACAGTTTCTCCTTCAGACATCCTGAAGCTCTCATACTCTCCAATGCACGTATTGAGTCTGTTCTCCCTGACCCCAGATGTCCCTTCATGTGTAATCTACAGAGTGTCCCACATCCCTTTTGCAGTGGTGCATTGTGAGACCCTGTAGAATTCGTCCTGGTTCAGGGCAATGACTAAACAATGCTTTGCTTTAAAATTCAGTAGGACTCTCCTTCTGTCTTCATCATTCCACTCTGCTTCCAACTTCTCTTTGTATCTTCCATCTTCAGTTAGAGCCATTGGGACGAAATCTCCTTTATCAATGACTGACCAGATGTCAAGATCAATTGATTGGAGGTAGATCTGCATCCTCATCTTCCAGTACCCATAATGCTCTCCACTGAAGCCTGGTGGTCTGTTAGTGTTGTTCCCTTCAGGAAGTATACTCTCTCCAAAGCCAGCCATCTTTGTTCCCGGACTGTAAAATCCTTTGAATGGGAATCCGGGCTCTGATACCACTTGTTAGCAAGGCTGACTTCCCAAGAGGGGGGGTGAATTGGAAGATTGAAATTTTTCTGCACAAAGTAAAGCAAGTGAAAATATCACAGTATAATGAAAACAACGTGTAAAACAGAGCAAGTTGATAAGTAGAGATAAGGAGAAGAAAACTCAGTGATTTATCCTGGTTCGGTCTATCCACTTGACCTACATCCAGTCCCCAAGACACCTCTTGAGATTTATCCACTATCCAGCAAGAATTTCAACGGGCTTCTTACTAAGGCCACAGTACACGAGTCTGCTCTGTTCTGAGCTCTCTCAAACTCTCTAAGCACTTTCTCTATGTGCTTCCCAATCCCCTTGTGAATACCCCTCACAAGTAAATCTATCTTTCAAATAAAGAGTAGATTGTTTACAAATGAATAACTCTCTAAAATAGAGTAGATATGAATGTTGAAGTACAAATAATGAAGTTGGAAGGGTAAAAGATTTTGAGATGAAAATTCAGCAGAAATTCGGTATATACAAGATTGATTCGTTACCCACAACTTCAAATAATGTTATATTTATAGATTTAGATCTCAAATATCCGTTAGAGACTAAATCTATCCGTTGGGGAAGTTATCCAACGGTTACTCTGAAAAACTATCCGTTTACCAACCGCATTTAATGTTTCTGACATACTGAAATTCGAATTTCGGTTGGCCAACAGACGAATTTCGAGGGAACCGAAGGTTAAAGCCTCCAACGTTAAAATGCGAAGTTCGTCTGTCCATAGAGTGAAATTCGAATTTCGAAACTCATAAAATATTTTCACAATGTGACATACGAATTTTTAAGAAGTAAGATTTTCTATTAAGTGTGAACAGTGTTTTCAATTTGCTACAGTGCCCTCGAAATTCGAATTTTGGATGCCCAAAATTCGTCTGTCCATTGAACGTCCAAATAGGCACAGTAGTTCACTTTCTTTGAAATTCAAATTTTGACAGAGTGAAATTCGTCTGTCAGAGACCAGTTTTGAGACTTAAATCATTCTTGATCTCAGATGAACTTTATCAAACATTCAGACGAATTTCCTCTATTTTCTCAAGTTTTGTTTTGTCTGAAATTCGAATTTTGAAAGAGTGAAATTCGAATGTCACAAAGTAGCTTTTTTTTTTACTCAAATGAAAATTCGAATTTTGCTAAGTAAAAGTTCGTCTGTCAGAGAGCATTTTTCAAACTTAGTTTCTTCTTAATTTCAGATGAACTTTAGCAAAGCTTCAGATGAATTTCTTTGGTTTTCATAAATGGCATTTTGTCTGAAATTCGAATTTTGAGACTGTGAAGTTCGTCTGTCACAAAAAGGCTTCCTTCAGACTTGATTGAAGTTCGAATTTTGAATGACCAAAATTCGTCTGACAGAGGGACACCTTTCCAGACTTAATCAGTTTTAGCTCGAAATTTGAATTTTCAAAAGCAAAGTTCAAATTTCCAACTTGACAGTTCAGTTATACTTTCAAACTTCGTCTGTTTGTGAGTATTTTCCAAATAGGTAAAGATTTAATTTCAAATCAAGGTTTGAAAATGTCTTTTTCTCAAATCAAAATCTTTTACCCAATCTAAACAAAAACTAAAGATCCTACAAAAGATCTAATAGCCAATTCACAGAAGACCTTCACTTGAAACAGCTTTAATCTCCTTTGATATCTTCAATCCAAGCTCTTGAGTGTTGGTTTGGAATCATCAAAACTCTTGATCCAACAAAAAGCACTATAAACTGGAATGGAGGAAGTGCAAGTGTTATTCAGTGGTAAAAAAAAAATACTCTCTCAAAACATTAATGTGATGTAGAAATTAATGATTTTTATTAAGAATATTTTAAAAATATTATACTCCCTCTGGTCCTTAATATAAGACCCTTTTAACCGAATCACTTGGATTAAAAATTGGAATTAAAACTAATTAACTAACTAAATTTTTCCAAAAATCCCAACACTTTTCCAAAACTATCCTTATTTGATTTCCTTCTCTTTCTCTTTGAATATATTAAATAGAGATATTTTTTGAAAATGTATAATAAATATTACCTTTTATATTATAAAAAATTTTATATTTATGATCAAGATAAAGGATCATATATATATATATATATATAGGACCGGAGGGAGTAGCAATTTTTAACAAACTCAAACTTTTAACTAATTTTGTGTACGTGCTTAAGGACTAGATTCTAGAAGGCGAATATGGTAGTTAATGGGGGAAAAGTAGTCTGATCTTGGAGTAGTTGAATGTGAACATATATGCACTGTCGGCACTCAGCACTAACTAACATGCTTTCATTTTGTTTACTGCTCCCAAGGACGAACAATAAAGAGGTTCAAATTATTTCTCAACTCCTCCTGCTACATTTATTAGGAAAGAAAAAACTACTCTCACCAGTCTCATTTATATTTATAACATGTTAACTTAACATTTTACTTGATTTTATTTATAAGATTTTATGTTATTTTTTTATTTAAAATTTTTTTATTTTTTTAATAATTTTTTTATCTTATAAATTGTTGCAATCTTTAATTAGTAACGATAAAATTAAAAATTTATACTAACTTTTTATAAATTCAAGAGTATAATTATGCCTCCTTAATACACATGCAATAAATAACAATATCTTATAAATGGGACTGGAGGGAGTGTTTTATACTCTCTCTATTCCTTAATATAAGGGATAGGAGACAAAATTACACAGATCAAGAAAAGCAATAAATTTGTTTGGAATATAAAGTAGTTTCCAAAAATACCCTCATTTAGCATTAATAACTCTTTTATCATACAATTAATACAAATAAATTAGATTGAAAACATATCATCTTAATTATGGGTATTTTTGGAAAAAAAGTCATTAAATACACCAGATAAACTCCACATGTCCCTTATATTTTGAAACATAGAAACTCCTCTAAATGCCCCTTATATTAAGGAACGGAGGGAGTAAGTATTAAGTTAAAATTAGTTAAAGATAAATAATTTATTTTACATTCTCAATTTCTTCCAAAATTATTTATACTTAATTAATTCCTCCCTCAATTCCTTCTAATGATGTACTTCATGACTCTCAATAATCTTAATAAAAAAGGGTACTTTTGATAAAAAGAAATTAATATAATATTAACTTTCTTTTTTTTTCTTATAAATAGGATCATTAAAAGAAAAAAATTTATTAAAAGCACTATTATAATCGGTCAAAGCCACTGAATCAATGTCAAAATTGGTGGAACTTCAAAGAATAGTTCAAAAAGAATCTTGGCTAAACTTTAGACAACCGTCCAAATTAAAATTAGCTAAGCTAGTAAAAAATTGATAAAAATCAAGAAAATCGATTTATTACTAGTTCAATCAGCATGTTTAAATTATATTTTTCAACTCTTCTTTTGTTTTTACAATAAAATAGTATTATTTTTAGTACAAAATAACATTGTTCTTAAGATAAAATTTTTCTATAATGTAATATTAGATAAACATTATTATTTAACAAATATGATGATGGATTATTAGTTTACTATTTTTCAAGATATTACCTTTAAAATGGTTAAGACACTATTTTAAGTTTAATGATTAAATGGTAGTTGAACCGTAATTAAACTGGTGATAATTAAATACATTTAAATTATATATTTAAAATTGTATATAAAAGTATTTTAAATATTACACCCTCTTATATTATAACGTTGTTGATGTGTAAATTATAACCGAGTAGAACAGGTCTAGTCTTCATCTTCATCCAATACACGTCACCCAAGCTTCGTCATCGTCCTTTAATTTGAATGGCATTACATGCATTAGGAAATTGGAGGTTAGGAAATGTGAAACAGAGAAAACAAAGAGAAGTAAACAATAAAGTTGTGATCCTAGCATATTTTTTCCTTTCATTTATAGTGATATAAAAATTTTTGGTCAAACAAGAATAAAATTTTTTTATTTAATTGTAAAATATACAAAATTGAAATATATTTATACATAATATAGTTGTAAATTTTAATGAATATAAATAATGTGATTATTATATTTGTTTTTTACTATATATTTTAAGCATATTGCTTAATTTGCCTTTTACTATATACTCTCTTTATTTCTTAATATAAGAGACACATAACTAAATTACACAAACAAAAAAAGCAATTGGAATAATTAAATTTGCCTAAAATACAAATTAATTTTTAAAAATACCCGCATTTAATATTAATAACTTTTATCATATAATTAATGATTAGGAGCATTTTTTATAAAAATATCAAATATACTATAGTACTATATAACTCTTATTTGTCCCTTATATTTCCTCCAATCTATATTATAAGGGTTTTAAAAGAATCTTTATTTGATTCAAAATATAAAACATTATATAATTTTAAGTAGAAGTTTATTTTTTTTTAATCTCTATTAATTAGTGCTTCGTAAGTTGGAAAGAAAGAAAAAGCGAGAGAAAGAGAATGAATCTTCAAAACAATTTTTATTGATAATTAATAAGAATAGAATTGAAATATTATGTTTTTTTTTTAATTTTAAGATATACAACTAAATTTTTTTAATAAATATAAAATAATTGAAATTTTTGTGTAATATAAACTGGAGGAAGTATTTTAGAAGAAGATAGAATTCTCAAATCTCCCATGTATTAAGGGTGAGTACTATGTGGTAGTTACCGGAGGGGCAGTGTGGTAAGCATTGTCGTTGGAGTCGTTGAATGTCAATAATAGCTATATGCATTGTCAGCACTGACATGCTTTAATTTTGTTCCTTATTTCAAACAATAAACAATAAAAGGGGTCAATTATAACTTTTTTAGTATTAGAGTATCCCAACAAATAGTTAAAAATTACAGAGAAGTGATTATTAAAATGAGTTTTGGGGTTAATTATATTTTGATTTACATATTGGGAAGCTCTATTATGAAAAATGGACCAAATTGGTTAAGAACCGGTTACAGCCAATCAATTAGTGCAAAAATTGGTCCAGAACTCTAAAGAACTGATAAAATAAAAAAAATGGTTAAACTAGTGAAAAACTTATGAAATTCAGAAAAATTATGGTTTTACTAGTTCAACGAGTTCAAACTACTTCTTTAACCTTTTTTTATTTCTAGGATAAAATAACTTTTTTTTGTAAGAAATAATATTGTTCTTTAGGTAATTTTTTTCTAAAGTATAATACTCTTTCCATCTATAAGTTTTTTACAAAACTATTTTTGTCCTATAATATAAGATTTTTTATAAGATTTAATTGAGCATTTATAAGATTTTTTCAAAAACACCCTACATAAATTTATTTTATAATAAAAAAATTTATATGATTTTTCTTGTAGTGCTGTTTTCTAATTAACATTTGACATGTAAACTTTTTTTTAACATATTATAAGTCTAGTTTTTAACCCTTATTGTAACGGTATTAATTTTATTAATACAACTAACATTTATTGGTTCTTGTAAAGTAATGAATTGAAAGTGACTTACATTAAGAAATGAAGGGAATATTAAGCATCTTCGTTCAATGCGAGAAAGATGGGTGAGGGTAATTTCTGTCTTGCATCTATTGGAGATTGCATAATTTTTATTCTTTAAATTAAATGTTATATAGTAAAGATTGCATTCCTATAATCATAAAATTATACAATAAAAAAGAAAATAAGCATATAATAAAATAAAATAAAAACTACACAATACATGTCTTCATAATTTTAAGAGATATATTTTTTTATTATATGTAAATTTGGATAGTCATAATGTCCTATAGAGGCCTTTTATGACTTGTGAGTCAAATTGAATTTTGTGGGATTCACATAAGAATGAGTGTAATGTAAACTTTAATGTCTAGATTTATTGAATGTGGAAAATGTCCTAGATTCATTGTATCCCTCTTTATTCTAGAATACTCCCTTTGTTTCTTTTTAATTCATTTTTTTTTTAAAAAAATTGTTTCTATTTATTTTTCACTTTTAAATTCTAAAACAATATTAATTGTTAATTTTTCAATTATATTCTTATTTATTTTTTAAAATTTAAAAATAAAATTAATTATTTTTTATTTAACCTACTCATTTATTGAAAAGTATATTAGAAAACTTGAAAAAAATTCTTATATATTAATTATATTTTTTAATCTATATGCAAAAATTTTAAACCACGCCTAAAAAGTGATGGAGCTAGTAAATTAATGGCCTGATAGTGTTCGTGATGTTGTCCTGCTTTTCCGCACCACATTCTCAGGTTTTTAAGGAAAAATATTAATTTGCCATTTAGTAGAGATTTTTAAATTTTAAAAATTTATACTCAGTTGAATTCTTAATGTATGTTATTCCTAACTACCTCATTGAAACTAAGAAAAGTTTATTACATCGTTAAAATTATCTTAAAATTAATTTATTTTTCATCTTTATTCTCTAATAAATACTATAAATTCAAACAATTCATTTTCTTTCTCATAATTAAATAATGGCATTTTGGAGTCAAAGTAATTAATATTCCAAAAATTCATAGAATGTGATTTATATTTAGAATTATAAAAAGTTTCTAAAACATGACAAAAGAAAAGAACCGAAGGGAGTAAGTAACTCCTTATATTTTTTTAATTATTACTTTCTCCGATTCTTAATGTAAGTTACTTTCAACTACCTTACAGGAGTAAAGAAATGTTTGTTACATTAATAAATTATCTAACATTTACTTTGATTTCCATTGTAAAACAATTAATACTCCATAAAATAATTTTTAATAAGGATATTTTTAAAATAAAATAATTAATACTTCACAAATTTTTAGAAAATATTTGAAATCATATAATTTTTTTAAAAAATAACTTATATAAAAGATGGGAGGGAGTAAATAGTTTGTCATTAGAATTATAAACGTGTATATTCCAATCCCGAGGAGGTGGCATTAACGTACCAGATATATTGTTTTACCAAAATATAAGAAGTACTACCTTAGTACCAGATACTTTCTAAGAAGGATGCTTAAATTCAATGTGTACTCAAAGCTTGGTATTTGGATACACTTTAAAAGCATACCTGATGGCCAAAAATAAATGTACTTAAAGGCATTTTTGTAGCAGTGAAACAGAGATGGGAAAGTCAGGGCATCAGATTTGAGGGAACACGTATTCATCATTCCCATGCTGCCATGCATTGTTTTTTACCCTAAGCCCGCAAATCATACGTGCATAGAACAAAGAAGTTTAAATTCTTTAATCTTTTTTTTTTTCAATTTGTTCACAATAATAGTAGTGGTTTAGATGATGTACAAAGATTAAAAAAATGTATATATAAATATATATATATATATTATAAGCTGAGATTGCTACAACAAAATGATTTTATTTATCCATGGCAACGTATCTTTTTTTTTTTTTAACTAACAACAAATGAGAAAACCACCAAATACAAGTAGTATTTAAGAGGTGGGATATTAGACTTATCTAAATTCATACACACCCATGGTGTAAATAGTAAAACCCTTTGTTTTTTCAAATTTTATATTTTGCAATGCATTATTGACCCCAGAAATGATTTAAAACTCTCACCAACAACCTGATTTATTTATAACTTGAAGGTACCCCTGTATTAATTCAGGGAACACACGCATCTCAATAAAATATTTCCCAAAAAAAATTATGATTACTCGATTTAACAGTAAATTTGGTCTTGAATTATATATATTATCGATACGTTATTTTATAATGTAATGACAAAGTATTCATGTGCCAAATAAAAACCCAAATAATCTATATTAATATTAATGTAAAATATATAACAAATTATACATTATTCACAATGTGTGAATAATATTAACTCATTTGTCAAACTTTTTATAATGAACCTAACAGTGACCCCAAAGTCCAAACAATGAAATAAAAGTCAATGGAAGTGATAACAAAAGGAGGAGCCACAAGACCATCTGTTCAAATGTGAAAAATTATTTATTATATTTTTATTAAAAATAATAATAAATATTTAAAGCTCTTTACTTATTTAAATTCTATATTTTTTTTATGCAGTTAGTAATTTTCTGGTCAGCATTTTAAATAAATTACAGAATAAGAAATTATTTATATTAATTAGGGGTAAGGATGGAAATCAAAACAAATGTTAGACAATTTTATTAATACAACTAACATTTCTTGGTTCCTGTAAAGTAATTAATTGAAAGTGACTTACATTAAGGAACAGAGGGAGTATTAAGCATCTTGGTTCAATGCGAGAAAGATGGGTGAGGGTGATTTCTGTCTTGCATCTATTGGAGATTGCATAATTTTTATTCTTTAAATTAAATGTTATATAGTAAAGATTGCATTCCTATAATCATAAAATTATACAATAAAAAAGAAAATAAACATATAATAAAATAAAAAAAACTACACAATTACATGTCTTCATAATTTTATGAGATATATTTTTTTATTATATGTAAATTTGGATAGTCATAATGTCCTATAGAGACCTTTTATGACTTGTGGGTCAAAATGAATTTTGTGGGATTCACATAAGAATGAGTGTAATGTAAACTTTAATATCTAGATTTATTGAATGTGGAAAATGTCCTAGATTCGTTGTGTCCCTCTTTATTCTAGAATACTCCCTTTGTTTCTTTTTAATTCACTTTTTTTTAAAAAAATTTGTTTCTATTTATTTTTCACTTTTAAATTCTAAAACAATATTAATTGTTAATTTTTCAATTATATTCTTATTTATTTTTTTAAAAGTTAAAAATAACATTAATTACTCTTTATTTAACCTACTCATTTATTGAAAAGTATATTAGAAAACTTGACAGAAATTCTTATATATTAATTATATTTCTTAAAAAAATTTTAAACCATGCCTAAAAAGAGATGGAGCTAGTAAATTAATGGCCCGATAGTGGTCGTGATGTTGTCCTGCTTTTCCACACCACATTCTCGGGTTTTTGAGCCACATGTTTTTAAGGAAAAATATTAATTTGCATGTTCCTACCATTTAATAGAGATTTTTAAATTTTAAAAATTTATATTCTACTTGGTTCTTAATGTAAGTCACTTCTAATTACCTCATCAAAACCGAAAAAAGTTTATTATATCATTAAAATTGTCTTAAAATTAATTTATTTTCCATCTTTACCCCCTAATAAATACTATAAATTTAAATAATTCATTTTCTCTCTCATAATTAAATAATGGCATTTTGGAGTCAAAGTAATTAATATTCCAAAAATTCATAGAATATGACTTATATTTAGGACCATAAAAAGTTTCTAGAACATGATAAAAAAAAAAGAACCGGAGGGAGTAAGTAACTCCTTATATTTTTTTAATTATTACTCCCTCCGATTCTTAATGTAAATTACTTTTAACTACCTTACAGGAATGAAGAAATGTTTGTTACATTAGTAAAAATTATCTAATATTTGCTTTGATTTTCATCTTTACCGCTAATTAATATCATATATTTGAATTTTCTAAAATAATTAATGCTTCATAAAATAATTTTTAATAAAGATATTTTTAAAATAAAATAATTAATACTCTACAAATTTTTAGAAAATAATTTATATTTGAAATCATATAGTTTTTTTTTAGAAAGTAACTTATATATATATATATAAATGATTGGAGGGAGTAAATAGTTTGTCATTAGAATTATAAACGTGTATATTCCAATCCCGAGGAGGTGGCATTAACGTACCAGCTATATTGTTTTACCAAAATAAGAAGTACTCCCTCTGTTTCAGTTTATAGTGCACTTTTAACTACCGCACATATACCAAGATAATAATTAATAACTAACAAAATTTTTCACTTTTTCTCACATTATCCTCATTAAATGTTTTGAGAATAAAATATTTTAATCATAAACACATATTTGGGTTTATTAATTAGGGGCAATATTGGAAAGAGAACAAAATTACACTACGTAATTCGCAAAGTACACTATATTATGAAACATTAATTTCTCAAAAAAGTGCATTATATAGCGAAACGGAAGGGAGTACTACCTTAGTACCAGATACTTTCTAAGAAGGATGCTTAATTTCAATGTGTACGCAAAGCTTGGTATTTGGATACACTTTAAAAGCATACCTGATGGCCAAAAAAAAAAATGTACTTAAAGGCATTTTTGTAGCAGTGAAACAAAGATGAGAAAGTCAGGGCATCAGATTTGAGGGGACACGTATTCATCATTCCCATGCTGCCATGCATTGTTTTTTACCCTAAGCCCTCAAATCATACGTGCAAAGAACAAAGAAGTTTAAATTCTTTAATATTTTTTTTTTCAATTTGTTCACAATAATAGTAGTGGTTTAGATGATGTACAAAGATTAAAAAAATGTGTATATAAATATATATATATATATTATAAGCTGAGATTGCTACAACAAAATGATTTTATTTATCCATGGCAACGTATCTTTTTTTTTTTTAACTAACAACAAATGAGAAAACCACCAAATACAAGTAATATTTAAGTGGTGGGATATTAGACTTATCTAAATTCATACACACCCATGGTGTAAATAGTAAAACCCTTTGTTTTTTCAAATTTTATATTTTGCAATGCATTATTGACCCCAGAAATGATTTAAAACTCTCATCAACAACCTGATTTATTTATAACTTGAAGGTACCCCCGTACTAATTCAGGGAATACACGCATCTCAATAAAATATTTCCCAAAAAAAATTATGATTACTCGATTTAACAGTAAATTTGGTCTTGAATTATATATATTATCGATATGTTATTTTATAATGTAATGACAAAGTATTCATGTGCCAAATAAAAACCCAAATAATCTATATTAATATTAATGTAAAATATATAACAAATTATACATTATTCACAATGTGTGAATAATATTAACTCATTTGTCAAACTTTTTATAATGAACCTAACAGTGACCCCAAAGTCCAAACAATGAAATAAAAGTCAATGGAAGTGATAACAAAAGGAGGAGCCACAAGACCATCTGTTCAAATGTGAAAAATTATTTATTATATTTTTATTAAAAATAATAATAAATATTTAAAGCTCTTTACTTATTTAAATTCTATATTTTTTTTATGCAGTTAGTAATTTTCTGGTCAGCATTTTAAATAAATTACAGAATAAGAAATTATTTTTATCAATATTATTATAAAAAACTATTAATATTATCACTATGAATTATGTGATAAAACCTTTTTTCTTAAAGTTTTGTGGGATGTTGATTCTTTTGAGAATAGAGTTTAATTGGATTCGAATCGGAAAAAAAAAAGTTTAATTGGACCAAATATGACAAAATCATAATTATTTTTTTCCATTGGATTCCACATGGACATGGGCAATTGCAGCACATCAAATACAGCACAAATGAGTTTTAACTCTTTTTTCTTTTCTTTTTTACTTTAAGAAAAATGTATAAATAGAAAGTTTTGATAGTCTTTTTTTCTCTCGTCAAAAGGAAACATATTGATTCGATTCGTTGTAGTTGTTGTTGTGACAAATTAATGCATACAATTAAAGAAAAAATTAAATAATTTTAAAGATTAAAATTTAGTTGTGTTCACCTCTAATTTTATGTTCTATCTCTTTATTCAATTTTAAAAATACAATATTAAAATTTAAAAATTATTATCATATTTCTAAGTATTTTAATATAATAAATTAAATTAAAACAATTTTTAACTCTATAAAAAAAAAAAAGAAAAAAATATATTAGCGCATCACGTGAAGCATGTTATGATGCGACAGGACATGACAAAGTCTAAATCAGCACATGTTAACTATTACTGTCATTTGACCACAGCTGAGATACACAAGTTCAATTTGTGATGAATATCAAAATGAATTTTAAATATAAAATTAAAATTATACTATTTATAAATTATAAATAATATTTTTTTTTCTCAAGTATCAAATTAGGAGTCCATCGCCATATTAATATTAATAATAATGATGGATTAATGTATGGATATGTTGATTATTTGAGCTGCATACTTAATGGGAAAAATTTTAGTCAGTTAAGTTTATGTACTTAATGTACTTTAACTCAATTAAATTGAGACAAATGAATTTTTTTTTTATTTATTTATTCTATAACTAAATTTTATTATTTATATTGTTATTTTGTTTTTAAATTTAAAATCATGTATTTTAATTTGATTTGATATAAGTATATTAAATATATAAACTCAATTGCTTAAGGACACCAAAGTCTTCAAAAAATAATTTATTACAATTTCTAGTTCTTTTTTTGAGTTACTTTAACAACTTAATACAAATTAAGAAAAGTAGTTTATATTCTTAATTTAAAAAAAAACTTACCACTCCCTTACTCAAATTCATTGAATTTATCAAAAGTAGTTTGTCTCCCTTAATGAATTCATAATTTTATGTTCTAACGCTTTATCTAATTATTTAACTTTGAAAATAGAATTTTTTTTGGCCAAATAATAATAGAATGTTAAGTTTTAAAAATACTGATCATATTCCTAAATCTTTGAATATTTTAAAATAAAACTAAAACAACTTTTTATAGCGATGTAAATAAAATAGTTTTGTAATCAACTTTGAAAAAGAAAAATATATACATATATATATATATATATTCCACCCATCAATGTGAAACATGTTACGACGTGATTTCACATGACAAATTCTAAATTACTATCGCTTACTAGTGTGAAAAATCTACAAAATTCTACTATCACGGTCGAGATAGGATAGTCCTCTCAAACTTGTTCAATATCATTTTACTATATACAACAATAACATTAGTCTTATCTCACTATGTGTGGTCGGTTACATGGATCATCTGATAGCTAATGTACTTTACCAACACCATCACCTCAAATAAATTATTTTTCGAAAGATCATTCCTTATAACTTTTCTTAGTATTCTTTTTAGTCTTCCTTTACGCCTTTTAATAGGGCACCAAGCCATTTGATCAACTCTCCTCACTAGTTCTTTTTACCCTCTTCTTTGTACATGCCCAAACCACCTTAAATGATTTTCCACCATTTTCTCCTCGATAGGTGCTACTCCAACTTTCCTTTGTATACAGTCATTTCGTATCTTATCCAATTTTGTATGACCACACATCCATTTCAACATTCTCATCTCTGCTACTCCTATCTTATACTCTTGTTATCTTTTCAAAGCCCAACATTCACTACCATATAGCATTGCTGGCTTTATAGCTGTTCAATAATATTTTCCTTTAAGTTTAGTAGGTACCTTGTGGTCACAAATAACTCCTGATGCTTTCCTCTACTTTAACCACTTTACTTGTATCCTATGCATAACATTCTCATCAATTTCACCAGCACTCTGTAAAATCGACCCCAAATATCTAAACTTTGACACATCTGGAATGGTTTGCTCTCCAATTTTTACCTCTGAATCATTTCTAATTGGCCTCTTCTTAAATTGGAAATGCATATATTTCGTCTTACTTCTACTCAGGTGGAAACATTTTGATTCCAAAGTGTGTCTCTATAACTCAAGTTTAGAATTGACCTATTATCTTGAGTCTTCAATTAAAACTATATCATCCGCAAAGAACATACACTTTAGAATTTGTTCCTGTATATGATCTGTTAGAACATCCAAAACCAAATCAAACAGGTATGGACTCAAAGAAGATCCTTGATATAAGAGTATCGTTATAGGAAAGTCTTTTGTCACACCTCCAGAAGTTCTCACATTTGTTGTTGCCCCCTCATATATATCTTTTATGGCTCGCATATAAGCCATACAGACACATTTCTTCTCTAATAATTTAGTTTTCTATCATTTGTTTAAAAAGCTGACTGAAAAATTACTAACTATATAAACAAAGTGATAAAATTTAAACAAAATAAATCTTTAAATATCTATTATTCAATTTTCAATAAAAAAATAATAAATTATTTTTACGCTTTTTTTCTTTTTGGCCAAATTTTTACGCATTTCAACCAAGGGTCTTTTGGCTGCTCCTTTCAATTCGTCACTTCCCATTGACTTTTGCTCCTCCCACCTCATATTATAACACATTTTATAAACTTCCGCTTATCCTATAATACAATATAGTTTATAAAATTTAGAAGTAATTGAGTATTTATAACTTTTTTATCAATAATATTTATAAATTTACTTTACAACTAACCCAACTTTCTATTCATAAGAAAAGTCAATAAAATTAATTAAGATTTTTTTTTAAAAAATAGTAATTTTTTTGACAAAATTGATATTTTCAACTAACTTTAATCACCTTTTTCAATATATATAACTTTTTTTTTTTATATTTCCTTACTATATGAGATTGAGAGAGTATTTCATTATTGTTATGACTTTGGATGTACTTTATTTTTTTGGTGGAATGTTGGGTACTTTTAAATTGATTTTAGTGCCAAAATGTATTATACTCCTCTAATCGTTAATATAATAACTCTTTTGGAAAATTTCCATGGCTCTTAATATAAGAATCTTAGCAAAATTTAGTGAAAAATTAATTAATGCGTAATTTCTACAAATGCCCTTAATGATTTTAACTCTCAACATCAAATTTACAATAGATGTTAATTGCTTTTATTTCTAATATGTTAGGAATGTTATAATAATTTTTTTTACAAAGCCAAAGATTATAACTAATTTTAGTTATCTTCCTTAATTTACATGATTCAATTAAAAAGTTATTATAAAAATGACCAGAGGTGTAAGAGTCTGGTAAATTGCTCTATTCATCATATATACTAAATAATATACATCTAAAGTGATAAGGAACCCATATCGTAGGCATATCTATTGTTTATACATCTATTTTTATTTTTTTTAACGTATTCCTGTGTAAAATCGTATGTAAAATAATATCTATCATTATTATTTCTTATGTCATTCTCTTTTATTTAAAAAATAATGTAAATTCAATAAATCTAAATTCCGCGAGGAAGGATATTACGGATATAGTTTTACTCCTAATTTTGTCCTTTCATACTAATTTATTGATTATTTATATTTTTGGCACACCCAGCTTTGGGCCTATAAATAGGTCATGAGTGGTAGCATCAGGCAACCACAACACAAACAAGTCATCTTTTCTTCCAAAGCCACCCAGCTTCCTGCGCTCTGCAATGATGTCGAACCTTCAATCGGTGCCAAACCCATTCACCTCAAGTGCTAAAGAGATCTCAGATAGCATTGCGGTAACCCATGGCTCCCAGATTGTCCCTTGTGATGTGAATTCTGTTTACGACTTTGTCTCTGACTATGTCAAGGTCTCCACTCAGACTGATGAGTCCCCTGTGGTCCAGGTAACCAGGACCATCTCTGTATAATAATCATTTTCTTAAGAATATATGAAATACAAAATGGTGATGCTCTGTGTTCATAACTAGTTTGTGTTTTGCTGCTTGCCTTTGCTTTCACAGGATTCCAAAGGAGTTGTGCTTAAAAAAGACAGCGTTTCCAGCTTCATGCCAGAACTCAGAATCCTGAAGGATGTTGCTTGTGAGGTCGTTAACGTTCTTTATTCCATGATCTGTCTTTCATTTAGCGGCTACGAGCTTGGGCTGATCCAGGCTGTTAAACTCTGATACCATGTTAACTTTTTGTGCATGATATGAGCTTGAGCTTGTACATATTGCTAAAATAGCTGAAGCTACTTGGATTAAATTGCCACAAGCTTATAATTTTATCACTATTAGATGTGTGACTTCTATTTTTTAATAGTGGTAAGATGTATTAATAATAGATCAAGTTTGCTGATCTATCCTCCATTGATGTTACAGATGACATGCAGCACTTTTGACAAAGACACTGCACACAACATAGTAGTGGAGATTCTTAAAAATCTGAGGAATTATTCATGGGATGCAAAGGCAGTGATAGCTCTTTCAGCTTTTGCAGTGGTGTTCGGGGAAACTTGGCGCCTTTCGCGGATTGTGCGGCCTAAAGATGACAAGAGTCCTTCTGAACTCCACATCTTCAGGTTCTGGGAAGAGGAAAAGACCAGCCAAACTTACGCAGACCTTACCAAGTTGGTGAATACCACACTAGAACTTATTCAGGATATCATGGAGCTCGAGAAACATAGAGCTAATAAAGGTCTAAACCGAAAGGATGTCCCAACTTTGAGTACTGCTGATCCAGCTCCTTATTCCTACTGGGCAATCTTGGCCTTGATCACTTGTGCTAATCGGAAGACAGAAACGTGAGTCTCAATTCTTATCATTTTTCTTTTGAGATTCAGTTATAGTAAGATTCTTTTTTTTTTTTTCTTTTGAATGTGATGTTATATATAGTAACTTATGTACTAATTTCTTTGATTCAGGGATAGGAGCTTCATAATCAAAGTTAGTAGGACCGTCCAACAAGCTAGCGCGACTTTGACTGAACTTTTGCAAGCGATCGAAAATGAAATAAGTTAGAAGAAATTGCGTATGAGTTTTTTAATCCTTTTTTGAAGTGTAAACGGAAACTGACTATAGGATTCTTTGAAAATTGCAGGAACATCAGAAGATCTGATTAAGCGATTGAAGATAATTCAGTCTCCTACTGGAATTTTGGAGCTTTTGAAGGCTCTGATCTTACCGGATCTCAATCAGTCGCTTGAAATAGTTGAATATACTGCAGGCAAAAAGGTTTATGAAAATGTCAATGCTCATAATATTGATACTTTAAGAATTTTAAATTTGTCCTTGGTAGAAAAAATATATTAATTATTGATTGATCTTTCTTGTAGACTAATCCGGTCAGCGACCATGATCTAACCGCAAAGAATCTATTATTGTTTATTTCTGGCCTGTATGACATCGAAAAAGAGATTTCTGATATCAATTCAATCCGCGATGAATTGAAAAACAACAAGTATCAGATTCTATGGATTCCCATCGGGAGGAAGTGTGACGAAGAAGAGAAGGGCGACTATAATGCTAAAATATCTGAGATGTCATCATGGTATGGCTTGAAGGAGCTTTTCATGATAGGTGGTAAAAGGGCATTAGAAAGGGTGTGGCCTTACCAGGGTAAGCCTATGCTCGTGGTCACCAACCCTCAAGGTCATCTAGTCCATATCAATGCGTTGTACTTGATATCCATATTGGGGAGAGATGCCTTACCATTTGGACCTGAGAAGGACAAAATGCTCTTCATAAACTGGAACTGGTTTTGGAAACCAGCATCCGAGATTTCCACCCAGATTGACGCATGGGTCAACCCGGTTTGTGAATATTTATTTATCAAACATGATATGTGTGACTTTCATGATACTCCTAAAGTAAGGAGATCCTAAAGTTTCATGAGGTAAAGAGAGAGATAAACACATAATGGTGGATTCCACTTTTAATATTTAAATTCCCAAAAATTGGGACCCATCATTATCTGTCTATCTTTTTCTCCTTACTTTAGGATAAAGTACTTATGGCATATGATATTCCCTCTTTTTCTCACAATGTTTAGCTAATTTTCATGACTTTAGCTATATACTAACTAACCATCCAATTTTATGACTCAGACTGACAAGCGCGCTGGCTACACTCTGATCTATGGGGGGACTAACACTGAAGAGTTTGATACATTGTCAAGTGAAATTAATGGTCTCAACTCTTTCAACCTGGCAAAGGCCGGTGAAGCCAAAATATCTGAGTTCTGGAGGAAGATCAGAATCTCGTTCTTAACCAGAGTGCAGAACGATTTCTTCGAGGAGGACTCTGTGCTTCAGGACATTCAGGCTCTACTATCCTGTCAGAACTTAGACGGATGGGCTATTCTGAGCAAAGGGAAGAACGTCCTCTTTAAGGGCTACTTGTCTATGATGATTATCGTGCTGAAGAAATTCATGCAGTTGAAACCAGACCAGCTGGAAAAACCAGACTACGTTATATCAATTTGCACACCAGGGAAGCCTCCAAGCCTTAAGGGAATTCCTTGCTTCCATTTCCAACTGAGCAATATTGGCTCAACAGTTCCCTTCTCCATGGCTTGCCCTATGCCATATTGTCATCGGACGATGAATATTCAAACTGTCAAGTACAACTGCTGCCATGGGAACGATGAGACCGGCCATGTTGCACACCAAAGAATTTTTAAAGAAAATGCAAGCTGATCGTCCATGAGTTTGCTTTGAATGAGCCCCGCTAGCTAGCCAGTTTGGCTGTATAATAAATAAATTCTGTGTGCTCCATGTGCCATGATTGTCTACTACTTTGCCTTGTTGTGTCTTGTGTTTTCTGTTGTCCGGTTCTGTATCGCTATTATTATGCAATGCTTTGCATTTGCTTCCACGAATAATCAGGATACCTACTGTGCACAAGAATATCGATGTGTAGCAAAACCTATTATAATATAGTGTAATATAATGTATACATGCTTTCAATAGATGATTAATCATCATGAGTTACGAGATAATTATTAATTAATTATTGAATATAAAATAATATATTATTTATTTTAATAAATTTATTGCATTGTAATAATATTTTTTAGTTATAAAAAGATAAAATTAACATTTTAAGAACTATTATATATATTAAATATGTTACTGGCATGTTGCCTACCTTTGATTTATTAATTGTACGGTTCCAACTTAAGAGGTGTTGAGAATATTAGGATTTATGTCTAATGTATCTAAGGCCCCGGTCTATATAAAGAGTCAGTTGTTTGTGTATTAAGTTTAGGAATATTTATGGGCTTAATCATTATTTTCACGTACCTCACCTCATCTCTCACCCTCACTTTCATCTCATCGTCATCGTTGAGTTAGAGTGGAATATCATCTTTATGCACAGATCATCACCATCGTTCACTTATATATCTTCTTTGTCACTATGTCATTGTGATTTTGTCTCTTACAATCATCAATGAAATTCACATCTGTTTTCTTCTTGGATTGATCTCAAGGTCTTCTCTGATTGTTTTACCAGAACATACTGTATGGCTCATACTTAGGTCCATTTTCTTGTGTTCTTTTTTAGAATAATCTTCATGATTAATACAGTAGATGGTAATCGAAACTTGTAGTAAATGTTTCCCCCAAATTGACCATTTTTAGGGGAAGCAATATTTTTAAAATCCAACATGCCATTAAATTACTATAAATTTTGAGTAAGGATTTATTAATTTAGTTGTAGTTAAACTATGGTTGAAATTATCATAATTAAAGAAATATATTTTAGTTTTAATAAGCATGATGTCTGGGTTCGATTCTTGAACATGTATATTGAAAAAGATTTTATTAGCAAAAGTAATATCTACTTTGATAATCTTTATACTTTAAAAGAATTACTTTTCCTGTGGGTTTGAGATACTTTTCGTACTCACAAAAAAAAATGATAGTTTTGAAAATGTCAAGCAATTTTTGAAAAAAATAAAAATTTAACTAATTTTAACCATATTCTTTAATTTGTGTGATTCCTTTAAGTGTTTTATAAAAAGAAATAAAGGGGTATATTATTTTTTAAAAAAATATTTAAAAAAATATCTGTTTGTCAACATTAAAAAAAAAAGTTATAGAATTTCAACTTTCTCGTTTTGCAAATGATTAGGGGCTTGTTGTCAATGGTAAAGCACTGGAATAATGAAAGGCATCATCAATGGCGATGAATAATTGAATACGTGTCCCCCCACATCAGATGCCCTGCTTATTCTTTTCGTTGTGTGCATACCCGCTCTATGCTAAGCGGTACTATATAACTGTACAAAAATATTTTTCCTTTTTTAGTTTTACTATCATGCTTATTTCCGTGTGCTTTTTATATATTTACAAAAATAAAACAAATCTTATCTATCCCTTTTACTATGAAGCAATGATATTTCAAAAAAAAAAATTTACCATATCTAATATATAATATGATACAATATTTATATCATACTTATACATATATATATATATATATATCCATCTGTATAACTTTATACCCATTTATATTGCTTCAAATTTTAGCAATAAAGTAGGACCTATAAAAACCCTCATTATATTGTCCATAACTTGGCTCCTAACTAACTAAGTATATTTGGCATTGTGTCCAGAATTGGAAGTTCAGGATGGAGGAAAGAATCAAAGAGGGGAATAATGAGTTCCACGCCACAATGAGGAGCAAGATTGCTATGGCAGGCGAGCTCCAAATTTTGATATTTTTTGACTAAAGGTACTCGCATCGTGTAATGCCCGGCCGCTTCTTGGGACTAATGACTATTCGCACAAACTAACACAAGCCTTTTTCAGTCTGCTTTATTCTCACTCATACAACTCCTTCGCAGGAGGTCACCCATCCCAGATAGAGCCGGGAAAATGGGTCTCAAGCTGCGGGTTGGCCCATTTTATGGTGGTCCTGTGCTGGAAAAAATATAGCCCATATTGAGGCAGTCTTTTCCCAGCTCGGACCGCTTAACATGAGGGTTAAGCGGGCTAACCCACCAAACCTATGGGTTACCCCGTTTAGCCCACTTTTTTTTTATTTTTTAATTTTTTTCTTTCAAATTATCTTGTTTCTATTTCTTTATATATATATTGTTTAATATTAAAACTTGAAATTAGAATTGTTTTATACTTGGAATTGAAATTTCCCATATTTCATATTTAATGTTGTTGAATTATGAGACTTACATAAATGATGATTAATATGTGTTAATATATTTTGATAAATTAATAGTTTATGTGATTTCTATTTCTAATTTAATTATGAATCAATCATGTTATTTTTTTATTATTTATATTGGTAATTTAAGTTATTATTTAAACTCGTTGGTTAGCCTGTTTACCCTGTTTTTTTATTTTTTAATTTTTTTCTTTCAAATTACCTTTTTTCTATTTCTTTATATATATATATTGTTTAATATTGAAACTTAAAACTAGAATTGCTTTATACTTGGAGTTGAAATTTTTTCATATTTCATATTTAATGTTGTTGAATTATGATACTTACATAAATGATGATTAGTATGTGTTAATATATTTAGATAAATTAATGGTTTATATGATTTCTATTTCTAATTTAATTATGAATCAATCATATTATTATTTTTTATTATTCATATTGGTGATTTAAGTTATTATTCAAATACAAAAAAATTGAAAATATATATATATATATAATATTTGGTGGGTTGGCGGGTCTCGCCAACCCACCAACCCACCTTGGCGGTCATGAGCTGGGAGCCAGAAAATGGGTTGGCCCGCTCCTAGCCTGTTTTCTGGTGGCCCATAGTGGGCTAGCCCGTTTTAAGGCGAGCTGGCCCGTTTTAAAACTATGATTCTATGTTAATCCATGGAATATTTAAAAAACACCCACTAACAGACGAAGTTTGAAACGTTTATATTAATATACTGTTTTGAAAATTCGAACTTTACCTTTTAAAATTCAAATTTCATATTGAAAATAAACAAGTCTAAAAAGAGCCTTCTCTGCATACGAACTTTGACTGCAGAAATTTGAATTTTGAATCTTGTCTAAAAAGAGTCTTATCTGACAGATGAATTTTGGCTTTTGACAATTCGAATTTTAGACAAAATACAACTTATGAAAAATGAAAAAATTCATCTGAGGATATGTTAAAGTTCATCTGAAAACTAAATTTGGAAATAGCATCAAAATGGCTCACTGACAGACGAACTTTGAACATGAAAATTTAAACTTCAAAAACAAAACTTGTGAGTCAATTATGATGATAAGTTAACATACGAATAATAGTATTCAGAAATTCGAACTTTAAAGTAAATCTGAAAAGAGGCATCTCTGACAAATGAACTTTGCATTTTGAAAATTCAAAATTCGAATAGATGAATTATTGTGTCTTATTGAACTGCCTACTGACAGAAAAATTTTGAGTATCAAAATTCGAATTTCGAAGGTACTTTAGCAAAATGGAACAACTGTTCATACTTTCCAAAAAAACCTTAAACTTGAAAATTCGGATGTTCTAATATAGAAACATTTTTCAAAGATCAAAATTCAAACTTTGCTTCATGACAGACGAACTTTAAATGTTCAACGTTGAAGTCTTTAGCTTTCGGTCTCTGTGAAATTCGTCTGTTGACCAACCAAAATTTGAACTTTGGATATCATAAGTATTAAACACGGTTGGTGAACGGATAGTTTTTCAAAGTAACCGTTGGGTAACTTTTCCAACGGATAGATTTTGTTTCTAACATATAGTTAAGATCTAAATCTATAAATATAACATGATTTGAAGTTGTGGGTAACAATTTCAACTTTGTATATATTGAAACTCTATCAAATCATCAACTCAAAGTCTCTTACTCTCACATACTTCATTCTTTGTACTCCAAATTTCATATACACTCTGATTAAGAAAGTTTATCCATTGTAAATAATCTTATTTTCATCTGGAAGAAAAATTTTTTTGTGAGGGAATATCACAAGGGATTGGGAAAGTACTTAGTTAGAGTGCAAAAAGAGAAAGTGTGAACTCTAAAAATAGAGTATCATGCTGTACTGCGGCATTTGTAAGAAACCCACTAAATTCTTGCAAGATAGTGAAAAATCTCAAATGGTTGCTTGAGTACTGGATGTAGGTCAGGATTGAGAGACCGAACCAGGATAAACATCTGTGTTTTCCCTTATCTATTACTACTTTTACTTGTTATTCATTTATACTCTGTTTTACTGTCACCTTGACTTTCTTCACTTTATTGACATTTTGCAGAAAATTCCAATCTTTCCAATTCACCCCCCTCTTGGGAAGTCAGCACATTTAACAATTATTTTTTAGGTTGTATTGATGAAAAGGGTCTGTTTTTATTTTTTTATTAGTGTGTGTAATCCTTTTTTTATATTGATAATATTATTTTTTGACCAAAAAAAACTGTAGTAGTGGTAGCCAAAAAAAAGTGAAAATTATTATTTTTTTTAAGAAAAAGAGAAATTTGGGACTGCTTCCGGAAAGTAGCATACTCAAAGCTTGGTATTTGGATACGCTTTAAAAGCATACCTAAATCCAAAAATAAATGTACTTAAAGGCATTTTTGTTGCAGTGAAACAAAGATGGGAAAGTCAGGGCATCAGATTTGAGGGGACACGTATTCATCATTCCCATGCTGCCTTGCATTGTTTTTTACCCTAAGCCCTCAAATCATATGTGCATACAACAAAGAAGTTTAAATTCTTTAATCTTTTTTTTTATCAACTTGTTCAAAATAATAGTTGTGGTTTAGATGATGTACAAAGATTAAAAAAATGTGTATATATATATATATTATAAGCTGAGATTGCTACAACAAAATGATTTTATTTATCCATGGTAACGTATCTTTTTTTTTTTTTTACTAATAGCAAATGAGAAAACCACCAAATACAAGTAGTATTTAAGTGGTGGAATATTAGACTTATCTAAATTCATACACACCCATGGCGTAAATAGTAAAACCATTTGTTTTTTCAAATGTTATATTTTGCAATGCATTATTGAACCCAAAAATGATTTAAAACTCTCATCAACAACCTGATTTATTTATAACTTGAAGGTACCCCTGTAATAATTCAGGGAACACATGCATCTCAATAAAATATTTCCAAAAAAAAATATGATTCCACAATTTAACAGTAAATTCGGTCTTGAATTATATATATATTATCGATATGTTATTTTACGCATCATAATAAGAATTAAATATTAAAAAATTAATATAAGTTTTTAAAAAAATTAATTATTACCTTTATGTATATCGTTAATCGAATGTCCTTACCAGTAAAGGTTATCCAATTGTCGGAAAAAGATGAACAATAACATGCTATGATGTTCTCAGATTCCATGAACATCATAGCTATGATGCTATGATGTATATAGTCGGATGCATCATCTATATTCTATTGTGATTTAATCATACCGACGTACAGCACAAGGATGATTTGTGACGTAAACCAATACGAAAGCATTAAAAAAAAAGAATTCCGTGTTTAATAAATAGCACAATTCCGAAGTTATTTTGTGTTTAAAATTGCCACGTGACTTTACCAACTTCATTAAATTTGAGTGATAAAGATTTTCATTTTTTCCAAATGTATATTTGGAAGCCAGATCATGAGTATTATATGTTTGAAATTATTAAATAAAAAATATTTTTTAATAAATATTTATACCTCAAATAAGTATTTTTAAAAAAAGATAATTTTTTCTACTTATAATAATTACTTATCTTCTTATAATTACTTATTTCACTTTTCTTTCTTATTATTTACTCAATAATCACTTAAATCCCAATATTCAAACATATTTTTTTTCCTAAAATTACTTATGGGATAAAAATATCTAAACATAAATTACTTTTAACATAATCACTTATTCTCATAATTTATTATGAATAAACACTTATCTTTATAATCATTTATATATAAATCAATCCAAATATACCCTAAATTATTGAGAGTTTGACTTTCAACTTATATATGTAATGACTGGATAAAAAAAAAAGGTTTATATATAATGCATACTTAGTTGGGAAATATCTATTATTTACCTTTCATTTCTTAATTGAGATCAATCTCTATCACTAATGGGGATTCTCCAAGTGTAGCATCAAAATACCTAGTGGTCTGGTCCTCCTTGCGCAGTAAAATAATCTTAGGCGGGCCTTTATCACTGCACATGGCATGGGAAATAAATCGTATTTTTATTTATAGTTCGTAATAAATTAATAGTCCATCGCCATATTAATATTAATAATGATGATTGATTAATGTATGATATGTTGATTATTTGAGCTGCATACTTAATGGGAAAAAATTTAGTCAGTTGTTTATGTAGTTAATGTATTTTAACCTAATTAAATTGAGACAAGTGAATTTTCTTTTCATTTATTTATTCTATAACTAGATTTTATTATTCATATTGTTAATTTGTTTTTAAATTTAAAATCATGTATTTTGATTTGATTTGATATAAGTATATTATATATATAAACTCAATTGCTTAAGTACACCTAAGTCTTCAAAAAATAATTTATTATAATTTCTAGTTCTTTTTCCGAGTTACTTTTAACTACTTAATACAAATTAATAAAAGTAGTTTATATTCTTAATTTTTAAAAAAATTACCACTCCCTTTATCAAATTCATTAAATTTATTAAAAGTAGTTTATCTCCCTGATTGAATCCATAATTTTATGTTCTAACTCTTTATCTAATTATTTAACTTTGAAAATAGAATTTTTTTTGGCCAAATAATAATATAATGTTAAGCTTTAAAAATATTGATCATATTCCTAAATCTTTAAATATTTTAAAATTAAACTAGAACAATTTTTATACCGATGTAAATAAAATACTTTTGTAATAAAGTTTGAAAAAGAAAAATATATATATTAACCCAACTACGTGAAATATGTTATGTGATTTCACATGACAAATTTCAAATCACTATTGCGTAGTAGTGTGAAAAAATCTACATAATTCTACTATCATAGTCGAGAAAGGATAGTCGTCTCAAACTTGTCCAATATCATTTTATTATATAAATATACAAAATTATTTATAAGATTCAAATTTAAAATAAAGGAGCTTTGTTCTTAAAAATGTTGAGTTGTACTTGCTTTTTTGTTCAAAAATTTTATAATATATAAATAATTTGAAATATATTTTATTAGTAGAAAAAGAAAACAATACATCTTAATATTTCTTATAGCTTTAATTTATAATCTTATTCTAGAAAAATTTTTATGTTTTAGTCCTTGGATCTTTGAAATATATAAAATTTGATAATCTATACATAAATTGTATGATATGAATATAAGATGGAAGTTATACAAGATGAGTTGATGGAAGAATTCAGTAATAAGATGAAGAGAGATAAAATTACACTCTCAACTTTGATAGGTTTAATTGACATACGTGGCTTCTATTATGGTTGATTAAATTGCTATAATTTTGAAAGTTGGGGAATGACATTGTGCCGAAAAATATATTAGTATGTGAATAGAAACTCTGAGAATACTTTTAGGGTAAATTTGCACTTTAAATTGTCTCGTATGATTTTTTTTCCCAACTAGGATGCCACATAGACTACCAACTTGAATGAGCTAGTCAGATAATTGACATGTGGCAAACTAACGGTTAAAAATGATGGATCTTAAACGGCAAGGGCAACATTGCAATGATTTTGGAAAAAAGGTGGGTAATTTTGCGGGCATACATCAAGGGGTAGATTTGAATATTAACACAAAAAAAAAGATGATCTCGCCAATTATAATGTTTGCACATGTTACTGTTCTTAATATAATTAATCAAAAATTATTTTAGTTCAATTTTATTTTACCATATAGTGCAACATTTTTTTTTCTTACCAAACCATCCTATCACTAAATCAAAATATTGAAGTTCTTGATAGCAAAATTCGTGGAAAAGCACATTTTGTGAGAAAACTCTCTCATGAAAAACATTTTAAAATAATAAAATTTGTAAAAATAACTCTCACAAGTTAAATTCATGATTAGCACTGAAGTTATGATATTGTAAGAACTAAGAAGGTCTAATTGGCACTAAAGCAATGGCGGACACATGTTATGGTCCCCCAACGAAGCTTTTTTCGTTGTTTTTATTTTTTTATTTTTCTAAAGTTTTGTATTTGTAGCATATCAACATGAACTAAAAGTAAATATATCCACTTTGCCCCACCAGAGTTATTTTTTCCTAATATGATCACGCACTGACGCGTTTTCTTCTCCAGTTGTCACCCTCTCTACTTGCAGCTTGTGTGATTACAGCGCAAAATAACGTGCCATCATCAAATGCAAAATGTTGAAAGCCATGTGTACCTAGAATATTTTATCATTTCTTTTTATGAAAATTCTGATAATATCTATTAAAAAAGTTGTCTTTGACTCCTTAATATGTCAAAAATTTTTATTATCATATAGTGTACTAAAAATAAAAATATAATTTAATATATATATGTCAATTTTTTTTAAAAAAAATTTCTCCCCTAATCCATGCTAGCTATGCAGCTGCAAAGTTTTGACGTAAAAGACCATAACCCTCCATTTGGATGATCAGGGGAAAACGCGGGGGTGGGGGGGGGGGGTGGGGGGGAGGGGGGGGGATAAGAAAAAATCTAGACATCCATTTATCTAAATTTTTTCTTATTTTCCCTCATAATATTCCTCCCCTCTATTTTCTCTCTATTCCAAACAAAGCCTAAAGTTCACTCATAAAAAATAAAAGGAAAAAAAAAAGTTCAGAAATTCACTTTCAACCTTTCTTTCTTGGTATAATATCTAGTATTTAGTATTGATAGGTCAAATTTAAGCATTGTATGGTTCAAATAGATTAACTACCACCATGGTTTTCTTCATCCCTAAGGCTCAGACTTTACTTAATGATTATGTTAACTCCCTTACCAGTCAGTCCAACCCTCCTCTTGTGGTTGGTATTCATTACATTTTTTAGCGTTAGATATACCTACCTCCCAAATTAAATTGGGGCATTACGCGAGCTATGATGAAATCACAAAAGCAACAATAGACGGTGGTTCAGAATTTGTCATGTAAAGCGATGTCACGTTATAATTCATATTAATGTGTTGCACGTTGAACCGTTAATATATTGGAGGAAATCATACTTTGGGACCAAAGTGGCAATTTTATTACTCCCTCCGGTCCTATATATAGGATCCTTTGTCCCGGTCCTAAATATAAGATCATTTACAATATACAAGGTAGTATTTATTATACATTTCCAAAAAATGCCCCTATTTAATCTATTCAAAGAGAAAGAAAAAGAAATTAAATAAGGGTAGTTTTGAAAAAATGTTGGGATTTTCGGAGAAATCGAGATAGTTAATTAGTTTTAATTTCAATTCTTAATCCGCATGATTCGGTTAAAAGGGTCTTATATTAAGGATTAGAGGGAGTACTATAAATTAATAAGACCATTTTTTGAAAAAAAATATAAAAAGAGATCAAAGATTTGAAATCATAAAAATAATAAAATTGCTAAAATGGCCTTATATATTTATTCCTTTTTACCCATCATTGTCAAAACCACCATTGCCGACACTGGTGCTGGTGCTGGAACTACTATCGCTAGAGCAACATTAATGGTATAAGAGTTCTGGGAATTTGTAATTTTGGTTTCTGAATTTTCAATTTGTTGATCTAAAATTTGAAACTTACTCTATGTTTTTACTATGAAAGGTTGAAATGTAAATTTGCAAGAGTTCCAATAATTTGCAACTTCTATTATTGTATCAACTTATTTATTCTAAATTTGCAATTCATTTTTTCAACTTTTATATTGGAAGGTTGAAATTACAATGCTTATAAATCTTACCAATTTAGATTCTAATCTTCTATATTAAAAGCTAGAAAGTGAGTAGCAAATTTAGAATAATGAAGTAATTAACCTGTGAGTTGAAATTGCAAATTGTTGAAACTCTTATTGATTTAAATTTGAACATTCCATATTAAAAATTGAGAGGATAATTGGTAAATTTAGAATAAATATGTTGCAAATTGGGAAATCTAAATTGTAAATTCCTAAAATTCAAACCAATTTAAATTCAAACATTTCAAATTAGAAACGGGAAGAATGAGTTGCAAAGTTCACATATGAAGAGTTGCGAATCTTGGAATCCAAGATAAAAATTTTTGAACTCTTATACTATTAATGCTGCTTCGGTGACAGCAACGGGAGTGTTGGCAACTTCAACGGTGGCTTTGGTAATGGTGCGGGGAGGGGAATGAAAATGTGAGAGAACTTGAACAATTTCACTATTTTTTTAATTTCAAATCTTTAGTCTCTTTTTTATACTCCCTCTGATCTTTAATATAAGACCCTTTTAACCGAATCACGTGGATTAAGAATTAGAATTAAAACTAATTAACTACCTTGATTTTTCTGAAAATCCTAACACTTTTCCAAAATTACCATTATTTAATTTCTTTTTCTTTCTTTTTGAATATATTAAATAGGGGTATTTTTGGAAATGTATAATAAATACTACCTCGTATATTGTAAAGGATCTTATATTTTGGACCGGAACAAAGGATCCTATATATAAGATCGGAGGGAGTAATTTTTTTCAACCATTGGTCCTTATTTATATAATAAAGATGTGATTTCACCACTCCCTCTAGTGCAAATTCTCGACAATGACGCTATGAATGGGCGGAGCTACTCCTCCATCAATCCATGTGCACCCTCGTTTTTTTGAGATGGTGTTGGTTAGCTACAGGTCCGTTGGAGGGGCTGAGTTTGTTTAGACGTTTGTTTGCTGGTTCTTTTGTTTTACGTTTTGGTAGCTTTTGTCAGACTTGCTTCGATTTCTGGTTTCAATTGCTGAGACATTGTAGTGTTTCGTTATTCAATTTTAATACAAGTGTTATTCAGTGGTAAAAAAAAAAAACTCTCTCTCAAAACATTAATGTGATGTAGAAATTAATGATTTTTATTAAGAATATTTTAAAAATATTATAGCAATTTTTAACAAACTCAAACTTTTAACTAATTTTGTGTACGTGCTTAAGGACTAGATTCTAGAAGGCGAATATGGTAGTTAATGGGGGAAAAGTAGTCCGATGTTGGAGTCGTTGAATGTGAACATATATGCACTGTCAGCACTAACTAACATGCTTTCATTTTGTTTACTGCTCCCAAGGACGAACAATAAAGAGGTTCAAATTATTTCTCAACTCCCTCCTGGTACATTTATTAGGAAAGACAAAAACTACTCCCACCAGTCTCATTTATATTTATAACATGTTAACTTAAAATTTTACATGATTTTATTTATAAGATTTTATGTTATTTTTTTATTTAAATTTTTTTTATTTTTTTAATAACTTTTTTACCTTATAAATTGTTGTAATCTTTAATCAGTAAAGGTAAAATTAAAAGTTTATATTAATTTTTTATAAATTCAAAAGTATAATTATGTCTCCTTAATACTAATACAATAAATAACAACATCTTATAAATGGGATTGGAGGGAGTACTTTATACTCCCTCTGTTCCTTAATATAAGGGACAAGAGACAAAATCATACAGATCAAGAAAAGCAATGAATTTGTCTGGAATATAAAGTAGTCTCCAAAAATATTCTCATTTAATATTAATAATTCTTCCATCATACAATTAATATAAATAAATTATATTGAAAACATATCATCTTAATTAGAGGTATTTTAGGAAAAAAGTCATTCAAAACACTAGATAAATCTCATGTGTCACTTATATTTTGAAACACGAAAACTCCTTCAATTGTCCCTTATATTATGGAACGGAGGGAGTAAGTATTAAGTTACACTTAGTTAAAGATAATTAATTTATTTCACATTTTCAATTTCTTATAAAATTATTTATACTTAATTAATTTCTCTCTCAATTCCTTCTAATGATATACTTCATGACTCTCAATAATCTTAATAAAAAAGGGTACTTTTGATAAAAAGAAATTAATATAATATTAACTTTCTTTTTTTTTCTTATAAATAGGATCATTAAAAGAAAAAAATTTATTAAAAGCACTATTATAATCGGTCAAAGCCACTGAATCAATATTGAAATTGGTGGAACTTCAAAGAATAGTTCAAAAAGAATCTTGGCTAAACTTTAGACAACCGTCCAAAATGAAAATTAGCTAAGCTAGTAAAAAATTGATAAAAATCAGGAAAATCGATTTATTACTAGTTCAATCAGCATGTTCAAATTATATTTTTCAACTCTTCTTTTGTTTTTACAATAAAATAGTATTATTTTCAGTACAAAATAACATTGTTCTTAAGATAAAATTTTTCTATAATGTAATATTAGATAAACATTATTCTTGTACATAATTACTTATATTTATAAATTTATTTAATAAATATGATGATGGATTATTAGTTTACTATTTTTCAAGGTATTACCTTTTAAAATGGTTAAGATACTATTTTAAGTTTAATAATTAAATGGTGGTTGAACCGTAATTAAACTGGTAATAATTAAATACATTTAAATTATATATTTAAAATTGTATATAAAAGTATTTTAAATATTACACACTCTTATATTATAACGTTGTTGATGTGTAAATTATAACCGAGTAGAACAGGTCTAGTCTTCATCTTCATCCAATACACGTCACCCAAGCTTCGTCATCGTCCTTTAATTTGAATGGCATTACATGCATTAGGAAATTGGAAGTTAGGAAATGTGAAACAGAGAAAACAAAGAGAAGTAAACAATAAAGTTGTGATCCTAGCATATTTTTTCCTTTCATTTATAGTGATATAAAAATTTTTGGTCAAACAAGAATAAAATTTTTTTATTTAATTGTAAAATATACAAAATTGAAATATATTTATACATAATATAGTTGTAAATTTTAATGAATATAAATAATGTGATTATTATATTTGTTTTTTACTATATATTTTAAGCATATTGCTTAATTTACCTTTTACTATATACTCTCTTTATTTCTTAATATAAGAGACACATAACTAAATTACACAAACAAAAAAAGCAATTGGAATCATTAAGTTTGCCTAAAATACAAATTAATTTTTAAAAATACCCGCATTTAATATTAATAGCTTTTATCATGTAATTAATGATTAGGATCATTTTTTATAAAAATATCAAATACACTATAGTATTATACAACTCTTATTTGTCCCTTATACTCCCTCTGATCTATATTATAAGGGTTTTAGAAGAATATTTATTTGATCCAAAATATAAATAATTATATAATTTTAAGTAGAAGTTTATCTTTTTTTTTTACCTCTATTAATTATTGCTTCATAAGTTGGAAAGAAAGAAAAAGTGAGAGAAAGAGAATGAATCTTCAAAACAATTTTTATTGATAATTAATAAGAATAAAATTGAAATGTTTTGATTTTTTTTAAATTTTAAGATATACAAATAAATTTTTTTAATAAATATAAAATAATTGAAATTTTTGTGTAACATAAAGTGAAGGAAGTATTTTAGAAGAAGATAGAATTTCCAAATCTCCCCTGTATTAAGGGGGAGTACTACGTGGCAGTTATTGGAGGAGCAGTGTGGTAAGCATTGTCGTTGGAGTCGTTGAACGTCAATAATAGCTATATGCATTGTAAGCGCTGACATGCTTTAATTTTGTTCCTTATTTCAAACTATAAACAATAAAAGGGGTCAATTATAACTTTTTTAGTATTAGAGTATCCCAACAAATAGTTAAAGGTTAATATTTTTAAAGAGCAGTGATTATTAAAATGAGTTTTGGGGTTAATTATATTTTGATTTACATATTGGGAAGCTCTATTATGAAAAATGGACCAAATTGGTTAAGAACCGGTTAGAGCCAATAAATCAGTGTAAAAATTGGTCCAAAACTCTAATGAACTGATAAAATAAAAAAATTGGTTAAACTAGTGAAAAACTTATGAAGTTCAGAAAAATTATGGTTTTACTAGTTCAATGAGTTCAAACTACTTCTTTAACCTTTTTTTATTTCTAGGATAAAATAACTTTTTTTTGTAAGAAATACTCCCTCCGATCCTATATATAGGATCTTTTTAACTGAATCACGCGAATTAAGAAAGGGAGTTAAAACTAATTAACTACCTTGATTTCTCTGAAAATTTCAACCTTTTTCCAAAATTACCCTTATTTAATCTCTCTCTTTTTCTCTTTGAATATATTAAATAGGGGCACTTTTTTGGAAATACATAATCAATATCACCTCGTATACTGCAAAGGATCTTATATTTAGGATCAAGCCAAAAGATCCTATATATAGGACCGGAGGGAGTAATATTATTCTTTAGGTAATTTTTTTTCTAAAATATAATACTCTCTTCATCTATAAGTTTTTTACAAAACTTTTTATGTCCTATAATATAAGATTTTTTATAGGATTTAATTGAGCATTTATAAGATTTTTCCAAAAACACCCTACATAAATTTATTTTATAATAAAAAAATTTATATGATTTTTCTTGTAGTGCTGTTTTATAATTAATACTATTTGACATGTAAACTTTTTTTAACATATTACTCCCTCCGGTCCTATATATAGGACCTTTTACCTTGATCATAAATATAAGATCCTTTACAATATATGAGGTGGTATTTATTATGTGTTTCCAAAAAAATGCCCCTATTTAATATATTCAAAGAGAAAAAGAGAGAGATTAAATAAGGGTAGTTTTGAAAAAAGATTAAAATTTTTGGAGAAATCAAGTTAATTAATTTTACCTTATTTTTTTAATTTACGTAATTCAATTAAAATAATTTTATATATAAGATCAGAGGGAATATAAATCTAGTTATTAACCATTATTGTAAGGGTGTTAATTTGAAGAAAGAATTCTTGAACCAAGATTGGCCGAAAACTGGGTATGCCTCCGTTTTTTTTATGGCGGCTATTATTGACTCTAATGATTGCTATTAATATGCTTTTGTTTTGTTTCATGATTACTGCTTCTGCCGAGCGGTTCATATATTTTCTGTATTGTTTTATGCGGCCTTTATTTTATGTTCTTTTGAACGTGTTTCGAATAGATTCAGAGTCTGTTTGATAGTATTTTTTATTTTTTTATTTTTAAAATAATTTTATAAAACTATTTAAATAGTTATTCTTAAAATAATAACTAATGAGTGATAGATGAGTTATTCAAAATTTATAACTTTATCATTAGTGAGATAAATATTTACCTTTTCTTGTATTTTTCAGAACAAAAACTACAAAATACCTTAAAATTATTTTGAGTTTTCTATTTTTTTATTTTTTTATTTTCCAGAATAGTTTATAAAAAACAGGTTTACCAAATAAGTTTTTTTGTTTTCTGTTTCCGAAAATAGAAGAACTGTTTTGGAAACACGAATCAAACATGCCGTTATACTCTCTCCAACCCTTTATATAAGTTACATTCTAGAAGAATTTTATAATTCTAAATATGATTTATTTTACAAAAATTTGTGAAGTATTAATTACTTTATTCCAAAAATATCACTTTTGAGAATCATTTTGTGGAGCGTTAATTGATTTAAAAAGTTTAAATATATGATATTAATTAGGGGTAAGGATGGAAATCAAAACAAATGTTAGACAATTTTATTAATACAACTAACATTTCTTGGTTCCTGTAAAGTAATTAATTGAAAGTGACTTACATTAAGGAACAGAGGGAGTATTAAGCATCTTGGTTCAATGCGAGAAAGATGGGTGAGGGTGATTTCTGTCTTGCATCTATTGGAGATTGCATAATTTTTATTCTTTAAATTAAATGTTATATAGTAAAGATTGCATTCCTATAATCATAAAATTATACAATAAAAAAGAAAATAAACATATAATAAAATAAAAAAAACTACACAATTACATGTCTTCATAATTTTATGAGATATATTTTTTTATTATATGTAAATTTGGATAGTCATAATGTCCTATAGAAACCTTTTATGACTTTTGGGTCAAAATGAATTTTGTGGGATTCACATAAGAATGAGTGTAATGTAAACTTTAATATCTAGATTTATTGAATGTGGAAAATGTCCTAGATTCGTTGTGTCCCTCTTTATTCTAGAATACTCCCTTTGTTTCTTTTTAATTCACTTTTTTTTAAAAAAATTTGTTTCTATTTATTTTTCACTTTTAAATTCTAAAACAATATTAATTGTTAATTTTTCAATTATATTCTTATTTATTTTTTTAAAAGTTAAAAATAACATTAATTACTCTTTATTTAACCTACTCATTTATTGAAAAGTATATTAGAAAACTTGACAGAAATTCTTATATATTAATTATATTTCTTAAAAAAATTTTAAACCATGCCTAAAAAGAGATGGAGCTAGTAAATTAATGGCCCGATAGTGGTCGTGATGTTGTCCTGCTTTTCCACACCACATTCTCGGGTTTTTGAGCCACATGTTTTTAAGGAAAAATATTAATTTGCATGTTCCTACCATTTAATAGAGATTTTTAAATTTTAAAAATTTATATTCTACTTGGTTCTTAATGTAAGTCACTTCTAATTACCTCATCAAAATCAAAAAAAGTTTATTATATCATTAAAATTGTCTTAAAATTAATTTATTTTCCATCTTTACCCCCTAATAAATACTATAAATTTAAATAATTCATTTTCTCTCTCATAATTAAATAATGGCATTTTGGAGTCAAAGTAATTAATATTCCAAAAATTCATAGAATATGACTTATATTTAGGACCATAAAAAGTTTCTAGAACATGATAAAAAAAAAAGAACCGGAGGGAGTAAGTAACTCCTTATATTTTTTTAATTATTACTCCCTCCGATTCTTAATGTAAATTACTTTTAACTACCTTACAGGAATGAAGAAATGTTTGTTACATTAGTAAAAATTATCTAATATTTGCTTTGATTTTCATCTTTACCGCTAATTAATATCATATATTTGAATTTTCTAAAATAATTAATGCTTCATAAAATAATTTTTAATAAAGATATTTTTAAAATAAAATAATTAATACTCTACAAATTTTTAGAAAATAATTTATATTTGAAATCATATAGTTTTTTTTTAGAAAGTAACTTATATATATATATAAATGATTGGAGGGAGTAAATAGTTTGTCATTAGAATTATAAACGTGTATATTCCAATCCCGAGGAGGTGGCATTAACGTACCAGCTATATTGTTTTACCAAAATAAGAAGTACTCCCTCTGTTTCAGTTTATAGTGCACTTTTAACTACCGCACATATACCAAGACAATAATTAATAACTAACAAAATTTTTCACTTTTTCTCACATTATCCTCATTAAATGTTTTGAGAATAAAATATTTTAATCATAAACACATATTTGGGTTTATTAATTAGGGGCAATATTGGAAAGAGAACAAAATTACACTACGTAATTCGCAAAGTACACTATATTATGAAACATTAATTTCTCAAAAAAATGCATTATATAGCGAAACGGAAGGGAGTACTACCTTAGTACCAGATACTTTCTAAGAAGGATGCTTAATTTCAATGTGTACGCAAAGCTTGGTATTTGGATACACTTTAAAAGCATACCTGATGGCCAAAAAAAAAATGTACTTAAAGGCATTTTTGTAGCAGTGAAACAAAGATGAGAAAGTCAGGGCATCAGATTTGAGGGGACACGTATTCATCATTCCCATGCTGCCATGCATTGTTTTTTACCCTAAGCCCTCAAATCATACGTGCAAAGAACAAAGAAGTTTAAATTCTTTAATATTTTTTTTTTCAATTTGTTCACAATAATAGTAGTGGTTTAGATGATGTACAAAGATTAAAAAAATGTATATATAAATATATATATATATATATTATAAGCTGAGATTGCTACAACAAAATGATTTTATTTATCCATGGCAACGTATCTTTTTTTTTTTTTAACTAACAACAAATGAGAAAACCACCAAATACAAGTAATATTTAAGTGGTGGGATATTAGACTTATCTAAATTCATACACACCCATGGTGTAAATAGTAAAACCCTTTGTTTTTTCAAATTTTATATTTTGCAATGCATTATTGACCCCAGAAATGATTTAAAACTCTCATCAACAACCTGATTTATTTATAACTTGAAGGTACCCCCGTACTAATTCAGGGAATACACGCATCTCAATAAAATATTTCCCAAAAAAAATTATGATTACTCGATTTAACAGTAAATTTGGTCTTGAATTATATATATTATCGATATGTTATTTTATAATGTAATGACAAAGTATTCATGTGCCAAATAAAAACCCAAATAATCTATATTAATATTAATGTAAAATATATAACAAATTATACATTATTCACAATGTGTGAATAATATTAACTCATTTGTCAAACTTTTTATAATGAACCTAACAGTGACCCCAAAGTCCAAACAATGAAATAAAAGTCAATGGAAGTGATAACAAAAGGAGGAGCCACAAGACCATCTGTTCAAATGTGAAAAATTATTTATTATATTTTTATTAAAAATAATAATAAATATTTAAAGCTCTTTACTTATTTAAATTCTATATTTTTTTTATGCAGTTAGTAATTTTCTGGTCAGCATTTTAAATAAATTACAGAATATGAAATTACTTTTATCAATATTATTATAAAAAATATTAATATTATCACTATGAATTATGTGATAAAACCTTTTTTCTTAAATTTTTGTGGGATGTTGATTCTTTTGAGAATAGAGTTTAATTGGATTCAAATCGAAAAAAAAAAAGAGTTTAGTTGGACCAAATATGACAAAATCATAATTATTTTTTGGCATTGGATTCCACATGGACATGGGCAATTACAGTACATCAAATACAGCACAACTGAGTTTTAACTCTTTTTTCTTTTTTTTCTAACTTTAAGAAAAATGTATAAATAGAAAGTTTTGATAGTCTTTTTTTCTCTCGTCAAAAGGAAACATATTGATTCGATTCATTGTAATTGTTGTTGTGACAAATTAATGAATACAATTAAAGAAAAAATTAAATAATTTAAAAGCTTAAAATTTAGTTGTGTTCACCTCTAATTTTATGTTCTATCTCTTTATTCAATTTTAAAAATACAATATTAAAATTTAAAAATTATTATCATATTTCTAAGTATTTTAATATAATAAATTAAATTAAAACAATTTTTAACTCTATAAAAAAAAAATATATATTAGCGCATCACGTGAAGCATGTTATGATGCGACAGGACATGACAAAGTCTAAATCAGCACATGTTAACTATTACTGTCATTTGACCACAGCTGAGATACACAAGTTCAATTTGTGATGAATATCAAAATGAATTTTAAATATAAAATTAAAATTATACTATTTATAAATTATAAATAATATATTTTTTCTCAAGTATCAAATTAGGAGTCCATCGCCATATTAATATTAATAATAATGATGAATTAATGTATGGATATGTTGATTATTTGAGCTGCATACTTAATGGGAAAAATTTTAGTCAGTTAAGTTTATGTACTTAATGTACTTTAACTCAATTAAATTGAGACAAATGAATTTTTCTTTTTATTTATTTATTCTATAACTAAATTTTATTATTTATATTGTTATTTTGTTTTTAAATTTAAAATCATGTATTTTAATTTGATTTGATATAAGTATATTAAATATATAAACTCAATTGCTTAAGTACACCAAAGTCTTCAAAAAATAATTTATTACAATTTCTAGTTCTTTTTCCGAGTTACTTTAACAACTTAATACAAAATAAAGAAAAGTAGTTTATATTCTTAATTAAAAAAAAAAGTGACCACTCCCTTAATCAAATTCATTGAATTTATCAAAAGTAGTTTGTCTCCCTTAATGAATTCATAATTTTATGTTCTAACGCTTTATCTAATTATTTAACTTTGAAAATAGAATTTTTTTTGGCCAAATAATAATAGAATGTTAAGTTTCAAAAATACTGATCATATTCCTAAATCTTTGAATATTTTAAAATAAAACTAAAACAACTTTTTATAGCGATGTAAATAAAATAGTTTTGTAATCAACTTTGAAAAAGAAAAATATATATATTCCACCCATCAACGTGAAACATGTTACGATGTGATTTCACATGACAAATTCTAAATCACTATCGCTTAGTAGTGTAAAAAATCCACAAAATTCTGCTATCATGGTCGAGACAGGATAGTCCTCTCAAACTTGTCCAATATCATTTTACTATATATAACAATAACATTAGTCTTATCTCACTATGTGGGGTCGGTTACATGGATCATAGGACGCCAATGTACTCTACCAACACCATCTCCTCATATAAATTATTTTTCGAAAGATCATTCCTTATAACTTTCCTTAGTATTCTTTTTGGTCTTCCTCTACGCCTTTTAATAGGACTCCAAGCCATTTGATTAACTCTCCTCATTGGTTCTTTTTGCTCTTTTCTTTATACATGCCCAAATCACCTTAAACGGTTTTTCACCATTTTCTCCTCGATGGGTGCTACTCCAACTTTCCTTTGTATACAGTTATTTCGTATCTTATCCAATTTTGTATGACCACACATCCATTTCAACATTCTCATCTCTGCTACTCCCATCTTATGCTCTTGTTGTCTTTTCAAAGCCCAACATTCACTACCATATAGCATTGCTGGCCTTATAGCAGTTCGGTAAAATTTTCCTTTAAGCTTAGTAGGTACCTTGTGGTCACAAATAATTCCTGATACTTTCTTCTACTTTAACCACATAGCTTGTATCCTATGCATAACATTCCCATCAATTTCACCACCACTCTATAAAATTGACCCCAAATATCTAAACTTTGATACTTCTGGAATGGTTTGCTCTCTAATTTTTACCTCTGAATCATTTCTAATTGGCCTCTTCTTAAATTGGAAATGCATATATTCCGTCTTACTTCTACTCAGGCGGAAACCTTTTGATTCCAAAGTGTGTCTCTATAACTCAAGTTTAGAATTTACCTATTCTCTTGAGTCTTCAATTAAAACTATATCATCTGTGAAGAGCATACACTTTAGAATTTCTTCTTGTTTATTATCTGTTAGAACATCCAAAACTAGATCAAACAGGTATGGACTCAAAGAAGATCCTTGATATAAGTCTATCATTATCGGAAAGTCTTTTGTCACACCTCTAGGAGTTCTCACATTTGTTGTTGCCCCCTCATATATATCCTTTATGGCTCGAATATAAGCCGCATGGACACCTTTGTTCTCTAATGCTTTCCACAATACATTTCTTGGTACTCTATCATAGGCTTTTTCCAAATCAATGAAAACCATATGCAGGTCTCTCTCTTTACTCTGGTATCTTTCAATCAAACCTCTTAATAAATAAATAGCCTCTGTTATAGACCGTCCTGGCATAAATCCAAATTGGTTTTTCGAAATACGAGACTCTTTTATGAGTCTATGCTCAATCATTCTTTCCCAAAGTTTCATGGTGTGACTCATGAGTTTTATCCCCTGATAATTAGCACAATTCTAAATATCCCCCTTATTCTTGTATATAGGAACTAAAGTGCTCTTTCTCCATTTCTCTGGCATTTTCTTGGACTTTAAAATCTCGTTAAATAACTTAGTGAGCCATAAACCTTCTCTCCTAAGCAGTTCCAAACTTCAATAGGAATACCATCAGGACCAATAGCTTACCATTATCTATTCTCTTAAGAGTTTCTTTTACCTCGTCAACCCGAATCCTACAATAGAAGTTCTAATTGAAATCATCTTCATGAGTTGTTAATCCTTTGGTATCAATAGTTATATCCAATCCACTATTGAAAAGCTCATAAAAGTAGTTCTCCCATCTTTCTTTGATATCATCATCTGTAATCAAAATTTTTCCTTCCTCATCCTTAATGCATCTTATTTGGTCCAAATCTCTTGATTGTCTTTCCCTTCTCTTGGCAATTTTGTAAATATTACGTTCACTATTCTTCGTTCCTAAATCCTAGTAAAATTCCTCAAAAGCTTTAGATCTAGCCTTGCTCATTGCTTTCTTAGTCTCCTTTTTAGCCAACTGATAACATTTCTAATTTTCATCATTATTGCACAAATGCAAGGTTTTGAAACACTCTTTCTTATGTTTGACCTTCTTCTGCATACTCTCATTCCACCACCAAGATTCTTTATCTTTAGGTCCAAAACCTTTGGATTCAAGCAGTATCCCTGATTCTTTTAACCATCTTATCCCACAATATATTAGCACTTCCTTGCAAGTCCCAATTACCTTCCTCCATAACTTTTCTTGTAAATGTCACTTGTTTTTTACCTTTTAGTTGCCACCACTTAATCCTAGGATTTAAGGCTTTTTGAATTTTCTGTTTACGTTTTTTAACCAGCACATTAAGGACCAAGACCCTATGTTGTAAAGTTAAGCTTTCACCAGAGATTATTTTGTAGTCTTTACAAGCTCTTCTATCTGAGTATCTAATAAAAAAGAAGTCAATTTGTGACCTTTGGACTCCATTCTTATATGTGATTAAATGCTCCTCCTGCTTCTTGAAACAGGTGTTTACAATCGTGAGGTTGTAAGCTATTGAAAAATCAAGAATTGAATGTCCCTCCTCATTTGCTTCTCCAAAACCATAACCACCATGAGCTCCCATATATTGCCCTGTCTCTTTTTCCACATGACCATTAAGGTCCCCTTAATGAGGATCTTTTCCTCTTGTGGGATATCTCGGACCAAGCTCTCCAAATCTTCCCAAAACTTTTCCTTAATATGTGCTTCCAACCTTACTTGAGGTGTATAAGCACTAATAATATTGAGAGTATCGTGTTCAATAGTCAATTTTAAGGATAAGATCCTATCTCTAATCCTTCTGACTCTTACCACATTCTTTTTCTAATCTTTATCCACAATAATACCAACTCCATTCCTTGCTTTAACTTTCCCTACGTACCAAAGTTTAAAACCAGTAGTGTCTAACTCCTTAACCTTTTCTCCCACCCATTTAGTTTCTTGAAGGCATAAGATATTAATTTTCCTCCGAATCATAGCATCCACTACCTCCATAGATTTACCGGTTAACATTCCAATATTCCAAAAACCAAATCTGATCTTACTTTCTTGGCCTAACTTCTTTACCCACATTGGTCCATAATGATGTGGGAACCCTTGCTCATTTAACACTACACCCGGGTGTCGATGTAGTGGCTCTTGCTCATTTGATACTACATTCGAGCCATACAGCGCATTACTTCTGGGCAATGACCTAACTTTAGCACATATACGTCTTTGATCAATGTCATAAAGATTTGACAAATTTTACGTTGGTTGTCGAGGGCCTAACACAACCCTCCTCTTTTACCCGGGCTTAGGACTGACTATGACACTACACAGGCGGAGTTAATATCATTTTATTATGTAAATCTACAAAATTATTTCTAAGATTCAAATTTAAAATAAAGGAGCTTTGTTCTTAAAAACGTTGAGTTATACTTACTTTTTTGTTAAAAATTTTTATAATATATAAATAATTTGAAATATATTTTATTAAGAGAAAACGAAAAAAAGATTATTGTAACAATCCTTTAACCATTGTTTTGGACTTAACTTTGAGTTAATAAAAAATTGCCTTGTATTTTGTGCAAGATTGAAGGAAATAGGATCGGAGAAAAAATCCAAACGGGACAATCTAAAATGTAAACAAAGAAGGGACATGTCATGGCAAGGTACAGGGCTATCGCAGGGTGACAGTCGTGATAATTCAAAAATTTTCTAGACTGAGAGCACTTGCACCGTAGCGAGCTTGCTAGCATCGTGGCAAGAGTCATGAAATTTGTTTAAATCAAATGAGTTTCAGTTGATAGAGAAAGAAGAAATTGAAGGGGAAGAAGAAATCTCTGTTGGGGCTTCATTTCTCTAACCTTTGGGAGTGAATTTTGTACCTTAGAAGCTTGATTACAAGTCAGTATGTGATCCCTCCTCTCCTCTTTCCCTTTTCTCTTCGGTTTTTGGATGGACTTTCATGCATATGCATGGGAATCCCAATTTGGTCAGATTCCACCAGTTAAAATGGCTGTTAAGGGATCAATGAGGTGTTTAGTATTATTGATGCTTGGGTATGAGTTTCCAAGGGAGTATGTGTAAATTATGCTAAACCATAGGTTGATTATGGATGAGGAAGTGTAAAATCCAAATTAAATATTTTGGTGTATGTTTGAATAGTTGTTTAAGGTTCATTGGTATGTTTTTACGTTGTTGTAATCTTGAGTCAAGCATAAATAATGGAATTATGAGTTTTGGAATGGTTGTGCATTGGATTAACTAAAGGTATTGTGTAATTGTAGTGTTTTAATTGGATAATTGGAGATGATTTGGCTCGTTTTTGGTGTTGAGATGGTGGGTTTAACCCACGTGTATGGTGTCAATAATTTAAGGTAACCGGGTGTTGTGTTTGTTTGTTAATTATTGATTTGTATTTATATGTGTATATATATATGCATGATCCCATTCATACTATGATATCGTTATGTGTGTGTATATGGTTTCTTCTACATATTGTGGTACGTATACAGCTAGATGAGGTATGAATCTAGATCCCTGGTACTTGCATATGATGATGATAAGCATGATGTGATATGTGTATATTGGTGATTCTATAGCATACTCATGTGATAGCATGCTAGCATGACATTGACAATAGTTATGATAGTGATGATTATTGCATAGTGGCATGGCATGAACATCATCACCACATGAGCATTGTGAGATATAGTGGATTGGGAGGTGATGATGAGATGAGATATGATGATATGATGAAAGATCCCAGCCACTAAATCCTCTCCTATGGCCTAGAGAGCCAGATGGCAATGGACTACACCTTCTCTAAATCACCACCAATTTAGGTGGCCTAGGGGAAGGAGAGCCACAATTCAAGTATTAATGTGACCTTTGGCTGAGTTACATTAGTGTGAGATGAGTTTAGTGATGTCCTGGAATTAGCCTTCACTAGTTGTTAGAAGGGAATCACCTATTGGAAATGTCGTGTGATAACACTAGCTTATAATTTTAGTCGTGTATGAGAGAGACATGCATTCCATGACATTTTGCATTGCATTATGCCATATACATATTTATGTGGATTGATGATATATATTCATGTGTTTGTGTTCCCAGTTACTGATATTTTGTCTCACACACTCCGTGGCTAATATTTCAGGTGAAGCCTCTGGCATTAGAATGGAGAAGACCAAGGACTTGTAGGTCTCTCCGCCTTTGAGAGTATCAGTTGTAATTCAATAGTTTTACCATTTTGGTTTTTGTAATGTCCTCTGCCAAGTAGAGTTACGTGTATGTATGTATAATCTATATGAGGACAATGATGACTATGATGATAATGTTTGTATGATATTGATGATGATAAAAGATATGCTCATGTATGGTTTGTATGTGTGTGATGATGTTTGAATCTCGGCATGAGTTGTTGTTGGTGCATGTGTCTGTGAGTTAGATTGGCTGTATGTAAGGCTAAGCAACAATGTCTGAAGCCCGATTGGCTTGGTCTAACCCAACCACATCGGGCCAACCGTGTAACAACTCTCATGACACTTCTCTCTTGGCATTGTATGTAGAACCAGAGGAAATATGATAGAAGAAGGTTCAAGTGGAGAAGAAATGAGCTCCACACCGCGGTGAGAGCCAATTCCAGTGGCATTTTTTTAGCTGAACATGGTGGCACCATGGCGGGCTGTTATGGGGCTGCAGCGAGAGTCAAGAAACTGGTTTAAATCAGAATCATTTCTGATGAAAAGAAAAGAAAGAAACGAAGGAGAGAGCATAAAAGCTGTGCTAGGGTTTGGAGATCCGACCTTAGGAAGTGATTTTCGGACCTCAAGAGCTTGGATTCACGTTGGTAAGTGATCCCTACTCCTCCCTCTCCATTTTCTTTGGTTTAAACTTGGGATTTTTTGTGTATAAGTTGGGATTTTTGGATTTGGCTGAATCTTACAGATTAAAATGAATGAAATGGGGTTAATGGAGTGTGATTTGGTGTGTATGTTGCTTGGGCGTGAGTTTTGAAGAGTATATGTATGATTTAAGCTTAACCCTAGGTTGTTCTTGGTTGAGAGAATGAGTAATCCAAAATGCATGGGATTAATTGGTGTTTGAATTGTCCCTAGGAGCTTAATAATGCATGAATGTGGGATTGGAACCTTGGGTTAGGCCTAAAGTAGTTGAATTGTGGTTTTTGATCAAGTGGTATATTGTGTTAATTGAGGTATTATGATGTTGTTAAGGTTGTTGGCTAATTAAAGAAGACTAGTTATGGGATTGGCGTTCAAGAAAGCTTGTGGAATCGAGCGTGTGTATAGTATTGACAACTTGAGGTAACTGGGTGTTTGTATTGTATTATATGTATTGTATGATATTACGTATATTTGTATATATATGCATATTTCTTTTATACCACGATATAGATGTGTTTGTGTGTACGATTTTCTATATATCATAGTATGCACACAATTAGATGTTGATTATGATGATGATTACATATGTGATGATGATGTTATAAGGCATGATGCATAGCATGACATTGAGATCATGATGATGATGATACATAAGCATCACCACATGACATTGTGAGATTGTGATATATGGTGGATTAGGTGGTGATGACGATATGATATGATAATATGATATATGATAAGGGATGATAAGGATGAGATCCCTATCGCTAAATCCTCCTCTATGGCCAGGGGAGTTAGGCTGCAGTGGACTGCACTTTCCCTAAATTACCACTAATTTGAGGAGGTCCAGGGGAAGGAGAGCCACGGTCCAAGCACTAATGTAACCTTTGGTCGGGTTGCATTAGTGTAAGGTGAGCTTGTTGATGTCTTGGAATCAGTCTCTACCAACTGTTGAAAGGGAATTACCTATATGAAATATCTCGTTATGACAACAGCTCATGGTTCTAACTGTGTGTGAGGGAGACATGTATTCATTTCACATTACATTCATAAGTTATATTTGATATGTGTGTGTGTGTGGTTGTCCCCGATTTCTGAGACATTGTCTCATACCCCTCTCACATGAACTAACATTTCAGGTGAAAGTTTTGGCACTAGTCCGGAGAAGACAAGGGAGTAGCATTGGACGTGGGAATACTAGATCTATGTAGTGTATATATATTTTGGATATGTATCTTGTGCCAAGTAGGATAGATGGTTTGTAACTAAGTGGTGACATTGATATTATTGTAATGAAGTTGTTATGAATGGTATGCTATGAACATGGAATTGTGTTGTATGTGATGTGTACGATGGATGGTGGCATATGTGTGGTTCATGGTGTTGAGGATTCAGTGTGGTAGTGTTTGTGAGCCCAAAGGTGGAATTGGGCCTTGTCGGTGTGTTTTAGGGCCTGTAGCCCATTTTGTCAAGTTGGAGTTCAAGGGGTCAAATCTCAGAGGCGTGGTTCGTTTGAGGTGAAACCTTTTTGTACAAGTTGTTTAAGTGGTTTAGGACTTGTGTGAGTGGTCCAAAATGGTTTGGTGGCCTTTGGTGGCAAATGAGAGTTGTAAGTTGTGAGTTTTCGTCAAAAAGTGGCCAAAATGGTGTCAGGTGTCCAAAATTTCCATACGGAGTTGGATTGAAGTGAAAGTGGTATCTATGGATAGATTGAAACTAGATTGACTTGTAAGAGTTGGAATCAGGTCAATCAGAGATTGGAGCATAATGTTATGCGCATCGGAAGTTTGCCCCTAAGGTTGAAATTTGCTGGTATGAAAACTAACAGGGGGCGCTATGGCGCTAAGAGCTCCAGTAGCAAGTAAGAGTCAGGGGAAGACCAGAGTCGTGACGGTACTGTAGTGGCCACGGCCCCAACCTAGTTTTTGGTGTCTTTTGGACGTTTTTCCACTGCTTTGAGGTTTTGAGAAGTTTTTATGAGATGTTTAGGTTTTGTTTGGTTAGATTTTGAAGTTTTTGGTCAAGTCCGGAGTGTTTGGGAGTAAGGTGTTATAAATTGGATCGGGCCAATTTTCGGGTCAGGCCGATGTTAGGGCCAAATATTGCTGACCCTGCTCGGCCTAACCTATTTGTATTTTTTTTCAATTATTTTATAAATATTGATTGATTTTGTAGGATTTTTATTCTTTATATATATAATATAATGCATTTACTATATAAATATTATGAAAACTTTTTAAGATTTTAGTGTTTCAATTTTTTTAAAATTTTGAATTGATTTTTTAACTTAATATTATATAAAAATAATGTATAATAATTAAGTATTCATAACTTTTTTAAAATCTTATTTTTTTCTAACATTATTTTTTTAAGGAAATCAATTTTTATATATAAATAAGTATATTTTGGGCCTTGCATATATGTTTTGAGGCATATAACCTATTGTGTGGTTTTGGAATTCAAGGGGATCAGATCTCGGAAGAGTGGTTTCTCCGGAGTAACACCTCCTTGGACAACAAATGGGACCTGTGTGAAGGTTCTCTTGTGGTCAAATTGCTTTGGATGGCAATTGGGCCTGGTGAGTTGTGTGTTTTGACCAAAAAGTGGCCAAATCAGTTATAAGTATTCAAAATCTCCATATGAAGATGGATTTGGGGAAAACCAGTGTCTATAGTTAGATTGAGATGAGATTGACTTATAAGAGTTGAAATTAGGTTAATCAGAGATCCGAGCATGAAGTTGTATGCATTGGAAATTTGCCCGAAAAATCAGCATTTTGCTGATATGGTTATTGATACAGGCGCCATGACGCCATAAGTTTGGCTGTTGTGTCAGTTCCCTCTATTCCTAAAATTTCAAAAACCCAAGAGCTATTGTGTCATGACAATATTGTAGCGGGTGCGGCACTGTGTCTTGATTTTCCTATGTTGTTTTGTTCGGCCAGTTTAATTTCAAGGTTTTAGGTGATGTGTGGGGGTTTGTTTTAGTAAGGTATTACAATTACCATTTTTATTGTATATCAGTGTGGGATAGGGTAGTTGAAAAACCGTTTGGTTACCACTAAGGAAAATGAATCATTTTTCATCACATGACAATTAAAATGTGAAATATCTATTTATTTTAGTTCTCTAATCATTATTTAATAGTAACAATTTTTTATTATTAATTTTTATCTAAAAATTCATATGACATTTCACATTTGAGAAGCTATTTTTTATTCCATTAAACCTTTTTATTTCATTTCATTCTCCCTATCAAATGAGCTCTAAAACAAAAGAAAAGTTATAAGACATAACCATTACATTACTGAATCCTATTTTATAATAAATTTGTTATTTTTGTCCCTAACTGCAATTTCCCCTTTTTTTAAACTTCAATATATAATGCACAAAACAATTATTTCAAAATGTATATAAATTATAAAGCCATAAATAGTGTGACTAATTTACTAAACTTTTTGTAATTCATTATTGACACCAAGGGTCCGTTTGATTCAAGGTTGAAATGGGAATGGGAAGCTCTTTTTTCAGTCATTTTATGATCTATCACACATAATTATTTTACTTTCTCTCACCATTTTCCCTTCCTCAAATTCATATATTCCATGTACCAAACATAGCATAAAAGTAATCTTAAAGTCCCCATCAATAACTCCATTATTTATGGATAATTTGCCTAGCTTGTTGCTACTTCCAATGTCCAAACAATGAAATAAAAGTTAATGGGAAGTGACAACAAAAGGAGAGAAAAGACCGATTGTTCTTTTTTATTGGCCAAGAAAGACCGATTGTCCAAATGAGAAAGATAACTTATCCTATTTTTATTAAAAATTTGACAATAAATATTTCAAGATTTTATTTTAGTTAAATTTTTATGAATTTTTTTTATATAATTAGTAATTTTTCTGTCAGTATTTCAAATAAATGATAGATGATTAAAATTACTCTTCACTATGACTCCGTTTGATATGCTTTTTTCTTTTTTCTTTTGGAATGGTTATTTTCTTATCACTTCAATTCCATCTAGCAAACCAAATATGCAGCATAAATGAGTTTTACCTTTTTTTCTTTTTTAATTTAAGAAAAAATTATAAATAGAATGTTTAGATCAGCTTTATTCCCTTGTGAAAGGAAACACATTTGACTCGATTCCTTACAGTTGTAGTGACAAATCAATAAATTAATACAGTCAAAGGGAAAAATTAAATAACTTAAAAGATACAAATTTAATTTTTTTTGCCTATAATTTTATGTTCTAACTCTTTATCTACTTATTTAGCTATAAAAATAAAATATTAGAATATAAAAATATTTATCATATTCCTCAATCTTTGAATACTTTAGATTTTAAAATTAAATAAAGGCAACTTTTATCACTATGAATAAAAAGAAAGGAAAAATATATAATAACGCATCATCGTGCAACACGTGATTATGTGATTTCCCAGTACATGGCAAATTCTAAATAATTTCTAAATCCAAATTCAATCTGTGACGTATGTCTAATACTAAAGGATGAATGTGAAAATTTGAACTTTTTATGTCAAAAAATTCAATGCTAAGCAGATCTTCTTATATTATAATATGTAATTATGCAGGAACTATAATATGCTAATTCTCACAATCTAAAAGAAATAGTAATTGGGAATATGTGATTCAACCAACTTAGACTCAAATTAGTCGAAACTTAGTATAACTTTTAAAAATCAGTTACTATTAAAAAAAAGAAAAAAATAGAGATACACGAGGAAGATGAATAGAAATAAGTGTATTAACCTAACAGTTTGGTGTAATTGTTATAAGTTCGTTCTTTACCTGTAGCGCCATGTTAAAGAGCTCTGGGCTAGATTTTTACTCTTGAGTAAGAGTCTAATTCTGTGAATACTACCCGGACTGAACTCAAATTAGTCTGGGCCAATGTGTGGCTTCTAGGTACCAAATGTGCAAGTAAAAGGAAAAAAAAAAAATCAGTGCATTTTTTTTTATTTCAACATGATAGGTAATTTTAACAAATTATAAATTGAAGAATTTAATTCAATTTTTTTAAATAAAAATATTTTACAATTTTATTATTGATAAACGAAATTATCTATAATTATATTGTTACATTTTATTAATGATTATTGATGCTGACGGACAGATGCTAGTGAGGAGTACATCTGTGCATAAACACTGTACAGGTCTTAAGGTATTATTTAATTAATAATTTAATATCACGTGCTCATTAAAATAGTAATATTTAATTTTTTTTTGAAAAAATAAGTGAACAGAGAAATAAGATTTATTCACAAGTTTTATATATAAAATCTTTATCACTACCAAAAGAAATAATACTTTCTCGTGTCCTAAATATAAGGTCTTTGACTTTAATCTTAAATATAAAAGTATTTACAATATAGTATGAGATAGTATTTATTAGACATTTTTAAAATATTCATATTTAATGCATTACAAAGAGAAATAATAAAAGAAATTAAATAAGGATAGTTTTAGAAAAAAATTTATAATTTTTTGAAAAATAAAATAGTTAATTACTTTAATTCTCATCCTTAATTTCATATAATTCAATTAAAATGATTATATATTAAGTATAAGAGGAAGTATTTATTTTTATAACAATCATTTGATATTAGTACTACCAACTAATAATTAGGAGTCAAGTCAGGTTAGACTTCAAATTGGTAGCATTGACAATTAATGAAATCATATGGTCAAGCCACCCCATATCCTTATTTATTTTAGGGGAAATTATAGTTAGGAACCATTACAGTGAACTAATTTTAAAGAAAGACTTTAATTGATAAAAAAATATTAAAATATGAAATACTGATTAGTAAAATTAAGAAAATAAGTAATAATAGGTCATGTTTTATAACAAATTTAGCATTTTGACCCCTAACTGTCATTTCCCCTTTACTGTAATCCCCGTTGGAATATTTTCCTAATCATGGTTTATGAAACAGTGATTAGAACAAAGCCTAATATACACAGTTATGGTCTAAATCGTGAGCAGGCCCAATAAATCCAAATCTTAGACATTCCTATTCAAGGAATTCAAAAACTTTGATTTTTACACGGTGACATGTAAATGAAAGATTATGAATCGAACATGGAAACAATGAACGTTAATTAACGACCTCACAGGCAATTTCTTTCAAGGTACTGAAAGGTGGCATAAAACTGGACTGTGGAACCTTGTCTTCTACAAGTTCAAGAACACAAAGAAACACAAATTACTAAAACATAAACCAAGAGAGAACATATGGACTTTTTTCCCCTCGTATTCTTGAAGAAAATGTCAGGAGGGTGATTATACCGTATTAGGATTCTCTCCAACTATGAAGAGAGATGCAGATAGTGTCATTTAGTTCAATTCAAATGTATATAGAGAGAGAGAGAGAGAAGCAAGATTTTGTGATTTTGTTTCTTGATTATTAGATTGCATTAAGAATTACTGTTCATGAATTTACAATTTTCTGGTTAATTACACATTTCACTATATCCAGAAAAAGATTAAATAGACTTAAAGAATAGAGAAAATATACCAAGAAAATGGAAAAATAAAAACTTAAAAAAGAACGAACTTTATTATCAACCACAAAAACCACACATCAACCTTCACACAAGAAGCAGACGATCTTTAGCCATTATTATCATCATTGTAAGCCCAATTAAAGGGCAACAAGACGAAGAGGCTAAAATCACACTCACACATTCGTCTGCTGACACTTAAAAACTAAACACAGTAAACTAATTAAACACACACAAGCTGTCATGACCTTAACTCCATTCATGGTTGCTAGTTCTCCACCTGCGTCGTGGGTTACGGAATAATCAACATCGTCATCAGCAAGAGCTCCGCTAGAAACATCTTGCGCTCCCTCACTATGGTCTTTCTCACCATGGCAGCACGCATATCTCACTAATTTGATTTCCATTGGATGGAAACATTCTGCGCAATATAGGTGATGAACATCGCCCACATTGCCCGTTAGTTCCAAATGATTACAAGAGCTGGAGTCACCAGATGTTTTAATTTCCACATCATAGCGCTTTTTGAAAAATTCTTCAACGCCTTCGGCATTGAAATCATGTTTCCACTGTTCGAATTTGTTAACTATTTGACGGAAACCATCACCACGAAAGAAATGATGGATGTGTCTTCCTTTGTTTGGAATAGCCCAACTGGACTTTTCTCGCCGCAGTCTGAGGAATGCCTGTACATCTTTGAGGGAGGGGTGCTCTGTCTTTAACATTCGGTCAGAGAAGCTTTGTACAAAAGCCCAAAATGTATCATCAATCTTGTAATGATAGTCTTCTATAACCACTTTCTCATTGATGTAGTCCGTCATACTTTTCAATGCTTTGGTGAATGTATTATCAAGCTCTGAGCCATTTCTGGTCTCCTAATTGTCAACGTAGCCATCAACGTTGGTGCCTCCTATTATAGACTAGCCCAATAGAGTCTAGTCTAGCATGCAGCAGGCTGAGAAAATTGGTAAGGATCTGTGGCAAGGCAGTAAAGATACTGACTTGGACCAAGAAATGAGGGCTGACGTGGACAAAGGCATTGGAGCACAAGAGCAAGTCAAGTTGCGCCGCAGTGCACACACCAGGAGGCCTATGTGGAAGTTGAGGGCAAGAGAATATAATAACAGAATGATCATATGGATAATGTATGATGGATGAACAAATTTCTGCTCTGAACATCTTCTTTCCTTCCTGCATTTTCTGACATTTCTGACATTCTCTCTCTCTTCCTCCTGATAGATCATTTTCTTTACCGTTGTAATCTTGATTTATGCGTTTGTGCCTATGAACTTTTGTAACGTTCCTTTGGAATAGTGATAATATATTGAGATTTCCTTTTCATTTTCATTACTGGTTTTTGGTTCATTACAAATTGGTGCTTTCGTTGAGAGAAGTGGTGGATGATCAAGCGTTAACAAAGTTTGAGACTGCAATGAAGCAATTTGCTGACACGATTGAACACTGCTATGGCTCCTCATATTTAGCTCGATTGGATCGTATGATGACATCTCTGAAACGGATCCAGCTACTCCGTCGTCCGCCACGTAACTCCCTTGTTAATGCCATGAAACTCCTTCGTTATGTCCGCCATTTAACTTCCTCATTAAAGCCACGTAACTCATGTAACTCCCTCGTTATTGTCCAAAATGTTCTGTAACCCTTACCCCTGAAAAGTAGTATAAAAAGGAGCTCTCTGCTTTGTCAAGATCATTAAGAAATCGATCAAGTTTCTTTCAAGTGAGTTGAGTGTTTTCCTTCGTTTCTGTGCCATTTTGGTATCAGAGAACCGGTGAGAGAGAGTCCAGAAGCCGAGAAGAGTGAGAGAGCCGTCGGAAAACAGCCTAAAAGTGAGCAGCTGCTGCCGCTGCCGTGTCGGAATCCATTTCCGGCCATTTTTCAGGAAAACGGACATCACCATCGATCTCAGAAGGCCGGAAAACCCTTGATTGGAGATTTTCGCCACCACTACCGGAACTCTACGTGCTGTTGCTAGTGAACCACGTGCCGCACGCGCCTGCTGGAGGTTGAAGATGATGACGTCATCTGCCATGTCATCCTGACCTGTCCAGTTAGCGATAGATCAGCCACCCTGTGTCTGCCACGTGTCAGTTTTGCCACATCATCCTGCCCAGTCATCCAAACTTCTCATATTTACAATTTGACCCCTAAACTTCTCTATATTTACATTTATGCCCCTATACTTTCATTATTTATATTTTTCCCCTATATTTTTTCATATTTACATTTTTGCCCCTAATATTTTCGGAATTTCATTTTGACTCTTTTACTTCCTAAAATTTCAATTGTGCCTCTAAACTTCTTGAAATTACAATTTAGGCCCCATATTTTCCTAGAATCCCAGTTTTGCCTCAAATTTTCTTAAAATTCCTTTTCCACCCTACACCCTATAAAATTACCTTTTGACCCCTATTTCTTTTTAATTGTTTTTGCTTAAGTCCTAACCTTGCAAAAAAGGCCGAAAAAAAAAATGCCTCCAAGACGCAGGAATGTACAGGACGTTGCGATGGACGGAATGAGACGCTGAATACAAGAATTGGAAGCTACCGTAGAATTGCAGCGAGCTTTGCTAGAAACTCGTAGAGAAAACCCAGAAGGTGATTCGGGTAGCAGCAATTCGTCATCCATTGACAACCACCGTCAACCTCAACAACAACCATTCCGCTTTAGTGACATCAAAATAGACATCCCAGAATTTGAGGGAAGACTCCAGCCAGATGAATTTGTAGATTGGCTTCAGACTGTTGAGCAAATATTTGAATACAAGGAGATTCCAGACAGACAAAAAGTTAAGATAGTCGCTCTTAAACTCAAGAAGCATGCTTCCATATGGTGGGAGAATCTCAAACGGAAGCGAGTACGAGAGGGAAAGCACAAGATTGAGACTTGGGAGAAAATGAGACGACAGCTCACCAGAAAGTTCCTACCGGAGCATTACCACCAGGATAATTTTATCCAATTGCAGAATCTTCGACAGAGGTCCTTGTCTGTAGAAGAATACACCAGAGAATTTGAAAAACTTATGATGAAGTGTGACATACAGGAAAAAGGAGGAGCAAACGATAGCTTGTTATCTTGCAGGATTAAATGCTGACATCAGTCGTCCAGTCCAGCTTCAACAATATTGGACTTTGGATGATGTGATTCTCCTAGCCATCCGTGTGGAGAAGCAAATGCCTAAGAGGTTTTCTTATCAACCTTCTTCTTCTAGGGGTTATTTTGAGGGTCGAAAGGAAGAATTTCAGCAGCCCGCTTCATCAGGCAAGCCGCAGCCTAGCACTACGCACAAGTCTCCACCAAATACTGTCAAGGAATCTGGCTCTAAAGCACCCCGATGCTTTAAATGCCAAGGTTTTGGTCACATTGCCTCAGACTGTCCTACTCGAAGGGTTATCACTATTAGGGAAGGGCAAGTTTATGAAGCACCTAATGAAGATGAAGAGGAGACTACATATTATGAGGCTGAACCAGTATATGACGAGGAGATTATGCCTGCAGATCAGGGAGAGACTTTGGTTATCAGATGAAGTCTGCATGCAGCTGTAGTTAAGGAAGAACCATGGCTACGACACAATATTTTTCACACCCGTTGCACTGCCCAGGGCAAAGTTTGTAATGTCATTATTGACAGTGGGAGCTGTGAAAATGTAGTGTCTGACTACATGGTGCAGAAGTTGAAGCTACCAACGCATGACCACCCGCATCCTTACAAGCTTCACTGGCTTAATACTGGAAGCTTGGTAAAAGTCTCTAAGCAATACCTTGTTACTTTTTCTATTGGGAACAGATATTGTGACGATGTTTTGTGTGATATTGTTCCCATGGATGCATGCCACCTTCTTTTGGGGAGGCCATGGCAATATGATCGATATGCTCTGTATGATGGACGTACAAACACCTACTCTTTCACTAAAGACGGTGTCAAGATCAAGCTAGCGCCTTTGCCGCCTAGTGAGATTAGCAAAGTCTCAACAGAAACTAAGCCATTGGTGACTTTGATGACGAAAGAAGAGTTTAAGGTGACGAAATCTGAAACCTAGACAATGAGTTTCATACTGGTACTCGAGGCAAACAGTGAGTCCACCATCTCACCAGCAGTTGTGCCCTTATTATCCGAGTTTCCAGACGTGATAGCTGATGAGATACCACCCGGGTTGCCACCCATGCGAGACATCCAGCACGCCATTGATTTTGTTCCAGGAGCAGTTAACAAGCCTGCTTATAGGATGAGTCCTTAGGAACATGTCGAAGTCCAGCGACAAGTTGAAGAGCTGTTGAAGAAAGGGCTGGTTCGGGAAAGTGTTAGCCCTTGTGTTGTACCTGTTCTGCTAGTACCCAAGAAAGATGGAAGTTGGAGAATGTGCATCGATTGCCGAGCTGTTAACAAAATTACTATCAAGTATCAGTTTCCGATACCCCGGCTCGATGATATGTTAGACCAGCTATATGGTGCCATTACCTTTTCCAAAATTGACCTTTGTAGTGGGTATCACTAAATTCGGATCCGGCCAGGAGATGAATGGAAGATCGCTTCCAAGACAAGAGATGGCTTGTATGAGTGGAATGTGATGCCTTTCGGACTAACTAATGCCCCTAGCACCTTCATGCGCCTGATGAATCAGGTATTGCGACCCTTCACTGGCAAATTTGTTGTTGTTTACTTTGACGATATTCTTATTTACAGCAAGAGTCCGGAAGAACACTTCGATCACATACGGCAAGTCTTACAAGTTCTGCGAGACCAAAAGCTTTTTGCCAACCTAAAAAAATCCACCTTTCTTGCCAATGAAGTTGTTTTCTTGGGGTACATCATCACCACAGAAGGAGTTCGAGTTGATCCTAGTAAAATTGAAGCCATTAATAGTTGGCCAGTTCCAAGATCTCTTCAGGAAGTCCGAAGCTTCCATGGATTGGCTTCTTTCTACAGGAGGTTCATCCGCAATTTTAGCTCTATTGCTGCACCCATCACAGATTGCACTAAGGGAGATAAATTTTAGTGGACAGAGCAAGCTCAAAGGAGTTTTGAGGAGCTAAAGAAGTGATTGACTGAAGCTCCAGTCCTAGCTCTTCCAAATTTGACCAGGTGTTCGAGGTTAGCTGTGATGCTTCCAACACTGGGATTGGGGCTGTCTTAAGCCAGGAAGGCCATCCCATTGCCTTTTTCAGTGAGAAATTCAATGATGCCAAGCTCAGGTATTCTACTTATGATAAAGAATTCTATGCCATTGTCCAAGCTCTGCAACATTGGAGTCACTATCTCTTGAACAAGGAGTTCATACTTTTTTCGGATCATGAAGCCCTAAAGTATTTGAACTCTCAACAAAAGATCAGTCGCAAACATGCCCGTTGGAGTGAAATCTTGCAGTCTTATCCCTTCCTCATTAAGCATAAGGCTAGGATTTTAAATTCTGTAGCTGATGCTCTTAGCCGTCGACATGTGTTACTAACAACAATGCAGGCCAAAGTTATTGGTTTTGATCTTGTCAAGGAGCTATACCAGGATGACCCTGATTTCTGTGGAGTGTGGGAAGCTACTGCCGATCAATCGGTCCACCAATATTACTGACATGATGGCTTTTTATTTCGAGGTAAAACTCTATGTATTCCTCAGGGTTCATTGAGGGAGGCGATAATTTGGGAAGCTCATGATGGAGGATTAGCTGGTCATTTTGGCAGAGATAAGACAGTTGATCTGGTCAAAGAGAATTTCTATTGGCCAAGACTTGAACGAGATATCAACCGGCATATACAGCGATGCCGAATGTGTCATTTGGCTAAGACGAAAGGGCAAAATACAGGATTATACATGCCACTGCCAGTTCCAGAAGCACTGTGGGAAGATGTGAGCATGGATTTTGTTCTTGGTTTACCCCAAACATAGAGGCAAAAAGATTCCATCATGGTTATTGTGGATCAATTTTCAAAGATGGCCCATTTTATTCCATGTCAAAAGACCAATGACGCGGTGCAAGTTACAAATTTATACTTCAAAGAGATTGCTCGTCTCCATGGAATTCCAAAAACTATTACTTCTGATCATGATGTTAAGTTCCTGAGCCATTTTTGGCGAACGTTATGGAAGAAGATGGGAACTAAGCTCCAATTTAGCAGCGCTGGCCATCGACAAATGGACGGTCAAACTGAAGCTATTAACAGAGTTCTGGGAAATCTTCTTCGAAGTTTCGTGGGAAAGAATTTGAAGCAATGGGACCTCGTTCTTGCTCAAGTTGAATTTTCCTATAATAATTCTGTTAATCAAGCAACTGGGAAGTGTCCGTTTGAAGTTGTTTATGGCACTCGTCCTCTTAGTCCACTAGACTTGACCCCTTCACTTGATAGGCAGCAGTATAGTTCTGATGCAGATCAAAGGGCTAAAGAAATCAAAAAGTTGCATGAACAAGTTCATGAAAGAATCCAGAAGCATAATTTCAAACTCAAGACACAGCGAGACAAGCATCGGAAACAATAGATCTTTAATGTGGGAGACTTGGTTTGGATACATCTCAGAAAAGAACGTTTTCCAAAATAACCTAATGCCAAGCTGTCACCCAGAGCTGATGGTCCTTTCAAGATTGTACAAAAGATCAACAACAATGCTTATAAAGTTGAATTGCCTGGTGCTTATGGCGTTTCTGCCACTTTCAATGTTGCTGACTTGTCACCCTATTTGGATGATAATGCTGACTTGGACTTGAGGGCGAGTTCCATCCAACCCGAGGAGAATGAAACGGATCCAGCTACTCCGCCATCCGCTGTGTAACTCCCTCGTTAATGCCATGAAACTCCTTCGTTACTTTCGCCGTTTAACTTCCTCATTAAAGCCATGTAACTCATGTAACTCCCTCGTTATTGTCCTAATTGTTCTGTAACCCCTACCCCTAAAAATTAGTATAAAAAGGAGCTCTCTGCTTTGTCAAGATCATTCAGAAATCAATCAAGTTTCTTTCAAGTGAGTTGAGTGTTTTCCTTCGTTTCTGTGCCAATCTCTTTAGACTTTAGCTTAGGGTGTTGAAGTTTTCACTAACAAGTTTGACTCCATTAATCCTCAATCCTCCATTAATGCTTCAAACTCAACATCCATGGTAGTTTCAGCAATTGAGAGTAATAATTTTCCTCATAGTTTCCAGCAGATGGATGACCCTTTGACCACTATCACTAAGTTACATGATGTTTCTGAAGACTTAAATAACATCAATAATATTAAAGTACCTTTGTTGAAGAGCATTGTGATGCCATCCAATTTTGAAAACATTGAAGAGGTAGACAACTTTGTTAAGAATTGCAATTCCTTTCCACCAACTATCCAGAATATGAGATCTAAGATTGCCATCGTTACTCCATCATCAACACTTAGGCTTGATGATTCTTCCCTCTATCCTTCAATTGCAATAAGTGATCAGAACTCAGTCTCTACCACATCTTCGGTGCTAAAGTTTGATGTGCAAGTTCTGAATGTGACTTTGCCGCAAGGAACTATGCCGTCAACGTTGCCGACGACCACTATTGCACAATTTATCACTAAACAACTAGGAAATATCTCCGATGACATTGAAGCGGTTGATACTATATGCCAATTTGAGTTCGATCTTCTTCTTGAAAGGTTGATCATTGGTTTGCCACAGTTACAACTCCTTATCGCACAGTTTAACTGGTCGATGGTGCCCTAGGTTCAATGGTTACCAAAGCCAGATCCATTTCCTCCTTGGGCTGTCTTCACCTTCACCCTGATTGTTGGAAAACCATTTAGCCCATTACCATCAATGCACTTCATTTGCCCCACAACTCTGTTATATAAACAGAGCCAGTATGAGTCCAACGCCTGATCATCTTATGACCTTCTAGTGCTTGTTCTTTGTATCACCAGTCTCACGGAGGAAGCGCTATTGATGGCTTCATCAATAGCATACCACCGACAACCAAATGTGAGGTTCTTGCCATGTGGTCACTCTCTCTCTTTCATGCTTTGGTTGAACCTACATATTTCTTCCTTCATCTGCTGAGATCTCTTCAGTTTGGTTCATATACCCCATTTTATTTCCCTTATGTTCTGGTGCTACAGTTTCCTGGATCACATGTTGAAGCCTTAATTACTTTAGAGAATTTATTCTTTGTTGTGCTTGATCGATGTTGGGCCTTGGGTCATTTCCAGGTGACATTTATTTGCGATTGTCAGAGTGTTAATAATCATTGCCTAATGCACTACCTACTTGATTCTATTAAATGCAGCAGAAAATTCTCTTGATGATTTGACTACTATTTGTTCGATCTTTGATCCGGGTTTGGTACATGATCCACTATGGCTTTTCCTTGGTTTGATAATAGGATTAATTTTTTACAGTGGCTCCCACATTGCCATTTTCACTATAATTTTCTTGGAATTGTTTCACTCATGATTCTCCACTATGCCCCTTATTCAAATGATGCTCTCAAATGGAATGGTTTATTAATATTGCAATGTAAGGTCATGTTCTCCAAAAGAAAATATGAGTTCTCTAATGTCTATCTTATTGATGCTCCCATCATTGCTGTTATTGGTATACTTCTTTACCACCAATTCATTAATGAGGATTCCTCTTGGCCTGTAAGACGTGGTGATGGAGCAAAATTTGGAGCCATTATGTCTTACCATGATCTTATGGCTACAGTCATTCTCTTACAATTTCAATTGGGTTTTGGCATCTTTTGTGTTCCCATTTTGCATATGGCTTATCTTGACCCTTCTGCTCATTGGGATCTCTATATGTGTACCGTTGTACAACTTATTGCAGCCCTTGAATTAGATTACTATCCATTGAAGGTTATTGTTATATGCTTCAATGACTTTAGATACATTAATTGGAGGCTCAACTTTCTTGGGTTGCAGGGAGTTATAACACCAATTCTTGAGTGTGCTTCTTTTATTATTGCATTGAAGATTCAAATTGACACTATATTGCATTTTAGACTTCTCCATTTAAACATGGCAGTTCTTACGTGGTTTAGCCACCCTGTGCATAGAGCTTGGATGTGGACATCTCATTTAAATTTATATGAACCTGCTGAATTTTTCCAAAAACATGCCTCTTTAAGGATCTTACAATTTTCCACATTGAAAGGAAATTCCAGGTTCCTTGCTTATGCTTGCCAAAGTATGGTTCATTCCAGGGATTTTATATTTCCAAGCTTTGAAATGTTGAAAGGAATAGTAACAATGATTGAAGAACTTTACTCATTTGCATATTTTTGTTCTCTATTTGGTGCAAGTCAAATTTTTCAAATACTAGCTGCAAGTGATAAACGTGAGAGGCTTCTTGAATCAAATAGTACTATTGATGGGAAGAGTTATAGATCATTGTGGTGTATATCATTTACTTTTATGACAACTTGGAATTCCAATTCGTCCACAACTTTTTATATTGGGATTGTACTGGTTATTCATCCTTTTGACCTTGAGGGCAAGGTCAATTTTAAAGGGGAGGGAATTGTTATAGACCAGCCCAATAGAGTCGAGTCTAGCATGTAGCAGGCTGAGAAAATTGGTAAGGATCTGTGGCAAGGCAGTAAAGATACTGACTTGGACCAAGAAATGAGGGCTGACGTGGACAAAGGCATTAGAGCACAAGAGCAAGTCAAGTTGCCCTGCAGTACACACACTAGGAGGCCTACGTGGAAGCTGAGGGCAAGAGAATATAATAACAAAATGATCATATGGATAGTGTGTGATGGATGAACAAATTTCTGCTCTGAGCATCTTCTTTCCTTCCTGCATTTTCTGACATTTCTGACATTCTCTCTCTCTTCCTCCTGATAGATCATTTTCTTTACCGTTGTAATCTTGATTTATGCGTTTGTGCCTGTGAACTTTTGTAACATTCCTTTGGAATAGTGATAATATATCAAGATTTCCTTTTCATTTTCATTATTGGTTTTTGGTTCATTACACCTCCATAAACAATGATGTACTCTTCTTTCTTGATCTGGAAATTTCATTTCATTTATTACAATTAGTACGGCAGACATACATACATAATAAATTAATAATACTTGAAATTACACTTATTTCCACTTATTTAAAATATAAGTCTTATTCAACTAATTTCATAGAAATTGAGGAAAGGAGTTAAAAAGTTAACTAATTAAATTTATAAAAAAATTATATTATTTTCAATATTACACTTATTAAATGAAGTATGTTGTAGAATTTCCATATCAATTTTTTCTTTCACATTTAATTGCAGACAAAAGTAGATTAAAAAAATATAAAATATTTAATGCCCTAGAGATTATTAGAATTAGATTATAAAAGTTTTTAAAATAAGATTTATATTTTGAACAAAAGAAATTACTATATATATTTATATACACCATGCTTGAGAGATTTTGATGGATCATATATTATGTGTATTTATTAGTAATGCATTGTTACTGTGAGATGTATACTATTTACATAAGCATTAGCAGTGTGCTTACCCTTTCTTCTATTATTGGGTTGACTTTTTTCAGTCTTGCCCAGAACCACTCCCACTCAATATTTATAAGCACCGAATCTAGGGGAATGCAAGGTCTCCCCATGCATCTAACATGGCCAACGCATCCTCGTTTGTCACTCTACCTCGAGGGTCGAACACAGGGACAATTGGTTTAGTCCAGTACCTCAGCTTGTTCTCGACCAGTTTCTTGCATACTGAGGGAATAATGGAATAGTCCACCACGTATGACCAATTAATCACTTTTGCCTTGATTCTGTTGAAGCCTTGATCCAGCTCAGTTTTCATGTTCTTCTTTTCATAATGTTTGATCATGCCATCTGGAACAATAGGGACCCACAGGCTCTTGAACCCCGCCATCTTGATCTCACATTTTCCAAATGTTGGCTTATCTTCCAAAACTTTATGGACTTTTTCAAATACCTTAATCTCATAATCAATGTCGTACAGCCCAGAAAAGAAGAAAAACACATGCTTATCCTTAAGCTCATTGAGCGGGACTTCCACCAGTTTTTGTTCAGAGAAAAAAAAAAGCAAAAGCCCTAATGATTAATTGATTATACTTTGATTCACCAAATTAGTCTTGGCCATAGATATTGATAATCAAGGAGTTTTATCACAGTGAGTTAAGTTTTAAATGTTTTTGTTGTTTACTTTTTCTTATTTATGAGTAGGATCTTTATATATATAGATGCATATACAATATAATTAAAAGATTGAACTTGAACATAAAGGGAAAATGAAAAATCCTTGGCTATGGATGTTTCTTGGGTAGGCTTAGGCTTTGTAAATATTTTTAATATATATAGTAGAGTTTCCTTAGTCATTACTAATTGTTAAGTTGATTATTGGGCCTGTGTAAGGTTATACAAGTATGCAATTTATTCATAATGCGTATCAATGTTTTAAAACGAAACATGTTAAGCAAAGGAAAGAAACTTTGTAAATACTAATATTAATGATTTACTTTAATCATGTATATATATCCATCTTTAAGCAAGCAACTGTAACAACCCTCATTATATTATCTTGGACTTAATCTTTGATTAACTAACTGTAATTGGTGTTGTGTGCAGAACTGGAGGAGCTAGGACGAAAAAAAAAGCTCAACTAGAGATAGAGGAACACGATGCCGCGGCGTAAGGCAGGACTGCCACGGCGAGCGAGTTCAAAGTTTTGTTAAATTTTTCTAGGCTAAGAAGCTCCACGCTGCTACCAGCTTATTGGCGGTGTGGTGAGCTTGGAAAATTCTATTTAAATCAGAAATATTTCAGTTAAACAGACAAAAGAGAAATGGAGGGAGAAAGAATAAGCTTTGCTAAGGTTTGAAAGATCCAACCATTGGGAGTGATTTTCGGCCTCTAGAAGCTTGGATTCTTATTGGTAAGTGATCTCTACTCCTTTCTCTCTTTTTTTCTTCCATTTTGAGTTGGATTTTTTTGGATATATAGTTGGGTTTTTGGTTTTGACCAAAATCCACCTATTAAAATGGATGAAATGGGATTAATGATGTATGATTTGGTGGTTGTAATGCTAGGATGTGAGTTTTAGAAGGGTTATAAATGATTTGAGCCAAACCCCAACCTTGTATTGTGTGTGAAAGTAAGGAATTTGAAGTGTGTGTGGTAATTGGTTAGAGTTTGGATGGTCTTTAGAAGCTTAATAATGCATGAAAATGGGGGTTGGAACCTTGGGTTATGCCTATATAGTCAAATTGTGCTGTTTGGTTAAGTGGTATATTATGTTAATTGAGGATCTTATGATATTGTAGAGATTGTTTGGTTGATTGAAGGGGTAAAAGTGTGTTGGATAACCCAAAAAGCTTGTGGAATCACGTGTGTGTGGTATTGATAACTAGAAATAATCAGGTGTTTGTATTGTATTTTATTATATATATGTGTATATATGCACGTTTTCATTCATACCACAATATTGATATGTGTATGTGTATGGTTTTCTCATATATCATGGTATGCACACGACTAGACATATAAAGGATGATGATGATGATGTGACATTATATGATGCATAGCATGTGACATTCGGGTGCTGATGAGGGTGGGGAGTGATCGCTGGTGCAAGAAAAATGGTGTGAGATAAAAATGATACGGTATGGACAAGGAGCGGCTCCTGGCAGACTTCTAAGCAGGAGGGGCATATAAATGAATCGAATGCATATTGGAACGAGAGGCATCCAGAGACTGTATAGGTATGTGACTATACGATTAAGGATAGCTTAAATGAATTGATAGGTATTACCTATACCAATAAGGTACACTTACTTTTTCGGTAGCCTATCCCTTAAGAACTCCTCAGTTAAGCGTACTTGACTTGGAGCAATTCTAGGATGGGTGACCTCCCGGAAAGGAGTTGTGTGAGTGAGGATAAAGCACACCCAAAAGGCTTGTGTTGGTTTGTAGGGACAGTCATCAATCCCAAAGAAGCGGCCAAACGCTACATAGTATAACATTAAGAACATGACGATGATGATGATGATTACATGATGATATAGCATGAACATCACCACATGGCATTGTGAGATATATGGTGAGTGGGTGGTGATAATGATATGATATGATATGATGATATATGATAAAGGAGGATAAAGGTGGAATCCTTGCAGTTAAATTGCCTCTTATGGCCAGGAGGGAAAGGCTGGCAGTGGATTGCACCTTCCCTAAATTGCCACCAATTTGCAGTGGAAAAGGGGAAGGAGGACCACGGTCTGTGCTCTAGTGTAACATTTGGTCGGGTTGTATTAGTGTGAGATGAGCTTGGTGATGTCTTGGAATCAGTCTTTACCAACTGTTGGAAGGGAATTACTTATATGAAATATCATGTTATGACGATAGTTTGTGGTTCTAGTTGTGTGCGAGGGAGACACGCATTTCATTTCATATTGCATTCATGATATTATTGTATGAGTTAGGTATATATATGCATGTGGTTGTCCCCAGTTACTGAGACTTTGTCTTACACTCCATTTCCCATGAACTAACATTTCAAGTGAAGGTTCTAGTACTAGCCTGGAGAAGAGAAGGGAAGCATTGCCACTCTGGTGTTGGGCATATTAAGTCACTGTAGTGCATGTGTGTATTGTTTATGTATGTTGTGCTAAGTATGATAGTGTTTGTAATTGCCATGAGAATATGGATGACTGTAATGATGTTGGTGGTATGACATGTTTGTGATGATAATGTAAATGATTTTAATGTGGAATGGTGTTGGATATGTTGAGTATGATGTATTGTGATGTTTGTATGGTTTGGAGTGATGATGAGTCAGTATGGTAGAGTATGTGAGCCTACAGGGGATGTTGGGCCAAGTATGTGAGTTTTAGGCCTATACCCCACTTTGTCAATTGGAGGTTCAAGGGGGTTAAATCTCAAAGGAGTGGTTCCTTTGAGGTAAAACCTCTTTGGACAAATTAGTTAGGTCATTTAGGACCTGTGTGAATGGTTTTTGAGTGCCTATTTGCCTTTGGTGAAAATTGGAGAAGGTTTATAGTGAGTTTTAGTCAAAAAGTGGCTAAAACAGTTTTACATGTCTAAAATCTTCATATGGAGATGGATTAAGGTAAAATTGGTATCTATGGTTTGATTGAGACATGATTAACTTGTAGGAATTGAAATCAAGTCAATTGGAGGTCGGAACATAAAATAATGCTCTTCGGAAATTCGTCCTAGAACTTAGAAATTTGCTGATGTAAAACTAGCTAGGGACGCCATGGCGCTAGGGCCAAGCCGCAGTGCTAGACCCTCTGTTTTGATAAATTTGAAACCCGAGAGCACCGACGCTGCATCAGTACTATAGCGGCTGCAACCTTGCACCCTGTCTCAGCTGTTCTGGTGCTCCTGAGGTGTCTTGTAGTGTTTTTCCATTCCCGGATGTTTTGGAAGGTAAAATTGAAGTGTTTTAGTTGTGTTTGGTTAGTTTTTGGAGTATTTGGACAAGCTAGAAGGTGTTTTGAAGTAAGGTGTTACAGAAACTTGTAAGGTTTAGTATAATATAAGTTTTGATGATGACAAATATAGAGTAATAAGAAACAAATGCGTTATATATCTGACATATATAATGTTCCTTAAAGAAGTAAAATATATATTAGCATGTATTTAATTATGGCTATAATACATATATCATGCTATGTGTAAATATATCCATGTACTTCTACAATGAATAATATAAGTTGGATATATAAACTGGGCTAACTACTTGGTTTGTAAGTGTAATATATTAAATGTAAGTTGGTCCAAGTAAGAAGGATGAGCCATGGAATACAGAAATGGAAATCAATATCATGCTTCACTCAAGAAAGAAGAAAAGAAAGGATGCTCCAAAAATGGAAGATCAGAAGGGAGCATGCCAAGAAGGAAATGACCAAGTGAAAGTTGAACTCAACATTTGAAGACCTAGTCACTAGGTATATTTTATTTTCACTTAGGTCTTTAGGTGAGATTAATCTTTGAAAATTACTTAATCTTGTTACCATATGTTTTAAAATGAGTTAGATTAAGTAAATCTGATGTTAGCATAAGTTAGATTTGAAAAACTCTAATGACAGACAAAATTTGAGAAGTTAAACTTCATATACTTTGTGAAAATACAAACTTTGTTGACTGAAATTTGAAGTTCCAGAGATATTACCTCTGATAGACGAATTTCAAGTGTTGAAATTCGAATTTCGAGTCAAGCATAGTTAGTGAAATCTGGTTTTCAAGAATCTGGAGTTTGACCTTTGATTAGTGTTTTTAATATATCTCTCAAAATACAATGGCTTTGATGTAAAAATTATTTAATATGAAACTAGACTTAATAAGCTTTTCAAAGAAGGTTATTTCACTCAAAATAAATGTCATATGAAAAAGCTATGGTTATTTAAATTTGAGTAATGAGATATGAATTTTTAGTTTTGACCTCTTATCACTATTTTGATCATATCTCACAAAATACATTTGTTTTTGAAGTGAAACTTCTTTCATTTGAAAGTAGACATTGAGAGCTTTCCAACCATAGGTCATTTGCTTAATTTGGAGTTAAAATGAGAGAGTTATAACTTCTATAAAATTGTCTACAGTGCAAAATTCGAAGTTACGTAGGTTCCGTTGCGATAGACGAATTTCGGGCCTCTGAAATTTACATAGGTTCCGTTGCGATAGATGAATTTCGGACCTCCGAAATTCGAATTTTGAAGGGAACCTTCATGCAAAGTTGAGCTTGCCACTGATAGATGAATTTTGGCTTCCAAAATTTGAACTTCAGGTCCAACAGATGAATTTTGGCTTTCAAAATTCGAATTTCAAAACACCAGAATGTGAAAATACTTCCAGAAAAGCTAACAGACGAATTTTGGCTTCCAAAATTCGAACTTCAAGTATAACAGACGAATTTTAGCTTTGAAAATTTGAATTTCGAATATCCAAAAACATAGAAATACTTCTGGAACAACCAACAGACGAATTTTCACATCCAAAATTCGAATTTCGAAAGGAAGAACTTGTGCCATATTGAGTTGCTCATTGTCAGACGAATTTTGAGAACCAAAATTTGAACTTCGAAGACATTATAGCAATATGGAACAACTGTTCACACTTACTAGAAGTACTTTAAACTTGCAAATTCGAATGTTCCAACATAGAAACATTTGTCAAGATGAAAATTCAAATTTCAGCTTTGAACAGATGAACTTCGAAGTTCAACGCTAAAAACTTTAACTTACGGTCTCTTTGAAATTCGTCTGTTGACATCCAAAATTTGAATTTCAGTATGTCAGAAACATTAAATGAGGTTGGTAAACGGCTAGTTTTGCAGAGTAAACCATTGGGTAACGTTTCTAATGGCTAGATCTTGTATCTAACGTCTAATTACACCACAAAACTATAAATAGAACATCATTTGAACTTATGGGTAACAATCTTAAGAGAGCTTATGCGAAAATGCTGCTACAACTTGTAAAATTTTTCTATCTCAGCATTGTTTGAAAAACCTACTTCAATAGAGTGAACTTTCAATGTATTATCTACTCTTCAAGAGAGTTTTCATCTTGTAAACATTTCTTTCTACATATTCTGGGTAGAATCTTAGTGTGGGGAAACACTAAGGGATTTACACATCTTGTAAGGGTGTGAGGAGAGTGACTTCATAAGTGCCTACTGAAACTTGTGAGAATGTACTGAGACTTCATAGGTGCCCCGGATCAAACCTATGGGATATAGTGGAAAATCTCAAATGGTGGCTTGAGGATTGGATGTAGGCCAAGTAGTTGGGCTGAACTAGTATAAATCATTGTGTATTGTTCTTCATCGTCTCTACTCAGCTGCTGCATACAACCATCTCTGTTTATCCCTGTTTTGCTGCACTCTTAGTGAAATTGAGTTGTGATCCAAAAAGAGCGAAAATCTTGCATCACCCAATTCACCCCCCCTCTTGGGTGACCAGTCAACCTAACAAAACTCTGTTCAGAAAATTCTTCAAATGATTAAAAACTTTAAAAGGACAATGTTGCTGCAAAAAATTATGCTAAATTTAGAAAACTTTTTGAAAGGATTGATTTTGATACGAAAATTTGTAATCATTAATTTAATGACAAAGAGTATAAATTAGCTAGGTTAAGATCCACTAAATATATAATTTTCTTAATGTATATATCTCTAACAAAAAGAAACTAATCTAAATATATACGCCAAACTAAATCTTTGAGTTCTGGCCTCTTGTCCAGATCGGTAACCAAGCAGCACATTATTCGTTGAGACATTGGAGAAGGGCAGATAAGTCAAAACACCGACAATTCCATGACGAATTTGGAATGCTTCCTTCAAACGATTTGTATAATCTAATCTTGCAGCTGCAATAGAAGGAGACGATCCCTTATATTTCAGCAATGATTCTACTTCAATGTCTATCTATCACCAAATATAAATTAAATAAAGGACTATAAGCACATCACCTTTCTCGCTTTCTATCTTCTCCAGATATTGTTGTATTGTCTCGCGAGTGCTGGCAATCTTGCTGCTAATAGAAGATAGTGGAAAATTAACGGGTTTTCTGAAGCAGGACAACTTGCAATTATAAATTGTCACGACGACCATTACGCATATAATTAAGGAAAAAACAACATCAATTTTGAGAATTTGTTTGTAGGACCATGCAAAATCTTATGGAATGTGATCTATAATAAGGACTAGAGAGAATATAAACTAATGTTCCATATGCCAAACAACATCTAAAGTTTGAGTATGAAATAGTTGTTATGAAATTCTTCTTCCAATCTCAAATGAAAGGGGCAAATAATTAATTTACACAGAGTAACGATAATGGTTAAAAATAATGAACCTTTTTAAATGTATTCCAAATTAAAATGATTTTCCCAAAATATCCTTAAATAAAGAACTTACTGAGAACCGAAGAGGATATCAATAGTAGAGGCACAAACAACAAGGGTGAAGACGGAATAGTAAACGAAGGTAGGCAATTCTTTCGTGGCATTTTCCCAACTGGCGGTGGGGTCTCCGTCATGAGAACTCGTAATAGCCTCCAACTCAACGATACCATCAACGGTTAAGACAGCATTGTGCACCATAGTCTTGTAGCCAGTACTTCCTGTTTGTCCAACAACGTTATTCAACGTGGCCAATGATTTTCCAAGTTGGTCTCCTTCTTTCGACTTTACAATGTCGTAAAGGTGGCATAAATTCCCATATCCTAAAGCAAATGCTGCCAGTGATATCACTGCTAGTGCATCCCAGTGTTTGTCATGTCCAGCCAGAAGCCTGGTAATATTTCCTTTTTGTTGTTTCGTGTGTGGATAAGTACTGGTCATCAACTTCTGTGTCCATCATCTGTGTATCACCAAAATAAACTTAAGAAATTATAATTAATTAATTAATTAATTATTTGCTTTTGCGATCTCTTTCTTTAATTAGCTAGCAGCATTAATTCCTTATACACTTTTCAGGAAATTTATGAGATAAAGATAGGCTAGCGTGCGTAAGTATGGATCTCAAAAGTCGGAGAGAAAAGAGTGGAAGAGATGATTAATTAATCACTTATTAGAATTACCTTCTCGTTAAAATATTGCTTGACAACAAAAATTTAAAAATAGAATCATACCATACAAGCAATTTTCTTGAGTAAATCTAGGGGTGCGTTGAAACCGCTAGGTCTGGACTGCCCTTCCATTTAACATCAAGCTGTAAACAACAAACAAGTAATAAAAAGGAATGGCAATGACAAAAAGCTATCTCAAACGATAAATTATATTTCCATTGTCTTTGTGTGTATGTGAGAGAGAGAGATCAGATTGAGAACGATATATATACATATAATATAATATAATATAATATAATATAATATAATATACCTCTCTTCACCGTTTGGAACAGCAACCTTAGTTGAATGTACCACAACGGCTGATACGACCTTGAAAAGAGCTTCAACTTTCTTTCTAGCTTCGTCAGTTTGGGAGGCAATATGACCGTCGGAAAAGAGATCCAAGACATGCTGAGGAGTTAGATAAAGCTGCATCGTGTCGTTAGTACCAACAGCCATGGCTACCCCTTTCAAACTCAAACAATGGTTTTGGTCTCGAGAATCAGCAAAAGATGTAATTCTGTGTGGTGCGTCAGCTTGCCTCTCATGGCCCTATTTATAGCCCAAGAACTGGTCTCTGCCAAAATTACAATTATAAAAATATATATATTTACACACTCACTCACACAGTGCATATATGTAGATATTATCGTCGACTTTTTTTCGTTGACAAAGAGTAATAAGTATAGTCTTGGCTGTTGCATGAATAGTACCAGATTCATAGAGTTTTTAAGATGTAACCTAATATATTTATTACATGGTATTTGATACGAAAGAATCGGATTTAAGCATTGTTAAACCCAAAATAACTTTAGTTTTATTATTGTCATCTCTTGCATTTTATATTTTCCCTAAGATAGTTAACATACTTTTACCTATCTCAAATTAATCGAAAATACAAAGTCTAATATTTAACCACTTTTTATACAAGTCCTCGTGGGAACAACACTTTTCTTACCACCTTACTACTTGTCATGACCCGTGCGCTTATGATGTAACTAAGTGGCAAATACTTACCACCTAAAAGTGTCTTACCCAACTAGATTTCAATTAGTCTAGACCTTGATAACACTACTACAGAAATGACCTTCTGGGACGTTTAATTTTTGACTTCCGGAACGTTTTTGAAGCGTTCTATATGTGACCGTTCCAGAAATATTGGGGAACGCTTTACTTTTTAATGGAATCGTTCCCGAATATCAGTTTTGTGGCATGCTTATATGTTGTAAAGGAGCCCAAATATTGCTTTTCAGGAACGTTTCTATGTATAAAGCGTGTCCGAATATTAGTACTTGGACACGCTTCCTATACGAAAACGTTCCCGAATCCCTTTTTTTTAAAAAAAAAAACCATAAAATTTAATTTTTTTTCTTGCAGTAACCATTCCAACAATATGGCAATACAAAAATAAATAATAATCCAACCATTCTAAAAATTTCATTAGATATGTATAGAAGTTAAAGAGTACATGCTTTTTCCAAAAAAGAAAAGCTCATATCCAATATTACTTATCTATCAATATTAACTTACAAATGTCTAATTGTCACCAAAAAAATATTTCTAAACCACAAAATAGCTCTAAACAATATCTTAAATATCATAAATAATCTATAAGTTACATTCTTTTAACACATACTTTGCCCATTCTTCTATGACTTCTTGTATGTCTTCTTTAGAGTATGAAGCACGATATGTGTCAGAAAAATACTGCAAAATGAAGCATCACATATAATAAGTTAAATGAATTTTGTACAATTTAAAATCTTATGTAATATAAGATAGAGTTGAAGTACATACAATGTCAGGGATGATGGATTGGCCGTGTGTAATGACATCTCTCATAAATTTCATAACATAATATCCACAATAAATTTCATCTAGTTGATATGGGCACTAAAAGGATAATAAGATCATATTAATTTATGAATGTAATAAAAATATTCACATTAATTGCTTAAATTTAAATATATCAATACTTGTATTGTTGTCCATTTGTAGGATCTCCCTTTAGTTTGTATCCACAATCCGCGGCTTCCTCGAAAGGTGTTCAATGCTCTAACAAGAATAATTAGTAAAAAAAACTAACAAAAATATAATGACACATGAAAATATAGACACATAATAAGAAAGAAATAAAGCATATATATGCATACAGATTAAATAACTTTTGCATGTCCCTGTGGGCTTCTGGCTCTGCATGCTTGGAATCCATGTAATATATTGTTGCAGTTAAAGGATTCATAGCAACTAATATCCAGTGCTCCCTAAAAAAATTAAATCTTGCATTAACAAATTCTAAGCATATTCCACATTGAAAGTATTCATAATTGGAAATTTAATAAATGACTCACCCAACATTACATGGTACCAAGAACAACATATCATTTGCTGCTCTAGCTTCAAACAAATCTGATAAAACACGAGCTTGTTCCATATACTTACATCCTTTATGTGCTCCAATTTCATGGGGATTGATGAAAGAGAACCTTCCCATTAACCCATTTGGCACCAAGAGATGATGATACAAGTATCTTAAATAAAAATACATTATTAATATCATTCACAAAAATGAAAAAAGGAAAGTAAAGGATTTCATTCACAAGTTATGGTAAAACTACCTGATATATAGGTTAATGACAGTGGCACCTATCCATTCATGATCAAGGATTTCAATAATTTGTTCTTTAGAAATGTGATCAACTATATCCTTATAGTAAATCTGAAAATCAAAGTTTATGGATTTTGATTCTTCCTCCTCAAGAGTATCCACAACAATTCTAAGAGCATTGCAATATGGTGATGCTTTCTTGTTAACTTTAGGGACGGGCCTTTGCTTCACTGGAGAAATGATCGATCCCTTTGAATGGCCCATACCTTGGATTTGTTTTCCCTTCGTTTTGAATTGTGTAGGCAACTGTGTAGGCAACAAAAAATCATGAGATGAAGTGACATATCATTTCAACAATGATTATAGGTACAATACATTATAATGATGTGCCAATGACATACCATCTCAACTAGCTCGATGAGGCATCTAGGCCATGCAACAAAATAACCTATTGCCTCACCAACTATTGTTACTTCATCAACTGGCACTGGCAGCTCATTTCCATGCTCCTCAGCTTTTTCAATTCTAACTCTTAGGTAACCGTTAGGTAGTGGTGAATTATGTAGAACTGTATCATTATTATTATACACACTACCCTTTGCAACCAAACGACGCTTAGGGGATTCCAACCATAGTTGACACTTTGATTCACCCTACACCAAGCATAAAGTAATAAATTAAGAAATAAGAAATTACAATGAACTCAGTAGGGAAAGAAATTACCTGAGGGAATTCAGATGTAGGTGTGCAACTATCCTTCATGCTGGGGCTGCCTTGTGCTACTAGCCTCCCTATCCCCTGCATCTGCTTGAGTTGTTCAAACATCTCATCATATTTTTGTATTCGATCTTCTAGGTTGGCTACCTTTCCTTTTAGTTGTGCAACCTCACTATTAGTTTGGGACTTTGAATGCTTTTGAGTCCCAAAGTAGTCTCTTTGACAAACCCCAAATCCAACACCTCTAACACGACCAGGGACCTCAGGGACTTGTAACACTACCCAGTATATCATTATGTCCACAGTTTTGGACCTCATCTTGTGCTACTATCTGGGATAATTGCTCCTATCAGACAAATTTAAAAGTAAATGGTAAGGATTATCATTTGAAGTAAAATAATTCATCGATGCATATATTTAATACTTACACATTCATCCCAAACTCTCTGAACATGTTCATCATCAATATTACCATCCTTGTTCTCCCTGCCTTTCTTCCATAGCACATGACGAGATATAGTGGATGCATTAGATCCCTCCTCCTGGATCTATATATTAAAATCAATTAACCCACATGATCATTAACAACTAAAAGTCATTCAGTATATCTTTGTACTTACAATCTTTTGTTCAATTAGTGCATATGTCATACATCCTTTTTCGGTAAGGATATGGTTGATTGGATGCTCTTTCATGATTTTCCTCGCTTATTTTCTGTTTAATACAAAGCATTTGTATCAATACATATTGGTTGCAAAGAAAGAGGAAAAATTAGACTGATAGAATAAGATAGACCTGAAAAGATAGGTCTTGACGTGTATTAGCAAAAGCATCCCATTGTTCTTGAGAGATGATGTTATAATGTATTTCAGGAGGCTTCTCATTAATATTCCCATCATCATCTTTTAAATTTGTCCTTCTAAGGCGTGAACGCCACTTTCTATGACGATAAGCAGCTGCATGAAGCACATATCTCCTTCGACTAATATCAATATTAAAAGAAGCTTGCAAGTAATATAACCAAAATATAGTTAAAACTAGTGGGATGATATATATACATAATAAACAACATAATTAAAACAAGTATAGTAGTGAGTTACTGCTATTTCATCCCAAATGTCATCCTTGATTTTGCTTGGGACATCTTTCCATTTAGTATAAATAATTGGCACTGTTCTTCGTGTGACAACTCCAATATAATTAGAAAATGTAGATGCATTAGGGTTAACTGGTTGATTTTTCTTATTCCATCCAAGATCTAATTTACGACCGGTGCTTCTTGCACGAGTCACCTCTTTCAACATGGTCCTCTCTCTCTTTTTCACTTTCTTAGTACTATGTGAAGGAACATTGTCATCATTTGGTGGAGAAGCCATTTACCTACAAGAAAATCAAAACATATAAGTTAGACATCAATATAGATAATGAAATAAAAATATACAAGTTAAAAAGTATTAAGATAAAAGGAAACAAAATTTACATGTTTAAGTCAATCTTTTACGTTTTCTTGTCAGATTTATACGTGTGTTTTCCCTCATAGCATGAATTAATGAATTAACCCAAATCCCTTCTTTATGATCATCTCTTAAATACAATGCATCATCATTGGTGAAGTCACTAGTAAGTGATTGTGATGTTCCAAAAAAAGGATCATCCTCTAAATCGATATCTTGATGGTCAGGAGCATCATCCTTGATCTCATCATTCATTTTGTTAGTTAAAAGAACAATAGACCACTTCTTATTAGCAGGATCAGTGACATAGAACACTTGTTGTGCTTGTGAAGCTAAAATAAAAGGCTCATCTTTATACCCCACTTTATTAAAGTCCACTTGTATGAAACCTAACTCATCGATCTTAAGACCATTCTTATTGTCAACCCACCTACAACCGAAGACTGGAACACGAAACATGATGTAATCCAACTCCCATATGCATTCAATGACCCCAAAGTATGACATATTCGCATAGATTGGGTTCCTATCTTTGGAACTAGAGATATGCATAGATTGAGCTATAAGTGTTACACCACTATTTTGCATTGTACTTCGATCATCTTGCTGTAGCCATTGATTATATAACCAGTGTAAGAGAAGACATCTACACTTGGACCTTTTGCTAACCATCTTAATCTTTCTGAAACTGAAGTGGGACTGTCATCCGAGTCTGAAAAAATGTGATCTTTTAGCCAGCCTATAAATAGTCGATTGTGTTCTTTTGTTATCCAACTTTCACTCTTATTTGGGTTCAAGCTCCTAAGTATGTCCTTGTGTTTTTCAACATAAGGCTCAACCTCATCACTATTGTGTAGAACATATAGGTGTGCTTGCTCCCATTCTGTCATTGGTATGCTAATTATTGACTTTCCAATAATTCCTTCCCCTATTGTTCTTCCTGCGTGACGAGACTTTGGAAGCCCTATGCTATCAACATTGGAGATATATTCAGTACATAATTCAACTGCTTCTTCCACTATGTATCGTTCAACAATACAACCCTCTGGCCGACTTCGATTTTTCACATATCCTTTCAATATCTTCATATAACGTTCAATCGGGTACATCCATCTTAAATAAGCCGGACCACACATTAGAGTCTCTCGAACCAAGTGTACAGTTACATGAACCATTATGTCAAAAAATGAAGGTGGAAAATACATCTCAAGCTCACACAGAGTAACAACAATTTCTCTTTGCAATGCCGGCAACTTTGTTGGGTCAATAACTTTGCTGCAAATTGATTTAAAGAAAAAGCATAGTTTAGTGATGGTACTTCACACCTTTTTAGGCAAAATGGAGCGTGTACCAATGGGCATCAAATGCTCCATGAGAACATGACAGTCATGAGACTTAAGACCTTTTAGCTTCAGGTCTTTCATTGACACAAGGTTTTTTATATTTGATGAGTACCCCTCTGGAACTTTAACTCCATGAAGAAACTCACAAAAGGCAATTTTCTCCTTCCTAGATAGTGTATAAGCTGCCGGGGGCAAGTAAGTATGACGTCCCTTTTTCACTGGTGCCAACTCATCTCTTATTCCCATAGTAACCATGTCCAACCTCGCATTAACGCCATCTTTACTCTTTCCTGGCACATTGAGTAATGTACCAACCACACTATCACAAACATTTTTTTCAATATGCATCACATCAAGAAAATGTCTTATATATAATGACTTCCAATATGGCAATTCAAAAAATATCGACTTTTTCTTCCATCCACTAGTCACAAGGTCTCTTGCAAAAGGTTTGCCAAAGTTATTAGTTAAATTCTTCACCTTTTCAAACAATTGATCACCAGTTGAGGGCTTTGGAGCTATACCTTATTCTGAATTACCATTAAAAGCTTTTCTGCACCATCGGTAATGATGTGTTAGAGACAAAAATCTACGATGAACGAGGTAGACATTTTTCCTACAATGTTCCAACCACATTGAATTCGTGCCCTCTTCACATATAGGGCATCCACATTGTCCTTTGATACTGTATCCTGACAAATTACCATATGCCGGAAAATCATTGATCTTGCCAAATAACATTGCTCTCAAATTGAAATTTTCTTCCCTATACCCATCATACACCTCCACACCTGTCTCCCACATTAACTTCAAATCTTCAATTAAGGGAGTCAAGTATATGTCTATATCATGTCCAGGTTGTTTTGGCCCAGAAATTAACATAGACAACATCATAAACTTGAGCTTCATGCATAACCATGGAGGAAGGTTATAAATCACCAAAATCACAGGCCATGTGCTATGGGTACTACTTTGCATACCATGCGGATTCATTCCATCGGTAGACAATGCAAGGCGTAGGTTTCTATCTTCTTCCCCGAAGTCAGGGAAATCATCATCAATTTTTTTCCACTGAGGAGAATCTGCAGGGTGCCGAAGCTTGCCATCTTTAATCCTTCCATTCGCATGCCATGTCAATTGTTTAGCAACTTCTATGCTACTATACATATGCCTAAATCTTGGAATGATTGGAAAATACCATACCACCTTCAATGGAGCCGATTCTTTCTTCTTATATCGTGAGGCATTACACTTAGGACACTTCTCTAATGATGCATATTCATTTCGAAATAGAATGCAATCATTAGGACATGCATGTATTCTCTCATAGCTCATGCCAATGGAGCATAAAATTTGCTTAGCCTCATATGTTCGACTAGGAAGCTCATTATCCTCTGGCAACATTTCTTTGATAAGTTCAAGTAATTCTGTGAAACTCTTATAACTCCAACCATTACCTGCTTTCAAGTTGTACAATTTCAAAATCGCAGATAGTCTTGTAAATTTAGTACAACCGGTATACAATGGCTTCTCTGCATCATTTTTCAACCTCTCAAACATTTTTGGACAATCTCGAAGATCCTCCTCAACCATATTTACCATCTCTTCAAGATGGTCAGCCTCATATGTGCTCGTGTCGAATTCATTTGATGCATAACTCGCACTATAACCCCAATCATCAGACACATCCTTGGTCTCACCATGCTTTGTCCAACATGTATAGCTTTGATCAATTCTATTGCACACTAAATGATCTAGCAACTCATCAGCACTAATTCGCCTTTCATAGCAACATTGTAAGCAAGGGCATATAATTCTACACTTCTGCATGTTCAGTTGCAAAATTAATGAACTTTCTCACTCCATCCTCATATTCATTTGACAATCTATTGGTAGACATCCACTTTCGATCCCTGCCCATTTGTTCTGGAAAAATTTCGGCAGAGTCTCCCCTTAAAATTGGAGCTCCCAGTAATTCTACAGTATGAAAAGTAAACTTGTTCAGTCCATCACAGTAACAATAAAAATATACAGCATCATTTTCATCAAGTTTGAATGTAAGATTAACATACCTTGTGAAATTCTGCTACCCAATATCAAAAACAATTCCCTTTAAATTTACTGCCTCAAATCTTCTCAAATCTAGACATAAATGAAATAAATAAATTTAATTAAATATTTCAATAAAATCAAACTAGATTCTTGAAAACCATACTAGAAATCATATTAGGTTGAAAATACATGGGGGATTGAGAAGCTAAAGGCATATGTAATATTCCTCGTTATTTAGTATGTCTTCCTCTTTTTTCCTAGAGAGAAAAACAAATAATGAGCATGAGAGCTTTTAATGGTCAACATTTTCAAACTAGCTTTAGAGTTGTTGGTCAAAACTTATGTTGGATTACAAAGCACAAGGTTGGAGGAAGACAAGAGGTATTTAGTAAAGTGCATTAGCTTACCAAGACAAGATCCTCATCGGTACCGAAGACTTTGGAAGCTTCTTCTAAAGACCCTGAAGAGACCTTTTTATGTAAAATCAACTACTCATCAATGCAAATATTATATGCTAGAGATAATTTACCAAAAAAAAAAAAGCAAACTTCACTATATTCATAGATGAACTAGGCCGTCATGTGATTCATCTTAAGCAAATTTAAATCATAACTAAATTTATTTTAAAAAACAAATTGATCTATCTAGTTACTCATGCATGTGATTCATCTTAAGCAAATTTAAATCATTTTTTAAAGATATATATATATATAAGAACCTAAAGTTAATAATTATATACAGATTATTTTTTAAATTTATATATACACTACTCTTCTTTAAATTACTTTCATTGTTTAATGAAAGTAATTTAAAGAAGAGTAGTGTATTTCATAAACATATATAATTGAATAAAAATTAAAAGTTGAACATTATAATCTAGTCTAGAATGTAAGGGTGAGAGTTTATTTACGTGGATTTTTTTTTTGGCCAATTACAAGGATAATAAAGATGATTGAAGTCCGCTAAATTCTGGTCATCTTGGCACTTTGAATGAGCATGACTCATGCCCGACTCACTTGAGTCCCTAAAGTTTGGTCAATTTATTTCACCTTATCATCTAACTTCACTGTTCTTGTTGGCATAAATCTCATGTATATAGAGTACTAAGATAGCACATAGTTGGCCATGTTAGAAAAATTTAACAAAAAAATTGCCTAAGTTTAATGGCAGAACTAAATTAAAAAAAAATTAAGGTACAACAACCCAAACTTGCTTTCGATAATTTACATAAATAACATCTGAACATTTCATTTTGAGCAGGGGAATAGAGCACACAGCAGGGTGAAGCAAGGAGATATTAAGGCAGAAGTTTAAGATACATAATTGCTTAGGATGTGTTAAGTATTTAGTGAGATATAGAATGAAATCATTTTAAGGGCATGAACTTACAGCTAGAAATTAGAAACCATACCACGATAATAAGAATAGCAAAAGCACGTTGCAGAGGAGGAAGAAGAAGAAGGGGAGGGCCGAAGGGGAGAACTGTAATTTGCTGAAGGAAGAGATTATGATCTCGGACGAAAGGGAGGGCTGGAGCGAACAGAGCTTGTGGATACAAAGAAAGATCCGTGGAGGAAGCCGTCGTGGAGGGAAGGCAAGGTCTGAAGATGGAGACTGAGTGACAGAGTTGAGGCCACAGACGGAGTAACAGATGTAGTGCATGGATCGAGGAAGGCAGAGATGGTGGCGAATGTACGACTGAGCGAGGCCGAGCAGCTGCGAATGTGTGAGTGTGATGCGCGACTGTGTGTAGCGAACTGAGTTTGAGAGTGAAATCGAAAAGAAATTAGGGATTTTGGGAATCTAAGACTTTTTTGAAGGCAATGTCGTGCAGTGATGCAAACATTCTGGAACGCTTTAATTAATAAAATGTGCCGGAAGGTCTTTCAGTCGGATGCGGAACTTTTAGGAACGCTTTCCTGTAAAATCGTTCCCGAAACGATTTTGCAGCACGTTTTATCCATAAACGTTCCAGAATCAGCGTTCCTGAAGAACAATTTTGTAGTAGTGTAAATCTTTCAGTTGAAATGGGGTAAGTTTAAGATATCGGATGCATATGTAAAAAAAAAAAACTATAATTATGTTCCTAGTTTGTATTTTTCAATTGTAATTATATTTATTGTGTATTTTATGAATTTTATTATTGATATATATATGTATTCTAAAAGTATCGTATCCTATAGTTTAAAAAAAAATGTATTAACATATTAAATATACATCATATCCGATATTCGTATTGTATCTATGCATCATAGGTCATGGACAACATCCATGGCTACCTCCTTTGAAACTCAAAACTAGTGTTAAGAAAATGGACTAAACCAGCTAATTCAACTAGAGAAACTCAAAGCTAGTGTTAAGAAAATGGACCAAACCAACTAATTCAACCAGAGGAACCAATCACTAGTTCAGTTCGGATGCACAGAACAAGAACTGTTTAAAAACCAGTGCAAAGAACAAGAACCGTTTAAAAACCATTGCAACCACCTAACCATTACAACTGGTAGACCGAAATAGAAAACCAAATAGCCAGTTCTCTTAAAAAAAAAACTTAAGACTTTGGGCTTAAGATACTCTTAAGAACCTCCCAATAATCAATATGTGGGCTTACATGGATACCACACGCACTCACAAATAAGTTCAACACCATACATAATGGTAAAACGTAGTCTTCCTTCCATTATATAGGCACAGCCTCACTTTCCTTTCTTTACCTCAGCGATGTGGGACTCCATCTTCACAAGTGAAGCTAGCTTAGCTAAACACAAGCCACATAGGACGCTATCATGATGGCCATTGTAGCATCGGATTCATTCAAAAGGATGTTAACACTTAATATGTGATGATCAATGAAGTATAATTGTGGTGTCTTTTTCTTTCATGATAATTGTGACATCTAATTTAACCAAAAATTAATCAAATATATTAAAACATTAGTTGAAATAACCATCCCTACACCAAAAATGGCTTTTTGAGTAGTATTTCTATACATACTCCAGCCTTAAACCACCACAGAATTAAAATAATATGAGACTAGCATCATTGCTCGAGCCTCAAAACAACCCAAAGAAAGCACAGAGCATCATCACACAAGGCATCCATTCATAAAACCACACATGGCATCCAGTCATAAAACCACACTTGACACAATACTATATATATATATCATGTGTTCTCTGATAACACATAGCATGATGAGTACTCGAATATCACATGCTCATCCATGGGAACACCCACCTCGATCACCGTATTGTTAGAGCTAGACCTCCTCTTTTTGAAAGAGTATCCACGGGGGGTGAGACAAACGTCCCAGTAACTAGGAGTAACTGTAAAGCAAGAAATTAGCTGTAAAAAGGTTTCACTTATTGATTTAAGAGTTTTGATGATTCCAAACTAACATCCAAGAGCTTGGATTGAAGATATCAAAGGAGATCAAAGTGTTTCATGTGAAGAATTTTTAAGTAATAGCTGTTAGATCTTCTGTAGGATATTTTGTTATGTTTTAATGAGGGTAAAAGATTTTGATTTGAAGAAAAGACGTTTTCAAACCTTGATTTTATGTTAAATCTTGACTTATTTGAAAAATACCCACAAACAGATGAAGTTTGAATGTTTAAACTGAACTATCATAGTGGAAATTCGAACTTTGCCTTTGGAAATTCGAATTTTGAGCTAAAACTAAATAAGTCTGAAGAGATGTCCCTCTGTCAGACAAATTTTGATTCTGCAAAATTTGAATTTTCATCTAAGTCTAAAAGAAGCCTTTTTGTGGCAGATAAACTTCGCCACTTCAAAATTCGAATTTCAGACAAAATATAATTTGGGAATACTAAAGAAATTCGTCTGAAATAATGCTGAAGTTCATCTGAAATCAAGAAGAAATTGAGTTTGAAAAATGCTCTCTGACAGACGAACTTTGGCTTTCCAACATTCGAATTTTCATATAAGTATGAAAGAAGCTTCTTTAAAACAGACGAACTTTGACTCTTCAAAATTCGAATTTCAGACAAAATACAACTTATGAAAATGGAAGAAATTCGTCTGAAACAATGTTAAAGTTCATTTGAGATCAAGAATAATTTAAGTTTCAAAACTGCTTTCTGTCAGACGAACTTTGAACATTAAAATTCGAATTTCAGAAGCCAAAGGTTGTGAGTCTGTTGGAATGAAATGTTGACATACGAATGACAGAGTTTTGTAACTTCGAATGTTGAGGTAAGTCTGAAAATATTCTCTCTGATAGACGAACTTCACTCTTGCAACATTCGAATTTCGAAGAAAGTAAAACACTATGCCTTTTTGAACGTACTAGGAACAGACGAATTTTGGGCTTCCAAAATTCGAATTTCGAGGGCACTGTAGAAAATTGAAAATGCTGTTCATACTTAACAGAAAAACTTTCTTCCTGAAAATTGGTATGTCACAACGAGAAAACATTTTACTAGTTTCAAAATTCGAAGTTCACTTCATGGACAGACGAACTTCGTATTTTTACGTTGGAAACTTTAACCTTCGGTTGCTCCGAAATTCGTCTGTTAACCAACCAAAATTCGAATTTCAGTATGTCAGAAGCATTAAATGCGGTTGGTTAACGGATAGTTTTTCAGGATAACCGTTGGATAACTTCCCCAACGGATAGATTTTGTCTCTAACGAATAGTTGAGAGCTAAATCTATAAATACAACATCATTTGAAGTTGTGGGTAACATATCAAACTTATAAATACCGAATTTCTGCCAAATCTTCTACTCAAAAGCTTTTACCCTCTCAACTTCAATATCTGTACTTTAACCTTCATATCTACTCTATTCAGGAGAGTTATATCTTTGTAAATAATCTACTCTTCATCTGGAAGATAGATTTACTTGTGAGGGGAAATCACAAGGGGATTGGGAAGCACATTGTAAAAGTTCTTAGAGAGATTGAGAAAGCTCCAGAAACGGAGCATACTTGTTGTACTGTGGCATTAGCAAGAAGCCCGTTGAATTCTTGCTGTATAGTGGAAAAATCTCAAGAGTTGTCTGGGGGACTGGACGTAGGTCAAGTGGATAGACCGAACCAGGATAAATTGCTGTGTCTTTATCTCCTCATCTTTATTTTTCGGATTGCTCTGTTTTATACGTTGCTTTCAATACACAGTGCTATCTTCACCCACTTCACTTTGTGCAGAAAAATTTCAATCTTCCCAATTCACCCCCCTCTTGGGAAGCCATCCTTGCTAACATCACTTGCATAGACACCACCAAAAAAGTACATAGTACTATATATATATAAAGACATGTATTCACACATATACAATATGTAATATGCAATATGAGAAATTTCACATCTTGCATTTCTCTATCATTCCCATGAATATAAGCTTAACTTAGTCCAAAAACTCGGTCTTTAGAAAACTCGTACTCAACTTGAACCTAAAATTGTAAAACTGTTTTGTGAAACTTGTTACCCACTTACGCAGCAATTTTCAAAAATTCATAAATAATTTCTAAAAAAATCATTTCTTAGTGGTTCAAATCTTTAAAAACAGCTTACATTCTTAATTTCGTGGAAAAATAATAAACTATATTTCCATAATGTGAAATAGTATAGTTTATTCTAGAAATTTTACTATTTAAAATTCACTCTAGTAAACTGTCCAGTCTCGCAGTCTCAACTTCAATGTGTCATTTATTCTCACATATAGAGCCAAAACATTCAAACTTTATATCATCAGAAAGCTCTACCTGTCTAGTTTTAAAATATATAAACTTTTCATAGTGATACAATCGCTATTGAATTGGGGTTTGTTCAAAACATTAGTATATCAAATTGCTTCTAAATTTGTACCATTTTACAAAATCATCCATTTCTATTATTGTATAAATTTAATATACATTCATATTGTACCAAATGGAAGTTAACACGTAAAGATAAGAAACATAGCCCACTAAATTTTTGGGCAATTGTATGAATTTATACAAGAACTTAAAATATGAGCAGTTATATCAATATAGAAAATGTTCCTAGTACAACATTTCTTTAATTAAACAGTTTCTAGACCAACTTTTCCTATGTTATTCTTCCTAATCACACTCATGCTCTTGGGAAAGATTGTTCCTAGCATTTGGAATCTTGGAGGGTGAGATTGGGTATCTCAATAGCAACATTGTATATACAATCATATCATTACATCAACTTTAAAATCATTGGAAATGTTTCATAATCTTTGCAAAATAATCACATAAAATCCATGTTGCTTTTCAAATTATTGGTATAACTTCATCATAACATAAATAAAATATCCATAGTAAATGTTTAAAATAGCTAATCATTCATGGAAACATATAACATTTAAAATGGAAATTTTGTAATAACATAAGAGTAGTACAAGTTACTACCTCAGGGTTTTAACCTATCTTTGCTTTAACCTATATCCCCTTGCCTAGCTTTGCCTTGATTCTTTGCTTCAATTTCTTCCTCCCTCTTAAAGCTTTCCCTTCTTTTTTTTTTTTCCTTCTCTTCTCTTTTCTTTCTTTTTCTTTTTCTCTCTTCCTTCCTCTCTCTCTCTCTTCCTCTCTTCCTCACGTTGATTGTGAGGATTGAATGGGGAGGAAGGCCTTATATGGGCCTTTTAAAAACTTGGCCACCAAATAGCTTCTTCTTGCCACCCAAGTTGCTTATCTTGTCTTCCAAGTTGCTTCTCCTTCTTGTCCAAGCTTCTATTATGACATCACCTCTTATGACATCATATTTGGACCATTTTATGACATCATCCGGTCTAATTATAACATCATAAATGGCACACTAAAATTCCATTTTCGCCCTTACATTTTTTGCCAAGGGAGAAACTAGAGAGAGACATTTTTTTCTTTCTCGAAATATCCTTTAGACAAGTTGAGAGAGAATTTAGAGAGAAAAATTTCCTTTTTAAAAGAATCAAGGAAACTTAATTAAAGACCTAATTATTCATTTGCCTCATTACTTCCCTATGCATAATAATTAGGATGTTATATTTCTCTCCCCCTAAAATAAATTTCGTCCTCAAAATTTAAACCACATACCTTAGTCAAATAACTCTGGATATGTCACACCTTAACCTTATGAACCATTTACTATTTATCCTGAGTGGTTTAGATTCCAATTAGATGCATTTGGAAGCAAATTTGGAACAAATTTGAAAATTCCAAAAATTTACCAAAAGTCACTATTTATTTGGTAAATATAAAAATTTGGCTAAACTTTAAAAAATCATAACTAATTCTAAAAAAATCGTTTAAGGGTGCTTCAAATTGCTAAATTCATCTCTTAAAATAATTTATGAGGGAAAAATATCAATTTGGAATTTTATTAGGCAGATTGCTATAGTAAATTTCGTAAGTTTACTTGTAATTTTACCCTAATTTTTCCAAATTTCATTCCCTAAAATTCCATAATACCATACTTTCAATAGTAGTTACATAACACATGTAAAATTTATCCAAAATAGACTTTTATTCATCATCTAGGAGTCACACATAATTTACATAATTGTAACATAAAATGTCATTCTACTTGATGTTACATAAGCACCCAAAATATCCTTTCTATTTCTAAATATTTCTTCATAGATCCTCCTTTATCTCCTTGCTTTTCACATGATTTGAACCTAATCATGGTTAGATATTTGGTGGGGTGAGATTTAAGAAAATCCTAATAGCATCATAATCTCATTCTTAGCATAATATTTAAAAATAGTTGCAAGAAACATAATTTCATTTTGACATGGTAACATTTAGGATCAAAAGGCATCTTTTAGCATGTTCATTATGTTCTTCACATGTTCATGCAAAATTCATTGCATATTCATCATTCTTTCACCATTTTGATCCAACATCATCATCATATTCATAACATAAATATGTTTTCTACCTACCAATAATAGAAATACAAGATCTAAACAACCATTTAGAAATAAAATATAAACAAGGGAAAAGATATTACCTTAAACTTGTAAATTTTCCTTTCCTCTTCTCCTCCTTCTCTCTATAACTCACTCTCTCACTAATATATGATGGATTTTCCTTTTTGGCATGAAGAATGGAGCGGAGAAAGAGCCTATTTATAGAAAACAAGAAGCAACTCCATCCATTAGATTAACTTTTGATCCAAAGGCCAAAATTGCACTACATTACCTCTTTTCTCCACCATACACCTAATTTCTTTACATAATTGTTATCTAATTAATTTTCCCTTTCTTGTCATTAATTTGGATGCCACTTTTATCTCCAAATAAGGTAAATATTGCATCATTATGCTTACATAAGTTTACTTCATCTAAACTTCTAATTTTGACACCTAATCTTTGAAATAGTATCATGCATGGTAGCTAACTCTTCTCCACTCCTTTTTCTTCTTATTTGCACGAAATTTTGAGTCCAAATTCATCCCAAGATGATGCCTTTAATTATTTGGGCTTAAACCATTTAATTCTAGGCCCAATTTCAACATAAACCGGGTTTTCAGGCTCTGATTATGTAAATTTTGTCTGGTAAAATTTTTTATGCATAAATATATTTAAAATATGAATTTCAAACTCATTATGACCTTAATTAATCATTTAAGACTATATAATTTATTTTAGAAGATATTTTACCTTATTGGGCTCTAACTGAAAATACCGATAAAATTAGTTCTGGTTAGTTTTTCCTGTAACCTCTTTGCATAGAGGATTATTATAAACCTTCTAATATTATTTGGGACTTATTCTTGATTATTTCATAGTCTACTAGGTCATCTATTATTTAATTAGTTTGAAAATCAGGTGAATTGGGCTTATTGGGCCTTTTATCATTTCTTGACCTAGTTTGAACTATTCTTGTCAATAATACTTTTGGACTTTCCAAAAATCATCCTTGGCCTATTAGGGTTTTCTACACCTCTATTGGGTCTCCATGAATAGTACTCTTGGTCCATTAAGAAACTGGTGCAGTCTTACTAGGCCCGCATTCCGATTTTGACCCAATATTCATAGACCAATTCTATGGCCATTTAAACTTATAGAAAAATCCATTATCTCTTCTTATGCCATAATATATTTGAGTTTCCTAATCTAGACTTATTTTCTAATTCTTATTAATTTACCGATTATGAAACTTTGGATCAACTTTCAGCCTAATATATCTATTTTCTGATTTTGCTTATTAGAGTATAATTTCTTACGATAATTTTCCTGAATCATCTCCTATAATCAGTCTTTGTAAATACAGGATAAGTAACTTGTTTGAGAAAATGACATCTACGTCCCCTTTTTTGTCTTTTTGCTAATAATTAATATTTCCAATTATGCCATCCAACTTTCTTTACAATTTGGTCCCTGATCATCCTTTACAATTTAGTCCTTGGTTTGATTTTCATAAGATATTTAACCTCTTTTAATTCTAATTATGTAGTAATTCTCTAAACTAGAATTGAAACAAAATTATAGAAATTTAGATGTTACAGGATACTTTTTCCTCATACTTTCTTCCAGTTCCCGCTTGCTTCTTCTTTGGATAAATCCTTCTAGATCACCTTCACTAGAGGAATAGCCTTGTTCCTCAAGTGTTTAACCCCAAAATCAACAATCTTATCAAGTTTTACCTTAAAAGATTGATTGTCTCGTAATTCAAGACATTCATGCTCTATAATATGCTAAGAATCTTGTTGATTCTTCTTTAACTGGGAGACATAGAATACATCATGTATTTGACTAAGATTCAGGGGTAGGGCTAACTTATATGCTACTGGTCCTACTTTAGCCAGTATCTTCCTACATACTCAAGATTAAGCTTCTTTATTTTTATTGATTGACCAACTCATGTCATTGGAGATACCTTTAGAAATACATGATCGTTGAGCTCAAATTCTAACGCCTTCTCCTTTTATCGACATAATTTTTTTGCCTACTTTGGGAAATGATGGGCTTCTGCTAATACCTGTTCTCTTAACTTAGCTATTAAAGGAACATATACTTTGTTCCTAAATTATAACGTTCCATCATCAGACATATTAAAATTTCTTGCTTATTCATTCTTTCATTGACCTCTTGCACGAACTTATCATCTTACTGAGCCTCTTTCAATTCTTTTTGGAAATCATTTCCCATTCTAGTTTCATGCAACCGGAGAGACAACTCTAGGCCTCAAAAATCTTCCATTAACTTTCTTTTATTCGTCATCATACAAGCAACATGAATAGCTTTTCTGCTTAAGGCATCGGCCACAACATTGCCTTTCCTAGATGGTATCTTATGGAATGTTTATAATCATTCAACAATTCCAACCATCACCTTTGCTTTGCATTCAATTCCTTTTGATTAGTTAAATACTTTAAACTTTTGTCGTCATTGTAAATCTCTACGATAGAACCATAAAGATAATACCTCCATATTTTTATGGCATGCATGATAGCCGCAAGTTCTAAATCATGCATGGGATAGTTTTCTTCATCAAGCTCTAACTGTCAAGAAGCATAGGCTACTACTCTGCCTTCCTACATTAACACACAACCCAATCCATGCTTACTGACATCACTGTAAACCACATATGGTTTCTTAGGATTAGGTAGGATCAACACAGGGGAAGAAGTTAACCTAAGTTTTAAATTTTGAAAACTATGTTCATAATTATTATCCCACACAAAAGGTTTTTCTTTTCTAGTAAGTCTCGTAAGCAGTAGGGCAGTTTGAGAGAAATCCTAAATGAACCTTCTGTAATATCCCGCTAAGCCCAGAAAACTTCTTACTTCAGTTACAATTTTGGGTCATTTCCATTCTAGGACTGCATTTACTTTATTGGGATTTATTGCGACCCCGTCTTGTGTTATAACATGCCCTAGAAACCAAACTTCCGTGAGTGAAAACTCCCACTTACGAAGTTTAGTGTATAACTTTCTTTCCTTTAGAATAGTCAGGATAATTCTTAAATGCCTTTCGTGCCCCTTTAAAGTTTTGGAGTACACTAAAACATCATCTATAGAGACCACAACGAATTGATCTAAATATGGCTGAAAAATTCTATTCATGTAATCCATGAAGAATGCCGGTGCATTAGTAACACCAAACGACATCACTTGAAACTCATAATGTCTATATCTAGTTTGGAAAGTAGTCTTTGGAGCATCCTCTACTTTTACCTGTAACTAGTGATACCCAAATCTTAAATCAATCTTGGAGAACACCCTTGCTCCAACTAGCTGATCTAAAAGATCATCTACCCTGGGCAACGGGTACTTATTTCTTCTTGTTACTTTATTTAACTCTATGTAATCTATACAGAGTTGGAGCCTTCATCCTTCTTTTTTACAAATAATACAGGAGCACCCCGGGGAGATATACTTAGTTGATGAATTTATTTTCTAGTAGCTTCTCTATCTGTCTCTTTAATTCTGCCAATTCATTTAGAGCCATCCTATATAGTGCCTTTGATATAAGTTCTACTCCTAGCACAAGGTTTATTCTGAATTCGACCTCTCTTTTCGATGGCAATCCATTAAGATCCTTTGGAAAAACCTTAGGAAATTCCTTTACCATTAGAATATCATAAACCTCTTCTTCCAGATCTATACTAACTGAGAAGAATATTAAGTATCCTTGACTTCCTCTTTCTAAACATTTTTCAACTTGATTGGTTGTCATAAAACTAAGCTTAGCCTCAAAGGATGGGGTTACTTTTGGGATTACTTCTGGTAAAATCAAGGACTTATTCCTACAGTCTAATGGAATGTCATTTGTGTAATATCCCTAAAATATTATATAACTAAAATACATAAGAAATTTGCAAAAATGGGCAGACACTATTTTACATGAAATAGGGTAAACCGGTCATTTTTCCTGATTGGACGGAAAAATGAGAAATTATATTTTGGCTCCTATGAATTATGGAAATGACAATTTTGTCCCCAAGTATAAGAATTCACGTGGGGAAGAGAAGTCAAATATTTTGGCAAAAATTACACCTAATGACCCGAAAGTTTAAAAAATTATAAATTTATCTCGGGTCAAGGACATTTTTGTAAATATGAAAAATTATAGTCAAAATGAAGCTCTCAATGAGTTAAGACCAATGGCATATAGCATGGAATTTATTAAGATCACAATAATATTTCTTAGGTAACTATGATTTAATATTAATGTCTTACCCAATAAAAGTCAATCTGGATTGCAGGAAAATGCAGTATTCATTCAAGAAAAATATGTGGACCTTATATTTGGACCAATTGGGATAAGGATATTGTGGTAATTTTATATCCCAATATAGTTAAAATGAGTGTCCCAATAATAGTAAAATATACTGCTAAAGTAACTTTAATTGTCCAGACCGATTCAGGATATATCTGGATAAGTAAATATATGAAATTTTTGGACCAAAATACTCCCTATTTCGTGGCCAACAAGCTGCACATGATAGAATTATATTATTCAATTAATTATGTCATTTTCCAAGGAAAATTCAAGAAGATTTGGTGGTAAATTTTGATTGGTCACAAAGTTTTATAAATGCTCCCTCCTTGGCTCATGTTGTGCAACATATTTGGGCAAGAAAAGGAGAGGAGAAGCTGCAGCAAGGTGATGGAGAAAGGAAGGCAATGTGAAGGAGATGAAAAGTGATGGAAAATAAGAAGAAAAATTCCAAGAAAATAGGTAAGTGTTTCTCTTGCAACACTTAAGTGTTCTTTCCTAGTTTCTTGGTAGTTTGAGCTAGTTTCTTTGAAATTTCTCCTCCTTCACTTGCTGTCCAATCTTGGCCTAAGAATGATGATAAGAGGGAAGGAGTTTTTAAGCCATCAATTTACAAGAAAGCATGAGATTTTTCAAGAAAAGTAAACTAGGTGTGTTTTAAAGCAAGTTTTTGTGAAAAACCAATTTCTTCCTCTTAAGAGCAGATTTTGATCAGACTAATAAGGTGGAAAGGAGCTGGATTTTCATGTATTTGATGGCAAAAATGAGTTCCCCATGATAAAAAACCTTAAAGACAAGCATTGGCTCAAAGATTAGGCTTTAGATAAAGAAATTGAATCTTTAGGATTTTAAATGAGACTTTATGAAGTAGCTACTTGTTCTAGTTGATTGAGAAAGTGTTTAATGATATTAAGGGACTTGAGGAAGTCTAAGGAGGTAGTGGAAGCATTAGATTTAAGAGGAAGAGCCAAAGGAATACTTCAAGGTAGCTAAGTTTCATATTTTTGCTTTATGTTCTTTCATTGTCTTTCTATGATTAAATTGTGTTTCCATATTGCAATTATGATTTCTTTGATTGGTCTTGGCTGTAAAATGAGGGGTTTTATTCCCTGAGATGTCCATTTTCTAAGCCGTTATGCTACCAAATTTTTTATGACCAATGTGGTAATTTATTGTTTAAATATGATTGATATGATTCAATGTGATCAAATGTGATTTATTTGACATGATTGACATAATTGCATGAAATGTAACTTGCTACTGAGATTGCCCCCAATCTCATCCCCTCAAGTATCCCCAATGATAGGCATAGGTGATGGCAAAGGAGTCCAAAGAAAAGATCAAGGAGCCAAAGAGAATGAAAGAGAGAATGATGCTTGATGATAATTTCGAGCTATGATTTTATATTTTGAAATAATGTATAAAAATTATGTATATGCATATGGATCTGCATCCTTGTACTATTATGTTCTTATGAGCATTATAAGATGATTAGCATAGATTTGAAACATGGATTGATCATGTGAACATGTTATAAGGCCTATTTTCCATGATTACCTTGTAAATAGCTTATTTTGTAGCATTGAAAGTAAAGTCAACACTATTTGATTGAAACAGAGAAATTAAGTCAAGTGTTATATATTCTATGAAACTAGAGAGAACAAGCTTTCCAATGAGCTAAAGAACACATAATTTGAATATATGTACGATTTATAGTGTAATTTTAAAATTCAGGATCAAAACTGGACAGTGATGTGAAGGCTGCGAATTTTACTGAATATATTACTTCTCTTTGAAAAGTGATATAAAATCGTACAGAGTTTCAAAAATTTAGTGGCTTACATTTATGAAAATATTTATCTTTTGAGATTAATATACCACTAGTTTGGGTTCAATTGGAGCTGTACAATGAGAGATATATAAGTTTTTCCAAGACTGTTCCAGAAAAAGTATTGTTCTGATCCCTAGTGATTCAAATTGATGTTGTGTCCTGTCTAGACTAAATAAATGTATAAGAAAAATATGAAGGTAATAGACATATATATCTTTCCAATGGCATATAGAATACATGATTTGGCTCAGTATAGAGTTAGATGTGAATTTTTAAAGTTACGAGCAAAATCCTGAAAAAGAGAGAAATGACCGTTTGGATAGTATAAGTTTGAGTAATAAACTGAATGAATTGTTCGGGTTAAAGGAAATTTTCATATTTTTATCTTGTATATCATGTTTCTAGCTTCATTTAAAGACTTGAACCACATTGATACGATTTTTCTGGATTAAGTTATGATTTTTCAAAGTTCGTCCAGAAAACTTGAGAACCAAATGAATAGTACCACATTTTTTTTATTTAAATATTTTGCTTCTATTAATAGTTCAAGCTCTTAATATGAGCTAATTGAACATTGTATATACTATAATATATGGAAAAATATAGATAAAAGTAAGATGTTACAATTTGCAGACAGCTAGTTCATTCCTATAGTTATGTCAATGTCTGGGAAAGGCATGCATATTAAATTTAGTATGGTACTACATTTCTTATACTGGACCATGCAACAAACATTAGAGGTTATGGCCTTATTCCCCGTAGGAGTTGACACAAGTAATCATAAGGTAACTTAGTTATTACCAGACCCATTCTTTTGGCACAATCATAAGATATAAAAGAATGGCTTGCATTTGAATCAAATAAAGCCTTTACTAGACAACTATTTGCTTCAATCATACCTTCAATAAGATTAGGCTACTTATGAGCCTCTTGCTGGGTAAGAGCAAACACTCTTCCCTGTGCCTGCGGTTTGTGATTAGCCACCTCCATCATACAATCTCTAGCATAGTATCCAAGCTTCATACACTTAAAACATACATTCTGTCCTAGTAGACATAGTATTCCTTGATGCACCTTTCCACATTGATCACATACTGGGGCTATTGCATTCCTTTGCGTATTTTGTTCTCTTTGTTCCTCATTCTTGTCATGTTGTTTAAACTTCTTGTCATTAGACCATGGCTTCTTTCTTTTCTTATAACTCGTATCTCCTTCCTCAGCAGCCTTCTTATTTTCTACCGGAGGAGTTGGTACCATCTTCTAATGATTCAAACTATTCTCCGTAACTCTGCTTACTTCAACCAATGCATTAAAAGTCCAAATCTTCACAAGGATAACTCTTTCTTTACTCATTGGTTTTAGTCTTCTTTCTAACTTCTCCATTTTCCATCATTCATCATCATGTTACTGGAGGTACGTATAATATCAAGACAATTGTATATATCTTGCTATATACTCATCTACTGATTCATCATCAGCTTCCCAGATCATAATTGTCTTGCCTCTTGCCGTGCAGGTTCATACTGGTCTCCTTGCGGTTGTTGCAATGCAGGCGGAGGGCTTTCCATTCTAACTTTCTCTTGCTGCCCTTGAGCATTTACCTTCTCTTGTAATTGCTCTATCATTCTTTGTTGTTGATCCAACCTTTCAAGGACCACTTGCAATCTGCTTTAGGGGTTGTTCTAGATGTCTTAGTATGAGTCATTCTATCATCACCTTTTGAAGTTGCCATTGTAGAAATCTTCCTCGTCTTAACCATGCTTATCTATACATTCAACATTGGCAAACATCAATATCATAACTTAACACTCATACTTCAACATATAGAAATAACGACTTTCATTGTTCATCATAAACTTTCTTACTTAACATCCCCTAGCATCATTCTTCCTTAACATCAGTCCATTTCTTACTCCTTACTAATCACTTGCTTCCATTATTGGAAAACTTGCCATTAAGCTAGCATTTACTTCATATATGTAGGATACTTGTCTTCTATGATCATTACATGGTCCTTTATATTCCATAATCAAGCTCCTTGATTACTTATCTAATCAGTGGCTTAGCATATGAGAAAGTATCAGGTGAACTTTCATATTAGTTGCTGATTAATGAAGTTTTATCATTTCAAAATCATTTTAAATTTATCTTAGATCATCATCTTTCAAAGTTTCATAAATTTAGGGCTCAGTAACATTTTCTTTCTCATTTCATTCTTTTTGGAGGTCTACTACAACCTTACACTTAGCCTACTATGACCATGAGATCTACAATGATCTCTGAGCCTTACTAGGATCTTCTACAACACTCGGAATTTACTGCAATCCCGCTTTGCCAAAAGGATCTGCTACGATCCACTTTGAAAGATTTCATGACCTAAGGAAAACAAGTTGGTAAAACATTCTCTCAAGTTCAACAACCACCTCAATCTATTTTCAAGATTAATCTGTTATGCCACTAGTGTATTCTAATTCCACACTTCACCTTCTAATAAGCGAAACTAGTAGCTATTATTACAAAATTAAACATTTTCTAACTTTCGAGAAGTTCCAGACTATCTTATAGCTAAACCTTCTGCTTTGATATCATAAAAATGTCACATCTTGCATTCCTCTATCTTTCCCATGAATATAATCTTAACTTAGTCCAAAAACTTGGTCTTTAGAAAACTCATACTCAACTTGAACCTAAAACTGTAAAATTGTTTCATTATGCTTTTTGCCCACTTGCGCAACAATTTTGAAAAATTCATAACTAATTCCTCAAAAATCATTTCTCAGTGGTTCAAGTCTCTACAAATGGCTTATATTTTGAATTTCGTGGGAAAAATAAGAAACTATATTTCCATGGTGTGAAATAGTATAGTTTATTCTAAAAAAACATACTATCTAAAATTCACTCCAGTAAACTATCCAGTTTCACAGTCTCAATTTTGATGTGTTATTTCATCTCATATGCAAATCCAAAATATTCAAACTTTATATTATAAGAAAGCTATTCCGTCTAGTTTCAAAAAACTTTTCATGGTGATACTATCACTATTGAATTGGGGGTTTGTTCAAAGCACTAATATACCAGATTGCTTCAAAATTTGTACCATTTTCCAAAATCATCCATTTCTATTATTGTATTATACCAAATGGAAGTTAACACGTAAAGGTACACAAAAACATAGCCCACTAAATTTTTGGGCAACTGTATGAATTTATACAAGAACTTAAAGTAAAAGCAGTTACATCAATATAGAAAATGTTTCTAGTATAACATTTCTTTAATTAAACAATTTCTAGACCAACTTTTCTTCTGTTATTCTTCTTGATTCACACTCCTGCTCTTGGGAAAGATTGTTCCAAGCATTTGGAATCTTAGGGGGCGAGATTGGACATCTCAATAGCAACATTATACATATAGTCGTATCATTACATCAACTTTAAAAATAATGGAAACATTTCATAATCTTTGCAAAATAATCACATAAAATCTATCTTACTTTTCAAATTATTCGCATAACTACATCATTACATAAATAGAATATCCATTGTAAACATTTAAAATAGCTAATCATTCATGGAAACATATAACATTTAACATGGAAATTTTGCAAAATAATAAGAGTAGTACAAGTTACTACCTCAGGGCTTTAACCTTTCTTTACTTTAATCTCTATTCCCTTGCCTAGCTTTACCTTCATTCCTTGCTTCAATTTCTTTCTTCCTCTTAAAGCTTTCCCTTCCTTCTTTTCTTTTCCTTGCCTTCTCTTTTCTTTTTCTTTTTCTCTCTTCCTTCCTCTCTCTCTCATGTTGATTGTGAGGATTGAATGGGGAGGAAGGCCTTATATAGGCCTTTGAAAAATTTGGCGACCAAGTAGCTTCTTCTAGCCACCCAAGTTTCTTATCTTGTCTTCCAAGTTCCTTTTCCTTCTTCTCCAAGCTTCTATTATGACATTACCTCTTATGACATCATATTTGGACCATTTTATGACATCATCCAGTCTAATTATGACATCATAAATGACACAGTAAAATTCCATTTTCACCGTTACATTTTTGGCCAAGAGAGAAACTAGAGAGAGACACATTTTTTTCTTAAAACATCCCTTAGTCATGTTGAAAGAGAATTTAGAAAGAAAATTTCCTTCTTGAAAGTGTCAAGGAAACTTAATTAAAGACCTAGTCATTCATTTACCTTATTATATCCCTATGCATAATAATTGAGATGTTACAAGAAATATCATGCACATGATATGCAAAACCCATATCAATCATGGCAGGAATTATGGTCTACTATGTAACATCCCTAAAAAGTTAGAATATATAGAAATGTAGAAGAAATTCACAAAAATATACAGACACTGTTTTGTATGAAATATGGTAAAGAGGTCATTCTTCCCAGTCAGACAAAAATGAGAAATTATGTTTTTGCCTTAAGAAATTATGAAAATTATACTTATGTCCCAAAGCATAAAAAATTTCATGGGAAAGAAGGTATAAAAGTTAATGGGGAAATTACAGCTAATAAACAAAAAAATTAAAAGTTAAAATTTTGCCCCAAATCAGGGGTATTTTTGCAAATATGAAAAATTATAATCAAATCGAAGCTTTTAAAAAGACAAGTCTAATGGTATATGACACTGAGGGTTACTAATTGAAAATAAAAAACTAATCAATGCCGAATGTTAAAAAGTAGCTTTATACTGATAAAGCTGCTTTTTGATCTACAAAACCTAAAAAGGTAAAACGAAAAGTAGTTGGACACCACAAACGGAGGTCTTAGGAGACAGGATAATAAAGTAATTCTAAAAACAAGTTTACTTCAATCCTATACTCATAAAGTGATTTTACTCTACAAAAGGTAACTTTACCGGTTTGAGTATAAAGTAACCAATACACGATATTACTGGAGTATTTTGGAGATAATATCCCCTCAAGTTGGTATCACTTGGTAGCTTACAAGCTATCAAATGGAAGCCTTAGTGATTAAGTAAACTTAAGGGCTAAGTCTTGATTAAATTAATTAAGGTGTTTAGCAAAAAGTAATCTTAATTTGTGGCTTATATATCCCTCATCTCATTACATGTTCGGACACTTTGGAAGAGGTAGAAAAGCTGCAACTAGGAGGAAAAGGAAGGAAGGTAATGTGAAGGAGGAAGTAAAAAATAGAAGAAAATGGGAAGAAAATCAAGGAAAATTGGTAAGCAACCTAACTTATGATCTTGATGAGTTCTAGCTTATTTTCTTACTGGTTTGGTTGGTTTGCTTGCAATTTTCTCTTCTCCTCTCATTGCCTAATCTCGTCCTAAGCATGATTTAAGGGAGGGAAGTTGTTTTTTAACCATGAAATGATGATTAAGTATGAATTTTTGCAAGAGGAAGCAAATTAGGTGTGTTTTAGAGCATGTTTGTGAAAAACCTACTCTTCCACCTGGGGTTCAAATTTTGGCCAGATCAAAAGTAGTTCTTGAAGTGGAAATTTCATTGTTTTCATGCCAAAAATGGCCAAAAACCTTAGGAACAAGTATATGATTCATGATATAAGCTAAAGTAACCAAAGTGGATTTTCAAGGGTTTATAAGGTTTTATATGAACTCTATGCCTCATGCTATGAAATCAGTAGCTTGAGCCATTGCTTATTGATGCGTAGAGACTTGAGGAATCCTAGGGAAGTTAATGGAAGCATTGGATCCAAGAGGAAGAGCCAAAGAAATGCTTCAAGATAGCTAAGTTTCATTTTTTATACTTTATATTCTTTCATTGTGTTTATATGATGAAATTATGTTGCCATATTGTGATTATATGTCCTTTGATTGGTTTTGGATGTAAAATGAGTGGTTTTATTCCTCAAGATATTCATTTTTTGAGCCGTTATGTTGCTAAAATTTTGTATGACCAATGTGGCAATTTATTGTTTAAATGTGGTTGATGTGATTAAATGTGATCAAATATGAGTTTATTTGACATTATTGACATAATTGCATGAAGTGTAACTTACTACTAAGATTGTCCTAATCTCATCCCCTTAAGTATCCCAAATGACTAGGCATAAGTGATGGCAATGAAGATCAAGGAGCCAAAAAGAATAAAGGAGAGAATAATGCTTGAATCAAGAGTTCAATCTATGAATGTGCATTTTCAAGAATTTTATGTAATATTGTATCAAGATTTGTATCCCTGTAATCATGTTCTTATATGTTTCTTATAATGTTATGAATGTGATTTGGACAACTATGAAGCATGTATATAGTGTAAAGTAATGGTTTTGAAGCTTCAAAGGCAAAGTTGTCCAAAATGTCCAATTATGAAAGAAATAAGGGTATTCTATTTGAAACTAAGCACCTTGTATAATTCTTAAATATTCTATGAAAGTACACAGAGTAGTCTTTCCAACAAGTAAAAGAATACCTGAATTGGGCATGTGTACAATTTATAGTATATTTTTGAAGTTAAGAGCCAAAGCTGGACAGTGTTGTGAAAACTATGATTTTTACTGTAAGTATTACTTTTTTTGAAAAGTAATATAAAATCATACATAACTTCAAAAATTCAATTGTTCACATTATATGATGCTAGTTTGAGTTCAATTGGAGTTGTACAATGAGAGATATGCAAGTTTTCCCAAGACTATTCTAGTAAAGGTGATGTTCTAACCCTTAGTGATGCAAATATGGCTGTAAAATAAACATTAGATATTTCCAATGGCATAAAGAATGTATTATTTGGCTCAGTATAGAATTAAATATGAATTTTTAAATTTTAAACCAAAATCCTGAAACATTATTATTGACCATTTATACAGTTAAAGTTTGAGCAATAAACTATACAAATTGGTGTAATAAAATTCAAGTTTCTTATTTTTCCCTTGTAAACCATGTTTTTAGATATTTTTAAAGAATTGAATCACATTGATATGATTTTTTTGGAATTAGTTATAATTCTTGAAATTTCAGCTAAAAAAAATTGGGTACCAAATGAATAGTACCACTTTTTTTTTTAATTTTTCTATTTTGGGCTCTATGATGATTCAAGCCCTTAATATGATCCAATTGGACAATAAATATGCTATAGTACATGGGAAAGTATATATGACAGTAAGGTGTTATATAGTTATTTTCACAAAGTAACTTTGATAAGCATACCCCTTCCAACAACCGGTGAAGGCCGATTACGGGGCACTACTAAACTTACTACCATTAGTCATAATCTGGCCAAAGATCATTCCACTAATGAGTAGACCATGATTCCCATTCTCTTGGACTACCTGGCTTAGTGGTGATTTAGGGAAGGCATATCCCCAATCCACTGCCACCTAGCTCTCCTAGCCAAAAGAAGAGGATTTAGTGGCAATGATATATCCATCAAACTCACCACCTAGACATGAGGCCTTGCAAGTCCCACTAGTGGATCAATATATCATGTGGTATCCTCATACCATAAATCATCATCATCACCCAATCAACGATGCCCCAATATGCATAATGTGGTGATAATGCATGAATGTCATGCTAACATGTCAATGCTATATACAATCATTTTCATCATGGTCATCATGCCAGCATGCTATCATATGGGGATGCACAATATCACAAAGTATGTCAATATAAGGCAGGATCTAATACATGCATATATGGCTAATTCCATTCTCATCATTATTAACACTGTTATCACCATCATCAATACTACGCACATACTAATACTAAGAGTATAGTATTCATGGATTAAACCTGTGTATTCATGTTTATGTAAACATATGTATATATGAATACAAAATACTACTTTCATTTCTTTATCGTACTTTTCAAAGAAAGGGGTTTTCAAGAAAACTTATGGTTTCCTACCATGATATAAAAAGCATATGATAGGAAAATGTTCAAACGTATAGGATAAATAAAATTATTCCCTGATTATCTCAAGTTGCTAAATACCCACAACACCTCGGTAGGCTAAAGGATCACCAATGATGAATTTTCTGCTTCTAAATAACTTCTCAAAATCCATATACCTCATCAAAACATGCATGCAATATATACAATTACCAAACACAAATATTAAGACCAAACACATGCTCTGGTAGGACTTAAAACGTCATCTCAAGCATAAATCCCATAATACCAAGATTCTCTTACCAATCTATACCACAGAACATCCCAATAAACACATACAATTAATTTAAATCCCTTCCAATTTTGTGCACCATCAAGAATACCAAAATCAAAAGTTAGGGTTTGGGAAAACAACCATATAAATACCTAAAATCCATGACCTAAGGCTTAAACATACTCAATAACACATCATTGAAGCATTTACACATAAATTAATTGATGAAATTCCATTCCAAATGAAATCCCAACTACTAACACCAAAACCACCATAGATTTTTCAAAAAAAAAGAAAGGAGAAAGGTGAGGATCATCATACCTACAATATCAGAACATTCTAAACCCAAGAATGAAACCCTTTGGACTACATTTTTCAAGCCCTAGCAGAAACACTAAATACTCCTCTATTTTCTCTCTTTTATAGAACTGATTCGTGTTATATAAAAATAGCGTTTGCGACATGGCGTTGCGGTGCTAGCGCTCTCTGTTTCAAAATGACACTGGCCCAAATTTGGTTTCCCCACTACGACATGAAAGAAGCATGCTGCGGTGTGGAAGACTAATTTTTTTTCTCTTTATTGTCTCTTCTCTTCTCTTCCTCTAGCCTCAGCCCCTCCAAACCTATACAATTCAAAAGATATACCTCATTAACTCAGGGCTAAGTATGGGACAATATTTTAAGTGTCATTATAATTGCTGTTGTGATTAGTTCATATTTGTTGTAATTTGCTACTTTTTATATGAAGAGAACGCTTAAGGCTTTGGATCACTACAAATACCTTGCTTGGGAATATCATGCAGCTAAAGCTGTGGCACTTATTAATAGTTTCACTTGACTCAAGGATCTTCGATAAGGAAGTGTCCCAAGTGATCATGCAGGATATGATGACTTTCCTTGATGGTTGTTCAAAAACAACCGCAAAGGAAAATTCACTTTTATTTATGGTTGATACACACAACCGCCAAGGAAAATGTTACTCAAACAAATTAGTAATCATAATTAATTACTTCCCTTTGAGGTTGTAACGAACAACTACAAAGAAATTTTCCTCAGTGTTGAATTCCTTTGTGGTTATGAACTGTAAAATAATGCCAATTTTAACTACCAATGAAGCTCTTTTTCGGCATAGTGCATTTTTTTCTTTTCCTTCAACTAATGTCATTGAGAAAAATACCCCTATTTGGGTTGACAATGTTAGGTTTAATATAATATAAATTTTAATGATAACAAATGTAGAGTAATAAAAAACAAATGCATCATTTTTGTCTAACATACATTTTGTTCCTAAAAGAAGTAAAATGTGCATTAGCATGTGTTTAATTGTGTTTATAATACATATATCATACTATGTACTAATATATCTACTGTACTTTTATATTTTACAATACAAGTTGGATATATAAATTTGGCTGATTACTTGGTTTCATAAGTGTAATACAGTAAATGTATAATTATTCAAAAAGGAAGAGTGAGCATTAGAATAAAGAAAGGAAAATCAATATCATGTCTTAAAAGAAGAGGAAGAGAAAGGACGCTCCAAGAATTGAAGATCAGAAAGGAGCATACCAAGAATGGAATGACCAAGTAAAAGTAGACCTTAACTTTTGAAGACCTAACTATTAGGTATATTTCATTTTCACTTAGGTTTTGAGGTGGTTTAATCTTTGAAATTTACTTAATTTTGTTACCATATGTTTTAAGTGAATTAGATTAAGTAAATCTAATGTTACCATGTGTTAAAATTAAGATATATTTACTAACAGACAAATTTTGCTATTTGACTCATGCTTAATTTATGCAAAATTCGCACTTGTTGAAATTCGAAGTTACTGAGATTTTATTTTTGATGGATGAATTTTGATTCTGAAATTCAAATTTTGGGCTAAGCAGAGTTAGTGAAGGTGTACAAAAATAGCATGAAGCTTAGTTAAAATTCGGCTGTTAGTGGACTTCAAAGTAAGTTCAAAATTGCAGCCTCTGATAGACGAACTTTGAAGTGATAACTTTTGTGTCACGTTGAACATGCCTCTAATAGATAAATTTCAGTCTTTGACATTCCAGTTTCGAAGTACTATGTGAAAACTTGAAATAACTATTGAATCCTAACAGATATGCTTCCAATATGAAAATTCATACAAACTAACATGGGGTATCTTTTGCAGACTTGAAATTTGAATGTTACTTAGTAACAGATGAATTTTGAAATTCAACATTAAACACATAACTATGCTGACTCTACGAAATTCGTCTATTGAGCCCTGACTTTAAAACTTTAGTATGTCAGACACTTTTAATACGATTGTTGAATGGCTCTTTTGGCATAGTAACAATTAGAACTTGTTGAATCATGTGTTTTGATGATTCCAAATCAACTTTCTAAAGCTTGGAGAGAAGATATCAAAGGTGCACAAATGATCTCAAGTGGAGAAATTCAAGAAAAACTAGCACAAGATTGGATGTAAAATCTACAGCCTTGTTTAAATTAAGTAAAAGTCATTGATTTGGCAAAAAGATGTTTTACAACTATGATTCTATAGAATATTTGAAAAATATCCACTAACAAACAAAGTTTGAAACACTCATACTGATATGTTATTTTGAAAATTTAAACTTTGACTTTGGAAATACGAATTTCGTATTGAAAATGAACAAGTCTGAAAAGAGGCTTCTCTGACAAACGAACTTTGACTTGAGAAATTCAAATTTTGATACTTGTCTGAAAAGAGCTTTATCTGACAGACGAACTTTGGCTTTTGAAAATTCAAATTTTAGATAAAATACAACTTATAAAAAATGAAAAATTCATCTAAGGATATGTCAAAGTTCATCTGAAAACTAAGTTTGGAAAGAACATCAAGATGGCTCACTGACAGACGAACTTTGAACATGAAAATTTGAATTTTAGAAACAAAGCTTGTGAGTCTGTTATAATGATATGTTGACATACGAATGATAGTATTCAGAAATTCAAACTTTGTATTAAGTCTGAAAAGAGACTTCTCTGACAGACGAATTTTGCAGTTTGAAAATTCGAATTTCGAATAGATGAACTATTGTGCCTTATTGAATTGCCCTCTGACAAATGAATTTTGAGTATCAAAATTCGAATTTCAAAGGCACTGTAGCAAAATGAAACAACTGTTCATATTTTCCAAAATAACTTTAAGCTTGAAAATTCGTATGTTCCAACATAGAAACTTTCTTCAAAGATCAAAATTCGAACTTTACTTCCTGATAGACAAACTTCGAATGTTCAACATTGTAGTCTTTGGCTTTTGGTCTCTATAAAATTCGTCTGTTGGCCAACCAAAATTCGAACTTTGAGTGTCAAAAGCATTAAATGCGATTGGTGAATGGATAGTTTTTCAAAGTAACCGTTGGGTCCAATGGATAGGTTTTGTCTCTGACGTATAGTTGAGCCTAAATCTATAAATATAACATCATTTGAAGTTGTGGGTAATGATTTTAACTTTTTATATACTGAAACTCTGCCAAATCATTTACTCAAAGTCTCTTACTCTCACATACTTCAATATTTGTACTTCAACTTTCAATACACTCTGATTAAGAGAGTTTATTCATTATAAATAGTCTTATCTTCATCTGGAAGAAATATTTTCTTGTGAGGGAATATCACAAGGGATTGGGGAAGCACTTAGCAAGAGTGCAAAGAGAGAGAAAGTGTAAGCTCTAAAAACAGAGCATCAACGTTGTACTGTGACATTTACAAGAAGCCCACTGAATTCTTGCAAGATAGTGAAAAATCTCAAGTGTTAGCTTGGGGACTGGACGTAGGTCAAGATTGAGAGACCGAACCAGGATAAACATCTGTGTCTTCCCTTCTCTACTACTGCTTTTACTGATTATTCATTTATACTCTGTTTTACTATCATCTTTGCTTTCCTCACTTTTTTAAGGTTTTGCAGAAAATTTTAATCTTCCCAATTCACCCCCCCCTCTTGGGAAGCCAGCACATCTAACAAGTGGTATCAGAGCCCGGTTTCCCAGTCAAAGGATTTAACAGTTTGGGAAATGCAATGGCTGGCTTTGGAGAAAGCATACTACTAGAGGGAAACAACATAAATAGACCACCTGGCTTTAGTGGAGAACACTATGGATATTGGAAGATGAGGATGCAAATCTGTCTCCAGTCCATTGATCTGGACATCTGGTGTGTCATCCAGAAGGGAGATTTTGTCCCAATGGTATTGCAAGATAATGGGAAGTACAGAGAAAAGCCAGAAGATGAATGGAATGAGGAAGATAGAAGGAAAGTATTGTTGAACTTCAAGGAAAAACACTGCTTGGTCAGTGCATTAAATCAAAATGAATTCTATAGGGTCTCACAATGCTCCACAGCTAAGGATATGTGGGACACCTTGGAAATTGCTTAAGAAGGAACATCTGGAATTAAAGAAAACAAATTGAACTTCTGCATAGGAGAATACGAGAGCTTCAAATGGTTGAAGGTGAGAGTGTCAAAGAACTGCAAAAGAGATTCACCCTTATTGTGAATCAATTGAAAAGTCTTGGTAAGGAGTATACTCAAACAGAAAAGGTTAGAAAGATCCTCAGAGCTCTTCCTCTAGAATGGTAACCCAAAGTAATAGCAATAGAGGAAGCCAGATGAGAGTCTATGGCATCTGCCATAGCCCTCTTCGGTAGCCTCGAAGAATATGAAGGAAAAATGAAGGCTCTCAAGGAGACAGGATAAGACAGAAAGAAGAAGGGTCTTGCTCTGAAAGCTGGTAAGGAGAAAGAAGAAGAATCTGATGATGGAGATGATCTAGATAAAGAAGCTTTGGCTATGATGGTCAGAAAATTTGGAAGATTCTACAACAAGAAAAGAAACAAGAAATTATTCAAGAAAGGAGCAGCTGGAGATAGCAAGAAAGAAGGAAAAGAACCTATCACTTGCTACGAATGCAAGAAGCAGGGATATATCAAATGAGATTGTCCACAATTCCTCAAGAAGCAAGAAAAAGAAAAGAAAGCTACAGATAAAGGCAAGAAGAAAAGAGCGTACATCTCATCAATCTGGGACAACAGCTCAGATGAACAAGAAGATGATGAAGATGAAATTACCAACATATGTCTGATGATACTTGCATCTGAAGAAGCTAAAATCCAATCCAACAGTGATCAAGAAGATGAGGTATATGAATATGAACCTTCATATTCTGAATTACTGGATGCATTTCATAAATTGCATGATGAGTTCATTAAAACTGCCAAAAAACTCAAACAAGCTAAGAGAAACATTAATAAGTTAGAATCTCAGTATAACATCTCTGAAACTGCTCATCTACACATTGCTGAATCTGCTTGCTGTAAATCATGCATTGAATTAAAGCAAAGTAATGACTATCTGGTGAAAAGCATGTCTAGACTCACTAAAGGAAAAGATATATTATTTGTTTTAATGGGAAGTCAAAGAATAACACAGGGAAATGCTGGACTTGGCTATGACCCTTGTGCAGTAAAAGAAAAGATTAGGAAGAAAAATTAAAATGTATATATGAGACATTTTGTGCATGATAGTAGCAGTAAAAAGAAAGATCATATTTCATGACATATTGAATCCTATGATCAACCAAAGTATGGAAAACAAAAATATTATCTGCATTGCTTTCTTCCTGCATCTCAATCCCGTAGTCCCTTTACCACCTGTCACTTCTATAGCAAGAAGGGACATATTTCCAGTTCATGTGCTTTAAAGAAAAATGGACATGACAGAAAGGTTAAATAGGTTCCCAAAGGTACATCTGTATCTAGGGAAAATACTACTAACAGAAAAGGACCCAAGCAAATTTGGGTATCTAAAAAGAAAATATGAACTTTGTCTTACAAGTTTGTCTTAAAGCTAGAAAGAGCAATAAATGGTATATGGATAGTGCCTGCTCAAGTCAAATGACTGGTGACAAGGAGAAGTTCATCACCCTTAGAGATAAGAAAAGAGGAAAGGTGACCTTTGGAGGTGATCAATATGGCAAAATAGTTGGCATTGCATTGTGGGCAACAATCCTGAAACATCCATTGAAGATGTGCTGTTTGTAATTGGCCTCAACCACAATCTGCTAAGTGTGACCCAAACATATGACAAAGGAAATTGGGTATTGTTTGACTCAAAGTTCTGCCTGGTCATCCGAAAAAGTGATCACAAAGTAATCCTCAAGGCTCAAAGGGATGATAACTGTTTTACTATTGATTTTGATGAACTTCCTCCGTTAGATTCTATATGTTTGATTAGTTAGGATAATGATAGTTAGTTGTGGCATAGAAGATTAGCACATGTTAATATGAATCAATTATCAAAACTGGTTAAAAATGAGTTAGTCACTGGCCTACCAAAAATTTCTTTAGAAAAAGACAAAGAATGTGATGCATGCCTAGGAGGAAAACAAACTAAATCATCATTTAAATCTAAAAACGTAGTCACCACATCTAGACCTCTGCAACTATTACATATGGATATGATAAGACCATCTAGAGTTAAGAGCATTGGTGGAAATCTGTATGTTCTTTCAATTGTGGATGATTACTCTAAATTTACCTGGACATTGTTTTTCTTCTTAAAGTGATACGTTTGATGCATTTGTAACCTTAGCTAAGAAAGTGCAAAATGAGAAAAGTATTTCTATTGTGTCTATCAGGTCTGATCATGGAGGAGAGTTTGAAAATTCATACTTCTTGGAGTATTGTGATTAGCATGGAATTGATCACACCTTCTCAACTCCAAAAACTCCTCAACAAAATTGAGTGGTGGAAAGGAAGAACAGAACAATTGGAGAGATGGCAAGAGCAATGTTGAATGAAAATAAACTCTCACAAGTATTCTGGGCTGATGCAATAAACATAGCAAGTTATATTATAAACAGAGCCTACATCAGACCAATTCTTGGGAAGACTCTTTATGAGCTATACAAAGGAAGAAAGCCAAATCTCTCACATCTACATGTATTTGGCTATAAGTGCTTCATCCATAATAATGGAAAGGAAAATTTGGGTAAGTTTGATACCAAATCTGATGAAGCTATATTTCTGGGCTACTCTGGTAGGAGTAAAGCATATAGAGTTTTTAACAAAAAGTACATACTACTTTGTTCACTAAGAAAGAAAATAAAGATTTACTTATTGTTCAAATTTATGTCGATGATATTATATTTGGTGCTACTGATGAATCTCTTTGCAAGAATTTTTCTAAACTAATGCAGGGACAATTCGAAATGTCAATGATGGGTGAGCTCAACTTCTTCCTTGGATTACAAATTAAGCAATCTGATGATGGTATCTTTCTCAATCAATCCAAGTATCTGAAAGAATTGCTGAAAAAGTTTGGCATGGAAACTGCTAAGCCAATGGGAACACCTATGGCTACTGCAACCAAGTTTGATATGGATGAAGGAGGAAGAATGTTTGACATAACTCAGTATAGAAGAATGATTGGATCTCTGCTATACCTAACTGCCAGCAGACCTGACATCATGTTTAGTGTCCGTATGTGTGTGAGGTTCTAGTCATGTCCCAAGGAAACCCATGCAACTGCTGTGAAGCGTATCTTCAGATATCTTATTGAAACATCACAAATAGGTCTTATGTATCCAAAGGGAAATGGAGAAGATCTCAAGGGATACACTGATACTGACTTTGTAGGATCCAAACTGATAGAAAAAGCACAAGTGGAACATGTCAGTTTCTTGGAGGATCCTTAGTCTCATGGTTTAGCAAGAAGCAAAACAGTGTAGCCTTATCCACGACAGAAGCTGAATATGTTGCTGCTGGAAGCTGTTGTGCCCAAGTCATCTGGATGAAACAGCAGCTTGAAGATCTTGAGATTGAGATGAAGGAAATACCAATAATATGTGACAACCAAAGTGCCATTAACATCACAAAGAATCCTGTCATGCATTCAAGGACAAAGCATATTGAAGTTAGACACCACTTCATAAGGGTCATGTTCTGAAAGGAGAAATCAGATCAGAATACATCCCAACAGAAGATCAAGTTGCTGACATCTTGACAAAGCCTCTTCCAGAAGATAGGTATTGTAAAATAAGAAGAGAATTGGGTATGGTAAATCCCAATGAACTGTAAGTAAATCCTTGTGCAAATTTGCTTTAAGTATTCCTGACATTGATTTAATTCTAACTTTAGCATCGGAGTAAGTTGAATTTAAGTTGTAGGTGCTCCTCATAAGTTTCAATGGCAATAAATCTGAAAAATGAAGTACTCCAGAGTGGAACAGTCAAAAAATGAAAAAGAAAGCCAGAAATCTAGGTTTCTGGATCCATTCTTTAAGTTTATAAAGTTAAAATTCCTATTTTAGATGTGTATTAGATGAATTTCATTGATAAATTGTGTTTTAGAACAAGTCAGCATGCTTGACATTCGAATTTTGATGCCCATCAGACGAACTTCAGCTTGCTTTACTTTGTAACAGTTCTCGGTGGTCCTTTAAAATTCGTCTGTTGGTCTATAAAAATTCGAATTTTCAAAATTAAAGTTCCAATATTATCTTTGTCCAATATGAAAATTATATGAATTTCCATTTCTCAAAATACGCATGTTGGAAACTCTTTACAAAATGTTGAAATTGGAATTTCTGATTTAAAATTTGTCTGTTGAAACATGCTCACTTTATTGAATCTCTGAAAGATGAATTTTCATAATTAACATTCATTTGTTGTTTGTTGTATTGATAATTGCTTGCTACCTATTCTACAAAATTCAAACTTTGTTGAAACAAAGTTCGTTTGTTCATTTTTTATGTTTGAACCAAGCCTCTGTCAGACAAACATTCAGAAGAAAATTCATCTGTTAGTAAGCTTTGTTGAATGGGTTAACCTGTAACTGCTCAAACTTTGAATTTTGACCCCTCAAAATTTGTCTGTATTGCAGTTACACATGTTAAAACTAACGGTTATCCTCTGAACAGACACAACCCTATTCATCTCTTTCGTGAATCTATTCAAATTCTCTCATCAATACCCTTTAATTCTGACCGTAAATCTTCATCTTCCAAAGATTAAACTTCTCTTTGCACCCTATAAACATATTCCTTGCTTCATTCTGAATCATTCAACCACGAAAATGGCAAGAGTGAAAAATCCCGAAGCTGGAAAGGAAGAATCCCGGCCAAAGAGAACTGTGAAATCTCAATATACCTCAAAGGAAAGTGAGAAATCGAAAAGAAAAAGCAAATCCAGCAAAACAACCCCCTCCAAAAGGCAGAAAACAACACCAAAGCCTGATTCAAAGAAAGCTGGGCCGTCTTCTTCAAAGAAAACAGAGCCCTCGGTTCCTACTACTCCTGCTACTTCTGCTATTGCTTCCACCTCCTCCAGTACTAAATTTGGAAAATATGAGCTGACCACATTGCCATTATGAAGCAATGCTCATATTCAAGAGGAGTATATGACCAAGTTTGTGGGCACGAGGGTAATCAAGCCTCACTGTGTCAATATGGAGGAATTTTTAATCTCTAACAACTTTGATACTGGGCTGTAGATGATCAAATACAAAAATTTGTTAGAGATATTGGAAAGATACGATAATGAGGTAGTCAAGACTTGGTATGCCTCTCTGAAATACAACAGTAAGAAGAGAAAGTGGGAAGTCAATCTTGTTGGATCAAGAGTTTTGATGATTCCAAACCAACACTCAAGAGCTTGGATTGAAGATATCAAAGGAGATCAAAGCTGTTTCAAGTGAAGATTTGCTGAGTATTTGCTATTAGATCTTTGGTAGGATCTTTGGTTTTTGTTTAGATTGGGTAAAAGATTTTGATTTGAGAAAAAGACGTTTTCAAACCTTGATTTGAAGTTAAATCTTTACTTATTTGAAAAATACTCACAAACAGACGAAGTTTTGAAAGTTTAACTGAACTGTCAAGTTGGAAATTCGAATTTGGCCCTTAGACATTCGAATTTCGAGCTAAAACTGAATAAGTCTGAAGAGGTGTCTCTCTGTCAGACGAATTTTGGTCTTTCAAAATTCGAATTTCAATCAAGTCTGAAAGAAGCCTTTTTGTGACAGACGAACTTCACAGTCTCAAAATTCGAATTTCAGACAAAATGTCATTTATGAAAACTAAGGAAATTCGTCTGAAGCTTTGCTAAAGTTCATCTGAAATTAAGAAGAAACTAAGTTTGAAAATGCTCTCTGACAGACGAACTTTAACTTAGCAAAATTCGAATTTTCACCTGAGTCAAAAAAGGGGTTACTTTGTGACATTCGAATTTCACTCTTTCAAAATTCGAATTTCAGACAAAACAAAACTTGAGAAAATATAGGAAATTCGTCTGAATGCTTGATAAAGTTCATCTGAGATCAAGAGTGATTTCAGTCTCAAAACTGTTCTCTGACAGACGAATTTCACTCTGTCAAAATTCGAATTTCGAAGAAAGTGAACTACTGTGCCTCTTTAAACGTTCAGTGGACAGACGAATTTTGGGCATCCAAAATTCGAATTTCGAGGGCACTGTAGCAAATTGAAAACACTGTTCACACTTAACAGAAAATCTTTCTTCTTGAAAATTCGTATGTCACATTGTGGAAAGATTTTATGAGTTTCGAAATTCGAATTTCACTCTATGGACAGACGAACTTCGCATCTTTACGTTGGAAGCTTTAACCTTCGGTTCCCTCGAAATTCGTCTGTTGGCCAACCGAAATTCGAATTTCAGTATGTCAGAAACATTAAATGCGGTTGGTAAACGGATAGTTTTTTCAGAGTAACCGTTGGATAACTTCCCCAACGGATAGATTTAGTTTCTAACGGATATTTGAGATCAAAATCTATAAATATAACATTATTTGAAGTTGTGGGTAACAAAAAAATCAAACTTGTATATACTGAATTTCTGCTGAATCTTCATCTCAAAAGCTTTTACCCTTCCAACCTCATTATTTGTACTTAAACCTTCATATCCACTCTATTCAAGAGAGTTATTCATTTGTAAACAATCTACTCTTCATCTGGAAGATAGAATTACTTGTGAGGGGTATTCACAAGGGGATTGGGAAGCACATAGAGAAAGTGCTTAGAGAGTTTGAGAGAGCTCAGAACAGAGCATACTCGTGTACTGTGGCTTTAGCAAGAAGCCCGTTGAAATTCTTGCTGGATAGTGGATAAATCTCAAGAGGTGTCTTGAGGACTGGATGTAGGTCAAGTGGATAGACCGAACCAGGATAAATCACTGAGTTTTCTTCTTCTTATCTCTACTTTTCAGCTTGCTCTGTTTCACACGTTATTTTCATTATACTGTGATATCTTCACTTGCTTCACTTTGTGCAGAAAAATTTCAATCTTCCCAATTCACCCCCCTCTTGGGAAGTCAGCCTTGCTAACAAGTGGTATCAGAGCCCGGATTCCCATTCAAAGGATTTCACAGTCCGGGAACAAAGATGGCTGGCTTTGGAGAGAATATACTTCCTGAAGGGAACAACACTAACAGACCACCAGGCTTCAGTGGAGAGCATTATGGGTACTGGAAGATGAGGATGCAGATCTACCTCCAATCAATTGATCTTGACATCTGGTCAGTTATTGATAAAGGAGATTTCGTCCCAATGGCTCCAACTGAAGATGGAAGATACAAAGAGAAGCTGGAAGCAGAATGGAATGATGAAGACAGAAGGAGAATCCTACTAAATTTCAAAGCAAAGCATTGTTTAGTCAGTGCCCTGAACCAGGATGAATTCTACAGAGTCTCGCAATGCACCACTGCAAAAGGAATGTGGGATACTCTGCAGATTGCACATGAAGGAACATCTGGAGTCAGGGAGAACAGACTAAACACGTGCATTGGAGAGTATGAAAGCTTCAGAATGGCTGAAGGAGAAACTGTAAAGGAGCTCCAAAAGAAATTCACTCTCATTGTAAATCAACTAAAGAGCTTAGGAAAGGAATACACTCAATCAGAGAAAGTGAGAAAAATTCTCAGAGCTCTCCCTCTGGAATGGCAGCCCAAGGTGACAGCAATAGAAGAAGCCAGAGGAGAATCAATGGCCTCTGTCACAGCTCTCTTCGGGATCCTTGAGGAGTATGAAGGAAAAATCAAAGCTCTCAAGGAAGCCGGGCTGGACAGAAAGAAGAAAGGCATTGCTCTTAAAACTGCTGATGAAAAGGAAGAAGAATCTAACGAAGAGGATGAACTTGATGATGAAACTCTGGCTATGATGGTCAGAAAATTCGGAAGATTCTACAGCAAGAAGAAGAACAAAAGATTCTTCAAGAAGGTAACTGCTGGGGAAAACAAGAAAGAGACAAAAGAACCTGTGACTTGCTATGAGTGCAAGAAGCAGGGACACATAAAATGGGACTGTCCCCAATTCCTCAGAAAGTGAGAAAAAGAAAAGAAAGGTGCTGACAAAGGGAAAAAGAAGAAAGCCTACATCTCATCCATATGGGGTAACAGCTCAGATGAGGAAGAAGAAGATGAAGAAGAGATTGCCAACATTTGTCTGATGGCACTTGCTTCTGAAGAAGCTACACCCTCATACAGCAGTGATCAGGATGAAGAGGTATATGAATCTGAACCTTCCTATTCTGAATTACTGGATGCATTTCATGAGCTGCATGATGAATTCATTAAAGTTGCTAAAGAACTGAAATTGGCAAAGAAAAAGATAAGGAAGATGGAGTCTCAAGGCATAGTTTCTGAAATTGCTTCTTTACCTACTTCTGAATCTGTTTGCTGCACTTCATGCACTGAACTTAAGCAAACTAATGAGTATCTAGTTAAAAGCATGTCTAGGCTCACTAAAGGTAAAGATATGCTGTTTGCCTTGATGGGGAGCCAAAGAATATCACAAGGAAAAGCTGGTCTTGGCTATGATCCATGTGCTGTCAAAGAAAAGATTAGGAAGAAAAATCAGAATGCATACATGAGACATTTTGTGCATGCCAAGAACAATAAAAAGAAAGTTAATGCATCACCTCACATTGAAACATATGATCAACCAAGGCATGCTAAACAAAAGTATTATCTGCACTATTTTCTTCCTGCATCTCAATCTAGCAGCCCTTTCACTACCTGTCATTTCTGCAACAAAAAGGGACACATTTCCAGTTCCTGTATTTTAAAGAAAAATGAACTTGGCAGGAAAGTTGAATGGGTTCCCAAAATTGCATCTACATCTAGGGAAATACCTACTGACCGAAAAGGACCCAAGCAAATTTGGGTACCTAAAAGGAAAACATAAACATTGTTTTGCAGGTCTGTCTCAAAGCTAAGAAAAGCAACAAATGGTATATGGACAGTGCCTGCTCAAGCCACATGACTGGTGATAAGGAGAAGTTCATCACCCTTAGAGACAAGAAAGGAGGAAAAGTGACATTTGGAGGTGATCAATATGGCAAAATCATTGGAATTGGCATTGTGGGGAAAAATCCAGAAACATCCATTGAAGAGGTGCTGTTTGTAATTGGCCTCAACCACAATTTGCTAAGCGTGAGTCAAACCTGTGATAGAGGAAACTGGGTGCTGTTTGACTCAAAGTTTTGCCTAGTCATCAGAAAAAGTGATCACAAAGTAATCTTAAAAGCTCAAAGGGATGGTAACTGCTACACTATTGACCTTGATGAACTTCCCCCTTTAGATTCTGTATGCTTAATCAGTCAAAATAATGATAGTTGGTTATGGCATAGGAGATTAGCTCATGTTAATATGAATCAGGTGTCTAAACTGGTTAAAAATGAGCTAGTTACTGGTTTGCCAAAAATATCTTTTGAAAAGGATAAAGAATGTGATGCATGCTTAAAAGGAAAACAAATTAAATCATCCTTCAAATCTAAAAACATAGTTTCCACAACAAGACCACTTGAATTGCTGCATATGGACTTAATTGGACCTTCTAGGGTAAAGAGTCTTGGTGGTAATCTGTATGTGCTTGTAATTGTTGATGATTATTCTAGATTTACTTGGACATTATTCCTTTCTTCTAAGAGTGATACCTTTGATGCATTTGTAACCTTAGCTAAGAAAGTGCAAAATGAGAAAGGTATCTCTATTGTGTCCATCAGGTTAGATCATGGAGGAGAATTTGAAAATGCATACTTCCTGGAGTACTGCAGTGAGCATGGAATTGACCACAACTTCTCAGCTCCTAGGACTCCTCAACAGAATGGAGTAGTAGAAAGGAAAAACAGAACTATTGGGGAGATGGCCAGAGCTATGCTGAATGAGAAGGAACTTTCTCAAGTGTTTTGGGCTGATGCAGTAAACACAGCTAGTTACATCATCAACAGAGCATACATCAGACCCATCCTGGGAAAGACTCCATACGAGCTGTACAAGGGGAGAAAGCCAAATCTGTCCCATCTCCATGTGTTCGGATGCAAATGCTTCATTCACAACAATGGCAAAGAAAACCTAGGTAAATTTGATGCCAAATCAGATGAAGGTATATTTCTTGGCTACTCTAGTAGGAGTAAGGCATATAGAGTTTATAATAAAAGATCAAATGTGGTAGAGGAATCTGTGCATGTGGTTTTCATTGAAAATGAAACTATTTCAAAACATGTTACCAATGAGGATGATCTTGCTTTCAATTTTGAAAAACTGGGCATTTCTGATAAAAGTAAAACTGAACCTCCAAAGATATCTGAACCTGTTAACATAGAGGAAGATATCCAGGAGCAAGAGTTTGATGAAGAAAATAATGAAGAAACATCTCAAGAACTCCCTAGAGCTTGGAGATATCAAAGGAATCATCCTGTTGATCAAGTGATAGGAGATGTTCAAGAGAGAGTCAAAACCAGAAAACAGTTAAGGGATCAAATGCTAAATTGTGCTTTCATTTCTCAAATTGAACCCAAATGTGCTGAAGAAGCCTTAACTGATGATTACTGGATTTTGGCAATGCAAGATGAACTAAATCAGTTTGAAAGAAATCAAGTTTGGGATTTAGTTCCAAGACCCAAAAATCATCCTGTTATTGGTACCAAATGGGTTTTCAGAAACAAACTTGATGAATCTGGAATAATAATCAGAAATAAAGCTAGATTGGTTGCTAAAGGATATAATCAGGAAGAAGGTATTGATTTTGAAGAAACCTTTGCACCAGTAGCTAGATTAGAAGCTATAAGAATATTGCTGGCTTATGCATGCATGAAGAATATTTTGCTATATCAAATGGATGTAAAGAGTGCTTTTCTGAATGGATATATCATGGAAGAGGTTTATGTAGATCAACCTCCAGGTTTTGAGGATTCTACAAAACCAAACCATGTCTATAAACTGAAGAAAGCTCTTTATGGATTAAAACAAGCCCCTAGAGCATGGTATGAAAGATTAAACAACTTTCTGACTGAAAAAGGATTTAACAGAGGCAAAGTTGACACTACTTTATTCACTAAGAAAGAGAATAAAGATTTACTAATTGTCCAAATCTATGTTGATGATATCATTTTCGGTGCTACTAATGAAACTCTTTGCAAGGAATTTTCTAAGTTAATGCAGGGAGAATTTGAGATGTCTATGATGGGTGAACTCAATTTCTTCCTTGGATTGCAAATCAGACAGCGTAATGATGGTATCTTTCTCAGTCAATCCAAGTATCTAAAGGAGCTGTTAAAGAAGTTTGGAATGGAGAATGCCAAGCCAACGGGAACACCTATGGCTACTGCAACCAAACTGGACATGGATGAAAATGGGAAAATGTTTGACATTACTCAATACAGAAGAATGATTGGATCCCTGCTGTACCTAACCGCCAGCAGACCTGACATTATGTTCAGTGTCTGCATGTGTGCAAGGTTCCAATCATGCCCCAAAGAAACCCATGCAACAGCTGTGAAAAGAATTTTCAGATATCTAATTGGAACATCACAGATGGGTCTTTGGTATCCAAAAGGCAATGGAGAAGATCTCAAAGGATACACAGATGCTGATTTTGCAGGATCCAAAACTGACAGAAAAAGCACAAGTGGAACTTGTCAGTTTCTTGGAGGGTCCTTGGTTTCATGGTTCAGCAAAAAGCAAAACAGTGTAGCTCTATCCACTGCAGAAGCTGAGTATGTTGCAGCTGGAAGCTGTTGTGCCCAAGTCATCTGGATGAAGCAGCAACTTGAAGATCTTGAGGTTAAAATGAAAGAGATACCCATCATGTGTGATAATCAAAGTGCCATAAACATCACTAAGAATCCTGTCATGCACTCAAGGACGAAACATATTGAGGTTAGGCACCACTTCATAAGGGATCACGTTCTGAAAGGAGAAGTTAAGCTGGAATACATCCCAATAGAGGATCAAGTAGCTGATGTACTCACCAAACCTCTACCAGAAGACAGGCATTGCAAAATAAGAAGAGAATTGGGAATGGTAAATCCCAATGAATTGTAAGTTATTCTTATAAAATTCTCTTCTTTTTAATTTTAAATCTTAAAGTCAATTCTAACTTCAGCATCGGAGAGTGTTTAATTTAAGTTGCAGGTGCTCTTCACAAGTCTAAATGGCTATACTTTTGAAGATTGGAGCACTTCAGATTGGAACAACCAGAAAATGAAGTGAATAATAATTGTTCTAAGTTCTGGATCCATTCTGTAAGTTTTTTTGAAATTTGTATGTTGTTTGATTGCTAGATGAATTTCATTGATAATCTGTGTTTTTGAACTGGTCAACGTGGTCAACATTCGAATTTTGATTGACCAACAGACGAACTTTGGCCTGTTATGCCTTGGAACAGTTCTCGGTAATGCCTCGAAATTCGTCTGTTAAAACTTGAAAGTTCGAATTTTCGAAAACTGAAATTTCAAACTTATTATTGTTCATCATTGTTATACGAATTGTTACTTCCTAACATACGAATGTTGGACAATATTTACAAAAGTTGAAAAATTCGAAGATTCAGTTCAAAATTCGTCTGTTGAATTATGCTCCTGATAATTGAATGCTTGAAAGACGATGCTCTGCATGCTTAATTCGTCTATTGTTTGAAGTTTTGTTTGTTGATGCTGCTTTTCTTTTCAACATTCGAATTTTGTTGGAACAAAATTCGTCTGTTGTGTATGTATTGTTTGTTTCAAGCCTCTGTCAGACGAACTTTCAAGATGAAAGTTCATCTGTCAGCAAGCTGTGCTAAACGGTTTAACTTGTAACTGCCCGAAGTTCAAATTTTGACCCCTCAAAATTCGTCTGTCAGACGGTTACATGCGTTAAAACCAACGGTTTTCCACAGAACAGACGCAACCCTATTTGTAACTCCTTCAAGTCTGTTCTGATTCTCTCTTCATTCCTCTTAACTCCTGCCCAAAAACCGTCTTTTTCTCACTGATTAAACTTCATTTCGCATCCCTTAAATCTATTCTAAGCCACATTCTGCATCATTCAACCAAGAAATGGCGAGAGTGAAAATTCCTGGAACAGGACAAGCTGGGTCTAGGCCTAAGAGGACGGTCAAATCTCAATATGCTACAAAGGAAGGAGAGAAATCCAAGAGAAAAGCCGAACCCAGTAAAGCTACTCCTTCCAAACGTCAAAAATCCTCGTCCAAGTCAGAATCTCAGAAAGCTGGGGCCTCTTCTTCAAAATCTGCAGTTCCTTCGGCTGGTACTGCTGCTGTAGCTTCCTCTTCTTCTACTGAATCCGGAGAGTTTGAAATGACTACACTGCCACTATGGAGCACTCCTGAGATTCAAGAAGAGTACACTACCAAGTTTTCCAACAAAAAGGTAATCAAGCCTCACTGTGTAAATATGGAACAATTTCTGATATCCAACAACTTTGATGCTGCAATATGGTTGATAAAGTATAAAAATCTGTTGGAAATTGCTGAAAAATATGATGATGAGGTAGTAAAGACTTGGTATGCCTCTCTTAAGTATAACAGCAAGAAAAGAAAATGGGAGGTCACCTTGAGATCAAGGACCATTTGGCTTGATGATGAAACATTCAATGAGGTGTTGGAAATCCCAGGTCAAGATGGGCTAAAAGTTGACATTACATCCTCTGGGTATATGGATGAGGCTAGCACAGCTGATGAAGAAGGTGAGCCCTTCCTATTTTACAAGGAAAGCACTATCTTGGACACCTTGTTCAGAAGAAGGGAGAATAGGCCCACAATAAATCTGTTGAAACCCACAGACCTCAGCGTACAAGTAAGGATCTTGCACTACATAGTGTCCAGGATCATATTCAACAAGGGTGGCAGCTTCAATTTGATAACAAGGGCGGAGGCTCATGTGATGACTGCCATCATACGTGGAAAGCTGATCAATATGGGGCATATCATTCTCCAGCGTATGATAAAGGCAAGGGATCAGAGGAAAGATTCCACCCTTCCCTATGCAGCAATTATCTCAAGAATCCTGCAGCATGCTAGGATTCAGCACATTGAAAAGGGGAAAGGGAAACTCACTGAGGCCTTCAAAGAAGAGGAATTGCAAAGGATGGGCATTGAAAGAGATGAAGGACATTGGGTTGGAAAGGGAACAGGAAAAACTGAAGATTTGTTCTTTATTGCTGATGCTTCCCTCCAACAAGAAGGCACCTCTGAGGCTCCTGGCAGATCTGTACCTCAGCCTTCTCAGCCTATTCCATCTCCATCCAGGACCACTCACCCTCCTTCCACTCCCTCCTCTCGAACCAAGCCAACTAAGATCACTGAGATGTTTGACAATCTGTCAACACTCATTCTCAGCATTAAGGATGAGCAAAATGCCAAATTTGCTCACCTACAAGATCAGATACATCAGTTGGCAGTAAATATGAAGGTGGTAGCTGATGCCTATGAAGAGATTAGAAATGCAATTTCTACCACTTCAGTTCCACCTCAGCCTGGTATCCCTGAGCCTTCTCTGTCTCCATCCCCTGTGCCTCCAAGTCCCTTCGAGATTGCTTCCTCTGACCATGATGTTAATGGTGCTGGTGCAATGAGAACACCAAGTCCTGGTCCACCCTTGGACTATGGATTAGAAGAAGAAGGTCTTCAAGAATCAAGCCCTCTTGAACTTATGCAAGAAGATGCTCTGGGTTCAATTCTGTCTATACAAGAATCTGAGCAAGTTGAAAGACTGGTTGCAGCCATGAGCAATGAGGAAAGAAGCATTGTTCCTGTTATTGATTATTTTGCCATTGCTCACAATGCCCTTCTACTAGCTCAAAGAAGAAGACTTGAAGAAATGTTTCCTCCTCCTGCACCAGTCTCTCCTTCTCTTGCTGATTATGGACTGTCAGAGGAACAGAGAGCTCGGCTAGCTCTTTCCAGGCAGGAAATGCAAGAGCTGCTTGTGGTCTCTGATGATTCTGATGAAGAGCCTTCAACTACACCAGCTCAGCCAGAAATTCCTTTTGCTCCTGTCCCTCTTCGTGCTGTTCCTCTCACTCAGATACCTCCTCCAATGGACTTTGCTGGGCTTTCTGATGATGCCAAAAAGGGGGAGAAGATAAAGCAAACTGGGACTAAGCAAGCTGGAAAATCTACTGAGTCATCTGGAAAAGGAAAGACATACAGCAAGAAGTCTAAGCCAAAGAAGAAGTGATTGTTTTTAGATCTTAGGCTGAATCTTCTTGTTGTATCTAGTTTTAAATTGTTTTATTGTTTGATGAACTGATTGAAATATGTATTGCAACAATTTGTATTAAGTAAATTATGTTATTGGTTGCAATGATTTGGGATCTTAGGCTGAATCTTCTTGTTGTATCTAGTTTTAAATTGTTTTATTGTTTGATGAACTGATTGAAATATGTATTGCAACAATTTGTATTAAGTAAATTATGTTATTGGTTGCAATGATTTGGGCTTTGAATCTCTTCACTTAATCTGTTGAAAATGATATCTTATGAACTGTAATGCATATGTTGAGGGGGAGCTTGTGTAAGCAAACCCAAGTACTAATCCAGTTTGTGAGTTGTTTTGTCATCATCAAAAAGGGGGAGAATGTTGGATCAAGAGTTTTGATGATTCCAAACCAACACTCAAGAGCTTGGATTGAAGATATCAAAGGAGATCAAAGCTGTTTCAAGTGAAGATTTGCTGAGTATTTGCTATTAGATCTTTGGTAGGATCTTTGGTTTTTGTTTAGATTGGGTAAAAGATTTTGATTTGAGAAAAAGACGTTTTCAAACCTTGATTTGAAGTTAAATCTTTACTTATTTGAAAAATACTCACAAACAGACGAAGTTTTGAAAGTTTAACTGAACTGTCAAGTTGGAAATTCGAATTTGGCCCTTAGACATTCGAATTTCGAGCTAAAACTGAATAAGTCTGAAGAGGTGTCTCTCTGTCAGACGAATTTTGGTCTTTCAAAATTCGAATTTCAATCAAGTCTGAAAGAAGCCTTTTTGTGACAGACGAACTTCACAGTCTCAAAATTCGAATTTCAGACAAAATGTCATTTATGAAAACTAAGGAAATTCGTCTGAAGCTTTGCTAAAGTTCATCTGAAATTAAGAAGAAACTAAGTTTGAAAATGCTCTCTGACAGACGAACTTTAACTTAGCAAAATTCGAATTTTCACCTGAGTCAAAAAAGGGGTTACTTTGTGACATTCGAATTTCACTCTTTCAAAATTCAAATTTCAGACAAAACAAAACTTGAGAAAATATAGGAAATTCGTCTGAATGCTTGATAAAGTTCATCTGAGATCAAGAGTGATTTCAGTCTCAAAACTGTTCTCTGACAGACGAATTTCACTCTGTCAAAATTCGAATTTCGAAGAAAGTGAACTACTATGCCTCTTTAAACGTTCAGTGGACAGACGAATTTTGGGCATCCAAAATTCGAATTTCGAGGGCACTGTAGCAAATTGAAAACACTGTTCACACTTAACAGAAAATCTTTCTTCTTGAAAATTCGTATGTCACATTGTGGAAAGATTTTATGAGTTTCGAAATTCGAATTTCACTCTATGGACAGACGAACTTCGCATTTTTACGTTGGAAGCTTTAACCTTCGGTTCCCTCGAAATTCGTCTGTTGGCCAACCGAAATTCGAATTTCAGTATGTCAGAAACATTAAATGCGGTTGGTAAACGGATAGTTTTTTCAGAGTAACCGTTGGATAACTTCCCCAACGGATAGATTTAGTTTCTAACGGATATTTGAGATCAAAATCTATAAATATAACATTATTTGAAGTTGTGGGTAACAAAAAAATCAAACTTGTATATACTGAATTTCTGCTGAATCTTCATCTCAAAAGCTTTTACCCTTCCAACCTCATTATTTGTACTTAAACCTTCATATCCACTCTATTCAAGAGAGTTATTCATTTGTAAACAATCTACTCTTCATCTGGAAGATAGAATTACTTGTGAGGGGTATTCACAAGGGGATTGGGAAGCACATAGAGAAAGTGCTTAGAGAGTTTGAGAGAGCTCAGAACAGAGCATACTCGTGTACTGTGGCTTTAGCAAGAAGCCCGTTGAAATTCTTGCTGGATAGTGGATAAATCTCAAGAGGTGTCTTGAGGACTGGATGTAGGTCAAGTGGATAGACCGAACCAGGATAAATCACTGAGTTTTCTTCTTCTTATCTCTACTTTTCAGCTTGCTCTGTTTCACACGTTATTTTCATTATACTGTGATATCTTCACTTGCTTCACTTTGTGCAGAAAAATTTCAATCTTCCCAATTCACCCCCCCTCTTGGGAAGTCAGCCTTGCTAACAAATCTGAGATCAAGGACCATCTGGTTAATAGATGAAATCCTTAATGAGTTGTTAGAAATTCTAGGGCAAGATGGCTTGAAGATTGACATTACTGCTTCTGGGTACATGGATGAGGCAGAGACTGCTGATGAAGAAGGTGGACCTTTCCTAAACTACAAGGAGAGCACAATCCTGAACACTTTGTTCAGAAGAAAGGAGAATAGCCACCCATAAGTTTGCTCAAGCCCACTAACCTCAGTGCTTAAGTGAGAATCCTATACTACATAGTGTCTAGGATTATCTTCAACAAAGGAGGTAGCTTCAATCTGATCACAAGGGCAGAAGCACATGTAATGACAGCAATCATGTGTGGGAAGCTTATCAACATGGGACATGTCATTCTCTAACGCATGATTAACGCTAGGAATCAGAGGAAAGACTCCACACTTCCTTATGCAGCAATCATCTTAAAGATCCTTCAGTATGCCAAAATTCAGCATCTTGAGAAATGGAAAGGGAAGCCTACTAAGATCTTCAGGGAAGAAGAGCTACAAAGGATGGGTATAGAGAAGAAGGATGGAAGATAGATTAGAAAGAGAGCTAGAAAATCTGAAGATCTCTTCTTTGATAAAGATACCTCCCTGCAGCAAGAAGGTACCTCTAAGGCTCCTCTAAGACCCACTACTCAGGCTTCTTAGCCTGTCCCATCTCCATCTCTGCCTGCTCAAATTCCATCTACTCCCTCCACTGGTGCTAAGCCAACCAAGATCACTAAGTTGTATGATAGTTTGTCTACACTCATACTTAGCATCAGGGATGAGTAAAATGCCAAGTTTGCTCATCTGTAAGATCAGATTCACCAGTTGGCCAAGAACATGAAAGTGGTTGCTAATGCATATAAAGACATTAGGAGTGTCATTCCTGCCACATCAACTCTACCTCAACTAGGATTCTCTGAGCCTGTAATGTCTCTAACTCCTGAGCCTCCAAGTCCATTTGAGCTAGCCTCTCCTGTTACTGATGATGCCACACAGGATACTGAGGCTGCTGGCACACTGAGCACACCACAGGCCTCCGGCAATGAGGCAAGTCCTGGTCCTCCCTTGGACTATGGCATAGAGGAAGAAGGTCCTTAGGAACCTAGCTTTCATGAGCCCATTCCAATAGATGCTCAAGATTCAATTCTTTCCACTCAAGAATCTGAGCAAGTTGACAGATTAGTAGCAGCCATCTCCACTTCACCATTCTAGCAAGCTGCCCTAAATGAAGAAAGGAGCATTATGCCTTTTGTTGATTTGGAAGTCATTGCACATAATGCTCTCTTGCAAGCTCAGAGAAGAAGGCTTGAAGATATGTTTCATCCAACTACTCCCTCACCTGTTACATCCTATGGTCTCTCGGAGGAACAAAGGGCCCAATTGGCAGTTACAAGGCAATAAATTTCAGAACTGCTTGAAATCTTTGATAAGGATGACGATGAGGACACAAGTTCTGAAGTTTCTGGATCCTTGCCAAAATTCAATCCAGACTTGCCATTTGTCCCTGTGCCTCTCCAGGCTGTTCCAGTATCTCAGATTTCTCTTCTTGATAATTTTGTTCACCTTCCTGATGATGCCAAAAAGGGGGAGAATATATCCGAGCAAACTGGAAAGTCTTTTGGCAAGAGCTATAGCAAGAAGTCCAAGTCCTAGAAATAGTATTTAGAATTTATTGATGCTTGGTTCTTCTTGTAGTGTTTTGTAATATTGGTTTGTCTTCCCATTGCTTTGTAATATCTTGTAATATTTTCTTTATAAAATGAAAATTTCTTTGATCTGGACTCTATGATTGCATCCTTGTGTTGAACTTTGAATGAATTAATGAATTGCTTTACTTGATCTATTGTACATGATATCTTTTGAATTATAATGCATATGTTAGGGGCAAGCTTGTTAAAGCAAACTCAAGTACTAATCCAGTTTGTAAGTTGTTTTGTGATCATCAAAAGGGGGAGAATGTTGAATCAAGACTTTTGATGATTCCAAATCAACTTTCTAGAGCTTGGAGAAAAGATATCAAAGGTGTACAAATGATCTCAAGTGGAGAAATCAAAAAAAAACTAGCACAAGAGTGGATGTAAAATCTACAGCCTTGTTTAAATTGAGTAAAAGACTTTAACCTGGTAAAAAGATATTTTAAAACTATGATTCTATGGAATATTTGAAAAACACTCACTAACAAACGAAGTTTAAAACACTTATACTGATATGCTATTTTGAAAATTTGAACTTTGACTTTGGAAATTCGAATTTCATATTGAAAATAAACAAGTCTGAAAAAAGGCTTCTCTGACAAACGAACTTTGACTTGAGAAATTTGAATTTTGATACTTGTCTGAAAAGAGCTTTCTCTGACAGACGAACTTTGACTTTTGAAAATTTGAATTTCAGACAAAATACAACTTATAAAAAATGAAAAATTCATCTAAGGATATGTCAAAGTTCATCTGAAAACTAAGTTTGGAAAGAAATCAAGATAGCTCACTGACAGACAAACTTTGAACATGAAAATTTGAATTTTAGAAACAAAGCTTGTGAGTCTGTTATAATGATATGTTGACATACGAATGGTAGTATTCAGAAATTCAAACTTTGTATTAAGTCTGAAAAGAGACTTCTCTGACAAACGAACTTTACAGTTTGAAAATTCGAATTTCGAATAGATGAACTATTGTGTCTTATTGAACTGTCCTCTGACAGATGAATTTTGAGTATCAAAATTTGAATTTTGAAGGCACTGTAGCAAAATGGAACAACTGTTCATACTTTCCAGAAGAACTTTAAACTTGAAAATTCGTATGTTCCAACATAGAAACTTTCTTCAAAGATCAAAATTTGAACTTTGCTTCCTGACAGACAAACTTCGAATGTTCAACGTTGAAGTCTTTAACTTTCAATCTCTGTGAAATTCGTCTGTTGGCTAACCAAAATTCGAACTTTGAGTGTCAGAAGCATTAAACGCGGTTGGTGAACGGATAGTTCTTCAGAGTAACCGTTAGGTAACTTCTCCAATGGATAGATTTTGTCTCTAACGTATAGTTGAGACCTAAATCTATAAATATAACATCATTTGAAGTTGTGGGTAACGATTTTAACTTTGTATATACTGAAACTCTGCCAAATCATTTACTCAAAGTCTCTTACTCTCACATACTTCAATATTTGTACTCCAACTTTCAATACACTCTGATTAAGAGAGTTTATTCATTGTAAATAGTCTTATCTTCATCTGGAAGAAAGATTTTCTTGTGAGGGAATATCACAAGGGATTGGGGAAGCACTTAGCAAGAGTGCAAAGAGAGAGAAAGTGTAAGCTCTAAAAACAGAGTATCAACGTTGTACTGTGACATTTACAAGAAGCCCACTGAATTCTTGCAAGATAGTGGAAAATCTCAAGTGTTAGCTTGGGGACTGGACGTAGGTCAAGATTGAGAGACCGAACCAGGATAAACATCTGTGTCTTCCCTTCTCTACTACTGCTTTTACTGATTATTCATTTATACTCTGTTTTACTGTCACCTTTGCTTTCCTCACTTTCTTAAAGTTTTGCAGAAAATTTTAATCTTCCCAATTCACCCCCCTCTTGGAAAGCCAGCATATCTAATAGAACTTGTGTCTAACGGATAGATTTTGAGTCTAATGACTAGTTAAGCTACAAATCTATAAATAGAACTTCATTTAACTTATGGGTAACTAATTTAAATGAGTTATATGGCAAAATGCTGCTACAATGAATAAAATCATTCTGTATCAACATTCAAATATAAACCCACCTCATTAGAGTGAGCTTCAATATGTTATTCACTTTTACAGAGAGTTTCAATTTTGTAATCTTTCTTTCTACAACTTTTAGATAGAATGTTAGTGTGGGGAAACACTAAGGGAATCACACATCATGTAAGGATATAGGGAGAGTGGCTTCACAAGTTCCTAGTACAACTTATGGGATGTACTGAGACTTCACAAGTGCCCGGATCAAACTTGTGGGATATAGTGAAAATTTCAAGTGGTAGCTTTAAGACTGGACGTAGGTTAAGTGGTTTGGGTCGAATTAGTATAAATTCTTGTGTCTTATTTCATCATACTTTATTTATCTCTATTCTATTGCAACATTTGGTGAAATTAGGCTATGTTTCAAAAAAGGTGAAAAGTTTGCATCACCCAATTCACCCCCTCTTGGGTGGCCAGTCAACCTTTCAATTAGTATATGAGCTTGGACTCTTAGCAAATGATTTAATCATCCGAGAGTAAGATGGTTGGCTTTGGAGAAGGAACTCTTCCAAATGATGCTAGCATGTACAAACTACCAAGTTTCAATGCACAAAATTACAACTACTAGAAGATCAAAATAAAGCTCTTCTTGAAATCTCAGGACCTGAATATGAGGGAAATCATAGAGAATTTATATGTCATTTCAATGAAGAGGAATAAGCAGGGGCATACTGTTGAAAAGCTTAGTGCATAATAGAATGATGAAGATAAAAGAAGAGTTGCTACTAAATACAAAAGCTTAATTTGCCATAGTTAGTGTTCTTTCACAAGATGAGTTCTTCAGAGTGTCAGATTGCAACACAACTAAGGAAATGTGCTCTAGAGATTACTTATGAAGGCATAAGTAAGGTGAAGGAAAACAAACTTAGCTCTTTCACAATAGATTATGAAATGTTCAAGATGATTAATGGTGAGTCTATTAAGATTTCCAAATTCATTTTACTCAGAACATTAATCATCTGTCACTGCACTATTTGGAAGTCTTGCTGAATATGAAGGAAGACTTGACCTTCTGTGGGAACATCATAATAAAGAAAAGAAACTAATGTTTAAAGCTACTATATCACAGAACTCAAAAGATGATGATACTAATAATGAAAGTGATGATATCAGCAGTGATGATAAGGAGGGCAAGTTAAAAGAGTAACAATCAACTTTGGCAGATTCCTCAAAATTAAAAAGAAGAAGCTTCAGGAACAAAAGCACTCTGACCATGCAAATAAGCTGAATACTCTTCAAAGAGACAAGGAGGAAGAAATGTAGAGAGGAAGAAAAGTAAGAAAGTTAAAGTGTCATATCTGCAATATGGGACAACAATTCATATGAAGAAGATAAGGATATCTATCCATGCTTGATGACAATATCAAATGATGAGGTAACAAATTCTGACTCTAAATCTGATTCTAACTTTTTTTTTATGAGTTGCAAGATACTTATAGTGAAATGCGTAATAACTAATTGCATAGTAAAAGTACTTACACACAGTCAGAATAGAGTGACTTCCTTAGAAAATAAATTAGAATTAGAAAAGAATGAAAAGGAATGACTTAAAAAAAATAGTTGATTTAGAAAATATCTGTAAAATCCACACACACTTCCTCTTGTGATTCATGTAATACATTACCTGTACCAACTCAAAATTAAAAGTTTAATGCCAATTTTTATAAATCAAAATAATTTAATTGCATATAAGTTAAAGTTTAAATAAATTATAAAACTTAACCTAATAAAAGATTATATCAAGATGAGTTTCAGGCTCAAAATCCACTTTCATTAGCTGTCATAACACACAACCGTTAATGAAAATGTTGCCTAAACAAATTATTTAATCATAATTAATCACTTTCATTTGTGGTTGTACAAAATAACTACAAAGGAAAATACACTTTTCTTTGTGATTATTAACTGCAATAGAATATTCCTTGGCATTCAATTCCTTTGCAATTCCGAACCACAATGGAATACCAATTTTAATAACCAGGGAAGCTCTAGTACATTTTCATTTTTCCTTTCATAAAATTATTCCAACAACCTTAGGGCCTAATCTATTAAATATCACTACGATTCAATCATAGTGACATGATACCCAAGTTCAATTTATGATGTATATATGCTCCTAAAGGATGAATGCGAAAATAAGAACTATTTTAATGATTGAATGTTGATATTAATGTGTTGATATTGATATTGAATATTGATATTGCCAAAGATAATTGGTCCAATTGACAACAATTCATAACCTCCGAGGACATGGGATAAAATTCCACCACCAATGAAAGGATTTCTAGGAGTGGAACCCAAAAAAGCTTTAGAGGCAAAAATTGTAATTATTGATAAATATTAAAATTTATTATTTAAATGTATAAGTAATAAAATTTATTAAAAATTCAAAATAAATGTACATTATTATAATAAAAAAACTATAGGAAAATAAAAGCATCAAAATAACATATTTTTTCTTAATATGAAAAATATATAAACTAGATGTGATGAATATTATTAAGTATAAGTTTTTATAATTTATTCTATAATAATTTTTTGTAATTTTTTCTTAATATATGCAACAAAATTTACTGTAAAAAATTATAATTTATATTTATTATAAAGTTATTACATACTTATACTTTTTATAATATGTATACAGTATAATTAAAGAAACTAGAAGAAACTTTTTTTACAACAAGAAATTAAGAAGAAATGAATCTATATATATAAAATAAAATCGAAAGTGTACAATACCCTAAAAGAACAATAATAATTGCTTTCAAGAATTTTAATATAAATATTGATAAATCAATTTTTCATTATAAAAAGAGAAAGGGATTAGGGAGGGAGAAAAGGAGAGAGATAGATTTTTTTAAAATTTTTTACTTTGACAATAACAACTTAAAAAAAAAAAAGAATGGTAATATGCCTCTTGTTGTGGTGGCTCGCATATCTTAATTGAGGGAGTAGAGCTATCAAAATAGATTAGGTGGGTTTACGAGCTAACCCCCATTGCAGGTTGTAACACCATACTCCATCATACCTTCAGACTTCAATAAAAATCTTGGAAACCAGTCAAACCAAACCACAACACTCCAAATTTCAATCTTAAGACATCGAACCTTGAAAAAGCACCAAAAGACATCAGAACAGGTTGGGGGCATTGATAGCTACAGTTGCGCCGTGGCTTTAGAGAGACAGTAGCGTGTGGTACCGCAGCCAAGCTTCTGGTGCCATGATACCCCTACTGATAAAATATCAGCAATTTGCAACTCTCCAAGATGAACTGTCAACGTACACAACTTCATGCTTCGACCTCCAATTGGCTTGAAACCTACTCTTACAGGTCACTCTCATCCCAATCTAACTGTGGACACCAATTTCACTCAATTCCAGTTTTGGCCACTTTTTGGTCAAAACTCAAACCTTAAGTGCTCCATAGGCCACCAAAGGCAATTTGGCCACTATGGACTATCCACATAAGTCCTGTTTGGCTCAACTAACTTGTCTAAAAAGGTTTCATCTTAGAGAAATCACTTGTCTGAGATTTGACCCCCTTGTACTCTAAATTCACATAATGGGCTATATGCCCAAAACTCACATACATGGTCCAAAATCCCCTTTGGGCTCATTCATATGGTCATTTTAACACACAGACACCTGCTTCTACATTAATGACCCTTACTAGGGTCTACAATCATACTATGTTGCATGCTCGTCAACCACAAACTCAGCATATATCCATAACTAACACCATTCACCAGCTCTCAACATCATATGTACTACATCATCACTTGACCTACATATACATAACCACATACATCTCTATGCTCCCATGATACACATACAAGGAATCAACCATAATAATCTACTTGGCATAATATTACATAAAATAAGTTACAAACTACTAATTATACTTGAAATTATCAAAGGCAGAGAGGCTCCAGAGTCTTCACCTGACATGTTAGTCATAGGAGGGGGTATGAGACAATGTCTTAGTAATCGAGACAAACACACACACATATAATACCGTCAATATCACACACATATATATAAATGATGTCATATGATGTAAAATGCCATGGTATGCACGTCTCCCTTAATACGGCTAGAACCACGAGCTGGCGTCATAACAGGAGATTTCGTATATGTGACTCCCTTCCAACAGTCGGTGAAGACTGATTCCAGAACATCACCAAGCTCACCTCACACTAGTGCACCCAGCCAAAAGTAACACTAATACTTGGATCGTGGTTCTCCTTCTCTTGGACCACCACGAATTGGTGCTGATTTAGGAAATGTGCAGTCTCCTACCATCTTGCTCTCTTGGCCATAGAAGAGGATTTAATGACATGGATCCCTTCCTTATTTCATCATATCATATCATATATCATATCGTATCACTGTAACACCCTACTACCTAACACCTCCCGTACTTGACCAAAACCATTAAGATTCAACCAAACACAACAAAACAACTCAAAACATCTTCTCGAAACTTCAGAACAACAGAAACAAACCCAAAAATGCAAGAAAATGGGCTAGGGTCGCGGCTGCTATAGTACTGTCGTGGCTTCAGCCTTCCCCTGCTTTTTCATCACTAATACCTTTACTAGCACTGCTGCCTGCTACATGGCGCTGCGGCGCCCCCTTCTGGTTTCCATATTAGCAAAACTCATCACTTAGGGTAAACTTCCAATGCACATAACTTTATGATCCAACCTCCGATTGACTTGATTCCAACTCCTACAAGTCAATCTAGTCCCAATCTATCTATAGACACCAATTTCACCCCAATCTAACTCCGCATGGAGATTCTGGACTCTTGACACGATTTTGGCCACTTATTGACCAAAACTCAACACTAACTACTTCTAATTTCCACCAAAGGCAATTGGGCACTCAAAGACCATTGATACAAGTCCAAAATCCCTAAACCAGCTCATCCAAAGAGGTTTCACCTCAAATAAACCACTCCTCTAAGATTTGACCCCTTGGAACCCCTACATGACAAAATGGGCTACAAGCCCTAAAACACACCAATCAGGCCTAATTCTAACTTTCATCATACATAAGACATACAACACAATTCCACATGCATAACCATACGTACATCCATCCATAACAATCCTTATCCAAGTCAAACATCTATTACAAAACATTCTATCCTACTTGGCATAAGATACATTATCCAAAATTGCAAATACTACATAGACTATTCCCACGTACGTATCTACTCCCAAGTCTTCTCCGGACTATTGCCATAACCGTAACCTGAAAGGATAGTCATGGGAGAGGGGTGTGAGACAATGTCTCAGTAACCGAGAACAATGACATACAATATATATATATATTGACCCACACAGTCGTGCAATGATAATGCTAATGAATGTCATGCATGTTCTATCTTATCCACGACTAGAACCATGAGCTGTCGTCATCACAAGACATTTCAATAGATGATTCCCTTTCAACAGTCAGTGAAGATTGATTTTAGGACATCACCAAGCTCACCTTACCCTAATGCAACCCAGCCAATGGTTACACTAGAGCTCAGACCGTGGCTCTCCTTCCCCTAAACCATCATGAATTAATGATGATTTAGGGAAGGTGCATCCCCAAATCCACTACCACCTAGCTCTCCCAATGAGAGAATTTAGTGACAGGAAAATTTCATCATATCATATTGTCCTCTACCACTTGGCTCTCCTATGGAAAGGATTTAGTGACAATGATCTTTATCATATTACATCTCATCTCATATCATATTATCATCACCTCATCATCAATCTCTTACTAGGTAATCATATGGTGATGATGCCAATGTCATGCCAACATGCCTCTACCCACATATATATATCATTATCATCACAAGCATCATATGGACATGCTAGCATCCAATGGTTTGGGAATGCTACACATCATACATACACTACATATACAATCATCACATATCAACTAGTCGTGCATACCACGATATGTACGAAAAACTATACACACATACAGTCAATATCGTGGTATGAAAATGAACATACATATATACATATATATCCACATATAATCACATAAACAAACACCCGATTACCTCAGGATGTCAATACCATACACGCAGATTCCACGAACTTCTCAAGCCATCCAACATACTTGAACCCCTCTCGGTTAACCTAACAACCATCACAATACCACAATTCTTTCATTAACACAATATACCATTTAGCCAAAACCACAATTCAACCACTTTAGGCCTAACCCAAGGTTCCAATACCCCTTTCATGCATCAATAAGCTCCTAAGAACCATTCAAACATCATACAATCCCATACACTTCGGATTCCCAAGAGCCCTAACCAGAAACAACCTAGGGTTAAGCTCAAATCATGCATACACCCTTTAAAACTCACACCCAAGCAACAAGAACACCAAAACAAACTTCCTTAATCCTATTTTATCCATTTCAATTGGTGGATTTCATCCCAAACCAGAAAATCCCGACATATAACCGAAAAACCCCAAGTTCCAACCGAAGAAAAAGGAGAGGAAGGAGTAAGGATCACTTACCAATGTGAATCCAAACTTTTAAAGGCTGAAAACAACTCATAATGGCCGAATCTTGCAAACCCTAGCAGAGCTTCTCATGATCTCCCTCTGTTTTCTTTCTTTCTTTCGTATCCGACTGACCAAAATGTTTTTGATTTAATCAAGTTTCTCGCCGTGGCTCCAGGACAACCCGCCGCGGCGCCACCATGTTTCAGCTAGGGAATGTCACTGGAATTGGCTCTCGCCGTGGCGACCCTGCGTCAAGCTGTGGCGTGGAGCTCTATTTTTCCTCCAATTGAGCCTTCCTCCATCCTGTTTCCTCCGGTACTGCACACAATGCCAAAACAATGTCGTGAGGGGTGTTACAATCATTACCATCCAATCCACCATTTCTCTCAATATATATGTGGTGATAATTTTCATGCCATGTCACTATACAATCATCATCATTATCTTATTTCTCAAAATGTCATGCTAGCATGATGTGAAATCACATAATGCCATGTCATCATATGCATATCGTTATGTAATCATCATCATATTCAATATCATAATATACTATCTCGTCTAGCCGTGTGTATATCACGATATATGGAAAAACCATAGCACACTCATAATGATATCATGGTATAAACGAAGACATGCATATATATATCAATATATAACACATATATAAACACCCGTTTACCTCAGATTGTCAATATCACACCATGCACACAGGGCTTAGGCAAGTCTCTAGAGTACCCATCCTGAACTATACACCTCTAATTAGCCAATCAACCACTATAACATCATAATACTTTTAATTAACATAATACATACATTAACTATAATTCACAATCCAACCATTCCAGCTTAACCCATTGATCCAATAGCACTAACACCTCCCAATAAGCCTCAATTACATATCCTAACTATAGTTATCCATATACACTTCAGATTTCATACTCCCACTACAATTTCCAACCTAGGGTTCCACTCAAACACATTACAATCCACCCAAAACTCATATAGAAACCTTCCTAACACTACTTTACAATTCTACAACACTGAATCAAGCATTTTAATTGGTGAAAAATACAATCCAACCGAAATCCAACATAGTCACACAGATTTCAACCAAAAACCAAAGAGAAAAAAGAGGAGGGAAGGTTAATGATCACTAACCAACCAAGATCAAAGCTTATAAAGTCCAAAAATCATCTCCCTAGGCTGGATTTCTCGAACCCTAGCAGAGCTCCTTCGTTGCTCCCTTAATTTCTTCTTACACGTTGACTGAAATGGCTTCTAATTTAAATAGATTTTGCGACTCTAGCCACGGCACTAGTAAGTCCACCACGGTGCGAGTGTTGTCGGCCTAGAAAAATTATGAGATATCTCGAGTGTCTCACCGCAGCAGCCCTGTACCTCACCGCAGCATGGCCCTTCTCTGTTTCAAATATTGAATTTGTCTCATTTGGATCCTTCCTTTAGTCCTAGTTCTTCAAATCCTGCACATATATCAAGTACACTTTCCATTAGCTTGAGACTAAGTTTATGATATTATACTAAGGGTTTTTACACAGGTTACATGTTAAGAAGATTGGTCCATTTAACCCAACTTAATTTGATGGGATAAAAATTAAAACCCAACATACTAGACAAGTTAAATGGGTCAACCTACCTAAGAAAGAATTAAAAAAAAATTAGTATATATACATATACACACACTTCTTCTTCAACATTTAACTTACATTCTAATATCTATCACAAAAAAAAAGCTAAATTCAAATAGTTTGGATCATTCTAATGTCCTAAACTTCAGTATTTGAATTTTGTCATGTAGTAGTATTACCATCAACACCAATATCTCCATTTTCACTGCAAATCAACGTCATTCACAATACAGTATAAAGATAGCATTTTACTCTCTAAAAGAATATGAAGATATTGACTTCATAATCCAATGAAATCAATATACAGCCCCTTGATCCATATCGTAAGAGGTTTTAAAACTTTTAGTTGGTCCAAAATATAATATGTGTGTTAATTTTAAGTAGCAGTTTATTTTTTTTTTATCTTTGTTGATTTATTATCTATCTCGTAACTTGGAAAAGAAATAGCAGTGAAACTTAGTAATTAATAAAAATAAAAGTGGGTTGTTGGGGGGTTTTTTAGAAGTTTGAGATTTGTAACTAACTTTTTTAAAAAGTGAATTAGTTGAAAGCTCCTTATAATATGAACCAAATGGAGTAATATATTTTGTTATTTATTTTTTACTCCCTCTATTTCTTTTGTATATGACGTTTAAGATTTTTATACGAAAATTAAGAAATACAATTAATATATTAGAATTTATTTTGAATTTTCAAATTTACACTTAAATAAATAGATAAATAGAAAAGAGTAATTAATATTATCTTTAACTTTTTAAAATGATAAATGAGGGTATAGTTGGGAAACTAGAAATTAATGCTATCTTAAAAATTGATAATGATAAGTAAAAAAAGATCTTTCTTATAAATGATAGTTAAAGAGAGACAGAAGAAGCATTTAATATTAATAAAAAATAAGAGATGGAACGGAACTCAATAGAGTGAATAAAAAAATTAAAGAAAAAAAGACAAATCAAGATCTCATAACAAAAAATTCCCCACACCCCCTACTTGATATTCACAACTGGCATGTCTATGTGAAAAATATTTTTCTTATGTGTTATTAGTGGTTCTTCCAAATTAAAAAGTAAACAATAATTGTAAATTTATTAGTGTCAGTCCTTTGAATCTGTGAGCAAAATTAAAGCATGACAGTTGAAACATCCCTAAAACTAAGAATATTAAAATATCTATAAGGAATTCGTGAAAATGAGCAGATATCGTTTTACGTGAAAAAAAGGTAAAGAGGTAATTTTTCCCAATCACATAAAAAAATGAAAAATTATATTTTTACCTCTAGAAGTTAAGATAATTGTATTTTCACCCCTTAAAGAGTAAAAATACATGGGAATGCATATGAATATATATTTTAAAAAATTACAGCTAATGACCTGAAAAAAATTAAAAGTTATAATTTACCCCAAGTCAGGAGTAGTTTTGTAAATATGTAAAATTACTATCAAAACAAAACTCGCGACGAGCTAAGTCCAATGGTATATAGCATGGAAGTTAACTGATTAAAAATAAAGAAATAATTAGTGTCAAGTGTCTAAAAGTAACTTAATACCGATAAAATAGATTATGAGCCCCACAAACGGTTAAAAGTGGACCGGGACAGGATTTGAGCCTTATACAGATATTGTTGGGATAGAATAATTAAGGAAACATAGATATAAATTTGGAATAGTCCTGTATCCCTAAAATACTAATTTACTGTAAAAGTAATTTTATCGATACTAGTACAAAAGTATTCAACACAGGATATATCTGAACCCTGAAAAATATGCAATATTTGGACAGTTTTTCCCTCTCTCTTAGGGGTCTAGACAGCTCACATTTTTGGTCCAAAACTTCTTAAGGAAGATTTGAATTTTTGGCCAAACAACTTGTAAAAGAATGGTTGATTCTTTGCACCAAAAAAGTGATTAAGATTATGTGAGTAATTAGTGAGTTAATTAGGCCAAATGAACACTCTCTTTCCTCCTCATTCAGACGTCAGTTTCTACAAAAAATACAAAGAGAGAGAGCTTCCAAGCACAAGAGAGAAAGGAAGAAAAGAGAAGAAGAAAGGGAAGAGAACTTGAAGCCACCTAAGATCAAGTGAAAGGTAATTATTCTAGCCACCTCCAACTTGTGATCTTAAGTAGTTAAGCTTAGTTTCTTGGAGTGTTCCTCTTCCCCTTTTCATGTTAAGTTTTGGCCAGATTTAGCAATAGAAGAGAAATGAGTTTTCATGCAATAATCATGGTAGAAACCATGTATAAGTAAGGAAGTAAGGTTTTGTGAAGGAATGAAGTAAGTTGCATGAAAAACCAACTCTTCGTCCTTTGAAGCTTATTTCAGCTAGACTAGAAGGTTAGTTTAGAGTGGGATTTTCATGTTTTTGATGCAAAAAATGAGTTACTCATGGTGGAAAACCTTAGGAACAAGTATTGATTTCATGAAAAAGCAAAAGGAGAAGAAAATGAAATTTTAGGGTTTAAAGGTTCCTTATGAAACTACCCCTAGAATTAGTGGCTTAAGTAGCTATATGATGATGTATTTAGGTTTGATCAAGTCTAAGAAAGCTTGTGGAAATGTTAGAAAGAAGTGGAACCAAAGGAAAAGGCAAGAGGTTTCACAAAGGTAGCAACTTTCATTTTATTACATTATGTTATCTTGTAATATTTTTATGAACTTTATGACTTGCCATATTTGTATTGTGATGTTTTGTGAATGATATGGCTGACTATATGAAGGGGTTGACCTCGAGATGTCCATTTTACAAGAAGAAACTCTGCTGAAGTTTTTATGAATTAATATGGCATTTTATGTTTTTATGAGAATGATTGATTTTTTTCATTAATTTTGCGATAATATGTATGCTTAAATGGGTGGTGCTACTGAGATTCTTTAAATCTCACTCTCCCTAAATGACCAACCATGCTAGGGAAAAACCATGGAAAAGGGCTAAGGAAGGAGCAACATGCATGAAGAAGACAATGATGAGTGGTTGATGTTGCAAGTTATTATGTTATAATGTGATCATTTGTATTAATATATGTGTAGATGAGTGAAGGTGCCATTATTTATTATTATGCATTTCAAATTTTCTCATTATGTTATGTATGAGTGTAGTACAATGAATGATGATGTAAATATGATATGAAGCTTATTTTGCCAAGACATGAAAGGAAATGTTTAATCTGAATATCCTAATAGAAACGTAGGTATTGTTCATAAGAGACAGGGCAATTAGTTTAAGAAATATATATTCTCTTAAAGTAATCAAATAGAGCTTTAAAATGGTATAGAGATCACCCTATTTGAAGTTGTGTACGAATTATATTGATTTTTCAAATTTAGAGTTCAGAATAAGGCAAGATTGGGAAAACTAAAAACTGAATGTTAGGAACTAGAAAATTCAAAAGATAATAAAAAATCGAATAGAGTTCCAAAAATCTAGTGGTTTATATTTATAGAAAGGTCTATGTTTTAAGTTTCATATGCCACTAATTTGGAGATAATTGGAGCTATATAATAGAATATATGGAGGTTTTACCAAAACTGTTCCAGTAAAAGTTGAATTCTGATCCTTCATGATTTATGTTAATACCATCACCTATGCAAGTAAAATAAATGTACAAGAAAAATATGTCTAGAAAGTAGACATATATAGATTTCAAATGGCATAGAGTATGCACAATTTGGTTTAGAATAGAAGGAAATATGATTTTTCAAATTTATTGTCATAATCAAGAATTTTTAGAAATGGCCAAATCTATAGTACTTTTTTAAGGAATAAACTGTATTAACTAGCCTAGTATTTGCTTTGTTTCTTATTTTTTCCATGTATAGAATCTTTTTATCTATTTTTAGTGACTTGAGTCACTACAATATAATTTTTATAAAATTAGTTATGAATTTTCAAAATTCATCGGGAAAACTGGAATTTGCCAAGAGAATAGTACGTGAGAAAATTGAAAATTTTGTTTTTGAAATTAAATTGATTCAAGCTTCTGTTCAAGTATTTTTGGACTCAAAAGTGATGTAATACATGGGAAATAGACTCTAATATAAGGTGTTACACTTTTTGATATCAGAGTCGAAGGTTTAGACTCTCAGAGCATCAGATTTGGGCTAAGATAGTTTAAGTTTAGAAAAAGGAATATATTAATTACTAGTATTCCTTTGGATTAATTTATTGATAAGGATTGCTATTGTGTATTGAGACAAATAAAATGTTTTTCTCAAACAATAGCATGGATCCTAGCCATAAGAGATGGGTGATCCTAGAGCCAAAGATGGAAGAAAGTAATGAAAGTATTGGCTCAAATAAGTTACCGATAGGAAGTTTGGACAAGTTTAAGGTTAACGCTGGACCTCATCTGTAATATCCTTATTTTTATGGGATGTTATAAAATAAATAAAAGATGAGAAATGAAGTGAGATGAAAAGGCTATATATAATTGAACCTTAAAAGGAATTAATTTCTCATTTAATTTTCAAAAGAAGTTATGTTTGATCCTTAATTGGAATTAATTTTTCATAATGTTCTTAGTAGAAATTAATTCAAAAACTCATCCCGGAAAATATACAATATACCACTTGAATGAAAGTCTGCTCCAAGTTGAGGCAACGGTATAAGTATTGCAACCTCGGGAGGTCTAGGTTAAGAGATAGACTAATTTAAAGTTAATATAAATAGTGAAAAAGAAATAATAAAAAAATTAGTTTTGGGTAAAATTACAAGAAAGTGCCCGAAAGAATGGATAATTATATTTTTGACTCGGCTTAGCAAAATGGTCATTTCTCATATTATAAGTAAAATGTAAATGTTTCATTTAATTCCCAAAGAAAAAATATTGATATCATAAAATGTATATGTAACTAGAAAAAATGAAGAGACACCGTTAAGCATGATAAGGGGTAAAAAAGTTATTTTTTCAGGTAAAATAAAAAAATAAACAAATTATATTTTAGCCTCAAGAATTAAAAATACTCGCAAGTTAGTCCCTGCATAAGAATTCCCAAGGGGAGGAAATGAAAAGAAGTTTGGGGAAAATTACAGCTAAAAACCTAAAAGTTTTAAAAATTATAAATAACCCTAGGTCAAAGGCATTTTTGTAAATATGAAAAATTATAGTCAAAATGAAGCTCTCAATGAGTTAGACCTAATGAGGTATAGTATAAAATTTATTAAGGTCACAATAATATTTATTGGGTGATTAGGATTTAATATTAATATTTTACCTGATAAAAGTTAATTTGAACTGCAAGAAGAGGCAGTATTAATTTAAGAGAAATTATTGGGGCTTAATAAAATATATTTTGGGTCTAGATAATGATTTTGGACCAAAATTAATTATTGGATAATCCTGTACCAATTTAATGACAATTTTGGTAAAAATACTCAACTGGTACGGGTAAATTTAATCGGTAATGAGTATTTTGACCCATTAAAGTTTATGAAGTAATTTATGGCTAAAATTAAGCACAAGTGGGATCTGAACAGTTGAAGAGGACACCAATGGAATTAACTCAAAAGCTTTTAAATTAACGTAATCAAGATGAGGGAAAAAGATTAACTATGATTAGTTTTATTACATATTTCTTCCAAGTTACCTTAGTTAGCTATGTGGTCGTCTCTTCCAGCCTCAAAACACGTCTGGTCTAGCAACTTAAGAGGGAGAAAAACATGAAGAAACAAGGAGGAAATAGGGAAGGCAAGAGGCAAAGTATGGTTCTCAAATTACCAAGGTAAACTTTTATGGCTATATTATTGTGTTCTCTTGTGTTTGGAAGGCTTTCCATTGTTTATTTTCTCTTCTTTCTCCACTGAAAATTTCACCTAGAGAGAGAAAGTGGAACCATGAAGAAACCAAACCATGAAAAGCCATAAAAATTCTTCAAGATACAAAAATATATGATTGGTTTGCTAGTTGATGGAGCAATTATTTTTCTACAATTTATGAAAATTTTCTGTTTATTTAGGGTTTCAAATAGGGAAGTAATATCATGATTTTGACCCCAAAAATGGATTCATTGGGTCTAAATTATGTAAGAACAATGATGTTGTACAAAAGAAAATCAAGGGAAAACAAAATGGAATTTTTAGTTCAAATATGCCACTTTGTGAATGAGCTTAATGAATTAGTGGCTTATGGTATTATTTTATGATGCTATAGGGTTTCAAGAAGTGTTCTAAGATCAATGGAAATGTCCACAGAGTTTGGAGATCATTGGAAAGCAAGAAGGTAGTTACTTTCCCTATTATTCTTAATGTTGTCATACTTTGTTTCCATGATAATATGACTATGCCATATAGTTGTTTGAATGCTTTATGATATATTTTCATTGTTGGCTGAATGTTTGAAGATTTTATGACCCTAGGATGTCTATTTTACAAAGTGTTACCATGCCAAAATTTTTATGGAATTGTATGGCATAATATGAAGTTATAATTCTCATTGATGATTTTATGAAATGATATAATGATGTGGATGCATGATTGGATATAACTACTGAGATTCTTTGAATCTTAACCTTCCAAATGATCATCATGACCAGGCCCAAGCTATGCTAAGAAGGGGTCAAGAGTGCCGAGGAGAAAGAAGAAAGAGGATGAAGCATAATGTTCTTTTCAAGTTATGATCTAGTTGTTTAAAATGATATGTAAAGTTATGAGCATGTTACTAAATATGTATCTCCATGCTATTATGATCATTAAAGCATTATGAAATGTTATGTAGGAATTTAGTACAATGAATGATGATGTATTATGTCTATAAAGCTTACTTTGTAAAGTTATGATTGGAAATGCTCAAGTAGAACACTTCAAGGATAATGAAGGTACTATTCATATAAAACAGAGTATAATACATGAATTTTATGTATGCTCCAAAAGTAGATAGAATGAGCTTTCTATAGAGTTAAAGAACACCTAAATTGGATAAGTGTACAATTCATGGTGAATTTTCAAAGTTAGGATTCAAAAACAGGGCAAGATTGGAAAACTGAAACCTTGAATCTAGATACTGGAAATTTCAAAAGTATTAAAAAATCGTACATAGCTCCAAAAATTCATTGATTTGTATATGTGGAAAGGTCTATGTCTTAGCTTTGCTATGCCACCAGTTTGATAGTATTTGGAGCTATAAAGAGAGAGTTATGTAATTTCTCCTAAAACTATTCCAGTAGAAGTAGTATTCTGACCCTTAATAATTTAAGTCAATTCCAAGCCCTGTACAAGGTGAATAAATATAAAAAAAAAATATTTCTAAAAATAGGACATACAAGGCTTTCCAATGACATAGAAAATTCATAATTTGACTCAGGATATAATGAGATATGAATTTTTAAAATTTAGACCAAAATCCTGGGTAGATATAAAATGACTAAATATATAGTAAAATTTAAGGAATAAACTATACAAATTGGCCTAGTGAATGTACTATTCCATATTTTTGCCATGTAGAGAAGGTTTCGATCTATTTTTAGAGACTTAAATCACTTTCATATGAATTTTCTTGAATTAGTTATGAATTTTCAAAGTTTAGTCAATAAAGTAGAAACTACCATATAAACAGTAACCGAAAATTTTGAAAATTCTGATTTTCATTCTTATGTGATTTAAGCTTAAGATGAAGTATAATCAAACTTAAAAGGATTATAATACATGGGAAATGAGTCTAAAATTAAGGTGTTGCATCATCCAACTGGATCTAAACCTGATAAAGAAGTCACATTACAAGTTATTTTAGCTCTTCCTACTCAAGTCTAGAAACCATGAATGGTAGCTGCAAAAGGCAAGGACTATGAGGCTGAGTTTCTAGAAGATTCATATAATTTAGGTTTTAATGGTCCAATTAATGTTGAAGATAAGATAAATCACTGGCTAGCTAGAGCTAACAACTAGGTAATGGCTCGAGAACACTTTAGCCTCATACTTCCTTTCAATGATACCTTTGAGACTAGAGAGGTTGTTACGCAACTATACTGGGAAAGCCAAGAGCATTTTATAGAATCTAAAATTTTGACCTTCCTAGTTAAAGTTTGAGATGCTAAGTAATCCATGGAATCCTTGAACTACTTCTATATGGAGGTAGTCTGGATCTACGCAATGATGAATGTAGTACCAGATGACAAGTATTGGATACCGCATAAAGTTAGACTCCAAGAAGAAATGCTAGAAACTTTTCAAGATTGTATTAAAGAGTTGGCATATTTGAAGGCAATCCGACTAGAACCGAAGGATCCTATTATAGACATAGAAGAAGAAGATTTTGAGGACTTGGAAGAGCATCCAGAAGAGAATTTTGATGAAGCTTCTATTGGAGGTGAAAGTAGCTCTAGTCCCTCCGGAATAGAATGATAAAAGAGATCATGTCTAAATATATATAAATGTGTAAAGGTGAAAAACAATCATTACTGCAAATTTTGAGTGTATTATAAGCAGTCATGAGTAGAAAGTAGAATGAAATGATAATGTAAGGAGATCATAAGAACTTATGTACAAAGTTTACTCATGTAAATAAAGGTATTATGTTTATAAATGTTATTTGGGTAGAATAGTCATACGTTGTGAATTGATTATTATAAAAATGGAATGAAAATGAATGAAATGGTTCACATCAGGAGACGAATAAGAGTAAAGATTCTTGAACAAGTAAAGACACTACAAGGTGATCCTTTGCAAGTTATTATGAATATATGAGATCAGCAGCAAAAGATTATTGAAAAGTTATGGTGAACCTTAGACACTCAAAGACAGCCTCAGGAAACCATAGTTGAAATTTCATCTCTGAGGCAATATCAGGAGTAGGTACCCCAAACTATACTAACAAACCTAGCAGCAGGAACAAAAATTGATCATGCTAACTCGCAGCATGTAATAGCTTAGTTTTAGAAATGATGTCCTCCCTCAATTAACAAAAGGTTTGATGTACAAATGGTTAAGGACTGGATACTGAGTTTAGAAAAGATTTTTAGGTTAATGGGATATTCCTCTAAAATGAAAGCCCTATTGGCTATCTATTTACATACTTAAGAAAAAAATAGATGATGGTGGCATAATATTGAGTTGATCCTGTAAGCTCAGAGTACAACCTTTTGATGTGGGAACTATTTTTGTAATATTTAGATGATAAATATTTGCTATGATCAGTTAGAGATAAGAAAGAAGCTAAGTATATTATCCTCTAGCAAGCTAAGGATTAGTCAATGGATGAGTACGTTGTTAGTTAGGCTGGCTTCCCAAGAGGGGGGTGAATTGAAAAGATTAAAAATTTTCTGCAAAATATCAAAGAGGTGAAGAATGTAATATATAATGGTAAAACAGAGTATAAATAAATAACAGTGAAAGTAGCAGAAAAGAGAATAAGACTCAGAAATTTATCCTGGTTCAGTCTCTCCACTTGACCTACGTCCAGTCCCCAAGTCACCACTTGAGATTTTCCACTATTCTGTAAGAATTCAGTGGGCTTCTTGCAAATGCCACAATACAACTTTTGTGCTCTGTTTTCTAGAGCTTCTTTCAATCCCTTTCTGCACTTTCACAAAGTGCTTCCTAATCCCTTGTGATATCCCCTCACAAGAAAATCTATCTTCCAGATGAAGATTAGATTGTTTACAAAGATTAAACTCTCTTGAATAGAGTGAATATGAAGATTGAAGTGCAAGTATTGAAGTAAGAGGGTAAAAGTCTTTGAGTAGAAGATTTGGCAAAGTTTCAGTATATACAAAGTTTTGATTCGTTACCCACAATTTCAAATGATGTTATATTTATAGATTTAGGTCTCAAATATCCGTTACAGACAAAATCTATCCATTGGAGAAGTTATCCAATGGTTACTCTGAAAAACTATCCGTTAACAAACCGCATTTAATGCTTCTGACATACTGAAATTCAAATTTTGGTTGGTCAACAGACGAATTTCACAGGAACCGAAGGTTTAAGCTTCCAACATTGAAAGACTGAAGTTCATCTGTCATGAAGTGAAATTCGAATTTTGATATTTTGAAAATGTTTCTAAGTAGTGACATATGAATTTTCAAGTGCAAAGTTTTTCTGTTAAGCATGAACAGTACTTTCAATTTGCTACAGTGCCTTCAAAATTCAAATTTTGGAACCCCAAAATTCGTCTGTCCGCAGCAGGCTCAAAAAGCACAGTAGTTCATTTACTTCAAAATTTGAATTTTCAAAGAGTGAAGTTCGTCTGTCAGAGAGACCACATTTTAGACTTACTTTAACATTCGAATTTATAAACACTGTCATTCATATGTCAATATATCATTGTAACAGACTCACAACCTTAGCTTCTGAAATTCGAATTTTCATGTTCAAAGTTCATCTGTCAGTGAGCAATTTTGAAACTCAATATAATCTTGATTTTAGATGACCTTTGGCATTATTTTAGACGGATTTCTTTAGTTTTCATAAGTTGCATTTTGTCTGAAATTCGAATTTTCAAACCCAAAGTTCGTCTGTTGCTTAAAGCTTCTTTCATATACTTATGAAAATTCAAATTTTGGAAAATCAAAATTCGTCTGTCAGAGAAGCATCTCTTCAGACTTATTCAATTTAACTCAAAATTTGAATTTCCAAAGTCAAAGTTCAAATTTCTAATATGACAGTTCAATATAAACCTTTCAAACTTCGTCTGTTGGTGGGTGTTTTTCAAATATTTCATGATTTAACATAAAATCAAGGTTTTAAAACATTTTTTCACCAAATCAAAGTCTTTTAGCTATATTTAAACATAACTAATCATCCTACAACAATTCTTGCACAGATTTCTCCATAATTTCTTCACTTGAGTCTTTTGGGCACCTTTGATATCTTTATTCCAAGCACTTGAGAGTTGATTTGGAATCATCAAAACTTCTTGATTCAACATACGTAACCACATTCATTCAGATATCCATATACTCCACCTATTTACAATAGCCTGATGATGAGGGGTGGAAGATGGAGAAGCTAGAAAGAGGTTTAAAGCCTGCCAACAGGGAGAGGAGAGCCCCAATATGAAGTAGGCGATTTTGCATGCTGGTAGAGGCTAGCAGAATGACAGGAAGTAATTTGAATTATCAAAGTTTTATGTCTGCTACCTAGTTAATGTTAGAGAAGCTACTATTGATAAAAGTGAGAAAAGCAGAAAGAGAATGAAGCTACGAAATAATAGCAATAAGAAAGAAAGATACTTATTTCGATTATAGTTTTCCCCAACAGATTAGACGTATTATTTTATGAAAATCTAGCCTAGGAATATTTTAGTAATATAAGAGAATAAGTCTTGAGGAAAGTAGTTTCTGGCTTAGATAAGGATGTTTCATAGGTCATGAAACCTTTCAGAGTTAGATCCTATCAGTTAAGTAGTGATGTAAGGTCATAGAGAATCCTAGTAGAGCTCTAACATCATAGGAGATCTCATGGTTGTAGTAGATCAACTATGATGTTGCAAAAGACCTCTAAAAAGAATGAGAAGATGAGAAAGATTGGTGAGTTCTAAAGTTTTGATAATTCTCTGAAAGAGAATGACCTAGGATAATAGTTTTAGAAAGATATGAAACCTCATTAATCAGCAGCTAAAATAAATGCTTTACATAAGGCTTTTCTCTCATATTAAGCCACTGACTAGAAAATAGCAAAGAAATGTGATGGTAGGTGATGATAATGAATATAAAAAGTAAGCACATCACCTATAAATAAGTTTAGTGGCCAGATGTTTTAAATTTTAATATATCAATGTGTGTGTGCTAAAACTAATTAGTTATGATTAATGTGTTAGCAAGGCTGACTTCCCAAGAGGGGGGTGAATTGGGAAGATTGAAATTTTTCTGCACAAAGTGAAGTGGGTGAAGATAGCACAGTGTAATGAAAGCAACGTATAAAACAGCGCAAGTTGAAAAATAAAGATAAGGAGAAGAAGACTCAGTAATTTATCCTGGTTCGGTCTGTCCACTTGACCTACGTCTAGTCCCCAAGACAACTCTTGAGATTTTTCCACTATACAGCAAGAATTCAACGGGCTTCTTGCTAATGCCACAGTACAACGAGTATGCTCTGTTTCTAGAGCTTTCTCAATCTCTCTAAGCACTTCTACAATGTGCTTCACAATCTTCTTGTGATTTCCCCTCATAAGTAAATCTATCTTCCAAATGAAGAGTAGATTGTTTACAAAGATATAACTCTCTTGAATAGAGTAGATATGAAGGTTAAAGTACAGATATTGAAGTTGAGAGGGCAAAAGCTTTTGAGAAGAAGATTTGGCAGAAATTCGGTATATACAAGTTTGATTATCTTCCCACAACTTCAAATAGTGTTATATTTATAGATTTAGGTCTCAAATATCCGTTAGAGACAAAATCTATCCGTTGGGGAAGTTATCCAACTGTTACTCTGAAAAACTATCCGTTAACCAACCGCATTTAATGCTTCTGACATACTGAAATTCGAATTTCGGTTGGCTAACAGACGAATTTCGAAGGAACCGAAGGTTAAAGCTTCCAACGTTACAGCACGAAGTTCATCTGTTCATGAAGTGAAATTCGAATTTTGAAACTTACAAAATATTTTCACAGTGTGACATACGAATTTTCAAGAAGAAAGTTTTTCGGTTAAGTGTGAACAGTGCTTTCGATTTTCTACAGTGCCTTCGAAATTCAAATTTTGGAAGCCCAAAATTCATCTGTCTGTAGAACGTTCAAAGAGGCACAGTAGATCACTTTCCTCAAAATTCAAATTTTGAAAGAGTGAAGTTCATCTGTCAGAGTGACTCTTTTCAGACTAAATTCAATATTCGAATGTTACAGGACTTTGTCATTCGTATGTCAATGTTTCATTTCAACAGTCTCAAAAACATAGCTTCTGAAATTCGAATTTTAATGTTCAAAGTTCATCTGTCAGAGAGCAATTTTGAAACTCAATATAATCTTGCTTTCAGATGAACTTTAACATTGTTTCAAACGAATTTCTTTGGTTTCACAAATTGCATTTTATCTGAAATTCAAATTTTGAAGACTTAAAGTTCGTCTGTTTCAAAGAAACTCCTTTCAGACTTATATGAAAATTCGAATGTTGGAAAGCCAAAGTTCGTCTATCAGAGAGCATTTTTCAAACTCAATTTCTTCTTAATTTCAGACGAACTTCAACATTATTTCAAACGAATTTCTTTGATTTTCACAAATTGCATTTTATCTGAAATTTGAATTTTGAAGATGTGAAGTTCGTCTGTCACTAAAAGGCTTCTTTCAGACTTGGATGAAAATTCGAATTTTGGAGAATCAAAATTCGTCTGACAGAGAGACATCTCTTCAGACTTATTCAGTTTTAGCTCGAAATTCGAATTTCCAAAGGCAAAATTCGAATTTCCAATATGACAGTTCAGTTTAAACTTTCAAACTTCGTCTGTTTGTGGGTATTTTTCAAATAAGTCATAAAATCAAGGTTTAAAAACGTTTTTCCACCAAATCAAAATCTTTTACCCATGTCAAAAGATCCTACAACTATCCTAGCAATAATTACTCAGATTTTCTTCACTTGAGACACTTTGAGCTCCTTTGATATCTTCAATCCAAGCTCTTCAATGTTAGTTTGGAATCATCAAAACTTCTTGATTCAACATAATGGCATCTCATAAAATTTAGCCCTTAGAATTTTAAATTACAAAATCAAATAATAGATGTGAGTTGTGATATCTATCATTCATAAAAATTCCTTGATTAATTAAATGACAAATTGTAAACTAGATTAATAAATTTAGAAGTGAATTTTAAGGCAAAGTGATAAGACTTTATTCTTTTTTTCTTTTTGTTGAATCCTACCTTGATCCTTTAGTCACCAATAACTCTAATCACAACTCATATGACCCAATCAATTTTAATTGTTGATCCCATGAGATTGGACTTATAGTTGTATCAGCATTTGACTTCATTTTGTGAATTCAAAGTCGATGTTATTGTTACAATTAATATTAGCAGCAATTCCATAGATTTACAAATTCAGCAAAAGTCTCTTTCACCTCCTCAACTCTTTAATCATGACTAAACTTAGTCAAAGGTCATGTTAATCTCGTTAGATTTTTTTCATCAACTTAATGTTGAATGCTAGAGATCATGAAGACAAAAATAAAAGAATCTCATTGCTCAAAGTGGATCTTAAATATTATATATAATCAATTCTAAGAATAAAATTTGCAATTTGGGTTATAGAAAGAAAAAAAAAGGAAAAAGCTTCTCATTTGCATTTTTTGCTCGAATTTTTCACATTTATGACTGAAAGAAAAAATGGAGATAGTAAAAGGATGATGCTTAGAAGAGATAAAGATAAAAAGAAAAATTATCTATTCATTAAAAAAAACTTAAAAAGACTGAATATTTTAAAGAAAAAATTAATTTTTTTTGTACAAAGAAAAAATTGAAATGAAATTCAAAAAATCTAAAACTCTTAAATATAGAAATAATAAAAAACTAAAAAATATGAATTATTTATAATTAATAGTATGATTTTGAATAGAGTGTAAAATATTATGTATAGAAAAAATTATCAAATATCATAAAAAATTTATAGAATTTTGCTCAATTTAAACGAAATAAATATAATTAGTTATGTTTTAACACTTTTAAGGAAAATTTTCAGAAAAATATTAAAACACGCAAATAAGTTATATAAAAAATTACATTTATTTCAAATGAAATAGATATAATTAAAATACACAAATAAATTATATAAAGAATTAGATATAAGTTAAACAGAGTATATATAATTAGTTATGAAAAAAATTAAATCATATAAATAAATATTATAATTAATTGAAATAGATCTAAAAAATATAATTCTAAATTAAAAAAATCTAATAATAGGTCTTAGGATATTTGAATTTAGAATATCTTTACAGAGATTTTTTTGGAAAATATTAAAACACATAAATAAATTACATAAAAAAATACATATTATTTAAACAAAATAGATATAATTAGTTATGGAAAAAATAAATATAATTGGTTATGAAAGAATATTTGTGATGACATGCTGTGTCGCTCATCGCCACTACACTATCTTTATCCAAAAAGTAATCATCATAGAAAGTCCTTTATGGTATTTGTTACTCTCATGAATACTCTTAAATACAGTTGACGGTGGGTGAGGGGAAAAATATATATATATATATATGCAATAATTCTATAGAATTGAACCAATTCCATCGAGCTTTTGATAGAATTGAATTATAACAAATTTGATAAAATTTAATTCCTTGAGAATCCAAAATATGTCATACCAAACATGATAAACCTAAGAATCCCCATCTAATTCTATTTCCAACCTCTTGATTCTTCATATCAATGGGACCTAAAAGTGAATAGAAATTTAAATTCTAAAGTCCAAGGGAAGCTAAATATACATAAAATTATAAACATGAAAGAAATATATAGAAAAAATTGAAAAAAAATAGAGATAAATTGAAATCAAATTGAATAACTCTATGTATTTATTTGCTAGAATAGAAATTTCTTTGGAATTAATTTTTGTAAGAAAAGAATGAACAATAGGATAGATGAAGAAAATTAAATAAACATGAGGTTTTAAAAAAAGGAAAGAAAATTTTTCTTGGTTATAAGATGCAAAAACAAACCCTACATAGAATGAAAATAAAAAATGCAAAAGAGAATGCAACCTTAATTTGAAATGTGGAGTAAGAGAGAAAAATTCAAAAATAATAATTTTGATAGAGTGTAAAAAATTAAATATAGAAAAAATTGTTAGATATCATAAAAATCTATATAATTTTTCTCAATTTAAATGAAATAAATATAATTGGTTATGTTTCTACAAAATATTAAAACACTCAAATAAATTATATAAAAATTACATGTAATTCAAATGAAATATATATAATTGGCTACGGGGAAAATTAAAACATATAAATAAATGATAATAAAAAGTCACACAAATAAGGAAAAATTAAAACACACAAATAAATTATATAAAAAATTAGATATAAATTAAACAAAACATAAATAATTAGTTATGAAAAAAATTAAAGCACATAAATAAATATTATAATTAATCGAAATAGATCTAAAAAATATAATTCTAAACAAAAAAATATATAATAATAGGTCAGAGGACATTTGAATTTAAAAAATTTTTATGTAGATTTTTTTGGAAAACATTAAAATTCATAAATTATATAAAAATATATATATGATTTAAACAAAATAAATATAATTAGTTATGGAAAAAATAGATATAATTGGTTATGATTAAAAGAATCTGATTAGATTTGGTATTTTTAATTAAAAAATAATAATAGTATCAGTTCCGAACCTAACTCCACAAGAGAGTTTTTGAAGCACAGAATCACAGCAAATCTCATTCGATACATCAGAATCATTCCGAAGATATCCAGGTTACCTACTTTTATATAAAATAGATGAAATCAATATATATACTCCTTCTGGTTCAAAATATAAATCATATTTCAAAAATTTATTTTGATTCAAAATATAAGTCTTATTTAGTAATTTTTAAGGTATTAAATATTTTTCCTATTTTTCCATTATCCCAATTAAATGTAAAAGAGATAATAAACTTTCAATATAATGCATTAAATATGGGTACTATTAAAAAATAATATATTTTTTGGCAGATCTAATTAATAAACTATATTTCTTGGTTTTTATACAATTAGTCAAATATGACTTATATTTTAGATTAAAAGAAGTATATATAATATTTTTGCTATAAATTTTATATTTAATATTAATGAAAAAAAGAGATGGAACTGAATTCAAAAGAGTGAATGATAAAAATTAAAAAGTGAACAACAATGCAATCCAAAAGAAATATTGGGAAATCAACCACTAAATAGTAGGTTCAACTAGCACAAGTTATACCAATTGAACTAGTGATTTTTGGATGCCAATAAATCTTTCAATTAAAGTGGGGTAGATTCAGAATACTGAATACTTCAAGTAACAAAAAAGGGTAAATCATTCTTTGAATTGGAAGTTTATTATAAATTAGGATCAATTGTTGAAAAAATTATGATAAGAGATTAAATATTTAAAGTTAAAAAATGATGTCATTATAAAAATACCGTCAAAGTTTCACTCGCTCCCTCCCATGTCATCGGTGTTGACAATTAATATTGTGCCACCTCCATCACTAGTACGGGAGCCACATTAAATATATGAGTTTCAAGTATTTACAACTTGAATTTCTCAAATAATTCATAACTCATTTATTATAAATTTGTAATTTATTTTTTTAATTTTTAATATGAAATTTTAAATTTAAATTGATAAGAGTTTTCAGGAATTTGGAACTTGAATTTTTTAATTTGTAACTTATTTATTTTAAATTTGTAATTCACTTTTCTAGTTTTGAGTATGGAAAATTTGAGAGTTGGTTATAAATTTAGAATAAACAATTGTCAATCAAGAAATTCAAGTTAATACTCACTTCATTTAAAAGACATTTGGCGCTTTAGAGTTTTAATTTTGTTTCAAAACATCTATCCTTTAAAAATTCAATCAAGTATAAATTATTTTTTAATCATTTTGCTTTTCATTAATAAAGTATAAGCATTAATTATATTTTGGACTATTTTAAAATGTAGGGAGTAAAATACAAAAATACAAGTATTAAGCTTTGTTATAATGTAAACTATTAAATTGTACTTTTGGTCCACATTATAGGTTACCTTCAAGAAAATTTCAATTGTTCTAAATATAAGTCACACTATAAAATGGTTGAACCATTTAATTTTTTGTTCACAAATGCTCTAACTAATTATATTATGTAGTTAATATGAGGTTACAATGAAATTAATTTAATTAGGGTTAATTTTGGTAAATTAATAAGAAATTTTGACAAAATTAATGACTTGAAATATTTTTAATTTATATAAAATAGTTTAAAATAGCTTTTCTTTGTGTACAAACTATGGGGAGTGATAATTGGAAATTTATTAGTTAGTCCTTTGAAACAGTGAATAAAATTAAAGCATGTCAGTGTATTGCTATTCAGATGCAACTACTATGTGCCCGTTTGGTTCTCAGTTTTATAAAATTAAATTAAAATAAATAAAATTTATAAAAATGATCTTTAGATAAAGTAAGTTTATTAAAATTTGTTATATTTAGATATTCTTTTTGTAAAAAGTAAATTTGATAAAAATTTTTTTAAATTATAAGGGTTAAAAGTATTTTTAAATGTATAATATAGACTAAATTTACATCTTTTTTTTTTTTAAAACCCATGTTTTGTTAAAGGAAAAATAAATTTTTCTCTCCTTTTTCAAAACCACAGTTTAACTCACTTTTTATTTTTTAAAAAAATAGTTTGTGATTGGTTAAATATATCTTCTTAAAAAATCATGATTGAAAACTATAATTTCTTTTTAAAAAAGATGAACCAATAAGTCATGAACCTCATCAAGTGTTTACCCAAAAAAAAACAAATATAATATTCATTTTACTTATCTTAATTATAATTAAAATTCATACGTATATTATATTGAAATATATATTAACTAAAATATATTTATAAATCCTTGAATATTTTAAATTAAAATTAAAACATATTTTATCCCTACAAATAAAATGAAAAAAAAAAAGTATTAACGCTTCACAGTCAACACGTTATGAATTATGATCGATGTGACTACACAGAGCGGAACAAATTCAAAATCACTAACTACAGGGGTGGGGGCATCTCCTGCTTGTGTGTCTCAGAATTTACGTGGATCTTGTAGTTATGTAGTTATATAGTAACAGAGAAAAAAAAACATTAAGAAAATCAAAACAGCACAAAACGGACTTAGTCTCTCATATTTAGCATTTTTAATGATAAAGTATAGCTAAATGGACTTAATTAAATATAATATTTTAAATTAATGATTAATTTTGAATTTGGAATGGAATTAATTTAGCATTTGGCCCTTCCTTGTAGTTATATTTGGGACCTTAGATGTCATTTTTAAAAATTGTATAATTATACTAATTTTAATTGGCTTGAATTTAAATTAATTATCTATATTTTTAGTGTCATAAATGAACTTAACTAAATGGGAATAATTGGGTTTAAAGTGAAAAAATTAAAGTTTATACTAATTAAAGGTTTTTTATTTAAATAAAATTGTGTAAATCAATTTCACTCATCTTCTCTCTTCCACTAACTATTTTAATTTCTTTTTTACTTTTTATTTCATTTGACTTTTTTACCCATGCCTTTAATTATTTGGACCTTGGTATTTATTTTGGGCAACAGATATTTTTGGAAGAATACAATTTCTCATTTTCCATTTTCATTTAATTAACTCCACTACTTTCTCACCATTTATCCACTTGACTTTCTTTTTCCATTTTTTGTAATGATACTAATTCCTAATTTTAAGGACATAATTGAATGGTGCAAGACTAGAGGGACCAAGACCAGAGGAAGGGTCAAATTGAGTAAAAAGGGAGTAAGGAAGCAAAATGCTGTGACACCGCAACAAGATGCAAAGTTGCCGCAGCTTGAAGAGCTAGATTTGGGCTTTGGGTCAACTCAATAATGACTCACATTATGGCACCAATTGCAGAATTTGTTTAAATTAGAAGTCAAACTAGTCGATAGAGGAAGGAAAAAATGAGGGAAAATCTCGGTGCTGTGCTAGGGTTTGGCTAGTCTGAAGCTAGGGAATGTGATTTTGGCCTTGGAGAAGCTTAAATCTTGTGGATAAGTGGCCTACTTCTTCCTCTTCATTTTCTTCAAATTATTTGGTGGATTTTCCTACAAGTAGCTTAGGATTTCATTTGGGATGCTTTTCCACCAATTAAATTGTGTATAATTGCCTCATAGACGTGTTGTTGGATGTTTCTAAGCTTTAGATGTTGAATTTTAAGTGTTTAAGTGGTATATTTTCCAAACCTTAAACTTAGACTATTGATATTATTGGAAATCCAAATTTGCGAGAGCATAGTTGTGATTCTATTATTTGTTTTGGGTACTTTGATGTATGAGTTTGCTTTGGGAAGCCATGTTTCAGCTGGTTATGCATTTTGATGTCAAGTTATGCATGTTAAGGGTTGAGAAATTGTGTTGGTAATGAGAATTTGGCCTTGTGTAGGTTGTAATATTGCTCAATTGGTATCCCTTGACTCTAGGTAGTATTTGGAAAGCTTGGAAGTAGTTGTGGTTGTTGTTCTCTCTAGCCTACCATAGTGTTGAGTGAGTTCGGATGGTTATGTTGAAACAAGTATTTTTGATTATTCCAAACCAATCAACTAGAGTTTGGAAAGAAGATATCAAAGGTGTACAAAAGATCTCAGATGGAGAAATCTAAGAGACTTAGATATAGAATTTCCTACTGTGTTTAAATTAAGTAAAAGACTTTGAACTTGCAAAAGAATGTTTTAAAAATGTGATTTTATGATAATTCATGAAATATTTGAAAAATACCCTCTAACAAACGAACTTTGAAGTATTAAAATTGATTTGCTGTTTTAAAAATTTGAACTCTGGCATATGAAATTTGAACTTTGGATTAAAAATATGTTAGTCAGAAAGAGGTTTCTCTGACAGACGAACTTAGACTTCATAAATTCGAACTTTGAATTAAGTCTGATAAGAGCTCTTTCTGACAGACAAATTTTGACTTTTGAAAATTCAAATTTTGGGTAAAACACAAATCATGAAAAATGAAAACTTCATCTAAGAATATGTCAAAGTTCATCTAAAAGTAAACTTTGATAAGAGTTCTAAGTTAGTCCTCTAACAGACGAACTTTGATTTTGAAAATTCAAACTTTGGAAACATAGCTTGCAAGTCTGTCATAACAATCTTTTAATATACAAATTTTAGTATTCAGAAATTTGAATTTTGAAATAAGTCTGATGAGAGATCTCTCTGATAGACGAACTTTGACTTTCAAAAATTCGAATTTCAAAAAGAAGAATTAGTGTACCTTATTGACTTGCCCACTGACAGATGAATTTTGGGTACCAAAATTTGAACTACAAAGGTACTGCAGCAATATGAGATAACTGTTCACTCTTACCAGAAGTACTTTAAGCTTGAAAATTCATATGTTCCAACATAGAAATATTTCACAAAGATGAAAATTCGAAATTTGCTTCATAACATATGAACTTCAAGGTTCAACGTTAAAGTCTTTAGCTTTCGGTCTCTGCAAAATTCATCTGTTAAAACACCAAAATTCAAACTTTGAGTGTCAGACGCATTAAATACGGTTGGTGAATGGATAATTTTTTAGATTAATCGTTGGGTAATGTCTATAACGGCTAGATCTTGTCTCTAATGTATAGTTAAGATATAAATCTATAAATAGAACTTCATTTAAAGATGTGGGTAATGATTTTATATTAAATATATAGAAACTCTGCTAAATTCTTGAGTCAAAGTCTTCTACTCTCACATACTTCATATGCTGTACTTCAACTTTCATATACACTCTAAATTAGAGAGTTTAATCACTGTAATCAATCTTATCTTCATCTGAAAGAAAGATTTTCTTGTGAGGGGATATCACAAGGGATTTGGGAAGCACTTAGTTAGAGTGCAAAGAGTGAGATTGTAAGCTCTTGTAACAGAGCATCACATTGTATTGAGGCAATTATAAGAAACCCACTGAATTCTTGCAAGATAGTGAAAAATCTTAAGTGATAGCTTGAAAACTGAACGTAGGTCAAGATAAAAAGACCAAACCAGGATAAACATCTATGTCATCCCTTCCCTTATATTTTTTTTACTTTGTTATTCTTTTATACTTTGTTTTTACTGTCACTTTTGCTTTTATTATTCTCTTGACTTTTGCGAAAAATTTTAATCTCCCCAATTCACCCCCTCTTGGGAAGCCATCACATCTAACAAGTGGTATCAGAGCCAGGTTCCCCAACCAAAGGATCTAACAATCTGGGAAATTCAATGGTTGGCTTTGGAGAAAGCATACTGCCTGAGGGAAACAACACAAATAGACCACCTGGCTTCAATGGAGAACACTATGGATACTGGAAGATGAGAATGCAAATCTATCTCTAGTCCATTAATCTGGACATCTGGTCTGTCATCCAAAAGGGAGATTTTGTCCCAATGAAGCTGTAAGATGATGGGGATTACAAGGAGAAGCCAGAAGACGAGTGGAGTGAGGAGGATACGAGAAGAGTCTTGTTAAATTTTAAGGCAAAACACTGCCTGGTCAATGCATTAAACCAAGACGAGTTATACAGAGTATCACAATGTTCCATAACCAAGAGTATGTGAGACACTTTAGAAATCGCTTATGAAGGAACCACTAGTGTAAGAGAGAACAAATTGAACTCCTGCATTGGTGAATATGAAAGCTTCAGAATGGTAGAAAGTGAAAGTATCAAATAGTTACAAAAGAGATTCACCCTCATTGTGAATCAATTGAAGAGTCTTGGTAAGGAATACACTCAGCTAGAAAAAGTCAAAAAAATTCTTAGAGCTCTTCCTTTGGATTGGCAACCAAAAAGTAACAGTAATAGAGAAGCCAGAGGAGAGTCAATGGCTTCTGTCATAGCACTCTTAGATAGCCTTGAAGCATATGAGGGAAAAATAAATGATCTTAAGGAAGTAGGTCAAGACAGGAAAAAGAAGGGTCTTGCTTTAATAGCTGTTGAAGAAAAGGAGGAAGAATCTGATGATGGAGATGAATTAGATGAAGAAACTCTAGTTATGATGGTCAAAAAATTCAGAAGGGTTTACAACAAGAAAAGAAACAAAAGATTTTTCAAGAAAGGAGCAGCTGGAGATAACAAGAAAGAAGGAAAGAGTCTGTCACATGCTACGAATGTAAGAAGTAAGGACACATCAAATAGGATCGTCCATAATTCCTAAAGAAGCAAGAAAAAGAAAAAAAAGCTGCTAACAAAGGCAAGAAGAAGAAGGCATACATCTCATCAATCTAGGGCAACAACTTAAATGAAGAAGATAATGATGATGAAGATAAAATTGCTAACATCTGCTTGATGGCACTTGCATATGAAGAAACTCCAATCTCATCTAATAGTGATCATGAAGATAAGATATATGAATCTGAACCTTCATATTTTGAATTACTTGATGCATTTCATGAACTGCATGATGAGTTCATTAAGACTGCTAAATAACTATAACAGGCTAAGAAAAGAATTATCAAGTTAGAATCTCAGTGCGACATTTCTGACACTACATCTCTGCATAGAATTGAATCTGCTTGTTGTACATCATGTACTGAATTAAAGCAAACTAATGACTATCTGTTAAAGAGCATTTCTAGACTTACTAAGGGTAAAGATATATTGTTTGTTTTAATGGGAAGTCAGAGAATCACATAAGGAAAAGCTGGACTTGGCTATGATCCTTGTGCAGTCAAAGAAAAGAATAGAAAAGAGAATCAAAATCTGTATATAAGGCATTTTGTGTATGCTAATGGACATAAAAAGAAAGATCACATTTCAAATCGCATTGAATCCTATGATCAACCAAAATATGTGAAACAAAAGTATTATCTGCATTGCTTTTTTCCTGCATCACAATCTAGCAGTCCCTTTACCACCTGTCACTTCTGTAACAAGAAGGGACACATTTCCGGTTCATGTGTATTGAAGAAAAATGGATTTGATAGGAAGGTAAAATGGGTTCCCAAAGGTACATTTGTATCTAGGGAAAATACCACTGACAGAAAAGGACCCAACCAAATTTGGGTGCTTAAAAAGAAATTCTGAACCTTGTTTTGCAGATTTGTCTTAAAGCAAGAAAGAGTAACAAATGGTATATGGACAGTGGTTGCTCATGCTATATGATTAGTGATAAGGAGAAGTTCATCACCCTTAGAGACAAAAAAAGAGGAAAGGTGACCTTTGGAGGTGACTAATATGGCAAAATAGTTGGCATTGACATTGTGGGCAAGAACTCTGAAACATCCATAGAAGATGTGCTGTTTGTAATTGGCGTCAACCACAATATGCTAACTGTGAGTCAGACACGTGACAAAGGGAACTGGGTATTGTTTGACTCAAAGTTCTGCCTGGTCATCCAAAAAAGTGATCGTAAAGCAATCCTCGAGGCTCAAAGGGATGGTAACTGCTATACTATTGATCTTGATGAACTTCCTTTCTTAGATTCTGTCCGTTTAATTAATAAAAATAATGATAGTTAGTTGTGGCATCGAAGTCTGGCACATGTTAACATGAACCAGCTGTCAAAACTGATTAAGAATGAGTTAGTCACTGACTTACCAAAAGTCTCTTTTGTAAAAGACTAAGAATGTGATGCATGCCTTAAAGGAAAATAAACTAAATCATCTTTTAAATCTAAAAAAGTAGTCACCACATCTAGACCACTGAACTATTATATATGGATCTGATAGGTCCATCCAGAGTAAAAAGCATTGGTGAAAATCTATATATTCTTGTGATTGTGGATGATTACTCTCGATTTACCTGTACTCTGTTTCTTTCTTTCAAAAGTGAAACATTTGATGTATTAATAATCTTAGTTAAGAAAGTGCAAAATAAGAAATGCATTTCTATTGTGTCTGTAGTATCCTAAAATTTTTTCTGGATATTCAAGGCTCAATATTTTAAAATCTATAAGGAATTTATAAAAATGGGTATACACCGTTTGGCATAAAATAGGACAAAGAGATCAATTATCTTGATTGGAAGAAAAAATGAGAAAATGATGATTTTGCCCCTGAATAAAAACAGAGAAAAGAAAAAGAAAAAGAAAAAGAAAAAGAAAATTTAAAATATATATATATATACATATATATATATAAGGTGGTGGACGTAGAGCGAGGAGTGCAAGAAAAATTTATGAATTTTAGGGCAAATTATACTTAAGACCCAAAAGTTGTAAAAATTATAAATTAATCCCGGGTCAAGGACATTTTTGTAAATATTAAAATTATAGTCAAAATGAAACTCTCAATGAGTTAAGTCCAATGAAATATAGTATGAAATTTATTAAGGTCAAAATAATATTTATTAGGTAATTAAAATTTAATATTAGTATTTTACCCGATAAAAGTCAGTTTGGACTGCAGGAAGAGGTAATATTAATTCAAGAAAAATTAATGGGCCTTGGTAAAATATATTTTTGGATCAAAATAATAATTTTGGACCAGAAGTAATTATTGGATAATCCTATACCAATTTAATGACAATTTTGATAAAAATACCTAATCGGTACGAATAAATTTAATCAATAAATGATATTTTGGTCCATAAAAATTATTTAAGCAATTTTTGGCCAGAAAGGGGATGAAAAAGGTCTGATTTCTGAGTGGGACATGAAGTGAATTGTTGGAAAAGCTTTATTAAAATTTAAGTAACTAAGGTTAAATATTAAAGTAACTAAGGTTAAGTTTTATGACTTAATCCCTTAACCACTCTTGTTAACCATTTAATCCACCTTCTTCAGCTGACTTTCACGTCTAAAATAGAAAGGAAAAAGGGGGGGGGGGGGAGAGCTCATAAGTTTTAAAGCCAAAAAGGAGAAGACAAAAGGCAAAGTTTGGTGCCCACAAGCTTAAGGTAATATCTCATGCCCATAATCTTGTGTACTATTTAGTTTGGAAGAGTTTTATGGCTTATTCTCTCCTATTTTTCCACTGAAAGTTTCTGCCTAGAGAGAGAGTAGAAAGGTATGGAGAAACTAAAGCATGAAAAGTGTTATATAGGCCATAAGGTGCAAGAACATGCCATTAGATTATAAATTAATCAGGTAGTTATTTTTCTACAATTTATGGTAATTTTCTACCTAATTAGGGTTTGAATTTGGGAGGAAATTTCATGATTTTGACCCCAAAAATGGATTCCTTGGGTCCAAAATAGGTTAGAATAAGTATGTTGTACAAGGAATACTTTATGGATAACAAAGTGCAAATTTTAGTTCAAGTGAGCACTTTGTAAAGGAAATTCTATAATCAGTGGTTAATGACCTTATTTTATGATGCTATAGGATCCAAAATAGTGTTAGAAGAACAAGGAAAGGGTTTGCAAAGTTTGGAGGTTATTGAAAAACTCAAAGGTAGTTAACTCACCTATCTATGCTTATGTATTGACGTTGATGTTGCTTGGCTTGAATGATGTGTTTAATGTTTGGAATGTTGTCTTGTGATGATTTGGCCTTATTGGTTGGATTGTTTGAAGGGTAATGTGACCCTGGATATGTCCAAATACAAGGGGAAGTGCTGCCCAAATTTTTATAAAATAATTATGCCAAAATGATTTGATTGCATGCTTGATGTGCTTTTAGATGAATACTTGCAATATATATGATGATATGTGTGCATGATGGTAGTTACTACTGAGATTCTTTGAATCTCATCCCTTTCCAAATGTCTAACAAATTTTAGGGTCAAGTTATGGTAAGATTACCTAAGAAAGGAAAGGCAAGGAGAAGCAAGTTAATGTTCAAGATAATGATGCTTAGGTTGATACTATTATATGAGATGTTATGTAAAATCTTATGAGACATGATCATGATATGTTTTCATATTAATATGTTCCTTTAGGTTGTTATGGAGTATCATGTAAGATAAAGGCAAGTTATGGCTATGTATGTATATACTAATGTGTATTTTGGAAAGTAGGGAGAATGCAAGAGACCTTTCTGAGCACTGTTAGGTATTCAAAGTACTGTATAGAACTTGATATATTCAATGTATGAGTGTTTTATACGTATGAAACTAGACATGTGTAGCTTTCCATAGACACAAAGATCACTTAATTTGGAGTTGTGTATGATTTATGGTGATTTTTCAAACTTATGGTCAGAATCAGAAATTTTAACAAAATGACCATTGCTACAGTGAAGATAATACGAATTTATTGTATAAGTTGGCCAAGTAATTTCCATGTTCAACATTTTTCCTATGTATAGCATATTTTAAGCTATATTTAGAGACTTGAACCATATCAATATGATTTGTCTCGATTTAGTTATGAATTTTTAAAGTTTACCGGGTAAAAAGAAGTTAACCAAGGGAAGAGTACCTCAAATGGAATAAATTAGTTTAAATTGTTTTATGTAATCAAGTCTCTAATCAAGTATTAATGGACTTAAATATAGTTTAATACATGGAAAATGAGTCTAAGTACGAGGTGTGACAATGCCTATCAGGTCTGATCATGGAGGAGAATTTGAAAATTTATGTTTTGTGGAGTATTATGATAAACATGGAATTGATCATAACTTCTCAGCACCTAGGACTCCTCAGCAAAATAGAGTGGTGGAAAGGAAAAACAAAATAATTGGAGAAATGGCAAGAGCAATGTTAAATGAAAAGGAACTCTCTCAAGTATTCTGGGTTGGTGCAGTAAACACAGCCTACATCAGAACAATTCTGGGGAAGACTCCTTATGAGTTATACAAAGGGAGGAAGCCAAACCTTTAACATCTGTATGTATTCGATTGCAAATGTTTCATCCACAACAATGGAAAGGAAAACTACCAAATCTGATGAAGGTATATTTCTTGACTATTCTAGTTGGAGTAAAGCATATAGAGTTTTTAATAAAAAGACTAAATCAATAGAGGAATATGTGCATGTTGTGTTTATTGAAAATGAAATAGTTTCCAAGCATGTTATTAATGAAGATAATCTTATTTCTAACTTTAAGAACTTAGATCTTTCTGAAGAAGGTAAAATTGAACTTCCAAAAATATTTGAATCTACTAACATAGAAGAAGATATTTAGGAGAAATATCTTGAGGATGAGAACAATGAGAAAATGTCTCAAGAACTCCCTAGAGCTTGGAGATATTAAAGGAATCATCCTGTTGATCAAGTGATTGGGGATGTTCAAGAGAAAGTTAAAACCAGAAAATAACTCAGGGATCAAATGATTAATTGTGCCTTTATTTCCCAAATTGAATCTAAGTGTGCTGAAGAAGCCTTAACTGATGAATATTGGATTTTAGCTATGCAAGATGAGTTAAATCAGTTTGAAAAAAATCAAATTTGGGATTTAGTGCCTCAACCTAAAAATCATCCTATCATTAGCACTAAATGAGTCTTTAGAAATAAACTTGATGAATCAGGAACAATAATTAAAAATAAAGCAAGACTAGTTGTCAAAGGATATAATCAGGAAGAAGGTATTGATTTTAAGGAAACTTTTGCTCCAGTTGCAAGATTAGAAGCAATTAGAATCCTATTGGCCTATGCATGCATGAAAAACATATTGTTATATCAAATGGATGTAAAAAGTGCTTTTCTGAATGGATATATCATGGAGGAGGTTTATGAAGATGAACCTCCAGACTTTGAAGATTTAACAAAACCAAACCATGTCTATAAATTGAAGAAAGCTCTGTATGGCTTAAAGTAAGCTCCTAGAGCATGGTATGACAGACTAAGTAATTTTCTAACTGAAAAAGGATTCAATAGAGAAAAATTAGATACTACTTTGTTTACCAAGAAAGAAAACAAAGACTTACTTATTGTTCAAATTTATGTTGATGATATTATATTTGATGCTACTAATGAATCTCTTTGCAAGAATTTCTCTAAGCTGATGTAGGGTGAATTCAAAATGTCAATGATGGGAGAGCTCAACTTCTTCCTTGGATTGCAAATTAAGCAATGTAATGATGGTATCTTCCTCAATCAATCAAAATATCTAAAAGAGTTGCCGAAAAAGTTTGGCATGGAAAAAGCCGAGTCAATGGGAACTCCAATGGTCATTGCAACAAAACTTGATATGGACGAAGGAGGAAAGACCTTTGACATAACTCAATATAAGAGAATGATTGGATCCTTGTTATACCTAACAGCTAGTAAACCTGACATCATGTTCAGTGTCTATATGTGTGCAAGGTTCCAATCCTGCCCCAGAGAATCCCATGCAACTGCTGTGAAATATATCTTCAGATATCTAATTGGAACATCAAAGATAAGATTTTGGTACCCAAAGGGCAACGGAAAAACTCATAGGATACACTGATGCTGACTTTGCTGGATCCAAAACTGACAGAAAAGCACAAGTGGAACATGTCAGTTCCTTGGAGGATCCTTGGTTTCATGGTTCAGTAAGCAGTAAAACAATGTGGCTCAATCCATTGCAGAAGCTGAATATGTTGCTACTAGTAGCTGTTGTGCTCAAGTCATTTAGATAAAACAGCAGCTTGAAGATCTTGAGATTGAGATGAAGGAAATACTAATAATGTGTGACAATCAAAGTGCTATCAACATCATCAAAAATTCTGTCATGCATTCAAGGACAAAGCACATTGAAGTTAGGCATCACTTTATAAGGGATCATGTCCAGAAAGGAGAAATTAGATTGGAATACATCTCTACCGAATTTCAAATTGCTGACATTCTGAGCAAGCCTCTTCCAGAAGATAGACATTGTAAAATCAGAAGAGAATTGGGTATCATAAATCCCAATGAACTGTAAGTTAATTCTTATATACATCTATTTTAATATTTCTGACATTGAATCAATCCTAACTTTAGCATCAGAGTGAGTTTGATATAAGTTGCAGTTGCTCCTTATAAGTTCAAATGACAAATAAATCTGTACAATGGAGCTAATCAGAATGGCACAATCAAAGGATGAAAAAGGATGCCAAAAATTTGAACATTTGGATCTATTCTGTAAGTTCAGAAATTTAAAATTCGCATTTTAGATGATTATTACACGAATTTCCATGTTGAATTGTGTTTTTGGAAGAGTCAACGTGCTCAACATTAGAACTTAGATACACATCAGATGAATTTCAATTGGCTACACTCTGTAACAGTTCTCTTTTGACCTTTGAAATTTGTCTGTTTGAACAATAGAAATTTGAATTTCAAAAATAAAATGACAATATTGTCTTTGTTCCAAATGACTATTGTACAAATCTCCATTTCTCCAAATACGCATTTTAGAAATACTTTACAAAATGTTGAAATTCGAATTTTTAAATCAAAATTCGTCTGTTGAAACATGCTCTCATAATTAGGCCTCTAAAAGACAAATTTTCATAAGTAAAATTCTTCTATTACCTGTGTTGTTTATAATTGCTTATTGCCTGGTTCTTTTGAAGTTCAAACTTTGTTGAAACAAAGTTCATATGTTCCCTTACCGTTCTCAGAACTAAGCCTCTGTCAGATAAACTTCTAGGTGAAGATTCATCTGTCAGTAAGCCTCGCCGTGTGGATTAACTTGTAACTACTCGAAAGTTGAATTTTGACCCTTCAAAATTCGTTTGTTTAACAATTACATACATTAAAACCAAATGTCATCCTCTAAACAAACGCAACCTTATTCGTCTCTCTCTCAAGTCTGTTCAAATTCTCTCTTTAATTCCCATTAACTCCATTCGTGAATCTTCATTCCTCACCAATTAAGCTTCTTTTCGTACCTTATAAACCCATTCTTAGCATCTTTCTGAATCATTCCTCTACAAGAATGGCGAGAGTAAAAAATCCAGAAGTTGGGAAAGGAGAGTCATGGCTAAAGAGGGCTGTAAAATCTCAATATGCTTCCAAGGAGTGTGAAACCTAGAAAAGGAAGGGCAAATCTAGCAAGGCAACTCCCTCCAAGAGGCTGAACATGACTCCTAAAGCAAATTTGAAGAAATATGTTCCTTCCCCTCGAAGAAATTTGACCCTACTGTTTCTATTGCTCCTGTCTCTCTTGCCTCTTCTTCCTCCTCTAGCACTGAATTTGGAGAATATCAGTTAACCTCACTACCACTGTAGAGCAATGCTCATATTCTGGGAGAATATACTACCAAATTTGTCAACAAAAAGGTAATCAAACCTCATTGCATAAATTTGAAAGATTTCTTGATTTCTAACAACTTTGGTGCCATGGTTTGGATGATAAAATACAAGAATTTGTTAGAAATACCGGAAAGATATGATGATAAGGTAGTTAAGACCTGATATGCCTCCCTATAATTCAATAGCAAGAAGAAGTGGGAAGTGAATCTAAGATCAAGGACCATCTGGCTGACAGATGAGACGTTTAATGAAGTACTAGAGATTCCAGGGCAAGATGAATTGAAAATTGACATTACTGCCTCAAGGTACATGGATGAAGCTGAAACTACAGAGAAAGAAGGAGGGCCTTTCCTGAATTACAAAGAAAGCACAATTCTAAACACTTTGTTCAGCAGAAAAGAGAACAGGCCACCTCTGAGTTTGCTGAAGCCTACTGACATCAATGCCCAAGTCAGAATCCTACACTATATTATGTCTAGGATTATTTTCAAAAAAGGAGGTAGTTTCAATTTGATCACAAGGGTTGAAGCACATGTGATGACAGCAATCATGTGTGACAAGTTAATCAACATGGGTCACATCATCCTCCAATGCATGATCAATGCAAGAGATCAAAGGAAAGATTCTTCTACCCTGACATATGCATCAATCATTTCCAAAATATTTCAATATACCCAGATCCAACATCTAGAAAAAGGAAAAGGGAAGTTTACTAAAATCTTTAAAGAAGAAGAACTGCAAAGGATGAGAATAGAAAAGAAAGATGGAATATAGATTAGAAAGGGAGCTGGAAAGACAGGATACCTATTCTTTGATGAAGATGCCTCCCAACAGCAGGCAGGAACCTCTGAGGTAACTCCAAAATCCATGCCTCAGCCTTATCAATATGTCCTATCTCCATCTCAGCCCACTTAACCACAAATACCATCCAATCCCTCTATACTGAGCTTAAAGGATGAGCAAAATGCTAAGTTTGCTCATCTACAAGAACAGATTCACCAATTGGCTAAGAATATGAAAGTGATTACTGATGAATATGAAGACATCAAGAGTGTCATTCCCTCCATATCAGCTCCACCTCAGCCAGGATTCTCTTAGCCTAACATGTCTCTTACTCCTGAGCCTCCAAGTCCTTTCGTGCTAGCCTCCCCAACCAGATGTTGCTGTACATGATACTGAGGCTGCTGGCACCTTAAGCACACCCTAGGCCTCTAGTAATAAGGCAAGTCCTAGTCCTTCCTTGGATTATGGCATGGAGGAAGAGGCTCATCAAGAACCAAGCACCAATGAGCCTATTATTGAAGATGCTCAGGACTCAATTATTTCTATTCAAGAATCTGAGCAAGTGGAGAAACTAGTGGCAGCCATCTCTACTGCACCATTCATACAGGCTGCCTTAAATGAGGAGAAAAGCATTGTGCCTTATGTAGATCTAGAAGCAATTGCTCATGATGCTCTCTTACAAGCCCAAAAATTAAGGCTCGAAGAAATGTTTCGTTCTCTTACTTCTGCTCCCTCACCTCTCTCTGCCAATGGTCTCTCAGAGGAACGAAGGGCTCAATTGGCTCTTTCTAGACAATAAATGCAAGAGCTTCTTGAGGTCTCTGATGATGAGGACACAAGCCCTGAAACTTTTGCACCTCTTCCAAAGCTTAATCCTAATCTGCCTTTTGTTCCTGTGCCTTTTAAAGCAATTCCAGTATCTCAGATCCCTCCTCTTGCTGTACATGTTCAGATTCCTGATGATGCCAAAAAGGGGGAGAAATCATCTGAGCAAACTGGAAAATCTACTTTAGATCCTTCTGGTAAGACTTACAGCAAGAAGTCCAGGTCCAAGAAGAAGTAATTAGAACTTAGGATTGCTTGGTCCTTCCTATAGTGTTTTGAATGATAAATCTTCCTTTTGAAGCTTCTGAAATCCATGATTTCCATGTCATATCTTTGTATTGAAACTATGAATGAATTGATGAGTTTCTCTATTTGATTTGATGTACATGATGCCTTACTTTTTGAATTTTAATGCACATGTTGAGGGGGAGCTCGTTGAAGTAAACCTAAGTACTAATCTAGTTTGCAAGTTGTTTTGTCATCATTAAAAAGGGGGAGAATGTTTAATTAAGTGTTTTGATGATTCCAAACCAATTAACTAGAGCTTGGAAAGAAGATATCAAAGGTGTACAAAAGATCTCAGATGGAGAAATCCAAGAGATTTAGATATAGGATTTCCTGCTGTGTTTAGATTGAGTAGAAGATTTTGAACTTGTAAAAGAATGTTTTAAAAATGCGATTTTACGATAATTCATGAAGTATTTGAAAAATATCCTCTAACAGACGAACTTTAAAGTATTAAAATTGATTTACTGCTTTGGAAATTCGAACTTTGGCATATGAAATTTGAACTTTGGATTAAGTCTAATAAGAGCTCTTTCTAACAGATGAACTTTGCCTTTTGAAAATTCGAATTTCAGATAAAACACAAATCATGAAAAATGAAAATTTTGTCTAAGGATATGTCAAAGTTCATCTGAAAGTTAATTTTAAAAATAGTTCTAAGTTAGTCCTCTGACAGACAAACTTTGATTTTGAAAATTTAAAATTTGGAAACATAGCTTGCAAGTCTGTCATGACAATCTTTTAACATACAAATTTTAGTATTCAGAATTTCGAACTTTGAAATAAGTCTGATAAGAGCTCTCTCTGACATATGAACTTTGACTTTCAAAAATTTGAATTTTGAAAAGAAGAACTAGTGTACCTTATTGAACTGCCCACTGACAGACGAGTTTTGAGTACCAAAATTTGAACTTCGAAAGGTACTGTAGTAATATGGGACAACTGTTCACTATTACCAAAAGTACTTTAAGCTTGAAAATTCGTATGTTGCAATATAGAATATTTTACAGAGATGAAAATTCGAACTTTGTTTCATAACAGACGAACTTCGAGGTTCAACGTTAAAGTCTTTAGCTTTTGGTCTCTTTAAAATTTGTTTGTTGACACACCAAAATTCAAATTTTGAGTGTCAGAAGCATTAAATACGATTAGTGAATGGATAATTTTTCAAAGTAACTGTTGGGTAACGTCTATAACGGTTAGACTTTGTCTCTAATGTATAGTTAAGACATAAATCTATAAATAGAACTTCATTTGAAGATGTGAGTAACGATTTTACATTGAATATACAGAAACTCTGCTAAATTCTTGAGTCAAAGTCTTCTACTCTCACATCATATTTTGTACTTCAACTTTCATATACACTCTAAATTAGAGAATTAAATTACTATAATAAATCTTATCTTCATTTGAAAGAAAGATTTTCTTGTGAGGGGATATCACAAGGGATTTAGGAAACACTTAACTAAAGTGCAAAAAGTGAGATTGTAAGCTCTTGGAACAGAGCATCACGTTGTACTGAGGCAATTGCAAGAAACCCATTGAATTATTGCAAGATAGTGAAAAATCTCAAGTGATAGCTTGAGGACTGGTCGTAGGTCAAGATAAAGAGACCGAACCAAGATAAATATCTGTGTCATCTCTTCCCTTATACTGTATTTACTTTGTTATTCTTTTATACTCTGTTTTTACTATCACTTTTGCTTTTATCACTCTCTTGAAATTTTAATCTCCCCAATTCATCCCCCTCTTGGGAAGCCAACACATCTAACAGGTTAAGATAATCGGGGTGTCTTTTCCTATGTCCTTCGATTGATCATGTATATATATATTGTTAGTAATCCTATGTTTTGATGATAATAAAACTAACAACACTACAATAAAAAAGGGAATAGTTGGCATTTATTTTTTACCTTTATTGGCATTTAAAAAATGCCAACTATTCCAGCACTGATTAAAAAAAGGGGACTTTAGTTGGCGTTTTACAAACGCTAACTAAAGTCTACTTTAGTTGGTGCCTGTTCCAGAAACGCCAACTAAAGCATTCCTTTAGTTGGCATTTCTGGAACAAATACCAATTAAAGGGGGTACTTTTGTTGGCGTTTGTTACACAAACGTAAACTTTTCTTTTTTAAAAAAAAAAAAAAAGAACTTTTGTTGGCATTTATTTAGCCAATATTTTTTTAAATATATATATATATATATATAATTCTATTAAACTCATTCACCCAAGAAAAACTATATTACATTAAAAATTATATATTCTGACAATACAATTACAATTCAATTAATAAAAAAAATTTACAATTCAATTTCTAACATAACAACAGCAATTCCTAACAAAGAAGCTCTTACTTATATATTAAAAGATCATTCATACAAGCAAAACTAATTTAAAGAAAAAAAAAGGTAAAGTGAATGACCAAAATTATTATGAGCAATGTTGGGCACTAGAGGATCATCTGGGTTGGGATCAGTCAGCAGTAAGCATATGGAAAATAGGGAACTAGAGTTGGGTAATACATTGTGTTTTCTTACATCATGTTGAGAAAATAGTAACTTCCAGGATTCTTAAGGAAGTGAGTTCATTATCTAATCAGCTACGATAAGCAAGAAAATGATTTAAAACAGTAGATAGCATTACATGCAATTATGGTCACTTCATTGTATTAGGAGAGACAAACAACTTCAATGGGTATGGATAAAAAATACCTACTCAAATACAATTGCTTTATCAGAACCAAGGGAAATGAGATTGAGGAAGTTATATGAGACAGGGGGTGCATGCTGAGCAACCATCCTAAAAATAAGTGAAGATAAAGCATAAATATTATTCTCAAGATAGCATTACTGATTCAAAATGAAGAAAGAAAAACTTACGATGATATCATAAGCAAGTTAACTAGTTTGTCTGGGTGTCAATGAGTAGAACATCAAACTTCCAATTCTGAACAAGGAATAGTATGTGCAGATGCACATAAACATGAAAGGAACAATAGAAAACACCTAAACAAGAAATGGAAGATATGTTAGTAGATGCACTTCTTCAAAGAATTAAAAGTAAAGCATAGCTTCACCAGTAAAAGGATTAATGTTTGAAAAGATGGTGGCATCAAATTAAAAATTCCATCTGTATTTTTTATGTCTTTGTTGAGACATCTGCCAGTGTTCTTAGTTATGAAAGTAAGTCTAAAAAGATCACAATAATTAGAAACAAACTCTTTATTATAATATTCCAATCTACATCTCCTCTAGACAAGAGTTGTGGTTTTTATGTTATAACATACACCTTTCCATTAATTGTTGAAACACACTACATTATAGTCACTCAATAATATAGAAAGTTTATGATTAACTATTAGAAGAGAAGGCTTTTGCGGAATTACACAAGTCAAGAAAATTTCTAAAGATTAACCATTTATGCTGAGAAATATTAGTGCTGATCAACAATTAGATGCCATTTGTCGAGCTTATGAAGAATGCAATACATTATAGGCACTTGATACAACAATTGAACATCAACATGAATTAAAACCCATAGGGACACAATTCATGCTACACAAGTTAGCTTCAGTAAATCATGTAGATATTGAAATGGAAACAGAAGAGAGGAAAATAGACATGAGAGAAAAGAAGCTTCAAATTTTAACATCATTCTTTGCATCTACAACAATATGTATCTTCCTCAGACACCACAGGATCTCAACTCCTTAAATTCTTTAAATGTATGTGATCAGAAAGAAAAAAAGAACGAAGAAACATACCTATGATCAAGAGATGAGGTTCAATAAATTAGAAGTTGACAAGTTTTAGAACTCCTAGGCAATACAGATAAACTTCTTATAATTTGGAGCCTTGCCTCAAAATTTAAGTTTCCATCGATACAGATTGTCATTGTCTCCAAAACCATTGCATTCTTTAGAATATATCCAGCCAACCTTGACACTCTATAAGGCAGAATGCTTTAAAATGCAGCAAAAGACATTTAGGAACTGGCACTGGATGGGTCCATCTTGGCTCTGGTCCATTCTTATAGCAGTAAAACTCCTGACAATAACAACATACAAAGGTCCCTAAAACCAACGCGAACAGCTTATAAAATATATTTCTTTTGTTTGTTTTCCCTTGCGTTGGCTTTCATTAGAGTTTGAATTTCAAACCAAACCCCAATGACAAGTACTTTCCTTTCTTTAACAAGGTAATATATGCACTTCAAATTTTATATTCGCATGTAAAGATGGTTTATCACTTTTGACTTTTACATATGATGCAAACAAGACCCAAAAAATATAGTCATAATAGTAAATTCTCATATCTAAAGTAGATCCATCACTCACAAAATGATAAAGCAAGACAAACATGCCCAAGAAGCAACTGATTATATTGAAAAGTGTAGAATAATCCACACGTGTGCTTGTCTAAGAGTTTCTTGTTAAAATCTTTGTATATGTCTTTTGCCTTTAGAATTTTCTATATCGAGAAAAAATTTCTTTCCTAACCAAATAAACTAAATTTTTCATACCATAAATCGATTTTAGAGGGACAAAGAAAGCATTCTAACCATACAACACAAGCTAGGTGATTGTTGGTCTAATTAGTATCCTATAAATTGGATACCTATGAGTACAACATAGAAGGGTCAGCAGTCAGCAAATTATGCATCTTTAAGTTGATTGCTAAGAGCAATGGTACAAAGAAAGAATACCAGGCTACAAATATCCAGCTTGAGGAGAGTATGTCACAACTTCTAAGTGTCTTTAGCTCAGGGAAACGAAAAGCAAGGTCCAATATCTGTTTAAACATAAAGACAGAAAGTCTAATCAAAAGGCTACACAAAGAAGGACAATGGAAAGATAATATGAGAACTTTGTTCTAGTGAAAGTGCAAAGGAAGGCAATGAAGAGAAAAGAAGACAACTAGCACACCTTATCAGCCAAAGGTTCACGGCTATAAGAAGGGTCTCGTTCAAGATATTCAAAAATCAAGTAGCCTTGGGAATTTACTGATTCTCCATCGTCACTAGAAAAGCCATCTTGAGTGACAGTGTGGTGATCTCTCAAGGATAATCCACCAATCCAATGGGCCACCTCATCTGACATATGAAGATTCCTCTGTTCTCGCAAGTATTTTAATCCTCTTGAAGTTCATAATCATTGCTAGCATCACTACTTGAGTCCCTGAATTCACTGTCACTATCCTCACCTAGTTACCTACAAGAGAAGGGGAATGATATTATTAATGTGCAGAAAAGAACTGCATAAAAATGCTCTAATAACAAGGAAGCACGTAATTGAAGTTTACTAATCTACACAAATAGTAGAGCATCAACCCTATCATGATCTAAATTCCCAACAATTAAAACGGTTCAAAAAATAGGTAAGAAAATTGAGCATTATACTAATCCACCAAAAAATGCATAAACACTTTACTACCAAAGATTCAAATCAATACAATGTCTAATAACACAACCCAAACCTCCCTTATTGTTTATATGGCCTACCATTTATACACTTTCAAATTGCACCCACACAGGAAATCTGTAAACATTAAATGCTTAATTTAATTGCTTCTTCAAAGAAGAAAACAACAAAACACTTTAACCATACACAAAAAATAGGAAAGATGAAAAAGTATGTAACTTCATCCACTTCACCAAATCTAAACTTCACAACAACAGTTTAAAAGGCTAACTAAATTTTAGAAATATCCAGCTGTAAATATTTCATACCAAATGCCATCTAAATAGCAATATTTCTACCTAACCTTTATCTAAAATCATCTAAAAAAGTCGTATACCTGGATTTAGCGGAGGGCTTCATAGTTTCAGCATATATTTGAATTCCAGAGAGATAAGGTACATAGTATTGACCAAATATATAAGCAAAAGAAAGCAGATCAAGCAACTCACAAAAGATGAATGAGAATAAAAGTTCCTGGTGATGGAAGAAGGTGCTTGGCAAAGTAGAGAGCAAGCAGAAGATCAAAGACCCATGAGAAAACTAGAGTATAGGTTAGGGTTTGACAGCTGAGTGAACAACAGTGAGTCAAAAGTGATAGAGAGAGTACCGAAAGCACCGAAATGGAAAATGAACTCATTGTTACCCTGAGGATTTAAGATTAGCTGGGACATAAAAAACATGGATCAAAATGATGGCTGAGATGTCAATGATTGATAGTTGTGCCCTAAGGAAGCATCAAAAAAGAAAGGAAAGGGATATCGAAATGGAGAGCAATGAGGATTGAATGAAGGAGAAAGGAGAGGACCATGGTTAGCAAAAATATTAGGGCGGGGAAGCTAATAAAAGTCATGCAACAAATCTTTAATTATTTTTTAATCACATCCTTTCATCGGGTTTCTTTATAAAATGCCAAAAAAGATAAGGGCCTTTACATAGCGTTTTTTACATAAATGCCAACTTTAATCATTTTAGTTGGCGTTTCTAGAGAAACGCCAATTAAAGTATTTTTTTAATCTTAAAATTATTTTAGTTGGTGTTTCTAGAAGAAATGACAACTAAAGTAATAGTTGGTGTTTCTTTTGGAAACACCAACTAAAGTATTTTTTATTTTTTTTTAAATTTTTAAATCATTTTAGTTGGCGTTTCCAGAATAAACGCCAACAAAAGTAGGTTACTTTAGTTGGCGTTTCTTCTAGAAAGGCCAACTATAGTATTCTTCGCGTATTTTAGTTAGTGTGTATTTTGAAAATGTCAACTCTTTAGCACCATTAAAGCCCAAAATTGGCGTAGTGAGAAAAAGTTATTTAGCAAGAATATTTAGGTCTTAGACTAAAATCAAAGTAGCATTCAAGTCAAAATAACTCAAGACAATCTTTCTAAATAACTTTTGTAAGTGGTGGGTTTTATGAGCAAAATGTTGTCAGAGAATATCTTAAAATGCTTTCCTAAATCTCAAATTTTAATGTTTCGAAGAATTCAAGTCCAAATATAGCTTCATGTTTTATCCTTCCCAAGTTAATCAGTTATATATATCATAATCAGTTATTTGAAGCATTCTCAATCAGCCTTCAAGTTTTCTAGTCAAACTAATTGGTTAACTCTGAAAATAATCGATTATCAGTTTCTCAAATCGTCCTATGAACTTCAGTTTTTCAACTTAATTGATGACATTTTAAAACAATCGATTATATCAGTTATCTCACATGTTCTAATTAGTTTCTATTTGGTCTAACTGATTACCTCACTCAAACTTATCGATTATCATGCTGTTTTAATTCCTGTAAATCTCTATTTTTCGTCTTAATCGGTTACCATCTCATATAATTGATTATATCACCACTTCTAACTCGTTACTTTCTTTCCTAATCAATTATAATCCAGCAACAAGATTGCATCCATTCTGTTTGAATTCTAATCGATTATTTTTAAGCACCTAATCGATTATCTCAAGCTTTCATTTAAAAATTTCTCCAACCTAATCTATTATATTCTTCATTAATCGATTATCGTGTTTTACTTGTTTACTTTCATCCACGATAATCAACTTCTCTGTATTATAATCGGTTACTCTTCATAGGATTTCCAGATACAATTTCAATGTCTTTTTTCTCTATCTAGGTAAGCTAGAAAATAGATTTAATCTCTTCTTCTATATTATAAATGTTTTCTTCTAAATTAAATGATCATTTTAATTTATGGTAAGATTCATTGCAAAGGAAACACATGATCAGTATAACTAATTACCAGTTATATCTAATCGATGAAACTGAGTAGGTGAGCATTAAATGCACTTCAACAGCTACTAAAATCTCTAAGTAACAGTAGGTTGATTGTGCCTAACAACTAGTTAATCTATTTTACCTATAAGTGATGACTTATTTGCACAGAAAAGAACTAGAAGTGAATTCTAAAAGTATTGCATTTATTCTTCTTGTCTTCTTGCTCATAAACACTCGCACCATCATAGAGCTTCACTGTATTTTATCTACCTTATTAAGTGAGGTTTTACTATTGTAAGGCTTTAAGCCTTCATAGCAATTGATTTTGAGTAGACTCAAAATAATGGGTATCTTGAGTGTGAAAAATCACTCATTAGTAGGAAAGAGTATTGTTTGTGACAAGAATAGAGCATTATACTGAGGCTCACAAGTGCCCATTTGAAACTTGTAAAGATAGTAAAAATCTCAAGTGGTATCTTGAGGACTGAACGTAGGCCAAGTATTGTAAGTTGAATCAGGATAAATTTCATGTGTCTCTTCGCTATTTCATTATTCAGTTCATTATATTTATGATACTCTATTTGCCCCTGTTTTGTTATTACTATCACTATTCTGTCAATTCTTTTAGACTTGGCGAAAATTTAAATTCACCCAATTCACCCCCTATAGGATGCTTAGCCATATCAACATATATGTCTAATTTTTTTCATTTCATGATATGTACATGTTATATATTTATGTATATGATTCACTCTTTCATATCATGATATGCCTCTTAGTATGGATATGGTCATTCTTTTTCATATCATGATATGTGCGGTTACACGGCTAGTGTGTTCTCTATCCCCATCTTGATTTATAATGAAAATAACATTATTATGGTAGTAAACATGATATATACAAGTATGATGAATATTGATATGAAATGATTGACATGTATCCCATGATTTAATGTATATGATCATATGCTAGCATCATAGAAAGTAACATGCGATCATATGTTAATATACATCTATGCAAGTTATGTTAAGACATATGGTTTCAGTGATTATGCTCTAAATACTACTAGGTATGTCAATCCACTAAATAGCACATGAGACCTTGTATTCAAGTGGTGTGTCTTATGTTATTCCAGTTACTAAATAGTCATCCTATGGCTGGGAGATTCAAGTAGCTGTGAATTAGGGTGCATCTTCTTCAAATAGCTACCAATTCAGGTGGTTCAGGGGAAACAGAGCTGTGATCTAACCTTTAGTGCATTAGTTTTTGGCAGGGTCATGACTATTAGTAGGAGAGCTAGGTAGTGACCCTAAAATCAACTGTTACAGGTTGTTGAAAGGGGGTTGCTAGTTGAGGTTATCTTGTCATGGTAACTAACTCATAGTTCTAGCAATGTACTGATAAGGTTTGTGTCTACATATAGTGCATATCATATTCATATTGATTATTGCATTTGAGAATTGTTTTGGTACCATGTTTTATATGTTTGTATATGTGTAAACTCCTAGTTACCGAGATGTATGTCTCACCCATGGCTAATAATCCTTGGTCAAGGATCAAACACTAGCAATGAAAGGACTAATGAAGAATTGGGAAAGGAGGATTGAGAGAGCAGTTGTGGGTGTCAGGGACTCTGTTCTCCATGTGGATGTTATTGGTTAGACTATTGTTCCATTCTAAATGTAAATTGTTGTGTACTCATGTGTATGTGGGATGGGTTGATGTATAGCCCCTCCTAAACTCCTTTACATTCCACGGTTGTTTACTTGCTGTAATCTTGGACTCATGATTGAATATGTTATATGTCATGTGGCAAGTATCCTTAGCATGTGATCTATGATGTCTGAAATGTGTTGCCTTGTTGTTTTGGGCCGGGATCTATTGTAACACCTTACTTTTAGACTTATTTTCCATGAATTAGACTCCTCTTAAGTCTAATTATACTTGATTCTAAGCTTGAATCACATAAGAATGAAAATCAGAATTTCAAAAATTTTTTGTTACTATTCATATGGTAGTTTCTACTTTACCGACTGAATTTTGAAAATTCATAACTAATTCTAGAAAAATTATTTCATAGTGATTCAAGTCTTTAAAAATATATAAAAGCCTTATTTACATGGAAAAAATATGAAACTGAGCAATTACTTGATCAATTTATACAGTTTATTCCTTAAACATTTACTGTATATTTGGTCATTTTCTCTTCCCCAGGATTTTGGCCTTATATTTAAAAATTCATATCTCACTCTACCATGAGCCAAATCAAACATTATTTATGTCATATGAAACCCTTGTGAGTCTACTTATATAAATATTTTTTTCCTACATTTATTCAACTTGCATAGGACATGGTGTTAACTTAAATCATAAAGGGTCAGAATTCCACTTTTGCTGGAACAGTTTTGGGAAAACCTCCATATCTCCTATCATATAGCTCCAATTACCTCCAAATCAGTGGCATATGAAACTCAAAACATAGAACTTTCCATAAATATAAACCACTGAATTTTTGGAGCTTTGTACGATTTTATATAAGCTTTTGAATTTTCCAGTACTTACTTTTCAGTTTTCAGTTTTCCCATTCTTGCCCTGTTCTGAACCCTGTATTAGAAAATTCACCATTAATTGTACACAACTCCAAATGGGGTGAATTAGGTGTCATATTAAAGCTGGATATGCCCTCTATCTGGTATAAAAATATCATAAACTTAGCCTCACATTAAGTATAGAACAAGGGCGAATGAAACAGACATGTTGGGAAAATGCCCTGTTTCAGTCTACATTGCAATTTCCTTGCCAAAACCCTTGCAAATGAACTCATTTTGGCATGTAACTTGGTAGAATATAACTTGATATCCCAACATACAGAACTGGAAATTTTCATACATTTTCTACAACATTAACATATTATTCACTATTTTATAATTTCATACAAAGCAAGGCATAAATAATCATTCACCCTATAACACAATGGCTTGCAACATCATTTCCTTCTTCATGCCTTTTGTCCTTCCTTAACTCTTTTGTATTGGTTCTCCCTAGCATGGTTAGTCATTGAAGGGGGGTGAGATTCAAAGAATCTCAGTAGCATTGTCCATTCACACACATATATCATCACATTTCACATAGATTATCAAGCAAACTCATCAATTCATATAATGCCATAACAATTTTATGAAAATTTTGGCAGAGTTTCACTTTGTAAATTGGGCATTCCGGAGCTTCAAGCCCCTTTAAACAACTCAGCCAACAATCAATGGACATCACAAAATATTAATCATGGCATCAAATAAGTCATAGAGTTCACAAACATTCATAAGACAATATAATGCATAGAATGGAAATATGCTACCTTTATGTATTCCCTTCCTTTCCAAACTTTGTGCACCTATTCTTTGGCTTACTTAAGCTTCCTTGAACCTATACATATCATCATTTAATCCATTTAGCCACTGATTTTCGGAATTATACAATACCATGCACACTAAACCCAAACTTTTTCATTTAGTGTTCCTTTGATCTTTCTTTGTACAACACACTTGTTCTTAAGATTTTGGACCATGGGGAATCCATTTTTGGGTTCAAAATCATGAAATTCCCTTTCTTTTTAAACCCTAAATAGGCATAAATTTTCAGAAAAATGTAGAAAAAAACTACCCGATCAATTTGAAATCAAATTCCATATTCTTAATCCTTGAAGCCTATACATCACTTTTCATGGATCACTTTCTTCATGGCTTCATTTTCTCTCTCTACTCTCTCTCTAGGATGAAACTTTCAGAGGTGAAAGAGGAGAAAATACTCCATAAAACAGCATAATACTCAAGTATGTACAAGGTAGTGATCATAGAGATTTACCTTAGAAGTTTGAGGACCAAACTTTTCTTATTGATCTTGCTTCTTGGCTCCAATTTTTTTCGTGCTTCTCTCCTCTTCTTGCTGCAATTTCAGACGCGTATGAGGCAAGAAGATGATGTCCAAATGGCTAACCCAAGGTAATTAAGAAAGACATCTAATAAAGTTAACCATAGTAATAATTTTTAACTAACATTGCCTACTTTTCATTAAAGCTTTTCAAGAAATTCCCTTGGTGTCCTTGATCAGTTTTCATACGTGTCTTGAGCTCATTTTTGGCAAAAAAATTTCTTCAATTATTTAAATGGATCAAAATACCCTTTACCGATTACATTTAACCGTACCGATTAAGTATTTTTGCCAAAATTGTCATTAAATTGGTATAGGATTATCCAACCATTACTTTTGGTCCAAAATCATTATCTAGACCCAAAATATATTTTAGCAAGGTCCAATCATTGTCCTTGGATTAATACTATCTTTTATTGCAGTCTAAACTGACTTTTATCGGGTAAAATATTAATATTAGACCATAATTACCCAATAAATATTATTTTGACCTTACTAAATTTCATAATATATTTAGTTGGGTCTAACTCATTGAGAGCTTCATTTTGACTATAATTTTTCATATTTACAAAAATGCCCTTCATCCGGGACTAATTTATAATTCTTAAAACTTTTGGGTCCTTTTTCGTAATTTTCCACAAACTTCTTCCTTCTTCCCCTTCCACGTTGAGAACCTTCTTGAGGGACTAATTTGTAAAAATTCTTGATTCTTGGGGCCCAAATATAATTTTCTCATTTTTCCATTTAACTAGGAAAAATGACCTCTTTGCTCCTCTTCACACTTAATAGTATCTCTCCGTTTTTCTCAATTCCTTTTACATTTTACAATGTCAGTTTTTTCCATTTTTGGGCATTCAATTCATTATTCACATTTTACTTCTAATATAGAAAATGACCATTTTGTCCTTGAACCGGGTCAAAAATCTGATTATTCATTCTTTTGGGCACTTTCTTGTAATTTTACCCAAAGATCAATTTTTTTATTATTTCCTTTTCACTATTCACAATAACTTCAAATTGGTCTATCTCTTAACCTGACCTCCCGGGAATGCAATACTTATATCATTGCGCTCAGCTTGGAACGGGCTTTCATTCAAGCGGTATATTATATATTTTCCGGGGTAAGTTCTGGAATTAATTTCTACTAAGACCTTATGGAAAAGAAATTCCAATTAAGGATCAAACATAATTTTTCTTAAAAATTAAATGAGAAATTAATTCCTTCTAAAGTCCGATTATATATATAGCCTTTTCATTTCACTTCGTTTCTCATCTTTTATTCATTCTATAGCATCCCATAAAAGTTGGGATATTACATCTATGGTCCCATGTTCTCTCAGATGGAGTTCATTGGGTGTTAAGTTCTGTTGGGATCTTGGGTCCTATCTGTGTGAATTTGGTATATGACCCATTGGTGTGAAGTTGGGTCCAAGAGGGTCAAAACTTAGAGAGTGGTTTCTTCATAATTGAACCTCCTTGGACATCGTTCTTAGGTCTTGTGTGATCTATTGCTATGGTCATTAGCTGCCAAATGTTCATTGGTTGCAAATGGGAGTGTTTGATTTCTTACTTTGGGTCAAAAAGTGACCATTTTGGTGTTAGGTGTCCAAAATCTCCGTACGGAGATATTTTGAGTCGTGGTTGGTGTCTATGGTCAAAGTAAGAGTAGAATGACTTATAGGCTATGGAATTGGGTGAATTAGATATCGGAGTAAGAAGTTACGCACATTGGAAGTTGGCTCGGAAAGTCAGTAAATTACTTATATGATATCAGCAACTGGCACCACAACACCAGAGTCTAGGCCACGACGCTGTGCCATTCTATCTCAAATCGATACTTGGTCAATTTTGAGTCATGTCGCAGCATTATGTGGCCTTACTGCAGCAATGTGCTGCTGTTTGGTCTTCTTCCCCTATTTTGCTGCTATTTTATGTGTCTTTAGGTTTGTAGAAATTCGGATGTAACATTTTTCCCTCATAAATAGCACGAAATTCTTACTCACTTTCTACTCTTGGATTGCACTCTTACACTATACCAAAAATTGGCTCTTATTAATGCATATTGATGCTTCTAAAACATCAACTATTTGAGTGCTGATAAAAATGAGAGATTTTGATTGGTGTTTATAAGTGCCAACTAAAATTGGCTTTACTTGGCATTTATATGAACAAACACCAACTAAAATAGGCTTTAATTGTTGGCATTTGCCTAAACAAACTCCAACTATTCTCTTCTTTTTTAAAACAAAAAATTGTTTCATTCTCCATTCATATCAACAAACATTATACATAGGATTGCAACTTAACAAAAATATATATGAAGGCTATAATATTAGAAGATTGAGAAAAAAAGCAAACCACCTTAATCTATCTTAACTTTAGCTCAATTGCAAGAAGTAAAATTGCAAGATTGAGGATCTGGTAAAGATATCACAAGATTGAGAATAAACCAAAATGACCCGAACAAAAATCACCATAAACAATTACAAAAGCATACTTGTTTCCCAGCATTTTATCGTCAACCATTAAAATTGAGATAGAGATTAACAAAGCAGTTTTAGAGGTTGGGTATAATTAAATACAAAACTAATCACAAAAGAAAACTTAATTAAAAATCTCTTGCCTCTCCAATGCTTTACTTTTAGGGTTTCCATTGACAAAGGCAACTTGAAGCAGACTTCCCTGGCAAGGGCTGAAATTTCCCAGAGGGAGTACAAAAGCTCTGAGACCACAATTTGGGAATTAAAATAGAATCAGCCAATGGAGAAGGATCCACCTGTATTGGATGGAATCAAGAACAAGATTAAAATATATGGGCGATACTCTTCTAAGGGACAAGATCTGACACGTGCCCGCTTTTCTGAACCAAAATTTTTCATTTTATGGTGAGGTTAGGACTGAGAAGCACAGGTTGATCTGATCCACGCTTAGCAACGAGGCATACACATTGTGTGAGGCAAACACTAGGAGTTAGGCTTCTGGTGGAAGGAATAGTCATCGATCCGTGGAAGAGAGAAGCCGATAAGAGAGAAGCGTGAGTGAGATCAAGCAGCGCAATTTAATGACCTACTCCCAAAAGCCACGACAACAACTCCTTAGCATAAAAAAAACACAAAAAGACTCAAAATAGGACCAGAAAAGGGCTGGGCCGTGCGAGCTACAGTGCAGTCGAGGCCTAAGAGAAGCAGAATCGCTTGGCATAGCGGGCAAGCTTCTGGCACCGTGATGCCCATATCAGGTTATGTATGAGTAAATTACTGATTTTTCGGGCAAAATTCTGACACACACAACTTCGTACTCCGATCTCCGATTAACCTGATTCCAACTTCTACAAGTCACTCTCATCCCAATCTACTATAGACACTAATTTTACTCAAATCCATCTCTGTATGGAGTTTTTGGACACCTATAACCAATTTGAACATTTTTTTTATCAAAACTCACAACTTACTAGTCCTATTGCCATCCAAAGCAATTTAACAATTAAGGACCATTCACACAGGTCCTATTTGGCTTAATCAATTTGTCTAAGGAGGTTTTATTCTAGAGAAACCACTCATATGAGATTTGGCCTCCTTAAACCCCCAATTCCACATAATGGGCTACACGCCCCAAAACACCCATACAACCATACATGAACATATCTATATCACACCATCATCGATATCATCCCATATCATTCATCATCATCAATATCATATAAACATCATCATTACAGTGGTCATGGTCCTCATATTGATTATAGAGATACTATCCTACTTGGCATAATTCATAACATAAACAACAACACAACTACCATTGACTTGGATTTTCCTAACGTCGGAGAGGCTATGACTCCTTTGTCTTCTCCAGACTAGTACCAGAGTCTTCACTTGAAATATTAGTCACGGGGGTGTGAGACAAAATATGAGTAACTAGGAACATAACACATGAAACAGATATTAACAATTCACACATATATCCATATGGTACAATGCAATGCAAAATGACATAATATGCATGTTCTCCCTTGTACACGGCGAGAACCACGAGCTAGTAACAACATAATATATACCTGATAGGTGATTCCCTTTCAATAGTCAGTGAAAATTGATTTTGGGATATCACCAAGCTCACCTTACACTGATGCAACCCGACCAAAGGTTACACTAGTGATTGGACCATGGCTCTCCTTTCCTTGGACCACCCGAATTGGTGATGATTTAGGAAAGATGCATCCCTAAATCCACAGTCACTTGGCTCTCCTGCCCAAAGGAGAGGATTTAATGACAAGGATATTTCATTATAACATCATATCATATCATTTCATTTCATCATCAAATCTCATCTCATCGTCATATCACATCTCATCATCACCCAAACATCCCCCTCACAATATACATCAAATGGTGATGATGTCAATGCCATGTTAACATGCTTCTAACAATATACAATCATCATCATAGTCATTATCATGGTCATGCTAGCATGCAATCATGAAGGGAATGCTACATAATCACATATACACATATACCACATCATAATCAAATAGCATTGTATATACCACAATATGTAGAAAACTATACACATACACAAATAATATGGTGGTATGAAAAGGAACATGCATATGTACGTGTATATATATATCAACATATAACACATATATTGTTAGATGTGCTGACTTCCCAAGAGGGGGTGAATTGGGAAGATTAAAATTTTCTGCAAAACTTTAAGAAAGTGAGGAAAGTAAAGATGACAGTAAAATAGAGTATAAATGAATAATCAGTAAAAGTAGTAGTAGAGAAGGGAAGACATAGATGTTTATCCTGGTTTGGTCTCTCAATCTTGACCTACGTCTAGTTCCCAAGCCACCACTTGAGATTTTCCACTATCTTGCAAGCATTCAATGGGCTTCTTGCAAATGCCACAGTACAACATTGATGCTCTATTTTTAGAGCTCACACTTTCTCTCTCTTTGCACTCTAGCTAAGTGCTCCCCAATCCCTTGTGATATCCCCTCACAAGAAAATCTTTCTTCCAGATAAAGATAAGATTATTTACAATGAATAAACTCCCTTAATCAGAATATATATGAAAGTTGGAGTACAAATATTGAAGTATATGAGAGTAAGAGACTTTGAGTAGATGATTTGGCAGAGTTTCAGTATATACAAAGTTAAAATCATTAACTACAACTTCAAATAATGTTATATTTATAGATTTAGGTCTCATCTATACGTTAGAGACAAAATCTATCCGTTGGAGAAGTTACCTAACGGTTACTCTAAAAAACTATCCATTCACCAACCGTATTTAATGCTTCTGATACTCAAAGTTCGAATTTTAGTTGGCCAACAGATGAATTTCGCAGAGACCAAAAGCTAAAGACTTCAACGTTGAACATTCGAAGTTCGTCTGTTAAGAAGCAAAGTTTGAATTTTGATCTTTGAAGAAAGTTTCTATGTTAGAACATACGAATTTTCAAGTTTAAAGTTCTTCTGGAAAGTATGAACAGTTGTTCCATTTTACTACAGTGCCTTTGAAATTCGAATTTTGATACTCAAAATTTGTCTGTCAGAGGGCAGTTCAATGAGGCACAATAGTTCATCTTTTCGAAATTTGAATTTTCAAGATTCAAAGTTCATCTGTCAGATAGAACTCTTATCAGACTTAGTTCAAAATTCAAATTTCTAAATACCAATATTCGTATGACAACAAATTGTCGTAATAGAATTGCAAGCTTTGTTTCTGAAATTTGAATTTTCATGCTCAAAGTTCGTCTGTCAATGAACCATCTTGATGTTCTTTCCAAAATTAGTTTTCAGATGAACTTTGACATATCCTTAGATGAATTTTTCATTTTTCATTAGTTGTATTTTGTTTGAAATTCGAATTTTCAAAAGCCAAAGTTCGTCTGTCAGAGAAAGCTCTTTTAGACAAGTATCAAAATTCGAATTTCTCAAGTCAAAGTTCATCTGTCAGAGAAGCCTCTTTTCAGACTTATTCATTTTCAATACGAAATTTGAATTTCCAAAGCTAAAGTTCGAATTTTCAAAACAACATATCAGTATAAGTGTTTCAAACTTTGTCTGTTAGTGGGTGTTTTTCAAATATTCCATAGAATCATAGTTTTAAAACATATTTTTGCCAAATCAAAGTCTTTTACTCAATTTAAATAAGGCTATAGATTTTACATCCATTCTTGTGCTAATTTTTCTTGAATTTCTCCACTTGAAATCATTTGTGCACCTTTGATATCTTCTCTCCAAGCTTTAGAAAGTTGATTTGGAATCATCAAAACACTTGATTCAACATATATCACAAACGCCCAGTTAACTGAAATCACCGACACCACGCACACTGGCTAAACCCACTATTTCAACACCGAACACGAGCCGAGTCACTTCTAATTATCCAAACAATTACTACAACATCATAACATTCCTAATTAACATAATGTACAACTTGACCAAAATCTGTAACTCAACCAATTATGCTTAACCCAACATTCCAACCCAATAATTGCACTACAATAAGCCCAATCAACCATTCAAACCATAACTCATCACATACAATTTAGATTCAAGCTTCCACACACAATCTAAAAGTAAGGTTTACACCAAACCATGCATAATCCCTCTTAAACTCACATCCAAACCTTAACAACACTAAAAAACACTCAATAATCCATTTATACCCATTTTAGTCAGTAGAATTCAACCAAACCGAAAACCCAAGCATATATCCATATTCATCCTCGAAAAACCAAAGAGAAAAGAGAAGATGGAGAGCAAGAATCACTTACCAACCAAGATTGAAGCTCCTAGTGTTTGGAAATCACTCCCAAAGGTCGGATTCTTCATGCCCTAGTAGAGCTCCTCCATTTCTCCCTCATTCTCTTCTGCTTCTGTCAACTGAAACTCATTCAATTTAAATAAATTTCATGGCTGGAACCACAGCGGCAATAAGTTCACCGTGACATAGAGCCCTTCTATAAAAAAATCTATCTAAGTTTCAGCTCATTTGTTGCAGTGGCCCTGTTTCTCGTCATGGCGTGGAGCGTTTTTGTCTCCTCTTTACTCTTCCTCTATCTTGGTTCCTCCGGTTCTGCATACATCATCAAGTATACTTCCTGTTAACTCGATTCTAAGTCTAGAATAATATACTAAGGTGACATGGCTGCAAATCCACAGAAGAGAGAAGTTGAGAAGAGAGAATTTAAGTAGGGTAGAGAAGAGAGCGGCAAATCTATGGAAGAGAGAAGTCAAGAAGAGAGAAGTGTGAAGTGTGAGAAGAGAGAAGAACATTGATCAAGAAGAGAATGTGGATGAGAAGAGATGTGTAGGTGAGAAGAGTAATATGTATGGACTCCCAGATAATTTTTGATCAACAGCTACAGCTAGTGATCCACCACTTGTGTTTTTTTTAACAACTATTAATTGGCTTTTTTAAAATAAATGCTAACAAAAGTCAAGACTTTTGCCAACTATTACCTTTTCTCTTTTTGCACCCTATTTTTATTGGTTTTTTTTTTAACAAACACCAACTATTGGTCTAAAAAACTCAAATCTTGTGTAGTGTTATCATCCTTAAATGGCCTAGATTAATTTCCACACAATTTTTTTTATTTTGTAACAAAATACTATAATTGTTATATCTTTATTTTGTAGGGATAATTTTTATGACTACTTGGAAGCCAAGCTAAGGGAAATTGAGGAAAATCAAGTCTTGAAAAATCACTCAATTTTTTGTATTTTCTTAGCTATTTATTTTTCTATTGGCTCCCTAGTTTATTTTTACACCTAATTGGTCCTCAATTATTTTGCCTTTCCTTTCATCTTCACAATTCATTCTCTCTTTTAATCTTGACCCTTTATTATTTACCATGGTCACTAAACTTTACCATAGTCTGTCTTCTACCTGAGTTTACCGTTAACCATAGTCATTTAATCCAATTGATTCTAGCCATCCATTTCATTTCTTGAATTCAAAATGATCAATTAAACCAATGTTAATAAAATTAATAATTTTTTAATTTTATATATTGCATAGAGAGTTAAACATATTAATAAATTTTACAACCTAATATTAAAATCTAAACAAGTTAATATTCATCTATAGTCATATTTTAAATTCAAAATTATCAATTAATATTCTATTTTCATATTATTTGTTAAGTAAATTTATCATTTTTTAATAATTATGTATCATAATAATATTATACAATATTATAATATAGAAAAAATTATATGAAAAATAATACTATTTAGTACTAAAAATAATTTTATTTTATCTTAAAAACTAAAAAAATAAAAAAATTAAAAATTAAAAAATAGATTGGTTCATGATCAGTTTTCCATCAGTTCTAAAACTAGACAGTTACCATCTATGACTGAATCGAATCTGGAACCGGTTCCCTATCCAACCGGCCAGTCTGATTTTTTGGACAATATAGAATATTGGTATTAAAAGAAAGAGAAAAATGAATTATATTTGCCTTGATTTATGACAAGTTTGATTCATTATAAATTTTATATTTTATATTGAAGATTGATTTATAATTTTTAATATAATATATGTAGTACTGAAATAAAAACATAAAAATTAGATCTTACAAATGTTGAAATAAAAGAAATTCATATTAATTTACGCGGCGAGATCAAAACTTAGGTCATAATATAAACTCAACATAAATTTGCATGTGTTTACCCCTTCAATAATTGGCAATTAATATATATTGATATAATTAAAATATAAAATAAAATAAAAATTTTATTGGAATTATACTAAGAGAAAAGAAATTTATCTATATTCATAAAAGTAAAACATCCTCCCCCCGGTTCCAAATATTTAACTTAAAATTTTTAATAAAGTTTATACAAAATTGATCGTTCAACATAACTAATTATGCAATATATTCATTTTATCTTTTTTTCTGATATTGCACAGTTAAGTTTTTTGGACCTAATATGTATACTGTATACGTAATTAAGAATCTGAAAGGATATATATATATATATATATTTAAATACTAACTTAGCGTTAGCTCAAAAAATGCTAACTTAGTGAGTCAATGTGTGAGTTTGAACTTTGAAGAGACAATTTCATTTAACAATGTTTTTTGGACACAATTTAGCAAATTTATTTATATTACATATTTTTATTCAGATTATTTTTTATTGTTGTAGAAAAGAATTTTTCATTGCAATTTAAGAATAGTGTTTTTGGTTGAAGTTTATTGTCCATGCATATTTACTATGGAGATAGACACAATATGGTAGGTAGATGGTACTACTATTGTCATTCTAATGATTATTAAATTATTAAAATTATCAGTATTAAAATATATTTTTTGCCAGCTGATAATTATTAAAATATGTTGCGCAATATGGTAGAATAAACCTTAAATTTCTGATAGATCTTACTAAATGAGAACACTAGTCTATGCAATAGGGATCAAGGGAATGGATTAGTAATGTGTACTTGATGCACTTCCCATCTAGACCGTTTAGATAAGACATTGATGGTCCAGATCTTACTATTTTAAATTTTATATTTTATAAAGTAAAATATTATTTTTTATTAACTTAATAGTTACATTGATATTATTTTATATTTTACATCATTTAAAATAAAAATTTCATTAAAATCTCACTAAAAAATTAAAAGATTTGGACTGTCCAAATTTAAAGATGTGGACTAAATTTATTTGCTAGGGATCAACTTGTTTTTGTCATTCCTTACTTTGGTTAGACATATATAGATAGATAGTGTTTACATACCTAAAAAAATATTCATTAAATTTAATATTAAATATATCTTTTTTGTCAATTAAATATTAAGTATATATAACATACTATAACTAGAGGGATTAACTTCGTCCTTAAATAATTGCTATGAAGAAATGGGATCCGATAAAAGATTTAAACAAGATTTTTTTAATAAAAGATTTGTATAAATCTCAAAAATTAAAAGTCGTATGATATGGATAAAAATGAAAACTCATTTACTCTATAAAAAGTAGACCAAAAAAGAAAAAAAAAACTTAGGTATTTAAACCTATATACTTAGTGGGATGGGTCTACTATTTGATGTTACTAATCCAAGAGAATTAGTCCTTAGTACTCAAGAGAGCAATCCTAGTCTAAGACCAAGGAAATTTATGTATTTAGTGTACTTATTTCAATCAAATCAAAACAAGTAAATTTGAGATTTAATAATAAATTAAAAGCATTAATTAACTAATAAAAAAAGGTAGTTACAAGATAAGTAACAAAGTAAAAGAATGCACTCGTTTTATTTATTTATTTATTGTTTTTACTAAATAGACTTAAGGGACTGGATAAAACTATAATCTCCTATCTAACCTATACATACACTAAACTTCAATGATATGAGGTTGAAGAGACTTTACCTCTCAATAAGAGCCTTCAACGCGCGAAACTCGTTCTCATTCTAATTACTTACACTAGTACAAAAAAGCCTATTTAAAACTCAAATTTAGAACATTAAAAAAAATGACTAGTAACATTTTTATAAATAAAAAATGTAGTTAGTACTCTTCTAAAACGGTGTTTCAAACACCGTCTTATATTTAATTTTTAGAACAGTAGATGTAAGCATCGTTCTGAATTTTTCTACTTTCCAGTACACGTGAGTTGACGGCCTGTCCTCCCAAAATTTTTAACTTCTTATAAATTTGAATTTCAAATATTAAAATTTATCTATTATAAACATATTTTACATGATATAAAAATTTTCATTTCAAAATTCATATTTTAAAACTCAAAATTCATCACTTAAATGTTGTGATTTTGAACTCCACAAACAATTGAAATTTAACTAAATTTCATGCGAATTTTACACACTTTCACTAATTATTTAATCCGAAATTCAAATTTCAGAACCAAAATTTATCTATTAGAGATAAAATCTTTGTAATTTTAGATTTTAACAAGCAAAATGTGAATTTTACACAAAATAAATATGAGTTAAATAGTAAAATTCGTCTGTTAGCTAATATATTTTAATTTTAATACATGAAAATATCATATTTACTTAATTTAGCTCATTTAAAACATATAGTAACAATATTAAGTAAATTTCAAAAATTAAATCACTTCAAGACCTATGTGAAAACAAAATATATCTAATAATTAGGTCTTCAAAAGTTAAGCTCTATTACACTTGATCATTCCATTTTTGGTATACTTCTTTCTGATCTCCAATTCTTAGAACATTTTTTTCTTATTCTTCTTTGAATGAGACATGATATTAATTTTCCTTTTTTTATTCCAATACTCACTTTTCTTTTTAGGACAATCCTGCATTTAATATATTACACTTACAAATCAAATAGTTAGTCTAATTTATATATCTAATTTTTATTATAAAATATAAGAGTACAATGGATATAATAGTACATAGCATGATATGTACATTATAAGCACAATTAAATACATGCTAATATCATTTTACTTCTTTTATGAACAATATATATGTTAAACAAATATAATACATTTATTTCTTATAAATTTACATTTATCATCATCAAAACATATATTATATTAAACCTACCAAGACAAATATATATATAAAAGTGCAAGGCATCTTCTTTTTTGAAATATCGAAACTACATAGGTGTTAGCCATAGCAACTTGAGCACCTAATGGTTCAAGGAACCAAGGAGGGGAGTAAAAATGTGAGAGCACTTTAATAATTTCACCTTTTTTTCTAATTTCAAATCTTTAGTCTGTTTTGTATAATTTTTCCTACAGTTGGTCCTAATTTATATAATAAGTTGTTATTCCAGTCACAAATGTGTGATTTTCCCTAATATATTTTTTTTATTTATAGTGATAAGAGATGTTTTAATTTAATTGTAAAATATTCAAAATTAATATATATATTCATATATAATATAATTGTAAATTTTAATTAATATAAATAATATGAATATTATATTTATTTTTTAATATATGTTATTGCTCAATTTATCCTTTACGACCTTTGATTGTTAGAATAAGGCTTTCTGTAAAATTTGGTGAAACAATAATGTGTTATTTTTACAAATTTGCTTAATAGTTTTAACTCTCTCTATAAATATTAATGTGAGATAAATATTAATAATTTTTATTAAAAATATTTTAAAAATAGTATCATAATTGTTTATAAAATTAAAATTTTTAACTAATTTTGATTGCCCAACTTGATCCCGCATGACGTGGTTAAAAATATCCTGAAAGGAAAAGGAAGAGTATTATATATGTGGCACTTAATTGGGGAGTAGTCTGGTAAACATTGATGATGAGTACTGAGTAGTCATGTAAACATTGATGATGGAGTCGTTGAATGTCAATAAAAGCAATGTACCATCAGCAGCACTCAGCACTGACATGCTTTCATTTTGTTACTGCTTCATAGTTCAAAGGACGAACAATAAAGAGGGTCAAATTATCATTTTGATTTACATATTGGAAGAACTATTAAGAAAATCAGGCCAAGCTGATTAAGAATTGGTTAAACCCAGTGAATCAGTGTTAAAATTGGTCAGGAACTTCGTTTTTTTTTTGGCCACAAATTGGTCAGGAACTTTAAACAATCCTCCAAAAGGAAATTGGCTAAGCTTTCAATAACCGTCCAAAAAGAAAATTGGCTAAACTAGTAAAAAAGGGGTAAAAAACAAGAAAATTGAGCTGCTATTAGTTAAACTAGTCCAAACTATTTTTAAACTATTTTTTTATTTTTTAAAAAATAACATTATTTTTAATACAAAATAGGATTATTTTTTAGATAAAATTATATTGTATAATATTAGATAAACATTATTCTTTTACATAATTACTACTCCCTCCGGTCCTATATATATGATCTTTTACCTTGGTCCTGAATATAAGACCCTTTACAATATACGAGGTGGTATTTATTATATATTTCCAAAAAATGCCCCCTATTTAATGTATTTAAAAAGAAAAAGAGAAAGATTAAATAAGGATAGTTTTGAAAAAATATTGGGATTTTCGGAGAAATCAAGGTAGTTAATTAGTTTTAACTCCCCTCCTTAATTCACGTGATTCGGTTAAAATGGTCTTATATTAAGGATCAGAGGGAGTAATAATTATAAATTTGTTTAACAAATATGACGATGGTTTATTAGTTAACTATTTTCTATTTTGAATTGAATATGTGATTATGGTTTTTTCTTTTACCAATATATTATGGATAGCTGTTAACTTATTTAAATTTAAATATTAAATTATAAAATTTATTAATAATAATTTTTTAATTATCTTGATAATATTAAGTTTTTATACTGTATAAAAAAAGTTAGGTTCCTATACAATAATCAAAAGCATTTCTCACACTCAAACAAGCATGAGCATTAAGTAAGGGGGCATGGTACGGGGAATCGAACCGAATTGATTGGTTGAATCAGGAAAAATCAGTGGACTAATTATTGATTTAGTTCAAAAAAAGAAGTGAAGTGGCCTAAATGGGAACATGTTAAGAATTGATAAAATTGATCATAAGCCGGTTAAAATTGGTGGTTTAATTGGTCAAATAGGTTGAATTTATTAATTTTTTTTATTTTTTAAATTTAAACAATATTTCTAAACTAAGATTTATATATACACTATATTTTATATTGATTCTTGACTATAAGGGTAGAAAATGCCTTATTGAAAAAAATAGATTCCTACCTATGAGTGTAAAAAATGTTTTACTTGGGAGAAATAAAACTAGTTTCAACTATTTTTATGTCTTGAAAATATTAATTTTTAGATATTGATTAATGATGTTATTGGTGTAAAAAAAAAAAGAGACTAATAAGCAAATAGACAAGAAATATGTCTATATATTATAAAATTATAAATTATAAAATAAATATATACATTCTCCTTATAAAGTAGGAGCATTCAATTTGGGACTTTTATAAAAAATATTTATAAATAAATAAGATCTGTTGAAAATTTAGTTAATTCAAGTTAGAAATTTAATTAGTTTAAATTAAAAATTTTTAAAATTGACCTTAATTAAAAATTATTTTCATCCTAAAATATCTTTTTTTCACGAAATAAGAAGAAAGTACTGCGAAAAACTGTCGTCCCTCTCTGTATTTTTTTTAAAAAATTTTTTACCTTCAACGTTGTCGAGGACAGCCCACATATAATGTTTAAATTAGAACCAAGTAGAACAGGTCAAGTCGTCATCCTCATCCAATACACGTCACCCAAGCTTCGTCATCATCACTTAATTTTTTATTTTAATGGCATTAAGAGCTTATTTGGAGTGGCAATAAGTACTTCCCAGAGGTGCTTCTTCCAGCAAAAATCAATAATGCTTCTGCTTTTTCCTTAGAAAAGCACTTCAGGAAAATACTTCTTGGCAACGGCACCCCAAGCAGAGCCTAATTACATTAGGAAATAGGAAGTCAGAAAATGTAAACAAAGAGAAGTAAACAATAAAGTTGTGATTTTGGTCCAAAATGTGATTTATCCTAACATATTTTTTCTTTTTATTTATAGTGATATAATATTTTTCGTCAAATAAAAATATTTTTTCCATTTAATTGTAAAATATTCAAAATTAATATATATTTGTGCATCATATAATTGTAAATTCTAAAGGATATAAAGAATATGATTATTATATTTGTTTTCAATATATATTTTAAGCATGTTGCTGCAATTTGAATTTTACTATATATATGTCGCAGTTAATGGAGGAGAAGTTGTCTGGTAAACTTTGTTGTTGGAGCAATTGAATCTCAATAATAGCTATATGCACTCTCAGCACGGACAAGGGGTCCCTCATGTGGGACCTTTTCTTAAATAGTGCTGCTGTGGCAGATTTTTTCTTAAATTAAAAATTATAGAAGAAAATTAGGACCTGTTTGATAGTGTTTCCTATTTTCTGTTCTCAAAAATAGTTTTACAAGACTGTTTTCAAGAAACTATTTTGAAAACAAGAAAATAAAAAAATTTGTTTGAATAATTATTCTCAAAATTATAACTAGTGAGTAATAGATGAGTTATTCAAAATTTATAACTTTACCATTAATGAGGTGGATGTTTCTCATCTTTCCAGAATAAAAACTATAAAACACCTAAAAAGTGTTCTGAGTTTTCTGTACAAAACTGTTTTTTATTTTCCAAAACAGTTTTTAAAAAACAGGTTTACCAAACAAGTTTTCTGAGTTTTCTGTTTCTGAAAACAAGAAAACTGTTTTGCAGAACTCCACCAAACATGCCCTTAGATTTTTTAGGAATCATATACATTTATATTTTGTGTAATTTTAATTTTTTTAATATTAAAATAATACTATACAATAAAAACTGAATCTTTGCAGCTTTATACAATTTTTTAGTAATTAAAAAAAATATTAAAGAAATTTAAAATTATATTAAATACATATTTACATGATTTCTAAAAAATATATTTTTTATCTATATTTTTTAATTTAAAAAAAGGGAAAATTGCCATAACAGTACCGTGGTAGCAGGTCTTAATTAAAAATTATTTTCACACGTGGGTTATAAAATATTTTTTTTCACGAAGTAAGAAGAAAGTACTGCAACAAATTATCGTCCCTCTCTGTATTTTTTTAAAAACTTTTTTACCTTCATCGTTTATCACGTTGTCGAGGACAACCCACACATAATCAGAACCAAGTAGAACAGGTCAAGTCGTCATCCTCATCCAATACACGTCACCCAAGCTTCGTCATCGTCACTTAATTTTAATGGCATTAAGAGCTGGTTTGGGGTGGCAATAAGCACTTCCCAGGGGTGCTTCTTCCAGCAAAAATCAATAATGCTCCTGCTTTTTCCTTAGAAAAGCACTTCAGGAAAATACTTCTTGGCAACGGCACCCCAAGCATAGCCTAATTGCATTAGGAAATAGGAAGTCAGAAAATGTGAACAAAGAGAAGTAAACAATAAAGTTGTGATTTTGGTCCAAAATGTGATTTCGCCTAACATATTTTTTTTTTATTTATAGTGATATAATATTTTTTGTCAAATAAAAATATTTTTTCCATTTAATTGTAAAATATTCAAAATTAATATATATTTGTGCATCATATAATTGTAAATTCTAAAGGATATAAAGAATATGATTATTATATTTGTTTTCAATATATATTTTAAGCATGTTGCTGCAATTTGAATTTTACTCCCTTCATTCCGCTATATAGTATATTTTTTTGAGAAATTAATATTTCATAATATAGTTCACTTTATGGATTATGTAGTATAATTTTTTTCTCTTTCTAAGATTGCCCCTAATTAATAAATCTAAATATTTGTTTATTATTAAAATATTTTATTTCCAAAACATTTAATGAAGATAATTTGAGAAAAGGTAGAAAGTTTTTTTAGTTATTAATTATTATCTTGATCTGTGTGCGATATTTAAAAGTGCACCATAAACTGAAACGGCGGGAGGACTATATATATATATATATAGATACACACATGTGGCAGTTAATGGAGGAGAAGTTGTCTGGTAAACTTTGTTGTTGGAGCAATGGAATCTCAATATATAACAGCTATATGCACGGTCAGCACGGACAAGGGGTCCCCCACGTGGGACCTTTTCTTAAATAGTACTGCTGAGGCAGGATTTTTTTTAAATTAAAAATTATAGATAAAAATTAAATTTTTCAAAAATTATATAAATATATATTTTACGTAATTTTAAATTTTTATAATATTAAAATAATACTATAGAGTAAAAATTAAATCTTTATAATTTTATGCAACCTTTTAGTAATTAAGAAAAAATATTAAAATAATTTAAAATTGTACAAATTATATATATACATAATTTTTGAAAAATTTATATTTTATTTATAATTTTTAATTAAAAAAAGAAGAAACTGCCATGGCAGTACCTTGAGTAGCCCGACCGTGTCAGCACTGACATACTTTAATTTTAGGGGAAAAGACATTTAAGAAAATCATATAAAAATATTTTCTTTCAAGAATCCAGTTTAAGAATTCAGTACTTTTATAAATTGAATTCTCAACTCAAATCAACTGAATTTAGCACTGATACTATTTATTTATCAATATTTTTATATGAAGGTTCTAAACTATTTTTTCCCCTTAATTTTATTCTCTATTTCAATGGGTAAACAGGGGTCAATTACCGTTTTGATTTACATATTAAAAGCCCTATTATGAAAATCAGGCCAAATTGGTTAACAACTGGTTAGTGTTAAAATTGGTTCAAAACTTTAAAGAATGAGTGAAAAAGAAAACCAGTTGAACCAGTAAAAAATTGATAAAATTCAGAAAAAATTGTGTTGTTATTAATGTCAACCAGTTCAAACTATTTCTTTAACATTTCTTTTATTTTTAGGATAAAATAAGTATAGTTTTTGTACAAAATAACATTATTCTTTAGATAATTTTTTCTATAGGATAATATTATATACACGTTATTCTTGTACATAATTACTAGTAGTTGTAAATTGGATTGACAAATAAAATGATGATAAATGTAACAACCCTAATTTAACCATTCAAGGATTATTACAGAGTTGGAGAAAAATGGAAGAAACAAGGCAAGCAAAATTCGGAGACAGGAGCTTCCGATTCCACTGCAGGCATCCAAAAACGTTTTGTTCGTTCTGGGCAGAAGTGACAAGCATTGTAGCAGATTTATTTTGTGCCGCAGTGCTAGTACTGAATTATGTATAAATCAGAATGTGATGGCTCGCAGGAACAGTGTTTTTGGGGGAGGACATGAGGTGATAAACATAATTTTAGTATGTTAATATAAAGTGACCACTTAGCATACACTGAGATGTTTTGCAGATAATTAAGGTACGATCCATATTCATTGCCTTAATCGTTGGATCACATTATTACAATACATTATTGACCTAAAGTCTTCATTTTAATTCTTTTTTAATTACAACAGTAAGTCTTCATTTTATTTTTGTTTTTGGGGCCAAATTTCTCAATATCTCATTTTAAATACGGCAAGTGTTTGTGTTAGTTGTTTGTTTCGATTTTTAATAGATTTGTAATTTGGAATTTGGAATTTTACAACGTAATATATAAAATTTTCTGTTGAATTTTGTTTCAGATAACTTTGTCTTTAAAAAAGAAAAATGCTTTTAATGCTATATATAAATTTGACAAGGATTATTAGATAGTCATATCAAGCAATTCAAAACTTCGTTCTTTTTTTTTTTTTTTGATAATCAACTTCGTTCTTTTTTAATCTTTTGGTTTAAGTTTTTTTTTATAATAAAGTCTTTTGGTTAAAGTTTTAACTTTTAATATATATATTTATTCTCATTTCATTTACTATTAAATATTTACTCTCGCAAATAACAATATAACAATCGATAATAATTGAAAATTTAGGTTTTTTGAAATTAAATCAGTCATAATCAATGGAGATACTAGATTATGTATAATTTATTAATCCAATTCTAATCAAATCAACAATAATTAAATACACACACACACACACACACTCACACACACACACACACACACACACATATTATAATAAATATAGAACTTAAAATAGAAAAGTAGCAGTGATCATTTAGTAATTGTAGTAAATAAAATCAAATATATTTTGTAAATTATAAATGATTAGGTTTTAACGCATGCATCTTAAAATAATAGTGTCCAATAAATTTATAAATTTTGTTTGTATAAATTTATAAATTACTATTTTAAATTAAATTCAAAATGCACAAATTCTATTCAATTGTACACAGAACCCTACTTTAATTTTCAATAAACAAATCGTATTGGTTATATGAGACAAATTAAGCTTTGTCATTACGTGACATGAGCTGATCACATAATCACATGATGATAAATAAATGGTTTTTCATTTTTGTTTTGACAGAATAAATAAATGATGATTTTTGTTGACATTAGTATTGCAACTTGTATTCTTATATCCCTGAAATATGATAAAGAAATATATCACATTAAACACACCACACCAAGTAGAACTTTGGCCTTCACCAGGTAGCACTGGATTCTTTTTTCTTTTTCAATAATTGTCTGATATTCCGGCATCAAACTTAATCGTTTGGAAGAACTTTTCAAAAGATGTTTTCTATAATCACATGATTTCAAACTTAAGACATTGTGTTTAAATAATATTAATTCCTTCTATTAGTACCAACACATACCTGTTGGTATAGCACTTCATTCATTAATATATTCATTCATTAATATAAAAGTTTAGATGCAAATGTTCAATTTCCATATTAAAAATTGGGAGAGTGAGTTAATCAACAAGTTACAAATTTGGGAATTCGAGTTGTGAATTCGAAAACTTAGACTATTAATAGAGCTCGGGTGTTAGCAGGTCCGAGCACCATCACTGGTGACTGTGCGTGGGAGGGAGAATGAAGATATGAGCGTATTTTTATACTCTCACCATTTTTTAATTTTTATTTTTTACTTTAGGACCATAATTATAATATTTTCAACTATTGGTCCTAAATTATAAGTAACAGATCTCTATATTATTGTACATGGAATCTTTTACTTTAAGAGAAGGCATGTGATGATCATCACGTTCAACGTCCTTTAGCATTAACTAATAGCGTCTTACTAATCTGTTTACTTATTTTATCATTTATAATTATAATCACAAGCCGTACAGTTTTTGTCCTATAAATAGGGCATGAGAGGCAGCTAGCAAGCACAACACAAGCCATCTCTTTCGCTTCTAAAAATTTCCCACTTAACACACTCTCCAAAAATGCCAGCTCCAAGCAGTTCTCCGTCTTTCCGAGGATTGCCAGCACCAACTGAAGCTCTTCCATTAACCAGACCCTTGGATGATGTTTTGGATTTAGTTTATGAGTATTATGCCGTCAACACAACGGCCGGTGAAGACCTCGATGTGGAGGCTCTTTTCAGTGTCGTGTCCGACGTCATGGGAGCCTCACTTGGTGTTGCTGGTCTAACCACTAAGGTATATATATTTAAACATATCCATCATTATCTGATCTTTTCCTCCATTTAATGAAAAATAACTAAAAATTTATATGATTTCTTGTTTACAGCTTGATGATAAGGAGAAGGACAAATCAATTACACTCTCCAATTTCAAGGCTCCCATACATTTGCTCAAGAAAATTGCTTGTCAGGTTATTAATATATATTCTATTTTGAAGAATTTTATAAACTCCAATATTGAAACTTTCTTTCACAATAATCCTATTGAATTTTTCTAATTATTACTTATTTTTCAAATCTTATTTTGGTTATAGATAAGGCACACGAGGGCTGATAAGGACTGCGTACACGCACACAACACCACAATGAACATACTCAAAGATCTGCAGGCCTATCCCTGCTATGCAAGAGCAGTGATAGCACTTGCTGCATTTTCTTTAGAATATGGGAATTTCTGGCACCTTAGCCAGGTTTCAAACGAAGACAACCTCGGAAAATCATTGGCTGTGCTGAATCATGTTCATGCCTTTGACCAAACCAGAAGGGACATTGTTTCTGAATACAACTCTGTGGTGAGGAATGTTTTCTCGGCCGTCAGTCTTATCGTTACCTTGGAGGGGATGTTGAAGCAAGGTTATGACGTTGAGGACATCCCAACTCTGGAAAAAGTCGTGCATCAATCCCCTGCCTTTATCTACTGGACTATCCTCACCATTGTCATTTGTGCCAGTTCTATTGATATCCTCTGCGGTTATTCGTAAGTGCTTCATATATATATATATATATATAATTCCTTCAATTCATAACAACTATATGTTTCTTCTCCTTCCGATAATATTGTGAAGCGTGCATACCATTGCCATGTTTAATTAATTCAAACTAAGCTGTTCTCTGATTCAGGATCAGCAATTATGACTTACCCGATGTTGGCAGAATGATTTTCTCTGTTTGTGGAACATTGAAGTCGCACAAGGACCGTATAATAAAGGAGAAAGGTCATGCATGAGTTTTCCGCAACATACAAGTATATATATCTAGCCAAATTAATTGCTACTGATATATAAGGGCAAAATTGCCTCTTAATTTTTATTGCAGGAGAGAGAGATGAATATTTGGAACGTTGTAGGGTTCTTCAAACTCCTACAGGAATTATACAAGTTGTGAAATGTTTGTTATTCCCCAAACATGTGGAGGCCCGTGTGTTTTATGGCTCGACTAAAACAATGGTTAGAATTTATTGATTCAGCTTGGCATATTTGGTCTTTCCTGCTTATGCATGGGGGTGTTAATCATTAGGTTTTTTTTTTTTGTAATAACCGTCATATCACTTTGGAATTTGACTAATTTAAATGCAATTATAGTCGGGTCCCCTCTGAGGAGTTCTCCCAAAAACATTTTTATATCCATAGGGTCTCAAACCCGAGACGTGTGTATTTCTGTCTTTCTTTTTTTTTTTTTTTTCAAATTGTTGTTGTTGTCCTCATCGTCATTGTGATCAATTTCTACAAAAACAGGTGAACATCGATCGGGATAAGTTTAAGAAGTGTGTGCTGTTGTTCATTTCTGGACTGTTCGGCATTGATAAGGACATTGAGCTTTTGGAAAGAATCAACCAAGGTTTGAAGAAAGATCCAAGTTCTGAGAAAGGTGGAATCCGAAGAGAGGACTTCATGATCTTGTGGGTTCCCATCGTTCCAGATGAGATGATGATGCAGTTTAAGGATCATGTCAAAGACAAGTTTGACGAAGTCAGTGAAAAAATGGTGAAGTGGGCATACGTGATGGACTATTCCAAGATTCCCTCAGTTTGCAAGAAAGTGATCAGAGAGAAGTTGAAGTACGTGAATAAGCCTATCGTCCCAGTGTTCAACCATCAAGGTAGAAGGACAAACGACGATGCATTGGCCATGTTATCTGCATGGGAACTCCTTGCGTTCCCATGGAAGACAGGTGATGATTTGGGTCTTATTCAGGATTGGAACTGGTTTTGGCACTTCGATCAGGATATAGATACTTGGGTAAGCACATTCTCGATTTCTTTTTGAAACATATATATATATATATATGCATGCAGACACAACACATGTATGTTCTCCTACAGCAGCACCGTCCTACAGGAGAAAAAAGGAGACACAAGTGTTTGGTGGTTCCCAATTTTTATAAATTTATTTTTTGGGCGCAGGCGAAACAAAAAGAGAACAAGCAAGCTTACAACATCATCTATGGACGCACTGTGGATGCCAACAAATTCGATGATAGCTGGGGGCAGAAATTACCAAATCTGTTGGAGAAAATCACCAAAGAAGCAAGGATCGTTCTACGTTACAATCATTACAGTAAGGGCAAGGACGACCACACTGTGAAAGCATTCTGGAATTATGTAGAGAACTTGTTTGACAGCTTGATAAGAAAGAAGACAATGACAACGACTAAGGACCCCTCCTTTGGCAATGTTCAGAAATTCCTCAGCCTCCGGCGAGAAAAATCCGGCTGGGTTGTTATAACCAAAGGGTCCGAAGTCAAACTGTGTGGCCGTGGTGAGATCATCTATCAAACACTCGTAGAGTTTGACACGTGGAAACCTACTATGGCAACCACAGGGTCGTTTGAAGTGGCTTTTGAAGAACACTATAACCTTCTGATTTCACGCGGTGGCCGCAATTGTCTCCGTTTGGATCTAAACGCCAATGTGAGTGATGTTTCTATTCCCCTACAGTGCGCGCAATGCGAACGTGAGATGAGGAAGGAAACAGTCAGATTCATGTGCTGCCATGGTGACCATGACCATTGAAATTCTGTTCATGCCAATGGCTACGGTATCCAATTGGAGTCTGATGGCCTTGATCAGATTTAGTGGAGGAAGGAGGAGGAGGAGGAGACCTGCAACTTTCGATCAAGTTAAGGTTTCGACTTGTGTGTGTCTTTCATTAGTTAATTACTGTGTTTGATGTTTAAGTGTCGGTGGACAAATGTGTGGGTGTGCTATTGGCCTCTCTGTGTGGTTGCCCTATCATTGGGTTTAGAATAATGAAGGCTTCGAGTTAAGCCGTCTGCTTGTTATTGTTATTGTGTCCAAGTTTTTTTATGTATTCGATGTGCGGTTCAGAGTTCAGACGTTATATGTATGATGATAATAAAATCCGTTGCTTGAGTTTCTATGTTTAAGTTTATTGAATTATATTTCCCCTGTATTTTCTTTATCTACCTTGGAAACTGTAAGTTTTGCAACTTGCATATCTTTCTTTTCTTCTCTCAGTGTCTGTCTTTTCTCTCTCTCCCCACCTAAACAATATATGAATACATACACATATATGTATATGATAAGATTATATTTATGTATTATTAAGTCTAGATAAAGTAACTCACCCAACCTGACTTTTTCCATTCACAAAATGTAAATTTAAAATCTAACTTAAAAGTATTAATTCTTTTATTACTTAACCCAACTGTCATTAGGCGAACAATATTTCAAAATGTATCTTCAAATAAATTCAACAAAAATTGATGATTTCTTCTTACATCTGCAAATTTAACATGCATGTCCTTCTCTCTCTCTCTCTCTCTCTCTCTCTCTCTCTCTCTCTCTCTGTGTCTTTTTTCCCCCCTTCCCTGACCACTCGAAGAGTATACAATGTAATTAAACTTCGACATATATATGGCAGTATCACCAAATATAACTAAAAAATATTAGAGTGAAGACATTTACTGCTATTTTTTCGTTTAGCCAGCGACAAACAGAAGAAAGACAATAACCAAACATGTTTTTTCTATCACTTGGTTCTCCGGCGTGCACACACAAACACACACACATACATACATACATATATATATATATACCACTTGGGTTCATCTGTAAGTTCTTATATATCCCCATAAATTTTATTTTCTTGCCATCTATCAAAAGTGAAAGTTTTAATATATCAATCTTGCCGGATCTTCTAATTTCTATACTCACCTAATAATCATCCAGAGAGAGACACAAAATAATAGAATCTATATCTATGTTTAGAAGTGGTTTCTATGTGTTAGTTGAACCACACACTTAATAGCTAAAAATACCTATAAATTCCAACACAGCATATTAATTATTGTTTTTTTTATTTATACCTTTATTAATTATTTTAAAAGTTAAAAATAATATTAATTATTTTTTATTTATCCATTTATTGAAGAAATATTAGGAAATTTAAAAGAAACTATGATATATTAATTATATTTTTTAATTTATATATTAAAACTTTAAACGAGATATAAAAAGAAACGGAGAGCGTATAAAGCTTGAGGTTGATTTTAAAATTTTGATAGTTATATGTAACTTGCACATGATCTAAACATCAAGTTAGTTTAAAGAATATTTATTGCGTATATTACAATTACAAGCTACAATGACAAATAATATAAAAACATGAAAATTTTTATGCCTATCATGCTCAATTTTTTTTAATGTTTTTCTTAGTACTTAAAAATTCTTAGTCATTACGCGTTTTACCTCACGCAGAATGTCCGTAGTCCAAATCACATTTTTTTTAGTTGGTCAAAATTCAAAGTCAAATTGCATTAATTTCTGGAATGTAAGTTCAAATGGTACCATGATTAACAACTGCTTTCGTCAAACTTCTAAAAGCATGTTTATAATTAATCAGTATATACATGATATCATTCAAAAGAGAATTCATTGAATTTAAATAGTACGTAACTAATTATTTAATATATTAATGTTATCTTCATTTTTTTTGGGTAAGAATCATATCATAATCAACAAGAGACATTTTTTAGCAAATTTATATATGCGATATATTTTTATTCGGATATATATATATATTGTTTGAGATAGAATAGTGATTTGGTTCCAGTTTATTGTCCCTGAATCTTGGACCCGATTTGCCAGCCTTTTTGTTTTTGTTAAAACCTGTTTGGTAGCTGTTTAATAAAGGAAAGGCTTAAGGAATCCACAACCAAAGTTTGATCGGTATGCTTCAAGCCTTTTCCACTGATGGAATATGCATAGGAAATGGATTCATGAGTGTTTTGGCCCAACAGATGCATTAGGATAATGAAAAAATGAATTCTCAAATCTCCCTCAATTTTTTGTTCATTTGTAGTATTAAAAAGTTAAATATCAATGTTTTAAAATCTAAATAAGACATTAAACTGAAAATGTCCCCAGGTTATATTTTCATGATTCAACCAGTTAGACAAATAGTCAAATCGATAACATAATAATTAAATAAAAATAATATTATATATAATAATATACATAATAAAATATTGAATTGTTAAAAAAATAAATTTAAATAGTTTAAATTCACAATCAGTTAACAAGTTCACATGATAATAATATATGTGAAATCATTAAAAGTTATATAGTAACAAGTCAACATAATAACAATATAAACACGATGATAACATTATAAAATGTCCGTATGATACAATGAAATATTTTATTTTTATAATTAATAATTGTTAAATTGGAAGAGAAAAAGTTTTTTTTTTCATTTTTTATGTTTTTTTTTCACCAATTTCCTTTTATATGTTTAAAATCTTAAATGATAAGTATAATTTAATTTAATTTTTTTTTAAAAATATAACTTTACAGGGACTTACAAGAAAATCTTATATTTTCAAGGATTGCAAGTACATTTCTATAAATTTATTAGAAAAAGAATCGAGACTCGGATCGGCATAAATGTCAGCATCTTTTTTTCTTTTAGGCTGATTAATAAAGATAAACGAAGACTTTTTTTTTTTGTCATGACCTGAAATATCCACACTAAAACTAATCCTTTTTGGAGTATAGAGGGTGAAAAAGTAGGACCGTCTCAATTATGTTTATTTTGGTACAAATGAGTAAAAAATCAAACTCTCAACTACTTATTTAAGAAAACAAAATCTCCTATGACTTTGCTAAACAAAATTAGTTCTAAGAATTGAATTTGAATTGTATATCCTTGCTTCTTATCCATTTATTTCATTTTAAAAGTAGGTCAAAGACATTGGCCTAGAAAAGGTAGACTTAAGATTTAGTGTTTAAAAATTAAACTTAATTAACTTTTATACAAATTTAACAAAAGCTTCTTTTAAAACAAAAAATTGTCTAACAGTGACAACCCGCACCATGATATGTAAAAAAAATTCTCAGATGCACTGGATGTATTACATCATTCATATATATTATTTAATATGATATTTAAAAATTACATTATTGAATGTATCTCTTTTTTTTTTTTTTTAACTTGAAGCATCCGATATACTAAGCTTCCATCATTTGACTACATTTCCAAAGACCTTGAGACTAATGGTTAAGAAGGCAAAACCCTTACTAGTTGAATAAGCATGCACTTAGTGATAATTGAATGTATCACTTTATTACATGTTATAATCATATTTCACAAACAGAGTGTTGTATACTAAATTTTACATTTTAATACTCACAACTATATTATCACATAAAAGAAATTTTAAATGAAGTTTATGAATTAGCTATATTTCATTTTATTAATTTATTAATTAGTGTATAAATGATCTACCAGATCAATATGGATGAAAAATTATCTAAATCATAATATGAATAACTGACATGTAAAAAATAAATGAAAAAGTGAGGTAAATTTTTTTAAATTATATATAGCACATAAACTAAACGAAATGCTTGAGGGAAAAAAAATGAGTATCGTCACAAGTCATATTAAAAAAACTGTTAACCCTAAAGTCTACATTTTAATTATTTTTTAATAACAGTGGTAAGTCCACTTTTTTAATTGGGCAAACTTGTTTGGATCAGTTCAATGTCTCAATTTTTAATAAATTTATATCTTCGAGTGCAACTCGATCCACAAAATGTGCGCAGTTAAAGTCATTACAATGTTATCCGCAAAAAGAAAAAAAAAACAAGAGAAAAACAAGAAAAAAAGATGCATTTAATGTTGGAAATTTGATAACGGAAGCTGGATTAATTAATTTGAATCATTTTCTTTTTTTAAATAATAAAATTTATAAAAAAATTGTAAAAAGATTTTAAAGAATCCTGATACCCTCTTAAAAGGAAAAATTGTTTAGTCCCAATCTTTAATAGTTGTGGACTGTAGTAAGATATTAATGAGATCAAATAAAAAGAGTGAATTTAACCCAAAAAAAATAAAAAACTTATAACATTAGAACAAAATTTCAAAAGACTAAGTTGTCTCTTGCATTTATTAAATAAGATTTTGAATTTAAATTTTATAAATAGAAAAAAATATGTCAAACGAGTATCTTTTTGTTTAGAGTTCAATAATCCAAATTAGTTAATAATATTGGATGTTAGATAATAGTATAAATAAACAAAAAGAAAAAAAGCTTTCCAACACTAGAATAGCAGAACTTCAACTGTACACTAATTCATATTAGAGCATTATTGGATTTTAAAAAGATAATTCTCTTAGTATAATTTTTTTCATATACAAATTACAAAGCTCAAAACTCAATAGCTTATTTTGAAGAATATTAAGTCTCTTTCTAATAAAACTCCCAGTAGTGACTTTGTTTAATTAGTGTACATGATATAACTCAAAGAAGAATTTCCTAAATTTAAGTAGTACATAACATTTTAAAAAAAAATAAATGACAAATAATAAATGATTTTTTTTATTTTTTTTAATTATAAAATGCACGTAAAATAAGCATGAGGTGATAAACATAATTTTAGTATGTTAATATAAAGTGGCGCATACACTTTTGCAGATAATTAAGGTGCGATCCATATTCATTGCCTTAATCATTGGATCACATTATTACAATACATTATTGACCTAAAGTCTTCATTTTAATTCTTTTTTAATTACAACAGTAAGTCTTCATTTTATTTTTGTTTTGGGGGGCCAAATTTCTCAATATCTCATTTTAAATAGGGCAAGTGTTTGTGTTAGTTGGTTGTTTAGATTTTTAATAGATTTGTAATTTGTAATGCAATTTGGCATTCTGAATTTTGCAACGTGATATGTAACACCCTGACTTACTAGGCTTTTAATCATATTTTATATATCTAGCGGAAAGAATTAAAAACCTAGAATAATTAAACTTTTAAACTTTTCACAATTTAGTTGCTCAAAAGACAATAACTTAACTAAAAGTTTACTTTAATTAATAAAAATCAAACCAATCATACTGTAATTATCTGACTGTTGTTCCAGAACATATCAGCATAATTCAATACATTTATTCTAATATAAAATAACATCTTCCAGCCTGCTTCTTCTTACTTAATCACTTCTTTGCCTTTGCCTTTACTTGTACTTGGCCCTAACATTGTTAGTCATTTGGTGTGAGATTTGGGGAAATCTCAGTAGTATATATATTCATTCATACAAATCATGCTCATAATCAGGTAGTTATGCAAACAACCAAATAACTTATATTTCATGCATTTATAAAAATCTCAACAGAGTTTCCTCTTAATACTAGACATTCATAGCATTTCAAAACATTTATATTGAAATAACTCATCCAATAATATCACATAACATCCATAATTAATTCACAGAAAATGCATGAAATAAATAATATACTACCTCCACCGAAAAGTATCCTGAGCTAAGCAGCTTGCCTTCCTTCTTGAATTTTTTTAAGTACCTTACTTGAAGCCAACATTCCTTTCTTTTTCTTCTCTTTCACTCACACTCTCTTTCTCTCCCTCGGCTTTCTCTTTCTCTCACTTACTCCCAACTCTCACTTTCAACTAGTGATGTGTTGAAATGAAGAAATGGAAGGGGTATTTATAGTGTTGATGTCTTGACCAACAACTGACATCAATTCATTGTGTACTTTCATTCAATGTTTATTCATCATAATTTAATGTAACTCATTAAAATCACTATTCATTGTATATCTTCATTCAATATATACTCATAAGAATTCAATGTAACTTATTGAAACCACTATTTATTGTATACATTTATTCAGTGTATACTCATAAGAATTCAATGTAACTCATTGAAACAACTATTTATTATATACATTCATTCAGTGTATACTCATCAGAATTCAATGTAACTCATTGAAACCACTATTTATTGTATATCTTCATTCAGTGTATACTCATCAGAATTCAATGTAACTCATTGAAACTACTATTTATTATATACCTCTATTCATTGTATGCTCATCAGAATTCAATGTAACTCATTGAAACCACTATTCATTGTATATCTTCATTCAGTATATGCTCATTAGAATTTAATGTAACTTATTGAAATCATAATTCATTGTATATCTTCATTCCTCATATTCTAAATATAAACCGTATTAAAAATCATATATGGAAATTTATGGATGTTACATTATATATAAAAATATTCTGTTGAATTTGATTCAGATGGCTTTGTCTTTGAAAAAAAAAAATACTTTTAGTGCTATAAATTTGAGGAGCATAATTAGATAGTCACATCAATCAATTCAAAACTTTGTTCTTTTTTAATGTTTTGGTTCAAGTTTTTTTTTAATTGTAAAGTTTTTGTTTCAAGTTTTAATATATATTTATTCTCATTTCATTTACAATTAAATATTTACTCTCGCAAATAGCAATATAACAATCGATAGTAAGTGAAAATTTAGGTTTTTAAAAATTAAATCAGTTATAATCGATGGAGATACTAGCATATGTATATTTTATTAATCCAATTATAATCAAGTCAATCATAATTATATATATACATAGACACATATGCGTTATAATAAATATAGAAGCTAAAATAAAAAAGCAGCAGTGATCATTTAGTAATTGTAGTAAATAAAATCAAATATATTTTGTAAATTATAAATAATTAGGTTTTCACGCATGAATCTTAAAACAATAGTGACCAATAAACTTATAAATTTTGTTTTTATAGAGTCATAAATTACAATTGTAAATTAAATTCAAAATGCACAAATTCTTTGTCATTGGACACAGAACCCCACTTTAATTTTAAACAAACAATGGTTATATGAGACAAATTAAGCTTTGTCATTACGTGACGTTAGCTGATCAAATAATCACATAATGATAAATAAATGGTTTTTTTGGTTTGCCAGAATAAAAAAAATGGTGATTTGGGTTGATACTAGTATTGCAACTTGTATGTTTATATCTGTGAAATATAATAAAGAAATGTATCACATTAAATTATTATTTTTCTTAACACACCACACCAAATAGCACTTCGGCCGCCACCCGGCAGCATTTGTTTTTTTTTTAATAATTTTTCAGTATCCTATCACTATTTTGAATCTAATTAATTCAAATTAAACTATGCAAGACAATGATCAGCAAGATTAAACATGTGTTTGGATTAAATTATGTATAAGTAATTATGAGGATAAGTGATTATTCATAAGTGATTATATCAAAAGTGATTTGTGTTTATATATTTTTACCTCATAAGTAATTTTGAGAATATAAATGTGTTTGAATATTGGGGTTTAAGTAATTATTGGGTGGATAATGAGAAGAAAAATAATATAAGTGATTATAGGAGGATAAATGATTATCATAAGTAGAAAAAATCAGTTTATTCTATAAGCACTTATTTGAGGTATAAATACTTATTAAAAAGTTATTTCTATTTAACAACTACAACACATAATCACTTATTGATCCTATAATTATTTTTTTTTGCCAAATCCAAATAGGCACTGAGTCTTTAAAACTCCATTGCTAGTAGACCCAAGCCCTTTAAAACTCCCATCAATAACTCCCACATAAGGGGGACTTTGGTGATAAAAGTAAGATATTAAAGTTAAGTTTTATGAATGAAAACATTAGGAATTTGCACAAGTTACCACCATTTGAGATTAATAATACTTGAATTAAATTGCTATTGGTAGAATCGTATACTAGATGATAAAAAGAAAATCAATTTTTAGTTAGATTTCTTTAAAAAATATTTGAAGGCTAGGAAAATGCATGTTTCAAGCAAGAGAGGGTTAAGATAAGTTTGTTTAATTAGATTATATCAAAAGTTATATTGAATCCATTGAATTGAATTGGATAATAAAAAAGAAATTACAGTTAGGGACTAATAAAATTAATTAATTATAAAAAATTTTTTAACTGATAGAAAGTGTTAAAATTTGAAATACTGAGTAATAAAATTGGAAGAATGAGTAATAACAAAACCTATTTTATAATAAACTTGTTATTTTTGTCTCTAAATATAATTCCACCTAATAAAATTGTACAATAGGATTAGACATTGAACTAATCCTAAAAATGAACAAAACACAATTATCCCTTTTTGGGATAATTGGATTTTAGGACAAGAAAATAAAAATACTTGATTTTTGGTATCAAAATTAATTTTTGTTATGAATCTTTTTTTCCATAAAAAATTAATTTAGTATCAAAAACTAAATATCTTATTTTTTTTCCCAAAACTCAATTATCCCCTTTTTTAGTCTTTAGGAATTATTATATGATTTTTATCAATAAATAAACAGAGAGACTCAATCTAGCAGGCATAAATTTTTATTAGCTTGATTAAATCGGACTGAACTTCAAATAATATCAAAATCCGATCTTACTCTTGTTTATATGAACGCATTCACTTTCGCGTCTGTAATTGTTGTATCAATTAAAGAATCCTAAGTCATTTTAAACTATGTCTTCATTTTATTTTATTTTTATTCACAACAGTAAGTCGTCGACATTTTAAATTGGACAAGCTTGTTTGGATGAGATGTACTAAGTCTTTATATAGATATATATATATATATATATATAGGAATATTTATTGCCGATAATAAGAATTAGTCCCTATTTATATTAGGCACCAGTATAAATAGTATCTAATATAAATAGTGGTCGAGCCAAGACCCTCAACTAGTTGAGCAATATAATTTTAAACAAAAATTTAACAATTGACAATTATCTTATATTTTGCAATTAATTATATATTTTCTAATAATTTTTTACTTGATTTAATATTTTAAAATTTTTGAACAATTAACTTATTATCACATTAAAAACATTCCATTCAATATATGTCACTGAACACCCATTCATTCATGTATCTTCTATTTGATTCTACAACCAATTTTGCATAATCTCCATGCATATATTGATCATTATGATGATTTCTTAAAATTTTAAATTTTCTAAATTAATTTGTATTTGTTGTTGTTAAAGATTTGATCCACAATATTTTGATCAAGAATGTTGCTTATTTGATGGCAATTTTATCTTCAATTTTTTTTATTTTCTTTCAAAATTTATAAAATTTATAATTAATTAAAAATATCAAAGAATCTCTCCAAAAGAAATTATAAAATTATTTATACGTGAAAAAAGATCAAAGAATATATCTCTTTTTCCCCATAAATTTGTCCAAAAAATATAAAAATAGATTTTTCTTTTTTATTCTTTTTTTAAGATGTATAATATAACGTCTTACTTCAATACACCTCATAACTTGATCAAATACTTCAAAAACTAATCAAACATAACCCAAACGCTTCAAATTTACTTCTCAAATCATTAAAGCAGCGGAAAATGCCACAAATCACCTCGAGAACACCTGAATAGCTGAGATGGAGGGTTTGGTGCTACAGCTCCCCCTTACTAATGCCATATCAGCAAAAGTTCAACTTCTGGGGTGAACTTCCGACGCGCATAACTTCTAGTTGTCAATACCAAACACACGAGACTCCGCGAGTTTCTTAGGTTATCCAACACACTTGTACTCTTCCGGTCAGCGAAACAACCTTCACAATATCATAATGCCTCAATTAACACAATATACCACTTGACCAAAAACCACAATTCAACTATTTAGGCCTAACCCAAGTTTCCAACAGCATTTCCATATGTCATTAAGCTCTTAAAGACCACTCAAACTCTACTCAACCACACACATTTCGGATTCCGAATTTCCTCAACCAAGAATAACCTAGGGTTAAGCTTAAATCATACATGCTCCCCCTGATACTCATACCCAAGCATCATGAATACTAAATCGCACTCCATTAATGCCATTTCATCCTTTTTAATCAGTGAATTTTGGTCAAAACAAAAAAACCCCAACATGTCCCCTAAAAATTCAACTCAAAACTGAAGAAAAATGGAGATGGAGGATCAAGAATCATTTACCCACCAAGATCGGAACCCCCAGAGGCCGAAAAATCACTCCAAAAGGCAGGATCTTCCAAAGCCCTAACAAAGCTTCTTCTTTCTCCCTCCATCTCTCCTTCGTCTGTCAGACTGAAATGTTTCTGATTTAAACAAAATTCTCCATGCTCACCATGACGCCAGTAAGCTCACCGTGGCGTGGAGCTTCTCGGCTTGGAAAAATTTAGCCAAATTTAGCCAAATTTGAACATGCTTGTAGCTGCGGTCCTGCCTTATGCTGCGGCATCGTGCTCCCTTGTCTCTAATTTGAGCTTTGCCTCCTTCTTGCCTCCTCCGGTTCTGCACACAACACCAATTACACTTAGTTAACTAGAGACTAAGTCCAAGATAATGTAATGAGGGTTGTTACATTCTCCCCTTCTTATAAAAATTTTGTTCTCAAAATTTCAAATTTTACCTCAAGTAAAAATCTCTAGATACCTCATTCGCATAGATTCTTTTGTCTTTCACATGACATCATTGGATGTCAAGCTGCTCCACAAGACTCACTAATTTAATGGTCTTATTCCTCAACTGCTTCTACTTTACATTGAGAATTTGCAACGGTGTGACCTCAGAAGTCAAATCCTCTTATACTTGAACTTTTTCATCATCAATTATGTGAGACGGATCTAGATAATACTTCTTGAGTTCAGACACATAGAAAACATCGTGTAATCTAATGAGATTAGGCAGTAGCATCACTTGATATGCTATTAGCCCAATTCACTCCAAGATTTGGTATGGACCCATATACCACAAAGTAAGCTTCTTTGCTCAAATTGATCTTCCAACACCTATAGTAGGAGTAACCTTCAGAATTATATGATCCCCAGCATCAAATTCTAATGGTCTCCTCCTTCTATCTGCATAACTCTTCTGCTGACTCTGGGCGGTCAGAAGCTTCTGTCAAATACTTTCTATTTGTTGAGAGATTTGATCCATGATATTTGGCCCTAATAGACTTCGCTCACCAAGTTCAAACCAACACAATGGTGATATACATTTTTTGCCATACAAAGCTTCATATGGAGCTATTTGCAAACTTGGGTGATAGCTATTATTGTAAACAAATTCAACTAATGACAGGTATTGATCCTAATTGCCTTTGTTCTCTAGAACACAAGCTCGCAACATATCCTTTAGAGTTTGAATCATTCTTTTGGTCTGCCCATCAGATTGAGGATGATAAGTAGTATTGAAATTCAACTTCATTCCCATGGCCTCCATGCAGCCTCACAATCTCGTTCACATATAATTGAGCTAATTTCTCCATCGTAATAGTCTCCCGAATGGGAAGAAAATGGGCCAACTTCATCAATCTATCCACAATTACCCATATTGCATTGTGCCCTGAAGAGATCCTTGGTAATCCCATCATGAAATCCATGGAGAAGCTATCCCATTTCCACTCCGGGATCTCTAGAGGTTGCAATGTACCTGCTAGTAATTGGTGTTCAATCTTCACCTTCTGACAGATTAGACATCTTGCTACATAGTCTGCGATGTCATTTTTCATGCTTAGCCACCAGTACCCTTGCTTCAAGTCTTGGTACATCTTGGTGGTACCTGGGTGAATAGTATACTAGCTCTTATGAGTTTCCTTTAGAATAATTTCTTGTAATCCTGTGACATTTGCCATGCAAATCCAACCACGGTACCGGATGATACCATCCTCCAGTATATCAAAATCCTAGGTTTCTGCCATTTCAATTCTTTCCCGAATGCCCAAAAGATAGTTATCCTTCAATTGATCATAACAAAGGTTCCTTAATAAATTGCTTGATACATTGATGGAGCCCATTACTAGTACTTCAGGATGGACATTAATGGATAACTTCATATCTCTCAAGCTCTCTAGCAACTATTGCTCCCTCATCATCATTATGGCTATATGGATCAACTTTTTACTTAGCGCGTCTGCCATTACATTGGCTTTCCCAGGATGATACTTCAAAGCAAATTTATAATCCTTCAGGAATTCTACCCATCGCCTTTGCCTCATGTTCAATTCCTTCTAATCAAACAGATACCTCAAACTCTTATTATCACTGAGTACCTCGAACTGAAGGCCATAGAGATAATGCCTCCATAAATTCAAGGCACACATTACAGCCGCTAGCTCAAGGTAGTGAGTAGGATAGTTCTCCTCATGAGGCTTCAACTGCCTTGAAGCATATGCCACAACTCTTCCTTGTTGTATCAATACATACCCTAGACCCTCCTTAGAGTTGTCCGTGTAAATTGTGAACAGCTTAGATAGGTTAGGGATAATCAGCACTGGGGTGGATGTTAAATGAACCTTCAATTCTTGGAATGCTCTCTCACACCTATCATCCCAAATAAAAGATCGATTGTTACGGGTGAGTTTAGTCAAGGACATAATAAGATGAGAGAACCCCTTGATGAACCTCTGATAGTAACCAGCCAATTCCAGAAAGTTGCGAATTTTGGTCACTGATTGTGGTTTCTCCCAATTCAACACCGCTTCTACTTTACTAGGATCCACCACTACACCTTCTTCAGAAATCATATGACCTAAGAATTTCACCTCCCATGGCCAAAACTCACATTTACTAAGCCAAACAGTTGGTGATCCTGCAACACTTGCAATATAATCTGAAGATGGAGTGCATGCTCTTCTTCACTCTTAGAGTATATCAGAATATCATTGATAAATACCACCACAAATTTATCTAGATATGACTGAAATATCCTATTCATATAATCCATAAAGACTGCTAGGGCATTGGTCAACTCGAATGGCATCACAAGGAACTCATAATGCCCATATCGAGTTCAAAAAGCTATTTTAGGCACATCTTTAGCACACACTTGTAATTGATGATATCCCAACCTCAAATGAATTTTAGAGAAAATTGAGGCACCTACCAACTAATGAATCAATTCTTCAATCCATGGTAAAGGATATTTATTCTTAATTGTCACTTAATTTAGCTATCTGTAATCAATATACAATCTGAGGCTACCATCATTCTTCTTAACAAACAACACTAGAGCTACCCAAGGTGAGATACTTGGTTTGATGAAATCCCTTTTTAACAAATCATCAATATGCTTCTTTAGTTCTTTTAATTCAGATGGTGCCATTTGATATAAAGCCTTAGAAATAGGACTTGCCCTGGGTACAAAATCAATAAAAAAATCTAGCTCTCTTACTTGTGGCAAACTGTAACAACCTATTCCCCAAGATCTCCTGACTTGACCAAAACCTTCAAAAACCAACCAAACATAGCTCATACAACTCACATATACTTCCTAAAACTTCAGAGTAGCGGAAACAAACCAAACAACACCAGAAACTGGGTTGGGGCCGCGGTCGCTATAGTACCACCGTGGCTCCAAACCTTCCCTGTTTCTCACTCACTATTAGGCTCTCTAGCACCGCGGCCTACTTCTTGGTGCTGTGGGCCCCCTGCTAGTTTTCTATACTAGCAAATTTTATACTCCGGGGTGAACTTCCGACGCGCATAACTTTATACTCCGATCTCCGATTGACTTGATTCCAACTTCTATAAGTCAATTTTGTCCCAAACTAGACATAGACACCACTTTCACCTCAATCCAACTCCGTATGGAGATTCTAGACACCTGACACTGTTTTATCCACTTTTTGACCAAAACTCACAACTTAATACTCCTATTTGCCACCAAAGGCAATTTGACCAACCAGCACCATTCACATAGGTCCAAAACCACCAGGCCAACTTGTTCAAAGAGGTTTCACCTTAAAAAAATCACTTATCTGAGATTTGACCCTCTTGAACCCCAAATGACAAAATGAACTACTTGCCCCAAAACACACCAACAAGGTCCAATACCACTTTTGGGTTCACAAATGTGACCATACTGACTCTTCAAGACCCTGAACCACACACACACCACCATCCAACATACATATCACAAATAACACAATTCCACATACATAACATACCAGCAACATTCATCCATCACAATCCTTATCCATGTCATACATCTATTACAAAACTCTCTATCCTACTTGGCACAAGATACATATCCTAATAAACATAAACTACATAAACCTAGTATTCCCATGTCCGATACTACTCCCTCATCTTCTCTAGACTAATACCAGAACTGTCACTTGAAATGTTAGTTCATGGGAGAGGGGTGTGAGACAATGTCTCAGTAACCAGAGAAAACCACACACACACACACATATATATACATATATCTCATATAACTCATGAATGCAATGTGAAATGAATGGAATGCATGTCTCCCTCACACACAGTTAAAACCACGGGCTGTTGTCATAACAAGACATTTCATATAGGTAATTCCCTTTCAATAGTCGGTGAAGACTGATTTTGGGACATCACCAAGCTCACCTTACTCTAATGCAACCTAGCCAAAGGATACACTAGAGCTCGGACTATGCCTCTCCTTCCCCTATATCACCTTCAATTGGTGGTGCTTTAGGGAGGGTGCAGTCTACTGTCGCCTGGCTCTCCTAACTATGGGAGAGGATTTAGTGATAGGGAACCCATTCTTATCCTCCCTAATCATATCTCATATCATCATATATCATATCATTATCAGTACCCAATCCGCCATATATCACAATCTCATAATGCCATGTGGTGATGCTCATGTATTATCATATAATCATCATCATCATCATCATCATCATGTCACAATGTCATGTATGCATTGTAACAACCCTCATGATGCTTGTCTTTGGCATCATGTGTAGAGCCGGAGGAAATAACATGGAGAAAAGGTTCAGGTGAACCAGAAAGAAACTTCACGCCATAGCAAGAAGCAGATCCACGATGGTGAGAGAGTTACAGATTTTAATATTTTCTTTGAAAGCCATGGTGCCGAGGCGAAAGTAAAAAAATTTGTTTAAATTGGGAACATTTCAATTGAACGCGGAAGGAGAAAACGGAGGGAGAATGGAGGAGCTACACTAGGGCATGAGAAATCCAGCCAAGGGAGATCATTTTCGAACTCAAGAGACCTTGATCTTTGTTGGTAAGTGATGCCTAGCCTTTTCTCTTCTCTTTTCTTCTCTGTTTCTAGTAGGAAGTTGAGTTGAAGCTTAGGGTTTCCGGTTTGAGCAATTCCCACCGATTAAAATGCTTGATTTTGTGTTGTAAGAGTGTTTTGTGGTGTTAGGAAGTTTTGAGTATGAGTTTTGATTAGATTATGATGAGTTTGAGTTAAACCCTAGTTGAAATTTGGGAAAAGAAGTGGAAAACCGAAATGGTATGTGTTGGTATGTGTTTGAATGGTTGTTTAAGGTTTATTGGTATGTGTGTATGTTGTTAGAATTTTGGGTTAAGCCTGGATGGCTAGATTGTGGATTGTAATGTTATGGGAGTTATGTTAATTAAAGGTATTATATTGTTGTAATGGTAGATTGGCTAATTGGAGGCTTATAGTTCATGATTGGGGTGCTCTGGGGGCTTTTCTAAGCCTCTATGTGTGTGGTGCAGACAACTTAAGGTAACCGGGTGTGTTTTTGTATTATATTGTTATATTGTATGATAGTACGTATAATTGTGTATATATACATGTTTCTTTCATACCGCAATATTGATGCGTTTGTGTGTACTATTTTTATATATCGTGATATGCATATAGTTAGATGATGATTATGATTAGGATGATGATGATTAACTATGTGATGATGACATTGATATGTTATGACATGATGCATAGCATGACATTGAGATCATGATGATGATGATGATTACTATATGATGATACATGAGCATCACTACATGATACTATAAGATTGTAATATATGGGGAATTGGGTGGTGATGATGTGATGACAATATGATATATGATGATATATATATTAGGGAGAATAAGGATGGATTATATATGTTAGGGAAGATAAGAATGGGATCCCTGTAGCTAAATCACCTCCTATGGCCAGGAGGGAAAAGGTGCACAATGGACTGCACCTTCCCTAATTTGCTGCCAATTCGTGGTAGGAAAAGGGAAGGAGAGCCACGGTCCGAATATTAGTGTTACTTTTGGCCGGGTGCACTAATGGGAGGTGAGCTTAGTAATGTCCTAGAATTAGTCTTCACCAACTGTTAGAAGGGAATTACCTATATGAAATATCCTGTTATAACGATAGCCCGTGGTTTTAGCTATGTACAAGGGAGACATGCATTGCATTCATGGATTAAATGATATATATGTGTGTGTGTGTATGTGTATTTATGTGGTTGACCCCGGTTACTGAGACATTGTCTCACACCCCTCCCTTCCATGACTAACATTTTAGGTGAAGATTTTGGTGCTCGTTTGGAAAGGATCAAAGAGTTAGCAGTCTTTCCGTCCTTGGGAATTTTAAGTATATTTAGTGGTTATATTTAGTTTATGTAATTCTGTGCTAAGTAGGTTGATATAGTTTAGTTGCCTAGATGAGTGTCCTAGGAGTATAGAGATGTATGTGATGTAATGATGTATGATGTTGATAGTAGACCCTAGTATAGGTCTTTAATGTATGAGCAGGTATTTGTATGCTAGAATGGTTGAATGCAAGCCCAAAGGTGGTTTTGAGCCATGTATGTGAGTTTTGGGCACATAACCCATTATGTGGTTTTGGGGTTCAAGGGGGTCAACTCTAGAAGGAAAGGTTTCTTTAGGGTAAAACCTCCTTAGACATGTTGGTTTAGCTAAATATGACATGTGTTAAGGGTCTTTGGGTGTCCATTTGCCTTAGGTGGCAATTGGAGGTGATACGTTGTGAGTTTTGGTCAAAAAGTGGACAAAACAGTGTTAGGCATCTAAAATCTCCAAATGGAGTTGGATTTGAGTGAAATTGATGTCCATGGTTAGATAATGACGAGAGTGACCTATAGGAGTAGGAATCACGTCAATTGAAGATCGGAGCATGAAGTTATGCACCTCGGAAATTGGCCCAGCAAGTTTGCAATTTGCTGATATAAGTTCTGATGCTGGGGCCGCGGCGCAAGAAAGCCAGGCTGTGGCGCCAACAAGTCAGTAGGCATCAGAGAATCTATGAAGGGTTGGAGCCGCAGCGTAACTATAGCAAGCTGCGGTCTCATCCTATTCAAGTGCCTTTCAGGTATTTTTCCGCTACTTTGAAGTTTTGGGAAGTTGTTTTGAGATGTATTGGTTGTGTTTGATTAGTTTTTAAAGTTCTTGGTCAGTTTTAGAGGAACTTGGAGGTTGGTTGTTACATGCATCATGTCATGTCATGTCATGTCAATATTATCATCTCTAATCATCATCATCATCATCTAGCTGTGTGCATACTTTGATATATATAGAAAACAGTACACACAAATATATCAATATCGTGGTATAAAAGAAACATACATATATACACAGATATACATAATATCATATAATATATACAATACAATACAAACATCTAGTTACTTTGTCACTACCACATGCACACAAGTTCCACAAGCTTTCTTGAATGCCAATTCCATGACTTGATTTCTCCGAGAAACCAACTAACCTTAACAACATCATAATACTTCAATTAACATACAATCCAATCATCCAAATTCCATAATTTAACCAATTGGGCCTAACCTAAGGTTCCAACCCTACATTTATACATCATTAAGCTCTTAGGATCCATTCAAACACCAATTAAACACATAAACCTCGGATTCCCAAGAGCCCTAACCAAAAATAACCTAGGGTTAAACTTAAATCATACATAAACCATTTAAAACTCACACCCAAGCAACAAGAACACTAAAAACACTCCATTAATTCTATTAATCCATTTCAATTGGTGTATTTCGGCCCAAATCAGAAATCCCAATATACAACTGAGAAAACCCAAGTTTAAACCAAAGAAAATGAAGAGTGAGGAGTAGTGATCACTTACCAACGTGAATCCAAGCTTCCAAGGTTCGAAAATCACTCCCAAATGTCAAAAATCTCAAACCCTAGCAAAGCTCCCTCGGTTTCTCATCCGTTTCTTTCTGTCCGATAGACCGCTGCTCCAGGAGATCTCACCATAGTGCCACCATATTTCAGCCAAATAATGCTACTGGAACACGCTCTCACCACGGCGGCCCTGCTTCTCACCGTGGCATGGAGCTCAATTTTCCTCCACTTCATTCTTTCTTCGTCCTATTTCCTCCTTTTCTACATATAATGCCAAAACAACGACATGAGGGTTGTTACACAAACTGGTAATCTCCTCTGGAAACATATTAGGATATTCACATAAAACTAGGTATCTTTCTATACCTCCTTCCACATCCACATTAACAGAGAAGAAAACCAGAAACCCTTGGCACTCTTTCCTCAAATACTTGTCAGTTTAAGTGAAGGACAAACAGACATTTCCATCCCCTTCAATACTAGGGATATTCATGGGTAATGATACAATTTTTCAAGCACAGTTGAGAATAACATTATTTTCCTCCAACCAATCCATCACAACTATCACATCAATCTCTTTCAATGGCAAACAAATTAAATCCAGAGTAATGCTTTGGTGTTCAAAACAAGCCACACAGTTTAGACAAGCTTGAGCGGTTCTTAATGAAATTCTCATGGGTGTGGATACTAACAATTCAAAAGGTAACTCCATTGCCACAATATCTAATCTCCAAGCACAATCAAAAGATATAAAGGAGTGCAATGCACCAAAATCAAACAATGCATGAATAGAGACACCATTGAGTTCAAGTTTAACTCTAATCAAGTTAAGTGTTGCATCCATTTTTTGTCGGGTTATCATAAAGACTCATCTGGGTATCATTGGCCTTCTCATTACATCAGCATGCCTTGGCTCACGACAATTTCGTGACATGTGTCCCGGCTTCCCATAGTTATAGCAAATCAGGCACGGATGGTCACCATGGTTTATCCTACAATTTGTGCATGGACTTGAGGCACTATCTGAACTATATTGGGATGAGGCTAAGTCTCTCCCTGCAAATTCACTCTGACTGAAACTCCCTTGGTCAAAGCCTCCTCAATGAAATGGTCCTCTGCCATATCGACCTCTGTTGGATTGATCTCTGCCAAATCTGCCTCTTCCTCTGCTTAACGGCCTATGTTATGATGGCCTCTTCCTCCACTAGAACCACGACTGCCACTGCTACTACCAGATCCACTTCTTTTACTGACACCTCCAGTAGGTCTTAAGTGAGAAAAGGCTTGGATCATTGAATTCCTCTTCTCTTCCTTAGTCTCTTACATTCTCCTAGATAGGACATGTAATGACCCTGTGCATTATTCTAAGGAGGACTTTACCTAATGATACAGGACTAGAGGGATTAGGACCCAAGGAAGGATCAAAATGGAGCAAGTTGAAGGGAGGTGACAGAGGAAACCGGTGCCACGGTGAGGAATAGTATCGCCGCAACCACAGAGCTTCTTAGGTTATAATACAAACACCCGGTTACCTCTAGTTGTCAATACTACACACACGCGATTCCACGAGCTTCTTAGGTTATCCAACACACTTGTACTCTTCCGGTCAGCGAAACAACCTTCACAATATCATAATACCTCAATTAACATAATATACCACTTGATCAAAAACCACAATTCGACTATTTAGGCCTAATCCAAGATTTCAACACCATTTACATACATCATTGAGCTCTTAAAGACCATTCAAACTTTACTTATCCACACACATTTTGGATTCCCAATTTCCTCAACTGAGAATAACCTAAGGTTACGCTTAAATCATGCATACTCCCCTTAATACTCATACCTAACATCATGAACATTAAATTATACTTCATTAATCCTATTTCATCCATTTTAATTGGTGATTTTCAGTCAAAACCAAAAAATCCCAACTTATCCCCGAAAAATCCAACTCAAAACCTAAGAAAAATGGAGAGGGAGGATTAAGAACCACTTACGCACTAAGATCGGAGCCCCCAAGGCCGAAAATCACTCCAAAAGGCCAGATCTTCCAAGCCCTAGCAAAGCTTCTTCTTTCCCCGTTCGTTTCTCCTTCATCTATTTGACTAAAATGTTTCTGATTTAAAGAAAATTCTCCACACTCACCACAGCGCCAGTAAGTTCACTACTGTGTGGAGCTTGTCAACCTAGAAAAATTTAACCAAATTCAAACTCGCTCGCTGTGGCGATCTTGTTCCTCTATCTTCAATTTGAGCTTTTCCTCTCTCCTGGCTCCTTCGGTTCTGCACAGAACACCAATTACACTTAGTTAGATAGAGACTAAGTTCGAAATAATATAGTGAGGGTTGTTACATATAAATTGATGTTTTTTTTGGACACCAATGATATTCCCAATGTTTACAACTAAAGACTATTCCCTTCGAGATATTCTAACCATTTATCATTCTAACCAACCATCACAAATTCAAATACAAAAACTAATAAAACTATTAAAATTGTAGTGGGTTGAGAATTTGTGGGGTAGTAGGGGCAAATTATTAAAACTTACAATGTAGACACATAAATATTATAATAAATATAGAAGCTAAAATAAAAAAGCAGCCGTGATCATTTAGTAATTGTAGTAAATAAAATCAAATATATTTTGTAAATTAGAAATAATCAGGTTTTAACCCATGCATCCTAAAATAATAGTGACCAATAAATTTATAAATTTTGTTTGTATAAATTTATAAATTACTGTTTTAAATTAAATTCAAAATGCACAAATTCTAACCACTTTAATTTTCAGCAAACAAATCCTATGGGTTATATGAGACAAATTAAGTATTGTAATTACGTGACATTACACCAAAAGTACCTTTTCTTAGCACTTAATAGTTAGCAATTATAGGGGAAAACACCAATAAAAATGAGATAGAGGCTTTGGTTGGCAATTCCAGAAGTAAACATTAAGAAAAATTTAACCTTTATTGGCAGTTATTTTTTAAACCAACAACAAAAATTTTAACCATTTTATTTCAGAAAAAGCATAAGGTACGAATCCAACAGCATAGTTATTGATAAAAAAATCCGTTCGCTCAGATTCTAACGTTCCCACTTTAGCACCTTCTTCTTCTTTTTTTTTTTCTTTAAATTTTTGGTAAACACATTTAGCACTATTTAAATAACTGACTGTAGGTTAAATTCTATTTTTATTTTCTTAATCAAAGTCTTTAAATATATTTTGGCCAAAAAAAAACTCTTTAAATATATTTTTTGTAATAATTTCACATAAACGCTTGTTTTTTTTATATTCACCATTTAGTATTAATTAATTCTTTCTTATTCAACTATTTGATACAATCGGGTCATTTTCAATCTTTGTTTTTTTTTTGTCATGAAAGTGCAAGGGTCATTTTCAATCTTTGTTAGACCTAAATGGAAATAATTATTTTAAGGTGTTTTTTTTAATTCATAAAATTTGAGCACATGATCTTATTTAAGAGATATCAAATCATTTTCACTTGACTTAATAACGATAAGTAAAATTAACTAATTTTGCAACTAGCATCCGTTCTTGCACATGCATGTTTATAGCTTTGAAATATAATAGATTAAATTATTATTTTAAACACATCATACAGATAGAGATTAGAATTTATCTTGAACTGCAAAAATCACATCCTAACATGTTGCCTGATGATGATCTTAGTTAACATTTTAAATATAATTTTTCTCTCTTCGTTTTAACAATATTTGATTTTGATGTTGTTAGCTTATTCGAGTTTGAGCACTATCTTATTCTAAATAGGGATAACTCTCATTGTATGTTCATCCATCTACAATACTCAAACCTGAAATCTTCAGGAAAAACAAGTTACATCCACATATCCAACATTCGTTAGTAATATATTTTTCACTTTGATTTTTTAAATTTTATCAGAAAATCCTTTCAATTATAGAGTGATAAAAGCTGTTTTAATTTAATTTAAAATACTCAAAGGTTTAGGATAAAATAAATGGTTTTATATTTCAACATTCTATTTTTAAGATGATAAATGGTTTTATATTTTAGAACATAAAATTGTTGGAGAACACAATTAATTTTTGAATATTTTTTATTTTTGAAATGAAAAAATAATAATTATTTATATAAAGGCCCATTTGGTATGATTGTATAATAATTATTTCAATTATAAGGCTAGATTGCATATAAACTAATACAATATATATGCTATGAACTTATACGATATGGTGCAAGTATAAAATTGTATAGACATATATATTATTAACTTAATCATACATAAAGGGGTGAGATAAGGCCAAATTAGAAATGGGAGTTAAAACTCATTTCCAATTTCATCCCATCTCCATGAATTTTACATCAATCTTTATTGAATTGTTCAATTTTTAACACTAATGATATTTCAGAATATTATATTGATTCACAAACTTGCAAATTCTTGGAACTCTTATGAATTTAAATTCCAATATTTAATATTAAAAGATAGAAAGTGAATTGTAAATTTCTAATAAACAAATTGCGAATCTATAAATTCAAATTGCAAATTTCTAGAACTTTTACAATTTTAAATTCCAACTTTCCATATTAAAAATTCGGAAAGTAAGTTGCAAATTTTAAATAAATAAATTACAAATTTAGGAATTTGAGTTTAAGTTGCGAAATATGAAATAGCACCATAGCTGGCGATGGTGTGAGGGATGGAGAATGAAGATATTAGGGTATTTTTATATTCTCACCATTTTTTTATTTATCAGGGTATTTTTATATTCTCACCATTTTTTTTTTACTTTTTTACTTTAGGACCATTATTATAATTTTTTAACTGTTGGTCCTAAATTATAATGGGGGAGTTCCAGTTGGAGACCAATAAAGTAAATTAATTATAAAAAAAAACTTTAATTGATAAAAAATGTTAAAATTTGAAATATTGAATAATAAAATTGGGAGAATAAATAGTAACATGTCTTATTTTATAATAAATTTATTATTTTGATCTCAATTGTTCAATTTATAATTAACAAATCTCTATGTTATTGTATATGGAATCTTTTACTTTAAGAGAATGCATGTGATGATCATCACATTCAACGTCCTTTAGCATTAACTAGCAGCGTCTTACTAATATGTTTACTTATTTTATCATTTTGTAATTATAATCATAACATTATTTTGGCACTAGCCATACAGTTTTTGGCCAATAAACAGGGCGGGAGAGGCAGCTAGCTAGCACAACACAAGCCATTTTTTTTTGCTTCTAAAAATTTCCCATTTAACACACTCTCCAAAAATGGCAGCTGTTCCAAGATCTCCGTCTGTCCGAGCATCAAGTAATGTGATTTTGCCAGCACCAACTGAGCCTCTTCCATTAACCAGATCCATGGACGATGTCTTGGATTTAGTTTATGAGTACTATGCCGTCAACACAACGGCCGACGAAGCCCTTGATGAGGAGGCTCTTTTCAGTGTCGTGTCCGACGTCATGGGAGCCTCACTTGGTGTTGCTGGTCTAACCACTAAGATATATATATATTTATACATATCCATCATTATCTGATCTTTTCCTCCATTTAATGAAAAATAACTAAATTTATATGATTTCTTGTTTACAGCTTGATGATAAGGAGAAGGACAAATCAATTATACTCTCCAATTTCAAGGCTCCCATAGATTTGCTCAAGAAAATTGCTTGTCAGGTTATTAATATATATTCTATTTTGAAGAATTTTATAAACTCCAATATTGAAACTTTCTTTCACAATAATCCTATTGAATTTTTCTAATTATTTCTTATTTTTCAAATCTCATTTTGGTTATAGATAAGGCACACGAGGGCTGATAAGGACTGCGTACACGCACACAACACCACAATGAACATACTCAAAGATCTGCAGGCCTATCCCTGCTATGCAAGAGCAGTGATAGCGCTTGCTGCATTTTCTTTAGAATATGGGAATTTCTGGCACCTTAGCCAGGTTTCAAACGAAGACAACCTCGGAAAATCATTGGCTGTGCTGAATCATGTTCATGCCTTTGACCAAACCAGAAGGGACATTGTTTCTGAATACAACTCTGTGGTGAGGAATGTTTTCTCGGCCGTCAGTCTTATCGTTACCTTGGAGGGGATGTTGAAGCAAGGTTATGACGTTGAGGACATCCCAACTCTGGAAAAAGTCGTGCATCAATCCCCTGCCTTTATCTACTGGACTATCCTCACCATTGTCATTTGTGCCAGTTCTATTGATATCCTCTGGGGTTATTCGTAAGTGCTTCACATATATATATAATTCCTTCAATTCATAACAACTATATGTTTCATATCCTTCCGATAATATTGTGAAGCGTGCATGTCATTGCCATGTTTAATTAATTCAGACTAAGCTGTTCTCTGATTCAGAATCAGCGTTTATGACATGTCCGATATTGGCAGAATGATTTTCTCTGTTTGTGGAACATTGAAGTCGCACAAGGAACAGCTAATAAAGGAAGAAGGTCGTGCACGAGTTTTGAAATGTTTGTTATTCATAATTGTTATTGTTGTTGTCATCATCGTCATTGTGATCGATTTCCACAATAACAGGTGAACATCGATTAGGATAAGTTTAGGAAAAAGGGTGTGTTATTGTTCATTTCTGGACTGTCCAGCATTAATCACGAGATTGAGCTTTTGAATTAAAATTTATAAATTACTATTGTAAATTAAATTCAAAATGCACAAATTCTATGTCATTGTACACATAACCCTGTTAACAGCCCGGACTAGTGGAAGAAAGTGGGATTCTAATAGTATATATGTGCAGCAGGTGAAGAGCCAACGCCATATGCACTCCTGAATGCAAGGCCATACATTTTGTCATAAAACTGGAAGTGGCTAAAAACTTGGTGCTACACATCTTCAAAACCTGCCCAAAATGATTATGCAAGACAACTCCAATGCCAGTAGACCCAGGCCCTTCAAAACTCCATCAGTATTATTTTAATGACTCCCACAGGCGCGGGGACTTTTTTAACACCGTACTCTCTCACCTCCAATTTTAACCAATTATTTCAAAAACTAACCAAACAAAATCAAAACACCTCGACTTTAGCTCCGAGAACATTAGAGCAACGGAAAAATATCACAAGACACCTCGAAAACACCATAACAACTGAAACAGAGTGTAGGGCTAAGGCTAGTTATAGTACCGTCACAACACTAGTGTTTTTAGGCTAATATTTCTCAATTCTAACGCATACTAATATTTCTCAATTTTAACATATACTAATATCAGAGTTTCTTAATCTAACTTATTCAAAACATATGATAACAAGATTAAATAAATTTCAAAGGTTAAATCACATCAAGACCTAAGTGATAACAAAATACACCTAATAACTAGGTCTTCGCTCTATTCTCACTTGGTCATTCCATGCTTCCTTCTGATCTTTAATTCATGGAGCAACCTTTCTTTTCTTCTTCTTTGAGTGAGATATGATGTTGATTTTCCTTTTTTTATTCCAATACTCATTCTTCTTATTTGAACAATCCTACACTTAATGTATGTCACTTACAAACCAAGTAATTAGTCTAATTTATATATCTAAATTATATTATAAAACATAAGAATATAGTGAATATATCAGTATATAACATGATATATGCATTATAAAGATAATTAAATACATGTTAATGTACATTTTACTTCTTTAAAGAACAATATATGTGCTAGACACATATGATGCATTTGCTCCTCATTACTCTACATTTGTCATTATTAAAATTGTAACAACCTACTCCCAAACACCTTCAGACTTAACCAAAACCTTCAAATTGCAACCAAACATAATCCAAACATCTCAAAACAACTTAATCTTCAGAGTAGCGGAAACAAACTAGAAAACATCAGAAAATGGGCTGGGACCGCGGCTGCTATAATACTGCCACGGCTTCAGCTCATTCCAGAGACTTCCTCATCACTGTCTCCACTGGCGCTGCAGCCTACTTCCTGGCACTGCGGCCCCCTTGCTGGTTTTCTAAACTAGCAAATTTCATACTCTGGGTGAACTTCCGATGCGCATAACTTTATACTTCAATCTCCAATTGACCTGATTCCAACTCCTACAAGTCCATCTAGTCCCAATTTATTCATAGACACCAATTCCACCTTAATCCCACTTTGTATGAAGATTCTGGACACTTGACACCATTTTGGCCACTTTTAAACCATAACTTACTACTTAACAATCCCAATTGCCACCAAAGGCAATTCAACCAACCATGATCATTCACACTAGTCTAAAACCACCAGACCAATTTGTCCAAAGAGATTTTACCTTAAAGGAACCACTCCTCTGAGACTTGACCCCCTTGAACCCCAATTGAAAAATTGGGCTACTTACCACAAAACACACCAACAAGGCCCAATTCTACCTTTGGGCTCACAAACACTATCACACTAACTCCTCAACACCCCAAATTACACATACATAGTGCATACAACACAATTTCACATATATTCACCATACATAATAATCCTTACAATGTCATACATCCATTACAAACATCCTATCCTATTTGGCACAAGATACATATCCAAATTACACATGCACTACATAGATGTAACAACCTACTTCCACATGCCTCCATACAAGACCAAAACCTTCAAAACCCAACCAAACACAACTCAAACATCTCAAAACAACCACCCAAAACTTTAGAACAACGGAAACGAACCAAATAACATCAAATTAGGGTTGGGGTCGAGGCTTCTACAATACCGTCACAGCTTTGGCCTTCCCTTCTTTCTCCAATGCCATTGGATTATCTGGCACCATGGCGCCCCCTATTGGTTTCCACACTAGCAAAAACTCAATACCAGGGCGAACTTCCAACGTGCATAACTTTATGCTCCGACCTCTAATTGACTTGATTCCAACTTCTACAAGTCAATCTAGTCTCAATCTTTCCACAGATGCCAACTTCACCTCAATCTAACTCTATATGAAGATTATAGAGCCCTGACACAATTTTGGCCACTTATTGACCAAAACTCTCCACTAACAATCTCCAATTGCCATCAAAGGGAAATGGTCACTCAAAGACTATTCATACAAGTTCAAAACCTCCAAACCAACTGGTCCAAAGAGGCTTTACTTCAAAGGAACCACTCCTCTGAGATTTGAGCCCCGTGAACCCCAACTTAACAAAACGGGCTATAGGCCCTAAAACATACTAACGAGGCCCAAAACTACTCTGAGCACATAAACACCACCATATTGACTACCCAACATCCAAAACCATAAACACCACAATACAACATACACCATTTCGCTTACAAAACCATACATACAACATCCACCTATATAATCCATATCTATGTCATACATTCATTACAAAACCTTCTATTCTACTTGGCACAAGATACAAATCCAAAATACACACAAACTACATAAACCTAGGATTCCCACGTCAGAAGCTACTCCCTCGTCTTCTCTGGACTAGTACCAGAACCATCACTTGAAAGGTTAGTCATGGGAGAGGGATGTGTGACAAAGTCTCAGTAACCGGGAACAACCATATACAATATATATATACTGACCCACCCAGTCGTGCAATGATAATGCTAATAAATGGTATGCATGTTCTCCCTCATACAAGGCTAGAACCTCGAGTTGTCGTCATCACAAGATATTTCAATAAATGATTCCCTTCCAACAGTCGGTGAAGACTGATTCTGGGACATCACCAAGCTAACCTTACCCTAATACAGCCCGGCCAATAATTATACTAAAGCTCGGACCGTGGCTCTCCTTCCCTTAAACCATCTCAAATTAATGATGATTTAGGGAAGGTGCATCCCCAAATCCACTACCACCTGTCTATCCCAAGGAGAGGATTTAGTGACAGGGATATTTCATCATATCTTATTGTCCTCTGCCACCTGGCTCTCTCATGGAGAGGATTTAGCGACAGGGATCTTTATCATATCATCATCTCATATCATATCATCATCACCTCATCATTAATCTCTCACATGCAATCATATGGTGATGATGCCAATGTCATACCAATATACCTCTACACACATAGATATCATTATCATCACAAGCATCATATGGACATGCTAGCATGCATTAGTATGCGGATGCTACACATCATACATACACTACATATACAATCATCACATATCAACTAGCTGTGCATACCACGATATATAGAAAGACCATACACATACACAATCAATATCGTGGTATGAAAAGGAATATGCATATATATATATCAACATATAATCACATAAACAAACACCTGGTTACCTCAGGTTGTCAATACCACACATGTGAATTCCACGAACTTCTCGAATTGTTCAACACGCTTGAACCTCTCTCGGTTAACCAAACAACCTTCACAATACCACAATTCTTCAATTAACATAATATACCATTAAACCAAACATCACAATTCAACTACTTTAGGCCTAACCCAAGGTTCCAACACCCATTTCATGCATCAATAAGCTCCTAGGAGTCATTCAAACATCAAATAATCCCATACACTTCGGATTCCTAAGAGCCTTAACTGAAAACAACCTTGGGTTAAGCTCAAATCATGCATAAACCCTTCAAAACTCAAACCCAAGCATCAAGAACACCAAAACACACTTCCTTAACCATATTTCATCCATTTCAATCGGTGGATTTCGGCTTAAACCGGAAATCCCATCATACACCCCAAGTTCAATCGAAGAAAATGGAGAGGGAGGAGTAGAGATCACTTACCCACGTGAATTCAAGCTTTCAAGGTCCGAAAGTCACTCCCAAATGCCGGAAATCTCGAACCCCAGCAGAGCTCCCTCGGTTTCTCCTCTGTTTCTTTCTTTCCAATCGTCTGAAATGATTCAAATTTAAGCAAAAATCTCGACTCTTGCCGCGGCTCCGCTTGTTTTTAGCCCGAATGAGCTATTGGAACACACTTTCACCGCGGCGGCCTTGCTTCTCACCACAATGTGGAGCTCTTTTCTGCACCACTTGAACCTTCCTCCATCCTGTTTCCTCCGGTTCTACACAAAATGCCAAAACAAAGTCATGAAGGTTGTTACAAAAATTTATATTATATTAAACCTAACAAACTTGACTAGTATAAATGTCAACATCTTTTTTTAGGCTAATTAAAAATGACAAACGAAGAAGTTTTTCGTTTGGTCACGACCTAAAGTATCCCTTCTAAAACAAATTAGTTTTGGAGTAGTTAAGAGGGCACAATTTTTTACTAGTTGAATCAAGCGCTTAGTGGTAATTGAATGTATCACTTTATTACATGTTATAATCATATTTCACAAACAGAGGGTTGTATACTAAATTTTGCATTTTAATACTTACAACAATATTATCACATAAAAGAAATTTTAAATGAAGTTTATAATTTAACTTTATTTCATTTTAAATCATCTACTCGATCAATATAGATGAAAAATTCTCTAAATCGTAATATGAATATGACATGTAAAAAATAAATGGACAAGTGAAGTAAATTTTTTTAAATTATATATAGCACATAAAAAAAGTGAAATGCGTGAGGAAAAAGAATTTAGTATTCTCACAAGTCATATTAAAATTGTTGTTGACCCTAAAGTCCCCACTTTAATTATTTTTTAATAACAATGGTAAGTCATCTTTTTTAATTGGGCAAACTTGTTTGGATGAGTTGAGCGTCTCAATTTTTAATAAATTTATATCTTAGAGTGCAGCTCGATCCACAAAATGTGCATAGTTAAAGTCATTATAGTGCTGTTGGCAAAGGAAAAAAAAAGATGTAATTAATGCTGGAAATTTGATAACGTACGGAAGCTAGATTAATTAATTTTAATCATTTTCTTTATTTTTTAATAATAAAATTTATAACAAATTCTAAAAAGATTTTAAAGAATCCTTATAACCTCATAAAAGAAAAATTTGCTATAGTTGTTGATTGTAGTTAGATAATAATGAGATCAAATAAAAAGGACAAAATTATTTAACCCAAAAAAAATTTAAAATCTTTTAATAGTATGAAAAAATTTCAAAAATTAAGATGTCTCTTATATTCATTAAATAATATTTTGAATTTAAATTTTGCAATTAAAAAAACTATGCCAGAAGAATATCTTTTTGTTTAGAGTTCAGTATTCCAAATTAGTTAATAATATTGGATATTAGATATTACTATAAATAAACAAAAAACAAAAGCTTTCAAACAGTAGAATAGTAGAACTTTATTTTCTACCAGCACACCAATGTTTTGAATACACCAATATTTTGAGAACTAAACCAGATCAAAGGGTTGGACTGGTTAGATGATCACCCAAAGACTATAACAACTCATTTTTTAGCTTTAGACCATTTTAGGGGTTAGATCGCTTTAAACCAGCTTTTCAGCCACAAACTGGAATTGAGCTAGGAAGTAAAGTAATTTTTAGAGAACCAACGATTTTTTAAATTGTGTAAAATTTAACCTAAATTCAATTTTTTCCCAAAATTATTAAATATAAAATTATTAGAGAGTAAAAACAATATTTCCCTTTCTATTTTGAAATTACTAATTATAAAAATGAATGTTTTCATTGTATTATGTAGTTATTTTATAATGTTACAATCATGTAATGTTATTATGTTGAAATATTTTAATATTACTTTCAATGATTTAACATATATTATTACTATGTGAGTTTCTTAACTTATTATGAACTTAAACTACTTAAATTTATTTTATTAATAATTTGATATTTTATTTTTATACATAGATTATTATATATAATAGTATTTTTATTTAGTTATTACGTGTAAACCTTACTCCAACACACCTTCATTCATGACTAAAAATTTCCAAAAACTAATCAGAATGAATCAAAACACCCAAAACAAGGCTGGTTAGCTACAACCTTAGAGAGGCAGTAGCATTTGACACTGCAGCACCAGCATCAATTTTCATATAAGCAAATTACTAATTTTTCTGGTGAACTTCAGATATACATAACTTTATGCTCCAACTTTAACTACTGAAACATCAAAACCTCAAAAGAACACCAAAACACCCAAAACAAGGCCGGTTAGCCCCAACCTCAGAGAAGTAGTATCACTTGGCACTGCAGCACCAGCATCAATTTTCATATAAGCAAATTACTAATTTTTCAGACAAACTTCAGATACACAAAACTTTATGCTCCAACTTCCGATTGACCTGATTCTAACTTCTACAAGTCAATTTTGTCTCAATCTATCCATAGATAGTTTCACTCAAATCCATCTTCGTATGAAGATTTTGGACACCTGACAATATTTTGGTCACTTTTTTACAAAAACTCACTATAAACCTCTACCAATTGCCATCCAAAGCAAATTGACACTTGCAAAACCATTCATACATGTCTTACTGGACTCAACCTACTTGTCCAAAGAGATTTCACTTCAGAGAAACAATACTTGTGCAAAGAGGTTTCATCACAGAGGAACCACTTCGCTGAGAATTGACTCTCTTGAATCCCAAATTCACATAATGGGCTATAAGTCCAAATCACACCATCCAAGCCCAAAAACCCCCTTTTGGGCTCACATACAACCATCCTGACACAAGACACCTGTTCCATCAATCACTACCCATGCCGAGATCCAAACAATCATCACACATCACATAACCTCCACGTTGGCACACGCCACAATCAAGCAAGCCATTCACCAACATTATCATTACAATCATCTATGTCATCATATAACATTCATAACAATCAACATTAAACAACCATCATCATCTCAATATCATTATCTTCATACAACTTACAAACATGCTATCCTACTTGGCTCAATGCATACATAGACAATACAACATACTACTGTGACTTGAATATTCACAAGTCCGAGACACTATTACTCCCTTGTCTTCTTCAGACTAGTTCCAGAACCTTCACCTGAAATGTTAGTTCATGGGAAAGAGGTGTGAGACAAAGTCTCAGTAATCGAGGACAATCACAAGCAATGTATATAATAATTCATATAATAATGCACATGGTTCTAGGAATGCAAAATGTAATGGAATTCATGTTCTCCCTCGCATACGGTTAGAACCATAAGTTATCGTCATAACAGGACATTTCATATAACTGACTTCCTTCCAACAGTCAGTAAAGACTGATTCTGAGACATCACCAAGCTCACCTCACACTAGTGCACATGGCCAAAGGTAACATTAATACTCAGATCGTGGCTCTCCTTCTCTTGAACCATCACAAATTGGTGGTGATTTAAGGAATGTACAGTCAACTACAGTCTTTCTCTCCTGGCCATAGGAGAGGATTCAACGACGGGATCCCTTCCTTATTTCACCATATCATATATTCTCATCTCATATCATATCATATTAATCACATCATCACCACCCGATCTACCTTTTCTCACAATGTACATGTAGTGGTGATGTTTGTGCCATGTCATTATATAATAATCATCATCATCATGTTTTTCAATGTCATGTTAAGAAATCATGTAATGTCACGTCATCATCATATATAATCATCATCATCTACTATATCATCTAGCCATGTGCATACCATGATATGTAGAAAAACCATATACACACATAACAATATCGTGGTATGAACGGAAACATATATATACTAACATATAATACACACAATACAAACACCCAATTATCTTAGGTTGTCAATACCACATACATGATTCCATAAGCTTCTCGAATTGCTTACCACAACTTATACTCCTCCGGTTAACCAAACAACCTCTACAATGTCATAATATCTTCAATTAACATATAGCATAATTATCCAAAATTCATAATTCAACCAATTATGCTTAACCCAAGGTTCCAACCATATTTTCAGGCATCAATGAGCTCATAACAATCATTCAAATCTTAACCAATCCCATTCATTTTGGATTTTATCCCCTATCCAAAATCATCCTAGGGTTCAACTCAAACTCATCATTATCCATTCAAAACTCATACCTAAGGCTTCCTAACACTAAATAACATCACATTAATCTCATTTCATCCATTTTAATTGGTAGCTTTTGGCCAAAACCTAAAATCCAACTCAAAAACCAAAGTTAAAGAAAAATGAAGAGGGAGGAGTATGGATCACTTACCAACCAAGATCAAAGTCTCTAAAGTCCATAAATCACCTCCTCAAGCCGGATTCTCGAAGCCCTAATGTAGCTTCTTTGGTTCTCCCTCCGATTTTCTCTACTTCGTTGACTGAAATGTTGTTGGTTTATAAGAATCTGAGGTGTGGCACTGCAGTGGTGAGTAAGCTTGCCACGGCGTGAAGCCCTTTTTGTCTGAAAAATTTTACAAAATTCCAGCTCGTTCGCCATGGTGGTCTTGTGTCTCACCACGACATGGAGATTTTCTGGCTTTACTTTAGTCTTTTTCTGCCCCGATTCCTCTGGTCCTACACATATCATCAATTGTACTCCGTGAACTAGAGACTAAGTTCAGGATAATGTAATAAGGATTGTCACATTCTCCCTTCCTTATAAAAATTTCATCCTTGAAATTTCAAATTCTTACCTTAGACAAAAATCTCAAGATAACTCCTTCGCATAGATTCTTCTATCTCCCACATGACATCATTGGATGTTGAGCCGCTTCACAATACTTTCACTAATTTGATGGTTTTATTCCTCAGCTGTTTCACCTTTACATCAAGAATTTGCTATGGTATGACCTCAAAAGTGATATCCTCTCATACCTTAACTTTCTCATCATTAATTGTGTGAGATAGATCTGGATGATACTTCTTGAGTTAAGACACATGGAATATGTCACATATTCCTACAAGATTAAGCAGTAACGCTACTCGATATGCTACTGGCCTAATTCGCTCCAAAATTTGCTAAGGACCCATATACCGTGAAGTGAGCATCTTTGCTTAAATTGATCTGCCAACACCAGTAATAAGAGTGACCTTCAAAAACACATGATCTCCAACATCAAATTCCAATGGTCTCTTGTTTTTGTCCATATAACTCTTCTACCAGCTCTGGGTAATCAAAAGTTTCTGTTGAATACTTTCTATTTACTGAGAGGTTTGATCCACAATATATGGGCCCAATAGACACCGTTCACCAAGGTCAACCCAATACAACGGTGATCTACATTTTTAGCTATATAATGCTTCATAAGGAGCCATTTACAAACTCGAATGGTAACTATTATTGTAGGTAAATTTGATCAATGGTAGATATTAATCCCAATTGCCTTTGTTCTCCAGAACATAAGCCTGCAGCATGTCTTCCAAAGTTTGAATCGTTCTTTTAGTCTGCCCATCAAATTGATGATGATAAGTAGTATTGAAATTCAACTTCTTCTTTATGGCCCTCTGAAGAGACTTCCAGAACTTGGATGTGAACCTGGGGTTTTTGTCTGACACAAAATTCATTGGAATCCCATGTAATCTCACAATCTCATTTATATACAACTGACCAACTTTTCCATCGACATGGTCTCCCAAATCGAAAGAAAATAGGCTGACTTCATTAATCTATCTACAATTACCTATATTGCATTGTGCCCTAAAGAGGTCCTTTATAACCCCATCATAAAATCCATTGAGATGCTATCCCACTTCCATTTAGGAATTTCCAGAGGTTGCAATGAACCTGCTGGCAATTAGCATTCAATTTTCAGCTTCTAACATATTAGACATGTTACCACATACTCTGTGATGTCCTTTTTCGTGCTTGGCCACTAGTATCCCTACTTCAAATCTTGGTACATCTTAGTGGTACCTGATTGAATAGTGTACCTACTTTTATGAGCTTCCTCCAGAATAATTTCTCATAATCCCGTAACATTTGGCACATAAATCTAACCCTGGTACCAGATGATATCATCCTCAAATATATCGAAGTCTTAAGTTTCTGCCATTTTAATTCATTCCCAAATGCCTAAAAGATAGCTATTCGCCAACTGAGCATAGCAAAGGTTTCTTAACAAATCACTTGATACATTGATAAATCTCATTACTAGTACTCCAGGGTGTATATTGATGGATAACTTCATATCTCTCAGGCTTTCCAGCCATTGTTGTTCCCTTATCATCATTGTGGTTATATGGATTGACTTTCTGCTCAGTGCATCTGCTATTACATTAGCCTTCCCAAGATGATACTTCAAAGCAAATTCATAATCTTTCAAGAATTCTACCAATCTCCTTTGTCTCATGTTCAACTACTTCGGGTCAAAGAGATACTTCAGCCTTTTACGATCATTGAACACCTCAAACAAATGGCCATATAGATGATGCCATCATAATTTCAAGGAAAAAACTATAGATGCTAGCTCAGGTCATGAGTAGGATAGTTTTTTTCATGAGGTTTCAACTGCCTTGAAGTATATGCTACCACTCTTCCCTATTGTATTAATACACATCCTAGACCCTTCTTAGAGGCATCCATGTAAACTGTGAATGGCTTGAATGGGTTACGGATAATCAGCACTGGGGTGGATGTTAGTCAAACCTTTAGTTCTTGGAATGTTTTCTTACACCTGTCATCCAAAATGAAAGATCAATTCTTATGAGTGAGTCTAGTTATGGGCATAACAAGTTGAAAGAATCCCTTGATGAACCTTCGATAGTAATCAGCCAATCCCAAAAGACTGCAAATTTTGATCACTAATTATGGTCTCTCCTCATTCAATACTGCTTCTATTTTACTGGGATCCACTGCTACAATTTCCTTAAAAATCATGTGGCCTAAGAATCTCACCTCTTGTAGCCAAAACTCGCATTTACTAAGTTTGGCGTATAATTAGTGGTCTCACAACACTTGAAGCACAATCCAGAGATGGAGTGCATGCTCTTCTTCACTCTTAGAGTATATCAACATATCATTGATGCAAACCACCACAAACTTGTCCAGATATGGCCGAAATATCCTATTCATGTAATCTATGAAAATTGCCAGGGCATTGATCAACCCAAAGAGCATGACAAGGAATTTATAATGCTCATAACGAGTTTGAAAAGCTATTTTAGGCACATCCTCAACACGTACCAGAAGTTAGTGATATCCTAATCTCAAATCAATTTTAGAGAAAACTAAGTCACCTACTAATTGATCAATCAAATCATCAATCCGAGACAAAGGACATTTGTTCTTGATTGTCACTTTGTTTAACTGCCCGTAATCAATGCACAACCTGAGACTGTTATCCTTCTTTTTAACAAATAACATTGGAGCTCCCCAAGGTAAGACACATAGTCTGATAAAACCCCTTTTCAACAAATTTTCAATGTATTTCTTGAGTTCTTTTAATTCAGATAGTGCAATTGAATATGGAGCCTTAGAAATGGGACTTGTCCCAGGCACCAAATTAATGAAAAACTCTAGCTCTTGTGGTGGTGGCGGCAAGCCAGTAATCTCTTCTGCAAACACATCAAGATATTCACATACAACTAGATGTCTTTGTATACCTCCTTCTTCATTCACATTAACAGAGAAGAAAACTAAAAACCCTTAACACCCTTTCTACAAGTACCTATTGGCTTGGACAAAGGACAGACAAACATTTTCATCCCCTTGAACACTAGGGATATTCATCAGCAATGACACAATCTTCCAAGCACAGTCAAGAATAGCATTATTTGCCTCAAACCAATCCGTCCCAATGATAACATCAATCCCTTGCAATAGTCAACAAATTAGACCTAGTGTAGTGCTTCGGTGTTCAAAATGAACTACATAATTCAAACAAGCTTGAGCAGTTCTTAATGAAACTCTCGTGGGTGTGGAAACTGATAATTTGAAACATAACTCCATTGCCACAATACCCAATCTTTAAGAACAATCAAAAGATATAAAGGAATACGATACATCAGAATAAAACAATGCATGAATAGAGAAACCAGTGAGTTTAACTTTACCTTTAATCAAATTTGGTGTTGCATTTGCTTTCTGTCTAGTTATTATGAAGACTCGTCCCAGCATCGTGGGCCTTCTCATTACATCATCACACCTTGGCTCATGACAATCCTGTGTTATATGTCCTAGTGTCCCACAATTATAGCAAATCAGACATGGTCAGTCATCATGGTTCATCCCGCATTATGTGCACAGATTTTGAGGCACTGCCTAAACTGTATTGAGATGAGGTTGAGTCTCTTCCCATAAATTCACTTTGACTAAAGCTCCCTTGATTAAAGCCTCATATTTGGAATTTCCCTCTATCATACTGGCCTATATTGGACTGATCTCTGCTAAACCTACCTTTTTCTTTGCCAAAATAGCCTTAATTATGACAGCATCTTCCTCTACTAAAATCACCACTACCGCTACTACTACCAGATCTACTTCCTTTACTGATACCTCTGATAGGTCCTAGATGAGAAAATGCTCGAATTATTGAATTCCTCTTTTCTACCTTTGTTTCTCATATTTACCGTGATAAGACACGTATCTTTGCACATAGGTCCTCAAAAGACATGAATTCCACCGCCGATAGCTGCTCCTTTATTTTCGGACAGGCTTCTTCAAACAAACGTTGAGCCTTCCACCTGTCATCAAGATAATTTTTCAAGTAGGTGGAATATTTTGCCAAATCCAGGAATTGATAAATATAATCATCTATCGATAAATTCCCCTATTGAAATGACAAGAATTCAACCTCCTTTTGCATCATCAAGGCAGGAGGGAAATAGTATGCAAAGAATCTTTCTTTGAACTATTCCCAAGTCATTGGAGCATTCATAGATTCAACACTTGGTGGAACTTTCCTCCACCAACACTTACCCTTCTTCTCAAGTTTAAACACTGCTAATTACACCTTTTGTTCAAAGGTGCAATCCATCACACCAAATATAGTCTTCAATTGATTGACCCATTCCTCAGCCAATGCAGGGTCCATCTTACCTTTGAAAGCTAGGGGATTGAACTTATAAAAGTCCTTCAATAGTGGGGAGATACCTCTTCTTTCAGTTCTTGGGGCTCTCTCAAGGTTTAGTCAGTTTTTGGAATTTTTGATCAAGAATGGAGGTATGTTGGAGTAAGGTATTACATTTTGATATTAGAGCAATGGTTTAGGGCATTGTTTTTGTTTATAGTAATACTTGGCACAACTTTAGTTGTATAGACACGTATATTCTCATTGCAATACTAGTCCAAAGCCATATAACTGAATTTGTTGTTGTTTGTATGTAGGAGGAAATGTCTCGCAGAGGAAGATAGAGTAACAGTGATTTGATGAGACAAATGCATGAGATATTGGTAGGCCTTGGTGATCGAGTAAATACTCAAGGGGGAACATTGAATAGACTGCAAGAGCAAATGAACTGACAAGAGTATGGTGATATGAATGAAGAGACTGGTATGTACGTTGATTTGATTGTAGAAGAGGACAATAATAATGAGAATGAGAATGAGGTGGAACCTAAGAGAGCCCCAAGAATTGAAAGAAAGGGTATCTCCTTTTAATTGAAAGACTTTTAGAAGTTCAATCCCCCAAATTTTGAAGGTAAAATGAACCCTGCATTGGCTAAGGAATGGGTCGATCAATTGGAGACTATATTTGCCGTGATGGATTCCACCTATAAACAAAAGGTGCAACTGGTGGTGTTTAAACTTAGAAGAAGGCTAAGTGTTAGTGGAAGAGTGTTCTACTAAGTTTTGAATCCATGAATGCTCCGATGACTTGGGAATAGTTTAAAGAAAGATTCTTCACATACTACTTCCCTCATGCCCAAATGATTAAAAAGAGGCTGAATTCTTGTCATTTCAATAGGGGAATTTATCGGTAGATGATTATATTGATCAATTCCTAGATTTAGCAAAATACTTCACCTACTTGAAAAATTATCCTGATGACAGATGGAAGGCTCAACGTTTGTTTGAGGGAGCCTGTCTAGAAATCAAGAAAAGGTTGGTAATGATTGAATTTACGTCCTTTGAGGACTTGTGTACAAGGATATGTGTTCTCTCTCAGAGAATACCGGAAATGGAGGAGGAAAAGAGGAATTCAATGATCCGATCCTTTTCTCATATAGGACCTACTAGAGGTGTTAGTAAAGCAAGTATATCTGGTAGTAGCAATGGTAGTGGTGGTTCTAGTAGAGGAAGAGGCCGTCATAACAAAGGCTGTCATGTTAGAAGTAGAGGTAGTTACGGTAGAGATCAGTCCAATAGAGGCCGATTTGGCAAAGGACAATTCTATAGAGGAGGATTTAACTAAGGGAGGCCCAGTCAGAGTGAATTTGTAAGAAGATATTTAGTTTCTTTTCAATATGGTTTAGGTAATGCCTCAAATCTGTGTATAAAATGGAGTTATGGCGATCGACCATGTTTGATTTGCTATAACTGTAAGAAGCCTGGACATATTTCATAGGGTTGCTATGAGCCTAGACATGGTGATACAATGAGAAGTAGATGCAGCAAACAAGAAGTAGATGCAGCACCTAACTTGATTAGAGGTAAACTTAGACTAAATGGTTTCTCTATTCATGCATTGTTTGATTCTGGTGCATCGCATTCCTTTATAACTTATGATTGTGCTCAGAGATTAGGTATTGTGGCAATGCAGTTACCTTTTAAATTATTGGCTTCTATACCCACGGGAATTTCATTAAGAACTGCTTAAGTTTGTCTGAATTGTGTGGTTTGTTTTGAACACTGAAACATTACACTAGATCTAATTTGTCTACCATTGCAAGATATTGATGTTATTATTAGGATGGATTGGTTGGAGGCAAATAATGCTATTCTTGACTATGCTCGGAAGATTGTGTCATTGCCAATGAATATCTCTAGTGTTCAAGGGGATGAAAATGTTTATCTATCCTTTGCCTAAGTCAATAGGTACTTACAGAAAGGATGTCAAGGGTTTCTAGTTTTCTTCTCTGTTAACGTGAATAAGGGAGGAACAAAAGAATATCCAGTTGTATGTGAATATCCTTATGTGTTTCCAGAGGAGATTACAAGCTTGCCACAACCATGAGAGCTGTAGTTTCCATTGATTTGATGCCTAGAACAAGTCCCATTTCTATGGAACCATATCGGATGGCACCATCTGAATTAAAAGAACACAAAAACCAGATTGAAGATTTATTGAAAATAGGTTTTATTAGACTAAGAGTCTCACCTTAGGGAGCTCCACTGTTATTCATTGAAAAGAAGGATGGCAGTCTTAGGTTATGCATCAATTACAGGCAGTTAAATAGGGTAATTAACAATCAAGAACAAATATCCTTTCTCTCAAATTGATGATTTGATTGATCAATTAACAGGTGCCTTGATTTTCTTTAAAATTGATTTGAGGTCGGGACACCATCAACTTTAGGTGTATGTTGAAGATGTGTCTAAAATAGCTTTTTAAACTCAATATGGGCATTATGAGTTCCTTATGATGTCATTCGGGTTGACTAACGACCCAGTAATTTTCATGGATTATATGAACAGGATATTCCGACCATATCTAGATAAGTTTATGGTAGTATTCATCAATGATATTTTGATATACTCCAAAAGTGAGGAAGAGCATGCACTCTATCTTCAGATTGTGCTTTAAGTATTGTGGGATCACCAATTGTATGTCAAACTTAGTAAATGCGAGTTTTGGCTATGAGAGGTGAGATTGTTAAGCCATATGATTTCTAAGGAAAGTCTAATGGAGGATCCCAGTAAAATAGAAGTAGTATTGAATTAGAAGAGACCACAATTAGTGACTAAAATTGGTAGCTTTCTGGGATTGGCTGGTTACTACCGAAGGTTCATCAAGGGATTCTCTCAACTTATTATGCCCTTGACTAGACTCATCCGCAAGGATAGATCTTTCATTTGGGATGACAGGTATGAGAGAGCATTCCAAGAACTAAAGATTCGTTTGACGTCTACCCCAGTGCTGATTATCCCTAACCCATTCGAGCCATTCACAGTTTATACGAATGCCTCTAAGAATGATTTAGGGTGTGTATTAATGCAATAAGGAAGAGTCGTAGCATATGCTTCAAGGCAGTTGAAACCTTGTGAAGAGAACTATTCTACTTACGACCTTGAGCTAGCAGCTATAATGTTTTCTTTAAAGTTATGGAGGTATCATCTATATGGCGCTCAGTTTGAGGTATTCAATGATCATAAAAGTCTAAGGTATCTTTTTTAGCAGAAATGAGAAGAGTTCTTGAAAGTTTATAAATTTGCTTTAAAGTATCATCCTGGGAAGGCCAATGTTGTAGTAGATGCGCTGAGTAGAAAGTCAATCCATATAGCTATAATGTTGATGAGGGAGCAATAGTTGCTGGAAAGCTTGAGGGACATGAAGTAATTTATCAATGTACACACTGGACTACTAGTAATGGGATCTATCAATGTATCAAGTGATTTGCTAAGAAACCTTTCCTATGCATAGCTGGAGGATAACTATCTTTTAGGCATTTGAAAACGAATTGAAATGATGGAAACCCATGACTTTGATATACTTGAGGATGGAATCATCTGGACCACGGTCGGATTTGTGTGCCAAATGTTGTGGGATTGTGAGAAATTATTCTAGATGAAGCTCAAAAGAGCAGGTATACTATTCACCGAAGTACCACTAAGATGTACCAAGATATAAAGCGAGGATACTGGTAGCCAGGCATGAAAAAGGACATCGCAAAGTATGTGGTAAGATGTCTAATTTGTCAAAGAGTGAAAATTGAGCACCAATTGCCAGTAAGTTCATTGCAGCCTCTGGAAATTCCTGAGTGAAAATGGGATAGCATCTCCATAGATTTTATGATAAGATTATCAAGGACCTCTTTAGGGCATAATGCAATATAGGTAATTATAGATAGATTGACAAAGTCAGCCCATTTTCTTCCTATTTGGGAGACCATTTTGATGGAAAAGTTGGTCCAATTGTATATAAATGAGATCATGAGATCACAGGATTCCAATGAATATTGTGTCATACAAACATCCAAGGTTCACATCCAGGTTCTGGAAGTCTCTTCAGAAGGTCATGGGGACAAAATTGAATTTCAGTACTGCTAATCATCCTTAATCTAATGGGTTGACTGAAAGAACGATTCAAACCTGGAAGACATGTTACAGGCTTGTGGTTTGGAGAATAAAGGCAATTAGGATCAATACCTACCATTGGTCGAATTTGCCTATAATAACAGTTACCACTCGAGTTTTCAAATGGCTCCGTACAAAGCATTGTATAGCTGAAAATGCATATCACTATTATGTTGGGTTGAACTTGGTGATCGGAGTCTATTAGGCCCAGATAATATGGACCAAACCTCTCAGCAAATAAGGAATATTTGACAGAAGCTTCTCACTGCCCAAAGTTAGCAGAAGAGTTATATAGATCGAAGAAGAAGACCATTAGATTTTGATGGGAGAGACCATGTATTTTTTAAGGTCACTCCTACTACAAGTGTTGGGAGATAAATTTGAGTAAAGAAGCTCACTTTGCGTTATATGAGTGCATATCAAATTTTGGAGCGAATTAACCCAGTGGCATATCTAGTGGTGCTACCGCCGAATCTCGTAAGATAACATGACGTGTTCCACGTGTCTCAACTCAAGAAGTATCATTCGGATCCATCTCACATACTTGATGATGAGGAAGTTCAAGTACAAGAGGATTTAACTTTTTGAGGTCACACCACTACAAATTCTCAATGTAAAGGTGAAACAGCTAAGGAATAAAACCACTAAATTAGCAAAAGTGCTATGGAATGGCCTGACATCCATTGATATCACATGGAAGACAGGAGAATCCATGTGAAAGATGTGACACCTTACAACTAAACACCTCTGGTATTGACTAAAACCTTCAAAAAAACCAACCAAACACAACCCAAACGTCTCAAAACAACTTCCCAAAACATCAAAACAGCAGAAATGAACCAAATCACAGCAAAATCTGGGTTGGGGCCGTAACCGTTATAGTACCATCTTGGCTCCAGACCTCCCCTATTTTTCACTCGCTACTGGATTGTGCGGCACCGCGGCCTACTTCCTAGTGTCGCGGCACCCTATGCTGGTTTTCTGTACCAGCAAACTTCATCCATCATGGTAAATTTTCGTCACACATAACTTTATGCTCTGACGTTCGATTGACTTGATTCTAACTCCTACAAGTCAATCCAGTCCCAATCTATCCATAGACACCAACTTCACCTCAATCCAACTCCGTATGGAGATTCTAGAGCCCTAACACCGTTTTGGCCAGTTATTAACCAAAACTCACCACTAACAACTCCTATTTGCCACAAAGGCAACCTGACCAATCAGGACCATTCAACAGGTCCAAAACCACTCAACTAACTTGTCCAAAGAGATTTCACCTCAAAGGAACCGTTTCTCTGAGATTTGACCCCCTTGAACCCGATTTGACAAATTGGGCTACAGGCCCTAAAATACACCAACAAGACCTAATACCACCCTTGGGCTCAGAAACACCAAAAACTAGCATACATAACATATACCACACAATTTCACATACATAATCATATGTGCATCCATAGATAACAATCTTTATCCATGTCATACATTCATTACAAAACCTTCTATCCTACTTAGCACAAGATACAGATCCAAAACACATATATACTACATAAACCTAGTATTCCCACGTCCGATGCTACTCCTTCGGCTTCTCAGGACTAGTGCCAGAACCATCACCTGAAAGGTTCATTCATGAGATAGGGGTTTAAGACAGTGTCTCAGTACCCGGGGATAACCATAAACACATATATATACATATATCCCATACAATCCATGAATGCAATGTGAAATAAATGGAATACATGTCCCCCTTGCACACAGCTAGAACCATGGGCTATCGTCATAAGATGACATTTCATATAGGTAATTCCCTTCTAACAGTCGGTGAAGATTGATTCTGAGACATCACCAAGCTCACCTCCCATTAGTGTAGCCAGCCAAAGGTAATACTAATGTACGAACCATGGCTTTCCTTCCCCTTTCCCACCATGAATTGGCAGTGATTTAGGAAGGTGCAATCCACTGCGTACTTTTCCCCTTTTGGCTATAGGAGGCGATTTAGCCGCAGGGATCCAATCCTTATCCTCCCTAACATATATATATATATTCTGTAACATCCTACCTCCTGACACCTCTAGACTTGATCAAAAACTTCAAAAATCTAACCAAACACAACCTAAACATCTCAGAACAACTTCCCAACACATCAGAACAGTGGAAATGAACCCAAAAATGCTAGAAAATGGGCTAAGGCCGTGCATGCTACAGTACCGCCGTGGCTTTGGCCTGCCCTGTTTCTGGAGCCGCGGCATCACCCTCTGATTTTCACACCAGTAAAACTTAACATTCTGGGTGAACTTCTGACGTACATAACTTTTTGCTCCGAGCTTCGATTGACTCGATTCCAACTCTTACAAGTCAATATAGTCTCAAACTATCCATAAATACCAACCTCACCTCAATCAAACTCCATATGGAGATTTTGGACCCCTAACACCATTTGGCCACTTATTAACCAAAACTCACCACTAACAACCTCTAATTGCCACCACAGGCAAATGGTCACTCAAAGACCATTTATAACCCCCAAACTAACTTGTCCAAGAAGGTTCCACCTCAAGGGAACCACTCCCTTGAGATTTAACCCTCTTGAACCCCAACTTGACAAAATGGGCTACAAGCCCTAAAACATACCATCAAGACCCAAATCCACTCTAGGCTCACCAACACCACCATATTGACTTCACAACATCCAAACCCACGAAAACACCATAATGCAACATACAACACAAACATACATTCATCCATGACAATCCTTACAACGTCACATATATCCATCTATTACAAAACCTTCTATCCCACTTAGAACAGAATACAAATTCAAAATACACACACTACATAGACTATTTTCACATACGCAACTACTCCTGCGTCTTCTCCGGACTAGCACTAGAACCATCACCTGAAAACTTAGTTCATGGGAGAGGGGTATGAGATGTTGTCTCAGTAACCGGGGACAACCACACATACACATATATATACATATATCCCATACAACTCGTGAATGCAATATGAAATGAATGGAATGCATGTCTCCCTCACACACAGCTAGAAACACGAGCTGTCATCATCACAGGACATTTTATATAGGTAATTCTCTTCCAACAGTCGATGAAGATTGATTTCGAGACATCACTAAGCTCACCTCCCACTAGTACACCTGGCCAAAGGTAACACTAATGTTCGGACCGTGGCTCTCCTTTCCCTTTCCCACCGTGAATTGGCAGTGATTTAGGGAAGGTGCAGTCTACTACTCACCTTTTCCCTCCTGGCCATCTGAGGCGATTTAGCCGCAGGGATCCCATCCTTATCCTCCCTAATATATATATATATATTTCATCCTTATCCTCCCTAATATATATATATATATTTCATCCTTATCCTCCCTAATTTATATCATAACATATCATATCGTCATCACGTCATCACCACCCAATCTGCCATATATCGAAATCTCATAATGCCATGTAGTGATGCTCATGTATCATCATATAATCATCATCATCATGTCACAATGTTATGTATACATCATGTCTTGTCATGTCAATATCATCATCATAATCATCATAGTCATCACGATCATCATAACCATTATAACCATCATCTAGCTGTGTGCATACCATGATATATAGAAAACAATACACACAAACACATTAATATCGTGGTATGAAAGAAACATGTATATATATACATAAATATACATACTAACATACAATACAATACAAATAAACAAACACCTAGTTACCTCAGGTTGTCAATACCACACATGCGGATTTCATGAACTTCTTGAGTTATCCAATACACATGAACCCCTCTTGGTTAGTCAAACAACTTTCACAATACCACAATTCTTTGATTAACACAGTATACCATATAACCAAACATCACAATTCAACCAATTTAGGCCTAAACCATGGTTCCAACACCACTTTCATGCATCAATAAGCTCTTAGAGACCATTCAAACATAATACAATCCCATATACTTCAAATTCCCAAGAGCCCTAACCAAGAACAACCTAGGGTTAAGCTCTAAACACATAATCCTTACAAAACTCACACCCAAGCAATAAGAATGCCAAAGCACACTTCATTAACCCCATTTCATCCATTTCAATTGGTAGATTTTGGCTGAAACCAAAGATCCCAACGTAAAACTGGAAACCCCAAATTCCAACCAAAGAAAATAGAAATAGAGGAGTAGGGATTACTTACCAACATGAATCCAAGTTTCCAAGGTATGAAAATCACTCCCAAATGTCGGAAATCTCAAACCCTAGCAGAGCTCCTTGGTGTCTCCTCCGTTTCTTTCTTTTCATTCTGACTAAACTGATCTGGATTTAAACAAAAATCACAAATCTCACTGCAGCTCCAGGACCTCTCGCTGTGGCTCCACCTGTTTTCAGGTAGAACGAGCCACTGGAATCGTTCTCGTCGCAGTGGTCCTGCTTCTCGCCGAGGCGTGGCACTTCTTCTAAACTCCCCTTGAGCCTTCTTCCGTCCTGTTTCCTCCGATGCTACACACAATATCAAGAAAGATATTATGAGGAGTGTTACATATTCTATCCTTATCCTCCCTACATATATCATCATATATCATATCATCATCACATCACTACCACCCAATCCGCCATATATCACAATCTTACAATATCATGTGATGATGCTCATGTATCATCATATAATCATCATCATCATGTCACAATGTCATGTCATGTCAAAATTATCATCATAATCATCATAGTCATCATAATCATCGTCTAGCTGTGTGCATGCCACGATATATCCAAAATAATACATATAAACACATCAATATCATGGTATGAAAGAAACATGCATATATATATACACACAAATATACGTACTATCATACCATACAAATAATACAATACAAATAAACACCTGGTTACCTCAAGTGTCAATACCACACATGTGAATTCCATGAACTTCTTGAGTTGTCCAACACCCTTGAACCCCTCTCAGTTAACCAAACAACCTTCATAATATCGCAATTCTTTAATTAACCATATGTACCAATAAACCAAACATCACAATTCAACTACTTTAACCTAAACCAAAGTTTCAACACCCCTTTCATGCATCTCTAAGCTCTTAGGGACCATTCAAACACTACTCAATCACATACACTTGGGATTCCCAAGAGCCATAATAAAAAATAACCTAGGATTAAGCTCAAATCATGTATACACCCTTCAAAACTCACACCCAAGCAACAAGAATACCAAAACACACTTCCTTAATCCCATTTCATCCATTTCAATTGGTGGATTTTGGCCAAAACTGAAAATCCCAACTTATAACTGAAAATCTTAAGTTCAATCAAAGAAAATGGAGAGGGAGGAGTAAAAATTATTTACCAATTTGAATCCAAGTTTCCAAGGTCCGAAAATCACTCCCAATGGCCAGAAAACTCGAACCCTAGCACAACTTCTCATTGCTCCCTCCATTTTCTTCTTCATTCATCCGACTGAAATGATCTGGATTTAAACAAAAATCTTGATTCCCGCCGTGACGCCGATGCTTCTAGCTGGAAACCTCATTCTGGAGCTCTTCTCGCCACGGCGTAGAGCTAAATTTTCCTCTAGTTGAGCCTTCCTCTATCATGTGTTCCTCTAGTTCTACATAACATGCTAAAACAAAGTCATGAGGGGTATTACAAAAGAGGTATCCAGAGATTTTTCCTTGAGGTAAGAGTTCAAAATTTCGAGGATGAAATTTTTATAAGGAGGGGAGAATATAACAACTCTCATTATATTATCCCAAACTTAGTCTCTAGCTAAAGGAGTATAATTGATGATATGTGAAAGACCAGAGGAACCAAGGTGGAAGAAGATTAAAGTAAAGGCAAAGAAACTCCATATCATGTGGAGACACAGGGGTACCATAGTGAATGAGCTATAACTTTGACAAATTTTTCAGATAGTAGGGTTTCACGGCACTGTAAACTTACCCGCCGCCACAGTGCCAGACTTCGGACTTTTATAAATCAGAAGCGTATCAGAAGAACAAAGTAAAAAGAAACAGAGGGAGAACCGAAGAAGCTGTGTTGGGGTTCGAGAAATCCAGACTTTATGGGTGACTTTCGGACTCTGGGAGCTTCGATCTTGATTGGTAAGTGATCCTTGCTCCTCTCTCTTCATTTTCTTCAGTTTTTGAGTTGGATTTTTTAGTGTATATGTTTGGTTTTTAGTTTTGGCCAAATCCTACTGTTTAAAATGGATGAAATGAGATTAATGAAGTGTTATTTAGTATTAGAAAGTTTTGGGTTCGAGTTTTGAATGGATAATTGTAATATCCCTATTTTTATGAGAAGTTATAAAATGAATAAAAGATAAGATATGAAATGAGATAAAAAAGCTATATATATACTCGGACTTTAGAAGGAACTAATTTCTTATCTAATTTTAGAAGTTATGTTTGATCCTTAATTGGAATTAATTTTCCATAAGGTCCTTAACAGAAATTAATTCTATAACTTATCCCAAAAAATATGTAATATACCACTTAAATGAAAGCCCGCTCCAAGTTGAGAGTAATAATATAAATATTGTGTAGCTGGCAGGTCTGGATTGAGAGATAGACTAATTTGAAAGTCAATGTGAATAGTGCAAAAAAAAATAATGAAAAATTGGTCTTTGGGTAAAATTACATGAAAAAACCCAAAAGAATGGATAATAATTACATTTTTACCTAACTTAAGGGTAAAATAGTCATTTCTTAAATTAGAAATAAAATGTGAATAATATATTTAAGGTCAAAAAATAAAAAGTTGACATCATATTAAGCATAAGGAATTTGGAAAAATGGAGAGACAACATTAAGTGTGAACAAGGGTAAAGAAATCATTTTTCCTAATTACACAAAAAAATGAGAAAATTGTATCTTGGCCCAAGAATTAAGAATCCTTGCATCTTAGTCCCTTAAGAGTGAGTTCAACGTGGGAAAGAGAAAGAAATTTGGGAAAAATTATACCTAATAACCTGAAAGTTTTAAAAATTATAAATTTACCTTGGGTTAAGGGTATTTTTAAAAATATGAAAAATTTTAGTCAAAATGACGCTCTCAATAAGTTAAGCCCAATAAAATATAGTATGAAAGTTATTTAGATCAAAATAATATTTATTGGTTTTTAGGATTTAATATTAATATTTTACTCGAGAAAGATTATTTTAGATTGCAGAAAAGGCAATACTGATTCAAAGATATTGATTGAACCTTGCTAAAATATATTTTGAGCTAAGATAATAATTTTAGTCTAAAAGTTATTTTTGAATAATCTTGTACCAATTTAATACCAATTTCGGCAAAAATATTTAATCGGGACAAGTATATTTAATCGATAAAAGGTATTTTGCCTCATAAAAATTATTGGAGCAATTTTTGGCCAAAAAATAAGGTGAGACATGAGTGGAATTATTTGAAGAACTTTACTAAAAAGTAACCAAAGGTTAAATAAATAACCATGATTTAAATGTTATTTGATCTCTGTCCTTTAAGACCTTGGTTAAGCATTTGAGACTTCATTTTTCCTGTACTTAAGCATGTCTAGACAATAGCTTGAGGAGAGGAAGAACTCGTGAATTTTGAAGCAAAAAGGCTAGAGCAAAAATAAAGTTTGGACTTAAAACTTCTAAGGTAAAATCTTATGACTATTTTCTTGTGTATCTTTGAGATTGGAAGAGTTTCATGGATTATTTTTATAATACCTTACTCTCAAACACCTCCTAACTTGACAAAAAACTCAATGTTCCAACCAAACACAGCTTAAACATCTCATATTACTTTCCCAAAATCACAGAGCAGTGAAAAAACACCAAAGGACACCAGAAACTAGGCTTGGGCCGCGACTGCTATAGTACCGATGCGGCTCTAGACCTCCTCTACTTCTCTCACACCCACTAACTTGCTAATGCCGTAGCCTGACTTCCTGGGGGCATGGTGCCCTACAGTTGATGCAACTTCAGCAAAATTCATCCTCCAAAATGAACTTCCAATGTGCATAACTTTATGCTTTGACCTCCGACTGACTTGATTCCAACTCCTACAAGTCAATCTTGTCCCAATCTATCCATAGACACCAATTTCACTTCAATTCATCTCTATATGGAGATTTTGGATACTTGACACAATTTTGGCCACTTTTTGACCAAAACTGACCATTTACAACTCCTATTTGCCATCAAAGACAATCTGACCATTTGGTATCATACACACAAGTCCAAAACCACCTAACTAACTTGTCCAAAAAGATTTCACCTCAAAGGAACCACTCCTTTGAGATTTGACCCCCTTGAACCCCAATTTGACATAATGGGCTATAGGCCCAAAACGCACCAACAAGACCCAAATCCATTCTGTCTCACACACATCACCATTCTAACACCCCAACATCCAAAACCACACATGAACCACAATACAACACAAAACCACATCCATACTAGCAGCAACAATATCATTACAACCATCAAAAACCTCAAATCCAGTACAACACACTATCCTACTTAGCACAACATACACAAACAACACAAATACTACATAGACTCGATATTCCTACATCCGGTACACTACTCCCTTGCCTTCTCTGGACTAGTGCCAGAACCTTCACCTGAAATATTAGTTCATGGGAAAGGGGTGTGAGACAAAGTCTCAGTAACCGGGAACAACCACACACAATATATATATATCCACACAATCATGCACATGGTGCAATGTAATGCTAATGAATAGTATGCTTATTCTCCCTCATACACTGTTAGAATCACGAGCTGTCATCATCACAAGACATTTCAATAGATGATTCCCTTCCAACATTCGGTGAAAACTAATTCTAGGATATCACCAAGCTCACCTTACCCTAATGCAACCCGGTCAATGGTTACACTAGAGCTCAAACCGTGGCTCTCCTTCCCCTGCCACTTGGCTCTCCCAAGGAGAGGATTTAGTGATAGGGATGTTTCATCATATCATATTGTCCTTTGCAGCTTAACTCTCCCAAGGAGAAGATTTAGTGACATGGATCTTTATCATATCATTATCATCTATCACATTATCATCACCTCATCATGAATCTCTCACTGTGTAATCATTTGGTGATAATGCCAATGTCATGCCAACATGCCTCTACACATACATATATATCATCATCACAAGCATCATGTGGACATGCTAGCATGTAATGGTATAGGGATGCTACACATCATACATGTACAACATATACAATCATCATATATCAACTAGCCATGTGCATACCACGATATGTAGAAAACCATACACATGCACAACTAATATCGTGGTATGAAAAGGAACATACATATATACATATATACACAATCATATCTCACAATACAATACAAACTATACATACAATACAAACACCTGGTTACCTCAATTGTTGCTACCACACGCACACGAGTTCCACAAGTTTTCTTGAATGCCAATCCTATGACTTGACTTCTCCGAGCAACCAAACAACCTTTACAACATCATAAAATCCATAATTAACATACAATCCAGATATCCAAATTCTATAATTCAACCACTTAAGCCTAACCTATGGTTCCAACCACACATTCATGCATCATTAAGCTCCTAGGGACCATTCAAACACTACTCAGCCACATACACTTCGGATTCCCAAGAGCCTCAACCGAATATAACCTAGGGTTAGCTTTAAATCATACATAATCCCTTCAAAACTCATACCCAAGCAACAAGAACACCAAAACACTGTCCCTTAACCCTACTTCATCTATTTTAATCAATGGGATTCAGTGAAAACTAAATATCCCAACATATAACCAAGAAAACTTAACTCAAAACTAAAGAATATGAAGAGAATAGAGTAGGGATCACTTGCCAATGTGAATCCAAGCTCCTGAGGTCCAAAAATCACTCCCACAAGCCGAAATTTCGAACCCTAATGCTGCTCATTCATTTCTTTCTTTTCTGTTCATCCGAAATGATTCAAATTTAATCAAAATTCTCAACTCCCACTGTGGCTCCAAATAAGCCCACCGTGGCACCACTACGTTTAGCTAGAAAAATATCCCTCTAAAGCCCACTCTCGTCATAGCAGTCCTGCTTCTCGCCATGGCATGGAGTTCTTTTCTTCTCCACTTGAGCCTTTCCTTCACCTGGTTTCCTTTAGTTCTGCACATAATGTCAAAGACTCTTGGTCAGCTAGGGATAATGTAATGAGGGTTGTTACAATTTTCTCTCTTTTTCCCTCTAAAAATTTCTGCTTAGAGAGAGAGTAGAGAGAGAAAATGAAGTTATAAAGAAATCAATCCATGGAAAGTGATGCATAGGCCATAAGATATAAGGATATGACATTGGTTTAAAAGCTAGTTAAGTTATTCTTTTTCTACAATTTTTTTTTCTATTTTTCTGCCTATTTAGGGTTTGAGATTGGAAGAGAATTTCATGATTTGGCCCCAAAAATAGATTCCTTAGGTCCAAATTATGTAAGAAAAAGGGTGTTGTACAAGAAATTCCAAGTGGTTTGTAAAATGAAATTTTATGGTTCAAGTGTGCACTTTGTGAAGTGAATCATGAAACCAGTGGCTAATGGCCTTGTTTTATAATGCTATAGGTTCCAAGAAGTGACAAGAGATCAAAGGAAGTATGTACAAGGTTTGGAAAGGTTTGGAAAGTCTAAAGGTAGTTTACTAACCTAATCTTGCATTATATTGTTATGTAGTATACAATGATTTTTATGTGATCCCAAATATTTGTAATGATGTATTATGATGATTTGTTGATATTAGCTGAGTTATTTGAGGGGTTATATGACCCCAAGATATCCAAAATACAAGGTAAAACTCTGTCCAATTTTCTAAAAAATGTTTGAGCATAGATAATTCTAAATGTTTAAATGATAATTTGAAGATGTATGCTTGCATTATGCGATGATATATTTGCTTGATTGTTGGTGACTACTAAGATTCTTTGAATCTCATCCTCCCAAAATAATAAACATGCTAGGCTCAAACCATGGCAAGGATGACAAGGAAGCTATGAAAAGGAAGAAGGTAATTATTACCTAAATTAATGAATTGTAATACATTACTCTAAACATAGTCCCAAGCTAACATGAAGTAACTATTGAATCAAGTGTTTTGATGATTCCAAACTAATCTTCAAGAGCTTGGAATAAAGATATGAAAGAAGCACAAAAGGTATCAAATGAAGAAATTTTGGAGAAATAAGTGCAAGAATAGATGTAGGATATTTAGTAATATTTTGATTAGAGTAAAAGGCTTTGATTTGATGAAAAAATATTTTAAAACTTTGATTCTATGTTAAATCATGGAATATTTGAAAAACACCCATTAACAGACGAAGTTTGAAAGGTTTATACTGATCTGTGATCTTGGAAATTCAAACTTTAGCTTTGAAAATTCGAATTTCATACTGAAAATGAACAAGTCAAACGAATTTTGACTTGAGAAAATTTGAATTTTGATAAGTGTCTGAAAGGAGCATTCAGTAATAGACGAACTTTGGGTTTTGAAAATTTAAATTTCAGACAAAATGTAACTTATGAAAACTAAAGAAATTTGTCTGAAATTATGTCAAAGTTCATCTGAAACCAAGTTTAGATTAGATCTCAAAATTGCTCACTGACAAACGAACTTTGAACATGAAAATTTGAATTTTAGAAACTAAGCTTGTGAGTCTGTTACAATGATATACATGCGAATGACAGTATTTGTAAATTCAAATTTTGAAGTGAGTCTAAAAAGAAGTCTCTCTGACAGACAAACATTACCCTTTGAAAATTCAAATTTTGAATTAGATAAACTACTGTGCCTTATAAGCCAGCTACGGACAGATGAATTTTGGGGTTCCAAAATTCGAATTTTGAAGGTACTGTAGCAAATTAAAAATACTGTTCACACTTAATAGAACATCTTAAAACATGAAAATTCGTATGTCACAACATAGAAACATTTTCAAAAGATCAAAATTCGAACTTTGCTTCATGACAGACGAACTTCGGATATTCAACGTTGAAGTCTTTAGCCTTCAGTTCTGTGAAATTCGTCTGTTAACCAACTAAAATTCAAATTTCAGAGTGTCAGAAGCATTAAATACGATTGGTTAACAAATAGTTTTTCAGGGTAACCGTTGGATAACTTCTCCAACGGATAGATTTGGTCTATATCGTATAGTTGAGACCTAAATCTATAAATATAACATCATTTGAAGTTATGGGTAATGCTTTTAACTTTGTATATACTGAAACTCTGCCAAATCATTTACTCAAAGCCTCTTACTCTCTCACTTCAATATTTGTACTCCAACTTTCATATTCACTCCGTCTAAGAGAGTTTAATCTTTGTGAATAATCTTATCTTCATTGGAAGAAAGATTTTCTTGTGAAGAGATATCACAAGGGATTGGGGAAGCACTTAGTAAGAGTGCATAGAGTAAAAGAGTGAGCTCTAGAAATAGAGCATCATCTTTGTACTAAGGCATTTGCAAGAAGCCCATTGAATTCTTACAGAATAGTGGAAAATCTCAAGTGGTGACTTGGGGACTGGACGTAGGTCAAGTGGAGAGACCGAACCAGGATAAATATCTGAGTTTTCTTCTCTTTACTGCTACTTTTACAATTTATTCATTTATACTTTATTTTACTATCATATTTTGCTTTCTTCACTTTCTTGATTTTTTGCAGAAAATTTTTAATCTTCCCAATTCACCCTCTCTTTGGAAGCCAGCTTATCTAACAAGTGGTATCAGAGCCCGGATTCCTAATCAAAGGATTTCACAGTCCGGGAATTAAAATGGCTGGCTTTGGAGAAAGCATACTACCAGAGGGAAACAAGACAAATAGACCACCTGGCTTCAGTGCAGAACACTATGGTTATTGGGAGATGAAGATGCAAATCTATCTCCAGTCAATTGATCTGGACATCTGGTCAATCATTCAAAAGAGAGATTTTGTCCTAATGGCTTTGGAAGATGATGGAAAGTATAGAGAAAAGCCAGAAGCTGAATGGAATGAGGAAGATAGAAGAAGAGTCTTATTGAACTTCAAGATAAAACACTGCTTGGTCAGTGCTTTGAATCTAGACGAATTCTGCAGAGTCTCTCAATGTTCTACTGCTAAAGAAATGTGGGATGCCTTACAAATTGCTCATGAAGGAACAACTGGAGTCAGGGAAAACAAACTAAAAACATGCATAGTTGAATACGAAAGCTTCCGAATGGCTGAAGGAGAAAGTGTAAAAGAGCTACAGAAGAGATTCACCCTCATTATGAATCAATTGAAGAGTCTAGGAAAGAAATATACTCAAACAGAAAAAGTCAGAAAGATCCTTGGGGCTCTCCCTCTAGAATGGCAACCTAAAGTAACAACAATAGAGGAAGCCAAAGGAGAATCAATGGCCTCTGTCATAGCTCTTTTTGGCAGCCTCAAGGAGTATGAAGGAAAAATGAAGGCTCTCAAAGAGGCTGGACTAGACAGAAAGAAGAAAGGTCTTGCTCTGAAAGCTGCTAAGGAGAATGAAGAGGAATCTGATGATGGAGATGAGCTAGATGAAGAAACTCTGGCTATGATGATCAGAAAATTTAGAAGATTCTACAGCAAGAAGAGAAACAAGAAAATCTTCAAGAAAGGAGCAGCTGGAGAGAGCAAGAGAGAAGCAAAAGAACCTGTCACTTGCTATGAGTGTAAAAAGTAGGGACATATCAAATGGGAATGTCCACAATTCCTGAAGAAGCAAGAGAAGGAAAAGAAATCTACAGACAAAGGCAATAAGAAAAGAGCTTACATCTCATTAATATGGGGCAACAGCTCAGATGAAGAAGATGATGATGAAGATGAAATTGCCAACATCTGTTTGATAGCTCTTGCCTCTGAAGAAGCTGAAATCCCATACAGCAGTGATCAAGAAGATGAGGTATATGAATCTGAACCTTTCTATTCTGAATTACTGGATGCATTTCATGAGTTGCATGATGAATTTGTTAAAGTTGCAAAAGAATTGAAGTAAGCTAAGAAAAAGATTAAAAAACTAGAATCTCAATGCAACATCTCTGAAATTGCTTCTCTACCTGTTGCTGAATCTGCTTGCTGTAAATCATGCATTGAACTAAAGCAAACCAATGAATATCTAGTGAAAAGCATGTCTAGACTTACTAAAGGTAAAGATATGTTATTTTCTTTAATGGGAAGCCAAAGAACATCATAAGAAAAGGCTGGACTTGGCTATGATCCTTGTGCTGTAAAAGAAAAGATTAGGAAGAAAAATCAGAATGTATACATAAGGCATTTTATGCATGCTAATGGCAATAGAAAGAAAGATCATATGTCACATCACATTGAATCAATAATCAACCAAGGCATGCAAAACAAAAATATTATTTGCATTATTTTCTTCCTGCTTCTCAATCCAGCAGTCCCTTTACCACCTGTCACTTCTGTAACAAGAAGGGACACATTTCCAATTCATGTGCTTTTAAGAAAAATGGACTTGACAGAAAGGTTAAATGGATTCCCAAAGGTACATCTGTATCTAGGGAAAAGACTACTGACAAAAAAGGACCCAAGCAAATTTGGGTACCTAAAAAGAAAATATGAAATTTGTTTTGCAAATCTGTCTAAAAGCTAGAAAGAGTAATAAATGGTATATGGACAGTGCCTGCTCAAGTCACATGATCGGTGACAAAGAGAAGTTCATCATCCTTAGAGACAAGAAAGGAGGAAAGGTGACCTTTGAAGGTGATCAATATGGCAAAATAGTTGGCATTGACATTGTGGGCAAGAATCCTGAAACATCCATTGAAGAGGTGCTGTTTGTGATTGGCCTCAACTACAATTTGCTAAGTGTAAGCCAAACATGTGACAAAAAAAACTGGGTACTATTTGACTCAAAGTTCTGCCTGGTCATCAGAAAAAGCGATCACAAAGTAATCCTCAAAGCTCAAAGGGATGGTAACTGCTATACTATTGATCTCGATGAATTTCCTCCCTTAGATTTTGTTTGCTTGATTAGCCAGGATAATGATAGTTGGTTGTGGCATAGAAAATTAACTCATATTAATATGAATCAACTATCAAAACTGGTTAAAAATGAGTTGGTCACTGGACTACCAAAAATTACTTTGGAAAAAGACAAAGACTGTGATGCATGCCTAAAAGGAAAACAAACCAAATCTTCTTTTAAATCTAAAAATATAGTCACCACAACTAGACCACTAGAACTGTTGTATATGGATTTAATTGGTCCATCTAAGGTAAAAAGCATTGGTGAAAATCTATATGTGCTTGTAATTGTGGATGATTACTTTAGATTTACATGGACATTGTTTCTCTCCTCTAAAAGTGATACCTTTGATGCATTTGTAATCTTAGCCAAGAAAGTGCAAAATGAGAAGGGTATTTCCATTATGTCTATCAGGTCAGATCAGGGAGGAGAATTTGAGAACTTATATTTCTTGGAGTATTGTAATGAGCATGGAATTGATCACAACTTCTCAGCTCCAAGAACCCCTCAACAGAATGGAGTAGTAGAAAGGAAGAACAGAACAATTGGAGAAATGGCTAGAGATATGCTGAATGAAAAAGAACTCTCTCAAGTATTCTGGGCTGATGCAGTAAGCACAGCAAGCTACATCATAAATAGAGCTTACATCAGACCAATCCTTGGGAAGACTCCTTATGAGCTGTACAAAGGCAGAAAGACAAATCTCTCACATCTCCATGTGTTCGGCTGCAAGTGTTTCATCCACAATAATAAAAAGGAGAATCTTAGTAAGTTTGATGCCAAATCTAATGAAGGTATATTTCTAGGCTATTCTAGTAGGAGTAAATCATAGAGTTTTTAATAAAAAATCTAAATTGGTAGAAGAATCTGTGCATGTAGTATTTATTGAAAATGAAACTGCTTCCAAACATGTTATTAATGAGGATGATCTTGTCTCAAACTTTAAAAAGTTAGATATTTCTAATGAAGGTAAAATTGAACCTTCAAAAATATCTGAATCTATTAACATAAAGGAAGATATTCAGGAAAGAAACTTTGAGGATGAAAATAGTAATAAAATATCTCAAGAACTCCCTAGAACTTGGAGATATCAAAGGAATCATCCTATTGATCAAGTGATAGGGAATGTTCAAGAAAGAGTTAAAATTAGAAAACAGTTAAGGGATTAAATGATTAATTGTGCTTTCATCTCACAAATTGAACCTAAATGCACTGAGGAAGCCTTAACTGATGAATACTGGATTTTGGCTATGCAAGAAGAGTTAAACCAGTTTGAAAGAAATCAAGTTTGAGACTTAGTGCCCAGACCCAAAAATCATCCTGTCATTGGCACTAAATGGATGTTTAGAAATAAACTTGATGAATCAGGGTCAATAATCAGAAATAAAGTAAGACTGGTTGCAAAAGGATATAATCAAGAAGGTATTGATTTTGAAGAAACCTTTGCTCTGGTGGCTAGATTAAAAGCAATTAGAATTCTGTTAGTATATGCATGCATGAAAAATATTTTGTTGTATCAAATGGATGTAAAGAGTGCTTTTCTAAATGGATATATCTTGAAAGAGGTTTATGTAGATCAACCTCCAAGCTTTGAGTACTCTACTAAACCAAACCATGTTTATAAAATGAAGAAAGCCCTTTACGGTTTAAAGCAAGCCCCTAGAGCTTGGTATGAAAGATTAAGTAATTTTCTAACTGAAAAGGGGTTTAACAGAGGAAAAGTAGATACAACCTTATTCACTAAGAAAGAGAATAAATATTTACTTATTGTTAAAATCTATGTTGATGATATTATATTTGGTGCTACTAATGAATCTCTTTGCAAGAATTTTTCTAAGCTAATGCAGGGAGAATTCGAAATGTCCATGATGGGTGAACACAACTTCTTCCTTGGATTGCAAATCAGGAAGTGTGATGATGGTATCTTTGTCAACCAATCCAAGTATCTGAAGGAATTGCTAAAAAAGTTTGGGATGGAGAATGCCAAGCCAATGGGAACACCTATGACTACAACAACCAAACTGGATATGGATGAAAAGGGGACAATGTTTGACATAACCCATTATAGAAGAATGATTGGATCCCTACTGTACCTAACTGCCAGCAGACCTGACATCATGTTTAGTGTCTGTATGTGTGCAAGATTCTAGTCATGTCCCAAGGAAACCCATGCAACTGCTGTGAAGCGTATCTTCAGATATCTTATTGGAACATCACAGATGGGTCTTTGGTATCCAACGGGCAATGGAAAAGATCTCAAAGGATACACTAATGCTGACTTTGCAGGATCAAAAACTGACAGAAAAAGCACAAGTAGAACTTGTCAGTTTCTTGAAGGATCCTTGGTTTTTTGGTTTAGCAAAAAGAAAAATAGTGTGGCCTTATCCAAAGCAGAAGCTGAATATGTTGCAGCTGGAAGCTGTTGTGCCCAAATCATCTAGATGAAATAGCAGCTTGAAGATCTTGAGGTTGAGATGAAGGAAATACCAATCATGTGTGACAACCAAAGTGCCATTAACATCACAAATAATCCTGTCATGCATTCAAGGACAAAACATATTGAAGTTAGGCACTACTTCATAAGGGATCATGTACTGAAAGGAGAAATTAGGTTAGAATACATCCTGACAGAGGATCAAGTTGCAGACATCTTGACAAAGCCTCTATCAGAAGATAGACATTACAAAATCAGGAGAGAATTAGGTATAGTAAATCCCAATGAATTGTAAGTAAATCCTTGTGCAATTCTATTTTTAGATTTTCTAACATTAAATTAATTCTAACTTAAGCAATGGAGAAAGGTTAATGTAAGTTGCAGGTGCTCCTCATGAGTTTGAATGACACTAGATCTGAAAAATAGAGCAAATCAGAATGGAACAGTCAAAAGGAAAAAGAGACAACAAGAAATCTGAGTTATGGATCCATTCTATAAGTTTTTAAAGTTGAAATTCGTATCTTAGTTGTGTGTTAGATGAATTTTCTTGATAAACTATGTTTCTGAACAAGTCAGCATGGTCAACATTCGAATTTGGATGCCCAACAGATGAACTTCAGCTTGGTATACATTGGAACAATTCTCGGTGGTCCCTTGAAATTTGTCTGTTGACCCTTGAAAGTTCAAATTTTCAAAAATAAAAGTTTCAAAGTTATGTTTGTCCAACATGATGCTTAAACAAATGATTATTTCTTAATATACGCATATTGGAAAACCTTTATAAAATAAAGAAATTTGAATTTCTGATTCAAAAAATTCGTCTAATGAAACTTGCTCATAATGTTGAATCTCTGAAAGATGAATGTTCATATGCATAATTCGTCTATTGATTGTTGCTTGATGCTTGCTCTTCAAAATTCGAACTTTGTTAAATCAAAGTTCGTCTATTCATCTTGTGCTATTTGAACTAAGCCTCTGTCAGACAAACTTTTAGAAGAAAATTCATTTTTCAATATGCTTTGCTAAACAATTTAACTTTTAATTGCTCGAAGTTCAAATTTTGACTCCTCAAAATTTGTCTGTCAGGCGGTTACTTATGTTAAAACTGACGGTTTTCCTCTAAACAGACACAACCCTATTCACTTCTTCTCTAAGTCTGTTTAAATTCTCTCTTCAATGCTTTTAAATTCTGTCCAAAAATCTTCATTTCCCACAATTTAAACTCCCTTTCGCATCCTATAAACCCATTCCCAGCTTCATTCTGAAACATTTATCCATGGAAATAGCAAGAGTAAAGAATCCTGAAGCTGGAAAAGGAGAGGCACAACCAAAAAGAATGGTCAAATCCCAATATGCCTCAAAGGAGGGTGAAAAACCTAAGAGAAAAGCTGAATCAAGCAAGACAACTCCCTCCAAACGACAGAAGATAACCCCAAAGGAAAAATCAAAGAAAGTTGGACCCTCTTCTTCGAAGAAAGCAGAGCCTTTGGTCCCTGTTCCTGCTGCTGATACCGTTGCTTTCGCTTCCTTCTCAAGTACTAAATCTGGAGAACACCAACTCACAACAATGCCATTATGGAGCACTCCTCAAATTCAGGAAGAATACTCAACCAAGTTTGCAAGTAAAAAGGTAATCAAGCCTCATTGTGTGAACTTGGAAGATTTCTTGGTCTCTAACAATTTTGATGCTGGAATATGGATGCTAAGATATAAGAATCTGTTAGAGATACTGGAGAGGTATGATGATGAAGTGGTTAAAACATGGTATGTCTCCTTGAAGTACAACAGCAAGAAGAAGAAGTGGGAGGTCAATCTGAGATCAAGGTCCATCTGGTTCACAGATGAAACTTTTAATGAAGTATTGGAAATACCAAGGCAAGATAGCCTTAAGATTGACATCACTGCTTCTGGACATATAGATGAGGTAGAGACTGCTGATGAAGAAGGTGGCCCCTTTTCTGAACTACAAGAAGAGTACAATCCTAAACACTTTGTTCAGATGAAAGGAGAATAGGCCATCCATCAATTTACTAAACCCCACTTATCTCAATGCTTAAGTGAGGATCTTACACTACATAATGTCTAAGATCATCTTCAACAAAGATAGTAGATTCAATCTGATCACAAGGGCAGAGGCACATGTGATGGCAACAATCATGCGTGGAAAGCTCATCAACATGGGACACATCATGCTCCAGTGCATGATCAAGGCAAGGGATTAGAGGAAAGATTCCATACTCCCTTATGCAGCAATTATTTCTAGAATTCTACAATATGCTAGAATTCAGCACCTTGAGAAAGGGAAAGGAAAGCCTACTGAGATTTTCAAGGAAGAGGAACTACAAAGAATGGGAATTGAGAGAAATGAAGGAAGATGGATTGGGAAGGGAACAGGAAAATCTGAAGATCTTTTCTTTGTTAAAGATGCCTCCCTACAGCAAGAAGGTACCTCTGAGGCTCCTGTAAGACCTACACCTCAGCCTTCTCAGCCTATCCCATCTCCATCTAAGCTTACTCACATTCTATTTACTCCCTCCTCTCGTGCCAAGCCAACCAAGATCACTGAATTATATGACAGTTTTTCTACACTCATACTTAGCATCAAGGATGAGCAAAATGTCAAATTTACTCATCTGCAAGATTAGATTCATCAGTTGGCCAAGAACATGAAAGTGGTTGCTGATGCATATGAAGACATTCGGAGTACAATTCCTGCCACATCAGCTCCACCTCAGCCAGGTTTCTCTGAGCCTGCTAAGTCTCCAACTTCTGAGCCTCTAAGCCCCTTTAAGCTAGCCTCTTCAGAGCATGATGATGTTGTAGATGATACTGAGGTTGCTGGTACACTAAGCACAACAAGTCCTGGTCCTCCCTTGGACTACGGTATGGAAGAAGAAGGCCTTCGAGATTCAAGCTCTCATGATCCCATTCCAGCAGATAATTAAGAGTCAATCATGTCCCAGCAAGAATCTAAGCAAGTAGAAAGATTAGTGGCAGCCATCTCCACTTTACTATTCTTGCTAGCTACCATAAATGAAGAAAGGAGCATTGTGCCTTTTGTTGATCTGGAAGCCATTGCACACAATGCTCTCTTACAAGCTCAGAGAAGAATGCTTAAAGAAATGTTTCCTCCTTCTACTCCCTCACCTGTCACATATTATGGTTTCTTGGAGGAAAGAAGAGCACAATTGGCAGTCACAAGGCGAGAAATTTCTGAACTTCTTGAGATTTCTGATGATGAAGATATAGACACAAGTTCTGAAGTTTCTGGGTCCTTGCCATTTATCCCTGTGCCTCTTCAAGCTATTCCAATGTCTCAAATCCCTTCTCCTGCAGATTTTGTTCACCCTTCTGATGATGTCAAAAAGGGGGAGAAAAGTGAGCAAATTGAAACTAGAAAGTCTACTGCTGAGCCTTCTAGAAAGACTTACAGTAAAAAGATCAAGTCAAAGAAGAAGTAATTAGAACTTAGGCTTGGGTCCTCTTATAGTGTTTTATTATGTTTCTGTTGTTTTGAGTTTATGTATTCTGAACTATTTTTCATTAATTGTTTTATGTAAAAGCAATGATTATTGAAATGAAAGAATTCCTTGCTTGCAATGATCTGTTCCTGTTAATCTTTGAATCCCCTTACTTGATCTACTATATATGATATCTTTTAAAATATAATGCATGTGTTGAGGGGGAGCTTGTTGAAGCAAACCTAAGTACTAATCCAGTTTGTAAGTTGTTTTGTCATCATCAAAAAGAGGGAGAATATTGAATCAAGTGTTTTGATAATTCCAAACCAACCTTCAAGAGCTTGGAATAAAGATATCAAAGATGCACAAAAGGTATCAAGTGAAGAAATTTTGGAGAAATAAGTGCAAGAATAGATGTAGGATGTTTAGTAATATTTTGATTAGAGTAAAAGGGTTTGATTTGGTGAAAAGATGTTTTAAAACTTTGATTCTATATTAAATCATGGAATATTTGAAAAACACCCACTAACAGACGAAATTTGAAAGGTTTATACTGATCTGTCATCTTGGAAATTTGAACTTTGACTTTAGAAATTCGAATTTCATACTGAAAATGAACAAGTCTGAAAAGAGGTCTCTCTGTCAGACGAATTTTGACTTAAGAAAATTCGAATTTTGATAAGTGTCTGAAAGGAGCATTCAGTAATAGACGAACTTTGGGTTTTGAAAATTTGAATTTCAGACAAAATGTAACTTATGAAAACTAAAGAAATTTGTCTGAAATTATGTCAAAGTTCATCTAAAACCAAGTTTAGATTGGATCTCAAAATTGCTCACTGACAGATGAACTTTGAACATTAAAATTTGAATTTCAGAAACTAAGCTTGTGAGTTTGTTATAATGATATGGTGACATATGAATGACAGTATTTGTAAATTCAAATTTTGAAGTGAGTCTAAAAAGAGATCTCTCTAACAGACAAACTTTACCCTTTGAAAATTCAAATTTTGAATTAGATAAACTACTGTGCCTTATAAGCCAGCTACGGATAGACGAATTTTGGGGTTCCAAAATTTGAATTTCAAAGGCACTGTAGCAAATTAAAAATACTGTTCACACTTAACAAAACATCTTAAAACATGAAAATTCGTATGTCACAACATAGAAACATTTTCAAAAGATCAAAATTCGAACTTTGCTTCATGACAGACGAACTTCGGATATTCAACGTTGAAGTCTTTAGCCTTTAGTTCTGTGAAATTCGTCTGTTAACCAACTAAAATTTGAATTTCAGAGTGTCAGAAGCATTAAATGCGATTGGTTAACAGATAGTTTTTCAGGGTAACCGTTGGAGTAGATTTAGTCTATAACGTATAGTTGAGACCTAAATCTATAAATATAACATCATTTGAAGTTATGGGTAATGCTTTTAACTTTGTATATACTGAAACTCTGCCAAATCATCTACTCAAAGCCTCTTACTCTCTCACTTCAATATTTGTACTCCAACTTTTATATTCACTCTGTCTAAGAGAGTTTAATCTTTGTAAACAATCTTATCTTCATCTAGAAAAAAGATTTTCTTGTGAAGAGATATCACAAGGGATTGGGGAAGCACTTAGTAAGAGTGCATAGAGTGAAAGAGTGAGCTCTATAAATAGAGCATCATCTTTGTACTGAGGCATTTGCAAGAAGCCCATTGAATTCTTGCAGAATAGTGGAAAATCTCAAGTGGTGACTTGGGGACTGGACGTAGGTCAAGTGGAGAGACCGAACCAGGATAAATATCTGAGTTTTCTTCTCTTTACTGCTACTTTTACAATTTATTCATTTATACTCTGTTTTACTATCATACTTTGCTTTCTTCACTTTCTTGATTTTTTGCAGAAAATTTTTAATCTTTCTAATTCACCCCCCTCTTGGGAAGCCAGCTTATCTAATAGTAACCTTGTGATGTGTGCAGAACTGGAGGAAACAGGACCAGAGAAAGAAGTAAAACGGGAGAAATTCAATATTTGAGGCAAAGATAGGGTCACGCCCCGGTGAGATGCAGGGCCGCTGTGGCAAGACACGTGTAACAACTTAGAGAGTATTAGAACTAAGAACACTTGCGCCGCAGCATGCTTATCTAGAGCCACAGCGAGGGTTACAAAATTTGTATAAGTTAGAAACATTTTAATTGAATGCGAAAGAAGAAAATGGAAGAAGAACGGAGGAGCTCTGCTAGGGCACAAGAAATCTAGCCAAGGGAGATTATTTTTGGACTCAAGAGACTTCAATCTTTGTTGGTAAGTAATCCCTATCCTTCTCTCTTCTCTTTTCTTCTCTATTTTCGGTGGGAATTTGAGTTGAAGCTCAGGGTTTCCGATTTGAGCAATTTTCACTGATTGAAATGTGTATAAAGGGATTAAGATAGTGTGATTTATGTTAATAATGCTTGGGTATGAGTGTTAGAGGGAGTATACGTGATTTAAGCTAAACCCTAAGTTGGAATTGGTTAAAGGTATGTGAAATCAGAAATATATGTGGATAATCATGGTTAGAATGTGTAATTGAGGCTTATTGAGATGTGTTAATGCTCTTGGAACAATGGGCTAAGTTGGAATAGTTGGATTGTGAATTATGGTTAATATGTGTATTATACTAATTGAAAGTATTATGATGTTATAGTGATTGATTGGCTAATCAGAAGCACATGGTTTGTGATGGGTGCTCCAGAGGCTTGTTAAGCCCCTGTGTGCATGGTGTCAGTAATCTGAGGTAACCAGGTGTTTGTATACTTGTATTATATGTTGCTATATATATATGTATATCTCCATTCATACCATGATATCGTTATGTGTATGTGTATGGTTTTCTATATGTCATGGTATGCATATAGCTATATGAGATAGTATATGATGATGATATGTATATGTGTTAATGTGAATATCTAATGATGATGAGTATGATTTTGTATATGTGCATACATGACTATGGCACCCTCATATCATTGCATGCTAGCATGACCATGATGGTGAATATGATGATGATTAAATATGTGCATTTCGAGGCATGTTAGCATGGTATATACTACACCACCCATGAGCATAGTGAGATATGGTTGATTGAAGGTGGTGATGAGGTAAGATATGATGATATATGATATGAAGATCCCTGCCACTAAATCCTCTCCTTGGGAGAGCCAGGTGGCAGTGGACTATGATATGATATGATGATAATATGATTTGGAGCAAAATGGGATCCCTATCACTAAATCTTCTCCTATGGCCATAAGAGAGCTAGGCATCAATGGATTGCACATTCCCTAAATCACCACCAATTCGTGGTGGTCCAGGGGAAAAAGAGCTACGGTCCAATTATTAGTGTGACTTTTGGCCGAGTACACTAGTGTGAGGTAAGTTTGGTGATGTCCCAAAATCAGTTTTCACTGACTGTTGGAAAGGATTCACCTATTGAAATGTCTTGTGATGATGCCAGCTCGCAATTTTAGCTGTGTTGAGGGAGACATGCATTGAGACATGCATCTCATGACATTGGCATTATGTTGCATCATTTGCATATGTGTGTAGTATTGATGATACTATGGTATGTGTGTGATTGTCTCTAGTTACTGAGACATTGTCTCACACCCCCTTTATGACTAACCATTCAGGTGAAGACTCTGGTGCTAGTTCCGAAATGACCAAGGAGCTGCAGGCCTCTCTGTCTTCAGAAATCCCAAGTATAATTATAGTTGTAATTTAGTTTATGTAATATTGTTCCAAGTGGGTGGTAATCGAGTGTATTGCTTATTCTAAGTATTCCTAGGGAGTATTACTAGTATGTAGCATATGAAGTTTGTAAAAGTGTCCTACGAGTATTGGTTATATATTATATGATGATAGAATGACTAAGAGATAATAGTGATGTTGATAGATGTTATGCATGATGTGAATAGGTGTCATAAATGGGTTAGATGTGAGCGATGATCATAGTAGGCCCCAGTATGGGTCTTTAATGTAAGAGCAGGTATTATGCTAGATTGGTCGTATGTGGGAGCCCAAAGGTGGTTTTAGGTCATGTATGTAAGTTTTGGGCACATAGCCCATTATGTGGTTTTGGGTTTCAAGGGGGTCAATTCTCGAAGGAGAGGTTTCTTCAGGGTAAAACCTCCTTAGACAAGTTGGTTAAGCCAAATAGGACCTAAGTGAATGGTCCCTAGGTGTCCATTTGCCTTTGGTGGCAATTGGAGGTGTTAAGTTGTGGGTTTTGGTCAATAGTGGCCAAAATGGTATTGCACATCCAAAATCTCCAAATAGAGTTGGATTCAAGTGAAATTAGTGTCCATTGTTAGATAATGATGAGAGTGACTTGTAGGAGTTGGAATCAGGTCAATCGGAGGTCCGAGCATGAAGTTATGCACGTCGGAAGTTGGCCTAGCAAATAAGCAATTTGCTTATATGGATCCTGATGCTGGGGCCGCGGTGCCAGCATCTTGGCTGGGGCGCCAAGCCTTACTGCCCAGTTGAGGCTGTAGCAATACTGTAGCAGGCCACAGCCTTATCCTATTTTTGTGACTTTCAGGTGTTTTTCAGCTACTCTAATATTTTGGGAAGTAAATTTGGGATGCGTTTGGTTGGTAGTTAAAGAAATTGGTCAATAAGGGAGTTTTGTTTTGATACGGTATTACATGAATCAAGCTATGATGTCATCTTTTGAAATATTATAAAAAATCATGTGTATGTTATTAGATTTGTACCTCAATAATGTTATGTTCCCTTGAGTATCATGAAATGATGGGTATAGATTTGGACCAAGAATAATGATGTAAACAAGTTATGAAGCTTATTATGCCAAGTAATGCATGGAAAAGCCCATTTTTAAACACTCCGATCATTAATGTAGGTACTATTCATGTGATATAAAAGTAGATAGAATATGCTTTTCAAAGAGCTAAAGAACACCTAAATTGGATAAGTATGCAATTTATGGTGAATTTCAAAGTTAGGGTTCAGAATAGGACAATGTAGAGAAAAATTGGAACTTTTGCCATGAATACTGGAAATTTCAAAATACAATATAAAATCATATAAAAATCCAAAAATTCAATGATTTGCATTTCTGGAAACCTCTAAGTCTTGGGAAACGAATGCCACAGGTTTGATAGTATTTGGAGCTATAAAGAAAGAGTTATGTAAATTCTCCTAAAACTGTTCTAATAAAAGTAGTGTTCTGACCCTTAAATATAAAACCAAGACCTGGGAAGTTTCAAAATGACTACGGTAAATATTTGAGAAATAAATTGTATGAATTAGTCTAGAAAATGCTCTGTTTCATATTTTTCCCATTTACAAAATATTTTAGCTATTTTTAGAGACTTGAATCAATTTGAGATGATTTTTCTAGATTTAGAGATAAATTTTCAAAGTTCATGGGATAAAATGGAAAATGCACAATGAACAATACCCGAAATAAAGAAAAATTTGTTTTGATATTTTTATGTAATTAAGTCTCTAATCATACAACAATGGACATAATTGGAGTCTAATACTGGGAAATTGACTTAAGTATGAGGTATTATAATAATAATGAGTTTGAGTTAAACCCTAGGTTGATTTTGGCTGAGGGGGCATGAAATCTGAAATGAATGGAATTGGTTAGGATTTGAATGATCATTAGGAGCTTATTGATGTATGAAAATATGGTTGGAATCTTGGGATAAGCATAATTGGTCGAATTGTGAATTTTGAGATAATTATACTATATGTTGATTATGGATATTATGATATTGTAGAGGTTGTTTGGTTGACCAGAGGAGTACAAGTTATGGTTGACGATCTGAGAAGTGTATGAAATCATGTGTGTAAGTTTTGGGCATTTAGCCTATCATGTGAACTTGGGGTTCAAGGGGATCAAATCTCAGAGGATTGATTCCTTTGAGGTGAAATCACTTTAAACAAATTGGTTGAGTCGAGTAGGACCTGTATGAATGGTCTTCATGTGCCACTTTACTTTGGATAGCAATTGGAAGAGGTTTATGATGAGTTTTAATCAAAAAGTGGCTAAAATAGTATCGGGTGTCCAAAATCTACATACGGAGATGGATTTGAGTGAAACTAGTGTCTATAGATAAATTGGAACGAGATTAACCTACAGGATTGGAATAAGGTCAATTGGAGGTCGGAGTATAAAGTTGTGCGCATCGGAAACTCACCCCAGAGAAGATGAAATTGCTTATATAATATCAGCAAGGGGTAGGGTGGTGCCAGAAGCTTGGTAGCGACGCCACTCGCTACTGTCTCACCCAGGCTGCGGTGGTACTATAGCTTGTCACAGCACCAACCTAGACTACCTCTTTGAAGCCGCAACACCACTATAGCTGGCTGTTGCTGTAGTCCTATTTTGGGTGTTTTGGTGTTCTTTTGAGGTTTTGATGTTTTGAAAGTTGAAGTTGAGGCATTCTAGTTTGATTTGGTCAATTTTTGAAATTTTTGGTCACTAATGGAAGTGTGTTAGAGTAGGGTATTATAGTAAAACCCTCTCAATTATGTTTTATTTTTGTTCGATACAAATGGGTTAAAAATCGAACTCTCAACCACTTATTTAATGGGATAGAAACCCCTATCACTAATGCTAAACAAAATTAGTTCTAAGAATTGAATTTAAATTGTATATCCTTGCTTCTTATCCATTTATTTCATTTTAAAGGTAGTGTCTAAGACATTGGCTTAAAAAAGGTAGACTTAAGATTTGGTGTTTAAAAATTAAACTTAATTAACTTTTATATAAATTTAACAAAAGCTTTTTCTTAAAATAAAAAATCGTCTAATAGTGACAACCTGCATCATGTTATGTAAAAAAATTCTCAAATACACTGGATGTATTACATCGATCACTCATATATATTATTTAATATAATATTAAAAATTACATTATTGAATGTATAACTTTTTTTTTTAACTTAAAGCATCCGATATACTAAGTCTCCATCATTTGACTACATTCCCAAAGAACTCAAAACTAATGGTTAAGAAGGCACTGCCCTTATCAGTTGAATAAACGTGCACTTAGTGGTAATTGAATGTATCACTTTATTACATGTTATAATCATATTTCACAAACAGAGTGTTGTATACTAAATTTTACATTTTAATACTCACAACAATATTATCACATAAAAGAAATTTTAAATGAAGTTTATGAATTAACTATATTTCATTTTATTAATTTATTAATTAGTGTATAAATGATCTACTAGATCAATATAGGTGAAAAATTCTCTAAATCATTATATGAATAACTGACATGTAAAAAATAAATGAAAAAGTGAGGTAATTTTTTTTAGATTATATATAGCACATAAAATAAGCAAAATGCTTGAAAAAAAAAATCAGTATGGTCACAAGTCATATTAAAAAAATTGTTGACCCTAAAGTCTACATTTTAATTATTTTTTAATAACAGTGGTAAGTCCTCTTTTTTAATTGGGCAAACTTGTTTGGATCAGTTGAATGTCTCAATTTTTAATAAATTTATATCTTAGAGCGCACCTCGATCCACGAAATGTGCATGGTTAAAGTCATTACAGTGATGTTGGCCAAAAGAAAGAAGAAGCATTTAATGTTGGAAATTTGATAAAGGAAGCCGGATTAATTAATTTGAATCATTTTCTTTTTCTTAATAATAAAATTTATAAAAAAAATTGTAAAAAGATTTTAAAGAATCATGATACCCTCATAAAAGGAAAATTTGTTTAGTCTCAATCTTTAATAGTTGTGGATTGTCGTAAGATATTAATGAGATCAAATAAAAAGAGTGAATTTAACCCCAAAAAAATTAAAAAGTTATAACATTGGAACAAAATTTCAAAAGACTAATAAAGATGTCTTATTAAATAAGATTTTGAATTTAAATTTTATATATAGGAAAAAAAATGTCAAACGAATATCTTTTTGTTGAGAGTTCAATAATCCACATTATAGTTAATAATATTGGATATTAGATAGTAGTATAAATAAACAAAAAAATAAAGCTTTCCAATAGCAACAGGATATAAGTGGCTACTAGGAGAAGGCACAAGGTTTGCTCAAGCGTCTTTTGCGTGGGCAAGTATAATATACCCAAACATTCATTCATTATGTGGTTGATTACTAAAAACAAGTTACTTACAAAAGATAGACTAGTGACTTTGGCTGTCAGATTGAATCTACTACATATATGCTTTGTAACTCTGAAATTAAGACTGTGAATCATTTATTTTTTAACTATGAATGGTTAAGAGAGTTGCTTAAAGGGGCAATGGAATGGATTGATACAAGATTCTTATATAGAAAGGTTAGAAGCTAGGATCAAGTGGTATACATTCTTTTAAACATAATAAGGTTAGGAAAAACATTCTATATGCAGTTGTAGCTACAGTGGTATATCATACTTGGAGAGAGAGAAATTCTAGAGTGTTTCAAAATGCTCAATCTTCTCCAATGCAGATCATGCTGAAGATTAAAGGTGAAATCAATGTGTGAGTGAAGTCCTACCTTCCAAAGAAGATCAAACCAATTGAAATAGATTACTTAAGAACTTGCAATATTATGTAGGATCCCCACTTTTATTTAATTGATTACATTGTAATTGGTCTTGTTACTCACATTAGAGGATTGGGGTCAAAAGTTAAAAACCCTCATAGAAGGTGGCCTAACTATCTATTCCTCTCTAATTGTGTGATATATAGATTTTGGTTTTTGAAATGAAATTGATAGATTCACAAAAAAAAAAAGCTTTCTGTGACATCCGGGCTCTGACGAAGGCGGGGAGTGATTGTCGGTGCAAGAAAAGTAGGGATCAGATAAAGTAATGAGGTACCGATAAGGAGCGGCTCCTGGCAGGCTTCTAAGCGGGAGGGGCATATGAATGAATCGAATACATACCGGAACGAGAGGGATCCAAAGACTGTATATGTATGGGACTATACGGTTAAGGATAGCTTAAAGGAATTGATAGGTACTACTTATACCAATAAGGTGAATTTACCTTTTCGGTAGCCTATCCCTTAAGAACTTCTCAGTTAAGCGTGCTTGACCTGGAGCAATTTGTGACCTCCTGGGAAAGAGATGTGTGAGTGAGGATAAAGCAACTGTCCATCTTAAATAGCGGCTGGACGTTATAGGTAAAATGTAATATCCCTATTTTTATGGGATGTTATAAAATGAATAAAAGATGATAAACGAAGCAAGATGAAAAGACTATATATAATTGGGCTTTAGAAGTAATTAATTTCTCATCTAATTTTCTGAAGTATTTATGTTCGATACTTAATTGGTAAAATGTAATATCCATATTTTTATGGGATGTTATAAAATGAACAAAAGATGAGAAACGAAGCAAGATAAAAAGACTATATATAATTAGGCTTTAGAAGTAATTAATTTCTCATCTAATTTTCTGAAGAAATTATGTTTGATCCTTAATTGAAATTAATTTTTCATAAGGTCCTTAGCAGAAATTAATTCCAGAACTTACCCCAGAAAATATATAATATACCATTTGAATGAAAGCCCACTCCAAACTAAGCGCAATGATATAAGTATTGCGCATCTGAGAAGTACAGGTTAAGAGATAGACCAATTTGGAAGTTAATATGAATAGTGAAAAAGGAAATAATAAAAAAATTGGTCTTTGGGTGAAATTACAAGAAAGTGCCCAAAAGAATAAATAATTATTTTTTGACCCAGTTTAAGGGCAAAACGATCATTTTCTAAATTAAAAGTAAAATGTGAATAATGCAATTGAGGCCCAAAAATGGAAAAATTGACATCATAAAATGTAAAAAAAATTGAGAAAAATGGAAAGACACCATTAAGTATCATAAGAGGCAAAAAGGTTATTTTTCTATATTAAGCGGAAAAATGAGAAAATTGTATTTTGATCCCAAGAATTAAGAATATTTGTAAGGTGATCACTTAAGAATGAGTCAACGTAAAAGGGCAAAAGAGAAAATAAGTTTGAGAAAAATTACAGTTAATGATCCGAAAGTTCTAAAAATTATAATTTAGCCCCGGGTCAAGGGCATTTTTGTAGATATGAAAAATTATAGTCAAAATGAAGCTCTCAATGAGTTATATCCAATGAAATATATTATGAAATTTATTAAGGTCAAAATAACATTTATTGGATAATTAGGATTTAATATTAATATTTTATCCAATAAAAGTCATTATAGACTACAGGAAAAGACAGTACTGATCCAAGGACAGTGATTGGACCTTAATAAAATATATTTTAGGTCTATATAATGATTTTATACTAAAAATAATTATTGGATAATCTTGTACCAATTTAGTGATAATTTTAGCAGAAATACTTAATCGGTACGGGTAAATTTAATCGGTAAAGGTATTTTAGTCTATTAAACTTTATGAAGCAATTTTGGCCAAAAATAAGCTCAAGACACGTCTGAAGTGCAGAAGGGATGCCAATTGAATTTTTATAAAAGTTTTATTTGCCAAAAAGTAACCAAAGTCAAAAATAAAGTTAAGTAAAGTTACTTTATGCCTTAATAACATGTAATCCCCTTGGTTAAGCTCCTAATACACCTTCTCCATCTCCTCAACGCGTCTGAACTAGTGACAAAAGAGGGAGAGAAAACATGGAAAAGAGAAGGAGAAAAGAGAAGGCTATAGGACTTGGTTTGGTTCCAAACTTTCAAGGTAAGCTTCTTTAGTTACTATCTTGGTTATGTCTAAGTTTTGTGAAGTTTCATGGAGCATTTCTCTTTGTTTTACCTCTGAAAACTTTCTACCTAGAGAGAGAGAAGAGAGAAAAAATGGAGTCATGAAGAAACTGAACCATAGAAATGCTTCAAGATGCAAGAAGATGGCATTAGATTGCAAATTAATAGGGTAGATATTTTTCTACAAATTTCTAAAAAAAATTTCCTATTTAGGGTTTGAAAAAGGAAAGGGAATTTCAAGTTTTTGACCCTAGAAATAGATTCCTTGGGTCCAAAATAGGTAGATACAATTATGTTGTACAATAAAATGCAAAAGGAAAGCAAAGTGAAAATTTAGAGTTAAAGTGGGCTCTTTATGAAGGATGTCATGCAATCAATGGCTAAAGACCTTGTTTTATGATGTAATAGGGTTCCAAGAAGTGTTTTAAGATCAATGAAAGTGTCCACAAAGTTTGGATATCATTGGAAAGCAAGAAGGTAGTTATTTTCCCTATTATGCTTAATGTTGTCATACTTTATTTCCATAATGATATGACTATGCCATATAGTTGTTTGAATGCTTTATGATGTGTTTTCATTGTTGGCTGAATGTTTGAAGAGTTTTATGACCCTAGAACATCCATTTTACAAAGTGTTACCATGCTAAAATTTTTATGGAATTGTATAGCATAATATGAAGTTATGATTTTCATTGATAATTTTGTGAAATGATATGATGATGTGAATGCATAATTGGGTGTAACTACTGAGATTCTTTGAATCTCATTACTTTCCAAATATTAACTATGTTAGGGCAAGGACATGGAAGTATTCAAACAAATGCCAGGAAAATGAAGAAGATGATAGAGAATTACTTGATTTCGCAAGTCACAATGTTAAGTTGAGAAAATATGTATCATGTGTGTATGAGATGAAATTCTGTAATTATACATGATTATGTTCCTTAAAGTCCTCTTATGATATTATGTGTGGATTTGAAACAATAAATGTTGATATATGAGATTTATGAAGTTTATTATATGAGTTATGACATAAGTTTGTTTAAGATGATCAGTACCAGTATTAATTTGAGCAGGGGAACTCTATTTGAAGCAAAGCATCCTATATAAGTGTTATATATGCTTTTAAAGTAGACAGAACAAAATTTTCATAGAGCTAAAGAACACCTAAATTGGACAAGTGTATGATTTATAATGAAATTTTGAAGTTAGGATTCAAAACTGGACAGTATTGGAAAAACTGGAACATACACTGTGAACACTATAAAATCATGTATAGCTCCAAAAATTCAATGATTTATATTTATGGAAATCTTCGAGTCTTAGGAAATGAATGCCACTAGTTTGAAACCATTTGAAGCTATAAAGAAGGAATTATGTAATTTCTCCTAAAACTGTTTCAGTAGAGGTGGTGTTCTAACCCATAATAGTTAAGTTAATATCATGTCATGTACAAGTTGAATAAATGTACAAAGAAAATATTTATAGAAATTAGACTCACATGGCTTTCATATGACATAAAGAATGTATGATTTGGCTGAGGATATAATGAGATATGAATTTTTAAATATAAAGCCAAAATCCTAAGGAAGAGAAAATGACTAAATGTACAGTTAAGGTTTGAGAAATAAAATGTATAAATTGGTCAAGAGAATGATCTATTTCATATTTTTTTCCATGTAAAAAAGATTTTTATCTATTGTTATAGACTTGAATCACTATGAAATGATTTTTATAGAATTAGTTATTAATTTTCAAAGTTCAATTGGCAAAATAAAAACTACCATATGAACAGTAACTGAAAATTTTAAAAATTCTGATTTTCATTCTTATGTAATTCAAGTTTAGGATCAAGTATAATCAGACTAAAAAGAAGTCTAATTCATTAGAAATGAGTCTAAAAAGTAAAGTGTTACACTTTCCAACACTAGAATAATAGAACTTCATTTTCTAACTGTACACTAATCCATATTAAAGCATTATCGGATTTTAAATCGATAGTTCTCTCAGTATAACTTTTTCATATACAGATTACAAAGCTCAAACTCAAGAGCTTATATTGAAGAATATTAAGTCTCTTTCTAATAAAACTCCCGGTAGTGACTTTGTTTAATTAGTCAGTGTATACATGATATAATTCAAAGAAGAATTCCCTGAATTTAAGTAGTACATAACATTTTTTAAAAAACTAAATAAATGAAAAATAATAAATGATTTTTTTATTTTTTTAATTATAAAATGCACGTAAAATAAGCATGAGGTGATAAACATAATTTTAGTATGTTAATATAAAGTGACCACTTAGCATACACTCACATGTTTTGCGGATAAGTAAGGTGCGATCCATATTCATTGCCTTAATCGTTGGATCACATTATTACAATACATTATTGACCTAAAGTCTTCATTTTAATTCTTTTTTAATTACAACAGTCAGTCTTCATTTTTTTTTTGTTTTTGGGGCCAAATTTCTCAATATCTCATTTTAAATAGGGCAAGTGTTTGTGTTAGTTTTTTGTTTCGATTTTTAATAGATTTGTAATTTGGAATTCGGAATTTTACAACGTAATATATAAAATTTTCTGTTGATTTTGTTTCAGATAACTTTTTCTTTAAAAAAGAAAAATGTTTTTAATGCTAAATATAAATTTGACAAGGATTATTAGATAGTCATATATCAAGCAATTCAAAACTTCGTTCTTTTTTAATCTTTTGGTTTAAGTTTTTTTTTTATAATAAAGTCTTTTGGTTAAAGTTTTAACTTTTAATATATATTTATTCTCATTTCATTTACTATTAAATATTTACTCTCGCAAATATCAATATAACAATCCATAATAAGTGAAAATTTAGGTTTTTTGAAATTAAAGCAGTCATAATCGATGGAGATACTAGCTTATGTATAATTTATTAATCCAATTATAATCAAATCAACAATAATTAAATATATATAGACACACATATATATAATAATAAATATAGAAGTTAAAATAAAAAAGTAGCAGTGATCATTTAGCAATTGTAGCAAATAAAATCAAATATATTTTGTAAATTATAAATAATCAGGTTTTAACGCATGCATCTTAAAATAATAGTGCCCAACAAATTTATAAATCTTGTTTGTATAAATTTATAAATTACTGTTTTAAATTAAATTCAAAATGTACAAACTTTATTCAACAAACAAATCGTATTGATTATATGAGACAAATTAAGCTTTGTCATTACGTAACGTGAGCTGATCACATAATCACATGATGATAAATAAATGGTTTTTTATTTTTGTTTTGCCAGAATAAATAAACGGTGATTTTTGTTGACATTAGTATTGCAACTTGTATTCTTATATCTCTGAAATATAATAAAGAAATATATCACATTAAACACACCACACCAAGTAGAACTTTGGTCTCCACCAGGTAGCACTGGATTCTTTTTTCTTTTTCAATAATTATTTGGTATCTGGGCAACACTTTAAATCTAATTAATCCAAATCAAATTACCGTTAGGCTTCATTTGAAAGAACTTTCCCAAAAGTGTTTTTTATATTCACAGAATTTCAAACTTAAAGATATCGTGTTTAAACAATACTAATTCCTTCTACTAGGACCAACACGTACCCATTGGTATCGCACTTTGTTCATTAATATAAAAGGTTTAGATTCTAACGTTCAATTTGCATATTAAAAATTGGGAGAGTAAGTTACAAATTTCAAATGAACAAGTTACAAATTTGAGAATCCAAGTTGTGAATACGAAAACTTAGACTATTAATGCAGCTCCGATGTTGGTAGGTCGAAGCACCATCACTACTGACAGTGTGAGGAAGGAAGAATGAAGATATTAAGGTATTTTTATAATCTCAACATTTTTTTATTTTATTTTTTTACTTTAGGACCGTTACTATAATATTTTCAACTGTTGTTCCTAAATTATAATTAACAGATCTCTATGTTATTGTACATGGAATCTTTTTCTTTGAGAGAATGCATGTGATGATCATCACGTTCAACCTCCTTTAGCATTAACTAGCTGCGTCTTACTAATATGTTTACTTATTTTATCATTTATAATTATAATTATAACATAATTTTGGAACTAGCCGTACAGTTTTTGTCCTATAAATAGGGCATGAGAGGCAGCTAGCTAGCACAACACAAGCCATCTCTTTTGTTCCTAAAAATTTCCCATTTAACACACTCTCCAAAGATGGCTTCTTTCCGAGGATCAAGTAATGTGACTTTGCCAGCCCCAACTGAACCTCTTCCATTAACCAGACCTTTGGATGATGTCTTGCATTTAGTTTATGAGTACTATGCCTTCAACACAACGGCCGGTGAAGCCCTCGATGTGGAGGCTCTTTTCAGTGTCATGTCCGACGTCATGGGAGCCTCACTTGGTGTTGCTGATCCAACCACTAAGGTATATATATTTATATATATCCATCGTGATCTGATCTTTTCCTCCATTTAATGACAAGTAACTAAAAATTTATATGATTTCTTGTTTACAGCTTGATGATAAGGAGAAGGACAAATCAATTATACTCTCCAATTTCAAGGCACCAATACATTTGCTCGAGAAAATTGCTTGTCAGGTTATTAATATATATTCTATTTTGAAGAATTTTATAAACTCCAATATTGAAACTTTCTTTCACAATAATCCTATTGAATTTTTCTAATTATTACTTATTTTTCAAATCTCATTTTGGTTATAGATAAGGCACACGAGGGCTGATAAGGACTGCGTACACGCACACAACACCACAATGAACATACTCAAAGATCTGCAGGCCTATCCCTGCTATGCAAGAGCAGTGATAGCACTTGCTGCATTTTCTTTAGAATATGGGAATTTCTGGCACCTTAGCCAGGTTTCAAACGAAGACAACCTCGGAAAATCATTGGCTGTGCTGAATCATGTTCATGCCTTTGACCAAACCAGAAGGGACATTGTTTCTGAATACAACTCTGTGGTGAGGAATGTTTTCTCGGCCGTCAGTCTTATCGTTACCTTGGAGGGGATGTTGAAGCAAGGTTATGACGTTGAGGACATCCCAACTCTGGAAAAAGTCGTGCATCAATCCCCTGCCTTTATCTACTGGACTATCCTCACCATTGTCATTTGTGCCAGTTCTATTGATATCCTCTGGGGTTATTCGTAAGTGCTTCACATATATATATAATTCCTTCAATTCATAACAACTATATGTTTCATATCCTTCCGATAATATTGTGAAGCGTGCATGTCATTGCCATGTTTAATTAATTCAGACAAAGCTGTTCTCTGATTCAGGATCAGCAATTATGACTAATCCGATATTGGCAGAATGATTTTCTCTGTTTGTGGAACATTGAAGTCGCACAAGGAACGGATAATAAAGGAGAAAGGTCATGCATGAGTTTTCAGTAATATACAAGTATATATATCTAGCCAAATTAATTGCTACTGATATGCAAGGGCAAAATTGCCTCTTAATTTTTATTGCAGGAGAGAGAGATGAATATTTGGAACGTTGTAGGGTACTTCAAACTCCTACAGGAATTATACAAGTTTTGAAATGTTTGTTATTCCCCAAACATGTTGTGGAGGCCCGTGTGTTTTATGGCTCGACTAAAACAATGGTTAGAATTTATTGATTCAGTTTGGCATATTTGGTCTTTCCTGCTTATCCATTTGGTAGTGCTAATCATTAGGGTTTTTTTTTTTTTTGTGATAACCATTGGGTATCCAACCATCACTTTGGATTTTGACTAATTTGGATAGAGTTATAGTCGAGCCCCATTTGAGAAGCTCTTCTAAAGACATTTCTACATTCACAGAATCTCGAACCCGAGGCATTGTGTGTGTATTTTTTTCTTTTTTTTCTCAAATTGTTGTTGTTGTCCTCATCGTCATTTGTAACACCCTTTTTCTTCTGACACCTCCTGACTTGACCAAAAACTTCAAGATTTAACCAAACACAATTCCCAAAACCTTAAAACAACTCTCCAATGCCTCAAAGCAGCGGAAACGACCATAAAACCCCCAAAAACTGGGATGGGGCCACGGCCACTACAGCACCGCCGCGACTCCGGACTCCCCTGTTTTTCCATCATTCTGGATTCACTGGCACCACGGCCTAGACTCTGGAGCCGCAGCGCCTCATGCTAATATCCCATATCAACAATTTCCACTTTTTCGGGCGAATTTCTGATGCACATAACTTTATGCTTCGACCTCCGATTGACTTGACTCCAACTCCTACAAGTCAATCTAGTCCCCATCTATCTATAGACACCAATTTTACCTCAATCTAACTCCGTATGAAGATTCGAGACCATTAACACCGTTTTAAGTGCATCCTCAGCACACACTCGCAATTGATGGTATCCTGACCTTAAATCGATTTTAGAGAATACAGAGGCACCTGTCAACTGATCAATCAAGTCCTCAATCCTAGGCAAAGGATATTTATTCTTGATCATCACTCGGGTAGTTGCCTGTAATCAATGCATAATCTGAGGCTACCATTCTTCTTCTTGACAAACAACACTGGAGCTCCCCAAAGTGAGACACTAGGTCTGATAAAACCTCTTTTCAACAAATCCTCAAGCTGTTTCTTTAGCTCTTTCAATTCAGATGGGGCCATTCGATATGGAGCTTTCAAATAGGACTAGTCCCGGGCACCAACTCGATGGAAAACTCCAGTTCTCGTGGCGGGGGTAAACCAGTAATCTCCTCTAGAAACACCTCAGGAAATTCATTCACAACCGGATATCTTTCGACACCTCCTTGCATATCCATGTTCACAGAGAAGAAAACCAGAAACCCTTGATATCCTTTCTTCAGATACTTGTCAGCTTGGGCAAAGGACAAACAGATATTCTCATCCCCTTCAACACTAGGGATGTTCATCGGCAAAGACACAGTCTTTCGAGCACAATCAAGAATGGCATTATTCACCTCCAACCAATCCATCCCAATTATCACGTCAATCTATTGCAACGGCAAACAAATTAAATCCAGGGTAGTACTTCAATGTTCAAAATGAACCACACAATTTAAACAAGCTTGAGCGGTTCTTAATGAAACTCCCGTGGGCATGGCTACCGACAATTCAAAAGGCAACTCCATTGCCACAATACCCAATCTCCGAGCACAAACAAAGGAAATGAAGGAATACGATGTACCTTAGTCAAACAAAGCATGAATAGAGTAACCATAAGTTTAAGTTTACCTCTAATCAAATTAGACGCTGCATCCACTTCTTGTCGAGTAATGGCAAAAACTCGTCCGAGCATCGTGGGTCTCCTCATTGCATCATCACGCCTTGGATCCCGACAATACCGTGACATATGACCCGGTTTCCCACAATTATAACAAATCAAGCACGGATGATCACTATGACTAAATCCGCATTGTGTGCACGGATTTTATGCACTACCAGAACTGTATTAAGATGGAGCAGAGTCCCTTCCTGCATACTCACTCTGACTGGAACTCCCTTGTTCATAGCCACCTCGATAAAAGGGTCCTTTGCCAAACCGACCTCTATTGGACTGATCCCTACCAAACCTGCCTCTTCCTTTACCATGACGGCCTCGATTGTGCCGACCTCCTCCTTCACTAGAACCTATACTGCCACCACTACTACCACTACCTGAACCACTTCCTTTACCAATTCCTCCTGTAGGTCCTAGGTGAGAAAAGGCCTGAAACATAGAATTCCTTCCGTGCTCCTCAGCTTCCTTCATCCATCTATACAAGGCATGAACCTTCGCACATAAGTCCTCGAAGGACACAAACTCCACCACAGATAGCCGCTCCTTTATCTCTGGATGAGCATCTTCAAACAACCTCTGAGCCATTCACCTATCGTCAGGATAATTATTCAAATAAGTGGAATATTTAGCCAAGTCCAAGAACTGATTAATGTAGTCATTCGCTGACAGATTCCCTTGTTGAAAAGTTAGGAACTTGGCCTCCTTCTGCATCATTAAGGCTTGAGGGACATAGTATGCAAAGAACCGTTCCTTAAACTGTCCCCAATTCATAGGAGGATTCATCGCTTCAACACTTGGGAGAATACTCCTCCACCATCGCTTAGCCTTCTTCTCAAGCTTAAAGACCACCAGTTGCACCCTTTAATCTAAGGTGCAATCCATCACACTGAAGATATTCTCCATTTGTTCTATCCATTCCTCAGCCTGTGACACATCCATGGTACCTTCGAAAGTAGGAGGATTAAACTTCTGAAAGTCCTTTAACTGTAAGGAGATACCCCTTCTTCTAATCCTTGGGACTCTCTCAAGCTCCACCATATTTTCATCCTCTCCTGCATTCAGATCCACAAATATACCAGCTTCCTCATTCATATCCCCCTGTTTTTGCCTATCCATTCTTTCTTGTAACCTGTTCAACGTTTCTCCTTGAGTATTCACCTGATTACTGAGGCCAGCCAACATCTCATGCATCAGCCTCATCAGGTCACTATTACTTTGTCTTCCTCTGCGAGACATCTTTCCTACATGCAAGCAATAACACATTCAATTATACGGTTCTGGACTAGCGTTGTAGTGGGAATATAGTCTATGCATTTAAAATTGTGCCAAGTAGTACTTTAAGCAGAAACAATGGCCCAAAACCATTGCTCTGATACCAAAATGTAACACCTTTTTCCTCCTGACACCTCCTGACTTGACCAAAAACTTCAAGATTTAACTAAACACAACCCCTAAAACCTTAAAACAACTCTCCAATGCCTCAAAGCAGTGGAAATGACCATAAAACCCCCAAAAGCTGGGATGGGGCCGCGGCCACTACAGCACCGCTGCGGCTTCAGACTCCCCTGTTTTTCTAGCATTCTGGATTCACTAGCACTGCGGCCTGGACTCTGGAGCCGCGGCGCCCCATGCTGATATCCCATATCAGCAATTTCCACTTTCCAGGGTGAACTTACAATGCACATAACTTTATGCTCCGACCTCCGATTGACTTGACTCCAACTCCTACAAGTTAATCTAGTCCTTATCTATCTATAGACACCACTTTTACCTTAATCCGACTCCGTATGGAGATTTGGGACCATTGAAACCGTTTTGGCAACTTATTGACCAAAACTCACCACTAACCCCCTCCAATTGCCACCAAAGGCAAATGGACACTCACAGACCAATAATACAGGTCCAAAACTCCCAAACCAATTTGTTCAAAGAGGCTTCACCTCAAAGGAACCACTCCTATAAGATTTGACCCCTTGGAACCCAACTTGACCAAATGGGCTATAGGCCTTTAAACAAACCAACAAGGCCCCAAAACCACTATGAGCTCACCAACACTAACATACAAACTTCTAAACATCCAAAACCATACAACCATACATACCACATACGTGAACATACATACATTCATAACCAGCCTCAACCACATCATTCATTCATTACAAAACCTTATACCTTACTTGGCACAATTACAAATACAAAATACACACTCTACATAGACTATTCCCACGTACATAGCTACTCCCATGTCTTCTCTAGACTAGTACCAGAATCGTCACTTGAAAGGTTAGTTTATGGGAGAGGGGTGTGAGATAATGTCTCGGTAACTAGGAATAATCACATACAAATATATATACATATATATTCCATACAACTCATGAATGCAATGTGCAAAGAATGGTATGCATGTCTCCCTCGCACACAGCTAGAACCACTGGCTATCATTATGACAAGACATTTCGTATAGGTAACTCCCTTCCAACAGTCGGTAAAGACTGATTCCGGGACATCACCAAGCTCACCTCCCACTAGTGCACCCGGCTAAAGGTAACACTAATGTTCGGACTGTGGCTCTCTTCCCCTTTCCCACCATGAATTGGTAGCGATTTTGGGAAGGTACAGTCCACTGCACGCCTTTCGCTCCTGGCCATCAGAGGCGATTTAGTCGCAGGGATCCCATCCTTATCCTCCCTAAAATATATAATCCATCCTTATCCTCCCTAACACATATCATCATATCATATCGTCATCACATCATCAGCACCCAATCCGCCATATATCAAGGCCTCACAATGACATATGGTGATGCTCATGTATCATCATATAATCATCATCATCATATCACGATCATATGTATGCCTCATGTCATGTCATGCCATGCTAAAGTCATCATCATAATCATAATCATTTTCATCGTCATCATAAACATCATAGCTATCATCTAGCTCTGTGCATACCACAACATATCAAAAACAGTACACACAATCACATCAATATCGTGGTATGATAGAAACATACATATATATATACATACACAAATATACATACCAATATACAATACAATACAAATAAACAAACACTTGGTTACCTCAATTGTCGTTACCACACGCCCACGAGTTCCACAAGCTTCCTTGAACTGTCCAATACACGTGAATCCCTCTTGATTAGCCAACAACCTTTACAATACCACAATTCTTCCATTAACACTAAGTACCAATAAACCAAACATCACAATTCAACCACATTAACCTAACCCAAGGTTCCAACCCCCTTTTCATGCATCAATAAGCTCTTAGGGATTACTCAAACACTACACAACCTCATACACTTTGGATTCCCAAGAGCCCTAACCAAAAACACCTAGGGTTAAGCTCAAATCATACATACACCCTTCAAAACTCACATCCAAGCAACAAGAATACCAAAACACACTCCATTAACCTCAAATCATCCATTTTAATCGGTGGATTTCATCCCAAACAAAAATCCAACCTTAACACCGAAAATTTCAAATTTTAACCGAAGAAAAATGGAGAGGGAGGAGTAGAGAACACTTACCAACTTGAATCCAAGCTCTTAAGGTCTGAAAGTCACTCCTAGAATCTGAAAATCTCAAACCCTAGCTGAGCTCCTTACGGTCTCCCTCGATTTCCTCCGTTTCTTTCTTTTTCATCCAACTGTACTGATCCAGATTAAAATAAATTTCCTGACTCTCGTCGCGGCTCCAGCACACCTCGCCGTGGCTCCACCACGTTCAGCCAAAACAATGCCACTGGAATGGTTCTCACCACGGCGGCCCTGCTTCTCGCTGCGGCATTGAGCTCTTCCAGACTCCACTTGAGTCTTCCTCCATCCTGTTTCCTTCGGCCTTGAACACAATGCCAAGGAAGAAATCGTGAGGGATGTTACATCATTGTGATCAATTTCCACAAAAATAGGTGAACATCAATCAGGACAAGTTTAAGAATAAGTGTGTGCTATTGTTCATTTATAGACTGTTCGGCATTGATAAGGACATAGAGCTTTTGGAAAGAATCAACCAAGGTTTGAAGAAAGATCCACATTTTGAGAAAGGTGGAATCCGAAGAGAGGACTTCATGATCTTGTGGGTTCCCATCGTTCCAAATGAGGTGATGATACAGTTTAAGGATGATGTCAGAGACAAGTTTGACGAAGTCAGTGAAAAAATAGTGAAGTGGGTATACGTGATGGACTATTCCAAGATTCCCTCAGTTTGCAAGAAAGTGATCAAAGAGAAGTTGAAGTACGAGAATAAGCCTATCGTCCCGGTGTTCAACCATCAAGGTAGAAGGACAAACAACGATGCATTGGCCATTTTATCTGCATGGGAACTGCTTGCGTTCCCATGGAAGACAGGTGATGATTTGGCTCTTATTCAAAATTGGAACTGGTTTTGGCATTTCAATCAGGATGTAGAAACTTGGGTAAGCACATTCTCGATTTCTTTTTGAAACATATATATATATATATATATGCATGCAGACACACCACGTGTATGTTCTCCTACAGCAGCACCGTTCTACAGGAAAAAGAGAGACACAAGTGTTTGGTGGTTCCCAATTGTTATAATTTTTTTTTGGGTGCAAGCGAAACAAAAAGAGAACAAGCAAGCTTACAACATCATCTATGGACGCATTGTGGATGCCAACAAATTCGATGATAGCTGGTGGCAGAAATTACCAAATCTATTGGAGAAAATCACCAAAGAAGCAAGGATCGTTATACGTTACAATCATTACAGTAAGGGCAAGGACGACCACACCATGAAAGCATTCTGGAATTTTGTAGAGAACTTGTTTGACAGCTTGATAAGAAAGACGACAATGACAACGACTAAGGACCCCTCCTTTGGCAATGTTCAGAAATTCCTCAGCCTCCGGCGAGAAAAATCCAGCTGAGTTGTTATAACCAAGGGGTCCAAAGTCAAACTATGTGGTCGTGATGAGATCATCCATCAAACACTCGTAGAGTTTGATTCGTGGAAACATACTATCGCAACCACAGGGTCGTTTAAAGTGGCTTTTGAAAAATACTATAACCTTCTGATTTCACGCGGTGGCCAAAATTGTCTCCGTTTGGATCTAAACGCTAATGTGAGTGATATTTCTATTCCCCTACAGTGTGCGCAATGCGAACATGAAATGAAGATGGAAATAGTCAGATTCGTGTGCTACCATGGTGACCATGACCATTGAAAATCTGTTCATGCTAATGGCTACGGTATCCAATTGGAGTCTGATGGCCTTGATCAGAGTTAGCGGAGGAAGGAGGAGGAAGAGACCTGAAACTTTCGATCAAGTTAAGGTTTCGACTTGTGTGTGTCTTTCATTAGTTAATTACTGTGTTTGATTGATGTTTAAGTGTCGGTGGACAAATGTGTGGGTGTGATTTTAGCCTCTCTGTGTGGTTGCCCTATCATTGGGTTTAGAATAATGAAGGCTTCGAGTTAAGTCGTCTGCTTGTTATTGTTATTGTGTCCAAGTTTTTTTATGTATTCTATGTGTGGTTCAGAGTTCAGACGTTATATGTATGATGATAATAAAATCCGTTGCTTGAGTTTCTTTGTTTAAGTTTATTGAATCATATTTCCCTTGTATTTTCTTTATCTAACTTAGAAACTCTAAATTTTGCAACTTGCATATCTTTCTTTTCTCTTTCTCCCCACCTAAACAGTATATGTGTGTGTGTATATGTATATGTATACATATATATATATATAATTAGATCATATTCAAGTATTATTGGGTCTAAATGAGGTAACTCTCCCAGCATGACTTTTTTCATTCACAATACTCAAATTTAAAACATTACTTAAAAGTATTAAGTCTCTTATTATTCAACCTAACTGCCATTGATTGAACAATGTTTCAAAATGGCTCTTCAAATAAATTCAACAAAAATTGATTATTTATTTTGACATATGCAAATTTAACATGCATATCCTTTTTTTTTCTTTTTTTCTCTCTCTGTCTTTTTTGTTATCCCTTCCCTCACCACTTGAAGAGTATACAATGTAATTAAACTTCGACATATATCTGGCAGTATCACCAAATCTATTAGAATTTATATATAATTAAGAAATATAACAGAAGGAAGACATTTACTGCTATTTTTTAGTTTAGCCAGCAACAAACAGAAGAAAGACAATAACCAAACATGTTTTTTCTATCACTTGGTTCTCCGGCGTGCGCGCGCGCGCACACACACACACACACACATATATATATATATATTTATATATATCACTTGAGTTCATCGGTAAGTTCTTATATATACCCATAAATTTTATTTTCTTGCCATCTATCAAAAGTGACAGTTTTAATGTATCAAGCTTGCTGGATCTTCTAATTTCTATACTCACCTAAGAATCATCCAGAGAGAGACACAAAATAATAGAATATATATCCATGTTTATATATAACTAGAAGTGGTTCATGTGTTAGTTGAAGCACACACTTAATAGCTAAAAAACCTATAAATTCCAACACAACATATTAATTATTGTTTTTTTATTTATATCTTTATGAATTATTTTAAAAGTCAAAAATAATATTAATTATTTTTTTATTTATCCATTTATTTAAGAAATATTAGAAAATTTAAAAGAAACAATGACATATTAATTATATTTTTTAATTTATATAATAAAATTTTAAATGACATATAAAAAGAAACAGAGAATAAAGCTTGAGGTTGATTTTAAAATTTTGATAGTTATGTATAACTTACACATGATATAAACATCAAGTTAGTTTAAAGAATATTTATTGTGTAATTACAATTACAAGTTACAATGACAAATAATATAAAACAATGAAAATTTTTATGCCTATCATGCTCAATGTTTTTTAATGTTTTCCTTAGTACTTAAAATTGATTAACATATATGTATTCCGAATTCTTAATCATTACGCGTTTTACCTCACGCAGAATGTCTGTACTCCAAATTACATTTTTTGTAGTTAGTCAAAATTCAAAGTCAAATTACATTAATTTCTGGAATGTGAGTTCAAATGGGACCATGATTGACAACTTCTTTCGTCAAACTTCTAAAAGCATGTTTATAATTAGTCAGTATATACATGATATAATTCAAAAGAGAATTCATTGAATTTAAATAGTACATAACTAATTATTTAATATATTAATGTTTTCATCTTTTTTTTTTGTAAGAATCATATCATAATCAATACGAGACATTTTTTTAGTAAATTTATATATGCGATATATTTTTATTCGGAAATATATATATATATATATATTTTCTTGTTTGAGATAGAATAGTGATTTGGTTCCAGTTTATTGTCCCTGAAGCTTGGACCCCATTTGGCAGCCTTTTTATTTCTTTGGTTAAAGCCCATTTGGTAGCCGTTAAAAAAGCAGAGGCTTAATGACTCCATAACCGAGGTTTGTTCAGTATACTTCAACCTTTCCATTGACGGAATATGTATAGGAAATGGATTCATGAGTGTTTTGGCCCAATAAATGCATTAGGATAATGAAAAAATGAATTCTAAAATATCCCTCAATTTTTTGTGCATTTATAGTATTAAAAAGTTAAATATCAATGTGTTAAAATCTAGACCGGATGTTAAACCACCAGGTCATATTTTCATGATTCAACCAGTTAGACAAACAGTCAAATTGATGATGTAATAATTAAATAAAAATAATATTATATATAATAAAATACATAATAAAATATTAAATTCTTAAAAAAATAAATTTAAATAGTTCAAATTCACAATGAGTTAATAAGCTCACATGATGATAATAATACATGCCAAATAGTAATATAGTAACAAGTCAACATAATAAAAATATAAACACGATCATAACATTATAAAATATCTACATAATATAGTAAGATGTTTCATCCTTATAATTAATAATTTTAAATAGGAAGGGAAATAGATTTTTTTATTTTTTCATTTTCTATGTTCTTTTTTTTACCTGATTGAGATGCTGCAAATATATAAGGTTAATCGTAGTAGTAGAAAATATCCTGGAGTATTCCTGGAGTCGAACCCAAGAAAAATTATGATTTACTCAATTAAGTAATTTCAGTCAATACAAACGATTTGTGAAATGTTGAACAAAGATTAAAATAAGAGAAAAACAATAATAAAAGCAATTATTTGAGTTTAATTCAATCACTAAGAGAGTTAGGGAATTAGGGTTTATCTTCCAGGGACAACTAAAGTTACTCTTAAATTGACTCTTTCTATAATTATAGTAACAGTTATTTCTAAATTACCCTAACTACCTTTCAGTTAATTAGTCTGTATTTAATTAAGTTTTAATTCACTCTTATGCCACTAAAATTCCTAATTAAACTTTGAAGTTATAACTAAAATCACCATAAACATCTAATTCTATCTCTAGAATTGTTGTTCATATCTATCTCTCTAGGTTTAGGTTTACTCTTCGCCTTTTAGTCTATCAAACTTACCCACAGAATGAATTTCATGGTGGCCAATCACAAAATTCACAATGAAGTACAAAAGAAAAAGATATAATTAAACAAAAATATATTGAAAGAATTCAATCGGAAACAAGAGTCATAATTCAAAGTAAACTATAATCAATCCTAGTTAGACTACATCCTTATCCCTAACTGGGAAAATTAGTTATGCATAAACATTGTTCTCAAAATCAAATTAAGAATAAATTCCCACATCATCAAAACAAAAACCAAAGAAAAAGAAGTAGTAGATGAAGAGAATGATTCAACCTCACCACGCCTTCAATTCTCTCATATCTGCCTTCCAAATACTCCCTCTAAGTGTCAAAGAATTCAGAGTAGTTCTTCTAGGGCTTAGAAAAGTGATTGTCCATCCTTTTTCTCCATTCTAAAAGCTCTTATTTATATCCTTCATATGACCCTCATGGAAAATATTCAACTAGCAGCTTAAAAGACTTCACCCGACGTCGTATCAATCTCATTTTTCTTCAGCCAGTGCCGGGTGGAATCTATATTTCCTGGGCTCTACTTCTCACCCGCCGCCAGGTGATATATATATTTGGTTGACCCGACACCGGGTCAATCCGTGAAAATTGAATGTTCACGCCTCCTTACCCGGCCACGGGTGAGGATGCTAAATGGGGACTGGATGAGCTATTCTTATGCATTCTTTTCTTCCTCTTTCACTCTAAAATCCTCACATGTCCTCAAAATTTTCCTAAAATGCAAATATATCTTAAATTATATAGAATCATGCAAAATTTATATCAAAACTCAATATTTTTCAAGGAAAACAACATCAAATGTGGGAATTTTGTAGGTATAAAATAGACATATCAAGTCCCCCCACACTTGAACTTTTACTTGTCCTCAAGCAAATACTAAGCATGAGATCAAAGAATTTTTTCTACATAAAATTCACGTCCACCTATTCCCATAATTTAAGAACAACTTGCTACCTATTTAGTCAAAGAGTACAAAGTATATGTGGAAAACTAAGCTTAATATCAGCCAATAGGTATTTAATCATATTCACGAACCTATGGTGTGTGTGTTCTAACCAACCTATAATTAGTGTCAATAACCAGCCAAACAAGCGAACTGAAAATTATGATACTTATTTAGAAACTTGCAATACCTTAATTTAAAATTATATGAGTGTCAATTCAATAACAGGAGATCCTCAAGTTTCATTTTATACAGCAAGGCATTTTTTTCCCCGCACATTTTGTGCTTCAATTTTATCTAGGGGTCATTGCTTTTCTTTGACCGTCATGCGCCTTTTTGATGCAAAGATCTCGCATTTGTGATGCGTACACCTAGTTACTCAGGCTAACATCACTTTGGCATAAAGATGCCTTTGACTCACTTATAACTCATTTTGCACCTTTTGACATGAAGGTCTCACATTTGTGATGCGTACCCCCGGTTACTTAGCACAGGTCGAACTAATAGAGTGAATAATTTTTCACATTTTTTTCTTTCAACTTCCTGAGTCATGTCTCACAAATGATAATAATCATAAATTCTAATTGAAACCATGCAAGTTCAAAAATAAATATATAATTCACTATCCTACTTGTTCGACTACTTATTTTCACCTCTCATAAGCTAGCTATTAGTGCTCAATTTTAGGTTTCATGATTCCCTACTTATTATTGATTGGCTGTCTATCTCACATAGTTAAACAATGAAGCTCAGATTCAGGACTTTCAAGATAGCAAGTGTACTTAATAGTAGGAGATAGGCAAGTATCAATTCATAAGTAGAAATAACAGTGAAAAATAAAATAGAAAAATTTTCTTAGCTCGCCTAATTTTTCCTAATTATTCCCTCCTCCCTTCCACACTTAGCACGAACACTATCCTCAGTGTTTAAAACAAGAGAGAGGAAAGGAAAAGAAAAATAATACTTCCCCGGTGTATGCTGATGGTTCAGTATTCTATAATTGGTCTGCAACTGCCATTCATGTACCATTCTGGTTATACAAAATCTCAAAGAGGGAAGGGGTGAAGCAGATCAAAAGACAATCAAAAGAAAAAAAATCTACTTAACTAGAAAAAAATGAAAAAGAAAGGGAAAGACTCTAATATAAAGAAAAACTAAATGATCTAAATCACTGTGGTAGAGGCTGTCTAGCCTGGATCAGCTGATATAGCAATGCCTCAGTACATTGTTGATGCTCTTCAGCCCTCTGATCACGTTCGGCTTGTTCTCATTGCATTGTCTTCTCCATGCGAGTTATCTTCTTCAGGAGTTGCTTCAACAAGCTGCGCTTAGGTTGTGGTTGCTAAACCTAGACAACTAGTTGTGCTGGTTCAGGGTTCTTAGCTGGTTGTTCTGGGGTGGCCTCAGCCATATAATATGCTTCAGGAACTGGCTGCGGGGGCCTCTCACCTCTTTTTCTCCAAACCCCATCCACTTTTACATATCCCAGGGAGCCAAGCGTCTTTTTAGATAATACATCGTTATTAGTTGGTGTTCTTGCGACCTCCCCACACACATCAACTCCCGCAGCCTCTATCAAAACATTAATGAAGACAGGGAATATGAAGGTCATCTTTTTGTGTTTGGCCTAGACAACTTCCCTGATAGAGCGGATGATGATATGGGCCAGTGGTATCCCTGGGATATTCCCTATACCGTGTGTCGTCTTGTGGAGAAAGTACAGATTAGTGAACCATACTTCATTCAGGTTGCTTGCACGCAGTATGATGTTGAAGCTCATGAGATAAACGAGTAACCTGTGAGGAATGACCAATGACTCTGTGAGAAGGGCTTGCTTATGAGTACCCCTGATGAACGTCCACTAGATCTAAAAATTATTCATGGCTTGAAGGATTGTCTAAGTAGGGTCCGAAGAAATCCAGTCTCCAATAGAGTTAAAAATAGGACCTTGTTGCAGTAGTCCTAATAGTTGCGATAATCGCTCAGGTGTGATGATTACTAGAGTACCTTTGACGGATGAAACGATGCTCTATTTGGTTTTGGAATCCTTATTTTCAATGTTAGCATAAAATTGTTTTAGCAAGTCAGGGTAGTAGGGTCCATAAATATGAGAATGCCACCCCCATCCAAGTCTTTGTTAGGATTGGCTCAAATGAAATTTATCTTCAATTGCTGGATGTATTGTCTTCTCATAAATAAAAGGGTTGTCCTTCCTTGCATTGTACTAAGCCTCATTATCTGCACTTGTAAATCGCTGAGATTGGGATGGGAGTTAAGGTGGATCAACTGCTAAGCGAGATAAACTGGCTCTAGATGGGCTGCTACAAGAAGAGCTGTCTCTTGCCATATATGTACCTAAAAATCAAAGAGAAGGCTTTCTTTAAGTGCAAATCATATCAAGAAGGCAATTAGGTACCAAACTCATGCATTATCTAGAGAAATTAGTAACTACAAAACTAATGCAAAAGTGAAGTTCATAATCAGCATTCAACCAATCTATTACAAAAATTTTAACAGTTAGTAGCCCAGCAAACAAATATGCATATCAGTACTAACCAAGGATAGCCCACATAAAGTGCATAAATAGTCAAATGGTAAAACATGTAGATGTCATTCATCCGTATCTGACCAAAGTTTAACAGGACCTTTATGACAAGCAAGTCAGATGCACATGGCAGTAGAGCATCAATACAACCGAAATAAGGGGTCCACAATAACAAGATGACAGTGACTTTACACCTTAGCAAGCAATTGCATTGTTCAAGGTAACCATGCACAAATAGCACTCAATAACCATTCTAAGGTACGTCAGAAACAAAGGATAGCCTTTAGCACATCTTGAGCATATGAGGTCGCTAAAAAAATTGCAGTCAAGCATGTAGCTGTAAGATCTAGAGAACATTCCAAAGGGACATAGACACAGATTTTGTTCAATTTCAGAGACAAGATGAAGTCTCATGCATATAAAGTCACTGCTTCACTCAAGAATTATGATCAACATAGCAAAGATAATATGATGAGCATAGATCAGACACTATCAGAGCCAAACATAGAAGGACAATGTCCAGGGAACTATATTTCCGCCAAGTGTTAGTTCTTATAAACCACACGCCATTAATGAAAGAAATCCTATATACAAAGCATAAGGTGTGGTTCAAGAATGATTCCATGCCTTCCATGTTGCACAATAGTCATTGTGTCAATAAAAAACCAAAGAGGAAAGTGAAACTACATATACCTTAAGTCAAAACTCAAAGATTTAGTGCTTAAACTCAAAACCCTTTGCCCCAAACATGAAAAATCAAAGAAAAATTCACCCTAGATGTTAAGATGGCCACAGCCAGGGTGAAGGGGATCAAAACCGAGAATTAATCAGTGGATCTTGAATAGGGCATGATTTAATCAGTGAAAAAGAGTGAAAATGGGTGAAAAGAGAGAGGGAAGGCCAAAAACTACTCTTAGGTGGTGGAGGAAGGTTTTTTGGTGAGAGAAATGGAAAAACCGATGAAGAAACTAAGAAGGAAGAATCTGGCTAGTTATTTAATGAGGCCACCCGGTGTCGGGTGGGTCCAATTTAATGGACCCGGCACCGGGTGAGCTACTTATTTTTTCTATTTACCCTAAAACACCCAGTGACGGATGGGTCCAAATTAATGGACCCAGTGCCAGGTTATGTTTGTCCCTTTTCACTTATTTTTTTCAGTAATGATTACTAATGCACCTTTTTGTGCTGAAAGAAGATCCCTCTAAAGAGCTACACTTCCCCACACACTTACCATTAAGCACTAGAATAAAAATTTAAGGATTGTTAGAAACTTCCCTAAATTGTTGTTGAACCTTTTCGTTTTGCTTGGAGAAGAGTTCCACACATGTAACTTAGAAAACAAAAATTAGTATGAAAGAAATTTAAATAAAAATAGAAAAATAAAATAAAGAAAGAAAGATTGGGTTGCCTGCCAACAAGTGCTAAATTTAACGTTTATAACTAGATGAAATTGTGGTAAGGATGTCAAACTTCATTCAGAGAAACTAATTGTGGTGCATCAACTGATTCCCCATTATAATATATCTTCAACCTCTAACCATTAACCACAAAGTGATTTCCATCAAGCCCTTGAACTTCCACAGCTCTTAAGAATGCACATCAGTAATTTCAAATGGTCCCGACCATCTAGATTTTAGTTTTCTTGGAAAAAATTTAAGGTGTGAATTGAACTTTATGTCCAACCTTAAATGCTATCTTTAAAATCCTTTTGTCATACCAAGCCTTGGTTCACTCCTTATAAATACGAGCATTCTCAAAAGATTCCTGTCTAATTTCATCCAGCTCAATCAATTAGAGTAGCCTTCTCTTACCTGCAGCTTTCAAGTCATAGTTAAGAGTACATATAACCTAATATGGATGATGCTCTAACTCTACAGGGAGGTGGCAAGACTTTTCATAAACCAATCTATAGGGAGACATTCCTAGAGGTGTTTTAAATGCAATCATAAATGCCCATAATGCATCATTTAATTTTTGTGACCAATCTTTCCTAGATGCATTAACAATCTTCTCTAGAATGCCTTTGAGCTCCCTATTAGAAACTTCAACTTGCCCACTAGTTTGAGGATGGCAAGTAGTGCTAATTTTAAGGTGACACCCATATTTCTTTAACAAGGATTTAAATTGATAATTCTGAAAATACACCCTATTATCACAAATGGAAGCTCAAAGGACACCAAATCTAGCAAACAACTGTTTCACAAACTTAACCACACTAGCAGCAGTATTATTAGATAGTGCAACTATTTCTACCCATTTAGTAACATAATCAACACCAACTAAAATGTACAAGTTACTATTAGAAGGAGGAAAGGGACCTATAAAGTCAAGCCCCCAAACATCAAAAGGCTCAACTTCCAGAATTCCAGTCTATGGCATCTCATGACACTTACTAATGGAACCTATCCTCTGGCATCTATCACATTTTGTCATAAAAGTTCGTGTATCCTTGAAAAGGGTAGGCCAATAAAATCCACTTTGCAACACCTTTGCAGCTGTCTTGTCAAGACCATGATGTCCACCATATAGAGAGAAATGGCAATGTTCTAAGATAGGAGTCATCTCCACCTCTAGTACACATCTTCTTATAATACCATCTGCACATCGCCTAAAAAGTAATGGATCATCCCAAAGATAATGTCTGACCTCTGCTAAAAATCTCTTCTGCTGATGAAAATTTAGATCCTCTGGAATAATGTCTATAACTAGGAAATTAGCTATATCAACAAATCAAAGGGAAAATAATGGATCCATTGCCCACTATTTTTCATTAGGAAACTCCTTCTTAATGGAAATGTCAGATTTAGGCACATGCTCTAGTCTAAACAAATGGTCAGCAACCAAGTTTTCATAGCCCTTTTTATCTTGAATTTCCCAGTCAAATTCTTGCAAAAGAAAAATCCATCTGATCAGACGAGGCTTCGCTTCTTTTTTCTGCATCAAATATCTAATAGCTGCATGATCAGTGTAAATAATGACTTTTGAAAGAGCAAGATAAGATCTAAATTTATCCAGAGCACATACCACAGCCAAAAATTCTTTTTCAGTGGTAGCATAATTGAGTCGTGTATCATCTAAGACCCTACCTGCATAATAAATCACATGCAACTTCTTATTTTTTTCTTTGTCCTAACACTGCTCTAATGGCATAATCACTAGCATCACACATCAATTCAAAAGGAATACTATAGTCAGGGGACACAACAATAGGAACAGAAATTAAAGCCTTTTTCAAATGATTGAAAGCATTCAAACAATTGTCATCAAAGATAAAAGGCATATCCTGGACAAGTAAATTTGTTAAAGGCATAGCAATTTTAGCAAAATCCTTAATAAAACACCTATAAAAGCCTGCATGTCCAAGGAAACTCCTAACAGCTTTTACCATTGTGGGAGAAGGTAAATTTTCTATAACTTCAACTTTAGCATAGTCTACCTCAATCCCTTTTGTAGAAATCTTGTGCCTCAAAACTATACCTTCAGTCACCATGAAGTTATATTTTTCCCAATTAAGCACTAAATTTTTCTCCTTGTATCGTTGCAAAACTCTTGCAAGATTAGACAAACAAATGTCATAAGAGTGACCAAACACAGAGAAATCATCCATAAAAATTTCAATTATATCCTCAACCATGCCAAAAAAAAATAGCCATCATGCACTATTGACAGGTAGCGAGTGCATCGCAAAGACCAAAAGGCATCCTCCTATAGGCAAAGGTGCCATAGGGACAAGTGAACGTGGTCTTTTCTTGATCTTCAAGGGCAATGGGGATCTGAAAGTATCTAGAATAGCCATCAAGGAAATAGTAATAATCATGCCCAGCCAATCTCTCGAGCATATTATCAACAAATGGTAAGGGGAAGTGGTCTTTGCGTGTCGCCTCATTTAATTTCCTATAATCAATACAAACACGCCAGCCAGTAACCATTCCTGTAAGAATAAGTTCATTCTTCTCATTTAGGACCACTGTTATGCTGCCCTTCTTTGGGACAACCTGCACAAGGCTAACTCAAGGACTGTTAGAAATTGAATAAATTATACCTACATCAATGAGCTTGAGAACCTTGGTGTACACAACTTCTTTCATGTTAGGATTCAATCGCTTTTGATTCTAAACTTTTGGTGTATAGTTTCCTCCATTAAAATCCTGTGCACACAAATTGAAGGGCTAATACTCTTTATGTTAGAGATGCTCCAGCCAATAGCAGTTCTATGCTCCCTTAGAATTCTCAATAATTTTTCTCCCTGCTCAAAATTCAAATTAGCAAAGACAATAATAGGAAAACTACCAGAATTACCCAAAATTGCATATTTCAAATGAGATGGAAGTTGTTTTAATTCAACTTGAGGAGGTGATTTTTCATAAGGTGGTAGAAGTGACTTCCCTTGTCCTAATTCCTCAAATTTTCTAAAATGTGATATACATATAAAACCTGAACCTTCTAATTTTATCACAGAATCAATAAAATTAATTTCTTCCACTTGTTCATTAAGGTTCAATGCAATGCATGCTTCTAGAGGATCTTTATATAAATGTTTAATAGCATGCTCTTCAACCAGCTTATCAATTATATCAAATACTAAAGTAAGAAGCTTCAGTTTCATGAAATTTCATAGCCCTTGAAAATTGAAATTCTTCATGCTTATTACCTACTCTAAGAATTAATTTTCTAGTGGGTACATCAATCAAAGCACCAGCAGTTAACAAAAATGGCCTTCCAAGAATTAAGGACACATTTAAATCGTTATCAGTATCCAATACTACAAAATCAGCAGAAATAATAAGATTATCGACTTTTACAAGCACATCCTCCATGATTCCCATTGGAAATCGTACTGATCTGTCAGCCAGTTGTGGGGTCATACTTATGGGCTTCAACTCTATAACCTCAAGTTTCTTACACAAAGAATAAGGCAATAAATTTATACCTACTCCAAGATCACATAAACAATGTTTAACAAGTTGAGAGCCAATAATACAAGGAATAGAGAAACTCCCTAGATCCTTTAGCTTTTGTGGCAACTTCTTTTGCAGGATGGCACTACATTCTTCATTCAAAGGTACTAAGGCATAATCTTCTAGACTCTACTTGTTAGATACTAGCTCCTTAAGAAATTTGACATAAGATGGTATATTCGCTAGTACTTCAACAAAGGTGATGTTGATTCGAAACTTCTTGAACATCTCCAAGAACTTCTTAAATTTGACATCCTGCATTTTCTTTTGAAGGCGTTGTGGAAAAGGAATAGGAGGAACATATGGTTTCACTTTAGGAGGTGTAGGATGCTCCTGAGTAACATCTTTGGAATTGAGTTCCTCATTGTCCTTCTCGTGTTCTCCCTTTTTTAAACTCTCCTCTTTTTCCTTTGAATTTCTTTCTTCTCTCACTGCTTCTTTTAACTCTTTTCCACTTCTTAGTGTGATTGCCATAGCTTCCTCTTTGGGGTTCATCTCTGTGCTGCTAGGAAACTATCCTGGATTCCTTTCAGCTACTAATTTAGCTAGGTGATTCATCTAAACTTCCCTATTTCAAATTGCAACTTCAGTGGTATTATTTGTAGCGACTTGGTTAGCCATAAATTGATCAAAATTTTTATTTACAGTTGCTTGGCTAACCATGAATTGATCCAATTTTTTTTAGTGGATGCTTAACCAGCTAAGATTTAGGAGAGCATCTCTTCTGAATACGGGGTCTTCCCTGTGGATGATGTAGGAAACTAAGGAATGCCTGAGTTTTATGTTGCTGAAATCCTGGTGGTGTTAATAGATTTTTACAAGAGAAGTTTGGATGATTTCATCACCCAAGATTATATGTATTTGAATATGGATCATTTTTCCTTTGCATTAGTTGTGGACGTTCTGCATTTGGACCCAAATAATTGATTTCTGCATTCCCTTCAATCATATGCACACATGTGTCAGTAGTATGGCCTGAACCTCCGCATGCAGAACATGACTCTTTAGAAAGATTAAGATTATTGCTCTATTGTTGGAAAAGAATATCCATATGTTGATTTAACTTCTCTAGCTATACAAACAAATCAAAGTGAGAGTTAACTTCATTGATAGGTACTCTCCTGCCTCGTGCTCCTTTTTGTCTAGTCTAAGTTGCCACTTGATCATAGATATTCATCATCTCTTCGGCAATCAAATTACTATCCCTTGCAGCAATGTCCACTAAGGACTGGGAGGTAAAGCACAGAGCATTATAGAACAGTTTAGCAAGCATCATATCTTGAAATCCATGGTGTGAACACTCATATAAGTAATCCTTGAATAGATCCCAAGCTTCATAGAACGGCTCACCCTCCAATTGTGCAAAGAGATATATTTTATCCCTCAAGTCTACAGTCCTCTAAGGAGAGTAAAACTTGGCAATGAATACATCGTAGATTGTAACACCCCTCATAACATTGTTTTGGCATTGTGTGCAGCACCGAAGGAAACAGGACGAAGGAAGGTTTAAGTAGAGTCTGAAAGAGCTCCACGCCACAGCAAGAAGCAGGGCTGCCACAGTAAGAGCGAGTCCAGTGGCATGTTTATGGCTGAATATGGTGGTGCCATGGTGAGCTATCCTAAAGCCACGGTGAGGATTGAGAATCTTGTTTAAATCGAAATCATTTCAAATGAATAGGAAAGAAAGAAACGGAGGAGAACCGAGGGAGCTCTACTAGGGGTCAAGATTTTCGGCATTTAGGAGTAATTTTCGAACATCAAGAGCTTGGATTCAACTTGGTAAATGTTCTCTACTCCTCCCTCTCCATTTTCTTCAGTTGAACTTGGGGTTTTTCAGTTATAAGTTCGGATCTTCAGTTTCAGCCAAAATCCACCAATTGAAATAGATAAAATAGGGTTAAGGAAGTGTGTTTTGGTGTTCTTGTTACTTGGGTGTGAGTTTTAAAGGGTGTATGCATGATTTGAGCTTAACCCTAGGTTATTTTTTGTTAAGGCTCCTTGAAATCCAAAATGTATGTGGTTGAGTAGTGTTTGAATGGTTCCTAGGAGGTTATTGATACATGAAAAGGGTGTTAGAACCCTAGGTTAAGCCTAAAGTGGTTGAATTATGGTTTTGGTTAAAGCTTGTGGAACTCATGTGAGCGTGGTATTAACAACCTAAGGTAACTGGATGTTTATTTATGTGATTATATGTAGATATATATATATATATGTATATATGCATATTCCTTTTCATACCACGATGTCGATTGTGTATGTGTATGGTTTTTCTATATATCGTGGCATGCATAGCTAGTTGATACATGATGATTGTATTTGTAGTGTATGTATAATGTGTAGCATCCTCATACCATTGCATGCTAGCATATTCATATGATGCTTGTGATGATAATGATATGTATATATGTGTGTAGAGGCATGTTGGTATGACATTTGCATCATCACCATATGATTGCATAGTGAGAGATTGATGATAAGGTGATGATATGATATGAGATGAGATGATGATATGATAAAGATCCTTATTGCTAAATCCTCTCCATGAGAGAGCCAGGCGGCAGAGGACAATATGATATGATAAAATATCTCTATTATTAAATCCTCTCCTTGGGAGAGCCAGGTAGCAGTGGATTTGGGATGCACCTTCCCTAAATCACTATTAATTCGTGATGGTCCAGAGAAAGGAGAGCCACGGTCCGAGCTCTAGTGTAACATTGGCTGGGTTACATTAGGGTAAGGTGAGCTTGGTGATGTCTCTGAATCAGTCTTCACCAACTATTGGAAAGAAATCATCTATTGAAATGTCATGTGATGATGACAGCTCATGGTTCTAACTGTGTATGAGGGAGAATATGCATGACATTCATTAGCATTGCATTGTATGACTATGTGGGTCAATATATATATTATATGTGGTTGTTCCCAGTTACTGAGACATTGTCTCACACTCCTCTCCCATGAACTAACCTTTCAGGTGATGGTTCTGGCACTAGTCCGGAGAAGACGCAGGAGTAGCTATATACCTGGAAATAGTCTATGTAGTACTTGTAATTTTGGATAATGTAACTTTTGCCAAGTAGGATAAAAGGTTTTGTAATGAATGTATGACATTGTAAGGATTGTTATAGATGGTTGTATATGTGGAAAAGTATGTTATGTGTTATGTATTATGAAAGTTGGAATTAGGCCTAATTGGTATGTTTTAGGGCTTATAGCCCGTTTTGTCACGTAGGGGTTCCAAGAGGTCAAATCTCCGAGGAGTGGTTCCTTTAGGGTGAAACATCCTTGAACAAGTTGGTTTAGGGATTTTGGACCTGTATGAATGGTCTCTGAGTGACCATTTGCTTTTTGTGGCAATTGGAGGTGGTTGATGGTGAGTTTTGGTCAAAGTAGCCAAAACGGTGTCAAAGGTCCAGAATCTCCATACGGAGTTGGATTTAGATAAAAGTGGTGTCTATGGATAGATTGGGACTAGATTAACTTGTAGGAGTTGAAATCAAATCAATTAGAGGTTGGAGCATAAAGTTATGCACATCGGAAGTTCACCCTAGAGTGTGGAAGTTGCCAATATAGAAAACCAGCAGGGGGCGCCGCAGCGCCAGGTTGCAGGCCATGGTGCCACGAGGTCCAGAAGTGATAGAGAAATAGGGAAAGGCTAGAGCTGTAGTGGTACTATAGCGGCCACGGCCCCAGCCCATTTTCTGGCTTTTTTGGGTTTGTTTCCTCTATTCTGAAGTTTCAGGAAGATGTTTTAAGATGTTTGAATTATGTTCGGTTGAATTTTAAAGTCTTTGGTCAAGTCTAGAGGTGTCTAGAGGTAGGGTGTTACATAGATCTTCCTCCATGACGTCAAGAAGTTTTCCGACAGATTAAGAATCCATCATCGAGTATTATCCTTCAGACAAAAGTTGAAGCATCTCATTTTAAGTTCCTTTGAAGTCAGACCATTTGGAGGAAGTTGATCAATCCAATTGTAAAAGTCCTTCAGGAAACCCAATGCTTCTTCGCCTATTCGACCATGAAAGTTTGGCAGTGAGTTTAAGTGAGTTGTCTTAAACTCATAGTTCTTTGCGTTGTCAGATAGCATGATACATGATGGACTGTCATACACTGCAGGCTAGTCTATATCCCTCTAAAATAGACAATTTGGATTTTGAACAATTGGATTTCTATGAGGGATTATTTGATCATCTTCAAGTGGATTATTGATGCCATCAAGATTTTCATTGTTCACACGACCGTTTTGAGCCATCTCTCTTCTTCTAGCCCGATTTTCCCTACAAGCACGTTCAATTTCAAAATTAATAGGAGTTAAATCAGAAGTACTATTGAGACTTTTGGATAGAAATAACATGGGAGAGAGAAAAAATAAAAATCCAAGTAAATCAACAAAAGAAAAGAAAGACTAAAATTAATAATTCAACAAATCTGTTAGCCTCCCCAACAACGGCGCCAAAAACTTGATTGGGATCCTACAAGTATACAGTATCGATTGTAATAATAGAAAATATCCTAGAGCATTCTAGTAGTCAAACCCAAGAGAAATTATTATTTATTCAATTAAGTAATTTCAGTCCATATAAACGATTTGTGAAACATTGAGCAAAGATTAAAATAAGAGAAAAACAATAATAAAAGCAATTATTTGAGTTTAATTTAATCACTGAGAGCGTTAGGGAATTGGGTTTTATCTTCAAGGGACAACTAAAGTTACTCTTAAATTGACTCTTTCTATAACTATAGTGACAGTTATTTCTAAATTATTCTAATTACCTTTCTGTCAATTTGTCTGTATTTACTTAGGTTTTAATTCACTCTTGTGCAACTAAAATTCCTAATTAAACCTTGAAGTTATAACTGAAGTCACCATCAACACCTAATTCTGTCTCTAGAATTGTTGTTTATGCCCATCTCTCTAGGTTTATGTTTGCTTTTCACCTCTCAGTCCATCAAACTTACCCACAAAATGAATTTCATGGTGGCCAATCACAAAATCCCTAATGAAGTACAAAAGAAAAAGATATAATTAAATAAAAATATATTAAAAGAATTCAATTGGAAACAAGAGTCATAATTCAGAGTAAACTCTAATCAATTTCAGTTAGACTATATCCCTATCCCTAGCTAGGGAGATTAGTTACGCATAAACATTGTTCTCAAAATCAAATTAAAAATAAATTCCCACATCATCAAAACAAAAACAAAAAAAAAAGAAGTAGTAGATGAAGAGCATGATTTAGCTTCACTACTCCTTCGATTCTCTCAGATCTACCTTCCCAATACTCCCTAAAAGCTTCAAAGAATTCAAAGTAGTTCTTCTAGGGCTCAAAAAATTGATTGTCCATCCTTTTTTTCCATTCTAAAAATTCTTATTTATATCCTCCGTACGACCCTCATGGAAAATATTCAACTACCAGCTTAAAAGACTTCACCCAACGCCGTATCAATCTTCTTTTTCTTCGGCCAGCTCCGAGTGGAATCTATATTTCCTAGATCCGTGAAAATTGAATGTTCACGCCTCCTCACCCAGCCACGAGTGAGGATGCTAATTGGGGACCGGATTATGCATTCTTTTCTTCCTCTTTCACTCTAAAATCCTCACATTTCCTCAAAATTTTCCCGAAATACAAATATATCTTAAATTATATAGAATCATGCAAAATTTATATCGAAACTCAATATTTTTTAAGGAAAACAACATTAAATGTGGATATTTTATAGGTATAAAATAGACACACCATCACTAATTTCCTTTTATATGTTTAAAATTTTAAAAATGATTAAGTAAAATTTAATTTAATTTTTTTAGAAAAGAATACAATTTTACAAGGACTTATAAAAAAATCTTATATTTTCAAGGATTGTAAGTACAATTTCTATAAATTAATTAGAAAAAGACTCGAGGCTCGGACCAGCATAAATGTCAGTATCTTTGTTTTTTTAGGCTGATTAATAAAGATAAACGAAGACTTCTTTTTTTTGTTTGTCATCACATGAAGTATCCACGCTAAAACTAATCCTTTTTTGAGTATAGAGGGTGAAAAGTAAAACCCTCTTAATAATGTTTGTTCGATACAAATGAGTTAAAAATTAAACTCTTAACAACTTATTTAAGGGAAAAAAATCCCCTATTGCTTATGCTACACAAAATTAGTTCTAAGAATTGAATTTAAATTGTATATCCTTGCTTCTTATCCATTTATTTCATTTTAAAAGTGGAGTCTAAGACATTGGCGTAAAAAAGGTGGACTGAAGATTTAGTGTTTAAAAATTAAACTTCATTAACTTTTATACAATTTTAACAAAAGCTTTTTTTTAAAATAAAAAATCATCTAACAGTGACAACCTGCATCATGTTATGTAAAAAAATTCTCAGATACACCGGATGTATTAGATCACTCATATATATTATTTAACATGATATTTAAAAATTACATTAGTAAATGTATCACTTTTTTTTTTATTTAAAGGATCCGATATACTAAGTTTCCATCATTTGACTAAATTCCCAAAGAACTCAAAACTAATGGTTAAGAAGGCACTGCCCTTATCAGTTGAATAAACGTGCACTTAGTGGTAATTGAATGTATCACTTTATTACATGTTATAATCATATTTCACAAACAGAGTGTTGTATACTAAATTTTACATTTTAATACTCACAACAATATTATCACATAAAAGAAATTTTAAATGAAGTTTATGAATTAACTATATTTCATTTTATTAATTTATTAATTAGTGTATAAATGATCTACTAGATCAATATAGGTGAAAAATTCTCTAAATCATTATATGAATAACTGACATGTAAAAAATAAATGAAAAAGTGAGGTAATTTTTTTTAAATTATATATAACACATAAAATAAGCAAAATGCTTGAAAAAAAAAATCAGTATGGTCACAAGTCATATTAAAAAAATTGTTGACCCTAAAGTCTACATTTTAATTATTTTTTAATAACAGTGGTAAGTCCACTTTTTTAATTGGGCAAACTTTTTGGATCAATTGAATGTCTCAATTTTTAATAAATTTATATCTTGGAGTGTAACTCGATCCACGAAATGTGTACAGTTAAAGTCATTACAGTGTTGTTGGCAAAAAAACAAAGGAAAGAAAGAATATGCATTTCATGTTGGAAATTTGATAACGGAAGCCGGATTAATTAATTTGAATCATTTTCTTTTTTTAAATAATAAAATTTATATAAAAAAAAAAGTAGTAAAAGGATTTTAAAGAATTCTGATACCCTCATAAAAGGAAAAATTGTTTAGTCCCAATCCTTAATAGTTGCGGATTGTAGTAAGATATTAATGAGATCAAATAAAAAGAGTGAATTTAACCCAAAAAAAATTAAAAACTTATAATATTAGAACAAAATTTCAAAAGACTAAGATGTCTCCGGTATTCATTAAATAAGATTTTGAATTTAAATTTTGTAAATAGAAAAAAATATCAAGCGAATATATTTTTGTTTAGAATTCAATAACCCAAATTAGTTAATAATATTAGATATTAGATAATAGTATAAATAAACAAAAAAAAAAAGCTTTCCAGCACTAGAATAGTAGAACCTCATTTTCTAACTGTAGTGTACACTAATTCATATTAGGGCATTATTGGATTTTAAATCGATAGTTCTCCTAGTATAAATTTTTCATATACAAATTGCAAAGCTCAAACTCAAGCTTATTTTGAAGAATATTAAGTCTCTTTCTAATAAAACTCCAAGTGGTGACTTTATTTAATTAGTGTATACATGATATAATTCAAATAAGAATTCCCAAAATTTAAGTAGTACATAACATTTTTAAAAAAAAATAAATAAATGACAAATAATAAATGATTTTTTCTATTTTTTTAATTATAAAAAGCACGTAAAATAAGCATGAGGTGATCAACTAAATTTTAGTATGTTAATATAATGTGACCACTTAGCATACACTGAGATGTTTGGTAGATAATTAAGGTGCGATCCATATTCATTCTTAATCGTTGGATCACATTATTACAATACATTATTGACCTAAAGTCTTCATTTTAATTCTTTTTTAATTACAATAATAAGTCTTCATTTTATTTTTGTTTTTGGGGCCAAATTTCTTAATATCTCATTTTAAATAGGGCAAGTGTTTGTGTTAGTTGTTTGTTTCGATTTTTAATAGATTTGTAATTTGTAATGCAATTTGGAATTCGGAAATTTGCAACGTGATATATAAAATGTTCTGTTGAATTTGTTTCAGATGGCTTTGTCTTTAAGAAAAAAATACTTTTAGTGCTATAAATTTGACGAGCATAATTAGATAGTCACATCAATCAATTCAAAACTTCGTTCTTTTTTAATGTTTTGGTTGAAGTGTTTTTTTTTAATTGTAAAGTCTTTTGTTTCAAGTTTTAATATATATTTATTCTCATTTCATTTACTATTAAATATTTACTCTCGCAAATAGCAATATAACAATCGATAGTAAGTGAAAATTTAGGTTTTTAAAATTAAATCGTTCATAATCGATGGAGATACTAGCTTATGTATAATTTATTAATCCAATCATAATCAAATCAGTCATAATTATATATATATAGACACATATGTATCATAATAAATATAGAAGCTAAAATAAAAAAGCAGCAGTGATCATTTAGTAATTGTAGTAAATAAAATCAAATATATTTTGTAAATTATAAATAATTAGGTTTTAACGCATGCATCTTAAAACAATAGTTACCAATAAACTTATATTTTTTTTTATAGTTATAAATTACAATTGTAAATTCAATTCAAAATGCACAAATTCTATGTCATTGTACACAGAACCCCACTTCAATTTTAAACAAACAAATCGTATTGGTTATATGAGACAAATGAAGCTTTGTCATTACGTGACGTTAGCTGATCAAATAATCACATAACCATAAATAAATTGTTTTTTTTTTGTCTGCCAGAATAAAAAAATGGTGATTTGGATTGACACACTAGTTTTGCAGCTTGTATTTTTATTTCTTTGAAATATAATAAAGAAATGTATCACACTAAATTATTATTTTTGTTAACACACCACACCAAATAGCACTTTGGCCTCCACCAGGTAGCTTTTGGTTTTTTTATTGTTTAAAAATTATTTACTATACCATCACTGTTTTTGGTTTAACTAATTCAAATCAAACTATGAGTGATCAGCAAGCTTAAGTCTTTAAAATTCCAATGCTAGTAGACCCAGGCCCTTTAAAACTCCCATCAATAGCTCCCACATGAGGGGGACTTTGGTGATAAAAATAAGATATTAAAGTTAAGTCTTATGAATAAAAAAACCGTATACATATTAGGAAATTGCACAAGTTACCACCATTTGAGACTCAATAATACTTGAATTAAATTAATATTGGTAGTATTGTATATTAGATGATAGAAAGAAAATCAATTTTTAGTTAGATTTCTTTAAAAAATATTTCAAGGCTAGGAAAATGTATGTTTCAAGCAAGTGAGGGTTAAGATAAATTTGGTTAATTAGATGATTTCAAAAGTTATATTGAATCCATTGAATTGAATTGGATAATAAGGAGAATTCTAGTTAGGGACTAATAAAGTTAATTAATTATAAAAATAGTTTTGATTAATAAAAAGTGTTAAAATCTAAAATACTGAAAGTAAAACTGAGAGAATGCGTAATAATAGGATATATTTTGTAGTAAATTTATTATTTTGGTCTTCAAACATAATTCCCCCTAATAAAATTGTACAATAGGATTAGATATTGAACTAATCCTAAAAATTATCAAAACACAATTATCCCTTTTTGTGATAATTGGGTTTTAGAACAAGAAAATAAAAATATTTGGTTTTTGGAATTAAAATTAATTTTTTTATGAAAATCGAATTTTTTGAACCTGGAATCATTTTTTTCATAAAAAATCAATTTGACATCAAAAACCAAGTATCTCATTTTTTGTCCCAAAACTCAATTATCCTTTTTTTAGTCGTTAGGAATTATTATATGATTTTTATCAATAAATAAATAGAGAGACTCAATCTAGCAAGCATAAATTTTTTTTTAGCTTGATTAGATCAGACTTAACTTCAAATTATATCAAAATCCGATCTTACTCTTATTTATATGAACGCATTCACTTTCACGTCTGTGTCATTGTTGTATCAATTAAAGAATCCTAAGTCATTTTAAACTAAGTCTTCATTTTATTTTTTTTTTATTCACAACAGTAAGTTGTCGACATTTTGAATTGGACAAGCTTGTTTGGATGAGATGTACTAAGTCTTTATATACATATAGATATACATATACACATATATATATATATATGTAGGAATATTCATTGTCGACAATAAGAACTAGTCCCTATTTATATTAGGTACTAGTATAAATAGTGGTGGAGCCAAGATCCTGAACTAGTCGAGCAACATAATTTTAAACAAAAATTTAAAAATTGACAATTATCTTATATTTTGCAATTAATTATATATTTTCTAATTATTTTTACTTGATTTAATATTTTAAAATTTTTGAATAATCAACCCATTATTGGGTTAAAAACATTTCATTCAATATATGTCACTGAACAACCATTCATTCATGTATCTTCCATTTGATTCAGCAGCCAATTTTTCATAATCTCCATGCATATATTGATCATAGGATGATTTGTTAAAATTTTAAATGTTCTAAATTAATTTGTATTTGTTGTTGTTAAAGATTTGATCCACAATATTTTGATGAAGAATGTTGCTTATTAGATGGCAATTTTATCTTCAATTTTTTCTTATTTTCTTTCAAAATTTAGAAAATTTCCAATTAATTAAAAATATCAGAGAATATCTCCAAAAGAAAGTACAAAATTATTTATACGTGAAAAAAATCAAAGAATATATCTCATTTTCCCAATAAATTTGTCCAAAAAATATAAAAATAGATTTTTCTTTTTTATTCTTTTTTAAGATGTATAAATTGATTTTTTTACACCAAAGATATCCTCAACGCTTACAACCGAAGACTATTCCCTTCGAGATATTCTAACCATATATCATTCTAACTAATCATCACAAATTCAAATACAAAAACTATTAAAACTATCAAAATTGTAGTGGATTAATAGTTTGTGGGGCAGTGGGGGCGAACTATTAAAACTTACAATGTAGAAACATAAATATTAAAATAAGGGCAAATGACACTTTAAGTCCAAAATTTTTAATTAATACTATTTTATGATCAAAATATTTCAAAATGACTGAAAGGAACCATGATCTCAAATTGATCAAAATTTTAAATAAAAAATGACCTAAATACTTTTGTTAAAAAGTTTTACATTTAATATCCGCATTTTACTACCATCTTCCACGATTTGACACTGAACTTCCACAGTTTTACACTAAATATATTATCATAATGAAAGAATTCAATTGAAGAAGCTTAATGCAAAATCAGGGAAATTAAGTGTCAAATCGTGGGATATGAGTAGTAAAAAATAAATGTTAACTGTAAAATTCTGAGACTGATCAATTAAATTATTTGGTAATCATAATGTGTCCAGTATAAAATTAGGATTTTCCAGTGTCAAATTATGAAATATAATTAGTAAAATACAGAAATTGAGTATAAAAATCTGAAAGTTGAATTCTGTAGTGTGTCCAATATAAAATTGGGAAAGTTCGGTGTTAAATTGTGGAAAATGAGTAGTAAAAAAAAAAATATTGAGTATAAAACTTTTTAATAAGGACATTTAGGTTATTTCCTATTTAAAATTTTGATTAATTTAAGACTATAATCCCTTTCTATCATTTAGAATATTTTAGTTCTAAAATGGTATTGATTAAAAGTTTTAGTCTTAAAATATCATTTTCCCTTATAATAAATCCAAAAGCTAAAATCAAAAAGTATATCTTTCTTGCATATCTAACTTAGAAACTCTAAATTTTACAATTTGCATATCTTTCTTTTCTTTTTCTTCTTTTTTTTCTTTTATCTTTGTGTCTTTCTTTACTCTTTCTCCCCACCTAAACATTATTTATATTTATATAATTAGATTATATTCAAGTATTATTGGGTCTAAATAAAGTAACTCTCCCAAAGGGATTTTTTTTATTCATAAGACTTAAATTTAAAATCTTACTTAAAAATATTAAATCTCTTATTATTCAACCCAACCACCATTGCTCCATCAATACTTCAAAATGTCTCTTCAAATAAATTTAACAAAAATTGATGATTTCTTCTTACATGTGCAAATTTAACATGCATATCCTTTTTTTTTCTTTTTATCTCTCTCTATCTTCTTTTTATTTTTTCGCTTCTCTCACCACTTAAAGAGTATATAATGTAATTAAACTTCGACATATATTATCACCTGATCTATATTAGAATTTATATATAATTAAAAAAAAGAATGAAGAAATTTACTGCTATATTTTCGTTTAGCCTCAACAACAAAACAAAGACAACCAAACATGTGTTTTTTTTCTATCATTTGGTTCTCGCACACAAACACACACACCATATTTGATCTTTGTAGTGCCAAAATTGCTTAAAGTCGTATGCGATGAATTAGCATTTGCTTAAACAGACAAGTTATTATATTCATAAACGACCACATATTCTTTGCGTTGTTCACAATCTTTTGATATTCCCCTTTCTTTTTATCTTTAGAATATAATTTATCCTTCGGTCTCAAGGAGTCTTACACACGAATACACACAGACATGCCATCCTTTGAAAAAACAAAAGTTCCAACTTCAAAAGGAAACCTGATATATATATATATATATATATATACCAATCCACCAGGAAGCTAACTGAGCAGCTAAAGTGGTACTTATTATTCGAAGTGTAAACTCTTGGTCTTGCCCCACCTGGAGACCTATAATCACCTCTAAACAGAGCGAGACATTATAGTTCACATCATTTGCTTCGAAACCTGCAGATTTCATCGGGTGAAAATCACAAAGATGTCAACATCGAAGCATTTGCTGAAACCATTAGCTCTAACAGATACCCAGATCTTGGATCTGGTTTCCAAGCTCCACGACGTTAACAAAACTTGTGAACCTTTCAATGTGGAAGCTCTTTTCAGCGTTGTATCAGCCATTATGAATCGCTCAGATGGTGATGCTGATGCTGATGCTGATGCTGATGCTGATGCTGATGCTGATACAAGCATGAAGGTAGTGATTAACCTTCATGATCTGATCTCTCTTTCCCAAGGGAGAATAATAGATTTATTGGACTAGCTAGGAACATTTCGTAGATGATGATCTCTACAATTTATTTATGGATCTTTAACTTTATTGTTTATATAGATTGATGAAGATTATTGCAAGGCTATTCCAAGCAATTTCAAGCCTCCGACGCATATACTCAAGCCTATTTCTTGTCAGGTCAGTATTTTATTGCATATTTTTAAGGGAGACTCCTCTAAGCCTCTCATAAATTAAATTAAAATACTAATAATGTGTTATACCATACGCCTTAATTGGAGCTGTTTGAACATAGCAGATCAGGTTGTTTCTTCATGGATGAATTTCTCCATCCTGTATTAATCGGTTTGCATAAGTAATATTATAATAGTATGTGGAGAGGATCAGACTTTATTTTCCATATATTTTTTATCAGTTATTTCTAGTGAGGCCTAGACAATGAGTTGGATAGATATTTTTTTTGGAGCACCAATGACTTGGATAGATTGATCACTTGTAACTAACATTCTTTGAATTTATATTATGTTTTAAGTGGCGAAGTTTTAAAAAATGACAAGTATTTCGAACTACATCATGCTAGGAGTAAAAGAATATGGCTATGACTTGTGAAAAAAGAAAATAATTGTTTATTCATAGGCAACAATTTTTCATGAAAATTCAAGGCTAATAGATAGAGAACCAAAGAAGAAGAAAAAAGCCTTTTATAATGGAATTAAGGAAGACAAAATCCATTTATATTAAAGGTGTAAAGAAAAAGCAACTTGAAATTTTCTTCTGAAGGTTGTACGTTGTGTTCTCTTTTTCGGCTTTTTGTGTTTGGTGAGTTTACATTGTGTTCTTATTAATTAGAAACATTGTTAGCTACGAAAATGGTGGTCCAGCCCATTAGCCCGGCCTATGAATCCGTATAAAGAAAATTGAATTGGCTTACATTTTTCTCTAACCCCAATAACAAAAAAGACTTCCTTTGGAACATATAAATGCATTGCACTAAACCAATTCTGTGGACTGAGATTTTAGTTTTGTTTTTTGAATGTTACTTTTTGTGCTTGGACTATCCAAACCAAAACAAGTTTGATATTTGTTTGGCCCAAAAATGATCAAAGCAAGTTTGGATTATGTTTAACTAATCTTTATTTTGTATCAATTTTTGGCAAAAGTCCATCACATGTTGGGACTATTTTTGGCTAACGGCTTTGTTTTCTTTGCAGAATAGATCCTCTACAAAGTTTTTTTTTTGGTCCTTATCTCACTTTATATAGAGCGTGTGTGTTATTTTAATTTTAAATTTAAATCATAATATAAGGTTTTTGAGAGATGACCTTAAGAGGTATTCACAATGACATATAATACAAGTCTCCCTTTAAGGAGCCTGGATTTGAGTTCCTCTTTCAGCACTAACACACTAAACACTTCTTTTAGTTTTATAGGAATATTGGTCAAGACTAAAATTAATATTTTTATTTTCATAAGAATGCAATGTAAAATGAAAATACCTTTAACTGATAATTTGTGAAAAAAAAATGTTTTTAATTTAACAACTAAAAATATAAAGTGTAAAATTTGAATTGTCGAAATTAAATATAAATGATAAAATTTCATTAAGATTCTATTTGGATGAAGAGAAAATAATAAGAGAAAAAAAATTATAGGAAAAAACAATAAGGAATCTAGACATTCGAAATACCGAAATGTCTAAATTCTTCCTTATTTTTCTCCAAATCTTCTCTTCTAATTTTCTTCAACCTTTATTTTTCTCCCTTTGTCCACACAGCAAGAGTTGTTTTACTGAGTAATGTTTCTAACCTTTTATGTTAATTATGGAAAAAAGATGATCCAGACTGCTCACGATGAGAACCATTCGTACGCACATGAAAGAACAATGTCAATCCTGGAACAGTTAAAACCCTATTCATGGGAATCCAAAGCAGTGATCGTCCTTGCAGCATTCTCTCTGGAACATGGGAATTTCTGGCATCTTTCTCAGGTTCCCAGAGAAGACAACCTGGGCAGATCACTAGCACTGTTGAATCATGTTCATGAGTTCGAGAAAAACAGAAGAGCCACTTTGGACTACAACCTCGTAGTGTACAAGGCTTTTGAAACCGTCAAGAGAATCGTGGAGTTGCAGAGGTTGTTGAAGGAAGGGTACGAGGAGAAGGATGTGCCGTCTTTGACAGAAGCCACGCATGAGGTCCCTGTCTCTGTTTATTGGGTTATCCTCACCATTGTTGCTTGTGCTCTTCATGTCAAGTTCCTCTTGGGTCATCGGTAAGTTCTTATATATCCCCATAAATTTTATTTTCTTGCCATCTATCAAAAGTGAAAGTTTTAATATATCAAGCTTGCTGGATCTTCTAATTTCTATATTCACCTAATAATCATCCAGAGAGAGACACAAAATAATTTCTATATCTATGAATTATTTTAAAAGTTAAATATAATATTAATTACCTTTTTTAATTTATTCATTTATTAAAAACATATTAAAAAATTTAAAAGAAACTATGACATATTAATTATATTTCTTAATTTATATAGAAAAACTTTAAACTACATATAAAAAGAAATGGAGAGTGTATAAAGCTTGAGGTTGATTTTAAAATTTTTATAGTTATGTATAACTTGCACATGATCTAAACATCAAGTTAGTTTAAAGAATATTTATTGTGTATATTACAATTACAAGTTACAATGACAAATAATATAAAAACATGAAAATTTTTATGTCTATCATGCTCAACTTTTTTTAATGCTTTTCTTAGTACTTAAAATTGATTAACATGTGTGTATTCCGAATTCTTAGTCATTACGCGTTTTATCTCACGCAGAATATCTGTACTCCAAATTACATTTGTTTTAGTAAAAATTCAAAGTCAAATTACATTAATTTCTGGAATGTAAATTGAAATGGTACCATGATTAACAACTTTTATGGTCAAACTTCTAAAAGCATGTTCATAATTCATACAATGACTTTAACTAACTTCTTAAGAAAATTAGTTCAAATTAGTTAACATCATAAAATTTCTTAAAAGTTAACTTTTTAAATATTTCTTTTATTCTCTATTATAAGTCATATTTTAGAACAATTTAAATATGTAAAATATAATTCACTTTATGGATATTAAATATTTATTTATAGGTTTATCCCTCATTAAATAATCATGATGGGGAAAGATTAAAAAAGAGATAATTATTAAGATGGGTATAATTTAATAAGGATAATGGTGAAAAATTATGGTAAATTTTGTAAAGTTCAAAAATTTTAACTACTTTTCTTAAAATATGTAAAATGATTAAAAATGACTTATAATAGAAAATACAGGGAGTATACCGTTATATTAATACTTCATTAAATTTTTAAAAGTCACTAATTAAAAAGTATTTATGTTAAACGTCAATTTGGAAAGTATTCATTGATACTTAACTTTTAAAATACCTTATATAAAAGAACAAATTTTTCTTCAAACTCATAAATAGGATTGAAGGGAGCAATAATTAATTAATTCATAAAGCAGGATTAAACCACAATGTTACAAACTTTTCAAGTTGATCAATTTTGTTTCTTTCTGTCATCACAACTTATACACAACTGCACTCTCTTTCTTTCTTTTTTTCTTTTTTCTTTTTAATTCAGGGAGGCCAAATATGATTTATCCAATATTAGCAGCAAGATATTCGCCATTCTCAGCAAATTAAAGGCGCTTCTGGGAATGATAAGAAAAGAGATAGGTTATATTCTTATCACCATTAAATTCAATTTATGTTATTTATCCTGCAACTACGATTTCAAAATCCGTGACAAAATTATGTTCTAATTGCAATTTTGAAAACCATAATCATGATAGTAATAGATCAAAATTAGGATTATAGAGACTTTATCATAGTTTAAAGTATTAACAGTCAAGATGTCTTAGGATTTGGATTTAGTGCCATCCTTTGATTTTTAGTCTATTGAAGATCTCCCATCGTCTGTTTTCATTCTTTATTACACTAAGGGGGTGTTTGGTTTGCTTTTTTACAAATCAAATTGTACTTTCTAACCATTATTTTCTCTTTTTTCATCCAAACAGCTTTTCAATAAACTTCTTTACTTTTATTCAAACTTCATTTTTGTAAACTGTGGTTATCCTAAAAGTATTTTTACAAAAAGGCCAACCAAACGGGCACTTAAGTCATTTAACTCACACTTCAATGACATAATTTCACTTAGTATAGTAAATGATGGGCCAAATGACGGATAAAAAACAGACATTCTAAATATTTTTTATGGAATTGATCACGAAAACTCATATATTATATTTAATTCATACATTATTTTTTGTCGTATTTAAAATAACTGTGCGGTTTTACTAATTGTGTTTATGACATTTGTGTTAAGCTTGGCTTAAGTATGATGCTTAATTTATATTTGTGAGAATGATAAAAAGCTCCAATATATATACATTTACATATACTTACATATATACACACACATATTTTTATTTTTTATTATTGTGTTTTAATTTGTGTTACTGCAGCCCAGAGAGACGATAATTTGGGGGACGTTGGGAGCCCTGAAAGTTCAGGACATGTAGAAATTTCATTTGAAGATTTTGATTGATATTTCCCAATGAAACACAGAATCCCAACTCCGGCACAAGGGCTTCAATATTATAATATTTACAAGGTTTAAACAATTTTAATTCTGCCATGACTAGATGAAAAGGTTTCCTTGTAAGTTTTGATCATAGCCTTTGAAGACTTTTTATATTTAGAATAAACATAAAATTAAAATGGTTTGAATCTTTCAATTAAATAAATGATCAAATTATATACATTAATTCGTGGCATATGAAATCATAATTAAGTATGAGTTACATTATTTATGATTTATGAATAGTGTGTCTTATTATAAATATTCATATAAATGTCAATATGATATTGATATCGATATCAATATCAATATACTAATAGTGGCCCAAAAAAATATCAATATACTAATTGTTGAAATCATTCACTTCTTTCCTCAATGCAAATTTAAAGCAATGCATTAAAAAAAAGTAAGGTTAGGCCAAATTTATCAACACAAGTCCACACGTTTCTAAATTTCAGCTCAATTAATAAGTTTCTTTAGTTAGGTCTAAAAATATTAAACATATTGGGTAAGCTGTGCCAATATCATATAACCCAACTCAACTATTATAGGGACATATTTAAAAATTTTAATGTTTTCAAGGGAAAATGTAAGTTCATTAAGTTAATATAATTTAACACATGTCGGCATGAGTGATAAATGCTTTCATCCCATAAGCAACTTTTGTATATATAACAAATCTAGTTAGAAAAAATTTATCTTTTACCCTCCATATCACAATGAAAATTAGTTCTTGCTACCAGCACTAGATAATTCTAGTCAAATCTAAAAAAATAAATTAACCTTTTACCCTCAATATCATCATGGAAATTAGTTTTTATCACCAGTAAAGGACAATCCTAGTCAAATCTAAAAAAAGAATATAATATAGTCAAATCTAAAAAAAAAACTAAAATATCTTGATAAAGACTAGGAGCATGTTTGATTCATTTTTTCAAAACAATTTTTTTGTTTTTAAACCATGTCTGTTTTTTATAAAATATTTCAAAAAATTAAAAAAATAAAATAATAGAAAACTCATCTTTAAAGTGTTCTGTATTTTTTGTTTAGGAAAATATAAAAAAGGTAAAAAATACCCACCTCATTAATGGTAAAGTTATAAAGTTTGAGTAACCCATTTAATATTAACTAGTTATAATTTTAGAAATAATTATTTAAATAATTTTTTTTATTTTTTTATTTCTAAAATTTATTTTAAAAAAAATTCTACAAAATTATTTTAAAAACATAAAAATAAGAAACACATTCAAATTCAAACAAGCCCTAATTCTCGATGCTGACAAGGGAAACACTGCTAGTCCATGATTAAAAAAATATTTATTTCGATCAGCAATGGATACTCCCTGTCCACAAATTAGAAAAAAAAAACCATTTGTCCATCTCTCACAAGTGCTTAGTTACCAAGTCTTTTATCATTTTTCTCGTCCTAATATACTTTATACAAATACCTAAATATGTTTTTTTATGCATTTTACAGACTCTTGAAAAACAAACTATATATACTTTTCGTAATTTGTTATAAATTTTATATTTTATATTAATAAATTTTTTTGCCTAAAATAAAAAATTTGATAAAGGAAAATCATGACATATAGGTTTAAGTAGATTTTAACATATAAATTTACACAATGATTTATATAATCTAAAACAAATAGTAAACTTATAATATATTGTATTAACTCATACAACCACATTTTATATGATTTTTCACACTAATACAAATAAGTTATTCGATGTGGGGTTTGTTTTCTTTCTTTACATACATTTTTTTTTCCTGAATCTCTATCATACATATATATTTATATAATTAATCTAAGAGTGTTAAAAATAGGAACTAGAGTTGAATTCAAAGTAATAATATGATAAATATAAGTATAAAAATATTTAAAGATTATAAATTAACATACGGCTATTTTAAACAAAAATTAAAACTATCTATTTGGGCACAACAATACTCTAATTTAACTTACTCGATACCAAGTAATTATATAAAAATATTTTAATAATGATCATAAATAATTTTTAAAATTACTATTTATTTTTTAAAAAATTATAGCTATTCCTTCCAAAGTTATTTGGATATTATCAGAAAACTGTAGTAAATTTAAAACACTGTCATAGTAGTCATATATATTAATTAAATAATATTAATTTAATTTTATAATTTTGGGAAAAAATAATTTTAAAATTCTCTAATTATAATTACAAATTTGGTCATCACACGTCATTCACTAAAAAACAAACCCAAAAAAGAAAACGAAAAATGACACTTTCATATGGAAACTTTTAATTAATATTATTTTAGGATCAAAATATTCTAAAATGACATAAAAGGACCATAGTCTCATATTGATCAAAATTTTAAATAAGAAATAAGTTAAATATCCTTATTAAAAAGTTTTACACTCAACATCCATATTTTATTACTCGTCTTCCGATTTGACACTGAACTTTTTCAATTTTATACTGAACATATTATCATAATAAAAGAATTTAATTGAAGAAGTTTAGTGTAAAATCAGGAAAATTGAATGTCAAATCGTGAAATATGAGTAGTAAAAAATAGATGTTATGTAAAATTTTGAGATTGATCAGTTGAATTCTTTAGTGATCATAATATGTCTAATGTAAAATTGGGATTCTTTAATGTCAAATCATGAAACATGAGTAGTAAAATATAGAAATTAAATGTAAAATTCTAAATTAAATTTTTTAATATGTTTAATGTAAAATTAGAAAAGTCCAATATTAAATGATGAAAGATTGATAGTAAGAAGTAAATATTGAATGTGAAAAATTTTTTAAGAAGCGCATTTAATATTAATTAAAAATTTTGCCCTAAAATGTCATTTTATAAAAGAAATGGGTAAGAGAGGTAAACGTTGCTCCGAAACTTCGTTCCCTACCCGGTGAGGTTGCGGCAGTTGTAGTGTTCGTCGACTCCAACGCACAGTCTCCGTTGACGAGTCCCAAAGAACCCTTCTTTTCCCCCAATCCCCATCTTCCCTAATCCTCACAAGTCTCCTTCTTCTTCACTCAAACCCTATTTCTCACCCAATCAAGATCAAAGTTTCACTTAGCCCCAATGTCCACCACCACTGAATTGTTCTCCACCTTCAAAGAAACCAGCCAATCGGTCATGGCTTCCCGTCGTCCGTGGCGTCAGCTCCTCGACCTTTCCGCCTTGAGCTTGCCTTCCTCAATCTCCGACGCCACCACTCGCATAGCCCAGAATGTTTCTCATTTTTTCTCCAACTATACCCTCATCGTTCTTATCATTATCTTCCTCAGCCTCATCTACCACCCTTTCTCGATGATCGTCTTCTTGATTATTTTCGCGGGATGGTACTTCCTCTACTTCTCGCGCGACGAGCCTGTCAGTATTTTCAATTGGGTAGTGTTGGACGATCGTGCCGTAGTGGTAGGGCTTGGTATAATCACGGTGGTGGCTTTGATTTTGACCCATGTGTGGCTTAATGTATTGGCGTCGATAGCGATTGGGATTGTCGTGGTCTGTTTACACGCGGCTTTTAGAGGTACTGAAGATCTTGTTATGGATGACCAGGAATCCCCATATGGTCCTATGCTTTCTGGGGGTACAGCAGGACCTTATGCCCCTGTATGATTGAGTTTCTTTAATGTTTATTGATCAAAGAAGTGGGAGGTATAGTCTTTTGTTGCCTTTTATTTTTCAGTCATTGTTCTGTAAAGTCACAAGATGGTCAATCAGATAAGGATTCCAGTTCTTCAAGTGTAGATTGACAATATTCTAATTAGCTGATTGAAATAGATTCGGTTCCTTCCATCATTTCCTGTTCTTTGTGTCTTGTCATTTTTTTATAGGTGGACGTATTAGTGTAAGTGAATGTGTAAATTGCGCCTTTATGACTACATCTTGTGATTGAAAATCCATTAGTGGGATTGTTGGGATTTGGAAAGCTCTTTAAATGTGATAGTCTAGTTTGGTAAGTGCATTATTTCCTGAGTCTCTCTTTGATCTCTGATCATCACTGGCTTTTTATTTGTTAACTTTAGCATATTATTGGTTGATATCTTCAGAGGAGGATGATTACTGTATTCCTTTGTTAAGCACATCTATGTTGCAGACCGAGAGTCCTGTATCTGTGATATTTAGTTTTAAGTTTTAGTGTTGCAATATTTCTTGCACCACTCTTATGATTAAATATCATGATTATAATTATGTAATTTGTTTATTCAGTTTAATCTATATAATCAAAGTATCTAACTTTGACCTATACATTAAATTGAAGAACGCAAGACAAAGATATGGCTCAGTTCACTTCCACATTCATTATTTGGCATGCTTAGACTATGAATAATATCTGTCTCAAAGAGAATCATCAGTTGGCAGGTCAAGAACTAGTCAAGTTATTAATAGTGAATAAAAGTGATGCCTTTGGTTCATTGACTTTAATAATCAGGGAGCCCTGGTATTGATCTTTCATCATATCTAGTTTTGTTTGCATTCTCTGATGCTTAAAGAATAATGGACATTAGCATTTTTCAATACTTGATATTTTTTTAGAGTTATTAATTCTAAAAAAGGCATTGTTTTTCAAAATTTGCCATCCCGATCCACGTATTAATGTCCTAACCAATTGTATCTGTTGATTGTTACTTGGGCACATTACCTTGATGTCTTGTGTTCTTTCATTCTATTTGCTAGTATTATGATGTCAATCCTCAGTGTAGCTGATTATTACCTTATTACCATAGGTTATTGCTTTCATCGCAGCAAACCTGATTCTTTATTACTGTAGTTGTGTCTTGGAAACATTTCCTTGGATGACTTATTAGTGTGACTGAATGTGTAAACTAGTGGGAATGTTGGTATTCAGAAAAGTAGTTATTCAAAACTGTTGAATGCGGTAGTCTATTTGGTTAACTGCATTATGTCCTGATCTGTCTGTTTTATGAATTGGCTATTTTTTTGTTTACTTCAGCATATTTATAGGACAATATCCTTTTCATTTTTGAATCATTTTTTCCCTGATCTGTTCTTAGTTATGCTGGAAAGGTATTTAGATAAGAATGAATATTATATTGCTTTGTCAAACATATTTATGTTACAAAACGAGGGTCCTGTATCTCTGATATTTAGTTTTTAAGTTTCAAAATTTGTCGGACCCTTCTTTTATATCATTTGTAAGTATGCTATGTGTTTAGTCAATTTAGCAGATATAAACTAACTTTGCCCTATGCAATATTGAAGAATCCTAGATGAAGATAATGCTCAGTTGGCCACCTTTGCTTAGGTAGGCTGTGAGTAATTTCAAATAAAACCTTATTTTGATCTTTAAAAAATGACTCCCTCAAATACTTTTTGTATCACTTTCGTACTCATAACTAATGCTTCATCCTTCCTGAAGTAAAGATGATATAAAAAAGTCTCTTGAGGATAAAATATTCTATAGAGTTGAAATAGCTTATAGCTTTCGAGTTCTAAAGTGGTGGAAAAAAGCTGACTTGTTGATACTGGGTAATTTTTGGAGGACCAAGTTGGTTTTAATAATTTTTATCTCAAGTGGGTGCTTCGTTTTTTTCAGCAGCGATGCACCTAGCTTTGTTTTGACAGCTTCTTTTCTTTTGTTGCCTTCTTTGTAAGGTGTTGTAAATAGTTTGTTCTTTCCTCATACTGATTGAATGGAATTTCTCTCTTTCACTAAAGGTGATATATTTGGTTTATTGGCTATAATAATCAGGTAGTGTGTCTCATGCATTCCATAATGCTGGAAGAATAATTGAACTAACATTAGCATATGGCATGACCTATATATTATATATGTTTTGGAATGCGAGTTACCTGAACTACATTCCACACAAAACATCGATATATCTATGTATAATAGAAAAATTATAACAAGCAGCATTACTTATGAGTCTTGAATAATGTGAATCATTCCTCATAATCCGTTGAATGCATGGGACATACACTAGTTATTAAAAAAAAAAATACCTTGCCAGTATTTTTTTGAACATGCTACCTTAACCTCACGCATTCTTTCACGTTATTTGCTTGGAGCATGATGACATTCCTGGGCTATTAATGTGATGAATGATCATTTTCGTCACTGGAAACTTGTTTCTCTGATACGGTATTTAGCATGATAATGTTCCTAAAAGATTTTCTCCTGAGTTTGTTATTGCCGGTGCATTTTCTTATGCTATGAATTTCAGTAGTAACCTAAACCTTTTGGTAGTGTTCCTCCATTTCAGAATCATTTCAGTTTTGATTAGGCATTGTCCTATTTGTAGGAGTCTCCCTTCTCACATTGTGCATATAATTAATATGTGTGTGTATGAATAAAAGAGAGAGAGAGAGAGTAAGGGTTTCCAATGAAGTCAGATGTTTGGGAATGAGATGTTCTCCTATGGTTTGGAGATATTTGTTGGTATATGTAGTCCCAATACTTACATCCAATGGGGTTAAGTTGGGAGAATTGTGTGTTTGTGTAATGGATAGGATTGAGGTGAAACCTGAAATTCACATCTGTATGTGATAGGGTTTTGCATGCTCCAGATTATATAGTTTTTTTTTTATTAATGTGAGATCCAAACTACATAGTTATTTAATTGATTTAGTTCACTGAAGGCTGCACCTCAGTTTAAGAGTGAGTTTAGATTAAATTTTACATAATTGATAATGAGTCGAATTGATTTTACATAATTAAATTTTTGTAAGAATTGTTTTTGTTAAAAGTGATTTATATTTAAATATTTTTACCTCAAAAATGATTTTAATAAATTAGTCCAACACTACTACTAAGTGCTAGTTTAGAAAATCGTTGGTAGCACTAAACCCAAGTCTGGAAATTTCATTTTGAGCTGACATGTTCTTTGGCTTATTCTTAAACCTCATTTTCCAGACTTATTTTTGTTTTTAAATCAAAGTTTGGCCAACGAATTGAAGGTACTTTTGAGTTCATAAGTTTACTTTTATCTTATAATCAATTTGTCAAATTTATTTTTGTTAAAAAAAAAGTTCAACATAAATAACATTACAAAAAATTTATTTTTATCTAAACTTTATTTTAACAAATTTTATTTTATTCTAATTTAAGTTTTCAATCATAAAACTAAATCAGCCCTAAGGAGTTGGAGGCCATGTTCTAAGAATGCAATGTGCATGTGCAATATCCTAATGATAGACCTATCTCTTGTTTGGCTTAAATATAATGGGGGATCAAATTTTTAGTTTTAAAAGTCAGACTAACTAAAAATTAATAAAAGTCTAACTAGTGCACGTTTGTGCATGGCCGAAAGAAGAGAATAGTACACATTTGTGCATGGATTCGTTATTTTTTTGTGTGAAAAGTGATGGGCTACGGCCCAGTGGCAATAAGACAACGAAGTAGTGGGGGCAAGAGTCCCATGAGCATCACGTAGGACTTGAGCTCAACTAGCCATGTAAGAACTTGGGCCCTATGTTTGGGCCTTACATAAAAATGCCGAATCGCTGTGAATTCGACTTTTTTCTTTTTTGGTGCCGTGTAGCTGGGCTTCACTGTCATCAAGGATGACATGTAGTCTAGTCCCCACACAGATAAAATGTATGCGTCAGACTATAGATAGATAAATATTCCACCATTTCAGTGCCACCTGTATTGTTAGGTGGTTTTACATTTGATATTAGTTCCAAAAAAAGAACATGTTATTTTTCTGTGTATTACACAAACTACATAATAAACTATAGTTTATGGTTTATGAATATTACCGTTTGTTAAAAGTTTTATGCTAGACTAGTTGAGTATTAATGAATTGTATTTTTTAAAACTTATAAAGAAGAATGTAGCTATGTTTAGAGAAGTTAACCAATACACCAATTGTCTTACACATGCTGCCTATAGAATCGACAGCAAGTTTGCATTGTTTTGGCATCCACTGGTTAATTATAGGCAATTTTAAGATTTCGATGGAGTCGAGGAGAATTGTTCTCCTTATCATACTGTTCTCTCTGTTTAGGAATAATCCCTATATTTTTATCTTAAAAAAATAAAAGGAGGGGGGAGGTGTGGATAAAAATCAAAGGGTTTGAACCCTCATAAATGTAATGAAAGTGTAACTTCTTAATTTTTCTTTTATATTTTACATTAATGATTACTAAATTTAAAAAGAGGAAAAAATAGATAAAAAAAATCCTTTCTTGGAAGAACTTTACCACTCTTTTTCGGTTTTTCTTAATTTAACAAATTTTGCTAAACGTCACCGAATCCAGCTTCTGTTGGATCCAAGAAAGCCACAGCCCCACCATTAGCTACCAACCACAAGAAGGATCTCACTCGTTCAATGAAAAGGAACTTCCACTTGTGTTTTCAACAAGTTTTTAAATTTTATTCTGAAGAATGATTAATCACGAATTTAAATTTCTGATTCGATTTTCTACAAATTTTTATTTCCTTAATTATGCAGTATATTTATATTGATGTTATTACATTTCTTTGAGTTTTTCCTTTTTTTAAATTTTAATATTTTATTATCATATTCATTTAATTTGTTTGATAAGTATTTAATTAAAATTAATTTATAATTATTATCCATTTTAATATTGGTATTTGTAGAATACCACGAGAAGTTACTACTAATTTTCTCCAAAATCCTCACTAGTGCTTGAGGGGATAAGATTTGCATATAATAAAAGGCAATAGAGTTTGAGAGATATTACATATAGGGCATGGCCGCCAACACCCACACCACCATCACTGCTACTCCTTTCATATACCACCAAACATTTTATTCAATTGATAATTTATTCAATTGATAATAATTATACCAGTTTAATTAAATATCTCAAGATCAAATTACGAGAATTCAGCTGCATTAAATATTTGACAGTAAAGTTTTCTTACTTTTTATATTCCTACTCGACTAGATTTAGATTAGTCTAGGTTTCAAAAAATTATCCACTTAAAGTGAAATAAATCCAAGATATCATATATTCTAAGTAGAAAAGAAACATCAATCCACAAAAATCAATAATTAACGATGTTTAGTCCATATGATAATCATAATTTAAATTGGGAACTAGCCAATAAGTTTTCTGTTAGATATTTAAACCATCATTGGGCTAGAACCTCAGTACAACCTTGGTTTATCTATAAAAAGTTCAGCTTAATTAAATTTCAAGGGCTAATCAAGATTAAAGTAGGCTTTATAATTTGAAAAGTATTTATACATATAGTTACAAATTACTATCCAACGAAACTCTCATAACAACATCAATAATGAAATGAAGATAATATTTAAAATAAGATGGAAACAGCATGATTTTTGACATAAAAAGATCCAAATCCTTAAAAGTAGCTACGATAATTAAGAAAAATCATATATAATTATGTCGACAATTTTTTGACAAATCGTTGTTGATAAAATCTATTTTTCTTGTATTATTATTCTCCATGCCAACTTTCAGAGTTTTAATGTGAATTGCTCAGAATCTTCGTGGAGACATAGGATCTGTTACTGAATAATATATGGATATTCTTTTGGGGTTAATCCCATTTGTTTATATGTTAATATAAATAGAAAATCCCTTAAAATAATAGATTTTTTCCTAAAGATGTAGGACATGAGGCTCTCATAATGTCAGATCCGAGAAATCATTGATGCTTTATATGCATGAATAAATATTGTCCAATATAACACTTAAATTTTTTGCCAATAAACTATGTACTAGTGATATCCCACCCACCATTTTTATTCAATTAATTTAGGGGAAATGACATTTGAAGACCAAAAGTTGCATTTAATGTCAATTATGGATCCAAACATTTCAAAATTACAGAAACAGATCAGGGTCCGAAACTGAACATAATTTGTCAATCCAAATGACCTAAACACCCTCAGTCAAGTGTCCATCAACGCAGAGACCCAACTCCCGCATTCTCGTCCCTGACTCGGTAATATTCTGCCCTGAGCTTCTTCAAACAGAGGAAGGAAATCTCCGAGCGAAACGAGTACCACGACAGTCGGAAAATGCCACTGTGTCAATCCAATTGAGGGATTCTCTGAATATAGGTTGTCCTTTCTGTCTTACTTTTGTTTCTTCAATATACAAGTCAGACAATGTCGTTGGAGTGGAGCCTTCAGAAATTTATATCAATGTTAGCTGCATCTGCCCCGACTGCATCCCAGAATCGGAAGACAAGATGTCTTCATGGCTCATGTCTAGATTCCAGGTTAAGGACCAATAACTTTCAAATTTATGAGGCTGAGGCAGTTTCGTGAGCACGTACTGGAGAAGGAGCTATCTCATTTGAACAAGATTTCCAACTTCATGGTGGTTGTTGTGTTAATTGGAACATGCAAGTTGTAGATTCTGTCCTCTGTCTAGTGTAAAGTCCATGTCTCTAAATTGTGTTTAGAGATCTGGCTTCTGCTTGCTGTTTTATTGAACTATGCTTTTCTTGTAATAATAATATTATACAACTTGATATTTCATGTAATTGCATCCCCTGTTTTGTGGATGCGGAAGGATGAAATTATGTTAAACAAGTCAGGAATGAATGAGTTGCTAGATGATAATTGAAGAGCAGAGATCTTATCTTATACTACATCAATTATGTATTGGCATAGCAGAAAATATATGAGTGAATTCTGAATTCTTAGAAAAAAAAAATTTATACGGTTGATTAGAAAAATCCCATTTGACACTTAACAGCCCCCCTTTTACACTGAAAAAATTGTGCAGTAAATTAATCAAATCCGAAATTTCACACTAGAAATTGCGTGCATCAAATTGTAATCAGATCCATAATTTTATACTTAGAATTAACCTAGCATTTTTCTTGTGGTCAGGCCCAGTTTTTGTCACTCGAAACCATGAATTTATTAGTGACATCCAGTGTTATGAAACTGACCTCCCCCAATTTCACACTGAAGGAATTGTGGTCACAATTTTTCCTATGTTTAGGCCCAGGTTTTGATACTCGGAACCATGAATTTACTACTCACGTCCAGAGATTTGACACTGAACTCCCCCAATTTTACACTGATAAAATTGTGGTCACTAAACATTTCCTGTGTTTAAGCCCAGGTTTTGACACTCGGAACCATGAATTTACTACTCACATCCAAAGATTTGACACTGACCTCCCCTAATTTCACACTGATGAAATTGTGGTCACAATTTTTCCTGTGGTCAGGTCTATTGTTTGACACACGGAACCTCGTATTTACTAGTGGTATTAAGAGATTTGGCTCTAAACTCCCATAATTTCACAATGCTAAAATTGTGTTTATCAACTTGTGATCAAATACAGTTTTTGACACTTTGAACCCTATATTTACTGCGTTTGTTGGAATATTTAACATTGAACCCCTAATTTCACATTGATGAAGTTGTGTTTACTAAATTTTTCCTATGGAGAGGTCCATTTTTTGATACTCAAAACCATGGATTTACTACTCACATTACTGAATTTACTACTTGTGTTCCAAAATTTTACATTGAAGTTCTCTAATTTCACACTAACGAAAATTGTTCATAAAATTTTTCATATCCTTAGATCCAGTATTTGACACTTGACATATTAAATTTACTAATGATGGTCAAAATTTTCACACTGAACTGCCCCAATTTCACTTTACTCAAATTATGTTCATTAAATTCATGTAATCAATAAAGCACAGGGAAGTATAACTTTTACATACACTTAATTTTCATTTATATCAACCCCACAAGCTGTTATATCATTACATATATTGGTAGAAGGGTCCTTTTGTGTGTATATATATATATATCACATCATATATATATATATAAATATATCACGCCAATATGAAATTGGGGGAGGTCAGTGTCAAATTTTTGGATGTGAGTAGTAAATTCATGGTTCCGAGTGTCAAAACCTGGGCCTAAACACAAGAAATGTTTAGTGACCACAATTTTATCAGTGTAAAATTGGGGGAATTCAATGTCAAATCTCTGGACATGAGTAATAAATTCATGGTTCCGAGTATCAAAACCTGGGCCTAAACATAGGAAAAATTGTGACCACAATTCCTTCACTGTGAAATTGGGGGAGGTCAATTTCATAACACTGGATGTCAGTAATAAATTCATGGTTTCGAGTGACAAAAACTGGGCCTGACCACAAGAAAAATGCTAGGTTAATTCTAAGTATAAAATTATGGATCTGATTACAATTTGATGCACGCAATTTCTAGTGTGAAATTTCGGATTTGATTAATTTACTGCACAATTTTTTCAGTGTAAAAGGGGGGCTGTTAAGTGTCAAATGGGATTTTTCTAATCAACCGTATAAATTTTTTTTTCTAAGAATTCAGAATTCACTCATATACTTTCTGCTATGCCAATACATAATTGATGTAGTATAAGATAAGATCTCTGCTCTTCAATTATCATCTAGCAACTCATTCATTCCTGCACTTGTTTAACATAATTTCATCCTCCCGCATCCACAAAACAGGGGATGCAATTACATGAAATATCAAGTTGTATAATATTATTATTACAAGAAAAGCATAGTTCAATAAAACAGCAAGCAGAAGCCAGATCTCTGAACACAATTTAGAGACATGGACTTTACGCTAGACAGAGGATAGAATCTACAACTTGCATGTTCCAATTAACACAACAACCACCATGAAGTTGGAAATCTTGTTCAAATGAGATAGCTCCTTCTCCAGTACGTGCTCACGAAACTGCCTCAGCCTCATAAATTTGAAAGTTATTGGTCCTTAACCTGGAATCTAGACATGAGCCATGAAGACATCTTGTCTTCCGATTCTGGGATGCAGTCGGGGCAGATGCAGCTAACATTGATATAAATTTCTGAAGGCTCCACTCCAACGACATTGTCCGACCTGTATATTGAAGAAACAAAAGTAAGACAGAAAGGACAACCTATATTCAGAGAATCCCTCAATTGGATTGACACAGTGGCATTTTCCGACTGTCGTGGTACTCGTTTCACTTGGAGATTTCCTTCCTCTGTCTGAAGAAGCTCAGGGCAGAATATTACCGAGTCAGGGACGAGAATGCGGGAGTTGGGTCTCAGCATTGATGGACACTTGACTGAGGGTGTTTAGGTCATTTGGATTGATAAATTATGTTCAGTTTCGGACCCTGATCTGTTTCTGCAATTTTGAAATGTTTGGATCCATAATTGGCATTAAATGCAACTTTTGGTCTTCAAATGTCATTTTCCCATTAATTTATGTAAAGAACACAGACATATACAACATATAATTTATTCCGTAAATTGTCATAAATAAAAATGGTATAAATTAATTTTCATAAACTGATTCTTTTAATTTTAAAAAATTAAATTTTATTCCTTATAATATTACTCAATTTTTAATTTGATCCCTAAAATTTTAAAAAAATTATAATTAAGTCCTTATAATCTAAAAAAATTAATTTAGTAATTCCTATCATATTTTTGTCAATACTTTATCATATATATGAGTGAATTACTTTATTGTCTATATTCTCATCCTTGCAATAAATCATACATATTCTTGATATTAATATAATTTAATAAATACTCACCAAATTTAAGAATATAGACTAATTAAATTTAAAATCTCATAAACAGTAAGGGATCAATTACAAATTTTTAAATTATAGCTAGAGAGTAGATACCAAATCCAAAGGTAAATAAAATAATGAGACTGAAAGTATATTTTGTTAGTAAGGCTGACTTCCCAAGAGGGGGGGTGAATTGGGAAGATTGAAATTTTTCTGCACAAAGTGAAGTGGGTGAAGATATCACAGTATAATGAAAGCAATGAGTAAAACAGAGCAAGTTGATAAGTAAGGATAAGGAGAGAAAAACTCAGTGATTTATCCTGGTTCGGTCTATCCTCTTGACCTGCGTCCAGTCCCCAAGACACCTCTTGAGATTTATCCACTATACAGCAAGAATTTCAACGGGCTTCTTGCTAATGCCACAGTACACGAGTATACTCTGTTTCTGAGCTCTCTCAAACTGTCCAAGCACTTTCTCTATGTGCTTCCCAGTCCCCTTGTGAATTCCCCTCACAAGTAAACCTATCTTCCAGATGAAGAGTAGATTGTTTACAAAGATATAACTCTCTTGAATAGAGTAGATATGAAGGTTAAAGTACAGATAATGAAGTTGAGAGGGTAAAAGCTTTTGAGAAAAAGATTCAGCAGAAATTCGGTATTAACTAGTTTGATTCGTTACCCACAACTTCAAATGATGTTGTATTTATAGATTTAGGTCTCAAATATCCGTTAGAGGCTAAATCTATCCGTTGGGGAAGTTATCCAACGGTTACTCTGAAAAACTATCCGTTTACCAACCGCATTTAATGTTTCTGACATACTGAAATTCGAATTTTGGTTGGTCAACAGACGAATTTCGAAGGAACCGAAGATTAAAGCTTCCAACGTTACAGCACGAAGTTCGTCTGTCCATGAAGTGAAATTCGAATTTTGAAGCTTACAAAACATTTTCACAATGTGACATACGAATTTTCAAGAAGAAAGTTTTTCGGTTAAGTGTGAACAGTATTTTTAATTTTCTACAGTGCCTTCGAAATTCGAATTTTGAAACCCCAAAATTCGTCTGTCCCTTGAACGTTTAAAGAGGCACAGTAGATTACTTTCTTCAAAATTCAATTTTTGAAAGGGTGAAATTCGTCTGTTAGAGAGACTCTTTTCAGACTAATTTCATCATTCGAATGTTGCAAGTTCTCATCATTCGTATGTCAATATTTTACTTTAACAGACTCAAGAACTTAGCTTTTGAAATTCGAATTTTAATGTTCAAAGTTCGTCTGTCAGAAAGCAGTTTTGAGACTTAAATCATTCTTGATCTCAGATGAACTTTATCAAACTTTCAGACAAATTTCTTCTATTTTCTCAAGTTTTGTTTTGTCTGAAATTCGAATTTTGAAGACTCAAAGTTCGTCTGTTGCAAAGAAGCTTTTTTCAGACTTATATGAAAATTCGAATGTTGGAAGTTCAAAATTCGTCTGTCAGAGAGCATTTATGAAACTCAATTTGATTTTGATTTCAGATGCATTTTATCATAGTTTCAGACGAATTTCTTTGGTTTTCACAAACTTCATTTTACTTGAAATTCGAATTTTGAGAGTGTGAAGTTCGTCTGTTACCAGAAAGGCTTCTTTCAGACTAGATGAAAATTCAAATTTTAAACAACCAAAATTCGTCTGACAGAGAGTCATCTCTTCAGACTTATTCAGTTTTAGCTCAAAATTCAAATGTCCAAAGGCAAAGTTCGAATTTCAAACTTGACAGTTCAGTTTAAACTTTCAACCTTCGTCTGTTTGTGGGTGTTTTCCAAATGTTTCAAGATTTAACATAAAATCAAAGTTTGAAAACATCTTTTCTTCAAATCATTCCAAATGTTTCAAGATTTAACATAAAATCAAAGTTTGAAAACATCTTTTCTTCAAATCAAAATCTTTTACCCAATCATAGCAAAAACTAAGACTCTACAAAAGATCTAACAGCAAATACTCATAAAATCTTCACTTGAAACAGCTTTGATCTCCTTTGATATCTTCAATCCAAGCTCTTGAGTATTGGTTTAGAATCATCAAAACTCTTGATTCAACATATTTCTCTATTAATATTGCTAAGTTAATTAAGTCACTCAGCTAAAAAAGGTAATCAGCCGTGAGGTTTAGTATTTGAAACAAAATTTTGTGCATTTATTATTTTTAAAATTAAAATTCTAGGAAATTATTAATTCAGAAAAAATTTATTAATTCAGCATGCAAGTGCTACTACTCATGGCTCTTCATTATAGATAGAATAATTGAAACCACGTTCACTCACCAACCCTACATTCACCCGTCAATATATTATTATTAATATTATTAATTTAGCTATACCAAAAAAATAAAAAAAAATAAAAACTAATAGACAGAGTACCATAAAACCAATTAATTAATATGGCCATAAGTGAAAACTCATCAACAAGCACATGTAAATGTTCCCTCTCTCTGCCTTTGGACCACATAAAAATTTAATGCTTTCCTCACAGTACTATTCACATGTACATATATATAAAATAGGAACAATCTTATAATTATATATAATTTTAATTTAATAAGAATTAAATATACAAAGAATCTGATGAATCAGGGAATAATAATAATTATATATTAAAGAATACATTAAATTTAGCAACAACAAGCATGACAGCGAGGAGGGATCACATAATAGGAAGCATATCACAGAAAAAGATTATTAAGCAAAGACATTGATGAAGTAATATAAATAAATAAACAAAACAAGCCATACTATATATATAGATATGAAGTAATTGGATTTTTCTTCTTACAAGTTGAATATATTATTATCTATAAATATAACACCAAAATAAAAAGTACACAGACACATCCATACTCTAAAAACATCACACTGAGCTGATAATTCATCTGTCTGCTCCACCAGCAATATTAATAAGTTCTTCTTCTTCTTGTTCTTCTTCTTCTGCTTCTTCTTGTTGAATAGATTTTTGGATAATATTAATAATAATATTATCAGCTTCTGCTTTTGCATTTTTCCATGGCTCTTGGGGCTGAAAGTACAGAAAGAAATTAAAACTGTGTTAAAATGTGATTATTAATTATTATTATTATTAAGAAATACTAATTACATGAGAAATATTGAAAAGGTTACATACCAAGTCCAATGGCTTCTGATCCTTTCATTATTCGGAGACGCTTGCATGAATCAACGAACATCCTTCAAGAAGTTGGAAATGATAATGATATTAATTAGGGTTTAATTAATTCAAGGGTTTGAGAAAAAAAGAAACTAATTAAAAGCTTACTATAGAGACATATAAGTTTCCATCGTCACACAAACAAACAAGATGTATAAATTTATAGTTCAAGTGTCACTCCATGTTATTGTTTGACTTGTTCCTACACTACCAAAGTGCTTAAGCTTTAAAACGAAAGCTACATCTAAAAATCCCAACACTAAAAAATTTATAAGTTATCGAAATTTACAAATCATAGGGTTTAAAGTTACTAATTACTACATTTTATAGGACTTATACTATAAAACTTTCCAAAAGCTATTATTGTTAATTAGATGTAAAGAAAATCACAATTTTAAATTACTAATTTATTTTTACTAATTTTATATGACTTAATACTTCATAACTACTCAAAACAACTTTAATTCTTAAAAGCAGTTAAAATATTTTTTTACCATCAACTTTTAAAGATATCATAACTTGAAATTCTGTAAGACCTATATTATTCAAAACAAAACCGCATTATTCATTAGTTATGCTTTACATATGAAGCCCACTTCTAATTTATAATAAATGATATCATATTATTGAGCATGAACCTCAAAAGTTTCTTAAACAAACTAAAGACTAGATCGTTTTGCAGCACGTGATTTTATATACACACACACAGATATATATATATATATATATATATATACACGAATTAACAATGAGAAGGTTGGGGAAGGAGAAAGAAACTTACTCCCAAGGGACATCGCCAACGAGCATCCAATCACCATCCTTATCTTCATAGGTTGGCACATACTCAGAGCTGTTCAGCAGATCCATCAACTTGCTCTCATTCATGAAGTCTATCATTCCTTGGGCCCCTCCATAGTTCCCTTTATTTATATTAATTAGTTAATTAGTTCAATTAATTATTAATTAGACTTATTATCTAAAATTAAAACGCCCACTATATATATATATAACCCAAATTGAAATTAACAAGGATTGATTAATTAATTACTTACCCATGGTGAAGGAGCTGAACATTTTGGCTAAGGCATCAGAAAGTTGCTGGTAGCTTTTGTACATCTTCAAGTCCACCTTCCGAAGGTAGGGTGCTCCATCCATACACACCTTCACAAATGCTCCTCCGCTGGTCGCCGCCACCGCCGCTTTCTGATCAGTATTATTGCCCTCTTCACTGCTCACCTTCTGTGCCATCACGTTCTTCCTGTAGGACCTCACTGGTGGCCAACCCACCACTTGTGACCTGACCAATTCATATATTGTTATTATTATTATTACCATTATTATCCAAAATTATCATCACCGTTAGTGAAGAAAAGGAAGGACCAACGGTGGCTGGTCAAGTTGAGTGGAGAGGACTCGACTCTCCCTGAACAAAGTCTCGACAAATTCGAATCGTATGTATAGAAAAAAAATTATGCTAAAGAATTATCTTCTGTTGTTGGAGCCTCATAATACTCAAATCTCTAAAGTAATCGATAGTACCAAATTACAGACAGTTGATATCGTGAAAAGAGATAAAAAGATGAGAAAGGGAAGTGGGACTTACTTAGCAGGTGGCTTAGTCGGGTCCTTCTTAGAGGCAATATTCTTGAGATTCTGATGATTCATGAGATCTTCTTCGTCTTCCTTGGAATCATGGACGAGGTTAAGCTTGAGATCAACAGTTGCAGAGAAGGCTCTCTTGTTCCCGGCGGCTTTTGGGCTGTTTTCCACCTCACCACCACCAGGTAGTCCCAGACACAGCTCCGTCTCCTTCAGATTCAAACTTGCCATTTTTGGCACACAGAGAACGAAAAAAAAAACTTTATCAACAATATCTCTCTTCTTTCTATGTGAAAGTGTTTCTTCTCAAATGGGTTTTCTTCTCTCCTTCTTTGCTTCTGCTTCTTGTGTCCTCTTCCTCTATTATAATGTTGCTTGCTTTGGCTTTATAATAATGGATGATCCGTGAGAGAGAGAGAGAGAGAGAGAGAGACCAATAATATGAGTCAGTGGAGCTTGTGCTTGTGGGTAGCTGCATGCCTATGTCAAATCAAGTTTGGTTCCAATGGAGAAGCGACACGTGGTAGTTCAAGGAACGTTGATCTGGAGGGCATCCTATGACCCTTTAATTAAATGGATGAAATTTTTTTCATGCAGTTTCTTTTTGATGAAATTAATGTCTAAAATTTATGTACAGTGTGTAGGTGTAATTAACTAATTATTAAGGACTCAACAGAAAAAGGGCAATAATTTGTTGGTATGAGAAAATTACTTATATCCTAGTCCGATTTATCAGTGGTTACGAGGCCTTATTATACCTGGCCAAAGAAAGAATTTGGGTTTTGAATTAATGACCCAAGTTTACGTGAACAAGATATTTATTCCAGTATAGATTGAAGCGATGAAATTAGGCTTAACGGCAATAATTTTTGGCATAATAATAATAATAACAACAACAATAAATACATAATTTAAAAAATTGAAATTAAATTTTTTGGATTAAATATCTTAATTTTTGAAAGTCACTATAGACTTAAATAATTTGAGTTGAGTTGAGTAACTTGTTCATAGATAGATTTTTTTTTCTATTCATAAATCTTAGACTCAATTTTATTTAAAAGGTTGAGTGAAACTGGAAAAAAAAAAAACTCTTCAATTACACGGTTGACGTGGTTAAATTGAGTGAAAGGGATTTTACACCTCTCATCTATGCAGGATAATGGGTTTGAAAATTGTAAATGAAAAAAAAATTATATTAAAAGAGTTACCTTTATTTAAACCCAATAATATTCGAATCTGATTTAATATTATCAAATATCATATATATATATATATATAAAGAGTTGACATACTACTGAATGAATAGTTTATTAACAATTTTAATTTATTCATTATTATATGATAATTTGTGTCTGAAAATGATGGACATGAATTTACAAATCACATGCAGGGCACTATGTCTTGTTCGGAATATCTATGCTCTTATTGGAGGACAAGTACTGTAGTTTTTACTTCTTTGAAACTGTACAATAAATTGAATCAAATTTTTAAAAGCAACTGTGTCGAAATTAGTTAATTACTTTTTTTCTTGTTTTTTATTTTCCGTCTTATCAAAAAAAGAAATTAGTTAATTACTTTTATTAATTAGTTATTCAATTTACTTCTAGATGACATTTCAAAGTTTACTGCAAAAGAATATATTATTATTTAGCATCAAAATCATGCTGAAATATATAATTATCAAAGCTGCCACACAAACTTAAACATCATACATTTGATCTTTATAGTTTTTAATCATAGTTGAATATTAACATTAATTATCCTAATCATCACCTCTTCTCTCTCTCTCTCCCTCTCTCTCTCTCTCTAACATATTACCTTATAAAAAAAATAGAACATATTACCTCTTAATGTTGTACTTGTTTAACTTAAAGAACTTTTTAAGGACACTTAATTCATGTTTGAAAAAGAAAGTAGATTCAACCAACGAAAAATTGGGGCTATAGTACCTTCTTTTTTTTTTAAACAAAATATACCTCAATCATATCTATGTGACTTTTTTATTCATTTAACTTTTCTATCTATAATAAATCAAATATATATTTTTTTACCAAAAAAATAAAACATATTTTAAAACGCATCATTAGTTAAACAATTCACTATGTTTTCAGATCCATTTCGTGTATGAGCCACTCGTGATGCCCATGCCTATGGGCGGCATATGCGAGATCTAATTTTCATTCTACTAAGGAATAAGTAACTCAACAACAATCTATTTTGGCCAAAAAGAACAAGGATTTACAATTTTTACCAAAATAATACTTCTACTAGTCCTATATATAGGATATTTTATTCTAATCCTAAATATAAGACCATTTATAGTATATGAGGTAGTATTTATTATATATTTTTGAAAAATATCCCTATTTAATGTTTCCCAAAAAGAAAAAGAAAGAGATTAAATAAGAATAGTTTTAAAAAAATATTGTGATTTTTGAAGGAATGGAGGTGGTTAATTAACTTTAATTTTTATTATTAGTCCGATTAAAATTGTTGGGGGAAATAAATTTTATCAATTCATGATCTTTTTCTCAAAATCAAACCGCTATAAAAAGGTTTATCGATTCAACGAAAGGTTTATCAATTGATTATGGTTCATGGGTTTTCAGTCTAATTCTATCATAAAACAAATCTCAATTGTCCATTTTATATTTGTCATATGTCTGTCGTTGTGCCATATCATTCATTCCACTAAGTGACTTTTCTATCCAATTCTGTAAAATCTCAAATATTGTCCATTTTTATTTGTCACTTGCCATTACACCATATCATTTGATGCAATAAGGGTATGTTTAAAAGTTTAATATGGGATGGAATGAAACAATCATTCATGGAATGGAGTTAAATGGAACATAATATTTTATTGTTTGAGAGTTTTAAAAGAAAAATGAATGATTTTATTTAACCATTGTTGGGTAGTTATTATAAAATTAATGGAACATAATGGTTTATAACATTTTTCCCACATTATCATTATAATTTAATTTAGATGAAAAATATAAAATTACTTCAAATTAAAAAGTATAAAATATTTTTGAATAAACTTCAAATATTTTTTCCCAAGTAGCCTTTCTACAATGAGATTCTTTTGTTTATTATTCTTTATAAATATATAAGATTACAATTACAATTTGTTAAGAAAAAAAATTATTCACCATTTTCAAATTTAAAGTCCCCAATAAAAAAAATAAAAATCCTCACGCTATGAAAAAATTGGGAGGATAGCTCGATGTAGTTGAGAGTGTAACACCCCTCATGTTTCTTGATTGGCATTGTGTTCAGGACCAGAGGAAATAGGACGGAGGAAGGCTCAAGTGGAGTCTGGAAGAGCTCCACGCCGCGGCGAGAATCCTTCCAGTAGTGGTGAATCCGGTTGAAACTGGTGAAGCCGCGGTGAGGTATGCTGAGGCCGCGGCGAGGATCGAGATTTTTGTTTAAATCCGGATCAGTTCAGTCGGATGGAAAGAAAGAAACGAAGGAAACCGAGGGAGAACGCGAGGAGCAATGCTAGGGTTCGAGTTTTCCGGCTTCTAGGAGTGATTTTCGGACCTCAAGAGCTTGAATTCAAGTTGGTAAGTGTTCTCTACTCCTCCCTCTCCATTTTCTTCGGTTAGAATTTGGGATTTTCGGTGTTAAGGTTGGATTTCCGGTTTGGGGACGAAATCCACCAATTGAAATGGATGATTTGAGGTTAATGGAGTGTGTTTTGGTATCATTGTTGCTTGGATGTAAGTTTTGAAGGGTGTATGTGTGATTTGAGCTTAACCCTAGGTTGTTCTTGGTTAGGGCTCTTGGGAATCCGAAGTGTAGGAGGTGGTGTAGTGTTTGAGTGATCCCTAAGAGCTTATTGATGCATAAAAAGGGTGTTGGAACCTTGGGTTAGGTCAATATGGTTGAATTGTGATGTTTGGTTTATTGGTATATTGTGTTAATAGAATAATTGTGATATTGTGAAGGTTGTTGGCTATCGAGAGTGGATTCACGTGTATTAAACAGTTCAAGGGAGCTTGTGGAACTCGTGTGCGTGTGGTAACGACAGTTAAGGTAACCGGGTGTATGTTTATATTGTATTGTTTGTACGATATTGATTGTGTATATGTATGGTTTTCTTATATATCATGGTATGCACGGCTAGTTGATGTATGATGGTTGTATATTTACATTGTGATGTGTAGCATCCCCATACCATTACATATTGGCATGTCCATATGATGATTGTGATGTTAATGATATATATATATATATGCATAGAGGCATGTTGGCATGACATCGACATCATTACCATACGAATGCATGGTGAGAGATTGAAGATGAAGTGATGGTGATATGATATGAGATGAGATGATGATATGATAAAGATCCCTGTCGCTAAATCCTCTCCATGAGAGAGCCAGGCGGTAGAGGATAATATGATATGATGAAATATCCATGTCACTAAATCCTCTCCTTGGGAGAGCCAGGTGGTAGTAGATTTGGGGGATGCACCTTCCCTAAATCACCATTAATTCGTGATGGTCCAGGGGAAGGAGAGCCACGGTCCGAGCTTTAGTGTAACCATTAGCCGGGTTGCATTAGAGTAAGGTGAGCTTGGTGATGTCCCGGAATTGGTCTTCACCGACTGTTGGAAAGGAATCATCTATTGAAATGTCTTGTGATGACGACAGCTCGTGGTTCTAGCCGTGTATGAGGGAGAACATGCATACCATTCATTTACAATTGCATTGCACGATTGTGTGGATCAGTATATATATATATATATTGTGTGTGGTTGTCCCTGGTTACTGAGACATTGTCTCACGCCCCTCTCCCATGACTAACCTTTCAGGTGACGGTTCTGGCACTAGTCCGGAGAAGCCGCGAGAGTAGCAGTGTACGTGGGAATACTGGGTCTATGTAGTGTGGGTATTTCGGATATTGTATCTCGTGCCAAGTAAGATAGTATGTTTGTAATGGATAGCTTAAAGGAATTGATAAAGGATTGGTATGGATGGATGTATGTATGTTGTATGTATGGTTGCGTGGTTTGGATGTTGAGGAGTCTGTATATTAGTGTTGGTGAGCTTGAATGGTTTTGGGGTCTTGTTGTTTTGTTTAGGGCCTGTAGCCCGTTTGTCAAGTTGGGTTCCGAGGTGTCAAATCTCAGAGGAGTGATTCCTTTAAGGTGAAACCTCTTTGGACAAGTTGGTTTGGGGGATTTGGACCTGCATGAGTGGTCTTTGAGTGTCCAGTTACCTTTGGTGGCAATTGGAGGTTGTTAGTGGTGAGTTTTGGTCAATGAAATGGCCAAAACGGTGTCGAGGGTCTAGAATCTCCATACGGAGTTGGATTGAGGTGAGAGTGGTGTCTTTGGATAGATGGGGACAAAATTGACTTGTAGGAGTCGGAATCAAGTCAATCGGAGGTCGGAGCATAAAGTTATGCGAGTTGGAAGTTCACCCCGGGATGTTGAATTTGCTGATATGGGATATCAGCAGGAGGCGCCGCGGCATAGGAAGGCAAGCCGCGGCACCAATGAATACAAAAGCGATGGAGAAACAGGGGAGGCCGGAGCCACGGCGGTACTGTAGCGGCCGTGGCCCCCAGCCCCATTTTGATGTTTTGGGAGTCGTTTCCGCTGTTTGAAGTTTTGTTGAGTTGTTTCAAGGTATCGGGGTTGTGTTTGGTTAATGTTTGAAGATTTTGGGTTAAGTTCAGGAGGTGTCAGGAGGTAGGGTGTTACAGAGAGACTAGGGAATGACTTTATATAGTGAGAAGAATGGGAGTGATGAGGAATAGATCAATGATAAATATTATTAGAGATAAATGTGTTTTAATAAGATTTGAGGTAATTTTATAAATATAATATAAATCTCAAATCATTCCACTCATGACTCCCCAATTTGGGGGTATAATAAAAATTGGATTTTGAATGACTAGGGAGGGCTTAGGAGGCCCTCCCTTGCCATTCCATTTCCCTATAAAAAATCCATTTAAACAATCGTCAATTCTTTTTAATCATTCCATTCCATAAAAAAAAAACTTCCAAACACGGTGTAAGTGAAATGATGTCGTTTTTAAGTTTGAGTCATATGACAAGATATGAAAGCAAATGATAGATCAAAACATAAGGACTAGATCTCCCCATAAGATTATATTAAAAGTTAGGGATTGCAATAATTCTAAATTTAATACAAAAGATAATGTTCTTGAAAATATTGAAAAGACATACCTAAAATAGAAAATTTAATAATATAATTGTCAAATTTATGAGGAGTTGCACTATATATTTATCAGTTATGATCATAGTTCAACTCAACCTTAAGAACAGTGGAACTATATGAGGTAACCTGATTCAAGAAATTATCGTATAACTTGGTGGCCAAAAAAATCTTTCTATTTATAAGATTTTTTATATTATCTTTACCTTGTCATTTTTATTTCTTAAATTCTGATAAAATGAATGAGTCTATATCATTCACCCGTTAATTTCACAAGTCATTGTTTCATTTATGAAATTCTTCTTGACCTAATTTCCCAGATACCAAATATAGCCACAAAAAATAAACACATCAAAGTCTAAGATCATCATGTTCTTTTCATATTATCTCCTTTCATTTTCCATCAAATTAAATTAAATTCGTTGGGTGTTGAAGAGAATAATATAAAATGAACACCAAACGAGACTAAGAAGCCCATTTACTAATATTTATAGTTTTATTACTTAAAAAATCTGACATGGTTAATATATGTCCTTATGTGATTCTACCAAGAAGCTTCCATTTAAGCATATTAGCACATGCATTTCAATGAACAATACATATATACACATATGAAAAGGTAAAATTATTGCATTAGTCTTAAATTAGTAATCAAGGAATAAAAGCACATGACTGACTATTTTCGATCGGATTAATCTTAAAAATGGATGTCTAGTATAAATATTTTAACGACGAGCTGTTTTTGGATTAGGAGAATTCCTAATGAACTAAATTAATTGGAATTAGGCACCAGGTTCTCTTGAAATCATCAATATCAAATATATAAAACTATAAAAAGTCATATTATATTCTAGTGCAACCTAATATTTTTTTATTTCCGTTCAATGCATGAGAAGCCTATTTAGTTGGCATATAAAATAAGATCTAAAATTAATCTATGCAACAGATAAAATTTAATTATATGCAAAAAAAAATTTTAATATATGCCATTAATTTTTTTAATTTATTTATGAGGCATCATATAATGTGCTTTTTAAAGAAATAGAGTCAAGCAATAATGCCCACTTTATTTTTATTGCAAAACTTGACTATACGTGCAATAATATCGATCTTTCAGTTAAGAAAATATCTAAATTAGAACCTATATTTCATTCCATTTTGCTCCAATATTCTTGTGAAACATGACATACCCTAAACGAAGCAACCCATAAGAAATTGCGGGTAAGTTTTCTTTATTTTAGTTAAAGAAAACATATTCTAAATTAAAACTACTATTTTCATTCTATTTTGTTCCAATCAACATAAAATAAATCATGTGGCTTATTGCTCAGATTCTATTCAATACACCCACCTGGTATTCTTGCGAATCATGGCATGCCCTAAGAGAAGAAACAAACAAGAAATTGTGGGTAAGTTTCGTTGGATCATAATAAGGTCAAAGTTCACATGCATGAATTGAATAAAGAAAATGATGTGAGTTTTGAGCAAGAAAAGGGGAGTTATAACAAATCGCCTGCAGGGAAGGACACATGAGGAGGAGGATGACCAAAAGATATATATCTGTTTGTTTCCAATATTAAAAATGGATGATTCAGTATAACACCTTTTAGGGCATGGTCCTTACTCAGAGACAGGTCGCATCAGAAACAGAGGGAAACATCCCTAACCCTAGTTGTGCCCACGCTGTGTCAACGTCCCTATGTAGATCAAACCCTTTCTATAGCTGTGTGTACAGCAATATTTTCAATATTAATTGGATCAGTCATTGCATGAATTGAGATATTGGTTTAAAATTTATTAATTCAATCATAATGGAATTAGTAGTAATTAAATTAATATATGTTTAATTTAATTAATATATTAAAAATGTTATTCTAAATATAGGTTTTTTACCTTGATCCTAAATATATAAATATTTACAATATATGATGTAGTATTTATTATATATTTAAAAAAATATCCCTATTTAATGTATCCAAAAAAGAAAGAGAAATTAAATAAGGTTAGTTTTGAAAAAATATTGTAATTTTTGAAAAAATTGAAATAGTTAACTAACTTTAACCTCCATTCTTAATCCATGTGATTTGGTTAAAAATATCTCATATTAAATATTGGAGGGAGTATTAAAAATTATAGAAGTTATTACTAGTAGATTTTGGAACTTAATAGTTAAATCTAAATAAATTAATATTTATTCATAATCACATTTTAAACTCAAAATAATTAACTAATACATCGTTATAATAGTAAATCTATAATTGTTAATAATTACGTGCAAAAGTATTGTTTATGTAATATTAAATTAAAGAAAAAAATCCTAAAAATGAAACTATTTTATACCAACAACAAAAAATTTAAAATTTTTTAAAAAAAAATCTGAATAAAAGTTCAACTGGCTTTTTTTTCCCTATTTTTGACCAATTCTGGCACTAGTTTTCCTAGTTAACTGACTAATTCAATCCTATTCTCAGAACATGTGTGTACATCCTTCTTCTTCTTATTATTATTTGAAATAAAATTTTGATCGATTAGTAAAATTGAATAGATGAGATTTGTTTAAAACTCAACTTTGATTCTTATAAATGATTATGATTTTTAATATTTTTTAACTTGAAATTTTAAAATTTGAGTTATTAATTAGATGTAATTTTCCCTTCTCTCTAAGCTATATATATGCCCTCTATGATGAGTACCTACTAGGATATTCAGTCCTCCTTGGCCACATATTCTGAGTACTGTGTCTGTTCAGATAAAAACATGAGCTTTTCATTTTTTTGGACCACGACAAGTCATGATCACATAAGAATACAAGAACCCTATTTTTTTGCCTTCACATCCTTATCTTGTACAAAATTTGGTCGACTCTCCATTATGCATTATTACATATTATCTTTGGAATCATTTTGTGGTGCATTCTAATTAATCAATCAATTAGGTGTAATTAACAAGTGACCACCCTAATGCTAATTGAGGTAATGTCAACAAAGCTTATAAATCACATGTACACATCAAGCACACTCTGATTTAAAAATTAATATTGGAAATTCTCAATTCATTGACACGTTGACGTGTGTGTGTAAAGAAGCAATATTTATTTAATTATCATGATCTTTATTCTCATTTAGAATTAGACACAGTATTTCATATATTGCATAAAGTTTGAGAAATGAATTGGAATGCCACATTGTTCATAAATTATGAATAGTATAGTTTATTATAAATTTTATTATTGATATTGACTTCTTCCTTGTCCTTCATTATTTGAATTAAATATGTTTTTAATGTATTACACGAAATCTGAAAAATAAGCCACACTTCAAAAATTATAAATAATGCAGCTTAATATATAATTTAACCTACCTCATTATTCCATGGTGTTAGAATTTAGGGTACCTCATTATTTCCATATTATTATTGCACTTTATGATCATTGACAGTTACTGGTAATTAAATGACAGTTTTAAATAATTATTTAGTGATATCACGTAATTATTTTTTGTAATTATTAGATTATTAGGTTATTACTATTAATTGAAAAGATGTCGGAAAAGGCCCTGATGTGCTTACAACTTGCAAGATTAAAAAAAATTAATAAGAAATTTTTTAAGTAATTATTATTAGATCCATTATTTAATTAACTTCTTTTGATTTACATGAGGTCAAAGAAACCACCATTTTCATTCACTCGCATACCAAAATTAGGGTTAGAAGCATTTGAACTTCTAGATATTGTGACTTACACATATATGTATTTGACCATTTACATATCTCCAATATAATCAAAGACATGTGATGTTTGATTTGAAGGCTCTTTCAACTCTTAACTAACATATATAATTTCATAGTAATACATATACGTAATCTGTTATATAGTAATGACTAATTCCTTTGCTTCTTCTGTTCATACCTTCCTCCACTTATATCTATCAAATTAATGTATCAGATCTGATGTTGATCTTCGTGGTTGATTCAGTAACACACATTAATAAGTTAATTAATTAATCAATTAATTAATTAACAAGGCATCACTATTACTAATCCAGTTGTTTATAAGTGTTGGTCCTACAAAAGAAAATATGTAAACAGGAGAATCTTACCTCCGCAATAATATTATTCCAAATGTTGGTGGAAGTTGAGACAGTGGATACTGTGGTGGGGGCTGACCAGAGACTCTTTGCATGGAATGTTTAATTTAAAAAAGAAGAAGAAGAAGAAGAAGAAGAAGATTAAGTGTATTTTAAATGCTATATGTTTTTGTACTAGTTTATGTGCATCTTAATTTATCATTTTAATTAGTGAAGAACAGAATTTGATATTCATTTGGTAAGACAAAAGATTCTCCCTTTAACAGTTTGAGTTTGTCAGCCTTCATTTATAAAACAAATCTTATTATTGGGATGAATTAATATGTCATTTACCTTTTATATCCTGAGGAAAATTAGTCCTTTCATCTAGCTATAAGAGATCAGATAACAAAGAGATATTACTTTTATTAACAACATTTAAGTAAAAAGAATTCAATATTTCTTAAGAAATGTCTTAAATTTGAATCTTGTTAATGAAAAAACTCATGTTAAGAGATCTATGTATCATTTATCTTAATTAATTTATCAAGCTATTCATGAAATTTTGAATTCAAATTCTTTTTTAAATTTTAATGGATGCAACTTGAAGCCACCCATATTGTAGTGGATTATAATCTTGATTGATTATATGTACCTAATTAACTGAAATCAAGGTGGATACCGAATCACTTAGTGGCTGACAAAAGAATCATAATATCACTATATTTTACAAAAGAAGATTAGATGAATCATGTTCTTGGTAAATATGTCCAAAAAGATCCTAGCTACTTCTTTTTCTTCTCTTTCTTTCTCTCCAAAAATAAACCAAGAGATTGACAGTTTCAAGTTATACACACTCAAAATAGCAAAAGATTTGCTCATAAATAAATATAATAAAAATAGGGTAATTAAATATAATGATATTACTGATCAAAATGTTAGAGGATGGCCATTAGCACACATTCCTAAGAAGATGGTAACCCGTATATGAAATCTCTTTAATATATATAGGTATATGATTTTGTTTGAGTTTCACAAATAATATATTTTTTATTTAATTTTTATAATTTTTTATTTTAATCCTTCACCTAATTAAAATTAAAGTAAAATACAAAGGCTTCATCTAAATTTTGTTATAATATTATTTAAATATTCTTTTTATTTTCAAAATATATACAAACTAGCTATACTAAAATTAGAAGAATTTTTGTGTGATTTTAAGAATAATTGAAAAATTATGTAACTTGTTTTTAGTTTTTAAGAGATCTCTTACAAGTTTTTAAAATAGAAATGAGTTTATATAATTTAACAAACTCAATGAAAGTTGGTATAATTTACCTTTTATGTTTAAGGGTGATTTGGGTTAAATTTTGAAAATAGATGGAGGTTTATATGATTTTAGATTTTAGTAGAACTCAGAGAAAGTTCGTGGAAAAATTTAATGATAAAAATATTATTAATAATATGTTTCTTTCAAATTTAAAAAAAAAATCACGTGTGTGTGAGACTATTAATTATCAATAATAAGAGATTAGTATATAGGATAAACTTCACATGCAAGGGATTAAATTAATAAAATAATTAATATATCAATATATAAAATAAAGCTATAATATACTGCACTATTCATGGGTTATGGACAATGTAACTCATTCTTCAAATTCTATACAATATATCGAGAAATGTGTCTAGATTACGTATTGCGGACTGCATTATTCTTCATTGAAAGTTATATAGATGTGAAAGAAGTGGGGAATGAGGACCTATTCCATTATTCCAAAGTGACAAAGAAATCTCAGAAGAATTGGATAGCCATGGCACATATATGAAAATGAAATAATCAAGTTGTAAAACTATTTGTTCAAATTGACTAGTTCATGATATGCTGAATAAGGTGAAACAAATGAAGAACACGAAGGCATTTTTCGGGGATGTTGTCTCCCATATTGCTTCAACCTTAGTTACCCATATTTGACCAATAAAAAAGAATGAAACTTTACTCCTGAAATTCATGTATATTTAAAGTTAGACTTTAAGGGTACGTCATTGACAATTTCGGGCATTAATTCATGAAAGCTTTTTGATATATATGCCCCAAATTCAATAAGTCTACTTTTTCTAGGATCCAAATTGTTAAATCAAGCACAAGAATGTGTGTGTGTGTGTGAGTGAGTGAACACACCAGCGTGTATGATGGGCAGCATTTATTTGACTTATTATTTAATGGGTATATGTTCTTTGATATAAAACTTGGATTTTCTTAATTCATAAGATTCTTCATGTGTACAGTTGAGCAATCTAACCAACGGAGGTTAGAGACTAAATGAAAGGGACTTGATATTCTTCAATATTTTAAGTAAAGTTTCATATTTGAGTCTTATAAATAAAAAATTTTATGTTAGAAGTTCCCCACATTTAGAATTCCATGCGCGACTATAATTCAAATTAGTTCAAAAACACGTTATTGAACATGAAATCTAGAAACTCCCAAAGAGCAACTTTCACATTTCATATCTACTATGGAAACTTTATTTTTGTAAATTTTATTTTATTTCAACTTAAGTTTGCAAAACTGAAAATCAAATGGGAATTTTATGTTAGAAGTTTCCCACATTTGGAATTCCACACGCGACTATAATTCAAATTAATTCAAAAACACGTTATTGAACATGAAATCTAAAAACTCCCAAAGAGCAACTTTCACATTTCATATCTACTATGGAAACTTTATTTTTGTAAATTTCATTTTATTTCAACTTAAGTTTGCAAAACTGAAAATCAAACGGGAATTTTATGTTAGAAGTTTCCCACATTTGGAATTCCACACGCGACTATAATTCAAATTAATTCAAAAACACATTATTGAACATGAAATCTAAAAACTCCCAAAGAGCAACTTTCACATTTCATATCTACTATGAAAACTTTATTTTTGTAAATTTCATTTTATTTCAACTTAAGTTTGCAAAACTAAAAATCAAGCAGGCTCCAAATATTGTTTTGGGCTAGTGTAACACCAACCCAAACATACACCTAGTAAATAATGATGAATATAAAATGATTCTTAACAAAAAATAGTTGACTAATCAAAATTATTTAAACTAAATTTAAATGGCTCGTGTATTTTTTTAATTTTTAATCTAGATCATTTTTGTATATGCAATTAAAAATTTATTTTTAATTATCTGTTCTCCTTCTTTTGAAACAAATGTATATATACAGAAGCAGAAAATGCCAAATTTAAATGGTCCAAATTACTCATTTGAATAATTGGTAGATCATCTCATTTGAAAAAAGAAAATATATTTTTCATTATCTTTTTTTTTTGGCCACTTATTTTCATTATCAGTATTTATTCAGTTGAGTTTGAGAATGATATTTTTAATTCTAGGATCGAAGTATTTTTTTTAATTTATTACATTCTATTCTACCCCTCCACATCATATTAAGAGGGTCGCTACATAAATTTAATGATAATTAAAATTAATTAAGTATGAAACTATTATATTTAACAAAAAAAACCTCCGCATTATTTCGTATAATTAATTTTCAGATTTTTAGCCTATTATCAGAGAGCTGGGACCCACATTGACAGTTCTTCAACATCATAGACCTTTTATTACAAGCCCACTGGACTTGACCAAAAGCAAGTCTTTTTTGGGCCTTATAAATTATGTGATGCAAAATATTATTTATTATCACTACGTCGTCAAATAAGTAGTCCCACAAAACACTTTAAAATAATAATAATATTATCAGTTCTCTTTGATTTAATTTTTCATGAGACAAGAAGGACGAATTGGACAGTACCAATCGTGGAAATTGTGCAAGAAACATAAGGATAGTGAGGTTACATTGTATGAAAATGAAGCAAAGACTTTTTCTCTTTTTTTTGTTTCCATTGAACTTTGCTATTAATCAAAACAGAAAGAAATAACTTCTTTCAAACTCATTTCATCGATCAGGTTCATTTCTCCATAAATCAAGGGTGTTCACAGCCTGGTACCTGGCCCGACCAGGGCCAGAGGTGGAGTTTGGCTTGATAAGATAAAAAAAATTCCAAAAAACATTTTAAGATTATTTTAAAATTAAAAAATAATTTTATTTATCAACAAAAAAAAATAATTACTATCGTCTATACTATATTCCTCTAGTGGGAAAAATATTGGGATCAAAAGTAATCATTTTTACCAATAGTAATTAGATTGAGAAATAAGGAATTTAACATCTCTTGAGTAGGATATTGAATTCGAGTTTTATGAAATTAAAAGAAAGTTATGTTAGGAAAGGTATCCTAATTTAAATCTAACTATAAATATATAATAGTGTATATATATATACACTATATATATTATATATATACATGTATATATATAGTATATAAAACCTAAAACATAGTCTGACTTCTAAAAGTTAGTCAATATATTAAAAGAATTGTGTTGAGAATTTTCTTTTTAGTTAAAACTTTATGTAGCTCGAAGTTAAATGACCAAAAGATAATGAAACACAAATAATTAACAATATAAATCAATACAAAAATATGAAAATTTATATTTAAAAAATTATACTATTTATAAAATTCTAAATAATATGGTAGGAATTTATTTTTTTTAAAAAAATAAGATCGGTAGTACTGAAATATGGGACCCAGGTAGGGGTGAAAAAAACATAAATGGCGATGGAGCGGTTAGGGGAAGCGTGTGCGTGGGGGTGGGGTCAAGTTGGTCGAAGGTTAGTTGGTTAAATGGTGGTGGGGTAGGGGTAACGAGGGATTGCACGCACGAGTGGGCTTGGCCTCATAGACGTGGTTTGCTTCTGTTATTTTTGTCATGTTTATATTACAAAGTATTTTATATTAATTATATATATTAAAAAAATTATTTTACAACTAAAATTAATAAAAAAATTAATATTTTATATTTTACACTTTATTTTATTATTATTATTATAAGATTATAAATAAAAAATAAAAAAATTAAAAATATAAATAAATAAATAAATAAAAATATTCTATATCTTAGATTTTAAATTAGAAAGTTATTCCACAAAATATTCATAATTCGAAGCGGATGGAGTACAGGCTGCACCACCGTAACTATCAGATCCTATTGGCCTACTATTACAATTAGACACTGTAGAATGGGCCCCACTTCAATTATTCATTGCTATGCCATGCTACCCATCAGGGACACCGCTCCTGTTCTCATCGTCTCATCCTCCAACCTCCTCATCTCTCTTTCCTTCTTTTTCACCTTCTATTTTCCACTATTCCACCATATCCTACAACAATTTAAAAAAGAAAAATAAAAAATAAAATCAATATCAAATATAAATGTTATTCTATATAAAATTTGTAATACTTATTAAATTCTGTGATGTGAACAGGATAAGGGTAAGGTAGAGAGATAAAAAAAAATTTAAAAAATGGAGAAAGGAAAGAAAGAGAGAGAGAGAAAATTTATTGAAATTATAATTCAAATTAAATAATGAGATACTTATTTATAGAGCTTAAATCTTATTCTTATTAGGGTTCTAATATAAAATATTTTTTTTAAAATATCTTAAATTTAAATAAAAGATAAATCATAATTCAAATAACTAAATCCTAAAAATAAATAAAAAATTTCAAATCATAATAAATTTAAAATAAACTAAATTAAATCTAAAATATAACCTAAATATCTAATAAAATATTTTTATTTAAAATCTTAATTATTTAAAAGTATTCATCCTCCACTAGTATATAATTACATTAAATACTTATTAAAAAAGTTTTATCATTTTAATGATTTTATTCAACTTGATCTCTTTAATTAAAAAAGTAAATGAATCCAGCTAAATTTCAATCAATTAGAGTTCAATATAACTTCCAATGTTAGGTGGCTTGACACAAAAAAAAATAATTTTCTTTAATTTCAAACATTTTTAATTCTTTTATTTTTTAATAATGTTATTGAGTTCCACATAATTTTATTTTTATTTTATTAATGTTTTCGCACATTTCAACAGATTTTAATATTCTTGGAATAATATGGTTTTTAAATTTTTAATAAAAATATTTTAAATGTAAAAATTGAGAATACTTTAATTAAAAGAAAAATATATATATTAAAAATGGAAATATTAATTAATTAATTTTAATATAAATTTTTAAACTAATATAAATAACGACATATTTCGCCAACTAATAATTTTTCTTCTACCTAACTCTCTTCCTAATTTTTTGAAATAATATCATTAAAAAGTGGACAATCACTCCTTGAAAAACTTATAAATTTAATTCAATTATCATTTAAAAATGTTAAAATTTAAAAATTTTGTATATAATACATCACATTTTATTTCATTTTTAAAAATTTTTATCCGTGTTTATAATTGAACTTTGATGATGAATCCGTGCTTGACTTTATTGTGAAAAGTACTGCTGTTGGGAAGAAAAAATGAATTGAATGACGACACAAAAAAGTCCAAAAGTGTGGGGACCACTCTGTTTGGTGTTGTCACAAATCATTCGGATACAATCTCTTTCCCCAATATTGATATGTCGCCTGCAAATACGATAATTGTTTCATATAAAGCAAATAGTCACAAAATTTATGAAATACAATGTATTTGGAATTCACACCAAATTGCATTTAATGTTAATTGCTTTAACATCTATGCATCAATTACATGTTTGAATTTGGATTCTTCATAATTAAATTAAAATATTTCATATAGCACCAGAAATACTAATATAAAGTGAGTGGATATGGATGAAAAAAAATTAATTTGGGATAATTTATCCTCAAAAATCTCATATATGGTAGGAAATCTAATAAATAAGTTGTTATTTTTAAGTCAAGTTTGGTAGAAAGAAAATAAATTTTAAAAAAGAGAGAAAAAAAATCTATCTTAATAGAAATATCAATATATTTAATAGCTAATAATAATATTTTTATTAAAAAATAAACATATTAAAATATATTTTTTCTCTCATTTTCTCTTTATAGAAACATATTTTATCCTTTACATTTCCCAAGAAATAGCGACGTTGTGTATCTCCATATAAATGATGTAGTCCTTTTATCTTTTTTATAAAAAATAAATAACTATTTCATTTGAATTAATAAAAATAATTGAAATCAGTTAATTGTCATAAATATATTACAAAGTAAAATTTTTTTAAAAAAATACCTATATTAAATAACTTATATTCCAATATAGTAATTTGTGAGTTGTGACAATTATTAATTATGAGAGCACATATACTTGGATCAAATAAAACCACGGTGTCATCATATATACCATTCTTCTTCAAATCATCAAGTGAGAATTGTGGTGCATTCAAGTTTCCAAGTCTACCTTGCATATCTATCTACATTTAATATCTTTATCTTCTTGTCTCCCTTATCTTTATTCCCAACAAGACTACCTGCTATTAAGTTGTCCAATATGTTACACTTTTTAATAAAAATAAAATAGGTGGTCTCAATGTACTATTACACTAATTTTGCAAAATATGTTTGACTATTTACAATTTGTGAATAATGTGATTTACTATTACAAATTTTATATTATATATGGGAGTTCTATGCATTATATGAAAGTTAAAGAATAAATCTAACTGTTCATGACTTATAAACAAAATGCTTTATTTAGATTTTATATCAACCATTTTAATATAGTATTAAATAAATTATTTTTCCAAAAATTTCAAAATTATTTTTTTTTCTTTTATTTTTTACATAGAAGCCATTGGTGTGTAAGAGTGGTCCTTGCCAAATATGAAGGGAGGAACCGGAGAAAGTGTCCTAAATTAGAGGTATTCATAACCTGCCACCTTCCAAACAGCAAAGCTAATTAAAAATACTTTTTTTAATTTTGAAAAATTTATTTCATATTTTCTAGTATCACTACATCATACTGTCCATAATTTTTGAATAAAAGCAGTTAAATAGGGGGGGGAAGTCATTTAAGACTAGCTCGAATAATAAGGGTGAAGTGGACTCAATGGAGTATAATTAGTGTTCAAAATTCAAATTATCTTATAAGTAAAAAAAAAAGAGATAAAAAGTTTTATTTTATTTTATTTAAATTTTTATTAATTTCTTATAAATGATATATCACTCCAACCATATATATCCAATAAATTTTTTCCTGTCCAAATGCCTTTTTATATTAGTTGTACCCAAAGGACCACAAAACATACTCATCACTCTCTAACTGTAGCACTTAGCTATCCTCCTCATGCCCTGTATTTGTCTTCTCATTTCCCTCTCTTCAGATTCACATTGCTTTTCCTTCAAGTCACACCAATTAGCTAACTGTCTGGTGTCCATCATTTTTTGATTTGATTTTTCTGAAATAAATAAATAAATTGTATATAATTTTAAAACTCATTTAGTACATAAAAGAAAATAAAATACAAATTTTGGGAATAAAAAAAATTCTTATGCCCTTAAATAGAAAATAACAAAAAATGATTAAGTTGAGTGATTATAATAATAATAATATAAAATTCTTATGCCCTTAAATAGAAAATAAGAAAAAATATTAGGTTGAGTGATTATAATAATAATATAATAAATATTATATATTTTTATTTTTGTGCCAAAAAAATGTCATTTTGATTTAATAATATTAAACAGATTAATTATTAATTTAAATTTTGAAATTGAAATTGTTTGAATTGAAAAATATAAATTAATCATATAATATATATATATATATATAATATTTTTTATTACATCATAAGGTTTTATTACAGTCCATTATTTTGTTACCTTTCAATTACTATTTAATTATTACTTACTGAATAACGTGATTTTAATTATAAAAATTATGTGTTTTTGTCAAATCAAATTATATTAACATAAATACGAAATTTTTGGCAATTATTCACGAGTATTTATAAATATTACAATTTACTTTAAACTCTGCACAATAGGATGTTTTCTATATTTTTAATGAAAACACAACATCATCTATGAAATATTGAAATAGACATTGAATATAGGTTTTTTTTCTTTTAAGTTGAATCTAGGCTTTAATATCCTACATTATTGCCACCCACTGAGCTCTTAATTCAATTGGTAAGGGGTTATACCAAGCATCAACTTAATCAATCTAAAATACTAGGTGCACACTTAACCAAAAAAAATCTACATTCTTTTTTCTAGGTATGGTTGTAGAGTCTAATTATTTTTTATTTTCATTTTTAATATTGTGACGTAATGCCAATTTATGTTTATGCATTTAGTTTTTTTTTGTCACCATTTTTTTTCTTTTACAAGATTGGCCACCATGTTTATCGATTTAGTTATAATTTCATTTTTGACCAATACAAGTTATAACAATATTTTTTCTTTTGGGTCAAGTGGAGTTATGAGATTCGCTAGGATTTGGGTTCTCTGTCCTACATTGACTGTCAATCTAAATCATCTTGATCAAATCTGGATGGTTTATATTTTATATCTTTTTTTAAATTTTTTTAATGAATAATTATTATTTTTTTTAAAACTTGTAGTTAAAAAATTATTTTTATTTTTCATATTGTTTCTTTTAAAAAATTATTAATTTTTTCAATGAGAATATATATGAAATTTGAACCGCCTAGATTTGATTTAGACGATATAAATTTACTGTCAAACAACAATGTCCTGGCAGTCAAGATATAAGATGCTCAAATGTGTAGTTTGGTTTGGTTTTGCCCAAACCAAGTCAAGTCCGTTTAATTGAGACCTATTTAGTTTTATTAAGAAGTCAATTTAGTTTTTCTTTTATTGATTTGAACTAGTTTGAATGAATTTTTTTTATATTATTAATAATTTTTGTAATCTTTATTGTTTTATGAAATTTTAATTTTCAACAATATATTTGAAAAGGTAACTAATATTTCTAAATTCTAATTTCATGTTAAAAATAAAAATGACATTCTCATGTTAATAATTAGTTTTATAAATATTATTAAATTCAGATCTTTTACTATAATTATTTCTTTATTTTGTGTGAAAATTATAGTTTATGTTTATATTTCATTTTTATATTTTTAAAATTAAAGTTCATTCAAATTAATGATAAATTGTTAGAACTATGGATTTGATATTTTTGAAAAATAACAATTTTATATCCGAAATAAAAAGCCCTATATCTCATGAAAAAATAATTAATAAAATAATATATATCAAGTTCGGTTGGATTTGGTTTAAGTCTTCCAAGCTAAACCAAACTGATCATTTTTTATTTTAAAAATCAAATCACATCTTAATATTAATTGGCCTTGATATGTTTATATATGTTTGGTTTAATTTGGTTTGATATAGTTAATTTAGTTCGAATTTGAACACACTTACCTAGCAATCTAAGTCCAACTAGATAATATCATTTCAGGGATGATTGTGCAATGCTCCTACCTCCTCTTAAGGTCTAAATTTTAAGTGAATCGTAATTTGCAATATATAACTCTAGTTGTTATGCGCTGACCCCTTGATTTAATGATTTATGTCGGTGTAAGAGTATTTTATTTTTGAGTTTTTTTTTTTTGGATTGAAGCATGTTTGTGCGCCTAAGTACAGGTAGGCTAGCTTAGTAATTGATAAAATCTTTCGCGGTCGACATGTTAAACTTTTTATCATTTTAGCAATCTAGAAATAAGATATATAGATGGTTGAGAATTTTTCTTTAATTGCTCAGCCTTTCATGTATTATAAAATTACATACAATTTTTATAACAAAAAACATATTTAAGGACAATATTTGTTTTTCTAAAAATATATTTTCTGATTTTTTATTTTAACAATGGACTTTTTAATATTAAGTGGAAAAAAGTGGACATAGTTTATTAAAATCATTATACAATAAAATATTAAATATTTTTATTCATAGTTAATAATGTATTGATCCTTAAAAAAAAGAAAAAGAAAAAGTAATATGCTACCAATATGGAAAAGCATCATCACCGACTTGATATTTCGTTCTTAAAAAAAAAGAAAAGAAAAGAAGCAAAAGGGCATCCAACTTTTTGACATGCTGTACTGGCTGTGTTATTGTGTATTTGTTCTTTTGGTACGATTAAACAAAAGCATGTGATTTAATTCTGTGATGCTTGCTTCCTCCTAATACACTTATTATTTTTTTTATTGAAATGTTCACATGAAGCTTCATTCTGGGATTTTTTAATTAGGATTTTTTTTAATTCTTTTTCTAAATTTAACAAGTTAACACTCTTAAGTGCTCCCTCCAGTTCATAAAAATTATTTTTTTAGTATTTTTCATACAGATTAAGAAAATTATTAAATAATTTAGAATATTATAAATTTTAATAGTATTTTACTAAAATATTCTAATTTAAATACTTTCTTAAATGATATATTTGATATTAATAAAAAATAAAATAATAAAACAAGCAAGTAATGCTGGATTAAAATTTTAAAGTGACAAAAAATTATAAAGCATCTTTAAAACACAATTTTTGTGAACTAGAGGAAGTATATAGCTAATGAAAGTATATAGTTAATGACTGGATATATGATGTGTTGAAAAATGTCCATGCCACAAGTCAAATTTTGATTAGAAAATAATGCAAAAAGCATATAAGAAAAACATTAAAGTTTTCTCCACTGGGAATCATGCTTTGGTTAATGATATTCAAGCATTTTTTAACAAATCATTCTGATTTTAGTATGATTAATCTAGATTTGAGTCGGATCATATCCCAAATAAGGAGAAACTCTCTTAATATTGTTCTTTTATTTATGAGGCTTGAATTTGAAATTTTCTGGAATTAATTGAATCAGAAGTATCCCTCACTTACAATAGAGACTAATCTCCTTTAGAATATGAAAAGTAAATGATAGACCATTTTCAACTAGGTTTGTTTTATACATAAAAGTTGAGAATAAAACCTTAGTAAATTGCTTAAAGGACAAGAGTCACTACTAATTATACTAATATAAGTTGGTTCAAACTTGAAATTTTATTTAAAGATATTAAGTATCTTGCTTCATGACCTAATTGCCATTGGTCTTTATAAATCATCTCTTTGTATTGTTGCCATTGGAATACCGTGGTATTGACGAAAAAGGTTTAAATGGTTAAAACTTAAATGGAAAAAATATTTAAGATATTTTTTGAAGAATAAATTTGACAACCATTAGTCACATGCATGCTGTTCCTTATTATGATCGAAAATTGAAAATTTTAATAACTAAAAATAAATTTATAAGATATTTTTGTGTGAACCATTTAAAAGATTACAAAAATTCATGTTAATATATATATATATATATAATCCGGTTATTCTATATTTCTCTTCTCTCTTATGCCCGTCCTGTCTATTCTTCTAAATTTGAAGGGTTAAAATTAAATTTCGACCATTTAAATTTTACTTAGTTATCCTTTTCAAAATTGTTAACATTTTAGTAAAATTTTTAGAAATACTAAATCATATTTGTCCAAATATAAACAATCAGTTAAAAAATTAAAAAAAAAAGAAAAAAAAGGGGAGAAAATCGATTTTTTTTAATTTCGACACAGAGAAAGTAGGCATACATGTAATAATTAAATAGATATTTTGTTAGAGGTATATACGGGCTGTGGCTTCTTCAATTCACTTCCACAAGTACGTTGGTTGCCAGACATTGCATAATAAATTTGAATCTTTGTGCACCACAAAGTGCCCAGCGGTTCATGTCATTGAGGTATCTGGTCAAATCCTGTCAATTAAATTAAATTCTTTTAGTTATTAATTCCATCGAATTTCAATATTTTTCCATTATTGCATCCTTCCTTATTAATTCCAATCAACTATCAGCATTAATTGATACTATATCACTCTCTGGAAAACAAAATAAATAAAAAGATATTTCAATTCATTATTTCAGACATTCATTCCCTATCCATCTATCTAATGGTTGTGAAGAGTTTCTCAATAAATCTTGTAATAAATAAAAAAAATAATGATCTCATTTTTCTAATAATTGAGTGGTGTTGAAGTAAGTTTGTATCAATTTTGATCAATCTATTTTATGTTCATTTGAAAATTAAAAAAAAAAGCATGCTAATTTTATGTTCATTTGAAAATTAAAAAAAAAAGCATGCTAATTTCATAGTTCAGTATATTACTTCTTTAACTTGTTATATACAGACAACAATTGACTTCCAAATTTTTTTGCTATTCATTTTTTGTTAATTCGGCTTTTGTGAGAGGTTTTTATCTTCACATTAAAAGATAATAAAGTGTTGGATTTTCAAACAAAATATGAAAGAGTTTTGAAAGAAAGAGAGAATTTCTTAGAATAATATTTCTCATAGCTCTGTTTGGTATGAATTAAGAATAAGGACTCATATTTCATGACAAAAACATTGAAATATGTAATATTTATTACATCTTTATTATCATTACTAAATAACAACTATTTTTTATATTTCACTTGCAAAATGTCACTTTCCATTTTATTTTCCTTTTATTTTATGTTATTCTGCATATCAAATGGGTCTATTCAATTGAGAATTTTGACGTGATATATGAGGGTTTTCTAAGTAAACTTGACTAGGTATAACCGTATTAGTTTCTCTCATACGAGCTTAGTCACATAGGATTACCACTAAGGCATAATAGAGACAATGAATACTACATATAGTTGTGATAAAATCAGCTTGATTTCACAACCATGCATAAAATTATCAATATTATTAGAGCTGGATTAGACATTAAACTAGATAGGGTGCTGATTCAAAATTTAATAGTTCAACTGAGGTCGAACTGGGGTTGGACTGGTAGTGATTAAAATAATATATTTAAAACAAATAATATAAGTTTAAACAAATTTTATAACTTACTTAAACTTTCAAACTAAATAATATTGAATTATCAATCTATTATTTACCACAAACAAATTATTAATAAGTTTCATAACTCAATAATTTAATTTAAATAAGTTAATATTCATCTATAATCATATTTTGAGTTTAAAATAATAAATTAATAATCTATTATTTATTATTCATCAAGTAAATATATAATTTTTAATAGTTATATATCATAATAATGTTTATATAGTATTATTATATATAAAGAAAGCATATTTTGTACTAAAAATGATGTTATTTTATCTTAAAAATAAAAAAAAATATTTTAAAAACATTGAAAAAAAATAACACAAAACTGGTTCAAATCGGTTCAGGACCTGTTTAAGACCGGTTTCACTGGTTCTTGACCGGTTCTCATTGGTTCTGAATAGTGCCGGTTGTATAGTATGATTAGACTGGATCAGACATTGATTCTCGATCCGACAGGTCGAACCAACAAGTCCGGTTCAGTATTGATAATAATGAAAATTACACATGAATATAAATATAGGGCCTTAAGGCTAGTACAAAAAATTCATATTATCTGACATTGAAATAGATATTATGATAGTGTAACTAATAGTGATTTGTACATAGAATATGCATTTTCTAAGTTGGTTATAAGTTTGACGTATAATTGTTCATTTGCTATGTCTTCCACATTACTTTGTTTGGTTTAACTTTTAAGCCAGTAAAACAAATATACTTTTTAGCTAATTTTGTGTTTATCTCATTTTAAAAGATCTTCATATAGATGTACTTTTATCTCTAAATATACTTTTAGCCAACGGAATGAACAAGTTGTTTTTCAATTTGTAAATATATTTTTATTTCACAATTATTTTGTCAAACTTACTTTTGCAATAAAAAATATCCAAATATAAATAATATTACAACAAACTTACTTTTACACAAATTGCAAATTTCATTTTATTTTAACTTACTTTTACAAACTAAAAACCAAACAAGCACTTTCGTAAAACTACATAAATAAACAAAATTAATCAATGTATGAATAAAGTACTAACATAGTTGGCAGATAGTTAGATCCTTTAAGCATACTATTTTGAGTTTGATCTTTAACTATGTATATGAAAAATGTCTTATTGGGAGATATAAAATTCACTTTAATAATATCTACATTATGAAGAGATTAGTCTTCGACAATCGGTTTGGCATATCTTGATGCTTAAAAAAAATCAATGTAGAAATAGGTATCCTATACTAGTGTAACTAATGGTGATTTGTAACCAATAGTAGCTGTTCAAGTGGTTCAACACTTATCTCATGTGTTCCAAGTTCCAACTTGATAAGCATTACTCAGGGTTCAATATGAACTCTAGAAATTGGTTGCTATTAAAAAAAAAAATAGTGGCTTGTAATTAGAGTTTGACAATATCTTACTCAAAATTACATGATAAGGAATCTTCATTAATCTTTCAATTCAAACATCATTTGAGGTATATAAATGTAGAGTTATCTCTTTTGTCATCATATATGCAAGCTTGTTTGATAAAATCTATTTTCTTGTATGTATTTCTATTGTCCAAATTTAACATAAATTAATTTAACACATTCTTTTTTTCGAGTATTGCATAAAATCTAAAACAAATTATACTAATTATGTCTTATGAATATTGATACTTTATCTTTTAAACAATTTCATAAAATAAAATCATATAAGATCGAATTATGTATAAACAACCTCTAGATGTATGTACATCATGTTTTTATTTATATATATATATATAATAATAATAACCTTATCAACGATAGAAAATTACTCACACACACTTCAAATTCTAAATATAAAAATATTTATATGAAACTCTTAAAATTAAAAAAAAACTTTGCATTAGAACCAATTTGATGATATAAAATCATATAAGATTGAATGATGTGACATTCATATTAAATCTTTACTGTAAATGGATGAAACAAACAATGAATTGTCAAATCAAGTGCACCCCCAAGAATTGAATTAGCAAGTAGATAGATAAAGAAAGCAATATATATATATATATATATATATATACTATCAATCTTTGGGAAAATGAATGAAAGACATTATTAATTAGAAGTTGAGGATAACTGTCTCTATTAGCTGTTTTGGATAGCCCAAGTGCAACGGTGTAGTGAAATGTCACCACAATCACAAGTAGTATGTACCTTCATCTTCTTCATCCTCTTGCCACATATTTTATCTCATTCTTGTCGATTTCACTTAGGGCGTTGTTTCTTTGCGCACGCACAGCCTACGCAGCTACACACAAATTACTGTGACCGCGCAGGTTTTTTTTTTATTTTTTTTATTTAAAAAAAACCCTTCTCCCATCACATAATGTACGCATTCCATGCGTGGATTTGATCTCCACACACAGAATCGAGTTCCTTTCACTCATCTTCCTCTCTCTCTCTCTCTCTCTCTCTATATATATATATATATCTTCCATGAATTAACTTGTTAGAGATCTTTATTACTTGATAATTAACTTTCACAAGACATGAGATATCTTGAGAGTTTAATTCTGGGTCGTTAAACCATGACCTTATTTTACAGAGAAAATGAATTCATGCCATCAATTATATATATATATATATAAATAAATTTATAAAACCTCATACTATTTATTAGTTATAAATAGGACAATTTACCTCATGGTTGTGCATTGTACTTCTAGTTTGTTTATATTGCATGGAGTGCTAATAAACCAACTTACACACCATGGTTAAGTTGGAATCACTGCATATTCAAACTTTATATTTTGAAATAGATCTCTCAATAAATATTTAATGTAATTATATACTTAATTAAGGTTTAAATTTGAGACAAATAATTAAGTTAATGCAGCTCTTAACCAATTGAACTATACACGTTAGTCATTTATATATCTTCTTTTAAGAGAATATATTATATATTTTTCCATGTTTATAAAACTTTTCTCATTACCTTCCTCGAATAGATGTTTACCCAAGTTCCACTGAATGCACTATTTTATATTTTCAAGACTAGTTTGAAAAATTTCCCCCTTATGGAAAAAGGACGAGAAGGGATTTTTCCTTCCATTAAAAAAAAAACCTTAAACTATAGCTTCCTATTTTTAGGAATCCTATTAGTCATAAACTTCTGTGTCTTTTTTTTTCTCCCCTGAATAACGCCACAAGGTTCTAAATGTTTAATAACCAACAAAGCAAAAAAAAGTAAATCTATATCAATATAATACAATTGATAGATTAAAACGATAGAGATTCTTCTGATAAGATAAATATGTCATCAATATATATATAATAAAATCATTACTATTCTGAACCATATAATCTATTTCTTATACCATATAATGTAAAAAAAAAAGTGTGATTAAATTAAAAACTTATAAACTATATTGTATTCCAATTTCATTTTCCAAACAGAGTACTTGGTCAATTTAAGTAGGAGAGCAGAAAAAATAAATAAATAAAAGAAAACGATTTGGAAATCCAAAAAGGATACCAAATTTTCTTTTGTTTAAAGTGAAGTTGGGTTATTGGGCCCAGAGCCACCAAAATATGCTCCCCCAACTGACCATTTCATCATGTTGTCCAACCTGTTTCATTCAAAAGTAATCCCTTCTCACTACCACCTTTTAATTTAATTTAATTTAATAATACAATATGTTTTTTTATTTGCCTTATAATTCAGTCTTTATCTGGAAAAAATATTTGCTAGTAGAATATAGAATTTAAAAAGTTAGGGAAAAATTTCATCCAATGACTCATGAAATAATTAATATTACTTTCAAAAAGATTTGAAAATTGAAATTTACATGAAGGACTTTTAATTTTAAAATCATTATTCAGATATTCTAAAATTGATACAAATAGTCTTAAAGTAATAGATCTAAAATATCTTCTTAAATTTGAAAATAAAATATTTTTCGAGGGTCTAGACGTAACTTTAAAAAGAATTAGTTATAATCAAATTTTTCATTCTAATAAGCTTACTAAAATAAAACAATTAAAGACTTATAGCTAATCTCAATAATGATCAGATGTTAGAAATTAATTTTTATGAATTATATAAATAAATTACTATCTCCAATACTCCTTGAAATTATTAGTTATACTTTTTGGAATTATAGTTTAATATCTCAAGTTATACGAAATTTAAACTATACATAAACAAATTTTTTAGATTATATGAAATTTATAAAATAAGTTATATACTGCAAGTTGTATAATTTATATTTATATATTGGTTATTTTAAAAATATTAATGATATTTAAAAAAAATCATTTTCAATATTTTTGTTTGTCTTTGATATAAATTTATGAATATATTCTTAACTGTCATTCTGTTAAGAAAAAAATTAAAAAATACTCCTTCCATTTTAGTTTATAGTGCACTTTTAATTACCGTACATAGACAATAATTAACAATTAACAAAATTTCTCATCTTTTCTCAAATTATCCTTATTAAATACTTTAAGAATAAAATATTTAAATAATAAATAAATATTTAGATTTATTAATTAGAGATAATCTTAAAAAATAAAAAAAAATTATATAATATAATTTATAAAATATACTATATTATGAAACATTAATTTTTTAAAATAATACATTATATATATCATAACGAATTGAATATTAGAAAGTGAAAATTGTAGGAGAAGGTGAAATGAATATCGAGTTATGGACACGTGGGCGTCTGAAGCAATGAAGAAGAGAGGCCCCACATGGGGTATGCCCTTCCCACAAGAAACACGCACGTGGGACCCACCCATTCCCGTCCCAATCAATCGCATGGCCTCTGTCAATCTAACGCTCCAGATCTCTCTCTCACAATTCCCCACATCGAATCTCGACCGTCCCTCTGAATCCCCCCACTCTGTCCCAACCTTGTCCTCCATTTTCCGCGACATCTCGCTTTAAAGCTGCTCCTTTTGCTACCGACACCTTAGCTTGTCTTTGTCCTCAATTTATGCCTTTCATACCAAAATTTCTCCTCTCTTTCCCTATAAAACACAATCCCCCATTTCCATCTCTTCCCACAGATTCTCCTTCTTTTTCTCTTCAGGCTTCTGTTTCAGCCCACTGTTATAACATCAGGATCGAAAGGTTTGGCTTGGTTGGTCTGTGTGGTTTTTGGTTGGTTTTCTTGAGGTGGGATTTCTGGGTTTTTGGTGAAGAAGATGGAAAACAAAGTGGCTTATCAGAATGATCTTAATCTCAAGGATACAGAGCTTAGATTGGGGTTGCCAGGTATAGAGGGAAGGGAAGAACAGAAGTCATTGGTTAGTTCTAAGAACAACAAGAGGCCTTTGCCTGAAGCTTCTGAGAATTGTGGAACAAAGGTTTCTACTAATGATTCTGCTCCTCCTGCCAAGTATGTTAACATGTTGAGATTATTATACTTTGTGTCTTTTTCTATTTGGGGTTTTGTGGATCTGAATTTGAAACTGATGATTTGTTCATGTGACAGGGCAAAGATTGTGGGGTGGCCACCAGTCAGATCCTACAGGAAGAACAGCCTGCAAGAGGCTGAGGCTTCTGGGATTTATGTGAAAGTGAGTATGGATGGAGCTCCATACCTCAGAAAGATTGATTTGAGGGTTTACAATGGCTATTCAGAACTCCTCAAGGCCCTAGAAAATATGTTCAAGCTAACCATAGGTGAGATTTCAAAAGATATTATTTTCTTTCGGATAGAACTAGCAAATCAATTTCCGAAGCTGAAAATGACATGGGTTTTTGGTTTTCTTCTTCCCTTCCAGGTCAGTACAATGAAAGAGAGGGTTACAAAGGATCAGAATATGCACCTACATATGAGGACAAAGATGGTGACTGGATGCTTGTTGGAGATGTTCCATGGGAGTAAGATCTCTCTCACTCTCTCTCTATCTATAACATCCTTAAGTTTATGTCTGACAAGAGAAGTTTAATGAGCAAATTAGTTTTATTGATTAGCTGTAAAACTGATTCTTACAGAACTATATGTATATTTTTTTCTGCAGTATGTTTATGACTTCTTGCAAAAGACTAAGAATCATGAAGGGATCAGAAGCAAGAGGATTGGGTTGTGGAGAATGAGAAACAACCAAAGTTTCTATGATCAATCAGATCACCGATCATTATGCAAGAGATAAAGTTTTTTTGGTGTAGAAGCGAAGCATTTCTTCAAGCTTGGGTTCTCGGAACGAAAGGGATTTTGAGTCACTGCCATTCTGGGGCTGGCCTGTTCTTTGTAGAAAGGAAATGGAAGATATAGTGCAGTTTCTTTCATGAAGTTTTGGGCAACAAAATTAATTAATTCTGGCTTTATTAGAAAATTCTGTGGTGATTGGATGACATGCTGTTGTTTTTTCTCTGATCCTTTCAAATGAACAACTTCATTGAAACTAGTTGTTTCAAATGAAGAAGGATGGACAGAGTTTGATATGTTCATCATCCAAGTTTTATTTCTTTTTTGTCTTTGGGTTTTTGTATCGACACAAATTTACAGTGTAATATACCAATTATTATTCGTATGTATAATTCTGATTTGTGATTGATTGAATCAGCATGTGTCCCACATCCAGACTTTCCTTAATTTTCTAATTGCCTCAAATTTCTTTCATAACCCTAATTACATATCCAAATTGGAAAAAAAAAACTATAAAACGGAAGATTAGAAATTCATATGCTGGCTATAGCCTTGGAAAGTCTGAGGTCGAAGCTGGTCCATCTCAGAAAACATGCTCAGGTTCCTCTCGTGAAAAGAATCAGTGCTCATTGATTGTACACACACATATATTTGTGTGTGTGTGTGTCATTTCCTGTCGTATGCAGGCTATCCCCATGAAAGGTCTGAGGCTGATGCAGCTGGTCCATCCTGGAAAACATGTTCATGTCTCTTTCTTGAGTCTCCAGTGAAAAGCATACAAGTGATATTTCCTGATTTTATATATACATATGTGATATATGAACGCAAAGAACCCTTAATATTTTATTCACTGGGGATTCAATAAGATGCCCAAACATGTCTTAGGATGGATCAGCTTCAATCTTAGACCTTCCATCTTTTTTTTCAAGACCTTCCAACTTTTTGCATGTGGTATGTTTTGTTGAATTATTAACAATGACCAACGAGAAATTTCCCGTGCTTTGTGTGAATGGTTTCTTAATTTCTTCACCAACTCCACCAGCATTGTATAACCACCTATCCGGAAATGTCGTTGGATTTCATCTAAGTCGGATTAAGTGAGTGGAAACATAAAGGCGAATATATATTTAGGGCTTGAATACCATATCATTGATTGTTGATTTGATTAAAAAAGAAGTATAACCACCTATTTTGGCAATTAAAATCTGAGTCAAATCTGACTCAGTTGTTTTTGAATTGTAGACAAAGGCACTATTTAGATTATGATGGAGTTAGGTTAGGGAAGAAAATGATGCTGGCTAGCTAAATAGCTCGTGGTATAATCATCTGAATAACAGGAAGAAGACTTTTATTCGCCTTTGAAAATTGAAAAGAACTTTTCAATCATTACTTTTTTGAAGATCTGAACTTCATTCTGATTTCTGGGTTAAGCTTGTTAGGTGAAGATATAGATGGAGCTAGTCTATACCATACATGAGGATGAGGATGAGGATGAACAATAATTAATCAAAGCGATCAGAGAAGAAGGATTAGGCTTTTGAAAATGAATAATCTCATGATTTGATTCAGTTGGAGTTGGTAATGCAATAAGGAGTTGGTAATGCAATAACGAGAAACCGTGTCTATGAGATTTAGGGTCCGTTGATAAGATTTTTTTCATAACAAAAACTTTTTCAAACATTTTCTTATTTTTTTCATATCAAAAACTATAAAATACCTTACGAAAAAAAGGTAAGATGTTTGAATTTTCTATTTTATTATTTTTCTATTTTTTAAAATATTTTATAAAAGATAGGTTTATCAAACAAGTTTTTTTATTTTTTCTATTTTAAAAAATAAAAAAACTGTTGTTAAAACAACTGCTAAATAAGTCCTTAGATTCCATTTGATTTGTCATTTGCCTACCTGATTGATGCTTTTGTAACTTATTTTTTCCTATTTTTGTGTTTGGCAATTTTTAAAATATCATTATGTAAACTTATTTTTACTTCTAGATGGTACTTTTAATCTATAGATTGAAAACATTACTTTTTAATTTGCAAACGTGCTTTTGTCTTATAATTATTTTGTCAAATTTTTTTTACAATAAAGAATATCCAAATATAAATTATATTATAACAAATTTACTTTTATCTAAATTTTATTTTTATAAATTTCATTTTATTCTAAGTTACTTTTACAAATTAAAAATCAAAAGGGCTTTTAGTGTTTATATATATATATATATGATTGAATGAAGGTTTTTTGAGGAAAATATAATAAATAAATAAATTATTTACCAATGTATGTTGTGTCAGAAAGAATTTACCAATCTATATTAATACAAATCGATGATCAGAAAATCGACGAACGCGCTGCGAATAAATCGATCAACGGATACACGACTTTTTTTTAAATAAAAAAGAAAGTCGATTGGTAGATAATCGCGTTGTTGAGTAATGAACAGGGGTCCAAAATGTCTCAAGTAAGTCGATTAATTATTAATCGACTTGCTTTTTATTTTTTATTTTTAATTTTTTTCGGCAGACTTAGTTTTTTTTTACATATATATATATATGTCTGTTCCGTTCCGTTACAATAATAACACGGATTTTTTTTACATAATTTTATTTTAAAAAATTAGGAATATAATAAATTATTTTTAATATGATAAAAATGCTTCAATTACTTATTATATAATATAAGAAAAATGAATGTATAATGATTAGAATTAATGATTTTTGTAATTATGAAAAAAATAATAGTTTAGAAAAAAAAATGGGATTGATTAGTTAATCAATTTTTTTAAATAAAGAAAGTAAGTCCATTGTGTAGGCCATTAATTTACTAATGAGTAATTTAAAAAAAAAAGATATTTCAATACATGTAACAAAAAATATTTTCAAATCATTAGTTATAGTTGAAGAGTTAATTTATCTCAATTGAAAATTTAATTTATATTACATGGAAATTTTTAAATTAGGTTTTGAATGAGAAAAATTGTTGTTTCTGAGTAATTAACGGTTGTTTCTCTCTTTTTTTTCTTTTTTTTTCTTTACCATTTAAAAGCAAGTCGATTGGGTACCCAATCGACTTGCTTTTGTTTTTTTTAATAAATAATAAATGAATTTTATTTTAATGAACTTTCTTTTATTTTTTTTTTAAATTTTTTTAGACATCATTTTTTTTATCTATTTCAGGTGATTTTTTTTCATATAATATGTAGTAATTTATTATTTTTATCCCTTATTTATTATATTATTAATTTTAATTAAAGAGTTAATTTATTTCAAGTGAAAATTTAATTTATATGACATGAAAATTTTTAAATTGGGTTTTATTGGGAAATATTGTTAGTTCTGGGTAGTTACCTGTTATTTCCCCATTTTTTTTATCATTCAAAGCAAGTGGATTGGGTATGTTTTTATTTTTTTTAATAAATAAGTTTTATTTTAATGAACATTTTTTTTTATTTTTTTAGAAATTTCCTTTCTATCTATCTCACACGATTTTTTTTCTCAAAATACGTAGTAATTTATTATTTTTATCTCTTATTTATTATATTATTTATGTTATAAATTATGTTATATTTAATGAAATAAGTGAAATTAATAGAAGTAAAATTTGAAATTTTTATTTTGTTTAATTTAAAAATGTAATAAATATTTCTTAATATAAGTAAAATCTCTCTTATTATCTTATAATATGAGACAAATAGAGTAATAAAAATATAATGATTTTGTTTGTGTAATGATTAGAATAAATTATTTTTATAATAAATAGAAAAAATAGCTTATAATAAAAATTATAACTAGTTTATTATTAGTAGATAATTTTTTATAACTAAAACTAATGATTTGAAAATATTTTTTATTACATTTATTGAAATATCTTTTTTTTTTAAATTACTCATTAGTAATAGACTTACTTTCTTTATTTAAAAAAATTGATTAACTAATCAATCCCATTTTTTTTCTAAACTATTATTTTTTTCATAATTACAAAAATCATTAATTCTAATCATTATACATTCATTTTTCTTATATTATATAATAAGTAATTGAAGGATTTTTATCATATTAAAAATAATTTATTATATTTCTAATTTTTTAAAATAAAATTATGTAAAAAAAATCAGTTTTATTATCGTAACGGAACGAAACAGACATATATATATATATCTAAAAAAAAATAAGTCTGCCGAAAAAAATAAAAAATAAAAAATAAAAAGCAAGTCGATTAATATTAATCGACTTGCTTGAGACATTTTGGACCCCTGTTCATTCCTCAACAACGCGATTAGCTACCAATCGACTTTCTTTTTTATTTAAAAAAAAGTTGTGTATCCGTTGATCGATTTATTCGCAGCGCGTTCGTCGATTTTCTGATCATCAATTTGTATTAATATAGATTGGTAAATTCTTTATGACACAACATATATTGGTAAATAATTTATTTATTTATTATATTTTGCTCAAAAAACCTTGAATGAAGATAGGGAAGAAAATGATGGTCGGTTGGTATAATAAGAATTAAGAATCTTGATTTTATTTTTCCTTCCAGGAATCTTCATTGTATTGATCTGGAACTTGACCTGGTTATAACCCGAACATCATGAACAGGCATCGCAGATCAACCATGTTTGAATTGTGTGGTGCCGTGTCAGTTAAAGAGGATATTAAGGAAATAGGATTGAGACAACAAATTAAGTAGTAAGTCTCATTAGATCTGAATAACAGTATAGAAATGGAATACATGAATAGATTTTAATGACAAATTACAGTTTTTTTTAAAAAAAAAATAGATGTGAGCTCACATTTTCTATAGAGTTTGAAAAAATGAAGTGTATTATTCATGAGTAATAAATAATACTATTTGTTATAAATTTTATTTTTTTATATTGATATTAATTTAAGTGATTCTGCAATTTATTTTTTCAACTTTAAAATTAAACATTTTTTGTCAAACTTTTTCACTAAAAAATTAAACACTACTTGTTCAAGTAAATTAAAAATAAATGATTCAGTTGGTTCAGCATATAATTTCTTCAGATAAAGTTTTAGGAATATAAACCATATTATTGAAAGCTCCTTGTTCTAACTTGATTTGATTTAAATTAATTGAGATTGAGCATGACTTTCAATCAAACATTAATGGCATGTTTGATTTATATTTTTGTAAATCAAATCATAGATTCTAACTATTTTTTTTATCCAAATAGGTTTATGATAAACTTCTCTATTTTTATCTAAATTTTATTTTTATAAATTGTGATTATTCTAATATACCTTTTATAGAAAGAAAGGTAATCTAAACATGCACTAAACAATGTTTACTAGAGAAAAAAAATAAAAAGCAAGATAGCATAAATGTGTGTGTATAAATCTTTTTGTCAATAATCAAATAATTTTTTTTTTTCATACAAGTAATAGGTCTTATTTTGTGTTCTCTTTTTTCATTCAAGTAATTAAAGAATTTTCTCCCATACTTAAAGATTATGATCCATTGGGTAAATTTTATAAAAGAGACAATTTTTAAGGTAACTGCACAGTGAAGTACAGACATAAATAACAGTGAAACATCATATTAATATAAATACAGCATCAGAAGAAAAGCTTCAATTCACAGAAGAAGAAAAGTACTCGTCACTTCTAATGTGAATATCCTCTTTATTGATTTATTTATTTATGTCTTCTGTAAATTTCTGAATTTGCCTGTCCTTTTGCTGCTAGATGCCTTCAGGAACATATGTCTCTATGCTGTATCCTAAGAACAGAATTCGTTTTCTTTTTCTGAGATAATCTTATCGAGCAATGAGAAAATCTTTTTTGGCTAATTTTTTATTCAAGTTTTGTATTATTAATAATTACTTGTAATTAATTAGAATACACAGCTGGCTGGCTCTATGTTATGCTTTTATCAGTTCAGAAGCTGCACATAAAGGTGTGTGCATCAGTGTCAGCGTTTACTTCTTTTCAGAAAAATTGACAAAACATGTTACTGCTAAATGGAGGGCTTATTTTATTTTATTTTTGGGTGTAAGGGCTTGTTTTATTTTACTTAATAATAAAATAATAGTCACTAAATAGACAAAACCTCGAGACATGATTCTATAATGATGCCCAATGAGCAGTCCTAATATGCAAATTTACTTGTATATTTTATTTCCAAAAAATAACAATTGATGGTACACACTTATTTTTTTTTCGTAAAGAGGGGAATATAACTATATCCAATGGCATCATTGTATATATAATTCATGTAATCGACTCAATTTAATAAAATAAAATTAATATTATTATTAACTTTTCCAAATATATGATTGATTGGTTGTAATTATCCAGTCTTGCAGCAGGAGAAGATTCTTGATATCGTCAATAATGTTTCCGACAGGGTGATTTTCGGAGTTATTATGGGCTTCGAGGTTAATAGCTTCAACAGAATCATTATAAACATTTCTCTTTCTAAAACTTTTGTCCTAGCAACTTTTGATACCTCGTAAGATTGTTGTAAGTTTAGCAACTTTACTAGGTACATGACCTAGTTTAAACGCAGGAGAATCTATATTAACTGAGTGGGCATGCAGAGTAATTGGACAATTAACATACTCATTGGCTTCTTTGAAGACATGGGCCAAGATGACAGTTCAATCTCTCATAACAAACACTCTAATTTCATCAATGATACTTCGTAATCGATCAATGATTCCTGAAGTTATCACGAGTAATGAGGATAAGAGATTCCATGCATGAGGCTTGATCAGTGAGGCTAACGCATTACTACATAGTGAGGGCTCAATATGGCTTTCAAAAATTGGTTGATATTTAAGAAAAAAATTATGCTACGCTTGATATAAGTTACACTTGAACACAATTTTATTTTTTTAATATTGCATTAAAGGGTGTTCAATCAACCCAGTGATCTAGTAGGCCCGGTCATACCTGTCATACAGGGTTGGTCTCGAAGACCGGATCAGATTGAGTATCGGGTTTATGACAAACCCAATCTCGCCCGGTCCCAATATATATATATATATATATTATTTTATATGTTTTTTAAAAAATGTTATATGCTATTTTTTTATATAACATATTAAATAAATTGGTTATATCATTATTGTGAATATTTTTAAGAATTTAATCTTTTAATTTTATTTAAAATTTTAAATTGATTTCTTAATATTGTGTAAAAGTAATACATTATTATTAAATATTTATAATTTTAACAAATGTTACTTTTGAATATAATATTATTTTTTAAGAAAATATATTTTGGCTGAATGTAATTATATTTTTACTAATAAATAAAATTAACTTATTTTCTATTTTTAAATATTTTTTAAGACCGGATCAACCCCGGTCTTGTATGCTAGGTTGATACGATCTCGCCCAACTTCATAAAGACCAGGCATCCATTTGACTATCAATTCCATTTAACTTGATATTTGTGCACCCCTAATACATATTTTAAAGTACTGATGTTGTATATTTTTATTTTTATATGAAAAGGATGAAGAGCAATTTGAATGTGTAATGTAAATAAAATATTATTTGAGTGTGAAGAGAAAGAATCTTGATTCATTGCACTATGATATAATAGGGACAGTGAATGCACAGCATAACAATTAAAAAACAGAGATGCTTGCAAGATGCTGTGGACACTAACGTGTGTGCTGCCAAAAAATCACATGACACATTTCAGTTCACAAGGCAACTCTTTTTTTTTTTTTTAAATAAAATAGGTATTTGGTATTGGTACATGATATTATCAAATCAAACATTCTCGAATTCAATTCAGAAAATTCTAGCTTTCTCAACATAATTTTGTTTCATTCATAATGCTCAAATTCAAAATCTTACTTATGTGGTATTGAATTTATTACCATTTAATCAACTCATTCGTATAAGGCAACTCAGGTTATGATCTAAATGAGAGTGTTGAGACCACAAAACAATAACATTTAAGTACAATGGAAGAAGTTCGACACTTTTTCTAAATAAGGTTTTGAATTTCAACTTTATAGAATTAAAAACTACAATGGGAAAAGATTTTATTTGAGACTTAACAATATTTGGATATAAATTAGTTGGTAATATTAGTTACAGATTTTAGAAAAAAACATTATATCATCTACATTTTTTTTTGCCACAATCATCTATATTAAATACTTATTTGAAAAGCTTTATTGCCATTATGGCTTTAGCTTGTTTAATTTTGATTAGTCGAAATCTAATGTGGCTACCATATATTTGTTGGTTTGTTAAAAAATATATATATATTTGTCAAAATAGCATCAGGGAATTCAATTTTCTTCTTAGGTGCTAAATAATCCAATATTTGGTACTACTTATTAATTCAAATTGGAATGGAATGATATCCTAATTAAGAAAAGCTCTTGTACTGTAATTTTTAGATATTTTTTCCATCTCCAATTTGAATATTGAAATATTCATATGCTTCCTCTAGTTCTAAATATGAGAGTTTTTGTTTTGGTTCTAATTATATAACCCTTTTCAGAATACTGGGTAGTATTTATTATACATTATAAAAAAAAATACCCCCATTCAATTAAGAGTAAAAAAGAGAAATATTGAATAAGGGTAGTTTTGAAAAATATTATTATTTTTAAAAAAATTAAGATAATTAATTAATTTTAACTTTTATTATTAATTTATATAATTTGATTAAAAGTATCCTATATTAAGAAATAGAGAGTACATGAAATTTTCTCATATCAACGAAACTTAAGTCCAAAACCGGAGGAGGTTCATAAAACCGAGCAAAATGCAGTACAATAAGTATAAGGTCTTTTGTATGCAACATATAAATATACTTGCTTTAACTCAAATATAAATGGCTAAGAGCAGAATTTTCATGGTTTAAAATATAAATTATTGAATAAGTTTTTTCATAAATATCCCAATTAATTAGACAATAAGAGAAATTAGACAAAATATTAAATTTATGATTGGAAAAGTATAGCATTTAATAAAGGATAAATATAAAAAAATAAATAAAATTTGAGATAAATTTAAGGATTTGAATAATATTTCTTAATATCCATGAGATAACTAAAAGCAACTTAAGCCTCAATTATTTATGCAATTAATTATAATTTCTTTTGGCCAAACTTATTATAAAAATTAAATAAACTAGAGTCATAGTTCCCATCCCATTAACCGTTGTATGAAAAAATGGTCCAAGATGGCATTTGAATAAATCTGATTTCATAAACAGTCAATTATCTACAAGAGCCTATTGTCAATTTTTTTTATTAAAAAAATGTAAAAACAGCATTTGAATAAAATCTAACAAAAATATGTCAATGCAGAAACCGTTAGTCATTGCATGCTCGGGTAGGTTATATAAAAAGTGCAAATTTAGTATATCTTTTTTTTTTTTCTAATGATGTCATTAAGAGTATCCCAACCAACATTAATAATAAAAACTAATCTTTTTCAAGATATAGAATGCAAAACATAGACCTTTTTATTTAAGTTTACTTTATATATAAAAGCTTATAATCGCGTCCCCAACCATATACGTAAGAGAAGAAAGCCCTTATGTAATAGCTACTGTTGTGTGGGTGTGTCTCTCTCACTGTATATATATGTAGTTGAAATTATGTATGACAATGGCCCTAGCATTGAAACTCTGGTCTTTTTTCAAGTATTATTATCGAACAATGCCTATCATCTGAAGACAAATGAGATTTCTACAAAAGTTACAGAAAGTAATGAACAAAAAATTTAAATTACATTCTGTTTGACGAGGCCAGTGAGGATCATTAGGCACAATTATGTCTCAGCCTCTGGCAGTAGTTTGAGAACGCAGCTAACAGACCAGTTCATCCATAATTCAAGCCTGTAGCTTCATGCGCAACAGTATCAAAAATTGCCAGAATGATCAAAATGATGCTTTTGGATTATGAACAAACTAATGAAAATCAGAGATATGTTTCAGGTTGCAACCCCCCAACTTTCAAAGGCACAAAACCCATGATCCTCTTTTCGCTGAGCTCATATCAAATGATCATCATGCTGTATGGGATCTAATTCATCATCTTGAGCTCTACCGGCACCAGAAAGTCTCCCTCACACTTCAGGCAGATGCATCTGATTCAAGAGTCTGATTATCATTCTGATCACTATCATGGTCAGGTGGTGAATGGGCGGCACTCTGGCTTGGAATAACCAACACTGTGTGGCTTTGTGCAACAGTTTGTTCTTTCTGTTGGATGGTCTCATCATCACGAGGTTGATCAGGTGGGTGCACATATGATATTCCAAACTTCTGTCCATGAGTTAATCCTGGGCAGAAACCCTGCAGGGTTAAAATAACATGTTCAACACTAAGGAACTGATAGAATCCAAAATACAAAAGCTTGAACACATTAGTTTACTACCATATATAGGTGGTTAATTGTCAGTTAGAAATGACTGAACAAGAGGCTAATTAGAAATGATTTAGAGGTAAAAATTAGAAAACAAACTATTACAGAAATGTCAAAATTAAAATATTTGGGGTCGATTTTACAGAGTGATGGTGAAGTAGATAGGAATGTTATGCATAGAATATAAACTGGATGATTAAAGTGGAGAAAAACTTCAAGAGTTATTTGTAACCGCAAGATACCTAGCTACTAAGAGAAATTTTATTGAACTGCTATATGGTTAGCATTACTATGGCAATGAATGTTGGGTTTTGAAATGACAACAAGAGCATAAGATGAATGTAACAGAGATGAGAATATTGAGATGGATGTGTAGTTATATAAAAATGGATAAGATATGAAATAATTGTATACGTGGGAAAGTCGAAATAGCATCTATTGAGGAGAAAATGGTGGAAAATCATTTAAGGTAGTTTGGATATGTACAAAGAAGAGGATAAAAGGAGCCAGTGAAGAAAGTTGAACAAATCGTAAGGAATCTTATCAAAAAGTATAGAGGAAGACCAAAAAGGACACTAAGAGAGGTTAAAAGGTAGGATCTCTTAATAAATGATTTATCTAAAAAGATGATATTTGATAGAATCAATTGATGTCGTATGATCCATGTAACAAACCTCACTTAGTGGATTAAAGCTAATGTCGTTGTTGTACAGGTAGTTAATTGTCAATTAAAGTTTGTATCACTTTTAAATTGATTGGAATCGTAGATGGAATTAAGGGCCTATTTGATACACTCTCTTCCATAAATATGGAAAGCTTTGTTTTCAACAAAATCATTTTATCATCAACCAAATACAATTTTTATACTTGTCCTCAACTTTTTCCTGTCTTCAAATTTATTTTTCATGTACTAAACGCAGCAAAATAGAATCATGCAGCTCCTGCTAGAAATAGACTTTGTGATTGTGTTTCCTCAGCTTACATGATTGTGTTTCCTCTTAGGGTTCCACTAGGTTGTGTTCGGTCACGAACAACAAGACTTTGTGATCCAAAGCCAGGAAACCCATTTGACCCTTCACCCTTCCAATCTTTTTTGAAAGCAGGGAAGAAATATGGAAGAAACGCAATCTCATAAACTTCCACATAGCAAGCAATGAAGACGCAGTCAGTTGTCAGGATTGTCTTTAGCCGAAATAAAATAATGTGGTCTGGTTTGACATGCCACCCTAAGCAGCCAAAACACCATATTGATTCCTCATTTTTGAAATTAGGGACAAATGAGTAATTGATTCTAGCACTACCAAACTGTTTGTTTTTTTTTTTTTTGGCCAATACTACCAAACTGTTTCTACAGTCTCATAATGTGCACAATCAGAAGAAAAAGAAATTTTACATCAGAAACCATGAGAAGCAGATAACTCTAAGTTCTGAACTTTCGATTATTTATTGAAAACATTGAAGAAATCAAAGCATCAGAAGTTAAATGAAGTTATATTCAGTGAGTGTACCTTGAAAGAATTCTACAGGGATGGTAGGAGGGAGTACCAAGCACTCACCTTGATCAAACCTGAAATAGAAGTTGACTCAAAAGTATTGTAATCTGACATATACTCAGCGGGAGTCCAGCTTCCACGGATTGTACTATCATTGGATTCTTGTGGATCATTTTCAACCTCTGAGGTAAAAGATCTCTGTCTTATATCATTCATTCTACAATAAGACCCATAATATGAACAATGTTCCTTGACTAGAGAGATTTGAGGAGTAGCTGGCAATAAATGGCCTTCAGTGCTGAAGATGTACCTGTTCCAAAGCATAACAGAGAAAACAGGTAACTCAGTTTTATTGGGTAAAAAAAACTCTGTTCCAAAGCACTTACTTGTATGGCCCATTTTCCACTATGTTATCAGGACCCACGGCCAGATCAAATAGAAGCCACAGATAATTGACCTGATTGTAATCAGATCATTATCAGCAAGTCCCTCCAAAAAATAATATAATAGAAAAAGGTGAAAACCAAAATGACTAATCAAATGTTAGGGACAAAAAAGAATATCGTTTCATAAAAGACTATAATATCTTATCAAGGAAAAAATAAAAAGGGAAAAAGGAAAATGCAGTTGTTTCCAAGGAGGATCAAGTCATAATACACATAACAAGGAACTTATTAGCAATGCTGCCAAAATGTTAAAATACTACATCTCCAAATTCATATACCAAATTAATACAATTTACTATTGTCAAGGGATAAAGCACGGGGGCGCCTCAGGGGCCATAGTCCCTGGAAAGTATGCAAAAGGATATACCATGAACAACAAAAGGCACAACCAAAAGGTCTTAGCCCCTGAAAAAGATTTCATATACAAATAAAAATCCTAGTAAACTTGAGGACATGAAGGTTCTTTTAATTCTATAGCAATTCTGTTCTTCCATTTTAAACTTTGGTACGAAGAGAAGGTCAAAGCAAAGAGTGGTGTTGGTATTATTGTGGACAAAGTTTGGAAAAAGAATGTGGTAGGAGTCAAAAAGATTGGAAATAGGATCTTATCCTTAAACTTGACTATTGGACACATTAATTTCAATGTTATTAGTACTTAAGCAACTCAAGTAGGGTCAGAAACATATATTAAGGATAAATTTTGGAAAGATTTGGAGGGTTTGGTTCGAGATATCCCATGAGAGGAAAAAACTTTCATTAGTGGGGATTTTAATGGTCATGTGGGGAAAGAGACAAAATAATATGTGGGAGCTCATGGAAATTTTAGTTTTGCATAATTAAACAAGGAGGTGCATTCCATTCTTGATTTCTCAATGGCTTATAACCTCACGATTGTGAACATTTGTTTCAAGAAACGAGAGGAACATTTAGTCACATATAAGAGCGGAGCCCAAAGGTCGCAAATTGACTTCATTTTTGTAAGGAATTCAAGCATAAAAGCTTGTAAAAACTGCAAAGTGATCCCTAGTGAGAGTTTAACTTCACAACATAAGGTCTTGGTCTTTGATGTGCTGGTTAAGAGCCGTAAACTAAGAAGTTGAAAAGCCTTAAATCCTATGACCAAGTAGTGGCAATTAAAAGGTGAACAACAATTGACTTTTACGAGAAAAGTATTGGAGGAAGGTAATTGGGACTCCCAAGAAAATGCTAACATCTTGTGGGATGATATGACTAAAAGATCAAGGATACTGCTAAAGAATCTTAAGTGAATTCAAAAGTTTTGAACCTAAAGATAAATAATCTTGGTGGTGAAATGAGAGTGTATAAGAGAAGGTTAAACATAGAAAAGAGTGTTTCAAAGCCATACACTTGTGCAATAACAAGGAAAATTGGAAGAGTTATCGCTTAGCTAGAAAAGAGACAGAGAGCAGTGAATGAGACTCGATTTAAAGCTTTTGAAGAATTCTACCAAGATTTAGGGATGAAGAATTGTGAACGCAAGATTTACAAAATTGCTAAGAATAAGGAAAGAAAGTCGAGATTTGGATCAAGTAAGATGCATTAAGGATGAGAAAGGAAAAGTTTTGGTTACTGATGATGATATCAAAGGAAGATGGAAGAACTACTTTTATAAGTTCTTTAATGATGGATTGGGTAAGACTAGTGATACAGAAGATTTAATAGCTCATGAAGATGAACTGAATTTGAGTTTCTACCGTAGAATCCGGGTTGAAAAGGTAAAAGAAGCTCTTAAGAGAATGAATAATGGTAAAGCTATTAGTCCTGATGGTATTCTTATTGAAGTTTGGAAGTGCTTAGGAGAGAAGGTCGCTTTGTGGCTCACTAAGCTTTTTAACGAGATTTTAAGATAAAAAAGATGCCAAAGGAATAGAGAAAGAGTACTTTGGTGTCCATATATAAGAATAAGGGGGATATTCAAAATTGTGCTAATTATCGAGGGATAAAACTTATGAGTTGTACTATGAAACTTTAGTAGAGTGATTGAGTATAGATTAAGAAGAGTCATATTTCAGAAAACCAATTTGAATTTAAGCCAGGACGGTCTATAATAAAGGCTATTTATCTATTAAGAGGTTTGATTGAAAGATATCGGAATAAAGAGGAAGACTTACATATTGTTTTTTTTTTATTTGGAAAAAGCCTATGATAGAGCACCAAGAGATGTGTTGTGGAAAGCAATGGAGAAGAAAGGTGTTTGTGTGACTTATATTCAAGCCATAAAAGATATGTATGAGGGGACAATAACAAATGTGAGAACTCCTGGAGATGAGACAAAGAACTTTCCTATAAGGATAGGTTTACATCAAGGATCTTCCTTGAATCCATACTTGTTTGATTTGGTTTTGGATGTTCTAACAGAACATATAAAGGAAGAAATTCCTAAGTGTATGCTTTTCACAGATGATATAATCTTAATTGAGGACTCAAGAGAAGAGGTCAACTTCAAACTTGAGTTATGGAGACACTTTGGAATCAAAAGGTTTTCGCTTGAGTAAAAGTAAGATGGAATATATGCATTGCAAATTTAACAAAAAACCAGCTAGAAATGATTTAAAGGTAAAAATTGGAGAGTAAACTATTCCAGAAGGGTCAAAATTCAGATATTTTGGATTAATTTTACAGAGTGATGGTGAAATTAATGGAAATGTTATATATAGGATACAAACTGGGTGGTTAAAGTGGAGAAAAGTATCAGGAGTTATTTGTGACTGCAAGGTACCTACTAAATTTAAAGGAAAATTTTATTGAATAGCTATAAGACCAGTGATGTTATATGGTAGCAAATGTTGGGCTTTAAAATGATAACAAGAACATAAAACGGAAGTGGCAGATATGAGAATGTTGAGATGGATGTGTGGTCATATAAAATTGAATAAGATACGAAATGATTGTATATGAAGGAAAGTTGGCGTAGCACCTATCAAGGAGAAAATGATGGAAAATCATTTAAGATGGTTTGGGCATGTACAAAGAACAGGGCAAGAGAAACCAGTAAGGAGAGTTGATCAAATGACTTGAAGTCTTGTCAAAAACCGTAGAGGAAAATCAAAAAGGACACTAAGGAAAATTATAAGGAATGACCTCTTTAAAAAGAATTTATCTGAACGGATGGTGTTTGATAAAACCCATTGGTGTCATATGATCCATGTAACAAACCTCACATTAGTGGGATAAAGCTAATGTTGTTATTGTTCTGTTTTTCCGTTTTAGAGGCTTTCTTGCTGCTTTCTGGTCACTTATTCCAAAAGATGCAAGCCATTGAATATCAAAATAGGAGATCCCTACTTCATCATCCAACTCTCCTTCAAGACCAACTAGGCCTTAACAATGGGTGGCATTGACCAACTAAAACTAATATCAAACCATGAAAGACTTGAGGATGTGAAAATTTAAAAAAGGAAGATTTATTAGTTCTTCGTTAATATTAATTACAAAATAGTTCTCCGGTAATATTAATTACAATATACCAACTTTGAGAATTCATCCTCTCCTTGAATTCTCCAATGGCACAATGTTAACTGTAATAGCAAACACAGGTAATTTTGTTCCCTTCAATTTGAGTATTTTTGTCTGGGCATATGTAGAATTATTGCCTTTATTTTGTTTTTCCCCCTTTCTCAGATTAGCCTTGGTTCTTGGCTGATCCTATAAATTGTACTGTTCTATTTGAATAAAGTAAGAAGCATTGAGCCAATGCAAGTTGGTGCAAGTGGCAAGAGGGCCAATTCTACAAGCTCCAGTTTGACTCCCCCCTATGTCATTAAAATCCTGTTTGGTGGCAATCGATCATGGGGAGATCCTTACCCTTAGTGGGTCACAAACCCAATTTATCTGGTATCTACTAGTGGTTTGATGGCTATCCCACTCCCAAAGCTCAAGGTTTCAAGGCTTTTGGTGATAGCCGAAGGTGGAGGTACAGGACGGACCCTCACAATTGCTAGAGTCTTAAGTCTTATTGAGAACTGGGAGCACCTTCCCTTCTTCCCACTTCACCCTGTTGTATTACCCAAAAAAATTGAAAAGAAAAAGTAAGAAGCATTCATGTTGTTTTATTCTCTGAATTTTTCATTTCTTGCCATCCATAGATCTCTTACCCGCTTGGATATTTCTTGAGGCAGTCATCCCTCCATGCTATTTTATACTTGCTGTCCATGATGCCCTTAACAGACCCAAATGCATAAGCTGGTAGTCGAAGGCCCATGAAAATTGTCAGGGAAATTTATACTATAGGCCTATAATTTCAGTCAATTTTTAATTTGATCTTAGTAGTTTAAAAATTTGTTAGTGAATCCTTATAGTATACAAATTTTTTAGGGAAAATGACATTTCAGGACCATAATATTTAATTATTATTATTTTATGACCAAAACATTCCAAAATGACAAAAAGAGACTATGGCCTCAAATTGATCAAAATTTTAAATAGGAAATAACCCAAAAACCCTTGTTAAAAAGTTTGACAATCAGCTCTCGCAATTTACTATTTAGTTTCCACAATTTGACACTGAACTTCACCAGTTTTATACTAGACACATTATGATCACCAAAGAATACAACTGATCGGTTCCAGAGTTTGATATGCCCCCACGATTTACTACTCAAGTTCCACAATTTGACACTAAACTTTCTCTATTTTACACTGGACATATTATGATCATTAGAGAATTCAATTGATCAGTCCCAGAATTTAACACTTAGTTCCCTCAATTTACTACTTAGATTCCACGACTTGACACCAAACTTCCCCAATTTTACATGAATTTGCATTGGGTGCTCATTAGTGTGATAAGCACCCCATGCTCATTAGCCAGAGACAATTTGAACTGTCCAAATTTAATCTAGACGGTCCAAATTTACAATTTTTTATTTTAATTTTTTGACATAATAACAATATGTTTTTAAAAAATAACAGTTATAAAATTATCTTTATTTTATATTTTACATTTAATAAAATAAAAATATATTAAAAATATCAGGACCGTCCAGATTTGATATGGACGGTCCAGACATATGATGAGCACAAAATGTGCTCTCATTTTACACTGGACACATTATGATCACTGAAGAATTTAACTAATCAGTCTCGGAGTATGACACTCAACTTTCATGATTACTACTTAGATTTCGGGATTTGACACTGAGCTTCTTTAGTTGATTTTTTTTGTAATTATAATGTGTCCAGTGTAAAATTAGGGAAGCTCAGTGTCAAATCATGGAACCTGATAGCCCATTTGGTTCAATTACAGGGATGGTTAGGTAATGTGATATGAAGAGTGTGAAGGGATATAACGGGATGATGATTACATATAGGTTTGTTTGGTATGATATAAAAAAGTGAGGGGCTGATGTTTAGTTTTTATAAAATAAAAATACAAATAAAAATAGAAGGACTCTTTTGCTCTTGCCATGAACAAAAAAAAATTCTCCAATGTTCTTCTCCCTCCCTCCACTGCATGCATCATTCTTCTCTCTTCCTTCCACCACCGGCATCATTCTTCTCCCTCCACCGTCGGCATCATTCTTCTCCCTTCCCCAATCGCTAGCTATCTTCACTTTCTCCCTCCATTGTTCAATGATGGCAGATGTGGTTCGAAACCTAGATCTGGTTTGAAACCTAGATCTATAAAGGTGATGGTAGGGGGAGGTGCATGTGATGGAATTCGAAACCCAGTTTGGCGAAGGTCGATTTGTAAAGGTGTGATGAAATCATTGCCGGCAGAGGTGAAGGATGACATCAACGGAGGTGGAAGTTGCCTCAACCAAGGTCACCGGAGGTACAGGTGGCTGACAGTAGGTGGAGGGAGGGAGGAACAGTGACAGTGAAGGTGGAGGGATGAATGAAGAATAAGGGGTCGACAGTAGGGAGAGGGAATAAGAGATTGTCAATTTTTATTTTAATAAGGGTATTAATGTCTTTTTGCATTTCATTACACCCCTATGAAGACCTTTACATCCAAAATGCTATATAATCCAGATCACCTCTATTACTGTAATCAGGATCAAATGTAAAAATGTCCAACCAAATGCATCGAGTCAGGTAATGTGAAGCTGATTACTTCACATGATGGGTTATGTAAACGAACCAAACGCCTCATGAGTAGTAAAAAGTGAAAGCTAAGTGTAAAACTTTTTAACAAGGGCATTTAGGTCATTTCCTATTTAAAATTTTGATCAGTTTGAGACCATTGTTTCTTTCTATCATTTTGAAATGTTTTGGTACTAAAGTGGTATTAATTGAATATTTTGGCCCTAAAGTGTCATTTTCCCAAATTTTTAATTTAGTACCCATTGTTAAAATTTTGTGAGTATTTGTTAAATTGTTAAATTTCATTGATATAACTGATAATATATTATTTGAGTATTTTGACTCTGTATGATTTATAACAACACAATTAATAAAAATATAGATATTGAAGTGAAATTACTGAGATATATGTCAAAATATCAACAAGATATAACAAGGATAATATAAAAAAAAAATTTAAACTACAAGGATTTTATTACAAATTTTAAAACTCTAAGGATAAAATTGAAAATAGAGTGAAACTATAGAGACCAAAAGAATAATTTTCCCAAATTTTTATCATAACGGATAAAAAAAGTTATCTCACTTAGTGGAATAAGACTAATGTTGTAGTTGTTGTAACAAAAAGTTTTATAATTTCCTATCACTCTGCAAAGGGAGCATTTGCAATAATCATAGAGACAAAATGCCAGGAAAACAATTTTAAGAACCTTGTTTTTGAAACAAAATTCTAGCATGAAAGGGACCAGCATGTGTAGCAGTGGGTCCAGCTTTGAAATTTTAACTATTCAACAAAAGAAAATAATCTATATATAATATAAAAACTCTAACAAGCCATACTATTCATGAGCCATGAACAGTGTGGCACATTCCTTAGACCCCATGCAACACACGATACCTACTCTAGTTACTCATAATTGCCTCAAGTCACCAAAAGATGTTATTAAACACACCAAACCATTCACACTGTTATGTGCAAAACACATTCAAAATAAAACCAATGATCTCTCCATCTGACCCACATATAACCACAGAAACTCTCTGCTGAGATTATCAATCCTAATAGAGATATTAATTAGAACCCTGACTAAAGATCAATCTACCTATCTTGGTAAATATCATCAATGAAACATAACTAAACAGAGGGATAAATAAACTCATGCAGAGTTGATTCTCACCGTCTCAGCTAGGAAAAAGCTCTCCATGTGATCTTCCTGATTGTGGCTCTCAACATCTGAAATGTGACAAAATCCACAAGGGCATCGGGCCCCATACTGTAAACTAGCAACTATGTCCCGTCCAGCATCAAGAAATCTTCAAAGATACACATAGACCATAGTTAAATTTATATGAACAAAGTAAAATTGTAGCCAATATTATCAGCAAATAGTTCATAGAAGTTCAAAAAGAACAAGTAAATCCCACTTTTTCATAGAAAAACATAACATTTATGAATGAATAGGAAAAATAAATTGCAAGATGGATGATTATACATCCTCTGAAAGCAAACGAAGGATGAAAACAAAACTCTAACAAAATACAGGAAAATTCTATTATTTACTTTTAATTTCTTCCATAATGCAAAGGCAGTTAAGAATTAAGACAAGCACAAGCTTATCCGCATCTGTTTCACAAACAAGAGCAGGTATCACCACGGATCACCCAGGCAGTCAGTACCTTCAAAATCTGTATAGTAACACAACCCACTAAAAGGATACACATGAAAGCATTTCCCTTTAGACACTAGCACAAGTATTGAGCAATGATACTCATTTGATGTTGGTTGAAAGGTGCTTTGTTGCATCATATTTGCCTGACAAAAGTCTCTTACCAAAGCCATATGAAATAATCTTGACCCTTTTGTTATTCTTCAAAACTTTCAGTGTTGCTACTTCCCAACCTTCAAAATCTGTCCAGCTAATCATTCTGGACTAAAAATTTGTAATTTCATAAATTTCAGGAATTTACATCACTTAAAAATGTAAAAAAAAATGACAAACTTTAATTTTCATAGAACAAAAATTACTTCAGTGGTTCCCTTATCGTCAATAATCCATTCTGGTAAAATCTGTATTTTTTATTATGTTCAAAGCAACATGACAAGTGGCTGGAAGGTTCTCATTCACTTTATTATAATCTTCATAATTTCTATTTTTCTGAACAAACAGAGACAAATGTAGAGAATAGTATTGGAACCAATAACCGAACCACTTACTCTAACAAGAATACATTTATAAGGAAAAGTAAAGAACAAATATCATCATTGAACTACAAACAAAAAGAAGTTATGAGAACACCTGGGATCTCTGGTAGCTTTGTACAGCCAATATGTGCTCTCTATTAACTCTGGCCGCAGGGGGTAACTTTTTTGTCCATGCTGAAAATAAGGGGGAAAAGGAAGAAACATTTATAAGTATTGAAAAAAAAAATTCTGAAACACTTTTCTATCTGGCACCCAAAAGAAAGACACTTCTCAATCAGCAGGAAGATATAAGCCTCAGACTCTGCCAAAAGTAAATGGTAATAAAAGGCTGTTAAAATCAGGGCATCAATAGATTGGATGACCGTTGATATCAAATAGGCTAAAATATCAAAGCTGTCCACAGAATCAAGTGACCATAAGCTGTTTAGATTGCAATAACACTTTGAAAAGCCCAACTAATTAAATCCATCACAAATGAAACCTACATGCTAAGAAGTTTTAGTATCAAGGCTTATTTTAGATCATAGATAAGTATCACCTAGATTTCACCTTAGAAATTTACTTACCACCAACTGATTTGGGAGCAGCAGATCGCCAATATACAATAATGTACTGACAAAAAGAAAAAATTCATGCCAGCAATAAACACTACCACATTGACCCTCAGGTTAGTATGAAATATACCTGAACACTGGCGGCAAAAAAAAAGAAAAAGAAGAAATATACCTGAACACTGAGGGTAGCAAGATTAAAACCCTCTGGTGTAAAACCATATCTTTTCCAAACACTGAAGAAGGCAGCATGGGTACGAATTGCAGGATCAATGTCTCCAGCTAAAACCTTGCAAGCATGAGCATGTTTCACTAACCCTTATGATTTGCATAATAACGATCTAGGTTCCACTGTTTATACTATATAGTATTAGAAATTAATAAAGAAAAACCTGGAGGCCAGGCCAGAATGCCTGCAAACTATTAAATAATGGCCAGACAATAGCAGCAGAATCCATATTCACTTCTACATACCTACAAAAGTCAACCAAAATCCAGGCTTCAAACTTGGGATATGTTAAGAGATATTAAAGATTTAGTGAAGTCTTGTAGTTTAAGAGAAGAGCTAACCCTATTAAGAGATATTAAGTATTTACAGAAGTCTTGGAGATTAAGAAAAGGTATACCCAGTAACTGACCCCACTACAAGATATTAACGTTTTAGTAAAGTCTTGTAGGCTTTAAAATTATTACTACCCAGGCCAGAGCAAACGTAAAGGTGTATTGCTGGGGTCATAATATTAGCGTAAATAGAGGTTGATTGTTTAGTGTTATGTTCATACAGTCATTGAGTCTTTTCAATGATATATGTTGTCCATACCCAAAGTAAAGTCTTAATTGATTTCAGTTTACTCGGGGATTTTGCTTTCAGAGAATTACAGGAGACAGGTCAGCTGTAATTACAAGGAGGCACATAAAGCCACAAACATTACCAAGGGTCGTTGTAAAGATAATGCATGGCAGCCGCATAAGCTTCTTGAAATATATACAAGTACTCCTCATCTCCAAATAATAAATAAGCCTGAGACAATTTTTGAAGGAAAAATTAGAGAACTAGGTAACATCCAAATTATAGGATAATGTGAAGAGATTTACATGAGTTATCACATTTAAAAACAATTGCAAACAAAATACAACTTGTATGAATAAATAGACTGGCACAAAAAATATACTAATTTTATAAGGTTTAAATAAATACATGGTCCTTCATGCATACAATGAAACCAAGATTAAGTAAGCAGTTTTATTCTTTTTATCTTTTGATAGAGATTTTTTTTTCCAGATAAAAGTATTCATTTGTTAAGAAAGAAAGCACAGAATCAGAGGATAAGGTTCCCCACCCTGCCTTTTTAACAGCAAAAACCAAGGTCAAGGAAAACAAAGAAAAGGAAAGAAGTGAATAACATTATTAGAAAAAAGCCATCTGATCCCTGGACATCCAATTATGAAACCCATTCTAAAGAACCATGAGCTGGGCACCAACGAAGTAAATAAAAACTATTAGCAGCCACCCACAAACACACAACATGCACACGCTATCACACAAAAATCATTTCATATCTTGGTTTTTTTTTTTTTGGCCAACTTTATATCTTGGTTAGAAAGGATTAAAGGAATCAAGATGATGATTATGTAGAAACGTGAATTACCATACATGGAAATCAAAACTTCAGCTATGACGAGATGACAGCATTAAGCATCAGTAATGAGAAATAGAAGATGACAGCACTATATTCTTTTGATATTGAACCTTCAATGAAACTATGATAAAACAAATATAGTTCATATGTTTCTGAGGAATTGTCAGAGATTGAAGGCCGAAATATTTTTACAATGTTCCTCAATTCTTTTTCCCCCTATTTTTCTTTTAATCATCCCCCACCTTGTAATCCTTTTTTCCTTATCTTTGCTAAGTCTCCTATCATAAAATAAACAATAAAGATAACCATTCCAGTTGCTGCCACTGACCTTCAACAGATACTCATAAAAAGAGTCAATACTAGTTCCAATCCCAGCATCCTGCAAAAATCAGATATAGCTGTAGTTTTTCATTCTAATAGAAGGAATAATGAATGCCACTGAGGTTGGTCTTATTCAGGCAGAAAAATGATCACTAAAGCATTGACAATATGGATGGCAATATCAAGCAACTGATAAACAATATATAATTAAAATTAACATCATCATCATCACCTGAACTTCAGAGATGTGATATATAAATATAATTTTCTTAGAGTAATTTTCCATTTTTGTCAAGTGAAATCTATTCAGTACCTTCTGTGTCCATTCACCAGTAAAAACATTAATATGAGCACCAACTAGATTAAGCCTTGAACGCTGTGCCCAAAGTCCGTGCACCGCATTCTTAGTCACTTGTTCAAAAGCTGCAAGTCAACAAATGCACATGTTAAAAGCTATATGTGATGACCCATCCCTTCCCTTCCCCAATAGGATACAGAAATTAATGGTAAAAGAAAGAAACGATAAAAAGCAAGTAAAAAAGTGAAAATACAATAAAAAAAAAGAAAAAGGACAGTGCCAATATTGAAGATACAGTGGCATACTGGAAAGCTTCAATGTGAATAGCAATAATTGAGAAAAGAGGAGGTAACCCCCGAAAAGAATAATAAGAAAATGGGTCTGTAACTGGAGACGTTAAAACATGTTGACATGTTGCCAATCTCCACCTAATAAAATGCAAGTAGGCAACATAAAGAGAGATAATGATTAAGTTTACAGTAATTGAACAATCAAGGGCTTAAGAGCAGATACATTTTCTTTTGGTACTTCCCTAGCTGGTAAATTTCCTAGTGAATGCTAGGTCATTTGCTAAAACAATACCAAGTTCCAACTCTACATTTTTATTTTGCATTCAAGTCCTAAGAGACTACGTCAACGGCAAATATGATTTGAGGAAAAGGAAGAAAGTTAAACTTACTGGGATCATTTGTCAAACGGCTCAGAACTCCAAATTCAAGAGTCAATGTCCCACCCCCAGCCGTTGAAGTTATCTAAGCAGCACAAGAGTAATTACTATAAACTCATTACAAAAACATAAACTAGATTAAAGGCATAGAATACTTAATACCAGTGAGTCAAAGAAAGTAGTAAACTAAGAAGTTTTAACTAACAATCAAATTTCATTTAATCACTAAACAGTGCTCAGGAAAAGTTTGCCTTTATTTTTCATACGCCCTTTTTCTAAGTTAACTACAATTTTAAATTGTTAGAAACATAACCAGATCACCGAGTATCAAAGATTTAGGGACATACAGATAATAACGCAAATGGATGAAGCATAGGTAAAGACTTTACCTTGCTTTCATGTTTATCAACTCCATGTAACAAATTTACAGAACCAAATGGAATTCCTGCAATGCAGCATAGCATGAGATAGTAGACATGTAATGGACTGGAAAGCTAAACAACATTCTCAATAAATCTAAGGTGAAAACTATTGGCAAATTTTCATCCCTATAATCAAATAAATATTGGAGATATGTTAAGTGGTGAGGAGAGAGAGAGGATATGAACAGAGAAGAAGAGAATAGGGGGGGAAAAGAATGAGAGAGAAGAGAGAGAGAGAGAGAGAGGAGAGGAGAGGAAGAGAGAAAATTTAGAATGGAATTTCATTAAACATCAAAAGCCGCTTGCAACATGCCTTACACTCCCTTATATAGCCGTTGCCCCTCCAATGGCTATATTTCACCAAGCACTATTTAAAATCTACCTAACTACTTATCTGATTGACATTTAACTAACTAGACATCCTACTAATTAACTAACATAATTATACAACTTCATAACAAGATAACACATGAACTAATGAGAAATGGAAAATTTCAACTTCAAAGTTTCGACAATCCTATATGAACTGTAAAGTTACTCTATCACTCTTCACCTTGTTACTGTCTTTATCAACAGAATCGTTAAGATGGGCATCCTAGATAATGGGAGCTTTCAAATATTTCATCATTAGCAAGTTTCATCCTTTTCTATACATGTTATTTTCATTCAATAAAGTCTGTCCAAAGGATGAATAAACCCTGAACTTCTAGAGATCCCTATAGCTTATGTTAGTGATTGGATCCCTATACTTTCAAAAACTTTTGATTTAATTTGGTCCATGCTATTAATATTCAGTTAGTGTACCATTACATTAGACTAACAGTAACATAGCCAATTGTGCAAACTAGGCACTCTTAATTTGTATTGTCCATGATAACATCGGTAAAAATGAAACCCTCTCACATGTCTAGCATATGATACCACCTAGGTTTAGCAGCTTAAGTGAAGAGGCGTGAGTCACATATATTCAGAGTGAAGATGGCACATAGCTGGCTATTTCAGCAATTTTAACAGCATACTAACATAGGTTAAACAGCAGAGATCAAATTAGAAACCATAGGGACCCAGATACAAAATTTGAAACAATAGAGATCAAGTTGAAAATTGGGTAAAACTCTGGAGTCCAACAAAACAATTTAACCTTGTTTAAAATTAAGTATTCTCTTCTTCTTTTATATTTCCTTGTTGTGTTCTCGTTTAAGAGGTTGTCTTATCCTCCTTTCTTGCTATTCTCATTCACTTTAAATTTATTTTTCTTTTTAAGAAAACTCAGAAGCCATACCTGTAGGAGTGTCAAATGCAGGTAACAACCTCCTGCCTAGATCTTCAGCTAAGTTCAGTAACTGATTGTCATATGATGGAACTCTCATACCCTGTGGCAAATGAATGTATAAATGATTCACTGACCAACTTCAAATGCTAATGTAAATTCATTATATTCAAATTGGCACAGTACAACTACACTGTGTAAGCACCTAGTGAATAAAAACCATAAACAAATAACAAGAGAAGCACTAACTTCAACCGAAACAAACCCCCTGAATGATAAAACAAAAGACATAAAAGATACGCAGATGATAAGACTTCATATTTGCACCCATTGCTACTTGGCAGCAAATTTAGATTGGGAGTTTCCTATGGATGTAAAGAATACTTTCTTGAACGAGGATCTTGAAGAATAAGTTTCAATGGAATCCCTCCTGGTTTTGGCACCAATAACATCAAGGATAAGGTGTGCAAGCTAAATAAGGCTTGTATGGGCTTAAGTAGTCTCCAAGGACCTCGTTTCACAATTTCACTAAAGCAACAAAGAGCTATAGCTATGTGTTAGGGCAAGCCAATCATACAATCTTCCAGAAACTCTCCCTGTTAGTAAATAGTCTGTTCATTAGATCTCTGGCCTAATCTCCAATATTTTCTTTTATTCAGTTTTTATTTTTGGTCAGTTCCCCCAATTTATTTATGGTTCATTACTATTCAAATGTCTGTCATTAGCAGTTTTGCCTTTTACCCTCTGTTTTCGTGTACTCCTAAGGATTTCTCCAATGAAATACGTGAATTATTTGCATAGTATCAGAGCCACTCTGTTTTGATCTCATCCATGCTGAAATTGGCCTCCAAACATCTGCTAAAGCCCCTAAAGCAACACATGTTGAAATTGATCAACATTTCATTAAGGAAAAATTTGCAGCTGAGATCCTTGAAATGATTCAAACATCAAGCCAGAATCAAGTGGCTAACCTCTTAACCAAGGCTCTTCCACAAGTCAAGTTCAAAGGATTAACCAACACAAGCTGGGCATGTTGGATATCTATACCCCAACTTGAAGGGGAGTGTTTGAAAATAATGGGGTTATGTAGGTAGCTCACCTATATTTAGATTGTAAAAGGAAAAGAAAAAAATCTCCTTATGTCAATAAATTGCTTCTAAAATCTAAGCATAATTGCACAAGTTCTTGTTTAATTTAATTATGCATTAAGTTTACTATTTCTGTTGCTCAAACCTCAAGAGCATATATTCCTATCTAGTAATCATTGAACAACTATAATAATATTGGGTCCTTCCTCTTCTCTCTCATGTTAACATAGACAGAAGTACACAAACGTGCATGATCGTTTATGCTACACCTGTAATCTGTGACAAAAAAAATATTAAATGAAGAAGCCCATCTAGTTACCTGAAGATATACCTCCAATGACATATTTCCTTTATTACATAAGATTATAAGAGAATAAACATGTTTGGAATCATGTATGTAACTGATACCGTAGCATAATCACTGGCAATTAGATGAGCAGAAAGTAACCCTCCAAGCACCCTGATAGTGGTTTCAAAAACAGAAACCGTTTTATTCTGCAAAAAAGTGTCAGACACCAGATTCAGATACACATATATAAGAATTCATAAGCAAAGACACAAGAGATCTATCAATAAAAAGATAACCAATAATTCTAGTATAGAAAATGCAAAAAAGCCAATATGGACAATAATAATGAAGGAATGCGTTATCAAATTTTGACTTTAAAATGCATCATATTCCCAAAATGCATCATCAAGATGTGTGCAATGTGCTTTTGTCGCACATGGCTTGCATTTGACCAATTTCTTTTTCTCTTTCAGTAAGTTTGATTATTTTATCCTTAATTTGCTTAAAATGTATCATATTATTTTATCAAACTATAGCACCTTTGTCCTTAAATAAAGAAATAGCCAAAAAGAGAGAGAGAGAGAGAGAGAGAGAGAGAGAGAAAGAAAGCTCCGCATACATATGTTAAAAGGGGGAAAAAACCTAAATAATGCCCTTCACTCACTATATCAAACCGAAGATTTTTACCAAGCCATTCAATTGAAGTTGTGAAGCGTTCCTGGTCACCAAGTAAAGCCAATGTGTCTAACGAGTCAATCTGTTTTGAACCATCACAGATGTCAGTATTATAGACATGTTCTTAATTTCTTATTATAACCCAAAATATGAATTTACTTACCAAAGTTAAGGCATAACCACCTAGTGAATCTTCTCCCCCACATGAAAGAGGTCTCAATTCATCAAGTGGAAAAGCATGCTCCATATATCCATTAAAAGCATGATAAAACATCTCACGAACCTACATTTCCATAATCCATAATAAAGAAAATTCATCAACTAAAGAACAGCAACAGCTTCAGCAGCAAATATAAAACAACTAACCAATTACGTAACACAGATAGTAATAGAGAAATTCACCCAAAAGACACCATAGATTATTTTTGTCCAACTCTCAACTTTATAAGACAGTGGAACATCGTTTTAGGATGCCCAATTAAATCATTCCCTATAGCTGGAAGGGCAAGGAAATTATTCAAATCAAATCAACTTCACAAGAACCTGCAGTGTGAGTATTGGACTAATGTCGTTCTTCAATATATATCACTCAATAACAAGTCCTGTCAGTTTAGCAAGCTAATAATTCAATGTCATATGGAAATTGACAGATACATCTAAAATGGAATTCCCAATTTTATTTTTGTTGCATTCCAATAGTCAATGATCGAAAAATGTATTAGATAATGCAGTTTCAATCAATTAGCGCATCAAACCAATGTGTAGCAACTGAAAGATGAGCAAGGACTGTAAGCAAGATTTCAATTATCAAACACCAACCAAAAAAAAAATTGAACTTTATTCGATGGGTACATTAAATAAAAAAAAAATCACAGGAGGAGCCACCTCATCTCGAAGCTCTTTGGCTTCCTGTGGGGTTACGCCATCGGCGAGAGTCGCATGTATGAAACAAACAGAGGCAAATATGAAGTATGAGAGGATCTGAATCAAGAGTTTAGCTTTCATGGGTTCCAGTTTCTCCCTTTTCACTCTGTCCGACTCAGGCACTCAGCGGAGTCGCAATTTAACATATCACCATCTTGCCGCTGCTTTATTCTCTCGAAAGCTCGCTTGACAAGACGATGTTACTAATGGTTATTAGAGTTAATTTTACTTCCATTAAATATTTAGTTTTAGAAAAAATACATGTTGATATTTATTGATGATTAATTATCTGGCTTTAAAAATCATGTACTCATTTGTAAAACTTATGTACTTATCTTTATAAAACTGTCTATCCATAATAAATTTGATAATAAAAATAAAAAAAGTTGAGCAGAAAATGTGATGGTGTCAAAAAGAAGAAGAAGAGGAGGAAATTGATACTGCCTTAAGAAAGAAAAGAAGAAATTAAAAAAGTAGGGATGGATTAAATTTTCAAATTATTTGGATATGTACTCAGACATGTATTTGAATATGTACTTGCCAAGATTTTTTTTGGGTGATATGCTTGACAATATCTCTTTATTTGACTCTATTGTTGGTTTATCTATTTTTGTTATGTTATAATTATAGAGATTGTTGATGATTATTGAAGAGATGAGGCTACTATTGAGACTAAAAGGAAAAAGAGGAAATCCAAAAATTGTGATGAATAGTAAATTGTCAAATAATTTTATATAATTGCTAATATCTTCATTTTCCTCTGTTTTTTGTTCATATATTTATGTTATGATATAAAGATTATTGATATTGAAGAGATGGTAGAAAAATACTCGTGTTATGTAGAAAGAGTAAGTCATTAAACATTTTTTCTATTAGTGTTTGCTTCATAAACCATCAATATATATATTATATCAAATATTATATTAAAAGAGAATCATTTCATTTACTATTGGCATGTGGAAACATTTTAAGAAAAATTAAAAAAAAACTTTATTTCTTAAATTATAGAAATTGAAACAAATTCAAAATTAATTGAGTTTGTAATCTTTTTCCAATATTTAGGAACGTTGCTTTGTCATAAGTTTGATGGTATAGTTTGATAGTATAGTATGTCACATGAAATAGTTCTATCCAATCTTATTTGAATTAGTCTGAATCTCGATAAATCCTTTAATTGAAGTAAAATAGAATCAAGACATCGAGTGCACATAAAAAAAAATTGCATCTAGGGCTAGTCCTAATCGACCTCCCATCATACATGCACACGTTCTAGAGTTTAAGATGACACCACAATTGTCAATCCAAACTGATGCTCTTCACCATTCCATTCATCAAAGGGATCCTAGTCTTGATCTTTCTTTCCTAGACTAAACTTGGTACACATGAAACAAATTTTATGAAAAAAAAAATGAAAGAGAAATCCTTATAAAAAATATTTAGTATATATCATTTAAACTTTCTATGAATAAAAAATGGTATTTTTATAGAACTATTCTTCTATTTTTCTTCTCCCTTTCTATATTCCTCAAAATGACTTTTTGATACCAAATATGATGACATTTCAGAATTTGCTTCATTGTGTTCAGCCAAGATGGGTCTTGGAATGGAGAAGTCCTACTATGCCCAGTCATCTTCCAAGTAAGTCCAGCAAGTGTCCATCAAGCATTTGTAATCCTGTGTAATGCCACCTCAGACGCTATTTGCCAAATAAACCAAATTTAACCATGTTTAAGGACCGGACCACTCTTTCTGAAAATAGAAATACAGGGAGCAACGGCTCAAAGTAAAGTATGGGGAGTCATTTTATTAAGTTTAATATAATAAAAGTTTTGATGATGATAAATGTAGAGTAATAAGAAACAAATATATTATATTTGACTAACATATATTTTGTTTCTAAAAGAAATAAAATATGCATTAACACGTGTTTAATTATGTTTATAATGCATATTTCATGCTATATACTAATATATCCACTATACTTTTATATTTTATAATATAAATTGGATATATAAATTAAACTAACTACTTAGTTTGTAAGTATAATACATTAAATGTAAAATTGTCCAAGAAGAAAAAATGAGCATTGGAATAAAAAAAAAAAATCAACATTATGTATAACTCAAAGAAGAAGAAGAAAAATAATGCTCAAAGAATTAAAAATCAGAAGGAAGCATGCCAATAATAGAATGACCAAGTGAAAGTGGAACTCAATTTTTGAAGAACTAGCTATTAGGTATATTTTTTTTCACTTAGGTCTTGAGATAATTTAATTTTTGAAATTTATTTAATATTGTTACCATATGTCTTAAATGAGTTAGATTAAATAAACCTGAATATTAGCATGAGTTTAAGCTTGTTAGATTTGAACATTCTAGACTAGGCTAATAGACAATTTTACCTATGACTCATATTTATTTTGTACAAAATATACACTTTGCTTGTTAAAGTTTGAAGTTATGGAGATCTTATATCTGATAAATGAATTTTGGTTTCGAAATTTGAATTTTGAGCTAAATATAGATCCTAAAAATGTACAAATTCACATAAAGTTTAGTTAAAATTTGACTGTTTGTGAAGTTTAAAGTAAATTTAAACTCAAATCATCTAATAGAAGAACTTTGAATTTCAAAGCGTGAACTTTATAGTAAAGAATTTTTATGTCATGTTAAACATGCCTATAACAAATGAATTTCAGTTTCTGAAATTTGAATTTTAAGTGCATTATAAAAACTTGAAATAATTGTTCAAACCCAATAAATGCACTTCCAACATGAAAGTTTAAATGTTCAAGTCTTGAGCCATCTTTGGAATTTATATCACAGCTCAAAGTTTAAACTTTGCCTACTGAAATTCAAAATTCAAGGTTTAACATTAAACATATAACTATACTGACTCTACGAAGTTCGTCTATTAAGTCATAAAATTTGAATTTTGGTGTATCAAATACATTTAATGCGATTGTTGAATAACTTTTTTTACAAAATAATGGTTATAACTTGTATTTAATGAATAATCATAGATGATTATGTCTAACAATTAGTTTATATATAAAATATTATTCAAAGCTTTGGACAACAATGTTAAGTACTTATATGTTAAAATGAGGTTACAATGGATAAATACTTATGTGTTAGCATTCAAAATTAAGTCCATCTCATTAGATTAAACTTCAATGTATTATCCACTGAGTTTCAATTTTGTAATCTTTTTTTCTACAATTTCTGGGTAGAATCTTAGTGTAGGGAAATACTAAGGGAATTACACTTCTTATAAGGGTGTGGAGAAAGTGGTTTCGCAAATGCTTAGTGAAACTTATGGGATGTACTGAGCTTCACAAGTGTCTGGATTAAACTTGTGGGATATAGTAAAAATCTCAAGTGATAGCTTAAGAATTAAAGGTAGACCAAGTGATTTTGGGAGAATGGTTTCACAAATGCTTAATGAAACTTGTGGGATGTACTAAATTTCACAAGTATCCAGATCGAACTTATAAGATATAGTGAAAATCTTAAGTGGCGGCTTGAGGATTGAACTTAGGTCAAGTGGTTTGCGTCAAACTAGTATAAATTCTTATATCTTATTTTTCATCTTCTTCTTTCATCTATATCCTTTATCATACTCTGTTCATCCATGTTCTACTGCAACATTTGGTGAAATTGGACTGTACTTTAAAAGAGGTAAAAATTTATACCACCCAATGCACCCCTATTATTGGGTGACCAGCCAACCTAACACATTTGAAAAAAAAACAAAAACAAAAAAACAAGCGGAACCTATTTCAAAATTCAAGAGAAAATCAATAAAAAATCCTAAAACATGAAAATATTTATTTGAAGATCCCAACACTTAAAAATACTCCCTCCGAACCACAATATAAGATGTAGAGACTTAAATGGATAATTTTACCCTTATTATATTTAATTATGTGAATTGGTTGCTTTTCTCTTTCCTACACTTGTAAAGCTGATAAGGAATTGCTTGGTTTAATTATTTTAATATTCCCTCAATAAATAGGGGTAACTTTGAAACTTTTTGTATGTTTAAAGATATTTTTCAACTTTCTTAATGAGCATGAAAATGAGTCTCATACCCTATAATATGGACTAAAGAAAGTATAACATCCAAGTCCCATGTCCCAAAAAATGAGTATAAAAAGTTTATTATTGAATATAAAATCATGTAGTATGAGTATAAAATATTAGAGTATAATTTTATACTTAACACTGAAATTTTTTATACTCATTTTCCATGATTTTATACTTATTTTTTAGGATTTTACACTGATTTTGACCATGGAACTTAAGTGTAATACTTTGCAGTGTTAAGACTTTTTAATAAGTATTTTTATGTTTTGGGATTTAATAGTGATTTTCCCAAAATTCAATTAGAGTATAGAGACTAAAAGATTAATTTTTCAAATAATAATTACCTACTAAAAAAATGAAAATGGAAGGATATCTTTTTTACATTATTATTATTATTATTTCAATTAAAATTACGTTTTTAAGAATTAGAATGTAAAGTTCTAATATTCTTAATTATTGGTAATGAGTTTTCATATTAATGATAAGTAAAAATCATTTTCGTAAAAGCAAAAATATTTTTATTTTTTTTACTATTTACAATTGAAAATTAAATTTGAATAAAAAAATTATTGAATTAATTTGTTACTTATTTTTATCATTGATAATTAAAAATGATTATTTTATTATCCTTTTCATTAGAAGTATCATAGACATTCGCATTGGACTTGTTTTCCTTCGAATTTTTACATTATTGTGATCTAATCATCAAAGGAAAAGAATGAATATCTCTTCTACCTCCATATCATACCAAACATAATGTTAAGCTATAATATCATATTATATTCACATTTTGTTTATTATTTTTTATTCTCATTAAAGTTCTTTTCGTGTACCAAACTTGGCCTCAAACACTATCCACTCTCCAAAATGAAACCAACGCAATCACTATAAAGAATCAAGAGCTCTAGCAATTGATCATAGCCCTGATCCTTTTACTGTCGAATCATTCACTTCAAAGTTGGGCAAGATAATGGAATGATTTATACAACTAAAGGAGCTAGATCACCCCAAACTCCAACAAGAATATGCCAAATGAATCAAATTTGATACACAATTTGCGGTAGGAAACAAGATTCTCCATAGCAATGGCAATTTGGATGATGCAGATACATAAATAAATTATACAAATTTTTTATCATGATTTCTCTCTTTTTTTAGGTGGGGTTAAAGAGCATAATCTTTTATAATCCGTCATCCACCCCAAATATGGTATTTTATCAAAATTCATTCTTTGCATAAAATTGAAGTTGGAAACCAAACCTTCTATCAGGTTTATGTTGCAGTACTTCACAACTAAATGTGTAGTGTGCCGTCCAGGGGTAAAAAAGTCAGCATTGAATTTGATTTACAGAGAATACCAAGAAATCAGTCATATCTGAATCTACAGTAACGAATTCTAAATCTAACCTAACAAAACACTACATATATGATCATCATAATGATCATTGAAACATAATCTCAGCTCTTACATTGCAAAATATAACCCACCCCGTTGGACATATATGTCTAGGACCCTAGAATGAGTAGGGAGAAGCCAAAACGAACCATGGAATGCTCAGTTAAATCATCATGCCTGAAACAAGAAAATATATGAAGCATTATAATTTCAGAGACAAAGAATATCAAAAATTAAATATAGCAAACAACTGAAGGTAAAACAACCATTTTACACACATTTCACCAGAAGACACCTAGTTATTTACTCACGGAGGGCAATTAAAGGTATTAAAATTGCGCTGAGTTTTATATGTATTATTCCTCATAATTTATTTAGCTTCCTCTTGTTTCATCTTTAGTAGAGTTTCATTTCTTCTTTTTTTCGATTATAGTATTCCAAATAAGAGCTATTGCCCACTAGCTTCCCTATTGACTTCAACACTCAATCTCAGAATTTTGTTCATCTGCATAAATCACAAAGCAGTCTCCACACAAGATGTTTCTGAAGAAAGCCAAGAAGAAAATTGTTTTCTTCAGCTCCTCTTTTCAACCTTATTCTTGACTTCCAGAATTCAACAAGCATTAACAGCAATTCATGAAGAAAAACTAAAGAAGATCTTATGTGATGCAAGGAGACACATGCCTTAGGAAGCAAAGCAATCATACACCCACAACTTTTTATGATCACTCTGCAACCTCTTTTAATTAAGTGAAGTGCATAGTTTGGTTGATCAGGCAATCAAGTGTACCAATGTTGAGCCCTTTTAGTGTAGATGCTGGAATAAAACACTCCAATTGCAAAATCATCAAGACAATCAAAATCACATAGTCTATGTCCAAGAAGTATCCCCACTTGTCACGCAAGAGATTTTTCTTCCATCCCTTATTCACCAAAATAACTAGTTAAGTAGAAATAATAAGTGAGACAAGAAATCATCACAGCCTTCTCCTTCCAACAAACATATACCGACAATTATTCATCCCAGAGCTCCATGGAAACCAATACTCAAACCTTTTCCTCCAAAAATTATTAGCAGTCAAATAAAAAGGGAAAAACTCAGGATACCATATGTCAGTCGCTAAATAATAGGTGCCAGAGCAACAATTCATAGCATTTTATGAGAAACATGAATGTCATGGTTTAGCATGCATATATAATTCCATATACAAATACTTTTTGAAGAATAAGTATTTGCTGGAGGTGGACAGGGGGGGAAAGGAAGAATAGGTACCCTCCAAGTACAGCTCACAAAATGTAGTTAATAGAAAGAATAAGAGGTAAGTCCGAGCTCAACAGTGAAAAGTCATGAGAACAAAAACAAACCCATCTCAAGCATAGCATGCATTGATAAGTCATGGGGTAAAGCAAAATGCCAAGAAGTGACCTTTTCCTATTCTTTCATAGTGCACAATAGCATTTGGCCGCAAGAGTAACAAGCATGCCTACAGGGATAGGGGGGTATATCTAAGATGTCCAAAGACCCATAATCCACAACCACAGGAGCTAATTAGCCCATTACAGAAAATGAACTGCCTGCATCAATGTTAAAGATAAGTGATGAATCTCAGGCTCTGCCCTTTATCCTTTTTCCTGGTGTTAGTGATTTATGTTTCTTCACAGAGAATAACTATGGAAAGTTCTGTTCATGACCTCTTCAAGAGGGATCCTGTTGCAGATAGATTGAGCTGATTTTTTTGTGTGGTTTTTTGTATCCTTCCTTCCACTAGTCTTTTTAAAAGAATGTCTTACCCTCTTCTGTTTGTAATTTTCTCCACACTCAACAAAATTCCTTTTTCTATAAAAGAGAATTACAGAATACAGTAACATATCCAAGGTGTGAGAGAAGAAACTCAAATTGTATGAGAATACTATAGCATAAGACGCAGAATGGAATATTGGCAGACAGCATTCAAGACTGTAAGAAAAGGCAAAGGCATAGAATGCCATAATCAACAAAATCAAAATTATTTTTTCATAACTGAATTAGAGGTCCTATAATGTTTTCTAACCGACCAATTGATCTTGCTTGGCAGGGAAGAAAAGAAGGAGAAGAGAAAGTAGGAAGGAAAACTAAAGAGAAAATTGTATTTTTCCTTGCTTGGCTACATAGAAAAAAGTGAGAGAGAGAGAGAAAACTGGGAGGAAAATAATACGCGGGCCCCAAATGTTTTTCCACCCAACTTTTCTCCCTAAAAATGGAGAGATTTTGGTGAGAAAACTCTCCTTCCAAAATTATCCCACCATTTTTTTCATTATAGAGAAAATTCTTATATTGTTTTTAGATTTAAATATTGATAGATTATATATTTTCAATTTTAGCATTATTTTAAAATTTTTTAAATCAGTTTTATCAAAAAAAAATTTTGAAATCAATGTATAAAAAATAATTTAAAAAAATTAAAAAAAGGGTTGGATAAAATGATTTTAAATTAAGATTAAGATTAAAATTATATTTTAATTTCATTTATTAATATAATATGAAAATCATATAAATAATATGGTAGAATAACAAGTTTTATTATATGTAAATATTTTTTTAAAAATAATAAGAGTATTACTATTAATGTAAAATTAGTTACGTTTCTCTACTCCCTGTTTTTTTCTGTTTAACCAAACATATTGAGAAAAAATCACTCCCCCTCACTTTTCTCTTATCCCCATTTTCTCTCCCCCCATTTTCTCTCTTCCCAATTTTCTCTTTTTTGCCAAGTGGAGGGTAAAGGGGATAATTTCTACCAAATATCTAAGAAAATGTAAAATATGCAATATGGAAAAAGATATTAATAATAAACCAAGGAATACCGCAAGTGACGAACCTGCTTCTTCTTTTTTCTAAGTCTTCTTTTCCTCCGAGGTTTGTGAGCATCAGAGTTGGAGCTTAGACTACTACCATGACCTGTCCCTGATTTTGAGGGTCCCCTTGCTTTAAAGTCTGAGCTACTTCTGCTATTTGAGGTGTTGCTTGAAGTGGAAATCTCATGTCGCTGTATCAATGAATTTTGGCCAGAAGATGACCCGAACCTTGATTGAGCAGAAAGTGAATTTGACAACTTGCTTGAAGTGCGAGGCGGGGGCATTAAAGCTCTAGCAGAAATCTGCCTCTATAAAAATGGGTGAACAAGATTAAAAACCCATTAAAGTAGTTTGTGACTGTTTTGTCAATGATAATTTCCTAAAACAGCATCCATCTCTTAATGCATACCTGGTTCTTTTCATCACTAGACATGCCAGACACTGCTTTGCCAGAAGCACTAGAAGCCTGCTCTCTGCAAGGAAACAAAATTTTAGGTTGCAGATTTTATCAATATAAAGCAGTTACAAATTTAAAACAATAAAAACATAATATGATTGATGACACAATTGCTACTGGATATTTTTCTCTATACCAACAGAATGATGTTAGAAGCTTTATAAAAAAGAATAGTACTTCCATTCCAGTAACATCACATATCATAATCAGAGATTAATTCAATTAATATTCTTATCCACGTTACCACCTCTCACCTAGTGCTTTTATCCGTCCATTCATCATCGGCTTCTGCTTCATCACTAGAACTTCCACCAAGAAAAAAATCATCTTCACTCAGATCCAAGAGGCCATCATCCTCACTTCCTGTCTCTGTTAAAGTAGCAAAAAAGAAACAATGTCATAAATCTATGCTATAGTGATTGTACCATCTTATCAAATATAAGGATAATCATGAATTTAGTGAAACACTTGTCCTGGAACAGGCATAACAAGTTGGTAAACCCTCTCAATTTTTTGAGAAATCTGAATCCAATTAATTTAAAGTGAGGATATATACATCCTAAACCACACAATGAAAACAAGACTACCCAATTTAATTGCTGTAACATTTTCAACCCATTTTTACGTTTTATATTTACAAATAGTTTTCCCTCTCCATAAAAAATTAAGTCACCCAAATATAATCAATACACAAGGATAAAAATGTTTATCCTTGATATTATTGAGCAAAATAATAATAAAACCTTCCAAGTCCTTCCCACTTTCTGCTGCTGCAATCAATCTGGCTTCAATCTGCTTCCGCAACTTATTTCTAGTATCAACTATTTCTGAATCATCACCACCACTAAATAAAGGAACATATTTTTCAGTCTTGGGAAAGTACTGCAGTTTGAATAACAAGAATTTGTTAGTTAATATGGTCATATATAAGATAAGAGACAGAACAAAGTCAGAGGTTAATCCGCAGTAAGCATCAAACAAAAATCAGTTCTGACTCTAGGAAGACTTGCCAAGGTTAAATGAATTAATCTGAGATGAATTGGAAGGTACAAAAGACACACTGATATCAACGCCCATGAAACAAATTCTATAGTTTGTACAAATCATATAGATATCAGTGAACACATTGATATTGATGACATCAATTAAGAAATAGCTTTAAAGCCATGACAACATTCACATCTTGATCTTTAAAAAAATTAAAATACTTTTCAATCTACATAATTCAGCCCAAAAATTCTGCAAAAAATCTTATAATAATCAGATGTGTATATAGCATATCAAACAAAAATCTAAGATTATAAATGAATTAATATAGACTACAGAGTGAATTAATATTTTGACAACCAAATTCACCGATTTCTCATCCCATCATCCCCCTATTTACACCCACTAACCCAACTATTACCTCTCCTGCCTCAGTATTAGAAATGTGAATAAACTGAGTTGATTGGGAACTACTCAAATTTGGCTCGCAAAAGGCTTGACTATATGAGCATACAAAAATAAATTTTTTTACTTGACTAAAGTTGGGGATTGATTTACTCACTGGACCCGAATTTCCTTCTCATTTCAAGAATGAGCATTGTGTGCTCATCATTGAGATGAAATCTGGACTGTCTAAATTTAGTTTAGATGGTCCAAATTTAAAATTTTTTACTTTAATGTTTTTGAGGCAAAACATTATTTTTTTTGAAAGATTAATAATAAGAAGACTAAATTTATTTTACATGCTATTCTCAATAACATAACAAGTTTTAAAATATTAAAAAGAAAATAAAAGAAAATCTAGAAAGTCCAATTTTAATTTGGATGGTTCAAATTTTAATATGAGTATTCCCTGCTCATCTTTGGGATGAGCAGCACTTGTTGCCTAAAAAACTATATTTCAATTCAATTATTTACACAACTTTTCTCGCACTTGAATTAGCTTGTGCTCCCTTGCTAGTAGTACACAAAGAAGTGAAACAAGCAGTATCATCCAATCCTAGTATATTATAATCAACAATAAGGGATAGATACATATTAAAACTTAAATGCACACACACCATAACATATTGAAGATCTTCTTTAAGCTTGGAAAGTTGCTCGGCTATCTCCGCACCTTGCGCCTGGGCAGATGAAGTACGCTGAAGTTTCTCCAGACGTCTGATTCTCCTTTCTATTTTCCTCCTCTCTAAACAATGAAAAAGTAAAAAATTACTTCAGTGAAGCAGCACACAATTGTACCCTAACCCAGCGAAAATCAAGCTAAGTAAGAAATCGTCATATGATATGCCAAGGAAGAAGATTCACCGAAGAATTTTATCTTTCTGTCACGCAAAAATATTTTGCGTTCAGCAGCAAGACGTGTATGAATCTCCTGCTGCTTTTTAAGCCCTTCTAACTTCTCTTGTTGTACCTCTCTCACCTCAGGTGGCAAATTCTTCAGAACCACAAACAATGTAGTTAGGAGCTTGGAAGAAGCAGACAGTAAAAAAATTAGGAAATGAAAGCTAGCTTTCAAGAAACAATTCAGATGCACCTAAAATGGAAAGGTTCATCCTACATTTTAAGGTAAATATACTTCCCCATTCAAAAGATAAAAGGTGAACTTATATGATTATGAGAACATTAGATTATTCATTTAATTTACACTTAAAATTAAAATATGTAAGACAAACCCAAAACTCTTTTCAATTCCTAGTTTCAAAACGAACCAAATCGTTCATTTGAACTCATACTCCCCTGAACTAACAAACTTTCCCTGAGAAAAAACATCAACCGGAATGTTTTCAAGCCCCACAAACATTTACCCTTACGGAGGAACAGAAAAAGGGCTAACCCGATAAAACGCTTAATTCAACAAATTCCCGAAATTGTAATAAACTATAATTACCTTCCTGAGCATGCGCTCGATGGATCGAATCTGGTTTTTGAGAGAAACGGACTTGGGTTTCTTGGCCATGCCCAAGCCCTTGGATCGACGGTTGGCGGGCTTGACCCGGCGTTTGCTGTAGCCACCATGAGCCATGTTCGTTGTTCAATAGATGAAAGCTACTGAAGAATATCCGTATTCCGTGGGCAGGTGAGAAGGAAGAGAAGATAAAGGGTTTGCGTTTGAGCAAATGATAAGGAGCTTCCTTCGCAAGTAAAAGGGGCTATTCCTCCTCCTCCTCCTCCTTCGATCTCACGAGAGTTGGAAGCAACGCAAATTTGCAGTTCATACCGCTGATTCTAGGTTTTCTGATTTTTTTTTTAATTTGTTTTCTTTTACTTTCGCTTTTCTCCTTTTCTTTTTACACGCGCCGAATGATTTTAAAAAATGGTTTTTTGTTTTGGCCTAGATTTAAAAAAAAAAGTTTTTTGGGCTAACTATTTAAAAAAGTTGTTGAAGTTAAAAATATTTAATTAATTTAATTACGAAAACCGAAAACCTAATTTTTAACTTTTTAAAACTATTTTAAATGATAGTGCAAAATTTAATTGGAGCTAGATAAGTGAATTCCTATTCCTGCATTACACAAATGGATAATCAGAGGAAAAAAACCAGATCGGACCCATTGGTCATTTCTTTCTTTTTTTATTTTTGCAAAAACCTATATTTTTTAACAAAAAATATGAGTTGGCCCGTTTTTTCTCTTTCTTTTTTTCCTTTTACAAAAGCTATATTTTTTACAAAACATCCAATACAAAATGTTTTCCTTATCCATTCAAATGTTTGAATATGATATATTTACAGTTGATTTATGGTTTTATGAGTATTTTTTTGAGAAAAAATGTGGACAATGGACTAAAGCTACTATTGCCTATCTCCTATGGCATATTTGAAAGCATAGATATTTTTGTGTGTATAAACATGTTTCCTAAACCCTGACTGTGATTAGAAATGCTTATATCTTTTTGACTAAATTTTGGAATGCTAATGGTTGGACTAATAATGTTGATTTTGAGCCGAGAAATAGCAATAATAGAAAATATATTAGTTGGTCAGCTCTAGATGACAATTGTCTAAAAATCAACACTTATGCTACATTTTTGCAGGACTCAAAGGAAGCTGCTGTGGCCTTTGTAGTGCGTGATGAGAACGGTTTCTTGCTGGATGGAGATTCAAAGCTATGTTTAGCTTTTTCTTCTTAAGGCAGGAGCTCTTGCTTTGGATGTAGCAATGGATTTTGCTATAGTTAACAAAAATGGATAAAGTTGTACTTGAGTATGATAATCTCTCCCTCACAAATCCGAAGGGAAGTTGTCCATATTGGAGGTGTGTCAGGTTGGTGGAGAATATTCTTGGGAAGAGGAAACTTTTAGGATACCACTCTTTCATGCGAACTCCTAGATTTGCTAACTTAACTGCCGATTGGGTTGCTAAATCAGTTCTAAAGGAGATGTGTCCATCTGGATGGTTATAAGCCCCCATCTCATCTTTTGGATATTTTGAACAGTAACGTTGTTGGTGCTCATAGGGGTGTTGGTTGATTTTTAACCTTGTTGGGTATTTTGTTTGTTGTGTTTATTGTTTCTTGTAGTGTTGTTGTTTCTTCCTTTTTTCTTGTGTTCCTTTATCCTAGATGTTTCTTTCCATGGTAGTTTTATTGGTAAAAAAAAAAAGTACAATTCAGTCTCTATGTTATGTGGTAGTAGTGCTCTGCATAAAGTGATTGACACAAAGGTGGGTATATCAATCTCTTTGTCTGCACTTGAGAATTAAAGCGCAACAATATACTCTCTCAACTTCTATTTATAAGATACAAATAGCTAAATTGCATAGATTATGAAATACGGTTAGAAGGATTAAATTTGCCGAAATTTTAAAATAGTTTTCTAAAATGTCCCAATGTAAAGTTTAAAAATTTTATCATGTAATTAATAATGTACCATAACATAGGGAAATAAAGGATTTAATGTCAAGCATAAAATTGGCCCAAAAAAAAAATTCAACCAACACATGTTCAAATTTGTTGCCAAGTTCTCAAAGTTCATGAATATATTCATCACATGTTCATAACATGTCCTAGTTCACAATGTGTGAATATTGTTGATCTAGCAAAAGAAAAAATTGTAGAAGCTGTAGACTGTAGCTCACTCAGCATTTTACATTATGATCAATCCTTCCTTATGATTTTTATTATGAGGATTAGATTTTCTCTCTCTCTCTCTCTCTATTATTGGTTTAAAAGTGCTTAACTTTGGAAGAAGCGATAACATAAGGATTTGAATTTGCTGAAGTGCCCAAAACGATTCACTGCTCAAATACAGTTATAAAATTAAAATATTTGTGTTACTTTTATATTTCATTTGGAGAAATGACAGTTAGGGACCAAAAGTTTAAATTAAATACAATAAAGGACTTTATAGTCTTTTCAGTAGTAAATACATAATAAAATAGTAGTAAATTCGTGATGTTTAATAATAAAAGAAATTGTAATATTCCTTATTGTATTTAATTCAAACTTTTTGTTCGTCATTTTCCCATTTCATTTTACTAATAATAATTTTTTTTCTTCAATATATTGCACTTTAACACTTAACCTGTATTCTAACTTCATATTAAGCATACTGGATTTGTCAATTGTGAAAGACCAATTTTATATCTGTATCACTTTTCAATTCGAACTGGCAAATGCAATCTAAACTCATATTGGAATACAGGGAAATCCAACTCGGTACCATCTCCTGATTATCTCTATAAAAAAAATTCAGAGATAGTTGAATAAATTATTTCACTAGGGGTAGAGAGATTTTCATCTCATATGCCAATTCGTTCAATTCTTTCGAAATCATTGTATCTTTTTCCTCCTTCCAGAACTAGTGCAAATCCAATCACCTCAACTTGCAATTTGAGATGAGAAAAACTTTGATTATGTAAGGACAAAAAAAATCAAAACAGAAATAAAAGAAACACAAAATATTACTTGACAAAATATTTTTAATTATTTATTTTAATTATATATAATATTTTAAATTTTAAATTTTTGTAATTATTTATATATTAAAATTAAATTAAAATTAGATTAAAACAAAAAATGGTTACATACAAATTTTGTAATAATAATAATAATAATAAACTTACATTTCTTCAAAAAGGGTGCAAGCTCAAACTTTTTGGTGGACACAATAAAAACAGAGGCTTGCCGCTGAGTCGCTGACCCTAATTCAACTTCAGTTTCTTCCATCAACCCCGGAGTGAGGAGTAGTACTCATTGTTATTCCTCTCATTGTTCCCTGCAACAGCAACTAAAGCCTTCTTTCTTTTATTCTGACAAAATGTCTCATCTCATCTCAAAACCCACTTCCAGATCACTACTTAGACTCCTCTACTTCAACCCGCTACGTTGTTCTCTCTGCACATCCACCCAAGAGAGCCGAACCCAGAAGCTCGAACGGATAGCCGATGAGCTTATTGACCTCAACAAGCTGGAAAGGTACGACTTTACCATCCTTTGGAGGCTCAAGATGGGTCTGAACAGGTACGGACCCGGACCCGCCGTTACGGGGCTTGGTTCTTCGGGTTCTGCTTCGGCCGGAACTGGGTCCGGCTCGGCGGACGCAAAGGAGGCGGCGGCAGAGAAGACGGTGTTTGATATAAAGTTGGAGAAGTATGATGCTGCAGCAAAGATTAAGATAATCAAGGAGGTAAGAGGTTTTACTGATTTGGGGTTGAAGGAAGCTAAGGATTTGGTGGAGAAAGTTCCATGTGTTTTAAAGAAAGGAGTGACAAAGGAGGAGGCTGATTCTATCATTGAGAAGCTCAAGGGGGTGGGTGCTTCTGTTGTGCTGGAATGATCTCAGTTTTGCTTCTATAATGTAGCCTTTGTTTTTATTTTTTTTATAGAATTATGATTTGTTTTGGCCAATGATCAATGAAAAATATATCTTGTCTCCTTAGGTAATTCGATGGTTTTGTTAAATAAGATTCTCAATGCTAATTGATATCCAATATTGGGACATTTTATTAAATTCCTCCTAACAAGTTTGATTTATACATGCTTGAGAGACTATAAGCATGATTGCTTCTTCTAAGTTAAAAATATACATGGTGGATCTTTCAGTCATTAACTACTGTTACTAATCCAAGACTAGACACTGTTTTACGTTAATGTTTCTCTTTCTGGTTTGTGGGGTGTTTGGTCGGAACAGAATGCAAGAGTTCTTAACCAGAGTTTTCTTCTGCCACGTAATCTGTTTGTATCCTCTGTGGGTTTTAGGAAATGGTTTTTATAGGGGGTGTCTCTTGCGCTTTGAGAAAAGACAAATTTATCTCTTATCGAAGATGACGACTACTTAATGTTTGAAAAAAGGCCAATAAATATGTAGTTTTGCTTGTATCCTTAGGGCACAGATTATGAGGTCTAAATGTTATTGTTATCTATCACTGTAAAATTTGGATCTAGGTCTTTTATGGAAAATTAAGTATGTAGATGATGATAAATTTCTATTTGCACTTTGCTTCTGTTTTGCTGTGTGAATTGTTAAAGTCATGGTGAGAAGATGAAACAATATAGAGCTAGTCAGATTTTCTTGAAGACAAATGTGGTAGATTGTAAGCTGTTTATCTTTGGCTTGTGCTCATTTATCATAAGGATTCTAGACTTCAGATAATGAGAGAATGATATCAAGTGAACTGGAATAAGTTGTTTGGCTAAGCTATACAACAAGGGTAGAGAATGGTGTTCAATTCAAATAATCTTGATTAGAATAATGAAGTGAGTGTATTTATTCCCCTACGGCTAAGGTGGGTGGAGCTGCTTGGGCTTCGTCAGTTTTGCTTGAAGGGAGATATTTAAGAAAGGGCTGTGTTGGGGAATGGAGAATGGTTCTGACATCTCTTTAGGTGGAACCTTGGGTGCCTGCCTACCTAATTTCAAGTTGCAATCTTCTGCTCCCACTACTGAAACTGAACTTGCTGCCAGGTGTCTGATTTATTGTAGTTAATGGCTGAGATTGATGAAGTTGAGAAGGAGCTTATTTTTTAAGATCATAGCTCTTTTATATGAGTGGTGGTGGAGATAGACATTTCTTGGATGGTACTAGGGATGCGTGCTATGTCATCAAGTCCAAACACCAGATGGCAAGAAGTTTGAATTTAAAAGAAAAAAAATTCCTAATGATAGTCCAAGCTTATTGTGGAAACCTCCCAGAGGTTTGTTAGTAAGGTGAAGCATTTCTTATGGAGAGCTTGGCTTGCTTCTTTGTCAATCATAGAAAATTTCTTTTTAAGAAAATTCAGTCCTTCCCTAGTTTGCCCTATTTGCCTCAAAGTGATTGAAACTGTAGAACACATGTTACTGGCTTGAAATTGTTCACACCATCTATGATTTGGAAGATGATTGACTGTAAAGGCTGGATTCCTCAAGTGTTTCAAGGTTTGACAGATAGACTGGCGTGCTGCTATAAATATTCTCCAGCCTTGGGCAAGTTGTAAGGTTTCAAGGTTGCTATTTCTCGCTGGCAAATCCAGATTGTTTCTCAATTCATACAGTTTGAACCGCATGAAACTAATCAAGTGGCTAATGATGCATTTGGGGATTAATGGAAGGCAAACTTTGAGGTTAACTTACAACTTCGCAGGAAAGTGCCTGAGAATGATAGTTTAATTTCAGATGAGTGGGGTGACAGTATAAAATTAACGTGGATGATTCTTTTTGAAGCTCTAAAAGTGAGGCTGGGTTGGGGTTTTCAGTAAGGAATGCTTAAGGGGAAGTGATGGATGAGTTTTAAACTTGTACTGTCTTCTGCCTTCATGCTTTTGAAGCTACTGCTATGAGAAAAGGGGTAGTAGATTACAGACTGTATCTGGAATCAGATGATGAATTACTTGTCAGACATTTGTACATGTCAAATAACGGTTATTCGATACCCTCACCTTTTTTGGGTGTGATTTCAGATCATGACACTCCTGCTGATGGGGAGGCAATAGGTGTTGAGGTGGTTTATGTTGATGTTGTTTCTTTTTCTTGAAAGGGACGTGTCTAGAAATTTCAGGATTTGAGGCGAAATTTTTGGAGGAATCTAGTGTATTATTTCTCATTATTCCTCTAACCTTTTGAACTGCAAAACTAATTAATCTTAACATTTTACTCTTAATATATAATAAGTTTAATACATTCAATTTATCTTTGTGATATATTTATTCTTAGACATAATTCATGAAAAAATATGAGTGATATTAATAATTTTTTTGTGGGGCCTAAGGCAATGGCCTATGAAGCATCCACGGCCATAATTCTTGTACTGCAATTACATTGGGAACAAGATAACAACACTTTGGCCAAAAGAAAAAGGAGGTAAACAAGACACTCTGTTGCGGTAGTTCTTGATCTATATGGATTTAAAGCTTCTCAGGTGCCTCCTTCACGTTCAATATCCATTATCTTTTGATGACATGAGTCTATTACAATACAGAAAATCTACCTGGAGCTACCAATTCATATAATGTATGTACCGCTTATGAACTCAGGTCGTTATCAGTCTCATCCACATAGTCAGAGATAGAATTAACATAACATGATTGGAATGGTTCCAAGTGGGTAGTAATAATAGCAAAAGGCAACAGCTTATGCACCAGGGTCTCAAAAAGGGAATTTAAATGCACTAAAAATGAACTGAGTTCATTCAACTAGTCAATTATAACCGTGTCTACTGGCAAAATTACTGGAACAATGCAGAACTGGACGGTTTCCATTAATCACTGCTCCAGAAAAGCTATCTATTATGCTGATTGGCTAGCGAGAGAAGGCCATAGCTCGCATTTTGATTACACTGTTCTTAGAGAAGCCCCTACTGGCTGTAGGTTTATACTTGATTGCAAATGTGATCATTAGTCTGTGATCTTTTTCTTCTCTCTTTATGACCCTATCATAACCTCTTTATTGGAAATCAAATCACTGCAATAGACCACTTATTAAGCCCAACATTTCTCTGGGCCAAGAAAAAAAACCAACATTTCTCACCAGAAAATCTACAGGGGTATTTTGAATGACCACATGATACTTCCTACCTACAATGACTTGAATGATCTATACTATGACCATCAATGAACTACTACATAATCTCAAGCTTTTGAATGCTCCCAGCTTACAAGGTCAAAAAAATTAGTTGATTCATCCTCTATTCTTCTAGGGTTTGATCAAGTGAGAGATTCCTGGGGCAATCTCAGCTAAAGGTTTATACAAGGTGAAGGAAACAATAATGCCCCTGCGGTTACAATTAAGCAACATGAAGATAAGATTATAGCAAAGCTTCAGCATTACAGAACCACAGGCTGTTCTCCTTCAAGCTCAGAAATAACTATTAATGAGTCTGTCAATTCAAGAGACAGTGGTTCTGACTTTGGAACTGGGTTAATAACCTGCAAACATGAAAATTATATGTGAAATATTCTTATGGATGGTTCAAAATAAATTTTTTGGGGTAAATACATTTCATCATATTTTGATTGCCTACCTTCCTGTTATTTTTCACGTAACCTATGGCTACTTCTCTCCGTAAATATGCTCTCTCAGTGAGCTCCAAAAATGATGGATCCTCCCCTTCTTTCATGTAAAGGCTTATGTCCTGTCATATGAAACAATGGCAAGTAACATATTAAATCTCTCGTTCAAGTTTTAACAAAATATAATCTCGTAAATGTATTGTGTTGGGAAGATAAGGTTAAAAAATGCCAATCACCCTGGATTAATTATTTAAAGGAATAGGGAAAGAGGAAGGAATTTCTCTATGGAAATGGTAGAGTATCAAATGAATTGTGCATATATAGAGATATCAGTACATCAATATATATATATAAATAATAAAATCTACGAGATGTCACACAGTTCATTAATCATGAATAGTATGACTCACCTCAAACTTCATGCAATATACATGGCCCATTTCTAGTTTAAAGAACAAAGAACATCAAGACGGACTTGGCTCAGCAGTCATAATTATTCATGGATAAGAGCCCCACACATTTATCTAGGGGCAACTTCTGTAATATGAGGTATTACAAAAGGAGTATATTTTTACCTTCACATATATTTCATCACCCTCTGCATTTAGTACATCTTTCCAAACTTCATTAAGTTCACTGTTCTCAGCAACTGCTTTGCAAGTACAGAAAATAACTTTTTTTGAGCAGATTGACTTAGCAAATAGATCACATAAACTAGAGCCAAGTCAAGAGAAGAAGGGTTATGACCTTGAGCTGTTACAAGGCTCATTAGTTCCTCTGCTGCAATGTAGGTCAGTGATGGCTTGATTCTATTAATCTGCAGCATTATATAGGCAAGAACCATCACCCCCAAAATAGTTCCAATCTAAATTCTGAAAATTTGAGCAAACTAAGAAATTTGAAGTATTACTTGTTTCCCCAATTTTGAATCAACAATCTCTGCAACTAGATTATGCACCTACAAAGTACCAATTTAAAAACCAAGTTATTCCTTTAGAGCTCATTATTATAGCTACTAGCTAATATTTTATAGTATGGTCAAGAAATTGATATGATTCACAACTCAGTTAAGTCCTATAATGTGAAATATATCACCTTAACTCCAAGTTTGTTGCAGATATTTTCTGCTAGTAGGAGAGAATAAGCAGATTGCTTGTCTGCCTTGGATGGATCTGCAAAGAAAATAGCCAATATTCAATAGCAGGATAGTATCTGCCACAAAAACTGTCATGCATCATTACCTCCAAGAAGCCATCCTCTGTCAGATATGACCGCAACTGACAAAGGAATATCTTCATTACCCAAAGATTTCTGAATATTCAAAAGAGTCTCCTTTAAGGAGTCATAGTCCAAAGGATTTCCAATCTACAGAATATGAATGAAGTAAATAATCATATAAAAAGAAAAACCTCAAAATGGAAATTCTAATACATCACTGACTGAATACCCTATGAGAAATTCGAACATTCTTGAGATTGCTTTGACCATTAATGTTGCTGTCCTTAATCCTGTCATCTAATGATGCATCTGATAATATTTCCTGCATATTGTTTAAGGCCAGAAATTATGAATTTTGAACTTAAAATGAGTCCATAAATAATTCAGAAAGTAGAAGACGGGGTTAAATGCACTATCACAAAACCACGACCATTTCCATTGAAATAAATTTTCTGGGGATCACATTTAGTACTCTTCTGGACCATCAGAAGAGTGCAATTTAGGTTAATGCTAATATAAAAACTTAAATAAATCTTGGTTCCTTATTATTGCAGTTTCAATTCATTGACAATGTCAAAAAACATTATAGACACTTGGATTTATAGATGTGGCCATGATGATGGTCACACTGAAATTAAGTGCCAGTCAATTATCAATTTTTCAATATGTGTGAACAATGGAACAAATTTGATCATATTATTTAAAATCAGTGATCAGTTTTTTCATAAAATACCTTAAACTTTCTCCATTGGTACATTAGTAGTATTGATAAAGCACATTTGTATTAGCAATCAAGAATTAAAGTTTCTACGCCCGAAAGCCAAGTTCCCAGAAAAGTTATACTACATAAACTGTATTTATTAAAGTTCAAGCATTAATACTGCCATTGAAAATTGTAATATTGCATATGGTCTTAAATCAAGAAATCATACTACACACAAATAGAAGTAAACACAACTAGAAGTAATCAGTTCATCATATATATAAGATCATACCACAATGCTTCCTGGACCAAGATAGTTATCATACTCTTCGATCATTGCTAAAACATCAGGGCGCCACCCAAGCAAAAGAATGCACTCTTTTGGTCCTACATTTCCATCTGATGCCTACATGATGATCAGTAAAAAATGCTAAGATCTTGAACAAATAGCATTGAACACTAATTAGAACTTTTTGCAAATGTAATGGTCCTACCTTAGAACCTGATCTTTTAGGACGCTTTACAATACTAGCAAGTCTCCTTTTACTCAATTCTATGGCATGCTGGACATCTTGTTCTTGAATTTCTTGATCATGAATTCCATCATTTCCTTCTTTCCTATGTGGGTACATATGTGCCTCCTTTGTATCACGAAGAGATCCAATCATTAATACCTAAATGAGGGAAGCTAAGTAATATCAGAGAGTATTCTAGTAAACCTTCTGAAAGTGACTGATTTCATAAAAAAGAAAAGTTAATAGCATATCCTTTTGATACCAAAGTAATAACTGAAAATTGCCAGAGAAAAGTCCAATTGAATTACTCTGAGAGCATATGAATTAGATTTAGTTACGAGCTAGTCTACATACTTTATCAGTTTGCTTCAGAATTTCATTATCATTTGGATGGAAGTTTATCCTTCCATTCCGATAAAGACCGCAGACAACTGCCTGAAATAGTATGAATAGAGAGTGAATTTATGTAAGCAAATAAATGGAGGACTCAGCCAACAAATTACATTTGAAAACAATAATCACCTCTTGAAATATGTGTCTTGCTTTCCTATATGTCATTCCTTCTAGGTTAGGCAAGCTGCAAAGATTAAATACATTTTCTGCAAAAAGTAAAAGCAATAAGTTAGACTTTTCAAGGATATATATGATTTGTATGTTAGGTGATAAAAAAATAAAGATAACAAGCCAGTTTTCAAATCTAGGGTCGTCAAACAGGGAAATGTTCCATTTGCCTCACCTTACACCAGTCATATAAAAACAATAGCATAATTAAGGCCCAATTAAAAAAAATTGAAAGGAAAGTTTATTTTGAGCATTTACATTAAACATGACTAAACTTTTGTCACCTAAAAACAATGACTAACTTTAGAGGAGATGGCACAAATGATTCATTTGTTAGGTACAGTCCACAGTATATGAAAGCAACTTGATCCTAATTTACTATTATTTTGAATTTAGATGGGGAATAAACCATATATAAAATACTACTGTAAAAAAATTTAATAAATAGGTAAAAGAAGGAATGCTAACAAATATGATATGTATAAAGCATGCAATACTTTGATAATTGAGCAAGTGTCTGTAGATCTTTATAAGCCCCTTCTGCCGAGAGCATTGAACAAATAATTTGGATGTAACATTTTCTACCGGCTCTACTTTCAATCCTGAGATAGATTTTAAGAGCTCACATGTCTTGGAACTCGAAACCTGCATTTATTAAATAAGACAAATTCTAACTTTTATGCACCACATTTGAATTTTACAATCTTAATTTCATATCAAGCTAGTAAACAACATACTTCGACTATGGTGGGGACAGTGTCCATCTTTGGAATTGGTTGAAGGGCTAAAACAGATAGAAAAGCATCGGTGTCAACCTCATACCTAACATAATAAGGATCTGAAATCAATAAACTTCATTAAAGTAAAATTCAGAATATAGACAAATGACAATAAAGATAAAATTAGATGCTTTGCTAAAATAACCCAAGCTGCTTATCTGAACATTCTGAAGCCAGTAATTGGGTCATGGTATACATTCAACAGATGGAAAATAAACCACTCACTGCTGATACAACTGATGTTTAGCAGTAAAATTTGTTGCTTTTCTTTATTCCTCGATCCTCCTACTGTTCTTTAATTCTTTCCTTAGTCAATGTAGTCTTCTTATATTGGAAGAAGGGGGTAAATGCAAAAGAAAGGAAACCACAAGTAGTGTTCCTCAATTTTATTAGAAGAATAATTTCTAACTAAAACATCCATAACATCCACAATAGATATTGATAAATTAAAATCCTGGCCACTGTCCCTAAAATAATTAGTAGGTACAATTAACATTGTTGATGCTTTCAATGCATTTTCACAAATGACTGCACTACCTTAACGCACTAGGATGGATTTATAAAAGGAGGCCAGGTAATTTTATTTGAAATTGAACTAGAACCACCTACCCGTTTCCATTTTAAGCAGGTCAACTATTACCTATCCCCTTTTGTTGGCAGTATAATAATTGCACGTGCCTTGTTGGCTGCTGCTCTCTCATATGATTTTGTCAAACTAAGGCTGCAACTGTAGAACCATAAAATTTAGGTATAAGGCATCAAAGAAGATAAGTTCAAAGGAGTTTAATGTTGACTAAGATTCCATTATCATAAAATTTGAAGCCAGCCTTGGTCCCTGCAAAATTTAGCATACTGAGAAAGCCCCCTTTCTTGTTATTCTGAAATAAAACATTTTTTAAGACAGAAGAATAAAGTCCATATACAAAGGATGAGGAATCCCAAAAAGAAATGCTATGCAAAACAATATATGATAAAAAATAGAAAAGGAAATAAATGCGATAAAGTAACAGTAGCACCCTCTTAGAGTAATCAATAGTTAAGCACCATTAAAACCCCCCTCCTCCTCCTCCATTCTTCCACAAAGGACTGAAGAACCACTTTGAAAGTCGCAGAAAATTTTCTTTGGGAATACTTTCAACTTTAAGCTCCAACCAAAGACTCTGGATATATGCATATGGTGCAGTTCTATAAAACTTTCCCCACCATGATACCCCAAAAAATGTGCCATAAAAGATTACTTATAAATCATTAATGCTTTACTGTGATAACCAGAATGAAGGTACACCTCTTAGTACACGGGCATGGACTGAGGTTGAGAACTTCAGGGACAGCAGGCCGCACTAAAAAAATCGTAGGTATTATATTTGCATATTGTATTATTGCCTTCCCCCAAAATTTTTAATTTTCCCCTTTAATTTTTGTAGATCTTCAGCGCATGCTCTTAAAACCCAGAAATTTCTAATCTGCCTGCTCTGTAATTTTTTCAAGTGTTCAGTGTGTGCTTTCCTTGTATCAAGGCAGTTATATTTATTTTAGTTTTATCATGCTTTTCAGATTGTTTTTAATTAAGTGGCTTTATTTTTAATTTTAGCAAATTTATTATTATATCAATTCAATAGATAAAAGTAACATTTTTCTTAGCAGTTATTAGTGTTTGTGGCCATGCAATTTTTTTCTAGTCCCATCCCTGTGATTACCTGTAATTATAGGAGGCCAATTCCTCTTAATTTTTTGAATGAAATAAGAAGTTATTCGGGAATAATTATTACACTATCTTGTATTGCATTTACAGGTCTGGAAACTTGCTCAAAATCATTGATTTACTGAGCAAATGGTTATGGTATGAATCTATAAAATCCAGTTTATGTGTCACAAAATGGTGACAGTAAATAATGCCTGCCACAGAATAGTCAGTAGTCAAAATTTTTGTGTCAATATAACGACTTCTTGTATTTAGATGATGCAAACATCTTTATAAATTTAATTATTTTTCATGTGCATCAGTTATAGGAAAGCTTCTGATCTTAGCTTCTAAATTCATACATGGTTCTCACCATCCCTCAGAAAAGTCTAGCACCAGCGTTTGTACTCATTATATCTTCTGTTCCTCTTAATGTGTGATTCTTCCTTTTCTTATTTAATCATCTTCCCAAATATAGTTATTTCCACGTTTTAAATTTTTAGTGGTAGGTTATTTCCTTCAAAGTCTCTCAACTTGCCATGATTCAGTTGATAAAAACGACATTTGATCAGGCATATAATCCATCTCACGAAATGATTAAGTCAACTTAACAACCTTGAAACAACTTTATGATATAGAATGAGAATGGGGTATCTGAAAACACTCAATATTTTTCCATTCAATATTCTCTTATGGCTCTCAAAACACTCAATTTTTTCCATTCAATGACAAAATGGTTAGCTACTAAAATAGATAATATTGCTTACATAGGTGACTCTAATAGTCATATTCCCACTGAGATAAGACACTTAAGACTTACGAAGTCCAAATCCACAATTATTTACCCCTCATACTGCTACTGCATCACTGCACTTCCGTGAGTAAATTCCCTTTTAAGACTAATTTAGTCCTCTGGTTACAGTTAGATCAATACTTGTCTACTAGTTTTATAAGCAAATCAGTTATAGACACTTCCTAACCTTGGATTTTCCACTTGAATGTTTTTATGACTTGGCACATCTTCTGAAGTGTCACTAATGCCGTCACTGATTCAATATTTTATTTCTTAACATTGAAAGTGTAGAAATACTTTGAGTTTTTTTTTTTTTTACCATCAGAGAAATATTTGAGTTGAGACACATAATAGACCTGCTTTGAAACTCATGTTTCACTTTCAAATGTGTTTTTACAAGGATTTTCCATGTAGTACATAAAAATGACTAACCAGCAGAACTATCAGTGACACTTAAAAAATGCAAAATTGCAAACACTGCTAATGAAAGTTAGAGGAGCAATTGTCTTGATATGATAGCTTTATTTTATACTGGAGGACGAGTGCACTGACTGATAGTTGAAATTAAGAGAGACTAAATAGTTCTAATGCGCAAACTAAAAGAACTAAAAGTGCATTATGCTCAAAAATAAACTGTTAGACACGAAGAATACATAAAACTAGATTTTACCTCAGTAAAAGAAAAGAGGGAAGTTTTCATGAATGTTTTTCCTATTAAAAAACATGATATAGGAAAATATTCTAGCGTTCATACCTCTTTGTGAGGACATCAATGTGATTTAAATCCTTCACCATATTGTCAGCTAATTTATCAATCTGTTTTCTAGGAAGATCAGACATAAGAAGGATTCTCTGTTTCCTGAACAGGAGTCAATTAGAGTATTACAAAGACATCAATTTGAGCACAAGTTAATGGAAGAGTGCAACAACCTTATGTGAACTGCTCACCTAGCTCTAGCAGTGCCTAAGCGGACTGCAAATTCATGATACTTGTTTAGCTGCGTTAGTATGAAAGGCAGATGACTATTCATACCACAAATGATGATATGATCCGTCTCCAAAACTTGCAATTGGGCCCCCTCTCTGAGCCTTTGCATATTATTCTGTCCTAAAGAATGATAATTAAAGACTTGTACAGAAAATAGTTCTTACTGAATGCTTACTGCTTTGGATCTTACCCTAAATTGTTCAGTCATTGTACTTAGAAGGCGAGTGTAAAACAATATACCCCATATGGCAAGAAGAAATCCAATAACTCGCTCAACACGTGTTGCTTGCTGCAGTCCAGCAAAAGAATGTGTTCCTCAGTCACTACCAATGCTTACAAACAATATAGGGGATAATGAGTCAATGTTAAACCAGAGTATGAAATTTACAAGATTTATAACATACCCTTAAATGAGTTGATGATGAACAAAGGCATGCCCAGGCTTCCCAGAAGCAGTCCTCTAATGATTGTTTCTGACCCCTGAACGATTTAATATTGGCCCAGATTAGGGAACATCATTAAGCACAATTGATGCGAAATTAAACACTTGTCCACCGCAATTCAAAGTTTCCAAATCTTAATGGGTTGTAAGGGTGATCAAATATGGCCTCACATACTGAGCTGCTTAAGCTTGGCCCTCTTTAATCAGGATTTAGGCCTTGTTTATTTAGCCCATGGGTCAGGTTTGGGCTTTGATAGGCAGCCAAATACGGTGGAAAATCCTTCCCAACGAGCTATTTGATGAGGCACAAGAACCAGCTAATTTAAGTACCATATTGAGTACCTCATACTACTCAGTGTGGACTTAGGAATCCTATACTACATTTGCCTGTATCAATTATTAGCCTTTGAAAAGCTAATGTTCCAATAGCTACACTCTACAACACTTCACTTGGTTTTTCACTAATTAGAACCCTTTATAGGTAGCCCTTCCTAGAGTTGTCAACCACTAACTCTAATACTAAATTTATAGGAACCTCTAAAATATTCTTGTTATTTATGCAAAAGTGGTCTGCAATAGATAGAGACCAAGCTAGTATTCAATGCTTAAATTTCACATCAAGTAGTATGAGCTGCTTAAACATGGTATTTAAGTAGGGAACTAGTAATAGTAGTGCTGGTGGTGGGTGGTAGTAGTACTGTCAGGACCAAACTTTTTGGAAGAAAAGAAAGTGACATTGTATTTTTCTTTAGGATAAAGTAGGTTGGGAAATGTTGACAATATGTCATACACACTGCAAATTACAAAAACCAAGAACAAATTAACACACTTCAGACAATGCATTATCTATGATTACCTGAATTTGAAAAATAGGAGACCACCGATGAAAACAAACGAGGAACATGCAACAAGGAGCACCACAAAGAACCTGAAAGACATATGGTCCATACAAACAACAATGTAAATGCTTTATCAGAGCATAATAGATGTATTGTTTCACAGGGCACCAGTCATAGAATAGAGCCACAATTCATCAAAATTGTTCAGATAAGTCACTCCATTGTTTGATCAGCAACATAAGATCAAAATTACCCAGCCACCCTCCCCCCAAAATTAGAAAATAATCAAAGAAAAAGTTCATTATTTTCTAATCTGAATCCTTGTTATAAAACATTTTTCTGAGCCCATTCCTTGTAAGTATCTCTGAAATAAATCCATCAAGGTAGATTCTGTTCTTCAGGGATTGTTTGACAATTTGGAGAGGAGGGGATGGGGTGGGGCTGGGTAGAGTTACTACTAAGTCACTCCATTGTTTGGAACTTTAAGGAAAAAGGGATAGCAACTCATTTCCCATTCATAGGAAGTTACAAAGTCCCTAATGGATGGGATAGAAAAGGTTAAATTTCCAACATTACCCTTAAGTATATATTCTTTTAATATGATGAAGAAAAGTGAGAGGGTAAAAATTAAATGTAAAAAGAAAAGGAACTCAAATCATTCCACACCCTCATTTTGGAGGGATTTGGAAATTGGAGCCCCCAACGCATCCTTCCAATCCTTACTTTTTTGTGCTACCAAGGAAATATACTTTTGGCCTAAAACATAATCCTCCGTGGGTAGCTCTCTCTGAAACCGTCAATGCCTGGACTCTAATACTATTGATGGGTACTTAAATGGGATGGGGAACCGTTCCCCAAAAGCTAGCTATTGAGGTAGGAGAACCAATCCACTTATATATCCCATTAAGCATCCCATACTACTCAATGTGGGACTTAGGCATCCCATACTACTCAAGTCCCCATCAGAAAAATGAAGTGAATATAGGCTTACGTGGCGACATTTCTCTCAAGTTGGATGTTGAACAAGTATATCAATCGTGCTAAGCTCCAACTAATATCGCCAATAGAAGGCAAGGACACATTTAAGCGGAGAGGGCTGGGTTTATCCAAGGTATTAGAGACACAAGCAAGAGGCAAACTTGTCACAGTGAGAGCTTGAAGCACATCTGGAAGTATTGCTCGGACAACTTTCAACATCTGGTGAAAAAACATTTGATGTGTTACTCTTTGTATGAAGTATAATGACAGCGATTGTATCAGGCTTTTAGTCCATGGACCCTGCACATATGGCAGACTGAGATTTAGCAAAACAATGTAACTATCACAAGCGTAATATAATCCAATAAGCCAATTCTATAGTCATATATATTCATGAATGCAACAGACTGAGCTTTGCACAACTTTTATAGGAGTGATCAATAATATAAGATATTGTTAAGAGAGAAATGAATTAAGGTAAGTAGTTAAACAATGTCTTGCAGGAAATGACAGAGAAACAAATAAACAAACTTGACAGAATCTGAGATACCATTGCTCCAAGGACCACAAGTTATGAAAACATTTTGTTCATTGACATGTCAAATTCATTACATATAGATGCTAGTTGAAAGAGATATTTAATAATATAGCAGAAACATTGTTATAGGGATCTTATGACCAAATCAAATGTGGATCTTATAATTTTAGTCAGATTTGACAGATTCATGCTATCTTAATATAGTCCATGTGTTTACACAATATTCCCTTCTTATTTATCTCCATCTATTTAAATTAAATAGCTTTTTATCACTTAATTTTCTAGATTTTTTACTTGTTCCCTTAGGTTATGTTTGCATGAGGGATAATGGAGGGGAAGAGAAGTGAATGAAAAGTTTCATTGAAGCCTCTCCTCTGTTTGGAAATTTATCATAAGGAGAGGAGAAAAATACAAGGGGAAAAGAATCAGCAATGACTGCTTAATAAGAAACCCCACTTTGTCAGAAAAAATATCTGATACCATGTGAAGAAATTTGGAGAAATTTGTATGAAAATTTCTATATATCAAATGACACAAGAAGGTCTAGATACATATACAGCTATAGCCTCCCATAAATGAGAATGAATCAGGCCTAAAATTAGTCCTAAAATGACAGTTGACTCTCCCTAATAATGGCTCTATAATTACAGAATTGAATATCCCTTAATGGCTTAAACCTGTACATAATTACAAACTTTCCAAAAAAGTTCCTCCGGAATTTCAACTTTTCCCCTGCTTTGAATAGCTAACAATCCAATGTTGCATTTTAGCCTATTTGATCTACATTAAAATTTGGATGTAAATTTCCACCGTAACTATTCAAGTAAATTTGATGTTTCTTTTGGTGTCCATGATTGATATTCACCAACCTCATCATAATCACTACTTCATAGTTGCTACATGGAATAATCCTTGTTCCTCATTACCTGATAATTCCTAGCTTCAACTTTCTTACATGTAATGCCATTCAAATCATAATTGGCACTTTTTCCTTTTCTAAAATATTGTGCCCATTGTGCATTGGATTAGGAAAATGATTATGCACATCATCTCCAAAACTCTTTGCTTGAGTAAATCAAATAGAAAAATAGGGGAATATATGTAAGAAGATATTTTGCAGAGAGTATTTCTTAGACAAGGAAAAATGCCATTGTCAAATGCTAATGACGAGAAAAATTAAAAGGCCATTCCTTGATCATAATATACAGGGTCACAAGATCACTTTGCCTTAACTTTAAGAATATGTCAAAATCAGAATAAAAAGAAAACGTTAAATAACAATTGTATTCACAAGTTGACCTCCCATATAGCTTTGAACTGCATATTTGGACAAAAAGATACTATGAAATGTAGATTTTGGCTACAAGTTTGGAACATATTTTATCCTAAGATTATATGCATATATTATCATAAAAAAATATAAAATTTTTCACAATTTTCCATTCATTGCTGACCTGATTGATGTTATTATTAATCTTCTCCATCATAGTGAACTCGGTGTCCATGCTTTTTGGAACACTAACATTCATGTTGGAGTCTGACTTATTTTCTGATCTGTAAGAATCAGCCTCCCATCTACCTACAAGGAATCATCATAGGTAATTCAACTTTGTTGGGAAAAAAAACAAAAGAAAGAAAGAGACAGTTCAACTTTTAGGTGCAAAGAGTGGTTTAAGTCTTTCCATATAATTTGTTTCAAATTGAACAGGAGAGAGCATATATCATGAGCAACAATGAGATAGACCAGAAAAGTCATATATCATTAATTAATATACAACAACAACATTAGCCTTATCCTACTATGTGGAATCGGCTACATGAATCATACGACGCCAATGGGCTCTATCAAACACCATCTTCTCAGATAAATCATTTCTCAAAAGATCATTCCTTATAACTTCCCTTAGTGTTCTTTTTGGTGTTCCTCTATGCCTTTGAATAGGGTTCTAAGTCATTTGATCAACTCTTCTCACTAGCTCTTCTTGCTCTCTTCTTTATACATGTCCAAACCACTTTAAACAATTTTTCACCATTTCCTCCTCGATAGGTGCTACTCCAACTTTCCTTTGTATACAGTCATATCGTATCTTATCCAATTTTGTATGACCACACATCCATCTCAACATTCTCATCTCTGCTACTCCCATTTTATGCTCTTATTGTCCTTTTAAAGCCCAACATTCACTACCATATAGTATTGCTAGTCTTATAGCTGTTCGATAGAACTTTCCTTTAAGCTTAGTGGGTACCTTGCGGTCACAAATAACTCCTGATACTTTCTTCCACTGTAACCACCCAACTTGCATCCTATACATAACATTCCCATCAATTTCACCATCACTCTGTAAAATCGACGCCAAATATCTAAACTTTGACACTTTTGGAATGGTTTGCTCTCTAATTTTTATCTTTAAATGTCATTAATTAATATAACAAAATTAAATTCCCACCAAAAGTTAAGGAGGAGAATAGAATACTAGAGTTGATTAGACAATAAAATTAAGAAGCTCATGGGAACAAAAGTACAAGCCAAAGCAATTTTGACAAAAAGAACCAGATGACAATTTACAACCATATTGCAATAGACAACTCCATTGGCAATATCTAAAGATCAACATTCTTTTTTTTTTTCCTAAAAAACCAATGATATGCTGGAATAAGGTTTCAGAATTTTGAAGATAAGAAGCATGCATCAGCATTAACATTCAAGCAAGCTGCTCAGTGTGTCACATTCATATATAGCAGCCCAATCTGCAACAAGTGAAGTGAAGGTGATTTCAGGCGATGTGGTAGAAAAAGCAAAAAATGGGCATTTGCAGTCTTATCAGATACTGGCAAACAGTCACAATTTAAGCAAAGCTTCAACAAAACATTCACATTCCATACAGCAGGACCATTTGTCAATAACTGTGAGCCGCAAAAGTAAGAGGGAACCTTTGACAAGAAAACAGAAAGAAATTAAAATAAAAAATGCAATAAATATAAACAATTTCAAGACAACCATGTCAGTCTAACCTTATCAATGCCTTTTAAAAACTGGCAGGAGGTGTACCCCTCATTTTACATTATCATAGCAACAAGAAGAGCTATTTGTGACCGCAAGGTGCCTACTAAGCTTAAAGAAAAATTTTACAGAACAGTTATAAGGCCAGCAATGCTATATGGTAGTGAATGTTGGCTTTGAAAGGACAACAAGAGCATAAGATGGGAGTAGCAGAGATGAGAATGTTGAGATAGATGTATGGTCATACAAAATTGGATAAGATACGAAATGACTGTATACGAAGGAAAGTTGAGGTAGCACCTATCGAGGAGAAAATGGTGGAAAATCGTTTAAGGTGGTTTGGGCATGTACAAAAAAGAGGGCAAGAGGAGCCAGTGAAGAGAGTTGATCAAATAGCCTGGAGCCGGATCAAAAGGCGTAGAGGAAGACCAAAAAGGACATTAAGGGAAGTTATAAGGAATGACTTTTTGAAAAATAATTTATCTGAGGAGATGGCGTTTGATAGAGCTCATTGGCGTCGTTTGATCCATGTAGCCAACCCCACTTAGTGGGATAAGGCTATTGTTGTTGTTGTTGTTATAGCAACAAGAAGAGCGCAGGGAAGAAGAAGATTGCATTTTTATTACATGTATATAATAGTATACAAGACATAGAGATTAGTAACAGAACAACCAGTGAACTTTTAAAACAGAAGCATGGATACAAGACGAGTGAAAGATGGGCTTTTATGAGATTTTTCTCAATTTCCCTTTTGAAAGTCATAAACCTGAGTATAAATAGGTAGCACTTCTCAAATTTTTTATTCCTTGCTAATTAATTATGTATGAATATAATTTACATCAGTTTGTCAAAGAAATCTAAAATTATAAATTTGTGTATTCTACTCCACAATCTGTAAGGTAGGAACACTTGGTGAAGAACGTAGTGGCCAAGAGTCAGTGTCTCTAGTGCAGCCAAACAGAGGACCAAATCATGAAATCTAAGGAAACAGAAAGAAAGAAACTTATTTGTCAATTGCAAGAGATACCAATATATTTAAGGCACCACAAAGATAAAGACATAACAGAGTGTGCTCCAATTATCAGAAATATTTTGGCAGTGGAAAAAGAGCAGTACGAACAATGATGCAAGCAATTGCAGTAACAAAATTAATGTTTTTACTCAGTTTAAAATTTTTAATCATGGGTGACTGAGTGAGTATAGATAACCATGGAGAGACTTAACAATTGATTAAGTTCAAGATCTTCAAGCTCAGTAGTTTTCAGATAAAAAACTCAAAAGGAAAATTGGAGCTTCTTTTTTGTTCTTTTCTTTTTCCCTTTGGCACATGGGCTCACCTCCACTGTTTTCTTTAAGGCAATGTGCATGTAATGCTGTAGATTTGAACAAGCCACATTTGAAGGGCATGAATCTCCTGTACAGATAACATTAATATCAATCTCCAACAACACCCAAAAAAATAAATAAATAAATAAATCTTATATTCTATAAAAGTTAGTTATATTCTTTCTAACCCCACCTAAATGTCAACCAGCCTATTCCGTATTCAACCAACCAATATATGCAATAAATAAATTGAAGACAACTCTATCATTCAGCAAAATTGTGGCCTTTATAGGTTTTAGTTCTTCTACCATGAAGTAATGAATATCCATAAAGGGCACCGTTTTTTTCGGCCAACATAAAGAGAACCTGAGACTATCATAACCAACATAAAATACCAAAAAAAAAAAAAAAAGAACTATCTCCACCAAATTTACATTATTGGTTTATGCCAACATCTTCAACAAAACTATTTATGGGAGTTCATTTTCATTACTCCTTTAGCGAGGAGTACTCGACACTACAGCTATCTATATATTGCAATTCAATCTAATTTGTATTTTGGTCAACCACCCATATAATTTGGTTAAGTCATGGTTGATATGGATCAAAGGATTCAAAATTTGAGAGGGAAATTATTCATTTGCTAAAATATGAAAGGCAATAATATTCTACTTTCCAGTACAACAATAAAACGGTATTCACCCTCTATGGTTGAGTAGAACTGGGATTGTTAAAAGTTAAAACCAGAGTAAATTTCACAATATTCAGAGTAAAGTTTCTAATTTGGGACTGAAAGATGAAGTCATAAGGTATGGAAATGGCCCTCAATGCTCCCAATAATTCAGAGCCTGAAGTGAGGCCATTAACAATGTAGAGCAAAGTAATCAACTATGCAATACCAAATCTCTTAAACCGAGGTGCATGCTCCTCCCAAAACCAAAAATGCCTTATACCAATGAGCATGGCTTAGAGAAGTTACAGGCAGATTCCAGGCCAATCATTATCAGAGCCAAAATTGAAACATAGAAAAGAGGGAGCAGAAAGTTTAAAACTTTGAGAAAGTACCTCTTGATATGAACTGACGAGAATTGACTGGGTCTTCGAACTCGAGGAGGGGAAGGAGGAGGCAGCAAAATCCATGGCTGTGTACTGTGCAGTTGAGCGAGAGTCATAATTCACGCCTTCTTCCTTTGTGCCCCAATGAGAGAGAATGAAAGCTGAAGCCAGAGCAGGAGCACTCTATGACAATGGATCACTAACGATAAATGAATATGATTGTGTTAGATATTATGATTATTGTTGGGAGCCCAACATGAAAAGAAAATAGAACGTGAAAGCGTGGAACAGAGAATGAAGAAGCCGACATTTTTGAGATGTTCCTTTAATGAATTGCCTCGAGCAATAACATAACTCCACATGAACCACCGGGAAAGTGCGAGTCTCTGTGATACAACGTACGAAATCATTCATTAATTACCGTTGGGGAATAATTAAGAATTCGATTTTCTTCACTGAATATTCGAATCAACCCGATGTGCGAATTTCTAAGTCATCAGATAAGTTGACCTTATGTCATCGTATATTTTCGTGGCAATCTATTTCATGGATCTCGTTTCTGGCAGATTTGGACTGTCCATGTTTATTTTACATTTTTATTTTATTTGTACTATGAAAAATTATTTTTTGAAAAAAATTTATAATTAAGAGATTAGTTTTAGTTTATATTTTATGCTATTTTTTAAGTTAAAATAAACAGAAAACATTAAAAAATTATTCAAAAAATTTGGATTGGATAGATCAGATTTGTTTTTGGAATGGTAGTAGAGAACTTAATCACCTGTTTCATCGTATCCGCTTCATATAGGTTTTCCTTGTATTGCATATTACCCCCTTCGAAGTCCCTCCCATCTCATTCTAAGGAAAACAAATTACTTCAAATGTATTAAAGATAACTAGTTTTAGTTAGTTAAAGTTAATTAAATTATCTTATATTTTAAGTTTTTTTTAAAATTATTTTTATTTAATTTAATACTAATTTAAATCACTAATATATTTAATCCCTCTCACATAATTAATGAAGATTAATTTTTGAAAAAGAAAAATGTAATACTTCCTCTAATCTTTAATATAAGGTCATTTTAACCGAATCACGTGGATTAAAAATTTGAATTAAAACTAATTAATTATCTCAATTTCTCCAAAAATCTCAACATTTTTTTCAAAATTACTCTTATTTAATTTCTCTCTTTCTCTTTGGATACATTAAATAGGGATATTTTTTGGAATGTATAATAAATACTACCTCGTATATTGTGAAAGGTCTTATATTTAGGATCAAGATAAAATACTCTATATATAATACCGGATGGAGTATTTCATAAATATTTTTTTCTTTATATTTAAGACCATAAAAAAATAATTTTTTTATAAATAAAATGGGAGGGAATGGATAATTTAAATTAAGTATTAATACTCTCTAGTCTCTACTCATTAGAAAGAGGATCCAAAGTCATTATTTCTCTCGGGGTTTTTTGTTTTCTATTTTTTAAAGTTTTTGTTTTTGACATATTTTGTTCCATTGTGTAATTTTTTTTTTTACTTTTTTCATGTTAAATGACATCATTCACAAGTGTAAGATGTTTTATTTGTTTTAATAGAAATGTCATATAAAAGAAAAATAATTTTCTACTGACCATTAAATTTTTAAATAATGATATTTTAATATAAAAATAAAATATAAAATATTTAAAATTTAGATCATTCAAATCAAATAGTAGACATTTAATTCATTCTATGAATGAATGAGTAGCATTCAAATTCAAGAAATCATACTGTTATTTCATAAATCATAAATAGTATAATTTTCTTAAATTTTTTACAATCTCATGTTACTAAAAAGGATAAAAAAACAAAAACAAAATTCATCATGGACAATACATTTAAAAGGTTGCTTTCGACATTTTTTTTAAACTTTTTGAAGAACAGTGAGAGAGTGAAATCATAATAATAAGATGCTTTTTGGATAGAGTTGTCAAATAAAGAAAGAATGAAGAATTGTTATAAAAAAAAAGAATAAAGAATTGGTTTTATATTCTGTATGACGACAATTTGATTGATACAACCTTGGGAAAATCACTACTAAATCCCAATATATCAAAATATTTATTTAAAAATTTTAATATTAAAAAATATTACACTCAAGTTTTATAATTAAAATCATTATAAAATTTTAGAAAATAAATATAAAATTATAAAAAATAAATATAAAAAATTTTAATATTGAGTATAAAATTATACTTGAATATTTTATATCTATACTTCATAATTTTATATTCAATGTAAAAGTTTTTTATATTCATTTTTCGAAATATGGTACTTAGATGTAATATTTTTTTATGTTAGGACTTTTAAATAAATATTTTCATCTTTTGGGATCTTTTGGTGATTTTCTCCACAACCTTTCTGAGTTCCCATTTTGGTGATTTTCTCCACAACCTTTCTGAGTTCCCATCGTGGCATTGTTCTGATTTTTTTCTTGGCCACATGTGACATTGTTCTCATTAAAAGAAAGCGTCTCGTTATTCACGTGACCCACTAATTTCAGCAGCTATTCAACCCGTGTGTTCACCAGTCACCGAGCATTCGATCCAAACTCGTGAACATTATCCTCTTATAAATTACAAATATAATAAGAATTCAGATATCTAATTACATCTTATTAAAAAAATAAGTTAGGTTATTAAATTTATAAAAAAATTAATATTTTTTACTATTTATTTTTATTAATTAATTTATCTCTTATATTTTTTATAATATTTATCTCTTATCTATTAATTATGAATGAGGGGTATGAATGGAAGAAACTAATTATTACACTAGACAACCCGATAAAGTGTCTTATATTTGAAATTAAATAATAGTTCTACTAAGTAATTTATATTTAGAACCAAAAGAAATATGTTTTAAAAGTTTTTTTATATCCAAAATATAAATCATATTTAAACAATATTTAAGGCATTAAATGTTTTTTTTACTAACTTACCCTTATTTACAATTAAATATAAAAAAAAATTGATATTATAATTGTGCAGCTTACTTCATTTAATGAGAGTACTATGGTAAAATAATAAAAAAAAATTATAAATTTAATTAATTAACCTATTTTTAATTTTCTTTCTTAATCTCTATATAATTAGCTAACCAGGACTTATATTTTAAATTGAAAAAGATATTTATAAACTTTTACTCCTTTTATTTCTTTTCAATTATAATTTTTTTAAAAATTATTCCATTTATTTGTTACTTTCAAATTCCAATATAATATTAATTATTATTTTACAATTATACCCTTATTTATTGTTTTAAAAGTTAAAAATAATGTTAATTACTTTTTTTTATATACTCATTTATTAAATGGAATATTAAAAAATTTAAAAAAAAAATTTTAACATATTAATTATATTCATTAATCTGTACTAATGTATGAAAAAAAAATTAATCCTTATACTAAAATTTTAAATGAGACATAACAAAAAACGGAGATATCACCTATATATAATAATAATAATATACTCTTTCCATCTCTAAATATAAAAAATAAATTATTATTTTATTAATATCAATAAAAAATAGTTTTTTAATTAAAATATTTAATTATGCTGCAATTTAAATTTTTATTTTCAAAAATGCAAATATTAAAGGTTTGAAATGGAGATTATAAATAACTATAACTTAATTATTTACTAGTATTCAGTGAAGGATATAAAAGAAAAATTTAATCAATTACTCAAAAATTTTTGCTTCATATCATTTATATTTTATATCTTCTATATTTTGAATAGAAGAAAAGTCCTAGAATTTGCTTATAATTGTGGACGGAGATAAGCCACGTTTACGACTTATTACTTTGATTTCAAATTCCGAATTAGTTTTATTGGAAAGCGTGTATATGTGGTCAGCCTAAATCCAAAATGTATATGTGGTGGTGATTGGAATAGCAAAAACACAATCCACTTTTGCTTGCGTACGCATCTTGTTATCCTGAATTTATTCGTATTTTAAATGAAGAATTTATCCAAATCTAAACTAATTTAGATTAAATTAGATAAGATTTTTTTAAAAAGTAAGTTTTGTCATCAAGTATTTTGCGATCTCTTACCAATTAAATCAAATATTTAGTAATACACAATTCATTTTTTAACTTAATTTAAAATATAAATTTAAAATTAGGCCTGTAACTTGGCAACATCACTCTATTTTAAGGCAGTGTTGCCCATTAAGCAATGTTACTTTATTATTTCTCCATCCCATTTTATCTATCATTTTAAGATTTTTTATATATACCAATAAAATTATTAAATAATTTAAATTATAATAAAATTTAATAATATATTACTAAAATATCCTTAATTAAATATTAAAAGATAACTTATATTCTACCTACAATTATTTTTAATAAAATATAAAACAATAAAAATAATAATTAATATTTTATTGATAATAAAAAATGATAAATAAATTGAGACATTTAAAGTTTTATAAAATAACAAATAAAATATGACATAAGAAGTACCCCACATCAAATCTCTTTATACCCTTATCATATTTTGACATGGTAAAATTATTTAGTATATTTAATATTTATATTGTCCTTAATCCATGTCGGAGAGAGATATAGAGTTTTATGTTGGATTTCAAATGCGTAACATAACAATTCCCTTTTACTCAAGTTTGGGATTGGTTATGGTAAAAAATTATTTAAAGTGATTTAAACATATATATATATATATATATAAAGAATAGAGAAACTTATGAGAAGAGTTAATCATATGATTTTTAACTCTATAAAATATTAAAATAGCGTAGAGGGAGATTAAGAAGGATACTGAAGGAGGTTATAAGATGAAATTTTTTTATAAATAATTTATCTAAAGAAATAATTTTTTATAGAGTTTAGTGGCATTAAATGATTCATATAGCCAACCTTAATTAGTGAAATAAAATTAATATTATTGTGGTTGCTGTATTTAATGTCCATATTAGCTGTATAAAATTATAGGAAAAATAACATTGCTTCTACTTTGAACTTCACAAAAAAATTAGCTATGACATTAATATATAATCTAATTTTCGTGAAAAAGTGTATAATTAAAAGAAAAATACATTTTGATAAAAATGTTAGTGATGAAATCAGACATTTAATTAAAGATTTTTTTTATATTGAATATTCTTATACATGATATAGGGAAAATGACTTTACAGTTACTCCCTCGGCCCATTTTAATTGTCACTTTGAGTATTCTTTTTACATATTCTCTCTATTCCTTAATAGAAGGAATAAAAAATAAAATCACATAAATTAAGAAAAATAATAAATTTATTTAGAATATAAAATAGTTTCTAAAATTATTTTTATTTAATGTTAATAACTTTTATATCATATAATTAATACAAATAAATTATATTAGAAAAATGTCATTTTAATTAGAGATATTTTTGAAAAAAGACTATTAAATATACTAGACAATACTCCAAGCCCCTTATATTTTGAAACATATAAACTCTCACATTTGTCCCTTATATTAAGGAACGGAGAAAGTATATCAATAAAATTATTTAATAACCTAGATTATAGCAAAACTTAGTGATATTTTATCAAAATATCATTGACTTAAATGCTCTAAAAGATAACTTGTATTCAATCTATTATTATTTTTAGTGAAATGTAAAATGGTAAAAAAAATAATAAATATTCTCTCAATTTCAAAATATAAGAGACATTTTTAAATATGTTTTATTTCAAAATGTAAGATGCAACTAATTTTTGTCACAAATTAATATGTTTTTTTAGTTTTATTTTTAATTAAAATAGATCTATTAATACCAGTTATAAGTTAAAAGGGAGTTAGATGATAATATTAAATAAAACATTTGTAGAAAAAAATTTGTGAAATATTTAAGATATCTACTATTTTATTAATTTGATTATTTAGTTATTTATTTTACATTTTAGAAAAAAAAAGTACTTTATTCTAATGACAAATGTAAGGTAGATTAAGATATTTAAAATTTTTTAAATATACACTTAAAATGTCAAGTTCATTGACCAATAAATTGAAATGAAAATCAAAACGGAAGGGAAAAAGGAGAGGCAGAGCTAAAAGCAGGTGGCTTGCGGAAAACAGTGGAGACAAGTCAATTGGGATGGCCCAACGCAAGCTTCTACTTTACATGTATATTAATGATAATGATTCCCCAATGCAAGTCGGTGTAAGTGGTAGGAAGGACTATTCTGCAACCTTTGGGTTTGTGGATTTGAATTCTTTTTTGTCATTAAAATTTTATCCGGTGATAATCAATTGTGAAAAGTTTTCTCATCCCTAGTAGACTTAGATATCTGCTAGTGGTTTGATGATCGGTTTTCTCCCATGACTCTAGATTCAAAAAAGCCATGAATAACAACCGAATATATAAAATAAATCCCAACTATTGGAATTTTGAATCATACTGGGAGCTGAAAGGGTTTTTTGAGTAATATATAATAAAAAAATAAATAAATTACCAAAATATAATATGTCAGAAAGTATTTATCATAATATAACAGTCAAAGTCGAATGTCCATAATGCATTTTATACACTTACACTAAAATCGCATAGGAATTATTCGTTTTCTTTGTTTTTATATATATTTTTTTAAAGTTTTTATTGACTGCCTGCTACCTACTTTCCGTACCCCCTTACCTGCCATCTAATTTCTGTACCCCTGTCCCCCAAACCCCCCTCCCCCCCTGACACCACGTAACCCCTCTCCTCATCTTATTTATATTAATAAATATATATACTTATACCATATTAAGTTTTGTATTTATTTTTTTATTATTGCAATGTATAATTTTTGTTTTAAAAAAATTAATTTGGTATAAAAATATATATTTTTTTTTATTATTGCAGTGTGTAATTTTTTTTTATGTTGTATATATTTTGTTATGTCAGCGTGATACTACAATGCGTGATACAATAGTAGTTCCACATTCCATCACTCTTCTATTTAAAAGAGTTGTCTCCTTCATTTCTCATTACTCTTCTTCATTGTAACTCTTCATTTCTACACGGGGCTCCATCTATACTTCCATCTTTATTCAGCAATCTTTGTTAACTTCGTATGTATTTTATGTTTTATTGTCACGGTTTCATTTTACATTAAAACTTTTCATCTCAGCACTTAATCTCCTCTTAATTATCAAGTTTTGTACTAATATATTTAACTAAATTATACACTTGAATAATTATATTACTTAATTTATGCAGCATATTCCACTTTTCTTCTACGTGAGGTCTCCGGTTTCATTTAGTTTCTATATCAGGTAAAATATTAATTTTAATAAGTATATTTATTTCTTTATTAATGCAAATTGTGATATAATTTTTTCTATTCAGTGTTAATTCTTTTGTTAATATAATATACTTTATTTAATATAATTTAATTAATCATAATTTATAGTTTTAAAAAAAACTTCTCACTAATAAATTTATATTTTTAAAGTAACAACAAAAAAAGAGTGAAGAAGTCGCATGATGAGCCATGCGACTTCTTCACTATTTCAAAAGTGACTCCACTCACGTGGAGTCACTTTTTGTGGATGCAGCATGCCTGCGTTGCGTCAGAGGCATGCTGCATCAATCCAATCTGGTCAGGAATTATTCCTGACTAGATTCTTTATAAATAAAATAAAAAAAATAAAAAATATTTTTAGACATATTTTTTTAGGCATGAATAAATTTTTGTATGGGAATATAAAGGCACATTTCTCATGACAATATCTCAAGACGGTGATCAAAATGTCGTGCCACTAGCCTTTGCCATGGTCGAAGGAGAGACTAAATCAGCTTGGTCATGGTTCTTACACCACGTCCATGTCTATGTTGTAAAGAGAAGGAAAGGGATTTGCTTGATATCAGACAGACATCCATCAATTATGGAATCTGTTGCAGACCATCGTGTTGGATGGCAACCACCATACGGATATCATGTTTTTTGTTTGAGGCATGTGGCTTCAAACCTCCATAAAGCACATAGAACAAATTGGCTAAAGGAGAAGTTTATAAACATTGGTGAGATTCATAACCCTTGTTAAATTATAAACTATAATTCTAAACATCTTTGCCAATAACTTAACAATTCTTTACAGGGTATGCATATCAACGTGCAGTTGTTGACCAACAATTAGAAGAACTTGCATTGGTGCATCCCGTTGCTACCAGATGGATTGAAGCCATTAATAAACATCAATGGTCTCGAGCATATGACATTGATGGTCGGCGCTACGGCCACATGACAACAAACCTTGCAGAGTGCATGAATGGTGTATTTAAGGGTGTTCGAAGTTTGCCAATTACAGGTTTGGTGAAGGCAACGTTCTATAGGGTGAATAGTTATTTTGTTAAACGTGCACAACAAGTTCAAGCGCAAATAGCAGCAGGGCAGATATTTTCTGAGACATTAAACAAGAAACTAGATATAGCTACACAATCTGCATCTGCATGTACTGTTCAGAACTATGATAGAAGAGCAACATCATTCGAGGTCTTAGAACCATACAATGTCCCAGCTCGTCAATTTGGTCGTCATTGTATGCTTAACTTAAGTGAAAAAAAATGTGATTGGGGAGAGTTCAAGGCAGAAAAGTATCCATGTATGCGTGTAATTGCTGCATGTGCTCATGTAGGCATTAACTTTTTACAATTTGTAGATCCTGTATTCAGGTTGGAATCCATGCAAATGGCTTATAGCAACGAGTTTACACCAATAGGAGATGAGGTACATTGGCCACAATTTGATGGTCCTCATTTGATTCCTGACCCATCAATGATACGGGCAAAAGGTCGCCCTCGCTCAACTCGCATTCGTAATGAGATGGATTGGACCACACCCGGACAACCTAATAAATGCGATTTATGTAGGCAAATAGGTCATAATTGTTTGAATTGTCCACAGGCTTCAGCATCTAGACAATAACTTGTATAAAACTATATTATCTGTGAAATGTAAAGAAATTTGGATTATTAATTTCTTGCACTTCTTCAACTTTCTTAGTGAAGAAAATAGATTACATTAATATTTTGGGTCATCGCACATTTTCTTTTGTATTCATTGTAGAGACATTTCTTAAATGGAGCAGCCACATCAAGTTATTCAACCAGGCCCAGATGATGACTCATTATTATACCTACAAGCGCGACATATTTCACAGGCAGTGTGGAACAATGATGTATGTCAATTTCTTTTACATATTAGTTATTATGCTTATTTGTTAACCATGTTTTCATTTATTGTGTAGGTTGATAGGATCCTTATTACTCGACGATTTAGGCAAATGGGTGAGCCACCGATACAAATCATTGAATATCTTAGAGAAGCCGGATTTTATGGTGTTGCCCGACTTGGCAAATTTGAGTATGATCGAAGTTTAGTCTTTGCACTTATTGAGAGATGGCGTCCTGAGACTCATACTTTTCACACTACACGTGGGGAATGCACAATAACTTTGGAGGATGTGGCTATACAGTTGGGCCTTCCTTGCGCAGGACTTCCCATCATTGGGCCCACAGAATATGAATTGGAGTGGCCATATGTGTGTGAATGTCACCTTGGAAAACGTCCGCCTTCTTCAAACATATACGGACAAAGGCTATTTTTGAGTTGGTTGGAGGAGAATTTAAATCAATTAGATGATAATGCATCAGATATAGACATACAATGTTTTGCACGTGCATATATTCTCAGACTAATAGGTGGATATCTTATGCCAGATAGATCTGGTCATAGGGTCTATTTAATGTATCTTCCATTATTAGCTAATTTTAAAGATGCTAGAAAATATAGTTGGGGTTCGGCTGTCTTAGCTCACCTATACAGAGAAATGTGCAATGCCACTAACCCATCTGAGGTGAATATTGGTGGATGCTTGGCATTACTGCATTTATGGGCATGGGATCGCTTTTCCATGCTAGCACCAGAGCGACCACCACCACCAAATCCAAACACTGATGTCTATCCTCTCTTACCACCCCTAGGGTTTAGGTAAGCTAAAAATACACTTTAAATATTTTTTATTCACTTTTTATCAAAATCATGCATACTTTAATATGTTCTTTCTTATAATCATAGGTGGAGAAACATACAATTGGCCCCCCGTTCTTCACGCTCTGCTTTATGACGTTATAGAAGTTTACTTGATGTAATGGCCGATGATGAGATCATTTGGCGACCATATGAACCGCTTAGAAATCTTGGCCTAATTCCAGATTATTGCTTTGAATCAAGTGACATTTGGCGTGCTTCTATTCCCCTTATATGCTTTCACATTGTAGAATGGCATCACCCTGATCGTGTTCTAAGGCAATTTGGTCTCCAACAACCAATTCCGATAGCCGCGTTTAACTTGGGTGATTTTCACACAACACAGTTGCGAGGGAAAACCTCAGAGAATTGGATGGAAGCTCACAGAATCTTCATTGAAACATGGTTTAATTGGCCTTATGCTACTTCGGATGCTCCTCCAGCAAATAAGGTGTTTCATCGTACATCTGAGTACATGCAGTGGTATTGGAGACAAACTCGATGGTGGATCCATCCTTCTAGTAGTGCGACTGGTTATGTGGTAGCTTTTTTAGTACTTTTCACCATCATTGTATTTTTCCTTGATATAGATAATGTCATAACCTAACAATTTATTATTAATTTCAGGCTGATATAGCAGAAGATTTATATAGGCTTGCCATTAATTATCCTCCAGAAACATCAACTGATTTTCATGCGAGGGTTGCTCAAGACCAGCATAACATATTAATTGCAATGAAAGAGCAACGTTTCAACATGGAACCTGATCCTGCTCCACCTGCACAAGAGATACCACATCCACAAATTCCTCAACGTAGAAGACCAAGTAAGCGACGTGATGGCTATTTATCAACCAGACCTCCATTTACTTCTCAAAAAGAATATGAAGAGGAACGGGATCACACCACTATATCAGCCACATCCAGTACATTTGTAGGGGCTGCTTCTTCTTCTTTCATGCCGCCATCCTCATTGCCCCCATTTAGTTCTCCCATTCCTGGTCAGTCTGGGCCATTTATATCTTTATTGGATGACCCAACTTTATTTGGTGCTGAGTACAACATGTATTCCTTTCAACATGGTGAGTCATCAAATCAAGCATTTGAGACTCATCGCCAATCAATTTCTCTGGCTGACTCTACTTGGTTTGATTTAAATACTACACAAACAATATCAAGAGTTGAGTCACCTGAATCGCAGCATACAGAAGAAGATATACGACCAGAACGACCACGACGTAATAGAAGAAGAGCAAGATGTGGCACTGGTAGTCATTATGTATAAGGGACCAAATGTTGATATTTAATTAATAATTAATTATCTTTTTCATTTTATATTTAACCCTTTTTATCAGTTAATTATTAAATTCATATTTTCCTTATCATTCAATTTGCTACTTCATTATAGTGTTATTTTGCTTATAATAATTATTATTTACTTATTATTAGTTAATTATTAATTAGTATTTTTTCAACTTTTAATTAAATTGACGTCTTTTTAAAGATTATTCAACAAAAATAAAAAACCAACATTCTTTATTTAATATTTGTTAAAATTTATTAATTAATCATTATTTTTTAATAATATATCAATTATTTGTTCACTTATGTTTATTTTTTTAAAACTTTTTTAGTATAAGTAACTTTCCTTAATATTTATTTACCAATCAACAACACTTTATAAATAGAATCAGAGACTTGTGTGCATCGAGTCAAAATACACTATCACTAGTCTACTTTGTTTATTATATTTTGGTAAATATTGTTTAATATGTCATATTTTGGTTATTTTTTTATTATATTATGCTAAAAAATACCTATTGTCTAACATATTATATTTTGTTCTTTTTTTTTATTTCAATCATAACAATTAACGTACTATACACAAATTTTTTGCCTCTTCATGCAATTATAATATGATATTTGAATATTTAAAAAAACATGTGTATATATAATATGATATTTGTATATTTAAGAAAATTTGTGACAACACTTACACAAATATAGTTAATTATTAATTAATATTTGTTGCACGTTTAATTAAATTTATATCTTCTTAATAATTATTTAATATAAAAAAGATAATTTCAGACTCCTATATAAAATATTTCTCACAAAGAATCATATTTGGGAATGGTCGAAGTTCACTTGGACATGGCAGGAAGCTGATCTGAGTATAGTAGAAAATATTGATCATTTAAATAGGATCAGAGAACTTATTTAAATAATCCAATAATTAAAAATATATTATTTAAAAAAAATAGTGGCAAAGTCGCATGGATGGCTATGCGACTTTACCTTCTTGGAGATTACGCAGAGATAAGTCTATGGATGGCCATGTAACTTGCCTTTTTTTTAAAAAATTTTGTTACATATGAATTCGCATAACTAACTATTCTACTTCTTTGTACGAACTCAACTCGTGTTGTCACTAGTCGACTTTGTATATTATATTTTGGTAAATATTATCTGATATGTCATATTTTGATAAATTTCTTATCTTTTTTATTTTATGCTCAAAAAACCAAATAAATATATATTTTGAATGTATTTTAAAGTTATAAATAGATTACATAAAAAATATATTAAATATATCTTCAAAAATTTTATTTTATATGTATATATATTTTTTGTCATATTTGCCAAAGAATTTACAATTACTTTAAGAAGTTAGACTATGTTTCTTTATGTTGAGATTCATATATTTGGCACACCTACTTTTAAAATTATAGAGATACTTAATTTTATATTTTTATTTGAACAACTACATTAATATCATAAAATATTTAAAAGACACATATTAATATATTTTAAGTAATTTATGATATACTTTTTATTAGTTAGGTATATTTTTAATCTTATTTATTTTGATAAGTACAAATATCACAAAAAATATATATAAAATAACCTATGATATATTTAAAATTTTTGGAGATATATTTAATATGTTTTATATAACCTATTTATAACTTCAAAATATATTTAAAATATATATTTATTTTAATGAATATATAAAATATATTTTTATGTGAATAAGATATATTTTAATTAAAATATATATTATATTATTTTATATAAAATTATAATTATGATATATTTATAATATAGTATAAGCATATAAATTTATTAATATAATTAAGACTGTGGGGTGGGGGGGGGGGTTACGTGGTGTTCAGAGGGGGGAGGGTGGGGGCCTGAACGTTCAGAGGGGGGAGGGTGGGGGCCAGGTTTAGGGGTACAGCAATTAGGTGGCAGGCAGTTGGGGACTGGGTTAAGGGGTACAGAAATTAGTTGACAGACAATGTCAAAAAAAATTTAAAAAAATATATATAAAAACAAAGAAAACGAATAATTCCTATGCGATTTTAGTGTAAGTGTATAAAACGTATTATGGACATTCGACTTTGACTGTTATATTATGGTAAATACTTTTTGACATATTATATTTTGATAATTTATTTATTATTTTATTATATATTGCTCAAAAAACCGCTGAAAGCCTCATTCCTCCCTCCCATTCTTGATTAGAAAAAAAAAATGATAATGATTCTCTTTGGTAGTTATAATATAAAGCAGGTTTTTTATCTTTTTCTTTTTTTGTTTTTTGAGCCTGAAGTTATAAAGGAGATTGACTTTATCCCACTTGTCACGATTGGTTGATTGAAAAATTTCCTTTGTGGGTTGGAATGGAATTCCTTATGCAGTGTGTTTGGTTCATTATTTGCATGCCTTATTCCATTTCAACAGGGATTTCAGGAGTCAAAGCAATGTTGATTTCATTGACCAATAGATGGAATGCTATTTTTTTTTTGGTCAACAGATGGAATGCTAGTTGAATGTAACTGATTCTGAAAATGAGATGCCAAAAGACTAAAATACCTCCACTTTTATACTTTTATCATCATCATTGAAACATTAACAACAAATTTTCAAATAATTTGATTGTCATTTTATATTATAAAATAAGGAGTCTAATTTAATTACTCTTACTTTTTCAATTAACAAAGAATACTTTATTTTTAAAGAAATCACTTCAAATAATTTTTACAAATAAAATATTTTTACAAATTGAGGAAATTGAATATTTTAATATTTTTATTCAATAGATGTAAAAAAAATAATTTTTAACAATTAAAAATTTTATAACAAATATTTTAATGTATCTTTATATTAGGAGCATTATTGTCCAAGTCCAACTAAACACAAATGTTCATTATTTTCTATAACATACCAAATATAGTTCTCTTGTTACACAAATCTTATTTTCATTTTTATTTCCATTTCTATCCCCATAAAATTATTTCATAAACCCAATAGGCCCTAAGATAAAGTAATATTTATTATTATTTTTTTATTTTTTAAAAATTTAATTGGAGTAGACTCCATGCATTTGTGTGATCTCAAGATAAATCACACTTTATCTATATATATATATATATAGATGAATCACACTATTGGCAGCTTTGTTAACAATGTAGCTTTCTACATTTTTTATTTTTATATTGATTGAAAAATTATTATTTTGAATAAATTTTCACCTTCCATTTGATTTAAATTGTTTAGATTTATTTTTAAAGAATTACTTATATTTGAATAAAGAAAAAAATAAATTATTTACATGGAATAGACCATTAATTGCAAATTTATACATTATTGTGAATTACTCTATATCCAGAACTTTTAATTGCCATAGGAAATTGCATTTTAGCTACTCAAGTTAGTTTGTTTTTCAGATTTGGCCTTTTAGAATTATTAATATAATTATAATTAGAATGAATTACAATGTTTATCCCCCATGTGTTTTGCGATATACTCTCTCCGATCCCATAACTACTTCATGAGTATTAAGAAAAAGAGTTAAATTTAGTTAAAAATAATTAATTTGTCTCACATTTTCAATTTTTTTCAAAATTATTCATATTTAATTAATATTTCTCCCTTAATTCCTTTCAAAGATGTACCTCGTAACTCTCAGTAATATTAATGAATAAGGATAATTTTGATAAAAAAAAATTAATACAACATTAGATTTCTTTTTTTTCTTATAAATAAGATCATAAAAAAAATTTTTCTTATAAATAGAATCAGAAGAAGTAATAGTTTTCTTGGACTATGCATAACCATGTTAAAACCTTTCGGGGCAAAAGACTGGAAAGAGCCTGTCCTAAGGTTTTCTTTTTTTGGGTAGAAATGAGGGCTAGGCCCTAGAAAAGCGTCCTAAGGTTTTGTTGTAGTTTTATTGGGCCTAGCTCTCATTTGCACACAAAAAACCCGTAGGACCGGCCTTTTTTTTTAATTTAACTTAAAACCCTTAACAAGATGTTTGGTACCATTTAGAAGGGGAGATGAAATCATATTACATCAAAATTTCTCACCTTAGCTAGAGTCTCTCTCTCTCTCCCTTACATGAAAAAAAAAAAAGAGAATGTTTCCCAGGCAAATTTCACTAACATACAAAATTTCTTTTCCTCACCGATTCCTTTTATTTCATATCTTTTCCTTCTGCAAAACAAGCTGTAAATGTAATTGTTTCACTTGTTCCTTTTCACTTGTTGTGCTTTATTTCCCCTCAATAATGCATTTTAAATTTGATTTGGTTTTTGCTTTGACACTCGCATGAGACATTGGGGCTTAGAGCTGCAATTTCTATAAAATTAAATTAATGCAGTGAGTCCAAACTAGTTGAAAGTCGCATTGTTTACAAATTCTTATATATAGTGTGACTTCCAATAACACATATGTTTGTATATGATTGTGAGGTGTGGATTTGTTGCTGTTTGGACTTGAGGATGCCCAAGCTACACCAAAAACTCCCTGAGGTGGTATCTTCCCTACTTGAAGTCTCAAGCAACTCTAGCCTGCTTGGCCACTTCAAAGAAAATTTTTTGTCATTATGATATGCTATTGTTGCCTGCTTTATTGCTTCTCTGATTTCTTTTAAAAATTGCTTCCATTAAATTTGTTCAAGAAGTTGTATTGTGTTTTGAGGATGATCAATAGGGTGAGTGATTGATAGGAGTTGGGATATCTGTGTGGTTCACACATTCAGAGAGGACAATCTGGCATCTAATTGGTTGCCTAATTGGAGCCAATCTTCAAGTTTTAACATCAAGATTTTCAAAGAAGCTCCCTCAGGTTTGATTTGCTTGAACTGCTGCATAGGAACATTCTGGGTTTTTCTTCCTCGTGTTTTGATTAGTTAGTTAGTTTTGATTATTGGATAACAAATAAAGTTATTCAAGGAGTTTTTGGTCATATTTCCTTCTAAGATTCTGATTCAATGGGGTTAAATAATTAAAAATATCTAATTTGAATTGGAGGCAAAAATAATATATTAGTTAGAGACAAATTTGAATTCCACTAATTTTTTAGTTGACAACTGTTTCATCTGATTAGTAGTATTACGTTAAATTTAATAAATAATATACTTTCAACTGTCATTGAAGAACTAAATTATTTTAAAGAACAAGGAAAAAAAGACTCGCAAAAAAATAAAAAGACCACACTGCTAAATAGATATAAATAGATTTTTCCGCAATGCCAAGATCATCCTCCCCGTTCATACTATCATATTCCATCACTGTCTCTTCATCAAGAAATTACTAAATATATTCGGAAACTGAACACCATCTCTATCATCTAAGCAAAACTATAACTCTGAAGACTATTATAATAAATCGACCTTACATATATATATACATACCTGCTTCTCATTTGATCTTATTCTTGATAGACAATCCAAGAAAATCCGTTTTCCTTCTCTAAACTTATTCTTGCATGCAGTCATGTTGGTGTTCTGCGAATCATAATCCAATTCTACATTGAATCCTCTATCTATTCATTATTTTACCCCTGTTTCTTTCCCTTTCCTTTTTCTCTGAATGCACCATTATGCATTTACTTTCATGAATATAGAGGATCTATAGACATCCAATTCACCTCGCCGATACCAGAGGGGAACCGATCCCATCATCGGAGGTATCAAAGCCTGAATCTTCACTTTTAGACAAAGCATAGACAATATCCACCATGCCAGGCCTCTTAGTTGGATTTCTATTCAAGCAAGCAAGGGCAATGTTGAGCACAGCCATCAAACTCTCCAATGAACAAGACTCTCTCAAAAGAGCACCATCTAACCATTCCCTCAGTCTCCTTCTCTTCTCTTGCTCGCTACCCACTTCAAAAGCTCTCAAGGCACTCACCGACAGGAGATTCCCTTGGTCATCAGCGGCTTCTTTACCGGTAATCAGTTCTAGTAGAACCACCCCAAAGGAGAACACATCCATCTTGGTTGAGACCACACCGTCGGCGAGATATTCTGGAGCTATGTACCCTTGAGTTCCCACAATGTGCATTGTGATGGCATTCATTCCTGATTTTGCAAGCCCAAAGTTGGCTATCTTGGCTCTCATGTTGGAGTCCAAGAGGATGTTGCTGCTCTTGATGTCTTTGTGCACAACCCTTGGCCTTGTGTGCTCGTGGATGTATTGAAGGCCATTGGCTACATCAATGGCAATGCGTAGCCTCGTCTTCCAGTTTAACTGTTCAGTTCGGTCCTCATGCAGCCATGAGTGGAGAGATCCATTTTCGACATATTCATAGACAAGATAGCAGTTAGCTTCATCTTCGTCTATGCAAAAGCCATCTAACTTCACCAAATTCCCATGGTTCACCTTCATATACAAAAACGTTACGCATTGTTAGTCTTCTACTTGAAAGTTATTCTAACCAAAGAAAAAAAGAATTGAATAGTCATGTATCATGGTAAGATGTGATCCTTCTTGATGTTGAGCCAAGTCAGAGTGACCCTAATTTCGACCTAAAAAAAAAAGTAGATAAAAGTTGTAATAGAAGCTAAAGTGGAAGGAAATTGAAAAAAAATGTTTATTCTAAGCAGGGATTTGCATAGTCTACTTTTCAAAAAGTTTAGTGTGTCCATTTCAAAAAAGGAATTACATAATGAGCATGACGCAAATATTCAACCCCATTTTGTCCCAATCCAAAATTATGAGGAGTAAAAATAAAATCACTAAACAAGAGAGTTATGGACAATATATCATAATGCTATAATTTTATCTATCCTTTTATTTCTCCTTTGCTGATAGTTTAGCCAAGAGTTGTCATATATAGGAAAATATACCAACAAACGAGAGGCGGTTTTTGTCTCTTATGATGCCTTTAAGCTAACCTAACCTCCTGCTTTATCAGAAAAAAATTATATTAAAAGAACCTTGACCTAATCAAATAGACAAAGTTGGAAAGACCCCTTCATTAATAAGCATAAGTAATCAAATCATGCCATTAAATACTTAACACTCTTTTCTATTCTTCTCTTTATCTCTTCAGCATATTTTCCAAATACCTAACTGGACATTACATGAAACCCCCTGTTTAATAAAGTTTGCACAGTTTTAGGTATTCATATGTCTAAAACCATGGATTACAAGTGGCAAAATTTGTCATTTTCCGACCCTGCCATATTTCTGTATCAAATTAGACTAATTTTTTGTACCAAGTAATAATGGAATTATTATAAATTTGGTGTATCTGGGCATCCACAGGTTTATTCCCTTGGTTTGGTGGCGTACGACAAAGGAAAAGGAGAGGAAGATGGTGACATAACTGAGAAAATTCAATTTTTTAGTTTTGCAAATTAGTGTGCATTGCTCAGAGTTTGAGAAATGAATATACAGATTCTGGCTTATTATATCATTCCAAATGAAAAATAAACAATTCCGTTGACCCATTATCAGATAAGTGATTTCAATTTGATCTTTCCTCATCTCTCTTCAAAAATTAGTTTAGACTTCTCTTCTGTTCTACCTCTATAGCTTCTAGTAAATACATAATTTTCAATCAGCTTCTTATTTTTTTGGGGTAAAAACAAAATCAGCTTCTTATTTTAATAGCAGAATTACATTTGAAGACACTAAACCAAAAAAAAAAAATTTAAAAAAAAGGAATTGATTGTAATTTTAAGAAGACCTGTTTACGACCTTAAAAAGATTTGGTTTAAAAACTTTTTTTAAAATTTTGTTAAATTAAAACTTTGATTTTAATTTCCCCCATTTTCATTCTAGACTGCTCTGCTTGTTCCCAACTAAATCTTATAAGTTATTATTATAAAGGACTTTAATTTGTTTTCCTTTTTTTCAACCACTTTATATAGAAAAGTCATGGATTATAACTCATTCGACTTAAGGCAAGTACGACCAGGTTGACAATGGTCTAATGGTATAGAAGCACTAACACTACCAGAATGGAGGTGGCTCATGAAATCAAGTACAACCGATAGTAAATTACCATCTTGGGTGTGTGAAAAAAGGAAAAAAAAAAAATCCCCGGCAACCCCATACCCAAAGCTCAAACTTGACATCACATGGTATTCAGGTAGTACAGCCGCTATCAACTCCTATCACCTGAGCTATGCTAAGTGACACTAAAATGATTCATATTAGAAACTAATGACGAACTAATTACTAAAGTAAATTAGAATTGGAATGGAAAATTATAGTTACCTTCTGTAAGATCTTGAGCTCCTCGTAAGCATTCCACTTCATCTTCTTGATTGCATAGACCTCTCCATCAATGGTCCCTCTATACACAGACCCAAGAATCAAGCAACTCTGATCAAACCCATTAGTGGCTTCTCTCAGTTCTTCATACTCAAAAACCCTATACTTGTCCAAGCAATCCGACACATTCGCCATCAATTTCGCCTCCGTTTCCTTCGATCCCTTCGTCTCCTTCACAAAGCTCTGCTTCTGTTTCTCCTCATCTCCCACCATCTCCACCCTGTCCTTGAACAGAGCTTCTCTGTAAACCCAAACCCCACAAACCAGAATCAACAGCAACCCCACGATCCCTAACCCGATCGCCAATCCCCTCACGGTACCTGTTCTGTCATCAGATGTTGCAGGAGCAGCAGAAGGAGACGAAGCCGGAGGTGAAGCCGCCACCGGAATTTGTGTCAGTACCGGGAGTCGCGACACTGGAACGAAAATAGTATCGAATTCTCGGAAATTTTTGCGGTTAGCGGCGGTTATAGCCTCTGTTCGCGATCCAAACATGGAAGCTATCGACGATAAGTTATCGGACGGTTGGACCACGTAGGAAATCATGATGTTCTCTCCGTTTTGCTTTTGCGTCGCGTTAGGGCACTGGCAGAACACTGGGAACAAGGCGGTAACTCCGATCGTCAAATTCGTGGGGATGAGAGTAGGGTTCACGACTTCAACGGATTCGTAGGTCGTGAGATTATTGAACGTGAAGCTGGAGACCTTGTAAAAAGTGTCTCCTTGCTTGATGGTGTAGGAGATATTGGCGTAAGAGATGGCACCGAAGGTTGAGTTGATGAAGTTGCAGGAGCAAGATAAGGGAATGAAGAGGGGCTGGTTAGGGGCTAAAGTGGAGTTCGGAGAGGAAATGTTGCTGGGTTGGGCAATCATGAGGCGGCTAACGGAGAAGAGATCGCCAATGGAGGCGAGGTCGAGGAAATTGGGAGTGGCTCGGTAGAAAGCGTAGGTTTGGCATGGGTAGCCGGAGGAGCCGGTGGTCAGGTTGGCGGGGCACTTGTAGCCGGTGGTGTTAGGTTGTATGGGGGTCTGAGTCTGAGCTTGCGAGGGATGAAGAAGATGAAGGAGGAGGAGGAGGAAGAAGAAGGGAGAAGCATGATAGTATAACATGGAGCTTCTCATGCTGTTTCTTTTAGGGTTCTGATTATTCTGATTCCTGTGCTTTGAATGGATTGCTTGTGATGGGTTTATATAGATGAAGTTGAAGTGCAGAGAAATGGAGTTGCAGGAGAAACCACTGTCAAGATTAAAGTCAACTTCTTTGTCCTCCTTGCCATGTGAAGGAAGGAACTTCTGTTCACTTTGGACTTCAACATTTAGTAGGGCCGGTCTGTTATACAGGAGATATTTAATTCTTACTAGCTTTTTGTTGTCTTATTACCAAGGATAATGAATCCCTGCCATAATAGAGCTTTCTAAGGAGGTTTTTGAGTAAAGATGTGAAAAATTCAGTGAAGTATTAATATATTATTTTTATAAATATTTTTAATACTTTTAATTACCTTTGTTTAAGTATTAATATATGATTAAGACTAATAATAGTTTTTATTAAAAATATTTTAAGAATGTCTGGTAATTTTTTATAAAATTAAACTTCTAATCAATTTTAATTGCTCACTTTAGTAGGTGTAATTTTAGATTAAAGACCCTTCTAAATCAATCAGAGACAATAAATACCTTTCATATAGTAGAGATTAAATATAAACAACCAAATGCTTAATTTAATTAGTGGATATCGTACTAGTTTAACCAGGTCTCGAGTTTGAATTTGAGTACAATCATATTAAACACTCCAATCTCCAGATTAGTCCAAAAACCACACTGTTGCATAATTTCATAGGTCTACTATTTATATCTGTTAAAAAGAAAAAAAGAAGTCTACAAGTCTACCATTTATCACTGGTAAAAAGTTATGATTTATTATGAATTTTAATAATATATAGACGGGTTAAAATAAGTATGTCACTTATTTTTTTCATATAACATAACAAATGCGGAGCTTGTAATTAAAGAGAGATGAATTTAAAAAAAAAAAAAATATATATATATATATAAGATACAATTTGCATAACGTCCTTGTCCTTTTTTTAATTTTAAAATAGCAAAAAAAGGTGAAAATAATTTTTACGTTCTACCAGATAGACAAAAAAATTAAATTACAATAATACAAATATAATTGATGTCTGTAATAAAAATGAAAAGACTAGCTTCATTTTATTTTATTTTTTTACTTGAAGATAAAAGAAATCGACTGTCAAGATTGCATTTTGAAAAAAAATAAAGGACCGGAATGATGAACAATATTTCTGTCTTCTTTCTCTAATTATAAGTTATGCAGTGCCACGCAAAATTTACTTGTGAAATATCTTTAAATTTTGTTTAGATTATTTTCTTAAAAATAAATTTTAATTTCTATTCCATTGTTCCGAAGGCATTTATTCCTATAATCAGTGCCGTGCTTTAAAATCCAATGCTTCTGAAAAATCTGATCTCAAATTATTCGGTACCATGTGGTCAAGGTCATTGTTTTGGAATACGAGTTCATGGTGATGAACACTTTGATTTGTTTTCAATGTTTGAAAACAAAATGTCCTGTGGCCAAAAAAAAAAAACAAAATGTCCTAAAAAGTATTTTCCACTAATCTATCCCCAGTCAAGCGGTGTGAATTTTCTGAGTGGGTGGGCCCAGCGAAGTTATGTGTGGTATTATGAATTGCAATAAAGCCCAATAGATAATTTTGTTTAGAATAGAAAATTCTGAAGGTGACGATAATATTATTTAGGGAAAATTGGTTTTTGGACAAAAAAAATTTAATTTTTGGGACTAAATCTGAAGTTTTTGGAGTGGGAATTGAATTTTTCAAACTTACAATTAATTTTTTCTGAGAATTGATTTTCTTTTTAGAAAAAAATAATTTAGTACCAAAAACCAAATATATTATTTTTTCCCAAAACACAATATTTCCTATTATTTAATAAAAAAATAATTAAGCTAAATACGTGATTACATAAAATATGGGGGAAAATTCTACTATTCATATATTCTTATAAATTTTATATTGATATTAATATTAATTAAACTAGAATAGACGTCATATATTTATAAGAAGATCAAAATAAATTGTGTATGTTTAGATAAGTGTTGGATGAAGAGAGAAGCACTTCTATGTAGTACCGTACGTCATATTGGATAAACCTTGTCCAAATATACCTTCAAAAATCAAGGTATGCTGAAATTTTACAATTTTAAAATATTTTTGACGAAGTAAAATTTTTTTATTTTTTATTGAGAGAATCACATTGATCAATTCCAAGTGTTTAATTAGAAGGTTTTCATTTTTAAAAGTGATTTAATTCTCAATATTTTAGATCCAAACATGATTTTAATAAATAATATCCAAACAATATCAATGATCCCAAAATCACTTTAAAAAAAATAAACAAAAGACCATGATAAACTAAATTTACTTTTTATTAAAATCAGTTTTTAAAATTACCTTTATCTAAAATGACATTTGTCCAACTTTAATCTAAATATATATGAGCATATTTGTATTATTTTTTAATGTATGTGCTCGGTATCATGAACTATTTCACTTCAATTAAAAAATTTATTTAGAAAATAGAAGAGTTGAGTATGACCTTTTTTTTGTATAGCAAACATTTACACATATACGTTTAACGACTTAATGTGAACTTTCAATACTGATTATATTGATTATGGTTAACTGCTAATAGTGGGGCATAGACATAGCCAACCCAATCTCTGCAAAAGGGTGGGATTCACATGGAAAGCATCCACATGACAGGCAACAAAATTGCCTTTTGGGGACCGTTTGATAGGCTGAAATGAGGTTGAGACAAAAAGGAGAAACAATAATTTTATAGTTTAAAAATATTTTTTCTGTTTTAAATAAAAATAATAAAAATATTATTATTATTATTATTATGTAAAAATAAAAGTACAATAAATATTAAATATTTTAATTTTTGGCATGCACTAAGAATATTTTTCAACTAATAATTGAATATTAATCTCTTTAAGATGTAGAAATTATTGAAATAAATTTTGCTTCTCTAATCGATACAATGAAAGATCCATTCCCTTTATTTATCAAAACCTTTCATTGGGAAAAAAAACCTTTTGGCAATGAGAATGCTTTGTTGTATTGATGTACTAAATTAGATGTTCATGTTAAAAAATTTTAAATATCAAAATTATTTTAGAAACAATTTTTTAAAATCGTTATTAAAATTTAAATATTTAATATGATATATCTAACTTAGAGTTTTGCAGTGTCATTTTTTAACTTTGGTATATGATGTGAATCGTTATTTAAGACAAAAATTTAAAAATCCGATAATTTCATCTTCTAGAATAAGAGACATACAACTTTAATTTGTAAACTAGCCTCAACCCCATGCAAATACACATTGATTCAATTTATTTTTGGGGAAAATTCTATATATTTTTTTTGGGGAAAATTTCACATAATGACCATGAAAGGTAGATATCAAAAAGTTTCATTCCTAGTAGGTTCCAAAGTAATGCTTTAGAAAAAAATAAATAAAAAAAAGATATTTTTACCCCTCTGTGAATTAGTTCAAAATTGTATGGATCAATTGAAAATCTATATGGATTAGTTGTAATAGTGCCCTCGGAAAAGTTTATCCTCAACCAAAAAGCACTTTTATACCTCCAAGATTTTGGGCTTCTGTGTTTTAGTATAGGAAAAGAGCTTTTGGAAAAGCCGAAAGCTTTTTAAAATGCACAATAAATCTCTCTAGATTAGTTGAAAATAAATTATCATTAGTTATTTAAAGGGAATATTATCTTTGATCCACATAGATTTCCAACTGAACCACATATATTTCCAATTAATCCACATAATTTTCAACTAATCCATACAGGAGTAAATGCGTTATTTCTTTATTTATTTATTTTTTCTAAATAAATGCCTTGGAACCCAATAGGAATTTGGTAAATTTGAGTAATCTTTTTTGGAAATAACTTTCTTGTATGGAACCGAACTGGAATTTTTCCATTTTTTATTTGAAATCACATAAAATTTAAAAAAAATATTGTAGAAAAAATAAACGGTCACATCACTAATCAATAAACCGTAAATTAATAGAAAGTAACAAGAATGCCGTGAAGTGAAGGATTGGAGAAAGGAGTGGCAAAGTCAAGTTGACTAGCTGGTGCTCCAATAATGTCAAAAATGACAGCTAAAGAGTATGAACGTATTGGAGAGATCATATGAAAAATATCAAATTGGGGAGAGAGAGAGAGAGAGAGAAGGGTCATAATTGATGTCATAGTTACCTTGTTTTCAACTAAGTAATATTAAAAAAATAAATCATTTGGTAGAATAATATTCAGTCATGATAACTCAAGAAAATTTTAACCTACGCATGAACTAGTTTGTGGAGTAGCATCATAGAATGCACTAAAGGCAGACATCATGACTAATTCATATCCTACTTAGTGACTCTTATATTCCATTAACCATTACAATGATAATTGGGAAAATATATGACAATCAAACGAATTCAAAATTTGCATTATTAATTAAATATTTTTAATTCCTCGGAGTAGAAGCTATCAGCTATGTACCTTTGAAGTTCACTCACAGAATTAATTTTATGACTTACTTTCTATGAGCCAAATGTGTCAAAGTGTCTGGTCAAAAAAAATAAGCGTCAAAGTGTGAGCTAACCCAATGTTACGTAAAATATTAATTAGATGACCAAGATGAAATGAAATGACAAATTCACAGATGTTATCGGATTTTTAGATCACCCTGAGGAAAACGAGAATCTGGAAAGGCAAATTAGAAGTCCTGAGGAACAGTAAGATCAGTCTTTAGGAATATGGCTTGGCAAGTATGTATATATAATTAGTTCAAGCAAAATTAAATCTTTTACATTAGAATCTTATAAAAAAAACATAACCGTGTGAAACTCACATTTTATTTTTATATTTATTATGTCTCTTTTTCTCTTCGAATATATTACATGAATTCATTTATAAAAATGTAGAAAATTTAGGTTGCTGGACAAGGGAACATGCTATTTTGTTTTTGACTAGATGCTGATGAGAGAGTTTGAATCCAAGGTTTCTTTTTGAACAACTTATCATCGTCGGAAATGAATGCAAATATTTCTAGGTTCTGCCTATTACTTCAAACTATTTCTTAGAAAAAAGCAAACCTTCTCAGATGCTTTCTAGTTTCTAAGTTGCATACACTTTGGTCAATCTTTGAAAAGAAAAAAAGTTGATCAAGCATTTCATCAAATTCAAACAAAAGTTGGAAAGAACTAAAGAAGTTCCATTCCATTCCTTGCATATGGGTCCACTGATATTTTGGGCCAAAAAAGAGAAGTCTATATTGACTCTGACACTTCTAATGTAGTATACCTGACTGGGTTTTCTGGGTATTAAGAATACAACAAAACAAAAACTATACAGACAAAGTGAAAACAAGGAAGGGACATCCCTAGGCCAAAGAGTAATGGACTCATGGGGAAAGACGAGTGATAACAAAACAACAAATTTAGGAGTGGCCTCCATACTCAATATACTTATGAACAATCAACTTTAAACTATTATCTTGTCATTATGTCATCCTTCTTGACAGTAAAGTCCCATAGGTCCCCATATTTCTCATTGAAATCCCATATGTCCATCGTATTATAGTCATTTATCAACTTGTCTCGAGCTCCCCTTTCCATATTGTATATCTGAGGTTCAAAGTGGTGGGGTTTATCAGGTTTATCCATCTCAATGATGCAAAATATTGCTGTGAATAAACCTGTTGCAATGTACAAGTACTCCCCCTGAAAGACAGATGAATATGATTATTTCTACCTCATATAAATTGTAAAAGCACCTGTTATTCCCAGGCAGAGTAGCCTTTGATTCGATGATTTAATATTTTATTGAGTGTCTAATCAAATTTAAAATTACCGGAACATGGAAGAGAATCCCAGCAACAATGGCAGGAGGGAAAAGCCATGAAATAAGCCCTGTAAGAAAATGTAAACAAAAGATCATAGCAGAACATGTTGGATTTTGAAACGGAAAAAACTTGAGTGTGGTTCTTAGGTGTTTATTAATAAGTTGTGTTATAAAGTTATGATATGTAAATGAACCTTTTTTTAAGGAACTTCATCTAAATATTATGTTGTCATTTTGCAATGTTTAAATTACCGAAGATGTGAGGAAATCACACCTTGAAATCCTGTGGGGGGTTCTGCTGCTGCTATCTCTTCAGCAAGTAAACCCCAAAATGTTCCTGAAATGAATATTTCCAACTGTCATGAACACTGATTTCTGCTGTGAACAACCAGAATCAATCAGTCTCCTACACTCTTGCCATTTTAGGCCTGCTCTGTGCTTGACAAAACTATCTAAACGAATCATTTGCTTTCATTAACATAAATCTTCATATAACAAATTTCTAGGAATTTGTCCTCATTCTTGAAACATGTATCTATCTTTCATTGTATTGATGGATTGCAGAGCTAAAAAAGAAACACGACTGAAGATTCAGCAATACTCAGGCCCAGATCAAAGTCCAACTGGGATCTCAAAGTTTTGGTTGAAGAGAAATTTAAAGAATTGAATATTATAAATTAATTTAATCTATTTATAATTTATGAATAGGTTCTATCTTTCTAGGGATGCTAATAAGCATAAATAATTATCAATCACGGTAAATCTGAATAGATTTCTTCCCTCTTCTTTCCTTTCCCCTAAGGAGATTCCCTAATTCCATCAACTCAATCATTGAAATTCTGGCTGTAGTCAACATAGGCTAGTTCCCTTAATTTAAATTTTCATACATATAACTTGCATATCATTCATAAGATTATAGTTTTCCATCAAAATAGTACGCAACTAGAGCACCCCACCTCCAAGTTAAATAATATCAAAGATTATAACCAACTGTCATAAGCTATTATTGCCCTCTTAATCATCCTCTATCAAACCATATTCATCAGTTGGAAGCATCAGGTCAAAATTGACGAGCTCATGAGTGATTTAAAGTGACACAACGTCTCTAATACGAGTTTCACCTTATTTAAGGCGTCGGTACATCGCTATTCCCAAATTCTTTTTTATACATAGTAGATTTAGCTAAAAATAAATAAATAAAAATTACACACAAAAAAAAACCATACCTGTTCTTTCTCCTTCAAAATAAGTGTGATGACCGTCATACTCTCCGTACTTGAAATCTTCCTGAAGAATATCCACAAGACAAATCAAGCCCATCACAAGATAATCCCATATTATTCCCATTACTCACTCACATTGTGCTATTCAGATGTATTGAGAAAAAAAAAATGCAAGTGAATCACAACATACAGGGCTAATGCTATTAGTCTCCCAACGATCTATGGGATCTTCATTGAGATCGGGCTCAATCTCAGCGAAACCCTGGGCATTCAACCTCGTCGAGCTGCCTCTAGTTCCTGAAATTTCTTGCGATTTGAGTGGTGCCGGAAGTGATACAGATTTAGGGTTGAAGTAAGAGGGATTGAAGTTGGGAATTGAATTTGCAGAGAGAACCGAAAGTGAAGAGCAAAGCGCCATGCTTGTGTGTGTTCGCTCATTACCCCTTTTCTGTTATCCGTTTTGGTGGGCTTTAAATCGCTCGCCGCTCGCTTCTTCATCGTGATACGTTAGACAGTTGTGGACACGTGGCATACACTGTTCATATTCGCACTTTTGTTTCTTTTCTTTTCTTTTTTTTTTCTTTTTTCTTTTAAAACTCAACACTTGTTCTTGGCATTAAACTTTTTTTTAAAACATAAAATTAATTTCATTATCTTTTAGATATTATATGGTATTATGAAAAAGATTCTATATATAATACTAAATAAAAATATCCTAATTGATTCAATGTTATCATTTTCAAATATTTGCTCTTGTGCAAAATATATAGTGTAGTACTTCTAAAAAAATAAAGTTTAATATCACAATTTTATCTTTGTTAATTATCAATAATTAAAATTATATTTACTTCTTCTCATCACAAATTATGAGAAATTGGTCATAGGTGAATAGGGTTTAAAAAGGAAATTACTTCTAAAATTTACATAATATCTTATATTATAAATAAAAAAATTTTATAAAATATTTTATATTTTGGATTACAGAAAGTAATATCTAAGTATCTACAACAAATCAATGCTTTTTTAAGCATTTATTATAATATAAAAGTAACGGTAGAAGGGCGATGTGCAGACAAGACATTGTGCTATTTAAGCATGATGACTAGGATTTTTAAAGTGTCAACAGTGTTTTGAGTGTTAATTAGATGTGCACCCGTGCATCATTTGGTTATATACATAAAAAATAAATATTTAAAAAATATTTAAATATAAAAAATATATGGTAAATAATAAAATTAAGTATTAGAAAACTAAAATTAAAAAATAACTTTAAATGAATTTAAGTCATAATATATGCTCAAAAGGCTTAGAATTTATTAATTTCTAAAATTAAAGTTATAAGTATTATCTCCCTTCATACATTTAAGAAGATTCTATCAAAGTAACTAATTTATTAAACAATATTTTAAGCACCCATTGTAAGCTAATTAATTGATTGACAAAAATTATAATAAATTCATTTCAAGGTAACAACCTAAATTTTATTTAGTAGTTGTCTAATCTCATTAATAATTCAATTATAATTAATATTTTTAAGTTATGTCTACTTTGCACATATGACACAGAAACATGATACAAGACAAGTACTATTTAACATTACACAATATGTTTCACTAATATATTTTTTGTAAAACCATCTATTAATATTTTGTGCTTCAACTAATCTAGACGCTTAACTCTGTATAACTCTCATAGCTCATTTTAAGTTTTTTTTTGTATGGAAAAATAGGATAAAAGCCAATTACTTAAAATATTTACTACTAACTAAATGTTTCCTACATGTATAACTAATGTATATCTCGGTATTCCATGTGATTTTTTTGTTTTCTATACTTTTTTTTATTGGGGGAATTATACGCTGGGACCAAAATAGAAAATTAATTATAATTTAAAAACAAGTTTTCAATGAATTTAAAATTTTAATATTACAATACATAATTTGTTATTTAATTATCTTTGTCACCTTATATAATTATTTTTAAAAAATTATGATAAATCTTAAGAATATAAAATTTGAAATAACAATATGTTACTTTTTTAAGGGAGAAATTTGGCATTCGTTAGTTCTTATTTTTCGATCTATCCCTATTTTAATTAATCTATTTTTTGCCACATCTTGTTGCCATAAAGAATAATATAAGAAATGAAATATTTTGTATATTAACTAAATGTAGCAAATAAATTTTATTACTTCAATAATAAAATTATATATAATTATTATGTTGATCTTATATATGAAATTTTAGAACAAAAATTAGGGGACTCATGTAAGCAAGGTTAATAGTTTTGTATATTAAAATGTATATCATATTTAATTTTTTAGTATATATAATCAAGTCAAATTTAGGTTAAAATAAATTTCATATTAATTGGTTGTAATATATTATAAAGTAAAAATTTATCCTGTGGTATATAATATAACATTCATATATATATATATATATACACGTATATATATTACGAAGTAAAAATCACAATGATATCAAATAGAAAATTTTCTCAATATACTCATTAAATTTTACTATAAAAATTTAAAATCAATATGATTTCAAATAAAAATTTTTTTACTAGAGATATCAAATAAATTTTATTTATAAATAATAATCAAGAAGATGTTACCGTTATTAAATTATATTTTAAGTTGGATTTTTCTCTATATATGTATATATTATACATATATTTATACTAATATTATAATATTATTTTTTGAGTAAATATTGGAACTCATATTATTTAAAGATGTTATTTTTAATATTAAAATTGTTAAATTTTTAAATTTTTTATGACAAAAGGGTAATTCAAACAAATCAAGGTGCAGAAGCACCATAGGGACATTGGCGCTGTTTGATATTCACTTGCAAAAGTAGTTTGGGGTAAAAATAAGTTTGATAGAGCTTTGGGTGTGTTTGTTTGATTTTTACTTTTCCCGTTTCAAACTGATTTTACGCAAGAAAATGGGTTTTGGGAAGAAGCGATTTGACTTCTGCTTTTCCATCTGCTTCTTTATTTTTGTTGATATTTATTTTAAAGTTAGATAAAAATAGATTAATAAAAATGAGAAAAAATAAAAAAATTAAAAAAATAAAATTTTCATAAATTTTTTTTTATTTATTGATCAAAATATCTCTTCAAAATTTTAATTTTTATAGATCTGTAAGAAAATGTTATATCAAATATATTATGTTCTCAATTAAATAAATACAGATTAAATTTTAGTTCAAGTAAATTAAATTAATCATGAAATAGAGTTTAAGATCAATTTAGAGAAAAATTATGAATTTTGTTAAAACCAATTTTCAAATAAATCATCTAAACATAAATACGTTAGTCCAAAATGAATTTTTATCATAACTACGTTACAAAACCAATTCTATCAAAACTCATTTTCAACCAATTAAAAACCAAACGTGCCCATTGTCTCGGAATCGCTACTCCTCTAATATCATCAAATAAGATAATATCATAGCAAGCTGAGCAGGAAGCTCCTCGAGGAAAGTAACACCTAATTAAAATCCATATAATCAGCAGAGCGGTTGCCTTCACGAAACACGTGTCTCGTTAAATATTTAAATTTTAATTAAAAATTATTCATGAAACTTTTGTGTATCATATCAAATTATTAAATATGTAAATCTCAATTTAAAAAAATTAATATTTAAAATTTTAAATAGGTATATATATAATATAGATATATATTATGGCCAATATATATATGAATTATATATATATGGTAAAACTAATTAGTTATGGTTAATAGAATCTTATAAAATTTAATCCCAATTTTAAAATATAAAATAAAATAATAGATGTGAGCTGTGAGATACACCATTGATAAAAAAAATTTTAATTAATTAAATGATAAATTGTAAACTCAATTAATAAATTTAGAAGTAAATTTTATGATAAAGTGATAAGTTTTTTTCCTTTTGATTAAATTCTATCTAGATCCTTTTGTCACGAGTAACTCTAATCACAACTCATATTATTCAATTAATTTCAATTGTTCATCCCATGAGATTGAACTTATAGTTATATCTCCATTTGGCTTCATTTTGTAATTCCAAACTTGATCTGGCTATTGTTGCAATTAATATCAGCAATGATTCCATAAATTTGCAAAATAAGCAAAACTTTCTTCTTCCTTCACAACTTTTTAATTATGACTAAACTTAATCCAAGATTTTGTTAATCTCTTTAGATTTTTTCTGTCAACTTAATGCTAAATACTAAAAGATTATAAAAGAATCTCAAGTGGATCTTAAGTATTATAATTTGTATATAATTAATTCTAAGAATAAAATTTGTAATTTGGGTTACATAAGAAAGGAAAAAGAAAAAGCTTCTCTTATGCATTTTTTGCTCCAATTTTTCACATTTAAGATTAAAAAAAAGAGAAAATTGTAAAAGGATAATGCTTAACAAAATAAAGATAAAAAGAAAAAACCATCTATTTATAAAAAGAAAAAAGACTCAGAGACAAAGAGACTGAATATTTTGAAGAAAAAAATAAATTTTTTGTTGCCCAAAAATTGAACAAAACTTAAAGAATTATATATAGAAAAAATTATCAGATATCATAAAAATTTATACAATTTATACGAAATAAACATAAAAATATCATTTGAATTAGTTATGTTTTCGTTCTTTTAAGGAGATTTTTCTGAAAAATATTAAAATGCACAAATAAATTAAATAAAAAATTATATTTAATTCAAATGAAATAGATATAATTAGTTAAAAAAAATAAATATAATTGGTTATAGAAAAAGATTTGTGGTGGCATTTGGTGCCGCTCATTGCCACTAACACCATCAATGTCCCCATCCACAAAGTCTCCTGCCGGTGACCCATCATAGAAAGTCCCTTCTTGGTGGTTATCACTCTCATTGATACTCTTAGGTGGTTGCAAAAATGTATATAAGTAGCAATTTCATGGAACTGGACCAATTCCATTGAGCTATTGATGGAATTGGATTTTGGCAAATTTACAAAATCTGTCACACCAAACATATTTAACCTAAGAATCATTTTCCAATTCTGTTTCCAGCCTTTTGATTTCTGTATACCAAATAGGACCTAAAAGTGAACAGAAATTTACTCCCTTCGGTTCTATTTAAGGGGAAAAAAAAGGAGCTAATAGTGCATTAAATTTTTTTCCCCAAAAATTACCTTTAATTAATTATATGTGAGAGAGATTAAATACATTAGTGATTCAAATTAATATTAAATTAAGTATGGGTAATTTAGGAAGAAATTTAAAATATGAAATACCTTAATTAACTTTAATTAATTAAAACTACTTTTCTTAATTTCTGTGAAATATTTTTTTCCCTTATAAATGAGACAAAAGGGAGTAAATTCTAAAGCTTGAAGGAAGTGAAATATACTTAAAATTATAAAGATGAAAGAAATATATAAAAAAATTGCTAAAAAATTAAGAGTTAAATTAAAATTAAATTAAATAAATATATGTATTTATCTGCCAGAATAGAAATTTCTTAGGAATTGATATTTGTGAGAAAAGAATGGATAATAAGGAGAGATGAAGAAAATTAAATAAACATGAGGTTTTGAAAAAGGAAAAGAAAAATTTTCTTGACACTATAAGATACAAAAATAAAACTGCATGGAATTGGAATCAAAAATACATAAGAGAAAGCGATTTTAGTTTGAAATACATAGTAAGAGAGAAAAATCCAAAAACAATTAGTTTGAATAGAGTGTAAAGAATTATATTTAGAAAAAATTGTGGGATATCACAAAAATTTATACAATTTTTCAGAATTCAAACTAAATAAATATAATTTGTTATGTTTTAGCACTTTTAAAGAGATTTTTCCAAAAAAAAAATAAAACACACAAAAAAAATTATATAAAAAATTACATATTATTCAAATGAAATAAATATAATTAGTTAGAGGAAAAATTAAAACACATAAATAAATGTTATAATTGATTGAATTAGATATAAATTAAACAAAACATATATAATTAGCTATAGGAAAAAATTAAAGCATATAAATAAATATTATAATTAATTGAAATAGATCTAAAAAATATAATTCTAAACTAAAAAAAAAATCTAATAATAGGTGTTAGCACATTTGAATTTAACAAATTTTAATAGAGATTTTTCTGGAAAAATTAAAATGCATACATAAATTATATAAAAAAATTACATAAATTTAAACAAAATAAATATAATTAGTTATGGAAAAAATACATATAATCACAGCAAACTTTATTTGAAGCACTAAAATTATTCAAAAATTGTCCATACAAATTACCTACTTATATATATATATAATAAATAGACTTTTAAATCTAAAAAATAGTTTTATATAGGCTTAGCGGTTAGACTCAGATTTTATATTGGTGTAACTTATTTAAACCTAAGAGAACCTATTTCCAAACCGAAATCTTTCAATAATCAAATCACCATGTTTTGTTGTCAAGAGGTCTTGCCCCGGCCAAGTTTTTTTGGCTGCAGCTAAAGTGCCCATGATTGCGGCAAAGCAAAGCTGGCTACTGCCAAATGGCTCCTGGCTGTTTGCGACTAATTTTTCCTCTCTCACATTTTTAGCTTCTATGCATCACATGCTTATATCTACCATCTTCGAAGGGCCATTTTATGTGGCTTACAGACTATAATTCTCCATCAAAATATTCTACGAAAGAGTACATAAACATAAGCTACCAGACTACCTAAATCAAGGTTAAAAATATGCATAATTAAGAATAAATGGCAACCAAAATGTACATTTTCCCACCTTGAGTATTTATTATATACAAATATGCATAAAAAGTATAAAAAAACTTAAGAAAAATACGCTGAAAAACATGAATTTATGGAGGTTAATACTCTCTCATCTCTTCTACTTTGGGCCCAGCCCACTTCATTATTGGGTTCAACAAAATTCTTTTAAAAGAAAAGGCATTTAAAGTCACTTCTGATATTCGGAAGTATAATGGCAATTTAGTAGCTGCTTCATTGGCTTTCCTTCTGTTAGTTCCCTAAAATTCTTTTACAGCATGTCCAGGCTATTGCTGTAAATTCATTGTAATTTTTGAGGTTTATTCTTGTATGCCTAAGTAGGCCAGGTGAGATGTTTTGCTTGCCCCTTTTATTTGGTTGGGGCTCTCTTGTATTTTCCTGATTAATAATATTCCTTTTTCCCCCAAAAACAGGACATAATTCTGTTCTCTAGGTTTTGGATTTGGAACTCAACAAAATCAATGGTACTGAACGAAACGAGTGACGGTGTTGGAACGAAAATAAGATGGAGCAATAGAAAGAAAATATAGAGAGGGCAAAGAGAAGATATATGTGTTATTATTTTATGAAGTCTAAAGTATACATTTATAGTTGAATACATAACACAAACTTGAATACACTTTACAACTAATTAATATTAACAACTTATCCAACTTGGTATAAAGAAAACTATCCGTTTTCTTTATTCAATCATCATACAATAAGATGAACTCATTTTACTTCTGAGATACAAGAAATAGTGTTAATGATCCTCTGCCCAATATTAGTTTTCCTTCGTTTGTCTTCACCAATCTAACATGGAATGAGTAAGGACAAAGGAAGTAGCATCCTTTTTTTTCTTTTTCCCAATGCATCAGAAGAAATTACATCTATGGGCAAGAAACCTCCCAGGCACTGAATAAGGGCCCGTTTGGTTTACAATAATTGGACTCTCCAAACTCAGTTAACCAAAGCATGAAAGGAAGATTTCTGAGTAGAATAAGATAGCCGTGATGATGAACCCTCACGTTCTGTCAAAGCTTCAACAGTTGGTACTGTACAAATGGCTCTGTCATTTTGGCATCATTACAGTTGTATTCGCTGCCTCTTCTAGTAGCTTTTCTCGACACTATTAAAGAAACGATTCACACAGATTCATCAAGGTGGTATTCCAAAATACACCAGAATGCAACTCAAATGTATTTAACTTAACGAGAGTAAGGAGCACAGCAAAATTCGCATGAAGCATTGAACACAGAAAATTTAGTTTACTACAACTATTTTTTCCAACTTCAGTGAATGCAAGTCACGAGCACAACAAACACTAGCACAAGCTACACAATATCATAATCTACATACTTTTTTTCTACTAGATAAGTGATAGCTCTCAGGTTCTTTGAGATTAAATATACTAATGGCGACAAAAAAAGATCAGAATCTAATTTTGAGGAAAGACAATTTGGAGAGTAGGGGATTGAAGCATATAAATAGAATTAGATATATCAAAAGTAACCCTAATGGATATTTTTCTCAAAGGATAGGAAATTTTATTCATTACCCACATTGAATTAAAACACAATCAATCAATTAATTCATTAGCTCTTCAATTTTCGGTCACACATGTACATGTGTATAATATAAAGATGGTTGCATGTGAACCAGAGCTTATAATTAGTTTAATCAAAGCAGAGAAATGCTAAGATACCTGGAAAGGAACATTACCTCTTATCCTAATTATAAGAACCTTAAGACCCTTTGAAAATTGTTTGAAGCATTAATTACTTTTTTTCCTCTAAATACCCATTGTTTAATACTCATTTAATTAGTTGCATTTCATACATTGAACACTATCTCTCATAAGTGAATTAAGGATAATTTTGGAAATTTGTTGAAAGTTTTTACACATTTAAGAACTTTAACTAATTTTAATGAAATTTCTTAGTATGTGTAAAATTGTCAAAAAATCTTTATAATAAGAACGTGAGTAATAGATTTGTATTCTTCTAAGGTGTTTTTCGTTCATCTTGCATACAAATTTAAATTTTATTTGGTCATGATTTTCATAGCCAGAAAATTGGAACTCTAATTTTGATAGTGCTAATCCACCAATATTATGATATGTATCACATAACAACTTAAGAATAGGTCAAGTCATATAAGATTCTTTCAATTTAATTCTTTAGAAAAAATAGTTTTTTCATCAAACTTTTCAAACCCTTTTCTCAAACAATATTGTCATATTCTGAGTCATATAATGACACATTCTTAATTATAAGGTTTAATCATCTTCGCTTTTCTTCTCGTTAAATTCTATCCTGAAAACTTGACATTATTCCTAATTATTTATTGCTTCAAGAGAGCATATCTATGTCTGGTACAGAGAGAGAGAGAGAGAGAGAAAGAGGGCATGTCTATGTTTATGCATTGCAATGGATCTTTTCTTTTCTATTGTATTTTTTGAAGATGCAAAAACATAGTAAGAAAGAATATACACATTGTTTAAACAGTGGATTTAAGAAAAGGGTGTATTTATGAGAAAGGGCCTGAAATTGAATCAAAGAAAATGAAAAAACTTAGGCTATAAGAGTATATTACAATTAACATTACATTCTAAAAATGACTTTAAGTTCAGCCACCCTACAAATGACAGATAACAAAAGTCAGCAATGCAACAATAATCAGCAAAAGCTATACAATGCAATATTAAGCTAAAAAAGAAGTTATCCAAAAAAAAAAAAAAAAGCTAAAAATGAAGTTTTTACAATCACACACACACACACGACTGCACTTTGGCTTTGTGAGAAATATCAATAAAATTCTTTTAGAAGAGACCTACCTGCTGATTAAATCATAGCAATATATATTACAAACTAACTTGTTTATTCTTTTAGAATTTTCATTCACTGCATATGTAAAAGTAAGCATCAGTTTATACACTAGGTCTATAAGATATATATATATATATAATTATAGTTGCATAAGTAATAAAGTTTAGCTTATAATCAAAGAAGCGAGAGGTACCTGTAAAGATATCAGAGAATTGGGTTTTATTGTGGTGCTTTTCTTTTCTCTTGCATACAAATTAAGTCATCAAGATTAAGAGATTTGAATTTAGTAGCCAACTGCAACTCCAACCCCAATCCGAGAGGAAAATGTTGAATGGCACAAGATTTCTTTAATTTCTTTGTTGGGAGGAGTCCTGCTACATCAATATCTACATCCCTCTTTCTTTTCCTGTACAACTCCGACTCCCACTCTGACTTTGAGGCATATATTGGGCAGACTCCACATTCTTGTATCAAGATATCAGAATCGACAAACTCATGATGATCATTCCAATATCTAACAGAGAATTCACATGCAATCTTCCCGTGATAACTTGTCCGAGGATCATTTGGGATAAATTTCTCATACCATAGATAAACATGATCTGAATTCAACTCCTCCAAAGGAAGGATTTCATTATATGCGACATAGGATTTATGGTTATCATCATCAGAGTAATTACAACCAATGGTTAACTCCCTTGAGGTGAACTGAGGAAGAACACAGCAAAACAATATGCCGAGTGATTGGTGAAGATTACAAGTGAATTCAATATCACGGGAAGCCTTTGCTGTCTGTTTATATCTAATCCGCTTTGGAACTTTGCTTCCTGGGTAACAACCTCTAATGCTATCTAAATTATTATCCTCACAAGCTGCTAATATAGAGATATGAGTTAATTTCCTAATAAAGCAAAGGGAATTCTTTTCCAAATTTGCACAATTCTGGAATTCAAAGCGACATTCATCCAGGAATTCCTGCTGAAATGGTGAGGAGAATACAGTCTCCAATGAACTGCATTCCGAGGCATCTAACACTTCAAGGACAGGAGGAAGTGCAAGTATAGATCTAAGCCTCTTGCACTTTCTCAAGTAAATCTCTCTCAAGTTTGAAAGATGCTCAATGCAAGCTGGCAATATCTCCACACTAGTGTCTGCCAATGATAAACATTCTAGCATTGTTAAGGCACCGATATTGTAGGGAATTTCTGACAAGTTACTGCATCCATTCAAATTTAGTCTGCTTAGATAACATAAAGCACTAATATTGTCAGGGATTCCCAACAATTTACTACAACCATTCAAGTTTAATTCCCTTAAATGATACCAGGCATCAAGTAGGGCATGTAGCTCCGTTGTGTGAATTACTTGACTAAAATTATTAAGATGAAACTCCTCAAGAGATGTCAAGCAACACAGCTCATTTATTGGAAGAGTCCTCAGCCTTGGACCATTGAGGAGAAGTTCTCTAAGTTCTGTAAAACGTCCAATTGGCAAATGCAATATTTCGATTTCACTCCCCTCTAAATATAATGTTGTCATTTTCTCTGATGACAAACAAAATTTCTTGAGGCTCTGACAGTAAAGAACATTGAGGTCAATGAGAGATTTTAAATGAGTCTCACTTTCAAGACTCTCTAATTTGGAGCAATATGTCAGATTCAATTCAACAAGTGAGTGGAGAGATAAGATAGATGGATGAACACTACGCAAATTTCCACACAACTCAAGGTCTACTCTTTCAAGTTTACATGCCATAGAGAAATCAGGCAACTCTATCAATTGTCGAGATTGGGACAAATTTACTGCCTTTAGATTTACAAGCTCCTATGACAACAAAACAGAGAAAAATTAAATGAAAGCACTCATAATTTAATTGGATTTAAGACAAATAAAATATAAATTAGTGTGTGTGTGTGTGTGTATTTATAAAGTACCTGTATTCCATCCCAAAGCCTTTTAACATTGCTACCTTCCAGGCAAAGTTCAACAAGGTTCTCAGGACAAAAGCCCAATGGTAGAGACTCCAAAGGATATTCTTGCCAATGAAAGTACCTTAATTTATTAGGAAAGGACTCAATATCATGAGGAAGCTTTATATGAGATCTCATGTTCCACTTATGGGAATAGAATTTGAGAATTCTTAAATTTCTCATCTTGGTGAAAGTGTCAACTCTCAATTGTAGATCTCTAATTTGAGTCATATCCAACATGATACCTTCTATTTCTTCAGTTCCCTAACATAAAAACAAAATTAAAATATATTAAAACTGTAAAAAACCCTTTCAAGAAAAGAAAAAGTTAACATAACTTTCTCTTACCATGTTATCCTTCAATAGGTCATAAACTTCTTTTGAGTCACTCAATCGGCTACGTTTTCTAGGATGTTTGGTAGATTCCTCACGAACTATTTGCTCACCCATTTCTCGTATCAAATCATGCATTTTTATAATGTCTCCTTCTAAAATTTTCATAAGAGCTTTATTAACAAGATTTTCAATTCCACTAACTGCTTTGAAACCACAAGCCTCTAGCACCCAGGTAGCTTTATCTTTTTGTTCTCCCACAAAAAAGAATGCAATGTCCAAAAATATTTCCTTGTCAACAGCATCTAATCCATCATAACTAATCTTAAATATATTTTGAATTTGCTGGTGGGGATACTTTAGGAGTTTGTTAAGCTCACTTTCCCAATATGCTTTGTCTCTAGAATGAAAATGCGAGCCCAAAACTTCTAAAGCTAGAGGAATGCCTTTAGCATATGCAACGGTCATTTTTGAAAGCTCTTCATATTCCATCTCAGGATGACTTTGGTTGAAGGCATTTAAGCAAAAAAGTTTGAGTGAATTTTCAAAGTTCAATTCCTTTACTTCATGTATGACATGAATTCCTCCACTAATAAGTACATGCTTGTCTCTACTAGTTACAATGACTCGGCTGCCTGGTCCCAAGTAAAGTTGTTCTCCAGCTAAATCTTTTAGTTGCTGTGAGGTGTCCACATCATCAAACACAATGAGAACTTTTTTCCGACGTAGCCTTCTTATATTGGATCTTGTTCTCATTTCATCATTCATATGGGGATTTTCTTGGCTCAATAGCTTAGAAAGAAGTTTTTGTCTCAAATAACTCAAACCATTAATCCTTTTTGATTCTTCTCTCACATTTTCCAAGAAGCAACAACTTTCAAATTTAGAAAAAAATTTATCAAATATAGCATGAGCAAGAGTTGTTTTACCTATACCTCCAGTGCCCCAAATGCCAAGAACTCGTACTTCTTGCAACTCAATTTCCATTAATGATTCAACACTAGCAAAATTTTGATCAAATCCAACTAGGAATTTTGGTTCAATAGGGTCCGTATCTTCCAATTTTTTCATAACATCTTCAACTATTTCATCAATGAGTTTAGATTCATTTCTGGCAAATAAAAAAATAAAATAAAAATTATAGCCTACACATGATAGAGACATAGATATAATTTAAGAACTTTATTATACTTGTAATCATTTTGAGGGGAACATAAGATAAAAACTTATCTCTATAAAATGATGTATTGAATATAAAAAAATTGAAACTTACTGAAAATTTGATGAATAGTGATAGCCAGACAAGTTTGCAGCTTTAGTTATGGTAGATCTCCAAATTGGCAGCTTGTCCTTGTTAACCTTATACTTCTGTTCATGTTTGGTAAATGCATCAGCATAGGAGCCTTTTTGATGCCTGACATGTGATGGATCTACATTGTAGAAAACTGGTATTACAATCTGATCATTGGCTTCCTTGCAATCCATGATTTTAACAAGCTCTTCTAAGCACCACTTTGAAGAAGCATAGTCTTTTGAGAATATCACCAACGAAATCATTGATCCTTCAATTGCTTCCAAAAGTGCTAATGATATTTCACCTCCGCTCTTGAGCCTCTCATCAACATAAACATCTATCCCCTTTTGACGCAACTCCTTAGTCAGATGGCTAAGAAACCCATGTCTGATGTCTGAACCTCTAAAGCTGATAAAAACATCATATTTGTCCCTAGGAACTTGGGAAGAAGAAGCAGAAGTAGCCATATTACTGGACAGAAACAAGATCAATAGGGTGTTGATTATTCCTGATAAATCTGGATGCTAATCTCTCGGACAACCATGGAAATCTTGCTCTTTTCCACAAACTAAAGAACGAATTAAAACTCATTAAGAAAATAGTAAACTAAAGAAAAAAGAAAAAAGAATAGCGTTTAAGAACTAAAGTAGACGCATAAGTGAATTAAGGTTCCTATTTTCCTTGAAAACAAGAGACCTGGTTTCTCAATTACTTTAAGATGATTCATAATTGTTATGGGAATGAATGATGAACCATTTGAATCCTATGATTTCGTGGTTTCTACAAAAATCGGCCAAACTTTCACTTGGGATACATAAAAGAGATTGTTGAAGGAAGAAGTATTCAATTCAAGCTCTCAACAAGGATTATCAAAGATTGAAGCTAATCCGCCAAGCTACTCGAAAATTTAGAATATAAGATTTCGCAAACCCACAAGAAAAATTATTTAAATCTAAATGATACTATCATTCTGAATGCAAACAAGTTTCAATGATAGATGATGAAACCCAGTACAAACACAGCTTTAGTTGAAGAAAATGAATACAGCTAATATATATTGTATATGGTGCTAATCCAGTACAAAAGGAATGAAGAAGACGATCATCGTACCTGGCTTAACTGGCTATCGACCAAACCTTTTCGGGTAAGCTAATCGCAATAGTGTTTGTGTAGACGGCAATGCAATTTAAGCGAAGAAGGTGGTTTCTGGGTTACTTCCTTATCATATGGAGGAAGCAAGTTGGGTAATATAATACGGCAATTTGGCTTCTGGGTAACTTCTTCGTTTCTTTCATCATCTGCAGTTTGATTATTTATATTATAGTGTGAGATTGAAGGTTGAATTGGTCACTTACGGTCTACAGACACCCAGAAAAAGCCATTCCTCAACTTCCAAAAAGATATATTATTTTTTTAAAAAAACTTTTGATTTATTGACTTGATTGAAAGTTTTATTACAGTGTCAACGTTATCTTTCCGAAAAATATAGTACAGCTTAATTTCTCGGTCACCTTGTTGTATATTCCAGCGAAATTTCAGTTAAACAAAAACAGAGAGAGCAAAGAGAAATTACACCGAAATACTAAATCTACACACACACACATATATATATTTGTCTTTATTATTTTCGCGACATTATATTTAGCTTTTGTAAATAACTAGAAAATCTCCGACAAGGTGTTCAAATGTTTTTAAAATAATATTTTTACCATTCTTATTTATAAAGAAAATTTCTTTTTCTTTTGTGATCATATTTATAAAAAAAAGCGAGTTAACATTGTATTAATTTTTTTATTAAAATTACCCTCTTTCATTAATATTATTGAGAGTCATTATGTGCATTTTAAAAAAAAAATGAGAGAGATTAATTAAATAGGGATAATTTTAAAAAAAATTTAAAATATGAGATAAATTAATTATTTTTAACTAACTTTAACTCCCTTCCTTCATATTTGTGAAGTAACTTTTTTTCTTTATCAATGAAACAAGAGGAAGTAGTACCTATTCCAATGGATAAATAGTAAAAGCTCATATTGTAACTGGTTGGATTGTGCTAATAATCACTTATGACACAGGATAATCACTTATATAATATGAAGCAGTACCAAACAGATATGATAACATACTCACTTATGGACAACATAAGTGATTATTTGATAAGCAAGTATAAACTACTTATGATAATCACTTATCCTTCTATAATAATTTATTTTATTTTTTCTTCTCATTATCCACAAAATAATCACTTAAATTCTCAAAATCTAAAAACATTTTTTCTCAAAATTATTTATGAGATAAAAACATTTAAATACAAATTACTTTTAACATAATTATTTATTTTTATAAATAATTATAAATAATTACTTACCCTCCTCATCAATTATAAATAAGATAAGCCAATCATACATACTATGCATTACTCATGAAAGTTGCACGCTTAGTCCGTATTTTCATTTTCGATATGCTTAGTGCTTACAAGTAACTTTTTAATTAATATGTACTACCTTTATCGACATATGAGATGTTTTTGTCCTATAATATAAAATAATAATTAGTAATTTATTTTTTATTTTTAATTTATTATATTATTAATATTATAACTTGTATTACATTCAATGAAAAAAGTAAAATTAATAAGATTATAAAAATTTTTCTTAGTGATAAAATATAAAAACAAACTTGCATAGAATTGGCATCAGAAATATAAAAGAAAATGTGGTTTTAATTTGAAATACGGAACAAAAGAGAAAAATCCATAAGTAATAATTTTGAATAGAGTGTAAAGAATTTTATATAAAAAATTTGTTAGACATCATAAAAAGTTATACAATTTTTCTCAATTTAAACAAAATAAATATAATTAATTATGTTTTAACGCTTTTAATGAGATTTTTGTAGAAAATATTAAACACACAAATAAATTATATGAAAAATTACATATCATTCAAATGAAATAGATATAACTGATTAGGGACAAAATTAGAACACATAAATAAATAATTATAAAAAAAAATTAATTAATATTATAATTTATCAAAATAGATCTAAAAAGTATAATCCTAAATTATAAAATATAATAATAGGTCTTAGATCATTTGAATATAGAAAATTTTTATGCAGATTTTTCTAAAAAAAATTAAAACACACAAATAGATTATATAAAATATTAGATATAAATTGAATGAGACATATATAATTAGTTATGAAAAAAAGTCAAGCACATAAATAAATATTATAATTAATTAAAATATATCTAAAAAAATATAATTGTAAACTAAAAAATCTACTAATAGGTCTTAGGGCATTTGAATTTAGAAGATTTTTTTTAAAAATTTTTTTTGAAAAATATTAAAATGCATAAATAAATTATATAAAAAATTACGTATAATTTAAAAAAAATAAATATAATTAGTTATGAAAAAATAGATATAATTAGTTATGATTAAAAGAATCTCATTAGATTTGAAGTAGAGTTTCTGAAGCACATAATCACAAAAAATCATATTCAAAACATCAGTATCATTTCAAAAATGTCCATATAGGTTACCTACTTTTATATAGCACTACACCAAAAAAGGATATAGTTGACATTTATTTTTTTTCCTTCATTGGCATTTCAAAAACATTAAATATTCCAACACTGATAAAAAGAAAAAATCTTAATTGACGTTTATAAGGATAATTTAGTTTATGTTTATGCCAGAAATACCAAGGGTATTTTAGTTGGTGTTTATGACACAAATACCAACTAAAGAGTACTTTTTAAAATATTTGTCAAGATATGCACATGATTGAAATTTTAAATATTATGTTGTTGATGTTATTATTTGATTTGATTTAATTTGTGGTATTATCTCGGTAAAATATTCTCCATTATCTCCAAGATTTATTACTCATTTAAAATTAAAATTAAAACCGATTATAATGTTATCTTTCTGGTCTATAAATATTTGAATCAATATCCATTATGTACGTGATGTTTCGTCCTCATCCTTATTGATAAAGCTTTCTTCTTCGTCTATCCAACGTGTTTGAGAGAGCTATTATCCTTCGCCAGCCGTGTTCAACTATCTGCCTTTGATGTTTCTTATTTGTTTGTTTAATTAATATGTATTCATATAGCGATCAGCCAGCATGGTATTAATCAATGTCTCAATTATCAATTGTTATCTTAGTTGTTCGATATAATCCTTCTGTTTTTCTTATTGATCTGTGAACTGCAGGTTGAAGATGAAGGCTATTTAACAGTTGCTGTACATTAGTAATGTAAATCCTACTAATTAATGTCTATTAATTTCATTTGAGACTATTAATTCTCCCTATTAAAGTTGGCTGATTTATTTTAATATGTGTGAAATGCAGGATGAATTTGTATATTTTGATTCATATGCAGAAGAATGAAGAATAGTCGTGTAAAATCTTGTGAGGTAGTATGTATGTGCAATTATGAATTTTTTACGTGTTTTATGACTGAGTTACCTCTTTTTGTGTTTCCACAAGAATTTTAGATTGGAAATCAACTTTCTGAATTTGAGTTAGGACTCTACCTGGAAGAAGAACACCTCACATTTGTTTGATTTGCATCGGGATGATCTCCTATCTGTGGATTCATCCAGCTTTTGACTTTGTCTCATTAAAGATATTAGCCGTAGGCACTATCTACCTCTCTTTCATATTATATTATAGAAGAAATCTCTCAAAATATAAGAGATAAATAATTTTTATTTAAGTAATTAATGTATTTTTTTTTATTTTGTAACATCCAAGTGAATATTGTGGGAAGTGGATTTGATGGGATATTACTTTCTCCGTTTCAGTTTATAGTGCATTTTTAATTATCACATAATAATAATTAGCAATTGATTTTTTTTTTTATTTTTCAAATTATCCTTATTTAATAATACTTTTTACATTAATAAATTGCAGTTATTTTCTCTTACAATTGTGAGGAGTGATGCTTTTGGGAGAAATTCTCCTTCATTCATTTATGTTTTAACCAAACTATTAAAGAATTTTTATTAAATGCATTGATAACCGTAAAATATATAAGCTTACTTATTAGGGGCAATACTGGAAAGATAATAAAAAAAAACATAATGTAATCTGTGCAATACACTATATTTTGAAACTTGAATTTCTCATAATAGTGCACTATATAGCGTAACAGAGGGAGTATTATAATACAATATTTAATAAAATAATCTTTTAAAGTTGTTAAACTAAAATTTCAGTTTTTTTTATTTTATTATTAAAATACATGAATATTTAGTTAATTTCTCTATGTGCGTTTAGTAATAACGGATTAAGTTATTTAAATACATCAATATTCATAATTATTATCTGGGGATGTAAATATTTAGTGTGAGATCGTAAAAATAAATACTTATCTAAATACAAACTTATGTGGTTAGACGTATTAATTGTTATTGTTAATTGAACTTTGTAAATTGATAATTGTGGTCAATAATGAAAAAATGGATAAATTAGGTGTGTAAATAAATTTATTTTTTTATAATGTTAATAATGGCAGAAGATAGTTAGTTGTATTTAAATTAGATTAATATCGTGATATATTTATAACTTTGTATAATCAAAATCTTATAAGATATAAATCGTTGTATTATAAGATATTTTCCGTTTGTGAGTATAATAAATTAAATTCAACATTATTACATCAGTCATGAAAAGTGTTACCCAACGAATATATTTGAAGAAATTGATATTTCTTCAACTGTCAGTTTTGAGGAGATATTATCTTATCATATATATCTCAATAATAATTTCTTATTTTTAGGATTGTTATTTAAAATTTTATTAAAAACTTATTCCTTATAATTTGCCTAATCCCAAACATTAAATTTAAAGTAACTAATAAATATTGTAAACCAATCCCCGTCAAGTAGTGCGCATTATTTACTTCAAATAGTAAAAATTAGTGAATTTGAATTGTACATAAGAAAATAAGTTGGAAACTCTCCTGGTGTTGATTTATATGACCATGATGATGATCATGTATGAAATATGTTTTAATATGTAATTTAACATTTTTAAAATTCTTGTAATTGATTATTTTATTTCTTATAAATCATAATTTTTTATATTTTTAAATAAATATACAATTACTTGATTAGAGAGTTTTTAAATTGGGTTATTGAAACTGTATAATAATCATAATATGTTCTCATATATTCCTTTTTTGTAATTTTTTTTTGTATTATTATGTGTGAATACTGTATTTTGTCCGGATATTTTATAAAAAATAAAAAATTAGATAAATAAAAAAATGACACAAACTTCATTTTAATTTCAATTTGAATGCATATTCTCTAAAATAAAAGAAAAATTCAAAAAATATATTTTGTAAATCCAATCCCTTTTTTTAGAATTTTCAAAAAAATTAATTTCCTTTCTCTTAGAATTCTTAAAATAAAAGTCCTACCTTTTAGTTTAAAAAAAAAAAAATCATATTTCTTTTTTTTAGGATTCATATTCAACTCCAATCCCTTTTTTTTAGGATTTAAAAAATAAAGAAATAAATAATAAAAAGTTTAATTCCCTTGTTAGGTTTCTCAAAAATAAAAATCTTATTTTTTAGTTTTAAAAAATAAAAATTATATTCTTTTCTTTTAGATTTTTTATCCAAATCCAACCTTTTTCTTATAAGATTTAAAAAAAAAAGAAGAAAGAGAAAGAATAATTTTTTTTCCTTTTCTAAATGATAAAAAATATATCTTTATATATAAAAAAAAAGAAGAAAAAAAAAAGAAAAGGAGATAATGTTTTTTTTATTTTTTTTCTTTTTAATTGAGCCAAACGCTGAAGCTCAGCGTTTGACCGGGAGAGACAGAAAGCTTGTTTCCTCTCGTGCGATAGAAAGCAGAGATGCAGGGGAGGCTAAGGTTGAGGTGCAGAGCAAATTGATTAACTCCAACAAGTGATCACTTCTCCAAGCGTCTCTCCTGTCACTATCTGGTGGATCAGAACGAGGATGGCGTCTGTCTCAAGGGGCAACGTATCTCTTCATTCTTCCATCGCTTTCCTTGCATCAGTGGCAGAAGATGCATCATAGGACGAGATAAAAGAGAGGCAGTGATTCGAAGGATCAGATACATGGAATTGGAGAAACAAACAAGGAATTCACAGACCAAGGTTCCGATTTTGAGCACAAAAGCGGAAGATTCGTTTTGACCCGCCAACGACCTACTCAATCTAAGGTATGCGATTCTTGATTATAAATGGAGGAGGGGGAGACAAGGAGATTGGGGGAAGAGAGAACTGAAAAAAAGAGGGACTGGATTGTGAGGAAATTGTCTGAGAAAGAGAGCGATTTGGAGAAAACAGAGGGGGGACGTTAGGCTGGAGATCGAGTAGGCTAATTGGAGAGAGGATTGAACAGAGAGAGAAGGGGAGGACTGGAGAATAATCGAAGAAAAGAGGAGACAAAAGAGAAAGAGAGCAGGAGATTGAAAGCGTTGACGAGGAAGAAGGGCCAAGAGCTTTGCACAGATCTGAGGAGCGAAAGAAAAGAAAACGAAATATAACATCAAAGGTAACTCAAGCTTTGAAATTTAACTTCTCCCTTTTTGTTTGATTCTCTGTAGTCCTGAGTACATTGGGTGTTTTATCTATTGGATTCCACGTTAGAATGTTATTGGCTATGGGGGCTTCAAAGTGGAAGAATAGAAGTTATAATGTGATGTTGGGTATGCTTATCATGTGTTTGACACAAGGCCTAGACGAGATTCATACACGGGAGTTGCAACCTTCCCCTGTTAATTTGTGTCTAACCGAATAAGATTAGGGACTTTTGCATTCTGTATCAGTCTTACCTATGGTATTTATCTTGCAAGGGTGTCTGCCTTAGGTGTTGTTTACATTTTGATTTTGTTTTTTTAAAAGCTCCTAAAGTTTTCACGTCTATAGCTCAATGGTGTGGCGGCAACACTTGAATGTGAATGGACTACAGTATATGTATGTGCTCATTTTGGTTTGGATCCTCGTTGAGTTTAGGCTTAACAAATCTGATTTCCAAGCTTGGGTGTTGTTTTGAGTTAGGAGGAAAAGCTTAACATGTACTGATTACGCATATGTAAATGTCCGTTCGATAGCAACAAGAGAGCTCAACCTTGACTGTGGTTAATTCATAAGCTGCAATTTTATGGCTACTAATTAGTGTCGTAGGTCAGGCTCATTAGTCTTGCTGTCACAGGAAATGTGTTTGGAATATTATGTTAGGCATGTTAGCTACTATTTATCTCATGTTAAATCCAGATTCTTATGTTAGGAACAAGTTGATTTTCCTATTCCTCGGCTTTGATCATGTGCTTTAAATTTAATTGTCAGTAACTATATTCCGTGTCAATATCGTTCATATTAATATATATATATATGTACAAAAGAAAAAAAAAACAGAGTGTGTGTGGTCAATATATATATATATGTATAAAAAAAATTTGTTGATCTATGGGAGATTTTGTGATTTCCATAGATACATAGAAAATCGGTCTACGGTATGAAACAATGATTCTCTGCGGATATATTAGTTACAAATCGATTTTCCTAAATAAGCAAATAAATTTTGTGGGAGATTTTAAATCTTTTTTATGTTTTAAACAATGAGAATAAATCACTCAACAATATAAATAAATGTATTTTATTTTTATTTTTTGTTAAAAAAATCTTTATTTATTTGTGGGATACTTTGAAATTTTCACATATATTTAAGGAAGGAATGAACATATCGTATGGGTAATGACTCTATGCGGATATATCAAGAATATATTGATTTTTTTATTTTTATTTTAAAATAATAATTATGATAAACATAAGGCCTTTTAAGAAAACTTTAAAAAAATAAATAAATAAAATAAAAAATATAGATGCTTTTTTTAATTATTTATTTTTTCTAATTTTATCCCTTAAAGTCTTTTATGCCTTTTGCCCCGAGTGGCATTATCATTGGTATTTAGGTATCAATCAGCAACTTGTGAGTGATAAAATCACTATATATGCTGGTTATTTCCCTTCGAAAATTTATGTAGTAATCATACTTTCAATTCTTCTTAATACTTTTCTTTTAAATAAGTAAATATGTGTTGAGATAATCTTATTTATTTAATAAGAAATAAGGTAAGAAAAATAATTCATTCAAAATTATTTGTTTTCCTTCAAACTTCTTTTCTTTATGCTTATCTCTCTCTAATGGTAACACCGTGGGTATTTAAATATTAATCAACAACTCGTGAGTTATAAAGTCACAACATATACTGATTATTTCTTTTTGGTAATTTATGTAATAATCATATTCTAAATTCTTCTTAGCACTTTTCTTTTAAATAAATAAATGTGTTAAGATGATCATATTTATTTTCATTTCTATAATTTACACAAAATTATTTGTTTTCCTTCAAACTTTTTATTCTTTACGCCTTTTGTCTCGAGTGGTATCACCATAGGCATTTAAGTATCAATGAGAAACACTGTGAATGATAAAATCACCATAGAAACTAGTTAATTCTATTTTACAAAAATAAAATAAAATTGTTTTCAAGCTTTTTCTTGTCAAGTTAAGAAAAAAATATTCAAGATAATATGCGTTTTTAAACCATATCTTTTGAATTAAAGAAAAAAAATCATATCTTCTAAATTAAAGAAAAAAACATATATTCTCTCCCTTTTTAGAAATTGATTAAAAAAAATGATAAATGATAAGAGCAAGTAATGAAAATTAGTCTATTTTTTACAAATTAAAACACACTAACCAACTTTAAAATTTGTTTTGTTTGTGAAAAGATAAATTATTTTTTATAAATTTCTCTTTTGAAAAAGATATATAATAAAAAATACCAACCCAGTGACATTTATTTATAGTTTAAATTATGTCGATTTTGATCCTATCGCAGGATACGTAGGTCCCAAATTTTAATTCTATGTCAAGTCCACTGTTATAAATAAATAATATTTTCCCCAAGGTCAAGTCCACCCACAAATAAATTGATTTTTAAATTAATGTTTAACATTTATTGGGGTTAAATTGAATCCAAAATCAATTTGACTCCAGGACCGCCTCATAATGATCACCACTCTCAAATCTATATGGGTATTAGTTGCTCCCACATCAAATTGGATCATTAATAAAAGAAATAGTATGGAATATACTAAATCTAATTAAAAAAAATTATTTTGATAAAAGAAAGTTGAGGTGATTTTTTTTATTACATTGAAATTTGTTAGGTTTGCTAGCTTTCCAAGAAGGGAATAAATTAGGAAGTTTAAAATTTTTCTATAAAAATATGATGGAATAGTAATAGTAGAAGTTTGCAGAAAAAAGAGTATAGAAGATATAAATCAATTACAAAGTAAAGAAGGAGAGGACATAGAAAATTTATCCTGGTTTGGTCTGATTGACTTGACTTACATTCAGTCCTCAAATTACCAATTGAGATTTTCCATTATCTTGCAAGAATTTAGTGGGCTCCTCGCAATACCACAATACAAACTTATGTTCTGTTTTAAGAGCTCTCAAATCTATACTATGTACTCTTACAAAGTGCTTCCTAAATCTCTTATGAAAACCTTTACAAGAAAATCTTTCTTTTAGATAAAGAAAAAATTTTATACAGAATGAAAAACTCTCTAATTCACAATAAATGAGACAGTTGTAGTGTAATAAATGAAGTGTGTGAGAGTAAAAGACTTTAACTAGAGATTTTAGTAGACTTTCAATATTTGCAGTATAAATTCGTTACCCACAACTTCAAATGAAGTTCTATTTATAGAATTGTGACTAAACTAGTCGTTAGACACAAGATCTAGCCATTAAAGATATTACCTAATAGTTACTCTGCAAAACTAACCATTCACCAACCACATTTAATGCGTCTAACACATTAAAATTCAAATTTTGAGTATCAACAGATGAATTTCGCATGGACCATAAGTTAAAAATTTTAATATTAAACTTCCAAAATTCATGTGTTCAAAAGTGAAATTCAAATTTTTATTTTGTCAAATATATCTCATGTTAAAACATACGAATTTTCATATCCAAAGTGTATCTATTGAGTATGAACAACTGTTTCATATTTTTGCAAGGCATTTGAAATTCAAATTTTGGAGGCCAAAATTCATTTGTCAGTAACAAGCTCAACATAATACAAAAGTTCTGCTATTTGAAATTTGAATTTTGCATTTCAATATTCGTTTGTCAGAGATATGCTCTAACCAGACTTATAAGTTCCTATTTCAAAATTTGAATTTTGAAATCCAAAATTTGTCTGTCAAAAAAACTGACTTTGAACTCTTTTTACACTTCAGTATCATTCGAATTTTGACAATACTTCAGATGAATTTTGCACCTATTGCCAACTATGCTTTATTTGAAATTCGTCTGTTAGAGATGATAACTCTAGAGCTTCAAATTTCAGTTAGTAAAATTTAAATTTTGCACAAAACATTTTTAGAATTAACACAAAAGTTTGTCTGTTAATCAGTATTTTCAAAATCTAACATATATTAGCATAGAATAACTGTGAAAACACTTGTTTAGATGCAGTGGGAATATAATTAAGTAAAATCAAAGCCTTTTAACACTTATACATTGTGAGAAATCATAACAACTAAATCTTCGTACATTTCTCCTCGGATTTCTTTATTTGTATATTTTTGCACTCTTTTGATGTTCTTCTTCCAAACTCTAATTGTTTGGAATTATCAAAACATTTGATTCAACATAATTATTCTTTAAAATTTAAATAAAATTTGAAGTTAATTTTGTTCATTTGTAAACTTCCGAAATTTAGGGTCACTTGATATAGTAGAAAGTTTTACTTCTTGAATAAAATCCATGAAAGTTCTAGTTTCGGATGCTTTATAATTTTTTTTAATAATATCTTTAATAATAAATAATTTTCTCATATTACAAAGTAAAAAGTTGGGATACTCGATTTCATGTCATAATTTCTTAATTAAGTTAAATAATGTAAGCCCAAAAAAATAATTAAGTTAATTTTTTTAGATTCAACTTTCATTCATGTTAATGTTACTTGCTTTGATTTAAATTTTTTATAATTGATTGACTGAAATTTGTTACAATTAAATTAATATAATTGATATGATGAATAATTAGATTCGTTAACGAAAAAGATTATCTTCAAAAACAAATCTGTGTGCTCAACTTATCTATCGACGGACAAGAATTTGGAAATTACTAAGAGCAATATTTGGTAGTTAATGCAGATTTTTACATCTTTTAATATGAACTACATATCTCATGAAATTGATTAAACTAAAGTTGAAATTTGCATTTTCTTTGCAATAACTTTTTTAAGATAGAATTTCACATCACATGATTAAATTTATAATTCATTGCATAATTAATCAACATAGTGACAATTAAATAAACTAAATACTTCCCCATCACACGGGATGGAAGAGTCATCAATTAATTAAGGAAAAAATTATAATTAATAATACTTCCAAAATCTTGTGTTTATGCACCACGGAAGGCTTCTTGGTACACAAAATTTAGTGTTTTGTCACTTGGTATGAGGAAGTCCTCAGAAGTAGAGCAACCGATATTGATATGAACAGGGGAGATAGGGGATATGGTAGAGAGATAGAAAATAGAGAAAATAGGAGGAGTAGAAGAATTTGAGAGAGAGGGGGGAGGATAAAGAAAAGGGGGAAAATAAATAGCTCAAAGAAGAGAAATATAGAACAAGAAAGGGAGGGGACAAAAAGAAAGATATGGAAGAGATGTGGAAAGAAAGAGAAAATAGAAGAGCAATAGAAGAGCTCTGGGAGAGGGAGAAAATAAAAGAATAGAAGGGCAATAGAAGAGGGGAGAAAATAAAAGATTAGAAGGGAAATAGAAGAGCTCTAGGAAAGAACTCAAGGGGGAGAGAAAAAATAGAAGAATTTAAGGGTAGAATTCAAAATACTTAATATTATTCAATTCATCTCTTCAGAATATGTATGATATAGGAGCCTTTAAATAGGGAAAATATTAAAAATCTAATCCTAAATAAACTAAAAATATTTGACACTCAAATAATTCTATTATATTTAACAAATCTAAAAGATATATCTAATTATAAAAAATTCTAAAAATAAAAATAAAAATTCAAAAAAATAAAATAAAATAAAATTGATATTCTAGTCCTGATACTATTAGATAATCTTTTTAATTTAAATCTAGGAACTCTCTTAAAGGATATCTAAGAGATTTTATTTATTCTAATTTAAATCTAACTAATAACTTTGGTCCCAAGGACATACAAATTGAAAACCAAAAAAATAAAAATAAATAAATAAATAAAATTATCTAAATATAATGAATATGGAAATTTCTTGCAAATGATTATATGAGTGGCGCCTAAGAATCTTTGAAATGCCTTCTTGATTTCCATCATTCCTCATTTTCTTGAAAAGATTTGCCCTTGAATCTTTGTCATCTTATAGTTAACTTGGACTTGCTTCCTTAATTTCAATCTCCAAAGTTGCTTTTGCTTTATCCTATATTTGAAGATGAAACACCAACTCACACAATTAGAACTGAAGAAAACAAAGCCAAAATCTCAAAAATTGGAAAGTTGGCGTAATAAAGATTGGGATTTTGGCATCAGAGCCTTGGTTCTAAGAATCATATTCAAGTCTTGCACAATTCCAAGTTTTGCCTCTTTAATCAATTCTTATAACGTCACCTCACCTCATCTCCATAAGGAAGTACTTTTAAGTACAGAGGAATGAACGTAGAGGATGTTGAATCAAGAAGTTTTGATGATTCCAAATCAACTGTCAAGAGCTTGGAATGAAGATATCAAATGAGCTCAAAGTGTTTCAAGTGAAGAAGATCTGAGTAATCTTTGCTAGGATTGTTGTAGGATCTTTTGTTTTGTTTAAATATGGGTAAAAGACTTTGATTTGATGAAAAAATGTTTTAAAAACTTGATTTTATAAAATACTTGAAAAATACCCACCAACAGACATATTTTGAAAAGTTTACATTGAACTGTCATGTTGGAAATTTGAACTTTGACTTTGGAAATTCGAATTTCTAGTTAAAACTGAATAAGTCTGAAGAGATACCTCTCTGACAGACGAATTTTGATTTTCCAAAATTTGAATTTTTATAAGTGTCTGAAAGAAGCTGTTGAGCAACAGACGAACTTTGGGTTTTGAACATTCGAATTTCAGACAAAATGGAATTTATGAAAACTGAATAAATTCGTCTGAAACAATGTTAAAGTTCATCTGAAATCAAGATTGTATTGAGTTTCAAAACTGCTCACTGACAGACGAACTTTGAACATGGAAACTCTGAGCTTGGAAATTCTCCAATCAATGCTCTTCAATTCTGACCAAAAACCGTCATTTCCCACTGATTAAACTTCCTTTCGCATCCTTTAAATCTATTCCTTGCCCCATTCTACAACATTCATCAGCGAAAATGGCAAGAGTTAAGAATCCAGAAGCTGGCAAAGGAGAGGCTCTGCCAAAATGTTCAGTTAAATCCCAATATGCAACGAAGGAAGGAGAAAAACCGAAGAAAAAGGCCGAATCCAGCAAAGGAACTCCTTCCAAACGCCAGAAATCTACACCCAAGGGAGAATCAAAGAAGGCTAGACCCTCTTCCTCAAAGACAGCAGAACCTTCGGTCCCTGTTCCTGTTGCTGCTGAACCTGTTGCTTCCACTTCATCCTCAAGTACTGAATCTGGGGAATATGAGCTTACCACACTACCTTTATGGAGCACTCCACAGATTCAAGAGGAATACTCCACCAGGTTTGCCAACAAAAAGGTAATCAAGCCACATTGTGTAAACTTGGAAGATTTCTTGGTCTACAATAATTTTGATGCTGGTATATGGATGATGAGATACAAGAATCTATTGGAAGTATTAGAGAGATATGATGATGAGGTAGTGAAGTCTTGGTATGCTTCCCTAAAGTACAATAGCAAGAAGAAGAAGTGGGCAGTCAATCTGAGATCTAGGACCATCTGGCTTACTAATGAAACATTTAATGAGGTATTGGAGATGTCAGGGCAAGATGGACTCAAGATTGACATCACTGCCGCTGGATACATGGATGAGGCTGATACTGCTGATGAAGAAGGTGGCCCTTTTCTAAACTACAAGGAGAGCACTATTCTGAGCACATTATTCAGAAGAAGGGAAAACTGGCCATCCATAAACGTGTTGAAGCCCACAGACCTCAGTGTTCAAGTGAGGATCCTGCACTACATAGTGTCTAGGATCATATTCAACAAAGGAGGAAGCTTTAATCTGATAACAAGGGCAGAGGCACATGTCATGGCAGCAATCATGCGTGGAAAACTGATCAACATGGGTCACATCATACTCCAACGCATGATCAAGGTAAGAGATCAGAGGAAGGACTCCACACTCCCTTATGCTGCTATCATTTCCAGAATTCTGCAGTATGCCAGAATTCAGCATCTTGAGAAGGGGAAAGGGAAACCCACTGAGATCTTCAAGGAGGAAGAACTTCAGAGAATGAGTATTGAAAAGGATGAAGGAAGATGGGTTGGAAAGGGAGCAGGAAGAACTGAGGATCTATTCTTTGTTGAAGGTGCCTCCCTACAGCAAGAGGGTACTTCTGAGGCTCCTGCCAGACCTACCCCTCAGTCCTCTGTGCCTATCCCATCTCCCTCCAAACCCACTCACATTCCATCCACTCCCTCATCTCGTGTCAAGCCAACCAAGATCACTGAGTTGTATGACAGCCTGTCTACACTCATCCTTAGCATCAGAGATGAGCAAAATGCCAAGTTTGCTCATCTGCAAGATCAAATACATCAGTTGGCAAAGAATATGAAAGTGGTTGCTGATGCTTATGAAGAAATTCGAAGTGCAATCCCTACCACATCAGCTCCACCTCAGCCAGGGTTCTCTGTGCCTGTCCAATCTCCAACCCTTAAGCCTCCAAGCCCCTTTGAGCTAGCCTCCTCTGACCATGATGATGATATAGATGGGGATGAGCCTGCTGGTACAATGAGGACACCAAGTCCTGGTCCACCCTTGGACTATGGTTTGGAAGAAGAAGGTCTTCAAGAAACAAGCCCTCATGAGCCTATGCAAGAAGATGCTTAGGATTCAATTCTGTCCATTCAAGAATCTGAGCAAGTTGAAAGACTGGTGGCAGCCATTTCCACCTCTTCAAATCAGGAGGATGCCAGCAATACAGAGAGAAGCATTGTGCTTATTGTTGATTATGAAGCTATTGCTCACAATGCTCTACTGCAAGCTCAGAGGAGAAGGCTTGAAGAAATGTTTCATCCTGATGAACCAGCTCCTCCTTCTCTACCTGCTTATGGACTCTCAGAGGAACAAAGAGCTCAGTTGGCTCTTTCCAGAAAGGCAATGCAGGAGTTGCTTGAGATCTCTGATGATGATGAAGAACCAAGTCCTGAGCCTCATGCACTTGTTGAACCAGAAATCCCATTTGCTCCTGTGCCTCTTAGAGCTATTCCAGTCTCTCAGATCCCTCCTCCGGTTGATTTTGTTGGCCTTCCTGATGATGCCAAAAAGGGGGAGAAGAAGAGGCAAAATGGAAAATCTGCTTTTTCCTGCTGAGCCATCTGGGAAGACGTACAACAAGAAGACCAAACCAAAGAAGAAGTGATGGAAGGACTGCTTAGAACTTAGGCTTGAATCCTCTTGTTGTGCTATCTATTGTGATTATTTGTACTGTGCTTTGTTGTTTTGATATTTTTGTATTCTATATTTAATTTGTGTATTTGGATGAACTCTGCTTAAATCCTGTCTCTGTAAAGCAACGTTTGTTTAAATGAAAGAATTTCTCAGTTGCAATGATTTGCTCTTTGAATCTCTTCACTTGGTTTACCATATATGATATCTTTTGATATACAATGCATATGTTGAGGGGGAGCTTGTTAAAGCAAACCCACGTACTAATCCAGTTTGTAAGTTATTTTGTCATCATCAAAAAAGGGGAGAATGTTGAATCAAGAAGTTTTGATGATTCCAAATCAACTGTCAAGAGCTTAGAATGAAGATATCAAAGGAGCTCAAAGTGTTTCAAGTGAAGAAGATCTGAGTAATCTTTGCTAGGATTGTTGTAGGATCTTTTGTTTTGTTTAAATATGGGTAAAAGACTTTGATTTGATGAAAAAATGTTTTAAAAACTTGATTTTATAAAATACTTGAAAAATACCCACCAACAGACGTATTTTGAAAAGTTTACATTGAACTGTCATGTTGGAAATTTGAACTTTGACTTTGGAAATTCGAATTTCTAGTTAAAACTGAATAAATCTGAAGAGATGCCTCTCTGACAGACGAATTTTGATTTTCCAAAATTCGAATTTTCATAAGTGTCTGAAAGAAGCTGTTGAGCAACAGACAAACTTTGGGTTTTGAACATTCAAATTTCAGACAAAATGGAATTTATGAAAATTGAATAAATTCATCTGAAACAATGTTAAAGTTCATCTGAAATTAAGATTGTATTGAGTTTCAAAACTGCTCACTGACAGACGAACTTTGAACATGGAAATTCGAATTTCAGAAGCTAAAGTTGTGAGTCTGTTAAAATGACATGATGACATACGAAGGACAATGTTTACAAATTAGAATGTTGAAGTATGTCTGAAAAGAGGTCTCTCTGACAGACGAACTTCACTCTTTGAAAATTCAAATTTCGAAGTAAATGAACTACTGTGCCTTTTAAGCCTGCTGCGGATAGACGAATTTTGAGGTTCCAAAATTTGAATTTCGAGGGCACTGTAGCAAATTGAAAACACTGTTCACACTTAACAGAAAAACTTTCTTCTTGAAAATTCGTATGTCACAACATGAAAACATTTTCTAAGTTTCAAAATTCGAATTTCACTTCATGAACAGACGAACTTCAGTACTTCAACGTTGGAAGCTTTAACCTTCGGTTCCTTCGAAATTCGTCTGTTGACCAACCGAAATTTGAATTTCAGTATGTCAGAAGCATTAAATGCGGTTGGTTAACGGATAGTTTTTCAGAGTAACCGTTAGATAACTTCCCCAACGGATAGATTTTGTCTCTAACGAATAGTTGGGACCTAAATCTATAAATACAACATCATTTGAAGTTGTGGGTAACGAATCAAACTTTGTATATACTGAAATTCTGCCAAATTTTCTACTCAAAGACTTTTTACCCTCTTACTTCAATACTTGTACATCAACTTTCATATTCACTCTATTCAAGAGAGTTTCATCTTTGTAAGCAATCTATTCTTCATTTGAGAGATAGATTTACTTGTGAAAAGATATCACAAGAGATTGTAAAGCACTTTGTGAAAGTGCAGAAAGTGATTGAGTGAGCTCTAGAGAATAGAGCACTGATGTTGTACTGTGGCATTTGCAAGAAGCCCGTTGAATTCTTACTGAATAGTGAAAAATCTCAAGTGGAGGACCGAACCAGGATAAATATCAAAGTTTTTCTTCTCTCTATTACTAGTCTTTTATATTACTGCTTCATACTCTGTTTTACTGTCATTCCTTGCTTTCTTCATTGTTCTCACTTTGTACAGAAAATTTTAATCTTCTCAATTCACCCCCCTCTTGGGAAGTCAGCCTAACTAACAGAGGAAAGTTATCATGAGTGAAATCATGATGTAGTCTATCAACTAAATGAGTAACATCATATGGAGAATCAATGGGTAGATGAGAATCTTGTGTTTGAGCATCTTGTTGCACCCGAGGTGCTGATTCTTGAACTTCAATGTGCACCTCTATGGGATTTCTATCATGGTCGTGGTAGTTTTGTTGGAGATCCCTCCTTTCTTTGAGTTTTCCTTTGGTGCTTCTTCCAGATTTTGCTCCTAATCCTCTTCTGAGTCCTCCTTAGGGTCTTCCTCTAGATCACCATTAGGAGTGGCATTATAGTAGCCATCGTTCTCATAAGTATCTTACAGATCCAGCAAATAAAGGTCAAGTTTATCATCAATCAAGTGTTCTGGGGGTTGTTTTATAGTTATTCAAATACTTCAGCTAATGGTGGTGGAGCTACCACAGCACCTTCTTCCAAAGGATTAGACTGGGACAATGAAAAATATATTGACAGCTCTTCATTGGAGTTAGATAAGGCAATATAGGTTGAGAGAGTGTTAAACCCTTGTGATTTAAGTTCAGGGAAGGATACGAGCTCGAAGAAACTCATAGCACCTAATAAAATGAAACATAGATGTATTTTAGGTGTTTTTTAAACATTTATGACCACAAAATATATCAAAATTTGTTGAAAAATAAGCAAATCATATATCAAAATGAATCACATGAATTTAGGGATTTTTTGGAATAAACAGTGTCCAAAAATATTTTCAGACACACCCTTAAACACTCTAAGAAGGTTCAAATTGTGAAAAATCTGAAAAAATGAAAAACAAAAGTAATTCCCGTGCACCTAGGTGGCTTGTGATCTCCATGTGCCGCTATGGAGAAAGAATTCAGCAACACGCGCTGGTAAACTATCTTCCACGCGCCATGTCTCTAAAAAACAATAATTAATTAATTAAAATATTAATTAATTAACATTTTTAGAATTATATATGTTGGGCGGGGTTCGTGTATGGGCCCAATATTTTTGTCATTTTTACCCAGAACCATTTCAGAATCCATTCCCTCCTTTTTTTTTTTTGTTAATTTTGGTGCGTTTTGCACCTAGAGGGATTGACACGTCGTTTTTCAAAAATGACGTGTCATTTTCGGGAGGCGATAGAAATGACATGTTATTTCTGTCATCCTCAACCCCTGGCTGGGTCCACCTGACCTTGGGTTGCGGACACATCGAGTTCAACGGACCCGATTCTTCTGTCCTCCATTTTGCGCATTTCTGGTGGCCGTTCTCAGTGATTCTAGTTCTATTAGACTTGTTGGAGGGAGCTCTTCATGTCCATGGCCTTTATTAGTCTGGAAACTCGCAATTTGAGGGGACCCAATTTTGAGTTTCTTGTATGTACGGGTCCGAGGGTTCGAGTTTGAATTTAGTAGTCACTAAGGTATAATTTTTTCGATTTTTATGACCAAAAGCACTAGACGATTAGAGTTCTAAGGATTATACATGGTCAGTCCTTACATGTGTTCGAATTCAAAATCAATATTCTTTTTGGCTATGGTTTCAAGTGTGTTGAATATCCAATACATCGAGTCACAGTGTAAAAAAAACTCATATACAAAAATAAATTGAAACCAAGTCCAGTACCATACAACAATGATGAAATTAATTGTGAATTTTGTAGTGGAATTACTAAAAACAGGAATTTGCTATTTGTTTTTGTTTTTGTGTTGAAAGCAAATCCCAAAAGCACCATAATAGGCATACACAATGCATATCAATATCAGAGAGGGTGTCTTAATATAATGAAAAAGAAAAAAAATTGGCCTGGCTTTTGAAGATTCTGATTCCAATGATAGAAAATTAAATAGATGAAAGAATATATACTCGTTCAGAATGCTGGATTTTTCTTAGTTTTCACAGTAGATAACATAGGTGAAGAAGAAAATTGTAAAATGGTTATCTTAAGGTACTCAGCCAGAATGCACGTAATGGGAGAGAAGTATATTTGAAAATACATATACACATCACCGCAACCTCTCCTTAATATTCTCTTACCGTAAATATGGGAGAGTGGGAAAATTAACCATTCCAAGACTCTCAAGATCCAAGTGATATTGAGTCCCATTTTTTACCCATTTTATGGGATAACCTGCGAGTTGTGACCAATATTCTTCACTCAAATTAAGAAATCTAATTCCAAAGTATATTAACATAAAGTTCATAAATAATAAATTAATAATATGTATATTTACATCTCTATGATTTTTTTTTTCACAATCATGAGAACATCTTGTGCACCGCATAAGGGGAAATTCTAGTTTATCACTAAATTGGCTATTAAACAAGTTTTTATTTCTCATTTCATAATTATGCTAAACATCATTGAGAAATAAAGAAAAAAGCATAAAATATTTTTTGACATCAGGATTCAGGAGTCTAATTATAAAGTATATTGGATCTGTTGTAAAATAACATAAAGAATAATCAAGAGATTTGAGAAAAGAGAAAATATGAAAAGCAACCACCAAAGGGTATTTATACAAAAGATAAGTAAAGCACTAACCTTAAAAATGATAATAATTCTTTAATTAATTAAATAATATAAATAGAAAATATAACGATAGCTAGATGGATATTTAAAAATCCTTACAACAGGATCTAACATATCCAGCCAAAGTGCAAAATCATTTGAAAGCCATTCCAGGAGCCAAACTTCACTGGTTCAAGTGAGGTCAGATATTCATGTCAGTCTTAAAAGAAATAAAATGATATTTGTAAGTTAATCATGAGTCGCAAATCACAACCTATACAACTTGTGTAAGTGACAAGAGGGATGATTTTGCGAGCTTGTGAATTCAAAATCCCTTTTTGTTATTAAAGTCCTATTTAATAGCAATCAATTATATGGGATTCTCCATTTCTAATGGGTCGTGAACTTAATACTTACTAATAGTCTAGTGGTTGATCTACTTTCATGGCCTTAAATGATGACCGAAAAGATAAATAAAACCCCAACTACTCAAATTTTGAATCTATTGAGGATTAGGAGTGCCTTTCCAACTTCCCAACTTTGTTTTAAAAAAAAAAAGATCACAACATGCCACTAATATTTCATAATGAACCAAGAAGTCAATTGGAAAAACAATCTCAAACTTAAGAAGACATAAATTCAAATGTAAATATTCAATTTATCACGCAAAGATTACTTAACAAAGAACCCCACAACCCACGCATGGAGGTAATGAGACAATTAAATTGAGTGGATCTCGAGCAAATCCTCTCCAACGTTAATTCAATACAGGCAAATGGAATAATTCTGAGAAAATAAAATAAAGTTATACAATTCAAGGGTACGTACTTAAGTTTTTTGTGGCACCATGATGGATGTACGGATTTATTGGCATAAGAACATGGACACAAAAAAAAAATCAATTTTTTTCAATATTATATTATTATTATCAAGGAGCAACATGATGGACGACAGCCACAGGGTTTGAAGTGTCTTAAACGGATGTAACACTTAATAAAACCCAATAGGGAAAAAATAGCAGATAAAAAAACAGAAAAAAGAAAAAAAAAACGACATAGGCTTAAAGGCTCGTTTGGAACCACGCTTTAGACTAGCAAAAACAGCAAAAGAGCTGCTTTTGATCAATCATTACACCAAAGTGGTGGATGATGAAAGATTCATCTAATCTTTTTTCTAAACTGTTTTTTCTTTTGTGGTTGATAGATACGTTATTTATTAAAAAAAATCTTATTCTCTTTCCTCTAAAATATAAGTACAGTTTGATTAATTAGTTTTATTAATTAAATTTATCAAAAAAATATTATTTTTTAATATTATTCCTATTTAATATATTATTTTTAAAGTCTGAACAATTTTTATATTATTTACTATATCTCTCATATTTAATTGTAAATAAGAGTTAAATAGAAAAAATATTTAATATCTAAACAAATTACCAAATATCACTTATATCTTTAACATAAAAAATACTTTTAAAACAAGAGTTATACTTTTAAGTGGAGGTGAGATTATTCCTTAATTGACAGTTCCAAAATTTGGGTTGCAAGTTTTTTTTTTTATTAAATGATATCATAAAGAAAGGTACACACCGTGGATCTACAAATCGGCATCTTCACCTCAACGCACATTGAATGCTTCCTTTGCCCAAAAGATTCCCTCCTTTTCGTTGACTCAACTTGACTCATTTCTGTATTCGAGTTCTCTCTTCCTCACTAGCAATGCATTCATATTTTACACGATTCATTCCACTCACTCAATTCCCTCTTGTACGAAAGAATCGTATATTCATTTTCCTATAACTCATTGGGTTGCCATGGGATTTGGGGTTTTGGTCAAATCCCGAACAGAGTCTGATTTTTCTTCAGTAAAAGCGCCAAACTGAGCTCAGGTCAAGTCATCTCAGTTTTTACTTTATTAAGGATGACAAGATTAGAGGAAATTTAACAAAGTGGGCATGTTATTCTTATAAACAAGTTTTATAATTGGCATCAATAAATAAGTCTTTGTACTGCTCAAACTTTTTTCTGAATTAAAGTTCAAGTTGATTCTTTGGGTTTTCCCTAAAAGATTTCAGGAATATAGATTAAATGAGAGGAATTTGATAAGTTGAGTATCAAATCAGAAGTTAACACTTGGCCAAGGGATTATATTGTTGGTCACCCTGCAGCTTCATTTTGGCGTTGGGCTCATAGTTTGATCTGAGTGATTCCTCAGCAGATACGGGAAGGGATTGAGGGATTTGGTATTCTGAGTTTTGTTTCTTTCTATATTATGTTAACGTCTCTTTTCTGGAAACTTACAGGATTATTCATGCCTGTTCTCATAGTCTTATTCTTTTGTCTGCATTACTTTTCAAACTGCCAAAAGTAAGAAAATCAAATAATAATGCAAGTTCATATTTGATTCTAGTGTTAATAACATCTTTAATCAATGATAATTTAGGAATTTTGAATTATGTCTTATATTGTTGGGGTCATGTAACCAATGCTACCTTTCTATGAGGTGTTGATTGAATAATATATCCTGTCTTTTTTTTTTTTGGTGCCATTTTGTGTGTGATGATATACATTCAGACTTTGTCCAGAGAAATGTTTATTATTAAATTCAGGAGCCTTCTCATATCATTTTACATTTTTTTTTTGAAAAATTTTTCAGAGCATTCTGTGGACAATATATCAAACTCCATTTCTCAAAAGAAAACTTTTTGTGCCTCTACTTTACTAAAGCCTGAAGTATGTATTGCATATTAAATTCATAGCTGCTGCGAAATTTATATTATACAGGAAAATACAATGTTTCTTCCGGTAAAGGGGTATAATAGTGGTCTTGGAGAGTGGATGTAGAGCAAGAAAATTCTAGCAAGTTATTACTTTAAATGCTACCATGTTCTTTGTTGGTTGCCGATATGTTTCTGGTCATATAATGTGGTAGAAGCTTCTCAGTTGTTTTAACCTGAATGATTCAGAACCTGGTCTACATATGGATATGCCATTAGGGATGGACGCAACAATCGAGGAAGAATATGCTTACCAGTCTAACTTACTTCAAGAATTCACTAATATATCCACCATTGACAAGGCATGGATTTTTAAGTCAGACAGCTGTAAGCATACTTAATAATCTATTTTTTTTCCTTCCTTCACCCTCTTCGTATCTTCATGATAGTTTGGTTGGTGATGATGTTTCTTTAATAATTTTTTTCCATAGCACTGAATCCTCAGGGAATGTTTTGTCTTAGCCAACCAAATCTTATGGAAAACAAGAGAAGGAAGTTCATTCTATCATCTACCATATTCAAAGAAAGCAACAGTTCTGTAAAATTTCAATGGGCTCCCTTTCCCATAGAGATGTCTGGGGTTTCTATAATTGCTCCATCCCCTTCTGGCTCAAAACTCCTAGTGGTTCGTAATCCTGAGAATGAAGGTCCTTCTCACTTTGAAATTTGGAGTTCATCTCAAATGGAGAAGGAGTTTCATATCTCCCAAACAGTGCATGGTTCAGTGTATACTGATGGATGGTAAGTTGTAGTATGTACCCATTTTTCCTGTTGATATTCTTTTATGCTGTTCAGTGTGGAACCGGTAGTCTTTTTAATGCATTGATATTAGTTGTTTGATTTAAACTGTTCTTTAATTTTGTAGCTATAAAGTTAAAGTAGTAGCTTCTGCAGCTCTATTACAAACAGATATTGTAAAAGCAAGCATAAAAGATAGTTTTCCCATGACACAGGTTTGAGGGAATCTCCTGGAACTTGGGTGAAACTTGTATAGCATATATAGCTGAAGAGCCTTCTCCCGCAAAACCCACATTCAATGATATTGGATACAAGAAGGGGGGATTTTCAGACAAGGATTGTGGTAGCTGGAAAGGTCAAGGGGATTGGCAAGATGATTGGGGAGAAACTTATGCTGGAAAGCGGCAACCTGCGCCTTTTGTTATCAATGTCAACAGGTTTTTCATCTTTCATGTGAATGTCAAAAATAATATGAAGATAATATCTAAGAAAATCTCAATTTAATTATTGTTTTTACAGTGGAGAGGTACAGGCTGTCAAAGGAATTGACAAATCTATGAGTGTTGGCCAAGTTGTGTGGGCTCCTTCTTCTCAAGGCTCAGAACAATATCTGGTTTGTGTTGGATGGTCATCTATGACAAGAAAACTTGGTATGAAGTACTGTTCTAACCGGCCCTGTGCTTTATATGCTATTAAAGCACCATATCAAGAGTCAAAAACTTTCGAACCAGAGCTCCAGTAAGTTACTTTAGGCAAGATCTTCTTGACTCCCCTTGCTTAAATACCTTATAGAAATTGAATAAATTTGATTATTTCTTCACTAAATCATGAAAGTAATTTTGCAGACATTGCACAACTGGGGAGACGCATGCTCTAAACTTAACTCAAAGCATGAGTAGCGCCCTCTTTCCACGATTCAGGTAAGCTGTTGGAGTCAGATACCTGATTTGTTGCCCAATATCAGGTCTAATTTGTTCATTTATTATTTAGTCTCCATTTGTTTCTTCTTGTGGATGACAAAGGGCCAGTTCTTTCAATATAGAATATTTTTGCTGAATTTTTCAGCTTTTTATGTGCACCTATAATGTAAGATAATGGCATGGAAATTTAAAAGATAGCCTAAGATGAAGATTATTCACTGGATTCAAGTGGTTGTTCTCCTATTCACAAGAAAAGTCAAGCCAGCAGCCACTATCAGGTTGTAGGTGCCAAATTGGCGGGTGTGGTAGATGAAGGTTTAGGTAGATGAACTACTATTATTAAAGTATTCTTATTTTGAGAAAAAAGGTCCTTTGTCTTTGAAGTCTTGATGTTTTCCCTTCACTAGCACACCAACTTTTGGAAGCTTTAAAAAAAATATTAAGGGCTATTTTCCTTGAAAGTAACATAGACACTATCCCCAAAAAAAAGGAAAACATAAACTTACTAATATCAATTTGTTCTTCAATCAAGTTTGTGATGACTTATGCTTACTAAAAATTATCGGTCACCCTACCTTTTTCCTGAGTGAGATAAGTTGGAAAAATACTAATCCTTCCTGTGAGTTTACTTGTATGTGCAGCTCTTGCTCTTTTTTTTTAATGTGAAACACAATGCTTTCTTAAGAAGGAAGCTGGTTTAATGTTAGTCATGAATCACAATTACTTTTATCTCAATTCCTAAGTAGGATCAAAACATCAGCAGTTGACTTTGCAAAGAATCAGATTGTCAGTGATTCAAGTAAATGGATGTTTTTTTGCTTGTGCCCTTGACCCTACGATTGTGGATAGTTAGTGACATCCTTCCAGGATGGGCACAAATGTTTCTTACACTATATTAGTCTCTGTTATTAATGTTAATATGGCCACTTATATGTTAATTATTCTTTGAGAAATTATGAGAGTTTGCCTTCCCTGATTAAAAAATAATTTTTGTTTTCCTTCTATTTTAGCAGCATGCTACAAAAAGCTATACTGGTTGTTAAACAGTTTTAGTATATCAACTGCATTTCCATAGTCCTAACCTGTGTTCACGAATTTCGTTCCAGCCCAGATGGAAAGTTCCTTGTATTTTTATCTGCGAGAAGTTCTGTAGATTCTGGAGTCCACCTTGCAACAAATTCACTTCATAGAATTGATTGGCCAACTGATGGGAAATTTTGCCAATCTGTAAAAATTTATGATATTGTAAGTTCTTCATATGTTACCTTTTAAATTTAAATATGATTGGTTTGATTGCATTGAGCTTTCTCATTTTATACAGCCTTTGAGATTTCAGTTGGTTCACAAATGTATTCAGTATATTAGCTGAGGAACATGAATGTTCCCCAAACTTGTAGCTATCATATTCAATAAACTTATCAGTTGTGCATTATTTAGTGTTCAATTTGTCAGATTGTTCATTACGGTCTTAAGCATCTTGATCTTTAAGTAACATTTTAAAAGGTAGCCTTTTAATTTACCTGTAAAGACGATCAGCTCTTCAGGCTATGTGTGATTTACTTACATTTTCTCTTTTTTAATTAATAAATTAATAAAGTAAATGACATTTTATTTCTATAATTACTTTTTAAGATTTAAGATATTACAATAGAAACCTTCTGAAACAGTTCGTCTTTGTAATTTCTTTGCTTTGTAATTTCTTTGCAATAGTTCCTGGAAGCTTGAGATTATCAAAGAGTGCATACCTCTGACCGTAAGTTCCTTTTTTTAATAATCAATTGTGAAGATTCCAGTTGTGATGTGTGCTGAGGATGATTGCTTTCCTGGGCTTTACTGTGCGACTATCCATAGTAACCCATGGCTTTCTGATGGGTGCACTATGATCTTATCATCCATCTGGCACAGCAGTCAAGTTTTACTCTCTGTGAATGTGTTGAGGTAACTATAATGGTAGGGATGCATCTTTGTTCCATTTATGCGAGGTTTATTTACTCATACTTTCATTATATTTTAGTAGGACAATATTACGTATCAGTCCAGCAGACTCAAATTTCTCATGGAATCTTCTTATGCTGGATCAGAACAATATAGTTGCTGGTAACAACAATGCTAAGTTTCTTAATCTGGCCACCTGAAGAAGAGAAACACATAACATCCTTTTAACTTGTTTCATTTTTTGCAGTTTCCAGTAGTCCGGTAGATGTTCCCCAAATCAAGTATGGAATGTTCATCGAGAAGGCAACTGAAAGTGTTGCATGGAGTTGGTCAACTATATCAAGTCCCATATGTAGATGTTCCGACGAGGTTTCTTTTGTTTGCTTTAGGAATACCAATATGTTCTGACAAGGTTTCTTTTAATGTTTAGAAACGAATTATTGATGTTTGGCTTTAGGTTGTATCTTTGCTGTCATCTCTCCAGTTCAGTATAATAAAGATCCCAGTCAAGGATGCTATTGATAGCCTAACAAAAGGTATTTAAGTTACCTTAGTTTCTGACAGTTGGATATTTAATGCAAGTGGAATGAGTTGATGAGATTTTATATTTCTCTTAATTAATGTGAACTGCTTCTAAAAAATGGATAGGTAATCAACTGATGACATATAAAATTTAAATTATTTATGTGGCAAATTAATACGCATGTATTGTTCTATTTACTTAGATGGAGCTTACTCAAATTTTGGCCTTAGTAATTGTCTTTCATACATGGCTAATTTAATTTCAATTTCGATTTCAGGAGCTCGTAAACCTTATGAAGCTATCTTTGTGTCATTAAAAACCAAGAAAAATGATGTATGTGATCCATTAATTGTGATCCTTCATGGTGGTCCACATGATGTCTCATTGTCAACCTTTTCAAAGTCTTTGGCTTTTCTATCTTCTGTTGGATTCAGCTTACTGATTGTAAATTACAGGTAAGCAATATGCCCTTAAACTTTAAGTATCAATGAGTGCCCGAAAAGTTTAATGTGTTCTTTCAATGTCATGTTGGTTGCAGTCAAACTGTATGATCGAGAGATATGGATTCTTGCTCTCATAGTGCCAGGGATTTTTATTGAACACCGGTACTAATGAATTCAGAGCTATACTCTGATATAAAATGGCCTTACTGACCTCACTAGTGTAAATTGCAGGTTAGGTTTGGTAAGAACCTAGAACATGTTAGAATCCCTGAAAAACTAGTGAGTGAAAAATGAGATAAGAGATAAAAAACATGACTCTAAGCAATACATGTGCACATATGCTCTACTTTTCAGCATATAAAAAAGAATATTAATCAACTTCTATAAGTGTAAATACTTAGTTATTTTCCCATCCATTGAAGTCAGATTAATCCTGGCCACAGAATGTGGAAAAAAATATGGAAACCTGTCTATTCATGCCGTAGGTGGACGTAAGATTTCAAAGTGAATGGGGCTCTGGCATTTCTAGAGAAAGCGTGTAAAAGGTCCATATTGATTTGCTAGAGGCTGAAGAAAGGTTCAGGGGTAGTTAATTTTCAATGTTTGCATTGCTTGAATTTTTCTGGCTGCAAAAAAAAAAAAGTAAAATAAAGTCACCTTTTTAGTCTATTGGGCTATGATGTGCCTCGTTAGGGACTTTAATTGTTTAAAATATCACTATATTTAATTGTTGACAATTTATTATATGTTGCTTCTTATCAGTCAAGAACACATCTTAAGGCTTTCTATTTTTTCTTCAATAGAGCAAAGAAATTTAAGCTCATATCCATGTTAACCTTTCAAAAGTTCACCCACTTTGTGAGACATCTCAGAAAGAGATTCCATGATACAATGTAATATGTGAGGAAAAATAAAAATGACTTGTCTTTTAGAAGATGAATTTTTTGTGGAATGTTTCATGTTTGGTTAATTTTCATAAGGAAGAGCAGTTACCTCCTTTGCACAGTTCTCAGCTTGTTTAAAAAGTTGAGCTGCCTGACTAACTTTTCTTTGGCAGAAGTACATCAACACGTCATCTAAATTTTAATTATATGGTTTATGAGTTTGTGGCATTAACATTTTCTTTCAGAAATGAATGCTATCGCTCATGGCTTCAAGAAAAACCAAATATACTCATGGCATAAAGAACTTTTGGAGATGAAAAAATTTGATGAAGAAATGTCTATTACCAGTCTTTTGGCAGGCTTCTTACATGATATTATTTCTCAGAGGTTCATTAGGATTTGGTGAGGAAGCATTACAATCTCTGCCGGGCAAAGTTGGGTCTCAGGTGATTACTTATCTATTTCTAGTTATTTAAATTGGCAATATTATCTGAACGTACCTTTACCTTGTACGTTGGTTTCATAATCATACGAGACTCTTTCTGGTGGCTGTCTCATCATCATCATCGTCGTCGTCATTGTTGTCGTCATCATTGTCGTCATGATTATTATTATTATTATTTTGCTTTTCATCTGCAGGATGTCAATGATGTTCTCTCTGCTATAGATCATGTCATCAACTTGGGTCTTGCTAGTCCATCTAAGATTACAGTGACGGGTATTTCACATGGTGGCTTTCTGACAACCCACTTGATTGGCCAGGTGCAATAACTCTAACCTACTGTGACAAAGGACATATCTATATTTCTGTGTAACTGTTTTTCTATGCCAATAAATAGTAATGTGTAAAGCTTTGATTCCTTTGTCACTCGTCTCTTCAGTCTTCACCAATATTTATATTCTCTCAGTTATAATAATATGCTTCTAGGGGTTTTGAACCAACAAGTTATTTACTTCTGCAATTGGGTTAGGTTGATTTGTGTTCGTTAATCTATTAAGTTGCATAAACATTAGAAACTAGTTGTCATTTGCTTTGCACGCTCTATATGATGAAGTCAATGGAACCTGATCCCTTTTGCTCCGCCGGCTTTTAATTGAAACTAAGTTTCAAGCATAAGGTATGGTGCCTGTCTCTCGCACTTGCAAGTCTAAAAGACTTGAATATGTGGTTGGCTATTAGGATTTATTATAAAAACTATTCATGGACCTTTACTTGAGTTTAAGCTTTTGAAATGAAGAGGTCATAGTTGACAGAAATTTTAGAATATCACTTCAAGGGAAGCTTTTTCAAGTGAAAGACTAAGGCTCTTTCAACTTTTTGTGTAGTGTGGATGATGGCTTTTGTTGATCTTATATATATATGTATGTGAGTGCGTGCCCACACACGTGCGTGTGTGCCTCTTGAATTGTTTCAGGCACCAGAGAAGTTTGTTGCTGCCGTAGCTATCAATCCTGTTTGTAACTTTGCGTTGATGGTTGGTACGACTGATATCCCTGATTGGTGCTATGTTGAGGCCCAGGGAACCATTGCAAGAAATAATTTTAGTAAAGCACTTTCAGCAGAAGATTTGACTCTCTTTTATAGCAAGTCTCCTATTTCACACCTCTCAAAGGTCTTAATATCTCAAATTATGCTCTTGATTCAATTGCTCTCAAAAGAAAGCTAAATTCATTAGTGTCATATCCAACCTTTTGAGAAAAACTACATGGACTGTTTTGTGGAGAAAACTCCTATTTTCATTTCTGGCACACAAGTAGACTTTCAATTTTGTTTTTCACACATCGGTTCTTTCAATCTAGTTCCTCAATCATTATAAAACTTGAAATTGATATGTCGCGCTGTATGAGAGTCATCATTTTGATGCAACCAGTCAGATTGAGGCAAGAACTATAGACTTTGATAAGAGCTAATAATATTGTGGGGAACTTATCATGAAATGTCCTACTGCATGCAGTAGTGGATTTCTGGCACCATAGCTTGATTTGTGATCATTTCTGCAGGTGAAAACACCAACACTTTTCCTACTTGGAGCTCAAGATCTCCGTGTTCCAATTCCTGATGGATTGCAAGTAAGTTACATAAGAGCTTTAACAATAATGGACTTGTGATTTTGATGTAACTGCAATGCTTGGCTTAACGGAATATCGGATTTGCAAAAAGTTCCTTTATGGTGCTAAAGTTTAATGTTTTTCTTTTAATCCCAAACTAGACATGTTTCTTTGTGGATTGCATAGAATCTACGGTGAGTTGTATTGTTTATAACTTATGAATAGTGTGACTTGATAAATTTTTTATTATATTTTGATCATTGATAATTTAGGAGCTGTTTTCAAAGCTCATGTGCCGATTTGTGACTAGGCCTTAGTTTAAAAAGGTAAAATGTAGTTTTCACTTATCAATAAAGAATGGACGATAGTGAATGATTTTTAAGTTCTCTTAATTTAGGATATTTTAGTTGAAAATTTTTCCCTGATCAATTGAAAGAAAAATTACCACAGAACCAGTTCCTTCTCTCTTCTTTTTCCTTCCTTTTAAGTTACAAGTACTTAAAACTTCTAATGTTCAATTGTGCAGTATGCAAGGGCTTTAAAGGAGAAAGGAGTTGAGGTTAAAATCATTATGTTTCCCAATGATGTTCATGCACTTGAAAGGTAGATAAATCCAACTTAAACCTCTTGTCATCCCTATTGCATAGAGTCATAATCATAATTTATTAATCATTTAAGTGGAAATCAAAATCATATCTGATATATTATAAAAAATTCACTTGACAGATTTCGATTAGTCAAATTAATAATCAATATTATGAAAAACCATATCTGATGTTTTAGCTTCTGTTTGCTTGCAGACCACAATCCGAGTTCGAATGCTTCCTTAACATTGGGGTGTGGTTCAAGAAGTTTTGCAAATGAAAAGGTTTTGAGTATATTCAAGTTTGGCAGAGGCTTTTCACATGCCTGTGTTGTTATCTTGATTCTTGATCTGAAATTGTTATTTTAAAGAGTAAGATAATGATCGAATCGTTCCTTCAAATGGAAGTAGCCAGCTGTTGCACATATAATTAATAAAGCCATGGCACAATATTTCGGTGCATAATAGAGCCATTAAACATTATAGCCGTTGATCAAATGGAAGTAGGATGTGTCCAAGAAAAGTATTATAACTTATCAATTCTCACATAATAATATTTTTTTTAGTAATTAGTTAACAAAGTTACAAAATTAGTTATCAAAAGTTCTTTGATTAAGTAATTCTAACATTTTATTCTCGATAGATAATAATAAAGTTAATCCATTCATTTTATCTTGTAACACAGGTGATTTGAGATAAGATTTAAACAATTTTAATTCTAAAAACTTGATTTTGCAATAATGACCGTTATATATATTCTCAATAATATCATAAAAGTAATGCATTTGTTGGGATAAAAGTATGGGTGTTCAATGGGTCCGGAGGCTCAGAGTGACCTGGTCATTTCGGACCGGGTCGGGTCGGGCCATAAAGAAAAATTTGTAACCTAGAACAAAATCGGGCCAAACAAAGGACCGGGCCGGGCCGGGCTGCGGGCTAGTCACATGCCCGTCCCGGCCCGGATATATATATATATATTTTTTCAATTTTCTTATTTTCTTTTATTTATTAAAAATATTGAATAATTTATATAATTGTTTTTTCTTCATATGCATCATGTAATAAATTAATTTTATAATTATAATAAATACATTTTATTATTCCAATTTTTAATTTTATTTCAAATTTTAAATTTATTTCATAACTTAATATTATATAAAATAAATAATGTATAATTGTTGAGTATTTATAATTTTGATAAATGCTACTTTTTAACTTAATATTATTTCCTATAAGAATATATTTTAAATGAAACTAGTTATATTTTTATTAAAAAATTAAATTAACTTATTTATTTTTTTATTATTTTTTATACCGGGCTGGGTTTGGCCCGGCCTGGTATTGACTCGGTCCTGACCTGGTGAAGGACCAAGCCATATCGGGCCGGGCCGCAGGCCCATTTTCTCAGCCCGGGGGGTGTTCCGGGCCGGACACCAGGTCGAGGTGATGCCCGGCCTGTGAACACCCCTAGATAAAAGTCAAACGCAAATAAAGACAAATAATTGTCACATTACATTTTGGGAAGGGAAATTAATTAAATTGTAAATAAAAACAGTTTTCTCTTCTCTTACTCTTTAATCTTTATATGTTTACTATAATAAATAATATAGAAATTGGACTTGAGCCCTATTTGTAATAAAAAAAATTATAGAAATTATTAAGTTATATTCCTAAATAAAAGCAATCCCCTGCTTTTTTTTTATAATTATTATAATAAATAATGTAGAAGTACTTATGTTAATTGGACTTTTTATATTTGCTTCAACCACTCCCATGGCCTTGAATGGATAGGAAAGATTAACTTCAAATAACAATAAAATATTTTTTTTGTGTATTACGTGAAGAGTATGGTTATTTCTGGTTTATGGATAGTAAATTTACTTAAAGTTTTATATTTTGAATAAAAATAGATTATGAAAATAGCTTAAGTTAATTCTCGCGATACATTTTTTTGGATTGTTAGTTACTTTTTGTATGGTAGGTTTGGAAATAATAAAATGTTAGTTTTATATACGGTCTCATGTATGTATCTATCTCTTATCTTTTTCTCTCATTCTTTCTATCTAATTCTTTCTTTTGTAACAGAGGTATTAGAGCAACATTCTTGGACTGTGTGAAAATTAGTCTGAGAGATTCATCTTTTAATAATAGGGCCTGAGAAGGCGAAGGTTTTCATGTAAAAAGTACAATTTTTTATTGATGAACCTCCACAAATTGTAGTTAAATTTCATTTTCTAAAGCAAAAAAATTTGTAAGAACAAATTTTGTCTCAAAAGTGTTTTCATAGTATTTACATGAACAAAATTTTTCTAATTTTAACTGCATTATCATTTTTTTAATTATTTGATATTTGTTTTTCTAATTACTCACTTGGAAATGCATCCTTTTTTTGTATCATCTTTAATTATATCTAGCCAAGGCCACAATGGTGATCCAGGTAGAACCAAAAAGGAGGTTGAGCAATTAGCTGCTTGAGTTGGTGTTCTTTCAAATCTAGTTAGGTACGTTTTCGTAAATTGCAAGGTTATGAAAACCTAGATCCGACTGGCCGATGCTTAGTTCGATATAAAAATGAAACAAACTGGGTTGATAGAAAATCAGTCGAACATCGATGACATAAGAAGAAATATTCTACACAAAGCCATCTACCAACCAACAATTGTCATGCTGAGCTAATTTTTCGACCATAAAAAATTGCTGAACATGAATTACACATCATAGTGAAATTAACATAATAGAAAACTTATATCTAGACTACAATTTATTTGTTTTGTTCTAAAGTGCAATGACTAAGAAAATATGCCCTAGTCCACTGATAATACAGAAAAAGCCAACCCCATGGGTATAACATTAGTTCTACGCATTATTGTTGGAATCAGACTGAACTGGTCAGTTCGACTGATTGGACCGGGAATCGGTGCCTAATCCAGTTCTGTTAAGTTACATGAATGATACTATTCATAACTGGTGAGAATCGGTCAAGAATCGGTGAAATCGGCCTTAAACCGGTTCTATATTATTTTTTTTCAAATTTTTTTAAAATATTTTTTTTTGTTCTTAAGATAAAATAACATTATTTCTAGTACAAAATATTTTTTTATGTATTATAATATTATTTAAGTATTATTATGATATATAACTACTAAAATTATATATTTACTTAATAAATAATATAATAATAGATTATTAATTTATTATTTTGAACTCAAAATATGATTATAGATAAATATTAACTTATTTAAATTTAAATATTAAGTTATGAAACCTATTAATAATTTGTTTGTGGTGAGTAATAGATTAATAATTCAATATTATTTAGTTTGAAACTTTAATTAAATTACAAAATTTGTTTAAACTTATATTATTTGTTTTAAATATATTATCTTAATTACTACCGGTCTGATCTTAGTTGAACCATTGAATCTTGAACCAGTGTCTTATCCGATTCAATATATGGTCTAGTTCTGACAACATTGGTTTTACATTTGGTATAATAGAAAGCTTTTTGATGGAATTGGATTAGGAATGAGAATAGAATTGATTTTTAAAAATATGATTGATACAACGTGAAATTATTACATAACTTTTAATTTTAATATATGTATTATAATATAAAAAGATGAAAATACTCTTAATAAAAAAAAAATCCCTATCCACATCAATATGAAAGGCATTGGTGACCACCAAGCCCGTCTGCGGCCACCGAAACAAGCGCATCAATCCAGCCATTAGTTTCTGGAAACGGAATAGTCATTCTCTAAAACACACCAACTTCCTTTGCTCTACTATGCAAAAGCGTTACTCTGTTCACTCATATTAGAAAAGATTAGAAAGAGCGAGTAACAGATATCCATCGCAGTTCTTAATTTATACTGAGGTTGCTGCTGCAATATGTCGTGGTCGTGATCTCGCGAAGATAAAAAATATCGTGATTGCCATCAATGGCCACAAAGCCAGATCTCACGAAGATTAAAAATGGCGAAGTGTGTAGGTCATGGTGTAAAAAATCTCGCAGATCTCGCCATAGGTCGCGAAGATCTCGCTGACGTCGAAGACCCAGATCTTATCTTTACATAGATCTCATCGCTACTGGCCTGTCGTCGTCTTTAGAGTCCGTCGCACGTCACCGTAACGCCACAGACACCATGGAAGAGGTGGAGGAGAAGAAGGGGTGGCGGAGGTGCGGCAAGGGGGCAGGGTGCAATGAACAGAAGTAAGGGTAGAGAGGCTTCAAAAATTGGATTTTAGAGAATTAATCCAATTCCATCATAATTGTGATAGAATTAGATTCAGGCTGTTTTGCTAGAACCACACTTGGGAATCATAATTCTTGGCTAACAAACACACTTGCATTAGGATTCCTTTTCCATTTCTGTTTCTGTCTTCTCAATTCCTTCATACCAAATGCAATGTAAAGGATAACTCTGTCAACCATTTTAGCAACTTTAACCATTGTGTTAATCCATCCTATTATTTGCAAGAGGCATAAACCCACTCCCAAGCAAGCCCTCTCCCTTTTCGAAAATACATAGAATAGAAACCATAAACTATATAAAGTGACCTTTGGCAATAGGTAGCAATTCGGCCAAAAGAAAAAATTAGAAGGATTGCCTTTTGAAATGGGGTTACAAGATAAATCGTTGATGCAATTGTAGGGAGATATATCATCTATAGTTTCACAAACCGATCTAAGAAATGGGGTTACATCACAATGTAAACAAACTTGACAATCTCCAATGCTCCATGACCGATTACACAATCAAGACTATAGTTTAATCCACAAAACTATCACAGGAGAATAGACCATATCTGGAAAAAAATGATTTTCGAATCTTTAAAAAAAATTAACGAGCAAGGAGAAACCTAAGACGGTGGTAACACCGGTGCTTGCTTAGTAGACGGTGGTGACGATGGAGGTTGCTCAACAGTCGGCAGTGACTCTGTGATGTCTAAGATGCTAGTTGGAGCAAGTGATGAAATGAGAAGCGTTGAAGGAAGAATAAAACAAGACTTGCGAGAGTGAAACGAGACTGAAAAAAAAAAAAAAAAAGAATTCATCTTGAGGGCATTTCAGTCACAATAAAAAAAAATTACATTTTTGGACCAACACCCACAAATTAATTATAAAGTAAAATTTTTTACTACTTCATTTTTTAATTTTGTAATTCAGTCCTTCAATTTTTATCATTATTTTTTAGTTAATTTTTTTTTATAATTAATCTTACATGTTAATCTCAAATGTGATTTCCTAAAAAAAAAAAAAAATTGCCCTCCTATCCAAAATTTCTCACTTTTGAAGGGCGGGTAGAAGGGGGAGAGAGGGGCACCATTTCGGTGCGTGGAGAAAATTCACGCACCGCGTGTGTGTGCCAGGTGGCTCAATATGAGCCACATCTTTTCTTTTTTTTTTATTTATATTATCATATTAATATAATAAATTATCATGTTTTTTTTTAAATTGTGATTTTTGGTATGATATATTCATACTTCTATAATTTCAAAAATTTTAATTTAAACTTAAAATGTTATAACTGAGACAAAAAATATTTAATAAAAATTTAAAAAATTTTATGTAAATTCAAAATTTTCAAATCTAAAATTTTGAACATGAAATAAAATTTTTGGAATTTTTATTAGACATTTTTAAATTGTAGTTAAAAATTTTTTAAATCCAACTTAAAATTTTTCAGGACATGAAAACATAAATATTTTCTCTGGCTACGATGAAATTTCAATTTTTCATTTTTTTATATATATTTTTATCATATTTTTGGATGAATATATTTTTCATCACATGAACTTTATTTAACATTCCACAATGATACTTCTTAATATCTACAATAAAGTTTATTTACAACCTTATATAGTCTACTCAATTTATGTTTGGCTGAATATATTTTTGTGCAATGTTAAATAAAGTTCATGTGATAAAAAATATATTCATCCAAAAATGTGATAAAAAATATATTCATCCAAAAATGTGATGAAAAATATATAAAAAAATAAAAAATTGAAATTTCATCGTAGCAAGAGAAAATATTTATGTTTTTATGTCCTGAAAAATTTTAAGTTGGATTAAAAAATTTTTAACTACAATTTAAAAATGTCCAATAAAAATTCTAAAAATTTCATTTCATGTTTAAAATTTTAAATTTGAAAATTTTGAATTTACATAAAATTTTTAAATTTTTATTAAATATTTTTATGTCTCAGTTATAACATTTTAAGTTCAAATTAAAATTTTTGAGATGATAAAAATATGAATATATCACACTTGAAATCACAATTTTTTAAAAAAAAAAGTGATAATTCATTACATTATCATAAATAAAAAAAATATGTGGCCCATATTAGGCTACCTAGCACACACGCACGCGGTGCATGGATTTTCTCCCGGCACCGAAACCAAACATAGGCTAGGGGAAAAATGAACAAAATAAGTAGTAACGGATTGCATTTGATTTGAGCACCCTACCTGTGGTCTGTGGAGCTTCATTTGCCAAAGAAGCTGACAGGGTGGTCGATGCCGGTGGAGGAGCTCGAAGTGAAGAAAAATCTGAGTTGCCTTTGTCAGTAAAGAATACAGGGAGGAGAAGATGATACTTGAAAATGTTCATTTTTCCCATTCAATGAATGACCTGCCTATAGCACGTTTCCAAGGCAATATAGACATTGTTTTCCTGTTCCAACACCCACCGTACCCATCAATCACAATTTTATATTGTTTTGTTAATATTTTTAATTTATATTGTTTTCTTAATATTTCTAACGCACGTTTGTTTTTTATTTTTTTAACTAATAACACATACTTAGTTAATATTTTTAAATTTTGAAATATTTATTAAAAATACAATTTATATAAATTATATTTATTTTCTCTATTTTTAACTTTAACTTTTTTAATTTTATTATTATTGATTGAATATCTAAATATGCAATGTCTTTTAATGATATTATTTATACCCTTTTTTCATTAATTTTATTATATTACTTTTTTTAATTATTTAGAATTTTTCTTATTTTTATTTAACATAATTAATATAAAATTTAAAATATGTTAATTTAATAATAATTGGTCTAATTACGGTTTAATACTGATCAAACTATTGAACCGTAAACTAGTGACTAGTTTGGCTTAATGATCGATTTGATTTTCTAAACATTGGTAAATTGCATAAATGTAATTGTATTGTGACCTTTTTCGTAGCTATATTGATTAATTTTTCCAGTACAAGTAATATATATCTTTTGAAGATAATAAAGTTAAAATTGCAACATACTAGTTTTGCATCACCTCTAGCCAGTAGTAGAACTTACTATGCTATTCCAGCTCCTAAGTTTCTTCAAGCACATGCATAATAGCAAATTGATCGTAGTTCAAGCTTGAAAAAGCAAAAAAAAAACACAAAAGAAAAGGCTAAATAATAAATCCCAACTTGATTCTTAAAAAGATTTCTCAATATTTTAATCGTATTACCTAATATTTGATATGCACCAAGTGATAGAATAACAAAAATGATAGGCTTTGAAAGTTAGTTTGTGATGAACACAAATTTCAAAGAGGAAACGATGCTTGGATTGGTATTCATAAGGAAATAAAATATAGTTCGTAGTGGTTTAGCTTATGCTCTTTATTGACCTTACAACTGTAAAAAGATAATGATAAAAAATTAATGGCAAGGAAAAGAGAATTTGTCAAAATGGTCAGAAGGAGCAAAGAGAATTCAGGTCCAGAAAGAGGTCATTCATCCACACCCCCTCCCTCATTTGGCTGATTCCTTTTAATCATATCCTCTCCATCTAGCACCTTCCATGTGGGTCTCCTAGTGCATGTAATGCGACGTAATTCTTTGAGGGGTTGAGGTGCTGAAGTATACTCCTCTTCGGCTCCTATGTTGGCTTTCCTTATGATGTGTCCGGGGTCCCTACTAATCTCCACCATGTCATGTGTAACATTCCTCTCCCCATAAGAACAGACCTTGTCCCTAAGGTCAAATGTGGGGTACTATTGCTAAATCATTTCTAGTGGCTCCCATGAAGGAGGAGTAGCTTGTCCCCAATCAATTAGCAATTGCGTGTTACTATATGTTCTGTTTCCTTTCTTTCGAATAGCTAAGACTCTTTTGGGGTTGAGAATGGGTCCTTTTGGTTCTGTCAACAATGGTAGAGGTAAATAAGGCTATGAAGTATCCCCATAATATCGCTTCAGGAGAGAAACATGAAACACTAAATGTATACGAGCTTCGGGGGTAGTTCTGACTTATAAGTGACAGAGCTAATTCTTTCAAGTACTAGAAAAGGACCAAAATAGCACACTCCTAGTTTGTGGTGTCATTGTAGACATAGAGAATGTTGCCAATAGGGTTATAACTTGACTAAAACAAGATCACCAACCTAAAAAGTGACGTCAATACGTTGTTTATCGGTGTATTTCTTCATTCGATTCTAAGCTTTCAGGGTCAATTTTAGTTGATCTAGTAATAGGTCTCTCTCCTGTAATTGTTCTTGAAGGTTGGAGGGTGTGGAATTATCCCATGATGCTCGCATGATCGACGACGGATCCTTGCCGTACATCACCTTGAACGGAGTGGTGCCTAATGAAGACTGAAATGAAATGTTATACCAGAGCTCCGCCCAAGTGTTATACCAGACATCGGAGGTACATTTCCAAGCACTTATTTAATGCCTTCATTTGACCGTTTGTTTGTGGGTGATAAGCAGAGCTAAATTGTAGTTCTGTTCCTTGCAGTCGTGAGAGATGCCGCCAAAATGCACTGGTAAAAGTGGGATCCTTGTCTGAAATGATAGTCCTTGCTATGCCATGTAATTTGACAATATGATTAAGGAAAGCTTCTGCCACTTGCTTACTTCTGAAATCTATTCTCATGGGAATGAAATGGCCAAATTTGGGAAGCCGGTCTACAACTACTAATATGACTGAAAATCCTCTAACCAAAGGTAAAGCTATGATAAAATCTATGGCTATGTCTTCCCAAATTTGACTTGGGATAGGAAGTGGACTTAACAATCCAGTCGGATGTAATTGCAACATCTTAGCTTGTTGGCACACATTGCATTTTTTGACAAACTCTCGCATATCTTTGCGTAACGTTAGCCAGAAAAAGACAGCAACTATGCTGTAAAAGGTGCGTAAAGACCCTGAATGCCCTCTAACAATCAAAGACTGAAATTCTTGTAGTATATTCTGTTTTAGAGAGTTGTATTCTATGGGTATAACTATTCTCCGTTGCTAATAGATGATCCCATCATGAACTCGGTAGTACGACATTGCATCTGGTTGGTTCTGTATATTCATCACCAGTTGTTAATTTCATCCGATTGTCATAAATGGTCCCAGACATTTTGCAAGAATAAGTCAACATAGCAACTCATTGCCATATAACAGTTCCGGGATAACGCATCAGCAGCTAAGTTCGATTTTCTTGGCATATACTCCACTTGAAAGCGATATCCAATAAGCTTAGGCAAGCATGCTTCCTGTTTTGGAGTTTGGATTACCTATTCATTCAGATGCTTTAAACTGGCATGATCTATGCGAATGATGAAGAAGTGACCGTATAGGTAATGACAAAATTTTGCTATAGATTCCATGATTGCATATAACTCTCGTGCATAAACAAATTTGGCTTGCATCGCTAGAGAAATCTTCTTGGAGAAGTACATAATTGGGTGATCCGATTGGCTTAGAACAACTCCAACACCCGACCCAGAAGCAGCCATCTCTAAAATAAAGGGTTGGGTAAAGTCCGGTAAGGCTAAAATGGGTGCCTGAACCAAAATGAATTTCAGCTCCTCAAAAGCGAGTTGGGCTTCTTGTGTCCATTTAAACCCATCTTTTTGCAACAACTTCGTTAATGGGCTTGCAATCTAGGCATAAGACTTGACAAATCACCGGTAGTATCCAGCCAGCCCAAGAAACCCTTTAAGCTGACTCATATTTTTGGGTGGGATCCATTCTTGAATCGCACACACCTTACTTGAGTACATCTCAACACCATTACCGGAAACAATGTGGCCAAGGTATTCGATCTTCCATTGCCCAAAAGAACATTTAGATAGTTTTGCATATAACATATTATGTACCAATTTCTCCAAGACACAAGTAATATGTTGCAAATGCAATTGCTAGTTAGCACTATATATTAATATATCGTCAAAGAAAATCAACACCCCATCCCTCATTTGGCTGATTCCTTTTAATATCCTCTCCATCTAGCACCTTCCAAGTAGGTCTCCTAGTGAGTGTACTACAACACAATTCTTTGAGGGGTTGAGGTGTTGTAGTATACTCCTCTTTGGCTCATATGCTAACTTTCCTTATGACGTGTCTGAGGTCCCCACTAAGTGTCATGTGTAATATAGTCAAATTCATTGACTTGTTAGTAATCGTTTTTAGCTTGTGTTTATAAAAAGTAAGGGGAGGACTTTGTATGATTGGTTTGGAAATAATGAGATGGTATATATTTTTATTATCTCTTTCTTCAAACTCTCTCATTTACATATTTATCTCTTAAATTTTTTGTTGTTCTTTCTTTTCTAATTCTCTTTTATAATGGTGGTATCAGAGCAATATTGTTGAACTGTGGAAAAATGGTATTAGAGCTTGTTCATCTTTGACTTGCTCATGCATAAAACAGTGCCCTACATATATCTCTAAAAAATGAAAAGTCCAATTTGCCAAATTGTACAATATAGGCAAGTCTTCCTGGTTTGGATCAACCTTACCATGAGTTACAATGTGTGCATATATCTTTTCTCCATGAAAATTAAATATTAAGGAGCCCTAGTTCCATGCAAGTTACATAGGAGACACCGAGATATCTTTTCTCTAACCATTTTAATTGCTACTAGTAGTTTAATAATTAATTATTGTTGCTTTGACTGTTCTAATTCTAACATTTTCATAGGTGAGAAGTTTGATGAAGTAAAAATTGTGTTTGTTGCTCTAAAGTTTGTAGTGCACCGGAGGGGATCCAGTTCTAGGCACAAGAAGGGATCCTTATAATTCAACAATATTCAATTACATCTTCCATACCCAAGCTAATTAAAAACCACATCACGTTTAAAATCACATTACAATCAAACTCAATATTAATGTTTAGAGGGAAATATCTCTCTACATTAACAATACACTATTTTTGAATAGAAATTTGAATTCAAAATTTCTTAATACAAAAAATCCCATCACATTTTAGACGATATTATAATTAAAATGATATTTGAATTCTTGGAAGGAAAATAACCACCATTGAACAAAACCAAACTGATAATAGTGATTAGCCTAGGGAAAACACAAAATCAACACTAATAAGGGCTAATTTTGATCCAAAGCTAGTTGCATCCTGTTTATATATATATTGATTGGTTTGATTTTATTTGCCAAGGTAAAAATAATTATTGGCATAAATTTTGGCTCAAAGGAGTTTCTGAAATTTTTTTGACGAATTAAATTTTCCAGACCATCCAATCGATAATATGCTTATGTATGTTTAGGTGAATTTTTTAATCATTAGATTAATAATCAATTTTAATACAAAAAATAAAATTTTCAGTAAAATTATTTTTTATAAATCATAAATAACCTTGTTTTTCATGTAATAAGCCTAAAAAATTTCATTGTCCATTTGAAGTTAATCTCACATATCCATTCATGATTGTATGAACCTTTACGTAATTGAGGTAATTGCCCAAGACTTCCAAATTAGTATAAGTATTTTTTATTATAATAAATATATAAAAAAATAAAAGCTATTTATATGGAAATTATTAAGTTAAAGGCCATTTTAAAATATAATTTATATTTTCGAATAAAAATATATAAATTATTAAGTCATAAATACAAGCAATCTCCTCCTCTCTTACTCTTTATATATATTTATTATAATTATAATAAATAATATAGAAATAATTATATCAATTTAGAAGCCTTAGATGCTTGCTTCAATTGTCTAAATGCCCTCATGGCCATGAATTTGTAGAATAACTTTAAATGGATAATGGAAATTTTTTATTTATATTACTTGAAAAATAAGATTATTTATAACTTATAAATAGTACTCCCTACTATTAAGTAAAAACCTTTATTTTAGTATTTTCACATAAATCAAAGAAATTATTAAATAATCTAGAATATTATAAAATTTAATAATATTTTATTAAAATATTTTTAATTTAAATATTCTCTTAAATTATATATTCGATATATTAATAAAAGATAAATAATAAAATAAGTAACTAATATTTTATTAAAACTAGATTTTTTTCTCCCACATGAGATATGTAAATGTTGGAAAACATTTTATTTAGTTCTAAAATATATTAAATAAAAAAATTTCATTATTAATTTTTTTATCCTAAAAAAATTGATACTCAAATAATATTAATTAAAATTAATATAAATTTTAGAATTAAAAAGAATTGAATTTATTAAAAAAAGAAAAGAAAAAATGTGGTGCTTACCTAAAAAAAATTGGGAAAATACAAACCTATCACAGAGAATGAATGAGAAAAAATAGGTCTCATTTGGATAAAAAAAAAATGGAAAGGTACGAATCCCTACAGATGGAATCACGCTTATCGTACTTTTAATTATATATTAGTTTTAAAATGATAAATATGGAGAAAAATCTCAAAAATACCATTTGTTAAATTTATTATAACTTTTATATTTTGTATTAAAATAGATTATTAATGTGGGCAACGGCTGTAATAATATCTACATGGCAGGGACGATACACTTCAGCAGGAATTATTGCCTGAGCTTGCCTTTCTTCCGATTCTCTTCTCGTTTAATATCTCATCGCCTGCTTCCTTTCAAACGCATTTCTCCGCTCACGTGAGTGTCCTCTCTCTTTGTCTTCAGTTATACTGTTCACCGGGTTGACTTTTTTTGGTACTCAAGCTGCATGGTATGTCTCATGATGAATAATATTTTCAGTTTCATTTTCAATGTTGAATTGATAAATTGACTCCCATGAGAGCCTGATGTGCGTATTCCAGTAATTTGTCTTTCTGTGTCTCACTGAATGGCTTTAGTTTGTTTAGAATCTGATAATGGGTATCAGTTCCTGAAAGGGAGATTTCTGGGTTTCGGGCAACGCTAAAATCGCCGATTCATCATCGCAAGTAATAGATGGGAAAGAATAGAGTTGATTATCGGAGTCTTATTTCACTGAGCTAAATGCGCTCTGGTCCGGCCAATGAAGTATTCTAGTGTTGGCGACATGAGAAAGCAAAAGAGCATTAGAAGTATAATTTTATGCTCTTTATCGTCATCAATGATCCACACATTGCACTACTCAAGTTTAAAATCTAGCAATCGTTTTGTGCAGCACATTGAGAATAAATCTGTTATTTTGAAACAGAATTAGTAGCATAATTTTAATGAATAATCTCATTTAGTTTAATCCAAAAATATAAAAATAGTATTGTTATTTGAATAATATATTACAAAAATATTTTTTATAAGTAAAATATTTTTATTTTACCCAGGTCGCCTTGTCCTGGCTCCGCCAATGTGTGTTCTGTGTACACCTCTTATTTTAACTATCCATGCTTTTGTACGTTGTTAGTCTTCATTCATAATCTGTTCTGCGCAGCATTGCTTCTTTTATTTATGTTAATTTTCTGTGATAATTTTATTGGGATAACAAAAGGGATGTTTTCAAGTTTAACCATTCTTTTCATTACATTTTGTAGTCGTTTGTTTACTTTGAAGTGCATATTCTTACTTTGTCCTTCCTTCATGACATGAAAATTTATTGTGTATCGTCTTTTTTTCTGCGAAGGCCTAAGATGTGGATTAGTCATGATGTGTGCATAGTTTAAAAGACACGGCTTAAACTGCTATGCTTATTGATGTCAGATTTTTGGTTATGTAATTTCAGTAGAAGATTTCTGGTTGTTTTAGCAATGGATGGTCCAAAAGCTTGTCCACCCAAGGAAATGCCATTGGGTTTAGATGATACAACTGAGGAAGAATATGCTTCCCAGTCTAACTTACTTCAAGAATTCAATAGTATCTCCAACATTGACAGCGCATGGATTTTTAACCCTGATACTGGTAAGTGCACTGTTTCTGATGTCAGTCTTCTTTGCATCATTCGAGCTAGCTCCCTTATTGATTATATTATTTCTTGATACATATTTGCAACAGCATTGGCCTCTCAGGGAATGTTTTGTATTAACCAACCAAATCTTTTGGCAAACAAGAGCAAGAAGTTCATACTATCCTCTACAATACTTAAAGAAAGTGACAGCTCTGTGAAATTTGAGTGGGCTCCATTTCCCATAGAGATGTCTGGAGTATCTAAAATTGTTCCATCACCTTCTGGCTCAAAACTTCTAGTGGTTCGAAATCCTGAGAATGAAGGTCCTTCTCACTTTGAAATTTGGAGCTCATCTCACTTGGAAAAAGAATTCCATATATCCCAGTCAATGCATGGTTCAGTATATACCGATGGATGGTAAAAAATCATATGTGCTTATTTTTATTTTCAGAGATATTTGACATTATTTACTGTCAAACAAGTAGTTTTTTCCCTTAAGTTGGTCTTTGGTATTAGTTGTTTGATTTCAACTGTTACCATTTTTTCAAATGTAGAAATTAAAAGCAACAGCCTCTGCACAGCAGCAATAATTTAGGAGGTTCTTAACTTGAGTCAAAAGTTTCATGTCTTCTTCTATGATATAGGTTTGAGGGAATCTCTTGGAACTTGGATGAAACTTGTATAGCATATGTTGCTGAGGAGCCATCCCCCGCAAAGCCCACTTTCAATGATCAGGGCTACAAGAAAGGTGGTTCGACAGACAAGGATTGTGGTAGCTGGAAAGGTCAAGGGGACTGGGAGGAGGACTGGGGAGAAACATATTCAGGAAAGAGGCAACCTGCACTTTTTGTTATAAGCATCAAAAGGTTATACATCATTTATATTGATTCAAATAACAAGGGTATATTTTATATGATAAATCCTAATTGAAATAATGTTTCTACAGTGGAGAAGTACAACCTGTCAAGGGAATTGACAAGTCTCTGAGTGTTGGACAAGTTGTGTGGGCTCCATCAACTGAAGGCTCTGCACAATATTTAGTATTTGTCGGATGGTCATTTGAGATTAGAAAACTTGGTATTAAGTATTGTTACAACAGACCTTGTGCATTATATGCTGTTAGAGCCCCTCACCATGAGTCAAAAGCTAATGAAACCAAGATTCAGTGAGTCTCCTTAGTTTAAATTCCTTTTTAAAGTGAATAATTGTTGTATTGTTATGCTACTAAATTGTGAAATTATGTTGATGCAGCTCAACTGAAGATTTCCAGGCACTAAATCTAACTCGAACTATAAATAGTGCTTTCTTTCCACGGTTCAGGTAAGCTGGTAAAATCAGATGCTTTATAGAATTTTTTTACCATTAAATGTCAGGCTTTATTTCTTTGACTTGATTCTCTTTGTTTCATATTCTTGACCAAGAAGGGATTTTTCTTGGAAAATGGAACACCTTTGTACAATTTTTCTGTTGTTGTGTTTTATGGAATATACAAATCAATGACAAGATGATAAGAAAGATAACTACTGATGACAAGATAGAATAAATGTTTTTATAAAATTGGATTTTAATTTAAAGAAGTAACTTCTTATGTTTGAATTTCTTTTAAAGGACTTTATAGTCTATTGTGCCAATAAGTGGAAAATTTATATGATATATTCTAGGAGCTACTTTTCCTTAAACAAGCATAGATACCGGTTTTCACTTTTCTTCATGTAGATACTGAAAACTCATGCTGATTAAAATTTTTCTGTATTCTTTAATTTTTTAACCTTTTTCCTGAGTGAGATAAGTGGCCAAAATGTTACAATACCTTGTCAGTTTCTATTCTCACTTTACGTAGCATTTGATCCTCCTTTTGTAGAAGGTAAAGTAATTAATTATCAGTAACAATTTCATGAATTTTATCATATGCTGACAACTATACATGAATCTTATACCAGCCCAGATGGGAAGTTCCTTGTGTTTTTATCTTCAAAAAGTTCAGTGGATTCTGGAGCCCACTCTGCAACAAATTCACTCCATAGAATTGATTGGCCCACTGATGTGAAGGAATACAAATCTGCAGAAATTTATGATGTGGTGAGCTCTTCATTTGTGACCAGTGTAATCTGAATGCGATTGGTTCAATTGACATTTTTATGATATATTGCACCCCCTGAGTTTTTAATTTGCTCATACCAACATCAATCAATCAATAGAAAATATAGACTTTATAGCAAGCCACGTTCACAAGTTGTCAATAGTGCTACTCATTCCTCAAACCCCATGCAACATGAGGACCCTTCTAGTTAGTCATAAAGTTTAGGTTCTTGGCTGTTATATGCCAGCAAACTCAAACAGTTATTGAATACTCATACAAGTTGATGACTGCGGCTTGTTCTATACCCTGTTTTGGTTTTATAGGTAATAATTTCGATGATAGAATGCATCTTGAATTTAAATGAAATGATAAAGTTTCTTCTCTTTAAGGGTTGATTTTGGGTTTGCTCTGGATAAAATTCTCCACACTGGCATCATCATGTCCTTGAATTTGAATCGTAATTTAATTTTCAGATGGGACATTGCAAGTGCATCTTATATGTTATTATTTCTAGTGTTGGTTTGATAAGGCTGTTTGCAGTGGTCTCAACTCTCAAGGAATTAGTCCCTTCGGGTTCAAGGACATCCATTAAAACTGGAACTCTCAAGGAACTAAATCTTTAAGAAATGTTTCAACACCTAGACTACTTGTTGAATTGAAAAGATTTTTTCTTCTGCTTGAACATTGTTCACTGTAATAATGTACCCTTGTTTCAAAACAAAATTAAGTAGACAGGTATCGTCTGCTTGGATGTTGTTCAATGTAATAATGCCCCTTTTTCTTTGGAAAATTTGGTAAGAAATGCTACAATGTGTTGGTAGAGGATTTTTTATAGTTTTGTCAGAAGCTAAACTTAGTAGAAAATGCATTAGTTTAGACAATTATTTAGTTTTATTTTCATGAATTAAACTTAATTTAGATTCTTAGTCTCAAGTACCCAGCTGGTTTCCCATTGGAATGGTAATGGACAAATTTTTTATCTAGAAACATGGTTTATACGATTGTGAGTTGCGCTATATTAGCCCAACTCGGAATCAGTAAAGATCAAGGGCTCAAATCAGTAGTACATGTAATTAGTTCCGCCTGCCCTATGCAGTACACAGTAAGTTTTTAATTATACTTCCTCACTTTTTAATCAGTAATTGTGGTTTTCTTTCATCTATTTTGAAGATTCCTGTTGTGATGTGTGCTGAGGATGGTTGCTTCCCTGGGCTTTACTGTTTAAGTATCCTTTCTAATCCCTGGCTTTCTGATGGGTGCACTATGATAATACCATCTGTTTGGCATAGCTGTCAAGTTTTACTTTCAGTGAATGTGTTGAGGTAACTATAACCATAGAAATGCATCTTTGCTTACTTTGTGCAAATCTTCATGCAACTTTTTATGATCAACTCCATCTATTTTCATCATATGTAGTGGAGAAGTATTACGTATCACCCCTGCTGACTCAGATTTCTCATGGAGTCTTCTTACATTAGATGGAAACAATATTCTTGCTGGTAACTTCAAATGCTTTTCTTTACTTCTATTTTCATTTTTTTTTTTTACCTTTCCGATTAAAGTCGAGAAAAAGCATGTTACTTTCTTCAATTTTGTTCAACTTTCTGCAGTTTTTAGTAGTCCAGTAGATGTTCCTGAAATCAGTTACGGCACCATTATTGAGAAGGAAAATAATAGTAAAGCATGGAGTTGGTCAAATGTATCAAGTCCCATATTTAGATGCTCTGACAAGGTTTACTTAATTTCCTTTTGGAATTATATGGATTACTTTTGCAGACGGATAACATCTGATATCCTAAAAGGTGTATTATTTGAGTTTGGATACAGGTCAGATCCTTGCTGTCCTCTCTTCAGTTCAGTGTAATGAAAATCCCCGTGAAAGTTGCTCCTGATAACCTAACCAAAGGTGATTATTGACTTTGGTTATTTGGACTAGCATTAAATAGATAGAGTTCTCTTATTATGCACTTACGTTTTTTGGGTCACGACAAATAGATTGTGTAAAGAATTGTTGGCATCTTGTGATATTGATGGGATATCAGTAGTTTAGGTTGCACAAATCCCACATTTAGTAATATGGAATGCTTAATGGGGTATTTACTTGGGTTGATTTTCCCATCTCAATAGCTAGCTTTTGGGGAGGGTTCCCTATACCACTTAGATACCCGTCAATGGTATTAGAACTTGGGTGTCGACGTCTCTAGAGAGGGTTACCTACAAAGGGTTTTGACTAGTAGAGGGTTCTGACTGACATGGGAGTCGAGTGAAGTGTCACCAAGTGAAGGGTTGCAGTGTGCAGCTGTCTAGACATCGGCTCTTAAGGGGGGCCAATGGATGAGGACTTGGGTGGTATGGGATGCCTAAGTCCCACACTGAGCAACATGGGATGCTCAATGAGGTATTTAAGTGAGTTAATTCTCCCATCTTAATAACTAACTTTAGGGGAAAGGTTTCTCATCCCACTTGGGTACCCATTTGATATATTTGTCACCACAAATTGATAGAGTAATGAACTGAGGGTATCTTGTGATATAGAATGCATGCACATATTTATGCAATAGTGTAAGAAACCAAAGAAAGTATTTGTTGGGGATGTACAGTTGGTTTGGTTTATACTTAATAAGAAATATTACTCATTCTACACTCACTCCCTACCCCCCACAAATTGGTATAAAATGCATAAGATGTCAAAGTTTGTTGCATAAAAAACATTAATTAACACTAAATGTAAGAGAAGTTCTGGATGTTCTCCCAAAAAAAAAAAACTGAGAATGGGGCTGAATGAGTAAAAAAGTTATAGAGTTGAGAATATATTTTTTAAAAAAAAAAAGCTGTGCTAGTGTGATTACAATTGCAAGAGTAAACAGGTCACATGGAAAAACTTGATGGATTACTTGTTTTGTCATCAGTGAAGAAACCATTTCATGAGTTAAAGATCTTGTTCATATTGCATTCTATTATTTACAGTAAATTTAGTGGTTGGGCTGAGTACTCACGTAGCAATCTAACATGTAATCTTTTTTTTGCTTAGCATGTGAAAATACACTGAAATTTTGCTGGAGGAATACTTTTTCAAATTTGCTTTAATTTTTTACTTCAATTTCAGGTGGAGGAATACTGTTTCATATTTGCTTTAATTTTTTTACTTCAATTTCAGGTGCTAGTAAGCCTTTTGAGGCTATATTTGTGTCATCAAAAACCAAGAAAAATGATACCTGTGATCCACTAATTGCAAGCCTTCATGGGGGACCCCACTCTGCCTCACTGTCAAGTTTTTCAAAGTCATCGGCTTTCTTGTCTGCTCTTGGATATAACTTGTTGGTTGTAAATTATAGGTAAATGAAATTATCCTGGCATTCTAGCATTCATCAAGGCCAGAAATTTTAAACTCATTATCAGTTGATGTCTTTATCATAATTTTATTCTTCAATGACTTTGATCAAAGAGATGGATCCTCATTATCTCAGCGATGATAGACCTTGAGTTAGTGTCCAGGAAGTGCTGGTTAGGAGGTTAAGGGAAAAAAATTAGAATCCCTTGAAATCATAAATTATGCAGGTCTGTTAATCTGTTCTCAGGAGTTTTACTCTAATATCAAAGATAGTGCTATAGATTGATGTGGGATGCTGGGATAGACCTTGAGTTCACATGTGGGAAGTGCCAGTTAGAAGGTTAAAAAGAAAAAGGTAGAATTTCAGGGTCCCTTGAAAACAAATACATGGAATTTTTTTTTTGGCCAACAATACATGGAAATAAATGAAGAAAAGAATTAGAGTAAGAAACAAGAAGAGTTTGAATCTCTGTTTTCCTCATATTATTCATCTCAGAAGGGACCGACACAAATGTTGGGAGAAGTTGCTAGAGTCCAGTCTGTCAAATCCCAAGATAATGGGAACTGAAATGAATCAAATCCTAATCCTTTCTCTGTGAAAAGTCGGAGATAACATAATTAAAATAGAATTTCATAAAACACTGCATCACATGCATTTGCATGACTTTCCATACTCTCTCAAGGTGGGGAGTAAATGTTGATCATTCTGAGTTAACTCTTTAAACTTTAGCATTGACTTTTGTCATCATATCAAAGTTGAGTACCAGTAGAAACATAATCCAATTCAGGTATGCTTGAGTCAATCTCCTCTTTAATAAAATGGTAATCAATCTCTACATGTGTTGTCCTATCATGATAGATTGGATGTTTTGCTATTTTAGTAGTCATCATGTTGTCACGGACACTGCCTAGTCAGCATTTAAATATACCTCAATACCCTGTGGTTGCCTTCTTGAGGAATATTCCTTTTCTAAGTCATTTTTAGGGTACGAAGGATTTGGTACACCAAAGTGTTCCTAGTTCGGTTTGTTCATAAATTGACTGGTACAAGCACAAAAAGACTATTATCTAGTCGGGTATGGGACAAGTGAATCAGCCTTTGCACTAGTCTCTAAGAAGGATCTTCCTGTTTAAGTTTCAATTAATAGTGTTAGCCTACATTAGAGTGTCTGCAGGCTTGCACTGCAACATGCCAGTTTCTTCAAGGAGATTCTGAGTATATTTTCTCACGCAGAAATGCCATTCTTAGTTATTGCAACCTTGTTCTCCACTAACTTGTAATATGTTGCATCCTCGCTGCATCTTGATTTATGTATCATTTACAAGTTTTAATTACAGTAAAAAATGTGTAAATTAGTGCAAGAGACCTTCTATTTCTTTCTATTTAATGGATTTCGTGACTGCTTACTTGGTGGGGGCATCTCTGAATGTGAGATATTTGCATATGAAAAGTGACATAAACTAATTTTTCTTGCACAGAATGTGCCCGTGCCCTACGTTAGGTGTTTTGGTTCAAAATGGTTTGTTGGATTAGCGAGTATTCCCTATTTTTTGTTGGATCTTTCATTTGTTTTGTGTTGAATTCTCTTTTTCTAAGAAAGAATGATATTGCACCTTCATGAGACACCTGGGTGATCACACATAATATAATGTCTTTGATATCCAATTATAGTTGAAGAAATGTCTAGCACTAGTCCTTTTGCAGGATTCTTACTTAATACTCTTTGTCAGAGGTTCAATAGGATTTGGGGAGGAAGCATTGCAGTCTCTTCCAGGAAAAGCCGGTTCTCAGGTACCTATTGTTCACTTATTTCCAGAAACAGGGTGACAATGTTATTTGATGGCATTTGTTCCGTGAAAGTGAGTTTTGTGATTAGGAAGCATGGACAGTAACACGAACACAGGACATGACACTGATACTAACACCGTTATATGACAAAATCTAAATTTGTAATTTAAAGTGTTGTGTATCATCGAATATAAATGTTTGACATGGGCATGTCTCCTTTTTTTAAAGTGTACTTGCTGTGTGGTCTTATGACTTTTTGGTTGGCCACTGATATGTATCTATCTTGTACAGGATGTTGATGATGTAATCACTGCCATAGATCATGTCATTAACTTAGGACTTGTCAGTCCATCAAAGATTGCAGTGCTGGGTGGATCACATGGTGGCTTTCTGACAACCCACCTGATTGGCCAGGTGCAATACAATTAATAAGCCCTACGTACTGTGACTTCTGATCCATTTTTTTTTCTGTAGAATTTTCCCTCTAATCCTTTTATTTTCTTTTAAGAAAAATATTGTAATTCCAGTCTGTTGCAAAATTTGACCGATGGATTTGATTTTCTTGCACATCTTGATCCTTATATTTTGGATGGAATGGAATGGAGTGGAATGGCTTATAGATTTTGTTCATTGTTTGGGAGAATTTTTTATAAGGGAATGGGATGACAAGTGATGGCCTCCTAAACCATCCTTAGTCATCGTAATCTTAATTTTTTCTGTCCCTCCAAATTGAGGGGTCAAGGATGAAATGGTCTAAGGTTAATATCATAATTACAAAATTATCCCCATCCATATATAAACATGTATAGCACATCTCACTGTCTCTATTATATCATACTTGCTTCTTATTCTCCATACTATGTTGAATCTTTTTTTTTATATCTATTTTATGCATAATATGGTTTCTCTTTTCAATTCAAGTTGTTTAATCATTTAATTGATGTGTGTTTAAAAATTCACTTAATAGTTGATTTTTTTATAAATATTTTATTATAACTTAAAAACAAACTTATTTTTAAAACAAACTTATTTTTTCTTAAATTAATAGCCACTAATTCTTTTATTTAAATTAATTCATAGGGGTAATATTGGAACAAAAAGGTTATAATCCATTCCGTTCCATCCATTTTATATTAACTCTCAAACAATGATAAAACAATATCACTCCTTCCCTTTATGAAACTTCCAAACAATGGAACATTATATTTCATTCTACTCCATTCCATTTCATTAATGATTATTCCATTTCATTCTGTCCTAAACTCTCAAAAATACCCTTAAATAGGTTTTCATGCTGAAAATTAGACAGCCATGAAAGTGGTAGTTCAGGGTGTTTAGTGCTGCTTACTCAATTTTAGTAGCAGTGACATTCTTATTATAACTTTGGCTTTAATTCATTTTTAGTCCTGATGGAAACTCTATATCTAAAATTAGGAAATTGAGATAAAACTTCTCTGCCAGTGAATGAACTACGCGGAAGGAAGATACAACTAATGGAAATTAATAAACAAAGGAAAAAAACACAACCATAGATGGAAACCTATACCAAAATTGATCTGCTACAGCACTGAAACTCTAAAAAAAATAACCCTATCACAATCTAAAGGATGAATGAGGATGATTACAGTAGCACCACACAGACACAGAATGATAACAGACTGAAACACTCTCCCAAGCTTTCAAGAGGCTTACAACCTCACGGATCCTTCCCTCCCCAATATATATCCCATCAACCGCACTTCTCGCTTTACAATCCATGTGAGGTTGTAACACTGTTATTTCCCCTTTTTACCTCTTTGGCCAGCTCCTCATGATTCGTTACTGTTAGAGCCTCTTTCAACCATCTCTTCTCATTCATCTTCAGCCCTGTAGGCCCAATAACATCAGGTCCATCAAGACCCTCTAGTACAAAAGCAGGCAATGTAGCTCTCCGATTTTCTAAAATGATCCAATTTTGGCCCTGTCACATCTCTCCATCCAAACAGTCTTAAAATCAGCAGATTTTAAAATTTGATGTTAGGTTTTGGAAAGGATGTGACACAAGGGGCAAAATTGGATTGGTTTAAAAAATTAAGAGGGAAACATTGCCTACTCTTAAACATAGGGGACCAAAATGAAACTTCTATAAAAGTATAGGGACCAAAAGTGTATTTAAGGTGGTAAACATTATTTCTGTTAATAATAAAGTGTCGCACATGTACTAGGGGCAGGGATTTTTTTGACTCTAAAGTCATTGGCAGATGTTACACAAATGTATCATGAACCTTATTAATGATGAAAAAGGATGTAAGGAATTTGTTGGAAAACAGCTCCAGAAATCTTATTAATTCGATGCTAAAGTCACTAGAGTGCAGATCTTAGTGAGTATCACGAGTTATAATTCTGGAAATCATGAGAAAAACGGAACAGGCACGCTAGTCCACTGGTTTCTATGCATTCGAGAGGCATAGACTCTCCATAACAAGCTCCAAAACCTTCCTTACCTTCTCTCACATTGACACTGCCTATTTACAAAGCTCAAGCTTTCTCCTCTAACAGCAGCCAAATGTACCAAATTCCCTCAAACGCCCTCCACTAAGCTTTGGCCTTCCTCCTTGAATAAGTAAGCAAAGGCCCATGCTTTGCTTCCTTATTTTTTCTCTCATACACTAACATTTTAGGTCCATGTCCATCAGAATTCCTGTCACGAATCACATAAATATCTACTTTATTAATAATGAAGGTAATTTTGTCTAACAAAAGGTTGTCTTCCACAATCTTATGTCTAACATAGACGATAGATTTTGGATGTTAACCATTTTATTTTGCCTTTCTAATTGCTATAGGCACCAGGGAAGTTTGCTGTCGCAGCTGTGAGAAACCCTGTTTGTAACCTTTCATTGATGGTTGGTACAACTGATATCCCTGACTGGTGCTATGTGGAGTCCTATGGATCTGCTGGCAGAGATGGGTTTACTGAAGCACCTTCAGAGGAAGATCTCACTCTATTTTATAGCAAGTCTCCTATTTCACACCTCTCAAAGGTTTGTTAATCAAAATAAGCATTTTGATTATTAAATTGCGTTAATAATGCTCCAGCTTTGAAGCATGTTCCCACAGAAAAACCAGATGATTGCTGTAGTTCTTTGTGTCTTGCTATTTCTTTCTTCAATAAAACCACATGTGAACTTTTTTATTTTTTAAATGAGATTTAATCATGTGGGTGTTGAGTTACAAAAAGAAAAAAAGAAAAAAAAGAAAGAAATCACTTGTCTTGTTTTAATGTAAAAGCTTGATAACAAACAACTAAAATTGTATTTTTGTCTCTTGATAATCACATAAGCTTGTTGAACAATCCCTGCAGGAATGCACATTTTAACGTCCAAGACTAGCTTGAGCTTAGTTTTTTGAGCTGCATCAGCAAATATATTTTCTACTTGCAATGAGGCTTCTATAGTTTGGAACTTCATTATCTTATTTTCTTCTGTGTAGCGTTACAGATTGTTTTTTGATTACTTCTGCAGGTAAAAACACCAACACTTTTCCTCCTAGGAGCTAAAGATCTTCGTGTTCCAGTTTCTAATGGATTGCAAGTAAGTACTTATACTCTTGACCTATGAGCTTTTATCAATTACTTACACTCTAAGGTTATGTTTAGATGAGGGATAAGGGAGGGGAAAGGAATATTTCGTTGAAACCTCCCCTTGTTTGACAATTCCTTATATGGAGGGAAGAAAAGAATCCAAAGAAAATGGAAAGCGAAGGGATGGCTCATGATAATTTTCCTTGCCCATGTTTGGAGAAACTTTCTCCTCCAAAATCGCCATTGGAGAAACTTTATAAATACACAACTCAATTTTTGAAAGACACAGTGCCTTCTGATTTATTCCTCCACACGTTAGTCTCCCAAACCCAAAGTTTGTAACTCGCTACATTTTAGTGCTGCTAACAAAATACCACAACCTGCACATAGGTATACATATCAAGTAATACAGAATAACTTTGTGGATGTTTTGAAAGAAAATGAATTGCTAAAATGTATTTCTGTGTTTTCTTGTTATTTTCAGCATTTTAATACCAGTTGTAACTTGGGTTCCATCAATAGAAAATAAAATTCTGGGTAAAAATTGATGGGTGAAGGAGCGTACGAATTTTAATCCTCCTAGTACTTCTTAAGAACTCTAGTTATCTTAAACCTATCTTTAATCATGATAGATGCAAATTCAGGGTTATTAATTGCCTACAAGAATTTTTTTCAAATGATCTAGAAGTGTCAGCTTAGTCCAAACTCTTATTCCTTGTGAATTTGAACCTAATCAGACAATCACAGTCCCTTTTTTCAAGTGCGTGAAACCAATAAATATATTCCTATGTTATTAATCAATTAGAAAACACCACAACAACCGAGATGGAGGCCAATCAATAAGATAGAACCAAATTGAGTAAGCATATAAATGCCATTAATGACAAGCTACGAAAGATAAACAAGCTCTAAACCATATTGGGGTTCATAATATTCCTAACCAAAAACGTTTAGGGTACTCATCCCAAAGTATTTCAACCAAAAAAAAAAAGAAGAATGGATCACATTTATGATGGAAACAGGGAAAAGAAGGTGAATTCAAGAAACTAAGTTGAACTCCTGTCTTTTCGATCACCAAGCTTCTCCTTGCTCCTTGATGCTTAAAAACTTGCTCTCCAGCCCTCTCAATGCTCAGAATAACGGCCTCCTCTCAAAATCCTTGAAATACCACTTAAACACACGCCCAAATTGTACCGTAAAATGGATGTTTCTGATTTTTATGATGCTGCACCCTGACTAGTCTTAAGTTTGTCATGGCTCTACTTCTGGTTTAGCTGGTTGAGTGTGTCTTAAGTTTGTCATGGCTCTACTTCTGGTTTAGCTGGTTGAGTGTGTTTATAGGGTGTGCTTAAACCAGCTCTAGGTCAGTCGTTCACTGCCTCTTAAGTAAACGTGCATTCTTTTTCATTCTGACGTTGGGTCTTGGTTATTCTGGCTCCGAATTGCTCCTAACCATTTTCCTTCGCAAATTAAGCCTTACAGAAATGTATGAACATTGACTAATTACTAAGCAAAAGTTAACCCATTAAACCACGGGAAATTGCAATCAAATGACACTTAGCTAAAAATTATAACTAATTGACTAAATGCTAACCTATAGGGGGAAAAACTAATCAAATTGACCTACAAAACTACACAAACAGCATTAACATTCAAGAGTTAACATTTACTCCCTCCGTTGGACTCAATAGTTTGTTTACTATACTTTTGAAGGACTGATTCAATATATATGTGTAACGATTACTATACTTTTGGAGGGACTAATATATACACGTAATGATTACTTCATGGAGGACTAATTTAAGAATGAATCCAAGGATTGAAGAATGTAAAACCTATACCTTGGGACCAAATTGTATATTGCTCTTGGAAATAAAAGGGAGGTAGGATTTGCAAGTTAGTTGAAAATTTTTGTTAAATGACTTCAATTATTTCCATGCATGGAAAAAGTTTTAATGAAACCTTCCCTTTTCCTGAATTATATCCCATCCAAACATACCTTGAGCTAATTGCTTTCTTATTCAAATTGTGTGATGATAAAACTTTTGATGTATTAATTGTAGTATGCAAGGGCCCTAAAGGCCAAAGGAGTTGACACCAAAATATTAGTGTTTCCCCAGGATGTTCATTCACTTGACAGGTAAATAAATCCTACACAAACTGCTTTCCTTCATAAAAACAATTATAAATATTTATAATATATATTCTGGTTTAACTATTTTGCAGGCCACAAACTGACTTTGAAAGCTTCATTAACATTGGGGTGTGGTTCAAGAAGTATTGTAAATGAGCAAGAAGTTCCAAATGCCTTTGGAATTTAGTGTGAATTTAGTGTGTTTGGATTAGATTTTACATAATTAATTATTAGTAGAATTGATTTGTAGAATTAAATATAAGGCAAATCAATATTCTGAATATTGGAAAATAAAAAAGTAAAAAAAAATACTCATTATTTAGCTTTTTCTGCTTTGTTATTTTTTCCTTCCAATTTTTTTCCTTTTGGCCCCATTTTCCAAGACATATATGCATCACAGGATTTGCCATTATTCTTGAATTTTCTGTGCTTGAACAATGGATGATTGGGGGCTTTCCAGAGATTGGATAGTATGGGATGCTCATCTCAAATTTAGAATGTTAATAATAAAGTTGGACGGTCCAATTTTTTTTTTTTAATTTTATTCTCAGTTTTAATTTTTTTAGTTTAACTTTTTAGCTGTCAATTTTTTTTTAAATTCTTATAAATTTAAATTTGGACAGTAATGTGCTCATCCTTGAGACGAGTATGGAATTTAGATCAAGTTTTCTAGGAATGCCTTGTAACTTTAGGTACCAAATGCCCTCCAATGAGACAAACCAGTCATTTCTTCATGCATCATTGCAGAATTTTTAACCAATGCACAAAAACAAAATATTATGGTGTTTGGCCTAACATGATAATTATTAGAAGCTTTTATTTTGTGAAAGAGAGTTACATTGAGTTAGGTTCGAGGAGCTCACAAAGATTAAGTTAAAATCCATAACTTAGAGCACTTCTTACAGAGATATTTACAGATTAGTCATCAACAAAGGTTTTTTATTAGTTGTGACATTAAACCTATGCCCTTATGAGATATAAGTCATATTCTTAGTAACTGGATCAACTTTTGTTGGTTGATTATTAGAGGCTTTTTGAATTGCAAGAAATCACAGGAACAGTTCCCCCTTGATTACTTTTCTAATAGTACGCCTGGATCAAAGATAATGAAGGAGAAGAAACAATAATGAAATGAAAAGTTAGTTTAAACTTTTGCCAGTTTCAAATCGGGAACTAAACTTTTGTCTCGGTGAAAACTTATGATGAGTTTGATAAAGTGGTTGAAGATGATTGAGATAAAATAGTGCTCCAAGGCTTTCTTTGTTAGATGATGTGAATATTCCTATCAGCTTTATTTTGCTTTGTGCTCTAGTTTTTTAATTTATGTTTAGGTAAAAGTACATTTTTAATCCCTTAATTTTATGTTAAATTTCATTTTAGTCTCTTAACTTTATTTTGTTTCTTTTAAAATTTTTAACTTTTAAAATACAATCAAAAGTTTCTCTATCACTAACACTATCAATTATGTTAACAAAAAATGTTGACAAAGTATTCCCAAATACTATCAAAACATTTTCAAATACTCACACATTTATCCAACTCATTTTTTACAAAAAAAAATGCTAAAACTAAAGTTTTGTTTGGAAATCAGTTATTTGTAATTATTTATTTTTAATTTTTTAATTTAATTTAAAAATATTTTAAACATAAAATTAATGAATACATAATGATATTAGTGACTTGACAGTGAAAATTGATATGTGTCAATATTAAATAATACTTTGTTAGTTTTTGGTATTGACATAGTTAATGGTGTTAATAATGGGGAAACTTTTGATTATATTTTAAAAATTAAATGATTAAAATAAATAAAATTAAATTAAAGAACTAAAAGTGTGTTTTTGCCTTATTTTTATGGTAGACATTAGATATTTCTTGTTAGTCATAATTAGTTAGACTATGAGATGATTGTTAATTAGAAATTTGCTCTGCAACTATTGTTCTATGATGGAGCTAACAATTGTTAGAGACATTCAGATGAGATACAGCTTAATTATTAAACAATTTAGATTTGTTAACCTTTTTGTACCTGTGAGAAATGGACAGTTTATCTATATTTGATTAAAATTTTATTTTTACTATTAAAAAATAATATGCCCTCAATTTTTCAATTTTAAAAAATTTAGTTTTTCTTCAATTTCATATGAAGAATTTTATTTTGAAAGACTGTATAGCTTATTGTAGTATGGATGGAATAATAAATTGATATAAATTTCATACTTGTAAGTATGTGATACAAGTTTTTTTTTAAGATAAAATATACTCATTTTCTCTAAGTTAGTTGAAATTATAAAAATCTCTCTCTTATTTTTTTAATGAATTCAAATCTTTTATGAGTTTTGTTAAAATTATACAAATTTCTTCTTTATTTTTAAAATTTACATAAATCACCTTAAAACAAAGAATAAATTACACAATTTTTTAATTTTGTTGAAATCACAAATCTTTCCAACATTTTTACAATGTGCATATATTTTTCATAAAAAGATAACACAAATCTATTTGATTTTAACAATTCTGAGGAAAAGTCAATTCAAATTATATATTTTTTAAAAAGATTCTAAAATTCAACAAACATTCGTGTAATTTACATTTTATTTTTACGGAACATCTATGTAAATGTTAAAAATAAAAAAAATCATGTAATTTTAATACATTTTAAAAGAATCATGTTTTTTTTTTTTAAGTAGTTGCTATTAAAAATTTAGACACAATAGGATTTTAATAAAGTCTAAAACCTTTTTAGATGTATTCCAATATATCAATCTCAAACACTACATGTAGACTGCCCTCTGCTCTTGAGGCTCTTCATCCTCTACCTCGTCATCAACCATAAAATGAACTTCTGGTACATATCCAGCCCACTTCATCTCATAAAGAAGCAAATGGATTTTCTCATATATCTCTTCACATCTTGGATGAGCCTTGTCTGCAACAATAAATGCACTCACCTCATCTCTCACCTCAATCCAGCTACAACCAGGCTCTTTCTTTAACTTATACTCCTTCATTATTCTTCTTATTCTTGAAACCTCACCCCACATTCCTGCATCAGCATAGATATTTGATAAAAGAACATATGCAGAAGAGTCTTGAGGCTCTAATTTCAATAAAGAATTGGCTGCTTTTTCTGCCACTTCAACATTCCCTTGCCTCTTGCAAATACTAAGCAGAGTTCTCCATATAATACCATCAGCTTCAAAAGGCATGCTTTCAATAAGCTTCGAAGCTTCACTTACTTGCCCTGACCTACCTAGTAGATCCACCATACATGAGTAATGCTCCATCTCAGGATCCAAACCATAGTGGCTTTGCATTCTCTGGAAGTAGTGTAACCCCTTGTCCATGTAGCCCATATGTGCACAAGCTCTGAGGACTGAAATAAAAGTTACACGGTTCGGTTTGACATTCAGAAGCTGCATCTCCTCGAATACTTTAATGGCTTCTTCTCCGTGACCATGGCACGCATAAGCACAAATCATGGCATTCCATGTGACATAATCTCGCTTAGGCGCCTTCTCAAACATTAATCGGGAATCCTGCATTTCTCCACATTTTGAGTACATATCTACAAGAGTGCTGGCTACATACACATCGGAATGCCATTGTAGCTTGAGGATTTGAGCATGAATCTGCTTACCGAGTTCAACAGTAGCCAAATTAGCACAGGTATCGAGAATTGTTGCATACGTGAAGGTGTCCGGCGTTATGCCTATTTCCAACATGTGAGAAAAATACCTCTGGGCATTTTCACTTTGCTTTTGCAATGAGAATCCTGAAATGATTGCATTCCAAGAAACAACTGTCTGTTCTTCCATTCTATCATGGATCTTTCCAGCCTCTTCTAGCATTCCACACTTGCAATACATATCAACAAGTGCACTCGCAGTAAATGAGTTTAACCCCATCCCAGACTTGACAATTCTTCCATGGATCTCCATACCACAGTTTAAATTTTTCTCACCAGCACAGGCTTTTAAGATACTACCATAAGTAAACTCATCCGGTTCCATTTTAGATTGAAGCATTGAAACAAAAAGTGGAAGTGTTTTATCCACTTCTTCATTTTGCTCATGAGCTGCAATGATTGCATTCCAAGACACCGCATCCCTCATTACCATCTCATCAAACAATAGACAGGCTTCAACCAGAGCTCCACATTTACCATACATGTCTAAAATGGCATTTGCAACACAGACACTAAACATTAAACCACATTTGAAAGCTAATCCTTGTAATTGAATCCCCTCTAAATGCCCTTTGATCACTGCACAAGCACTAAATGCACCAGACAAACTAACTTCATCCAGGCCAAGACCAGATCTCCGCAAAGACTGAAAAGTCTCTAGAGCTTCTTTGCCTTGATCTTGCCAAGCATACCCAACAATTATGGCATTATATGATGGACGTCCTGGATTGGGCAACAGATTAAATAGCTTTCGAGAATCGGGCATGCTCTCACATTTTGAATACATGTCTAGTATGGCAGTTCCCACAATGACATCATATTCAAAGTCTGCTTTTAAGGCATGGGCATGCAACTGTGTGCCTACTCTTAATGCAGATAATTCTGCACAAGCTCTAAATATACTAGCATAGGTTGATTGGCTCACCCCAAAACCTTCTCTTTGCATATCCTTGAACAGTTCTAGACCCTTAATAAGCTGATTATTCTGAACACACCCTGCAATTATAGCACTCCAACATACCCAATTTTTTTCAGGAATCTCATAGAAAACCAGAGAAGCCTCATCCAGCTTCTTACATTTTGAATACATGTCTACCATAGCACAACCTGTCACCACATCATTAATCAAACCCATTTGAATTGCAAGGCAGTGAATCTGTACTCCTAAATCATAGTTTTCCACAGCCGAACACGCTTTCAGAACAACAGCAAATGTAGTACGGTCTGGTCGCACATTCGCCATTCTCATCTCTATATAAACTTCAATTGACTTTTGGTTAGAGCCTTCCCGCAAATAACAAGAGACCAAAGTATTCCAAGAAATCACATCTCTTTCAGGCATTGAGTCAAAAAAGGACTGTACAGCCACCATGTTTCCACTTCCCGCATAGCCAAACATCATAGTGTTCCAAGAGACAGGGTCTGGATCAGACATTTTGTCAAACACCTTAAATGCATAGTCCATGTTGGAACATCTTGAGTACAGCTGAATCAAACAATTGGAAACAAAGACAGTGGGGACAAACCCAGATACGATCATCTGACCATGGGCCTGTTTGCCAGGATACAAAACTTTCAGATTGGAACACTGCTGGAAAACATCGGAAAATGTTGTTCTCCTCGTGGGGTTTGTTTGGATCGGTGAAACAGTGCAAAATGCATAAGTCTGTGAGAGAGATTTGTGAAATGACTTTTCTTGGGGAGAGAGAAGCCTTGAAGACCGAAGGCGAGAGACAATGTGAAGTAACATGTGACATGCATATGCCCTTGATTTGTTTTTCTGGGTCTCACGAAGCGGCAATAGGTTTGTTTAGAATCGCCGATTTCCGGGTTCTGGGCAGGGCAAAAATCGCTGATTCATCATGACTAGTCATTGATAGTAAAGAACAGAGCAATGAACTAGACATTGCAGTGCTTGCAATTAAATTATCTATCTTTTCGTGTAGTAGGTAGATTGAGAAGAAATCTCCCTGGCCAAAAAAAAGATTGAGAAGAAATCTATTATATTTATACTGGATTTATCTCTGGTATAGAATACTTGATGTACTTTGGTTTTCGACTCATTGGTTGATACTCGAATTTGGTTCTTTTTGCAGAAGTTTGAGCGGAAGGTCGATGCCTTCCTGCCACGGAAAACATGTCATGATGAGAGTGATGTATAAAATTTTTTTTCTTTTGGAATCGTTAAAGAAATAAATTATTATTTATATTTCTTAAAATTATAATTCATGTTTTTTAAATTACAATAGTTGTTGGTTACTTCAGGGCTTTTGCCCCAGCCAGACGAGACCTATAGAAAATAATGAAAATAAATTTCTCGTGGAGAGCTTGGCTATACAAAATAACACAAGGAACTTGTTTTCTAACAAGCACACAAAGGTATACTTCTCCAACTCCAAAATATAAGTTATGATCAAAATAATTTTTTAAAATATGATTTATATTTTGGATTAAATAGTTTTGTGTTTGAGAGGATTGCCTTGATGAATACGGAATTGAATGTTTGATGATTTATTGTTGTGTTAGAGAGATGTTGGATGTGTAATGTCGTTTTCTAAAGAAGGCATATTTATAGCTGATGGCTCAGGCTTAAGCTATGATAATTCTGCCATGAACTTCTCACCCACACTTTGGTTCACATCTCCCACTTTTTCTATTGCCAATCAATTGTTCCTCCTTACACACCAAATAATCAAAGAAATGGATCTTATGCATATTTCTAAATATATGCATTAGGTGCACATCTTATTTGGACAATTTAGATTAAATTTGGACGATTCAAATTTTTTAATTTTTTTGATAAGATTTTAATGATATTTTATTTTAAATGATACAAAATATAAGATGATATAAAAATTATAACTATCAAATTATAAAGAATAATATTTTACTTTATAAAATATAAAATGTAAAATAGTGAAATGTGGTGCAAATCCATCAAGAAATTGTCTAAGGCCCATGTTTATTATGCCCATTTCGTCATTTTAGAGTTGGTCCATTTCAATTTTGGCCCAAACAATCGTTGTTTTATGGTTGTTGTGCATAGGGGAAATGGTGATTGGGACTAAAATTTTCAATTAAACACAGTAAAAAATTTTATAGTTTTTTTTTATTATTGAACATCAAAAATTTATTACTGTTTTATTCTGTATTTATTACGAAAAAAACTGCAAGATTCTTTACTGTGTTTAATTGAAAGTTTGGGTCCCCAATTGTCTTTTGCCCTTTTGTATATTGGTAGAGTTATTTGTTTTACATATATTTTTAAGAAAAAAAAATTCATTTATATATATATATGCATATATGATTTTATGGTTTTTCATATATTATGATTTTATTTGTTGTTTAATTGTATAATCCTCCTTCTCTTTTTTAAATTATCCTTGCTTTTGTATTTTTCTTATTTCTTTCATTCCCAAATTGTTCTGCCTATTATTACTTCTTCTGTTTATGTTAATTTTCTGTGATGTTTACCTATGAATTTTTATTGGAAAAAGAAAATATGGAAATTTATGCTTTTATGGCCAATATAGGGAAAATTATGCTTAAGGACCCAAAAAGAAGTAATATTTATTTTGAAGAATCTTGAAAATTACAATTATTTTAAAGATTAGAGATTGAAATTTAGATTTTAAAAAAATGCCATATAATCTTTCTTAATAATAATTAAGTGCCCGTTTGATTTTCAGTTAGTAAAAAATAAGTTTCGGTAAAATTGGTTTTACAATGTGGTTATAATAAAAATTGGTTTTGCACTAATATATTTATGTTTGGATGATTTATTTGAAAATTAATTTTGATAAAAGTAATTATTTTTGGATGATTTTAATCAAAAGCATTTTTAGTGAAATAATTTTTTCCAACTTTTAATAAATAAATTTTATTTTATCAATATATATTTAATAAATATATATGTGTATATGTTTGTCTAAAAAAATAAAAATTTAAAATTATTTTTTAGTATTTTATTTTCTTTATTTTTATCACTTTGACTCATAATTTTTCTTCAAATTGAATCTAAACTCTATCCTATGAATAATTTAATTTTCTTGAACTAAAATTTAATTTGCATTTATTTAATTGGGAATATAGTCAAGCTAATATAATATTTTTTTAGTTCATGGTTTATGGAAATTAAAATTTTGAAAGGATATTTTAGTCATTAGATAAGAAGAATTTTATGAAAATTTTATTTTCCCAGTTTTCTTATTTTTATTGGTCCTTTTTTATCTGACTTTAATTTAATTTATCAACATCACCTCCTTTCCACATAATTTCCATCATCAAACAAACCTTAAGTGAAAATTTCCTTCTTTCTCGTCAAATAGTCACCATTGATCATCCTCCCTCCATCTCCTTCCACCTTTGGTGTTCCCCACCATTCCCACATCAAGTTTCGACCTTTCCCTCCATCATTTCCAGCAAGTTGTCATCGATTTAGCATACATTACTCCACGGCAAGGAGACGGGAATGAAGCTCAAGAGAAGGCAACTTTGAGGAATGAAGCCGACGAGATAAGACTTTGGCAAGGAAGAAACAGGGGAGCTCGATTTGTTACACCTATTCTTTGTCCTTCATCCTTCGTCCTTCGTCCACGGCCACAGCATTAAATGCAACCACAGTTGAGGCAACGGAAAAGCAGGGTCATAGCCACTTCTAATTCAACAGAGTTTTGAAAGGAAACCAAGTTTTAAATGCGATCAATTTTAAGTACCAAACATATCTAAAAAAGCAATCAACTGAGTTTTGGGCTAAAACTTGGTTTTAAATCAAAAACCAAACAAGCACTAAATTTGGAAAGTTTTCTGTCATTCTTAGCTTTACCTTACACCCACCACAATTTAGAAAGTTTTGTAGTCCATATCATTCATTGCTTGTAAGAGATGTGTACAAAATGTAACTTGTGATCCAACTTGTCTAGGGATGGCAACTAAGCCAAACTAAATTAGTACCAAGCCACATATAGTCTAGTGTATAAAAAATTAAAAATTTTTTATTATATTTATTAATTAGCAACAAATATAATTTCCTTTATCCAAAACATATTCCCTTAAAAAATTTAGAATCAAAAGTAAAATTGTTTAAAATTATGAATACTCATCAATTATATAATATTTATACAAAATGTATCAAGTTAAGAAATCAATTTAAAATTTTAAATAAAATTAAAAGATTGGAATCATAAATTTTTTAAATAATTTTTTATAGAATTGAGTTTACATAAGTGTTTTTAGATATTTACAATCATATTTTAATAAAAATATTGCATTTTTAAAAAAAAATTCAGTTATCTTGAAATATATATATATATACAACAAATATTTATTAGGGTTTTTTTACTAGAGTATAATGGCCAATTAGGCGTTCATAAATTCTCTAGCCTAATTATAATTTTTATGATCCTTCACAATCAATATTAACTTTTATATAAGTCTTTCATAAGTCTTTCATTGTAATTTTTTCACTAAAAATATCTGCGAATTCAAACTTTCCTTTCATTGCATCTTGTAGTTGTTTATTTATTTTGAAATACATATTCTTCCTCTGTCCTTCTCTCACTATAATATGAAAATTTAGGACGTAAATTCTCTATATCCATAAAAACAATTGTCTGTGGTATATTTGGAGAAAAATAAAGAGGAAAGAGTTCTTAACCGGGGCGGACGCAGAGTAACAAAAGCAGGGGCCAATTTTTTCTTACTAATACATTTATATATAATATTTTTATTTTTATTTTAATATTTATTATTATTTTTATAATAATTTCATAATATTGGATAAAAGCATTAAGATAGCAACTCATGCATAATCATATATAAAATTTAAAAAAAAAATACAACCAACAATATTATGCTGCAATTGATAGATAGTTTGGTCCCTCAAGTGTGCCTTCTAGATTTGATTATTTGCCATGTACATGAAAAAGATCTTATTAGGGATACCTTTGATACTAATAAAAATATAAAAAGTGAATTTAAAAAAAAAACTGCAAAAATACATTAGGCTAAATACTTTCATAAATTAATAAAATATTTATTTTATTTCTATTTAAATATAAGAATAAAAGATATATATATTGTATGTATAGGAGGGGGTGGTTCATTGGTAAGAGATACACAGAAAGAGAGGTGGGAGGGGGTAATCATTAGAAACCCATGGTGCTGTTATATGAAAAGGGCAAGGAGTTGGGTGTTTGTGGGCTTAAGTATAAGGGATGAGAGGTAAATTCCAGTCACATCTTTTGTGTTATTTTTTCTCTTTAAATATCAAAATACATGAAAAATGGAAGATCAAATTTCACCATCTAATGCTAGCTTAAATAGTAAATTAGATTTTTCTCTCCTATACCATGTATGCGTGAGTGACATGGATGACGTTTTATTTAGTTTTAAAATATATTGAATTAAAAAAAATTTTATCATTAATTCCCTTATAAAAAAATTGATATAAAATAATATTAATTAAAATTAATATAAATTTAAAAAATAAATCAAAACTAATTAATTAGTAAAAAATGATAAAAGAAGAGAATGAATAAATGAATTAACGAGAAAAAAATGAAATACACTCACATAAAAAAAAAAAAGATAAAAAGCCTAAAGGTGAAATCGCACCGTTTGACCAATGCCCAATGGTATGGCTCCACTTTAATTTTAATCATTTATTGATATAGAGTGAGGAAAGAGTAGACGTAAGCAGGTAGAAAAAATTGTAATTTCAAAATTGTTATCAAGCATAATCTTTCTTCTATTAAGAGCTTAGATGTGGATCAATCATAATACAGCGCAAAGTGATGAATTTACAAAAATGGACGTCCTTGATTTGATTTTCGCGTCCCCTGACATCATTAATTGTTTTCTTCACTCCCTAGTGATGGGTTTTGCACCAAATTAGATTCCTTGTTCTTAATAATAGAATGTTATTACCAAGACCAGTTGTTATTCTCTTCATTTCTTTTAATTATCGGCTTCTAACAAAAAATTTTGTTTCTATTTATTTACATTTTAAAGTTTCAAGATATTATTACTTTTTCAATTATACTTTTATATTTCATTTTAAAAATCAAATACAACATCTATTGCTTACTCTTTTCTATTTATTTATTTTTTGAAGAGCACATTAAAAAATTTGAAAGTGATTCTACTATAACAAGTAACTTGCCAACTTCTTACTATAATTTTGTAACATTGAAAATTTTTACTTCAATAAATATATGAATTACGATAATAGTCTGGAGAAACTATATATGAATGATTGCATATCTAAAGTAAACAAAGGAGTTAATAAATATTAGACTAAAATATTCTAATTCTCCTTGTGTTTCATCTTAGTTAAAAGTCCCTCTCTTTTATTTTGAAAACTTACACAGATCTCACATGAAATTAAAAGTTATACTACACGGAATTTTTCTTCTATCTTTTAGTGTCATTTTCATCTATCAAACAGTTAATGAGATGTTAACCCATTAAATTTAACTCTTTTTAACTAAAATGTCCCTCTTAACATAAACATATTTGATAATATTTCTAACTTATCGTTTTAACTTTTTAACTTTCGAACAGAACGAGTCTCGAGTTGAGCCGTATTATTTATAGAATTTATTGTATTTTTTTATTTTATATTGATTGATTTGACATGCTCTATCCCATTATTAATTTAATTAATAATTTAAATTTTTTTAATAAATATGCTATATTGTTAATGTGAAATCAATAGCAAGTAGGCAACATTGTGATAAATTTGATTTATGAACAATTTAAGTTTATTTAGGTTTGTCTGGCATAAAAATTAGCGATTTTATATTTTAAAGGTAAATTAATAATTTTAAATTATTTTAATATAAATCCTAATTAATAAAAAGGTATTTTAAAATTTTTAATTCAAATATTTTTAATAGTGTGTATAAAAAAAGAAATACTTTGAACAGAATTAAAAATTGGACTAAAATACCATAGGTTTTGAAAATGGAGGATAAGTAATAAGAAGTTCAATGTGTTTTACTTTAATTATTATTTATGCTAAAATAAAAATAAAATAAATGAACCAGCAGTAGTTGGGTGGATTAGAAGTGATTTAATTCCTTCTAATCAAACTTATGAGTTCAAACTTTGTGTATAGAAAAGTCAAAAAATATACTCTCACTTAGTTTTGAAAATGCTTAAATTTGATTTGGTTGCAATAAATAAAAGAAAATTATTAAAACGATAACAAGTTTTTTAATGCATGCATGTCAACCGCTAGCGTGGCACTAAGTAAGCACCCCTTGTCAAGTTATCATAAAATTTTCAACCAGGAGACCTTTTTCTATGTTTCCTTTACTTGAATCCAACAAAACCTTGCTTGGTGTTTAAAATTTTCAGAAAACTTCACTTTCACATCTTATCTCCTTTCATTTCACCTGACTGTCACCCTTTAATTTCTACCGGAAGGATAAGATTGAAAAGTCATTAACCCTGAACAGTTTAAAGTGTATAAAATTAGTAATTTCATAACGATCTCAAAAAGTACAGTTTTTTTAAGAGTTATGAAAATAAATTACCATTATTACTTTTTTGAAATTACGTTAAAGCTTTGTAGATTAAAGAAAAAAAATATGCTAGTGGAATTACATTTTGTTTGGAGCCGATAATACTCAAATAAAAAATGATTGATACTATATAATACCAAATAGTCATGCCAAAAAGAATTCCTATAATCTTTTTAATTAGTATTGTAAGAGCTTTCTTTTTCATTTTCAGATACATGATAAATTCAAAACACTGTTATTCATAGAATTTTTAAGAAATTAAATTTTACTATTGTTAATGATTGATTGTATAAATGTTTAGCACCGCCTCATGATGGTCAATTTTTCTTTAACACGTACTGTAATTATTGAATTGGCGGTCAAAGTGATATTTAATTAAAATCAACATCTCTTCATTGTTGAAGAGGCATCACTTTTCACTTTTGAACTTTCTTGACCGTACGTACACGTTGCGTGTCTTGAAGAAAATGCTGTCCTTGTTTTCTTCCTCCTTCTTTCTCTACAACACCACCATTTCCAGATATTTTTGCCACCCACATGCAGATTTTTTCCCCACCAGTTCAGATGTATCACATGAACACTCTCACTCTCATATTCATTTCTACACCCATATATATATATATATATACACATATACATGTATATGTATGTATGCACATGTATCACAAGAACACTCACTATTTGTAAATTAGTTTTTGAGCCCACGTTCAAATAGATTGGAAGCTGCACTGTTCCCTGCTTCGTATGAATAGCAATGTTCAAGAAATGGACAGGATTAGCCAAATGGACTGACTCGGAATCAGTCCAATCAAAGATCTCGCACCGGACATTTTTTAAATCGGTGAAAATGAGTGAAAAATCAGTCGAACGGGTGTTAAATCTATATAAAATTGGTTTAAATCAGTCTAATTTTTTTAAATTTGTTTAATTTTAAAAATAAAATAATATTAACTTTTGTAGAAATTTTTTTCTTTCTATATTATAATACTTCCTCCATTTCAGTTTACAGTGCACTTTTAACTATCACATACGTACCAAAATAATGATTAGTAATCGAAAATTTTTTCCGTTATTTTCTAAATTACTCTTATTTAATAATACTTCCTACATTAATAAATTGCAGTCATTCTCTTATTCATGCTTTTTTCCGAGTTCCCATGGGTCATTGACCATCGTGAAAAGTAAGACTTTTGGGAAAAATTCTTCTTCATTCATTCATTTATGGTTTGACCGAATCATTAAAGAATTTTCATTAAATGCATTAGTAACCGTAGAATATATGGGTTTACTTATTAGGGGTAATACTGGAAAAATAATAAAAAAAACATAATATAATCCACGCAGTGCACTATATTTTGAAACATGAATTTCTCATAACAGTGCACTATATAGCGTAATGAAGATAGTATTGTATAAGTATTATTATGATACATAATTATTAATAATGATAAATTTACTTTACAAATAATATAAAAATATAATATTAATAGATTATTTTGAATTTAAAATATGGTTATAGATGAATATTAATTTGTTTACATTTTATTGTTAGTTGTTGAAACTTATTAATAATATTTTTAATTTTCTATATAATATATAAAATTATTAAATTATTAAATATATTATCACCATTTCAATTACATTTTGAATCATTGAACCTTGAATGTCTAATTGAAAATTAAATAATTGCATGTCGAACAATTAAATTATCATATTACTTCAATAACATTTAAAATAATGTATAGTTTTTGGGATTCATACATATCCTTTACAATTTTTAAAGATGTGCACGCTGTGTATCTTCGTAAACGAATGTTTTGTGTTGTCTAAACCTGAAAACAAAATGTTCACTTTCTTCACCTTATTTTGGTGTCATTTCCTATTGTTGTTTGTTATAAAGCACTGATACTTAAAATAGGTATATACACATATATTTGATACTTTATATAATATAATATGCATATCATACTTAATTATACGTATCTATCCATTCCACTTTGTATCAATTCATATAACTTCAAATTTTTATAGTAAAATTAAATAGGATCATTTTAAGTTGCTATAAATATTTTATGACTTATTTTAATATTTATACTATGATTTTTTGAATATTTAATATTCTTTTTTTCTTTTAATAAGTTGATTTATTAATTATATATATATAAATAATTATATATTATATATGCATAAATATCTTCCACACCCATATCTTAAAATTTTAAAAATTATCATATCTGATATGTGCACATATCAGTATTACATAAATTGTTTGTCATGTATCAATGCAAACCTAGATCTGTTTGTCATTCCTTCTCATTTCTTAATTATTGGCATTCTTTTTCTGCTATGAAATTCTTCATCCCTCCGTTACACCGTCTTCCATCTTGCGGTAGTTTATCGAACAACAATAAAAACAGAGAAGAATCTGAGTTAAAAAAACAAAATAGTATATGATATTCATTTACAAGGAATGCAGAGCGTGTACATCTTTGAAGAGATAGAGAGAGACTTGTAACCAAACTAATTAAACTGATCGATTTCCTCGGAAAATGTTAATGGTACTCCCTCTGGTCCTTACTATAAGACCATTTTAACCGAATCACGCGAATTAAGAAGGGGAGTTAAAACTAATTAACTACCTCGATTTCTCCGAAAATCCCAACATTTTTCCCAAAGTACCCTTATTTAATCTCTCTCTTTTTCTCTTTGGATACATTAAATAGGGACATTTTTTGGAAATGTATAATAAATACCACCTCGTATATTGTAAAGGGTCTTATATTTAGGACCAAGCCAAAAGGTCCTATATATAGGACCGGAGGGAGTATTATGCGTGACCAGAATAAGTTTACGAATAATGAGTTGGCTCATTCATTTTTACTTACAATTCTCAATTTTTTGAAATGATCGATGTTAAGGGAATCACTGTCTTGAGGTTGTTATTTAAGGAGAGGTATTTATTACATATGGGAGAGGTTATGAATACATACGAGGATTCCTTTGCTTTTCTTTTCTTTTCTTTTTCTTTCTTTCTGTATTTTCGTGGTCATTATAGTAACTTCTTCTCATTCTGTTGTTTTGCAATGACATTGAACTTTGAAAAATGATGATGCTCTCTGAATGAGATTGAGATAAATTCGAAGCTAAAAAAAGTTAAGTTTTGATGTCTCATGAGATAATGTATTTTAAACTAGTCTCTTACACAACACTTCTCTTTGGCCCCTTTTCCTCTTCTTTTTGTTTTATTGTTAATTTGTTTGTCATCTTGTTTGTTGCTTCAAATGTTGGGCACTGCAAGAAAATATGGTTAAAAAAATCAATATTTATACATTAATAATAAAATACATAATGAAATATACTATTTACAAACCGTGAAAATATAATTTGTCAAATTGGGCACCATGTGATAATATGTATAGAGTTTATTATTTATTATACATAAAATAGTTTTAGCAATAAAGGAATTGGCATTCCTTAAATAAAATCTTAAGTTTAAGTGTTATAAATAAAAAAACTAGATTGAAGAAATTACCTTTATTTAGGTTTGATAGCACTCGAATATGGTATAAATAGATAAACATATTAGGAAAAAAAAATAGCAAAACTGACTTGCAATGTGTGTATTATAATATCTTACAAACAGTACTATTTAAAAGCTACTAATAATATTAATTCTTTTTTTCAATTTCTTGTAAATATATAAAAGGAGCCAAGCCTAGCCCCATGGAATTGAAAATATCAAACAACTATCCCAGGAATAGATATCCGAGGATCCCAAGAATATACTCAAATAGTTCCATTGTTTCACTTGTCAAGTCACATCAGGTCTATTTGGGTTAAACCTAAAAAAATAAATTAGTTAAAAAACCAAACTATGTAGACAATTGGCTAATTTGACTTGCTCAATACTAGACCAAATTTAATAAGGCTTCGGTCGATACTATTTTTTTTTTTCACAAAAATTAGACACTGACGTAGACTCGAGGTTGAGAATTTTGGCCCAAGTGCCGATATTTGTCTCATTATTTTGATTAAATAGGTTAATATTTGATCATAATTTGAGACGAATTTTAGAAGGGAAAAAATTCAAGTTTAAAATTCATTTGAGGCAAAAATAGTCCTAATCTATATTCCGCCCCAAATTGGTTGCGATATAAATACACAAAATTAGGCAAAAAGAAAAAAAAACTAAGATTTTTTTTGCCTAATTATTACTACTAAGATTTGTTGCTGAAAACTAGAACTGTCAATTCGGGCCTGCCCGGCCCATTTGGGCCGGCCCACCACGGGCCGGGCCCAATTCGGGCCGGGCCAAAAAGCCCTAATTGAAAAACGGGCTTGGTTTTCCAAGCCCGAGCCCGCGGGATCGGGCCTATGGGCCAGCCCGCGGGCTTTTTTTAATTTTTAATATTTTTTTTAATATTTTTTAATAAATTTTTTATACAATTATTTAAATTAATATACCTAATTATCATCATAATTTAAATTAATACAATTAATTATCATCATAATTCATCAAAAACTAACATAATATTTAAATTTTACAATTTATATATCACTAATGAATAAAATAATATGTATTTTTTAATATTTTAAACTAAAAACAAAAGAAAAAGAAAAAATCTAGGGCTTTCGGGCCGGCCCACCACGGGCCGGCCCAAATGGGCCGGGCTCAAAAAGCCCGGATTATGTATTTACTCCCGAAATTGAGGCCCGAGCCCGCTCATTTTTTCGGGCTTTCGGGCCGGCCCGTCGGGCTTGGCCCATTTTGACGGCTCTACTGAAAACATGAGTTTTCATGTGACAATATAATATTTTTTCTGGCAAAAAAAAAATCAAAATTAAAGGAACTTGTTTTTAAAATATTGAGTTAAGTGTGAATTCTTTTGTTTTAATAATTATAATAATATATTTATGGATACATTGATTTAGAATTTTTATGATGACATAACAATTATTATTTTTATGTATTTCGTGATAAAGTGGGCAGGAGTCGGGATACTATTTTTATGATCTTTGGAAAGTTATAAGATGTATACAAAATAAAATAAACAAAGCAAATATTAATAGTGAAAAATCTATCCTACCACCCATTACCAATCCTATTAATACTGCGCATGTTATAATCACTCTTCAACTATATTCATACTTTAATTTCATAGTGCATTTTTGAAAGTCAACTAGGGCTACAATCTCTCACTATTTAATTGATAGTAATTTTAGGTCTAAGAAATGTGCCACAAATTTTATGTTTAAGAATATTATTTATAAAATACATCTTCAAGTCTCGAATATAAGAAATTTTGAAAGAATTTAACTTGGTTCAAAAATAAGATGATAGATTGTTTGGTGTATTTAATTTTTTTCTATACTACTCCTTAATTAATTTACACATGAGAGAGAAAATAATAGTAAATTATTAATTACATAACATAAGTTTTAAGCATTAGATAATGATATTTTTAGGAAAGAAAAATTATTTGTGACAAATTTAATATCTTGACCTCTTTTAATCATTTTTCTTAGTCAATATAAACCTGAGTTATTACAAACTTGATTTCTAATTACAACCATTTTTTACTGTTAATTTTCTTAACTCTTGCCGACCTAGTCATCAAATCAATGTGAATCAAAATTCAAAACAATGACTGACTCCCCAACGAACATTTTCTCCATCTAGTTGTAGCTCTCTACAAGTGGACTTCACCATTATTAGCTCACGAGATGACCAATGAGACTATGATGGGATAACAAAAATAAGTGATTATAGATTTATAATTGATTATTTTTATATATCTCAAATAAGTAAATATGGGAGAAATTAATTTTTTTTCTTATGGTAATCATTTATCTTTCTATAATCACTTATTTTACTTCTCCTTCTTACTATCCACCCAATAATCACTTAAACTCTCTAAATATAAATACATCTCTTTTCTCAAAATTATTTATGAAGTAAAAATATTCAAATACAAATCATTTTTTATATAATCATTTATCATTATAATTAATTATAAATAATTAATTATTCTCATAATCAATTATGGTAAGCTAATTCAAAACCACGCTAAGGTTAATCTTATAAGCACAAGCCCGTCCAAGTTTTTTTTAAAGAAAAAATCATCCCCAAAAAAATACATTAAAATTTTTCTCTGTTTAAAATTTACTTCCTCAATAAAAAAAATTGTCGGTAAATATATAAAAAAAAATCAGCCTGCGCCTTTATTTTCAAACCGATTAGTACAATTGAAACTTGGTACTACTACAATATTATTATTACCATTTACAACTAGAAATACAATACAAAGAGTAATTTATTGGGAATAATTTTTGCTGGACTCTGTTATTCCTCTGTTCATATGAAAGAGAACAGAAAGCAGATTTTTTTTTTCTTCCAATGATTAAAGAGTGAAGGATCAGAGTAGTAGGATTTTAAGATGAACATCATCAACTAACAATAAAGAAGGCACTGAAATTGCTTCTAGATTCCAACATAAACTTTAGCCACCATTACATTCATTCTCATGTACAAACAATAAAATCATTCAAAACGAAGATCCGAAACCAAACATAACTAATACACCTACATATATATATATAGCACCTAAATTCTTTAAAAAAGAAAAAAAAAACAATAAATTTCTACTTGAAACAACCATAATCAACCCGCACATACAATCTGGAATTTTTCTTCTTCTTTTTTTTTTTCCCCCTTCTTGTTAGCCTTTGCCTAAGAAGAAAATTGCAGTTTCTTCATCACTAGCTTTAATCTCTCACATGCGGATCCTTCACTTGAGAAGAAAATCACAGGCTCGCATCAGATCCTTCCTTCATCAGAAAGACAAGTTCAGTCACCTATATTCATAGTGATTCGTTGTGCCATGAAAGAACAACATCTTGAAGCCCAGATTTCCAGTCTCCCCAGTGAAGCTCATCAAACTCAAACCCACCATTCATCACCTTCACTGTCACCATCAACAACTCAGATACTATCTCATACACATCCACCACCAAAATCACCTGCCCTTTCCCTAACCCAATAGCTCCATTCTTACCTATTTCAACTTTGAACCCTAAAGTCCCTCCTACTTCCTTCACTTTCTCTTCTACTACTTCCATTGAGGCACTCGATGTAAACCTCTTCTCCCTCCTGTCCTCCGACGTCGTTTCGAATAACCCTGTCAGGTCCAAACCCGACGACATGGATATTATGTCAAAGGCGTTCACGCCCGAACCCATTCTTTCGAGCTTTTGGTTTTGGTACGATTTCGCGGTAGGACTCGACTTGAATAAGCTCTCGACGGGTTCGGGCTTCAGAGATCTCTTGAACCACGAGTTTTGATATAGAGATTCTAAACTCATCCGAGTTTCCGGGTTCGGGTCGAGTAATCGGTGGATTACGAAGCGCGCCGGCTTGGATATCCAATCCGGGAACTGATAATCGCGTCGGCTGATTTTCTTGCACATCTCGGGGATGTTGGCGTCGGAGAACGGGAGGTAGCCGGCGAGCAGTACGTAGAGTATGAGCCCGCACGACCACGCGTCCGCTTTCGAGCCGTCGTAGCTGCGCCGGCGGAGAATCTCCGGCGCAGTATAAGCCGGCGTGCCGCAAGCCGTGTGGAGCAACCCGTTTTTCAGCTGTTCCGGCAAAGCGGAGAGTCCGAAATCCGAGACCTTGAGATTCCCGTCCTGGTCCAAGAGAAGATTCTGCGGCTTCACATCGCGATGCGCGACGCCGTTTTTGTGGCAGAAACAGAGGGCTGACACCAATTGCTGGAAGTAACGTCGCGCCACCGGCTCCGTCATCCGTCCCTTGCGGGAGATCCTCGAGAATAACTCCCCGCCGGCAGCAAACTCCACTATGAGATAGATCTTCGTCTTCGTGGCCATCACCTCAAAGATTTTAAGGATATTCGGATGGTCATAAAGGCGGCGCATGGCATCAACCTCACGGACGATTCGAGGTTCCATGGCAGCGTCGGTTTTCGTCTTGTCAATAATCTTGACAGCGACGGTGGTGCCGTCGATCAGGGATCGAGCCTGGTAGACCTTGGCGAAGCTACCGCGACCGAGGAGACGGATCAGTTGGTACTTGCCAAGGATGGTGGTGGTGGCCGCGGAGGGGGGAGAAACAGCCGGCGGCGGGGTAGCGCCAGGTTCCATGGCTGAGTGGGTTGACAAGTGGAGAGGGGCGAAAAGGACGGAGCAACCCACAGAGTGTCACGGCACAAAGAGAAAGTGCGTTGTGTGTTGGGGTTTATATAGCGCTGAGAATGTGGAGGAGAGGGACCAGTTGGCTTCCGCTTGAAATTTGTCAAGGGCAAGTGGTTTCATTCTGCCTCACGAAATCCCTATAATAACCTTGTCTTTTATCTTCAATGTCTAGAAAGTCCTCTCCCAGCTCATAATGAATTCATCACTAAATTGTTCTTTTTTATAGGTCTATAATTTTTTTAAAAAATTTTAACAAGAATATAATCTATCTTAAAAATTTGTAATTTTTTTAAAATAAATAATCACTTACATAAATTTTATTGAAATTATGATTGCATTGAAACATTAAGTGATAGTATTTATGAGTTGTAAATAGTGAAATTTATTATAGATTTTATATCTTATATTGGTATTGATCATACAAACCTTTACTTTCTTAAGAAATATTTAAATTAGATTATATTTTTTTTTTAATTTATATTATCAAAAAAAATATTTTTTATTTTATATTCGTTTTATTGATCCAGTCGATCAAATTGATCTAACGATTAGATATGTATTTTAAAAGTAGTGATATATGTGTAATTTTGAACCAATTTCAGAAAAAAAAATTGTATAAATTATTTATGTAGATTTTAAAAGGGAAGTTTGTACACATTATTTGAAGAAATATTTATAAATCTATATTTTCTACACTAAAATTTATTCTGATAAGAATCACACACTTTCAAGATTACACCCCAAAAAAATATTTTGATAAGAAATTCAAGATGATAAATAATAATATTAGTTATATTTATTTGTATCATTTTTTTGCCATCTATTTATTTGTATCTTTCAGTACCAAAATTCTCTTAGTAATATACATCAGACGTATTTATTTTTATTAATTTGAAATTTTATTTTTCAAAGGTTTTTTAATTTATAAAACCAACGTCAATAGATATATACTTCCTTAATCACCATCTTAAAAAGTCGTTTGTTAGCAAGACCATTCCTGTACAATTTGTCTTTTCCATTGGAAATAATATTTAATTTCATAAAATGATGACATAACGTCTCTATTTTATGTTTACTAATTATTATTTTCTGTGTTTTAAATATATTATGTAATTATCTTCTTTTAATTTAATTAATTTTGTTGTTAGGTTTCACCAGGTGGGCGAAGCGAATCTTCACTAGCATGTTCCTTTTCAAGCTGTCATTAATCCTTCAAAAATATCAAACCGTTTCAGGGAATTAAGAGATTTTCTGATCATCGATCCTTCTTTTTCTAGTCAAATCACACTTGATACATTTTCTAAAAATTTCAGCCATTTAAATTACTTATATTTTTAATTAAAATTTAATTTTTTAGTTTTAAAATAAGATTTAAAAAATATGTTTTACTTGTAAATGTAAAAGAAATTAAAATTATTCAAATGTTAAAAAATAATAATACATCGCAACAGAAAACTTAAATAATGTAATGAATCATACATTGCTAACATTGCTATTAGTTATTAAACATGGTTACAAAGTTTTTTATTACTGTTTTAAAATTTTAATTAAATGAAGTAATGGGGGGAATATTGAGGTGAATCACGTGAGTTTAGTCAGGTCAGATTTTCCCAAATCATGATGTACTAAACGATTTCTTGTTGAAGAGTATGTTTACAACAAGAATCATGGAATCTTCCATTTTGTAGGGGAAAAGAGTATAAATGGTTGTAAATAGTAGGAAAAAACAATTTTTTCCTTAACCACAATTGGCTGTACGTTGATTTGCACATGAGAAAAAACAAATTGTGTGAAGACATATTTAAGGTTTCATCGTACCAAAAAATACTGCTTGTATTTGTAATTTTTGGCCAATTAAAAATGGAGTTGTGATCAACAGGTGCTAGTTCTACTGGAAGTTATTAGAATCGCTTAAACATGATTTTTTGGATTTGAGATTATGTGCAAAAAACGCCTTTAGATGAGCTACCTCCTATTTGGTGTCTAACCCTACTCAATCCAGATTAGTTGAAGTCCAATAGACTTCAAATACCGATTAGTTGTTTAAAAAAAATAAAGGATACAAAAAAATCACATGTGCAAAGTTTCCTCCAATTGGAATCTAACTATTATTTGAGAAGAAGCTTGAAACCTCACTCCCATTGTTCTCATTACAAGAAAACAATTTTTTACTTGTGATTTTTAATCACCAAAAAAAAAATAGAGACAAGTTCTTACAGATTTTCTTGTTAATTTTCTCTCAAACAGGATTTCTTGTCACAATTTCTCATAGAAAAAGGGCATACGTAAGAAAATCCGTCGGAACTTGAGAAAAGAATCTCACTTTCTACTGTGATCATGGCACGAAGATTTCTCATGGAAAATTCAGGGAGAAATTTCAATATTTTTTAAATTAAAGACACCATATAAATTTTTCACTAAAACTTCAATATTTCATGAGAAAATTAAATATTTTTCAAAAAAATGAATAAAAAAATTTAAAAAATATTTATTAAAAAAATTTAAAATTATTTTCACTAAAATTTAATACGGCACTGTATTTATGAGAAACATAAATACACTGCCGTATTATTAGGAGTACTACTTAAACAGAATATGAAAGTGCGACTTAATATAAACTTTGATGAATTATTAAATAAAAATACATTGAGAATAAAAAAATAAGACAAGGTTAACTTCATCTCAGAGATTATAATAGAGGGTGAAAAGAGTTAAAATATTGAAGATATTTTAGAAATTGCGCGTATCAGCTGGACCTTCCCATGCAAGTTGGCCATTAAAGTAGATTCAAACTGACCAGGGTACAACAGCTAAATAAAGAAAGGGCAAAAGTGGAAAATAACGAAAAATAAAAAAAAATAAAAAAAGAAAGAAAAGGCATTATAGTATAGTTGATGATTTTAATGATTAAGGACTCTAATAAAAATCATATCGTACGCTTCAAGTCCCCACAACACCTAACCTAAACAACTACATGATATGACACCTTCCTCATCACACTACCTATTTCTCACCGTTCCTTCATTTTGATTGTCCTTTTTGTTGTTTTCTGATACAAAAATAACTTTTATGTGATTTCATATAAGTGGGTCCTTGTACATGGAAAAAAAGTCTCTTGATATGAAAGAAATAAAAAAGAAAATATTAAATTCCTAAAAAAATAAATAAATCTTTGTAATAAATAAATCTGTGCTGTTTGGTTTAAAAAATATGTGTATATATATATATAAATTTTAGAAATATTGGGATTAACTCAAAAAGTTTTATTTCTCAAATAAAACCTAGAAAAGTTTCACTTTTCAAATAGTCTATAATATTTTTTTCAAAATGAAATTTAACTTTTAATCATTTTCCTTAATAAAAATATTATTTATGTCCTTAATGTTAAAAAATGATAAATTTATTTAAAAAATAATTTGAATTTCTAATAAAATGAAAAATGAAACAAATAAATATAAATGAATCCTATAAAAGTATACTTTCTAAGAAGTTATATCCCATAAAATATACCGTGTGACCCAAAATATTTATCAAAGGATCTATGCTATTTATGATTTATAAATAATATAATTTTTAAAATTATATATATTATATTGTTTTTTAGTTATAATTGTTCTATTTGCTAATTGCTATTATTGAGATCCAACTTCGGAGGACCTTTCCCAGGAGCGTGTGACATCTGGAATATGAATATGAACAAGTATGTAGTACTATTGTTCAGTGATTAACTAATAATATTCCGTTCTTATATATAAGATTTTTATTTTAATCTTAAATATAAGATCTTTTATAATATATGAGGTAGTATTTATTATATATTTTTAAAAAAATATTCCTATTTAATGTATCTAAAGAGAAAGAGAGAGAATAAATAAGGATAATTTTAAAAAAGTATTAAAATTTTTAGAGAAATCGAGGTAGTTAATTAATTTTAATTCTAATTCTTAATCCACGTGATCCAATTAAAATAACTTTATGTTAAGGATAAAAGGGATTACTAATTATTAATTTTCATGCCAAGTGTCATAAATATTGACTTTGTAATTTATATTGTGATGCACGTTCGTGTTGATTTTTGTCTTAATTATTTATGAAATTCATTCTTCGTATGAGATCTATATAGATGATTTGGAAAAATAAATTTGTCATTTTATTTAATAATATTCACTATTCAAATAGCACTACGTCATGCTTTCTGATAATTTATATGTGCTGGAAACAAACAATATTTATATATACTCCTATAAGGTCTTTATATGATAACAACACCGTTATGAGAATACACAATCAAATTGTTCTTATTATTAGTTAAAAAATGTCATCTTTTTTTATTATAAATGGGACTCACATTTTTGTAATATATTTTTGTATCAAAGTCTTTAATGTGAAGTATTTGAAACTCTTTGGTTTCTATACAATTGAAACCTTAATATTGTTTCGTGATATAATACTATTTATGTTTTTTATTTAGATTAAACTTATATACTTTTTCTTATATATTTTTCATATTGTTTTCTAATTAAAAATTACTATGTAGAGCTTTTAGATTTTTTTAAGCTTAAGAAATTAATACTTTTAACATATAATTAATGACTAAATCTATAATGTATTAAAAATAATGCACATATTAGTTTTTAATTAGAAAACAATGTAAAAAATACATAAAAAAAGCATATAAGTATTTTATTTTTTAATTTTAAAATTAATGAATTTTATTAAATAATTTTGCCACAAATATATGTATGACATGGGAGGAATTAATTTCTAGTTGATATAAATACTTATAATAGGAGAGTTTGAATATTATAAATGGAAAACAATCATATTATTGGAAGAGCTAATCTCATTTAAATTCAACAATACTTAATATGATTTAGTGAAATAATTATATATATAAAAAGGGAAAGGTAGATTTTATTTTGGTAGGTATTTTCAGAATTCCAGATATTCGCATCTTAGGTGAGTGACATTAACAGATAATTAATTCATCCAGAAAGTTGGGTGGTCAAACTCGGAAGGTTGGACGACGGCGTTGGTAAGTCTTTTCAGCAAAGGACGAGGGTATTCTCGTAATTGAAGTAGAGCCTCGAGAAATTTATTTATTTATTTTTTCAAAAGACAGAGACAAAAGGACAAAAGAGGGGGGAATTACGTGGAAGGGGAAGCCACAAATGTGAGTGTGGATGCGCCAGCTGTGGCGAGGTGGGGGTTGGTAGGTGGAGGCGAGGGGGAGGGAAGGCGAGAGCGTCCTACATAGAGAAGCGTGAACTACGAGGTTTCTTTCCTTCTTTTCCTCCCTCTTCCGCGACAGATTACTGCTTCCACTTCTCTAGTATCTCAGTCAAGGGGCGGAACCAACCCCACACTTATTTTTTTCCTCTCTCTCTCTCTAAAGTACTTTATTATATACATATTTTTTCTATTTAATTTATAATATAAAGTATTATATGATTTATGAAAATTATTTATTTTTTATTTCTATTTATTTATTACTAGTCTCTCGTAACTTATAATAGAAAGAATAAAAATAACTTTAATTATTAATAATTAATAAGAATAAAATTGAGATGTCAAATTTTTTTAAAAAATTTTAAGAATGTAATCAACTTTTCTTAGGATGCATGAAGTAATTAAAAATATATTATATTTTAGATCGGATGGAATATTATATTTCTTTTCATCCTAAATATAAGGCTTTTATCCTTATTATAAATATATGATTCTTTACAATATATGATATAGTATTTATTATACATTTCTAAAAAATGACTCTATTTAATGTATCTTACAGAGAGAAAAAGAGATTAAATATAGGTAATTTTGAAAAATATGTTATTTTAAAAAAAATTAAGGTAGTTAATTAACTTTAATTCTTATCATTAATCCGCATAATTTGGTTAAAATGATTTTATATTAAGCATCGTAGAGAATATAATATATCAATTATCTTTGTAAATAAATATGTATTGATTGCTCCCACTAATTGGCAATATTTTCTTTTATATTACTTCCTTCATCTTATATTATAAGGTAACATTTGAAGTTTCACATATATTAAGAAATGAAAATAACATCCTTAAATTCTTCAAAAAAAAAATACAAACATTCTTATTTTACCCCTATTAAATACTCATCTTTTTTATAATTTTAACAAAATTTAAAATATTATACATTACATTAATGAGGGATAAAAGTGATAAATAAAATCATGTTACCTTATATTATGGGAGCAAAGAAAACCTCATTTATTGCCTTATAATATGAGATGAAGGGCATACCTTTTAGTATCACTAGTTTTTTTTTTGTCCTAGTACAATGTGTGTATTAATTGCCCTCAATATTTATTAACATTACTTCTAATACCACTTAATTTTTTTATAATCTCATATTTCTACGTATAATTATATATGACTCTACTCTCCTAACCAAATAAATTCATTTCTTATATTCAAAAGTTTATCTCTTGCCTCCATTTTATTAGACATTAACTTTAATTTATTTTATTTTATCTTAATTTTCATTTTGTTACAACCCTATTTGCATTTATTTTTCATCTCATACTTATTCTCTTCTTCAAGTCCTGATATTCCATCCCCTCTCTTTCACTCTTTTAGCCAAAATCTTATTCCATTACTAATATGTTTTTCCCTTATTTACTTATATTTTTATTTTTTTTGGTTATTCTACTCTTATTTTTAGATAACACAACTTTTAAAACTTCACATATCTGAAATTTATAATAATAATAAAGTCATAATTCTTTTTCTTCTAAATTATACTACTTTAATAGCATTTAATATTTATTTTTTAGAAGAAATATGGCATTATATGAACATGAAATTAATTGTAGTTATGTTAATTTTATTTATAACATTAGTTAACAAGAGTAATTATGATATATATTTATATGTATATATTTTTTAATATCAATCAATTTTTTAGAAAGGTATACTAAGCTCTGATCAATATTGATTTAAAGTTTTCTCCACAATAACTTTTTTATACTATAGTTTTAATGTTATAAATTTACACATGCATGCATTGCCCTCATGATCTAAAATTTTCTTAGTTCACTACTGTGTAAGTCACCATTTTTTTAACTCAAAGGTATTTCCCAGTTAACAATTAAAAATTAATCTATTTAAGGTGTGGAAATCACCAAAGAATAAATCATAATTTATGGAAACTAAGGAAAATTAGTTAACTCAATAAATTTATTTAAAAATTATTCCCTCCTATCTTTTTTATAACAGTTTTTTTAACCAAAATAACTTGAATTAAAGAATGTAAAAATTAGTTAGAAGCAATGGATTTGTAAAAATTATTATAACATTCCTAAAATATTCTTAATAAAAGTCATTAATATTTATCCTACATTAATGCTTGAAGAGAGAAAGTTAAAACTATTAAGGGTTTTTGTGGAAACCATGCATTGATACTTCATTAAATTTTAAAAAGACTTTTATGTTAAGGACAAAAAAACTTTTTTATAAGACTCTTATATTAAGAATCGGAGGGAGTACTTTAATTTTTATTTTTACTTCTATTAAATATTATGAATTTAAAAAAAATCCTTTTTTATCTCATCATTAGAAATTGATAAGAAAGATTTTTATAATAAAAAAATTAATACTTCACAAACTCTTATAAAGTCACTTATATTTTAGATCATAATATTTTTTTAAAATATAATTACATAAAAGATTAGAGGAAATATTAAGATATTAGAGAGGATATTACCCAATCTCAATTGGTGATCGCTAGCCTGCCGCAAACACAAGTACTGAAGCCACCTATTGGTTAAGTTAGTAAAACTTCATATGAACTACGACTTGTGTGTATTGAAAGTATGAAAAACTAGGTGGTGAATATGTGCATGGTATGAAATTTGATGGACAAGCTTGTAAGTGATACGACTTGCATAAATTTAATATTATATATTAATTATTTTGAAATATTTTACTTCCTCCATCTCATTTTAAATGTTAATTTTAAGGTTTTTCTATACAAACCAATGAAATTATTAAATAACCTAAATTACAATAAAATTTAATAATATTTTACTAAAATATTCTTCATTTTAATGTTCTAAGATAATTTGTACTTCACCTACCATTGACTATTGTTTTTATTGGAGAGTGAAATAAGAAAAATAATTAATATTTTATTAGTAAAATAAAATGTCAATCAAATTTGGACATTTAAAATTTCCTAAAATGATAATTAAAATGAGATAGATGAAGTAATGGAAAAGAGTATCAATAGCATAATAGTCTTATAGTATCTAGTAGTAATTAGTTACTCCTCCTTTTTATTAAAAAAAATTGAGAGTATTTTCTTTTGTCCTATTTATAAAAAATAAAGTTTTTTTTGTCTTATGCATTTGTTGAATTATTCTTTTTATATTCTTTACTCATAAGAAAAATGTCTTTACAAGACAATTATTGTTTTCTCTACAATAGGAGGGAATATAAATTATTAAGGCATTTTTGAAAATAAATTTCAATTTGTAACATATTAGTAACACTTAACTGATTTCAATTATTTTTACTAATTTTAATAAAGTAATTATTTGTTTTCTAAAAAAAAGATCGGAGGGAGTATCTTTCAAAGGGGAGGCACTTTTATAGTTGCTAGTACTCAACTAACTTATGAATGTTAGAGTATCTCTCTGAAGAAATGTGGTCATTAACTAAGCTTCCATATAGTTTTAGAGAGACTTTAACCCGCTCTTATAGGTGAGATGATATTTCTTCTCTTAAATTTGTATATCAAACTATTTAGTATTCAGAAATTACATGAGACTCTAATTAATTCAGATCACACCTAATAAGATTTTTCTCTTGATTCTTAATCATGTGGGCACTGACAAAAATATTTGTTTTTAATAACAGTATGAAAATAATGAAAAACGCTGTCAAGAAAACCTGTCTATCTATTTTAGGAAATCTTTATTAATTTATTGTCATAATCGAAATTTTGAAGAAGTGAAAAAAAGAGAAAAAAAGTGATGAGAAAATTGGTGATGGTGGAATGATTGGGAGGGGAACATGCTGGAGGCAGATGTAGAAGCACGAAGGAGCTGCGGGGCAATGCGGCTGTGGTTAGATGCGTTGGATGCGACTGTTATTGTCGTATTGTGGCGACGCGTGGCATGGGTTTTGCCGTTCACTCTAATAACGCCGTCCTCCTCTTCATTCATTCGTCCCTTTCTAACCGCTTCTTCATTATTCGTTTGTACCCGACAAAAACGGCTCTCTCTCTCTCTCTCTCTCTCTCTCTCTCTCTCTGAAAAGGACGAGTTGGAATCATTTCAAAACTGTTGGCTCAACAAAAATCTACCCCATATTTGAACCATTACGTTTTCTCTATTTTCCTTGCAATATTTTGTTGCCACTATTTCCCTTGCAATATTTGGCTTCACTTCACATGTTGTATTGTTGTTCTTCTTCTTCTTCTTCTTTTTTTATTTATTTAAAATTAAAGTATGTTCATCGTTAAAAGTGATATAAAAATAAAAAAATATAATACCAATTTAACTATCAAAAGCTTAGTTCAATTAGTAGATTTACACACTCTTAACTAGAAATCTCAGAGAATGTAGATATGTTAAATATTTTGGAAAACTTTATCACTGTTTATAATTTTACCTTACTCGATTCGAATAAGTTTATACCTTGATAAATTTTTCAGGTAAAGTGAAATATGTTTAGAATACTGGATGCTTATATCATATATATTATTTAATAGTATTTTAATTTAAAAATTATTTTTACAAAAGAACCGTTCTAAGTCTTTCTATTACATATATTATTGCTACATTCGTCTATAGTGATAGGGTGTGTGATATAAGATAGTAAGAATATACATGAAGTTTATTTTCTTGATTTTTGATATGGTATAAATTACCGCTTTATCTTTGTCTGCATATTTTATTAGTTATTTTTTCTCAATATATTGTATATTATATTAACCTTCATGTAATAGATTTCATTTTTTAAAAAAATATCTAACTAGTTAATAAACGTTAAAAGACACCACAATTATTAAATAAATACATATTTAAAAAAGTGATGAACTAATTACTACAACAAAGATTTCATTAATTTTTTTTTATAAGCTGGAAAAATAAAATTTTTACTGAGTGCGGTGTTTTATTGTTTTTCCCATTATTTGATAAAATTGTCTCTGTAATCAACTTATGGAAAAAAATATAAGAAGCGATCCTGCTCGTGCTTAATTAATTAAGTAGCTAAACATAGTATTTTTAATATTAATATTAAAAATACTATGAAATTGAGGTTGCCTATTCTTAAACGGCATAGACTCTTATTTGCTAAATGATATCTCAAAAAAAAATATAATAATAATAATAATTGCCCAATTGATGTTTAAAATATAAATTATTGTATTATTATTATATTTTAAGGCATTTATATTCCTCGTGCATCACTATTAATCAATTCTCTTCATCTTTTTAGTAAATACTATCGCTGCGTTTGGTTAAGGGGGAGGGGAGGGAAGTTGCTTCCTTCTCCCCAAAAATTTAACTCATTTCAAATAGGGGGAGGGGAGTTTGGAATCACCAATTAACAAACTTCCCTCCCCTCCCCCTAAAACCATTCCCCCCAAAATTAGGGGGATGAATATGGAGGGGATAATTTTTTTTTAGTGTGATCCTATTTTTTATAGAAAAAATATTTTTAAAAATATAAAAAATTGTTAAAAATTTTCAAAAACATAAAAATATTTTTTTAGTGTCTCAATATAAAAAAATGTTACACTTAAGTTTCATATCTCAAAAAGTGAGTATAAAATTATGAAGTATGAGTATGAAATAAAAAAGTATAATTTTATACTCAATACTGAAATTTTTTATACTCATAAAAATGATAAAAAATTTCTTTAATTTTAAGGGTAAAATGATCAAATTATTATTAACTCCCCTCCCCTCCTGAATCAAACAACAAATTATTAAAATTCCTCCCCTTCCCTTCCTTTCCCTTTCCTTCCTTCCATATCTCATCTCTCCTCCCCTTCCCTTCCCTCCATTAAAATTTCTCCCCTCCCTTCCCTCCTACCAAACAGAGCCTATATGTGTCCGCACCGCCACCATAATATACTTAACACGCGTTTGTGTGGGAAAAATATATTAAAATAAAAAATAAAATAAAAAAAGGCTGCAAGTTCGTGAACATCTTAATTAAAAACATTTAGAACTGATAAGAAAAATTATAAATGAAAGAAAATTTTTTTTGACAAAACGCACGCGGATTATCAAATAATTAAGAGTTTCAGTCCAGTGTTTATAGTCTTTTAATTTGCTATTATAAATTATAATACAAAGAAAATTTATGTGCGTTTCGACTGGGACAATCATTGCACAAAATAGAAGAAATACTAAAATGTTGTTGTCAAAATTGAGAGTGAAATGTATTTATATTTATGATATATATATGTGTGTGTGTGTGGATGCACATCGCATTTAACTGTTTAAATTTAAGTTGAACAGTGTAAATTTCACAATTTTTATTAAGTTTTAATTTTTTTAAGGATAAAAAATTAACTAGGTGAGTTAAATCTTATAAGTTCACTAGAGTTAGGGTGGCCCCATGGTTCAAAGAGCTAGCATTTACAAACATAAGCTTCAAGACTATTTAATAATAATAATAATAATAATAATAATAATAATAATAATAATTTTTTCTCATTGGAAAGAAGATGCAAGATTAAATTCTTAATAATGATAAAACTCAATATTTTGAGAAGAGAATCATTGTGCTAATTTTGTGCTAACCACGTTTTTCTTTTGAAAAAAAAAATCTTGAACCCCACTTTTTAAAGTTTTGAACGCCAATTTTATAAGATAGTCTTAGTGATGATAATAGAGAAATTTCTCTCCTCACATTATGTCTTAAGTAACCTATGGGCTTATGGCCTTTTGATGAATTTCCCTTTTACTTCCAAAAAGAAAAACTCATTACTCCTTTCATCTTTCATTCTTTTGCTGACTTTTTGGGGTTTATTGTTTGTATATAAGGGTTTTCTGCACGTTGCTTCATTTTTTTTCATGGCGAAGCCTTTAAAATATTTTTAAAAAATAAAAAAATGTATTCATCAAATTATTTCTACATTAAATATTAATTAACAAAAGTTGACCAAATTATGCGGAGAAATAATAATAATAATAATAATAATAATAATAATAATAATAATAATAATAATAATAATAATGCAATAGTTCACACGGTATTTTTTTTTTTCGACCACAAAACTTGAGATTTATATATTACACAAGCACGAGGATTAATTTCACTATCATAATTGTCAAATGAAATTTTTTAGGAACATACACTTGTACATCTAAAAAAATCATAAGAGAATATTAATTTATTAAGTCTATTTCTTTTCTTTAAACTCATATTCTCTTTTTAATATAATACACACACTCAATTTTATAATTATAGAATATTTGAATCACTTCATTATTAATTCACCATGTTCATGACTCCACGGCTCCACGCTTATTGCATTTTAAGTTTTTAAATATTTAAAACAAACATGATGATTCATGACTGGCTAGTGCAGGCTCCATTTGAAAACCAGAAAAAATATATGGTCTGGTTGACAACAGTTTTCAAAATAGTTTTTTTTAAAAAATAGAAAAAAAAAATTGTTTGGTAAATATGTTTTTTATAAAATGTTCTAAAAAACAGAAAAATAAAAAAATAGAAAACACAGAACATTTTTAAGATATTTTATAATTTTTGTTCTGAAAAACACAAAAAAAGTTAAAAATACCCACATCGTTAATGGTAAAGTTATAAATTTTGAATAACTCATTTAATACTTACTAGTTATGATTTTGGTAACAATTATTCAAATAAATTTTTTTATTTTCTTATTTCCAAAACTTGTTCTTGAAAACAGTTTTAAAAATAATAAAATAGAAAATGCTGCCAACCAGGTCTTATATTACTTTAATCCTCCACTTTTCCACTATTATTGTTTTAGTATTAAATAATGATAATGATGGATAATTTAACTATAGAACAAAGTGTAAAGATGATATGAAAAATACGGTACATGATAACATTGTGTTTTGAAAATATTTCTATATTTTTTTTAAAAAAAAATCTGTGTTAAATGTACGTGCTCTCACAATTTTGTTGAACATTTTCAAAATACATTATTATTTGATTATTTACTTGTACTCACACATGTGCATTATTTTTTAATTTAAAGTTTGAAAAGAAATTGATTGTTCTTGAAAGTCTTCAATTACTTGAACGAACTATTGTTGGTATGTTGATATTTACTTACTATTCATAAATAATAAAATAGTGTGACTCATTAAATTCTATGTATTTTACATGGTTGTGCATTTCAAGCACTTGAACTTAAAATTTTTTGTTAAATTGGTACAATTCATTACCTGATGAACCAAACACTCCGTAGTAAGCAGCAAGAGGAGATAAGCCCTAAGGTTTGGTCTATAAGATGACTTCAACTGCCGAAATATATGAAATTCTTTAGGCGTGATTAACCACATCTTATTGCATATATTGAATTAAATCAACGTGCTTCTACCTTTTGGTAACCAAAAAAAAAAAACAGTAATGTGCTTCATCCTTATCCTCTGAATATATAGAACATCTGACAATTCTGTTGAAAATTTCTATAATAGTTAGTTTAGTGAAAATGTAATAAAAATTAAAGTACCTATATAATTTGAGCTCACCGAAAAAATGAAAGCACGTACAGATATAATATATATAATTTAACTTCACTATCATATACTTCTATAAAAATAGTAAATAGTAGGTAGGATCGCAAAGTTCTACAATCAAATATTTAACGTGGATTAAGATGGTAGATTCCTTCTAGTTGAATCAAATTCTTAGTGATAGAAATTAATGGGTATTAGTCTTAGTAGAATGAGTTAATATCATTTAAGCATGATGTCTTGGGTTTGAGACTATGTAAATGTAGAAAATGTCTTTAGAAAAGTTTTCCCTCAAATAAAGTTCGACTGTAACTCAATTCGAATTACTTAGAATCTAAAGTGATAACCAGATATCGGATGGTTATTAGAAAAAAACTTGGTGATAGATAATTTTAAATATTTAATTATACATATATTCAAATATGCAAATCATTCTTTGATGTAGAGCTTAAAATAAACATTATTATAGCAGCTAAGTCAAGTGGTTCAACACCCATTTTATTTCCGTAAGGTTTTGAATTCAAGTCTTGTATATCACTAAAATATCTTTATATTTATATGACTTATCTTAACTCAATCTGAATTAGTTAGATCATAATTTTTTAAAATAAGTCGGCATTAAAAAAAATGAAACACTTCAAAAGACAACATAAAGCCCAAACAAACAATCCTACAATAAATTCTCAAAAACACACTCAGAGAAACAGTAGGGTAAGAAGTTTATTGTTCTTGAAAATCATCAATAATTTCTTCAAAATACTCTCTCTCTCTCTCTCTCTCTAAAATATTTCACAGTAACTTTTGCAATATAAATTTTTGACTTTTACAGCAGAAAAGTGGCGAAAAGATAAGCTGTAAAGTTTGGTTTATAAGATGAGTTCGACCTTTTCAACGATATATATATATATATATATATATATCAATCATATATGAAATTTTTGACGCAGGCATGCATGATTATCGATAGTGTCTGCACATATATAATGAATTAAATTAATGTACTCGACCTTATCGTTAGGATATAAATTAGAGTCACAAGTTTGTCTATATTCACATGTACATGATCGATAATCAGTCCCCCCCAAATCAAAAAATTGACTTTTCCTTAATGAAATTAGTTGGTCGAATTCGAATCTATAACTCTGTAGGTTGTATGTCAAAATCAGTCGATTTGATTTATAAGAAAATCTCACTCATATATTTATAATATCTCAGGCATGGGAGCTTATATGATAATATATAATTTTTTTTGGGTGAAATGATAATATATTTTTTAAACGTACGGAAAAGTATTGCTTCTTAATTATTTCTCTTTAGAATATTAATGTGATATATTTATTTATTTATTTAATGCTCTATTAATCTCAAATAACTACTATGTTATCATCACCATTTGTAGGGGTGATCATGGGTCGGGCCGGGTAGGGTTTGATCCCTGCCTGATGCCCAGCTCAATGTGGTTCAGGTCAAGTATCGGACTAACTCGATACTATATATATATATATTTTTTAAAAATATATTTAATAATAAAAAATATACTTATTTATACTTAAAAATAAATTTTCTCAAAAAATAATCTTAGAAAAAAATAAAATTCTTCAAAATTTATGAATATTTAACCATTATTTTTACATAAATATTAAGTTAAAAAATTAATTCAAAATTTAAAAAAATTTGAAATATTAAAATCTTAAAAAGTTTTCATAATATTTACATAATAAATGTATTATATTAGATATATAAAGAACAAAAATTCTATAAAAATAATTAAAATATATAAAATAATTAAAAAAATAATAATATATAAGTCGGGTCGGGCCGGATTTCTCTAAGTCTGACCCAGCCCGGTTAGCCTGATGTGGCCAGGTTAGACCGGACCAAGTTGTGCAACCCTAACCATTTGCAAAAGTGATACTCGATGTTTTGTTCAAAGAGGACTTAAAGCAGAAATAGAATAATATGCACGAGAGCAGCTGAATGGTAAAGAAACATATTATATCATCTTCTTAGTTAATAGCCAAATTAAATATCAACAATAAAATATGTTAGTAATTTCACAAATATGTTAATTGAGATAGGGGGGAACGTACCAAATAATTAATGTATTCTAAAGGGGAAAAGAAGGAAAGATTATTTGTTTGCCATTTTGCAACATTCGTCCATATTGATTAGCTATATTTTAATATTATTAAAAAATTAAGGAAAATATCCGAAATTTAATAAGTGCAAGAAATAAATTTGAGAGAATAAAAAAATAGATACTTCTTAATTAGCCACTTAAGTATAAAATGATTAGGATATATAGAGTTGTAATAATATATAAAAATATACGAAATTGATGAAAATATACGAAATTTAATTTATAGAGTTGTGATAATATACATAAATAACACAATTAACTTTTATAATTATAAAATATAATTTTATTTTATAGGATATATATATATAATAAAAAGGTTATTTAAGGGATTTTTTTAAGCTATGGACATCCATATTATTATAATATTTAGAAAATCATTTTTAAAATAAAATATACTTATCTTTTTTATTTTATTGAATTACTTATACGTACTTAACTTTTTTAGTTTATTGAATTACTTATACCTCTCATTTATTTTTTAAATATAGACTTTCTTTTGAAGTAAGAAAGTGTGCTAATGTTAATCTAATTTTAATTTTTAATTGAAAAATTCTCCCTATTATCTTAAATACATTTTTCAAAATTAAAATACTCCCCTCAAATCCCAAAACTTACAAGAAAAGTGTAATTTGTTAATATTAATTAACATGATGATGATTTGACAGGTCATTAAAAACCATTTATAAGAAATAATATCTCAAGGGCTACTTTAATGGATTCTGTAATCTTAAAATATGATATAACATTCTTCAACTCTCGGCCATTAATTTACCTCTAATAATAATAACAATTAATATATATTAAATCCAAATGCGACCTACTAGGGCACTCAACTATAAAATAATAAAAATATAGTGACCATATCATTTCCATTTCAATAGCACTCACTGTCCCTCTTGTGTTTGAAATTATTAAAGAAACACTGTTTATTACTGATATTCTCGTAATTTAATACTTTTGATTAAGACTTCCCGTTCTCTCCTGGCCGCCAATTTACATATGAATTAATTAATTAATGATGTTCTAGAGATTTTTTTCGTAGAGTAAACATTTTCTTTAAAATATTGTGAACTAAATTACTAAAAAAGGTCAAGTGTAGTTTTCGTAATTGCTATTATTGACTTTTATTTTAAACTAAAAGATGTAGGCATTCTCTTTTTTTCTATTTGAGAATACCAAATTTAATCATCAAATTAAGTGAAAGACAACGTGTGCTAATTTTTATGTTTTTTATGTCAAGTTCAGTGATAAAGCTATGGTGCTTGAATATTTTTGTTTAACTTAACTTTACATTAATTATGCGAATGCTTTAAAAAAAGTTTATACACTACTATTTTTTATAGCAAATATTAAAAAAATTTCAACAAGAGAGTACAATACAATTTTCAAATTTTTGACAAAAAATAGTCTATGTTAAATCATCCATTCACGCTAGCTCATTGCAAGACTAACTTGTGATTGATCCAACAGTTCTGCATCTTTTCAAAAATATGAAGAGAGGTGAGTCATAATAGTTTTTTTTCTTTTTTATTAATTTATTTAGTATATGATACTATTAACCAATTCAAGTTTGAAGAGATTTAAGCAGGGATAGTTCTTTGGATTAAATTTTTTTATATATTTATTCGACTGGATCATATTTGAGCATTGTCAAACTCAAATGAAGGTAGTTTTACTACCTTTATTTTTTTTTATTCATACAACTCGAATTAAAGACCTTATTTAAAAGGATATTGAATCTCTTACCACTCAATACAACCATCATTGGTCTTTGGCTTATTTTTTTTTTAATAAGCAAATAGTACCATCTACGTTAACAAGCCATATATGCATGTGAGTTTTTTTCTCAAACAAAAGATTATATAATTGAATAAATAGGAAAAATTCCATATTATCATTTTTTTCTTCAATTTTGAACCAAGATGTTACTTACAAGTCAAGTAAAAAAAATGTCAAAGTGCATTCAGATCCGAATTTAAAGCTCAAACATATCTGCACCATAAGGAAAATATATAGTCAAAACTTCATCATAACAAATAATAGAGGGAAGCATACAAATATAATACTCTATATATTCGAATAAGAGCATAAAGATTAAATCTAATAAAATATTGATAAAAAAATTTAATTAGAGGGATTAAATTGAAAATTTTATAAATTTAAAGATCAAATCCCAAATTTTTAAACCAAAAAGATTAAATTAAAAATTGAATAAAATGATAAAGATCAAAAGTCTAATTTTTTTATAAGAAAATATGACAACCCTATAGATATTTAGATTGTAAAACCACTGCATTAATTAATTTAAGTTCTTTATTCATAACCGAGTCCTACTCACATTTAAGAAACCCAATTAAATTTTGTTCAGATGAATGAGACAACAAGCACTTTCATATTTTGTATAATCTTTTATTCTCTGAAAAGATGATAGCAGCATATATTCATTACTCTTATATATATATATATATATGAATATTGTGATTTGTTATGCATTTTATATTATATAATAATATTGATAATTAGTAGTAAATAAACCTTTCAAATTATAGTGGCGGATTTAAGACCCTAAATAAATGGTTTCAAATATATTACAACCATTGTTATGAAACTGATTGGATTGGAACCAGGAAAGCAATACCTAATCTGGTCCGAATTTCTGAAAAACCAGTCAAAGGCCGGTATAATCGGTTAAAAATTGGCGGGCCCCATATAAACTAAATGGGTTCCAGTCTGAACAAATAATTAAAAAAAATTCAACTTTGGGCTCTTATGATTATTTTTGCACCAACCCATTTGGACACCTCGTTAGGCATCTTAAGATGTACACGTACCCCCTCCTTTATATAAAGCATGTCCCCTACTTTTACATTACGTTTCGACGAGGTGGGACTTGTCCCTATCATGTCAGCTGCGTTTTATTTTATTTTTTCTTTTTTTTTTTTTCTTCGGCTGATCTTTGTTCTTTTTTTTTTAGTTAATTTCCTAAACTTATTCCCATTACAACTTTTTCTTATTTATACTTTTAATTATTTATCTATATGTTTTACTCAAACAAGATTATTTTAATTTACTTTTAACATGCTCTTTAAAAGTGTTTGCTAATACTATTTAAAAACATCAAAGATTTCCAAATAACAAAGTTAGGTGCCTTTCATTTGCTCTCAATTACATAACCTCATTAATCTCATATTCTCATGCATCTATATTAGATAACTATTGTTAATTTGTTGTAGATATATTTATTTTTAATTTATTTCATTTCATGCTTATATTAAGGAATTCACTTGTAAGAAAATTAGGGAAGTCTTAAAGATGAATAGTCTAAATTTCTTTTATTTTCATATATGCTATTTAAAATATATTATTTTAATCACTACTTATTTAATCCCAGTTAGTCTTTAGTTAGATTATTAAATCTTAAATTAATATCTCAATCGGTTCTATGTCCAGTCTGATTTTCATAATATTAATTACAACTAGTGTTATCATATATAAAGATATGCTAAAATCATATGAAATTATTATATATGAAATTAAATATATTATATACCTTACAATTGTTATTTAATTTTGAAACTTTTAAATAACCAACTAATTATTAATACTATTGATCTTTTTTAATATAAATCATTTTACAACCATGGATCAATCAGGGATGAATATACATGGAGGCAAGCAGGGGTACTCCCCCCTCTCGTCACCCCCCCCCCCCCTCAAAAAAAAAATTCCCTTTTCTATAAAATTTCACTTCAAATTTTTTCATTTGCAAAAGATTTAAAAATTTTTCAACAAACTTTTATAAACCCGCCCCCCAAGAAGGCACCCCCAATACACTAATTTTTAAATCTATCCCTGGCATCTATGAATCTTCCATTTAATTATGCAATTAAGTTTTCACAATCTTCATAGTAGAAAAATAAAATAATAACATTTTGCATAAGAATCATTTGAGTTTTTTAAGTTGACTGGATTTAAAATTATGAGTTGGGCCTAACAAGTGGAGTTTGAAATAGTAGAGTTAATGGGTTCAAAATATTGGGTGGGTTAAATTCAAAATATTAGTATTAATAGGTTCAATGGATTCAAAATATTAAAATAAGTGGGGTCAATATTTCAATATTTACCGACATAGTAAGTACTTTTCACAAATTGAGGGAGTGCAATCCCCCCTCACATAACAATATAGGTCCATATATGCTCCAAAACATTAATTCTTTTCTTTGTAATGAGCTAGAATTCGAAACCTTGTGTTACATAGGAGATTAAGATATATCTAATTAAATCATATAAATGTGAATATAGTAGAATGGGTATGAATATAATATAATAATTAAATTGTTTGAAAAAATATAATAGTTAATTAACAATTTAATAAAAGTGACAGAAAAATGATTAAAGCCTTAATTGGGATCCTTTCTGTCAAATTCAAAATGAACTAATGTGAAAGAATTTAACCTAAATACTTGTAGTGGACTGACTGTCGCCAATACTCCATTAATATCTAACATAATAAAACATAAATAATTATAATATAAATCAATGTGAATACAAAGTCATGTGCAAAATAATTTAAATTGATATTACAATGAATCTAACAAAATAAATATTATTAAAAAGTGGGTATCTATCTATTGTCGAGCAAACCTTTTAAATTAGAGTGAGGGCATTATAGGAACATACTCGACAACATCAAATGAGATCGAAATATTAGCAAGTATAATTTGGATAAATTCATTGAATGCAATTATATGAGATAAAATTGTAGATTTTTTTTAATTGATATTTTCTTGGACAATGAAGTATTTAAAATAATAGCACTGAATTTCATAAACTCTTCTATAAAATTTATGGATCCTCATCCACCACCCTTGAATGTATTTTAGACGACTACAAAAAATTACAAATTAAACATTTGTCATTTATTTAAAAATTTATTAAATATTCTATATTAAAAATTTTTAAAATATAATGAAAATATGTACACAATACAATGGAAACATATAATATTTTTTATTTTTATAATAAAATATAAAAAGGTAAATATCCACGATTTCACAAAAATAAACAAGATATATTGATTTGTAATATAAAATTCAAAAGCTAACTTATATTAAGCATTCATAGAGGGTGTGGCATAAGCAACCGGACCACTAATGACTTAAAATATGAACCAAGTATCTTCATTATGAGAATCCCTGAGTATGATAACCAAATTAAAATTAACAATATCAACACCTATAATGGGGAAAACTATTGCAAATTAAAAAATAGATTAAGCGATGAAGAAAATGGTGTTAGAATTAAAACCAACAACAAAAAAGGCAATAGGGACAATGGTTTGCCAATAGATTGATTCAATTAATGAGATCTTACCTTCAAGCATACCTTCAAAACAAAAAACAAACTAAAAAATTTTTATCTCATAATAATGCAAAAAGACTCACATAATATATATTTATATAAATCTCATTATAGATTTAGATAATTAAAATGTGATTTTCTTCATAAATATATATATGATTTTCATTCCATTTTCATCTCATATAAATCTAATTGTAGATCTAAACAATCAAATCATGATTTTTCATGAATATATTATATAACTTTCATTTCTATATTTATTATTACATTAATTTTTTTTTAAAAAATGAAAACATATATAAGAAAATAAATATGAATTGGAATACGTAGGGCCATATTTTTTTGTAATTAACTTGATGATCTAAAGGCTTGAAATCGCGACATGTTATGTTTTTAACCTCTACTTTATAATATATAATAGATAGATTAAATAATGTCTCTCAATTTGTTCTCCAAAATTTCAAATAGCAAGGTAATAAAAAATTGTGGTTGTCCATCGTAGCACGAGGCAACATCCATTAGAAAAAGAACAATGAAAACTCGTATTATCCTATTTGATAACTTTGAGAGATAATTTTTTTTTTAAAAAGAAACATTAACATTATCATCGAAATCGTATCAAACTAGCCAGAAATTGAAAAAGTGGTCAACTAGTTCTTGAATTAATTTAAAATCTCCATTAAATTGGTTATTTTGAGAACTGAGTTACTGATTAAAAATCAATAAAACCAAAAAAAATTATCACAACCAGTTCAAACATGATCAAAATGAACCTTAATTCAGTATTTCCACTGGTTCAATGGCTCAATAGTAAAAATATAAAAAATTTTCTTTCTTAACAAATTTATTTATTTTTCTTATCTACAAAACAAGCCTATATAATGAGAAAAAAATTGCCTCAACAACCTAAAGCGTGACAACATATAGATGCAGCAAAAAGATATTTAAAAATAAAATAAAATAAGAGACTAATCTATTCTAAATCTAGACAATTGATTAGAGTTAAACATGAAAAAAACACTAATCAGTACTTAATTGACTAGTGGACATGGGATATGGACCGGGGAAGGTTGGGTATGAATTTGTGATTCATTTCAAAATAATGTATCGACCACATAATCTTTGATTTTTTCTTCTTTGATTGAGACTCTAAAGGTGACTTCCTTTGTTATTTCCTAAGGTTTCTAAGATTTTTTTGTGGATTAAATTAACCAACAAGTTTTTTGATTGAGACCCTAAATGTGACATCCTTTGTCGTTTCCTAAGATTTTTAAGATTTTTTTTAATTGAATCTAATAGTTGAATTGGACTGCAACTTGTCTAGATCGAGTTGAGTTAGACTATAAAGGTGACAAAGTTCTTCTAATAAGTACTTTAATTAGGGTTTGAACTCAAGACTACATGTTAAGTTAATATATTTTCTAACCAGCTAAGTTACACGCTCATTGGTTTACTGAGTTTTTTAAGATTAAATCTATATTATTACTCCTATTATTACTGTGGCTGCTACTACCACATGCAATGACTAACATGAATCAATGATCATTTACACTAAATCGTAAGCCAAAAGGATATATTTAATATTTGGACGATTTTTTTTATAAAGTGTATTGTATGAGTATTTAACATTGTACTTCTAAAATCTTTTTTCACAAGATTCAAACGTAAATTGATAAAGAGATATTATAATCAAATATCAACTGAATTATTAATCACTTTGATTTGATTGCTGACAATTCGATTTGATAATCCTTTGGTAATACGTTAATCAATCCCAAGCTAGATATTACTTTTACTAAGGGAAGTTTGTAATCAAGAAGCTTCTTACCTATTTATCAATGTTGGGGCCATTGTAAAATGAAGTTTCTCATGACCTTTTAAATTTTTTTAAAGAATATATAGAAGATATAATGGTAAAGATTTTTTATATACAACGGGACAAAAACCCAAAACTCAGAATAATAAAGATTTATGTTGATTGAATCCATTAAAATTAACTTCATTCAACTATTTTATTAATATTGTTTGCATTATTGCCTCACACCACGTATCAAAATAGTGCCACATGCACTCAAGTGCGTTGTTTTTTTTTTTTTGGTTCTTAATATGATATTTGCTATTATTGATTAATATATAATTATATGATTTCTATTACATAATAACACAAATAAAAAGTAATCAAGTAAAATTAAATTAATTAAATATGATTTTTACTCAAATGTAGAAAATGAATTGAAAAAGAAATCACAAGTGGGCTTGTTTGATTCATGTCTTTAAAGACAGTTTTGGTTTCATGTTCTTAAAACTTGTTTTAAAATAAAATTTTCAAATGATTTTTTATTTTTAGATGTGATTTTCAAAGTACCGATTCAAACAATTTTTTAATTTTTTATTCCCAAAACCTTTTCTGACAAATAATTTTACAAAACTATTTTAATAATATCAAAACAGAAAATAGAATCACTCGAGTATTTTTGTCGTAGTGGATCCATGTGACTTGAATCCCATCTCTATATGTGAGTTACTTGAAATATTCATCTTCATGGTATACTACAGGAACAATAGTAATTATACGATATTTTTAGAGCAAAATATTTTTACATCACTTGAGAGCTGAGACATATTCAAAACAGACAAATATTATAATTATATTGTGTCATGAAGGTGTAAAATAAATCGGTCTTACTTTATATAAAGTATAATAAAAAATCTATATATATATATATATTTTGGTGTACAAATCTATATATAATATCTTTGATCAAATACCAAAAAATGAAAATTCCAGTTAATTGTCTTGATAGCCGATTATGAAAAACAGTGTGATACCCACATAGTATACAGCTTAGCTTGTGTCATGCATGATTATAACATTTCCACTAGACTAGAGTCCAATATGGCAATTGATTAATTTAAGCCATTAGCTAAATATAGGTAATTAACTAATAATTATACTTATTTTTTTTAACATGGTGAGATGTCTCCTGCGATTGGAAGTTGATTAATTTAAGGAATCACATCATGAAGCTAAAAAAATACTCTCTTCTTTAATATAAAGGACAAAAAATAAAATTATATAAATTAAGAAAAATAATAAATTTATCTAAAAAAAATAATTTTAAAAAATATCCTTATTTAATGTTAATAATTTTTACATCATATAATTAATATAAATAAATTATATTAAAAAAATCATCTTATTTAAAAATATTTTTTAAAAAATTATTAAATTATACAAGACAAATTTTACGTGTGCTTTAAATTTTAAAATATAAAATTTTTTTCAATTATTTCTATATTTTTTTAAGTAAGAGCAGAAGCAAATGGGGTTTGTTTGTTTGTGATGTGATTTGAAATGTGGAAAGTGACGTTGGTGTTTGATTGATTGGTTCTATTGGGATGCTTTGCTGAGTTGGACCAATAGGATGGCCTTATTTGATGGCCATCACTATCAGGAATAGAGTATTAGATTCATTATCAATATAATTGTGGACAAGAAGACGCTCGAGCCAGAATGAAAGTGCCATTCAACGCGCAGGCAAAAAAAAAAAAAGAAAGTGCCATTCAAAGCAAGCCAAGTAATTAAAGTTGCTTTAATGATAAGACACATTAACGTTCACTAAACGAAGTGAGCATGATATCTATGTCTTTTAATAAATCTGGGAATTAGCTAGCTAGTACTAGGAGAAATTCAATTTAACTTATCTATATGTTATAATTCGGTTTGGTAAATTAGTAGATTCTCGACCATTTAAATTTGATTTGAAAATTTTCGGTCATATGTGTGTATATATATATATATATATATGATTATTTCTTTTAGTTTTTAAAAAATAACTAAATATGTTTTTCCTATGAAGACCAAATGAGTAGCAATGTTAATAGCTTATAAATAATATAATTAATTATAAATTTATATTTTATAGTGATATAAATGATTTTCTAGATATAATTTTTTGTTAAAACCATAATTAGATATTAAAAATTATATCAAAATTTGACCGTGGGTCTAACCCTAATACTATAACACAATAGTGGTAGTACTGGCACAACAACAATGAATCTTTTTTCTTTTTGTTGTATCACTTTTTTTTTAATATAATTATCTAACAACTAATATTATTAGATCATATTCAAGTATTATCAAGAATAAATAGAGTAGCTCTCTCAATATAATTTTTTTTATTCATAAAGCATAAACTTAAAATTTTGCTTAAAAAATATTGCATCATTTATCGTCTAACCTAAATGCTCTTCGTTCTATGTATATGTTGTATCACTTTAATTGTGGCCAAAAGACATGTATTCATCATGTGTATTTTTTAATAATTGGTGAACAGTGCAATTTACTTTATGTATATTATTGAATACAACATATGACAAGATAAATATTATTTCAAAGTAAAGTCACTCATTTTAATAATTGATGAACAGTGCAACTTACTTTATATATATTATTGAATACGACATATGACAACATAAAATATTATTTCAAAGTAAAGTCACTCATAATTATGAATGATTCAGTTGAAAAATAAAATCAAGCACCTAATGCGATTCTTTTGTGTCTCTATCAGAGTCCAAAGGCCATATATTTCCTTTTTTTTGTTTTTGTGGTGGGGGGAAGACAAAACTAGACTTGAAGGCCTGAAATAAAGAGAATTTTATTTAAAATCTTAACTTTCAAAATTATCTGAGGATTAAACGTTTATTTGGCACAGAAAGGAACGGATTAAAGGTTTATAATATAAAAAAAATAATTACAATTCAAAATATCATATCATTTTTTTCTCTGAGTTATTCATAATATATCATTTCAAAATTTAATATCTTTCCATATAAATATATCTAAACAACAACAATAAGGCAGAAGTTCAGCTATTATTTTGATATTTACTTGCAACTAGTATGTACCCCCTGTAATAAAACTATCTACATTTTTAAACATGTTTAATAATAAAATTATTCATATAATTAGATACAAAATAATATTATAAGTATTTAATGTATTAATAATAAGTGACTATAAAGAAAATAATAATGTAAAATTATTCGTCACTATTATTAAACAGGTTTATAATATACAAAAAAGTCATAATTTTGTTATGCAAATTATTCGCCATTACAGATATGAGGATTTTGTTAGTAAGTAATATGTAAATACCTTTATAAGTTGTAACACTTATTTTAACCCAAATAAGCCCTTGAAATCCAACTCATATAGACTTATGAAACATCACTTCTATTTCTTGAAGAGTAAAGTATGTTAGAGATAGTTTGAAAAATTTGAGATCCATATTGGATGAGAATAAGGTTTATGAAGTGTATCTAAAAGAAAGAAGACAAAGCATGTTAAAATAATTATGAAAAGATAAAGGTTAAGTAGATTTAAATATTATTTATTTAATATTTAAAGCACTTTGCACTTGAAGCGTCGTGATCGTTGTATTGATCTTATGGTAAAGATCTGATCTAGTATAAATTTGAGATTAATATATTTAATTAATTATTTTTTAGAAATGGAATTTTAAATGACAACATTCTGAAATGACATTGTGAAACAGCGCGTTATTTAATATTCTGAACGTTTCAATTATAACATTAAAAAACAGACTGGTTTATCAACAACATTTCTTTTTTCCATATTATATAAGGGTCAGACCAGAGACTCGAAGAATCACTCACATTCTCTTCTCTTGCTTACAATCTCTCTGTTTCGTTCCGTGTTTTAAGTTATTTGAAGTTGCTATCAGATATCTTTGGTGTTTAGAATAACTCATAGGGGTGATTCGTCGGATCCTTGCAGCAAACCTAGTGGGGGCGAATAACACCTTAAAGATAATGTGTTATCATACGTTTCTGGGCACCGGTTATTTTCATTTTCTGTTTATAACAAAGTATATATCTACATATTCATAAATAATTATGGTTGGTTCTTCTTCAAAAATCTGTCTTGTCTAATTGATTAAATGTCCCAAATACATCAGGTACTGTAATTTATCTAAACACAATTTCACTTTAAGTGTGATAATATGTTTTGATAAATTACAAATCATGTTGTGCTTAGGAATATTGGATCAAGCCAAGGATTCAAATTTTTAAAACAGCTTCAAACAATACAATTTTAAGGATGCTAGAGAATTTCAATGCCTATTTTTTCCTATCATAGATGGTTTTCTTCATATTCTATACAATACATGTGGAGACGTGTTTCATTATTACTTATTATTGTTAGAATTAAAATCACTAATTGCATTTCATTTATTCAATAACACCTCCACGTCCTTAACTCCATTTAATCAGGCTTCCTTGAAAAGAATCATGTTTATTTTTAAGTGGAATCAATTAATTAATTACACATATAATTTTAAGAATATTTTTTTCTGGAGATAAATTTGAAGCCACTAAAGTGTGATTAAGAAATGAGTTATATTGACAATTCGAAGGAAATATTTGAATTAACTTTTTACAGGTTGCTGATTGTTACTTGAGGAGAAGGAGACTTCGATTAAATTATAATTGTTAATGTTACAAATATAATAATAAACAATTATATATATTAAATTTAATATCATAAATGATAAAAAAATGCCAATTAAATTTATGCATCGCTTAATCAAACTTTTATTCCATTATATAAAATTTTTTAGATTATATTTTTTGTGTGTGTCAATTACATCCCTGTTTAGTTTTCGTAAAAAAAATAAAAATATTAGATCCTCTTTATATTTGCCATTTGCATGGAGATGGAGCCTTGAGGGTGCTAAATAGGCCCAAACCAATCAAGATCGGCTTGTTGGGCCCAAGAAAATGAAGATGGGTTTATAACTTTTTATTTTGGGCTTGGATAATCCCTGCCCATTTTTCTTACACCCTAGCCCTTTCGCTCTCAACCACTCTAATTTAGATCCTTTAAAATTACAAAAACAACACCATATAATACACTTAAAAAGGAAAAAAAAATAACAATTTAAACAAATGTTTTTTGCCATTAATAAATATGAAAGTTGAATCTCTCATGTTTTTGTTAGTCAATAACACAAATATCCATATTAATATCAATGAATATGAACATCTGAAGCACTGTATTTTTACCCTACCTTAAGATCCAAAATTATGTTATATTTAGTTTTTGCAAAAAATTATTATATCCTCTTTTTTTTTTTTTTGAGAATTAGATCCTCTTTATATTTGGCATGTGCATGGATATGGAGCCTCAGGGTGCTAAATAGGTCCCAACCAATCGAAATCGGTTTATATTTTGGGCTTTGATAATCCCATCCCATTTTTCTTATTCCCAAGCACTTTCTCTCTCAACTATTCTAATTTAGATCCTTTAAAATCACGAAAACACCATATAGTACACCTAAAAAAGAGGAAAAAATATTTTAAACAAATACTACTTTCCCCATTAATAAATATGCAAGTTGAATGTTTCATATTTATGTTAGTGAATTTCAATCAATATTAATATTCAATGTCACTATAAAATATAAAATGTATAGTAAATTATATTATTTTTAGATTGTAAATGATGTAACTCATTTTCTAAAATTTTGTATGATACACAGGGTTCACTTAGTTCATTCAATATTCAATATGTTTTTTGGTGAGTAGATTGGGAGGGAAAGCATTTCAGTTCTCAATGAAATTCGAAATTTCAATAGTTGAGTAGTTCATTTTATGCCACTAAAAGCCTCGACACCTTAGGTTTGAAAGGAGGTCAACCACCAGATACTAGCAAGTATTTTATTATAAAATATGATAACAAATTATACAATTAAAAATCATAAAAATAAAACTTATAATTCAAATGTGTAAAACCTTTGTCTAGTTTCACAATAAATAAAAATAAAACTTGTTGGCAAAAAAAAAACTTATCTTTTGTAAGCGCATAAATCAAATTCAAATTTATTCGAATAAAAATTTATCCAAGTCCATATAGATCAGAACCAAATTTAACATTAATTTAAAGGCAAGGCATCTTTCGATAAAAATAAAACTTATAATTCTGAATTAACTGAAGCAAGTGTTTTATTGCATATGCCCACTGCGTTATTCTCTCTCTCCCTTTTTAATAAATTGAATATACTGCGACATTTCGCAACCCTACCTTAAGATCCAAATGACAGTTTTGGGCCATCTTAACAAGGCCTGGCCCAATTCGTTCAAGCAAACGTGGCACCCCGAACACCGCTACGTGTCCATGGTCTTATCCCAATGATCTCCTCCCCCACCCTCACCCCCCCCCCCCCACGGGCCCCCCTCTCTGTGGCTTGGTCTCTCGATCCATTTGCTGATTCTGGAGGGTTTTAGGTTTTACTTCCATTTTCTCCACCGGTGATTTCTGACGGAACAAGATTTTACATTCCATTTTCCAGTAAAATCTTCCACCGAGATGTCTTCCCTTAGCACATCGAAGGGAATTCTGGAGATTGCTAAGTTTGGGATCTATGTGACTGTTCCCATCGTTCTTATGTACACTTTTGCCAACAATACCAAGAACCTCCAGAGATTCATGGGAAACGTAATTTCCTCCTTCCCTTCCTTTTAAGCTCATCAAGTTATATGTGTGTGTGTGTGTCCGCTGTTTAAACTGATTCTTTGATATGGAAATTACTAAACTGACTTTTTCAAAGTAATTTGGTCCATTAATCCAGAACCCTCTGTTTCCGGGGAAGGAAAAAATTGTTGTATTTCGGAGAGGTTCTGCTATGCATCTTAATGAAGAGAGACAAGCTTTACTTGAGTAATTGAGATGAGATGCTTTTGGTTCTGGGAGGATCAGAGTGATGTTAATTATGAATTTATGATGCTTGATTAGTCATGAATGACTCTTTTTCCTTTTGGTTTGACCTTTTCTTCTAGTCTTCTTTTAGTGGATGGTGACATTTTGAAGTGATTCAATTTTACCAGATTGATTACTTGTTCTTTATTCTTTTGGATTTTTGAAAGGCTTATGATAGTGAATGGATGTTTGGATTTCCTTTCTTTTGTGAGTGTTCATAATTTATGTATCTATGAGTTCTGAGAGATGGACTTTCACAGTCATCTAAATCAATGCTGAGCTAATTCAGTATATAACACATCTGCAGCATGTATTGAATATATGCAATGCATGTTGTCACTTGTTTTTTATGATGAATTATCTCCCATTGCTAATGGATGATTGAGATATTCTGAATGTTTTAGTTGAGAGAGACAATTTGAATTTGTTCAGTTTTAACAGATTGAGTACTTGTTTGTTCTTTAGGAGATTTGCAGGCTTATGATAGTGAATGGAACCTTGGAATAAATTGGTTTGCGTTTTCTCATCTTTTGTGAATGTTAAAAATTCTGTATCAGAGTTCTGAGGGATGAACTTTCACAGCCATCTAAATCAATGCCGGCCTAGTGCAGTATACTAGAATTTTTTTCTTTTCTCTTTTTTTTTTTTCTGGTGAATACATCTAAATCATGTATTGTATATATGCATTGCATCTAAATCTGATCTGGACAAATACGATGATGCTATATTGCCTTTAATTCATGAAAACCATACTTCCTGTAGCAGTGCACACTATTTGTGGACTTGTAAAAAGTTCAAAATGTTGCATTAGGCATTTCATCTATATCTCACTGACTCACTGTCAGAAGAACTGTGTCAGAATTGGAAGCTTGACTAACTGATACTTTGTATGAGAGATTCTTTAGTAAACTCAATCTACATGAGTTATTTAGGCTACGATATCATTAACTTACATGTCAATATGTTGAAAATCTTTATTCACATGTTTAGATACCTCTTAGTGAATAGCATGGCCTACTTTCTTCTTATATGGGAGCGTACCAAAATTCTTTTCACTTTGCATGGTACTTACGGGAACAAAATTCTTAGTTGTTGATGGCTTGGAATTGCTATTATGGGGATGGCTGGGGTTCTTTTCATAGTTCTGTTTACATTTGTTTCTTTTGATGTTGCAGAGGTCTTACATTGTATATCCGCCGGAAGCACCGAGGCCTCCGTCACCAGAGGAGCTCAGGGAGATGGCACGGGAGCTGGCTCGAAAATCAAACAAGCGGTGATGCTTTTTGGTATTGGTTGTGCTGCTGCGTGGTGTACTAGTACCTATGTTTATACTGTTTCGTTTCTTGTGTACAATGATAATTGATAATTAATCTTAAATAAGATGGAATGCGTTTGGAAAATGAATGGCTAGGGCATGTTTGGTAACTGGAAGAAAGAAGAACATGAGAGGAAGAAAGGAAAAGAAAAATCATCAATGTTATTATGTCTTCATTACTATATCGCTGGTCTCTTGCTATATATATATATATATATATATATTCCTACTATAAGAGTATGAGTGGTATTCTTCATTTGTTTTATTTACCAGTAAAAAATGTTTTAATTTACTGTAAGAGTATGAGAATGTGGGGAAACGCGTTACCCATAGATGAAAATATAGTATAAATAGCACAAATAACGTCAATATTGTGGTGATTTGTATGTAGGTTTTACTATAATTTTGTTAGGTTTTAAAAGTTAATTTTTTATTTAGATGACTATCTAAGAAATTTTTAATTTATATTTTATATGTCTTGTTTTTGAACTTTCATGGATAAAATTTTGAACATTTGGACTTTCAATTGCCTCCAATATGATTTCTTGAACTTATTCTCACGAGTTCGACCAAACAAAAGTTTCTGATTGAATCAATTAATGATTTTTCAGCCTTCGTTTTCTATTCTTCTAGAAATTATATCGTTTGACATCTCAAGGTCTAAGAACGAAATCCATTTACTGCACTAAAGAATGAAGCACAAATTCAATTTGGCGCTTGGCTGCATACCTCTCTTCCACTGTGCTTAAGCATTGCATCTGAATTTAGTTTTTAACCTTTTTTAAAAAATTTAGTTCAATCTGCAAAAGAGAACTCTTAATATATTTTTAACAATTTTTTTATTGAAATAGCCATTCAACTTAGATAAAATTAGGATGTTTGATCAAAATCAATTTATCTAAACCAAACCAAAACCGACTATAATATAGTTTTGCCTCAGTTTTTTAATATACCAAATTGGTCAATTTGATTTGGTTAAGGCTTTTTATAATTTTGATCAGTTTTAAAGGAATCAAGCCGATGACAATATATATTACTATTAATTACAAATATTATAATATGATCTTTACTAATATGATAATGTCTCTTTTATATTTGACCAAAAAAAAGCCTTTTTCATATATATAACTTATGATATAAGTCTGAAAAATTGGATTATGATCGTTACAGTGCCTTGTGTATGCTAGCAATCTACATACATAATGAATTATAAATTATGACAGAACTTGGATTGTAATCTAAATATTTGTTAAAGTTTCAAGATATAATGTAGAATGATGATTATTATAATTTAATCATATTTCAACAAATGGTATTCAACCCTTTTTATTTGGAAATAAATAGGATTTGGCTTATTGTGTTGCTATTTTTTTTAATTAGTTAATGAATATTGAGAAATAAATTGAAGTTCCACAAGTATAGTATTTGTACAGTAAAGTCTAAGCTAATGAATTTGAGAAGTGGCAACTAACAAAGTTTTTTTTTCAGTTATACAAATTTACTAAAAAAATTATGAATTTAATTTATAAATATAATTTTTACAAAATGGTAAAGTTTTATTGTGATTTTATAATGAATTATTTGAAGGTAATTAATTATAGTTACTAGAAATTGTATGTAACAAGAAAATCTATTAAAAAATTATGATTTTTCCCAAAATTATATAGTTAAAAAAATATACTCATATAGCTTAAACTGACATAACATAAACCGAATTGAACCGATATTATAACCAAGCCAAATCGGTTAGATTTTTATCCAAATAGGTCCCATATATGCCAAATCGAATGATTTGGTTCGATCTGATTTTTTCTCAAAACTGAACTAAACTGAGTCTATAAACACTTCTAGATAAAATTACAAACATCAAACAAATTAGTTAGTATTGACATAAAAAGATAAATTTCTCAATTTGTTAGTACTTTTCCTCAAACGATATTACTTAATTTCTTAGTAATTACCTAATCTAATAAAATGATAAAACCCAAACAAAATGACTTGTTGGGAGAAAAAGAACACTTTCAAGTTAATAATTACATGGATTATTGGTTGTGTTAAGTCAACTAAATTCTTTTAATCTTGTCTAATGTAAAGAATCATTTTAGAAAAAAATATTTTAGAATTAAATTAAAATAATTCATTTTAAAAAATTAATAAAGAATAAAGTAGTCACGGTTAAACATTAATTTGCTCCATTAATGTTTCATCCGGGTATATTATAGCTTTAGAAAATGTAGAGTAAATCGTCCCGGAAAAAACATTATACTAGCTAATCATGCTTTCGAAATTTTCTGTAGAAGAAAGACTTTAACGGCCAACAGAACCCGACAAACTAACTGTAACTTCGCAATGGGCAAACGAACAACAGCACAGCGAAGAATAAACCCACTTTCGTCTCTAAGTCTGCTCCACTGATTGGCCTCTCCTGCATTTCACTTTCCTAGAAAATTTTCAACTTTTTCCGAATCGTGAATGTGCGTTGTGACTTTCATGTGCCTGACCAAACCGCGTGTGTTGAAAAGTTGAAACTTGGACTCCTTGGTAGTGCTTCTTTCCAGGAATTTTCTCGGGACAACATTGACTTACCCAAGCCGTCTCTCTTCCCACCTATATTCTAATCTGCTTCTCACTTTCTCACGTCACTAAGGTGCTGCTTCTGAGAGATACAAGGGAGGTAAGCTTGTTTAACAGAGACTTTGAATGGACAGTACCCTTCTACTCCACGTCTTGGAATTGAATTTTCCCTATCCAATGCGTGAATTTTACGCTTTTCTTTCATTTCTTGCCCTAATTTATAAGAAGTTTGAGGAACCCAGTACATAATCAATGTTGAGAATAAGTTGTTCTTGCTTTTACTCTTTTTTCCGAGAATGGAACTGGTTTAGCTTAGCCGAAAATGTTTTAGTTAATCCCTCTGGTCTTCAGAACTTCGCATTTCATTTTAAAGGTAATTTACTTAATGTTTCTTGATTCTGAAGTGTATCTAGTTTTTTCCCCAGTTTTATTCCTCTACCTTGTTTTTTTCCTTTTTTGTTTTTGTGTTCTCATATAGGTTAAATTTAAGGGAAATTGATGCTCTCTACTATAAGTCATATAATTTAGCTAGCTTGTAGATACTTATGATTTACATTTTGAGGAAACTTTTCTTGCAGAAGTTTCGGTTCAAGATAACGGTTGCTTTGGAACTTTTTGAGCTGATTGCTGCAATAAGTAACCTACACCTCAAGACTACAAGTTAAAATCATAAAATTGTGTTTGGTACATATATTTAGCATGGCTTTCATAGCATAGTTTAATTGATGTTCCTTTGCTCTTTGTGTGCAGAAAAGTTTAAAGAAAAGAAAATGATGTATCCCAAACAATGCTTTAGTCCTTACCTTATCCTTCTGTCAATTAAATATATATATATATATAATGGACTGATGCATAATATATGCTATGCTCTATAAAAGGACTAACAGAGAAATTTCATTGCAGCAAGAAGCAGATTTATAGTTTCAGCTTCCTCAGAATAAACAGGGTCTGGTTTACACAGTTCAAGTAGAGAGTTTTCAGCATATACATTTAACAATGATAGGATTGGAGCTCATACCTTTGGGTACAATTCTGGGTGTGCTAACCAGTCAGATTTTGAAAACAGCTAATGCAGCAGCAGAGGTTCTTGTTGAAAAAGAAACTTTTAAAGTTCTTTCACGGCACTTGTATGATATTGAGCCAGTCCTGAAGGAATTACAGCTTCAAAAACTTAATGAGTCTCAGGCTGCTAGAATTGCTCTGGAGTCTCTCGAAGAAGATGTGAAGAAGGCAAATAAAGTGGTTGAGAAGTACAGGAACCGCGGCCGGTTTTACTTGCTGGTCAAGTGCAGACACATAGTTCATGAAGTTGAAGAAGTCACTCGAAGCATTGGAAAGTCCCTAAAAGTGCTTTCACTTGCAAATACCGAAGTCTTCTCACGAATTTCTGATCAGGTTGACAGATTACAAAATGAGATGCAAAGGGTGGAGTTTGAGGCATCACAATCCCAGCTTCAAATTGTGGACAGGTTGAACCAGGGCCTCAGGGAGCAGAAACAAGATCAGGCTTTTGCAAATGACATGCTTGAAGAAATTGCAAGGGCGGTTGGTGTGCCAGTAGAACCCTCGGAGATAAGCAAAGAGCTGGCTAGCATCAGGAAGGAAAAAGAAGAAGCTGCCGACAGGAAAGAAAGAGCCGAGGTCTTCTTCTTGGAGCAGGTCATTGAATTACTATCTCGAGCTGATGCTGCAAGAGATTATGAAGAAGTAAAGAAGCAATACTATGAAAGAGTTCAGGTGATAGAGAGATATGACTCAAGGGAAAAATATATAGAGCCGCTTAATTCTTTCATTTGTTGTCTAACTAGGGATGTTATGGTAGATCCAGTCAGCCTTTGCACTGGTACTACTTGTGAGAGATTTGCCATTGAGGCTTGGTTTGACAGGGGCGAGAGGACTGACCCAGAAACTAAAGAAGTACTTGAAGATACTAAGTTGAGATCTAATGTTCCGCTAAGACAATCCATAGAGGAGTGGAGAGAACTTAATTACTGCCTTACCATCAGGTCTATCAGGGAAAACTTTCTATCAAATTCTAACTTGCAAGAATCCTTGAGCCAAGTGCAGGATCTCATAAGAGAGAATTCTATAAACAAGGATTGGATTTCTATAGGAGGGCTTACTGACATTGTTATCTCTATCCTTGGAAACAATGATAATGGAGAAGTGAAGATCCAGATTTTGAATACCTTGAATGATGCAGTAGAAGGGCATATGAGAAACAAGGTAAGCAAGCTTTGACATCCATGTGAACTGGGGAAATTATGATACACTTCTTTTGCTTGCTTTAGTTAACCACTTTGCCTTCTTGAGAATTTGAAGTTTAGGATTTCAAAATTTGGTGCCCCATGTGTGTGAATAATTCCTTTGACATTGTCCTGATTATATCTGCATCTCCCATTATGGATCACTACCTTCATTTGATCATTTTGTTCCTAATTTCTCTATTGCTATTCCTATAATGAATATCAGTGTTCTAAAATTTTCATCTGCATACAATTATATAGGAAAAAGTATCAGAATCTCAAGGATGGGATCACATCATTTGCTGCTTGGGAAGTGAATCTAGCATTTCAAAGGCTGCAATTAATTTGCTGTGTGAGTTACTGCAAGATCGAACTGGTTGGAATGTGTCTCTCTGTAGAAAACTCTCTCAGAATCACAATGCAATTTCTTTCCTTGTTACCCTTCAAAAGGGTCCAGTGGAGGAGTCTGCTGAGGTTGCAGAAAAGATCTTGATGGAGCTTTTCTACATAGATGAGGTCAACATTTCTAGTGCCGCCAAGTTTGGCTGGTATAAACCACTTGTTGATCGTATGGTTCAAGGTAAGAAATTCATAAAAACATATAATAATTTTCTGTACGATGAACCAATGGAAACTCATTAGAGTGGGTGTTGTAGGTGGTGGGGTTCATTGACTCATCGGCTTTAATGAGTTTTTATTGACTCTGTATCACCTGATAATGCAAGAAGTGTACCAAAGAATTTCTTCAGAAAATATGAATAATCGCTAATCTTGCTGTCAGGATTTTCTTTATCCAGAAAAAAAGAATGTTAAGTTGTTAACTGAAACTAAGTTGAAGGAATTACCTTATGTCTTTGAACGCAGTGTTAAAATTTTTCTCTTAATCAATGTCCTTGATGGCAAAAGCTGAGAGTCCAACTAGGCAATTATAAACTCCTTTGGTTTCAAAATATAGGGCGGATTTATTGGGGAACAAGGTTTCAAAATATAAGCCACTTTGTGAAAGTTAACAACCATTTAATATTATTTTTTCATTTTTGCCCTCATTTATGATACTCCTTCCCGTCCAAAATATAAGTCCTATTTAACTAATTGCACAGAAACTAAGAAAGGTAGTTTTACTCATTAAATCTACCAAAAAATATATTATTTTCTAATAGTATCCCTATTTAATGCATTGCATTTAAAGTCTGTTATCTCTACTACATTTAATTACAGATAAGGGCAAAATAGAAAAAGAACATTTAATACTCTAGAAATTACCAAATGGGACTTATATTTTAGATCAAAACAAACTTTTGAAATATGATTTATATTTTGGACCGGAGGGAATAAGCCTCAATTAAAGTGGGCTCTTGACTTTTTCTTATGGTGGAAAGAAATTGAAAAGATAGTAGTAATTAAAATGAGGTAACTTAATGAGGATAATTTTGGAAAATTATGGTAATTTTTTAAAAAATTAAAGTTTGTAACTAACTTTAATTACTTTTCTTGATAGGAGTGAGCTAGTTAAATCCGACCTATATTTAGAAACAAAGGGAGTATATATATTTTTTTATATTTTTCTTCTTACTAGGAAGTTATAAAGTGGGATCTTTTGGTAAATGACATATCTTAAGAGTTGGTTTTTAATAGAGTCCAATGGTATTATGTGATTTATGTAGCTAACCTCATTTAGTAGAATAAGGTTGTTATTGTTGTTGTTATAGTTTATTCTTCTTCTTACCATGTTTCGTTGTTCTTTGCTCCTAAATGTAGTTGTGCTAGTTGATTGATTCAAGTTATTTCTCTGTCTATCTTCTCAGGAGAAGAATCTTCAAGAATATCAATGGCAAAAACCATTGTCAATTTAGAGCTGAGTGATTCAAATTTGAAACTCCTTGGTGAAGAAGGAGTTATACCTCCTTTGCTTGAAATGCTGTCTGGCCATATTGAATCAAAAGAAGTCTCATTATCTGCCCTAGTTAAATTATCAGGTTCTCATGCCAATAAAGGGATCATAGCTTCATCTAGAGGAGTTCCTCTTATTCTAGAACAAATGTTCTCTCCTTCAATGCGAACGCTAATTACCGTAAGCTGCTCTGAAATCCTGGAGAAGCTTTCTGCTGATGATGGTGGAATTGATTTCTTTGTTGATGGAGAAGGGAAACAACTTGAGTTAGATTCCATTATCACTAAATTGCTTGATCTTCAGCAGAGTCCCAACTTAGCCCACAATATCCGTAAGCCTGCATTACGTGCACTTCTTGGGATTTGCAAGTTTGAGACTGGTGTAGTCAAGAAGGCAGTTCTGGCTGCCAATGGTGTATTTCTAATCCTTCCCCTTCTTGATGACTCTGATTCAGAAGTCAGACAGACCGCCATAAACCTGCTCTTTCTCTTCTCCCAGCATGAGCCAGAGGGAGTAGTTGACTACCTCTTCAGGCCAAGGAGGTTGGAGGCTTTGGTTGGGTTTCTTGAGACTGATGATAATGATGTGCAGATGGCTGCTGCTGGTTTGCTAGCAAACCTACCAAAATCTGAAAGAATGCTCACTATGAAGCTGATTGAATTGGGTGGACTTGATGCCATCATAAGCATTTTGAAAACTGGAACTATGGAAGCGAAAGAAAATGCTCTCAGTGCACTCTTCAGGTTCACAGATCCCACAAACATTGAGTCACAACGTGATTTGGTTAAACGTGGAATATATCCTTTGCTTGTGAATTTTCTCTACACTGGTTCAATAACAGCAAAGGCTAGAGCAGCAGCCTTCATTGGAGACCTTTCTACGAGCACTCCAACACTCACAATTGCTGCCAAATCAACTGGCTGCTGGTGTTTCAGATCATCAAGAGTTCCTTTATGCCCAGCACATGGCAGTGTATGCAGTGTGAGCAACACATTTTGTCTCTTGGAAGCACAAGCTTTGCCTGGTTTGGTAAATCTCTTACGTGGGGAGGTCGATGTAACTGCTTATGAAGCAATACAGACCCTTTCCACATTGGTTTTGGAAGATTATCCTCAGAGGGGAGCTCGCGTTTTGCACGAATCAAATGCTATAAAGCCACTTCTGGATATTCTGACATGGGGGACTGAATCTCTTAAGGCTGAAGCTCTAGGACTTCTGGAGAAGGTGTTTGTATCAAAGGAAATGGTGGAATACCATGGCACTACAGCTAGAACGCTTCTTGTCAGTTTAACAGGAAGCAACATATATGGGGATGGTCATCTCAGAAGAAAAGCTGCTAAGTTATTATCATTGATTGAACGGTATTCAAAGTCATCATCTGCCGCTGTCTCAGGAGTTCTGGAGTGAAATTCAAAGGCCTTAGACAAATATGGCTTCAACTCAGTACTTGTATGTTTTGTGAATTCATTAGGTAATCGTTAATAGACATATTTATATACCTATTGCTCAGCTTCTGTATATCTTAAATATTGGTCAAATGGCTTAAAAACTTTGCTTTGAAAGTTCCTCTTGTAATTTAAATCTATTCTATGAGTTGATTTTGTTAATCCTAGAAGTTGTTGGAATAAAGAATCATGAACAAGGGTGTTCTAATGCATTGTAGATTCTCATCTAAGACTTTAATCATTTGATGATGCCATGTGATTTGCTAGAAAAATGTGAAGTATATGGCTAACTCAATAAAGAAAGTTTAGTAAGGGAAAAAAAGCAAGCTACCAGGAGACAAAAGATCTTCTTTCTAAAGAGATTTTCCTCAACTATGAGTTTAATGCATCGTGTTTAGCTGAAAGATGGACAGATTTTCCCTGATACATCATCAGATAATAACTGTACTATTCATTTTACTTTCAGTTCAAAGATCTGCTCAACTTACTTAAAAAAAGTTAAAACATACTTTAATTTACATCCTTCACTGAATTTCTTAGCCAGTCATTTGCCAGCAATTCTCATTTCCTGTCATTCTTCAATTTTTGGTAGGATGGAGTCGTTTTCTGAGAAAATAGAAAGGAAAAGGAAATGAGACTTACATGGAAAGGCCACTTGTTTTGTTTCGTGAAAGCGTCAATTCTTTGAAAGCCGAGATAATGTCTACCAAACATATCAAGCTGAGTATTTCTCTTTCACCTATATTACTCACATCCATGCCTAAAGTATAGAACTTGAGTCTATGCATACAATTCTGATACAAGATTCATCATGAACTAACTTTCTTGGGTGTGATTCTGTCAAAGATCCCTGTTAGATTCCTTACTAGATTCACCTCTCTAATCCTACATAATTCACACTTACAGTAATTTGAGTTGAGGTTGGATGAGAATTATTTGCAAGATTGTCTGTCAGCTAGCTAATCTCTATCTTACAATAAGCAGTCATTATTAAATTGGGGCCAATCTTGAACTTGCCAGATGAAATCCATATATCCATTGAGAAGGGACAAATTGGATTATTGGATGAACGAGTGGGACAAATTGATATTGAAGCAATGTTTTCAAAATCCAATCAGTCATTGAATTTAGTAGAAGCATTGGTTGACAGTTCATTGATTTCATCACGACAGAATGAATAGAATAACAAGACATTGGGCCAGATTGCAGCAAGTCAAAGATTTGAATCCTTGGAGGTCATTTTTAAGGATTATTTCAAATACAAAAGATTTCAACATCAAGTTTTCAATAAAAACCATGTGACTCAAGTTGGTTTTTGACTTAATTTGATTGATTCTTAAACAAGTTATATGTTTTTCTGAACAAGGTGGTTGATTCACTGATTGAATCAAGTCAATCAGCTAATGTAATCGAACTTTAGTTCTGTAAATTTAAAGGTTGAAATTTGCATTAAAAAAAAAAAAGATAAAGTATGTGAAAATTTAATTAACATTTGTTTATGTTTTGTCCTCTAAATTTACACTTCAAAATTTTTAAAGAATTCGAATCCAAGAACTAGTCCTTTGAGTACAAATAATATAAATATTATTTAGCATAAGATACTAACCCTAAAAAAATAATGAGGATTTTAAATATTAATGGAAGAAAAATTTCATACAATCATATAAAACGCAGCAATAATTTTTTATATAAACTTTGATGCAAGAAGTTAATAAAAGTTTATATTAACAATAGATCATATCTATATATAAATATTCAATATTTTATCAATAAATATATTTTAAAAGCCAAAAGAAACCGCACTATTCATTAACCATAAATATTGCGACTCACTTCAGATTTCATGTAATCTATGATACACCGATACTTAAAAAAAAGACATACACGTATCAAATACATATTAGATATGATATATACACCATACTTCATAATATGTATTATTTTTTAAAAATTCTAAAATCACTTAAGATTTACAAAAAAAATTAATTTTTAATTTCTTATTTTAGATATCTTTATATTACTTTTAAAATACTTATTTAAAACTCAATTTTTTCAATTTTTTTATTTAAAATACTTGTTTAAGAATCTATGATATATTAATGTATTAAATATATAGATAAATTTTATATGCATATCTCTCGTACTCATATCCTAAAATTTTAAAATTTATTCTATCATATGTATCATATCATATCATATCAGATACTCATATATTTGTATCATAGCATATAATACATATATACAGTTTATTTCTAACTCAATATAAAGTTGATAAAAGCTATATTATTCATAAATTGTGAATGATATGACACATTTTAAATTCTATACAAACAATATAATCACAGCGTAGTTACACAATCTAAAAACACATGGATAAAATTTTATCAACTGTAGTCTAATATAAAACAAAAATTCAAAACACAAGAATATCCTTCTTTTTTTTCTTTTATCTTTTATGTGAGCACCATCCTAGACCAAGACAAAAGTTGATTCTCTGCAGCGGCAGCACACTGTAGCGATCAGAGAGAGACACATGGGGGGTGTGGGTCCCACCTTACGTCCCTCTCCTCACTTCCGCAGTGGGTTAGATTTACCTCATTTTATTTTATTTAAAAAATTTATTGAAATTTAGAGTAATCATATGGGTAGGATAACAGTATCCTAAAATGCTTGATCCTCATCGGAGACAGCTAGCATGCATGCAATTATATATAATTGTATGTCTGAGCAGTCAAATCAAGAGCAAAAAAAAGTGATAAGGCATGCTTTCTTATTGGTCAAAAGGAAAAGTGTTGGAATGAGACTGTCCAAATTTCCAAATCACAACTTTTTTGAATGTAACAATTATTATAAAAATATATTTTTAGTCTTATAAATTATAATTCTATTTATTTTTACAATTAAATATCTATATTATGAATATTTTTATTTTTATTATTGGATCAATATAAAATATAAAAAATGTGGAAAGCAATACTATTTATGAAATATGCATAGTAATTTTAACTTTGTAATCTAATTATCGTTAATATTTTATCATATATGTAAATTAATTTTTTTAAGTTATAAACTAGCATAAATTGAAAAACTACACAGAATTCTATGATGATAGTAAAACTACATGTAAATCATGCAATTCAAATTATTAAGATAATACATAACTATTTTTAACATCAATAGCATTTACAAATATTGAAAATTTTAACAATAAAAATTAAATTAAATATGTTGTAAATTTTGAATATTCACGTAAAAGTTCTTAAATTATAAAGATTAAATTAAATCTAATGACATTACAAGGATGAAAAAGTATAATTTTCTTATTATTTAATAGTATTTTTATTATTTTACATATAAAATCAAAATGCTTTTTTCTCACCATATTCTCATTTTTTTTATTTTACAAATTTCAAGTGGGAAATATAACTTAATCTCAAGTCTCATCCGATTATATATCAGTAGTAAATATCACGGACAAAAACCGACATTATTAACACTTTTTTTAAAATTTTTGAAATTTTTTTGCCAGATTTTAAATTTTTGGAATTACCACCTTATTAACAATTAATAGCAGATAGGTATGTGTAGATGTGACTATGTGTATTGTTCTTCCGTAGTGGAATTTTGTTAGAGCTATCAAAAGCTCTACTTTATGGACACATGAATTCTCTGTATTTCTTTCTGTGTCTCGATGGGACACGCACGTCCTTTTAACGTGCCGAACCTCAATTGTCAGCCTAATTTAATGTTTTAATTGTGAAGATTACCCATTTTTTTATGCACTTATATGATATTTGGTGCCCTTTTTACTTCCTCAAAAAAATTTTTAATAGAATTAATTTTATAATATAATTAGGATGAAAATTAATTTTAAATTAATATATTTATATTTAAATAATTTATTTAAAAATTAATTTTAATAAAATTTTTAATTTTTTTTAAATTGAGTTTAAACTCTATCACATAATTAATTTAATTTTTTTAACTTAAATTTAATCTGTATTTATTTAATTAGAAATATAGTATATCTGATATCACATTTTTTATAGGTTTTAATCCATGTAAATTAAAATTTTAAAGAAACATTTTAATGATTAAATAGAAGAAATTTTATAAAAATTTTATTTTTTTTCAATTTTTCTATTTCTTTTTATTTTTATTGATCTATTTTTATGTGATTTTATTTTAATTAATACATAATTAATGGCCAACTACAACCTCCAATAGAAAAGCTCCCTTCAAGTTCCTTCGGCTAAGACTCATTTTTCAACCTTAACTACTTTTCAAACATACAAGTTATAGGAAAAGTCAAACATGTTATTTTCATTTGGAAAATTGGTTTTGTGCTCAATTTTCATTCCAAAAGCATACCCAAAGAGGCGTTAGGTCCAATGAAGAATTGTTTTCTCAACGTCATTTCTCAAACTACAAAAATTTAAAAAACTTGATTTTGCTTAAAAGGAATCGGGTTTTTTTTATTTAATTTAACCCAATCACAGTTGATATTTTGAATATTGTCTTTACAACAATTTGGTTTTCTAGATTTTCTTTTCGTTTGCCAAATTAGAGACTAGTATAATAGATTAATTGATATGATACCACATAAAAAAAATGAGTTTATATGATCTTGGCCTTATAGTTCTTTTTTCTTTTTTAAACATGATTTTTATCTTCTAATTAAATTACGTAGGTTTTGAAAAATCATACATAATAGTAAAACTTGAGAAAACAAAATATTTAGACGTACACACACACATATGGAGTCAGAATCTTTTATAATAACAAATTGGTCATATATATAACAATAAAAAATAAATCTAATATACATTTTACTATGACCATAAAAGATCTAATTTTTCCATACAATAAAAAAGAACAGTTTTTGCCCAAACAATCTTTTTCTTTAGTCATCTCCATTGTATTATAAATTTGAAGTTGGTTGCTTGGTGAGTATTATTTTTTTTCAATTTATAAAGTTAATCTACGCGCGCGCGCACACACACACACACATATATGTGGAAGCTACATTGTTCATAAAGAGTCATTAACAGCAGTTACAGCACGAAACCTGAAATCTAGTTATACTAATGAATAGGTTTAGGTCTAAGTTGCAACAAATAATTCTGCGGTGAATCCTTTAATTTATTATTGAAATGAAAATGGCAGAATTAATTGAAAGGTGAACGAATAAGAAGACTTGTACCTATAAGATGGCCTACACAACAACATTTGGACCAATACAATGAATATAAGGTAAAATAAATCTTCCATTCTTAATTATTTACACACACACATAATTTTTTCATATTTACTCCCTCCGATCCTATATATAAATCACTTCTAACTAACTCACCAAAATTAAGGTAAGTTACTTAAAGTAATAATATTGTCTTAAATTTTAAGCATTTTCTATTTTTGTTACTGATGGCAAACACCACTAATAGTAAACATTATTTATTAGAATATGATAGGAGAGCAAATCTGGAATAAAGCATTAAATACTCCATTAAACTATGCAAAATGACTTACATATGGAACCATGAATCTCTTCTAGAATATGACTAACATATAGGACCGAAGGGAATAAATTGGATCCATCTTATAGCTCCCTTGCAGAAGGTGTTGCTTGAGCACAATCTTGAAACTCGACGCAAACCAGTTCAACTTCTCTTAATATAAACCGGTCCACACAAAAGCCAACAATTTTTTGAGATGGACTATAGTCCAATTTATTAGTTCCATCAGTTAATCTAGTTCGATTTTTAAAATATTAGTTAAAACTACATTATATGATATGATGGTCACTTTTTCTTTTAAGCAATTTGACCTCTAAAATTTTTAGATACTAATAGTGAACCACAAGTATGCAATTAGATATATTTAAAATGTTACAACATAATTTTGAGATAGATTTTCTTTCTATAGATGTAATAATAAAGCAGTAACATATGTAGAAATAGTCGCAAAGCATGCAGAAGTCAAAGCTATTTCATGTGCATATTTGCTTCCACGAAAGCTTAATTTAAATCATTATAAAATTTCAAGCCTTGTGCCATACAACTTCTTTTATCCATTGTCATGTAAAATTATTTTTCTTTCATATCGAGAAATTTAACAAGTTCATTTTAGGGTAGGTAGAACAGGAAAAATCAATCTATATCGAGTTCATTAACTATGTCATGTTTACCTGTTACAGACAGGGTAAATAATATGTGAAAACTTTTTTTTTTAATTGAACCAACCAATATTTATTTGATAATCACATTGGATGGATTCTAACTTGTTAGATTAGCTGGCTTCCCAAGAGTGGGGATGGATTGGGAAGATTAAAAATTTTCTGTAAAATATCAAGAAGGTGAAGAAAGTAATATATGATGGTAAAATAGAGTATAAACAAATAACTGTAAAGGAGGCAGTACAGAGAAGAAGACTCAGAAATTTATCCTGGTTCGGTCTCTCCACTTGACCTACGTCCAGTCTCCAAGTCACCACTTGAGATTTTCTACTATACTGCAAGAATTCCGTGGGCTTCTTGCAAATGCCTCAATACAAAGATGTTGCTCTATTTCTAGAGCTTCACTCAATCACTCTATGCACTCTTACAAAGTGCTCCCCAATCCCTTGTGATATTCCCTCACAAGAAAATCTATCTTCCAGATGAAAATAAGATTGATTACAAGAATTAAACTCTCTTAAATAGAGTGAATATGAAAGTTGAAGTACAAAATATTGAAGTGAGAGAGTAACAAACTTTGAGTAATTGATTTGACAAAGTTTCAGTATATACAATGTTAAAATCATTTTCCATAACTTCAAATGATGTTGTATTTATAGATTTAGATCTCAACTATACGTTAGAGATAAAATCTATTCGTTGGAGAAGTTATCCAACAGTTACTCTGAAAAACTATCCCTTAACCAACCGCATTTAATGCTTCTGACATACTGAAATTTAAATTTCGGTTGGTCAACAGACGAATTTTGCAGAAACCGAAGGTTAACAGTTTCAACGTTGGAAGCCCGAAATTCGTCTGTCATTTAGTGAAATTCAAATTTTGATACTTGAAAAATATTTTTTCGTTGTAACATACGAATTTTCATGTTGAAAGTTTTTCTGTTAAGTGTGAACAGTATTTTCAATTTGCTACAGTGCCTTTGAAATTTGAATTTTGGAACCCCAAAATTCGTCTGTCCGTAGCTGGTTCGTAAGTCACAGTAGCTCGTATAATTCAAAGTTCGAATTTTCAAATGTCAAAGTTCGTCTGTCAGAGAGACCTCTTTTCAGACTAACTTCAAAATTTGAATTTATAAATACTGTCATTCGTATGTCAACATATCATTCTAACAGACTCATAAGCTTAGTTTCTGAAATTCAAATTTTCATGTTCAAAGTTCGTCTGTCAGTGAGCAATTTTGAAATCCATTCTAAACTTGGTTTCCGATGAACTTTAACATATTTTCAGACGAATTTCTTTAGTTTTCATAAGTTTCATTTTGTCTGAAATTCTAATTTTCAAAACCCAAAGTTCGTCTGTTACTGAAAGCTCCTTTCAGACACTTATCAAAATTTGAATTTTATTAAGTCAAAATTCGTCTGTCAGAGAGGCTTCTATTCAGACTTGTTCAGTTTTAATATGAAATTCGAATTTCCAAAGGCAAAGTTCAAATTTCCAAGATGACAGATCAATATTAACCTTTCAAACTTCGTCTGTTGGTGGGTGTTTTTCAAATATTCCATGATTTAACATAGAATCAAGGTTTTAAAACATCTTTTCACGAAATCAAAGTCTTTTACTCAAATCAAAACATTTTTAAACATCCTACATGAATCTTTACACTGATTTCTCCAGGATTTCTTCACTTGAGCTTTTTGTGCACCTTTGATATTTTTATTCCAAGCTCTTGAAGGTTGGTTTGGAATCATTAAAACACTTGATTAAACAATCTCCCCCTTTTTGATGATGACAAAACAACTTGCAAACTGGATTAGTACTTGGGTTTGTGTTAACAAGCTCCCCCTCAACATATGCATTGTTTATCAAAAGATATCATATATAGTAAATCATGTGAAGAGATTCAAAGAACAAATCATTGCAACCAAGAAATTCTTTCATTTTACCAAATGTTGCTTTACAGAGACAAATTTATGCAAAGTTCTTCGAAATACATACACAGATTAAACACAAGATATAAACACAAACAACTGAAACTCAAAACAGCACTACAAGAGGACTCAAGCCTAGGTTCTAATCACTTCTTCTTTGGCTTGGTCTTCTTGCTGTAAGTCTTTCCAGATGGCTCAGCAGACTTGCCAGTTTGCTTACTCCCAATTTGCTTACTCTTCTCCCCCTTTTTGGAATTATCAGGAAGGTGAACAAAATCAGCCGGAGGAGGGATTTGAGAAACAGGAATAGCTTGGAGGGGCACAGGATCAAAAGGCAGATAAGGCTCAAAGGACTCAGGGCTTGGATCCTCATCATCAGAGACCTCAAGCAGCTCTTGCATCTCTTGTCTGGAAAGAGTCAATTGAGCTCTTTGTTCTTCTGAAAGACCATATGCAAAGAGAGATGAAGGAGTAGGGTCATCAGAATGGAACATTTCTTCGAGCCTTCTTCTCTGAGCTTGCAAGAAAGCATTGCGAGCAATAGCTTCCAAATCAACAACAGGTACAATGCTTCTTTCTTTATTGCTGGCAACCTCTATCATTGATGAAGTAGAAATGGCTGCCACTAATCTCTCTACTTGCTCAAATTCTTGCTGTGACAGGATGGACTCTTGAGCATCTGCAATAATGGAATCAAGAGAACTTGAATCCCAAGGACCTTCTTCTTCCAATCCATAATCCAAGAGTGGACCAGGACTTGGTGTCCTCATTGTACCAGCAGGCTCAGTACCATCTTCATCATCATCATGCTCAGAAGATGCTAGCTCAAAGGGGCTTGGAGGCTCAGGAGTTGGAGACTGAACAGGCACAGAGACCCCTAGTTGAGGTGGAGCTAATGTGGCAGGAATTGCACTCCAAATATCTTCATAAGCATTAGCAACCACTTTCATGTTCTTTGCCAACTGGTGAATCTGATCTTGTAGATGAGCAAATTTGGCATTTTGCTCATCCTTGATGCTAAGTATGAGTATAGACAAGCTGTCATACAACTCAGTGATCTTTGTTGGCTTGGCACGAGAGGAGGGAGTAGATGGAATGTGAGTAGGCTTGGATGGAGATGGGACAGGTAAAGAAGGTTGAGGTGTATGTCTAGCAGGAGCCTCAGAGGTACCTTCTTGCTGTTGGGAGGCACCTTCAACAAAGAAAAGATCTTCAGATTTTCCTACTCCCTTCCCAATCCATCTTCCTTCATTTCTCTCAATCCCCATTCTTTGAAGTTCTTCCTCCTTGGAGATCTCAGTGGGTTTTCCTTTCCCCTTCTCAAGATGCTGAATTCTAGCATATTACATAATTCTGGAAATGATTGCTGTATAGGGGAGTGTGGAGTCTTTCCTTTGATCCCTTGCCTTGATCATGCGTTGGAGTATGATATGTCCCATGTTAATGAGATTTCCACGCATGATTGCTGCCATGACATGTGCCTCTGCCCTTGTTATCAGATTGAAGCTGCCTCCTTTGTTGAATATGATCCTAGACACTATGTAGTGTAGGATCCTCACTTAAGCACTGAGGTCTGTAGGCTTTAGCAGGTTTATGGTTGGCCAGTTTTCCTTTCTTCTGAACAATGTGCTCAGAATTGTGCTCTTCTTGTAGTTCAGAAAGGGGCCACCTTCTTCATCTGTAGTATCTGCCTCATCCATATAACCAAAGGCAGTGATGTCAATCTTGAGGCCATCTTGCCTTGGGATTTCCAATACTTCATTAAAGGTCTCATCTGTGAGCCAGATGGTTCTTGATCTCAGATTAACCTCCCACTTCTTCTTCTTGCTGTTGTACTTCAAGGAGGCATACCATGTCTTTACCACTTCATCATCATACCTCTCCAATATCTCTAATAGATTCTTATATCTCAACATCCATATTCCAGCATCAAAATTGTTTGAGACTAATAAATCTTCCAAGTTCACACAATGAGGCTTGATTACCTTTTTATTGGCAAACTTGGTAGAGTATTCCTCTTGAATCTGTGGAGTGCTCTATAATGGCAGTGTAGTGAGTTGATATTCTCCAGATTTAGTACTGGAGGAGGAAGTGGAAGCAACAGTCTCAGCAGCAGCAGGAACAGGGACCGAAGGCTCTGCTTTCTTCGAGGAAGAGGGTCCAGCTTTCTTTGATTCACCCTTTGGTGTAGTTTTCTGTCGTTTGGAGGGAGTTCCCTTGCTTGATTCGGCCTTTCTCTTCGACTTTTCACCCTCCTTTGAGGCATATTGGGATTTGACCGATCTTTTTGGACGAGCCTCTCCTTTTCCAGCTTCAGGATTCTTTACTCTTGCCATTTTCGTGGATGAATGATTCAGAATGAAGCCGAGATTGGGTTTATAGCGTGCGAAAATCAGTTTAAATGGTGGGAGTTGAAGATTTTCGGTCAGAATTGAAGAGCATTGATAAGAGGATTTGAACAGACTCAGAGAGGAAAAGAGTAGGGTTGCGTCTGTTCAGTGGAAAACCATCAGTTTTAACGTAAATAACCGCCTGACAGACGAATTTTGAGGGGTCAAAATTTGAACTTCGGGCAGTTAAAAGTTAAACCGTTCAGCAAAGCTTACTGACAGATGAATTTTCTTCTAAAAGTTCGTCTGACAGAGGCTTGGTTCAAGTAATACAAGATGAACAGACGAACTTTGTTTAAACAAAGTTCAAATTTTGAAGAGCAAACATTAAGCAGCAATTAATTCAGCAAACAACAGACAAATTATCCATATTAAACTTCATCTTTCAAAGATTCAACAAGAAGAGCATGCTTCAACAGACGAATTTTAAAACAGAAATTCAAATTTCTTTTCTTTGTAAAGACTTTCCAACATTCGTATGTTAGAAAATAATCATTTGTATAATCATCATATTGGACAAACATAACTTTGAAATTTTTGTTCTTGAAAATTCGAACTTTCAAGGTCCAACAGACGAATTTCGAGGTATCACCGAGAACTGTTCCAACTTATAACAGGCTGGAGTTCATCTGTTGGGCATCCAAATTCGAATGTTGACCATGCTGACTTGTTCAGAAACTCATTTTAACAAGGAAATTCATCTAACACACAACTAAGATACGAATTTCAACTTTAAAATCTTACAGAATGGATCCAAAAACTCAGAATTTTTGTAATTTTCTTCACTTTTTGATTGTTCCATTTTGGTGTGCTCCATTTTTCAGATTTATTGCCATTGAATCTCATGAGGAGCACCTGCAACTTAAATTAAATTCACTCTGATGCTAAAGTTAGAATTAATTTAATGTTGGAAAAACTAAAAATAGAATTGCATACGGATTTATTTATAGTTCATTGGGATTTACCATACCTAATTCTCTCCTGATTTTGCAATGTCTATCTTCTGATAGAGGCTTTGTCAAGATATCTGCAACTTGCTCCTCAGTTGGGATGTACTCTAGTCTAATTTCTCCTTTCAAAACATGATCCCGTATGAAGTGGTACCTAACTTCAATATGTTTTGTCCTTGAATGCATGACAGGATTCTTTGTGATATTAATGACACTTTGGTTGTCACACATGATTGGTATTTCCTTCATCTCAACCTCAAGATCTTCAAGTTGCTATTTCATCCAGATGATTTGGGCACAATAGCTTCTAGCTGCAACATACTCAGCCTCTGCTGTGGATAAGGCCACACTGTTTTACTTCTTGCTAAACCATGAAACCAAGGATCCTCCAAGAAACTGACATGTTCCACTTGTGCTTTTTCTGTCAGTTTTGGATCCTGCAAAGTCAGCATCAGTGTATTCTTTGAGATCTTCTCCATTGCCCTTTGGATGCCAAAGACCCATCTTTGAAGTTCCAATAAGATATCTAAAGATATGCTTCACGGCAGTTGCATGGGTTTCCTTGGGACATGATTGGAATCTTGCACACATACAGACACTAAACATGATGTCAGGTCTGTTGGCAATTAAGTACAGTATGGATCCAATCATTCTTCTATACTGGGTAATGTCAAACATTTTCCCCTTTTCATCCATATACAGTTTGGTTGTAGTAGCCATAGGTGTTGCCATTGGCTTGGCATTTTCCATTCCAAACTTCTTTAGCAATTCCTTCAGATACTTGGATTGGTTGAGAAAGATACCATCATCACACTGTCTGATTTTCAATCCAAGGAAGAAGTTGAGTTCACCCATCATGGACATTTCGAATTCTCTCTGCATTAACTTAGAAAAATTCTTGCAAAGAGATTCATTAGTAGCACCAAATATAATATCATCAACATAGATTTGAACAAGAAGTAAATCTTTATTCTCTTTCTTAGTGAATAAAGTTGTATCTACTTTTCCTCTGTTGAACCCTTTTCAGTTAGAAAATTACTCAATCTTTCATACCATGCTCTAGGAGCCTGTTTTAAACCGTAAAGAGCTTTCTTCAGTTTATAAACATGATTTAGTTTTGTAGAGTCCTCGAAACCTGGGGGTTGGTCTACATAAACTTCTTCCATGATATATCCATTTAGAAAAGCACTATTCACATCCATTTGATATAACAAAATATTTTTCATGCATGCATATGCTAACAAAATTCTGATTGCTTCTAATCTAGCCACTGGAGCAAAGATTTCTTCAAAATCAATACCTTCTTCTTGATTATATCCTTTAACAACCAGTCTAGCTTTATTTCTGATAATTGATCCTGATTCATCAAGTTTATTTCTAAAAATCCACTTAGTGCCAATGACAGGATGATTTTTGGGTCTAGGCACTAAATCTCAAACTTGATTTCTTTCAAATTGATTTAATTCATCTTGCATAGCTAAAATCCAGTATTCATCTGTTAAGGCTTCTTCAGTACATTTAGGTTTAATTTGAGAAATAAAAGCACAGTTTATCATTTGATCCCTTAACTATTTTCTGGTTTTAACTTTCTCTTGAACATTCCCTATCACTTGATCAGCAGGATGATTCCTTTGATATCTCCAAGCTCTAGGGAGTTCTTGAGACATTTCTTCATTATTTTCTTCTTCAAAATCTTTCTTCTGAATATCTTCCTTTATGTTAATAGATTCAGATATCTTTGGAGGTTCAATTTTACTTCCATCAGAAAGATTTAAATCCTTAAAGTTTGGAATAAGATCATCCTTACCAGTGACATGTTTGGAAACAGTTTCATTTTCAATGAATACTACATACACAGATTCTTCTACTAATGTAGACTTTTTATTAAAAACCCTATATGCTTTACTCCTACTAGAATAGCCCAGAAATATACCTTCATCAGATTTGGCATCAAACTTACCCAGATTCTCCTTTCCATTATTGTAATTGAAGCATTTGCAGCCGAACACATGGAGATATGAGAGATTTGGCTTTCTTCCTTTGTACAGCTCATAAGGAGTCTTCCCAAGGATTGGTCTGATATAGGCTCTGTTTATGATGTAGCTTGCTGTGTTTACTGCATCAGCCCAGAATACTTGAGAGAGTTTCTTTTCATTTAGCATAGCTCTAGCTATCTCTCCAATTATTCTGTTCTTCCTTTCTACTACTCCATTTTGTTGAGGAGTTCTTGGAGTTGAGAAGTTGTGATCAATTCCATGCTCATTAGTCATTACAATACTCCAGAAAGTATGAGTTCTCAAATTCTCCTCCATAATCTGACCTGATAGACACAATGGAAATACCTTTCTCATTTTGTACTTTCTTGGCTAAGGTTACAAATGCATCAAAGGTATCACTTTTAGAGGAAAGAAACAATGTCCATGTAAATCTAGAGTAATCATCCACAATTACAAGCACATACAGATTTTCACCAAGACTTTTTACCCTAGATGGACCAATTAAATCTATATGCAGTAGTTCTAGTGGTCTAGTTGTGGTGACTACGTTTTTGGGTTTAAAAGAAGATTTATTTTGTTTTCCTCTTAGGTATGCATCACATTCTTTGTCCTTTTCAAAAGTGATTTTTGGTAGGCCAATGACTAACTCATTTTTAACCAGTTTCGAAAGCTGATTCATGTTAACATGAGCTAATCTTCTATGCCACAGCCAACTATCATTATCCTGACTAATCAAGCAAACAGAATCTAATGGAGAAAGTTCATCAAGATCAATAGTATAGCAGTTACCATCCCTTTGAGCTTTGAGGATTACTTTGTGATCACTTTTTCTGATAACCAGGCAGAATTTTGAGTCAAACAGTACTCAGTTTCCTTTGTCACATGTTTGGCTCACACTCAGCAGATTGTGGTTGAGGCTAATCACAAACACACCTCTTCAATGGATGTTTCAGGATTCTTGCCCACAATGCCAATGCCAACTATTCTGCCATATTGATCACCTCCAAAGGTCACCTTTTCTCCTTTCTTGTCTCTAAGGGTGATGAACTTCTCCTTATCACCGGCCATGTGACTTGAGCAGGCACTGTCCATATACCATTTATTGTTCTTTCTAGCTTTGAGATAGACCTGCAAAACAAAGTTTATATTTTCCTTTTAGGTACCCAAATTTGTTTGGGTCATTTTATGTCAGTAGTCTTTTCCCTAGATACAGATGTACCTTTGGGAATCCATTTAACCTTCCTGTCAAGTCCATTTTTCTTTAAAGCACATGAGCTCAAAATATGCCCCTTTTTGTTACAGAAGTGACAGGTGGTAAAGAGACTGCTGGATTGAGAAGCAGGAAGAAAACAAAGCAAATAATATTTTTGTTTGGCATGCCTTGGTTGATTATATGATTCAATGTGATGTGACATATGATCTTTCTTTCTATTTCCATCAGCATGCACAAAATGTCTCATGTACACATTATGATTTTTCTTCCTAATCTTTTCTTTTACAGCACAAGGATTATAGCCAAGTTCAGCTTTTCCCTGTGATATTCTTTGGCTTCCCATTAAAGCAAACAACATATCTTTACCTCTAGTAAGCCTAGACATGTTTTTCACTAGATATTCATTGGTTTGTTTTAGTTCAATGCATGATTTACAGCAAGCAGGTTCAGTAGTAGGTAGAGAAGCAATCTCAAAAGTGTTGCATTGAGATTCTAGTTTGTTAATCTTTTTCTTAGCTTGCTTCAATTCTTTAGCAACCTTAACAAACTCATCATGCAGCTCATGAAATGCATCTAGTAATTCAGAATAGGAAGGTTCAGATTCATATACCTCATATTCTTGATCACTGCTGCATGGGATTTCAGCTTCTTCAGAGGCAAGTGCCATGAGACAGATGTTGGCAATTTCATCTTCATCATCTTCTTCTTCATCTGAGCTGTACCCCATATTGATGAGATGTAAGCTCTTTTCTTCTTGCCTTTGTCCGCAGCTTTCTTTTCTTTTTCTTGCTTCTTGAGAAATTGTGGACAATCTCATTTGATATGTCCTTGCTTTTTGCATTCATAGCAAGTGATAGGCTCTTTTGCTTCCCTCTTGCTATCTTCAGCTGCTCCTTTCTTGAAAATTTTCTTGTTTCTCTTTTTGTTGTAGAATCTTCCAAATTTTCGGACCATCATAGCCAGAGTTTCTTCATCGAGTTCTTCTCTATCGTCAGATCCTTCTTCTTTTTCCTCAGCAACTTTGAGAGCAAGGCCTTTCTTCTTTCTGTCTTAGCCAGCTTCCTTGAGAGCTTTCATTTTTCCTTCATACTCCTCGAGGCTGCCAAAGAGAGCTGTGACAGAGGCCATTGATTCTCCTCTGGCTTCATCTATTACTGTTACTTTGGGTTGCCATTCCAGAAGGAGAGCTCTGAGGATCTTTCTAACTTTCTCTGTTTGAGTGTACTCCTTTCCCAGTCTCTTTAGTTAATTCACAATGAGGGTGAATCTCTTCTGTAGCTCTTTTATATTCTCTCCTTCAGTCATTCTGAAGCTTTCATATTCTCCTATGCATGTATTTAGTTTATTTTCCCTGACTCCAGTTGTTCCTTCATGAGCAATTTGTAGGGTGTCCCACATTTCCTTGGCAGTGGAGTATTGGGAGACTCTATAGAATTTATCTTGATTCAAAGCACTGATCAAACAGTGTTTTGCCTTGAAATTCAGCAAGACTCTTCTTCTATTTTCCTCATTCCATTCAGCTTCTGGCTTCTCTCTGTATTTTTCATCATCTTCCAGAGCCATTGGGACAAAATCTCCCTTCTGAATGACTGACCAGATGTCCAGATCAATTGACTGGAGATAAATTTGCATCCTCATCTTCCAGTACCCATAGTGTTCTCCACTGAAGTCACGTGGTCTATTTGTGTTGTTGCCTTCTGGTAATATACTTTCTCCAAAGCCAGCCATTTTAATTCCTGGACTGTGAGATCCTTTGATTGGGAATCCGGGTTTTGATACCACTTGTTAGATTAGTTGGCTTCCCAAGAGGGGGAGTGAATTGGGAAGATTAAAAATTTTCTGTAAAATATCAAGAAGGTGAAGAAAGCAATATATGATGGTAAAATAGAGTATAAACAAATAACTGTAAAGGAGGCAGTACAGAGAAAAAGACTTAGAAATTTATCTTGGTTCGGTCTCTCCACTTGACCTACGTCCAGTCCCCAAGTCACCACTTGAGATTTTCTACTATACTGTAAGAATTCCATGGGCTTCTTGCAAATGCCTCAGTACAAAGATGTTGCTCTGTTTCTAGAGCTTCACTCAATCACTCTATGCACTCTTACAAAGTGCTCCCCAATCCCTTGTGATATCCCCTCACAAGAAAATCTATCTTCCAGATGAAGATAAGATTGATTACAAGAATTAAACTCTCTTAAATAGAGTGAATATGAAAGTTGAAGTACAAAATATTGAAGTGAGAGAGTAACAGACTTTGAGTAATTGATTTGACAAAGTTTCAGTATATACAATGTTAAAATCATTTTCCATAACTTCAAATGATGTTGTATTTATAGATTTAGGTCTCAACTATACGTTAGAGACAAAATCTATCCATTGGAGAAGTTATCCAACGGTTACTCTGAAAAACTATCCATTAACCAACCGCATTTAATGCTTATGACATACTGAAATTCGAATTTCGGTTGGTCAACAGACGAATTTTGCAGAAACCGAAGGTTAACAGTTTCAACGTTGGAAGCCCGAAGTTCGTCTGTCATGAAGTGAAATTCGAATTTTGATACTTGAAAAATGTTTCTTCATTGTAACATATGAATTTTCATATTGAAAGTTTTTCTGTTAAGTGTGAACATTATTTTCAATTTGTTACAGTGCCTTCGAAATTCGAATTGTGGAACCCCAAAATTCGTCTGTCCGTAGCTGGTTCGTAAGTCACAGTAGCTCGTATAATTCAAAGTTCGAATTTTCAAATGTCAAAGTTCGTCTGTCAAAGAGACCTCTTTTCAGACTAACTTCAAAATTCGAATTTATCAATACTGTCATTCGTATGTCAACATATCATTTTAACAGACTCACAAGCTTAGTCTCTGAAATTTGAATTTTCATGTTCAAAGTTCGTCTGTTAGTGAGCAATTTTGAAATCCATTCTAAACTTGGTTTCCGATAAACTTTGACATATTTTTAGACGAATTTTTTTAGTTTTCATAAGTTTCATTTTGTCTGAAATTCGAATTTTCAAAACCCAAAGTTCGTCTGTTACTGAAAGCTCCTTTCAGACACTTATCAAAATTCAAATTTTATTAAGTCAAAATTTGTCTGTCAGAGAGGCTTCTCTTCAGACTTGTTCAGTTTTAATACGAAATTCGAATTTCCAAAGGCAAAGTTCAAATTTCCAAGATGACAGATCAATATTAACCTTTCAAACTTCGTCTGTTGGTGGGTGTTTTTCAAATATTCCATGATTTAACATAGAATCAAGGTTTTAAAACATCTTTTCACGAAATCAAAGTCTTTTACTCAAATCAAAACATTTTTAAACATCCTACATGAATCTTTGCACTGATTTCTCCAACATTTCTTCACTTGAGCTTTTTGTGCACCTTTGATATCTTTATTCTAAGTTCTTGAAGGTTGGTTTGGAATCATCAAAACACTTGATTAAACATAACTAATATAAATTGAGTCGGATATGATCACAAAGATAACAAAAATCTCTTAACAAGTATTTAAATTGCATACCTAGGATTTAAATTCAAAATCAATTATCAGTCTTCAAAGAATTAATATAATATAACTGGCATACTTGGTCTCTCTGGTGAATTCCAAAAAATTTTAATCTTGGGGTCATGAGTTCAAGTGCTGGTATGATGAAGAAGGTGAATTAAAAAAAGAATTAATATAATATATGGCTCCAATCCACATATAACTTTCTTCATTTCTTTTTAGTTTTATAATTGATATGGTAAGAAATGAATACTACCTACAAAAATCAGCCTAACTTGATATGCTTCTTTTCATAATAAATATGTCATTGAAATAAGTGTTTTTAAAAAGCACTTAATTCAATAATTCATCTAAGAAGGGTTATATTTTTTATCAACTAATTGATCGTATAAAAAATAATAGAAAAATTATATCTAGTTTCTCTTAATTATGATGAAAATATATAAATGTTTCCTTTATTTTTAAGATTAACTCAAATGTTCTTTGAAGCTATATTCATGTACTTAACCATTTTGTGTATTGTACAAAAATTGAGAAACTTGGAAGGTTATTAGATGGTTGGGTTCAAGCTTTTTTTTTTTTGGTTACCAAGAGCATCCCCTAATCAAACTCAAAACAGCATGTGTAAGGGACTTGGTTATCTACTAATAGTTTAAGTTGTTTTTTAATTTTTATAAAAAAATTTTAGTTGTAGCGCAAAATAGCATCATTTTTAAGATAAATGATTTTTCTTTCTGTATTATAATATTACATAAACTGTACATAATTATTAATTAAACACAGTTACGCCAATTTCTCATCTATTCTACTTTACACCCAGACACCCTTCATTTCTTTTTTGTTGACCTGGTAGTAACTTTTTTTTGTTCCACTTTAACTATGGTTTTATAATATCAATGCACAATTAAAGATATTTTTTTTTCTAATTCTACCTTTAACAAATAATAAATGTTATTCCCTCATGTCTCAAATATTAAAAAAAAATTTGAAAGATTTGTTTTGGTCTTAAATATAAAAAAAAATGTTCATAGATGTTTGGTGTAATAAATATTTTCTCAGGAATACCCCTCATTAAGCAAAACATGTATTCATAAGCATTCCTTTTTCCTATGCAAGAGGAGTAATAGAGTTGCATTCTGTTAATTATACCGAATTACATTATTTCAATGCATTTTTCTTGAGTTACGCATAGATATTTGTACATACTAAACACTCAGGATAGGCAAATGTGTAATCTAATCCTAATAATGCATGGTAGTATATTTTTACCCTATTATACATTATTTTGCTCCCATGGTAGATTTTGAATTCTCATTGTTGTTGTAGGCCTTATGTAGAGAATAATGGAGCTACTCAAGCCCCTTTGTAGAGCTAAAAGACCAAGGAAAGAATTAGACCTTTTACATGGTGCAGAACCTAAGAAGGGAGCAAAGGACAAAGATGGCTTCAGAAGTAGATGAGGCCGCAGCATAACACACTGGTTGCGGTCTGAGCCAGACAGTGATGTATGAAGCCGCGGCATGGCACACTGAGGCCACGGCTCAACATCACATAGCAACTCATGAGGCCGCGGCCTGGGTAAGCCTACCACAGTGCCACACATTCGTCAGCAAAATGCAAAGCTTCATTTTAACAAAGAAACTCGAGAGTTTTGATATATTTGGAGCTCCTACAGCTTAGGGCATGCATCTGGACATTTTGGAAGGGTTTGGAGCCTTTGGGTGTGCTAGGGTTTGGACTCTTGGTGGAGAGATTGAATTTAGGGCTTGGAGCATTAAAGAGATTTGAGCTTCCTTCTTTGGTTTTCTTTTATCTCCTCCCTCCTTTCCTTACTTGTGCTCAATGATTGTAATGATTTGGATGCATTTTCTTATAGTTTTTTTGAACATGAGTGACTAGTTGCTCTATTTCTAGGATTATTTTGAACCCTTATATAGATTGAATGCTCATTTATCCTTTACATTTATGATTAATGCTACATTTATGTTGCTTTAACTCTATTCTTAATGTTTCTTATTGTTTGGCCACCAATAAGATTGTTTTGTTCACTTAAGTGATACTTGAGAAAACTAGATTGAGTAAAGAACTTGAGTTAGGTCATGTGAGAACTTGAATCTTACCTTATTGAGTGGAGAGTTTTATTAGTGGGGTAGATATATACTTACTAATCTCATATTGTCACTTTAGGATTTGAATTGAAATGAAGAGTTTAATTAATTAGTTAAAAGATTAATTAATTAATTAAATAAAAAACTTATTTGGAGACTCAAGAGAGTACGTATAGGTAAATCAGTACCCTGACTAACATAATCTAGCATTGAGAGTAAATGTAAAAGGAGTTTAATTGAGTGTTGATGAAATACAAGGGGAACACTTCAATATCATGTGTTGGGAGAGGGTTTTTTGACTTTTGGAGTATGAGAATTTGGTAAAATTTTGTGATTCTTAATGATCATTAATTGATCTAGTAAAAAAAATTAATTGAGGTAATTTTTGAAAAAAAAAAGTATGTTTTGTTACAGAGTAACAAACTTTAACTACTAAAGGGGTGTTTGGTTTGCATTTTTGCAAACCAAACTGTACTTTCTAACCATCATTTTCTCATTTTTCATCCAAACAACTTTTCAGTAAACTTCTTTATTTTTATCCAAACATCATTTTTGTAAACTGTGGTTATTTTAAAAGTATTTTTACAAAAAGGCAAACCAAACGAACACTAATATTATTGGTTTTAATAAAGGAGTTTTTTTCTCTTATATTTGTGACCCGAAGAGTATTAATTAATGAGAAAGAGAAAACAATAGGGACAATTTAATAAAATTGCATTATTTACTAAGTTGTTTATTATTTTTTTTAATTCTTATACCAAAACCCTTAACATCAATTAAAAAAAATGAAAGGAGTATATATATTTCATTCGTTTCAATTTATTTGTAAGCCATATTTATGAGAAATTTATATTTCATAATATAAATATTTTATTTACTTCCTCTATTTTATATATAAGTCACTTTTAACTATTTTACATTAATCATAAAAATTAGTTGAAATTAGTTAGGATTCCTGAAAATTTTAAAAATTAGTAAAATTTTTCAATATTACCCTTATTAAATTGTAATCCTATCATAATTATATTTTTCTTAATCACTCTCTCTCCATTATAAATATTTTGGATAAAATGGAAAAAAGAATTTAATACACTTTCAATATTGTAAAGTGACTTATATTTTAAATACATAAAAAACTGATAGAATATGTCCTATATATAGGGATAGAGGGAGTATTATTAGTTGATTTAATTTTTTATCAAAATGTTGCCAAGAAAGTATCAAATAATTTGTCTCATTAACTATTAATTATCACCTTCAGAAAGAATTAAATTAGGATAATTTAAAAAATGATAAAATTTTTTCAGTTATTAATTACTATTTTTTATCTATATGTAATTATTAACAATTTTTTATAAAAAGGGAGTATATTAATATTGGCTTATATACTACTCTATCTGATCCTTAATATAAGATCATTTTAACTGAATCACGCGAATTAAGAATTGGAATTAAAACTAATTAACTACATCGATTTTTCTGAAAATCCCAACATTTTTACAAAATTACCCTTATTTAATCTCTCTCTCTTTCTCTTTGAATACATTAAATAGAGATATTTTTTAAAATATATAATAAATATTATTTTATATATTATAAAGGGTCTTATATTTAAAATTAGGATAAAAAATCTTATACATAATACTGGAGGGAGTAACAAACTTTTTAGGTTGACATTTCTCAAAAAACCATGCAAAGTTTGTGGCAAAAAAGCCCACGCAAAGTTTAAAAAATATCACATCAATCAATAAATACTAAATAAAATGCTAGCAATTTAGTACTCCTCGATTATACGAATTTTGTAGAAAGTCAAACCAATTGTGTGGTTTTTTCGGAAAAATGACAGAAAAGACCCAAAAAAAAATAATTATTAAAAATGTTAAAATTCTACAAAATTACATCCAAATTCTATTGATGTTAAATCATGAAAAATGAGCATAAAAATTTTTATTGTTGAGTATAAAATTATGAAGTATGAGTATAAAATATTGGAAAATGATTATATACTCAATAATAAAGTTTTACATATTGATTTTCTAAATTTTTATACTAATGAGATTTGGGTGTAATTTAATATTAGAGTACAATTTTATACTTAACAATATTTTTTTCATACTCATTTTATAGGATTTTACACCAATTAGACCTGAGTGTAATTTTTTATGATTTTAAAATTTTTTAATAATTATTTTCATGTTTTAAAATTTTTCTATAATGTTTCCTTTTTGCCCCTCATATTTATTGTTCTTAAGCCACTGAATAGTGTGACTTTCATCGAGTCACATGACTTTTTTCGTAAATTTGAAATTTATATAATTAATTTCAATAAAAATATAAAAAAAAATGTCACTAAATTACCTACTATTAAGAATGATAGACAAAAAATAGGGACACATTTGGTTTTTGTACCAAAAAATAAGGATAATTAGTTTTTGTAACACAACTCACTTTTCAGTTTTCACCAAGTTAGATTTGGAAATTTACAACTGGTACTCAATTTTTTTTTTCACTAATTAAGACTTAAATTTTTCCAATTGATAATTGAATTTTTTTCCAAATGTGACTCGAATTTTTCCAATGTTCCAAAAAGGTGAGAATAAAAAAAATGGGTGCCCTTCCTTTTTCCGATGCGAGAGGAGTAAGAGAGTTCCATTGATCCATGTCGCTTCAATATCATGTGTTGGGAGAGGGTTCTTTGACTTCTGCGGCATAAGAATTTGGAAAATTTTGTGATTTTTAATGATAATTAATTGATTTAATAAAAAATCCATTAATTAAAGGAAATTTAAAAAAAATGTACTATGTTTTACTACAAAGTAAATGAGATTAACAAACTTTAACTACTAATATTATTGGTTTATGTGAAATAACTTTTTTACTTATATTTATGATCGAAGAGTATTAATTAATGAGAAAGAGAGAATAACAAGGACAATTTAATATAATTGCATTATATATCAAGTTATTTATTATATTTTTTAATTCTTATACCAACACTCTAAAAAAAATAAAAGCAGTAAATATATATATATATTGACATTACTTTGTGTACTAATAAAATTTTTAGAAAGCCATTTCTTAAAAGTCATGCAGGTTCAAAAAAATCAAATCAATCGTACAAATAAACTTTTTAGAACATCAAGTTAATGTACAGTGTGATTTCCTTCTCATATTCACTAATCTTAAACCATTAATAGTGAATACTGTGACTTTTATTAAGGCACACGACTTTTTTTATTTTTAATTTTCAATTTATATAATTAATTTAAATAAAAAATATAAAAAAGTTCTCAATAAATTACCTACTATGAAGAAGGATGGAAAAAAAAGTAGGGACATTTGGTTTTTTAGTACCAAAAAATTAGGATATTTGGTCTCAAATTTTTACAAATGAGACTTGAAAATTTCTAATTGGTACTTGAATTTTTTTCATTAATTAAGACTCAAATTTTTCCAATTGAAAATTGAATTTTTCCAAATGAGGCTTCATTTTTTTCTGAAAGAAAAATAAATGAACTTGTGGTATCAAAAATAAAATATTCTTCTTTTTTAGTACCAAAAACCAAATGTTCCAAAAAAAAAAAAGTATAAAATGGGCTTCTCTCACTTTCATCACTAAAAGACGAAAAATTGACAAGTTTCTAGAAAACAATAAGAAAAACAAAAATTTGGAAGAACCAAGAAAAGTTTAAAACCCTTTAAGAAAAAAAAGTAGAAATAAGAGAGGCCAAATCTTGTTGCAGTAATAAATATGATATAGATAGAAATTGAAGGAAGGAAGAGGACTAAACGTATTAGGTTGTTTCGTGTGTGAAACATAGGCTTTCTTGTCAAACAATTCTGAAACCCTTACTTGGACACTCCAAGAGGAATGAATAGGGTTATAATTATAAAATTCGATTTAATTAGATCCATATATAGTGTGAAATCATTTGCTCCCTTCGATCATATATATATATATATAGATGATATGATCCTAAATATAAGATTCTTTACAATATATGAGGTAGTATTTATTATATATTTCTAAAAAATATTCCTATTTAATATATTCAAAAAAAAAGATTAAATAAGGATAATTTTAAAAAAATGTTGAGATTTTTTAAAAAATCAAGGTAGTTAATTAGTTTTAATTTCAATTTTTAATCTACATGATTCGGTTAAAAGAGTCTTATACTCCTTCTTATCCTTAATATAAGACTCTTTTAGCTAAATCATGCGAATTAAGAATTAGAATTAAAACTAATTAATTATCTCAATTTTTCTGAAAATCTTAACATTTTTCTAAAACTATCCTTATTTAATCTCTTTTTCTTTCTTTTTAGATATATTAAATAGGGATATTTTTTTGAAAATGTATAATAAATACTACACATATATTGTAAAGAATTTTATATTTATGATCAAAATAAAAGATTTTATATATAGGAATGAGGGAAAGTATTAAGGATACGAGGAAGTAGTATTATTTTCTCTATATCTCTTGTGAATGTAGAGAATTCGGCTGGTCTTGTATGTGATTAAATTAGAGAGGGAGAGTGTGAAATGAAGAAAAGGGAGGGGGCAACCCTGGGGTGGGTATTTGGTGGGAAGTTTGAGTATTTATGAGAGTTCAGAGTTTTGGTGGGTGAATGCATGGACTTACCATTAAAACACTCCACACGCAATTACTTCACCTTTTTCTATGGTCAAAAGCCTTTTAAGCCTCACACTTGTCTTCTTCTTCGTCTTTGACATGTCTTCGTCCTTTCACTTCCCAGGAATTAATATCATCTGTTTCATTAAAAAAGAAAAAAGAAAAAAGAAAAAATTGGTTAGATTTAATATGTGAAATTCTTTTCTTATTTCTTATAGTTAGATCTAATCTCTCAATTTCTAGGAAAAAGGAAAAAGAATTGTACGGTCTCCCTTTTCAGGAACAAAAGATCAGGAAAAAAGTGTATGTATGTGAATGTAAATAAATAGTAATTGCGTTGGGTGAAAAATGATTTGATAATATTTAAATAAGATCTGAATTCGAGTTTTATAAATAAAAAAAATACACCGATAAACCTTTTCTCCCTTAGCCAAACATAATTTGAATCTAGATTAAATGGTAGTAGTGAATAATGGAAAATTATTCTTAGCAAAAGAAAAAATAGAATACTAGATGATTTTAAAAAAATTAACAAAATGACAATTAAAAGGATTTTTTTATTTCAAATTTTATTTTTTATCAATTAATATAGATTCAAATAAAATCATTTGAACTTTTGGGCAATTTTAATATATATATATATATATATATTAATTAGAAAGACATTTTTAACCAATCTAAAAAGTGCACCGTGCACTATTGTTGATCCAAGCACCATCACCCTCACTAGTTAACCCCATGTATATATTTTGGATAACTTGTGAAATAGATTGCGTAATTAGGATTTTTTTTTTTAAATTTGACAATAAAATTAATTTATATGTATGTGTATGATCAATCAAGCCACTAATGATAAAAAGATTATGACTTTTAAGTTTTATTACCAACAAAAAGTAGTTGCCATAAAATTCATACATAACTTACTAAGGCTTCATGTGTGGAAAGTGATAATTAATTACATAGATTAATTAAGCAGGTTTTGGACAATTTTTATTTTTTTAAAAAAAAAAAGTCACCGACCATACTTTAGTTATATATATATATATATGATACACAAATATAAGTACGTGTTTCGCGTATGACATGATATGATATGATAAATTTTAAAATTTTAGGATATGTGTAGGAGAGATATTCATATAAAATTTATGTATATATTTAACAAATTAATATATTAAAGATAAAAAATATAAAAAAATTACAGTTTTAAATAAGTATTTTAAAAGTATCACATCCAATATGTATCGGATGCGAGTATATATTCCTCTTTGAAGTGTCAATGCCATAGAATTAATCATTTAAGAGACATAATTTTATTCCCTCCGATTCTTTTTATAAAACACTTTCAACTACTTTATGCATATTAAGAAAGTTAGTTATATTCTTAAAATTTAAAAAAAAATATTCATTTTTATCTCTATTTATTATAATAATGTAATTTTCATTAAATAAGACTTTTAATCATTATTAAGTGGGAAAGTTTAAAACCAATTAAAATAGGAAAAATACTTATATGTTTTTTCTTATATACTTTTCGTGTTATTTTCTAATTGAAAGTTAACATGTGGACTGTTTGTTAATATATTATAGATTTAATCATTAATTATATATTAAAAATATTAACTTTTTGAACTTAAAAAAATTTAAAAGATCTATATGTTAAATTTTAATTAGAGAATAGTATGAAAATTATATAAATTTAGTCCATTAAAATAAGACTAAGAATATTATTATTGATCAATCTTACAAAAACTCTAATAATAATTTATGAGGTCTAGAAATAAATGATCCCGGATAAAATAAAAATAATATTACTAAATATGACAAAGAAGTAGTTAATAATAGTTCAGACTTAGATTAAAAAAAAGTAGATACGGAAGAGGTTTATCAACCTAACTTCCTAAAATGACTTACGAAAGAAAGGCAATACATATATTAGAGACAAACTTTAAATATGCTATCAAAAATAAGGGACAACGAGTTCGTGGCACATTATAATTAAATTGATATGATGATTCTTTTTTTATATATATATATATATCAAAGAACATTATTTCCACTTTTTGCAAAACAAAAAATCTAATATATATGTTTAAACTTTTGGGCAATATATATATATATTTAAGTTAGTATATGGTCAGTACGTACGTATTTTGGTTAAATAAATTAAAATAAAATAAAATGTATTCTAAAGTAAAATATATACAAAGATTTTTGAAAAGTTGACGGAAAGATATTATTGTTATTATAGATATGTACAGGTAGCCTAAATGCTATATATATATCGTTCACCAAACAGAACAAACATCTCATCATATACGTTAATCCAAAAAGCGCACTTATCCTTGTCAATCTAACATGCATGCATGTGATGTACGTCCCACTAAATAAGTACTTTCTCTATTTTTTAATATAAAAAAAATTAAAAAATTTTTATATTTTAAAATATAAGAGGTAAGAGGATTTATCTGGTATATTTAATAATTTTTTTATTTATATTAATTGCATAATGTAAAAATTATTAATATTAAATGAGAATATTTTTTGAAACTATTTTATATTTCAGATAAATTTATTATTTTGATTTTATCTTTTATCCCTTATATTAAGAAATAGAGGGAATAAATAACAAAGCAGACATCAATTAATGCACATACATATATTTATATGTGTGTGTATATATATGTGTATGTATATAAGAATTTCTTTTTTTTCTCTTTTTCTTTTGAGAAAAGTGTAATTGGATAATACTGATTAATCTATATTTCCTCATTTTCCAAATTATTATGACTTCCAATAATAAACAGCTTTATAATTAGAAAATTGTAATTATATTTTATTATAATATCTTTAATAATTATGTAGTACTTCCTTTAGTCTTTTTTATAAAAGAATTTTGGGGAATAGTTTTTTTATACTATTTATAAAAAACATAATCCCATTATCTTGTGCATTTATTGGTTTATTTTATTTCAACCCTTCATTCATGAAAAAAGAGACAATGATTGTTTTCTATGTAAGAGGAGTTTATTAAGCACTATAAATATAAGCATTCGTGGAAAAAATTTTTGAATCCATAACACATTAATGACATTTAACTGATTTCAACTGTTCTTTTTAATTTTAATTAAGTAATTATTTGTCTCTTATTAAAAGAACAGGAGGTAGCACTAAACTGATATTTTCTCTAGTATTTAATATAAATCACTTTCAACTACCTCATAGAAAATAAGAAAATTTAATTGTATTAATAAAATTATCTAACATTTACTTTAGTTTTCATCATTGCCCCTAATTAATACTATATATTTGAACTTTCTAACATAATTAATTCTCCATAAAAAATTTTTAAAAAGAGTATTTTTGGAATAAAGCAATTAATACTTTACAAATTTTTATAAAGTGACTTATATTTAGAACCATAAAATTCTTCTAGAATGTAACTTATACAAAAGGATCAGAGAGAGTATTATACAATGTTTTAATTATCAAATATCATATGAGAACCTCTCCTATTTTCATTTTTTATTAATTCTTCTTATATTTGACAAAATATCAGTAAGGAAATAAATAATAATAATAATAATAATAATAATTTAATTATCAAATATCATATGAGAACCTCTCCTATTTTCATTTTTAATTAATTCTTCTTATATTTGACAAAATATCAGTAAGGAAATAAATAATAATAATAATAATAATAATAATAATAATAATATGCCACTATTTTTTTGTGCCAACATAAAATTTTTATATGCTACAATGCAATTTAAACGATTGGATGATGAACTAATTTATGCTAGTATGAGTGGTAGAAGTTCTCTCTTCTTCTATAATGCACCAATACTTCAAAAAGAAAAATGTACCCGAATCAGATATATATTAGATATGATATTTATACCGTATTTCATGATACTATCATTTACGTATCCTTAGTTTTTTTTTTAAAAAAATTCTAAAATGACTTAAAGTTTTACATAAAAACTCAATTTTTAAGTTCTTATTTTAAATATTTTTATATTACTTTTAAAATACTTATTTAAAATTTAATTTTTTTTATCTCTGATACATTAATTTGTTAAATACTCTATACACATAAATTTTATACATATATCTCTCTTATCATAAAATTTTAAAATTTACCATATCTTACATATCATATCATGCCATATTAGATATCGTATCCATATCTATGTATCATAGCTACTATTAAACAAGTTTGTGGTATTAAAATATATGACTTTATTTAAATATATGACTTAATATTTAATGAAAATGAAAATATGTAGAGAGGACTAGAAACTATGCGAAAGCGTTGCTTGCATGGGGTTCACTTGCATCTTGCTTTCCGTAGCCTATCCAGTTCCGTCTCTACACGCAGACGCAGCAATTAAAAGTTCGTTGGGGTAGTTGTATCCACTTCCCTCCCTCTCACTCTTTAAATCCCCTCTCTTCTCTCCTCCTCTTTCCCTCATCCATCTTCTTCCTTCTATCTTTCCGCTCTCTCTCTCTCATCCATCTCTTCCTCCATTTTCAACCTCCTTTCAATTCCACAAATTCCAATTCCTTCAATCTCACCACCACATATGGCGGATCCTCAGTCCAGCGACCACCGAGATAATAATAATAATAATTCTCATTCTTCTGCAACCGTTTCGGTCGAATCGGCCAGTCCGGTCAGAACCCAGGCTAAGCTTCCCAACTTCCTCCTCTCCGTCCGCCTCAAGTACGTCAAGCTCGGCTACCACATCCTCATCTCCAATGCCATGTACCTCATCCTCATCCCCGCCCTCGTCGCTGCCTCCGCTCACCTCTCCACCCTCTCCCTCCCTGACCTCCTCCAGCTCTGGGAGAATCTCAAGTTCAACCTCGTCTCCGTCACGCTCTGCTCCAGCCTCATCGTCTTCCTCGTCACTCTCTACTTCATGAGCCGCCCACGAGCTGTGTACCTCGTGGATTTCCACTGTTACAAGCCGGAGACGGAGACGATGTGCACCAGAGAGATCTTCATGGAGAGATCCGACCTCACTGGGACGTTTACGGAGGAGAATTTGGGGTTTCAGAGGAAGATTCTGGAGAGGTCCGGGCTAGGGCAGAAGACGTATTTGCCGCCGGCGGTGATGAGTGTGCCGCCGAATCCATGTATAGCGGAGGCGAGGAAGGAGGCGGAGGAGGTGATGTTCGGGGCGATCGACGAGCTGTTGGCGAAGACGGGAGTGAAGGCGAAGGATATAGGGATTTTGGTGGTGAATTGTAGCTTGTTTAACCCTACGCCTTCTTTGTCCGCCATGATCGTGAACCATTACAAGCTGAGGAGCAATGTTCTGAGCTTCAATCTCGGTGGTATGGGTTGCAGTGCTGGCCTCATCTCCATCGACCTCGCAAAACAGCTCTTGCAGGTAATTAATTTCTCAATCTCTCTTCCTTTCTTTCATTCATTTCAAACTGAATTACTATATCCTTTTCAATAATCTCCTTCAATCGTTTGAATATTCCGAATATTCTGAAAAAAATTTGACTTAATAGTACCCGAATTCAACACCTGGTCCTTCACTCTGAGGGCTAAATGATTGTTAATTTGCTCTCAATTTTTACTGCACAATTGACTTGTTCAAGGCCTTGTATGTAATTGTACTATACTTTGTACTATCTACATAAATTTGTGACTGTAGAGTAGATTCCACCGTCCAACCATTAGCCTTTTAGATCAATAATTAATTAGCTATAAGAGACCTTAATTTTAACCATATGTGGCATAAATTAAAAGATAGTTAATGAACTTAACGTGAAATAAATTGCGTGTCTTACAATATCATATCTACCATTACATTAAATACTCACTCCATCCCTTAATATAAGGTACAAGAGACAAAATCACACAGACTAAGAAAAGTAATAAATTTGTCTGAAATATAAAATAATTTCCAAAAATACCCCCATTTAATATTAATAACTCTTCCATCAAACAATTAATACAAATGAATTATATTGAAAACATACCATCTTAATTATGGTATTTTTGGAAAAAGTCATTAAATACACTAGATAAACCTCATGTGTCTATTATATTTTGAAATACGGAAACTCCCCCAATTGTCCCTTATATTAAGGAACGGAGGGAGTATAACTAGAACATAGCTCCAGTGCATGAGTACTCATTTTAAAAAAATATATATATTTATATATGTAAATGAAGAATAAATAATAAATTAATAATAAAATAACATTGTCAAATGATGTTAATTTTATATAATATATTGATTGAATTTGAATTATTGTCAAGGATATTTCAAATTAATAATGAAAGACCAAGACGTCAAGTAATACTATATATGCATATGAGATAGCAAGTAGCAATGAATATATATATATATATATATATTTTTCATGAAAAAGGACTTTTTTTTTCATTTTTTTGATAGTTATGAGTTTTTTGTTTCTTGTTTACCAAAAAAGGGGTGATGATGCCAAAGGATGGGGCCCATAGGATCTGTGTACATTACAGTTGGCCTCTAGTTGTGGGTGTGGGCCCAAAGAGAATGTGCACATGTCAGTCCAGCTAGCCCATATTCAAAGCCCAGGTTGCTGGCAGTTTGGTTAGGTTAGGTTACCCACCCCAATTAATACCCTTCTCAAGCATTCCAGATTATTATTTATTCTTATTTACTACATCTTTTTTTTTATTATAAGTTAATTTTAACTAATTTATACATATCAATTTAAAATGAATTAAAATTTTTAAATTTTACAAAATTTATTATAATTTTTTAATATTATTTTCATTAATTATAACACATCTTATTTATATCTTTCTTAATCTCTTTCCACCATAACTTTTAATAAGAGAATAAACATAGAAAAAAATATTTAATATTTAAAATATGACTTATATTTTGTATATATAAATTCTATTAGAAAGTGTCTTGTTAGGGGGTATTTATTTTTATTTATTCTCAAGCATGCAAGATTATTCATTAAAAAAAAAATTCTAAGATTCCCCCTCCGTAACATAAAAATATCTAGATTTTTGGCCAAAACAATATCGAGATTATTTTTTTATCATAGCTATTTTTCTTTATATTTATTTATTATTCTGAGTACTGAACTTATCAATGTGGACCCCTTTACGTCAAATGCCTTAAATAGAGCAGCTTTGATTTTACATAGAGAGACTCATTGATTTCATTCATTATACATATAATATTAATGAAATTTTATTTCCAACAATATTAATATATTCATATTTTTTATAATTAATTTTGTTTGTATAATTGATCTAAAAATGAGTTATTGTTAGGTCTTGATTCTTGAAGATCCCTAATACATGGTGATATAGGAAGAAATCTATGAGACAGTTGTTTTTTTTTTTTTTTTGCCAATACGGGACAAATTGTTACATGTATGTATTTCATTCGAAAAAATCATAGATTAAGTTAATTATAAGTAAATATCTAAAGATAATCTCCTAAAAACTCTTCTTCTCTTGGGTAGCAAAATTGTAAGAAAATAAAATAAACACTAATCTTTCACCATTCTTTGTTATATTCATGTATAGGTGCATCCCAACTCCTATGCCCTAGTAGTGAGCATGGAGAACATCACTCTCAACTGGTACTTCGGCAACAATCGCTCCATGTTGGTCTCAAACTGTCTCTTCCGTATGGGTGGCGCAGCCATCCTCCTCTCCAACCGCTCCTCCGACCGCCGCCGTGCCAAGTACCAGCTTGTCCACACCGTCCGCACCCACAAGGGCGCCGATGACAAGTCCTACGGCTGCGTCTTCCAAGAAGAAGACGACACCAAACGCATTGGCGTCGCCCTTTCGAAAGACCTCATGGCAGTTGCCGGCGAAGCCCTCAAGACCAACATAACCACACTGGGCCCTCTCGTCCTCCCCATGTCCGAGCAACTCCTCTTCTTCGCCACACTGGTGGCCAGAAAAGTTCTGAATATGAAGAAGATAAAGCCTTACATTCCAGACTTCAAGTTAGCTTTTGAGCACTTCTGTATTCATGCAGGAGGTAGGGCTGTTCTGGACGAGTTGGAGAAGAATCTAGATCTCTCTGAGTGGCACATGGAACCTTCTAGAATGACTCTGTATAGGTTTGGGAACACTTCTAGTAGCTCTTTGTGGTATGAACTGGCTTACACTGAGGCTAAAGGGAGGATCAAGAAAGGTGATCGGACATGGCAGATTGCATTCGGGTCAGGGTTCAAGTGCAACAGTGCAGTGTGGCGAGCATTGAGGACCGTTGATCCAAAGAAAGAGAAGAACCCATGGATGGACGAGATTCATGATTTTCCTGTTGAAGTGCCTAAAGTGGCAGCCATTAAGAATGGCTCATGAGTTTCAGTAATTAATTAATAATTCAATTTGATTAGACCTCGCTTTTTTTAAGGGGAGGGAATATGATCGGCATATGATGATGATGGTGATGATGATCTTTAGGCAGTGAGTGAAAAAAAAGAATGAAAGATTTACTCCCAATTTAAGTTAGTTTGTGTTGGATGGTTTGTTGAAGTTCTTTACGAGTGTGGATACAATTAATTGTTGTCCCAATGGAACATCATTTTTCATAAGGATATTAATTGAAGATATGATTTTCATAGTTAAAGTCATTAAATTTGTAAGAAAAAAAATTCATTACTTTACAAAATTACTCCTAACTAAATTGATTTGGTTGTAACCTCATACTATATCGGGTCCTATATATAAGATATTTTATCCTGGTCCTAAATATAAGATACTTTACAATATATGAGATAGTATTTATTATACATTTCCCAAAAAAAGTCCCTATTTAATGTATCTAAAGAAAAAGAGAAAGAGATTAAGTAAGGGTAGTTTTGGAAAAATGTTGGGATTTTTGGAGAAATTGAGGTAGTTAATTAGTTTTAATTTCAATTCTTAATCCGCATGATTCGGTTAAAAGGATCTTATATTAAGAATCAGAGGGAGTATTAATTACAAAGTGTAATTAATAAAAGTATTTATGGAAAAAATTAAATGCTCCAACCATTTTGTATTGTGATTTATATTTATAACCATAAAAATATACTCTATCCCATTCTTAATATATGACATTTTTTATCGAATCATGCGAATTAAGAGTGGAAATTAGAATTAGTTAACTATCTTGATATTTTAAAAAATCAAGGTATCTTTCCAAAACTATCCTTATTTAATCTCTTTTTTCTTTCTTTGGGATGAATTAAATAGGGACATTTTTTAAAATGTGTAATAAATACTATTTCATATTCTGAAAAGAGTCTCATATTTATGATTAAGATAAAAGATTCTATATTTAGGACCGAATGGCGTAATAACTTATACTCTCTTCAATCCTAAATGTGCGACATTGCTACTTAATTTACACACCTTAAGAAAAATTAGTTCTATCCTTAATCTTCTTAAAGAAAAATACTCCCTCCGGTTCTATACATAGGACCTTTTGCTTTGGTCCTGAATATAAGACCCTTTACAATATACGAGGTGGTATATATTATACATTTCCAAAAATGTTCCTATTTAATGTATTCGAAGAGAAAAAGAGAAAGAATAAATAAGGGTAGTTTTGAAAAAATATTGGGATTTTCGGAGAAATTGAGGTAGTTAATTAGTTTTAACTTCCCTTCTTAATTTGCGTAATTCGATTAAAATGGTTTTATATTAAGGACAAGAGGAAGTACTAGTTTTTTTTTACAGTTTTATCCTTATTTGCGTCATTAATGTGCAAAATTACATTAACTTGTTTTTAACACCCTCTTTGATGCATTAATTTCTAATTCATCATTATCAAGATTGAATTGGTGTCAATCGATGAACTCACCAATTACACTTTAATGATGAGGGGCATTTAATAATGACAAACCAAGTTCTACAATCACATTATGTAGCCTTATTAAAAAAAAGACAAGAGTAGAGTTGAAAAAAAAAATTGTAAATGCTACCATATACCCTATATTTTGGACTAAATCTTATTTTTAAAAAATACTCTATATTTTAAACCAAACATTACTTATAGAAAATATCATATATTTAGGACAGATAAGAATAATGGCGACAGGAGGGCAGGAGTAGTTTTCAAATTGCATACTTGTTTCATAAAAAGAAAAAAACCAAAGTTTCATACTCCTGTTAAGATGACAGCTGAATATGTACTAGGAAAGAAGGATTATTTCATTGTGTCAAAATTGGTGGATTAGCTAAGTCAACTAATTAGGTATAGTTAAATCATAATTATAGTGGAATCCCCTAAAAAGGTTTAAATGACATATGCATTAGTTCATGTTCTTTAAGTAACTTAATCTACCTACATTAAGTGTATAATAATTTCTCAAATATTGGTGGGAAAGAAAGGACGCCTAGAGATTTCGTAGTTAACATTTATTGCATTCTGAAGTGGTAAAGTTAGCTGGTTCATTAGATTTATTGACAAGGCACCCATATTGGTTTGATTTGAATAAAATAGCAATTTATTCCTTTGATCATATGTTTAGAATAAGCATATTCTCTAATGGAGTACAATATCTTATTTAATTATATGATAGTTTGTTGGATTATCGCTAATCAATTTGATGACATTTTTTCAGAACTATGTGGGTATTTAGTGTACTATTGACAATTTCAAATTTAAAACATTATTAGGTCCTAAATGAAAATTGTTTTTACTTATAAAGTTTGAACTTAAGATTTTATGTAAGGAACATCAAATTCCATCTACTAGAGCCAACTTCGATTAATAATTTTTTAATCTTTTACATGCATCAACATTTAGTGGTAATGAAAACAAATCAAGAAAGAATTGAAGTAAACCATTGAAGACAACCTAATGTCAAACCAAATCATATGAAATTAAAAAAAAAATGAAAACTTCATATGAAACGCAACTTTGATTCTCCCATTAATTTTTCTATTAATTTATTGTAGAAGTACAAGAAAGTATATGCTTGCTTGCTTGGGATATTTGTTTATGAAATTAGCTCTTACAAACTAGGTAGTTGGTCTCATCCTTTTTCATGAAGTTTTAAAAGTAAACTATAATATTCGTGGTTTATAAATATTGTGACATCTAAAATGAATTGGATCCTAATTAATTGTATGTAATCAATGATAATTTGAATTACATATAAGTCTATTTAGAGATAAAAGATTAAAAAGTTACAAACTCGTATTAAGTGCATTGACACAAAACTCATAATTGTTGACCCACTAAATTAGGGCTTGATAACTAAAATTTTTCAGAGTCATGTAGCTCGGATGAATGCAATTAAAATTAATAATGTTGTTAATGTTGTCTGCTATACCAGTGAGCATTTGGTTCAATTGATAAGTGATTATAGAAAAATAAATAAAAAAAATTACTAAGAGATTATACCAGTTTAATCAGAATATTAAATTTAAATCCTCTAAATATAATTACATTAAATACTCTTGGTAGAACTTGTTGTATAAAAAAGATTTGATCTGATTTAATTTAAATTAATATGAATTCTAATAAATTTTTTAATCAAAATAGGTTAGACCTGAGATATCAAGTACGTATTAAAATAATAATAATAATACTATTGTGCGCTATCCATTTTATATTTTGTATTAATTATGATTCATTGGTATTCTCTATGAAATGTCCTTCCCTAGTAGTACAAGTTGGTAGCAGTTATTCGATTGCCGTCCAAGTCTAAACGTAATAGAAACAGTAGATATGAATGCTTACGCACTTCAAGAAATGAATTCATTATTATTATTATTATTATTATTATTATTACTATGTACTGCCTCCCTAGGTAAGACAATTTTAAAAAAAAATTAATATTTCATAGAATAAGATATTTTATAAATTATATAATAATTTTTCGATTCTTTTCATTAGTTACATTTTAAAAGTTTTTCATGTTTTAAATGTAAGTCATTTTCTATGAGTTTTTAAAATATTAATTATTTTATTTTTAAAATATCCTTATTTAATCATGAGAAAGAATATAGATTGTTTGAATTTGTAGTATTTATTAAAGGATAAAGATGGAAAACACATTAATTTTAAAATAATTTTAATAATGTAACAAACTTTTCTTAATTTTAATAAGTTAGTTAAAAGTAACTTATATTAAAGATCAGAAGAAATATATTTAAATTTTTTTTACTTGAAATGTCCCTAAAAATGATAAAATTTAATTAATACTAAAAAAATTAATTACTATATTAAATGAAAATAACTTAGAAAAATGTAAAATATTTTTAATTATTAATTATTATTCTTTATGTGTAATAATTAAAAATATATTAAAAAAAAGGGAGTTTCAAGAAAATAAGATGCATACCTTCGAAATGTAAAATCATATCATCCCATGAATAGGACTATCAACTATGTATGCACAGTTTACAATGTACCATGTTTTGACTTTTGGGTGGCGCTGCTTTCCAGCGGTAAAGAAACAAGTTGTGTGTATTAATTGTTAATGCCGACCAAAATCACATTCAACGCGAAGCTGTTCTCTTGTAGTTTTTTTTTTTTTAATGCAAGGCCATGAATGAATCATGGAGATACAATTAAATTAGGTCATGTTTGAAGTTAAAATATTTCTACACCCTAAAGATGAAATATTAAAAATCAAAATGTTAAAACTATAACTTAAAGCTTGTTGAGCAAACCAATCAGTATATCTATTTACTTTATGAAACATGTGATCAAAAGTGATCGTTCAATTTCTCATAATAAAATCTCTAATTTTTTTGATGGCTTTTCAAAGGGCATGATCTTGGGCGAATTCATGTTGGATGAGTGAAAGAGATTCAAGCGAGTCTATGTAGATGTTAACTTTGGTATGCTTACTTTTTCAACATAAGTTGAGACTTTCAAAGATTCTTAGAAGTTCTGTAGTAGTACTAGAGTGATAGCTAACATATTTAGTAAAGCCCTTGATTCAATTTTCTTGGCAGTCACGTAGAAGGCCACCACATGTAGCATCGCCATTGAGCTTGACAAAACCATCGACGTCAAGTCTAACCCAATATGCTTCAGAGGGAATCCATCTAGCTTGGTGTCTTTCACATCCCATAGACAAGAGATTGATTTCAGAAAGAAGGTTCAGATCATGGATAACTTCTTGAGTGCTTGTAAACGTTATATCTCTGTCTTGTTCTCTTGTAGCTTTGAATTTTGCCAAAACGTGATTTTAGGTTTGCCAAAATACTAATTCAAACACACCAACATTATAAGTCCAACGTTGAATTCATTGTGCGTTGTACGACGAGATGATATATTTGTAGCAATTTTACTTAGTGGGGGGATTCACTAATTTAAAACAATCAAATATTATGTAAAAAAAATAACAGAACACACGATTTAATGCAAGCCAAATATCTCAAATTATAACACTATTTACAAGTTAAATATATAGATTAGAAAGGACTTGAGTTTAATATTAATTACTAAAAATTAAAAACAACAAAATCGCTGCATGATAATTTCCCTAAGAATCAAAATAACTCTTGGCATAATATTATTATGATTTTTCAGAATGTTACCATAATTTTTAGGACTCCACTATCTGAGTTTAGTCATCATTATTCGTAACTTATTTGGTATCTATATATGATCATTATAAAATAGTTAGTCATTTTCTATTACTTTATATTCCATTAGTAAAAAAAAAAAATTCTCATCTCCAGAAATTTCTTTCATTTTATTCTATTTTGTATACCAATCAAATCGGGCATACTAATTAATTGATGTCACCAATATATTTCCTTTTAGAGATAAACAATCACTTGTTAGCCTTGACGTGTTTCAAACCTTTGAATACATTTGGTTTAGTGTCAAACTGTCCACTAAAATATCAAAATTCAATCTAGAGAGGCATCAACCACTTGAAGATCTCAAGCTCTCTCTCTCTCTCTCTCTCTCTCTCTCTATTTTTACCCTTACACAAATCACAAATGTTTTGCCCCCTAATTATACTCCGTGTCCCAACAAATGTTTCAGTCAATAAATCAATATTCAATGGTTTTAGTCAAAAGACTAAGATAAATCATCAACCTCTGAAAAAGAAAGGGAAAATAACCAGTAACTGAAAGAAGAGCACATCTTTTACATGTGTCGGCAAATATTAAGCCACAATATTAGAACATTAAGTGCTCTTCTGCAAACACCAATAATAGTTGAGTTGAATAGGAAGGAACTCAAAATTACTTGAACAAAATCTCGAGTTCGAGTTTTGTAAATGACGGGAAAAAAAACCTCATTGCAAACACTTCCCCCAATTGGGACCCCATCTGTCTTGAGTCTGAATTAGTTAGTAATCCCAAATACTGGATGGTTTGTTACTGAAGAAAAAAAATCTTCTACATACATATGAAGAATTTAAAAGTACATGACATTATACGATTCCAAATGACATGAAGGTCGTCTTAAACATTAAAAAAATACTTTTATATGCAACTTTTACACTCAGTGATGACTAATTTACACTAAAAACATAAAAATTGTGCATTTTTTAGAATCTAAGCATGTTAGAGAAGCCAGAGCCATATCTCAGATCAAATATGACCACTGTTTAAAGTTACATACCCCATATGCCACGAGCTGAAGCTATTTTGTTGCTTGGTCTGGATGTTAGTTCATACAGTATCCTGGCAAATGTATCAGAATATCTGCTCTCTGTGAATAGAACCTCTGCAAAAGCATTCTCATAGGCTAGCAACAAAGTTCTGTTTTGAGGCTCAGAAACAAGGCTCTCTAATATCATGGCTGCTTTCCTGCAAACTTCTGGAACAGGATGTGGTGTCTTTATCACTTTCAGCAAGCGATCTATAGCCCTGCATTCAAAGATTTTTCACTAGTTTTATAACATTTAATTCACAAACTCCTTTATGGGAGTTTAAGGATTACACCAACATCAGTGTATCTTTCAACAGAACCACAGACTCGTGAGAAAAAATGAGAAGGGAAGAGAAAGATCACCATCTCTCACTTGCAATCTTCAACCTGCAGTCCATATTGACTTCAGCAAGGTTATAGAGTGCTCCTATAGCAGCTGCCTGTGCATCTAATGCTGGTTGGCTGATAAGATCAACTAAACGTTTGTGTATCTGGAATGACCAACTAGAGTCTATCATATTTTTGGGTGCATGCAAGACATTAACAAGATAGGTCACATACATTGAAGAATTTTAACCTGTGGAAAGAAAGGACGCAGGAAAGGTTCATTGTCAGGATTGATGATCAAACGCCCAAGTAATTCAGCAGCAGCACAATGCCAGGCTTTGACTGTAGATTCCAACATACCCATGATGGCTTCAGCAGCACGTTTCTCTCTTTTTGCCAGGAATAATGATTTTATGAATCAGAATTATGATAGAATGCAGAAAACAACATTAAAATGTAGATCAAATCACTTACGTTATTTTGATAAATGATGGCTTGGATGAGCTAAATATTCGAAGGTCTAACAGCGGAGCCAAGTTAACAATTGTCTCCAGTGCATTTGTGACAAGTTCTTCATCCTCTATCAACATCATGAAATTTTTAGACAAGATCTATAATAATCAATATAAAGATGCATTGCAGGTGAAGCTTTTACATTCCCATGATATTACAAGTTACTTCTTTTCCCTTTTTTCTGGTATTTTTTCTTTTTAAATTTGAACTACTATACATAACAAAATCACAGAACTTTGGCACCCAATAAGCAGAAAGAACTAGAAACTATTTTCTCTTGTGGTTCTCATCTTTCTATTTTCCCTTTACTGAGAAATAAGACAGATAAATGGATCATTACAAGTTTACGATGCCTTGCATCATTTGCAATTACAAATATGCCAACCCAGTTACAACTTAAAAGGAAGGAAACTTCTTCACATATATTCATATTGTCATCTGAGTTACAGTTTCACTTTTAATGATTGCTGAAAAGATATTCAAGTGATTGTGAATGAATGCCACCTTAATTTGAGGTGACGATATTCCAGATTAGTGCAATACATTCTATCAGATTCATGCCAAACCTAAAAAATCCATTACGTCCTAAATAATCTATTTCTTTCTAGTCCTACCATTTCATACCAGTCAAGATTAAAATGGGAGTTTGCACTATACGTTGGTTTCTTTCCCCCAAAATAAAAATCAATTACGACAGATAATTATTGTTCAAATTTAAAATCATATGCATGCATATGAAAATCATGAGCAGATTAGGGCCTTGTTGCAGCTCCTATAAAATACATCACACAATCTTGAAGTTTTGCGAACCATACCCAAGTTCACTAGGCACCATCAATCTATTTATATATCCCATTTCAATTTTATTCCTCAAGGATTTAAGTCCCAAGTATTTAATAACCATACACTTCCAAAGCTTGTAAAATTTTACAAGATTCGTCCATCTGCCATTAGGTATTTAAGAGAAGCATCTGATCCCCCAGTACGAACCCCATATATCAAGTCTACGTAGTATCTGATATTCCTAGTTCCTAAATGAATAAATAAGAAATAAAAAAAAACTAATCATTATTATTATTATTATTATTCTAAAGTGCTTCCAATTTATTACATGAAATGCCTTTAGTTAATTATACTTCCCACGTCCCATTTCATGTGTCTCTTTAAAGTTTTTTACACAAACCAATAAAATAATTAAATCACCTAGATTATAAAAAAAATTTAATATTTTATCAAAATATCTTCGACTTAATTGCTAAAAGATAACTTGTACTTCACCAACCATTGTTTTTAACAAAAGGATATAATAATAACAAAAAATTAATACTTTATTGGTAATGTAAAACAATAGTTAAATTGGAACATTTAAAATTTTCTAAAGTGACAGGTAAAATGGAACGGAGAAAGTAAATAAATAGAAGCTATCAAGACAGTGCCAAATGCTCACCACAGCTACTGACTTTTGATTGACAGAATCAATAAGTTCAGCCAAAAAGATGTAATGTCCCATTTTAATCAGCCATGTAAATGCATATTCAATACAAGCATATTGTCTCTGAATTTGGCTTGCTTTTCAATGATATCATAATTTATCACATCCATCTCATCTGACTAAGTCCAAATTAGGACATCTAGAATTTTTAAATAATATTGCAAATCAATGAGAGAGTAAGTAGCTTAAACAATGAAAATATAAGTTGAACCATAATTGTATATACTGAAAAATGCACAATGAAGCTTCAAACAGAAACAATCCTCACCTATGATGTAATCTTCTATGCAGTGGAAAACTGATTCCAAACAATGCCGATGTGAGGCCATGATAACTTCATTGTCTGGCATAAAGGAGAAGTTCCTGATGATATTTGAAGCAGCAACAGCACACTGCTGCTTTTCTGCTCTCCCTTCATCATCTAAATTAAACAGAGAGTCTTCATCAAACCACAACTCTGAAAGACGAGACTTTGTCATGCCACTCTGCTGTCTTGATTCTGTACCAGTAGGACCAGATCCATGACTGCATTAAGAGCATATCCTGCATTCAGATTCATTTTCTTTTTTCTGCCCCAAACAGAGCATATTATCAAATAAAAAGCTGGGAACTCAAACTCAATATGAGAGTAAAAAGTGTTACCCTGGGTGGGGGAGTGTACCATTTGAACCCAATGCCTCATACTCATGGCCAAATCCAGTTACAACTGAATTTGCACCTAATGATCTGACCCTTCGTGTCTTAATTAGTTCCTTTGGAAGTGCAATGTCACGCCAATCATCTATCTGCTTCAATGTATGAGGAGAAAAGGAACCCAGTCATGGAATAAACAAAAAGGTATAGCCACCGTGATAATAAATATAGGAAATTCAATTTTGGCCAAAAAAATATAGGAAATTCAATAAGTCTTCCTTTCTACCAAAAAGTTGTCTTCAAGTTTTATATTAACAAAATCAAGACAAGCGCTAGAGTGAATAAATAAATAAATAAAAGATTGGTAGCACATACAACTTGGAGAAGTGAATCAAGCAAACCAGGAATTTTCGCAAGGGCAGTTGCATCTTTGCGCATATCATCCTTTTCTTTGAAAGAAAGCAGTGTAAGAGTATTCAATGCCCAGGTCAGCTCACTTTTCAGACCACTTTGAAGAGCCAGAACAATTCTTTTATTGTTTTGGTCTAAAAGAGGACAAGAAATAAAATGGAAAGAAACAACATAAGTTGATGTAATAACTTCCAAATACTAACAAAAGAAAAATTCCCTCCAATTTCCTTTCAGAAAAAGAAATAAATAAATAAATAGCACATAATATAACTTCTTGTCTTAAACTCCAAGAATCTGATCAATGAACAACCTTTGAGAAAGAACTAAATGCCAACAGACGTGGAATTATAGTCATCCTGCCATTTCTAATGACATTTGAATTGATGTAATAAAACAGTATAACTTTTTTAATGTCTACAGTGAATAAGTAAAACATTCCTTCCTAATTGCAAATATTATATAATTGTGTACAACAGTAGTCCTCTTCTTTGTTAGTAGCTCACAAAGCAGTTGATCAATTACTTGCTTGTTAAAATAGAATGACTAAAATTGACCTCCTTATTCCTTACTTATAGACTTCATCAATATAAAAATATCTTTTTGTGTCAAATTATGGTTCATTTATATCAATTATACCTTTCAAAGAAAAAGTTCAGATCAATTAATAACATAAGTATCAAAGCAATTGATGTCAATTGTCAAACAATATCACAAAGTCAACAATTTAAGGAAAATACCAATCATGTTTGAACTTTGACCAAAGAAAAGAACAAAAAAATATATGAAATGTTATGAAATTTCACTTATTATGGAGCACAGAAACAAAACATACAGTGCTAGAAGGGAGGAAATGGAAAAGATAGGATTACATGCTTTATCTATAATTAGTAACTGATGCAAAATGAAATTCAGGTATGACTGGTTGATTTCTGTTCTGTATGATAGACACATTATTTACATGCTTAACAAGCAACGGCAAATACATTTTTGAGAATCCTACAGTAACATAAAAGAGAACAAAGGATTCCTGAAACCTTAAATGTCAACAAATATCAACATCCTGTCTAATTCCTTGCTCTTTTGGCAGGGACAGGTGCTAAACAATGGCATTCTACACTTCCATAGGCCATAACTTCGTTCTCCAAAAGGAAACTAACTCAAATTAAAGGAATTTTTTAATATGTTCCTTCATCATATAAGAAAAAATTATATATTCATTTTACTTCCTTGCTCCTTCTGCTATGCAATTCACATGTTTAAAAATAGTGGTTTCCATAGCTGGAAGAGGATATGGTGTTAGCAGATAACATGTCAAAACCCACAAGTCCTGTATTGCAAGCATATTCCTCCAATTCTTCTGCTAAAATAATCAGACAAAAAAATGATTGTCGAATGCCTTAAGATTTTCTAGTCCTGTTTACTACCCGAATTTTCTACCCAGCCAATCAGGCTATCAGCATTTAACATAATCTTATATGATGCTGCCAGTTCAGATTCTTTCCAAAAATAAATTCTATGAGTTTTTGCAAACAATCAGATTCAGAGCTCTTAGGATGATGCTTGAGATCCCAACTCTTTAAACATTGGCAGTTTTATGATTCTAAGGGTTTAAATTTGAGTTTGCAGTCAATACAGCTAAATTTGGATCATTAGTGAGTTGCAATGAGTTATTTTTTAAAATCTGGGTTACTTTTTCATATATACTATTTTTTTTATTAGTACATAGATGCCATTCTGAATTCTATGGAACAGATTTGATAATTTTATGTGCAATATGCACTACATATGCAGCAAGCACAACACTATGCACAATAGCACTAATAGCCATTGTGCTATAAGTGCATTAAATTTGCACATATTGACAGGCACCCCCTCTTGCATCCAGAGGTTTTAGTCCAAGTGTTTATGAACTCAATTTCCCAAATACGCTTTATACCTAGGTATACTTATGGAAATATAGTATACTTTCACACTCGAAACTTGAAAGTACACATCAAATATCAGTCCCCTGGCAACTTAAACATCAGAGAAGGTGTTTTCCTCACAACATGATACGACCCATCGGGAGAGCTATACAAAATGTTAACTCTTGAGGTTGTATAGCCCAAGTTCTTATAAGAGGAATTGCGTACATTGCAAAATGGGTTATAACATAACATAGCCCGATTTTTCACAGCGAAGCTCAAAAATTTGTGAAACACAATTCATTTAATGAACGCATTTAGGCAAACTAAGCATGATTAAAATTACAAGAGAAAGTGAGAAAGGGCTCAGATGAATGATCCCCAAGAAAAAGATGAGGTTAGAAAAAAGGTTAGAAAAGTTCAGGAGATAAATTTCCCAAGGTATGACACTTTTGGTAGCAGAGCAGAAATTCATGCCTTTGCTCCATACAAGTTTAAGCACTACGTTCAGCAAGGAGTATTAAGATATATAAGCTTAAATAAAACCATTATTTTCTGACAAGAAATTAACTCTTTCTTTTATTTACATAAATCTTTTTTAACAACATCTAATAGGGTTGGGACGAGAAACAAAACCCAAACGAGGGAAAAGCTATGAAAATTAGTAACTTCACCGGCGAAGGAGCTGTGAACGTGGAGGGATGGACCGAGCATAGTTGACGGAGCAGCCGAATCAGCGGCGGCTGCGGCTGCTGCAGCGGCGGCGGCGCTGGAGCTACTGCTACCAAAAGGGCGGCCTCTTTTAGCCGGAGGCGCCGACGAGCTGCCGCCGGCTCCACCCGACTTGTTCTGATCTCTCTTCTGCATCACTCTCCCTCTCTCGCTCGCACTGTCCCTCCCTCTCGCGCTCTGCTATGGCGATTTTTTTTTTCCAACTACTTCGTCGCTTTTTGAAGCTTGTGGATTTGATATCTCTTTTTTATAAGAAAAAAATTGTATTAAATTGGGCCACTTTTTGAATTTCACAGCCCATTGACTTTGATGTCCATAAGGCCCAAATAGTTTTGGGGGGACCATTTGTTTTGTTCAAAAAGGAGTATAAGTTTAAAAAGGTGTTTTTGTGGAAATAAAATTGGTTTGCAATTGGAGGCTATTGGGTCTGTTGGATTAGTTGCTATGTAGTATTAGAGTCAAAACAAATCCGCAAGTAATCCAACAGACCCATATATTATTTCTAGAAATTCAATTTGTTTCTATTTTTATATTTTGATAAAATATTTATGAAACTAGCTTTAATTTAATGAAAAATTATCTATTGGTAAGGAAAAAAAATGGACATGTTATTTGTTGTCGCATTGCAGATATACATTGTTGCATTACAAAACCATAAATTCATATTTACCAAATTTAATTTAGAAAGTTTAGATTTTTCATATTTATTTTTTATTTTATCTTTAATTATTATTTTTTAAAGTTTAAATATTATTTTTATTATAAATTTTAAATAAAATATTACAATCATAATATATATATATATATTTATATTTGAACAGTCTAAATCAAATATCAAATATGGATTATTTAAATTTGTTGTCACAACAACATTATCACTGTGTTGCTACAAACAACTAGTTAAGTATGAGTATGCATAGTAATGCAAGTAATAATTTTTTATTTCATGACAAACCACTTAGTACTAATATGGATTCGAGTAAGATTGACCCCTAATTAAGGAAAAGTTTTTTTAATATAATTTTTTTATTAATAAAACTTGAATTTGTGACTTTACTAAAAGAATATTAAATTTTTTACTACTTAACTCAACCACATTAATAAAGTATGTACTATCAAACATTATAGCATCAAGGAGACGTACATTTTTATTGCAGAAGGAGAAGTATTTTAGTTCGAAACAAAATGGATTGAGAATGCCCTCCGCTAAGAGAATCAAATTTTAATAAATGATGCTTTCACCAAAAAATAAAATGGTTAATAGAGGAAGATTTTAGATTTATTTATCTCATACATGGACTGGCTACATTAAAAATAAATAAATCATCTGTTCATTAAAAAAAAGATAAGAATTTTCGAACTATTCCAAATGAAAGTGCAAAAGGACTCAATATTATTTAGCCAATGTTTTATATTTGAGTTTTGTGAAAAAAAATTATATTAAAAGAGTTATCTTTCACTTGAGAATGAGTAATACTCAAATTTAAATGAATTAGTAGTATTATTAAATACAAAATAATATTTTATTATTAATGATTCTGTAAATGAAAAAAAAATCATAAACAGATATTAGTTTTCAAGGAGTGAGGAACTTTTTAAAAAAAATAAAGAAGGAAATCAACTAACAAAATTATAAATAGGTGATTTAGAGTAAAATGCTTTTCTCCACTATATATCAACCTATAGGATGTGCTTGCATCCCCTACCAGGTTCTCTGATGGGCCGTCCAATCAGTACGTTCATTTGCTCCTGTGAGCATGTAGTCATGTAGAGTGCCAGATAGTGGTGTTAATTTTGGGTAATAGATATAAGCATTCTAAATTTAATCTAGATATTGGATAATAGATAAATAGTGAGTTTGGATTAATTTTTAGATGGAATAAGTGATTATTTCATGTTTAAAATTTAGTTTTTAATTATAATTCTGATTAAAATAATTATTTATGGTCATTTTAAGTGATTATTTTTATAATTTATCTTTTTCAATTTTTGATAATTATTTATTTTCTTATAATCACTTATTTTACTTTTTCTTCTCATTATCCACTTAATAATCACTTAAACCCTAATATCCAAACATATTTATTTTCTTAAAATCACTTATAATTTAAAAATATTTAAACACAATTCACGTTTGACATAATCACTTATTCTCATAATCTATTATAAATAATCACTTATACATAATTTAATCCAAATACACACACCCAAAAGCAATCTAAATTTAATCAAAATGGCTTAAATCTTATTTTTCTTAATTTTTTTATGTTTAAATTTCATCTTTTAAAGTTTACCATTTTTATTTTCATCTCACTTTTAAATTAAAAATATTAAATTTTAACTTACTTATACGTATATATCTAAAATATTTAAATTAGATTTATATAATTTTTTATTGCAAATTGGGAGTATCTTTTACTGGTAGTAAAAACTAATATTCTTTAAGCTACTGAAAGCAAAATATATACTTCTCTTTAACTAAATTTAATTTATACTTGAGAATTGAACTCTCAATTATCAGCTTAAAAGGTAATATAACTTATTTCATCCATACCAACCTAATTTAGTGATTTATACAATATTTTTGGTAATAATTAATGAATAAGGAGTATTTTTGCCAGACTAATCTTCTTTTGAGTGTTGAGGGCAATAATAATAATAATAATAATAAATCTCTTAACTGTATTTGCTCCACGATTGACTAGGAACCGTATAATTTACCTTTGCTACTAAAATAATACTTATGCAAACGAAAGTAATTAAATTGAGTAAAATGAACTTAATATTTTTTTAAATAATTTTAAATTTGAATCACGTAGATTTTTTTTTTGGCCAGTAAATAAAAAATCATGTTAAAAAAATGTTCACATTTCAAAGTCGATTCATCTAAAATTTGAAGAGGTGTGACATGTGATTGTGACCGATACTGAACAGTGTATATTCCATTCCCCACTCAAAATCTGACATCACGTGACGTTCACCAATAAGCCCTAGGCTAGAAATATTATCTCTCTCTCCAATTTGTCGTTTAGTTTGCCCCACCGCCCAACCTAGGTAATTGTTTGTCATTTCGTCAACCGTCTACTTTTCTTTTTCTTTTTTAAAATTTTTACAACCGCCTTTTAAATATTAAAATATGTAATATACTAATTAATTTAAAAAAATAAATAAATTAAATCTGGCGTCTCAAAGTCCTCAAAGTTCAGAGTCAAACGATTTTGATTTTCTGCACTTCAAATTGAACCTAATGCTTGCATAATCAGTTCAAGTGTCGATTCAAATACATATTTATATTCATATTCACTTTTTAGGCGGTTGAGACTTTAGGTTATGTTTGGTTGTAGGTTGTTTAAGGGAAGGGAAGAAAAGTGGAGGGATTAAATCTCCTCCCTTTTTTGACTAAAAAATTGGAGGATCTCCTTCAATTTCTTTCTAAATTAAATAAAATTTTATTAAAATTTTTTTATTTTTCTTTCCTCTAATTCCACAAAACAAGAGAATTTTAAAATTTTTTCAATCCATTTCTATCAAATTCCCTTCATTAAAATTTTCTCTAATACCCTCTACTTCAATTCCTTTATCAAACCAAACAGACCCTTAAATACCCTTTTACATACCAAAAAAATATATATATCATTATCTATATTCATATGAACTAAACTTTATGTAATACATAAAATAAAATAGAAAATATAAATTTGTGAATGGAAATAAATATTAATTCTTTTGAATAGAAATTAATAAAAATATAAATAATAATGAGAACTAATAATAATACTCCCCTAACCTCAAATATAAGAGAAAAAAATTATTGTACTTCATACATATCAATGAAGTAGGCTAAATTCATTTAATTTGTAGTTAAACATATTTTTTTATTAAAATTATTCTCAATTAATGATCTTTTCCTTTATATTAGATTAATTATTACTTATTGAAAACCACAATAGTTAAGAGATATTTTTGGAATATCATTTTTATTACTACAAAAATTTATATTTTTTTCTTGTATTTTCAACCAAACCTCTCATCTAAAATTCTTTTATATTTGAGATTGGGGGAGTATAACAATAGTATTTCATTTTTAGTATATTAAAAAGCTAACATATTTTTTCAACCAACAAGAAAAGATAATATATTTTTATCATTATATCAAATAATTATAATCATTTTATTTTTAATTATTATCAATTTCAATGTTAAATATATTCAAATTAAAAACAGAAAAATTAAAGTATTTAAAATAAATAAAAATATATATTAAATTTGAAAAAATGTTAAAAATAAAAGAAAATTGTTATAATTCTCCACAGACTTTCTTATTCAAAGCTTCAATTTTTATGTTATTATAATTATCATTATTATTAGTTTAACTAGGAGTTTATCCTATTTTATCTTTGGCAAAAAAAATTCCTATTTTAACAATTTTATCTCGTGGCAAAAAGAAAACAATTTTTTCTCGTGCAGCAGTGCAAGTGATTGGTGTTAATTTTTCAAAGACAAAAACTGAAAAAGTGAAAATGATTTCCCATTTTTGTATTTTTGAAGAAAATGATTTGACTTTTTAATTTAAAAGATGATAAGATATGGACTCCAGGTGGGGACCTCTTTAATAGCTGTGAATCATCATTCATCCAATTGATGTTTGTCCAGGATTAGTTAGACTGAGGCCTCATGATTTAATGAGTTTTACATTTATGTTTTACTCAATACAATAATTGCGAAAAAAATTAATTGCGAAATAACCTTTTCATTCTCGTGATTTTAGGCCTTATTTGATATTCACCAAAAATCCTGGTAAAAAAACAAAAAGATGCCAAAAACAGCTTTTTGTTACTAAAAAATGTAGGTATATAAATATTTATTATATTTTTATAATTACTATTACTTAACAATAATAATTTTTATGGTTAATTTTATTTAAGAACATATATAACACTTCATACTTAAAAAATCACTTTTGATTTTTTTTTTCATCCTTCCGTTTTTTTTTTTTTTTGCTAGACGCAGGGTATCTCCAAACAAGCTCAGGACTAATCCCTCGAGGTACTGTCGGGCGACAAAGCAGGGACCTCTCTCAGGGAAGTTTTTTGCATACATAAGAACTCAAACCCAAGACCACTTGCTTAAGCGACCAGAGCCCCTTCCACTCAGGTCAACTTCCGCTGGTTTCATCCTTCCGTTTTATATATATGAGGTGCAACTTTTTTTGTTTGGGCCCTGTTCCGTCAAAAGACCGAGAGACTATTCCCTTCTCCCCGTGTGCGGTGCAATCCTCCTTCTTTATGCTTATCTTTTTTTCCTTTTTATTGACCTTCTCCAAACCGTTAAGGTTAAACCATCTTCTCCCTGTAATCCCTAATTTATCAGGATATTTCATAAATGATCATTATGTAGTATCGCGCTCTTTTTACATGATCCCTGATTTTTCGTCCTACAGTTATGATTCCATAACTGTTACTCCTAGCCGGGTGTTTTTGGGGCAATACAGTTTTCGTGGAGAAACCCGTAGTCGACCATATGGCCGAGATGTTGTTCAATCGGACGATCATTTGGCCATACAATTACTCAGCCTTATCATTCGATAACCGATGTATTACTCGGCTCGTTGCGCTTAAGCTCGGCCTCCGAATTATAGCTTGGTGTATATGAGCCGGGAAAGTAGGGCCTCAAAAGGGGCGTCCATCCACCTCGGACTTGTAATCTCGGCACGCTCGTTTCGGCCCGCACACTAGCCCCCGAGCCTCGAGTCCAATTTGGACGAGAGGGTTCTGAATCACGTGACCGACTAAAGACTGGTTTTTTGAATTTGAATCGTTCTAGTCCCCTAAGGATTCCAGAACCTTCCAAAAGGCTCTTTGACGTTTCAGTTTCTGAAACGGTAATGAGCTTACACGTACGGCTGCGCACGGCGTTATTTAATGCTGCGGACTGCCCACCTCCTTGATTGTCTATTTCTTTTCTTTACTTTGACATCTTGCTCAGACTTATTTCTAGTCAATGATAACAGTCTTACTTTACTTCTCGGTTCCTAACAATTTGACCGTGTTCAATTTTTTGACTAAGTTTAACATAATCTCTCAGTTCGATCTCGACTAAGATTTAATTCAGCCTCTCGGTTCATACTTGACCGAGTTTCAATTCCTCGATTCACACTTGACCGAGTTTTTGACAAATTTTTGGTTCAAACTTGACCAAGTTTAATTCGAGTGCTCGGTTCATACTTGACCGAATTTTAACTTAACGCCTCGGTTCATACTTGACCGAATTTTATCCGCCTCCCCGGTTCATACTTGACCGAGATGTAATTCTGTTTCTCTCGGTTCATACTTGACTGAGGTTTAAAATGAATGTAATCATGACAAAGAATTTCCTTTATTGAAGTAGGTAGGCGTACCTCGTTAAAACCTTCTCGGCCAAAACCCCCTTTCGCATATCCTTTGGGACAAAAGACCGAGTTAGGAAAAAGAGTACATCGCCCCCCTTGTATACATCAACTAACTGAAATAATTTTTGAGGTGAGAGGCATTCCATGTCCTAGGGATTGCTTCTCCTGACAGCTTTTCTAATCTATATGCTCCATTGCCCAACGCTTCAGTAACTCGGTAAGGCCCTTCCCAATTTGTAGCTAGCTTTCCCTCGCTGATGTTCTTCCTTGCTTCGCTCTGCTTTCTCCAAACGAGATCTCCACCAACAAAACTCCTTGGCTTAAGCCGAGAATTATAACGCCGAGCCGTTCTTTGCTTACAAGCTTCTTCTTGTATACGTGCATTTTCCCTAACCTCCTCGGATAGATCTAGTTCGACTTCCATGTTTTCCTGGTTCATATGTTGGTCGGGGAGTATTTGCCTAAATGACAGCTCTCCCACTTCCACCGGGATCATTGCGTCAGCTCTAAAAGTCAACCTAAAAGGGGTTTCCTTGGTGCTTGACTGAGGCGTGCAACGATAGGCCCAGAGGATGCTCGGTAATTCCTCGGCCCAGGCCCCCTTTGCTCTTCCCAATCTCTTCTTGAGTTCTCTGAGGATAACCTTGTTCGCCGCTTCTGCCTGTCCATTTGTTTGGGGATGCTCGACCGAAGATACTCAATGCTTGATACAGAGCTGTTCATAGAATTGCTTTAGGTTTCCATCAACAAACTGCCTCCCATTATTAGTAACCACCGAGTGAGGAATCCCATACCGACAGACAATATTCCTCCATACGAATTTCTGTACTTGCTGTGCTGTGATCTTAGCTAACGATTCCGCCTCAATCCATTTAGTGAAGTAGTATATGCCAACTAGTAAGAACTTGACCTGCCCTTTACCCATCGGGAAAGGTCAGAGAATATCCATTCCCCAGACCATGAATGGCCATGGAGACGTCAGTGTGTGCAATTCTTCCGATGGTACATGGCGTAGATTGCCAAACCTTTGGCACTCATTACACTTCATACTATACTCGGTGCAATCAGCTCGCATAGTGGGCCAATAATAGCCGGCCCGAATTACTCTTTCATGGATTTCGCTCATAACATATTTCGCCTGTCCGGGAGTGAGGCATTTTAAGAGGGGGGTTGAGAATCCTCGCCTGTATAAGTCTTTTCCCATTATTATGTAATGGGAGGACTTCATCTTCAGTCTCCTTGCTTCGTTCTGGTCGTTGGGCAAAGTCCCTTCGGCCAGATAGATCCAAATAGGGGTCATCTAGTCCTGGTTCGGGCTACTTCCGGCCATAACTTCCTCAAGATCAACACTGGGCTGATATATTGTCTCCCTGATGATCGTCTCATGCTGCCCGAGCCTTTTGACGTTAGCCAATCTGGATAACAAATCAGCTCGGGAGTTCTCTTCTCTTGAAATGTGCTCAATCGCAAATTCATCAAAGCATTCAACTAAGTGTTTCACCTTGTTCAAGTACTTTGCCAACTGTGGGTCTTTGGCCTGGTAAGCTCCCAAGACTTGTTCAGAAACCAGCTGTGAATCACTCCGACACCTAACTTGGCTCGCTCCCACCTATCTAGCTAAATTTAACCCAGCAATGAGAGCTTCATACTCGGCTTGGTTATTCGTGACTGGGAAGTCGATCTTAAGAGACTGCTCCAAAGTTATCCCTCCGGGGCCATTTCCCGCTCCACTCCCCTTGGTATTGGACGAGCCATCCACATAAAGTATCCATTGGTCCCCGTCTTTGAAATTTTCAGGTGGGGTAAGTTCGGTGACAAAATCAGATAGACATTGCGCCTTAATTGGCCCTCTCGGCTCATATCTTATGCCGAACTCCGACAACTCGACTGACCACGAGATCATTCGGCCTGCTAACTCAGGTTTCCTTAAGACCTGCTTTACGGGGTGATCAGTTTTTACAACAACCTCGTGACTTTGGAAATAAGGTCGCAACCTTCTCGCCGAGATGACCAGAGCCAGAGCTAACTTTTCAATAGTCTGATACCTCGATTCTGCGTTGTGCAATACCCGGCTAATGAAATATACCGGTATTTGCTGCCTGCCTATTTCTTGTACCATCACCAAGCTAATTGCATGCTCGGTCACCGACATATACAACAGCAACTCTTTGTTAGGAACTGGCCGATTAAGGATCGGAGGTGCCGAAAAGAAGCATTTGAAACTCTGAAACGCCTGCTCACATTCCTCACTCCACTCATACAGCTCAGCCTTCTTAAGTAACTTAAAGAACGGCCTAGCTTTCTCCGCTAACCTCGGTATGAAGCGGGATAGTGATGCTAATCGCCCTGTCAGTTTCTGTACTTCTTTTATGTTTTGGGGGCTTCTCATGTCAATAATAGCTTGGCATTTATCGGGATTGGCTTTAATACCCCGATGTGTTACCATGAATCCTAAGAATTTCCCCCCGTTGACTCCGAATACGCACTTCTGAGGATTTAACCTCATGCTGTACTTCCGTATTCTTCCGAACACCTCGCCAAGGTCGGCAGCATGCTTGGAGGGATCTTCGGACTTCACTACCATGTCGTCAACATATACTTCCAGGTTTCTCCCGATCTGTTCCTGAAATATTTTATCCATTAACCGTTGGTAGGTAGCCCCAGCATTCTTCAGTCTGAACGGCATCACCTGATAGCAATAATTAGCGTTCTCAGTCATGAACGCGGTTTTCTCCTCGTCAGGAGGGTACATCCTTATCTGATTATACCCGGAGTAGGCATCCAGAAAGCTGAGTAGGCCACAGCCTGACGCTCCATCTACAAGCCGATCTATACTGGGGAGGGGGTATGTATCTTTCAGGCATGCCTTGTTTAGGTCGGTGTAATCCGTGCATATTCTCCACCTTCCATTAGCCTTTTTAACGAGCACCACATTGGCCAACCATGTTGTATATTCAATTTCTCGGATGAACCCAGCATCAATCAGCTTTACCGTTTCTTCCCTCATTGCCTTCCGCCTTTCCTCGCCTACCCGCCTCTTCCTTTGCTTCAGGGTATACCGCCAGTTTGTGGCATAGAAAATTTGGATCAATTCCCGGCATGTCTGAAGAAGTCCATGCGAACAAATCAGCATTGTCCTTCAGCATCCTTGTTATCTGCTCATTTGTCTCTCCTCTGAGTTGACTTCCAAGATTAGTGCACCGATCTTCACCGGCGAGCTGAAATTTCTGTAATTCTTCAATAGGCCTTGGCCTTTGGTCCTGCACATCAAGTCGAGGATCAAGCTCCACCAAGCTTACTGATGTTGTATCCTTCCTCGTATGCTTATCGTTGCCAACTACCCTTCCCCTGGTGACTTTTAGACTATCTACATAGCATTGTCTTGCAACCTTTTGATAAGCCTTTATTGCAATTACGTCCCTGGACACCGAGGGAAACTTCATCGTGAGGTGCGGAGTGGAAACCATGGCGCCGAGCTCGTTTAACGCAGGTCGACCTATCAAGATATTATAAGAAGTTATTGCATCAATGATAAGGTACCTGATCATAATAGTTTTTGACCCGAGATCTCCCTGGAAGGTGGTCAACAGCTTCACATATCCTCGGGTATGAACATGTTCTCCTGCAAAGCCGACCAACGGATCACGATAAGGCTTAATCATCTCCTCGGGTATCCCGAGCTTCTGAAAGGTGGTATAATACAAGATATCTGCCGAGCTTCCTTGGTCTATCAGTGTCTTTCTGACGACGTAATTGGCCACTTCCACCGAAATCACCATGGGGTCGTCCTGATTAGGATCGACTCCTCCGAAATCCTCATCCGAGAAGGTGATGGAACAAGAACTCCGGGGCCCTCAGGTGTCTTCTTCTGGCCGAACTGGTTGCTCCTCCTCCGGCAAACCCACCAGCTATAGTGTTGATTACCCCTCTTATTCTGTTTTCTTCCCTGTTTTGAGTGTCGTCTGGCTGTCTTCTTTCCTTGTTCGGTTGCCGAGGTTCTTCTTGAGCTCGGGTCTGACCTCTACCGCGACCTCGCCCATTATAGGAGGGACGATTACAGTGACCCCTCTGTACAAAGTTGCCAAGATGCCAGGCCTGGATCAGATCCTCAATCTTGTCCTGTAATGTCCAGCACTCCTCCGTGGTGTGACCATAATTGCGATGGTACCTACAATGCTTTGATTGATCTACCGTCTCCGGGGTGTGTCCGGGAGCTGGGAGCCGTATCAATTCGGTATTGCAAGCTTCTTCCAGAATTCGAGCTTGGTTGGTATTTAGTGGGGTATAGAAGTCATACTTCGGCCCCCGGCTAGTACTTTCTCTTTTAAACTTCCCCTTCTCTAACATCGGCCTTAGACTTCCACGGTTGTTTAATTCCGTTCGCTTGTCCAGATCAGTCCTGACCCTATTTCTAAACTTCGACACCTCCTCCATTTGTATATATCCGGCCGCACGATTTCTAAGCTCATCCATGTTGGTAGGCGGTTTTCGACATAGGTGGTCGGCAAACGGCCCCGGCTTGAGAGCCATCAGCATCGTGTGCATTACTACTTTAGGGTTTAGATCCCGGATCTTTACCGAGACTGATGAGAAGCGCTCCATGAAACTCCTAAGGGACTCATCCTTCTCCTGTCGCAAGTTTACCAACGCAGCCGAGGTAAGCTGGTGAGGTCGGCTGGTAGCGTACTGCGCGCTGAATTTATTGACTAAGGTTTCAAAGCAATCGATCGATCGTGATGGGAGCCGGGTATACCAACTCAAAGCTGCTCCTTTCAAGGACATAGGGAAGACCCTACACAAAACTGCATCCTCATTTGTGAACAGATTCACCTGCGTGACATACGCATCCACATGCTCATCAGGATCAGTAGTACCGTCATATCTTTCTAGGTTTAAGCCCTTCCACCTTTTTGGCAATGGCGTCTCCATGATGCCATTAACGAACGGATGTCTCCTGACGGCCTGCTTATCCCCTCGCAAATTGTCAATGTTTGTCTCTGAATGGTGTGTTTCGTCCCGTCGACTTCCCTCCTGATGTGACCGCTGAGTATCCCTGTTGGTATTCCCCCGTTCCCCTCCTCGAGGAGGAGAAGTACCTTCATGATAGCGTTCCTGCTCCAACTGCCTATTCCTTTCACGCATCTCCTCGTTCTCCTTTCTTAATACCTCCATCTCCTCACGCATTCCCGAATGACAGGGTGGTCCTCCAAAGAAGTCCTGTCTTCGAAGCGTCGTTCTCCTGCACCCGCTCTGCTCCTGGTTCGCACCATGATTCTTGATGGTGGTGGGATAGTTTTTCTCGGCCCCACGGTGGGCGCCAAAATGTTCCGTCAAAAGACCGAGAGACTATTCCCTTCTCCCCGTGTGCGGTGCAATCCTCCTTCTTTATGCTTATCTTTTTTTCCTTTTTATTGACCTTCTCCTGACCGTTAAGGTTAAACCATCTTCTCCCTGTAATTCCTAATTTATCGGGATATTTCATAAATGATCATTATGTAGTATCGCGCTCTTTTTACGTGATCCCTGATTGATTCCATAACTGTTATGATCTCATAACTGTTACTCCTAGCCGGGTGTTTTTGGGGCAATACAGTTTTCGTGGAGAAACCCGTAGTCAACCATATGGCCGAGATGTTGTTCAGTCGGACGATCATTTGGCCATACGATTACTCAGCCTTATCGTTCGATAACCGATGTATTACTCGGCTCGTTGAGCTTAAGCTCGGCCTCCGAATTATAGCTTGGTGTATATGAGCCCGGAAAGTGGGGCCTCAAAAGGGGCGTCCATCTACCTCGGACTTGTAATCTCGGCACGCTCGTTTCGGCCCGCACAGGCCCAAATGAGGTGCGAATTATGTTCGGAGGCTCCGTGTAATATATGGCTCCCCTTTAGTTTCATTTTCAATATCAAAAACTCATTTTATGTAAATTTTTCTTATGCATTTGTTAAAAAATTTTTTAGTATTCTTTTCGATTCTTAATATAAAACTCTTTTAAACGAATTATATAAATTAAAAATATGAGTTAAAGTTAGTTAACTATCTTAAATTTTTTCAAAAATTAAGATATTTTTTTTAAAATTATCCTTATTTAACCTTTTTTTCTCTCTTTGAAATGAATCAAATTAGGAAATTTTTTGAAATATGTAATAAATGTTATCTCGTATTCTGAAAAGGGTTTTATACTTAGAATTAAGATAAAAAACTTTATATTTAAGATTGGAGGAAATAATTTTTTAAGTTAAATTTAACATTGGTTCTTTCAATTATAATAGTGATCATTACTAATGAATCCTAACATCTCGTAAATCCAATAAGTTATATCTAAATAGTTGTAACTATTTGTTGATTAATTACTATATTAATTAGATCTCTCAAGTTACCATCCCACGTCATCACAACCACCTAACCCTAAGTTAAATGTGTTTATTAGTAGCTCTGTTAAGTAATATAAAGGACAACAAAAATTACTTAAAGTAAGAAAAACAATGAAATTTTTTTTTCCTTTAGTAGTTCTAAATACTCCCTCTATTTTTTATTAAATAAGACATATTTTTAGAGGATTAATGTTTCAAAATATAAGTCATTTTATGAAATATATACATTATTTAATATTTATTTTCCATTTTTACCCTTTTTGATAATACTAAAAGAGTTATTGTGAAGAGAAATTAAGAAAGATACATTTAAAATGTGTTATAATTTAATAAGGGTAATTTTGGATAGTTAATGCAATTTTTTAAAACATCAAAGCTTTCAATTAATTTCCTAGATACATGTGAGATTAGTAAATATGACTTATAATAGGGAATAGAGGGAGTATAAGGGAAAACAAGAGTTAATTATACATTAATTTTTTTCTTTAAATTACCATTCATTAAGTTATGAGAGAGAGATTAAATGTATTAGTAATTTAAATAGTATTAAATTAAGTAAAAATAATTTTGGAATAAATTTAAAATGTACAATAAATTAATTAGTTTTAACTAACTAAAACTATTTTTATTAATATCCATGAAATAATTTTTTTCTTATAAATAAGATAGGAGGGAGTAGAATCATTAAATTTGTTAGAAATGTAAAATAATTTTAAAAAATACTTTCATTTAATACTAATAATTTTTACATTATACAATTAATAGGAATGAATTATATAAACATATTCCTATATCATTCAATCTTAATTAGGGGTATTTTTAAAAAAATATATATATTAAATACACCAGACAACTCTCCTTTGCCCCTTATATTTTGGAATAAGAAAAATTTCATATATATATATATATCTATATCCATTATATTAAACAACAAAGAATTAAATTTCACTAATGAGTCACTCACTTAATTCCCTAAGATCAAATTAAAAGACGACCAATCAAATAGTCAATAATAAATACAAAGAAAATAAAAATGGTCGAGATCTCAACCCAAATACAAGATACATATCAAAATCCCTTCATAACAAAGACAAGTACCTCCACTTAACGCATTGGTTTTTGAATTGAATCTTTGTGATTTATGTGAATTGAACCCCCAAAATAATCATAAAATAGGTGTATGGGTTATATTTATCTATTAATATGGGTCTTCTACCTTACACAAAGTCTAAGAAATGAGTTATTCTATTAATGATTCATAAATAATTCAATTTAATAGAGTTTTTATATTATATATAGATATGAACTTAAGTTTGAAAAAATTATATGTGTGTGTGTGTAAAACACTTAAAAAGAGATTATCTATACAATAATTATATTTATACGAAATTGCAAAAAATAAAATCTGACTTCAAGCTTTTGACACAAAAATGGTACTTTTATAATAATGAACTGAACTTAAATTTTTCATAAACATATATAAATTTGAAACATGCAACTTATCTATTTGAGAATGTTGACTCAAAAATTGATTTGTTATAAATATTATGGGAAAAGAAACTCATGTTTGAATAGAGTAAAATAATAATTGCCCAAAAGAAAAGTAAAACTTTATATAAACCACTCTTGAAGCATAATTTAATTGATAATTGTTAAAATAAATTTTATCAATTTAAAAAGGAAGCTAATTGGATTCAATCAAGCGGCATCTTCCTCTCATTGTTAAAATAAATTTTATCAATTTAAAAAGGCAGCTAATTGGATTCAATTAAGCGGCATCTTCCGCTCATATCAATAATTAGTCAAAGACATCAAATTGGCCATGTCCTTTCAGTGAAAAAGTGGTAGTGATTAATGCCAAAAGCCCACCATCAAGGAACAGAAGGTTGAAACAACATCACTACATCTTCATGATTACCATGTGTCTTAGTGGCCCTTGCTGCTTTTAGTTGCCTTCTTTGCATTGTGCGATTGATTGATCTTTTTGGAGTTACTAATTGTAAATTGTAAAGTTTTTTAAAATCTTCAAAATGGATCGATGCCGGGAGTTAAATAGAGTAGCCTATTATAAATTATGGGTTAAAAGAATTATTTTGTTTAGTTCACTTGAATTAGGTAGGTTGAAAATTAAAACTTAGCTAAGTATATTTATTAGGTAAGTTGGCTAGTTTAATTCATCAATAAAAATCAAAAATTAAAACACGCATACATAATTCATCCATCTAATATTTTATTCTCCCAATTTATAGAAATTGTTTTTTTAAGTTTTTTCATACAGACTAAAAAAATTATTAAATGATCAAGAATATTGTAAACTTTAATAGTGTTTTAAAAAAAGTCCTTAATTTAAATACTTTTTTAAATGATATATTTAATATTAATGAATGATAAAAAATTCAAATAAATAATTAATAGTGTATTGAAATTCTAAAATGATAAATATTATGAAACATTTAAAAAATTCTAAAAAAATAACTTTTATAAATCGGATGGAATATTGTTTTTCACATATTTTTCCCTTTATTGAGTCAATATATTCTCTCCTTCTCTTTACTTCTTCTTCCTTTATTTCCCTAAACTCTACTAGAACTTTTCATTTAAATATTTAAAACAATTGAAACCCATTTGTAATAATTGACATTGTGTTTGCATGGCCATCATCTTCTTAACCACTATTAATTATTCATAAATCCATGATTAACTTGCATGCTGGGGTCCACTACTCAACAATAGTCATCTATTTGGATATTTTTTGGTCCTTCAGTTTATAATTTTTCTGCTTTTAGTTTCCCTTTATGGTAAGTGCAATCATGTTGAATCACATCCATGATGGTCCATACGTCTTTTGTGGGCTAAAAAACTGGTGTACTAATTTATGAGATTTTAAGATTTTTGTTTGGTGAAAGATTTTTAAGCTAAATTTGATTTTAAAAAGGAATATGTAGGTTTTCAGGGGCAAGAAGAGGATGTGCGGGTTAGCTGAATTATAAAAATATATTTTTGTAATAATGAATTTTATTGAAAGAACAAAGACTCATTTGGTGCACAAAATATAATAGAATAAAAAATAATGATCATGTCCTACTTTTAAAAATTAATAAAAAGTAATAATATTAAATAATGATACAAAAAATATAATACACATTAACAAAAAAAATATTTTTACCTCCAATTCTACATCAGTATAATGGATGCTTGAGAGTTGAGAGTAATCACTGTATTAATATATCATTTAAAATATATAAAAAGCCACTATTTGTATTCAAATTTTGTGAAAGAAGAGTATAGACATTGAGGCTTTGCCTCCTATTATTATGAGTCCACCAAACTCTGTTTAAATTAGTTGAGGCCTTATGGGATGTTCAAAGGCTAAGTAAGTTAATCCAGCAATTAGAAGCAATTTTTATATATTATTATCAAGTTCTCCAATTAAAATATAAGAAATATATATTATTTTTGTTAAAAAATTATACCTGTTATAACTAAAAACTATCTTTGGTATGTTATTATTGAATAGTCATATGTTTGTTATTTTTTGATTTAGAAATTTAAAAATAAAATTTTAATAATTACATATATTTCTTATTTTTAATTAGTTAGATCAAAATTTATAATAGATCTAATGATTAAAAAAACTTTATCTTTACCAACAAAATTCCTTTGACGAGATAATTGAGTTCTTTATGTACACTATCCAAGGTTCAATTATTGATAATATATATATATATATATATATGGAAAAAATGTTCTGTTGGAAAGAAAAAAATCTACTTCAATAATCTCTACATTTAAAAAAAATTAGTCTTTGACTGTTAGTTAGAAATATCCTTAGTGCTTAAAATTTTTTTATTTTTTTAAGAAATATAACTATCTATATAGAATCACTTAAAAATGCCATTTTTTTACCATATCAATTAATGTGTATATATTTTACTAAAATCCACTTCTAAATTTGCTTCCAAGGTTGACTTACACACATTTTTTATATATATAAATTCAATCTATCTTAAAGTTTTTCTCCTTTTTTTTTTCAACGAAAGTTTAAATGAACAGAGTCTTATAGGACATGTTTTACGACTTAAAAAAATACTAATAAAAGCATTTGAGATTATTCACTGTCATATATATAAATATATATATAAAAGAAAAATTCCAACACAAAAACAACAAAAAAACAGTAAGACACACACGAAAAGAAGCCAAAAAAGTCGGCGGTGATCAAATTTCTCATGTCCTCATTACTGTCACACACCTTCAGTATTGTTGGTTGGCTTGTTGGACGACATGTACATTCTTTTTGTTCTCTTCACTCAAATATCTTAATATCTTAGTCACTCCACACTTTCAATTATGATATATATTATTTTAGAATATTGTAATTTTTTTTAATCATGTTAAAACCTACATTTTAGATTGAGTTTGAGTTTTATAAAAAATCAGTAATTACAAACCGGACCGATTATTGAATTGGTCAAAACACTACTTTAAGATTTAATAGTTCACCTGTAATTAAACTGTAATAAAACTGGTAGTAATAAAATTATTAATTTTTTAATTGTATACATCATATATTAATTATTAAAAATAACATTAATAACTTTTGTAACTTAATATTAAAATCTAAATAAATTAATATTTATTCATAATTATATTTTAAATTTAAAATAGTTAAATAATATTATATTTTTATATTATTTGTTAAATAAATTTATTATTATTATTAATTGTGTATCATAATAATACTTATACAATATTATAATGAGTAAAAAAAAAATTTATATAAAAAATAATACTATTTAGTAATAAAAATAATGTTATCTTATTTCAAAAATTAAAAAAATAAAAAATTTATGACCGTTTCAAACTGATTTTAGATTTGAATTGATTCACAACTAATTTTCATCAGTTTAAGCTCAGTTTCTTTATTTTTTTGATCAGTTTTCATCGGTTCTAAAATTTTCCAATCCAGCTTTTCTTTCAAAACTACTCTAACACCGGTTTCTAATCAAACTAGTTGGTTCAATTCACTTTTCAATACATTGTAAAAAAGTATTTATGGGTTTGACACAATCATTTTACCAGCGTTTTCATTGATATTTTTGTACTGTATATGGCAAATTAGAAGGATTTTCTAATTTTAAGGATGATTGAACTAGCAATTATCCAATTTTCCATTGAGGGATTTGCATATATATATATATATATATCAAAGACTTGTGCCTTAAAAAAATTAGAAGTATTATTTAAGGCCAATATGATTCTAACAAGCACGTGAAGTACTGTTTTGAAAAGAAAAGACGAAATTTTTAATCATATTCATATGTTAAATTCAACGCCTAACCAGGACGTGGTGGATTGAAGTCAACTTGAGTCACTTATTTTGGGGGGAGGAAAAAAGAGGTTTTTTTTTCTGCCAAAAAACGTGAAAAAGGCTATAAAAGAATAGAAAGTGAAATAAAATGAAAATATAACAATAATATGTCCAAGAAAGAAAAAATATATGTACTTATCTAAATGACAGGAGAAGATTGAAAATGACTAAAAGGACAAATATATCCATATTCCAAAAAATAACAAAAGTAGAGGTGTTGAACAGGTTAGGGCAATTTTGAAATTTCACATTCCTCTTTGTTTTTTTTCTTTTAAGTTGAAATCTTCCATAACGACGGTTTAAGTTGAAATGAAATTTCACATTCTTATTCCTTATGCAACAACACAATTCCATCCAGGCTATGATTGGATCAAATGGTGTCCAACTTTCCTATTGAAATTGGTGAAGGAAAGAAACTCTTACATCCCAAACAAGCTCTAAGTTTGTGCTATAGCCTATATGTTTGGGGGAAAAAAACTTTTTTTAAAGTTTTTTTCCCACTTTTAATAGAAACTAGGCCTCATTTGGTTTGGAAAAAAGATTTTTAATGGAATATAAATAGAAATAAAAAAAAAAGATGTTTGATATATGCATTGGAAATGAAAGAAAATATTTTTCTAAGTACTGTTTGATATAATTGAAATAGAAAAAGAATGGTGATAAATAAAATATAAATGACAAAAATATCCTTATACAAAAAGTCAAAATTAGGAAATCATAGACATTATTTACTTTTGTTATTTCCTCCACTCTATAATCAACATTAACTTTTTATCGTTTCGTCTATGAAAAGAACTCCTCCTTGAATTCCCACGTACTTTCCCTTTTACTATACCAAACCAAGAAAACACCAAGCAATTTTTTCTTTTCTTTATCACCTAAACTCAGGAAGTCTTAGAAGTTCATTTGTATTGGTCATATGGATCCAAGATGTTGAAATTAAATAATATATTAATGATAATGATAATTATTTCACTTTTTTTTACAATAAGTATATTGCACTGATACTTAAAAAAGTAAGATGTATTGATATATATTAGATACAATATTTGTATCAAATATCATAACATATATCAATAGTTTCTTCTTCAAAAAATTCAACAAATGACTTAAAAAATAGTTAAAAAACTCAAATTTTTATTTCTTATTTTAAATACCGTTATATTACTATTACTTTTGAAATAGTTGTTTAAAACTCAAATTTTTTATTTTTTTTATTTTTTATGTATTAATTTGTTAAATATATATATAATTTTATATATGTATATTTCTCATGTCTCTATCATGAAAATTTTAAATTAGTCGTATCTGACTTATTTTATTGTATCATACTTGATACTCATACCAATATGCATACATCATAAATAATAACTTAAAATGAATACATTAATATTGTAATGTTGCACACACACATTATTACAATTAGGGCAGATAAGAATAGGACATTATGTTTGGCAAAAAAAAAAAGAGAATAGGATATTATAATATTACTAATTAATATAATAGTATTATTGAGTAACAAAATATCTTAACGTAGCACATATTTTTCAACAATTAAAAATGATCTTTTATACACTAATATATTAATTTTTATTATAAGAAATTAATCACGAAGCTTTCTTCCTACGTACAATTAGTTCTTCTTTCTTTCTTTCTTTCTTTTTTTTGTGTGTTGAGGTGATAAAGTGCTTCTTTCTTTTAATGTATTAAAAGCCTTTTAGCACAGACTATGAACAAAAATATAAGAAAATAATTCAATAGATAAAAAATAATGCACATATTCCTATTTAAAATAATAAAGATTTATATTATTTATGATTATAAGAAATTATCAGACTTGATATGAGTTTTGAATTGTTCTTAAAAAACAATTAAAAAGCATAGATTTGGGGTTTCAATGGGAACAATAGTCAGAATATAGAAGCTTGACAAATTGGTGGTAAACTAGTGTGGGAGCATCTTGTGATTGGTTAGTTTTTTTTTTTTCACATTGGTGAGAATTATGTATATATGAATGTAGATAAGTAGGTATTTCACCACTTCAATATCACCTGCGTTAAATGGCTTTCCCATTTGGTATTAGTAAAAAAAAAAATAGAGAGAAGCAATACACAACACAATCAATAGATTGAAAAATTAATAAAAAAATCTTAACACACTTCTTACTAGGTAAATATCATAACATGATTTTTTTATCGAAATATAATAATATTAATAAAACAATGAGGTTTATTATTATTATTATTATTATTATTATGTAACCTTTAAAAGAAAACCCTCATTTCAAATGTTTTACTTAACATCAAAGATGGAGTTGAGAATATTATTAAAAATTCTATGGATGAAGCTAGCACAGCTGATGAAGAAGGTGGCTCCTTTCTGAATTACAAGGAGAGCACTATCTTGGACACCCTATTCAGAAGAAGGGAGAACAGGCCATCAATAAATCTGTTGAAGCCCACAGACCTAAGTGTACAAGTAAGGATCCTGCACTACATTGTGTCCAGGATCATTTTCAATAAAGGTGGAAGCTTCAATTTGATAACAAGGGCAGAGGCTCATGTGATGACTGCTATCATACGTGGAAAGCTGATTAACATGGGTCATATCATCCTCCAGCGAATGATAAAGGCAAGGGATCAGAGGAAGGATTCCATACTCCCCTATGCAGCAATTATTTCAAGAATCCTGCAGTATGCTAGGATTCAACACATTGAAAAGGGGAAAGGGAAACTCACGGAGGCCTTCAAAGAAGAGGAACTGCAAAGGATGGGTATTGAAAGAGATGAAGGAAGATGTGTTGGAAAGGGAGCAGGGAAATCTGAAGATTTATTCTTTGTTGCTTATTCATCCCTCCAACAAGAAGGCACTTCTGAGGCCCCTGGCAGATCTGTACCTCAGCCTTCTCAACCTATTCCATCTCCCTCCAGGCCTACTCACCCTCCTTCCACTCCCTCCTCACGGGCCAAGCCAACAAAGATCTCTGAGTTGTTTGACAGTTTGTCAACACTCATTCTCAGCATTTGAGATGAGCAAAATGCCAAATTTGCTCACTTGCAAGATCAGATCCATCAATTGGCTGTGAATATGAAAGTGGTGGCTGATGCTTATGAAGAGATAAGAAATGCAATTCCTACCACTTCAGCTCCACCTCAGCCTGGTATCCCTGAGCATACTCTGTCTCCATCTCCTGTGCCTCCAAGTCCGTTTGAGTTGGATTCTCCTGTCCTTGGTGTTGGTGTGCGAGAGTCTGAACCAGCTGGTACTCCAAAGGCCTCCAGCAATGAGGAAAGTCCTGGTCCACCCCTGGACTATGGCATGGAGGAAGAGGGTCTACAGGAATCAAGCCCTCTTGAGACTAGTAAAGCAGTTGCTCAGGACTCTATCCTCTCCACCCAAGAGTCTGAGCAAGTTGAGCGGCTAGTAGCATCCATATCTGCTTCACCATTTCTGCAAGCTGCACTCAATGAGGAAAGGAGCATTGTGCCTGTTATTGATTTTGAAGCTATTGCTCAAAATGCTCTTCTGCAAGCTCAAAGGAGAAGGCTTGAAGAAATGTTTCCTCCTCCTGAACCAGCCTCTCCTTCTCTTGCTGCTTATGGGCTTTCAGAAGAACAGAGAGCTCAACTAGCTCTTTCCAGGCAGGAAATGCAAGAGCTGCTTGAGGTCTCTGATGATGATGATGAAGAACCTAGACCTGAGCCTCCTGCATCAGTTCAGCTAGAGATTCCTTTTGCTCCTGTCCCTCTTCGTGCTGTTCCTATCTCTCAGATTCCTCATCCAATGGATTTTGTTGGGCTTTCTGATGATGCCAAAAAGGGGGAGAAGATAAAGCAAACTGGGACCAAGCAAGCTGGAAAATCTGCTGACTTATCTGGGAAAGGCAAGACATACAGCAAGAAGTCTAAGCCAAAGAAGAAGTGATTATTTTAGATCTTAGGCTGAATCTTCCTGTTGTATCTTGTTTTAGTTGTTTGATTGTATTTGCTTGTTTGATATTTTAAAGAACTGATCTTAAATTGAAATATGTATTGCAACAATTTGATTAAATGAATTATGTTCTTATGTTTTGGGCTTTGAATCTCTTCACTTAATCTGTTGGAAATGATATCTTATGAACTGTAATGCATATGTTGAGGGGGAGCTTGTGTAAGCAAACCCAAGTACTAATCCAGTTTGTGAGTTGTTTTGTCATCATCAAAAAGGGGGAGAATGTTGAATCAAGAGTTTTGATGATTCCAAACCAACACTCAAGAGCTTGGATTGAAGATATCAAAGAAGATCAAAGTTGGTTTGAGTGAAGATTTTCTGAGTATTTGCTGTTAGATCTTTTGTAGGATCTTTAGTCTTTGTTTTGATTGGGTAAAAGATTTTGATTTGAGAAAAAGATATTTTCAAACCTTGATTTGAAGTTAAATCTTTACTTATTTGAAAAATACTCACAAACAGGCGAAGTTTGAAAGTTTAACTGAACTGTCAAGTTGGAAATTCGAACTTTGCCTTTGGAAATTCGAATTTCGAGCTAAAACTGAATAAGTCTGAAGAGGTGTCTCTCTGTCAGACGAATTTTGGTCATTCAAAATTCAAATTTTCATCAAGTCTGAAAGAAGCCTTTTAGTGACAGACGAACTTCACAGTTTCAACGTTCAAATTTCAGACAAAATGCAATTTGTGAAAACCAAAGAAATTCGTTTGAAACTACGTTAAAGTTCATCTGAAATCAAGAAGAAATTGAATTTGAAAAATGCTCTCTGACAGACGAACTTTGACTTTGCAACATTTGAATTTTCATATAAGTCTGAAAGGAGCTTCTTTGTGACATTCGAATTTCACTATTTCAAAATTCGAATTTCAGACAAAACACAACTTGAGAAAACAGAAGAAATTCGTCTGAAATAATGTTAAAGTTCAACTGAGATCAAGAATAAATTAAGCTTCAAAATTGATCTCTGACAGACGAATTTCACTCTGTCAAAATTCGAATTTCGAAGAATGTGAACTACTGTGCCTCTCTGAACGTTCAATGGACAGACGAATTTTGGGCATCCAAAATTCGAATTTCGAGGGTACTGTAGAAAATTAAAAACACTGTTCACGATTTACAGAAAAACTTTCTTCTTGAAAATTCGTATGTCACATTGTGAAAATATTCTATAAGTTTCAAAATTCGAATTTCACTCTATGGACAGACGAACTTCGTATTTTAACATTGGAAGCTTAAGCTTTAACCTTCGGTTCCTTCGAAATTCGTCTGTTGACCAACCAAAATTCGAATGTCAGTGTGTCAGAAACATTAAATACGGTTGGTAAACGGATAGTTTTTTAGAGTAACCGTTGGATAACTTCCCCAACGGATAGATTTAGTCTCTAACGGACATTTGAGAACTAAAACTATAAATATAATATCATTTGAAGTTATGGGTAACGAATCAAACTTATATATACCGAATTTCTGCTGAATTTTCTTCTCAAAAGCTTTTACCCTTTTAACTTCATTTTCTGTACTTTAACCTTCATATCTACTCTATTCAAGAGAGTTATACATTTGTAAACAATCTACTCTTCATCTGGAAGAAAGATTTACTTGTGAGGGGTATTCACAAGGGGATTGGGAAAGCAAATAGAAAAAGTGCTTAGAGAGTTTGAGAGAGCTCAGGAACAGAGTATACTCGTGTACTGTGGCATTAGCAAGAAGCCCGTTGAAATTCTTGCTATATAGTGGATAAATCTCAAGAGTTGTCTTGGGGACTGGACGTAGGTCAAGTGGATAGACCGAACCAGGATAAATCACTGAGTCTTCTTCTCCTTATCCTTACTTATCAGCTTACTCTGTTTTACTCATTATTTTCATTATACTGTGATATCTTCACCCACTTTACTTTGTGCAGAAAAATTTCAATCTTCCCAATTCACCCCCCCTCTTGGGAAGTCAGCCTTGCTAACAGTTGGCTCCGATGGTCTTGTCACTATAAAGTGCGGCGGTGACCACCATTCAATGACGGAAGGTGACGGTGGGTTGGGAGCAGAGATAGATAAGAGGAAGTCTTCGATGAGAAGCTTTTGAGGTTCAGCCCATTGGCCATACCAGATTAGGTAAGCATTAATCGGTAAGGAAACTACCGGACCGATGTGGTACTAGAGGTGAATGAGGTCAGAGGAGCCCTTGAAGCACTTAGAGGAAGACTGGGGAGGGGGGGAGGAAGCTTGCGGTTGGGGTGGTGGGCATTGGTGTTGAGAGTTCAAGAGTGTGGTTGTGAAACAAGAAGGGGTTTGGAAGTGAGAGAGGAGGAGGGAGAAGAAGAGGGGGAAAGTGAGGGAGGAAGGTGGCATTTTGGGAGGTGACGACGGATGAAGCAACTGCAATAGGGGTGGTGGGGTGAGGAAGAAGGGGGAGGGAGAGGGAATGGGATGGAGACAACCACATTTGGTGGGGTTGCTTTATTTTGGAGAGAGAGGCCATGCATCAATTTTTGGATGAAGGATGTTTGAAGACCATGCAAGATTAAAAACCACACATAAAGATCCTAAATTAAAGAAATGGGAAGAACCTAGATCCTTTAAAGTTGTTCTTTAATGATGCAAAGTAAAATTACAAAAATAACTCTAACCTTGGAAATTTTTTTTAGATAAAGGGCAGGGCATAAGCCTAGGAAATTACATATTTTGGTTCAAAGAATGACTCTCATTCCCTCTATCAATATTCAAAATGTGTTTACAACCAATCGGAGGTTGTTTAAATTAAGAATAGCAAAATATGTATCAACCCCATGTGCTTGCTGTGTTAACTAATTAGCACATTCATTAACTTCTCTAAATATATAATCAATCACAATCATCTAGTCTCTCATGGTTAACTTCCTAATTTCACCAATGTCAACTGTGAATGGATGATCATTATAGTTGCCACGAGCAATAAGATTTATAGCTTCTAAAGAATTACTGCAAAACCAGAATCTTCATGAACCTGTTATCCCAATAATACTTTAGACCATGCAAGATGATCATAGGATCCAACTGTTGCGATGCTAGGCATAGTACCATTCTAATTGTTTCATTAGAGTTCTAATTGCTTCCTCTGTGAATTCACACAATGAACTTAACTTTTTATCATGCATTCATGAGTGTAATCCTTCTTCACCTTATCATCTAGCATTTTCTTCTTTGGAGTCTTTTAGATCATCATCATCAATAATTTTTTTTTTTTACATTATCGTCAAGCATTCTCTCTCTCTCTCTAATTTTAATGCTTAGCATATGTAAATTTAGAAATTCATCAAATCAGAAAAAAATTTGGCGTGTAACTTTTTCTACGAGCATTAATGTTCTACAATATTTTTCTGTAGTTCACAAATTGGGTAATAGGAAGCAGCCTTGGCCATTGAATAAAATAGCTTCGCAAGTTGCATCAACTGGGACGTTAGCAGTAGCATAAGAAGCCTCAAGCATTCTTGAGCCCCCAATGCACAGGTATAGTAAAGGGTCCTCCATAGCTTAACAGAAGTTGCAATGTCTTGGATATAAAATATCCCATTAGCATCTATTTATATATATATATATATGTTAATATTTTTGGGGAATAATCACTATTCATAGGCACTTTTTCATAAAGATAGTGCTCTTACCTTCGTTTTAATTGTTCAGATTTAAAAATTTCAAAAATATTTTACCCATTATCTAAACTAGAATTTGTGCCAATACATTTTTACCCATTATCGTTCTGTTTTAATTGTTTCAGGTATTATTTATGAAATCAAAACATATAAATGTAAAAATATATAAAAAATATGAATATCAAATATATTTTTACAAATTATAACGTGAATTCATCATAAAACAACACATAGAAATAATATAGAACAACATATCAATATCCACTACTCATTTTATATACAACCAAAAAACTTTGACAGTAAGTAGATAAAAACTTCCCTATATACTATATTTGATATTTGTTGGATTGCCATTATGATCAACAATCAAAATTGTCCAGAGGATATTAGGAGAATTAGGTCTCTTCAAAAATTCCTCTAGTTATCACTATAGAAAGAGGGATGGAAATGAATATGGAGAGGTTAGAGTAGAGGTCTTACAATAAGCATTACATCTAGTTCGCATAAGGCAGTGGAGATCTGCTTGTTATTGTGTCATCATGATCTGTTTAATAAAAGTTTTCACTGATATAATCAATAACATTCAAGATAAGAAAAATTTTGATAGGAAGTTGTTACTTTTATATTTAAACCATTTTTAAAATGTTGTTATGAAAGAACTATTTCAATGATTGCACTATATTGAGAAGATAAAATATATCATAAAAATATAAAAATTACCATCAGAAATCATAAACAACAATGTGATGAAGTATTACTTTCGAACATGCCTCCAAAACTAAAAACGATATGCTAAAAGACTCACATAATATGAATTTATATAGATTTCACGATAGGCCTAGACAATCAAATCATGATTTTTTTTACAAATATATATGATTTTCAAATCAATTTGTGATTTTTTCACAAATATATATATGATTTAAATGAACTTGTGATTTTTTTACAAATATATATATATTATTTTAATTTCCATATTTATCATTATATATTTATCATATATAAGGTAATAAATATTATTTAAAATATGTGGACTAGATTTTATGAAAATAAAAGCATATATAAGGCAATAAATATTATTTGAAATATGTGAAGCTAGATTTTTTTTATAGTTAATATGATGATGTGGAAGTTTGAAATGATAATACGTTGTACTTTCGACCTCCATTTTATAATATAATATATATATATATATATATCTCCCTCCCTCTACCCCTTCACATTATCTCTTCTTGCTTCCTTTTTCTCTATTTTCTTTTCACTCCTAACATATTTCTCTCCCTTTTATTTTATCATGAATCTCTTTCTTCAATTCTAATATCTATTTACTTCTCTATTTTTTAATAATATCTCTTTGTTAACATATCTTAAAAATAATATCTAAACTATTATTTTATTATTTTCAATAACGTCTTTTTGTTATCATATTTTCATGTAATTTGAAAACTTTCCAACTACTGCTAGTGGTCATTTGTATTATATATAAAAATGATGAATAACTAGTGGCCATAGCTATGCGTGAGAATTATTTTTATCAAATCATCAAATATATAATAGCTATATTAAACTCAAACTAATCTAGGTCAAGTCAGGTACAATCACAATGGCAACAAAATTCTTGCAATATATATATATATATATCTCTAACGTAGATGCATATATATTGTTGGCTCTCAAAGAATCTAAAGTAAACAAATATTGCGATTAAGTGTGCTGAGGTAGTAAATCTCAAAAATAATAATTGTAACATGACTTTTGAACCGAACATAGTGGGCAACTAGGCCCTTTACTTCACTTTCCCCAAATGTCGAATGAAAATACAAAATGAATAAAGATACATAGCTACAATTCAATAACTCGAATGTAGACCTAAAGAGAGAACTATCACTGGCATCGTACGAGCTTAGACACAACTTGAATATTAAAGATCCGAACAAATTACTTCTGAAAACTAAAATACAATGAAAAAAATTAACTCCTAGAATAGTGGTTTTTGTCGCAGAGATGAGATAAAAGCTGTGAGAGCTTGAGATTGTAATGTGATATTCTAGACTGATGTGTGTGTCTTCCTTCTACGGCTCTATTTGTATTTATATGTGAATGAAGAGGCGGTCATTCTTTCGTCTAGTGGTGAACGTAGGAATTTTAAGCTGTGGGGGCAATAATATGCATGTGTGTAAATTTATAGCATTAAAAATATAACATAAAAAATTATGGTTTAGAGAGTTCAAACTTATGTGTCTAACCTAACTCAATCCAGATTAATTAGAACTCAATATAACTTCTAGAAATTGGTTTGCATTAAAAAAGAAAAGAACATAGATCATAATTATTCCTTTTACCAATGCTAGAACTGAAATTAATAAGACCACAATTAATTTCATCTTCATAGAATATGGCATTTCCACTAAAAGAATAAAAATATTATATGCTATTCAACTATTATATGCATAAAGTTACTTTTAATCCTTTAATTTTACAGTAGATTTCATTTTAATTTCGTAACTTTATTTTTTAATCCTTTAATTTTTAAAATGTAATTAAAATTTTTCCTATTACTTATATTGTTAAACTATGCTAACAGAAGATACTCACTAAGTATTTTCTCATGTTGACAAAGTTTTATTCAATATTTACATGTCAATTTTTATGACCAAGTGATTAATATCATTATTATATTCATTAATATTAGGTTTAAAACATTTTAAATTGAATTGAAAAATTAAAATAAATAATTACAATTAACCTGCTTATAAATAAAACCTTAATCTTATTATTCTTTTCTTCTAAAAAATGAGTTGGATAAATATGTCAATATTAGAAAATACTTTATTAGTATTTGAGAATGTATTGTCAGTATTGTCTATGAATGGGGTTGTTGATAGGAAAATTTTTTATTATATTTTGAAAATTAAAGATTTAAAAAGAAAAAAAATAAAGTTAAGGGACCAAAATGAAATTTAGTATAAAGTTAAGAAACTAAAAGTATACTTTTATCATAAAAAAAACTAAAATATCAACTTTTGCATATAGAAAAATGAGTTTATTGGGTTAGTATAATAGAATTATAATTAATTAAAAGGAAAAATAAAGATATGTGATGTGTAAATGGATATATAAGAATATTATATTAGAAAAATAATTTTTATTAAAAGTAGTATTATTAAATATTGAGGGTAATTAATTTACATTTTACACATAATACAAGAAAGGTAGGTGATACTAAAAAATAATATTATCAATTACTGTGGGCAATCAATGCATAATTTGTGGTGGCTAGTGATTATACATACATATATATATATATATATAAAAGGGGAACAAAAAAGTTTGTGTGCACATATGCCCCCTACACCATTAAAAATAGTTCTTCCCTTATTCCTGTCTTCTGAATATGTTCACATGTCCTAGAGTTTTCCCTAGCGTACCCTTGTTTTCCATAATGTCCATGAGCACATCCTGAAATCTACCGTAGTGGGTGCTTGGTGCTGAAACTTCTATGTTTTGACTTTATCCACTGAGTTTTAGACCTTTTGGATCTTGTTGGACCTACAAAAGACCTATTGGGCCCACTCATTAACGAAATGGTGCCAACACAAATAACTCGAACTCAAGACCACTATTTGAAAAATTCTTTCACTTCTTTCTATTGTGCACTCTTACAGCCTGTTTGGTTCGTTTACATGGGGTGTGAGGAGATGTAAATAAGTTTACATTACTGTGATATGTGTGTTTGATTTGCCAACTACCATGTAATTGGGATTACTTGCATGAAGTCATTTACAACCTTACATGTAAGTGACTTTATATCCAGAAACCTATGTAATCCGAATTACATGGTTGGAAATAAGATAAAAAGACCTTTTTACCCTCATCAAAATTAAAAATTACAACCCCTCTCCTTCCTCTACCTTCCTTCATTTACAAGGAGCTTGTCCATCGCCATTCAAAGGTCACCGATTCTAAATTTTCCAAATCTTGTTTGTGTTGGGTTTTGCTGATGTTGATCTGTAATGGTTTGTGAGTTTGGCTGGCATGGGCATACCATTGAGGAAGGAGAAGGACGTTGGTAAGGATGGTGGTGGTGTCGAAGGTGAGGAGGGAAGAAGAAAGAGGAAGGAGATTTTTTTTAGTCCAAGGGCATTTCAATACTTCACAATTTATTTATATTGATTAAAATATAAAAAATAAATTTATTTCTCATATACCCAATGCCGTACCAAACTTTTTATTCACATCTCTTTGCATTACATTCCTTCTCAGAACATCCCCTAACCCTCTTGTAAATGAACCAAACGAGGTGTTAGTGTTCAAAATATGTCCATAATCAACCGAAGAATATTTAATTAAAAAAAATAAAATATGTGTATCAATCACATATGCTTGCTGTGTTAATCAATTTGTGCATTTATTAACTCCTTTAAATGTATGATCAATCATAGTGATCTAGTTTATCATGATGAACTTCCTAATTTCATGAATATGTCAACTCTAAATGTATGATCATTCTAGTTGCCACGAGCACTAAGATTTATGGCTTCTAAAGAACAACTACAAATGAGAATCTTCATGAATCCATAGTCTTAATAATACTTTAGAAATCCCATCTGCCGAGAAAAGCCATGGACCCATTTGTTTATAGAATTATGTTACTAGTTTAAGACCCTCAATTGAATTGATGAGCACTAGCACCTTCTTGAAATTGCTCCTCTAATAGTATTCGATCCCTGTGAGAAGGCCCCAACACTCTACTAGTGTACAAGGAACACTACAAGAAATCAGTAGTTTTGTCACGGAATTTCTCACGGACACAAAAGTAGTGAGAACTTCTCATGACTTTTCTCTTGAATTTTCATTTTAGGCATATTTCTAATCCACATTTTTTCGTGGAACGAGGGAGAGAGAAAAAGTCCACTAGAATGCTGTAAGAAAAATCGAGAGAAATGTGACACCCTTTGGCCGAAGTGTCATGCGAAATGTTTTCACGGATCAAGTTCATGAGAAACTTTGAGAGAAACAGAGAGCAAGTGTAGAAAATGGGTGGGAAAATACTGTAAGTTATTTCTCACGGCTTAGCATCCATGAGAAATGATCTTTTTCTCTCGATTTCTTGGATCCGTGAGAAATTTTCTCATAGTTTCTTGTGGCTATGATAAACATTATATTGTATTTTATACCATGTTGACTCTTATACTATTAGTTTCTTGCAAATTCCTTAATCACTCCATCCTTCCAATTATCATATTATTTTATTTCAGATTATTGCAAATTTTTGCTTATTTCAAATTGGCTTTTTGGATTGAATTTTTTCAAAAATAATTCTTACACTTGATGAAATTGAATTACATTTTTTCTCTGTACTTTTTCTTTCTTTCAACACCTTTAAGAATTTAATATTTTCTAGCCAAAACAAGAACTCCTTTAAGATTGTTAACCTCTTTTCTCATAAAGAAATTTATATTTATATATTTTGTATTCATATAGTTATTTAACGAGATTTTAAAGTCTAAGATAATGCCAGAGGAATGGAGAAAGAGCACTCTAGTTCCTATATACAAGAATAAGGGGGATATTCAAAATTGTGCTAATTATCGAGGGATAAAACTCATGAGTCACACCATGAAACTTTAGGAAAGAGTGATTGAGCATAGACTTAGAAAAGACTCAGAAAATTTGGATTTATGCTAGGACGGTCTACAGTAGAGGCTATTTATTTATTAAGAGGTTTGATTGAAAAATACTAGATTAAAGAGAAAGACCTGCATATGGTTTTCATTGATTTGGAAAAAGCCTATGATAGAGTACCAAGAGATATATTGTGAAAAGCAATGGAGAAGAAAGGTGTCCGTGTGACTTATATTCGAGCCATGAAGGATATGTATGAGGGGGCAACAACAAGTGTGAGAACCCTTGGAAGTGTGATAAAGGACTTTCCTATAACGATAGGCTTACATCAAGAATCTTCTTTGAGTCCATATCTGTTTGTTCTGGTTTTGGATGTTCTAACAGATCATATACAAAAAGAAATTCCAAAGTGTATGCTGTTCGCGGATGATATAGTTTTAATTGAGGATTCAAGAGAAGAAGTTAATTCTAAGCTTCAGTTATGGAGACACACTTTAAAATCAAAAGGTTTCCGCTTGAGTAGAAGTAAGATGGAATATATGCATTACCAATTTAATAAAAGGCCAACTAGAAATGATTTAGAGGTAAAAATTGAAGAGCAAACCATTCCAGAAGTGTCAAAGTTAAGATATTTGGGGTCGATTTTACAAAGTGATGGTGAAATTGATGGGGATGTTATGTATAGGATACAAGCTAGGTGGTTAAAGTGGAGGAAAGCATAAGGAGTTATTTGTGACCGTAAGATACCTCCTAAGCTTAAAGGAAAATTTTACTGAACAGCTATAAGGCCGGCGATGCTATATGGTAGTGAATATTAGACTTTGAAAGGACAACAAGAGTATAAGATAGGAGTAGCAGAGATAAAAATGTTGAGATGGATGTGTGGTCATACAAAATTGGATAAGATACAAAATGATTGTATACGAAGGAAAGTTAGAGTAGCACCTATCGAGGAGAAAATGGTGAAAAATCGTTTAAGGTAATTTGAGCATGTACAAAGAAGAGGGCAAGAAAAGCCAGTGAGAAGAGTTGATCAAATGACTTGGAACCCTATTAAAAGACGTAAAGGAAGACCAAAAAGGATACTAAGGAAAGTTATAAGAAATGATCTTTTAAGAAATGATTTATTTGAGGAGATGGTGTTTGATAGAGTATATTGACGTTATATGATCCATGTACCTGACCCCACATAGTGGGATATGGCTAATGTTATTGTTATTGTTATTGTTGTATATTTTGTATTCATATTCATACGTTAAATTCAATGCCTAACAACGATGTAATGAGAACAGAGACATAAGAAATCAATACCATGAAAATCTTACTAGCCAAAAAAAATTTAAGAAAAAAAGTAAAAATCTTAAAAAAATACAAAGCTAAAATAAGTATTAAAAAATATAACTCACATGGGTAAAACATTAGGACTAGCCCAAGTGTTCAACACAGGATTCCATATCCACTGCACCAAGAAGTTCCTATAATTTATTCCCTTCAAATTGTAATTTCTTGCCATATCATTTATCTCCACAAACCCAATGGACCCCTCGGCCTCTAAGGTTCAAGGACCGCATACTCTCCCACACAATTTCCAATCTCTTGTGGTGCTGACTCATCACCGGCATACCATACATCTAACTTTGGCTTTGCTAATAGCTTAGCCAATTCACGCCCCAAGAACATCGACCATTATGTCAATGGCGTCATCACCATTCGGTGCTGCAACCTTTTTCAAACTATTGCCTAAGGGATATTAGCAATACTTCAAGCACTGGTTGCCAGAATTCCCAACCCAAGCGTAAAGAAGACTGCCTCCCTCCTTAGCAGGGGAAGTAAAGTAGTGGAATCCACACATGGAGTGGCAAAAATCCTTCATCTTAACATCTTTAGAACTTAGAATGAGGAAGATGTTCTTCTTGTATTCCACTTTGAACAAAGCAAATTTGATGGCAAAGGCAATCACTTGCTCTTGTGATTCTTGCGTGAGTTCTTTCCCTTTGGAGCACTTATGGTCAGAGTACTCACTAGCAATGGTGATCATCTCAGTCACATTGCTCTATTCTTATTAGTGCAAAGTGTGATAGTGCACCACCATTCGGCAACGGAAGGTGAGGGCCCCTTTTTTTCATTGATAGACAAGAGGAAGTCTCTAATGAGAGCCTCTTAAGATCCATTCCATTTGTCGTACCATATCAGGTAAGCATTAATCGAGGAGGAGAGTGTTAGATTGGCTAATTACCCAAGAAAGGAGTGAATTGGGTGTCACAAATTTTTTGTTTTGATGAAGAACATCCCAATGTATCAAAATGAAGAATAAAAACATGGATAAATAGAGGAGAAGATAAAAAGATGAATGAAGATCAATACACAAGATATTTATCTTGATTTAAGCCAACCACTTGACCTATATCCTATCTCAAATCTATCACTTGAGATTTTTCTACTATATCTCACAAATATGATTTGATCACTTGTGAAACCTTTGTACATCTCAGATTTCTTCACTCAGTCTGTCACTCTCCCACACCTATCCTAGTGTGATCACCAATCCCCTGAAAGTAATGCATCCTTGAGTAGTCCTTCTAGAATACCTCACCTAAAGAATCTCTTTCACAGAGAAAATAAGATTACAGTGGATAAACTCACTTCCAAGAGTTGATAGAAACATTGAAGCACAAAGAATGATCTAAGTATGATAAATAAAACTTTGATTCAATGAAATAACATTTTGGCACTCAATACACTTAGATTTGTTACTTTCCAGTCTTAATGAGGTTCTATTTATAGATTTCCAAAATGATCTAGCCTTTAGAAACAAAATATAGCTATTATTTTGTTAAACTAGCCGTTTCCCAACTACACTAAATGCACTTGTCAGAACTTGATCGTTCAAGTTGTTCAACTTGATGGTTTAAGTTGGTAACTTGATCATTCAAGTTGTTTAGTTTCATGGTTTAAGCTAGTATGGCTAACATGAGTTTCTAAGGTATGGAACCTTAATAAACAATTAAGAGTTTCCTCTTGATCATTTATTATGTGTTCTTAAAGTTGTCAAAAGAAAGTCCAAACATAATAAACAATAAAAATATACAACTTGAATGTTTAAGAGTTTCAAAGGTGCAAAACCCATAAACTTGAATGTTCAAGAGAAACATTATGAATGTTCAAAATGTATGAAGAACAAGACTAAGATTTTCGAAACAACACTTGAACGTTTAAGAGAATCAATCTTAAACTATCATCGTGTGATCAGTGAATGAAAGTAAGACTTATAATGCACGATGATCGTTTAAGTTGAACAACTTGATCATTTAAGAGTGTCTTAGTAGAATCACCTTATTCTACCTTTTACTATGATGGTTTAAGAGGAACAATATGATCATTTAAATTTCAGCACAAAACTTCCACATATTGTACAACAGGCCTAAATACGTTTAAAAGGTTAAGCATGAACGTTCAAGCTGTCACCAACGAGAAAGATAATGAGAAACTTAAAACTTTAAATGTTTAAGCTAATTCCCATAAATATTTAAGAGTAAAAAAGGTTCAAAAACACATTGAAAAATATGAACTCTCTTTTGACATCTTTGAGAAAATAAGTTAAGGTTGATTATAATAAGTGCATCCAAAGCTTTACCATCATACAACCTAAGAGAAACAAATATGCAAATCAATCTTGAGCTCCATCTTTCTTTTGGTCTTTTACTTTCTTCAAACATTTACTCCCTTGATATCATCATCATTATTTTCAACAAATCTTGAAGCTATATTTTCTTCTTTTTTGAGTAGAGCATGATTTTAATAATTCATTTCTTCACTTTAATGCTCACTCTTTATTTTCTTTGGACAACCTACATTGAATATAACTTTCTTCAAGCAAAATAGTTAGTTCAATTTACATCATATGATATGCATAATATAATTGATACATTGAATATTAAATACACATACCATGCAAACTTTTTACTTCACTATTTGACATCATTAAAACTAATCATGTTGGTCACTAGATCTAACAGAGAGTACTGGACCCATGTGGTACTGGGGGCGAACTTTAAGTAAGAGGTGGGAGGAAGAGGTGGCAGGGACAGGGGCAAACTGTGGTTCTAGATCAGCAACAAAGGGTTGGAAGTAAGAGAGGAGGAGGAGGAAGAGGAGGGGAAATGTAGTATTTTGGAAGGATGATGGCAGAGGGAGTGATGGTGATGGGGTGGCGAAGTTCGGAAGAAGGAAAGGGAGAGAGATTGGGATGGGGATAGGATAGCTATAGTAAGGATGCTTATATTTGAGAGATTGGGGGGGGGCGGGGGGGGGGGGGGGAGAGAATGAGTCATGCATTAGTTTTCATGAGAATAATGTTTGAAAACTATTCTTGAAGATCCTAAATTAGAGAAATGCGAAGAACCCAGATGCTTTAGAGGCATTATAATGATGCAAAGTAGAATTACTAAAATATCCCTTAGCCTTAAAAATTTTTTTCAGAGAAAGGCTAGGATGAAAACTAAGGAAATTACGTATTTTGGTTCAAAGAATGACCCTCTTCCTCTCTATTAGTGTTCAAAATGTATCTACAACGTACCAAAAATTGTTTAAATAAAAACAACATAATACGTATCAATCCGATGCGCTTGTTGTGTTAATCAATTAGTGCAATTATTAGCTTTTCTAAACGTGTGATCAATCATAATGATCTAGTTTATCATGATGAACTTCGTAATTTCATCGATGTCAACTCTAAATGGACAATCATTATAGTTGCTACAAACAATAAGATTTATGACTTCTAAAGAATCACTTCCAACCAGAATCCTCATGAACCTGTTTGTCTCAACAATACTTTAGACACGCCATACAAGATAGCCATAAGCTCTACTACAATGCTAGGCATAGCACCATATATTCAAATTGTTTCATTAGAGTTCTAATTGCTTCCTCTGTGAATTCACACTATGAACCTAATTTTGTTTTTATTATGCATTTCATGAGTGTAATCAGTTTTCACCTTACAATCTGGCATTTTCTTTTTCTACCTTGGTGAAGGTTAGGAAACTAGCAAAATTTTGGAGTGTTTTAGATTATCATCATCAATTATTTTTTCCACATTATCATCAAGCATTGTCTCTTTTATTTTTACCTCTAATGCTTAGCATATTTAATTTTAGAAATTCGTCACAAAAATTTTTGGCTTAACTTTTCTACAAGAAATTGTTCTACAACATATTTTTCTATAGTTCACAAATTGGGTAATAGGAATTAGGAAGCAGCCTTCACAAAGTTGCATAAGTTGAAACATTAGTGGTGGCATAAGAAGCCTCAAGCACTTATTGGCCAAAAACAAAAAGAAGGCTCAAGCATTTCTAAGCCCCTCGCATTAAGGTCTTTTTCACAATATTTGATAGCTTAATTAAAGTTGCAACATTTTGGCCAGCAAGTACTTGGTTCAATTGGTAGGAGGTTATACCAGTTTAGTTAGAGCTCAAAAAAACCAGTTGCAATATCTTGTAATATGTGAAAAATCCATTAACATCTATATATATTAATATTCTTTTTTTTTTTGGGAATGAGTGCTTTTCATTTGCACTGTTTATAAGAACAGTGCTCTTACCCTATTTTTAATAGTTCAAATTTAAATTTAAAATTTTTGAAATTTTAAAATTTCTACCAACTCCCTCCCTCCCTCCCTCCCTCCCTGTCTCTTTTTGTTATCTCTCCTCACTCCGCTTTTCTCTCTCTTTCTTTTTTTCTCCTAACTTATTCCTCTCCCCATTATTCTACCATTAGCCTTCTTCATTATTTTTTTTAGATAATACAAGGATTAAAATCCCTGTTCAAAACAAAACTAACTCACACCAAACTCCAAGCACTCCAACAGAACCCCTCCATACCACTGAACCGAAATTGACGAGCTCCAGGCAGACCACACTAGCCAATCGACACACTGTAATCAATCTCTGTCGAATCGTGTCGATCCAATTCAGAGTAAGTTCCCAATCCTTATCCAAATAATTTTTTATTTCATCGATAATCTCATTGGAATAATACTCCTACTTATACCATTGTCATATATTGTGTTACCTATTTCAGACTTCAATCGAATAGGTGAGCACTAGCACCTTCTTGAACTCGTTTTGCTAACATATTTTAAAAATAATATCTAAACTTTATTATTTTATAATTTTTAATATTTTTAATATGTCCTATGTAACGCATGGGTTAGAAAATCTAGTTAGTATCAATTCCATGTACGTAGATCTAAATTCCGAAACAAGAATCCTGAAAATTAATGAAACAACCTTGTCAAATGGTGAAAACTAATAAAGTCTTAACAAGTGTTTTCAAGGACACACTCAATTGGGTTTATAAATAAGTGGAAAAGATTTAGATTAATTTCTGACCAAGGAGATTAATTTAGCTTTTAATTTCTTCATGAGGAAGAGCCTTCAAGAGGTTTAACTTTCTTACCATAACATGAACTTTGAGATTCTCACCTTGAGCTTGTAGGCAACAATATTAATTCAAATGATGAGAGCTCGACTGATGAAAATCATGATTATCATATATAATTTTTTTTTAATGCTTAGGATTTTCTATTTTGGGGTTCTGCTTCCTTCCCAATTAAACTTTCATGTAATTTGAAGTTTTGTTACATCAAATTACATTTAGGTTTTGTTTGAAATGGGAAGAAAATAGAGGAAGGGAAATATTAGGAGGAAAAATAAGAAAAAACCTAAACAAGAGAATGTCTATTTTTTTTTTATTTTCTTCTCAAATTTTTCTCGCCCCCTATTTTCACCTCATCCAAAGAGAGGGTTAGTGACCTCATGACATGTCTTTAAAGTTCATAATCAAGTTTAACATATTTGTTAACAGAAGGACTCTTCATACATAAAACTAAAAGATGAGGGGGTCTTTAATCAAGTTTTGAAATGTTATGAGTGTTATATGCAAATGATTTAAAGTTCAGGAGAGTTTTTTATATTTTAGCCAAAAAAAATCAAAACTCGTATTTACATTAATTGACTTTGTGTTTGCATGGCCATCATCTTCTTAACCATTGTTAATTATTCATGATCTAAGATTAGTTCATGATTTTGTTATTAAAACAGATAGGTCACACGCAACAATAACTTGCATAATAGGGGTCCACTACCACTACCCAAGGATGGTCATCTATTTGTACATTTGCAGGTCATTTAGTTTAACTTTTTGCTTTTGGTTTCCCGTTATTGGTAGTGCAATCATGTTGAATCATATTCATGATGGTCCATACGTCTTTATTGTGCTAAAAGAATACGAGATTTTTAGGCTAGATTTGGTTTAAAAAGGATATATTTGTGGGTTAAGTAAATTATAAAATGATGTATTTTGTAAAGATAACTTTTATTCATAAAATAATTAAAAATTGCTTTGATACAAAAAATATAATAAAATACAAATTTCTTTCAGTTCTATGATAGAATACAATGTGTAAAGCGTAATTTTATCTAATGCAAACACTTGAATTAACTCTCCATGAGTGGGAAGGAGAAATAGAAAAATTTAGATTTTCTCTCATTTAGTTCAATAAGTAGGAAGAGAGAGTTTTCCCTTTCCTTCCCCTCCTCTTCTGCCCTTTCTCTCCAAAAATGAAGAAATTTAAAAGAAAAATAAACAAATCTCTCTCATCCCCTTTCTTTCAATAAATTAAAATAAGAAAAAATTAAAATATTTTTCTCCTCTCCGCTTCTCTTCCCCCCATTAAAATTCTTCCCCTCCACCTTCCTTCCTAGCTTCTACTAAAATTTCTCTCCTTCCCATCCTTCCATTGAATCAAACGCTAATTAACTGAAAAGTGGATAATGATAACAATACATTTAACGTACACTACATATTTTATTATTAAAATAAAGTATTGAAGATTTCTTTATGTACAACATTGGATATTGCAGCAGTTGGTTCCTATTCTGATCAAAAACTAAAATCTTCGAATCTCGTATACTTCGCACATGAGATACAACCACAAAACTATAAGTCAATACTGCAAAAATTATTCCCAACTCTCATTTAACAGTGTCATTGCAAATGCTAGCATATATAAATATGAAATAGTTCTGTGTATATTAAAATTAAGTGATAGTCTAGAATCATATTTAGTCATGCATTCTTTGGGCATTGTAACAATCATACTCGTTAAGAAAAGATGAATATGGGAAAATATTATAGCTAAAATCGTAATACGGGGAAAAAAAATCATACTTCAACTTTAATCATCGGCAGTCATATTGCTTTCTCTAGGTATGTTATATTATTGAATAGTCACAAGTTTGGTATTCATTGAGAAATTTAAAACAATAATATAAATAATTAAGTTGGATCCTAGGAACTCATCAGGGTTACCGTAAATCTCACGACTTAAAAAACACTTAAAGATAGTTATAAATTATCCACCACTAAGGTTGGGATTCAAACTTATACTCTTATAGGATATGAGGCATATTCTTACCAAATGAACCAATATTTATTTGTAATTACATATAGTTCTTATTTCTTTAATTAGTTGTACTAAAATTTTACAATGCATCTAAAGATTAAAAACTTCCATCTTGTTATGAAATATAACTATTTACATAGAATCACTTAAAAATGACATTTGTTCATAGATATATATAATTCATTTTCGAATATGCTTCCATGGTTGCCAATGGGTAACTTTATATACTAAAATATCCTTAATAAAAACCATTAACCTATATCACACATTAATTAATTCTTGGAGAGAGAGTTAAAATTGTCAAAGATATTTGTGGAAATCACACATCGATATTTTGCTAAATTTCGTAAAAATCCTTATATTAAGGATCATGAAGATTTTTTATAAGGACCCTTATATTAAAAATAAGGTGAAGTACTTATTAATTATTTTTTATATAAATTAAATCTGTTTTGAAGTTTTTTCTTGAAATATACCAAAAAAAAATTTCCAATCATGAAGGTCCCAGCCTGAGCTGGCAGAAGATCAAATTTCTCATGTCCTCACTATTGGCACACACCTTCACTCTTGGTGGTTGGTGGTTCGTTAGTGGGACGACATAGATTCTTTTGTTCTCTCCACTCAAATATATTATCTTAATATCTCACTAGCTTACTCACTCCACCCTTTCAATTATCATATTATTTTATTTTAGGTTATTGTAAATTTTTGCTCATTTTCAAATTAACTTTTTAGATTGAATTTCGTCAAAAAGAATAGTTTTGGTTTGACACAATTATTTTTTTATGAGTGTTTTCTTTGATATTATTATTTTTATTTGTATGTGGCGAATTAGAAGGATTTTTTTAAAAAAAAAATTTAAGGATGATTGAACTAACAATTATTCGATTTTCGATTGAGGGAATATCGAAGACTTTGTGTCTTCAAAAATTTAAGGCCAATATGCGTCTAACAAGCACGTGAACTGTTGTGAAAAAGTGAAAATTTTAATCATATTCATATGTTAAATCCAACCCCTAACAATGGTGTCCTCGATTGAAGTCAACTTGAGTTACTTATTTTGAAGAAAAAATAATTATGTTTGATAGGTGAAAAATTTTGGAATTTTGGTTCGGACAATTTTGAAATTTTACACCTTATTTCCCTCTTTTTTCATATAATTATCTAATATTCAATATTATCATGATAAATTCAAGTATTATCAAGTCTAAACATAGTATTAAGTCTTTTGCCACTAAGCATGTTTGCCGTTGCTAATTTCACATCTTATTTCTTGCGCAACACATTGTTGAATTTTTTTTTCCCCAAATGAATGGAACGTATCATTAATAACTTAAAAAAAAAAAGAAACAGTGGAAAATTACATCAACCTTTAATCATTTACTACCTTCAAACAACAAGGTATTAGTATATCAATGGTGCCAAAAATCATTAATCCTATCCTAATCTAATCTAACTAAGTTATGAGTATATTAGTTACTCCCTCCATTCCTTAGTATAAAACTCTTTTAATCGAAACACGTAAATTAAGAATTAGAATTAAAATTAATTAACTATCTCAATTTATTCGAAAATCCTAATATTTTTCTAAAATTACCCTTATTTAATCTCTTTCTCTTTATCTTTAGATACATTAAATAGGAATATTTTTTTTGGAAATGTATAATAAATATAATCTCGTATATTATAAAGAGTCTTATATTTAGAATCAGGACTAAAGATCCTATATATAGGACCATAGGGAGTAGCCTCTTTCTATACATAAAATTTACAAAAACATTCCAATTTCTACAAAACATGTTTGAAGCCTTATCAATGATATCTTGGAAAGGATGATCTAGGGACGGATTCAGAAAAATTAACTAATGGGGTTAAAATCTATGCCTAATATAAATGTCAATATTTTTTTAGAAAATATAATTTTAAATAATTAATAAATTAATATAAAAATTTATTTCTACAACCAATCAAACAGAAAATTGTATGTTTAAAACTTTAAATGACTAAAAGATGGCATAAAAATTTGATACTTTTGCTAAATTGCATTTACATGGAGGCAAAAGTAAATTTTCTTGAGAGGAAAATGAAATTTGTAGAAGGTTTATATATATGAAATTCTTACCTTTGTGGGGACAATTACAATGTAGATCCGTTCGATGATCCCGCGGTCAACTCTTGTTAGCAGGTTGATAGCTTCAGTGCAATATAATTTTAAGGTTTAGGTCGTGGGTTCTAGTTCTGTCTCGCACCAATACAATTTTTTTGAAGTGACATTAGTCAATTTTCTCAAAATTGATAATACAATCTATCCTTGAAAAGTTTCCATTAAAACTGTTTAAAATTGATTCAAACCAATTAAAATCAATTTTAAATGATACATTTTAATTTTTTTCATTTTTAAAACCAATTCAATTTAGTTTAATTCAAGAAATTTCAATTATTATAAGAAATCTCAATGCATTCTTACTAAATACAATATAAAAGTGCTTATTTTGATTTGATGTACAAAAAATAATGCGCATATTCTTATTCAAAGATAATGAAAATCAATATGTTTAACAATTATAACAAAAATATCGTAAAATTTATTAGATTTGATTGGAGTTTTGAATTGCCTTTTAAAAAAAAACAAAATCATAGACTTCCAGTTTCAAAGAGAGCAGTGGTCAGAACTCAGAATGTAGCATTGAGAAGCAAAGCGATACGCAGCAATCGTTTTTATCTAATTTTTTACATTATTATAATTTTGTTCCCAATTACTGTGGTTTTTTAGTTCTCACCTGACTTTTTTTTTTGCCAAATAAAAAGAGATTTAAAAACTATTGATAAATTAGCTCGAGTAAAAAAAATAAAAATAAAATAAATTTTACATCATATTACACAATCCAATAGGCTTCAACAGTTCGTAAAAATATCTATCCCTATCATCTATTACAGCTTCTCCTTTCTCAACGTAAAAATATCTTCTACTAATCGCCACTGCCCACCGCCACCGCCTTCGTCTCCGCCTCCGCATCTCCACCGCCGTTACATCTCACGAGAACTGAGACTAAACAAATCAATACCATGAAAATCTTAAAGAAATACAAAGCGAACAAGAATTAAAAAAAATAAAATTCTAGTCCATAGCATTAGGACCAGCACAAGCTTTCAACACTGGACTCCATATCCACTGCACCAAGAACTTCCTTCCGTTTCTTCCGTTCAAATTGAACGTTCTTCCCTTCCCGTCCTTCATCACTTGCCCAATGTACCCTCCGCCGCCTCCGGTGCCGTACAACCCCTCACACAAATCACCGATCTCCGTAGGCGCCGTCGGATCCTCGCCGGCATACCACGCATTCACCAACGGATTTGAGGATAGCTCAGCCAATTCATGCCCAATCACACTGATCATCCCGTCGACGCCGACATCACTATTCGGAGGAGACAACGCTCCAGGTCCGCCGCCGGCCATGTACCCAGGGATCGCGAAGGGGTACGCACAGACCTCCGGGCACTGCTTGCCGGAATTCCCAACCCAGGCGTAGGGAAGAGTGTATCCCACCATGGAAGGGAAAGTGAAGTAGTGGAATCCACACACGGCGCGGCAAAAATCCTGCATCGTAACGTCGTGAGAAGTTAGAATGAGGTAGATCCCCTTCCGGTGATCCACGGGGAACGGAGCAGATCGGACGGCGGAGGCGATGACTTGCTGGACCGATAACCGTGTGAGCTGATTGCCATGGGAGTACCAGAGATCGGAGTACTCACCGGCAATGGTGAGCGTCCGGGAGATGTTGGCTCCGGTCTGGTCCGTGTAAAGCGAGACGGTGCGCCACCAGTCAGCAACGGAAGGGGACGGCGCGTCTGGAGTAGAAATCGACAAGAGGAAGTCCTTAATGAGAAGCTTCTGAGGTTGAGCCCATTTGCCGTACCAGATCAGGTAAACGTTAATCGGTGAGGAGAGGACGGGGCCCATGTGGTACCGGAGGCGAACGAGGTCAGAGGAGCCCTCGAAGCGCATGGAGGAGGAGAAGGCGGGGGGAGGGAGCTTGGGGTTGAACTTGGAGTACTGGGCATGAGTGTTGAGCGTTTGGAACTGTGGGTCTGAGGCAAGGAGGGGTTCGAAGTGAGAGAGGATGAAAATGATGAAGAAGAGAGGGAAGGTGAGGGAGGGAGGTGGTGGCATTTTGCGTGGGTGACTGCGGAGGGAGCGGCCGCAATGGGGGTGGGGGAGTGAGGAAGAGAGGAAGGGGAAGGGGATATATAAATGAGGGAGAGGGAATGGGCTGGAGACAGCTGCCATATTGTGTGGGGGCGCTTTATTTTGGAGATGGACGAAGGGAGAGAGAGTGAGTAATGAATCAATTTTCTCTCACTTTCTTTCTTTTTCCCATCCTTTTCTCTCTTCTGTAATCTGTTTGTTTTTGAAAACTGAGGTGCCCATGACTCAAGACACCCACGTTCCTTGAACAGAGGAGGTAACGGGATTAAGTCCCATGGCAAGTTATAAACATCTTGGAGGGTGGATAAGTGTATAAACATAGTTGTCCCAAAAAGAAAAAAAGGTAAGCCGGGACATCGAATTTTTCGAAATCCATCTTCTTTATATTTTAACAACAAACACACCCCCCACAACCCCCACCCCCCCCCCCCCCGGGCGCCCGGGTGCAAAAAACTCTCTCTCGGCTACTAATTTACTCTCTTTTGGTCGGCTTTTTCCTTTCTTCTTTACTTTAATTAGTCGATCAATATATTTAATATAAAATTTATATAAAAAAGTCGCATTATCAGTCGTTAGTTGACTAGCTTTTTGATTTTTTAAAGTAGAGTAACACTAATCGGCAATAATGGCTATTTTTTTTTTCACGTTACTGACCTATCTTGGAACTAGTTTTATTTTATATATTAATGCCAGAAATTAAACTCAACTATTTATTTAAAGAACAAGAATTCTTACCATTCAGTCATATTAAGAGCATAACTAATACTTCAACTATCATTTTAAAGTCTTTTATATAGAGTAAGAAAGTCATTAAATGATATAATATATTATAAAATTTAATAATATTTATCAAAATGGCTTTAATTTAAATTCTCTCTTTATTAATGATCTATTTGATACTTGATAGTGATAAAAGGTAAAATAATAAAATAAGTAGGTAATGTTTTATTAAAATTTTACAATGATAAATATTGTAAAAAATATTAAAAGTTGTAAAGTGATTTTTTTTTTAATTGGAGAGAGTACTATTTTCAATTTTAAACATAAAGTACAAATAAATTCTTCTTAAATATTAAGAAAAGCAATTAGTTGTATTAAATTTGTCATAAATTGAAAATATTTTTTGCAAATTGAAAATATTTGTCTTAAATATTAATTAATCTCTATTTGTAAAAGTTAAAAACAGAAGAGTATTTAATAAAGAGTATAAGAGCATAACTGGGATAAACCATCTCTTATAATTTGAATCAAAATAATCTCCCAAAATTAGAGGGCGTATTTCTCAAACTCACTGTTATACCCAAACGCTGGTTGATAAAATTTACTCTTGAGCTTTTATTATGACCTACTCCCCGTGAAAGAAGTGGCGGTGAAAACTGAAGAAGCAAGGGGAAGCACGCCATTGCCATAGAAGTCGGGAATTGAAACCAAATTGAGATGACTCAGATGAGAGGCTGAAGGAGATCGATCAATCACACAATTCCGGCCACAAGGTCTGTTTGTCATCGAAAGTTCTCTGTTCTGGGTTTCATATATGGTAGATTTTTTGGTTATTCATAAGGATATGAGATTCCAATTTCGGAAGCCTATAATTTTGCATTCTTTTCTTTTTGACTGTTGATAGATTCTCATCCTTTCTCTGGAATTTTTGGATTCGATGTTTTTCCTTCTGTGGTAACTTAACATTGCGGGTTGAGAATTTTGTTTGGAATAAATGCTGATAAGTTAGTACGCACACATCTAAGATGCTGATTTTTTAGGATTTATTGTGAGCTTATCAAGCATCGATGCTTCAAATTGTCATACACTTGAAATTATGCCTAATTTTTTTATTTTATTTTATTTTACATATTTTGTTATTTACAGAGTGGTAAGGGTGTTGAATTATGTATCTGCTACATTGGGAGTGAAATGAGCAAGTCGTTTTGGACTCATTTTACAGCAGAAGCATTTAGACAATGTTAAAGTAAGTTATGACTCTGCATCAACATTGGTCTAGAATGTGGGTGTTTGTGTGGTGATAGAAAAAGACAATTCCATTTCCATATAAAGTGATATCCACCACCTGTTGGAACAAAAAGATGCCCTATCAGATTGGGCATAATCCAATATTTCTCTTCTAATTGGTGTCTTCATAACAAATTTAAATAACTAAATCCATTCCTGAGCATTTCATTATCGACAAAGATGAGAAGCTCATAATTATGTATACCTGTATGCTTTTAAGCTGTCTTTAAAGTTTTAGGTGGAATATGTATTTAGGGAGCTGGCTCCCTCAGTTACTTCATTGTTTTACTTGATAACCTCAACCTTCAATTACTCTTAAATCTTGCTTGCCCTTAAAATCTGTGATATGTTTGTCATGATAAAGTGAAGGATAGAAGATAAAAATAATGAATGACCAGTGGATTCTGTACAATAAAGTATTATTGAGCATTCTTTTTTATAATTCTATTGAGATCTGATTTACATCGTTCTCCCTCAAAACAAATCCTGTTTCCCTATCAAGTCATTTTTCTGCAAATATATACAGACTTTAAGCTTACTATGATGCTTACAATATATACTTTTGCTATTTCTTTAGTGACTCAACATGTACTAACACAATTTATAGGCGTAAAGTAACCAGCTTTAAATATAATAGAGAACAGACTGGATTTATCACTTAAATCGTGGGTATGATGGGAAAAACAATCTTTTCACTTGCCTGAGTGGGAATTAAGCATTTCACATTTCTGTTTGATTGATAAATTTCATTGTTTTTTTATTTTCTTTTTTTTATAATACCCACCAATTTACAAAAGCCACATTAGGCCTTAACCTAATCCTAATTGAATAACGTTGGACCACATAAATGTTAAACTCTCCTAATAACAATTTTTTCCATATACAAGACTTGGACCTGAGACTTTGTTTAGGAAGAACAAGTGTCGAATCGCTTAAACCAACTGCAATTGGTAATTCTTTTTTAATATTGCATTATAATACGGAAAAGAGTTTCTCCCATTGTGTTACTCAAATACACAGTCAGTATAAGTAAATCTCTAGGGAGAAGAATATATTTGTATTTTCCGTGCTTTTCATTTGTACAGCTCAGGTCTGTGTACTTACAAGAATTTTAACTGTAATATCTATATAATTAGAATACACAATCAATGGCTTGATCCTCTCACTTTAAGGAGTGGTTATCTCTTGGCTGCAAACCTGATTATTCCTGGCTGGATCTTCTCTCTCTGATAAGTAGGTGCTGTAGTAAGCTCCAAAATATTTGGATGATTAATTTGTTAATCCAGTGTTATGTTGTTAATTGTTATTATCCAATTTTCTCTGAGTAGATTGTCATGACATATGCATTTGCTCTTGTTATATTCATGGTTTTCTCTTTAATTTGAATGCTGAAACTGAACTGGTATACCCGGAAAGTAGATGATATGTATCAAATCTGATAGCCTTGTGTTTGTTACATAGCGATAACAGATAATTAAACTCAAAAGTTCAACCTCTTTTACGTTGTTTGAGTAATGTAAACCAATTTATGGTCTTCAACCAAGTGTTAAGATCCACTTTGATTGTCTGTTGCCCATACGAATTAGAACTTAGATCCTTATCAAGTTATCATCGTTGCATTCAGTAGGTAAATTTGGGATCCTAGTCCATGTAGCCACAGTCTTAATATTCGTCTCTTAACAATCGAAATTAGGACACCATGAATGGACAATCAAGTTGTGATCATAGATCATTCTGTTACATTTTTTTTTCCCAGTATGTCGATGCCTATATTGTGTGGGCAAATGTATGATGCAGTAACAGCATGCGTGCCCCAGACAGTGATATGAACTTTTCTTAGAATGATTCAAATGCTTTCCTTTAATCAAATAATAGAAAGAAACAAACATATCTCTAGTAAAACATTGCTATTATTGAGACATGTTTAATTTAAATTTTGTATTATACTTTAATCTGATTTACTATTTTCTTAAAGTTCACGAGTAAAAGATTGTTTTTATTTTATGCTTTATTCCTTCTGAACCCAAAAAAAAAAGAAATTGATAATATAAATAAAATTAAAATTGAAAGAGTCTAAATAGCTGGCAACATGCGTTTGGACTGGTTGAGCTTTCTTAATTGGAATCCAAGCACACTCTAAATTGTTCAAGTGAAAGATCCTCTCCATTGTAAAGATAAATCTATATTCATGGAGATCATGGCTTAACCAAAGAAAGAAAACACCCTTCGTCACAACATCAAAGGCCCATTTTATTTTTTGCCAACCAAATGCCCATTTTGACTAGTTTGGGCTTGGAAAAAATAATAAAGCTGGGCCTTTTCTGTTGAGCCCAAGAATGGAAAAAAATCTCATTTCCTTGAAAGACTTAAAAGGACCAAGTGGGTCCTGGTAGGACATTTATCCCACCAGAGTAAGTAATAATGAAGTGGGGATCAACCAAAGCTGGTCCAGTGGTCCTTGGGCTTCAATAATGATAGGACCACAAATTCAAGAAACCATACACTTCTCAAAGGGCTTAATCCTGAATTTCATAATTCCCATGTCCACTCACTCACATGGGTCCCTATCATCTCATGCAGCTTGAAAATGCTACTCAATTCTCACCCAAAAAGAAATTATTCAGTCTCTTTTTTTTATACAAAAAAAACTATTCAGTCTCTAATATATCATCTCATGAGCAAATTTATATATCTATCAATATCTATTTATATATTTATATTTATATGTATATTTATATATCTTATAAATCTATACCAAACTGTACTCTTTACAAATCATAAATAATTCAACTTGTTATATGAGACTCTGTATTAGTAGAATCTTCTCTTTCTATATAAATCACATACTCTTCACTTTAATATTTGTGAAGAGAAGTATTTGGGCAGAGGGAGCATTGTAAATGAACGATTGAGATGGATCCTAATGGGTGGTTTACTGGTAAAAGTGAATCTGAGATGGCCTGCTAAGATAAAATAACAAAGTTATTTTGTATATCAAAAGTATTTTTTTAAGATTTTAGTTTCGTACACACACACATACATCCTATGGTAAGTAGGCCTGTTTGAAATGTTGGTTGTATACAGAAAAATATCTCATTCAACTTTCCCCGGAAAAAAAGTGGATTTGAAATGTGGAAACATGTCTATAACATCTTGTTTAGGAGTTAACAGAATTTGAAATTTATTTTTTAAAAAATAAAGAAAGAAAGAAAGAAAAAAGTGAGACTCCTGGGAGAGAAAAACAAAGTCTCAAACAAATTGTTCTCTTATTTGGGATGATGGATTTAGAAACATATCGGTGTGCAATGATTCCATTGAAGCAATAGATCTTATTACTCATGAAAAATCTAAGAAACACCCTTTGATGAGTACTATTAATCAAATTAGGAATTTTGTTATGAGATATTGAATTGTAATAATTGACCATATGTTTAGAAAAGCCAATAAATGTGTTAATTGGTTGGCTCAATAAGTGCACAAGAGTAGTAATGATTTTGTCACTCTTAGTTAGCCGGCTGTAAGCTGCAGGCAGATTATATATTGATAGAGGGGAAGAGATGCATCCTATCCTATGAACCACATGTAACTTTCTTTTCCTTAATACTCCCTCTAATCCTTAATATAAGACCCTTTTAACCGAATCACGCGGATTAAGAATGGGATTAAAACTAATTAACTACCTTGATTTCTCTAAAAATCTCAATATTTTTTCAAAACTACCCTTATTTAATCTCTCTCTCTTTCTTTTTGGATACATTAAATAGGGACATTTTTCTGAAAATATATAATAAATACTATCTCGTATATTGTAAAAGGTCTTATATTTATAATTAAAATAAAAGATCTTATATATAGGACCGAAGATAGTAATTATCTTTTTCCTAGGAACAAAAAGATGATCCCTTGTTTGCTTCAATGTGGCACGTCAAGAAATACCCTATAAATTGCGGTCCTTGTCATGATTAATAAATATAAATATTAATATTATGTGTCATTTCCTAGGCAACAAATACATAACAAGTCTCTTGGCAAAAAATAAAAAAAACATGAGTCTCACATTGCTTGGATTCTAACGCAATACATATCACAACAATATTTCACACACACAAACTATTTCCTATGTTTCAATAATTCATTCTGAATTCTTATCCCATTTTGTCAAAATCAAACAATTATTGTTACTTATTAAAAGTTCTATTTGACTATATATAATATATACATGTAATTTTATTTCTTTTAACGGATTGTAAAACACACACCTTTGAAGCACAGGGAGACTGATAGTTGCAGCCAACTTCTGATTAACCTACGTAAAATGTTCTTATGGCACTCTTTGCTTAATACTGTCTTTTAATTCCTAGTATGATTCTATTAGGTTTGACAAGGTAATGTAATTATTGTCGTTTACTTTTGGCACTCTTTAATCTTCCATATTATGACACCGTTTGGTGTTTTCTATCAAATTAATTTTAGATCCAACTTCTTTCCATCATTTTCTTGATTAAGATTCTCTCAAGGAATATAATATTCTTTCTGAACCACTTATGATGTGTTTGTTCATCATGCAATAGCCAATTAATAATGTTGCAATCTTAACTACCATACAATTTTTCCCCATTTCATATGTAAGGGCGGGTGAAATCGAGATCCTTTGTACTTCTTTACAACCCCCCCCCCCCCACCACCCCAAAAAAAGATTTAAATTTAATTTTTTATAAAAATATTAAAATGTAAAAAAAATAAATAAATAAATCTGGATTATCAAAAACTATTAAAAATAAAGAGAAAGTGGAAAGACATTCAATTGGGGTGGGTGGGATTGGAGCTGATCAACCTATTATGTATATGATAAAACTTAACATTGTCATTATTTTTCTTTGGTAAACTAATGCTTTCTTTGTTTTATTATAGTATTAATATCTATATCAATATTCAATATGCAACTATAGCAAATAAACTATTTAATATAAAATATGAAATTTATAGCAAATACTAATTTTCACAAGTTATGAACTATACATCTCATTCATAAAATTTCACGCAATGCACATGGGTCTACCTAATTAATTAGTTCAAAATAAAAGATAATTAGTAATAATAAATTATAGATAGAGATTCTCATCAACTATTATGAGGCTCATCTTAGGAGTTACCGAAAAAAAGGCCTGAACGCAAGTTTTTCCTCGTTATATAAACAATGACAATATGAAATTGTTTTAAAATTAAAAAAAAAGGTATTAGACCTGTACAATTTTTATGATAACATCCAATATTAATTAATGAAATTAACGAAAGATTCAATTTTACAAATTTATATAAATAATAATACTAGTAGTTGGCAGATGGCCCAATAATAAGTAAGGTAGCCATTGGTTTGGATACAATGTATGCTAATTAATATTATTTTTAAAGGTGCTTTTCCCAGTAGGTTACTTCAACTATATCCTTTTTTTTTTCTTAATAATTCAGTCATAATGCTTTATATCTATCTATCTACGCATCAATCCAATATTTATTTAAAGGGATATATATCACATCTGCCTTGTCCTTATCTTATGTAAAATTAAATATTTTTTTATATAGGGGATGGGCTATTATTGTTGTATATTTATTATATAGGAATCTTTTATTTTTAAACATTTTTCTTCGTTAGAATTGAATTGAGAGAAAACTTCCAGGGAGGAACCAGACCATACAATGCTCTCATTTTTTATATAATAAAACATACCCTAGTCCTTATAATTTTACTTAATTTTTAATTTAACTTTCATAGTTTAAAATTTTAAAACTAATTCTTCATAGTTTAAATAATTTTAATTTAGTCCATATTATTATAATATTCTTTAATATTTTGTCATATACATGAGTTAATCTTACTTTATTACTTTTATTTTTCATCTTTTATATCAGCGCAAATTATACCTATGTAGAAAAATAAAAAAAAAACATATGATTAATATATCAATATATATCATGAAAGCTATAGAAAGCTAATACTATTTATTAGGTATGAATTGCATGGTTCATCTTAGACTCTGTACAACACACAAAACCCACTTCTAGTTAATTACATGACAGAATATTGACACAATTTTAATAATGAAAAATAAATTAAAAAATTTCTAAGTTGTAAAGATCTTATTATAAATTTTTAAATTATGGAGGTCAATAGTTCATAAATGAAATAATGTAGATCAAAATATAAATATGCCCATAAAATGATTCAAATTTAGATGATCAATCTCCTTTCACCTAATCCCATTAATTAAATTTAAAGGGCTTGTGCACTATACTTGCTTCTCAATATCTCTTTATCCATTCTAGAGACAAAGTGGGCAGGGATCAAAACAAAGCAAAGAAAAATAATCTTTTATATTTTTCTTTAAGTATGGGGTAATAAATAAAAAGTAAAATTTTATTTCGGTCCTTTAAAAAAGATCCAAGTATTAATTGGTGTTCTCAGATTTTGTGTCACTTCAAAACTTAATAGTTTAATTTCATTTCAATCACATAGATCATACCATAGAGTAAAAGAGTTAAACTTTATAGCATTAAATTAATAAATAAATAAATTCAAATGAGTTAATTATTACTACTATATTTGGACTTGCAAATACTATCTAAATAAATAATCAAACTTGAGTCATGCTTCTGCAAACACAAAACTTTCAGCCTTAAAATTTTATGGCTGATTCCATTGCTATCACACAGAAATAACGCTTGAGAAAAATTTATAAAAAAATATTAAAGGGTTAATTGTCTTTTTAATGTACATAAAGATGAAAAGGAGGTCCTACCAGAAATGGATGAAGTGATGAAATGATCTAATTTAATGTAACTTCTTGCTGAACAACCAGACTACTTAGGCCCATTTGGATTTAAAAATGAGTTTTGGTAAAATTAATTTTATAACGTAGTTATGATAAAAATTGGTTTTGGATTAACGTGTTTATGTTTGGATGGTTTATTTGAAAATTAGTTTTAACAAAACTCATAATTTTTCTTCAAATTGAGCTTAAACTCTATCTCATGATTAATTTAATTTACTTGAACTAAAATTTAATTTGTATTTATTTAATTAAGAATATAATATATCTGGTATAATATTTTCTTACAAGTTATAGTCTATGGAGATGAAAGTTTTGAATAGGCATTTTGGTTAAATAGAAAAAATTTTACGAAAATTTTATTTTTTAAAATTTTTCATTTTTTCTCATTTTTATTGGTCTATTTTTATCTGACTTTAAAATAAATATAGATAAGAATAAAAAATTAAAACGGAAAAGCAGCTTCCCATTTGCTTCTGCTGAGACTACGTTTTGAGAGAAAACTCATTGTTCGACGGAAAAGCAAAAAATCAGCCAAACATCTACAAATTACTTCAGATTCCATTTTTACCCCAAAACATGATTTCAAAGGTGATCCCAAACGACCCCTTATTATTTTAAAGGATTGATTCCACTGAATTTAACAAATCACTATCAATTATTTAAAAAAATAAAATAATATTAATAATTATCATAATTTTGATTTCAAAGTTTGTGAATTCTGTCACTATCAAAAACTAATCTTTCCTTGTAAATTCAACCTATCTATATCTTCGGTTCATTGTTGAATTAGACAAATTATTTTAAGTGATTGAATCCTATGAGTGTTACAAATCACCGTCAATTTATTATTCTTATTATTATTATTATTATCATTATTATTTAAGAATTGTGTCTCTCTCAAAAACTAATCTCTAGCAAATTCAATCTTTCTAGAACCTTCATTCAATGTCAATCAATTGTTAAACTATTGGGTGAACCATCCGACATAAACTAATAAAATACTTTCTCCAGCCTAAATTAAAGTCCTATTATTTTGTTCCAAAACATAAGTCTCATTTAGTAGGGTAGTAAATATTATTTTTTCTATTTTGTTCTCATCTGCAATTAGATGTATGAGAGATAACAGATTTTAAATACAATACATTAAATAGGATACTATTAAGTAAAACTACCTTTTCTAGTTTTCGTGTAATTGATCAAACAGAACTTATATTTTGAATCAGAATAAGTACATTTCTCTAATTAGTAGAATTACTCTGTAGAGCAGTTAACATTTCTCCAATTTATACTTTTTTGTTCATTCATATGTTAAATTATTATTTTTATTGGTGTAATTTCACTCAATTTTTTAATAAAAATGCATATATTTTAAAATTTTATTGTTGATCCTATATAATTAGTACTTTTTTAAATAGCCCCTACAATTATTTGTACTTAGTATTTCATTAAACAGGGTGGACTTTATGCATCACATAAAGTTTGAAAATATGAGTTATATTGTTAAGCTTATAAAAGATACGATTTGTTATGACTTTAATATGAGTTATATTATGAAGTTGGTCTAGATGCGTAAGTCCAGTTTGTTAAAAAATATTTTTATATTGATTATAATCCTTATTATTTGGCGATTTTATAGACATAACCAATTATATGTTATCATGATATTATGAATATGTATGATTTTTTTTTTGCCAACTATGAATAAGTATGATTTAAGTAAAAAAAAAAAAGTTAACAATAGATAATAAATGAAATGACATGATAAGAAGAAATTGTTAAATTAGGGTTTTTGAAGTACTTTACAAGCCTTTTAGGTGAGGCATATTTTCTCTCTTTTGGCCTACTTTTTTTTCTTCTTATTTTATTTTACAAGTACTCTACAAATTTTTTAATTTCAAGGGATATCCAAATCTAAGGATTAAATTACAAGGTTTCATTAACTACAGATACTGAAAATATACTTTTTGTTATTTATTTATTGAATAAATTATCTTTTTGGAAGGATGAGATAATGGTGATACAAACTAAAAGGATGGGGAATGGAGGATGAGGTTCACCTAGTGACAAATTAGAGGCTTGGCCAAATAGAGACTATAAATAACTATTTTTTAATTCATTGTGTGTGAGTGTGTGGGTCCAAATAGGGATTAAATAATTATTTTTTACTGCATTGTGTGTGGGTGTGTCTCTTCAAACTTTATTTCAAACAAGTGTGAGTGGCACTACTATCACTCCCAAAAAAGGTTACCACATAACATACACATTGCAAAATAATAATAATGAATGACATGACTACTGCTTTGGAATATTCCCACATATTCTTCTTACTCTCACATGGAGTTTTATTTCTTGAATTAAAAAAAATAACAAAAGAAAAAATATGTAAAAAAATCTAGGCAAATTTTTACTTATGGATAAAAAGTTTAGTTAAAAAAAGTGCTAAATCACTTTGAAAGTAAAAATCTTACTGAATATTTAAATTTGGTTTTAATGTTTTTTTAAACTATTATGTATGCTCTCTAAAACTCTAAATTCGGAACAAATATTTGAAATATCCAAATAATCATGTTGTGATCTTGAGAGACATGGATTATAACTTATAAAAACATACTAGTGACAATTTTAAATCCCAATCTTTAAGATAATTGAGTGTCATTTTTACCAATTTTAAATCTTTAGACTCACATTGATTTTCCCAAAATTCGATTTATGAGAACTTGCAGTTATTAATGATTAAATGGCAAACAGATTTAAAGGCAATGCAGTGCAAATAACCAAAATGGAAGGCACCAGTTAACTCCCTCACATAGACACAGGTTGTGATACAAAGTATATATAGACACATAAAAGCTATACAATATATATATATATATATATTAATATATATAATGATCAAAATGAGAAGGATAGCATGCTACCTATACGATTGAATTGAGTGATAAAAGACTTAATATCCCCGAAATTGAATTGAGTGATAAAAGACTTAATATCTCCGAAATAAGATTTTGCAATTTGAGTAAGAATGGAAAAAATTACATTAAGAGAAATAATCCTATTTGAACCCTCAAATACTTAAATTTAATTCAGTTAGATAATTATATCAAAAAAATAGTAGCATCGTGTTCACTAAGTGTGGGGATTTATCTAAATCCATTACTTGCCTACGTACAGACAAAGGATCAATAAATAATAGGGACATTTGGGTTTTTACACCAAAAAATCAGGATACTTAATTTTTGGTACAATAGTTAAAAAAAAGAAAGAAAAAGTAAGGGATTCTTTGAGAATGTTTTCTATTTTATTATTTTTAAAATAATTTTATAAAATTATTTTCAACAACAAGTTTTACAAATAAGAAAATAAAAGAATCTGTTTGAATAATTGTTATTAAAATCATATTTAGTACGTGTTACATAAGTTATTTAAAATTTATATCTTTACCAGTAATGAGGTAGGTATTTTTCACATTTTCTTGTGTTCTTCAGAATAAAAACTATAAAACACATTAAAGATATTTTGAGTTTTCTATTTTTTTTATTTTTCTATTTTTCAGAACATTTTATAAAAAATAGATTTACCAAATAAATTTTTTTATTTTTAAAAATAAAAAAGCTATTTTTGAAATAGCTACAACACAGGCCTAAGTCTCAGTTGAAAATATTCAATTTTTAATTAGAAAAACTTGAGTATGAGGTAGTGGAAAGAATTCGAGTATTAGTGGGAAACTTTCAATTTTCATTTGCAAAAAATTCAGGCATGACTAGGTGAAAAATGAGATGCAGTACCAAAAAGCTGATGTCCTCTTTTTTTTTTTTTTACCAAAAACCAAATTTCCCTAAACAGAATGATTCATGAATTCTGTGTGCTTAGCATATTTAGCATGCCAGTTGTGTGTGTGTGTGTGTGTGTGAAGGAGAAGAGAATCAGAATATCCTTTTGAATTTCGTGACTTTACTTTCTGTAAATTTCATTAAATGCATTAACGTCATCATCTATCCCACTGCTTTCTAGGATTCCTGCTGCCATGGCAGAACTGAACAACTTAGAAGGCAACCATTTTATGCTGAGGCCCCTTTATTAATTATTATTTATTATTCAACTATTACATTTTTCGGTTCATTAAAATTTTTATTTTGGGAGTTGTTTATGATTCTTTGAAATTTCCTTTTCCCATAGTAGTGATGCAAGCTGTGCTCTTCACGACTAGTTAATGACTTGTTTTGCCATTTTCTTCTTCATGTTCATTAATTTTTTTTATGATTTAGTTTTTCAATATTTCAAATATAATTGACTCTTCTTTTAATTTGATTTACTCAATCTTTCAAATCCGGTTGATTTCTAGCCTATAATTATAATCAGATCTAAATTAAATTCAAATATTTAAAATTTCTCTTAATGCATTACATAGATTATGAAATAAATTACACTATTCACAGTTAATGAATATTGCAACTTCTTAGTTTGGATCAGATGTTATGGTGTAGATGATACGGAAAAAATCAAAATGAATGTTGGACATCTTTTTGACAAAAATTGAACTAAATTCAAATATGGTATTTATTATCAAAGTTTTTCAATAATTTTATTAACAAATAATTGAAAAAAACGATACATTTGTGGAAAAAACCAAAGAGTAATTAAGAAATACAAGGAAACAACATCTCACTATCTTTTCTTTTTGTGGCTTTCAATGCATGAAACTAAGAAAGCAACATTTTACCAAATGCTGCTTATTGGTTTCTTCAATGAAGGTTTTCCGCATAAAACTGTTCTCTCTTTTGTTTTTGGCTCTTGGTCGTCTTGCTTTAGACAAGCGGTGCCATACTGTCCACAAAATTTAAAAATAGAATAGAAAAATTATTATGATATCCAAAGATGTTAAGTGATCTTTTATTGCTTGTTATATTGTTGTAATTATTATTCATTAATTTTATAATTTTTCAATTGCAGCTTCATATTTATTTTTTTATTTTTATAATTTTTTGTTTTATCCTTTGATTTTCTCTTTTGTGTACTAAACAAGTCTAAACTTATTAAATGAAGTCCAAGTTCGTGTCTTGTAAATGAAAATAGTCCATGTTTGCAACCCAACTCAACTTAATTTGGATTAATTGATAGTACTGAATATTAAATTATTTATTATCAAAAAAAATGTTCAAAATAAAAGCACAAATTATAATCAAAACACCTCAAAAATTAAAATTTATCAAAAACCAGATCAATAACTTATGAAAAACATTAATAACCAATAAAATGATTAAAACTGGTAAACTTTTTTTAATATAATATCTTTTTGTACAAAATTAAAACATAGTACTATTTTGATAAAGTTAATTACAACGTATTTAACTCCAATTTAATTGTGATAAAATTGATAAACCTGAAACAAATGTCTTCACCGATTTAGTCACTCATCTAATTTAAAAAAATGATTAAAATTGAATTTACATTTGAAAGATGACATTAATTGATCCTTATGATAATAATCATGAGTCACTTTCTTTATTTGTCATTAATTTTGTCCCATCTTGGGTTACCCCATTCGCATTAATTTTTTAGTCAATGGGTTAAATCTTAAATGGGCTGTGGCCCAAGTTTACATAAACATGGGCCCCAGTGAAAAAACTATTATTGACCCTCCAAGACCTAAAATGACAATGTCAGTCATATTTTTTAAATCATGTGATTAGACATCGATTGGATATTAATTTACTGGTTAAGACACCTGGTAAAGTCTTTTTCGTATTAGGTACGTGTTATTATAATCTTTAACTCATTACCAATGGATTGAGTTATAAAGGAATAGTATCCTTAGATAAAGTATTGGGTTTAAGTCTTGGAAATAAAAAAAAAATTATATTGGAAAAGTTAATCCTATTGTTAGTAATAGATATTAAATAATTATACAAAAAATAATTAACCAATTTATTAATTTCCATTAATTATTGATCAATGTAAATATGTACTCCCCTTTATAACTAGTTGATTAAAGAATTATTTAATTTGGACAATTATTACATAAAAATTAATAAATATATTAAATCAATTTTGTAATTTATAAGACCATATTAAATAAAATTTCAAAGGTTTGAGAAATACATATTTTAATTAGTTGTATTTTTTTTATGTTCAATTAGTTGTAGTTTGCTGGGAAAAAAAGTTGTAGTTTTAATGGAATATTGCCATTATTTTCACAGTCAGTTCTCAAAAGGATGACCGTGCAACTAAATCATTTTGAATCTTTAAAATAAATAAAACTATTTTTTCCATTCAAAAATAAATAAAAAAGAGTAATTTATCCAATCTTTAAATATAAAATAAAATATCCAAAAAATTCAAAATTAATTGTAATATATGTTTTAGATAATAAAATAATTTTTCCTTTCAGTTCATAATCAAATATTTTTCATAAATAAATGTTTAAGTTTTAAATAAATTAAAATTTTGGAATGATAGTTTACCCAACATAGTAACGTGATTTTTTGGAAAAAAAAATAATAACTTGATTTGTCTATAATTTCTCAGATTTAATTTTTTCTAAACCCCGAATCACTTTATCTAAAATTCAAAGGCATTGGTCTAGTAGTTACTTTAACGAGATATTTTGAGAATTTTTCTAAACCCCAAATCACTTTGAGAGAAAAAATAAAAAGTGCTCTCTGTCTCGATAATCTTTAAATTTTAGGGTTAGCACCTCACAAAATTTGTTTTCCAAATTATACAAGGAGATCATAATTTGTAAACCAAAAAAAAAAACTATTATTAATTTATATTTAGAGGGAGTTGAATTATTCAAAAGCTACGAATAGTGTTTATTGAGCTCTGAATAATTTTTTTAATTTTTTAATCTTTCATCGTATATTTCATCAAGTGAAGTTTTTCCTATTCTTTTATATTTTTTTATTTTGTGGTCTAGGGGTATTCTCTACTGACAATAAAAGTTAATCTTTTTTATTTTTTAATTTCTAAACCAATAAAAGATTGTCATTTTTCAATAAGGTTTGTTTTATAAAAAAATAAAAATTCCTACCATTCACATTAATTTGAGTTTTTTTTTTAATTATTGTTTATACATAAAAAAGAGCTGAATCTTAAAATAGTGACTGCAATTTTCAAAAGAATTTTCTAAATGCAAGAGAGAAAATGTCTAAATGCGTGAAATTGTTCAAGTGATTTGAGTTTGTATTTTTGGCTATCAAAGTATCAAATGGCGAATCAATTATGCTGTGTTTGGTATGATGGAATCTTAAATATGGAAATGGATTTAGAAAAGGAATTCTGATACATTGATATTTGGTATGACTGAAACAAAGTTACCAAGAATCATGATTATGGGAAAATTGATGGAATGGGCTTCCATCAAAACAATGATGGAATTGGGTTAATTTCCATGGAATTTATTTTTGGGACCTCTCTACCCTCAACTCCACCCACCTTCCTATTGCCCCTCCACCTCCTCCTCACAACTTCACCGTGCCGTCATCTCCTCCACCTCTTCCATGGCTGGCAACAGTGACGACCCCACCCATTACCGGCAATGATTTGCCTTACCATCTACTTCTTTGCCTTCTGCTTCTTTCCTCCAATAACAATGATAGTGATGAGAGTGTGGAGGAGCAAGGTGAGATCGTTCAAGATGATGATACCACATCTTTCTTAGCTACCAATGGCGATGGTCTAGCTTCAAGCTTGTATCGATTATGGCAATGGCTAGAGGTGCTTGGCCACCGAGGGTTCTGTCTTGTAAAGATGGGTTGCGAAATCAATGGTTATAAGGTTTGCTAGGGTTCATAGCCAGCAGCAAGAAGTGAAAGTGGGATTTACCTCTAACACCATTGTCGTAGATTTGGAAGAGTGAACAGTCTTAGATGTGCTTATGCTTGTTTTGATTTTGTTCTGAGTCTATGGTTTGTGAAATTGATGGTTGACGATGGTAATAATGTTTGAAGTTGAGTGAACAATTTTGTTTGGAGTCCGCATCCTTGATGTGCTTGACTCAATGGATTTCCTACTTCAATGTAGTCTATACATGTTGATCAATGTCATGGTAGATTTGTGTCACCGGTGGGTGGTGGGGCAGGGTGGTTGCCGGTGGGTTTCAGATTGATGTCGATGGGAATTTTTTTAAATGAGGGTATTTTGGTCTTTTTATATTATAATACACATATTGAAATTAAAAATAATTTAATAATTTCATGTTATACCAAATATAGTTTTAAAACTCAATTATATCTTCATTCCTATTCTGATTCTTATTCCCATTGCTATTCCAATTCCATCAAAATAAATTCCATGATACTAAACATAGCATTACTGATTTTTTGGGAGTATATGTGGAATGATAATGATGGGGGTGAAAGAAGTTGTTTAAACATTAAAATAAAATAAATAAATAAAAGAAATGGTTAATTAATTACGTCGTCAAGGTATCAAATTTCAAACCTGACTGTAATTTTGATGCAGACATTATTGTCAACTCTGATGTGCAACAACTTATTGTAATTCACACGCAAACGCGTTTATGGGCCCATCTTTTTTACTCTTCTTCTTTTTTTTTTTTGGTTCCCTTCTTCTTCTTCAAGTTTTTTGACTTCTCCTGAGGGACTTATGGTAGAAATTTAGTTTAAACTTACATGAAATTACGGTTCAGAACATCACATGTTAAAGGTAGGAATTTTTTTCTTTAAAATGTAAAGTCGCAAAAATATAAAATATAAAATTTATATTCTCTCTTGTCCCTAATATAAGTTATTTTTAACTAACTTATTAAAATTAAAAAAAATTTGTTATATCATTAAAATTATCCTAAAATTAATATATTTTTCATTTTTATCCTCTAATAAATACTACAAATTCAAATAATTCATTTTCTCTTTCATAATTAAATAAGGACATTTTAAAAATAAAGTAATTAATATTTTAAAAATCTATAAAAAGTGACTTACATTTAGAACTACAAAAAACTTTTAGAATGTAACTAATAAAAAAAATCAGAAAAAGTAATTTACAAGAATAGTATGACTTTTTTTTTAAATTCACTACATTAATACATGTAATATATCTATTCAATATAAAATTTATAATAAACTATATTATTCACAAATTATAAATAATGTAACTCATTTTTTAGATTTTATGCAAGAAAAAATAAATATGGTTAAATCCAAAAAAAAAAGTGACGCATCAACATCCATAGTTTTTTTTTTTAAACTAGAGCAGGTCTCATCATTCAAATAATGCTTATAAATATATTTATATATTAGTTATCAATGAGATCTTTCCCCTGCTAGTGAGATTCAAACTCACTAACTTATAGGAGTCGTTTGGTTGTTTTAAAAACACTTATGCTTGACAATTGTTATAATTTATTATCCTTAAATCCTTAATATTTTTAAAGTTTAAGATTGCTTTTTTTTTTTGTGTAGATATTTTCTTCGTTTTAAATAATTGAATTAAATGAAGTCTTACAGTTAAATGTTATCCACACAAAAAATATATTAATTTTGGATAAAGAAGGACTTGTTCTGTAGGTCAGTTTGGATCAGCTAGCATAACTTGACTAAGAATCTCCTCTAAATATTCTTTGGATGAACTATTTCTTACAGGTAACTTGCCCTGCTAACACTAGTCTTATATTTAGACCAATAAACCGTAATCCTTCAATCCCATATGTTAGTTATATTTTAGAAAAAATTCATGATTATACATATGTAAGTTATTTTACATAGTTTAATAGAGTATTTAATGTTTTATTTCAGATTTATTTTTTTATTACATTCTAATAAATGATATTTACTGTTAGTGATGTTTGCTATTAATGATAAAAATAAAAAATATTTCAAATTTAAAATAACATTATTGATTTAATTAATTTATCTTGATTTTGGTGAGTTAATTAGAAATGAATTATATATACTTGATTTTGGTGAGTTAATTAGAAATAAATTATATATAGAACCAGAGAGTAAGATTTAGCTTAAATATTTTCAACAAATCTCAAGGATTAATACTTTCATTTTTATTAATGAGCAGTTTATTTTTCTTATTTCATACTAATAATCTACTGATAAACCAATCAAATTACAGTTTTTTCTCAAATTATACCGGTTGAGCTAGCATTTTGACCCGACCTGTAAATAGTGACAATCTAAAATATTTGGACCTGGACTGTCAACATGCCACTCTATATGTGGGACCCACTCATCTTGTGTAGCATCTACTTTTCACAGCAGAGAGATTCCTCGCAAAATATTTGGTAATGTTATTTAAAAATCTAAAAAATATGAAGTGACTATAATAAAATTTTTAAACACATAATTTAAAGAAAAATACCATTAAACACATGATTTAAAGAAAAATACCATATTTATGCAGTTAAAAATATTACTTCAATAGATGATGAAAAAATAAGAACCAATTATTTCATCTTGTATTTAGTACCATATTAATAAATAATATGTAAATATCATAATTGATTTAATTTTATATAATATGTTATTCTTTTATTGACAAAATTGGGGAGCAAAATTGCACACGTGTCAGTTAACTCGCCCGCAATAATGAAAAGCCATTGAAAAAAGAGAGATGTCAAATCACCATTGGATAAGGTGTCACTACCTTTCACTATTTTAATTTATTTTATTTTTATTTTGCTGAGTCCCACTTTATGGAGAGTGGATCAGGTACATTCCTCTGCATTTGTGCCAGATCCCATGAACTCTAACTTCATTATTTAATGCAATCGAAAAATGCGATTTCCATCGAACGGTCAATACGATAGATTCCCCACTACTTTTACCGTGGGGATGCGCACAGCCTGTCCTATTACTTTTTGGTGTGAGAGTAATGAGTATTGACTATTTAATTGATGAGTACTCTTTCGTTTTCGTGTGGACTAGGCAATCTCCCTCTAATTCAAATCTACCTCTTCCAAGCAATCTTTTTTTCTCATCACAAACAAAATCAAAAGCTATTCATAATACTCTCTCCGGTTCTATATATAGGACCTTTTATCTTGATCCTAAGTATAAAATTCTTTACAATATATGAGGTGGTATTTATTATGTATTTCCAAAAAAATGTTCCTATTTAATATATTCAAAGAGAAAAAGAGAGAGATTAAATAAAGGTAGTTTTGGAAAAATATTAAAATTTTCGGAGAAATCGAGATAATTAATTAGTTTTAACTCCATTTCTTAATTCACATGATTCAGTTAAAATGATCTTATATATAGAACCAGAGGGTAATTTTTTTATTAACTAGTATAACAGACTAAAAATTTGATTCTCAAACACGCTCTTCACAGGCTCTTGCTTTTTTTTCCATCAGATTTTTCTTTTTTGTAATTACATTTAATTTGTTTTAAATATCAAATTCCTACTTTACATTCAATTAATGTCATATTTCAATTAATATCATTAACTTATACAAAATTTATCTTTCATTGATTGAGGCTATTATTATTATTTACATTAAATTATTTAATTTTTAAGAATCAATGCACATATATACAATCAATATCAACATGTATAATAATATATATATAACAAGAAATACTGATAATATGATTATTTTTTAAATTTCATACAATGTATAATGCATAAATTTTTTTTTTTGTAATAACTGTCCTATATCCAGTGATTACTTTGGGTTCCAATTAATTTGAATTGAGTTACGATTGATAAGTTCTCCTAAAATCAATTTTTATGTTTATATGATCTCAAATATGAGATACTATGATTAAGTGACTCTAATCTTTTAACTACGAACCAACAATTGTTATTTATGAAAAAGTATTTATAGTTATATTAAATATCAATTAATTTAAATAAGTCCAATAGGTTGTAATATATATTATTTTTTAGTAAATTACACCATTAAATCAGAATAAAGTTGATTCTTGGCAAAAAAAAAAATCATACTATTTATTATTCATTGATTCATTTTCAAATTCTTTTAGCTGCATGATACCCCACCTAATTTTTAAAATACCAAGTGATAAAAATTTTAATTTTTTTTTATAAGTAGTAATTAATTTTGTTTATTACATTTTTTAAGATAGTAATATTTTGGAACAACAAATTAAAACATTTAAATATTTCAAATTATTTCGTAAAATGCAATACTTCCTTAATATTAATAAAAAATAAATAATAATGAACTCGTACATTATGATTAACCAGACATGAAATGTCTTCTGCGTCTCAAAAAATAATCCTGAGTATGTAAACAAACATAAATCATTTTTTTCAAAATAAATATTTAAATTTAATTTAAATATATAAATAACTGTCAGAGCAATAAGATAGAGAGAGGAGAGCGTGGGACCCACAACCTTTCCTGTATTAGTTCTGACAGCTCTTTGATTGGTCCCACCCACTTTGTAAATAATAAATTATTTTTATTTCTTATGTAAATAATGTAATGGATTACGCCTGGCCCACATCAATCATTGTGAATATCTTATCTATATATGTCCGTATATTTTAGTTTACACAACAAGCTTCTATTATTTCTGGCAAAAAAAAAACTTATATTATTTATTTATATATATAAAATAAATAATTTGAAAAAAAATTTGGAAGAAAGCAGAAATAAATAATTTGGAAAAAATTCATATCAATATTAAAAATTCATATTACTCACATTTCAAATTTCATATTAAATATAAAAAATAAACTTTGAATTAATCAAAATTATATATATCAATATCTAATAAATCTGTAATAATTGTATTATTAAAAATTATGAATAATATACAATTTGTTTAAGAAAAATTCTATGAGGTTGGATCTAGTCAAATATAATTAAATATAAATGAACTAAATTCAATCAAAAGTTATAAAACTGAATGTAAAAGTAAGTGATTTAATTTAAAAGAATATTTCATCCAGAGTTTGTCATTTTGTAAAAGCAACTGATTTAATTAGAAAAAACGCATACTCGCAAGGTATTATAGACTTAGTTTGAAATTGTTGGCACAAACTCCAAGATAATTAAGGACCGTAACAAATTTTAAAATGACAACAAAGTATACCTAACAAGTCTAAATAATCATGAATAGAGTACTTATTATATGTTCCAATTGAACATATTTTAACATGTCCTTATTTTGTGACGCTAATAGATAGTGGTGAGCAGTTCAAATCTGTCCAAAAAAAAATAAAAATCATGTTATGTTACATCCTGTTTATGAAATAATAAATTTATAAGAAGTAAAAGAATTTAAGAGATTCATTATTATAAAAAATTATCAGCAAATAAATTTCTCATGAAGACAAAATAGGAAGTAATAAAAGACTGGGTAGTTTAGTAATGACTGGCTGGGAAGACTTTGTCACTCTTATTATTCTTTCTAACTTAATCTAAATTATTCTAATATGCCTACCAAATATCAATATCACGTGGTTCGATAAAAGAAGAACAAAGAAAAACAAGGTATTACTATTAGGCATATGACCTATTATCATTGAATTCATTCCAAGCCTAGTAAATTTAGATCTATCCTGTTGGGAAAAAAAAAATTAGACCTATCCTCATTTTATGAAAAATGCTTTACTCACACAAAATATTTTTACTTTTAGATGGATATCACCCTCCTAAAAAATAATAGGGTAATTACTATATCTATTATTATAAAATTATAACACAGATTACATCTTTTTCTAAAAATATATAAAAAAAAAAGAAAATAAAAGAACATCCAAATTTGGTGCACAATGGGTTGTTGAGCAAAGATGGTCAAAATTACACTTCACTGTTTTCAACCATCGGAGGCAGGCGCCATCTTCATTAATTTAAAAATATAAAAATGGATAAGTTACATTTATCGATGGATAAATTATTTATTTAAATTTTTCTTTTAAAATGAAGTTCACTTCACACAGTGAGTTTTTCTTTCTTTCTTTCTTTTTTTTAACTGAGGCGTGAATTTCATGAAGTCCCACGTGGTTTTTAACTGACTGGGGTTAAAAAAAGATGTAAAATTTACTGGTACTCTGCCAATTCTGATACAGGTAAAAGTAAAATATATTCCCTCCACGTTAATTTATAAAAAAAAATTTATGATTTTAAATATAAAAAAATTAATGATGTATTAACTTTTTTTTAAATTATCTTTCATTAATTATCCGAGAGAGTATAAATTTATTCGTGATTTAAATTAATATTAAATTAAGTAAAATAATTTAAAAAACTTAAAAAATAAAATAATTATTTTTTTAAATATTTATAAATTAAAATTTTTTTTATAAATAAAATTATAGGAAGTATATAATAGGCATATTCCCCCACTCCTCTTTTTTTCAGGCTTTGGTAAGATAAAGGTTGATTGGAGATTTTCACTTTTTCACTTTTCTTTTCACTTTTTGCAGCACTTTTAAAGTTTTCATTTTTCAAAAATATGTAATGAGAATGGCATTTTTTTTCATTTATGGTACCTTTTTTTTTCTTGGGTTTTGCCTCATCCTCACGGTGTCCTAGATGCCACGGGAGTTCCCTCCTGCCGGCGTCCCCACTGCCCCTTTTTTAATTCCCCCCTTTATAAAAGAATTCAAAATGATAATTATCAATTTATTCTCAAATTAGAAAATCATAAGAATCAAAATTAAAAATTAAATAACTTTTAAATTTTGAATTATGTGTATATAAATTTTTACTTTTTAAAACTATGATATATCAGTGGTAATATATTTTAGTTTATTGCATAAATTAGAGTGATTAGTCGCACAATTCATGCTTTATAAATAATACATCTTCTATACATTTTATATTTATAATGATGATGACATATTGAATATGTTGATTTTCTAATGAAAGTGAAAAGATGCAAAATTTGGAAAAATTAAACGGGACCATTTATAGAAACTCTAAAGTTGAATGGTAGTGTTCAAAATTCGTGAATAGTCTTATCTTATATAAAAAATAAATTCGTGAATACGCGATCTCCTAACCAATTATAATTTGACTAGAGGGAATCATATGTATTTACACAAAATTCAAAATAATTCACACTATTTATTTATGCCTTATACAATAATGAACTCCAACACCTATTATATTTTATACTAACTCACTTGTAACCAATTCATATAAACAAAAAAATTAAAATTTGTTAATATTTTTAAATTTTTCAAAAATTATCATACATTTTATAAAATTACTTTTATTAGAACTCATTAAATTTTAATGTCATCTTAATTACTCTCTCTTAATCACTTTCTATCTAATTATTTTGATTATTTCTCTAAAAAACCTATATTAAAGACCAATTACTTCTAAAATATATGGGACGAGAGGAAAAATTGATTTTGATGATTATTAATTATGAGAATTTAACTTAAGATTAAAAAGTTGAAGGGTGTATTTGGATTAGATTATGTATAAGTGATTACAAGGATAAGTGATTATGTCAAAAGTGAATTATATTTGGATATTTTTAACCCATAAGTAATTTTGAGAAAAGAAATGTATTTGGATATTGGAGTTTAAGTGATTATTGAGTAGATAATGAGAAGAAAAAGTAAAATAAGTGATTATGAGAGAATAAGTGATTATCATAAGCTGAAAAAATTAGCTTATAAAAATAATCACTTAAATGACCATAAATAATTATTTTGATCCAAAAAATCTTTAACTACTATAAAATAATCACTTATTTTTCCTCATAAGTAATTAAATTTTCTATCCAAACATACTATAAAAATATTTATAAACGATTATAGTTAATTAAAAATTTGTCTATTACTCCCAGCACCGTCTCAAGAAACCAACGTCCGACCTAATTGACATATCCTATCAAATCAAATAAATAAATAGATTACGCAAACCGGTGAACTAATAAATATAAAAAATTTTATTTGGAAAAGCAAATTGAAATTTTAGTGAAACTGACGTTTGGGCCGGGGAATCGAAGAAAAAAGTTTTTGACCTTTTGTTTTGTTGTTCAGGGATTTTTTAAAACATTACAATTATTTTTTTTACTCTAAACATTAAAACTATCACTGAAAAAGATTTTTCAGAATTTGTACAAAGTTTTTTTTTGTGTTTTTCCTTTCTACAATGTATTTTATTACATTGATCATATAGTTGCTTCTTACAAGGTCTCCGTACATCCTTTAAATATGTAACAGCACAAAAAAAATAACAAAAATAAAATAAAAAAGAGAGAGATTTATCCCAATTTCTCTCCTTATATTTTTTTTAGTTAAGGACTAGGGAGAAAAAGAAAAAAGTACGAAGTCCAAAATTTTAGTTCGAAGGTTTCTCTCCGAGGAGAGAGGCTAATCCTGTGACGACTATGGCTCCTTTCTCAATACTCTTCGGTTTGATCGCCGGCAGCTGCCACGACGGCGCCGCCGTAACAACCACCACCGGCTTGGTGGTCTCGTCTCCAGGATCAGCCTCCGGCTCCGGATCCGACAGAGAGCTTTTCTCGCCGAAAATAAGTTCTAACTCGCCACAATCGTCCTCCGTCGTCGCAGAGTGATCGTCGTCGTCGCCGTTCACGTCCCCCTTCATCGAGGTCTGGGACTCCGAAACGAGGTCGGGTAGGACGGTAGAGGACGATGGGGGTTGCCTAGTCCTAGTATATGAGGAAGAGAGCCACTTGGCTTGCATATACTCCGCCTTCCTCCACGGCGGAACGTGCATCCCTTTCTTCTTCAAACTCTGCCTCGCCGCCTCCGAAAGGATCGATAAGAGTTGGTTGAGACGATCCGATTTTCCGACGAAAATGTGAGGAAGTATTTGGAGGATGCCCTTGTAGGTCCCAGTCGATCGAGCGATCTCGAACTGTGATCGGAAATCTATGTCGATGATCAATCTCTCTGAGTCTACGATCACATCGATGAATTCATAATCACCTGAAAATCAAACGACGAGGAAATTTTTTGTTTCTTTAATTTCTTTTTCAATTGAATTGAAATTTCTGGAAAATGTCAGAAAATTTGAGGAAGAAAAGGGTACCAGCTGGGCAAGATGGGGTTTTGTCCCATTTGGATTTACAGATGGAAGAATCGTAGCCAAGCAAAGAAAGGCCATCTGTAACGATCTTTATCAAATCGTCTTTTGGATTATGGACCTTGTTGTTCTCAACGATCTTCGCAGTGTCAGCCAACAGGTTCCTCTCAGCAACACTAGCGCATAAAACCAGACTCTGAAAAAAAGAAAAATAGAAAATTAATTTTAGCTTCACTAATTTTGCTTTGTTTGATTTCTGAGAAAATGAAAGAAATCTCGAGTCAAGAAAATTTCGGTACTAACTAGGCTTAAGATTTTGCAATTTCATCTCAAAACCAAGGGGAAACGCAAAGTGAGTTAGTGACATTTACCTTCAGTACGTCAGCGGCATCACTGAATGATCCACCGGTGTTTGATTCAACGAAAGTACCGAACAAGTCGAATTCCTCGTCGGAACTATCATTACTGTTCCCGTTGAAACAATTGCAGCGATTCCGACCGCATTTCGGCGCCGGTGGCTGTTTCTCGTTACTTTCCTCCATAAAATTCTGCACCATTTTCGCCAAGCAAACTGAGCTGGGCTCGAACTCCGAGCCTCCTCCTCCATCTTTCTGATTCTGAGTTTCACCGCCGACGGATTTCTCCGCAGAAGAGGTTTTCAATATGCTCGGAGACTGGCGATCAAACACGAACAGTCTCCTGAGCCGCGATTTCAACACTGGCTTCGCCGCATCGTTTCGGACAGCTGCATCCTTCAATTTCTGGGAATCGACAGGAATATCAATGGGCTGTATTTTCATCGGAGGCATGGCTGAGAAAATCTTGAAGAAGATGATTTGAAAAACCTGGTTCCTTTCTATTTCTCTCTTTCACAACCTCGTAATTACACTAAACTGTACCACTCTGCGTCAGCTCTGGTCCATTTTCAGAGCTCAATGAACTCAACTCGCTCAAAAACAAAGTCAGGTATCTAAAACGACAAAGTCAGACATAGATTCTGAAAATGTACATCGGGATTGAAACAGTCCTCTCTCTCTCTCTTTCCAAAGAAGATGAACAAGAAGAAGCTGAAACACTAAGCGAATCCAACCAGTAACCCAGTCAACAAACGTTCATCATCTACTACGCTGGTCAGCTAAAAAGACAACCACTCATAGAATCGGCTAGCCTTTCACCGATCAACAAAACAAAAAAAGCAAAAATCTACCAAAACTTATATGTACGAACCGACGCGACACCGAGAGACCGATACTTTTCTCAAGACACACAGAAGAAGCGTCGAATCACTTCTAGAAAAGGCGAGAGGAGGAGGAGATCGCTATTTTGAGGCCTGGGTTTTCGTGAAAAGCGTGACGGCGATGATTAGAGAGACGAGCATTGTTCATCGACAACGAAGAGAGATTCGTCGGAATATTCATTTCTCCGGCGAGCTCAGGATCGCCGGCGACGGACGCGGTGGAGGAAGGAAATGGGTGAAAGGCAACCAAGAAAGCTTCTGAGGTACCCCTCAGGTTTTTTTGTGTGCAGCGATTAGGATTAGGTGATGGCTTGCGTGGGTGGGCTTGCGCTTTTATAGTGCGAGGAGCCAAATGCTGACTCGGACGGACACTGCCACGTGATTTTCTACGTGGCATTGATCATTTGGGGAACGCAAATAGCTAGCGTGACCGCGAATGCACCCAAGCAAACACGCTAGCGTTTAGATCTGTGACGCGTGTCGAAACCCATGATCGTACGGTAAAAATAGATTGTTGTCGATTAAATGACCATAGAGTCCTTGGCACTCGTTTGGAATAACGGGTAGATGCCCCTCGTTTTCCGGGTTATCGAAAACTGCCCGCACTGCATAGTGATTGTGTGAGTGTGTTTATGTGTGCATTGCATGCGTAGGTGTTTTTCCACACTAAAATAATATAATGTAATTGATTCTTAGTTTTAGTTAACTCTTGTAATAATTTAAAAATAATGATAATAATAATTTTTTTTGCCAGATATGATAATAATAATTTTAAGTCAACAATAGTAGTGTAAACAACGTGAATTTGCTAAATACTAGCAATTTTCCACTTTGTTTTAAGTGTTTTATAAGGCATCAATGTTTATAAATTCTCAATGATTTAAGTCATAGTAAAGTCTTAAATCTCATTAAGTTAAATATTGTTCAAATTAAAGCAATGCAACTTTTCTTTCCTTTTATTTTTTTATACAATAATTTATTATTCATAACTTATTTGGATTTCATTTATCTGATTCTCAATTTATTTTTATTTGTCGTTTAGCAATCACTCATTTGGATTTCTTTTCTTTGCATCTCAATTTTTTTAGGTTGTTTAGCAATTAACTCATTTGGATTTCTTTTCTTTGTATCTCAATTTTTTTTTATTTGTCATTTAGCAATAACTTATTTGGGTTTCTTTTCTTTGCATCTTAATTTATTTTTATTTATCAATCAGCAATAACTCATTCGAATTTCATTTTTTCTCAATCTCAATTTATTTTTATTTGTAGTCTAGGGTTAACTCATTTAGATTTTTTAACTTGTCAATTTATTTTTAAATGTCGTTTATCAATAATTTATTTGGATTTTCTTTCAATTTTAATTTACTTTTATTTATTCCTTAACAAGTCAACGAGACTTCGAATTTCATTCATTAATAAGTTACTTACAACTTTATTATATGTCATTATCGTAACTAATGAAGTGTGGCTCAATAATATGATTTAGAGTCCCTGGATTCTTTTTTTTTTTTTCTGTTTTGGCAAAATTAGAAGGGAAGGTACCCCTAATCTTATTGGATATGTTGTTATTGATATGTTAGGGACATCCAAAGAGGTTTAACGTAGAGGATTACTACAATGGCCTAAACTACAAGAGGATTACTACATTGTGTTGCAATTTTAATTTCACTTTTTCTTTAATTTATTTGCTTTCAATTTGGTATTTCAGATTAAATTAATTTTTCTTTTAATTTCATTTTGTTCCAATAAAATCTCTTAAACTTTACTTTACATTTCAATTTTATTTCTTAATGGTTTTTCTCAATTTTAACCATTAACTAACTCTCAAGAACTATTGGCATGTTTTTACCTCTAGCACTATTCATTAAAATATTAGAATAGTAAGCAAAAAAATCTACATCGTACATGACATATTAAAATGAAATTATCAATTAAATCAACGTACGTTAGACAAAAGTAAATTAAGAAAACGATAAAACTTAAGGTAAAGTTAAGGGATGAATTTGGAACCAAACAAAACTAAGAGATGGATATTTAATCCATTGCAAAATTAAAATATTAAATGGAAACTGAATAAAATTAAGAGTGGAAACCGGACCTTAAAGGAATATTGTTGGACCCAATTAGGATAAAATAATATAAAACAAAAAAAGCATGAGGCAATCTTAAAAATATGTGTAAAAAAAGAATTAAAATTATATTTTAACTATTAATTAAAGAGAAATTTACACTAATCGTCCATGGATTGTATTGAAAGGATACCAAACTTTCCTTCACAAACCATAATGGTTTGACAAAATGTATTTTAGTAAAAAATTAAAATTAAAATAAATGACAAAAATTTTTTATTTCAAGATAGGTTCGTATGCATTTAAAAATTAAGATGATGTCAGTGCAATTTCAGTAAAATTAAAAATATTATAATTTATTTTTAACAAAATTAAAAATTTCATTTTAATAAAAATTATTTCTTTATTAGCTTCTGAAACAATTATTTCATGAAAGTACATGATCCCATTTCCACGAACTAATTGTCTATCTCATCTGGTGAAAATGAGATTTTAACTATGAGAGATTTTTTTGTTAAAAAAAACATTTGGTTATCTCTTTAGTCTTGACTATTTTTGGATCATAAAATAATTATTCTAATGTTGAGTTTATAAAAAAATGACTTTTTTACCAATTAAAAAAAACGAAATACCATTTGTAAAAAACACGACATTTAAGGAAATATCATTTTGGGTTATCAAAATAAAAAAGAAATGTCATTAGGAAAACATACAGTATTTAAGAATGAACTTTTTATGTTACAATTCTTGATTATTTTTTCTTATTTTTATAATTACTGAAGTTTTAATAATAAGCCCTTTCTTATTAAAGTGTCCAAGGGTACTCTATATCAAATCACTCAAGATTATAAAATAAATAAATAAATAAATATTGTGGTTTTATTTCTTTTTTAAATCATAAATATTGTGGTTTTATCTTAATTTTCAGTAATGACTAAAGAAATAAATATCCTATGCATGGTCAAGGGTTAAGTTCATATGTTTGTAATGGTTAACACAAACATGCATGTTACATGTGGTTAAGTACATTGTCACAAGTTTGAATCATACTCTATTATTTTATATCTTTCAAAAATAAATTCTAATTTTATTAATTTTAATATTAATAAAAAATTATTTCATTTTTAATCTAGCTAGAAAAAGTAAGAACCGTCATACTACAAATTTTGACTTGCCATGAACCTTAATTTATCGCACACATACAAGAAATCTTTAGTTCATTCTATATATTATACTTATCCTTGTAATTCCACTTATTAACCATATAAAAAGATAAAATTTTTAGTTGATAAATACATAATATTATGGCATGATTAAAAAAACTAATTATATTGTGTGTATGTTGGGGGCAGTTTTATCATTCTAATTGACAGATATTTTTGGTTTAGTAAATTTAAATACTTAATTTTCATTTTCAGACAAATTTTTCAGAGTGGTAGAAAAAAGAATATTTTTTCGGAATAAATTACATTTTGAAACAAAATATTTAAGTCACTTGACTCCTTTTTCTTTTTTTGTCATAGCTATTTACTATCCACTACTAGTGGGTTAAATTTGAATATTGTTTGGAGTAGTTTAAAATGTAGACAAATATTCAAGAGTTAAAGTATAATTACAAAAATTTTAAACATAGTATTAATTTTTTTAGGTGAAAAAAAGTACTTCTTTTTTAAAAGAATTATGAAAAAATTAAGTGACTAAAAAATACAAATTTTATTTTAGTATTATTTATCGTGTTAAAATTATTTTATATTTTTTAAATTTAAATTTTTATATTTATATTTTCAACTAATATTTATAACACGTTATCATATCATGTAAATAAAAAAAATATAAAAATATTTTGGTCTAAATTGATATAATTATAGCATTTTTCTTTTGTGATCTATACGACAATCACTCTGCAATTTTCAATTATTCGTTTTGTGATTTATGTCAGTTTCGTAAATAATTACTTTAATCCTAGAATAATTAATGGAGACAAAAACCTAGTTAAATACAAGTGAAATTAAACCAATCCAAAAGTAGATCAATAGATTCTTCCACCTAAAATACGCGCTTTAATTACTTTTCATTAATTTTTTTGTATGTAAATTAAGTGCAAAGAGTATATACTTAAACATCATTCCAAGTTTAAGTATTTTTTTTTCAACTTAATGAAGCTGACAAAGAATAAAAAATCTTGAGCATACATCCCATTTAACATTTTCATATCTAATCTAATTTTGTCAAAAAGATTTTAACTATTTGTTTCAAGGCTAGCCATTAAATAAAAAAATATTAAAATTTCTAAGTTCGCTTCTAATTTATTTTTCTACATTCTCTTCATTTTTTTCAATTGAACCAAACAATGAAATGTTTTGAAACATGAGTCAAATTACATGGCTACTAATATAATATAAAATCAAAATTAATGTTCTAAAAAAAATTACACCAAATAATAATCCGCAATCCATAAAACTTATTTAGGGGATAAAAAGATAGAAAGTCAAAGAAAAATGTTACATCACCATGATTGGCTATTTATCTTTCAAGGCTTTATTCATAATTACAATTGAATAATTCAAATAACATAATCTAAATGGTTGACATTAACGGTGATTGATGGTCTAGTCAATGATTACAATGAAATTAACAAAGAAATTACTAAAATTTTGTGATCAAAGTAACCATTATGTATTAAAAAAAATTCAATATGCAATAATATATTTGGGTGATTTTTTTTTATAGATAGTTAATTTATAGATTAAATAGATTAATCTCCCAAAACCTAAAATGTTGGATGGGATGATTTTTAATTATCTAGAGCCAAACCAAACTGTTTATGTTCAAGATTGATGATGAAATTCTGTATAGATGAATGACTTTAATAATAATTATGTTAGGTTAATTTAGTGTATAATTTAACCCCTAAGATTATTCATGAGCGAAGAGGTAAACATATGATGACAAAGGTGAAATGCCACCTTTTTTATAGTTCATGAAAACGACAGAAGAAATAATACTTTAATTTAAAGATATTAATATTATTATGTTTTACATTTTTTAAATTACTTTAAATATTTAAAGGTTAAAAATTCTATTCTAAAATATTGAAACACAAATTTTTATAGAGTTAAAATTTTTTATATTTAAAAATTTTAGAATGATTTTAAATCTATCTTTTGTGAGTACCAAGGATATGTAGGCTGCAAATAAAAATTTGTTAGAGTAAAAATAATCCGAGCCGTGCACAAGGACACTGTCCTTGAGAGTTATTCCGCCACAAGACGGAACTCCCCATGATTGAACGGACTCTTCTGCGATAAGCAGGAACAAGAACAATAAAAACTAAACCCAGAAGAATTCAGAGAGGAAGAGAAGAGCTCCGAAGATGTCCGTGAGCTCGGTGTATTGAACTTCTGGTTAAGCCTCTCTATTTATAGGCGCTAGAAGCAGCTGAATGTTGGACCTCCCTTAATGACATTAATGAGAACATTTTGAACGTTGGGCGGTTTTCGACAATCAAATTCAAAAAAATAATACTGGTTAATGAAGGATAGGAACGGATGACCAACGTTCAAAACATTTACACCATGAACTCATAACCGAAGCCTTAAAAACATGAATTTTCTGGAAGACTATTTAAATTCCTTTTATTTTCTAAAATATAATTTCCGGCAACGGCAAAAAAGTGTCCAACCCCGGGTATATTTTCACTCGCAGGGGGGAAATCGACGAATTTCAACTGAGTTGACCCAGTTTTGTCTGGTTTTTGTGCGCGCGAGCCCATTCTCTTCCTAGGCTCATTTTGCTCTTCCATAATCACATGTTAATATTTATACTCTTTAGTCTTCATTTATTTGAGCAATGTGGGACCTCTTTTTTTTCTCTCTTTTCCTTTTGACACACACACATGTATTCTCCAACAATCCCCCACATGTGTGTCAAAAGATCACTATTATTTGAATGAGTATAAACATTTCGAATATGGTGTCTTACGGACTATGAACCATATCTAGACCAATAAAGCTTAGTATACAGAGTTGTCAGTGAAGCTTATAGCTTCTATGAACTAACAATTCTTTGTTGTATACTAGTGGCCTTAAGAACCAGCTTATACCCCCACAATTTCCATTGTTATCGCAGTTTTGCGCTTTAAACTACGGCCGTGCACGTGCCTGGTTTTAATAAATGCTCTAGAGATTTTTGCCATGATCTCATAGGAGCGGCCCCACTCCACATTCATATAGGTAATTTCATCAAGTATGTCTGCAATAAACACACCATCCATAAGAAATATGAAATCATTAAGAGTTTTTACTCAGCCTCACCAATAATACATCCTAACACTTTTCTTATATCATAGGAAGGGACTAAAAATAATAAAGTGTTAGTAGAACTAACAAATGATTTGTTTTTACCCATATGAACCTCCTTGATGGGATCACCAATCACCGAAGTTGGGTTACCATCATTATTAATTTTCAAATTGGCTTAAGTCCCATTCCCCTCGATGTTTCCAAAATTTGTTTCTTCCTAAAGGTTTGGTTAAGGGGTCTACTAGATTTAATTCTGACCTTACAAAATTGATCGATATAACTCCATTTTTCAACAGCTGTCTTATAATATTATGTCTCAAACGAATGTGCCTACTTTTGCCATTGTAGGTCTTATTTTTAGCAACTGCTATTGCTGATTGACTATCACAATGTAATGACACTGATGGTGTTGATTTTTCACCTAATGGGATATTTGCTAAGAAGTTTTTCAACCACTCAGCCTCATTACTAGCCAGCTCCAGAGCAATGAACTCTGAATCCATAGTGGATCTTACTATAATATTTTGTTGAGCTGATTTCCAGGTTACTACACCACCACCAAGAGTGAATACATAGCCACTAGTGGATTTGGTCTCTTCTGAATCTGAGATCCAGTTAGCATCACTGTATCCTTCTAATATACGAGAAATCTACTATAAAATATACCATAGTTTATGGTACCTTTCAAATAACTTATTAATCTGTCCAAAACTAACCAATTTTCAGTACTTGGACAGTGAGTATATCTACTCAATCTACACATAGCATATGCTATATCAGGTCGGGTGTAATTCATTAAATGCAATAGACTTCCAATAATCTGTGCATATGTAGTTTGAGCTACCGGATCACCTTTATTTTTAACTAATTTTGTGCTAGCATTATAAGGAGTGCTTACAGGTATTTTTTCAAAAAATTCAAATTTTTTAAGGATTTTTTCAACATAATGTTCTTGAGATAGTAAAATGCCATATTCACTCCTTATGATCTTAACACCTAATATCACCTTTGCTTCACCCATATCCTTCATATCAAACTTTGAAGAAAGAAACCTTTTAGTTTTAATCACTATATTCATGTTTGTACCAAAAATGAGCATATCATCAACATATAAACAGATAATCACACAATCATCATTCACAACTTTTGTGTAAACACATCTTTCTACTTCAATAGTAGAAAAACCATCATTCATTAAGACTTGATCAAGTTTTTCATGCCATTGTTTAGGTGCTTGTTTCAATCCATACAATTATTTAACAAGTTTACAAACTTTATTTTCTTGTCCAGGAGCAACACACCCTTCAGGTTATACCATATAAATTTTCTCTTCTAAATCACCATTTAAGAAAACTGTTTTAACATCCATTTGATGAATAAATAATTTATAAACTGAGGCTAGAGCAATCAAAATTCTAATAGAAAAAATTCTTGTCACTGGAGAAAAAGTATCAAAATAATCAATATTTTATTTTTGAGTAAATCCCTTAACTACTAGCCTCGCTTTATATTTGTCAATGGACCCATCAGGATTATATTTCTTTCTAAAGACCCATTTACAACCAATAGGCTTTACTCCTGGAGGCAAGTCTACTAAAATCCAAGTTTTATTTTGATTAAGAGAATCAATTTCAGTTTTAATAGCTTCTATCCAAAAATGAGCATCAGAAGATGAAATAGCTTCAGAAAATTTTGATGGCTCATTTTGTACCAAATAAGTATAAAAGTCATTTCCAAAAGAAGTTTCTTTCCTTTGTCTTTTACTTCTCCTCAAATTTTCGACAGAATTTTCATTTTGATTTGACGAAGGAAGTAAATTTTCTGTAGTTTGAGAAATATGTTGAACTTTCAATGGAAAAATATGCTCAAAAAATTCTGCATCTTTAGTTTCAATAATAGTGTTCTGATTAAGAACACCACTTTTTAAAACTAGAAATTTATAAGATGCACTATGTTCAGCATATCCAATAAACATGCAATCAGAAGTTTTAGAACAAATTTTTCTTTTCTTAGGATCAGGTAATAAAACTTTTGCAAGACACCCCCACACTTTTAAATATTTTAAATTTGGTACATGTCCTTTCCATAATTGATAAGGTGTCTTATTTGTTTTCTTATAAGGTATTCTATTTTGTAAGAAACATGCAGATAACAAAGCTTCACCCAATAAATTATCTGGCGTAGAAGAACTTACAAGCATAGCATTCATCATTTCTTTTAAAGTTCTATTTTTCCTTTCTGCTACTCCATTTGACTCAGGTGAATATAAAGGGGTTACTTTGTGAATTATTCCTTCCTTTTCACAAAAATCATTAAATAAAAAAAATTCTCCTCCTCTATCTGATCTTACTCTTTTAATTTTTTTATTTAATTGATTTTCTACCTCAGCTTTATATAAAAGAAATTTATCAAAAGTTTCATCTTTATTTCTCAATAAATATACTTTAGTATATCTTGAAAAATCGTCAATAAAAGTTACATAATACTTTTTGTCACCTCTTGTCATAGTTTATTTCAAATCACCCAAATCAGTATGTATTAAACTAAGTAATTCAGTTTCTCTTTGTACAGAAAAATGAGATTTTTTTGTTAACTTAGCTTCTGCACAAATTTCACATTTATTTAGAAAATTTTTGTTAATTTCAGAAATTAAACCAAGTTTTTGCATTTTCTTTAAATATGACTCACTAACATGTCCTAATCGAGAATGCCATATATCAAAAGAATTAATCATAAACACAGACAAGTAAGCAGAAGATGATGCATTTTCATTCATATTAGAAATGTTGAGTACAAACAGCCCCTGAGTACAATAACCCTTCCCAACAAACACATTATTCTTTGTCATTACGATCTTATCATATTCGAATGACACCTTAACCCCAGCATTGCTCAATAGACCTATAGAAATTAAATTAGCTCTAACATCAGGCACATGAAGAACATCATTGAGTGATAAAGTCTTTCCAGATGTGAGCTTCAGTTCAACCTTTCCTTTTCCCAAGACTTTTGCAGTTCGGGAATCAGCAAGGTAAATACGATCTTCTCCTTCCTTGATAGGACAATAGGAGGAAAACAGCTCATGATTTGCACAAATGTGCCTAGTAGCCCCAGAGTCTACCACCCATTTCTTCACATCGGATACCAAGAGAGCTTGAGAAATGACCGCTGCAATGATTTCATCTTCTTCATCTCCTTGAACTAGATTGGCCTTAGGAGGATTGTCATTTCTAGCCCTTTTCCTGCATTGAGCAACATGGTGGCCTGGTTTTCTACAAACAAAGCAACTACCTTTCTTTTTGAACTTGGGGTTAGAACTTTTAGGCTTATAGTCAGGTTTTGTTTTAGAGTCATATCTCTTGCCGTGCTGCTTTGTCTCTACCAGATTTGCTTTTGAGACAATCTCCTTGCCTTTTGTAGCTTGCATTTCCTTCCGGTTAGTTTCCTCAATTATGATGTGAGTAATCAGATATGATAGTGACAATTGTTTTTGTTTGTGCTTCAGCTGTTGCTTGTAGTCTTTCCATGATTCTGGTAGTTTCTCGATTAGAACTCCAGCAATGAACTCATCAGGTAGGTTGATTTTTTCAGCACGCAACTCCTCTAGTAGCTTGTGATACTCATTAATTTGCAGCTTGATATCTTTGTCCTCGATCATCTCCCATTTGTAGTAATTTCCGAAGACAAACTTTTGCTTCCCAACGTCCTCAGCGGTATAATTTTCAATTAGTGATTCCCAAATTTTTCTTGCTTCTTTGTACACATCGAACAGATCGTTCGATAAGGTGTTAATGATAGTGTTCTGGTATACCTTGTTGGCATAATCCCAAACAGTCCTTTGACTTTGGTCAGCATCTGATGAAGGTTCAGACTGAGTGAGCGCAGCAACAACTCCATGCATGTCAAGAACAGAGTAGACACGTTCTTGCCACCTTCTAAAATTTTTTCCATCAAAGACTTCAATTTTTGAAATATCTAGTGGTGGCCTAGATAGCGGCATCAGAGGCAGTGCTAGCGGAACGAAGGATGTAGCACTCACACCAGCACTGGTAGGACGATCGGAAACAGCAACGTTGGTCTGTTGTGACTCCATAACTCTCAAGATTGTAGGCTGCAAATAAAAATTTGTTAGAGTAAAAATAATCCGAGCCGTGCACAAGGACACTGTCCTTGAGAGTTATTCCGCCACAAGACGGCACTTCGCAAGATTGAACGGACTCTTCTGCGATAAGCAGGAACCAGAACAGTGAAACCTAAACCCAGAAGAGAAGAGCTCCGAAGATGTCCGTGAGCTCGGTGTACTGAACTTCTAGTTAAGCCTCTTTATTTATAGGGGCCAGAAGCAGCTGAACGTTTTGAACGTTGGGCGGTTTCCGACAATCAAATTAAAAAAATAATACTGGTTAATGAAGGATAGGAACGGACGACCAACGTTCAAAACATTTACACCATGAACTCATTACCAAAGCCTTAAAAACATGGATTTTCTGGAAGACTATTTAAATTCTTTTTATTTTCTAAAATATAATTTCCGGCAACGGCAAAAAAATGTCCAACCCCGGGTATATTTTCACGCGTAGGGGGGGAAATCGACGGATTTCAACTGAGTTGGCCCAGTTTTGTCTAGTTTTTGTGCGCGCGAGCCCATTCTCTTCCTAGGCCCATTTTGCTCCTCTATAATCACATGTTAATATTTATACTCTTTGGTTTTCATTTATTTGAGCAATGTGGGACCTCTTTTTTTTCTCTCTTTTCCTTTTAACACACACACATGTATTCTCCAACAGGATATGCCCCCACTAGCAGCCGAAGATAAATCCCTTTAAGTGATAAAGATTATTAAAGTGAGATTTGCCTTTTCTAATAAGATCTTTTTTATACATAAGTCAATAATTGAACCCTAGACAACATACTTAAATAACACGGCTATCTATCAATGATGTCAAATTTTATCGGTAAAATATAAAATTCTTTAATATAAACAAAATCTATTTAAAACATTTAATAATAATTTTTGAAATTTTTTATAGCAACATCAAGCAAAATGATGATGCTGGAAAGAGAAACAAAAAACAAATAAAGACCAGGTCAGATCATCCAATCATAATATTTTAATTATTTAATTTTATAAGTTATGATCAGAAGTACCCAGATTATGTAATGCACTATGTCTGGACTTCATTACTTTAATTAATAATTATACTACACATGTTTCCGCCTTCAATTATATAGTTGCCTTGTTCATTCTAAATGATTTGGTTAAATTCTAATTTTAATATTTGATCTGACTTGGTTATTCCTGCTAGTTTTAAAATTGGATTTTTTTTTTAAACTAACAATACTACGACTCATGAGCAAGAATTCGATATTTTAATTATTTTTGTATAAAAAAAACGTGGATTAGTAATTTTTTTGGGGGCCTGAGTGGGTTAGTGAAAATAAAAGTTGAAGTATTGAATGCGGCTTTTGGTAATAAAAAAAATCACTGATTAAGATGGAATTTAAAATAAAATAATTGCAATTGAGTATTTTTATTTTTTTTATTTATGTTCAATCGGATCCATGTGTTAATTTAAAATAAAATTTTAGCTCACTTGAAAATTAAAAATAGAAAATTGAAAATACCACACAGACACATATTCATGAACAAACAAGCCATCATGTATATATTTTTTAAAAAGAAGATTGCAAATTGAGTCAATTAAAAATGAAAAACTCACTAAGAATAAAACTATCATCAATTATAATATTTCCCTCTAGTTATAAAACATATACACAAATCTCTTTTACAAAAAATTATCATTCCTTCCATCTAATTTTAACTTTTCAACCAATATATCATCTAACTAAAAATTCTTAGTTAACAAATATGTATTTACTATGATAGAAGGCATTTTAACCAAATAATTCATATTTTTTTAAAATCATGCAAAAGTATTTTGATTTTTAAGATATTAATAAAACTCTTAAAATAAAAAGTTATCATTTATTAGTCACCTATGGCTAGCTAAAGTACTAAAGATGGGATGGATTATGGGTAGTAATTAAATTTCTATCCCCTGGATGTAATTATAGTAATATTATACACTAAGTTTAATTTTAATTTTTTAATAATATATTTTTCCTTTAAGAACATTTCTCGTTAAAAAATCAATTAAATTAAAGTATGGAGTAATTTTTATTTTAAAAAGTGTCTTCCTATATTTTTAAAAATAAAATAGTCATTATTATAATACATAAATAATTCTAACATAGTAATAATAGTGTAGGTACAGGTTTGCCTACAACACAGGACACTTGAACCGGTCAAAGAATACAAGAAGTTGGACAGTTAAGTTAAAGGCAATCAAAATAATGAAGGGCATTGTCTTTTACAATAGGTAGGAAAATAAAAAGTAAAAAAAAAAAAAGCAAAAAAATATTTAATAAATGAAAAATGTGGAAAAAAAATGAATGAAAAGTCTTGAATTGTACGCATGTCTGTCTGGTCAATTTGCGATCACAATTTATTACAGTAAAGACATTATCGGACCACCGATGCTCCATATTTTGTACCAAACAATCTTCAATTATTTTAATAATCATAGCATAGAGATTTTTACAATCTTTAATGATATTTACTTTACTTAAAAAGATTGAGGATTTACTTGTATTATGTTTTCTGATGATTCGGATTGACTTCAATTTATCTTTAAATGATAATTATTTGGTTTGTAAGTAAATATTACCATCATTTAATTTTCCTTGATCGATGGAAAATTCAAACTAGCTAGATTATGAATTTGGATTCATTATGATGCAAGTTCGTCCTTTTCTGCTATCCATTTGCACACGCTCAGATTAATTATAAGAGACCCTTTTTTTTAAACTGCAAATTAACCTATTTCATTCTATTTATTTCTTATTTAATTTTACACGGCAACAACAAATGGTTAGTATTTTTTTGTGATAATAGAAAATTAGAATAGAATTAGAATAACATATAAAAAGTGAGAAAAAAAAACACAAATGTATAGTTAGAGTAGAGAGGACATGGTTTAGCTTCTTATTTCGACTTTCTCTCACTTCATCTTTTTGATTTTAGAAAAGGGAAAGAAAGAAAAGAAAGAATCAAATAGCAATATCTTTTAACAATCAACTAAAACACAAACTTTAATTTGTGAAAAGTGGTTCATTTGATTGTATATTAGTTTATAAGATTGAGTCAATTTTCCATGATGAACAAAAAATAATTAAAACTTCCTGTTAATTGTTGCTTTTCAATTCTAATTATTATAATTGAAAGATATGATTGTACTGTTTCTTATATAGTGGGATGGCATGTAGACATGAATTATTGACTTAATTATTAAATTATTGAAATGAAATAATAATAATTTACCATCCTAATTTTTGGAGCCATTGCAATTTTAGTAGACTTCTAAATTTTTTTAATATTAATTATTGAAGAGATCCTTATATGTACCCATATGATATTTGTTGCTCAAAACGGGAATTTAAGTGATTTTCTTAAAAAGAATTATTCAACGCGTCAAACAAACAAGTATAGAAAAGCTTTTCCCTAATTCATATTTTACTACAATTAGCACACTAGTTATACTATGAAAGTAGAATTGATGATAAATTTTGAATGTTATAAATTTTGAATTTTTTTGGTCAACCAATATTGAGAAATAGTCATTTGATGGTGTCATAGTTGAAAATTTTATTAAATCAGTTGATTTAATGAACTTAATTAATCAAACATATCCGATTTAAATATTTCATCTGTATCAATCTTTTTAAAATATATATACATATATATAATTATTAAACTATTCATTTCCTCTTCATTTCAGACTAACTTGGATGTCAAATTCACTACAATGTTTTTTAGTGGAACCCTAACTTTGAAATTGGATCTAGTGCTCGTATTTCATTTGGATTGTTCAGATCGTATTTTATTTTTTTAAAGTTTCAATAATTTTATTTGAAAAGAAATAAGATATGAAACGAAATCAATTTTTTAATTATCAAGTCAAAAAAATGATTTAATTTATAACTAAAAAATTAAAAATTAAAATTTTTATCATATAAATAAAATCTAAACAGTTGTAAAGAAACTCATCATCTCTTGTCAACAATTCTCTTGCTTGAAATCTGGTCTATTAATTAACTAATGTATATTGGTTCAATTAATAAGGGTTTAGCTCATACCTCATAAGAGTATCAGTTCAATTCTACAAACAAGTAAGAATATCTTTAGTAGGTAATTTGTAAATTCTTCTATAAGTGATTTTTGAACTTGTGATTTGTTTTGATCTTCGTAACCCTTGAAAACCTAATTAACATAAACTTTTGCATAAAAAAAAACACTATGAAATAACACATGAGTAGTGAATCTAGAATGCTTAGCTTCCTCACAACCATGGCCCTCTTCTCTCTTCCAAGCTGGTTATAAGCATTATGGTTGATGGTTGTGAATAATTAGCCTATAAAATAACACTATTAATGAGATCATATAATTTATATACTTGTCTTGGGAAAGGAAAACAAAATATCATCACAAAAGTCATGACTTTTTTCTCAAACACTGAATTGGCAGCTTGCATAGCTGTATATATGCCTTTAGAGTTTTATTTATGATTAATTAATTAAAAATATAAATCTTTTTTTGTTCTTTTATATATGATTAAGGTGCCAAAAAGCCAAAGGGGGTTTGCAATCAGTGAGACATAATCATGATCAATGGATTAGGTTAATGTCACTAGACACACTTGGGGTTTATTTCTTCAATGTTAGAGCTTTTTATCCGAGTCTTGATGGCACTTTAATGAACTTCTTTTGATGGTGTCTCTAATGAAATTATTAAAATCTCTTCTTTAAAAAAATAAAAGGAAAAAAAAACCCAGCATTCTCACTTTAAATCTTTTGGGAACATGGGCTAGTTATGAGGGTTTACTTATTCGAATGCTTTAATTTTATTAGGGTTTTGCTTTTCTGTGACCTATGGAAAAGCTTCAATCTTTGAGTAGTTTAAGACATTCATTTAGGAGGTCCTACCTCCATAATTTTAAAATATTAATCATATCATTAATATTTTTCCCAGTTCTTAAGTCTTGTTCCAATAAAGTCATCTTGAAGGACAGTCACTTCTTTTCATCAACTTTGCCAAATCTAATTATCAAATTAAGAGGAGAAAAAAGAACAAAGTATGCAGCTAATTAAGCAAAAAAGTATATAGGCATTGAAATTTTAATATAATTAATTATGAATATTCACTGCATAATTCAAGTATTCATTTGATATAGTATTATAAATTTTATTATCTGCAATAGTTGCGTTGAGTAAAAGAAATTTTATATTTTTTTATAAGATTTCATACTAGAATTTTATGAACAAAAAAAATTATCTTGGTTGAGTATTTTCCCTCTACTCTCCTCATTTTCCTCCCGTCCAAGAAGGGCAAGAAGAGTGCTCCCTCCTCTTATTTGATTTAAAAAAAATAAGATAAAAAATTTTCTCTCATTTCCTCTCCAAATCTCTCAAATCAAAATAGAGTTAAGGTCTTATACAACTTGAATCTAGATTTGTTAATATTATTATATTTTGAAAAGTCTCACAAAAAAAAATTTTTAATCACCAATTAAAGGTCAAGAATTTCAATTCTTTTCACTCTAATTTTTTAAATAAAATTAAATTTTACGTTTTTATATATATCAGCTAGTTTGGGTTGCTTAACATACTGAGTTTCCAAGAGAATCTTTGATTTTAGTTGTTTGATTTATAATCCTTGATTAACTTCGCACTCGATATCCTTTTTGTTGCTTTTTTTTTATTTAGATTGAAAGTGTTTTAATTTTTGTAATAACTAAGAATTTTTAATGCCAATTCCTTGGATGAACAAAATTTCTTCATGATTTTATAATCAATATTAATACAGCAATATGCCAATACACATGAAATCATACTAGATGGTGGAGCCATGTATCGTACAAAATCCATATGGCAAGTCGTGTTGTTTATGACTATATAGATATAGATTTATAGAAATTTGCATTGCTAATAAATTATAAATAGTATAAATTATTTCAAATTTTATATAAAATATGTAAACATATTTATAGTTTAATCACTATATATATAATTGCTTGTATAATACATAAACTTATGTGTATGTGTGTGTTTTGAATTTGCATTATTATTTTTAGCCAATTAGATTTATAAGACTGAACAAAATCACCTAATATAAATGTAAGAACTGCATTGACTTAGCATTATGGAACATAGAAAACACTATTCGAGCTTAATATAAGTTTTTTATTTGTCAAATAATTTTGTGAGGAATTCTTTAATATGTAAACTTTTTACATAGAGAAATTAAATCTTCCAGGTACCTTAGTCTCTATTCAATGATGATTGATGAGGAATAAAATTCTGAACACTAAAAAAAATTAATAAATGATCAAACTTTTCTGAGAGATAAATTTAAATTATATGATTTTCTTTTCTATTTTTCTTAAAAAAATAAAAAATCTTTTTCTTTTTTGTAAAATCATTCAATATTTGGTTGCTACTTTAAATTCCAACTAATCTGAATTGTATTAGGTCGAACCCAAATGGAGAAGCCCTCCCAAAAGCATATTTTATATTAGTTTTCTTTGTAACAAAAAAGCATTATAATATGCTTATTTTGACCAATATTTTCCTGTAATAAAATTTCTGAATTTTAAAATAATTGAATTCATAATATTTAATATAAAATACATATAATTGAATGAAATATAATGGTATATTTTTAACATAAATCTAGTTAGGAGAAATATACCAATTACCCTTCATATCCGAAAAAAAGATTAGTCTATGATGTTGGTGGGATACTCCTACTTGCTATAAAAAAAAGTGTAATGACATATTTTTAATAAAAAATTTACATCATTCATAAAAGTGTTTTAATCATATTTTATTTTTAAAGCTTATTGGTTATAATTTTACAATTTAAACATTTTTCAAAATGAATAAGAAATATTTAATCATTAATTTTCAAAGATTTCATTTTAATTGAAAGTACCGACAATAATATTAATTGTTAGTACCGACACTAAGATTAATTGTTAGAGAATATAGAACAAATTAAGAAAGTCCAGAAAGTAAAATTTCTAATGCCCATGACTAGAGATAGGTATGAGCATTGAAATAGAAGTGTCATTTTCCATCAAGTGAAGAGAAGGCCTATAAATAAAGTGGGCCATTTGGATATGCTTTGTTGCAGATGACACGTCAAATCCTTCTTTATTTTCTTTGAAAATAAAATTTTATATTATTTCAGGTTTTTTTTTAAAAACTTTATCATACTTTGTAATCTTATTGGATTCACTCTAAATTAGTACGAGTTTAAATAAATTTTTTAGTTAAAGTGGGATAGGTTTAGATACTGAATGATTTGATACAAAAATAAAACTTGATGAATTATCATTACAATGATTTACATGATTTACCAAACAAAATCAAGCAATAATCATTCCATTTAAGTTCATTACATTGCATTACATTCTTTTATATCAATATCTTTGCAAACAAAAAAAGAAAATCCAAACAAGCCCTAAATTAGATCAATGTATTTTTACACGAAATTTGATATGAGTCTTGCTATCCTACTACTCACCACTAGTGTGACTCTCAAAACTTTGGATGTTTTATACTCTGATGATTTGGCCTTGATTGATTGTCATGTTTTAATTTTATTGTATAAAAATTATAATACTTAGTAGATGAGAAAGTATATTCAACAAAATTTGATGAATGAGCTATAAACAATAGAGCTTGGAGAAAAAATTTAAATTTGATGTTGATATTGATTATTAGATTTTTGTTAATGTTATTTAATAATATGTATTTTTATTATTTTTTATTTAGAAGCATAAGAAAATATTTTTCATCCATAAAATTTGTATAGAATATTGGTTAAGCCCTAATTGATTTAGATGTAGAATGATAACTTAATTAATTTAATTTAATAAAATGAAAATAAGTATACGTGGTTTACTTATATGGAATTAAGAAAAGGTCTTTGTAAAAACCCTTTTCAAGTCAACATAGGTATGCCATATATATACAATAATCCAATATCTATGAAAGCAAGTTTGCCAAATGTTTGTATATCCATATATATATACAAAATGAAAATTTCAATAAATAATTCAACATAATTTATTATATATTTAGTATATAAACTGAATCTAATTTATGTCAAACTAAGGAAAACTTAAAAAAACAAAAAGAAGGGATGAGGAAAATCTCCGAGGATTTTGTTGTTATAGAAGAAAACAAAAATGATTGAGATATGGAAGGAAATTACGAGACAGAAAGCCTGCTTATATTAAAGATGACATTTTTTAGAGAGAGAAAAAAGTTTACTTGAGAGCATCAATTATATTTTATCCAACATCATTTTGGGAGTCCTTGTGTTTTATTTTTGGATTTACTTAATCATCAAGTTTTATAATGTTTTTCAATTTTGTTTAATAAACATATTCTTAACTTTTGCTATATACTATTATCAATCATGGGCATCAGCAAGCCTGCCTATATAAATATATATACTTATGGATTTACCTTAAATATATTTATTAACATTCACAAGAATAATTTATATACATCAGCTAGATTCATTCATTTTTGTGCGGAAATTAAAACCCACAATTTTCATAACTGAATAAGAACTCATTATATATATGTTAATTTTTTCATAATAACATAAACTCATTATAATTAGTAAATAAGTGCATGATAATTATATATTTAAAAATATAATTTTTTTCTAAATAATTATGAATGAAAAAAATTATAATGTATTCACAAACACAACCCAAATAATCCTAACTAAATATAAAACTGTGGAAAACTTATTGAATTTTGAGTTCTCATTTGATTTAGGTTTGCTGGTTCGGCTCGATTTTGAACATAAATTCCTTCATTCAAGGCATAACGCTCAAACAATTAAGCTTCAGATATTTGAAATCAGTCAATATGATCAATTTTAAAGAAAAATAAAAATTTATAGTTTGGATAATCCAGCCCAAAATTCGTAGGCCATTTTCAAACAACCAAAATAAGAATGATGAAAAGTGAAGACATGTTTGAAGAATGATACAGAGATGTGTGGAGTGACCACTCTGCAAAAAGAAGAAAGATAGGTAACATACAATGCAACCACTTTACCAAAATTAATAGAAAGGTTATTGTCACTACATTGTTGTCTCTTTCCTTATTCCTCCAAACTTCCTCATTGGCATGGTTGCCCTACCATACCCTTCTTCATCATCTTCTTTACTTTTTTCCCCTTCTACCTTGTCAATTTCTCCTTTTTTCATACCCAATAATTTCTTTTTTACCACTTTTATTTCAAATTAATATTAAATACAACAATCAATGATATCCTTAGATTTAATTTAATTACTTGAGTCTATAACCTTTTTTATAGGAATATTTAGTATCTAGTATTATCGGGTGGTTTAGGTTTAAATATTGTCGGTTCTTAAATATGGAAAACTCGTTTAAATCCTTCTTTTATTAAAAAAATTTTAATTGTTAATTGGAACTATAAAGTGTATTTTATTTCTTTTAGAACAAGCCAAGACATTTGGATAATATTCTTTTATAGTTTTATATATGTATATGAAGATGGGTAATATATATTTCGTATTTTTCATATGATGATTTATGTTTAGGTATGTTCTGAACAGACCTTTCGGTATTTAACAAGTTAAAATACTCAATATCAAACTCCACCTAATAATTATTGACCCAAAAAAAACATCACCTAATAATTATTTATTTCTACATATTATGCCACGAAGAATTGAACCAACACAATTTTTTTTTAATAAACTTCGCTCTACCTTGTTAATTTAATTCCACAGATCTTCATGTGGCGAATCAGTGCAGCTCAAAATAGTTTTTATTCTTTCTCAGATTTAGCCAATTTTGTAATCAAATATTTTTTATGCAAGTAATCAAATAATTTTAAATGGCTTGAATTCAATAATTTTGATTTATAAAATAGTTCTTCTTATGCTTTCTCACCCCTGTTACATTTACCAATTGACTTTTTTGGGTTGAAAACTAAAATCAATATTTCAAATTAAAAATATTTACATTTATTATATTAGAATGAAAAATTAATTTATTGTCTTTAATAATAATTTTTCACTTAAAGTTTTAAAATTTATTTTTTTATTATAAATATCTTTAACTTGTGATTTTGAGTTGCAATTTTTTTTATTTTATTTATATGATAAAATCTAAATTATTTTTTTTACTCAAATGTAAATTTTTGTGGTGATGATATGCACAAATCACATCGGGATGTGGATTAGTATCATCCATGAACTTTATAGTAAAATCATGTAATTGAAAAAGGAGGTTTCTATTTGTTTGTATCAATTGCAACAAAAGTTGTTGCAAACAGTAATAAGTTTCTTGGTTTATATAAAAAAAGTAATAAATAAATAAATGGATAAATTGTGAGATGATGAGTGATAAGGTAATTTGATAAGGAAAACCCCTCATAGGAAATGATGGTTTCTTCTTTGTTCCTCTTCACCAATACCATTTTTGGGAATACTGTGGGTAGATTCTTGATTCTTGTTTTAAAAATATTTTTCTAATATTCTTATAATTTTAGGTAATTTTAATTTTGTTTTTATAATGTATTATATTTTTATAGTTTAAGAAATTTCAATTTATTTTTTTACTATGAACTTTTGTTAACATTTTACTGAATTTGATGATGTGATTAATAATACGTTATCTTGACATTTTTAATATATAATGTTACTGTTAATTACAAACATAAAGACAAATAACGAAGTGAAATTAACTCCTTTATGTGATGTATGATTCAACACATACATTAAGTGATTTGAATGAATTTATTCAAATTATGTATATTCAAAATATGTCGGTCATGCTAGTAGAATTTAATAAAATTGAGTTGTTAAATTAAAAAATTATAAATAATAAAGATTACTTAAAAATGGAATGAAATGATAAATTTATATAATTGAAAATGGAAAGAATTGATTCAAATTATGTAGATCCAAAATATGTTGGTCATGCTAGTACTTTTATCTGATTTGATTTAAATAATTTAATTTTTTTCAGAAGTTCTGCACTTACTCCTACCAGAATTCTTAGAAGCTTATCTGACTTATTTACTCTTATTTATGATTTGAGGTTTAGGTTAATTGGGATCCAACAATGCAACAATTTAACTGTTCCATCAGGATATCATAGAAATAAATATTTGAATAAATTAAATATATATTTTAATTTTGATAAAAGCATACAATTTTTATTAATATAATATATACTAAAACATACTACAAATATATTTTTTGATAAAAATTTAATTTAAATCAATATAAAATATTAACTCACTTTTTATTATAAGAGAAGTTTATATATTTTAAAACATAAAATTATGTAATTTTAAGAGAAAATTAATTAATTGATCCTGATGGTTCATCTATTTTATTTAATCCATTGCAAATAGATCCTTAAACAGGCTGAATGTTTCATTGTTATTGGTTAATTATTCGATTATCTTTGAATTTAAATGCAAGTCTCTTTGGCAAAACGACGAGTTAACTGCTCAGATGTTAAAAGTGGAATATGACGCTATAGAGAGAGTGTGAGTGTGAGTGTGTTTTTTTAGGGACTAACATTTAAACGATTATTTTTTAAGAAAAAACAAATTTAAAAAAAAAATGCACGCTATATGTTTATATGAGTTGAGGAAGTCTTGTCTGCTGACGAATTTGTGGGCCGGTGATTGATTTAATAAGTGGGACCCAATATGACGATGACGTGAAAAATTTACCTGATTATTTTTTATGAAAAGATATTTTTCTTTTACGTGTGTGTGTGTGTGCTTTTTTTTTTAAATCACATTACCCTTTTGAAGTAAGGAAAAGATAAACCTCAGCGTTTCCTCTCACTTTTGATCATCGCATGTAATCTGTCGGATGATCATTTCTAGATTTTATTTACTAAACTCAATATGGATTAAAATATTTTATATAGTTCTTATATTCATATGAGTAAAAGAGGTTGAGAAATTAATTTTACAGTTCCATTATTAATATTTTCTCACTCTCTCTTTTTTCGTCCTTAAAAAAGCATTCTATTCGCAACGAAGTAGCAAGGACGTGGAGTTGAAGAAGTCACCGTACTTTTTGTTGTTGTGAGGATGAGGTGAAGTCACACTCCAGATTATTCAACCAGCTTTTTCTGTGCAATTTGGGCATCAAATGTAGATAGGCCCACTACAAGTTGTATTAAAATTTACCATTAAGATCTTAGCAATAAAAAAAATTACAAATAAGATTATGATATAATTAGTAAATATTTTAGTCTCTTAAGTATTCTGAGTTTGGTATTTGATCATTAGTATAAAAAAAATTTTATTAAAAAAAATAAAATTAACTTTTAACATCTCAAAAGGATTAATTTTCAGTAACTGAGTAAGTTCTATGCTTTAGAAAAAAAATATATTAAGATTTAAGGGAAGGGAAAATTCCCAATTGGTTCCATGAAAGCAATATATTTCTAAAATAATACGTAAAGTTGGAAAATATGTACGGACCAGTTAGAAATTTATGTTTATAAGTTGTTTATGGGTACTATTTTGAATATATGTTACTTGAATGGTACCTATTTGAAAATTTTTCCTTAAGGAAATATCATGTAATAAAATATTTATATACACACATACATCAAGATTTAAGGAAATGTCAATGTATAATACTCTACCTGTTATTTAATATAATCGATAAAAGATAAAATCACATAAATCAAGAAAAATAATAAATTTATCTGAAATATAAAAAAAATTTTAAAAAAATTCTTATTTAATGTTAATAACTTTTATATCATATAATCAATACAAATGAATTATATTACTAGTTCTTGAAAAAAATGATATCTTCATTAGGGGTATTTTTAAAAAAAAAATATTAAATACACCAAACAAACCTTTCGTGTCTCATATATTTTGAAATATAGAAATTTTCTCAATTATCCCTTATACGGAGGGAGTATTGTTTATGATGAGATTGAATTCAAGTCCTTTTTGGGTGAAATATAGAGAGAGATAAAAAGGGGATGTTGGGTTTGGCTTGGAACCATGTGAATCCCATTGAAAAGCTTCTAACTTTATCTCTATCTCAATACTTCACTTAAAGTGGACTTGAGAAGATCCTAATGTGGAAACACCAACATAGAAAATGAAAAAACGAAAATGGGAAAGAAAGTAAGAAACATTAAAACACACGAGAATTAATTAATGTGGTTTGGTCAATATGACCAACATTCACCCGGCAAGGAGAAATTTTATTCCATCACTTAGAACTGTTTTACAGAGAGTCAAACGCCTTTGAAAATTCCTTATGGTTGCACACTTGGTCCAAATATAATTTATGATACTATATCTTGTACATTTTTATGATATATAACAAGCAAAGTGTTATTAGAACTGAACTGAACTTGTCAAAATCGGTAGATCAGTGCCTTAACTAATCTGAAACTTTACAAACCTAGTAAAAAAAAAAGAAAGAACTTGTCAAAACTTGAAAAAAAACTAAAAATTAAGTCGAGTTACTGGTTGAACTGGTTGAAATTTTTTCTTAAAAAAAATCTAGATGTTAGTACAAAATATTACTAGTATAATTTTTGGAATCATTTTCCCTATATTATATAAGCATAACTGTTATATATAATTATCAATAATTACATATTAGCTTAGTGAATAGTATGATGATAACAGCACCACAAATTGGGATTCAAACGTTTTGATGTGTGAGAACTATGTAACCATTTAAAACTATAATAATGAAACTACAAATTTTTAGGCAAAAAAATAGAACCCATTTGAAAATTGGGGCAAATTTCAATGACCTATTGTTTAGTTTCCCCTTCGTACATTTGAAATTAAATTGGTAATATCTGAAGCGTATGTTGATTCTGTATGGGGTAGGGTTAAAGGGAAAAGAACGAGTAGCAGTTGAAGACAGAGACCTCTTCAATTTTTTTTTAAAGTAAAAAAAAAGAAAAAGGGATTAAAGAAGTATGGATCTGGAGTTTTTGCAGGCTCCATAAAGATACTGTGACACTGAATTTTGGATTACACACACATCTTAGTGATGTATTTTATTGGTATGCTACATCTCTAACTTTTTTTACTCCTTTTGGTCCTTTTATGGGGGTGGATTGGAAGACAAGGCAAGAAAAGCATTACTTCATTTATTTTTTTTTATTTTTTTTATGATGAACCATGAGTATCTCCGGTAATAGAAGCAGATAATAGAAGCAGAGACTAATATCTCTTGAAATGAAGAACAGATTCTTCCAATATTGGTAAAAGCATTGCTTTACTAGAATACCGAGATTTTACAAAAAAGAAAAAATCTTTTCTAGTCAAAATCTTAATTACTAAGTGCATTTATGACTTACATTTATATCACAACTAGCCCAATGCACCTACATTACCATTTGCATCTTAATTAGGATTTCCTTTTGTGCCTATTCGGATTTTTTTTCTTCTTTTTTTTAGTTTACTATTTGGTCTGTTACTCCCATTATCTCATATTACAAGACAATAAGAAATTTTATGAATATTAAGAAAATTTTATTATATCCTTAAACTTTTAAAAAATATAAAATTTTTAATTTTACCCCTATTAATTCTACACATTTCATTAAATATAATACAAGTTACAATACTAATAATACAATAAATAAGAGATAAAAATGACAAATCATTACATATTATCTTATATTATATGATAAAAAAATTTTCTTATGTTGCTTTATAATAAGAGACGAAGAAGTATTTGAAGGGGGATGAACAACATCTTGCTTAATGTTTTAGATTTGCACTTTTGAATCTCAAAGTAGTTTTTAGAGGACACAATTTTCCATGGGAATCTGATTAGGTATAATGCTGGAGTGATGACACTATGGCTTCATCTACCATTCTGTGATCACTTATGCCATTATCTATCCAGTTACTTTTGCTGTGAATTATTATTATTATGTTTGAGTTTTATTTAGATTAATTTTATAAAATTAAAGATGCACTTTCAATCATCAACTTATGATTTTGATTAGTGTGATGAAAATAGGTGTTTCTCTTATACAAAAATTGAGATATGTAATATTAAATAGTAGATTTTATTATTTTTCATAATAATAAATATCTCTTTTTATTATTTTTATTTAAAATTAAAAAAATTTTGTTGACAAAATCAATTTCTCATTCCATTTTATTGTACATCCCAAATGAATTTACATATTTGATTTTTTTTAAATATTTCTTACAATCAAATGAATGTTATTAGAGGGAAATATTATCAATTTTTTATATAATTATCTGGTATCCTATACTATTGAATCAAATTTAAACATTGTTGGAATTAAATGGGATAATTATTCTAACGTTATTGTTTTACCGAGATGACTCAAATTTAAAATGTTAAATCTTTTACTATTCAATCCAACTTGATGTATCATATTCTTGATGTATAAGTTAATAAAAAAATATCAACTTTTATATTGAAGTAGAGTAGTATATCAACTTCAGAGGCTAAATTTATTAAAATTTATAAAATAAAGACCCATGGATAATTTTTAGGAAAAACTACAGTTATTTACCCTAAATTTTATCTTCAGCTACAATATTTCTCATAATCTAAAAATAGTACAATCAACCCCTGATCTATTACTTCGTTTGCAACTTGTCTCCTATCATTTAAAGTTTTAAAAATTTAACCATTAAAGTTACTAAAATACCCTTTTTACCTCCTCCATCTCCTTTAATCCATCTGTGGGCAGAGGCTTTAATGAAATAGTAATAAAGAGCAATAACTCACAGAGTTTAAACAAATATCAGATGTCAGACTGGAAAACATAAATGTCTTCCTTCTTTCATCTATCTCCTTTCATATTCTTCAAGGAAACTTGTTCCTTAGTTCAGTTAAAATAAAAAGTTTACAAAATAATTTTTTTAGTATGATTATCTAGTATTCAGAATGATTTAAATATATTATGTAACAATTACCACAAAATAAAAAATCCGAACTTAGAGTAAAATAGAAACAAAAGAATGATCAGACATCAAATTTATTTAACATCTTGCTCATCAATCTGTTTGGTTCATTTATATTCTCTTACTTGTCTTTTGCAACATACGTAATTTACACACAATATTTTAAAAATTAGACCGACTATAAAGACAAAATAAAAATATTTGTAATATAATATTTTATAATTAAATATATTCATATCTAGATATATTCTTAAGGCATGAAAAATGTAATCACTTTAGACCCATGAAAAATACAGGCCTCACAATCCAATTGATTTATATGTGTGTGTGGATATATATGAGAGCATAGGTTATAAAAAATTCAATAAATATGATAAATGTTTATTAAAGAGTTAATTTTTAATTTAACTAAAAAAATTAATTTTTGACGATGTCAAATTTTTTTATTGTCATGACTATTGTCCCATTAAACAATCCTTTCTCAGTCAACCAAATTAAAAATGGACTGGATTCATTTTTCTCAATCAAGACAAAATGTACTAAGAGGTACAGGATTAGAAAACAGAATAATGCTAGCTACTCAGAGATAGTTAAGAATGGATTAGTGGTTAATTTCAATTAATATAATATTGCACAAGCCTAACACATTTATATCCACCCACAAGGTTCTTTCAGATGAATCCTCTTTAGGCTTGACAAAATGATAATGTTGCCACACAATGGATCATCATCTTACAAGTTCCTTGGAAGAAAAAGATTATCCAATGTACAAAATCCTAAAGAAAAACCATTACTTCCAGCCATTGGCATAATATTTATACGATAGGAGCAGAGGCTACCTTTTCAAACTAGCAAAGCAACCCATCAAATTATTTGATATCCTTTTATCATTCAATCATTTCGCAACTATATAGCCTGCATTTTGCAAGCCCCTTACCACAAGCAACATTCCTGAAATAGCTACAGAAGTGTGAGTTGCAAACCACTAGGCCTTGCCCTAGATCTCTCTCTGTCTGTCTCTCAATTTTTGGTGACAAACCCTCTGACACCCACTATTACCAACTAATCCAAATTTGAATTAGGTTGAGTCTCAAAAGAAGGAAAACTTTTCCAACATACTTTTTTCTAACTACAAAGTTTAAATTCAAAATCTTACTTAAAAGAATATTAAATTCTCTACCATTTAACCTAATTGCCGTTGATTGCCTTAGAGAATATTAGCAATTTAACATTTGTTCCAATAATTGACCTTAGTAAAATACATTAGATCTTGATATATGTATTATAATTCGCGAGGTAGCCCATATAACTTTTTTTTTCTTTTTATAAAAATAGACGGTTGGGTTGCAAAAAATATAATCCAAATAAAACCTGCTAAAATAGGCTCAGACCAAATAAACCATGGGTTAAACAGACTAACTTGGTTAACCCACGGGTTGGCCTTTCTTTTTTTTGATATTTTGTCATTGATGATGATGAATGACAAGTTCAAAGCGTACTCTTTGAATGTTGGATAATGATGTGATCAGGTGAATTTGTTATGAAAGTGTGGTGATAGTTTATGGGACAAAATTGATTTTGTTATTAACAATGATATGTGGATTTGTTTTTGGGCTGGGGTTGTGAAAATCACAACCTATCATAAAACGAGCTAATCCAACCAAACCCGTTTTTCATACAACTTGTGATGAGGCAGCCTATATGAACCGAACTGCCCCATATTCCCAGCTCTAAAATACATCAAGGTAACCCATAAGGCTCATGCCTGTCAACGACAATAGAAGGTTCTTCAGTTACCAGATTTCACTAGTCCAGTCCAGCAGCAAAGGAATTACTATCAAGACATGCATATATTGAGCATATTTAATTGGCTAGGCTTCTCACCGTAGAATCTTTATTGAAATACAAAAAACCTTATTTAACACACAAGTTAGTAATACATCATACAAAAGCTAGAACACAAGCAGAAGAAAATGAAAGTAGAAGCTCCATCTGACCTTCCAAGGATAAAATTTGCCACTATAATACCTCACCCTAACAAAAGAAATGATATGCATGTGGTTTTGTGCAAACCTCTCTTGCTTAAATGTACCACAAATTTTAGTTGCATCTCTCAAGGCACACAAGGTATAATATGAAAAAGTTTATCTCATGATTAGCCTTTTCTCGGCTCCATTGTAGCACGTCACCAGTATGCAAATTTTGAACCAAGGGCAATTCAGACAATGTAATATAGAACTACTAGGACCATGCTTCTTGCAGCAGGAATGCAACATGCTTCTCAGGGAACATTCATTACTTGTATGGATTGCAACATATCAGAGACAGCAATGACAAGGTCACCTGATTTGATCAAATTTCTGGCCTTGAGCAATGAGAAGGTCTTGTTGAGGTTGCTGTCCATGTCATCGGAGAAGCTAAGGCGAAAGGGTATCAGGCCCCACTGGAGGTTCAGACGTCTTCGAACTGACGGAGTGGTAGTAAAAGCAAAGATTGGGCAGTCAGGACGGCAACGTGACAGCAGAGATGCCATGTGCCCTGTCTTTGTGTAGACAAAAAGTGCATCTACTTCTAAATTATTGGCTGCAAAAAAATAAAACTCAAATAAGGATACATGAGTAAACAACTTTCAGCAATCCAAAAGAGCTTTTCCTTTTAATCATGAAGGGTTCCTCCAATCCTGAAACTTAGAAAATGGGTGTAGCAGGTGTCTAACTGGAGTCTGAACAATTACTTAGTGTTTCAAAAAGGAAAATTTTGAAGTTTGAACAAAAAGTCCACAATAAATAAACTCAGGAGCGCAGCAATCCTCATTCTTGGAACATTTAATCACCTCATAGGGTTGTTGAGGACATTTACAGTGCTCCCCCCCCCCCCCTCTCCCCAAAAAAAATCTAGAATACAATAATGGTCGTACTTAGTAATAGAAGAGACAGCACAGGAACACACTGGACAAAATAAAGTATTAGTGAATAAAACACTTCCAGTTCCAGTGCATAAGCTGTCTAAATCATAAATGACATTAAAACCTCTGATGGCTTTAGACTTTACTAGTTACTACCATGATGATCAACATGATAATCGTCAAACCTTCAGATTAGCAATAAAATATAACATATTAACGATATAACTATGCTATTGCACATAATATCAATAGGAAAGATCTACAGAAGCCTGTAGAAGTTTCTTAACTCGATACTTTGAGTATATATTGATGCTATGCCCGGTCAAATATGCACGTTATGTATGCGTTTAAAAAGAAAACACGTATCAATAATACTTGCACATATCAGAACCAATCTATGAACGAAAAGAAAATTAACCAAAGGAAGCAAAACGTGTAGACACGGTTATATTTTATTGCTAACCAAAGGAAGCAAAGCTTTACCCATTTTAGCAGCAGAATTGCAGATCTCTTCAGATATATTTTCCGAAAAAGAATTCCCAATTGACGGAAGTGTCATAGCTTCATAACGTTTTTCTTCCCTCCACCACCTCTCAATCCTCAAACTTACGCTCCTTAAAACACTTAAGGCCTTGTCAGGGTATTGGCCCATGGCTGATTCACCAGAGAGCATTAAAGCATCAGCTCTCTGCCTGACTGCTTCAGAAACATCTGCTACTTCAGCTCTCGTAGGTGTAGGGTATTCAATCATGGACTCAAGTAGCTGAGAGGCAACAATTACTGGCTTATTCAGCTGCCTGCAAACTTGAACAATTCTCTGCTGGGCAGATGGAACCTGCTCTAATGGTATCTGAGCGCCCAAATCACCTCTAGCCACCATAGCTCCATCTGATGCTTGAATGATCTCCTCCAAGTTCTTCAATGAGTCAATACTTTCTATCTTGGCAATGACAGCAATATCACTGCATCACCACATTACAGTAACAAGGTCAAGATTAGCAAAAGCCAATAATTTAATAAAACTAACATTCATAATAGTAATAAACCAATGGTAGAGAGTTTTAATTCAGCAGTCATACTCCTTTTACCAGAATTACAGTCACTGCATAACCAACACCATGAAAAGAAATTTAAGTAATTTAGCTATCAGAAGTATAAGTAAAATGATTTCCATTTCAGAGAAAAAAGGCTCCAACAATGCGCAAAATAACGTCTAGCTAAAATATATATATATATTTATATATATTCCAAGTTGCTGGGATCAGGGACAGATTGGTTCCTAAAGATAATTTTGGTCAATACTATGTCCAGATATTGACGAACACTTTGGGTGTATTCAGTTTATCATCACATGAGATCAACTTACTAATCAAAATACATTCTTAGTTTTACCCTTCTGGCTGCCTTAGTTTCTGTTGCACATTTGTTCTTAATCTCAGGAATAGCAAAAATTATTTGGGGCAACACAATCTTTAACCTCTAAAAATGGATTCGTTCATCTCAGCAAAGAGCAATGACACATTTTTAAGTTTTTAGAATTTGTTCTGGATCATCAAACATCAACGTTCCCTTTCCTACTGGTAATTTGCAATATAACTTTCTTTCATCTTTTATGGTTTTATTCCCCTGTTCTCTAAAGCTTAAATGCTGCAATTAATTACATTGGCAGAATGTAGTACTTAATTCCAAAAGTAACAACTCCTAGTTTCCAACTGAGCACCTGACAAGTGTTCTTTATGCACTTCCTGATAAAACTACAGCATCCCTACTGTACTGTAGTTGAATAATGGTACAATAATTATTCTATTACGCAGATAACGTGTTCCTAAAACAGTTTTCTGAAAGAAAAAGAAACAAACCCTCATAGATGGGACAGTTAATATTCAATACAATTGAGTTGAGTAAGAAATATATCCATCTTTTTTCAGTCCAGTCATAAATGGGATGAGATCAATGCAGGTATCTTTAGTTTCAAGTTGAGTCTATCTGGTTTGGGTTACAGTTCTCAGTGAAAATACTTTGAAAATAAAATAAAATTAATTGGTCAACTGTCAGTGTTGTCACCCAAATATATGAAAATGTTTGCCAGCCATGAAACTCATACCGAATAGGGTTAAAAAAATGGGCAGTGCAAGTTATCAATAACGAATAGATAATACTACTAAAAATGTATAACAATATAAAATCTTCACAATACATACCTATCACGAGATCGTGCAGCAACATAGCTTTTAAGATGATTAATAACTTCGGCAGACTTGACAAACGATATAGCAATGAAATCAACACCCTCAGCAATACCAAAATCAATGTCCAACCAATCCTGGATATAGAAAAACAGCTTGAAAATAAGATAAATGAAAAATTCAATCAATTAAGATGTGTAAAAGATATCTCATCAGATTTCACCAAACATTGATCGTGTTCCACATTGATTGATTCATGATTAACGTGCCTTAAAATATGTATACTTCCATCTCCTAGAATTGACTCTCACATAAATTTAAACAAAGATTAGGATGACTGTTGTCAAAATGTTTGCCCAAGGTATAACTTGGATACTTGATGAGAAATAGTAATGTGAGACAGAATAAGGTTGCAGATTTGGCCTTGGTAACACAGTTTGGAATCACTGCTACAAACAGATGCCGTAATTGTCATATATGATAGCTACAGCAAGATATATCAGAATGTATGTCAACCATTTTTTACTGGGTAAAAAGAACAAAAAGGGGAAAAAGGTAATGCAGACAAACAAGTTTATTAGAAGATATAATTTGTAGAATAAAGGACATCAGAAATAAATACTTGCAGTAGTGGCTGACGTAAATAAACAAAATTCTAACATTATTTAAAAAAAAAATTGATGCGGTTATCATCATGAATGGAAGAGTTATTCCATCCTAGCAATCTAAGTTGAGAAACAAGTTATATCTAATAAGTTCAAATAAATTATTAGCCGATCAATGTTCTTAAAGCTACATCTTTGGCATATGTAGAACCTTCTAGCCTGAATTATACATTGTAAGGGTTGGCTAGTTGGCTTTAGTCAAAACAAGTCTTTAACGCCTTCTTTGTAGCTTGAACTATAAATATAGGATCTCATATAGCTCATATCCATATTACATTTCATAGAAAGGGTTTTCTCTCTTCCTTTCTTCATATTCTTGAATAGTTAAATTTTTTTTCCTTTATTCTTTATATGCAATATGCTTCCAAATAAAGATCATCTCATCATATACAACAAATTTACTTTACTCAGGCTTGCCCCTATTTTGCAGGAACACTTGATGTTTAATTAAACCTCCAAGCAACAAATGTGCACTTGATTTTAACAGTACTACCTTGGATGATATCACAAATTGACAAGCTTTGGCTCTTTGCTCAAGACATATTAACTAAAAAAATTCATAACAAATGTACACTTAAAATCTCTCCACATATTTGATCACAGAAAAAGAAAAAACTAATATTAAACTGAAGCAAAATATTTAAAGGGCGAAAAGCATAGAAGCATTGCCAACCTTTGAAGAAATTGTAGGGAGCATGGCATTCCTCTCTCGGACTAGACTCCCATTTCTCCAAAACGTCAGATTGGCCCTTGGCAGCATCAATCCAGGATCAGTACAACGACACTTAACATCTGGGCCAATCTTTTCAATTACCTCAAACCTAACCATTCCCCCATCTACTAGGAGTTCATCACCCACTTGGACGTCTGTAGCATGTCAGATTTTCAGTCAAAGCAATTTAACAATATCATCCATTTTTTTTTTTTGAAAAGCAACATTATGACCCAAAACGATAAATGTTTCATTAAATATTTCAAAAAGATTAACCTTCAGCAAAACCATCATAGTTTACATTGATGGTGTGTTCTGGAAGAGTTGAATCAAAGGCTCTAACACTGAAAGTCCAGATGTCACCATCCTGCACAAGATTATTCAAGCACAATGAGCTTCACAATGGAAAAATTATCATTTGCTAATACAAGCTCACAAAATAATCAATCATCAAGGTTACATGTACAGCCCCAAATCACTAGTAGTTGATGTCCTCGATTTTTTTTTTAATTTCTAACTGACCATCATGATTAAAATGAATTTATGCATATACTTCTCTTATGGTAACCATTGTATATGATCAGAGTTTCAAATGGGAGTGCAAAAACAAAAAGAAAACAAAACAAATGCACATACTCCACATCAGATAGATGAATATAGGATTATGGAAGCATTAAGCTTCAAATGTTGAAGTTACTTCATTCAATTCAAATATAATAATCAACTATCAACTTTAACTACAACTATCAAAGTTGTGTACTACGGTCAAATTTGTTTAATGGTGATAGAATTGCTATATGATCAACCAAAATTTCTGCAACATTATTACAGTAATTTACAGACCATTAGAAATAAATCATTGCAGTGAATCAGTGATGCACGTAAATGTTAGTTTTCTCACAATTTATCTGCTATAGCTGACACCAAAATAATTTTAAACAATAAACAATGTGGTTACCAATGCACAGTATCCGCTTACAGAACATTTTTCTATACTCACTAACTTTAAAAACAGTTAAGAAGAGATCACCAAATTATGCAAAGAAATGAGAAAAGTGCCAATAGACAAGATAAAGCTAGCAGATTATTTATAGGAGGTAAATGATATAAGGATGTGCACTAATATAATCGCATGTAAAGCTTTTTTTCTGTATTAAATTCAATACAATCTCCTCAAAAAATTTGAACCCCCTGAACTTTTGTGAAGTGTTTCTGCAGCATAACCAGTAAATTTTAAAAGAAAAGAGCACATTATAAACATGATGAAGAGAAAAGCCTACTCCCTAGAAGCCTAGCTGACCCAAAGAGAACTGGGTAGGAAGCCTTGGCCTCGCTTTGAATGGGAGTTTCATTTCTCACACCCTCCAGACAAGGGGCGAATACTCATGTGCCTAAATCACCCCCCAATAGGTTGGAATAAAGGAGGGCCCATTGATCGTTTATACACACTGGACATAGACCATACTGGGCTTATGCCATTTGATGTAGAGGAAATCCCACTCCTAAAAGCCAGACCGGTAAGAGGGAGAGGAGAGCCTCCACTTCAAATGGGAGATGAGTTCCACAACCAGCCAATGTGGGACTAATGCTCTTGCTCCTGCACCAACCTAAGTGAGCTAACCAGGTGGAGGACCAGTGAGCAGCCCCCGCACACCCAGCTGATGTGGGACTCATGCTCCTGCAACATTATGTAGGAGCATAACTGGAACATATCCCATCATAGAATGAACGAACACAGTTACTAAGAATTTCACTTCAAGGGCAAAAGTTTCTAAGTGCACTATGTGAGCAGACCTTTTCACCGAAGTAAACCCCTAAACAGATGCAATGTGAGAATCTCCACTGAAACAATATCTTAAAGAACAATAAATAAATAAATAAATAAATAAATGATTGCTCGCAATGTCTCTAATGGACACAACCCAATATTACTCAAAATAGGCTAAAACATCAAACGATGTAAAAATTTAAAGACAACTCAAAGCGGTATTCATTTAAACGAAGCACCATTATGAACAGTGCATCGCCAGAATGAATTATATGGCATAGGGTTTAACTAGACATATTTGATTGTGGCAGGGTGCATTTTCTAGTAAGTTGATAATCAAATTATTATCTAGAAAAGAAATCAATATCATATAAAATATAAAATTTATTAACAAATCATGAATAGAGTGACTTCTCTCAGGCTCCAAGCTCTGCAATTTTTTTTTTCTTTCAACTTTTTGTAACACATTTTGTTGGGCTCCATGTAACTTTATTTTTGTTTCTTCAATATTTCTCTATATATTTCTTTAGAGTTTAAATATTAAAAATATGAGTACAATTTTCATAAGCTTTTAAGTTACATCTTCTTCCACGCACAGGAAAAAATATCCAGTTAAGAAGAAAACACAATAATTATGAGTTCAAAATATGTGGCTCACTTATTTAGAATAAAAAAAGCATATGTCAATTAGTATGGTAGTAACAATGTGTCAATTATAATTGTCTTCAAATATGAAATGAACTGCCAACAAATACAAATAATGATAAAAGTTATAACAGCCATCAATATTGCAGTGCGCAACAGAGATACTGTTCCCACCAATTTTAGTAATGCCATGACTTCAAAATTCAAATAGCATCCAAATGCAGTATCACTTTCTCAGACGCAAATGCCAAACACAAAATGAAAGCTCCCTGGATTCCTTCAGAAACCTTCATTCAGACACAATACTGTCTTATATGCATTTATAACCCACTATAACAAAGTACTCAGTATACAGTGGCATTTTAGTGTATTATTAGTTCCCAAAACACTGAATTCATTTTTAATCCCCTTGACTCCAAAAGCAAATAAGACCAAGGCATGTAAATCGGACATTTGAAAGCGCTATAGATAGAACAAATAGCAACCAAAACGCATTCAATAACAGGACTGAGGACCCAAGGCAACAATAGAATTTGGATTAAAACCACCTCTGCTTTGGCCGAGGAAGCACCACCAAGATCCCCCATATGGATTTCACTACCCTCTGTGTCCATCATAATAGCCACAGCAAAACCCTTCTCCTCGTTGAGCCTACGCACGCGTTCGATCACCAATTTATGCCACTCCCGAGTACCATGACACATGTTGATTCGCGCCACATTCATCCCTCCCACCGCCAGCGCCTCAAGCTGCTCGAACCCACACGTCGCCGGTCCGATAGTGCAGATGAGCTTGGTTCGCCTCGTGCTGCGGAACCCATTCTCCTTAAGTTCAGTCTCGGTCACCGCATCGACCTCAATCGAGCTCAAATCAGAGACTAACCCCTGAGCCGGAGTGACCACAAACCCAGCTCCGGCTCCATTGTCAGACAACAACGCCTGGAAAGACGACCGCAAATGATCGAGATCCGAACCGGACGATGCCCGAACGGAGAGATTCGAAGTGAAGGTCAACGGAAACCGACAATTGAGACTCCTGGGTAACGAAAGTTTGGAAATTGAATGGAAAGTGTTGTTGAGAAATGCACTGCAATTCAGGGTCCGAGTAGAGGGTGAAGTTAAGAGGTGAAGGGACTGAGACATGGCGGTGGGAAGAGAGAGGGAGGGAGAGAAGAGAGTTGAGATTTTGAATACAAAGTGATGAAGAAGATGAGGTCTTTGAGGTGGGAATGAAAGAAGCAAAGAGGAGGCGGAGCGGACGAGGAAGGAGTAAGTAAGGGTGTGAAAGTGTTGAGCTTTGAAAATGTCGCCCTGGGAATAGTGAAGTGAAGGCACAGGACAGGGCAGTCTGTTTGGAATTCGGCTAAACGAATAAGATCAAGAAAGCTTTTTGATCCCCCAGTGGGACCAAATTGACTCGTTTAGGAAGATGAGGAGGGTATATTCCGTATTATTTGTATTATGTACATTTATTTGATAATTTTTTTATTGATTTAATTAGACATAACTCCTGAATATTTTATCTTATTATTTGAACTATGGATATTTATTTCATATTTGCACATAATCCTTGAATATCAAAATATTTTAACATATAATAGTTTAAAAAATGTCTAGTTTTATGTCATTTGTTTTATGGATATTTATTTCATATTTTTGTTGATTAAATATATATTCTATGTATTAGTGAAGCGTGTGAAAAAGGTTTTATTTTAAGAGGTAAAGTTTATTTTAGTAATTTTTATATTTTAAAAAAATTAATATTCAGTGTTAACTAAAATTACTTATGGTACTCACCAAAAATATTCATATTTATAAAATTGATAACAAGTCGCATTTTTTTTCCTTTTACCAGAAGAGAAAGTCCAACTTAGAAAGTATTAGGCAAAAGAAACACACGGAGCAAGGAAACAAAAAGGAAGGGAAAGGAAAACAACACATACAATAACCAGTTTCAACAGCAAATGCGAAAAGAAAAACTGTGAGGAATACGGAGCTCACAATTTAATTATATATAATCCGTGAATTAAGGATAAAGTTTTTCTTTTGACCTACTCACTCTTTTCATATATATATATATATAAATAATTAATTCATATGAAAAAATAGTTGAAAGGATTAAATTCATCATGAATTTAAAATAGTTTTCTAAAATATTCTAATTTAATATTTAACATTTTTATCTTGTAATTAATAAACATTAATTGTATTTATTTATTTAATAAAGAATAAAATTAAATAAATAAATAAATAAATAAATAAATGCATCAGACATCGCATTTCTAGATCTTATATTTAGAAAAAAAATAGATAGAGTAGTTTTTTTTTCTAATATTTGCTCATTTTTCTAATACTAATTTTGTATGGAAACGCAAGCCAAAAAAATGGATAGAAAGTTGTTCTCCTCAATATGAACTATTTTGAAATTGACTTATATAACAAGTAGTAAAGTTGTAACTATTTCATAAGTTGGTTAATAGAAAGTATCATTTGTATATTTCAATTTTTAAATTTGGTATCCATGGAATATTCTTGTTCTAGCAAAATGTTGCAACACACCATAAAACATAATTTGTTCATGAGAGAATCACATTTAAAAATTATAATAACAACAATAATAACATTTACCTTATCCTACTGTGTGGGGTCGGCTACATGGATCATATGACGCCAATGTACTCTATCAAACACTATCTCCTCAACTAAATTATTTCTCAAAAAGATCGTTCCTTATAACTTTATTTAATGTCATTTTTTATCTTCCTCTACGCCTTTTAATAGGGCTCCAAGTCATTTGATCAACTCTCATCACTGGCTCTTTTTACCCTCTTCTTTGTACATACCCAAACCACCTTAAATGATTTTTTACCATTTTCTCCTCGATAGGTACTACTCCAATTTTCTTTCGTATACAGTTATTTCGTATCTTATCCAATTTTGTATGACTACATATCCATCTCAACATTATCATCTCTACTACTCTTATCTTATGCTCTTATTGTCCTTTCAAAATCCAACATTCACTACCATATAGCATCGTTGGCCTTATAGCTGTTCGATAAAATTTTCCTTTAAGCTTAATAGGTACCTTGCGGTCACAAATAACTCCTGATACTTTCCTTTACTTTAATCACTCAGCTTGTATCCTATTCATAATATCTCCATCAATTTCACCATCACTCTATAAAATTGACCCCAAATATCTAAATTTTGACACTTCTGAAATGAGTTGCTCTCCAATTTTTACCTCTGAATCATTTCTAATTAACCTATAATTAAATTTGTAATACATATATTCCGTCTTACTTCTACTCAAGCGGAAATCTTTTGATTTCAAAGTGTGTCTCCATAACTCAAATTTAGAGTTGAACTCTTCTTTTTGAGTCCTCAATTAAAACTATATCATCCGGGAAGAGCATACACTTTGAAATTTCTTCGTGTATATGATATGTTAGAACATCCAAAACCAGATCAAACAGGTGTGGACTCAAAGAAGATCTTTAATATAAGCCTATCATTATAGAAAAGTTCTTTGTTACACCTCCAAGAGTTCTCACACTTATTGTTGTCCCCCTCATACATATCTTGTATGGCTTGAATATAAGTCATACGGACACCTTTCTCTTTATTATTTTCCACAATATATCTCTTGGTACTTTATTATAGGTTTTTTCCAAATCAATGAAAAATATATACAAGTCTCTCTCTTTACTCTGCTATCTTTCAATCAAACCCTTTAATAAATAAATAGCTTCTGTTATAGACTGTCTTAGCATAAATCCAAATTAGTTTTTCGAAATACGAGACTCTTTTCTGAGCTTATGCTCAATCACTCTTTCCCAAAGTTTCATGGTGTAACTCATAAGTTTTATCCCCTGATAATTAGTACAATTCTGAATATCCCCCTTATTCTTGTATATAGGAACTAGAGTGCTCTTTCTTCATTCATCTGGTATTTTCTTGGACCTTAAAATCTCGTTAAATAACTTAGTGAGTCACAAAACTCCCTTATCTCCTAAGTCCTTCCAGACTTTGATAAGAATACCATCGGAACTAATAGCTTTACCATTATCTATTCTCTTAAGAGCTTCTTTCATTTCTTCAACCCGAATCCTACAATAGAAGCTCAAATTGAGATCATCTTTATGAGTTGTTAATACCATCATTTTCATAAGTTGTTAATCCTTCAGTATCAATAGTCATATCCAATCCACTATTGAAAAACTTATAAAAGTAGCTCTCCCATCTTTTTTTTATATCATCATCTGTAACCAAAATTTTTCCTCCCTCATCCTTAATGTATCTTACTTGGTCCAAATCTCTCGATTGTCTTTCCCTTCTCTTGGCAATTTTGTAAATATTACGTTCACCATTTTTTGTTCCTAAATCCTAATAGAATTCCTCAAAAGCTTTAGATCTAGTCTCGCTCACTACTTTCTTAGTCTCCTTTTTAGCGAACCGATAACATTTTTAATTTTCATCACAATTGCATAAATGCAAGGTTTTGAAACACTCCTTCTTATGTTTGACCTTCTCCCATATACTCTCATTCCACTACCAAGATTCTTTATTTTTAGGTCCAAAACTTTTGGATTCATCCAATAGTGCTTTAGCGGTATCCCTGATTTTTTTAGTCATATCATCCCATAAGATGTTAACACTTCCTTGCGAGTCCCAATTACCTTTCTCTATAACTTTTCTCGTAAATGTCATTTATTTCTCACTTTTTAGTTGCCACCACTTAATCCTAGGATTTAAGGATTTTCGACTTTTCAGTTTACGATTTTTAACCAGCACATCAAGGACCAAGATCCTATGTTGTGAAATTAAACTCTCATCAAGGATTACTTTGTAGTCTTTACAAGCTCTTCTATCTAAGTTCCTTATAAAACAAAAGTCAATTTGTGACCTTTGAACTCCACTTTTATGTATGATTAAATGTTCCTCCCGCTTCTTAAAACATGTTTACAACTTATTTTAGTTTTTGCTACTTGTTAAAAGTTAAAAGTTTTACCAATGAGCGCCTAGTCAAATAGTAAGGGGTTTGATAGTCAAATAGTAAGGGGTTTGATTAGCATTCCTCATAGTTGAGGTATCGACTCTTAAAGGGTGCAATAGTGTTAAAAAAATTAAGGTTTCAAAGAGATCTTCCCATCAATGTCTGTGAGCAGCTAAAAAATCCCACATAACTGGATCAGAATTAATTTGAGGGTGGACAATGAACCAGAATATCCCCCAAGATATCAGGTGCCGGATTAAAAAAAAGTTAAAAGTTTCTAGTTATAATTAATTTATTCAAGTGGTCCTAGAGCCTAGCTCTCTCTTCATTCTGTTACTTGTTATTCACGAAACTTCCGTTGTAATCTACATCTTGAATTAATTAAATTATAAATTATATATAACTCGAAATCCCATTTGCAATTTGATTTGACATAAAATAAATAATTATATCATTTCATAAGTTTCAAAGTTTGAACTTTCAAAGCATTTTAGTGGCCAAAAAAACAAACTTTCAAGGCATTTTTAATGTATTTGGCTTGGATCAGATTTTTTTTCTTTAATCTCGAGGTATTTTTTAGCTTTTTTTTAACAAAAATTAAACACTTATCCCATATTACAAGGCAATAAATAATTTTTTTATAATATAAGATAACATAATTTTATTTACTACTTTTATCCCTCATTCATGTAATGTATAATATTATAAATTATGTTAAAATTATAAAAAAATAATATTTAATAGGGTTAAAATAGAAGTGTTTGGGTTTTTTTGAAAAATTTAAGAATGTTATTTTCATTCCTTAGTATGTGTGAAACCTCAAATATTGCCATATAATATGGGATATAGAGTAATTTAGTTAAAATGCCTTTTCACTTTTTATATATATATATAGTTTTATCATATCATTATTATATTTATTTATTGCAATAATTTAGATAATTTTTCGTGAAATTAGATATTTTATAATTGATGGAAAATTATGTTGTAACTTTTGCTTCTGTATTATAAGATAATAAAAGCCACGAAGTTATGTGTAATTAATTAATTGGTCTTTTCAGTGTTTTCCAAGTTGAATTGAATTTTCTAATTTTTTGGTTATAATCTCAATGTCAAGATAAAAAATTTAAAAGTGCTGTGTTGATTGATAATATTGTTAATAATATATTTTTAATTACTTAAGCTTTATATAAACTATTCTATAATCAAACATTCTTTTTTTCGATAAGATGATTTGCTTTTTTTTTATAGAATTTAATTTTCAAATGATAATTTTCTATAATTTTTTGCCCATTAATTGGGGGGGGGGGGGTGGACAAAGCTCCTGATAAAAAATAAATAAATAATAAAAAATGGCGGGTCAAAGCTAGTGTGGAATGCGTTCAACTCGCTTACGGTGAGGACAGAGAAGCATGGACTTTGATTACTATTGGGAAAAATAAATTAAAGGCCTGTAAAGCAAAATGTTTATAACAAAATATTTTAAAAATAAAATTTATTTTGAAGGATAAAAAATTTTATTTTCCACTTGTAAAAATAAAAGCGTGCCCATTTCCTTTTATTAATAATACACTCTCATTTTTATTTATCATTTATTTGTCTTTATTCATATGGTAAAACCCATTTTTCTTCTCTTCTTATTTTCTTTAAAAGTAAAAAAAAATCGTACTTACATGAAATATTAATTATTAATATTAAATAAAAAATAAATGAAAAATTTAAAGTAAAAATAATAATAAAATAAAATTAGAATAAATAAAATAGAATTTAAAATCAATAACTTTACATAAGATCAAATGGTAACATAAAGCGCTGTCAAGCTCTGCTGAGACATCATCACAATGAGAAACCTGCATATATAATTCATAAACCCTAAAAATATATGAGCTATGCGCAAGACAAAAGAACATCTGGGTAAAAAAAAAAAAATCATCACAATTTTATTTCTAATTCCTCCTTTTTTTTCTCTTAGAATATGGCTTAAAAGAAAATCCATAACTCTCTGATTTGCCTGCTAGAGGCAAGGGGTGGTGGGAGTGTGATTATGAAATCCAGCAAAATGAAGATATATAAGTTGTTCTTGTGGGGATGGTTCAAAAGTTAGAGTTTGATATTCTCACATTTCAATTTCTTTCAGCATCAGATTGTCAATGAATAGAAGATTCAACATAAAGATGCACTTGTTTGCTCTCAGATAGGCCATCTGGTTTATAAGGCATCAAGAAGCTATTCTTGATCCTCTTCTCCATCCGATTGCATGTTATCTTCATAAGGAAGAGTCACATGGATGGATATTCTTGACGGCTGTCAAGCTCCTCCTAATAATTTTTCTATTTTAGCCTTCAATATTATATCTTCATTAACAGGCAGAAGGCAACCGTCTAAGGCCCAATCCCAATATATATTATAGGGAAGATATAAAAAACAATGTAATAAAAACAAATTATATATCAATGACATCTTGATACAGTTGAAAAAAAAATTAGGTTTTTTATATATACTATTCTAGTTTGATTCTTGACTATATATATGAAAAATGTTTTTCTCGGAGGAAGGGGTAAAACCCATTTAAGTGACTTTTACGTCTAAATGAAATTAGTCTTTGACTGTTAATTAGGAATACACTTGATGCTCAAAAACAAAAAAATAATAGAGGAGATAACTATTTTTATGTATAACTTAATAAATTTTTATTTTTAATGCAATGCAATGATTTTATGTTTTTTTTATATTTTAATTTTTTTCCCAAATAATCTTTTTTTAAAATAATTTTCTTTCATTTCAAAAATATTTTTAATAATTTTTATCATCTCTCTCAAATAATCATATTGAGACTAATACAAATTTTTTTTAATTCCTTTTATGAATTAAAAACAGAGTACTAATCATGAAAAGTTTTAAAGTTATAGTGAACATTTTGAATTAAAAAAATATTTATATTAATCTCAAAAAGTTTTAAAATTTTAAGGAACATTTTGATATTTATATTTTAGAATTAAAGTTTTAGGTCCTAAAATGCTTCCTCTTTAATAATTTGGTTTTAGGCCCTGAAATTGAAATTTCTTGACATAGGCTTGCTTAATTTTATTTATTAATATAAGTTTTATTAAAAAAAAAAAACCTTGCTAGTGCTAGACAAAGAAACAGGGCCTTGCCCAAGGGGAAGATGGTGAAAAAAAAAATACAGAGGGAGTGAACCAAATTTAAAACTACATCCACCATCGGAAGATTTGGGACGGCGTAATAGGGAAGATTTCACCATGTCCGCCATCGACGTTTCATGCAAAATTTTCAGAAAAGTTTCCTCACTTTGCTTCATATATTGAAACGACATTTTGCCAACAAAGATCAGAACAGACTAAACCAAGAATTGAAAGAGACTTTCTTCTTATTTTCTTTCAAAATTCATTGAAGAAATTGATTGAAACTTTAGTGAAAAATATGCATTCTTCTTAAGAAATCCCATTTTGCAAAATAGAAGAAGATATATTTGTGAAAATACCTATTCATTAAAAAAAAAGTCCATAAAGAAAGTGATCTATGTTGTCTTAGCTGTGTTAATTTTGTCCTAAACTTGCAATTAAAATAGATTGAGGTAAATTTTTGTTCCAAAATTAGAGTGAGAGAAAACAAAGAAATTATAAATAAAAATTAAAGTCCTTTGAAAAAGAAAATAGGACTTATAAATATGAGATTATTTTCTTTTAATATAAATTTTCCTTATATGTTCTGCTTTTTTTTTTTAAAAAAAAAGAGATTTGGTTTTAAAATAGGCATGCAACTATATATGCATGTCTGTGTAAACACGTGTGTGTGAGAATTGCATCCACTGACGAACACCTATCTAGTAAATCTTAGGGATGCCTCTCTTATTTATCATTCTTATTCATCAAAAATAATATATAGACAGCTATTAATATAATATATAGATACTGATTAAATATACTGATTAACACAAAATTTTTAAAAATTTCTATCTTCAAATTTCATACAAACATCTTTTGAAATAAAGAATAAATCATATAGATATACTTAAATTATGTCTAAATTATAAAATATATTTATTTTCAAAATAGCTAAAAAAGTATATATAATTTACAAATGGAGATTTTATAAATTTCCAAAATAAATTAAATATTTATTTATTATTAATATGTAATAAAATTTTTATGTCACATTACATTAATCCTTTCAACACCATCCCATTTCCAAATTCTTTTCCACATTAATTTTGGGTCAGCCCAATTAGGGTGAGTAAGTTATTGATACATACTTCTAAAAGAGAACATTCCATTGGATCTAGGACACCAAGCTCTGAGATCCTTCTAAAGCCCAAACCCCCACAGTTTTTGGGTTGGCTGCTGTTTAGCAATTTATGTGAAACCTCTAGCATACCGCAGGACAGAAATGCAGTGACTACTGTATCCTTCTTCCGCTTCACCAAATGTGCTCCAATGTCTTTTGTATAAAAATTAATATAGATATAAAAACTCAACAAAATTATATTATTAAAATAAATTATAGAGTAAAATACTCTGACTTCTCTTGTGTTTTACCTTAATTATAGAGATATTTTTTCTATTTTAGAAACATATACAAACCTCCCATAAAATCAAAAGTTATGTTACATAGATATCCTATCTATTTTTAAGATTTCATTTCCATCAATCTAATTATTAATGAATCCTTAACTCACTAAATTTAATATTTTATTTAGACTAAAATACCCTTTCTTCATATAAATGTTTATTTAATAATATTTTCTACAAATTTTTTTAAACTTTTAACATTTAACTAGAATGATTACCATGCATTTACCCAAAACTTGGGAGGAACTGCCTAATTCACTCCATGTGAATAGTGCAGCATCATAGGCATTTTTATATTTTATATTGATCGATTTAACCTTTTTTTATTTTATCATAACTTTCTATTAATTTTTAATTTAATATTTTTTTCACATTCATTTAAATATTACTATACTTAATTATTTAAAACTATTTAATAAATATATTATATTTTCAATATCAAATCACTTGAAGATATTAGCATGAATTATTTTATATAAATATTTTAAATTTATTTATGTTTCATTGGATAGAAAATAGAGATTTTATATTATAAGGATGGATTAATAATTTTACGTATGGATTTTAATTAATAAAAAATGTAGTTTAAAATATTTGACAGAATATTCTTAATTATGTTAAAAATTGAATTAAAGTATAAGTTTTAAAATTAGAGAGGAGGTTTCTGTAATTTTAACAAAACTAAAGGGAGGATAATATAATTTAATTTAATTTATATTTTCATTTTAAAATAAGCTATATCTTAAAAAAATTAAAATATCATATCTTATTATTTTTTGTCAAATAAATGCTAAAAAACATTTTTTTGATAATTAAAAAAATAATAACACATATTTTAATATATCTTTGTATTAGAGACATTATTGTTCAACTAAAAATAATTATCTATTTCTTTCTATAACATTTCAAATATACTTATTTCATTCTATCAATCTTTAATTTTATTTTTATTTACACTCCTAATTCTATTTTTATTCTCATTATATAATTCTGCCATCAAAATGGATCATAAATCTATGATAAGTACTACACTATTTATAAGTTGAAGTACTGTACTATTTATAAGTTGGTGGAAGAGAGAAGTAGAGGAGATGAAGCGAAATGGAGGGGCCCAATGACAAGTTTCCCTTAGTTGAAAGACATTTTTTATTTGTAGAATTATTTTTATAAGGTTATAATATTCTATTAATTAATTTTAGCCCTTTAATATAATTTTAATTCTTATGGTCCATTATAATAAATGTAGGTTTGTATAGGTCTTTTAGAATAATTTTCACATTTAATTTCATACATAATATTTGACTATATAAAATTAAAAAGATAATAATTTAATTATTAACAATTCAATCAAAATACCTTAACATAGTTCAATGACCAATATGATTTTGAAAACATTGGCTGAAACTAGCAATTGATATCAAGGACTATGGATCAAATGGACTTGTGGATATTTGTCCTAGAAGGGGTAATTTCTTTTTTCTTTTTTTTTTTGGGTAAAATGTATTGAAGTATCAAATAATTTCTTTTTTCTTTTTTTTTTGGGTAAAATGTATTGAAGTATCAAATTTTAGCTGTCAAATTATTTGGAACATTGAGATGGTGTCACGTAATTGAAGCAAGAAATAAACCAATAAGCTTCTAGCACAATTAGTATGTAGCCGGATCCTTTAAATATATTGTTTTATGTTTAACTTTTGGTTTCGTATATGGAAAATTACTTGTTAGTGAAGTCAAATCCACTTCAGATAATCATAAAAAAAAATCTAAACAATCATAACAAATTAATCATGTGTCACAATTTTCATCCAACTAATTCAAATCCAACAACTAAAGTTGATAATTTTTTTGGGCCAGGCTATAGAATAGAGATCATAATTTTTTTTAAAAGGACTTTATTAAAAATCCTCCTTTAGGAGCTATATTTCATACATCATAGTCATTCCATACTTATTCTAGACTAGTTCACCCTATCTTTTTTGTCATTTTAAAAAAATATATTTATTATATTGGGTACTATCAATGTGAATTCAAATTAGTAGAAACCAAGACTTTGTTTGGTAGGTGGGAATGGGGTGAGGAAATGGGAATGTGTGAAAGATTCTCCTGTGATACATGTTTGGGAGCAAGCTTCTTCTATTCCTAGGAATCATTGAAGCCCTTGTTTATGGGAATATTGAAGTCTATGGGGAGGTGGGGGAATGGAGCAACACCGTGGGAATGGAAATTTGGTAGACAAAAATACCCCTGCAACCTCCCTCCCTTAACCCGTCTATGATGCCTAGCCACCTTCCTTCCTTTGACATAGGACTGTGCATGGGCCGGGTTGACCCTTGCTCGATGTTCTGCCCAAAGAAGGGCTGGGATTGTTTTTTCAACCCGTGGCCCATAGCCTGCACGGACGGGCCGAAATAGGGCCAGGCAAGGCTAGCTTAGTCCTAAAAAAATTTGTAAAAAAAAAAACCTATGAAAAAACAGAGACACAACTAGCCAACAACAACTAATTTCAATATAGTATCAATGATTCTCTCTTCTAATTTTTCTTTATTCAAGATATAAAACATCAGATGATCAGAAACAAACTAAGACTTATTTCATGAGCAAACAACAACCAGATGAAGTCTTAATTTTCAGCAAATTAATTGATTGCCCTACTAATATGACATGAATAGATCTAACCAAGAAATATCATAAAAGTAGAATAAACCAAACATTCCTATTGACAAGGTACCGCAACATACATTCAGTCTTCTAAGTCTTTCATTCTTTGCTTCTAGACGCTTAACTTTAATCTCCAGTTTGTTTGTATAAACCTATCAAGTGACATAGATATCATCTTATATCAACTATTTGAAAAGTAAAAACAAGTAGGATTCAAAGAAACTACATCATACTAATAATATAACCTGCTTTCGTGCTCATGATCTAGCAGCAGATTCCCTATTTTTAATCATCCTCTTTTGCCTCCTTTCCACTATTTTTTCAGTCTCATCACCAAATGCCAACCTTTTACTGCCTGAAATTTGTGTATCTAACATTGTACCCATCAAAGAAAGTTAATATCTAAATATACATAAAAATGTGCGATGCCATCTGCACATATGAAAGAAGCACATGAGGAATTGCTAATAGGAACCTTCAAGAATGGGCTTAACATTGAAATTAGAGTAGAGGTAAGAATACTAAAGCCCATGCCAACTAAATTTTCTAAAGTGGTGAGAGCTTCTGTAGAAATATGATAGAGTGAACTTAGTCCAAACTCCAAATTAGACTAGGTTGGTTAATTCAACTGACTTGCAGAAGAATATTCTACAACTTTCCCATTCACAAAGTCCAATGATTAGAGGGGCAAGAGACTTAGGAGTGAGGAAATTCCATTACTTTCCTATTCAACTATGCTTCAACGGGTTTTGAAGTATGTTCAGAGACAAGTATTATAGGTCTAGTCCAACGTTAAATAATATATTGACATTTGAAATTGGCTATCTTCGGTTATTATTGTAGAACTACTGATTAAAGAAACAAATAAAAAAATCCATTGATTAAATGTAAATTGAAAAGCACAAGAAATAATGGGCGGTGGGCAATAGGAGAAGAGACAAGAAGCATTGTTTCACTATTACAATAAATTTCATCATGAATACAATAATCAAATAAATTTGGAGCTGAGTATCTAACCTTTTACCCTATGGCAGTAAGTGTTGATCAAGATGCTTAGAGCTACAAAAGATGTGAAACAAGGGAGATAGCAGATGGATATCGTTTTGCTCTTTGCAATAAATATTAAAATCTTAGTAATTTGGAGTTTGGACCATAGAGAGTTTGTGACGCATATGAAGTATGTAGAGAAAAAAGCCACACTTTAAAGAAAGAAAATGAAATCAAGCAAAAGAACGAAAGCAAAAGGGGAGGCAGAACATACCTTGGATGACGAATTTTGGACCAGAGCTCACAAACTCAACAGTGAACTTGGGACTCAAGCTCTAGCTCACTGGAATTGTCACAGCTACAAAGTACAGACTCACGACATGAACTCAATGGGGAGAAGTTGGGACAAGATGATGATGAACTTGGGACGATGCGACAGGAGTAGAAGGCCAGAAGCTGCAGCCGCAATTGTGAGAGCCTGAGAGAGATCAGAGCTTAAGGTTAGTAACTTCGCTCGTTCGCTTAATTTTCTTGTGTGGCCATAATAGAGGAGAAGTATAACACTTGAAGTTAGACACTTGAGCTAGAAACAGTGTCATTCAAGTGTCTCACTTATAAAAAATAATAAACATACAATATATATACATGGGCCGGGGCAGGTACGGGCCTGTCCTTGCCCGTTGCCCGTCCCGGCGCTGTCCCTATTTAGCCCATATTTTACTTTTGTTTTGTTTTCGTCATTTTTTCCCAGACTGAACTCACCGAACAGTACCGGGCACACCAGGCATGTGGGCACCTTGTACACCCCTACTTTGACATAGTCACCATAACCTTTGCCATGACATCCCTCTCCTCCCATGTCAGTCTCCCACAATTCCACTCGTAGTGGCTTCCTTGCTCACCGCCTTGTCCAACTCAGTGTAAGACTGTGAGTTCACTATGCTATTGACTTCAATACCACACTTCTTCGGCAATGTTAATGACTCTTTACCCTTGACAAACAATGGCGATCGTGATAGGTAGTGAGAGTACGAGAGCGACGACTTCATCCGGATTATGATGTTGAGTTGCTGGCCTACACAAATCCATCGCCATCGCTGTCGAGTAGCTAGCCTTCACAGATCCATCTCCAAATCTTAAAACATAACGTCATCTCCCTCTTCGTAGATGGCAGAGGATGATGATGATGATGTCATTTTCCTTTATGGGAAATTGGCTTGTCCATGGTGATGGCTGGATAAAGATGGTGGTAGTGGCTGACGCCGGCAAGGAAGAATAAGGAGGAAGGAAGACAAATTATTTATTTATTTATTGTATTTGAGTCATTTTGTATTTTTTTGTGTCTTGTTTTTATTGTTCCTACTATCTTTCCTTGATATACCAAACATACATTTAAAATTTATTTCAATTCTTATTCTATAAAAAATTATTATGTGTACCAAACTGGGACAAAAGTAAAATGGGTTTGTAAAATCAAATTCAACTTATTCACCAAAAAAAATTTTTCAACTTCCATGACTCACTCAACAAGTTCACGGTCAGGTTAATAACTACTGCCAATGTTTAGGAGGAAGACATAATAAGGATGCATTTATTCAGATAGCCACATTTAATTTAACGCTTATAAGAAGGTGGATAACTAATTAATTAATTAAATGTGAGGTTAGCTTTTTTAAATTGATATTTTCAAAGGAAGAAATTTATAGCTTGACTAACCTCTTCTTGGATTTGAATAAAAAAAATGAGGGAAGAGAAAATGGAAAGGGAAGAAAATGGAGAGAAGAAAAAAGTGGAGGAGAGATATTCTCTCCTTAGACTTTGATGAACTAGAAAAAATAAAAAAAATAGAAAAATTACTAATTTTTCAATGACAATATTACTCTTATTATTTTTAGGAAAATATTTGTATATAATACAACTTATTATTTTACTATATTATTTATATAATTTCCATAATATATTATTCTATGAAATAAAATATAGTTTAATTATAATCTTAATTTATAATTATTTTTTCAATTTTAATTTTTTATTTAAAAATTTATAAAATTTATTTTTCCTTTTAAATGGAATTAATTTATAATACATTATTGAATGGATTAAAATATTTTTCAAAAAATATAAAATGCATTTAAATTTATAATACATTATTGAATGGAATTAAAATATATTTCAAAAATTATAAAATGCATTTAAAATTTATAAATGGTGGGCAATTTTGAAATAAAAGTTTTTTCTTCAAAATCTCGTTACTTTTAAAAAGGAAAGTTAGAGGGAAAAACATACTAGACCTACATATTATTTTTTTCATTTTTTTGTTCCTCTCATTTTTCTTTCCATATCTAAGCAAGGAAAATGTAATTTTTTCTTTTATTTTTCTCTTCCTATTTTTGTCTCCCCATTCAAGCAAGCACAAGGTAAAATTTCTCGGGCTTTATCATCAAGTCCAAAATAGATTTCGTGTAAATATTGAAAAAGACTTTGGTTTAAAATAAACATCATTGGTCTATTATAGCAGGATTAATGCTCAGAATTATGAGGGAGGTAACTATTAATATAGAGTATAACATATAAAATTTATAACAATTTTTACTATTTACTATAAATAAATGAAGAATATGACTTGCTTTAAATTTTTAGCAATGCATATTAAAAAGGTCTACTTATTTTCTTGATATAATTATCTAGAGCATTTTCCGATCTAAATAGGAATAATTTTTTAAATGTGATTTTTTTATCCACAAAATTCAAACTCTTATCCTTAAATAAGGGGAATTAGTCCCTTGTTTTAACCCATGATGTTGTTTAAAATGTCTAGTTATTTAGCGCCTATTTAATCAATGTTTTCAGAATATTTTTTTTATTTTTAAAAATAGAAAAATAGAAAAACTTGTTTGATTAACATGTTTTTTATAAACTGTTCTGGAAAATAGAAAAATAAAATAATAGAAAACTCAGAATATCTTTAAGTTTAAGGTGTTCTGCATTTTTTGTTATGAAAAACACAAAAAAAGTGGAAAATACCCATCTTATTAATAATAAAGTTATAAATTTTGAATAATTCATTTAACACTTACTAGTTATGATTTTGATAATAATTATTTAAACAATTTTTTTTATTTTCTTGTTTTCGAAACTTGTTCTAAAAAATAGTATGTTTTTCTAAAATTGTTTTGAAAATAATAAAATAGAAAACACGGTTAAACATACCCTTATTTGTGACCATAATATAATATGTATGTTGATGATTTGTCAATCGTAAACAACAATTTAAAGTTAATTTTTTTGCCAATAACAGTTTGAAATTAATTAGTGCCTTGAAGAAGTGAAAATCATGTTCAAGATGATGGAGCTAATAATAATCATGCATTATTTCTTATGAATGGAGTTTTATCAGATAGAGGATGGAATTTATTCAGAATTATCGTTGTCATTCCAATTTATTCAATTGGCTGTATGTTTGATTATAAATGGTAGCAAATATTTGTTCTGATTCATATCAATATCAATTAATATAAAATATATAATTTATATCAAATCCTATTATTTATGAATTATATATATGTCTAATTATACCTAACTTATTTAAACTTGGAAGAATTACAGTCTACTTAATTTTTAAATTTGATCACTCAGCTTTTAGTTTTTATCTCTTTTTAGGAGTAACAAATTTGTTATTAATTTTGGAAATTGTTCCCCTTTAAACTTTTTGTCAAAAGAAAAAAACTTCTCCTACTATTTAAACAATATTTTTCTATCAAAATAATGTATTCTAAAGTTTTCACTCGTTTTTTTCTTGTCTTTTTTTTTGGGCCAAATAATTATTAGCTAGTTATCCAATTTTCTATTTTAAAACAATTTACTTATTTTTTAATAAAATTTTCAATTTTGAAAAACCATAAAAATTCCAAGTTTTTTCTTTCTTCCCAAACACACACACCCATATATATTTTGCCATCAAGTAGATATAAAATTCAAACTCTAGACTCATTCTCCAAAATCTATGTACACTCACGCTTTAGCATAATCGAGGACGATTCCAATATCCTCGTCATACTCCACCATCCTTCATCTCCAAATCCAATCCCCGTCAACGCCGGCGCCGCTGCTTGTTCTCTCGGCGATCGTATTGCTCCAGCCTCCTTCTATCGCAGGTTTGCTACCTTTTGATCTCTGTCCGCCTTCTAAATATATATATTCATACAATTCCATGGATCTCAAAACTTTCTGAGCGAAATTTTTTTTTTCACTGTTGGGGTTTCAATAATTCGAATCTCCACCATCTTAATCTTTTCACGAAAACAAGAAATTATATCTCTTTTTTTTACGCAATCTCCCCAGAACTACTCCAGGTTTTATTTTTATTTATTTTTATTTTTTTTTGGGTTGGGGGTGCTGTTGCTCGTTTTTCATGCATGCGATTTTATCGATCTTACAATTTGACGTTGAACAAACACAATTTGTATGTCTTTTGGTTGAAATCAGGCTTATAGTTGATCCATTTGATCCTAATAAATGTGTTTTATGAATTAATCACTTGATGATGTTCTAGGTGAATAAGGATGGGAGCATTGATATCCAAGTTTTGGTTCATGTTATTCCCTGCCCAGGAGTATAAGATTGTGGTTGTTGGGTTGGATAATGCTGGGAAGACCACAACCCTTTATAAATTACATCTGGGTGAGGTCGTCACTACGAACCCTACCGTAGGTAGCAACGTGGAGGAACTCGTATACAAGAATATAAGATTCGAGGTGCGTTCAACATAATCTATGAATGATTTTTTTAATATTTTGATCTCGCGTTAATGGTTTGTAATGTGAATTGATATTGGCATTGTTGTTTTTTTTCTCTATTCTTTATAATTTACTCTTGGTTCATTAGCAAGTGAGACGTGAACGAAGGAAAGGATAATGATTAACCAAAAGGCATATATATAGTGGGCAAATTTTCCATCTTGTTTACACGTAGAATTACCTCTAGTTAACTGGCTTGCTTTCCGAGGTCCTGTAAAAAGAAGGATATTAAGGCAATATGTCTTCATTTTTATGTATTCTATAGTGGCCCCTGATTCAATTAGCAAGAATAGATTTCTTATCTGTTCTTCATATGCAAGGAACTTTTGTGCTGTAAAAAGTCTTACTAATGTGAAGGTTGTATATACTTAAACCATCCATACATAATTAGCCGGTGGTGATACACTGACACTTACCCATAAATTATCTGCATTGTCTATATTTGTGGTCGCTTTCTGTGAAATGAAAGATGCTTTAGGTGAACTCACATAGACTCTTTCCATTCGGTAAACCTTGTCCAGACTTGCTCAAAATCAATATAGAAAGTTCTTCTTCAAAGTAACCCTGTTTATTTAGTCCCCACTTCAATCATGTTGATGCAGAATGGAACGCAAGTACGGAGTGATATACCTTTGATTGGTCTGATTCTCTGTTTTTATCTTTTTGAAGTGGAATGATAGCATCATCGTCTGCACATGCATAACTGAGGCCATTTATTTTATATCTTTTAGGATGTTTGTTGGACACTCTTCCCAACTACATTTTGCTGATAATACTGCTTGTGGCCTCCTAATGTTTAGTATGAATCAGAATGGCACTTTTTTGGGATGTTAACTTTACTTTCATCAGTTCAGTGTAAGTCTTGGGTGCATGTATGTGTGAGTTAAGTGTTGTCTGTTAGGGTGCCAAAAAAATCTGTTTGGAAGATAGATGGACATTATGTGTCATGTATATTTTCTTTTCTAGGTTTTCAATTTTAGATAGAAAAAAATTATTGATGAGAAGAGAAAACAATGCAGACATACAGTAACCATGGACAACTACCCCTTCCAAAACAAAGAAAAATAGACTTGGCTCAAAAGAACTTTTTAATTCCTTTGTAAATCCACTATGGACCCTGTCTCAAAAAAAGGGGAAAAAAAAAAAATCTACTCCCAGCAATGTGACTTGTGATGATCGGGCTAATACTCTTGTATTATGTTCTTACCACAATCCTGCAAATACTGAACACTGCTAGAGCACTTTACACTTGTTTTACCACTCAAAGCCTTTAAAATCAATAGCTAATAAATCATGTACATTAACTTTGCCCTGTTCATTAATAATCCAAAACAGTCTATTCCAGATCTGCTATGCCACTTTACAATGCAGAATCATACGATTGTTTGTCTCCGAACTCTTTTCCTATAATGATATTACTCGGCTTTCTTTCTCTAGGTCCTTGTTATGCTTTTGGCATGTGTTGTAGTTGCACATGGAAGGTTGTAAGGTGTATCTCTAGCTGTTCTTGGGCTGATAACTTCTTTGTGTATGCTAAATGGGTTATATTCCCTCTGCCTTTTTTTTTTTTTCAATTTACAAATCATGTGTACTTTTTAAATTAGTGAAACTTACATACTTGAGGTTCCCCCAATAATATAGGAGTAGATTTCTTCCGTTCGGGGCAAAGTAGAATTTGATAACATCTCTAGTAACTATGCTTCTACTTTAGATTTTGGGTTAAAATGCACATAACTCTTTCCTGCTTAAGGGCTTGTGCAATTAACTCCTCTTAACTTTAAAAGTTGACAATTAACCCCTAGACCTTCACTTTTGTGCAACATAGCACTTCTGTTAGAAAAACCATCCAAATGATTAATGGAATCTTTTCGTGTGGCATTAATAGAAGTCCGTTTCAGTCAGTTTCCTCATTTCCGCCCTTTTCCATCCTCATGTGCATATATGAATACTCTTGATTTTGGTCATCAATGGCAGATTTCCAACCTTAATGGTGAAACCAAACTGGTCTGATTTTGAAAATTTCCAAATCTTCATTGTTTTCAATGAAATTTTTGAGGGCTCATGTAGTTTGAATCATGGGAAGTAATTCTTTAACAATATCTTGATGGGAAACGGCCTCAAATGAATGGATTTCAGGGCTAAATATCTACCATTTCACATTTATTCAATTCTGTAAACTTCATACTCTTATTTGTTCAATTCTGTAAACTTCATAATCTTGATTGATTTCAACAATTTCAGGGTTAATATAGACCGAATCATGGGAAGTAAGTCTGGATAAATCTTGATCACAAACGTCCTTAAGTGGATGTGTTTCTTGACCTAAAATCTGCCATTTTCACACTGATGTCAGATTTTAAAAGCTTCATAATCTTGATGGTTTTTGACAATTTTTTTTTGGAGAGCTTATGGGATTGAAGTATAGGAAGTCTAACAACCAAATTTGTGGATGAAAGTCCGTGATTTTGCACTGCTCAATTTTGAAAGCTTCATAATCTTGATCATTTTGGGAGTTAGTGTATATCAAATCATAGGAAGTAACCCTGTGGCTAATTCTTGATCAGAGATGACATCAAATGGACTGATTTCATGGCAGAAAATTGCCAATACATGAAGCACAAAAGTCAGCCATTGCTGAAGGAACAAATATTGTCCATGAAGCCAAGTGAAGTCCCACGCTTAACAGAAGCAATTTGCCATCTGGTGTTAATCATAGTATAGGGAGAGACTTTCTCGCCATTTTCAGAGTCAAACTTTGAGAAGAAAAATGGTTAAGTGTTGAGGGATTGGAGAAGGAGGGGGGAAATGCTAAACTCATTAGTTGCTACTTAAGGATGACAAATTGAATGCTTTTACATGAGGTGGCCTCTTCTCACTGACACAAATAAGTGTCATTAGGGATTTGGATGAAAATGTTAGCTTTTATAGTTCAGTCAAGTTGCACAAAGGGATTCTTTGTTTTTGGCTCTTTTTTTGGGTGATGGGTTGTACATGCTGTTCATGTCTTTAAACTTGTATTGGCTGAAATTCATTTCAGGTCTGGGATCTTGGTGGGCAAGAAAGATTGCGGACATCGTGGGCAACATATTATCGAGGAACTCATGCTGTAATCGTGGTGATAGACAGCAGTGATAGAGCCAGGATCTCCATCATGAAGGATGAACTTTTCAGGTTGCTGGGGCATGAAGACTTGCAGCATTCTGTTGTTTTAGTCTTTGCAAATAAACAAGACCTCAAGGATGCCATGACTCCTGCGGAGATCACTGATGCACTCTCTCTCCACAGCATCAAGAATCATGATTGGCACATACAGGCCTGCAGTGCCCTCACTGGCGATGGGCTGTACGATGGGCTTGGGTGGATTGCTGGGCGGGTAACTGGGAAAGCACCAACATGATGAAAATTGGATCTGTTTGAGTTTCTTTTTAACTCATGAGTTTGAGTGATGAGTAACGAAGTTCTGTGTATCATTTAAACATTGAAGTGAACACTGAATGGCAAGGCCATACAAATTTGTAGATTGTTCATTTCAGTTTGTGTACAATTTATCAAATGTATTCCTCTCTTTTTCCAAGAGAGGGTCTGTTCGGAACAGAGAATTTAAACACCTTTTTCCACATTTTTTATTATCTTTCAAAGATACAAAAGCATTTTACGTCTTTAAAAATACTTTTTCATTTATTTTATTTTATTTCTTTCCATTCAAACAGGTAAAGACACTTAATAACCATTGAGGAAAAAAGTCAAACATAGTTCAAGTATCGGTGTATAATCAGCTCCTGCGCAAATAGGCTTTTCTCTCAAACATCAATCAAAACTATGTATTTGCTTTAATTGTCTTCTGCACAAGGAAGTATTTCGTCAAAACTATCCAACATGTTTCAAAACTGTCAGACTTTCCAGGCCAATCTGGGAAAAAAGAAAAAGAGAAAAAGAAAAGAATGTAAAACTGCCACAATCTGCTAGTTGAAGCCAATGTCAAACAGACAATAATGGTTGCAATCATCAAGAATCTTCAGAGAATCCAGCATCTGCAACCTTTAGAATCTTGAGGCCCTTCAAACCATCTATCCCATAAGGGATTTATGGGGCCAATTGTTCTGTCAAACAAGGAAATTATAGCTCTTATCAGAAGAAAAGATCAAACAGACATGAGATCAAGGAGCTAAGAGAGAAGACTTTACGTTGGGAGTAAGGGATCAGGTCTTTTCTCCACGTTATTCAGCATTCTGGCAAATGAAGCACCAGATAGAAGATTAAAATTAAAGAACTAGTTCATGTTAAACTTAGACATTATATATGCCAAACTAAATTAAGACTTTAGCATCCAAAATTAAAGAACTAGTTCATGTTAGTCCCTTTAGATGTCCACGCTCCACTTGGCCAAAAGACCAAAGTGCAGTGATTTTGTTAATTTTAGGGACTAATTCTGGCACTTACAAATTTGAAGGATCTAAAACTAAATAAGCCTAACAATGTAGGGACCAGATTGCCATTTTCAGTCAGGATATAAACTTTTTCATTTTCGAGCTTACTCTTTGCATGAGGCAGATGCCTTCTCCATCTTTTCAAGCTGCTCCAGCTCTTCCTGCATTTAATTTAATTTATACTGATTATTCAAACACTTGCAAGTATAAGTTTCAAAACTTGTGTTAGTCAATGTGGTTCAGAACCATTATCAACCTACTCATGAGAAACACACCACGTTGTGGCCTAGATTTCTTACATTTCAGGTTACACAAGTCATAAGAGTTTGAAAATCACACATGAAAAGGTCAACATGCAACAGAGAAGGAACAAGAAGGAAGTTAAACCCAGAGCAGTAAAAAATATGAAAACAACAATAAATAATACAGTCTAAGAAAGGAATGTGGCAAATTGCCAATCTCCTTTACGCTGTCCTGACCAGCATACAAAGCAATTTTTTTTTAATGTTATTCTGATGGGATTTCATTTATGACAATTAATTAATGTATCTGTTAAATGAAGGGGAAAAAATAAACTTTCCAATAACAAGCGCTCCCTAAAGGCCAAAGAAAACTATGACAATGTCTCGTGAAACAACTGCTTTCTATTAGAAAATTGCCATACAACATAAAATATTTTCAAGCTTCAAATATTAAGAGTTCTCCTACCCACATCAAAATGTGCAATAAAGACAGTACTTTCCATGAGGATTTTCTGACAGCAACATGACATGACCATCATGATGGACGGAACAATCTCAACTAGGTGAGGACTTTATGTTGCAAATTTTAAAAAAATTGCAATCCAAAATCAGATAAGATACTGACATTTGTTTCTTTTTTAACCAATGAGATACTGACATTGATAGTGTAATGACCTAATGGTTTGAAAAAGTATCAAGTAAAAGTTTGTTTTAACTAATAGGGAAAAAAAAATGGAATAGAAAATATCACAGCAGTCATCAAGGAATGGGATAGAATGTTAAAAAAAAAAAACTGATAATCATTCCTCAATAAGGATACAAGAATTGGAGATATGTAAAAGTGGGAGCAAAAGGAATGGAATGGAAGAATATGCATAGAAGACTCTTTTACATCATTCTCTATTATGTTCCCTTCCACTCCATCCTGTCAAAGAAGCAACACTTCAAGCTTAGGAAGAGCTCAGGGAGACCACATAGTAACACATTGTCTATTACTAAATCCCTATAAGCTTGAAGCTTCAATAAGGCATATACCCATCATCCCTTCTACTGAAATCAATTAGGAGAAAGAGGAGCAAACCCTACTGTTTGTATGAAGACTCTAAGATATCAGGGACTAACAACCCCAAAAGCTAAAACTGCTAGGCTAGGAGAACGGTCATGAAAGAACTTTACCGTCCCTAACATATCTATCTATCAAAAAAAGCTGTATATGTTAGTCATCAACAAGTTATGAAATGTTCCAATGAGATTGGCAACTGAAATAGCTTGCCAATATCATTTTCACCAGTTCTCTGAATACTTAGTAGTCAATATTCAATGCTCAATATCTAACAAAGCAGAAATATATTCACTGATAGCTATGCCTTAAGATTCTAACCTTAATAATTCACGTGTTGAGTTTTTAAACAAGAAAAATAAAGTGAAAAACTTGAGGCACGTCTAATAAGGAAGCTCAGCATCTTGAGATATCAAGCTCTCCATATAATTACCCAAAAAAAGTTGAGTTTATGTTTATAACTGTTAAACAGAATTAAAAAATAAAAAGAACAAAGACAAAAATAATGTAATACTGATTGAATATAAGGACAAAAATAACGAATGAATGAATAATCTAAATTCCACTTTAAAAAGCACATATGCTAATTGAAGAAAAGTTACACACCTAAAGTATGAAACAAATTATGATATATAAATATTTCAACACATCTATAGTCAATTTTTCAAATATATAATCAAAACAAACATGTAGCTATAACAATTAATTTTGTGAAGCACAACTAGTACTTTTACAACGAATAACAGAGAAAGTATATTAACCAGAAAAAAAAAATACAACAATCAACAGAGTTATAGAGAAAATAAATATTATGCCCAAAAAAATATAGTCAAATGTCATTATTTTATTTAGTAAAGTAAGAGAGGGGGATAAAGCTAATGTTGTTGTTGTTGTTGTTGTTGCTGTAAGTAAGGGAAAGTATTGACTTTTTAGACTTTCAATCTACTTTTATAGTAGAATATAAATTTTGGGGGACCAAAAATACATAATGTATATATAATGTAATAATTTGGTTAAAAAATACACATAATATAAAACTAAAAATTAAAAACTTTGGGGGGGGGGGGGGTGGGGGTGGAGACCATGGCTCCTACTCGTCCCCCCTAACTCCAGCACTGTGTATAATGATGACTATCCCAAGGAAATGTTATCATTTAGATAATGATGAGCATACATCGATTCTACAGTTCTACAACCTTTATTGCACAACAATACTACTTAAGTTGGCTTCGTTTGAGATTAATCTTATATGATCATTCTCACACAAATGTACATATGAGTACAAGATATAGCAAATTCCAGTTTGTTTTGGTTGAAGAAGTTTGGGTCTCATTCTTTTATAAATAACATCAGGATTGCAGATGACACCTCGAGCACGTCAAGCAGTAACTCTAGGATACAGAGGGCAAATGTACTAATTCTTCCAAGAAAAGTAACTAAATTCCAGCAGAGAGGCTTAGATGATATGCAAGACTAGCATCAGGTAGTGATAGCCTATAAATATTAACTAAAAAAGGATCTAATCATGTTGAAACTCCCAGGGCACACCCTCCTTAAAGGTCATTGCTCCTGATTAATCATCATTCTAAAACTTGACGCTGAAAATGTTGAGATACCAAAAGGCAACATGGTCTCACACTAATTAGAATGCAAGGAAATCAAAAGGCATCAAGAACTAAAACAAGGAAATTCATTTAATTCGAAAAGCTTACTTTCCAGTTATTTTTTTATGCTGAAAACAAGGCAGCCGGATGCCCAACAAGTTTTGATCTATGTTCAATATTATGATTCCCTAATTGATTATCGTCTCCGTCATTTTACTTTGAAGTTTAAATAATCATGGCTTCCGCCATTTTACTTTGAAGTTTAAATAATCATGGCTTCCGCGAATACTTTATAGATATGAATAACAAGCTGATTAGTGAATGCAACAAGGGAGCAAATCAATAATAGTTCAAAGGGACAGACACTGTTTTTCCTCTTTTTTTTCTTAAAAAAAAAAAACTTAAGGGACCAATGTAAGATTAAGTAATTATTAATGGCACATGGATCACTATTGGAAAAAAGGTTACTAGAGCCATTGTGTGAAGCATGAAGCATTAAGCGTTGCAATGATTTGGCCAGGCACACATATAATCAATAAAAATAAAGCAACTAATATAGATGTAAGGGAGGACAAATATGAGATATTTTCTCATCTAACTGCAATTTTTGGAGTTTCCATGAAACCTGTGATCACAAAGCTACAATGCAGAATAGATATTAAATATGAATGTTTTACACTTGTCTGGTCTAGATGTAAGGGCATGGGAGAGTCAAATACCTCTCTTGAACTGCTGACAACAGGGTCAGAAAGTAAAGGTTTATAAAGAAACTATGTAGAGTACCTATAAGGTAGCAATATCCAATTCAATGTCTTTCCAGTTTCTGCAAGTGAGAGATTCCGAACAATAGAATCATGTGCAATTAAATGTTAATGCCCTCCTAACTCCTTCCTTTACTCTAACTTATTAAAGCAAACCACATGCTTGCTTGAAGGCAATGTTTGTATATATATACTTCTCAATCCTCACATTACCAATTTGAATCTTGAACCATCCTATTTCTGTTTCATTTTGAAAAGAAGAAAAAGAAAAAAGTGAGTTCTTTGAGTAGATGCTCTGAGTGGAGGAAGGAAGAACGAATAAACCTGAAGCAACTTCTGCAGTTCACTGGGAATTAATTTCTCCCAAGTGGAGACCCATGTAAGCTAAATACAGAGGTCTGGGAACAATCTATTTTCATATTTTGGCCTTTTTATCATATAAAGTGTGTAGCACCACACAAAATGCGACATAGAAAATGGCACTTGTTGCATGTACCACAATGCACCATAGAAATTTGTAATGCCACAAGCGTTAAAGCAAACATAATAACAGTTTTGTGCCTTTGTGATACTTTTGCAGATGAACAGATTTTTTGGCATCTTTACGGGAAAACACAAAAAAGGAGTTGTTCAAGAGACAAGTCTCAACTGAAGATCACTATAAAGACAAATAATTATACTGCAGATCCTCTACTCCAATGCTTTTTCCTCCTTCACAAGACAGGATTGCCAGCTACATCCCATTTGTTCACTAAATGTAATCAATAATCCAAATCTTATTAAATTAACTGCAGAAGAACTTCCGGTGCAGAAAAAAACTATGATTGCAAGAGCTACATGGATAATAATAGCATACCTTACAAAGTAAATGAAAGAAGCCATCTGTCGTCTCTATATTAATTCCCCAAATTGCCTTTGTTTCCCAAATCCATAAACCTTACTCATCAATCCAGCCGACAGAGCATTAATAATACCCAGCTAACAAATAGACCAACTGAAGAAAACCCTATATCAGTCCCTGATAGATATGTAAACTTCAATTTCGTCCTCCACAAATTATATCAATTTAATCCCCCAATCATTGAAATGCTTTTGGTGTTGTACTCATTCTATTTCTATCCAACAATAACGTCAGGCCTACCTAAAGCTGTTAACTTAAACCTTAGGTCATTCCATGGCTAAAATTTGTGAACTTTGGCATTAATTTATGGATTAATATGAAAGGTAACTTTGAAGGAATTTTAGGGATCAAATTAAGAGGGAAAAAAAACGTCGATGATGAAATTGAAACAGCCGCTATTTGTACCAAAAGCAATTTTATATTCCAGACCATACTGTTAGTTTAAATCCATCAGATGCAATTTATCAATTTCACAGAAAGTATAGAATGATCAGTGTACATACATAACAATGAAGAAAAATTCAAACTTTCCCATGTTATCAATTTCAGAGACAGCCCAAAAACACTCATCCCATCAGATAGTGGAAACACTAACAGAAATCACACTCAGATACACACTAAAGAACAACAATCCCACCAGCAAACAGAACTTCAAAATTGGATGATCAAGTATGTACCTCTAAGAACCTTGCTTCTTGCTCCAGCCGTTTCAGTTCCGCTTGTATCCTATGCTTCCCTCTGGTATCAGTAGACGACAAAAACTGAACCCGGTGGGCAATCGGGCTAGCGGATTCGGACCCACTAGATTGCATCTCAGACAGCAGCCTACGAAACACTTGGAACTACAAAAGCCTACGACGAAACAGAGAGGGTATACTGAAAAGAGGTGTGATTCACAGTAAAGAAGCCATCTTTTAGCAAAACCAGGAGGACCCAGAAATCCTCATGGACCCCATGATGAAGCCTGGCGTGTAAGGCAGAGGGCGATCTATGTAGCCATGCTTGTACTGAAACTGAAGGACAGAGAGAGACAGAAGAATTTTGGGAGGATGTAGATGAAAGAAGGTCCAATTTTGTTGCGTTGTGCGTTTGGGCGTTTCAACTTTCGCTGTGGAGGAATATGGCGAAAAAAAGCAGACCTTTTTAGGCGAAAGGAAAAACTTTTGTTGAAGTTGTCGTTGGGTTGTGTTGGTCGAAAGCTGGTTTTCTTTTGTGTTTCTCATTTTCTGTGTCTTTTTTGTCTCTCTCTCTCTTCTTTTGGCTCTTCCTCTCCCTCCCTCTCTATCTCTTTCTTTTTCCGAGTTGGTGCGGTGAGTGTCACGCGATTTCTCTCACTATGAATAAACAATTGGGAGATTTGACTACCCTCCTTTCTTTCTTTTTTTTAAATGTAAATTAATATATTTCTTTAAATGTTTTTTAAAAAAATAAGTTATGCTGCTGATTAATTTTAAAATTTAAATTAACTAGGGGTTTTCCTGGGTAATGTAATAGTAATTGTGAATGATTGAACGTCTATATTATATTTCGGTAAAAAAAAAGGCTACATTATATAATGATTACTTGAGAAATTTTTTTGGTTTAGTAGAAAATATTCCCAAACAAGATTTTTAATTGGAGTTTGTGTGAAAAAAATTGTTATAGGAGAAGTGTACACCCATGCGGTCCAATCCAAAGAAATGTGACTTACAAAAATCAGTTGGTATTAAAAAAATCCATATTGTTTGAGTTATAATTTTTTTTGGCCAATGAGTTAGGTAAATTTAAAAAAAAATTAAAGAGCTTTTCAACATCAAATTAATCATCATAATAATATAAAATTATAGTCTCTTTCTCATATATGCAAAAAAAAAAAAAGACTATCAATGGAATGTAACAAATAAATGAGATTTTTGCTATCTATATCAAATGTCAAAAGAGTTAAGTGATAGTTTCTAAATAAAAAAATAATAAGTGTAATTTAATCATATCCGAAAAAAAAAAATAAAATCTATTTCCAAATTTTTTAAAAATTATTTTAATATTAAATTTGATCTATTTAGTACTCCCTTTTGTTCAAAATATAAATTTTATTTGATTAATTACACATAAACTAAGAAATGAAGTTAAACTAATTAAATTTATCACAAAATTATATTATTTTTCAATATTACTCTTAATAAAGATAATTTTTTTGACAATTTTATTTTTCATAAGTTAATTAAAAATAAGAGTAAATTAAGATAAAAATAATTATTGCTTTTGATTTTATCTAAATATGACTTATATTTTGAATCAGAAAAAAATTCTAAAAAAAACTTATATTTTAGACAAAAGAAAGTGTTTATTACTACTTATATGTGATTTATTTATTTCCTGATCTTAACATTCTAAATATATTGCACATGCGATTATGACAAACAATAAATAATTATATATGAAAACTCAAATATTCAATGCGAATTCATCCCAGCAGCTGTGAGATGTTAAATTTATCAAGAAAATAATAAATCATAATGCCTAAGTTAATTGGATATCTTAAATTTAAGTTAGGATATCATAGTACCTTATTTGAAATCAGATGTAGTATAATTAATTATTAAAATCCTTCTCACATCACTCAATTCAAATTAATTATTAAAAAATTTAATATCACATACACAATAGTTAGGAAAATTAATTATTTGAAAATTAATATTTTATTGATTTTATTATAAAAGACACTGTATAGTGTATACAATCAGCTGAGATATACCTTGCCAATTGGTTAAAAGCAATATCCTATCAAAATTTCATTATATATATATATATATATAAAAGATCCAAACCCTTGAAATGAAGAATTCCCTGAAAAAAATTTTTGGACTTTTAATTTCATCTCTGAAATGCAAGAAGTTTTAATATCAAATTTTAGGTTTTTCAAAATTTCAATAATTTTATTTTAAAAGAAGTAGAACATAACCTTTTATTTATTTTTTTGGCCAAAAACAAATAACAACATAACTATCATCAATTTAAAAAGTAATGATGACACCAAAGATGGTTGGCCCGCTCGAATCTGGCATAGCAGTAATAAATTTTTAAATTTAAATAATCTAAATTAAGTTAAATATAAATAATCTTAATGAACATGATACTCATACTCATTCCGAGCTTTAAATCCAAAATTGTAGGTGTTTTTTTTTGCCAGAAAAATTGTAGGTGTTAGTTAGTTCAGTTTTTTTGCGGATATTGGATTATTTTAAGAATCTAAACTAAACATATTTTTTGTATTATATGAAAATTTGAAAAAACCCCCCGAGTAAGTGATGGGTAATATAATTTATTATAATATATATATATATATATATATATTTTGGGGTCAGCAGGCAGTAGCACATGTTGGTACAAAAAGGGAAACGATGTTGAAAAAGGATAGGTCACGAGTCTCTAACGTAACACATGTTTAAGCTGTTGGAGTTACAATTGGAAATCCTATTTTTGGTTAAACATCTTTTCTTCATTTACCTCTTACCATTCTTCACGAAATTATTAATTATTATTATTATTTTTAATATGAACACTGAGGTCAATTTTATCTTTGACTTTTTTTTTTATTCTATTACGTCCACCTTCTTGTTTGACATCTATAAATACAACTTGATTTCTAGTTTGGGTTCCTCAGTGTCCTGTGCAGAATATTCTTATACATCATAATGTTTACTATTTTTTTGGTTGGAGTTTTACTTATTGACTATGGCATTTTTTTTACTAAATTAAATTTTTATTATTTAATTTAGTTTGCTGTCTTGTTATTAGTGTCCTTTGGATAGGGTCCTATTGTTCTAGTGTCAGGAAAAGATATTGAATTTTATGTTTATTAATAATTACTTCCTCTCTCCGATTCAAAATAATAATTATTTTTTAGTTTTGAATTTGTTTCACAAAATAATTAGTGTTGTAGAATTTTGTAACGAGATGCACATGAATTCTGTAATGCAAAGGTCACACCTAAAGCTAAAGAAGGACATATTCGATTAATTTTGAAATTTTGAATGTTGTGGAAATATGCGGCATTCGATAGATTTTGTATAAGGAAAACTATAGGTGAATCCCTTTATGAGCTATACAATTCATGATTAATAAATAGTAAAAGGTTTTTATATGTTTTATTATATTATATTGACTTGAGAAAAGTAAATTTTGAATATAGTGAGAACAAATAGAAAACTTTAAGAAATGTAGGGTAAAAGAACAACACATTCAGCAGTGAATTAGACAAAAACTTGGACTTGACTGTGCCAGCAAATTTTCAATCCCTTATCTGATTAATGATTAATAAGAACGACTAATCCACTATTAGGAAGAAACCATATCATCTTGATATTCCTTTGGAAGAAAAACAATTATTACACTCGGATATTTATGCCTCCATATCATATGCAGCCACAGGAAATCAATGTATAGTTCCTAATTTGTTTTGATTAAAAACTCCAATCAATTAAAATGCTCTACGTTACCAATTCAAACTGACGTGAACATTAAAAGCTCTCATTTTTTTAAGTAAATAGTTGAGATTTTGATTCTTAACCTTTGGAACAAACCTAATTGGGATGTCTCTACCTTTTATCTTTCATACTGAGAGAGATTAGTCATTATTCTTAGCAAATGATACCCCTAGTCCATGACTTAGAAAAAAAATCAATCTTCTGCTTTCCTAGTGAACTAATGTGGAAGCATCATAATCCTTTAAAGTTCGTCTTGATACTTTCCCATTTATGATTCAGTTAAATTGCCTTGTTTAATTAAAAATTTTAAGAAGAAGCAAGATTGAACTAAAATCGCACATACATAATTTAACATCGCAGATTAAACCAAATGCATTTATGTTGTGGATAAGGGCCTACTGGGGGTGGATACTGAACGACAACTATGCGACGTGCACCTATCTTCAACCATTCTTAAAAGGCAAAACTTCATGCCTCATTTGGTATGCAAGAACTGACATAGGGAAATAGAAATGGAATTGGATTCTTTGACATTGTAAGTTTGTTATGACAGAAGCCTACTTTCATGGGAAGCCCAGTTCCCCAGCTAAATGGCCTGGAGTGAGTTTCATCGTTGGGGGTTTGAGGTTCACCAGTGAATGTTTTTTCAATGGCAGCCATGTTTCTTTGATGGAAGCTAGAGATGAAGAAGAAGACGTCGGCGATCTGACAAGTGAACACCAAAGGGTTGGTTTACTAGCGAAGGAGGAGGGATTGAGGTTAGAGAAGATTGAATCGAAGCAATGAGAGGGTTTGGAGAGGGAGAACATTGCCACTGTAAGCGGCTCTAGTTTTTGAGATGAAGGTAGCGTGGTCGGTGAAAATGGTAGTCTTTGAGCCAAGCGTTCAATGGTGGTCTTTGAGCCTCCGTTATTGGTTTCATTTTTTCCCCATTTTGCTTTGATTTGTTTCATTTCTGTTACCAGAGGTCCAACAGTGGCCATGGCTTATTTCTATTCTTCATGGTGGTCATTGACAACAACTCTCCATTTTGGGTGGTGGCTGGGATTTGTCAAGCCTAGATTTTTCCTTATTTTGTCAAGGTTATGTTGGTAATTTCACATTACATATACATATATAACAGAAAATTTATATTATAGTTCTATTGTCATCCTAAACATACTTTTAAATTCCACTTTCATTTTCTCTTCCACTTCTACTTCTTTTTCCACTTCAAAAATCTTTCGTAATCACCTACCCGAATCAAATGGGGCATCAGAGTAACAACTTCTCAATCATCTAATCTATGCTTGCATTGATGTAAGAATATAATCTGACGTACAATGAAGGGACACTAATTGTCAAAAGGATTCCTATCACCATTAAAAAGGGAAATGTATACTATTAAGCATGTAACTCAGCTGTTAGGAAGTTATACTAGCTTAACCAATAATCTCGAGTTCAAATCTTAGGCATGCTATTATGTTAAATATTCATTGAAAGAGTTTTACTATCTTTATAGTCATTCCTGACTCAACTGGATTAGTTAGAGTCTAATGTGACTAGCCTAGGTATATTCTCTGTGGAAGAGACAATAACTTAATAAATATATGCAATAATGTAACAAATAGAAAATAATTTGATAAGAAATATACAATATCGATATAAAAACAAATTCTTGGTGAAAATTTATAGACAAATTGAATGAGCAAGTACAAGGTAGAAAAGTACAAATATTCCATTTACATAGTCAAATAAGTTAAATGAAATCCACTCTAACATTACAGAACCAATATCTTTATCCCAATCCATAATCCATAGGAATAAATCCTAATAATTGTCCAGACAGAACCAGAAAAACAACACACAAACAGAGAACCTCCAATTTCGTGATTCCCAACTCAACCCCGTTTACTGAACTGATGGGAATCTGATGCTTTATCTTCTTGCATTATTTGGAGGATGTAGTAGCTATCCACGACAGATAAAAGCTAGCTAATTATTATGACAACATCATGGGACTGGAAGGAATGAAAAAAAAAAAACAGCAGTAACTAATGCAGGAATACTTAATGGTCTTTTAAGTCCAAAAGATAAGATGAGAAGCACATCAAAACTAACATATAGAAAGACTTCAAACCACCTTAAGCACTGCCCAAAGTACATATCACTGTTTGATGTTTTATATGGGTCGGGAATGCAGTGACCACATGCATACCAAGTTTGGCCATTTCACATGACAAAGATATCAAGAAACTTACAAAATGAATGCACGCAAGGTAAGCAACACCAATCAATTTTTAAAAAAAAAATTGGTGAGAGAAATGCAAAGAAAAATGAGGGGGGGAAATGTCAGAATGACATGGATCTTCTACTTGTGGTCACTGGTCGCCTTGCAAGACCTCTACTGTGACTGTCACCTCAAATCAACCGATATCAACAATTAAAACACCAATGTATAAGATACAAAACCACCTCCAACTTGAGGGAAGTCTCTGCGTGCTTCTATGGTTCTGACTTTACCTAAAATGTAGAGGCTATTAGCCAAAATTCAGATGTATTAAATTGGGGAATGGGGATATTACTACGAAAACTAACTAATAAAAACGGATTAAGAAAACAGATCCCTATCACCCACTTTAACTTCAAGAATTTAACTTTTACTAATCAGATAGACTTTCTTTTGGCCAAATGTTCACATAGACTTGAGATACGCATGTTCCCATGAAAATCTACACGAGGTTGATAAAATAAATACATCAGAGACATGCCATATCACCCACTTTACACTGGTCAAGAATTCTGTACAGATCACTTCCATTAGTAACCATTTTACCATTCACAGATGTTATGATGTCACCTAAAATGAGTCTACCATATGCATCACGTTTTGTTGGCAGCAAGCCCTGCAAAACAGAAACTTTGACCATCTCTATCTCCACAGGTCCTACACCTTGAAAAGTAGTAAGTTGTAACCATGAATGCAAATCAAGCTGAAGCACTTAAATGAGTAACACTAAGCAGATCAAATTCTAGAATACATAACAAATGACGCTTAATGTAAGAAAAAGCATACTGCTTTCCCAGCTGGGCCATTTGTAGGGGCATCTACAACAAGAACTCCACCAACGCCCAACTGCTCCACAGATTAATCAGGGGAGAACTTGATTCCTAAAATGAGTCTTGTGACCTTTCCAAACCTCACCAATCAATCGACAATGGAATTTAACTAGATATGAAATATAAGAAACATGTGAGCTATTTTAGAGCATCTAAGCACAGAGAGCCGTGTTTTATGGTATATAATGTGAAGTCTAATTAAGAGCTCACTGTATCCACTGGAATAGAAAATCCAACAACTAAGGATGCGCCTGATGGGTAATATACAGCCGTATTTATCCCAATGAGGTTTCTAGAACTATCTAAGAGTGTCCCTCCACTGTTACCAGGATTAATCATGGTATCTGTCTGCATAGCACCTTGAATTGGTCAATCAGTAGCAAAAACTAATTTCTCAGCAAAGTCTGCTATTGAGATTTGAGAATGAGTGGGTTAGTAACAAACAATCAATACAAAAGAGGGATGAAAGGATTAGCAAGAGTAACAACACATTATGACATGCCTTGCTCAGAAAAGTTGAAAGTTTCAAGAAAGAGGAAAGGGTATAGTTGTAGGAAGCATCTTCAATTTAAAGGGATAAGAAGCATCTATTTCTGAAATCAAACAGGTTTCAAGCAAAAAGTCTCTTTAGCTTAATTATCTCCCTAGCCCTCTCTCCCTTGTCCAGCAAAACCTTTTTTGTCTCTTTATGGGAACCTCATCTTCTTCCTCTCATTCATATTACATTTGAATAATATTATCAGCAGGTTATAACAATAAATGCAGAAGCTAATATACTTTTCCATTAAATTCAGTTGTTGCACAACACGAACACCAAAGATCGATAATGTGATATATGACAATTACAATCTTTCTTCCGTCTTCCTCACTGATTCTAAAATAAAGTTTACAATTTGGTTCATTGAATCCAAAAAGCATGGGAATGAATATAAGCATCCACTGCAGCAATTTTAGTTTAACAACACCTAAATAGGAGGTCTGAGTGCAAATCACATTATATATCTACTTTATTGGTTTTATACCGGATTACATGAGTTGTAAGAGTACGGTAAGTCCAAGCCACACAAAGATACATTACATTAGCAGATTAATTAGTCTATCACTAATTATTTCTAACAGTAAAAATCACCAGAAATGAAGCATAATGTTCTGTGCACTGATTATGCTAAGAAAAAATAAATTAAAATTTCAGTGAATTGAGTTTAAATAAAGATGTAATAACTGTTGCGTATTGAAGGTGATTTTATAAACTATTAACGAAAGGAAAATTGGAGGAGAGGAAGAACTCTAACTCTTCTAAATATCAAAACAGGGAGTTTCGACATACGATCGAGGAACCAATGTATTTATTTCTGAAATTTCTTAATGCTTGTACATAAACAAACCAATCAAAACAATCAGAATTAAACAGCAGAAAGTGTTATTCAACTGGATGTTTAAACTACGAAATTGTAACAATATTTTTCTTTTTCCCAGTTCACAAAAACCTTTGAAATACTTTGCTAATAGTGGGTTTTTGTTGGAGAGAAAAGATTGTTTTTAAAATACTCTGGTCTATCAGGCTTCTATAAAATAGGAGCCTAAAATATTCAAGTACTGAGTCTTAAACTCTGTCATAACCAACTAAAATATTCAAGTACTGAGTTTTAAACATGTAAGTAGCACCAATTGAGACACGGTTCCTGTCGCATTCTACAATTTTATAGATGTTATATATAAAGTAAAGGAATGCAATGAAGTTGAGTTATAATGGTAAATGGTGCATATTGTAAGTCAGTTAAAGTAGAAAGGAATTATGTAGACTTCAACAGTGATTGGAAAATTTAACAAAATTAATTAGAAGAGAGAAGTAAATACATTCTACATCAGAGAACAATTCATGTCATATCCCTGGCAGTATTGAAGTTCTCACACACAACTACGGTTTTTCCTGGAAACCCAATAAGCTGCAGCTGAGGAGGGGAAAAAAGTAGAATGTAGCGTTATAATTCCCTCACCAGTAATCCCCACATGAGCATTTGCCATCCTTGAAATGATGAAACCTTTTATTATCTCTGACAATTAATTCCCTTCCAACAATCCTGGACATGATCTTGATGGCATTGTGGCAATCACCACATACACGAAGATTCTTGATGATTCTAAGAGGTGTTCTAGGAGGAGTACTAATAAGACCATAGGCAATTGCTAGACGCTCACTGTGGTAGAGCAAGGCTTGCTCCTTTGCTTCTTGATCAATGTCATGAAGAACATATCTTGTATCAGGAACATATCCTGCTTCTTTCATCCTACTCAAGGCTTTTAACTTCTCATCATCCTTGTAAAGTGTAGGATTCTTATACTCAATAATTCTGTTCTTTCCATCAAGCATGCTAATTGCAGTTCGCTTCTTTGGAGGTGGGGTAGGGATCTTATAGGCAACAGCCTTTGATGGTTCAAGACTAACCTTCAACTCCTCGGCAAGGTCTTCAAGATCAATATCTCCATGTGTCCGAGCATAATCTCTCAGTCTCTCCCAAACAGCCACTGTAGGCTCGAAAGGCGATTTCTCTATATATTCCTCAGCTTCCTTAAGATACCCGGATTGACCTAGAACATCTAGAAGCCCCATATAATGCTCCATCCCAGGTTCAATTCCATGTTTACTTTTCATGGATTCAAAATGTATGTAGCCATCCTCCACAGCTTCTGCACTAGCACAAGCTGATAACACTACTAGGAAAGTCTCTGACGTAGGTTCTAAGCCCTGCTCTTTCATCTGCTCGAACAATTGCAAACCCTCATCTCCCATAGTATTATTTGCGTACCCATAAATCATCAAGTGCCAAGAATCGATATTTCTATTGGCCATGTAATCAAACACCCTGCGTGCATCAGTCATACTTTTGCATTTCCCATACATCTCGAGTACCTTGTTAGTCAATTTAAGATCACTCCTAAATATAGACTGCAAGAAGTAATCATGGACCTTTTTTGCGTCCTCAAGAGATTTTGATTTACCACATAAATCAAACAGTGTATCAAAACAGTTAGCATCAGCTTTCACCCCTTTATCCATCACTTCAATAGCCTCTTTAACTTTCCCATTTTGGCACAATCGGGTCAAATCAATAATGGACGGAGGTGGAGAAAGAGGAGGTTGGCTTTCAGTGGTTTGTCCTTGATTAGAAACTTGATTGCCCAACTGATTAGGACTTTGAAATTGAGGGATCGATTGGCTAGCATTTCCACTTTGAGGGTACCCTTGGGTCCGACCGTCAAACTCGTTGGGGCTTCCAGTTTGTGGGTATCCCTGGTTTTGATTGTTCCATCCATTGGGCCGAGGGTTCGGCTGAAAATTAGGGTTTTGGGGACTCACCTGATTAGACCCTGGATAGCGGGGGGACCTCTGATTCGGAGGATTCCACTGATTAGGGTTTCCCTGCGGAGAATACCGCCGCCCAAAATCAGGATTCTCCCTATTCTGAGGAATCTGACCCTGAGTAGGGTATCGACCCGACGGGTTCTGAGCGCGATTAAATTGATTGCTAGGGTTTCCTTGTTCACCGTATCTCTGATTTTGGGCATGTGGGTTCACTTGTTCAGAGCTCTTGCCTTGAGGACCACCCTGCCATCGGGGGTCCCACTGGTTTGTGTCACTGGGCTCCCGGAAAGCTCTAGGTTCGTATGGTGATTGATGAGGAAGAGTCCTTTGATACTCATTTGGAATGGCGGAAGTGCTCAGAGCTTTACCTAGGCTTTGGTTATAGCAGTTGCTGTAGATGAGACAAGAAGGCAATAAGTCATAGCGTACCTTGAGGAAGGACGATAGCATCGTCGTTCGTGCACGCTGAATCACTGTGAACGACGCCATATCCGAGTGAAGTAAGCGAAATGCAAAACCCTCACACACTGATGAAGTGGTAAACACTCGGAAGCAGAGAAGAGAGAACTGCGGGCAGGATAAAGATCCTCTTTCGGTGTCAAAAGCCTGAGTATTCTTAAGTCTGTAAATGTTAAGCCGTTCGATTGCACCGATGAATCAGATAATGCTACGTTGAATCAGTTCTCCGTCTGCAGCTATGTACATAAAATATAAAATTCCCAACACCGAATCAGATCATAAAACAGAAAGAAGAGAGTGAAGAAAATATGGGATTTTGAGGAGAAGAATAGGCGACGGTGACTCACTACTGCACGACGGCAATACGGCTCCAGCGAAGAGGCAACAGAGACGGTTAATAGGTTCTCAAGGCCCGCGAAGTAGACAGCCGACGACGTTTGCAAGGATTCTCACTATTATGTTAACTAGAAAGCAGCCCGTGCACGGGAAGACCAGTTTTTTTTTTTTTTTTTAAGGTGAAAATAAGTAATCAAATAGCTAAGTAAAAAAGGAAAAAAAGGAAAAGACAAAAAAGAGAGAAAAAACCTACTGTTGAGAAGTTAATTCTGTGATGAGCTATCAGGATGTTTTTATCACATTGGGGAAAAATCTGGCGACCTATGGTTGAAAATTGAACAAAATATAGACAGGAAATAGAAAAAAAAGACTTCACCCTTATTCTCATGCAATTAATATCATCCTTTAAATTGTTAAAAGTAAGCATAATAAAAATTGAATAATTTCATATGCAAGTAGTACAATTTTTTTTAAATTTTTAAGTGCGTTGACTTAAAATAATAGAAGTACTTGCCATCTATTAATTTCAAGTCATGCATTATAAAATATGGTGGTTTTAACTCTTACATCCCACCTCAAATTGGTAGTTTTTCCTCTAAAAAAAATGATTATATTTTTTAAAAGAACTCAAGGAAAAATGTTTTTGTACAGGCATTTCAAGTAATTCGTCCTCCCCATCAATTGCCACATTTGTATTAGGATTATCTTTGCTGTGTTCAGAGCAGAAGTACAACGTTCAGTTTCAACCTCATGACGATGGGTCTCTTTCTTGTTCAAAATTTCAGGCCCCTCGACCATGGCTTCCTCCCGTACCACTACTGTCAGTATTTCTAAACTCAAGCTACAATAAAAGAAAAACGTGATTAACCCCAAGCAAATATTGAAGTCCTAGATTAAGGACCGTTACACATTGAGCAATTTACTTGCAAGACATGTCCTTATATACTTTAGGCCTGCCTTGTGGTTCATAAAATGACTAACAAAATTGGAAACAACAATATTGCATAAATTAGGTGATAGCCTGTGTGAAGAAAACAAATAGACTAGTTCTCAGAAAAAAAATTGTGCAATGACAAAGGAACTTTCTTTTTCTGTAATAGAATTGGATACAAGCTCAGTATGTTAAGGAAGGCACACGCACACACCAACAGGAAAAGGCCCTTAACTGCAAAAATAAAAGTAAAACAAATTTCCAAATGAAACATATTAACCATTGCCTCAACAATGTATATAGGGCTTTTGAAAGTGTTTCTAAAAGTATAATGATAAAAGAGATAGGTAATACCGGATTGTAGTATTTTAAAAAGTAAAAGAAAATGTAGAAAAGATAGGAGTAAACTACCTAACATTTGAGAGCCTAATAACTAACTAACCTAGTCAAATTCATCTTTGCTTGCTATCCAACTCCTTGATCCATGATATATTCCCCACGAATAGCCTTATCCTCCTCTTACTCTTTTCTTTTTCACCAATCTTAATTTCATATTCTCAAACTAACCCAGAAAATTGAAAGAATGAAAGAGGAATTCACCTATTCTCATAGCATTTTTTAATTTCTACCTCAAGATAACAAAAAATCCCCTTCTTCCAAGTTTGCACAGCCTGAAGAACTCTCAAAACCCAATATGAAAAATCCAATTAGTTAGAAAGAATTAGTAAGAAAAAGAGAAAGCATTAAAATTTCACTCCAAACTAAAAGATAATGAATCACGCAATAAAATAACGCATTAGAAACTCATAAAGAGTATATAGGGTAACCTCTGATTGAGAAAATTTTGGCCAAACAATGATTTATACATTGAAAGCTATCTATCATAAGTTTTTGACTATATGGAAGGAGAATTAATATTATGCAAGTTTGCAACAATTGGAAAAATTTTTTCCTAATTTATCTCAGAGAGATGAATATTGCTAATTTAAGAAACAACCATGTTAACTGTACTCTAATAGCCACTGCAAGGTTTTTAGAGGTCCAACTAAAAATAAAAGATATATATCTAAAAACAAAAGAACATGCGTACCGGCATATTATTACATATACCTCATTTGATCTTGAAATTGCAAGAAGATAGATACATGCACAAATTAATCCAATTTTTTTTTTAAAAAAAATCTCATTTCTTGTTCAGAGTGGAAGACCTATGTCGTGTAGAAAACTCATCAAACAACCTATTGGTCAAAAAATTACAAAATAATGTATAAAAAAGAAAGAGTGAAAGCGTGGATGATCTCATTTCTTGTTATTGGTCTGAAAATCACATAATAAATTGTCCAAAAAAGAAAGAGTGAAAGCGTGGATGATAATGCATCAAGAGTAGAATTTTAGGTTTTTTTGTTAACATTATCTATCATTTCAATTCAAATGGATCGCATCATCATATGCCAAAGTGGCAGCAAGATCATGCATTTGCAAGGTTACTCAACTTCCTTTGGAATTTAAGATCGAAAATGACATTTAAATACATACGAAACATTTCATACAAGTTCATAGAAATGTTAGATAAGCTTGCATTATAAGCCTAGAAAGCTTTAGAGAAGGGTGGGAAAAAAGACTGTGAAAGTATCCTACTTTACAAAGACCATGCCAAAGTAGAAGCAAGACCATGCAATTGCAAGGTTACTCAACTTTTTTTGGAATTGAAGGCTGAAAATGACATTTAAATACATACAGAACATTTGATACAGGCACTACAACATTTTTTGTCTTTGGCAATAGCCAAAAATTGTTGCTAGATACCCAAAAACTGTTGCCAACCGTTACTATAGGCAACAGTTTCCAACCGTAGTATTTGCTATTGTATCCTATTGTCTATAGTAACGGTTTTTTGCATCTTCTAGCCACAAATGACAAAATTGTTGCCTATAGTCTCATTATAGGCAACGGTTTTTAGATGCCAGATTAGGCAACACTTTCTCACCATTGCTAGCTATGGCAACAGTTACTAACTGTTGCATATATCTATCAAGGCAATAGTTTTTCATTATATTTAAATATACTAAGGTAACAGTTATTAAATGTTGCCTATTTTGTTACAGTTTTATGACTGTTGCTAAAAACATCATAGGCAACACTTTTTAACCTGCACCAAAAGACTATAGTCAACACTTTATTGAGTGTTGCTATTTTTAATTACAATTGTTAACCGTTGCCTAAAACACAAAAATAAACATTTTATATAAAAAAAGATGCCTTATAATTTCCTTACTACATGTATATATCATAAAAATAGAACTATATCATATTTTCTAAAGTAGTAAATGGATAAAAATAAAACTTAGTTTAATCATTATATGCATTCCAAAAATATATTCAACAAAATACATCTAAGTTTCAATGTCTTTGCCTCTAACATAATATCATAATAGAACTTTGAAAATAAACTTGAGTTTGGACATAACCAATTGATTTATCATTTGAACTAAACATAAATCCAAAACAAAAGCTAATTACTTCATAGCAAATCATCCATTTTTCCATGTATGCAATGGATCATGACTTGACTCTTCAACACTCAAAAAGTTGCATTTGATCTTCGAAGCAAGCTCAATTTTGAATGAACAACTTCCTCCCTCAAAACAATTGTCCTTGATAGAGAAACCCAAAAACAGGTTATAATATTAGTACAATGTTTTGAAGTTATAATAAAGGTACAATTCACATGAAAGTTACTAAGAATATTGTTTTTCATCTTGACTTTGTCAAACTTCAACCATTAGATAATCAAAAAGTTGTTCTTTAAGATTATAAAGGCACAAGTGATGGAATATTGTTCTTCTTTCATGTTGCTATATTTCTCTGATACTTCACAAAATGACATCTACTTTGCTGCGAATTCCATAGCAATTAAAAGTAGGAAAGCTGAAAAAAAATGAGGGGATCTTTTTATTAAAACATATATATGTTTATAGCAATAAAATATTTTTTTTATATGCACAAAGACAGGAATTAGATAGCCATGGTTGTGACATATATACTCATGCAATCAAATAGTCAAGGATTGTGAAGGTTAGTTAAGAATAGCATTATTCCCACTTGCAATGATTTGTAAAAAAAGCTACTCTAAACATTCCTAAAAGCGAAACACTTCACATTTTTGTTATTTGTTGTAATTTCCCGCTATCTAAACTTGATGAATTAGAGCATAATGGAGGTGTATAATTTTCAGCCAAGTTATTTAGAACATAACAAGTTATAAAAACTTTCTCTCAAACAAAGTCCTAAACAAAATTATGCAATTAGACATTCCAGATAGGATAGTCAGAATTATCTTACAAGCGAAACAAAGACAAAGCAAGATACCTATCCACAACATGGAACATGTGTTGATGTAGAGGAATTTCCATGAGGTTGTCCAACCAACTTTTGCACACTATTAGCATCACCAGGAGAGGATCCTAGTAAAGCTTCCAATGATTCCACATTCACCTATACAGGGTTGCAACTTTGTAATAAGGTCTTGACAACATCTTGCAGTCCACGCACTTGATCTCGCACACTTGCAACTTCTCCCTTCAACGAAGCAACTTCCTCGGCATGCTCAAGCTTGATTGCATTAATTTCTTCCTTTTATTTCAAAGTAGTTGATGTAACACTTCTCCCATAGCAATGCACTAATCCAGGTTTCCCCTTCCCAAACACAGCTTTAAATACTTCAAAATTGTTGTCATTTCTCAGCCAATTCTTGAAGTTGTGACTTGCAAAAAAATAAATTAAATGATGTCATTGTCAATTCAAATATGACATACAATATATGCAAATTAATCTTGCACTTCATCACAATTGAATAAGATGTACCCATGGGCTTGGTTTTGCATCTTACAATCAATTGAAAATGGCTTCTTTCCCCCAATAGGATGACCCTTATTTGAGCACTCATCACTATTTCGAGTCATCCTATTCATCCTTATATCTACATTACTAGACAAATATCTTGAGCAAAATGTCAAAGACTCTTTAACCAAATATGCTTCGGCAATAAAGCCCTCTGGTTGACTTTTATTATGAACAAAAGTCTTCAAATCACCCAAATATCTCTCCACATAATACATCCACCGAAATTGAACCGGTCCACCTAGTCTGGCCTCATTCGCTAGGTGCATAGGCAAGTGAACCATTATGTCAAAAAAACTAGGTGGGAATATTCTTTCAAATTGACAAAGTGTTTCTGCAATCTCCACTTCTAAATGGCATAAACTTTTCTCATCAATAACCTTTTGGCATAAAAAACGAAAGAAGGAGCTAAAATGCATCAAAGGAATAGCAACTTGATTAGGAGTTATCCCTCCTATTGATACTTGCAATAAGTAATATAGTATAATATGGGCATTGTGATTTTTGTATCCAGAAATTTTTCCTTCTTTAACTTGCACACACCTTGAAATATTGGAGGCAACACCATCAGGTAGTTTAGCATCTTTCAAAATGCCACAAAATATAGATTTCTCCTCTTTAGTTAAGGTGAAACATGCCTTTGGGAGTTTAGTTCTCTCACTATCACTTGTTGCCTTTAAATGAAGATTCTTTCTTATCCCCAAATCTTGTAGGTCTAAACGAGCTTTTGCATGGTCTTTTTTCTTCTATGCAATCTTTAATAGAGTCCCAATTATGTTGTCACATATGTTCTTCTCTATGTGCATGTCATCAAAATTATGACGTAAGGTATTATCCTTCCAATATGGTCATTGCCAAAAGATAGATTTCTTCTTCCATGGACCATCATTCTTTTTCTTTCCATTTCTCCCAAATACACTAGAGATGTTTTCTAGGTCTTCTAAAATCCTTGTTGCTTCTAACAAGGTAGGTGGAGATCTACATTCAGTTTGTCCATTAAAAGATGCTTTATTTGATCTCCAGACATGATATGAGTCCAAAAAGACTTGATGACCCATATAACACATCTTCTGACTATGTTTTAAATAAGTAGAGGTTGTTACATAGTTACAAGTAGGACACGCAAACTATCCTTTAGTGCTCCAACCAGATAACATAGCATATGCGGGGTAGTCACTAACAGTCCATAAAAGAAATGCATGCATTTGAAAGGCTTGATCTTTGGAAACATCATATGTTTCTACCCCAGCATCCCACAACAGCTTCAACTCTTCAATTAATGTTTGTAGGAACACATCAATCACATTCCTAGGAGATTGTGACCCTGGAATTAGTAAAGACATCATACAATTTTCTGGCTTCATGCACAAATTTGGTGGATAATTGTATATTGTCAATACCACCGGCCATATGCTATAAGATGTGTTCATGGTTCTAAATGAATTAAATCCATCACTAGCCAAATGAAGCCTTATATTACGAGAATCCAAAGCAAATTCTTGATGCTTAGCATCAAAGTCCTTCCATGCTTGGCCATCGACTGGATGCCTTAATTTACCATCTATTGAACGCCCTTCAACATGCCACCCTAATGAATCAATAGTCTTTGAACACATGAACAACCTTTTCAATCTTGGAATCAAGGGAAAGTGTCTTAGAACTTTAGAGGGAACTTTGTGAGCTTTCTTAGATTCCTCAAGCTCACAATCCACTTTAGAATATTCAAGCCATCGTGAAGCTCCACAAAGATAACAGAAATCAGCATCCTTATGCTCTTTCCAAAACAACATACAATTGTTGGGACATGCATAAATCTTTTTGTAGTCTAAAACCAAGTCCCTTATTATAGATTTGGTTTTACTAAAAGAGGTTGGAATATTCAAATCAAGTATAACATCTTTTAATAACTCTAAGAGAGCAGTGAATGATGCATTACTCCATCCATAAAGATATTTCAGCAAATAAATTTGAATAGTAAATGACAAGGTGGAAAATTTTTTACAACCAGGATACAACTCTTGATTCCCTTCCTCAACTAGTTTATAAAACTTTTTGGCATCTTCATTTACGCCTTCACACACATCATTTGCTTGAGCAACATCTTTAAATGTTTCAAACAATAAACCATTTATGTCATCACATGATACCTCATCACTACCAATATCACCATCAAGATTCATAGGAATTATCCCTTCTCCATGAAAAACCCATTCTCTGTAACCTTTGACAAATCCCTTGCAAATTAAATGGTCATAAACTACTTCTCTCTTTTGCCACTTATCATTGCAACATAAAGCACAAGGGCATAATATCTCCTTTCATATGAGATTTCCTTTAGTGAATGCAAAATCTAAGAAGTATTCAACACTTTCAATGTAATCATTACTAAACTGAGGCAAATCAACCCAATCCTTCTTTATCATGATGGGTTACTACATAGAATTCCATGAAAGAAAAAATATTATTAAGATTAAAACTGAAATTCAAATTATAGAATTAATAGATTCATTCAAAATTTTCATATAGACATTCACAAAATGACAAACAAATGGAAGCATAAACAGCAACAATAGACTTTTGTAGTAATGATAAAGCAAATATTATGTTAACATAATATTCTACAAGTTCCAAGTTTAAAAAAAATAAAAGTCATTATAAAGTGAGAGATTTAAGACTAAAGTAGTATATTATCTTTGGTCTCAATCAATAATTATCCAACATGCTATGGAATCCTATAGTTTCAATTATTAACATCATCAAATAAATTAATGTAAAATAATGATTTGGTATATCAAAAAAAATCTCCAATATTATTATATATATTTATCAATTTATCAATCTTATAATAATAATCATTGAAAAAAATTATAATTATAACTGAAATAATTTTAAAGTATTAAAATAAATAAAAATCAGTTAAATTGCAAGTTTCAATCTACTTAAGATTTTATTAAAATGCTAGATTAAAGAAACAATAAATTACATTGAGCAAAAAAAAATTACAGACACATAGTTTTTAGTGTGAGTGTGTGAAATAACTCTCTTTTGTTTTTTGTAAATTCCTCTACATGATAGCTTTGATTATTGAACCTATGAAGAACTTCACTGGCTTAATTTCATTCCATCACTAATATATAAATAAAATTATCTACTAATCGAAATCCTAGTAACAATTAAGGCTATGATATTTAAATATTAGGACAACAATGAAGGAGAGAGAGTGATAATAAAAACTAACACCACAAAATAAAATTCAAAATAAGGAATCAGTCATTGAGTTGGTCCATTCCCTTGCGACATTTAAAAAGTAGATGATGTCTTAAAAAAATATTACTAAGTTGAAACTTTTGCTAAGTACTGGTTCTTCTAAAATATAAATTAAATCTCACTAAATTAATTTCTTTATGAACAATAATGCTGAATAATCACTCATATAGTCCATATGACTTCTTTTTGTAAATAAATTAATTACATGGAATGACATGAAGAAAAAGTAGCCATAACCATACAGAACATTAATGTCAAGCACTTGGACGGTGGGATTTAAAGGAAAAAACATAACATTGTATCTCTTCTTGTGAACACCTCATTTTGTCCGGGCATCTAAAAAAAATGAAAAAATAAAAATAAACAAAAGTAAAATAAATAATAAATAATAACCTAAAAAAAACAACACAAAAAAAGAAAGAAACAAAACAATAAAAAAATAATAATAAGAAGAGAAAATAAAAAGAAAATAAAAATAAAACAAAAAAAAACTAAAAAAAAAGAACTAAAACCAAAAAAGGGAGAAAATTAAAAAAAAAAATGGAGAGGGGGCCTTTGGGCCCAAGATGCCACGAGCCCAATTGAGGGCTCGTGGACTTGGACCCCAAAAGGAACCTGAGCCCTATAGGGCTCAGGCTGAGGGAACGTAGGAAAAGGTGAGAGACCTATGCGAGAGGCAAGGGGGGTCTGGAAAAGCAGAGGCATGGGCGAACTGAAAAGGGATGGAGCTAGGCAGTGAGGAGAAAGGAAGCAGAGGCACGCGTGAGTTAGACAGGAGGGAGGAGCAGAGACTGAAAAGAAAAAATAGAGCAGGGAGCACAGAAAAAGCGAAGAAAGCCGAGGACTAAAAAGAGAAATAGAGAGAGAGAAAGCTGAGGACGATCCACGGCAGAGGGAGAAATAAAGGGAGCCGCGAGTGAAGAAAGACAAGGTGGGGAGGCCAAGAGAGTACTTGAGGGAGGAGACCGGAGCACTCGCGAAAGAACATAGAAGCCACGGAGGTTGAGCAAGGTTCGAACAGAAGAGGGAAGATCCAGGGAGAGACCGGAGGAGAGACTGAAAAGGGGAAGAACCTGGAGACCGCAAGGAACCCGAGACCAGGAACCAAGAGAGCAAAAAGGGGGACCGAGAGAACAGAGAGGGAGGAGGCCGAAGCTGAAAGACCGAAGGAGACCGAGAAGAGTAACCGCGGGAGAAAGTACGAAGGAAGGACAGATCACCACAGGGCCGCGCCGAGAAACAAAAGGAGACCACGGGAATTAAGGAGGGCAGAGTTGTCGGAGGAAGGAATCCAAATCATTGAAGTCAAGGTAATACCCTCCTCTTCCTATTTGCTTCGTTCTTGCCAATGGGAGATGAGGCTGCCACCATGTTGAACCGAAAGGCTGGGTAGCTTTCGGACAGGGCTAGTGTGTGAGTTGAGTTTAATGGTTCAGATTTTTGGTTGGGATCTTGGCATTCTTGACAGAGAAATATGATATGTGATGCTTTTTACATACTTGTCAAATACTCGAAAATGTTTGAATTTCCAATTTTAGATTAAACCACTCATTAGCATGTTAAGCATCCAGGACTCAAATATGTTCCTCAAGGTGTATTTGGTGATTACCTATGAGTTATGGTATCACTGCACGACTGTAAATATAGCATGGTTGCCCAAATTTTAGGGCCCCTTTTTGCATAGGAATTAGTCCATTGGTATCATTGTGTTCAATGACATATGCCTTTGAGCTTTTTGATCATGCATTTTGTTCGTTTAGCATGTCACGTTTGAGGCATAAAATAAGGCTTTTGAATCGCGTATTTTGCTGAGCCTGTGACGAAGGTTGCATTTTATGGCAGAAAAGATCCTTTGTGCTTTTACATGGGTAGAGATTTTTTCATTTATGCACGGGGGTTGTGGAAATCCGAAACTACGATGACCTTAATAGCAAGTCTGGTTTGGGGAATGAGTCTAGGTGCTGAAAGTGAATCAATATGATACTTTGAATGATGCTTATGTTGCTAAAGGAAACTGGGTCTGCAGCATTGTTGATGATCTTTGAATAGATCAAATACAAGGCAGGTGTTGCCTTATCTTCCAGTTCCAATTTCGCTCGCTATTGTTACTCTTGTATTCATAAAAACTACTAAAAGAATAAACCATGATAAATCCGTGAGGCATTTTATCTTTTCGGAACTAGCAATCCATGAAGCAGAGACGTTAGGGAATTGGGCTTTAAAGGTGTATGTGTATGGAATTTTGTTTTGGGCCAACTTCATTGTTGTGGTTAACATTGAGTTATAATGAGTTGTGTGCATGACTTAATTTTCATGCTGCGAGTTGGTGATGCTTGCATATTCACAAAGTCTGTAAGTGTACTCCTATCCTTTTATTAGAGGCCCCAACGGCTTCTCCTTTTTTTCCTTTTTTTATTTTTTATTATTTTTATTTTATTTTATTTATTTTTATTTATATTTTTTCTTTTACTAAGCTCTTATTCTCCTATAACATAATACTAATAACTGCCTATATAACTACACCACGTGAGTTTTTGGAACCCACGCAGGTATTTAAGTTTACTGAGTTATTGTGTGAGATTGCGAATCCACATAGATATATCAGTTAAATGACTCTTTTTAAGAAAATAATTATATTTCATAAAAAAAATAATTATAAAATAAATTGTGATAACATAACAAGTATTTTCAATTTTATTTAAAAATATATAATAAAATGGAAGAATTCCCTAAATTTTTTGCCTTAAATGTACAATAAAATCTTTATACCGCGAGGTTTAGAGCTTATGCAGGTAATTAAGAAATCAATCTATCGGTTATGACTGCGAGTCTACAATAGATGAATTGGTTTTCTTTTTTTAAAAAGAAAAATTCTCAAAAGTACAAAAATATGTTATTTTAAAAGTCAAAAATCAAATAAAAGTATTTAAAAAAAATCCAAAAAATAAAAGAAATGTTTTCAAGACAAAATAAAATAAGAGTAAGCAAGCGGAATTAAATTATATTTTTGCAAATTAAAACATACCAACTCAGTCTCAGAAAATTGTTTTGTTTGCAAAAAGTTAAATTATTTTCCATTAACTTCCTTTTATTGCAAAAACTAAAAAATATATCAACCAACAGACATCCATTTCTAGTCCTGAACTACGTGGACTTTGATCCCCATCGTAGGATACGTAGGCCCCAGGCTCTGATCATGGGTCAAGTCTGTCGTTGTAAATAAATAAACATTTTCTGATTTATTTGGTGTTTTTTCCTTAATTTAATAAATATTTACCGATTTATTTTTCCGAATCCGTCTTTGTAAATAAATAAATATTTTCTGATTTATTTGGTGTTTTTTCCTTAATTTAATAAATGTTTCTCAATTTATTTTTTTAATTCCTTTTCCTCATTTTGCTTAAATATCCTTAATCCTAATTTAATTTTTTTTCTTTATCTTATTTTTCAATTTATTTTCTTAAATCTCTTTTTCCTCATTTTCTTCTCTAAACCCCTTTAATTCTTAAGTTAAATTATTTTTCTTATTCTATTTTCCAAATTTTGCAAATCTTCTTAAATTTTTCTCTACCCTTATTCTAGCATGTGAATAATAAAAGGAAAACCAAAATATTTTTAAAGCCATATTAATTTACACAATCAACGTAAGGTAACCGTTCTTAGGAACGGGTGTTGTGGGGTGCCTAACACCTTCCCCACACACAATCGACTCCCGAATCCAACTTCGTTCACGCAGACCATCCTTTCCTTTTTAATTTGGTTTCCCAAGATTTTCCTTAAAATTTTGGTGGCGACTCCTCACAAGTCGGTTTTCACCCCAAAACTAGATTTGTTCTCTTTTTTCCTTCCGTCACATTTTTTCGGGTGCGACACTTCTTTTTCTCTACCATTGGTGTTAAAATATAAGACCACTAACAATCCAAACCAGCACATAACCATACAACAAATTCATGCAGTAAGTCATTCATTGACCAAATACAATTAAAATGAAACTTGTAACTCCAACTTTAAGAAATTTCCTCTTGAATGATAAGCAAAGTTTCTTGATAGGACCTTGAGCAAAAATCAATCCAACGCAGTGATTCACTCTTTCAAACAAAGAAATATAGTAATAAAATAAAAGAGAGCATGAGTGGTCTAATGATAGATCCAAAGTACATGTTCTAATGCTATCAATTTTTAAAGGAAATCTAAATACTTAGTAACTAACAAACTCAGTGCTTTATACATATATAACACTATAAAAGCAATTGCAAAAAGGGGATTAGTGTTCATATCTATAATTTAGTTTAGCAACAACTCAGCAATAGAAGTCATGAGATAGTCAATGATAGTCAAGGCAATATTCCCACTCAATTACAAGATAACATGTGAAATAAAGTGCCCCTCCTTTTTTGCTTTCGGGTGCTCAAACATGATTGGAAGGTTTTATTATTCTCCTTCCTTCTATAACATTTTGTTGTTATATGGTACTCTTTTTCATTAAATAAAATAGTGTTGGGGACCATTTCAACTATAAAGTTGACATCAATGCTCCAGTGCAAAAACACAAGAGAATCTAATAATTTTTCCCATGGACATCACATGAACCCTAATATCATATTTGTATCTAAAACATATAAAATAGAAAAGCAACCCACAATATGAACAAAAATCCACAAGACAACAAATAGAATCCCATCTCAAGTCTCAACAATATAAATTAGTCAAAGTATTAACTATGTACCTTGTCAAGTCACTCCTTTTACATGAATCAAGCACCAGAATGCATGGATTGAAAGACCCACCAAGATGAACCACCGTGAGAGATCAGATTACGAATTCCGAGAGAGCTTCAAACATTGAGTAATTGATTGGAGGAGCAATCAACAGCAACAAATCTTAGGGATTTCAAAATGAAGAATAGCAGACGAAGTTTGAAGTACTGGACGAGCAATAGAGTTATGTAGTAAATGAAGTTCAAAATAAAGCCATACCAGATGTGTTTGTAACAGAGCTACAACATGAGTTCAAACATGATGCGATCGAGTTTCTAAACAATGCAAGATTTTGAGAGATGAGATGGTTAAGCTCGGCAGTTTTCTGAAGTCTGGAAGTGCTTTGTTTGTGGAAGCTCAGCAAATTTGTGAAATTTGTGAGATTAGAAGATGAAGCTCAATTAGGAGAAGCTCAGAAATTTTACAGGTTAGGGTCCATTCTGATAGAATTTTAGAGTAAATTAGTAGGTTAAATTTGCGTGCCTTTTTCACCTTCTCGGGCTTTCATATATTTTCTTGTAATTAAGTATAAAAAATTATCTAAAAACTATAGTTTTTTTAAAAACATATATAATTTTTTAAAAAAATATATTTTTCCTTTTCATAAATCAGCATATTTTTATAAACCCAAACAAAAAAAAAAGAGTGAAAAAGGTTTTAATATAAGAAAAAATAGGCATTTGAGTAATAAAAACTATATATAATTTTTAGGGATTTTTCTATTAATATAAAAAAAATTTGTTTTTCATATTAAAAACTAGAAAAATAGCCAATGGGAACAAATGAATAGTGTTGCATAAATGTGAATGTCATAGGCAACAGTTATATAACTTGTTACCTATTTAAAATTATAAGACAATATGAGAAAATTGTTGCTTATACATATAGGCAACAGTTTACAATAGTTGACTAAAGGTATATTTTTTAGGCAATAGTTAACTTTTGTTAGCTATTTCAAAAACGCAAAGCAACATGTAGAAAACTGTTGCCTAATCTACTTTAGGTTACAGTTTTCAAGCACTGCTTAAAATTTGTGCTATAAAGTATGGATTAATGGTTACATGTGAAAAAGTGTTGCCTATTTATATATTAGGCAACACTTTTATACCTGTTGTAAAATTAACTGTTGCTGTAAGCCAAAAATATTGTAGTGAAGTTAATAGAAATGTCAGATAAGCTTGCATTATAAGCCTTGAAAGCTTTAGAGAAGGGTGGGAAAAAACTGTGAAGACATCCTACTTTACAAAGACTAAGAATGAATGTTGCGATTGAAAAAGTAGCCAAATGACTAGTGCATACAAAATTGGAATCCAAGATAAAATAAAATTAAATTGGAGCTCAATCAAAGAAATAGCCAACAATTTCTATATCTTGGCTTTTCTTCATAAGTGCATAACAAATCACCCGAGAAAGTAAAAGAAGCCTGAGACTTTATCTAATAGTAGCCACTCATCACTCTGACATAATCCTTTAAACATGGACTACTTGTAAAGTAGCCAAGTCACATGCATTCGGATGATTAGCATACTTGAAATTGTGTCATATCCAAAATTGAGCTAACTAAAGTCTAAATCTAACAATAAAAAACCTAAGAGAAAGCTAGGAAAGAAATCATCCAATTTTAGAGGCAGTTGCTCATTTGCTGCATATTTTGCATTAGTATTGATAGATGGCATTAAATATTATGCATTGCCATGCTTATTCTGAGAGTATGCCCCATATAAGCACAATGTTCATGAGTCAAAAGAAAGAGCTAAACCTTGAGAATCTTCGCCTTCAATTGCTCTTGGCTCTATCTTGGTAATCAATTCTGGTAAAAAAAAAAAAAAAGAAGAGTGAACCAAATCCTAGCTGTAGCAAAAGCAATCACATGTGATTCACAGATTCTATACAATAAAGACAAAGCAAGATAGAAGTCATTTAAGAAAAGTATCATAATTCCGCACCACAATACATTCATTTAATTAAATTAATAGTTCTAGGAAATGTTGAATATGACGAAATCAGTATAGATATATTCTATAAGGTTAACACAATGATACACCTTTGCACAAAGCATATAAGCCTGAACTTTAGAATGGCCAAAAGGATCAATTTGCCAGCCAACTCTAGGAATCTTATAAATTAAATTACTCTTTGATGAATTGATGCCCTAAAGTTATCTGATCCATTAGATCAATATAATGCAGGGGTGCCTCATCATGCATATACACACCCCAATTTCTAAAAAAGCCAACCAAACAAAAGAAAGGCAGAAAGCAGGCCTAGTATGAAGCATTAACCCATGAATAATCGAAGAAAGTTTATATTCTAGGAAAAAACTTTAGAGCTCATCTTATCAACATGATAATCAATAGCTACTGACAATAGAGATAAGGCATAAGATAATTACATGAATTCCAGCTAACCCGATTAGACAAGCTCCTTCACCTTTGTTTTCTTAGCTTTGCTTTGCTGTCTCTACCATCTTAGGAAAAATGCCTAAAAAGGAAATTATAACATTATTGAGCAAGTTTACAACATTATACTCAAGTTTTATTGATGAAATTAAGCCATAATATTCCTAATACAAATAAACGATGAATATTTCTCCCAAAATATGAGCAATTCAAATAAACACAAGCAAGACTTCTCTTATGCATATTATTTATTCACCTTGAAAGACCAAAAAAGTTAAAAAACCATTAGAAAAGAAAGTAGTTCATATCATGAGAAGGAAACTAACTTACTTTAATGATGGCTATCACTTTAATCACAATAAGGACCAGTAATGCCATAATGCACTTGTCGGTGATGAAGGGAGGCGTTTGGGAGTACAAAAGCATTAAAAAATTAAAAAATATAGCAAAAGTGATTTAATTACTCCATCAAGCATTATATGCTAATAGATGGAGAAATTTGTCCCCCTCTTTATAATAGCACATTCATTTTGCTTTAGAAAAATAGCAAATCCAATATGGGAAAATGTTTCAAGCCCAAAAAAAAAAAGTGGAAATGCTACAATCTCATATGAAATCCATTAACTCAACTACCTATAGTGAATTTGAGTAGAGAATGTACCATCTGTCATAAATAGAAAGTTTAGCCACAATCAAAAGATCCAATAGCTTTTTAGGAACTTTTCCAATCTTATTATTGATCATCTTTCCTAAACATTCCATGATAATATCTAAAGAGAGTTCAACACAATGCAAATTCGGTCAAATAGGTTAATCTAGCCAATGAACAAATGGGTGTCAGTCAATACAAGATATTGGACATAGGAAAGTTTGTGGTATGCTGGACACATACAAGGAAATTAGATACAAGAGCAGTTTAAAGAAAAACAAAAAATAGAAGGTTTATCTAACATCCCCATGTCTATACAATATACAAAATATGCTTACTTTCTACACAACAAAAAGCCAAAACAAAGAGTCAAAATGCATTCGTATTAATGAGTCACTAAAACAACCTATTATAGCTATCATCCAATAGATTTCCTTCCACAAAAACAAGGCTCATTTGGGCTTTCCTAGAGCATCCATTGCCTTCTAGTTCGGTCATTGCAAATGTTGCATTAACCATCCATCAAATTTCAAATTTTAAAAGTAATTTGTTTGTCTTAGTAACCAACTTTGTTTATTAAACCAAGGGAGAAGGAAACCAAAAATTTAAATTTTCTAAAAGAAGTAGAATTATTTTGTCACAAAAATATAAAATCACCCAGATATTATTAAGAATTAATTGTAAGATGATACCTAGATAGATGTGAGAATAATAGCTACATCATATATGGGACTCCACTGATTTTGTAATATATTCAAACAACTCCCAGCTACATCAAGAGAAACAATCCTTTTGCCCTCTTGCAACATATTTAAAAGATAGTACATCATCATCAAATACGGTGAAGCTTTATAAAGAGAAGATCCACAATTCATTATACCTAAGCCTTGGAAAGAAAAATCCCAGAACTCATCCTGACTTCACTCATTATACTTTTGTTCAAGTCATTATCTGCTACCATGGATTTCTCTAGCTTGTCCTTGGCTAAACAGTGCAAATTCGGGCATTGAAAATAATGTCCTCTCTAATAGTAGGAAGACCAATAGCAACCACTAAAAAATTAAAAAAAAAATAGAGAGAGAGAGAGAGAGAGAGAGAGAACTACCCAAATTAATTAGATGATCACATTCTTCATTGGATATAAAAGCCCTACTTACCAAAAATTCAACAACTCAAAAAAGCAACTCTCACAACATAGAAAGAACAACCTGAAGGGTGTAACACCCTACCAAAACAAACCTTCATTCCTAACCAATTTCATCAATTACTAACCAAACACAGCCCAAACACCTTAAAATCACTTCCCAAAATATCATAGCAGTGGAAAAACACTGAAAGGCACCAGAACAGGATGGGGCCGCAGCCTACCACAGTACCGCCATGGCCTCAGCTAAGTAGTAAGGCTTGGTATTGTGGCCAAGTTGCTGGCGCCACGGCACCAACATCAGATTCCATATCAGTAAATTGCTGATTTTCTAGGCCAACTTCCAATGTGCATAACTTTGTGCTTTGACCTTCGATCAACCTGATTCTAACTCCTATAAGTCACTCTCATCATAATCTAACCATGGGCACCAACTTTACTTGAATTCATATCCATATGGAGATTTTGGACACCCAACATCACTTTTACCACTTTTGACTAAAATTCACAACCTATCACCTCCAATTGCCACCAAGGGCAAATGAACACTCAGGAACCCTTCACACAGGTCCTATTTGGCTCAACCAACTTGCTCAAAAAGATTTCACCTCAAAGGAACCACTCTTCTGAGATTTGGCTCCCTTGAACCCCGTCCTCACTTAATGGGCTATATGCTCCAAACTCACATACACAACTCAAAATCCCCTTTTGGGCTTACTCCTATGGCCATTCCAGCACCCAGCCACCTGCTTCAAGCTTATACTACCAATCTCATTGATAACATCATTATACCATCATTACATATCATCACACCACATATATCTCTCTACTCCCAAAATACATATAAAGACATCTAAACCATAAAAAACTACTTGGCACAATATTACATAAACTAAATTACAACTACCAACTACATTTAAGATTTTCGAAGACAGAAAGATCGCCAGCTCCTTGATCTTCCCCAAACTAGCACCAGATTCCACCTAAAAGGTTAGTCATGGGAAGGGGGTGTGAGACAATGTCTTAATAACTAGGAACAACCACATATATATATATATATATACATAACTCATACAATCTCATGAATGAAATGAAATGGAATTGAATGCAGGTCTCCCTCGTACACAGCTAGAACCATGAGTTGTCGTCATAATAAGACATTTCGTATAGGTGATTCCCTTCTAACAGTCGGTGAAGACTGATTATAGGTTATCACCAAGCTCACCTCCCACTAGTGCACCTGACCAAAGATAACACTAATGTTCGGATCGTGACTCTCCTTTCCCTTTCCCACCATGAATTGGGAGCGATTTAGGGAAGGTGCAGTCCACTGCGTGCCTTTTCCTCCAGGCCATGGGAGACAATTTAGTCATATGGATCTCATCCTTATCCTCCCTTATCATATATCATATCATTATCACCACCCAGTCCACCATATATCTCACCATGTCATGTAGTGATACTCATGTCATATCATCATATAATCATTATCATCATCATGTATCTCAATGTTATGCATGCATCATGTCATGTCACATCATCATCATCATCTATAACAATCATCCTCATCATAATCATCATCATTACTTGTTTAATCGTGTGCATACCACGATATCTAGACAAACCATACACATACACATATCAATATCATGATATGAATGGAAACATGTATACATATATATATCATACAAACAACACGAACAATACAATCACCTGGTTATCTCAGGTTGTTAACACCACACAATCAGATCCCACAGCTCATCGAATTACCAGCCAAATCATGAGCCACACACTTTCAATCATCCGATTATATACTACATCACAATATTCTCAATTAACACAAAGTAATATTAATTCATAACTTATAACTCAACCAACTAAACTTGACCCCATGATCTAGTGGTATAAACACATACTAATACACTCTAAACAACCATCCACATCCCAATCTTCCTCATACATCTTGGATTCCATACCCCATTTACAATTTCTAACCTAGGGTTTAACTCAAACCCATCATAATCCAACCAAAACTCAAATCCAAAGCTTCTTAACACTACATAACACTTCTACAACACCAAATCAAGCATTTTAATCTGTGGATTCTTCCCTAACTCAAAAACTCAGATACTTCCACCGATTCCAAACCAAAAACTGAAGAGAAAAGAGAGGAGAGGAAGCAAGATCAACTTACCAACCATTAATCAAGCTTCATGGGTCTAGAAAACATCCCCTTTGGCTGGATTTCTCTGCCCTAGCACAACTTCATCGTCGCTCCCTCCGTTTCTTCCTCTTTTTCTCGTGCTCGGTCGAACTGAAATGATCCTGCTTTAAACCTAATTTTCAACACTCGTCGTGACGCTAGTAAGCTCGTCGTGGCGCCAATGTTCTTGGTCTAGATATTTTTTAGGTTGCTACAGGTCTCTCACCGCAGTAGCCCTGCATCTCACCACAGTGTGGCCCATTTTTTTGTTTCAAATATTGAATTTATCCTATTTTGATCCTTCCATTGGTCCTAGTTCCTCCGGTTCTACACACATCATCTAGGTTACCTCATGTTAGCTTGAAACTATGTTCAGGGTAGTGCAATAAGGGTTGTTATAAAGAGAAAAACTAATCAATAGTCTAACCCACAAAAAATTGGGAAATTTTTTTTTTCAAAAAATACTGACCTGGGAAGAGCATGAAACTCCTTAACATGAAAAATAGAAGTCCCTTTTGCAACATGACCCATCACTGCTTCTTCCTATCCAAATAAAAAAAAAATCAAAGTATTTTGCAAAATAAAAAGCTCCTAATAGATAAATCAATCCAACGGAGGAATAGAGGAACTTTTGCAAGGCATAAGATAAAAAAAGATGGAGGATCACAATCTAGAACAATCGGTGATCGGTGGCGCATGCAGAGCATGGGCTGCTTGAACGCTCAATGAAGTTGGCCAATGTGTGAGGGCAATAGCTCTGGTTTATGGCCTGATCCTAGGACAATGAACTCAATGATAATGGTGGTACTATGCATAAGGGTTTTTGGTTTTGATAGCACACTGAAACCTCTCCTCGTTATCAGTGGACTTCTGATGGACTTGATGTTGACCAAAAGGCGAAGGACCTTCATTTGATTTCTTATAGTGGTAACATCCTTAATCTGGAATTTTTCTCCATCGCCACTGCATTCAAATGAGAAAGGAAGGAGAGGGAGAAGGACAACGAATAGAAAAGAGAGAACAAAGGAAATAGAAAAAAAAAAGAGAATAAAAATGGAGAAAGGAGAGGCAACCATCATCGATAAAAAAAAGGGAGATTCAGCCCCACACCTTTCAGTTCAATCCCACAACATATACACCACTAGCTTGTAGCCCATGAACAGTGAAAAATCAATAAGATCAACAAAATCCGCGTCCACACTCTAATGAACTGCGAAACAAAGATCGGCGACATCTCTTCCAAAATTGCCATTGATTTGCAAAAACTCGAAGACCCAAGATCCCTTCAAGCCAACTAAAACAAAATAGCATAAAAAAAACATGAACATAAAAGTATGGCAAAATCAACTGATCTGTAAGCTTATGTGTCACTAAAACAATAGATTCAAAGGAAATAAAGCCAAATAAAAAACCAACAAAGTAGCAACAAGTTTTCCCCAGAATCTCCGCATGCAGGCATTCCAATCTACTGGAATCTACACAATAGTATAGGAAGAAAAAAAGTATCAAACAAATCTACCCTAAAACCTCTAACCTCCATGGGATAAAGGAAAAAAAATAGAACAGTGTAGGAAAAAGGAAAATACAAAAGAAGAGTTTAGAAAAGAATCAAAGCATTTCTAGAAGAATAAAAAACGAGGCGACAATGCCAACCACAACAAATGAGGAAAAAGATGGAATTGAAGAGAAGAATAAAGTGAGTAGAGACATAAAGACAATGCTAAAAGAATAATCTAGAAGCACTCGAACACCCGACCCAGCCTGATTCATCTACAAACAGTATATGAACTGTCAAATCAACGGTGCTGCTTCCTTTAGCTTTTTATATAGATATAGATATAAATATTAAAGCTAGTTGCATTGGGGTTTATTGGGCTGGCCTATTAGGCCCTAAAAAAAAATTTATCTCATACGACAAAAAACACACTCATCTGTGTTAACCGAAGAAAAAAAAAAAAAAAGCACACTCATCCATGATCTGTTACACGAGTTACCTGACGGGAATACGCAGAACATACATATCCCATCTAGATCATTAAAATAAAATTTGGAGGGTCGAAATTTTAGTATATTGCATTTTATAAAGTCAATATTTTTTATAATTTGATAGTTATAATATTGATATTATTTTATATTCTGTATTGTTTAAAATAAAAATGTCATTAAAAGTTCATCTATTCTGTACAAATTGTAACCACTCCATCAGTTGAACATAATAGGCTAAATTATACACAACTTCCTTGAATTTTATACCATGTACAAATAATTTCGTTACCTTTTTTTTGGGGGAAAATAATGTCCTTATCTTTAAAACTTTTAAGACACACCACAAAACTCTGAAGTTTATGCAGATAACCCTTTACAGTCAATTATTCTTCTGTTATTTCACCACCGAAAAAGGATATGTTATTAACCATACTCGTAAACTTTAATTTTTAATGCAAATAACTCTCGGAAACCTTGAGTTATATTTAGATAACTTCATAAACTTTATGTCATATGCTGATAAATCCCTAGTATATTACATTTTATTAGTGAAATAGACATATTAACAACCAAAAAAAGAAAGAAAGTGATGTAAAAGTTTAGGAGTTTAATGAAAAATTTTAAATGTCCCCAAAGTTGAGGTGATATGATATAATTTAGCCAGCATAAAGATACAAGAAGATGCTAATTTGCTACGTGTAAAGAAGAAGCATTAAGCACCGAAAAACTATCTGCGTTGGTCCCTCCTCTGCCTTGCTGTGTTCCCTCTTTGGCTCTTTCCTCACCTTTTAATCTTTTATATATATAGGTACGCATATATGTGTATATATATATATATATATATTTCTGATTCTGATACTAAACTTCTCTTCCTAACCCAAGCACAACAATGGCTTCGATCTCTTCCTTCTCTTCTTCCCTCATCAAGCGAATCGTAGCCCCAAACTCCATTGTCATCACTTCAAAACCTCCGGCGCCTGTCTTCCTAAATCCTAGAACTAAACCCCCGCCTTTGCCGCCGGCTCTATTTCTCTCCCGTGATCTGCCGGAGATTTCTTCTGTGCCCAGAACTGAGCCTCCTTCATTTCCCAATGAGCTGCCGGTGGCCCCGACGCAAGATCCGGAAACTGACCCCGGCGTCCCACCTGAGATTTCTCTGGATCCTACTCCCACTAATCCTGTGCCGGACCCGACACCGCCGAAACCTGAGGGTCCGAAACCACCGCTTTCGCCGCCCGGGCCTGATACCCCAATGCCCAAGCCCGACGTTGTGCCGCCGCGACCGCCTGAAGTTGTCCCTCCTCGGCCGCCTGGACCAGAGATCGTTCCGCCGCCTTCGAGGCCTGATATTCCACCGCCTTCGACACCGGAAGGGCCTCAAATTATATTGTAGGGAAGGAGACCTGATAGATTTTTCAAGCTAGATCATGCATGGTTATTCTGTTGTTCTAATTATCGTAGACTGCAATATTATTAATTAAGAACAAATTGCCCCTGTTTTTTTTTTGGCCACGAACAAATTGCTCTTAATTAACTTTTCTTCTTCCTGGGATCCAAATTTGAGAGAGATTTGTCTTTAGCGATGTGCTTTAGTGGAAAATCATTTCATGTCTCATGAAGGACAAAGTATTTTTTTTTTTAAAAAAAAGGGGTCGAATGGATTACATAAAAATTATTTAAAATAAAAATTCAATTGAATCATATTTACCATGCCTTGTAAATGTAAAATTATTTAATTAATAATAATGTATTTTAACAATTTTAACTTAATTGTTAAATAACTAGTTCAAATGAGAGGGAAAAAATATAGAAGATAATTTTTATTTTCCAAAATCATGCATTTTTGTTTTTATTATTATTATTATTATTATTATTATTATTATTATTATTATTATTATGCTCACATTTTATTCCATTCATATTTTATTATGATTATTATAAATGATCTGCTTCACTATTTTATAACATCTTGGCTACAATATTATGCTTTTGTCATGGGCTTGGGTTGTTTGATTTTCATTTAAATTCATTCTGACATTGAAACAAAAATTTTATTTAATTTTAATTAATTTGATTTCCTATGGTTCAAGTTTAAATGTTTATACTTTTAAAATTATTAATCAACATATGATAAGTCACAATCACTGCATCTCATTTCAAACTCTTATGCTGATTGTCATGGTAATAATTTGAATAAGCAAAAGAAATAAATTTTGGATTTGAGTAAGAATTTGGTTTAATGATTATGAAAGAAGCTTGTTGGCAAAAAAAAAAAAAAGAAAATTATAAAAGAAGCTCGATAAGCTTTGTAAGTTTTCCAAACTTAAAATATCTTACTTGGTCAGTACACAAAAATAGAAGAGAATAAAATAAAAATGTGATTTCCCAAAAGAAAAATATTTATTCTATATTATTAGATAAAAAGAAATAAAAAAGATAATTATTTGCTAAATAATAATAATATAAAAGTAAATTGTAAGAATATCTTTTATAGTAATATGAATACTAATTATAAGTATTTTTTAAGTGTTTTTCTAAATATGTTTAGAAGTATTTTTTTTACATTCACCTAAATTTTCCAGTAGTTAAAAAACATATATAATATAGCAATTCTCAATTTTTATCTTATGTAACTAAATAAAAAATATTGAGGCAAATTTAATAAAGTTAACGTGGTTTGTAAGTAAGTGCTCGAGAGTTTGGTTTTTGATTCTTCTATATGAAGCAAACTCAGTTAAAAGAGTTTATTTTTTGCTTTCAATTACCCAAAACAAATTAGTCTTTATTATCGCGGGGAGATACTTCAAGTTTGCAACAAAAAATTTGTGGCAAAAAAAGTTTATCTGCAAATAAAATGATAAATCTTGAATTTAAAATAACTATAATTAATTATATTTTCTAATATTTAATATCATCTCAATGTTAACATATTATAACTTTGAAATAAGGGATGATTTTTAAATCATCTTTTAAAAATAACCATCAATTTGATGGAGAAAATTTACTATCAGGCAATCCACCCTAAATCTGACTTCTACTCCACCTTCCCATCAACAATCATCACCTCAACGACCTTTCTTTTGGCGTCCCTTCAACTTCCTCTACTCGAACTAACTCTCATTCGACATCACAATTGGGTTTGATGGATGGTGGTGTGTGGCTGAGTTTTCGAAAATAGCTGTGGTTTTATCACAGAGAGAGATGGTGGTGTGTGGCTAATGGTGGCATTGTGGCTGACAATGGTGTTGTGGCCAACAGTGGTGTGTGGCTGACTGACAATGGTTATGGATTATGCAACTGTGAAGGGTTTTTTTTATTCCTTCTCAAGATAAGGACATTTTGGTCTTTTTACATTTTAAGTACATATATCAAATAAAAATTATATATGATTCTATTGATATACTGTGAACACCCTATTTTGTCCAGATATTTTAAATATATATATATATAAAATGAGTATGAAAAAATGAGAAATAAAAGAAATAAAACAAAATTCTTTTTAAGCAAGGGAATTAATAATTGCAATTTAATTTTAAGACTCAAGTTCATTTTTTTTTTTTGAGAATTTGACATCTGAAATTTGAAAATAAAAAAGAAGAAGAAGAAGAAGGCGAGAAAAAGAAATAAAAAAAAAGCTAAAAAAAATAATTAAAACTGAAATCTTAAAAAAAACTCAAAAAGAAAAAAAAATAAAAATAAAAAATATATTTTTGGGCTGAAGCATTTCAGCCAAAAGCATATTTGGGCTGAAATGCTTCAGCCCAAATATGCCACGAGCCCAAGTGAGGGCTCGTGAGCAGGCCGAGGGGCGGAGCCCTAGAGAGAGCAGAGGGAGCACACCAGGGGAAAAAAGACAGAGGGGGAGCACGGGGGCCGCGAAAAGGAAAGGCCAAGAGGGAGGGTGCTAGGGTTCGATGCAGAACAGGAGAGCTCGGGTGAGGGAACTCTGAGCTGGCCGCGAGGAAGGAAACCGAGGGAGACTAACGCACGAAGTAAAGGAGGGACAAACCAGAGGGAGCTGTGCGAGTGAGACTAAGGGACGGAGGAAGCCCTAGCCTAAGGCTCAGGCGAGAGACAGCGAGGGATCCGAGGAGGAAAGAAAAGGAAAGGTAGAGCAGAGAAAGAAGAGGAGTAGAGGGCTAGGGCTGAGGCATGATGGAGACCGGAGAAGCATGAGAGGCAGACTGAAGAAAGTCAGAGGAAAACGTGCGCGAGAGGAAGGTCGGAGGGAGTCTGCATACAGAGCAGAGGCAGAAGAAAAGACGGGGAGTCACGGGCAAGGGGCACGAGCTTTGACTAATGAAGAGGATGAAAGGAAAAGTAGAGGTGGCTCACATGGAAGATTCAGACGCAGGAGCCAGAAAGCTGAAAAAGTGAGCAAAAGAGTAAGATCCACACTACGCCGTACCTACTGTAGCAGAGCAGAAAAGGGCAGCGATGTTTAGCATGGTTTCAAGCAACCAGAACATAGGAGCATGGAGGGGGCTCACGAAATCACTAGCCTAAAGCTGTCACACGGTCAGGAGGCTTCGGCTCCTTTAGTGGCAAGAACACTATAAAAGCCGAGAGGAGCAATTGCGAAGGGGGGGTCTTTCTGAGATTTCTAGAGCCCGAGAGAAAAAAATAGAGTCTAAAAAAACAGGGGAGAGAGACAGAGAGAGTGTAAAGGTGTTAGAGGCCGAAAAATCCTAAGAGGCCGAGGCGAGTGCGCCGGAAAGAGAGAAGTGGGAAGCTGAGGACGTGGCTCTAAACAGAGGTGAGGACAAAGAGAAAGAAGGAAGAGAATCGGAGCAACGACATACAATCAGTGTCTATGATTTAGGGGCTTCAATCGGTAATCTTCATTTTTAATTTTAAGCTTTATGTAAGGTTAGAACAGATTTAGGAATGAAATTGCTGGTTGACTGAAGTATATGCTTGGTATTCTGTTTTATTGCCCAGGGACTGAAACTGGGTATTAGAATGTAGTTTGCACTGTTGGTTCACCACGCATGCTATGAATGAATTTGACTCACCTCTCGGGATCAGTTGAGTCATCTTCAAAGTGTTTTGATTTTCTTTGAAAATAATGTCTCTTTTCTCTTTCATGGGCATCAGAATTGGTTTATCTGCGCTTCATTTCTGAGTTATCCTCTTTCCCTATAAAGAAGGGATGTTTGAGTTCATAGTTTTAAGGAGGTTTCTAAGTTTTGTTGCATGAAAATGGTAACATATTTTGGACCTGCGGGATACTCCTGAATGTCACTCAATGAAGTGTTGGGGAAGGGGATAGATTAATTGTAATTTGGATGCTGTTTGGTTTAGAAACTTAGTTTAAAATCCTCATTTTAAGTGCCTGATAGCTCTGCTTGTCTCTTTGGTTGCTTCTCCCTTTCCTGATCAGTGTTCTTGTATGGTTTTTCATTGAAAACTGGGTCTAGATGACTGAAAGCAGATTCACATGCTTTATTTGTTGTCTGCAACACCCTCTATATTGTAATTACTTGGCCTTGCAGACATTCTTTTGGGTAAAAAGATATACTTAAGGAACATACATATGATTAGTTGATTTGAATGTGGATGCTCTAGAGGCTCTTTGTGCTTTGTGCCGTCAATTTTGATCCCATGCGTGTTAATGTTCATATATGTGTTAAGGTTCATGCATACCAGTTGGAGACCAGATATTGGTTTGATGGTAATAAGACCAAAGGAAATTAAATATTGGTTCTGGCTTAATAAAATGTGACCATGGCTATTTGTTCATTAAAATAATTTGCTAAAGTTAGCCGTTATTTCCATACCTATTGGGTGTTTGGATTGATTGGATATTTAAATTGATGATTAGAATTTTTCGAGCCAATGAGCCACTTCTTGAAACCTTTGGAATATTAATGGGTGGTCCATTTAACTTTTCGTTTTAAGCTAATTTCCCTTTTAAGTCTTCATACGTACATAGAGTGTGGTCAATGTTACCGTGAGTGAGGAATTACCATGGTACTCAAGGTGAGCACGTAAGCACAAATCAGTAAATTATGAGTGACTAAATCACCATATATGCTGTCTTGTGTGGAAATCAATTTCGAAAAATGAAAATATAGGTAAGAGTTTCACTTTAATTTTTTTTATAAAAAAAAAATATATATATATAATACTATTCCAAGTGTAAAAAAAAAAGGGAAAGAAAAAATGAATAAATAAAGGGATTTTTAATTGTTTTGGTTTTCTATTTTCCACAATTTTAAAAAAGAAAATAATGAATAATAAAATACAAATATTGAATGTGGCAATTTTATCTTTATCCCTTTTAAGTACTTTTTATAAATACAGAATAATAATGAAAGGAGATTTTCTAAATGCATTTTCTTTTAAATAAGTACACAAATAAAAAATAATAATAAATAAATAAAAAAAATGTAGGATATATACATAAAAATCATCTTTTTAAATTTCTTCTAACACTTTTCTTTGCGTAAAACAATCATAATTGCATTTATAATAAAAATGATTTCATTTTTCTCTTTTCTTGTCAATTTTATCCTTTAAGTCTCTTTTGTCTTTTGCCACGAGTGACATCACCGTGAGCATATAAGCGTAAATAAGTAAATTATGAGTGATCAAGTCACCATATATGTTGTTTGATTTTCATTTAAAATTTTTCTTCTGGTATATTTGCCTCGAGTGGTACCACCGAGAGTATTTTAAATACAGATCAGTAACTTGTGAGTGATAAAGTCACCACATATGCTGATTATTATTTTTGAAAACATACGTAATGATCGCATTTTTTAATTTCTTTTTTTTAATAAATAAATAGGTGTTAAAATGATTTTTATAATTAAAAGAAAATAAAAAAATAATTTTTACAAAGAATTATTTGTTTCTTTCGAACTTTTTGTGCCTTTTTGTCTCGAGTAACACTACCGTAGACACTTAGGTGATTTCATTTTTTTCTTTTCTTGTCAATTTTATCCTTTAAGTCTCTTTTGCCTTTTGCCACGAGTGACATCACCGTGAGCATATAAGCGTAAATAAGCAAATTATGAGTGATCAAGTCACCATATATGTTGTTTGATTTTTATTTAAAATTTTTCTTCTGGTATATTTGCCTCGAGTGGTACCACCGAGAGTATTTTAAATACAGATCAGTAACTTGTGAGTGATGAAGTCACCACATATGCTGATTATTATTTTTGAAAACATACGTAATGATCGCATTTTTTAATTTCTTTTTTTTAATAAATAAATAGGTGTTAAAATGATTTTTATAATTAAAAGAAAATAAAAAAATAATTTTTACAAAGAATTATTTGTTTCTTTCGAACTTTTTGTGCCTTTTTGTCTCGAGTAACACTACCGTAGACACTTAGGTGATTTCATTTTTTTCTTTTCTTGTCAATTTTATCCTTTAAGTTTCTTTTGCCTTTTGCCACGAGTGACATCACCGTGAGCATATAAGCGTAAATAAGCAAATTATGAGTGATCAAGTCACCATATATGTTGTTTGATTTTCATTTAAAATTTTTCTTCTGGTATATTTGCCTCGAGTGGTACCACCGAGAGTATTTTAAATACAGATCAGTAACTTGTGAGTGATGAAGTCACCACATATGCTGATTATTATTTTTGAAAACATACGTAATGATCGCATTTTTTAATTTCTTTTTTTTAATAAATAAATAGGTGTTAAAATGATTTTTATAATTAAAAGAAAATAAAAAAATAATTTTTACAAAGAATTATTTGTTTCTTTCGAACTTTTTGTGCCTTTTTGTCTCGAGTAACACTACCGTAGACACTTAGGTATCAATGGGTAAATGTGAGTGATAAAGTTACCACATAAGCCAATTGATTTTATTATGTAAAAATAAAATTGTTTTCAAATATTTCTTTTTCAAATCAAAATAAAATATTCAAAATCGCACATAATTTTAATCATATTTTTTAAACTGAGGAAAAACATATATTCTCTTTTAGGAATTGATTAAACAAAAAATAATAATAAATGAAAAGAGAAAATAATGGGAATTAATCTGTCTTTTACAAATTAAAACACACCAACCAACTCTAAAAATTGTTTTCTTTGTGGAAAGATAAATTATTTTCTATAAACCTCTCTTTTCAAAGAATATATATAATAAAAAATATCAACCCAGTGACACGCTTTTCTAGTCCAAACTACGTCGACTTTGATCCCTATCGCAGGGTACGTAGGCCTCAGACTCTCATTCTGAGTCAAGTTCACTTTTGTAAATAAATAATATTTTCCCCTTAATTTATCTTTCCCAACTTCCCATATTTTCATTTTATTCTTTGTTTACATTTTTTACATTTTTCTTATTTTTGTTATATTTATTTTCGCATGTGAATGATAAAAGGGCAGTCAAAATAAATTTTAAAAAGTCATAAAAATTGCATGATCAACCTAAGGTAACCGTTCTTAGGAACGAGTATTGTGGAAGTGCTTAACATCTTCCCCACTCACAATCGTACTCCCGAACCTAACTCTGATTCGCAGACCATCCTTATCCTTTTTTGTTTTTTATTCCGATTTTTCAAAATTTCCCTCGAAATTTTGGTGGCGACTCCTCCGAAACCGGCCCCCTGCCACGAGAGATGGTTTCCCCCTTTTTTCTTTTTTATCTCATTTCCCGCGTCGTCCGCGTCACATCTTCGAGTGTGACATATACTAAACGTATTTTTAAAATTCATTTCCATTTTCTTTTCTATTTTTATTCCCATTCGCTTTCCTATTCTCATTTCATCAAAAATCATTCCGACATATCAAACAAGACATAACTGTAAATGTAGTTCTAGTTACGTCTTCCGCGATTTATATTTTCCCTCAAACTGTTAAATCTAAAAAGAAATTATTAAATAATTCTGGTAATAAACTATTTCATAATAATAAGAAGGTGAAAGTACACATTTGATCCTTTAATTTTAAAGTAAATTCCATTTTAATTCTTTAATTTTTAAAAGTTTTATTATAATTCTTTAACTTTAAAGATATAGTAAAAAACTTCCTGAATTTAACATCATTAAACAAGTTAACAGAAAATTTATTTAAATTTATCTAATTACTATTATTATACATTAATTAATATAATAATTATAATTATCATTTTTTAGACTCAAAAAAAATAATTAGTACCTTAGAAAAATAAAAAATCTAAAAAATATATTAATTTAAGGCATTAAAAATTATAACCTTAGAATAAATCATTTTTAAAATATTGCGGTAACATGTTTAAAATTATTATATTAAAATGAATCATTTTTATTTATTTTGGATAACTTGATAAGTTGAAAAATTTAGTTTGAGAATGTAAAGTATAAAAAATAAATATTTATTTTTATAATGAAAATATTTTAATGTTTTAAAATAAATATTAAAACTTAGAAATAAAACTTTTGATTTTAAAGTTATAATCTTTAATTTTTTCTGTTAATATATTTTTTAAATAGTAAATATTTAAGTGTTAAATTTTTTTTTTAATTTTTATATTAATTAATATATAATAATATTACTTATGGGACTTTTAAATAGAAAAATTATTATTTTTGATTAGTTTATTTAACCGTGCTAAGAATTAGAAAATTTTTAATTACATATTAATAATTAAATGATTAATATGAAACATAATAAAATTAAAAAATTAAAATAAAACTTATCTCAAAATTAAAAAATAAAAAATATATTTTAGTATAATAAGAAAAATTAATTTTTTTACTCAAAAAAAAATAAGTCGGTATTTTATTTTTGGCTACCTCCCTTCACGGACACGGAAATGTCCACCACCCTTTACTTTTTTATGCCAACTCTTCCCTCTTTCCAAAAAGGAAGTGTTTGTTTGTTTTTTTTTTTTTAAATAAAGAATGAGCTAATTTTCACAGAAAATGTGCTAGCAAATACAGTAAGTCCGTATTCATCAAGTATTTACAACTTTACCCTCCTCTCTGTATATATACAAAATCTTTCACCGCCATTTTCTCTATCATTATCATCCTAACAGACTATCACTCTCACACTTCACTTCCGGAGCTCTTGAACCATTCATGCATGGCGACATATCTCGGATCATGTGCAGGTGCACCTTCGCGCTCCCTGAGGCTTCCCGTACTCGAATTCAACCACCTGCTTGTTGTTCTTCCGCAAGAACAACAAGCATCGCTGCTAATTGGAAGCGTAAGACCAAGAAACAGAGGAGGATCCTTGAGAGCGGCGAATTCCGATGGCGGAGACTCGTACCTTGATATGTGGAAGAAGACAGTGGAGAATGAGAGAAAGAATTTTGAGTTTCAGAGGATTGTTGAGGCCACTTCTGGAAGGGATGAGGATGGAGACGAGAAGCCGAGCGCTGAGGAATTGGAGAGGAAGAGTCAGGATTTCCAGAAGATTCTCCAAGTTTCGCCCAAGGAGAGGGACAGGATTCAGCGCATGCAGGTGATTGATCGGGCGGCTGCGGCCATCGCGGCGGCCAGAGCAGCTGTTCAGGAGAGTAATGTGTCCAAAACGGAGAGTGGGTTGGATGCTTCCGTCGGTGGAGAACCGAAGAGAGAGGGCGGTGAAGCAATGGAGACACGTCAAGAAGGTGACGGTGTGTCCCTATTGTTTGCTTTCTTGGAATCTCTGTCCGAGTTCTTGTCATTAAAGTTAGGCTTGACTTTAGCATTTTAGGGTTTTCCGTTTGCTCATGGTTTCAATTATTCGAATTCTTGAAGATATATGCGATTAGGCATAGGGGAAATGCTTCTTTTTTTGCTTTTCTTTTCTAACTGAGATTTTTCTTTTTTAATTCAGAAAGTAAGGAATGAAGTAAGGAATTGGGTTTTCTGAATAATTATTTTAGATTTTTCTTTTCTAACTGCCTTTATTATAGCAAGATTTTAGAAGCAGAACTCTTTCTCAGTTTTGCCCAGAATGTATTTTAATTGGACTGTTATTTTTGTTGCTATCAGCCTTTTTTTGGCCAACTGCTATCAGCCTATCATATATAATAAATTATACAATTTTATTCATTTTCAAATGTTTGAAATCTAAAATAATCAGGAATACAGAGTGGAATTACATATTTGCCACATTCAGAAAATCAGAGAAGGGGGATCCCAGGCCCTGATTTTTGGTCCTGGACACCGCCTCTAGACAGTAATGCTTCTTCAAATGATGTCAGTGGCTTGCAGACAACTACAAAGTCTTCGCTTTTTTCTGACTCACCAAATCCTATTGCGGAGAAAGAAAGATCTCTGCAATTTCTTAAAATTCCATTTGAAAGTCCACTTGCTCAGAGCAAACGTAGTCCTGCTCTTCCCCCATTTCAGTCGTCAATGGAGAATGAAAAAATAGACGCCTCCAGGTCCAATCTAGAGCTGCCTTCCTTAGAAGAGGAACAGAGACAAGAACGAGATGCACTGTTTGCGGACCATGCAGCAGAAGCTGTTCATGCCCTCAATGATGTAGATAAATCATCACGTAGTGGAGTTAATCCTGATGGCTCAAGATGGTGGAAGGAGACAGGAATTGAGCGGAGACCTGATGGTGTAATTTGCAAATGGACAATGAACAGAGGTGTTAGTGCTGACAAGGCCACTGAATGGCAAGAGACGTTCTGGGAAGCTGCTGATGTGTTTGGCTATAAGGAACTTGGTTCAGAGAAATCAGGTCGTGATGCAGTTGGAAATGTTTGGTGTGAATTTTGGAGAGAATCAATGCTGCAGGTTAGATGGGACACACCTATGGTGCACTAAGGCGTTTCTAACTACTATGCATCATATAGTTTATCAGTATTGTATAGCATTGTCTTAGCATTTAGTAATTACCATCATTGTTGGCACATATATTCAGGTGTGCAATCTGACACCAGTTAGCTTTTATATTTTAAGTGTTCCTTGCCAAATATCAATGCTGCACCCAAAGCCTGATCATTTTAATATCTACCTCTACACTACCATTTACTTTTGCTCATGAATTTGTGCTGCCTTATATAATTTTTTTTTTATAAGTGCTATTGTTACTTCCTAAATTTGGAATGAGTTGCTACCCCATGTTCATCTTTTTTGCCGGTTTTCTGTTTCATTTTATTAAAATTTATTTGTTAAAAATTATGTTTTCAGTAACTAATAACTGCTATCTGAATGATTTTGCGTTCGCATTTGCATAAAGAATAGCATATTAATGTTTGATGTTACTGAATATGAAATTCACTTGCAGGAAAATGGGCTTCTGCATTTTGAGAAAACAGCAGACAAATGGGGAAAAAATGGCAAAGGTGAGGAGTGGCAAGAAAACTGGTGGGAGCACTATGGTGCGGCTGGTCAAACAGAAAAATGGGCACACAAGTGGTGTAGTATTGACCCAAACACGCCCCTTGAAGTTGGGCATGCTCATGTTTGGCATGAAAGGTACCTGTCTTTAATACACTGGACTTAATCACTGATCACCTGATATCTGTAAAAATAAATCATCTTTTTTGCTTTTATATGTTTTTATTATCCTTCTAACATGGTATACTTGAATAAACTACTTTCAACAAATTTATATATGCCTTGTTATCAAATCAACTATATTTATTTAAGCTTGCACTGTGTCTTATATGAAATTCAAGGAAATTTGTCTCACTGGTTTCTGATCCTTTAATCTATGAATTCATCAGATGATCAAAGTAAATCACAATTCATATATGGGTTAAGTGAAATTCCTTAGGCATTTGCTATCAAGCTTGTCAATAATAACATAAGATGTGGAGGAATTTTCTTTAAAAATCCAATCAATGCAGTGTCGAGTCATAAAAGAATCCACTTGTTTCATTTTTATTGAATAATCTGATAACAAACACCTAAAAACTGCACCTAAGTTTTCTCTTATTATGTTAATATGAAGGCTACATAGCGATGGGTTTGAGTTTCCATCATCTTGGTGCCCTCGCATGAGTCACGAGCTAGCGTTACCTAGCTTAGCAAATGGGTTTGAGTTTATATTTAAAGCTTGATCTCACATGTTTTATGCTGTCAGCTTTACATGTATGAAATATTGGTTCAATGCCTGTTACTAGGAAACACCTTATATAATTTGGGAAATTCCTCCACTTTGCCTTCCTATTTCCTTGAATGGGAGTTTTCCTTACATCGAAGCTATCCACTGCCTCTAAGTTTCTTCCAACAGTTTTTATAAATTTAATGACTTGCCTCAAAAGAAGTTTCGAACTCTTCACAGTTCACATATAAGCAGTTCACTTTCCTTTCATTATTAGAAGAGTATACGCAAGCAAACAATTTGATCCTCAAATCTACTAATTAGTAACAGCCTAACAGGTTCATTTAGCTTTAAATACTAAAATTTAGTTAATGCACAAGTTACTCTTGGAAAATAACAGAGTCATTGTATATTAATCCTTTCATCAATTAACCTAAAGATGTTGCAAGAACTAAAATGCAATGAGTTATTTATTTTCTAGGACTACGGATGTTGCAAGAACTAAAACGCAATGAGTTTATTATTTTCAAGGACTACTACATTCACTAATCTTCAGGAGTTAAAGCTAAATAGGCCAAACAGTGAAACTTTTTTGTCTTATTCTTGGTCTTTCTGTTGTAATAATTTCCTCTCTCTTGGCTTATCTGTGCTGTGCCTTTTGCCAGGTGGGGTGAAACGTATGATGGGAAGGGTGGCAGCGTGAAGTATACGGACAAGTGGGCTGAACGGTCAGTGGATGGTGGATGGGACAAGTGGGGAGACAAATGGGATGAAAATTTTGATCTAAATTGCCATGGCATCAAGCAAGGAGAGACATGGTGGGAAGGTAAAGATGGACAACGGTGGAACAAAACTTGGGGTGAGCAACACAATGGTTCTGGATGGGTTCATAAGTATGGGAGGAGCAGCAGCGGGGAACACTGGGATACACACGTTCAGGAAGATACTTGGTACGAGAAATTCCCTCATTATGGTTTTTATCATTGCTTTGAAAACTCTGTTCAACTCAGGGAAGTTCAGAAGCCACAGGAACTCTAGTCTCTGGGTCCCCTTCCCTTGTTTTTTTTCTTTTTTAAATCAACAAGTTGATTGTTACTTGCAAAATATACATACACGAAGGCCATGGTATCCTGACTCCTGAGAGAATAGTGCTGCTCTGTCTTGTATGGCCATGCCAATGTTTCTGTAAGTGGAATGGATGGTTGCTCACATCACATTATTCAAAGTTTAATAGAATTTCTAATATGTTTGCAAATTTTTCTCAGCTTAACGTTCATTGAACAAGTGTTAGTAACTATATTTGCTCTTTGTTGGCCGACGGTATTGTATAGTGTTTATAATTTGAGCTTGTATCGCTCAAAAGAAAATTATTTTGTTTAAAGCTGAAAAATTAAGCAAGCGATTTTAATAAGGAGAGGGGACGATTAGTTTTCCGGGCTTGTTATTTTTTCAGTAATTACATTGGCACAAAAAATTGTGAACGGTATATTTTTTTTGATAAATTGAACGGTATATTTATGTGCGTGTTTATATGTTTGTATTGTATAAGAGGATATTAATTTTTTTTTAGTATAAAAAAAAGGATGATATTAATTTTTACACATAAAAAATTATTAAATGGAGAGGTTCGCAAGGTCATAACTTGTAAAGATCATACCGTGTAAAGATAATTATTGCATTCAGGTGATGACTGGCCTTAAAAAATAATAATAATAGTAATAAAACTCAGCTGGGCGGAGGCAAACAAAAAAGAAGGGGATAACTTTACAAAGCGCTGCCGTTTGAGGTGATGGCAACAACTCGTTGGGAACAGAACAGATTAATCACTAATCTGCACAAATGTGGTGCATGTTCACTTATTCAGCGCTATAGCACTTAGTTGCATGTCCTCATCTTTGATGGCATATTCGAAATTACGCGCACATACGAGCTTCCTCTTCTTTCTCCATCATTCCCACCTTAGAGCCCCAATTTCGTTCTTTTCGAAACAAAGTATCGGCGAGCTCGTGTCCATCTTAATTATCCTAGCACACCCACCTCAATGCAGAATGTGCAACTCCTTGACACAGTGTTAGAGTGTCAGTAGTTTTCTTCTTCTCATCAAAATTCATGGCTTCTTTAATGCTCAATGGACCTAAAACCCCTATCTTCACCCGGAGTAGCATAACCCCATCTGGGTTAGGCTCTGTGGGTCTCAATTTCCGCAAGAGACCCTTTGTCGAGAAGGGTTTTGTGTCTCATGATGACAGAAATAGAGTTAGAAACTTGACTCCCAGATGTAGCATCTCATCCTCAAGGCCTGCTTCTCAACCTAGGTTCATACAGCACAAAACGGAGGCGTTTTGGTTCTACAGGTTTTTGTCTATTGTGTATGATCATATTATTAATCCTGGACACTGGACTGAAGAAATGAGAGACGAGGCGCTTGAGCCTGCTGATTTGTATGATCGTAAAATGAGTGTGGTGGATGTTGGGGGTGGGACTGGGTTCACCACTCTTGGGATAGTGAAGCATGTTGATGCCAAGAATGTTACTATTCTTGATCAATCTCCTCACCAGCTGGCCAAGGCTAAGCAGAAAGAACCCTTGAAAGAATGCAGGATCATTGAGGGCGATGCCGAAGATCTTCCATTCCCAACTGATTATGCTGACAGATATATTTCTGCTGGAAGGTAATGTCCCTGGCAATCTTTGCTCTTGCAGACTTTAATATCTTCCTATACACTATTTAAGGTCGAAATTAGGGGGAACTGTATTCTAGCTTCTAAATCAAAGCCTATTACAAATTTGTGTATGTAATGCATGAAACAAAACTGAATTTTAGACTAAAATAAAAGGTCCTATTTAAAATTAACTTCAAGAGGCAGTTTGCTTCCTGTTTCAACAATATTTATAGATTGGCATTGGGTTGGTATCTTGTAGTTCAGTAAGTGGGAAATGGTTTCATTTTAGTTCGAAGTTTAGGCGGGTGTTTTGTTGCATTTTAAAATTCATTCATTTATTGTGTATAGGCCTTAGCTCAAGGGGGGAAAATTTAGTTTTCCCTTTTCATTTATTCTTATGAGTTATGAAAATTTGTCTTAATGTGTGATTAACTCTTTTAGGAAATGAGTTCTTTGATTTTGGTCTAATATTCTACTTTAAAGTATGAGTGTTGCTTGAAGTAAATTTTGCATTTAGTTTAGGGTAAAAGAAGAACAGTATAGAAAAATGAGATGCAATTTTAATGATAGTTCTTTTCTAACATTGTGGATAGCTGAATTCCTAATGGGGATTTATAAGTGAAACCATTGGTGAAATCTAATTCTTACATAATCATTAGAAGGGAAAGAAAAACCGTTGTCTTCACGCTGACTAGTTATCATATTCTACAAAATGGCGAGTCTTTTCTATGTTTCCTGTATAGCACTGTCCCCTTAGACATTGTAATGACTTGTGATTGTGTTCTTCAGTATCGAATACTGGCCTGACCCACAGCGTGGTATTAGGGAAGCATACAGAGTGCTGAAAATAGGAGGCAAAGCATGTATTATAGGTCCTGTATACCCAACCTTCTGGTTGTCTAGATTTTTCGCAGATGTGTGGATGCTCTTCCCCAAGGAGGAAGAGTATATTGAATGGTTTCAGAAGGCTGGCTTCAAAGATGTTAAGCTGAAAAGAATAGGTCCAAAATGGTATCGTGGTGTACGCCAACATGGTCTGATCATGGGTTGCTCTGTTACAGGTGTGAAGCCTTTTACTGGGGACTCTCCCCTAAAGGTAATGCACTTTCATCCTTCTCTTTGTACTTTTAATTTTATCAACCATTACTCCTAGAAACGTACAGATTTGGTTTTTGTCAAATTTTAGTACATTTATAACTATGCTGAGTCTCACACTCTTTTTGTGAACTTGATGATATTATTCTTAACAGTAGGATTAACATTTCAGACATACGCTCAAGAGGAATCATAAGATGGATGCCGCATTTATTGTGGATTTGGGAATTAGATATATACATATATCTTTTAATGGCACAGAGTTAAAACCTTATTGAAGGAAAAATATAAGTTATAAATGCTTCAGGTCTGTTGACTATTCAGTTATGTTTTTGTTCAAAAGTAGAAAGAGTCTTGCAGAGTGAGAGGACTTGGTTTTATGTTTGCCGGAGTAATGCTTCCTTTGAAGTTTGGATGGAACCCTATATATAAGTGCTTCAGGTCTATTGACTGTTCAGATATGTTTGTTCAGAAGTAGAAAGTGCCTAGCAGAGTGCTAGGACTTAGTTGCTTGTTTTGATGTTGGCTTCCTTATATTCTGTTCTGAATGCTATATCCTTTGATGTTTAGATGGAACAAAGGAATATATATGTGTGTGTGTATAGAGAGAGAGAGAGAGAGAGAAGAGTGACATATATACATATAATTGACATTTTGGCCAATTTGGCCAAAATAGGAGAAGAGGGGGGGGGGGGCAGCACAATTGCCAAGTCAGACAAAAGCTTTTCAGTTTGAACCAAGTGCATTGAGGTTGAGTAGTAAGAGACTTTGACACCTCTTAAGCAAGGTCTTGAGTTTGAATCTCACGGATGGAAAAATTCACATTGGGAGAGCTTCTTTCCAATTGGGATTCAGTAGGTTTGTGTTTATCAGTTATTGAGCTGTGAAGTTGATAGGACTCCTATGATGCACCTATCTGCTTTTCTCACTTACAGTAAGAAGAAAAAGAGACCGAAACTAGATAATATTGATGATGATGTGGTAGGGTCTGCAAAAGGATAGTTATGCATAGGGATACCTTCTATACGTGTTGTCAACTATTTATGTGTCAGTTATTTGCTTGTGGTTAGATGTCAATTATATGTGGTGTGCTGTCAAATGGGGTAATGTGTTGTCAAATATCTAGTGTGCTGAGTTGTCAGATGTTTAGAGTTGTTAGTTATATTCAGTTATGATGTTTCTTGTGTTCCCTATATGTACTTGACCGTATACAAGGAATGGATGTGAAGTATTATCCAGTAAATTGTTGGGAGATTCTCCTTTGGCTTTATTAGGATATGGATTTCAGATCCTGATTCATATTCTAATAGAGATTTCCTTTTCCTTCCTAATTCCAATCTTTATCCACTATTTTTCCATAATTTACCATTAGTTCCCAAGACTATCAGAAGTTAGCTAAAAAAATAGTCGGTCATGGATTGTGCTTTTGTGTTAAACTTCTGTTGTGCATCACTGCTGGTTCTGCATTTTCACATCTTGATAAAATGTTTTTTTTTTGGGGGGGTAGAACAGAAGGAACAATTCTATGTTTTAGATAATTGGTGTATAGATTTCTAGCACTCACCCTTTGAAGTTACAGAATCACACATTAGCAGTTTCACTATTCAGAATCTGTTTGATCCTTCCACTGATTTTATTTTGGCTGCCGTCAAGTCTTTAGATTCATCATATCTACTTTGAGGTATTTTAAATAAGAGTAAATTACATAAATTACACATATTTTCTCTTATTTTCAAAATCAATAGTTCACTACAAACCTCCATTGCTATAATTACAGGTCTTCCCGCAATTTCAAAACCTAGGCAGATTACCCTTAAAAGAGAGTAACTATAAATATTTTCTGAGTTTTGTTGAAATTACACAGATCTTTATTTTTTAAAATATATGAAAATTTAAAGGAGATATCCGTAATTTACTAGTTTTCAGTGGAAGTTTGTGTAGATTTTAAAAATAAGAAAGAGATATATGCAATTTTAGCAAAACCTAGGACAGGTTCGGGTAACTTTTTGATTTTGAAGGAATTTTGTGTAGGTTTTGAAAATAAAGAGGATGTCTACCTAACGTTAGCATAATTCAAAGGTGATCAATCGTCTAATTTATTATTTATATAATGAGGGCTGTAAATAAATGTTCACCATGAAGTATATGGTCAATCTAAAGAGATGGTTTTTTATAGATCTCAATAGTGCTGTATGATCTTTGTAACCGACCTCATTTAGTGGGATAAGACTCATATTGTTGTTGTTGAAGTATATGATCAATCTATTCTGCAAAACATCTTACATATTTCTAGCATCCAATTTAGTACAATATTGAATGTATTTGTCCATGCAGCTTGGTCCTAAGGCAGAAGATGTGAAGAAGCCAGTAAATCCATTTGTGTTTCTTTTGCGGCTCATTCTTGGGGCACTTGCAGCCACTTACTATGTGTTAGTGCCAATTTACATGTGGATCAAGGACAAAATTGTTCCAAAGGGCATGCCCATCTAATATTGGAGGACAAAAGTGGGGTAGGATTGTCATGTTTTTCTCATGCACTTCTCTAAAATGACTATTTCTGATGATTCATGTATAATTCCCTGTGCATTCTTCAATCTTGCCTAAATATTAGACAGTTTGCTTCAGGATATTAACAGCCTTGCATGCCATTAGCTTCATTTCTTAAAGTTGGTGGGAATAGTATTATTAGTAACTTGCAATGGAAATTACGAGTTTGATTTTTAGAATCCTTTTCTTGCTTTGGTAACATAATAAAGTTTAAATGTCAGAAATTGGTTCAGAATATGTGCTGGTCACCGGCTCAGGTAATGGATATGAAATATTTTTGCTTCTTATTCTTGCTGTATTACTTAAACTCTTGTATATTTTTGTAGGCAAATGGGAAATATATATATATATATATTGATAAGGCCTCTGGAAAATATTGTAATCCTTTGCGATATTGTGGGAATGTAGTAGGAGAAAAGCAAAGAGGAAAAAAAGGTGAAGCTTATAATTTTGTGTGTCTCTAATTCTTTCCCTTAGTCTTTTCTTCTCTCATAAATGTACATAACATAGAAAGAACTTACACCCTCTTTGATTGGACCATTAACAGGATATTTTTTAATGGATAATTGGGTTTTGGGACAACAAAAAAGATATTTGGTTTTTGATATCCAAGTTTTTTTTTTATAATAAAATTTTTTAACCTAGAATTGATTTTTTTTTCCAGAAAAACCATTTTGATACCAAAAATCAAATATTTTCATTTTCTGGTCCCAAAACCCAATTATCCCATTTGTTTATTATAAAAAATAAAATTCATAATATCTATTATATTTCTATTTATTATTATTATTATTTAATAGTAATTGTTGATTTTATTATTTATTTTTAATTCATGAATACAAAAAATATTATTTATATATAAAATTATTTTTTCAGTTTCATTTTTTTTATTTTCACAATCATCAAGAATGCATGAAAGCATTTGAACTAGAATTTAACTTCTTAGCGTAGAGAGTGATTTTTTTTTTCATTAACCAAAACCAAGGAAAGTTTTTTTGTGTTAGCCCAACGGATTGGGTTGGCCCAAAGCGCATTTATCAGTAAACTTTAATAATTAATACCATAAAAACTGTTAAACAAAAAAAAAACCATAAAAATTGGAAAAAAAAAATACATGTTTACTCATTTGTCCCACTCACTGTATATTTTAAATGGATAAGTTTTGCTGTACGGATTTTTTTTTTTTGGCCAATTGCTATTCGGAGTTGATGATTTAAAAGTTATGTGAAGTCAAAGAAATTTATTGAAGCTATCATCGCCGCTTTTGTACAGCTATTGCAATATGAAACGTACATACTGTATGAAAGTAAGTGCATCTTCTTCAATTAATTGCCTAGGCTTAGGCCCTTATTTAATACTAATACAATGTACATGTGTTTTTTCTTTTTCCCACAAATGCCTTTGTACTAAAAGTTTATTTGTTGACTTCATTTTCAAGATTTAAAATTTGAGAGGTGGATTCATTAAAAAAGATAAATTACTTTTAATAAATTTAATTAAGGATAGTAGTGGTAATTTTTTAAAAATTTAAGAATATAAAATATGTTAACTATTTTTTTTAATTTATGAAAAATAATTAAAAATGACATATAATAAAAATATGAAGGTATATAATCCATCCCATTTTATTTGTTGCTTTGAGGTTTTTTACATAAATAAATAAAATAATCAAATAAACTAACTTATAGCAAAATTTAATGATATCATATTAAAATATCCTTAAATAAAATGTTAAAATATGACTTATATTTTATCTACCATTGTTTTTAATAAATAGTAAAATAGTAAAAAAATAAATAATATTTTATTAATAATGTAAAATGACAAGTTAGTTGAGAAATTTAAAATTTTATAAATTAATAAATAAATTTGGACGGAAAGGTAACTTTTTATTTATAAAAAGATTTATGCATATTATAAAAGTGAAAAAAAGATTTCAACAAAATTCAAGAGATAAGTATATTATGTTTGTTGAATCTCAAAAATCCATAAATAACCCAACAAATTTAATGCATATCTTGATTATAAGCATATCATGGGAATCATAATTAATTAATTAATGTAGAGTATATTGAATCTACCTACCTTGACGTGGTATTAGTTTCGTGCATGCAACTTGTAGATTTTGAGGTTGTATTGCTACTTAGTTTTAGCTGTAATCTAACACAATGCCTTCATTAATGCTTTGCATTAATTCTTGCCTCTATGGGACCACAAAATTAATTACTACCTTCTGTTTTTTTTTTATATACTTTCTTTGATTCACATTATAAGACATTTTATATCAATCCCACGTATATTAAAAAAATTATTTTTTTCAACTGAAATCAATACAAAAAGTATGTATATTTCCTATTTTATCCTTATTAAATATCTTATTTTATTATCATTATAGGGCTTTAAATGAGGAAAAAGAAAGCATTAAAGATGGAGTAAAGTGGGAAGGAAAATATCCAATCTCCTATATTTTGGACCAAAAACTTGTGATACAAAATGTCTTATAATATAAATTGGAGGGAGTATAGTTGAAGGTTTTAGCACACAAATTTAAAAATATAATTAATGTGTTAAAATTTATTTTGAATTTCCTAATGCTCTTTTAATAAATACAATCTTTGATTCATAAAAATTATCACATTAGGGATTTTGAGATTTTTCATAATATTTATCCCTTTAGAATTTTAATAAAATACTAATAACTTATTTTACTATTTTACTCTTCATTAATATCAAATAAATCATTTAAAAGGACATTTAAATTAAAATCATTTTGGTAAAATAATATTAAAATTTACACTATCCTAAATCATTTAATAACTTTATTAATTTGTGTGAAAACTTTAAAATGATAGTTTTTACAAACAAGAGGAAGTAGACAGAGAAGAAAGAGTAGTTAATATTATATTTAACTTTTAAAATGATAGATAAGGGTATAATTAAAAAATAGTAAAATAAATAGATAAGAATAGAAAGAGCAATTAATGTTATATTGGAATTTGAAAGTGACAGATAAATAACAATAAAAAGAATATTAACTTATAATTATTACAGGGGCATTCTTATAATTATAGCTTCACATGGAGTAGTATAATTACATTGTTGTAATTAATTTAACCCAGGTCTTATATTATATATATATATATATATATTTATATATTCGAGCATTGTCGAGTTTGAATGTAGTAGTTTTTTCTACGTAATTTTTTCCATTCATATGGTTTGAATTCAACACCTTACTACAAGTCTTATATTTGATTTAAGTATTAAAGGAAAATAAAGAGAAAATAGATGTAAAGAATATAAATAATAATACTGTATTTTTATATATTTTTTAAACACAAAAATGTACTTGTATAGGAAACCAATTCGATCTCTTACATAAGCTCGAGATAAATCTGTGCACAATACAATAATTTTTCAACACTAATCATGGAAGAGACATCTAATGTGAACTTTTTGACCAATTAGTAGATAATCGTGTTCCTTAAAGACATTGTATTGTATTCAATTATTGCCCGTATGTATAAAAAAAACTTTGTTGAGAGGGAGAAAGTCTACTATAATAATATCTATACTCTAAAGAGATTAGTCTTTAATTGTATGATAGAGATGTCCTTAGTATTCACAAAAAAAATATAAAATTTGTCATTTAGTTAAAAAATTTGAGCTGGTAAAAAGTGTATATTCAAATAAAAAATTAAAATTAAACCCAAGAATAAGTGTGCAATTTTTCATTCAAAAACTTTTTAGAGTGTATACTTTGAAAAAATTAAATGATTTTATTTATAAAAAATTAAATGATTTTAACAAAATTCGAAGAAAGTTTATATAATTCTCACGTAATATAATTTATCAAAAATTAATTGGCAAGTTTATAGAAAGAGTTTTTGGTCATTCTATGAATCTTTCCGTGAATGCGGGGTGGAAAATGGAAATGGTTGTGGCCTTATGGGATTTGAAATGCCATAAATAATTCATTAAAGATAATAATCATGTGAGGGTATATACTATTGGGAAAATTCTAATTAAATATCAAGAAAATAAGATAATTCTAAAAAAACTATCTTAATTTATCCTAATTCTAAAAAATTAAGGAGATTTTTTATTGGAATTAAAATTGAAAGGTAAAAGTCAATGTAAGTTGGCATAAGTGGCAAAAGAAATGATTTTGCAACCTCCAGTTGTAGATTTGAACCCTTTCTTTGTCGCTAAAGTCTTACTTGGTGACAACTGATTGTGGGGAGAACCCCCACCCCTAGTTGTAGGTGCCTGCTAGTGGTTTGCCGGTTGGTCCACTTGTAGGGCCCTAGGTCTAAAAAAGTCATGAGTAGCAGCTGAAGATACATGACGAATCCTCCAATTACTGGAATTTCGAGCTCTATCGAAAGCTGAGAGCACCATCCTCCCTCTCATTTTTCTAAGAAAAAAAAAACAAAAGATAAAAATGCTTTTCCTATATAAATAATCTATTTATAAATAATAATAATATATTTACAAGTGATAATAGTATATTTACAAATAACATAACCTCATTTGTAGGTTATAATACTATCAATTACAAATGAACTTATTTCATTTGTAAATATACAATTATCACTTATAAATAAATTATTTTTACAAAAAGGACATTTTTATTTTTTGTCCTCTAATTTTAATTCCAATAAGAAATCTTACTAGTTTTTTGAAAGCAGGGTCGATTAAGGTATTTTTTGAAATTATCTTCCTTTTTGGCATTTGACTGCAATTTTGTCTACACTATTTTGCATCTGGGAATAAAAAAATATAGTATTTTCAATACACCAATCCCAAAAATAATGGAGCTTTGGATAGGCCTGTACGGTCAATGAGTAGGTCCATCTGAATTTCCTACCTATGCCGGTGGCCTTGTGCCACAGTGGCACCATCAGACCTCCCTTATTTTGGAGGTTGCGAGTGAGGTGTGTGGTTACTGGTTATTGACTTAGTGTGGTGGGTGCGTGAGTTTTTTTTTTTAAGAGGAAAAATGTAAATATGGGTGTGTGGTGTTTGTACTTTGTAATTGTTCCTAGATAAAAAAAAGAAAAATTATCCTATTTATGTGTGTGTATGTGTGTATATATATATTTCTTTTCTGTTTTATATTATTCGTTAGGTATGTGGAGCAGGAGATTTTTAATAAAATTTTGTTGCTTTTTTCGTTGCTATAATTTTATATTTTAATATCAATATATGATATGGATTTGTAGAACTGATCACTACTCATAGATTATCGACCAAATACCATCGTAAAAGACTTCGTGTTGTTAACCAATGAACCGTTGGTTGAAAGAAAAAACAATTAGCATGTGACTCAATTATTGTAAAGGGGTTATATTAATGTAATAATGTGTGTTTGATTCATTCCTTCTTTTATTTAACTTTTATGGATGTATACTGAGGAAGTGGAAAAAAAAAAGTATGAATATTGAGAAAGATTCTAGTTTTGTTTTTTTAAAAAAAGATAAATATATTATGACTCAATACGTAATGTTATTTTCTTTTTGGACAAAACTTTTTATCTTTGAGAGATGTCTAAATTTCTTTTTCTTTTTTGCAAATATATATCACTAATGTGAAATAAAAAAATTTTATATTTATTTTCTATGAGAAAATGAAAATTACAGTTATATCTATGTTATTAAAATATTTATATATTACTTATATAGTAAAAATTATTGAATATATATTTGATTAATATTTAAATAGACACTCGTATAATTTTTTTAAAAATTAAATTTTAAATTTTAAGCATAATATTGTTAAAATAAAATTTTTAATAAAAATTAATTAATTAAATAGTATAACACATTTTTAATAGAATTTTTGTTAAATTATTTTTCCAGGAAAAAAAAAGCATCCTTGAATGACGTGGATTGTGTGGCGAGAGGGACAGTGAATGTGAATTGATGTACGTTCTAAGTTCTCAGAAGCACGTTATTTTAATTAGTGAAGGCAATCTTTAAATTTAAAGTCCAATAATCTAATTAAGTTCTCATGAATTGATCAACCAGCTTTATATTAATATCTCAATTAGTTTTTACGTGTGGAAAAATATATATTAATATTCGCATTCTTCTAGATTAAGACCCGGTTGCATGGCAATACACACACATAATTGATTTGTACTTTCGGAAATTTCACCTACCAAATGCTGTAAAGTTCAACACACGTGTATAATGTGTTTAAGACTTGTAAAAGTTTCCATTTAGTCTTTCTAATTTTAATTATTTGTCAACTGAAATTGACATTGTCCTTACGCAATATTAAAAAAATTATACAATTAATATTCTTTAATTGCTTTGTAATTTTTCTTCTATGATTACCAGAAAGTAAAATTGGATTACATGAAGACAAAAGCAATCATTGAATGACCCTGATAAATTTATCTCATTACCCACAATTAGGGGAGTTAAAAGATTTGATTTGGTTTGATTTTAGACAAGAGTCAAATGGAGTCAAAAATTGGTTCAAGAAAATGTGGGCCTATTCGGTTTGATGTACCAATTGGTTTGGTTCAATTTTCATTAATTTGGTTCAATTTACGTGAATGTAACTGTATAATAAAATGTATACATAATAAATTAAACATTAGAGATATGAAGATGATGGGTTTGAGTGGTTAAGATGAAGGATATTGAAAACCAAATCAAACTGATCGGTTTTAACACATTGAAAACCAATCAAACCTCATTTAATCAGTTCAATTTGATGTAATCAGTTTGTTTGGTTTTGAACACTATCACTGTGATGATACACCCCAATTATAGGTGGGATCCATATAATGTTACAACATTTTGCAAAGGAAAAACAATGGAGGACGTGGCAATCAGCCCAAACATGCAGGAAAGAAGGATCAAGGATTGGACATGTGGCCTCATAGAAGCAACTGTTCAAGGAAGATACCATGGAAGTTGAGCACAAGAGGGTAAGTTACAGGTTTCATAGAATTTGTGGTGTGGAAGAATTAAGTGGTTTCTCTCCGAGTCTTCTCTCTTCTCCTTGGCTTTTAGTTTCTTCTCCTCTCTGGGTCTATCTTTTCTTCCTTATGATCATAACAATTACCCGCATTGTTTTTTAGGAAATTGAATTCGGTTTTTTTTTTTCATGTTGCATAGAAGAATTAACTAAACAAATAATGAATTGTGAATTGTATGGCCTTTTATAAATTTTATTATATATATATATATATATTAAAAACATTGATATGTTGATTGATGGTGGGAATTCACAGTAACTGAAACATCCATTATTCTTTTCTTTTATGAAGACAAGGAATAAAGTTCAGATGAAACGATTTACTTGCATTATTTCTATTTATTGAAAAATAACATGAATTTAATTTAAACTGAAAATACTAAAAGCATATTTATATATTGTTAAATAATTCAAAATTATGAAAGGAATATTATTTCATGTCAAAGAAACAAAATTTCTTGTATATGTAAGAAACATGAATATATATGTTTGGTTTGTCTTTGTTGGTTTGAATGGAGTAGATGTCTAGCCTAAAACAAAAGTAAGAAACAAATATACAAGGAATAAGAATAAATTAATACTACATTACCCGATTTAAAATTTAATTCTTGCCATTTTATAAAATAAATTATTTCTTGCCCATAGAATTCATAGCACATACACGGAAAAGTATATTTTGATATGTATAATTTCACTTAATTTTTAACTTAGTTTTTATTATTACAATTTCGATAATATCTTGTTCAATTTTGTGAATATAATTAATTATAAAATATTTATAGTACTCTGAATGCATAAAAATATTTATGATAGTAAAAAGGATAAAAGTAAATTAAGAAAATATAAAGTGTTATAAATCACATATTTGATAAATACTGAGTGTATAATGATAGAGAATCTATTAAAATTATTAAACACCAAATATTTAATTATAAATCTTGAAATTATGATAATCAAATGAAAAATTAGCTGGACCAATACAAACAAATTAAAAACACGACTTTGATTTTTTCTAATAGTTATTTGAAAATTCTAATGGATTGAGCTGACAAGAAATTTAGAAGAGAAGACATGGTCAAATGTCTCTCTCAAGTCAGTTTTCATGTCACGTGCTGTGTGACCACATTCCCACACGGAGGGAAGACAAAGACAAGAGATACAATGGGCTTGGCTGTCTACGCGGTTTCCTCTTTTCGCTTCCATTTATTTATTTAATATTAATTAATCAGTCACTTCCTTTTCTTTTTTAATAAAAAATTAAGAAATCACTTCTACTTCATGAGTCTCAGATTTAGGTATTTTCATATCAAATCTCCCTTAAACATACTCTTAGATCCATCCATATTCCATATATCATATTGCTATCTCAGATTAATATTTAAAATGTAGGTATTTAAAATTGTCATGTCATTATTCAAGTATTCAAAGTTGATTCTTAGAATTGAATTGGTATTATAATTTGTAGGATAAATATAGTGTGCCTTTTTTTTTTTTTGCCAATTAAGTCGATTTATGAGATTAGACAATACCACCAAACGCAAGTGGCAATTCAAAACCTTTATTTCTTAAGATATAGGGTTGTTGACTAATTTGATACTAAATATTAATTATCTCATTTGTTCTCCGTTTCCTTCAATTTCTAGGGGTCATACGTGGGTGTGATTCTTCAAAGTTAAAAAAGATGATAAAATGTTGAGAAAAAGTCAGTCATTTGATAAGGATTCGGATTATACTTCACAAGAGTTTGTCAATGTAACAAAATTTTTTTTCCAGATAATTTATAACTATTGTTGGGTTAAGGGTTCATGAATTTTGATTACTACAAATATCAAAATTTTAAATGATCAATTATATATACTAACCATGATTTGAGAGAGGTGTAATACATTTCAACATCTATATTACCTAATGTTAACCAAATATTAAACTACACGAGATACTGGTTTAAGATTTAATGATTTAATCATGATCTAACAAAGGTTTATCAGTAGTAATTAAAATAATATATTTTAAACAGGTAATATAAGTTTAAACAAATTTTATGACTTAATTAAAATATCAAATTAAATAATACAGAATTATCAATTTATTATTTATCACAGATAAATTATTAATAAGTTTTATAATTCAATATTTAACTCTAAATAAACTAATATTCATCCATAATTATTCAAAATAATCAACTAATAATCTATTATTATATTATTTATTAAATAAATTTATAATTTTCAATAACTATTTATTTTAATAATACTTATAATATAAACATAAAAATTTTTGTACTAAAAGTGATGCTATTTTAATTTAAAAACTAAAAAATTTGCAAAAACATTTACATCAATTCAAATCCAATTTCACTTATTTTTGACTATTTTTTAAAAGGACCAATCCTGCCCTTTATCTAAACTGGACCATGCACTAATTCCTAATTCAACCAGTCAAATTGACGAGTCCAATCCGATTATAATTACATTGGTATATTATCAACACCTTTTAATCAAAATGCTTCAAAACAATTCAAGAGCTTATAAAAATTCTTATTCACATGCACACCCATGCGTCCACACGTACGTGCACAAACACATACCCATCACTAATGCAAGCTCGCACACACGCGCATTTACATGCGTGGCCAGATGCGCGCGCACACCCACTCGTATGCAGTTACAAACACTCCCGAGTATGTGCACATCTACACACGTGTGCACGTGCCCATACACACAAACGAAAACATAAAACAATATGGCCCATTTATTCTAGTTAATTAAGCTATGAAAATATATAAATTATGAAAATGTTTTTGGGCAAACAATTTGAGACCTTTGAATTTGATAAACAAAAAATGGGGTATAGAAGTAAATTTGCAATTCTCCTCATGCGTAGAAAAATAGCTTTCACTCTTATTATTTTATTCTACCGCATGAGGTAAAACATTTGATCTTTCTTTTTTTTGTCATCCGACAAAGTAAATGTTTGAATCTAAATTATACTATATATGATTAATTATTCCTTTTAAAATATATCTCACACTATCAGATGAACTCTGTAAAGTATAACAAATGATATTAAATTTATTTTTTTTTATTTTTAAAGATATGTAAGCCTAGCCAATACATTAATTTCATTTAAATTTTATGAATCTGATTCAGGCGTTTTAATTAAATAACTAAATATTTTTCATTTAATTTAAAAATGTTTGTCATGTCGCTGATTATATGCTCAGAAGGGAATGGTATATATATTGTCGCTATTGTGTAGGCTTATTGGCATTTCACTTCGCTCAAGTGGCTCCCTTTGCTTGTTTGAGCTATAATTATAGTCAATCGATTAATTATAACATCGTTTTTATGCTGTTTTATTCAATTTTGAGACGTAAATATAGCATCATAAAAATAATATTTTTAATGTTAATTTTATATATTCAATTTCGTGTCACGCAAAGTGAAGTTTGGTAAGAACAAGTCCATGATTTTGTCATTATTGTTAAATATCACATCAAATGGAGATGTCAGATGATGACCTATGATATGCGCTAATTACATCACCGTCACAAATATATATACATATATATATATATATATTAATTGAACTTAAGCAAAGTTTTACAAAATGGATGAAGGATAAGCAATCTAATGTAGAGCTCAATTGAGGATATTATAAAAATATAGTAAAAAATTTTTAGAAAATAATATGGACATGTTTTTCCTTCTTTATTATTGTCAAAATCTAAATAGACTTATTCTAAAAATTAAAAAAATAAATTGCATAACTCTACTATATTTATTAAAACTACATAGACAGTTCTATATATTAATATTATCGTTATATGGTGAAGGTTTAGATATCATGATGTAAACCTATTTGTGTGATGTTAACTTTGAAATAAAAAATGTTAAAATTAATTAATAATGAATCGAAATGTTCTAGAGAGTCGGTTGGCTAAATGGATACAAAATGCTTCAATATGTTCGCTTTGATTGGATCAATTCATCAAATCAAAGTTAATTAGGTGTCATTTTCGCTTCTCAAATGCACAAGTTCACACATTGTTCAATATATTTTACTTTAGAATTATATGCATCCTTATAAATTTACTTAATTTTTAATCAAATTATTTAAGGTTTGAGCCGGACATATGAGTTTTAGGGCTTGTTTGATATGGGAAAAGTGAGGGAGGAAAATTAAACTTTACAAGAAGTGAATTGATTGATATTGCTTGGTTTGAAAAAAATTTAAAAATTCTTAAGAAATTGAATTTAACTCGAGAAGTAGAACTTCCCGACTAAAACTCAAGGAAGTTCTACTTCCCGAGCATATAATGTTTTCTTAAAAAGACTCTTAATTTCTTAATTAATTTTTTAAATAGATAGGATATCTATGTTTTTAAAATTAAAATATCATATATTTATTTAAAAATTATTTAAACTTTCAAGAAAATAAAAAATAAAACAAGCAGATTATATATGAACCTTCTGAGAAATTAACTTCTCAGGATTTATACATTTCCTAAAAAGTTATTTTCCAAGGATTATACTAAGCGGACTTTTAAATTGGAAATAGCTCTCCCAATTTTATTTGTTTCATTCATAAAACTTAAATTCAAAATTTTACTTAATGTATAAAATTTATAACTTATGAGTGGATTACATGTATTTGAGTGAAGTTCACTCCATTATTTTCATTTTAGGCCGAACTAGTCACAAAATAACTATTAAAATTTTTTTTGCAAAGAATAATAATATACCAAAATATATTCTAATCATTTATTAAATTAAAAAAATGGATATATTTTTATTATAAAAGCTATCATGTAATTTAATTATTTTTACGAGAGCAAAGAATACTCCTATTTTTATTATATGATTTTTAAGTATCTATATATGTTGACTTAGATTATATAATTTCTACTTTATTGTTAAAAAATGACATTTTACTATTGTTTAATTAAGAAATATAATGACAACAATTTAAAAATTAAATTCACATCTAATCTTAGAAAAAGATTGTGGTGAACAATGAATTCAAAGGAAGGGAAAAAAGAAAAAGAAAAATTAAGGATTTTTTTTAAGAAGACTTAGGTACTTAAATTTATATAAATTGATAATATAAATGATAAAATTTAGTTATAGAATAAATAATACATTAAAAAAATCTATTTGTCCTGAATTAGATGAAAGTACATTAAAGTATGTAAGGTTTTTTTTTAACACCAAAGTATGTAAGCTTAAATACCTAAATTTTTTTTTTATATTTTTTTGGGTGCCTGAGAAAAGTAAAGGAAGTTTGACACGCACAATGTGAAAGTATTGACTACTTCCAATGGAATTCAAATTCCACGCATCACAAAGACACAGAAAGAAAATGTGATATTTATTGTTACAACACAACGCGTATTACCCTTTTTTCCTTCTCACGCGTTGAGACTTTGACACTCGTCTCAAACCAAATCACACTCACACCAAATATAAATTTTACAAAAATTTTATTTGGACCTAAATCAATTATCAACAATATAAAATATATAAAATTGAACATGTTTTCTTTTTTACATTACACAAAATCTAATAGCTGAATTTCACTATTTATAAGATAACATAAATAATACGAGTTATTATGAATTATTATATTATCTCCATGTAGCCATGTTAAGGAATCTCTTGTATTTAAATATTTTTTAAGAAGTTTTTACTGTTCATAAGCATAGAACTCTCCCTCGCTCTTTCCGCTTTGTTTAGTATTTTCTCTATTTTACATTATTCTCACATTTCTATTTTAAACTTTCAATTCCCCTACTCTCTTTAACATTTTCTCTATTTTCTATTTTAAAATTGTTTACACATTTTTTTTTTAATTTTTGGTTCTCTCTTTCCTTTAACCACTATTTTTCCATCCATTATTCTCTTCCAAATAATACAAATATATTTTTAAATTTAAATTTTAAATATCTTAATTCTATTAATATTTTTTATTGCCTTTTTATCAACTTAATGTTATATATATATTCAATAATATATCAAATTTTACTAATTTTTATATGTCTTGTGTAACACACGAGATAAGACAATTTAGTTACATGTAATTTAACATTTTTTTTGTTGATGCATATAATTCAACTTTATTATAGCAATAGACTTCAAATAAAAGTTGTTTGTAAAGTTGTATATGATATCTTTTAGTAAAAGTAAATATGTGAAAAATGTTTTACCAAGATGATTATGAATACTATTTACATATTTTTATACATTAAATGCTTTAATTACACGTACTAAAAAAATTACACTAAGAAAGTGTTTCGTACTTTTTTTTAATTAAAGGTATTTTCCAATCAATAATTGAAGAGTGATTTTTTCAGTATATAGAAATCTTTTAATAAAGTTTTTTCGTGCATGCAGTGACAAAATACTTTTTATTCTACATAGAAAACATATATATATATGTATACATATACATACATACATATATATATATTATCCGGTCGTAGATCATAAATCTTGTGTGCCCCCCTCTGCTTTTAACTTACTATTTCATATAAATATACATGTAAGAGGAACTAAAAAATAATGAGAAAAACGTTTTAGAAAGGGAAAAATACAGTTTATGACCTCTATACAAAAATATTGATAAATAAACAGTATCAGTACTGAATTCAGTTAATTCGAGTTAGAAATTCAGGTTATAAGAGTACTGAATTTTTAAATCGGATCCTTGGAATGGAATATTTTCATATGAGGATCCTTAAATGTCTTTTTCCCATTTTTATTTTTAAAATTCATTCGTACACCGTACATGCGCCTTATAAAATTAAAGTCCTTCAAAATTTGAGAGAGGATCCTTTTCAAAATTAAATAAAAAAATGATGAGATAATAATAATAATAATAATAATAATAAAAAGTTGGATGAGGTGATGAGGTTGGTGATAAAGATTTAAGAAAAATAAAATAATGATGATAATAGATTTTACATTGGCAAATTACTACAACCACTTCTTAGAGATACTTTGAAAAACTTAAGTCCTATATTAGATGGGAATAAGACTTATTAAGTGTATATAAAAGAGAGAAGATAAAGTATAATAAAATAATTATGGAAAGATAAAGGTTAAATAGATTTAAATATTATTTATTTAATATTTAATATTTAAAGCACATAGTACTTGGCACGTGACGTGCCGTGATTGTTGAATTAATCTAATGGTGGAGATCTGATATGGTATAAATTTGAGATTAATATATTTTATTAATTATTTTTCAGAAACGAAATTTTAAATGATAACGTTCTGAAACGACATTCTGAAATAACACGTTATTTGATATTCTGAACGTTTCAATTATAATGTTCAGAAATAGACTGGTTTATCAACAATGTTTCTTTTTCCATTATTATATAAGGATCAGACCAGAGATTAAAAGAATGACTCAACATTCTCTCCTCTTACTTATAATTTTTCTGTTTCGTTATGTGTTTCAAGGTATCTGAAGTTGCTATCTATTTTTTGTGTTTAGAATAACTCCTAGTGGTGATTCGTTGGATCCCTATAGCAAACCTAGTGGGGACAAATAATATCTTAAAAACAACGTGTTATCATACATTTTTTAGTACCGATTGTTTTCACATACCGTTTCTAACACTACTTCTATGGCTTCTTAGGCTCCATTACTTTTTCTTAATTAATCATTTAGTATTCAACATTATTGACTAACTCATATTTAAGTTGATTCTAAATCTTAATTTTAAATAAAAAACTCTCTCAATATAATTTTTTATTTACAAAACTCAAATTCAACTTTGCTTTAAAAAAAAATGAGTCGCTTAGCTAAGTTAGAAAATTGCATTAAGGTCTGCATATTGGGCTTCAAGCGTGTATATATATATATATATATATGTAAAAAATTAATAAACAGTAAGTAAAAACTTTTCAAAAATTTAAATTGCATATTCCTAAAAGTTAGGACTCATGCATGACAAAAATGAAAATTCATCTTCTTAGGTTTTTTTTTCAAAAGAAAAAAAAGTCGATTAAACTGATCTGCTTCTCCAGTCGAAGTCGTAGCCTTCAAGCAAAACCAGCTTGGTCTTTAGGCGTGTTTGAAAATTTAAATCAGAAATTTAAATAATTAATTTAAAAAATAAAAAAAAAACCATAGGCTCCCTACCCTACACACCTCCCCATATACTCTCTTCTCTCAATTAAATACCCTGTCTCCTAAACTCCAAACCTGACCAGCTGTCCTTCTCTTTTATATGCATTTATGTGTGTGTGTCTATTTTAAAGTATGACAAGTTCAACATTTAAATCTCTTTCCTTTTTTCGTGTTCATTAGATTAGATTGAGATCAAGACTCTCTCTCTCTCTCTCTCTCTCTCTGGGATTCTTTTACATAATAAATCCAGAAATATTATACCAAAGTAGAGTCATCTTTTTAATTTGACTCTCATTTTTAAAATAGACATTCAGAACAGAACCGACCCTCTTTAAAGTTCTCTACTTATAGCCCAGCTAAGATTGAGCTAGACTCATCAACATACTCCTCTCTCTCTCTCTCCCCCACCCTCTCTCTCTACAACTGTGTTGGTTGAAGTTTGAAGGAGAAACAATTAAGACCATGATGGCAGAAGTTCTGAGTGAAGAACAGATTGTTGAGTTCAAAGAAGCATTTTGCTTGTTCGATAAAGATGGAGATGGTGAGGAACCCCTCTGAACAATGATTTTTCTGACATGAGTCTCTGTTTTATTTTTCTTTGTCTTTCTCTTCTCTTCTGTGATTTGCTATATGTATAACATTTGAATCTTTGAATTCAGGATGCATAACTCTGGAAGAACTGGCGACTGTGATTCGTTCGTTGGATCAGAATCCCACAGAAGAAGAGCTTCAGGATATGATCAGCGAAGTTGATGCAGATGGCAATGGAACCATAGAATTTGCAGAGTTCTTGAACCTCATGGCCAGGAAAATGAAGGTAATATACTTTAAACAAGTGTTATGAGTCATACAACGGAGATTCTCACCTGAGAAATGAGATTTATAAGTCTAAGGAATTCGGCCATCTAATGAATTAGTGTTTTGAGATAAACTCTTTACTTGAACTTGAGCGGATTCCACCGCGGAAGTAATCCTTTAGACCTGTGCTCATAACAACAAGAAGTCCCACATTGAACAAAAAACAAAGTTAAACTAAGAGAAGTTTATATATATATATATATATATATATTATACCGTTCAAACTAAACTGATTTGTGTTCTGTTTTTAGGAAACTGATTCAGAGGAGGAGCTGAAAGAGGCATTCAAGGTCTTTGACAAAGATCAAAATGGCTATATATCAGCCAATGAGGTATATATATATATATATTTCTTCTCTATTGTTATTTTTCTCTTTCCTTTTCTTTTCTTTTTCTACTAATTTTTCTTGAAAGTTATGGGATGAATTTTCATTTTCCCTGCAGAGAAAATTAGAAGATGTATAAGAGAAAGATATATCATATATTTTCACTTGTTTATTTTTCAGGGTTTTCAAATGTTTCATTTTTTACATCAATATTCATATGTGTGTGTATATATATATTGATATAGCATATTTCATGTATTTATTTTCTACATCGTATGGGTGGGAGTGGGATGGTTTATAATATGCACATCTAGGACAGTACTTTGTACGTTTCCGCATGCAATGAACATGACCTTTTTCAATATAAAATTCTTTTTCTGGCCAAAAAATAAAATTCTTTGGGTTTGACATTTTAGAGCTCAAGAGAATCTTACTCCTCTCTCCATAGTCCATACATACACAACTCTTTTTTTTTTTAAAAAAAAGCTAGATGTGTCTCTCCCATGATATTAACAATTTGTACATATCTTAGCTAAAACAAAAATAAATTAGATGATTTTTTTTAGTTTTATTAAAATCATATATACTTTAATTCTGTTAAACCTCCACTGAAAACAAGTAAAAAATTATTCAATTTTTTTACGTTATTGAAATTACACAATTTTTTAATTTACTTTTTAAAAAGGCTTTTGCATGTTTTTAAAATAAAAGAAATATATGCTTAATTTGAAAAAAAATTCAAGGAAATTTATGCAATTTACTCATTATTTTTAAAATACACGTAAAATTTAAAAAATAAATAAATAGCTTGTGTAATTATAATAAAATTAAAAAAATTGCCTTTACAATTTATTTATTATAAAACAAAACAAATAAATAATTGCATCTAAAATTCTATGTTGCGTTTGTGGTGCAGTTGAGGCATGTGATGATAAACCTAGGAGAGAAATTAACAGACGAGGAGGTGGATCAAATGATAAAAGAGGCTGATTTAGATGGTGATGGCCAAGTTAATTTTGATGAATTTGTCAAGATGATGAGCACCATTGGATGAAATATCTCACTCTCAAATCATTTCCAATTTATATTTCTTATCCATATACCTCGTTTCCTTTAAGTGTATTATTATTGTTAGTTTGTTTTTTTCCTTGTTATATTCCACTATTGTAGCCCAGGATGTGAATGACCAGGCATTTAGTGTCACTTCAAAATCATCATTTCAACTTCCAAGTCATAAATTAGATCATATTCGTTTATTTCTAGTTCAGTATAATATTAAAAGAATATGTGAGTTTCTATTTCCTTATAAATATATATCAAATTTGTTTATATTATTTACATTTTCCATTTATTTTTGAGTATTGATAAAAAAGCATGAATATTAATAATTAGGGATGTTTATATGTTTAGTTTGATTTAGTTTCGGATCGAAATCAATCTAATCATTTTTTGTAAATTAGAAGATTTTTTTTATATATAATTAACCAGTATCCAACGGTATTGGGTCATATCAAGTATTGTTGATTCTAATTAAGGGTAACTTTTTTGACATTATTTTTTCATTCACAATGTTTGAATTGTCGTCCTTACTTGAGAAAGGAAAGAGTATCTTCCACTCAACTCAATTAGTATTAATAATTAGATTAATTAATGCTCGAATTTGACACATTTGTAACCATGTGGTTTTAATTAGAACATGGATTTGATTTTGAGTTTTGGTGGATTTTATTTGATTGGTTCATGTTTTTTAAGTGATTGGTTATTATTTTCAGTATTTTTGATATTTTTTAGATATTAACAATTTTTTGAATAATTTGGTTGACTTTTATGTTATTGCAGATAAGGAAGGAATTAATCTCAAGAAAATGTTCAAAAAAATCAAATATATCAAATTATTTTTAACCCAATACACTCTTTAATCTTCACTTGAAAAAAAAAATCACTATTAATTCGATTTTAATCCTATCAAACTAAGTTTTTATTTGGCCACTATCCTATCAAACGAAGTTGAATCAACAACCAACCGAATGAGATAAATTATTTTTTCAATTTTTATCATTTTTAATCTATTTTATTTTATTTGGCTCCGTCTATTTAATTTATTTTTAACTATTCCTATTATAATATTAATAACAAGTACAAAGCGCAATACAAATGTTCAGACACAACCATTAATATTTTGTCCTCGAGTGCTCTATCGATTTTCATTGTGACAATGTTGAATAATAAATTTGACAAATTTTCCACAACTTTTTGGCTCATGTTCTAAGACTTTGACCCAAAACTAAGACGAGTACATACCGGTGGTTGTATATATTTGTGACTTTATGTGTCGAAAAAAAAAATACATATATATATATATATATATATATTTGTGACTTTATTGAATCAGAAATTTCGACATGTTTGTCACTTTCTTGACTTTTTGCAACCCGCTAACTCATTCTTTTTGAACATCTCGCATGATTTTTTTTTTAACATGCATCAAATGTTCGTAATTATTAATATTTAATTTGATTTGTATGTGGAGGACACTAAGACGTGTCACACAAATTAAATGTCAACCTTTAAAAATACATTATTATTATTATTATTATTATTATTATTATTATTATTATTATTATTATTATTATTATTATTATTATTATTATTATTATTATTATAGGCTCAATGTAAGCCAATGTTTCTTGTGAATTAAGTCTCTTTATTCTCATGTTATCTTAGTCTTACAATTTATGTTAAAGAATAATGCCAACTAGTCACAAAACCGCGTGGTTACAAACATCAAAAGAAAAGAAAGATATAATAATCACATTCACAAACCCAAATTTAGCAAAGTTACCTTTAGATAATGAAAGTTATCATCATATTCTGAAGATTTAATATGCTCTTTTGGAGCATCTAATAAAATTGTAACGATACAGAAAAAATTAGTATGATTCTTGTGTAAAGATGATATGCACGAATTGAGAAAACATTGATTATAATTGTTTAAGTAATTGTAATAATTTTTTTTTTAAAAAAGTGGTAATAAGTTTCCTGTAATCTTATAATAATGTTTATAATAGCATTTAGTGTTTAGGAATAATTATATATTAAGATTTTCTTACCATGATTTTTACTCCCTTTGGTTCTAAAAATAAGATACCATCTTAAAGTATTATTTGATCCCAAATATAAGACACCTTATAATGTTGTTTAGTATATTAATTATTTTTTTCCTTCCATACCCCTAATTTATAATTAATAGTGAGAGATAAATGATATGAAAAGTATGAGAAATAATATAATTAATAAGAGTAAATAGTAAAAAATATTAGAATTTCTTGATAAATTTAATAATTTAACTCATTTTTTAAAATATATAAAATAATTAAAAATATTTTATATTTAATATCAAAGAGAAGATACAATTTGGGTTTTTATTTCCACTCTTTGCAATTAGAGAAAGGTAGCAATGAGTAGTATTGTGATGGTAAAAGGACAAAAAGATATGGTTAACATGTTTGATATTTTTAGAGTTTTCACGTGTGAGATAAAGGAGAGGCCAGTAAGAATCTGACAGCCTGTTGACACTTGTTTAAAATTTTGCTAATCATTAATTTACTGCTACATGAATACTCCCTTGAAGGTATTTTATATAATAAAATTTTTATTTAAAGTATTGAGTATTAGATATTTTTTTTTATTTTATTCTTATTTTTAATTTTTTCTTACTCCTCATTTATAACACTATATTGATAATAAAATTAGTTATTTAATAAATATAAAATAAAAAATATTGGTATTTTTTGTATGGATTTCAAATAAAAAAGTAATTTTTTTAACATGCGTATAATCAATAAAAAAAACCTTATAATACCTTATAATGTGGATAAGAGGGAGTATGTTAAGAGTGTAATTAATAACGAATTACTACCTTCGTCGCTTAACACTCCCTCCGTTTATTAATTTCAGTAATAAAAGATAAAATCACACAGATCAAGAAAAGTAATAAAATTTTCTAAAAAATAAAATAGTTTTAAAAAATGCCCTTATTTAATATTAGTAACTTTTACATTATGCAATTAATATAAATAAATTGTATTAGAAAAATGTCATCTTAATTAGGGATATTTTTTAAAAAAATTATTAAATACACCAAACAAATCCCCTGTGTCCCTTATATTTTAAAATATAAAACTTCCTTAATTGTCCGTTATATTAAGGAACGGGGGGAGTATAAGATTGATTTGGTGACTTATTTTATTTCAAAATATATGGAACAAATAAGGGTTATATAGTGTATTTAATATTTTTTTCAAAAATACCTCTAATAACAATTCATTCTCATTAATTGCATAATAAAATTTATTAATATTAAATGAGAATATTCTCAAAAACAACTTTGAATTTATTAGCACTAAGAACCTTTTGTCTTACTTCTAAATATATGATTTTTTCCAGAATACGAGGCTGTATTTATTATACTTTACTAGAAAATGCCTCTATTTAATTTATAAGAAAAACAAAGATAAAGAAATTTAATTTGGATAATTTTGAAAAGATATTATGATTTTTTAAAAAATTAAGGTGAATAAGTAATTTTAACTCATATTTAATATGCATAATTTGGTTAAAAGAGTCTTATATTAAGAATTAAAAAAATATTTTTTTGACCAAAATCTATACTCCTTCTAATCTTAAATATAGGGCATCTTTAATAACCTCACGCATCTTAAAAAATGAGTTGAATAATTAAATTTGTCAAGAAATTATAATATTTTCTTCCATTTACTCTTATTAATTACATTATCTTTCATATTTCTTATAAAATTTATCTCTCATCTATTAATTATAAATTAGGAGCATGAATGAAAAAATAATTAATGTATTAGACAATCCCAATATACCCTATATTTTAGACCAAATATTACTTCTAGAAGATGCCTTATATTTAGGACTAGAGGGAGTATAATGTTTGATCTATAGATAGACTAACTTTAGAGTAATTATTAGACAATTATTAGAATATAATGAGAAGTCCCACATCAAGGGCTATATATAAGTTTATGACAATCTTAATGAATAATTTCAACTATTTTGTTATAATAGATGAGTCTAAAAGTATTAAGCCCATACGAAAACTTTTTTTTTTTAATCTTTTTCAAAGGATTCATATAGAAAGGATTCAAATCTAATGCTATATAATTTTTTTCCATGAATATCAAGAGTATTCCGTGGTCGACAACCCAAAATTAATTTTTTTGAAAGGTAGAAATGATTGAAGTAGGCTTTGTTTCTTTTAACAAGATATTTTGTAATACATAAAACCAGAAATTGAACTCTGAACATCATATTTACGAGACCTAATTATTATCAATTACTTTCTCCGGTTCTTAATGTAAGTCATTTCTACCTACTTCATTAAAACCAAGAAAAATTTGTTATATCATTAAAATTATCTTAAAATTAACGTGTTTTTCATCTTTACCCTCTAATAAATACTATAAATTCAAACAATTCACATTCTCTCTCATGATTAAATAAGGGTATTTTGGAAACAAAATAATTAATACTTCAAAAACTCATAGAAGGTGACTTACATATAAAACCACAAAAAGTTTTTAGAATATAACTTATAAAAAGGACCGGAGGAAGTATATCAGACAATGAGGAAGTATATCAGACATTGATAATGCCATATAATTTTGAATTAGGTATTGAGCTCATATATTAATCCAATAGAAAAGTTCCCGCCAAAAACGAAAATCGAATAGCAAAGAAGGTCCAATAGATCTCTCCAAACGAAAATCGGGCCAGAACCCAGAACAAAACCTAATGGAGTCTCGGTGACTATCGCGCTTTCCTTTTTAGATTTAACCCTACGCAGGTTCTTTATAACGGTTATCATTGCTGATTGGGCTTTGTATGGCCCAATAGCCATGCGCACTAATTATTTATCCCAAGCCCAATATTCCTTAAGGCCCATATTCTCGATATCGTCCTTCTCTGGCAACGTGTATCTCCTTTCCTTTTCCTTCCCTTCCTAATCATTTGATGAAGGGAAAAATTAAATCCCTGATCCCTATCATTTCAGTGAGTTTTGAAATAGGTCTTTACACTAAATTTTTATAAACCACTCCTTATTCTTATCTCCGTTAGAGCCGTTAGTCCCAAATGTATGAAAACAAAGGAAAGATCCTTAAACGGCGCTAATTCTAGCTTAACTGGCTAACTGGGATTGACGTGGCACGTCACTGAGCAATACATAGGATTACTAAAACTAGGCGAACGCCAGCATGTCAAGGACCAACACACTTTGATGGCATTCAGGTGTAAGGAAAGAAGAAGCGAACAAGAATTTGGGAACAACGTCTTCTTATTCTTCTATATTCTTGCGTATTCGATAGCTTATTCGAACTGGTAGCAGTAAAGTATTGACCCCATGGATTCTCTATTTATGGATCAATGGAACAGGAAAGAGAACAGAACCCAAGTACTCGAAGTACTATTATTGCATTTTGTTTCCAAGCTGATGACTCCCTTGTGTTTGTATAAATACCCAAGCTTTTGGTGTTTGGACTTCAGCACTTGCATATTATTATTTGCCTTATTATTTTGGATCCATCATTACGAGGCCATCACTAGAGGAAAAGCCATTATGCATATTGGTTGAAAAAGCTTCTTTTTCTTTTCTGAGACCCCTAGATGCTTGTGAAGATGTCTAAAAGACTTGGCATTCAAACATGCTACCTCCGGCTCCTTGCTATTTCTATATTCAAGCGCAGCTGGCTCACCTTGCTCCCTTCTGTATCTTACACTATAGCCTATGGTCTCAAAGACTCACCCCTACCACTATCACCCAGATATCGTACTGAACTCAATCATGCACAGATCATTTATATAAGATTTATTATCCTGAACATTGTCGGCAAGGTCAAAACAAGAACTGGAACCTTGGAATTAAATCCTGATTTCTTCTTTAGGAAATGAAATCCGAAAGTAAAATTGTGATCATTTTCAACCACCAAAGATATCCTTCAAAGTCACTTGACCTTCATCTTATCACCTTTGCCTTTCCTCTATCTTTCTGTGATATGGTTATGCTTCGCGCAGTTAGCTTTTGTATTTGTGTTGATGTTTATGAATTGATTAAGCAGTAACAATTGATAAGCAAAATCTTGGTGGCTGCAAATGACTTTGTGTTATTCATGTGCAGATTAAACATTATAAAGGCAAACCAAACTAAGGGATCAGGTTGGCTGTTGTGTTTGTCCCTGTTCAAAATATTCACACAATTTCCAGGTGGATAATAAAACATGTGTGTGCCGAGCTTGAGTCCATGGACAAAATTTTTCGGACAGAAGTTTCATAACAATCGTCTACAAGACGTTAGGCTTCAATGCAAAGTGGGACCACTTTCAGCAAATAAACACCACAAAACTCATATAAATATTATTATCTGTTTGGTTTTAGGAAGAGGTTCTATGGGCCGGGAAAAGTCACTTAAGCCACGGAGCACTCAGGACATGACTTGGCGTCTGTGTTTTATTAATATGATATGTTTAAAAATCAATTGCCATATCAGCCTCCGTTTTTGTTGACTCTGCTAAATCTAACGGTGCTAAAGTCCCTAGCGGTTATTTTCCAAAAGACTGGACTAACGGTTCCAACTATGCATGAAGAAGGGAGTGGTTTGAAAAAATTTAAAGTATAGGAACCTATTTCCAAATTCAGTGAAACTACAAGGATTAAAAGCTTAATTTTTCCTTTTATGAATTAATTATAGAATACTCAAGTGTAATCAGTCATAGTAAAGTTGACAACACTTCTTAAACAAATACTACAACATGGATTCGCATTTACGGTGGAAGTCACAACTTTATAGCTTAGGGGGCGTAAATTTTTATTTGAAAAATGCCCAATTTTTTTAATAGTATTAATTTTTTAAAAAATTAATAACTGGCAATTAGCTTGTTCCTTAAAAATAATTACAAGTTATAATTATTAATTATAATTTAGTTTTATTTACAAATACTATGTTTATTTTGTTGAAGATTTTGATGAAAATTATTGCTCATACAATGATAATTTTCTCTGTAAAATTCTTAGTTTTTTAATTCAAAATCTAGGGAATTTGCAATTAATATAAATTGTAAATATTTTAGAGAATCACACAAGAATAAAATAAAATAATATTTTTCAATAATTATAAGAACATCACGAAAAAAAAATCTATACGTTAAATCAATTGGATTTATCCACAAAAGTATAAAAATAACATCTTGTTTTTTCTAATTAAAAAGGATATATGTTTATTCGCTAAATAAATACTCCCTCCCATCCATATTATAAGGAGTATTCTAAAACTTTTAGGTGGTCCAAAATATAAGGATTAGGTGTTAAGTTTTGATAATTGTTTATTTTTTTTTATACCTGTTAATTTATTACTTATCTCATAATTTGAAAAAGAGAGAGAAATAAAAATTAGTAATTAATAAGAGTAAAAGTTATGTCTTCTATAGATGAATTCACCTGAAGAAGGATTCTTGAAAAAAATGAACAAACATAAAAATAGAAGAGATTTATTGGATTTTTATTGAATTTCGAAAAGAAATATATAAATGGATTAAACATCATGTTTTTTCGTACCCAAGTCTATATAGCATTAGACTGATATGTTCTCTATAGATGAATTCACTTAAAGACAGATTCTTGGAATAAGTGTGAGTAAAATTGTAGTGAAAAAAAAAAAGTCCTTTCAAACAAGATTAAAATTTTATACTTGAAGATCTGGGTTCATCTTCAAGTGATGAAGATCAGACTTTCACCCCAAAAATAAAAAAGGTGAAAAATCATATATCAAGAGAAGCTCAATAAGAATCCCCACATTTTCTTCTTCCTACCTTTGTATGGCCCAACAGTCATAGGTTCTTGAGACCATATCCTTTGTTCTCGAATAATTTATATTTTTTTTATCTCATATGATAATAAATGAGATTTTATATATATTAAAAAATATTTATTATATTTATAAATTTTTAAAAATAAAGTAAAATTTTTAATTTTATCCCTATTAATTTAACTTTTTTAATTAAATAAAACAAAAATTATCATACTAATAATACAATAAATGATTTCTTTTATTAAATATAATATAAATTATAATATTAATAATACAATAAATAGTGTTGCATCTTATATTATTTTATAAGGTAATAAGTTAATGGGAGAGATATTTTTCTCATGATATAAGCGACTTGAAGTGATTTGTTACCACTTATGATATGGCTTGATATCATTTATATTAGCCGAAAAGTTGTGGGGCCGCTTCATCTCAGTTTCTCTGCTTCACCGCCACCACCTGTCTGTTGAATCTTCTGTGGGGTCCATTTCTGTTCTTTTTCTGTCTTTCCTTCTCTTATCTCTGTGCTCCCTCTTGAATATGAGGATCTCGGTGTCTCCTTCTTGAATCAATATAATAATCGTGGCCATTATTCTCATATTGAAAATTTTGGAATGACACTGGCAACTGGACTCGCTTTCTTCCGTGTGACCTCCAAAGTTAACCTTTGATTGGGTTGGCTTACTAACGACCACGTGCTTCAAGGTTTATAAGGTACCTATATTTATAAAAAATATTTTTATTGTTCAATATATAATTAAAATTTTTAGACTATAATTGCAAATGGGGCATAATGCCAATATTATGATGTACGAAGGGAGGAGAGGGGGGGGGGTGACAGAAACGACAAAGGAAAGGAAGGATAAGGGAAAGGAGGATAATATAAGAATTTGAGGGAAAGAAAAAATTTCAAAATAACTAATATTATTATATTTATCAATGAAATCTGAAATTTGAATTAGAATGATACATTTTGATGCGACTTAATAGAACATTCTAAAAAATTGATACAATTTAGATATATTGTAAGAATTTCACTTATTTAAAATTTTTTTAAAAACTAAAACATTTTAGAACATTTTAACATGAATTTAAAGAAAAATAAATTATAAAATAGAAAATAAATAAAAGATATATAAAATATAAAATCTAAATTAAATCTAAAAATATTCTAAATATCTAATAAAATACCTTTATTAAAAATGTTAATCATCCACTCACAATTATATTCCCTCTGATCCTAAATATAACATATTTTTTCAAAGTTTTTTTTGTTCATAATATAAGATATCATGTAATATTATAAGATTTTTTTACCCCTTATATTTAATAATGGCCAATTCCATAAATAGTTCAATGGAATCTTGAAAAAAAAAGTGGATGTTTTAATTAATAAGAGTTACAATAAAATTTTAGTTTGTTTTTAAAAAAATTAAGAATATAATAAACTTTCCTTAATACTAATGAAATAGTTGCAAAGTCTTTATATTTAATACTAGAGAGGGTAACTTAATTTTCACAACACCTTTCATCACTTTTTTATTTTTCCTTTTATTTTTTATGTTTTCACATGTTTCATTTTTTACCATTAATCACGTTTTATGGAATAGGATTCCATTAATTGATTATGAGCAGAAAATGGGATGACATTTGGATTCTCTGTAGTGCCCTCTCCCTCAATTACTTGGATGTAATATATTGAAGAGAGAGAAATTTATTAGTATATATAATAAAAATATTGAAAAATATATATAAATATTTTAATTTTTACACTCCACTTAACTAAATTGAAAAAGTTGGGCGGAGGGAATCCAAATCTCCAGAAAAATGTAGCAAAAGCGAATAGTAATATTGAAATTAATTATGGGGGGAGAGAAAAGGTCGCAGAAAGGAATTAAATAAAAGGAAATAAAAGAGAAGAAGAAGACAATAAAATATACCCAAGGAAGAAAACTAACAAGGTTTTATGCGCAGCTGAAATCGACCACAAAGTCAACAAATTATTAATGTTTCAGGTCCCTCTATGCAGCTTAAAGGAACAAAGGGGATTATACTCATATATACCACGTAAGGGTTGGTTGCCATGTCTCATTATTACCAGTATATTCTTTGGTATGTCATTATATAATAAAAAATCTACTCAATTATCTCACTTCACTCACAGTATTATTTTCTCGTTGCAGATATAGCTTTTTAATTTGGACTTAAAAAGAAAAAAAGAAAAAAGCTAGTATTGTATAATAGTATCGCTTGCTATAAATTTTATGTTTAATATTGCACATTACCATTCATCTTCGACCCATATATATTCATAGTGAAATTGTACAATAAAAAATTGGGTGTAGATTACTTATATTACTGAAACTGAAGCTTATGCTATGTTTGGTAGAAAAAAAAAATTTGTTTCAAGAAAAAAAATAAGAAAAAAAATTAACTTTAATATATTTGATTTTCAATTGAAGAGTTATTATTGATTATAACAAATATTGGGGTTTCTAATAGAAGAACTATAAATAACTATCAAATATATTAAAATGAATTTTTTCTTTTTTGAAATCAATTTATTTTCTACCAAACATAATCATAGTATTAAAGGGTGGACTGTGATATATGTACTACCTAAAACCCTTGTAATGTTTCCAAGTATACATTTATAAGAATGTGTTTCAAAGTGCACATTTTTTTGTTGCCAAAATAGCTTTTAAAAAAAGAGAGAAATGATATTTTCACACCACGTCAGCACACATTCTGTTTCGTTTTCGTCCCATCATCACTATTGAAATATTATAAACGATTGAGTGATGCAAGTGACTCATTAAAAAAAAGATTCAATTAGAATATGTACGTGTCTATATATATATATATATATATATATATAAACCTCTCAGTTTTGTACTGTGATTAGTGAAAGTGAAGGTAGAGTCGTTGGTGGAAAAAAAAAAAAGAGTAAAATCGTTAATTTTCAACCTGTAACACAGATGGTTAAATGAGCCATAACCTTATTTTGACCGCTCGAAGTCAAGTTGTGAGATATTTGGTAAAAAAAAAAAAAAAGTCAAGTTATGAGATAGGACCATTTTCTGCAAAAGAGATATCGCTGGGATCCACTGCTTACTAAATCCTGGTGGTTGATACCAATCGTTCCATCACCTTTTCATTTCTGGGATAAAAAGGGCCAAAATCAAACTGCTAAAGTCTACTTGAGTGTGCAACTCAACCTCTTTATTTCCTTTCTCTTCATTGTTCTAATTAGTGTTTAAGACTGTATGGTATAGAATTTGAAATAAATCATACTATTTATGTCTAATATACAATACAATTTTTTATAAATTTTAATATATATACTCGTTTTAATCTCTATTATAAGTCACTTGTAACTGTTTCATATATATTAATAAAAATTGTTAAAAGACAGAGTTTATCATAATTTTTCAGTATTACACTCATTAAATTATAATTTATTTTGATTATATATTTTTTAATCTCTTTCTATTATAATTATTTACTTAGTGTCAAATGTGAAAATGAATATTTTATACTCAAAAACTAACTTATAGTTTGCATGCATAAATCATTCTAAAACATGACTTATATAGAGATTTTAAATTTTTAATGGATGTCCCCAAAGGGACAATAATTTCCTTTCCTCTTCTCCACCATCTTAATCAAAACTCCTTCCATTCCCTTTTGATTGATATTAGGTTTTGACATAGTAGTAATTAATAAAAACAACGTATAACTTTACAAGGGATGCAATTTTATTAAATTGTCTATATTGCATCTTGTTCTTTTCTCATTAATTAATAACAATATAAATTACTAGTTAAGAGTAAAATTTTTAAAAAATATATTTAATTGTTCATTGATATTAAGAGAGAGTAATTAAAATATGTTAGAATTTACTGAGTTTAAATAAGGATAATTTTAAGAAATTATGATAATTTTTGAAAAATTTAAGACCTTTAACAATTTTTTTATTTGGTATGAATTAGTTAAAATGATTTACTCCCTCCAGTCTATACTATAGGATGCTTTGTATGATAAATTTTTTATTCAAAATATAGGACATTAGATATTTTTCTTTTCATTTTACCCCTGCATTTAATTCTTCCCCTTTTCATATTTGTAACCCTATAATAATAATAATAATAAAATGTGATATTTAATAAGGGTAAAGTAGGAAATGTTGGTATTTTTTGCATTGATTTTAGATGAAAAAATAATTTTTTTATATGCGTATAATTGATACAAAATATCTTATAATATGAATCAGAGGGAGTATAATATAATATGAAATAGTATTACACTCCCTCTCTTTCTTTTTATCCTTCACATTTTAAGAAATTTTTGTTTTTCTTTATATGTTATTTTAAAGTTCTAAAATAACATTAATTACTACTTTTCTACTTATACCTTCATCTCTTGTATTAAAAGTTAAAAATAATATTAATTATTTTTTTAATCTATTTCTTTGTATAGAAATATATTAATAAATTTAAAAAATTTTAATATATTAATTATATTTTTTAATTTATATGATAAAATCTAAAAAGACACTAAAAAAATGGAGGGAGTAAGTATTTGGGAGAAAAAAGTTCTGAATTTGAGAAACTAGCATTGGTCAATACTAGAATGAATCTGAGACAGCAGCAAGCAATAAGCTGTACTGTGATGTTGAAGGAAAGGGGACCACACTGAAGTCTGAAAAAAAGGATGATGCTCGGCCAAGCATGCAAGTGGTGGGACACGTGTCATAAGCAAACGATTTAAAAAGTAAATTATAACGGAATTCAAAAGTTAAAAGATGACGAACTGTTATTTTCGGTTATACAACTGTTTAAGTTTTCCCAATCATTAATTTAGTTTAATATACAACTTGGTCTAGTTTTTAATACAATTTTTTTTAATCAGAATCAAATGATTAAATATAAGAGTTCAAGATAGCTAGTTATCTCAATTTTTTTAAAAATTATAATATTTTATAAAAATTATTTTTATTTAATCTATTTTTCTCTCTTTTCGGGATATATTAAATAAGAACATTTTTTAAAAATACATAATAAATATTACTTATTTACTATAAAGAATCTTATATAAAAGATTTTATAATTAGAATTAATATAAAATGTCATATTTTTAGCAACAGAGGGAGTATTATCCCTCTCAACCTAAATGAATCGAGGACCTTATTATTTGAATTTAAATGTATGAGATTTTGTAAGGAATACTTTCACTTATCTTAAATATAGCATCTGTATTTTATATGACATATTTAGTATGCCTTATTTAATTTTTTTTAAAAGAAATTGATAATTTATTAAAAAATAACGGAAGTGTATTTCCTTTACTTGAATTATATATAGAAATGAGTTTTTCAAAATCCAAACTAACATATAATATTGAGAGGCTTTTAAAAATCTATTGGTCAATTTTTTATTGTTTTGAAGTTTAATTTAAAAATTACTACTTCTTTAGCTTATTTATATAAGTCACATTCTTGAAGAATTTTATAATCATAGATATTCACTTTACAAAAGTTTATGAATTATTAATTACTTTATTCAAAAAATGTCATTATTGAAAATTGTTTTATAAAACATTAATCACTTTAAAAAGTTCAAATATACGGTATTAATTATGGGTAAAGATGGAAATCAAAATAAATGTTAGACAATTTTATTAATGTAACTCACATTTTTTAGTTCTTATGAGACAGTTGAAAGTGACTTATATTAAGAATTGGAGGGAGTACATTTTTTTATAGCTATATACACATACAATTCTATTGAATGAAAATAAAAGAAAATTCACTATATATATAGCATAGCATCAATGTTGGGTGATTTTTTCATTGGTGTTGGTTAAAAAAAAAATCACTGTATATGTTTTTGGTTATTATTTCACTTCAGATATATAATGCAAAATAAATTCTTGAATTCTTTCCAACCTATCAAAATGTATTTTGAGACTAAAAATACCCTTTTCATCAAAACCTCCCTTCTCACATTCAATTTGTTGGAATAGTTTGAAAAACTATCAAGTCCCACATTGTTGAGGTAGAAGAGTTTTTAAGTTTTTATAAGTGATTTTACTTCTTAAAGTTAAATAAAAGGTTTTGATGGGAATATAGGTGTATTTTGAATATTATATATATATATATATTTAATAAAGCACTTAGCATTGGCGCTATCGCCACCATTGGATTAAAACAGATTTAATGGTTCAAATTTAGTCTAAATATAACTCATAATTGATTTCAATTTTAATTTTCTCAATTACATTTTATTATATTAAAAGCACAAATTATGATCAGAATGTTTAGAATTTACTATTAAACAGAAAAAAACGTTTCTGCATCAATATCAATTATGATTTTATTAATAATTTGATTTTCCTTTTAATCTATATATATGAGTTTTTCAGACCAGGAACATTGCACCATTAATTCTTCTTCTTACCTCAACGAATTCCTACTATATGTTGTTGAGATTTTCATAAGTTACTATTTAAAAAATTTCAAGTAATTAGGATTAATCTTAGGGGTGGTTCATTGAAATCTTGCAACAAACTTAGTAAAGATGAATTAACATTTTAAAAATAGTGTATTCATCACACATTCTCAAGTTCTTCTTCGTTTAAATATTTATTTTTCTAACACAATTTTCTTGAAAAAATGACTTATTTAACTCCCTTATACTCTAGCAATACCGAAAATAGCAATATAGTCCCCAACACACCTGACTATATGCCTTTCTTCGCTTCTGACTAGGATTATCAAGTGTCTCTACAGGCTAAGTTGGCCTAGAGAACAGGCTAAGATTATCAAGTGTCTGTCCTTGTCCCATTTTCTAACGTTTATCTACACATTTCGTCCTCACATTGATTCTCATGCCTCTCACATGCTAGGCGTGTTGACATTAATTAAAAACAAAAGTTAATATTAATTAAAAACAAAAGTTTTTAAATTATGTTTATCTACACATTAATCAACGTTTTTCCCTTTTTGGGTTCTCACCCACCTCCTTAATTCTTGTCCATTAATCTATATATATATATATATATACTCCCTCGGGTTCATATTATAAGGCATATTATATGACAAGTTTTTGATCCAAAATATAGGGTATTAGATATTTTTTTCCCATTTTACCCATATCTTTAATGCTTTATCTTTCTTCATTTATAACTCTCTAATGATAATATAATAAGATATTTAATAAGAGTAAAATAGGAAATATGGGTATTTTTTGTATTGATTTGAGTTAAAAAAGTGATTTTCTTAATATGTGTGTAATTAATACAAAATACCTTATAATATGGACCAGAGGGAATATATATATATTCATTCTTACTTTAAAAACAAAAGTGGCCCCTTAATTAGAGACCGGGAAACAAATCCTCATTGCACTTTATGATTGAATGGTTAAGAAAAATGTCTATAAATGGATAATATATTTAAATTAATAATTTATATTTATTATTATGAGTGATGAAATGTCAAAAAAAAAATTACAATGCTTATTTATGGTGAAAGTAATGGTGTTGTATAATTCAGGTAACCGACCTCATTTAATGTGATAAGATTAATATTGTTCTTATTGTTGTTGTTGCATATTTATGGTGTGATTAAATAAATAATACTCCTTTCGGTTCTAAATATATATTATTTTACTTTGATCCTAAATATAAGATATTTTTAAGAATATGAGGTAGTATTTATTATATATTTCTAAAAAATATTTTTATTTAATTTATCCCAAAGAGATGGAGAAAGAAATTAAATAAAGGTAATTTTGAAAAAATATTTTAATTTTTTAAAAAATCAAGATAGTTAATTAACTTTAACTTTTATTATTAATCCACGTGAATTGATTAAAATGATCTCATATTAAGGATCGGAGGGAGTATATTTAATTTAATATCACAATCAGCAATTTTCTGCCATTTAAGAAGGAACTATGTATGGGGAGATCCAAAAACCATTTTAAGTTTTAATTGAATCACATGAATTAATGATATCAGTTAAAATAATTAACTATATTAATTTATTAAATAATTATAATCTCTCTCAAAAGCTATGAGGTTTGAATTTCTTTCTTTATCTTATGAATTCAATATAGACTTTTTTAATAATACATAATAAATACTATAACATATTTAAAAATTGTTATATATTTAAAAAAAAGTTAAAAGATCTTATATGTATAGAATTGAATGGTGTACTAGAAATAAAAAAGTCCAGTTCACTATATTATACAAATATCTTTTTAAGTATTAAATACAATAAATATTTAGATTCTTTTCTTCTTACCAAAATGCTTAAAAATAGGTTATTTTAATATTTTCCGTGAAGGCCCACACATGGATCTATTTCACTTCAATTAAACTAAAATTAAAATGGTGTGTTACCGTACTGAGCTCACCTAAATAATGGTAATTACTAAAATGGCATGTCACGAAAAAATGGTGTAGAAGACGAGAAAGAAAACGTAAAGTCCGTCGAGGATTAATCGATTCCAGGATAATCTGGCACTAGCAATTTTACCATTGCGATATGATCGAGGTGGTTAATTTTCACTAATCATCATCATCATATTCAAGTGGCTACTTGAATTCCGCAATTAAATAAATAGCATGGAATTGGACTCAATATAAAATCATTAATTAATTAATTTTCGAATATTAGGAACCTACTTCCACAGGTATGGGCGTGGTTCTCATACGAAAATGTTAGTTTGTTACTCCCTAGATGTTAATTTATTACTCTCTTCGCATTATATTATAAAATTTTTTAATTATTTTATATTTGTTAAGAAAAATTAATTATATAAATTAAAATTCTAAAAAAAAACTCAATACATCAATTTTATTTTTATTAATTACTAATAAAAATTATTTTAAAAATTTATATCTTCTCTATTTCAATTTATGAGATGGTAAATAATAAAAATAAAAAATATATATTTTTATTAAAAATTATAAAATTTCTTATATTTTGAACTAAAATTCTAAAAAAAATTTATAATATGTAGCCGGTGAAGAATTAATTTATGATTGCACATTTTAAAGTACGATATTATTTAATAAAATTATAATTACAATTAGGAGCAACGTAGCTCTGCGTGTCAAGCTCCAATCATACATTTACAATCCTACCCCCATCCCAACCATCCTCCACACAAAAACCCCTCCCCTTCCCCCGGTGTCCAGCTCCAATCAGACATTTACAATCGTACCCCCATCGCCACCATCCTCCACACAAAAACCCCTCCCCTTCCCCCGGTGTCCAGCTCCAATCAGACATTTACAATCGTAACCCCATCGCCACCATCCTCCAATCATTCACATTTACAATCCTACTCCCCAATCAACCACCGCACGCAAACGCGCACACACACAAAATCTCCCCGTCTCCTCTATATATACATGATATCCTCATTCACAATCCGTCGCACCACATTCAATTCATAGCACTGATCAAAGCAACGTGGGTCGACGTGACTTCTCCTGCAGGTAATGATCTTTTTCATCTCTTCATTCACTCCGCCAGTTTTTCACTTCTGCATTCATATTTCATTGCTTTGATCAATGTGTGTGTGTGGGTATGGCGTTCGGATTCTCTCCTCTGGCTCTCCTTCGTTCTCCGCCGAAAAGGTTGTTTTTTCAGCTAGTCGGGTTTTATTCGGCCAGCCATCATCGGTCATTCTTCTGTCCAGTGTACTAATCCAAAATGATGATGTGGTTAGTGCTTGGTAGGAGGATGGCGGTGGCGACAGGAGAGTTGGCAGGAGGTGGTGAAGAGAGAGACAGAGAGAGTATATGGTGGGATGTGAGTGGCGGTGGCACTGGGAGAGAGAGAGAAAGAGAGAAAATGGTGGGAAGTGGGTGGTGAAGGCGACGGGAGAGTTGGCCGGAGATGATATATCTAATATACTAACAGTAAAAGTTTTGTACAATGTATTTTAAAACTAATTTTAATGAATATTATTTACTAATTAAATTTTAATTATCAATATTATTAGATATGGGATTCCGAGTGATCATTCAAGCTTCTTTGCAATGGCCTTTTTGCTTAACTTGGACAACGATTATTTTTAGTGACTGAATCTGAGTTCTCGATATGATTGATCATGAGTTGTGTTAGGCAGTACGTAGATTTAGAATCAAATAACAACTTTTAGATGTCCTTCTTTGATTAATAGTAACAATTTTATTGTTTCCCTCCTTCTTCCTATTTTACTAGCTGCAACTGTCAGGGTCTTTATTCGTAGTTAGTTTTTTTTTTTGTCAGCTCTGAAAAAGGTTTATGACACAGCATGATCTTAGACATTCACTGAATGAACGGACGGCTTCAAGATTTGCCTCCTCCACGCAAGGAGTCCAGCACAAAATTTTATAATCACATATTCTTCTTTCATTTTTTTTTTGTGATAAACCGGAATACCATTCTTCTTTCATTTCTAGTTCCTTAATTAATTAATAATGAAAGAATAATACGAGTTTGCATTGCATTATTTCAGGATGAGTTCCAATCCCAAATCGAATGCAAGAGAGCAAATTTCGAGTTATTTGGGATACGGTTCTAATTACTCTGATGATGACTCTAATAATAATAATAAGAAGGAGTCAACCTCTCAGAACACCAAGAAGTCAGAGGCCAAGAAGAAGAAGAAGCCAACCGTCGCAGATCACATGGGCTATGGCGACTGCTATCAAGAGTCTTCAACCAACAAGAAGTAAAAATGGTGTTTGCCTCTGCTCTTATGCTTCTTGAAAGTGAAAACCATGTGATGTAATCCTTTCTTCACTTTAGTCCAACTTCACTTGTTCACACACACACACACACACACTCTATGCTTGTCCACATCTTCGTAGAATTTGTACGTTTCTGCATGCAATGAATGTTCGCTTTTTCCATAACAAATTCTCCGTGCTTCATGGAATCTTACAAGGCAAACATTTTTGAGATTCCCGTTTCCCTCCCTCTTTACCCTTTACCACTTTACATTGTTAAAACATCTGTCTGCTATGCCAGTTTTATAAAGAGGTTTTATCTGAATGGTTAGCCATGAAGCCAATTCATTGTTTAGTGTGTTTGTGGAGACTGAAGTCATCTTTAGTCAAATTTCTACCCTTTGGACCTTTTAGAGAAGGGGTCTGCTTATCATAAAGTTTTTAATGAATCGTTAAACTATTTTAATGGCCGAAAATAAAAAACAAGGAAGAAAAAAGAAACTTCTTGTGTGTGTGTGGGTTTTTTTTTTGTTTGTTTGTTTGGAGTGGACAAAAGAGAAAAAAGGGGGGGGGGTGTATGCCAGTCATTCTGACAGCAGAATATAACAAAAACATTGAGAATTAGGTTATAAGTTAGACAACAAATTAGTATGGTCGCACGAGAATGATCAATTTCTATGAATTTGGAAATAGAAAGAGCTTCACATATGAAACTTCGAAAGTCTACAATATATTTTGACATCAGGTGCCTCTTCTGATGCGCCCCCAAAATAGGCAACAAAAAATAATCCTTTTTAACCTGCCAAATCTAATGATATAATTCAATTCATTTCCCAACAAAATTCCATAACTTGTTAGAGACAATTGTTATTCACTATTTTATTTCCCTATTCCATACTATTCCATGCCTAAACATGTATTAAAATACTACAATGAAATCCACCTTCTTAATGACATCAAGTCAGGTAATACAAAGCTATAAACTCATTTTTTTTAAAAATTTTATAAATAACAATTGTGAAATCTTCCAAACCAAGCTGCAAGTTGAGTCTCAAAGGATTCACGCTCATACTTTGCTCCTCATGGTCAAATAATCAGTCCCTTTCCTTTAATTTTCCCTTCTTCCCAATCACCATCATACACTGTTCCATCAAACCACGTGTATTTTCCCTTGCCATGGGGCAATACTCCCTTGATCTGACCAATGTAGACATCCCCATTTGACAAGTGCTTCTCATCAAGCCTACAATACAGTAAAAAATTAATAAATTAAGACATATGACATAAAACAACGACAACAAAAGATGGAAGGAGTAGTTGTTGCTTTGAATATAACCTTCCAATGTCCTCCATGGCCATTAGGCTTTCCTCATCTAGCTGATTATGATGTATCCAAGCACCATTTACTCTTAAAGGATAGAAAGAATACTCATTAATATGATAGGGAAAGCTATCTTCCCTTTTACCAGCTCCATGACATTAGTTTACCTAGTGGTGGAACTCTAGAACAAAATAATCATAATTAATGTCTCAAAACACAGCAGAAGGGAAAAAACATATAGTCAAACCTATAGTAGGTTTCCTTTTATTGAAGAATGCTTTCTGAAACTTCCACAGATTGCAACAAAAATTACTACAGACAAGTACAGATTGTGAATTAAATATTACATGCAGTTGAATTTTGGGGAAACCAATGGACAAGAAGTGAAGATTATGATGCATTATATGCTGAAAACTACATAGTGATTTAATAGCTATGGAGAACTAACTGATAAAAAATAATATGTACAGGGAGCCAGTATTTATAAGGAACAAAAGTGTGAGAGCAAGGGTACATAAATTGGTTCTTCACTCGGTAATAGCTTTCTCAATACAATGCCTTCCCTCTCTTATTTCTGAAGCCATTTTTTTTTATCACTTCATCTATGGTGGAATGGCAGGGCCTACCCTGCTCATGGTTTTTCAAAATAAAACAGCCTTAGTTTCAGTATTTAATGCTTAATATTATGATTGCTATGAAGATTTCTTCTAATTTCCCACGAAACTAAGCTTAAAAGTTTCCTACATTATGTACTAAAGTTTTCTATGGAATTTTAATTTCCCTCAGCATCTAGTTATCCACAAAATTTGGGCTACTTAATCCCAACTGCATCCATAAAATTCCACTTTTCTGGTCATATCTTCTAATATTTATTCAAAATACACATTTCAGAAATTAGTTTTGCTTTCTACTGTCAATTTAATGAAATTAGTTTCAAACATCCAAACCCTAAAAATTTGAATAGTCCAATCTATCTAAAAACCAAACCAAAACATCTTACTGAAGTCTGAAATTGAAAAGAAGACCTGGACAAATTTATCATCAAATCATTGAACTTACCTCTACACCATAACATGAACCACAGTACTTTTGGAAATCAACTTCTCCATCAAAGTTCTTGCATACTATGATTGTAATGGCAGCAAAGTCAACTATAAAAAGAAATCAGACAAAATGTTAATATTTTATTCAATTAAAGCCCAGTAAAAAGCCAATTTATATTGTTACTTGCATTCTTAGGTAAATGAGATGAAGAAGACCAGAAACAGCAATGAAACATACATCAAACATCTACCCATTGCGACCAATATGAGGACCTTTTATTCCTTTGAGCTCATGCAAATAACCCAACAAGGAGATAGTTTGCAATGTTTTACCAAGCCCCTGCAAATCACCAATTTATTTATGTTTACAAAATTACACATCACAAAGTTATTACATTTATATTTGAAAGTGTATAGAGAAAATTCATAAACCACAGAACATTAGCCCATTAAAAGTTAATTATCTGAACCATAAAAGAAAAGACAGTAACTAATTGTAGTCCAATGCATACTTGTGGACCCAACACGTAGTGAATCTGATTTTTTTCTTGCTGCATACATAAATCCCTGAATCAAGGAGACCCAGACAGAGGTATAGACATCTGTAAGAATCTAAAACCTTCGAAGATGACCAGCCGTTTAATTAAGGAAAATCTCCAAGAATTTAAAAAAAAAAAAACTAAAACAAACAAAGCTCACCAATTACAACATAGTTTGCTATAAACTATTGCAGAATCTATGCCTTATAATTTTCTAAAACCAATGCAGCTAAGCAGTAAATTTCTTCCGTTTCAATATTCTCCACCATGACACCATGCCAAATACATATATTTCCAAATTACACAAACTTGGAAAGGATAAAAGATGAAAAAGGTAAAAGTGCAAAATGATTAAGTAATGTAAAAAAATTGAAGTGCTTCCAACCAGTAAATGTGAACGATTATGACAACTGAATAGAATTTGAAACTCAAATTTTAGAAGAGATAGATTCTTAAGTAAACTATTTACTCTCTCTTCATATCAAAGAATGTAATGATAAACCATTAATTATTTGAATGTAATGATACACCATGCCAACTCAGGTAACTTCTCAGCATAATCAAAATCAGCACACAAACTAAAATGTGGGTTACTCTATATCTAAAATTTCCCATTCATTTCATAATCAGCGGAGGGGAAATGGAACCAATAAAAGGAACCCCAAAAATCTAAAATTAGGTATTGCAAAATGGAGATTACAGAGCATATGAATAATTCAGAGGAAAGAACTAACCTTGGAAGAATTGTGTCTCAATCTTTTGGAGCAAAAATAGTCGAAAGATTGAGCTAGCGAAGCAACTACCAGAAACACGGACCCAAAGTTTCAAGGGTTCAAGTTAGAGTGCAAAGGATAAATATAGAAGTGCAGAGGGTCGCAAGCGTGTATGCGAGTGGATTTGAGGAAGAGGAGGAAGAGAAGTAAGAGGATGGAAGCAAGGGTTGCCATGAAAAACAACCACCACCAACTTTGGTCTCGCTCCCCCTACCTCTCTCCAACTAAATTGAAGAAAAAAACGAAAAACAAATAACCAAGGGGAAGAATATCCAAGAAAGAAGGCGATGAGTGGATAAACCCAATCCATAAGAAGATCATCTTCGAGTTAGAACAATGCTTGGCAAGTCAAACAGCTGCTTATTCGCAGAAATTGAGATCCAAATCAACGCATCAGCAGACAAGCGTGTCCATTGGGCTGGCCCAAACAAAATTGTATCTTTAGATATCTCCACATGCTTCTGAAATTCTACAAAGTAATGCCACGTTTGGTTTTTAGTTAGTTAAAAATAAGTTTTGGTGAAATTGATTTTATAATGTAATTATGATAAAAATTTATTTTAAACTAACGTGTTTATATTTGGATGATTTATTTAAAAATTGATTTTGATAAAATTCGTAATTTTTTCCTAAATTGAGTTTAAACTCTATTTCATGATTAATTTAATTTATTTGGACTAAAATTTAATCTGTATTTATTTAATTGAGAACATAATATATCTGATATAACATTTTCTTACCGGTCATGATCTATAAAAATTAAAATTTTAAAAGGACATTTTAGTCAATAAATATGAGATATTTTATAGAAATTTTATTTTCCTAATTTTTTTATTTTTTCTCATTTTTATTAGTTTATTTTTATTTAATTTTAAAATAATTATAGATAAAAATAAAGAAGAAAAAGCATGTATGCAGCTACTTCTTCTGAAAACTCGTTTAGGATAATTTAGGAACGGAAAAATGAAAACTTGCCAAATATATCCAATACTATATTAAACTTGGTTTAGTGATACGAAAGAGAGCCTAAATTGTTACCTAGTGTTCGGCCCAAACCCACGCTGATAATTATTAATTTCTCTTAGCAACGCAAAACTCAAGTTGGGACAAGGACTCAATTGTCGTGTTTTGGAAAGCCCAAACCGCATCATCCTTTTGAACTCCCAAAAAGTAAGCAGAGCCACGTGGCACGTTAAGGTTACTTTTTACCCGCCGGCTCCCATGGATCAACCTGATACTCAACATTTCTGAGGGTAAATCAAAACAAACTAGCCTGGTATATGAATCAAGGTTTGGCCTAGTACATAAAAATAATTTAAAAAATAAGAAATTAATTTTATTTAGTAACAAAAATATAATTACAATCATTTAAAATATATTTCTTTAAAAAATAATGTTAGGATCAAAAGTAACAATTTTTGAATTATAAATACTCAATAATCATATATTAATTTTACATAATACTAACAAATCAATCTAAAATTTCAAATAAAATTAAAAGATTGAAATCTTCAAAATATTCACAATAATGGTAAAGTTAATTTATTACATATAATAATATGAGGTGTGCAGTAGTTTACAAAAAAAAAAAGAAAACAGATATTGAAATTATCTGTATATACAGTGTATTTGAGTCAGACAAAATGTACTGCATATTCATATTCATCCCTATATGAATCTCTGAAAATGGAGAGACAATCCAAACTAACCTAAAAATGTAATACTATTTGAGGCTAAAATACAAAATTTCAAGTCAGAACACTGTAACTCAGTTGAGACTAAAATAAATTCAAAGTATACTCAATGTTAGTGCAAACATATCAAATAAAGATCAGAAGCATTCAAATTAAAGATATGGGATTTTATGCTTAAATGAAGCAATCATATTTGCTTTGATCTTGTCTTGCCAAATCAAGAATGATTGCTTTTGAGAGGACAGGGTTGTTCAGGTGCTTAAAGTACTTAGGATGAGATTCTGCATGTCTGTAAAGTGGTACATATCTTTTTTTTTTCGAATAACGTGAAGTGGTATATATCAGCTCTCAAATCCTAAGATGAACATTTAAAAAAAAAACACACATTCTAATTGAGCTTAAAATCACCAGATTATTAATTTCAAGATTAAATTCCTATTACCTGCAGTAAAAACAATTTCTCCTCGGTTTGCTTCACATCTTGTAACACAAGATGCAAAACATCATGTAATTGTTTTTTTGTCAGTCCACGTTAGAAAAGAACAAAATACCATGTAATTTTTTTTTGTCAGTCCACATTAGATAAGAATTGTCTAGCCATATGAGGCTAACTCAAGTGGTAAGAATAAGATAAGGTCTGGATAGAGATCAAGAATTCAAATTCTCATGATATATAAAAAAAAGATAAATTATCTATGCATATCATTTATTTGAACTCTTTCAACCAATTATTTATCTTGGTAAGAATAAACGATTGTTTGATAGTTATTATGAAATAAATGAAATAGAATGAATTATATCTTTTTCTCCCCAATATTACCCTGGGTGAAAACTTATTGAAAAAGTGTAAATAACTTCTTATTGATTTCAACTTTCTTATATTGCATAATAACTTGGTAAAATCATCTTCCAATAATAATAATAATAATAATAATAATAATAATAATAATAGTTTATTCTACTTGAAATATATTCATAATTTTTATTTTTTAAAAGAGGCATGAAGAGATCAATATACACATGGAATAAAATATCTTCCTAGATGCACTGGAGAATGGTAGAGGGGTCAAACGCTCAATATACATGGATGTAATGGCATTCGAAAGCGTGCATGAGATGGAAGGCTTCAAGAATTACTGCAATGAGAATAACAATATGTGTTGTAAATTAAATAAGATAATGTTAATTTTGTAATTGAAATATTTAACTCTGGCTATTCTTTTATTAACCCCCCAATTTAGTATATAAGGAAAAATTGAATTTTGGATAACTTTGGATGACTTGAGAGGTAATTCATTATCATCCCATTTCTCCTTAAAATTTTTTCCCAAATCATGGTCCAAACTCTAATAGTATTTCATTCTATTTCACTCCAAAGATATATTTATTTTTATCGAAAATTTTGATAAAAATTATTGCTCATACAATGATAATTTTCTCTATAAATTTTTTTAATTTTTTAATTCAAAATCTAGGGAATGTGCAATTATTATAAATTGTAAATATTTTAGAGAATCACACAAAAATAAATAAAAATAATATTTTTCAATAATTATAAGAACATCACAAAAAATATATAAATTAAATCAAGTGGATTTATCCAAAAAAATAACATCTTATTTTTTTTAAATAAGAAAGATATATGTTTATTCACTAAACAAATAAGTATAAGGTAGAAAACTAAAAATAATCAAATGGTCAAAGGACCAAAAATAGTTTTATTAATATAATCGACAACTTCAATTGGAAAAAAAATAATTTCTTTAAAAAAAGGAGGAAGAATAGTATTATAAGCCAAGAATACTGGTTATAATTTACAGGTTGGCTTGTTTAACTCATGAAAAAGTGCGGGTTGAGTTGCAAAATATGCAATTAGTTTAAAAAGGGTTAGAATAAACTCTGACCATATAACCCACGGACTATACAGGTTGGCCCCTATTTTTTAACAATTTTTAGGAGGTGGTAACGAGAGAAAAGAAAATTTGAAGTAAGTCCAAAATAAATAGAAACACTTCTTGACTCATAAAAACACATAAAAAGTTGGATAAATAATTACACTAAAAACAACCCACAAAAGTATAATCAAATAATAAATGAAAATTTGAAAAATACCCTATTATAGATAAAATGACAGATTTTTTATCAAACTATCAACTCATAAAAAATTTGGATTACTATATATATGTTTTATTACATATTTGTTAGTATAGGCTTACAAAAAATAATTTTTTATCAAATTTTAAAAATTTAGTTTTATTTTTACTGAAAAATTTTGAAAAAAAAAATATATTAGTGAGTTGGCACCACTGGTAGGTTTGGTTGGGTTTTCTTAACCCATCAGGAAAATGGGGTAGTCTAACCCAACTTGTTTTCCATACAACTCGTCACAGGCTAACTCATTTTCCCATCTCTTGGATTATTTAATTGCAAAAGATAAACACAATTTTTCAATTCTCTGGTCTCCCCTAAATATCACCTATTGCCATTGTCTCTTATTTTAGTGATTAGAAATTTATGTTAGTTTTATTTGAGTTAAAAAAAAATTGAAATGGGTTTCTGAAAAAAAATATATGAAAGTTTTGAATTTAATGGGTTCAAGTTTGACTTCATTAGGCTTAAATTAAAATATTAAAGTTTCAAAAAAAATTTTAAGCACCACATGTATAAAATTTTCACCGATTTAATTAAAAAGGCCAAGTTAATAGTCATGAGATGCCCCGTATCGGACAAACGCAACAGTCCCACTCCGATACCCTCTCTCTGCCTTTGTTGTGACTTTCGGTTCGGGCGACGGAAGACTCTATTCACTTATCACCTTACTTGGGGAGTTGATCGGCTCATCTTCCTTTAGAGAAATTAAACCCAGTGAATCTGTCCTTTCCAATTCAATTACTACTCCATCTATTTTTTAATATAAAATTATTTTAATTGAATTACGTAAATTATGAATTAAAATTAAAACTAATTAATTATCTCAATTTTTTCAAAAATTTTAATATTTTTCTAAAATTATTTTTATTTAATTTCTCTATTTTTTTCTTTGGATATATTAAATAGGAGTATTTTTTTAAAAATGTATAATAAATACTATCTCATATATTGTAAAGGATCTTACATTTAGAATTAGAGTAAAAAATCCTATATAGGTAGTGCTTAAAGCTGAAATGGAACTCCTCCGAGTGATTCCATCACATCGCATGACTCAAACTTTATTTAATAAAAAGCCTCCTGTTATTTAACAAAGTAACATTTGATAGGTTTGGAATCTCACTCATCCATACCAACAGTACTGTAATTCTTCTTCATTTTTTTCCCTCTTTCTGGAGAGTACTCCCTCCATCTCAATTTATTAGACTCTTTAAAAAAAAATAATCATATGGGAATAAAAGTTGAAATGTTAATGGTACAGTGAACACTTATTTGTTTTATTATAATTATAATATAGTTAATGATATGTCATATCATTTTAGGAATCATCATTGAGAAGAAGGTCGGGCCCATATCTCACGCGCGCGATCGAAGCCTAATGGAATCCTTCTTCCAAATTTGAAAATATGCGAAATAAGACAAAAAGCTGAGATGGATATATGATTATTATAATATAGTTGACGAAGCTTGCATAATCATCAAACGAGTATAAGAAGAGGGGGCCGGGGGGGGGGGGGCGGAGGGAACTGAGCCAGCCAAGCAGACCTCAAATAAGACAAAAAGTGAACAAATGTTGCAGATTTCCATTTTTTTTTTCTTTACCTTCCATTTGATTAGAGAAATTTAGAGTGGAGGAGTAGGAAAGAAAAGTTTTCAATTCTATTTTCTCTCTAACCAAACAAATAGAGGAGTATTTTTCTCTTATATTTAGAGGAGGGAATGATAGAGAAAATGCTCCTATTCCTTTATTTAGTTTAGGAAAAAAATAAGATGAAATTTTTTTTTCTTTCTCCTCCCCTCCAAATCTTTCAAAGTAAAGAGAGGATTGAAAAACTATATTCAGCTAAAAAACTACAGACATCCAGAGGACAAACACCATGTCCAAAAGCTTGTAAACCAAAAGAGAAACAACAGCAAAAAGAAAGAGTCCCTTTTTGCAGCTTAAAGAAACAAAAGAAACATACACTCACAAGTCATACCCATAATTGACAAACATTGGCTGCCATCTCCCTTTATGCAAATTAAATCTATAGATTTCACTATTCTAATTTAATAGAAGGAATAAGCTGACATGATTTGAGAATAGTATATATGACATGCTATAAGTTTTATTTTTGATCATTGATCCATATATACTGAAATTATACAATGAATTGAAAACCTGGTGTCCTAGTATTATCGGGTGGATTGTGAAACGGTAATATTTATTTATTTATTTATAGGGTCAACTGGTTTTTAGGGTTAAAACCCTTGTAATGTTTCAAAACAAGCTTTTTTTGGGCGTAAAATGTTAGTTTAGTGTGATGTGGCACGGGAAAAACTGAACTCTAAAAATTGAGACCCTAAGCTTACACTTGGAGTCAGTGCCAACCAGTCTTTGTAGAACTTATTTTTTTTTGGGGTGTTTTAATTGACATGTTTCTCTTTTCCATCAATAAAGTTTGTGGAATGGATTCGATTGATGATGAGCAGAAAATGTAGCAAAAGTGAAAAGGAATATTGGAATCAATAATGGAAGGTGAAAAAAGAGAAAAGCAGGGAGGAATAAGGAAGGAAAATGAAATGAAAGAGAAGTAGAGAATAGAATATTAAAGAATGAAATTAACTAGGTTTCATGCAAATCAAATAAAAGTTGAATATGTATTTGCATTCATTTTTAATTTTAATGAAAAATAGAGGAAAAAATAAAAGACGTGGCCGAATTAGAGAAACCAAAACAAGTATTGGTGGAGCATCTTCATTTTCTTTATATAACTTTCACATATGAAAATGAAGGCTTAGAGCCATCCAATCTGTGTCTTTTGGAGCCACCTAGTCTTTGTTTTTGTGGAGAATTTTCTTGATTAGCTTTTTAGCAACTTCGTGCTCGATCACTGTCACTACCTCTTGATTAATAAGAATGATGACCATTAAACAAATAATAACCCTATTAAAGCACGCCTGTGGAAAATAGAACTTAATTTAATCCGACGCGTTGGAAGCAATTAATGGTGGTTCAAGTTGGGAAACTGTAATACTTTTATGTTTAACATTAATTAATGGCCACACAAGTGCACATTAACTTGTATACATATATGTAACACCCCTCATGACTTTATTTTGGCATTATGTAAAGAACCGGAGGAAACAGGATGGAGGAATGTTCAAGTGGAGTCTGAAAGAGCTCCACGCTGCGGCGAGAAGCAGGGCTGCCACGACGGAAATAGGGCCAGTGGTGTTATTTCAGCTGAAACATGGTGGAACTACGGCGGACTTAATTGAGGCTGCGGCGAGACTTAGGTTTCTGGTTTAAATCAGAAACATTTCAGATGAACAGAAAGAAAGAAACGAAGAGAGCGATGGAGAAGAACACGAGAGCTGTGTTAGGGTTTGAGATTTCTGGGCTTTGGAAGTGATTTTCAGACCTCAAGAGCTTGGATTTAAGTTGGTAAGTAATTTATACTCCTCCTTCTCCATTTTCTTTTGTTGAACTTGGGGTTTTTCGGTTATATGTTAGGATTTCCGGTTTGGGCTGAAATCCACCAATTGAAATGGATGAAATGGGATTAAGGAAGTGTGTTTTGATGTTTTTGTTGCTTGGATGTGAGTTTTGAAGGGTTTATGCATGATTTGAGCTTAACCCTAGGTTATTTTCGGTTAGGGCTCTTGAGAATATAAAGTGTATGTGGTTGAGTAGTGTTTGAATGGTCCTCAAGAGCTTATTGATGCATGAAAGGGGTGTTGGAACCTTGGGTTAGACCTAAAGTGGTTGTATTGTGGTTTTGGCTAAATGATATATTGTGTTAATTGATTAATTGTGATATTGTGAAGATTGTTTGGTAGCCTAAGAGGGGTTCAAACGTGTTGGACAACTCGAGAAGCTTGTGAAAACTGTGTGCATGTGATAACAGCAATTAAGGTAATTGGGTGTTTGTTTGCATTGTATTATTTGTATTGTATGATAGTATGTATATTGGTGTATATATGCATGTTTCTATTATACCACGATATAGATGTGTTTGTGTGTACTGTTTTTCATATATCGTGGTATGCACACAGTTAGATGTTGATTATGATGATGATTACATATGTGATGATGACATTGATATGATATGACATGATACATAGCATGACATTGAGATGATGATGATTATTATATGATGATACATAAGTATTACCACATGGCATTGTGAGATTGTGATATATGGCGAATTGGGCAGTGATGATGTGATGACGATATTATATATGATAATATGTATGTTAGGGAGGATAATGATGAAATATATATATGTAAGGGAGGATAAGGATGGGATTCCTGCGGCTAAATCTCCTCCTATGGCTAGGAGGGGAAAGGTGCGCAGTGGACTGCACCTTCCCTAAATCACCATCAATTCGTGATGGTCTAGGGGAAGGAGAGCCACGGTTCGAACATTAGTGTTACCTTTGGCTGGGTGCATTAATGGAAGGTGAGCTTGGTGATATCCGGAAATTAGTCTTCACCAATTGTTGGAAGGGAATTACCTATATGAAATGTCTTGTTATGACAATAGCCCGTGGTTCTAGCTGTGTGCGGGGGGGAGGCATGCATTCTATTCATTTCACATTGCATTCATGTATTATATGAGATATATGTATATATATATATGTGTGTGTGTGTGTGTGTGTGTGGTTGTTTTCGGTTATTGAGACATTGTCTCACACTCCTCTCCCATGACTAACCTTTCAGGTGACGGTTTTGGCACTAGTCTGGAGCAGACGCGTGAGTAGCATCGGACATGAGGATATTAGGTCTATGTAGCCTGTGTGTAATTTGGATATGTATCTTGTGCCAAGTAAGATATAATGTTTTGTAATAGATGTATGGCATGGATAAGGATTGCTATGAATGGATGTTGTATGTATGGATAGGTATGTGGAATTGTGTTGTATGTGTTGTGTATAATGAATGGTGGTGTATGTGTGATTTAGGGCATTGAGGAGTCCGTGTGGTAGTATTTGTGAGCTCCAAGGGTGTTTGAACCTTGTTGGTGTGTTTTGGGGCAAGTAGCCCAATTTGTTACATGGGGTTCAAGGGGGTCAAATCTTAGAGAAACGGTTCCTTTGATGTGAAACCTCTTTGGACAAGTTGTTTGAGCATCTTTGGACCTAATTGAATGGCCCTGAGTGGTTGAATTGCTTTTGGTGGAAAATGGTAAGTGTATATGGTGAGTTTTAATCAAAAAGTGGTCAAAATAGTGTTAGGTGTATAAAATCTCCATATGGAGTTGGATTGAGGTAAAGTTGGTGTCTATAGTTAGTTTGGGACTAGATTGACTTGTAGGAGTTGGAATCAAGTCAATCGGAGGTCGGAGCATAAAGTTATGCATGTCGGAAGTTCACCCCGATATTAGATTTTGCTGGCATGGAAAACCAGCAGGGGGCGCCGTGATGCCAGGAAGCCAGCTGCGGCGCTAGAGAGTTCAGTAGCGATGTAAAATAGGGAAGGGTTGGAGCCGTGGTGATACTGTAATTGCCGCGGTCCCAGCCCAGTTTTGATGTTGTTTGGTTTGTTTCCGTTGGTCTGAAGTTTTGAGAGGTTATTTTAAGATGTTTGAGTTGTGTTTGGTTGGGTTTTGAAGGTTTTGGTCAAGTTTGGAGGTGTTTGAAGGTAGAGTGTTACAATATATATGGTCTATCATTAAAAGAAAGATTAAGGTTAAAATAGTGTTTTGGAGCCACCCAGCCTTCGTGTTTTGAAGCATCTCTTCCTGACTTTTTAGTGACTTCTTGCTCATTCACATTAACAACCTCTTTCTTGATTAACAAGAAAGACGAATACCTCCCTATTCCTCTTTGTAAATGCACACACACACAGAGATATATATATATATATATTCAATGTTACCAGAGAATCTGACTTTTTTTTCTTAGTGTAAAAAGGGAACTTTGAAATTGGGAGAGGTGCATCTAAATAGAGAATCTAGTCAAAAAAGATATGACGAGGGAAAGGTGATTGCTTATGATATCTATATCATATTACATATAAAGTTTTAAATAAAAATTTTATATAAATAGTCATTCAACGTAATAATTTGTTTGATACATTTATTTTATTTTTAGATGGCAAAAGAAGGTTATTTCATTTTTATTTTATTGATTTTATGTCTATAATTCTTTAAAAACATATATTTAATATAGAAATATTTTTTATAAGATAGGCATAATTAGTTTATTCAGAAATATATTAAATTAATTTTTTTAAAAAAGATATATTTGATATGATTTTATTATTTAGAGTAGTTCGACTTTTGATATTAAATATGATTTATATTTAAAAGAAATCTCATATGTTTAGTGAATTCTTGGACGTGAAGAGATTTGGATACATACATATGTGTGTTTACTGTGAACATAAAGCTAAGAAAATATTACCTCATCCAGTCCTTAATATAAGATTTTCTTAACTGAATCACGTGGATTAAGAATGAAAGTTAAAGTTACTTAACTACCTCGATTTCTCTAAAAATCATAACATTTTTCCAAAACTACTCTTATTTAATCTCTTTCTCTCTCTCATTGGAATACATTAAATATATGCATTTTTTTGGAAATGCATAATAAATGCTACCTTGTATACCGTAAAAGGTCATATATTTAAGATCAGAGCAAAAAACTCTACATTTACAAGCAGAAGGAGTAATAAAAAAAAGAAATGCAAAGCCGTGCACTTTCTTGAGGCCACCCAGTCAGTGGTGGAGGGGCACATCTTCATTTTCTTCAACTGTTTAGTGCGTTCGTGTTCATTATCATTTGCTTCTTAATTACATGATTAACAAGGAAAGATGTACCAAATGAATTTGGTTTCTCTCAATAAATAATTAATGATTTTACATCCTAATACTTCCTCCCATCCTTTTTATTAGATACCTTTAAGAAATTCTTCTTAGTCACCTTTATAAGACACCTTGTAATGTTTAGTAACATTATTTTAATTTTGCCCCTAATTCTTTATTTCTTGACCTTATAAAGTATACATCATTAGAGTTTTTATATGATTGATCAATAATAATGTTCTTAGCCTTGTTTCAATTGGCTTCATACTTTCCCACTTAATAATGATTGAAAGTCTTATTTAATGAGTATTACATTATTATAATAAAATAGGGTTAAAAAAGGAACGTTTGATTTATTTTGTAGGATTTTAAGAATATAATTAACTTTCTTAATCTATGTGAAGTGGTAGAAAGTGTCCTATAAAAAGGATCGAACGGAGTATCTTGTAGTACCACATCATATCTATATATAGCTTGATCATGTCTGGTCTTTACTATATGAGATACAATTAATTGATCAAGTCTGCAGATAGTTGAGTATTAATTATTTCTCCATAATTGTTTCTCTCTTTAACCACATTTCCAACGTGAAAACAAATAGGCTATCATCAGTTTTGGGTCTTATTGGGCTCAAGATGAGAATAAGCTCTTCCAAACGTCAAATGCATCTTTTACATTTATACAATCTCAAACCTAAAATATTGTGCTTATTGAGGTGAAGTTAGTGTCTACGGATAGATTGTGACTAGATTGACTTGTAGGAGTTGGAATCAAGTCAATCGGAAGTATAAAGTTATGCGCGTCAGAAGTTCGCTCAGGTGTTGAGTTTTTGCTGGTGTGAAAATCAGCATGGGGCGCCGCGGCGCCGGTGTGTAGGCCGCGGCGCCAGTGGAGGTAGAAGCATATGCAAAGTAGGGGAGGCCGGAGCCGTGGCGTACTGTAGCGGCCGTGGCCCCAGCCCAGTTTTTGATGCTTTTGGGGTTCGTTTCGGTTGTTCTGAAGTTTCAGGAAGTTGTTTTGAGATGTCGGGATTGTGTTTGGTTGAATTTTGAAGTTTTTGGTCAAGTCTGAAGGTGTCAGGAGGTAGGGTGTTACATTTTGGTATCAGAGCCTGGCCTCTCTCAGTATAGTATGGTTCGAGGACAAACCACATGGAAGCTGGTGGGCATGTGACATCTAGGCGCTGATAAGGGCAGGGAGTGATCGTCGGTGTAAGAAAGGGGGTGTGAGATAAAAGTGATGAGGCACGGATAAAGAGCGGCTCCTAGCAGACTTCTAAGCGGGAGGGGCATATGAATAAATCGAATGCATACCGAAATGAGAGGGATCCGGAGATTGTATAGGTATGTGGCTATACGGTTAAGGATAGTTTAAAGGAATTGATAGGTACATAAAAAATCAACAAGATGCACCAATCTTTTCGGTAGCTTATCCCTTAAGAACTTCTCAGTTAAGCGTGCTTGACCTAGAGCAATTATGAGATAGGTGACCTCCTGGGAAGGAGGTGTGTGAGTGAGAATAAAGCACACTAAAATAGTTTGTGTTGGTTTGTGGGGATAGTTATCAATGCCGAATTGCAGCCGGTCGTTACAGTTGGTATTAGAGCAATGGTTTTGGGCCATTGTTTCTGCTTGAAGTACTACTTGGCACAATTTTAAATACATAGACTGTATTGCCACTGCAATGGTAGTCCAGAACCATATAATTGAGTGTATTGTTGCTTGTGTGTAGGAAGAATGTTTCGAAGAGGAAGATAGAGTAATAGTGATCTCATGAGGCAGACATATGAGATGCTGGCTGGCCTTAGTAATCAGGTGAATATTCAGGGGGAGACATTGAACAGGTTGCAAGAGCAAATGAATAGGCAAGAGCGGGATGAAGTGAATGAAGAGGCTGCTATGTTTGTGGATCTGAACGCTGGAGAGGATGAGAATGAGAATGTAGTGGAGCCTTAGAGGGCCCTAAGAGTTGGAAGAAGGGGTTGGAAGAAGGGGTATCTCTTCACAATTAAAGGACTTTCGGAAGTTCTAGTCTCTGGCTTTCGAAGGTACCATGGATGTTTCACAAGCTGAAGATTGGATAGAACAATTAGAGAATATCTTCAGTGTGATGGATTGCACCTCAGAGTAAAGGGTGCCACTGGCAGCATTTAAGTTTGAAAAGAAGGCCAAGAAATGGTGGGGGAGTGTTCTCCCAAGTGTTGAAACGATAAATCCTCCTATGAACTGGGAACAGTTTAATGAACGGTTCTTTGCACATTACATTCCTTCAGCCTTAATGATGCAGAAGGAGGCCGAGTTCCTAACTTTTCAATAAGGGAATCTGTCGGTGAATGACTACATTGATTAATTCTGGACTTAGCCAAGTATTCCACTTATCTAAATAATTACCCTGATGATAGGTGGATGGCTCAGAAGTTGTTCGAGGGAGCCCATCTAGAGATTAAGGAGTGGCTATTTGTGGTGGAGTTTGCATCCTTTGAGGACTTGTGTGTGAAGATTCATGCCCTATATAGATGGATGAAGGAGGCTGAGGAGCATAGAAGGAATTCCATGATTCGGGCTTTTTCTCACCTAGGACCTACAGGAGGAATCAGTAAAGGAAGTGGTTCAGGTAGTGGTAGCAGCGATGGTAGTACAGGTTCTAGTGGAGAAAGAGGTTGCCATAATAGAGGCTGACATGGTAGAGGTAGAGGCAGATTTGGCAGAGATCAGTCCAATAGAGGTTGGTTTGGCAAATGACCTTTTTATTAAGGAGGCTTTGACCGAGGGAGTTCCAGTCAGAGCGAGCATGCAGGAAGAGATTTAGCTCCATCTCAGCATGGGTCAAGTAGTACATCAAATTCATGTACCAAATGCGGGTTTAGCCATGGTGATCATCCGTGTTTGGTTTGTTTTAATTGTGGAAGACCTAGACATATTGCATGAGCCAAGGTGTGATGATGCAATGATGAGGACCACGATGCCCAGATGAGTTTTCGCTATTACCCTACAAGAAGCAGATGCGGTGCCTAATCTGATTAGAGGTAAACTTAAACTTAATGGTTACTCTATTCATGCTTTGTTTGACTCAGGTGCATCGCATTCCTTCATTTCTTTAGATTGTGCTTGGAGATTGGGTATTATGGCAATGGGGTTGCCTTTTGAGTTGTCGGTATCCACACCCACGTGAGTTTCATTAAGAATTGATCAAGTTTGTTTGAATTGTGTGGTTCATTTTGAACACCGAAGTACTACCCTGGATCTAATCTGTTTGTCGTTGCAAGAGATTGATGTGATAATTGGGATGGATTGGTTAGAGGCAAATAATGCCATTCTCGACTGTACTCGGAAGACTATGTCTTTACCTATAAATATCCCTAGTGTTGAAGGGGATGAGAATGTTTGTTTGTCCTTTGCTTAAGCTGACAGGTATTTGAGGAAAGGATGTCAAGGATTTCTGGTTTTCTTCTCTATGAACGTGGATATGGAGGGTGGTGTCGAAAGATATCCGGTTGTGAATGAATTTCTTGATGTGTTTCCAGAGGAGATCACCGGTTTGCCACCACCACGAGAACTGGAGTTTTCCATCGATTTGGTACCTGGGACAAGTCCTATTTTGAAGGCTCCATATCGAATGGCACCGTCTGAGTTTAAAAGAGCTCAAGAAGCAGATTGAGGAATTGTTAAAAAGGGGTTTTATTAGACCTAGTGTCTCACCTTGGGGAGCTCCAGTGTTGTTTGTCAAGAAGAAGGATGGTAGCCTTAGATTGTGCATTGATTATAGGCAACTGAACCGAGTGACGATCAAGAATAAATATCCTTTGCCCAGGATTGAGGACTTGATTGATCAGTTGGTAAGTGCCTCTGTATTCTCTAAAATCGATTTGAGGTTGGGATACCATCAATTATAAGTGCATGCTGAAGATGTGCCTAAAACGACATTTCAAACTCGATATGGTCATTATGAATTTCTCATGATGCCATTCAGGTTAACCAATGCCCGGCAATCTTCATGGATTATATGAACAAGGTGTTTTGGCCGTCTTTGGATAAATTTGTGGTGGTTTTTATTGATGATATTCTGATCTACTCTAAGAGTGAGGAAGAGCATGCGCTCCATCTTTGGATTGTGTTACAAGTATTGCGGGATCACCAGTTGTATGCTAGGCTCAGTAAGTGTGAGTTTTGGCTATGGGAGGTGAAATTTTTGGTTCATGTGATTTCTACAGAAGGAGTGGCAGTAGAACCTAGTAAGATTGAAGCGGTGTTGAATTAGGAGAGACCACGATCGATGACTGAAATTCAGAGTTTTCTAGGATTGGCTGAATACTATCGAAGGTTCATTAAGGGATTCTCTCAGCTTGTTATGCCATTGACTAGACTCACCTGTAAGGATTGATCTTTCATTTGGGATGACAAGTGTGGGAGAGCATTGCAAAAGCTGAAGGTTTGTCTGACGTCCACCCCAATGCTCATTATCCCTAACCCATCAGAGCCATTCACTGTTTATACAAACGCCTCTAAAAAGGGTCTACGATGTGTTTTGATGCAGCAAGACAGAGTTGTGGCGTATGCTTCAAGGCAATTAAGGCCTCATGAGGAGAACTATCCTACTCACGACCTTGAGCTAGCAGCTGTAGTATTTGCTTTGAAATTATGGAGGCATTATTTCTATGGCACTCAGTTCAAGGTGTTCAGTGATCACAAGAATTTGAAGTATTTGTTTAATAAAAAAAACTGAACATGAGGCAAAGGCATTGGGTTGAGTTCCTAGTGGACTATGAGTATGCTTTGAAGTATTATCCTAGGAAAGTCAACGTTGTGGTGGATACGTTGAGTAGAAAGTCGATCCATATGGCCACAATGATGATGAGGGAATAGCAGTTACTGGAAAGCCTGAGAGAAATGAAGTTATCCATTAATGTCTATCTTGGAGTACTAGTAATGAGTTCCATCAGTGTATTAAGTGATTTATTGAGGAACATTTGCTATGCTCAGATGGAGGATGACTATCTTTTGGGCATTCGGGAACAAATTGAAATGGTGGAGACCCAGGACTTTGATATTCTGGAGGATGGTATCATTCGGTATCGTGGTCGAATTTGTGTACCAAATGTTGGGAGATTGCGAGAAATTATTTTGGAGGAAGCTCATAAGAGCAGGTATACTATTCACCCAGGTACCACCAAGATGTACCAAGATCTAAAACGTGGTTATTGGTGGCCAGGTATGAAAAAGGACATCGCAGAGTATGTAGCAAGATGTCTAATCTATTAGAAAGTAAAGATTGAGCACTAATTGTCTGCTGGTATGTTGCAACCTTTGGAGATCCCGAAGTGGAAACGGGATAGCGTTTCCATGAATTTTGTGATGGGATTATCGAGGACCTCTTCAGGACACAATGGAATATGAGTCATTGTAGATAGGTTGACGAAGTTGGCCCATTTTCTTCCAATTCGAGAGACTATTTCAATAGAGAAGTTAGCTCAGTTGTATGTGAATAAGGTTGAGAGGCTGCATGGAGTCTCGATGAATATTGTGTCGGACAGAGATCCTAGGTTTACATCCAGATTTTGGAAATCTCTTCAGAAGGCCATGGGTATGAAGTTGAGTTTCAGTACTGCTTATCACCCTCAATCTGATGGGCAGACTAAAAGGACTGTTCAAACTCTGGAGGACATGCTACGGACGTGTGTTCTAGAGAACAGAGGCAATTGGGATAAGTTTTTGTCGTTGGTTGAATTTGCCTACAACAACAGTTTCCACTCGAGCTTGCAAATGGCTCCGCATGAAGCGTTCGTAAAAAGTGCAGGTCGCCATTGTGTTGGGTCAAACTTGGTGAAAGGAGTCTTTTGGGCCCGGATAAATCTCTCGGTAAATAAAGAGTATTCGTCAGAAGCTTTTTACAGCTCAGAGTTGGCAGAAGAGTTATGCGGACAGGAGGAAGAGACCATTGGAGATTGATGCTGGAGATCATGTGTTTTTGAAGGTCACTCTTATCACTAGTGTTGGAAGATCGATTCAAGCTAAGAAATTCACTCCGCGATATATGGGTCCATACCAAATTTTGGAGCAAATTGGGCCAGTGGCGTATCGAGTGGTACTACCGCCTAATCTTGCTGGATTGCACGATGTTTTCCATGTATCTCAACTTAAGAAGTATCATCCGGATCCATCTCATGTAATTGATGATGAGGCAATTCAAGTACGAGAGGATCTGACTTTTGAGACTGAAGAATCCATGTGAAGGAAGTATCCAGAAATGTTTGCGTGAGGTAAGGGTTGAAATTTCGAGGACAAAATTTTTATAAGGAGGGGAGAGTGTAACACCCCTCATGACTTTGTTTTGGCATGGTGGGTAGGACCGGAGGAAATCAGGACGGAGGAAGGTTCAAGTGGAGTTTGAAAGAGCTCCATGCTGCAGCGAGAAGCAGAGCCGCCGCAGCGAGAGGCAATTCCAGTGGCGTGTTTATGTCTAAATGAGGTAGCGTCGCGGCGAGTTGCCCTGGAGCTGCGGTGAGATTTGGAATTTTTGTTGAAATCCGAATCATTTCGGACGATCAGAAAGAAAGAAACGGAGAAGAACCGAGGGAGCTTTGCTAGGGTTCAAGTTTTCCGGTACCTAGGAGTGATTTTCGAACCTTGGAAGCTTGGATTCAAGTTGGTAAGTGTTCTCTACTCCTCACTCTCTTTTTTTTTCGGTTGAAATTTAGGGTTTTTCGGTTATATGTCGGGATTTCCGGTTTGAGACGAAATCCACCAATTGAAATGGATGAAATGGGGTTAATGAAGTATGTTGTGGTGTTCTTGTTGCTTGGATGTGAGTTTTGAAGGGTTTATGCATGATTTGAGCTTAACCCTAGGTTGTTTTCGGTTAGAGCTCTTGGGAATCCGAAGTGTATGAGATTGTTTGGTGTTGGTATGGTTCCTAGGAGCTTAATAATGCATGAAAGGGGTGTTAGAACCTTGGGTTAGGCTAAATTGGTTGAATTGTGATGTTTGGTTTAATGGTATATTGTGTTAATGGAAGAATTATGTTATTATGAAAGTTGTTTGGTTAACATATAGGGGGTTCAAGCGTGTTGGGCAATTCGAGAAGTTCGTGAAATTCATGTGTGTGATATTGATAACCTAAGGTAACCGGATGTATGTTTGTATTGTATTGTTTGTATGGTATGACAGTACATATATTTGTGTATATATGCATGTTCCTTTTCATACCACGATATTGATTGTGTATGTGTATGATTTTTCTACATATCGTGGTATGCACGGCTAGTTGAGAGGTGATGATAGTATATATAGTGTATGTATGATGTGTAGCATCCCCATACCATTGCATGCTAGCATATCCATATGATGTTTGTGATGACAATGATATGTGTGTGTGTGTGTGTGTGTAGAGGCATGTTGGCATGACATTGACATCATCACCATATGATTGCATAGTGAGAGATTGATGATGAGGTGATGATGATATGATGTGATATGAGATGATGATATGATAAAGATCCATGTCGCTAAATCCTCTCCATGGGAGAGCCAAGCGGCAGAGGACAATATGATATGATGAAATATTCCTGTCACTAAATCCTCTTCTTAGGAGAGCCAAGTAGCAGTGGATTTGGGGATACACCTTCCCTAAATCACCATTAATTCGTGATGGTCCAGGGAAAGGAGAGCCACGGTTCGAGCTCTAGTTTAACCATTGGCCAGGTTGCATTAGGGTAAGGTGAGCTTGGTGATATCCCAGAATCAATCTTCACCGACTGTTGGAAGGGAATCATCTATTGAAATATCTTGTGATAACGACAACTCGTGGTTCTAGCTGTGTATGAGAGAGAACATGCATACCATTCATTAGCATTGCATTTTACGACTGTGTGGGTCAATAGATATATATATATATTGTATGTGATTGTTCCTGGTTATTGAGACATTGTTTCACACCCCTCTCCCATAACTAATCTTTCAGGTGAAGGTTCTAGCACTAGTCCTGAGAAGCAAAGGGAGTAGCAGCGAACATGTATTTTGGATATGTATCTTATGCCATGTAGGATAGAAGGTTGGTATTGAATGGATGTCACTATATGGATATGGATTGTATGGACATTGTATTATGGTGTTTCATGGTTTTGGATCCTGAGAAGTCAGCATGTTGTTGTTCGCGAGCCCAAAGTGGATTTAGGTCTTGTTGGTGTGTTTTAGGGCCTGTAGTCCATTTTATCAAGTTGGGGTTCAAGAGGGTCAAATCTCAGAGGAGTGGTTTCTTTGAGGTAAAACCTCTTTGGACAAGTTAGTTTAGGGATTTTGGACCTATGTGAATGGTCTTTGAGTGATCATTTTCCTTTGGTGGCAATTGGAGGTTGTTAGTGGTGAGCTTTGGTCAATAAGTGGCCAAAACGGTGTCAGTAGTTTAGAATCTCCATACGGAGTTGGATTGAGGCGAAGTTGGTGTCTATGGATAGATTGGGACTAAATTGACTTGTAGGAGTTGGAATCAAGTCAATTGGATGTCGGAGCATAAAGTTATGCGCATCGGAAGTTCACCCCGGTGTTGAGTTTTTGCTGGTGTGGAAATCAGCATTAGGCGCCATGGCTCCAGTGTCTAGGACGTGGTGCCAGTGGAGACAGAAGCATATGCAAAGCAGGGGAGGTCGGAGCCACGGCAGTACTGTAGCAGTTGTGGCCCCAGCCCAGTCATTTCCACTATTTTGAAGTTTCAGGAAGTTGTTTTGAGATGTCGGGGTTGTGTTTGGTTGAATTTTGAAGTTTTTTGCCAAGTTTGAAGGTATCAGGAGGTAAGGTGTTACAATCATCATCTCCTAATCCATCATATCTTACAATGCTCATGTCGTGATCATGTTCATGCTATGTCAACATGTGTTTGTCGCTATGGCATCATTATCATACTCATCAATGTCATGCTAGCATGCTATAAAATCACACATAACATCATGTTCATCCTTATCATATACATTAGTATATCAAGAAATTAAACTCGTATCTCATCTAGTACAAATACACACCAACTAGTTACTTTAATTGCCATACGCATACATAACAATATCATGGTATAAAGAGGAACATACATATGCCAATCACATAATTAACATACAAACATGACAACCAGTTACTTCAAATTGCCAACACCACAAACACGAGTTCTCACATGCCTTCAAACCACCAACAATGAATTGGACTCCTCTGATCAATCAAACAATCACTACAAATGTCATAATACCTTCATAACACATTGTATAACTTAACCAAAATCCATAATTCAACCATTCAAACTTTATCCAAGGTTCCAAGCACACAAACACATACCAATGAGCTCTAAATGACCATCCCAATCACAATCATTCACGTACAATTTGGACTTTATACATCCTTAACCATAATCAACCTAGGGTTTCCCTCAAATCATGTATAATCCCTCTAAAACTCAAACCCAAACTTCAATAACACAAAACCATACTTCAGTAATCTATTTACACACATTTCAATTGGTGGAAATTGGCCTAAATCAGAAACCTAAGCATATATATATGAATTTATCCCTGAAAAATCGAAGAGAAAAAAGAGGAGGGAGAGCAAGAATCACTTACCAACCAATATTGAAGCCTCCAAGGTCCAAAATCAATCAAACAGTACCCAATTTCCTTTGTCGTAGGCCTGACTCACACTGAACAAGTTATGGTTAAGACCAATTACAAACAGCACCTCTTCAATGGATGTTTCTGAATTTTTTTCATAGAAATTTCCAAATTTGCCAAACGCTCCTTCAATCCTTGCTTGTTCTTGCTCCTTTCTTGAAGAACTTCTTGCTTCACTTTTTGCCATAGAATTTTCCAAATTTTCTTACTAGCATTGCAAGAGTTTGTTCATCCAGCTCTTCCTCATCATCAGAGTTTTTTTCCTTTTCTTTTGCAGCTTTCAATGCCAAACTCTTTTTCTTCTTTTCTTGGCCTGCATCTTTGAGAACTTTCATCTTGCTCTCATATTCTTCAAGGCTACCGAAAAGAGCTATGACAGAAGCCATTGATTCCCCTCTGGCTTCTTTTATGGCTGTCTCCTTTGATTGCCATTCAATGGGTATGCTCTGAGAATTTTCCCGACCTTTTTAGGCTGAGTGTATTCTTTCCCAAAACTCTTCAGTTAGTTCATAATGCGAGTGAACACCACTTTTGTAGATTTTTGATACTCATCAATGCAAGAGTTTAACTTGTTCTCTCACACTCCAGTGGTTTCTTCATGTGCAATCTCTAGAGTATCCCACATTTCTTTGGCTATGGAACAATGTGAGACTCTATAGAATTCGTCTTGGTTTAGAGCACTAACCAAACAGTGTTTTGCTTTGAAGTTAAGCAAAACTCTCTTATCTTCATCATTCCACTCCTCCTTAGGCTTCTCTTTATAGGTGTCATCATCTTGTAGTCTATGAACTGAAAATATATTTGCATCCTTATCTTCCAATATCCACAGTGCTCTCCACTGAAGCCTGGAGGTCTGTTAGTGTTTTTCCTTTAAAGTAATATGCTTTCTCCAAAGCCAGCCATTTGTTTGCCCAGATGAGAGTTTGGGCTCTGATACCACTTGTTAGAGTAATTGGCTTCCCAAGAAGGGGGTGAATCAGGAAGTTCAAAATTTTTCTACAAAAACATTAGTTTACAGTGAAAGCAAAGGTTTGCAGAAAAACAGAGTGCAGTGAAAATGAAAGTAATTGCAAGGTGAGGGAAGAAAGGATCCTAAAATTTATCCTAGTTTGGTATGATCTATTTGACTTATGTCCAATCCCTAAACCACAACTTGAGATTTTCACTATCTGCAAGAATTCAACGGGCACCTTACAATGCCTCAGTACAGACTCGTGTTCTATTTTTAGAACACTTAAAATCTATAATTAACACTCATTTCTCAATTCCCTTTGTGACTTCCCTCAAAGAATCTTTCTTCCAAATGAAGAAAAAATTTTATACAGAAAGAATACTCTCTAGAATGGAGTAGATATGAAAGTTGAAGTATAATAAAAGGGGTGAAAAAGCTTTGCCTAATAAATTTAGCAGAGTTTTAGTAATACTACTAAAAATTCATTACCTACAATTTCAAATGAAGTTCTATTTATAAATTTGTGGCTTAACTAGTCGTTAGACACAAGATCTAGCTGTTAAATACTTTGCATTTAATGCATCTGACATACTAAAATTCAAATTTTGTGATGCAACAGACGAATTTCACAGAGACAGAAGGTTAAGGATTTTAACGTTGAATTCAACATTCATCTGCTGAAATGTGACATTCGAATTTTGAGTTTGTTAAAGATATCCCATGTTAGAATATACAAACTTTCATATCCAAAGTGTATCTATTGAGTTTGAACAATTGTCTCATGTTTTTATAAGTACACTTGAAATTCGAATTTCAGAAGTTAAATTTCGTATGTCAGAGACTTGTTCAATATGGCACAAAAGTTTTTTGTTGGATTTCTTCACATATACAACATGGCACAACTTGAAATTCAAATTTCAAAAGCTGAAACTCGTATGTGAGAAAAGCTTTCAATGTACATAGTGAAAAATCCTAATAACTAAATCTTCACACATTCTTCATTAGATTTCTTATAGATACATTATAACTCCTACCCAAAACTTATAGACACATAGTGAGAAATCACAAGACACCCAAAAAACTCCTACCCAAAACTTATAGACACATTATAACATTTCATTGAAGCATCTAAATTCATATTAATCGGTGGAAGCTTCAGACATTTCAAATCTTTAACCATACCCATGAACTACTACTTTAAAGCTTGACAAAAGAGGGAAATCATGTTACCTTGAAGCTTGGACCTCAAAGAGACCATGTGATTGCCAGACTTCGGAACCCTAGCAGAGCCACCCCAAAAACGTCCAAATTTGCTGCTCAGACAAGCCAGAATCTTTTTTTTTTTCTCCGCGACCTGAATTTGTGATTTCCCATTGATGAAATTGTGATTGGTAAATCACAATACCAACTTCCCAAATTGTTATACAATACCTTTTCCCCATTTCTTGGTACCATATCATGATTTCACTCTAGTATACGAGCTTCTACTTCTAAACCCCATATCTTGAGCTATAGACCTTGAAAAATTGCAAATATGGACTCCATGGAAAGCTTGAGATTTCTACATTTCAATGAAATATCTCTCACTTCAAACTAATGTCATTTGGTCTCTAAAATTTATCAATATCCAAAATTGCTCAATTAAGCTTAGTGAATTAATTAAGTTTCCAAAAGAACTCTTAATAAGGTGGGATGTTGCAGATTCCAAACATGAGGTGATTCATCATGGGATATACTATGGCATTCTTTTTTTCTCTTGGAGCACTTGTCAATGATTGTGGGAAAGTATAATCTTGTATCATGGGCATGTCATGGCTTATAGAGGCGGCATATTTGACTCTATTCAAAAGCAATGCCATTTTGCCACTCGTCACACCATTGGAATGACATTTAAATAGTTGAAGGAAGAAGGAAGAAGGAACACTCAAATAAAAGCACACTTTGAGGATGAATTTAAGAAAAAATAAGTTAGGGACTAAATCAAGGTATAAAGGAGACTTTAAGCGACTACTATTTAATCCACATAAGCATCCATTGTTTGCCACATCAGCAACTTCATCTACCATGTTAGAAACATCTTACATCTTACCACATGACACTCATAGGAACCAATTTGCAAACAATATCATCTTACCATATGACACTTATAGGAACTAATCAGCAAATGATATGATAATAGATGAACTAATTTCAAAATCGATGCAATTTTGTTGTTGTGAACAAGGAATTTTGACTTTAGGATCTTTAGTCTCTTATTCCAATTTCGAAATGTTTTAGCTTAGTTATTTTTCTTTAAAAAGGAATCTATTTCATGTCAATTAAGAAAAAGCAATAGCCTGCTTGGTATTTTATGTAATGAAAATATTATTTCTTGTATTTTTTAGGATTATTTATCTTTATCATAGAATTTTAAATGAAATTATTTCATTAAAATATTTAGAATATCTTTTAGATTTAATTTAAGATTTAGGATTTATATTTTATCTTTTATTTATTTCCTATTTTATAATTTCTTTTCTTTTAAGTTTAAGTCAGAATATTTTGGTTTTTAAGAAATTTTCAAATAAATGAGATTTTTACAATCTCCTTAGATTGAATCTTTAGGTTAAATAATTTTCTATTTTATTAGATTATGTCAATCTTCTAGAATCAAATTTATGTAAGACATGATTGAGTAAAATTTTGTTGTTTCAATTATTTCCCTCTCTTAAGTTCTTCTAGTTTCTCTCTCCTTCTACTTCTCTTCCTTTAAGTCTACCCAATTTGTTTCTTGGAGGATATGCCTCATGAAGTTGTTGGGTAAGCAATTAGGTGTAGAAATAACTTCTAACTTCTCTATATGTAGAGGAAGAGTGTAAACTTTGGATAGAGGAAGAAAGACATACATGTCTATCCCTACAGATAATTCCTTAGAACATGAAAAAGACCTTGATGTTGTGATTGTAGAAGAAGACGATACACTCATCAAAGATCTTGATGTTTTGATTCTAAGAGTGAAGTTCCTTCAAAGAAAGATAATAATTATGCTTTTACAGTGATGCCTTCCATACCTCTGGAAGGGAAAAGTTTAAAGAAAGAATAATTTCTAAAATAATCTCCACCAATAAAAGTTGCTGATTGTGGTTCTCAATTTTATCCTGTTGTGCAACCAGCTCATTCATGTTTTATATTGCCTATTATGAAGAAATAGAATGTTCTCTCACTTGATGGTTCTTTCTATCATTGTTTTGTTCATTAGGAGGGATTTCCTAAACTAAATATTACTTGGGTCTATAAAGAAAATGTCCTTCACCTAGATTCTATCATTTGCTTTATTGGGTCTATATAGAGTTTTAACTCTCCAGAGAGAGTTCTTTTAAGTAAAGAAGAATGATGAAGAATGAATAATAAAAATAATTAGAATATTTAGAATATATTTTATATTCAAAATTTAATTTATGAAGGATATATATATTTTATTGGTTCAAGTTAAAATATTCTAGCATGTTGTTTTTTTTAATGTTAATATTAAGTCCTTAGATTAAGTAATTAGAAATAAATAACTATCATTATAATTCAAATTTAAGATAAGATTGAGTGAAATCAAACTGTTTCAATTATTTATCTTCTTTAAGCCATTAGTTCTCTCTTCTTCTACTTCTCTTTTATCTTATTAGGATCTATATTATTTTTTATTTATTTCTTATTTTATGATTTTTTTTCTTCAAGTTTATAATTATTTATTTCTTATTCTCTATGTAGATTTTACCTATTGAATGAATATTGAGTATTTTTTAGTGATATTTCTTCCACACCCCCCCTGATTTACTTTTTGGTGACAGTATAGGATTAGGGAGGGGAAGAGGTAGACAAAAAGGATGAAGAAACCTAGAACAGAAAATAAAGCCAATAGGAAATAAAGATCATATAAATTCTAATAATTACTAAAAGATATGATAAAACCTAATTAAATTAACTATAAAAGATAAGCCTAAATATAAAATAACTTTATTTACATATAAGTAATCATAATTATTTATTCTCTATAAGCCAGTTAACAATTTGTATATTTTTAAATTTATTAAATAGATTATATATTAAACTCAAATTTATTATAAATAATCATAATAAAGTTAATAAATGAAATTATTAATCAATTTTTATAGATTATATAGAGAAATCACTAAACTTATATGCTTTTCTTATGTTATTCTCCAATTAAAATTTAACATGTAGATATTTTAAATTTTTTTAAATTCAAAAAGCTAATACCTTTAATATATAATTAATGACTAAATTTACAATGTATTAAAAAATAATCCACATGTTAACTTTTAATTAGAAAATAACACAAAAAATATATAAAGAAAATCATATAAGTATATTCCATAGAAAAAACAAGCCATGTTCCTGAAGATATTCCGGAAGTAATAAGAGCTCCACTTGAATAAAGGGTTTTAGGGTTTGGTGATAGCATAAAATACTAAGATAATAAGATAGCATAAAATTGGACTCTTAAAAACTATTAATATTTAAAAATTTCTATGTGGTTAAGTTATTTAAAAATTACTATAGTGGATAACCAGGTTAAAGGTGCAATTTTTTTTATAAATTTAATAATTAATAATCAGGATTTTATAAATTTTATTAGGATATTTAGTTTATCTTTTACATTTAGTTAGGTTTTATTATAGGGTTTCGGCAAAGTTTTCTAACTTTCTTTCTGGTGACAATATAGGAGGATTAGGGTCACCATAGGAGGATTAGGAAGAGGGAAAGGTAAGACAGGAAGGATAAAGAAATAGAAGAATTTGGGAAAGTCAGGAAGAAGAAGATGATAGAAAGAAAGGAGATATAGAAGATATACAGAGAGAGCTATGATGAAAAGAAATCTAAACTTGAAGTGAAAATAAAGTTAACTTAAACTTAAACAAAAATAGGAAATATAAAAGATAACCTAAATTGAGCATAAAATTGGACTCATAAATTGAGCATAAAAGATAACTTAAAGAATACTAATAGGTTTGGTGATGTTATAGCATAAAATGGACTCTTAAATTATTAATAGTTAAAAATTACTATATTAATTATATAAATTCAGATTATCTTTTATATTTAATTAGGTTTTATCTTTTTTTTTCTCCTTTCTTTCTATCTATCATCTCCCTAATCCAAATGAATGCTCAAGGCGATTAAACAAACACTCAATGGGCTCTGTGGGTGTGAACGGATGATGGGGAAGTGAGGGTTTTGGCTCCAACATCATTAGGTCTCTGGTGAAATTTTCTAACTTTCCAATGAGAGTATAAGAGGATTAAGGAGATGATAGACAAGAAGAAATAGAAAAATTCATGAAGAGATATCACTAGAAAACATTAATATTCATTCCATAGGAAAAAAAATCTAAAAGTGAAGTTAACTTAAATTTAAAAAAAAAATCATATCGTAAAATAAAAATAAATAAAAATAATATAATTTCTAAAAGATATGGAAATAGGAAATAAATAAAATAAAATAAAGATATGATAATAGGATAGTAAAATATTTTTTTAAGTTGAGAAGGGATTTTCATTTTAGGATTATGTTTATAAGATTTTATACCTATACCTAGTAAGGTTTGGTGTGGTATGTATTGTATAAGATATATGTTATAATAAGATAGCATAAAATTTGAATCTTAAAAATTATTAATATTTAAAATTTATCATATTTTTAAGTTATTTAAAAAAACTAGGCAAGCCCTAATATTAATTTTTATTCATTTTTAAATTAATAATTAATAACTAACACTTGACAACATAAATAATTACAGATTATACAATTGACAATTATAATTTATTTCATTTATTAATAATATATTAATGAAGATTATTGCTCATTTGATGACAATTTCCTCTCTAAAAATAATTTTTTTATTTTTAATTCAAAATCTGGATCATTTAAAAGTATTACAAATTAGAAAATTTTTTTTGCCACTATTTAAAGATTCACCAAAAGGAACACATATATGTATGATGAGCTAAGCCTCCATATATCATCCAAAATTTCAATTCCCTCATATATATTCCCCAAGCAATTGTGTTTTATTATATTTCATAATTTAGATAGTGAAGGAAAGAAAATACCAAGAATCAAGTAAAGAAAGTAAAAGGATAGGTACCCGAAGATATTATATTTCATAATTTAGATAGTGAAGGAAAGAAAATACTAAGAATCAAGTAAAGAAAGTAAAAGGATAGGTACCTGAAGCATCATTCGCAAATTGCCAGAGTCCATGCACAAACAAGCCTAAAAAGAAACTATAACTTAGAGTAAAATCGCCATCTCATATCAAAATCTACAAACATATCTTTAATAGTATCTTCATATCAAGGAAAAATGGAAAATTAATCCATGCATACAATTCACCTAAAATACTTATTATGCTTAACAAAAACTTATATCTAGAAAATGACCTTACAAATTTGGTTCATCCCTAAAACTATAAAATTACAATGAAGAATTGAGTTTAAGAAGTTGATATTGGAGAGAATTAAAAATACACAATGCATAAACTGAGATTGATAAAATAAACAGATGAGAAATTCTATTTCAAAATAAACATTTTGAAAAAGTATTTTAGACTTTTTTAAATTGCTCAATCAATGACTCAACACTCCTAAATTGAGTAATTTAAGATTTGATTTGAATTCCTATCAATTGTTAGTTCCAATCCCTCAATAAAAAAAAAATTAATTACAACATTGTAAGAGATAATATTGAAAACTCTAATTAATTACAATACAATAATAGTTCGTAAACATCCCAACAATCAAGCAAATAAGTACAATGGTTTGACAAGAATGAAATAATGTGAATAGTCTCTCACATAGAATTGGTGCTTAACTCTCAACTCTCAAGTGTTTAAGGGTAATGTATCACTCAAATTCTACCTATCAAACCCCACTACCATAAGCTTGCGTTCTAAATCTCCACCACCTATATCAAATGCAATGCATAAATGAAAAGGACTAAACAAACAAGCATATATGACAAAAAGCTTATCTTCTAGGTTGTAATGAACAAGGGACAAAACAAACAATAAGGAAAATGCAATGTAAGAACAAATAGAAGTACCTCAAAAATTGGAAAAGCATTAAACAAGCATACATGACCCAAAAAAAATGCATACACTTGGACTTTTATTTCCTTTCCAACTTCTTTTTTTTCCTTTCACATTTTAAACATCAATTCTATTTTTTCTTGCTCCTTTCTTTTCATTTCCCATCTTTTCATTTCTTCTTGCCCAAGATAATGCACCAAAAAAAAATGCTTATGCAAATAAAGTGCTCTCCTATTCTTGAGGTGAAAAATTTGGAAATTTATTACATGGTCTTGACCCACAAAAGGTTCAATATGAAAAAAATGGGACACAAGACTAAACACCAAATATTTGAGTTGTGCCCACTAATAATTTCATATAAACTCTTGAAGTAAATGGTTGAAATAGACCTAAATCTGGTCAATAAAAACTTGAGTCAGGTTGAAGTCCAAAGTGGCAACAAGAATATATATTGCATTACTTAGTTTACAATAATAAAGCAAGACTGAAATGAGTTATCATAACTTCCATCAATGTGTTGAGATGGGTAGTATAAAGATCCTTTTAGTCAGATATTGATCATCTAAGGATCTCCTCTATAATTTCCCACCTAAAACTGGAAAAGGGACAAATTATGGATGCAATAGCAACTCACCTTCAATGAAGAGAAAGAGAAGTGAGAACAAGGAAGAACAATCAGTTTGCATGAAGATTATTGCACCTGCAACAGTCAATTTACTTGCTTGCGTAGCATCCTCATCATTACTTTCAGAGCAGATGAAGAAGTTATAACAAAATAATATTTCCATCATATCCTAGGATTGAAACTCTAAATGGACTCAATGACATATAAACATGTTCAAAATAGGCACGCACATCCATTAGAGTCAGTCTCCAACATACTAGGATTTTTTTTTTGTTTTGGAATTAAGAAAAGGTTATCACTATTACACGTTATGAAACATTCAGATCTGTAGGCCATTCCTATCCACTTCAAAAAGTAACGGACACCTTAAAGGACTATACAAAACACAATGCTCACTCTCCTCATGCATGCTTTTAGAAATCCATTCCACACACCGGTTATACTCCACAGACTAGGAGTTTAAATGACAAACTTTGCATCAGCCCAGCATTAAGGACAAACACGATGATGGACAGATCAGGACAAAGAGCCAAATGATTAAATAATAATGGAAATGCATTAAATGAGGTTGGTAACTTCCAGGAAAAACATACCCACATAGGTGTCAAATATGATCATCAAAGAAATGCAAGAAGGAAGGCTTTGAAGGTTTTGATCAAAGTTGCCAATATCTCAACTACCTAGGACAATATACAAATTACATTAAAAGGATGGCCAGGAAACATGCAATAAGGAAAAGTATAAATGACATCAAAAGAATAACTTGGTCAAAAAGTTCTTCCTCTTGTGCATTTTCTTCTTTAATTGCTCAGGATAAAAATCTTCTGTCGTAGCCCTCTATGCTCTCTCAGTTTTTCAACTTGAACTTGCACTAGTCACCTATTTTATCTCATCCACAATGGATTTGACCTGGCTTTCATTCAAAAGCATCCCAGAAGTCTACAGAAACATCAGATCAGAACATATCCCAAATGGATTTATACTAAATGAGAGATAAGGGGAGGGGGGATGAATGCAAGAAAAAGATAAATTATTATTACATAAATGTCAAAGAACAATAACTTTACCACTCGTACAATAGACATAAGTAGTACATTCAAAATATTGCTAGGTGAAAATGTTATTATTACTGCTATTTTTGTAAACTGCATTTTGTTTTGCAACATAGCTAAAATGTTATTACGTAGATTAGTATCTAAAATTACAAAAGTAGCTAAAATGTTAAAAAGATAATATCCAACTCAGAGAACATAATAATTACAACTAAAAAGGAGTTGGAGGATCCTTTTAGGTTGTCCATATTTAGCATCATTAGAAAACATCCCTGAAAGTGGCAGCTTTTTAAAAACACAGGAGAAAAATCATCACAAATTTATAGCTTTAGCTATTAAAGAGCACTAAAACCAAATGGCACAATACCTAATATGGCCAAAATAAAAATGTCAAATATCAAGACACATAAGAAAATTATTCAAATTCAAAAAAGAGCTTTCATTGCACAAGAAAAAATATCTCATGGTAACAAATTCCGTACAAATAGTTAAATACCTGAAACAGATTCTTTTCTAACCTCCTCATGGAAGTAAAATTTTAGGAGTGGAACTAAAGTTCTTGCAACCTACATGCACATAAATCATCACTAAGAAAAAAGTTCAATAAGCCTTCAGCAAACCTTAATGTAAGAAGGGGCCCACAAAATCTAACTTGATCAATCCAAGGAAATAATCCTTCCTTCAGCTTAGCAGCATAGCAACAAAGCATGTTACAAGCTTTACCTTTCTCCTCCAGGACACTAGTCTTGGTTCCAATTCTTTCGTCCCCAAGAGTCATGGTCTCCAAATTGAAATACATAAAATATGAAGAGTTTATTTGATAATATAGTACTAATTAATAATGTCATTTTTAATTTGAGATTAATATTGCAAGAGATAATATTGAAAGCAACATTGACTCCATCAAGTAATTAGATATAAATTAAAAGATCATAAAAATTCTTACTATTATGTTGATACTTTTATACAGTTTGTGTTCCTATTGGATTAAATTCTAAAACAACCAAAGCCGTTGCATTGGTTTCATCTAGATTTTGTATATTAAGAAGAGGATCATGTGGCCACAAAGTTAGAGATTACAAAACAATTGTTAAATGCATGAAGTTTACCTTTAACACCCCTTAATGTTAGTTCCCTGAGTCGTTACTGAGGATCAAATAAACATTGATCTGCATATATCCTTGACAGGAAAAAGGAAGACAGAACTCATTGTTATCATTTTCTTGGCAAAATAATATATTAGAGTTTCATGATTATAAGATTTATATACACAGAAAAAAGAATTATTGCTAATGCAGACCTAGAAGGAAATTGTGAAAAGCAAAATAGGACAGTGCAATGAAGGGAAAGTGAAAACAAATGGAAAAACTAAATTTCAATAACAAATTTTCCTTGGCATTCCTAATTGTATCAAGATTAGGAACTAATCTTAATTCCTAAACTGTTTGAAATAAACTAAGCCTATTTGGGATTGCATCAGGCTTTATATAATCAAATTTACACAATTACCATTAAGCAATTATAGTATAGTGTTTGGTGACGATCTGATTACTTAGATATTTGCTTGAAGATTATTTCTTTTGAAAGAACAACCAACCCTGTGTAGAGAGAAGGCACTAGAGGAACAAAACCATAAAGAAAGTATAATTAACCTACAAAGACCAGAGGAAAGTAGCCAGAGGAGAGCAACAAGAAAATATAAAAGAAAGAGCTGAATGACAACAACGGCTTGGACTCATGGGCACCATGCACTCTTGGGCAAAAGCTCAAGTCTCAAGACATAAAGCTCAAAACTCAAGACTCAAGACAACAATGAGAAATGTGGATGCCACAGAGTATAAGGACAATACGAGTTCTTAAACATCCCAACAATCAAAGGTAATCTCCCTTGCATCAAGCAAACAAGTACTATGGCAAATCATTTGACAAGAACGAAATAATGTGAATAGTCCCTCACATAGGATTAGTGTTTAACTCTCAACTCTCAAGTGTCTAAGGTAATGTATCACTCAAATTCCACCTATCAAACCCCACTACCATAAGCTTGTCTATCTTCTAAGTCTCCACCACTTGCGTCAAATGCAATGCACAAATCAAAAGGACTTTATTCTAGGTGGTAATGAACAAGGGACAAACAAACAATAAGGAAAATGCAATGGAAGAACAAAAAGAAGCACCTCAAAAATTGGAAAAACATTAAACAAGCATACATGACAAAACAAAAATGCATACACTTGGGCTTTTATTTCCTTTCCAACTCTCTCTCTGTTTTTTTTAACATCTTTTCTTTTTTCTTTCTTTTTCCTGCTCTTTTCTTCTTTTTCTTTCTTTTTCTTGCTCTTTTCTATTGTTTCTTTCTTTTTCTTGCTCTTTTCTTTCCTTGTGGTTGAGTGCGTTTTACGCTCCATCTCAACCCCTTTTATTCAATTTTTTAACATTTTTTCTTTTTCCATTTTTTTCATTTTTCTTGCCCAAAGGTAATGCACCAAAAACAAATGCTTATGCAAGTAAAATGCTCTCCAATTCTTGAGGTGAAAAAGGTGGGAATTTATTACTTGGCCTTGGCTCACAAAAGGTTCAATATGAAAAATAAAAGGAGAAAAGGCTCAAGAGGCTAAACAATGGATTAAATACATCAAGGTTGACTATATGGCTAAGTAGCTAACAAACAAAAGAATGCCTCAATCATTTTTGTGCATGCAAATGTAATTGTGGTCTCAACAAAGAATCAAGACAAGTTCTAGAGTGAAGGTAAAGATAGGTGAATACACACAAGAAAGTAGCAATATAGGCCCAAATCCTCACAAGCTAATAACTATCACAATTAATTCATTAAAGTCAAAATCATTGCCACATAACTCGAATTCTAAACACAAGGTCAATTCCTCATCATGCCAAAATGCATCCAAACTAAGATTGCCTCAACTTGTAACTTCACACAAAAGCAAGACACCAAAAATGAAAACCAACATTTTTATAAGAAAAAATGAGGCAGGAGGATAGGATATTGTCCTAAGAAACAAGTGAAACGAAAAGGAATGAAGAAAGAAAGAAAACTCCTTTCTGTTTTATTGAAGGTGTTTCTTTTTTATTTTTTTCATTATCTGTCTCCTATTTTGTGGCCACATCATTTCTTGAAATCTATTAATTGACTTCTATTATCAACAAAGCATTATGAATATTGTAATGCATGTTTTGGCATAATGAGATGCATCTCATGTCATGTGCAGAATTTTTAAGCAAATTGATCAATCATACATCTGTTTGTGGTGAGTTCCTTCAAAAATAAAAGCACAATAAAAAAAATCTTACATCTACTCCATCAACCATTTTATCAAATGGAGTAATGGACAAAACAAAAAAGAAATCATAGCAAATGAAACCATTGAAACTGGTTTACTTTATCCAAAAGAAGTTTGTATTCAGGAACATATACATACAGAATTGGGTTGATAAGGAGGATAGCTGCCAGACCAAATAACAAACAGGTATATTAATCTCTCTTACCCCTTGCTGGATCTATAGAGATGGAACATCTCAAATGATTGGACAGAAGAAAACACACTCTCACTAAATTGCTGATTAAACGCTGTGCTATATATATATACACATATATCTACACAACTTTGGAGAACACCTCTGTAGTTGGACCAGCTGCAATAACAAAACAAGTCCCCAATTCAACAACTATATGTCACAGCCAAAAACCAAATAGAAAGATTATTGATTGAGTGAGAGTGTGTCACAGCCAATAATCATTATTGGTTCTTCACGGCTCCAATCTTCCATTCACACGTGGACAAAAAACTTCACTAAAAATCCAATATAACACCAATATTTCCAGACTCTGCTGCAATTGAATACACAAAAGAATGTAACGCAAATGGAAATTCAGAATTCTCATTAAATTTCGTCTTGGTTATTACTTCTTCCGGTTAAACTCATACATTTATCTAAAGTATTGGGTCCATTTTTTCACGAATCGCACTTCATCATCATTCATTCACAAAACCTTTAGAAATAAAACCGTTTCAGGCACTCTGTTCATGATTACTACACATTCTTTGGTTGACAATAAACAGGAATGAAAAAGAAAAAGAAAAGCAACTATTCATGATACAGAAGCCATGTATATATTATTCTACTAATTTCAGTTCTTCTGATTACGTTGTTCAGTCTGATTAACTTGTTAATTTACTCCTACATCTAGACTTAACTAATTCAGAAATTCAAAAACGAGGGTGGATCTTAATCTGTCATTGAAAACACTTTCGCGATCAAAGCAGATCACTAATTCAATTATTAAGATGACTAAAGAGCAACAGAAAATGCACCTAGATAGTCACCAACAAGAAAAGCGGTGGCAGCGGACCACAATCCGAGATTCGAACGAAGGTCCCATCCAGTAGGCCCACCGAAGGAGTGGTTAGCCGCACAGACTCATCAGAAAAAGATCGAAGTGATTATTATAACAGCGATAGCCTTCCCAGCCCATCCTGATCTCACTCCTTCCATTTTTCCTTCGGAAACAAACAGAGAAAAAAGAGGACATTAATGAAACGATTGATGTAATTAGATGAACAGAATTTAACACAATCTTGATAAGAAATCCTGCTCGTAAAATGCCAGGCGAAGTTCTGAATTCATCACTTTTGAAATATTTCCGGATTGAGAGTGCTTTGAGCAAACTACATTGAAATTAAAATCCAGGCGGTAGTGACGAGAAAATAACAGGGTAACAGAAAATTAACATTAAAAAAAACTCATTACAGAACCGAAATCAATTCTTTCAATCAAATTAGAAGAACATTATTCGAAAGACGGAGAGATGCCATCATTTGTCAAATACTACAGAAAGAAACCAGTCTCACATTAGATCTCAAAAAAACAAATGAAGCATCATGAGCAACATATCACTCTTTACAAGACACAGATTACGAGAAGAATCCAAAGAAGAAGAGATGACGGAGCGGTAAGCAAACCTGAAGGAATCAGACGGAGGATTGCAGAGAAGAGGCTGTGAGTGCGGGAGACATTCTCAGACAACCTCAGAAGAACGAAAGAAACAACCACAAATGCATCCCAACGGTCACATGGTAATGTTAAAGCCAATAATATGTTACCATCCCAACGGTCAGATGGTAATTTTGAACCTTTGAAATACCAATTCCAACTTTTAAATGGAGCAAGCACGGCAAAATTTAAAAGTTTCACGAATAAAATAATACAACGCCTGCTAGTATATATGAAGCGTGGGATCACAGAATCCTCCCCCAATTTTATTGTTTGTTTTTTTTAGTAGTTTGAAATTGATTGTCGGCCGCGTTTGAGGTAAGGTAGGTTTTGGGACGAAGAGAATGGGCATGTAAATTTAACGACATTTGGATGGATTTTAATACACATGGGACAGTAATATTATACTATTATAATCACGGTTTGGTCTTGCAAATTATGCTGACAATTGTAATTATATTATACTTCATCTATCATATAATATATTATAAGGTAATACATAAAATTTTATGTATATTAAAAAAAGTATATAACATTTTTAAATTCCTAAAAAATCTCAAAAATTTATATTTTATTTTTATTAAATATCATTAATTAACATAATTTACAATACAAAATATTATATTAATGAGGGGAAAAATTGATAAATAAAATTATGTTATCTTATGAGAAAAAAATTTTACTTTTTACTTTATCATATAGGACGAATGGAATAATAAATATAATTTGTACTTGTAAATGTTGAATGTTGAAGAGAAATATTAACTACATTTTGATGGATTTTTTTGACATTTAGAATTGATGCAATTGGAATAACTATATTATTGGTTGAAATTTTTTATTGTTCCATAGTTTAATTGTTATAAATATATTTAGAAAAAGTTACAGACTTGAGTTTATATTATTAATTTAATAAGAAATTCACTTAAATTTATGAAATTTTGATGTAGAGAGACCTATATATTGCAAATCATATAACTAATTGTGGATTCAAAGTGAAATTTGGATTTTTATGAAGTCATGTAATTAAGGGCTTTTGGCAAGGGGAAAAAATTTGTATATAATGTTGTTTTATATTATTTTTAGAGTAAAATCTATTTATTTAACTTGTATTTTGATAAAAAAAATTACCAAGGAAAAAAGTCTAGTTCTTAGGAAAATAAAAGAAATAATCACAAGAACCGATAATAGATTCTCATCCCAATAGTTACATGGTAATTTTAAATTTTTGAAATATCAATACCAACTTTTAAATATTTATTACCTACAAACCACTACCTTTATTAAAATTCTGGAGAGAGGAATGAAAGAAAACGGAATAACCAAGGCAAAATTTAATAGGGAGAATGATATTTAGAAACTATAATTTTCAATTAGTGTCACTTATGAAGTCAAAAGTTTTGAAATCACAAAAACATATAAATGATCCTAAGTTTAACAAAATTTGATTATAAATTAACTACATACCTTTTCTGGAAAAATAGCATTAAATGTTGAAGAAAAGTGTCAAAACTTGGGTGTAAAAGTATCAAATTCCTGAAGTTAAATGTCAAATAAAAAAAATGAATAATTGTAATTGGTAAATAAAATTTCATTATTCAGGATAAAATGGGGAAAGATTAGTGTCAAATCTTGGGACGACAATGTCAAATGGCTGATAAGAATGTCAAAAATTGGGGTGAAACTTCTAATTTTAGTGAGTGTAAATTATTTAGTATAAAATAACTATAAATCAGTGTCAAATCTTGAAATTTGAATGTCAAATCACTAAGGGTGAGTGTCAAATTTTTGACAACCCAGGCTTCTAAAATTAGAAGTATCACTTCCAATTGTTGACACTCCTCATCATCTATTTGGCAATATCATTTTACGATTTGACAGCAATATTCCCATTTTACATTGAGAAATGAAATTTCACTTACCAATTATAATTATCAGCTTATGTTATTTGACACTTAACTTAAAAAATTTGACACATTGTGCTTAGGTTTGACACTCTTCTTTAATCATTTGACACTGTTATTTCGAGAATAATATTTAGGAAATTTAATAATTAAATTTTATTAAGTTTAGGACTATGAATTTTTTTTTGTTATTTCAGAATCTGTGAGTCCCTAAGTGACATGAATTCAAAATTTTAGTCTGTAAGTGTCATTATCCCTTTTCACTAATAAAGTTTATTGTTTCAAAATTATATTAAATAAGTTATTGTTAAAAAATAATTCACAAAAAATTTTTAAAATAATGTTTTCATTTCTAATAAAATATTTTCAACCACTAAACTATCCAATTAAAATATAATATATTTTCTAAAAAGAGATTATGAGGCTATGTGAGTGGGGGAAACATTTTCTAAGAGAAGAACAAAAGAGTAGGACCTTGGGGGGACATAGGGAGCCATGGTCCCACCTACAAAAAAAGTTATCAACTTCCATTTTATATTATATGTATTTTTTTTATCAAATTTTCATATATTATATAGAAATTACGTTTGCTTGGCCTCTCTAAAATTATTTTGTTAAATGTATCAAACATATATAGGAAAAAATATAATTTCGTAGAGTTTATATTTTAGACCAATATATAATGATATATAAAAGTATATAAAAAATATAAATTTTTAATACATTTTTCCTTAAAATTTATATAATGTCAAAAAAATTATTTTTTTCAAAAGTTGGCCCCCACCCTATTTATCCTAGATTCGTCCTTGCCAGAGAGAAACAATTGATATAGATCGGTCAAAACAAAAGAGTCAATAGTGGTATATAGTATGTTCGTCATCTTAACGGTCATAATTGAAAAGGCTTTGTTGAGAAAGATAAATCTTATATCAATGATCCCTATATCTCAAAGGGTGTGTTTGATTTGAGGGTATTATGGGGTTTTTTAAGGGAAGGGGCCCCTCCAATCCCCACTCCCTTCTCTTTATAAATTTCCCATAAATTGGGATTTTTGAAAGGGGAAAATTATTTATTACTTAATCCCCTTCAATCCCCTTTTGAACCAAACAAATTTTATTAAAATCTCTACAATTTCCTCCCATCCAATCCTATCAAATAAGAAAATTTTAAAATCGCTTCAATCACTTCCTCTTCAATCTGCTCCAAAATTATATTAAATAAGTTAATGTTAAAAAATATTACATAAAATAATTTAAAATGATATTTACATTTTTTAATGAAATATTTCCAATCGTCAAATTGTTTAACTAACTCATATAAAGATTCAATTAAAATTTCGCTTAATAACTTCAAATCAAATTCATATCTCTAATTTTCGACCAAAAAAATCCATATTTCTAATTACCTAAAAATCCAAAATTTTAAAATTATAATAAATATAATTTCTTGATTTATCAATTACATTGTATTTCCATCAAATTTTTTAAATTGATAACAAATTATAGTAATCCGTATAAAATCCTTTCAATCAATAAATTTTCTAATTGCATTCAATTATTTGGCCAAAAAAATTAAATTGAATTATTAAAGTATTAATCAAAAGTCACTAAATAAAGGTGAATTAAAACTCACAAAAAATGTGAATTAAAATTTCAATATGTAATGTTTATAAAAAATATTTTTGTTGATAAAAATATATTTTTGTTCAATTAATTCAGATAAAGGATTGCAGGTAAAAGACTTGGTAAGTGGGACATTCTTTGAGAGAAGAATGAGAGAAATAGTCAATGTTGATAAGGGCAAAACAAAAAAAGCCAAGGGTGGTATATACAATACATTCCCAATCCCAACATTTGTAAATCGTAATTTTAACCTTTTGAAAGTTTTATTGTTTGCAAACAGCTGTTTTTGTTGAAATTTCCTAAGAGAAAGAATGAGAGAAACAATCGATGATCAGGGCAAAATTTAATAAAGTTTATTGTTCTAAAATTATATTAAATTAGTTAATTAGTTAATGTTCAAACAACATTTATATTAAATTTATCCAAATAGTCATCATGATTAGACAAATAAACCTTTAAAATGAGAAATTGATTAAGGGACAGATAATTATAAATATATAAATATACAAAATGTGTCTAAGGCCAATCCCTTCATTACAAGAGAATAGGAGTTTCATATTTATTTTAGCTCATTTGTTGGGGAATAGGAAAATATCTTGGTTCATATAAATATATTGTAAAGTAATGATCTAAAGGATGACATGTCATAATATTAGCATTTCACATGACCCAGGTGATTTGAATTCCTTCAAGGACCCATCTTGTTAACTAGATGACTATTTTTCTCCTTTTCTTTGTGTGAGTGGATTTTTCTTAAATGTTTTCTCAATCAATTATTTCTTCATTTTGGTATGGTACACAATTTTTCAAAATCATGCATATTTTCTTTCCATTTATTCCACAATCTCCAAAAATTAGAATTATTTGCATTCAATCTTCAATTAAATATTATTATTTATTTATTTGAATTAACTCATATATTATAGATATAAGAGGACAATAAATATTGAGAAAAACCAAATTTCATTTTTATATTAATATTAATTAAATTATATTAAATTAATTATATACTGAATTCATATTTATATTGGATTGATTAAAATCAGATAAAATTGAAATTTAATGTAGAAAATAATAACATGAATTGTTACTATTTTAGAGTATCATTTGTTACAAATGAGTAACAACACTTATATAGTATATAAATAAGATATAGATGCATTGCTAGCGTAGGAGTTTGGTTATATCATGCTCAGCTAAGATGTCTTAAAATCCCCTAAATATGCAAATTATTTTGGGGCGCCAGATCTCACGGACAAAGGAGATGTAGCCACATGAAATATGGTTAATAGATTCACCATTGGAGCAATCATCGTGGATTTCCTATTTCTTGGACAAACATACAACAAATAGCTAATCTCCTCCATCTTTTTCCATGGTAAAAATATGTACATTTTCATAAAAATTAAAAATATGTATATTTTGTTTGTCTGATTTTAAATTTCTTATCAAAATCATTTTCCATTTTTTAGACAAAACCAAGTATTTAAATTAATTGAGAGAGTTTTAATAAATATTTATAATTAATCAATAATATAAGATAAATTTTTAGGGAATGTCTGTATATAATTTTAACATAATAAAATCCTAAAGAATTAGTTGAACAGAGATGAAATTGAGCATTAATAATTTACCATTATAGTACTAAACAATCATAAATTAAATCAACTCATCATAGAGGAAAGAGATTTTTTTTTTAGCCCTTCTTACATTTGAGTTTCTCTCAATACAAGAGATTAACCATTATCTTTTAGAATTCAAATTTTATTAGTTATTAATTGCTTACTTTTTTTATTGGCTGCATATTGATAGCTTACTTTGAAGTTTTTGAAATTAATAGATTGAAATTTACAACAATCTTGATATAATTGATATCATTAATTATTTATTAAATTTTAAAATTTATGATGTACACTAACATAAGATCAATATTTTATATATATAAATATATAGTAGTACTTAAAGCCGGTTAATTTCTAAATTTTCTAAATATACTTATTTATATATATTATGTATGAATTAACATAAATTTAATGACTAACTAAAATATTCATTATATATATAAATATTTCTAAATTTTCTAAAGGTTAGCTTTTAACTAATTTTTATTGAGTATTTTTTAATTGAATTGACAGATTCAATAATCAAATCATACTTATCTTTGAAATAAAATTTAAACTATTTAAATCTCAATTGAATCAGGTGAAAAACAAAAAAAAATGCATTTGAATTAATTATAATGTATATCTTATTTCTTAATTGAAATTATTATTTTTTTTAAAAACTTTATAGTTAATTAACTACTATGTTTTATATTCTATTTCTTTTGAAATAAAAATATTAACAAAATAAAACAAAACCTAAACTATTGAAATTAAATTAATATGATTTAAAGAATAAAAATAGAAAAATAAAGTGTGAAAGCAATAATTATTAGTAGGTGAATTTGGGAAAAGCAACAGTAGAAAGAAAAAATTAATTGTATTGATTAAAAGCTTTAATTTTACTTTCTTTATTTTAGATATTTAATGCAATGTATGTGTTTTATAGTGGTTAGTTGGTAAATTTGTTGCGAGATTTATGGAATTATTATTAACAACGATAATTAGTTTAGAAGTCTTAAATTATCAATTAAAAGTTATATGTTTTTTAAATTTTTTAGATAAATTCACAATTTTGTGATTGAAATAATTTTAAATTAAAGGTTTTTTTAAATTAATGGGTCAAAATTTCTTTTAAATGAATATATGTGATATATAATAATTATCAATTACTAATTAAAATTTATCATGATATCAAAATAAAAATTATAGTAAACTAGATTGTCTTATCTGGTGCAATGCACGAGACATATAAAACTAAAAAAATTGATCCGATAAATTATATACAACATTAAGTTTATAAAAAGATAATGATACAAAATTTAGAAAATTTGAATAAAAATATAATAGAGGTAAAAGATTTAAAATTTAAATATGAAAAAGACATTTATGTTATTTTAGAGGGAATGATAAAAAAATAGTCATAAACTAAATGTGCAAAATATTTTTATGTTGCATATTTGATATAATTTGATATAATCAAATAAGGGAGATAAGTTAAATTAATAATAAAAGTATAAGTAGAGAGAGAACAAAAATATGGGGGAGAGAATTTAAAAAATATATACAAAATATGGTGATGTGAACACCGTATTTTGTCCGGGTAATTTTAAAAATATATAAATATAATGATAATAATAAAAAATAATATTAGAAAAATATAATAATAAATAAAATAATAAAAAATGTCAAAAAAAAAAGGAAAGAAAGAAAGAAAAGATTAAAAAAAAAAGAGGAAGTAAACAAAAAAAAAGGAGAAAAGCTCAAAAAATATATATATGCATTTGGGCTGCAGCACTTCAGCCCAAAGACATATTTGGGCTGAAATGCTTCAGCCCAAACATGCCACGAGCCCATGTGAGGGCTCGTGGAGGGGTAAAGGGCTTTAGCCCTAGAGACCAGAGGGAAGGGGTTCGAGAGGCAGGGGCTGGCCACAGGAGAAAATAGAAAAAGGAGGACCAGAAGGAGAGGGGGCTGTTCGAGAGGCAGGAGCTGGCCGTGAGAAAAGAAAAATCAGAGGGAAGGCAGTGTGAAAGAAAAGAAAAGAGAGAGAAAGCTGCAGGCGAGACAAAAGCAGAGGGATGGCCGAGGACTGAAAAAGAAACAGAGGGCAGAGTAGGCGCCAGAAAACAGAAGATCAGCGCGAGGAGACGTACACGAAAAGGGAAGACGGGCATAGCACTGAAACAAGGAAAAGAGGGCCGCGAAAACGATGGAGACCGGGTGCATGAAAAGGAAAGGGAGGAGAGTTTAAATGGAGACCAAAGGGGAGGAAAGAGGGGGAGAGAGCCGTGAGAAAAGGAGAGAGGAAGGATGAGCGAGTGGGAGCCCTTAGGGCTCGACCGAAGGAAAAAACAGAGGGGGCTCGGCCGAAGTAAATAGCAGAGGGAGGCTGCGGGTGAGAGGTGCACGGAGGAAGAAGGAGAGGGCAGCCGCGAGGAGGAGAGAGCCGTGAGGAGTCTGAACCGAGAAAGAAAAAGAAAAGGAGAGGAGGAGGGTGTCCTGGAGGCCGAGGAGGCCGGTCTGCGGGTGAGAGAGGAAGCTGAGACCGAAGAGGGTGCCGCGAGGAAATCACGAAGAGGAGATACTGTGAAAGGAAGCTGTGAAGAGAAATTCCAGAAGGCAGAGGCAGGCTGGAATTCCAGAGGCCAAGAGCAAGAGTTGCGAAGGAGATCATTAGTGGTAGTTCTTGTTGTGAAATTCCAGCCCCGAATTGAAGCTCTTTTGTACATTTTCTTTGCTGCTTCGTCTTTTCCTTGCATTTTCTGCTGATTAAATTTTATATGTTCATTCGAGTGGGTCATGATAGAGTTTTATTATTGAAGTAATTAGGTCAGAGTTGTGTTTCTCAGACTGTTTTCTGGAATTGCTGATTTCGTTCTGGGCTGTGACATTAGACCGAAACGTTGCTGGATGTCACAAGGGTTCCATTATATGCTTTGCTTTATTATTGGCTGGCTTAAATCCTTAATATGTCATGCTGTATTGATAAAGCTTCATCAATAACCTGTTGTGGATGCCTTGGGGATGAATGTGAAATTCCCTTTTCACTCCTCTTTGTCTGAGTCTAACTTTTCTCATGAAGTCAATGCAATTTTCTTCTTGGTTAACATAGAAGTGAGCAAAAGTGAATAACTGCTGACTTTACGCTGAAGATAATATCATAGTTGATGCTTTGGTGATTTAGCTATCAATATTTCGGTTTGGAGGAGTGAGCTGCTGGTAGTGTTAGGTTGGGGAATGAAAGGATGTTGGTGTTGAAAAGAAATCCCTATCCTTGTCAGGTGGTCTAATTTCTTTGTTCCCCCCATTGATTTTTAGAGTTAGATTGAGACTGAATGGCAATTGTTGTGAGACGTGTTCTGATGCTCCTCTCTCTCTCTCACACACACACCCCCTTTTGCCCACCTTATGATCTTGTTTTGTTTGTGCCTAAATTATCTTCTAGTTGGTTTTTGTTGTTGGTTATGGGATCCTAATCATATGTTGCAGACAGGATGGATGAATTCGTACACATTTTAAAGGATTTAATGGGTACTTTCAATAAGAATTAAGTTCCAAATTGTTTGCTGTTCCTTTCTTGTATCTTTTACTATTTGCTTATTTTTTGGTTTTGGAATATTTTGGATCACCCTCATCCTTTCCTATGTTTAAGTGGCTATGACATTAGGACAATGGCAGTTTTGAGTCTAGTGTAAAGGATGCTTTTGTTTGGGTATAGTTTTTTTTATTCTCGCCTGTTTTTTCCTTTTGAAATTTTCATTGAGTAAGAGTGCTAAATTAGCTTTGATTTAAATGCATGGACCTATAAAAAAAAGGGATATGTAAAATAAACAATAAATAATTTAAATGAATAAAAATCTCCTTTGCAAATATTTTTTTACCTTTATGCTTGGAGTAGTAGTATTTTGGACACCAATCAGTAACTTGTGAGTGACCAAATCACCATATATACTGTTTGGGTTTTATTTGGAAATCGACTTCCGAAAATAAAAACATAGGTAAAAGTGTTACCTTAATTTCCTCCAAGTTTTGAGAATGATTTTTAATTATTTATTTTCCTATTTTGCAAATAATTTACAGATAAGGAGTAATATAAATAAATAGATAAATAATATATTTTGAATGTATTAACTTTATCTTAAACCCCTTTTCCAAGTATTTTTTTTATAATAAAAAGGGTTTTCTAGGTGCATCTCTTTAAATAAGTAACTAAAAAACTTTTATTATTTAAAAATATATATATATACTTATTTTCTAAAAAAGATTTTTTATTGTATAATTTGAAATAAAGAGATAAAAATAATTTGGACAAGGATTATTCATGTCCCTCCAAGTTTTTACTTTCTCTAATTATTTATCACAAGTGGTAACACCGTGGAGGTTTAAGTATTAATCAGCCATTTGTGAGCGATAAAATCGCCACATATATTGATTATTTCTAGACGCTCTCTTCTTAGTGATCTTATTAAAAGTAAAAATAAATGACTCAAGGAGAACCCTTTATTTCAAATTTTTATTTTTACCTCTACGTCCCGAGTGGTAACACCGTGAACATTTAGGTGTTAATTAGTGAGCTGTGAGTGGTAAAATCACCACAGATCCTGATTGACTCTTTTTCTAAAAAAGAAAAATAAATAAAACAAATAAACAAATAAAAATAAATAATATATGAATATATACATAAAGATCATATTTTTAAATTCTTTTTACCGCTTTTCTTTTTATAAGACAAGCATAATCGTATTTATTTTTATAATTTAATATAAAAATGATTTCATTTGTTTCAATTTTATTCTTTAAGTCTTTTTGCCTTTCACCACGAGTGGTATCACTGTGAGCATATAAGCGTACATAAGCAAATTATGAGTGATCAAGTCACCATATATGCTGTTTGATTTTCATTTAAAATTTTCCTTCTGGTATACTTGCCTCGAGTGGTAACACCAAGATTATTTTAAGTACAGATCAGTAACTTGTGAGTGATGAAGTCACCACATATGTTGATTACTATTTTTCAGAATATACGCAATGATCACATTTTTAATTTCCATTTTTTTATAAATATATAGTTGTTAAAATGATTTTTATAATAAAATAAAATAAAAGAAATTATTATTTGTAAAAAAAATATTTTTATTTGTTTCCTTTTAAACTTTTTGTCTCGAGTAGCACTACCGTGGACATTTAGGTATTAATGGGTAAATGTGAGTGATAAAGTCACCACATGAGCCAATTGGTCTTATTTTGTGAAAATAAAATTGTTTTCAAATATTTCTTTTCCCAAATAAGATGTTCAAAATCACACATAATTTTAATCATATTTTCTAAATTGAGGAAAAACATATATTCTCTTTTAGGAAATGAAAAAATAATAATAATAAATGAAAAGAGTAAATAATGGAAATTAACTTGTGTTTTACAAATTAAAGCACACCAACCAATTCTAAAATTTGTTTTCTTTGTGTAAAGACGAATTATTTTCTATGAACTTCTCTTTTCAAAGAATATATATAATAGAAAACACCAACCTAGTGACACGCTTTTCTACTTCGAACTATGTCGACTTTGATCCCTATCGTAGGGTACGTAGGCCCCAGACTCTAATTCTAGGTCAAGTCCGCCTTTGTAAATAAATAAACACTTTCTGATTGATTTGGTGTTTTTTTCTCTTAATTAGTAGATAAATAAATATTTTCTGATTTTATTTGGTGTTTTTTTCTTAATTTAATAAATATTTATCAATTGATTTTTCCAAGTCCGCCTTTGTAAATAAATAAACACTTTCTGATTGATTTGGTATTTTTTTCTCTTAATTAGTAGATAAATAAATATTTTCTGATTTTATTTGGTGTTTTTTCCTTAATTTAATAAATATTTACCAATTGATTTTTTCAAGTCCACCTTTGTAAATAAATAAATAAATATTTTTTGATTTATTTGGTGTTTTTTCTCTTAATTTGATAAATATTTACCAATTTATTTTTCAAATCCACTCTCCATAAATAAATAACATTTTCCTCTTATTTTATTTTTCCCAACCTTTCATATTTTCATTTTATTCTTTATTTTCATTTTTACGTTTCTCTTATTTTTATATTTATTTTTGCATGTGAATGGTAAAAGGGCAATCAAGATACTTTTTAAAAAGCCATAAAAATTGCATGATCAACCTAAGGTAACCGTTATTAGGAATGAGTGTTGTGGGGGTGTCTAACACCTTTCCCACTCACAATCGTACTCGCGAACCCAACTCTGATTTGCAGACCATCCTTGTCCTTTTTTGTTTTGTTTTGGTTTTCCAAAATTTCCCTCAAAATTTTGGTGGTGACTCCCTTTGAAACCGGCCCCCCGCTGGGCGGGCCGGTTTCCCCCTTTTTTTTTTTCTTTTCCCCCATTTTTCGTTTCCCGCGCCATTCGCGTTGCATCTTCGGGGTGTGACAAGTGATTAAAGGAAAGAGAGAGAATAGAAAATAAAAAGAAAATAGAAAAAAAGAGAAAATATATGGAGAAATATTTTATAATATTTGATAAAATATAAAAAATTTAAATAAATAAAAAGTAAAAGTTAAAAGTAAAAAATGTTAAAATAAATTTTTCTTTTGAAAGCGAGAATGTTAAAAATGGTGGGGGAGAGTGGGGGAATCAAAAGTTTAAAATAAAAAATGTTAAAATAATTTAAGAAATAAAATATTAAAGAAAGTGAGGAAAGTGGGGGAGAATACTATTCATAATAATACTTATAGACAATATTTTTTCCTTTAGAAATATTAATATATATATATATATATAGATTATATCTAATCAGTTTCCAATATTGAAAATCAAATATAATAATTCGATGTCGAAATTAGTTGTATTAATTAAAGGACATTTCACATTAAATATTATTCATACTTAATTTCTTTTAATTTTGAATTTAAATTTGAATCAAAATGAACAATCACATTGAATTATTAAATTTTACAATTGATCTCATTTAATGCATTACTCAATCTAGCTTGCGAAGATTTGTATGCAATGTTAGGTAGGTAGTTCTTTGGTCGAGCTATTAGTTCTTAAAACGTTATTGATCACATGGGATGAGGCATTAATAACACACAAACATTATTTTCAGGCGGCTCTTGATTGGACCATGAGGGATATTGTTAAGAAACAAAACACAAATTGTGCTATCATGTCATTTGGAGGGAACATAATTATGTTCGAAGGAGATTTTACACAAATACCTCCCCTTATTTCAAGAGGGTTAACAGAGAACATTGTATTTGCAACTGTTAATTCATCTTATATATGGATAGATTGTGAAATGTGGAGATTGACAAGAAATATCATATTATTGGCAACAACTTCAAAAGCATATGCTAGAGAATTACTCCATCTGGTCCATATTATAGAGCATTTTATATGATAAGTTTTCGATCCAAAATATAGGTGTTGTATATTTTTCTTCTCATTTTATTTTTGTCTTTAATTCTTTCTTGCTTCTTATTTATAACCCTACAATGATAATAGAATGTGGTATTTAATAAGGGTAAAATGGGAAATATTGCTACTTTTTACATTGATTTTAGGTAAAAAAAATGATTTCCTTAATATGCATATAATTGATATAAAATGTCTTATAATGTGGATAAGAGAGAGTAAAGTAGTTTTTATCAAGGTTCAAAAAATTGAACCGGACATTGAATCGGTTAAAGCACTAGTTTAAGATTCGATGATTTAACCGTGGTTTAACCGGAATTAAACCAGTGGTAATAAATTTAATAATTTTATATATTATATAGAAAATTAAAAATATTATTAATAAGTTTCACAATTTAATATTAAAATCTGAACAAGTTAATATTTACCTATAGTCATATTTTAAATTTATGATGGTCAATTGATATTCTTTTTTCATATTATTTGTTAAGTAAATTTATCATTATTAATAATTATATATCATAATAATACTTATATAATATTATAATATAGAAACAAAAAAAATTATTAAAAGAAAAGGTACATAGTAATAAAAATAATATTATTTTATCTTAAAGAATAAAAAATTTGAAAAAAAAAAACAATAGGTAATCGGTTCAATCGGTTCGTGATTGGTTCGATTAGTTTTTTACTGGTTTTCATAGGTTCTGAGCATAGCCGATCGTAATCTATGACTGGACCGGATCTGACCTAGTACCGATTCCTGGTGCAACCAGTCGAACTTGTTGGTCCAGTCTAGTTTTTTGTTTCTTGGTTTTTATGTTGGATAATTTCCATAGGTGATGGAACTATTGAAGCAAACAATGAAAGATAATTAGATGTATTATGATGCGTTATAATAATAAATAAAAGTTGTTGAATGAAGTATTTTGATGATTCCAAACCAATTAAAGCTTAGAAGGAAAATATCAAAAGTGTACAAAAGATCTCAAGTAAAGAAATCCAAGAAAAACAAGTATAAGATTAGATATAGGATTTTTTATTGAATTCAAATGAATAAAAGACTTTGATCTTGCAAAAGAATGTGTTAAAAATTTGTTTTTACGATAACTCATGAAGTATTTGAAAAATACCTACTATCAGACGAATTTTGAAGTGTTAAACTTGATTTGTTACTTTGAAAATTTGAATTTTGGTATCTGAAATTCGAGCTTTAGAGTGAAAATATGTTAGTTAGAAAAGATGTCCCTCTGATAGATGAATTTCATCTTTGAAAATTTGAATTTTGGGTAAAACACAAATTATGAAAAATGAAAAATTCGTATGAAGATATGCCAAAGTTCATATGAAAATAAACTTTAAAAAAAAAGGTTCTAAGTTAGTCCTCTGTCAGACGAACTTTGATTTTGAAAATTTAAACTTTGGAAAGATAGTTTGCAAGTCTGTTATGATAGTCTTTTGACACACGGATTTTAGTATTCAGAAATTCAAAATTTGAATTAGGTCTGATAAGAGATCTCTCTGATAGATGAACTTTGGTATTTGAAAATTCGAATTTAAAAAAGAAGAACTATTGTACCATATTGAGCTACCCACTGACATATGAATTTTGGGCACTAAAATTTGAACTTAGAAGGCATTATAGTAATATGGAACAATTGTTCACACTTACCAGAAGAACTTTAAACTTAAAAATTCGCATGTTCCAACATAGAAATATTTGCCAAAGATGAAAATTTGAACTTTGCTTTAAGACAGACAAACTTCGAGGTTCAACGCTAAAATCTTTAGCTTACGATCTCTGCAAAATTCGTCTATTCACACACCCAAATTCGAACTTTGAATGTCAGACGTGTTAAATGCGGTAGGTGAACGGATAGTTTTTTAGAGTAACCATTGGGTAATGTCTCTAACGGCTAGATCTTGTCTCTAATGTATAGTTAAGATATAAATCTATAAATAGAACTTCATTTGAAGATGTGGATAACGATTTTACATTGTATATACAGAAACTCTGCAAAATTCTTGAGTCAAAATCTTTTGCTCTCACATACTTCATATCTTATACTTCAACTTTCATATACACTATAAATTAGAGAGTTCATTTACTGTAATTAATCTTATCTTCATCTGGAAGAAAAATTTTCTTGTGAGGAGATTTTACAAGGGATTTGGGAAGCACTTAGCTAGAGTGCAGAGAGTGAGACTATAAGCTCTTGGAACAGAGCATCAAGTTGTACTGAGGCATTGCAAGAAGCCCACCGAATTCTTGTAAGATAGCGAAAAATCTCAAGTGGTAGCTTGAGGACTGGACGTAGGTCAAGAGAAAGAGACCGAACCAGGATAAATATTTGTATCTTCTCTTCCCTTATCTTGTTTTTCACTTGATTATATTTTATACTCTACTTTTATTGTCACTCTTGCTTTCACTACTCTCTTACACTTTTACAGAAAATTTTAATTTTCCCAATTCACCACCTCTTTTGGAAAGCCAGCATATCTAGTAAAAGTCAGAGCCAAATTTAAGATGTATTATGAGAATAAATAAAAGTCATGTTGGTTTATACCTATTTAAGTTAGTCTTCACGCATGAACAACTATATATTGTTATGTCATGTGTGAGAAATAAAAATGGTTTGAAAATCTTGATTTTAGATTATGATGATAGACCAAAAAACAAAAATTAAATGTAGTTTATATAGAAATCTTCAATTATATATACTGATAATATTTGCTATTGTATACATATATTTCTAAGTATTTGATTATCTACTATTCTTCACATATAATTTTGAATATATTTACTGACAATTAAATTTTTTTCTATCATACATAATTATATTATTTTTCACATAAAATTACTATTTTTTTGGTCGCCAATACAATTATAATTGTTGAAAACTTTATAAAAACTAATAATTGAATTAATAAATAAACCTACATATGATTTAATGTTTCACATTATATGTACATATGATAATTTTTATTGTAGTGCATATAAGAAAGCACCCCGTGCATCACACGGGTGCTATACTAATTTTAAATAGAAAAGCACAATACTTATATGGAATTAACTTGAATGGTGGTTTTAAGTTAAATTAAACGGATCCAATGCACTGTATAGTGAATTTAAGAATATATATATATATATATGTAACGAAATAAAAATCATAAAAAGCCACACTATTAATGGTACAAATATTTTGTTTTTTTCTCGTGCAAACAAAGTCCATGTCTAGGTATAAATAATATATATAATAAATTTTACATTTTATATTGATTAATTGATGTTGATGATATTTAAATATCAATATGAGTGGCCCACTTTTACATTTCATTGTGTTAGGTTATTTGAGTAGTATGTTTGCTTATGGATGGCCTTTTTTCTTCTTAATTTTTTAATAAAATAGAGCATCCATTTCCAATGATTACAGCATTTAAAATTATTTTTGTAAATATTTTTTTTTAATTCTTTTGATAGTTATTTGTTATTTAAGGAAGTTTATTTGGTATGAGAATTTAATTAAATTATTGACCAAATTTAAGAATTAAGATAGGTAAGCAATGTCAAAGGCTTACCAATTGTGTGTGTATATATATATATCTCTCTCTTTGTGACACTAATTATGTCCATCTTTAATATAATTATTTCCTACGATATAAATATAAATATAATACTGTTAGGTCTCATGATCAATATAATTAGTTTTGATTATATAAAATAGTGTAGTAAAAAGTTTACATGATATGTATATTTAGTGTTCATTATATTATTTATATCATGCTTATCATTAAAATGAAATTGGACTAATTACTTTACTTGAAGTGAATTATATTCAATGTAGGTTGTCCAAAAAGAAAAAGGAAGAGTAAGCATAGTAAAGAAATTGATTATTAACATTATGCTCAACTCAATTATAACGACAAAGATTGCTCCAAGAATTGAAGGATGTAAAGATGAATATATCAAGAATGGAGTAGATATCAAAGTGAATCCAAGAGAAGATTAAGCTCAAATGCTGTATTTATTTATTTTTCTTAGGATGTATGGTGATTTAACTTTGAAACTTATTTAATCTTCTTACCACTATTCTTAGATGGGCTTTAGATTGAGTTTCAATAGCTAACTCAGTGCCTTTCAAAGTTGTTTTTATGTTAAAGTTAACTTAATGGACTAAGTATTGAGGTTTGTAAACTAACCTCCTATGTTCATTGATGTTCTTGTCTTTGGAAAAGATTTTAATGGACTAAGGGTGATATGTTAGAAAGAAAAGGCTAAGTTTGAGAAATGGTTGTCACTTTATCAAGGTACAATAGTCGACTATCCCCTGAGGCTTGTTTTCTAACTTAACCAACTCGAGAGCAACTCTTTTTCTGGAAAGTTAGCTTTGTTGACTAACCCTCTACAATTGTCTACTAACCTTATTTTCTAGAAAACCAAGTATAGTAAATTTGAAGCTTTATGGACTAAGGTGACATCTTTGTCTTCTAACCTGCAAGCTTTGTCTACTAATCTTGGAGGTTTTCATAAAATCGTGGCTAAGCAAAGCTTCTGAAATCAACATCACAGCTCGATAGTTGACTAACCCCTTAGATTTGTCGACTAGCCTAGTCCAACATTATAAGATATGTCTAATGGCTTGTTGAGATTTATGACATTAACCTACTAACTTTATGGACTAACCTACCAGCTCTGTAGACTAACCTGTTAGGTTTTGTGAACCTTTGACATGCATTTAATGCTACAATTAATGTTATATCTCATTTAGTAATGGCTAATTCTCATCTCTAACAGCTAGATTAAGCTAAAATTTATATATAGGATTGGATTTAAGGTGGTAAGTAATAACATTAAGTATTCTAGAGTCAAAATAATATTATATTAATTCAAAGTCTTACTTATCATACTTAGATGATTCTTTGAGCTTTAATGTTTGTATCTACTCTTTATAAGTGAGAGTTTATCATTTTTAATCGTCCTTTCTCTGTAAAAGAGTTTTCTAGGTGAGGTATCCTAGAAGGATTACTCAAGATTGGGTTATCTTGGGGATTTATAATCCTACTAGGGAAGGTGTGTGAGAGTACATACTTAGTGAAGAAGTTTAGAATGTATTGAGGCTTCACAAATGTCCAAATCAAACTTATGAGGTATAGTAAAAAATCTCAAGTGGGTTGTTTGGGGACTGGATGTAAGTCAAGTAGTTAGGTTGAACCTGTATAAATTTTGTTATCTTGATCTTTTTCTCTACCTCAAGCTTAATCTTCTCATTATACTCTGTTTGCCCCTATTTTTGTGCTTCATATGGATATATTAGGTTGTTCTTCATGTAACACCTTACTCCTAAAACACATAAAACAACCCCTATAGCTTCAAAAAACATAGAAAAATGTAAAACAAGACTAAACCATATGGAGTTGTGGCGAGCTAAAGTATCGCGGCGGCCTCAGAGAGGCAGTAGAACTTGGCACCGTGGCCAAGCTTTTGACACCGTGATGCCCTTTACTATTAAAATATCAGCAATTTGCTAATTTTTGGGCTAACTTTCGAAGCTTAAAATTTTATGCTTCTACCTCTAATTGATCTGATTCCAATTCCTACAGGTCAATATCATCCCAATCTAACTATGGATACTGGTTTCATCTAAATTTATCTCCGTATGCAGATTTTAGACACCCGTTATTGATTTGGTCATTTTTTGGTCAAAACTCACAATCAACCACTTCCAAATGCCACCAAAGGCACATTGGCACTCAATGACAATTCACACAAGTCTTAAATAATACAACTAACCTATTCAAGGAGGTTTCACACCTAGGAAACCACTCATCCGAAATTTGACTCATTGAACCCAAATTTACATAATGGGCTATGTGCCCTAAATTACACATACAAGGCCCAAAACCACTTTGGGTTCACACATATGGCCAATCCGACTCACAGTCACATGCACCAACAATAGTGACTCATACCGAGATCCAAACTACTATCACATACAATCTATACATGAGCACATATCCAAATTTCATCATCATCAATATCATCACATCAACATCATCACAACCATCCATATCATCATATAACATACACAACCTCACTCTTAGGATGCAAAAGATATTACATGCAACAATACTCTACTTGACACAACTCATTACATAAACTGAATAACAAACTCTAGTTACAGTTGAAATTCCCGAAGGCGGAGAGGCCTACGACTCCTTTGTCTTCTTTGGACTAGTACCAGAGTTTTCACCAGAAATGTTAGTCATGGAGGTGTGAGACAGTCTCAGTAACCGGGAACATAACATATGTAACTTGTATTATCAGTTCACACAAATATGCAAATGGTGCAATGCGATGTAAAATGTCATGGTATGCATGTCCCCCTCATACACGGCTAGAACCATAGGCTCTCATTATCACAATATATTACTAATAGGTGACTCTCTTCCAATAGTCGGTGACGATTGATTCCGAGACATCACCAAGCTCACCTCATATTAATGTAATTTGGCTAAAGGTTACACTAATGCTTAGACTGTGGCTCTCCTTCCCCTGAATCACCCGGATTGTTGGTGATTTAGGGAAGATACAATCCACTGCCACCTGGCTCCCCAGGCCATATGAGAGGATTTAGTAGCAGGGATCTTTCATCATATTATATCTTATCATCACCTCCCAATCCACCATATCTCATAATGCTCATGTGGTGATGATGTTCATGCTATGTCAACATGTGTATGTCACTATAGAATCATTATCATACTCATTAATGTCATGCTAGCATGCTATAAAATCTCATATAACATCATATTCTTCATCATCATATACCAATGCCAAGAATTTAAACTCATACCTTATCTAGCCGTGTGTATACCATGATATATAGAAAAACTATATACACACATAATGATATCATGATATGAATAGGAACATACATATATACATACATGTATATAAATACAATCAATAATTAATATACAAACACAACACTTGGTTACCTCAAATTGCCAATACCACACACATAGGTTCTCACAAACCTTAAGATCACCAACAACAAATTAGACTCCTTTGATCGATCAAACAACCACTACAAATGTCATAATACCTTCAATTAACACATTGTATAATGTCACACCCGAAAATGCGATGCGGATGGCGCGGGAAAAGAAAGAAAAAGAAAAAAAATGGAGAAACCGGCCCGCCCGACGGAAGGCCGGTTTCGGAGGAGTCGCCACCAAAATTTTGAGGGATATTTTGGAAAACCAAAACAAAAACAAAAAGGATAAGGATGGTCTGCGAATCAGAGCTGGGTTCGGGAGTACGATTGTGAGTGGGGAAGGTGTTAGGCACCCCCACAACACCTGTTCCTAAGAACGGTTACCTTAGGTTGATCATGCAATTTTTATGGATTTTTACAAATTTATTTTGATTGCCCTTTTTCCATTCACATGCAAAAATAAATATAAGAAAAAAATGTAAAAAGGAAAATAAAGAATGAAATGAAAATATGAAAAGTTGGGAAAAAATAAATTAAGAGGAAAATGCTATTTTTTTTTTACAAGAGTGGACTCGAAAAAATAAATTGATAAATATTTATTAAATTAAGAAAAAAACACCAAATAAAGTCAGAAAATATCTATTTATCTACTAATTAAGAGAAAAAACACCAAACAAATCAGAAAATATTTATTTATTTACAAAGGCGGACTTAGAAGAATCAATTGGTAAATATTTATTAAATTAAGAAAAAAATACCAAATAAAATCAGAAAATATTTATTTATCTACTAATTAAGAGAAAAAACACCAAATAAATCAGAAAATATTTATTTATTTACAAAGGCAGACTTAACCCAGAATTAGAGTCTGGGGCCTACGTACCCTGTGATAGGGATCAAAGTCGACGTAGTTCGGACTAGAAATGCGTGTCACTTGGTTGATATATTTTTTTGAAAAGAGAGATTTATGGAAAATAATTTGTCTTTCCATAAAGAAAACAATCTTTAGAATGAGTTGGTGTGTTTTAATTTGTAAAAGACAGGTTAATTTCCATTATTTACTCTTTTTATTTTATTTATTTTTTGTTTAATCAGCTTCTAAAAGAGAAGATATGTTTTTCCTCAATTTAAAAAATATGATTAAAATTATGTGTGGTTTGAACATTTCATTTTGATTTGAAATGGAAATACTTGAAAATAATTTTATTTTTACAAAATAAAACCAATTGGCTTATGTGGCAACTTTATCACTCACAATATACCCATTGATACCTAAATGTCCACGGTGGTGTCACTCGAAACAAAAGGCATAAAAAGAGTTAGAAAGAAAACAAATAATTCTTTGTACAAATTGTTATTATTTTTTTTCTTTTTTTTTAAATAATACAATAAAATAAAATAAAATAAAATACATAAGACCCTTTTAACACATGTTTAATAAGAATGAATTCGAAAATGTGATTATTACATGTGCTTTGAGGAAGAATAATCAGCATATGAGGCGACTTTATCACTCCAAAGTTACTGATCATTATTTAAATACCCACGGTGTTACCACTCGAGGCAGATAAGTGAAAAAAGATAAAAGCCTGAAAAAAATGAATAATTTTTATTTAAATTATTTTTATTCCCTTATTTTAAATTATGAGATAAAAATGCAATTAGAGAATCTTTTTTTTTTAGCAATTAAATTTTTTTTGTTTGAAGTGAATTTTTAAACAAAAACCAACTATTCCCTGCGGTGACTTTATCACTCGCAGTTCACTGATTGGTACCTAAATGTCTACGGTGAGGCCACTTGAGACAAAAGGCATAGAAAGTTTGAAAGAAAACAAATAAATTTTTTGTACAAATGATTTTTTATTTTGTTTTTTTTTATAAAAATAAAAATACATAAGATCCTTAACGCATGTTTATTTATTTAAAATGAAAACATTAAGAATGATTCCAAATATGATCATTACATAAATTTGTGAAGAAAAATAATCAGCATATGTGGTGACTTTATCACTCACAAGTTACTGATCAGTACCAAAATACCCACGGTGTTTCCACTCGGGGCGCAAATGCATAAAAAGGACTTATGGGATAAAATTGAGACAAATAAATAATTTAATTCCTTATTTTACGTGAGTCAATTTTTATTTCTTTATTTTATAAAAAAACAAAATAGAAATAAATACGACCATGACACAAAAAGTATTACAGGGGGTTTAAAATATGCCCATTATACATATATGTTTTCTCTTACGAAATAGCATATATAAACTTTACTCTCATAAAATAAGATCGTATTTATTTATTTTTTTTTTATCTCCACAAATCAACTTTAAAATGAAACCAACAATTAATTGTAGTGACTTTATCACTCACAATTTGCGGATTGATACTCAGATGCTCACGGTGTTGCCACTCGGAAAAAAAAAGAGCTACAAGACAAATTTGGAGAAAAATAAAAGGTGCTTATTTTGATTATTTTTATTATTTACCTTTAATTTTAAAAGGAAAATAAGATAAAATAAAATAAAGTTATTGGAACCCAAAACTATTCGAGCACCAAGTCTAATACCATGGTAACTTCTTACTCGTGGTACAATTGATTAATGCTCTATAGGCATACGGAGACTTAGTTCCTCGAGGCAAACTTCTAAAGTAGAGACCACCAAGACAAAACTAAGTGTATTTATGCTCAATCAAGGACTCTCATGTCAATCAAATCAAAAGTGATGGCATTTCAAACTTTAACTTGCAGTACCCATGTTTCTACCCAGAATAGGCAAGAGGCAAGGTATTTATCAAGTATTTTGTTTCTTGCCAATAAATTACGCCTTGGGACCCATTTGGTTCAAATCGCGTTATTTAAACGAGCTAATGGCTCAACCATTTGAAAATCACATAAGACACTAATGGAAGAAATGGTCGCACATCAAGCCATATCTTACTCATGAAACAACGAGCCATATCATGTAACTGTAAATGGCTTTTCCACCTTGAGCTTGAAACAAGGTCATACGTACAGTTAAAAAAAACGCCTCTTTCTTCTCTTTTTTTTTATATAAATAGACTTGTTCGTTGTGGATTCTACAGCGGTACTTTTCCTATTAACAAGCCCCTAATGAATATCCGTCTATACCCTGTAGCAACTGAAACAAAATATCTAAAAAAAAAATTAACTACTTGGTCCAGAAAATAACCCATAATTATCCCCGCCAGCATTCATAATTTTAATTGAAATACTGAACCATAATCTCAAAGTGAATGGAGAACCAGAAAGGAGGCAAGGGATTGAAAGCTTTAGCACAACAGATTTTTAGTGCGCACTAAAAACTGAATCATGATTAGCATAGATTAAACTTAAAAGGCACTAATGTTAAGCCTTTCTCAAACAGCCAAACAGTAGTCATATTTCTAATCAGCGCAACCACAAGATTTCATAAGCAAAATAGATCGAGTAGGTAAATACACAAGCTGAGGAACATCCTTCACCAAGAAATAGAATGGTGTTAAAACAGCTGTCAAAATCAAATGTCCTATAATCCAGGGTAATGCTTATTTGGTTTGATTTTCATTTGCTTTATTTACTTTTTATGTTAATAACTTTAACAAAAATTTCTTTGAGAAGCACAGGGACAGAGCATCGACAAACGCCAGTGAATACCAATGACTGGGAAATAAATGGAAGAGCTATTGAAAGGAATGGACCAATCATTCAAAAGGGAGAATATGATTCGAAAGTGAAAGCGATGAAATGGTACAAACCAAAGGCTTCTTTTACTCGATTGTTTCTGCGTTCTTGATCATCCAAGAGAGGAAGAAATTGACAACTCGAATTCGGCTCTCAAACTTCATCCATCGTGGTTCCAGCAACCCTTTCTTTCACTGCCGTTTACCCTGCTCCCCTGGCCTTTTCCTCTCCTTTGCCCGCGGCTTCGCTGTTCCCTTGCTTGAACCTCCCCTGTTTTTTCCCTAGGGCTCTTCAGTGTCCGGAAAATCCCCTCTCGGTCCCTCTCTTGTTCATCTTCCTCGCGGCTCCTTGCCCCTTTCTCTGTCTGGAACCCCGTGGCTGAGCTCTAAGGCTCCCTCTGTTTTCCCCCTGCACGCGGCCCTTTCCTTCCTCACGCTCGCGGCTCCCCGGTTTCCTCTGGTCTCTTCGGTCCCCTATCAGGATCCCTCTCATCTCTTCCTCGTGCTCAGCTCCCCCTTCCATCGTCCTCGGCTTCCCTCCATTTTTCTCTCCATTTTCGTTTCGTGCACGCCTCCTCTGCAGCTTTCTTTGTCTCCACGCCCCTTTCCTTTCCTTTCAGTCTGCTTCTGGTCCCCTTCTGTCTCACGCATGCGGCTTCCTTTCTCTTTCTTTCCTCGCGTGCTCTGCTCTCTGTTTCTTTTTCAGTCTTTGGCCATCCCTCAGCTTCTTTTTCTCTCGGCCACGCCTTGAGCCCTAACTAAGGCTCAAGGTGATGATGGGGCTTGAGGTGTTGGGCTTCAACACCTTAAGCCCAACCTTCAACTTTTTTTTTTGGTTTTGCTTCCTCTTTTTTTTTATATCTTTTTTTTTTCTCTTTTTTTTCATTATTTTATTTATTATTATATTTTACCATTATTTTTTTTATCATTATATTTATATATTTTTAAAATTACCTGGACAAAATACGGTGTTCACATATAATTTATCCAAAATCCATAATTCAACAATTTAAACTTTACCCATGGTTCCAACCACATAAACATATAACAATGAGCTCCAAATGACCATTCCAATCATAATCATTCACATACAATTCAGACTCTATACATCCTCAACCAAAATCAACCTAGGGTTTCCCTCATTCATGCATAATCCCTCTAATACTCACACCCAAGCTTTAATAACACAAAACCGCTCTTCAATCATCCATTTAGACACATTTCAATCAGTGGATTTGGCCTAAATTGGAAACCCAAGCATATATCCAAATTTATCCTTGAAAAATCGAAGAGAAAAGAGAGGATGGAGAGCAAGAATCACTTATCAACCAAAATTGAAGCCTACAAGGTCTGAAAATCACTCCCCAAGGCCAAAAATCTCGAACCCTAGCAGAGCTCCTCTATTTCTCCCTCGATTTCCTCCACCGTTCATGATTGAATCTCGCATGATTTAAAGACATCCGACTTCTGGCGCCTCTGTGGGTGATAAGTTCGCCATGGTGTGGAGCCCTTTTGTCCAAAAAATACTGAACCTCCTTGATTCCTATGCCACGATGACCTTGCTTCTCGCCACGGCATGGAGTTCTTCTGCCTCTACTTGTTCTTCCTCAGTCTTGGTTCTTCATCAATTGTACTTCTCGTTAGCTTGAGCCTACATCTAGGGTAGTATGTTAAGGGTTGTTACACTTCACAAAGATAAAAATTTTGCAACACCCAATTTACTCCATTTGGGTGACCAGCCAATCTAACATATACAAGTATTAGGTACGACAAGATTTGATATATCAAATGTAATAAATTTTAAAATTTTATGATGCTAATATTAGAGATATACATATAAATTTATGTATACATACATATTTCAACATATCAAAGATAAAGGTACAAAAAATTTGAGTTTTAAGCAAGTATTTTAAAAGTAATATAAATATATCTAAAATAAGAAACCAGAAATTGAGTTTTTCTATAAGATTTTAAAATATTTTGGAACTTTTTGATAAAGAAAAACTAAGGATATACGTATGATACATATTATGAAGTATGTTACACATATCAGTGCAATATAGATATTTCACTAATCACACAATTCTTTTTTTAGCATTCATTGTATTGAATTTATGTTATTTAAAGAGAAGGACAAAATTAATTTAAAAAAATTTAAAATTAAAAAAATAGGTTATTATCTTCTCTTTTTGTTAGTGTTAATCTTAGGTTATATTAGTTGCAACATAAGTTTGATTTTCTATACCCTAATGTTGGTCAACTGTAAACTTAAACTTTTTTGTTTTCTTAAAAATTGAATTAAAAATCATCATCATCGTCATTGTTGTCATCGTCGTCGACTTAATTCTCAACATGTGATTACTTTGTTGTATTAAAAAGGTAAAAGCACATTTTTAGTCCCTTAATTTTATACTATTTTTCATTTTGATCTCTTAATTTTATTTTATTTTCTTTAATAATTTAACTTTCAAAATATAATTAAAAGTTTCCATATTTTTAATACTGTTAACTATGTTAATAGAAAATGCTTTTAAATGCTAACAAATGATTTTCAAATACTTACACACTTTTTATGACAAAAAATATCTTAAAAATAAGATATTATTTAGAAGTCGATTATTTGTAATTATTTGATTTACAATTTTTAATTAAATTTAAAAATATTTTAAACCTAAGATTAATGAATAGATATATTAAATAATATTTTGTCAGCGTATGAGAATACTTTGTTAACATTTTAGATTAACATAGTTAACGGTGTCAATAATAAGGAAACTTTTTTTATTATATTTTGAAAATTATAAAATGTAAAGGAAATAAAATAAAGTTAGGGGACTGAAATAAAATTTAGTATAAAATTAAAGGACTAAAAGTATACTTTTACCTATTAAAAACATTTGAAGTTTGTTGGGTTAAAAACTAGGAAAAATTAACTATTTATTCTTTTAATCTTTACTCCATGTTTCACAATCATAGCAATTTTACACTGCTCGTTAAAGTCAATGACATTGATTGTTAATTTATTAACTGTACCAAATCATCCTAGTTAGCAATCAATGTGTCATTCTAATTAGAAAAAAATCCTATATAGCAGCTTACGTGGTATCCTAATTTGAAAAATTTTTGAAAAAATCACAAAGATGTGAGAAAAATAGAAATGTGGTCTAAGTGAAGGAATTTTCCCAAAGTATATTGGTTCTAATATCCAAAAGGAATGACTTTTAATTATAGACCTCAAAAACCATTAAAAACATTTCATAAAAGTATTACATGGTAGTTTACTGGCATCTAAGTAGGAACATAATGCACCGATTCAAACCAATTAATTTTGACCTCAAGCCGGAAAGCAGAATCTTAATTACCATAACCCTAATTAAAATTCTCAAAAATTAATAAAATAAATGAATAAACACATAGAAATAAACAAATAACAAAAATCATGTAGAGATTCATGAAAAAAATGAACTAAAGATTCTCAAGAAAATGAAAAATAAAAAATCACAAAAATACTAGAAAAATAAAAAAGTGGTCAAAATGAAGAACATTGGCTAAAATAAAAAACTATTAAGTTTTAATATTTGAGAGGTATTAAGTTTTAATCACAGACTTCAACAGCTATTAACAATCACAAATAAAAAAAATTAGTCAAACAAATTACGTTGGTTGGTTGACTTTAATCTTAATTAGACTTCCAAGTGAACTAAATTTGTGATTTTTAATAGCTTAATTTCTGGTCTCTAATTAAAAATTAATATAGGGTATTTTAGCCAAATTCATTCCGACCACCTTTTCAATTTTTCTTGCATTTTTTTGTGAATTTTTCATTAATTTTAAATTTTCTTGAGAATTTTTTAATTTATTTTTCATATGAATCTATACATGATTTTTGATATTTTTTCCTTTGTGTTTATTAGTTGATCTTATTATGTTATGAGATTTTTAATCAAGGTTATGATAATTAGGGTTTCAATTTCCGACTTGATGCCGAAATTAATTTAGTGTATTATGTTTGTTTCCTCTTGGATACCACGTAAATTGCTACGTATGATTCTTATAAAATGTTTTTTGTTAGTTTTTGGGGTCTCTGATTAAAAGTTAATCCCACACGCCTTTGAGTATTGGAACCAATGTATTTTAGCCAAATTCTTTTATTTACCACTATTTTCTATTTTTCTTGCATTTTTGTGATTTTTCAAGTTTTTTTTCCAACTAGGATGATTTGATACAGTTGGTGGTACAGTTGGCAAATTAATGGTCATTGTCATTTACTTTAACTGGTAGGGTAAGATTTAGGATACCAGTAGCAACTTTGAGAATACTTTGGAGATACTAGTAGTACCCTAGTTAGCGGTAGTGGTCTGTATGAATGCCATGTGGCAAGACAACAGTGAGATATTGCTAACGTGGTAGATAGAGTTGTTGATGTGGCAAAACATGTAGATAATGGATGCTAATGTGGATGAAATATTAGTTGATTTTTATCCCGAAATCCTTTAACATTAAACTTAATGTTAACTATCTCTTCCTTAGGTGTGTGGTGAAAATTATCATTTTTAATGAATCCCTATTTGAAGTTTGGACATTTACAAAGAGCTTCAAAGCTTCGATTCTATAACATCCTAAATTTTTGAATAAAGATTTAGAAGCAGTTAGTTAAAACATATAAAACTGATACTTTTTTTTGGCACCAATGCAAAACTGATACTTAAAAACTCAAATTTCAAGAGAGAAAAAAGGCATTTTAGACTAAGTTGAAATCCAGTCCCTAAAGTTTAAATCCAATTGAGTATTAAGTGTTTGTATTAAAATTTTGGTAGCATAACGACTATAACTCAATGGATCACAAATAAAACTTGTTTAAAAATCTTTAAATTACAAACAAATAACATATACTAAGATTTAAATCAACCTTATAAACCATCTTAATACATCAAAATCCATGCGAAACAAACAAATGCTAAGCCTAAAACAAGGCATTTCCATGGATTGGGCCATACATCCTACGTTACCCAAGAAAGACATTCAACAAGTAAATCTTAAAGCTCAAGGGGTCTTAAATTCAACAACTAACATTACATTCTTTTCAAACTAACTACAATGAGCATATCAAGCTAACCACCATAACAAAAGATAGGTCATCAAGTATCAATCAAGCATACATATTGGGAAGATCCCATAGACAAGACAAGGTTTAACTAAATAAGTTACATGGTGTCATGAGTGTTCCTACACTTGGCACAATATATAAATGAAAACATGTGTTCTCAAGGTCCAATACCAAAACAAACAACAAGCAATTCAAATATCCCCCAAAAGCCGTTAAGAGAGAACTAGGTCTCCTTAGTCTTTTCCTTACTAGTATTAAAGCCTTCACTTGAAAATGTTAGTTATAGAGGGGATGAGACAAAGTCCCAATAACCAAGGCAACTGAAATAAGTATAAAGTTTCAAAAAACATTTTTTATATGCTCAAGTATAAAAGAAATAATGCAATACACATGATGATATTCAATGGAACCCATAACGATCACAGCTAAAACCATGGGCTAATAATTACCATAATAAGGTAACTCTAATAAGTGGCCCCCTTTCAACAGTTAATGAAGGCCAGTTCTGGGCAACCACCAAGCTATTCTCCTACCAATCATGACTCGGCCAAATGCCATACATCAGTGGTTGTCTTCTTCCCTTGGACCACACAAATTGGTGATAATTTAGAGAAAGTGCATAGCCACCTAAGTCTCTTGGCCAAAAGAAAACAATTTAGTGATAGGGATATAACACATTTCACTACCTTGATACAAGGTTTCGTGTGCCATTTAGTGGATCAGAATACCACGTGATATTCAATGACATTATCACTCAACCAACATATGCTCAATCGTGCATAATTACCAGTGATAATGCCAATATGCCATACTACATGTTATTTCAATCAAAATATATCATTATGCTAGTATCATCATGCTTTCCCATGATCATACATGTATACATTACCATTGGTCATTATACAATATATTTATATAAAGAAGAAAGAAAGTACCGGTGTTTTACTAGTCGTGCCAACATGCATATAGGAAAATTTTTAAATGTATATAATTTAGCAAGAGTTACACCTTAGTTACCTTAAGTTGTCGAAACTCACACAATAATATAGGCCATCAGATCACCAACTACACAAATATAAGAGGGATGCAATCCAAATCAATATATGAAGTTCCAAACACAGCTCAAGACCAAAACAAGCATAAAAACTCCAATAATAAGACCGTTAGAACTACCCAAGATTATTTAATGCCTGCAAGGCCAAATTCCTCACTCAATATGAGAGTCTCGTACTGACAAATTTGTTGCTTCCAACCATCTCCTTGGAAGGTACTTCAATCAAGTAGGCTTACACCCTACACAACCGATTTACACAAGAATCAAGTGGTGACATAGCCTCCGATTGACCACAACTTGGTGACTCAAGTATAAACTCAACAAAATCATGAATCTAATACCATACCCAATTAGATTTACACCCAAATCAACTCCCCAAATCAGCCATTATATTAGAAATTTCGTGCTCCAAGGAAACCTCCAAAGTAAGAGGCTAAGGTTTGAGAAATTACAAGCTTAAATAGCCGAAAACTCCTACCCAAAACTTATAAACACATTATAACACTTCATTGAAGCATCTAAACTCATATTAAGAGAGTTAGGTGTATGCTTTCTGAAACAAAATTGCCCAAACATTTTTAGGGTGAGGCATTGTACACAGTGATGCACGTTATCAATTTTAGTCCTGCGGTTGCTTTGTATAGTGAGGTGCTAGACAAAGTTTGCTTTGGCAAGAATCTTAATTATGATCTCCTACGAGTCTTTGGTTGCAAAGTATTTGTGCACATTCCAAAGGATGAAAGATCCAAGTTGGATGCAAAGATAAGATAGTGTATCTTTATTGGTTGTGATAAGGATGAATTTGGCTATACGTTGTATGATTCGGTTGAGAAGAAGCTTGTTAGAAGCCGTGATGTGAAGTTCATGGAAGGTGGAACCATTGATGAAATTAATAAGGTGGAGTAGAAAGCTCCTATGAAATATTATAATATGTATGATGTTAATCTAGTGCTCACCTATTCACAATCTATATGCTACTAATGGTAATGTTCAACAGGGAGTGCAACATAACTATCCTAATGATGGGTTGGATGTTTCAACAAATGATGTTGAAGAGCAACATGAGTCACAGAGACTCTAAATGATGCACTTGAACTACCTTAAGTCCAACTCAAGAGGTCTAATGGGCAAAGACAACTATCTAAAAGGTATTCTTCTGATGACTATGTGACCAACTGATGGGGGAGAACCTGAGTGTGTTGAAGAGGCCCTGGAGAGTGAAGAACAACAAAATTAAAGTGGCTGGATGTAATGTAGGATGAAATGAAATTCTTGCATAACAATCATACATTTGATTTGAAGTTGCCTAGGGACAAAAAAGCCTTGGGCTATAAGTGGATTTATAGGGTGAAGCATGAAATCAATTATACATCTCCAAGGTATAAAGCTAGATTAGTGGTGAAAGGCTTTAGTCAGAAAAAGGGAGTTGATTTTAATGAAATTTTCTCTCCTATGGTAAAGATATCATCCATTAGAACTGTGTTGAGTTTGGTTGCTAGTCTTGATTTAGAGGTGGAGTAGATGGATGTGAAAACTACTTTTCTCCATGGTGATTTGGAGGAGGAGATTTATATGAAGCAATCCGATGACTTTCATGTTATAGGCTAAGAAGTCTATATGTGTAGGCTAAGAAAGAGCTTATATGGTTTGAAGTAGGCTTCAAGGTAGTGATATAAGAAGTTTGAGTTTGTTATGTGTGAGCAACATTACAAGAAGACTACTTCTAATTACTGTGTCTTTGTTAAAACTTTTTTCTAGTGATGACTTCATTATCCTATTATTGTATGTTGATGACATGTTTATTGTTAGAAAAAATGTTTCTAGGATTGACAGGTTGAAGAAGTAATTGGGTGAGTCATTTGCCATGAAAGACATGGAAGCTGCTAATTAGATTTTTGGTATAAGAATCTTGCTTGACAAAATGGAAAAGAAGCTTTGGCTATCTTAGGAATACTACATTGAAAAAGTAATGCAGAGGTTTCAAATGAAAAATATTGTGGTAAGCACTTCTCTTACTACTCATTTTAAATTGAGTGCTAAATAAAGTCTTTCAAATGAAGCCAAGAAGTTAGATATGGAGAGGGTTCCCTATGCATCTGTAATATATGGGTAGTTTAATGTATGCAATGATGTTCACAAGACCAAATATAGTACATTTTGTTTGTACAATTAGTAGATTTTATCAAACCCAGGTAGAAAGTATTGGAATGTTGGTATAAGGCTTTGTTTTGGACGTGATAAGCCTATCTTTAAGGGGCACACAGACTTAGATATGGCTAGAGATATTGATTCTAGAAAGTCCATTTTGGGCTATTCAATTAAATTTATAGGGGGAGCTGTGGCTTGGCAATCAAAGTTGTAGAGATGTGTAGCTTTGTTTACAACAAAGGCAGAATTTATTGCCATTATTAAAGTATGCAAGAAATTGTTATGGTTGAAGAAATTCTTATAGGAGCTTGGTTTTACTTAAGATAAATATTTGTTATTTTGTGATAGTCAAAGTGCTATCTATCTAGGTAAGAATCTGACTTTTCATTCAAAGTCCAAAAATATTGATATGAGGTATCATTAGATACGTGATGTTTTGAATGCTAAGATATTGGAGCTGGCAAAACTTCATACTAATGATAATGATGCTGATATGATGACTAAGACACTTCCAAGATAGAAGTTTGAAGTTAGTTGTGAGGTTGCAGGATTGGTGGTCATCTTAATATAGTCGTAAGGGGAAGATATGTTGGGTGCGGGCTCCTTTCTTATGTGAAGAAAGGACCCAAACCTAAAAGCCCATTATATGTCTCACATATTTAAGTGGAGAGGGATCATATTAGGGTATGGGAGTGAGATCATATCTAAGTTAGAATAGACGACTTTGAGAGAGGAGAAGAGAAAAATGTTATTTTCACATATTTAAAGAGTAGTCACAGGAAAAATTCATTTTTAGATTCGTTAATCGTTAGATCAGGTTGAAATTTTGTTAGCAAGTTCAAGACATCTTGTTCTTTATTTTCAATGGTTAGATTTTCATTTTGTGGCCTAGTGTGAGATATATTCAATAAGCAGTGAAATAGTAATTTTTGGGTTTTTCATCCTCTTAATTCTCTATTGTAAGTTTTTTGCTTTTGTTGCAATGGCGGATTTAGAAATAATAAATGGGGGGCTAAAATTTTAAATAACCAAAACTATTGGGGGGCTAAAATTTATTTTAGCATTTTTTTACATAGTGAATCATGTACACAAAGGCTAATGAGGACCATAGGAAGCAAGCACCCCTACTTGCCCCCCATAGGAAGCAAGCACCCCTACTTGCCCCCCTTTGGATCCGAGTCACTGTTTGGTTGTTGGGAGGGCTGTTGGCATTGTTTTATATACTTGATTGAGACTCTGTTGTATTTCTATTTTGATCTTAGTGGAACTATTTTCTTTGGTCTAAATAACTTGTGGCTTTTATCCTTATTTTGAGGGGTTTTCCACATTAAAAATCTTAGTATCTCTTAATATGTTTATGGTATTTATTTTTTATTATATATTTGTTTGATTGCCCCTCATAGATTCTTGTAAGTAGGAGAGATTTATTTCCACTGCATATTTGTTGCACTGTTATTATTCCTATCACTTTGCACCACCTCCTTACATGCTTTATGATTACTTCATTTTCTCTAACTTTTAGTCATGTTGTGCTCATTCTCTTGCCTCTTATTTGTCACGCCAACATATCTTAACTTTTTAGTGACTTCTTGCTCATTCACATTGCCTTTTTCTTGATTAACAAGAATAAGGAGTACCTCCCTATTCATCATTTTAAGTGCGTGGATGGACGTACGGTTCACAAGAGAATTAATTAAGAAGCAATGGTTACTGAACTGTGTTTTGCTTCAGTAAAGGTATGGTACCGAACTTTTGTGTACCAAAAAAAAGAAAAAAGCAACTTCAATTTGCCATCATCGATCTATTGATGAAAATTTATGTCGGTAAGTGGAAATCTGATGAGTCTCATCAGATTCGGCCTTATCTGGAGAGGGAAAGAAGACGTCATAAGATGTTACTTTTGCTCTTGGATGCTCTTTCTTCTCTTATAAAAATGGCTGTCCTCAACTTCTGAGATCACTCTTCAGTCTCAAGTGCAATCTATTCTTGGTAAAAAGCTTCAGACCTCTCTTCTATGGTGCTTTCATGGATCTTTTTTAATTTATCATCATCCTCTCTCTCTCAAACATTCTTTTTCTGATGCAGCAGGTATCAAACGAAGCAATCATCGACGTGACTTCCCCCTGCAGGTAATGAAACTCCCCTATATGTAATCATCTCTGCATCTATCCATCCACTCAGTTATTCTTCACTTCCAGATACACAACACACATGCACTTCCTGGGAAATCTGTCTATCTAGGCCTAGCCCTTCTGCATCCGACCTAGCTACCTCGATCTCATGCCACTCCCCTCTAACTTCCCCTCCTAAACTTTCATTAAATTTTCACATTTTTAACATATACAGCTAGATTTGCATTTTTAAATTAATTATGATGTTAATTAAATTTATTTTCAAAGCGGGTATATATGGTGTATATATATACGTATATATTTTCAGAATTTCACCTCTTTCTTATTCATGCTTTTCTGTTACTTACCAAACAACGTCAATTCTGGATATATCTTTCCCTTAGTCACGTCTGGTACTTTAGATTTTTATATATAGCTTCAACATTTTCTCTAACTTCAAGCGATGTTGTGCTTATTCTCTTGCCTCTTGTTCCGTGAAAATATCTTGAGCACCTAGCTACGTACCACTTTTATTCTTTTCTAGCTTTTCTAATTGTTCAACTAATTCCAAGCCATATATTTATGTATATATCATATTCATATGAAAAGAACGTAACTTTGTATTGCAATTTTTTGCAGGATGAGTACTAATTCAAAGGGAGCAAACAACATTTCTAGTTATATGGGGTATGGTTCTACTTATTCAGCCTCTAATAATAACAATAATAATGGCACTTCTTCATCAAATAGTACTGCCTCAACCTCACAGGCCACCAACAGCTCAGAGGCTAAGAGGAATTCAACTACCATTGGAAAGATTTTGGGCTATGGCCGGTCTCCGCCTCCAACCAACAACAATTAAAAATGCTTCTTAATTAATCTTATATATATATAGCAGAGCTGCCTCTGCTCTTCCACTTCAGTCATAGACTTCTTCACTTGAGGTTTCTCGAAGTGAAAACTATTATGATGTAACAATCCTTTCTTCACTTGAGTCCAGAACGAAATAATAATATATTCACTTATTTATCTTTCACACTTTCCATTTTATTTTCTATTTACATTACACATGGGATGATATCACATTTACGATAAGACTTTGTACATGTCCGCTTGCAATTAGCTTTTTCTTTCTTTCTGTTTCTCTTTTCTTTGGAGATTGTCTCATAGTGAAATTATGTAGTGCTTAAAAATATATATATATATATATAACAGTGGTGGGCCTAGGACCCCAGCTGGTGGGGGACAAATATTTATTTAAAAAATAACATTGCATATTATTATATAATAAAATAAAATTAAATTAAATATATAAATTTAAAAATTATATAAAATTTTATATACACACACATGCATATATATAATCAAATAGGTCATGTGCTTTACAATTTTTAAATCTAATGGAAAAATTTTCTGAATTTATCTTAATTTATTGTGATTGAAAATTTGATTAATGAAATTTATATATTTATACATGAATTTATTTGCTTTTTTTTACCAAGTGGATTTATCGAACTAGACAAAAAATTCTATATACTTGAAAACTCCATACAAAATGTAGATCTCATAGTTTTGTTTACATTGATATTGTTGTTTGACAAATTTCTCTTAAAAAGCTATTTTATTTTAACTCAAAACGTTAAAAATTTTCAATCTAGTTACCCTCATTCATATTTTAATCAAAACAAAAAAGTAAAAGAGCATCACAAATTTGAAACTATAATTTAAACAAATACTTATGAAAAATAATTATTTAAGTGAGAAAGCATAAAAAGTAAATAATTTTGTGGGTAGTTAAAATTGTAAAAAAATGTTGCACTAAAAAATATATATAAACCAAGTAATATAAAAAAATAAAAATAACGTGACTCTCATCTCAGATCTATGCCTACAAGCAAATCAAATAAAAGTATAAAAAAATTTATCGCACTCTGTCCACTTCATCCCTTAATCTCACCATAGGCATAGCCCCCTCCCTTTTTCTACCACGGCATATACTCTCTCTCTTCTTCCGCAGATTTGACAATTTATTGACACAAAATGAATGGCTTCCACTACTTATCTCTCACTCTCTTCCTCTTTTCTCTATTTTGGGTCAGGGGGTGCAAAATGAGAAATTTTTTTTTTTTGGGGGGGGGTGGGGGTATGATGTAAATCACTGAAAGTAAATGCATATAGCTTTCAAAACTTTGAGGGAATCTGGTCAAAAAAGATCTAAAGAGGGAAAGATGATTGCTGAGAATCTGGTAAAAAAAGATCTCAAGAGGGAAATCTGATTGCTTATGATATATAATATTACAAACAAAGTTTTAAATAAAAATTTTACATAAATAGTCATTCAACGTAATAATTTGTTTGATACATTTATTTTATTTTTAGATGGCAAAAGAAAGTTATTTTATTTTTATTTTATCGAGTTTATGTCTATAATTCTTTAAAAAAAACATATATTTAATATAGAACTGTTTTTCATAAGATGGGCATAATTAATTTATTCAGAAATATATTAAATTGATTTTTTTTAAAAAAAGATATATTTGATATGATTTTATTATTTAGAGTAGTTTCGACTTTTGATATTAAACATAATTTATATTTAAAAGAATTGACATATGTTTAGTGAATTCATTCATTCCTGATCAATTTTATGAAATAACTGTTATCATTAATATATTCTATACATAAGGAGATAAGTACCAGCGGAAAGGCGCTTTGTTTATATTTAAAAAAAAAAAGGCATGCTTTATTTTCTTAAACGAACATAGGATGAACCTGGACGTGAAGTGATCTGGCTACATATGTACATATATAGTGAACATCAAGCTAAGAAAATATTAATTAAAAAAGAAATGCAAGCCGTGCATTTTCTTGAGGCTACCCGGTCTGTGGTGGAGGACGCATCTTCATTTTCTTAAACTTTTTAGCGTTTTCGTGTTCATTCTCATCTGCTTCTTAATTTATGTGATTAACAAGGAAAGATGCATGTGTGTGTGCGTGTGTGTGAGAAAAGAGAAAAGAAGAAAGGAAAATGAGGAAGCAAAGGCAAGCAACAGCGTTACCCCTGTACGGACATGAAAGCTCTACCAGCTTCCTGTTCATTGCTTTTTTATTTTATTAAATTAAACATGGTGTTTTGAACGTACGCATGAGCTTGGAAAATATAGTCTCATCAGATTCGGCCTTATTAGAGATGGAGAGGGAAAGAAGAAGTCATAAGATGTTACTTTCTTTTGCTCTTGGGATGCTCTCTTCTCTTATAAATAAGGCTGTCCTCAACATCTGAGTTCACTCCAGTCTCAAGTGCAATCCATTAAAATATAACTGTTATTATTAATATAAGGGAAATATAAGCTTTTAGTTCCTATACTTTTGGTGGGTTTTAAAATAAGTCCCGATAGCTCAATTTTTTTTTTATCTTATCCCTAACTGTTTTAAAATAAGGCCCTCAACTTTCAAATATTGCTTGAGGCACAAATATGTGGCACAAACAGTGTTAATCGGTGTTGATTTATCTGAGCTGGAACTAAGAAAAATGATGTGTCAAAATTAGAAGCCAAACTGGACAAAATGACTCAGTCTCCCCATTTGCTACCCATTTTCTATCGTCTACTAGGGTTTGGTGGACGCTAAATAATGGCTATCAAACATACGGCTTTGCAGACAACTTTGCACATGGCTAAGAAAAACATGGCCATTGAGCCGATGCTCTCATTCAAACTTAGAAAGGAAGAGAGTGGTGCATCTATGCGAGCAAAGGACTCCAATTTGGGGGGTTGTGGTGGCAACGCTGACGGTTGATCAAGCGGCAGTGGCGAATGTGGCCATTATTAATCTCTAGTGGTAACTATGTCAATTCATGAGCTACAAAGGGAAACTAGGGAAAGTGCCCTCTTATACGTACGGCTTCCTATCTTCTATTACACCCTCTAGCATTTTCTTCATCGTGTTCTTCTTCTTCACCGTTCTTCCCCATGTTCGGGGATCTGGCAAATCATGGCAACGAGTTAGAGATGCATGGCGTGGAAGAGATGTGAGTGGATGGGATTTCCCTTCTAGCAATTTGTCAGGCTTCATCATTCTTCTTCCTCCTTAATGTAAGTATACTCACATTCTTCTTTGTTTCTAGCATTTTTAATGTTAGTTAGGGATTTTTTTTCTATAGAACCAACCCTCTATTTGGTTGGAGAGATTTGGAGGAAAGGGGAGGAAAAATTAATTTTTCCTCATTTGGTTCAATAGTAGAAGGAGATGAGAGAGAAAATTGAGATTTTTCTTCGTTTGATTTAATAAATAGGAAGAGAAATGACAGAATATTTTAATGAATTTTCTCTTCCCTTCCTCCTACCCATCCCCTTCAAAAGTAGGGGGATTTAGAGGAAAAATAAACAAATTCCTCCCATCCCTTCCAATATATTTATATAAGAGAAAATTAAAATTTCTCCCCTCCCTTCCATTAAACCAAACAATTAGGTACTATTTGACTCAACGAATGAGAGAGGAGGGGAGGGATTTTTATTTATAAGTTGAAAATAATATAAATAAGGAATTTTAATGTTACCTTATTTGATTTAAAAGGAAAAATGAGAAAAAATAAATAAATATAAGTTAAATTTGTCCATTTTTCCTCCAAATCCCCCAACTTTTAGAGGGGTTGGAGGGAAATTCTAGGGAAAATTCAATAAAATTTTCCCTCATTTGCCCACCTACTTAATTAGGCCGGCATATTTGGTTTATCTTTTCATAAATCAAATCATAATTTCTAACCATCATTTTTTTTCTTTTTTTATCTAAATAGATTTATGGTAAACTTCACTAATTTCATCCAAAATTTATTTTTTAAACTATAATTATTCTAGCAGATCTTTTACAAAAAAAAAAAAGTAATTCAAACAAGCACTTAATGAATTAGATGAAGGAAATTTTAATTTTTCCCCTCTTTCTCTTTTCTTCAAATCCCTCCAACCAAATTGGGAGGGTCTAGGATTATGCTTTTAATGATCGATCTAATAACAAAAAATTAAAATTGAGACAAAAAAATTCTGTCCACGACATCATTAGTACTATCGAACAAAGGAAATCATTAGAATGATCGATCTAGTCAGCTTTCTCACTTTAGAGTCACTATTTCTTCGTTGAGAGCACATTTGGTACTCCTCCCACTGTGTGCTCTTCCCATATCTGAACAATTTAAATTAAAATTGGATGATCCAAATGTAATTTTATTTTATTATTATATTTTTAATATATTTTTATTTTATTAGATGTAGAGTATAAAATAAAAATAATTTTATAATAATTGTCATTTTTAAGAAAATAATATTATCATTTAAAAAATTAAAATAAAAAATTTTAAATTTGAAATGTCCAATTTGGACAGTCTAGTTCTCATTAGAGCGATAAGCACAGCTTTTTTAAATAATATTCACAAACAGATTTTTCATATTGAAATAAAAAATGATGATTACCGAATAAGGACCTTCTTCATTGCCCAAACATCTTTTTTTAATTTGGACGTGAAAACACAACACACAACAACAGACAAAGAAATAAGTTTAGATAAATAATATTCACACCTGGTTCCATCATTGCTCCATAGGAAATATAAACATGCTCAACAACTTTTCAAATCTTTTCAAACCTGTAGCAACTTTTCAAAGTAAATAAGAAAAGGCTTGCAATGGTTACCCAGGCATTGTGGCTATACAGCATAAGGTTCTCTTTAATTTTCATCATTTGGTCAACTTATTCTTCAGACATGCACCACTCTCGCATGATCCAATCTGGTGTTTTTCTTTCATTTTTTCTGAACCAATTAAATCAAATTTTAATGATTTGAATGTATTTTTTAAATCATTACTCATGATATTAATTTTGATATGTAGAAATTATTAAAGTAAATTTTATCTCCCTCGTCGAATAAGATATTTTCCATACACACTGTCGTCTAAACTCTATGAGTACTTAATTATTTATCTAGGAATGATAATAAATTCCAACACTTATCTAATATTCATTTATAACATTAGAGAGCTTGGATGATAATTTTATTAAATATTAATATTAATTGTAACTTATTTTCATAATTTCTTAAAAATTAAGTCTCTTTAATATATTTCAGACCCAAAAATAAAAAGAAGAAAACTCTAACATCCTAATATACCATACAAGCCTAATTGTCATCAGAAGTCTGTACTATTCTTTACCAGGACCAGCTTTAAAGCTTCCGCCGCTAAGGATGATGAAATTATGGGAATGAATTCCATGAAGATGAAATGGTTCTGCGCTGACCAAAACTAAACTTGTATTATTGTAGTACCTGTCATTCACTGTCACTATCCAAGTGAAGGAGAAGAGAAAATGAATGATTAGTTTATTTGTTTTTTCTTTTGGCCAGAGATGATCAGTTTATTTCAAGTGGGAAAATGATAGGTAATACTCCAGGAGATAAAAATTCCAAAAACATATTATAGATTTACATAATTCTAAGATACTTAATTGGAAATATTTTTTGAAGCTAAATTCCCTTTTTTATCCTTGAAGTCAGGGATAAAAATATACATGTTTCAGTTGCAAATATACAATAATCAATTGCAAATCTATGAAAAATAGTTGCAAATTAGCCTAAAGTAGATGGAATATAGTTTGATAGTTCATTTGCAAATTATTTTCGTAGATTTACAATTAAGTCTCGGATATTTACAACAAATTATCATATATAAGTGATATCTTGATAAGTTTAGTTAGGGACATAATAGAAATTTTATTCCAAAATGATTCAAAAAAATTCAATTACGTACTTGGTACCTAATTAGAAATATACAAGTTTGTGGTTTTTTTTAATTTTTATTTCCTTAGATATTGATATGTCATTTTCCCTTACTTCAAGTCCAAGTGATGTTGAGAAATAAATAATGGCGCGCTTGCAGCCAGCCGGTCTTTGTGGAGCATTTTCATTTGCTCACGTTTGTCTTTAGAAATATATATAATGGCACTTGCAAGTTGCAACTGGGATAATATATTAATTTTGCCACAAAACTTTTTTTTTGCCACAAAAAAGAAAATAGATTAAATAAAACAAGGCTCAGGTCTGCATTGCAGAAGCCTGACCATTACGCCATATAAAGGTTCGGACTTTTGGGGAACTTTCAGATTCCATAAAAATAAGCACGTGACCAAAGTTTGAACAAAGGAATTTGGTTTATCTTGTTCGTATAATTGAATCATAATTGATTGAAAGACAAAATTAAGATACATGATTTATGTAAAGAATATATATGTATAAATATTGGATAAAAAGTTGAATGGTATTAACCAACAAGATTTGACACAATTAGTAGATAGATGTATCATTTAAATTCTGTCCTAAGTTCAATCCTTGGTCATATATATGGAAGAAAAATTGTTTGGAAAAGCAAAGCATACTTTGATGATATCTATACTTTTAAGGGTTAGTTATTGATTCGAAGATACTTTTGATGTTAAAATAATTAAGTGGTAATAGAAATAATATTATCAAATATTGAGAGTAATTAACATACATCATGAATATAATACTCTCACCATTTCTTTTCGTAGCATCTTTTTTAGAAGCTTTTGATGTTACCTCATATATGACCATTAATTGTAAAAAAAAAAACAATTGAGCATTTATGAGTTTTTTTTCAAAGATATCCTTTATAAAATCATTATGCAAGTATTCTTCTATTTTCAATGATATGATTAATGTGGGTAGTTTTAAAATATTAAGGGATTTATGAAAAAGTGAGACTCTTAAGTAATTTTAATCACCTTTCTTTTGCGATTTGGTTAAAAAATCTTATTAACAAAACAAAATGTAACACCCCTCATGGTATTGTTTTGGCATTGTGTGCAGGACCGGACAAAAACAGAATGGAGGAAGATTTAAGTGGAGTTTGAAAGAGCTCCATGCCACGGCAAGAAGTAGGGCCACCGCTGCGAGAGCGTGTCCAGTGGCTCTTTCCAGCTGAAACTTGGTGGAGCCGCGGTGAGGTGTGTTGAGGCCGCGGCGAGAGTCGAGATTTTTGTTTAAATATGGATCATTTCGGACGATCGGAAAGAAAGAAAACGGAAGAGAACTGAGGGAGCTCTGCTGGGGTTCGTGTTTTCCGGTATCTAGGAGTGATTTTTTGACTTTGAAAGCTTGGATTCAAGTTGGTAAGTGATTTCTACTCTTCCCTCTCCATTTTCTTCGTTTGAAATTTGGGGTTTTTCAGTTATAAGTTGGGATCTTCAATTATGACCGAAATCCACCGATTAAAATGGATGAAATGGGGTTAAGGAAGTGTGTTTTGGTATTCTTGATGCTTGAATGTGAGTTTTGAAGGGTTTATGCATGATTTGAGTTTAACCCTAGGTTATTTTTTGTCAGGGCTATTAGGAATCCGAAGTATATGAGATTGTTTGGTGTTAGTATGGTTCCTAGGAGCTTAATAATGCATGAAAGGGGTGTTGGAACCTTGTGTTAGCCCTAAAGTGGTTGAATTGTGATATTTGATTTAACGGTATATTGTGTTAATGGAAGAATTGTGTTATTATGAAGGTTGTTTGGTTAACTAAGAGGGGCTCAAGCGTGTTGGGCAATTTGAGAAGTTTGTGGAACTCGTGTGAGAGTGATATTGACAACCTAAGGTAACCGGTTGTATGTTTGTATTGTATTGTTTGTATGGTATGACAGTATGTATATTTGTGTATATATGCATGTTCCTTTTCATACCATGATATTGATTGTGTATGTGTATGGTTTTCCTACATATCGTGGTATGCACGGCTAGTTAATATGTGATAATAGTATACGTAGTGTATGTATGATGTGTAGCATCCCCATACCATTGCATGCTAGCATGTCCATATGATGTTTGTGATGACAATGATATGTGTGTGTGTGTGTGTGTGTATAGAGGCATGTTGGCATGACATGACATTGACATCGTTACCATATGATTGCATAGTGAGAGATTGATGATGATATGAGATGATGATATGATAAAAATCTCTGCCGCTAAATCCTTTCCATGGGAGAGCCAAGCGGTAGAGGATAATAAGATATGATGAAATATCCCTATCACTAAATCCTCTCCTTGGGAGAGCCAGGTGGCAGTGGATTTGGGGATGCTCCTTCCCTAAATCACCATTAATTTGTGATGGTTCAGGGGAAGGAGAGCCACGGTCCGAACTCTAGTGTAACCATTGGCCGGATTACATTAGGATAAGGTGAGCTTGGTAATGTCCTGGAATCAGTCTTCACCGACTGTTGGAAGAGAATCATCTATTAAAATGTCTTGTGATGACGACAGCTCGTGGTTCTAGCTGTGTATGAGGGAGAACATACATACTATTCATTAGCATTGCATTTCACGACTGTATGGGTCAATATATATATATTGTATATGGTTATTCCTGGTTACTGAGACATTGTCTCACACCCCTCTCTCATGAACTAACCTTTCAGGTGAAGGTTCTGGCACTGGTCCTGAGAAGTAGAGGAAGTAGCAGCGGATGTGGGAATACTAGGTCTATATAGTTTGTGTGTATTTTGGATATGTATCTTATGCCAAGTAAGATAGAAGTTTGTAATGAATGAATGTATGGTTATGAATATGGATTATATGGATGTTGTATGTATGGTTGCATGGTTTTGGATGTTGAAAAGTCAATATGGTGGTGTTTGTGAGCCTAGAGTGGATTTGGGTCTTGTCGGTGTGTTTTAGGGCATGTAGCCTATTTTGTCTAGTTGAAATTTAAGGGGGTCAAATCTCAGATGAATGGTTACTTTGAGGTGAAACCCCTTTGGACAAGTTGATTTGGGGATGTTGGACCTGTATGAATAGTCTTTGAGTGATCCTTTTACCTTTGGTGGCAATTGGAGGTGGTTAGTAGTGAGTTTCAGTCAATAAGTGGTCAAAATGGTGTCAAGAGTCCAGAACCTTCATACGGAGTTGGTTTGAGGTGAAGTTGGTGTTTATGGATAGATTAGGACTAGATTGACTTGTAGGAATTAAAATCAAGTCAATCGAAGGTCGGAGCATAATGTTATGCGCGTCGGAAGTTTACCCTGGTGTGTGGAAGGTACTGATATGGAAAATCAGTAGGGGGCGCCGCGGCGCCAAGAAGTAGGCCGTGGTGCCAATGAGGCCAGCAGTAAGTGAAAAATAGGGGAGGCTAGAGGCGCGGCGGTACTGTAGTGGCTGTGGCTCCAGCCCAGTTTTTTGTGACGTTTGGTTCATTTCTGCTGTTTGAGAGATTTGGGAAGTTGTTTTGAGTTATTTGAGTTGTGTTTGGTTGAATTTTGAAGATTCTAGTTAAGTTCTGGAGGTAGGGTGTTATACAAAGAGATTATTAAAAAAATACCCCATTTTATTATCATTATAGGGTTATAAATGAGGAGTAATGAAAAATTAAAAGCAGGGATCAAATGGGGAAAAAATATCCAAAATCTTATATTTTAAACCAGAAACTTATCATACAAAATACCCTATAATACAGATCAGAAGGAGTATTAAAAAAATTATGGATCTTTTTTTGTTTGCTTTGTCATCTTGACTTTCATCTATATGTCTCTTGATTTGTGATGTTAGCTTGCCCTTTATTAACCATTAGATGCATTGCATGAAGAGGCTTTTGTGGGAGAAAGGATGGAGATAAAATTTATGGGAGAGGATCCTGATCCGGAATGAAGTGAAAATAGATCCTCTGCTGCTGCTGCAACAGCAGAGCAGAGGATCTGGACCATCCAGAAAAATTCTAGATGGTCCAGGTTTTTTATATAATTTTTTTAATTTTAAAAGAAGCAAAACACAAAATAAAAATAATTTCTTAATAGTAAAATTTAAAAATAATAATATTTAATAATAAAAATTAAAAAAAACGTAAGATAAATTCATGACTATCCATATTTTGCATGGACGATCTAGATCTGCTCTCAAAATAGCAGCACTTTGACCGTTGCAGAGAAATGGGGTCCGAATGAAGTAGATCTAGATGTGGGTGTAATTAATGTTTCTAGTAGTAATAGGCTTTAATTTTTGTTTTGTTTTATTTGTTAGGTGAAGTTACTTCAGTAGGTGTTTACTCGCTCTAATTTACATTATAAGATATTTTGTATCAATTACATGTCTATTAAAGAAATCATTTTTTACCTAAAATCAATGCAAAAAGTACTCACATTTCCTATTTTACCTTATTAAATACCCCATTTTATTATTATTGTAGGGTTATAAATGAGGAGTATGAAAGTATTAAAAATTGGGGTAAAATGGAAAGCAAAATATATAATACCCTATATTTTAAATAAAAAAATTATTATACAAAATATCTTATAATAGAATTGATGGGAGTATGTTTCAACTCATTTACTGTAGTGTCTGGTGAATTAAAAAAAAAAGATGAGACAAGAAAATTACATAGTAATATGTACTCACTTTTCTCTCCCTTCCCTTTGCCTATATATATATATATATATATTATTTTTTTCCCATAGTTATGATATATATTAATAGTTTTAGGAATGAAGTATCTTAATAATTTTATTGGAAAAAATGAAAAAGGCTTTGCATGATATCGTAGTAATAATTAAAATAAAATTACTTCCCTAAATTACGTTTTTTTCCTAAAAGTAACTTAACTTCAAATATTTCAAATCCAAAAGTGATTTTAAAAAACAATATCAAAGCAAAATCAATTATTTTAAAATCAATTTTTTAGAAAAAGTGTTTTCAAGTAGAAAACACGATCAACCAAACTTATTCTTAATTAAAATCAATTTTTAAAATCACTTTCATCTAAAATTACTTTTGTTTAAAAACAACCAAATTTATTCTTAATTAAAATCAATTTTTAAAATCACTTTCACCTAAAATTACTTTTGTTGAACGCAAACTGAGTTGAAAAAGTTTGGACGTTGGTCCAGCTCAAATCTAAACGCGGACTAAGTTGAAGAAGTTTGGACGTTGGATATCTATTCCCAAAGTCATGGGATCAAGACATGTATTACAGTCTTAGACATACCACTTCATTTCTTAAAAATGATTTAAAACAGATCAAAATAATTAAATAAAAACCCAAAACAATTGAATGAACAGAAATTTCAAGTATTGATTATATATAAAATATTTTAGCTAAAACTCTGTTTGAAGACTTTGTGGATTTGGGCTTATTACCTTCGAAAACAAAGAGGAACCTACTACTTGTTTTTTTTTTTTTTTGATAATTGAGGAACCTACTTTTGGTTGACCAAGCCAGCGCTGTAACCCAATAGGCTTCTGATACAAAATAATTAAATAAAAACCCAGAACAAATTTCAAGTATTGATTATATATAAAATATTTTAGCTAAAACTCTGTTTGAAGGCTTTGTGGATTTGGGCTTATTACCTTCAAAAACAAAAGAGGAACCTACTACTTGTTTTCTTTTATTTTTATAATTGAGGAACCTACTTTTGGTTGACCAAGCCAGCGCTGTAACCCAATAGGTTTTTTATCCACTTAAAAATATGTGTTTTTTTTTATCGAAAAAAAAATGAGTTTTTATTTCATTAATTGAAGGCTCATCAATAGCCAAATTGTACAATTTGGAAAGAAATCATATCATTATTAAATAGCTTTAACCAATGCAGGTTGACATAAGTAGCTACGGGATCTGGACAAAGTCTCTCACCTCCCATTGAGTGATGGGTTTAAGTCCCTAATGGCCACTAAGTCTTGCGTTGGCAACAACTCCATTGTGAGGAGCTCTCTCATCACTCAAAGGCAATGTCACTGAGTCTTCTGGGTATCTAATGAATGACCCATTCCCAAGGCTCTAGGTGCTAGGCCCTTAGAGGCCACCGAAAGTACAGGATGGATCCTTAGCTGCTGAAACTTGATGCCCTACCGATGGTTATGTATGGGAGTGCTTTCCCTAACTATCATTTTTGTTTAGCAAAAAAAAACCTTTAGAAAAGAGAAATCGTTTTCAAACTATCTTAGAACCCATTGTTTGACATTTTTTTTTTCTATTAATTATCATTGTTGAATTATTATAAAAGAATGAGCGATCTAAGTTACTGGGGGTTGGGATTAGAGGTGGAAATTCGGGTTGGGTCAACCTATATGGGCCAGCCTGTCACAGGCCTGGCCTAATACGGGCTGCGCCCAAAAACCCGTTTATAAAATAGGCTGTGTTTTTTTAAGTCCAGTCCATATTCAATGGGTTACGGGTTAGCCCGTGAGTCCATATTGTTGTTAAATTTTTTTAATTTTTAATCTAATTTAACATTTATAAAATAATACAAACTTTTTTTTCACATACATAATTATTTAAATCAAGATAACTAAAACTAACTACATATTAATTATCAATATCATCATTCATCATTACTATTAAAATCATTAACCAAGAAAAATATTTAAAAAATACAAAAAAAAGAGCAAATAGGCTAAGCAGGTGACAGGGCCAAATAACTATAAAATTGTATTATTTTTATTTTTTTTCTTTAATTTAAATATTGTATAGTTAAAAAAGCATTTTTACATTCATACAGTTATACAATATAAGTAAAAAAAATAAAATAAAATAAAATTGCATTGATATATGACTGCGTGACCTTCGTATAACATATTGTATCATCTACAATTTTTAAATTAAAAAAATAATTTTCCTGCCACGGTCAAGCCCCCATCCAAGTTACTGATAGTAAGGGTGAGAAGAGTGACTTGTAAAACTGGAGCGATCTTAATGCGGGTGAGAAGAAAACTATCTATGTAAATGCTTTTTCATGCCACTTTTGTTTCTTGTTTTGAAAATTATTCACGTCTTTTTTTTTTCAAAAACAAATTATCGAAGTATTTTTTTTAAATTAAACCACCCGATATTGAATATATCTATGCTAATTCTTGAATTTATTATTAACAACAAAGAGTGTTATCAATGTTCTTAAAATTTTCCAAGGTTTCTGTACATTGAACTCTTTGTTTTTTGCATTTTAATTTGCCAACCATTTTCTAATCTTTAGGTATGACTTATAATATTGCGTTTTAGTGTTAATTGTTAAACAAATTAAGCATATATGCACACATATATACACATGATTCCCAAATGCTTACGAAATTGAATTTTATAGTCGACAGAATTTTATGTCGATCAAATATTCTTACAGTAGTCGCGCACTTCATATATTGAGGTGGTTCAGAGAGATTAATATATATCATTTTTTTTATCTCTTGGAAATGTAATATATATACATATATATAATGTAATTTCATAATTGCTGAGTTATGCTTAAATTAACTGATAGCATATGATAATTGTCAATTGATAAGTTTTATTGTTAGATCAGATTCAATTGAGCTTTCAGCTATGATTATGTTAATTTGTTTAAAAAAGTTTGGAACATGACTAATGAGCGCATAATACTCAATTGGTTGGGGGTTAGGCAAATTTAAACAGTAGAATGTAATTATGTTAAATACTTTTTAAAATAAAGTTGTTACCCATATGATCCTACTCATCTCGATTTAAATTAGTCAAAGTTCAATGTTGACTTAATCTAGTACTTATGTGAAAGTTTGTAACGTCTAGCACTTTCTACCATTTTTCTTGTAATTTTATAAATTAAGTAGGAATTTAATCTAGTCATATAATGTGAGAAAATATCTAAACTTTTGTTTTTTATTTTAGTTTTACACTTTGCCTCATTCTATAGTTGACTTTGAGAAATCATAATTAAATATAGAAAAATCGAAATAAGGCAAAGTTGGGCTTGTTTTAAAGCTATAGACATGCTCTTTATCAGAAAAAATATAGTAACAAAGGTTTGAATACTTCATGTCCTCGAAATTAAAGAAAATTGTGCTGATACATGAACTGAAAATTTCCAGATTTTCTAGAATTATAGGTTGCTTTTGAAATCTCATATCTCATGCTTCCTTTTCCTGAATAACATGAATAAATACTCATTTTAAAGGTCTATGAGTCCTCTAAACATAGAAAGAAAAATGATTAAATTGGGGATTTGTTTGATCATTTAATTTGCTTAGGAATTAAAATTGCTTATAACAACTCCCAATAAAATTAAACTAACATTATCATCTAAAATAAACTATGAGACTCTTTTAATTTCTCATTCCAAATCTAACTAAATAATGAAATGTCCTAAAGTAAACTAAATCAATAAATACTTCTTTCTCTCAAAGTTCATTGGCAATTTGCTTGCCATTTTCCTTTCCACTAGCTTCATCTGGCATGGGTTAGTAGCATGTGGGTGAGAATTTTAGGAAAAATCTCAATAGCAACAGTCAACATTCAAGTATGATATCAATGTTCAAGCAATGGAATACAAGCATATAACATTATGAAAATCATATAAGAGAAAGCATACATGTACATATAATTAAATAACTAATCTTGGTTTGGGAAGAATTACTACACTCAGTCTCTTGCCTAGCTTGCATATGTCATTAAGACATTTCTTAGCCATAAATTAAGGCTCTCTTGCCATAAGGCATCTTTTTACTACAATGGTAACTATTTTACCAAGGAGGCAACTTCAACCATATATACAGGCTATAATTTTGCATACAATCAATCATCCACTACAGTAGTGCATACAAATAAACCAAATACTCAACAAAGATAAACATTCAAGATTGGTAGTATTGCTACCTTGTGGGGAATTACCCAATACTAGTGGTTCTTTGCTATTCGTATGGCAACAACAAGCACTTTCTATCAATATCATAACAATCAGTTCATTAAAAATCATCCTCATTGATACTAATTTACTTTGCTTACGTGTAATCTTGATTAACTTATATTTTTCTATGACCATTTTAACTCAGAACTTATCTAAACTACTCATGAAAGGATCATTTTAAGGTTCTTGTTAATGAAACCTATATGGTATTGAGTAGGAGACTCATCTCTTTCGTTTACTTGCTTCTCTTTCTCTCAGTTACAATTTTCAATCTCAAGAGATTGTCTTGAATCTTGAAATTTTAATATAGGAAGTGATTAGATCTTAAAGAATTAGAGAAATGAAGAATTTAAAACTTGTAATATAGAGGACTTATTATTTTTCTTGCGATTTTTACGTGAGATTTAATAGAAAATTTAGTTAAAAATAAGAAAGATATATATATATATAATAAACAACTTTTATTAAACTTGAAGTCTTAAAAATTATTTTATGGAGTCACTTTGATATCTTGTTGGAAATTATTTTTAAAAAAAATCTTGATATCTAATAGTTTGAAAACATTAAAAAAAATAATTGAGTTTAAATCTCAGACAAATTTTAAGATATTTAAATAGTCATCTAAAATTTATACCTTAAATCTACTAGTGAGAAACCTAAAACAATTCTTCCATTCCTTCACTTCCACCGGCAAACTCTACTGCTCATTCCATTCCTTCACTTCCACCGGCAAACTCTACTGCTCATTGACCAATCACATACTCCCATATATATTTTTTCTTGTCTAAAATATACGTCCTTTTTTACAAAGTACACACAAACTAAGGAAAAAGTTAAACTACTTAAAATTATCAAAAATTTATATTATTTTTCAATATTATTCTTAATAAATATAATTTCTAAAATAACTCTTCCTCATAAATTAATTAATGATAAAGATAAATTAAGAAAAATAACATTAACACTCTTAATTTTACTTAAAAATAACTTATATTTTGATCTAAAAAAATATTTTTAAAAAAAACTTATATTTTATATAGAAAAAAATACTGTTTTTGTAGGCGTCTTTTATTTTGCATTTTCGTTTTTCCCCACTTGTTGAAGTCGCGAATCCATTCACGCCACCATCAATATATTCTGCGTCACTATCAACAGAATAGGTAAAGCACATGATTTGGCTGCTTGCTGACTTTTCTTTTCTTCCTCTCTCTCTCTCTCTCCATATTTGCTTCCTTGTAATTATTCACTTTTAGGAATTAGTTTTAAGACTTGCTGCACTCATGTCACCACTTTTGTTCTTAACCACACCACTCAATCACATCTTTATTCATTCCTCCCTCTTGTTGCATCCAAGTACACAGCATCGTCAACCACATAAAGTTAAGGGACCACATCCTTATGTTTCTGTGTCGTCGGGTCATTGATATTTGATAATAAATTAATACTGAACAAGTTATCGTCAGTTTTTTGTCAAGCAATTATTAATAAGGTAAAGCTTTTCGGTTGTGCAGAGCTTGTCTCTAGTTGTAGACGTCGTACAGGGTCAGGTTGATTCTCAAATAGTCAACTGTCCATGTATAATTGCTTATAACCTTTTCACAAATAAATCACTTAAAAATAAATTATTTTAATATTTTATAAATCTTACAATTTTCATATAGTTTGCTATATATATTTTACAAATAAACTTTTTAGTAATTTCCTTAAAAAAGATAAACATTTATACTCTACTGCTCATTGACCAATCACATACTCTCATATATATCTCTTTCGCAGGCCCCTTTTATTTTGCATTTTCGTTTTCCTCCACTTGCTGAAGTCGCGAGTCCATTCAAGCCACCGTCAATATATTCTGCGTCACTATCAACAAAATAGGTAAAGCACATGATTTGGCTTCTTGCTGACTTTTCATTTAACCTTATTAATGACAAAGTGACTTTAAATATTTATAACTTCACTCACATTTGCTCACTCTCCTATTTTTATTTTATACCTTATTTTTTAAATTTTAATATAAAGTAATTAGATTTTAACTTTGTATATTTTAAATTGGCTCCAAGATTTGCAATATATTACTCATATTTGGCAACTCTCATTTTCTGATTTTACAACTTATTTTTTAAATTTTAATATGGAGAACTTGGATTTTAACTTTATAGGTATCAAATTGAGTTCAGGTATTTACAATTCCCATGTTTTGATTTTGCAACTTATTTTCATAATTTTAATATGAAGCAATCAGATTTTAACTTTATCAGGGATTTGCAACTTCTTACTCATATTTTACAACTCACATGTTCTGATTTTGCAATTGATAACTAGCTGTCATTGACCTATCACCGGTGACTGTTGACCGGCGCCAGTGACCGTTAACTGGCATTGACCGATCACCAGTGATCGTTAACCGTGGCCACCAGCTGGTCACCCTTGGTCAACACTGTTGACCAGTCGCCAGCGACTGTTAACCGGCCGCTGACAATGGTAGGGTAAATAGAGGAATGTCTCAGGGGTATTTTAGTAATTACATAATTTTTTATTTTATTTAATTATATTTGATCCTTTATTATAATTAAATGAACAGGTAGTCTCAATATGTAATTAATTGTACATCTTGGTCCCAATGAGTAATTCTCGCCTTTTGTTTTAATTAAAGCTTATTAATGGAAAATATACTTTATAACGTAGTATTTGTGTAGTTTTATTCTCATAATGTCCTTTTTTTTTCTGCTACTGTATAAGTGACTGTAGAAATTTAGTTTCTATTTTATAGTAATTTGTTTTTAGAAAATTTTTCATTAATACTAAGTTTTAATTTTAAAAATTAACATTAAAAAAGAAGCCCCCCTGCAGAGGATGGCAACTTTAACTAAGGCAAACAAACACGTCAGGTGGGGACACTGCTTCCAACACAATGGTTTCACTTTTTCAGATTCTGTGCCGTCCCAGGCGAAGTGTAGCACGCTTCTTTCTAATTCCTCCACCTTCAGAAACTAATGAGATCCAAGGTTCATACCTTTGATATATATATATATATGCATTATTAACCTCTCAGTTTAGCTCAACGCGTAAACAAGTGCCCAGGCAATCGTCGCCGTCACTTCCATCCCCTGCACGTAAGTAAACATCCCCTCTATATCATCATTTATATTTCATTATTATTGCTTTCATTTCATGTGTGTGTGGCTGTGGATATATATATATATATGGAGTTCCCTCGTTTTAGTCTTTAATGGCCGCATATTCAAGTCTCTCTATCTCATTTCTCAGTGCTTGTATTCTTCACTTTACACAAACTCAGCACACTCTCTTTGTTTCTCTGCATATACAAGTCTCTCATCTTTCAGTAGTGTAATCGACCTTCACTTACAGAAATCATTTTTCTTTTCTTTCATGTGTGTGTGGGTATGGCGATCTGATTTTCTCCACTGCGCCTCCATTTCCACCAAACAAACCACACCTTTGTGCTGGATTTGCAAAATTCCAGCACGAGCTCGCTTTCTCTCTCTCTCTTCCTTCTGTATTTCTTACATCCACTACTTCTTCTTCCCCTCTATCTCGTTCATCGACGTCAGGGCCTCCACTACTTTTCCCAGCCACAACTCTCTCTCATCTATGAACAAGAATGTTTTGGGTGCGTGTGTTCCGATTTGTCCTGAATTTTAGCCCTGATCTTGCCTCATTTCAAATCTATTCTGCTTCCCACCACTTGCACCACCAACAAGAAGAACCTACACCATTAACGATTTAAACCTACATCATTCCTTCTTCTTTCTGAATCCTCTCGCGCTTTCTGTAATTAATTCTTTTCCTTTCAGTTCCGTTTCGTTTTAGTCTGCCTCTCGGCTTCTTTTTCTTCACCTCTATCTCGTTCATGGCCTTCGCTACTTTTGCCAACCACAACTCTCTCTCCTCAGAGCGGATCGGCCAGCCCTTCTTCTCTTCCCGCCTTGAATCCTCCATTATTGACACCCCACATATATCCAGAATCATCCTTCTCATATCAGTAGAATGTTTTTTTTTTCTTTGACCTTTTTCCCATTTCTAACACTTGACAACTCTTTCTCTATCTCCCTTGGACCCTATTCTGCCCTGACTTTGCAATAAAGCTGCCAGAGTTTGGTTCGGAACCTTCGACACCGCCGAGGCTGCTGCTCTTGCCTACGACGGGCTGCCCTCAGATTCAAAGGAAGCAACGCTATAATTAATCAATAAAAACGTTTTGGGCAGGTGGATGTTTTTTTTCCGATTTTTCCTGAATTTTAGCCTTGATCTTGTCTCACTTCAAATCCACTGTGCTTCCCACCACCTGCACCACCAACAAGAAGAACCTATGTATACCATTAACGATTGGAACCCACATCATATTCCTTCACTATATCGGCCAAATCTCCCTCACCCACCTCGGTATCCAAGAACAAAAATCTTGGTGGGGGTTGAAATTCCCCACATCTCGCTTTACTTTGGTGAATGCACTGACATTGGAGCCGACCACCGCTCTCTCGTGGTATTCAGTTGCAGAAACTCCATACTTGTGTTCTCACATTTCATGGCTTTTGATGTGTATGTGAGTGTATTCCTATCTGTCCTGAATCTGAGCTTTATCCACCGAGAGTGCACGTTTCATGTGTGTGGATCGATAGGTTTCAGATTCTGTCATGCTCTACGCCTCCCTTAATTTTGAACCTAACTGAGAACATGTTTTCTCATTTATCTCTTTTTGTTACTTAGCAAACTTGTTTTCTTGTGATATATATCTCTATCCATTAGTCCCGTCCGGTCTTTAGATTTTGTTATTAGCTTCATTTTCTCTCATTCTCTGGCGTCTTATACTAATCACGTATCTTGTGTACCTAGCTACCACCTTTAAATTATTGTTATCTATTAATCTAATTAGAGTCACTTCAAATTCATCATTTATAATTGTTCAACTTCCAAGCCATATACATATATATGTTTTGTTATATCCTATTCTTTCATTTCTAGCTACTTCGTACTATATATAATAGGAAAGAATAACGGGAGTTTCGTATTGCTATTTGCAGGATGAGTTCTAATTCTAATTCCAAGGGGTCAAAAAACATTGGTAGTTATCTGGGGTATGGTTCTAGTTATTCTGCCTCTAATAATAATAAGGGCACTGATCCTTCAAATGCCTCCACCTCAAAGGGCACCAACAACAACGCCATCGGAAAAAGCCTGGGCTATGGGCGTCCACCGCCCAACAAAAAGTAAAAATGGTTGCTACATATGAATAAACCAGTGGCGCCTCTGTCGTTCTAGACTTATAGTCCCAGAGTCGAACACTCCCGAAACGGAAGCGAAAACTATTATGATCGATGCAGTAATTTCTATGTATCGTATATGTATGTATGTATGCATGTATGTATCTATCTATGTGTGTATGCATATGTTATGCATGGGATGATATCACGTCTAAGACAGGAATTTATCCTGTCTTCCATCTATGTTGTGTTGTGTGTTTGAGCGTTTCAACTTTCGCTGTGGACGAATATGGTGAAAAACAAGACCTTCTAATTATCTGGGTTGTGTTTGGTCGAGTGAAATTAAAGCTGGTTAATTTCTTTTGTGGTTTCCATTTTCTGTGTCCTTTCTCTTTTCCTTTTACTGATATGCATATATATATATATATAGATATATAAGAATGTCACTACTTACTACTGCTGGATACGCAAGTGTTATATCTTGATGACTTTCACCTTATCAATATTTTATTCTATTATTATCACCAAAGGCTTGAATTATCTGGTAGGAGTTGTTCCAGATTTATCATGAGTCTTGGGTTTGAAACGTGGGAATGCAGTAATGTGGAGTGGTAGAGGCGCTCATTCTTGTGGTACCTGTCAAGCTTCAAATTCAAATTAGTTTGGGTCACATTGAAATTCTCACAACTCGAATGAGGTAAGTTCCAAGATACCGGGTGCATACGTAAAAAAATATTTTATTCTATTATTAATAAATAATTCCCTTGAGCTTGCTAAGTGCCCTATCGAGAGTTAAGTTCAGACATTGGCAAGAAGATATATCTTTAAAATACAAAATACTTCCTATTTCCTGTTCCCTTGTTTGTACTCTTTCCTTTCATTTAAAAAAAAAAGACAAAGAAAAGAAAAAAAAAATATATATATATATATATATGCAAAATATTGATTAAATTATACGGATATCTGTTGAGATTTATAAAAATTATATCTTCTAATTTTTTTCTTTACTTTTAAATCTTATATAAATCTCCTTTAAAATAAAAAGTAAATTACACAGGATTTTTTTGAGTTTTGTTGAGTTACATATACTTCAAAATTTACACAAACTACCCTTAAAAATAAATAACAAATGAGATGTACCTCTTTTATTTTTTTCTTTTTTTGTTGAAATTGTACCGATCTCTTCTATTTTATCAAGAATTTATGCATATATCAAAAAAGAAATAGAATATAAGGGTGATAAAATTTAAAAGAGATCTATCTAATTTATTTTTTTATTTTAAAGGATATGAAAAAGAAATCACCCTTTGGGCCGGGGGGGGGGGGAGGAGGGAGGGAGGATAGTGAGAAAGAGTTGAAAATAGCCGAAAAGGTTGACTTATGAACACAAGACGGCATTATTCCGTCAAAGTCTGGGATAAAGTTTGACTTATGTATCGTGTGTGTGTGTGTGTGTGAGATATGTATGCTATTCGTGGGATGATATCACGTCTAAGACAGGACTTTATTCTGTCTTCCATCTGTGTTGTATTGTGTGTTCGGGCGGTTAACTATCGCTGTCGACGGCTATGGTGAAAGCAAGACTATACCTTTTAATAATCTGGCTTGTGGGTGGTCTAATGAAAGCGAGTTAATTTTCTTTCATTTGTGGTTCTCATTTCCTGTGTCGTTTGTCTCTCTCTCTCTCTCTCTCTTCCTTTTTCCTTATATATATATATATATATACACACACATTATGAGAATGTTACTACTTACTAAAAGCAAATTATGAGGGTTTTCTTGAGTTTTGTTAAGTTACATATACTTCAAAATTTACAGAAGCTTCCCTTAAAAATAAATAATAACAAATGAGATCTAGATATACCCCTTTTAAGCTTTTTTTTCTTTTGGAAAGTGTACCAATCTCTTCTATTTTTATCAAGAATTTATGCATATGTCGAAAATAAAAAGAATATAGGGGTAGTAAAATTATGATTCATTGCAGTTATATATAAATATTATATTAATTAATAAACATAAAATTCAATATATTTACTGATGCTAGGACAAAAGTACAACAAAACAGCATATTAAATTATATATTGAATAATAAATATAAAACCCAGTGATGATGTATACATATATATTGACAAAAGTAAGAAAAACGATTATGATGTATTAAAAAAATTAGACACATTTTTTGTACATTGTACAAAATTTAAAATAACTTTCATTATTCATGAGTTATAAATAGTATTGCTTACTATGTATTTATAATTTATATTAATATTAATGATATTGATATACACTTATAATCATCAAAATCAATGATAAAAATATATATTGACGATAAAAGGGGAAAACCTGAGGTTATAGTCTCATCCAAACACATGATTGATATGCTGGAGAAGCAAATGGAAATCCTATTTTTGCCTAAACATCTTTTCATGGACATTTGAGTGATATGCTGAAAAAAGAAAAACATTTATGGAAATACCGTATACATAACCTAAAAATCTGTAGGATTAAGACAACTTATCAATACAACAATAACAACATTAGGCTTGTTTCACTAATATAAGATCGGCTACATTGATCATATAACGTCAATGAATTATATTAAATACCATCTCTTTAAATAAATCATTTATCAAAAGATCATTTCTTATAACTTCCCTTAGTATCATTTTTTATTTTTCTCTACGCCTTTTGATAGGGGTCCAAGCTATTTGATCAATTCTCCTCACTGACTCCTCTTACTCTCTTCTTTGTACATACTTAAATCATCTTGAATGATTTTTCACTATTTTCTTCTTGATAGGTGCTACTCCAACTTTTCTTCATATACAATCATTTCATATCTTATCTAATTTTATATGATTACACATACATCTTAACATCATTATCTCTGCTACTCTCATCTTATACTCTTATTGTCTTTTTTAAAGCCCAACATTCACTACCATAAAATATTGCTAGCTTTATTAAGACAACTCACCAATAGTTGATGAAATTATTTTACTAAAAAAATAATTCTTTTATGAATAAAAGTTTATGTGAATTGGATGATGAAATTATTAACATTAAGACAACTCACCAACAAATTCATCATATTAGTATTAGATTTTGATTCCATGCAATATGAGTTGTATATCCTTATACTAATTAAATCAATATTTGTTGACAATTTGTTAAAATACAGTTTAAAGTTGAATATAATATTAATTTAATTTAATTGATGAAATTAATATATATATATATATATGAAAAGAATAAAATGATGACTAAATATCTTATAAGTGAAAATACATATATAAATAATATATACGATCTATGTATTGACATATTACAATGATATATATTATTATACATACACCCATCCTATAAATTATAACAAATTTTCTAAATTTCAGGTAAAAATGTTCTAACTAATTTTAAATATGTAATGAAAAAAATAATAATTATAAATCACATCTCCTTTTTACAAAAGAATTAATTAATAACTTAGGTAAAATCATACTTTTAATCCCTTAATTTTATATTAAATTTCCCTTCGGTCCTTCCGGAAGACAAGTCACAAGTTGGGAGAAGAAGCTTCTTTTCCTAGTTTATATTGGCAAGATGAAACACACAATCATGAGCAGGAAATGTCAGAAGGCAGAAGAAGGGGCGAGAAAGAGATCACATTTTTTTCAAGTTGAAAATAAAGTGAGTTGGATTTTTTTCCATAAAAATGAGCTAGATTGCTGTAAATACTTTGACATATTTTCTATTAATAAATTTAATAGTGTTAGGGATAAGTAATTTTGTTATTGAATTTTGAAAGTTCAAAATTAAAAAGACACTTCGTAAAATTAAGGATCCAAATTAACGTCTAGTATAAAATTAATGGACTAAAAGTATACTTTATCATGACTCATATTTTATTGAGCAAATATAATTTAGTTATTATATAATATCAAAATTTTATCTTTATGGGAATCACGTAATTTTTAATAGAAATTAATTTATTAAATAAGAATTAATTTTTTAATATAATAAATAAAATTTAATTTAGATTAAAGACAGCTTAAATGATTAAAATGATGGCTAAATTGAGAGTTTGGAATAATATATATTAGGAATGTTGGTTGAACAAAAATAGTAAATTGAGCATTATTATAATACATAATTATTAATAATAATAAATTTACTTAACAAATAATATAAGAATATAATATTAGTTGAATATCTTGAATTTAAAATATAATTATGAATGAGTATTAATTTTTTAAATTGTAATATTATGTTATTAAACTTATTAATAATATGTTTAATAACATATAATATATAAATTTAAAAAATTATTAATTTTACTACTACCAATTTAATTATAATTTAACTATTATTAAATTATTAAATCTTAAATCAGTATATTGATCGGTTTAATCACTGAAATAGTTTTTAACATCTTAATAATATGTAGTATAGTATTTTGGTTTTTGTTTTTTCAGCATATGGCTCAAAAAGCCTATTAATTAGATAGTATTTCAGTTTACACGTTGTCACCTCACCACAGTCCACTACTAAGGCTCATCATCTTGATAAGTTGTGGACGGTCTAGTTTTAATTTGGATGGTTTAAATTTAAAATTTTTTATTTTGATATTTTAAAATGATAATGTTATATTTTTTGAAAGAAGTAATAGTTATAGAATTATCTCTGTTTTAAATTTCTCATCTAATAAAATAAAAATATATTAAGATATAATAATAAAGTAAAATTAAATTTGCATCATTCAATTTTAATGTGAATGATCCAAGACATTTAGTAAGTACTTGATGAGCACCGGATGTGCTCTCCTCCATCACATTATCAATTTAGGCTTAGGGATGGACCCCACGAATCTTGGACAAGGATGAAGGATGTTAATGCAGTTGGTAGGGAAGGCCAATTCAGAGAAGTTGTGTCATCTGAAAGACTTGTTTTTTTTTTTCAATCAAAACTCATTTGATTTTCAATTTACAAACTTAAGTTGGAATAAAATGAAATTTATAAAAAATGAAGTTTTCATAAAAATAATTTGTTGTAACATGATTTAAGTTTAAATGTTTTTTTATTATAAAAGTATGTGTGACAAAATAATTGTTGTTAGGTTGGTTGGTCACCCAAAAGAGAGGTGAATTGAGGATATAAGATTTTTGTCTTTTTTAAGAGCAGCCCAATTTCACCAACAGCAAAACAGAGATGAACAAAATATTATGAATGATACAAATGAAATAAGAAAATGAGAGATCAAACACAATAATTTATACTGATTCTACCCAAACCACTTGGCCTATGTCCAATTTTCAAGTCATTACTTGAGATTTTCACTATATCCCACAAGATTAATCTAGGCACTTGTGAAATCTTAATACATCCCACAAGTTTTAGCAGGCACTTGTGAAGTCACTATCCTCATATCCTTACAAAATGTGTAATTTCCCTTAGTATTTTCCTACACTAAGATTCTACCCAGAAATTGTAAAAAATGATGAATACAGAATGAAAAATCTCTCTTAGAGTAGATAATATATTGAAAGCTCACTCTAATAAGGTGGGTTTAGTTTTGAATGCTAATACAGAAAGATTTTATAAATTGCAGTAATAGTTTGGCATAAATTTACTTAAAATCATTTCCCATAAATTTAAATAAAGTTCTATTTATATATTTGTAATTTAACTAACCGTTAGACACAAGATCCATCTATTAGAGACATTAACCAATGGTTATTCTGCAAAATTAACCGTTCACCAACTGTATTTAATGCGTCTGACACACTAAAATTTAAATTTTGGGTGTCAAAAGATGAATTTCACAAAGACCATAAGTTAAAAATTTTAATGTTGAATTTCCAAAATTCGTCTGTTCAAGAGCGAAATTCGAATTTTGAATTTATCAAATGTATCTCATGTTAAAACATACGAATTTTCATACTACAAGTACATCTGTTGAGTATGAACAGTTGTTTCATGTTTTTATATTATACTCAAAATTCAAATTTTATAAGTCAAAATTTGTTAACAGAGGCTTACTCAACTTGGCATAAAAGTTCTCCTCTTAAAATTCAAATTTTGTACTTTAAAGTTCATTTGTCAGAAGCTATGACTTTAAACTTCACTAATAGTCGAATTTTAATTGAATTTTATGCTAATTTTGCACACTTTTAGTAATTATTCTTAGTTCAAAATTCAAATTTTAGAATCAAAATTTAAAATTTCAGAATCAAAATTTGAATTTTATAGCTAAAATCATCTATCATAGTTAAAATCATATTTTCACTAATTATGCTTGGCCTGAAATTCAAATTTTAGATTCAAAATTCAAATTTTGCTCAAAATCCGCATGAATTAACTAGCAAAATTCATTTGTTGGCCAATATATTTCAATTTTAATACTTGCTAATATCATATTTACTTTTGCTTACTCATTTAAGACATATGGTATTAAGATTAAGTAATTTTCAAAGATCTAAATCACTTTAAGACTGAAATGAAAACAAAATATACCTAATAGTTAGGCTCTCAAAAAGTTATGCTCCACTTTCACTTAATCATTCAATTCATAATATGTTCCCTTGTGATCTTCAATTCTTAGAGTATCATTTCTCTTCTTTTTCTTTGAGTGAGATATGATGTTGATTTTCCTTTCTCTATTCCGATACTCACTCTGCCTACTTGAACCATCATACATTTAATACATTACACTTTCAAATCAAGTAATTAGTCAAATTTATATATCCAACTTATATTATACATTGTAAAAGCATAGTAGATATATTAGTGCATAGCATGATGCATACATTTTAAACTCAATTAAATACATGCTAATACATATTTTATTTCTTTAAGGAATATTATATATGTTAGACACATATGATACTTTTATTCCTTATTACTCTATATTTATCATCATCAAAACTTATATTACATTAAATCTAATAATTATGAGATAAAAGTATATTTGCAAATTGAAAAGTAATTTTTTCAATTCGTTAACTAAAACTACACTTAGAGATAAAAGTAAGTTTACAAGAAAACCTTTTCAAATAAGACCAACACAAAATTGATCAAAAATATGTTTGCAAACTTACTTTCACTGACCCCAAAGATTTTGCAAATAAGTACTAAGGGTTTCTGAATTGTCCAATTGTCACGCTTTGTCTTCTTATAGGAAAGTTTTTAAACCCAAAAAAAATTAATAATAATAAAATAATAATGAAGAAAATATTGTAACTAATCATATATAGCCTGATCATAATCTTGTGTTTTATCTGTTTGGTTTATCTTTTGATCTAGTAAAATTACGTTTGAAAACATATTCTTAACTAATTTTGTGTTTGTCTTATTTTAAAAGGTTTTATTGTAAAAGTACTTTTACTTCTAAACATATTTTTAGCTAACGAATTGAAGAAATTACTTTTTAATTTATAAACGTAATTTTGTCTCACAATTGTCAAACTTACTTTTGCAGTAAAAAATATTTAAATATAAATCATATTACAACAAATTTACTATTATCAAAATTTCATTTTTGCCAACTTCATTTTATTCTAACTTACTTTTACAAACTGAAAATTAAATGAGTGCTTAATGTTTAACAAAAAATTAAGAACATGCGCATACATATACATATGATTGTTTCCAAATGCTTACAAAATTGAAAGTGCTGTGATGGATTTACAAGAATTCAAACAAAAAAATCATAGCCAATAAAATTTATATATACCTGGTCATCATTAATTAGCAATAAACAAATTATTACAATTGATAAAATTAAATCTCTATCATTAATATTTAAGATAGACACTATAATATCAAGACTTTAATTGTTAATCTGAATCCACATTATCATCACTCATGTGACAATCTATGTTTTCAAATAAAATTCTTAATTATTAAATGAGTGTAGGAATGTGGGAATTATCTTATGGAGTTATACTATATTAACAAAAATTAAGTGAGTCAATTTAAAGATTCACCAATTCAATCTTGAAAGAAAATGACAGTAACTCACAGTGTTTTATTATCAATATTAATTGTAGTGATTGGCAAAACAAATATTAATTTAAGTGAACTACTAGTAGATACTTTCTCTTATCTTTTTTATAAGACATTTTTAACTACTTTACGTAGATTAAAAAAATTAGTTATATTATTAAAATTCTTGAAAAAAAAATATTAAAATAATGCAATTTTCATTAAATTAGGCTATTAATCATTATTACATGAAAAATGGTAGAAAACCAATTAAAAAATGCCATGTGTTTTTCCTCAACGACTCTACTCCTCTAAATAACAATTTGCATGATTGAGAAGTAAATGATTAGGAGTAAAAATTGAATAGCATTACTTAATATTACAAGATATATTATAAAAAGGACAAGAAAAATCTTTTAATGTTGTATTATGAAAAGGATAGGGGGAGTATCAAAGAAATGACCACCACATTGCCAAAAATGAAATCGAGTCTGGTGGTTGTCAAACCCCATAGAATCTTCTATTCGAAAAAGCGAATATTCGTTGCTAAAAACAGAAAAGCATACATTTATTACGGAAAAAACACATAGCATATCTCAACCATTTAGAAACAAAATTGGCTGATTCAGATGCCAATGATGTTTTAGAAAAAATTGGTATTTAATAAATACAGTTCTGAACGGGTGAATAAACAATAAATAGTTGTTGAATATTTTGACCAGGGTTGAAAGTTCATTAACTACAAACTGGCATTTAACTTGGGCTAATATTATACTTCGTCTAATTAGTAGATTTTTTTCCCATAATATAGGCTAATATAGACTTATTTACCATTTTACCTCTCATTTATTTAATATCTAGTATTATAAATTGTATTGGAGTAATGAAAATGATGGGTATTTAATAATATTTAATAAAGGTAAAAAATAAATTTTTAGAAAATTTAAGAATGTAATATATTTTTCATAATATTTATAAAATTGTTGGCATTACCTTATACTCTCTCTGGTCCTATATATAGGATCTTTTATCCTGATCCTAAATATAAGATCCTTTACAATATACGAGGTAGTATTTATTATACATTTTCAGAAAAATGTTTCTATTTAATGTATCTAAAGAGAAAGAGAGATATATTAAATAAGGGTAGTTTTGGAAAAATGTTGAAATTTTTAGAGAAATTGAGGTAGTTAATTAATTTTAATTCAAATTCTTAATCCGCGTGATTCGATTAAAATGATCTTATATTAAGGATCAGAGAGAATAATATACAAGGGTAAGAGGATTAGATAGCTTGAAATCTCCTATAATTCATCATATGATATCGGCGCATCTATTGCTTTCTTTATTTCTTTTTATCTGTTACTTTTGAAGAAAATTTTTATTTCTATTCACATGTCACTTTTAAATTCTAAATGAATATTGATTACTATTTTTTCAATTATACCCTTATGTATCTCCTTAAAAATTAAAGAAAATATTAATTACTATTATTTATTTATTGAATGGAATATTAAAAAATTTAAAATAAATTTTAATATATTAATTATATTTCTTAATTTGTGTGCTAAAATTTAAAAAAAATAATGGGCTAAGTATATATTGCAATTCCGAAAGCAATACTCCATCCGGTCTTTGATATAAGACCATTTTAACTGAATTACACGAATTAAAAATGGAAGTTAAAGTTAATTAACTACCTCGATTTTTTTGAAAATTATAATATTTTTGTAAAAATATCATTATTTAATCTCTTTTTATCTCTCTTTAAAATATATCAAATAAAAAATTTTCTTAAAAATACATAATAAATATTATTTTACATATTATAAAAAATTTTATATTTATAACCAAAACAAAAGTTGAAACCTCTTTAGAAATGGAGGAGGTTACGTGATATATATTCTCATGCATGCAACAATAATTCATGTCGTGGGTCCCATAACACGACCGAACACCTATCTCCATTTAGGGCCTGATAGATTTATCTTTTTGTAAATTAAATTATAATTTTTAATTATTATTTTTTCTAAAGTTTGTGATAAATTTTTTTACTTTTATTCAAACTTTATTTTTGTAAATTGTGATTATTTTAAATAATTTTTTTAAAAAAATAAATTAAACGAGCACTTAATTTTAGACTTTTCTGAAGAGTCTGGCCTGTCTTGGGACCGCCACCTCTTTTTATTTCTTCCTTCATTACTGCTCACCATCAATTAATGGAGTTCCATTCCATAAAACGTTATTGATGGAAACAAACAAAACATGTAAAAACGAAAAAAAGATTATTAGCATTATGCCCCATTTTGCAGTTCTGCTCTTTAAATTTTTATATTATGTTGAGCAATAAAAATTACTCCTTCCATTCCAAAACTATTGCATTTTAAGGTTTCTCCACAAAAACAAAAAAAAATCATTGATTATGTCTGATTTTGCAGACAATTTGACTAAAGTGCACTCATTTAATTTTAGGTTCCTCTTATATTATTTAATTTCACAAGCCTTCTTCATTTTTCAATACTTTATCATCAATATTACCACTATATATTTATTGCCTTAGTCTGAAAATGCCTGGTTGATGGTAGCTTCAATTGCCAATGGCTTGGAGGAAATCAAATAAAATAAATAAATAAATGACCTAATTGAATTAAATATAAGAAGGGTATAAAGGGAAAAAATTTTTGACAATGAATTGAAATTCCAAAACTTCAAAAGATTTGGAACAAAAACAAAACCTCTAAAACTGTAATAATTTTGGAACAGATGGAGTATTTAGGAACATTGAAGGACAACTTTACCCCAAAAACATTTCTCAAGGAGCTATGAGCACCATAAACAAATGTTTAGAACAATATTGCTTACTATGTTTCAAAATCAGAACAATTTCATCATATACTACTAGACTTATAACATTGACCATTAGTCAAAGGAAGATGAAGCAACAAGTATGCTTAATATTCATTTATGGAGTTTGTTAATTAGTACATGTTAGGTTGGTTGGTCACCCAAAACAGGAGATGAATTGCGTAATGCAAGATTTTTGCCCTTTCGAAGTACAACCCAATTTCATCAAGTGTTGTAGCAGAATAGGGATGAACAGAATGTGATGAAGTAGAGAGATTAAATGAGGAAAAGAAGAATCAAACACAAAAATTTATACTAGTTCAACCAAAACCACTTAACTTACATTCAATCTCTAAGCCACCACTTGAAATTTTTACTATATCCTACAAGTGTGATCTAGGTACTTGTGAAGCCACTCTTCCCACACCCTGACAAAATGTGTAAATCTTTCAGTGTTTTTTCACACTAAAATTCTACCCAAAAAATAGTAGAAATGAGTGAATACATAATTGAAATTCTCTTTTAGAGTAAATAATACATTGAAAGCTCACTCTAATTAGATGCGTTTAGTTTTGAATGATAACATGGAAAGATTTTATAAATTGTAACAACATTTTGACATAAAATCACTTAAATTCATTACCCATAAGTTCAAATAAGGTTGTATTTATAGATTTGTGACTTAACTATTTATTAGATACAAGATCTATCCGTTAGACACAAGGTCTAGCTGTTGCTCTACAAAAAGAGCCGTTAACCAACTGCATTAAATGTGTGTGACATACAAAAATTCGAATTTTGAGAATGAATAGACAAATTTCTTAGAGTTAGCATAGTTTTGTGTTTAACGTTGAATCTTAAAATTCATCTAATACAAAGTGACATGCGAATTTTGAGTTTGCAAAAGATATCCCATCTTAGATCATGTGAACTTTCATATTGAAAGTGCATATGTTGAGTTTGAATATTTGTCTCAACTTTTCACAGTCCATTCAAAATTCAAACTTCAGAAGATGAAATTTATCTATCAAAGGCATGTTCAACATGGTACAAAAGTTCTTCTATATGAAATTCGAGTTTTGAACTATAAAGGTTTTTTTATCAGAGGCATACTTTAACGAGACTCACAAGTTCTCATTTTGAAATTCGCACTTTGAAATCAAAAGTTTGTCTATCAGAGGTAGTGACATTAAACTCACTTTGCTTTTTACCAACATTCAAATTTTGATAAAGTTTTATGCGAATTTTGCACAATTTCACTAATTATGCTTAGCTCGAAATTCGAATTTCAAAGCTGAAATTCATTTATTAAATATAACAACTCTGTAACTTTGAATTTCACCAAGTAAAATTCTAATTTTACACAAAATAAACATGAGTCAAATATAAAATTCGTCGGTTAGCCAATATTTCTCAATTTTAACATATACTAATATCATATTTACTTAATCTAACTCGTTTAAAACATATGGTAATAAGATTAAGTAAATTTCAAAGATAAAAATCACCTTAAGACTTAAGTGAAAACAAGATATACCCAATAGATAGTTTTCACAGATTAAGCTCAACTTTCACTTGGTTATTGCATTCTTGGCATGCTCCATTATAATCTTCAATACTTGTAGCATCATTTCTCTTCTTCTTCTTTAAATGAGACATGATATTGATTTTTCTTTTTTTATTTTAATGCTCACTCTTTCTATTTGAATAATCTTACATTAAATATATTACACTTATAAATCAAGTAGTTAATCCAATTTATATTATAAAATATAAGAGTATAGTGGATATATTAGTATATAGAATGATATATGCATTACAAACATAATTAAATATATAATAATACACATTTAACTTCTTTTAGGAACAATGTATATATTAGACAAATATGATGCATTTGTTCCTTATTACTCTATATTTGTTATCATCAAAATTTATATTATATTAAATCTAACATTATAGGATGACATTATTGTAATTTTGAAATATAGTAAAAGTTTATTTATGGTTCCCATAGCTTCTAGGAGAATACTTCCGTGTAGATTCTCCCTTTGACCCATGATATTGTTCCTTATAAACCTTGAAGGATGTGGTAGTACATAGTAATCAGTTTCCTATTGGAATAAAAGACGGTGAGATATTGGCAGATTTTGTCTTCAAGGTAAGCCAATGAAGGCTTAGGGTATGTTTGGTTGGGGGAAATGGGGGGAAGGGAAAGGAAGGGGAGGGATTTTGCTCCCATCCTCTTGTTTGGCAATCAAATAATTAGAGGAGGGGGAGGGAAAATGTTATTAAATTTTTCCCTCCCCCCCTTATATATTTTCCCCCCAAATTAGAGTAATTTGGAGGGAAAATGTGTTATTATGTTTAATATGACCAAAATGTCATTCACTTTTTCATAACTCAACCACACAATATACTAATCAGTCTTGTCACATTTTTTCTAGGTCTTACTCTTAAAATATGAAATACCTTAGGGACATACATCCATAAAGTCATGAACACACACAGACACATTCGTATATTAACATATATAATCATGGTTAAAGTTGAGAAAAAAAGAAGATATATACAATCTTGGTTGAGATTGAGAAAAAAAAGAGTATTTCCTTCTGATTAAGAATTTTGTCTAATATTCAAACAAAAAAAATCTCTTTTTTTAATATAGAAAGAAAATATTAACTTAAATAAACTAAGGGTATAATAGTCAAATTATAATTATTTTCCCTTCCTTCCCCTCCTAACCCAAACAAGGTAACATTAGATACCCTCCATTAAAATTCCTCATTTTTTCTTCAAAGTAGGTAAAATTAAAATCCCTTCTTTTCCCTCCCCTTCCTTTCCCTCCATTAAAATCCCTTCCCTCTCTTCCCCTCATTTAAACCAAACATACACTTAAGATGGAGGTCAACCAGAAGACAGCGTGAGTGGTTTTTGAAAGAAGAAAATGTGGATTCATGGCCATTATTCTCTTTTTGAAAACTTTGCCTGTGTGGCCTCGCTTCAAAAAGGCAATAAGGGCCATGAATCCAGGATTATCGATTAATGATTGGGACTTAAGGAAAGGGGTGGAGATACCCAGGGACAACCAAGGAATGACGTGGAGGATATGGACCTTAATGAATATTGGGCTGAAAAAATAAACCAATACCCATGACTATTGGGCCATACGGTGCCCAGTTAAGTCATTTAGAGAAAAAGACAAGTGAGAACTTGGAAAAAATAATTTTCTAATTAGGACCTTACTTAAAATTTTTCAAATATGATGAAATGATTTTCCAATTGATATAAATTAAATTTTCAACTGATAATCCTAGTTTGGAAATATTTTTTCTCTAAGATTCTTGATTGTCTTTCTCCTTTTAACTTCCATTGAGAGGTTTTGAAAAGGTAGAAAAGAAGAAAATGTAGGGATTCTTAGTTATGCAACTTTTATTCTTTTGAATTTTGATTTTCTTTGTTCTAACAAGGACATGCCAACTTTGATAGATAAACTCACTTGAAGATGGACCCAAATCATCAATTTTTTTCTCAATTCAATTTTTTTTCTCTATTCAATACTAAAGATATCATTTAACTAATAGTTGAAAATTAATTTTTTCAAGGCATATAAATCACTAAGGTAGACTTTCCCCTCACCCAAAAAAAAAGGACTTTTCCTCTCATATGGCTGGGAATTCAACTCTGGATAGCATGCTTAAAAGACTTCAAGTTTAAATTTTATTCTTGTTTGGAAGGACTTTTCACTCACACTTATTCTAACAATCTCTTTCCTTCAAGTGAGATCATCTTTAGACATAACACTATATAGATTTGGGTCAACAAATTGTTTAATGTATTTAATGAAATAATAACCTATATTGAATTAACTGAGAGAAAGGTATAATTAGGAAAAAAAATTATAACATGTTAAAGTATAACAATATATTTGAAACAAAATTAAAACTCTAAAACTACAAAAGAAATAGAATGAAATGAGTAATTGTTTAGCCTGTAATGAACTCAAAACTCTTCACATTTTAGGTGGCTTGAAGCTTTATAGACTTGTCAATGCATTGTTAATGGGGAAGTAATTTTATGTTGATTAACATATAATCATAATTAGAAAAATAATAATAGGTTGCATATAAACAATCTTCAAGGAAGAGAATATTAATATTTTTATAAAAAAAATAACATAAAATGTAAATATCTCTAACATATTAAGAAGAGGAAATACCTAACGTTAAATTAATGATCCTCATAATTATCTAAACAAAGCTTAACAAGGTATTAAATTTTAACGGGGGTCTCATGGTTTTGATGACACATGAAAACTCTAAACATAATAACAAACATATTACCCATCTGTATAAGTTCCTTGTTCAACATAAGGTTACAGCTCATTTAGCTAGCTTTCTCTTATTCAAAACTTTTTCTGTCCAAAAAGATAAATAAATAAATACCAATATCAAAACAAATTATAAAAGTTATTGCAAGTGATATGATTCCAAGGTTGTGCTCAAATTTCATACGATACATCAAGGGAGAGAGAGAGAGAGAGAGAACATGCCCAAAAATTACATATAAAATCCAAAACTTTTGAAAATAACATCAAAACAATCTAAAGATATAATTATTCTGAAACACTAAAAGTTACTATAAACTTATAATAATAAGATTATAGAAAAGTAATACGTTTTAAAAAAGCTATGATTACATAAACTTAAATATATATACATCTTGCTCCTAACTCCAATTTTATAGCTCTTACCACTCCTTAGATTGTGAATGTTTCATTATTATGTAAATGAGCATATCTTTCCCTCCAAGCATGGTAAATCACTATTGCAAACCCTGCATATAACACTTGTCTGAAGTAGGAATTCCTTTTGAACCGCATGGTTAACCATCCTTTCCATCTACTAAATTGCTTAGGGATATAATCAATCCCTATCCAGTTACAAACTTCCACTAAAAGATCTTTGACTTGTTGGCATTGGAAAAATAAATGTTGAACAGATTCAATATCATTACCATACATAATACAATTCGAGTCAGTTAATGGAATATTACAATCACATATTGTAGCTTTAATAAACAATCTTTTTTAGATTGTTAGCCACATTATAAAAGTATGTTTAGACATTGCGTATCTAGACCAGACAATCTTATCATGCCTGAATTTCTTATGGTCATCCTGAAGCCACTTATAACCATTACTGATAGTGAAAATCCCAATATAAGTAGTAGACCATTTTCCATCTTCAAATCCTTCATAGCAAAATTCAATTTTACCTTGTTCAGTTTTTTCCAATACCAGCCAACAATAGGGGGAGTAGTATAACTCCAGAAATCTGCTCCCCTTAAATAAATTCCATCAATCCATATCACCTAAAGATTATCAGCTTTTGAGGTAATATTCCAAATTTATTTAGCAATAACTGCCTCATTCCACACGTTACACTTTTTAATACCAAGGCCACCCTTACTTTTGGTAAGAGAGACCTTTTCCCAACCAACATGTGCCATAATTCTACCATTTTCCTTTCACTCCCAAAGGAAAGCTCTACAAATCGATTTAATTTTTTTTCATGATACTTTTGGGGAGTATATAAAGTTTTGCCCAATAGACTTGCATGGAGAAACAAACTGAGTTAATCAATTGACACCTACTAGCATAAGAAAGGCGTCTCACTGTCCAACTATGGATTCTTGGTGCAATTTTCTCAATAAGGAACTGACATTCCATTTTGTTTCATTTTGTAGGTGAGAGTGACATACCCCAAGTATTTAACAATAAAGTTACCCACTGTGAAACTTGTCAAATTGATTATTTGCTCCCAAATATTCCCTGTGACTCCATTTATAAAGATGCTAGACTTGCTAGCATTTGCATTAAGGCCAATAGATTCAGAAAATTTCCTAAATTCATTCATCACAACTTCCATAGATTTAGGAGAGGCTTTACAAATCATCATTAAATCATTTGCAAAGCATAAATTGACCAAGCCATATTTTTTCCATAAGGGATGATGGTTAAAGTCATGGTGTTTTGTACCTACATTGAGAATTCTAGTAAGATACTCTATGACAAAAACAAAGATTAAAAGAGAGATAGGGTCTCCCTGCCTTAATACTTTAGCACCTTGAACATAGCCATGAAGTTCACCATTTATTGCCACTAAGAAGCTTTTGTTGTAATGCAACTAGTAATCTGTTCGACAAATTTAGGGGGAAAACCAAACCCTTCCATTAGTTCTTGGATACAATTCTACTTAACTATCATATGCCTTTTTTAAATCCACTTTTCACTAAACATTTTAGAGACACATTATTCCTCTTATACAATCTCAACGATTCCTAACTAATCATGATGTTGTGAATAATAGGTCTTCCCTTCATAAATGCACCTTGATTTTCACTAACAATATTGGGAAGAACTTTCATCAATTTACTACACAACAACTTAGAGACATTTATAGATAGTATTACAATAAGCTATTGGTCTAAATTCATTGGCCATTCTTAGATTCTCAACTTTAGGTACCAAGTTGCGGATAGTAGCATTTTCTAAGTTAGCATTTTTCCATTCAGGAAAAACTCTTACACTGCAATCACTAATGCCTTTCCCAATTATTTCCCATGCATCCTATAAAAACACTCTGAAAGCCATCTAGAATAGGACTTTCTGAAGGATGAATGATAAACATAACCTCTCGAATCTCTTCCTCTATAAAAGGTTGAATTAACAACATTCTCTTGTCAACATGGATAACATTTCTAGCTTGAATTATTTTCATGTCTACAAGTCTTCTATTTTGACACTTGCTTCCCAATATAGACCACCACGAACCATCGTCAACCACTACCACCAACCACAACAAACCATCATCAACCATTGCTAACTACCATCAACCACTGTTGAACATCACCGACCACCACCATCCACCACTACCTCCATTGACCACCGCCTTTTACCGTTGATCAATGCCAACCACAATTTGTAATCGACCACTGCTACCCCCATCGGTTATCACTATCTACCATTGTCTATTAGTGTGCTCAAAACTTGTTATCAAATTAATATTTCCAAATGATTTTTTTAGATGTGATTTTCAAAATAAATTATTCAAACAAATTTTTATTGTTTTCTTGTTCCCAAAACTTGCTCGGAAAAAAAAACAATTTTAGAACTATTTTAAGAGCATAAAAATAGAAAACTGAATCAAATAAACCCTCATTTATTTTCTTTTGATTTTTCTAATGACATTACTATCTCATGTAGCCATGCGGTTTTGTGATTAGTTAGCATTCTTTTTTAATATAAATTGTAAAATGACTAAGGCCTTGCAGTTTGGTACATTGGAAAGTTAATGTGCATCATGGAAAGATGGAGGATTCCATGATTTGGGATATAGGAAAGGAAAGAAAGTAGGATTTCAGCATGGTTTTCAATGCATAAATCTTCCTATAGTTATGGCGATGGAAAGTTATTGTGCTCAATTTGGAAAAGTAAAAAATGCCCTTTAGATTAAATTTTATTGAGTAAAACATATTAACTAGCCCTATATTTTACGTTAATTATATTAACCTCTCATCTATTTTGAAAATCTATGTAAACCTCTCTTGAAATAAAAATTTGTTATATAAACCACTCATCTATTTTTAAGAATCCATTTCCACCTATACAACTATTAACTAATTGTTAAATCATATGTCTTTTTTTTAGACCTAAATATCCCTATGTGACATAAATGTTATTGAAGAATCATTTAAACACCAACATTAGCCCAGAAGAATAATTCTAATACATATATTTTTAAACTTTTTTTTATCATTTTACTACATCTGCTCTAAAATGTAAGAGACGAATAACTAAATCATCGGAATAAAAAAAGTCAAATATCTTAAATATGTTACAAAGGAAAAAATTTTTTTCTACAAATGTCCCTAATTTAATGTTCACAATTAACTTTGATTCAATTCATATCTTGTGATAATTAGTCTACTTTAAAATTAGAAAAAAAAACACATTAATTTATTAAACAAAAGTCATTTGTCTCTTACATTTTAAAATAAAACATATGTCAAAATTTTTTCTTACACTTTGGAATGGATGGAGTATAAAATTGATCAATGATTAATTTCATAATTTTACATCTTTTAAACTTATTTATTTAGTAATCTCTTAAAGATAGATGTTGGGTACGTAAGAAAATTTTTCAATTACATTTATTTTTAATTGTTATTATATTATAAAAATAATATAATTTTGATTGTATTATAAATTTTTTTAACTTTATACCTCATGAAAAATTAATCAAAATGAATTTAAAAAATAAAAAGGACAACTTAATCAATTAGGGATTTAACATAATAAGGGATATATTGGTAAATATTTTTAACAATGTTAATAGATTAGACTAAATTGTATGTTTCCAAAATAAAATAGATGTTTTTGTAATTATGACAAAATATAAGGGACGTTAGAGTATTTTACTCAATTTTATTTTAAGAGTGAGGAGCAACCTAGGATTTTCAATTTATATTATTTCCAATCTTTCTTTCTTTTCTTTTTTTTCTATTCTATCAAACATCACTCTGTAAATTATTTTGTTTTCATTCCTATGCATACCAAATATATTTTTTTTCCATATCTATCCCCATTCCATTCCCCACTCCAGTTCTTTAAAAATCTTTCCTTTTTTGTTCTACGTGATTGCAAGTTGTCTAAGCAAGTATGGGAGAAGGTTGTTAGGCTTTCTCTTTATCATCGCTTTTTTGGTTGTTCTCTATTTGACAGGATTGGTCTCAATATGTCTCTGAATTTCAGCTTCAACGATAGTTTGAACTGGAACCTTTTTTGGGGTTTCATTATTTTGGCAATTCTGGGATTGGAAGAACAAGGCAGTTTTTTATAATCCTCAATTTACTCGGTCCATGGATTCTGTTTTTCTCCTCATAAGCAACTCCATGTACTCCTGCATTCATATTTTCATTGATTTGATAATATATGTATGGATTCTTCCATTCATCTAGAATTATATATACATATAAATGTACATATATATATATATATATATGTAGGTTTGCTTCTTTGTTTTCATTACATTTATAGGATTAAAAGTAATTCCTTGTTCAGTTTTTGTTCGTCTGAGAGACTTCAATAAGAGGAAGAAGAAAAAGTGGCCGGATTTTTGTATTTTCTTTGTTTCCATTTTTGCTGGAAAGATCCCATTAATTATTTTTGACCTGTTTCAAATCATTTTTCAAAAATGAAGTGCCATGAAGACATCTCTTGACAACAACATACTATATGGATAGATCATAAAAGGCCTGTTTGGAATCACGTTGGAAAGCTAGAGCCACCAAACAGGCCAAAGTCTTTCAACTAAAACTCTTTTTGAAGGCCTTTAAGATTTAGGCTCATCACCTTCAGAAAGAAAAAATGGGGCTCCGATCCAGTTGTGTGGACTAAGTTTCAAATTAATACCCCATTGAAACGTTACATTTCGTTAGTTTAAAATCATTATTTAGTTTCATTTGGACTAGGGCCCGTTTCATGGATTTTCTTGGTCAATTTAATGATTTTTCAGGACCTGTTTATATCACTTATTTTTTAAAAGAAAAACAAGTTGGACCTTAAAGGCCGCAAAAGGGCCCTATACATTTTTTGGGCCATTAAAAGCCATATTTTGCTCAATTTGGAATTTTTTCAAAATATTTTAAATTTTTTAACCCCCTAAATTTGGACCAAGCAAGATTGTTTATTGTGTTCCATTTAATTTGTAAAAATTAATGTTAAAATGTTTTACTCCCTCGGTCCCATCTGTTTTAGGTTTTTTATTTTGTTTTGAAACTATTGTTATTTTGCAAATCCAATGTATTATTAAATTTTACTTTCCAACTCTACATCTATTTATTAATTTCATTTTTTCTCTCTTATTCACTGCTTACTCTTTTAACTTACGCTATTATAAATTAAATTTAAAGACTCTTTAAATGATGGTATTTTAATCATTGTGTAGTATTATCTTACATTAATCATAACTTATTTTAATCCATGTGCCACAACTTTAAACAACCATAAATACGAGAAGGAGTGAACAAGACTTGCTTAGTTGATAAAAAGAGAGAGACAGAGAGATTTATTTAAAAATTTTATGTCCTTAATTTCTCAACTTATTTTTGTAACTTTTAACTGATTTTAACATTTATTCTTAATTTATATAATTTGATTTAAAAGGCTATATATTAAGAGAGAAGGAGTAAAATTTTACATAGACCCGACAATAAAAGACTTTGGAAATGAAGAACATAAATTTGTGGTTGGGCAAAAAGAAAAGGACATATATATAAAACAAATTAATTAGGCCAAAGTCTAAACTAAGAAAATAGGCCATGAGAAATTAATTTTTCAAAAAACACAATATTTTTTTAAAACTATTTTTATTCAATTTTTTTTCTCTCTTCTACCCTTACTTGAATATGGGTCTTTTTTGGTAATATATAATAAACACTAAAATGTATTTTGAAAAAAGTTTTATATTTGAGATTAAGAAAAAATGTCATATATTTAAGATGAGAGAAAGTACTTTTTAAAAATGATGAGGCATGAGCTATGCAAGGTTGAACCTAAAACCTCTATTTACAAGGTCAACATCTCAACAAAATAATCTACTGATTTTTTTTTCTGCCAGAAAATAACCTGCTGGTTAACTTGTGATATTAGGGTGTTCAAAATTTTAAAGAATAGAGCTTCTTTTTCTTTTCCTTTTTTTTTTTTTTGCTTAACCTGATAATTGATAGACCTTTATTTGATTATGAAGAAGCTGGGCTTTGTACAATCGGCCTCAAAATTTTGGATTGGTCTAGAAACTTTTCTTTTCAGGCGAACATAGATGTTGGGTCTTTAAGAGCCACTTAATTTGATCTTGTTTCTCTTTTACTCATTTTGTATTCATGAAAAACAATGAAGTCTATTTTGCAAATTCTTAAAAGTTCAAATTTTGGCAGTTTTTGGTACAAACTACAAAGATCAGACTCAGATATTAAAAGAAGAAAAGTTGTCTCTAAAAATCCCTCTACAAACTACAAAGATTGCAGACTGACGTTACAATGAACGAGGATAGCATAACAAGTCACATAATATGTGATTTCAGCTACAATACCCTGGAGTAAGCTATTCATATTGTGCGGGATTGCTACAAAGCTAATGAGGTACGGAAAAAATTAGTTGATCCTACTATGACAACTAATTGATTTTTATTTTTCTATCCATGCAAGATTGGATCATGTGGAATGCATGTAAGGAAGCTGGAAGTTCCTATACGAGGAAGATTCCTTGGAAGAGAATCTTTGGACGTGCTTGTTGGCTTTCATGGAAATTTAGATATAGCAGATTATTCTCTGGCAAGGACCACAAGGAATGGGATGTCACTTTCCTAAGCACACAAAAACCTGGGGAAGACATATAGCCAGAGGCCAAGAAGACCACTTTTCGTGCTAGCCTTAGAGATTCATGCTCAAAATGGAGATTGCCAGAAAGTTTGTGGATGAGATTGGACACGGATGCCTCAGTGGACAACGGAGGAGAAGCTACTTGTGGAGGGGTCATTAGAGATTGCAAAGGGGAGTCGATTTCTGACTTTATAGCCAAGTTGGGTGCCATGCTAACTACAGCTGCAGATTTTATGGCCTTCTCTCATGGAATTAAATTTTGTTGGGCTAAGGGGTTTAAAGGTATCCTTATCTGTAGTGATTCTATGGAGGCCATTAACCTAATAACTTGTGGCAATTCTAATGAGCATCCGTACAGTAATGCTATTAAGGAAACGATGGAGTTTATCATAAGGGACTAGAACATTATGATTGAGCATATGTTCAGAAAAACTAATGAATGTGCTAACTGACTTGTGCACCATACGCACAACATCAGTAGCAATTTTCTTGTTATTAATTAGCCTCCTATAGGTTGCAGGCAATTACTTGACAAAGATAGAGGAGAGAAGAGTAGTTCTTTGAACCACCTCATGTAATCTCCTTGGTTGCTCATAGCCTTTTCTTCTAAAAAAAAAATTCCCCATGTTTTGTTTTGAATTGAAAAAAATCCTGACTTTGTCTTCTTCCACTTTTTGAAATCTCAGAGACCAACAAAAACTGAACAAGAAATCACTTCATCCTGAAGTTATAGCAAATAATAATCGCAGAAAACTTTAAGGTTGGTTAATCTCATTATGTCACAAACCAATATCTCTTCAGAGCTCACATGAAAAAATCACTTTCAGGGTTAAAAAACAGAATTAATCAAAACCAGAACTCAGCAGCACAAAGCACAAAAACTGAAATAGATGCATATGCAAATTTTAAGGATTTTTAATTTGTCAAAGTCATGCAACACTACATGCAGCTGCTAAAGAAGGAAGGCAGTGGCTTGCGTTTTTCTTTTTCTTTAGGCAAAAAGAAGATGCCGTTTCTTTCACTTCCCTTGCTGTGCTAGCATGGTTGTCTTCTTTATTTGGCATGACTAGAAGATGAGCCTCCTCTTCTTCTTTCAAGAGGCCTACCCAAGAATGGAGCATTAAGTTTCTCATGATAACTTTTTTCCATAGTAACTATTTTCTCCTCCACCGGTACTTCTTCATGCTGCAATATGCAACATTCAAATTCAGCAAAAGACATAAGATTTAGACTGCTTTGGTTTGACAACCTTTCAATTGCAGTCGTACCCTGATGGAGCAGTGGAATTTAATCTGATTCTTCCCTAGTTACTTTTATCCGAAGATTGAGATTGAAGCTTGGAGATTTTTGTATTAAACAAAAGATATTTGCATTATCGGAATTTGATTGTGCTCTAGATCTTGTTATGCTTTCCCTTTCTTAATACCCACCATTTGCATATATAGAATTGTTTAGATATGGTACACAAGGCAAATTAGCCTCTGAAGTAGTTGTTTTTACTTCTTTTAGTGAAGTTGCTGCTGCTTGCTGGAAATGGTCTTTTCCTCCTTTCTCAAATGCCATATCATCAACCAAGTCCAGATCTGGCAGTGTTAAATTTGAAGAATCAAAGTTGGGCCAGATGAACAAAAGAAGAAAATATTTTGGACACAAATAAGGTCTATCACCGTAAGCATTAGAGTTGTGCAAGGAAACAAGGAATCTGCCAATTCGATGAAGCAAGGGAATGGAAGGACTTTGGACTTGCGAGATACTATGGCCCAGAAAAACTTAATAAATGAATTAGCAAGCCCAATTCAAAATATTGATGAGGACAAAGAAGGATTTATTTATTTTTTTCTTATGAATCTCATTAGTTGGAATCTTCGTATTAAGGTTAAGTAACTGGTTGGAGAGTAAACTATCCAAATTCTGATTTGACTTGTAATCAGGACTAGTGCAGGGAAAGTTGATAATATTGTTTGGAAGCTATGATTTCCTAACTGGACAGTATCTTCGGGGATTGAACATAAAAGGTTAATAAAAAAAAACTCATACAATACTTACTAATACTTCAACGCCAATCTAGTTCAAGAAGAAGAAAGGTAAAAAGGATGTATATGTGTAAGATATTTATTATCAGAGTCCACAAAGTGTCAGCTTTGTCTATGATATTCGTGGCTGTCAGCATAGACTACATTATGCAGTTCACTGCATATTTTGTAGTAATCATACTTCTCCAGCTTCAGCAGTCACAATTGTTGCTACAATTAAAGCATAGATCGTCATTTTCATGATTCCCACATGACTTCAAAACAATGAGAGCACACTTGAAGACGCCAGTGATAGAGACACTGGACTTTCTGGTTTAGGGCCACGTCTTTTCGGATTAACCTTTTGCAGTTTCTTCCTATCATTTGGCATTAATGACTGGGCTTAATTTGTGCGGCCCAATAGTAATGTGTACTAATTTATTTTTCTTAGCCTAACATTCCTTAAGGCCCATATACTCCATGCATATCATTGGGAAAATTCTATATTAGGATCTCCTAATAAAAATATTTCCTAATCAGGATTTATAATAATTAAAATCTTTCAAAGGGACCTAAGTCCTTAAAGGTAATATATATATATATATCTATAAATTAGTTTGACTAAAATACCCCCATCTCCTTCCTTACATCCCTCCCTCCCTCCATCACCACTGTTAGCGATGTTGCTGGAGTTCTGGTTGCTGGCGACATCATCAAAGCTTTTGTTGCTAGCAATGTCACCGGTGCTTTGTGGGCACTAGTGTTGGACCAATTAGATATTTTTACTTGTGAAATTAGTTATCTTTACTTAGAAAATTAGTTAACTCCACTTGAAAAAATTAGTTATTCATACTTGAAAAATTAATTATTTTCATTTAAAAAATTAGTTACCCCCACATGAAAAATTCATTGTATGGTAGCCTAATTTCCAAGTACATATAACAAATTTCTCAAGTGGAGATAATGAATTTCTTAAGTGAAAATAACTAATTTTTTAAATGAAGATAACTAAAACTAATTTTTAACTAGATATAATTAATTTTTGAAGTGGAGATAAGTGATTTTTCAAGTAGAATGAACTAATTTTTCAAGTGTAAATAACTAAATCACAAATGAATATAACTTATTTTTTAAGTGAAGATAACTAATTTTTTAAGTGGAGATAAATAATTTTTTAAGTAACAATAACTAATGGATCCAAATTAATTCAGATAGAGTTAGGCAATACTACAAAAGCCGGCAAACATTTGTCACAAAGTATTTAGCATGGTTACATTCTCGGGGCTCAAATTTGAGACCTTTTGTTAAGTTACTATAACCCTTATCACTTGAATCAAGTGCTTAGTGATATTGACAAATTTAAGTTTCTTTTATATGGTTCTTTGTAGCCTTTATTTTAAAAAAAAGAATATATATACTCATATCACATAATTAACAAACCATCAGTTATCATCTCCATTACACCATCTATTTTAAAACTACTCTTATTTTAGATTTTTTTTCCAAACTTTTATAGTTTTAGAAATCTAAGACTGGTTTTTATTTTTTTTAGCTACAACTCATTTAACAATTATATGGATAATTATTTCATAATTATTTTTTTAATATAGATTTAGTATCCTATATCTACTCTACTTCAATTGGAGGATTTATCGAGGTACAGAATGATCCGGATCAAGTCGGGTAGAGTCCTTCCAGACTGCAAATTCTACCATTAAGTATTTAACACGACTGCATTCTCATGACTCAAACTTAAGACATTTGGTTAAACTAGTACAACCCTCTTATCAGTTGAACCAAAATAATTGTTTCAACCAATTATAATTACATCTCTATTATCACTTCTTTTTTGTTTTCACATATCATCTTTCTTTTCTTATTTCTCCTTTTCTCCCTTCAATTAAATAAGGGCATTCTAGTCAATGTATAATAATATTTTACATTAATTAGAAATTTTTTAATCTATGTGCCATACCATTAAACAACAACAATTTTAAAATGGAGTACTTTGAGTATATGCAAATTTCTTTATTGTAATTTAATAGAGGAATAAGTTGTATTATTCATAATTTGTGGTTAATATAACTTGTTATAAATTTTATATTTAATATGGATAATAATTACCCTTGATCATTGACCCGTATATATTCACCTTGAAATTATACAATGAAAACCTGGTGCCCTAGTATTATAGGGTGGACTGTGGACCGCGTCGTGTTTAGGGTTTTTATATTCCTTCTGACTCTGAATAGACAAGCGAGGTTCTGTATGCGAGAATGGAAGTCACGTGCAGCGTGCATGGCTAGCATGACACACTTTAAGGGAAAAACTTAAAACTGAATCTTTTTGGAGGGTTTATGGAAGACAGTTTTGTTTTCTTCTTTTTTTTTCAAGCCCTATGGTTGTCCTTCTTTCCAACAACAAAAGTTTGATATGATGGAATATTTTTTGAAGGAATAAGAAACGGAAAGGTAGGGCTATAAATTAAAGGATGCGTGTGGCGTTCAAAGTCAAGTTGGCGAATGGGCTTTTAAAAGCCAACATTTTTGTTTTGAGTGAAGGTTTTTTTTTTTTTAATTAAGGAATAAGACAGCGGCGTACGTATCTTCTTCTTTTGGGTGGTGGATTGTCTCAAGTATCTCTAGATAAAATCTAGGAAAAATTGGAAAATGGGATAAAAAAAAACTTATTTAAAAAATAGGATCAAAGTTAATTTTTTGGGGGTGAGAATAGAATTTTTTAAATTTAGAATAGATTTTGTTTTAAAAAAAATCAATTTACTACCAAAAACTAAATATCTTCATTTTTTTGGTCCCAAAATCCAATTTTCCCTAAAATGTAAAATTTTTTTGGCTCCCTATCTTAATTTATTTTAGGTTTTAGCCTTTCCATTAGTTGATTTCTATTGTGAAAATTTAAAACAACCCCCTTCATTTTTTTTTACTGTCACTTTTGACCAAAATTTTTATTTCTATTTATCTATCATTTTAAAGTTTCAAGAAATCATAAATTACTACTTTCTTCATTATTTTATATAAATATATTATGATTTTAGTACATGGATTAAGAAATATAATTAATATATCATAATTTATTTTAAATTTACCAATATGCCCTTAATTTATTATTACTTAATTTTATGATAAGTATGTAAAATAATTAGTAAAAATAAATGTATATTTAGAAAAGTAGCAATTAATATTACCTTAAACTTTTAAAAACACATATAAATAAAAATAATTTTTTTCTTCTAAAAGAACTTATAAAAAGAAACGAAGGGAGTAGTTTGTCCATTACACTTTGTTTTGTCATTTTAAAAGTCAGAGAAAATATATTAATTTCAGCTTAAACGGATTAATTTACGTTTGCATATAATGAATATTAATGATTAATGACTAAATTTATCTATATTCTCTATTCCATTTATTTTTTAGTATTCATAAAAAAAGCATGAGTATTAATAATTAGGGAGTTTATGTGTTCAGTTTGATTTAGTTTCGGATCAAAACCAAGTTAATCAATCTAGTGGACTTTGTAAATTAGAAGATCGTTAGATTTTGTGTTTTGATAGATGCTGTTCACGTTGGGGCATTTTTTTTAAGTGAATTGTTATTATTTTTAGTCTTTTTTATTTTTTAGATATCATTTTTTTAACCCAATAAATTCTTTAATCAACGATAATTTGGAAAAAAAAATCAATATGAATTCGATTTTAATACTATCAGACTAAATTTTGGTTTGGCAACTGTCCTACCAAACTAAGTAAAATTAACAACCAAGCCAAATAAGAGAAATGGGTTTTGGCTTAAATAATTATTTCAATTTTGATAAATTTTTAATCAATTTTATATATGAGACTTATATGATCAGAAATTTCAATGACTTTGTCATTTTCTTGACTTTTTGCAATCACTGACTCAACCTTTTTGAACATCTCGAACGATTTTTTCTTTTTTCAACATGAATCATATATATGTAATCTTTTTTTTTCTAAAAAACGTAATTATTAATATTTAATTCAATTTATTGGGAGGCTTCAAGAGCTTATGTAAATTTATTGAATTTTTTTATCAAATTCGGAAAAGAAATATATAAATAGATTAAACATTTTTTTGGGAACCAAATCTGTATTGTTAGGCCTATAGATAGACTCATTCTTTTTGAACATCTCGTATGATTTTTTTAACAAGAAATGAAAATTTAAATCAATATTATTTATCCAAGAAAATTAAACTTTTTATATCCAGAATCATATTTCACAATTTTTTTTATCATTCAAGAGTTTTGGATGTTGTCGAAGCCTTGAAAGAAGCTTAGCCTTTTATAGTGTTTATAAATGACTCAAAATGTTGAATGAATGTTATTTTCATGTTGTTCAGAAAAAATTATCAAGCACATAACTCATTCCATATGTTGCAATTTGTGAAAAAAATATCTGTTGATAACGACGACCATAAAGAAAAATTAAACACAAGATGTTTCTATATATATATATATATATATTTAATGTTACCAATCGAGTGGATCTTAAAGGTCGGCTTTTATTATTTTTTTTCTTAGTGTAAAATGAGAACTTTGAAATTGGGAGAGGTGGATCTAAAGAGAGAGGAGATTGCTTGTGGACCATCAATTGTTTATGAATATTACACGATCTGTTCCTTATTATAAATCATATTTACCTACCTCACATATGCCTAAAAAATTAGTTGACAATCTTGATATTTTCAAAAATTAATATAACTTTTCAAAATTATCCTAATTAAATTATAATTTATCTTAATTATATCTCTATTAATTTCTCTCCACCATAATTCTTTTATATATTCTCAAGAAAGGTAAAAATGGAAAACAAATATTAAATGCTCTATAAATTTTATAAAATGACTTATATTTTGAAACCTTAATTTTAAAAAAATATGTCTTATTATAGGAAACAGAGGGAGTATGTGATATATAATATTACATATAAAGTTTAAAAAAAATTATATAAATAGTCATTGAACCTAATAATTTGTTTGATACATTTATTTTATTTTTAGATGGAAAAATAAATTTATTTTAGTTTTATTTTATTGAGTTTATGTCTATAATTCTTTAAAAAATATATATATTTAATATAGAATTATTTTTATAACATGGGCATAATTTATTTATTCAGATATGGCATATTTCTGTTTAAGGTCTGAAGAAGGAATAGAATTAGAAACCTTTCCATGCAACTCAATTGAGGAAGAACTATGTTCCTCGCATCTCAGTTTTTATTTGTCTCATCTTTTGCGTCCTTTTTTTTTTTTATTGTCTCTATCTTCTTTTTTATCCTCTTCAGGCTCACGCGACTTCTCACTCTTTGTTGTTTTGGAAATCAAAGACTTGGTTGATTTTTTTTAGCCCTCATTTAACATTATATGGATCATTATTTCATAATTATTTCAACTAACTATAATTATATCTCTCTTATCACCTCTTTTTTTTTTTCTTTCATGTATCATCTTTCTCTTCTAGTAATCTTATTTTTTCCTTTTCTCTCTTCTATTTAGTGAGGATATTTTAGTCAATGTACTTTTTAATCTATGAACCATAACCTTGAACAACAACAATTTTGGAAAGAAGGGAGTACTTTGAATCTATTAATTTCACTATTATAATTTAATAAAAAAGTAAGCTGTATTATTTATTATTTATAAATAGTATAACTTGTAATAAATTTTATATTTAATATTGATAATAATTACGCTTGATCATTGATCCATATATATATGTGTGTTCACGTTGAAATTATTACAATGAAAACTTGGTGCCCTAGTATTATAGGGTGGACTATGAAATGCGTAGTGTTTAGGGTTTTTATTTTGGTCAACGTAGTATTGACTATTAAAAACACTGTAATTAATGTTTCAAAGTACACACACACACACACATATATATATGTGGCTTTTTTGGGTGCAAAATGTTAGTTAAGTGGGACAATGTACGAGATAAAATGAACACCAAAATTGAGACCCTAAGCAGCACTTGGGGAGCCAGCGCCAACCAATGTTTGAGCATCTTTTTTTTCGGTGTCTGTGTGTGTTTCAACATGTTTCATTTGTTCCATCAATGTCGTTTATGGAAATGAATTCCACTAACTTATGATAAGCAGAAAATTAATGAAGCAAAAGAGAAAACGAATATTGGAATCAATCTTGGGAGGTGAAAAATGGTAGAGTAGAGAGGAAGGGAAAGGAAATAAAGAGGAGTAGAGAACAGAATATTAAAGAGGGAAACTAACTAGATTTCATGAAAATCAAATTAAAACAAGTATTGGTGGAGCATCTTCATTTTCTGTAAGTGGGTGACAGGGAATCTGTTTGGGTCAACAAGAAAAGTAAGAAGCAAAATAAAGGACATGAAATGATGGTTTAAAGGCTTGGTGTGATTATATTCCTCTGAGACAAGTTGAGTATTAATAGTCCCAATTCAAAATTTCTTATTCAAGTATTCATTATTGTAATTTTAATCTAATTAATGAAAGTACTACTACTAATATATACTAATTCAAGGGTTTTGGATGCTGAAGGAGGCAAATTTAGCCTTATATATATATATATTTATATTACCCAACAAAGACAAAAAGGTTTTAAACTGCCGAGAAAAAAGTGAAAGTTTATATATGGAGTTCATAAATGAGTCAAGGAGTTGAATGAATATTAATGTCGTTCTAAAAAAGTATCAAGCAGATAACTTATTCCAGACACTAGCTGCAATTTGTGAATAAAAATATCTGTTGACAAAGACGACCATAAACAAAAATTAAACCCAAGACACACACACACACACACACACGTTCAACGTTACCAAATCAAGTGCATCTTAAAGGTCAGCTTTTTTATTTATTTTAAGTGTAAAAGAAGAATCTTTGAAAATGGGAGAGGTGGATCCAAAGAAACAAAGGTGAATGCATCTGGACGATCAATTGTGTAGCTTTTAAATTGACAGGAGTATCTGATCCATCAACTGTACCATATATTACAAATAATATATGCATGCACAAGTTTCTTCTTATCTTGAACAATACAGTTTCATGGTGCAATATCTGTCGCAACTTCCTCTCGTCGCATAGACACACACACACACATGTATGTATGTAGGAATGTATGTATGTATGCATGCATGTATGTACCTTGAGCGTGTTCATTTTCTTTATATAACTGACACATATGTATGTATGTATGCATTGCGTCAAAAGTGTTTGTTTCTCCCTCAGAGTTGTGTGTTGAATTCAATTGAGTATTGGTGGGGCATTTCATTTTCTTTATATAACTGACACACATGCCTTTGAAAATGAAGGGTTGGAGCCACCCAGTCTATGTTTGTGGAGCATCTTAATTCTTAACTTTCTTGGCGACTTCGTGTTTATCCTCGTTGGCTTCTTACTTGATTAACAAGAATGACGGGGTGAGGGGGAGGAGATTCTGTTTGGGTCATCGTAAGTGGGTAATATAATATAGCTTTCATTTTCTCAAACTTTTATGAAATTTTTTGTTTTCATAACCAGTCACGTATCATGAGTGCCCTGTGCCTACCCACCTTTTCCATTATTCTGCATTCCGACAACAAATTACTTTGTTCGATCGGACGCGTTGCTTTTTGTGTTTAACTAACGGTAGCCACACAAGTGCACTTTAACTTTTATATATAATTGGTTTGTTATTAAAAAAAGTAAAACTAAATTGGTGTTGAAGCAGACAATGAAAAAAAAAAAAAAGTTAGGCCAAACACGCAATCAAGGATTATTTGGTAATTTTCTCATTGCCATATGACTGAGGTGGTCACTAAATATTTTCACATCTGTAAACTCTGCTATTCTTCACTTACACAAGGCGCTTGTGCACCCATATTTCATAGCTTTCATATACATAATATTATTATTAAGCTTTCGGTTTTACTCACTGGCACTGCATATACAAGTAAGTCTCTCTCATCCATCTCTCATTGTATTCTTCTGTTATAGAAACTCCATGCATGTCGTACTCTTGCGCTCATATTTTATAATGTATAGATTCTTCCATTCATCATATATATATGTGGGTTTACTTCATTGATAAGTCACAGGCAGGTTGATGGGGGGAGTACGTGGGTATTACTTAGCTTCATGCGGCAGATCGATGGGGACTTATGTCTTATATATAATCGCCTTCGTTTTCACCTCATGAAGCGAGAAGAAAGGAGAGAAGAGGGAGAAAGTGAAGATTGAAGGAAGTGAGGGGAGAGAAGAGAGAGAAAGGAAGTATTACAGAGAGAGAGAGAGTGATCAGATGGAAGAGATGAGATTGATGAGAGAGAGGGGATCGACAGCGTACGTCCTGGAGGATGCCTTAACTCCAGGGTCCGTTTGGTTGGCTGATTTTGAGCCTAAGGAAAGGAAAGGAAAGCACGATTCCCTTCGTTCCTCACGTTTGGTTGCTCTCCAGAAGTCTCCAGCCAGAAAGCTTCTTAGGCCTTTCAAGGTAGAAAGGAAAGATGAGTAAAGAAAGGAAATGGCTGAGAGAAAAGAATTTTTCTCTTATTTGATATGTGTAAATTAGGTTTTCTTGGGAACAATTCTTCACTTATTTAAAAGAAACAGGAAGCCTCTTATAATATGGTACCTTCATTCAACCAACATGATTGTATTTTCCTTTTCCAACCATACCAAACAGGAGTTGGAATCAAATTTCCTTTCCATTCACGTTTCCCTCTCCCATGCTCCTTTTCATTTTGTACCAATCGGGATATCCCATAAATGAGAAGAACATGGAACCTCCCAAGGGTAGGGTAAGAGCTGGACGAAAGCTTGGTGGAATACTATAATCTTCGTCTTCCCACCATTCTCATAAGTCCTTTCAAGGTTGTAGATAGTCCCTAAGCCTCCGCTGTACCAATTTCCATACGCACAGTTCAATTTCGGACTAATTTTAGATGCTGATTGGTTTCACTCATTTGGTTGAAATCAAATGATGATTTTGTCCTATGTTTGACTTTGCCGTAACAGAAGAAAGACAATATGAAAGATGAGAGAGAAGAAATACAAGTCATCTCTTGTTGCCTTTCTTCAGTTGCAAGTTACAACAACTACATATACTCCTGCACTCATATTTCATTTTTCCTTTTTTGGTAGTAGACCACTTAATATCTGGAGTTCATTGGACCCTGATTGACCGGATTAAGTCGGTTCAAACTCTAAATAAGGGTAACTCTTTTAAAGATATTTTCTGCATATACATGATCTTAAATCTGAAATATGATACTTAACCAGAATTTAGCTCCCTTTATTATAAACAACGCTTGTTGATTTTCTCATTTATCCTCTATTTTACTTACCAAACATCTTTAATTTCAGGTTATATATATATATATATTTATATATATCTTGCCATTAGTCACGTCTGGTCTGTTGATTTAAATATCTTTTGTTATATAATTTATTTATATGTTTAGATATGTTACACTTTTTAGAAATTTTTATTATACATTGATTTTTTAAAAAGTTTGAAGTATTTATTTTAATTTTTTGTTTTAAATTCTTATATACGAGCTAGAATAAATGTATTGAAGATCCATCATTATCATTCCTCAAAATTATTTTTTTGGCCATTAGAAACTCCTTGGAAACTTAATTTTTTATGTATTTTTTCATAATTTTTTGTTAAACTTATTTTAAAATTAATATATTGGCTATATATTTTTTACTTTGTTTGTTTTTGAGGTTTTTTAATTTTTATATTATTAAACATAATTTAATATCTAATGACCTTTCTCTCTTATTATAAAATTATTTTAAAATTATTGATGATAATATTAAACATGACAAATTCACAATAACAAAATTTTTTACATATCAATTTTGTGGATCTGCCATGGTGGATGGTTGAGAACTTCATATTGCTTTTCTTTTTGGTTCCGCATTTGAAAATTAGTTTCAAGCCCAAACCTTAGTTTTGTTCAATATCTCCAGACAGAACTACTAAAACACAAATTAGATTATAAGCTCAAAGTCTAATTAACGTAAAAGCCTCATGCTCCTTATTTTTGCCCAAACTATCAGCTTTGACAAATCTATTCTCCCAAACTCGGTTTAAATAAACGCGGAACCAGACATGCCCAAAAGACATGTTTTTGTTATTGTTCTTTGCGGTTTTATCTAACTGAACATTTCTTTTGCTGTTATTCTCTATTCGTTTCTTTTTTTTGTCTTTTAGGTGAAATCTTTGGCTGTTATTCTTTACAAAGTAAGTATTACTAGCATTAGCAATGTTCCTAACTATTTTCATCAGATTGGTAAAGTGGTTTTAATTTATAATCCATTTTATGCTGCTAACATTTGGTTTTTTTATTAAGAATATTTGGTCTTTTCTCCTTTAATTGTTTCTTTTCTTCTTCGATTTCTAGTTGCCAAACATTATTTGGCGAAGAATTTTGTTTTGTTTTCTATTACATGCCAAACATAATATATATATATATAAATTAATTCCATTATCTCTTTCATTTCATTTTCTATTTCCTTAATTTTTTTCCAAAATACCAATTTTTTTTCAATTTCCTTAAACTTCCTTTATGTATTCTACGAATATATATATATATATAATTTACATAGATACAATATTCGCTTAATTTTGACAAAACTTCATTGTCAGGCTCAAGTTTCTTAGTAAGTAATTTTATAAATAATTTTACAGAATTAATTTAAATTATATAACAACAACAATAACAACATGTGGATCTGACAGGCCAACAAGTCAGGATTTAAGTAAATGGGCTCCCTATTTATTTAAATACACCTAACTGTAGATTTGAATTTGGCCATTTTGCTAAATAGGTGAAGTCCAAATCAAACCAAGCTGTAATGCACTTGATATGTCGTTGGCCTATTTGCACCTAATAATCAATATTATATTAGTCACTTTGCATGTGGCTACTGTTCTTGGTTACAAAACCTCGCATTTCTACTTTGGGTAGAAAGAAGGAATAAAATTAGAAACCTAAATGCAACAGTACTGATGAAGCAAGGACGATTTGCATCTTGATATTAAATGCATTTCTTCTCTATCCCTCACTCTTTCACATTTTTAAGCCTCACTCAGAAAATCTAGAATACACGACGGAGGTTTCCCTCACAATGACAGCATCACTACCATGATAATAAGCTCTTCTTGAGAACCTCACATTTCTGCTATTGTAATAGAGAAGATAGGGAAAAAAGGATTTTCTAAAATTTATTTTGTTGACCCACGAAAAAGAAAAAAGAATTCTTTTCTTTTTAACTAGCAGCTATTTCACCCTGCGTAATAAAAATTCCTGTTCAAATTAAGCTTCTTATCACTTCTGTCTTCCTATTCAATTCCTTTTTAACTATTTAAAGCTTTCTAAAATTACTTAGTTTTATAGTATTTTTACATTAATTAATTACAAAAATAATTATTCGTAATTTAAGAACCTTCTTATCACTTTTTTAATTAAAATTTAAAAATTCCTATACTTAGTTCTCTTCTAATAAATATTTATATTAACTAATAAAAAAAGAGTGATAAGAAGTTTCTTATGTTGCTATTAACTATTTTTACTTAATCAAATAATTTTATATTAATTATTATATTTTTCATTTAAAATACCAACATATTTTGATATTTTTGTAGTATAAAAATACTAATTAATTATATATGATCGAATTTTGATAAAGTAATGTACATTTATTCTTTGTTGGCTTTTCCAATCTGAACTTAACATAAATCATATTTATTTTATAAAACTCATATTTAATGTTTGGTTTATTATAAGGTTAGGAGGCCACAACTAATAAAGTTTTAGAGGGTGTTCTATTTATTAGACCTTGTGAACAGGTCAGTCCATTGGGGTTACACAAGGAGAGAGACTTGTAGTGTTACTGTTCCAGTAAAGTAGTACGCTAAACACATAACCAAACACACACACACACGTGTGTGTGTGTGTGTCTGTGTGTGTGTGTTAGGTTATATCATATTGTTTTTTCAACATTACTAGTTCACTGTAACGATATAAGAATGTGAGTCTGTACTGCAGGATGAGTTCGAAAGGAACAAAGAAGAGCATTGGGAGTTATCTGGGGTATGGTTCAAATTTTTCAGGCTCTTCTTCATCGAATGCTGCATCAACCTCAAAGGACGCCAAGAAGAACTCCACTATTGGTAGATATATGGGGTATGGTTCTAATTATTCAGCCTCTAATAATAATAACAATAATGGCACTTCTTCAGCAAATGCTTCCTCAACCTCACACGCCACCAACAACTCAGAGGCGAAGCAGAAGTCAATAACTACCATTGGAAAGATTATGGGCTATGGCCGGTCTCCGCCTTCCCCCAACAACAATTAAAAATGGTTCTTAATAAAATATATATATATATACACATATACATATATAGCAGTGCTGCCTCTGCTCTTCCACTTCACTCAGACTTCTTCAGTGAAAACTACTATGATGTAACCTTTTATTCACTTCTGTCCAAAACTAAATAATAATATCTTACCTGCACGCACGCACGCACGCACGCACGTATCTGTGTTTATGTTATGCATGGGATTATGTTGTGCTGACTTTGGTTTGTGTTGGTCGAATGGAAGCTGGTTTTCTTTTGTGGCTCTCATTTTTTATGTTTTTTTTCTTGCCCCCCCCCCCCCTTTTCTCTTTTTCCTTTCCCTCAGTCTTGCACCTTATTACAAACTTGCTTTATAGTTAATATTTTGCTGATATATAACAATGATACTGCTTACTACTGCCGGGATACACAGTGTTATCTGTTTCTATTGCTTTCGCCTAATCAAAATGAAAGATATGTGCTCCCCTTGTTATTTTCAACTAGTTCTCAGGAATTTGCATCCTCTATATATAATTTCCAATTGGTAATTGACCTTTGAATTTAACTTTAAAATAAGGAGCTTGGTCCTTCTCTATCATAATATCTTGTTGAGGTCATAAATTGTAAAAATTTTCCTTACGAGGTTCTAAAGCCAAAATTTCCCTAGTCAAAATGACCTTCTCAACAAAAAGTGAGCAGTCAAAAAAAAATCAAAACAAAAAGTGAGCACTCAACTTGTCACATTCTTCTTACATAAGCAAGGTTTGCTTAATTTGGACAAAAATAGACATACGATCAAGGTTACACAAATATTATTAAACTTCAAGATAAGATCATTACTAACCTAAAAAGAATATGCAAATGGACTCTCCAAATTGTGTCCAAGGATTTCCCGTTATGCTTAATTATTATGCAAACCCATCGTGAAACTTAAATCATTATACTTATTACAAACACCCATCGCTCCATAAATTGAACATCAATATTTTCAATTATTAAATTGTGAATGATATTAATTGTTAACCAAAAAAATCTGTACACTAATAATCATTACTCCATCTGTCCCAATTTATTTATCATTTTATAAAATTCTAAATATCCTAATTTAATTGTCATTTTAAAAAATTAATGGAGAATTAATTTTTTTTCTAATTCTACATAAGAAATTAAAGGAGAGTGCAGAAAAATTATGAATATTAAAAGAGTAATAATTGAGGGTAATTTATTACATTACTCATTAAATTATTCATTGTTGTTCCTAATTTTTGTACAAAAGCTTTAAATGAATGATAAAATGAGATGGAAGCGGTAATAAATTCGAAAAATAAAAATACTAAATTCAAATATGTAATTCCAATCATCATATGAAAATTTAATAACATATTACTCCCTCCCATCCTAAATATAGAGCCTATTATCTTAGTACTAAATATAAAACATTTTTCAAAATATAAGATAACATTTATTACATATTTTCAAAAAAGGTCCTTATTTAATTTATCTCAAAAAAAGAGAAAAAATTAAATAAGGGTATAGTTTTGGAAAAATACCTTAATTTTTGAAAAAATTAAAATAGTTAAATAATTTTAACTCAATCCTTAATTCATATGATTTGATTAAAAGAGTTTTACATTAAGAATCGGATGGAGTAATTTTATAAAATTACTTAATTATTGTGTGCATATGACAAAATTGTGTGTATATAAACCAATGTATTAAAAATTGGACCAATTATTGAACCAGATAAGACAATGGTTCACGATTCAATGGTCAGATCAGGTTCGAACTGGTTATAAATAAATTGATATATTTTAAATAATGCAGATAAAAAATATAAAAGATATTTATCTATGATTATAAAACTAACATTCAATCTAAGATGAAAAATAAATTTAATAATTTTTAAATTTTATATATCATATAAAATGTTAAAAATATTATTAATAAATTTTACAACCTAATATTAAAATTTAAATAAACTAATATTCATCTATAATTTAAATTTGAATTCAAAATAATCAATTGATATTCTATTTTTATCTTATTTATTAAGTAGATTTATCATTATTAATAATTATGTATTATGATAATATTTATATAATATTATAATATAGAAAAATATTATATAAAAAATAATACTACTTTGTACTAAAAATAATATTATTTTACCTTAAAAATAAAAAAAATTAAAAAAATGCCAGACTGGTTCAAACCAGTTTATACTTGTTCTTGACCGGTTTGACCGATTTTTGATTGGTTTGCATCGATTTTGAAAAACTCCAATTTTTATTTGTGATCGAATCGAACCAGACATTAATTCCAGGTCAAACCAGCTCATTCAGTCTGATTTTTCATAGCATGATATAAATATACACACACTGACTAACATTTATATATTTTTATTTCTTTTTCGGGAGTCTTCATAAAGTACTCTGTTTATCTCTGTGTTCAGGACAAAAAACTAGGCAAGAAAAATGCAAGTGTTTGTAAATGCATTCCAATTATTGTATTGTAATGTTTAGACTTTTATACACACACGCTTTATATTTTAAGGAAATCCCACAAAAACAATCAAAGCTTGCCAAACCAAACGACTTCAGGTCTAGAAACTTCTCTCCTTTCCTTAGCTCTCCCTCCCGTTTCAGCCAACAAAACGGGCCCTATGGCTTTCTTGCTACCGCAAATGGTCTTTTATGTACAATAATAAATAATAATAGAGCCATGACATGGAGAGTAAGGGCCACGTCATGTGTGAGCTGTTCTCATAATTCATATCAATATCAATGCCTTGCCTGTACTTGACAGCCATGTCACTCTTTTTTTAATTCTGTCGAAAAAAAATATATATTCGGGCATAATATAGAATACGGATGTGTTTGAAAATTTTTAAATTATGAGGACCTGCTTCAAAATAATGTAACCTGTGAAAATCAAAAGATTAATTTTCTCATCATTTTATGGGCAAAACATGTCACTTAAATGGAATTTTCAGCTTGTCAACTATAAGAGGCCCATGGCCACAGAAATTGGGCCTACGAATTTAGGATTTGTTCAATTAACTCAATACTTATTTTACTCTAAGTATAGTGTTGGGTTTGAATATTCTGAATGAAAAATACTATCTATGGTAGAATTTTATACTTATGCAGGTCCGAATTAGTCAAACATTTGAAAGCAGCTGGCATGTGAAAAAAATAATAAATTCGGGAGCTTTCTAAAATTATTAAGTAAATGAAAATCACTCTAACTTTAAACGACTGTTGATTATGTCCCTGCAGTTGTGGACTCTAGGGTAGAGTTGTACTCGTTGTATCCATGTGGATATGGATAAGACACTAGTCATTTCTTACTCCTCGCCAACGCTAGTCAGTGCTTAGTTAGGTTCAATTTATATATACTCTCAAAAAATATCTTCATTTAATTAATATACAAATAAAAATATCCTCATTTAATTAACCTATATCAATAACTAAGAGAGAAAAAATATAATAATAGTAATAAATGAAGGTATAACTGAGAAAGAGCCTTGAATTCTAAAAAAAATAAAAGCCTTAGAATAAAATGAAAAGTTTAAAATAATAAAAAAAATTTAAACGAAGAGAATATTTTTTAATCATCAAAATAACAGCTTTGAAATCATCAAAATGTTTGTGGGAATCACACTTTGGAACCAAAATAATAACTTTATTTATCATGGTTCCCATATTTGATTCCCCCAATATTGTTTTGTTTATTTTACGTTTGGGCCAATGTTCATTGTTTAAATTCTGGGCTGTTTTTTATTAATTTCTCATGGGCCTATTGTCTTAGTTTGGACTACGACCTGTCTTTTCTCATGGGTCAGTTTTAAAAATGTAAGAAAATTTGTACTACCTTGAAAATAAAAGAAAAATATATGCAATTATAACAAAATTCAAGAGATTTGTTTGTGTTTATATATAGACATATATGTGACACGTTCATGTTTAGAATGATCCATTGATAATTATGGGAGCTGTGTTGTTCTTCGATCGGATAGAAAGGGTAAAAGCAAAAATAAAAAAATAAAAAAAATAATAATAAAAAGAAGGAAAAGGAAGAATAAAGTCGGGTCTTAAACAGGTTCGAAATCTTGAACCAAGTTTCATTTAGGGTCTGTCTCAACATTTTGCTCTTCAGTTCTCCATCCAGTAAAGCACAAGTTTCATTTAATGATTTTTTTGGCCAACATGCAATGTTATCTTTTTTAGGTTATTTTATGATAACAAGACAAATCAGAACCCCATAAAAATATATTATAAAAGAATATTGAACGATATAAGTTACTGATAATGCTATCTTTTTGGGTTATTTTATTCTATGTTATCTCTTTCCATCATCACTCTTGAATTATTATAAAAGAATAAGCGATATATAAGTTACTGATAATAAGGGTAAAAAGACTGAGTTTGTAAAAGTGGTGCGATCTTGCAGGTGAGGAGAAAACTATTTACAACTGAACTATTTCAAGCAGAGATGAATCTAGAATAAAAGTTGCAGGGGGCCAAGAATGGATCAAGATGAAAATCACGAAGGGCAATTTTTTTTTTCTGTTTAATATATATATATATTGTTATTTGAATTTTTATTTTTAATGTTTATATCGATAATTTTTTTAAAAAAAATGTGAAGGTAAAATTATGTATTTAATATATTAAATTTTTTGAAAAATAAAAAGAAAGTCTAGATTTTTAACATTGTTTTATATGTCATTATATACAGATGGTTTGTGAAAAATAGTATAAATACTTAAAATTTTGCCCAAAATGTCTAAGGAAAGTTAATGTATTAGTCCTCATATACATGCGTTTGGAAATAGATCCTTGGAGTTTTAAATTTTTAAAATTCATCCTTGTAGTTTAAGAAGTCTATTCCGTTAATCCTCCTGTTTCCAAAGTCCAAACTGTTTTAAAAATGATCCCAAGTTGCTAACGTGGAGAAGACGGCGTTAGGAGACTACAAGCAAGGCAAACTAATGATGACATGGCGCACACATGATAATACACCTAGGATTTTTTTTTTAATGAAAAGGGGAATGTATTCACGTAGGATAATACACCCTGGATTTGAATAGCTAGAGATATTCATATACAATGTACAATTGAAAGTTGCTTTGTTCACCATGTAATGCAAATTCAACCCATTTTCATAACAAAATTCCTAACTTCTCTGGACAACTTCACAGCTCATGGGCAAGCAGAATTTTCTTTCTAATTAATGTGGACATCTCAGAAACCTTTGTCCAGCAATGCCAAATGTAACGCCCCATCTTTCTATTCCTTTTCCGATCACACCTACCCTTCATCATCGATTCCCACATCCAAAGGCACCCAAATAGATTTCGTATAGCAAAAGTTGAATATTGATGAAGACAGTATGATCGATCGACGCACATGAAGAACCAGAGAAATGCTGTAGATGATGAAGAGAAGATGCTTGCACTTAATGCCGAGATCGATGCGAGTCGTCCGAGGACAGAGAGAAGATGTTGAGCGGATAATGAGATTGGGAAATCATGGTCTCAATAATCAGTGGTAGACCTAGGACCCTAAGTCGGAGGTGCAAAAAAGAATTAAATGATAGTAGCTATTATGGTACAAAGTTATGTTAAAATAATGAAATCTAGACACTTCTAAACAATATTGTGAGCATTATTATGATGTCAAATATGATATGACAGCTTTTCTTTCTTTTTTTTTTTTTCCTCAATAAAGATAGCTTTTCTTTTTGTTATAACCAGTAAATCCTTCTAAGACAAATTAATTACTACTTGATTGCTTCTCAAAATTAAGCCAATAAAGGTAACAAAATAAGTAAAATATATATATATATATATCTTTTTCTATGCTATAACTAGTTGTCAAATTAATTAAATAAAAAGGGGCAAAATCTTAGAAAAACTCCAAATTTTTTTTGGGAAAAATTTTGTTGATCGGTTTTCAAGTATGCTCTTTGTATTTTATCTCAATTATTGGAATGATAGGTTGAAATTTGAATTCTTTTTTTCCCTTGATTTGATGGCAAATTTTATTAATTAACTTTAATTTGTTGTTGTTGGGGATTTGATTCATTATGCATAGATGAATATTGGTGTTCTTTGATAGCAATTTTCTCTTCAAAAATTTTTCCAATTCTATCATAAATAGATAAATAATTTTTATTTCAATAAAAATAGACAAATAAAAGAAAGAAACAGTTTTATAAATATATTAAATTAAATAAAGAGCAACCCAGAGACACCTTATGCTATTACTTTCTCCGAAGGACCACTCACGACTATCAGAAATGCAATTAAAGGTTAAAAAAAAGCCTATAAATCTATGTTTCATGCGTTAGCTAGAAAGTTAATGATATGATCAAAATTTCTTTTAAAAAAAATACTTGAAACCCTTTAGGGCCCGTTTGGTTCTTCGTTTTGTAAAATTAAGTTAAGATAAATGAAGTTTGTAAAAATGAAGTTTAGATAAAGTAAATTTGTTGGAAGTTGTTATGTTTGGATATTCTTTTTGTAAAAGTAAGTTTGACAAAAAATCTGTTTGGATTATAGGGGTTAAAAGTACTTTTAGATGTATAATATAGAGTAAATTTGTTTCTCCTTTTTCAAAACCCACGTTTTGTTAAAGGAAAAGTAACTTTTCCCCTCCTTTTCCAAAACCACAGTTTAACCCACTTTTTATTTTTCAAAAAGTCAGTTTGTGTTTCATATGTGTTTGGCCAAACACATTTTTTAGAAAACCATGGTTATGTTTACAAAATAATGAACCAAACATGCACTTAGTCTTTTACGACAGGCTTCCACAACTGTCTTTCCTTTTTTTCCTTCTTCCCCAACGCTTTGGCTCTTTCGGGGCCCCCTCCTACACCAGCTTTGTGAATGTTCAAGGCTCCAACAGTGCAACTCGAAAAACAAAGATGAAATCTGAATCTCTCAAGTCACAACCATTACTCCTTTTCCCTAGCAGCCAAGTTCATCTCATATTGTTCAAGAAGACAGAAATTTTATATATTACCTGTGCTGTAAAACAATCATGCTTGTGCTACTCTATCGCTGCCTTCTGTTTGTCAGATGCAGTGAGTTCAAAACTAGTATAAATGGGGGCATAATAGGAATTTCAATACCGATATACTTGTAATTACTTGAAAGTCAGTGAGGGCAACCGCCTCCACTCAAGACAACGTAGGTCCGCCTCTATCTATAATCTCATTGAGAGCGAGTACCTGACTTTTTTTTAGATGACGCAGGTTGGAAAATTTCAGTCCAACATTTGAACGGGAGAGTCCAGATCAGATGCCACGTAGTGCTCTGTTAACCAACTCAGCAAATTTAACATTGTCTATGCCACATGTCAATCCTTGGTACAATATGTGAAACCACAAGGATAAACAGATTAAATAGCCAAAACTTGAGGGAGTGCTCTAAAAAAATTTTAAACTCTAGAGACCAATTTTCAAATTAGTCAAATTATGAAGACTAAAAGCTTATTTTTCCTAAATATAAACATATAGATATATGAGGTATAAATTCTAAAAGATCATATTCAATATACTTTAACTTAATTTTAATCAATAATATACATAAAATAAAAAAGTAGTTTTATGATATATATATATATATATTATTGAATACAGAGAAATATAAAACCTATAAAAGGTTAATATACTCGCTTAGTTCCAAAATTATTACAGTTTTTGGTTCCAAATCTTTTAAAGTTTTGGAATTTCAATGCATTGTCAAAAAATTTTTCCTTTGATACCCTTCTTATATTTAATTCAATTAGGTCATTTATTTATTTTTATTTGATTTCCTCCCAGCCTCCGGCAATTGAAGCCACCATCAACAAGGCATTTTTAGACTAAGGTAATAAATGTATAGTATTGATGATAAAGTATTGAAAAATGAAGAAGGCATGTAAAATTAAATAATATAAGAGGTAATTAAAATTAAATGAGGGCATTTTAGTCAAATTTTCTACAAATCAGGCACAATCAATATTTTTTTTGTTTTTGTGGAGAAACCTTAAAATGCAATAGTTTTGGAATGGAAGGAGTAAATTTTATTGTTCAACATAAAATAAAAATTTAAAGAGCAGAATTGCAAAATGGGGCATAATGCTAATAACCTTTTTGTCGTTTTTACATGTTTTTTTTTCCATCAATAACGTTTTATGGAATGGAACTCCATTAATTGATGGTGAGCAGTAATGAAGGAAGAAATAAAAACTAAAAAGAGCCGTCCCAAGACAGAGATCAGAGAAGTCTAAAACTAAATGGAGATACGCGTTCGGTGCGTGTTATGGGACCCACGACATTAATTATTGTTTCATGCATGAGAATATATATCACGTAATATTGTTTTCGTAGTTGCAGATATATACTTAGTCCATTATTTTGTGTTTTAAAGTTTTAAGTATTAATATATTAAATTTTATTTTAAATTTTTTAACATTTTATTCAATAAATAGATAAATAAAAAATAGTAATTAATATTTTTTAAACTTTTAAAAAAATACATAATAATATAATTGAAAAAATAGTAATTAATATTGTTATAGAATTTGAAAGTAACATATAAATAAAAATAAAGTTTTTTTTTTCAAAAATAATGGATAAAAAAAATAAAGTAATAGATGTGCAGATATCATAGGATGGATTATAGTAGATTTCAAGCTATACCCTTCCATATTATAAGGTGATGTCAACAATTTTACGTATATTAAAAAAAATATATTACATCTTTAAATTTCTAAGAAAAATTCAAAAATTCATTTTTACCCCTTATTAAACATCATTAAATACTCCTTATTTTCATTTCTCAAATACAATTTACAATACTATATATTAAATAAAAGAGGAAAAAAATAACAAATAAATCCATGTTATCTTATATATTACAAACAAAATAAATTCTATTAATTACCTTATAAGGGACTAAGTATAATATTAGTCCAAGTTAAATGCTAGTTTGTAATTATGAACTTTTAACTTTGGTCAAAATATTCAACAACTATTTATTGTTTATTCATCCACTTAAAGCTGTGTTTATTAAATACTCGTTTCATTCTTTATATAAGAGATAAATAAGAAAAATTTTATGTTTTAAAATATAAGGGACACATAAGTTTATTTAATATATTTAATAATATTTTTTAAAAGTACCCTTAATTAAGATAATATTTTTCTAATATAATTTATTTATATTAATTACATTATGTAAAAGTTATTAATATTAAATGAAGATATTTTAAAAATTATTTTATATTTTAGACAAATTTATTACATTTTTTTATCTTAGTATGGAGTACCAATTTTTTCTTAAACATTGTTGGCATCGAATCATCCAATTTTGTTTCCGAATGGTGGAGATATGCTATGTGTTTTTTCTGTAATAAATGTATCCTTTTTCTGTTTTTGGCAACGAATTTTCGCTTTTTCGAATGGAAGATTCTATGACGTTTGACAACCACTAGACTCAATCTCATTTTTGGCAACGTCGTGGTCATTCTTTGATACTCCCCTTAACCGTTTTATAAAACATCTTCTAAAAGATTTCACGGCTCCTTTTTATAAAGTATCTTATAATATTAAGTAGCATTATTTAATATTTAACCATGTTCATTTATTTTATAAATTGTATCTAACGGAGTGGAGTGTTTGGTAAAAAAAAAAACAAGTGACATTTTTTAATTAGTTTTTCATTATTTTTCACGTAATAATAATTAATAGCTTAATTTAATGAAGATTACATTATTTTAATATTTGGTTTTTTTAAAATATAACTAATTTTCATAATCTACATAAGATAGTTGAAAGCGCCTTATAATCAAAAAAGATAGGAAAGAGTTTCTATTAGTAGTTAACTGTAGTTAATTTTTTTTTTTGCCTCTCACTATAAGTAATATTAAAAATGAAACACTGTGAGTTACTATCATATTCTTTCAAGATTGAATTGGTGAATATTTAAATTGACTCACTTAATTTTTATTAATATAATATAACTCCATAAGATAATTCCTACATTCCTACACTCATTTAATCATTAAGAATTTTATCTGAAAACATAGATTGTAACATGAGTGATGATAATGTGGATTCAGATTAATAATTAAGTTCTTGATATTATGGTGTCTTTTTAAATATTAATGATAGAGATTTAATTGTATCAATTGTAATAATTTGTTTATTGCTAATTAATGATGACCAGGTATATATAAATTTTTTGTGGCTATGAATTTTTTGTTTGAAATCTTGTAAATCCTTCAAAACACTTTCAATTTTGCAAGCGTTTGGGAATAATCATATGTATACGTGTGCGCATGTGCTTAATTTTTTTGTTAAACACTAAGGACCCGTTTGGTTTTCAGTTTGCAAAAGTAAGTTAGAATAAAATAAAACTTGCAAAAAATGAAGCTTTGATAAAAGTAAATTTGTTGTAATATGATTTATATTTCGATGTTTTTTATTGCAGAAATAAGTTTGACAAAATAATTGTAAGACAAATACTTTTAGAAATTAAAAAGTAACTTCTTTAGTCTGTTGGTTAAAAGTACATTTAAAGGTAAAAGAACTTTCATATGAAGATTTTTTAAAATGAGACAAGTACAAAGTTAGTCAAAAGTATGTTTACAAATGTACTTTTATTGGATCAAAAGATAAACCAAATGGGCACTAAAACACAAGATTATGATAAGGCTATATCTTATTAATTACAATATTTTCTTTGTCATTATTTATTATTATTAAATTTTTTGTTGGGTTTGAAAACTTTCCTACTAGAAGACAATGCCTGACAATTGGAACAATTGGACAATTCAGAAACCCTTAGGGCTTGCTTGGTAGGAAGAAAATTTTTTGATGAAATGGGAACAGAAAAAGAAAATAAAATGTGAACAGAAAAATGAATGAAAATAAGTTTTAGAAGTTTGTTTGGTATGTCAGAAAAAATCAATGAAATTCTGTTACAAACCTTGTTTGGTATGTGTATTTTAATAATGGAATGGACGATTTAAAATATTAAAAGACTAAAATGCCCTTATTAAATAGTATAAAATAAAATTATTCATAAAAAACCCTTCAACAGATGCAAACCTTCCTTCTTTTTCGGCATCAATTTCTTCTATTTGACGGCAACAATTGATCACTTGCCGCTATCAATCTTCAACTTCCCTTCCTCCGTCAGTACCACTATCATTGACTTGCCCAGGTCTGCTCATGGAGGATGAGGGAAGGTGAGATGAATCTTGTACAGATCTCAATGTTGAGGGTGGACGAGGGAGAGAGTGACGGAGGATGGAGGGAGAGAGTGATAGAGGATGGATGGAGAGAACAAAAGTGGATAGATCGATGCTTGGCTTTGAGGAGGCATCTATGACGGGATGGGTTTTTAGTGAAAATTTACTTTATGTTTGAGGGTATTTTGGTAAAAGAAAAAGGGATCCCTAGGAAGCTCAAAAAATCCCTTAGACCCCCTACAAACACAGATTTATGCGTTTAATGGAAAATGAGGATTCCAAAGAAGGATGTTTCATTTGTACCTATAACATCCATAAATTTTTATCTATGATTAATATGGTTTATGTTTAGATTATGAGAAATGAAAATATATAATGAATTATGGTTTTAATAAGTTACATTGAATTATAATAAGTATGCACTGAATAAAGGTATACAATGAATTGTGATTTCAATAAGTTACATTGAATTATGATGAGCATATACTGAATGAAGATATGCAATGAATTGTGGTTTCAATAAGTTACATTGAATTATGATGAGCATACACTGAATGAAGGCATACAATGAATTACATTGAATTATGATGAGCATACACTGAATGAAGGTACACAATGAATTGATGTCACTTGCTGGTTAAGATATCAATACTATAAATACCCCTCCCATTTCTTCATTTCAGTGCACCACCAGTTGAGAGTGAGAGTTGGGAGTGAGTGAGAGAAAGAGAGTGTGAGTGAAAGAGAAGAAAAATGAAGGAAGGCTAGTTTCAAGTAAGGTATGGAGATATTTTTCTAGAGTTTATTTTTAGAGTATAATGAAATATTAAAATTTTTATTTATTCCTATATAGATCATTGATCAAGATAGAAATATATAATGAGAATTTGAGATTAGAAATGAGAATAATAAGATACTAGTTGTTAGAAATTAACTTTAAATATTTTAGATTTATACTCATGAGATAATTCCATTAGTATTTATGTGAATATTAGATACTTAAAAAAAATTCAAGAAGGAAGACAAGCTGCTTAGCTCATGATACTTTTCGGTTGAGGTAGTATATTATTTATCTCATACAATTTCTGTGAATTAATTATGGATATTATGTGATGCTATTGGATGAGTTGTTTCAATATAAATATTTTGAAATGCTATAGATGTCTAGTATTAAGGGGAGACATTGCTGAAATTTTTATAGATGCATGAAATATGAGTTAGTTAGTTTATTTGCATAACTACCTGATTATGAGCATGATTTGTATGAATAGATATATATACTACTGAAATTTCCCCAAATCTCACACCCAATGACTAACAATGTTAGGGCCAAGCACAAGTGAAGGAAAAGGCAAGGAGGTGGTTAGCTGAAAGTAAGCAGACCAAAAGATATTATTTTACACTAGAATAAATGTATTAAATTATGGTGATATGTTCTAGTTATGATTTCTATTCTAAATACTTGTTGGCTTTACTTTAGATGTTCTGAAACAATAGTCAAATAATTACAGTATAATTGGCTTGATTATTATTAATTAAAGTAAACTTTTAGTAAAGTTATTGTCTTTTGAGTAACCAAATTTTAAAAAGTTTAATTGTTCTAGGTTTTTAATTCTTTTCGCTAGACATATAAAATATGATTAAAAGCTTAGTAAGTTAAGGTGTTACATAAATCAGGTAATGTGGCTTTTCTCTCTCCCCTTCCCTTTCTAAACCTAAGATTCCATTGTACCAAATAGGCTCTTAGTGCCTATTTGAAAAATCTTTGAGATGACACAACTTCACTGAATTGCCCAACCCTACCAAATGCACCAACCTTTTTTATCCTTGTCTAAGATTTGTGGGGTCCATCCCTAAACCTAAATTGATATTGTGATGGTCCTAATGGTAATGTTTTTAGACCTGGACCGAATCGGATGGTTGGACCGGTCGGACCACCACTCGGACACTTCTCCAACTCGTTCTGATAGGTTGAGCCATTTTTGGGGTTGAACCAAATTGGACCAGATTAAATTGGCAATTGAACTAGAAACCGTCTTTAAGCCGGAATCCAGAATGGTGAAATAGAACTGGAAGACTCTCTCTATATATATTTTTTTAATTTATTTATAAATTAATTAAATATTATTATTTTATAAGATAGAAAATGTAAAAACAAAATTCCCAAAATCTAAAAATCCCTAATTCTTAGTTCAGTTCACACTTAGTACTTCCACTCTTCTAGTCGCATCGCATTCCTTAATCTCACGCTCATAACCTCACAGGGTTATAGACACAGACCCCAATTATCGCATTCATTCACAAGCTCGGTCTCACACTCGTAGTCTTGCACTCGTACTGGCACCTCCGCAGATCTATCGCCCCCTCTGCCTCCCTCCGTGACTATAGCTCTGTGACCCAGTCTCTGTCTTCCCTTCCCTCCGTGATTGCAACTTTGTGAGTTCATGCCGTGATCATGAGCCTGTGACTCGTGACTGTCTTCCCTTCCTTCCAGGTCTCCACAAGCTCGGTCCCCTTCTTCTTTAGCAAATTTTAGTTCTCCTCTCCCCTTTTTCTTCTTCCTCCACGGTATTGATAGCAATTGCTTTAGCTCTAAGCTATGACTCCCAAGCCCCAAAAGCCCAAACTTCGTGTCTCAGCCTCTCAGGATCTCAGCTCACACTATCAGCTGGTGAGTTTTATTGAAAAATTTTAGACATCATTATTTGGTTAGGGGACAATTTGAATAGGGCACACCTTGATTCTTATTACTAGGTTTTGGCAGGTTGTAGTCTGAGTTTATGTATTTATATTTGGTTGGCTAAGCATTTTGTGTACAAAAAGATTAATGTGATTGATACTAGTGACTAATAAGGTTCTAGCATCAATATATATATGTATCATAATCAAGTGTACACAACACTGGAAGAAGAATAAGAAAAAGCAATATGCATGTGTCACACCCGAGGATGCGACGCGGATGGCGCGGGAGGACGAGATAAAAAAGAAAAAGGGGGAAACCGGCCCTCACGGCGGGGGGCCGGCTTCGGAGGGAGTCGCCACCAAAATTTTGAGGGAAATTTTAGAAAACCGAGATGAAAAACAAAAAAGGATAAGGATGGTCTACGAATTAGAGTTGGGTTCAGGAGTACGATTGTGAGTGGGGAAGGTGTTAGGCACCCCCACAACACCCGTTCCTAAGAATGGTTACCTTAGGTTGATCATGCAATTTTTATGGCTTTTTACAAATTTATTTTAGTTGTTCTTTAATTATTCACATGCAAAAATAAATATAAAAATAAGAGAAGTATAAACATATAAATAAAGAATAAAATGAAAATATGAGAAGTTGGGAAAAATAAAATAAGAGGAAAATATTATTTATTTACAAAAGTGGACTTGACTCAGAATTAGAATCTGGGGCCTATGTACCCTGCGATAGGGATCAAAGTCGACGTAGTTCGGGCTAGAAAAGCGTGTCACTAGGTTGGTGTTTTTTATTATATATATTCTTTGAAAAGAGAGATTTATAGAAAATAATTTGTCTTTCCACAAAAAAAACAATTTTTAGAATCGGTTGGTGTGTTTTAATCTGTAAAAGACAGATTAATTTCCATTATTTACTCTTTTCATTTATTTATATATATTTTTTGGTTTAATCAATTCCTAAAAGAGAATATATGTTTTTCCTCAATTTAAAAAAATATGATTAAAATTTATATGTGATTTGAACATTTTATTTTGGTTTGAAAAAGAAATATTTGAAAACAATTTTATTTTTACAAAATAAAGCTAATTGACTTATGTGACGATTTTATCACTCATAATATACAATTGCTACCTAAATGTCCATGGTAGTACCACTCGAGACAAAAAGGCATAAAAAGGTTTGAAAGAAAACAAATAATAAAAAAAAATTTACAAATTATTTTTTTATTTTCTTTTTTATTATAAGAATAAAAATAAATAAGATTATTTTAACACATATTTATTTATAAAAAAAGAATTCAAAAATGTGATTATTACATACATATTTTGAAGAAAAATAATCAGCATATGTGGTGACTCTATCACTCACAAATTACTGATCTATATTTAAAATATCCGCGGTGTTACCACTCGAGGCAAATAGATGAAAAAGATAGATGAAATTGGGAAAAATAAATTCGGCATGAATCATCTTTATTATATTATATACAACCATGGTAACACGTTTTTATAAAAGAAAAATGGTCAAAGGAACTTGGAAATATGACTTTTGTACATAGGTATATTATCCATTTTTTTTATTTACTTAAAAGAGTGCACTTAGAAAACCTCCTTTTATTATTATTCTATGTTTATTAAAAAAGTACTCGAAAAAGGAATTAGGGCAAAATTGCTACATTCAATACATATATATATATATTATTTATTTATTTTAAAAATTATTTGTATTTTTTTATTTATTATTTATGTTTCCTTATTGTGAAAAATAGAAAACAAACAACTAATGATTCATGATTTTTTTTATAGCATTTTATTTATTTATTATTATTATATTTTTTAAAAAAAAAATTAAAGTGAAAATCTTACCTGTATTTTCATTTTTCGAAATTGATTTCCACACAAAACAACATATATGGTAATTTAGTCACTCATAATTTGCTGATTTGTACTTATGTGCTCACCTTGAGTACTATGGTAATTCCTTACTCACGGTAACATTGACCAACACTCTATGCACGTATGAAGACTTAAAAGGAAAATTAGCTTAAAATGAAAAGTTAAACGGATCACCCATTATTATTCTAAAGGTCCCAAGAAGTGGATCATTGACTCAAAGAATTCTAATCATCAATTCAAATATCCAATCAATTCAAACACCCAATAGGTATGGAAATAACGGCTAACTTTAGCAAATTATTTTAATGAACAAATAGCCATGGTCAGATTTTATTAAGCCGGAACCAATATTTAATTTCCTTTGGTCTTATTACCATCAAACCAATATTTGATCTCCAACTAGCATGTATGAACCTTAACACAGATATGAACATTAACACGCATGGGATCAAAATTGATGGCACAAAGCACAAAGAGCCTCTAGAGCATTCACATTCAAATCAACTAATCATATGTATGTTCCTTAAGTATATCTTTTTACCCAAAAGAATGTCTGCAAGGCCAAGTAATTACAATATAGAGGGTGTTGCAGACAACAAATAAAGCATGTGAGTCTGATTTCAATCACCCAAATCCAGTTTTCAATGAAAAACCATACAAGAACACAGATCAGGAAAGGGCGAAGCAACCAAAGACGCAAGCAGAGCTATCAGGCACTTAAAATGAGGATTTTAAACTAAGTTTCTAAACCAAACAGCATCCAAATCACAATTAATCTATCTCCTTCCCAAACACTTCATCGAGTGCCATTCAGGAGTATCATGTAGGTCCAAAATATGTTACCATTTTCATGCAACAAAACTCAGAAACCTCCTTAAAACTATGAACTCAAACATCATTTCTTTATAGGGAAAGAGGATAACTCAGAAATAAAGCGCAGATAAACCAATTCCGATGCCCATGAAAGAGAAAAGAGACATTATTCTCAAAGAAAAGCAAAACACTTTGAAGAAGACTCAACTGATCTCGAGAGGTGAGTCAAATTCATTCATAGCATGCATGACGAACCAACAGTGCGAACTACATTCTAATACCCAGTTTCAGTCCCTGGGCAGTAAAACAGAATACCAAGCACATACTTCAGTCAACCAGCAATTTCATTCCTAAATCTGTTCTAACCTGTTACATAAAGCTTAAAATTCGAAATGAAGATTACCAATTGAAGCCCCTAAATCATAGACACTGACTGTATGTCGTTGCTCCGGTTTTCTTCCTTCTTTCTCTTCATCCTCACCTCTGTTCAGAGCCACATCCTCAGCTTCCCACTTCTCTTTTTCCGGCGCACCCACCTTGGCCTCCTAGGATTTTTCGGCCTCTAACACCTTTACACTCTCTCTATCTCTCTCCCCCATTTTTCAGACTCTGTTTTTTTCTTTCGGGCTCCAGAAATCTTAGAAAGACCCCCCTCTCCATTTCATCAATTCCTCCTTTTATAGAGTTGGAGCGAGTGGAGAATCACCAAGTCCTAACCGCGTGGCTGCTACCCCTTTTCTTTTCTGATCCCAATTTCGCGCTCGTCCCTTACGCCCCTTCTCGCCATTTCATTGCAGTACGAGATCCTGAGTAGTGGAGGCGTGCTTTTGTCATTTCCAGTGCCTCTCGCTTGTAGAGCGTGGCTCGTCCGAAGGCCTCCACTACTCTGTCGTACTTGGTACCGAGTAGTGGAGCAGCTTTCGTCCTTGCTCCCACGGCTCTCCCCTCTCTGCTCCCTCTAATTTTCTAATTTCCTTCGAGCCCTGAAGCCTCCCTTTGTTTCCTCTTCCATCGAGCCCTAGGGCTCCGTCGGTTTCGCCTCTCTGGTTGCTCCTCTGCCTCTTGGACCCTCCTCTTCCTTTCTCTCTTCCTCGCCTCCTCCGTCTCTCATTCTCCCCGTGGATCCCTAGCGATGTCTCATCGGAGCCCTAGGTTAGGGCTTCCTCCGTCTCTCGTTCTCACTCCTACGGCCCCCTCTCTCGGCTCTCTCTTTCCCTCTCTCTCCTTTTTCCTCACGCTCGCGGCCAGCTCCCCTCTTCCTCACACTCGCGGCTGTCACTCCCACCTAGTTCAGACTCCCTCGGTTTTCCTCTTCCCTCCTTCACCGAGCAGGGCTCTTTCTACCAACCTTAGGGCTATGCCCTTGGGTTTGGTCCACGAGCCCTCACTTGGGCTCGTGGTACTTTGGGCTGAATGATTTTAGCCCAATGCAGTCCCTCCCCCTTTTGTTTTTTTTTTAAATTTTGGATTTTGGGCTGAATTTTGGCCCAAAGCTTTTTTTTTCTTTTTTCCTTTTTTTTAAGGCTTTGGTTTTATTTTTTATTATCATTATTTTTTTATTAAATTTTTTTTAAGAGAGGATTTTCTTAATTTTAACCCCCTTTTTTTTCAAATTTTAGATATCGAATTCTAGAAAGAAGAAATTAGACCTATGATTATTAATTCCCCTACTTAGAAAAGTATTTTTGTTTTATAATTCCTTCTTTTATTTTTTTTTATTTTTTAATTTTTTTTAATTTTTTTGTTTTGTTTCTTTTTTCTTTTTTTAATCTTTTCTTTCTTTTCTTCTTTTTTTGGCATTTTCTATTATTTATTTATTCATTTATTATTATTATTATTATTATTTTTTACTATTATTTTTTTATTGTTATTATATTTATATATATTTCTAAAATTACTCGGACAAAATACAGTGTTCACAGCATGTAAAATTGAACTAATGAAAGGTTTATTTGTTTTTCTTTTAATTCTTTGGTGATTGGTTTGTCATTGATTGAATATTGGGTTGCCATCTAATGTGATGTAATCGATCTTTAATAACTTGGCCTTAATTTTCAAAAGGTTAATTAGAAAAATTTGCAAAGTTGGTATTCGGTAACAAAGTTTAATTTCCAAATGCAACCTTATTTTCCATTGACGTAATTCCAACCATGGCACCAACCAAAGCATTGAGTTGATATATAGTATTTTTGTTTATTGCCGGCCAAAGAGCCAATAGGGTCCAAACATCTATTCTCGACATGCTTTGTGTTCGCTACATATTGTCTAATGTTGAAATTGATACTCTTGTATTGTAGAAAATGTCATCTGAACAAGGATCCAATGCTTCATCTACATAATCTGTTAGATCGAAGTCAGATCCTACATGGGAGCATTGTCTTGAAGTACCAAACAAAGCCCTCAGTGGCAAATCTCGCTTAAAATGTTTGTATTGTGGAAAGGAATTTGCTGGTGGGGGAATACATAGAATGAAATAGCACCTTGCTGGAAAAAAAGGAGATGCAATTAGTTGTAAAAAGGTGCCTCATGATGTTCGTTATTGATTAAAAGAAAATCTTAAAGAGATTGAAGAAAAGAAAAATAAGAAACAAGATAATGGGAAGAGGACAATCCATATGGCCTTGGTGTCCAACCAAATGAAGGGAATGCTCCAAATATGCAAGAAGTTCATGCTCTGCAATCTCGAACAATGGAAAGCTAGGAATTGGATGCTCAAACTCCAAATTCATCTAAACTTGGAAAAAGAAAGGCAGATGGAGATATAGACAACTTCTTCGTCCCAAGAACAACCCCAGGAGCATAGCCAGGAACAAGAAGTACATTAGCAGGTAAAGAAGCTTTGATTAGAGCTAACAAATATATTGCTAGGTGTTATATGATTGTTGTATTCCAACAAATGTTGTGAATTAAGTTTACTTTCAACCTATGATAGATGCAATTGCAGCTATTGGCCCTGGTTATAAAGCGCCAACTTACCATACCATAAGAAAAAAACTATTGCAGGACATAAAAAATGAAGTTAAGTTAGTAGTTTGATAATTATAGAAACTTTTGGGAAGAGACTTGTTGTACAATCATGGCTGATGGTTTGAAAGATCAAGCAAATAGGCAATTGATTAATTTTCTTGTCTACTCTCCTAGAAGCATTGTTTTCATTAAATCTATTGATGCCTCAGGCATTGTGAACACTATATTTTGTCCTGGTCCCTTTAAAAAAATAATTTTTTAATAAATATAAAAAGAGAAAATTTACATAAAATAAAATAGTAAAAAAAAAAATAATATCTCCCAAAGATTGCCATATATTTAAGGAGTTATGATTTTTCTCCTTTTTGAGATTTTTATAAAACTAATAAAAATATAAAAAAGAGAAAAAAAAAAGAAAAATTAAGGATTGAGATTTGAAATCAAATTAATAAGGAAAAAAATAAAGCAAATCAATCAATCTCAATGTGGATGTCAAAGAAAAATAATAAAAGAGATTTTTGTGATTTTAAAGCATTAATTGAATGATTTACTTTTTAGCACTATCAATGGAGGCAAGATGAGAAGAGAATGGGGGATGAAAGAAGAGAGAAGGATCAAAGAAAAGAGGAAAAAAGAAGGAGAGATGGAAAGAAAAGAGAGGAGGACGAGAGATTGAGAAAAAAGAAGAAAAGGAAGAGGGAGAGAAGAATAAGAAGAAAAAGAAAGAAAGGAAGAGTGAGTTGGAGAAGCAAAAGAAAGAAATACGTGGGTAGCATTGAGAGAGGCAAAAAAAAGAAAGGCTGAGTTTAACTCTTTGTCATTTTTAGAATCAATTATTCTTCTTTTCTTCTTCTTTATATTCTCTTTAGTATGAGTTATGTTTTGAGATAGTCTCTCATACCTATGAATATTTCTAATAGAGAAAAAATATACTTCAGATGTCTAAAAAAGAGTCATTCTTATTTATTTCGTTTTATTTTTTTATTATTTTGGATTACATCCACAACTCCAAACCAATGATATCATATTTTAAATTAACTTTAGATAGTGGTGATACTCTATTTCTTTCATTATTTAATTTATTTTACATTTTTGAGGCAAAATTTTTATATATGTAGACTAATGACCTGAGTTGCTTATAATCCCTCTATTTGTGTTTGACGAAAAAAAGGTAAGGTGAGATAATTTTTATTGACAACTAATTTTGCTTCTTAAAAATTAATGAATAATAATGAGCATTGGTAACACTTTTATCAAAAGATTTCTTTCTTTTAACAATATAGTTCAATGTTTTCTCCCCTTTATATACACATATATATTTTCGGTGGCTTTAGAATAATATTCCGGTAGATGGTGGCAAGGCATGATTGGCGTGAATATTATATAATATCAATCCATTGAGGTTGTGTAGTTCATTGCATTATTTTTCTTGGCTACGGTAGCAAAACTCTCTCATCTCTAGCTTATTATTTATTTTTTACGATATTACATAATCACATAATCACCATTTATGAGATTAATGTTGTTAATAAAATATCGCTATGTGAGGTTTGTAAAACTTTCATAGATATTGATTTACTGTGTGTGACATAGGTCTCCCCGATATACCAATTTAATTGTATATGTATATGTATATGTATATTTTTTTTAATCTCATGGTTGTTATTTTAGAAATTCAAATAAAAGATTCCTTAAATTTGTATTTAAATATTTATCATAAATGAAAGATTTTTATTTTTATAACAATTCTCTAATAAAATTTTTAAAAAGAAAAAATAGTCTTACGTGAGGTTTTTGGAACCTCTGTGAATATTTGAATTAATAAATTTACCGCGTGTTGTGATGTGCTTCCGCTGGTATAATAATCATATCATGTGTTTTCTTTATAGAAAATATTTTTGAAACCAAAATAATAAAGATTATCTCAAATTTTGATAAAGTTTTGAGTCTATTTTAAATAAAAATATTTCTTTAAATATAATATTATAATATATTTTTAAGTTATTTTATGTGAGTTTTTTAGAGTTTCTTTAGGTATATAAACCAGTTAATGACCATGATAAAGAAATAGTTAAACAGTATTTTCATATATGACATGAATAATTAGATTTTTTGGAAAGAAATCATTCAAAAATTATCTTATTAAAAATATATATTTTTCTTAAAAAACACAAACCCATGGACATGAGTTTTTACTTGAACTACGTGGACTTTGATCCATAGATTAGAGTACGTAGACCCTATACTTTTATTATATGTCAAGTTCGTCTTTGTAAATAAATCCATTTTATTTATTTATTTTTATTTTTTCTTTTCTTTATACGAGTTTTATAAAGATAATTAAAATAATTTTAAGGCGACATTGATTTTATATAATCAACTTAAGGTAACCGTTATTATGAACATGTGTTATGGGATGCTTAACACATTATTCATGACGCAATCGACTCCCAAACTCTTAATATTTCATAGACCATGTTTTTTAAAAATAAAAAGGCTTTCCAAAATTTTCCTTTTAAAAATTTTGGTTGCGACTCTACTTTATTTTAATTTTTCATTTTTGAAAATTAAAAATTAGGTGCGACCACATTATTAAAGATGCTAAAAATTTTCACAACTTGTTCATGGACATGGTTGACTTTGCTAGTGCACATAATGTGTTTTAGAGTTGTTAACAAGAAAAGATCTTTTGATCCTATTGATTATGAAAGCATTGAGTCTTCGATTATGGAAGATGATGAGTCTCCTTCACTTCACTATGATGAGATAGAAAAAGCCATGCTTCATGATGAAATAACAATACCAAAAGTTATTTCTCAAGATGCAGGTTGGATGTTTTTAGTCATGTTACGTTTTTATTTAACTTTTATTCCATGTTACTTATTAATTTGGTTTGTACTATTGCTTTGTGAAGAACATCGAGAAAGAGATAATGAGGTCGAGAGTGAAAGTGTTGGAGGGCTTAATTTGGATTTATTTTTTCAAGAAAATGTTAACAGTTATTGTGAAGATCCTTTTCAGGAAACTCATGCTTGGTTTGATCAAGATCCACCGACGTTTAACAAGTCATGAAATTATCCTCATAAATGAAAAATCCCATTCGAATTATGTAGACATTTATAATTGTGTAATTATATGGTGTTATTAGTTATTAATGTTTACTTTTGGTGTTATTATGTTGACATTTTATTTTATTAGATAAGAAATTTAAAATAAAAATAATTTTATAATTGTTACTTTTTTTTAAAAAAAGTATAATGTTATCATTTTAAAAAATTAAAATAAAGAATTTTGAATTTGGATCATCCAGATTCAAACTGGACAATCCAAAATTTATCAAGATGATGAGCCATAGTCGCGGACCGTCGTGAGGTGACAACATGTGAACTCAAATACTATCTAATTAACAGGCTTTTTGAGCCATTTGCAAAAAAAATTACCAAAATACCATGCTACATTTTATCAAGATGTTAAAAACCACTTCAGTGATTGAACTAATTAATGTACTGATTTAAGATTTAATAATTTAATAATGGTTAAATGGTAATTAAAATGGTAATAGTAAAATTAATAATTTTTTAATTTTATATATTATTAAAAAATATTATTAATAAGTTTAATAACTTAGTATTAAAATTTAAACATGTTAATATTGATTTATAATCACAGTTTAAATTTAAAATAGTCAACTAATATTTTATTCTAATATTATTTATTAAGTAAATTTATCATTATTAATAATTATCTATCATAATAAAGCTCAATTTACTATTTTTGTTCAACCAACATTTGTAATATATATTATTCCAAACTCTCAATTTCGCCATCATTTTAATCATTGAAGTTGTCTTTAATCTAAATTAAAATTTATTTAATCAATTAATTTCTATTAAAAATTACGTGATGCTCATAAAGATAAAATTTTAATATTATAATTAATAACTAAATTATATTTATCCAATAATATGAGTTATGATAAAGTAGACTTTTAATCCATTAATTTTATACTAGATATTAATTTGGATCCTTAACTTTATTAAGTGTCTTTTTAATTGCTTAACTTTCAAAATTCAATAACAAAATTACTTATGCCTAACACTATTAATTTTATTAACGGAAAATATGTCAAAGTATTTACAGTAATTTAACTCATTTTTATGGAAAAATATCCAACTTACTTTATTTTCAACTTGAAAAAAATGTGATCTCTTTCTTGCCCCTTCTTCTGCCTTCAGACATTTCCTGCTTATGATTGTGGGTTTTATCTTCCCAATATAAACTAAGAAAACAAGCTTCAAATCGGTCTGTTACACACCGTGATTTGATGTTTATAGCATTTTGGGAAATAAGTTTTAGATTGTAGTATTCTGGTAAATTTTTTTCTTTTGTACAGCATATCGCTCAAATTTCCATTTTGGGAAAAATATCCAACTTACTTTATTTTCAACTTGAAAAAAATGTGATCTCTTTCACGCCCCTTCTTCTGCCTTCAGACATTTCCTGCTTATGATTGTGGGTTTCATCTTTCCAATATAAACTAAGAAAACAAGCTTCTTCTACCAACTTGTGACTTGTTCTTCCCCAAGGACCAAAGTGAAACCAGATTTAAAATTAAGGTATTAACAGTATGCTTTTACCCGAGTTATTGATTAATTCTTTTGTAAAAAAGAGATTTGATTTATAATCATTATTTTTCATTACATATTTAAAATTATTTAGAACATTTTTTACCTGAAAATTAGAAAATTTTTTATAATTTATAGGATGGGTGTATGTATAATAATATATATCATTGTAATATGTTAGTACATATATCGTATATATTATTTATATATGTATTTTCACTTACAAGATATCTAGTCATCATTTTAATTATTCTTTTCATATTTTTTTAATTTCATCAATTAAATTAAATTTATATTATATTCAACTTTAAAGTGTATTTTAATACATTGTCAACAAATAATTATTATAAGGATATACAACTCATATTGCATGGAATCAAAATCTAATACTATTTATAAAAAAAAATCTAATACTAATACAAGGACTTTGTTGGTGAGCTATCTTAATCCTAATAATTTCATGATCTTAACTCACATAAGCTTTCATTCATAAAAAAATTATTTTTTTTTATTTTTTTGGTACAAACACGGCCTAAGCGCCGTAATCATTTTGATATATCATATATAAATACATTATATATGTGCTTTTTATAAATATTATACATATAACATTATATGCAGCATAGTATATAATATATATATATATATATAGCATAGTGACATTATATTAACATATTTTAGGATGGAGCAGGAAAGGGAATGGGGATTGAGTTTTTTTTTCTTTTATTATTATATTTTTTGGGAGGTGGGGTTTTGTAACATCCGGGCATTGAGGAGAGCGGAGAGTGATCGTTAGTGCAAAAAAAAGGGTATGAGATAAAAAATGATGAGGCACGGACAAGGAGCGGCTCCTAACAGGCTTCTAAGCGGGAGGGGCATATAAATGAATTGAATGCAAACCGGAACGAGAGGGATCCAGAGACTGTATAGGTATGAGACTATACGGCTAAGGATAACTTAAAGAAATTGATAGGTACTACCTATACCAACAAGGTGCACCTACCTTTTCGGTAGCCTATCCCTTAAGAACTCCTCAGTTAAGTGTGCTTGACTATGAGCAATTCTAGGATAGGTGACCTCCTAGGAAGAAGGTGTGTGTGAGTGAGGATAAAGCATACCGAAAATGCTTATGTTGTTTATAGGGGATAGTCATCAATCCCAAAGAAGCTGCCGGACGTTACAATTGATATTAGAGTCTGGCCTTTCTCAGTATGGTATGGTTTGAGGACAAACCACACGGAAGTTGGTGGGCATGTGACATCCCGGCACTGATGAGGGTGGGGAGTGATCGTCGGTGCAAGAAAATGGGTATGAGATAAAAAAATAATAAGGCACGGATAAGGAGCAGCTCCTAGCATACTTCTAAGCAAGAGAGGCATATGAATGAATTGAATGCATACTAGAATGAGAGGGATCCAGAGACTGTATACGTATGGGACTATAAGGTTAATGATAGTTTAAAGGAATTGATAGATACTACCTATACCAATAAGATGCACCGACCTTTTCGGTAGCTTATTCTTTAAGAACTCCTCAATTAAGCGTGCTTGACTTGGAGCAATTCTAAAATATGTGACTTCCTAGGAAGTAGGTGTGTGTGAGTGAGGATAAAGCACACCGAAAGGGTTTGTGTTGATTTGTAGGGATAGTCGTCAATCCTAAAAAAGCAGCCGGGCGTTACAATACTCTCCCCTCCTTATAAAAATTTCGTCCTCGAAATTTCAACTCTTACATCAAGCAAAGATCTTTGGATACTTCAAACTCTTATGATCACTAAACACTTCAAACTAAGCGCCATAGAGATAATGTCTCCACAATTTCAAGGCAAACACTACAGCCGCTAGCTCAAGGTCGCGAGTAGGATAGTTCTTTTCATGAGGCCTCAACTGCCTTGAAGCATACACCACAACCCTGCCTTGCTACATCAATACACAATTTGAGGTTACCATCCTTCTTCTTGACAAACAACACTGGAGCTCCCCAAGGTGAGACACTAGGTCTGATAAAACCTCTTTTTAACAAATCCTCAATCTGCTTCTTGAGTTCCATCAATTCAGATGGTGTCATTCGATATGAAGCCTTCGAAATAGGACTTGTCCTCGACACCAAATCGATGAAAAACTCCAGTTCTCGTAGTGGTGGTAAACCGGTAATTTCCTCTGGAAACATATCAGGGTATTCATTCACAACTGGATATCTTTTTACAACCTCTTCCATATCCATGTTCACAGAGAAGAAAACCAGAAACCCTTGACATCCCTTCTTCAAAAACCTATCAGCTTAGGCAAAGGACAAACAAACATTCTCATCCCCTTCAATGCAAGGGACGTTCATCGGCAAAGACACAGTCTTCCGAGCACAGTCGAGAATGGCATTAATCGCCTCCAACCAATCCATCCCAATTATCACATCAATCTCTCGCAATGGTAAACAGATTAGATCCAGGGTAGTACTTCGGTGTTCAAAACGAACCAAACAATTCAAATAAGTTTGAGTAGTTCTTATTGAAACTCCCGTGGGTGTGGATACCGACAACTCAAAAGGCAACCCCATTGCCACATTACCCAATCTCCGAGTACAATCAAAAGAAATGAAGGAATGCAATGTACATGAGTCAAACAAAGCGTGAATAGAGTAACTATTGAGTTTAAGTTTACCTCTAATCAGATTAGGCGCTGCATCCGCTTCCTATCGGGTGATGGCAAAAACTCGTCCAGGCATCGTGGGCCTTCTCGTCGCATCATCACGCCTTGGCTCCCAACAATTCCGTGACATATGACCTGGTCTCCCATAATTGTAACAAATCAACCATGGACGGTCACCATGACTAAACCCGCATTTTGTGTACAGATTTGATGCACTACTTGAACCGTACTTAGATGGAATGGAGTCTCTTCCTACATACTCACTTTGACTGGAACTCCCTTGTTCAAAGCCTCCTCAATAAAAGGGTCCTATGCTAAATCAATCTCTGTTGGACTGATCTCTGCCAAACCTGCCTCTACCTCTACCATGACAGCCTCTATTATGATGACCTATTCCTCCACTAGAACCTGTACTGCCACTGCTGCTATCACTACCTGAACCACTACCTTTACTGATTCCTCCTATAGGTCCTAGGTGAGAAAAGACCCGAATCATGGAATTTTTTCTATGCTTCTCAGCCTCATTTATTTGTCTGTATAGGGCACGTATCTTCACACACAAGTCCTCAAAGGACATGAACTCCACCACAGATAGCCGCTCCTTAATCTCTGGGTGGGCTCCCTCAAACAACCTCTAAGCCATCCACCTATCATCAGGGTAATTATTCAGATAAGTAGAATACTTCGCCAAGTCCAGAAACTGATCAATGCAGTCATCCATCGACAGATTCCCTTGCTGAAAAGTTAAGAACTCGGCCTCCTTCTGCATCATTAAGGCTGGAGGGACGTAGTGTGCAAAGAACCATTCCTGAAACTATTCCCAAGTCATAGGGGGATTCATCACTTCAACATTTGGGAGAATACTCCTCCACCAATGCTTGGCCTTCTTCTTAAGCTTAAATGCCACTAGTTGTACCCTTTGCTCTAAGGTGCAATCCATCACACTAAATATGTTCTCCAATTATTCTATCCAATTCTCAGCCTGGGAAACATCCATGGTACCTTCGAAAGCTGAAGGATCGAACTTCCGAAAGTCCTTCAACTGTGAAGAGATATCCCTTCTTCCAACTCTTGGGCTCTCTCAGGCTCCACCACATGCTCATTCTCATCCTCTCCTACATTCAGAACTATAAACATACCAGGCTCTTCATTCACTTCATCCTGCTCTTGCCTATCCATTCACTTTTGCAACCTGTTCAATGTTTCCCCCTGAGTATTCACTTGATTACTAAGGCCAACCAACATCTCATGCATCTGCCTCATGAGATCACTGTTACTCTGTCTTCCTCTGCGAGACATTCTTCCTACGCACAAGCAACAACATACTCAATTATATGGTTCGAGACTAGCACTGCAGTAGGAATATAGTCTATGTATTTAAAATTGTGCCAAGTACTACTTCAAGCAGAAACAATAGCCCAAAACCATTGCTCTGATACCAAAATGTAATACACTACCTTCAAACACCTCCAGACTTGACCAAAAACTTTAAAAACCAACCAAACACAACCCAAATTACTCAAAAAAACTTTAGAACAGCCAAAACGAACCAACACCAAAAACTGGGCTGGGGCCGCTACATTACTACCGTGACTTCGGCATCCCCTATTTTCACTCACTTCTACCTCCACTAGCGCCATGGCCTAAACCCTGCTAGTTTCTATACTAGCAAAAACTCAACACCAGGGCGAACTTCCAACACGCATAACTTTATGCTCTGATCTCCGATTGACTTGATTCCAACTCCTACTAGTCAATCTAGTCTCAATCTATCCATATATACCATTTTCACCTCAATCCAACTCTATATAGAGATTCTAGATCTTTGACACCATTTTTACCACTTATTGACCAAAACTCACCACTAACAACCTCCAGTTGCCATCAAATGCAAATTGTCACTCAAAGACCATTTATATAGGTTCAAAACCCCTAAACTAACTTATCCAAAGAGGTTTCACCTCAAATGAACAACTCCTCTGAGATTTGACCCCTTTGAACCCTAACTTGACAAAACAGGCTACAGGCCCAAAAACACCTTTCATCATACATAATACATGCATACAACATCCATCCATAACAAACCTTACAATGCCTTATATTCATTAGAAGACCTTCTGTCCTACTTGACATAAGATACATATTCAAAATACACAAACTACATAGATCTAATATTTCCACATCTGCTGCTACTCCATCGGCTTCTCAGGACTAGCGCTAAAACCATCACCTAAAAGGTTAGTTCATGGGAGATGAGTGTGAGACAATGTCTCAGTAATCGGGAATAACCACACACACACACACACACATATATATATATATACATATATAACTCATACAATTAGTGAATGCAATGTGAAATGAATGGAATGCATATCTCCCTTGCAGGGATCTCATCCTTATCCTCCCTAACATATATAATCCATCCTTATCCCCCATAATATATATAATCCATCATTATTCTCCCTAACATATATATATATATATCATCATACATTATATCGTCATCACATCATCACCACCCAATCCGCCATAGATCACAATCTCACAATGCCATGTGATGATACTCATGTATCATCATATAATCATCATCATCATATCATAATGTCATGTATGCATCATGTCATGTCATGTCAACATCATCATCTCCAATCATCATCATAATCATCATCTAGCTATGTGCATACCACGATATATATAGAAAACAGTACACACAAACACATCTATATTGTGGTATGAAAGAAACATGCATATATACACAAATATACGTACTATCATACAATATAATTAATACAATACAAACAAACACTCGGTTACCTCAAGTTGTCAATACCACGCTCACACGAGTTCCACAAGCTTTCTTGAACGCCAGTCCCATGACTAGCCTTCTCCGAGTAGCCAAACAATCTTAACAATACCATAATTCCTCAATTAACATAATATACCAATAACCAAACATCACAATGTGACCACTTTAGCTAACCCATGGTTCCAACCCCCCTTCATGCATCATTAAACTCTTAGGGACCATTCAAACATCAAACAATCCCATACACTTTGGATTCCCAAGAGCTCTAACCAAAAGAGTTAATCATGCATAAACCCTTCAAAACTCACACCCAAACAACAAGAACACCAAAACACACTTCCTTAACCCTATTTCATCCATTTCAATCGGTGGATTTCGGCCAAAACCAAAGATCCCAACTTATAACCAAAAAACCCCAAATTTCAATTGAAGAAAATGGAGAGGGAAGAGTATAAATCACTTACCAACTTAAATCCAAGCTTCCAAGATCTGAAAATCATTCCTAGATGCCAGAAATCTTGAACTCTAACAGAGCTCTTCGTTTCTCCTCCTTCGCTCCCTTCGTTTCTTTCTTTCCTGTTCGTCTGAAATAATTCTGATTTAAACAAGATTTTCGATTCTCGCTGCGGCCTCAGCACACCTCGCCACGGCTCCACCAGTTTTTAGCTAGAAAGAGCCACTGGACATGCTCTCGCCGTTGCGACCTTGCTTCTCGTCGTGGCGTGGAGCTCTTTTAGACTCCACTTGAACCTTCCTCCATCCGGTTTTCTCCGGCTCTATACACGATACCAAAAGAAGGTCATAAGGGGTGTTACACTCTCTCACTTGTTTGCAATGTAATTTTTCATAAATGAGAGGGGGCCATCTGGCCCCACTGAACCAAAGGTAGGTCAGCCAAGCCACTCTTGGAAATTTGGGCCTCCCCCTGTAGTAAGATTTTTGATACTGAACGTGTGTGACCCCGTTAAAGCTTTCAATGGCTAGCATATCATTTACTTTGAGTTCTAAGTTTAAACAGGCTCAAAGTATATGACAGCCACCAGAGACTGACTAGACATACATGGACATATGAATAGGGAAAGAATCAGCTCATGTGCAGAGATATAAGAAACTGTAGTCTGACTAATTAATAAGCAAGAACAATATGACTAGGAAAGTACATCTTCTTGTAGGAAGGTGGTGGGCGATGGAAGAAGAATGTAATTCTTGTAACTTTGTTTCTTTCCTTTAATAGAGTCATTCAAGAAGATAGCAAATTTGTTGGAGGCCATGGAGTAAGCCGAAGAAGAGAGAGAGTTCTCGAAGTGTAAGAAGTTGATTCTAATATTAATGAATTAATCTACCGAAGATTGCAGGTAAGGCTAGAGGAGTGAGTCAAAAAAGCTTTCTCGATGGCACGGGGTTAATTATGGAATCTAGAGGAGGACCAAGGAGAGGCAGCAGAGAGAATCTGGGTGAATGGGAACATTTCTCCGGGTACAATGGAGACACATCAACCAAAGCAATCAAATATATGAGTGCAGGGTGAAAAAATAGTAAAGTGAATGAAGAGAAACAAAGATCATTACCTGAGTCACACTGGTCAATGCTGCTTCAGTCGGAGATATGAATTCAGCGTTGTTCGGAGGATTGTGAATATTGTATATATAGAAGGAAGGAGGAGGGGGTGTTTGTAGTGTATCATCTTCCCTCACTTGAATCGTGAGGACCCTTTTGGTGATTTTCCCAGGAACCAAACAGTTGTATAAGGTGGGTTAGAGAAATCAAACGTAAACGATCGCTATTAGGGTTTGTTTTGTTGGAAGTTATTGGGGGGGGGTTTAGGGGGGGGGGACTCTTCTTGTTTTGCTAAAAAATTGGAGGGGATTGGGGGGAATTTAATTTCCTCCAATCCCCACCCCCACCCCTTTATAAATTCCTCCAAATTGGGGTTTTTTGGAAGGGAGAGGATTTATTATTCAATTCCCTCTAATTTCTTCCTGAACTGAACAAGATTTCATTAAAATCTCTCAAATCCCCTCCCCTTCAATCTCACCAAACAAGAAAATTTTAAAATCCCTCCAATCCATTTGCCTCCAATTCCCTTCATTAAAATCTCTCAAATCCCCTCCCCTCCTCTCCAATTCCCTCAGTTGAATTAAACAGACCCTAAATAACACCTCTCAAGCAGAACCCTTTCTTTATAGTTTATGTTTGATTTCTTGGAAGAAATAATAAAAACTGCAAGTATATATATAATGGAAATGCTTTATTAAAAAATTGAAAATGACATTTAAATAGTCTAACTTAACCAAACTTAAATTTAAACGATTTTATAAATTATAATTATTATTTTCAAAGATCAAAAGTCACCGTCAAATTTTAGAAATTTCTTATTATGAGATTTTAGATAAGTTATTCCTTTATTGAGAAAATATATAGCCATAAAAGTGATAATATATTACAAATGAAAAAAATGATAAAGTAAACAAATTTACATCTCATATATAATTATATTCATTTGTATCATTTTTTCTTCAACGGTATGATTAGGATTATTAAAAAAAAGATTTACTGAGTTATTATAAAGTTTTAGGAAAATAAGAATTTTGAGTAATTTTAGTAGTTCATTTTTTAATATTTACTAATAATTTTCTCAAAAATTTTGTATTAAATTTTTAAAATCTGGTAATAACTGCGCTGGTCTTCGAAAACAATTATATAATTTATAGGATTTTTTTTTCAAAACAAAATATTAATGTAATTTCTGTCAAGTTTGGGGTATTGGTTGTAAATTTCATTAAGAAATGGACAGTGAAGTTGTATGAGTATGGGGATTGCCACCTTTGAGAAGAATGTTCATACCTGGCAGGCCGAAAGCGTTTGACTGCATTTTAATGAGGGGATGCCAAGCGGAGCCATTTTTTTTATATGAATCTTTTTTTTTTTTGGGTAAGAAAAGGGGGGTTTGATATGAATGTTTATCTCCTTACCATTGTCGGTGTCGTTTTGGTGAGATATCAAGAAAGCAACACAGATCATCTTTGAATTGAATTCTGTTATTAAAGTCCAAATTTACTTTTTAACAATCCATTCACCCTCCTCTTCGCAATTTGGATTTCATTAATTTTTTTATGATTACGTGGCGTGCTGGTGTACGGTAATTAACTTATATAGCTAAGTTTTAACTCAAAATCCACTTTTAAGACATGCCATATTAATAATTGACTTGTACCATATGCATGGCACTTGGACACATGTATATTTAGTGCACACTTGCTGCTTTTGCTGGTTTTAAATATAAAAATTTTTTATCTTGATATTAAATACAAAAATTTTTATAAAATATAATGTAATATTTATTATATGTTATGAAAAAAATATTTCTAATCAATTTATGAAAAAAAAAATTAATAAAAATAATTTTAAAAAATATTATAATTTTTTAAAAAATAAAATAATTAACTAATTTTCACTCACTTATTTGATATGTGTGATTACAAGTCACAAGGCAGAGTGGAATAAAAACAAAGCAATATCCCTATTTCGCTATTATGATGAGCAGAGAATCTAGCTAGAGCGAAAAGGAAAAGAAACAAAGGACGAGTGCATTTAATTTGATTGCTAATGAGTGGATTTTTTTTTTGCCACATATCTGACATTAGTTCAGATGATAAAAGGAAAATCAAATATAATTAAATAAAGATTCGGAATTCTCTCTTGATGAAATAAAAAAAGAGAGAGAAAGAAAGGGATGGAAATCAATTAAGGAATTATGATATTAACTTATTAGTGTAGGTCGGTATAGGTGATGTTATGATGAGGAGAAAGAGGAGATGACAAGTAAGGAGTGAGGAGGGTCATGTAAACATAAAAATTGTTGGAAACTCACATTTAATTTCAGCTTTTTGTGTTTCTATGCCTTATGAGCTGTCTATTTTCCTTCACCATCACTAAACCTACTAATATATATATATATATATATAGAGAGAGAGAGAGAGAGAGAGAGAGAGAGTAATAATAAAGGAGAGAGGCGCCCGAATCACTCTTTGATGTTGGTTCACCTATTTACAACATAACATCAATACTCCTGCTAGTCTAAGTAGTCTATCTATCCAAATTTAATTTGGGAGCCCACTTCAAAGCATCCATAATTCCCACAAGTTCATCCTACTGATTTGTGTGTGTGTGTGTGTGTGTGTGTGTGTGTGAGTGTGAGTGTTTGCTTAATTTCTTATTCAAAACATGACTCCAACATTTTAACTTTGTTTAATTATTTATTTATTTGAGATATATTCTATGCAACGATGACTATGCCATGTAAATGCAATAATGCATACACAAATTTCAAATATACTTTAATTATGTCGCAGATAACGAGTTATTTAAACTAAAATACTTGTACACTTGCTATTTCTGGTTTTCAAATTATACAACAACAACATTAGTATTATTCCACTATGTGGGGTTGGCTACATGGATCATACGACGCTAATGAACTCTATCAAACGTCATCTCCTCAAATAAATTATTTCTCAAAAGATCATTCTTTATAACTTTTCTTAGTGTCTTTTTTGGTTTTTCTCTATGCCTTTTGATCAGGCTCCAAACCATTTGATCAACTCTCTTCATTGGCTCCTCTTACCCTCTTTTTTGTACATGCTCAAACCACCTTAAACGATTTTTCACCATTTTCTCCTCGATAGGTGCTATCCCAACTTTTCTTCGTATACAGTCATTTCGTATCTTATCAAATTTTGTATGACCACACATCCATCTCAACATTCTCATCTCTGTTGCTCCCATCTTATGCTCATGTTGTCCTTTCAAAGCCCAACATTCACTATCATATAGCATTGCTAGCCTTATAGCTATTCTGTAAAATTTTCCTTTAAGCTTAAGCTTAGTAGGTACCTTACGGTCACAAATAACTCCTATTGCTTTTCTCCACTTTAACCACCCAGCTTGTATCCTATGCATAACATCCCCATCGATTTCACCATTATTCTGTAAAATTGATCCCAAATATCTAAACTTTGACACCTCATGGATGATTTGTTCTCCAATTTTTACCTCTGAATCATTTCTAATTGGCCTCTTATTAAATTTGCAATACATATATTCCGTCTTACTTCTACTCAAATGGAAACCTTTTGATTCCAAAGTATGTCTCCATAATTCAAGTTTAGAGTTGACATCTTCTCTTGAGTCCTCAATTAAAACTATATTATCTACGAAGAGCATACACTTTGGAATTTCTTCATGTATATGTTCTGTAAGAATATCCAAAACCAGATCAAACAGGTATGGACTCAAAGAAAATCCTCGGTGTAAGCCTATTGTTATAGGAAAGTCCTTTGTCACACCTCCAGGGGTTCTCACACTTGTTGTTGCTCCCTCATACATATCCTTTATGGCTCGAATATAAGCCACACAGACACATTTCTTTTCCATTGCTTTCCATAATACATCTCTTGGTACTCTATCATAGGCTTTTCCAAATAAATGAAAACTATATGCAAGTCTCTCTCTTTACTCCGGTATCTTTCAATCAAACCCCTTAATAAATAAATAGCCTCAGTTATAGACCGTCCTGGCATAAATCTCAATTGATTTTCCAAAATATCAGACTCTTTTCTGAGTCAATGCTCAATCACTCTTTCCCAAAGTTTCATGGTGTGACTAATGAGTTTTATCCCCCAATAATTAGCACAATTCTAAATATCCCCCTTGTTCTTGTATATGGGCACTAGAGTGCTCTTTCTCCATTCCTCTGGCATTTTCTTGGACTTCAAAATATTTTTAAATAACTTAGTGAGCCACCAAACCCCCTTCTCTCCTAAGCACTTCCAAACTTCAATAGGAATACCATCGGGACCAATGGCTTTACCATTATCTATTCTTTTAAGAGATTCTTTTACCTCTCCAACCCGAATCCTACGATAGAAATTTATATTGAGATTATCATTATGGGTTGTTAATCCTTCAGTATCAATAGTCATATCCAATCCATTATTGAAAAGCTTATAAAAGTAGCTCTCCCATCTTTCTTTGATATCATCATCTACAACTAAAATTTTTCCTTTTTCATCCTTAATGCATTTTACTTGGTCCAAATCTCTTGACTTTCTTTCCCTTCTCTTAGCAATTTTGTAAGTCTTATATTCACCATTCTTTATTCATAAATCCTGGTAGAATTTCTCAAAAACTTTAGATCTAGCCTTACTCATTGCTTTCTTAGTCTCCTTTTTAGCCAACAGATAACATTTCCAATTTTCATCATTATTGCATAGATGCAGGGCTTTGAAACACTCTTTCTTATATTTGACCTTCTCCTGCATACTCTCATTCCACCACCAAGATTCTTTATCCTTAGGTCTAAAACCTTTAGATTCACCCAATACTACTTTAGCGGTATCCCTGATCCTTTTAGCCATCTCATCCCACAAGATGTTAGTACTTCCTTACAAGTCCCAATTGCCTTCCTCCATAACTTTCCTCGTAAAGGTCACTTGTTTCTCACCTTTAGTTGCCACCACTTAATCCTAGGATTTAAAGCTTTTCAACTTTTCAATTTATAGTTTTTAACTAGCACATCAAGGATCAAGACCCTATATTATGAAGTTAAACTTTCACCAGGGATTACTTTACAGTCTTTACAAGTTGTTCTATCTGAGTTCCTTACCAAAAAGAAGTCAATTTGCGACATTTGGACTACACTCTTGTATGTAATTAAATGTTCCTCCCACTACTTGAAACAGGTGTTTACAATCGTGAGGTTGTAAGCCATTGAAAAATCAAGAATGGAATATTCCTCCTCATTTACTTCTCCAAAGCCATAACCGCCGTGAGCTCCCATGTATTGCCTTGTCTCTTTTCCCACATGACCATTAAGGTCCCCCCCCCAAATGAGGATCTTTTCCTCTTGTGGGATATCTTGAACCAAGCCCTCCAAATCTTCCCAAAACTTTTCCTTAATATGTGCGTCCGACCCTACTTGAGGTGCATAAGTACTAATAACATTGAGTGTATTATGTCCAATTATCAATTTTAAGAATAAGATCCTATCTTCAATCCTTCTAACTCCTACCACATTCTTTTTTCAATCTTTGTCCACAATAATACCAACTCCATTTCTTGCTCTAACCTTCCCAACATACCAAAATTTATAACCAGTAGTGTCTAACTCATTAGCCCTTTCTCCCACCTATTTAGTTTCTTGAAGACATAAGATGTTAATTCTCCTTCGAATCATAGCATCTACCACCTCCATAGATTTACCTACTAACGTACCAATATTCCAAGAACCAAATCTAATCTTACTTTTCTGGGCTAACTTTTTTACCCACATCCGTCCAACATGATGTGGGAACCCTTGCTCATTTAACACTACACCTGAAAGCCGATGTAGCAGCTCTAGCTCATTTGACACTGCATTCGAGCCATACAGCGCATTACTTCTAGGCAACAACCTAGCCTTAGCACATATATGTCTTTGATCAATGTCATAAGATTTGACAGATTTTTATGTTGACTGTCGAGGGCCTAACACAACCTTCCTCCTTTACCCGGGCTTGGGACCGGCTATGACACTACATAGGCGGAGTTTGGTTTTCAAATTATATATAAACTAATTAATACCCCTTGTATGACCGTATCATTTAAAAAGGGTTAATAACCAAAATAATGTTGTTGATTTTGTTTGGGTTAGCTAGCAGTTGGAACAGAGCAAACAAAGAAATGAAATGAAATGAATCCCATTTTAGCAGTTACCTTTTTTCTGATTGATCTCATAACTAATGCAATCTTAGCCATGGTAGATGCACATGAATCCTTTTTAGATTCATTTGAATTGGAAGTGGCCTGGCAGGGGTAGAAATGTTTCTTTTTAATATAAACAAATCAATTTAAGAAATTTAAAACTAAATCTGAGAAATTCACAATTCCCTTTTAGACAAATGCAATTGTTTTTTTCTTAAAAAAAAATTCTTATTTACAACTTAATTTAAGAAATTTACAAATGCATTTTAAGAATTTACAACTCCCTTTTTTGGAATTTACAACTAATTCTTAATTTTTTGCATGTCATTCTTAACAAAACTGGTATATAAGTACATTTTAAAAATTTATAACTCCCGTTTATCAAAAAAAAAATTATAATTCCCTCTTAGACAAATGCAATTGATTTTTAAAAAAATCATATTTACAAATCAATTTAAACAATTTACCATTTTATTTTAGAAATTTAAACACATTTTTAGGAATTTACAACAAATTCTTAGTCATTTACAAGTTATTCTTAAGTAAAGGGATATGCTATTTACAACTTAATTTGATTAATCAAATTATATCAAAATATAATATTATTTTTAATTTCAATAAAACATTTTCAGTGATAAGTACACAAATTTTAATGTATATATTGATTTGTAAATATTCCTCTTCATTATAATTTTATTATATATATTTTTTTTTTGGCAAACTTATTTTATATATATTAATATATTGATGGATAGAGGATAGTGGTATTTGTAATTTTATTTTATTTTGTGAAAAACAGAAGGGAGAGGCGCGTGGAAACCCTGCAGCAAAACGCACCGATCAAACATGATTGTTCACTGTTCATGCTCCTTCGTTCATCGTTTATCTCATCTACCACCAAAAATAATAATAATAATAATAATAATAATAATAATAATAAACTTTGAACGTGCATGATGGTGAGCACAGGAAGTGTGTAATGATAATGAGGAAACCTCAGCATTTTGACAGTTTCAAAAGTTACAGGGCCTGCGGAATATTTAACTTAGGTTGCCAAGTTTCTAAAGTTACAGAGGGCCTGTGGAATATTTAACTTGGTTGTTAGGTCCTTGTCCTGTACGTCATGTTCCCATTGGGAGGTAGCCCTCTTATCGCGTCGACGTCCCACTCGATCTTCTATATATGTCGCACCCTTGATTAACGGAAACCTTCATACTCACTCAATGAATTCATTCATAGCTTAATCGTCTTTATCAACTGATCAGCTATACAGAAACGCCAAAGTCATTGTAATGATTGTGCCTAATATTGGCACAGATCAACAAGATGACCATTGATCAGAGACTCATTATACCTCCAAAGCCAATTTTATTGCTCCAAGGCCACTAATTTATTTTTTTAATTTATTTGCTTTTATTATCATTTAAAAATCAATTTATTATTCCTGGCTTGATTCAATATTATCTCATTCAATATATATATATATATATTTTAATGTAAATTAATTGTAATGGTCAAAAAATGTAAATTATTTGTAAATAGATGTTTTAATTGTTTTTAACTGAAAGGAGATGTTTAAATTATAAGATTGAACTATACATGTATGTACTTTTTATATTCTTAGTGTTAACTTTTTTCGTTGAAATATGTTATGTATATACATAGATATCAATTCAAACGTTATTGAAAGTGTACAAATTAACATCTTATAATAATATTATAATATAATGTAGTAATGGCAAGACGGTGTTAGATTACGTAAGAAATATAAAAAGAATAAAATTTATACGTACATAACAAATTTCATTGTATCATATATATATATATTGTAGGAGCACATTTATTTTATATTTCTTTATATCCCTCTTTCCCGGCATTTTAAGTGCACCGTCAGTTTCCTCCATCTTTTTCAAACAAGGGAGGTTTGGGAAAATGTCAAAAATCTATGGAACGAGAGCCGTGTGAGAATATGGTAAAAAGTGGAGGACATTTTTAATCTTTTAAATATCATTCGAGGAATCTCCATCTAGTTGACTCATCTATAGCAGGATTGACTTTTGCCACATCTGCTTGAACCAGAATTTTATATAGTATTCCATTATAGTGTTTTGTCTTTTTGGTGTTGCAAATATTTCTTTTCTAAATAGAAGTTTATATAGTATTCCTTCAGATTTACAAATAAAGAGTAGAACTATTTGTATTGTCAGTAATAGTTGATGGCTTTCTTGATATTTGAAAGTTTTGTGTCATGGTACTAATAGTCACAATTGAAAATTTTTCATTGAAATTTTATTTTTTAATTTAATAAAAGCACTGAATTATTATTAATGAATTCTCTTTTAACTCTCGTCAATATACTACAACCTTAATTGTGGTCAAAAGTTTATATACATATACATATATATATATACACACTCTCTTGCCTACCTATCTAAATTGAGCTGAGTAATCTCATTTCTCTTAGCTCCAATCACCAAATCTTAAAATTTCCATATAGCTAGACTATATTTAATTAACAAATACTTAAGCCTTAATTATGGTTGTGTTTCTCTTAGCTCCACTTCAAGTTAAGCTCCACGTCAGCATTGCAATATACAGGTTTTTTCCTCTGGTTTCAGAGCTAGCTGGTAATGAAATTGCAGCCAAATGTTTCGTTGAATTGGAACCAAGTTCGCATTGCTTTGCCATGAATTCTTAACTGAGACATAAATATATACACCTCCGGTTTCTATAAATAAAGCAGTTGTTAAACTTGCTTAGCACTGTAACAATAAGATGATTGTCTTATGAATTGGGTTCTTTACTTGCTATCCTCCTTTGTGTGTGTGTTTGTAAACATGGTGTTAGGCGTGGTATTAGTGTCACATTTTGAAATACTTTATTCATTTTCTTTTATAAGTCACTTTTAATTGTTTTACATATATCAAGAAAAGTAGTTAAAATTCTTGAACTTTATAAAATTTACCATAACTTGTCACTACCCATCTTAATTATCTTTTTCTTAATTTCATTCCATTATAATTATTTAATGAGGGGTAAACATAAAAATAAATATTTAATACTCATAAAGTGACTTATATTTTGTATATTTAAATTCTTTTAGACGATGATTTATAATAGGAAACATAGAGATAATATGAAACTATTTTAATGGCCAAAACCAAAATCTAGTACGTGTGTGTGTGTCTGTGTGTGTTTTTCTTTTTTTTGGGGGGTGTTGTAAGATTCCATGAAGCACGAGAATCAGAGCCCAAAGAATTTGTTATGGAAAAAGGCGAACATTCATTGCATGCAGAAACGTAAATAGTCCATCGAAGATGTGGTATTATCCCATGGATACAAGTGAAGTTGGACTGAAGTGAAGAAAGGATTACATCATAATAGACTGAGTTTTCACTTTAATTGAAGCATAAGAGCAGCGGCGACACTGGTATATATATATATATATATATTTCACATGGTTAACAACCATTTTTACTTCTTGTTGGTTGACGACTCGTTGTTGGTTGAAGAATCATAACAAGTGCCATACCCAATGTGGTCTCCGATGGTTGACTTCTTCTTCTTCTTGGCCTCTGACTTGGTGGTGTTCTGTGAGGTTGACTCTTTATTATTATTATTATTAGAGTCATCAGAGTAATTAGAACCATACCTCAGATAACTCGAAATTTGCTTTCTTGCATTCGATTTAGAATGTGAACTCATCCTGAAACTATGAACAAGTTGGAGATATCATTATTAACGAGTCTCGGAGAATAGGAAGAAGGAGGGAAACAAAAAATTGTTAATATTAATCAAAGTAGGACATCTAAAAGTTGTCTTTTGATTCAAAATCTATACTATATATCTAACTCGACTCATGATCATATTGAGAACTTAGATTCAGCCACTCATGATCATAGGAGATAACAAAATAGTTCCAAGTCAGGGATATGATGCATCTATTGAGAAGAGAAATAAGCAAAAGACCACTGCAAAGAGGCTTGATTGATCACTTAGAATCATATATCTAATACTACTGATAATTGAAATTCAATTAGCTAGTAAATAATATTCATCAAAACTAGTTTAAAAGTATATGGTGGAAAAACTTTTACAATAAATATATTTATGATCTCACTTGTTATCTTTTTAAACTTCTTTTATTGGTGAAAATTCGCAAAATATACATACCCCCTTTGAAAATTAAAACCCGACTAGCTGGGAAAAAAATAGAAGAAGAAATTACATTTTCTCTCGCTTCATCACCTCCGGCCATCTCTCCCTCTTTTCACCATCTCCGGCTAATTTTCCCATCGCCGCCACCACCCACTTCCCACCATTCCCCCTCCCTCTCTCTCTCTTAACCTCCATCATACACGCGACTTCTGCAGTAACCACGCGCCCTCTCCAGTCACCACCATCCTCCACCCAAGCACTAACCACATATAAAGGTATGAGAAGGATCATATCGGATTAGTATGTTGGATCGGAGAAGAACCGATGATGGCTGGCCGTTCAAAACCCTACTAGCTGGGAAAAAAAAAAAGAGATTACACCGCACTCTCTCGCTCTTCACCGTCTACGGCCAACTCTTCCGTCGCCGCCACCACCCACATCCCACCATACTCTCTCTCTTTCTCTCTTAACGGTCTCCGGACAACTCTTCCTCTGCCGCCACCACCCACTTCCCACCATTCTCCCTCAGTCAAAGAAGAGAAGAAGAAGAGGGAGAAAAGATCACGGTGGGAAAAGTTTTGGAGGCTAAGGCGTAAGAGTAGTAGAGGGAGAGTTCCCGGAAACGAAAGTGTGGGAGGCCGTAATCTTTTGACGAATGCATGGAAGGATAAAGGATTGAGTTGGAAAAGCTTTTCCGGCGATGGAGGATGAAGGGGAGGCGCGTGGAGGAGAGAATCCAAAACCCATACCCACACCCACACACACATCGGTCAAAACAATGAAATATATGATGGCAGAAGTGAAAAATAGCAGATTTAATAAAGAGATGCGAAGATCATTACGGCATTACCTGCAGGGGAAGTCAAAACGGTCGACGCTGCTTCAATCGGAACTATGAACTCAGTGTGGTGTGAAGGGTTGTGAATGAGGGAGATTTATAGGCATGACGCCGTAGGCCGTTCCTAGCTGAAACTTGTCGCTTTTTGCGTTACTCTGCCTTTGGAAAAAATAAAAAAAAAGTGTCCCACTCCTCTTCTCTCTCGGAATGAATGGGTCCCAGTCCAAAGAAGTGGTTCTCACCTGGCCACATAAAAAAAGAGAAAACCCTAATTTCCAACACTCCTGTAAAAGCAGGGCTTCGGCAAAATCACCGGTACAGCTGATCTCATTCCGTTAAAGGAATGAACCTCACATTGGCGGCAGCAGCAGAATCGTCGGTGATCTCGCCGGAGTTCAACGTCGCAGTTCGCAGCCAAACGACAAGGAGGTAAGACTGTCCATCGTCAGTGGTCACGTAATTTGGTGGAACCCACCTTCATCTTCACGGGCGTCCTCAGTTTCAACGTTAATTCATTAGCTCAATGTCAGACCCCTTTAATAACTGATAATCTAACGGCGCAGGATAAGGTCGTTTCAAGGATTTGTGATTACGGTGTTGGTCTATGGTGATGAATAATCAGTGGTGATGGGAGGTGCTTGCAATGGTGGCCTTTGAGGTTGAGGCAGCATTTGATGAAGGAGTGGCATTATTGTTATTATTAGTAGAAAATCTTTTGGGCGCTGGAAGGAAGGCAGAAGTAAATTTGTGTATGTTCTTATTCTTTGTTTTATTTTCTCCTCTTTAAATTTTCAAAAAAATTTAATAATAATACTTTAAAAGAGAGAAAATTATATTGTAGAACCTATAAATTAAAGTCGATATTCATTATAAAGGACCATAAAAATTATAATTGGATTAAAGGATAAAAATAATTAATTAACTATTATAAACATAGTTAAAAAAAAACCTTAATATCTAACCTAAAGAGCACGGTCTTTTAATCGAAGGTGTTTTTAATTTACAAGCAAGATATTGAAGCATTAAAAACAAAAGAATAGACTAATACAAAATTTATAATAAATAATATATAAAATTTTTGTAGATGAAATTTGCTAAATCCCTTTTGGGGAGAGAATGTAGATGAAATTTATATCTAAGGGTCCGTTTTGAGCATTCAGCTGTTCATAACTATATATTCTTTGTAATTATACTGCTAGTTTTGTGTTAATTCTTTACTTTTGTTTTTTGTTAGAGTCGTCAAAATGGGCCAAGTCTGATGGGCCGGCCCGAAAAGCTCGAAAAAATGAGCGGGCTCGAACCTCAATTTCGGGAGTAAATATATAATCCAGGTTTTCTAAACCCGACCCGTTTAGACCCGACCCATGGTGGGCCGGCCCGAGTGGGCCACGGGTTAACCCGAAAGCCCGAAACTTTTTTCTTTTTCTTTTGTTTTTGGTTTAAAATATTAAAAAATACATATTATTTTATTAATTAGTGATATATAAATTATAAAATTTAAATATTATATTAGTTTTTGATAAATTATGATGATAATTAGTTGTATTAATTTAAATTATGATGATAATTAGTTGTATTAATTTAAATAATTGTATAAAAAATTTATTAAAAAAATATTAAAAAATTTTAAAAAGCCCGTGGGCTTGGGCTTGAAAAACCAAGCCCATTTTTCAATTTGAGCCTTTTGGTCCGGCCCTGATTTGGGCCCAACCCGAGGCTGGCTGGCCTGAATTGAGAGTCCTATCTTTGGCTGTGTTGAATATATACCCAGGTTTTCTTGTCCCTATTAGATCGTCCCTTTTTATTAAATTTGTGCCCACTTGCTTTGGCTGAACTTAATTGTGAGAGAGGTGGGGGAAGAAAAACGAAGTCAGACAACGACCGTGATAGAGAGAGAGAGGGAGAGAGAGAGAGAGAGAGGGAGAGAGAGAGAGAGAGGATCCAAATGAAAAGAAAGGTGAGAAAAGGAAAGGAGATGAAAATGACGGTGAGAGCCGTCCCATCATGTTCAATTAAAGTAGTATTCCTGCTTAGAAGTGATTACATTCCATTTCTCATAAAACGACCTGCCATTGTTTGTCTTCTTCTATTTCTTCATAAAACGACCTCCCATTACTCTTTTCGTCTCACTGCCCCAACCTTCTGCTTCTGCACTCCCATTGTTCTTCTTTATTTGACATCTCCGTACTCTGCTTACCCATCTTCCCTTTTATACCCTGCCATTTTTCATCCATTCCAACCTTATAAAGCAAAAGCAAAAAAATATGTGTGCAAGCTGTAGTATAAAATTAGAGACCCTGAAAGCGAAGAAATTAAGACATCGGCTTGCTACTTTTGAGACTGCTCAAACAGCAGCTTTAACTTATGACAGACAGTGAAACTCTCTCCATTAAATATAGCCAAGGCAACAACCATTGTGTTTGGATCAATTGCTTTGTCGAAACTACTGGGATTACTTTTTATCAAAAACTCACGCTTAGAGGTCGTATTTGTTTAAAAGTCCAACTTTATTATGACTCATTATACCTAAATTAATGTGGAAGATAGTTTTCATGTAATTCATGTTATTTAACAGCTAACCATATTTTGGTTTATTTTGTTTTTATTCTAATAAAAGCTCAAAGATAACTATACTTGTTTTGTGTCTCGTTTTGGTTAGGCTTAGGTTTCCTGTTGTGTTGGGCCTTAGGTCTTGTTTTTCTATAGACTGGTTTTGTTATTTTCAGTATATTATTTTTCTGGTAAAAAATAAATCCTAAATGCTATTCATATCCTGCTCCACTTTAGAATTCTGTGTCAATAATCAGTAATTTACACCATGTTTTCCTTGTATAATTAACAATATGAATATTTATGGGTCAATGGTCAATGCTAAATCATCAAATATGAAATTTTAAATTTACGACATGTCGCATTATCCTCAAATCACAAATAGTATAGTTTATTTTCCAAACTTCGAACAACGCAGCAATGAATGATATATACTAGCCTCTTCGCTATGGGTATCGCACAGATTATTGATTGGGGGGAGAGGGAAAGGGAAGGGGAAGGAGGTACACCAGGCCACAGAAGATATGGGCCTTATCGAAATTGGGCTGAGAAAAATAAATTAGTTGGGATAGTTATTGGGCGATAGAAAGCCCCCAGTCACCGATGTCAAATGCACAATGACTCAAAAAGATTTGAATATGTATGAAAAAACAAAGAGTTGAATAATTTTCAAAAAAAGGAAACAAAATTAGCATGAAAAGCATCTACTTGAAATTATTATAATATTATAGAGAAATTATTGCCACTTTTTTTTTTTAAAAAAAAAAGTTACTGTTATAGCAGAAGTAGATCAGTAGCTTATTTAGTTGAGATATTAGCCTTGCAAGCATTTCACCCAAAAAGAAAAAACTGTTAGCAGGGTAAGAGGTTGGAGCCCTACATACCTCTTCACCTCTCTCTCTCTCTCTCTCTCTGTTTTTTTTTTTTTCGTGGTGGGAATACCCCTACACCTCTAGTTGATTTTTCAAAATAATTTTGCATAGGACCATAAACAATAAAACCTAGCAAATCAAAGGCATATTTGTAGTTGGCCAAAAAGAAAACATATATTTAAAACAAATTAATCGGGTCGAAGATCAAACTAAGATAATAGGCCCATTATAAACCAGTAAAATATATCCAGAATTCAAACGATGAAATATGTCCCAAACGTAAATCAACAAAAAAACGTCTTTTGGCGATTGTTGGCTCAGTTTTAGATGATCTCAAAGCCAGGATGCTCAATAAAAATAGCGCGAAAAAAATAAAAACAGAGGCTAGGATGCTCCCAGAAACAAGATTAATTGAAAAAAGAAAATCCAAAAAAAAAACAGAGAGAATGGAATCAAAGATGCACACAGGGAAGTTAATTGTATTGTGGATGCATATGCTTACATGGCCATGGTCGTAAATTTAATTTTAATAATCAAATGGCACTTGAGTAATACAACACGATAAAAAAAACTTATTTTAAAAAAAAAATTCTTAATCTTTTTAGATCGGTTTTTTAACTAGATCTAGAAAATTGATCATTCTAGATCAGTTTTGTAAGCAACCGATGTAGAAAGATTTTTCTAGATCACTTCCTTTAGAAAGTACAAAACTTAAGGAATTACTAATAAAAATTCTAACCAATACATTTTCTAGATTTTTTTTAAACTAATCTAGGAAGTAAAACATGCTTTTTGTACTAGTGACTATACTTTATTCTGTTAATGGCGATTTCCACTTGCTCGATTTTAACTTTTCATTCATAGACTGTCTTTATGTTGATGATTTCACTTATACAACTCTTGTCGACTTTTTTTGTTACTTACATTGCTCAATGTTTAATAATAAATCAATATTGAATATATATATATATATATAAATGGGGAAAATGTTAAAAAAAAAAGTATAGTGAGATGGTATGAAAATACCATTTCTCTTGTTTTAAGTACTTGGCAACAAAATTCGACCAAAAACGCGCATCTTGATACGCATATAGTGCACCAGTGTATTATTATTATTATTTTATTTTTATTTTTGAGTAATCTCCTATTATTTGATGTATTAATTCGTTATTCATTACACTCTTAACATGTTGGTTATTATATAGGAAACTTTTTATAATTAGTAGTGAACAAAATGTTGCAATTCCCACATTGTTGGTCCTAACGTACAATTGGAGTATGATGAGACTAAATTTTTAGGTAAGAAACATATATATTGACCATGTGTCACACTCCCTCGAACATACATTACAGGTCATTGCTAGCCTAATTTCTCTGATTCAAAAGTTTTGTTCTTAAAAAAAATATTAATATCCATATTGATACAAATTATAAAAGCTATAATTATGTATGATTCATAAGTCAAGAATATGATGGCTTATTTTTCAAAGTCTATATATTGTATGAAAAAATGTGTTTAATAACATAAAAAATCCGAAATTTTAAAAATAACATCAAACAATCTTAAGATATAATTATTCCTAAATATTAAAAGTACTATAACTTATTATTTTGGGATTATAGAAAAGTTGTTACTATGTACGTTTTAAAAAGCTGTTATTAGTATTATTATTATTATTTGGCAAAAAAAGCTATTATTATAGTTACTTAAAATTATATTTTTTTAAATATTTGTTAAAAATTTCTAATATTTTATAATTAATCTTTAAAATATTATAATATCTTTGGGTATTTAAAGGTGATAGCAATTTATAATATTTTTTAACATAATTTTTGCTAAATTTGGATCCTGAAGGGCAACTTTCCTTTCTTTTCTTTTGATTTTTCTAATGACGTGATCATATGATATAGCCACGTACGCGGCTTTGTGATTAGTTGGCATTCTTTTTGAACAAAAATTGTAAAAAGACTAAGATAAGATGAGAATAAAGAGACTAAATATTAATTAATAAGAAATGTTGGCTTACATTAGCGTAGTATAATATTGTATATTGAAAGGGTGACATTTATATAATTTGTATGATGACATGTCTTATATATAAACAAATTGAATATTCATTACGTTTATTTGATGCAAGCAAAAAATTTTTATACATTTATAAGATGTTAGAATTAGAATGAGTCAGCAGTTGCAAAAGAGTAAACAAAATGACAAACTCATTGAAATTCCTGATGATTTAATAATAATATTGATTGTGTATGTGTTACACAAATGGAATTTTTGTTGTACTTGCACTTTTTTTCTTTTACTTTAAAAATAATCAATTTTTTTAAATTTTATTAAAATTATACAAACTTTTCTTATACTTTAAAAACTTGCACAAACTTTTCTTATACTAAAACTAATCTTAGTTAATATTATATAAAATGATAAAATTAATCTTTCTTTTGTTGTCTTACTTTCTTTATTTTTTTGAGGAAAATCTTATCTAAATAATCTTGTAAAAATTCAAATACTAAGGAAAGAAACTACAAAGTAAAGAAGATGAAGAAGATGACGATGATGATGATGATGATGATGATAAATAATTTTGAGATGCGAGGGTGAATTGGTGTAATATATGACTCAACTTAATTCATCAATTTAAGTGAGTAAACTAATAAATGTTTGGAATAATTACTATATGTTGATATAATTAATTATTATTAACATTATTTTATTAGAACTAATTATTATCTTAAAACGCAATATTATAATTAGTACCTTATAGATTAATTAGATCACTTTAGGTAAAATGCACAAGCAAAGAGTTCAACATTTTCTGTCAAGTGGGATGCCTGCATGTCTGTTAATAACCTTATTTTGTGGAGATATTGGTATTTCACACATATTATACATTATATCATATATAAATATATACACACACACACACACAAGTGGGAAAATGCCCAAGCTATCGTCGCTCTCACTTTCATTGCTTTCATGTGTGTGTGTTGGTGTATATGGGTTCCCTCTTTTGAGCCTTTAATGGCTGCAAATTCGCCCCCAAAAAAAAGGACATTAATTAGACTTTGTTTTTCGAAATTGCAAAACTATGAATCCAGACTCACAGAAGGATGACAAATAGTATATGTGAAAAATAATTGATTTGAAGCCACTTGTTGGATTTTGATTGTTTCAAATTTATCCAAATACATATTCAAATCATAGAATCCAATCAACCAAATCCCTTTCCTAAGTTCTCCCTGTAGTTAGGTTTCCTAAGTTCTCTGAGAAGGGGAGGCAAAGAACATTAAATTCAATTTGGGTCCTTAATCCCTAAATATAAATATATGATTCTTAATATATTCCCAAAATTGCTTTCCCTTTGAGGGATTCAAACCCTCTCTCCTAAGAGAATCTAAACCCTCGGCTTGCAATTGTGCATCAAATTCTACTGCGCCTCTCTCACCAGCCTCCAACGGGCCAAGGCGTAGCCTTGGTGTCTATATGCATTTTGTCTTAGGTGGACGTCTATTATGTTGCTTTGTTCTATGGGTAGTTGGTAGGTTCCTCCCGTTGATGCCATCTACCATCTACATTGGAAGGACTGGAGATTGGAGTGGGAATGGATGATCATTCTTCATAGTTGTCTTCCTCCGACAGTGGCTAGATCTAGTAAATCAATAAGGCAACACAATTGATGGTTTAGGTGTCCGCTTGCTTCAAAGAAGACCGCTGTGGTGGCTTTTTTCATGTGGTTTACACGCAAATAGATTTCAAAGTTTGCTCCTGCCTTGGCAAATTCAATGTTTGAGGGGATAGATCAAACATAGACGGCTCTCGGAGCCAACAGCCTTGATAATCTTAGTGTTAAATTGGAAGGATTGGAGATCGAAGTGGGAATGGATGATCATTTGTAACAACCTACTCCCAATTACCTCCAGACTTAACCAAAACCTTCAAAAACCAATCAAACGCAACCCAAACATCTGAAAACAACTTCTCCAAACTTCAGAACAGCGAAAACGAAATAAACCACCAAAAACTGGGCTAGGGCCGCGGCTACTATAGTACCATCGTGGCTCTAGACCTCCCCTATTTTTCACTCACTACTGGACTGCATAGCGTCACGACCTACTTCCTGGCACCGCGGTGCCCCATGCTAGTTTTCTATACCAGCAAACTTCATTCACCATAGTGAACTTTTGACGCACATAACTTTATACTCTAATCTCTGATTAACTTGATTCTAACTCCCACAAGTCAATCCAGTCCCAATCTATTCATAGACACTACTTTCACCTCAATCCAACTCCGTATGGAGATTCTAGACCCTTGACACCATTTTGGTCAGTTATTGACTAAAACTCACCACTAACCACATCCAATTGCCACCAAAGGTAAATGGTCACTCAAAGACTATTCATACAGGTCTAAAACCCTCAAACCAACTTGTCCAAAGAGGTTTCACCTCAAAGGAAGCACTCCTCTGAGATTTACCCCCTTGAACCCCAACTTGACAAAACGGGCTACAGCCCTAAAACACATCAACCAGGCCCAATTCTACCTTTCATCATACATAACACATACAACATATTTCTGTATATAACCATACATACAACATTCATTCATAACAATTCTTACAATATCATACATTCATTACAAAATCTTCTATCCTTCTTGACATAAGATACATTATCCAAATTACACACAAACTACATAGACCTAGTATTCCCACATCCGATGTTATCCACGCATCTTCTCCGGACTAGTGCCAGAATCGTCACCTGAAAGGTTAATTTATGGGAGAGGGGTGTGAGACAATATCTCAGTAACCAGGAATAACCACACACACACACACACACACATATATATATATATATATACATATATCTCATACAATCCATAAATGCAATGTGAAATAAATGGAATGCATGTCTCCCTCGCACACAGCTAGAACCACGGGCTATCATCATAACATGACATTTCATATAAGTAATTCTCTTCCAACAGTCAATAAAGGCTAATTTCATGACATCACCAAGCTCACCTTACACTAATGCAACACAGCTAAAGGTTACACTAGTACTCAGACTGTGGCTCTCCTTCCCCTGGACCACCTTAAATTGGTGGTGATTTAGGGAAGGTGCAGTCCACTGCCGCCTGGCTCCCCTGGCCATAGAGGAGGATTTAGTGACAGGGATCACATCCTTATCCTCCCTAATCATATCTATCATCATATTTCATATCATCATTATCATACCGTATCGTCATTACCACCCAATCTACCATATATCACAATCTCACAATACCATATGCATACTCATATCATCATCATCATATGTCACAATGTCATGCATGCATCATGTCATGTCACATCAACATCATCATCATAATCATCATAGTCATCATAATCATCATCTAGCTGTGTGCATATCACGATATATATAAAAAACAGTACACGCAAATACATCTATATCGTGGTATGAAAGAAACATGCATATATATACAAATATACGTAACATCACATAATACAAATAATACGATATAAACAAACACCCGGTTACCTCAAGCATCAATACCACACACACGAATTCCACGAACTTCTTGAGTTGTCCAACACGATTAATCAAACAACCTTTACAATATCACAATTCCTCAATTAACCACATATACCAATAAACCAAACATCACAATTCCACCAATTTAGCCTAACCCAAGGTTCTAACACCTCTTTCATGCATCAATAAGCTCTTGAGAACCATTCAAACACTACTCAACCATATACACTTTGGATTCCCAAGAGCCCTAACTGAAAATAACCTAGGGTTAAGCTCAAATCATGCATAAACCCTTCAAAGCTCATATCCAAGCAACAAGAACACCAAAACATACTTCCTTAATCTCATTTCATCCATTTCAATTGGTGGATTTTGGCCAGAACTGAAGATCCAAACTTATAACCGAAAAACCCCAAGTTTCAACCAAAGAAGATGGAGAGGGACGAGTAGAAATCACTTACCAACTTGAATCCAAACTCTTGGATTGCCAGAAAACACTCCCAATGGTCGAAATCTTCAAACCCTAGCCGAGCTCCCTCGTTCTCCTCCATTTCTCCTTTGTCCGTCTAACTGAAATGGTCAGGATTTAAACAAAAATTTTGATTCTTGTCATGGCTCCGAGTAAGTTCACCACAGTATCAGTGCTTCTAGCCAGAAATCTCATTCTAGGGCTCTTTTTGCCACAGCGTGGAGCTCAATTTTTCTCTACTTGAGCTTTCCTCCGTCCTGTTTTCCTCCGGTTCTTCACACAATGCCAAAACAAAGTCATGAGGGGTGTTACATCATTCTTCGCAACTGTCTTCCTCCGACGGTGGCTAGATCTGGTAAATCAGTGAGGCAACACAATCGATGGTTTAGGTGTCTGCTTGCTTCGATGAAGGCCACTGTGGTAGCTTTTTTCATGTGGTTTACATGCAGATAGATTTCAAAGTTTGCTCCTGCCTTGGTAGATTCAATGTTTGAGGGGATGGATCAAACATGAACGACTCTCAGAGCCAACAGCCCTGAATATGTTGGTGTTAGTCTTGATTTCTGACAAAGCAGTGGCTTGAATCTCAATTGTTCTTGGTGTAACTGGTGGTGTCTCCTTCTTTTGGGGCTTTTTTTTTGCTGGCATGAGTTGTTACTTTGTTTTTTTTTCTCTTGTCTCTTTGTGTGGGTGTGCCGGTGTTTTGGGTGGCCTCTGGTGATTCGATGGCAGTGTGGTGGTATGGTTTGATGTTGATGTTAGGTAGGGTCTGTTGTGGGTTAGGTCGGGTTGTGCTTTTTTCTAATGTATTTGGGTTGTGGTTCTGATTGCTCTATAGCTATATATTTTCTGGCAAAAAAAAAATATAACTCTTAATATAAGACCCTTTTAATTAAATCATGTTAATTGAAAATAGGAGTGAAAATTAGTTAACCGCCTTAATTTTTTAAAAAATCACAAAGTTTTCCCGAAATTACCCTTATTGAATTTCTTTCTATTTTTTTCTCTTATCAGTTAAATAGAAATATTTTTTATAATGCATAAATAAATACTACCTTATATTTTGAAAAATATAATATATTTAGAATTAAGGTAAAAGATATCATAAAGGAAGTATAATTTATGATATTTCTAATTTTATCCTTTATCAAATTAAAATTTTCACTTTCATCAATATATATATATATATATATGTATATATTAATTTCATCACAATCAGTGTATTGCTAAGTTTTAAACTTGAATTTTAAAATCAATCAGTTTATTTAAAGTTAATTAAATAATGGCCACACATATTTACATGTGTGGTTTCGTTGAATTTTATTTTAACATATTAAACAAAAAGTAAAAAATAAAAATCAATAAAAATAAAAATAATATAGGGGTTGAAAGGGGGGTGGGGACCGATATTGTAGGTGAGTTGTTTGTCTGCACAACTGCACCGGACCCACAATAGCTTGATTAATTTTTTTTAGTAAATTAGAATAAGAAGGATAGCTTGACAAGTGTGTTTTTTCTTTTTTTTTTAGGATTTTAATATTAATGATGTATAAAAGATTTTTATGGTGTGTAAAAGATTTTTATGGTGTGCTTTTGGGATATTATCCAAGCATGTTATGATATGATATATCCATATGGGAACATGAGATAAAAAAAAAATAATTACATAGGACTAAATTATATAAGGGTTTATATTTATAATATCAGAGTGAGATGATCCAAATTCATAAATTTGACTTGAATTATACGTGTTAATCTTATCTCTAACTTAATTTTCTTAATTTATTAAATAATCTTTTTTCATTCATATTTGAACCATGGGTTAGAAGCCCATGATATTATTTTATTTTGGGCCTAGTGTATTTTAACTGTCTTAATTAATCACTATTTATTTATACTTTAATATTCTAAAAATAATATCATAATTACGAGATTTATTATTCTTATTTATTATTTTAGGGTGTTATACAATTCTCTCCACCAAATAAAAATTTTTACCCTCCAAAATTTACAGGCACCTTGATGAAGTAATTCAGGAAATTTTTGTTGCATATCCTCTTCCACTTTTCACACTGCTTCTTCTAGGGTCAATCAATGTCCAATATTCTCCCAGGTGTTGGATGATATTTTGAATTCTCAATTTACTTGCACGGGCTCTTCAACTATAACTATTGTTATTGAAATCGAACCAGATCGGTCGGTTTGACCGATTGGACCGAAAACTGGTGCCTGGTCCAGTCCGGTCATAGTATAAGACCGGCATTATTCAGAACCGGTAAAACCGGTCTTAAACCGGAAAAATCAGTTCTGAACCGGTCCTAAACCTATTTGAACCGGTATTGCAGTATTTTTTTTTTCAAATTTTTTTAAAAAATTATTTTTGATTTTTAAGATAAAATGATATCATTTTTAGTATAAAATATATTTTTTATATATTATAATATTATATAAGAATTATTATGATATATAACTATTAAAAATTATATATTTACTTAATAAAAAATAAATAATAAATTATTGACTTATTATTTTGAACTCAAAATATGATTATAGATGAATATTAGCTTATTTAAATTAAAATATTGAGTTATGAAACTCATTAATAATTTATTTATGATAAATAATAGATTGATAATTCAATATTATTTAGTTTGAGACTTTAATTAAGTTATAAAATTTGTTTAATCTTATATTATTTATTTTAAATATATTATTTTAATCACTACCGGTCCGATCCTGGTTTGACCTCGGTCGAACTATTGAACCTTGAACCAGTGACTTATCCGGTTCAATGTCCGGTCCGGTTCTGACAACATTGATTATAACACGTGAAGGGTCAAGGACATATAGATGAAGTTGGGACACAGAGAACACAGGGTGAAGATTGGACAATTTGGGAGGTAAGGCAATTTGATGGGCCACAAGTTCAATTCTTTTGAGGACTTGAAAGGGTCTAATGTACCTTGGACTTAGTTTCTTGGTTTTGAGAGACCTGTCTATTCCTGCATTAAGAGTGATTTTAACAAACACATGTGATCCTTCTTCATACTCCATAGGCTTCGTTCTCTTATCCACGTAACTCTTTGTCTATTTTGAGCTGTTAACATCTTCTACTTGATTAACTTAAGTTGCTTAGTGGTTTCCTAAACCAGCTCAAGACCTAATAATCTCCTCTCACCAACCTTAAACCAACACAATGGTGATCTACACCTTCTATCGTAAGAAGTTTTGTAAGGTGTCATTCCAATGTTAGAATGATAACTATTATTATAAGCAAACTCTACTAATTGTATGTATTTTTTCCCAATCTTAAATTAATATTATGGTGTGTTTTTAGGATACCATCCAAGCATATTATGATATGATAGATCCAGACTTGTTATGATGTATGTTAATGACTAAGTTTTCTTTATTTTATGTTTTGTTTCTTTTGTAAGTTATTTTGTGGCACTTTATAAAGAGACAACAACAACATTCACCTTATCCCACTATGTGGGGTTAGCTACATGGATCATACGATGCCAATAAACTCTATCAAATGTCATCTCCTCAGATAAATCATTGCTCAAAAAGTCATTCCTTATAACTCCCCTTAATGTCCTTTTTGGTCTTCCCCTATGGCTTTTGATTGGGCTCTAGGCCATTTGATTAACTCTCTTTACTGACTCATCTTGCCCTCTTCTTTGTACATATCCAAACCACCTTAAATGATTTTCCACCATTTTCTCCTCGATAGGTGCTACTCCAACTTTCTTTCATATACAATCATTTCATATCTTATCCAATTTTGTATGACCACACATCCATCTCAATATTCTCATCTCTGCTACTCCCATCTTATGCTCTTGTTATCCTTTCAAAGCCTAGCATTCACTACCATATAGTATTACTGGCCTTATAACTGTTCTGTAAAATTTTCCTTTAAGCTTAGTAGGTATCTTGCGGTCACAAATAACTCATGTTACTTTCCTCCACTTTAATCACCCAGCTTGTATTCTATGCATAACATCTCCATTAATTTTGCCATTATTCTGTAAAATTGACCCCAAATATTTAAACTTTGACACCTCAGAGATGATTTGCTCTCCAACTTTTACCTCTGAATCATTTCTAATTGGCCTCTTATTAAATTTGCGATGCATATATTTCGTCTTGCTTCTCTTCAGATGGAAACCTTTTGATTCCAAAGTATGTCTCCATAATTCAAGTTTAGAGTTGACATCTTCTCTTGAGTCCTCAATTAAAACTATATCATCCGTGAAGAGCATACACTTTGAAATTTCTTCCTGTATATGTTCTGTAAGAACATCCAAAACCAGATCAAATAGGTATGGACTCAAAGAAGATTCTTGATGTAAGCCTATTGTTATAGGGAAGTCCTTTGTCACACCTCTAGGGTTCTCACACTTGTTGTTACCCCCTCATACATATCATTTATAGCTCGAATATAAGTCACATGAACACATTTCTTCTCCATTACTTTCCACAATACATCTCTTGGTACTCTATCATAGGCTTTTTCCAAATCAATGAAAACCATATGCAAGTCTCTCTCTTTACTCTGGTATCTTTCAATCAAACTTCTTAATAAATAAATAGCCTCTATTGTAGACTGTCCTAGCATAAATCCAAATTGATTTTCTGAAATATGAGACTCCTTTCTGAGTCTATGTTCAATCACTCTTTCCCAAAGTTTCATGGTGTGACTCATGAGTTTTATCTCTCGATAATTAGCACAATTTTGAATGTCCCCCTTGTTCTTGTATATAGGCACTAGAGTGCTCTTTCTTCATTCCTCTGATATTTTCTTGGACCTTAAAATCTCATTAAATAACTTAGTGAGCCACCAAACCCCCTTCTCTCCTAAGCTCTTCCAAACTTTGATAGGAATACCATCAGGACCAATGGCTTTACCATTATCTATTCTCTTAAGAGCTTCTTTCACCTCTCCAACAGGAATCCTACGATAGAAATTCAAATTGAGATCATCTTTATGGGTTATTAATCCTTCAGTATCAATAGTCATATCCAATCCATTATTGAAAAACTTATAAAAGTAACTCTCCCATCTTTCTTTGATATCATCATCTGCAACTAAAATTTTTCCGTCTTCTTTCTTAATGCATCTTACTTGATCCAAATCTCTTTACTTTCTTTCCCTTCTCTTAGCAATTTTGTAAATCTTATGTTTACCATTCTTTATTCCTAAATCCTGATAGAATTCCTCAAAAGCTGTAGATCTAGCCTCACTCACTGCTTTCTTAGTCTCCTTTTTAGCCAACTAGTAACATTTCCAATTTTCATCATTATTGCATGGATGATGGGCTTTGAAACACTCTTTCTTATATTTGACCTTCTCTTGCACACTCTCATTCCACCACCAAGATTCTTTATCCTTAGGTCCAAAATCTTTGGATTCGTCTAATACTGCTTTAGCGGTAACCCTGATCCTTTTAACCATCTCATCCCACAAGATGTTAATACTTCCTTGCAAGTCTCAATTACCTTCCTCCATAACTTTCCTCATAAAGGTCACTTAGTTTTCACCTTTTAGTTGCCACCACTTAATTCTAGGATTTAAAGCTTTTCGACTTTTCAGTTTATGATTTTTAACTATCACATCAAGGACCAAGACCCTAGGTTGTGAAGTTAAACTCTCACCAGGGATTACTTTGCAGTCTTTACAAGTTATTCTATCTGAGTTTCTTACCAAAAAAAAGTCAATTTGCGGCCTTTGGACTCCACTCTTATATATAATTAAATGCTCCTCTCGCTTATTGAAATAGATGTTTACAATCATGAGGTTATAAGCCATTGAAAAATCAAGAATGGAATGTCCCTCCTCATTTACTTCTCCAAAGCCATAACTACCATGAGCTCCCATATATTGCCTTGTCTCTTTTCCCACATGACCATTAAGGTCTCCCCAATGAGAATCTTTTCCTCTTGTAAGATATCTTGAACCAAGCCCTCCAAATCTTCCCAAAACTTTTCCTTAACATGTGTGTCTGATCTTACTTGAGGTGCATAAGCACTAATAATATTGAGTGTATCATGTCCAATAGTCAATTTTAAGGATAGGATCTCATCTCCAATCCTTCTGACTTCTACCACATTCTTTTTTCAGTCCTTATCCACAATAATACTAACTCTATTCCTTACCTTAACCTTCCCTATATACCAAAGTTTATAACCAATAGTGTCTAACTCTTTAACCTTTTCTCCCACACATTTAGTTTCTTGAAGACATAAGATGTTAATTCTCCTTCGAATCATAGCATCCACCACCTCCATAAATTTACCTGTTAACGTACTAATATTCTAAGAACCAAATTTAATCTTGCTTTTCTGGGCTAACTTCTTTACCCACATCCATCCAGCATAATATGGGAACCCTTGCTCATTTAACACTACACCCGGGCGCCAATGTAGTGGCTCTAACTCATTTGACACTGCATTCGAGCCATAGAGCACGTTGCTTCTAGGCAACGACCTAGCCTTAGCACATATACGTCTTTGATCCATGTCATAAGATTCGACGAATTTTTATGTTAGCTATTAAGGGTCTAACACAACCATCCTCTTTTACCCGCACTTTATAAAGAGACAAATAAAAAAAATTAATTACATAGGAGTATAAAGGTTTACATTTATGGTATCCGAAATACTTATTTATGCTAATTTACTAAGTAACTTTCTTTTTTAATTCATATTCGGAGGTTACAAGCCCGTGAAATTATTTTCTTTCAAACATAATGTATTTTAACTTTCTTAATTAATCACTATTTATTTATATCTTTATATTGTAAAGATAATATTATAATTACTATATTTATTATTCTTATTTATTATTTTAGAGCGTTATAGGGAGCATATTCCAAAAGACTAGTTCATTAAGTGAGAAAACCTCTTAAAATTATAAATCTCAGTTTTTGGGTTAAACTCCCCAATATGAGACTCATCAGATCTTGCTCATAAATTAGAGAAACATATCACATTAATTAATACCTAACCCATATATTGTGGTTTAGTAATATATGTGTGCCATTTTCAAGTCTTTCAAAATTGCACACAAGTTTGCTGATAAAGGTGCGAGGCTCATCACCAAGAGATTAGCCATTGTCAGATGAAAGGCATGCGAAAATGAGATTAAAAGAATTCAAGTTTTCTGAGTTTTTATTTTTATATACATGATTTATTATTAAATCATGTGTATAATAATTTTTTTAAAAAATTATATATATACAGTTAATTAAAAAATTATGACCCCTAAACACTACTTGTATGAGTAAAAGGGTGAATAAAGTTAGATCACAAGCGGGTCCAGAATTTGGATTTGTAAACATTTTAGAAATTCTATTTGGGGACAACGGACAAAACTGTGTTTGAGGGCTTTACGGATTTGGTCTTTTTTGGGTCTGAAAATGGATTTGGGCTTATCACCTTCAAAAATAATAGAGGAGCTTACTAAATTTGGTTAACCAAGTCAGGGCCGTAAGGCAAGGGGTTTTTTACCCTGTCTCTTGTAGGCTAAGCGTCAAATTACATTAGCCTAATCAGAGGTAGGATATATTTCGTTAGCTTTTAAGCCTGTTATTATTTAGTTTGAACTCGGGCCTATTTAATGGATTTTTCTTGGTCCATTTATGATTTATAGGTTCTGGCTTTTTATTGGGACAATGTTTGTATAATTTATTTTAGAAAAATGCCACGCTGGACCTTACAGCACGGTGGCCCTATTCATTTGATTTACACTGAGAAATTTATTTTGGTCCATTAAGAGCCATATTTTGCTCAATTTGGTTTTTTTCGGATTATTTTTAATTTTTCCAGAATAATCAAGGTTTAGCTTCATCACCCTTAATTATTCAAAAAATCATGTATTAGATATTTAATTATTAGAATTAAATTTAAGACCAGGGCCATGTGAGCAGCAAATGCATCCACGATACAATTAACTTCCCTATACGCATCTTTCATTCCATTCTTTCTTTTTTTAAGATTTTTTCTTTTCAATTAATGGTGTATTTTGAGCATCCGACTACCAGTTGAAATATCAAGCAGAGGGGTGTAGACTGTAGAGGTGTGCAGGCATCACAAAATCTCATGCCTCTGCTATAATAGTATTTTTTTTTCTTAAAAAAAAGTTTGCAATAATTTCTCTATAATCATATAATAATTTTATTATAACTTTCAATTTTTAAGAATAATTATAATTATAATTTTAAAGATGCTTGGGATTTTGCATGTAATTTTTCTGAAATGAAAAGTTTTAAATGAGAGAAAATGGTAATTTGAAAAGGAGTGAAGATATGGTTCATATGTCTATTATGTTTAAGGTTTTCATGTGACTTGAAAACGAGAGGCCAGTTAAAATCTGACACCCTGTTACACTTGTTTAAATTTCGTCATAAATATTATTTTTCTAATTACGATTATATGTTAAATTACATAATTTGCATGAATACTATCTTTCACGTTAGTAATGGAATTACAAGTCTATAAACTTTGATTTCATTGGAGGCTGAGCAATAGCCAAATTACTTGGCATGTCATAGTACGTAATAGAAATGTTATAAAAAAAATAGTAAGTAATAGAAATAAAAAGACAATGGAATTAATGATTTATAAATTCTGAAAAAAAAAACACCTCATCAAATTTGTCAATAATTAACAATGTGGGAGTTGCAATATTTTGTCCACAAGACACTAACAATGACAAGTTTACTTAATTACCAATATGTTATTATTATTATTATTATTATTATTATTATTATAAGGAAAGCCCAACTGGCAAACCCCAACCATCCCGAAGGATGGAATCCGACTACCAATTGGGTAAAATCAGGCCCACAATTGCTCACATTAATTTAATCAAACTATTCAACCTAGTAGTTTGAGTGTCTCTCTTAAAGCAAATTCTGTATACCAAATCAAGGCATCAAGTGAGTTAAACCCACGATACCATACTTGCAAGGATACTCCCTAACAACTAAGGCAGTGCCCGACAGGCAATATGTTATTATTGCAATTAATAATATTGTATTGATAACTCTTACTACACAATTGCATTCATTTCTTAATATATGTATCAAATCATTTCAGGTAGACCGCGATTCCAAAACTAATTGTAAATCCTTTTTAACTGTATTTTTTTTTTTTTTGCCAAAATCCTTTTAAACTGTATAGTTTGTATAACTAGAGGTATACACACAGTGATTAGTTTATGGCCAAAATAAACCAAAAAAAAAAAAAGACACAGTGATTAGTCCTATTTGATAGGTACTCCCTCCGGCCCAAAATATAAGGGATTTTCTAGAACCTTTCTTTGGTCTAAAGTGTTCTGTAATATTTAGTAGTAGTTTATCTTTTTTATCCCCATTCATTGATGATCAATCTAGTAATTTATAATGGAAAAGAGTAAAAATAACTTTAATTATTAATAATTAATAAGGGTGAAAATGAGATGTTAAGTTTTTTTTTTTAGAAATTTAAGAATGTAGCCACATTTTCTTAATATGCATAAAGTAGTTGAAAATCCTTTATATTTTGGTGCGGAGGGGGTAAAATTTATCATCGTGTCTATTTTGCTCTCCAGTTTTACGAATTATGCAATTTGGAAAGAAATAGTATCATTCTTAAATAGCTTTAGAAAATTAGTATCATCATTGTTCAATTATTATAAACGAATGAGTGCCATAAGTTACTAATAATGAAGTTGAGAAGGGTTTGTGCGATCTTGCAGGTGAGAAGATGACAATCCACGTGGCACCTTGCAACTGAACAATTTCAAGTAAATGCTTTTTCATGCAAAATTTTGTTTCTTTTTTTTTTTTCCCTATGCATACAAAGGGATACATAGCTAATAACCAAAGATTAATCTCTTCAATGTGTGGATTACAGAAATAAAATTTACCTATCCCAATAAAGTATTTTCTATATATATGACTATGAATTGAACCATGGATAATATGGTTGAACACCCAATTATCTATTAACTATACTGGACCTTGTTGGTAAATTATTTAAATGTTCTGATCCATTGTGCACTTGACACTGTTAATTGGGTTTTGTATGCCCCATAGTCATATGTACTAATTTATTTTTCTAATTTATTTTTCCCAGCCCAATATTCCTTAAGGCTCATATTTGCACTTTATAATCTAAGACCCGGTATACCTCCTTTCCTTTCCTTCTCTCCCCAGATATTAATCTGGAACGTAGTTTATCCTTCATTCTCATGTGTATTGTGTATTCTATAGAGTTCAAAAAATAAATTTCTATGCTATAAATTTTATATTTAATATTATTAATTTGCCATTGACCATTAACCCATGCATATTCATATTGAAATATTGAAGTTGGAAAAAAATCATATTGAAATTAATTATTACTCATTATTGACACATATATAGTATTTTGAAATGGAGTAGGATATGGATATATCATTTAGGATTCAAATCCTTCTATTTTAAAAGGCACATAGTATTTAAAGTCCATATTTGTAAGAATGTGGTGAATAAGGAGTTTTACAAAATCTCACTATGTATTTTTTTTTTTTATCATTAACTCGGAGTATCCGTTCTGATATTACTAGGAATCTCACTTTGTGTTTCATTCCACTAGGAAATTGATCACTAATTACTATGTCCTTCAAGGTTTATAAAGTACTATAATTTTTATTGTTCTTCAACATAAACCTCAAATTATGGTAAAAAAAACATAACATTAAAATTTATAGACCATAGACCAGAATTGCAAACCACATCTCAAACTTTGCATGCACAACCTAACTCTTGATCAAGCAATCTCCAACTACCGATCATGATATACCAGTTGTGAAAGATAAATGATCACTTGCAGACGATGAATGTAATATGATGATTTTGAAACTTGAGAGATAAAGATAAAATTTTGCATGTCAGATTAACTATGGAAAATAGATCAATTAATTTTTTGTTGATAAAAAAAGGACTGTCTGATGATAGAAAATAACGTAAATAAACTTGGTTATATTCAACACAACCAAAGACAAAAGTGAAGAATAATTAACACAAAAGCAGCAGCTAATAAAGGATAGTTATGATCACCCCAAATAAAAATTGCATTTCCAATAATTGCAAAATTTCTTGAAGTCGTATGGAAACACTTAGCCTTTATTCGGAATGGAAAGAAAATTGGGGGAGAGGAATACTAGGAGAAAAAATAAGGAGAAACTTAGATGAGGGGATATCTGAATTTTTTCTTATTTTCTCTCCAAATTTTTCTCTCCCCCATGTTTTTCCCTTATTCAAACGGCGGGTTAATTGTTTACTTATAATTTATTATCATTTCAAACAAATTAAGCACATACGCACGCATACACAAATGATTTCTAAATGATTGTGAAATTGAAAGTGGTGTGAAGGAACTGCAAGACTTCAAAAAATCATGGTCAAAAGTATTATATACTAGATCAAATTATTAAGGTAATTGAGGAGGTATGTACACTCTTATTAAGGTTAAACTATTACCATAGTTATTTTTGGTATATCTCTTGAAAGAATAATATTTCCTCTGGTTTTTAATATAAGATACCTTCTAAAAGATTTCTTTTGATTCCAAATGTAGAGTACTTTGCAAAATATTATATCATTATTATTATTTTATTTTTTTGGCAATAAGACCCTTGGTTTGTTTTGTTGTGCAATTAAAAGGTGTCATCCTAATTGACCTGTAGGAAGCTAGAGGACTGTTGAAGTAGTTAATTTAATGTTGGAATTTAATGTGCATAATAAGGACAATAAAAAAATATTAGAATTTTTAGATAAATTTAATAATGTAATTAACTTTCGTTTAATATGTATAAGATGGTTGAAAAGACTTGTATTAAGTACTGGATGGAGGTTATATTGTAACATTAATAGTAATTATTAAGTTATGTATAAATTAGTCTTCATCTCAATATCAACAGTTAAATTATTTCTAAGAACTACATCTTCTATTTTATTGCCAAATCTTATTTTAATAATGAATAAAATAGTATGATTGAAAACAGTATATATACATTTGTGAAAGAGTGAGAGTGAGAGTGAGAGTGAGAGTTTAATCCAAAAAAAAAAAAGAGTGAGAGTGAGAGCATTGACAATATATTAATAATTTTTTCAGAATAAAATAATCAAGTAAAAATGTTTCCTTGTCTCTCAGTCTCACATTTTGTGGTTGTAAGCTAAAAGAATGTTTCATGTCCCCTTTTTCAGTTTACTAATAAAGAAACAAAAGAAGTGGCCAAAAAATAATAATAAAGAAACAAAAGGAAGTATATACTTATACCACGTAAGGCCTAATCATTGGTTGCCGACTCCATCAATCATCATTACAGTCTTTTAGCCTCACATTCTAGAATAATTCTTTGGTTTTAAATAAAAGAACAGGAAATTATGGGCTAGTTCGAGTGTTGTATATTTTATTATTTTTAAAATAATTTTTTATTTTTTAAAATAATTTTTGGAAATAAAAAAAAATTTAAATAATTATTATCAAAACCATAACTAGTAAGTGTTAAATAAATTATTTAAAATTATAACTTTGTCATTAATAAAGTGAATATTTTTCATATTTTCTTATATTTTTCAGAATAAAAACTGCATAACACTTTAAAGATATTTAAAGTTTTCTATTCTTTTATTTTTTTTATTTTTCAAAACATTTTAAAAAAAACAGATTTATCAAATAAGTTTTTCTATTTTCAAAAATAAAAAAACTATTTTGTAGATATAAATCAAATAGGCCCTATCATTCCAAGCCAATATCTCAATTTTATTATAACATAAGGCCTATTATTCATTTAATTTGACCAACTTTTTTAAATTAAATATATAAAAATATAAAATTATTAAAATACCTACAAGTCCTATTTCTCCCATATCATTACCAGTTAATAGTCATTGGCCGCCAATTAACGCCCATGAGAAACCAGTCAATGTCAGCCAACAATCGCTTGCGACTGGTCAACGCTAGTCAACGGTCGCTAGTGAGCAGTCAATGATTGCTGGCAACCGATCAACATTCGGTGGAAAAAAATGTTTTACAACTTTTTTTTCTAAATTTTGCAATTTCCTTCTTCTGAATTTATAACTTACTTTTTATGTTTTTACTATACAATTTCTTTTTCAAAATTTGTAATTTCTTTATTCTAAATTTTTACTATGAATTATTTCAGTGCTTTTGCAACTTTTTTTTTTCATATTTTATAACTTACTTACACTAAATTACCAACTTGTTTTTTAAGTTTTTATCATGAATGGTTTCAATATTTTTCAACTTGCAAAAATATTAAAATAATTCATACTGAAAACTTGGTGAAGAAGTTGCAAATTCAGAGTAGTCAAGTTGCAAAATTTGAAAAAGAAGTTAGAAAAGCACTGAAACAATTCATACTGAAAATTTAGCAAACAAATTGCAAATTTAGACTTAAAAAGTTGCAAATTCTAAAAAGAAACTATAAAGTAAAAACTTAAAAACTAAGCTGTAAATTCAGAACATGCAAATTGCAAAATCTGGAAAATGAAGTTGTAAGTCATCTTTTTTGGGCGAACGTTGACTGGTCGCTGATAGTCATTGATTAGTCACCGATGACTATTGACCGACTACCGGCAAGTATTGATCATCCATCAACCAATTTTGACCAGCGATAGTAGGAGAGAAATAAAACTTGAGGGTATTTTGGTATTTTTATCCTTTTATATTTAATTTAAAAAAGTTGATCCTCTTTTGTAATTAAATAAACAGTAGGTCCTATTTTGTAATAAAATTGAGATGTTGATCCTAAATAGTAAATCTCTCATAAAAGTACTACTCATTTTATTCCTTATTATAAGTCACTTCTAATCATTTTATGCATATAAAAAAATAGTTAAACTTTTTGAACTTTGCAAAATTTTTCATAACTTTTCAATATTATCCTCATTAAATTATAACTCATCTTAATTATATTTTTCTTTTTCTCTCTCTACCATAACTATTTAATAAGAGACAAATATGAAAATAAATATTTAATACCTACAAAGTGACTTATATTTTACATAATTTAATTATTTTAGAATATGACTTATAATAGGGAATGGAGGGAATATAAAAGATATTTTTTGAAATTTTTTTAGTTAATATAATATACTTTGAAATCATCTCAATCATTAAATATGTTTTACCTAAAATACCCTTTACTTGAAGTTAACAATTGATATTAACATGGATAATTATACTAATAGTTAGTGATATATTGGATATTATTTTATTGAAAAGAGGAAGAGGTAATTTTGGAAAATAATTGAAATTTTATATAAATTTAATGAAGTTAATCACCTTTACCTAAATTCTTAATATGTTTGAAGTTGGTTAAAAGCATTTTATAAAAGGGACCAATGAATAGATCCATTCTCAAATATAAAATATTTTATGGAGGATTTTTATGATCCAAAATATAAGTTATCTTTTAAATTTTTTATATCATAAATAAAGTACAAGAGAAAAATTTGGAATTCACACGAAGGAAAGGCAACAATTAATTAAAGGAAAATCTAGGGAAAAATATATTTTGCTACAAATCTACTCATTTTATTCCCTATTAGAAGACATATTTTTTGAGGATTAATGTTTCAAAATATAAATCATTTTATAAAATATATGCATCATTTAATAGTTGTTTTCCACTTTTACCCTTCGTGAGAATATCTAAAAGAGTTATAGTGAAAAGAGAGATACATTTAAGATAAGTTATAATTTAATGAGGATAATTTTGTAAAATTAGGATAATTTTTTAAAACATTAAAGCTTTCAACTAATTTCCTAGACATATGTGAAGTAGGTAAATATGACTTATAATAGAGAGTAGAGAGAGTAATTATATTAACTAATTTTAACTACTCTTATTGACATGTGTAAATTAGGTAATGATATAATATATTCTTTCCATTTTAAAATAATTGATGCTTTGGAGTTGTATATGTAAATTAAGAAAGCTAGTAAATAATATAATAACTAGCCAAATTTGAATATATTTACTATAATACCCTTATTTAAACACCTAAATCACTAACTAATAGTGTCATTATTCAGGGTAAATTTGTCAAAAAATAATTAATGATATCTTGAAAATAAATTATAAAATGATAATTATTTTGAAATAAGAAAAAAAAAAGCTCAAAGTGTCCATTATTTTGAAATGGAACAAGTATTTGAGACCGGAGTAACTTTGAAGGATGCCTATTGCATTAATTATTTTTTTTCATGATTTACAATTCTCTTTCCTCTGCTTCTACACCATTTTAATTAGTTCGAGATAGAGCAACCGGTGGGACTAATGGTAAATCTTAAAATAATCCATTTTAAGTGATTTTTGGGGAAAATAATATAAACTTTTAATTTTAAAATACTTAAATTTTATTTTCAAAATATAGTTAAACTAAATATATTTGTCCATGAATAAAGCGGTTTTGTAAAATGGTTTTGCTGGATTCCTCTCTAATGCTGCTTTGGCTCAAGATAAGGAAAGACATAGGTCACGCAGTGTGTTACTCTGTTTTGTTCGTTGTTTTAATTGCTGCTTCCCCCATCTCCTATACCCAATCCAAGATAAAACGGCTTCAATTCTGTTTTTTTTTTTTCAAGTAGCTCTTGTTTAGTTTTTTTTTTCAGTAGTTCCTGCTTAGATACCCAATCCAAGATAAAACACCTTCAATCCAAGATATCTTCAAAATTGCAATGGAGGTGAGAAAACTTGAATAAAGACAGAAATAATATAAAGCGAGGAAATGCATGTAGTTTGATCATAAAATTAAGTTTTAAAAAAAAAATTGATCACAAGAACCTCTAATTCAAAAGAAGAAATTGAAAAGAAGAATTTCCATTTATTATAATATATTGATCATTGATAAAATAAATAAAATACAAAAAATGATTTCTAAGAAGGTTTTTATCTTCATTTTTTAAGAATGACTAATAATATGCTCTCAACTTATTCTTACAATTTTTAAATGTCTATTTCCTTTTTAATTCATTTAATAATACTCTCTACTGATTATACATACAATTGTGTAATAAATAAAGAGTAACTTTATGACAGTAAACCGTTGTGGCATATATTAAGGACCAAATGACAAAAGAACTCTATTTCACCGATACGTGCAAAAAAGAAAATATTATAATATGTATTAGATATGATAGTTATATTATATTTCATAATATGTATTGTATACGTATATGTAGTTTTTCTCATTTTAAAAGTTTCAAAATAATTTGTTGTTATAGGTAAACTAAATTTTTGATTTCTTATTTTAGTTATCTTTACATTACTTTTAAAATAATTTTTTCAAAACTCAAATTTATATTTTTTTATTGCTTTTTATTGTGAAGTTTGGAACCAGAGCAGGAGATAAAATCATAAAAATAAAAAAAGTACTAACCTTACCTATGGAATTGTCCTAATTATAGATAGAAAATATCATGTCATTTATGATAATTAAGTTTTTTGCAAAGTTGCCAATAGAATCACTTCAATTCTACTTTAATTAAGGCTAAATAACTTTGGAAACCAAGAGAAACCACACGACATAAAAAAAATAGAACGCTTCGGATGACTTTAGGTCATTATTTGCCAGAAGTAAGAAATTAGTAACCTAGCTACCTCTTGACCAGCAAAGGTTTTATACACGCAGATATATATATATATTGGTTAATTAGGAGAGCTGATAGAACTTTTCCATAATAAACAGTTCATTTCTTATCCCAAATATTCGTTCCTTCAATTACACAAATTATAAATTTTTGTAGGAAAATAAGCCCCAAGGGCCGGGGTTCACCCAATCGTTCAAGTCAAACAAAAAAAAGAGTCTTTTACAAATGTGTTATTTGCCCTCTCTCACTCTATTTTCCTGGGTGAATATATATATATACTAATTAACGCCGATTTGGTTTATTATTTTGTAAGTCAAACTATAGCTTGTATACATCATTTTTTTCTCTTTTATTCAAATAGATTTGTAGCAAATTTTAATACCTTGACCTAAACTTTATTTTTATAAACTGTGATTATGTTAATTTATTTTTTACAAGAACTAAAAACCAAATGGACACTTAACATTTAAGATTTGACTTGTTCATCAATTAGTTACATGAAAATAGGAGGTTGATTTGAACTCCACCTAATCATATTTTTTGGAATAAAAAAAATGCACTAAGCCGCTAAACAAACGTGAAGGGGAAAGGGGGCAAGAGATAAAGGAGAGAGATAGAGAAGAAATAATGGCAGAAACAGATGAATTCGCAATCTGAGGATAAGCATTCGAAGGCTTTACGCAAATCAGCGAGCCAAGGTTGCCCTAAAAAGTGGCCTGTGATTGTGTCACTGTCCAAAGTTTAATTAAAGGCACACATGACATAACCTCCATGCCATGCATGGTTGGGTGGTTCCCCTAGCATTTGATGCTTCTAGGAAAATTCTTCCCAACACACATTCTTCCTATTTTTTAATATAAAAGATAAAAGATAAAATTATACATACTAAGAAAAGTAATAAATTTATCTAAAATATAAATTAATTTCTAAAAATATCCTCATTTAATGTTAATAACTTTTACATAATATAATTAATATAAATGAATTGTATTATTAGTTTTTACAAAAATATCATCTTAATTAGGGATATTTTTAAAAAAATTATTAAATACACCAAACAAACCACATATATTTCTTATATATTGAAACATGGAAACTATCTTAATTATTCCTTATATTAAGAAACGAAGAGAGTATATGAGATATAGGGATAAGGGTAAACAATGCAAGTACGTGTACCCTCTCTCTATTATTTATTATATGTCATATTTTAAAAGAATTGAAGTAAGTAAAATATATAAATTTTACAACAATAATGAGATAAAAATTAACACATTTTGATAACGTTGGGGGATGATAAATAACTTGAGAAAGATATTTATTAGATTACAAATTGAATGCAGAGGGGAGGATGATTAGTGGATGAGTGGAGTAAGGGGCCGGTTTGAATATGAATGCTCCATATGAGAGGGAGAGCCATTTCCGTACGTGAAGGTCAAATCACACACGGTAAGTGTGGATTTTGTGAGAGAGGAGAGGGCTTTATTTTTTAAATTTATAAAAAAAATGGAAAGACACAATAAATTATGAGGGGACACGTACTTGATGCATGGCGTGGCACTTACGCCACGCAAGAAAATAAGACTCAGAGGAGAGACAAGAGAAAGCTAGCATTGGTCAAAGAAAGGACAAAGTTGAATAGCGTTGTTCTTTTGCGTATTTTTCAACAATATATATTGATTTATTATAAAAGGTTGAGTGACTTAAAAAAGCAAAAAATAGAAAAAAAAAAAAGCACATGTAACAGTTAATTTAACTAATAAGAAATTATATCAATTTAATTAGATATCTTAAATTTAAATTTATTTAAAAATTTAATTATTTTAAATATTTAATAGTAAAATTTTATTACCTAAAAAAATTATATTTAACTTGACGTAGATTAACATGGATTCTAGTAAATTTTCTAATTAAAATGTATCCGCCAGCGGTTCAGCACGTGCTCTCCGTGCCTCATCAGCCATCACTGTAACACTGTGCAACTTGATGGATCCCTTAGAATCAAAGGTAGATAAAAATAAAAAGTTGGATTTCCTTTCTCTAGCTAGCATATCACTCCTAGTAAAAATAAACAGTTAGATTACCCTTTTCAGAAAAGAAAAAACGAACGTTATATTCTTTTACCTGAACTCTTACCTACTACTCCAAAATTCGCTGAGAGAAATATATATATATATATTTCAGAATACCTTATTATTTCATATAATACAATACATGGGTGTATTAATTTTTTCGATAAAAAATTGTTTAATATGCGTAAAAGTGATTCTGACAGTTTATAATATAGATTAGAGATGAAGAAGTATATATTATGTACAGTGTGAAATAGAGAGGAAGTAGGATGATGGTTTTTTTTTTTTTGGCCTATAGGAAGTAGGATGAGTTAAATTGATAGGATGAGTTTGATGTATATATTTATGCATAAAATATGACCACATGGTCTGGCGGTATAGAGATAGAAATATAAAGTGTCCGGTTAGTTTTTAGTTGGTTGAAAATAAGTTTTGATAGAATTGATTTTATAACGTAATTATGATAAAAATTGATTTTTGATCAATTTATTTATATTTGGATGATTTATTTAAAAATTAGTTTTGACAAAACTCATAATTTTTCTTTAAATTAAGCTTAAACTCTATCTCATGATTAATTTAATTTACTTGGACTAAAATTTAATTTGTATTTATTTAATTGAGAACATAATATATCTGATATAATATTTTCTTACAGGTCATGATCTATAAAAGTTAAAATTTCAAAGGGACATTTTGGTCAATAGATAGAAAAATTTTTATAGAAATTTTAATTTTTTAATTTTTTCTCATTTTTATTGGTTTATTTTTATCTTATTTTAAAATATATATATATAAGAAAAATAAAAAAGAGAACGGAAAAGCATCAACCTAGGGTGTGTTGGAAAAGTGGTTTGATAAAGTTGTGGGTGTGTTTGTTTGATTTTAACTTTTCCATTTGAAAATGCTTTTACGCTGAAAACGGGTTTTGGGAAGAAGTCGTCTAATTGTTGCTTTCCGTCTGCTTTTTCATTTTTATTGGTATTTATTTTAAAGTTAGATAAAAATAGATCAATAAAAATGAAAAAAAATAAAAAAAATTAGGAAAATAAAATTTTCATAAAATTTTTTTTATTTATTAACCAAAATGTTCCTTCAAAATTTTAACTTTTATAGATCATGACCTGTAAAAAAATATTATATCAGATATATTATGTTCTCAATTAAATAAATGCAGATTAAATTTTAGTCCAAGTAAATTAAATTATTCATTAAATAGAGTTTAAGCTCAATTTAGAGAAAAATTATGAGTTTTGTCAAAACCAATTTTCAAATAAAGCATCCAAACATAAACACGTTAGTTCAAAACCAATTTTTATCATAACTAAGTTACAAAACCAATTCTACCAAAACTTATTCTTCACTAATTGAAAACCAAATGGGCCCTATGCTTCTCCCTGAACTCCGTTTACAGCGAAATTCATGGTGGCAATATCACCACTTTTGGACACCCAAACAAGTAATAAAAATAGAAAACTTGATTTAAAGCTTGAAACGGGTTTTTAAAAGTGAAAACAAACAGGTCCTAAGTCCACTTGAGATCAAACCCCAATTTGGGGACAGGAAAAGGACATTTTAGGATATCTTTATAAAAATATTTTTCAATTAAGGAGTATTTTGAAAATTTTTAGCCCAAATAAATTGAATTTTCAAGTGGTATCATTAATTTAATTTATTTTTTAATAAATTAAATCATAATTTTTAAAAATTATTTTTTTATCTAAATATGTTTATGATAAATTTTTTTATTTTTATTTAAATTTTATTTTTATAAATTATAGTTATTCTATTAAATTTTTTATAAAAAAATAAGTCAAATGGGTGCTTAGGAATTGTTGATTAAGGGGGATTAAAAGAGGACCAACATGATTTGATCACATTATATTCTTGGGATAGCTACAGTCCATCTATTGAGAAGGTACCTACTCTTTCTTACGCCTTCGGTCTCCTCCATCCTTAGCCTTTCATAGCTTTTGTGGTTCCTTCTTCTTCTTATTCTTTTTTTCTCCTCCTTATTTTATTATTTTTTTTCATTCATTAAATATCTCATCCATTCCATCGTACTTGCATACCTTTTGCACTTTTCAACATCGTACTTGATTTGAATTCAAAGTAGTCCATGCACTGTGATGCTTGTATAGAGGCCAGTGTAACATAATATTATTATATAAATGACCACCAATCAAATGCTAATTACTCTGACCTTGGTGTATATATATCATAAAGAAATTTATTATTTTTATTTAATTTTTTTAAGTTATGTCTCGTGATTATTAGTCAGAGCTTGCATGAGCCTTTTGCACTTTTCAACGTCATATTTGATTTGAGTTCAAAGTGGTCCATGCAGTGTGATGCTTATATAGAGGCCAGTGTAACATAATATTATTATATAAATGACCACCAATCAAATGATCATTACCTAGAGTTTGGTATATTTATATATATATATATATCATATAAAGGGAATTTTTTTTTCATAAATACTCTCATTTATTATTTTCACTTAATTTTTTTTTAACTCATGTCTCATGATAATAAGTCTACATAATTAAAGATAAAATTAAAAAATATATATATTAATTTATTAGATAAAAATCATTTATCTTTTATATTTTAAAACAAATTATATTTACAGCAAAAAAGTCATTCCGTTTTGTATTTTTAACAGCAAAACATACTTTACTTGATTCTTCTTCTTCTTCTTTAATAAACATTTGATATCTGATTACTAATTTGAACTCCAATTAATTAAATCCATTTTAATTTTGCTAAAATTACTCAAACTTCTCTTACTACGTACTTTTAAAATCTATATACAAATTTATTTCAATAACAAAAAAAATAAGAGTTATAAAGTTCGTATATATTTTAAAAATAGATTGAACATCTACATAATTTCAACAAGACTAAGAAAAATTATAAAATTTACCGTGTGTTATGCATGGATGTATGTATGCATGCATATGGCTGTTATTCCGTCGACGATGAGCAGAAGATCAAGCTAGCAAAAGTCAAAAGGAACGGTATTAACTAAGTACGATGGAAGGGCAAGGAACATACAGGAAAAGGAGTGGAGAACAACTGAATATAGATATCTCTCCTAAAAGTTAGATGTTTTATTACTTAATCAAATATTATTTAGAGATTCAGATCATATAAATTAAGAATCTATATTAGATATTCAGATATTATGTTTAATTATATAATAAAATATATCAAGTGTGGTTCTTGGCTGTCAATTAACAAGTCTAAACTAGGATCCTCGGTTTAATTAATTTCAATTAATTATTTTATACCCAATGATGGTTAGGTTATAAAATACGGCCCTGAGTTATAATTTATCCTACACTAAAATATAGAGATACTCAATTTTCCGAGAGCAAAGAAATATATATACTCTCTCCCTCCTTTCCTTTTTATTTATTGTTTTAAAGATTTATATATAAACTAATAAAATTATTAAATAATCTAGATTATAAAATTTAATTATACTTTATCAGAATATTTTTGAATTAAATGTTAAAAGATAACTTATACTTTATTTAGCTAGTTTTATTGAAGGATAAAACAATAAAAAGTATAATTAATACTTTATTAGTAATATAAAAAAATAAATAAATTGAGATATTTAAAATTCTTTTAAATCACAAATAAAATTGGGGGGTGTGTGTGTGTGTGTGTGTGTGTGTGTAGGTCTCGCTTTTGATTTCGGTGAGAACGATGGTACTGGGATAGACAATGATGAAGTGCAATTTTGGCCTTGCGTACCTTCCCTTAACAACCAAAAAAAAAAAAAACAGGGGGCAAGAAAAAGGATAAAATTTTGCATGTCAGACCAACAATGGAAAATATTAATTAAATTTTTGTTAATACAAAATGTTTTTATACAAAAGAATACTAAAAAAAACTGTGTATATTAATTCAATGATCAATACAGCCAAAGACAAAAGTAAAAAAGAAATTAACACAAAACAAAAGCAGCAGCTAAGAAAGAATAGTTATGGCCACCGAAGGAAGATAAAGTGAACACAATTCACTAGTTAAATTTCGTCGTGTGGAATACCTACGAGACTAGGATGACCAAATGCTGAAAGGAGTTTGTAACTAGCTGGTGAATTAACTGATTAAATTAAATACTATTTCCGGTCTTATATATAAAATATTTTATTTTGATTCTAAATATAAGACCTTTTATAATATACGAGGTAGTATTTATTATACATTTTCAGAAAAATACCCCTATTTAATGTATTCAAAGAAAAAGAGAGAGAGATTAAATAAGCGTAGTTTTAAAAAAATATTTGAATTTTTAGAGAAATTGAGGTAGTTAATTAGTTTTAATTACAATTCTTAATCTGCGTGATTCGGTTAAAAGAGTCTTATATTATGGATCAGAGGGAGTAATAACAAAACATTTGTTATTGACTATCTTTCCTGAGATTAAATTTAGCGATGTCAACATATAGTATCAATTTATTTAATTAAATTTTAATTAAATGTGCCCTAGAGAACCTATCTAATCTGAAATTAAATGTCTTTTATAGAAGAGAAATTAATTCATGTCGGCTCTTAATTAGCCTCACCCTCACCGACTTGCTCGCTAGTCATCAAGTTGGTTCTCTACTTCCTGTAACTTCACGTTGTTATCATCATTATTATCTCTTCATGTACATAATACAATTCTACTTTTGGCTATATATATATTGTTTTATTTTTGTTCTAAATTAAGTTTGAAGTATTTTAATTTTTTGTTCAAATTATCCATCATTATTGCTTTTCATAATTATTGAATACTTAAGTCTTTTATGTATTTCTTGTAAATTTAATGTATATATATTGACAATATAATTTTGTCTTTGAATTTTTTTAATTTTTACAATATTAAATACCTAATTTATTATCTAATGGCACTTGTCTCATGTAATAAAACTTTTTTAAAAATTATTAATAATAAATATTAAAAATAAAAATTTAAAAGAGAGAATCATTTTATCATCTCGCCAATACCCACTTGATTTAGCTCTTTTTAGTTTCTTTTAATCGATATTATAAAGTATATTAAGACTTTTTCTAGGACTATACTATAAGATATTATATAGTAATTTATTATTTTTATCCTCATTTATTATATTACTAGTATTATAACTTATATTTAATGAAAGAAGTAAAATTAAAAGGATTAAAATTAGAAATTTTGGCTTCTTTATGCAATAAAACTTTTTTAATGTGTTAAAGTGATCCCAACATTTTATATTATCGACCAGAGTATTTCTTAATCATGTTATTATGAAAATTTTGACGCAAGCAGCTCCGAAAATGGAGCGATGCAGCGAAAGAAAAAATCGGGGGGCAAAATCGGGTCGAGTTGACCCGTTACAAGGTCCGAAATTTTGCTCCGCCATTCAAATGAAACGCACGTTTTACTAATGGTTTTCTTGGGCCAATATGACTTGTTTTCCTTTTGTTTATTTTATTAATTCCTCTGGGCCTGTTTAATGGTTTTGGGTCAGGCTTTAAGCAATTTTTGTTTAGGGCTATTAATTATTGTGTGTCATTTATGTTGTTAAAATAAATTTTGAAATGTTTTAAATCTTACCTGAAAAATTTATGTCTTTACTTTTACAACATCTTTTTTGTAAATTTTATAGCATAATTTTGATTTTTGAAAATTAAATTTGTAAGTTATTTAATTTTGATTTCTGAAATTTGTAAGTTATGGAAAAATTGATAAATAATTGTGAGAAGACTTTATAGTTAATGTAACCACAATTTTGCTTGGTTGATTATTTAATTCTCATAATTTATTTTTTATGATTTATTTTGGAAAAATTATTTTCCTAAGTTCCATTCAATTTATGCCTTACTTTGTATAATGAATATTTTAGATAATGTTTGTGGTACATATTAGTCAAAACATAAGGGAGAATATGAATTGAACTGAATAGTCACACATAGTTAATTGCTTATTTACACTTTTGGTTTGAACATGTTCAAGCATTGTAATTTTGATTTAATTAATTTTTAGTGATTGCATCATGAATTATCTCTAAAATTGTAAATTAAGCACTTTGGATTACATAAGGTAAAATGACATTACTTATCAAATATTATTATGTAATTGGTCAAATAATTTAGTTAAGGTTTAGCCAATAGACACAAGCCCACAACACCCTTAATTATTGTAAAAATTATGCACTAGATATTTAATTATTAAAATTAAATTTAGGGCTAGTGTCAATGAGAAAATGCATCCACAATTCAATTAACTTCCTAGTGTGCATGATCATTAGTCTTAGTGGAAGTTGTTAAAGTCGCATAAATACAATATTTTGAGTTCAAATCCCAATGAAAGCAGAAAATGTCTTCGAGAGAATTTTTCTAAATTTGATTAAGTCATAACTTAATTTAAATTAGTCAAAACTTCAAATGACAACTAGACCCGTCTTTAAGATAATAAAAAATGGAGCCCACAATCCCCAAAACGGTTTTTTTGTTGATTTGAGTTGGGAACAATGTTTGTTGTTTGAATTCTGGACCTGTCTATTCTGGGCTATATTTTTGTTACTTTCTCATGGACCTAGCATCTTAGTTTGTACTATAGCGAGATTAATTTGCTTTTAATATACATGTCCTTTTGTTTTTGTACCATCGACAAATAGTATTATGGATTTAGTCCATTTTTAATTTTCCAAGGGGCTGTTTTGGGGATTTCCAAGGCCCGTATGAGATCTTTAGATTTTGTCCACCTCTTTCATTTTCTTACTTTCAGAGATGTAGGCTAGATTCTCTTGCCTCTTACTACTAGTCACGTATCATAAGCCACTTCAAATCCATTTCAACTGTTATATTCTTGTATTTCTTTTTTTCTTTTTTTGTGAAATGTATTCTTTTATTTCTAGTCCACTATGGCTATGTTTGGAAACCATCCTACAAAACTTGGGTTTGGCTTAACACATACCAGAAAAGCTAGTTGGCAGTTGCAGTAGCTTAAATGTGAGTTTAGGGTAGATTTGCTTTGTCTCAAACATGAGTTTGGAAATTGCAAATAGAACACCAAATACACACTAAGTCATTATATATAACAATAAAATAATAATGTGAGTTCTGTAAAAGATTACTATTGATTTATTATGAAATATTGAGTAATGTAATTGCCTGGCTAATAATAAAGTTGAGAAGTGTGATCAACTCAAATTAGTATGAATGGTAGAGATTCTGTGCTCAAAAAGTAGGTAGCTAGCCCTTATACCTCACAAAGGTTCCTCAAGCAAATGATGTTTGGGACAAAGTGACGCATGTGCACCTGCTTGCAACAACAAAAACGTTTCGTTTCACTCTCCTTCAAAACCATCCTTACCCATGTAAGAAAAAAACTTAACGTATTGAAGCCCAGAATCCATGATTACCCATTACATTCCTCTCTTGAGGAATGTCATACCAAGCTCAACTATAGCTGATCTTCTTGTGTTCTTGCAATAATTATATTCCAAAGTTTCTCCCAAGATGCTCATATTTTTCCTTTGGCCCCCGATGATATGCTACTTTATTTTTTTGGGTCACTTGACGATGATATATATATATATATATAATGTGACATGGTAATAAAGAAATAGGGACGTAGGGCCAAGTTCTCAAATTGAAATGGTTCTGAGGAATGGCAAGGGAAGCATGCACATGGATGATCCTACGTTGTGAGGCCAGTCCATGTTACTCTTGTGGGGTCCATATACCCTAAGAAAGTTACGAGGCATAGGTACTGACTCGGTACAATCCAACTTGCACAACCCCCTTTGTTCTTTCCATGGGTTCTTTCAATTTCAATATCGCCTTCTTTAGTTCATTGGTTAGATGAATAACCCCCTTTGTTCTTACCATGAGTTTTTTCTATTTACATGCAATCTTGATTAATGCATTTTTTTTCTATTACCATTTTAACTCAAAACTCATATAAACTATTCAAGAATGGATCATTTTGAGGTTTTTGTTAATGAAATCTATATGATATTGAATAGGAGACTCACCTCTTTCGTCTACTTGCTTATCTTTCTCCCAATTACAATGCTCAATCTCAAGAGGTTATTTTGAACCTTGAAATTTTAATACATGAAGTTATTAGATCTTGAAGAATCAAAGGAGAAAAGAATTTAAAGCTTCTAGTATAGAGGACTAATGATTTTCCTTGAGATTTTGTTATTTTCTTCCTTCTAATAAGGCTACCATAACTCCTTCTCTTCTCTCTTTTAGATAGCAAATGAATTTAGAGTTAGGAGGGACTAGGGTTTCTTTTTAAAGAGACCAAGATATTAAAATATATTACTATAACTAATTAATATAAGTCTGGAAATTATATTAAGATAAATATAAAATTATTTTTATAATAAATTACTATGTGCATGTATGGATTAGTTTTTTCATAATTGATTATGAAGATAAGTGATTATGTTAAAAGTAATTTATATTTGGATATTTTTAGCTGAGCAGTGATTTTGAAAAAATAATCATGTTTGGATTTTAGAAGTTTAAGTGATTATTAGATGAATAATGAAAAGGAAAACTGAAATAAGTGATTATAAGAGAATAAATGATTATTTTGAGCAGAAAATTTAAAGTTCTCCTATAATCACTTATTTGAGCATAATTACTTATTAAAAAGTCAGGTGTGTTTGGTAACTTTGTAAAATAAGTAATTATTTTCTCCCATAAATAATTATGGGAAGAATCCAAATATATGGGAGGAATCCAAATAGGTCCATATTACAAAACTTTTTCCCTTTCTCAAACGTCCATCAATATATTCCCTTTTATCCACATTATAAAGTATTTTATTTTAATTATGCACATATTAGAGAAATATTTTTTCACTCGAAATCAATGTAAAAAGTGTTGATATTTCCTATTTTACCCATATCAAACACCTTATGTTATTAGCACTGTAGAGTTATAAATAAAGAATAAGGAAGAGGTAAAATCAAGGGTAAAATGGGAAAAAAATTCAATATCCTATATTTTGGTTTAGAAATTTATCATACAAAATACTATATAATATGAAGAGAATAAGTGGTAACGTGGGTCCGAGCCTCATGGAAGTAAGGAAACATGTGGGATCCTCTTTTTTTAATCCCTTAGTTAAGTATTAAATTAATGATTGATGAAACATAAACAAATGTGGTACTCATAACAGAAAACAAAAGTCACGAAGAAGCAGAAAATTCCAAATCATGTTGGTCCGCTTTCAGTCTCTTTAATTAACTTCCTAACTCTCTTGCTTAATTACATATTTACCTGTCTAAACCCATCTCCCACGTGCATGTTTGGCTCACTATCATCTTTGTTTTCCCTGCGGGTCCCCACTCCCTTAAATATCATAATATAAGCCATTAGTCATTAAATATAATACTTGAGTGAGGTAAGGCCAATATAAATATTTATGTGAATTAAATTAAATGAATAAAATAGTATGATTGAAAACAGTACATATACATTTGTGAAAGTGAGAGCATTGAAAATAAATTAATCAAGTAAAAATGTTTCTTTGCCTCTCAGTCTCTCGCATTTTCTGGTTGTAATTCCATTAATTAACTGACGATAAGCAGAGAAGAAAAGTAATGGAATTCATTATGGGGAGGTGTGTCGATAAAAGCAAAGAGGAAGTACGGTGAAATAGTACAAAGAAAATACCCACTCCAAGTTATATTACAAAATATTTTATATAATAAATTTGTAATCTAAAATATAGAATATTAAATTTTTTTATTTTATCCATATTTAAATCTTTCATACTCCTTATTTTAGATAAAAAAGTGATAATAATGCATATTTAATAAGGATAAAATAAAAATATTAATATTTTTTTATAAATTTCATATGAAAAAGTAATTTTCTTAATATATGTGTATTTGAGGTAAAATATCTTATAATATGAATCGAAATGAGTATAAAGGAGTAGCTAGAAAGAATAGAATAAAGAAGGAAGCTGATAAAATACTTTATTCTCTTAATTTATGAGACTTTTTCAATTATTGCATATATGTTAAGAGTAATAATTAATAACTAAATGTTTTTTTATTTTTTTGAGATTATTCTCATTTAATATAGTTGATATATGAATTAAATTTATTAGTATTAATTAAATTTTATCTTTTGCAGGATATTTTAAATAAAAAAATTAAATATATTCCATAATCCATCTTAAGCATAAAATTCTCAAAAACATACTTGTACGGAGGGAGTATTTTATTTATGGAAAAAGACACTTTGGACATTTTAACATAAAATTTTCAAATTAAGACCTATAAAAGTTGAAATCTTTAAAAAGAACTTGGAACTTTATAGGTAATAAAAAAAAACTCTTTTACTAAAATACTTCTTTCTCTTTTCCCCTTTTCTCCTAACTTAACCATTGCCGGCACCGGCGACATCACCAGAGGACCGATCACCGGCAACATTGCCAGAAGTTTGGTCATTGGAGGTCCGGTCGCTGGAGCTCCACTCATCGGTGACAGTGCCGGAACAGTGAAATATTTTCACTTGGAAATTAAGTTATTGCCACTTGAAAATTTAGTTATCTCCACTTAAGAAATTAGTTATCATCAGTTGGAAATTTAATTATTCTCACTTGAGAAATTTGTCATTCACACTTAGAAATTTAGTTATCTCCACTTAGAAATTTAATTATCCTCACTTGAAAAATTAGTTATCACCAATTGGAAATTTAATTATTCCTACTTGAAAAATTTGTTATCTATACTTAGAAATTTAGTTATCTCCACTTGAAAATTTAGTTATCCCCACTTAGGAAATTAGTTATCACCAGTTAGAAATTTAGTTATTCTCACTTGAGAAATCAATTATCACCAGTTGACTAAATTTTCAAGTGTTGATAACTAATTTTCTAAGAGAGAATAATTAAATTTCCAAGTGTGGATAACAAATTTTCTAAGTGGAAATAACTAAATTTCTAATTGGCAATAACCAATTCCCCGAATGGGGATAACTAAATTTTCAAGTGGAGATAATTAAATTTCCAAATGTGGACAACAAATTTCTTAAGTGGGAATAATTAAATTTTCAACTGGCGATAACTAATTTCTTAAATGGAGATAACTAAATTTTCAAGTGGTAATAACTTAATTTTTAAGTGAAAATAGTTCACTGTTTTGGCACTATCACTAATGACCAAAGCTCCGCCGATCAAACCTTCGATAACTAGACCTCTAGCGATGTCACTGATGATCGAACCTCTGGTGATGTCGCCAACGCCAACAATGGTAAGGTTGGGAGGAAAGGGGGAAAAGAGAAGAGGTATTTTAATAAAGAGTTTTTTTTATTACTTATCAGAATCAAATTTTTTTTAAAAATTTCAATTTTTATAGATTTTAGTTTATTAATATTCTTATTGAAGGGTCCAAAATGTCTTTTTTTTTTTTTCCTTCAATTTATTGGATAGAAGGACAAATGCTGAGAACTTTGCAGTGATTCGCATTTATGCTCTTTTTCCAAGACTGGACCAATCATATTGATATTTAATGAACCCGCAAAAAATTAGTGCATAAAGTGAGATTACTGTATACTTCCTCCTTTACGTTGTGCATTATTATAAAAAATTCATATTTTAAAATATACTCCCTCTAATTCTATATATAAGATCATTTTAACCGAATCACGTGAATTAAGAAAGGGAATTAAAATTAATTAACTACCTCGATTTCTCTGAAAATTTTAACATTTTTTCAAAATTACCTTTATTTAATCTCTCTCTTTTTCTCTTTGAATATATTAAATAGGGATATTTTTTTGAAAATGCATAATAAATATCACCTCGTATATTGTAAAGGATCTTATATTTAGTATCAAGATAAAAGATTCTATATATAGGACCGGAGGTAGTATATGTTTTAAAATGTAGTGTATTGTGTGAATTATATTATTTTTTTTTATCTTTTCAGTATTATTCCTAATAAGTAAATTTATATATTCTACAGTTACTAATGTATTTAATGAAAATTCTTTAATGGTTTGGTCAAATTATAAATGAATGAAGGAGAATTTCCCACAAAATTTCACTCTTCACAATTGTCAATGACCTATGGGAACTCGAAAAAAAGAATGAAGGAGAGAATGACTGCAATTTATTAATATAGAAAATATTATTAAATAAGAATAATTTAGAAAATAAAAAAATACGGTTACTAATTATTATCTTAGTACGTGTGTGGTAGTTAAAAGTGCACTATAAACTAAAACGAAGGGAGTAGTTCATAATAGTACAATTCCTCAAATTTGTAGTAGTTGTTCATCAGTGTGATAACTATCTCATACTTATTAGCTGGGTAAAATTTGGACAATAGTTTAGCTTCAATTTAAATGGTACATATTTACAACTTTTTATTTTAATATTTTTACATAATAACAATATTTTTAAAAAAATGATAATTATAAAATTATTTTTATTTTATATTTTATATCTAATAAAATAAAAATATTAAAAATATAATTAAATCTAAATCATTTAAATTTGATCTAAATGATCTAGAGATATGATATTTTTATTTTAAAAATATTTAAAATATTTTTATTTTATCCATATTTAAATCTTTCATACTCCTTATTTTAGATAAAAAAGTGATAATAATGCATATTTAATAAGGATAAAATAAAAATATTGATATTTTTTTTTATAAATTTCATATGAAAAAATAATTTTCTTAATATATGTGTATTTGAGACAAAATATCTTATAATATGAATCGAAATGAGTATAAAAGAGTAGCTAGAGAGAATAGAATAAAGAAGGAAGCTAATAAAATACTCCATTCTCTTAATTTATGAGACTTTTTCAATTAGTGCATATATGTTAAGAGTAATAATTAATAACTAAATATCTTTTTTATTTTTTTAAATTATTCTCATTTAATATAGTTGACATATGAATTAAATTTATTAGTATTAATTAAATTTTATCTTTTGCAGGATATTTTAAATAAAAAAATTAAATATATTCCATAATCCAAAAAATGTGTTATATTCTTAAGCATAAAATTCTCAAAAACATACTTGTACAGAGGGAGTATTTTATTTAGGGAAAAAGACACTTTGGGACATTCCAACAAAAATATTACCAAATTAAGACCTATAAAAGTTGAAATCTTTAAAAAGAACTTAGGTCTTTATGGGTAATAAAAAAAACTCTTTTACTAAAATACCCCTTTCCCCTTCCCCTTTTTCTCCTAACTTAACCATCGCCGGCGCTGGCGATATCACCAGAGGTTCGATCACCGACAACATTGCCAGAAGTTTGGTCATTGGAGGTCCGGTCGCTGGAGCTCCGCTCGCCAGTGACAGTGCCGGAACAGTGAAATGTTTTCACCTAGAAATTAAGTTATTGCCACTTGAAAATTTAGTTATCTACACTTGGGAAATTAGTTATCACCAGTTGGAAATTTAGTTATTCCCACTTGGAAAATTTGTCATTCACACTTGGAAATTTAGTTATCTCCACTTAAAAATTTAATTATCCTCACTTGGAAAATTAGTTATCACCAGTTGGAAATTTAGTTATTCCGACTTGGAAAATTTGTTATTAACACTTAGAAATTTAGTTATCTCCACTTGAAAATTTAGTTATCCCCACTTAAGAAATTAGTTATCGCCAATTAAAAATTTAGTTATTCTCACTTGAGAAATCAATTATCACCAATTGACTAAATTTCCAAGTGTAGATCACAAATTTTCCAAGTGAGAATAATTAAATTTCTAACTGGCGATAACTAATTTCTCAAGTGGAAATAATTAAATTTTCAACTGGAGATAACTAAATTTCCAAGTGTGGATAACAAATTTCTCAAGTGGGAATAACTAAATTTCTAATTGGCAATAACCAATTTCTTAAATGAGAATAACTAAATTTCCAAAAAATTAGTGCATAAAGTGAGATTACTGTATACTTTCTCCTTTACATGTTTCAAAATGTAATGTGTTATGTGAATAACATTATTTTTTTTACCTTTTCAGTATTATCCATAATAAGTAAGTTTATATATTTTACAGTTATTAATGCATTTAATAAAAAAATTTTAATGGCTTGATCAAACCATAAATGAATGAAAGAGAATTTCCCGCAAAACTTCACTCTTCACAATTGTCAATGACCAATGTGAACTCGAAAAAAGGAATGAATGAGAGAATAACTGTAATTTATTAATGTAGAAAATATTATTAAATAAGAGTAATTTGGAAAATAATAAAAAAAAATTCGGTTACTAATCATTATCTTGGTACATGTGTAGTAGTTAAAAATGTACTATAAATTATAATAAAAGAAGTAATTCATAGTAGTCCAGTCCCTCAAATTTGCAGTAGTTGTCCATCAGTGTGATAACTATCTCATACTTATTAGCGGGGTAAAATTTGGACAATGGTTCAGTTTTAATTTAAATGGAACATATTTACAACTTTTTATTTTAATATTTTTACATAATAATAATATTTTTAAAAAATAATAATTATAAATTATTTTTATTTTATATTTTATATTTAATAAAATAAAAATATTAAAAACATAATTAAATTTAAATAATTTAAATTTGATCTAAATGATCTAGAGATATGATGACCACGTGCTCTTCACCATAAGTGCTCTCTTAGTTCCTCTGCCTGGTGCTTGTTTTTTCTTCTCTCTTTGCGCCCTCTCCCAACAAGAAGTCAAAAACACACAAAAAAAAAAAAGGCAACAAAATAATGTTTCATGCCGCTTTTTGCATTTTACTAATAAAGAAACAAAGGAAAGTATATACTCATACCACGTAAGGTCCAATCATTGGTTGCCGTCTTTTTTGCCCAATCACATTCTAGAATATTTTTTTTGTTTTAAATAAAAGTACCATATAATCTTAAATATAAAGTATTTTATGAAAATTTTCATTATCTAAAATATAAATTACTTCTTAAAATTTCTATATCATTAAATAAAGTATAATAAAAAAATTTGGGATTCACAAGGAGAAATGTCAATAATTAATTAAAGGTAAATACATGACAAAATACATTTTGTTATAAATTTAATTAGATTAACTAGTTTTAACTACTTTTATTAGTATATATGATACAGGTAATAATATGTTATATTTTTTCCGTTTCAAAATAATTGATGCTTTAGACTTATACATGTATTCTCTTTATTTTTTGTTATAAGGAAGTTTTTAGAATAATTTAGTTATGTAAAATATAAGTCATCTTTTGAGTATTAAATGTTATTTTTCATGTTTGTCCCTTATTAAGAGTTATAGTGGAGAGAATTTAAGAAATGCATAAATAAGATATGTTATAATTTAAAAAGGATAATGTTGAAAAGTTATAATAAATTTTGTAAAGTTTAAGAATTTTAATTATTTTTAACCATTTATCTTAGTATACATAAATTAGTTAAGAGTGATTCATAATAGAAAATATAATGCCTAGATTAAGAAATCTAGTAAATAACTTAATGATTAGTCAAATATGAGTGTACTTTACTATAACATTCTTATTTGAACACCTAAATTGCTAACTAATAGTGCCATTATTTGCTATCTTGAAAATTAATTATAAAGTAATAATTGTTTTAAAATAAGAAAAAAAGTTCAACGTGTTAATCATTTTCAAATGGAGAAGTATATTTGAGACTAGAGGAAGTAACTTTGAAAGATATCTACTACATTAATTACTTTTTTTTTTCATTTATATCCATGATCATGATTTGCAATTAAGAAGTGACAATCATTTAATTTCTCTTTTCTCCGGCTTCTAAACCATTTTAATTTAATTAATATGAAATTGACCAATGGGTGAGACTAATTTTAATCTTAAAATAATTTATTTTAAGTCATTTTTGGGGAAAATAATATAAATATTTAATTTTAAAATACTTAAATTTTATTTTCAAAATATAGTTAAACTAAATATATTTTTCCATGAATAAAGAGGCTTTGTAAAATGGTTTTGTTGGATTCCTCCCTAATGCTGCTTTGGCTCAAGATAGGAAAGAAATAGGTCAAGAAGTGTGTTACTCTTTGTTTTGTTCGTTGTTTTAATTGCTGCTTTCTTTGTTTCCTTTTAATCATAAACGCTACTAAAAACGGCTTCAATTCTGCTTTGTATTTTTTTTAAGCAGCTCTTGTTTAGTGTTTTCAGTAGTTCTTGTTTAGATACCCAATTCAAGATAAAACACCTTCAATCCAAGATATCTTCAAAATTACAATGGATGTGGGAAAACTTGAATAAAGACAAAATAATATAAAGCGAAGAAATGCATGTAGTTTGATCATAAAATTAAGTTTTTTTAAAAAATGATCACAAGAACCTCTAATTTAAAAGAGAGTTTCCATTTATTATAATATACTGATAATTGATAGAATAAATAAAAAATAATTTTTAAGAAGATTTTTATCTTCATTTTTTAAGAATGACTAAGTGCGTGTTTGGTTTGCATTTTTACAAATCAAATCAGGGTTTCTAACCATCATTTTTTTTCTTTTTATCCAAACATGTTTATAATAAACTTCTCTAGGCCTGTTTGGTTCTCAAATTTGTAAAATTAAGTTAAGGTAAATGAAGTTTGTAAAAATGAAATTTAGATAAAGTGAGTTTGTTGTAAATTGTTATGCTTGAGTATTCTTTTCGTAAAAGTAAGTTTGACAAAAAATCTGTTTGGATAGTTAAAAATACTTTCAGATATATAATATAGAATAAATTTGCTTCTTCTTTTCCAAAACTCATGTTTTGTTAAAGAAAAAGTAATTTTTTCCCTCATTTTTCAAAATTACAGTTTAACCCATTTTTTATTTTTCGACAAGGTAGTTTATGTTTGACCAAACATATTTTTTTAGAAAATCATAGTTAAAAACTATAATTTCTTTTTGAGGAAGATAAAACAAACAAGCACATTATCAAAACTTCATTATTTTAAAAGACTTTTTATAAAAAGGGTAATTCCATGTGCTCTCAACTTATTCTCACTATTTTTTTAATGCTTATTTCCTTTTTAATTCCTTTAATAAAACTCTCTACTCATTATAAATACAATTATGTAGTAAATAAAGAATAACTTTATGAGAGTAAATTGCATATATTAAGAACCAAATGACAAAAGAGCTCTATTTCACCGACGCGTGCAAAAAGGAATGTACGAATGCAGTACAGAAGTTGAATAATAGACCGCAAACAAAGGTCATTTCAAGTCCTTGATCCAATGGATCTGTAAAACCCAAACTGTCACAACAGTGCGAGCAAAGAGGACTTTATATCAAGAGTCAGACAGTTCTGAACCCGAATTGGTAGGGACAAAAAAATGGCATCTAAACAAATAAACATGGAACAAACGTTCGTACACCTAAAAAGAACAGCGAAGAGGGAACTCTAAAATAAGTTGAAGGATATCCTTCGACGAAACACCGCGCATTGGCCGACACGATCAAAATCCCGATCATCCTACTTCTTCCAAAGTTGAAATTTATAGATCAGAAGTTAGTAATTTTTTTGTTTAAAATTATTTTTATAATGATGCCACATCAGACGAAATTTATTTGCGTTGGATCATTATGATTGGGCAGAGAGTGAATTAGGTGCAGCAAGGAACGGAATTCCCTCGATATAAAAACCATCCCTTCCCTCTCCATAAATACCATTTCCATTAATTCAAGGACCCTTCGTTGTACTACACTAGATACAGAGCAACGAAGCAACGTCGGCGACTATCTTCCGGGTAATTAAACCCCTCCCATTTATAATATTCTTTTTTGCATATCTATTCATCCACGCTGCTATTCTTCACTTCTTGCGTCCATATTTCATATGCATTGATGTGTGGGAGTGGGTACGGCGGTCGGAGCTCCGTTGGTGTGAGGGGTGGGCGGAGGCTTGTTTAGAACTATATGTGAATGCGTAGCGTGGGTCGGAGTATCCACGGAGCCATCCTTCTTATAGTTCATCTCGATCGCTAATGGTGACATCGGCGATATTGCCGGCGATGTAGAACTCCGGCGAGATCGCTGGTGATGCTGTCGCTGCCAAACATCTTTTCTGGTTATATTCTATCTTCCGAAGACATGCATTTTACCATTTGTGATCAGTTTCTGTAGTCCAGGATATATATATATATGTGTGTGTGTGTGTGGGTGGTTTATTCTCAAACAGAGATAGAGAGAATGGTGGGGAGCGGGTGGTGTTGGTGGCGGGAGAGTTGGCCGGATCCTGCACTCTTTGGCCAATTTATTATTTTTTTGAGAACTATGTGTATGGGTAGCATGGAGATCCTGATCTTGTCGTAGAAGTTGAAATCTCCTAAGTTTAATTAATGCCATGGAGAAAGAAAAGGCAATGTGATGTGATGTGAATATATAAACACGAAGCAACTGAACCTGAAGATGACTGTCCCTGAGAGGGTACTCTGAAGTCACCAATTCCTTCATAGACAGAGCTCTGTTGCTCACGTCCTCGTTTCTGGCCAACCCAGGAGGCTGTAGAAGCAGAGGCAGAACTCAAAACAGAGCCCGAAGCAGAAAATGAAAAACAAGCAGAAGAAGAAGACAACAGATAATGCGACAAAGCAGAAGAAGAAGGATGAGAAGAAGGCTGGCCAAAAGCTGACGTCACAGGGATCCATTCGGCGCCTCTTTGGCCAGATCCTGACACCACGTGCGTCAGCGCCGAAACCATCGCGTCAACCCTCCTGCTCTGTTACTGCTATATCCAGAAAACACAGCCGCCGCCGCAGCTTGGTTCAACGCTTCTTCCTCTTCAGCGGCGCCGTCATGGGCCGTGAACCTCGCGAACTCGCCTGACCCCGTTGGTGCGCCACTGTGAGCAAGCACATTAAAATTGGCCATCCTTGTCGTAGTAGATCTTGATCTTGTAGTTCTGGTTATCAGCGCTAATTGCAACATCGTCGAACTCCAGCGATAATGCCGGCGACGTCGGACTCCGGCGAGCACCAGCAATGCAATTCTGTGAACTCAAGCAGCAATTTGTGGCCTACTTGAAGGCCAATCACTTGGATACAGAGCAGTGTTCGGGAGGAGGGTTTTATTTTTTATTTTTTTCCCAATTAGATGGGACCGGACAAAAATACTTAACGCCGGCGTTGAACTCATGCCATTCACCATTTTTTTCTGGTAATATCTTTCCAAGACATGCGTTTTATATCTGTGTAAGTTTCTCTGTATTGCAGGATGGGCTGTATATTCTCAACGAACAATGCTTCTGCTTCTTCCAATGGCTCTACCTCAAGGGCCAACAGGAGAGCTCTTTCGTCGAGCATCGGATATGGCTCTAACTCAGATGCCTCGAACCCAAGGCCAAGGGTCGCCCCGAACATCATCGGAGGAAGCATCGGCTATGCGACTCACCGCCCAACAAGAACAGGAAATGGCTCTTAATTATCCGGACCAGTGGCATCTGTATCCCCTAGTCCTAACCCCAATCTCTCCATTTCCATTGTCATAATTCATATTTAGTGTCATCTCTCCACTTTATCGATCATTTATCTATCTGTGTTACTTGACAATCTCTGAGAATAATTCTCTTTAGTTTATGTTCACGTGTACGCTGCTAACCAGAAAGATATTTCAATATCAAATAAACTTCTTCTCTTCGGATTGGTAAGCAAGCATGTAAGGGACTGTTAATTAACGGATCCCGTTTCTGTCCACTGCGAGCTTCATTTACTGCACCTCCTTTGTGGCAATACGTTTTATGTATGTAAAGACAGCTAATCGAGGACGTGAACAAGAGCTGTGACTTGTGAGATTTGGGTTGAAGATTTGGTTTAAAAAAAGTAGTTATTAACTTTAATTCTTATCTTTAATTTATATAATTTGATTAAAAAATTTTATATTAAAAACAAGAGTGAGTAATTAAAATGTTAGAAACAAAGTTCAGCTTCCCACCTCATCATGTGTTTTTATTATCCATTGGTTAAACGCATAACTTTTGCAGACTTGCAGCTTTTATTGACTTTTTCGGTCTCACTATTTAATAAAAAGAAATTACAAAACCACATGCATTGTGTACGTTGCATCTCTCAAATTCTCCCTCTCTGCTATGTCATTGTATTTCTCCTCACCATTCCATTTCCTCATTTACTCATTCTTCAACTCTTCAAACCATATTTATTCAAGTTCAACCCATTTCCATCGGCTTTCATAGAGGAGATAGCTGGGCTATAGATTTGCAGATTGCAAGCATAACTATATATTCGGCATCCTTGTAAGTTTGTCCCTTTCCATTTTCTTTACTCATTTAGCTTGGATTCTTTTTTTGTTCCCCAACATTTAACTAGAGGATTAAAGATTCCCTTCATATTGTGTATTGTTGTGCTGAGGAAAAAATTATTCTCTCATTCTCATCAAAAGGTCAAACCACAAACAACTTTCCACTGAAAATCCAAATATTCGTTGCATGCGGATGCGTGTGTGTGTCTGTGTGTATTAGCTTTCTTGTTCGTACGTTGAGCGAATTCGCACCACTTATATAACTATTATCAACTTAATTTATTACTCCTATTAGTTAATTACACCACTTAATCTTTTACAGTAAATCAATGTGATGATGGGAAAAATGTAAGAGAATGTGTGGTGAGATGGTGTGAAAATACCATATTTCACCTTTTTTCAAACAATTTTCATAGTATTGTCGTTGTTGTTGTATAATAAATATTATTGAAGTCATTTGATTTTTTAATTATATATTTTCAAAATTTATCCAAGTCTTTTGACGGCAAAAAATGCATTACATGATGCTTTTCAATTTTATTAAAATTACTCGAACTTCTCTTATACTTTTAAAATCTATACAAATTTATTTAAATAACAAAAAAAAAGAGTTTTGTTGAAAATATACAAACTATTTAAAATTTCTGTCTATATTAAAATAGATTGAATATTTATATAATTTCAACAAAACTCAAATATTATATAATTTGCTGTGTTATGTATGTATGTATGTATTGTAGAAGCAGATTTATATAAGTATAAATAAATCTCCTACAAACTCGCAGCGGAATAAATAATTATCATAAATACCTCTCGCCATAGCTATAGAAAATCTGATTGAGTAATCCTACTCAAATTAGGAATGAATCAAAGATCTGCAAACACAGAAATTAGTTAGAAGAAATTAGATGAGATGAGGATCTTCTAACTAGTGTTTGGGCTCAGTGATGGTAGCTGGGAATCAGCCGTCACTAGTCAGGAAACCACTATATGAGCGTAGAATGAATGAATGAATGATATCTCTGACGCTCTACTCAGCCTCTTATTAAATAGCCTAGCCATCATAGGTTATTTAATAGTTATCATATCTTTTATTTGAATTTCAAATTCAAATAAAGATAACACAAAATCAACTGAGTTATCCCTTATCTCCTAAAATCACTCAACTGACATTATCTTTATTAAAGATAAGGACCACACTTAGATAAAATATATTTAATTAAGTAAATAAGATAAATATAATTTATATAAATTCAAATATATATTATTATTAATTAAATATATCTAACATTCTCCCACTTGGTCCGATCATAATATGTCAGTTGATATATCAAGAGATATTTAAGCAATACTACATGAATCATAGCAGTAGGTCCTCTAATTGTGAGTATTACCTTCTATGTATCACAAGTAGTATTCTTACTTTATGGGATATCAACTTTATGAATAAACCAGAATGTTTATTCGGTTCTTAAATCAATGTTTATTTATCTCAACAAGAATGTATACCATATAAACATGAGATAATAAACCAGAAATTGAAATTTCATTACTTTACATACCTCGATTAGACCAGTGAAAGCCTAATACCCATATGAGGTACATGATCCTTAAACACCTTTGGATGCATCCCTTTAGTAAACGGATCAGCTAACATTTCTTTCGTCCGAATGTGCTCAACGATTATTTGGCCTTCTTTAATTTTGTCTTTCAAGGCTAAGTACTTGATGTCGATGAACTTGCTTCGACTTCCACTTTTATTATTCTTAGCCATGAACACAGCAGCTGTATTATCACAGAGCACTTTAATTGGCCTAGAGATTGAGTCCACAATCTTAAGCCTAGCAATGAAATTTCTAATCCATATTCCCTGTGAGCTTGCCTCAAAACATGATATAAACTCAGCTTCCATAGTAGAGGTGGCTATTAGTGTTTGTTTAGTACTTTTCCAGGATATAGCTCCCTCTGCTAACAGAAAGATATAGCCGGATGTTAATTTCCTTGTGTCAATGCATCCTGCTAAATCTGAGTCTGAATACCCAACAACTTCTAAATTGTCGGATCTCTTGTATGTAAGCATGTATTGTTTAGTACCCTTTAGGTACCTCAAAACCTTCTTTGCAGCTTTCCAATGATCCATTCCTGGATTACTCTGGTATCTTCCTAACATACCCACAGCAAAAGCTATATCAGGTCTTGTGCAAACCTGTGCATACATCAAGCTTCCAACCGCTGAGGCATAAGGAATATTCTCCATCTCCTTCTTTTCAAAATCATTATTGGGACACTGTAACTGGCTAAATTTGTCCCCTTTCACAATAGGTGCTGGAGTAGATGAACAATCCTTCATCTTGAATCGTTCAAGAATTTTATTGATATAAGTTTCCTGAGATAATCCCAAGATGCCTTGAGATTTATTTCTATATATCCTAATGCCAATGACATAGGATGCCTCACTCATATCCTTCATTTCAAAATTCTTGGACAGAAATTGTTTCACCTCATACAACAACCCCAAATCTTTAGTGGCAAGCAGTATGTCATCCACATATAAGATCAAGAATATGATCTTACTCCCACTGACCTTGTGATATATACATTGATCCATTATGTTCTCAACAAAACCAAAAGATGTGATTACCTCATGGAATTTTAAATACCACTGTCGTGAAGCCTGTTTGAGACCATATATTGACTTCTTCAACCTGCAAACTTTATGTTCATTTCCTTCAGAAATGAATCCCTCAGGCTGTTTCATATAGACTTCTTCCTCAAGATCCCCATTGAGGAATGCAGTCTCAACATCCATCTGATGTAACTCTAAATCAAAGTGAGCTACCAATGCCATGAGGATACGGAAAGAATCTTTCTTGGACACAGGTGAGAAAGTCTCCCTGTAATCAATTCCCTCCTTTTGAGTGAATCCCTTGGCAACCAACCTTGCCTTGTAGCGCTCTATGCTACCTTGTGAGTCCCTTTTGGTCTTAAAGACCCATTTACAGTCAATGGCCTTAGACTCACTAGGTAACTCTACAAGTTCCCAAACTTTATTGTTTGTCATGGATTGCATTTCATCAGTCATAGCATCATACCATAATTTAGAGTTTGCATCCTGCATAGCCTGAGTAAATGTGAGTGGATCATCTTCAACACTTATATCATAGTCAGATTCAGTAAGGTACACCACATAGTCACTAGGAAGTGCTGACTTTCTTTCTCTAGTTGATCTCCTCACCTCCACTTGTTGAGTGGGTTGAGGTTGTTCTTCAGGAATATTCTCTATCACTTCTTGTGGTTGTTCTTCATGAGTGATAGGTTCATTATTTTGTTCCTGATTTCCAACATTATCAACTTGAGTTCCAGGAATTGCATCAATTTCCATATTCACTCCAACAGGATGAGTGTTATATATTAATGATGTTCCTTCATGATTGGTGGTTTCTTGAATGTGATATTCTTCAGTGACTAAGTCACGTACTTGATCACTCCCACTGATGACATCATTCTCAAGAAACTTAGCATTCCTAGATTCCACAAATCTCATTGAATATGAAGGACAATAAAATCTATAGCCCTTGGACCTTTCCGCATAGCCTATGAAATAGGTACTAATGGTCCTTGGATCCAGTTTTCTTTCTTGAGGATTATACACTCTTACTTCCGCAGGACAGCCCCATACACGTATATGATTCAAACTAGGTTTCCAACCTTTCCAGATTTCAAAAGGAGTTTTGGGAACCACCTTTGATGGAACCCTGTTTAAAATATATACTGCTGTCTTAAGTGCATCTCTCCATAATGAAACTGGAAGCTTAGAGTTACTTATCATACTCCTCACCATGTCCAATAGCGTCCTGTTCCTTCTTTCAGCTACACCATTCATATCAGGTGAGCTAGGCATGGTGTATTGAGCTATTATACCATGCTCTTGAAGAAACTCAGCAAATGGACCAGGTGCTTGTCCATCATTAGTGTACCTTCCATAATATTCACCTCCTCTATCAGATCTAACAATTTTAATTTGCTTACCGGTTTGTCTCTCTACTTCCACCTTATATTCCTTAAAAGCATTTAATGCCTCACTTTTATTATAAAGCAAGTAGATATATATATATACCGTGAATAATTATCTATAAAGGAGATAAAATATTTTTGACCATGAGAAGATAAATCAGGGCAACAAATATCTGTGTGAATAATCTCTAAAATTTCAGAACATCTCTTAGCCCCTTTATGTGACTTGTTGGTATGCTTACCCTTAATGCAGTCCACACATGGATCAATTTCTTTATGATCTAAAGATGGGAGGATCCTATCTTTAGTTAACCTTTTGATCCTCTCTATGGAGATATGTCCTAATCTCCTATGCCACAAGCTAAGAGAATTCTCATTCATGACACTTCGCTTAATACCATGCGTAACAACATGAGATTGAGGTAAATCAGTATGTAATTTGAATAAACCATTACATAAAGAAATATCAGCAAAAGGTAAAGAGTCTTTATTCAATCTCATCAAACTTGAAGAAAGAAACAATTCAAATCCCAAAGGAACTAATTTGTAAATTGAAACTAAATTCTTAGAAAAATCTAAAATATAAAAGCAATTTTCTAAATCTAAAATTGATTTATTTGATAAAATGATCCTGCATGTTCCAACTGCTTCCACATGGGCCTTCATCCCATTGCCCCAGTAGACATTTTCCTCATTGGGATGTGGGCGCCTGCTGTTGAGAAACCCCTGTATGGTATTAGCAATGTGAATTGTAGTTCCACAATCAATCCACCAAGTATCATAATTAATACTAACTAAATGAGATTCATAAGCCACACAAGAAATATAAATTCCATTACCTATACCCTTCTTGGCGAGCCATGCCTTCCTCTTGGGATATTCATTCCGCATATGTCCTTTCTTCTTACAGAAGAAGCAAGTGGCCTTATCTTTATTCTCAGCAGAAGTCGGAGGAATAGACTTATTCCTTTTGTCTTTCTTGTTCTTCCTCCTAGAGTTGGAGCTTTTTGCCAAATGCACTTCCTTAGGTATATCTCTTCCACTCCTCATTAGTCTAGCCTCTTCTTGAACACACATGGCCAACAATTCATCTACTGACCATTGTTCTTTATGTGTGTTGTAAGAGACATAGAAAGCTTCATACTGATGAGGAAGGGAACTCAGAATGAGCTGCACAAGGAATTGCTCAGGAGGCTCCATTTTAAAATGCCTCAGCTGTGATGCCAAGTCTCTCATTTTCATAATGTGTTCTCGGACACCACCCACACCTGCAAGTTTCATATCAACAAGTTCTCTCATAATAGCCCCTCCTAGTTGTTTATCTGCAGGGGTATACTGCTTGTCAATAGCCTCTAAGTATTCTTTGGCTGTTCGGCAATCTGGAATAGAACCTCGAATGCTTCTCTTAATACGCGCCTTAATCAACATTAAGGCAAGACGGTTGGATCGATCCCAATGATCATATGCGGTTTGCGCATCCTTATCGCCTTCTTTGGGCATTGGAGGTTCTTTAATCCTCAAGGCATAATCTAGTTCCGTATAGCCAAGATGAAGGAGAATATCTTCCTTCCACTCAGCATAATTTGTGCCATCAAGAGTGATCTTATCGCCAACTTCAGATAGTATGTGAGATGAAGGAGCTGCAAGAAAATAATTATTAAACACACTTACAGTAATAATTTTTTGAGACAATCAATCACCACCTTAACAATTATGTATGTTTACCAATGTAACACATACTTACATAAATATCGTATCACTAATATCTACCTGTGGGCAAAGACATTAGCATAGCATATATTTATGTCTAATAAATGATGAAACTAGAATGCATTCATGCTTCCTAATACCTGTGGGCTACTTAGAAAACACAAGGCCATATCTATTTCATCCTAACAAAATATGCAATTATAATTATCTACCTGTAAGCAAAGATGAATTAGAATCACACATTTTATTAGAATTTGATATTCTATATCCATATGTGATTTATATTATGCATGCAACTTTACAAGGATGCTGTGGCTATTCCTTAAAACAAAAAGCATGCTAATCACAAATATCACAAAATTATGTGCAATTAAAATTATGTATATGCACAACATTATGAGAATTTAAATAACTAATTTAATCAACTAAACAATTATGTGATTAAATAATTAAATAAATTCTCCCACCCTTTTTATTTATTTAAAAAATAAAAAATTGCATAAATAATGCAAGCTGAAATTATTTTCAGAAAAATAAAATGAGAATTGCCCAAAACACAGGCCCAGAAAATAAGCCCAATATTGTGCAGAAAAATAAAACAGACCCAAAAACTATTGCCCAAAACGTAGGCCCAGAAAACAAGCCCAATAATGTGCAGAAAAATAAAACAGAAAAGTAAAACAGATTCAAAACTAGTATGGCCCAGAAAACAGAAGTAAAAAAAAAATTTGAAATAAGATAAAACAAAACTGGAAACAGGCCCAAGCATGAATTTCCAGAAAAAAAAAACTATTTCAGCCCAAAAACGCAATCCAAGTCTGTTACATATATATGCATATATATATATATATATATATTTAAATAACCAAAATACTGGCCAGAAACGGAAGCCCAATAACGAAAATAGAAATTAATCATTCCTCTTAGCTAAGATCATGAACAATTTCGCATATGAACCCTGAACTTATACAAAACATGAAAACTCAAATTATAACCAGGCAGAGGCAAAATAAACCATTGGCTCTGATGCCATATGAAGAAACAGATTTATATAAGTATAAATAAATCTCCTACAAACTCGTAGCGGAATAAATAATTATCATAAATACCTCTCGCCATAGCTATAGAAAATCTGATTGAGTAATCCTACTCAAATTAGGAATGAATCAAAGATCTGCAAACACAGAAATTAGTTAGAAGAAATTAGATGAGATGAGGATCTTCTAACTAGTGTTTGGGCTCAGTGATGGTAGTTGGGAATCAGCCGTCACTAGTCAGGAAACCTCTATATGAGCGTAGAATGAATGAATGAATGATATCTTTGACGCTCTACTCAGCCTCCTATTAAATAGCCTAGCCATCATAGGTTATTTAATGGTTATCATATCTTTTATTTAAATTTCAAATTCAAATAAAGATAACACAAAATTAACTGAGTTATCCCTTATCTCCTAAAATCACTCAACTGACATTATCTTTATTAAAGATAAGGACCACACTTAGATAAAATATATTTAATTAAGTAAATAAGATAAATATAATTTATATAAATTCAAATATATATTATTACTAATTAAATATATCTAACATGTATGTCATTCCATCGACGATGAGCAGAAAATCTAGCAAAAGCGAAAAGCAATGGAATTAATTATGGGAGCTGTACATGTGTTGTTATTGGATCGATATCAGACAAGGAAAAAGTACCATGGAAGGAAAAGGAGCAGAAAGGAGGGATAAAGAAGAGGAGAAAAATTGAATATAAATAATATCTCCTAAATGAGAGATGTCTTACTGGTTGATTAAATATTATTTAATTTTAATTATATAAATTAAGAATATATATATATATTAGATATTCTATTGTGTTTAATTATTTAATAAAATATCTAGTGTGGTCTTTTGGCCGCCAAAGTACTTATTGATTAGACAAGAAATTGAAAAATACCAAAGAATTGAAATTCAGAAGAATTCAAGTAAGATAATTAATCGTCAACATGCAGTTGTTTCATGGGAGCCCTGATGGCTGTGGTAGAAGATAATTAAATAATAAGAAACATTTGTTATTGACCATCTTTTCTGAGATTAAATTTAGTGATGTTATAATCAAATAGTATCAACTGTATTTAACTAAATTTTAATTTAATGTTCCCCAAAGAACCCACCGAATCTGAAAGTGACTTTTGTATATAGAAGAGAAATTCAAGACGGCTCTTTTAGCCTCACCTTCACCGAATTGCTTGCTAATCGTCGAGTTGGTTCTTTGATTCCTTTAACTTCATGGTGTTATCATCATTATTATCTCTTCATCTACATATTACTTTTGGTCATCTATATATATATATTAGATTTTTTTCAAAATTAAGTTTGAAGTATTTTCATTTTTTGTTCAAACTATCCATCATTATTATTTTTCATAATTATTGAATACTTGAGTCTTTTACGTATTTCTTGTAAATTTAATATATTGACAATATAACTTTCTTAAATTTTTCAAATTTCCAAAATATTGTACCTAATTTGTTATCTAATGGCATTTCTCTCATGTAATAACAATGTTTTAAAAATTATTAATAATAAATATTAAAAAATAAAAATTTAAAATTACACATTATTTTATGGATACATTTTTCATTATTTAATAAAAATAATTCCCTTACCCGCCAAAGCAATTCTGAGAGCTCCCTCTCATGCCATCGTAGTTCTTGAAGGCTTTGCCAATATCCCAGGGTTGATATTTTGGAACGTGAACCAGTTCAGCGTTCACCTTGCCAATACCCACTTGAATTAACCGTTTTCAGTTTCTTTCAAAGCAATATATCTCTTAATCAAGTTATTTTGAGAATTTCGACGCAACTAACACTGAAAATGGAGCTACGCATCAAAAGAGAACATCGGGTCAATAATCGGGTGGCGTTGACCCGTTACAAGGTCAATGATGACCCATGCGACGTCGTTTAGGAGCCTGCCCAAACATTTTGCCCTTCCTTTTCGATTTTCCAACAACCTCAGCATTTGCATTTTTGCTTCGCTGTTCAATGAGACGCACGTTTTGCTAAATGGTTTCTTGTGCCAATATGAGTGGTTAAATTTTGGGTGTTTTATTAATTCCTCTGGGCCTGTTTAATGGTTTTGGGCCAGGCTTTGGTTCACTTTTACTTGCGGCCAGTTGGCAAGTCCAGAGCCAACTCTTGCTTCTTTTGGAAACCTAAGCATTCTTGATTTGCCATTTTCAATATTGTAGGCCATTATATATGGCATGAAATAAGGGCTGTCCTTGCTAAGAAAAGGAGAGCAATCTGATATAAAGTGGAGGGCTTTTCTATGATAAACTTGCATGTGATATATATTATTTTTATTTATTTTTATTTTTATCACTTGATCTTTTTATTAATGAATTTTGGCTAATTGAGATAATTTGGACTATATTTTATTTTATTAACCAATTTTAAATTAATGGGGCTTATTTAATTAATTCTTTAGTTTTTATGTTTAAAATTTTTATTTAATTTTTTTGCACACTGGATATTTACTATTATTTTATTTTTTACAAATTATTTAAGTTTAATTAAGTATCATTTGTGTTATTTTTCGTTAAATTAGAATTAATTAGATTTATTTGAGCTTAATTGAATATCATTTATGTATATATATAGATAGAAAAATAGACCTATTGCAGATATCTTTCCTATCTAAAGAAAGGGTATCAACTCATGTGGTCATTTATATAGGTAGTGGTGTGTTATTGACGAGGTAGCTACACTCTTTCTTATTAAGGGTAAGATCCTTTAGTCAAAATTTAATGGAGAATATGAATTGAATTGAATAGTCACATATAGGCAATTGCTTATTTATACATTTGGTTTGAATATGTTCAAGCATTGTAATTTCGATTGAGATGTCCTGTGATTGGTATAATTTTGATTTAATTAAATTTTAGTGATAACAGCGTGAATCATTTCTAAAATTGTACATTAATCATTTTGGATTACATTAAGTAAAATGACATTAATTATCAAATATTATTATGAAACGTGGCCAACATAATTTAGTTAAGGGTCAGCACAACGGCTTTAATTATTCTAAAAATCACGCGTTAGATATCTAATTATTAAAATTAAATTTAGTACTAGAGTCATATGAGAAAATACATCCACAATACGATTAACTCCCATGTGTGGATCCTTCATTTCATTCCATTCCATTCTTTTTCTGTTTTTGGGAATTTTTTTTCTAATTGATCTTGTTGTTCTGAGCATCCTGACTTTAAGATCATGAAAAACAGAGCCCCACAATCCCCTAAATAATTTTTGTTGTTTTGTGTTTGAAAAAATGTTCACTGTTTAAATTATGGGCCTTTTGGGCTATATTTTGTTAATTTTATTGTCTTAGTTTGGATTATGGGGCTATGTTTGGAAACTTGTCAACAAAACGTGGGATTGGCTAAACACAGAATGGAAAAGCAAGTTGGTGGCTACGTAGCTTAAATGTGAGTTTAGGGGTAGATTTGCTTTGTCTCAAATGTGGGTTTGGATATTGAGAATAGAAAACCAAATACACAGTAGGTAATTATATATAACAATAAAATAATAATGAGAGTTTTGTAGAAGATTTATTATTCATTTATTGTAAAAGATTGAGCAATGTAAGTAACTAATTTGAGAAGTGTGACCAATTTAAGTTGGTATAAATTGTATAGGTTATTATCCCTTAAGCAAGTAGGGGTTTGATTTTCAACATTTTTATATGTAGAAAATCTAGTTGAAAAGAGTGATAGTAGGGCGAAACTAACTAGGTTTTATGCAAATTAATCAAATCAAAGAGAAGTGGAGAACATAATATTTAAGGAGAAAAATAACTAGGTTTTATGCAAATTAATCAAATCAAAGTTGAATATACGTTTTTCATTCATTTTTTTTAATTTCAATGAAAAATGGAGGTAAAAATAACGGAGGTGGTCTAAGACAAACCAAAATCAATATTAGTGGAGCAAATTCATTTTCTTTATATAACTTACACACATGAAAATGAAGGCTTGGAGCCGCACAGCATCTGTGTTTAAGTGCATCTTACTTGATTAACAGGAGTGATGGGGTGAGGGGGAGATTCTATTTAACTTAATCTAAGTGGTGGGACGATTTAACAAGAAAATTAAGAAGCAATAACATTCTGTTGGAACCACATTTACATTCCAAGCAAAATAAAGGACGTGAAAATGATGAAATAATGGTTTAAAGGCTTGGTGTGAATAATATTCCTCCCATACAAGTTGAACATTAATAGTCCCAATTCAAACAATTTTATTCAAGTTTCAATACTTTAATTGTAATCTAACTAATGAATGTACTAATACTAATATATACTAATTCAAGGGTTTTGGATGCTATCGAAGGAAGCATATATAGCCTTACATATTAGATTATGTTTGATAGAAAGAAGCATTTTTTTAAGGTCACGCTTGATTTCTTTGTGGTGCCCCTTCCTCAATTGCTGGAGTGTAATATATTAAAGAGAGATAAATTTATTATATACAATAAAAAATACATAAAAATATATAAATATTTTAACATTTACACTGCACTTTAAATAATTGAGAGAGTTGTGTATTATGAGGAATCCAAATCCCTAGAAAATGTAGCAAAAGCAAAAAGGAATATTGGAATTAATTATAGAAGGTGAAAAAGATAAAACCAGAAAGGAATGAAAGAACATGAAATAAAAGAGAACAAGAGAATAAATTATGTAGCTAAGGAAGGAAACTAAGTAGGTTTTATGCGTAACTATACTACTTGTTAATATTGTTGAATTCTTGATTATAGAATAACAGTTTTGAAGGCTTTGGCTTTGGAATAATTTCTTCTGTGATAATCTTGAATTCTTATTATCCCTTTTATCTTTCATTTGTTGAAAAACAAGATTAACAAAGCTTAGTGAAAATAGGGTACTGGTCCCTTTTTTTTCCTTTTGTATAGGTGCCTGATCAACCTGTCTTACTGTGCTTGCAAAAAGTTTCTATCCAATGCTACCTTTACAGTTGGGATTGTGTGAATGAATATTAAATTGTTAAATGAATACTTTATGAATTGTGGTCATTGTGTGTATTCTATAATCCACTTTTAAATGCTAAATGAAATATTATTCATCGATTCACAATAGAATTTTAACCTATCCTCTGTTATTAACCATATTATTGGAATACCGTACCTATACAAATTCAAGAGGTTTCTCAGTTTATGCTTTAAAACTCACAGATGGAGGTTAGAAATTTTCTGCACTTGCTACTACTAATAACATACCTATACAAATTTGTATAGGTATGGAATACCATACCTATACAAATTTGCCTAGTTATGTTAATATGAAAGTTGTTTGTTGTCCTCTTTGATTGCCAGTTACCTCAGCAACTTGGCAATGGTTTATATTTTAAATTGGCTTTTCTTCTTTTTGGACCAAAATCAAGATCACTTCAAGTTTGAATATTCCTGATTGGATATGCTTAATGAGTTTGGTTGTGTGGTCACGTGTGTATGTTTGGGTTTGGGTTGGATTAGTGAGACTCAAACCTAGATCTAATCCATTTCATCCCCAGTTTATGTCTTTATTCTCCTTTTTACATTCAAGTATGCTTTTCAGTTTATGTATGATTTGTATTGGTCCATCATTCACTTTTGGTTTTCTGTTATACTTCCATTAAAAGAGGTCAAATTTGCGAATGGATCAGCTAAAGTTATGATAAGATCAACCATTAGTCACTCTCTCTCTTTTACTTTCTAATGTCTCTTAATTGATTTCCACATGGATCCAGTTTGTTCTTTAATTGTTAGGCCAAACAGCCAAGCTGAGGTAGCATCAGTTGTGTCAAAGCGGTTGTCTAGCACTATTTCAAGGCAAGCATTTTCTTATTCAAAGAGCTCTATGCTGATTTGTAATTATGATCTATCACTTTGTTAGGTTTGGCTAATTTGGTTTTTGCAGCAAGTTAATAGTTACAGAGCCTCTCCACCCCCACTCGTTTTGTGTTTAAAATAAAAAAAAAAAAAGATGAAGAAAACTTTTTTAATCAGAGAATAGCTTTTTCAACACTCTTAAGTTGTAGCCATATATTGATCCTCCTATTATATGTTGCAAATGTTTTTCCTTTGGTTTGGTTGGTTGCTAGGCCTATTGCTACACTAATTAATTGTCAAAATCTGATGCTTTTGTGCATTTAGATTTGAGAAAAGATGAACTGCGTAGGTTTTAATTAGTGGATTTTGATGACCATTACCTTGAAAAGACATAGGAGCTTCAATCTGATGCCATTTATTAGCGTTCGTCTGAACTCAATAGTTACACTGGATTTTGATTACATCTGCTTAACATTTCTTTTTTCTTTTTTTTTTTGGTTGGGTAGATTGTTTTGAGGAGATAATCAAGATGCTGATTAGAGTAAAAGAAGTTGACTTCAAGTATGGCTCAACAAATGTAGTTGCCAAACTAATTGAGGTTTTAGAAATATTTATTTTTGCTTGTTTAATCACTTTGTAGTGTCAAGATATTAAGTATTGATTTGTAAGTTCATATTGATTATAATAATGAAATTGCTTTTGAATTGCAATGTTCAGAAACTTTGTGTAATTATAATAATAATAATTACTATAAATAATTACATTTTTTAAAAATAATTAAGACCATCTTCTATGGTGGTTTTTCCAAAAGCCAGTTGTAGAAGTCCCACCCTTTTTTTAAAAAAATAAAATAATAATAATAATAGTAACAATAGTAGAAAGTGATTCTTTTTATAGTTATTTTTGAAATAACAGCCATAAAAAATATTTTTTATGGCTATTTTTTAACAGACATAAAATATTATATTTTTTATATCTATAATTTCTCTATCACTTAAAAAATAATTATAAAAAATTCAAAATACCAGCCATATATATATATATATATCTATATATATCGATGTCAGAAAGTCAACAAATTAATGTTTCAGGTCCCTTTTTGCAACTTCAAGAAACAAAAGAAGATTACAGTCATCTCCATCAATCATCATTGCCTACGGAGTAATTACAGTCTTTAAAAAAAAACACAAATAAAGAGGTTATGACGAAGCCATACAATAAAGAGAAAAGGTCGCAACGTAATGGTTACATTCAATCAAGAATAGATTTAGAGCTAGTAGAAGCTTTCCTGAAATCAATATAGTTTATATGCAAACTATGGTTTTTTCTACATATTAAGATCTTTCTTCTTTTTGGTTGCATAATTGCATTCTACTTGTGGCCCATGAGGCGTGAGTGACCAAGCATTTAGAGTCACTTCAATATCATATCATTATTCTTTGGTATCTCATTATATAATCAACAATTTACTCAACTTTCTCACTATTTCCTCTCTTCTTTAAACATGGACTTTTTTTTAAGAGAAAAAAAAAAGCTAGCATTGTGTAATAGCATGACTTGTTATACATATTATGTTTAATATTGCTTATTACCATTGATCATTAACTCATATATATATATATTCGTATTGAAATTATACAAAGAAAAACCTTGGTGTAAATTACTCATTATTGGCACATAGTTTTACTTGCACATCTAAGAATAATGAAAGAGATGAGAAGTGCTCTCTCCAGTTTTTTTCAAGAAATAATCCAGCTAATGCCTTGAACTCATATCATGTATTCACCTTTCTAACTAAATCATGTGGATTAATAATAGGAGTTAAAGTTGATTAACTATCTTGACTTTTCTGAAAATTAAAATATTTTTTTAAAACTACTTTTATTTAATTTATTTCTCTCTTTTTTTGTGATGAATTAAATATGGATATTATTTTTTGAAAATATATAATAAATACTATCTCGTATTCTAGAAAAAATCATATATTTAGGATCAAGAAAAATATATTCTATATTTAGGATTGGAGGGAGTAACTAATGATTTACTACTATTTTTTCTCTCATGTGTAAATTAATTAAGGGGTAATATAGAAAAAAATTAAATGAACAAGATAATCTACATTTGGACCTCATATTTTGGATTAAGGAAGGTCCTTTCAAAGTCCCAAGGTTGGTGAATGTGATATGTGTCGTACTTTATTAAAACCCTTGTAATGCTTCCAAGTCTACATTTATAAGATTGTGTGTTCCAAAGTGCACATTAATTTATTTGTTGCCAAAATAGCTTTAAAAAAAAGAGAGAAATGATATTTTCACACCACCTCAGCATGCATTCTGTTACATTTTTTTCTCATCATCACTATTGAAATATTATAAAATATTGGGTGATGTAAGTGACTAATTATAGAAGATTCTGTTGGAATATACACAAGCAGGCGGTGTGTGTGTCCATATATATAACCTTTCAGTCCTGTACTCTAACAGTGAAAGTGAAGGTGAGTGCACATTTGGTGGTTATCACAATGATGATAACCATGTATTAATCTTAAATTTAAATTATTTAAATTAAAATTAGACGATTCAGATATAATTTAATTTTATTAATATGTTTTTATTTTATTAAATATATAATGTAAAATAAAAATAATTTTATAATTATAACCTTTTTTTTAAGTTATCATTTAAAAAAATTAAAATAAAAAATTTTAAATCTGAACTATCTAAATTAAAATTAAAATGATACAATTCAGATTTTGTATGGACTGTACCTTCACTGGATCATGTTCTTAGACTTTGGCCCAAAAATAATATGAGTACATACCAGTGGCTGTATATATTTGTGACTTTATAGCATCGGAAATTTCAACGAGTTTGTCATTTTCTTGACATCATGTAGCCCCCTAACTCATTTTTTTTAACATCTCGCATGATTTTTGTTTTTCTACATGCATCAAATGTTCGTAATTATTAATATTTAATTTGATTTGTATGTGTAAGACGTGTCATAAAAAATTAAATGTCAACCTTTAAAAATACATTATTATTATTATTATTATTATTATAGGCTCAATGTAAGCCAATGTTTCTTGTGAATTAAGTCTCTTTATTCTCATGTTATCTTAGTCTTACAATTTATGATAAAGAATAATGCCAACTAGTCACAAAACCGCGTGGTTACAAACATCAAAAGAAAAGAAAGATATAATACTGACATTGACAAACCCAAATTTAGCAAAAGATATGTTTACAAATATTATAAATTATTGTTACATTTAAATACTGAATATCATCATATTTTAAAGATCAATATATAATTTTCTAAGCAGCAGCAGCAATAACAACAACAACAATAATAATAATAATTTTTTTTAAAAAAAGTTGTAATAAGTTTTCTTTAATCTTATAATAATGTTTACATATTACAACTTTAAATATTTAGGAATAATTATATGTTAAGATTTTCTTTACATGAATTTTGTACAATTGGGGTTTTTATATGCCATTTTTTAATCAGAGAGAGGTAGCAATGAGCTGCATTGTGATGATAATTAAAGGGAGCAAGACATACTCCCTCCGTTCCAAAACTTTTGTTGTTTAAGATTTTGACATATATATATATATATATTATGAAATTATTAATTATTATATATATATTAATAAAAATACCCTTGTTTAATCATTCTATATTGTAGCAAAGAGAGAGTTAAAAAAATAATAGTAGTAAATGAAGGTATAATTAAAAAATGAAGTCCTAAATCTAAAACAACAAAAGATTTAGAACAAAATAAAAAGTCTAAAACAACAAAAGTTTTAGAATAGAAGGAGTATATGGTTAACATGTTTGATATGTTTAGAGTTTTCATGTGTCATAAAAATGAGAGGTCGGTTAAAATCTAACACCTTACACTTGTTTAAAGTTTTGCTAGTCATTAATTTAATTCTAAGTAAATTATAATGAAAGCATAATTAATAATGAACTAATATGGAAAAATCACATATAAGTACCTTTGGGAGCAAAAATTTACAAAAACATGTGATGAACTTGCATAATTACAATGAGATACCAAAGTACTAAATTGTAAATATTCTTATCACACGTAAAGACCGTTTCGCCCTTCTCTCTTTTCCTCCTCCCCCTTTCCTCTCTTATCCCTCCTGATTCTCCCTTTTTCTCCTCCTTCCTCTCGTTTTATAGACAACAAATTCGGCTAGATCCAACAAGAAGCCAGCCAAATCCTTCCTCTTCTCCTTCCCACCTCTATTATCTCCTTCCTCTGCGGCCCTACTGAGATGAAGGCTCAGATCTGTTACCCATCGTTTTTTCCTCCAACTCGCAACCCATGGCTCAAATTTGTTGGTCTTCATTGTCAATGTTGTTGCCTTCATCTTTTCCTTCTTCATCTTCCTCTTTCTTCGTCTTTGCCTTCTTCCTCTTACACCTTCATCTTCTTCTTTCTCTATCTCCGTCTTCTTCCTCCCCCACACCTTCATCTTCTAGGTTGTTTTTTTTTCTTCTTAATTTTGCTTTGCTGGTTTAAATTATTGTTGATCTAGTGGTTTAAAACTCTCACAAAATGAAAATGTATGTAGATAAGTTGTCAATCTAGGTGGATCAATTGTAAATTTATGTAGATTAGTCATGAAAGTGTTTGAATTTATTTTTTATCTTCACTTGAAAATGTATATCTGTCATTTTTATATTAGTTGCAAATATAGGTAGAACAATTACAAATTTAAGTGTATCAGTTGCAAATGTGTGTAGATTATTTTTCCTTCAATTGAAAATATATGTGTATCAATTGCAAATCTAAATAGCAAATTTAAGTGTATTTGTTACAAATGTGTGTGGGATTATTTTTTTTTTCTTCAGTTGAAAATGTACATGTATGAGTTGTAGATCTAAATAGAGCGGTTTGCAAGTTTACATGTATTGATTGCAAAAATGTGTAGATATTTTTTTATTAGCTATTTGCAATTGATTCTTGTATATTTGTAATTGAGTATCATATATTTGCAACCCCGTTGCAAAGTGTATGTTGGTCAACCATGAAGGAAATGGAGGAAGGGTAAAATTGCCTTTTTACGTGATAATAATATTTACAATTTAATACATTGGTATCTCATTGTAATTCACAAGTTTGAAATATGTTTTTGTAACTTTTTTGCTCTCAGAGGGGCTTAGCTATAATTTTTCCAATTAATATTGTATTGTTGGTGAGAAGGAAACCTTATGTGATGCGGTGCAGCAAATTAAATATTATTTTCTTGACCTAAATCTATATAGTGTTACATCTATAGATAGACTCACTTAAAGAGATTGTTAGAATGAGTTATTAAAAAATATAACAATGAGAAGTCAACATCTAAGAGTAATGAAAATGATGAGAAGTATATAAGTTTGTGATAATTTTAACAAAAATTTTAAACTATTTTGATATAATGGATAAGTTCATAGTATCAATGATTCATACATCTAATGCCATATAATTTTTTTTTGTGAATATTAAGGGTATCCCTCAACTAAAAACAAAAAATAAATCCTTTCGAGATGTAGAGATTACCGATATAAGCTTTATGTCTCCCAACAAGATTTTTTTCACATATATGGCTAGGAATCAAATCCTGAACATTATGATTAAGAGACCCAATTATTTGTCAATAGTGTAAAATCTTGTTGGTGTGTATATATATATATATATATATTTTGGCGAATAAGGGAAGGGCAAAACCCTCTCACAAACTCAAAGGATCAGAAAACCCCAACACATCTTGCAGCACAAGAGCCTGCCCATATAAATTTTGAATTAGGCATTAAGTTCAAATATTTTATCTCAAAATCCAATAGAAGGTTCCCGGCAAAAGAAGGCTTAATAAATCTCAAGAGGCCTTTCTTGGTTCTGGCCCTACAAAACCTAATGGATTCTCAGTTACTATTGGGCACTCTTTTGTATGGCCCAATTGTCATGAGTACTAATTTCTTTTTCCGAGCCCAATATTCCTCAAGGCCCATATTCTCCATATAATCCTTCTGTGGCCATGTCTATTCAAGTTATACCACTTTGATTTTCATCAATAGTAAAAGCCAGAAGCTTGGGTTAGGGGAACAAAACTATTTGAAGAAATTTACCAAAAAAAAAAACTATTTGAAGAAAATGGCTAAATTTTTTTTAAAAAGTATTAATTTGAAAAAATAATAATTGAAAATTAACTTGTTCCTTATAAATAATTACAAGTTATAAATATTAATTATAATTTAATTTTATTAACAAATAATATGTTTATTTTTGTTGAAGATTTTTATTCATAAGATTTTAATGAAGATTGTTGCTTATATAATGATAATTTTCCCTGTAAAATTATTTTAATTTTTAATTCAAAATCTAGAGAATTTTCAATTATTATAAATATTTTAGAGAATAAAAAAATAAATAAAAAGAATATTTTTCAATAATTTTAAGAATATCACAAAAAAAAACATATAAATTAAATCAAGTGGATATATAGACAAAAATATAAAAATAACATCTGTAAGGTTTAGTATAATATAAGTTTTGATGATGACAAATATAGAGTAATAAGGAACAAATGCATTATATATATCTGACATATATAATGTTCCTTAAAGAAGTAAAATACATATTAGCATGTATTTAATTATGATTATAATACATATATCATGCTATGTGTAAATATATCCACTGTACTTTTACAATGAATAATATAAGTTGGATATATAAACTGGACTAATTACTTGGTTTGTAAGTGTAATATATTAAATATAGGTTGGTCCAAGTAAGAAGAGTGAGCATTCACTCAAGAAAGAAGAAAAGAAAGGATGCTCTAAAAATGGAAGATCAGAAGGGAGCATGCCAAGAAGGAAATGTTCAAGTGAAAGTGGAACTCAACATTTGAAGACCTAGTCACTAGGTATATTTTATTTTCACTTGGGTCTTACTTGGGTCTTGAGGTGGGATTAATCTTTGAAAATCACTTAATCTTGTTACCATATGCTTTAAATGAGTTAGATTAAGTAAATATGATGTTAGCATAAGTTAGATTTGAAAAACTCTGATGCCAGACGAATTTTGAGAAGTTAAACTTCATATACTTTGTGAAAATATGAACTTTGCTGACTGAAACTTGAAGTTCCAGAGATCTTACCTCTGACAGACGAATTTCAGGTGTTGAAATTCGAATTTCAAGTCAAGCACAGTTAGTGAAATCTGGTTTTCAAAAATTCAGAGTTTGACCTTTGATCAGTATTTTTAATATATCTCTCAAAATACATATGGCTTTGATGTAAAACTTATTTCATATGAAACTAGACTTAATAAGCTTTTCAAAGAAGGTTATTTCACTCAAAATAAAGATCATATGAAAAAGCTATGGTTATTTAAAGTTGAGTAGTGAGATATGAATTTTCAGTTTTGACCTCTTATCACTATTTCGATCATATCTCACAAAACACATTTGTTTTTGAAATAAAACTTATTTCATTTGAAAGTAGACATTCATAGCTTTCAAAACATAGGTCATTTTCTTAATTTGGAGTTAAAATGAGAGAGTTATAGCTTCTGCAAAATTTTCTACAGTGCAAAATTCGAAGTTACGTAGGTTCCGTTGCGACAGACGAATTTCGGGCCTCCGAAATTCGAATTTCGAAGAGAACCTTCGTGCAGAATTGAGCTTGCCACTGACAGACGAATTTTAACTTGCAAAATTCGAAATTCAGGTCCAACAGACGAATTTCCACTTTGAAAATTCGAATTTCGCGATTGCAGAAACATGGAAATACTTCTGAAACAACCAACAAACAACTTTGCACTTTCAAAATTCGAATTCCACAATTCCAGAAACAAGAAAACACTTCTGGAACAATGTTAAAGTTCATCTGAGATCAAGAATAATTTAAGTTTCAAAACTGCTCTCTGACAGACGAACTTCACCCTTTCAAAATTCGAATTTCGAAGAAAGTAATCTACTGTGCCTCTTCGAACGTTCAGTGGACAGACGAATTTTGGGCTTCCAAAATTCAAATTTCGAGGGCACTGTAGCAAATTGAAAACACTGTTCACACTTAACAGAAAAACTTTCTTCTTGAAAATTCGTATGTCACAACGTGGAAATATTTTCTAAGTTTCAAAATTCGAATTTCACTTTATGAACAGACGAACTTCGCTATTTCAACGTTAAAAGCTTTAACCTTCGGTTCCTTCGAAATTCGTCTGTTAACATCCAAAATTCGAATTTCAGTATGTCAGCAACATTAAATAAAGTTGGTAACGGCTAGTTTTGCAGAGTAAACCATTGGGTAACATCTCTAACGGCTAGATCTTGTATCTAACGTCTAATTACACTACAAAACTATAAATATAACTTCATTTGAACTCATGGGTAATAATATTAAGAGAGTTTATGCGAAAATGCTGCTACAACTTGTAAAATCCTTTTATCTCAGCATTGTTTGAAAAACCCACCTCAATAGAGTGAACTTTCAATGTATTATCTACTCTTCAAGAGAGTTTTCATTCTGTAAACATTTCTTTCTACATATTCTGGGTAGAATCTTAGTGTAGGGAAATACTAAGGGATTTACACATCTTGTAAGGGTGTGAGGAGAGTGGCTTCACAAGTGCCTACTGAAACTTGTGGGAATGTAATGAGGCTTCACAGGTGCCCGGATCAAACCTGTGAGATATAGTGGAGAATCTCAAGTAGTGGCTTGGGGACTGGATGTAGGCCAAGTGGTTGGGCTGAACCAGTATAACTCATTGTGTATTGATCTTTATCTTCTCTACTCAGCTGCTGCACACAACCACCTCTGTTTATCCCTGTTTTGCTGCACTCTTAGTGAAATTGGGTTGTGATCCAAAAGAGCGAAAATCTTGCATCACCCAATTCACCCCCCCTCTTGGGTGACCAGTCTACCTAACAACATCTTCTTTTTTTTCCCCAAAATAAAACAAATATAGGTTTATTAGCTAAGCAAATAAGTATAAGGTAGAAAACTAAAAATAATCAAATGGTCATTGGAATGACACCTAAATATGTGGAATAGCACCAAACCAATGGACACAAAATATTTTTTATTAATATAATTTAACTAAAAACAAAAATAACTTCTTCAAACAAAAAAAAAATTGTACTGTAAAGCATGGATTACTTTTTTAATTACCAAAGACAAATATCATTTTCCAATTCTCTCTTATCTTCTCTCTAAGGTTGTTCAAAGGCTTAATTTGGTTCGGTTTTGGATAAAAACCAATCCGAACCAAATCAATCGGTTTGACATCTTTTGGAATCTTTTCGATTTTAATTTTTATCGGTCTGATTCGGTTCTAACTTCAGTTTGGTTTGATTTGAATCATGCTAAATTGATTTTTTAAAAAAAAATTCATCATTTTCTTCAAAAATTAAATTAAATAAGTTCCATATAGATACTTTACGAACACAAATTATGTCTAAATATTTTATTAAATTATGAATATTTTATGTAAAACTTTTGTTATTTTTTACATTTTTATTTATTTTTTGATAGATTCATATAATTAATCATAACAATACACTTATTTTTCTTTTATGCTGAACAATACTCTTATCTGTATTATTTCTCCCAAAGTAATAAATGTCTTTACTTAGGAGACTTGTATTAATGAAAAACATAAAAAAATACATTAAATAAATATAGTATTCAAATTTTAAAATAATAAATAGTATAATAGGTTTAGTTTGGTTTGGTTCAGGTTTTAAAAGCCTGAAACCGAACCAAATCAAATCAAATCGATTCCGAAACAACAAAAATCGAAGTAAACCTTATTTTAGTTCGATTTTGATTGGTTTGTGTCAATTTAATCAGTTTAGATCAGCTTTGAACACCCTTATTCCCTACACAATACCTATAAGCATTATTTCTTATTTTAGTAGTTAGAAATATAAGTTAGTTTTACCTACATTTAAAACAATAAAACATTGAAATGTGTTTATAAAAAAGCATATGAAAGTTTAAGTTTAATGGATTCAAATTTAAATTTATTAGGCTTAAGTGAAAATATCAAAGCTAAAAAAAATTGAGACAAAAATTATTTAAAGGACTTTGAGACCAAAAATACTTAAACAAATCAACCACTGCGAAACATTGTCAATCATCGCTGACTGCTACCAATTGTTGCCACCCGCTACTGTCAAGTTTCCTCATTCTTGAAAAATATAAGAGGTTTATTTGATTTTTATTTTTGCAAAGAAATATATAAATGGATTAAACATTATTTTTTTGGACCCAAGTCTATATAGTGTTAGATTGTTAGATCGTCTATAGATGGATTCACTTCATGAGAGATTCTTAAAATAAGTGTAAGTAAAATTGTTGGAAAAACAAAAGGAGAAAAAAAGTACTTTCAAACAAGATTAAAATTTAAACTTGAAGATTTGGGTCCATCCTCAAGTGATGAAATCTGATTTTGACAAACAAAAAAAAAGGTGAAAAATCAGATATCAAGAAAAGCTCAGTAAGAATCCCCACATTTTTCTTCTTCCTAACTTTGTATGGCCCAATTAGTCATGGGTCCTTTAGGCCCATATCATCCTTCCTCAAGTAATCGGTATCATTCCCTGTGTGGGTCCCCGGGTATCCGAGTATCTCGGTATCTCCGCCCCCCCCCTCCCGCCCCTTTTCCCTTCTGATCTCCCCAATAATTGATTAATAATCGTGGCCATAAGAGGCAAAACAGATTATGACGAAGAGATTATACTCAATTACTCACATTACAAGGGTTTTTAATTTTTTGATTAATTACAAATCGGTCCCATCAATCATTTATATCACACTGGGCCTCGTGAGTTGCAATGTGATTTCAAAATTTTGTAAATTTTATTACTTCTAAAATGATTTCTTTTTCTTCCTCAATCTCCTTACAACCAATTAAATCTTCACCTTTTTTTAATTCATGTATCTTTCTTCAGAAGCTTCTACTTCTCTTTATTAGGACCCACCACCATTGTATAACCCATACCCATCACCCAGAACCCAGATCCATTGCCGCAGACCGCCACCATCACAAAACCATTGAAAACCAACATGGCAATAGTACCCAGACGTGGCATCTAATTTGCATTTTCCCTTTTCTTTCCCGCAGCCCCATGTTATTGCCTTTGTCTCTTCCCTTCGTCATCGCTCTCTCTTCCTCTCACGAGGTCTTTAGATAAATAATTTTTTGGATAAAAAATAAAAATAAATAATTACAAAAAATAAACTTGTAAACAAAACTTAATTTTTTTTATCATAAAAAATAAGTTAAATAAATATGTACGTATTAAAAAATACTTTGAATAAATAATTTTTTTATAAGCATATATATATATCCAAGGGTTTTTTTGGTATGCTCTTTCAAAAAATGTACTCATATGCGTACCTAAAACAAAATTTTGTAGTAGTGTCAACATTTGAAAATGATTAGTTAGTGAATGATATTAGTGATAGGGGAAATTTCGATTATATTTTAAACTTAAAGGATTAAAAAAAAATTTTGGCCTTATTATTCTAGAAAGGCCGTTGGGTTTTGTTTTATCCTGATTATCATTTATTTAACTGACATAAAATTATATGAATTCCACACATTTGTACCAGTATAATGCGCATCATTGCCTTAACCCTCGTGTAATTAATTAATATGATTTCTAAGAATTCCCATTAACGCGGTAGTCAGGCAGGTAGATGGTCCCGCTTCAGGCACATGCAAGTTGCAAACAAATTGAGCCTCCTTTTGTATTTGTTTAATTAAATTCTGGGTCCATTAAAAGACAATTTAGCAATTGGCACTAGTGCAGATTTGCCTGACTTAAGTTTTCAATCAATAATGTTCTGGCCAAATAAGAAGTTTGCAATAATTCCAAGCAATAGCTTTCCTATATGAGCATGTGCTGGTATGCAGATGGTATATATATAACCACATAATATTAAAAAGGAATTTTATAAAAAATGACATTAAATCCCTTCACTGTTACTTAGCATTAATTCCAATTGGCTACTGAATCATTTTCTACCATTGCTCTCCATTTGAATAAATAAATATGTTCACTCCTTTCAGATAATATTCAAACATATATTTGTACTCCAATTGGCTATATGGTTTTGAATATAATGATACATTATTTTCACAATTCCATATTATAAGACATTTTGTAAAATAAATTATTTATTCAAAATATATAGTATTTGATATTTTTTTTCTATTTTAGCTATATCTTTAATTTTTTCATATTTCTTATTTATATCTCTTGATGTTATGCAGTGCTTAAGAGTATGTTTAGGGTTTATCAATTAAATTTGTGTCTCTTGACGTTTATGTAGTACAATACAGTTGAAGCTTTCGTTTGCAACGTGGGATTTTACTGACAGCATGCAGAATCAGACAAGATTTTTTCCAGAGCATAATAGCTCCATACCCTGATATGGAGCTTAAACCAACCAACGAAGAGAAAGAAAGAAAGAAAACTCCAAGACAAATATTAGTTTTTGAAATCGATCTTTCCGCAGAGAAAACTACAACTCCCCGAGGCCGGAAAAGAGCAAAAAAGGACACCTCTTGGGTCTCTTGACGTTTATGCAGTGCTGAACAGTACGTTTACGGTTTATCTATTAAATTTGTGTCTCTTGACGTTTATGTAGTACAATACAGTTGATGCTTACGTTTGCAACTTGGGATTTTACTGACAGCATGCAGAATCAGACAAGATTTTTTCCAGAGCATAATAGCTCCGTAAAAAAGTAGCCCTTAGAGACGACCCGGCAATGATTCCTCTTTATAATTTCTCAGTATATTTTTCTCACACATTAAAATATAGTTTCATGTCATTTTAAAATGTGACATCAGTACAAAGTCTAACACCATGTTTACGAACACACACAGGAGGATAACAGGTTAAGAACCCAATCTATAACACAAGAGGATAGCAGGCTAAGAACCCAATCTATAAGACGATCATCCTCCGATTACAATGCTTAGGCAGTCAAACAACTGCTTCATTTATGGAAACTAGAGATGTAATCCTGCGCAATGAGAGGGAAATGTCCCAATTAAGAATTCACAACAAAGCAATGCAAACTTGGTTCCGAATGAGCAAAATATTGGCAGCAATTTCATCAGTTAGCTCAGAAACCAAATGAAAAAACTTGTATATTGCAATGCTGAGATGGAGCTTAACTTGAGGTGGCTAAAACACAACCACAAGGTGATCTACGAGGTGTATTTACCAATTATTACCCCCAAGCAATGCGCGGGAAGTATTTATTGAGAAAAAAGTGTGGAAATTAAGATTGTAAAATATAATTTTGTTATATTGATCTAACTACTTCACCAATGGATCACAATTAATAGATTCCTACATGTAAGACTAAATGTCTTACGAGTCTATACCACTATTTTCATCAAGTGATCCAACCAAACATATTTCTTGATGAGAGATGCCTTTGAGGAGAAGAAAATCATTCAAAAGGTCAATATTTCTCTTCCTCATTCAAAGCTCAAAATTTCAAGAACAGAAGTTCAAAAACCCTAATATCTTTTCCTAAACCATATAAAGATTCATCACACTTTTGACAAATTAACATGCATTTGAACAAACAACATTATAATGAGTAAAACTTGTTGCTTGAAACTAATGAGAATACGCGTAGAGTTACGTTGATTTCAAAAGCAATCAAACTTGGTTGCAATAATAAGTACCAAAGCAAAATTCCCGAGTTGAGTATTAAAACACAATATGCTAATACTTCATGCACTAAAGTGATATTTGCAAAGTAAATGAAGCTTACTCATTGCTATTACATAAATTTCTCTTTCGGAGATATAGTGGTCATCGTATATCATAATGAATTGCTAAAGTGACCCAAGAAAAAAGGATTAATAAGATCTACAATAAAGGTGCGCACTAGTTGGAAAAGGGGTAAAGTCAAAATGAGTTATGATGGCAAATACCAAATATGAATCCATATAAGAAAGCAATGGCTACAATGACTGCTTGCCAAATGAAAGAAAATAAATCAAAGATCGTCAGGTTTAAAATTTACTTTTGAGCTTTTTGGCCTATTCTGTAGAATAGCAGTAATTCATTTGATGGGAGTTTAAACGGTACAAGGTTCCACATGGGAACATTTGGTTGTTCATATGTAATTACTGGTGGATATCATCGGCCATTCTACCCAACAAATTTGCATTTACAAATTTAACGATCCATTCAAAAACTTATGATAAGCAGACCCCTTCTCTAAAAGGTCCAAAGGCACACAAAGTAGAAATTTGACTACCTTAGAAATCAAGATGACTTCAGTCTCGACAAACAAAAAAACAATGAATTTACTTGTAAAATGAAAATGACTTCATGGCTAACCATACAGATAAAACCTCTTTATAAAACTGGCAAAGCAGACAGATATTTTTAACAATGTAACTTGGTAAAGGGTAAAGAGGGAGGGAAATGGGAAGAGGGGGGGGGGTGTGTTGGGGGGACTATGCCAGTCATTCTAACAGCAGAATATGACAAAAACTTGAGAATTAGGTTACAAGTTAGACACCAAATTAGTAGGTTTTCATGAGAATAATCAATTTCTATGAATTTAGAAATAGAAAGAGCTTCATAATCATGATACTTTGTAAATCTGCAATATATTTTGACATCAGTTGCCTCCTCTGATGCGCGCCCAAAATAGGCATCCAAAAATGATCCCTTTCAACCTGCCAAATCAAATGATATAATTCAATTCATTTCCCAACAAAATTCCATAACTTGGGAGAGAAAAATGTTATACACTATTTTATTTCTCTATTCTACACTATTCCATGCCCAAACATGTATTGATATGCTACAATGAAATCCACCATCTTAAAGACATCAAGTCAGATAATACAGAGCTGTAAATTCATTTTTTAAAAATGTTTATAAATAACAATTGTGAAATCCTCCAAACCAAATTAGAAGGGATTACTAAAATGTTAGATTAATCAATGTACATAATTGCAAGCTGCAAGTTAAGTCTCAGCGAACTCACGCTCATAGTTTGTTCTTGATGGCCAAATAATCAGTCCCTTTCCAGTCATTTTCCCTTCGTCCCAATCACCATCATACATTGTTCCATCAAACCACGTGTATCTTCCCTTGCCATGGGGCAATACTCCCTTGATTCTGACCAATGTAGACATCCCCATTTGACAAGTGCTTCTCATCAAGCCTACAATATAGACAAAACAGTATAAAATTAATAAATTAAGACAGGTGACATAAAACAAAGACAACGAAAGATGGATGGAGTAGTACTTGCCTTGAATATAACCTTCCACTGTCCTCAATAGCCATTAGGCTTTCCTGATCTAGCTGATTATGATGTATCCAAGCACCATTTACTCTTAAAGGACAGAAAGAATACTCATTAATCTGATAGGGAAACCTATCTTCCCTTTTACCAGCTCCATGACATTATTTTTCCCAGTGGTGGGACTCTAAAACATAACAAAATAATCATAATTAGTGTCTCAAAACACAGCAGAAGGGAAAGAACATATAGTAAAACCTATAGTAGGTTTCTTTTCATTGAAGAATGCTTTCTGAAACTTCCACAGATTGCAACAAAAATTACTACAGACAAGTACAGCTTGTGAATTGAATATCACATGCAGTTGAATTTTGGGGAAACCAATGGACAAGAAGGGAAGGTTATGATGCATTATATGCTGAAAACTAGAAAGTGATTTACTAGCTGTGGGGAATAACTGATAAAATAACATGTACAGAGAGCCAGTATTTATAAGGAACAAAAGTGAGAGGGCAAGGGTACATAAATTGATTCTTCACTATTTAATAGCTTTCTCAATATAATGCCTTCCCTCTTTCTTATTTCTGAAGCCAATTTTTTTTTTTGTTTATCACTTCATCTCAATACAAGTGCTTAGGATGAGATTCTACATGTTTGTGAAGTGGTATATATCAGCTATCAAATCCTAAAGATGAACATAAAAAAAAAAACACACACACACACACACACACATTCTAATGAAGCTTAAAATCACCAGATTATTAATTTCAAGATTAAACGCCTATTACCTTCAATAAAAACATTTTCCCCTCGATTTGGTTCACATCATGCAACAACAGATGCAAAACGCCATGTAATTTTTTTTTGTTATTTCACATTAGAATAAACGAATTGGAGCTAGATAAGCATTAATTGTCTATCCATGGCATTTATTTGAACTCTTTCAACCAAAAACACCAATAGACAACGTGCAAAACAGTCTTTTCAAATATGTTACTCTCTACATTGTATCTTTATTGTTTAAGGTTGTTTCACTCACATAAAGAAATTATTGATTATGTTAAACTTTACTAAGGATTAGAATAAAGTAATCTCATTTAATGACCTACATTCTGAGAGGAGGATAAAGTTAAAAAAAATATTAGTAATGGATTGAAAGTCTCAAACATTAATAGATTTGAAATAAATTAAAAATTACAAAGTGTATGGGAGAACAAATAAAAATAATAAGGGAAAATAACACTTGAGGACCAAAATTTTTAATTAATCCCATTTTAGGACCAAAAAATTCAAAAATACTAGAAAAAGACCATGGTCTCAAATTGATCAAAATTCTAAATAGGAAATGACCTAAATGCCCTTATTAAATCGTTTTACACTCAACATCTGTTTTTTACTACTCTTTTTCAGAAATTTAACACTGAACTTCCCCGATTTTACACTAGACACAGTGAAGAATTCAACTCTCAGAATTTTACACTCATCTTCTGCGTTTTACTACTCATATTCCACGATTTGACACTGAAAATCCTCGATTTTACACTGGATAAGTCTTAATTTTATATTCAACTTCCATTTTTTACTACTCAACATTTACTTTTTAGTACTCTTTTTCATAAATTTGACACTAAACTTCCTCAATTTTATACTCATATTCTTAAATATGTTCAATGTAAAATTGGGTATGTTCAGTGTCAAATTTATGAAAAAGAGTAGTAAAAAGTAGATGTTGAGTGTAAAACATTTTAACAAGGGTATTTCGGTAATTTCATATTTACATTTTTAATTAATTTAAGACCAGGTCCTTTTCTAGTATTTTTAAATTTTTTGATCCTAAAATGAGATTAATTGAAAGTTTTGGTCCTCAAGTGTCATTTCCCCAAATAATAATCAGTAAACCCATATCTATTATTGTTTAATGTTGTGGCACACTGATTAATTAAAAGGCTATAATTAATGAAAATAATACTATACAATGACAAAAACACCCTTATTTTAAAGAGCCATGGAATTCAATTTCCAATAGAGTAAACTAGGAAAAAAAAGTAAGTAATAGCTAAGGGAGAATAAAAGTGGGATCAATAAATAGGAAATAGTTGGAAAGTAAAAATTAATTATGTATTAGATTTATAAAACAACATATAAAACTAAAAATAATAATAGATATGGAACAGATAGAATAGTAATGATAAGGTTAACTAAAAGAATAAATAAAATTTAGATATTTCTACACTCCACAGTTGCCCTCAATTCAATGGGGATCCACATTGGGTGCTCATCAGTGTGATAAGCACTTAATGCTCATCACCACACAGCCACATCTGGATCGTCCAATTTTAATCTGGATAATTCATATTTACAGTTTATTATTTTAATTTTTTTACATAATAATATTTTTTAAAAAAATGATAATTATAAAATTATATTTATTTTATATTTTTTATTTAATAAAATAAAAATATATTAAAAATATAATAATTAAATATAATTAAATTAGAACCGTCCAGATTTAATCTGGATGGTTCTGAGCCATGATGAGCACCTGTGCTCATCCGAAAGTGCTCTCATTCAATGGGTGGTCAAAGCAAAGGGAAAAGTAAGGTGGGTTCATTGACTGAAGCACAAGTTAGGTCAGGCATTACTAAGGATCCAGTGAAAAAATGGCAAAGTCCTAACAATTTAAAATTGGGCCAGAAGAATTGGCCCAAAAATTTGGGCCAAAAGAACAAAAGAAACATATTTTGGAGGAGACACATAAGGTCCATCACTGTAGGCATTAGAGTTTTGCAAAGAAACAAGGAATCTGCCAAATCGATGAAGCAACTTGCGAGATATTATGACCCAGAAAAGCTTATTAAATGAATCAGCAAGACCAGTTCAATGTATTAATGGGGTGAAGAAGGATTTATTTATTTATGACTCTGATCAGTTGGAATTTTCGTATCAAGGTTAAGGAACTGGTTGGAGAGTAAAAAATTCAAATTTTGATTTGACTTCATTTAAAAAAAGTCATGCTATGCTTACAATACTTCAATGCCAAACCAGTTCAAGAAAATTAAAAGTAAAAATGATGTATATGTGTAAGATAACTCTTATCAGAGTCCACAAACTATAAACTTACTCCATATTTGTGGCTGTCAGCTTAGACTATATTATGCATATTTGTGTACATTATTCATTCTAGTTTATAAGGTTTTTTTAACTGTCGCATACAGACTAAAGGTGATAATAAATAACTGAAATGTTTTTTCATCATTTTCTAAATTACCTTCATTTAATATAATTGACCCATATATTAAACTCCTCAAAATTAATTAAATTTCATTTATAAGGATATTTTGGGTAAAAATAAATAAATACACTATATAATTCGTAAAATATCTTATATTGTAAAATATAAATTTCTCCAAAAGTATTTTATACAGTGAAATGACAAAACGGAGGGAGTAGTAAACATACTTATTCAACTACAACAGTCATAATTATACTTACAACAGTCATAATTGTTGCTGCAATTGAAGTAGAGATCCTCATTTCATGATTCACACGACTTCAAAACGACGAGAGCACACTTGAAGATGCCAATGATAGAGACTTTGGACTTCTAGTAACCTTCTGTAGTTTCTTCCTAACATTTGATATTTGTGACTGGGCTTAATTTGTGGGGCACAATAGTCATGTGTACTACTTTATTTTTCCCATCCTGAAATTCTTAAGGGCCACATACTCCATTTTGTCCTTCCACTCACCTTTTTTTTTTTGTGAAATTTCACTGACATATTTAATACTCCATTTAGTCCTAAATATAAGTTAAGAGAAAATATTTTATGATTTAAAATATAATTCATGTCTGGATCATTAAATTTTTTTTCCATATATACCTCTCATTAATCATGTTGAAGGAAAAAGAAGATTGAAAAATTACAGTATTTAATTAGGGGCAAATCTGAAAAATAAATTAAATTTAAGATAAATTTAAAGATTTTAAAACATAATGGAATTGAACAAAATAAAATCTTTTCATTGTTTGGGAGTTTTATGGGAATAAAAAAAGTCTAATTTAATAATTGTTTGAGAGTTATTATAAAATAAATGAAATAAAATGAATTATATTTTTTCTCCCTAATATTACCCAGGGCGAAAAGTTATTGAAAAAGTATAAATAACTTCTTATTGATTTCACTTTTTTTATGTTGCATAATAACTTGGTAAAACCATCTTCCAATAATAATAATACTTTATTCTACTTGAAATATATTCATAGTTTTTATTTTTTATGCAAGAGGCATGAAGAGATCAGTATACATGGAATAAAATGTCTACCTAGACGCATTGGAGAATCAAAGAGAGGTCAAACGCACAATATAGATGGATTTAGTGGCATTGGAGAGCATGCATGAGATGGAAGACTTTAATAATTACTGTAATGAGAATAGGAATATGTGTTGAAAATTACATAAGATAAGGTTTGTCACAAATAAAAAATAATAAGGTAAGATTAATTTTGTAATCAAAATATTTAACTTTCGTTATTCCTTTATTAACCCCCAATTTAGTATAACACGAAAAATTGAATTTTGAATAACTTTGGATGGCTGGAGAGGTAATTCTTTATCATCCCATTTTCTCATAAAAATTTCTCCCAAATCATGACCCAAACTCCAAAGCTATTTCATTTCATTACACTTCCTCCAAAAATAAATCTGCTAAACATACCATTAGGTTAGGGTGTGTAAATTTTTCTTAAAAAAATGCCCAAATTTTTTTAGAAGTATTAATTTAAAAAATTAATAATTGACAATTAGCTTGTTCCTTAAAAATGATTACAAGTTATAATTATTAATTATAATTTAGATTTATATTCAAATGATATGTTTATTTTTGTTGAAGATTTTGATGAAAATTATTGCTCATACAATGATAATTTTCTCTGTAAAATTCTTTTAATTTTTAATTCAAAATCTAGGAAATTTGCAATTATTATAAATTGTAATTTTTTTAGAGAATCACATAAAAATAAATAACAATAATATTTTTCAATAATTATAAGAACATCACAAAAAATCTATAAATTAAATCAAGTGGATTTATACAAAAAAATATAAAAATAACATCTTGTTTTTCCTAAATAAGAAAGATATATGTTTATTCACTAAACAAAGAAGTATAAGGTAGAAAACTAAAATTAATCAAATGGTCAAAGGACGAAAAATAGTTTTATTAATATAGTCGACAACTTCAATTGAAAAAAATAAAAAAAAAATATTTCTTTCCCCCCCCCCCCCCCCAAAAAAAAAGAAGAAGAATCGTACTGTAAAGCATGGATTATTTAATCACAAAAGATAAACACCATTTTCAATTCTCTCTCATATCCCCTGCACATCACCTATAGGCATTGTCTCTTATTTTAGTGATTAGAAATTTAAGTTAGTTTTATCTAAAAACAATATATGAAAGTTTAAATTTAATAGGTTCAAGTTTGAATTCATTAGACTTAAATTAAAATATTAAAGTTTGAAAAAAATTTTGAACCGAAAAAATATTTAAAGGATTTATGGGTTTCAAAATACTAGGATTAAGGAATATTAAAATTTAGTATCTTATAATCAACAAGGTCTCGACAAAAGCTGAGCCAACCAACAGATCTCAAATAAGACAAAAAGTGAAAAAATGTTGCATATTTTCCTTTTTCTCTAGCTTCAGCTTGGTTCGAGAGATTTTGAGGAGAAGAAAAAATTTTTAATTTAATTTTTCTTTCTAATCAAACAAGTGGAGGGTATATTTTTCCTCCCGTCTTTGAATAAGAGGCAAAAGAGGAGATGAGAGAGAAAATGCTCTCCTTCCTCTAATTTGTCTGATTTAAAAAAAAATAGGATGAAAAATTTTATTTTTACTTTTTTCCTCTCCAAATCTCTCAACCTAAGCAGAGGATTAATGAATGTGTAAAACTATATTCAACTAAAAAACTATAGATCCAGAGGGCAAACACCCCATATAAAAGCTTTTAAACCAAAAGAGAAACACCAGCAAAAAGAAACAACCCCTTTTTCAGCTTAAAGAAACAAAAGAAACTATGCACTCACAAGTCATGCCCATAATTGATAAACATTGGTTGCCATCTCCATTTATGCACATTAAATCTATAAATTTCACTTTTTTAATTTAATAAAAGAAATAAGCTGTCATGATTTGAGAATAGTATATATGACATGCTATAATTTTTATTTTTGACATTGATGATGATGACCTTTGATCATTGATCCATATATATTCATATTGAAATTATACAATGAAGACTTGGTGTCCTAGTGTTATGGGGTGGATTGTGAAACGTGTAATATTTATTTATTTATTTTTTTGGGTCAAATAATATTTAGGGTTAAAACCCTTGTAATGTTTCAAAGTACGCACACGCATGTGGCCTTTTTTGGGTGCAAAATGCTAGTTAAGTGTGACGTGGCACGAAAAAAACTGAACGCCAAAAATTGAGACCCTAAGGTCATGTTTAGAAAGGTGAAACCATTTTTGAGAAAAAAACTATTTTTGAGAAAAATAGAAAGGGAGAAGAAAAGGGAGAGAAGTCTCCATGGAAAGGTCATTTTTGAGCCAAAAATATATTTGGTAGGAATGAAGAAATTAAGGATTTTTGCTATCTTGAAAGTTTAATATGATGTAATTAACTATGAAAAGAAAGGAATCAAAATAATCAAATAACATAAATATCCCTTACTAAAATATCTAAATTGTGTCTTCAAAATTCTTAGCAATTTTTTAATAAAATGAAAACCCTTTCATGTCCTCTTTCTCTGCCAATATTATCTTTACATTTTATTATGAGAGACTTTTATTTTATTTTTATAAATAAAAAATTATCCTTTTTATTATTTTGGTAGAAAACACCAATAATTTCCCCACGATCATTGTTTTCTCCTAATAGCCTACTGCTAATAGCCTATTAGCCAATATCTAATGAATATAATGTTCAATAGTAATTCTGGTAAAAAATGATATTTTTTTATAACTTCAAAATCAAAATAGTATGCATTTTTTCTTTTCTTGATTTTTCATTATTATATTTTTTTTAAAAAAATTGAAAAATTTCTTTTACACATGTTAATCTAAAACTAATATTCATTTTATGTACTTGTAGGAGGATATAAATTTTTGAAACCATTAAATTTTTTTAAAAAGAATTAATTTATATTATTATTTTGAATTAAAAATATATATAATTAACTATGGAAAGTTAGTTTCCAAGCCTTTAATAAAGGAAACAAGCTTTCTTTGTTTGATGGAAGCTCATATTTATTAGAAGGCTAAATGCAATTTACCAAATATACAAACATGGGAATTTCTCTCTCCTATTCCATCTCTTGAAACCATTCTCCATTGTACCAAACATGACCTAAGCCTACACTTGGAGCAAGTGCCAACCAGTCTTTGTGGAACTTTTCTTGTTTCTTTTGTTTTGGTGTTTTAATTAACATGTTTCTTTTTTCTTTTCCATCAATAACGTTTATGGAATGGATCATTCGATTGATGATAAGCAGAAAATGTAGCAAAAGTGAAAAGGAATATTGGAATCAATAATGGGAGGTGAAAAAAGAGAGGAACAGAGAGGAATAAGGAAGGAAAATGAAATGAAAGAGAAGAAGAGAATAGAATATTAAAGAATGAAATTAACTAGGTTTCATGCAAATAAAAAAAAAGTCGAATATGTTTCTTCATTCATTTTTAATTTTAATGAAAAATGGAGGTACAAATAAAAGAGGCGGTCGAATTAGAAAAACCAAAACCAGCATTGGTGGAGCATCTTCATTTTCTTCATATAACTTACACATATGAAAATGAAGGCTTAGAGCCATCCAATCTGTGAGTTTTGGAGCCACCTAGTCTGTGTTTGTGGAGCATCTTCTTGCTTAGCTTTTTAGCAACTTCGTGCTGGATCACTGTCACTGCCTCTTACGTGATTAACAAGAATGATGACCATTAAACAAATAATAAACCCTATATATTAAAGCACATATGAGGAAAATAGAGCCGGCAAAATGGGTTAGGTCCGACGGGTCGGCCCGAATGCCCCGACAAAATGGGCGAGCCGGGCTTTAAAATTAAAAGCCCGAAGGGAAAATGAGCTTTTTGGGCCCGGCCCGAGCGGGCCACGAGCGGGCCTGATGGGCCTGTTTCCCTTTTTATTTTTTATTATTTTTTATTTAAAATATTAAAAAATGTACTATTTTATTAATTAATGATGTGTAAATTGTAAAATTTAAATATTATGTTAATTTTTTATGAATGATAATGATAATTAGTTGTATTAATTTAAAAAATATATGAAAAAATTTAAAAAATTATATGAAAAATTTAAAAAAATATAAAAAATATTTTTTTAAAAATATACGGGCTCGGACTTTACAAGTTGAGCCCGTTTGGTAATCCGGGCATTTTGGCCCGGCCCGACTTTGGGCCAGGCCGGATTGCCAATTCTAGTGGAAAATAGAACTTAATTTGTTTGGACGCGTTGGAAGCAATTAATGGTGGTTCGAGTTGGGAAATTGTGTAATACTTTTATGTTTAACATTAATTAATGGCCACACAAGTACATATGAACTTTTATATATATATATATATGGTCTGTAATCAAAAGAAAGATTAAGGTTAGTGTTTTGGAGCCACCCAGTCTTTGTGTTTTGGAGCATCTCTTCCTGACTTTTTAGTGACCTCTTGCTTATTCACATTAATGACCTCTTTCTTGATTAACAAGAATGAGGAATACCTCCCTATTCATCTTTGTAAGTGCATATATATATATATATATATATATATTCAATGTTGCCAATCGAGCAGATCTTAAAGGTCAGCTTTTATAATTCTCAGTGTAAAAAGAGAACTTTGAAATTGGGAGAAGTGCATCTAAACAGCGAATCTGGCCAAAAGAGATCTGAAGAGGGAAAGCTGATTGCTTGTGATACACACACAAAGCTTTAAATAAACATTTCATATAAATAATCATTCAACGTAATAATTTGTTTGATACATTTATTTTATTTTTATTTTATTGAGTTTATGTCTATACTTCTTTAAAAACATATATTTAATATAGTAATATTTTTTATAAGATGGGCATAATTAATTTATTTAGAAATATATTAAATTGATTTTTTTAAAAAAAGATATATTTGATATGATTTTATTATTTAGAGTAGTTCCGACTTTTGATATTAAATATAATTTATATTTCAAAGAAATGTCATATGTTTAGTGAATTCCTGGACGTGAAGAGATCTGGATATATACATGTGTGTGTATTGTGAACATAAAGGTAAGAAAATATTACATGCTCATTAGTCCAACTCTCTCACAAAACAACCTCACTGGCAAGCTTCCCAAAGTCTTGAACGTCTTGAACAGAAGCATACCTGAAGGTCCTCCATAGTTCACACAACATCTTCAACAGAAGCTTCCCCGGCAAGATCACTCAACATGATGGAGCTTGAGATTCTAGATGATTATGATAACAGCTTCAGCGGCTCGTTAGAAAAGGAGGTAGTGAAATTGAAGAAACTACAGCAGCTTTGGCTTGCCGAGAACTACTTTTCCGGTGAGATACCATAGAGTTATTTGGAGTTTGAGAACTTGGAAATACTGAAATTGAATGAAAATAGCCTCAGAGTGAGACAAGCAAAGTGATTGGAAAATTGAGACAACCAGAGTGATTGGAAAATTTCTGTATATCGATTGTACAATAGTTTACACCAATATATATACAAAATAATGAATCTTCCGAATAATGACTAATAATATAAATACAATAAAGACTCATAAATACAAAGGATATTATACTCATAATTGCATAATATTCTAGAATGTAACATCTCCCCTCAAACTCAAGATGGCTTAACAGGAAGCAGCTTGAGTTTGTCTACTAGAAACTGAAAGTAGCCTGGATTAAAGGACTTAGTGAACAAGTCAGCTAACTAGTGCTTGGTTCTAATAGGAACAAGTTGGATAGTTTCTCGAACAACATGTTACCGAGTAAAATGACAGTCAATCTCAATATGTTTGATTTGCTCATGGAACATGTCATTGTGAGCAATCTTAATTGCAACTTGACTGTCACAATAAATATCTATGGAGGATATTTGCGATGCCCCCATCTCATCTAGTAACCAACGAAGCTAGAGAACCTAAGAGGTCGTGTCAGCTAATGCACGGTATTCTGATTCAACATTAGAACGAGAGGCTAAGGTTTGCTTTTTACTTCTCCAAGAAACAAGGGAAATTCCCAAGAAAATACAGATGCCAGTGGTAGACCATCGATCAGCATGGTCACCCACCCAATCAGCATCAGAATAAGCCTAAAGAGCAAGAGAAAAACTAGCAGAGAAGTGGAGGCCATGATACAAGATACTTTTGACATATCGAATAATTCTAAGAATGACTGCATAGTGGGTAGCCTTGGGTTTAGACATAAATTGGTTGGAAAAACTCTGCCGAAATTTTTACTTGACAATGTGGTATTTTAATGATTTATGTGTTTATATGTGAAATGTTTGTGAAACTTCAATGATATATTCGTATGAGATAAATTAGCTACTGAGATTGTCCCAAATCTCAACCCCGAGTACTAACATGATATGTTCAAGTGATGGCAAGACCTCCAAGAAGACAAGAGGCAAGGAGAAGATTAATGATCATTAGATTTATAACCACCTTGCTTGCTTGTTTTCTTATAATTATATATAAAATCATATGTATTTTCATGAAGCTGTGTTTTGCTGCTATAATGTTACTTTAGAGTTATTCTAATGTTAAGAATATATTTTGGAAGAGTTTGAATCATATAAGAATGATATATATTTAGTTTTTGGAAGTTGGTATGTAAATCTGTCCATTATGCGCACTGATTAGTTATATGGTTACTGTTTATTCGAAATTTAGTTTTCTATATGAGTATTATATATTCTTGGAAATTAGACATAGAGATCTTTCCAAAGAGTCAAAGATCAATTGATTTGGATAAGTATACAAATTTTTATGAATTTTTGAAGATGGCTTAGAAAATCTGGAAAAGTAGTTTTGATCAAATAAATAGAATAATTCGATGAATTTTATGAATGAATTAGCTCAATTAAGTTCTAGTTGTATATTTTTATCATGTATAAAATATTTTTATCTATTTTTAGAGACTTGAATCATCCTCATACGATTTTTCTAGATTTAGTTATGATTTTTCAAAATTTAGCTAGAAAAATCAAATTACCAAATGAATAGTATTTTGAAAAATTGAATTTTTCTCATTCAATCTTCTAATGATTCAAGTTTCTAAATTAGCTCATGTAGCATCATATATGCTATCATACATGGGAAAAAATGTAAAAAAGTAAGATATGACAAAAAATCAATGATAATCACTAAGGTAAGCAGGAAGGCATCTTACACGGGTAGATCTAGGATCGTCAGACGATTCGGGCTCAGTATCTTGTGCTGGTGGTTAAGAGACAGGAGTATCATCTGAAGAGGCATATAATCAAATGTGGAATTGAGCTAGTGGTAGAAGATGTACTTGAGTCACTAAGAAAAAGATCAACAGAAGTATTTGTAAAGATAGAAGGTGAAGGAGAAATAGAAGAGAGATCAGTCAAGGATGAAAACTAAATATGTTCCCAAAAAACAACAAGATGAGAAATACGGATCTGATGAGAAAGGGGGGTCCCAACAATGATAACCCTTATACTCAGAGTCATAACTAAGGAAACAACAGACACAGGCACAAGCTTGTAATTTAGAAGTCTCATAAGAAGGAAGAAGAACAAAACAGACACAAGCAAACACTTTAAGGAGACTGTAATCAGGAGGGATACCATGAAGATGTTCAAAAGGAGAAATGTTACCTAAAACAGGAGTAGGGACTCTATTGACACAGTATACAGCAGCCAAAGCTGCTTCTCCCTAGAAACGTTTAGGACAGGAAGATAAAATAAGCAGGGCTCTGACAGTATTAAGAATATGACGTTGTTTTCTTTCAGCTTGACCATTTTGTTGAGAGGTATAGGGACAACATTACTAAGAAATGGTGCCTTGAGTATCAAGAAAACTGATCAATTTGGAATCACGGTATTCCAAGGCATTATCACAACAAAAAACTTTGATAACTTTTGAGAATTTTGAATGAATCATAGTGGCAAATTTAATATAGATAATAGGCAGCGCAGATCGATTTTTCATCATATAAAGCCAGGTAAAACACGAGAAATCATCAACAAAAATCACAAAATATTGTGATCCTCCCATAGAAGGAGTTGGTGTTGGGCCCCAAATATTAGAATGAATTAAATTAAAAGGCGAACTTGCAATAGAGTCATTTTTTATTGAATGATAAAGCAAGCTGTTTAGCAGTTTAACAAAAGATACAATCCAAAGATTGACCATCAACATGACCTAAAAAACTACTAGAAAGTAAATGATACAAAATAGTTAAGGAAGGATAAGCAAGATGACGATGCCATAATTCAAGAGATGACGATGTAAAAGCAGTATACAATCTAGGAGGAGTGACTTCAGGAAGATGCATTGAATTGAGCTCAAACATATGCCCAACCTTACGCCCGGTCCCAATAATCTGTCCTGTATGAGAATCAAACATAGTATAACCCTGTTTGTTAAATAATACGTCCTGGCCTATATCAACAAGTTGTCCTACAAAAATAAGGTTAAAGCTAATGGCAGGGACATAATAAGTATTATTAAGGGATAGAGAGGACAAAGAAACAATACCAACATGACTAACTGGCATTTGGGAGTTATCAGCAGTATGTATAGAATGAGTAGTGGTATTTGGTGACGAACAAGAGAAATGATTTTCTGACCAACCATATGGTTGCAATAAGTAGAATCAAAGAACCAAGAAGATGTACCTGAGGGAGTAGCTAAAACTGTTGGTGGGTTAACGATACCGGAGAGAAGTTTGCAAAGAAAGGCCTCAATGCTAGTAGTAGAGGATCCCGAATCAGATGTAGCAGCAGGTGTCTCATTGGTGATAGATAAAGCATGCTTAGAGAAGGAAGAACCAGATCTAGTTGATTTCCCATGATCAGATCTAGGAGAACAAGTAGGACATTGATCAATAAGATGCCTGGACTTTTTGCAATATCGGTAGAACAAAGTTGGACAGTATGCAGCAATATGACCTATCTTCTGGCAGGTTCTACACTCAATAAATGGGCATTGATTGAAGGTGTGCATGGACTAAGGACAGTGACGACAAACCTTAGAACATTTTGCAGAAGTAGCAAAGGCCATCTCAAGGGTCCATTGAAGCAGACCCAAATGGGTTTCCTCAGATCGGAGACGAGGAAGAGCATCCTCAAGAGTTGGCAGAGGGATTTGATGCAGTAAGGAAGCCCGAACATGCTCAAAATCATCAGTGAAAGCCATCAAGAACAGAATAAGATGAAGTTGATCTCTGTACTTAAAGAAGGCTTGAGCATCTTCCTTACATTTGAATGTAGGCTCAGAGTAGGCCAACTGATCCCAAATGGATTCAATCTTGGCAAGAAACTCAAATAAAGACTGACCCTTCTCTTGTTTAAGATCACTGAGATTCTTCTGCAATTGAAATTGACTGGATAGGTAAGAAGAAATATAGCGACTAGCAAGACGGTCCCATACTTCTTTGGCAGTGTCAAAATACCCAAATTGTTCATGGATATTTGGAGTAGAAGTATTCCGGAACCATTTAATAATATGATTATTTTTACTATCCCACTCGTCTAGTCGCTTAGTATATTTCAAATCAGATTCAACAGTTTCGCGAGTAGAAAATATAATATCACCTGTAACATATCACTAGAGTTTTCGACTCTTTAAAAAATCACGCATACTTTCCAACCACAAACGATAGTTAGAGCCATTGAGAATAATCAAGATAGGCTGAGCAACATTAGACTTCTCCATCAGAATTTTGGAAATTCTTAAAGATCTATAAAATTTAGAAAATGCAAGAAAGCATCGAAATAACTAATGGACCTTAGAAACAGAAGGGACACATAGAGAGAAGCACGACGATGAAGACGATGGTCGGAAAGAAGGCCACATGTGTAACACCCTACCTCCTGACACCATCAAAATCGACCAAACTTCAAAATCCAACCAAACACAACCCAAACATCTTAAAATAACATCTCAAAACTTCAAATAGCGGAAACAAACTAAACAACATCAAAATCCAGGATGGGGCCGTAGCCGCTACAATATCGTTGCGGCTCCAGACCTCCCCTTTTTCTCATTATCTACTGGACTCTCTGGCGCCACGGTACCCCATGCTGGTTTTCTATACTAACAAACTTTAACCACCGGGGTGAACTTTCGATGCGCATAACTTTATGCTCCAATCTCCGATTGACTTGATTCCAACTCTTACAAGTCAATCTAGTCCCAAACTATCCATAGACAATAACTTCACCTCAATCCAACTTGGTATGGAGATTCTGGACCCCTAACACCATTTTAGCCATTTTTTGACCAAAACTCACTACTAACAACCTCTAATTGCCACTAAAAGCAAATGGTCACTCAAAGACCATTCATACAAGTCTAAAAACCCCAAAATCAACTTGTCCAAAGAGGATTTACCTTAAAGTAACCCTTCCTCTGAGATTCGATCCCCTTGAACCCCATTTGACAAAACGGGCTACAGGCCCTAAAAAACACCAATGAGGCCCAAATCCACTATGGGCTTACAAACACCACCATACTAACTTCCCAACATCCAAAACCATGTAAACACCACAATACAACATACACATCACATATAACACAACTCCACATACATACATATACATACAACATCCATCAATTACAAAACATTCTATCCTACTTGGCACAAGTTACATATCCAAAACACATATATACTACATAGACCAAGTATTCCCACGTCCGATGTCACTCACGCATCTTCTCCGAACTAGTTGCAGAACCGTCACCTAAAAACTTAGTTCATGGGATAGGAGTGTGAGATAATGTCTCGGTAATTGGGGACAACCACACACACACATATCTATACATAGATCTCATACAACTCATAAATGCAATGCGAAATGAATGGAATGCACGTCTCCCTCGCACACAGCTAAACCACGGGCTATCATTATAACATGACATTTCATATAGGTAATTCCCTTCCAACAGTTGGTGAAGACTGATTCCGGGATATTACCAAGCTCACCTCCAATTAGTGCACCCGACTAAAGGTAACACTAATGTTCTGATCATGGCTTTTCTTCCCCTTTCCCACCACGAATTGGCAGTGATTTAGGGAAGGTGCAGTCCATTGCGCACCTTTCCCCTCCTAGCCATAAGAGGTGATTTAGCCCAAGATTCCAACACTCCTTTCATGCATCAATAAGCTTTTAGGGACCATTCAAACACTACTCAACTACTTGCACTTCGGATTCCCAAGAGCCCAAACCGAAAACAACACAGGGTTAAGCTTAAATCATGCATAAACCCTTCAAAACTCACATCCAAGCAACAAGAACAACAAAACACACTTCCTTAACCTCATTTCATCCATTTCAATTGGTGGATTTCGGCCAAAACCGAGGATCCTAGCTCATAACCGAAAAACTACAAATTTAAACTGAAGAAAATGGAGAAAGAGGAGTAGAAATCACTTACTAACTTGAATCCAAGGTCTTTGACGCCGGAAAACACTCCTAAAGACCAAAATCTTCAAACCCTAGCAGAGCTCCCTCGTTTCTCCTCCGTTTATCCTTCATCCGTCCGACTAAAATAATCTGGATTTAAACAAAAATCTCGATTCTCGCCACGGTGCCATTGCTTCCAGCTCGAAACCTCATTCTGGAGCTCTTCTTGCCACAGCGGCCCTGCTCCAAGCCATGGCATAGAGCTCAATTTTACTCCACTTGAGTCTTCCTGTGTCTTTTTTACCTCCGGTTCTACACACAATGCCAAAACAAAGTCATAAGGTGTGTTACACTCTCTCCTTCTTATAAAAATTTTATCCTCAAAATTTCAATTCTTGCCTCTTTGGATACCTCATTCACATGGATTCTTCGGTCTCTCATGTGACATCATTGGATGTCAAGTCGCTCCATAGGACCTTTATCAATTTAATGGTCTTATTTCTCAACTGCTTTTCTTTTACATCCAAAATGTGCAACGGCATGACCTTAAGAGTCAGATCCTCTCGCACTTGAACTACCTCATCATCAATTATATGAGACGGATCTGGATGATACTTCTTGAGTTGAGACACATGAAATACATCGTGCAATCCAACAAGATTAGGCGATAGCGCCACTTGATATGCTACTGGCCCAATTCGCTCAAGAATTTGGTATGGACCCATGTACCGCAGAGTGAGCTTCTTCGCTCGAATTGATCTTCCAACACTAGTAGTAGGAGTGACCTTCAAAAACATATGATCTCTCGCTTCAAACTCCAATGGTCTCCTCCTCCTGTCCGCATAACTCTTTTGTCGACTCTGAGCTATAAGAAGCTTCTGACGAATACTCTCTATTTGCTGAGATGTTTGATCCACAATATTCGGGCCCAAAAGACTCCTTTCACCGAGTTCAACCCAACACAATGGTGATCTATACTTCTTGCCATACAACGCTTCATACGGAGCCATTTGCAAACCCAAGTGAAAACTGTTGTTGTAGGAAAATTCAACCAACAACAGAAATTGATCCCAATTGCCTTTGTTCTCTAGAACACACGCCCACAGCATGTCCTCCAAAGTTTGAATAGTTATTTCATTCTACCCATCAGATTGAGGATGATAAGCAGTACTGAAACTCAATTTCGTACCTATGGCCTGCTGAAGAGATTTCCAAAACCTGGATGTAAACCTAGGATCTCTATCCGACACAATATTCATCGGGACTCCATGCAGCCTCACAATCTCATTCTCATACAACTGGGCCAACTTCTCCATCAAAATAATTTCCTGAATTAGAAGGAAATGGGCCGACTCCGTCAACTTGTTTACAATGACCCATATTCCATTGTGTCCTGAAAAGGTCCTCGGTAATCCCATCACAAAATCTATGGAAACACTATCACACTTCCACTCTAGGATCTCCAATGGTTGCAACGTTCTTGTAGGCAATTAGTGCTCAATCTTTACCTTCTGATAGATTAGACATCTTGCTACAAACTCTGCTATGTCTTTTTTCATACCTAGCCACCAATAACCACACTTCAGATCTTGGTACATCTTGGTAGTACTTGGGTGAATAGTACACCTGCTTTTATGAGCTTCGTCCAAAATAATTTCTTACAACCCCACAACATTTGGCACACAAATCCGACTACGGTACTGGATGATACCATCCTCCAAAATATCAAAGTCCTGGGTCTTTGCCATTTTAATCTGTTCCCGAATGCCTAATAGATAGTCATCCTCCAACTGAGCATAGCAAATGTTTCTCAATAAATCACTTGATACACTGCTGGAACTCATTACTAATACTCCAGGATGGACATTAATGGATAACTTCATATCTCTCAGGCTTTCCAGCAATTGCTGTTCCGTTATCATCATTGTGGCCCTATGGATCGACTTTCTACTCAACGCATCTGCCATAATGTTGGCTTTCCCAGGATGATACCTCAAAGAAAACTCATAGTCCACCAGGAACTCAACCCAACGCCTTTGCCTCATGTTCAATTCCTTCTAATCAAACAAATATTTCAAACTTTTGTGATCACTGAACACCTCAAACTGAGTGCCATAGAGATAATGCCTCCACAATTTCAAAGCAAACACTACAGCCGCTAGCTAAAGGTCGTGAGTAGGATAGTTCTCCTCATGAGGCCTCAACCACGACTCTGCCTTACTGCATCAATATACACCCTAGACCCTTTTTAGAGGCGTCCGTGTAAACTGTGAACGGCTCTGATAGGTTAGGGATAATGAGCACTGGGGTGGATGTCAAACAAACTTTTAACTCTTGGAATGCTCTCTCACACCTGTCATCCCAAATGAAAGATTGATCCTTATGGGTAAGTCTAGTCAATGTCATAATAAGCTGAGAGAATCCCTTAATGAACCTTTGGTAGTATCCAGCCACTCCCAGAAAACTTTGAATTTCAGTCACCAATTGCAGTCTCTCCCAATTCAACACCGCTCCAACCTTACTAGGGTCTACTGCTACTCTTTTTACAGAAATCACATGACCCAGAAATTTCACCTCCTATAGCCAAAACTCACATTTACTGAGCTTAACATACAGTTGGTGATCCCGCAATACTTGCAACACAATTCGAAGATGGAGTGCATGTAACACCTTATTTTTAGACTCATTTCCCATGTATTAAACTCTTTTTAAGTCTGATTATACTTCATCCTAAGCTTGAATCACATAAGAATGAAAATTAGAATTTCCAAAATTCTTTGTTATTGTTCATATGGTAGTTTCCACTTTGCCAATTGAACTTTAAAAATTCATAACTAATTCAAGAAAATTCATACGGAAGTGATTCAAGTCTCTAAAAATAGGTCAAAACCTTATCTATATGGGAAAAATATGGAATAGTACATTCACTAGGCCAATTTGTACAGTTTATTCCTTAAATTTTACTATATATTTAGTCATTTTATATCTTCCCAGGATTTTAGCCTTAATTTTAAAAATTCATATCTCATTATATCCTAAGCCAAATCATGCATTTTCTATGTCATTGGAAATCCCTGAATGTCCTATTTCTAGATACATTTTTATTGTACATTTATTCACCTTGTATAGGGCTTGGAATTGACTTAAATCATTAAGGGCAGAACATTACTTCTGCTAGAACAATTTTAGGAGAAATTACATAACTCTTTCTTTATAGCTCCAAATACTATCAAACTAGTGAAATTTGTTTCCTAAGACTTATAGGTTTCCAGAAATTCAAACCACTAAATTTTTGGAGATTTTTATGATTTTATCTTGTGTTTTTAATTTTCCAGTATTCATAATAAATGATCCAGTTTTCCTTACTCTAACTAGTTTTGACCCTTAACTTCTAAAATTCACCATAAATTGTAAACTCATCCAATTTAGGTGTTCTTTAGCTTTATAAAAAGATCATTCTATCTAATTTTTGGGAATATATAATACTCATACATTATACCCTGTTTCATAGGAACAGTACCTTCATTATTCTCAGAGTGTTTCTAATTGAGCATTTACATTCTTATCTTGGAAAAATGAGCATCATAACATGATTACATCATCATTCCTTGTACCAAATCCATACATATCACTCAATAATGCTCAAATGCATATAGTTACAGAAATACAAGCCTCATGAATTCTCATGCAATTTTATACATGATATCATAATAATACATTAAAATACCCACAATTCACATAATTATCATGCTTCTTCATTCTTCTTGCCTTCTTCCTTGGTTACTTCCATGTCCTTTCCCTAGCATGGTTAGTGTTTGGAATGGTGAAATTATGGAATCTCAGTAGCAAGTCATATTTCATGAAATTACATTAATATATATGCATAAAAACTTAAATCATAACAATTCACCCATTCAAGCATATAATAAGTCATAATGGTTCATAAAAATTTTGGCATGGTCTCCCTTTATAAAATGGATATCTAAGGGTTAGGACTGTTTCATAAAAATAGCCAAACCAATCTCACAACATCATAACAACAATATGGCAATGAGATTATAACATAGAAACAATATACAATAACATAAAGGAAGAATTAGACTATGCTACCTTCATTGCTTTCCTTTGCATTCCAACTTGATTCCAATGCTCCCACTCTCTTTTCCTTTGAGTTGTACTTCTTCCAAACACTTCCTTAAGCTTCCTTGGACCTAAACATACCACCAATGAAGCATATAAACCACTGGTTCTTGGTTCAACTTCACATAATGCTCACTAAATCCTTAAATTTTCTCTTTGCTTTCTTCTTGGTTATTCTTTGAAACAATGGTTATTCTTAAGGTTTTGGGCCATGAGGAATTCATTTTTGACCTCAAAATCATGAAATTCCTTCTCTATTTCTAACCCTAATCTGACCGAAATCAAGCATAAAATGGAGGAAAACATTTAGTTTGCTATACTTCAAACCACTTGCATAATCATGCTTCTAGTCTCTTATTCATGCCTTTTCCTAGGTTTATTTTACCATAGCTCAACTTTCTCTCTCAAAACTCATCTATGGATAAAACTTAAAGTGAGAGAGGAAAGAAAAAGACTCCATGAAGCACTCACTAAAAGCTTGAGAAGACAAGATAAGGATAGTAGAAACTTACCCTTGAATTCTAGTCTTCATGCTTGCTCCTTTACTATCTCTTTTCTCTCTTCTTTTCTCCTCTCTTCTTGCACATTCTTGGCTGCCTTTCTTTCTCATTCTCAGACTACTCTTTCCCTCTTTCTCAAGTGTAAGTGTCGGTCAAGAGAGAAGGCAAGGAGGAGACAATGATAAAAGTATGATCTAATCATCTTATGTCATCCTTTCTCTTTTATTTTTTTTCCCAAATACTTCTTAAAGAAGTATTCATAAAATCAATTAACTAATGGCATTTTTCTCACATGGGTAGCAGCTGAACACGTATGAAATGGGAGTGAAAAGAGTGATTAAATGGCTTAATTAACTTGCTAATCACTCACTTAATCACAATTACTTTTTGGAACAAAAAGCAAGTCTTCTTTGAGAAGTTATCCTGATAAAAAAATCAATTAAACAAATTTCATCCATGTCCTCAAGCTGTGCAGCACATCATTTACTAGATTTTTGGGCCAAAAATTGCTTCACAAATTTTAATTGACTAGAATATCCTTTACCGATTAAATTTACCTGTACCGATTAAATACTTTTACCATAATTAACATTAAATTTGTACAAGATTATCCAAAACTCACTTTTGGACTAAAATCATTTTTTTCCTCCTTAACTATATCTGGGTAAGGTCCATTTACTGTCCTTGATCCGATACTGCTTTTTTGGCAATCCAAATAACCTTTTATCGTTATAATACTGACTTTTTATTCCAAATGCCCATAATAAATTCATACTGACATTATTAACTTCCAAACATTCTTCCAGTGGGCTTGGATCGTCAAGATCTTCATTTTGATTATAATTTTTTATATTTACAAAAATTCTCTTGACCCGAGATAAATTTATAATTTTTGAAACTTTTGGGTCATTAACTATAATTTTTCCAAACTTATTCACATTTCCTCTCTTACGTGAATTTCCTCATCATGGACTAAATTGTAAAGATTCTTTACTCTTGGGGCCAAACTATATAATTTTATCATTTTTTTATTTAACAAGAAAAAATAACATCTTTATCTTTCTTTACGCTTAACGAAATCTCTCCATTTTTCTCAATTTCTTTTAATTTTGCGATGTCAAATTTTTTATTTTTGGGTCTTCAATTCATATTCACATTTTATTTCTAATTTGGGAAATGACCATTTTGCCCTTAAGTCGAGTCAAAAATGTAATTATCCATTCTTTCGTGCACTTTCTTGTAATTTTACCCAAAGACCAATTTTTTATTATTTCTTTTTCACTATTCACATTAACTTCGAATAGGTCTATCTCTTAACCAAGACCTCCCGGGAATGTAATACTTATACCATTGCGTTCAGCTTGGAGCGGGCTTTCATTCAAATGGTATATTGCATATTTTCTGGGATAAGTTCTGAAATTAATTTCTTTCAAGACTCTTATGAAAACTTAATTCTAATTAAGGACTAAACATAACTTCTTCAGAAAATTAAATGAGAAATTAATTTCTTCTAAAACCCGATTATATATAACATTTTCGTCTCGCTTCGTTTCCCATCTTTTATTTATTTTATAACATTTCATAAAAATAGGGATATTACATCGTATGCTCTTCCTCACTCTTGGAGTAGATCAGAATGTCGTCAATAAAAACCACCATAAATTTATCCAAATACGACCGAAACACTCTGTTCATATAATCCATGAAGATTACCGGGGCATTGGTCAACCCAAATGGCATCACAAGAAACTCATAATGACCATATCAAGTTCGAAATACCGTTTTAGGCACATCTTCAGCACGTACTCGCAATTAATGGTATCCTGACCTCAAATTGATTTTAGAGAAAATAGAGGCACTTGCCAACTGATCAATCAAGTCTTCAATCCAAGGCAAAGAATATTTATTCTTGATCATCACTCGGTTCAGCTGCCTGTAATCAATGCACAATCTGAGGCTATCATCCTTCTTTTTGACAAACAACACCGGAGCTCCCCAAGGCGAGACATTAGGTTTGATGAAACCCCTTTTTAACAAATCCTCAATATACTTCTTGAGCTCTTTCAACTCAGATGGTGCTATTTGATATGGAGCCTTAGAAATAAGACTTGTCCCGAGCACCAAATCAATGGAAAACTCCAGTTCTCGTGGTAGTGGCAAATCGGTAATCTCCTCTGGAAACACATCAAGGTATTCATTCACAACCGGGTATCTTTCGATACCTCCTTCCATATCCACGTTAACAGAGAAGAAAACCAGAAACCCTTGACATCCTTTCCTTAGATACCTGTCAGCTTGGGCAAAGGACAAACAAACATTCCTATCCCCTTTAACACTAAGGATATTCATCTGTAAAGACACAATCTTTTGAGCACAGTCGAGAATGGCATTATTCGCCTTTAGCCAATCCATTCCAATTATTACATCAATTTCTTGCAACGGCAAACAGATTAGATCCAGGGTATTGCTTCGATGCTCAAAACGAACCCCATAATTTAGACAAGCATTAGCAGTTCTTATTGGAACTCCCATGGGTGTGGATACCGACAACTCAAAAGGCAACTCCATTGCCACAAAACCCAATCTCCAAGCACAATCAAAAGAAATGAAGGAATGTGATGCACCTGAGTCAAACAAAGCATGAATAGAGTAACCATTGAGTTTAAGTTTAGCTTTAATCATATTAGGCGCTGCATCCACTTCCTGTAGGGTGATAGCAAAAACTTGTCTGGGCATTATGGGCCTCCTTATCGCATCATCACACCTTGGCTCCTAACAATTCCGTGACATATGACCTAGTCTCCCACAATTGTAACAAATCAAGCACAGACGGTCACCATGGCTCAACCCGCATTTTGTGCATGGATTTGATGCACTACCTGACCTGTACTGGGATGGGGCTCAATCTCTTCATGCATTCTCGCTTTGACTAGAACTTCCCTGTTCAAAGCTTCCTTGATAAAAAGGTCCTCTGCCAAACCGACCTCTGTTGGACTAATCCCGACCAAACCTGCCTCTACTTCTGCCATGGCGGCCTTTATTATGGCGACCTCTTCCTCCACTAGAACCTGTGCTGCCACTACCTGAACCACTTCCTTTACTGATTCCTCTTGTAGGTTCTAGGTGAGAAAAGGCCTAAATTATGGAATTCTTTCTATGCTCCTCGGCCTCCTTCAATAGTCTATATAGGGCACGTATCTTTGCACATAAGTCCTCAAAGGACACAAACTCCACCATAGATAGCCACTCCTTAATCTCTGGAGGGCTCCCTCAAACAACTTCTGAGCCATCTACCTATCATCAGAGTAATTATTCAGATAAGTGGAATACTTTGCCAAGTCCAGAAACTGATCAATATAGTCATCCTCCGATAGATTCCCTTGCTGAAAAATTAGGAACTCGACCTCATTTTGCATCATTAGGGCTGGAGGGACATAATGTGCAAAGAACTGTTCCTTAAACTGATCCTAATTCATAGAAGGATTCATCGCTTCAACACTCGGGAGAATACTCCTCCACAAATGCTTAGCCTTCTTCTCAAGCTTAAATGCCGCCAGTTGCACCCTTTGCTCTGAGGTGTAATCCATTACACTGAAGATGTTCTCCAATTGTTCTACCCAATCCTCAACCTGTGAAGCATCCATGGTACCTTCAAAAGCTGGAGGATTGAACTTCCAAAAGTCCTTCAACTATGAAGAGATACCCCTCCTTCCAACTCTTGGGGCTCTCTCAGACTCCACTACATTCTTATTCTCATCCTCTCCTGCATTTAAGTTAACAAACATGCCAGCCTCTTCATTCACATCACCCTATTCCTACCTATTCATCTGTTCTTGCAACCTGTTCAACATCTCCCCTTAAGTATTTACTTGATTCCTGAGGCCAGGCAACATCTCGTGCATCTGCCTCATGAGATCATTGTTACTCGGTCTTCCTCTGTGAGACATTCTTCCTACACACAAGCAACAACACATTCAATTATATGATTCTGGACTAGCATTGCAGTGAGAATATAGTCTATGTATTTAAAATTGTGTCAAGTAATACTTCAAGCAGAAACAATGCCTAAAACCATTGCTCTGATACCAAAAATGTAACACCCTACCTCCTGACATGACCAAAATCGACCACAAACTTCAAAATCCAACCAAACACAACCCAAACGTCTAAAAATAACATCTTAAAACTTCAAAATAGCGGAAACAAACCAAACAATATCAAAATTCGGGCTGGGGCCACGGACATTACAGTACCGTCGTGGCTCCAAACCTCCCCTGTTTCGCATACGCTATTGGACTCCCTAGCGCCACGACCTGCATCCTGGTGCCGCAGTATCCCATGCTAGTTTTCTATACCAACAAACTTCAATCACTGGGGCAAATTTCCGACGTGCATAACTTTATGCTCCGACCTCCGATTGACTTGATTCCAACTCCTACAAGTCAATCTAGTCCCAAACTATCCATAGACAATAACTTCACCTCAATCCAACTCCGTATGGAGATTCTGAACTCCTAACATTATTTTAGCCACTTTTTAACAAAAACTCACAACTAACAACCTCCAATTGCCACCAAAGGCAAATGGTCACTCAAAGACCATTCATACAGGTCCAAAACCCCCAAATCAACTTATCCAAAGAGGTTTTACCTCAAATGAACCCTTTCTTTGAGATTTGACCCTCTTGAACCCTATTCGACAAAACGAGCTACAAGCCATAAAAAACACCAACGAGGCCCAAATCCACTATGGGCTCACAAACACCACCATACTAACTTCCCAACATCCAAAATCATGTATACACCACAATACAACATATACATCACATACAACACAACTCCACATACATACATATACATACAACATCCATCCATTACAAAACATTCTATCCTACTTGGCACAAGTTACATATCCAAAACACATATATACTACATAGACCAAGTATTCCCACGTCCGATGCCACTCACGCGTCTTCTCCGAACTAGTGCCAAAACCGTCACCTAAAGGGTTAGTTCATGGGAGATGGGTGTGAGATAATGTCTCAGTAACTGGGGACAACCACACACACATATATATACATAGATCTCATACAACTCATAAATGCGATGCGAAATGAATGGAATGCATGTCTCCCTCGCACACAGCTAAACCACGGGTTATCGTTATAACAGGACATTTCATATAGGTAATTCCCTTCCAATAGTTGGTGAAGACTGATTCCGAGACATTACCAAGCTTACCTCCCATTAGTGCACCCGACCAAAGGTAACACTAATGTTCAGACCGTGGCTCTTCTTCTTTTTTTCCACCACGAATTGGCAGTGATTTAAGGAAGGTGCAGTCCACTGTGCCCCTCCTAGCCATAAGAGGTGATTTAGCCGCATGGATCCCATTCTTATCCTCCCTAACATATACATTCCATCCTTATCCTCCCTAACAGATATCATCATATATCATATCATCATCACCACCCAATCCACCATATATCACAATCTCACAATGTCATGTGGTGATGCTCATGTATCATATAATCATCATCATCATGTCACAATGTCATGCATGCATCATGTCATGTCACATCAATATCATCATCTCATATGTAATCATCATCATAATCATAATCATCATCTAGCTGTGTGTATATCACGATATGCAGAAAATAGTACACACAAACACATCAATATCGTGGTATGAAAGAAACATGCATATACATACAAATATACATAGTATCATACAATACAAACAATAAAATACAAACAAACACTCGGTTACCTCAAGTGTCAATACCATACACGCGGATTCCACGAACTTCTCGAGTTGCTTGACAAGTTTGAACCCCTCTCAGGTTACCAAACAACCTTCACAATACCACAATTCCTCAATTAACACAATATACCAATAACCAAACATCACGATTCAACTACTTTAGCCTAGCCCAAGGTTCCAACACCCTTTTCATGCATCAATAAGCTCTTAGAGACCATTCAAATACTACTCAACCATATACACTTCGGATTCCCAAGAGCACAAACCGAAAACAACCTAGGGTTAAGCTCAAATCATGCATAAACCCTTCAAAACTCACATCCAAGCAACAGGAATATCAAAACACACTTCCTCAACCCCATTTCATCCATTTCAATTTGTGGATTTTGGCCAAAACCGAAGATCCCAACTCATTACCGAAAAACCCCAAATTTAAACTAAAGAAAATGGAGAGAGAGGAGTAGAAATCACTTACCAACTTGAATCCAAAGTCTTGGATGCTGAAAAACACTACCAAAAGCTGAAATCTTCAAACCCTAGCAGAGCTCCCTCATTTCTCCTCCGTTTCTCCTTCGTCCGTTCAATTGAAATGATCCGGATTTAAACTAAAATCTCAATTCTCGCCGCGGCTTCAAGTAAGTTCGCCGCGGCGCCGTTGCTTCCAACCCGAAACCTCATTCTGGAGCTCTTCTCACCTTGGCGGCCTTGCTCTAAGCCGCAGCGTGGAGCTCAATTCCTTCACTTGAGCCTTCCTCCATCTTGTTTTCTTCCGGTTCTACACACAATGCCAAAACAAAGTCATGAGGTATCTCACAACATGTGCCGGCAGAAGGTGGCTAGCCAGAAAAATTGAGACAACGTGTGGGTGCGCATGCAGAGGCAAAAGGCGGTGGGACTCAGTGATCTGGCCGAATAGAGGGAGGAGAACATGGTGGTACGGAGTATGTTAGCAATGGAGGACGGCAAAAGCACAGATCTGAAAACTCGTGAATAGTAATGCAAAGTACCAATGAAGAATGACACTGAAAAAATTTCTGGAATGAAATTTTGGAAGAAAAAACTAAGGCTCTGGTATCATGAGACAAGCAGAGTGATTGGAAAATTTTTGTATATCAATTGTACAATGGTTTACACCAATATATACACAAAATAATGAATCTTCCTAATATTGACTAATAAATACAATAAAGACTAATAAATACAAAGGATATTATACTCATAATTGCAGAATATTCTAGAATGTAACACAAAGGAAAAATTTTGGCGAGTTTGATGAAATTAAAAAGCTCAGGGAATTGTACTTCAAGTATAGTAATGTTTACCAAGGAGGCAACCCGTCAGAGCTAGGCACGATGAGTCATGAGAGAGAGGCTAATGAAGATGGTGATGGTGAAGAGGGAGCTCACATTGATGATGTAGTCGAGAGCGGTAACATGAATGCTCACTGTGGATGAAGAAGACAACAAAGAAGCAACCATCCTCACATGAAGAAGACAATGAAGAAGCAACCATCCTTTGGGTATTGCTCTGATTTGAGAGATAATCTTCTTCCATGATGAAATAGATGGGTTTTATCTAACAACACGGTGAGGGAATTGTTGGAAAGAGAAAAATCAGGGAACATCACATGGGGGGGAGAGAGAGAGAACAAGTGGTGAAAAGGTGGAGAAAGAAAAATGAGATAAATCATCTTGATTGTTAGATTCTTTTTTAGCAACGGTCATAATTAGTAATATGGGTAATATATTTCTTATAAAACAAAATGTTAAAATTTTCTATATGGTTTCTGAACAAAAATGAGATAAATCATCTAAGATTGTTAGATTTTTTTTTATCATAAATAGTAACATGTGTAGTGTATTTCTTATAAAATAAAATATTAAAGTTTCCTTTAATATTTTATTAATGTTTTGATACGTTTTTACAGTTCTTTAACCCTATGTTTGGAGTTTTTTTTTCTATAGAATAGAATGGAGTGGAATAGTTAAAGGGAGTGGACCATTGTTTAGATGGATTTTTTATAAGGAAATGGAATGGCAAGAGATAGCCTCTCAAATCTTCCTTAACCATCCAAAACCCAATTTTTATTGTACCCCCAATTTGGGGAGGTCATCAACGGAATGATTTGAGATTTATATTATATTTATAAAATTACCCCAAATTTTATTAAAACACTTATATATCTAATAATATTTATCATTGATCTCTTCCTCATCATTCTCATTCTCTTCAATATATATAGAGTCATCTCTTCATTTTTCAACTACATCAAACTATCCTCCCAATCTCTTCATAGCCTAAGGATTTTTAATTTTTTTCTATTAGGGACTTTGAATTTAAAAACAGTGAATAATTTTTCCTAACAAATTGTAATTTTAATTTTATATATTTATAAAGAATAACAAACAAAATAATTTCATTGTATAAAGGCTACTTGGGAAAAAATATTTGAAGTTTATTAAAAACTATTTTATACTTTTTAATTTGAAGTAATTTCATATTTTTTTATCTAAATTAAATTATAAGGATAATATGGGAAAAATGTTATAAACAATTTTATTTTATTAATTTTATAATAACTCCTAAATAATGGCTAAATGAAACCTCTAATTTCTATCTTAAAACTCTTAAACAATGAAATATTATTTTCCATTCCATTCTACTTTATTTCATTAATAATCATTCTATTTCATACCATATTAAACTCCCAAACATACCCTAAATAACCTGCATTTATTTAAATGAAACATTGCTGACTTCTCCACTCTACTTTTAACAGCATCTACTTATATAACTGCCAACATTTATATGTCACGGAAAGCCATTTATGGTGGAGTATTACTATATGAGATACAATTAATTGATCAAGTCTGCCAACAGCTGAGTATTAATTGTTTCTCCATGATTGTTTCTCTTTCTAACCATGTTTCTAATATGAAAACAAATATGATATAATCTGTTTTGAGTCTTGTTGGGCTTCGGATGAGGGAAAGCTTTTCCAAATACATCTTCTACTTTCATTAAGTCTTTAACCTAAAACATTGTGCTTGAGCGAGTTTAGCCCCTCTCACTATAAGCAACATGCATTGGTGTAAATAGATAATCTTTCAAATTTGAGAGAAAAAGGTGCATTATATCTGGACGATAAATTGTGTTGCATTTGAATTGGCACGAGTATCTGATCCATCAATATCATATTATAATACAAATCGTATATACATGCTCGTATTTCTACATATCTTGAACATGAGCAATCTGTCACACGTTAACCTTAGGAACCATTTACTATTCATCCTTAGTAGTTTAGGTTCCAATTAGATGTATTTGGAAGCAAATTTGGGCCAAAATCGAAAATTCCAAAAATTTACCAAAAGTCACTATTCATTTGGTAAATATAAAAATTTGGCTGAATTTTGAAAAATCATAACTAATTCTAGAAAAATCATTTAAGGGTGGTTCAAATTGCAAAATTCATCTCTTAAAATACTCTATAAGGGAAAAATATTAATTTGGACTTTTATTAGGCAGATTGTTACAGTAAATTTCATGAATTTACTTGCAATTTTACCCTAATTTTTCCAAATTTCATTCCTTAAAATTCCATAATACCATACTTTCAATGGTAGCCACATAACATATATAAAATTGATCCAAAACATACTTTTATTCATCATTTAGGAGTCACACATAATTTACATAATTGTGACATAAAATGTCATTATACTTGATATTACATAAGCATCCAAAATGCCCTTCCTATTTCTAAACATTTCTTCATGGATCCTCCTTTATCTCCTTACCTTTCACATGATTTAAACCTAATCATGGTTAGATATTTGGTGGGGTGAGATTTAAGAAAATCCCAATAACATCATAATCCCATTCTTAGCATAATATTTAAAAATAATTGCAAGAAACATGATTTTATTTTGGCATGGTAACATTTAGGATCAAAAGGCATCTTTTAGCATGTTCATCATGTTCTTCACATGTTCATGCAAAATTCATAGCATATTCATCATTCTTTCACCATTTTGATCCAACAACATCATCATATTCATAACATAAACATCTTTTCTACCTACCAATTATAGAAATACAAGATCTAAACAACCATTTAGAAATAAAATGCAAGAAAGGGAAAAGATGTTACCTTAAACTTGCAAATTTTCCTTTCCTCTTCTTCTCCTTCTCTCTATAACTCACTCTCTCACTAATATATGGTGGATTTTCGTTTTTGGTGTGAATAATGGAGGGGAGGAAGAGCCTATTTATAGACAACAAGAAGCAACTCCGTCTATTTGATTAACTTTTGATCCAAGAGCCAAAATTGTATTACATCATCTCTTTTCTCCACCATACACCTAATTTCTTCACATAATTGTTATCTAATTAATTTTCCCTCTCTTGTCATTAATTTGGATGCCACTTTTATCTCCAAATAAGGTAAATATCAAGGTATTAAAAATCGGACCGGTCATTGAACCGGATGAGGCAACGGTTCAAGGTTCAATGGTTGGACCGGGGTCGGACCGGTTGTGAATAAATTAATATATTTTTAATAATATAGTCAATTGATATTCTATTTTCATATTATTTGTTAGGTAAATTTATCATTATTAATCATAATAATACTTATAACATATTATAATATAGAAAGAAAAAAATTATACTAAAAATAATACTACTTAACACTAAAAATAATATTATTTTATTTTAAAAAAATATTTAAAAAAAAAAAGAAAATCGGACCGGTTTAACCCGGTTTTGTACCGGTTTTTGACCGATTTGACCGGTTCTTGACCGGTTCCAATTCCTCTCGGTTTTCAGCTATTCCCGGACCGGACCAGGGGCCGGTTCCCGGTCGGACCGGTCGAACCGATCGGTCCGGTCTGGTTTTTTATACAATGGTAAATATTGCATCATTATGATTACATAAGCTTACTTCATCCAAACTTCCAATTTTGACACCTAATCTTTGAAATAGTGTTATGCATGGTGGTTAACTCTTCTCCACTCCTTTTGCACAAAATTTTGAGTGATAATTCAGCCCAAGATAGTGCCTTTAATTATTTGGGCTTAAACCATTTAATTCTAAGCCCAATTTCAACATATTCCGGGTTTTCGGGCTCTAATTATGTAAATTTTGTCTGGTAAAATTTTTCATGCATAAATATATTTAAAATATGAATTTCAAACTCATTATGACTTTAATTAATCATTTCTAGGCCCATATAATTTATTTTAGAAGATATTTTACCTTATTGGGCTATAACCGAAAACACCGATAAAATTAGTGCTTATTAGTTTTTCCTGTAACTTCTCTGCATGGAGGATTATTATAAACCTTCTAATATTATTTTGAACTTATTCTTGATTATTTCATAGTCTACTGGGTCATCTATAATTTAATTAGCCTGAAAATCAGGTGAATTGGGCTCATTGGGCTCTTTATCCTTTCTTGACATCATTTGAACTATTCTTGTCAATAATACTTCTGAATTTCCCAAAAATCATCCCTAGCCTATTAGGGTTTTCTACACCTTTATTGGGCCTCCATGAATAGTACTTTTAGCCCATTAAGAAATCGGTGCAGTCTTACTGGGCCCAGACTCCGATTTTGACCCAATATCCATTAGACCGATTCTATGACTATTTAAACCTTATAGAAAATCCAGTATCTCTTTTTATGCCCTAATATATCTGAGTTTCATGATCTAGACTTATTTTCTAATTCTTATTAATTTACAGATTATGAAACTTCGGATCAATTTTCTACCCAATATATCTATTTTCTGGTTTTGCTTATTAGAGTATAATTTCTTACAAGAATTTTCTTGAATCACCTCCTATAACCAGTCTTAGTAAATACTGGACAGATGATTTGTTTAAGAAAATGACATCTATGTCCCCTTTTTTGTCTTTTTGCTAATAATTAATATTTTCAATTATGCCATCCAACTTTCTTTGCAATTTGGTCCCTGATCATCCTTTGCAATTTAGTCCTTACTTTGTTCTGCACAAGATATTTAAGCTCTTTTAATTCTAATTATGCAGTAATTCTCTAAACTAGAATTCAAACAAAATCATAAAAATTTAGATGTTACACAATCCATTTCCAGAGGCTGCAATATTAGACGCAACTTCGTCTAATATTAGAACTCGTATTTATGTTTTTTTGAAAAATTTGTTACTTTGAAATTTTGGTCATTTTTCAAAAAATATATTACGAATTCCAATGAGTATTAATTATTTATATTAAAATATGTTATTGAACATGACAATCGTATTTCTATTTATGGTCAAAAGAAGGAATAAAATTAGAAACCATTACATGCAAACGGATAAGGAAACAACTACATTCCTTGCATGTTTCTTTTGTGGATGTGGATCCGGAATCAAGTAGATCAATCAAGGTCTTGGTGTAATTAATGTTTCTTGTAGTAATAGGCTCTAATGTTTGTTTCGTGGGGTTACTTTAGTAGGTGTTTATGTTTTAACTCATTTACTGTAGTTGTCTGGTGAATTAAAAAAAAAACCAAGACAAGACAAGAAAATTACAATGGCCGCTTGATTTTCACTTTGCAAAAATAAATTAGAACAAATAAAATTTAGATAAAAGTAAGTTTGTTGTAAGTGGTTATATTTAAAAATTCTTTTTGTAAATGTAAGCTTGACAAATTAAAATATGTTTGGATGATAAAAATTAAAAATACTTTTAAATGTATAATTATTAAAAAGAACATAAGTTTTATATTATAATATATATAACTAAATGAGTTATATATGCTTTATAATAATAATGTACTCCATCCGATCTTAAATATAAGACAATTTCAATATAAGACAATTTCAACTGCATTACACACATTAATAAAAGGAGTTAAATTATTAAATTTATTAAAAAATTCAAATATGTTATATTATTTACTTACCCTTATTAATTGCATTATCTTATACTTTTCATATCATTTATTTCTCACATATTAATTATAGATAAGGGGTATAAAAGAAAAAAAATAATCAATACATTGAGAATACTACAAGGTGACTTATATTTGGGATCAAACAATATTTCTAGAAGGTATCTTATATTTAGGACCAAAGAGAGTAATTAGTTTTAATTGTAAAAAATAAATATAAGTCAATATCCCTTTTCTTTTCCAAAATTGTTGTTTTGCTAACACAAAAATAACTATCATCTCCTTTTCCAAAATTATAATTTAATCCACTTTTAATTTTTCAAAAAGTTAGTTTATTAATTGTGAAACACATCTTGATAAAAAATAAAGTTTAAAAATGCCAGTTTGATTATCAAAATAATCAACCAAACAATCACATAGTAGTATGTACTCGCTTTTCTCCCTTGCCCATATATATACTCGCTTTTCTCTCTCTTCCCTTTGCCCATGTATATGTGTATATATATATATATATATTTTTTCCCATAGTTATGATATACATTAATAGTTTTAGGAATGAAGTCTGTCAATAATTTTTTAGAAAAAAAATGAAAAAGGCTTTGCATGATCTCATAGTAATAATTAAAATAAAATTACTTCCCTAAATTACATGTTTTCCTAAAAGTAATTTAACTTTAAGTATTTTGAATCCAAAAGTGATTTTAAAAAATAATATCCAAGCAAAATCAATTATTTTAAAATCAATTTTTTGACAAAAAGTTTTCAAGTACAAATCATGATCAACCAAATTTATTTTTAATTAAAATCACTTTCACGCAAACTGAGTTGAAGAAGTTTGGATTGGTTCAACTCAAATCTAAACGCATTAATTTAACTATTAAGTATTTTAAACTTATATTTTGAAATGAAGACAGTATAAGATTTGACTATTAGATAATATAAAAAGAATTTATTTTTTAAAATAAAATAAAATGGGAGGAGGGAGTATTGATTCGCATTAATTTATGTTCCATTTCAAAAACGGCATAGACACTTACCGAAACAGGACCCCATAGAACGATGGCATAAGCACGTATGGGTGGATAATAATTAATAATAGAGTTGGTACTTGGTAGGGGATTTTTACCCCTCCTTGGAAGTTCGGACCCTCAACGTAAATTTAAATTAAATATAGTTGAACATGTCCTCTAAGATTAAATATAATTGGCAAAAAAGAAAAAGAAAAAGTATATAAACCATGCTTTGTAGGCGGTAGTATACATGAAAGGAATTTTATGGAAAAAAAAAGAAAAAAAATCCTTATATGATATATTTGGTATGTATTATTTAATTTTTTAAAAAAAAATTGATGCTTCACTAAAAAATAAAGGGTGTGTGTTTCCTTTATTTAAATTGTTTTGAAGTTTAATTTAAACATTACATTTGATAACTATGTACTCATACAATTCTGTTGAATATATATATATATATACACACCATCAGTGTTAGCAGATTTTTTCATTGGTGTTGGTTCACAAAAAAAATTCACTATATATGTTTCCAATTTTTATTATTTCATTTCAAATATATAATGTAAAATAAAGTCTTGATTTTTTCCGCTACCTATCAAACGTATTTTGAAACTAAAAATACCCTTTTCATATATTCCTCTCGCGTTAGATTTTCTTTAAAAATAACTCCTTAAATGCCTTCATTTTCTTTTATTTAGACGTTAGCCAGAGGTTCACACAGATCATGACACACTTCCGAGAAAAAGGCCGAAATTGGGACCTTAGCACCTGGACCATCTAGTCATTGTCGAAAGTTTAGATTGGATTTGGTGGACCTCTTTTCTTATATAGAGGAATTGACGAAAGTAGATTCGTTGGTCAAAAGAAAGCAAACAACATAGACTCAGTTACTGAAAAGGATAAATACAAGAAAAGGTGGAATTCTGCTGTTAATAGAAGGACCTCATCAAAGAAAAATATTTAAGTATATGTAAATATTTTTTGAATTAGGAGACTTTATCTAACTTTAATAAGCATCTAAAATCTAACTCATTTAAAACTTTTTTAAGTAAATAAATAAATGAACATATAATTGATAAAAAAAATAAACTTGTAAAAAATTAATAAGTGAAAATATAATTACTTCTATTCATTTGTGAGTGATGTGAAGAAAGGATTACATATCATATAAATTTTTGTACTTTTAGGAGAATGACATACACAAACTTTGTTTTTCGAACTAAAGTATTCTCTAACAAATAAATTTTGCCTGACTTTATTACTTTAAAATAAGAGAAGAACAAAGGCGATGTTAGTTCATATGTATGGGAATGTGACAAAGCATTTATTGAAATCCAACTCATTTTTATACCAAAAAGAAATCCAACTCATACATATATATATATATATCTATATATATTTCAATAAAAAAGGCCATCAAATCGTCCCTTGTTCATCTTCTTCCTTGTGACATTTTCTTTTCATGACCGTGGGTTTCATAGTATCGATGTGAACCAAGAAAACAAACTTCTCCCTCCCACCTTGTGAGTCACTCATTCCCACACTGAAGGCTTGTTTGGTTCATTTTTTAAGTGTTCATGGAGTAAGAATCCAGATTCTATTCTTACATTTGGACTATTTAGTTGGATATGAAAGTGAGAATCTGAACTCCCATAAGAATGAAGATGATCATAGATTTGATAGTTAACTTTCCTACCTTAAACCCTAACTTTACTTATTTATATCACTAGAAATAGAGACCAAATAATAGAAATGATCTTAATTATAAAATATCATTCTTAAAATATCCTTCATAGATTATGTACCCCGTTTTCTCTTGAAAAATCTTCATTAATTTATACAAGTTATTTAGTGCAATTTTTCCTATATAATTTTTTTCTCTAAAAATATTTAATTTAAAAAATTAAAATAAAAATAATAAGAATTGAAATATATGCAAGTTTTCCTTCTACTTTTTATATTACAATTTATGCTTAAATATTTTTTATTTAATAAAAATAAAAATATGTATAAACTTAAATATGATGTTATTGTCTAAACAAAAAAACAAAGGCCACCCGATTGTAAATAAAAAAAAAGATCATGTTATGAATATACATTTGAGTAATTGATGTTGAGCTAAATTTTTACTTAGGTGCAATTTTGACTTTTTGCACATTATTCATACCCTATTCCATCATTTTCTTATGTATAATTAAACAAATTCAGTTGTTACCTATATCTTTTCCTTGGTAAACCAAACAAAATTTTGGCTTATAAAATTCCATTACATTTCATTCCCAACCATTTAATTCTAATTAATTTTTAATAATTCTATGAACCAAACAGCCCTGGGAGTTTTGCCTCGCCAACATGAGAGTTCACAGTGAGAGTTTAACTACCAAATAGTGACCCATGGTGGCCTTGATTGATGCAAGGTTTCAATTCTCAAAAGAGTACTCAACTTCCTCTTCAGAAAAATCGTGGAAGCGTCACACAACTTCACCAATGGCTTAATTGATTTGAGGATTCAACTTCGTTGAAGAGGAAGCTACCGTCTCAACAAGTGAAGGAGTCTTTGAAAAGGAAGATATGCACGGTTGCCATTGACGGAGACGATGCTTGCAATGAAGGTAAGGCAAAAAGATGCTGAGTTTTTGCTCAAGAATTAATCTTTTTTTTTTTTGGGTAAATCATTGATTTTTCTGGTTTATTGCCTCTTGTTGTAATGCAGTGAACCTTTTTGGTATTCTTTGATTCTTTTATGGTAGTTTTCCCTTTTTACTAAAAAAAAATAATGTGTGTATAAATTCTTCCATGCATCTATGTGTGTCGCATAGGCTAAGCGTCAAATTATATAGCCTAATGAAATTTTAAATTTCGTTAGCTTTTCCTCAAATAACTTCCTGGGCCTGAACTAGTGCCTGTTTAATGGATTTTCTTGGTCTGGTTATTTAAAAAACACTAGGCTAGACCTTAAAGCATAACGGCCCCGTACATTTACTACTAAAAAAAATGAAATTAGTGACAATAAATCCATCACTAATTTTGGATTTAGTGATGGAAAATAAGTATGTAACCTTCAATAACTAATTTATTATATATATATATATATTAGTTATTTTGTGGGTTCTATCATCTTTCCTCCGTTACTAATTTATTATATATATATATATATATTAGTTATTTTGGGGGTCCTATCATCTTTCCTCCACATTATTTGTTACATGTACCTCTAGTGTAACATCACTTGCCACATGTCATATCTAGGTCATCTACCACATCACCACCATCATGTGTGTCTCACCATATCGCTTGCAATGTGTCCCATCCAGGTGCCACACGTACCATCAATGCCACATCATCACCATACCGATGTCATATCATCGCCATACATGTCACTTATGCCACATCACTCCTATTTATTTTCATTTCAGGGATGTCTCACAGGGTTTGAACCCACAACTTAGAGCTCTTCTTTTGTGTTCTCATTTTTACCAATTGAGCTAAAATATACTTGTAATTTTATTATGTAAAATTTAATATATATTATTTAATAAAAAAAATTAGTGATGGACGTAAATCTATTACTAATCCATCACTAAATATGTGATTTTTGGCAAAATAGTGATACTTTTTGAAATCCGTCACTAACTTCTGCTTTTAGTGATAGGTTTTGGGCCGTCACTAAATTTCCGTCACTAATACCTATAATTAGTGATGGATTGAAAATCCGTCATTAAATGTCTGTCACTAATTTTAATTTTTTTAGTAGTGATTTGATTTACTTTTAAAAATTTATTTTGGGCCACTAAGAGCCATATTTCGCTGGATTTGGATTTTTTTCTCGATTTTTTTTAATCTTTTTGACCCATGAAATTTGGACCAAAAAAAATTACTTACTATATTCCATTTATTATTGGAAAAATCACAGAAAAATTCTGAAATAGGAAAGCAATTATTAGAAAGCCTCAAATCTCTCAAAAATTATACTCAAATTTCATTAGTATATAATCAGTACAAAATCAATCCTAGAAAATGAATATAAATAATTTTATTATTGAGTATAAAATCGTACTTCAATATTAAACTACACACAGATCCTTTTGGTGCAAAATTCTCGAAAATAAGTATAAAAAATCTTATTGTTGAGTATAAAATCGTGCTCCAATATTTTATACTCATACTCTATAGTTTTATACTCAACAATAAAATTTTTTATACTTGTTTTTAGGATTTTAAACCAATGGAACTTATGTATCATTTTTTCGGATTTTGAGACTTTTCAATAATTATTTTTGTATTTTGGAATTCTTTTGTGATTTTCTCTTTATTTTGTTTAATTAAATTTGAAATGTTCTAAGTCTAAGGAAAAATTTCAAATAAATACCAAAGATATAAGATATATCCAAAAAGCAACCCTAATTCATCTATTTCCCTAAAAACCAAGTATTCCATTTACTTGAAAATTTTATGTCTTTAATTTGTCAACATCTTTTTGCAATTTTAACAGCATTATTCTGATTTTAGAAAACGAATTATTTAATTTTTCCTAAAATTTTTAATGGTTTTTTTAAATAAATGTATATGGCACACTTGATAAATAATTGTGAGGAGAATTTATAGTTAATCTAATCACATTTTTGTCGATTAATTAATTCTTATAAATTTATGTTTGGTGTTTTATTTTGTCAAAATTATTTGCCTAAGTGCTGTTTAATTTATGCCTTATTTTGTATGAATATTTTCGGCAAATGTTTATGGTACTTTTTGGTCAAAATTTAAGGGAGAGTATGAATTGAGCTGAATAGTCACACATAGGGGATTGCTTGCTTATGCATTTGGTTTGAACATGTTCAAGATTTATAATCTTGATTGAGATGCCCATGTCATCTGTATAATTTTGATTTAATTAATGTTTAGCCTTGGCATTCTTAATTATTATTTCTAAAATTTTACATAAAGTATTTTGGATTACATCAATTAAATAGACATTAATAATCAAATATTATGATGTCATGTGGCTTGCATAATTGATTTTTATTTTTGGCCAACAGGAAGTCCATATTATTAAAACCACAAACCAATAGAAATAGAACGACTAGTATAAAGCGAAAAACAAAAACAAGTTTAGAAACAAAACAAAACAAAACTAGCTCCAAAAGAAACGAAACGAAACGAAAACAAAAAGGAAAGGAAAACAAAGAAAAAACCACAACAAAATTTTCCCACTCTTTCATGATGAAATTGTCTTCCATTAGCCCCCTTTCCATCAGCATGATCTACCAAATATTACTACCAGACATGGAAACATCAGCATCGTTCAACAAAATGGAACTAAAAGAGGGTGGCGTTATTCCTACCCATCCAATAGGAAGCAACCCCTTTTCCATACCCGCTGCCACGGCATGAGCAGCCTTATTTCCTTGACATTTGATCAAGATAATGAAAAACCAGAGTAGCAATCTAACATCTTCATAATCTCCAGGACTAATGACTTGCATCTCCAATCACAACTAGATAAGTCACGCTCCTGAATAGAGCAAATGAGATCGATCATAACAATCAGATTCAAAAACCACAGTAGGATCATGCAAATCACAAGCTAACAATAAAGCTTTCCTCAAAGCTATTGCTTCTGCAATAAAAGCAGAGGAGGCTGAAAAGTTTTCCCAAAAACCCCAAAGCCGACTGCCATTAGAGTCTCTACGCACTACACCCAAACAAACCATTTTAGAATTCATATTAAAAGAAGCATCACAATTAATTTTTATTGTTTACTGCATTTTTGGAAGGGACAGACCAACGAATATTCTCACCACAGCCATTCCCTACATAGACTCCCTATGATTAAACACCATATCATTCCTTTCTTTCCAAATGCTCCGACAGCTCCAACCCAACAATGCTTTGTTATAATCATCCATTAATTTGCTTTCCACGAACATCAAAGCCCACTGCACGCAACCTGAAATGCTAAAGGGATTATTCGAAAAGTCATGCATTAAATATTTAATTAATTAATAAAATTAGAATTAACTTCCCTATGTACATTTTCCATTTCATTCTTTTTCTTTGGGATATTTTTTTCAATTAATCATGTATTTCTCTTGTTTTGTTTTGAACAAATTAATCATTTTTTTCTGAGCAGTTGGGCTTTGAGATCATCGAAAGGGGAGCCCACAATCGCCAAAATGTTTTTGCGAAAATTTAGGACCTTCTAAAATAAATATTACAATTTGTGATTTCAAAAAAACGTATTTATAGAGAAGGACTGATATAGGATTAAGATCAAAAGCAAAAGAATTTCTGATTTTTTTTTTTGGCCAATAAGAATTTCTGATTCATATTCAATTCTTGATATTTCTACACCTAGTCCTTGTGTGTCAATAAACCTTATAAGCTGTGATATATTTATGAAGAAGCTGGGCTTAGTACAATCCGCCCAGACTTTTGGGTTGGGCTGAAAAGTTTTCTTTTCGGGCGAATATTGACTTGGGCCCTTAATTGCCGCTTACTTTTATCTTGATCTTTTTGGAATTTTTCAGTGTTTCAATTTTGGTCCTACGTTATGATTTTGACCCATAAAGTTTTGGACCTAATAAAATTATTCATTATTTGCCTTTTAATTTCTTTAAATTTGAGATAATTAATTTTGGACAATTTTAAATTTCACTTAAATATTTGTGTTATTTTTCTTCTATATTTAACAAGTTTTGACAAGAAGCATGTAAATAAATTAAACATTATTTTTTTGACCCAAATCTCTATAGTGTTAGGTCTATAGAAGAACTCACTTGAAGAAAGATTGTCAGAATAAGCGTGAGTAAAAGATACTAAAAAGTCCTTCCAAACAAAATTAAAATTTAAACCTGAAGATTTGGGTCCATCTTAAAGTGAGTGCATTTATCAAACTTGGCATGTCCATGTTAGAACAAAGAAAATCAGAAATCAAAAGAAGAAAAGTTGGCTTAGTAAGAATCCCCACATTTTCTTTTTCCTACTTTTTTTTTCAATTGTGAACACTAAGAGAATTCTTCAATTGATAGCTAAAAACTCATCTTTTTAAAACATAGAGAATGACAAAATTGAGCTTTATCTCTCCCAGTCTTTTTCCTACCTTTTTTTAGTAAACTTCTTCCTACCTTTTGGAAGACTCTCAAACAAAGTTAAACATAACTAGGCATTGTATGGCCCAATAGTCATGGGGTTTATTTTTCAAGCCCAATGTTTGTTTCGGGCCAACCTCCATGTCATTCCTTCCATGTGTGGACTCGGGTATCTCTAAAGTTGGTAAAACGGGCCAGGCCCGAAAAGCTTGAAAAAGTGAATGGGATGAGTCTCAATTTTAAAAGCATATATATAATCTGGACTTTTCAGACCTGGCCCGTGGCGGACCGATCTGTTTAGCTCGTGTTCCCCCCCCCCTTTCCTTTTTTTTGTTTAAATTAATAAAAAACACATATTAGTAATGTATAAATTGTAAAATTTAAATATTATATTGATTTTTAGAAAGTAATAATGATAATTAGTTATATTAATTTAAAAAATTATATAAAAATTTTAAGAAATAAAAAATAATTAAAAAAGCACAGCTCCTGGGCCTGCCCACGGGCTCAATTTGGGCTTATCGGCCCAACTCGAGGCAGGCTAGCTTGAATGGGCTAGCCCGGCCTGACCTAGATTGCTAGCTCTAGGTATTTCCTTCCCTTTCCTTTTGATCTCCCTAATAATTAATCAATAATCGTGGCCATCATTAATCAATAATTGTAGCCATCATTCTCATTTTGATAATTTTGGAATAATAATGGAAATGAGACACTCTTTCTTCTTCTGTGTGACCTTTGGGTTAGTTTGGATCAATGGAGGGAAAGAAAGAGATTTTAATATTACCTTGTTTGATTTAGAATGGGAGGAGAGGAAAAATAATAATATATGAACAGTTATAACCTTAGCTATTTTAAGTTTTTTTAGTTTTTATTCAAATTATAATTCATCTTTATTTATTTTAGAAAAATAAACAATTTTCATTTTACTTAATAAACAAATCTTATATACACTTTCTTCCAAAAAATAATGTATTATTCATTATAAATTTATTTAAGAATAATTTTGAAATAAAAAGAGGGAGATTAATTTAGTTATAATATTTTTTTGTTACCCACTTTTTCTTTAAAACCCCCTACTTTTTGAAGAGAGGAGTAGGAGGAAAGGGTAGAGGATGAACAATTTATTAAAATTTTTCTTCCACTCTACTCCTACTTATTAAACCAAATAAAAAAAAATTATAATTTTCTTTTCGATATTCTTCTATACATTGAATCACCCTCCTTTCTAAATTCCTCCAACCAAATAGGGTTAGGGAAGGAAGGAATAAAAAGATCAGGGTGGTCCAACACAGACCTCAAGACTTTACAAACAAATATCCAAAGTCATCTCAAAAAAGTCTCATGCAGGGAGCTACGTGTTATATACGTGTGTTATGGGACCCCACACGACCACGACCACGACGTTATTGTTTCATGCATGAGAATATATATTATCACATGATATTGTTTTTCGTAGATGTTGATAAGATGGATTATAGGACGTTTCTTTTTTTGACCAGAAGATTATAGGACGTTTCTTTTTTTGACCAGAAGATTATAGGAGACTTCTTTTTGCCATCTTCGAGCTGTCTCATATGGAATTCTTGTATTATATGTACCCTTAACACATGAATGAAAAGATGTGCCCACTGCTAATGTGATCCCACCACCGAGAATATTATTTATGGGTAATTTATAGGTCTTTTATTTTACGTGAAAATTTTATTAATAGATAATTTATAAATATTTTTATAAGTATTTTTAAAATTCTGGGACTTGTTTTAGTCCTAATAAATTTTTCAGACTCAACTCAGTTAAACTTTTATTATTATATAAAAAAAAAAGATGCCTTCAAAAATTCTTCTAAGTCTCACAGGAAAAGGGGATTACTGTGTAGATAAGTTGCATATACGATTATGTCTAATACGTGAAAGATCAGTCAATATCTCTTCAAAATCTTAACGCACATGCATCCCACTTGAACAAGTGTATATCTTTTTAACCCTAGAATGAACACGCGTATATGTACTAGGTCCGGGTTAGAAAGTAGTACACACGTACACAATATTGACAGATAAAGTGTGTACATTGAACTCTTTGTAGTGCATTTTGCCAAAAATGAGCCAATCTTTAGGTACCAATTATATAATATTGCGTTTTAATATGCAACAAAAGTCATCACGTATACAAAAATTAGAAAAAAAAAATAGAAGACATACCAGAACAAAACTATACAAAATATTATATTAACTTAATAAGACAAATTAATTTTTCTCTTTTAATTTTTGTTCTTATTGAATGATTTTGTGTATTGCACGGTCACATGTCTAGTTTAATTAGAAATCAAAACAGACTATACCGTGCTACACCAAAAAAGGCCCTCCTTGGCATTCATTTTTTTGTGCTTTCCTTAGTGATTCTGAACTACCAACAATATGAGCATCAAGGTAAGTTGTGGCTTTTGTTGGGGGTTATACAATGCCAACAAAAGTACACATTCCTCAACAAAAGTTATTTTTTCAAAAAATAATATGTTCTTTTTCATTATTTTCATTGGTTTTGTCTATTTTAATTGCAGTGCTTTCATTGGTGGTTTCTCAAACTACCGCCAATGAAGGTTAGTGTTTTCTTTTTTAAATTAATTTGCACATTTTACAATCTGACCAACCTGTTATATACGAAAACTTGACTAGTTTTAACCACTACGCTTGACGTTCAGCATCTAAGATAATAAGACCAATTTATAAGCAAATGATCTACAACCAAAATTAACTAATTTATACATACAAAACCAAAGCTACAGTATCCAGCCAATATCGGACCACTATGCAGCCATTACATATGTAATTGACAAGCAAAAGTTTCATATCCAGCATATAGCTATAACCAATGTCCAGCCACTAGATATCCAAAAGTTTCATACCAATTTACAACCAATTCACAAACAAGCAATATATATATATATATATATATATACATGACCAAAAGTTTCATACCACTACACAATAACCAACAGGGAAAAAAGCATCTTCCAACTACTAGAATGCTCATGGAAGCTAAACTAACAGCAATAGAAAATGAGTTCCATCACGCCAAACCAATTGCACAATCAACATCGCACCAAATTATAAAGCAATACAAATGTGGAGAAAGGAAATCTACTGATTATTGATTAATATTAATATTATTGATATATTGATTGATCATAGTCACAGATACACGGTCTTGATTAAAAAAAAAATAAAACAAGAACAGCTCACATTATCATTAAGCCAAACCCAGTGATCTAGGGACTATTATAATAGTATTTTATTGAAATAAACAACATTTGAATAGAATACTATTATATAGTATTTTGTTAATTAATGCTGATGTGGAGCAGCAAGAATATATGCTGCGCTTTGAGACCCATGGATATATATATATATTGTTAATTAAATTAATTAAATGTTAGGAATAATTACTATTTTAAATTGTCGAAATAATTAATTATTAATCTATGGTTCTTTTAGGTTGTGTTTGGAGATGCGAGGGTGAATGATGTTAAGACTATGAAGTTAAGAAGCAGGGCATGCAGGGAGGTTAAGCCTTCAATGAATATATATAAGGAAATTGATTCATTAATAGTGTGAATGGTGCTGGCTTTTGGGGTTACAGAATTTACTCGAAAATCATATCAGCCTCGCAAGTCGGTAAGGTGAGGCCATATAAGAGCCCACTTGAACTTCTCTTTCATTGGTAAGAAAAAATCACTTTCACAGATTAGGTGGGTTCTCTATAAAGCACATTCTCTTCAAATCTATATGTTTGTTTATCTCTTTTCATATGAATATAGAGAGAGAGAGAGAGAGAGAGAGAGAGAGAGAGAGAGAGAGGTGCTTTAACTTTAAAAATTTATGTCTAAATATGAGGTTAATATTTTTTTGGCCAAAAAAAAGGTTAATTTGTAGATTCATCTGCACTTGATCTATAAAGACTGATATATGGAAAAGTCAAATCTGCACAGTTTGGAATGAGTTGAAAGGTGCAAAGAAGATATTACGTCATCATTCAAAGAAGACCAATTAATTTACTTCCTTTATTCTTTAATATAGAGAACAAGAGTTAAAATCACATAGATTAAAAAGAATAATAGATTTGTTTAAAAAATAAAATAGTTTTATAAAATACTCTAATTTAATATTAATAATTTTTACATCATATAATTAATATAAATAAATTGTATTAGAAAAATATCATCTTAATTAGAAGTGATTTTAAAAAAAATTTATAAATACACCAGACAAACCTTCCAAATCTCTTGTATTTTAAAATATGGAAACTCTCTCAATTTTTTCTTGTATTAAGGAATGGAGAGAGTAACTAATAGTGAGTCTCTCTCTGTTTATAAGTACCCCATCTCGTCCCTTCACTGCACACAAAAGCCCTCACACAAATTAAGCACCAACAATCATATATATATATATATATAGACACACCATATATATGAACCTACGTGCGGTGCCTCTGTGTTCTTCTCTTATTTTAAAATAATAAAGAGTTTGTGTCTGTCAGTCTCTTAAAAGTAGAAATTTGTAAGATGTAATCCTTTCTTCACTTCACTCTCACAAATGAATAGTAGTAGTAATTTTCATATCATCACTTATTCATTTTTCACATATTTATTTTGCTTTTTTATGAGTTACTCCCGCGCGCCGATCCTTAGTACAAGATACAAATAACTAATTCACATGGACCAAAGAATGTTGTTAAAAGCGGCTAAAAACATTAAATTTATCAAAAATTCAAAGTACTTCTTAAAAATATCCCATATAATGTTTATCACTTCTATCATGTAATTAATAAAAATTAATTATATTCACTTATTTCATAAGAATAAAATTAAAAATAATAAATGTATCATAGAAACCATATTTGTATATTATATTTTGAACCAAAAAAATGTCAAATATATCTTATATTTGAGATAGAAGGGAGTATATGTTTCACTTATTTATTTGTTCTTTAAAAGATTTATGTAAATTGGATAACCTAGACTAAACAAGTTACATGGCTCAAAGAGCATTTACTAATACTTATATATTATTCACAAACCAAAACCATTACACCAACACACCAATACAGTGAGATTTGAATTCCAATCCACGTTTTTTATTTGTGGGTTCCTTTTCAGTAACTGAATCCACACATTCTTTTTAATTACTGTATACTCCCTCTTATCCTTAATATAAGAATCTTTTAACCGAATCATGCGGATTAAGAATTGGAATTAAAACTAATTAACTACCTCGATTTCTTCAAAAATTTCAATATTTTTTTAAAACTACCCTTATTTAATCGCTCTCTCTTTCTGTTTAGATATATTAAATATGAGCATTTTTCTGGAAATGTATAATAAATACTACCTCGTATATTGTAAAGGGTCTTATATTTAGAATCAGTATAAAAAATCCTATATATAAAATCGGAGCTAGTATTATGCATATGGGATGTTTCACATTGTCATCTTACAATACGACGTACGTTTTCCACACGTTCCTTCGGCTTTCATTTTCGTGCCACGAAATCTTACAAACCCTCACCCAATCGACACGGATCAATCCACCACGTCAATTTTCTTTCTCTTTTCTCTCTCTCTCTCTCTCTCTCTTCACACACACACACACACACAAACTAAATTAGATCCATTGGAAATAGAAGCATGTGAAACGTGCCTTTTGTTGAAGGTAAAAAATAAATGAAGGCTTTTCAATCAGCCATTTTTGGTCGTTTGAACTCACTAGTTGCTTAGTAATGGTCTACAATAGAGGCTCTTCAATCAAACGTGGGCAAAAAATTTGGAAGGCAACATGAAAAGTAAATCGTCAAGAGTTGGGCACAAAGAATAACTGGTAAAATCTTAGGGAAAAAAAATGTAAAAATGGAGTAGTAGGGAAAAAAGTATGGGAATTTTGTAATACAGTTCACGACAAAAATCTACGGCGTGAAACTTCGCAAGGTATGCAAGTTCCTTTTCTATCTCGCTCTCCACAACCTCGTAGTGATATTGCGTTTTGTGAAGGAATTTCGAGAATTCAAAGAATAACAGTCAAAAAACGACTTGCATCCCATAAAAGGTAATATAATATAATATTAATATTTCAACTGCCCAGATTTAGCTCACATTGCATGGGTCTGGATAACCAAAGCTTAGATTTTTTTTCCTTTTTTTTTGGTTTTGCTTATAGTCTGTTTCTGTGTTCTGTTCATTCGAAGTGAAGGCAAGGAAAGACATTTGTCAAAAGGGGTCAAGGAAAAAGCATTTGGGACTCAGAACCTGTGAAAAGGGGACAAGGAAAAAGCTTTTACGGTGAGCGCTGATCGATGGTTCACAAGATAACACCCGTTGGAAGGATGCCTTTGTTAGTTAGCAGACAATTTTTTTTTTTTTTGGTTCTATGAGAGGGAGGATTTTGAAGAATGGAGAGTGGACTGACAAATGGTTTTGATGTGAAGAATCAGAGGGAGAAGGAATTAATAAGAAAGTGAGAAAGTTTGAAAATGAGAAAATTGGGAAGAGAAATCAGAGCGAGAGAAAGATTGAAATAATTGTGGGACCCATGAAATGTGATGTGTTCCTTTTACACTGGCTAAAGCACAAATGACCTGGAACTTCTGGTGCGTGTAGGAATTTCTCCAGAATCCCTCGATGTATAGACCATCGCTTCCCTCTCCAAACGATTTCCGTTGTACACTGAATACAGAGCAACAAAGCAACGTCGGCGACTATCTTCCAGGTAATTAAACTGCTCCCATTTATAATTTTTTCTTTTTTGCAAATCTATTCATCCACGCTGCTATTCTTCACTTCTTGCACCCATACTTCATATGCTTTGATGTGTGGGAGGGGGTATGGCGATCAGAGGAGTCCCGGAGGTCGGAGCTCCGTTGGTGTTAGCGGTGGGCGGAGGCTTTTTTAGATCTGTATGTACATGCGTAGCGTGGATCGGAGTATCCACGGAGCCATCCTTCTCATAGTTGATCTTGATCACTAATGGTGATATCGTTGAACTCCGGCGATATTACCGGCGACGTCGAACTCTGGCAAGATCGCCGGCGACGCTGTCGCTGCAAAACATCCTTTCTGCTTATGCTTTTCTGTTATGAACTTATGGTGCAATCACCACTTTTCTCATTTATGTGTATGGGTAGCATGGATCGGATTATTCATGGAGCCATCCTTGTCGTAGTAGATCCTGATCTTGTCGTTCTGCTTATCAGCAGTAATTGCGACATCGTCAAACTCCGACGATACTGCCAGCGAAGTCGGACTCCGGCGAGCACCAGCAATGCAATTCTGTGAACTCATGCAGCAATCTGTGGCCTACTTGAAGGCCAATCACTTGGATACAGAGCAGTGTTCGGGAGGAGGGTTTTATTGTTTTTTTTTTCCCAAGTAGATGGGACTGGACAAAAATGCTTAACACGGTCGTTGAACTGATGCCATTCACCATTTTTTCTGGTAATATCTTTCCAAGAGATGCGTTTTATATATCTGTGTGAGTGTCTCTGTATTGCAGGATGGGCTGTATATTCTCAACGAACAGTGCTTCTGCTTCTTCCAATGGCTCTACCTCAAGGGCCAACAGGAGCGCTTTTACGTCGGGCATGGGCCATGGTTCCACTTATGGCTCTAACTCAAATGCCTCCAACCCAAGGCCAAGGGCCGCCCTGAACATCATCGGAGGAAGCATCGGCTATGCGAATCACCGCCCAACAAGAACCAAAAATGGCTCTTAATTATCCCTACCACTGACATCTGCACCCCCTAGTCCCAACCCCAATCTCTCCATTTCCATTGTCATAATATATATTTAGTGTCATCTCTCCACTTTAACTATCTCTCTGTTACTGTACACTCTCTGATAATAATTCTTTTTAGATTATGTTCACGTGGACGCTGCTATCCAGCTAGAAAAATATTTCAATATCAAATAAACTTCTTCTCGTTGGATTTTTGGTCTTGGTAAGCAAGCATGTAATAATAAAGTTAAATAATAATAAAGAATATGAATTAGTATAATAGAATATTAATATTCTATTTATTTTTATATCCTATTTATTTTATTTATTATATTATATAATATCTAATATAATAATTAATCTTATCTTAATATAATCTTAATATAATATATAATAAAGAATCTAAAAAGAATATAATTAGAAATTCAAATTCGAATTCAAATTCTAAGGAGGTGCAATGAATGAAGGACTAATACGATCACAGACCTTAATGTTTTTATTTGTGTCCCTCAAAAGGTAGTATGATTGGATATTAATTAATAATTAATATGTTTGAGCATATGGTATAAATAATAATAATTTTAAAAATATGTGGTTGACCTCTATATAAGACACTTTATACGTGATTTCATTTCGACAGTTGATATGAGGCGGTTAAAGTGTTATTATTTTATTGTTGTATATATTGTGAAGTTAAATTATTATTATTTTGGACATAATGTAGAAGATGAGGCAATATGAAAGAGATAAGAGAAAGCTAGCATTGATTTATGTAAAAGATTTGTAAAAGATTTGGGTGACTAAGAGAAATCAAAAGGAGATAAAAGTACAGGTGTTATTGTGAGTATAATATGGATTGATGATATGTTAATATAATATTGTTAATGACTGATGAGGATTCTTAAATGACTTGACCAAACGCCCCCAATGTTCCATTGAGTCTTCTCCACGGGACAAGGCTCTTATCTGAAGCGATCTAATTCGGCTTTTGGAACCTGGTTCTCTGCCTCCTGATATATATTCACTCAAATCTTTTACACTTTGTTATTATTTTATCCAATTTGCATCATATGGAGATAAAATAATAATAGTGTTATTATTTTATTGTTGCATATATTGTGAGATTAAATTATTATTATAAGTTTGGATGGAATATAGAAGATGACTCTTTTGAATATGAATATCCCATAGGAGCAGTGACGGATCCAAAGGGGGTACCTGCCCCTCATAGTCCTCATCAGCTTTTGTAGTATATATGATTTACTTTAAAAAAAATGCTGAAATAAATTTGAGTCTCCCAGATTTGGTTATTTAAAATTTGAGCCCTCATTCATTCATTTTTTGATGCGTAAATGTATAGGAGATAAGAGAAAGCTAGCGTTGATTTATGAAAAGATTTGAGTGACTAAAAGAAAATAAAAAATAATATAAATAATCCAAACACGTTTCCTCTCACCGCCTCATATCAGCCATCACTATAACACCATGCAACTTGATGGATCCTTTTGCATCAAAAGGAGACAAAACAAACCCTATTAAGCAACTTGTATTCTCGACCATCTTGTCTAAGATCAAGTTTAGCAATATATTATCAGGTTAAGCAAGCATTTCGGACAGCAAAAATAGGTGATAATAAGACATAGAAGAAAACCCTATTTTCTATATTTTGAGCGGTATTGGCGGATTCATGGGGCAAAGGGGGTGCTTGCCCCTCCATGAATATGACCTTTATAATACATACTTTTATTTGGTTGTACTTCCTCCAAGTCTAAATATAGAAACTTTTATCTTGATCTTAAATATAAGATTATTTTCAAAATATGAAGTAATATTTATTATGGGTTACCAACAAAACTCCTATTCAATGAGATAATATAATGAAAAAGAGAGGGGGGGGGGAAGAATTTGATAAGGGTAGTTTTAAAAAAAATATTGTGATTTTTTTAGGAAAACAAGGTAGTTATTAACTTTAACTTCTATATTTAATTCATGTAATTTAATTAAATGGTTTTATATTAAAGAAGAGTAATTAAAATGTTACGAAAGGAAATCCATTGGTTAACGCATAACTTTTGCCCTTCTGTTCATTCCTTTCCATTTTGATGAATTATGGTTGCAGACTTACAGCTTCTATTCACTTTTTCGGTTTACTTTTTAATAAAAAAATTACAAAACCACATGCATTGTATCGGTTGCATCTCTCAACTTCTCCCTTTCTCCTATGTCATTGTATTTCTCCATTGTATCGGTTGCATCTCTCAACTTCTCCCTCTCTCCTATGTCATTGTATTTCTCCTCACCATTCCATTTGCTCAATTACTCATTCTTCAACTCTTGAAACCATATTTATTGAAGCTAGTTCAACCCATTTCGATTGGCTTTCATAGAGGAAATAGCTGGACTCTAGATTTGCAGATTGCAAGTATAACTATATTTTCGGCATCCTTGTAAGTTTATCCCTTTCCATTTTCTTTACTCATTTAGCTTGGATTCTTTTGTCTTTTCCCAACATTTAACTAGAGGATTAAAGATTCCCCTCATATTGTGTAATGTGTATTGTTGTGCTGAGGAAAAAAATATTCTCTCATTCTCATTTAAAAGGTTAAACCACAAACAACTTTCCACTGAAAACCCAAATATTCATTGCATACGGATGTGTGTGTGTATGTGTGTATTAGCTTTCTTGTCCCTTGAGCGAATTCGCACCACTTATATAACTATTATCAACATAATTAATTACTCCTATTAGTTAATTAGACCACTTAATCTTTTACAGTAAATCAATGTGATGATGGGAAAAATGTAAGAGAATGTGTGGTGAGATGGTGTGAAAATACCATATTTCACCTTTTTCAAACAATTTTTATAATACTGTCATTGTTGTTGTTGTATAATAAATATTATTGAAGTCATTTGATGGCTCAGAAACTTAAACAAACTAAGATGATAACAAACTTGGTTTATTTCTAAATGTCTTTGAACAGCGAATGAAACCCCTTTTATACTAGTTTCCAGGGGTAGAGGTTACAGAACATTAAAAGAAACAATGAAGAGGGAGTTACAGAGAGAGTGAATTAACGAGGGTGTTACAACACGGCGTTAATGAGGGAGCTATACTGCGGAGGGAGTTATACGGCGGAGTAGTAATTATTATCCGTTTCATTCTCCCCGGATTGGACGGAACTCGCCCTCGAGTCCAAGTCAACATCATCATCCAAATAGGGTAACAAGTCAGCAACATTGAAAGTGGCAGAAACTCCATAAGCTCCAGGCAATTCAACTTTATAAGCATTGTTGTTGATCTTTTGTACAATCTTGAAAGGGCCATCAGCTCTGGGTGACAGCTTGGCATTGGGTTGTTTAGGAAAACGCTCTTTTCTGAGATGTATCCAAACCAAGTCTCCCACATTAAAAACCTGTTGTTTCCGATGCTTGTCTCGCTGTGTCTTGAGTTTGAAATTCTGCTTCTGGATTCTTTCATGAACTTGTTCATGCAACTTCTTGATTTCTTTAGCCCTTTAATCTGCATCAGAACTATACTGCTGCCTATCAAGTGAAGGGGTCAAGTGTAGTGGACTAAGGGGATGAGTGCCATAAACAACTTTAAACGGACACTTCCCAGTTGCTTGATTAACAAAATTATTATAGGTAAATTCAACTTGAGCAAGAACAAGGTCCCATTGCTTCAAATTCTTTCCCACGAAACTTCGAAGAAGATTTCCCAAAACTCTGTTAATAGCTTCAGTTTGACCGTCCGTTTGTGGATGGTCAGCGCAGCTAAATTGGAGCTTAGTTCCCATCTTCTTCCATAACGTCCTCCAAAAGTGGCTCAAGAATTTAACATCACGATTAGAAGTAATAGTTTTTGGAATTCCATGGAGACGAACAATCTCTTTAAAGTACAAATCTACAACTTGCACAGCATCATTGGTCTTTTGACACGGAATAAAATGGGCCATCTTCGAAAATCGATCAATAATAACCATGATGGAATCTTTTTGTCTCTGTGTTCGGAGTAAACCAAGAACAAAATCCATGCTCACATCTTCCCATGGTGCTTCTGGAATCGGCAATGACATGTATAATCCTGTATTTTGCCCTTTCATCTTAGCCAAATGACATATTCAGCATCGCTGTATATGCCGGTTGACATCTCGTTCAAGCCTTAGCCAATAGAAATTCTCTTTGACTAGATCAACTGTCTTGTCTCTGCCAAAATGACCAGCCAATCCTCCATCGTGAGCTTTCCAAATTATCGCCTCCCTTAAAGACCCTTGAGGAATGCATAGGGTTTTACCTCGGAATAGAAATCCATCATGTCAGTAATACTGGTGGAATGATTGATCAGCTGTAGCTTCCCACACTCCACAGAAATCAGGGTCATCCTGGTATAGCTCCTTGACAAGATCAAAACCAATAACTTTGGCCTGCATTGTTGTTAGTAACACATGTCGACGGCTAAGAGCATCAGCTATAGAATTTAAAATCCCAGCCTTATGCTTAGTGAGGAAAGGATAAGACTGCAAGATTTCACTCCAACGGGCATGTTTTCGGTTGATCTTTTGTTGAGAATTCAAATACTTTAGAGCTTCATGATCCGAAAAAAGTATGAACTCTTTGCTCAATAGATAGTGACTCCAATGTTGCAGAGCTCGGACAACGGCATAGAATTCTTTATCATAAGTAGAATACCTGAGCTTTGCATCATTGAATTTCTCACTGAAAAAGGCAATGGGATGGCCTTCCTGGCTTAAGACTTCCCCAATCCCAGTGTTGGAAGCATCACAGCTAACCTCTAACACCTGGTCAAAATTTGGAAGAGCTAGGACTGGAGCTTCAGTCGATCGCTTCTTTAGCTCCTCAAAACTCCTTTGAGCTTGCTTTGTCCACTGAAATTTGTCTCCCTTAGTGCAATCTGTGATGGGTGCAGCAATAGAGCTAAAATTGTGGATGAACCTCCTGTAGAAAGAAACCAATCCGTGGAAGCTTCAGACTTCCTGAAGAGATCTTGGAACTGGCCAACTATTAATGGCTTTAATTTTACTGGGATCAACTCGAACTCCTTCTGTGGTGATGATGTACCCCAAGAAAACAACTTCATTGGCAAGAAAGGTGCACTTCTTTAGGTTGGCAAAAAGTTTTTGGTCTCGCAGAACTTGCAAGACTTGCCGTATGTAATCGAAGTGTTCTTCCGGACTCTTGCTGTAAATAAGAATATCGTCAAAGTAAACAACAACAAATTTGCCAGTGAAGGGTCACAATACCTAATTCATCAGGCGCATGAAGGTGCTAGGGGCATTAGTTAGTCCGAAAGGCATCACATTCCACTCATACAAGTCATCTCTTATCTTGAAAGCGGTCTTCCATTCATCTCCTGGCCGAATCCGAATTTAGTGATGCCCACTACGAAGGTCAATTTTGGAAAAGGTAGTGGCACCATACAGCTGGTCTAACATATCATCGAGCCGGGGTATTGGAAACTGATACTTAATAGTAATTTTGTTAACAGCTCGGCAATCGATGCACATTCTCCAACTTCCATCTTTCTTGGGTACTAGCAGAACAGGTACAACACAAGGGCTAACACTTTCCTGAACTAGCCCTTTCTTCAATAGCTCTTCAACTTGTCGCTGGACTTCGGCATGTTCCTGAGGACTCATCCTATAAGCAGGCTTGTAAGGAATGACTGCTCCTGGAACAAAATCAATGGCGTGCTGTATGTCTCGTATGGGTGGTATCTTATCAGCTATCACATCTGGAAACTCGGATAATAAGGGCATAACTGCTGGTGAGATGGTGGACTCACTGTTTGGCTCAAGTACCAGTATGAAACTCATTGTCTGGGTTTTAGATTTCATCTCCTTGAACTCTTCTTTCGTCATCAAAGTCACCAATGGCTTAGCTTCTGTTGAGGCTTTGCTAAATGCATTAAGCGGTAGAGGCACTAACTTGATCTTGACACTGTCTTTAGTGAAGGAGTAGGTGTTTGTACGTCCATCATGCAAAGCATATCGATCATATTGCCATGGTCTCCCCAAAAGAAGGTGGCATGCATTCATGGGAACAACATCACACAAAACATCGTCACAATATATGTTCCCAATAGAGAAAGTAACAAGGCATTGCTTAGAAACTTTTACCTCGCTTCCAGTATTAAGCCAGTGAAGCTTGTAAGGATGCGGGTGGACATGCATTGGTAGCTTCAACTTCTGCACCATGTAATCAGACACTACATTTTCACAACTCCCACTGTCAATAATGACATTATAAACTTTGCCCTGGGCAGTGCAACGGGTGTGAAAAATGTTGCCTCATAGCCAGGGTTCTTCCTTAACTACAGCTGCATGTAGACTTCGTCTGATAACCAAAGCCTCTCCCTGATCTGTAGGTGTAATCTCCTCGTCATATACTGGTTCGGCCTCATAATATGTAGTCTCCTCTTCATCTTCGTCAGGTGCTTCATAAACTTGCCCTTCCCTAATAGTGATAACCCTTCGAGTAGGACAGTCTGAGACGATGTGACCAAAACCTTGGCATTTAAAGATCAGGGTGCTTTAGAGCCAGATTCCTTGACAGTATTTGGTGGAGACTTGCGCGTAGTGCTAGGCTGCGGCTTGCCTGATGAAGCGGGCTGCTGAAATTCTGCCTTTTGACTCTCAAAATAACCCCTAGAAGAAGAAGGTTGATAAGAAGACCTCTTAGGCGTTTGCTTCTCCACACGGATAGCTAGGCGAATCACATCATCCAAAGTCCAATACTGTTGAAGCTGGACTGGATGACTGATGTCAATGTTTAACCCTGCAAGATAACGAGCTATCGTTTGCTCCTACTTCTCCTGTATGTCACACTTCATCATAAGTTTTTCAAACTCTCTGGTGTATTCTTCTACAGATAAGGACCTCTGTCGAAGATTCTGCAATTGGATAAAATTATCCTGGTGGTAATGCTTCGGTAGGAACTTCCTGGTGAGCTGTCGTCTCATTTTCTCCCAAGTCTCAATCTTACGCTTTCCCTCTCGTACTCGCTTCCGTTTGAGATTCTCCCACCATATGGAAGCATGCTTCTTGAGTTTAAGAGCGACTATCTTGACTTTTTGTCTGTCTGGAATCTCCTTGTATTCAAATATTCGCTCAACAGTCTGAAGCCAATCTACAAATTCATCTGGCTGGAGTCTTCCCTCAAATTTTGGAATGTCTACTTTAATGTCACTAGAGCGGAATGGTTGTTGTTGAGGTCGGCGGTGGTTGTCAGTGGATGACGAACTACTTCTACCTGAATCACCTTCTGGATTTTCTCTACGAGTTTCTAGCAAAACTCGCTGTAATTCTACGGTAGCTTCCAATTCTTGTATCCGATGTCTCACCTCGTCCATTGCAACATCCTGTACATTCCTGCGTCTTGGAGGCATTTTTTTTTTTTGCCTTTTCTGGAAGGTTAGGACTTAGGCAAAAACAATTAGAAGTATAGGGGTGAAAAGGTAATTTACTGGGGTATAGGGATGGAAAAGAAATTTTAAGAAAATGTGAGGCAAAATTATAATTTTTTGGAAAATATGGGCAAAAATTGCAATTTAAAAAAATTTAGGGGCAAAATTGAAATTTTTAGGAAGTAAAGGGGTGAAGGTGTAATTTCATAAAGCTTAGGGGTGAAAATGTAAATACTGGAAATATAGGGGAAAATGTAAATATGAAGAAGTTTAGGGGTCAAACTACAAATATGATAAGTTCGGCTGACTGGGCAGCATGACGTGGCAAAGGTGACACATGGCAGACACTGGGTGGCTGATCTGTCACTGACTAGACAGGTCAGGATGACGTGGCAGATGACGTCATCATCTTCAACCTCCAGCAGGCGCGTGCGGCGCGTGGTTCACCGGCGACGGCATGTGGAGTTCCGGCGGTGGCGCGTGGAGTGTCCAACGGCGGCGAAAATCTCTAGGAAGAGGTTTTCTGTCCTTCCGAGCTCGATGGTGATGTCCGTTTGCTTGAAAAATGGCCGGAAATGAATTCCGCCGGCGGCGGCGGCGGCTGCTCACTTTCAGGTTGTTTTCCGACGGCTCTCTCACTCTTCTCGGCTTCTGGACTCTCTCTCACCGGTCTCTAATACCAAAATGGCTCATAAACTTAAACAAACTCAGATGATAACAAACTTGGTTTATTTCTAGATGTCTCTGAACAGCGAAGGAAACCCCTTTTATACTAGTTTCCAAGGGTAGAGGTTACAGAACATTAAAAGAAACAATGAAGAGGGAGTTGCAGAGAGAGAGTGAATTAACGAGGGTGTTACAACACGGCGTTAATGAGGGAGCTATACGGCGGATGGAGTTATACGGCGGAGTAGTAATTATTATCCGTTTCATTTGATTTTTTAATTATATATTTTCAAGATTTATCCAAGTCTTTTGACGGCAAAAAATGCACTACATGATTCTTTTTAATTTTATTAAAATTACTCGAACTTCTCTTATACTTTTAAAATCTATACAAATTTATTTAAATAACAAAAATTAGAGTTTTGTTAAAGTTTTGTTGAAAATATACAAACTATTTCAACTTTCTGTCTATATTAAAATAGATTGAATATTTGTTCAACAAAGGAGATTTTAAATTTATTTAAATAACAAAAATTAGAGTTTTGTTGAAAATATAGAAACTATTTAAACTTTCTGTCTATATTAAAATAGATATTGAATATTTAAATAATTTCAACAAAAGTGAAAAAATTATATAATTTACCCTGTGTTGTGTGTGTGTGTGTGTGCGCGCGTGTGTGCGTGCAGAAGATCTAGCAAAAGCGAAAAGGAATGGAATTAATTATGGGAGCTGTACATGTGTTGTTATTGGATCAATATCAGAAAAGGTAAAAGTACCACGGAAGGAAAAGGAGCAGAAAGGAGGGATAAGGGAGAGGAAAAAAACTGAATATAAATAATATCTCCTAAATGTGAGATGTTTTATTGGTTACTTAAATATTATTTAGTTTTAATTATATAAATTAAGAATATATATTAGATATTCTGGTATTATGTTTAATTATTTAATAAAATATCTCGTGTGGCCTTTTGGCGGCCAAAGTCATCGATTAGAGCAATTGAGGAGAGAGATGTATCCTAGAAATTGAAAAACACCAAAGAATTGAAATTCAGAAGAATTCAAGTAACATAATCGTCAACAGTTGTTTTATGGGAGTCCTGATGGCTGTAGTAGAAGATAATTAAATAATAAGAAAAATTTGTTATTGACTATCTCTTTCTAAGGTTAAATTTAGTGATGTTGTAATCAAATAGTATCAACTATATTTAACTAAATTTTAGTTTAATGTGCCCCAAAGAACCCACCTAGCCAACCTGAAAGTGACTTTTATATATAGAAGAGAAATCTCTTACACTACAAAAAAAATGCTTATTTAGTTATGGATTTTAAAGATGGATTATAATCCATCACTATTAGTGTCACACCCAAAAATATGACGCGGATGGCGCGAAGGTAAAGAAAAAGAGAGAAATCGACCCACATGACAGGGGTCGATTTCGGAGGAATCGCCACCAAAATTTTAAGGAATTTTGAAAAATCGAAATAAAAAGGAACAGGATGGTCTGCGAATCAAAGTTGGGTTTGGGAGTACGATTGTGAGTGGGGAAGGTGTTAGGCACCCCCACAACACCCGTTCCTAAGAATGGTTACCTTAAGTTGTTTATGCAATTTTTATGACTTTTAAAAAATTATTTTGATTGCTCTTTAATCATTCACATGCAAAAATAAAAATAAAAGAAAATGTAAATAAAAATAAAGAAATAAAATGAAAATATGGGAAGTTGGGAAAATAAAATAAGAGGAAAATGTTATTTATTTACAAAAGTGTACTTGACCTAGAATTAGAGCCTGGGGCCTACGTACCCTGCGATAGGGATCAAAGTCGATGTAGTTCGAACTAGAAATGCGTGTCACTGGGTTGATTTTTTTTATTATGTTTAAAAAATTATTTTTGATTTAACCAATTTCTAGAAGAGAATGTATATTTTTCCCCAATTTAGAAAATATAATTAGAATTATGTGTGATTTTGAACATTTTATTTTAATTTGAAAAAGAAATATTTGAAAATAATTTTATTTTTACAAAATAAAACTAATTGACTTATGTGGCGACTTTATCACTCATAATATGCACATTGATACCTAAATGTTCACGGTGGTGTTACTCGGGACAAAAGGGATAAAGAAGGTTCGAAAGAAAACAAATAATAATTTTTTTGTACAAATTATTTTTTATTTTCTTTTTATTATAAAAATCATTTTAACACCTATTTATTTATAAAAAAAGGAATTAAAGAATGTGATCATTACGTGTGTTTGAAAATTAATAATCAGTATATGTGGTAACTTTATCACTCACAAGTTACTAATTTACATTTACATGCTCACGGTGTTACCACTCGGAGTAGAAAATACCAGAAGGAAAATTTTAAATGAAAATCAAACAGCAAATATGATGACTTGATCACTCATAATTTGCTAATTAACGCTTATATGCTCACAGTGACGTCACTCGAGGCAAAAGGCAAAAAAGATTTAAAGGATAAAATTGAAAAAAAGAAATCATTTTTATATTAAATAAATACGATTATGGTTATTTTATAAAAAGAAAAGCGGTAAAAGGGATATGACTTTTATGTATATATTCATATGCTATTTATTTTTATTTGTTTATTTTATTTATTTATTTATTTATTTATATTTATTATTATTATTATTATTTGGTTTTTTTAGAAAAAGAATCAATCAGGATCTATGGTGACTTTATTACTCATAATCCGCTAATTAACACTTAGATGCTCATGGTATCACTACTCGAAGTATGAAAAGAAAAATTTTAAATAGAGGACTTTCATTTTATAGTTTATATATATATATATATGCTTTTTATTTTTTATTTTTTTTGTTGAAATATATCCATCAAATTTAAGCAAAGGGGAACAACCAGCATCACAGCACAATGTATTTATTTAGCTCTCTCCTGGACATCCAAATGTGGCAAAGTAGTATACTCGGCTATTCAAAGCCATCCTAATTCAGGTAATGGCCTTATTAAATACGTACAAAGAAAGCAAAAAACCTATCCTTAAGGGAAATGTATATGATAATTACAACCCAAACATACTTTTTCAATTATTTATTTTTAAGAAGTTACTAACTTTAGCCCATAACTATTAAAGGTGTTTGAATAATCAACATGCAACCTTCGTAAAGAGTTCATGCAAAACTGAATCGGGGTACGCCTTTCATATTAAAAGGTTGGATTGGCCACAACACTGAACATGTAGAAATTCACCCAAACTTGTCATAACAGGGATTACCAAGACACCCTAGTAATACAAACATTCCTTCAGCATTTAACTTTTCCTAATAGAGTAAAAAAAACCGTTACCATTTGCTGACCACGAGATCATTTAAACAAGTGATTCTAAGCTCATGAAAATGTTGACTTCTCTCCAAATATTTCAGGCTTCAATAACAAATTAATGAGCAAGAAAAAAAAACTGAAAAAGACTCATTGGCTTAAGACTTTCTTTCTTTAAAATTTCACTTTACCCAAAAGTAGATATTATCAACAAAAATCAGGAACGCATGTCCAATACGTAACTGAAAACTTCACAGACTCCTGCTAAACATGAACACAAAGAACCTATGGTTCAATAAATATCCACTCCCATTGACAGGTTCACATGGTGGGGAAAACCATCAACCAAGACATAGAGCACCTAAAAAAAACCAGTTCCCGAATAGATTCCTAAGCTCAGTGTTATATAGAGCTAATCAATCACTCCTAAAACATTACTTGGCACACATAATGTGACCCTATTTGAATACAAAGAAAAAAAAAATCTAGAAAGCTCAAACTCGGATTCCAGTTGAATTACTTCACGGTTTGGACATGCCATGGGTGTAGACAAATGCATACAGAGGACACAGAAAGTTTTGGCAGAACAGATGCTCAAAGGCTTCATGGAGCACATGTCAACAAAGATGGAGGCTATGCCCCGCCAAACAGAAATTATGGTTATACGAGGGAACAACACTGGTCCAAAAGAAAGGAACTCAGACTAGTCAAAGCATGTATGATGTTTACAGAAAAATCTGATTACAAACATCAGCGTCAATCATCAACAAAGCAGAACATTCAATCCCAAATTCTCTGACTAAATAACAGACCACACTTCTGGATTCAGTCCCGCATACTCAACCTAGTAATTGAAACTTTATACTTACAATACGAGTTACCTGTTAGAGCCTCCTTGATTACTTCCTCCTTCAAGAGTCTGTGTCCCCTATCCGTGCTTGAGTGCTTCTTAGCTTCTCAAAATTTCGTTCCTCCGTCCTCGGTCTCTCCTCCCTCCTCGCAGCTCTCAGTACCACTCGCACAGCCCCCTCTATTTCATGCTTCCTACCTCTATTCCTCGCGGCTAGCTCAGAGCTCCCTCACCCGAGCTCCCCCTGTCTTCCTCGCGGCTCCCTCTTCCCAGCTCCCTCTATTTCTGATCTCAGCCTGAGTCTCATCCGCGGCTTCTCCTTCCTCGAGGACAAAACCCTAGCTCCCACCGGTGGCCAGCTCAGATCTCCCTCACCCGAGCTCCCCCTGTCTTCCTCGCGCTCTTTGGTCTTTATCCATCAGGATCCCTCTGTCCTCTTTTCTCTCCCTTGCCTGTGGCTTCTCCTCCTTCGTACAGGCCCGGCCCCCTTCCTTTTATCTCGATCGTGATCAGCTTTCCCCTCACGCGTGCTCCCTCTTTCTTTTTCTTTCGTGCACGTCTCCCTTGTTTTCTTTGGCTCCCTCCGCCTTTTCTCTCTTTTCAGTCTGCTTCCCTCTGCTTTTCTCTCTCCCTTCTCTCCACGGCACCGTGTCTCCTTCCGTAACTCCCTCTGTTCTACGCCCCTCTGACTCCTCTTGAGCCCTCAGGCCCTTTTGTGTTAGGGCAAAATTGGGGGGAGTGAAACGTAGAGTGATGCCTGCGTTTCACTTTTTTTTTTATATATTAAAAGAAAATCCCCCTTTCTCTCTTTTTTTCCTCTTATTTTTTATTATAACATTTTTATTATAATAAAATTCACTAAATTTAGGATTAAAAAGATTTTCAACTTTAAATTTTTTTTATTATATTTTTTGAATCCTAAAAAAGATTGGATTTTTGAAAAATCAAACTAAAGGGATATGATTTTGAAACTTCTAAAAAAAAGATTAGATTTGGATAATGAAAATTAAAATAAGAGAGATTGGATTTGGATAGGAATCCTAATTTTTTTTAGACCAAATGTAGGATTATTATATATATTTTTTTTTGTGGATCTTGGAAGACAGGAAATTAAATTTTTGGTTTTTTTTTTTAAAAAGGGGATTGTATTTGGATGGGAATCCTAAAAGAAGGGAATAGGTAAAAAAAAATTTTTTAGACTAAAAGGTAGGACTTTGACTTTTGAAAATCCTAAAAGAAAGGAAATCAATTTTTTTATTTTTATTTTTAAATCTTAAAGAAGAGGAATTTTTCTTTAATTTTAGAAAATATGCGTTCAAAAGGAAATTTGTGTCTTGTTTTTTCTTTTTCCTTTTTTTTCAATTTTTATATTTGTTGGTAGAAAATCCAGACAAAATACGGTGTTCACAATTAGAGACGAAAATAGAGAAGGATAACTATTTTTATGGCCAACTAACAACTTTTATTTTTAAAAAATAAGAAAAAAATACTAGAGGACCAATTTAGACACGGAACTAAGTCCGCTTAAACAAATATGTCTCTATATCTGTATCTAAAAGCACAATAGAAATTAATCCAACAATAGCATCTTTTTAAATCACTAATAATAAATAGCTCTGTCTCCAAATCCGTACCTGAAGTCATCCAATTTTTTTTTTTAAACTTTTAGAGATGACTTTAGTGACAACATTTTTTATATGTAGCACTAGAATATTATCTGTCACATAACACTTCTCCACTTTTTTTGTTTTAAATGGACTTGGGATAAATCATTTAACTATTGGAGATAGAAATAGTTACATCTCTAAAAGCTTCTCTATTATGATTTAGAGATAGATACAGAGACGGATTTGTATCAATTGTAGAGATAGAAATCAAGTCTTATGTATTATAAAAAATAATATTCTTTAAAAAATTTAAACCATCTGTTTTATGTAAATTATTTCACTTTCCAATGCTACACATAGGTCACTGGACCGTACATTCACGTGTTTTGACAAACAAGCATTTATCCAAATTCCCAAATTCAAATTATCCAATAACTTTAATAATTAATAACCGTCATTTTCCCTTTGTGATGCAAGTTAATTTATACACTTGTACGTTTTTCAACCAATCCTTTCACTCAAGGGACAAAAAAAAAAGTTGGTCCCTTACATAAAAAAGGAAAATAATAACAATGAAAAAGTTTAACAGTGGGAATAAGAAAAAACAAAGAGTCAAAAATGACGACTATAAGCAAACAAACCAAAAAAAGGACATTGATGTGAAGGTCAATACTAGCCATTATTATTTGGGGTTGAAAAAAATATCAAATTGGAAAAATATTTTTTAAGAAATTGAAATTATGATGAAATTGTATGAGATTTAGTATAACTTTTTCTAAGAAGTTACCAAATTTAAAAAATTATAATTCTGAGTAATTTTTAATTTTTTTGGAAAATTAATAATAATGTTTTTTAAAAAATTGATAGTAAATTCTGTTAGACTTGACGGTAGTTTTAACATTTAATTGAGAATAATTATGATTGTTAGAAATTTTGAATTTAAAAATTTAAGGTATAAAGGCTTTAATGCAATTTTCTAAAATTATTTTCAATTTTTTTTGGGTAATGGAAGAAAATACAATGCGTCCACAAAGGGACACAATGAAAGAAGTGGAATGAAGTCTCAAACTCTCAATTTTTGTTAACATTGATAATTAACAAAAATTTATTAATTATTACTAATTTTATTACTATTTTATTAATTTATTAATTGTAAAATTCTAAAAGGCCAAAATTATTCTAAAGTCTGAACCCGCAAAATGAAATCCCAAAACCCGCGAAGTGTTTGTGCCAAAAATCCCTAGTTAGTCTCTTCCCTTTCAGTCTTCAATCATTCACCTTGTCCGCTCAATCGCTCGTCCTTCTCTTCTCTTTAGTTCGTATGGTCTTGTTGCTCACCCTCACCATCTCTTTGGTCCGTGTGGTATGATTGCTTGCTTTTGTCTTTTCTTTGGTTCTTTTAGTTTGTTTCGGAAGTCTCCTTGCACTAATTTGCATCTTCTTCTTTCTTCCTTGCAGGAGTTTCATTCACTAATATGCTAGTATCTTTCCGTTTGTCAGTGTGACACCCCTCATGTCATCTTTCTTGGCTTTGTGTTCAGGACTAGAGGAAACAGGATGGAGGAAGGCTCAAGTGGAGTCTGGAAGAGGTCCATGCCGCGGCAAGAATCTTTCCAATGGTGTTATTTTGGCTGAACACGGTGGAGCCACAGTGAGGTATGCTGAGGTACCGGTGAGATTCGGAATTTTTGTTTAAAATCGGATCATTTCGGACGATCAGAAAGAAAGAAACGAAAGGAAAACGGAGGAGAAACCGAGGAGCAGTGCTAGGGTTTGCAATTTCCGGCCATTCAGAATAATTTTGGACCTTAAGAGCTTGGATTCAAGTTGGTAAGTGTTCTCTGCTCCTCCATCTCCATTTTTTCGGTTGAAATTTGGGGTTTTTCGGTGTTGAGGTTGGATTTTCGCTTTTGGCAGAAATCCACCGATTGAAATGGTTGAAATGAGGTTAAGGAAGTGTGTTTTAGCGTTCTTGTTGCTTGGATGTGAGTTTTGAAGGGTTTATGCATGATTTGAGCTTAACCTTAGGTTGTTTTCGATTAGAGCTCTTGGGAATCCGAAGTATATGTGGTTGAGTAGGGTATGAATGGTCCCTAAGAGCTTATTGATGCATGAAAGAGGTGTTGGAACCTTGGGTTAGGCTTAAAGTGGTTGAATTGTGGAATTTGGATGTTTGGTATATTGTGTTAATGGAAGAATTGTGGTATTGTTAAGGTTGTTTGGCTACTCGGAGAAAGCTAGTCATGGGATTGGTGTTCAAGAAAGTTTGTGGAACTCGTGTGAGCACGATATTGACAACTTTAGGTAACCGGGTGTTTGTTTATATTGTATTGTCAATATTGTATGATAGTACGTATATTTGTGTATATATGCATATTTCCTTCATACCACAATATTGATGTGTTTGTGTGTACTATTTTATATATATCGTGGTATGCATAGAGTTAGATGATGATTATGGTTATGATGATGAGATATGTGATGATGACATTGATATGATATGATATGATGCATACATGACATTATGATGATTATGATGATGATGATATGATGATACATTAGCATCACCACATGACATTGTGAGACTGTGATATATGACGGATGGAGTGGTGATGATGTGATAATGATATGATGTATAATGATATATATATATATGTTATGGAGGATAAGAATAGATTATATATGTTAGGGAGGATAAGAATGGATTATATATGTTAGGGAGGATAATATTTGATATATATGTTAGGGAGGATAAGGGTGGATTATATGTGTTATGGAGGATAAGGATGGGAGTCCCTGCAAGGGCAACATGCATACCATTCATTTCACACTGCATTCATGTGTTGCATGAGTTATATGTATGTATATATGCTTATGTGTGTGGTTGTCCCTGGTTACTGAGACATTGTCTCATACCCCTCTCCCATGAACTAACATTTTAGGTGACGATTTTGGTACTAGTCCTGAGAAGACACGGGAGTAGCAGCATACGTGAGATTAGTCTATGTAGCAATTGTGTATTGGATATTGTATAATGTGCCAAGTAGGATAGAATGGTTTGTAATGAATATTTGGTTACGGATATGGAATGTAAGGATGGTATGGATGAACGTATGTATGGCTATGTTTGGTTGCATGGTTTTGGTTGTTATGAAGTCAATATGCTGGTGTTTCTGAGCCCATAGTGTTTTTAGGTTGATTGGTATGTTTTAAGGCCCGTAGCCCGTTTATTATATTGGGGTTCCAACGGGTCGAATCTCAGAGGAGTGGTTTCTTTGGGGTGAAACCTCTTTGAACAAGTTGGTTTGGGGATTTTAGACCTGTATGAATGGTCTTTGAGCGACCAGTTGCCTTAGGTGGCAATTGGAGGTGGTTAGTGATGAGTTTTGGTCAATAAGTGGTCAAAACTGTGTCAGGGGTCCAAAATCTCCATACGGAGTTAGATTGAGGTGTAAATGGTGTATATGGCTAGATTGGGACTAAATTGACTAGTCGGAGTTGGAATCAAGTCAATCGGAGGTCGGAGCATAAAATTATGCGCATCAGAATTTCGCCTCTGAGTGTGAAAATTGCTAATATGGGATATCAACATGGGGCGCTGCAGCGCCAGTGGGGCAAGAAGCAAGTGTAGAATAGGGAAGGCTGAAGCTACTGCGACATTATAGCAGCCGCGGCCCCAGCCCAGTTTTTAGTGTTTTTGGGTCATTTCCACTATTTGGAAAGTTGTTTCAAGATGTTTGGGGTGTGTTTTGTTGAGATTTGAAGCTTTTGGTTAAGTCTAGAGGTGTCAGGAGGTAGGATATTACAGTCAGCACCTTGCTTCTTTGTCGTAGGAGGTTGTGCTTACAACAAGGTAAATTTTGTCTTATTTTCTTCAATTGCAATCCCTAATTTCTAGCCACATTCTCCTTTTGTCTTATTCGATTATTTTAATTGTGGCTTGCTTATGTGTTGTCTGATTGTGTTTTGTGGTCCCATTTTCATCTTATATAAATGTGTGCGTATGTGTGTATATATATATATATTGATTCATTGACATGTCAACATATATGGGATTATGCATTGTGGGTCCATTCTCTTTTGCTATGTCAACATGTATTGTGTTGTTGAGTTGTCATTGGAGTCCGTGGCTTGCTTATGCATCGTGGGTCCCTCTTTATCATGTGCATCCTGTTCTTCTTTGACATAGTCTTTTTTTCAGCTTATTTTTCAATTATGTTTTGTAAAACAATTGAGACTTCTTTAAAGCAACGATTAGAAAAAAAAGCCTTTGCTACATAACAGATTTTTATGCTAGCACTTAGTAAGACCTGTCACTAGTTACCACTTAGACATTTAATTGTTGATATGAGACAAAATTATACAAATCTAGTACATGGATCAACTGCTCCTTTAAGCTTTCCTATCATGGTTTCATAATTGTTCCGCACATCAATCACCACCTAGACATTTAATTGTTGATAAGAGACAAAATTATACAGATCTAGTAAATTTAGTACTTATGCCATGCCTACCCCCTCCTAGCAAGCTCTATGTGATATTAATCATTCTAGTTCTTAGTTCTTCACCAAAGAAAAAAAATTTATATCAGAGGTACAGAGGTTTATATCTATATATATACAAGTGTTTTGTTTAATTATTTTGCTTTATGTGACTCTGGAGAAAGGGCTAGTGAAAATGGTCCTTGCTGGAAGTTCAACCCTATGACAAGTGCCTGGTACTATATGAGATCAAATTCAAGAATTATCATAATTTTTCCCACTTAATTTTTTTTCATCCATAACTTAATTCTCTCACAATTCTCTTAGACAAATTGTGCAAATTAAATAGCAAGAATAAGCATTGATCAATCTGGAAAGCTTGCATATGTACGACCTGAACAAAGTTATTTACCCAATGCAACAAAAGGAAGTCAACTTTTCAAAAGTAAAGATGAATCAGTATGCATGTATTTGCCTTTGCATGATACTACTAGGAATAAACTAGTCTCTGTTCTTGTGCTTGTCTATATTATATACCTTTGTGGTCCCATAAGATGCCAGATGTAGTAGTGGAAAAAATTTATCTCACAATAATGTATCTATATATATAATATAGAAACAAGTTTTTCTAGGTCCCATAAGCTTAATTTATTCAGGTGCAATCTTGAGTATTTTACCTTATGAAGAAAATTCCCTAAAGTTCAAGGCAACCAGACATAACTTTTGGGGGGTTTTTTTTGTTTTGGGGGGGGGGGGTTTAAGGATTCCGTATTAAATTTTGTTAGTACTTTTTCTCTCTCCTTATCTCCTTAACAATACCTATTTGGTCTATGTATAAGCTTCGTTATGTTAGTAAACTTCTTCACCATTTATGATTGTAAAGAGAGAAGCATATGAATTTTAGCAATAGAATATGAGCTTTGCCTATTGTGGGAAGCAAACAAAACACTTGTATATATATAGATATACACCTTTGTACCTTTATCTTATATAAAATTTTATTCTCTCATAATTCAATACTTGCTTTATAGTTTGGTTATTGTTTATTATTTATTAATTTTTGTTGAACATTATGTTAGATGGTGTTGCAATTTTTACTTGTTAATTATTTGTAACCTTCATTGTTTGGTTATTGGTAAATATTAGGTTGTTGATTTTTGGCTACCAATATAACATAATGGATGTACTTGTCTACCGGAAATGGATGGATAATAGACTAACTGTTAATCGGCATTTGAATGATGAATTTGTTGATGGGGTGCAAGAGTTTATAAAGTTCGCTTGTGCACAAGAACATTTTCAATCCAGAAAACAACTGAGGTGTCCATGTGTGAAATGCAAATGTAAGAAGTTCAAAGAGCCAGATGATGTGATTGTAGATTTGTTGAGAAAGGGGTTCATGGAGAAGTACTACTATTGGACTAATCATGGGGAAGTAATGCCGCCTTTTCCTCCAATAGTAGTAGATAAGTCATACTTTGTTCTTGTTGGACAAAGAGAAGATTATAATGCTTATGAACAAATGGTGATTTATGCTGCTGGACCAAGGATTGATGAGCCTAACCCAAATGCTCAAAAATTCTGAGATGTTGGCAACCGCACAGGCCCCATTATGGGATGGATGTGAGGAGTATTCTAAGTTATCAATAGCAATTGAAAGTCTTAGCCTAAAGACTGATTATAACATGCCTGAGGGTTGCTTCAATCGTATGGTAGAAATGATAAGTAAAGCAATGCCAATTGGTAATAAGGTGCCTACCAATTTTTATCATGAAAAAAAATTAGTGGAAAAGCTAGGCTTAAGTTGTATCAAGATTGATTGTTGTTCCAATGGATACATGTTATATTACAACAATGATGAGAATGCTAGAAATTGTAAATTTTGCGGGATGGAAAGCTACAAACAAACCACTCGAATGGGTAAGGTCAAAGAAATCCCTTTGAAGAAGATGTGGTATTTTCCAATAATTTCATGGCTACAAAGACTTTATTCTTCCTTGGCTACTGCCAATCACATGAGATGGCATCATGAGAATCCAAGAAAGCCTGGTATTTTATCTCACCCATTAGATGGAGCAGCGTGGAAGCATATTGATGAAATGTATCCCAAGTTTGCAAAAGACCCACGAAATGTTAGATTAGGATTATGTGCTGGTAGTTTCTCTCCATTTGGGTTATCTGGAAAGTCTTATTCATGTTGGCCTATCATTCTTACTCCTTACAACCTTCCTCCTTGGTTGTGCATGAAAAGAGAAGTTATGTTTCTAACCATCATTATTCCCAGTCCATCTAATCCGAAAGGTAAAATTGATGTTTATTTGCAACCGCTAATAGATGACCTAAAACTGTTGTGGAATGAAGGTGTCCAGACTTATGATATATCATTGCAACAAAACTTTTTGATGAGGGCTATCTTAATGTGGACCATCAATGACTTTTTTGCATATGAAATGTTATCTGGATGGATGACTGCTAGAACACTCTCTTGCCCTTATTGTATGGAGAGGTCTAAGTCATTTACTCTTAAGTATAGTAAGAAAACTTCATTTTTTTATTGTCATAGGAAATTTTTACCAATGGATCATTCATTTTGATGAGCATGTAACACTTTTAAAAGGAATTGTGTGGAAACCTCATCACCACCTCCTCGTTTGTCTTCTGAAGAAATATGGCAACGGGTTCGACAGTTACCTAGCATGGAGGAGTCTCAAATATCTCATCTTGCTGGATATAGAGTTGATCACCATTGGACCAAAAGGTCTATATTTTGGGAGTTACCTTATTGGAAAACACATCTTCTCCCTCATAATGTTGATGTGATGCATACTGAGAGGAATGTATTTCTTGCCTTATTTGAAACAATTATGGATCTGAAGGTAAAACAAAAGACACTTCAAGAGCAAGGTTGGACTTAGTTGAACATTGTAGTCGAAAAGATCTACATCTACAACATGGAAGATCTGAAAAACCTAAAGCAAAATATACATTAAGCAAGCAACAACAAGTAGCTATTTGTGAATGGGTTAAAGAATTGAAGTTACCTGATGGCTATGTTTCCAATCTTAATAGATGTGTTGACATTAAAGAAGCAAAATTACATGGGATGAAGAGCCATGATTGTCATATATTTATGCAACGACTACTCCCAATTGCTTTTAGACCTTTGCCAAAGATCATTTGGAGTACCCTTACCGAGTTAAGTCTATTCTTTAGAGAATTGTGCTCAACAATGCTAAAATATGATCAGTTGATGGTGATGGAGAAAAACATTCCAATTATATTGTGCAAGTTGGAACAAATATTTCCTCCAAGTTTCTTTAACTCAATGGAGTACTTACTTATTCACTTGCCATATGAAGCAAGGGTTGGCAGTCCCGTACAATATCGTTGGATGTATCCCTTTGAAAGGTTGTTCTCTTTATCTTTGATACTACATATTTAATTCCTTTTAATAAATTCATTTGGTTTTGAATCTTATATTTTGTTTTTCTTCCTTTTAGGTTCTTACGCACTCTTAAAGATAAGGTGAAAAACAAGGCAAGACTTGAAGGTTCCATCTATGAAGCTTATTTAGTGGAGGAAAAATCCACTTTTGCTTCTTATTATTATCCATCCCACATTCCATGTAGAAGGACGAGAATGTGTCATAATGATGATGCAAGTGACGGTTGTTCTTCCAATCCACGACTATCAATATTCAATTTTCCTAGGCGTCCGATTGGAAAAGTTCTCAAACGTCAGTTAGATGCTAAGGAATCACAAGTTGCGATGCTTCATGTTCTTTTGAATTGTCCAGAGGTTCAACCTTTCATAAAGTAAGATCCAAATGTTTTTAAATTACTTCATTCCTAGTCAATCAATCTTTTTATCCATTTCACTAATTATGAAACATCTACAGTTTATATGTAGAATTTATGTGAGAACTTATACCTGACATCAGTGATGCACAACTTGACAAGGAGGTTTCCTCAAACTTTCCTTCATGGTTTAAGAACTATGTATGTTCAAACTTTTCTAGTAATTTGCTTCCATTTGTTCAATTAGTTTTATTGTATCAAAGATTAATCTTTTTTTTTTTGTTAATATTAGGTGGGGGAATCCAGAAAATCAAATAAAGGATGATTTTTTAAGGAGTTTGTCATGGTGTCCATTACTAACAGTAGAGACATGGAACGTGCACTTGGTTAATGGATATAAATTTCACCAAGAAGTTGGGGTGAAGGGATGAAAACTTCCAATTATGGTGTGTATGTTCAAGGCAGCGATTACGACCAATCAAAAAATGATTTCTATGGGATTCTAACTGATATTATAGAACTAGAGTATATTGGTTGGCCAAGAAAGAAGGTTGTTCTATTCAAATGTGACTGGTTTGACCCTACTCCTAATCTAGGGACAAGGACCAATGCCAATTATGGACTAGTTGAGGTTAGAGCATCTAGGAGATATAAGTCATATGATCCTTTCATACTTGCTCAACAAGTAGAGCAAGTTTACTTTACTCCATATCCTGAAAACAATGGGTGGCTATGTGTTATCAAGACAAAGGCTCGAGGTACAATTGTTGCACCTTATGCTCCAAATCATGCAGATGATCAACCATACCAAGATGATGAGATACCCCAACTGATTATGATAGTTACTGAAGATATTTTAGAAGAGGGCCTACTTAATAAGGAAGGTCATGCAGATAAAGTGGATAGTCTAGAACTTAATGAAAATGACTTGGAGGAGAAGCAGGAAGAAGAAGAAGAAGAAGAAGAAGAAGATTTGTCTTATACTTCTGAATCTCAAACTAATGAAGGGTTATAGATTCAAATATAGCTTAAATAAATTGTAAATAATATTATAGTCTAGTATATGTTAGGCAATGCATGTATTGTGACATTTGAATTTATAACATTTAGCCTTGATTTATGTTAACATATTATGCTTTCATATATTTCTATTCAAATTTTATCTCTTTAGTTCATAAATTAAGATTTGTTTAGGATATTATAACTATAAATTATTTAAGCTAATATAGTTTATTGCATTCATATAGATGACAAGAACAAGACGAGGATGAGGACGAGGACTAATACGAGATATAGGTTGTGGTCGAGGCAATGGTACATTTGCCACAACTTTAGAGACAGCTGGTTCTGATTATCATTTAGGCCCATCCATAGATGCATCCATTATTCGGCCATCCTCTAGCCCAAATATTCCAAATACTCTGCAAACATCCTCTTCCCCCAACACTACCTCCATCGAGTTAGGTTCTGGTGAGCCTACATATGGAAAAGTGGATCCTACAGATAGACGTATATGGATTAAGCCAATCCCTACTTTGGAGTAAGTTATGACACGGTGCATGTAAGGTAGTGTATTAATTTTAGTGTGTGTGAAGCATGACTTAGGCTTAAAGACATGTCTATCTAGTCTTTATTTGCATGACTGATAAGGAAATGATCATTTGAGGAGGAAAAGTGGGGAAAATAGGGAATTATATGTTATTATAAGTCATATAATCATGTTTCATGTTCTTAGTTGAAATCATATATTCATATAATCATGTTTCATGCTCTTGGTTGAAATCATATATTTTTTATCCCCATGTACAACTTTGAGCCAACTCATGGACCATCAGCTGTTATAACTACCATAATTAAAGGTAAGTTTGAAGGGCCATGGATAAATTGGTCTGATGTCAATGCACAAGTCAAAGGGATGTGGTTTGATGAATTCAAGGTAAAGTGTTGCCTTGTTTTTTTCCTTAAGTTATTTCCTAAATCATGTCTTGTGTAGCATTTCTTTTAAATTTATGTTAATGCAGAAGCATTATAAATGGCTTCCTCAAGATGATTTGAAAGTATGGAAGCATTTTAATAGCAAGACTAGAAGATGCTTAACAAATGCAATGTCCAAGTTTAGATTAAGAGAGGACAAAGGGACATGGATCCATGAAAATCTTCAAGAACAACTTCAAGCAAAATGGGAGGATCCAAAGTGGCAGTCTAAAAGTCAACAAAATAGCAAAAATAGAAACTCTAATCAAGGTGCCTCACTTCACACAGGTGGTTTCATCTCTGTATCAGAGCACAAGAAAAGGCTGGTAATTTCCTCAAAGAAGTCTCATATTTTATAAATTAACTAAATTAAAATTTCTCATACATTTTGATTGATTTGTTTACAGCAAGAATAATTGAATAGGGTACGAACTAGTTTTGAACTGTTTAAGAAAATTAAACATTGCAAGAAAAGTGATACTTGGATCTCTCAAATGGCAGAAGACATTGTTGTAAGTATTTGAATATGTGGTCTATTGTTCTTTTGTAATGCTTTAATGTATTTATTGTTTTGGGGTTTTGGCCGCTATTTGGATATTTGGTTTGTTTTTCAGGCAGAATTTATGAAGCACAAGGAAGACATGATGTCAAATATATCTGGAGAAGGAACTTCTGAAAATGATTTCTCATCTATTGATAATCAAATATTCCTTTCAGTGGTTGGAGGAAAAAATAAGAAAGGAAGGATATTTGGTCTTATAAAGCAAAGCAAAAACCAATTATATACTGGAGATTGTACTAATGATATTGACCAAGCAACTTCCCAATCCAAGATTAATAAGAGTTTACAAAATCAAGTCTCTTCGTTGACTAACGAGTTGCAAGAAAGTGGGGAAATGTTGCGTGTAGTCCTCCAACATAGAATTAATCCTTCTACAAATATACCTACTCAAGCCCCTTCAGTTCATGACTCCGAACATAATCAAGCAGCTGCAACTAATGATCCAGGACATAATGAAGTCACTACTGCAAGTGACTCCAATAGCAACCATCACTTGGATGATGACTTGCGTGATGATGTGGAAGATGACAATTGATATGTCAGACTTTTATATGCCAGACATGATCAAGGACCTACCTACTTTTATATATGCTAACTAAGTACTTTATCTAACACTTGTTATATTTTGAAGGACTTAGTATTTGATACATGTCATATTTTGGAGGACTTAGTACTATATTTGACACATGTTATGTTTTGGAGGAATTTGGTTTATATCTATGGATCTTTGCTTGTTAATATTTAAATTACATTTATGATTGTTGTGGAAATTTTATAGAAAATTTGACAATTTTCTTTTAAGAAAACAGGGAAGGTGAAAAAAAAGAGATATTAAATTAAAAAGACAATTTAAATAGAGATAGAATTAGAGACGGCTCAGATCTGTCTCTAAATATCGCACAAAGTATTAGAGACCGATAGAAAATTCGTCTCAAAATCAGAGATGACATTTTTCCATCTCTAAAGTAGAGACGTATTACAAGTCCGTCTCTAATTGGAGACGGAAAAATTATTCCGTCTCAAGATTTTGAGATGGATTTAGAGACGAACTCTCTCCTTGTCAATAGTATTTTGGTGACAAATTATTTTGGGGGAATAGAGACGATTGTAGATCAATTTAGAGATGGAAATGAGCCGTCTCTAAATAGAGATGGATTTCTAAATCTGTCTTTAATTATTTAGCGACACCACTTTTAGCGATGCATTATTTTTCATCTCGAAATCCATCTCTAAGGATTTAAAGACGAATTTCAGGCCATTTAGAAACGGATTGTGGTCATAGCTAAATGCCTTTTATTTTTTGGTAGTGTTTTAGCCTCACATTCACCGGCTTACTTGCTAATCACCGGCAGATCAGCAATGTTCTAGGTTCATTTCCTAGTCATGTATGAAAAAAATCTTATTTAAAAAGATAAAACTTATTTTGGTGATCTCTAAGCCTTAAAAGAATTAATATTTAACTGTTGGCTATAGAATATCATTAGTGTTTACAAAAAAATTGTTAAAAAAAATTCTAAAATGTTTTAAATGTTACCTGTAAAATTTATGTCTTTAATTTTTTAACATCTTTTTTGTAAATTTTATAGCATGATTTTGATTTTGGAAAATTAATTTTTGAGTTATTTAATTTTGTTTGAAATTTTTAATGGTGGTTTTTCTTTTGAAAAATAAATGTATACGGCAAACTTGATAATTAATTGTGAGGATAATTTATAGTTAATACAACCACATCTTTGATTGGTTGATTATTTAATTCTCATAAAGTTATTCTTTTTTATGATTTACTTTGTCAAAATTATTTCCGTAAGTGCCTTTTTTTTTGGCCAATCCTAAGTGCCATCTAATTTATGCCTCACTTTGTATGAATATTCTAGGTAGTGTTTGTGGTAAATTTTAGTCAAAATTTAATGGAGAATATGAATTGAACTGAATAGTCACATATAATTATTTGCTTATTTATACATTTTGTTTGAACATGTTCAAGCATCGTAATTCTGATTGAGATGCCATGTGATCGGTATAATTTTGATTTAATTAATTTTTAGTGATAGCAGCATGAATTATTTCCAAAATTATCCATTAATCATTTTGGATTACATAAAGTAAAATGACATTAATTATTAAATATTATTATGAAACGTGGTCAACATAATTTAGTTAAGGTTTAGCCATAACAGCCTTAATTATTCTAAAAATCACACGTTAGATACCTAATTATTAAAATTAAATTTTTTGGTAATTATTAAAATTAAATTTAGGGCTAGAGCCATATGAGAAAATGCATCCACGATACAATTAACTCCCCTATGTGCATCCTTCATTTCATTCCATTCTTTTTCTTTTTTTTTTTGGGAGAATTGGGTTTTAATACCGAAAAATAAAAATATTTAGAAAATAAAATCAAAGTTCATCCTATTTTTCCAATTGAAAATAGAAAATTTTCAAATCAAAATAAAAAAATTTTCTATACTTGATACCAAAAAATTCTATTATAAGTTAAATTTTCTATTCTTACTTAAAAAAAATTCTATCGTAATTTAGAAAATAGAAATAGGGTAAACTTTGATCTCATTTTCTAGATATTTTGATTTGTTGGTCTTTCTTTCCCAACTATATTCTCTTCCCCTGTTTGTGCAAGGGACATGGATGCGCAGGAGCACACGAGGGACGTTTTATTCAGTTCTAAAATATATCAAATAAAAAAATTCATCACTAACTCCCCATATCTCCAAAAAAATTGATATCAAATAATATTAATTAAAATTAATATAGATTTTAGAATTAAAAAAGATTAAATTTGAAATAAAAAAAGAAAGATAGAATGCGGGGTCCACCTAAAAAAGGGAAAATATGGACCCCACTTGTTAAAGAAAAAATGAAAGAGAAAAAATGAGATTCACTTGAATAAAAAAAAGAAAACAAAAAAAATAGAAATGTATGGAGCTCAAGGGATGGAGTTGTATTATTTGGCTAAAACACAATGTGGTTCCACTTTTCTTTTAATTATATATTGATTTTTCTCAATTTTTTTTTCAATTGATCTTGTTGTTCTGAGCATCCTGACTCTAAGATCATGAAAAACGGAGCCTCACAATCCTCTAAACAGTTTTTGTTGGTATTTTTTTTTGTTGAAAACTGTTTTTATTGATTTATGTATGGGGCAATGTTCATTGTTTAATTTATGAGCCTGTCGAGCTATATTTTATTAATCTTATTGTCTTAGTTTGAGTACGACCACATTGAATTTGGAATTAAAAAGAAAGAAATATGGACTCCACTTATAAAAGAAAAAAATGAATGAAAAAATGGGACTTGATTAAATAAAAAAGAAAAAAAAAACTAAAAATCCATAAAGGTATGGAGCCAAAAGGGTGGAGTTGCACGGCTTGATTAATGCATAATATAACTCCATCGTTCTTTTAATTATATATTGATTCCCCACCCTTTTTTTTCAATTGATTCTGTCATTCTGGGCATCTTGGCTCTAAGATCATGAAAAATGGAACCCTACAATCTGCTAAATGGTTTTTGTTGATTTTTTTTGCGAAAAACTATTTTTGTTGACTTATGTTTAGGATAATGTTCACGGTTAGAATTATAGGCATGTTGGACTATATTTTGTTAATCTTATGATCTTAGTTTAGGCTACGGCTAGTTTAAATTTGGAATTAAGAAGAAAGAAAGATCAACCCCACTTATAAGAGAAAAAAAATACATGAAAAAAAAAATGGGACTCGCTTAAATAAAAAAAGAATAAGAAAAAAGAAAAAACATAAAGGCACGAAGCTCAAGGGGTGGAATTGCACTATTTAGCTAATGCATAGTGTGGTCCACTGTCTTTTTAATTATATATTGATTTTCCCTATTTTTTTTAATTAATCTTGTTGTTCTGAGTATCATGGCTCTAAGATCATGAAAAATGGAGCCCCACAATCCCTTAAATGATTTTTGTTTTTTTTTTGTCAAAAACTATTTTCATTGATTTACGTTTGGAGCAATGTTTGATGTTTGAATTATGGGCCTATTGGGCTATATTTTGTTAATCTTATTGTCTTAGTTTAGGATGTGGCTGGATTGAATTTGGAATTAAAAAGAAATAAAGATGGACTTTACTTATAAAAGAAAAAATGAATGAAAAAAATGGGACTTAGTTAAATAAAAAAGAAAAAAAAATAGAAAAAATATAAAGGTATGAAGCTTAAGGGGTGGAGTTGCACTATTTAACAAATGTATAATATAGCTCCACCATCCTTTTAATTATATATTGATTTTTCCTTTTTTTCAATTGATCTTATTGTTCTGAGCATCTTGACTCTAAGATCATGAGAAACATAGCCCCACAATTCCCTAAATGGTTTTTGTTGATTTTTTTTTGTCAAAAACCGTCTTTGTTGACTTATGTTTGGGACAATGTTCACTGTTTGAATTATGGGCCTGTTGGGCTATATTTGGTTAATCATATTGTCTTAGTTTAGGCTATGGTCATATTGAATTTGGAATTAAAAAGAAAGAAAGATGAATCTCACTTGTAAAAGATAAAAACTGAATAATAAATGGGATTAGCTTAAATAAAAAAAGAAAATGAAAATTGGAAAAAAGAAAGGTGTGAAGCCCAAGGGGTGGAATCACACCGTTTGGCTAATGTACAATGTGGTTCCACCGCCTTTTTAATTATATATTGATTTTTCCATTTTTTTTTCAATTGATCATGTTGTTCTAAGCATCTAAGATCACGAAAAGTGGAGCCCCACAATCTTCTAAACAATTTATTGATTTTTTTGGCCAAAAATTGTTTTTGTTGATATACTTTTGGGACAATATTCACTATTTGAATTATGAGCCTGTTAGGCTATATTTTGTTAATCTTTTATAATGATTTCCCTTTTTTTTTAATTGATCCTGTTGTTCTAAGCATCTTGGCTCTATGATCATGAAAAATAGAGCCCTACAATCCCTTAAACAATTTTTGTTGATTTTTTTTGCCAAAAACTATTTTTGTTGACTTATGTTTGGGACAATGTTCACTATTTGTATTATGGGCTTGTTGGGCTATATTTTGTTAATCTTATTGTCTTAGTTTGGGCCACAGTCAAATTGAATTTGGAATTAAAAAGAAAGAAAGATGGACTTTATTTGTAAAAAAAAATAAATGAAAAAATGGGACTTGCTTAAATAAAAAAAGAAAAAGAAAAAAAAACATAAAGGTACAAAGCTCAGGGTGGAGTCGTATTATTAGGCTTTAGGCTAATACACAATATGGCTCCACCGTCTTTTTAATTATATATTGATTTTTCTATTTTTTTTTCAATTGATCCTGCTGTTCTGAGCATCTGGCTCTAAGATAATGAAAAATGAGGCCCCACAATCCCCCAAATGGTTTTTGCTATTTATATTTTTTGTCAAAAACTGTTTTTGTTGATTTATGTTTGGAACAATGTTAACTGTTTGAATAATGGACATGTTGGGCTATATTTTGCTAATCTTATTGTCTTAGTTTGAGCTACGGCTAGATTAATTTGGTTTTAGTTTTACTATGTGTCTTTTTCTTTTTGAGCCAACTTCAAATAGCATAGAGATGAGATTTCTTCATCTTTCCTTTCACCTCATCTACTTAAGTGCATCTATATAATTCAAATTGAACTAGATAAGATTACAAAAGATAACAAGTTCTACCACCAAATACTCAATACGACTATATTTCCAAGTTTCAAACTCAAGACATCTAGTTATACTGGTACATCACTCTATCAGCTGAATCAAGCAGTTAGTGGTTATATTCTTTCGTGTTTAGTCCACTATTAGGCTATGTTTGGAAACTTGTCTACAAAATGTGGGTCTGGCTTAAACACAAAATGGAAAAGCAAGCTGATGACTACGATAGCTTAAATGTGAGTTTAGGTGTAGATTTACTTTGTCTCAAACATATTGGAAATAGAAAACTGAATACACTTTAAGTCATTATATATAACAATAATATAATAATGAGTTTCGTAAAAAGATTACTATTTTTTTATACAATACATATAAGAACAAGTACAAACAAAAAAATTATCACTTCGACACAAACAATTGATTCTGTTGTTCTGAGCATCCTAGCTTTAAGATAATAAAAAATGCAGTCCACAATCCGCAAAAAGGACTTTTGTTGATTTACGTTTATTATTTGAATTTCGGGCCTGCCTATTATGGTCTACATTATGATAATTTCTCATGGGCCTATTGTCTTAGTTTAGACTATGGCCAGAAAAATTCTTTTTAGTATATGTCCTTTTTTTTTCGGGCTAACTACAAATAGCATAGGGACGGAATTCCTTCATTGGTCTGCTTAATTGCATCCACCCTTGTATCTGAGTGTGTACTTTGTTGTTCCTACTCCATTGCATTATCAATTTATTCTGTTTTTAATTTTCGAATAGGGTATTTTGGAAATTTCCATGAGTCCTGATATCTTTAGATTTTGCTTACCTCTTTCATTTTCTCTGACTTTTAGAGATGCAGACCTTATTTTCTAGTCAGACTTCATGACCCCACTTTAAATCCATTTTAATTGTTATATACTCTCTCTCTCTATCTCTCTTTTTATCTTTGTTTTTGGCGTGAGCACTTGGTATTCTAAATTTATCTCACTTTAATTAGAAGATTTATTAAAATTTAGACTAATCCATATTTCTGATACAACTTCCTACTAGTCGAATTATTTGTTTGGTGGTTATATTCTTTCACTTCTAGTCCACTATACTATGTTATGAAGCCTGTCTACAAATGTGGGTTTGGCTTAAACATAGAATAGAAAAGCAAGTTGGTCCTATACCCAAAAAAAAAAAAAGAAAGAAAGAAAGAAAGAAAAGTAAGCTGGTGTGAATTTAGAGGTAAATTTGCTTTGTCTTAAATCTGGGTTCGAATATTGCAAATAGAAAATCAAATATTCGTTAAGGGTCTGTTTGACAGTGTTTTCTATTTTCTTATTTTCAAAATAATTTTGTAAAACTGTTTTCGAGAATAAGTTTTAAAAATAAAAAAATAAAAAAATCTGTTTAAATGATTATTCTCAAAATCATAACTAGTGAGTAATAGATAAGTTATTCAAAATTTATAACTTTACCATTAATAAGATGGGTGTTTTTCACCATTTCTTTTATTTTCCGGAATAAAAACTACAAAACAACTTAAAGTTGTTCTGAATTTTCTGTTTTTTTATTTTTCTGTTTTCCAAAACAATTTATAAAAAACAGGTTTACCAAACAAGTTTTTTTATTTCTAAAAATAAAAAAACTGTTTCGGAAACACGAATCAAACAGGCCTAAGTCATTATAGATAATTCAACTTCTCTTTTTTGGTAAAAGAACAACTTTTCTTTTTAAGATGTTTGAAGTAATTAAAAATATCTTATATTTAGAAAAATATTTGATTCCTCTTATTTGATTTTGAAAAAAAAAATGACAAATTTTCTCTTTTCTCCATTTCAAATCACTCGAAAAAAATAGAGGATAAAAGTATTCACATGAGAGGGGAGAGCAACAGAGAAGTCAGAAGGCAAGGAACGCTCTCTCCACCAAGCTTTCCAACCAGAAGGCATATTATGCTTAAAGGACTTTAAGTTTAAATTTTATTCTTATTTGGAAGGAAACACCAAAAATCTTGTGAGGAAGGACCTTTTACTGCCGTTAACCCACGCTTATTCTAAGTTTCTAACATTCTCTCTTCAAGTGAGACCATCTATGGACATTTAAAGTTTAATCTTTTTGCATATTTCTTTACAAAATTCAATAAATATAGACAAAAATAATACAAAAATATGTACGTGAAATTTAAAATTTACCAAAATTAATTTTCTCAAATTTAAACAAATTAAAATGGCGCATGATGGATAATTTTACTTGTTCCAAAACTTTATGGGTCAAAATCAGCACTAAAAATAATTCATAGGACCAAAATTGAAACTTTTGAAAATTGAAAAAAGACCTTATTGTTTCTCATGAATCCCAAATGAGCAAAAAAAAAAATCATAACAAATGGCTGTTAGAGGCCCAACGTCTATGTTCATCCGAAAAGAAAAGTTTCCAGACCAATCCGAAAGTTTGAGGCCTATTGTACTAAGCCCAGCTTCTTCATAATTCAATAAAGTAAAACAGATAGAATATCCGGTCACTTTTTCATCTTCCTCTTTTTAATTCAAAGCCTCTCTGACGAACAAAAACTGAACAAGGAATTACTTTTAATCCAATAAATGTGATGAAAACAAAGAAGCAAACCCATATATATATATATTTGTGTGTGTGTTGGCGTAGTTTGTTATATTGATGGGATTCAATGTCTCATCACATTGGACATTGGATAGGAAATTAAAAGATTTATCTTGAAATACGAAAATGATCTATTCATATATATATATATATATGAATATTCATATGAATTCACATAAATTGATAGATGAATGAATTTATTTAAGGTGATCAGTTCATATTTGTAAATGTTTATATGAATGAATCTAAATAATCATTTGATGAATTAAGACAACCATTTGTATGAAACAAGATGACCTTTTGAGGTGTCATTTTAATTCATAGTCTATAAATCCCCTCAATCCAAAAGGAAATATGCTAAGCTTATTAGAGAGAGAATTCTCCTTTTTTTCTTATGTTCCAAAAGGTTTTGTTGTATCATAGAATAACGTTATTTATATGGCTCACTATAGTTACGCAATCACTGTTTAAAGAAACTAACTGATTACATGCCTTAAAGCCTATTTTATATTTGTCTCTTATCATAATTTTGTAACAATACATATATATATATATATATAAATGAATGGAAGAATCCATACATATGATTTTTTTTTTGGGGCCAAACCATACATATATTATCAAATCAATGAAAATATGAATGTAGGAGCCCATTTAATTTGCGGTTACTGATGAATACAATGGAAATAAGAGAGACTTGTACTTGGAGTGAGTAAACAACTGAAAGCTTCCTTTTTTTGTATTTTTTAGCTTGGCATTTTTTTTTTTTTTGCCCAAGGTTGATTGAAGTGCCTCTATTGTTGATCAGTGACCACAGGGGCAGATGCACAAGTGAAGTAGTGAGGGGTGGGGGGAACTTTTATATAAATTAAAAATTTACAGCATGTAAGACAAATTGGCAGTCTGTAAATGTAGTTATCCTCACTTCATTCTTTCATCTGGTCTTGGGTTTGAATAGAGGGGGGTTGGATTATGGAACAACTGACTTCTTGATCTATATCTATACAAAAACTTTGGACAAAAAAAAAATCTTTGGGTGGGAGGGTGTGGTGCTGTGCGCCTCCCACACCAAATTGTAGCCACCACTGGTTGACCATTACTTAAGTAAGTGCCCGTTTAGTTTGCCTTTTTGTAAAAGTATTTTTAGAATAATCACAGTTTATAAAAATAAAATTTGGATAAAAGTAGAGAAGTTTACTAAAAAGTTATTTGAATGAAAAAGGAGAAAATGATGGTTAAAAAGTACGATTTGATTTATAAAAATGCAAACCAAACAAACCCTAAATAGTGAGTCCAAATGAATAAAAATGGTCACTGATTGACGTGCCTTATTGGATCTATTGAGAATTTATACAGATTTTGACAACGATAAAAAATTATTTAAATTTCACTAAAATTTAGTTTGTATGTATATAGAGAGATAAAAGAGGATTTTTTTTGTTTGGGGGGGGGGGGGGGTTTTGTGGAGGCGGGGTGTGGGGAGGGGGTGGTTATTGAAAGTGAAAGCCATAGAATCTATTATTGCAAATTAAAAGTCAGGAATCATTGCATGTGGAAACGTGCGTCATGTCATATGATGTAAATGTGACCTCACCCCATATGCATAAGAAAGAAAAGAACGTGGATTCAGTTACTGAAAAGGAAAAAAACCAATCCCGTGTAAAAATCATAGAAATGATGGAAATTACGGAAATAAATTTTATCTAACTTTATTACTTTAACACACCAAGTATTCCATTTACTTGAAAATTTTATGCTGTCTGTAATTTGTCAACGTCTTTTTGCAACTTTTACGGCATTATTTTGATTTTAGAAAACGAGTTATTTAATTTTGTCTAAAATTTTTAATCATTTTTTAAATAACTATATATGGCACACTTGATAAATAATTGTGAGGACAAATTATAGTTAATCTAATCACATTTTTGTCGATTAATTAATTCTCAAAAAGTTATGTTTGGTGTTTTATTTTGTCAAAATTATTTTCTAAGTGCCGTTTAATTTATGCCTTATTTTGTATGAATATTTTTGGCAAATGTTTATGGTATGTTTTGGTCAAAATTTAAGGGAGAATGAATTGAACTGAATAGTCATATGTAGATGATTGCTTGTTTATGCATTTGGTTTGAACATGTTCAGGAATTATAATCTTGATTGAGATGCCCATGTCATCTGTATAATTGTGATTTAATTAATGTTTTGCCTTAGCATTCTTAATTATGATTTCTAAAATTATGCATCAAGTATTTTGGATTACATCAATTAAATGGACATTAATTATTGAATATTATGATTTAGTTTTTTTTTTGGCCAACAGGAAGTCGATATTACGAGAACCACAAACCAATAGAAATACACTTACTAGTATGAAGCAAAAAACAAAAACAAGTCCAGAAACAAAAGAAAACAAAACCAGTTCAAAAAGAAACGAAACAAAAACAAGATAGAAAGAAAAACCACAGCAAAATTATCCCACTCCTTCACGATCAAGTTGTCTTCCATTAGCCCTCCTTTTCATCAGCATGATCTGCCAAATCATTACTACCAGACATGGAAACATTAGCATCATTCAACAAAATGGAACAAAGAGAGCAAATGAGATCGATCATAACAATCAGATTCAAAAACCACAGTAGGATCATGCAAATCACAAGCTAACAATAAAGTTTTCCCTAAAACCCCAAAGCCAAGTGCCATGAGAGTCTCTACACACTGCACCATGCAAGCCATTCCAGAATTCATATTAAAAGATGCATAACAATTAATTTTTACTGCATTTCTGGAAGGGACCGACCAACTAATATTCTCACTATAGCCATTCCCTACAGGCAGGAAGCATCTATCAAAATAACCAATCATTCACAGACCAATACTCCTTAATCCCAGTATATTTCAAACCTCAAAAATCACCTTCAAAGGATTAGGCTCCCTAATCCTATGATTAAACACCGTACCATTCCCCTCTTTCCAGATGCTCCAACAGCTCCAACCCAACAGTATATGCTTTGTTATAATCATCCATTAATTCGCTCTCCAAGAACATCGATCAAAGCCCACTGCACGCAACCTGAAATTTCTTTACAAAATTCAATAAATATAGACAAAAATAATACAAAAATATTTACATGAAATTTAAAATTGATCAAAATTAATTTTCTCAAATTTAAACAAATTAAAATGGCGCATGATGGATAATTTTACTTGGTCCAAAACTTTATGGGTGAAAATCAGCACTAAAAATAATTCATGGGACCAAAATTGAAACTTTTGAAAATTTCAAAAAAGACCTCATTGCTTCTCATGAATCCCAAATGAGCAAGAAAAAAAAATCATAATAAATGGCTCTTAATGACCCAACGTCCATATTCATCCGAAAAGAAAAGTTTCCAGACCAATCCGAAAGTTTGAGGCCTATTGTACTAAGCCCAGCTTCTTCATAATTCAATAAAGGAAAACAGATAGTATCCGGTCACTTTTTCTTCTTCGTCTTTTTAATTTAAAGCCTCTCTGACCAACAAAAGCTGAATAAGGAATTACTTTTAATCCAATAAATGTGATGAAAACAAAGAAGCAAACCCATATATATTTGTGTGTGTGTGTGTTGGCGTAGTTTCTTATATTGATGGGATTCGACGTCTCATCACATTGGACATTGGATAGGGAATTAAAATATTCATCTTGAAATACGAAAATGATCTATTCATATATATATATATGAATATTCAGATAAATTCATTTAAGGTGATCTGTTCACATTTGTAAATGTTTATATGAATCTAAATGATCATTTGTATGAATTAAAATAATTCTCAGAAGAGTACTCAACTGCCTCTTCAGTAAATCGCGGAAGCCTCACACAACTACACCAATGGCTTAATTGATTCAAGGATTCGGCTTTGTTGAAGAGGAAACTACCGTAAGGAGTAGTCGAAAAGGAAGATATGCTTCTATCAAAATAAAAAAAGAAAAGAAAAGGAAGATATGCACGGTGGCCGTTGACGGAGACGACGATTGTGATGATGGTGTGGTGGGGCAAGGAGATGCTAAGTTTTTGCTCAAGAATTAGTCTTTTTTTTTTTTGGTAAATCATTGATTTTTCGGGTTTATTGCCTCTTGAAGATGCTTTAATTTTTAGTAATGCAGTGAACCTTTTGTATTCTTTGATTCTTTTATGGTAGTTTTTCCTTTTTACTAAAAAAAAATAATGTATGGATAAATTCTTCCATGCATTTATATGTGTCGCGTAGGCTAAGCGTCAAATTATATAGCCGAATGAAATTTTGAAATCTCGTAGGCTTTTCCTCAAATAACTTCCTGGGCCTCTTTTTATTTAGTTTGAACTACGGCCAGTTTAATGGATTTACTTGGTCCGGTCATTTAAAAACCACTAGGCTAGACCTTACAGCATAGTGGCCCTATACATTTGATTTACTCTAAAAAATTTATTTTGGGCCATTAAGAGCCACATTTTGCTGAATTTGCCGTTTTTTTCCAGAACTTTTTTTAAAAAATGTTTTGACCCATAAAATTTGGACCAAACAAAATTACTTACTTACTGTATTCCATTTATTATGGGAAAAATCACAGAAAAATTTTAAAATAGGAAAATAATTATTAGAAAGTCTCAAAACTCTAAAAAATTACATTCAAATCCTACTAGCATATAATCACTGCAAAATAAATCCTAGAAAATAAATATAAAAAATTTTGTTGTTGAATATAAAATCATACCTCAAGATTAAATTACATACCGATTCCTTTAGTGTAAAATTCTCGAAAATGAATATAAAAAATTTTGTTATTGAGTATAAAATCGTGTTCCAATATTTTATATTCATGCTTTATAGTTTTATACTCAACAATAAAAATTTTAGACAAAATTAAATAACTCGTTTTCTAAAATCAAAATAATGCTGTAAAAGTTGCAAAAAGACGTTGCCAAATTACAAACATAAAATTTTCAAGTAAATGGAATACTTGGAATTTAGAGAATTAGATGAATTATGATTTTTTTTTAGACTCAATCTTATTTTCTTGGTATTTATTTGAATTTTTTTCTAAGGCTTAGAACATTTCAAATTTAATTTAAATAAAATAAAAAGAAAATCACAAAAAAAAATCAAAATACAAAAATAATTATTTAAAAATTCCAAAATCCTAAAAAATTTACACGAGTTCGTTTATCAAACTAGGCATGTCCATGTTAGAACAAAGAAAATTAGATATCAAAAGAAGAAAAGTTGCCTCGGTGAGAATCTCCACATTTCTTTTTCCTACTTTTTTTTAATTGTGAACACTAAGAATATCCTTTAACTGATAGCTGGAAACTAATCTTTTCGGGGCATAAAGATTGCCAAAATTGAGCGTTACCTCTCCCAATTTTCTTCCTATCTTTTTTTGGGTGAACTTCTTCCTACCTTTTTGAAGACTCTCAAAATGAAATTTGGGCTTTTAAAACTGAGCTCATATAGCAATTTGGGCTTTTTGACCCAACCAGACTAGCCCAAATGGGCCGGGTTGGGCCAGATTGCTAGCTCTTGGTATTTCCTTCCTTTTCCTTTTGATCTCCCTAATAATTAATCAATAATCATGGCCATCATTCTCATTTTGATAATTTTGGAATAATAATGGAAACGAGACATGCTTTCTTCCTCTTTGTGACATTTGAGTAAGTTTGGATCAACGGAGGGAATGGAAGAGATTTTAATATTATCTTGTTTGATTTAAAAGGAAATGAGAGAGAAAATAATAATTTATGGATAATTATAACTTTATCCATTTTAAGTTTTTTTTAGTTTTTTTTTTCAAATTATAATTCATCTTTATTTTATTTTAGAAAAATAAACATTTTTCATTTTACTTAATAAACAAATCTAGCTCATATATACTTTTTTCCAAAAAATAATGTATTATTCATTATAAATTTATTTAAGAATAATTTTGGAATAATAGAAAAGAGTGAGATTAATTTAGTTATAATAATTTTTGGTTACCCACTTTTTCTTTAGATCCCCCACTTTGAGAAGAGAGGAGTAGCAGGGTAGGGTAGGGGATGAAAAATTTATTAAAATTTTTCTTCCGCTCCCCTCCTACTTATAGAACCAGACAAAAGATCGGGGTGGTCCAACACAGACCTCAAGGCTTTACAAACAAATATCCTAAGTCATCTCAAAAAAGTCTCATGGAGATACGTGTTAATGTGTTATATATGTGTGTTATGGGACCCCACACGACTACGACGTTATTGTTTCATGCATGAGAATATATATTATCACATGATATTGTTTTTCGTAGTTGTTGATAATACAAAGATATTGTGTATGGATATGGCGACATCATAAGGTGGATCATAGGAGCCTTCTTTTTCTGAGAGATTTCGAGCTATCTGATACAGGATTCATGTATTATATATGTACCCAGATGTGCACTAAATCTCACTATCAATGTGAGGATATTATTAGTGGATAATTTATAAGTCTTTTATCTCACTACTAACGTAAGGAACTTATTGATGGATAATTTATAAGTGTTTTTGTAAGTATTTTTTAAGTTCCGAGACTTGTCTTAACCCTAATGAATTTCCTGAACCCAACTCAGCTAAACTTTTATTGATATAAAAAAAAAAAAAGATGCCCTTCAGAAATCCTTCTAATTAGTCTGGCAGGAAAAGGGATTACTGATAGATAAATTGCATGTACGATTATGCCTAATACGTTAAAGATCAATCAATTTCTCTTCAAAATCTTAACGCATATGCATCCCACTTGAACACATGTATATCTTCTTAACCCTATATATGTACTTGGTCCGGGTTAGAAAGTAGTACACACACTATATTGACAGATAAAGTGTGTACATTGAACTCTTTGTTGTGCATTTTGCCAAAAATGAACTAATCTTTAGGCACTAATTATATAATATTACGTTTTGCTATGCAACAAAACTCATCACGTACACAAAAATTAGGAAACAAATTAAAGACATATCAGAACAAAACTATACAAAATATTATATTAACTATACAAAACATGCAGAAATTTACAAAATAAGACTGAGATATTCAAAATTTTAATAATTTTAAGAGATATATATCGATGATACATATTTTCAATAAATTAATAAAATGTTTGTCCTTTACTTGTTTAATTAAATTTATATGATTATGTGTGCGTCAGTGTGTGTATAAATAATATTTAATTGTCTGAACATTTAATATAACTTCCAATAATAAAACTAGTAGTCTCGCCATGAACAGTTCTAATTAGTGAAATAGCTAGAGTGTATGATATTAGCCCCAGCTAAATACCAGTTTGTAATTAATGAACTTTTAACCTTGCTTAGATGATGTTTGATATTCAACAACTATTTATGTATCCACTTAGAAATGTATTTATTAAATACCAATTTTATTAACAAAAAAAAATTTGTGTGTGTTGGGCGCCGGGGGGGGGGGGGGTGGGGGTAGGGATTTGGTGCACATCTTTGAGATGTGCATCACATGCATGTCCCATTTGGACAGGATGAAATTTGAATGGTTTAAATTTTATTATTTTACATTTTATATTTTAAAAAGTAAAATAATATTTTTTATAATTTAATAGTTATAATATTGATATTATTTTGTATTCTATATTATTTAAATTAAAAATGTCATTAAGAAAAGTAAAAAATCTGGATAATCCACATCTCATCTAGATAGTCTAGATGAGATGTGCACATCGGATCCATTCTTGTAAAGATTTGTTGGAGGGAGGATGGAGAAAATCCATGCGAGAGGGGATCTGAACTGCATGGCTGCATTGCTTCCAAGAGGAACACATTCACAGTTGCATGCTAATGAAGATATAATATGCAATATTTGGCAGGGAAGTCATCTTATCAAATTGCTGGAGCACACATTTTTTTCTTATCAAACCATTTGATATCCGAAATTCATCAATGAAAGTTATTTTTTTAAAAAAGTAATATGTTCTTTTTCATTATTTTCATTGGTTTCTCAAACTACCGCCAATGAAGGTTAGTTTTTTTTTTAATAATTTGCACATTTTACAATCTGTATTATATACGAAAACTTGACTAGTTTTAACCACTATGCTAGACGTTCAGCATCTAAGAAAATAAGATCAATTTATAAGCAAATGATCTACAACCAAAGTTAACTAATTTATATATACAAAACCAAAAGCTACAGTATCCAGCCAATATCGAACCACTACGCAGCCAATACATATATATATGTAATTGACAAGCAAAAGTTTCATATCCAACCTATAGCTATAATCAATGTCCAGCCACTAGATGTACAAAAGTTTCATACCAATTTACAACCAATTCACAAACAAGTAATATATATATATATATATATGACCAAAAGTTTCATACCACTACACAATAACCAACAGGGAAAAAAAGCATCTTCCAACCACTAGAATGCTCATGGAAGCTAAACTAACAGCACTAGAAAATGAGTTCCATCACGCCAAACCAATAGCACAATCAACATCGCACCAAATTATAAAGCAATACAAATACGGATAAAGGAAATCTGCTAATTATTGATTAATATTAATATTATTGATATGTTGATTGATCATAGTCACAGATACACAGTCTTGATTAAAAAAAAAATAAAACAAGAACAGCTCACAATATCATTAAGCCAAACCCAGTGATCTAGGGACTATTATAATAGTATTTTATTCAAATAAACAACATTTCAAGAATATATGCTGCGCTTTGAGCCCTATTGATATATATTGTTAATTAAATTAATTAAATGTTCGGAATAATTACTATTTTAAATTGTCGAAATAATTAATTATTATTCTACGGTTATGCGAGGGTGAATCATGTTAACACTACGAAGTTAAGAAGCAGAGCATGCATGGAGGTTAAGCCTTCAATGAATATCAGGAAATGGATCCATTAATAGTGTGAATGGTACTGGCTTTTGGGGTTACAGAATTTACTCCAAAATCATATCAGCCGCACGAAGTCGGTAAGGTGAGGCCATATGAGAGCCCACTTGAACTTCTCTTTAATTGGTAAGAAAAAAGTCACTTCCACAGAATAGATGGGTTCTCTATATATAAAGCACATTATCTTCAAATCTTTACGTGTGTTTATCTCTTTTCATATGAATAGTGAGAGAGCGAGAAAAGTGTTTTAACTTTAAAAATCTACACCTCCAATCCATACTATAAGACATATTATAAGATAAGTTTTTTATCCAAAATATAGGATATTAGATATTTTTCTTCCTATTTTACACATATCTTTAATGTTTCATTTCTCTTCATTTATAACTTTACAATGATAATATAATAGAGTATTTAATAAGGATAAAATAGGAAATATGTGTACTTTTTACATTGATTTCAGTTGAAAAAATGATTTTCTTAGAGCATGTTTGGTGAGAAGGAGCTATTTTGAAGGAAATGGAAAGGGAGAAGGAAATGGAGAGAATGATTCCATGAAAATGCTCTATTTTATTCATAAAATGTTTGAATGATGTGTACCAAACAAATTTTACAAAGATTTCTCTCTCATTCTCCATTTCAAAAAACTCCTTTCATTTGTACCAAATCCAGCTTTAATATGCATGTAATTGATACAAAATACTTTATAATGTAGAATAGAGGGAGTATATCTAAATATGACGTTAATATTTTTTGGCCCAAAAAAAAGGTAAAGTTGTAGATTCTATTTATAAAGATTGATATAAGGAAAAGTCAAGTCTGCACAGTTTGGAATGAGTTGAAAGTTGCCAAGAAGATATTAAGTCATTAAAAGAAGACCAATTAATTTAATTAATAGTGAGTCTCTCTCTATTTATAAGTACCCCCATCTCGTCCCTTCGCCGCACACATAAGCCCTCACACAAATTAAGCACCAACAAGGTCCATTTGGCCATCCTTTCTCCAATAATTCCCACATAAACAACTACTGAAGCAATCGTGGGCGTGACTTTCCCTGCAGGTAAACTCCCCGTATCTATCTATATATATATATATATACATATTCATATTTTAATATTATATTGTTGTGTGTGTTCATGTTCGTCAGGCCTTCGGATTCTCTCTTATGCAGAACCCTTCAAATTTCCAATCTTCTTCTTTCTAAAGCCCCTCTCTCTCCGCCACGCCGCCAATTCTCTCTCTTTCTGTAATTCAATTCTTTCCTTTCCACGCCCATATCAATATCGACATCTTCTTCGTCTTCTTCCTCCTCTCTTTCTTGTTCATCGACGCCATGGCCTCCAACACTTTAGCCAACCTTAAATGTCTCTCTCCTCACAGTGGATCGGCCAGCCCTGAATCCTCCATTGAAATCAAACATATATAATAATAATCCAGAATGATCCTTCTCATACCGCTGAGGACTGTTTTTTTGTGTGACCTCTTTCCCATTGTGATGATTTCTAGCATTTCCTATCCAACCAAACAGAAGTTTGTGGCCTACTTGAAAGCCAGTGTTTCTGAGGGGTGGTGATGAGGGCGGAGTACGATGGAGGTTGAAGAGAGAGAAAGAGAGTATGGATGTAAGTGGGTGGCGATGGCGAAAGGAGAAATGTGGAGGAGGTGGTGCCGGAGATTGAAGGGATGATCAGTGACTAGCTAGAAACCCACCCCAAACATGTCATAAACCAATCCAAAATCATTATTTTTTACATTTTATGATTATTAATTATAATGTTGAGTGTTGACGGTTGCGCTAGACATTTTGGTGTTTAGTGGATCTATAAAGCCTGTGCAACACTGCATGGGATTGGGAGGCTCGCTGATAGAAATGTAAAAATGTTATAAAAAAATAAAAGAAATGTAAAAATGTTGGGCGAGACATTTTGTTGTTTAGTGGATTGAGGGAGATAGGTATTTGGAAAGAGACCCTTAATGGCATGTTTTGGGTGGCAAACCGATCCAAAAATGTTGACCGTTCAGCGAGACATTTTGTTGTCTGTGATTTTAATTTTGGAAGGATATATACTCCCTCTAACCCTTAATCCATGATTCCTTTAACTAAATTGCGCAAATTAAAGAAAATGTGTTAAAACTAACTACCTTAATTTTTTTAAGAATGATAATATTTTTATAAAACTATCTTCTTTTAATTTCTTTCTCTCACTCTTTGTGATAAATTAAATAGGAATATTTTTTAGAAATATATAATTAATACTATATCATATTTTAGAAGTAGTTCTATATCTATGACAAAAACAAAAAAATCCTATATTTAAAATCAGAAGAATTATATATTTGTAGAATTTCACCACTTGTTCATTTATTTATAACTTTCTGTTACCTACCAATACTCCCTCCATTCCAAAACTATTGTGATTTAAGGTTTTGACGCATAAATTATTAAATCATTAATTATTATATATATTGACAAAAGTACCTTTATTTAATTATTTTATATTGTGACTAAAAGAGAGAAAGAGAAAAGAGATTAATAGTAATAAATGATTGTATAACTGAAAAATGAAGTTGTGAAATTCTAAAATAATAAACATTTTGTAACAAAATAAAAAGTCTAAAACAATAAAAGTTTTAAAAATTGTCACTTTAAAATTGTACATGCAAATTAAGAAAGTTAATGAATAATCTAAAAATTAACAAAATATTATTATATGTTACTATAATATCCTTATTAATTATATAGTACTTTTTTCTTCTTTCATTATTAATACTATCTTAAAAATTATAAAGTAACAATTATTTTAAAATAGAGGAAATATCTATCTTTTTGTGGTAATATGTTCAATATTCTTTCATTTGTAGTTAGTTCGTTGATCACTTTGATTAATTAATAATAATAATAATAATAAATGATGATGAATTTGTATTGCATGATATTGCAGCAGGATGAATTCTGATTCAAAGGGGAAGAAGAGCATTGGTAGCTATCTGGGATATGGTACTAATTATTCTGCCTCTGATAATAAGGGCACTGATCCTTCAAAAGGCTCAACCTCAAAGGGCAACAACAACTCCGCTATCGGAAAAAGCCTGGGCTATGGCCGGTCTCCGCCACCAACCAACCCCACAAGTACTAAAAATGGTTCTTAAATCATCATATATATATATATATATATATATATATAAACCTACGCCCGGTGTCTCTGTGTGCTTCTCTTATTTTAAAGTAATAAAGAGTTTGTGTCTCAGTCTCCTAAAAGTAGAAACTTGTGAGTCCCACAAATGAATAGTAGTAGTAATATTAACATCATCACTTATTCATTTGTTTTACATGTTTATTTACTCCCTCCAATTCTAAGTATATAACATACAAATAACTAATTCACATTATTAAAGAATGTCATTAGAAGCTATTAGAAGATCATTAAATTTGTTAGAAATTCAAAGTACTTTCCAAAAACTCCCCATATAATGTTTATTATTTTCATCGTGTAATTAATAAAAATTAATTGTATTCTTTTATTTAATAAGGACAAAATTGGAAACATTTGTATCTTATATTTTAAATAAAAAAATATCTCAAATGTATCTTATATTTAGAATAGAATGGAGTACATGTTTCATTTATTTATTTATTATTTAAAAAATTTATGTGAATTGGATCATGGAAACTCACTAAAACTAAATAGGTCACACGGCTCGAAGAGCATTTACTGATTCTTACTCTCTCCGATCCAAAATATAAATTCTATTTAACTAATTATACATGAATTAAGAAAAGTACTTTTACTTATTAAATTTATAAAAATATATTATTTTTTAATAGTACCCTTATTTAATGCACTACATTTTAAGTTTACTATCTCTATTATATTTAATTGCGGATAAGGGTAAAATAAAAAAAAATATTTAATACCCTAAAAATTATCAAATATGACTTATATTTTGAAAAAAAAAATTTAAAGAAGAATTTATATTTTGGACCGAAGGAAATATATATTATTCACAATATCTTCACCCCCAACATAGTGGGATTTGAATTCGAATCCACGTTTTTCTTTCATATATTTTCTTTTCAATAGATGAATCCACAAATTCTTTTCAAATACTCCCTCCGGTCATATATATATATATAGGACATTTTACTCTGATCCTAAATATAAGATTTTTCATAATATACAAGGTAGTATTTATTATATATTTTTAAAAAATATTCATATTTAATATATACAAAGAGAAAGAGAAAAAAATTGAATAATGATAATTTTAAAAAAATATTAAAATTTTTAAAAAAACCAAAATAATTCATTAACTTTAATTTCCATTCTTTGATTCACATGGTTAAAAATGTGTCATAGAATATTGGACTTATATTATATGTATGGGATGTGTCCCCTTGACATCTAACAATATGAGGCACTTTTCCACACGTTCTTTCGGCTTTCATTTTCGTGCCACGAAAATCTGACAAGCCCTCACCCTATCGACACGGAATCCACCACCCCAATTCTCTTTCCCTTTTTCTCTCTATCTTTACACACACAACAATGCCTTTTTGTTAAAGGTAAAAAATAAATTAAGGCTCTCCAATCAGCCATTTTTAGTCGTTTGGACTCACTATATATTTAGTACTCCCTCTGGTCCTTAATCTAAGACTATTTTAACCGAATCACGCAAATTAAAAATGAGAGTTAAAACTAATTAACTATCTCGATTTCTCCAAAAATTCCAACATTCTTCCCAAAGTACCCTTATTTAATCTCTCTCTTTTTCCCTTTGGATACATTAAATAGGGGCATTTTTTGGAAATGTATAATAAATACCACCTCGTATATTGTAAAGGGTCTTATATTTAGAACCAAGCCAAAAGGTCCTATATATAGGACCGGAGGGAGTATTTACTTAGTAATGTGGTTAACAATAGAGGCTCTTCAATCAAACGTGGGCAAAAAATTTGGAGGGCAACATGGAAAGTAAATCGTCAAGGGTTGGGCACAAAGAATAACTGGTCACATCTTAGAAAAAGAAATGTAAAAATGGAGTAGTAGGGAAAAAAAGTATGCGAATTTTGTAATACTGTTCACAACAAAAATCTACGGCGTGAAATGCTTAGTGTAGATCAACTAGTAGATGATAAAGTAATGAAAAATGAAGAAGGCACATTAAATTGAAATTAAATAAAGGTATTTGAGTTAAGTTTTGAGTAAAATTTAACTTAATCAATAATTTTTTAGTCAGTGTGAAACAACCTTTAAAAAATAAAGAAATGAAGGGAGTAGGGAAAAGTGAAATCTATTAATTACACAACACTTTAATCTCATCAAGCAGCAAATACTCCATCCATTTCAAAATAACGGACACTTTAAACTTTTTACTGTATTTTAAAATAATTATTATTTTATAATTTTTAAGATAATATTAATTATTTTTGACAAGTTTACTTTTCAATAATAATGAAGTAGGAGAAAAGTACTAATTAAAGAGTATCACATAATTAATAAAGATATTATAGTAAAATATAATTAAATTTTATTAATTTTTAGACTATTTATTAGTTTTCTCAATTTGTGTGTATAATTCCAAAGTGATAATTGTTTTGAAATAAAGGGAGTATCAAGATTATGGAGATTACATCATTAATAACCAATACTCCCTCCATACTTTAATATAAGCCACTTTTTATTCCCTCACAGAAACTAAGAAAATTAGTTATATCAATAAAATTATCTTAAAAATTGCTTTGGTTCCATGTTTGTCTCTAATAAGTACTATAAATTTTAAAAAAAACACATACATTCTAAAGCAATTAATTTTCTATAGAGCAACCAACAAGTAGGCAATTTTGGTAAAACAATTAATGCTTCTCAAATTCTTGAAATTTAGACCATAAAACTCTTCTAAAAGTAACTTACTATAAAAAGACAAAAGAGAGTAGGTCATGAGAGCAACTACTGTATGTATTTTTTTTAAATAACTTTTTTTGTGTGCGCAGGTATCTTCACCTAGTTGAATACTACAAGTAATTTCTTTTGGGGCATAGAATTTTGTGTTATGCACCAAAATTCCACCTTTGTGACCAACCATTTACATTTAACCATTCTCCATCGTTTCATTATCCACCAGTAGGTATCTTAAATCTTAATCAGTAGGATCCAGCAAAGGAGAATATTAATTGTTGGAATCAACACAACAATCTACTCAACTTAATTACTCCCCAGACTCTTATTTATAAGAAAAAAAAATATTTTACGAGTATTAAAAAAAATAGTTTTAGTTGTTAAAGTTAATTATGTTGTTTCATATCTTAAATTTTTTTTAAAATTGTCCCTACTTAATTTAATATTAATTTGAATCACTAATGTATTTAATCTCTCTCACATAATTAATGAAGAGTAATTTTTGAAAATTTTTTTTAATATACTATTAATTTCTTTTTTTTTATATTTAGGACAAAAAAAAAAAAATTTTATAAATAGAATCAGAGGTAATATTTCGTACTTTACGCCCACTATTTCCTCATTGCACTTGCACAGATAGCTTATTGTTCGTTCGAGATACATACAAAATGAAGAAGAAAAAGTGGCCGGTCTTGTATTTTCTTTGTTTCCATTTTTCTTGGAAAATCCCATTGAGAGATCTACCAAATGAAAAGGCTAGATTTCCATTTTTATATAATTATTTTTGACATGTGTCAAATCATTTTTCAAAGATGACGTGTATGAAGACATCTCAATACAACACCCTATCCACTTCAACTCCATTGACTGATACTATATGGGTATTTCATAAAGTTATTATTTTTTAGCAACAAGAATATTTCCGTAAATAATCAATGACTACTTTTCAAAGGCATAGAGATCACTTAAGTAATTTTTATTTTTTTTAATAAAATATTTTTTCTATACTCTTTTCTTTTATAAGTGACGTTTAAGATTTTTTTATGCAAATTAAGAAATGCAGTTAATATGCTGAAATTGCCTAAAATTTTTTCAATATACCCTTATTAAATATGTAACCTACCCATTATTATAGAGTAGTAAAAAAAATCCAACCCAATAGAAAATACGATGCTTTAGATGACATTTATTTCTCATGGTTGAAAGTAATGACCAATCAATATTGCACTAATAACATCAATTAATGGAATTATAAAACACCACTGGACACGGATAGTGTTAGCATCATGGGGCAAGTGAACAGCCAACGTACAAAGAGAAGGAAGAGGAAATTGTAGGGACTCAAAACAATCTTCCCTCCGCCATTTTCAATCTAAAATTTTCTCAGAACTCTAAATTTTAAATTGAAACATTGAAAGTTCATGCTTCCCACAAAAAAATTTTAAAAACCCAGATTTTTTTCCTTCTACCATCATTAATTAAATTCTCACTATTGGGAACTACTCCCTTTGATCCATATTATAAGACATTTTATATGTGAAGTTTCTAGTCCAAAATATAGGATATTAGATATTTTTCTTCCCATTTTACCCTTGTCTTTAATTCTTCCCTACACGTCATTTATAACCCTACAATGATAATAAAATGAAGTATTTAATAAGGGTAAAATAGAAAATATTAGTATTTTTTGCATTGATTTCAGATGAAAAAGTAATTTATTTAATATGTGTGTAATTAATATAAAATATCTTATAATGTAGACTATGGAGAGTATGGGACAAAAAATTGATCACGTTGAAGTATTGAAGCATTATCCTTTGGGGAGTGCCAAGATTAATTAATGTTTTTTATGAATGTGTGAAATATTATTAATTTTTTTAGGGCATAAAATAATTACAATCAGTATAATAAAGATATGGGTATAATTGGAAAAGTGACAATTAATGTTATCTTGAACTTATAAAATGACATGTATATAAAAATAAATTTTTTTAAAATATGATAGATAAAAAGAAATGAAAGGAGTACACAGTTAGGAATCAAACTCAGTCAGCTCTGTGTGAAGGCTTTAAGGATTTGGGCTTATCACCTTCAAAAGGAGGGAATGGGTTTCCGACCCTGTCGTCCAGGCTAAACGTCCAATTAATAGCCCAATGAAATGTTACATTTCTTTAGGTTTTATTCAATTAAGTTCCTGGGCCTTTTATTATTTAGTTTCATTTGGATTGGGGCCCGTTTAATGGATTTTCTTCGTCCATTTAATGGATTTATAGTTTCGGGGTTTTTTGGACTCTGTTTGTATAATCTTTTTTTAAAAAAAAGACCAGGCTGGAGCATACAGGCAGCATAGTGGCCCAATACATTTGATTTACTCTGAAGAATTTATTTTGGGTCATTAAGCGCCATATTTTGCTCAATCGGGAATTTTCCGAATATTTTAAATTTTTTTACCATAAAATTTGGACCAAAAAAATTATTTATTGTGTTCCATTTAATTTGTAAAAAACATTTTTAAAATGTTTCACTCCCTCCGTCCCATATGTTTTACATTTTCTATTTTGTTTTAAAATTATTGTTACATTACAAATCCAATGCATTATTAAATTTTACTTTACCACTATATCTCCATTTTTTTGGTAATACTTTAGCTCCATTTATTAATCTCATCCTTCTTTTTCTTATATACTCTCTCTGATCTTTTTTATTAATCATGTTCTAGAAGATTTTTGTGATCCTCTGTATAAGTCACTTTCCATGGGTTTATGAAGTATGAATCATTTTATTTAAAAAATATCTTTATTTAATTATGAGAGAGAAAATAAATTATGTAAATTTGTGGTATTTATTAGGAAATAAAAATGAAAACTACATTATTTTTAAGATAATTTTAATAATATAATAAATTTTTTTTGATTCCAATGAGATAGTTGAAAATGATTTATATTAAAATTCGAAAGGAGTATTAATTACTCATAAAAATCCAATTTCAAGACTCATTAAATGAGCATATTTTAGTTATTGCATAATATTATCATACATTAATTATAGTTTCTTTAATCCATGTGCTATATCTTTAAACAACCGTAGATGTAAGAAGGAGTGAATAAGACTTGCTTGAAAATTTTATGTCCTTGATTTCTCTTGTCACTTTTAAAGCATAAATTTTTCATTGGCCTGTCTGTTGCTAGCTATATTTTATTAATTTCACATGGGCCTATTTTCTTAGTTTGGACTACGGCCTGATTAATTTGTTATAAATATGTCCGTTTTCTTTTTGGGCCAACCACAAATATATGTCCTTTATTTTCAAGGCTTTTACTGTTTCTGGGCTAATATAAAATTATTACTCCTCCACCCCTTAGTGTAGGAATCTTTAACTGAATCGTGTGGATTACATATCAAACTTTAAAATTTAGTTAATTATATTATTTTTTAAAAAATTAATAATATTTTTTTAAAATTATACTTATCAAATTTCTCTCTCTTCTACGCTTAATTGAACAAGGACATTTTTTATAATGTATTATAAGTATGTCATTGTATTTTGAAAAAGATTATTTATTTAGAATCAAGGTATAAGGTCCTATATTTAATATTAGAGGGAGTATTTTGAAAAATGAAGTAAAGAGTCATCGAGACATGCCAAGTTCCAGCTTGATACCTTTATTTAATTATGAAGAAGCAGGACTTTGTACAATTGGTCTCACAATTTTGCATTAGTCTAGAAACTTTTCTTTTTGGCCGAACATAGACGTTGGGCCTCTAAGAGCCGCTAATTTTGATCTTGTTTCTCTATTGCTTATTTTGTACTTAGGAAAAAGAGTGAGGTCTATTTTGTAAATTTTTAAAAGTTTCAATTTAGGCAGTTTTTGGTACGAACTAAAAAGATGAGAAGAAAAGTTGCCTCTAAAAATCCCCACTTTTTCTTCTTCCTCCTTTTGAATTCTCTAATACAAACAACAGCTGAACAAGAAATCACTTCATCATGAATTTACACCAGATAATAATTGCAAAAAACTTCAAGGCCGGTTGATCTCACCATGTCACAAACCAATATCTCTTCAGAGCTCACATAAAAATTTCACTTTTAGGGTTAAAAACAAATCAATCAAAACTAGAACTTAGCAGCACAAAGTAGGAAAATTGAAATAGACACATGCAAATTCTGAGGATTTTTAGTTTGTCAAAGTCATGCAACACATGCAGCTGCTAAAGAAGGAAGGCTTTGGCTTGCGTTTTTCTTTTCCTTTAGGAAAAGCAGATGCCATTTCTTTCACTTCCTTTGCTGTGCCAGCATGGTTGTCTTCTTTCTTTGGCATGACTAGAAGATGAGCTTCTTCTTCTTCTTTCAAGAGGCCTAAAAATGGAGCATTGAGTTTCTCAGAGTAACTTCTTTCCATAGTAACTATTTTCTCCTCCAACGGCACTTCTTCTTGCTGCAATATGCGAGGTTCATATTCAGCGGAAGGCATAAGATTTAGGCTGCTCTGGTTTGGCAAGCTTTCAATTGCAGTCTTACCCTGATGGAGCAGTGGAATTTGATCTGATTCTTCCCTAGTCGCTTCTATCCGGAGATTTATATTGAAGCTTGGAGATTTTTGTATCAAGCGAGAGATATTTGGATAATCAGAATTTGATTCTGTGCTAGACCTTGTTATGCTTTCCCTAGCTTCATATCCACCATTTGCAAATATAGAATTGTTCAGATATGGTACACATGGAAGATTAGCTTCTGAAGTAGTTATTTCTGCTTCTTCTACTGAAGCTGCTTCTGCTTGTTGGGAATAGTCTTTCCCTCCTTTCTCAAATGCCATATCATTAACTAAGTCCAGATCTAGCATTGTTAAATTTGAAGAATCAAAGTCGTTGCCTTCTTGCTTCCAATCTGAAGCTTGCGGGCTGGTGCAAGCAAAGCTCTTGGTTTGGCATACATTGTCCTCTTGGTGACTAAAGATATGTAATAAAGAAGAAGAATTCTGTAGGGTGAGAGATTCTTTCTGACCTGAAGTTAAAAGATGAGAGTTGTATTGTTCTGACATGTCATCTCCATCTATACCTTTTAATACGGTGTGCGAAGCTTCTGGGATTTTGTTTATTTCTTCAAGAACTTTCTCCTCGCTATTGTCTTCCTCTTCATGTCTGCAATTTACAACTGTTGATCCTGGGATAAGTCCATCCACTTCAGCTTTAGGAAAAACAAAATCTTCTTGAACTGGAGCGGTTCTGATTTCTTCTGAAGTGTTGTGGTTATTAATGCACACATCAAATTGGTGTTCATTTCCAGTAACTTTGGCTTCTTCAACTTGATCAGTGTCTATAATTTCATACTCACATGAAGCAAAAACTATATCTCCTCCTCCATTACAATCTCCATTAGACCCTCTTGTCATACCATATATAAGGGTCATGTCATCCTTGAAATCATGTGCATTCTCCATTTTCATTCCACTTCTGCTCACTGTTCTTTCTTCATGAAGGTCCTTGTACATATTCTCATGGCTGAAATTTAATCGATCATCTACCATATCAGATTCTGGATGTAAATCCATAGAATGATCAGCAATATGATTGACCTCTGCCAATAGATTGCCATTGCTTTTTTCACTGACACTTGAAGAAGTATCTGCTATCTCTGATGCATATCTCACACTACTACCAAATTCGTCTTCATCTCCATCGTCAATGTTGACTCCACATGACATTTTTTCTTCGGTTTCCTTTTCTTTAGCTGCACTAATATCATCATCCAAGGAACGAAGTGGATCAGTCTCTAGAAGATCACTTCTTTGCAGTGATTCACTGCCTTGAAGTGATGGTTCTTTGAGAACTTCAACAAACTCATTTTGATAAGAAAGTATACGTGACAATTCTTGAAGTTCAGGCTCATTTGTAGTTAAAATTGTAGTGTTCTCTTCTTCTGCAGGAATTAAAAGCAAGGTAATTCAAGACATCTAACCATATAAGGAGTGAAGCTATGAAAACATTAACAGGGAAGTAGCCTAACCTTGTTTGATTGAAGACTCATTATCAAGGTGATGATCATTTATAACCAGATGATTCATCTTCATGCATAAATCTTTTTGCTTGTCACACTCTTCAGTACCCTCCAATGAAAAGTTTGACAGTATTTTACAGTTCTCACCTTCTATGTTTGCTAATCCAGCATTTGGAGACTTTTCAACTTGTATGATTTCCATTATTGTTTGCTCTACAGATCAGAATTCCAAATATTCACTAAATTATTATCCTAAATAATTATCCTAAATTATTTCAATTTATTCTAATATTTGCTACTATCGGCTTACTCATTTAAATTTAGGCAATGTTAGATTTTAGATGGAACATAGTTTTTTCTAACATAATTTTTCTTATTTACAAGATTTGAATGTACACACAACCTTATTTAAACAATATCGAGCCTCTTGTATTCTTTAATACACACATCTTTTTTTCTTTTTTCTTTTGGCGAGCACTGTTTAATACACATCTTTATGTACACATAACATGTTTTTCATCATTCAAAAAGCAATAATTAATAAATTAATATATCATAATAAATTAAACAGAATATATTAATACTATAAATTTACTGTTTGTTTTATTTCCTTAATTTATTTGGATAAGCTGTGTATATGAATATTTTTTTTCTTTTGTCATTGACTATGAGTATCCCTTGCCACTTTCAGGTATCAAAAACTAATCTTCCTCAGGGTAAGTAAATAATAGACCCCTCCCAATTAAATTTGCTCTATCTATATATAAATTTTGATATTCTTAGCTCCCTACAATTGAGAGATTTTTTCCCTCTAATCATAAGGATATATTAAAGTTTTTTTTAATTTTTCAACTACACAAGTACGATCGACTTAAGCTTATGTTATTAAAAGAAAAGGAAAAGGCTAAATATTTAGCCATTTACTGTATCTTCAAGTGAAACTGCTATTTGCCTGAATAATTGAGGAAGTGAAGGTGCAGAATTTTTTTTAAGAGAAATCACATGAATTTTCTTTGATTTTCTGTTAAAATTACTTGATTTTTTCAAAACAAAAATTATTTTATATTTTAGTTTAGTTTTATTGTTAATTAAAATGTTTTCTATCAAATATTTTAGGAAAGATACTTTACTCAAAAATTAAAACTTAAATCGTAATATATATTACAAAATAGAAAAATATAATTTCAATAAAAATGAAAAATTTGCGATTTATTTATTTTCTGTCAAAATCAAGTCAAATTTTTTTATTTCATTAAAAAACTTAATAAGGTGGTTAGATGGAGTGAGATTGGAAATATGAAGAATAGAAGTATGTAATGTAACACCGATATAGGTATGTGTATCGGATATGATATAGTACAATATAGAAGATATATACACCAATTTCTAAAGATTTATGATATGGGAATGGGGGATTTTATAAGTATATAATAATATTTATGTAAATGTTTAAATGTATAATTAATAAATTAACTCATTAAAAGAAAAAATAATTATTAAATATTCTAAAAATTATGGTATAAATATTAAAATAAATTGTAAAATATTTATAACATATAAATACAATCTTTATTATTTCTTCTTGACCAAAAAATATCTTTTGAAAAAAATGTAGAAACATTATATTTTTACTAGCATTTATGAGACTATTTTTTCTATCTTACCTTGAAATTCCAAAATGTTCAGATCTTACTATCAAAATTTGAAGAAGTATGAGTACAAAATGACACTAATGAATATGTATGCATAATTAAGTATAGTATATACATATTGTATCGTATATTAGATAATGATGTCTCTCTACTTTTTTAAAGTATCAGTACTTCTTAAAAGAATTTTTAACGTCAACACTATTGGAGATTAGATATGAGCAACATATATTATTAGAGTTTGAAAAATGAATCAAATTAATTGTTTATATAGTTTATGAGTAGCATGAATTTCTATAAATTTTATATTTTATATTAATATTGATTAGGATAGAATATGGAGATAGAGTTTCTTTTCATTTTTTTCCTCGTCATATGGAGATATAATCATATGAAATTGAAAATAAGTGATAGATACATTTGTTGAATGTTCTTAAATTTTACGTATGAATGAGTTGTCATAGTTTTGAAATATTCTCTCTTCCCTATGTCGATCACCTATCACACGTTTTATCACCTATCACATGTTTTGTATATTGTATACGCATATAAAATTTTAACAGGAAAATGAAACGAATAAAAACCAAAGATTTTATAATTAACCGTCAAAATCTTCAAAATTAAAAATATCCTTAAATAATCATAATGATAAATTGTCATACATATTTCTTTGTTGATAAAAAAATTTATCTACTTAATATTGTAAAAATATTTTTATTTAAGAGTGATAACAATTTCAAACACTATTGTAATATTGAAAAAATTTGATTGTAACATCAATAACATGAGTAATAATTTTATGAAATAGTAAATATAATTCATCTCATTATCTTAAAAATAATTTTAAGTTAATAATTCATTTATTCTTTCTACCCTAAAAAATAATTTTACGTTGCAAAATTTGTTAGTTTTTTAAACTTTGCGTCAACAGGTTTCATTATTCTAACTTAATGAAAATACTCTATTATTAATATCAACATTAATATAAAATTTATATCATTATTCTCGCGTTCTTGTTGAAGCAAAATGAAAAAGCAAACTTAGCCGAAATAGATCAGCGAGTTCATAAGCGTTCTTGCAAAATATTGATGAGTTCATACATACCTAAAATGTTTTTGTTGGAGCAAAATGAAAAAGCAAAATCTATTATTCATTCAACGTCACTTGACTTCTCCTTCAGGTAAATTCACCTTAATTTGATTAAACTTCATTTTCCAATCCACTCGTATCCACCACCATCCTACTATTTCTCAGTTCAGAAATTCCATACTCATACATACATATGCATGCATGCATACATATCCACCACCACCCTACATTCATGCATGTATGCATACATACATACATCCACTCATAACCACCGTACCACCCTACTATTCCTTAGTTCAAAAACTCCATACTCCTGCATGCATACAACTTCCACTCATATCCATCACCACCCTACTATTCCTCAGTTTAGAAACTCCATAATCCTGCATGCATGCATGCATGCATATGTACATATGATATCATTAATAATTAATCTTTCAGTTCTTACACGAGTCTCTGTTATCTCTCAATATTGTATTCTTTAGTAAAAGAAACTCCGTACTACTGCATCCATATCCATACACATACATATATTATTAACCTTCCAGTTATTTAGCTCTCTTCAGACTGGCCTAAACAATTATATGATCTTAGCAAACCCAACAGAAAGTGGCATTCTGCTATAAAACCAGATCATTACTTCAGTCAGTTTGCACAATATTCAACCCTAGAGGGAAGCATTCCCAAATAGAAATTCCCCAAGGTTTTCTTGAGACAATTAACAAAAATTTCCTGACAAAATCCAATGTAATATTTATAAGACCAAAAAAGAGAGCATCGTGCACGAATAACCAAATATTATTATTGTTCATATGAATTATATCCACTCCTACCAAGTTGTTGAAAACTTTGGAAGAATAATAAAAAACCATAGACATTTGGAAAAGGTCCAAAGAATTTCGCTATTAAAAAACGCCTATATATTCATCCTGAAATTTAAATTTTATATATACATATCTGGTGTAAATTACTCGTTGACACATGGTATTCAAAGTCAACATTTTTAGGAATGTGTGTTGCGAATATTACATGCAGTTTTAGTTTACCAAATCCAATAGGAAATTGATTAATAGTTACTGCTACCCCTTTAAAAATAATTATTGTTTAAAGTTATGCATACAGAATAATTATTAAACAATTTATATTTTAAAAAAAATCTAATACTAAAATATTCTTAAATATTTTCGATTCTTAGCAAGTATTTAGTCTTCACTTATAATCATCTTCATTAATAAAGCGTAATATTGATAATTATTTTGAAACAAAACCAAAACTTTCAAGTGGACTTACTTTTGGTAAAAAAAAAAAAAGCAATATTTTGAATATCTAGACAAAAACACTATTTTGAATTTTGGAATTAAAGTTTATTGTAAATTTATTTATTAATTTTAAAATGAAATAACGTAGAAAGATTGTGTTATCCAAAAAAGGGTGTTTGGTATGTTTAAATTAAAATTGGATCTTATTTTAGGGTATAAAGAGTGACTAAATTATTTGATATTCTTAGAATATCAGGTTATTTATACTATTCTCGACGAGTTTTCTCGTATTAACCGAAATTTATAGTTTGTAAAATGGGTACGCATATTGAGCCAATTGGACCCTTCTTCACTGGTGGAAAGAGAAAGTGAAGATAGACTCACACACATCTTCCTTCTCTTTGATACAATTATCTGGTATTTAATTATTTTTTTTGAACAAAATCTGGTATTTAATTATTATAAGATAAAAAATAAACATCATCAAAAAACAAATAGAGATAACTCTTTTAACATAATTAGTTTTATCTACAATATTGAAATTCACAACATTACTTAAATATTAAATTCTTTCCACATTAGAACCAACTATCATTGAATTTTCTCTTTTATACTTTTGTCTCTTATTACTGGATTTATCCCATTTTGAATTATGAATAAATGAAGTGTGTTTTGATTTTTTTTTTTTGTGTACATGGTATCTTAGATTTAACATACTTTAAAAGGAGGATTTATTATAATCCAACTTAATCCGAATCAAGTTGAATAGGATTACAAAGGATGATAAGTTTTACCATAAAATATTTAATATGACTGTATTTTTAGAGCTTAAACTTGAGATTTCTAATTAAATTGGTATAAATTTTTTCTACCAATTGAATCAACATTGATTTTTCTCTTTTATACTTTGGTCTCTTATCACTAGGGATTTATCCCATTTTGAATTATGAATAAATGAAGTGTGTTTTGATGTACTCCTTTTTACTGAAAAAATAAAGTGTGAACAAGTGTGTTCATAGGTTGAATATTGATCAATTTGATATTCATCTAATGAGGAAATGGCATGGTTAGGTATATTCACACGTTTTGATGAAAAGCATCTTATGCATGTCTCCATGAGTTGTAGCACACATATTTATATATGTCCACGCAACTTATGTTGATTTTCGCATCAGAACGCAATAATTTCAATACAAATAAAAAATGTGTCATCTACCAAGTGGGTGTGGCATGGATGGCAGTGATCTGAGCCCCTCAAATATCATTCCAAAGTTTCAATTCTAGATGTATGTATGGAAAATATCACTTGTGAGAGGACAACATCTTAAATGATATTCAGATTCCTCAAGGAATTAGTCTCATGGCTTTCAACGATAGGGATATAAGTGGGTAACGTAAAGGAAAGTAACATAGGAATGAGTTGTCATAGTGCTTTGCTAAGTTATATTATGTTCCTCTTTTCTATGTCGCTCACCAATTCCACGCGTAGCATATGCAATTAAAGATTTAATGTCGAAAATGAAAATAATTAATCCAACGTTCATAAAATTAACGGTAAAAATTATCGACGACTATTCAATTTAGTACAAATAAATTATTATTATTATTATTTATATTTTTAAAATCATAATTTATATTTCTCAGTTATAATTTTATCTTCTTATACTAATTTTCTTACGTTTCATGATTACCCTAATTTAATAAAAGTTCTACATTTTGGGGAAAAAGTACTATATTATTATGAATGAATTCTTTTTTTTTTTAAATCTCTTTTTAACATACTACAACCTTAATTGCTCTAAGAACTTTATATTCTTTACCAGCTGAACTGTCACCTCCTTATCGAGCAAAATTAAGCTGAGATTTAACACTAATATAAAAACCTTAGAATTTTCATATATTCAACCGTATTTTATAAATAATTTTTAAATACTTTAAGAGTTAACATACTCATTTTTTTGGCCAATAAATTACTTCAGAAATACATCATCTTTATTTTTTATTGATATTAAATATAAAATACTTGAGATTTATTATTTAAGTTAATTCAAAATGATTTTGATTTTTTATATAACTAGAAACGATCCTTGTGATACACAGATTGATCCTTTGATAAGGAAAAATATCACGAATCTCATTCAATCATAGCATGAAAGTAACAAAGATTAAGTATCTATCAGTATATATAGTTCTCTAAATCAAAACACTAAGCAATAAGGCGTTCTTGTTTTTTGCATGAAATTTCAAGATTTAAGCATGAAATTTTAAAATGCCTAATCGCTAAATGAAGATTAAAGTGAAAGCATGACAATTATGGCAACAATTAGTGTATATATCCACCATGAAAGGAATATTGATGACTTGGTCTACATCCACCTGATCTTTCTGGAATTATTCTGCCATCCTATCCATTCATTCCTAGAAGAATTATATTAATTTTTTAATATTTTTAGGAAGCATCCAAAGCTTTACCCTTCTTGATCATTTCAAGCGTGTCCTTAGAGTCAACACAATCAAAAAATTCACCTCTCCAATCATTTCCCATAAATCAATTGTGCAGAAATGAAAAATTCAGAGAAAGAAAGGATTACCCATAGGCAACGTAAAGCCAAGCAAAACACAGGAGGCCATATCGTGGAGGTTGTCCCTAAATATATATAGGTGAAAATAAGTATTGATTAATTAGAATTGAAAATAACTTGGTATTTAGAATTAGAATTTGAATTAGATTTAATGGATCCTTAAATATATGGAATGTGATTATTATCATTCAAAATGATTTAATAATTTTAATTTGGTATTTATTGATTACTTTAATCACAATAAATTGATGCCATTGATTTTGAATTCAAATCAATGGTAATTATACCCAAAAAAATATTCCATAATTGTAAGGATGCTAACTCACGCTATTAAGCCATGTTACCTATACATGTGGCCTTCCATATATATAGACATGCAGTAAAAAAGATTTAATTAAAAGTTAATTCCTATCATATTTGATTTTATAATTTTATATGTATAATAGATGCACCTAATGAAAAAAATAGATGGCACGGATCATGACATATAAAAAGGAATGTCATATATGTATCAATTTAATATAAAATACTTGACATTCTGAACCAATCTAAGTTTTTTTTTTAATTCTGACTTTCTTATTGGAAAAAGACATTACTTTCCTTATTACGATGATATTACATCATTTATATTTTGTCAAAGACTCCGAATAATATAGTATAGATTACTTTATATGTTTCACAGTTTTTTTTTTTGAAGTAACAAACCACCTGTGTCTAAATTCTAACTAGTCCAAGTTAAGCTAGTATGTATTATACTGCTTGTATATGCTTTTCTATAGATTTGAACTTTATTTTATTTTTTTTTACTATTTAAAATCTTTTTTTGAATAAACTTCAGTACTAGCAAAGATTTTTTTAAGAATATTTTCAGCTAAACATTTTTGTCTCTTGTTATAAAAATATTTTACATATTCTTACGCACCTAATGATCTTGAGTCTATTTAGCTGTATTATTTTAGTTAAAAATTATGACATTGAATTTCTTTCGTTTTTCAATTTTCATTTATTCTAAATCTTGCTCCGTTGAACTGATTTCAATATTATATTTTAATATATCAAACTTTTTTTTCAATCAGAGTATCAAACTCCTCATCCACAGAATATTATTTCCTGAGACAGTTGCCTTTTGAGTGCATAGGGATTATCTCAGCAGATAGAAGTCTTGTAGACTAGTGTCTACATCTTCAGATGCCTTTTTATATACAATTAATTTATAGGGTGAATTATTGTTCAGAACTAAGATCCCCAATTTATTAAATTTTAGGGCTAAGAGATTGTGAAATTAGAAAAAGAGACTTTGGGTCTTTAAAGCAAATTAAATTAAATTTAACATTATAAAAAAGACCCTTAATGAATTGCTGGGTAAAAAAAATGAAACCCACCTCCCATTCTTATTTTCTCCCTCCTGAACCATGATTTCCTTCCCTCCCATTCATCAGACTTCCCACCATCATCAATGATTTGTGCAAGTCGACAACAACGAAGGGAGGAAAACAAAGCTTAGATGAAACAATGATCATGTACATCTAGTACAGTGCTGCTCGGTTTTATTCAAAGGGGTTTGAGTGATGTAAATGCTATATAATCTGTTGAAAAAGGATTTCATAGAAATGGGTACTGGGTTGCACAAAATAGGTAGTGGGTTTCACGATAGTCAATAAAAATACTAGTAAAAACTATAACTTTCATAAATGAGTTTGTGTTCAACCATTGGTTTGATTAAATGGTAGCACAAGTTAAGCTAAGATTCTTTGTTTAGTTTAAAGCTTTTTGCTTTGACAAGATTGAGTAATGGGTCTCACAATAGTCAATGGTATATCATCCATGGGTGCATGTAAATGGTTTCCTATGTTAAGCTAGAACTCTTTGTTCATGTTAAAGCTTGCATAATAGTACTGCATTGTTTTGCTGGATGGATAATTTCAGTGTGATGGTATATTTTAGGATATTGTTAAGTGATTGTTAAATTTCACGTTAAAGCTCTACTATGATATATTGTTCTATCATTATTAAATTGTATAAAAGTTAGTGGTAAATAGTGAAATGTAAGTAGTAAAATCTAAAAGGCAGATTGAGCATTTAAAATTTGAATTTGTATTAGTAAATAATGGATGAGAGTTGTGAATTCAGTATTTTTATCAATAGAAAATGATTTGATTATGAGTAACAATAATTAACATATTTTAATATTTTTGGTACAGGATAAATTTTAGGTGGTGGGATAGCAAGTAGTTCCTCAAAGGAAATTTTTTGTTATTTTCATTTGGTGGAAAAATTGTGAAGGATTTAAATGGGAGTATGCAATATGAGGGAGGTAGGAAAAATGGATGTTTGATAAAAGAAGGAATGTCACTTGATGATCTCAAGAATGTAATATCATCATGTTTGAACTGTGATGATAATTGAGCAGAGTTGGGATACACATTAAAATTTGATGTCACAACAATTTTACACCTTATAGATAATGGAGGGGTAGAAAAGCCAATGAAGTTTAATGACTATTTTGCTCATTTATACATCACTGGGATAGAACACCAAAGTATAGAGACAATTGAGTCATCTCAAGGGTAAGCTTTTACATGTATTAAAGTATGTTAGGTGATGCACAACTTGACAAGGAGATTTCCTCAAACTTCCCTTCATGGTTTAAGAACTATGGATGTTCAAAATTTTCTAGTAATTTGCTTCCATTTGTTCAATTAGTTTTATTGTATCAAAGATTGATCTTTTCTTTTTTGTTAATATTAGGTGGGGAATCCAGAAAATCAAATATAGGATGATTTTTTAAGGAGTTTGTCATAGGGTCCATTACTAACAATAGAGCATTGGAACGTGCACTTGGTTAATAGATATAAATTTCACACAAAAAGTTGGGGTGAAGGGATGAAAACTTCCAATTATGGTGTGTATGTTTGAGGCAACAATTACGACCAATCAGAAAATGATTTCTATGGGATTCTAACTAATATTATAGAAATAGAGTATATTGGTTGGCCAAGAAAGAAGGTTGTTTTATTCAAATGTGACTGGTTTGACCCTACTCCTAATCTTGGGATAAGGACCAATGACAATTATGGACTAGTTGAGGTTAGAGCATCTAGGAGATATAAGTCATATGATCCTTTCATACTTGCTCAACAAGCAGAGCAAGTTTACTTTACTCCATATCCTGAAAACAATGGGTGGCTATGTGTTATCAAGAAAAAGGCTCAAGGTACAATTATTGCACCTTATGCTCCAAATCATGCAGATGATCAACCATACCAAGATGATGAGATACCCCAACTGATTACGACAGTTACTGAAGATGTTTTAGAAGAGGGCCTACTTGATAAGGAAGGTTATGCAAATGAAGTGGATAGTTTGGAACTTAATGAAAATGACTTGGAGGAGGAAGAAGAAGAAGAAGAAGATTTGTCTTATACATCTGAATCTAAAACTAATGAAGGGTTATAGATTCAAATATAGCTTAAATAAATTATAAATAATATTATAGTCTAGTATATGTTAGTCAATGCATGTATTGTGACATTTGAATTTATAACATTTAGCCTTGATTTAATTGTGTTTTCATATATTTCTATTCAAATTTTATCTCTTTAGTTCATAAATTAAGATTTGTTTAGGATATTATGACTATAAATTATTTAAGCTAATATAGTTTATTGCATTCATATAGATGACGGGAGCAGGACAAGGATGAGGACGAGGACAAGGACTGGGACGAGATATAGGCTGTGATCGAGGCAATGGTACATTTGCCATAACCTCAGACAGCTGGTTTTGATCATCATTCAAGCCCATCCGCAGATACATCCATTATTTGGCCATCCTCTAGCCCAGATATTCCAAATACTCTGCAAGCATCCCCTTTCCCCAACACTACCTCCATCGAGTTAGGTTCTAGTGAGCCTACATATGGAAAAGTGGATCCTACAGATGGACGCATATGGATTAAGCCAATCCCTACCTTGAAGTAAGTTATGACATAGTGCATGTAGGGTAGTATATTAATTTTAGTATGTGTGGAGCATGACTTAGGCTTAAAGACAAGTCTATCTAGTCTCTATTTGCATGACTGATAAGGAAATGATCATTTGAGGAGGAAAAGTGAGAAAAATAGGGAATTATATATTGTTATAAGTCATATAATCATGTTTGATGCTCTTGGTTGAAATCATATATTTTTTATCCCCATATATAGCTTTGAGCCAACTCATGGACCATCAACCGTTATAACTACCATAATCAAAGGCAAGTTTAAAGGGCCATGGATAAATTGGTCGGATGTCAATCCACAAGTCAAGGGGATGTGGTTTGATGAATTCAAGGTAAATCTTGTCTTGTGTAACATTTCTTTTGAATTTATATTAATGCAGAAGCATTATAAATGGCTTCCTCAAGATGATTTGAAAGCATGGAAGCATTTCAATAGCAAGGCTGGAAGATGCTTAACAAATGCAATGTCCAAGTTTAGATCAGGAGAGGACAAAGGGACATGGATCCATGAAGATCTTCAAGAACAACTTCAAGCAAAATGGGAGGATCCAAAGTGGTAGTCCAAAAGCCAATGGATTAGCAAAAATAGAAACTCTAATCAAGGCACCTCACTTCATACAGGTGGTTCCACCTCTGCATCAAAGCACAAGAAAAGGCTAGCAATTTCCTCAAAGAAGTCTCATATTTTATAAATTAACTAAATCAAAATTTCTCATACATTTTGATTGATATGTTTATAGTAAGAACAATTGAATAGGGTACCAACTAGTTTGGAACTGTTTAAGAAAATTAAACATTGCAAGAAAAGTAATACTTGGATCTCTTAAATGGCAGAAGACAATGCTGTAAGTATTTGAATATGTGGTCTATTGTTCTTTTGTAATGCTTTAATATATTTATTGTTTTGGGGTTTTGGCCACTATTTGGATATTTGGTTTGTTTTTCAGGCAGAATTTATGAAGCACAAGGAAGACATGATGTCAAATATGCTTGGAGAAGGAACTTCTGAAAATGATTTCTCATCTATTGATAATCAAATATTCCTTTTAGTGGTTGGAGGAAAAAATAAGAAAGGAAGGATATTTGGTCTTGGAAAGCAAAGCAAAAACCAATTATATAATGGAGATTGTACTAATGATATTGACCAAGCAACTTCCCAATCCAAGATTAATGAGAGTTTACAAAATCAAGTCTCTTCGTTGACTAAGGAGCTACAAGAAAGTAGGGAGATGTTGCATGTAGTCCCCCAACATCTTGGAATTATTCCTTCTACAAATATACCTACTCAAGCCCCTTCAGTTCATGACTCTAAACATAATCAAGCAGCTGCAACTAATGATCGAGGACATAATGAAGTCACTGCTGCAAGTGACTCCAATAGCAACCATCACTTGGGATGATGACTTGCATGATGATGTGGAAGATGACAATTGATATGTCAGACTTTTATATGCCAGACATGATCAAGGACCTACCTACTTTTATATATGCTAACTAAGTACTTTATCTGACACTTGTTTTATTTTGAAGGACTTAGTATGTGATACATGTCATATTTTGGAGGACTTAGTACCATATTTGACACATGTTATATTTTGGAGGAATTTGGTTTATATCTATGGATCTTTGCTTGTTAATATTTAAATTACATTTATAATTGCTGTGGAAATTTTATAGAAACTTTGACAATTTTCTTTTAGGAAAATAGGGAAGGTGGAAAAAAAGAGATATTAAATTAAAAAGATAACTTAAACAGAGATAGAATTAGAGACAGCTTAGATCTGTCTCTAAATATCACACAAAGTATTAGAGACAGATAGAAAAATCATCTCAAAATCAGAGATGACATTTTTCCGTCTCTAAAGTAGAGACGTATTACAAGTCCGTCTCTAATTAGAGACGGAAAAATTATTCCGTCTCAAGATTTTGAGATGGATTTAGAGACAAACTCTCTCCGTGTCAATAGTATTTTGGTGACAGATTATTTTGGGGGAATAGAGACGATTGTGGATCAATTTAGAGATGGAAATGAGCCGTCTCTAAATAGAGATGGATTTCTAAATCCATCTCTAATTATTTAGCAATGCCACTTTTAGCGATGCATTATTTTTTTATCTCGATATTTTTCATCTTGAAATCCGTCTCAAAGGATTTAGAGACGAATTTAAGGCCATTTAGAAACGGATTGTGGTCATAGCTAAATGCATTTTTTTTGTAGTGTTTTAGCCTTACATTCACCGGCTTGCTTGCTAATCACTAGCAGATCAGCAATGTTCTAGGTTCATTTCCTAGTCGTGTATGAAAAAAGTCTTATGTAGAAAGATAAAACTTATTTTGGTGATCTCTAAGCTTTAAAAGAATTAATATTTATCTGTTGGCTGTAGAATATCATTAGTGTTTACAAAAAGAATTGTTAAAATAAATTCTAAAATTTTTTAAATGTTACCTGTAAAATTTATGTCTTTAATTTTTTAACATCTTTTTTGTAAATTTTCTAGCATGATTTTGATTTTGGAAAATTAATTTTTGAGTTATTTAATTTTGTTTGAAATTTTTAATGATGGTTTTTCTTTTGAAAAATAAATGTATACGGCAAACTTGATAAACAATTGTGAGGATAATTTATAGTTAATACAACCACATCTTTGATTGGTTGATTATTTAATTCTCATAAAGTTATTCTTTTTTATGATTTACTTTGTCAAAATTATTTCCGTAAGTGCCTTTTTTTTGGCCAATCCTAAGTGCCATTTAATTTATGCCTTACTTTGTATGAATATTTTAGGCAATGTTTGTGGTAAATTTCAGTCAAAATTTAATGGAGAATATGAATTTAACTGAATAGTCACATATAATTATTTGCTTATTTATACATTTGGTTTGAACATGTTCAAGCATTGTAATTCTGATTGAGATGCCACGTGATCGGTATAATTTTGATTTAATTAAGTTTTAGTGATAGCAGCATGAATTAGTTCTAAAATTATCCATTAATCATTTTGGATTACATAAAGTAAAATGACATTAATTATTAAATATTATTATGAAACGTGGTCAACATAATTTAGTTAAGGTTTAGCCATAACAGCCTTAATTATTATAAAAATCACACGTTAGATACCTAATTATTAAAATTAAATTTAGGGCTAGAGCCATATGAGAAAAAGCATCCACGATACAATTAACTCCCCTGTATGCATCCTTCATTTCATTTCATTCCATTCTTTTTCTTTTTGTTTTTGGGAGAATTGGATTTTAATACCAAAAAATAAAAATATTTGGAAAATAAAATCAAAGATCATCCTATTTTTCCAATTGAAAATAGAAAATTTTTAAATCAAAATAAAAAAATTTTCTATACTTGGTACCAAAAAATTCTATTATAAGTTAAATTTTCTACTCTTAAAAAATTTCTATCCCAATTTAGAAAATAAAAATAGGGTAAAATTTGATCTCATTTTCTAGATATTTTGATTTGTTGGTCTTTTTTTCGTAACTATATTCTCTTCCCCTGCTTGTGCAGGGGACATGGATGTGCGGGAGCACACGAGGAACTTTTTATTCAGTTCTAAAATATATTAAATAAAAAAATTCATCACTAAATCCCCATATCTTCAAAAAAATTGATATCAAACAATATTAATTAAAATTAATATAGATTTTAGAATTAAAAAAGATTAAATTTGGAATAAAAAAAAAGAAAGATAGAATGCGGGGTCCACCTAAAAAAGGGAAAATATGGACCCCACTTGTTAAAGAAAAAGTGAAGGAGAAAAAATGAGATTCACTTAAATAAAAAAAAGAAAATAGAAAAAATAGAAAGGTACGGAGCTCAAGGGATGAAGTAGCATTACTTGGCTAAAGAACAATGTGGTTCCACTCTTCTTTTAATTATATATTAATTTTTTTCTTTTTTTTTTCAATTGATCTTGTTGTTCTGAGCATCCTGACTCTAAGATCACGAAAAACGGAGCCCTATAATCCCCTAAACAATTTTTGTTGATTTTTTTTTTGTTGTTGTTGAAAACTATGTTTATTTATTTACGTTTGGGGCAATGTTCATTGTTTAATTTATGAGCCTGTTAGGCTATATTTTATTAATCTTATTGTCTTAGTTTGAGCTATGACCACATTGAATTTGGAATTAAAAAGAAAGAAATATGGACCCCACTTATAAAAGAAAAAAATGAATGAAAAAAATGGGACTCGGTTAAATAAAAAAGAAAAAGAAAACTAAAAAATCATAAAGGTATGGAGCCAAAAGGGTGGAGTTGCACTGTTTAACTAATGCATAATATGGCTCCATCATTCTTTTAATTATATATTGATTCCCCACCCTTTTTTTTCAATTGATCCTGTCATTCTAGGCTTCTTGGCTCTAAGATCATGAAAAATGGAGCCCTACAATCCGCTAAATGGTTTTTGTTGATTTTTTTTTTTGCCAAAAACTATTTTCATTTATTTACGTTTGGAACAATGTTCGCTGTTTGAATTATGAGCTTGTTGGGCTATATTTTGTCAATCTTATTGTCTTAGTTAGGGCTGTGGCCAGATTGAATTTAGAATTAAAAAGAAAGAAAGATGGACTTTACTTATAAAATAAAAAAAATGGGACTTAGTTAAATATAAAAGAAAAAGAAAATAGAAAAAATATAAAGGTACCAACCAAGCCCAAGGCAAGGGATGGAGTTACACTATTTGACAAATATATAATATAGCTCGACCATCCTTTTAATTATATATTGATTTTTCCTTTTTTTTCAATTGATCTTCTTGTTCTGAGCATCTTGACTCTAAGATCATGAAAAACAGAGCCCCACAATTCCCTAAATGGTTTTTGTTGGTTTCTTTTGTCAAAAACCTTTTTTGTTGACTTATGTTTGGGACAATATTTACTGTTTGAACTATAGGCCTACTGGGCTATATTTTGTTAATCATATTGTCTTAGTTTGGGCTATGGTCATATTGAATTTGGAATTAAAAAGAAAAAAAAGATGAATCTCATTTGTAAGAGATAAAAAATGAATAATAAATGGGACTAGCTTAAATAAAAAAAGAAAATGAAAACTGAAAAAAAAGAAAGGTGCAGAGCCAAGGGGTGGAATCGCATTATTTGGGTAATGCACAATATGGCTTCACCGTCTTTTTAATTATATATTAATTTTTTCATTTTTTTTTTCAATTGATCCTGTTGTTCTGAGCATCCTAGCTCTAAGATCACGAAAAGTGGAGGCCCACAATCTTCTAAATAGTTTGTTGATTTTTTTGGCCAAAAATTATTTTTGTTGACTTACGTTTGGGACAATGTTCAGTATTTGAATTATAAGTGCTATATTTTGTTAATCTTTTATAATGATTTCCCTTTTTTTTCAATTGATCCCGTTGTTCTAAATGATCATGAAAAATAGAGCCCTACAATCCCCTAAACAATTTTTGTTGATTTTTTTTTTGCCAAAAACTATTTTTGTTGACTTATGTTTGGGACAATATTCACTGTTTGTATTATGGGCCTGTTGGGCTATATTTTGTTAATCTTATTGTCTTAGATTGGGCTACAGTCAGATTGAATTTGGAATTAAAAAGAAAGAAAGATGGACTTTATTTGTAAAAAAAAAATAAATGAAAAAATGGGACTCGCTTAAATAAAAAAAGAAAAAGAAAAAAGAAAAAACATAAAAGTACAAATTTCAGGGTGGAGTCGCATTATTTGGCTAATACACAATATGGCTCCACCGTCCTTTTAATTATATATTGATTTTTTTTTCAATTGTTCCTGTTGCTCTAAGATAAAGAAAAATGAAGCCCCACAATCCCCTAAATGGTTTTTCCTATTTATATTTTTTGCCAAAAACTATTTTTGTTGATTTATGTTTGGGACAATGTTAACTGTTTGAATTATGGACTTCTTGGGCTATATTTTGTTAATCTTATTGTCTTAGTTTGAGCTAGGCTAGATTAATTTGGTTTTAGTTTTACTATGTGTCTTTTTCTTTTTGGGCCAACTGCAAATAGCATAGAGATGAGATTACTTCATCTTTCCTTTCACCTCATATAATTAATTGCATCTATATAATTTGGATTGAACTAGATAAGACTACAAAAAACAACAAGTTCTACCGCCAAATATTTAATACGACTATATTTTCAAGTTTCAAACTCGAGACATCTAGTTGTACTGGTACATCACTCTATCAGTTGAACCAAGCAGTTAGTGGTTATATTCTTTCATTTCTAGTCCACTATTAGGCTATGTTTGGAAACTTGTCTACAGAATGTGGGTCTGGCTTAAACACAACATGGAAAAGGAAGCTGATGACTACGATAGCCTAAATGTGAGTTTAGGGGTACACTTGCTTTGTCTCAAACATATTGCAAATAGAAAACTGAATACACTCTAAGTCATTATATATAACAATAATATAATAATGAGTTTAGTAAAAGATTACTATTCTTTTATACAATACATATAAGAACAAGTACAAACAAAAAAAACTATTACTTAGACACAAACAATTGATTCTGTTGTTCTGAGCATCCTAGCTTTAAGATAATAAAAAATGCAGTCCACAATCCCCAAAACGACTTTTGTTGATTTACGTTTATTATTTGAATTTCGGGCCTGCCTATTATGGTCTACATTATGATAATTTCTCATGGGCCTATTGTCTTAGTTTAGACTATGGCCAGAAAAATTCTTTTTAGTATATGTCCTTTTTTTTTGGGGCTAACTACAAATAGCATAGAGACGGAATTCCTTTATCTTTTCACTCGGTCTGCTTAATTGCATCCACCCTTGTTTCTGAGTGTGTACTTTGTTGTTCCTACTCCATTGCATTATCAATTTATTCTCTTTTTAATTTTCGAATAGGGTATTTTGAAAATTTCCATTAGTCCTGTCTGAGATCTTTAGATTTTGTCTACCTCTATCACTTTCTTTGACTATTAGAGATGTAGACCATATTCTCTAGTCAGAAATCATAACCCACTTCAAATCCATTTTAATTGTTATATACTCTCTCTCTCTCTCTCTCTCTCTCTCTTTATGTTTGTTTTCGGTATTCTAAATTTACCTCACTTTAACTAGAAAATTTATTAAAATCTAGACTAATCCATATTTCTTATACAAGTTCCTACTAGTCAAATTGTTTGTTTGGTGGATATATTCTTTCACTTCTAGTCCACTATACTATGTTTGGAAACCTGTCTACAAATGTGGGTTTGGCTTAAACATGGAAGAGAAAAATAAGTTGGTCCTATACCCAAAAAAAAAAAAGAACAAAGAAAGAAAGAAAAGTAAGCTGGTGGCTGCAATAGCTTAATGTGAGTTTAGAGGTAAATTTGCTTTGTCTCAAATCTGGGTTCGGATATTGCAAATAGAAAACCAAATACACACTAAGTCATTATATATAATTCAACTTCTCTTTTTTGGCACAAGAAAAACTTTTCTTCTTAAGATGTTAGAAGTAATTAAAAATGTCTTATATTTAGAAAAATATTTGATCCCTCTTATTTGATTTTGAAAAAAAAAAGTGAAAAATTTTCTCTTTTCTCCATTTCAAATCACTTGAAAAAAAAGAGAGGATAAAAGTATTCACATGAGAGGGGAGAGCAACAGAGAAGTCAGAAGGCAAGGAACGCTCTCTCCACCAAGCTTTCCAACCAGAAGGCATATTATGCTTAAAGGACTTTAAGTTTAAATTTTATTCTTATTTGGAAGGAAACACCAAAAATCTTGTGAGGAAGGACCTTTTACTGCCGTTAACCCACGCTTATTCTAAGTTTCTAACATTCTCTCTTCAAGTGAGACCATCTATGGACATTTAAAGTTTAATCTTTTTGCATATTTCTTTACAAAATTCAATAAATATAGACAAAAATAATACAAAAATATGTACGTGAAATTTAAAATTTACCAAAATTAATTTTCTCAAATTTAAACAAATTAAAATGGCGCATGATGGATAATTTTACTTGTTCCAAAACTTTATGGGTCAAAATCAGCACTAAAAATAATTCATAGGACCAAAATTGAAACTTTTGAAAATTGAAAAAAGACCTTATTGTTTCTCATGAATCCCAAATGAGCAAAAAAAAAAATCATAACAAATGGCTGTTAGAGGCCCAACGTCTATGTTCATCCGAAAAGAAAAGTTTCCAGACCAATCCGAAAGTTTGAGGCCTATTGTACTAAGCCCAGCTTCTTCATAATTCAATAAAGTAAAACAGATAGAATATCCGGTCACTTTTTCATCTTCCTCTTTTTAATTCAAAGCCTCTCTGACGAACAAAAACTGAACAAGGAATTACTTTTAATCCAATAAATGTGATGAAAACAAAGAAGCAAACCCATATATATATATATTTGTGTGTGTGTTGGCGTAGTTTGTTATATTGATGGGATTCAATGTCTCATCACATTGGACATTGGATAGGAAATTAAAAGATTTATCTTGAAATACGAAAATGATCTATTCATATATATATATATATATGAATATTCATATGAATTCACATAAATTGATAGATGAATGATTTTATTTCCGATATTGGATCTATTGAGAATTTATACAAATTTTGACAACGGTAAAAAATCATTTAAATTTCACTAAAATTTAGTTTTTGGGGGGGGGGGGGGGTGTTGGGTGGAGTTATTGAAAATGAAAGCCATAGAATCTATTAGTGCAAATTAAAAGTGAAGAATCATTGCATGTGGAAACGTGCGTCATGTCATATGATGTAAATGTGACATCACCCCATATGCATAAGAAAGAAAAGAACGTGGATTCAGTTACTGAAAAGGAAAAAAACCAATCCCGTGTAAAAATCATGGAAATTACAGAAATAAATTTTATCTAACTTTATTACTTTAAAATACCGAGTATTCCATTTACTTGAAAATTTTATGCTGTCTGTAATTTGTCAACGTCTTTTTGCAACTTTTACGGCATTATTTTGATTTTAGAAAACGAGTTATTTAATTTTGTCTAAAATTTTTAATCATTTTTTAAATAACTATATATGGCACACTTGATAAATAATTGTGAGGACAAATTATAGTTAATCTAATCACATTTTTGTCGATTAATTAATTCTCAAAAAGTTATGTTTGGTGTTTTATTTTGTCAAAATTATTTGCTAAGTGCCGTTTAATTTATGCCTTATTTTGTATGAATATTTTTGGCAAATGTTTATGGTACGTTTTGGTCAAAATTTAAGGGAGAATGAATTGAACTGAATAGTCATATGTAGATGATTGCTTGTTTATGCATTTAATTAATGTTTAGCCTTAGCATTCTTAATTATGATTTCTAAAATTATACGTAGAGTATTTTGGATTACATCAATTAAACACCATTCACAGACCAATACTCCTTAATCCCATATATTTCAAACCTCAAAAATCACCGTCAAAGGATTAGGCTCCCTAATCCTATGATTAAACACCGTATCATTCCTCTCTTTCCAGATGCTCCAACAGCTCCAACCCAACAATATATGCTTTGTTATAATCATCCATTAATTTGCTCTCCAAGAACATCGATCAAAGCCCACTGCACGCAACCTGAAATGCTAAACGTGGGTTTGGCTTAAACATAGAATAGAAAAGTAAGTTGGTGGTATACCCAAAAAGAAAAAAGAAAGAAAGAAAAGAAAAGCTAGTTGGTGGTATACCTAAAAAAAAAAAAAAGAAAAGAAAAGAAAAGGAAGTTGGTGGCTGCAATAGCTTAAATGTGAGTTTAGAGGAAAATTTGTTTTATCTCAAACCTGAGTTTGGATATTGCAAATAGAAAACCAAATACACACTAAGTCATTATATATAACAACGAAAAAATAATAAGTATTCCTATGGTTATCCAAATCTTTACCAAATAGCCACATTGAAAATGAATTCTAACCAATTCGGTCGAGCAGTAAATAGGTGAAATTAAATATAATGAACTAGACTCTATCGGAAAAAAATTATAATGGACTAGATTTTGGAAATTTTAACTTCAAAAATACAGGAAAGTTATCCTCTAAATTTGGCAAAATTATGATTTATGCTTCTTGTATTTTCAAGAGATTTTTAACACCACACAGCATAAAAATATTTACAACATAAACTTATATATAGTACAAACTTCAAAGTCATCATTTGGATATTCAACTTCCACGCCATATGTAATGTATCATAATCTCTCATATCAAATTCACTGTACTATATAAATAAAAGAATGTGTGTTCCTATGTAATTATTTTTTATTACCAGAACACCAAAAAAAGCAAGAGAAACTAACTACAAGAATCACAAAAGTTATACTTGGTTTGAGGAATTTGGAGAGGAGAAAATTGGAAGAAAAATCCTTTGTCCTATTTTTTTTCCAAATCAAAAAAGGGGAGGGAACACTTTTCCTTCTCCTTCTTCAATGGAAGAGAAATGAGGAGAGGAGAGAAAAAATACTCGATATTAATCTTAGTGGGCCAACCTACCCATAACTAATTAGCCCACAAACGGTTTAGTAAATAAATATCCACTAAGACTTATTAGGGCAGCTCAATACAAAAGATATCACATTATTTAGGGTCTAGAACGTCATAGTTAACCAATGCTAAATCTGGTTTTTGTAAAATAACCTCATAATTAGTAGCCCCATGGTCCCTTTGATCACATTATTTATGCCTCGTAGTTAACCAATACTAAATTTGGGTTTTTATAAAATAACCTCATAATTAGTGTAGCCCAATACTTCCTTTTGTTTGACATATGGGGCATTTTTTAGAAGTTATATTTGGTTCAAAATATAAGATATTTTATGGAGTTATTTGGTGTATATATTAATTATTTTTTTCTATTCATATCCTTGGGTTATAATTAATAGGTGGGAGGCAAATGCTATGGGAAACATGAAAGAATAGATAAAATAATTAATAAAGGTAAATAGTGAAAAATAATGAAATTTTATGATAAATTTAATAGTTCAACTTCTCTTTTTTGGCAAAAGAAAAACTTTTTTTCTTAAGATGTTTGAAATAATTAAAAATATCTTATATATAAAAAAATATTCAATCCCTCTTATTTGATTTTGATGAAAAAAAAAGTGAAAAATTTTCTCTTTTCTTCCTTTCAAATCACTCGAAAAAAATAGAAGGTAAAAGTATTCACATAAGAGGGGAGAGCGACAGAGAAGTCAGAAGGCAAGGAACGCTCTCTCCACCAAGCTTTCCAACCAGAAGGCATATTATGCTTAAAGGACTCTAAGTTTAAATTTTATTCTTATTTGGAAGGAAACACCAAAAATCTTGTGAGGAAGGACCTTTTACTGCCGTTTACCCACACTTATTCTAACACTCTCTCTTCAAGTGAGACCATCTATAAACCTAACACTATATAGATTTAGGTAAAAAAAATAATGTTTAATCTATTTGCATATTTCTTTACAAAATTCGATAAATATAGACAAAAATAACACAAAAATATTTACGTGAAATTTAAAATTGACCAAAATTAATTTTCTCAAATTTAAACAAATTAAAATGGCGCATAATGGATAATTTTACTTGGTCCAAAACTTTATGGGTCAAAATCAGCACTAAAAATAATTCGTAGGACCAAAATTGAAACTTTTAACTTTTTAAAATTTCCAAAAAGACCTCATTGCTTCTCATGAATCCCAAATGAGAAAAAACAAAAGAAAAATCATAATAAATGGCTCTTAATGGCCCAACGTCCATGTTCATCCGAAAAGAAAAGTTTCCAGACCAATCCGACAGTTTGAGGCCTATTGTACTAAGCCCAGCTTCTTCATAATTCAATAAAGTAAAACAGATAGAATATCCGGTCACTTTTTCATCTTCCTCTTTTTAATTCAAAGCCTCTCTGACGAACAAAAACTGAACAAGGAATTACTTTTAATCCAATAAATGTGATGAAAACAAAGAAGCAAACCCATATATATATATATATATTTGTGTGTGTGTTGGCGTAGTTTGTTATATTGATGGGATTCAATATCTCATCACATTGGATATTGGATGGGGAATTAAAATATTCATCTTGAAATACGAAAATGATCTATTCATATATATATATATGAATATTCAGATAAATTCATTTAAGGTGATCTGTTCATATTTGTAAATGTTTATATGAATCTAAATAATCATTTGTATGAGTTAAAACAACCATTTGTATGAAATAGGATGAATTTTTGAAGTGTCATTTTAATTCATAGTATATAAATTCCCTCAGTCCAAAAGGAAATATACTAAGCTTATTAGAGAGAGAATTCTCCTTTCTTCCTTTTGTTTCGAGAGCTTTGTTGTATTATGGAAGAACGTTATTTGTATTGTTCATTATATTTAGGCAATCACTCTTTAAAGAAACTAATTACACTCCTCAAACCTTATTTGATATATATTTGTCTCTTATCATAATTTTATAACAACACACACATATATATATATATAGATGAATGGAAGAATCCATACATATGTTTTTGTTTTTCGGGGCCAAGCCATACATATATTATCAAATCAATAATGAATGTGGGAGCACATTTACTTTGGTGTTACTGATGAATACAGTGAGAGATAAGAGACTTACTTGTACTTGGAGTAAGTAAACACCTGAAGGCTTTCATTTTTTTTTTAGCTTAACATTTTTTTTTTTAGCTTAACATTTTTTTTTTGGCCCAGGGTTGATTGAAGTGCCTCTATTGGTAACCATTACTGACGTAAATAGTGAGTCCAAACGACTAAAAATGATCACTGATTGAGGAGCCTTATTGTTGACCTTCAACAAAAGAAAGGCCTGCTTTACATGCTTCTATTTCCAATTTTGGATCTATAGAGAATTTATACAAAATTTGACAGTGATAAAAATCATTTAAATTTCACTAAATATGCCCGTAGAGGAATTTTGAAAATCATGGTTTTTTTTCTTGGAAAAGATCAACTAAATATGCCTGTATTATATATGGGGATGTGACAAAGCATTTACTGAAACCCAACTCATATACATACATACATATATATATATATATATATTTCAATAAAAAAAAAAGCCATCAAATCGTCCCTCGTTCATCTTCTTCCTTGTGACATTTCCTTTTCATGACCGTGGGTTTCATAGTACTGTTGCGAGCCAAGAAAACAAACTTCTTCCCCACACTGAGAGTTTTGCTTCATCGACATGAGAGTTCACAGTGAGAGTTTAGCTACCAAACGGTGACCCATGGTGGCCTTGATTAATGCAGGGTTTCAATTCTCAGAAGAGTAGTCAACTGCCTCTTCAGTAAATCGCGTAAGCCTCACACAACTACATCAATGGCTTAATTGATTCGAGGATTCGGCTTTTGTTGAAGAGGAAACTACCGTAAGGAGTAGTTGAAAAGGAAGATATGCTTCTATCAAAATAAAAAAAGAAAAGAAAAGGAAGATATGCACGGTGGCCGTTGACGGAGACGATGATTGCGATGATGGTGAGGCAAGGAGATGCTAAGTTTTTGCTCAAGAATTAGTCTTTTTTTTGTTTTTTGGGTAAATCATTGATTTTTCTGGTTTATTGCCTCTTGAAGATGCTTTAATATTTAGTAATGCAGTGAACCTTTTGTATTCTTTGATTCTTTTATGGTAGTTTTCCCTTTTTACTAAAAAAAAAATATATGGATAAATTCTTCCATGCATCTATATGTGTCGCGTAGGCTAAGCGTCAAATTATACAGCCTAATGAAATTTTAAATTTCGTTGGCTTTTCCCCGAATAACTTTCTGGGCCTCTTTTTATTTAGTTTGAACTGCGACCAGTTTAATGGATTTACTTGGTCCGGTCATTTAAAAACCACTAGGCTAGACCTTACAGCATAGTGGCCCTATACATTTGATTTACTCTAAAAATTTGTTTTGGGCCATTAAGAGCCATATTTTGCTGAATTTGGAGTTTTTTTCCAGAACTTTTTTTGAAAATTTTTTTGACCCATAAAGTTTGGACCAAACAAAATTACGTACTGACTGTATTCCATTTATTATGGGAAAAATCACAGAAGAATTTCAAAGTAGGAAAACAATTATTAGAAAGTCTCAAAACTCTAAAAAATTACATTCAAATCCTACTACTATATAATCACTATAAAATAAATCCTAAAAAATGAGTATAAAAAAATTTTATTATTGAGTATAAAATTGCCAAGATTAAATTACATACAGATCCCTTTAACATAAAATTCTCGAAAATGAATATAAAAATTTTTGTTGTTGAGTATAAAATCGTGTTCCAATATTTTATACTCATACTTTACAATTTTATACTCAATAATAAAAATTTTAGGCAAAATTAAATAACTTGTTTTCTAAAATCAAAATAATGCCGTAAAAGTTGCAAAATGACGTTGCCAAATTACAGACATAAAATTTTCAAGTAAATGGAATACTTGGTATTTAGAGAATTAGATGAATTATGATTGTTTTTTAGACTCAATCTTATTTTCTTGGTATTTATTTGAAATTTTTTCTAAGACTTAGAACATTTCAAATTTAATTTAAATAAAATAAAGAGAAAATCACCAAAAAAAATCAAAATACAAAAATAATTATTAAAAAATCCCAAAATTCTAAAAAATTTACACATGAGTTCGTTTATCAAACTAGGCATGTCCTTGTTAGAACAAAGAAAATCAAATATCAAAAGAAGAAAAGTTGCCTTAGTGAGAATCCCCACATTTTCTTTTTCCTACTTTTTTTTAATTGTCAACACTAAAAATATCTTTTAATCGATAGCTAAAAATTAATTTTTCCAGGGCATAAAGATTGCCAAAATTGAGCTTTACCTCTCCTAGTCTTCTTCCTACCTTTTTTTGGGTGAACTTCTTCCTACCTTTTTGAAGACTCTCAAAATGTAATTGAGCTTAATTGGACATTGTATGGCCCATTAGTACGTGAGGTTTATTTTTCCAGCCTAATATTCGTTTCTACCCAACCTCCACATCATTCATTCCATGTGTTGACTTGGATATCTCTAGAGCCAGCAATATAGGTTAGAGTTGATAGGTTGACCTAAAAAAGCACAAAAAATAAATGGATTGAACCTCAATTTTGAGAGTATATACACAATTTAAACTTTCCATGATGGGCCAGCTCGTTTAGTTCAGGTTCTTTTTTCCCCCTTTTTTTGTTTAAATTAATAAAAAACACATATTAGTGATGTATAATTTGTAAAATTTAAATATTATGTTAATTTTTAGTAAATAATAATGATAATTAGTTGTATTAATTTAAAAAATTATATTAAAAAATTAAAAAAATATTAAAAAGTAATTTTTAAAAAAAGACGAGTTGTGAGCTGGCTTGCGGGTTTGCCATATACGGGCTCGGGCTTATAAACTGAGCTTATATAGCAATTTGGGCTTTTTGACCCAACCGAGCCAGCCCGAATAGGCTGGGTCGGGCCGGATTGCTAGCTCTAGGTATGTCCTTCCTTTTCCTTCTAATCTCCCTAATAATTAATCAATTATCGTGGCCATCATTCTCATTTTGATAATTTTGGAATCATAATGGAAACGAGACATGCTTTCTTCCTTTGTGTGACCTTTGAGTAACTTTGGATCAACGGAGGGAATGGAAGAGATTTTAATATTACTGTGTTTGATTTAGAAGAAAATGAGAGAGAAAATAATAATGTATGGATAATTATAACTTTATCCATTTTAAGTTTTTTTAGTTTTTTTTTAAATTATAATTCATCTTTATTTTATTTTAGAAAAATAAATATTTTTCATTTTACTTAATAAACAAATCTAGCTCATATATACTTTTTTCCAAAAAATAATGTATTATTCATTATAAATTTATTTAAGAATAATTTTGGAATAATAGAAAAGAGTGAGATTAATTTAGTTATAATAATTTTTTGTTTTTTTGTTTAAATCCCCCACTTTTGGAAGAGAGGGATAGGAGGGTAGGGTAGGGGATGAAAAATTTTTTAAAATTTTTCTTCTGCTCACCTCCTATTTATAAAACCAGACAAAAGGAAAAATTATAACTTTTTTTTTCATTTTTTTTATATTATTGAACTAAATAAAGAAACCCTCCTTTCTAGATATTCCTCCAACCAAATAGTGTCAGGGAAGGAAGGAATAAAAAAATCGGGGTGGTCCAACACAGATCTCAAGGCTTCACGAACAAATATCCTAAGTCATCGCAGAAAAGTCTCATGGAGATACGTGTTAATGTGTTATACTCCATTCGTTCGTTAATAAAATTGATAATTGAAGAAATTTTCATCTTTCAAAATATAAAAGATATATGTAATATTTTATTAGGTATATTTAATAATTTTTTTAAAATATTTTTAATTAAAATAGTATATTTTTAATATAATTTATTTGTGTTAATTATATGATGAAAGAATTATTAATATTAAATGAAGGTATTTTTAAAAATTACTTTATATTTCAGAAAAATTTATTATTTTTCTTGATCTATGTGATTTTATCTTTTATCCTTTATATTAAAAAACAGAGGGAGTATATGTGTGTTATGGGACCGACACGACCATGACGTTATTGTTTCATGCATGAGAATATATATTATCACATGATATTGTTTTTCGTAGTTGCTGATAATACAAAGATATTGTGTATAGATATGGCGCCATCATAAGGTGGATCATAGGAGATTTCTTTTTCTGAGAGATTTCGAGCTATCTGATACAGGATTCATGTATTATATATGTACCCAGATGTGCACTACATTCCACTATCGATGTGAGGATATTATTGGTGGATAATTTATAAGTCTTTTATTTCACTACTAACATAAGAAACTTATTAATGGATAATTTATAAGTGTTTTTTTAAGTGTTTTTTAAGTATCGAGACTTGTCTTCAACCCTAATGAATTTCCTGAACCCAACTTACCCAAACTTTTATTGATATAAAAAAAAAAAAGATGCCCTTTAGAAATCCTTCTAATTAGTCTCGCAGGAAAAGGGGATTACTGATAGATAAGTTGCATGTACGATTATGCCTAATACGTTAAAGATCAGTCAATATCTCTTCAAAATCTTAACGCACATGCATCCCACTTGAACACATGCATATCTTCTTAACCCTATATATGTACTAGGTACATTGAACTCTTTGTTGTGCATTTTGCCAAAAAATGAACTAATCTTTAGGTACTAATTATACAATATTACGTTTCACTATGCAACAAAACTCATCACGTACACAAAAATTAGGAAAAAAATAAAAGACATAACAGAACAAAACTATACAAAATACTATATTAACTATACAAAACATGCAGAAATTTACAAAATAAGACTAAAATATTCAAAATTTTAATAATTTTAAGAGATATATATCGATGATACATATTTTCAATAAATTAATAAAATGTTTGTCCTTTGCTTGTTTAATTAAATTTATATGATTATGCGTGCGTGCGTGCGTGCGTGTGTGTATAAATAATATTTAATTGTCTGAACATTTAATATAACTTCCAATAATAAAACTAGTAGTCTCGCCATGAACGGTTCTAATTAGTGAAATAGCTAGAGTGTATGATATTAGCCCCAGCTAAATACCAGTTTGTAATTAATGAACTTTTAACCTTGCTTAGATGATGTTTGATATTCAACAACTATTTATGTTTCCACTTAGAAATGTATTTATTCAATACGAATTTTTTTAACAAAAAAAAAATTTGTGTGTGTTGTGGGGGAGGGATTTGGTGCACATCTTTGAGATGTGCATCACATGCATGTCCCATTTGGACCGGATGAAATTTGAATGGTTTAAATTTTATTATTTTACATTTTATATTTTAAAAAGTAAAATAATATTTTTTATAATTTAATAGCTATAATATTGATATTATTTTGTATTCTATATTATTTAAATTAAAAATGTCATTAAGATGAGTAAAAAATCTGGATAATCCACATCTCATCTAGATAGTCTAGATGAGATGTGCACGTCGGATCCATTTTTGTAAAGATTTGTTGGAGGGAGGATGGAGAAAATCCATGCGAGAGGGGATCTGAACTGCATGGCTGCATTGCTTCCAAGAGGAACACATCCACAATTTTGCATGCTAATGAAGATATAATATGCAATATTTGGCAGGGAAGTCATCTTATCAAATTGCTAGCGCACACATTTTTTTCTTATCAAACCATTTAATATCCGAAAGTCACATTAGACTCCAAAACTAATGTACTTAGTTTGAGCCAATTAGAAGTCACATTAGTAAACACATCTCTCATTATATGTGATAAAGAACAATGGCGAACAAATTCTACTTTAATGCTCTTGATTGATGCTTGAAAGATATTCTTAAAAACTTGAACTATTTAACCTAAGTCTAGTTGTTATGTCAATTATTGGAAATGTAGTTGTATTTGGTGGAGATCTAGGACAAATTCTTCTAGTTATATTGGTACGAACTTGATAAGACAAAATTTTCCATTTTAATTTTTCTTCTTTCTAAATGATCTCGTGTATCACCTGGTTATACGTCTAGTTTGATCATATATATGTGTGTGTATATATATACACATATATATGATCAAAAGTTTGATACCACTACACAATAACCAGCAGGGAAAAAAAGCATCTTCCAACCACTAGAATGCTCATGGAAGCTAAACTAACAGCACTAGAAAATGAGTTCCATCACGCCCAACCAATAGCACCATCAACATCGCACCAAATTATAAAGCAATACAAATATGGATAAAGGAAATCTACTAATTATTGATTAATATTAATATTATTGATATGTTGATTGATCATAGTCACAGATACACAGTCTTGATTACAAAAAAAATAAAAATAAAACAAGAACAGCTCACAATATCATTAAGCCAAACCCAGTGATCTAGGGACTATTATAATAGTATTTTATTGAAATAAACAACATTTGAATAAAATACTATTATATAGTATTTTGTTAATTAATGTTGATGTGGAGCAGCAAGAATATATGCTGCGCTTTGAGACCCATTGATATATATATATATATATATTGTTAATTAAATTAATTAAATGTTAGGAATAATTACTATTTTAAATTGTCGAAATAATTAATTATTAATCTACGGTTATGCGAGGGTGAATCATGTTAACACTACGAAGTTAAGAAGCAGAGCATGCATGGAGTTTAAGCCTTCAATGAATATTAGGAAATGGATCCATTAATAGTGTGAATGGTACTGGCTTTTGGGGTTACAGAATTTTCTCCAAAATCATATCAGCCGCACGCAAGTCGGTAAGGTGAGGCCATATGAGAGCCCACTTGAACTTCTCTTTAATTGGCAAGAAAAAAGTCACTTTCACAGAATAGATGGGTTCTCTATATATATATATAAAGCACATTATCTTCAAATCTTTACGTCTGTTTATCTCTTTTCATATGAAGAGAGAGAGAGAGAGAGGAAATTGTTTTAACTTTAAAAATTTATACCTCCATTTCATATTATAAGACATATTATAAAATAAATTTTTTGTCTAAAATATATGATATTAGATATTTTTTCTTCTATTTTACACATGTTTTTAATATTTCATCTCTTCTCATTTATAACTCTATAATGATAATAGAATGAATTATTTAGTAAATATAAAATAGAAAATATGAGTACTTTTTATATTAATTTCAGTTGAAAAAATAATTTTCTTAATATGCATATAATTCATATAAAAGATCTTATAATGGAATAGAAGGAATATATCTAAATATGAGGTTAATATTTTTTGACCAAAAAAAAGGTAAAGTTGTAGATTCTTCTGCACTTGATTTATAAAGATTGATATCAGGAAAAGTCAAGTCTGCGCAGTTTGGAATGAGTTGAAAGATGCCAAGAAGATATTAAGTCATTAAAAGAAGACCAATTAATTTAATTAATAGTGAGTCTCTCTCTATTTATAAGTACCCCATCTCATCGCTTGACTGCACACATAAGCCCTCACACAAATTAAGCACCAACAAGGTACATTTGGCCATCCTTTCTCCAATAATTCCCACATAAACAACTACTGAAGCAATCGTGGGCGTGACTTTCCCGGCAGGTAAACTCCCTGTATCTATATATATATATATTCATATTTTAATACTTCCTCCGGTTCTATACATAGGATCTTTTGTCATATTCCTAAATATAAGATCATTTCCAATACGAGGTAGTATTTTTTATACATTTCCAAAAAAATGCCCATATTTAATGTATCCAAAGAGAAAGAGAGAGAAATTAAATAAGGATAATTTTAGAAAAATGTTGGGATTTTCGGACAAATTGAGGTAGTTAATTAGTTTTAATTTTAATTCTTAATCCGCGTGATTCGGTTAAAAGGGTCTTATATTAAGAACCAGAGGGAGTAAACATTTTGCAACAAAATAAAAAGTCTAAAACAATATAAGTTTTGAAAATTGTCACTTTGAAATTGTAGATGCAAATTAAGAAAGTTAATGAATAATCTAAAAATTAAAAAATTATTATTATATTTTACTATAATATCCTTATTAATTATATAGTACTTTTTTCTTCCTTCATTATTAATACTATCTTAAAAATTGTAAAGTAACAATTATTTTAAAATAGAGGAAATATCTATCTTTTTGTGGTAATATGTTTAATATTCTTTCATTTGTAGTTAGTTGGTTGATCACTTTGATTAATTAATAATAATAATAATAATAATAATAATAATAATAATAAATGATGATGAATTTGTATTGCATGATATTGCAGCAGGATGAATTCTGATTCAAAGGGGACGAAGAGCATTGGTAGCTATCTGGGATATGGTACTAATTATTCTGCCTCTGATAATAAGGGCACTGATCCTTCAAAAGGCTCAACCTCAAAGGGCAACAACAACTCCGCCATCGGAAAAAGCCTGGGCTATGGCCGGTCTCCGCCACCAACCAACCCCACAAGTACTAAAAATGGTTCTTAAATCATCATGTATATGAACCTGCGCGCGGCGCCTGTGTTCTTCTCTTATTTTAAAGTAATAAAGAGTTTGTGTCTGCCAGTCTCCTAAAAGTAGAAACTTGTGAGATGTAATCCTTTCTTCACTTCACTCCCAGAAATGAATAGCAGTAGTAATATTAACATCATCACTTATTCATTTGTTTTACATGTTTATTTACTCCCTCCGATTCTAAGTATATAACATACCAATAACTAATTCACATGATTAAAGAATGTGGTTAGAAGTTGTTAGAAGATCATTAAAATTGTCAGAAATTCAAAATACTTTCCAAAAACTCCCCATATAATATTTAATACTTTTATCATGTATTAATGAAAATTAATTGTATTCTTTTATTTAATAAGGATAAAATTAGAAACATTTGTATCTTATATTTTGAATAAAAAAAATATCTCAAATATATCCTATATTTGGAATAGAATGGAGTACATGTTTCATTTATTTATTTATTATTTAAAAAATTTATGTGAATTAGATCATGGAAACTCATTAAAATTAAATAGATCACGTGGCTCGAAGAGCATTTACTGATTCTTACTCTCTCTAATCCAAAATATAAATTCGATTTAACTAATTTTACATGAATCAAGAAAAGTACTTTTACTTATTAAATCTATAAAAATATATTATTTTTTAATAGTATCCTTATTTAATGCACTACTACATTTTAAGTTTACTATCTTTATTATATTTATATTTAGATAAGGGTAAAATAGGAAAAAATATTTAATGTCCTAAAAATTATCAAATAGAATTTATATTTTAAAAAAAAATTTTAAAAAAATTTATATTTTGAACCGAAGAAAATATATATTATTCACAGTATCTTCACCCCTAACACAGTGGGATTTGAATTCGAATCCACGTTTTTCTTTTATTTTTTGTTCTTTTCAGCAATTGAATCCACAAGTTCTTTTCAAATACTCCCTTAGTCCTATATATAAAACTTTTTACTATGATCCTAAATATAATACATTTTACAATATACAAGGTAGTATTTATTATATATTTCTAAAAAATATTCTTATTTAATATATTTAAAAAAAAGAGAAAAAAAATTAAATAATGATAATTTTAAAAAAAATTAAAATTTTTAAAAAAATTAAGATAATTAATTAATAATAATTTTTATTCTAAATTCTAATGATTCCATTAAAAATGGGTCATGGAATATTGTATATTATATGTACGGGATGTGTCCCGTTGACATCTTGCAATATGACGCACGTTTCCACACGTTCTTTCGGCTTTCATTTTCGTGCCACGAAAATCTGATAAGCCCTCACCCTATCGGCACGGAATCCACCACCCCAATTTTCATTCTCTTTTCTCTCTCTCTCTCTTTACACACACAAAAATCCCTTTTTGTTGAAGGTAAAAAATAAAGGCTCTTCAATCAGCCATTTTTAGTCGTTTGGACTCACTTTATATTTAATACTTCCTCTTCTTTTATATATAAAATTTTTTATCTTAATCTTAAATATAAAATTATTTATAATATATGAGGTAGTATTTATTATATATTTTTAAAAAATATTCCTATTTAATGTATCTAAAAAGAAAGAAAAAAAAAATTAAATAAGGGTATTTTTTAAAAAATATTAAGATTTTCAGAGAAATCGAGATAATTAATTAGTTTTAATTTCAATTCTTAATCCGCGTGATTCGGTCAAAATAATCTTATATTAAAGAATTCTTAATCCGCGTGATTCGGTTAAAAGAGTTTTATATTAAGGATCAGAAGAAGTATTTACTCCCTCTGATCCTTAATATAAGATCATTTTAACTTAATCATGCGAATTAAGAAGAGAAGTTAAAACCAATTAATTATCTTGATTTCTCTGAAAATTTCAATATTTTTTCAAAACTACTTTTATTTAATCTTTCTCTTTTTCTCTTTAGATACATCAAATAAGGGTATTTTTTTAGAAATATATAATAAATATCACCTCATATATTGTAAAAGATTTTATATTCAGGATTAAGATAAAAGATCCTATATATAGGATCAAGATAAAATATTCTATATATAGAATTAGAGAGGGTACTTAGTAATGTGGTTAACAATAGAGGCTCTTCAATCAAACGTGGACAAAAAAATTGGAGGGCAACATGGAAAGTAAATCGTCAAGGGTTGGGCACAAAGGATAACTGGTCAAATCTTTGAAAAAAAAATGTAAAAATGGAGTAGTACGGAAAAAAGTATGCGAATTTTGTCAAACTGTTCACAACAAAAATCTACGGCGTGAAATGCTTAGTAGTAGTAGATGATAAAGTAATGAAAAATGAAGAAGGCACATTAAATTAAATATAAGAGGTAAATGAAATTAAATTTAACATAATCAATAATTTTTGTCAGTATGAAACAACCTTTGAAAAAAAAAGATATGGAGGGAGTAGGGAAAAGTGAAATCTATTAATTACACAACACTTTAATCTCAAAGTACCAAATACTCCCTCCATCTCAAAATAACGGACATTTTAGACTTTTTATTTTATTTTAAAATAATTATTATTTATAATTTTTAAGATAATATTAATTATTTTTTTATAAGTTTACTCTTCAATAATAATGAAGTAGGAGAGAAATACTAATTAAAGAGTATCACATAATTAATAAAGATATTATAATAAAATATAATTAAATTTTGTTAATTTTTAGACTATTTATTAGTTTTCTCAATTTGTGTGTATAATTCTAAAGTGACAATTATTTTGAAATAGAGGGAGTATCAAGATTATAGAGATTACATCATAAATAACCAATACTTCCTCCATACTTGAATATAAGTCACTTTTTATTCCCTCACATGAACTAAGAAAATTAGTTATATCAATAAAATTTTCTAAAAATTACTTTGGTTTCCATGTTTGTTTCTAGTAAGTACTATAAATTTTAAAAAAATACATACATTCTAAAGCATTTAATTTCCTATAGAGCAACTAACAGGTAGGCATTTTTGGTAAAACAATTAATGCTTCTCAAATTCTTGAAATTTAGACCATAATGCTCTTCTAAAAGTAACTTACTATAAAAAGACGAGGGAGAGTAGGTCATGAGAGCAACTACTGTATGTATTTTTTTTAAATAACTTTTTTTGTGTGTAGGTATCTTCAGCTAGTTAAATATTACTCTATTTAGTCTTTAATATAAGACTATTTCAACCGAATCACATGAATTAAGAATTAAAATTAAAACTAATTAACTATTTCAATTTCTCTAAAAATCTCAATATTTTTTTTAAAACTACTTTTATTTAATCTCTCTCTTTCTCTTTGGATACATTAAATATGAATATATTTTTTTAAATATATAATAAATATTACCTCATATTATAAAGGGTTTTATATTTAGGATCATGATAAAAGGTTCTAGTCCTATATATAGAATCGGAGGGAGTAATTTCTTTTGGGGCATAGATTTTTGTGTTATGCTAAAAAATTCCAACTTTGTGACCAACCATTTACATTTAACCACTCTCCATCGTTTCATTATCCACAGCAAAGGAGAATATTGTTGGAATCAACACAACAATCTACTCAACTTAATTACTCCCTACGGTCTCATTATAAGCAAAAAAAATTATTTTGAGAGTATTAAGAAAAGGAGTTTTAGTTGTTAAAGTTAATTAAGCTGTTTCATATTTTAAATTTCTTCCAAAATTAATCCTACTTAATTTAATACTAATTTGAATCACTAATATATTTAGGGTTCACTTGGTATAATTTGCGGGAAGTAGCTTCCCAGGAAGTTCATATATCATTTACTTGCTTTATTTTCTATTTCTCGAGAAGTTTAAATAATTTTTTAATTAAATATATGATATTTTATTTTTAAAGACTTAAATACCATTTCTATTTAAAAAAAATTATTAAACAATAAGGGTCTTTTTAAAAAAATATAATAAAATGTTCGGGAAGTAGAACTTTCCTGGGTTTTACTCGGGAAGTACTATTTTCCGAATTAAATTCAACTTCTCGGGAGCTTCTAAATTTTTTTCAAACCAAATAATATTAATTAGTCCACTTCCCGGAAAGTTTTACTTCACTCTCCCACTTCTTCCATACCAAGCGAGCCCTTAACCTCTTTCTCACATAATTAATGAATGGTAATTTTTGAAAAAAAAATTTAATGTACTATTAACTCATTTTTTCTCTTATATTTAGGATCATCAAAAAGAAGAAATTTTCTCTTATAAATAAAATCGGAAGGAGTATTTCTCACTTTACGCCCACTATTTCCTCGTTGCACTTGCACAGATAGCTTATTGTTCATTTGAGAGACTTACATAAAGAAGGAAAAAGTGGCTGGTTTTGTATTTTCTTTGTTTCCATTTTTCCTGGAAAATCCCATTGAGAGATCTATCAAATGAAAAAGCTAGAGCCATTTTTATATAATTATTTTTGGCCTGTTTCAAATCATTTTTCAAAGATGAAGTGGTATGAAGACATCTCTTTACAACACCCTATCCACCTCAACTCCATTGACCGATACTATATGGGTATTTCATAAACTCGTTTTTTTCATCATCAAGATTTTATTCCCCGCAACTAATTGATGACTACTTCCCCCGAAGGTAAAGATCATTTAAGTGATTTTTGTTTATTTCAACAAGACATTTTTCATATACTCCCTCCATTTTTTTATAAGTGACATTTAAGTTTTTTTATACTCCCTTTGGTCCTATATATAAGATCTTTTGTCTTGGTTCTGAACATAAAACCCTTTACAATATACGAGATGATATTTATTATATATTTCTAAAAAAATGCTTCTATTTAATGTATCCAAAGAAAAAAAGAAAGAGATTAAATAAGGGTAGTTTTGAAAAAATATTGAGATTTTCGGAAAAATCGAGGTAGTTAATTCATTTTAACTCTCCTTCTTAATTCGTGTAATTTAGTTAAAATAGTCTTATATTAAGGATAAGATGGAATACGAATTAAGAAACATAGTTAATATGCTGAAATTGCTTAAAATTTGTCCAATATGCCCTTATTAAATATGTAGCCAACCCATTATTATAGAGTAGTAAAAAAAATCCAACCCAATAGTAATACGATGCTTTAATTGACATTTGTTTCTCATGAAAGTAATGAACAATCAATATTGCACTAATAACATCTATTAATGGAATTATCAAACACCACTGGACACGGATAGTGTTAGCATCATGGGGCAAGTGAACGGCCAACGTACAAAGAGAAGGAAGATGAAATTGTAGGGACTCAAAACAATCTTCCCCCCACCATTTTCAATCTAAAATTTTCTCAGAACTCTAAATTTTAAATTGAACATGCTTCCCACAACAAAATTTTAAAAACCCAGATTTTTTTCCTTCTACCGTCATTAATTAAATTCTCACTAGTGGGAACTATGGCGGCAAAAAATTGATCACGTTGAAGTATCTGAAGCATCATGGGAAAGTGCCTTTGGCAAGTGCCAAGATTAATTAATATTTTTTATGAATACGTGTGAAATACTCTCTCTGGTTCTATATATAGAATATTTTACCTTGATTCTGAATATAAGACCATTTACAATATATGAGGTGATATTTATTATATATTTTCAAAAAATACCCCTATTTAATATATTCAAAAGGAAAAAGAGAAAGATTAAATAAGAGTAATTTTGGAAAAATATTGGAAATTTCGGAGAAATTGAGGTAGTTAATTAGTTTTAACTCCCCTTCTTAATTCGTGTGATTCGATTAAAATGATGAAGTATTATTAATTAATTTTTTTGAGTGTATAAAATAATTACAGTTAGTATAATAAAGATAGGGGTATAATTGAAAAAGTGACAATTAATGCTGTCTTGAACTTATAAAATGACATATATATTAAATTTTTTTTTAAAATATGATAGATAAACAGAAATAGGAGGAGTACACAGTTAGGCATCAAAGTCAGTCAGCTCAGTGTGAAGGCTTTAAGGATTTGGGCTTATCACCTTCAAAAGGAGGGAATGGGTTTCCGACCCTGTCGTCCAGGCTAAACGTCCAATTAATAGCCCAATGAAATGCCACATTTCTTCAGGTTTTGTTCAATTAAGTTCCTGGGCCATTTATTTTTTAGTTTCATTTGGATTGGGGCCCGTTTAATGGATGTTCTTGGTCCATTTAATGGATTTATAGTTTAGGGTTTTTTTTGGACTGTTTGTATAATCTTTTTTGAAAAAAAAGACCAGGCTGGAGCATACAGGCAGCATAGTGGCCCAGTACATTTGATTTACTCTCAAGAATTTATTTTGGGTCATTAAGCGCCATATTTTGCTCAATTGGGAATTTTCCAGAATATTTTAAAATTTTTTATCATAAAATTTGGACCAAACAAATTATTTATTATGTTCCATTTAATTTGTAAAAAATATTTTTAAAATGTTCCACTCCCTCCGTCCCATATGTTTTACATTTTCTATTTTGTTTTAAAATTATTGTTACATTACAAATCCAATGCATTATTAAATTTTACTTTACTACTCTATCTCCATTTTTTTGGTACTCCTTCGGGTCCTATATATAGGATCTTTTATCTTAATTCTTAATGTAAAACCCTTTGCAATATACATGTGGTGTTTATTATACATTTTTAAAAAATGTCCCTATTTAATGTATCCCAAGGGAAAAAGAGAGTGATTAAATAAGGGTGGTTTTGAAAAAATATTGGGATTTTTGAAGAAATCGAGGTAGTTAATTAATTTTAACTCCCCTTCTTTATTCGCGTGATTTGATTAAAATGATCTTATATTAATGACCAGATAGAGTAATACTTTAGCTCCATTTATTAATCTCATTCTTTTTTTTCTTATCTACTCTTTCCGATCCTTTTTATTAGTCACGTTCTATAAGGTTTTTGTGGTCTTATATATAAATCACCTTCTATGGGTCTCTGAAGTATTAATCACTTTATTTAAAAAATGTCTTTATTTAATTATAAGAGAAAAATAAATTATTTAAATTTATGGTATTTATTAGGGGGTAAAAATAAAAATTATATTATTTTTAAAACAATTTTAATAATATAATAATTTTTTCTTGATTCCAGTGAGATAATTAAAAATGACTTATATTAAATATCAAAGGAGTATTAATTACTCATAAAAATCCAATTTCAAGACTCATTAAATGAGCATATTTTAGATATTGCATAGTATTATCTTACATTAATTATAGTTTCTTTAATCCATGTGCTATATCTTTAAACAACCCTAGACGTAAGAAGGAGTGAATAAGACTTGCTTGAAAAATTTATGTCCTTGATTTCTCTTGTCACTTTTAAAGCATAAATTTTTCATTGGCCTGTCTGTTGCTGGCTATATTTTATTAATTTCACATGGGCCTATTTTCTTAGTTTGGACTACGGCCTGATTAATTTGTCATAAATATGTCCTTTTTCTTTTTGGGCCAACCACAAATATATGTCCTTTATTTTCAAGACTTTTTACTGTTGGTGAGACTATGTAAAATTATTAATCTCTTTAATTCTGAATATAGAACTCTTTAACTAAATTATGTGAAATACATATAAAAATTAAAATTCAGTTAACTATATTATTTTTTCAAGAAATGATAATATTTTTTTAAAATTATTCTTATTAAATTTCTCTCTTTTCTACCCTTAATTGAATAAGGGCATTTCTTTGTAATATATTATAAGTACTGTCGCACCTGAAAAAATGTGACGAAAGGAAAAAAGAGAACAAATCTGATTTTCTAGCGAAAATCGACTTGTGAGGAGTCGCCACCAAATTTTTGAGGAAAATTTTGGGAAACCGAATTGAAGAGGAAAAGATGGTCTGCGTAATCGGAGTTGGATTCGGGAGTCGATTGTGCGTGGGGAAGATGTTAGGCACCCCACGACACCCGTTCCTAGGAACGGTTACCTTACGTTGATTGCGTAAATGAATATGGCTTTAAAATATATTTTGGGTTTTCCTTTTATAATTCACATGCGAGAAAATGGGTAGAGAGAAAAAAAGAAATTAAGAAAGTTTGAAAAATAAAATAAGGAAAATAAATTAACTTAAAAATTAAGGAGATTAAAAAATGAAGAAAAAGGAATTTAAGAAAATAATTTGAAAAATATTTATTAAATTAAGGGAAAAACACCAAATAAACCAGAAAATATTTATTTATTTACAAAGGCGGACTTGACCCAGGATCAGAGCCTGGGGCCTACGTACCCTGCGATGGGGATCAAAGTCCATGTAGTTCGGGACTAGAAATGCGTGTCTGTTGGTTGATTTTTTTTTTAATTTTTGTAATAAGAGAAAGTTAACGAAAAATAATTTAACTTTTTGCAAATAAAACAATTTTCTGAGATTGAGTTGGTGTGTTTTAATTTTCAAAAGATAATTTAATTCCGCTTACTTACTCTTATTTTATTTTGCCTTGAAAACATTTCTTTTATTTTATTTATTTATTATTATTCTTTAAATGCCTTTATTTGATTTTTGAAATAACATATTTTTGTACTTTTGAGAATTTTTCTTTTAAAAAAGGAAAACCAATTCATCTGTTGTAGACTCGCAGTCATACCCGATAGATTGGTTTCTTAATTACCTACAAAAGTTCTAAACCTCGCGGTATAAGGACTTTATTATAATTTTAAGGTGATAATTTGAAAAATACTAAAATATAATTATATTCTTAAAAGAAAGTTCAACTATTATATCTGCGTAGATTCGTAATCTTACGTGACGACATAGTTAACCAAAATACCTACGTGGATTCTAGAAACCTCACGTGGTATGGTTACCCAATTGGTTATTATATTATTTTTTATTTTTCATTTTTATCATTTGATTATTATATTATTTTTTATTTTTCATTTTTATTATTTTTTATTGCTATTATTTTTTTAGTAAAATCGCTAAATATCATTACTTTACTTAAAACGTTTTGAAATACATAAAAATTTATGCAATTCATTTATTTTCACATAAAATAAGATGGAAAGGTCATTGAGACCTATTATTGTAATTAAACATCGTTAATACGCTCGTACAGCCCCATAGGCTCATACGGTGTAATTATTTTAAGAGTCTGCGAAGACTCACAAGCCTTCGTGACAAACATAAGAACTCATCAATTTATGAAACCATTTAAAGCTCATATGACTGACTCAATTAGCCCCAAATTGCCTTATATGATGCACATGCCTCAACACAAAAAGCCAAGACTTTGTGACTATAAAGTAAATGATGGGCCTGAAAGGAAAAGCCCAAATTATACTCCTTCTCACTTTATTTCATTTATGACCCACATTGGACAGCAGAAACCTTTCCTTTAGATGGGCCCATGCTTCAACACAAAAGCCCAGACTTTGTATATTATAATAGGCCCGAAAGAAAAGAAAAAGAAAAAAAAACCCAACTATACTCCTTCTTACATTGTTTTATTTAAGAGACACATTTGGTAAGTGGGCCTAAAAGGAAAAAGCCCAAATTATACTCTTTCTCACTTTATTTCATTTATGGTTTATAGTTGATAACAAAAAAGCTTTTCTTTCAGCGGGCCTATGCCTCAACAAAACCCAACTTTGCTAATGTTTAAGATATAAATGGACCGGAAGTGAAAAGCCCATAGTATACCCCTCCTTCCTAATTACACACGAGGCCACATTAAGGGAGCTTCCCATCTATTACTTTTCCAGACCATATTTCTATTGCAGAAACCTAAACTTCCCCAAAAATCACAAACGATCTAACGACTCGGACACTACAAATTAACACACAAAATGTTCAGAGACAAATGAGCAGCTTATGGGGTCCCACTAAGAGGCATTTCCGATTAACAAATTGGACCATTAGACTCTGCCAAGGATCCTGTGTTCCACATATGGTAACCAGAAACAGCATGCTAAATGAAATCAACACCAGCACTAGGGAATTAATCAATGATAACGTAAATATTTTTCTAAGCATGTATTCATGAAAATCCTTTGCCTAAATCTCCTCAGTAATCTCAGGACAGTCCCAGTACTTAGCAATTCTTTAATAAAAATCCGAAGTTGGAATAGCAAAGAAAAAAAAATCTTTTTTTTTTTACCGAAAGCGAGTCTCTGCTACTCGGTGATTAATGGCCCGAACTCGGCCTTCAGGTTTCGTGCGCCCCGGCTCCGGCAGCTCCCTCGGTCTTCGGTTCAGATCCGGTTACTCCCTCCGTCTTCCATTCAGCCGTGGGTCGTCCTCTGCTCTCTCGTGCTCGGCTTCCTCGGCCTCCCTCGTTTTCGGCCTCGCGGCCCTTGCCTCTGAGTTTTCCAGCTTCAAAATCTCCGGTCTTGGGTCCCTCCTGCTCGGCTTCTGCTTATCGTCTTCTCTTCCACGCGATACCTCAGATCCCTCGGCCTCTCATGCTCGGCTTCGCCTTCGGTCTGCCCCTATTTTTCCGGAGCTCTCCTCCGTCCAGCCTCCTTAATTTTTGGTCCAGATTGAAATTCCCTCACGCCCTCTCACTCTCGCGATACCCTACCGGTTGCTCTCCTCATGGATCTCGCTCTCGGTTCAGATTGAAGTCCTTTCTCCGTCTCGGTTTCCCTCGCGCCCCTCTCGGTCCCCCGTTTTCTTTCAGTCTGCGAGGCTCTCTCTGTTTTTCTCTCCCTTTCCTTTCCGTGTACGCCTTCGGTTCTGGTCTCACCTGCAGCTTTCTGCCGCGGCTGCTCCCCCTTTTCGCTTCTTTGCCTTTTGCCTTTTTCTCTTCGCGCTTGCTTGCTTCTCCGTTCCTTTCGGTCCCCATCGAGCTCAGAAGCTCCATGCCTGTGGTCAGACAGCTTTCGGCCTTCAGTTCTCACGTGCGTGGGTCTCTCTGCTCCACGTCTCTTGCAGCTTGCCTCTTTGGGCTGCCTGCTGCCCTAATTATTTGGGGCATAGACCTTTTGGGTCCAAGTCCATAAGCCCTCAAATGGGCTTGTGGTATCTTGGGCCCAAAATACAACCTCCCTCCTCTATATTTTTTTTTTAATTAACACTTTTCTAAAATTTTTTTTATTTTTTATTATATATTTTTTATTATTTATTTTTCTTCCTCTTTTTTTTTTAGTTTTTTTTAATTGTTATTTTACTTTTTTCATTTTTTGTTTTGTTTTGTTTTTTTGTTTTTCTTGTTATGTGTTTGTGTATTACTTTTATTGATTTAATTTTGCAAATTTCTTCTTATTTTTATTTTTTTTCATTTATGTATTATTGTTTATTTTATTTCATTTTACTTTTTTTCATCTTTTGTAAAATGCCCGGACAAAATGGGGTGTTCACAAGTACATCATTATATTTTGGAAATAGTTATTTATTTAGAATCAAAGTATAAGGTCCTATATTTAAGACTAGAAGGAGTATTTTGAAAAACGAAGCAAAGAGTCATCGAGGCATGCCCAGTTCCAACTTGATTCCTTTATTTAATTATGAAGAAGCAGGACTTTGTACAATCGGTCTCACAATTTTGGATTAGTCTAGAAACTTTTCTTTTCGGCCTAACATAGACGTTGGGCCTCTAAGAGCCGCTAATTTTGATCTTGTTTCTCTATTGCTTATTTTGTACTTATGAAAAAGAGTGAGGTCTATTTTGCAAATTTTTAAAAGTTTTAATTTTGGCAGTTTTTGGTACGAACTAAAAAGATCAGAAGAAAAGTTGCCTCTAAAAATCCCCACTTTTTCTTCCTCCTCCTTTTGAATTCTCTCATACAAACAACAGCTGAACAAGGAATCACTTCATCCTGAATTTACACGAGATAATAATTAATACTTCAAGGCCGGTTGATCTCACCATGTCACAAACCAATATCTCTTCAGAGCTCACATAAAAATTTCACTTTCAGGGTTAAAAACAAATCAATCAAAACTAGAACTTAGCAGCACAAAGCAGAAAAGTTGAAACAGACACATGCAAATTCTGAGGTTTTTTAGTTTGTCAAAGTCATGCAACACATGCAGCTGCTAAAGAAGGAAGGCTTTGGCTTGCGTTTTTCTTTTCCTTTAGGAGAAGCAGACGCCATTTCTTTCACTTCCTTTGCTGTGCCAGCATGGTTGTCTTCTTTCTTTGGCATGACTAGAAGATGAGCTTCTTCTTCTTCTTTCAAGAGGCCTAAAAATGGAGCATTGAGTTTCTCAGAGTAACTTCTTTCCATAGTAACTATTTTCTCCTCCAACGGCACTTCTTCTTGCTGCAATATGCGAGGTTCATATTCAGCGGAAGGCATAAGATTTAGGCTGCTCTGGTTTGGCAGGCTTTCAATTGCAGTCTTACCCTGATGGAGCAGTGGAATTTGATCTGATTCTTCCCTAGTCGCTTCTATCCGGAGATTTATATTGAAGCTTGGAGATTTTTGTATCAAGCGAGAGATATTTGGATAATCAGAATTTGATTCTGTGCTAGACCTTGTTATGCTTTCCCTAGCTTCATATCCACCATTTGCAAATATAGAATTGTTCAGATATGGTACACATGGAAGATTAGCTTCTGAAGTAGTTATTTCTGCTTCTTCTACTGAAGCTGCTTCTGCTTGTTGGGAATAGTCTTTCCCTCCTTTCTCAAATGCCATATCATTAACTAAGTCCAGATCTAGCATTGTTAAATTTGAAGAATCAAAGTCGTTGCCTTCTTGCTTCCAATCTGAAGCTTGCGGGCTGGTGCAAGCAAAGCTCTTGGTTTGGCATACATTGTCCTCTTGGTGACTAAAGATATGTAATAAAGAAGAAGAATTCTGTAGGGTGAGAGATTCTTTCTGACCTGAAGTTAAAAGATGAGAGTTGTATTGTTCTGACATGTCATCTCCATCTATACCTTTTAATACGGTGTGCGAAGCTTCTGGGATTTTGTTTATTTCTTCAAGAACTTTCTCCTCGCTATTGTCTTCCTCTTCATGTCTGCAATTTACAACTGTTGATCCTGGGATAAGTCCATCCACTTCAGCTTTAGGAAAAACAAAATCTTCTTGAACTGGAGCGGTTCTGATTTCTTCTGAAGTGTTGTGGTTATTAATGCACACATCAAATTGGTGTTCATTTCCAGTAACTTTGGCTTCTTCAACTTGATCAGTGTCTATAATTTCATACTCACATGAAGCAAAAACTATATCTCCTCCTCCATTACAATCTTGATTAGACCCTCTTGTCATACCATATATAAGGGTCATGTCATCCTTGAAATCATGTGCATTCTCCATTTTCATTCCACTTCTGCTCACTGTTCTTTCTTCATGAAGGTCCTTGTACATATTCTCATGGCTGAAATTTAATCGATCATCTAGCATATCAGATTCTGGATGTATATCCATAGAATGATCAGCAATATGATTGACCTCCGCCAATAGATTGCCATTGCTTTTTTCACTGACACTTGAAGAAGTATCTGCTATCTCTGATGCATATCTCACACTACTACCAAATTCGTCTTCATCTCCATCGTCAATGTTGACTCCACATGACATTTTTTCTTGGGTTTCCTTTTCTTTATCTGCACTAATATCATCATCCAAGGAACGAAGTAGATCAGTCTCTAGAAGATCACTTCTTTGCAGTGATTCACTGCCTTGAAGTGATGGTTCTTTGAGAACTTCAACAAACTCATTTTGATAAGAAAGTATACGTGACAATTCTTGAAGTTCAGGCTCATTTGTAGTTAAAATTGTAGTGTTCTCTTCTTCTGCAGGAATTAAAAGCAAGGTAATTCAAGACATCTAACCATATAAGGAGTGAAGCTATGAAAACATTAACAGGGAAGTAGCCTAACCTTGTTTGATTGAAGACTCATTATCAAGGTGATGATCATTTATAACCAGATGATTCATCTTCATACATAAATCTTTTTGCTTGTCACACTCTTCAGTACCTTCCAATGAAAAGTTTGACAGTATTTTACAGTTCTCACCTTCTATGTTTGCTAATCCAGCATTTGGAGACTTTTCAACTTGTATGATTTCCATTATTGTTTGCTCTACAGATCAGAATTCCAAATATTCACTAAATTATTATCCTAAATAATTATTAGTTACTTGAAATATAGCATCTAAATTGAAACTACTAACCTGCATCAGAAAAGAAATCTTTCACATTTGATTGATCATCAGTAGACAAGCTGGTAGCTTTTCCTAGAACATCCATGTCTTCAGAAATTGGATCTGTTGCATTTTCACCTTGTTCCTCATTATCATTAGTTTCTTTCTGAGTTTTATCTTCATGAAGTTCTCTTGTTCTATCATCTATATCAATCCATGAAGCTTTTCCCTTAACAATTGCACCTTCTGCAGAGAGATGCTTTGGGTGATCTTCATTTACATCGTCTTCATAAGCATCGCCTTCATAGCCTGCATCAGAAAGTTGATCTTTCACATTTGATTGATTATTAGAAGAGAAGCTGGTAGCTTTTACCAGAACATCCAAATCTTCAGAAATAGGATCCATTTCAATTTCACCCTGTTCCTCATTATCATGAGTTCCTTTTTGCGTTTTAGCTTGATGAAGTTCACTTGCTCTATCATCTGTATCAATCCTTGAAGCTTTTCCCTGAACAATTTCGGCTTCCAAAGACATATGCTTTTGGAGATCTCCATTTACATAGTCTTCATACGCATCTCCTTCCCAAGAGCCATTTCCAAGTGCATTTGGTGTCTCATTAGAAGCCCGTGATGTAGCAGTATTCTGAACATCTTCAGCTTCAACTCTAGGATGCATTTGATTTTTGACAATTACAACATCTCCATGAGTATCACTTTTTGATGAATCATTTACAAGCATGCTTACTGATTCAACAGTAGTTAATCCTCTAGCTTTCTCTCCATTGTTTTCAGCTTCAGCCATTGCAATTGTTTGCTTTGGCTCTTTTACATCATCTGCATGACTATCTTCTTCAAGTGTATCTTTTCCAGGTTCAATTGTTGCATCATCAGAAGCCATTACAGTTTCTTCCTTTGCATATCTGGCTTCAGATGTTGGGATTGTCTGATTCTCTCCCTTCACACCATCTCCAAGTGTATCGCCTCTCAAGGTCGCCTTACCAGGTTCACTTGTATCATTAGAAGCCAATCCATCAGTTTTTGCATCATCATCATTTCCTTCAGCAGCAGAAATCTTCTGCTTTCCTTCTTCCATGCTCTCTGCTATAACTTTCTCATGGAAATTAGTTCTTTTCTCAGCTTCTCTTGCATCAATTTCCTCTGAAGAAGTGAAAATAAAATAGAAAAAATAATCAAACTCAAAAAAGAAAGAACTCTATCTCACCAAACTTTATTCAATACTTGCAATAATAAACCCAGTAAATAATACCATTGAGACCAGATGTTGTGTTGTTATTACCCATTTCATTGCCCATGCTTAGCTTGCCAAATCCTGCAATATAAGCAATGTACGGAGAATTCAGACCAATACACTATTCTTCAAACAAATGGAATGCTTCTAATAAAGGAGGACTGATCAAAGGAAAGAACTCCAAGTCCAAAATCTGCAAGACCAACAATTGTACATCATAGACCATACCATGATTGTGATAATGATATTCACATGCAACTTAGCTTTCAACATCTGAGGACAGCTTGACTTCCATGAGATTGCCAGAGTGTTTATACTTGTTCAGAACAGCCTCTTAACACCGTATTGCTTACAACATAAGCCTTACTTTGAGTCATCTTTTTGCCTAATAATAAGTACATATTATAAAGTATATACTTGAACATATCTGGCACTACTAATTGGACCATGAATGTGATATAACTTATGACAAGTTCATGGCGGGTCCATGTTTAATAAGTAGCCTGGTCTGCTCATAATAATGATATGCTCTTCGGTTCTCGTAAACTATTCTTGTTCCATAGGCTTCTAATGGACGAAGCTATCATAATCCTTCTCATAGACATTACTAAAAACACCTTGCAGACATAAGAGAAGCCTCAAAGTTATTAAATTATTACTATGTTTCTCTTTTCTATGCTTCTGGGAATACATATTCATCTCCAAGGGATTTCCCTGTGCTTCTCTCTCTCTCTCTCTGTTTTTTTTTTTTTTTGCCAATTTCCATGTACTTCTCTTTTTCTAAAGAAGTGGGAGCTATGGGCTGTCTGAAAGTGACTTCAGAAGACAGAGGACCCATTCAACCATATATCTGACAAATAGGCATTAGCCAGATTCCAATTAACAATTGGCCAATATGAGATTTACACCGAAAAATTCTTAATTAGATCCCACCAAGCCAATCACCAAAAGACATAAATACATCAGGTATACTTAATCAGTAAGAATCATCATTTATATATATATATATATAGAGGAAGAAAAGGCTATGACAATTTGTTTATTAAAAAAAAAAAAAAAGAAGGTATGACAGTTTTAACTAATTCAATTACCATGAGTGAGAGGTGCCCATATTCCACAAACAAATAGTTGGGAGATTAATTCCTAATGTTTGTGTGTGTATGAAATAAATATAGTTAGAAAGAATCTACTATTTAGTCTCTGTATCCTGAATTACTCATTGCTGCTGGTGATATTCTCAAATACTACCTAAAAATAGGGGTATGAGGGTTTTGATAAGGGCTCAGCAGAGGTGGGTCTGTTGTTTTGCAATTTTAGGTGTTGATGTTTATTCTTTAGAAGTTGGGCGGCTACGAAAAGGCCAACTTTAGAGCTGGGCTCATCATGGTTGAGTGAGCACCATCTTTTGGAACTCCAAACTTTTCAATATGATAAGTGTTAAATTATTGGGAAAATGAGACTCAGAGACTCATAATTTATATGAAGGATAATTGTCACTTTTCTTTTTAACTATTCATATGTTTCCTACTTTTTAGCCTTTGTCCCTAGGCCTTTCTTTTCCACCCCAAAAAGCAAAACAAAACTTGAAATGATTGTAGCAGATTGCATCCATCTGGAGGACTGGTTCTAGAATTTAATATTTAAGCTTAGCATCATTATTCTAAAATTTAATTCATGTCGGTCGCAAAATAATCAGAAAGTTAACCCTATGGTTTTTCCCTATGTGCTGCCGATTCGTTGTAGCAATACTGTTTTATCATCATATATCTAGGATAAAATTATTTATTTGATACTTAATTTTGACTCCTTGTCAAAACTTTTTAAGCCACTCGAGGACTTAAAATTAATTTTGACTTTTAGGTCAGTACATTAAAACAAAATTTTTTTGGAAACAATTGGAGAGACTAGGCCCAAAATTTATTTTCACTGAGACCAAGAAAAAAATAAAGGGTTTTTCTGCCAAAAAGAAAAAGAGCCTTATATGTGTTCAAACTATAATTGGATCTTATCTTGGGGTATAAATTAATGTAAAAAAAAAAAAAGAATCACAAACATGGGAGATTCAATTTGATTAAATATTTTTTTAATATTAAGATTTTTTTTAATGGCTAGGAGTATCTCCCACAGGACTAATCTTTAGAGCATAAAGATAAATCCCTCCCAACTAGATACTTTATGCATAAATGTTGCGACTAATATAAATCAAAATCATTTATATTCTCAGCAAAATATTTCATATTAACACAAATTTATAATTTGTAAAGACTGTCAGCATTTTGAATTTGTAGAATCCAGAGATTTTTTTTTCCTACCAGATATAATCCAGGCATTGAGAGAGAGAGAGAGAGGGGGAGGGAGGGGAGAGAGAGGTTTCATCTCCTTTCCTTTTCTCTCCTTATTTTCTCTCTCAGATTCTAATTTTTTTGAACAAAAAATATAATTAATATTAAACAAATACAATAGTACAAAGAGAAAAAGGAATATGGCTTCTCTCATCGTCATTGTTTTATGTTCTCTCATAACACAGATGAGCCTTCAACAATCTTAGAAGTTTGAGTCATTATACTGAAATTTAAGTTATAAAATTGAAATTAGTATTTTGCATTTATTTTTTACCAAGAGAAAGCAGAAGGCAACCAAACCATTTGAGAAAAGCCGAAGAAAAAGGGGTTTTATTTGGTTGGTTTAGTGCCGAGTCGCTTTATTTTTTAGGTTGGTAGGGTTCCTTCTTTTATTATATTTTTTATAAAATGAATAAAAAATATTAAAAGTAAATAAAAAATTTTATTTTAAAATAATTTTTAAAAATTTCATAAAATTGGATCGAATTAAATTAAGTTGGTCAACATAATTCCCAAATAGAATTTGCACAAGATTTTCCATATAATATTTATGAGACAAAAGAGAGCATCTTAGAAACTTACACTTAATAACCAAATATTATTCTTGTTCTTTCTTTTTTTGCCAGAGTAAGAATGTTGTTTGAAAATTTTGGAAGGACATTGAAAAACTCTTTTGACATTAATATGGAAAAAGATGAATGAATTTCCTTATAAAAAAGCTGGAAGAATTAATTTTACCATTGACCCGTATAAATTCATCCGGAAAAGATTATTGCTATTATATAAAAACTTTGTGTAAATTACTAACTGACACATAGTATTCAAAGTCCATGTTTTTACGAATGGCTTGTGTGAATGCTGCTTCTTTAGTTTACCGATGAATCCAATAAGATTTTTTTTATTGAAACATTAAATATCCTAAACTTACCCAATTTCAAATTTCAATTTAAGAAAATTTATCGAGATTCAAATTAATTTAGATTAAATCAGGTATGATTATAAATGGCAGCAAATTTCTACCATCAAGTATTTAATGCGCATGCATTTCCAAGATTAGAATTCAAGATTTTTAATTAAAATGGTACAACCCCTGCCACTTGAGTCAAGTGTTTGGTGGTGAATCCAATAGGAAATTGATTAGTACTCCCTCTAGTCTTTAATATAAGACTCTTTTAACTGAATCACGCGGATTAAAAATGAAAGTTAAAGTTAATTAACTACTTCAATTTTTTTGAAAATCCCAATATTTTTCTAAAACTATTCTTATTTAATCTCTTTCTCTTTGGATGCATTAAATATGAACATTTTTTTTTAGAAATATATAAAAAATATTATCTTGTATATTGTAAAGGGTCTTATATTTAGGATTAGGGTAAAAAGTTTTATATATAGAACCAGAGGGAGTAATTACTATTCCCTTTCAAATTGTTAGAGGGATGCCTCCTGCCACAATCCTTTCTCATTTTTTTAAATTAAGTTATAAATAAAAAATATATATTTTAGAATCATATGTATTTATGCAGGTTTTATTCTTCTAGTACTATCCTTTTTCTTTATTACTATATAACTATGCAGCTGTAATATAACTACAAATTAAAAGATTCAATTTCTACTTTATAGCATCATAAAAACTACATAAAACATGACTTTATGACTCTAGGAAGTATATATACACATTTTTTTAATTTGTAAAATTTAATTTTAAAAAATAAAAAAAATGCCTCAGCAGAAGAGAGGCAAGAATGACCCCAAGTTCAAGTTGTTAACTGATAAGGTACATATGTTTTTTTTTTAACCCTGAGAATATTAGCAATTCGTCAAAACACATTTCTAGCGGATATGTGTGTGTATGCATGCATGAAGTGTTTGGTATATTTACACGTGAAGTGTTTTATTTGAAAGATATCATATACACTTCTTTTAAACAATTGTCTAATATATTATAACCATTAAGTCATTAGGATTTAAATATTGTTGGGCTACTAACGGAAAGTAATTCTCATGATTTTCTTCATTCACAAAATTTGGATAACATGACCTTATTGAAGGAAATATCAATGTTTTTATATTTGACCTACCATTGTTTTAATACAGATCTTTATGTACACGTAATTTATGTTTTTTATCAATAAAAAACAATAATTAATAAATTATAATGAAATAGAATATATATAAATATAATAAATAATAATGCTATAAATTTACTGTTATTTTATTTCCTTAAGCCGTTTATTGTATCAGTGTATCTTCAAGTGAAACAGCTGTTTGCCTGAATGAGTGAAAGTGCAGAAATTTATTTTAAGAAAAGTCAAATAAATTTTCTTTGATTTTGCATCAAGATTGCATGATTTTCACTATTGAACAATTTATGTGATGTTTTCTATCAATTATTCTCATATAATTTCATGAAAGATATTTTGCTCAAAAGTTAAAATTAAAAATTATATATATTACGAAATGGAAAAATATATAATTTCAATAATACTTAAAAACGTGTGATTTATTTTTATTTCATTAAAACACTTAATAAGTTGGTATAACATGGTGACGAGAAGAGCGAAATGTGAAGAACAGAACTTTCATCAATGTCAAAATTATTGAAAGCTATTTATACACACACGAGTCCTCTCTCTTGTGTGCTGTGTATTACATAGAATTTGAGAATGAATAGCTTAAGGGTTGCTTTGTATAAAAAAAATAAATTAAGGAGGGAAAGTTAAATTTCTCGTAAAGTAGAGCATTCAATCTTGTATGGTTTCAAAAATTTTTCAAGTTCCCTAGAAGTTAAGCCTCACTTTGGTAAATTTTACTTCCCATGCTCTTTTTAATTTTTTTTTATCATTGTTTTACAAATATATCCCTAAATTTTTAATCATTTTTCAAATTAAAAATGATATTTTTGTTTTTAATAATATAATATAATATATTTATTTAAAAATTAAATTTAAACTTTTCAAGAAGGAAAAGTAAAATAAGCACAGAAAAAATATTTTCCAAAAAGTGTACTTCCAAAAAAAAACTTATTTCCCAAAAAGTATATCAATTGAGCCTTTACAAAGAATATGCCTTAATTTTATATTTTATATCAATATTGATTAAGTTCAAAATGTGGTGATAGAATCATATGAGGTGGAAAGTGATGTGCATTTGTTGGACGTCGTTAAATTTTAAGTAGGAATGAGTTGTCAACGTGTTGAATCATATTATTCTCTCTCTTCTCTATGTCGATCGATCAATAATCTATCACACGTGTAGAATAGCGCTACAAGGGTGCGTGCTAGCGCGCGCATATATATATATATATATATGTATGTATGTATGTATGTATATAACTAAAATTTGAAACCCGTACATATATGAAAAGTTTTGTATAACTAATCAAATTATATAAATATGAATATAATAGAATGAGTATGAATAGAATATGATAATTAAACTAATAAAAAAATAACAATAGAATTAACTATTCAATAAAAATGAAAGAAAAATTATTAAAACCTGACTTGGGATACATAATGTCAAATTCAATACGTACAAAGTTATGTGAATAAAAAGTCAAGTGTGAGAAAAATTTGATCTGATATTACAATGAATCTAAAAAATAAATATTATTAAATAGTAAATGTCTATCAATTTTTTAGCAGACCTTTTAAAGTGGAGTACAAACATTATAGAAACATACTTGATAACAACAAATGGGATCAAAGTCTTGGTGAGTATAATTTGAATTGACTCATTGAATATAATTGTATAAGACAAGATTGTAGATTTCTTTAGTTCATATTTTTCTGGACAATAAAGTTTTTAAAATAATAGCACTAAAATATGTTAATTCATAATGAAGAAAAATATACACCGTCCCAAATCAAACAGAACACAAAATATATGAAATATTCATAAATTATTTAATTATTAACTCAACATAATTGGAATAAATATATATTAAAACATTATTCAAATGTAAAATAAATATTAAAAAACAATTCAACATATAGGCTAATAAACACATGCATAATATATTGAATATTTGTTTTTTATGTTTTCACTATAATATTCATAAAATAGATTGTAGTTGGTTGAGGTTCCATAATATATGCCTCGTTCATATATTTATTTATATAAATTTTTATATGAATTTGGCATTGGCTTCGATCTCATAATGAATGAAAAAGTTTTTTTTATCATTTTTTTTTCAAAAAAAGAAAATCCAACACCCAATATCAATAACAAATGCAAAGGAAAAACCATCAGTTATTCAAATAATATTATTAAACATTCTACCATTAATCAAACATTCTATAAACAAATTAACTAATTAATAGTAATAAAAACTTCAATTGAATCTCATACCACAAGCATCTTAATTAAGAAAAATCAAATTAATTACCCTTGTTTAGATTAATAATGAAGAATATGATTATCTCATTAGCCCTAAAAAATATAAAAAAAAAATTTGGCCAAAGAAAAGATAAACAAAATTGCTAATAACAAATAATGGAAAAATCAAATGAATTATAAATAATTGAATGAAAAAGAAATGTTATACCAAAATCACCAATGTCGCATTTGAAGCAATGAGAGCCTTCAAGTGTTCAAAATAATAAGAGCCTTTACAACAATAAATCATATAAATAGATGATAATGCATGAATAATATGAAAATTATAAAATATATAATGATTTCAAAAATTGGGAAACAAATCATAATCTTTTTTTTTTGCCACAATCGAAACATATCATAATCAATTAAAAAACAAATTTAAAATCATCCTGTATCAAGTTTAGAATAGAAACATATCATAGTCAATTTAATTTTTTTTAAATCAGCTTAAAATAATTAACTTAATCATGTGAAGGCTTGAAATCGTGACATATTATGCTTTTAATCTCATCATACCAAGATCACCAATGTCACATTTACAACAATTAGAGCTTTCAAGCATTCAAAGCAATGGAAGCCTTCACAGGAATAAATCATATAAATAGATGCGAATGCACTAATATGGAAATTATAAAATATATGATGATTTCAAAAATTAGGAACCATATCATAATCTTTTTTTTTTGTTTTGCCCACAAATGAAACATATCATAATCAATTAAAAATAAATTTAAAATCATCCTGTATCAATTTTAGAATGGAAATAAATCAATTTTAATATGGAAACATACATAATCAATTTAAAAAAAATTTTAAATTAGTTTAATCATATGGTGACATGAAATCAAGATACATCATACTTTCGACATCTACTTTATAATATATAATATATTTAACTACAAAATGACAAATGAAAATTAAAGATTATTAAATCAACGTATCCGTCAAAATCTTAAAACTTAAAAATATCTTTAAATAATGATAAAGATAAATTATCATTCATGCGTCTTACTTCTTAGGTATAAATTAACTTGTCTTCTTAAGCTTAGCATCATTTATACTTGCGCACACACTATACAAAAACAATATTATTTTAAATCTTTGGAATTAAAGTCTGATTATAAATTTTATAAGAAAATAATATAAAAAACTGCATTACGAAAGAAATGAAGGCATTTTTTTTTTCATGTGTTTCAAACTATAATTGGATCTTATCTTAGGGTATAAAGTACAAAAAAAAATCATAAACGTAAGAGATTCACTATAATAAAATATTCTTAGAACATCTAGATTATTTATATTCTCAATAAAATTTTTAATTTTAACATAATTTATAATTTGTAAAGGCTATCAGCATTTTGAATTTGTAAATTCCCTCTCCTTTGATCTGTATTTTGTTTGCCTGATGTTTGACTGGATCACCTTTAATGTTTTAAGTTTTATTATAATTTTTTTAAGAAAAAATAAATTAATATTAAACAAATGCAATAGTACAAATAGAAAAAGGAATATGGCTTCTCTCTAAGGTCATTATATATACCTGAGTTTGTGAAGTTATATATATAAAATACTATACTATTTTTTAACAAAATACTATACTTTAATTTTATGCTTATTTTCCACTATAAAAAAGCAGGCCCAACCAAACCATGACAAAAGGTTTTATTTGGTTGCACAGAATTTGCCCAATTTTTTTTTTATTCAGCCTAATGTGATCCATTCTGAAATAGAAATTACACAAGATTTTCTAGAGACAATTAATAAAAATATCCTTACAAAATCAAATAGAACATTTATAAGACAAAACAGAGCGTCCTGGAAGCTTTCACGGAATAACCAAATATTATTATTGTTCCTATACACTATTGTTGAAAATTTTTCGGAAGAATATTGAGAAACTTTGACATATGGAAAAAGTCCAAAGAATTTTTTTATTAAAAGAAGTCACACAATTTTTTATTCATCCTGAAATTATTTGTTATTATATAAAAACTTATATATATATATATATTGACACATAGTATTCAAAGTCCATGTTTTTACGAATGTCTGTTGTGAATACTGCAGTTTTATAGTTTACTGACTCAATCCAATATGAAACTGGCTATGTAGTACATATATGAGTACGTGTATCGGATATGATATAATACGATATGGAAGATATGGTAATTTTTAAAATTTTAGAATGTGAAATATTTATATATATAATATTATTTATGTAATTATTTACATGTATAATTAATAAATTTATATATTAAAAGAAAAATGAGTATTAAATATTATAAAAATTATAATATAAATGTTAAAATAAACCATAAAATACTTATAATAATTTTAAATGGTCTAATTTTATTATTAAAATTTAAAACAATATATATAAATATAAAATGATATAAATAGATACGTATACACAAATATAATATATATATATATATCGTCTCCTATCATCATTTATAGGTACTTCTACTTTTTTTTTATGTATTAATACTTCTTAAAAAATTGGTTAGTAATTATTACACCCTTTCAATATATAGAATATCATAACATTTTCAGCGCGTGTGTGTGTGAATGCGTGCATACATGTGGGAATGGACCTACGCCTTCATGGATTAAGGTAGCTTGCCTCACTATACCAAAAATAAGATTTTTTTTGCAGTTATTTTGGTCTTTATTAGCGGTTTAAAATCGCCAACTATTTGAGCGCCGATATAAGGGATAACTTTTGTTGGCGGTAATTAACCGCCAACAAAAATAGACTTTTGTTGGCGGTTATTTCAAATAAAAGGGTAATTTATTTTTTTTTAAAAAAAAGTAATCACAACTACAATCATCCTTAATAAGTAATCCAGAATTATCCAAAAGTCAAAAAAATATACAACATAAATTATAGATAGATCAAATTGAAATTTTACATAACCACACCGTAACAAAAAAATCAAAATCAAAAAGAAAAAGAAAAAATTTTGCCACAGAATCAATATTTATACCTTAAGTCATAAAAAATTACAAGCTTTAAAATTTCTTCCATCTTCAAGATTCATTTTCTTGCTTCAAAGCCAAGATGAGATAAGAGAGGATGAAGCCGTCGGTGGAGGTAGACACAGACATTGTAGTCAGCGAAGAAGGCAGTGGACAAAGTCACCGATGAAGAAGAAGCTTGTAATCTGTTGGTGCCAAGATGAGATGTGGACCATGCTTCAAGATTTGTACAAAATCTTGACCAAGCTTTGAAAATCTTGACTGAGGGAGAAGAGAATAAAAGAAAATAGAAAATGAGAGAATGATAAAATTTGATTAAAAGAGTAAGAACGACGATCTGAATCTGATGAAAGAGGAAGAAGACATGTAAGGGAGAGAGAGCTTACAGATCAAAGAAGAAAGAGATTGGGTGTGGAGAGGGAAAGAGAGGGAACGAAAGTGATTAGATGTGGAGAGAGAAAAAATTCAAATATATGAAAGTGATGAAGTTTGATGCGTGACATGAAAATGTATGAGTGGATGTAGAAAGAGATGTGTTAAGGAAAGAGATGAAAAGAAAGAAAGGCCGTCAGATCTTTTTTATCAATGGTTATAAATATTGATCCGTGACTTACTTACTGATCCGTGCCTTATGTTTTTTTTTTAAAAAAGTTGTAAAAACTTTTCTTGGCGGTTCTTCAAATAACCGCAAAGTAAAGTCTGACTTTTCTTTGCGGTTATTTGAAGAACTGCCAAGAAAAGTCTCCGCATCATTTTTATTGACGTTTTCCCTTATAACCGCCAACTATTAAGTGCTAAGAAAGGTTATTTTTGGCGTAGTGCTCCCAACCGCAACCCCCTGGGAACACAAGAAGAAAAAGTCAGAAACCAACTATTATATTTAAGGAAAAATTCCCTTTTATATAAAAACTTATATATTGACACATCGTATTCAAAGTCCATGTTGTGAATTCTGCAGTTTTATAGTTTGCCGAATCAATCCAATATGAAACTGATTATGTAGCATATTTATATAAGATATGATATGATATGAAAATTTTTTAAATTTTAGAATGTGAGATGTTTATATATATAATATTATTTATGTAATTATTTATATATATAATTAATAAATTTATATATTAAAAGAAAAGTGAGTATTAAATGCTTTAGAAATTATAATATAAATATTAAAATAAACTATAAAATATTTATAATATCTTTAAATAATCTTATTTTATTGTTAAAATTTAAAGTGATATATGTATGTAAAAAAGTAGTACGAACATAAACATATGCACAAATATGATATGCATATCATATATAAATACCTCTATTTTTTTAAAGTACCAGTACTTAGTAAATTGGTTAGTAATTACCAATCCCTTTCAAAGTTATTAATACATAGAATATCATAACTTTTTTAGCGTGTATGTGTGTGTGAATGCATGCATGCATGTAGGGATGAACCTACGCTTTACGAATTTGTCCCCCCTTCCCGGTCCCCCCAAAATTAAATTCCCATTTGGGCACCTCATATAATTGCAAATTTACATCCCCACGACCCACTAAGTATTTAGACATAAAGTCTTTTAATTGAAAGAATCTCATGTCTTTTATACACTTCTTTGTTTTTGAGCAACTATCTAATATTTGCTACTATCGGCTTACTCATTTAAATTTAGGCAATGTTGGATTTTAGATGGAACATAGTTTTTTCTAACATAATTTTTCTTATTTACAAGATTTGAATGTATACACAACCTTATTTAAACAATATCGAGCCTCTTGTATTCTTTAATACACACATCTTTTTTTCTTTTTTCTTTTGGCGAGCACTCTTTAATACACATCTTTATGTACACATAACTTATGTTTTTCATCATTCAAAAAGCAATAATTAATAAATTAATATATCATAATAAATTAAACAGAATATATTAATACTATAAATTTACTGTTCGTTTTATTTCCTTAATTTATTTGGATAAGCTGTGTATATGAATATTTTTTTTCTTTTGTCATTGACTAAGAGTATCCCTTGCCACTTTCGGGTATCAAAAACTAATCTTCCTCAGGGTAAGTAAATAATAGACCCCTCCCAATTAAATTTGCTCTATCTATATATAAAATTTGATATTCTTAGCTCCCTACAATTGAGGGATTTTTTTCCTCTAATCATAAGGATATATTAAAGTTTTTTTTAATTTTTCAACTACACAATTACGACTTAAGCTTATGTTATTAAAAGAAAAGGAAAAGGCTAAATATTTAGCCATTTACTGTATCTTCAAGTGAAACTGCTATTTGCCTGAATAATTGAGGAAGTGAAGGTGCAGAATTTTTTTTAAGAGAAATCACATGAATTTTCTTTGATTTTCTGTTAAAATTACGTGATTTTTTTTTAAAAATTATTTTATATTTTAGTTTAGTTTTATTTTTAATTAAAATGTTTTCTATCAAATATTTTAGGAAAGATACTGTACTCAAAAATTAAAACTTAAATCGTAATATATATTACAAAATAGAAAAATATAATTTCAATAAAAATAAAAAATGTGCGATTTATTTATTTTCTGTTAAAATCAAGTCAAAATTTTTTTTATTTCATTAAAACACTTAATAAGGTGGTAAGATGGAGTGAGATTGGAAATATGAAGAATAGAAGTACGTAATATAACACCGATATAGGTATGTGTATCGGATATGATATAATACAATATACAAGATATATACACCAATTTCTAAAGATTTATGATATGGGAATGGGGGATTTTATATGTATATAATATTATTTATGTAAATGTTTAAATGTAAAATTAATAAATTAACTCATTAAAAGAAAAAATAATTATTAAATATTTTAAAAATTATGGTATAAATATTAAAATAAATTGTAAAATATTTATAACATATAAATACAATCTTTATTATTTCTTCTTGACCAAAAAATATCTTTTGAAAAAAATGTAGAAACATTATATTTTTACCAGCTTTTTCTATCTTATCTTGAAATTCCAAAATGTTCATATCTTACTATCAAAATTTGAAGATGTATGAGTACAAAATGATACACATGAATATCTATGCATAATTAAGTATAATGTACTCATATTATATTATATCGTGTATTAGATACGGATGTCTCTGTACTTTTTTAAAGTATCAATACTTCATAATAGAACTTTTAAGGTCAAAACTATTGGAAGCTAGATATGAGTAACATATATTATTAGATTAAGTTTGAAAAATGAATCAAATTAATTGTTTATAGTTTATGAGTAGCATGAATTTCTATAAATTTTATATTTTATATTAATATTGATTAGGATAGAATATGGAGATAGAGTTTCTTTTCATTTTTTTCCTAGTCATATGGAGATATAATCATATGAAATTGAAAATAAGTGATAGATACATTTGTTGAATGTTCTTAAATTTTACGTATGAATAAGTTGTCATAGTTTTGAAATATTCTCTCTTCCCTATGTCGATCACCTATCACACTTTTTTTTTTGGCCAATCACCTATCACATGTTTTGTATATTGTATACGCATATAAAATTTTAACAGGAAAATGAAACGAATAAAAACGAAAGATTATATAATTAACAGTCAAAATCTTCAAACTTAAAAATATCCTTAAATAATCATAATGATAAATTATCATACATATTTCTTTGTTGATAAAAAATTTGTCTACTTAATATTGTAAAAATATTTTTATTTAAGAGTGATAACAACTTCAAAAACTATTGTAATATTGAAAAAAATTGATTGTAACATCAATAACATGAGTAATCATTTTATAAAATAGTAAATATAATTCATCTCATTATCTTAAAAATAATTTTAAGTTAATAATTCATTTACTCTTTATACCCTAAAAGATAATTTTAAGTTGCAAAATTTGTTAGTTTCTTAAACTTTGCGTCAACAGGTTTCATTATTCTAATTTAATGAAAATACTCTATTATTAATATCAACATTAATATAAAATTTATATCAAATTATAATATTCACGCGTTCTTGTTGAAGCAAAATGAAAAAGTAAACTGAGCTGAAATAGATCAGCGAGTTCATGAGCGTTCTTGCAAAATCTTGATGAGTTCATACATACCTAAAATGTTTTTGTTGGAGCAAAATGAAAAAGCAAAATGATAAGGGTGGGGTAAAGTATCCATAAAGATTTAGGATTCAAATCCTTTTGATGTAACCAAATAAAAAAGCAAAACCTATTATTCATTCAACGTCACTTGACTTCTCCTTCAGGTAAATTCACCTTAATTTGATTAAACTTCATTTTCCAATCCACTCGTATCCACCACCATCCTACTATTTCTCAGTTCAGAAATTCCATACTCATACATACATATGCATGCATGCATACATATCCACCACCACCCTACATTCATGCATGTATGCATACATACATACATACATCCACTAATATCCACCGTACCACCCTACTATTCCTTAGTTCAAAAACTCCATGCTCCTGCATGCATACAACTTCCACTCATATCCATCACCACCCTACCATTCCTCAGTTTAGAAACTCCATAATCCTGCATGCATGCATGCATGCATATGTACATATTATATCATTAATAATTAATCTTTCAGTTCTTACACGACTCTCTGTTATCTCTCAATATTGTATTCTTTAGTCAGAGAAACTCCGTACGACTGCATCCATATCCATACACATACATATATTATTAACCTTCCAGTTATTTAGCTCTCTTCAGACTGCCCTAAACAATTATGATCTTAGCAAACCCAACAGAAAGTGGCATTCTGCTATAAAACCAGATCATTACTTCAGTCATTTTGCACTATATTCAACCCTAGAGGGAAGCATTCCCAAATAGAAATTCCCCAAGGTTTTCTTGAGACAATTAACAAAAATTTCCTGACAAAATCCAATGTAATGGAAGTTTACAATGAATAACCAAATATTATTATTGTTCATATGAATTATATCCACTCCTACCAAGTTGTTGAAAACTTTGGAAGAATAATAAAAAACCATAGACATTTGGAAAAGGTCGAAAGAATTTCGTTATTAAAAAACGCCTATATATTCATCCTGAAATTTAAATTTTATATATACATATTTGGTGTAAATTACTCGTTGACCCATGGTATTCAAAGTCAACATTTTTAGGAATGTGTGTTGCGAATATTACATGCAGTTTTAGTTTATCAAATCCAATAGGAAATTGACTAGTAGTTACTACTACCCCTTTAAAAATAATTACTCCCTCCGGTCCTATATATAAGACCATTTTAACCGAATCACGCGAATTAAGAAAAGAAGTTAAAACTAATTAACTACCTTGATTTCTCCAAAAATTTCAATATTTTTTCAAAACTACCCTAATTTAATCTCTCTCTTTATCTCTTTGAATACATTAAATAGGGACATTTTTTTAGAAATGCATAATAAATACTACCTCGTATATTGTAAAGGATCTTATATTTAGAATCAAGACAAAAGGTCCTATATATAGGACCGGAGGGAGTATTGTTTAAAGTTATGCACACAGAATTATTATTAAACAATTTGTATTTTAAAAAAATCTAATACTAAAATATTCTTAAATATTTTCGATTCTTAGCTAGTATTTAGTCTTCACTTATCATCATCTTCATTAATAAAGCGTAATATGGATAATTATTTTGAAACAAAACCAAAACTTTCAAGTGACCTTACTTTTGGTAAAAAAAAATGCAATATTTTTAATATCTAGACAAAAATGCTATTTTGAATTTTGGAATTAAAGTTTATTGTAAATTTATTTATTAATTTTAAAATGAAATAACGTAGAAAGATTGTGTTATCCAAAAAAGGGTGTTTGGTATGTTCAAATTAAAATTGGATGTTATTTTAGGGTATAAAAAGTAAATAAATTATTTGATGTTCTTGGAATATCAGGTTATTTATATTCTCGACGAGTTTTCTCATATTAACCGAAATTTATAGTTTGTAAAATGGGTCCACATACTGAGCCAACAGGACCCTTCTTCACTGGTGGAGAGAGAAGGTGAAGATCGGCTCACACACATCTTTCTTCACTTTGATACAATTATCTGGTATTTAATTATTATAAGATAAAAAATAAACATCATAAAAAAACAAATAGAGATAACTCTTTTAACATAATTATTTTTATCTACAATATTGGAATTCACAACATTACCTAAATATTAAATTCTTTCCATTAGACCCAACTAACATTGAATTTTCTCTTTTATACTTTTATCTCTTATTACTGGATTTATCCCATTTTGAATTATGAATAAATGAAGTGTGTTTTGATTTGTTTTTTTTGTGTGTACATGGTATTTTAGATTTAACATACTTTAACAAGAGGATTTATTGTAATCCAACTTAATCCAAATCAAGTTGAGGATCATAAAGGGTGGTAAGTTTTATCATAAAATATTTAATGTGACTATATTTTTAAGGTTTGAACTCGAGACTTTTAATTAAATTGATATAAAATTTTTCTACCAGTTGAATCAACATTGATTTTTCTCTTTTATACTTTGGTCTCTTATCACTAGGGATTTATCCCATTTTGAATGATGAATAAATGAAGTGTGTTTTGATGTACTCCTTTTTACTGAAAAAATAAAGTGTGAACAAGTGTGTTCATAGGTTGAATATTGATCAATTTGATATTCATCTAATGAGGAAATGGCATGGTTAGGTATATTCACACGTTTTGATGAAAAGAATCTTATGCATGTCTCCATGAGTTGTAGCACACATATTTATGTCCACGCAACTTATGTTGATTTTCTCATCAGAACGCAATAATTTGAATACAAACAAAATATGTGTCATCTACCAAGTGGGTGTGGCATGAATGGTAGTGGTCCGAGCCCCTCAAACATCATTCCAAAGTTCGAATTCTAGATGTGTATATGGAAAACATCGCTTAGAAGAGGATAACCCCTTAAATGGTGCTCAGATTCCTCGAGAGATTAGTCTCATGGCTTTCAGCAATAGGGATATCTTGGGTTCACAAAAAAAAAAAGAGTCATCCTCATTAAAACACTTAATAAGTGGGTAACGTAAAGGAAAGTAACATATATACATTTGTTGAATGCTAATTAAATTTTAGTATTTCACGTACATAGGAATGAGTTGTCATAGTGCTTTGCTAAGTTATATTATGTTCCTCTTTTCTATGTCGCTCACCAATTCCACGCGCTGCATATGCAATTAAAGATTTAATGTCGAAAATGAAAATAATTAATCCAACGTTCATAAAATTGACGGTAAAAATTATTGACGACTATTCAATTTAGTAAAAATAAATTATTATTATTATTATTTATATTTTTAAAATCATAATTTATATTTCTCAGTTATAATTTTATCTTCTTATACTAATTTTCTAACCTTTCATGATTATCCTAATTTAATGAAAGTTCTACATTTTGGGGAAAAAGTACTATGTTATTACGACTGAATTCTTTTTTTTTTAAACTCTTTTTAACATACTACAACCTTAATTGCTCTAAGAACTTTATATTCTTTACCAGCTGAACTGTCACCTCCTTATCGAGCAAAATTAAGCTGAGATTTAACACTAATATAAAAACCTTAGAATTTTCATATATTCAACCGTATTTTATAAATAATTTTTAAATACTTTAAGAGTTAACATACTCATTTTTTTGGCCAATAAATTACTTCAGAAATACATCATCTTTATTTTTTATTGATATTAAATATAAAATACTTGACATTTATTATTTAAGTTAATTGAAAATGATTTTGATTTTTTATATAACTAGAAACGATCCTTGTGATACACAGATTGATCCTTTCATAAGGAAAAATATCACGAATCTCATTCAATCGTAGCATGAAAGTAACAAAGATTAAGTATCTATCAGTATATATAGTTCTCTAAATCAAAACACTAAGTAATAAGGCGTTCTTGTTTTTTGCATGAAATTTCAAGATTTAAGCATGAAATTTTAAAATGCCTAATCGCTAAATTAAGATTAAAGTGAAAGCATGACAATTATGGCAACAATTAGTGTATATATCCACCATGAAAGGAATATTGATGACTTGGTCTACATCCACCTGATCTTTCTGGAATTATTCTGCCATCCTATCCATTCATTCCTAAAAGAATTATATTAATTTTTTAATATTTTTAGGAAGCATCCAAAGCCTTACCCTTCTTGATCATTTCAAGCGTGTCCTTATAGTCAACACAATCAAAAAATTCACCTCTCCAATCATTTCCCATAAATCAATTGTGCAGAAATGAAAAATTCAGAGAAAGAAAGGATTACCCATAGGCAACGTAAAGCCAAGCAAAACACAGGAGGCCATATCGTGGAGGTTGTCCCTAAATATATATAGGTGAAAATAAGTATTGATTAATTAGAATTGAAAATTACTTGGTATTTAGAATTAGAATTAGAATTAGATTTAATGGATCCTTAAATATATGGTATGTGATTATTATCATTCAAAATGATTTAATAATTTTAATTTGGTATTTATTGATTACTTTAATCACAATAAATTGATGCCATTGATTTTGAATTCAAATCAATGGTAATTATACCCAAAAAAATATTTCATAATTGTAAGGATGCTAACTCACGCTATTAAGCCATGTTACCTATACATGTGGCCTTCCATATGTATAGACATGCAGTAAAAAAGACTTAATTCAAAGTTAATTCCTATCATCTTTGATTTTATAATTTTATATGTATAATAGATGCACCTAATGAAAAAAATAGATGGCACGGATCATGACATATAAAAAGGAATGTCATGTATCAATTTAATATAAAATACTTGACATTCTGAACCAATCTAAGTTTTTTTTTTAATTCTGACTTTCTTATTGGAAAAAGACATTACTTTCCTTATTACTATGATATTACATCATTTATATTTTGTCAAAGACTCCGAATCATATAGTATAGATTACCTTATATGTTTCACAGTTTTTTTTTTAAAGTAACAAACCACCTGTGTCTAAATTCTAACTAGTCCAAGTTAAGCTAGTATGTATTATACAGCTTGTATATGCTTTTCTATAGATTTGAACTTTATTTTATTTTTTTTCCTATTTAAAATCTTCTTTTTGAATAAACTTCAGTAGCTAGCAAAGATTTTTTTAAAAATATTTTCAGCTAAACGTTTTTGTCTCTTGTTATAAAAATATTTTACATATTCTTACGCACCTAATGTTCTTGAGTCTATTTAGCTGTATTATTTTAGTTAAAAATTATGACATTGAATTTATTTCGTTGTTCAATTTTCATTTATTCTAAATCTCGCTCCGTTGAACTGATTTCAATATTATATTTTAATATATCAAACTTTTTTTTTAATTAGAGTATCAAACTCCTCATCCACAGAATATTATTTCCTGAGACAGATGCCTTTTGAGTGCATAGGGATTATCTCAGCAGATAGAAGTCTTGTAGACTAGTGTCTACATCTTCAGATGCCTTTTTATATACAATTAATTTACAGAGTGAATTATTGTTCAGAACTAAGATCCCCAATTTATTAAATTTTAGGGTTAAGAGATTGTGAAATTAAAAAAAGAGACCTTGGGTCCTTAAAGCAAATTAAATCAAATTCAACATTATAAAAAAGACCCTTAATGAATTGCCGGGTAAAAAAAATGAAACCCACCTCCCATTCTTATTTTCTCCCTCCTGAACCATGATTTCCTTCCCTCCCATTCTTCAGACTTCCTGCCATCATCAATGATTTGTGCAAGTCAATAACAACGAAGGGAGGAAAACAAAGCTTAGATGAAACAATGATCATGTATATCTAGTGCAGTGCTGCTCAGTTTTATTCAAAGGGGTTTGAGTGAGGTAAATGCTATATAATTTATTAAAAAAGGATTTCATAAAAATGGGTACCAGGTTGCACAAAATAGGTAGTGGGTTTCACGATAGTCAGTAAAAATACTAGTCAGTAACAACGAAGGGAGGAAAACAAAGCTTAGATGAAACAATGATCATGTATATCTAGTGCAGTGCTGCTCAGTTTTATTCAAAGGGGTTTGAGTGAGGTAAATGCTATATAATTTATTAAAAAAGGATTTCATAAAAATGGGTACCAGGTTGCACAAAATAGGTAGTGGATTTCATGATAGTCAGTAAAAATACTAGTAAAAACTCTAACTTTCATAAATGAGTTTGTGTTCAGACATTGGTTTGATTAAATGGTAGCACAAGTTAAGCTAAAATTCTTTGTTTAGTTTAAAGCTTTTTGCTTTGACAAGATTGAGTAATGGGTCTCACAATAGTCAATGGTATATCATTCATGGGTGCATGTAAATGGTTTCCTATAATGGTTCCCTATGTTAAGCTAGAACTCTTTGTTCATGTTAAAGCTTGCATACTAGTATTGTATTGTTTTGCTGGATGGATAATTTCAATGTAATGGTATATTTTAAGATATTGTTATGTGATTGTTAAATTTCACGTTAAAGCTCTACGATGGTATATTGTTTTATCATTGTTAAATTGTTTTAAAATTTGAATTAGTATTAGTAAATAATGGATAAGAGTTGTGAATTCAGTATTTTTATCAATAGAAAATGATTTGATTATGAGTAACAATAATTAACATATTTTAATATTTTTGGTGTAGGTTCAATTTTAGGTGGTGGGATAGCAAGTAGTTCCTCAAAGGAAATTTTTTGTTATTTTCATTTGGTGGAAAAATTGTGAAGAATTTAAATGGGAAACCTTTAATCTAAGTCCAAAAATTCCCTTAGTAAGAACTATTGGATCATCACTTATTCAATGAATAGATATAATGAAAAAAAATCCAAATAAATGTTTGTCCTTTGATAAAAATAAGGATAAGCGGCAGTTTGAAAGAATCAAAATCTTCGTTGTGCCTGGACTGTGAGGGCTCTTAACCACATGGATAGTTCAATGTGCTCATCGGCGCCTGACCCTGAGATGTGGATCATCCAAGGCACATTAGCATGGCGTACTTCTCCTGTTCGAATTGGGGTTTGAAACTAAACTTCTCCTCAGGAGGATATATGGGGCGATTCAGGTGAGATCCAATGTAGATCCAACTTGGAGAAAGATCTCTAGAAGAATGGATGTTTGATAAAAGAAGGAATATCACTTGATGATCTCAAGAATGTAATATCATCATGTTTGAACTGTGATGATAATGGAGTAGAGTTGAAATACATATTAAAATTTAATGTCACAACATTTTCAGACGTTATAGATAATGGAGGGACAGAAAAGCCAATGAAGTTTAATGACTATTTTGCTCATTTATACATCACTAGGATAGGACACCAAAGTATAGAGACAATTGAGTCATCTCAAGGGTAAGCTTTTACATGTACTAAAGTATGTTAGGTCTACTGGCTTTCTAAGAGGAGGGTGAATTGGGAAGTTTAAAATTTTCTACAAAATTATAAAAGAGTAGTGAGAGCAAAAGTTGCAGAAAAATAGAGTATAGAATGTAATAGAGCACTAAGCAAGGTAAAGGGAAGAAAGACACCGAGATTTATCATGGTTCAGTCTTTTCTTTTTGACCTACGTCTAGTCCTCAAGCAATCACCTGAGATTTTTCACTAGCTTGCAAGAATTCAGTGGGCTCATTGCAACACCACAGTACAATCTTGTGCTCTGTTCTAAGAGTTTACAGATTCTCACTCTGCACTCTAGTTAAGTGCTTCCCACATCGCTTGTAAAATCCCCTTACAAGAAAATATTTTTTCCAGATAAAGATAAGATTGCTTACAACAAGAGAAACTCTCTAATATAGAGTATGTTTAATAGTTGAAGTGCAATAAATGAAGTGTGAAAGAGTAGAAGGCTTTGTTTAATGATTTTGATAGAGTTTCAGTATATACAATGTAAAATTGTTACCCATAACTTCAAATGAAGTTCTATTTATAGATTTATGTCTTAATTATACGTTAGAGATAAGATCTATCTATTAGAGATGTTACCCTACGGTTACTCTACAAAACTAGTCGTTCACTAACCGCATTTAATGCGTCTGATATCCAAAGTTCGAATTTTGAGATATCAATAGACTAATTTCGTAGAGACCATAAGTTAAAGATTTTAATATTGAACTTCAAAGTTCATCTACTCAAAGGTGAAATTCGAATTTTGATAATGAAAAATATTTCCCAAGTTACAACATACGAATTTTTAAGTTTAAAGTACTTCTGATAAGTATGAACAGTTACTCCATATTGCTACAATGCACTCGAAATTCAAATTTTGGGGGTCTAAAATTTATCTGTCAGTGATCAATTTAATATGGTATAAAAGTTATTCTTTTTAAAATTCAAATTTTGTACCTTCAAAGTTCGTCTATTAGAGATACCTCTTATTAGACTTATATGTTTTTATTCCAAAGTTTGAATTTTCAAAATCGAAGTTTGTCTGTCAGAGGGACATCTAATCAGACTTATACATTTTCATTCCAAAGTTCAAATTTTCAAAACGAAAGTTCGTCAGTCTGATAGACTGACTTTGAACTCTTTTTGCACTTTAATTTCAAATGAACTTTGACATAGCTTCAGACAAATTTTTCATTTTTCACAAATTATGTTAGACCTGAAATTCAAATTTCAACATTTTGAAATTCTTCTGTCAGAGGCAACATCTCTGTAACTTTAAATTTCAATTATCAAAGTTTGAATTTTCAAAGAAATATATGAAGTTTAACAGCTCAAAATTCGTCTGTTAGTGAGTATTTTTCAAATTTATTATAGGTTAGCATAGATTGGTTGAAAAACACTTATTTAAAACTAGTGAGTGTAAGATCAAAGTCTTCTACTCTGTGAACACTGTAAGAAATCTTACAAATTAATCTTGTACTCATTTCTTTCTGAATTTCTTCACTTGAGATTTCTTATACTCCTTTGATATCTCCCTGCCAAGTCCATTTTTCTTTAACAAACATGAACTAGAAACATGTCCCTTCTTGTTATAGAAGTGGCAGGTGATAAAGGGACTGCTAGATTATGATGCAAGAAGAAAGCAATCTAGATAATGTTTTTGTTTTACATATGTTGGTTGGACATAAGATTCAATGGATTTTGAGTAGTAACTTTTCTTCTTATGTCCATCAGCATGCACAAAATGTCTCATATATAAATTTTGATTCTTCTTTTCATTCTTTTCTTTGACTGCACAAGGATCATAGCCAAGTCTAGCTTTTCCTTGTGTAATTCTCAGACTTCCTAATAAAGCAAATAACATATCTTTATGCTTAGTAAGTTTAACCATACTTTTCGAAAGATATTCATTGTTTTTATTCAGTTCAATGCATGATGCACAACAAACAGATTTAGTTCTATGTAAAGATGCAGTGTCAGATATTTTGTAATCAGATTCTAACTCACTAATCTTCTTCTTAACCAGTTTTAATTCTTTATAGTTTTAATAAACTCATCATGCAGATCATGAAATGCATCAAGCAATTCAGAATAGGAATGTTTAGATTCATTTACCTCATATTCATGATTATTGTTAGATGAGTTTAGAGTTTCTTCATATGCAAGTGCCATCAAGCAGATGTTTGTAATTTCTTTCTCATCTTTATTTTCTTCATCTGAGCTATTGCCCAGATTGATAAGATGTATGCCTTTTTTTTTTACCTTATCAATAACTTTATTTTCTTTTTCTTACTTCTTTAGGAATTATGGACAATCCCATTTGATGTGCCCTTACTTCCTGCATTCATAGCAGGTGACAGGCTCTTTGCCTTTTTTCTTGTTGTCTGCAGCTATTCTTTTCTTGAAGAATCTTTTATTTCTCTTCTTATTATAGGACTTTTCAAATTTTCTGGCTAACATATCCAGAGTCTCTTTATCCAGTTCTTTTTCATCATCAGATTCTTCTTTTCTTTCTTTTGCAGCTTTTAATGCAAGCCTTTTTTTCTTTTTATCCTGACCAACTTCCTTAAGGGCTTTCATCTTACCCTTATACTCTTCAAGACTGCCGAAGAGAACTGTGATAGAAACCATTGACTCTCCTATGACTTCTGCAATAGCTGTCACTTTTGGTTGCCATTCCAGAGGAAGAGCTCTAAGAATTTTTCTGACTTTCTCTGGCTGTGTGTACTCCTTGCCATGGCTCTTCAATTGATTCATAATGAGAGTGAATCTCTTTTGCAATTCTTTGATGCTTTCACCTTCCATCATTCTAAAACTTTCATATTCACTGATATAGAAGTTTAATTTGTTCTCCCTAACTCCAGTAGTTTCTTCGTGAGCAATTTCTAAAGTGTCTCACATTCCTTTGGTTGTGGTACATTGAGACACCCTATAGAATTCATCCTGATTGAGTGCACTGACCAGTCAGTGTTTGGCTTTGTAGTTGAGCAGGACTTTGCTCTTATCTTCTTGATTCCATTTCTCTTCTGGCTTTTCTTTGTATTTGCCATCATCCTACAGCTTCATTGGGACAAAATCCCTCTTCTAGATGATTAACCAGATGTCTAAGTTAATGGACTGGAATAGATTTGCATTCTTATATTTCAGTATCCATAATGCTCTCCACTGAAGCCAGGAGGTCTATTGGTGTTGTTTCCTTTAGGAAGAATACTTTCTCCAAAACCAGCCATTGATTCTCTCAGATTGTCAGATCCTTCACTTGGGATTCTGGGCTCTGATATCACTTGTTAGGTCTGCTAGCTTCCCAAGAGGGAGGTGAATTGGAAAGTTTAAAATTTTCTGCGAAATTATAAAAGAGCAGTGAAAGCAAAATTTGCAGAAAAACAGCGTGCAGAACAACAGCGTGCAGAATGTAATAGAGCACTCAGCAAGGTAAAGGGAAGAAAGACACAGAGATTTATCTTGGTTCGGTCTCTTCCTCTTAACCTACGTCCAGTCCTCAAGCAACAACTTGAGATTTTCCACTATCTTGCAAGAATTCAATAGGCTCATTGCAATATCACAGTACAATCTTGTGCTATGTTATAAGAGTTTACAGATTCTCACTCTGCACTCTAGCTAAGTGCTTCCTAAATTCCTTGTGAAATCCCCTCACAAGAAAATCTTTCTTTCAAGTGAATATAAGATTGTTTACAATAAGAGAAACTCTCTAATATAGAGTATATTTGATAGTTGAAGTGCAATAAATAAAGTGTGAAAAAGTAGAAAGCTTTGTTTAATGATTTTGGCAGAGTTTCAGCATATATAATGTAAAATTGTTATCCACAACTTCAAATGAAGTTCTATTTATAGATTTATTTCTTAACTATGATTTAGAGATAAGATATAGCCGTTAGAGATGTTACCCAATGGTTACTCTATAAAACTAGTCGTTCACTAACCGCATTTAATGTGTTTGACATCCAAAGTTTAAATTTTGGGATGTCAACAGACGAATTTCATAAAGACCATAAGTTAAAGATTTTAACGTTAAACTTCAAAGTTCATCTGTTCAAAGGTGAAATTCAAATTTTGATATTGACAAATATTTCCCAAGTTACAACATATGAATTTTTAAGTTTAAAGTATTTCTGATAAGTGTGAACAGTTATTCCATATTGCTGCAGTGTACTCGAAATTTGAATTTTGGGGGTCCAAAATTCATTTATGAGTGAGTAACTTAATATGGCACAGAAGTTCTTATTTTCAAAATTCGAATTTTGTGCCTTCAAAGTTCGGCTGTCAGAGATACCTCTTATTAGACTTATATGTTTTTATTCCAAAGTTTGAATTTTCAAAACTGAAGTTCGTCAATCAGAGAGACATCTAATCAGACTTATACATTTTCATTCAAAAGTTCGAATTTTCAAAACCAAAGTTCGTTTGTCAGAGAGACTGACTTTAAACTCTTTTTGCACTTTAATTTCATATGAACTTTGACATAGTTTCAGACAAATTTTTCATTTTTGACAAATTATGTTAGACCCGAAATTCCAATTTCAACAGTCTGAAATTCATCTGTCAGAGGCAACATCTCTGTAACTTCGAATTTTAGTTATCAAAGTTTGAATTTTCAGAGAAATATATGAAGTTTAATAGTTCAAAATTCATCTGTTAGTGAGCATTTTTCAAATTTATTATAAGTTAGCATAGATTTGTTGAAAAACACTTATTTAAAACTAGTGGGTGTAAGATCAAAGTCTTTTACTTTGTGAACACTGTGAGAATCCTACAAATTAATCTTGTACTCATTTTTTCCTGAATTTCTTCACTTAAGATTTCTTGTACTCCTTTAATATCTTCCTTTCAAGCTTCAGTTGTTTGGAATCATCAAAACACTTGATTTAATAAAGTATAATTATCATGCTTTTATAGTAAGCATTAATGAATTTGAATTGACTGTAAATGTAGCTTGGGATGTGTAGATAGAGATTCACATTTAGGCTGTCTATCTAGCCGTGAGATTAAACCATTGCCTTGTGCAATATCAAGTGTGCCATCCCAATTTGTCGAGGTCAATACTTGCAAATGGGAGAATTTATTTGTTGGAACTGGATAGATTATTTCAAGTGTTGAATCTTTTAGAGATGCATTATATATGTTTAGTATTGCACAGAAGTTTGACTACGAATATGTGAGGAATAGTCGTGACAAAATGATTGTGAAATGCATAATTGAAGGATGCAATTAGAAGCTTACAACATATGCATTTGATTAGTACACCCCTTCCTTCGTGTGACAGCATTTCACAATCAATATATTCATTTAGCTCAAGACAACCTGGAACTTGCTCACAAGGCAAGTTCGAAATTGATAGCATCTATCATTAGTGAAAGAGTGAGAACTACTGTGGACAAAGATCCAAATAAAATTAGATGCAACTTATTTAGGGACTATGAATTAAAGTTAACATATTCTCAAGCTTGGAGAGCCAAAGAGCGAGCGTTGCATATTATATATGTCACACTTAAACAATCATATAAGCTAATTCCTTGGCTATGCAATAGATTGATGGAAACAGACCTAGACACCATAGCCAAGTTGTATAGCCCATTTCCCATGTATTAGATCATATTAGATGTCTTTCATCATAGTTTAGAGACTAACATCATAATATAATAAAAATAGAATTTTTCAAAATTCGGGGTACTGTTCATTTGACAATTTCCATTTTATCTAATGAATTTTGAAAATTCATAACTAAATCTAGAAAAATCATCTTGAGGTGATTCAAGTCTTTTAAAATTTTATTAAATTCAGATATACATGGAAAAAATATAAAAAAGTAACTTCATTGGGCCAATGTGTACAGTAATTTCGTGGACATTTACTCTTCATTTGGTCATTTTTCTATCTTCCGATTTTCTGATCTCAAATTTGAAAAATCATATTTCATTATATTCTATTCCAAATTATACATACTCTATGTCATTCAAAATCTCTACATGTCTACTTATAGATATATTTTTTTTATACATTTATTTCATTTATACAGGACATAACTTTAATTTAAATCACGAAGGGTCAGAATCCAACTCTTCCTAGAATAGTTTTGGGAAAACTTGCATATCTCTTGTTCTATAACTCCAATCACTTCCAAATTAGTGGAATATGGATCTCAAGATATAGATCTTTCTATACATGTAAACAAATGAGTTTTTGAGGCTCTATACGATTTTATATTACCTTTTTAATTTTCCAGTACTTACTTTTCAGTTTTCCCATTCTTGCCCTATTCTGAACACTGACTTTGAAAATTCACCATTAATTGTACACAATTTCAAATGGGGTGAATTAGGTGTCATTTTAAAGATTAAGATGCCCTCTATCTGGTATAAAAATACCATAAACCTAATCTCACATTAAATATAGAAAAGGGTGATCTAAATAGACATATCTGGAAAATGCCCTGTTTCAGTCTATATTGCAATTTACTAGCCAAAACCCTTGTAAATGAACTCATTTTGGCATGAAAATTGGTAGAACATAACTTAATATCACAATATCCAGAAATAGAAATTCTCATAAATTTTCTACAACATTAACATAATATTCAATATTTTACAATTTCATATAAAAGCAAGATACATATAACAATTCACATTATAATGTAATGACTTGCATCACCCACTCAGCACTAGCTTCTCCTTGCTCTTTGCCTCCCTTGGATTTCTTTCATAACTTGGACCTATCATATTATTATTTGGGTGATGAGATTTTAGAAATCCCAGTAGCTAGTCACATCTCAAACATTTGCATTATCATGTATGCTATAAAACCTCCAAAGCATCATAACAATCACTTCAAGGTATAAATCACCACATTGTTTATAAAAATTTTGGCATTATAACGGCATACAAAGTAGACATCCTGGGCACTATCCCTTTCATAAAATCAGACAAAACCAGTCTCAAGCATCATGAAAACAATATGGAAAATCATCATACACAATAGAATATAGCAAGACAATATAATGCAAAAAAATGTAACTATTGCTACCTCATGAAACTTTCTGCCTTTCCTCTTTGATTCAACCTGTCAAAGGACTTCCTTAAACTTTCTCAAACCCTAATGCATCACCAAATATCAAATAAATCAACTTAACCAAGGGTTACTTCATAAAGAACTTCAAAACTCTAAGATTTCTACTTGTTTCATCTTAAGCTTTTACTTGAAATCAATACTTGTTCCTAAGGTTTTGGACCATGAGGAACCCATATTTGGCATTAAAAACATGAAATTCCAACTCTAAATTGATGTTCTATTCTGACTAAAAATCTTGGAGAAAGAAGGAAAAATTATTTACTTTGCAATACAACAAACTACTCTACGAAATCATGTTCTCTTAACTAATTGATGATTTCTCCTAAGTTTATTGCATCAAAATCCATTCCTTGCTTCCCCTAGGGTTTGGACGAAATATTAACATGGAAAGGGAAGAGGAAGTCTCCAAGAAACTAAGCTTAACTACTTAAAATTATAAGCTCAAGGTAGTAGGAATTACTTACCAATTCCTTGAGTTATTGGTACATTAACTTGTCTTCTCTTTCTCTCTTTTCTTTCTTCGGTTTTCTCTCTTTGTTTTGCTACTGAATGTGTCGTTCAGAATAGGTAGGAAAGAGAGGGATTAAATGGCCTAATCATTCACTAATTACCTTACTTAAGCCCTAATCATTTTTGGTCCAAAAGTCAAAACTTCCTTTTTAAGTTTTTGGCCAAAAATTCATGACTTCCTTGAGAAGTTTTTGGCCAAAAATTCCAGCTGCTCACATGCCTAGCGAGAGTGTTTTAAGTGCCCAAAATTGCTCACTTTTTTCTGGTCCAGATATATTTTGAATCAGGTAATTTTTAACCGTACCGATAAAACCACTTTTTATAGTAATTTATCATTTTTGGGCTATAGAACTATTCTAATTTTATTTTTATATTTCCATAATTATCCTGTCCCAAATGATATCTGTATATTGCCCATATCCTGTCCCATTTTTTTTTAATTATCGGTGGGGCTCACAGTTTACTTTATCGGTTTACTGTTACTTTTGGACACTCGGCACTGATTATTTCTTTATTCTTGAATATTAACCCTTAGTGCTATATACCATTGGAATTATCTCATCGAGGGTTTCGTTTTGACAATAATTTTACATATTTACAAAATTACCCCTAACCTGAGGTTAATTATAATTTCTGAAATTTTCGAGTCATTAGGTGTAATTTTTCTTAAGACATTTCTAATACTCATTCCCCATAATTTTTATGACCTTAGGGACATGAATGTCCTTTTCATAATTCTTTAGGGACAAAAATATAATTTTCTTATTTTTCCGTCCAACCGACAAAATAACCTCATTATCCTATTTCACGCAAAATGGTGTCTGTCTGTTTTTGTAAAATCCTTATACATTTCTAGATATTTTAACTTTCTTGAGATGTTACACAAGTGGGTGGCATTTGATAACAAGTTTGAGAAATTATTCATTGCATATAAGTGCTTAATTAAATGATTCTTGCTTAGGGAACGAAAGTTACTTTATGTGGACGGACGCCATCTTAGTGATCCTTATCAAGGAACATTATTGGCAGAGTCAACTTATAATGCTGATAATAATATGTTTCCATTTGCAATTGCGATAGTGGGAAAAGAAACATATGAGGGGTGGACAACCCTTTAACCTTTGTTCTGGACTTATCTCTGAACTAATAGGAAGTTGTCTTGTATTTACTGTAGGACCAATGGAACCAAGACCGGAGAAAGAATCAAAATGGGAAAAATATGAAATTAGAAACAAAGAAGGTCACACCACAGTAAGATACAGGGCCGCTATGATAAGACACATGTAGCAACTAGAAAAAAAATTAGGACCAAGAGCACTCGCACCGTGGCAAACTTACTGGTGCCGCAGCGAGAGTCACAAAATTTCTATAAATCAGAAACCATTTCAGTCAACCGATGAGAAGAAAACAAGGGAGAAATGGAGGAGCTCCATTAGGGCTACGATTTTCTGGTTGGGGGAGATGATTTTCGGACTCAAGAAGCTTCAAGCTTGGTTTGTAAATGATCCCTAACCTCCCATCTTCTCTTTTCCCTTTGGTTTTGGTTTTGAAATCGGTAGGAGTATGTTAGATTTTGAGTTTGGGGATGAATCCATCAATTAAAATGCTTGATTTGGTGTTGTAGGAGTATTATGTAGTGTTAGGAAGCTTTGAGTATGAGTTTTAGTTGAATTGTAATGAGTTTAAGTGGAACCTTAGGTTGGAAATTGTAAAGGGAGTATGAAATCCAAGATGTTTGAGGATGATAAGGATGCGGATGGTTGTTTAGAATTTATTAGTATATGTTTATGCCACTGGAACATTAGGTTAAGTTTAGTTGGTTGAGTTATGAGTTATAAATTGATATTGTGTTGTGTTAATTAAGAATATTGTGGTATTGTAGTGTATAATTGGTCGATTGGAAAGGTGTGGCTCATGATTTGGTTGGCAATTTGAGGAGCTTATGGGTTCTGTGTGTGGTATTTATAACCTGAGGTAACAGGATGTTTGTATTATGTGTATTGTATGTTAGTATATATATATATATGTATATATGCATGTTTCCATTCATACCACGATATTGATATGTGTGTGTGTAAGGTTTTTCTATATATCATGGTATACACACAGTTAGACATTATAGTAGATGATGATGATTACATATATGATGATGATGATGTAACATTGCAAAAATTCATAGCATGACATTGTGAAGCATGATAATGATAATGATTATATGATGATGTGGCATGAACATCACAACTGCATAAACATTGCCAGGAAAGGTAGATTGGGTGGTGATGATATACGATATGATGAGATATGATATAGATGAAATAAGGAAGGGATCTTTATCACTAAATCCTTTTCCATGGCTTGGAGAGTCAGGCAGCAGTGGACTATACCTTCCCTAAATCACCACTAATTCAAAGTGGTCCAAGGGAAGGAGAGCCATGATCCGAGTATTAGTGTGACCTTTGACTGGGTGCATTAGTGTGAGGTGAGCTTGGTGATATCCCAGAATTAGTCTTCACTGTCTTTTGGAAGGGAATCACTTGTATGAAATGCCCTATTATGACGCCAGCTCATGGTTCTCACTGTGTGCAAATGAGACATGCATTCCATTACATGTTGCATTCATGTGCACTATTGTATGAGATATATATATATGTTACTTGTGATTGTCCTCGGTTACTGAGACATTGTCTTACACCCTCTCCCATGACAAACATTTCAAGTGCAAACTCTGATACTAGTTCGGAGAATACCAAGGAGTCGTAGGCCTCTCGACATTCAGGAGTTTCTAATATAATTGGTTGTTTGTAACTTAATTTATGTGACAATGTGCCAAGTAGATTATTATGGTTGGTTGCCTGTATATGTATCCTAGGAGTATAGAGATGTATGTGACTATGTATATGTATGTAAAGTGATGATGTTACATAGGTAAAGTTGAGGGATGATGAATGGTGTAGATGTGTTTATATGCCAAGTTGGCGGTTGATGTGCTTGGTACAGTTTACATGTGTGTGTTAATGATGTGGACCCTAGTATGGGTCATTATCATTGGAACATATGTCGATGAGCCAGATTGGCCGTATGAGTGAGCCCAAGGGTGGTTTTAGGCTGTGTATATGAGTTTGGGACATATAGCCCATTATGTGAATTTGGGGTTCAAGGGGGTCAAATCTCAGCAAAGTGGTTTCTTTGAGATGGAGTCTTCTTGGATAAGTTAGTTGAGCCAAAAAGGACCTATGTGAAAGGTCCTTGAGTGCCAAATTGCCTTTAGTGGCAAATAGATGTGTTAAGTTGTAAGTTTTGGCCAAAATGGTATTGAGCATCCAGAATCTCCATATAGAGTTAGATTGAAGTGAAATTGGTGTCTATGGTTAGATTATGATGAGAGTGACCTGTAAGTCGATCAAAGCTTGGAGTAAAAAGTGGTGCTCGGTGAAAGTTCGCTCAAAAAATCAGCATTTTGTTGATATGGAATCTGATACAAGTAGCGCCAAATGCTTGGCTGCAGCTCCAGTACTCCCTATCAAAATTATTGCAATCCAAGAGCATTCAGGCTGTGGTGGTACTGTAGAGGCCGCAACACCGTAAATTGATTTGCCTGTTTTGGTTTTGTTTAGCCAGTATTTTGGAGTACAAGTAAATGTTGAAGGTTTGTTTTTGGAAGGGTGTTACACCGGTGTTGTAATTGCTATCTTTTGGGGTAACAGACATGCATTTTGTTATCGCCATGTCAAAGAAAGTTTTAGCACCCATTTTACAATATTCAGTAGTGGAATGAAAAGGAAGAGTAAGGAGGCGGCATTGAACTTACTTGATGCAGTTGCCTATGCTCGAATAAAAACGGATTTTGACATAGTCATGGGAAATTTGAGAACATTCTGTCTACAATTGGCTAGATGAGTTGAAGATAAAGGTGATATGGATAGATGGGTTTTATCACAGTTTCCATATTATTGGTAAGATAATATAACAACTAACCTAGTTGAATCATTCAATTCATGGTTGCTTGATGAGAGGAGTCACAATGTTTTTCTATTGATCAATGAACATAAAAAGGAGTTAAGTCAAAAGTTCTTTGCTACCAAGGAAGGCATGAGTAAATGGGGAAATGGAGTTAGTCCCAATGTTGAGGCAAAGCTTAAGGAGGGTGTTTTAAGAGCTGAATTTATGCTAGCTCTGCCGTATGATGTATATTTGATATCAGTTCGAACAAGTTTTGTTGATGTAATTGTTGATTTAGCTTCATGAGAATGCACTTGCCAAGCTTGGCAAATGAGTGGGATTCTTTGTCCTCATGTTTGTGCAACCATTAAAAAGGTGCATGGTAATGTGCACAACTTTGTAAAGGACTACTATCTCCTTAGCTTATAGTAGCCACTTTAATGCTTATAAAAAGTTAAAATTCGATTCTTCCATATTAAAATTCAAACAATAAGTTGCAAAATTAAAATATGGAAGTTGCAAAATATGAGTAAAAAGTTGAAAATCCCTAGAGGCACTTTGATACTTATATTGTTGAAATCTGATTCTTTCATGTTAAAATTTGAAAAATAAGTTGCAAAATTAGAATATGGAAGTTGCATATCCCTGGAGTCACTTTGATGCTTATAAAACTGAAATCCGATTTTTCCATGTTAAAATTTGAAAAATCAGTTGCAAAATTAGAATGCGAAAGTTGTAAAATATGAGCAAAAAGTTGCAGATCCCTAGAGGCGCTTTGATGCTTATCAAGTTGAAGTCTGATTAAACCATATTAAAATTTGAAACATAAGTTGCAAAATTAGATTAAAAGAACTGAAAAATATGAGTAAGAAGTTGCAAATCCAATGACTAATATTGATGCTTAAAAAGTTAAAATATGTGAGTTGCAATATGTCAATAAAAACTTGCAAATCTTACAACAAAAATGGGGGCATAATGTCATATTGATATCAATGATGTTATGTACAACAAAAATTACTATATTTACAATGTTAAATTCATACATTGTCAATAACATTTATATTTCTCCTACTTTTTCTCTGTCCTTTTTCTTTTGTTTCCAGTTGTCATACAAGCCATGACTTTATCTTTCTCCATATTTAGGGAATGATTTAGTAGCCACCAAAGCAAGTCAATTCGAAACTACAACAATTGTGGCAAAAAATACAACACAAATATGAGTCAGAACTTATTGATTTCAATTACCAAGAGTTCAACAAATGGCTTCTATTACCATAACTTTACTTATATTTGTATAATATTTCATTGTTAACCCATTGTCCTTTATCGTATTGTCCCATTCTTGGAGGTACTTGATGACATAAATGCCACAGTCATAACTACACACAACAACAGCGACAAAAATCAGCATATACGTGGGCATGGATAAAAAAATGTGACAAACATAGAACATATGTATCAAGTTGTGTTGGCAAAGGTTCGAATTTGATATCAATGCCGGACTCATGTGGATAAGCATCTAGTTTGATAGTTTACAATACTTTTTTGAAGCAGTTCCTCTGCAAAGTTAAAAGATGCAATTTTCATCAATTAGACAACACATAGAATGAAACAATAAACTGATGCAACCAATTAACTGTATTTCTGAAAAACACATTACATAGTCTGCCAGAGGACCTCTAGGGCAGTATTTACAACCAACAAAATTAACCCTAGTCCACGTGGTAACATTCAAGGGCTGAGTCAAATGCTGACTCAATAATAAAAGACAGCAAGGCAAGATAGAAAATAAACAAATACTACTAAAATGACACAACAACAAGACTAGAGAGAAAATAATTAAAATGACATGTAACGTAAACAATGACAATTCATACCGTCAAACCAGTCAAGATCTTCTTCTCCTTGGTAACATTATTGGGCTCACCATCATTCTTCTTCGTTTTGTCAATTGGTCCTTCTAATGAATCCAGAACATATATCTTGTTGTCTTTCATGTTAATACAAAAAATGAACCAATGGAGGTTAAAAACTGCAGGTGCGAAAATGAAGTCGCAATTTGTAATGTTGTAGCCTAGTACAATAGGCATTATCATTTTTTTCACTTCATCACCTTCCACAATCCATTGTAATCTTTTGACAATAATGATTCTCTATAAACAACAACAGCAATACATCAATCACAGATAAAGTTATCAGACAATAATGCAAAAACAATTATATGGATTTGCACACACCATAAACTCAGGACTGAAGATGTGATGATGTGCACTCCCTTTAAGCTCTTGGTCACCCACTAAAGTTTGTGCAACAAGGGTTATGAGACCGGAATGGATCCACTTTCTAGGACCTAAGCACTGGTGATTTGCTCGAGTAAGGTTATAATTGTACATGTCAACAATCACTCTATTAATTTATAAGCACACTACATTAGTTATATAATTCATCATATCTCATAGTATATGTAAAGCAACAAGCATAGATGAACTTACACATCACCCCCATCCTCATCCTCATCCTCCCCAGTCTTTCTAATACACAAATTGTAATATTCATTCTTTAGGTTATCTCTCCCCTTCCCCTTCATTGATTCTCGAATAAACAGTGACCATTTTACTCTTTTTTCCCATTTAGATCTTCGCATAGGAGGTTCATTTGTTCTCCTCTTCATATTTCTACCAGTGAAAGCAAAGGAAAAATCTCCATCCCTATCTTCTTCTTCTTCTTCCTCTTGTCCATCAACTCCATCATCTCCATCATCCTCATGTCCATCCTCTTGGTGCAGGAAATCAAAGCCTTGTTCGTTTGGTTCCAGGATCGTCTCCAACAACTTGAAACTAAATTTTTCATCAATTGATTAGGGTCCAAGACAACATCATTTAGAGTGATGTGCAAAAAAAAGAGTAATGAGGATGGACATGGCATACTAGTGGTTGGACCACCAAGGGTCCCAAAAAGAAGTCCATGTTCACTATCTTTTTCCCGATCCACTTAGGACTTAACATTTGTATAATTCCAATATTACAGCAAAGGTTCACCCATATGTATTAGTGCGTCCCCCAATGGAAAGTGTTCAAAGAAAATATTTGCAAAATAAATTCTTTGTTAGATGCTACAAATTGAGTTGATAACATATAGAAGAGTTTGAAACAAACCATGAGGAAGAACAAGCAACCATTGATGCTTGCCTTTTCTTTCCTTTTCGAATGACCAACTTATATGATGACACTTGCTTAACAAGTTCACATAATACAAATGATGACCATTCTTATTCTTCTAGCCTTGTCTTTCTGCTCACCACTTTAATTAATCAATCACTAACAGTTGAACTTGATGATGTAGAAAGAAAATTTCCAAACATAAATAGTGTTTCAAATTTGTCTTCCTCCCCCATGATACTATCCTTTTGTTCAAATCAGTCAAGGCCACTCCTTGGAATTCTCTCTTCATTTACACCAAGGAATCACTATCATCATCCAAAATAATAGACTTTCCACCATAGAGTACATTGAGGATAGAATGTATATCCGCAGCATGAACAACAACTTGTCCTCCTCTAGTTACAAGTGTTGATGTTGGTGGGTCATATGAATTTATAAGTACCTCATATAGCTCCCTAGTAGCCTGTCAAAACTAAAATTTAAGATTGATCTAAAACCCATTGAAATTACTCTTTCCTTCAATATATCATTGCCCTTAATATAACCCACCACTTCCTTAAGTTGACTAGGTGAGCAATGTGTGTTAATTAGTATCTACACATCAAAAGAACAATATAATATAGTATAATATAGTACAATACAAAACTTTAATTTCCATAACCAATCGTCATATTTAATAAGATGAACACCATACCTTATAAGACTTTTTTGCTTCTTTTACTACATTTCTTTTTATTGTACCCTTCTTATACCAATCTCTCTGGTGGTCTATCATCCTATTCCAAGCTTGTATAAGTGGTTCATTTGCAGCTATAATATTCTTGTACTTTCCTCTATTTTTTTTCAAATAATTCACCTCTGAACTTATTAAGTCCAATCCTATACTTTTTAGGTTCCTCTTTCTTATCCTCCGTCATGCGTTTATAACACAAAATATTCACATCATAGAAGCAAATCTACACAAACAAATAAACAAATTAATGCTAACCAGAATTTAGTCATGATGGAAATCCGGATGCAGTTACAATTATCTGTTTAATTTTTTTTGTTGAAACTGTTCACAAACACATCAAATTTGTACATAAGTTATCTCTTTAAGATTTTCATATTTTCTATGATAATTAAATTAAAAGTTATCTTAAAAAGAATGCAATTTGAATGTTGAACCTATGAATATGATATTATGCATTCATTTGATTTGACTCTAAAATGCATAAGGTCCTCATGTAACTGGAGGCAAAAGAGAGTGTGGTATGGATGTGTGGTTAGACCTTAAAAAAATGAAAGAAAGAAAGAAAAATATAAAAATCAATACATTGGGTATAGGCAAATGTGTTGGATGATTTTGGGGATTGGATTGTGAGTTTGAAGCAGTGGACCATAGTAATACATGAAGGGAAAGCTGCATTAGATAATTTTATGAAGACTTGAAAAGCTCAGTATCATTATCAATACAAAAAATTAAGTGAGAATCTCAGAGTAAATCTCAATCTCTTTTCTTGAGAGGCCAAGCTTTTTGTAATATTATACTATTATCATTAATGTCTTCTTAAAGAAAAAAACATGACTTTCTCTAATCAAGTGATGAAATTTAATGAACAGGCAAAAGTAATATTTTTGGGGCAGTTAAAATAACCCCATGTGGTGAACCTAATTAGGTATTGCTGTGAAGACAAGAATAGGCTACTGGTATACTAATACATGGAAAGAAGCAATCTAGAGGACAAGCTTTTTAAAGGGAGTTAAATTAAATTAAATTCACACTTCTCTCAATTTAAAAATTCATGAAGCAGAAACTAGTTTTTTCATTTTTGAATAGTTAAATGAAAAACAGAGTAATTCTCTTATTCCTATAAATGCAAGTTATTTAGCAGCCTTTCCATGGCTAACAAGAATCAAAATAGCAATTGGGGCTGCAAAAGGTCTTGCCTTTCTTCACGAAGAAGAGAAACCAGTCATATACAGACATGTTAAAACCTCAAATATACTATTAAATGCTATAAGTTCTATCAGAGTCTTACTCACCATCATACATTATTCAAGTCATCAATAGGTTCTACTTACAATCAATCTCAAACTGAGATATATATTCAAATTATCAAGATTACAATGCTAAACTCTCTGATTTTGGGCTAGTAGCAGATAGTCCAGACAAAGACTAGAGCCATATCACACCTCAAGTTATGGGTACCCATGACTATGCTGCTTTGAGTATATCATGATAGGTTTTTATTATACTTTTAAACTAAACCCTTTTTTCATTTGCTAAAAACAAATAAACAGAATTACCATAAATTCAAACTTTTATCTCATTCAAGACATTTAAAAACTATGAGCAATGTATATAGTTATGTGTTAGTTCTCTTAGAGCTACTTACAAGAAAGAGATCTGTGGACAGGAATAACCTTTGAGAGAGCAAGATTTGGTAGAGTGGCAACACCTCTTTTGAAAGATGCCCACAAGCTCGACAGAATATTGGATTCAAGACTCGAGGGTAAGTATTCCATTGAAAGGGCAAGAAATGCGGCAGCATGGTTCATCAATGCCTCAGTTATCGAGCTAAGACTCAACCATTAATGTGCACCGTGGTCAAGTCCTTAGAACCCATAATGGACCTGGCCTTAGAAGCTTTATCTGGGCACTTTTTGGGGGTTGGAGGAGATTTTCACCACCAAGGCCAAATGGGTTGAAACTTGAGTCACAATTGTTCGATTAGCAGCATCAATGACATCACATGCAAGGCCTTTGTTGATGTATGGCAAGAAAGCTTCTCCAGTCATCCTCGCGGGCTGAACAACTTCTGAGATAGGGTAGAGAGTTTGAGTTGGAACAGAGAATTTGTGTTAGGACACAACAGGCAAGGCCTTTGTTGATGCAAGGTGAGAAAGCTTCTCCGGTCGTCCCCGTGGGCTGAACGACATCTGAGTTAGGACACACAGTTTCTCAGTTAGGGTAGAGAGTTTGAGTCGGGACAAAGTATTGTGTGAGTTGTTATTCGCGGTTTAGGTAAAATAGGGTGGGAGTATTTTAGTAATGTTAAATTTCATTTAATTGGCTTTAAGGATCTAAGGTTTCTTTTTCTAATTTCACAATCTCTTGATCCTGAAATTTAATAAATTGAGGATCTTGGTCCTGAACAGTAATTCTCCCTAATTTATATCCTTTTTCAGATATTTATATGCATTTTCAGTAAAAAAAATTGCTTGCCATTGTAATTAAAAAAAAGGAAAGGAATATTATTTCCGTTATCTTGCTTTTAAAAAAAGTAGTACTCCTTCCGATTCAAAATATAAATTGTCGTTCAAAAGTTTTTTTTCAAAATGTAAGTCATATTTAGTAATTTTTAGGATATTAAATATTTTTTCTATTTTTTTATCTATAATTAAATATAAGAGAGATAATAAATTTTAAATGTAATGTATTAAATAAAATATTATTAAAAATAATATACTTTCTTAATAAATTTAATAAATAATTTTTTTTAATTTCTATGTAATTAATCACATTCAACTTATATTTTGAATATAAGGAGTATGTCCGTCTGTAGAGGTTTCCTTGCCTGTCTCTCGGTGGGGAAACAATTATGGTTTGACGGTAATGAATGACTAGGATATCACAATTGGGGACCCGCACGCGGTCCGCGGCTTAAGCGCCACGCGCTAAATCGTGATCCTCATATTCAAAGTCAAACTTGTGTGGTTCCCACGCAAATAAAAAGTCAATAAATTATAACTTGTTCACTTAATCTCAAAGCAAACTCAGCCGAAACTGCCATGAGCATTACCCCGAAACATCGGAGTTCCTACTTCCTACCTTACCTTACCTTAGCATCTGCACCGTGGGTGCAACCAAAATCTCTAAAGTTATTTTTTTAGTTAAATCTTATTCCTTCATATAATTCAAAAGTTATAAGGTTTATTAAAAAAAAGAATAAGACTATAAAGAAGTGGAACAAGCTATGGGTAGAATGTGGCAGAGGATAATAATAATGAAATAAGTAATGTGATAAATTTAGATCGTATAGAGGGTTGAGATTTGATTGGAGAGATAACTTAAAAAATTTTAACTGAAGAGAATTCAAATCCCCACCTTATGATGGTGCCCAAAATGACAAAGCAAAAGTAAAAAAAAGATAAAGTCGACCTCCGCGTCTATGCATGTTGAAATATTTCCCATTCTATAATCGAAAAGAAGAAAAAAAAACATATTTGCCGTTTAACTTTACACCGATTTTGCTTCCCCTGCAGGTATCCTCCATCTATATATTTAAGAATGTCATCTTTGCAATGTGTCATAACCATCAACTTTGCTCATTCTTTTTCATTTACAGACACTCATACTTTTGTATCATATATTGATGCACTGTATACATTACAATACTTAACGCTGCTGCATACTCAAACACGAGACCATTGGTTAACGTGTGTAACATAGTTTTCTATCAGCTGAGTTACACACTTATTGGTAAGCATATGTTGTATATATTTCATTGTATTCATCAATTGCAGTAACTCTATACTCTTGCTTCCATATTTCTTAGGCTTTATATCCCGTGGCGAAACAAGATTTTTGTTGTGTGGAGGCAATATTAATTTATATGTGTGAGTATCATTAAAAATATAACATATTAATTTATATATTATAATTGTTCTATATGAGTTTTCATATTTTGTAAACATTGAATGACAACTTTAATTTTCAATACTATAAGAAATTTTTCTTTATACAAGTAATAATAAAATAATTATTTAACCATTCATATTCCATGTAAAAGATCGATTTCACATATGATTCTAGACAAAATTCTTAAAACAAAGATCATCATCAATAAGCTTTTCCAAATCAAATTCCATAAATCATTTTTGCATAGATAGAACCCATGTATATCTATCACGTGCTAGCTTGAGCAGGTAGTTCTGATATAGATTTAATTTTTTTATAAGTTTTTTCATAGCTAGAACCTAGAACTAAAATCAATATAATCACATTCAATTTCATAACTACTCAATATACTTGAATATTGGGGGCATTTAGTATACATTATACATAATATACTTGAACATTGGGGCAATTAATGCGTATATTATATATATAATACATAACATAAATTAAAAAAATAGTATACATTATACATTTTTGCATAAATATATATTATTAACCGGTACCTTTCAGTTCTTATAATATTAACCTTTCCATTCTTTAGGTCACTGCATATTGCAAGTTTCTTGCGTTCAAAGCAAAGATGTCTACGCCCTTCGTCGCCAATATGGAAAGAATACAAGCACTTCTGACGGCCCCAAACAATCTTAGCAAAAAAAACCGAAAATGGCGTTCTGCATTTGTTAGCATCTATTGTGCTAGAGCACTCTTTTCTCACTTCAAATCCACTCTCCTTCCAAACGCCACCAACAAGAAGAAGAAGCCTAAACTGTCATTTCCTTCCTCCTACACCATTATCGACATAAATCCAAATCATTCCTTCACTGTTAGCCAAACCACCCTCACCAATCTCGTGACGGAGAAAGACGTAGAGACCCTTCAGAATTTAGGAGGGGTCCAAGGTGTGGTTTCTGCTCTAAAAACCGACATTGATTATGGAGTCAAAGGCGGTGATGACGATCCCAGTGACGTCATGAGACGTCACGACGCATTTGGTTCCAACACATACCCAAAACCACCTTCGAGAGGTTTCTTCCATTTTGTGATCGAAGGCTTCAAGGACCCCACCATTCTCATTCTCTTGGTTTGTGCTGCTCTGTCTCTTGGCTTCGGCATCAAAGAGGATGGAATCAAAGAAGGATGGTACGACGGCGGAAGCATCTTCGTTGCCGTTTTTCTCGTCATTGCCGTGTCTTCCATCAGTAATTTCAGACAGAACAGGCAATTCGACAGGCTGTCCCAAGTCAGCAACGATATCCAAATCGATGTCCTAAGAAGCGGTCGGCGACAACAAGTTTCGATATTCGACATCGTGGTGGGTGATGTCGTCTGGTTGAAGATTGGAGACCAGGTTCCTGCCGATGGCTTATTCTTGGAAGGCCATTCTCTGCAAGTTGATGAATCAAGCATGACAGGGGAGAGCGACCACGTTGAAATTAATGGCGACAAAAACTCATTTTTGTTATCTGGCACCAAAGTGGCTGATGGGTTTGCCAAAATGCTCGTTACTTCCGTTGGTACAAACACGACATGGGGTCAAATGATGGGATCAATAACCAGGGAAAACAATGAAGAGACACCTTTGCAAGCACGCCTCAATAAGCTTACTTCAGCCATAGGCAAGGTTGGTTTGGCTGTGGCTTTTCTTGTTCTTGTTGTTCTTTTAGTTCGATACTTCACGGGAAACACAAAAGATGAGAATGGGAATAAAGAGTTCAATGGGAGCAGCACCAAGTTTGATGACGTAATGAATGGAGTTGTGGGAATTGTTGCTGCAGCTGTTACTATCGTGGTGGTTGCCATTCCAGAAGGTCTTCCTTTGGCTGTGACTTTGACTCTGGCTTATTCCATGAAGAAGATGATGGCTGATATGGCTATGGTGAGGAAGCTCTCTGCTTGCGAGACGATGGGCTCTGCTACAACTATTTGCACAGATAAGACAGGGACTCTCACGCTTAATCGGATGAAAGTGACCAAGTTTTGGCTTGGACAACAACCCATAGAAGAGAAAGCTCATAAATCATCCGTTCATTCAGATGTTCTTCAATTGATCCAGGAAGGGGTAGCCCTTAACACAACAGGTAGTGTTTACAAGCTTAAATCATCAGATTCTGAATATGAGTTTTCAGGTAGTCCAACAGAAAAAGCTATTCTTTCCTGGGCTGTTCTTGATTTGGGGATGAACATGGAGGAATTGACACAAAATTGCACCATCCTCGATGTGGAAGCCTTCAATTCAAACAAGAAAAGAAGTGGGGTTTTGATTAGAAGGAAGGCTGACAACAAACTTCATGTACATTGGAAAGGAGCAGCTGAGATGGTACTAAAAATGTGTTCAAGCTACTATGATGCTTCTGGCAACATAAAAGATCTTGACGATAGCAATATTTTGGTGTTTGAGCAAATCATTGAAGGAATGGCAGCCAGCAGCCTCAGGTGTATTGCCTTTGCACACACAAAAGTGGGCGAAGAAGATGAAGAAGGAACCAAAACGGTAAAAGAAGAAGGCCTCACCCTGTTAGGACTTGTCGGTATTAAGGACCCATGCCGTCCTGGTGTGAAGAAAGCTGTACAAGATTGCCAACAAGCAGGAGTAAATGTCAAAATGATCACAGGAGACAATGTTTTCACAGCCAAAGCCATAGCAACAGAATGCGGCATCCTCCACCCCTGTCAAGACACAACAGAAGCAGTGATCGAAGGTGAGGTATTTCGCAACTTGTCTCCCGAAGAAAGACTAGAGAGAGCGGAGAAAATTTGTGTGATGGCGCGATCCTCTCCCTTTGACAAGCTTCTTATGGTTCAATGCCTCAAACAGAAAGGTCATGTAGTTGCGGTCACGGGAGATGGCACAAATGATGCACCTGCATTAAAGGAAGCAGATATAGGCCTTTCCATGGGGATTCAAGGCACTGAAGTTGCAAAGGAAAGCTCAGATATAGTCATCTTAGATGATAATTTCGCCTCTGTTGCCACAGTTCTAAAATGGGGAAGATGTGTCTATAACAACATCCAAAAGTTCATTCAATTTCAACTGACAGTAAATGTTGCTGCACTTGCAATTAACTTTGTGGCTGCAGTATCAGCAGGAGAAGTGCCATTAACAGCTGTTCAACTGTTGTGGGTGAACTTGATAATGGACACTTTGGGTGCTCTTGCTCTAGCAACGGAGAAGCCTACAATGGAGCTAATGGACAAACCCCCAGTGGGGAGAACTAAGCCTCTCATCACCAACATCATGTGGAGAAATCTATTAGCCCAAGCGTTGTACCAAATCACAATTCTATTGACACTGCAGTTCAAGGGCGAGGCTATATTTGGGGTGAGTTCTGAGGTAAATGACACTTTGATTTTCAACACCTTTGTGCTTTGTCAAGTGTTTAATGAGTTTAATGCGAGGAAGCTGGAGAAGAAGAATGTGTTCAAGGGGATTCACACGAACAAGTTATTTCTAGGAATCATAGGGATAACCATTGTGCTTCAGGTGTTGATGGTGGAGTTTTTGAAGAAATTTGCAGATACTGAGAGGTTAAATTGGGGGCAATGGGGTACTTGCATTATAATTGCAGCTATTTCCTGGCCTATTGGTTGGGCCGTGAAGTTCATTCCTGTCCCGAGGAAGCCATTACTTAGTTTCTTGAACGCAAAGAAACAATGAGCGCTAGTTACTTTTATATGTAGTAAATTGATAAATTGATGACATTTGTTGTTGAATCTTTTGTATTTTTTGTTCTTTTGATTTATCTTCTATGTAAAGAAAAATAGAAAATCCTATTCATTTGGTTATTAATTCATATTTGCCTGATTGTAATTTTGTGAGCATTTGATGCCAAGAAGCAGATTGATGATGTCTAATATTTTTCTTCCTTTTTCGTTAAATGTTTTTATGCAATAAGAAATCCTACTCATGAATTCTTGTACTTTGATTCCCTTCATTTTCATGTTGCTGATTAATGTCAAGTGTGCTGAGTTTTGTTTGCGTTATGGCATGAAGCATTATTAGAACAAAGGTATATTAATCCAAAATAAAATGTTATTTTGAAAAAAAAAACCATCAATTACCAAATTTTAGGAATTTTTATGTTGGAATGAGCTGTGAAAACAGTGTGCTTTATCATATATTATTATGTCTTTTTTTAATTCTCTTTTACTAAGTCGGTTACCAATCAATTTGATATTCATGGTTGAAGCATTCATATACCACCGACATATTCCTTGTACAGCAAGAACACGCATATCCGTGTATAAGAATTAAATAAATATCTGGCTCAAAAACAGAATTAAATAAATATACTGAGCATATAAATATTATTATAAATAAAATATCTTTTAATTCTTTTAACATACTTTAAACTTTGTTGGCCAACTAATACACTTTAATTGTTATCATCATGTATTTATATTCTCTACCTAAATGTTAAGCTTAAGTAATTTCATTTCCTTCACCCCAAATCTCTATGAGACGTTAATATACCTACTAAAATATTGCCAGTCTCCACCTAAGATCCATTATTGCAGTTCCATTTTTGTCTAACTTTTGGAGCAAATGGTTTTCTAAATGTTGTATTAACTTCATTAGTGATTTTGCAGGACTATAGCTTGTCACATAAGTATCAGAGAAAAGAAATTCCACAATTGAACTAAACTACCTAACCAAAATAGAATAGGCTGAAAATCTAAGACCCAAACATTTCACTTTTTATTGAAAAACTAGAGAGTTAGTTCTTGTGAATCTAATTTATAGAAACTCCATCAAGCAAAATGGAAATATTATATATATATATATATTGGTGAGTAAATGGAAGAATTATATAAATCACAAAAGCTTCTTTTGGCCAAAAAAAACTCCCAAAAGCTTCATCTTTTTTCTTTTTTGCCATGAAAAGTTTCATCTTTTTTTTTTTTAATTTATAAAACAACTGCAAATACATAAAGACAAACACAAAAAACAGAAAAGAAATTATCCTAATCCTAAACCTATGTCCTTACTAATGAGATTCCACCAGTTTCTACAACTAAAAAAGGTAAATTTTTTTTGTAAAGTTTTAATATACATATATATATTTAAAGCACTTTCCCAGGGAATCAATATCCTTACAAAGCATTGAGAATCTAAGATCCTTTGAAACTCCCCCCATCATTTGGAGCAACTTGCGGTTAAGCAGAAAATTACTCAAATCTGAACTTTGAACATTTCCAAAATTTCTGGAATCAATGATCCATCTCAAGCACAATCTTAGGTCCATCAAACCGGTAATTCCTTCTTCTTCTTACTCTTGAAGGAGATCGACCTCTTGCAATTCACAAACTCGACATCGAAGAAAAACAATATTTTGAAGAAAATTTTCTTCTTGGATGCTGGTTTCAGCTTGTTAGCTTGCATGGCAATAGTCCATCCTTGGAAATTGTCATTTGAATGCCCAGGCAATGCTTGTACGCTTTCACCCTTTAGGTTACGGAGTACATTACTTTGCCAGTAATATTAGCAATGGACTCAATCCAGCTAAAATGAAGAGTATATCTGATCTTAGAAACTGCTGCTTCAGAATCTATTATTTTATTTTGATGTTTCTTCATATTCCTTGCCTCCCATCCAATATTTGCTGTTACTATTACCAGTTTCCTCTTTTCCTGATCTTTATCTCCCTTCGCTTTATCACTGTGATTCTGATCATGAGGCTAGATGCAAACCATAGTGCTCTTGCATAAGGGTAGTGCATGAAAATATGATTCTCCTTCTCTCCTTGACACATAATACCTGTGCAATTGGCTTGTAAATGATATTCTTGTAAAACAGCACTGCTACGAATTGCCTTATGAATGATCTTTCCAAGTGAATAATAAAATTTTAATTTGCTCACCCTCCTGTGTTTGTAACATCATGAGTCCTTCTCTGGTAGTATATATATTTCCCATCAAAGTATCACCTATTAAACATATCCAGCTTATAAATAAATTAGAAGAATTTTTCCCCACGCATTGTGCGAGATAGCAAACAGTTGAATGCTTTCATATTAGAATTATATGTTTATTGATGAATCTCTATATTTAGGAATATTTGAAATTGATTGTAGGAAATGTATGTAGAAAACAATTAATCAATCAATCAAATATTTCATTTACTTTTAAAAATTAGTTTTCCATTAAAAATAAAACATTCATTATTAGCAAAAAAAAAAATTACAAATTGGGAGGGAGGGAAAACAATGTGGGTGCAAAATAATAATGGAAGGAAGAATAAGGTTCGATCCCATTCACATACAAAAAATATCTAATTAGGGTAAGAACACATTGGCCCTACGTACCTTTCACCATCCCTTGCTAATGTTCCGTACTTTATATTTTACAAAAGTAAGTGGATTGATGATTATTAAAAATAACATATCTATATATATATATCTATAATTAATTTCAAAGTTAAATAATATTAAAAAGTAAAATTCAAAAGTTAAAGGGAAACTCAAACTCTTGGTCCCTACAATTTCAGCAAGTTTCAAAATAGGTCTTAATGCAACTCTTTTTTTTTTTTTTCTCTTAAATCAGTCCTTGCAATTTGCAACGTTTGATCCGTTGATCCTTCCTTTGTCCAAAAAAAATGCTTCAGGGATGAACGGCGTCAGCTAATTTGAGATGGCAAGCTGTGGTAAATGAGATTGCAATTGCGTCAAAATCTGATAATATATATATATATACACACACACACCTTTCTACGATAAGTCAATATATTCTTACACATGTTCGACAACAACAACAGCTTTTATTTTCCTTTTTCGACAAAGCGTGAAGAGTCTACTTTAGCTACTTTCACTCTTCATATAACTTTGGCCTTAGTTATATGCCCTCTGCTTCTACACACACACACACACACACACGCAAAAAAAAACTATATATTCAGGTGATTGTGGGTTCTATTCTATGCATGCTTGCGAAGTTGTAGTATTGCATTTGGCGGTGGAGATGATCTCTATCAGTCCATTGGTATGCCACCATAAGTGGTAGGAATCACCTATTAAAAAGGTCAGTTATGTACTGTAAGCGTTTATTACTTCTTTTTTGGGAGAATGTAAGAGTTTATTACTAAATATTAAGTTCAAAATTGTAATTCAAAATTGTCGGCCGAATTTTTAAAAATTTTGTTTGCCAAGAATTTTTTAAATATTAATTTCTTTATGATGATTCAAAATCATCAACTGTAATTTGTTCAATACTACAACTAAGTTAATAAAGTGATTAGCATAAAGTCAATCTAAATGGGAAAAAATTATATACACTTTCTTATATATCATCATCGTCATCTAATTCCTGAAGCAACTATATCATCATTCAATAATAATGTAACATTTGTATAATTTTTCAACTAAGCTATATATGCATCTATCATATTTTTATTACTCTCTCTATTCCTTATTATAAGTTATATTTACCTATTTTACACCTATCTAGAAATTATTTGAAAGTCTTGATATTTTTAAAAATTACCCCAACTTTTCAAAATTACCCTTATTAAATTATAACTAATCTAAATTGTATCTCTTTTAATCTTTCTCTACTATAACTCTTTTAAGTATTTTCAGTAAGATTGAAAATAGAAAACAAATATTTAACGATATATAAATTTCACAAAATAACTTATATTTTAAAATTTTAATTCTTAAAAATATAAGAAATAGGGGAAGTAAATAGTAAAGTAGTTATAATATTTTAATTAATTAATAAATAATTTAATGAAGCCTAATTTCATCCTTGAGGCTTGATTAGATTATAAAAAGATTCTCATATATAAGATTCTATCATACATTATTATGGTGTGCCAAATAATTAATAGTTATATGCACATGCCTTAAACAAAATGCACAAGGGCAAGGGGCATGGATAGTCCAATTGAAATTGGTGGCTACAATGAGAGAAGCGTGGAAATTGAATATTAGTGGGAGCGAAGCTCGAACTGAAAAAAATGTCGGTGCAAAATAACAATGGAAGGAAGGTAGGAGTCGGGATCCTACCCGCATACCAAAAAATCAATATCTTATAAAAGGAAGGGTGAAGCCATACTATATATTACTCCCTCTATTTCAGTTTATAGTGCACTTTTAACTACCATACACAAATCAAGATAATAATTAATAACTAACAAAATTTTTCACTTTTTTTCAAATTACCCTCATTACATGCTTTGAGAATGAAATATTTTAATAATAAACATATATTTGGGTTTATTAATTAGGGGTAATATTGGAAAGAGAATAAAATTATACTATGTAATTCGTAAAGTGCACTATATTATGAAACATTAATTTCTTAAAAAAGTACACTATATAACGAAATGGAGGGAGTAGTTGATTTGTGGTGATGTATCTGTTGGGCTCCGTGCGGGTGAATTGTATTGCCGCTAAGTGTATTATGTTTCATTAATTTCCGACACGTGTCCGATCTTTCTTCCCGCCTTCAATTTCTGATTCTCTTCGTGTGGGACCCACTGCTCATGTTGTTATTTGATTCCTTCGTTTTTGGGTCCTTCATTGTACTCGGACTTCCTGAAAAGTTAATTAGCCCAACTTCCTCATAATCAATTACTTCAATATCGATTGGGCCAAGGAAAAATATCCTTTTAAATATACATAAATCAAAACTATATTTTTCAGTGATTTATTTTTTATTTTTTTACCAAATAATATTTTTTTCATTTTAGTAGTAATTAATTTACAGGAATTACAGAAATTTGATACAAATAATTAGTCACTGTGGTTGTCATTTTTATTTATCTAAAGATACAAAATTCATTTAATTTTAGGGTTTTTTCATTGATTTAACATGTGAATTAATATTGGGTGAAAACTAATTAACAAAATTATTAAAATTTTCAATTATGCATAAATAAAAAAAATTCCGGAATATTACTTAATTTAAGATATTTCGTTACTATTTACAGAAATGAATTTTTTAAATTTTTTAATGTACAACAATTTGCGGCTAAATTACACATGGATTACCTTTTATGTTTTAAGTTTTATTATAATTTTTTTATCAAAAATAAATTAATATTAAACAAATGCAATAGTACAAATAGAAAAAGGAATATGGCTTCGCTCTAAGGTCATTATATATACCTGAGTTTGTGAAGTTATATATATAATACTATACTATTTTTTAACAAAATTCTATACTTTAATTTTATGCTTATTATCCACTATAAAAAAGCAGGCCCAACCAAACCATGAGAAAAGGGTTTATTTGGTTGCACAGAATTTGCCCAATTTTTTTTTATTCAGCCTAATGTGATCCATTCTGAAATAGAAATTACACAAGATTTTCTAGAGACAATTAATAAAAATTTCCTTACAAAATCAAATCAAATAGAATATTTATAAGACAAAACAGAGCGTCCTGGAAGCTTACGCGGAATAACCAAATATTATTATTGTTATTATCCACTGTTGTTGAAATTTTTTTGGAAGAATATTGAGAAACTTTGACATATGGAAAAAGTCCAAAGAATTTTTTTATTAAAAGAAGTCACAAATTTTTATTCATCCTGAAATTATTTGTTATTATATAAAAACTTGTATATTGACACATAGTACTCAAAGTCCATGTTTTTACGAATGTCTGATGTGAATACTGCAGTTTTATAGTTTACCCACTCAATCCAATATGAAACTAGCTATATAATACCGATATAAGTACGCGTATCGAATATGATATAATAAAATATGGTAATTTTTAAAATTTTAGAACGTGAGATATTTATATATATAATATTATTTATATAATTATTTATATTTATAATTAATAAATTTACATATTAAAAGAAAAATGAGTATTAAATATTATAGAGATCATAATATAAATGTTAAAATAAATCATAAAATATTTATAATAATTCCAAATGGTCTGATTTTATTATTAAAATTTGAAGTGATATATATAGGTATAAAATGATATAGATAGATACGTATACATAAGTATGATATGCATATTATATTGTATCATTTATGGGTGCTTCTACTTTTTTGAAGCATTGATCTTCTTAAAAAACTGGTTAGTAATTATTAATCCGTTTCAATATATAAAATATCATAACATTTTTAATGTGTGTGTGTGTGTTAATGCATGCATACATGTGGGAATGGACTTACGCTTTACGAATTTTGGCAGTTTTTCCCATAAGGTGGGAATAGATCAAGTCAGGCTAGATTTTGCCTAAATAGGCCAAGCCTACAATATAAGCATTAGGCTTAAACCTAGCATATTAGCCTATATTAGGCTTTTTTTTAGGCTCAGATTTGAACCTGCAAAAAGTCTGGCATAGCCTGAAGTCTACTTAAAGGCCTGCCAAATTGGTCGGCCTTCAGATAGGCTTAAAAGCCTATGCCTTGAAGGCTTTAAATAGGCTAATAAGCTATTTAAATTCTACATAACAATAAAAAATCAATAAAAAATATTTAAATAAAAAAATTAATAAGGACTTATCTGGTACATTATTATACATAATAATAATAAAAATTAATCTTATAACACTATTCATATTCAAATTGTAATTCAATTTTATATATTCAATCTTATTCAACATAAGTGTTTACAACAAGAGACACAATAAAGATTAATGGGTGATGTCTTAAGAGAATGGAGGTACTGTTAGAAGCTGAGCTTAGGTTAGGGTTTGTCAGTCTGACTATTTGAGAGAGATGAGAAGAAATTGAAAGTAAAGGTGGAGCAAGAAAGTGCAATAGAGATTTAAAATGACTGAAAAAAATAATATTACATTATAAAAAAATTTAATTTTTATTATATATTTTATAAATAATATAAAATAAAAAAAAATATAAACAGGCTTGACCTGACAAGCTTCAAGCCAGGCCTATGCCATGCCTGTTTAATTAAATAGGCCTAGTTATTAACTTGAGCCTGGCCTATTTAAATAAATAGGCCAAGTCAGGTTAGGGCTCATATAGGTCAAGCCGTAAGCCCTTGATAGGGATCCGAACTATTCCCACCCCTACCCACAATCACCTCCCTCCTCCTACATCAAAAAAAAAAAAAATCAAAACCAACTATTATATTTAAGGGGAAATTCCTTTTTATATAAAAACTTATATATTGACACATAGTATTCAAAGTCCATGTTGTGAATACTGCAATATTATAGTTTGCCAAATCAATCCAATATGAAATTGATTATGTAGCACTGACACGGGTACTTATATCGGATATGATACAGTATGACACAAAAAATACAATAATTTTAAAAATTTTAGAACATGAAATATTTATACATATACAATATTATTTATATAATTATTTATACGTATAATTAATAAATTTACAGATTAAAAAATGAGTATTAAATATTCTAGAAATTATAATATAAATATTAAAATAAATTATAAACTATTTATAATATTTTTAAATGATCTTATTTTATTATTAAAATTTAAAGTGATATATATATATATACATGTATGCACAAATATAATACACATATTGTATCATATCAGATTCCTCTATTTTTTTTTGAAGTGGCGGTACTTCTTAGTAAATTGGATAGTTAGTAATTACCAATCCCTTTCAAGTTATTAATACATAGAACATCATAACATTTTTAGCGTGTGTGTGTGTGTGATGCATGCATGTGGGGATGAACCACGTAATAGTAACAAAATTAAATTCCCATTTGAGCGACGCCCCCCGGGTCCCTCCAAAATTAAATTCCCATTTGGGCCCCTCATATAATTGCAAATTTACATCCCCACTACCCACTAAGTATTCTCATAAAGTCTTTTAATTGAAAGAATCCCATGTCCTTTACACACTTCTTTTTTGTATTTTAACAACCATATAATCTTTCCAACTATCGAGTTACTCATTTAAATTTAGGCAATGTTCGATTTTAGATAGAACATAGTTCTTTGTAATATAATTTTTCCCATTCACAAAAATTAAATGTACTCATAGCCTTATTTAAAAAATATCAAGTTTCTTATATTCTTTAATACATATCTTTTTTTCCCTTTTTTTTTTGTGAGCACTCTTTAATACATATCTTTATGTACACATAATTTATGTTTTTCATCATTAAAAAAGCAATAATTAATAAATTAATATATCATAATAAATTAAACAGAATATATTAATACTACAAATTGACTGTTCATTTTATTTCCTTAATTTATTTGGATAAGCTGTGTATATACATTTTTTTTTCTTTTGTCATTGATTATGAGTATCCCTTGCCACTTTCTGGTATCAAAAACCAATCTTACTCAGGAACAGTAAATGATAGACCCCTTCCAATTAAATTTACTCTATCTATATATAAATTTTGATATCCTCAGCGCCCTATAATTGAGGGATTTTTTTTTCTCTAATCATAAGGATATATTAAAGTTTTTTTATTTTTCAATTACACAATTACGACTTAAGCCTGTGTCATTAAAAACAAAAGGAAAAGGCTAAATATTTAGCCATTTACTGTATCTTCAAGTGAAACTGCTATTTGCCTGAATAATTGAGGAAGTGAAGGTGCAGAATTTTTTTGAGGGAAATCACATGAATTTTCTTTGATTTTTTGTTAAAATTACGGGAGTTTTTCAAAACAAAAATTATTTTATATTTTAGTTTATTTTTATTTTTAATTAAAATGTTTTCTATCAAATATATTATGAAAGATACTTTACTAAAAAATTAAAACTTAAATCGTAATATATATTACAAAATAGAAAAATATAATTTCAATAAAAATAAAAAATGTGCGATTTATTTATTTTCTGTTAAAATCAGGTCAAAAAATTTTTTTATTTCATTAAAACACTTAATAAGGTGGTAAGATGGAGTGAGATGGGAAATATGAAGAATAGAAGTATGTAATGCAACACCCATATGGATATGTGTATTAGATACAATATAGTACAATATAAAAGATATATACACAAATTTATAAAGATTTATGATATGGGAATGGGTGATTTTATATGTATATAATATTATTTATGTAAATATTTAAATGTATAATTAATAAATTAACTCATTAAAAGAAAAAATAATTATTAAATATTCTAAAAATTATAGTATAAATATTAAAATAAATCATAAAATATTTATAATAACATATAAATACAATATTTATTATTTCTTCTTGACCAAAAAATATCTTTTGAAAAAAATGTAGAAACATTATATTTTTACTAGCATTTATGAGACTATTTTTTCTATCTTACCTTGAAATTCCAAAATGTTCATATCTTACTATCAAAATTTGAAGATATATGAGTACAAAATGATAAAAATTAATATCTACGCATAATTAAGTATAATGTACTCATATCATATTATATCGTGTATTATATACGGATTTCTCTGTATTTTTTTAAAATATCAATACTTCATAATAGAACTTTTAACGTCAAAACTATTGGAAGCTAGATATGAGCAACATATATTATTAGATCAAGTTTGAAAAATGAATCAAATTAATTATTTTTAGTTTATGAATAGCATGAATTTCTATAAATTTTATATTTTATATTAATATTGATTAGGATAGAATATGGAGATAGAGTTTCTTTTCATTTTTTTCCTAGTCATATGGAGATATAATCATATGAAATTGAAAATAAGTGATAGATACATTTGTTGAATGTTCTTAAATTTTACGTATGAATAAGTTGTCATAGTTTTGAAATATTCTCTCTTCCCTATGTCGATCACCTATCACACTTTTTTTTTTTGGCCAATCACCTATCACATTTTTTGTATATTGTATACGCATATAAAATTTTAACAGGAAAATGAAACGAATAAAAACCGAAGATTATATAATTAACAGTCAAAATCTTCAAACTTAAAAATATCCTTAAATAATCATAATGATAAATTATCATACATATTTCTTTGCTGATAAAAAAATTTATCTACTTAATATTGTAAAAATATTTTTATTTAAGAGTGATAACAACTTCAAACACTATTGTAATATTGAAAAAATTTGATTGTAACATCAACAACATGAGTAATAATTTTATGAAATAGTAAATATAATTCATCTCATTATCTTAAAAATAATTTTAAGTTAATAATTCATTTATTTTTTCTACCCTAAAAAATAATTTTACGTTGCAAAATTTGTTAGTTTTTTAAACTTTGCGTCAACAGGTTTCATTATTCTAACTTAATGAAAATACTCTATTATTAATATAAACATTAATATAAAATTTATATCATTATTCACGCGTTCTTGTTGAAGCAAAATGAAAAAGCAAACTTAGCCTAAATAGATCAGCGAGTTCATCAGCGTTCTTGCAAAATCTTGATGAGTTCATACATACCTAAAATGTTTTTGTTGGAGCAAAATGAAAAAGCAAAATGATAAGGGTGGGGTAAAGTATCCATAAAGATTTAGGATTCAAATCCTTTTGATGTAACCAAATAAAAAAGCAAAACCTATTATTCATTCAACGTCACTTGACTTCTCCTTCAGGTAAATTCACCTTAATTTGATTAAACTTCATTTTCCAATCCACTCGTATCCACCACCATCCTACTATTTCTCAGTTCAGAAATTCCATACTCATACATACATATGCATGCATGCATACATATCCACCACCACCCTACATTCATGCATGTATGCATACATACATACATCCATTCATATCCACCGTACCACCCTACTATTCCTTAGTTCAAAAACTCGATACTCCTGCATGCATACAACTTCCACTCATATCCATCAACACCCTACTATTCCTCAGTTTAGAAACTCCATAATCCTGCATGCATGCATGCATGCATATGTACATATTATATCATTAATAATTAATCTTTCAGTTCTTACACGAGTCCCTGTTATCTCTCAATATTGTGTTCTTTAGTGGAAGAAACTCCGTACTACTGCATCCATATCCATACACATACATATATTATTAACCTTCCAGTTATTTAGCTCTCTTCAGACTGCCCTAAACAATTATGATCTTAGCAAACCCAACAGAAAGTGGCATTCTGCTATAAAACCAGATCATCACTTCAGTCAGTTTGCACTATATTCAACCCTAGAGGGAAACATTCCCAAATAGAAATTCCCCAAGGTTTTCTTGAGACAATTAACAAAAATTTCCTGACAAAATCCAATGTAATATTTATAAGACCAAAAAAGAGAGCATCGTGCACGAATAACCAAATATTATTATTGTTCATATGAATTATATCCACTCCTACCAAGTTGTTGAAAACTTTGGAAGAATAATAAAAAACCATAGACATTTGGAAAAGGTCGAAAGAATTTCGTTATTAAAAAACGCCTATATATTCATCCTGAAATTTAAATTTTATATATACATATCTGGTGTAAATTACTCGTTGACACATGGTATTCAAAGTCAACATTTTTAGGAATGTGTGTTGCGAATATTACATGCAGTTTTAGTTTACCAAATCCAATAGGAAATTGACTAGTAGTTACTACTACCCCTTTAAAAATAATTATTGTTTGAAGTTATGCATACAGAATAATTATTAAACAATTTATATTTTAAAAAAAATCTAATACTAAAATATTCTCAAATATTTTCGATTCTTAGCAAGTATTTAGTATAACATCCTACCTCCACTACAACACAAACAACTCCAAACAACATCTCACAGCCTCAAACCAGCGGAAATGAACCCCAAAAATGCCAAATTTTGGGCTGGGGCCGCGGCCGCTACAGGACCGCCACGGCTCCGGCCTGCTCTGTTTCTCCCTCGCTATTGCCATCACTGGCGCCGCGGCCTGGACACTTTAGCCACGGCGCCCCCTTGCTGATATCCCATATCAACACTTCAACGTTTTGGGGCGAACTTCTGACGCGCATAACTTTATGCTCCGACCTCCGATTGACTTGATTCCAACTCCCACAAGTCAATCTAGTCCCAATCTAACCATGGACACCACTTTCACCTCAATCCAACTCCGTATGGAGATTCTGGACCCCTGATACCGTTTTGACCACTTATTGACCAAAACTCATTACTAACCAACCCCAACATGACAAAATGGGCTATAGGCCCTAAAACACCACCATCAGGCCCAAACCACTCTGGGCTCACAAATGCTACTATACCAATTTCCAAAAGCATAACGCTCTCAAAACACCAACATAACACATTCCATAAAACATAATCAAACATACATTCATCCATAACCATCCTATCAATCTCATATATCCAATACACACTTTCTACCCTACTTGGCACATCATATATTAACCAAAAATACAAACACTACATAGACTTCCCACGTACACAGCTACTCTCTTTGCTTCTCCGGACTAGTGCCAGAACCTTCACCTGAAAGGGTTAGTCATGGGAGAGGGTGGGGTGAGACAATGTCTCAGTAACCGGGATCAATCACACATAAACATATATATATATATATACACAGATATGAATCATATAACATATGAATGCAATGTAAAATGCATGGTATGCATGTCGTCCTCTCCGGGACTTCCATCCTTATCATCCCTAACACACACATACATATAACCCATCCTTATTCTCCCTAACACACATATACATATAACCCATCCTTATTCTCCCTAACACACATATACAATCCACCCTTATCCTCCCTAACATACACATACATCACATACTCCAACCTTATTCTCCCTAACCATTTCATTTATCATCGTATATCGTACATCATCACCACTTGATCTGTCATATATCTCGATGTAACAATAACATGTGGTGATGCTAATATATCGTCATCATCCTCATGATCATCATAACGTCTATACATCATATCATATCACATCTACTATACACATACCACGATATATCAAAACAACACACATACAGATCACTATCATGGTATGGAAAAGACATGCATATCTATATATACATAACTATACATACTGTCGTATAGAACCACATAAACAAACACCCGGTTACCTCAGGTTGTCAATACTGCGCTCACGCAAGTTCCACACGCTTTCTTGAACTTCAATACGCTTGAGCCCCACACAGCTAACCAAATAACCTTCATAATACATAATTCTCCCATTAACATAATATACCCATAATCACAATATCACAATCTAACCACTTTACGCCTAACCCAAAGTTCCAACACCTCTTTCATGCATCAATAAACTCTTAGGGACCCTTTAAATACAACTCAAACACATACATATCGGATTCCCAAGAGTTCTAACCGAGAACAATCTAGGGTTAAGCTCAAATCACACTTAAACCCTTCCAAACTCGAATCCAAACATCAAGAACATCAAAACACACTTTATTAACCTCCTTTAAACCATTTCAATCGGTGGATCACGTCACAAATTGAAAACCCAACCTCAAAACCAAAAACCCCAAATTTCCACCGAATCAAAAAGGAGAGGGAGGTATAGAAGTAACTTACCAACTTAAATCCAAGCTCCCTCGGTCTGAAATCACCCCTGGACGCCGGAGATTCAAACCCTAGCACAGCTCTCTCGCGATCTCCCTCGGTTTCCTTTTGTTTCTTTTCTGTCCGAGCGTCCGAAATGATCCGATTTTAAACAAAAATCTCGACTCTCGCCGTGGCTCCATGCATCTCGCCGCGGCTCCTCCATAGAATTTTCGAAAAACGCTACTAGAAGTCTCTCGCCGCGGCGGCCCTGCTCCTCGCCGCGGCGCGGAGCCACTTTTCTGTTTCCTCTTGAACCATGTCCGTCCTACTTCCTCTGATCCTGAACACAAAACTAATAAAGATATCATGAGGGGCGTTACATTTAGTCTTCGCTTATCATCATCTTCATTAATAAAGTGTAATACGGATCATTATTTTGAAACAAAATCAAAACTTCAAGTGACCTTACTTTTGGTAAAAAAAAAATGCAATACTTTGAATATCTAGACAAAAACACTATTTTGAATTTTGGAATTAAATTTTATTGTAAAGTTATTTATTAATTTTAAAATGAAATAACGTAGAAATATTGTGTTATCCCAAAAAGGGTGTTTGGTATGTTCAAATTAAAATTGGATGTTATTTTAGGGTATAAAAAGTAAATAAATTATTTGATGTTCTTAGAATATCATGTTATTTATATTCTCGACGAGTTTTCTCATATTAACCGAAATTTATAGTTTGTAAAATGGGTCCGCATACTGAGCCAACAGGACCCTTCTTCACTGGTGGAGAGAGAAAGTGAAGATAGACTCACACACATCTTTCTTCTCTTTGATACAATTATCTGGTATTTAATTATTATAAGATAAAAAATAAACATCATCAAAAAACAAATAGAGATAACTCTTTTAACATAATTAGTTTTATCTACAATATTGAAATTCACAACATTACTTAAATATTAAATTCTTTCCACATTAGAACCAACTAACATTGAATTTTCTCTTTTATACTTTTGTCTCTTATTACTGGATTTATCCCATTTTGAATTATGAATAAATGAAGTGTGTTTTGATTTTGTGTGTGTGTACATGGTATCTTAGATTTAACATACTTTAAAAGGAGGATTTATTATAATCCAACTTAATCCGAATCAAGTTGAATAGGATTACAAAGGATGATAAGTTTTACCATAAAATATTTAATATGACTATATTTTTAGAGCTTAAACTCCATATTTCTAATTAAATTGGTACAAATTTTTTCTACCAATTGAATCAACATTGATTTTTCTCTTTTATACTTTGGTCTCTTATCATTAGGGATTTATCCCATTTTGAATTATGAATAAATGAAGTGTGTTTTGATGTACTCCTTTTTACTGAAAAAATAAAGTGTGAACAAGTGCGTTCATAGGTTGAATATTGATCAATTTGATATTCATCTAATGAGGAAATGGCATGGTTAGGTATATTCACTCGTTTTGATGAAAACAATCTTATGCATGTCTCCATGAGTTGTAGCACACATATTTATGTCCACGCAACTTATGTTGATTTTCTCATCAGAACGCAATAATTTCAATACAAACAAAAAATGTGTCATCTACCAAGTGGGTGTGGCATGGATGGCAGTGATATGAGCCCCTCAAATATTATTTCAAAGTTTGAATTCTAGATGTATGTATAGAAAACATCACTTGGGAGAGGACAACCTCTTAAATGATACTCAGATTCCTCAAGGAATTAGTCTCATGACTTTCGACAATAGGGATATCTTGGGTGCCAAAAAAAAAAAGAGTCATCTTTATTAAAACACTAAATAAGTGGGTAACGTAAAGGAAAGCAACATATATACATTTGTAGAATGCTAATTAAATTTTAGTATTTTACGTACATAGGAATGAGTTGTCATAGTGCTTTGCTAAGTTATATTATGTTCCTCTGTTCTATGTCGCTCACCAATTCCACGCGTTGCATATGCAATTAAAGATTTAATGTCGAAAATGAAAAATATATAATTAATCCAACGTTCATAAAATTAACGGTAAAAATTATTGACGACTATTCAATGTAGTAAAAAATGATTATTATTATTATTATTATTATTCTTAAAATCATAATTTATATTTCTCAGTTATAATTATATCTTCTTATACTAATTTTCTAACCTTTCATGATTATCCTAATTTAATAAAAGTTCTACATTTTGGGAAAAAAGGTACTATATTATTGCGAATGAATTCTTTTTTTTTTAAACTTTTTTTAATATACTACAACCTTAATTAATTGTCCTCAGAACTTTATATTCTTGACCTGAACTGTTACCCCCGTATCGAGCTAAGTTAATTAAGCTGAGATTTAACACTAATCTAAAAACCTTAGAATTTTCATATATTCAACCGTATTTTATAAATAATTTTTAAATACCTTAAGAGTAAAATACTCATTTTTTGGCCAATAAATTAGTTCAGAAATACATCATCTTTATTTTTTATTGATATTAAATATAAAATACATGAAATTTATTATTTAAGCTAATTCCATATGATTTTGATTTTTTATATAACTAGAAAACGACCCTTGTGATACATGGATTGATCCTTGGATAAGGAAAAATATATGTCACGAATCTCATTCAATCATAGCATAAAATTAACAAAGATTAAGTATTTATCATTATATATAATTCACTAAATCCAAATACTAAGCAATAAGGCGTCCTTCTTTTTTGCATGCAGTTGAAACCTGCTTCAAAATCTCTGATATCTATTGTTCAAAATTTCAAGATTTAAGCCCTAAATTCTAAAATGCCTAATCGAGAAATGAAGATTAAAGTGAAAGCATGACAATTATGGTAACACTTAGTGTATATATCCACCATGAAAGGAATATTGATGACTTGGTCTACACCCACCTGATCTTTCTGGAATTATTCTGCCATCCTATCCATTCAGTATATATCCACCATGAAAGGAATATTGATGACTTGGTCTACACCCACCTGATCTTTCTGGAATTATTCTGCCATCCTATCCATTCATTCCTAAAAGAATTATATTAATTTTTTAATATTTTTAGGAAGCATCCAAAGCCTTACCCTTCTTGATCATTTCAAGCGTGTCCTTAGAGTCAACATAATCGAAAAATTCACCTCTCCAATCATTTCTCATAAATCAATTGAGTAGAAATGAAAAATTCAGAGAAAGAAAGGATTACCAACAGGCAAGGTAAAGCCAAGCAAACACAGGAGGCCATATCGTGGAGGTTGTCCCAAAATATATATAGGTGAAAATAATTAGTATTGATTAATTAGAATTTAAAATTATTCAGTATTTAGAATTAGAATTTTCTGGTAAAAAAATAATTAGAATTCGAATTAGAATTAATGGATCCTTAAATATATGGAATGTGATTATTATCATTCAAAATGATTTAATTATTTTAATTTGGTATTTGTTGATTACTTAAATCACAATTAAATTGATGCCATTGATTTTGAATTCAAATCAATGGTAATTATACCCATAAAATATTTCATAAATGTAAGGAAAAATCATATAGAGTTGGCATGCTAACCCATACTATCAAGACACGTAATCTATACATGTGGCCTTTCATATAAGCAGGCATAAAGCAAATTTAATGAAAAAAGTTAATTCCTATCATCTTTGATTTTATAATTTTATATGTATAATAGATACACCGAACGAAAAAATAGATGGCACGGATTATGACATATAAAAACATTTTATATATTCTCACCTAATGTTCTTGAGTCTATTTAGCTTTATTATTTTAGTTAAAAATTATGATATTAAATTTATTTCATTTTTCAATTTTCATTTATTCTAAATCTTGCTGCGTTGAACTGATTTCAATATTATATTTTAATATATCAAACTTTTTTTTTAAAAATCCGAGTATCAAACTCTTCATGTACAGAATATTATTTCCTGAGACGGACGTCTTTTGAGTGCATGGGGATCGTCTCATCAAATAGAAGTCTTGTGGACTAGTGTCTACGTCTTCAGGTGCGTTTTAGTAGACAGTTAATTTGTATCTTTTTCTCATATATTTATATATATTTTCAGTCAACAAAAAAAATTCGCTTGCCATTGTAATAAAAAAAAAACAAAGGAATATTATTTCCGTTATCGTGGTCAAAAAAACATAGTATTTCCGTCTGTACAGGTTTCCTTACCTCTCTGGTGTGGGGGAATAATTATGGTTTGACAGTAATTAATGGCTTAGATATCACAACCTGGGGGCGCCCATTCCGTGTGTGACACAAAATCCACGCACGTAACGTGGCCACATTCACACTCGCCCTTTTTTTTAAAAAAAGAAAAAAAAGAAAGGAAGACACAAAAAGGGGCCACGCACGTACGGGGCACGCACAGAACTGGCTCTCCAACCGGGGACCTGCATGCGGTACGAGGCTTAGGCGCCACGCACTGAACCGTGATCCTTGAACAGTCAAACTTGCGTGTGGGCCCCACGCAACTAAAGAGAAAGCAAGTTATAACACGTTCACTTAATCTCCAAGTAAATTCAGCCGGAACAGGCATGAGCACTACCGCGAAACTACGGCGTTTCTGTGTTTAACTTCATGTCGACTTTGCTTCCCGTGCAGGTATCCTTCGTATATTGATGCATTATATATATTACAATACTTAACGTTGTTGCATCCTCAGACACGAGACCATTGGTTAACGCGTGTAATATAGTCCTCTATTAGCTGAGGTTTTTTCTTTTGCCATCTCTATCAGCTGAGTTACCTTCTTATTGGTAAGCATATGTTATATATATATTCTCTCTGGTTTTTTTTTAAGAGATTTTTTAGAAGTTTTTTTTATAATTTTTATAAGAAATTTTGTAATATTTAATAAAATTTTTTCTATTTTATCCTAATCATTTATTTTTTCTCATAAATTGTTATTAAATTTTTAAATAAAAGAGGCACTCTTAATTAATCAAATAATATTTAATACAGATTATATTATTATATTAAATGGGAGTAAAAATGAAATATTTAATTTTTTTTTTATGATTTTAGAAAAATAATTAATTTTCTTAATTTATGTAAAGTATTTAAAAGTTCCTTATAAAAAGAATAAGAGGTAATATATATATATATATATATTTCATTGTATTCATCAATTACAGTAACTCTATACTCTTGCATCAATATTTCTTTGGCTTTATATCCTGTGGCGAACCAAGATTTTTTTTTTTGCAGAGGCAATATTAATTTATATGTGTGAGTAGCATTAAAAATATAAAATATTAATTTCTATATTATAATTGCTCTATATGAGTTTTCAGATTTTCTAAACATTGAATGATTACTTTAATTTTCAATACTATTTCTCTATACAAGTAATAATAATAATTATTTAACCATTCATATTCCATGTGATTTCACATATGATTCTTGACAAAATTCTAAAAACAAGAGCATCAAGAAGCTTTCCCAAATCAAATTCCATATTTCATTTTTGCATAGATAGAGCCCATGTATATTTATCATGTGCTAGCTTGAGAAGGTAGTTCTGATATAGGTTTAATTTTTTTAAAAGTTTTTTCATAGCTAGAACCTAGAATTAAAATCAATATAATCACATTCAATTTCATAACTACTCAATATACTTGAATATTGGGGGCAATTAGTATACATTATACATAATATACTTGTAACATTGGGGCAATTAATGTGTATATATATATATAACACATAACATAAATATATATAATATTAAGTTTAAAAAAATAGTATACATTATACATTTTTGCATATAAAATATATATTGTTAACCTGTACCTTTCAGTTCTTATAATAAGTCCCTCTTAATTATCTCTCATTGTATTCTTCGATACAGAAAGTCCATACTACTGCACTCAAATTTCATAGTCTTGTTACATATATATAATATTCACCTTTCAATTCTTTAGGTATTGCAAGTTTCTTGCGTTCAAAGCAGAGATGTCTGTGCCCTTCATCACCAATATGGAAAGAATACAAGCACTTCTGACTGCCCCAAAAAACCTTAACAAACCAAACAGAAAATGGCGTTCTGCATTTGTTAGCATCTATTGTTCTAGAGCTCTCTTTTCTCACTTCAAATCCACTCTCCTTCCAAACGCCACCAACAAGAAGAACAAGCCTAAACTGTCATTTCCTTCCTCCTACACCATTATCGACATAAACCCAAATCATTCCTTCACTGTTAGCCAAACCACCCTCACCAATCTCGTGAAGGAGAAAGACCTAGACACCCTTAAGAATTTAGGAGGGGTCCAAGGCATGGTTTCTGCTCTAAAAACCGACATTGATTATGGAGTCAAAGGCGGTGATGACGATCCCAGTGACGTCGTGCGACGCCGCGACGCGTTTGGGTCCAACACATACCCAAAACCACCGTCCAGAGGTTTCTTTCATTTTGTGGTCGAAGCGTTCAAGGACCCCACCATTCTTATTCTCTTGGTTTGTGCTGCTCTGTCTCTTGGCTTCGGCATCAAAGAGAACGGAATCAAGGAAGGATGGTACGACGGCGGAAGCATCTTCGTTGCTGTTTTTCTCGTCATTGCCGTGTCTTCCATCAGTAATTTCAGACAGAACAGGCAATTCGACAAGCTGTCCCAAGTCAGCAATGATATCCAAATCGATGTCGTCCGAAGCGGTCGGCGACAACAAGTTTCGATATTCGACATCGTGGTGGGTGATGTCGTCCGGTTGAAGATTGGAGACCATGTTCCTGCCGATGGCTTATGCTTGGAAGGCCATTCTCTGCAAGTTGATGAATCAAGCATGACAGGGGAGAGCGACCACGTTGAAATTAATGGCGACAAAAACCCATTTTTGTTGTCTGGGACCAAAGTGGCTGATGGGTTTGCCAAAATGCTAGTTACTTCCGTTGGTACAAACACGACATGGGGTCAAATGATGGGATCAATAACCAGGGAAAACAATGAAGAAACACCTTTGCAAGCACGCCTCAATAAGCTTACTTCAGCCATAGGCAAGGTTGGTTTGGCTGTGGCTTTTCTTGTTCTTGTTGTTCTTTTAGTTCGATACTTCACGGGAAACACAAAAGATGAGAATGGGAATAAAGAGTTCAATGGGAGCAGCACCAAGTTTGATGACGTAATGAATGGAGTTGTGGGAATTGTTGCTGCAGCTGTTACTATCGTGGTGGTTGCCATTCCAGAAGGTCTTCCTTTGGCTGTGACTTTGACTCTGGCTTATTCCATGAAGAAGATGATGGCTGATATGGCTATGGTAAGGAAGCTCTCTGCTTGCGAGACGATGGGCTCTGCTACGACTATTTGTACTGATAAGACTGGGACACTCACATTAAACCAGATGAAAGTGACCAAGTTTTGGCTTGGACAACAACCTATGGAAGAGAAAACTCATCAATCATCAGTTCATTCAAATGTTCTTCGACTGATACAAGAAGGGGTCGCCCTTAACACAACAGGTAGTGTTTACAAGCCTAAATCATCAGATTCTGAATATGAGTTTTCAGGTAGTCCAACGGAAAAAGCCATTCTTTCCTGGGCTGTTCTTGATTTGGGCATGAACATGGAGGAATTGACACAAAATTGCACCATCCTCGATGTGGAAGCCTTCAATTCAAAGAAGAAAAGAAGTGGGGTTTTGATCAGAAGGAAGGCTGACAACAAAATTTATGTACATTGGAAAGGAGCAGCTGAGATGGTACTAAAAATGTGTTCAAGCTACTATGATGCTTCTGGCAACATAAAAGATCTTGATGATAGCAATATGTTGGTGTTTGGGCAAATCATTGAAGGAATGGCAGCCAGCAGCCTCAGGTGTATTGCCTTTGCCCACACAAAAGTGGGCGAAGAAGCTGAAGAAGGAACCAAAACGGTAAAAGAAGAAGGCCTCACCCTCTTAGGACTTGTCGGTATTAAGGACCCATGCCGTCCTGGTGTGAAGAAAGCAGTACAAGATTGCCAACAAGCAGGAGTAAATGTCAAAATGATCACAGGAGACAATGTTTTCACAGCCAAAGCCATAGCAACAGAATGCGGCATCCTCCACCCCTGTCAAGACACAACAGAAGCAGTGATCGAAGGTGAGGTATTTCGCAACTTGTCTCCCGAAGAAAGACTAGAGAGAGCGGAGAAAATTTGTGTGATGGCGCGATCCTCTCCCTTTGACAAGCTCCTTATGGTTCAATGCCTCAAACTGAAAGGTCATGTAGTTGCGGTCACGGGAGATGGCACAAATGATGCACCAGCATTAAAGGAAGCTGATATAGGCCTTTCCATGGGGATTCAAGGCACTGAAGTTGCAAAGGAAAGCTCAGATATAGTCATCTTAGATGATAATTTCGCCTCTGTTGCCACAGTTCTAAAATGGGGAAGATGTGTCTATAACAACATCCAAAAGTTCATTCAATTTCAACTGACAGTCAACGTTGCTGCACTTGCAATTAACTTTGTGGCTGCAGTATCAGCAGGAGAAGTGCCATTGACAGCTGTTCAACTATTGTGGGTAAACTTGATAATGGACACTTTGGGTGCCCTCGCCCTAGCAACAGAGAAGCCTACAATGGAGCTAATGGACAAGCCCCCGGTGGGAAGAACTGAGCCTCTTATCACCAACATTATGTGGAGAAATCTATTAGCCCAAGCACTGTACCAAATCACAATTCTGTTGACACTACAGTTCAAAGGTGAGGCAATATTTGGGGTGAGTTCGAAGGTAAATGACACATTGATTTTCAACACATTTGTGCTCTGTCAAGTGTTCAATGAGTTTAATGCGAGGAAGTTGGAGAAGAAGAATGTGTTCAAGGGAATTCACAGAAGCAAGTTATTTCTAGGAATCGTAGGGACAACCATTGTGCTTCAGGTGCTGATGGTGGAGTTTTTGAAGAAATTTGCAGATACTGAGAGGTTGAATTTGGGGCAATGGGGTGCTTGCATTATAATTGCAGCTATTTCTTGGCCTATTGGTTGGGCTGTGAAGTTCATTCATGTCCCGAGGAAGCCATTACTTAGTTTCTTGAATGCAAAGAAACAATGAGCGCTTATTACTTTTATATATAGTAAATTGATAAATTGATGATATCTTTTGTATTTTTTGTTCTTTTCATTTGTCTTCTATGTAAAGAAAAATAGAAAATCCTATTCATTTGGTTATTAATTCATATTTGCCTGATTGTAATTTTGTGAGCATTTGATGCCAAGAAGAAGATTGATGATGTCTAATATTTTTCTTCCTTTTTTGTTAAATGTTTTATGTAATATGAAATCCTACTCATGAATTCTTGCACTTTAATTCCCTTCATTTTCATGTTGCTGATTAACGTCAATTGTGCTGAGTTTTGTGTTTGCGTTATGGCATGAAGCATTACTGGAACAAAAGTAGATTAATCCAAAAATAAAATGTTAATTTGGAAAAAAACCATCAATTACCAAATTTTAGGAATTTTTATGTTGGAATGAGCTGTGAAAACAGTGTTCTTTATCATATATTATTATGTCTTTTTTAATTCTCTTTTACTAAGTCGGTTACCTATCAATTTGATATTCATGGCTGAAGCATTCATATACCACCGACATATTCCTTGTACAGCAAGAACACGTATATCCGTGTATAAGAATTAAATAAATATCTGGCTCAAAAAAAGAATTAAATAAATATACTGAGCATATAAATATTATTATAAATAAAATATCTTTTAATTCTTTTAACATAATTTAAACTTTGTTGGCCAACTAATACACTTTAATTGTTATCATCGTGTATTTATATTCTCTACCTAAATGTTACCTACCTATCTAAATTAAGCCTATGTAATTTCATTTCCTTCACCTCAAATCTCTATGAGAAGTTAATTTACCTACTAAAATATTGCCAGTCTCCACCTAAGATCCAATTAACATCATGAGTCCTTCTCTTGTAGTATATTTCCCATCAAAGTATCACCTATTTAACATATCCAGCTTATAAATAAATTAGAAGAATTTTTCCCCACGCATTGTGCGTGATAGCAAACAGTTGAACGCTTTCATATTAGAATTATATGTTTATTGATGAATCCCTATATTTAGGAATATTTGAAATTGATTGTAGGAAATGTATGTAGAAAACAATTAATCAATCAATCAAATATTTCATTTACTTTTAAAAATACGTTTTCCATTAAAAATAAAAGATTCATTATTAGCCAAAACAATTACAGATTGGGAGGGAGGGAAAACAATGTGGGTGCAAAATAATAATGGAATGAAGAATAAGGTTCCCACTCACATAAAAAAAAAATCTAATTATGATAAGAACACATTGGCCCTACCTACCGTCCACCATCCCTTGCTAATGTTCCGTAATTTATATTTTGTAAAATAAGTTGATTGATGATTATTAAAAATAACATGTATATATACAATAAATTTCAAAGTTCAATAATGGAAAGGTAAAATTAAAAAGTTAAAGGGAAACTCAAACTCTTGGTCCCTACCATTTCAGCAAGTTTCAAAATAGGTCTTAGTTTAACTTTTTTTTTTTTCTTAAATCAGTCCTTGCAATTTTCAACGTTTGATCTGTTGATCCTTCCTTTTTCCAAAAAATGCTTCAGGGATGAACGGCGTCAGCTAATTTGAGATGGCAAGCTGTGGTAAATGAGATTGCAATTGCTTCAAAATCTGATAATATATATTTATATATACACCTTTCTACGATAAGTGCAATATTTTCTTCCACATGTTCGACAACAACAACAGCTTTTATTTACCTTTTTCTACAAAGAGTGAGGACTGAGGAGTCTTCTTTAGCTACTTAATTTCACTCTTCATGTAACTTTGGCCTTATAGTTATATGCCCTCTGCTTCTACACACGCGCGCGCGCGAAAGAAACTATATATTCAGGTGATTGTGGGTTCTATTCTATGCATGCTTGCGAAGTTGTAGTATTGCATTTGGCGGTGGAGATGATCTCTATCAGTCCATTGGTATGCCACCATTAGTGGTAGGAATCACTTATTAAAAAGGTTAGTTATGTACTGTAATTTATTACTTCTTTTTTGGTAGAATGTAAGTTTATTACTAAATATTAAGTTAAAAATTGTAGGCCAAATTTTTTAAATATTTTTTTGCCAAGAATTTTTTTAAATATTAAGTCCTTTATGATGATTCAAAATCATCAACCGTAATTTGTTCAATACTACAACTAAGTTAATAAAGTGATTAGCATAAAGTCAATCCAAATGGGTTGAAAATATATACACTTTCTCATATATCATCATCGTCATCTAATTCCTGCAGCAAATATATCATCATTCAATAATAGGTAACATTTATATAATTTTTCAACTAAGCTATATATACATCTATCATATTTTTATTAGATAGTGAAGTAGTTATAATATTTTATTTAATTAATAAATAATTTAATGAAGCCTAATTTCATCCTTGAGGCTTGATTAGATTATAAAAAGGTCTTCATCTATAAGATTCTATCATACATTATTATGGTGTGCCAAATAATTAATAGTTATATATACATGTCTTAAACAAAATGCACAAGGGCAAGGGGGATGGATAGTCCAATTGAAATTGGTGGTTACAATGAGAGAAGCATGGAAATTGAATATTAGTGGGAGGGAAGCTCAAACTAAAAGAAAAATGTGGGTGCAAAATAACAAAGACAGGAGTAAGAATCCTACTCGCATACCCAAAAATCAATATATATTATAAAAAGAAGGGTGAAGCCATCCCACAATATATTAACAGTATATTAGCTGATTTGTGGTAGCCCATCTATTGGGCTCCGTGCCAATAAAAGCTGCCAAATGCATTATATGTTTCATTGATTTTCACCACGTGTCAGTCTCTCTTGCCTTCAATTTCTGATTCTCTTTGTGTGGGACCCACTGCTCGTGTTATTAGAACCTTTAAAAGAGTCAAGCTCGATGGGTTGGCTCGAAAAGCCAGAAAAAATGAACGGGCTCGAATCTCAATTTCAGAAGTAAATACATAATTCGTACCTTTTTAACCCGACTCATTCCGGCCCGAAAGCCAGGGACTTTTTTTTTTGTTTAAAATATTAAAAATATATATTATTTTATTAATTAGCGATATATAAATTATAAATTTTAAATATTATGTTAATTTTTGATTAATTATGATAATAATTAGTTATATTAATTTAAATAATTGTATAAAAAAATTTTATTAAAAAACATAAAAAATATTAAAAATTAAAAAAAGCCCACAGGCCAGTCCGTAGGCCTGATTCCACGGGCTCGGGCTTGGAAAACCAAGCCTGTTTGTTAAATCGTGCTTTTTAGCCCAGCCCGATTTGGACCCGGTCCGAATTGACGGTTCTACATGTTGTTCTTTAATTTTCTTGTTTTTTTTTTGTCCTCCATTGTGCTCATACTTCCTAAAAATTTAATTAGCCCAGATCCTCATAATCAATTAATTCAATATTGATTGGGCCAAAGAAAAATATTCTTTTACATATACATAAATCAAAAACATATTTTTGAGTGATTTATTTTTTATTTTTTTACCAATATTATTTTTTTAATATTAATTAATTTACATGAATTATAGAAATTTGATACAAATAATTAGTTATTGTGGTTGTCATTTTTAGTTATCTAAAGATACATAATCATTTAATTATAGGTTTTTTCATTGATTTAATATGTGAATTAATATTGGGTGAAAACTAATTAACAAAATTATTGGCGTTTTCAATTATGCATAAATAAAAAAATTTCCTAAATATTACTTAATTTAAGATAATTCGTTACTATTTACAGAAATGAATTTATTAAATTTTCTAATGTCCAACAATTTTCCTCTAAATTACACATTAATTAAAGTTTAGGAATTTTAAATTTTCAAATCTACAATTTTTAATTGTTGTCAATGTATTTGACAAAATTCCATCCAATAATTTTATTACAGATTGGGTCAAATTGTTCTACTTGAAAATATGCCTCTAAAATTCAAATTTTAGGCAATATTTGATGTACGCAGTATGATATCTAATTGTAAGAGTCAATTGATTGACAATAAGAATGCTCCAAAATTCAAATTTAAATGACGCTCCCTCCAATCTTCAAATCTTCAAATTTTTAAACTGGAAGTGATTCAAAATTAGTTTAACAAAATTCCCTCCACAATTCAAATATGAATTTTATTTATTTTTGTTAAAATATTTGAGTCAGGGTCAAATCTTCCCATCTATTTATAGTGCCAAGTTATTACCGCCTTTGAAAGTGTACGTCTATTTTCTGCCCACTTCCAATTTCTCCCTTTGTAGTGCCGTATTTCTTCATCATCTTCCCTAATATGGCGAATGAGGAACACGACCTTATTAAGGACTTGGACGTAAAAGAAACTTGGAGGATCATCATTTGAGTATTGCGAAGGTGGAATGTCAGAAATCAACCCAGCTCAAGGACCTTCTCTTCAATTAATATGGTTATGATAGACATGGTGTATATTGGATTGTTGGATCAGAAAATTTACCTCAAGCCACAATGATTTCACATGATTTTCTTTGTTAACAATTTCTCATTCCCTTCATCTTGGGTTTGTCTATGGTTTTTCATCTAGGGTACCAAGATTCAAGCCACGATTAGGATGAAGGAAATTATGGAACAATGTAAAACACACCCAATTGAAGGGAAATGTTATGTCATTAAGAACTTTTCCTTCTTCAAAAATGGTTCTCAATTTCATCCTACAAAGCATCCCTATAGAATCAATTTTAACAAGGGAATTTATGTTGAAGAAAGGAATGTCCCTCTCCTGAATCAAGCCTTTAGTTTTGAACCAATTTCTGACATTGTCAATGGCAGAGTATCTACTGAGGTATTGATAGGTTGATTTTAGCTATATTGTTTCAAATTTGTCTATATCCTTTGTTGTATGATTTCTTGTCTTTTTACTCATTTGGCTTTTTCTTTTGGTTGCCATGATCTCAGATGTAGTAGACTTCCTTCAAAACTTTGGACAGTTAGACGAATTTCATAGGAATTAACAATCAAACCCACGAGAGACTTTGCTTTAATCTAGAAAATCATGAGTGAATGCAGTTTCAAACAACATATTGATTTTTATCCATATGTTGAGGTCCGTTTTTTTCCTAATTAAATAGAAACAATTCTATCAGTGTTGTTCTATTTGGAGATTCTATGTATGATGCTTATTGCTCAAAGGGAGAAGATATGGAACCTCCTATTATTGTTGTGATGTAGCTTGCTCGACTCAAATTCAACAATGGTATAATTAACCCTCTCTTTCATTTAAAGTCTATAGCTTTTACCATCTAGAATAATAGTGTACTTTCTGTAGTAGGACAACTAGAGCTTGCTAACCTATGGTCTGCAACTATAGAATTATTTAATATAGATATCCTAGAAGTCAGGGATATGATTGCTAGACTACCTTCCTCCAGTTTCGTGGACAATCTAAGCTTTACCTAACAAATAGCTCCTTATCAGTCTCCATTGATTGTTTTGAACCTTTTGAATTTTCCAAGGAGATACACAATATCTCAGCTATAGTCTATATGCAAGGTATGAGTTGCCTTGGTAGTCCAATCTTATGGAAATGAGAATAAGATTTAACCTATTTTTTTGGTCTTATGATAATCTTCGGAGTACGATCTTTGTTATCCTAGCAATAATTAGAAAATTGGAAACCAACTTTGGGTGGATGTACTAGGGATGTATAGAACGCAGTGCAAAATCAAAACCCAAGAATAATGTTGCCCATTGCTGTGGTTGCAATAAAGATTCACCTACTATGGACCCCAAGTTTGAATGCTGCAGGAAAACAATTTGTTTCAGTTTGACATAGGTAAAATATTATTATTTGATTGTTAATGATTTAAAATTGTTTGTAAATTCAAATTACACTACTCTGTCAATGACTATACTGGAAAGATTTCTATTGTTTTGTTTAACCACTTGACCATCAAGTTGATTGATAATTCTGCTAAAGAGCTAAAAGAAAAACTGGACAAGGTAATAAGCAATCATGTGTTATGGACCACCTAATTTGTATCACTTTCATCTATCCATTAATATTTAGCTTTTTATATTCCAGGATAAAAGACCTTACTCATTTCCTAGGGTATTGAAAAAGTTAGTAGGTCAAAAACTAATTCTCAAAGCCAAGCTAGATGAACAAAATGTTAACAAAAAATTCTCCATCTACAGTGTTGAAATATGACAATGATCAAGATCATATTAGGGATTTCTATTATTTAGTTCGAGAAGTATATAATATGTTTTAGTATACTTAACTCATATGCAAATTACAAAATGCTGGATTTTTATGTTTTGTTTATATTTGTGCAGGACTCCCATGCTTCTTTTAGTGATGCAAACAATGTACTTATGGTATCATTTTTCTTATTATATGCATTTTTATTTGATTTTAGTTGACTTACTGAAATGCATGTGTATTGTTTCTAATAATGTTTAATATTCTTTTTTTAGCAAATGCATGTATGTAGTAGACAAGTTCTCTCATGAATGATAGTGATTTAATATGCTCTACCCCAGTTGGTTCATTTGCATCACAAAATGACTTTGATCGTGAGTATTTGATGAACATTGATGAGATGACAATTGCTAACTTTCTCACACTTGTTCAACGCAAAGGAAAGAGCAAGGTTTAGGGTAAAAGGAATACAGATGATTGTCAGAGAGTGGGAATTATAGAGATAAGTACACCCAACTTGTTAACTACCAAGCCCACCAAAATGATCAAACAGGAAAACATGGACTTAGATTGCACTATGGAGAAGTCTTTTTGTTTATAATTTATGATAGTTATAGGTGTTAGTCTTTCAACAATAGAATTTTGTTGGCTTCTTGGGCTAAGTTATTCTTTGTCTATGGGTATAGAGGTACTAGCAAAACATTCCTCTAGAATGCATTGTCATCCACACTACATGCAAAAGGGAACATAATGATTAATGTCGCATCTAGTGGAATTGCAGCAACACTTCTGCTAAGAGGTAGAACCGCGTATTCCATATTTGCCATACCAATGCAAATCCATGAGGATTCAGTGTGTAACATCAAGCAAAATTCTGACTTAGCTAAATTGATCAAAAAAGCAAAACTCATCATTTGGGATGAAGTTCCCTTGGTTAGGAAACATGCAATTTAGGCATTTGATCGATCAATGAAGGATATTATGAGATCAAAAATATCTAATAGCTATGAGCTACTATTTAGTGGTAAATGTGTAGTAATGAGTGGGGATTTTCGGCAAATAATTCCTGTGATCCTAAAAGCTACAAGAGCTAATATTGTATGTAGCACAATCAATTTATCATATCTATGGAATCATTGCAAACTTTTTGTAGCTTACGATTAATATGAGGCTACAATCATCTTCAACTAACCAGAACAAAATGGTGCAATTTTCTCAATGGCTACTTAATCTTGGAAGTGGTAAAATTGGCATTGCTGAAGATGGGATCAATGAGATTCAAACCTCTTATCAATTATTGATCACTAAGTTCACTAACCCATTATAAGCCATTGTCTCAACTATATACCCTGAGCTATGCTACAACTTGTCAAATCCACATTATTTCATAGATAGGGCAATATTAGCACCAAATGTTGACACAGTTACTCATATTAATGAGTTTGTTTGTTCATCATTGCAAGGTGAAAGCATCAACTATCTCAGCTCTGATTTGATTTGCAAGGCAAGCTATGAAGGAAATTCATTTGAGGACTTATATCCAACAGAGTTCTTGAATAGCATCAATTGTTTTAGCATGCCACCTCATAAACTGACACTGAAAGGTTGTGCACCCATCATGCTTGTACGAAACATTGACCAATTATTCGGACTTCACAATGGCACGCGCTTACAAGTAAGTCAACTGGGAGACCGTGTCATCAAAGCTATAACATTGAATGGATCCAATCTAAACCAAAAAGTACTCATTCATAAGTTGGACATGAATCCCTCTAAATCAAGATGGTCATTCAAGATACAAAGGAGACAATTCCTTATCACCTTCTCATTTACAATGACTATCAATAAAAGTCAGGGGCAGTCACTTCAACATGTTGGAATCTACTTGCCAAAACCAGTTTTCACTCATTGACAGCTTTATGTAGCTTTGTCAAGAACAAAAAGCATCACCGGACTAAAGATTTTGATACATGACTCTAACAATAGTCCCTCAGATAAAATAGTCAATGTTGTATGTCAATATGTGTTTCAAAATTTAATGATACCAAATACATGAAGGTATCCGTCATATATTACAAGTCACCAATTTGCCTTTGCATATCTATTTATGATATTTACATTACTTTTAAGAGCTCATATGAAGTATAATTTCTGTTAACAATTTCCACAGGACACGAACAAGAAGCAATAACACATCAGATCTTCTTCCTGCTAACATTGTTAGTACTAGCATATTTTGAGGATCCCTCTTGGATTACCAACGTACATGTGAAAATACTTGTAGTAGAATATTTTGATCACAAGGTCAAAATGGTTCAACTGGATCATTTTTCCTTCAATATACCTGATAGTCATGGGACTTACCATAGATTCTTCTACTCCTAATGTATAGCTAGTAGTTTAATATCTATAACTGGAACACACATATGTCAAAAAATGCCAACAGGTAGGCTTGCTATACCAGGCAATTAATTCCATGCTTCCTTCAAAAGTCAAACAATCATTTCTCTTATTATCATCTACTTATATTACATATCCTAATGGAAATTCCTACAGGGAATTCAGTTTTAGATAAATACCTTCTAGATTTTTCATGTTTTAGATTTAATAAAAAATTTAGAGTTGGTCTTCCTTTATTAGTTGTTCCTTTTCTCTATAAGACTACAATATTGTAATGTGTTCCCAATTCCCACATTTAGACTATATTATCTTAAAATTTGGACAATTATGTTCCTTTATGGAATCCTACTTTCCTCCTTTAGATGTGAAATAACTCTCTAATTTAGTGCCTTATAGTCTCATACATATTATCTGTCAAGCTTCCATATCATAAATGAAATTATATTTCAACTTTTATAAAGAGAATGGTATGATGTGAACCATTGAATGGTAACATAGCAACATGAAATGTAAAGTTTTCTTACTAACCTTCTCCTTTTATTTGTTGATAATCAAACAAGTTATTTTTTCTTCTTTGCCGGTTCATAATGAAGCAACTTACAAACACTAATTTTTCATAATAGGGAGAAAGGATGTCAAGTAAACAAACTTACACCACTTGCCTTTAATTCTAGAGTCAATAACATTCAAATTGACAAACATGAAATAAATATATTGATTTCTCACCTCAGTGTCTTACAGAGATTACAAAACTAAAAAACTGTAATATAAACCTGCTTTCCTATCCCTTTCATTATTTATTAGATGTTTTATCAATATAAATACGCAATATTTTTCTGAGGTCAACAATATAAATACTAGATATAGTTAACAATAAAAGATATTTCTTGGAAGCTAGAAATTATATTAATAAAACATATTCACAAATACAATTCACTCTCTCAAATGAGAGCAAAACAATAAACTTTATTACAATTAGAATTTAAACTTTGTTACACAATAATTTTTACTGACTAACCATATTGTCTTGTTTCGAACAAAGTACAAACGTGCAATGCACGGAGGAGATAATTCTAGTTTCTAATTATGGTAAGAACACATCGGCTACCATCCCTTACTAATGTTTTCTAATTTATACTTACCAAAAATAAGTTGATTGATATGATTATTAAAAATAATATATGCAAATAATAAATTTATAAGGTAAATAAAATAAAAGGGTAAAATTAAAAAAGAAAAAAATAAAATAGGAAAATAAAAATAGGATCAAGGATAAAAATGAAAAATTAAATCAAAATAACTACTCATCATCACTTCAATCACTATTCATCACTTCAATCACTATTTATCACTAATTTTTTTGGGACCAAAATCCTTTACTTGGAATCAAATCAAACTGGGCCTAATTATGATATTTGTTTGCATGTGTTGATCTCCGGCATATTCACTATATATGCTTATTAATTGTTAACAAAGTTATTTATTCATCATTTTATATTTTATAAACCTGATAATATATATAACATTTATTTAAAAAAATTTTCAAATTATGTTCTATATATTCTTTGGTTGTGATAAACTACTGTATTATGTGTTTTTCACTTTTTCTCATTAAAATTTCATATAGTTTTAAATTTTTTAAATAAAATATCACAAAATAGAAAGTGGAATAGAATAGAAAAGGAAATACACAATTATATGATTACATGATTTCAATATATCTATTTTTTCACATGTAAACCTCATTCTAAAAAAAATTAAAAAGAAAAAAAGAGGTCTAGTAGACAGATGGTAGAGGCAAATGGAAGGAGAGGTTTCCAAAGGGGCCTAAGCCTTCAAGCTTAAGCGTGGGGGGACCACCCCAATATGCCGCCCCCACTCCCACCCTTGTTCTTCGCTTCTTCTTCCCTTGTTCATGTGAATATAAATAACTTCATTAATAATTAATAAGCATAAATACTGATTCTGTCGGAGATGAACACGCGTTAACAAATATCATAATTGGGTCCACTTTGCTTCGAATCCAAGTAAATGAATTTGGTCCCCAAAAAACATTAGTGATGAATAGTGATTGATGTCATGAATAGTTTTTTTAATTTAATTTTTATTTTTGTCGTTGATCGTATTTTTATTTTTCCATTTTACTCTTATCTATTTTTAATTTTATCCTATTATTTTATTTAACTTTTAAATTTATTATTTGTATATATTATTTTTAATAATCATATCAATCAACTTACTTTTAGTAAATATAACATTAGTAACAAATGGTAGCCGATGTGTTCTTACCATAATTAGAAAATTAATATTCGTTTCAAATTTCCAACATAATCACTACTTATGCTTATTAATTATTAACAAAGTTATTTATTCATCAGGTTTTATTTTATAAAACTGATAATAAATATAACATATATTTAAAAAAATTTATAATTATGTTCAATATACTGTTTAGTTGTGATAAACTTCTGTATTCTGTTTTTTTCACTTTTTTTCATTAAAATTATATATAATTTGTTAAAGTTGTGAGCAATTTGAGGTGAAATGAGGGTAAGTTATTTCGAAATAGGAATCCAACAAGATTTACCTAAGGAACTTTTAGACTCTTAGTTTTTTCTTTTTGCAAGAAAAAATAATAATAAGGCAATGAACAATAGTTTCGTTGCAGAAACCTAAATAATATTGTTTGTGGCCAAATATAATTGTTCATCCATGTACTACTCTATAGAATGCTGTGTTGCTTTGTTGTTTCGGAGTAGGAAAAATAAGACAGATCAAGAAATTAGTGTATACAAGTGGAGTCGATATAATGAAAGAATTATATTTTCTTTTTACGGATTTGATGCACGCATGGGAGAAATAATAATATAATTTTTATAAGATTGTATCCATTTTTTAATATTTAATTGTTATAGAAATATTGGAGAAATATTAAAGGAACAAAAGCAACCTAATGAAATGTGTTGAGAAAGTTCAAAAAAAATGGAAAAGGTTTCATATATAGAGCCAAGATTAGTCATATTATTCCATAATCATGTCGAATCTTATAAATTTATAGTTTTATATTGAAACCCAATGAAAATGATAACTTAGCGTACTTAAAAGAAATCTCATTAATATTATTATATATTTATTAATCTTAAAATTATAATAATGGGCAGACAAAAATCTTATACTTATCATTAGTAATCATATTATTCAATAATCATGTGGAATCTTATAAAGTTATATTTTTATATTGAAACCCAATGAAAATGATAACTTAGCGTACCTAAAAGAAATCTCATTAGTATTATTATATATTTATTAATCTTATAGTAATGGGCAGAAAAAAAATCTTATACTTATCATTAAAATAATTTTAAAGTCTTAAATTCATGTCCAGCTCAGCAATATCAGAAAAGACTCTTAAAGCTAGAACTTGAGACCACAGGTTACTGTGGTACAACCCCCAACCAGTAGAATTATGCACTTATTGGTAGATTCTCTTTTCATTATATTCATATTGTTCTAGTATGGCTACTAGTATATAATGTTTTTCTCCTCGTCGTTTGTCACTGGTATGGCTATCAAGAGATTTTGCATTCGTGGACCAAAACTCTCTTTGATCATCAATGGGTACAGCAAGATAGGCCCTGGAAAGTAATAGAATTTCTTCTTACATTGAATTTTTAGTATTTTTTTTCTCTTTCTAGAATGAAGATTCAGAGAAATATGATATATAACTGCACCGCACCATTATTTTGTCTGATTATGTCAAAAGACAATTCTTTTATAGATCAATTCAATAAAAATACTCCCTCAAGTTCCTACAAATTGTCACTTTAGGATTTTTTAAAATTTTTCACAATATTTATCATTTTAGAATTTCAATAAAATATTAATGACTTATTTGTACTGTTTTGGCATTTCATTAATATCAAATAAATTATCTAAGACAGCATTTACTTAAGATTACTTTGGTAAAATATTATTAAATTTTATTAGCATTTTAAACTGTTTTGCAAAACTCTAAAATGACAGTTTTTACAAAATGGAAGTAGTATAACTGCATTATATATGTACTTTTAAAAGTTAACATTAATTTCCTTTAACGATAAGATGATTAATTATTGATTAAATGCCCATTAATTGTGATTTTCTCTCTGCTTTTTTTAAACTATTCTCAACACAATATTTTGACATTTGGAAAAAGATTGAAAGAATCATTTTTTCTTACAAAATATTAAAATCAAAGAGTCAATTTGAGCATTCACACTCAAATTATTCCATGTAAACTTCGTGTAATTACTTACCAATCTTAATAGTTAACAGTTAACACGCAATATCCAAAGCCCTTTCGTGTCAAATACTGTAATATTATTAGTGAATATGATTTTTTTCCTTAGGTGAAGGGAACTACTTTTGTTTCTTGTTGATGCCTTATCATGGAAACGAATACGACTAGTTATTCTAATTTTTATTTTTTTTAACTCATACCTAACATGTGTTTAAGTGAATCAAAAACACAAAGGAGGTTTTAAAAAATAAGATACTTCGTCATGATAAAACTAAAAAAAAAAAGCCCTTCATATTCAGTTTATAAATATTCATAAAGTATAAATATTTTGTTTATGTCTATGTTTTATATATTTTTTCATAAATTTGGTGCGGGTTTAATAAAAATGATTATCCTAGATTAAGATGGGGGAAAAAAACAGCATATGCATGGGTTGTACTCTCAACCACTGTTTAAATTTGTGTCATAAAGTTGGTCGAAACAATATTTTTGTGTCATAGAAACAATCATGTATTTGTAGACATTTATTGTATTGTATGTTTGAGTGAAAGTGCATAAATTAATTATATTATAACACGTAGTTAAGTAAAAAAATTGATAACCTTACGTACCTGCAAAGAAAATGTAAGGAATAGGACTTTCAAGACGAAAACTTTTAGCTGGAAAAAAAAAAAGAGAAAACTTTTTTAAAATTAAAATAAGAATTTATTGATGTGCCTGTAGAGTTTGGATCCTCTCAATTTAAAATTCTGTCATCAGTTTATCTCAATTTTAATTTTTAATTGATTTTTAAACCAAAATTTTACTTGTTGGATTAATCTGAAATTTTATTGTGTATTTTCTTTACAAATCAAGGGAATGCAATATCTATTTTTCTTCATTTTACTTGCATTGCATATCTAATTTTGTATTATTTTAATCTTTTTTTAAAAAAATCGAATACTGCATAATAAAGAAGAAGCTGATGGAATAGAACATATAAAGCGTTTGCAGGATGTGATGACTTAATGTTAAATATTTCCACTGTCTTATTTTGATTATGAGTTTAAAAAATCCTAGATTTCCTAATATAATTGAAATTTTATATTATTAACTAAACATTAATTATTTTTTTAATTATCCTTCATTAAAAATAATAGAAATAAAATATAAGTCATTCAAGTCATATTTTGGTTAAATATCATAAAATTTAACTTTTTTCTAATAATATATTATTAAACTTTATCATAATGTAAGTTATTTAATAATTTTATTAATTTATTTAAGAAAATCCTAAAATGACAATAAAATAAAGACGGAGTAACCTTTAGATCATAAAAGAAAAATCGGCAATACCCTGGGGATCATCGACGTTGTTATGACGGAATTGTGGGGAGCATAATTAATTTTTTGACCCTCATTTGACTTGGATTCGAAGGAAACTGGGCCCCAAGCAAAACGGAGCAGCCCATTTTTGTAAACTATTTAATAAGCAAATATCATGGGATTGCTTGATATACTTAGAAGAAACTACACTTTTTGAGATGAAATTCTTTTCTAATTTATTTGTTTCAATTTTAATTTCTTTAAAAGTTCAAATTATTTTTTAAATAAATATAATATTAATGAAATAAATACCATTTAATTAAGGAAAAAGATTAAAATATTATAGATATTTTTTAAAAGAATATTATAAATAACTTAGGAATTCCTAAATTAAGTTCAACTTCTGAGAATTTATATCTTTTTTAATTCAAGTAATAACGATTCATCTTTTTCTTGAGAAGTTGAACTCTTCCTTCCTACTTTCCCTATAATAAGCAACCCCTAAATTACCTTATATTCAGAAAGTTGAGAAAAATAAGTCATTTGTAGAAGGAATTGAATGATTAGTTGATCTTGTTTAATTGTGCTTTGTCTTTTATTTCGGGTTGGTAGGTTTAGTTTGTGTTTTCTGCAATTTAGAGTCTGATCGCCTTATCTAACTATTTGGATTATATTTTTTTTTTAGTAGTAGCATTGAATGAAGCGTATTTTCAATAAAAAAAATTGTCCATGACAATTAACCAAAATTTCCTTACAAAATCCAATGGAATATTTATAAACGAAAGAGAGCTTCGGGGAACCTTAACCAAATATTATTATTGTTCATATCCACTCCTCTAAAATGCTGTTGAAAATCTTGAAAGAATAATGAAAAACTTTGACATTTGGAAAGTTTTAAAAGAATTTCTTTATAAAAAACTCTAAAAGATTAGTGTGAATCATTGTTCATAGTTTTTCTTTTTTACTGGAAATCGACACATGGTATATATATATATTTATTTATTTATTTATTATTTTTTTGGGTCACGAAACATGGTATTCAAATGTCCACATGTTTAGGAATGTCTGTTGTGTACTGAGTATTGCAGTTTTAGCTTACTGATCATCCTATAGGAAATTTGAAGCCAAAAAAAGAAATCCAATAGGAAATTGATTTGTAATTACTAATCCCTTTCATTCTTTCAAGTTGTTCAACGATATAAGGTACTTCTTTTTTGGCCATGAAAACATTAGCAATTCCTCAACATTTCTGGCTGGTGTGTCCACATCAAATGCATGCATATGCATGAAATGTTTGGTATATACACCTAAAGTGTTTTCATTTTTCATTTGCAAAATTTGAAAACACATAACTTTATTTCAAGAATATCGAGTCTCTTCTATTCGACCAAATTAACCACCATTGCTTTAATGAAATAGAATATATTAATACCATATATTTAGTGTTCATTTTATTTTCTTAATTTATTTGGATATGACTTTCTATATAAATTTTGATATCATTCCAATGTGGAGAACTTTTTCTACCTGGCTATAAGAATATTAATTTTTTTTACAAAATTACGACTTAAATTTGTCTTACCAATTAAAAAAAAGGCTAAATATTACCCATTTACTGTATCTTCAAGTGAAAATACTGCTCTTTTACTGAATAGATGAAGAGAAGCTGCAGAAATTTATTGTAATATAAATCACATAAATTTTCTTTGATTTTCTGTTAAAATTACATGATTGTTTATTTTTGAAATATATACGAATTTTTAAAACAAAAATATATTTTATATTTCAGCTAAATTTTATTTTTCTTTCAAAATGTTTTCTATCGATTATTATAAGACATGTTTATGAAATATATTTTGCTCAAAATAAAAAATTAAATTATAATATATATTACAAAATAGAAAATATATAATTTTAATAAAATTTAAAAATGTGTGATTTATTTTTGTTTCATAAAAAACACTTCATAAGTTGGTAATGTATGATGCACATATATGAACAAAAGGTTTATGTATAATATGATATATCGAATATCATGAATTTTAAAACTTTAGGGTATGTGTCAAAGAGATATAAATATAAAATTATGTATTATTTTCAACAAATTAATACTTCAAAATTATAAAAAATATGAAAATATCTATACTAAGAGACCAAAAATTGAATTTTTCCATAAGCTTTGGGTTTTTTAAGAAAAAATAGAGATAGATATCATGAAGTACAATAAATATATTGTATCTAATATATATTGAATATGTTCCCTTTTGTGAAGTATAGTTGGTAATGGAAACTAACATGAACCGAAATGTACGAATATAATTTTTTATGTACGTTAAAATTAATATAAAATATAAAATTTATACTAAATTATATTATTCATACATTACAAACAGTATTATGCATCTCAAATTTCATATATTGTGTAGAAAAATATGTCTCATTATTAAATGTGGAGATATAGTATCATATGAAGTGGAAAGTAACATACGCATAAAATATACACAACGCGTCACCGCGTTTGGACCGTAGTCAACTTACCGGAGAAAGAGATGAGAAAAGGATAATCGACGCGCAATGGTTAGTATATATAACATATAGAGAATAGGATTCTATATATCATCATCTTTGCAGCGTCTCATATATATATCCATCGTCAACCTCGATACATATTTCCCAGCCTTGATACATCCATAGTATATTTTAAGCTCTTCAGTTCAGTTCCTTAGCTTGCTGCGTATACAAGTTTCTGTCTTCGATCTCTCATGCTGAGTTCAAAGCTTCTACCTTTCAAAGCATTCATGCCTATGAGCTTCGTCACCAATTTGGAATGTATACAGACACTTCTGACTGCCCCAAACAATCTTAGCAAACCAAACAAAAAATGGCATTCTGCATTTGTTAGCATCTATTGTTCAAGAGCTCTCCTGTCTCACTTTAAATCCACTCTCCTTCCCAACGCCACCAACAAGAAGAACGAACCTAAATTGTCTTCTCCTTCCTCCTACACCATCATCGACATAAACCCAGATCATTCCTTCGGTGTTAGCCAAACCACCCTTACCAATCTCGTCAAGGAGAAAGACGTAGAGACCCTTCAGAATCTGCGTGGGGTCCAAGGTGTGGTTTCCGCACTAAAAATCAACAGTGATCATGGAGTCAAAGGCGGTGATGACGATCCCAGTGACGTCATGAGACGTCACAACGCATTCGGCTCCAACACATACCCAAAATCACCTTCGAGAGGTTTCTTCCATTTTGTGATCGAAGCCTTCAAGGACCCCACCATTCTCATTCTCTTGGTTTGTGCTGCTCTGTCACTTGGCTTCGGCATCAAAGAGGACGGAATCAAAGAAGGATGGTACGACGGCGGAAGCATATTCGTCGCCGTTTTTCTCGTTATTGCTGTGTCTTCCATCAGTAATTTCAGACAGAACAGGCAATTCGACAAGCTGTCCCAAGTCAGCAATGATATCCAAATCGATGTCCTACGAAGCGGTCGGCGACAACAAGTTTCGATATTCGACATCGTGGTGGGTGATGTCGTCTGGTTGAAGATTGGAGACCAGGTTCCTGCCGATGGCTTATTCTTGGAAGGCCATTCTCTGCAAGTTGATGAATCAAGCATGACAGGGGAGAGCGACCACGTTGAAATTAATGTCGACAAAAACCCATTTTTGTTGTCTGGGACCAAAGTGGCTGATGGGTTTGCCAAAATGCTCGTTACTTCCGTTGGTACAAACACAACATGGGGTCAAATGATGGGATCCATTACCAGGGACAACAATGAAGAAACACCTTTGCAAGCACGCCTCAATAAGCTTACTTCAGCCATAGGCAAGGTTGGTTTGGCTGTGGCTTTTCTTGTTCTGGTTGTTCTTTTAGTTCGATACTTCACAGGAAACACAAAAGATGAGAATGGGAATAAAGAGTTCAATGGGAGCAGCACCAAGTTTGATGACATAATGAATGGAGTTGTAGGAATTGTTGCCGCTGCTGTCACTATTGTGGTGGTTGCCATTCCAGAAGGGCTTCCTTTGGCTGTGACTTTGACTCTACCTTATTCCATGAAGAAGATGATGGCTGATATGGCTATGGTGAGGAAGCTCTCTGCTTGCGAGACGATGGGCTCTGCTACGACTATTTGCACAGATAAGACAGGGGCTCTCACGCTTAATCGGATGAAAGTGACCAAGTTTTGGCTTGGACAACAACCCATAGAAGAGAAAGCTCATAAATCATCCGTTCATTCAGATGTTCTTCAATTGATCCAGGAAGGGGTAGCCCTGAACACAACAGGTAGTGTTTACAAGCCTAAATCATCAGATTCTGAATATGAGTTTTCAGGTAGTCCAACAGAAAAAGCCATTCTTTCCTGGGCTGTTCATGATTTGGGTATGAACATGGAGGAATTGACACAAAATTGCACCATCCTCCATGTGGAAGCCTTCAATTCAAAGAAGAAAAGAAGTGGGGTTTTGATCAGAAGGAAGGCTGACAACAAAATTCATGTACATTGGAAAGGAGCAGCTGAGATGGTACTAAAAATGTGTTCAAGCTACTATGATGCTTCTGGCAACATGAAAGATCTTGATGATAGCAATATGTTGGTGTTTGAGCAAATCATTGAAGGAATGGCGGCCAGCAGCCTCAAGTGTATTGCTTTTGCACACACAAAAGTGGCCGAAGAAGATAAAGAAGGAACCAAAACAGTAAAAGAAGAAGGCCTCACCCTCTTAGGACTTGTCGGTATTAAGGATCCATGTCGTCCTGGTGTTAAGAAAGCAGTTCAAGCTTGCCAACAAGCAGGAGTAAATGTCAAAATGATCACAGGAGACAATGTTTTCACAGCCAAAGCCATAGCCACAGAATGCGGCATCCTCCACCCTAATCAAGACACAGTAGAAGCAGTGATCGAAGGAGAGGTGTTTCGCAACTTGTCTCCCGAAGAAAGACTCGATAGAGTGGAGAAAATCTGTGTGATGGCGCGATCCTCTCCCTTTGACAAGCTCCTTATGGTTCAATGCCTCAAACAGAAAGGTCATGTAGTTGCAGTCACAGGAGATGGCACAAATGATGCACCAGCATTAAAGGAAGCTGATATAGGACTTTCCATGGGGATTCAAGGCACTGAAGTTGCAAAGGAAAGCTCAGATATAGTCATCTTGGATGATAATTTCGCCTCGGTTGCCACAGTTCTAAAGTGGGGAAGATGTGTCTATAACAACATTCAAAAGTTCATTCAATTTCAACTGACAGCAAATGTTGCTGCACTTGCAATTAACTTTGTGGCTGCAGTATCGGCAGGAGAAGTGCCATTGACAGCTGTTCAACTGTTGTGGGTAAACTTGATAATGGACACTTTGGGTGCCCTCGCCCTAGCAACAGAGAAGCCCACAATGGAGCTAATGGACAAGCCCCCGGTGGGAAGAACTGAGCCTCTCATCACCAACATCATGTGGAGAAATCTATTAGCCCAAGCATTGTACCAAATCACAATTCTGTTGACACTACAGTTCAAGGGTGAGGCAATATTTGGGGTGAGTTCGAAGGTAAATGACACATTGATTTTCAACACATTTGTGCTCTGTCAAGTGTTCAATGAGTTTAATGCAAGGAAGCTGGAGAAGAAGAATGTGTTCAAGGGGATTCACAGGAACAAGTTGTTCCTGGGGATAATAGGAATAACACTTGTGCTTCAGGTGTTGATGGTGGAGTTTCTGAAGAAATTTGCAGATACTGAGAGATTGAATTGGGGGCAGTGGGGTGCGTGCACTATAATTGCAGCTATGTCTTGGCCCATTGGTTGGGCCATGAAGTTTGTTCTTGTCCCAAAGAAGCCATTACTTGGTTTTTTGAACGCAAGAAACTAATGAGCACTTCTTTTTTAATTTAATGAATTGATGGGGTCTGATTATATTTGTTGATGAATTTTTGGTATTTTTTATTTTTTTTCATTTATTTTCTATGTAAAGAAAAATAGAAAATCCTGTTCATTTGGTTGTTAATTATTATTTGCCCGATTGTAATTTAATTAGCTTTTTGATGCCAAGATGCATATTGGTTTTGCTTCCTTTTTGGTTGAATTTTTATGTAATATGAAATCCTACTCTTGAATTTTTTGCACTTCAATTCCCTTCATTTTAATGTGGATGATTAACTTCAAATGAGCTGGTTTTGTGTTTGGGTGAAGGCATGAAGCATTCTAAAAAGGTGAATTAATTCAAAAATAAACCGTTAGTTTGGAAAATACCATGAATGATCAAATTTTAGGAAATATTATGTTGGAATGGGCTGTGAATTGAAACAGTGAGCTTTAGCAACTATTATTATGCTTATTTTGATTTGTTTCCCTAGTGTCGGTCACCTATCAGTTTGATAAGGTTGATGATCTGTCTGTTCGTAGACCACCCAGATGTTCCTTTTTCGTCAAACACACGTGTATCCGCGTATGAGAATTAAATGCATGGATGGAACATGAATACCTTTAGATATAGTGAATTGGTGGGGTATGATGATATTTGTTATTGAACCTTTTATATTTAAAATAGAAAATCCTACTCATTTGGTTGTTAATTGTTATTTGCCTGACTGTAACCTAATAAGCGTCTGATGCCGAGAAGCAGATTGATGATGTATCTAATATTTTTCTTCCTTTCTCGTGGAATTTTTATGCAATAAGAAATCCTACCCTTGAATTTTTGCACTTCAATTCCCTTCATTTTCATGTTGCTGATTAACGTCAAATGAGCTAAGTTGTACGTGTTTGCGTCAAGGCATGAAGCATTAAAAAAAAATTAATCCAAAAATAAAATGTTAATCTGGAAAATACCATGAGTTATCAAATTTTAGGAAATTTTATGTTGGGATGAGCTGTGAAGACTGTGCTTTTAATTCCTTTTTCGTAAGTCGGTCACCTATTAATTGGATATGGTTGATCTAATCATTTACCACCGACGTCCCACGAACAACATGAACACGTGTATCCGCGTATTGTTTGTTAGAGAATATACATGTGTGTCAAAAGGAAAAGAGATAAAGAGAAGTTCCACATTACTTAAATAAATAAAGATTAAAGAGTATAAATATTAACATATGATTATAGATAAGTAAAATAGGCCTAGAATGAGAATGGGTTTGTACGCATAAAAGTTGGGCAATATACCCGATGTTAGACATTTTTTTGTTGTTGTCAGAAATTAATTTTTCAAATAGCTTTCCAGAAGATCCACATTTTTAAGGCTTCAGTTATGAGGTTTATGCTGTTAATGTTTTTGGATGTTGGTCATCCATTTTCGGTCATTACTAATCCGTTTTTTCTGCTTTGATTATTCGGTTTAATTTTTGTTAATCCTTATGTCGGAAACCGCCCAACGTTTAGAAACATCCTCATTAAAAAGTTAGGCCAACTCAGTTGAAATCCGTCGATTTGTCCCCTATGCGTGAACATATACCTGGTGTTGGATACTTTTTTGTCATTGCCAGAAATTAATTTTTCAAATAACCTTCCAGAAGATCCACGGTTCATGCTGTTAATGTTTCTGGATGTTGGTAATCCATTTTTGGTTATTACTGATCCATTTTTTCTGCTTTGATTATTCAGTTTAATTTTCATTAATCCTTATGTTGGAAACCACCCAATGTTCAGAAACATCCTCATTAACGTCATTAAACATGATCTAATGTCCTGCCATTCTGGTACCTATAAATACCGAGGTTGATCACTGGGTTCGATACACCACAGCTGTGGACAACATTCGAGCTATTTTCTCCTCTTCCTCTCTAAATTTTCCTTTCTGCTATTCTACTTGCCAGCGACTTCGCAGAACAATCTGTTCAATCCGAGGGAGTGCTATCTTGTGATAGAATAATTCTCAAGGATAGTGTCTTTGTGCACGACTCATATTATTTTTATCCTAACAAATTTTTAATTTGCAGCTTACAATATTGAGAGTTAGGGAGTCACAATAAAACAACGTTGCTGTTTCTGATGGTCTTGTCGGTTCTAGTGTGAGTGCTGCATCCTTCGTTCCACTAGCACTGCCTCTGATGCTGCTGTCTAGGCCACCACCAGATGTTTCAAAAATTGAAGTCTTTGATGGGAAAAATTTTAGAAGGTGGCAAGAACGTGTCTACTCTGTTCTTGACATGCATGGAGTTGTTGCTACATTTACTTAGTCCAAACCTTCATCAAATGCTGACTAAAGTCAAATGACTACTTGGGATTATGCTAACAAGGTATGCCAGAATACCATCATTAACACCTTGTCTAATGATCTCTTCGATGTGTATTATGTGTACAAGGAAGATAGCAAAATTTGGGAGTCACTAATTGCAAAATATACTGCTGAGGATGTTGGGAAGTAAAAATTCATTGTTGGGAATTACTATAGATTGGAGATGACCAATGACAAGAATATAAAGTTGCAAATTAATGAGTACTACAAGCTGTTGGAGGAGTTGTGTGCTAAAAAAATTAACCCACCTGATGAGTTCATTGCTGGAGTTCTAATCAAGAAACTACCAGAATCATGGAAAGATTACAAGCAACAGCTAAAACACAAACAAAAACAACTGTCGCTGTCAGATCTAATCACTCACATCATAATCAAGGGCATTAACCGGAAGGAGATGCAAGCTGCAAAAGGCAAGGAGATGGCCTTGAAAGCAAATCTGGTAGAGACAAAGCAACAAGGTGAAAGGTATGACTCAAACAAAACTTGACTACAAGCCAAAAAGTTCTAACCCCAAGTTAAAAATGAAAGATAGTTGTTTTTTTTGTGGAAAACCAAGCCACCATGCTACACAATGCAGGAAGAGGGCTAGAAATGACAATCCTCCTAGGACCATTCTGGTTCAAGGAGACGAAGAAGATGAAATCATTGCAGTGGTCTTTTCTCAAGCTCTCTTAGTGTTTGATGTGAAGAAATGGATGGTAGACTATGGAGCTACCAAGCACTTTTGTGCAAATCGTGAGATGTTTGCATCCTATAGTCCCACCAAGGAAGGGAGAAGATCATGTTTACCTTACTAATTCCTGAACTGCAAAAATTTTGGGAAAATGAAATGTTGAACTGAAGCTCACATCTGGAAAAACTTTGTCATTCAATGATGTTCTTCATGTGTCTAACTTTAGAGCTAATTTAATTTTTGTAGCTCTATTGAGGTTAAGGTGTCATTTGAACTTGATAAGATCGTAATGACAAAGAATAATGTGTTTGTTGGGAAGGGTTATTGTACTCAACATTGCTGACATAAATGGAAATGCGTAATCTTTTGTTTACTTGCATGTCTTTATGATTGATCTTTTTGATATATGGCATGCTCAGTTAGGACACGTTAGTAAATTATATTTAAAGAAAATGCAAAAACTTGATTTAATTTCTGAGATTAAAAAAGTTTTCTAATGTGAAATTTGTGCAGAAGTTAAGTTAATAAAAAAATCTCATTTTTCTGTACAAAGAGAAAATGAATTATTGTTTAATACATACTGATTTGGGTAATTTAAAACAAACTATGACAAGAGGTGGTAAAAAGTATTTTGTAACTTTTATTGATGATTTTTTAAGATATATTAAAGTATATTTATTAAGAAATAAAGATGAAACTTTTGATAAATTTCTTTTATACAAAATAAAAGTAGAAAATTAATTAAATAAAAGATTAAAAGGGTCAGGTCGGATAGAGGCGGAGAATTTGTTTTATTTAATGATTTTTATGAAAAGGAAGGAATAATTCATAAAGTAACCCCTCCATATTTACCTGAGTCAAATGGAGTAGCAGAAAGGAAAAATAAAACTTTAAAAGAAATTATGAATACTATGCTTGTAAGTTCTTCTGCACAAGATAATTTATGGGGTGAAGTTTTGTTATCTGCATGTTTTTTACATAATAGAAAATCTTATAAAAAAACAAGTAAGACACCTTATGAATTATGGAAAGGATATACACCCAATTTAAAATATTTAAAAGTGTGGGGATCTCTTGCAAAAGTTTTATTACTTGATCCTAAAAAGAGGAAAATTAGTTCTAAAATTTTTGATTGCATGTTTCTTGGATATGTTGAATATAGTGCATCATATAGATTTCTGATTTTGAAAAGTGATGTTCTTGATCATAACACTATTATTGAAACTAAAGATACTGAATTTTTTGAACATATTTTTCCTTTAAAAGTTCAACATATTTCTTGAACATCGGAAAATTTTCCTTCTTTATCTAAACAAAATGAAAGTGAAAATGTTGTTGAAAATTTGAGAAGAAGCAAAAGACAAAAGAAAGAAACTTCTTTTAGAAACGATTTTTATACATGTTACAAGATGAGCCATCAAATTTTTCTGAAGCAGTTTCATTTTTCGATGCTCATCTTTGGAAAGAAGCAGTTAAAGCTGAAATAGATTCACTAAATCAAAACAAAACTTGGGTTTTGGCAGACTTACCTCTAGAAGCAAAACCTATTGGCTGCAAATGGGTTTTTAAAAAAAAATATAATCCTGATGGATCTATTGACAAATATAAAGTGATGTTAGTAGTCAAAGGATTTACTCAAAAACAAAATGTTGATTATTTTGATACATTTTCTCTAGTAACAAGAATTTCCTCTATCAGAATTCTGATTGCTTTAACTTCAGTCTACAAGCTTTTTATTCATCAAATGGATGTTAAAATAGCTTTCTTAAATAACAATTTAGAAGAGAAAATTTATATGGTACAACCTAAAGGGTGTGTTACTCCTGGACAAGAAAACAAAGTTTGTAAACTTGTTAAATCATTGTATGGATTGAAACAAGCACTTAAACAATGACATGAAAAACTTGATCAAGTCTTAACGAGTGATGATTTTTTTACTATTGAAGTAGAATGATGTGTTTATACAAAAATTGCGAATGATGGTTGTGTGATTATCTATTTATATGTTGATGATATGCTTATTTTTGGTACAAGAATGAATGCTGTGATTAAAACAAAAAGGTTTCTTTCTTCAAAGTTTGATATGAAAGATATGGGTGAAGTAAAGGTGATATTAGGTGTTAAGATCATAAGGAGTGAAAATGACATTTTACTATCCCAAGAACATTATGTTGAAAAAATCCTTAAAAAATTTGAATTCTTTGAAAAAATACCTATGAGCACTCCTTATGATGCTAGCACCAAATTAGTTAAAAATAAAGGTGATTTGGTAGCTCAATCTACATATGCATAGATTATTGGGAGTATGTTGCATTTAATGAATTATACCTAACCTGATATAGTATATACTGTGTGTAGATTGAGTAGATATATTCATTGTCCAAGTAGTGAACATTGGTTAGTTTTGGATAGATTAATGAGTTATCTGAGAGGTTCCATGAATTATGGTATATTTTATAGTGGATTTCCCATTGTATTGGAAGGAGACAATGATGCTAATTGGATCTCAGATTTAGAAGAGATCAAATCCACTAGTGGCTATGTATTCACTCTTGGTGGTGGTGTAGTATCCTAGAAATCAGTTCAACAAAATATTATAGCAAGATCCACTATGGATTTAGAGTTCATTGCTCTGGAGCTGGCTAGTAATGAGGCTGAGTGGGTAAAAAACTTCTTGGAAAATATTTCATTAGGTGAAAAACCAACACCATCAGTGTCATTATATTGTGATAGTTAATTGGCAATAGCCGTTGCCAAAGATAAGACCTACAATGGCAAAAGTAGACACATTCATTTGAGACATAATATTATAAGACAGCTGTTAAAAAATGGAGTTATATCGATCAATTTTGTAAGGTTAGAATTAAATCTGGTAGACCCCCTAACCAAACCTTTAGGGAAGAAACAAATTTTGAAAACATCAAGGGAAATGAGACTTACGCCAATTCAAAAATTAACAATGATGGTAACCCAACCTTTGTGATTGGTGATCTCATGAAAGAGGTTTATATAGGTAAAAATAAGTCATTTGTTAATTCTGCTAGCACTTTATTACTTTTGGTCCCTTCCTATGATGTGAGAAAAGTTAAAATGCATTATTGACGAAGCTGAGCAAAAGCTCTTAATGATTCATATTCCTTATGGATGGTGTATTTATTACAGACACACTTGATTAAATCATCTACATGAATGTAGAGTGGGGCTACTCCTATGAGATTATGTCAAAAATCTCTAGAGCATTCATTAAAATCAGACACCTGCACAACCATAGTTTAAAGCTTAAAACTGCGATAACAGTAGAAATTGTAAGGGTATAAGTTGATTCTTAAGGCCGCTAGTATACAACAAAGAATTGTTTGTTCATAAAAGCTATAAACTTCACCGACAACTCTATGTACTAAGCTTTATTGGTTTCAATATGGTTCATAGTCTGTAAGACACCAAATTCGAAATGCTTATACTCATGATTATAATTCAGATAATAGTGATCTTTTGACACACATGTGAAGGATTGTTGGAGAATACATATGTGTGTGTGTAAAAAGGAAAAAAGAAAGAGAGGTTCCATATTGCTCAAACAAATGTAGACCAAAGAGCATAAAAACTAACATGTGATCATGGAGTTTCAAAATGGGCCTAGGAGGAGAATGGGTTCACACGCACAAAAGCTGGGCCAACTCAGTTGAAATTCATCGATTTACCCCTCGCTGCTCGCCAAAAAAAAAAAACTGGTGTTGGACACTTTTTTGCCATTGCCCGAAATTAATTTTTCAAATAGCCTTCCAGGAGATCCATGATTTTAAGGCTTCGGTTATGAGGTTCATGCTGTTAATGTTTCTGGAGGTTATCGATCCGTTTTTTCTATTTTGATTATTCGGTTTAATTTTCGTTAATCCTTATGTCGGAAACCACCGAATGTTCAAAAATATCCTCATTAATGTCATTAAACGTGGTCCAACATCCTGCTGCTCTGATACCTATAAATACCGAGGCCGATCACTGGTTTCGATACACCACAACTGCAGACAACATATGAGCTGTTCTCTCCTCTTCCTCTCTTCATCTCTGAATTTTCCTGTCTACTGTTCTGCTTGCTTGCAACTCTGCAGAAGAATCCATTCAATCCTGGGGAGTGTCGTCTTGTGGCAAAATAACTCTCAAGAACAGTGTCCTTGTATATGGTATGGATTATTTTTATCCTAACAAATTTTTAATTTGCCACTTACATTGTTTTCTTTGGATGAGGGGAGTAAATGAGAGAAAAGAAAATAGAGCAAAGAAAAAAATGGAGGGAAAAGAAAAGTGGAAATAAAATATTTTCTTACAATATATTTGGATGATAGAAGAAAATAGAGAGGAAAAAAAACTCATTTATTTTATAAAGATTATGATATATCTATTACAAATATAATAAATTTATATTATATGAATAAAAATAACTCATATAAATGACATTTTCACACAACTTATTTTATTCAATGAGATGGTGGTCAATGATCGATAATTAGCAATGGCGACCAGTGACTAACAATCGATGGCAGCGGGTGGTGATCGACGGTAACAGTAAATGACTAGTGACTGATGGTGGTGTCCGATGATTAGAGGTGGCAACGACTAGGGACTAGTGGCAGCGGCAAGAAACCGGCAATTGGTGATTGGTAGTAGCAACCAATGGTTGGCAACTGGTGGCGGTGGTAGCCAGCAGTGATGACCGGCAACTGGCGTTGGTAGTGCCTAGTGATCTATGACCAGTGGCAACGGCTGGTGACTAGTGGTGGTAAAGGCTGGTGATTGGCAACTGGTGGTGGTAGTTAGTGATCAATGGTCATGTTGGCCATTGATTGGTGATTACCAAAGGCCAGCAACCGGCGGGGGTGGTAGCTGGTGACTACTGGTGGTGGTGATGGTTGGTGATTGTTGATTGCTAGTGGTGGTAACCAATGACCAACAATGGTGGTAGTGGTTGGTGACTGGTGATAGGTGACGGCGGAGGCAGTTGGTGGACAGTGAATGTTGGTAGCTAACAAGTGCCGATGACAAAATATTATTACTTATGGTGGAAAATAAGTTTTCTGTCCAAAATCTTTCTACTTCTGGAGAGAAAATTTAGGGGAAAATATATGGACCCTATCTGTTTCTCCCCCCCTCACTTTTCTTTTCTCCTTATTTTCCCTGGCTATCCAAACAGGGAAAAAAATGTTTTCTTCCTTATTTTCCCCTCAATTCAAACATGGGGTAAAAAAATTACTAAACAAGTAGATAGAGCATGAATATATTTTATAAATAAGGGAGAATTCCAACATAAATACCAAGATAATAAGATATTTCCAAAAGTTATCCTAATTTACTTTAATTCCAAAAAAGTAACAAAGCAGGTAATTAGAATTAAAATTGGAAGGCAAAAAATGAAAATATCTTTCTATGTAAATGACCCATTTGCAAGTAATAATAATATATTTATAAGTGATAATAGTATATTTGCAAGTGAAATGTATTTATTTGCAAGTGATACAGGCTTTTTTGTAAGTTATATTAGTATAATTTATAAATGAGTTTATTTCACTTACAAATATACTATTATCACTTGTAAATGAGCCATTTATATATAAAGGACATTTTTGTCTTTTTTCTTCCAATTTTATTTTCAATTACCAACCTTGGTATTTTTTTAGAAATAGGTAAATTAGGGTAATTTTTTTTTTCAAAATATCTTCTTTCCTTGATATTTATCTGAAATTTTCCCTATAAATAAAGTATCATTTGATTTTTTTTTGGCTTACTTTAAACGTTTTTTTTTTGCCAGCTAATATACTTTAATTGTTATGATATGTTTATATTCTCTACCCAAATTGTTATCTACCTATCTAAATTAAGTTGAAGTAAATTAATTTCCTTCACCCCAAATCTTTATGAAGCGCTAAGTATCCCACTAAAATACCGCCTCTCCACCCATGATATCACAATTCCATTTTTGTCTTACTTTTGTTGGTCACTATATGTACTTATTGCAAAGTAGCTTTTCATATATATCTTCCTAAGAAGTTAATTTCACGGGAAATGCATGTGTAACTTACTTATTTTATTTTAAATTTCTTAGAAGTTTAAATTATATTTTAAATGAAATATATTATGTTTTTACGTTAAATATAAAAATATCATTTTTATTAAGAAAATGAATTAATAAATTAAGGAGTCTTTTTCAGAAATTATTGTAAGATGCTTAAGAAGTATAATTTTTTGAGTTAAATGCAACTTTTTAAGAATTTTCAAGTTTTTTTTCGAATCAAGCAACATCAATTATACTATTTCCCAGGAAGTTGAATTTCTTTTCCTTACTTCACCCATACCAAAGCAACACTAAATTGACTTTTAGGTGTTGTATTTCTTTATTAGTGATTCTTTGATCGTAACTTGTCTCATGAGTCTTAAAGAAAATAAATTCCAAATAGGAATTAAACTGTCAAACCAAAATAGAATGGGCTATAAATCGATTACCCAAATGTTTTACTTTGTAATGAAAAATTAATTAGTTGGTTCTTGTGAATCTAATTGATAGAAATTATTTTGGAGAACTTTTTCCTTAATTGAGTGTGTTCCTTATCTTTAAAAAAAAATAATATCATCAATTAAGTTATTTAAGAGATAATGGATTAACTCAATCAATATTTTATCTTTATTTCAATTCAAATTTACATTCAAATTCAAAATTTAATAACTGATTATGATCAAGGTTATTAAATAGATGACGGATAGAGTTGAACTTAACACATGATTTGGTTTTCCTACTAGTTAAGGCTAAGTTGAAAGAACTTTTTACCTTAATTTTATTATATGTCATATTCTTCTAACTATTTTCTTTATACTGTATAGATAATCTAATATAACAAAAGGTATTTGTAAATTTTTTTTGTTGCTCCTATAATCTATGGGAAAATCCATCTATGAAATTTACACTAAAATTAAATTTGTCTCACAGTAATTGGATACAAGTGGATTGGATAAAAAAAAAATATAGAAACCTTGTCCAGCAACATGGAAGAATTACATAAATCACAAATGCTTCTTTCGGCCAATAAAAATCCTTCTTCATTTATTTTTTGCCATGAAAAGTTTCATCTTTTTTTTTTAGGAAAAATCAAGCATTTCATCCCTCAACTTTGCAACATTTTTTAAATAGGTCCCTAAACTATTTTTTTTTACTGACATCCTTAATATATTTAACTGTTTTGGCATTAGTCCTCGAACTTGCTCCGTTAGAAAATAGATCCTTGAGGCTGCCACGTGGCTAGATGGAGCTTGACGGTGCTGACGTGGCTAACGGTTGTGCTCACTTGGGCACCACGTGGATAATACCTGATGATGTGGAAAAAGAGGCTATGTGGCAGCAATAAATTTTTAAAAACAAAAAAAGAAAAAGCAACTGGAAAATGCCCATGTATGTGTCTGTGTCCTTGTGTTGGAAAATGCCCTAAGTCATAATCTCATCTGGAAGCTGAACTCGGAAGTCTGGAAGAAGAGAGAAATTGAACTCGTGAACTCTGGAAGAAGAGAGAAGCAACTGGCAAGAGCTAGAGGTGAAGCATTTGTTGAAGAAAAAAGCACAAGTTTGCTGAAGCAAAAAGAAGATAGAAGTAGCTAGAGAAAATGATAGATGAAGCATTTGTTGAAGAAAAAAGCTCAAGCTTGCTGAAAAGAAAAGAAGAGAGAAGCAATTGGCCAAAGCGAAAGGTGAAGCATTTGCTGAAGAAAAAACATGAGAGAAGTAGCTGACGGACTTTGGTGCGTTTATGATTTGTTTTTTTATTTAGTTGAAAAGCAAAGTTTGGGTGTGATTCGAAAATAGCTACGAGATTCCCTTCTATGGAAATAGAATATATTTTTTCATATAAGCATGTGACAACTAGAAAAGCAAAGTTTAAAAATTTGGTCTCATTGAGTGTAAAGTTCCTGTTATTCACACTATTAGAATGTGACAACTAGAAAAAACCACGGGGGGAATCTTTTCAGATAAAGAAGACAAGTTATAGTGTCGGATTGTTTTGGGAAAAGTGTTTGGTAGTTAAAGTAGAGTAATGACAAAGTGAAATTTGCAGATAAAGTAAACATAGTAATGACCTAGGCATAGATATCTGTAAGTGGTTGTTGTAAATTTATGTTAGAGACAATGAAAGAATGAAACTGGGGCCCTTGGTCGACTTGTTTGTGGTGGTTGGATTACTTGGATAGCATTTATGAGGCAACATATATATATATTTGCATGTTGACTGAAAAGCATGAACATAAGCATGTGTTTGTTTATATATATATATATATTTAGATGGCTGTTTGTCTTACATATATATATAGCTAGCCTTTTGTTTTATGAGACACGTCCCAAGCTGTACCCATGTGCATGTGCAGTATTTTATTTAAGTGGTCCCAATTAAAAAGATGGCAACCATTAGTCAAACAACATGGTACGTGAAGTGGTCCCAATAAAATGTCTGACATTGGATTAGGGAGTTTCTATTTGACAGCTTTTTGGAAAAAAAAAATTTCTATAACTAATCATTTTTTACAAATTCTTCTTTGAAAATTGTGGTAATGATAACTTATTTGGATTTTACAGATTTACTTGTCATGGATGATAAAAATAGCATAGTAGTGTATTACTCTTTAGAGACTGATAGGGATGACAGCTCAGTGGTGATTTGCTTTAATGATAGTGAAGATGAAACAAATGATGACTATTTCCATCAATACATGGACCTTGATGTCACTGATGACATTACACAAGGACAAGTGAACTATGTGGACGAACAACATTCTATAGCTTTTGTAGAAAATCCAAGTGAGTTAGTACCTATGGAAACTCCAAATTGGTTCATGGCTGAAGAGTCTCTGGCGTCAGATTATGAGTCAGACGTTGTGGAATCTATTGGAGAATTTGATTTAGAAGACGACATTGGTGTTCATGGGTGCATTCGTTACAACCTGAATGAAATGTGTAGGAACTTTTAGTTTAAACTTGGGATGGAGTTTCAAGTCCATTAAAGAGTTTAAGGATGCTGTTAGGGAGTATGCATTACTCCATGAATATGATCTAAAGTTTGTGAAAAATGATAAAGTAAGGTGTAGGGTGGTGTGTCAAGATGGGTGTGAATTTTTGCTATTTGTTAGCAAGGTTGGTGGATCATACACCTACAAGTAGAAGACATTTAACCCAAATCATTCTTGTGGGATCACAATCATTTCAAAGATGGCAACCTCTAAATGGGTTGCAAGCAAAATAGTGAAGAATATGAGATCAAACAAAAACATGAAATTGGGTGATATTATCTCTTCAATTAAAGAAACTCATTATGCTAGCATTTCTATTAATATGGCATTTTTTGCAAGAAAGGCAGCAAGGAAGGAACTTGATGGTTGCTATACATAACAATATAGTGACCTTTGAGATTATATGGCAGAAGTTAGGAAGAGAAATATGGGAAGCACCTTCCAACTGCAATATGAGAGAGAGGAAATTGATCGGCCACCGATATTTAAAAGGATGTATCTTTCTCTTGAACCCGTTAAGAGAGGATTCTTGAAGGCCTGCAGGCCAATTATTGGATTGGATGGATGTTTCCTCAAGGGACCATATGGGGAAATACTGCTAGTGGCAGTTGGTAGGGATCCTAATGAGCAGTATTTCCTACTTGCTGTTGCTATTATGGAGAGTGAGAATAAAGATTCTTGGCCTCGGCTTATGAGTCACTTGCTAGATGATATGTATGCAACACATTTTATAACAAAAAAATTAGTTCATATTATTAACATATGTATGCAACAAAAGGTATGAATCTGAGTCATCTTTATTTTATGTTATAAAATGTGTTGCATACAAATGTTAATAATATGAACTAATTTTTTGGTTAGGGATTGATGCTAATGTTCAATGAGAAGCTTCATGGAATGGAGCATCGGTTGTGCATATGACATTTGAATGCCAATATCAAGACTTGCTTTGGAGGGGGAATAATGGTGCGAGATCTTGTAATGCAAGCTGCTAAGGCAACCTATGTCAAAGCTTGGCAACAAAAAATGCATGAGCTAAAAAATGTATCAAAGGAGGCCCATGATCATCTCATGTCATTCAATCCATCATGCTGGATGAAATCACATTTCAATGAGTATCCTCGTTGTGACATAATCCTCAACAATATAACTGAGTCATTTAATGGAAGATTGGTTGAGGCATGCGAGCTACCAATAACTTCCATGTTTGAATGGATTCGCACATACTTGATGAATAGATTTGCTCACAATAGGATCTTGGCAGCTAAGTATCGTGGCAAGGGAATTGTATTGCCAAAACCAAGGCGGAGACTAAATAAAGAAGTAGATAAAACTAGGAAATGGGAGGCAAGATGGGCCGATGAGAAGGAATTTGAGGTTGCTCACAATACCCATAAATTTGTGGTTGATCTTGAAGAAAGGACATGCTCATACCAATAGTGGTCTCTTACAGGCATACCTTGTAGGTATTAGTTGTGTTCCAATATAACTGAGTCATAGTTGTTTTGGACTGATGTGGTAAAAAAACAACTTGTGATGACATGTGTTTGTTTATGTATTAAAACATTGGATGCAACATGCTAGTAAATTTCAGTTAATTGTAATTGTGATTTTTGTTTATGTATTAAATTAGTGGTTGCACCATGCTTGTCCAAATAAATATGAATAACTTGAAAATGATTTTTTCTCTTATCCACAAACATGCAATAAGCAGTATTTTTACATCACGAGAGGATCCTCATGATTATGTGCACCAATATCTGAAACTTACAGCATTTGAAGACTGTTATGGACCCATCATCCATTCAATCAATGGTAAAAACATGTGGGAGGAGACCAGTATGGAGCCAGCTGGTCCATCAAAGCTGCATGTTAGACCTAGACATCCAAAGAAGTTAAGAAGAAGAGCACCGGATGAGCCACCAAGGCCTAACAAAACTAGGAAAACTAACACAAAGATTTGATGTTATACTTGTGGATCTTATGGGCATAATAAGAGAACATGCATGGGATCAACTTCTCAGCCTTCACAAGAATCCATGGATGTTACTCCACCATAAGCACACTGTGGTGTTACTTGTGGAGCTTATTATTATTATCTATTTTGGTTGAAGCTGTATTTTGAAGTGACATTATGTATTTTGGTTCTAGTATGAACTATCATAGTTGAAGTGAATGCATGTTGGTTCTGGTCTCTTTTGGTGTTAACTTGATGTAAGAAGCCTATTGTGCTTATTATCTATTTTGGTTGAAGCCTACTTTGGTCAATGATGATCTCTTATTGTTTATATCAATATCTACAAAATATTGATTAATATATTTTTATGTCATATTCATTACTATAGCATATAAATATTTGAGTCATGTCTTGGTATTTGGATAGATTACAGTTCTGTTTGTTTATATCAATATTTGAAAAAAATCTGATTTGTACTTAAGTTGTGTCTTTAGTTCATACCAGACCTTCATAACCACCTTGGTTTACTTTTCCATGTACTTGAGATCTATTTACTTTACATAGATAGACAGTATTCAGAATTTCTATATAGTGCAAGTCATTAGATGATATTTGTTGAGCATTGATATGTTGTCATAGAGGTCTTGATTCGGCAAAAGAGAAGGTTTACAAATAAATATGCTCACTTGCTCAGTGAAGGGAAGACAAATGGTTATCTTTATTCTTTTATGACTTGAAATCAATTTCTAAATATGTAACTATTTTTATGACTTGAAATCAGTTTCTAAATATTAGAGGGTGGCTGGATTTTAGGTTTTAAAGTTCAATTGTTAGAGTGATAAGTAGGGTTTAATTGTCTTACATAGATTATCTTGAATAAAAAAGTGTTAGATATGCTGGCTTCCCAAGAAGGGGAGTAAATTGGGAAGATTAAAATTTTTTGTAAAAGTGTAAGAGAGTAGTGAAAGCAAGAGTAACAGTAAAAGCAGAGTATACAATATAGCCAAGTGAAAAACAAGATAAGGGAAGAGAAGACACATATTTATCCTGGTTCGGTCTTTTTCTCTTGAACTACGTCCAGTCCTCAAGTTACCACTTGAGATTTTTTACTATCTTACAAGAATTCGGTGGGCTTTTTGCAATACCTCAGTATAACTTGATGCTCTGTTCCAAGAGCTTATAATCTCACTTTCTGCACTCTAACTAAGTACTTCCCAAATTTCTTGTGAAATCCCCTCATAAGAAAATCTTTCTTCCAGATGAAGATAAGATTAATTATAGTAAATGAACTCTCTAATTTAGAATGTATATAAAATCTGAAGTACAAAATATGAAGTATGTGAAAGCAGAAAACTTTAACTCAAGAATTTTGCAGAGTTTCTATATATACAATGTAAAATCGTTACTCATATCTTCAAATAAAATTCTATTTATAGATTTATATCTTAACTATACGTTAGAGACAAGATCTAGCCGTTAGAGACGTTACTCAATGGTTACTCTGAAAAACTATTCATTCACTAACCGCATTTAATGTATCTGACATTCAAAGTTCAAATTTTAGTGTGTCAATAGATGAATTTCACAGAGACCGTAAGATAAAGACTTTAACGTTAAATCTTGAAGTATGTCTGTTCTAAAGCAGAGTTCGAATTTTCATCTTTGGCAAATGTTTCTATGTTTGAACATACGAATTTTCAAGTTTAACGTTCTTCTGGTAAGTATGAACAATTGTTCTATATTGCTACAGTGCCTTCGAAGTTTGAATTTTGGTGCCCAAAATTCGTTTGTCAGTGGGCAGCTCAATATGGTACAATAGTTCTTCTTTTTGAAATTTGAATTTTCAAATACCAAAGTTCGTCTGTCAGAAAGATTTTTTTATCAGACCTAATTCAAATTTCAAATTTCTGAATATTAAAATTCGTATGTTAAAAGACTATCATAACAAACTTGCAAACTATCTTTCCAAAATTTGAATTTTCAAAATTAAAGTTCGTCTGTCAGAGGACTAACTTAGAACTTTTTTTTAAACTCTATTTTCAGATGAACTTTGACATATCTTTAGACGAATTTTTCCTTTTTTATAGTTTGTGTTTTACTCGAAATTCAAATTTTTAAAGATAAAATTCGTTTGTTAGAGGGACCTCTTTTTTTACTAATATATTTTCAATTCGAAGTTCGAATTTCAGATACCAAAATTTGAATTTTCAAAGTAACAAATCAAGTTTAACATTTCAAAATTCTTCTGATAGTGGGTATTTTTCAAATATTTAATGAGTTATCGTAAAAACACATTTTTAGCACACTCTTTTGTAAGATCAAAGTCTTTTACTCATTTGAATTCAATAAGAAATTCTATATCTAATCTTATACTTATTTTTCTTGGATTTCTTCACTTGAGATCTTTTGTACACCTTTGATATTTATCAAGTTCTAGTTGGTTTGGAATTATCAAAACACTTGATTCAACAAAAAGTTGTCCCTTGAGGGCATAGGTTACCAACGTTGAAGCTATGGAAATGGCAAGAAGATTAGCTTTGGAAGAAGGTTTACTGATAGGCTGCAAATTTAAACATCTTGATATATATGATCTTAGGTTTTGTTTCATATTTTTAAGGGAACTGTATAGTTTTTTGTTTGATTATAAACAAAAGTAGATGGTTTGCTTATTCATTGGTTCAACCTTCTCTCTTCATTTTCTTTGGTTCTGGTTTTGGTCAATCACTTCAAGTGTAATATGTTGTTGAATATTGCAATATCATTGTGACTTAGAAGTAGTTTGTATTTTTTAGGATGTGATGTTATAATTGTTTCAAATTTCTTTTTAGGTTGGGACTTGGGATTTCTTCAGGAGTTGCTGCTTGTGCCTATTTGCTGATGTTATAATTATTTTTAGATGCTACTAGAAGTACCCAGTGGTGCGAGAATATGTGTGTTTGCTGCTTGTGCTTGAAAAGGAAGGGGGGAGGGGGGGTTTGTTTTCAAATGTGGGTAGATGTGTGTCCATGTGCGTGTGCAATTTTCACACCACAATGCTATCAATGTAGTCTCCACAAGTATGTTTCCCTATACATTAAAGTGGCTGGGTTAATCAGAAGGCTTCCGTCTTGAGTTTCAGATTGTTAATATAAAATTTAGTTAATTCTACTTTCTACACCATCTCACAGAAATTATGCTATGATTGATGCCTTTACAAAATATTATTCTCGTGAAACAATACTTCCACCATATATTACATGACATTTTCCATAAGTATCCTTGCAACATCAAGCCAAAATATATACCTTCTGATTACAACTTCCCTTACACATTAGATATACACAATTTGAAGCATAACAAGTATAACACAAAATATATATTAATCTGAAGCAAATTTGGTACAGTAAACTCAAATTTCATACACTCAATTCTCCATGAATGTACATATTCACCTCCACAATTGAGATGGTACAACAAATTTGTTGAAAATACTACTTAGACTAACAATTGACTTGGTACAACACACTTTTCGTACAGGAAATTCAAATTTCAGCTCAACAAAAGTGAGTACCCTAAAGTTAACCCAAAAAAAGTACTATCTAGAATCACAAGTCAATTTCTGAAAATCATTTTCATGCCATTGACAATTTCCTCCAGATTAGCAACTCTTTCCTTGAGGTCATCATCTTCTAGTGCTTCCTCTAGCTTTGACACCCTTTGTATGAGATTAAGTTCAGGTTAGGAAACTTTATCGCTATTACAGCTGTCACCTTCTGCTATTCTGGATAAACCCAATCAAAGTACTTGCACCTCGTTGTTTCACATGTTGTATATAGCTTCCCTGGTTCTTATCTGAGTCAGAAATTCCAATACATGCTTGTTGCCTACAATAGCAATTCCTATTTCGATATCTAAAATTTTGCATTGGCCTGCTTTGATCCATGCTTGAAGAGGCCATTAAATCTAAGATATGAAATTGTATAGCAAATAGCTATTGATGAAGATAATAATTCACGCAGCTATTTAGAAACCAGGAAAAAAAATAATGAAGCAATATTGGAAAACATAAAAATTAGAATATGAAAAATGGGAACATGCAATTCTGAAATCTATGGTTCTAGGTTGTTTATTGTAGTTAATTGCATACTCCCTAGTTTAATCCAAACAATAACAAAAGTTAAACTACCAACTTATACTCTAGTCTTTGAAAGTGTTCATAGCTAAGACTCGGGAGACATACTAGGGAGACCTAGTTGTCCAATCATTATTTTAATGCCTCATAATAGTTTTTTTTACAACCAAGAAAGATAAGGTTGCTATATGTGGAAAAGTATAGGGAGATGCAAAAAATAAGAACCATAAGCACCAACTTATATGTCGAAATTGAACTATAAGGGAAGATATCCCTTTTTAGTTAATTATATCACAAAAATTATGTTAAATTGAACTACAAGGGAAGATTAAAGATGACGGAAGGAACACACCTATGACAGAAATCTTAGAAAAGAACAAATAAGGAGTAGGGCGCTTGAAGGAATCTGCAAATCTACAAACTATATCAAAATCTGTAGAAATTATGTCAACTTAGCACCCAGCAAGGAACCACCCATGGTGAATCTACAAAATGACAATCAAGGAGAAGAGGAAATAAGCAATGAGAAGGGAACGTGTGATGGAGCAAAGGAATCGAACAATAAAGTGAAACTTGAGAGGAGGATGGATGCTTCAACCTGTTCTATGATAGTCCCCTCATACGGCACCATCGACTTGGTCATCTACAGAAAATGGTAAAGCTTAAATTTTTGACCGTCTGCAACTACAACCTCTCTCTGCTAGGGCAATTATGCAGAGTAATGTTGGTGACCTTTCTAAATTTTATTTTGTTTTCCTTTTCACTTTATTTTAAAAGGCTTTTTTTTTTCTTTCCTTTTAAAGTGCTTTTTTTTTTATTTTTAAAAATTTATTGCTACCACATAGCACCTTTTTTCTACATCAGCGAGTATTATCCACATGGCGCCCAAGTGAACACAACTGTTAGCACCATCAAGCTCCATCTAGCCACGTGGCAGTCTCATGGATCTATTTTCTAACGGAACGCAAGTTCGGGGACTAACGCCAAAACAGTTAAATATATTAAGGATGTTAGTAAAAAAAAATAGTTCAGGGACCTATTTCAAAGCTAATGCAAAGTTGAGGAACGAAATGCTTCATTTTCTCTTTTTTTATTTATAAAGCTACTGCAAATACATAAATACAAACACAAAAAAAAAACCGAGAAGAAATTATCCTAATTCTATACCTATATTTAACATACATACATATATTTAAAGCACTTACCTAGGAAATCAATATCAATGCAAAACATGAGTATCAAAGATCCATTAAAAATCCCTCGATAATCTGAAGCAACTTGCAATTAAGCAGAAAAAAATTTAAATCTGAACTTTGAACATTTTCGAAAAATCTGGGGAATCAATGATTCATGATCTCAAGCTCAATCTTTGCTCCATCAGACTAGAAATTCCTTCTTCTTTCTACTCTTGAACCTCTTGCATTCACAAACTCTACATTGAAGAAAAACAATGTTTTGAAGAAAATTTCTTCCTAGACGCTGTCAACTTTTTGGCTTGCTTGAAAATAATCCATCCTTGCTATGTTTGGAAATCATCTTTTGAATGGCTAGGTAATGCTGCCACTCTTTCACCCTTTGGGTTACGGATGTCTGCATTACTTACTTTGCCAGTAATATTAGCAATGGATTGATGGTTATAAAAATAAAAAAGTTGATTGATGATTATTAAAATTAATATAAATATATATATATATATAATAAATTTAAAATTTAAATAAAATAAAAAGTAAAATTAAAAACTTCAAGGGAAAATCAAACTCTTGGCCCCTAAATTTTCAGTAAGTTTTGAAATAGGTCCCTATAGTTTAACTTTTTTTTAAATCAATCCTTGCAATTTGCAACATTTGATCCGTTGATCCTTCCTTTTTCTTTATTAAAAAAAATGCTTCAAGGACGAACAGCATCAACTAATTTGAGATGGCAAATGTGACAAATGAGATGGCAATTGCATCAACTAATCTGATAATACATGTACCTTCGTACCGGTTCTCCTTTAACTAAAGGCAGTGAACTTTTTGGCCTAATAATAATAATAATAATAATAATAATAATAATAATAATAATAAGGCAATGAACAATAGTTTCCTCATAAAAACCTAAATAATATTGTTTGTGGCCAAATGTAATTGTTCATCCACGTACTACAACGTAGAATGCTCAATACTGTGCCTTGTTTCGGAGTAGTAAAAATAAGACAAATCAAGAAAGTTTTTTTTTTCTTTTTGGATATTATGCGTGCATGAGAGAAATAATAATCTAAATTTTCTTAAGATTGTATTAATCTTTTTAATATTTAATTTTTATTGAAATATTTGAGAAATGTTAAGGTACACAAACAAAATTGTACCAAACTTAATGAAATGTGTTGAGAAAGTTAAAAAAAAAAATTGGCTAAAATATATAAAACTTCACCTAAACTATGGGTCATGTACACAAAATCCCCCTCAACTTTACAACTTAATAATAGACTCCCTCAACCTTTTGTTTTAAAAAAATTGAGTCTAATGTGCTTTTAATAGAAATTATAAAATGATAATATTTCCTTGTCAATTTCACATAGTTTTATAATGTTTGAAACTGTCAATCCTCATAAATAAAAGGTTGATGGAATCTATTCTAAAGTTTTCTAGTTGAGGGGGATTTTGTGTACTTTTTTCTTACCATGGGATTTCGTGTACATGACCCAGAATATAGGGGAGTGTATATATATTTTAGCAAAAAAATTACAAAAGGTTTCATAGAGCGAAGATTAGTCATATTATTCAATAATACAGCTTTTTATAAATTTATATTTTTATATTGAATTGATGCCCAATAAAAATGATGACTTAGCATACTCAGTAGAAAACTTATTAATATAATTATATATTTATTAATCTTATAATTATTATTATTAGCAAAAGCATGTTATAATTATAATTAAAATGTCATGACCCAAAAGCCAAGCCAAGCTGTGACTGGTGCATAGGCTGTTGATTTGATCACATTTAGCCTAGCAAGCCTAATATAATTTTTCTCTTGACACAACCTAACTATCTTGACAAAACCTAATTGGAACCAAAGTGAATCACTTATTTAAATATTCACAATTCATAATTAACTCATTTATTTCATAAAATTGGATACCAAGACAAATAAATGACAAGTATTTCATAAGACCCAAGATAATCTTATACTAACAAAACACTTTTGACACCACCATAATAGTCACAACGTCATGGAATATAAATCTCCAGCCTTCTAGTAATACTCTACCCAATGTGTAGAGGTAGACCTGCCAACCACAAGGGAGATTTGGCACATTTATCTATCAATTTGGGAAAAAATGTAAGAAATGGGGTGAGTCTATCACTGACTCAGTAAAAATATAAATAATAAAGTGCATGGAAGGGAAGGACATGCAGGAGTTTTCTCACAATTAATTTAGCTTCAACAACTATGGTTACATCAATCACTCACATGCAATACATTTCCATACAAAGAGCAATTAAACAAACACATCCATCCAATGAATAACCTAGAACGTTAATTAGCACTACATGCAATCACAATAAATGCCTCACAAAATCCATTTATCCATATCTTATAGTTAATGATGAGAAATAACTCTCTCACCCAATAATGTATAACATATATCATATCTCTTAGTCTATGGGGAGGAATAATCATCTCATCTAATAATATACATATATCACATCTCGTATAATTATGGTGAGGAATAATCGTCTTACCTAATAAATATATATAGTATCTCGTAAATGCTCATACTATAAATTATTAACTGAATAAATAAATAAAAATGGATGTTTCTTTTGATAAATAAGTGAAATTAAAGTAAAGATGATTTGAAGTTAACATGTTAGAAAAATAATTAAATGAAATCCTTTTTTTAAAAAAATAATAATTATAGTAGTGGTTGCATTAGTGCTAATAATAATAATAATAATAATAATAATAATCAACAACAACAATAGGAACACAGTAGTACTAATAACAACAATCGTCATCACCACCAACACCTTCATCACAATCATCATATACCTTCAAATTCAAAGAGAAATATAAGTAAATCTTAAAATGGAGAAAACTTATATAGTTAGAAATTAAGGTTGACCATCTAGAATTTTTTGAAATTTTAAAAGGTGAGGAAAGAAAAGGTTTGGATTTGCTTCCCAAACATGGTTGAGTAAAAAAGAAACCAAAAAAAAAAATTAAAAAAAATAGAGAAAAGTAATTTTGGGCAGGAAAGTAAAGCAAAGTGCAAAACTAATGTCATCTTACTATTTATACACTCACCAACGGGGACCAACAGTAGAAGTTTTTTCTTGTTACTGTTTAGGCTTAGCACCAATTGAAAGAGTCTCACTAATATCACCTATAATTTATTTAAGCATAAAATCATCATTATTGCATCTTCTGTAGTTCTAATTCTACCATTAATGACATTCTTCCTGCAATATGTAAATCCTAATTTATAATTTGAATCCTTAATACCTTCCTTAATGTAAAACCTATTTTTTTAACAATTCCTAATTACTCAGTAAGTGTAGAAATTATCTTATAAAACTATGAACTAAAACTAAATGAGTAAATTTCAAGAAGCACCAAAGCCCATCTTAAAAGAATAAAGAAATAGAAATTTAAGGCACTACTCTCTACTGTAATGAAAGCACTCAATATAGAAGAAAGTGATAAGATGATATGGGTTTACCTTTCTTTTCTTTTCTTTTTAAATATCGACGTGTCTTGTGGCTTGCGAGAGATATTGAGTGAATGAGAAAAATTGCAAGAAGGAATCTTGGGAGGAGATACATAGAAGATTGAGGAAGAGTAATATAGAGGCGGGAATAAGGAAATAAAATTAAGAAAAGAAAATGAGAAGAAAAATATGTAGAAAGGTTGAAGGAGAGATTTGATGATAATGACGATGGGGCTGTGGAGTTTGCGGCAGGGGAAAGCATAAAACGAAATTAGGTCTAAGATTTTCTTTTGCTAAATTCAATTTTGCAAGTTTTGATTTTTTAAAAAAGATAAATATTTATGTAATATTTAAACTCACTTATTTTAATTGTTTTTTTTAAATACTTGAAAATCTTGTTAGATATAAGATATATATCTAAATAACTCCATAGGATAATTTTTAATATTTTAAGATTTAATAAAGTTTGCTAATATTTGTTTACTACTTTATTAATTTAATTTATCTTTAAGTCTCTCTATTTTTTTCTTTTTTTTTCTGGAATATTACATAAAATGATTTTAAAGTATTATATATAACCTTAAAAATAAAATTTAAATTGTATCCTCATGCTTCCTTGCTTTTCTCTCATTGGTCCAGTTATACATGTAAGATCTTAAGAGTAACAAAGTCGTCCTAATAAGTATTTAATGCAATCGTATACCATTGAGCAACAAGGCTCTTCCAATGACATGTAATAGAATTTCTTCTTACATTGAATTGTTAGTCTTCTTTCAGGAAAAAAATAATGTTAGTCTTCTTTTATGTTTATATAGAGTGAAGTTTCAGAGAAATATGATATATAACTGCATCAATTATTTTGTCCAATTATGTCAAGAAACATTCTTTTATAATCTATTGAATCAAAATATGACCATATACTTCGTCTTGTTTTTTTTTTCGTGGACTGAAATATGACTATATACTTCTAAAAATTAAGATTCATTTCCCCCAACGATCAGACGATTGATTTATTGACACGGTCAATAAATGCCCATTAATTTCGATTTTCTCTCTTTTTTCTTCTAAAACTATTCTCAACACAATATTTTGACATTTGGAAAAAGAATATTGAAAGCATTATTTTCTTAGAAAATACTAAAATCAAAGATTCAATTTGAGAATTCACACTCAAATTATTCCATGTAAACTTTGTGTAATTACTTACCAACCTTAACAGTTAACACGTAATATTCTAAGCCATTTCTTGTCAAATACTGCAATATTAGGGAATACAATTCCTTTTTTTTTTTTTTAGGTGAAGAGAATATGATTCCTTATTTGAATACTAATTTGTTTCTTGTTGATGTTTCTTGTTGATGCCTTATCTTACGATGGGAACGAATACGAGTAGTTATTCTAATAATTTTTATTTCTTATCCTAAGTTTGAATATTTTGTTTATCTCTATGTTTTATAAATTTTTCTTAAATTTGGTGCGGGTTTAATAAAAATGATTATCCTAGATTAAAACAAAAATACAAAATCCCAGCATCTGCATGGGTTATACTCTACCACTGTTTAATTTTTTGTGTCATAAAGTTGGTCTAAAAAATATTTTTGTGTCATAAAAACAATCATATATTTGTACTTTTGTGGACATTTATCGTATGCTTAAGTTAAAGTGCATAAATTAATTATATTAAAACACGGAAAGTAAACAATTGTATTATATTAAATAAGATTTTGAGTTCAAGTCTTATGAAAGAAAAAAATCAAGTTGTGAAAATTATTTCCATTTAAACTCAATAATGTTCGAATATGACCCACTTAAATAAATATATAAAAAAAACACGTAAAATAAAAATTGATAACCTCGCATATCTGCAAAGAAAATGTAAAGAATAGGACTTGGAAAAATTATAAAACATTTAGAAAATTAAAATAAGAATTTATTGATGTGCCTGTAGAGATTGGATCCTCTCAATTTAATATTCTCTCAACAGTTTACCTCAACTTTGATTTTTAATTCATTTTTAAACCAAACTTTTAGTTGCCGGATTAATCTGAAATTTAGTGCATTTTCTTTACAAAACAAGAGAATGCAATATCTATTTTTCTCTTCATTTTATTTGTATTACATATCCAATTTTGTATTATTTCAAATTTTCAAAAAAAAAAACTGAAGACTGCATAATAAAGAAGCTGATAGAATAGAACACATAAAGGGTTGCTTGTATGTAATTTAAAGTTTAAGATTTAGCTATACATAATTTAATATTTTAAAAAATAAAAAGCTTCCTAAATAGTAACTAAAGTTTATGACTTTTTATAGCTTGGATGCAAATTAAAAGAATTAATGGATCAGATTCAATGCCCGTAAAGTAAGTCTCTTCTATCCTCTTCTCACATGTATTAAAAAAATTAGTTATAATTAGTTAAAAGTATTAAATTTTTAAAAAAATTAACATACTTTTTCAATATTACTCTTAATTTAATTCATTAAATCTCAAAACCCATCTTAATTACTATCTCTCATTTCCTCTCTTCATTTAACAAGATGCACTTACTAAATAAGAGTAAATTTGAAAAAATTATTTAATGCTATTTTTGTTTTGAACAGTGACTTATAATAGGGACTACCAAAATCTTCCAGACATATATGAACATTCAATCCAAAAATGACTTATATGAACGACCGGAAGGAGTATTACTTATACCAGTGAAATATTCCATCCATCTATGTCATTTTGATTATTCATTTTAGAAAATTCTTAATGGTGTTATATTATATTATCAATACAATATTAATTATTTTATTTTGCATTAAGGATAGTGGTAGGTAAAATATACTCTTATTTAGTATGGCAAAAAAAAGTCATATTTCAGTCAACTATTATTAAATTTTACTCTTTTTTACCAATAAAATATCATAAAAAATTTTATAATCTAGATTATTTAATAATTTTCTTAAAAATATCTTAAAATGATAATCAAATATAGGTGGAGTAACCTTTTGTAAACCAAAAAAAAAAAAACAAAGAAAGAAAGAAGGAGGAGAAGGAGAAGAAAGAATCTGAATTAACGTAGGTATCATAATGTTTTAAAAACCATATCAGGTATTGAACTAGAAATGTCATTGAGTCACAGTTTTTATAATTCAACTGGTTAGACCGGTAGTCAAATCAGTGATGCAATAATTAAATAAAAATAATATTATATATAATAATATATGTAGAAAAATAAAATATCAAATCATTGAAAAAATAAATTTAAGTAGTCTAGTTCATAATAACTTAAGAAACTAACATAGTAATAATATATATTAAATCATTAAAAGTAATATTAAAATATTTCAATATAATAACACTATATGATTATTACATCATAAAATAACTATATTCTCTCTCTCATCAATTGTAAGAAACAAATAACTACTTTATCAGTACAAAGAATAAAACAATTTTGGTAATTAACTTATTAATTATGCTATAATTTTCAATTTTTTTACAGAATTACCCATAATAAAAGTTTAGAGTGTGACTAATTAATTATTGATAATTGTCAATACAACCTTAATTATTTAAGGATATAAAAGGAAAATAATATTAATTACTCCACAAATTTTATCTATATCTCTTACTTTTTGGGATAAATGAAAAGTCTCAAAATTCTCTTATAACAAAGGATAGATGGAGTATAATATAATAAAATTATTCATTTTTATAATTAGTAATTTTAAAATAGAAAGGGAAATAGTATTTTTACATTTTAATAATTTTTGTAATTAAAATTTTTGGTAAAAAAAATTAAATTTAAGTTATATTTTATACAATTTAAAAAATCGTCCAGTTTTCTAAAAACCATTTTGATTCCCGGCTCAATTCTGGTTCTTGGCTCAAAAGCCAGTTCAAAGCAGTCCAACCCCTCCAAAGATCTAAAATTAAAAAATAAATTGTTCTTCTCTCTGGATGATAGTCCAACCGATTTAACTATCTAGTTTGGTCCAATTCTCCAAACACTGAAGTATCATCCACGTTATTAAGACAGGGTTGTGGGGACCATAATTGTTTTTGACCCTCATTGACTTGACTGCTTGGATTCGAAGGAAGGTGGGAGCTCATTGTTTCCGCGAAACCTGAAACCTCATGACCACAATATTTTTATGAACCAATTGATAAGCAAATAATATACCATAGGATTCATCCAAGAATCCACGATAAGGTGTCGACATTCCAAGAAACTTGCCTCCGTTTTCCACAGTTCTAAAGTTATAATATATATATCACACACATATATATTTATATATTAGAATTTAGAAATATTTTTTAGTAAATAGTTGGGTTTCTTAAATATATTATTCTAGATTTGATCACTAATATGTATAGAAAATATTTTATTGAAATAAACAAAAGCTATTTTAATAATTTCTATATTTTAAAGGAATTAGTCTTTAACTGCCAGCTAAAAATATATTGATACTGCAAAAAAAGAAAAGAAATGTCAAGGAAGAAATGTCTTCTTGTGAATGCTATAGCTTCAGTTCAACGAATCCAATAGGAAATTAGAGAAAAAAAAATCCAACAGGAAATTGATTAGTAATTACTGATACCTTTCATTCTTCCAAGTTGTTCAAGGACAAGGTACATTTTTTTTCGCCTGACAATATTCGTAATTCCTCAACATTTCTAGCGGGTATGTACACATGCATGCATGCATGTACGAAATGTTTGGTATTTACTCCTAAGGGTGTTTCCATCAAAAGAATCTCATGATGTTGTACAAATGCATGCATGTCGATATTTTGCTTGCTACCAGAGCGTAATCCGGATTCATAAAATGCACATGACTTTACTTCAAGAATATCGGGTCTCTTATATTTGACCCAATCACCGATGCTTTAATGCACATTGTTTCATCTTTTCTTTTTATGTGAACTTTAATACATACCATTATGTACACATAACTTATACTACTTTTAACAGAGTTGATATTCTGTTTTATTATAATATATTAATGGAAAAAATATATTTTTGATCCCTTAACTTTACACCAAGTTTTATTTTGGTTCTTTAACTTTATTTTATTTTTTTTAATTCTTCAATTTTCAAAATACAATCAAAATTTTCTCTATTTCTAACTCAGTTAACTACATTAGAAGAAAATGCTGACAAATCATTCTCAAATGCTAACAAAGTATTTTCTAAATGCTTACATATTTATCAACTCATTTTTTGTGATAAAAAATATCTAAAATTAAGGTTTTGTTTAGAAATTTATTATTTGTAATTATTTATTTTTAATCTTTGTGTTTGATAGAATTCATTGGCGTCGTATGATCCATCTAGCCGACTCCACATAGTGGGATAAAGCTAATATTATTATTGTTGTATTTATTTTTAACCTTTCAATTTATTTAAAAATATTTTAAACCTAAAAGATTAATGATAAATATTGATAACTTGTCAAGAAAAATTGACATGTTAATGTTGTTAACATAGTTAATAATATTTTATCAATATTTTCTGTTAACACAATTACCAGTGCTAGTAATAATGAAACTTTTGATAATAATTTAAAAATTAAATGATTAAAAAAATAAAATAAAGTTAAGGGACTAAGATAAAACCTAATATAAAGTTGAGGGATCAAAAGTGTATTTTTACCCCCAAAAAAAAGGCAAAATATATAGCCATCTATCTTTTCAAGTGAAACTGCTGTTTGGCCGAATAGATGTAGAGAAAGTGCAGAAATTTATTTTAATATAAATCACATAAATTTTCTTTGCCTTTCTGTTAAAATTACACAGTTTTTTTTATTTTTGAAATATCATCCGTGTGGATATATTAAATTTATGTGTTTGTGCGGATATAACGCGGGTGATCAGTGGCCAGCTTAGAGAAGAAAAAGATGAGAATAGAATGCTCTCTCCATCAATAATCATATGCGTTGGTTTCATGTGAGGGAGGAGAAAAACCTATTTCATTGTAAATGTTGTAGAATACAGCGGGACCCACATGAGACGTGCTTCCCGGTTCTCACACAGTACGCAATGTGGCATTTTCAATAGGTAAAATCTCTCATTTCTTTGGCTCGCAATGAAAGGAAAGCTTCTTACCAATCAAGAATAAAGCTGAAGTGACAATGCCTTCCATGAACAGAGCTGGAGTGACAAAGACAGTAAATGGAGACAGATATGGAGATGGCCAGGTGCACAACGCCTACGCTCACTTCTTTGGCTTGCAATGAAAGGAAAGCTTCTTACCAATCAAGAAATGTTCAAAAGACATATGACCAACGACAACACTTGTACACTTTGCAGAAGTGGAGTAGAGGATATCAACCATGTCATTAGAAGGTGTCCACTAGCCTATACCAGCTGGTTACATATCATCCCACCAAATTAAATTTCAAGCTTCTTCGGGGCCCCTTTTGAGTTTTGGTTCACGAGCAGTATTCACAAAAGCATAGATGACTCATGGAGGGTCAAGTTTGGCCTAATGTGCTGGAAATTATGGGATGTAAGGAACAAATGTCTATTCACAGATGAATGTTTCACAGCCACTGACATTGCCCAAACTGTTCGTGCGTTAACCATTCACACTCTTATAGCCAAGAAGATTTATAATCTTGTACCTGATTAACCCCTTTTAGATCTTTTGGCTTTTGTCTTTTTCTTTCACCTAGGAATGCTTTGAGTTTATTTTGTATCAACATTCCTGGCTGTACATTTATTGATCAATATGTAAAATCTCTCAAGCCAAATATTCTTTTAAAATTTAATTTTCTTAATTTTAATATCTATGAAAATTACTTTATATATGGATGCATTTTTTCTTAAATATAAAAAACTATTATTCTCTCACTTTCGAAAGTATGTCCAATGATTTTTCTTATGCCTTGTGGATATTATGTAAGTTTTTTAATTAGTGTATTCTTCCTTGGACCCTAAATATATGACATTTTTTAGAAATAATACTTAATAAAAAGTATAGGACATTTTGTAGAGTTGTCTTATGTATTAATTATTCTTTTTATTTTACCCTTGGTGTATAATTAATTTGTAATTGATAAATGTTATGAGAAATATAAGAGATAATATAATTAATAAAGATAAATAGTAAAAATATTGAAATTTTTTGATAAATTTAATGATCTAACTTATTTTCATAAAATACATGAAGTAATTAAATTTTTTTTATATTTAAGATCCGGGAAGTAACTATGATGTTCAATTTTTATGATTAAATTAAAAATTGGCTAAAATTATTCATTTTTTAACTAAAAATAGTGCATAGTTTTATGCCTAGTTCAATTCCATACGACATAGAGGTCAAAAAGAAAAATATTCAATCATCTCTTTTTCAAAAATTTTGTTAAACATTCATTCTGTTTAAATGTAAAAAAAAGTAATAAAGATTCAAAAAATTACATGTAAACATCCGAATAATAAAATATATAAATTAAAATAAAAAAAATTATTTTTAATAATCGATTTATTATTAAATTGTGGACCATTTATTCTGCCAGCAAAAAAAAAAGTAAAAGAGAGAGATTGACTGCCATTTTTTCTCAGTCGTTCGATGAAACCAACACACAAGATTATTGATGGAGAGAGGATTGAGACAACCTGCGGGAGAGGATATGAATCCACTGCCAGAAGCCGTACGCGCCGTGGTAAATTTCGTGGGTAAAAGTAAAAAGAACCCAAATTCGTTCTTTTAGAAAAATCCAAATTAAATTTCGTTTACCAATTTACAAAGCAAACTTTCATTTAAAAAAAATGAAAAAACCAAACTGCCGAAATCGCTGCGTGAGTTCACTGGAAGCATCCCCCGGCAAAACCTCCGTGTCGGAGCTCATACGTTGTGAGCAAAGTGATAAAGAGAACCGCGTCCCTACGAATCTCAAGATATTTTCTTTTGATTCTATATATATATATATCATCCGCGATACATATATTTCATAGCCTTGAAACATCCATATCATATATTAAGCCCCAGTTCAGTTCTCTAGCTCGCTGCGTATACAAGTTTCTGTCTTCTCTCATATTGTGTTCAAAGCTTCTACCTTTCGAAGCATTCATGTCTATGAGCTTCGTCACCAATTTGGAGTGTATACAGACACTTCTGACTACCCCAAACAATCTTAGCAAACCAAACAAAAAATGGCATTCTGCATTTGTTAGCATCTATTGTTCTAGAGCTCTCTTGTCTCACTTCAAATCCACTCTCCTCCCCAACGCCACCAACAAGAAGAACAAGCCTAAATTGTCATCTCCTTCTTCCTACACCATTATCGACATAAACCCAGATCATTCCTTCGGCGTTAGCAAAACCACCCTCACCAATCTCGTCAAGGAGAGAGACGTCGACACCCTTCAGAATCTGGGTGGGGTCCAAGGTGTGGTTTCCGTACTAAAAATCAACAGTGATCATGGAGTCAAAGGCGGTGATGACGATCCCAGGGACGTCATGAGACGTCACGACGCATTCGGCTCCAACACATACCCAAAACCACCTTCGAGAGGTTTCTTCCATTTTGTGATCGAAGCCTTCAAGGACCCCACCATTCTCATTCTCTTGGTTTGTGCTGCTCTGTCTCTTGGCTTCGGCATCAAAGAGGACGGAATCAAAGAAGGATGGTACGACGGCGGAAGCATATTCGTCGCCGTTTTTCTCGTTATTGCTGTGTCTTCCATCAGTAATTTCAGACAGAACAGGCAATTCGACAAGCTGTCCCAAGTCAGCAACGATATCCAAATCGATGTCCTAAGAAGCGGTCGGCGACAACAAGTTTCGATATTCGACATCGTGGTGGGTGATGTCGTCTGGTTGAAGATTGGAGACCAGGTTCCTGCCGATGGCTTATTCATGGAAGGCCATTCTCTGCAAGTTGATGAATCAAGCATGACAGGGGAGAGCGACCACGTTGAAATTAATGGCGACAAAAACCCATTTTTGTTGTCTGGGACCAAAGTGGCTGACGGGTTTGCCAAAATGCTCGTTACTTCCGTTGGAACAAACACGAAATGGGGTCAGATGATGGGATCCATTACCAGGGACAACAATGAAGAAACACCTTTGCAAGCACGCCTCAATAAGCTTACCTCAGCCATAGGCAAGGTTGGTTTAGCTGTGGCTTTTCTTGTTCTTGTTGTTCTTTTAGTTCGATACTTCACAGGAAACACAAAAGATGAGAATGGGAATAAAGAGTTCAATGGGAGCAGCACCAAGTTTGATGACATAATGAACGGAGTTGTAGGAATTGTTGCCGCTGCTGTTACTATTGTGGTGGTTGCCATTCCAGAAGGGCTTCCTTTGGCTGTGACTTTGACTCTGGCTTATTCCATGAAGAAGATGATGGCTGATATGGCTATGGTGAGGAAGCTCTCTGCTTGTGAGACGATGGGCTCTGCGACTACTATTTGCACTGATAAGACAGGGACTCTCACGCTTAATCAGATGAAAGTGACCAAGTTTTGGCTTGGACAACAACCCATAGAAGAGAAAGCTTATAAATCACCAGTTCATTCAGATGTTCTTCAATTGATCCAGGAAGGGGTAGCCCTGAACACAACAGGTAGTGTTTACAAACCTAAATCATCAGATTCTGAATATGAGTTTTCAGGTAGTCCAACGGAAAAAGCCATTCTTTCCTGGGCTGTTCTTGATTTGGGCATGAACATGGAGGAATTGACACAAAATTGCACCATCCTCGGTGTGGAAGCCTTCAATTCAAAGAAGAAAAGAAGTGGGGTTTTGATCAGAAGGAAGGCTGACAACAAAATTCATGTACATTGGAAAGGAGCAGCTGAGATGGTACTAAAAATGTGTTCAAGTTACTATGATGCTTCTGGCAACATGAAAGATCTTGACGATAGCAATATGTTGGTGTTTGAGCAAATCATTGAAGGAATGGCAGCTAGCAGCCTCAGGTGTATTGCTTTTGCATACACCGAAGCAGCAAAAGATGATGAAGGAAACAAAACGGTAAAAGAAGAAGGCCTCACCCTCTTGGGACTTGTTGGTATTAAGGATCCATGTCGTCCTGGTGTTAAGAAAGCAGTACAAGATTGCCAACAAGCAGGAGTAAATGTCAAAATGATCACAGGAGACAATGTTTTCACAGCCAAAGCCATAGCAACAGAATGCGGCATCCTCCTCCCTAATCAAGACACAGTAGAAGCAGTGATCGAAGGAGAGGTATTTCGCAACTTGTCTCCCGGAGAAAGGCTCGATAGAGTGGAGAAAATCTGTGTGATGGCACGATCCTCTCCCTTTGACAAGCTCCTTATGGTTCAATTCCTCAAACAGAAAGGTCATGTAGTTGCAGTCACAGGAGATGGCACAAATGATGCACCTGCATTAAAGGAAGTTGATATAGGACTTTCCATGGGGATTCAAGGCACTGAAGTTGCAAAGGAAAGCTCAGATATAGTCATCTTGGATGATAATTTCGCCTCCGTCGCCACAGTTCTCAAGTGGGGAAGATGTGTTTATAACAACATCCAAAAATTCATTCTGTTTCAACTAACAGTAAATGTTGCTGCACTTGCAATTAACTTTGTGGCTGCAGTATCAGCAGGAGAAGTGCCATTAACAGCTGTTCAACTATTGTGGGTAAACTTGATAATGGACACTTTGGGTGCCCTCGCCCTAGCAACAGAGAAGCCTACAATGGAGCTAATGGACAAGCCCCCGGTGGGAAGAACTGAGCCTCTCATCACCAACATCATGTGGAGAAATCTATTAGCCCAAGCGTTGTACCAAATCACAATTCTGTTGACACTACAGTTCAAGGGTGAGGCAATATTTGGGGTGAGTTCGAAGGTAAATGACACATTGATTTTCAACACATTTGTGCTCTGTCAAGTGTTCAATGAGTTTAATGCAAGGAAGCTGGAGAAGAAGAATGTGTTCAAAGGGATTCACAGGAACAAGTTGTTTCTGGGGATAATAGGGGTAACACTTGTGCTTCAGGTGTTAATGGTGGAGTTTCTGAAGAAATTTGCAGATACTGAGAGGTTGAATTGGGGGCAGTGGGGTGTTTGCATTATAATTGCAGCTATGTCCTGGCCCATTGGTTGGGCTGTGAAGTTTGTTCCTGTCACAAAGAAGCCATTACTTGGTTTCTTGAACGCGAGGAAGCAATGAGCACTTCTTTTTTGATATAATGAATGGATGGGGTCTGATTATATTTGTTCTTGAATTTTTGTATTTTTTATTCTTTTTTCCTAATTCGAACTTCCCACATTGCAGTTTAGTGTGTAGCCCACTAACCAACAAGCCGAAATTCATTTATATTCTATGTTAAGAAAAACATAAAATTTTGTTCATTTGGTTGTTAATTATTATTTTCCTGATTGTAATTTAATAAGCTTTTGATGCCAAGAAGCAGATTGACGATGTATGATATGTTTCTTCCTTTTTTGTTAAATTTTTATGTAACAAGAAATCCTACTCTTGAATTTTTGCGCTGCAATTCCCTTCATTTTCATGTTGGTGACTATAGTCAAATTAGCTGAGTTTTGCCTTTGTGTTAAGGCATGAAGCATTATATTTCTAAAAAAAGTAGATTAATCCAAAAGTAAATTGTTAATTTGGAAAATACCATCAATTATCAAATTTTAGGAAATTTTGTGTCGGAATGAGCTGTGAAAACAGTGTGCTTTATCATATATTTGTTACCTCTCTTTTTTCCCGATAATCTATTACTAACTTTTTTTTTAATTCTTTTATCCTAAGTCGGTTTATTGGGCCCAAGGAAAAAAATCCTGTTTCCTAAGTCGGCCACCTACCATCACACCAGCATGTTCCCTGGACAACAAGAAAAAGTATATCCGTGTATAAGAATTACATATAGATAAAATATCATTATAAAATATCTTAATTTTTTTCAGTATACTTTGAACAAAACTTCCCCCATCCTATATATTATAAGGTAATAAATATAATTTTTTTTATTTCATTATATAAGACAACATGATCTTATTTATCACTTTTATCCTCTCATTAATGTAATGTATAATATTTTAAATTGTATTAAAACTATAAATAGAGGAGTATTTAATAGGAGTAAAATATAAATATTTGGGTTTTTTTTAAAGAACTTAAAGATATCATTTCATTTCTTAATATGCGTAAAATTTCAAATATTACCTTATAATATGAAATAGATGTAGTATACTTTAATTTTTATCATATGTTTATATACCTAAATTGTTACCTACCTATCTAAATTAAGCTAAAGTAATTTCATTTCCTTCAACCCAAATCACTATGAGACGTTAATTTATCCATTAAAATATCACGTATCTCCATTCATAATTCCCAGTATGACAATTTCATTTTTGTGCAACTTTCAAAAGAAAATGGGCATGTAGGTGTTGTATTTCAGTAGTGATTCTTTGAAGACCGTAGCTTGTCACATGAGTTTCAGAGAAAATGAAATTCGCAATCAAACTAAACTACCAAACCAAAATAGAATAGGCTAAAAATCTAAGACCCATATGCTCCACTTTCTATTGAAAAACTGGTCTGTCTGTTGAATCTAGTTTATACAGAAATTTCATCTAGTAAAATGGGAAGTATTATATGAATGACCAAAGCTTCTTTTGGCCGAAAAAAATCCCAAAACCTCCATCTTTTTTTTTTTTTTTTGGTTTTTGCGCCATGAAAGTTTCATCTTTTATTTATTCATAAGACAAACTGCAAATACATAAATACAAACTCAAAAAACAGAAAAGAGATTATATATCCTAGTCCTATACTTATGTCCTTAAAAGGTAAAGTTTTAACATATACATATATCAAATTAAGATCCTTTGAAGCTCCCTGCTCCATAATTTGAAGCAACTTGCGGTTAAACAGAAAATATTCAAATTTGAATTTTGAACATTTCCGAAAAATTCTGGAATCAATGATTCATCTCAGGCTCAATCTTAGCTCCATCAGACTAGTAATTCCTTCTTCTTCATGCTCTTGAAGGAGACCTCGTTGCATCCACGAACTCTACATTAATGAACTCTTCAGCTTTTTGGCTTGCCTAACAATAGTCCATATCCTTGCCATGCATGTTTGGAAATCATCATTTGAATGCCCAGGAAATTATGCTTCACTCTTTTCCTCAAGATCTTTATCTCCCTCCCATTTATCCCTGAACCCTCACTACCAACCATGGATGACAGTCCTACTCCTGTGTCTCTAATATGATTCTGATCATGAAATTATGATTATCATGTACAGTTGGCCTTGAAAATGATGTTCTTGCAAGACATCATTGGTATCATGGTATGCATTGTCTTATGAATGATCTTCCAAGTGAATAAGAACATTTTAAGTGGTAGATTTATATATCCTCCACACAACACAGCCCATCTGAGTGAATTAATTAGCCCTTTGCTCGGGCCCTCTTCTCTTCGTAACTTCATGAGTCCTCCTCTTGTAGTATTTAAAATAAAAGATTCAATATCAGCAAAAAAAAAAAAAAAAACAAAAACAAAAACAAAAAAAAATTACAAATTGGGAGGGAAGGTCAGAAATGTTGGTGCAAAATAATGATGAATGGAAGGAAAAAGGTTCCCACCCATATACAAAAAATTTCAAATTATGATAAGAACACATTGGCCTAACGTATATACCCTCCACCTTCCCTTGCTAAATGCTGATGTTCCCTAATTTGTATTTAATAAAAATAAGTTAATTGATGATTATTAAAAATAATATATATAACATATACATAAATTTAAAAGTTAACTAAAAAGTAAAATTAAAAAGTTAAAGGGAAAATCAAACTCGTGGTCCCTACAATTTCAGAAAGTTTTGAAATAGATCCTTATAGTTTAGCCTTTTTTTTTAAATCAATCCTTGCAATTTGCAAAGTTTGATCTGTTAATCCTTTTTTTGCAATTGCGTCAACTAATCTGATTAGTCAATATTTTCTTCCATGTTCGACAACAACAACAGCATAGCGAAAGAAACTATACATGATAGAGCATTTGGCGGTGGAGATGATCTCTATCCGTCCATTGGTATGCCACTAAGTTATAAATTGATTTTTTTAAAATATTATTAAATTCTTTATGATGATTCAAATTCACCAACTCTAATGTGTTCAACAGTGCAACAACTAAGTTAATAAAGGGGTTAGCATAAAGTCAATCCAAATGGGGAATAATTATATACACTTCCTTATATATCATCATCATCATCAAAAAATTCCTGAAGTAAATATATTATCATTCAATAATAATGTAACATTTGTATAATTTTTCAACTAAGCCATACATCTATCATATTTTTATTAGATAATAAGGAAGTGGCTATAATATTTTAATAAATAATTTAATGAAGCCTAATTTTATCCCTTGAGGCTTGATTAGATTATAAAAAGATTTTGATGTATAAGATGTTATCATACATTATTATGGTGTACTAAATAGTTAATAGTTATGCAGGCCTTCAACAAAATGCACAAGGCCAAGGGGACGGTAGCCCAATGGAAATTGGTGGTTACAATGAGAGAAGCATGGAAATTGAATATTAGTGGGAGAAGGCTCAAACTAAAAAATGTAGGTGCAAAATAATAATGGAAGAAAGGAATAAGGTCTTCTAATTATCGTAAGAACACATCAACCTGATATACCTTTCAGTATCTCTTGCTAATGTTCCCTAATTTATATTTATTAAAAGTAAGTTGACTGATGGTTATTAAAAATAATATATATATATATATAATAAATTTGAAATTTGAATAAAATAAAAAAATAAAATTAAAAAATTAAAATGGATAAGGGTGAAATTGGAAAATAAAAATTGAATCAAGGAGAAAAGATGGAAGATAAAATCAAAATAACTATTCATTATATCAATCATTATCCATCACAAAAAAATATCCCATCCAACTTGGATATAAATATAAATTATTGATGACATTATTGATATTGATGATTATTTATAAATATTTAAAAGTAATAATATTTTTTGGTCACATTTAAAAGTAATAATATTTATACCAAGTTTTTTTTGACCAAATTCATTTACTTGGATTCAAAGCAAGCTGGCCTGATTGTGATATTTCTATCTTCGACATAATCACTATTTATACTTATTAATTATTAAAAAGTTATTGGTTGGCCAAAAAAAGTATTATAAAGTTATTTATTCATTATGTTATATTTTATAAATCAAATAATAAATAGAGAAAAATACATTGGCATCCCCTTAGTTTTGTTAAAATTACATGGACATTCCCTCTATTTTTAAAATCTATATTCTAGTCCAATTTCTAATGCTATTGAGAATATTATGTCAAAGATTCTTCTAAAATTCTATTTACTAATTAAAATATATATCAAAATAATATGAAAGCACCAATTTGGCCTTCAATCTTAAAATCCCTAATTCTAACCATGTTGCCTCTCGATGATGCTTGTAACAACTCCGATTAAATGTTTCAGATACATATTTTGGATTAATAAAAGGCATTATTGGAATTGTGTAAGACTAGAGAGAAGTGAAAAAATGCTTCTTCAAAAAAATGGAAAAGTAAAGAAGTAAAAGGGGCACCGCGGCATAGTTTTGGAGTCATGGCATAGCGTTGAAATTTTTTGATAATAGGACATGTTTCTTCTTGCCAAAACGACACTATTTCAAGGTGGACTAAGGGAGTTCTGCTAGGGTTGCTTGGGGTTTGAATTCTTTGACATGTTGGCCAAATTTCCTGAGTTAAAATGCTTCAACGGAGTGCTATGAAGTGTCTCTAAGAATAAAATTTTATGCTTGTACACACCAAACCCTAACCCTTACCTTGAGGGGTTTTTTGGTGTGCGAATTTTCTTGGGCTATTCTATGTTGTAGAAAGCTAATTAGTTTGGGGTTAAAGAAGAGTGGGTATAATGGTGGTTGCATGATTTTGTTGAGTAGGAGCCTTAAACCCTTATTTATGGCAATTATGAGGTTATGTAATTATTTAAATGATGTGTTTAATGGTTGTGTAGGATGCGTGCTTGCTTAATTGAAGTTTCTACACTCCAAAAAGTTGTTTGGAAGCAATAAATCTTTTGGTAAGTGGCAACTTGAGTATATGAAAATAATAGGTCCTTTATGTGCTATGAGACTTAGGTAGTTGGAATGGTTAATATTATTAGATTTTGATTAATGTTTTGGCCTTGTAACTTGTCAAAGATCTTGTGTATTGACTTGACTTGGATCCATTTTGTGTTTATGTAGTTGGCTCATCAATAGCCTATTGAGGTGTGGTGTGAATTTGGGCAACTTGAAATAATCAGGGACTAATTTTTATTTAACATGCAATTTTAGCTTTTCTTATCATAATATGCATTAGTTTTGGGCACAAATAGTAAGTTATTTATATCCCTATTCTTTTGATAGATTACATATAGTATGAATAATTGTAAATGAATATAAATATGTATTGGCATGAATAATTGTGCATTCCCATATGTATAGTTGATTGATAACAAAATGCTAGCATGATAGGGTCACATGATGTATTGGCATGTTAGCATGACACATTGTGATTGTCACAGGTTATGATATGTTGTTGAACATGTTTAAGTTGGGTGACAATGTTAGTAAATATTACATGGCATGTCAATTCACTAAATTGCACATGAAGCCTTGTGCATAGGTGGTTATAATTGTGATATCTCTGTCACTAAATAATTAACCTTTAGCTGGGAGTCTTAGGAGACTGTGTGTTGGGGATGTGCTTTTCCTAAATTGCCACTAATTAGAGTGATCTAGGGGAAGAAGAGCTATATTCCAACTATTAGTGTAATGGTTTTTAGTTAGATCATGACTAGTGGAAAGAGAGCTTAGTGGTTTCCTCAGAATCGGCCTTCACAAGTTGTTGGAAGGGGGCTACTTGTTGGAGTTACTTTGTGACAATAACTACCCTATTGTCATTCTAGCCATGATCTTTGTGGGTTTCATTGCATATCATGTGCAGCACATTCTGCATTATATAATTTATGCATATAAACTTGTATTGTGAATTACTACTTGTCAATATTATTATTTCCTTTGTTACTGAGATATTCATCTCACTCCCCCTTGTGGTTAACATTTTCAGGAAAAGGTTCCAACTCTAGCAAGGACAAGGCTAAATAGAATTAGCTTTCTTAGTGATTTATGAGATATTTCATAACCTTTTGTGTTGGGTATTAATTTACTTGAGAACACTTGTTGTATTGCTTGGTAGTATGCCAAAGTGTAGGGACATCCATATGATGCATAGGTCTTGATGCATGTTGACAATACACCATAAATGGCTTTCCTTAGCACATAGACAATTATATAAGTAAATACTAAGAAAAGTGAGGTGAAGATGTGGGTAAGGTTTCCTTTTAATAAAAGAAACACAAAGGAAAATTGAGATTTTTCTTTGCAATTCTTCAAATAACAGCAAAGGAAAGTCCTTACTTTATTTTCCTTTATGGTTATTTAGATAATTACAACTTTCTTTTGTGATTCTCTAAATCACCACCAAGGAAACTTTAATATTTTATTTTATAAAAAACACATCACACAGATCATTATTTTCCAATGTTGATAAGAAAAAAAATCAATGGTCCTTACACTCAATCTCCCACTCCCTCAATCTTCTCTTTCCACCTAATCAATCCTATCTCTCCTCTTAGTGCTTATAATTGTCCCATCAATGTCTCTCTTTCAACTTACTCCCTTCCTCCTCTCTCACTCTACCTCCATCGTCCTCCTCCACCCCCACCATCTTCTCCCCTAATCCCCACCGTCATCTCTCTCACCTCTCACTACCATTTCCCTACATCCTCACTGTTGTCTCTTGCTATCACAACTATGGTGTTTGTATTTTTCAAGTTCATAGTTGGCACTATGGGGTTCAAGGACGTGTTCGAGTAACGAAGCATACACACATCGTACCAGATTATGGAGTGGGTGATGTCATTACGATAGAGACAAAGTACGGTGATAGAGGAAGAAGTTGCTAAAGAGATCTGGATTGATGGTAGTGTGTGTATTCACCAAATTTAGGCTTCCATCAAAATTTACCTTCCATTAAGATCTAGACTCACAGAGGTGTATGGGTATTCTTCTACTTGTTTTGTAATTTGATTTGTTGTTTTGTTTTCTGCTTTTGGCTAAATTTTGTGTGGTGACTCTTTTTCATTTTTGGTGGAGCTTAGCATTTTCTTTCTTCTTTTTCCATTTTTTTTCATTATCCGAATTCTCTCGAAGCCTTTTGTTGAATCTAGGCAATCTATATATCACTTTTTTTTATTGAAAATAATGATTAGTACTCATTTTTTCATTCTTTCTCCTTTGCAAATTCTAATTCAAGCTAGAATTGCAATTGTAGATTTATTTTAATAAAAAAGGACCCTTTGTTGTTGGCCAAAAAAGAAGGACCCTTTGTTGGCATTTCTACACAACAACCGCCAACAAAGGGTCCATTTTTTTAATGACTTTCTTTTGCGGTTGTTTCAAACAACCGCACAAGAAACAACCGCACAAGGGTAAATGAACTAATAATCGCAAGCAAAATTTTCTTGGCATTCAAATCCTTCATGATTAAGAACTGCAAAATAACATAAAAAAATAACCACAAAAAAAAAAGCCATTTCTAACGTAGCGTAAGTTAGTTGTTTTGTGACACGTGAGCTACTTTGAGACTCATTCATTATGTTGGTGTCATGATTATGTTGTTGGGTATGACCATTATATTTAACTTGTTATGTGTGCATGATGTTTTGGAAGGTGTTTAGCTTCCTTGTCCATTTTGCTATTATTGGTTGTCTTGGTTTGGAAATTTAGAGTGTATAGAGTATACGTCATGATGCCATGTTTGGCTGTACGGTGGCCAGCCCACATGTATTTTGGTGAAAAAGAGTTGTTCTTGTGGTTGAAATGGGTTTTTGGAAGGATTTATGGAAAATGGTTGTGTTATCTATTAGTGACTTTTAAGGTTTAACAGGGTCAAACCTTAGAGGGAAGGTTTAATTGCGGAGTAACTTCCCTAGGTAGAGATTTGTGTGGACAAGTCTGGTGGTCAAATGATTAATAGTGTGAAATTGGGAGAAGTTTGAAACAAACTTTGGGTTAAAAGTAACCAAATAGGTTCCAAGTATTCAAAATCTCCATACATACAAATTTTGAGGTGTGCATTACGCTCATTGTTAAAAGGCTTTTAGCGTGACCTATAAGAGGAAAGTGGGATAAATGGCTAATACCACTAGAAGGATTCCTCTTTGGATAATAGATATTGTAACTGGTATTCATGTGATCAGTTCAATTGTCATTTTCTTTTATGGTTCATATTCTGGATTAGGTTCATTCCTTTAGCTGTAGTAATTGACTAGACTGAACTGAGTTTTCAAAATGAAAGCATAAGAATTCAATAGGACCCCCTCTTTAAGGGTCTTGTCATGTTCTTAATAATCATAAGATTTTTTATTCATATAAATGACAAAATAAAATTTTTTTCTGATGTTTAAAAAAATTCATTAATTGATTCAAAATATCTCTTCCTTGATCATATCTATCAATACTTTTAAAGTTAAAATAAAGAAAACAAAAGTAAGAGAAACCAGGAATCACTTGATTTCCTTTTTTGGGGGCACAAATAAATATAATTAATTATTTAATCAGAAGTCTAGATAGAAAGTTGTGTATGCCAAAAGTTTGTCAAAAATTTCAGAAAAATTCTACACTAATCTTAGTAGGTGGTGCTGTGACACCACTATTAAAAAAAAAAAAAATTCTCCTCCTGTTTGCTTTCCTAGCCGTGGTTAGCCCTGATTTCTAGTAATATACTTCCTTTGTTTTTGTTTCCTTGTATAGTGTTTTGTTTTGGGAATCTATATTTTGGCTTTGAAACTCGTAGGATGTCACAATGTCAATGCTGAAACCCTTTCTTTCTTTCTTTCTCTCTTTCTTTTTTTTTTCTTGAGAGTCGACACTAAAATCCCATTGAAGATGTAAGTTTGTAAAAGATACGAACGAACACTTTGTTTCACAATGTGGAACGTTATTTTCCTAATAAAACGATCTGAAATGTTATTCTCAAATTATGGGTGGTGTGTTCTTGGGAATGTTCACGAGGCAAAGAGGTTTTGGAAAGACATAATTGCTTTTTTTTTTTTTTTTAGTGCTTGAGTCATGCAAATAAAATGATCTGAAATGTTATTCTCAAATTATGGGTAGTGTTTGACCCAAAAAAAAAATTATGGGTAGTGCGTTTTTTTTTTTAATGCTTGAGTAATGGCTTCAAAATAGAAATAGTAACATTGGAAAGTTTACAGAAATCTTCATAGAAAATTGGAAGATAGTTTAGTTGCTTTTTTTTTAAGATATAAAATTGTGTCAGAAGAAATTAAATAAATTAATTAATCTTATGATTTAATTGGAAGATAGTTTAGTTACTTTATTTTTGAACAACAGTTTCGTTGCAGAAACTTGAATAATATTGTTTGTGGCCAAATATAATTGTTGATCCATGTACTACTCCATAGTATGCTGTCGCTTTGTTGTTTTGGAGGACGAAAAATAAGACAGAGCACTAATAATGTTATATTTTATTAATCTCATAATTATAATCAGTGGAAAAAAATCTTATAATTATCATTAAAATTGTCTTAAAGTTTCAAATTCGGGCCAACCAAGACATGACCATAAAGGGCACAAAACTCTCTAAATGAGTATGTAACACAGGCACAATCGTGTACCTAGAGCTTGCTGTAGTGTACCCAAAGCTCAAACTAGAGACCACTCATATAAGTTGGTGTAGCCTCTAACCAGTTGATAATGAACTATGTACTCATTACTGGATTCTCTTTTACTTGTTGTATTCAAATTGTTCTAATACTCCGATTTATCTATTTTTTTTATATGTCATTTAAGGTTTTAATATATAGGATAAAAAATGTAATTAATGTGTCAAAGTTTTTTTTAAATTTTCTAATATACCCTTTAATAAATGAATAAATAAAAAGAAGTAATTAATATTATATTTAACTTTTAAAATAATATATAATGGTATAGATGAAAAAATAATAATTAATATTATCTTAGGATATAAGGGTAACAAATAAATAGAAACAAAAATTTTCTTCAAAATTGACCTTTAAAAAGTAACAGAATGCAGGAAATATATTTGTTTGGAGAAAATTTTATCTCCTCTTGTTTCTTGTGAAGACTGTGTTAGTGATTGGAATGGCCGTCAAGAGTTTGCATTTGTTGGCAATACTCTCTTTGATCATCACTGGGAAAGTAATATAATTTCTTCTTACATTGAATTAAAATTTCTTCTTAGATCAATTCAATTAAAATATGACTGTATTGTATACGACTTCCAAAAGTTAACATTAATTTCCTTTAACGATCGGACGATTGATTTATTGACACGATCAATTCAATGCCCATTAATCAAAAAGAAACGCGGACTAGGTTCTTCTTCGTAAAACTATTGATTTTCTCTCTTTTTTGTAATGCTATAGTCAACACAATATTTTGACATTTGGAAAAAGAATGGAAGAATTATTTTCTTAGAAAATATTAAAATCAAAGATTCAATTTGGGCATTCGCACTAAAATTATTCCATGTAAACTTTGTGTAATTACCTACCAACCTTAAAAGTTAATACGTAACATTCAAAGCCCTTTCTCGTCAAATACTGCAACATTAGGGAATATGATTCTTTCTTCTTTTTTTTTTGTTTAGGTGAAGGGAATATGATTCCTTATTTATTACTACTTTATTTCTTTTTCGGCCGAAGTCATATATACTTCATTATTACTTGTTTCTTGTTGAAGCCTTATCATGGAAACGAATACGAGTAGCTATTCTAAATTTTATTTTTTTTAGACTAATACCTAATATGCCAATTTAAAAATAAGATACTTCATCAATATAAAACTTAAAAAAAATCTTATTCAGTTTATAAATACTCATAAAGTTTGAATATTTTGTTTATCTCTATGTTTTATATATTTTTTCTTCAATTTGTGCGGGTTTAATAAAAAAATTATCCCAGATTAAAATGAAAAGGGGAAAAAAAAAAAACCAGCACTGGCGTGGGTTATACTCTCAACGACTGTTTAATTTTTTGTGTCATAAAGTTGGCCAACAAATTTTTTTTTTTTCATAAAAACAATCATGTATTTGTATACTTTATTGTCTATATGTTTCAGTGAAAGTGCATAAATTAATTATATATTAAAACACGAAAAGCAAAAATTGAAAACATCACGTATCCGCAAAGAAAATGTAAAGAATAGGACTTTGAAGACGAAAACATATTGCAAATTAAGAATTTGTTGACGTGCCTATGGAATTTGGATCTCTCTAAATTTGATATTCTCTTAATTTATCTCAATTTTAATTTTTAGTTGTTAGATTAATCTGAGCTATTACTGCGTTCTTTTATTTTTTGACCAAGTTAGGATAACGTAATATTTTTTCATTTTATTTATGTTACATATCTATAAACTAAATTAAAGGGATATCCGGATATAACATCTCTTTATTCTTCATTTTATTTGAATTACATATCTATAAAAAATAATGGATCTAAATTATTAGATTGATGTATCGATTAAAAATTAAAATTAAGCAAATTGAAAAAAGAAATTACTTATTATTTCTTTTATAGCCATCATTTTTGTTCACCAATATTACGAATAATCAAAAGTGAGACCTATCTATAAAAAAAAAAAAAGTAAGACCTACATTTATATGGATGATATCTCTTTAACAATATTGCCCGATGTCCAGTTGGCTCGATCCAACCCGGTTATATTGGACCAACCAGGTGGGGCCAATTTTTGGGTCAGGCTGAGGTTAGGGCCAGATGTTGTTGACCCTACTCGACCCGACTTATATATGTTTCTTTTTTTTATTTTTTTTCAATTATTTTATCTATATTAATTAATTTTGTAAGATTTTTGTTCTTTATGTATCTAGTATAATACATTTACTATGTAAATATTATGAAAAATTTTTAAAATTTTAATGTTTCTTTTTTTTTTAATTTTGAATTAATTTTTTAACTTAATATTATGTAAAAATAATGTATAATTGTTACATATTCATAAATTTTTTAAAATGTTATTTTTATTCTAAAATTATTTTTTAAAGAAATCTATTTTTAGATATAAATAAGTATTTTTTATTATTAAATAAAGTTTTTTTATTTTTTATTTAAAAAAACATATCATCAAGTTGGCCCTGTACTTAACTCGGTACTGACCCGAGTATAATCGGGCTGGGTAAAGGGCATGGGCCAAACCTATCTCGATCCAGTCCAATATAACCCATGATCATCCCTACTTTAAAGGATTCAATTTATAGAAAAAATTGCAAGGTACGTGATTATATCTCAAAATAATCTCTCCATTTCATAAAATCTAATATTAAAGATTATGCATATAGTTTAAAGAGTGATTAAATGATCTAAAAATTTGATGTTATTAAACTATTATAATTATAATTATTAGATAAAATTATGTAAAAATAATTAATATTTATTGAAATTCTAAAGTAATATTTTTTTTAGAAAAAAAATCAAAATAACCTTTTTTTTTTTTTTTAAGGGAGGGAGTAACGAACAAGGGATGGAATTTTCCTGCGAAAGGTGGTTGAAAGTCAACACGACTGGTGCAAAGTACTTTACCTTAATTGATTGTGTTTTTGACTCTCATGACGCAAAGAGGAACCTGAGCCTTAAGCAATACTCATGACGCAAAAAGGAGACCATTTCCGCAAAATTCCTGAAACCTCAGCACCACAAGAAGTTTCTTGAGAACAGATAAGCAAACCCCATAGGTTAATTAAGAATATCCATAACCTGGCGTAAATGTAAATTCATGGCTTTACTCATAACACTGGAATATGATTCCGCGGCCCGATGCCCACATTTTTCCAAGGAACTTCCTCTAGTTTTCCCCTCCACCTTATTCTCCTTCAATTCTCGTGTTACCGTGTCGGAGCTTCCGAACGCTGTCCTTATATATGGACACACTAAGACTCCTCGATCCATATTACGTTTGGCAATATATATTATTAACCCTTCAGTTCTTTAGCTCACTGCGCATCCAAGTTTCCCTCTTCGCAAGTTGTATTCTTCAGTTACAGAAACTTCATACTCCTGCATTCAGGTTTCATTGCTTTATATAAAATATAATATCAGCATTCAGCTCTTTAGCCCACTGCATATTCTAAGTTTCTGGCTTTCTATAAATATATTAATTACTCAGCTCGCTGCATTTGCAAGTCTCTGTCATCTCTCTATTGTATTCTTCAGTTGCAGAAATTCATACTTCTGCGTTCATATTTCACAGCATTGATATACATACATAAATATATATATATATATATATAATTCAGCTTTCAGTTCTTTAGCTGTCAGCATTTTCTAAGTTTCCCGCTTTCGAAGAAAATATGTCAATTCCAATCGTCACTAATTTGCAGCGGATACAGTCACTTTTAAATGCCCCACACAACCTTGGCAAACCCAACAAAAAATGGCATTCTGCATTTGTTAGCATCTATTGCTCTCGAGCGCTCTTGTCTCACTTCAAATCCACTCTGCTTCCCAACAACACCACCAACAACAAGAACAGCTCTAAGCTGTCACGTTCCTCCTCCTATTTCATTATCGATTTCAACCCAGATCATTCCTTCAGTATTAGCCAAACCACCCTCACCAATCTCGTCAAGGAGAAAAATGTGGAGTCCCTTCAGAACCTTGGTGGGGTCCATGGAGTGGCTTCTGCTCTAGAAACTGACGTTGACTTTGGAGTCAAGGGCGGTGATGATCATCCCCATGACGTCATGCGACGTCAAAAAGCATTTGGTTCCAACACATATCCCAAACCACCTTCGAGAGGTTTCTTTCAATTTGTGATCGAAGCGTTCAAGGACCCCACCATTCTCATTCTTTTGGTTTGTGCTGCTCTGTCCCTCGGCTTCGGCATCAAAGAGAACGGAATCAAAGAAGGATGGTACGACGGCGGAAGCGTCTACGTTGCTGTTTTTCTCGTTATTGCTGTGTCTTCCATCAGTAATTTCAGACAGAACAGGCAATTCGACAAGCTGTCCCAAGTCAGCAATGATATCCAAATCGATGTCGTACGAAGCGGTCGGCGACAACAAATTTCGATATTCAACATAGTGGTGGGCGATGTTGTTTGGTTGAAGATTGGAGACCAAGTTCCTGCTGATGGCCTATTCCTGGAAGGCCATTCTCTGCAAGTTGATGAATCAAGCATGACAGGTGAGAGCGACCACGTTGAAATTAATGGCGACAAAAACCCATTTTTGATGTCTGGGACCAAAGTGGCTGACGGGTTTGCCAAAATGCTCGTCACTTCCGTCGGTACGAACACAACATGGGGTCAAATGATGGGATCAATAACCAGGGACAACAATGAAGAAACACCTTTGCAAACACGCCTCAATAAGCTTACTTCAGCCATAGGCAAGGTTGGTTTGGCTGTGGCCTTTCTTGTTCTTGTTGTTCTTTTAGTTCGATACTTCACAGGGAACACAAAAGACGAGAATGGGAATAAAGAGTTTAATGGGAGCAGCACCAAGTTCGATGACATAGTGAATGGTGTTGTGGGAATTGTTGCTGCTGCTGTTACTATTGTCGTGGTTGCCATTCCAGAAGGGCTTCCTTTGGCTGTGACTTTGACTCTGGCTTATTCCATGAAGAAGATGATGGCTGATATGGCTATGGTGAGGAAGCTCTCTGCTTGTGAGACGATGGGCTCTGCTACAACTATTTGCACTGATAAGACAGGGACTCTCACGCTTAATCAGATGAAAGTGACCAAGTTTTGGCTTGGACAACAACCCATAGAAGAGGAAGCTCCTAAATCATCAATTCATTCAGATGTTCTTCGACTAATCCAAGAAGGGGTTGCACTTAACACAACAGGTAGTGTTTACAAGTCTAAATCATCAAATTCTGAATATGAGTTTTCAGGTAGTCCAACAGAAAAGGCCATTCTTTCCTGGGCTGTTCTAGATTTGGGCATGAACATGGAGGAATTGACACAAAATTGCACCATCCTCGATGTGGAAGCCTTCAATTCAAAGAAGAAAAGAAGTGGGATTTTGATCAGAAGGAAGGCTGACAACAAAATTCATGTACACTGGAAAGGAGCAGCTGAGATGGTACTAAAAATGTGTTCAAGCTACTATGATGCTTCTGGCAACATGAAAGATCTTGATGATAGCAATATGTTGGTGTTTGAGCAAATCATTGAAGGAATGGCAGCCAGCAGCCTCAGGTGTATTGCTTTTGCACATAAAGAAATGGCAGAAGAAGATGAAGAAGGAACCAAAACGATAAGGGAAGATGGCCTCATCCTCTTAGGACTAGTTGGCATTAAGGATCCATGTCGTCCTGCTGTGAACAAAGCTGTACATGCTTGCCAACAAGCAGGAGTAAATGTCAAAATGATCACCGGAGACAATGTTTTCACAGCCAAAGCCATAGCTACAGAATGTGGCATCCTCCGACTTAATCAAGGAATAGAAGAAGCAGTCATCGAAGGAGAGGTATTTCGCAACTTGTCTCCTGAAGAAAGACTACAGAGAGTGGAGAAAATCTGTGTGATGGCTCGATCCTCTCCCTTTGACAAGCTCCTTATGGTTCAATGCCTCAAACAGAAAGGTCATGTAGTTGCAGTCACAGGAGATGGCACAAATGATGCACCAGCTTTAAAGGAAGCTGATATAGGACTTTCCATGGGGATTCAAGGCACTGAAGTTGCAAAAGAGAGCTCAGATATTGTTATCTTGGATGATAATTTCGCCTCCGTTGCCACAGTTCTGAAATGGGGAAGATGTGTCTATAACAACATCCAAAAATTCATTCAGTTTCAACTAACAGTAAATGTTGCTGCACTTGCAATTAACTTTGTGGCTGCAGTATCAGCAGGAGAAGTGCCATTAACAGCTGTTCAACTATTGTGGGTAAACTTGATAATGGACACTTTGGGTGCCCTCGCCCTAGCAACAGAGAAGCCTACAATAGAGCTAATGGACAAGCCCCCAGTGGGAAGAACTGAGCCTCTCATCACCAACATCATGTGGAGAAATATATTAGCCCAAGCGTTGTACCAAATCACAATTCTGTTGACACTACAGTTCAAGGGTGAGGCAATATTTGGGGTGAGTTCGAAGGTAAATGACACATTGATTTTCAACACATTTGTGCTGTGTCAAGTGTTTAATGAGTTTAATGCAAGGAAGCTGGAGAAGAAGAATGTGTTCAAGGGGATTCACAAGAACAAGTTGTTTCTGGGGATAATAGGAATAACCATTGTTCTTCAGGTGTTGATGGTTGAATTTCTGAAGAAATTTGCAGATACTGAGAGGTTGAATTGGGGGCAGTGGGGTGCATGCATTATAGTTGCAGCTATTTCTTGGCCTATTGGTTGGGCCGTGAAGTTCATTCCTATCCCAAAGAAACTATTACTTAGTTTCTTGAACGCGAAGGAGCATTGAGCACTTGCTTTTAGATATAATAAATTGACGATGGGGTCTGATGATATTTGTTGTTGAATCTTTTGTATTTTGATTTTATTATTTTTGTTTATCTTTTATGTAAAGAAAAATTGAAAATCCTATTCATTTGGTTGTTAATTCATATTTGTCTGATTGTAATTTAATAAGAATTTGATGCGAAGCAGAATGATGATATGTAATATCTTTCTTCGTCTTTCGTTAGATTTTTTATGTTATAAAAAATCCTATTCTTTAATTCCCTTCATTTTCATGTTGCTGATTAACGTTGAATGACCTGTGTTTTGTTTTTGCGTTAAGGCATGAAGCATTATACAAAAAGTAGATTAATCCAAAAATAAAATGTTAATTTCGAAAATACCATGAATTATCAAAGTTCAGGAAATTTTATGTTGGAATGAGTTGTGAAAACAATGTGCTTTATCATATATTTTTGCATAACTAGATATTCTGGATATACCCTAACTGAATGATTTATTATAAATTCTACTACTAAGTATTTAATGTAGCGTCACTGCATTTTCAACACTCATACTTAATACCTCTAATTAAGATGCTTATTTTAATTCTTTTCCCCTAAGTGGATCATCTAACCGTTTGATATGGTTCATCTGTCTGTTTAAGAACCACCCACACGTTCCTCGTTCGAGAAACACACGTGTATCAGCGTGCGAGAGTTAAATACGTAGATAGAACATTAATACCCTTATAAATAAAATATTTTTTATTTTTTATAACTTTGTTTTTTCCCCTGAATTTTTTAAGTACTTTTCAAATTTTAATTTTAATTATATACTTCTCTGATTTAAAATATAAGTTCTCTTTTAAGTTATTTTTTTTTTCAAAATATAAGTATTATTTGATAATTTCTAATGTATTAAATGTTTTTTTCTTACTTTACCCCTATCGATAATTAAATGTAAGAAAAATAATAAACTTTAAATGTAATATATTAAATAGAAATATTATTAGAAAATAATATATTTTTTATAAATTTAATAAGTAAAACTATTTTTCTTGATTTCTGTGAAATTAATCAAACAAGACTTATATTTTGGATTGGAAGAAATGTACATATATATATATTTATATATCCAAAATATAAGTCTTCTTTCACTTAACACACATAGACCCACAAAGGTACTTTCTCATCAAAATTTGTCAAATAAATACAATATCTTTGAATATTACCCCTATTAATGGTAAATTACTGTTCAGTTTAAAATAGCAAGTTATACTCTCCCTTTTGGCAAGACCTACAAAATTTTAATTGAAAAGTATTACATTCACTACACATAAAAGTGGCAGGACGTACAAATTTCATTCAAAACAAAATTAAAAAATTGAACTCTCTCTCCCGATTTCCTTCATCATGTCAACAATGAAATTAAATGTCAATCTCCGTCCTCTTTTCTTTCATCACCACAAGCGTTGAACCTCATTCTCCCTCTTGTTTTCTTTGATCACTTCTTGTAATCATCATCTTGTCTCAAGCATTAAACATCCTTGTCCCCCTTGTCATAAAACTTCTTTCTCTTTAAACCTATTAAAACATGGATGTTGGAAGGAAGCATAATGTAGCTACACATTTTTTATTTGACTTAAACATCAACCCAAGCTTTGAAGATGATGATGATGATGCCTTGTCTAACAAACTACAACCTTCACATGATGTTTGGAACCTACTCGAAGCTCACTTCACCTTTCTCTAGCAGCTTGTTCAAATTGATCCAAAGCTTGGTTTCTTCATGATCAAGAGAGTCTTCAACTATCTCTACATGAGGTCCATCAATCTCCATGGAAGCTTTCTCTATATCCATCAAAACAACAAACCATGAGAGTGGTTATAGAAAGAGAAATGATAGACTAAATGAGTGCTTACACGAAGAGACCAATAGCTTTAATGAAGATTGACATTGAGTGTGTAATTGAGGAGTCTCGTATTACTCTCTAACTCTCCCTCTCTCCCACTATTGAGGATACCCATATAAGTGGAGCTTTTATGAAAGGTGTAAAAATAAGGCATGTCGCATGCATATGCAATTATTTAACGTGTAATGATCATAAGCATCATTTTAGGAAGGACTTTGTCTAATAATACAGGACCAAAGGGAACAAGACTCGAGGAAAGGTCAAAACGAAGCAAGTTAAAGAGATGAGGCAAAAAGCACTAGCACTGCGGTGAGGAACAGTAGCACCACGACCATAGAGAGACAGAATGCTTTGGCACCACAGCTGGAAGCAATGACACCACAATGGATGAGAGACAAAGAGCATTGATGCCGCAGTGAACTTAAGTGGCACCATTGCAAGCTATGCTGAATTAGTTTAAAGCAAAAGTTGAACCACTTGCCAGAAGAAAAGAAAAACGAAGGGAGGACGAAATGCTCTACTAGGATTTGACATTTCCGGCCTTGGGAGTTTGATTTCTGGCATTCAGGAGCTCAAATCTTGTTGGTAAGTCATTCTTTCACCTCCCTCTACATTTTCCTTCAAGTTTCACTGAAGATTTTTCATGGATTTGGTTAGGATTTTGATTTGGGTAAGTTTCCACTGATTAAATTGTATATAAATATGATCTAGAGGTGTTGTTGAATGTTTTCATGGATTGGGTGTTGGTTTTATAATGTTTAAGTTATATATCTCCCAAACCCTAACCCTTAAATGTTTACATAATTGGGAATCCAAACTTGGGGAAGTATGATTATGATTCTAAGAGTTGTTTAGAGTGTTTTGATGCTTGGATTTGCTTAATGAAGCACTATTTCCATTCAGGATATGCTTGAGTTGATAAATGTGTATGTTACGATTAAGGAATGGTGATGATAATGAGGAATCGATGTTATATAGGTGGACATATAGCTTGATTGTGGTCTCTTGACTCCAAATTGTAATTGTAAAGTATTAGATTGGTGGTGGTTGCTCCATTTAGCCTACCAAGGTGTCAAATGGGTTTGACGGTTGAGGTAACTGAGTATTCTTTTCATGTTGTGATATATGTTTAGTCACTTTCATATCACGATATGCACACTTTATGTATATATATATGTTTTACCTTTTCATGTCATAATATGTCTTATAACCTGATTATTCTTGATTATTTTCATATCATGATATGTACGACTACATGGCTAGTAAGTATCCATCGCTACCTCATTATATGATAAAATATGACGTTAATGATTATGATATGTGTAAATTGTAATGAATGTTGATACGGAATGATGATTATGCACCCCACGATGTATTGTATACCTTCATTTGGTAAGCTAGCACATTAGAAAGTGATATATGTTGGCATGTTAGCATGCATTGAGCATTGTCACATTATGTACATTGTTAGGACATATGGTTCAAGTTAGAGTTGTCAAATCGGGCCGGGCCAAAAAGCCTGATTTAACAAATGGGCTTGACTTTTTAAGCCTAAGCCAGCGAGATTGGGCCTATGGGCCTGCCCGCAGGCTTTTTTTTTAATTTTTTAATATTTTTAATGTTTTTTGATAAATTTTTTTATAGAATTATTTGAATTAATACAAATAATTATTATCATAATTCATAAAAAAACTAACATAATATTAAAATTTTATAATTTATATATCACTAATTAATAAAATAATATGTATTTTTTAATATTTTAAATAATAAAAGAAGAAGAAAAAAGAAACGGGCTTTTCAAGTCGGGTTTAAACTGGACAAACTCAAAAAGCCCGGATTATGTATTTGCTCCCAAAGTTGAGGCCCGAACCCCCTCATTTTTTTGGGCTTTTTCGGGCCAGCCTATTGGGTTTATCCCATTTTGACGGCTCTAGTCTAGGTGATGATTCTATATACCACGTGGTATGTCAATCCTCTAAATAGCATATGAGGCCTTGTATTCACGTAGTGCGGCATGTATATCTATACTCCAGTCACTAAATAGTCGTCCTATGGCCAGGAGACTTAGGTGGCTGTGAATTTGGGTGCACCTTTTCTAAATAGCCACCAATTTAGGTGGTTCAAGGTAAGGAGAGCCATAGTCAAAACTTTGGTGAAATGGCCTTTGGCCGGGTTATGACCATTGGGAGAAGAGCTTGGTGGTGACCCTAGAATTAACTGTCACGAGTCATTGGAAGGGGGCCACTGGTTAAAGTCACCTTGTTATGGTAACTAGCTTTTAGTTCTAGCCGTGTATTGTTGGGTTTGGTGTCTGCATATCATGCATATTGCATTAGTGATGATTTATAATTGTTATTAATATGAAAGCATGAATATGTGTATGTATGTGTTTATCCCTAGTTACTGGGACGTATCTCTTACCCAGTGGCTAACATTTCCAAATGAAGGATCTAGCTCCAGTAAGAACAATAAGGGCTTGGGCAAAGAGAACTGAGAGTGCCCTTGTGGGTACCAAGGACAATGTTTCCCACGTTGTTAATTTACCATTATTTCTAGTAAAGTGCCATTATTTTATATAAGGATTTATGAATTGATATAATTTGGGGCCTAAATGTTGTGTGGTCCTTGTTGAACCCTTTTTGGGTACATTGGGTGCCCTAATTGGTGTTAATGGGCCTAAACCCTATTAGTGTTATATTAAATATTTACAAGATCTTGTGTATGTTATATGTTGTGCCCCTTTTGAATGTTAGCTTGCATGGGGCCCTAGTTGTGAGTCTAATGTGGGTCTTGGGCCCTTGGTTTTGTGAAATAGGCATATAGTCCATTAGTTGAGTTAGGGTTCAAGGAGGTTAAAACCTGGATAAGTGGTCACTTCAAATTAGAACCTTCTTGGACATGTTTCTTGTGTCTCTTATGACCTATAGAAATGGTCCCGGCATGCCATTTGCTCATGGGTGGCTATTGGAGGTGTTGATTTCTCATTTTTGGGCAAAAGTGACCAATTTGGCATCAAATGTTCAAAATCTCCATGCAGAGGTGTTTTGAGACACGGTTGTTGTCTATGGTTAGAAAGTAAGTAGAGTGACCAGTAAAAGTTGAAATTAGGTCAATTGGAGATCAGAGCACAAAATTGTGCACTTCAGAAGTTCTAATGAAAAATCAGAAAGGTGTTGAGATTCTGTCAACTAATGGTGCCACGGTGCCATAACCATGGCTGCGATGCCATGTGTCTCGAGTTACTTCCCAGACTCATCCAGAACCATCTCAAGCCGTGACACTACAGTGCAGGCCATGACGCCACCCCTCTATTTTTTTGTCCTTCCCTACTTGCTATAACATTTGTCTTAGTAGGACCTTATAAGTTTATGGAGTGACATTTTAGTATCACAGTAATGGTTTTAAGCCATTGTTCCTCTTTTCCTGTATATGAGTTGGCACTTTACTTGGGTTGTGTTTTGTACTCTTGCCTCTCCTTGGTTCCTTGCTAGACTAACATCTTGATATCTGAATTGTGTTGCTATTGTGTATAGGTTTTCTATGGCTCGACGTGGTAGGCCTAACAACAATAAACTCTTAAGGGAAATGCATGCAATGATTACAGGATTAAGTGACCATGTCCGAAGCCAAGAGGAGGCAGTAACCAGGATGCAGGAAAGAATAGAACAAAAGCAATATAAAGAAGTTGAGGAGGAGCCTCAAGGGGATGCTATGATGTATGTGGACTTGAACACTACAAGGGGAGAAGGTTTAGGAAATTAAAATCAAGCCTAATGGAGGAAACGAGGCATCTCTGAACAGTTGAAAGATTTCAAAAAGTTCAACCCTCATACTTTTGAAGGAAAGATAGACCCCACGATCGCTGAGGAGTGGATTGAATAATTGGAGACTATTTTTGAAGTGATGGACTGTAGCTTAGAGCAAAAGGTTCATTGGGCCTCCTTCAAGCTAGAAAATAAGGAAAAACAATGGTGGAGGAGTGTGAAACCCAAATTGAAAGTTTTGGGAAATAGGTTGACGTGGGACCACTTCAAGAAAAGGTTCTTTGCAGACTATTTTCCACCAGCATTGATGATATAGAAAGAGCTATAGTTTTTGGCCTTTCAACAACCGAACCTGTCGAAGGATGATTATATTGACAAGTTCCTTGATTTGGCTAAATATTCCACTTATCTGAAAAACCATCCGGATGACATGTGGAAAGCACAATAGCTATTAGAGGATACTCGACCTGAGTTGTATCATTCGAGGATCTTTGTGCTAAGATGAGAGTAGTAGCAAGGAGAATGAGGGAGTCTGAGGAAGCTAGGAGGAACTCCATGGTTAGGGTTTTTTCTTATTTGGGCCCTACTGGTAGGATAAGCAAGATAGGTGGCTACAGTGGTGGTAACGGTAGTGGCAGTGGTGGCTCTTGGGAGCTGAGAGGCTCTTTTAACAGAGGTGGTTGTAATAGGGGCTGTCGCATCTAGAAAAATGCGACGAAAGAAAAAAAGGACAAAAGTGAGACAAATCAAGTTTTCTAAAGAAAATCGACTTGTGAGGAGTCGCCACCAAAATTTTGAGGAAAAATCTTGGGAAACCGAATTAGAAAGGGAAATGATGGTTTGCTTAGTCAGAGTTACATTCAGAAGTCGATTGTGTGTGGGAAAGGTGTTAGGCACCCCACAACACCTGTTTCTAGAAATGGTTATCTTATGTTGATTGTGTAAATTAATATGGCTTAAAAAACTATTTTGGTTTTCCTTTTATCATTCACTTGGGAGGATAAGGGTAGAAATGAAAAGAAATTAAAGAAATTTGGGAAATTTGGAAAAAAAAATAAAGAGAATAAATTAAATTAAAAATTAAGGAGATTTAGGAAAAAAATTAAGAAAAGGAATTTAGGAAAATAAATTGAAAAAATATTTATTTATTTACAAAAGCAGACTTGACCCAGAATCAGAGCTTGGGGTCTACATACCCTGTAATGGATATCAAAGTCCATATAGTTCGGGACTAGAAATGCGTGTCAGCTGGTTGATATTTTTTATTATAAAATTTTTGTGATAAGAGAAAGTTAATGGAAAATTATTTAACTTTTTGCAAACAAAATAATTTTCTGAGATTGAGTTGGGTTGTTTTAATTTACAAAAGATAATTTAATTATGTTTACTTACTCTTATTTAATTTTGTTTGAAAATATTTTTTCTTTAATTTTTGAAAATGCTTTTATTTGTTTTTTAACTTTTGAAAAACCATCATATTTTTTGAACTTTTGAAAATTTTTCTTTTAAAAGAAAACCAATCCATCTGTTGTAGACTCGCAGCCATACCCGATAGATCAATTTTTTAATTACCTGTGGAAGTTCCAAACCTTGCAGTATAAAGGTTTTATTATAATTTTAGGGTAATAATTTGGAAAATACAATTATTATCTGTAATAAAATTTGAAAACTTATTATATTATTATTATTCATTTTTTATGAAATATAATTGTTTTGTAAAGAGAAACCGTCAAATCGGTATATCTACATGGATTTGTAATCTCGCGCAATAACACGACCAACATAATACCTATGAAAGTCCCGAAACCTCCGTGGTATGGTTATTTGGCAATTATTTATTTATCCATTATATTTTTATTTTATTTATTATTTTTGTGAGAAAATAAAATTTTCAATGGAAAGGTCATTGGAACCTTTTATAAGTATACATTTATAATATACTTATGCAGCCCTGTAGGCTCACACAGTGTGATTATTTTAGGGGTCTGTGAAAGCTTTAGAAACCTTCGTGACCAATTTTTAAAAGCAAACAAAAAACATATATTATGCCCAATATTTACAAACATATATGATTTTGTGATGGTGTGTGTTACTGTGCAAACTCAGATAACTTAAACACAAACATAAGATGATGAGATACAAGCTCCCATATCTTCCTTTGCTTCAAAGTTGATAGCTTCCATTTTCCATACTTGTTTGATGATAATGGGCTTGATTTCTCTCAAACTTGGTTTATACTCCCGTGATACTTGCAAAGAAATAAAAAAGGGATTAGTGTTTTCCTCGAGGAAATATTTTATTTAAGAACTTAGGTATTCTCATAATACTAATCCTCAAGTTTCAGATTGTATAAAATTGCAGTTCAAGAGCCCAATATGACATACATAATCCAAGCTTCAAAACACGGGATTTAAACATTCTGACCACTAAATAGAATCTCAGATGATCAAATTTGTTCAAGATGCTTGTCCATTGATCGGGATCCTGCAAGTATACAGGGTTGATCGCAGTAATAAAAATTCTCCGGAGTATTCCAGAGGTCGAACCCAAGGGAGGTAGTAAATTTATAGTCCAAACTTTTAATCCCAAAAATTAATTGATAATCAAATTGATAATGCAAATTAAAAAGATAAAAGAAACTAGGAAATAAAACAATGTCTGAGTTTTGATTCAGTTCTAGAAGCGTCAAAGGATTAGGTTTCACCTTATGAGATAATTAAATTTTATTTCTTAATTAGACTCCATATAATTATAGTAACCATTGTTCCTAAAGCATTCTAATTACCTCTCAATCAATTAGTCCTTATTTAATTAGGATTCAATTCGCTCTCACGCAATTAAAGTTCCTAATTAAACCTTGAAAACTACAATGTATATCACCATGAATTCCTAATTCTATCTCTAGATTAGTTATTCATGTTTATCTCTCTATATCTAGGTTTACTCTTCACCTCTCAGTCCATCAAGTTTACCCATTAATTAGATTCTATGGTGATCAAGCATAAAATCCACATAAACGAACAAAAGAGATAAATATAATAAAAAGATAAATTAAATATAACTTGAAGAACAAATCAAAGAGTCTTAACTAAAGAAACAAATTCAATTCATCCTAATCAGGCTACATCTCTACCCCTGACTGGAAAATTTAGCTACTCATAGAAACAAAAGTCAAATCAAAACTAAAATCCCAAATCATGATAAGAATAACAAAAAGGAAGCGTTTATAAAGAAAAATATAATCTTGCTTAAATACTCCCCAAATCTTCTTGCTTTCTCTCTATATGATACTCCTACTTGCTTTCTCTGACTTCTGAGTGCGTTTCTAAATCTCCCGTTGTGTTTCAATCGTGTATCTTTATATAAGAAAAATTTAGAAGTTCATAAAAGCCTAAAATATCACCAAAACGCGTCAAAAATGAGTTTTTATGGGTTTTTTGTGCTTGACCCGGCGCCGGGTGGCCATATATTCATCCCATATGTTACCCATTAATTAGATTCTATGGTGATCAAGCATAAAATCCACATGAACGAACAAAAAAGATAAATTAAATATAACTTGAAGAACAAATCAAAGAGTCTTAATTAGAGAAACAAATTCAATTCATCCCAATCAGGCTACATCCCTACTCCTGACTGAGAAATTTAGCTACTCATAGAAATAAAAGTCAAATCAAAATTAAAATCCCAAATCATGATAAGAATAACAAAAAGGAAGAGTTTATAAAAAAAAAATATAATCTTGCTTAAATACTCCCTAAATCTCCTTGCTTTCTCTCTATATGATGCTCCTACTTGCTCCCAGATGCGTTTAGAACCGTGTTCTCTGACTTCTGAGTGCATTTTTAAATCTCCCATTGTGTTTCAATCGTGTATCTTTATATAAGAAAAATTTAGAAGCTCATAAAAGCTTAAAATATCACCAAAACGCGTCAAAAATGAGTTTTTATGGGCTTTTCGTGCTTAACTCGGCGCCGGGTGGTTCCAGAAGGCAGAAACTCTCAAAATTTGCGTTGACCCAATGCCATACGGATTTGACCCGGCGTCGAGTGGGTACTGTTTGTACGGATAGATGCACCTTTCAGCTTCATAACGTCACAAGCTCATGTTGTCATTTTGAGTTCGATTTTCACTATGATAACGCTAGAATTTGGAAAAACTCAAAACATGAAAGTTGTAGATCTATGTCTTAGCTTCCAAAGCGTTTTAAATCACCTCAATCAGAGTTCATATGTGAGAGTTATTATCAAAATACTAAAGAGTGTCACAACTTTTAAGCATGAACGATTTGTAACGTTTTTACTCCGAATGCTTTCAACTAAACCTATAACGCCATGAACCACAAAAATATGTAAAATAATGCTAAAATATATCAATATAAACATATTTAAATACAATTTAAAACTTAAATGTGGGTATTTTATATGTATAAAATGGACACATCATCCATTCTTCATAACCAAATCAAACATACAAGAAATATTCATATTCCAAGACAAGAATCACAACAAGAAAGGAACATCCAGAGGCACTCGGACATATCTTTGTAACATCAGATTTTGTGAAAAGAGTAATGGCGAACAAACAGGTCAATACAAGTTCATCATTTCATTATACTCCCCTGATGCTAAAATGTTATGAAGGAGAGGGGCAACAGAAACAAAAGTTTAGAGCATACTTGGGACATAAATCTAGGCTAAATCTTTGAGGCACATGATGTGTTTTTTCCTAGTTAAAACCACCAAACTTAAGCATTCTATTAGCACCAGAAAAGTAATCCTAAAGGCACAAAATTACCACAATTCAAAACATTTACATCAGTGCCTTACTGGGCAATAAAGTTCTTCAAATAACTCAAATTACAGCATAAAATTCCAAGTAGTGCTAATATTGCTTCTTTTCCCAAATCCAAACATCAAAAACAGTTTAACATTTTGACCAAGATGAGATCCTATCATACACAGGCACTGTGAACTCTTCCCATCAACACACCAAATAGTCAGAAGAACATAGCCAAGTACATTTAGCATACGGGTTTGATTATGAGACTTATCCAGACAAGTTAAACTAAGTAGTTTAGCTAAAGTCACAATATCCTACATGCAGCAACCGTAAACAAATCACTAACCAATAACAGATTGGAACAAGATTTCTGGAAGTTGAGCACTAAAAATCGAGACTAGTATTTCCAGAAACAAAGCACTAAAGAGAACCAAAACAAACCATGATTTAGTGGATAGCAATAAACTTTGATTAAACCCATGAATATAGGGCACCATGAACAAAGGAACAAGAAATCAAAAGCGAGGAACCATGAAAAGGAATAATAGGCAGCAGTCTCATGATTCATTAGAAAGAGATTCCAAATCCACCTAAGGAACCATATGAAAAGGAATCTCAAAATCAAGAAATTACCTTTGAGGCTTTTAGATGCCCCTTTTTCTCCAACTCAACTCTCTAGCTTCGTTATGCTCATCCTCTCATTTTGTTCTCTGCTTCTCTCCCCGCTTCTCATCCATGTCCCCTTCAAAATTTTTTCTCCCTTCCCGCAATTGCTTACCGTCCCTTTATAGAGTTCCCATGGGTAGAAGATGTAACACCTTACTTTTAGACTTATTTCCCATGAATTAGACTCCTTTTAAGTCTAATTATACTTGATTCTAAGCTTGAATCACATAAGAATGAAAATCAGAATTTCAAAAATTTTCGGTTACTATTCATATGGTAGTTTCCACTTTGCCGACTGAACTTTGAAAATTCATAACTAATTCTAGAAAAATCATTTCATAGTGATTCAAGTATTTAACAATAGATAAAAATCTTATTTACATGAAAAAAATATGAAACTGAGAATTTACTTGACCAATTTATACAGTTTATTCCATAAACATTTACTATATATTTGGTCATTTTCTCTTCCCCAGGATTTTGGCCTTATATTTAAAAATTCATATCTCACTCTACCATGAGCCAAATCAAACATTATTTATTTCATATGAAAGCCCTGTGAGTCTATTTATATAAATAATTTTTTTCTACATTTATTCAACTTGCACAGGACATGGTGTTAACTTAAATCATAAAGGGTCAGAATTCCACTTTTGCTAGAACAGTTTTGGGAAAACCTCCATATCTCCTATCATATAGCTCCAATTACCTCCAAATCAGTGGCATATGAAACTCAAAACATAGAAATTTCCATAAATTTAAACCACTGAATTTTTGGAGCTTTGTACTATTTTATATAAGCTTTTGAATTTTCCAGTACTTACTTTTCAGTTTTCAGTTTTCCCATTCTTGCCCTGTTCTGAACCCTGAATTAGAAAATTCATCATTAATTGTACACAACTCCAAATGGGGTGAATTAGGTGTCATATTAAATCTGGAGATGCCCTCTATCTGGTATAAAAATATCATAAACTTACCCTCACATTAAGTATAGAAAAAGGGTGAATGAAACAGACATGTTGGGAAAATGCCTGTTTCAGTCCACATTGCAATTTCCTTGCCAAAACCCTTGCAAATGAACTCATTTTGGCATGTAACTTGGTAGAATATAACTTCATATCCCAACATACAGAACTGGAAATTTTCATACATTTTCTACAACATTAACATATTATTCACTATTTTATAATTTCATACAAAGCAAGGCACAAATAACCATTCACCCTATAACACAATGGATTGCAACATCATTTCCTTCTTCATGCCTTTTACTCCTTTCTTAACCCTTTTGCATGGATTCTTCCTAGCATGGTTAGTCATGGAAGGGGGGTGAGATTCAAAGAATCTCAGTAGCAATCACCATTCATGCAATCATATTATCACATTAAGCATATAATCATCATAAAACATCAAGTAAATGCTTTTAAACATTTATGCCATAATATTTTACAAAAATTTCGGCAGAGTTTCGTTTTGTATTTTGGACATCCCGGGGTCTCAAAACCCTCAATTAACTCAGCCAACATTCTCAAAGCATCACAATTGATCATAGCAAACAATAGGCAAATCATCAAACTCATTGAAAATCACATGACAATATAAGGCAAGAATAGATAAATTGCTACCTTCATGCTTTCTCTTACTCTTCAACTTGATACCAATGCTCCCACTAGCTTCCTTGGGCTTCTTCAAGTCCAAATGCACCATCAAACAACTATTCAAGCTAATGGTTCCATGACTTTCTTCAAAAAGTGTTCATGAAACCCTAATTCTTTAAAAATTCACCAAAAATTCATTCCTAACTCAAAAATGATGAATTATACCTCTATTCCATGTAATTTTTCATGAGAAATCCAAATATGGCCTCAGAATTACTAAATTCCATTTGTAAATCGATTACTGTTCATTCCAAATTAACTTCATAAACCTAATAATTTCACTTTCTTAATCTCAAGCTTTTTCTTGTATAACATACTTGTATCTACCTATTTTGGACCCAAGGAATCCATATTTATGGTCAAAATCATGAAATTCCCTTTCCTTTTCAAACCCTAAATAGGCAGAAAATTTGAGAAATTTGTGAAAAAATAACTACCCGATTAATTTGCAATATAATGCCATATCCTTAATCCTTGAAGCCAACATATCACTTTTTATGGTTTAATTTCTTCATGACTTCATTTTCTCTCTCTTCTCTCTCTCTAGGCTGAAACTTTCAGTGAGAAAATGGAAAGAAATACCTCATGAAACATCATAATACTCAAGTATATACAAGAGGATAACCATAGAAATCTACCTTGAGAGTTTGAGGACCAAACTTGGCTTTTTCTTCTTCCTTTTCTCCCAAGGTGTTCCACGGCTTCTTTGTTCATTCTCCACTGGTTCAGCGTGCTTTTTACGTGAGGGAGATGAAGTGTTATGCTTAAAATGATGAATATGTCATATAATTAACCACTTAACTTTTCTATACACTTTTATTTACTTTATCTTTTAAAAAGCTTTTCACATAATTCCATTTGTATCCCATCTGATCATTCATACGTGGATCACTTTCTTTTTTTTGGCCAAAAATTGCATAATAAACTTTAATGGACCAAAATACTCTTTACCGATTAAATTTACCCGTACCGGTTAAGTATTTTTACTAAAATTGTCCTTAAATTGGTACAAGATTATCCAACAATTATTTTTGGCCCAAAATCATTATCTAGACCCAAAATATATTTTATTAAGGTCCAATCACTGTCCTTGAATTAGTACTGCCTTTTCCTACAGTCTAAATGACCTTTATCGGGTAAAATATTAATATTAAATCCTAATTACCCAATAAATATTATTTTGACCTTAATAAATTTCATATTATATTTCATTGGGTCTAACTCATTAAAAGCTTCATTTTGACTATAATTTCTCATATTTACAAAAATGCCCTTGACCCGGGGCTAATTTATAATTCTCGAAACTTTCGGGTCCTTTTTCGTAATTTTCTCCAAACTTCATTCTCCTTTCTCTTCCACGTTGAGTCATTCTTAAGGGACCCAATTGTAAATATTCTTGATTCTTGGGGCCCAAATATAATTTTTTTTATTTTTCCGTTTAACTAGAAAAATGACATCTTTACTCTTCTTTACGCTTAACGGTGTCTCACCATTTTTTCCAATTTATTTTGCATTTTATGATGTCAGCTTTTTCATTTTTGGGCCATCAATTCATCATTCACATTTTATTTCTAATGTGAGAAATAACCGTTTTGCCCTTGAATCAGGTTAAAAATTAATTATTCATTCTTTTGGGTACTTTCTTGTAATTTTACCCAAAGACCAATTTTTTTATTATTTCCTTTTCACTATTCACATTAACTTTCAAATTGGTCTATCTCTCAACCTAGACCTCCCGGGCATGCAATACTTATATCATTACGCTCAGCTTGGAGCGGGCTTTCATTCAAGTGGTATATTGCATATTTTCCGGGGGTAAGTTCTAGAATTAATTTCTGTTAAGGACCTTATGAAAAATTAATTCCAATTAAGGACCTAGTATAACTTCTTCAGAAAATTAGATTTGAAATTAATTCCTTCTAAAGCCTGATTATATATAGCCTTTTCGTTTCACTTCGTTTCTCATCTTTTATTCATTCTATAGCATCCCATAAAAGTTGGGATATTACAGAAGAAAATAAAGCCCCCTGGCTCCCTCTGTTCCTTGCCTTTTTCTTCAGTCTCACATCTCTCTCTCTTTCCTCACGCACGCAGCTCCCTCTGTTTTTTCTTTCGTGCATGTCTCCCTCTCTTCACTCATGCTCTACTCTCTCAGACTCCCTGCTCTTCTCTGCTCCCCTCTCAGGTTTTCTCTCAGTCTCTTCTCATGCTTCTACTTTTTCTCTCAGTCTCGCGGCTCCCTCTATTTCCCTTTTTCTCATGTGCTAGGCTTTCTTTGCTCATTCCCTACCTTTCCCTTTCAGCCTTTCATGCTCAGCTCCCCTATAGTCTCATCGTCTTTTCTAGTCTTCTCTACTTGAGCCCTAAATTAGGGCTCAGGTCTTTTGGGGGTCGAAACATTGTTTCAGCATTTCAGCCCTTTTTTTAAAAAAATTAATTTAAAGAAAAATTTTAATGTAATTTTTAATTTTTTTAAAAAACATTTTTAATTAGTTTTTACTTTTTATTTTTTTCTTTTTATTTTACTACTTTTTGTTTTTTGTTGTTGTTGTTGTTGTTATTATTATTATTATTATTTTAGACCAAAATGATAGGATTTTGCTTTTACTTATCCTAAATGATTTGATTGATTTGAAAACTACGAAAAAGGGATAGGATTTTGAAACTTCTAAAGGAAAAGAGATTGGATTCGGATAGTGATTTTTTTTTAGATTGAGAAGATTTAATAATTACTAATTTCCTCACAGAAAAAGGAATTTTGTTTTATTTCTTTTGTTTTTTCATTTTTTATAATTTTTTTAAAAAAATATCCAGACAAAATATGGTGTTCACAGGGGCGACTTCAACAGAGGTACTCATACTAGAGGAGGTTCTAATTTCAGTGGGCCTAGCAGAGAAGATATGGGGTTATCACAACCTAGTTCTACTAGCACTCCTGCACTGTGTAAGAAGTACGGAATACGCCATGGAGCATGCCCTTATTTAATTTGCTACAACTGTGGGAAGCTAGGGCATGTTTCTCATGATTGTACTGCTCCTAGGCAAGTGGGTCTTGCTCAGAAGCTGATAACGCCAGGAGGGGTCTTTGCCATCACACAATAAGAGGCGGGTGCTGCATCTAATATGATCTAAGGTATTCTAAAACTCAAAGGCTTTCCAATTCATGTGTTAATTGACTCTAGTGTTTCACACTCTTTTATTTCATTTGATTGTGCACGGAAGTTAGGTATGGTAGCCATTGAGTTGCCTTTCGAGCTATCCATCTCGACACCTATAGGAGTCTTTGTGAGGACCACACAAGCATGTTTAAATTATGTGGTGTATTTTGAGAATCAGAGTACCACCTTGGATTTGATTTGCCTACCTTTGAGAGGGATTGATATTATCATTGGTATGGATTGGCTTGAGGCCAATAATGCTAGCTTGGATTGTGCTAGGAAGACCATATCGTTACCAATGAATGTTCCCAGTTCTCAGGGTGATGGATCAAGTCTCCACCTTTCTTATGCTCAAGCAAAAAAATGTCTACGTAAAGGATGTCAAGGATTTCTAGTGTTTTTCTTAGTACATATAGAAGTGGAAGAAGGGTTGAAGAACATTCTGATTATGTGTAATTATTTTGAGGTATTTTTTAAGGAAATTTCTAGTTTGCCCCCGGAGAGAGAGTTAGAGTTTTCTATTGACCTCGTCCCTAGTACTGGTTCTACTTCTAAGGCTCCCTATCGTATGTCACTAGCGGAGTTGGTAAAACTCAAGAAACAAATTGAGGAGTTGTTGGAGAAGGGTTTTCTCTGACCTAATATTTCACTGTAAGAGCACTAGTGTTGTTTGTCAAAATGAAGGACGGGAGTTTGCAATTGTACATTAATTATCGGCAGATTAACTAGATGATAGTTAAGAACAAGTATCCGTTGCCACATATTGATGACTTAATTGATTAGTTGGTTGGTGCATCTATGCTTTCTAAGATTGACTTGAGGTTTGGATATCATCAACTCAGAGTGCGCATAGAGGACTTGCCTAAAACCTCTTTCTTAACTCGGTACAAGCACCATAAGTTTCTTGTGATGCCGTTTGGACTAACTAATGCCCCTGCTATTTTGGCCCCACCTGGATAAGTTTATGGTTGTGTTCATTGATGACATCCTCATTTACTCCAAGACTAAGGAAGAGCATGAGCAACATCTTCATATAGTGCTATAGGTGTTAAAAGACCATCAGTTGTATGCCAAGTTGAGCAAGTACAAATTTAGGTTGAAGGAAGTAAAGTTTTTAGGGCATGTAATTTTGACCGATGGTGTGGCTGTGGATCCTAATAAGGTGGATGCAATATTGAAGTGGGAAAGGCCACAGTTTGTGATAGAGATTCAAAGCTTTTTGGGCCTAGTTGGTTATTATCAGAGGTTTATTAAGGGGTTTTCTTAGCTCGCTATACCTTTGACAAGATTAACATGGAAGGACTGACCTTTCATCTATGAAGATAAATGTGAACCTTTCAGGAGTTGAAGGTTTGTCTAACATCTGCTTCCATGTTAATCACTCTCAACCCACATGAAACATACATAGTATATACCGATGCTTCTAAAAAGGGTTTAGGATATGTCTTGATGCAATAAGGAAGAGTGGTAGCTTACACTTTGAGATGGTTGAAACCTTATGAAGAGAATTAGCCCACGCATGACTTGGAATTGGCAGCAGTAATTTTTGCCTTAAAATTATGGAGACATCACCTTTATAGTGCATGGTTTGAAGCATTCAGCGATCACAAGAGTTTGAAGTATCTCTTTGATCAGAAAGAATTGAATATGAGGCAATGTCGTTAGATAGAGTTCCTGAAAGATTATGACTATGCTCTGAAGTACCATCCCGGCAAGGCGAATGTAGTGGCAGATGACTTGAGCAGCAAGTCAATTGATGTGGCAACTAGGATGATGTGAAAACAACAGTTGATTAAGAGCTTGAGGAATCTGAGCTTGTCTATTTCTGTAAAGCCTGGAGCTTTGGTTTTAAGGTCAACCAATGTTCTAAGCAATTTGCAAAAGGAGATCTATTTTGTGTAAATGGAAAATGAGTACCTTTCGGGTGTTAGAAAACAAGTTGAAATGGGAGAAACGCATGATTTCGATGTTCATGAAGATGGGATCATTCAGTATCGTTGAATAATTTGTGTGCCTAATGCTGAGAGCCTGCGTGAGACAATCCAGGAAGAAACTCATAAGAGCTGATACACCACCCTAGTGCCACCAAGATGTATCATGATTTGAAGCGTGAATATTGGTGGCCATGAATGAAGAGAGATATTACAGAGTTTGTAACAAAGTGTTTGATTTGCTAACGTGTAAAGGTGAAGGATCAGCTTCCCACAGGGTTGTTGCAACCATTGGAAATTTCAGAGTGGAAGTAGGATGGCATCTCCATGGACTTCATTATAGGCTTACCCAAAACGTCTTCTGGGCATGATGCAATATAGGTGATCATGAACAGGTTGATTAAATTGGCTCATTTCTTACCCATCAGGAAAACTATTACTATAGAGAAGTTGTCACAGTTGTATATGGACGAAATTGTAAGGTTGCATGGAGTTTCGAAGAGTATTGTCTCTAATCGAGACCCACAGTTTACATCAAAGTTTTGAGGTCCTTCAGAAAGCTATGGGGAAAAAGCTAAATTTCAGTACTGCTTACTATCCTTAGTTGGATGGGCAGATAGAGAAGACAAACCAAACCCTAGAAGATATGTTGAGGGCATGTGTTTTGGAATAGAAAGTCAATTAGGACAGGCACGTCCCTTTAATGAAGTTTGCTTACAATAATAGCTATCACTTTAGTTTGCCGATGGCACCATTTAAGGCCTTGTATGGAAGGAAGTGTCGGTCATCTTTGTGTTGGGTAGAGCTTAGTGAAAAGAGTTTATTGGGACAAAATATAGTGGACTAGACTACCCAACAGATTAACAATATTTGTTAGGAGCTTCTGGCTGCTCAAAGTAGGTAAAAGAGTTATGCCAATATGAGAAGAAGGCCATTGGAGTTTGGAGTTGGGGACCACTGGTGTACGAAGATCTATTCACGCTTTAAAGTTCACCTCGAGGTAAATAGGGCCATTTCAAATCCTTGACAAGATTGAACCAATTGTGTACTAGGTGACATTCTTGCTTAATCTAGCTGCATTGCATGATGTATTCTATGTATCTTAGCTTAAAAAGTATCAACCTGATCTATCTCATATCATTGAACATGAATAGGTCTAATTACAGGAAGATTTGTCATTTGAGGTTAAGCCGAAGGGGATCATCAATACTAAGGCGAAGCAACTAAGGAACAAAACCATTAAGTTAGTGAAAGTTTTATGGAGTGGTTTGACATCCAACAATGCTACATGGGAAACGGAGGAATCAATACGGAGGAGGTATCCCAACCTTCTTGCATAAGATACGTGTTTGAAATTTTGAGGGCAAATTTTTTTTAAGGTATGGAGAATGTAATCATTTTAAGAATGACTTTGTTTAATAATACAAGATCGGAGCAATCAAGACCCAAAGAAGGGTCAAAACAAAGCAAGTTGAAGAAAGGAGGTAGAGACACTGGTGCCGTGGCAAGGAACAATAGCACTGAAGACACAAAGAGATAGAATGCCATGGAGCTATGGCTAGAAGCAGTGATACTGCAACAGATGAGAGACAGAGAGCATTGGTGCAGCTGTGAACTTAAGTGGCACAGCAGTGATCGATGCTGGATCAATTTAAATCAGAAGTCAAACCACTCACTGGAAGAAAAGAAAAATGAAGGAAGGATGAAATGCTCTACTAGGATTTGACATTTCCGACCCTGGGTTTCAATTTCTGCCATTTAAGAGCTCAAATCTTGTTGGTAAGTCATCCTTTAACCTCCCTCTCTATTTTTCCTTCAAGTTTCACTGAAGATTTTTCATGGATTTGGTTAGGGTTCTGATTTGGGTAAGTTTCCACTTATTAAATTGTGTATAAATGTGATCTAAAGGTGTCGTTAAACATATCTATGGATTAGGTATTGGTTTTATGATGCTCGAGTGATATATCTCCCAAACCTTAACCCTCAAATGTTGACATAATTGGGAATCTGAACTTAGGGAAGTATGATTATAATTTTAAGAGTTGTTTAGAGTGTTTTGATGCTTGGATTTGCTTAATGAAGCACTATTTTCCATTTGGGATATGCTTGAGTTGATAAATGTGTATGTTACAATTGAGGAATAGTGATGGTAATGAGGAATTGATGTTATATAGGTGAGCATATAGCTTGAATATGGTCTCTTGACTCCGAATTGTAATTGTAAAGCATTAGATTGGTGATAGTTTCTCCATTTGGCCTACAGAGGTGTCAAATGGGTTTGATGCTTGAGGTAACCAAGGTTTCTTTTTGTGTTGCAATATATGTTTAGTCATTTTCATATCATGATATGCGCATTTTATGTATATATATGTTTTACATTTCATATCATGATATGTCTTATAGCTTGGTTATACTTGATTATTTTCATATCATGATATGTGCGACTACACGACTAGTGACTATCCATCCCCACCTCATTCTATGATAAAATGGTAATATGACGTCAATGATTATGATATGTGTAAATTGTAATGACTGTTGATACAAAATGATGATTATACACCCTATGATGTATTGTATACCTTTATTTGGCATGCTAGCACACTAGAAAGTGTTATATGTTGGCATGTTAGCATTCGTTGAGTCTTGTCACATTATGTACATTGTTAGGACATATGGTCTGGGTGATGATTCTATATATGACGTGGTATGTTAATCCGCTAAATATCACACGAGGCCTTATATTCAGGCGGTATGGCTTGTATATGTATATTTCAGTCACTAAATAGTCGTCATATGGCTGGGAGAGTTAGGTAACTATGAATTGGGGTGCACCTTCTCTAAATAGCCACCAATTCGAGTTTAAGGAAAGAAGAGTCATGGTCCAACCTTTGGTGCAATGGCCTTTGGCTGGGTAATGACCAATGGGAGAAGAGCTGGGTGGTGACCTCAGAATCGGCCATCACAGGTCATTTAAAGAGGGTCACTAGTTAAGGTCAACTTGTTAGGGTGACTAGCTTATAGTTCTAACCATATATTGATGGGTTTGATGTCTGAATATCATGCATATTGCATTGGTGATGATTAATAATTTTTATTAATATGAAAGCATGAATATATGTATTTATGCATTTATCCCTAGCTACTGGGACATATCCCTCAACCCATGGTTAATATTTCCAGGTGAAGGATCTAGCAAGGACAAGGAGGGCTTGGGCAAAGAGAGCTGAGAGTGCACTTGTAGGTGCTGGGGACAATGTTTCCCATGTTGTTAATTTACTGTTTTTTCCAATAAAGTGCCACTATTTTATATAGGGATTTATGGATTGATGTAATGTATGGCCTAAATGTTGTGTGGTCCTTCTTAAAGCCTTTTTTGGTACATTGGATGGCCTAATTGGTGTTAGTGGGCCTAAACCCTATTAGTGTTATATTAAATGTTTGTAAGATCTTATGTATGTTATGTGATGTGCCCCTCTTGAATGTTAGCTTGCATGGGACCCTTATGGCAGATGTCCTAGCCTACCTTGAATTTGTATGTCTAGTTGTGAGTCTAGTGTGAGGTCCTTGGTTTTGTGAAATAGGCACATAGTCCATTAGTTGAGTTGGGGTTTGGGGGGGTCAAAACTTGGAGAAGAGGTCACTTCAAGTTAGAACCTTCTTGGACATATTCCTTGTGTCTCTTATGACCTGTAGAAATGGTCCTAGCATATGAATTGCTCATGGGTGGCTATTGGAAGTGTTAAGTTCTCATTTTTGGGCAAAAGTGACCAATTTGGTGTCAAACGTCTAGAATCTATAGATGGAGGTGTTTTGAGACATGGTTGCTTTCTTCGGTTAGAGGGGAAGTAGAGTGACTTGTAGGGGTCGAAATCACATCAATTAAAGGTCAGAGCATGAAATTGTGTGCAACAACATTTGCTTTCAAAAAAATTATTTTTATAATAAAAGTGAAGGTAACATCTTCTTACGAAATTAAAAAATAAAAAGGGAATAGATTTTATGAAAAAAAAAAGTGAGAATAATAATAGAAATTAAAGTATATTATTAGTCATCCTTACAAAATGAAGGTAAACATCTTAAAAAGTTTAATATATCACCATGGCACCATGGCACCTTAACCGTGGCCATGGCACCATGTGTCTCAGGTCACTTCCCAGACTCATCCAGAACCACCTCGAGCCGTGGCTCTACAGTGTGAGCCGCAGCGCCATCCCTCTATTTTTGGTCTTTTCTTCCCTGCTTGCTATGACAATTGTCTTAGTAAGGGCTTGTAAGTTTAGGCTGTAACATAATGCATTGCATCACATCTCTCACATTTAACTAAACACAAGGGCAAAATAGAAAAAAATATTTAATACTTTATAAATCGTAAAACAAAACTTATATTTTGAACTAAAAAATACCTCTAAAAAGGGACTTATATTTTGGATCAAAGGGAGTTTATGTTTATATTCTCAACCTAAACTATTACCTACCACCCAAAAAAAGAAACTCATACTTGTAATCTAATACATATTAGATACAATACACATAATATATTTCATGATATGTATTTTTGGTTTTTTTTCTTTTAAAAAAATTCTAAAATGACTAAAAGTTAATTAAAAAACTCACTTTTTGGTTTCTTATCTTAGGTTTCATTATATATTATTTTTGAAATACTTGTTTAAAACTCAATTTTTTTTAATTTTTAATGCATTAATTTGTTAAATATGTACATATATAGATATTTCATATCAATATCTTGAAATTTTTAAATTTGTTGTACATGTATCTAACGAATCACATGTATCATACCTTATACTTGTACTTATTTGTAATAGTGCCTACCTAATTAAGTTAAGCTGAAGTAATTTGATTTTCTTCACCCCAAATCTCTAATAAATCATAAAAGCTTTATTTATTTGTTTATCTTTTTCCCTTGAAAAGTTTCATTTATTTAACATATCTTATAAATAAATTTTTAAATATTTAAAAAAATAATATTTATACTAACTTTTCTTGGCCAAATTCATTTGCATGGATTCGGAGCAAACTGGCCCAGTTTGATATTTGTTCAGATGCGTTCATCTTCGACGTAACCATTAATCAGTATATTTATTAATTATTAATAAAGTTATTTTTACTCATGTAATATTTTATAAATCTAATAATAAATAATATATTTAAAAAAACTGTTAAAATTATGCTCTATATATTGTTAAGTTGTGATAAACTTCTGTCTTCTGTGTTTTTTTGTTTTTTTCTCAATACAATTTCATGTATTGGAATGGGTATGCGTGAGAGATGGGCTAAACATGTAATCAAACATAATTTTAATTTGTGAAAGTTGTGAGCAATTTCAGGTGATGAATAAGAAACGTTATTTGGAAATAGGAATCTAACAAGATTTTAAGTGCCCATTTCAAAAAGAAAAAGTGGTTTTCATATTATTTGAAAAAATATTTATTATTTAGAGATTTTATGAAAATTAAAAAGTCACTGTGTTTGGTCACTGTTGGAAATAATTTGAATTACTCTAAGCATGCCAGAGATATGAATCTCAAAGTATATGAATCCTAATTTCTAATCAAAACAAACGTGAGTCTGGGGGTCTTTTACCATAATTTCCTTATATGCAAATGACAGAAATAAAAATGAAAGGAAATTTTTAAAACTTTTAAGAAATGTAAATATAAAAGGAAAAACAATTCGGGGAAGATAAATGCAAAAAGAATAACAATCATAATGTCTAAGACTGAAATAAAAATGACATCGAGGATGAAAAGTAGATGATTAAGGAAAAAACTAAAAGCTAAAACAAACGTTTAAGAAGAAATTGAAATAATGCTTGAATATGCATGTTGAGGGAGAATTATTGAATTTGATTATTTGATCGATTGTCTAGCAGAGTGTCCCCTTCTTGGTTACTTATGGCTCTATTTATAAGTGTAGAGAAAGTAGTTCCCCGGCTTCCACTTTTCCATCGGGCTCCATCTTTTGTGCGATAACTTCCCTTGTTTGCAGCTTTCTTGCCAATGTGACCATACTCCGTGGTAGTTGCCTTTGTTTCGACTCCCATATCCTTCCATGTAGCAAGTATCTCTGGATATATTTTGCCTCCACGTTCTTCTACTGATAGTGGGTCCTCTTTATTTGACCTAATAAAGCCGCGATGACTCACTGCACTCTTGAATATATACATATTATGAGCTGTAATTAATTTGAGGGCTAAATATTTTTAAATGGGCCTCATAAAATTCTCAAGGTTTGGTCCACTACAGATATAGGCCAAAAAGTTACAATCATATAAAAAAACAAAAGAGCTTGACTTGAAAAGTGATTTTTCAGCTACTCATAAACTATTCAATATAGCTTCACAGACATAGACGTAACCACAAAAACAAAATTAGGGGGTGATTGCAAAAATTATAATTATTAATAATTATAAAAATATTTTTATAAATATTCATTAAGTCAATATAATAATAAAATTTACTAAAAGGTAATAATAAACGCTCTTATACACATATATAGAATAAGTTTATATATAATATGTTAATAATAAGTTACCGGTAAATGACTAAATTTCCTCACCAAGATTTTACAAAAGGTTTATACTATTTATTCTAACACTTTGTTTTGATTTTTATATGATTTTTTTTAGAAGCTTGCAAATTTCAAGTTGAAGCTTCAATTTAAAGTTAAATTATTATTATCTTATATTCTCTCAAGATTCTATGCAAAGGACATAACAGTTTAATATATTTCATTATTTTATGAAAAAAAGTGAGAGTAATTATAGAAATTAAAGTATATTATTAGTCATCCATACAAAATGAAGGTAAACATCTTAAAAAGTTTAATATATCTCATTATTTTATAAAATTTATTTTTATGATTAATGTATGAAATAAGCAGGTTTCTTAAAAAACATATTTAAGACGTTAAATAGATAAAAATTGAACTAGACCAATCCAATGTGCACAATGGGTTGAGGGCTTGTTACTTAGGAAAAATTCAAATATTAAAAGGGCTTTTTTGGCAGGAGGGGAGACATTGCATTCTAGAATGAGGAAATTGGGTCGTGGCATTGGTTGGGGAACACGAGGCCACACCCTCTTGAGGTCTATTTGCTATGAGGGATTTGGAGGGGATGGGAGAGAAAACTTTTTTATCCTAATTTTTTCTCAAATTAAATAAGGAAATCAAGCATTTTTTCTTCCCTTCTTAGATCAGAGAAAAAGAAAAGGACGAGAGGAAAAATGCTTCTATTCCTTTGTTTGGTTTGAAAAAAATTAGAAAAGAAATTTTTTTCTCCCCTGTCTTTCTCTCCAAATCTCCCAAACTAAAAAGGGGTAAGAGCTCACTTCCATAATGAGATCACGCCTGCAAGATTAGGATAGGGTATGTGTGGCTACATCTATAAATATCACCGCAAGACATGAATGACAAGAGCAAGAGCCAATCAACCACTCTCATCCATAATGTCACTCTAAGCTTCCGAGTACAATCATAACCAAACTCTCGTAGCTTTTAACCCTAATTGCTTAATTCTTGCAAGCATCTCCTTATTCATCGCTTCGGCAAACACTAGTTTTGGTAGTACCAATTCTCAATCTTTGAGAGATCCCTGCATCTTCTCAAATCATTATTGGTGTAAGCACGAAGCAGGAGTAGGGAGAAGGAAAGAGAGTAGAAAGAAAACAAAAGAGAACAAGAAGAACTCAAGAAAAAGAAAGATAGAACCAGGGAAGGGAAAATAGAAGAGTTTAGGGAGAGAGAAAGATAACTGAAACTTAACTCAATTCAACTCAATTTTGTCTTCCATTTGAATTATATTGATAAATATTTATAAACCCAATGGACCTTTCTAGAAGATTAACGAAATCTAATAAAATAAGAAATTATTTAACCTAATGGCTAAATCTAAGGAGATTACAAGAATCTCATTCATTTTAGAAATTTCTAAAAGATTAAAACATTCTAGAATATTCTAATCTAAACTTAAAGAAAAAATAATAATAAAATAGGAAATAAATAAAATAATAATATAAATCCTAATAATCCTAAAAAATATGGTGAAATCTCATTAAAACTAAAAGATATTTTGAATATCCTAATTTTTTCTATTATTCCCCCTTTTTTCGAAAAGATTCATCCTCGAATCTTTGTCACTTTAAGGTTAACTTGGATTTACTTCGTTGATTTCAATCTCCACAATTGCTTTTGCTTCATCCATTCAAAGTAATCTTTGATGCTAACCAGCCAACCTAAGAAAGAACTCGAATCTAATAGTTCATCAAACTCAGAGGCTTCAATTTTGATCTTCTTGTTATGTCATCAAGAGGAATCCACTTGTAAGTTTCTCGATGATCTCTTATATAGTCATCCTGGTGGTTGTCGGTCTTAGGAAGAGGACCTCTACCATCTTGGTTTCTGTCACCATGTTCGGATTGACGAGTCTCATAAGGTAGAACCTTAAATTAACCAAAGAAAAGTTTCTCTTTGCAGCCATTTAGATTTTCAAGTATACTTTCTGATGTCTTACCCGAAAGTTACTTGCTCATCATATTTATGGACTACCTCATCTCCTTGATCAATTGGTTTATTTTCTCTCGATCTTGGTTTATCTCAATTCGCAAAGATTCAAGACCTTGATCTATATACTTGTCACACCCAGAAATACGACGCGGATGACGCAAATAATGAAAGAGAAAGGGAGAAATCGACCCACACGATGAGGGCCAATTTCGGAGGAGTCACCACCAAAATTTTAAGGAAAATTTTGGAAAACCGAAATAAAAGGACAAGGATGGTCTGCGAATCAGAATTGGGTTCGGGAGTGCGATTGTGAGTGGAGAAGATGTTAGGCACCCCCACAACACCCTTTCTTAAGAACGGTTACCTTAGGTTTATCATGCAATTTTTATGGCTTTTAAAAAATTATTTTCGTTGCTCTTTAACTATTCACATGCAAAAGCAAATATAAAAATAAGAAAAATGTAAAAATGAAAATAAATAATAAAATGAAAATATGAAAAGTTGGAGAAAATAAATTAAGAAGAAAATGTTATTTATTTACAAAAGTAGACTTGACCCAGAATTAGAGTCTAAAAATGCGATAGGGATCAAAGTCGACGTAGTTCAGACTAAAAATGCGTGTCCTTAGGTTAATATTTTTTATTATTTATATTGTTTGAAAAGAGAGGTTAATAGAAAATAATTTGTCTTTCCACAAAGAAAACAATTTTTAGAATTGATTGATGTGCTTTAATTTGTAAATGACAGATTAATTTCCATTATTTACTCTTTTCATTTATTTATATATTTTTTGGTTTAATCAATTCCTCAAAGAGAATATATGTTTTTCCTTAATTTAGAAAATATGATTAAAATTATATGTGATTTGAACATTTTATTTTTGTTTGAAAAAGAAATATTTGAAAATAATTTTATTTTTAAAAAATAAAATTAATTGGCTTATGTGGCGATTTTATCACTCACAATATACCCATTGATACCTAAATGCTCACGGTGGTGTCACTCAGGACAAAAGGCATGAAAACTCGAAAGAAAACAAATAATTCTTTGTATAAATTATTTTTTTTATTTTCTTTTTTCATCATGAAAATAAATAGCATCCTTTACACACATTTATTTAAAAGAAAAATGAATAAAAAAAATATGATTATAACATATATTTTGAGAAAAGATAATCAGCATATGTGGTGACTTTATCATTCATAAGTTACTGATTTACGCTTACATGCTCACGGTGTTACCGCTCGGAGTAGAAAATACCAGAAGGAAAATTTTAAATGAAAATCAAACAGCATATATGGTGATTTGATCACTCATAATTTACTAATTTACGCTTATATGCTCACAGTATTGCCACTCGAGGCAAAAGGAAAAAAGGACTTAAAGGATAAAATTTAAAAAAATGAAATTATTTTTATATTAAATTATAAAAATAAATACGATTATGGTTGTTTTATAAAAAAAATAGTAAAAGGAATTTAAAAATATGAATTTTATGTATATATTCATATATTATTTATTTTTATTTGTATATTTGTTTTATTTATATTTTTTTTAGAAAAAGAATCAATGAGGATCTGTAGTGACTTTATTACTCACAGCTCACTAATTAATACCTAAATGCCCACGGTGTTACCACTCGGAACATAAAGGCAAAAATAAAAATTTGAAATAAAAAGCTCTCATTGAATCATTTATTTTTTACTTTTAGTAAATAAAAACAAAAACTATTGGTACTCATAAATATTAAAAAAAAATATTTAGCCAACATTTACACCATGGCAACTCCTCACTCATAGTATAGTTGACTGACACTTTAACTGTTTGTTCACGGAAACTTAATCCCTCGCAACAAATTCTAAAGTAGATAGGTTAATTAAAAGAATAAGAGATTAATGACCAATTAATACTTAAAGGAGCCTCAATAAATTTAATTATCAATTCAAGTATCTAATATAGTACGCATAGGAACAAATGAATTAGGCAATCCTGGGTGTTAAATAATCTCGTGTGGTACTATTTCACAAATTATTTAATTATTTTTATTTAAAGAAAACATGAATGGGTAATCATTTTTCACCATTGAAAAGTTCATGTTTGGGGTTCATTATAGCCGAACTATTAAAAGTGCAGTCATTATCAAGACTTAATCATATCTACAAGCGGAATATACATTTTAAGTCGAATACCACTAACATATTCATCAACCAACGTAACTTCATGCCTGACAACTTGAACCAAAAAAAGAAAAAAAAGAACCCATGACAAACCTCAACTTGTTGACAACAAAGTAAACCAGGACAGAAACTAGGATTTCCATTTCAGTTCGATGATTATGAAGTCATGGCTACGTGATGGACAAAACAAAAAGCATTACAGCACCTAATCAACATGGGACACCAAATCAAACTTCTATAGAAGAGAGCATTGATGATGCGGGCATCCTTGATTTTTATCATCCTTTAAAACCACAAAACTAATCCTAAAGCACATGTGTTGGGGAACTTGAGAACAGACCCAACCCACTTAGAACTATTTTATTTGCCTCGTTTAGTTGATTCTAAATCATTGCTATTTAGCACAGACTAATCACTTTTGGGTTAGAAACAACTCCACCGAGATGACCTTCACAAATCCTTGTAGTCAACAAGGGCTAAAGAAATAAACTAAGCACCCATCCTTTCCATTGTAATAAATAAGAAAAAAATACTAAATCCTCTATTGAGAAATAAAGATTACCAATCTAGGATCTTTGTTGCTAAATCTCAGTGTTATGCTCCAACACCCTTAGTTTCCTTAATCTCTTCTTACTCAACCACTCTTCCCTTCTCAAACTCAGAATGCATTCCTCCCCTCCCTTTCCTTTTTGCTCTCTCGGTCCTTTTATAGGGTTCCCGAGAGAAGAAGAATGCGTGAGGCCTCCCGTGCGTGACTGTGTGTGATTGCTTTCTGCGTCTTTTCAGCCCTACTTTCGTGCGCCGTCCATTTGCTTCCCTGTTCTGGTTGCTTACAACCGTGCCCTCTTCCGCCTCCCCTACTCTGCTGTGGTAGGTATAGAGTGATGGTCCTAACCTCTTTTGTTGTGTCCTGGCTTCAGTTCTCTGATTTCCTCTTCATCCGTGACTCCCTCTGTCCTTTTCACTAGTGCCAGACTCCCTCTGGTCTTCCCCTTTTCAGTCTTGCGTGTTCAGTGTCCCTCTGACTGCCCCCTCGTGCTCAGACCCTAGCTCCCTTTTTGATTTCCAAAAGCCCTCAGCTTTTTTTCTCTGAGCTCCCACTCCTCTTTGCCTCATTCAGTCCCATGCTCGGCTCCTCCTGTCTCCTTTCCTCATATTTCTCGGCTACCTCTGTTTTTTCTTCGTACCTCATGGCCCTCTCTATTCTTCACCTTCGTTCTCGATGGCTCCCTCTGTTTTTACTCTTCCCCGCAGCTCCCTCTGTTTTTACTCTTCCCCGCGGCTCCCTCTGTTTCAGATCTCCTTCGGTTTCCGCAGGTCCATCGCAACTCCTCCTCCTCTTCGGTCTCAGCTTCCTCGTGACTCTGTCGTGGCCCCCTCTATATTTCCTTCTTCCTTTGCTCTCACTCCTCTCTTCGCCCACGGCTCCTCATCCTTTCTCGGTCCCTCCTTTTCTTGCCCTAGCTACCTCTGCTCCGTCTCTTCTGAGCCCTCCCTTCGGTTGCTCCTCCATGGACTGGCCTCCTCGGCCTCCAGGCTCTCTCCAACTGCTCCCTCTCTCTAACTCCCTCCGTTGTTCGCTAGTACATCTCGCAGCTCCCTTTGGTTCCCCGCAGTTCCACACCCTTCACTTTCTTTTTTCTCGCGGCCAGCCCTTGCCTCTCGGACCCCCTTCCCTCTGGTCCCTAGGGCTAAGCCCTTAACCCCTCCACAAGCCCTTACCTGGGCTCGTGGCATGTTTGGGATGAAGCATTTCAGCCCAAATATGTACCCTCTTTTTTTTTATATTTATTATTTTTTTTGTTTTGTTTCTTTTTTTTTCAATCTTTTCTTTCTTTCTTTCTTTTTTTAGCATTTTATATTATTTATTTGTTCATTTATTTTTTTTATCATTATTTTTTTATTTTTATTATTATTATATTTATATATATTTTCAAAACTACCCGGAACAAAATATGGTGTTCACAATACTCTCTGTCACACCCGAAAATGATACGCGGATGGCGCGGGAAACGAAAATAAAAAAAGAAAAAAGAAAAATCGGCTTGCCCGACGGAAGGCCGATTTGGAGGGAGTCACCACCAAAATTTTGAGGGAAATTTTGGAAAACCGAAATAAAAAAAAAAAAAGGATGGTCTGCGAATCATAGTTGGGCTCGGGAGTACGATTGTAAGTGGGGAAGGTGTTAGGCACCCCCACAACACCCGTTCCTAAGAACGGTTACCTTAGGTTGATCATGCAATTTTTATGGCTTTTAAGAAATTATTTTGATTGCACTTTTACCATTCACATGCAAAAATAAATGTAAAAATAAAAACTATAAAAATGAAAATAAAGAATAAAATGAAAATATGAGAGGTTGGGAAAAACAAAATAAGAGAAACATATTATTTACTTACAAAAGTGGACTTGAAAAAATAAATTGGTAAATATTTATTAAATTAAGAGAAAAATAAATCAGAAAATATTTATTTATTTACAAAGGCAGACTTGACCCATAATGAGAGTTTGGGGCCTACGTACCCTGTGATAGGGATTAAAGTCAACGTAGTTCGGACTAAAAATGCGTGTCTCGGTGTTGCTATTTTGTTATACGTATTCCTTAAAAAGAGAGGTTTATAGAAAATAATTTGTCTTTCTACAAATAAAACAATTTTTAGAATTGGTTGGTGTGTTTTAATTTGTAAAAGACAGATTAATTTCCATTATTTGCTTTATTCATTTATTTATGTATTTTTTTTATTTAATCCTTCTTTTGTCCTTACTCGTTCTTTGTCTCTCCCTTCAAACGCTCTCCTTCTCTTCTGTTTTCAAGCTCCCCTCGTCCTGCCCGAGCTCCTCTCAGCCGCGGCTACTCCCTAAATCTTCTCTCTTTTTTCTTTTCAGCCTCTCCACCCCCTGTTTTTCCTGCTCTCACTCCCACGGATCCCCTTCCACGCTTGCGGCCTTACTCGTGCAGCTTTTTCAGACTCTCCTTTCTTTCTTTCGGGCTCCAGAAAATTTTCCTTCCCTCGCTTGGTCTCGGTCTCAGCCCTTTTATAGCGTTCCCCGCGGCTGAATCCCGAGCGTGTGGTCTTCGGTTCTTCCGGTTTCGTGCACGTCTGGCTCTGCTCTTGTCTGTTTCCGTGGTTGCTTCTTTTCTTTTTCTGCTTCACGCTTCTCCAGTTTTTCTTTTCTTTTCAGTCTGCTGCTTTTGGTTCATTTCTTCTGGTGACTCTGCTCCTCGGTTTCCTTTTCTCTTTTCGGTCTGCAGCTGCTGCTCCCTGCTCCTTTCTTTTTCCTTCGTGTGGTTCCCTTGTACGCGGCTCCCTCTGCTCTGACTGCTTTTCTCTCTAAGGTCTTCTCAGCTTTCCTCCCGTGCATTCCTTTCTGCTCCCCACGGCCATTCCTGTGTGTTTCTTGCTCCCGCGGTTGGCTCGCTCGGTGTCCTTTTCCCATGTTCATTTAGGGCTACGCCCTAAGTCACTGTCCACGAGCCCTCCCTTGGGCTCGTGGTGTGTTTTGGGGGCTGAAGCATTTCAGCCCAAATTTAAATTTTTTTTTTAATTTTAAATAAAATTTTTGTTGTTTTTTTTTTGGTTTGGTTTTTTTTTCTTGTTTTCTATTTTTTTTTTAATTTCAGATATCAAATTCTAAAAAGATAAATTTGGATCTTGAAATTAAATTATAGTTATTAATTTTCCTGCTTAAAAGAGAATTTTATTTTACCTTTTTTTTTCATTTTTCATACCTTTTATTATTATTATTATTATTATTATTATTATTTTATAAAAATGCCCGGACAAAATGGGGTGTTCACACTCTCTATTACTCTTTTCGATTTCCTCAAGGCTTTGTTATTAGGCTCTAATACCAAATTATGTGAGCGGAGTAGGGAGAATGAGAGAGAGTAGAAAGAGAACAAGAAGAACTCAAGAAACAAGGGAAGGGAAAATAGAAGAGCTCAGGGAGAGAGAAATATAACTGAAATCTAAATGATGTGAGAGGGAGAGAGAAAAGGGAGAACTTAAGAAATAGAGAACTCAAAGGAGGAAGGAAATGAAGAACTCGGGGAAAGAGAGAAATATCACAAATCTCAACTAAATCAATAATCAAAGTCTTCATACAAATGAGTAATAAGCTATTATTTATAGAACTTTAATCCTAATACTACTAGAATCCTAAGATAAGATATATCTTTTCAAAATATCTTAAATTTAAATAAAAGATAAATCTTAATTCAAATAATTAAATCTTATGAATAAATAAAAGATAAAATTTAAATCCTAAAAAATTCAAAATAAACAAAAGTAAATCTAAATATCCTAAAAGATATGGTGAAATCTTATTAAATCTAAAATATATTTTAAATATCCTAATTTTTTCTATTATTCCCCCTTTCTTCGAAAAGATTCGTCCTCGAATTTTTGTCGCCTTAAGGTTAACCTGGACTTGCTTCCTTGATTTCAATTTTCATTTGAAGAAATCAAGGGCTTCGATTTTGATCTTCTTGGTTATGTCATCAGGAAAAATCCACCTATAAGCTTCTCGATGATCTCTTGTGGGTGAAGGTTACCTTCTATTGTATTGAACTCTGGTGTATTGATTATCCCGCTGATCTCTTATATAGTCATTATAGTGGTTGTCGATCTTAGGGAGAGAACCACTACCATCTTTGTTTCCGTCACCATGTTCGGATTGACGAGTTTTATAAGGTAGAACCTTAAATTTACTAGAGGAAAGTATCCCTTTGCAGCCGTTTGAATTTCCAAGTATACTTTCTAATGTCTTACCTGAAAGTTGCTTGCTTATCATGTTTATGGACTGCCTCATCTCCTCGATCAATTGGTTTGTTTTCTCTTGATCTTACTTTATCTCAATTCACAAAGATTCAAACACTTGATCTATATACTTTCTGTTACTCCTTTCAACTTCTTCAAGGCTTTGTTGGGTAATTTGGAAATTTTTTGGCATGGTGGAAACTGGCTCTGATACCAAATGATGTAAGCGGAGTAGGGAGAAGGAGAGAAAGTAGAAAGAAAATAAGGGAGAATAAGAAGAACTCAAAGGAGAGAGAGATAGAATAAGGGAAAGGAAAATAGAAGAGAGAGAAAGATAACTAAAATTCAACTCAATTTAACTCAATCTTGCCTTCCATTTGAATTACATTGATAAATATTTATAAACTCAATGGAACTTTCTAGAAGATTGACAAAATCTAATAAAATAAGAAATTATTTAACCTAATGACTAAATCTAAGTAGATTACAAGAATCTCATTTATTTTAGAAATTTCTAAAAGATTAAAACATTCTAGAATATTCTAATCTAAACTTAAAGAAAAAGAAATAACAAAATAGGAAATAAATAAAATAATAATATAAATCCTAATAATCCTAAAAGATATAGTGAAATCTCATTAAATCTAAAAGATATTTTAAATATCCTAATTTTTTCTATCAATTATCTAGATATTTGTTTGAATCTCCAAAGTTCAAGGATACTCTAGCTCTCACGGCACGTCAAGTGTTAGCTTCTAGAGTTATTTTCATAATTCTTATTTCTTTTGTCATTATCGATGAATTTTGTACATTGTGTACTCAACTTATTGCAATGCAATTTGTTTTTCACATCCAAAGAAATTATAGTAACTTGTTATTTGATTTAGAAGTCAGTTTTTATTTAATTTAATTCATTGAGGCCAGGTTTCGTAATTGTTTTGCCTGATTAATTTTCAAAATGTTTAATTCCCTTTTCACGAAAGCATGTTTCATAAAATAAAGCAAATAATCATTGGCACACCCTGTGGAATGCATTTCCAAAAACAATGCCACCCAAAAACTAGAAGTATTTCCTATCGATTTGATATGGTTGATCTATTAGTTTGGCAAGGAAAAAAAAATTCTATTGATGTACCACCGACTTGTTCCTTGTACAACAAAAACATATATATTCACGTATAAGAATTAAATAAATAGATAGAGCATGAAAATTATTATAAATAAAAAAATATATCTTTTAATTTTTTTTAATATTATTTAACTTTTTTGGCCAACTAATTAATTAATATACTTTTTTTGGTAAACAAATGGCCAACTAATATTCTCTGATTGTTATCATGTGATTATATTCTCTACCTAAATTGTTACCTACCTATCTAAATTAAGCTGAGGTAATTTCATTTCCTTCACCCCAAATTTATATGAGGTATCAATTCACCCACTGAAATATTGCCTGTAATTAGGTGGTGTATTTCATTAGTGATTTTTTTAGGACCGTAGCTTGTCTCATGAGTGTCAGAGAAAAAATATTCATGATCAAACTAACAAACCAAAATTGTTAGAACCAAAAATTTAAGAACCAAATGCTTCACTTTGTATTAAAAACTAGTTAGTCGATTCTTATGAATCTAATTTATAGAAATTCTATCCAAAAGAATTTTATAAATCACAAAAGATTCTCTTGGCCAAAAAAAAAAAACAAAAGCAAAAGCTTTATTTTTTTTCTTTTACTTTCTTTCTTTCTTTCTTTTTTTTTTTTGGCCATGAAAAGTTTCAGCTTTTTTTCATTTATAAAACAACTGCAAATACATAAATACAAACACACACAAAAAAAAACAGAAAAGAAATTATCCTGGTCCTATACCCATGTCCTTACTAATGATATTCCACCAGTTTCTACTAAACTAAATGTTGAAGTTTTAAAATACATATATATTTAAAACACTTTCGCAGGGAATCAATATCCTTACAAGTATATTGAGTATCTAAAGATTCTTTGAAACTCCCTCCATAATTTGAATCAACTTGCAGTCAAGAAGAAAAGTTTTTAATTAAACTGAACTTTGAATATTTCCAAAGATTTTGGAATCAAAATCAATATTGATCCATCTTAAGCTCAATCTTAGCTCCATCGGACTGGTAATTCCTTCTTCTTCATACTCTAGAACTCTTGCATTCACAAACTCTAGATTGAAGAAAAGCAATATTTTGAAGAAAATTTTCTTCCTTGGGTTGCATGACAATAGTCCATCCTTGTTACGATGGGAAATCATTTGAATGCCCAAAGTAATGCTTGCACTCTTTCACCCTTTAGGTTACGGATGTCTGCATTACTTAATTTGCCAATAATATTAGCAGTGGACTCAGTCTTGCAAAAATGAAGAGTATATCTTATCTTAGCAACTGCTGCTTCAGAATCTATTATTTTATTTTGATGTTTATTCTTATTCCTTGCTTCACATACAATATTTGTAGCTGTACTATTACCAGTTTCCCCTTTTCATCAAGATCATTATCTCCCTTCCCTTTATCCCTGAACCATCTAATGAACCATGTACGAAAATCCTACACCTGTATATCTATGATTCTGATCATGAGGCCAGTTGCAAACAGTGCATGAAATATGAAACTCTCTCCTCCTCTCTTTTACAGATATTACATGTGCAATTGGCTTGTAAATGATGTTCTTGTAAAACAACATTGGTATGAATTGCCTTATTAATGATCTTCCAAGTGAATAATAGCATTTTAAGTGGTAGATTGATCCTCCACACAACACTTCCCATATGAGTGAATTAACCCTTTGCTCACTATCACATAAATAGTCCTTCTCTTGTAGTATATCAATATAACTACGAAGGAAGGCTGAAGGACCCTTTCACTGTTGCTTTCCCACTGTAGCTATCCGTAATGACACGCTATTACACCCGTATATATGAGAAAATTTTTAAAATAAAAAAGTGTCGCTTAAAGGATTCATCAATTAATGATGACTCTTGAGATGATTAATAGAAAATCGCAAGATTAATGAAATATAAAGAGAAGTGACTTTTACCTAAATTCATGAATCATTACAATGCATATACATTAATCATATGAAAGGAAATAACTTTTTATCTAGATTCATGAATTATTATAATATACATACATTGGTTAATGTATGTGTTATTTTATTAAAAGAGTCATGTTGCTTCAAGAGGTGTCTTCTCATTCCCTATAAATAGTCCACAATCTTCCATCATTCGATTATTCAAACATTATTCATCTACACTTATTTCAACATACACAAACTCTCTTACTTTTATCTTTAGTGCACAAAGGATAAAAAGCAAATTACCACTTTGTAAAAGTCATTGTTGTCTAGGCTTGAGTTTTGGAAGTACAGCACCTACTCAAGGGTCTTAATTGTATCCTGCAGGAAATTCGTCACTAACCCAAGTTGTACCCAAGATTTGGAAATTGGTGGGGGCGAATTAAGCCTAAAGGAAAGTGTTGTCCATACCTTGAGGACTTGTGCACAACCTTTTCTCCAATCTCATTTTCTTTTACACTTCAAAGTTCCATCCCTTCTAGCAATCTTTAGACTTAAGTTCGTTGAATTCAAATGGCTTCTTTGAAGGATTTGACTAAAAATTTTGTGAAATTAGAGAGGTTCGAAAGAGGCAATTTTCTAAGATGGCAGATGAAGATGAAGTTTCTACTCACTACTTTAAACGTGATTTATGTAACATCTTCTTTTTACTCATATTTTTTCATATATTATAGTGTGGACAGCATCCAATTAGCTCATATTAAGAGCTTGAACCAGTAGTAGAACCAAAATATTTAATAAAAAAAAACGTGGCACTATTCATTTGGTTCTCAAGTTTTCTGGATGAACTTTGAAAAATCATAACTTAATCCAAAAAAATCGTATCAATTTGGTTCAAGTCTATAAATGAAGCTAGAAACATGAAATACAAGATAAAAATATGAAAACTTATTTTAACTTGACCAATTAGTACAGTTTATTGCTCAAACTTATACTATACAAATGGTCATTTCTCTCTTTTCAGGATTTTGGCCATAACTTTAAAAATTCGTATCCAACTCTATATTGAGCCAAATCATGCATTCTATATGCCATTGGAAAGATATATATATGTCTACTTACCTTCATATTTTTCTTATCCATTTATTTTTTTCTAGACAATGCACAGAATCAATTTGAATCACTAGGGATCAAGACATCACTTTTACTGGAACAGTCTTGGTAAAAGTTGTATATCTCTCATTGTACAGCTCCAATTGAACTCAAACCAGTGATATATTAACCTCAAAAGATAAATATTTTCATAAATGTAAGCCACTGAATTTTTGGAGCTCTGTACAATTTTATATCACTTTTCAAAATAAGTGATACTTACAGTGAAATTCGCAGCTTTTACTTTACTGTCCAGTTTTGACCCTTAACTCCAAAAATATACTATAAATTGTACACATATCCAAATTAAGTGTTCTTTAGCTCATTGGAAAGCTTATTCTCTCTACTTTCAGAGCATATATAACACTTGACTTAATTTTCCTGTTTCAGTCAAACAGTGTTGACTTTACTTTCATGACCACAAAATGAACTTCTAGCAATATAACATGGCAAACAAGACTTCATAACAAGCTCTCATGATCATTCCATGTTTCAAATCCATGCCAAACACTTCATAATACTCATAAAGACATATTAGTACAAGAATACAGATCCATATGCATATACATAATTTTTATACATTATTTCAAAATATGGAATCATAGCTTGAAATTATCATCAAGCATCATTCTCCCTTTCATTCTCTTTGGCTCCTCGATCTCCTTGACATTGCTTGTGCCTATCATTTGGGGTACTTGAGGGGATGAGATTGGGGACAACCTCAGTAGCAAGTTACATTTCATGCAATTATATCAATCATGTCAAATAAATTACATTTGATCACATCTAATCACATCAATCATGTTTAAACAATAAATTGCCACATTGGTTATAAAAAATTCGGCAGCATAACGGCTTAGAAAATGGACATCCCGGGGAATAAAACCCCTCATTTTACAGCCAAGACCAATCAAAGAAATCACAATTTCAATATGGCAACACAATTTAATCATAGAAAGACAATGAAAGAACATAAAGCAAGAATATGAAACTTAGCTACCTTGAAGCATTCCTTTGGCTCTTCCTCTTGAATCTAATGCTTCCACTAGCCTCCTTAGGCTTCCTCAAGTCCCTTAACATCATTAAACACTTGCTCAATCAACTAGAACAAGTAGCTACTTCATAAAGTCTCATTAAAACCATAAAGACTCAATTTCTTTATCAAAAGTCTAATCATTGAGCCAATACTTGTCTTTAAGGTTTTTCATCATGGGGAACTCATTTTTACCATCAAATACATGAAAATCCATCTCCTTCCCACCTTATTAGTCTGACCAAAATCTGTTCTTAAGAGGAAGAAATTGGTTTTTACAAAACTTACTTAAATCATACTATACTTGCTTCCTCTTGCAAAATCTCATATCAAATCATGATTTTATGACTTTAAAACAACTTTTCTTTCCATTAATCATGCTTGGGCAGATTAGAACAGTGGATGAAGGAGAGAAAATTTCAAGGGAACTAACTCATAGAGCTTAGAAACTATGCTAGAACACTTAAAGATCACAAGAGGTTTACTTACCAATGTTCCTTGCATTTCTTCCTTATTTTTTCTTCTCTTTTTCTTTCCTCCTACGTAGCCTTCTTTTCCTCCATTGCTCAGACCACTCTTCCCTCTTTTCTAAATGCCTTGGACGTTCAATATGAGGGAGTATTTATAAAGGATGTGAGCCAATCAATTTTTGCCAACTATGTCTCTTGAAAATTCTTGGGAAAATGACATAAACTACTTAAATAATATATTTTCCCATGTGCAGCTTGTTGGCCACGAAATTAAGGGTACTTTGGTCCAAAAATTTTAGTTATTTACTTATCCAGATATATCTTGGACCGGTCTGGACAATTAAAGTTACTTTAGCAGTATATTTTACTATTATTGGAATACTAATTATAATAATAAAATTACCATAATATAATTATCCCAATTGGTCCAAATATAAAACTCACACATTTTTCTTGAATTAATACTGCTTCTTCCTACAGTCCAGACTGACATTTATCGGGTAAGACATTAATATTAAATGATAATTACCCAATAAATATTATTTTGATCTTAATAAATTTCATACCATATTCCAATGGTCTTAGCTCATTGAGAGCTTCATTTTGACTATAATTTTTCATATTTACAAAAATGCCCTTGACCTGAGATAAATTTATAATTTTTAAAACTTTCGGGTCCTTAGATGTAATTTTTCCCAAAATTTATAAAATTTGTTTCAATTCCTGCATGCGTCCACCGCCTTCGTCTTCTTTCTTTCTTTCTCTTTTTTTTTATGTTTCGTTTTCCCTTTTTTTTTTTTCCATCCCAGGGGCAAAATGGTCATTTTTTCATTTTTTCTTCTGACCAAGATAATTACCCTCTTGACCTTATATTATACAAAACAGCGTATATCCGTTTTTACAAATTCCTTATAGATTTTAAAATATTGGGCCTTAAACATTTATGAAAATTTTCAGGATATTACAATTTATATCCTCACCACTCCCAAGCCTGAAGAAAGAGAAGGAGAAACAATGAGTGAGGTTAGAGAAAGGTAAAAATGAGAGAATGATGATTACATCTGCACTGAACACATTCTCAATGGATTTGGTGATTCCCTTTTTTATGTTTATCAAGAGTATTCAACCTCTGCAAAGGAACTATGAGAGAAATTAGAGGCAAGGCACATGCAAGAGGATGCAACAAGTAAGAAATTTCTTGTTACTTATTTCAATAATTATAAAATGATTGATAGAAAATATGTTATGCAACAATTGTATGAAATTGAATATATTTTGAATAATTTCAAACAATATAACATGCATATGGATGAAAGTATTATTATCTCCTCAATCATAGACAAACTTCCTTCTTCATGGAAAGACTTCAAAAAGAGTATTAAGCATAAAAAAAAAGATATTTCTCTTGAGCAATTAGGAAATCATCTTTGTTTAGAAGAGGAGTATCTTAAATAAGATAATACTAACGACACCAATGCACATGAGAAAGTACATATGGTAAGGGAAGGATAGTCTAATAAGACTTCTAAGAAAAGATAGAAGGAAAAAGACAAATCCCATGGACAAAATGGCCATCAAAATAAGAAAAAGAAGGATAAATGTTACTTTCGTGGGAAGATTGGTCATTACAAAAAAGAATGTCATTTTTTAAAAAGAAAAAAGAAAATAATTCTTCCTCAAAAGACAATCTTGTAGCTGTTATTTCCGAGATCAACATGGTTGAAAATAATGAATCATGGTGGGTGAATTCTGGAGCAACATGTCATGTGTGCAATAACGAGGATCTCTTTAAAACATTCAAGGAAGAGGATGAAAATGTGCTCTACATGGGAAATGCATTAAGTGTCCAAGTTAAAGGCAAAGGGACCGTAGAAATTGAGTTCACTTATGGGAAAACTCTTACTTTAACGGATGTATACTACGTACTAGATGTTAGAAAGAATTTAATTTTTGTACCCCTACTTAATGAGTTTGGGTTTAAGTCTGTTTTTGAGGGAGACAAGTTTATTCTATCTAAGGGAGGAATATTTGTGGGCCAAGGTTATTTATGTGGGAACATATTCAAATGTAATGTTGCTTAAGTTAATAATAATGTTTATTATTATACTTGTATTATTGACTCTTGTAGTATATAATGATATCATTTATGTCATATTAATTATATTAAATGAGATGATAAATATTGACTTAATTCTAAAATCTATAGGAAATCAAGAATTATACATTATTTGATTAACTGGACAATATTTTTCCTAGAATAGAAAAATGTTCTAAAGTATTAGAATTAATTCTAATAATATGCATGGTAGGCTTGCTAGAGGTTATAAAAAGCATTTTGTGACTTTTATTAATGATTGTTCTTGATACCGTTGTGTTTCTTTAAGATATATCATTGAAAAGGTGTGACCATTCAAAAGTGAATTTATGAACATGCATAATGAATGTTTAGATAAATATTTGATATGTTTATTCAAATTCGTGAATGATAATGTGAATTTAGATAATCTTCTTATATAACATGTATATGAATTTGATATTCAATAACTACTTGAAAGGAATAAGTCATTGTAGTTGACCTATAGTGGTAATTCTTCAATTTTAGAAGGATATATAAATGATAGTTGGGTAAGTTATCTAAAGCACCATGCTTCTACAAATGCATGAGTTTACAATTTTGGTGGGGGTATTGTTCTTGTAAATAAAACTATATTACATATTTCACCATGAGTTAATCGCACAAATACCTATCTATTGTGATATTCAATCTACTCTTTCAAAGGCTTATAACCAAGTTTATAATGGAAAGTCGTGACACATTGAAATAAGACATAGCTATGTGAAAGATTTAATTGTGAATAGGTAATCTCTATTAGTTATATAAGGTCTGAGTTAAATCTTGCAGAGCCGTTGACGAAATGACTGACAAGGCATATGGTGTTAAAAACATCATAAGGGATGGGATTGAAGCCCATTAAATCATAATTACCAATGGTATAAACCCTACTCACACTTGATTAATGTCAAGTTTTGAGTTCAAAGGTGAAAATACACTATTAGAGTGATTGCAAGTACGTGAAATATCATCTATTCATCCCAAGGTTGAAAAGTACTTGGTTACCATGGATTTAAAGGAAGGCTGAGCTTTAACTCTTAATAGATCTGTAAGCATATATTTACTGAAATATTTATCATGGTGTTACTCTTGACAGAGTCTACCTATGCCTGAGTGAAGTGGGGCCGCTTCAGGGAGTCCAATGGCTTGACTCTCAAACTCTCATGAAAAGGATATAAGACACAAGGCCATATTAAAAAGTGTCTACTAAAAATGGCATACAATGGTCCGAGATCTTATGCATAAGTCATGCACGTCTGTTCAAATGGATTAATTAGTTCAAAGCTTGTCTATCATATTAATTCCGATGGGTGAAACCAGGTCTTACTAAATAAAGATTCAAGTCTTTAAGATACCTTTACCGAAAACATGAGATTTCTGAAGTGATAAGAGTTTGTTATTTAAAAAAAATTATTCATTTTGAAAATGGTGGGGGATTATGAGAAAATTTTTAAAATAAAAAGATGTCTCTTAAAATATTCATGAATTAATAATGACTCTTAAGATGATTCATAGAAAATCATAAGATTCATGAAATATGAAAAAAAGTGACTTTTATCTAGATTCATGAATCATTACCATGTATGTACATTAATCATATGAAAGGAACTAATTTTTTGTCTAGATTCATAAATCATTATAATGTACATACATTGGTTAATGTATGTGTCATTTTTTGAAAGAGTTATATTACTTCAAGAGATGCCTTCTCATTCCCTATAAATAATCCATAATCTTCTATCATTCGATAATTCCAAGATTATTCATCCATACTTGTTTCAACATACACAAACTCACTTGCCTTTATCTTTAGTGCACAAAGGATAAAAAGTAAATTATCACTTTGTAAAAGCCATTGTTATCTAGATTTCAGTTTTAGAAGTACAGCACCTACTCAAGGGTCTTAATTGTATCCTGCAGGAAATTCGTCACTAACCCAAGTTGTACCCAAGATTTGAAAACTAGTGAGGGCGAATTAAGCCTAAAGGAAAGTATTGCCCACGTCTTGAAGACTTGTACACAATTTTTTCTCCAATCTCATTTTCTTCTACACTTCAAAGTTTCATCCCTTCTAATAGTATATGCCGCACTAACGTTAACAATGGTCTTTGGGTTTGGCAGTCCTTGGGTTTGTTGCCTTGTCAAAGGAATGTATGGATACTTTCAGGTTGTTGTTGCCTTTGCATGATCTTCGACGATGTTGGTTTTTTTTTGAGTGGGGGATGATGAACAAGAGGAAGCGTGCATTCGATGGTTTTTTTTTTTTTCTCTTCTTTGTTCTTTTTCCCCATTGCATTTGGTCTATGTTTGATTGATGATGATTGTTGTGCAGATTCATTTAATGAGCGATGGAAGGTGACTGCTAGATCTATAAGCATAGAAAGATTGAGTGGGGGGCAGAGGGCAGTACTAGCTTAGCACTAGACGATGTGAGTGCCATGGAGATCTTTACAACTGCAAGGGCAGGTAGTTCGGTTCATATACTGGTGGTTGGTTTCATATATGATGATTGTATAGAATAATGAGTGGACTTTGCCATAAAGAAACTGCAATTCTACGCATACGGATAAACTAAGAATATGCTTTTTTTTCCTTTTTTTCTCGGCCGTTTGAGTGTCAGTCATATTGCGATTTCTGCTCCATTCTTTTCTCAACCTCACATCTTCCAAGCGTTCTCCAGCTTCTTTCAATCTATACAACTGAATAAAATTGTGGTTTTTGGGGGGAAAAAAGTAAACCAATAAAATTATGAACTTACATGGTCGACATACTCCACTGACAAGCACTCCTATCTGCTACCGAAAACAAAGAAATAGAACTCATATCTTATTTTTCAGTTTAGTCTTTAATTGACCACATAGCTAGGCACATTGGGAGTAAGATGTTCAAGATCCGATTGGATTCTGGGAAGCGAGAACAAATGGAAGCCCGATCCTTCGCATGCAGAAAAAATAAGTCCCTTGACCAAATTGGACGTCGCCTTCTTTCGCATATACTTCATTCAGCGTTCGCTTTTCTTTTTCGTTTACTTTATAGAGAGGGAGGGAGAGGGAGATGGATTTGATATTCTGGTCTTTGGTTGATGGCCCAGAAATTGATTCATTCTATGATGGTCTTGTTTCTTCGGATTCTTTTTTTTCGTCCTCACCAATGTAAAAAGAAAGCCTTCTCTTTGGTTTGTAAATGAATTAATGATTGTAAATTAAGTAGAATTTATTCAAGGCAGCTATAATTTAGAATTTTAAATTAAATTAAATTAAATTGATAAGTCATTTTTAAATATCTTAATGTTGATTTTTAAATTTAAAATCATTGATTTGGAATTTTTCCCTAATGGATTAATTCATTTGATTTAATATTTAATATTTGATGATGCACGATTTTTGACTTACTGTGGTGCTTTTGTTAATAGCTTGATTCAGCGATTATTTCTTGTAATTTAGATATGTGTGAAACAAGTATTAGCGATCGAGATTCTGTGGTGAAGGAAAGCATTACGACTAGGTTTGTTTGTGTGATGAAGGTTGGGCAATATAATGGAGGATCTTGTAGGAGGTACCAAGAAGATGCTTAGTTTAATCATGAAATATAAAAATATAATTTGTAATTAAATTCATTATTTTTCAAAGCAATGTTATCTTTTATTACTTATGAAATTATAAAATTGTAATAGAGATATAAAATTTCAAAATTGCACTTCCTTCCTTTATTACTTTCAAGAATTTTCACATTCCAGCATTAACTGATTATATTTGTAATAAAAATTTCACTTCCTTCCTCTATTTTTTGATGAAAAAAATATTAATCAGATCTGCTTCTGACACAGTTTGTCGGATATGTTTGCTTACAGGGTACAGGGCGATGCTATGTCGGATATGTTTGCTTCTGACACAGTTTGTAGGCTGTTCTGGTCAGGGTACAATTTTTGCATATTTTTGTCCGATATGTTTGTTTTGCTTATTTTTAAATAGAGATCTAAAAATATATTAGATAAATATGAACCCTGCTTATTGTGCTGTCTCTTGACCAATCATCATTAATCAATATTTAATAAATTAACAGGTCTTTTCAATCCACAATTTTTTATTTGAGGCACTTTTGGGGAAAGAAAAATTAGGGATGATAAATTATTATGGGAGGTGAATGGAAGGACAAAATTAGAAAAGTATGAAAGAGATGTCTGGAATAGTATGCTTTGTAAAATTAGAAGTATATTCAATATTTAATATTCAAAATTAATTGACTGTATATCATGTATTAGATTGATGTTGTAATTTACTAATTAATAATTAATATTCAATTTTTTTATGAATGTTGCAGATTACATTGATCTTAGTGATGCTACATCTATATGCAAATATTGTATTGCAAGATTGTGGTACAATGAAAGAGTTAAATCCGTTTCCACCTCCAATGATACAGTGTTTTCCTTATGTCGCTCTCAAGAAAAAAAGAGACCACCACGTTTTAAAGATCCACCTCAATACTTTTAGCATTTGTTCTTTGATAAGAATGCACCAGATTCAAGAAAGTTTTTAAAGAATATAAGATCTTAAAATAATATGTTCTCATTTACTTATCACCATATGCGGATCAACTAGACATAGACTCTAGAATATTTGAATTGAAATTCAAGAAACTCATGTGCCTCATCAAGAAAGAGGAGGTTTTTGGTCAAGTAATTGTAGGTATTTCTTTTTATTTATTTATTTACTTTTAAAATTTGTGGTTTGTAGTTTTGGTTATTCAGATTTTCTACAACATTTTCCTCTGTTTTTTTTTTCAGAGGTTTACGCTATAGAGTTTCAAAAGAGATGATAGTTAATGGCTTGAAAAATCTTATTCATGGTTCTAATTGTAAAGTGCTGAAAGAAACAACCGATGTTGTATTCTATGTAGTATTTAATAATACACAACAATTGATATCCTTTCATTTTTTTTCTTTTGCTCCAGTTTTTATTGGAATTATATCGCCATTTGCTTTCTTTTTTCTTTTAATAAATCACGTAATTTTTTATATCCGTAAGAAACTGGAAATTGTGTTGGCTTATAACAATTTTTTAAAACAAATTAATAAAAAATTATATACATATATCTATAGAAAGAGATTTTCTTAGTTAAAGGAAAAGAGGTAAATTTGGATGTAGTATATATTTTTCTGGACCAAGAATATATATATATATATATGTAATTTTTCAGCAATATTAAATTTCATAATAGATAATACTACCATGCAAAGGCCTTGCATACGCAAGTGTCTCATAATAGGAAAAATCGTTGGTCTCAAAATACTGGACATTAGATAAGAATTAGAAATTATCAGTAAAAATTTAATTTGAACAAAAGGATAATTATCATAAAATAATTTTCCATATTCTAATTCTAATTCTAATTCTAATTCTAATTTATAATTCTAATTTCTAATAATTCTGCTTGTAATTTCTCATTTGGAAATTTATTAAATTATAAAATAAATTTCAGGACAATTTGATATTGCAGGTTGAGTGGTTCACCTCAACCTTGATTTAGTTTAGACCTCACAATCTGAGATTGTCTAGAAATTCAAAGAATAAATTATATTATCTTGTGTTATGTTATTTTTCTTCTGCTTTTTAAAATTTCAAATACTTAGATTGCAAAAATTAAATTCAATTTGACTTAAACTGTAAAAATTGAAACAAACATAACCCTGCGACCAAAAAAACGCTCGTAGTGATGGCTATTTGACTTCCAGACTAGATACCCGAGTATTGATGGCTATTTCTGCTCTACTCACATCCCCCTCATATCTGGCCTCTATTTGTTCTTAGAAATCATTGCCACTTTTACCCTGCAGCCACCCACTACCTGGAGCTTCATTCTTGTAACGCATTAGCTAGCAAAACAAAAGTAATGAGCAACAAGCCGTACGATCTCGTCAAAAATATCACACTGTTAAGGAAACATAGCGACTAAGAGTGCGAATAGTTCAAAAATGGATAGTGAAGAAACTGGAGGGGTCTTCCCAGATAGATCGTGTCTGTATGATTTTCATGGATGAAGAGATCGGTCTGTATTCTTTCTCTTCTATCTTAACACAATTACATCCGGTTACCCACAATTGTTTAATTGTTTAATTACACATGATGTATATACTTACAGAGAAACAAAATTCAAGCCGCAATACTATCTCCAAATCTGATTGAACAGCATGATCAATTCGAAATTAATAGAGGGTGAAACTTATGAGATGGAGAATTTCCGTGTTGGAGATCGAGAATATAGCCATGTTTAAAACAGTTTCTCATGACTAGAGATTGACGTTCAACCAGCATACTCATTCCCAAAGGATCGTGTGCAATATACCGGCTGATTCTTGTAACTTCATTCCAATTAAGGATGTTCTGGACACGAAAAAAAAAAAGATGCCCTAGTCACTCCGTACATACAACGACTAATATTTGAGCAATCCTTCATTTTTCATCTTAGATTATCATTTGCTTACTATGTTTAATTTCTTATGAGCATACAGATTTAATTGGTTTTTTGAAATCTGCAAGTTCACTGCAGCAATTTAAGCTTAACAGTGAAACGAATGATAGATTTTCATTCTCTACTGCGGATATCGAGTTGAGTTTATACAAGCTTTATTTGCATTCCACCATTATTATTATTTTAGTTCCTTAATATCTTAGTTAGCCATATATACAGCTAATTTTGATCTTGCCATTTTAAATCAAATTAAGGGACAATGAAATAAGCTACACTCTATCTTAAGTAATATTTTAAAAATGAGACCGGACATTAAATTGAAAATATTATTAGGTCATGGTTTTTATAATTTAATTGGTTAGACTGGCACTTGAGTCGGTGATATAATAATTAAATAAAAATAATATTATATATAATAATCTATGTATAAAAATAAAATAACAAATTTTTTAAAAATAAATTTAAATAGTTTAAGTTTATAATAAGTTAAAAAATTTACATGGTAAGTATATATTTTAAATCATTACAAATAATATTAAAATATTTTAATATAGTAATACTATATAACCATAATATTATAAAATGACTATATAATATAATAAAATTTTTCATTTTTATAATTATTAATTTTAAAAGAGAACGGGAAATAGTGTTTTTACTCTCTAATAAATTTTATAATCAATAATTTTAGCTAAAAAATTAAATTGAGGTTAAATTTTACATCAACTAAAAAACCGTCTATTTGTCTAAAAATTGCTTCAATTTCAAACTCAATTTTGGTTCCTAGTGGTCCAACTTGAACAAAATCTTGAAATAGTCTAAAATTGAAAAACGAGCTGTTATTATCTCCATGTCCAACCGACCCGACTGTCCGATCCTATCTAATTTTTAAAACATTGGTTTGGAGAAATTGCAACAAAGGCATACTATGACAAAGAGCAGCATACAGAATATCCGATAATAGTAACATTACAGTATGCAAGAATTAAGACCAGCCAATCTGGTGAAGTGCAGATGACAAATTCATGGTCTACCACAAAAATTTGTTTCAATCCAGATATTGCTGAGAGCAGGGAGCTCAAAAAAAGGTAAATATGTCTTTATTTTATAATTGAAAATTGAAAATAATTATGAAGTAATTTGGAATTGTTATTAAGCATGATAGAATTATAGATATAGATATAGATATATATTATTGAATATGAAATTATAAATTATAGTATATAGAATATAGGATATAAAAACATTAATTATATTATAGAATATAATTATATAGAATGATGTTTTCCATAATATATAAAATATAGAATGTATATATATTAATTTATAACTAACACTAATTTACATGTAATTAATTAGGATCTCCACATCATCAACCGGACTTCATTCATGCACACAGTTAGACAGTACCCAATGCTCGCAGTCATGTACTCGAGATCTGCTACAGGAGCCTAACCGTACGTATCTCAATCTCCGATTTATTCCGAGAAAACGATGCAATTAAGTCTATATTTATACTTTACATTTACTTTAAGCACCATTATTTTCTGTTTAACATTTTAGCCGAAGGCATTTAGAATTTATTGGCTATTAACCCTTAACCTATACTCGATATTTGATACTTGATTCTTCATTGATGCTTCACAGTTGACAGTTAAAGTTGGTAGTGTACAATTAGTAATGACTCACATATAATTTAAATATGCCTTATAGAAATTGGCAATTTCAGTAATTTATAATCAATTAAATAATTGAATCATTAGTTATCTACGTTATAAAATATTAAATATTGAATTTTAATTTGAAATTACTAAATTATTATTGTCAATTGCATTAATGTTGCAAGCAATGCATACAATTAAATTTAATCAAAAGTACTGTATTTCGTTTGAATTCATTGTATTCTTTGATTAAAAGTATGAGGACTAAAATAAGAATTTAAATTTAAAATTTACAATTTGGGACAAAATTAAATTGAACAACAGTGGTAACAAGGAGATTAACGTGATAATAATAGTATTAATAAGGAAGATTAATTAAAAGATATTCATATCCATAGTCATATTCATTATTCATATTCAATTGACTTTTGCTATTGTATAGACGTCTGCGTATGTGATCTTAGCTAGCCAAAATCGAGAAAATACAAACAAGTTCTGGATGGCGGTATAATGGACGTCCCAAGTGTAGCTGTAAACCGAAAGAAAAAGATGATCCCTCCAATTGTGTAAGAATCATATAAATTATACATTTATCTGTATAATTTATGATTGATAAACTTCTAATTCTAATATTTCAACACCAATCATCTTGAGCAAATGTAGGATGGGTACTCATATTCATTCCCAGATGAGCTTTAATTTCATGCGCCAGGGGGACAAAAAACGATAATGAGGTTGACTAAAAATAGACTCAGTCAACTTCCATCCTTTACCAGTTTCATAGTTAATTACTAAGTACTTAAATGATCCATCCTCAATTGAGCAATTCACATTGTCTAATTATAAAGTGAGCCTTATTGTACTTTTAGCTTTTTACAACTTATTACGAAGGTACTGTTTTATTTTCACTGTTGAATATTATCCTTGCAATTTCAGAGTTCTCATATCATGCAAGACAAGACAAAAAACAAGGAGAAAAGAACCTCAAGAGAAGAAGTTTATGTTGATTTATCCGATATGGCAAGTTCGCACGTTTCTCCAACGAAGACACCTAGAATCATAAAACAAGAAAAAATGGAATGAATATTTAACTTTGAAATATTCAATTGTCTGAATGAACTTGTCTTAAAAATGTTTAACTTGGAGACATCCATGTACTTTTTCATTTCCTAAGTTATAGTCTTATTTCATCATAATTTAGTTCTTATATGAATCCACTTTAAGTTATCTTCTTTTAGAGTTTTAAATTTTAAATTTTGAATGGTCCGATATATTTCTGTGTTTTGTTCCCATAAAAATAATTTCATCGAAGATTATTAAAAACATTGAAGTATTAATTTTATTTGTATAATTTGATTTGCTAATTTCACCAGAGATTATTTGTTAATTCATATCTTTAATAAACTAATTTCATCAGAAGTTCAGATTGCCCTGTACTTTTACAATCACTGAACAATTGTTATATATCATCAGCTTTTTTTCTTAGTAGAAATAAATAAATAAATATATATATATATATATATATGAATAGCTTTATCTTATATTAAAATAGGAAACTGCAGTAATTTTCAGATCTATTAAATTTTGAGCACACATGACATCAGCCTTTTTCTGAGTAGAAATAAATAAATAAATAAATAAATAAATATATATATATATTATCTTTGATATCGAATTATATTAAAATAGGAAACTGCAGTAATTTTCATATCTGTTAAATTTTTATCACATATTGTCAAGAAGATATTTTTATATGATACAGCAACAATAACAACAACATTAGTCTTATTCCATTAAATAGAGTCCACTACATAGATCGTATGACACCAACAGACTCTATTAAATATCATTTCTTCAGATAAATTATTTATCAAAATGTCACACCTTATAACTTCTCTTAGTATCCTTTTTGGTCTTTCCCTACGCCTTTTAATAGGGCACCAAACCATTTAATCAACTTTCGTTATTGACTCCTCTTGTCCTCTTTTTTGTACATGTCTAAACCACTTTAAACGATTTTTCATCATTTTCTCCTCGATAGGTGTTACTCCAATTTTTCCTCATATACAATCATTTCATATTTTATCCATTCTTGTATGACCATATATTCATCTCAACATTATCATCTCTGTCACTCTCATCTTATGCTTTTATTACCCTTTCAGAGTCCAACATTCACTACCATATAATATCGATAGTCTTATAGCATTCCGATAAAATTTCTCTTTAAGCTTAGTAGGTACCTTACGATCACAAATAACTCCAGAAGTTTTTCTCTACTTTAACCACTCAGTTTGGATCATATGCATAACATCCCCATCAATTTCATTTCACTATCATTCTATAAAATTGACCCCAAATACATGAACATTGACACTTCTGGAATAATTTGCTCTCCAATTTTTACTACTAAATTATTTCTAACTGAACTCTTATTAAATTTGCAATGCATATATTTCGTTTTACTTTTATTCAAGCAAAAATCTTTTGATTTCAAAGTATATCTCTATAACTCAAGTTTAAAGTTGATCTCTTCTCTGAAGTTCTCAATTAAAACCATATCATTCGTGAAAAACATACACTTAGAAATTTTCTCTTGTATATGTCTTGTTAGAACATCTAAAACCAAATTAAACAAGTATGGACCCAAGAAAGATTCTTGATGTAAACATATTTTTATAGAAAAGTCATTTATCTCACCTCCAAGAGTTATCACACTTGGTGTTGTCCCATCATACATATTCTTTATGGCTCAAATAAAAGTTGCATGAACACATTTCTTCTCCATTACTTTTCACAATATATCTCTTGATACTCTATCATAGGTTTTCTCTAGATCAATGAAAATCATATGCAAATCTCTCTCTTTACTTTGATATCTTTCAATCAAACCCCTTAATAAATAAATAACATCTGTTGTAGATCGTCCTAACATAAATTCAAATTGATTTTCTGAAATATGAGACTATTTTCTTAGTCTATACTCAATCACTCTTTCCCAATATTTCATAACATGACTCATGAGTTTTATCTCCCGATAATTAGCATAATTTTGAATATCCCCCTTGTTCTTGTATATGCAACTAAAGTGCTCTTTCTTCATTCTTCTGACATTTTCTTTGACCTTAGAATCTCATTAAAAAGCTTAGTTAGCCACAAAGCCTTCTTTTCTCCTAAACACTTCCAAACTTTGATAGGAATATCATGAGTATCAATAGCTTTACCATTATCCATTCTCTTAAGAGTTTCTTATATCTCTCCAAATCGGATCCTACGATAGAAACTTAAATTCAATTCATCTTCGTAAGTTGTTGAACCTTCTGTATCATTAGTCGTACCTAATCCATCATTGAAGATATCCTTAATGCATTTTACTTAATCCAAATCTCTTATTTTTCTTTCCCTGTTCTTGGTAATTTTGTAAATCTTGCATTCACCATTCTTTATTCCTAAATCTTGATAAAATTTTTCAAAAGTTTTAGATTGAATCTCCCTCATTGCTTTCTTAGTCTGGTACAAGTTGAAAAAAATATTTATCAACTACTTTTTTGAAATGTTGATTAGTACAGCATTTTAGCATAATGATTATTATCCTGATTATGGTTTCTATTCATATCAGTGCTTCATTTGATTTTGATTATCTTATGCAAATCAAATCTTTTCATGTTATTCTTAGAAATGCTTTGTCCTGTTAATTTTTTGCAATTGAAACTCATACAAGACATGAAGTTAAGAAAAAATCCGTGCTTTAGTATTTTTAAATACAAATTGTAATTACATACTATGTAGCACCAATATGGGTATATATATTGAATATGATGCAGTATGATATAAAAGATACGTCAACTTTTAAAATTTTAGAAAACAGGTGCAGGGGATATTTCTAAATAAAATATTATCTATGTAATTATTTATATGTATAATTAATAAATCTACTTATTAAAAAGAAAATAAGTATTAAATATTCTAAAAATTATATTATAAATGATAAAATAAACGATAAAATATTTAAAACAACTTTAAATATTTATATTTTACTGTAAAAATTTGAAGTAATACATATTAATATAAAGTGGTACAGATAGATACATATGTACAAATACAATATATATTATATTATATTATATTATATATCAGATACATATGTATCTATTTTTTTAAAATATCAGTGCTATGTAGATTGCATAAAACTTGAAAAAAAAAATCTATGAAAGTTTGATCCTCATTGGGAGTGCCAATTTGCGGATTTGGTGGTCCTATTTTGTCCACAAAAAAAAAGCACTTTTCAAAACTCAGTTAGTGGCATTTTCGTTATTTTTTGAAGTCAAACTTCACCATCTCCGGAAATTATGAGACTGTTTGATAATATTTTTTATTTTATTATTTTTAAAATATTTTTATAAAATTATTTTTTAGAATAAGTTTTAAAAATAAAAAAATAAAAAAATTTTTTTAAATAATTACTTTCAAAATCATAATAAATAAATGTTAAATAAGTTATTTTAAATTTATAATTTTACTATTAATAAGGTGGGTATTTTTCATATTTTTTTTATATTTTCTGGAATAAAAATTACAAAACACCTAAAAAAATATTTTAAATTATCTGTTCTTTTATTTTTCTATTTTTTAAAATATTTTATAAAAAATAAGTTCATCAAACAAAATTTTTTATTTTTTTATTTTTAAAAATAAATAAAAAAACTATTTTAAAATCAGTTACCAAAATTGCCCTAAAAAAGTTTGTAGCCCACTTAACTCCACTTTCATAATGGATCCCTACCCATTTTACCATAATACCCCTCCCCTCAAGCAAAACAATATAAACCCCCCCCCCCCCAAACAAATTATATTGTGTAAATTAAGTCATCTCATGTTATTGTTACAAATGCTTCTTTCCTGTTAATTTTTTTAATTTTTGAATTATATTTTCATTAGAATTTAGAATTTGAATTGAAACATGTTAGTTAATTATGTTATATTAAAATAGATATATTTTCCTAAATTCAAAAAATAACAATTGAATTTTCATTGAGTAGGGCTATATAATATATCATAATGAATATCTTCATTTTTAAATTATTAGTTTAAATTGTTTTTCAAAGTAAGGGTATAATATATTTTCATTTTGAAAGTATATTTATATTTAATATCCTAAAAATTACTTATATTTTCAAAGTGTATTTTACATTTATTTACACTTTAAAAAATTAACAATTAACATTTACTTACAAGTTTGAAAAAACTAACTCTCCAGCTTCGACTATATAGCTTCTCCCCGTACCCATAATGATGGTCCCAACATATTTCTCAACTCTTCCATTAATAAACTATATTGATTAGTTTACCCAAAAAAAAAACTATATTGATTAACCCTACCTACAAAGCGTTGTAGCACATAAAAAGAAAAAATAAAAAATAAAAAATAAAAAGGTCATAGAAAAATTTTAAATAAATACTAAGAAATAAGATATTTTTAAAAAGTTACCCTAATTTATCTAACTTTTAAAAAAATATTAAAGTTTGTAATTGAAATTAAAATTAGAAGATAAAAAATAAAAATACCCTTAGTATATAAATAACATATTTATAATTAATAATAATATACATATTTATTTGTAAACTATATTACTCCATCTGATTCTTAATATAACATCCTTTTAACGGAATCACGCTGATTAAGAATTAGAATTACAACTAATTAACTATCTCTATTTTTTCAAAAATTTTAATATTTTTTCAAAACTATCCTTATTTAATCTCTTTCTCTTTCTCTTTGAATATATTAAATAGGGACATTTTTTAAAAATGTATAATAAATACTATCTCATATATTGTAAAGAGTCTTATATTTAGTATCAGAATAAAAAATTTTATATATAAAACCCTAGAGAGTTATAATATATTTATAAGTGATAATAATATATTCATAAATATACTATTAATATGACTTATAAATATATTACTATCAATTTATGAATGGATATAAGAAGAATATTTTTCATTTTTTATTTTTTAATTTTAATTATAATTATAAATCTGGATAATTTTTTTTAAATTTAGATATATTGCGATAAATTTTTAAAAATATCTTTTTCGAAGTATTTATCTTAAATTTGTTCAAAGGACATTGAAACACTAAAAAAAAAATATAGAATCTATGCCAATAGGATGTAGGAAGAATTCTCAGCAGTACTGACCCGAACATCGGGAAAGCAGATCACATTGTGTGGCGTACAGTGTTAAACTTAAACATCACAATCCCTGAATTTGAGCCGTTTTCCAGTTTCCTGTCGCTTGTCAGGGGATGCTTGATTTGATTTTTGTAAATTAAATTATATTTTTTAATTATTATTATTTTTTATTTAAATAATTTTTTAATAAATTTCTCTATTTTTATCTAAATTTTATTTTTATAAATTATAATTATTTTAAAAATATTTTTATAAAAAAATAAAACGGACACTTAATTACGACACAGAAGATGTTAATCTTTTAATGAAACCTTTTAATATTTTAAATTATTTGAACAGAAAAACTAACACTTTTATTTTCCGACTTTATTACATGCTCTACCATCATTAAGTGACTAGCAAATGTTAAGCAAATGTTACCTCCTATAACATCAAATATAAAAATAAAATACCTATTTTACATATAGCAATAATTTTTAGTTACTTTAGGTTAACACAACTTTTTTTAAAATTTTTTATTTTTGATATTAAAGAATATAGTATTTTTCTCAATTTATATTATAAAATATTTTATATCAAATATATATATATTAAAAAAATTATTTTTTATCTTAAATTCATAAAAAGTATCAAAATTTTAATTTAAAAATATTTTTATCCCAGTCTCCAATTGTCTTTTTTTAATTAAATTTGCATGAGACTTATTACATAATTTATATTAATACAATATAACTTGAAAAAAGTGAGTTTAGCAAAAACATTGTGGTTGCTCGTACGTACTCATCTAAAATACTTGAAACTAAATCAATATATAAAAAAAATCATCAACGACTTTATTTTAATGTTCCAAAAAATATTAACTGCTTGAATTTAGTTCTTCCCAAAATTATTTCCAAGGTTGACATTTAATAGCATTTTTATTAAGGAAAAAAACTGTCAAAGGCTATTAAATTACTCTTACAAACTAATACGTCATGCTCCAAATTACTCATTTTAAGTTTGGACCAAAAACAATTGCTTATTATAAATTAAAATATATTAAGTTTGCTATTAATTTTTCAAAAAAAAGCAATGAAAATTCTAAAAAAATATGCAAATTTATTAAATATAAAAAATATATTTTCCTTTTTTAGTAAAAAAAAATCATATTTTCCTTGATAAATAGTTACATAAAGCTAATTATTATTATTTTTAAATGAAAGGGGGTATATATTTCAAAAAACAAAAAGTACAACCAATCACTTTTACTTTATATATTGAGACAAAAAAAAAAGGTTTGTTAAAATAATTAAATATACACAAGAGAACACACAATTAGAATAATAACTAGAATTCCAAACCGTACAAAGCATTCGGAACAATATGTAAATTTAATTAAATTATATAAATAAATTTGATAAAATGAATATGGATATGATATGTTTTTCATATTTTATAATTATATTATCATCATAACAAAAAAATATATTATCACTTTAGAGCTAATCCCCCAATATAATATAAAAAAATAACAAATTGCTAATTGTATAACAAATGTGTGTATATATATATATAATGTACAATAGAAACAAACTGCAAAAATAACTTACTTTTATGAATCTTTAAATCCAAAAGGAGAAATGCAAAAGGCGAGGTTTAGTGTTTTCAAAAAATTCGATCAAATTTACATCTCCATTAACATATATAAATAGGGGGAATATTTATAATCATAATATAAAAAATAAAAATTAAACATAACTAAAGAATGATGATGATGGTAGATTGAGAGAAGAAGTAGTAACCTTCATATTTTATTTGAAGGAGATAAAAGGTATGAGAAAATTATAAAAATTGTTAACAGAAATTTACAAAAAAAAATATGATAAAATTTTATTTTCGAAATACCTCTAGAACTAAAAATGATCTCACAATAATGCAAAAGCACTTACAAATAAAAGATTTATATAGATTTCACTGAACAATAACCGATGACCTAGACAATCAAATCATGATTTTTTTCATAGATATATATTTAATTTTTATGTCCATATTTATCATCATATCAAATTTGAAAAAATAAAAACATATATAATTAGAAAATAAATATTATTTTAGACAATCAAATTTAACTTTTCATTTCCACATTGATCATCATATCAAAATTAAAAAAATAAAAACATATAATTAAGAGATAAATATTATTTTAGATAATTAAATCATGATTTAGATAATCAAATGTGGGGCCAAATTTTTCATAATCAACATGATAATGTGCATGATTGAAATTATGATATATCGTACTTTCAACCTCTACATTATAATATATAATAAATAATAGATAATATATTATCTTAGAGTACAAATTAACGCCACTTTTATTCTTTTTTTACATTTTAAAAATAATTAATTTGCCATCCCGAAGCAATTCATAATAAATAGTTTTAACTATTTTTAATTGTTAATCATGCTCTACTGAGCAGGAAAAGAACAACATGAGTATGAGGAAGTCCTCCCTTTTAAAACTTTGTAGTGTAAATTCTAAAAAATAAAACATAGGAAATCTAAACAAACAAAACTACAAAATATAAATTTTAAAAATAAATAAATAGAAAGAAATACCTGCAAGTACTTGACGAAAAACCTACTCTTACTTGGTGAGGTACATAAAAGTTATTGTTAAGCAATGTACAGACATTAAGAAAGAAATTTATATGAAAAATAAAAAATTCATATAAAAATTTAATACTATATTCTTATAAATAGGATCAAACAAATTTTTTGAATAACACATTATATTGTCTATGATAAAACTCACTATCTCGTCTTTTGTTTTTTCCCACACGTGAATATATGATTGTCACACTTGAAATGTGACCCTAATGATGGAAAACAACGAAAAAGAAAAAAATTGGTTTACATGACAAAAGCCAATTTAGGAAAAGCCACCACCAAAATTTTAGAGGAAACTTTAGAAAACTAATTGAAAAGAAAAATGATATGCTAAACGAAGTTGAGTTCTGCAGTATGATTGTGAGTGGAGAAGATGTTAAGTACCCTACAATACTTGTTCCTAAAAATGGTTACCTTAAGTTGATTATACAAATTAATATGACTTTTTAAAAGTTATTTTACTTGCTCTTTTATCATTTGCACGTAAAAATAAATATATAAAAAAAGAGAAGCTAAGAAACTAAAATAAAAAAATTATTTATTTACAAAGGTAAACTTGATCTAAAATTAAAGCTTAAGACCTAAGTACCCTGTGATAGGAATCAAACTCTACGTAATTTAGGTAGAAATGCATGTCATTGGATTGATATTGTTTTATTATAAATATTTTTTAAAGAGAAAGCTTATAGAAAATAATTGATCTTTTCACAAACAAAATAATTTTTAAAATTAGTTGGTGTGTTTTAATTTGTAAAAAATAAATTAATATCCAATCCCTACTCTTACCATTTTTTAAAATAAAAAAATAGAGAATATATATTTCTCTATAATTTTAAAAGATGTGATTAAAAATACATATTGTCTTGGATATTTTATTTTTAACTTGAAAAAGAAAAGTTTGAAAACAATTTTTATTTTTTTACTTTCTTAAATCAAATTTAAATCAATAATCACATGTGGTAACAGTATCACTCACAGGTCACTAATTGATACCTAAATGCTTATGATAATACAACGCAAGGTAAATAGGCGAAAATGATGAAAAGTTTAGATGAAAATAAATAATTTTTTGTTTAAATCACCTATATTTTCTTATTTTAAATTATAAAATGAAAATAAATAGGGCCACAACATTCAAAAGGAGTTTAAAGTGAGAGTATTATTATTATTAAAAAAGAATCAATAGCATATATGATAATTTTATCATTCACAATTTAGTAATCGATACCGAAATACTCATGATGTTACCATTCGGAGTAAAAAAGTAAAGAAAAAAATTTTGTAAGAAAATAGAAGGCATTTGTTTTAAATATTTTTATTATTTATTTTTACTTTTAATTAAAAATGGAAAATAAAAAGAGTCATAGGGACTCAAAAATATTTAAAAACTAAGACATAGCCAATATAGATATTATGGCAATTCCTCACTCATGCGATAATTAATTGATACCCTATGTGCACATAAAGTCAGTCACCCGTGACAAACTCCAAGATAAGGAAAAATGGCCAAAACTATAAATACACAAATATATCACATATCATTTTAAACTTTATCACCTGGGATCACAAATAAATTGAGAGCAAAAGGAACGAACTCTCCCTCTAGTCTTCCATCTACAGCTTGCTCCACGTGGATTACTATGTTTGCAGCATTTCCTTTGATGAAGTTCTCCCATGCAAAGTGGACAAAATATGAATTAGTGGTGGATCTAAGGACCACCATTTGTAGTTTAGCCAAAATGACATTTGGTGGCCCACATAACTTCAACAAATAGGAACATGGGCTAATATGACAGATCAGAGCACAATATTACTGAAGGAATATAAGAAGTAGAAAAGAAATATATACTGATTGAGAATACTTTTTCATCGAAGAAAGGAAAATAACATATAGTAATACCTTATGTGTATGGAATAAAATCATGATTCAGACTATATTCATTAATTCACAGTAAAAGCACTTCAAGAAAGAGTTGTCAAGAGAGAGAGAGCCCCTTTGTTGCAAAGAAATTAATTTTTTATAAAAAAATTTTTCCAACAAATGCACTGACACTCACTTAATTCTCTCAATTGTGGAAAATATGAGACCGGTTACAAAATAACCCTTCGCTCTATGTATATAAAAAATATATTAAGCGGGCTTATATTTGATTTCACCCATTAAGAGTGGATTTTATAATTCAATCCAACAATTACAAAAGTCACCAGGTAACGCTTAAGACCAAGGAAAGCAAAAAAAATCATCAACAGCAAGAGACGGCCGTGAAGACCTAGTGAAATTGCTCACACTTGTTAGAACTTAGAACTTCGATAGAAAATTCAAAACAAAACAACATCGCATGTTTATTTTTAGAACTACAGAACACAAAGCATGTTTATTTTTTTTAAAGATTTTTATTTTTAAAAGCAAGTAACATAACTTAATTAAATTTAGAAATGAAAATTTACTAAATTGGAAAAAACTAGGGGGAATTTTTTTATTTGTTTTCTCTTCGTTTTTTAGAATTAAAATTATAAAAAAAACATACTTAAATTTGGGAAAGAGAAGATTTTAGGAGAAGGAATATATTTTAATTCAACCTTATACATAAAACAAGTGATAATCATTAAATTTATTTGAAATTTGAACTAAAAATGGGGTTTTTTTGGCTATTTCTTGTTTCCAATTTTTTTTTTATAAATTTCCAATTATTTTGTATGCATTTCAACTACAATCAAGAAGATTTTGCAGAGAATTGAAGCTGGGAGAAAGTGACAAAGCTTCCAGGTAAAAATAGTTGCCTTTCTTCATTTTGCAATACAGTCTGTTTCGTTTTTTAACACCACCTCTAAGAGAAATGCTATGATAACTTAAGTGGTACTTTAACATATGCAATCTTTTCATATATATCCGCGTAGCGAGTTTTTATTTCGCAAATTCAACATTTTTTTCTCTTTTTGAGGTTCTGTTTACTTTCTCATGGTTTCAATAGACCGGTCAAAATGCGACTGCTTTGACATCTTTTGAGATCTGCATGTATTTTGGAATTGCATCGAAACTCCGTCCTTAATAACTAGGTCAATCTCAGACTGTCTGTAGAATATTGATCTTATCTTCTAGTATAGATAATAATATAGGGCCTGTTTGACAGTGTTTTCTGTTTTCTGTTCTTAAAAACAGTTTTGTAAAACTGTTACAAAACTGTTTTCAAAAATAAGTTTTGAAAACAAGAAAACAAAAAAATCTGTTTGAATAATTGTTCTCAAAATCATAACTAGTGAGTAATAGATGAGTTATTCAAAATTTATAACTTTACCATTAATGAGGTAGATGTTTCTCACATTTTCTTGTGTTTTTCAAAACAAAAACTACAAAACACCTTAAAGGTGTTCTGAGTTTTCTGTTCATTTATTTTTCTATTTTCCAGAACAGTTTATAAAAAACAGGTTTATCAAACAAGTTTTCTGAATTTTTTATTTCCGAAAATAGAAAAACTGTTTTCCAGAATAGCATCAAACAGGGCCATAGTTTTCATGTGCTTCACAAGCCACATGCCACTAAGCTAATTAGATTGTTGGGAGAAACAAGTAACAACATGTGAAGGCCTTATATAAGCTAACCTTTTTTATACTACGATATATGATGAGATATTCTATTTATAACATAAGGACCATATTAAAATTCTCTATTTCCATCTACTTCTTTTTATTTTCCTCTCACTACTACAGAGAAGACCTTCTGGGACGCTTATTCTGGAACGTTTATTGGTAAAAAGTGCTAAAAGGGAATTTTGGGAACGAGTTTTAAAAAATGTGCCAGAAAGTTAACCTTACAGAACGTTCCTTTAAGAAAGCGTTCCCAAAAGTTTTACATTTTCCGAACTTTTTTTCATTAAGCGTTCCAGAGGGTTTGAATAATTGGGGAACGTTGCTTTCAAATTAACATTCCTGGTATCCCTTTTTTAAAGAAAAAATTGATTTAAACTAGGTCACCAGAAAGCAACCCTCGACGAATCCCCGACTACCTCTCGGCCTTCCCTCTCTCACCATCGAGCCTTCTCCTTGCAGAACTCTCGGCCTTCACTCTCTAATCCAGCACCACTGCCACCGCCATTGATGACCTTCCTTCAAAGATTCAAGCTTTAAGGTCAGTTCCCCCCAAATCGATTTTGACCTACCCCCTTCCTTCTACCTCCTTTCATCGGTGCAGCTCCATCAAACCTCACTGGTCATCAACGTGAGCTCGTCCTTATCGCTGGCTAAGCCCAAGCTAAGATTGTCTCCATCTTCACAACAAAATAGAGCATCGTTTCCATCTTCGCATTGAAAACAGGGCAGCGTGATTCCATCGAAACCCAAGCTAAAGGCAGTGTAAGAAGAGGTATGGTTCTATGCTGTATAGTGATTCCATCTTGATGCATATACTATAGAAAGAATGGGAAATCTTCTTCTGGCAGTTAGTTTTGAAATCGTTTTATTCTTCAGCTTAGTGAGCTATCTGTGAAGAGTACTTAGCTAAATGGTGTTCAAGGTATTGCCTATTCATTTGATGGTAGTGTGGGGATTCTTGTTTGTTTGATAAGTGAGAATCCACATTCTCTTGTGAGCAAACAGAGAGCCCTTGAGAGTAGGCAGTTGCATGTGGCAGTAATTTAAATTTATATATGTTGTAAGGTATTGAGACTACTCTGTTATACAATATATGAATTTTTCTACTATAACATTAATTTCCTATTCTTCTTGTTGTGTGTGTCTTTTTTGAAGGTTCGAGTGAAGGCAGGACATAAAAATAGGTGGCAATGGAAACCTGATTCTACATGATATCATGAACTAACTTTTGAGTTTTCTTTAGGTAAAACCATGAGATGTCAAATTGTTTGTACATTTAACTTTTCAACCAAGGTATCTTGTATAATTAAAAGATTACAAAAGAAAGAAAAGGAAATAGCAGGTGGATGATGTCTTTTCTCTAGTTGGTATACATAAAAAGGAAAGAATGGATGTGATTGGAAGGATTAGGAATCCATAATACTCAGTAAAACTTCCATTCTTATGTGGAAAATGATGAATCTCTATGGGTTATTGTTTGACAGTGTGAGTCAGCTGATCTTATTTAGTTATGGACAAGTTATCCACACTAGCATTACAACATTCATAAGAAAGATGCCCGTAATTAAACCTCTATGGTTATGATTTGAACATAGATTGAGTATTTGGCTATGACTAGGTAACTTTGGCTTTTCCATATTTTAGTAGTCGTTAATTGACTTTGGTGTAAATATTTAACAAAGGTGCACTGTATTTAACTAAGTAATTGGTTATGGTAAATTGGTAGATGAACAAGTGGATAAAAAAGTCAAACTTGATTTAACATTAACATGATAGGTCAAGACTGGCATGCTACACTACCCCTCTATGGTAAAAGAAGGTTAAGTTTTATTTAATCACAGCTTTCACATTATCACTTTAAGCTAAGGAACTAAATTAAGAGGAATATTATATATGCCTTTAGCTTCTCAACCCCCTATACATTCTCAACCTAATATGATCTCTAGTATGGTTTTCAAGAATCCAGTTTCATATTTTTGAAATATTTAATTAAATTGATTTATTTCATTTATGTCTAGATTTAAGAAGATTTATCTCTAGTATGTCTTAAGCTGAGCATTCTATTCCATTCATCATATGGTTTCAGGGGTTGCTTGTTTATGGTAGACTGGGTTAGGAAATTTTTAGAAGCAACTAAGATCCAAATGTCTGCAAAGAGGTAATGTATATGAATTTTGTTCCTAATATATGTATATATATATATGAGATTTTACCATTTTCCAGGAATTAATTCAGCTTTGAAAGTATAAACAAGGGTTTTCTACGGAGAGGTGTTTTCTTGGATCAATCATGCTGACCTCAGACCTTTTGGACTTTGTTATAATTGTGAGCTACTCATTGGTTAACTTCGTAATATTCCACAACTTGTACTGTCTTGGGCCCCAAATCTATTTCTGACCCTCTTGTACAACACTTACGGAACCAGCTTATGTTTCTTCTGCTATAAGGATTTCAGTTTATAGTTTGAGTTTTTTTTTTCCTTACCTAAAGGAGAAAGGAGAATAGATATATTTAACATGTATTATATTCATGCATCCATGGAAACTTGGAAACTAATTTCATATCTCAGTCATAAATAGAAAGGTTGGGGCTATTGCCATCAAATTGAAAATATGTAATTATTTATTAAAAATTTCATTGCTATGTGGAAAACTCATTGTCATTTTTTAAGAGAAAGAAGTGTGCTTTTTTAAATGTAGACATGTATTTGCTCTTTGGAAAATACGGTTCCACTTATTGCATTGAGTGGGGTTCGCTGCTTAGCCCTTTTTGATCACCCATTGGTCGATTCACAACATATAGTACAGCATGAACCCAAGGTAACTCAATCTACAACATTGTTTATTCTTTCTTGCATTCTGTTATGTCATTTCCTTGTATTAATGTAAAAAATCTTTGTAGGTAGAGATCGTGCCTTCTACTAAGCAACCCTTGGCTGCTGCTGACATACAAGTATACATTGTGACAATTTTGCTTCTGGTTTCAGTTTATAAGCAAATAGGGTTCTTGTGGATGCTTATTGATAACTAAATTCCAAATTAATTTCCTACATTATTGCTGGTACTCTAGAAAATTGAAATGAAAATTTCATGATATTTCTTCAGTTTCACTACAGAACAATGAAAAGGGTACTACAACGAGGCTCAAAACAGAGCCCTAAGCAAAAGAAAAAAAAATAGAGGGTATCCTAGCAGCTAAGAAAAGAATGTAATTTATAGATTGATTATAATATTTGAGATATTGTTTAGAGATATTTTGTGGTGACAATTTTATTTGTTAAATATTTGTCAGTTGATATTGATAGATTTGTAATGGATATGAATTTTTTTTGCTACAATGTTTACTCTTTAGTTTTTGTACATGTATAATTAAATTCTCTAAATAGTTAGATTATTATTTGATTTTGTATTGTTAGATTGTTGGAATGGATCAAATAGAGATAACGAGTAAAATGAAATTTTATATTTAAAAAAAAAATTCAAGTTTCGATCACGCTTCAGATTAGAAGTGTGCCCAAAGACTGATATTCGGTCACGCTTCCCATTTATAAACGTTCCATAAAACCAATTTTGGGGAACCTTTCTACGTAGAAGCATGACACAAAATTTGTAGTTGGGAACATTTTCTAGTTGAAAACGTGCCCAAATACCAATCTTCGGGAACGATTCCATAAAAAAGTAAAACATTCCAGAATTCTTTTGGAACGGTCACATATGGAACGCTTTAAAAAGGTTCCGAAAGTTGAAAATTAAACGTTCTAAAAGCCCATTTTTGTAGTAGCCAGAACAAACCAACGGAAGTACCATGAACAATGATCATCAAGAGCAAAATAGTTATATTTTCTACTACTAAATTAATCAACAACATGTACACAGGTCATTCTTCCATTTGGGCGTCTCCAGATGATGATGATGATGATCATAAACTTTTCGGTGTTTCCCTTTATACCTCCCAGAGCAAAAGAGATAACATTGAAAAGCAGGAAGTCAACATTGAGTGGGAATTCGAACCAATCAAAAAAGAAAAGAAGCTGAAGATAGGTCAAGATGACATTTACATAGGTAATAACATCACGCTCCTGCCTAATTTATCACCGCTTCAACACAAAGAAAAGGAATTAGATTTAGGGCTCGTTTGGTTCATTTTCTAGGCGTCCAAGGAGTGAGAATCCAGATTCTATTCCCATACTTAGACTGTTTGGTTGGACATGGGAATAGGAATCTGGACTCCCATGAGAATGAAGATTACCAAAGATTTGGGAGTTAACTTTCCTACCTTGGACCCTGACTTTGTTTATTCTTACCACTAGGAATGGAGACCAAATGACAGAAATAATCTCAATTATGAAATATTATTCTTCAAATACTCTTCACAGATTATGTACCCCATTTTCTCTTGAAAATTTTTTATTAATTCATACAAGTTATTAGTATAATTTTTCTATATGATTTTTTTCTCTAAAAATATTTAATTTAAAAATTTAAAAATAAAAAATAATAAGAATTGAAATATACCTTTTATTTTTTATATTGCAATTTATACTTAGATATTTTTTATTTAATAAAAATAAAAATATGTAAAAGCTTAAAATATGAGGTTATTGTCTGAAAAAAAAAAGATGTCACCCGTTTGTAACTAAAAAATATATTAAAAAAAAGTTATGTTACGAACACAATATTGGAGCAATTGATGTTGGGCTAAATTTTTACTTAGGTGCAATTCTGACTTTTTACATATTATTTACATCTCATTCCATCATTTTCTTATGTTCAACCAAACAAATTTAAGTTGTTACCTATGTCTTTCCTAGGGTGAACCAAACAAAATTTTGGCTTACAAGATTCCATTCCATTCCATTTCCAACCATTCCATTCCAATCCATTCCCAATAATTCTACGAACCAAACGGGCCCTTAGTGTTGCGACTTGGTTGTCTTTAAAAAGTACTCCTCCTAGTTTACATTATAAGATATTTTGTATCAATTACATGCATATTAAGAAAATTATTTTTTCATCTTAAATCAATGTATAAAGTAGCTATATTTCCTATTTTGTCCTTATTAAATACCCATTATATTATCGTTGTAAGATTATAAATGAAGAGTATAGAAGTATTAAAAAATAGAGGTAAAATTGAAAAAAAAAATCAAATATTCTATATTTTAAATAAAAAACTTGTTATATAAAATATCTTATAATATAAATCAGATGAAGTATAAATTATCTAAACTTTTAGTGATTGGTAAAATTAGCTAAACAAAAAAAAACCTAGAGGAATTAGATTTAGAGCTACAACTTTGTTGTCCTGAAAAGGTACAAATTATCTAAATCTAGGAATTTAGTGATTAGTAAAATTAGCTAAGGAAAAAAAATCTAGCAACTTCATCGTAAGATTACGATCCATTTTTTATATTTCATGTATGTTTTATTTGTGACTTATCTTATGATTAAATGCATTATATTTAATAAGAGTTAGCATCCACATTCCCCAAAATGGTGCGCTTTTCAATTATCTTCACACGTCATTATGCATGTGGTTCTCTTATTTTGTTTGGTCAACTCATAAAAGAGGTGGTCCCAACTCCCAAGTAGAGGCTGCATGTCATGATACAAGGAGGAAGAAGGGAAAATACACGTGGTGTAAGAACATCTTTTTTTTAACATTACTCTTTTCTTGAACCATTAAAAAAAAAACCCCGTCTTCTTCTTTGCTCAAAAGCTTTTGGTCCTTTCGAAGAATTTGAAATTGAAAATCAGATTTCACCGAATTCATAAAAAGCAGGATTCTTAAATATTATCATCAATACATCTATCATGCTTTTATATCAATAAAACGTCGTGGCCTTCTAACCCACCTGTCTGGTCATCCATTGCTTCTTTAAACTCGCGTCGTTTTGGACAGTACAATGCAGTTGCTAAGGATAAGCTAATTGAAGAAGAAGAGCAAATCAATTTTATATCGTGCATGCATATTCTTGGCTTTTTATGTGGTTTGACTTTTGAAATTTGATCAATTTGATGGGCTAATTCGGTTTCCACTCATCTTCATTACTCAATCAAAGATTACTATGCTAATTAACATAGTGCTCGTGGATAAATTTGTGTCATTTAACACATCATTACTCGATATGAATTATTAGTATCTTCCTAGATGAGCTAATGCAGTTTCCACTTATCTTCATTGCTTAATACTCCCTCCGGTCCTATATATATATATATTTGATCTTTTGTCCTGGTCCTAAATATAAGATCCTTTACAATATATGAGGTAATATTTATTATACATTTCCAAAAAATGTTCATATTTAATGTATCCAAAGAGAAAGAGAAAGAGAAAGAGAAAGAGATTAAATAAGGATAGTTTTAAAAAAATGTTGGGATTTTCGGAAAAATCGAGGTAGTTAATTAGTTTTAATTCCAATTCTTAATCCGCGTGATTCGGTTAAAAGGGTCTTATATTAAGGATCAGAAAGAGTAAAAAATTACTAAGCTTATTAGACAATCTAAGATCAATTTCCTATGTGTAAAAATACATCTTTCTATACTTTTTTAGATACTCCATACAATTAGACAACATATTGTTATTACTCATTAGTGTTGTAACCTGAGCTATTTATTAGTATTCTAACCTAGGCTATATTTAACAAAATAAGTGGAATTAATAGTGATTAAATTGGAAATTTTAGTTTTTTTTTAAATTTTGAGTATATAATAAATGTTTTTTAAAATAAATATCCCTGATTATATTTAAGAAGTAGTTATTATTAACTATATGGTCCTTTTAATATATATGAATGATTATAAGAAATATGTCCTCTACATTATCTGAAAGCTTTTAATAAAGTTTTAAAATATCATAAATTCTTTAAAATTTTCCCTAATCCAATTTCTTTTTCGTATTTATCCTAATTGAAAAACAATCTTTAACGACAATTCTAGGAAAAGGTATATAGCTATTAAGAAAGTGTTATTTTTCCCCTCTAAAATTTATACCAAACGGCGGGCACTTAAGATTTTAGACACCATGTATTGAATTTTTTAGAAGATTATGTTCATGCGCAAATAATAGCTAACAAGAAATTTATTTTGTTGCATAATAAACCTATTAAAATGAGAGACCGGTTTTCGTCAATTATTTAGAGTCAAAAACATTGAAATGGGTTTTGTTTTTTTTTTTCAAAAAAAAGAAGCATTGATATTTCATATTAGTTTAAATGCAAAGAAAAATTCCAAACCCATGAATAACGGTACACACACATACATACGCGTATATATGCAATCACAGTTATCTTAGATGTATAATTACTTGCATCGTATTTTGTTGGCGTATGAAATTTAATCATACTTAATGTCTTTCAAAATAGACGGGGGCTCAATGAATTTTGGGGAATGACACCTGAGGATCTGTTTTTGGAATTAATGATAAAGAAAGAGTTTTAGGTGATAAAAAGTAATAGTAAAAATAAAATACTTTCTCCGGTTCATAAAAATTATCCTTTTACGGTTTTTAAGATTTTTTACAATATCTATTACTTTAAAATTTCAATGAAATATTAATTATTTATTTTATTATTTTATCCTTCATTAATATCAAATATACTCATTTAAAAAAGTATTTAAATTAAGAATATTTTGATAAAATATTATAAAATTTTACAATATTTAAGATCATTTAATGATTTTCTTGATCTATGTAAAAACCCTAAAAAAACTGTTTTTATGAATCGAATAGAGTAATTGAATACTTATTCTTCAAAGTTGGTGACTAGTATTAGGGTTGGTAATTGATTTCTATCATAAATAATTCTATAAGTTCAGAAACAAAGTAATTCTCATTTGCTCCCAATTTCCAAATAAGTTTGTCTTAATCAGAATAGGTTAATCAGAAAGGTAAGGAAATAATTAATCTAGCTGTTTCTGATGAATATAACTCAGATGAATTTTTTTATTCCAAAAGCCCAACTCAAGCATAATAAGATCTCCAATTGTATTAAGAGTAACTGGACAATCTAGCTGCATCTTCCATCAAAACTGGTGAAACAAAAGAAATATTTTTCCCATCACCTATTTGAGATGGCAAACGTCACAAATGAGATGGCGATTGCATCAACTAATCTGATAATATATATACCTTCCTACCAGTTCTCGTTTATAAGTCATTATTTTCTTCCATTGTTCGACAACAACAGCAGAGCGATCTACCCTCCATGAATTTTTATTACTTTGGCCTTAGTTACATTATATGCCCTCCGCTTCTACACACACACACACACATATATATATATGTATGTATGTATATAATTTGATAATATATATATAGGAGAAAGAAACTATATATTCAGGTGCATTGTGGATTCTATTCTATGCATGCTTGCAAAGTTGTAGTATTGCATTTGGCCGTGGAGATGATCTCTATCAGTCTATTGGTATGCCTGAGGAATCATTTAAAAAGGTTAGTTATGTACTATAAGAGTTTATTGCTAATAAAGCTTAGAGTTCATTAAGCGTTACTAGGTTTGAGAAACCAGAACTACAGAAAAAGTGGGAATTTTGAAAGTCCAGTCCGCTTCTACTAAGCGTCCACTCAGCGTGCTGCCATGTTAATCCTATGGGTCTGCCTGGTAATATGCCATATAAGAATCTCTCAGCCACATATTCAATTTTTAACACCGTTAGGGACTAATTATCTATTTTATAAAGTGTAGGGCGCAAATAATCAAATTACAATTAACATTGTCAAATTATAAATGCTTACATCAAAATATTATAGATTTTAAAAATATTTCATTCGCCAACCATTAATCATCTTTCTCAAAATTTTAAGTTGAATTTTTTAAATATTAAGTTCTTTCTTGATGATTCGAAATCATCAATTGTAATTTATTCAACACTGCAACTAAGTTAATAAAGTGAATAGCATAAAGTCACTTCGAATGGAGAAAAATTTATATACACTTTCAATCATCATCATCATCAAATTCTTGAAGCAAATATATCACAAATAATAATAATAATGTAACATCTGTATAATTTTTCAACTAAACTATAAATCTATCATTTTTTAATGAAGCCTAATTTCATCCCTTGAGGCTTGATTAGATTATGAAAATTTTTTTATATATAAGATTCTATCATACACTATTATGGTGTACAAATAATTAATAGATATACAGGCCTTAAACAAAATACGCAAGGCCAAGGGGTATAGTAATATTGAAATTGACGGTCACAATGAGAAAAGCAAAGAAATTGAATATTAGTGTGAGAGAAGCTCAAACTGTGAGTGCAAAATAATAATGGAAGGAAGGGAGAAGGTTCCCATCACATACCAAAAATTTATAATTATGGTAAGAAGGAAGAACATATCGGCCCAGCACATGCTACTAACTCAAATAGTAAAGGCGAAGTAGGATTTGAGTGGAGGTTAAAGGTTCAAATCTTCGTAATGCATTAAAAAAAGACAAAGAACACATATGTCCAATGTGCCTCCATCATCTTTTACTGAAAATAATAGATAATATTTCCTAATTTATATTTACTAAAAATAAGTTGATTGATGATTACAAAATAATAATATATATAATAAATTCCAAAATTAAAGAAAATAAAAAATTAAAAATAAATGAGGGTAAAATAGAAAAATAAAAATAGGATCAAACAGAAAGATGGAAAATCAAATCAAAATAACTCTTCATTGTATCAATCACCATTCAGCACAAAAAATATCCCGTTCAAACTATTGATATTGATGATTATTATTTTTAAATATTTAAAAGTACTAGTAGTTATATTTATTTATTTTCTTATCAAATTCATTTACTTGGATTCGAAGCAAACTGGGCCCAATTATGATATTTGTCTGCACGCATCCTCCACATAATCATTATTTATACTTATTAATTATTAAAATGTTATTGGTTGATCAAAAATTTTATTATAAAGTTATTTATTCATCATGTTAATTTATTTAATTGTAAGAATTTGTCTCTTTTTTGTAAAACTATTGTCAAGACAATATTAATTTTGACATTTGGAAAAAGATTGGAAGAATTATTTTCTTAGAATATTAAAATCAAAGATTCAATTTGAGCATTCACACTCAAATTATTCCATGTAAACTTTGTGTGATTACTTACCAACCCTAAAAGTTAACACGTAATGTTTCTCCAAAAAAAAAAGTTAACACGTAATATTCAAAGCCCTTTCTTGTCAAATACTGCAATATTAGGGAATATGATTCTTTTTTCTTTTTTTCTTTTTAGGTGAAGGGAACACGATTCCTTATTTATTACTACTTTGTTTCTTTTTTGGCCGAAATCATACTTCATTATTACTTCTTTGTTTCTTCTTGATGCCTAATGGAAACGAATACGAGTAGCTTATTGTAATTTTTATATTTTTTTAATCATACCTAACACGCAAATTTTAAAATAAGATACTTCATCAGGATAAAACTAAAAAAATCATATTTAGTTTATAGATACTCATAAAGTTTGAATATTTTGTTTATCTCTATGTTTTATATATTTTTTTCTTAAATTTGGTGCGGGTTTAATAACAATAATTATCCTAGATTAAAATGGAAAAAACAAATCCCAGCATTTGGGGGGGTTATACTATCTCAGCGCCTGTTTAATTTTTTGTGTCATAAAGTTGGCCAAAAAATATTTTTGCGCCATAAAAACAATCAAATATTTGTAGACTTTTATTGTATATATGTTTCAGTGAAAGTGCATAAAGTAATTATATATTAAAAGACGTAAAGCAAAAATTGAAAAGCTCGCGTATCCGCAAAGAAAACGTAAAGAATAGGGCTTTGAAGACGAAAACTTATTGAAAATTAAGAATTTATTGATGTGCCTTTGGAATTTGGATCGTCTTTCAATTTGAAATTCTCTCAATTTGTCTCAATTTTATTAGTTTTTAGTTGCTATATTAATTTGAGCGATTACTTTTTTTTGACAAAATCTGGAGAATTCAATATCTGTTTTATTATATTTATATTACATATCTATAAACTGAATTAAAGGGATATAACATCTCTTTATTCTCCATTTTATTTGGATTACATATCTATAAAAATGTTGGATCTAAACTATTAGACTGATCTAACGAATTAAAAATTAAAATTTAGACAAATTGAAAAAAAAAATTACAAATCCGTTGAGATATATTGAGGTAATATTTGGTATGATGGCGTAATATTACTATATTCATTTCGATCCTTAATATAAGATCCTTTTAACCAAATAACGCAAATTAAGAATAAGAGTTAAAATTAGTTAACTACTTTAATTTTTTTAAAAATTACAATATTTTTCTAAAACTACTCTTATTTAATATTTTCTCTCTTTCTTTGAACTACATTAAATATGAGTATTTTTTGAAAATGTATAATAAATATAATTTTATGTATAATAAAAAATCATATATTTAGAATTAGAGCAAAATATCTTATAATTAGTTCCAAGGGAGTATTACTTACTCCCTCTGGTCCTATATATAAGATCATTTTAACCGAATCACGTGAATTAAGAAAGAGAGTTAAAACTAATTAACTACCTCGATTTCTCCGAAAATTTCAACCTTTTTCCAAAACTACCCTTATTTAATCTCTCTCTTTTTCTCTTTGAATACATTAAATAGGGGCATTTTTTTGGAAATGCATAATAAATACCACCTCGTATATTGTAAAGGATCTTATATTTAGAACCAAGATAAAAGACCCTATATATAGGACGGGAGGGAGTATAATTTTTTTATGTGTGAATTGAATCGGAGCCATCATATTTGTTGACCAAATTTACATACAATCAAGCCATTAATTCATGGGCCGAGTAATCATTATTTTCCTCGTGATGTTAACTTACCAGTTTCTTTTTTTTCTTTTTTTGGTGAGAGTGAGCTTACCAGTTTCTAGCTCATTGTATCACTTTTTTTTTTGTTAATGGTTAATGTTGATGTTTAATTCTCAAAGTCCAATTTTGTAGTATTATTTTTATTCCTTTTTAACTGAAGACTGCATACTAAAGAAGAAGCTGATGGAATAGAACTTGTCTAATAAAGAGTTGTTTGTATGTAATTTAATGTTCAGAGATTTATCTATAAATAACTTAACATTTAAAAAACTATCTGCATAACAAATAATGGATCAGATTCATTAATATTACTGTATATAGCAGGAAAGACATGCAAGATAGAAAGTTTACAATCATAGCATGGCATATATGGGGGAATGGATTTGGTGTGTGGTGTAATCTACGTATACTGTGTATGACTTGGCTGAGCCTTTATTTTTTAAAGCAAAAAAAAAAAAAAGAGGATAGGGATAGAGAGCGGGGGTGCCACACCCTCCGTACGTGGCGCCACGCAGCGATAGGGCGCCTGGCATATATGACACTAGAGGAATGGGAAAATCTTCAATGAAGATTTCTCCAATGGCTAAGGAATTGGAGCATGGATTCCTCAAATGAAATGAAGAGAAAAATAGGCACGAAAAAGTGAGACATACGTTTATTTGTACTTCTTTTCTTACTTTAGAATAAAATACTTTAGGGGATTCAATATAAAAGAAATTGTAAGGAGATTATATCTAAAAATGCTATGTTCATTTCAAAAAATCTATTATTTGTGCATAATTTAAGTAGTCATTAAATAATCTAAATTGAAGTAAAATTTAATATTGTTAGACTAAAATGATTATTATTATTATAAGTTTTTTTCTGGAATATTATTATTATTATTACTACTATTCTGTTCCAAAATTTTTTTTATTTCAGAATTTCAAGACTTAGTTATTTTTTTAATTGTACCCTTATTTATTATTATTAATCATTTCTTTTCCTTCTCTCTCTTAGTTATATTAGATTAATTAAATATGAGAGTATTTTTATCAACGTATACAATAATTAATAATTTTTTAATCTATGTGTCATAACTTTAAATAAAAAAAATTTTGAAATGAAGGAAATATTATTGTTATTATTATTATTACTATTATTAATGGAAAATAAAATTATATAAAAATAATTAGCACTCGTCCAAATCATAAAAACAGATTTTTTTTTTTATTAGAGGGAGGGAGTAATGAACATGCATGGAATTTTCCAAAGCTGGCGTGATCGAAGGAAACACCCGATTTGCGAACTTGCGGGGACCTTCGACCTTAATTGATTGTTTTTTACTCTCATTTGACTTGGACTCGAAGGCAACCGGACCTCAAGAAATCTGAAGCAATTGGTAAGCAAACATTGTTTTTTTTTTTTTGGCCAAGGATTGGTAAGCAAACATTGAAATCCACGATTCCGCGGTTCGATGTCGACATTATTCCAAGAAACTTGCCTTCGTTTTCCCCTCCACCTCCTTCTTCGTCAATTCTGCGTGTTCCTGTGTGAGTGCAGCGTATACCTTGGTTACAGAAACTTCATACTCCTGTATTCAGGTTTCAGTTCTATAGCCCACTGCATATTCCTAAGTTTCTTGCTTTCTATAAATATCTTACTCCGCTCGCGGCATTTACAAGTCTCTGTCATCTTTCATTGTATTCTTCAGTTACAGAAATTCATACTCCTGTGTTCAAATTTCATAGCATTGATATATATAAATAGATATATATATATATATCATTCAGCTTTCAGTTCTTTAGCTGTCTGCATTTTCACTGAAACATACAATTAAAGATTCTTGCTTTTGAAGCAAATATGTCTATGCCCATCGTCACTAATTTGGAGCGGATACAGTCACTTTTGAATGCCCCTCACAACCTTAGCAAACCCAACAAAAAATGGCATTCTGCATTTGTTAGCATCTACTGCTCTCGAGCCCTCTTGTCTCACTTCAAATCCACTCTGCTTCTCACCAACACCACCAACAAGAAGAACAGCTCTAAGCTGTCACGTTATTCCTCCAATGTTGTTATCGATTTAAACACAGATCATTCCTTCAGTATTAGCCAAACCACCCTCACCAATATCGTGAAGGAGAAAAATGTGGAGTCCCTTCAGAGCCTTGGTGGGGTCCATGGAGTGGTTTCTGCTCTAGAAACTGACGTTGACTATGGAGTCAAAGGAGGTGATGCCGATCTCCATGACGTCATGCGACGTCGCAAAGCATTTGGGTCCAACACATACCCCAAACCACCTTCGAGAGGTTTCTTTCAATTTGTGATCGAAGCGTTCAAGGACCCCACCATTCTCATTCTCTTGGCTTGTGCGGCTCTGTCTCTCGGCTTGGGCATCAAAGAGGACGGAATCAAAGAAGGATGGTACGACGGCGGAAGCATCTTCGTTGCCGTTTTTCTCGTCATTGCTGTGTCTTCCATCAGTAATTTCAGACAGAACAGGCAATTCGACAAGCTGTCCCAAGTCAGCAATGATATCCAAATCGATGTCCTACGAAGCGGTCGGCGACAACAAGTTTCGATATTCGACATCGTGGTGGGTGATGTCGTCTGGTTGAAGATTGGAGACCAAGTTCCTGCTGACGGGTTATTCTTGGAAGGCCATTCTCTGAAAGTTGATGAATCAAGCATGACGGGGGAGAGCGACCACGTTGAAATTAATGGCGACAAAAACCCATTTTTGTTGTCAGGGACCAAAGTGGCTGATGGCTTTGCCAAAATGCTCGTTACTTCCGTTGGTACAAACACGACATGGGGTCAAATGATGGGTTCCATTAGCAGGGACAACAATGAAGAAACCCCTTTGCAAGCACGCCTCAATAAGCTTACTTCAGCCATAGGCAAGGTTGGTTTGGCTGTGGCATTTCTTGTTCTTGTTGTTCTTTTTGTTCGATATTTCACAGGGAACACAACAGATGAGAATGGCAATAAAGAGTTCAACGGGAGCAGCACCAAGTTTGATGACATAGTGAATGGAGTTGTGGGAATTGTTGCTGCTGCTGTTACTATTGTCGTGGTTGCCATTCCAGAAGGGCTTCCTTTGGCTGTGACTTTGACTCTGGCTTATTCCATGAAGAAGATGATGGCTGATATGGCTATGGTGAGGAAGCTCGCTGCTTGTGAGACAATGGGGTCTGCTACAACTATCTGCACTGATAAGACGGGGACTCTCACGCTTAATCAGATGAAAGTGACCAAGTTTTGGCTTGGACAACAACCCATAGAAGAGAAAGCTCATAAATCATCAGTTCATTCAGATGTTCTTCAATTGATCCAGGAAGGGGTAGCCCTTAACACAACAGGTAGTGTTTACAAGTCTAAATCGTCGGATTCTGAATATGAGTTTTCAGGTAGTCCAACAGAAAAAGCCATTCTTTCCTGGGCTGTTCTTGATTTAGCCATGAACATACGGGAATTGACACAAAGTTACACCATCCTCCATGTGGAAGCCTTCAATTCAAAGAAGAAAAGAAGTGGGGTTTTGATCAGAAGGAAGGCTGACAACAAAATTCATGTACACTGGAAAGGAGCAGCTGAGATGGTACTCAGAATGTGTTCAAAGTACTATGATGCTTCCGGCAACATGAAAGATCTTGATGATAGCAGTAAGTTGGTGTTTGAGCAAATCATTGAAGGAATGGCAGCCAGCAGCCTCAGGTGTATTGCATTTGCGCACGCAGAAGCGGCAGAAGATGATGAAGGAAGCAAAATGGTAAAAGAAGAAGGCCTCACTCTCTTAGGACTTGTTGGTATTAAGGATCCATGTCGTCCTGGTGTTAAGAAAGCAGTACAAGATTGCCAACAAGCAGGAGTAAATGTCAAAATGATCACAGGAGACAATGCTTTCACAGCCAAAGCCATAGCCACAGAATGCGGCATCCTCCACCCTAATCAAGAAACAGAAGAAGCAGTCATTGAAGGAGAGGTATTTCGCAACTTGTCTCCCAAAGAAAGACTAGAGAAAGTGGAGAAAATCTGTGTGATGGCGCGATCATCTCCCTTTGACAAGCTCCTTATGGTTCAATGCCTCAAATAGAAAGGTCATGTAGTTGCGGTCACAGGAGATGGAACAAATGATGCCCCAGCATTAAAGGAAGCTGATATAGGACTTTCCATGGGGATTCAAGGCACTGAAGTTGCAAAAGAAAGTTCAGATATAGTTATCTTGGATGATAACTTTGCCTCTGTTGCCAGTTTTGAAGTGGGGAAGATGTGTCTATAACAACATCCAAAAGTTCATCCAATTCCAACTAACAGTAAATGTTGCTGCACTTGCAATTAACTTTGTGGCCGCAGTATCAGCAGGGGAAGTGCCACTAACAGCTGTTCAACTATTGTGGGTGAACTTGATAATGGACACTTTGGGTGCTCTCGCTCTAGCAACAGAGAAGCCTACAATGGAGCTAATGGACAAACCCCCAGTGGGAAGAACTGAGCCTCTCATCACCAACATCATGTGGAGAAATCTATTAGCCCAAGCGTTGTACCAAATCACAGTTCTGTTGACACTACAGTTCGAGGGTGAGGCTATATTTGGGGTGAGTTCAGAGGTAAATGACACATTAATTTTCAACACATTTGTGTTATGTCAAGTGTTTAATGAGTTTAATGCAAGGAAGCTGGAGAAGAAGAATGTCTTCAAGGGGATTCACAGGAACAAGTTGTTCCTGGAGATAATAGGAATAACCATTGTTCTTCAGGTGTTGATGGTTGAATTTCTGAAGAAATTTGCAGCTACTGAGAGGTTGAATTGGGGGCAGTGGGGTGCATGCATTATAATTGCAGCTATTTCTTGGCCTATTGGTTGGGCAGTGAAGTTCATTCCTGTCCCAAAGAAGTCATTACTTGGTTTCTGGAATACGAAGGAGCATTGAGCACTTGCTTTTAGATATAGTAAATTGATAATGGGGTCTGATGATATTTGTCGTTTAATCTTTTGTATTTTAATTTTATTATTTTTGTGTATCTTTTATGTAAAGAAAAATTGAAAATCCTAGTCATTTGGTCGTTAATTCATATTTATCTGATTGTAATTTAATAAGAATTTGATGCGAAGAAGCAGATTGATGGTATCTAATATTTTTCTTCGTCTTTCGTTAGATTTTTTATGTAATAAGAAATCCCTTCATTTTCATGTTGCTGATTAACGTTGAATGACCTCTGTTTTGTGTTTGCGTTAAGGCATGAAGCATTATACAAAAAGTAGATTAATCCCAAAATAAAATGTTAATTTTGAAATTAAAATACCATGAATTATCAAAGTTAAGGAAATTTTATGTTGGAATGAATTGTGAAAACAATGTGCTTTATCATATACTTTTGAATAACTAGATATTTTACCCTATTTCATAAGAATGATTTATTAAGCAACAAATTCTACTACTAAATACTTAATTTAGTGCCACTTAATTTTGATGGCTCAAACTTGATACCTTTAATTAAGATGGTACAACTATGCTTATTTTAATTCTTTTCCCCTAAGTGGATCATCTATCAGTTTGATATGGTTCATCTGTCTATTCAAAGACCACCCACATGTTCCTTGTTGGCGAAACACACATGTATCCGCGTACAAGAATTAAATACATACATAGAACATTAATACCCTTATAATAAAATATCTCTTATTTTTAATAACTTTCTTTTTTACCTGAATTTTTTAAATACTCTTCAAATTTTATTTGTTATCATATACTCTATTTTGTTCAAAATATAAGTTCTTTTTTAAAAAAAATTTTTGTCCAAAATATAAGTTCTATTTGATAATTTCTAAGGCATTAAGTATTTTTTTTTATTTTACCCTTATCTATAATTAAATGCAAAAGAAATAGTAAATTTTAAATAAAATGCATTAAATAGGGGTATTATTAAGAAATAATATATTTTTAATAGATTTAATGAGTAAAACTATTTTTCTTGGTTCCTACGCAATTAGTTAAATAAGACTTATATTTTAGATTGAAGAGAGTATATATATATATATTCTCTCTCCGATTTAAAATGTAAGTCATTTTTCACTAATTGCACATAGACTAAGGAAGGCCATTTTCTCATTAAATTTGTCAAATAAACACAATCTCTTACAATATTACCCTAATTAATGATAAATTATTATTCAGTTTAAAATAGCAAGTTATACTCTCCCTTCTGATGGGACCTAAAAATTTTTAATTGAAAAGTATTGCATTCACCACACAAAAATGGCGGGACATACAAATTTCACTCAAAACAAAATTAAAAAATTCAACTCTCTCTCCTAGTTTCCTTCATCACGTCAACAAAGAAACTAAATGTCAATCTCCCTCCTCTTTTCTTTCATCACCACAAGCGTTAACTCACTATCTCTCTTATTTTCGTTGATCGCTTCTCTTAATTATCATCTTATTTCAAGCGTTGAACATCCTTGTCCCTCTTGTCACAAAACTTCTTTCTCCTTAAACCTGTGAAACATGGATGTTGGAAGGAAGCATAATCACTACTATACAAATACTATTCTAGGACAGCATCAGAGGACGGTTGTGTGAATAACGGTATTTGAAAATATGCACGGTGGCATTTTTGTAATTAAATTGAAAATTTTTCACTTAAGAGGACGGTTATTACAATAACCGTCTTCATAAGAGTTTTAAAAGGACGGTTTTATTTGTACCCATCCTCTTATGTTCCTTTTTTATTTTCCGCAAAATATTTCCCTTTCGCTCTCTACCAACATCATACCCTCAATCTTCACTTTCGCTCTCGACTTTCTTGACTCCGCAGCTTGATTTTTTAGCTCTCCCTGCACCAACGACAATTTCCACCTCCAGCTCTCACCACCGGCAATTTTCATTTTCGGCCTCACCTTCAGTATTCCCATAGCTGAACCCTAACCCACCACTCCTTTATTGGAGCTTGGCGTCAACGATTGCTACAGTCACGAGTTTTCAGAGAAACCCATTTCCCATCAAACCCATCCCACAGGTCTGTAAGTCCTTTTGCAGCCACCATCATTAAAACCTTAACTCCCTAACACTTTGGTTTCAGGTTAGTGTATTTTCTTTGTTTCATTCATTTACATCTTGCAGCAATCACCCTCTTTAGGGTTCTTAGATTCCACCCCTTTCTCTTTGTGAAAGGAAGTTTTTTGATTTTGGTCTCTAGAATAGGGCCTACTGTTTGAATTTGGTTCGCACTCATCAAATTCTTCTTAGGCATTGAAGGATTATGTGTAAAATGTTGGGTTGCTATTGTCAATTTGATACGTCTTTATTCAGTATTATCATTTATAGAAACCAAAATGGATGCAAGTTCTTCTAAGATTAAGAACCTTTTGGACAAGCTTGTGGTGCTGAAGCTTAACTGAGGCTTGGGAACAACCATGGGCTGTACTAGTCCGAAGTAAGCATAGCTTGAATAATATATATATTCTCTTTCCTTACATATAGTTTGGATGGCCAAAAGCTTTAGCTACGGTCAAGATTAGTTGTGTGATTAGTAATCTTTCTTTTTCTAGCTTGACACTGATATGAAATTTTTGTATAGACTATTGTGCCATATCTGACAGATTTAACAAAAAGATAGTTAACCTTTAGCAAGGATGCAAGAATTTTTAAACATGTCCTCAATACTTCTACTTTATAGCCTATGGTAATGAATAGAGTGTGCATGGCATTTTATATTAACGAAACGGTGTGCCTCCATTCATTGTAAATTTTTGTCAACATAATGATTTTAGAAATGATGGAGAACATAAAGTTTGTCTTTATTGCCTTTGGTGTTTGCATTATCTGGAACTTCGGCTAGTTTCCAGAATCCTTGAATATGAGACCCAAGAAAAAATTTGCATTTGCAGGATGATGTTAAATGAAGGAACAAGCCAATTGATTTTGGTCAGTGGAGAAAATGGAGCCGGTAAAACAGAGAGTACAAAGATGCTTATGCATTATCTTGCCTTTATGGGTGGGAGAAAAGAATCTGAGGGATGATCTATGGAGCAGCAAGTTCTGGAGGTAACAAACTAAAAATTGTTTCCACCCTGCTTATTGGGAGATATGAAAAAAGAAGAGGGGAGCGGGTGGCAATTAAAATATTCTGATTCTTAAATTCTGAATTTGGACCTTCTGTTTATTCACTTCATAGTCCAATCCTGTTTTAGAAGTATTTGGCAATGCAAAGACAGTAAGAAACAATAATTCAAGGTATTAACTCAGCTGTTGAGTAAGGTACTTTTTATTCTTATCTCTGCAATTTTTATGTTCTTTCTTTTGATTGGTTCAAACTCTGTACTGAGTTAAGCATAATGCTATTTCAGTGCGTTTGTGGAGCTTCAGTACTGAGTTAAGCATTGTTTTTATATGATTTGTGCTGCACCAGAAGAGGTGAAACATTCTTCTTTCAGGATAACATATTATTGCATACTGTAATTAAGGTCTACAATTTTGAAGAGATCATTAGTATTCTAATTTTCTGAATCTTTGATGACATAGATATGCTAGTCACTGGGTATCAAATAGCCTGATTAGAGTTTATATTATCATTTTATGCCATGACATGCAAGGTAATCTGCTACAGACTTGGGACCATTGTACGTGATCCAATGTAGGCAAACTTAATAAAGCAATTCTAAAAGCCATGAGATGCTACATTTTTTAAATAAGATATTGGGTTCTGCAGCGTACGAGATCTGGAACGAAAACTTTGATTGTCTTCATAATTGCTTGTTTTTTAATCTCTTCCTAAGGTCATATTTCTCAATTGCAAGGCTTAAAAAATGGTTCATGGGCTAGGCCTGATAATGTCTGAATTAGGCCTTATAAACATTTAGTGGTATAAGGTAGGGGTTATTGCAATAAAGATTCATGGGATTGTTACAAATGTTCAATGTTCAATAAGAGTTTTCTATTTGTAAATTGTTGAAAAATATAAAAAATGTTGAGATCCATACTTTTAACCAGGTTTGTTATGATAATCTCTAATTTTTCACTCTAATATTGTCTGAAATATTTGGACTTAACTTTAATTTCTTTTGCGTGTTTTATTTTTGTATTCCTCAAATGTTTTCAAAGCCAATATCCTAGATTTGTTATTGATAACTTCTTGCCATTGCCATCCAAATGATGGACAAAGATGGGTGGTATGACTTAATTTATACATTTTGCCTCTTTTATGTTATTTCATTGCTTTAACTTGTTTTGCTACAAGTATATCTTCATCGAATTATCATCAAGGGTGCGCTTTTGGTTGTTTATGACTTATATTGATTTTTTTATGCATTTAGATCTAATGGGTATTTTAGTTGTTTATTTGGGATTTTCTCTTGATGGAATTTATTTTACTCTTCTCATTGGTATGCTGAATGATGTTGTGGGTTTCCTGCAAGAATTCATTTTTTGAGAATTCTTGTGAAGTTGAAATATTTTCAAAACTCACTAATACCTACTGTTTTATTCTGTTTGTTATACTTTCCTCTTATTCTCTTTTGCGGCCAATAATTTTCTGTTATTATGCATCCTCTTTTGTGAAATCTAGCTTCTCAATCTACTTTGCTGTTGTCAATTGTCACTTTAATTTAGTGGCAAATTGGCTTATCCATATTTATTTCCTGAAGATTGATGAATAGTATTAGAAAAAGTGTTGATTACTGCCCATTTATCTCAAACTTCCCTACCCGTTGTGTTAAACTAGGGATCCTTTACATTTGTCTATGAGCTTTCACTTTGTTAAGGGAACTAGACACTATGCAATTGGCACCTCCCTGAAAATTGGTGCCTCTTTGGGAAACTTATGATATTTTTGTCTAAATTTTACTCACTTGCAAGTTGCGAGTTTTCTTTTATCCATATCCATGTTATTGGGGACATGAATTAGATGCTACCAAATGTTTTCTCAGAAACAACAACTTATTTAAGCATAATAATTTTCTTTTTTTAAGGCTTTGGATCCCGCGGCTATCGCTGAAGGTCACAAGAAGATGCAAAAGCTGTTCAAAGGGCTATATGAGAGCAAATAGGAGGCTGCTAAGAGAGAAGAGGTCCTTCATTGACTTGGACAGGTGGTGTTTCATCTCTTAATATTTATAGCACCTCTAGTGTTCTTTTTTTAAAAAGCAATAAGACTTTCATAGTGTTGACTTATGGGATAGAACTTGTAATGGTAAACCTAGTGATGCTACCACATAGAGGTCAAATTTTATTGGGATAGGTAGTGATGGTCTTGTTTTGGTTCATGGGAGGACTTGTTATGGGATAGAACTTGTTCATTGATTTATTGTGCTATATCCTGTGAGATATGCTGATTAAGTTATTCATTTTTGAATGCTTATGTAAAAAAATTGAAGACTAATTTTTTTTAATAATAGATTTCCTAGGACTGTTGCGAGAACAACTCTCGTAGAAAGTTAAATTTTTTTAATAAAAAAGAATTTCTAGGACAGTTATTCTTTCAACTGTCCTAAAAAGTCTTATTTTTTTAAAAAATCAAATGACTTTCAAGGACGGTTGTCAAAATAACCGTCCTTGAAAGTTACTTTCCAGGACGGTTAAAGAACCGTCCTCAAAAGTCATACTTTCTATCACTATCATTTTTACTACTACATGAGAACCGTCCTTGAAAGTCTATTTTAACCGTCCTTAAAAGTCTTTTCTGTAGTAGTGAATGTAGCTACATATTTTTTATTTGACTTAAACGTCGACCCAAGTTGTGAAGATGATGATGATGATGCCCTATCTAATGAACTGCAACCTTCACATGATGTTTGGAATGTGCTTTGAGTTCACTTCATCTTCCTCTACTAGTTTGTTTAAATCGATCTAAGGCTTGGTTTCTTCATGATCAAAAGAGTCTTCAACTATCTCTACATGAGGTGCATCAATCTCCATGGAGGCTTCTCTATATCTATCGAAACAGCAAACCATGAGAGTGGTTATAGAAAGAGAAATGGGAGATCAAATGAGTGCTTACACGAAGAGACCAATAGCTTTTAATGAAGGTTGACATTGAGTGTGTAATTGAGGAGTTCCGTATAACTCTCTAACTTTCCCTCTCTCCTGCTGTTGAAAATACCCATATACGTGGAGCTCTTACGAAGGGTGTAAATATAAGGCACATTGCATGCATATGCAATTATTTAATGCATTGCATCACCTCTCTCACATTTGACTAAACACAAGAGCAAAACAAGAAAAAAGAATTTAATACCCTAAAAATCATAAAACAAGACTTATATTTTTGACCAAAAAATAGTTCTAAAAAGAGACTTAATTATATTTTGGATTGAAGGAAATATATGTTTATATTCTCAACCTAAACTATTACCTACCACCCAAATTTCAAAAAGAAACTCATACTTGTAATCTGATACATATTAGATGCAATACACATAATGTATTTCATGATATGTATTATTAGTATTCTTCTTTTAAAAAATTCTAAAATGACTAAAAGTTAACTAAAAAACTCAATTTTTGGTTTCTTGTTTTGGGTTTCTTTATATAATATTTTTTAAATACTTTTTTTTTTTAATTTTTAATGCATTAATTTATTAAATATGTATATATGTATATATTCCGTATCCATATCTTGAAATTTTTAAATTTATTGTACTTGTATCTAACGAATCACATGTATCATGCCCAATACTTGTGATTGTATTTGTTTATAATAGTACCTACCTAATTAAATTAAGCTGAAGTAATTTTCATTTCCTTCACCCCAAATCTCTAATAAATCATAAAAGCTTTATTTATTTGTTTATTTTTTCCCTTGAAAAATTTCATTTATTTAACATATCTTATAAATAAATTTTTAATTATTTAAAAAATAATAATGTTTATACTAACTTTTTTTTGGCCAAATTCATGTACTTGGATTCGGAGCAAACTGGGCCCAGTTTGATATTTGTTCAGATGCGTTCATCGTCGACGAAACCATTAATCAATATGTTTATCAATTATTAATAAAGTTATTTTTACTCATGTTATATTTTATAAACCTAATAATAAATAATATATTTAAAAAAACTGTTAAAATTATGCTCTATATATTGTTAAGTTGTGATAAACTTCTGTCTTCTGTGTTTTGTGTTTTTTTCTCAATACAATTTCATGTATTGGAATGGGTATGCGTGAGAGATGGGCTAAAAATGTAATCAAACATAATTTTAATTTGTAAAAGCTGTGAGCAATTTGAGGTGATGAATAAGAAACGTTATTTGGAAATAGGAATCCAACAAGATTTTTAGTGCCCATTTGTTTGAGTTCAAAAAGAAAAAGTGGTTTTCATATTATTTGAAAAAATATTTATTATTTAGAGATTTTATGAAAATTAAAAAGTTACTTTGTGTTTGGTTATTGTTGAAAATAAATTGAATTGCTCCAAGCATGTAAGATGTGTGAATCTCAAAGTATATGAATTCTGACATCTAATCAAAATAAACGTGAACTCTGGGAGTCTTTTATCACAATTTCTTAGATGCAGATAATAGAAATGAAGATGAAAGGACACTTTTAAAGTTTTTAAGAAAAATAAATGTAAAAGGAATAACAATTCAGGGAAAATAAATGCAAAAGGAATAACAATGATAATCTCTTAGGCTGAAATACAAATGACATCGAGTATGAAAAGCAGATTATAAAGGAAAAAACTAAAAGCTAAAACAAACGACTAAGAAGAAACTAAAATAATTCTTGAATATGCGTGTTGAGGGAGAATTCTTGAATGTGATTGTTTGATCGATTGTCTGGCACAGTGTCCCCTTCTTGGTTACTTGTGGCTCTATTTATAGGTGCAGAGAAAGTAGTTCCTCAGCTTCCACTTTTCCATCGGGCTCCATTTTTGGTGCAATAACTTCCCTTGTTTACAGCTCTCTAGCCAACGTGACCATACTCCTTGGTAGTTGCCTCTGTTTTAACTCGCATATCCTTCCATGTAGCAAGTATCTCTGGATATACTTTGCCTCCACGTTCTCCTACTGATAGTGGCTCCTCTTTATTTAGCCTGATAAAGCCACCATGACTCACTGCACTCTTGAATATATATATATAAATTATGAGCCATAATTAATTTGAAACCTAAATATTTTCAAATGGGCCCCAAAATTTTCAAAGCTTGGAGGCCAAACAGTTGCAATCATATTAAAACAAACAAAAAAGACTTGAAAAGTGATTTTTTGGCTACTCATACTCGTAGACTATTCAAAATAGCTTCACAGACATAGACGTAACCACCAAAAAAAAAAATATTAGGGGGCGATGGCAAAAATCATAATTATTAATAATTATAAAAATATTTTTATAAACATTCATTAAGTCAATATAATAATAAAATTTACGAAAAGGTAATAATAATGATACATTATGTAACACTCTTATACACATATAGAATAAGTTTATATATAATTTGTCAATTATAAATTACAGGTAAATGACCAAATTTCCTCATCAAGGGATGGATACTTTTAAATCCTATATCAATCAATAAGAAGTGAGTGTGTAGAGTGGTTAAAATTGAACCAATGAGCGCCTGATCAAGTGGTAAGGCGCTTGACTAGTATTCCATGGGGTCGAGATTTCGATTCCTGATTGGTGCAACAGCGTTAAAAAAATTAAAATCTCAAAGAAGTCTTTCCATCGATACCATCTGCCATCGTAATATTCTACAAAACGGGGTCCAAATTAGTCTGAAACAGGCAATGAACCTAGGATCACCCAAGATACCGAGTGATATTATAAAAAAAAAAAAGAAGTGAGTGTGTAGATATATGAGTTAAGAAATATGAGTTTTGGGCTCCCACCCACATTTGGTGATTTTATCCAGTCCTATAATTCTAATCGAGCAAAAACAAAAATATGTGTGCAAGTGACAAAAATCAAAGTAGGAGTGAGCCTCGCATGTTTGGGTTCCTCATAGAGAAGTGGAAACTCTTAAACTTCGCATCAATGAAAAGTGAGTGTGCATGGAGGGATATGTATGTTAGGGGACAGGGGTTTGGGCAATCACCTGCATTATATTAGGTGATTTTTTTTAGTCGTGTAAGTCTAATTAGCCAAAAAGAAAATGTTAAATGACTAAATTTAGGAAATAAGATTTTACAAAAGGTTTATACTCTTCATTCTAACAGTTTGTTTTGATTTTTATATGAATTTTTTGAGAATCTTGCAAATTTCAAGTTAAAGCTTCAATTTTAAAGTTAAATTATTATTATCTTATATTCTCTCAAGATTCTATGCTCTCAAGATTCTATGCAAAGGATATAACAGTTAGAATTGGGCAAAAAAAAAGTATTTTATTTTTCTTTGATACAGTACTCTTTTCCCCATTAGCAAGTTTAAAATTTTTTTCTTAGATATTGGCTTAACCCATGCGCTAAGGTTTTGGTTTGTGACATATTATAAAAAAAATTAGAAATTATAAAATATTATTAGGCATTAAATTCACATTCATTATTACTTGAATATAATTATTCTATACTTTTTTATGGAATTTTTTTATAATATTGTTTAATATATGCAACAACATTTGCTTCAAAAAATTATTTTTACAATAAAAGTGAAGGTAAATATCTTCTTACAAAATAACAACAATAATAATATTAGTTTTATCCCACTAAATAAAGTTGACTACATGGATCATACGGCAACAATGGACTCTATCAAATATTATATCTTCAGATAAATCATTAATCAAGATGTCACACCTTATAACTTCTCTTAATGTCATTCTTGATCTTCCTCTATACCTTTTGATAGAGCTCCAAGTCATTTGATTAATTCTCCTTACTAGCTCCTCTTGTCCTTTTCTTACAAAATTAAAAAATAAAAAGGGAATAGATTTTATTAAAAAAAATGAGGATAATAATAGAAATTAAAGTATATTATTAGTCATCCATAAAAAACGAAGGCAAATGTTATATCTTATTTTTAAAAATATTTTCTTATGAAAATTGCTTATTTGATGTATGAAAATATTTTTAGAAAAAGTCAAACCAATTAAAACTTTAAAATTGAATAAAACTGTTTTTACTGGTTCACAGCTCATTGTATAGTAATTTTTCAAAAATTATAGCTAAATGTAGAAAAATCACTTTCTAGTGATTTAAATCTTTAAAAATCGTGCACATCTTAAATTTTCAGGAAAAAATAAAAAATCAGGAAATAAATGCACATATTCATACATTTTATTACATAAATATTACTATTTATTTTCGCATCCCTATTTTTGTTTGGAAACTGAACCTTAATTTTGAAAATTCATTTCTCTTAGTATACAGAGTCATTTGGTGCATACTTAGTATTTTTGAAAATCTATACGTATCTACTTTCTAACCATATTTTTCTTGTATATTTACTCTACCTCAACTGGTCAAAGTAGTAATATATATACCATCAGATGTTAGATACAACTATCACTAAAATAGTTCTAGTAAATTATGCATATCTACCAATGTATAAATTCAAATACAACCAAATAGTGCCATTTTATTTCTAAGACATAGATCTATCCACATATATAAACCACAAAATTTTTGGATATATATTTGAATTTATACAATGCATCAAAATAGACAGTCAAAAGCCAGAACAATTCAGTTTCATACTTCAATCTTTCTCCTCCATCCTCATTGCTAAATTCTTTCCTTTAGCATTACTTGACCCTATCATTGAAAAACATGGGATGAGATGGGGGATATCTCATTAGGAACATAACTCAAACTCATCACATTATCACATTAACTTAAATTTTGCATAAACATTGCATAATCACAATACCTTCATAATATATTTTTGGGAAAACAATTAAAATTATAAGTTGCAGTAGAAATTTCGGCAGCATAACAGCTTAGTAAATGGGCACACCAAGGCTTAGCCCTTAACTTAAAATAACTAAACCAATCATAGAATGCAGCCAAATATCACAGTAACACTTTTAAAACATAAGCATAATGTATAAATGTAAAATATTAGAGTAAGAGTTGCTAGCTTAGAGCTTTAAAATCTCTTAATCTTAGATTCTTTATTTCTTAAATCACTCATTTGGCTTGTTTAGAGCCTATTAATATCATGAAATTTTACTTAATAATTTAATATCATCATATAAATTTAACTCAATCATGAACCATAAATTCTTCTCTCCAAATCATGTCTTGATCCAAAAAGAGGAGCAAAAGGCTAGGGAGGAAAAAAATGTCTTAAACTCTAACTAATCTTAAACTAAATAAATGAAGAAGAAATCTAGAAGAGATTTGAAGTACGAGCTTATCTTGGAAGACCTATACTTACCTTCCCTTTCTTCCGCCTTCTGTCTTTATTCTTTCTTTTTTTCTCTCACTCACTCCCTCTTCTCTCTCTCCCTCTCACTACACCTTCTCTCCCTCTTTCTAGTGTGTGTGTGAATGGCAAAAAGGAATTAGGGGTATCTATAGGAAACACTGGGGATTGTGGACTATTAAATCATGATTTAATTCAAAGACTCACAATTATTCTCGCATTTTATATATCAATTACCTATTATACCCATAAATATTTTTTGATTTGTGAGAGAATAGGGAAGAGTAAAAATGTCTAACTTTTTCCTCCTCAATTTTACTCACATCAAGAAGAGGGGAAAAGTGTACTTTTTACTTTTACAGATAAATTTAGCTCTACTTTGAGTATTTTTTTATCCAGGTTTTTTATTATACTTAGTGTCCTTTCTATTTAATTTATCTGTGAAATTCATTACCTTTCTCTTTTACTTTTTCATGTAGAGTCTACTTATCTTTCTTACTTTTTACAAATCATCTCCTCTGGCATTTACTATTTACGTGGGACCCACCTTTTACCGGATTTATACTTTTTCCTCTCAAGGCCCACATAACCAGTATCACATGTACTTTTAATCTACATTACAGTATTATAATATTATTTTCTCTCCCTTATTATAAATGACAATTTTGCCTTTTTTAAGCCCTTTTTATATTTTTAGGATTTTTGGGCTTTGAACTAATCTAATTAAATATTCAGGCTTCCCCAGTTGTTATGAGTGAATCCAAAATACTTTAATATTATTTTTAACATGATCTGGTCATAAAATATATACATAAAAATTGGGATTTTACATCAAACATCTTAAAAAGTTTAATATATCTCATTATTTTATAAAATTTATTTTTATGATTAATGTATGAAATAAGCATGTTTCTTAAAAAACACATTTAAGACGTTAAATAGATAAAATTTGACCTGGACCAATCCAAGGTGCACAATGGGTTGAGGGCTTGTCACTTAGGAAAAATTCAAATATTAAAAAGGATTTTTTGGCAGCAGGGGAGACATTGCATTATGGAACGAGGAAATTAGACCGTGGCATTGCTTGAGGAACACGAGGCCACACCCTAAAGCTATGTTTGGTAGAAAAAAAATTAATTTAAAAAAAAATGAGAGAGAAAATCTATCTTAATATATTTAGTAGTTAATTATAGTTTTTTCATTAAAAACCTTAATATTTTTTATAGTTAATAATAGTTTTTCTGATAGAAATTAAATATATTAAGATAAATTTTCTCTCTTTTTTTAACTAACTTTCTTTTTACCCACTATATCATAAGAGCTTACTTCCATAATGAGATCATGCCTGCAAGATCAGTACGTGTGGCTACATCTATAAATATCACCGCAAGCCATGAATGACAAGAGCAACAGCCAATCAACCACTCTTATCTATAACATCACTCTAAGCATATCCAAACTCCCATAGCTTTTAACCCTGATTGCTTAATTCTTGCAAGCATCTCTTTATTCATCGCTTCGGCAAACACTAGTTTTCGTGGCACCAATTCTCAATCTCTGAGAGATCCCAGCATCATCTCAAATCATTATCTAGATATTTGTTTGAATCTCCAAGGTTGAGCGATACACTAGCTCTCACGGCACATCAAGTGTTAGCTTCTGGAGTAATTTTCATAATTCTTATTTCTTTTGCCATTATTGATGATTTTTGTACATTGTGTACTCAACTTCATATTGCAATGCAATTGTTCTTCACATCCAGAAATTGTTACAAGAGATGGAATTTTGAAGTGTAGAAGAAAAAGATATTGGAGAAAAAGTTGTGCACAAATCTTCAACGCGTGGGCAACACTTTCCTTTAGGCTTAATTCGCCCCCACCAATTTCCAAATCTTGGGTACAACTTGGGTTAGTGACGAATTTCTTGCAGGATACAATGAAGACCTTTGAGTAGGTGCTGTACTTCCAAAACTCAAGCCTAGACAACAATGACTTTTACAAAGTAATAATTTGCTTTTATCTTCTGTGCACTAAAGATAAAGGTAAGTGAGTTTGTATATATTGAAACAAGTGTGGATGAATAAGAAATTGGAATTCTCAAATGATGAAAGATTATGGACTATTTATAGGGAATGAGAAGGCACCTCTTGAAGCAACATAACTCTTTCAATAAAAGGACACATACATTAACTAATGTATGTACATTGTAATGATTCATGAATTTAGACAAAAGTAACATCCTTTTCATATAATTAATGTATATATATTGTAATAATTCATGAATCTGGTAAAAGTCACTTCCTTTCATATGATTAATGTATATACATTGTAATGATTCATGAATCTAGGTAGAAGTCACATCCTTTCATATTTCATGAATCTTGTAATTTTTCATGAATCATCTCAAGAGTCATCATTAATTCATGAATCTTTTAAGAGACACCTTTTTATTTTGAAAATTTTCTCACAGAAATTGTAGTAAATTGACTCTTAATTCTCACAATTATTTGATTTAAAAATCAGTTTTCCTTTAATTTAATTCATTGAGGCCAGGTTTTGTAATTCTTTTGCCTGATTAATTTTCATAATGTTTTGCCTTTTGACGAAAGCATGTTTCATGAAATAAAGCAAATAATCATTGGCACGCCCGGTGGAATCCATGTCCAAAAACAATGCCACCCAAAAACTAGGAGTATTTCTTATCGATTTGATATAGTTGATTTATTAGTTTGGCAAGAAAAATAAATTCTATTGATATACCACCGACTTGTTCCTTGTAACAAAAACATATATATATATATATATATATATCCGCGTATAAGAATTACATAAATAGAGAGAGCAAGAAAATTATTATAAATAAAAATATATATCTTTTAATTTTTTTTAATATTCTTTAACTTTTTTGGCCAACTAATTAATATACTTTTTCTGGGTCAACAAATGGCCAACTAATATTCTTTGATTGTTATCATTTGTTTATATTCTCTACCTGAATTGTTACCTACCTATCTAATGTAAGCTGAGGTAATTTCATTTCCTTCACCCCAAATCTATATGAGGTAACAATTTACCCACTGAAATATTGCCTGTTAGGTGTTGTATTTCATTAGTGATTTTTTGATGACCGTAGCTTGTCTCGTGAGTCTCAGAGAAAAGAAAAAATTCATGATCAAACTAACAAACCAAAATAGTTAGAACAAAAAATTTAAAAGCCAATTGCTTCACTTTATATTAAAAACTAGTTAGTCAGTTCTTATGAATCTCATTTTTAGAGATTCTATCCAGCAAACTCGAAGAATTTTATAAATCACAAAAGATTCTCTTGGCCAAAAAAAAAAAGCAAAAGCTTCATTTTTTCTTTTTCTTTCTTTCTTTCTTTCTTCTTTTTGCCATGAAAAGTTTCGGCCTTTTTTATTTATAAAATAACTACAAATACATAAATACTAACACACAAAAAAAAAACAGAAAAGAAATTATCCTAGTCCTATACCTATGTCCTTACTAATGATATTCTACCAGTTTCTACAAAACTAAATGGTAAAGTTTTAAAATACATATATATTTAACACACTTTCGTAGGGAATCAATATCCTTACAAGTATATTGAGTATCTAAAGATTCTTCGAAACTCCCTCCATAATTTGAATCAACTTGCAGTCAAGAAGCAAAGTATTTAATTAAACTAGACTTTGCACATTTCCAAAGATTTTGAAATCAAAATTGTAACACTTTACTCCTAAATACCTCCTAACTTAACCAAAAACTTCAAAAATCAACTAAACATAGCCCAAACATCTCATATTTACCTTCAAGAACATTAGAGTAGCAAAAAACACCACAAAACACCTCAAGAAAAACCAGAATAGCCGAAACAATGTGCAAGGCCGCGGCCGTTACAGTACCACCGCTAGTTTGGTGCTCTCGGACTCACCAGCGCCGCAGGCTGGTTTCCTAGCACCACGGTGCCCCCTTGCTGATGCAAAATCAGCAAAGTTCAACTTATAGAGTGAACTTCCAACACGTATAACTTTATACTCCGACTTCTGATTGACCTGATTTCAACTTCTACAAGTCAATCTTGTCCTAATCTATCCATCTCCGTATGGAGATTTTGGACACCACATATCATTTTTGCCACTTTTTGACCAAAACTCAATATTAACAACTCTCATTTGTCACCAAAGGCAATTTGATTATTCAGGACCATACACACAGGTCTTAAACTACTTAACTAACTTGTTCAAAGAGGTTTCACCTCAAAGGAACCCCTCCTCTGAGATTTGACCCCATTGAACCTCAAATTGACAAAGTGGGCTATAGGCCCAAAACTCACATACTTGGCTCAAGACTCCCTTCGGGCTCATATACACCATTGTACAGACCCTTCAACACCTAAACCGAACATACATCATGATGCATCACAATATATCACATCACATATCATAACTTACATTTACTTCCAAATATCATTACAATAAATCCCAATTCTCGCATCCATTACAACACATTATCTTACTTAGCACAATATACATAGACATTCCACACATATACTATATAGACTTGGTATTCCCACGTCAGGTGTGCTACTCCCTTGCCTTCTCTAAACTAGTGCCAGAACCTTCACCTGAAATGTTAGTTCATGAAAAAGGAGGTGTGAGACAAAGTTTCAGTAACTGGGAACAACCATACACAATATATATACTGATCCACACAATCATGCACATTGTGCAATAAAATGCTAATGAATGGTACGCATGTTCTCCCTCATACACTGCTAGAACCACGAGCTGTCGTCATCACAAGACATTTCAATAAATGTTCTCTTCCAACAGTCGGTGAAGACTAATTCCGAGATATCACCAAGCTCACTTTACCCTAATGCAACCTAGCCAATGATTACACTAGAGCTCAGACCATGACTCTCCTTCCCCTGAACCACCACGAATTGGTGGTGACATAAGGAAGGCGCATCCCCAAATCCATTACCACCTGACTCTCCTAAGGAGAGGATTTAGTGACAGGGATGTTTCATCATATCATCTTATTCTCTGCCACTTGGCTCTCCTGAGGAGAGAATTTAATGATAGAGATCTTTATCATATCATCATTTCATATCATATCATCATCATCACCTCAATATCAATCTCTTACTATGCAATCATATGGTGATGATGCCAATATCATGCCAACATGCCTCAAACACACACATATATCATCATCTCAAACATTATATGGACATGCTAACATGCAATAGTATGGGGATGCTACACATTCTATATACACAACATATACAATCATCCTATATCAACTAGTCATGTGTATATCACGATATGTAGAAAACCATACGCATACACAACTAATATTGTGGTATGAAAAGGAACATGCATATATACATATATATACAATCATATCCCACCATACAATACAAACCATACAAACAATACAAACACCCAGTTACCTCAATTGTCACTACCACGCTCACACGAGTTCCACAAACTTTCTTGAATGTCAATCCCACGACTTGACTTCTCCAATCCACCAAGCAATCTTTACAATACCATAAAAATCCTCAATTAACATGCAATCCAAATATCCAAATCTCACAATTTTACCATTTAGGCTTAACCTAAGGTTCCAACATCATATTCATACACCATTGAACTCCTAAAGACCCTTCAAACTCTACTCAACTATACACACTTTGGATTTCACACTTCCACAGATAATATCAACCTAGGGTTAAGCTTAATTCATGCATACTCCCTCTAAAACTCATACCCAAGGATCATACACATCAAATCATACTCCATAAATCCCATTTCATCCATTTTAATCGGTGGATTTAAGCAAAAACCAAAGATCCTAATATATAAATGAAAAATCCCAACTCAAAACCGAAGAAAATGGGGAGGGAGGAATAGAGATCACTTACCAATGATTATCCAAGCTCCAATAGGCCGAAAAACACCTCCAAAGGTTGATTATTCGAACCTAGCACTGATCCTTCTTTCTCCCTCCATTTTTCTTCATCTGTTCGTTCGAAATATTTTTGGTTTATACTGATTTTTTGACTCTCGCCGCGGCTCCAATTAGTTGGTCGGGACGTGAATGCTCTCGACTGAAAAATAACTCAAAAATCACAGATCATGGTATAGAGCTCATTTTTCTCCACTTTGATTCTTTCCTCCGTCCTGGTTCTCCAGTTCTGCATATAATGTCAAACATACTTAGTTAGCTAAGGACCAAGTTTGAGATAATTTAATAAGAGTTGTTACAAAAATCAATATTAAACCATCTTAAGCTTAATCTTACCTCCATCAGACTGGTAATTCCTTCTTCTTGATACTCTAGAACTCTTGTATTCACAAACTCTAGATTGAAGACAAGCAATATTTTGAAGAAAATTGTCTTCCTTCGCTTGCATGACAATAGTCCATCCTTGCTATGAATGGAAATCATTTGAATGCCCAAAGTAATGCTTGCACTCTTTCACCCTGTAGGTTACGGATGTATACATTACTTGCTTTGCCAATAATATTAGTAGCTAGTGGACTCAATCTTGCAAAAATGAAGAGTATATCTGATCTTAGCAACTACTACTTCAGAATCTATTATTTTATTTTGATGTTTATTCATATTCCTTGCTTCACATATAATATTTGTAGCTGTACTATTACCAGTTTCCCCTTTTCATCAAGATCATTATCTCCCTTCCCTTTATCCCTGAACCAACTAATGAACCATGTACAAAAGTCCTACTCCTGTATATCTATGATTCTAATCATGAGGCTAGATGCAAACAGTGCATGAAAATATGATTAATTGTCTCCTCCTCTCCAATTCACAGATAATACACATGCAATTGGCTTGTAAATGATGTTCTTGTAAAACAACATTGGTATGAATTTCCTTATTAATGATCTTCCAAGTGAATAATAGCATTTTAAGTGGAAGATTGATCCTCCACACAATACTTCCCCAAATGAATGAATTAACCCTTTGCTCACTATCACATTATAAGTCCTTCCCTTGTAGTACATCAACATAACTATGAAGGATAAAGGACCCTTTCATTGTTGGTTTCCCTGTAGCATACCTTGTAGCTGTCGATCATAGCATGCTGTTGTGCCCGTATATGCCTCACTAACGTTAACAATGGTATTTGGGTTGGTAGTTCTCGGGTCTATTGCCTTGTCGAAGGAATGTATGTATACTTTTAGGTTTTTACAGCCTTTGCATGATCTTCGATGAGGTTGGTTTTTTTGTGGGTGAGGATGATAAACAAGAGGAAGCATGCATTCAATGGTATTTTTTTTGCTCTTCTTTGTTCTTTTTTCCCATTGCATTTGGTCTATGTTTGATTAATGATGATTGTTTTGCATATTCATTTAATGAGCAGTGGAAGGAGATTGCTAAATCTATTAGCATAGAAAGATTGAGTTTTTTTTGGGGGGGGGGGGAGGGCAGTACTAGTTTAGCTGTAGACAATGTAAGTGCCATGGAGATCTTTATAAGTGCAGGTGTAAGTAGTTTGGTTCATATACTGGTGGTTGGTTTCATCTATGATGATTGTGTAGAATAATGAGTGGACTTTGCCATAAAGAAACTACAATTTTATGCGTACAGATAAACTAAGAATCTGCTTTTTCTTCCTTTTTTCTCGGCCGTTTGAGTGTCAGTCATGTTATGATTTCTGCTCCTTTCTTTTCCCAACCTCACATCTTCCAAGCGTTCTCCAGCTTGTTTCAGTCCATAGAACTAAATAAAATTATGGTTTGTGGGGGGAAAAAGTAAACCAATAAAATTATGAACTTACATGGTCAACATACTCCACTGATAAGCACTTGTATCTACTGCCAAAAACAAAGAAATAGAACTCATATCTTATTTTTCAGTTTTGTCTTTAATTGACCACATAGGCATAGGGAGTAAGATGTTCAAGATCTAGTTGGATTTTGGGAAGCAAGAACAAATGGAAGCTCAATCCTTCGCATGCAGAAAAAATATGCCCTTGACCAAATTTGACATTGCCTTCTTTCTCATATACTTCTTTCAGCATTTGCTTTTCTTTTTCATTTATTTTATAGAGGGGGAGAGGGAGATGGATTTTATATTTTGGTTATTGGTTGATGGAAGATGAAAGTAGTGGGTTGTTCAGATTGAGTTGAGGAGAAGGAGTGAGAGTGTCGGGAAGAGAGGGGGGTGAGTCACATGCAAGATAAGAGGGATCTAGGAACCCCTCTCCGACAATCAACTGGTAGAACATACTCAAACTTGGGTCGGCATTATGTGAGTTGACCGCAACATGTGTGTGTGTGTAAACACTAATTGCCGATTTGTGGCTTAATTAGCTTTCTGTGAGATGATGTTTTACTCTAATGGATTGAATTTCTTAATATGCTTTTTTTTCATGTGATCCCGGTATCTTAGGTCTGCCTCACTTAAGCTATGAGAACTTCAACGGGACCCAGACTAATCTGAATTGAGGTACGACAGCATCACAAGGGTGGGCACCCCTAACCACTTACGCTGCTGTGTTCCCAGGGCTCGAACTCGAGACCTTTGGTTAAGTTAGAACAACTCTTACCAATTGATCCAAGCGCTCATGGTTGATTTTTTAATATGCATTCAATTGGGTTCATTGATATCTTTAAGGCTCATTTGGTTCAGATATGGGTCAAAGAAGATGAAAAGGAACAGCAATGTTAAGTGCCAGCGAGATTTAGTTTGTTGAGATATGGGTTCGTTGCAGCTGCCAAATTTGGGTTTGACTTCAAGATTTGGGCGACTGAAATTTGCAAAGACGGAAGAAGAAGGAAGATGGAGCTGTGGTGGCTGGAGTTTGTGAAGATCGAAGAAGAAGGGAGTTGGAGCATCGTGGCCAAAGTTGCAAAGTTGAAAGAAGAAGGAAGATAGAGTTGTGGCCGCCGGACTTAATTACTTCACCTTCGATCTTTCTTTTTTTTTTTTTATGGCTTCTTTGTTGTTGAATTGTGGTGGCCGCCAATAAGGAAGACCGTGGTGGCTGTCGGCAAGGAGGAAAGAAAAAGGAAGGAATGGAGTTTTTTTTTTTAAGTCCAAGGATATTTTAGTCATTTCCCATTTACATGATTTTAATTAAATATAACAATAAATCTATTTTCCATATCCCCAATGTCATACCAACCTCTTAAAACTCATATGTAAATATCATCTCATTACATCCCTTCACACCCTTCATACCACATTACCTAACCTACTAAGTAATGAAACCAAACGGGCTATAAATTGTCTCAATCTTGCTCATATACCATTATCAATGTAAACACATCTTATTCCTTCAGTGTTAGCCAAACCACCCTCACCCATCTCTTGAAGGAGACAAACATAGATGCCCTTCCTATAGCGTAGTTGCTGGTCTAAACGAATTTAGATCTAATGAAATCCCACTTTCTAAAGTTTCCTAAAGTAATAATATAATTGAATTTTGATTTAAAACATTAAATGTATTTAAGTTCTATAATAAACCATGCCTGTTGGATGGTTTGTTTCAATTTTTATTTAATTTGGTTAATTAAAGAAATTTTGAGGTGAATGGGGCAAGTTATTTCAACATAGGATCAATCTAACAGGATTTAACCAAGGCAATGAACTTTGAGTTTTTTTTTTTTGCAAGAAAAAATAATGATAATGCAATGAACAATAGTTTCGTTGCAGAAACCAAAATCATGTTGTTTGTGGCCAAATATAATTGTTCATCCACGTACTATTACTCCATAGAATGCTGTTGCTTTATTGTTTTGGAGTAGGAAAAATAAAACAAATCAAGAAAAAGTGTATACAAGTGGAGTCGATATAATGGGAAAGAAAAACTAAATTTTCTTTTTTTGGATATGATGGGAGCATGAGAGAAATAATAATTTAAAATTTTTTAAGATTGTATTTATCGTTTTAAAATTTAATTTTTGTTGAAATATTGGAGAAATATTGAAGGAACAAAAACAAAATTGTACAAAACTTAATTAAATGTGTTGAGAAAGTTTTAAAAAAATATATTAGAAATGGTTTCATAGAGCCAATATTAGTCATACTCATATTATTCAATGACGCAGCTTCTATAAATTTATATTTTTATATTGATACCCAATAAAAAAGATGACTTAGCATACTTGAAAGAAAATTCATTAATAATATTATATATTTATTAATCTTATAATTATAATAATTTGTAAGATTTTTTATAATTATAATTAAAATGATTTTAAAGTATTAAAATAAATAACTATAACCTTAAAAAATAAAATCTAAATTGTATATGTCATGCTTCCCCACTTCTTTCACATTAGTCAAGCTAGATAGGACCACAAGACCAGCAAAATTCTTTCAATGAGTATTTAATAAAGTTATATATTCAAAGTTGAAACTTAAAACCACTAAGTAAGCAAATGCAGTTCCTAACCAGTTAAGCTACATTCACTATTAGATTCTCTTTCTATTAAATTCATATTGTTTTAGTATATTTGTTTGGAGAAAATTTTTCTCCTCTTGTTTCTTGAGAACTCAGCGTTATAGTGATTGGAATGCCTATTAAGAGTTTGCATTTGTGGGCAAAACTCTCTTTGATCATCAATGGGTACAACAAGATACGCCATGGAAAGTAATAGAATTGATTCTAACGTTGAATTGTTAGTCTTCTTTTCTCTTCAAAGAATGAAGTTTCAGAGCAATATGATATATAACTGTACACCAATTATGTAAAGAACCAATTCTTTTATATCAATTCAATCCAAATATGACTGTATACTTCCAAAAGTTTAACATTAATTTCCTTGGACAATCAGACGATTTGTTAATTATAATTGATATGATTTGATTTGTTAATTATAATTGATATGATTTGATTTGATTGTAATTATTTTAGATTTCCCTTTTTCCCTCGATAGTTTCCTTTTCTTTAGGGATTTAGATTGATATTCTTTAATTGTAATTATTCCCCCGATCTCTCTTTCCCGTGTATATATTGCTTTCTGTACAGTGAAGATAATCAAGCAAGCTTCTCACAATTGCTTCTAAAATTCTCCTTCTTTTTTCTTTCTTCTGAATCTGACATGGTATCAGAGTTTTTCTTCCAGTTACTCCGTGTCTGATTGTTCATTCTCCTAGGACAATCCAGATCTGACGTTTTCCCTCCGTTGCACTCCGATTCAGCTACTGTTCATCTCCGTTTCGTGCCTCTACTGAAGTCCAACCACCACACACGCCTGACCATCTTGTCCGTCGACGTCTCAGGAGGCTCCTGTCAAATTTTCACGGTGATCTGACCTTCCACGCGCCACCACTCGCCGCCACACCGCCAGTGCTCCCAAAACGTTCAGTTTTCTTCGTCTGTCCGAGTCGCTGCTTTCCAAACCGAGTTCTGAACGAGTTAGACAGGTTCCTAAGGTTTTTGGGTGTGTTCTTTTCATTTCTGGCCTCTGTTTTTACAAAATCTTGCTCCTTTTTTGACTTCTACTACTGTTATGGATAAAATCGACGTTTCACAGCCAATTTCTATATTGCTCAATGGATCTAACTATTGTCACTGGTTAGAAAGCATGCGAGGGTTTCTCAAAGGTCGCAAATTATGGCGATATGTCACAGGTGACATCCCATATCCTGTTCGTTCTGAATCAGAAACGGCCGCTAAATTTGCTGAGCGTTTGGAAGAATGGGACAGTAAGAATCATCAAATTATCACTTGGTTTCGGAATACTTCCATCACCAGCATCAATCAACAATTTGGGCGTTATGAGACTGCCAAAGAGGTATGGGATCATCTTGCCAGTCGTTATACGTCCTCTGATCTCTCTAATCAATTTCAGCTTCAGAAGGATTTAAGTGCTTTGAAACAAGAACCTGGCCAGCCTGTTTATGAGTTTCTTGCAAAAATGGAGTTTATTTGGGATCAATTGGCATACTCTGAGCCAACATTCAAGTGTGACAGTGATACTAATGCCTTTATCTCTTATCGTGATCGTCTTAGACTTATTCACTTTCTGATGGCATTGACTGATGACTTTGAGCCTGTTCGAGCCTCTTTCCTGCATCAAAGCCCACTTCCTACTCTTGAGGATGCACTTCCTCGGTTAAAATCTGAAGAAACTAGATTGGGACTTTTAAGACGTAACACTGACATGGCATTTGCTGTGACTGAGAAGAACTCCAAACTTTGTCGTCGCTGTCCTCAATCCACTCAAGCATTTTCTGAGTGTCCTCTGATTGAATGTCGCACTTGTAAGAAGAAAGGTCATATTGCTGCAAACTGCCCCTCTCTCCTATGCCGATACTGTAAGAAGAATGGTCATGTCATTGAGCATTGCCCTACTCGTCCTCCCAGATCTGATCAGAATAGAAATTTCTCACGATCCAGTCAACCACCCAAGCCTGCTTTTTCTACAGCTACTGCCAACGATGTATCCACTCCACCAATCTCCAGTGATCTTGAGGCTCTTCTCAAGCAATTACTTGCTGGTACCTCCTCTTCACCTACTGCTTTAGCCACTCCCTCAGGTAACGCCTCTTGGTATTTTGATTCTACTTGCTATAATCATATGACTGGTCAGTCACAGATCTTTTCTTCTTGGTCTCCTAGTACCGCTACCCCTCCAATCAACACTGCTGATGGTTCATTGATGTCTGTTAGTCATACTGGTTCTATTTCTTTGTCAAACCTATCTCTTGATGACCTTTATTATGTTCCCGCTATTTCTTTCAATCTTATATCTGTTGGCCAGTTAGTTGACCTTGGTTATGATGTAATCTTCTCCTCTAATGGTTGTCGTGTGCAGGATCCTCGGACGGGACAGATTGTTGGAACGGGGCGTAAAGTTGGACGTATGTTCAAGCTGAATTCCTTGCATATTCCTCCATCAAAATCAACTCGATTATGTGCTGCTTCCCCTGCCTCTTCTTTTGAGTTGTGGCATTATCGTCTTGGTCACTGCTCCATCAATAAATTGTCATCTTTAATTTCAAATGGACTTTTAGGCAATGTTATTGAAAAATCTTTAGAATGTGTTTCTTGTCAGACTGCAAAACAATCAGCATTGTCTTTTAATAAAAGTACTTCTGTTTCTAAGTCTCCTTTTGATTTAATCCACTCTGATATTTGGGGCTCTGCTCCTACTTCCTCCATGGGAGGATCGCGTTATTTTGTGATATTTATTAATGATTATTCACGTTTTACCTGGATATATGTGATGAAAACTTGTTCTAAATTGTCTGCGATTTATATTAAGTTTGCAAATATGATTCGCACTCAGTTTTCCAGAAATATCAAGGTTTTTAGGCGTGATAATGCTATGGAATATCGTGACTCCCAACTCCTTAGTTTCCTTGATGCACAGGGTACTCTCTCACAATACTCTTGTCCTTATACCTCTCAACAAAGAGCGAAAACACCATCACATTCTTGACACTGTTCGTGCTCTTCTTATCTCATCATCTTGTCCTGAGCGTTTTTGGGGAGAAGCAGCACTTACAGCTGTTTATGTTATTAATCGTATTCCTTCCTCTATACTTGGTAATATTTCTCCTTTTGAACGTCTCTATGGTACACCCCCTGATTATACTATGTTTAAAGTTTTTGGTTGCACTTGTTTTGTTCTTCTCCCTTCCCATGAGTTCACAAAACTCCAGGCCCGAGCACAAGTCTGTTGTTTCTTAGGTTATGATTCTGAGCATAAAGGGTATCGTTGTTGGGATCCCCTATCTCATCACATTCGCATTTCTCGCCATGTTGTGTTTTGGGAACATGTCATGTTTTCTAGTCTATCCCAATTTTCTTCCATTCCATCAACCTCATCTCCTCTTTTTGTCAATCCTTCTGCTGATCTTTTTCCCAGTGACACAGGTACTGAAAGTTTAGATCAAGTTCCCATTACGTCCGATGATTCGCCCCTCACCAATGATTCTGCCCTTCTTGAAGATCCTGCACCCGACATGCCTTCATCTTCCACCACTCGTTCTACAAGAGTAAGATATCTTCCTTCTTATCTTCGTGATTATCATTGCTTTTCTACCATACTCTCTTTGCATGAACCTCAGTCTTTTAAAGAAGCCTCTAGTGACCCTCGTTGGCAGAAAGTAATGCAAGATGAATTACAGGCTTTAGAGAAAATGCACACTTGGGATTTGATTGAGCTTCCACCAGATAAAACTCTCGTGGGAAGCAGATGGATCTACAAAATAAAAACTCATTCTGATGGGTCTGTAGAGCGATACAAGGCTCGCTTAGTGGCACAAGGCTTTACTCAAGAGTATGGCATAGATTATGAGGAGACATTTGCTCCGGTTGCTCGTATTACATCAGTCAGAAGTCTACTTGCCATTGCTGCTGCAAAGCAATGGGCTCTTCATCAAATGGATGTCAAAAATGCTTTTTTGAATGGTGACTTAGAGGAAGAGGTATACATGAAACCTCCACCTGGCTATCTTTACTCAGGAAACAAAGTTTGTCATCTTCGTCGAGCTCTCTATGGTCTTAAACAGGCTCCGCGTGCTTGGTTTGCCAAATTTAGTTCTACAATCAATCAACTTGGATTCTCATGTAGCCCCCACGACACTGCACTCTTTATTCGTAGAACTGATCGAGGGGTTGTTCTATTACTTTTATATGTTGATGATATGATCATTACTGGTGATGACTCCACAGGGATTCAGGAACTCCAAAATTTTCTCGGGCAACACTTCGAAATGAAGAACCTTGGGCACTTAAGTTACTTTCTTGGGTTAGAAGTATTGACATTGACTGATGGTATTTCTCTTTCTCAAGTTAAGTACGCCTCTGAGTTGATTTCCAAAGCTCAAATTCCTGATGATCAAACTGAGAAAACTCCTATTGAGCCCAATGCTAGGTTTACACCTACTGATGGGACTCCACTGGATAATCCTACTCTATACCGTGAGTTGGTTGGAAGTCTCATATATCTCACTGTAACTCGTCCTGATATAGCGTATGCTGTTCATATTGTTAGTCAATTTATGTCAGCACCACGTACTACTCATTATGCAGCGGTTCTTCGCAGTCTTCGATATATTAATGGCACTCTATCTCATGGTCTACATTTCTCCGCCACCTCACATCTTACCTTACAGGCTTATTCTGATGCTGATTGGGGCGGTGATCATACTGATCGTCGCTCAACCATAGGATTTTGCATATTTCTCGGTACCTCTCTTATTTCATGGCGGAGTAAGAAGCAAACTTTGGCTTCTCGATCTAGCACTGAATCTGAATATCGAGCACTAGCAGACACTACCTCTGAAATACTCTGGCTTAGATGGTTACTTGAAGACATGGGCATTTGTCAAACCTCTCCTACTACTCTTTATTGTGATAATCAGAGTGCTATGCAGATTGCTCACAATGATGTCTTTCATGAGAGGACTAAACATATTGAAATTGATTGTCACTTCACTAGGCAGCATGTTACCCGAGGCATTCTAAAACTTCTTCCCATCCGGACTGCTGATCAACCAGCTGACTTGTTCACCAAGTCCCATAATCCAGGCCGCTTTCAACTTTTAGTGAACAAACTCAAAATGGCTGTCATTCCTCCATCTTGAGTTTGAGGGGGGATGTTAATTATAATTGATATGATTTGATTTGTTAATTATAATTGATATGATTTGATTTGATTGTAATTATTTTAGATTTCCCTTTTTCTCTCGATAGTTTCCTTTTCTTTAGGGATTTAGATTGATATTCTTTAATTGTAATTATTCCCCCAATCTCTCTTTCCCGTGTATATATTGCTCTCTGTACAGTGAAGATAATCAAGCAAGCTTCTCACAATTGCTTCTAAAATTCTCCTTCTTTTTTCTTTCTTCTGAATCTGACACGATTGATTCATTTACACGTTCAATTAAGGTTGGTAAGTACATAATATTATTAGTGAAGGGAAAAATTGTAGTAAAATTTGATGTTGATTTCTGTCTCTCTGTTTTTTTTTTAAACTATTCTCAACACAATTATTTTCTTAAAAAATATTAAAATCAAAGATTCAATTTGAGCATTCACACTCAATTTATTCCATGTAAACTTTGTGTACGTAATTACTTTTTATTTTATATAAAATTGTGTAATTTCTTACCAACCTTGACAGTTACCACGTAATATTCAAAGACCTTGCTCGGCAAATACTGCAATATTAGGGAATATGATTCTTTTTCTTTTTTTAGGCGAAGGGAATATGATTCCTTATTGATTGCTAGTTTATTTCTTCTTGATACCTTATCATGGAAACGAATATGAGTAGTTATTCTAATTTTTATTTTGGCTAAATTGTACAGAACTTCCTTGAATTTTGGGTTATGAGCAAATAATTTCCCTAAACCTTTAAAATTTTATATTGAACCCCCTAAACTTTTACATTTACGCAGATAACTCCTTTGTTGTTAATTTATCTGTAATTTCACTAATAAAATGTAATATAATATAGGTTTATCTGCACATACCTAAAATTTAGGGTGTTATCTACATAGGGGTTATCCATACCAAAAAAAAATGAAGTCTTAAAGGGGGCATATAGTTAATAGCATATTATAATTTGTTAGTGAAATAAAAGAATAATTGACAATAGAGGGTTATTTGCACAAACTTAAAACTTAAGGAGGTTCCTTATCAAATTTTAAAGGTAGAAGAGGTTATTTGCACATGTTTCGAAATTCTGTGGAGTTTTATATAATTTGTATCTTTATTTTTTTTCCCATAAAATAAGATACATCATCATGATAAGACTTAAAAAAAAATCATATTCAGTCTATAAATACTCACAAAGTTTGAATATTTTGTTTATCTCTATGTTTTATTTATATATTTTTTCTTAAACTTGGTGTGGGCTTAATAAAAACAATTATCCTATATTAAAATTAAAAAAACAGCATTTTTATGCATCGGTTATCCTCTCAACTACTGTTTAATTTTTTGTGTAATAAAGGTGGCCAAAAAATATTTTTGTGCCATAAAAAAATCATATATTTGTAGACTTATATTGTATGTTTCAGTGAAAGTACATAAAGTAATTATATAATAAAACATGATTGAAAACCTCGCGTATCCGCAAAGAAAATGTATTGTATGTTTCAGTGAAGGTGCATAAAGTAATTATATAATAAAACACAATTGTACACCTCGCGTATCCGCAAAGAAAATGTAAAGAATAGGACTTTGAAGACGAAAACTTATTGAAAATTAAGAATTCATTGATGTGACAATAGCTATAGGATTTGAATCCTCTCCCAAGTTTAAATTCTCTTAATCTGTCTTAATTTTAATTTTTGGTGGTTAGATTAATCTGAACGGTTCTGTGTTCTTTTTTTCACCAAATTAGGAGAATGCAATATTTTTTTATTTCATTTATCTTACATATCTATAAACTAAATTAAAGGTATATAATATCTTTTGTTCTCCATTTTATTTGGATTACATATCTATAAAAATGGCAGATCTAAACTATTAGGTTGATCCAATGACTAAAAATTAAAATTAAGATATATAAATTAAAAAAATTACAAATCCTCTAAGATATATTGAGGTTATACTTGTTATCATAGCGTAATATTACTTAATATTTCTTTTATGTGCGAATTAATAAATTGGAGCCATCATATTTGTTCACCAATTTTACATATAGTGAAACCATCAATTTATATCCGAGTGATCATTATTTTCCTCGTGATGTGAACTTACAAGTTTCTAGCTCATTGAATCACTTTGTGTTTTTATTTTTTTGGTTGAAGAAAGTGGCTAATATTGATGTTTCCCCATGTCCAACTTTGTAGCATTATTTTGTTTTTTTTTTTTTTTACCGAAGGCTGCATAATAAAGAAGAAGCTGATGATGGAATAGAACATGTCTAATAAAGAGTTGATTGTATGTAATTTTAGGTTTAGAGATTTATCTATACACAATTTAAATGTAAAAAACTATCTGCGTAATAAATAATAATCTAAACTATTTTTAGACTAGAGTACTTTAGGATATTCAATTTAGGGGAAATTCCAAGGTGATTATATCTTAATACTCTCTCTGGTTAACAAAAAATCTATTATTTAAGATTATATATAATTGAAAAAGTCATTAACTGATTCTAAATTATAGTAAAATTTGATATTATTAGCCTAAAATACATTATTATTAGCGGAGGGAAAAATTGTATAAAATTAATATCAATGGAAATTCTAATGACAGATTTAAAAAAAACCAAAATACCAAAATAACTTTCTTTCTTTTTTCCCCAAAAGGACGGAGTAAGTCATGAACATTCGATGGAATTTTCCTGAAAAAAAAGGTGAAGTTAAGTCAACACGCAGGAAACACAATGTTGACGAAATTGTGGGGACCAGACCTTAATTGATTCTCTTTTGACTCTTATTGACTTATTTTCGAAGAAAACTGGGCCTTAAGTAATATATGATGGCTAAAAGGATACCCTTTCCGCGTAACCTGAAACCTCAGCGCCAGAGCATGCTTCCTATGAACCAATAAGAAAACATTAGAGTACTTTTTTTTTTATATGTTTTTTATATTATTTATTAATTAAAATTTAATAGGTAGATTTTTTAAATTTTAGTAGTTAATACTTTTAACATATAATTAATAACTAAATCTACATTATATTAAAAAAATTCATATATTAATTTTTAATTAAAAAATAATACAAAAAAATACATAAGAAAAAAACATATAAATATTTTACTCAGAATCCATAACCACACCTGGTTTATATGCAAATTCATGGCTATATCCAAAACATTGGAATCCAAGATTCCGCGGTCGATCGACATTATTCCATGAAACTTGCCCCCCATTTTCAATTCCGCGTGTCCCCGTGTCAGAGGTTCCAAACGATGTCCTTATATATGGGCATACCAAGACCCCAAGGGTCCTATCACCATTTTTTCAGTTCAAGAAACTCTATACCATCCTCCTCAATTCATATTAGCTTTGGTGTGTATATATATATATATATTATTATGCTATCGGTTCTTTAGCTCACTGCGTATACAAGTTTCTCTCATATTCTAAGTTGTATTCTGCACTTAAAGAAACTTCATACTCTGCATTCAGGTTTCAGTTCTTTAGCCCACTGCATATTCCTAGGTTTCTTGCTTTCTATAAATATATTACTCAGCTCGCTCCATTTGCGAGTCTCTGTCATCTCTCATTCTATTCTTCAGTTGCGGAAAGGCATACTCCTGCGTTCATATTTCATAGCGTTGATATACATACATACATACATACATACATATATCATTCAGCCCTCAGTTCTTTAGCTGTCTGCATTTTCTAAGTTTCCTGCTTTCGAAGCAACTATGTCTATGCCCATCGTCACTAATTTGGAGCGGATACAGTCACTTTTGAATGCCCCTCACAACCTTAGCAAACCCAACAAAAAATGGCATTCTGCATTTGTTAGCATCTACTGCTCTCGAGCCCTCTTGTCTCACTTCAAATCCACTCTGCTTCTCACCAACACCACCAACAAGAAGAACAGCTCTAAGCTGTCACGTTATTCCTCCAATGTTGTTATCGATTTAAACACAGATCATTCCTTCAGTATTAGCCAAACCACCCTCACCAATATCGTGAAGGAGAAAAATGTGGAGTCCCTTCAGAGCCTTGGTGGGGTCCATGGAGTGGTTTCTGCTCTAGAAACTGACGTTGACTATGGAGTCAAAGGAGGTGATGCCGATCTCCATGACGTCATGCGACGTCGCAAAGCATTTGGGTCCAACACATACCCCAAACCACCTTCGAGAGGTTTCTTTCAATTTGTGATCGAAGCGTTCAAGGACCCCACCATTCTCATTCTCTTGGCTTGTGCGGCTCTGTCTCTCGGCTTGGGCATCAAAGAGGACGGAATCAAAGAAGGATGGTACGACGGCGGAAGCATCTTCGTTGCCGTTTTTCTCGTCATTGCTGTGTCTTCCATCAGTAATTTCAGACAGAACAGGCAATTCGACAAGCTGTCCCAAGTCAGCAATGATATCCAAATCGATGTCCTACGAAGCGGTCGGCGACAACAAGTTTCGATATTCGACATCGTGGTGGGTGATGTCGTCTGGTTGAAGATTGGAGACCAAGTTCCTGCTGACGGGTTATTCTTGGAAGGCCATTCTCTGAAAGTTGATGAATCAAGCATGACGGGGGAGAGCGACCACGTTGAAATTAATGGCGACAAAAACCCATTTTTGTTGTCAGGGACCAAAGTGGCTGATGGCTTTGCCAAAATGCTCGTTACTTCCGTTGGTACAAACACGACATGGGGTCAAATGATGGGTTCCATTAGCAGGGACAACAATGAAGAAACCCCTTTGCAAGCACGCCTCAATAAGCTTACTTCAGCCATAGGCAAGGTTGGTTTGGCTGTGGCATTTCTTGTTCTTGTTGTTCTTTTTGTTCGATATTTCACAGGGAACACAACAGATGAGAATGGCAATAAAGAGTTCAACGGGAGCAGCACCAAGTTTGATGACATAGTGAATGGAGTTGTGGGAATTGTTGCTGCTGCTGTTACTATTGTCGTGGTTGCCATTCCAGAAGGGCTTCCTTTGGCTGTGACTTTGACTCTGGCTTATTCCATGAAGAAGATGATGGCTGATATGGCTATGGTGAGGAAGCTCGCTGCTTGTGAGACAATGGGGTCTGCTACAACTATCTGCACTGATAAGACGGGGACTCTCACGCTTAATCAGATGAAAGTGACCAAGTTTTGGCTTGGACAACAACCCATAGAAGAGAAAGCTCATAAATCATCAGTTCATTCAGATGTTCTTCAATTGATCCAGGAAGGGGTAGCCCTTAACACAACAGGTAGTGTTTACAAGTCTAAATCGTCGGATTCTGAATATGAGTTTTCAGGTAGTCCAACAGAAAAAGCCATTCTTTCCTGGGCTGTTCTTGATTTAGCCATGAACATGGGGGAATTGACACAAAGTTGCACCATCCTCCATGTGGAAGCCTTCAATTCAAAGAAGAAAAGAAGTGGGGTTTTGATCAGAAGGAAGGCTGACAACAAAATTCATGTACACTGGAAAGGAGCAGCTGAGATGGTACTAAGAATGTGTTCAAAGTACTATGATGCTTCCGGCAACATAAAAGATCTTGACGATAGCAGTAAGCTGGTGTTTGAGCAAATCATTGAAGGAATGGCAGCCAGCAGCCTCAGGTGTATTGCTTTTGCACATACAGAAGTGGAAGAAGAAGATGAAGAAGGAACCAAAACGGTAAAAGAAGAAGGCCTCACCCTCTTAGGACTCGTCGGAATTAAGGATCCATGTCGTCCTGGTGTGAAGAAAGCTGTACAAGATTGCCAAAAAGCAGGAGTAAATGTCAAAATGATCACCGGAGACAATGTTTTTACAGCCAAAGCCATAGCCACAGAATGTGGCATCCTCCGAACTAATCAAGAAATAGAAGAAGCAGTCATTGAAGGAGAGGTATTTCGCAACTTGTCTCCCAAAGAAAGACTAGAGAAAGTGGAGAAAATCTGTGTGATGGCGCGATCATCTCCCTTTGACAAGCTCCTTATGGTTCAATGCCTCAAACAGAAAGGTCATGTAGTTGCGGTCACAGGAGATGGAACAAATGATGCCCCAGCATTAAAGGAAGCTGATATAGGACTTTCCATGGGGATTCAAGGCACTGAAGTTGCAAAAGAAAGTTCAGATATAGTTATCTTGGATGATAATTTTGCCTCTGTTGCCACAGTTTTGAAGTGGGGAAGATGTGTCTATAACAACATCCAAAAGTTCATTCAATTTCAACTAACAGTAAATGTTGCTGCACTTGCAATTAACTTTGTGGCCGCAGTATCAGCAGGGGAAGTGCCACTAACAGCTGTTCAACTATTGTGGGTGAACTTGATAATGGACACTTTGGGTGCTCTCGCTCTAGCAACAGAGAAGCCTACAATGGAGCTAATGGACAAACCCCCAGTGGGAAGAACTGAGCCTCTCATCACCAACATCATGTGGAGAAATCTATTAGCCCAAGCGTTGTACCAAATCACAGTTCTGTTGATGCTACAGTTCAAGGGTGAGGCTATATTTGGGGTGAGTTCAGAGGTAAATGACACACTGATTTTCAACACGTTTGTGTTATGTCAAGTATTTAATGAGTTTAATGCAAGGAAGCTGGAGAAGAAGAATGTCTTCAAGGGGATTCACAAAAACAAGTTGTTTCTGGGGATAATAGGGATGACCATTTTGCTTCAGGTGTTAATGGTGGAGTTTCTGAAGAAATTTGCAGATACTGAGAGGTTGAATTGGGGGCAATGGGGTGCTTGCATAATAATTGCAGCTATTTCTTGGCTTATTGGTTGGGCTGTGAAGTTCATTCCGGTCCCAAAGAAACCATTGCTCGGTTTCCCGAATATGAAGAAGCAGTGAGCACTTGCTTATAGATAGTACATGGGGCCTGATCTTCTCTGTTTCCCCTTTATTATTTTTTTTTTATTTTTTATGTTTTCTTCTTTGGAAAAGAGAATCCTATTGTAAATATTATAATAATTTTATGGATGCTCATAATCCCCAACTCTTAATATTTTTCACCTTTAATGTATTAAACTTTATAACTTCTTTAAGGTTAATATCCTACACTTTATAACATTTATATTGAATGGCTTTTAAGGGGTTTTTCATAGTTAATACATTATAACCTACAAATGTATAATATTATGTCATTATATCCTTATTTATGTTTTTGTATCCCTTGTGTGAGTCTTTAATGGTTTGAGGCCTATAAATAGAGGGCATGTACCTTGTATTGTGATACTTTAAGAAAAGAAGAAAAACTCTCTACTTTGTCTCCTCCATATCTCTTCTCTTATTCATCTCTATTCTCTTGTTCATCTTTCTTGCTTTTCTTTATTTTTATAACACGTTATCAGCACCACTTGCTCAGAGATTTGAGGTATATGTTCTATAATACTTTATCAATTTGTTATATTATATCTAAAAATAATCAATGTAATATCTGTTGATTCTAACCTTCAATTATCTAATTTGACTCTTGTTAGTGGAATTTATATTGTCAAGTTTTTCCCCTTTCTTCTCCACCTTCTCCTTCTTCTTTGTTTTGGATTTGATTTTATGATCACCTTATTTGAAAATATACATAATTGTAATTTTCTTTAATTTCAAAAGCATTATTATTATTATATCACTTTAATTAGCATAATGAAAAACACGATGAATGTTGAATGTTATTTAGTTTTTAGATATAATTTAGTATGTAGATTCAATTTTGTTATTGTATTTCTAATTTGTCATTTTGTTTATTTTTCTCTTTCAATTTCATAAAATTTTGTTGTTTTTGAAATTTTATTGTCATCATCATGAGTTGTTATGTAGTAGCTATTATTATTTATTTAGAACTTGTGAACACCCCATTTTGTCCGGGCAGTCAAAAAATATAAAAGTAATAAAAAAAAACAAAAACAAAAACAAAATAAAAAATAATAATAATGATAATAATAAAAGAAAATAGAAAGCAAAGTAAAATAAAATAAATAATAAATACTAACATATGTATATATATAAAAAAAAACAATAACAACAGAAAAAACAAAAAAAAATAAATAACAAAAAGTGATGAAAAACAAAAAAAAAGAAAGAAGATAAAAATAAATAAATAAATAAATAAAATAATAATAATAAATAAAAAAAAAAAGAGGAGGAAGGAGGAGAATGCTTCGGGCCCAACCATACTGGGCTTGAAATGCTAAGCTTGAAATGCTAAGGCCCAGCACCTCAGCCCACTGCACACTTCATCATAAGCCCTATGTAGGGCTCAGTTACAGGGGGAAGGCGTCCCAGACGCACGAGCGCAGAGAAGGCTGCAGGGGACATGGCCGCGAGAAAAAAAGCTGCAGGAAACCGGAGGTTGAAAAGACTGAAGGAAAGGAGCCGACGAAGAGGCATGAAGCAGGGGGAGAAAAGAAACCGAGAGGGCAGCAAACTAAAAAGAAGAAAAGCAGCCAAGAGCAGACAAGCAAGCACAGGGGAGGCCGAGCACGAAACTGAAAAAGGGAAAGCAGAGGGAGACGAACGCGGGTGAAAGCAACCGAAGAAGCAGAGCACACCAGAAGGAGCAGGATGACCGACACACGAAATCAGGAGTAAAGGTCAACCACGCGCTTGAAATCCCGCGGTTTTTCACTCCCGAACACACTATAAGAGGAGCAGAGGCAGATGAGCAGAGGGGGATTGGCGGGATCTGGATACCTTCGGGAGCCAGAGAAGCCGAAGAGAGGGAAGCATTACAAGAGAGGAAAAAAAACAGAAAAGGTGGAGCCGGTCAGAGGGAGTGAGAGGGACCGAGAGAGCCGGGAGAACAGAGGAGTTGAAAACTAGAGGGGCAGTGGGCAGTGAATAAAACAGAGGGGAGAGAGTACGAAGGAAGGACAGATCACTACAAGGCCGCGTCGAGAAGCAGAAGGAGACCCCGGGAATTAAGGAGGGCAGAGTTGTCGGAGGAAGGAATTCGAACCATTGAAGTCAAGGTAATACTTTCCTCTTCCTAATTGCTTCGTTCTAGCCAATGGGAGATGGGGCTGCCACCATGCTGGGTAACTTTTGGACAGGGTTACTGTGGGTGAGTTGAGTTTAATGATCCAGATTTCTGGTTGGGATCTCGGCATTCTTGACAGAGAAATATGATATGTGATGCTTTTTACATACCTGTCAAATATTCGAAAATTTTTTAATTTCCAATCTTAGATTAAACCGCTCATTAGCATGATTAAGCATCCAGGACTCAAATATGTTCCTCAGGGTGCATTTGGTGATTGCCTATGAGTTATGGTATCACTGCACGGCTACAAATATAGCATGGTTGCCCAAATTTTAGGGCCATTTTTGCATAGGAATTAGTCCTTTGGTACCATGGTGTTCGATGACATATGCCTCTGAGTTCTTTGATCATGCATTTTGTATGTTTAGCACGTCATGTTTGAGGCATAAAATAAGGCCCTTGAATTGCGTATTTTGCTGAGCCTGGGACGAAGGTTGCATTTTATGGCAGAAAAGATCCGTTGTGCTTTCACATAGGTAGAGATTTTTTTATTCATGCACAGGGGTTGTGGGAATCCGAAACTGCGACGACCTTAATAATAAGTCTGGTTTGGGGAATGAGTCTAGGTGCTAGAAGTGAATCAATATGATAATTTGAATGATGCTTATGTTGTTAAAGGAAACTGGGCCTGCAGCCCTGTTAATGATCTTTGAATAGATCAGATACAAGGCAGGTATGGCTTGGTCTTCCAGTTCCAACTTCGCTTGCTATCGTTACTCTTATATTCACCACTAAAAGAACAAACCATGATAAATTCGTGAGGCATTTTATTTTTCGGAACTAACAATCCATGAAGCAGAGACGTTAGGGGATGCGCTTAAAGGTGTATGCGTATGGAATTTTGTTTTGGGCCAACTTCATTGTGGTGGTTAACATTGAGTAATAATGAGTTGTGCACATGACTTAATTTTCACGCTGCAAATTAGTGATGCTTGCATGTTCACATAGTCTGTAAGTGTACTCCTATCCTCTTATTAGAGGCCCCAACGGCTTCTCCTTTTTTCCTTTTATTTTATTTATTATTATATATATATACATATATTCCCTTTTCTTTTTTTCTTTTGCTAAGCTCTTATTCTCCTATAACATAATACCAATAATTGCCTATATAATCACATCACGTGAGTATTCGGTACCCACGTAGGTATTTAGGCTTACTGAGTCGTCGCGTGAGATTGTGAATCCATGTAGATATATCAGTTAAATCATTCTCTTTTAAGAAAATAATAATATTTTATAAAGAATGAATAATAATAATAATATAGCGGGTTCTCAAATTTTATCATAAATGATAATGGTATTTTCATTAAAAAAAAAAACACAGTAGTATTTTCTAAAGTCTTGCTTTAAAGGTGTAATAAAACCCTTGTACCGTGAGGTTTAGAACTTCTGCAGGTAATTAAGGCATTGGTCTATCGAGCATGACTGTGAGTCTGCAACAGGTAGATTAATTTTCTTCATTTGAAAAGTTTTTTCAAAAGTATGAAAGAAAGAATAAAAAATAAAACTACCCTGGTTTTCTTAAAAGTCAAAAATCAAACAAAAAGCATTTTTTAAAAATCCAAAAAAAAATAAATAAAAGAAATGTTTTCAAAACAAATAAAATAAGAGTAAGTAAGCGGAATTAAATTATCTTTTTGCAAATTAAAACACATCAACTCAATCCCAGAAAATGGTCTTGTTTGCAAAGAGTTAAATTATTTTCAAATAACTTTCTCTTATCACAAAATTTTATAATTAAAAAAATACCAACCAACAGACACGCATTTCTAGACCCGAACTACGTGGGCTTTGATCCCCGTCGCGGGGTACGTAGGCCCCAGGTTCTAATCCTGGGTCAAGTCCGCCTTTGTAAATAAATAAATATTTTCTAATTTATTTGGTGTTTTTTCCTTAATTTAATAAATATTTCCAATTTATTTTCTCAATCCATTTTCCTCAGTTTGCTTAAATATCCTTAATTTTAATTTATTTTCTATATTTTGTTTCCCAAACTTTCTTAATTTCTTTTTCTCTACCCATTGTCTCGCATGTGAATTATAAAAGGAAAACCAAAATATTTTTAAGCCATATTAATTTACACAATCAACGTAAGGTAACCGTTCTTAGGAACGGGTGTCGTGGGGTGCCTAACACCTTCCCCACGCACAATCGACTCCCGAATCCAACTCTGGTTATGCAGACCATCCTTTCCTATTCAATTCGGTTTCCCAAGATTTTCCTCAAAATTTTGGTGGCGACTCCTCACAAGTCAGTTTTCACTCGAAAACCAGATTTGTTCTCTTTTTTCTTTCGTCGCATTTTTCCGGGTGCGACAGAACTCATAACATATAATTTGTTTAAATCTCCAATATGTGATTACTTGATAAATTTTAAAGTTGATTATATTTTATTTTGTACATTATTGCGTATACTTTATATATATTAACTTTTAAAATCAAATCTAATTCTTATTATTATTTTAGTTTGATCCATGGAAAATCTTATCAAACTTGAGTTCATGGCCCTTGATATCATGGGAAAAACTATTTGTTTTGAGTGTTAGATGCTAAAATTTACCTAGATGCCAAGGGTCTATGAGAGGCAATTTTACCAGAAAATGAGGCAACTAATCAAGATAAGGTCAAGGCAATGATTTTCCTTCGCCATCATTTGCATGAAGGATTGAAAGCGGAATATTTAATAGTAAAAGATCTGCTTGAGTTATGGAATAATCTGAAAGAAATGTATGATCATCAAAAAACAGTGATGTTGCCCAAAGCTCGTTATGAATGGATGCATTTGTGTTTGCAAGATTTTAAAACTATTAGTGATTATAATTGAGCAGTTTTTAAAATAAGTTCTTAATTGAAATTATGTGGTGAAAAAATAACTGATGAGGATTTATTGGAAAAAAACCTTTTCAACCTTTCATGCTTCAAATGTGCTCCTGCAGCAGCAATATCGTGAAAAAGGTTTTAAAAAGTATTCTGAATTAATCTTATGTCTTCTTGTGACTGAACAAAATAATGAGCTGTTAATGAAAAATCATGAAATTCGTCCCACAGAATTTGCTCCATTCCCTGAAGTGAATGTGACAATGCATAACAATTACAATGGTCATGGTCGCGGTCATGGTCATGGTCGTGGCCGTGGATGTCATTGTGGTCATGGTAGGGGCCACAATAATTACCATTTTCGTGGTAATGGTGGTGGTAACAATTATAATCAAAATGACCGTCAAAGGACAAAAAAAATAATGAAGGGCAAAGAAAGGACAAAAGTGATCCAAGTAACTTTCCAAAGACCACAGAAAATCAATGTTTTATATGTGGTATGAAGGGGCATTGGTCACGTACCTGTCGTATACCTGAGCATTTAGTAAAACTTTATCAAGCCTCCATCAAAAAGAAAGGGAAAAATGTGGAAACAAATTTGACTTACCAAAATAATGATATTGAGGCAAATTTTGCATACAATGATGATAATCTTAATTGCCTTGATGGATCTATTGATATTAATAGCATTGATATGACATATTTGGAAGTAGCCAACTTCTTTGAGAATAATGATTAGAGAAGTTGGGAATTAAAAATAATCAGAATGTTTGCGTTTATGTCTTTTATGATTTTCTCTTTTCATATTTTCTTTATAATAAGGGCTATATTGCTCATTATGTAATTTTTTTATTCTGTCATGTATTTTATTTCTTCTAATTATGTCTCATGATGTACTTTCTTTCTTTGAATGAAGAATATGGATATTTCTCATCATTTGGTTGGACACAATAATGAAGATAGATATATGCCTTGCGGATAGTGCTACAACGTATACAATACTCAAAAATAAAAAATATTTTTCTCATTTAACAATAAGTGATGCAAGTGTCAATACTATAGTGGATAATTCAAAATTAATTGATGGCTCTGGAAGAGCAATTATAATATTACCTGGTGAGACAAAGTTTGTCATAGAAAGTGCATTGTTCTCTACTAAGTCTCGAAGAAATTTATTAAGTTTTAAGGATATCCGTCAAAATGGATATCATATTGAAACTATAAATGAGAAAAATATTGAATATCTACATATCACAGTTATTATATCTAGAAAGAAGCATGTTTTGGAAAAATTACCTACTTTATTATCTAGTTTGTACGATACATATATTAGTACAATTGAAACAAATATCACAGTAAACTAGAAGTTTACTGATAGAAACACTTTTATCATTTGGCATGATCGATTAGACCATCCCAGATCAACTATGATACGAAAAATTATTGAAAATTCACATGGACATCCTTTGAAGAACCAGAAGATTCTTCAGTTTAAAGATTTTTCATGTACTGCATGTTCTCAAGGTAAATTAATTATAAGGTTGTTACTAGCTAAGGTTGGAGCTGAATCCCCTGCATTTCTAGAACGTATTCAAGGGGATATATGTGGGTCTATCCATCCAACATGTGGACCATTTAGATATTTTATGGTTTTAATAGATGCATCTACAAGGTGGACACATGTATGCTTATTATCAACTCATAATTTAGCATTTGCTAGATTACTTGCTCAAATAATTCAATTAAGAGCACAGTTTTCAGATTATGCAATCAAGACAATTTGTTTTGATAATGCTAGTGAGTTTGTATCACAGGCTTTTAATGACTATTGCCTATCAGCTGGAATAACAATAGAAAAATCTATTGCATATATGTATACTCAAAATGGTTTAGCAGAATTATTTATTAAATGCCTCCAATTAATTGCTAGATCAATGCTTATGAAAACAAAGATGCCCATTTCAACATGGGGATATGCAATTTTACATGCAATAACACTCATTCGCATTAGACCAACAAGTTATCATAAATTCTCCCCATTACAATTGGCTTCTGGTCAGGAGCCGAATATTTCCCAACTTAGAATTTTTGAATGTGCAGTATATGTTCCTATTGCTCCACCACAACGTTTAAAGATAGGTCCTCAAAGAAGGTTGGGAATATATGTTGGTTATGAATATCCTTCCATAATAAAGTATATTGGCCCATTAATGAGAGATTTATTTATGGCATGATTTGCCGATTGCCATTTTGATGAAACAATTTTCCCAAAGTTAGACGGAGATAACCAACAACTGGAAAAAGAAATTACTTTGAATGCTTCATCATTATCGCACTTAAATCCTCGAACAAAACAATATGAATTAAAAGTGCAAAAAAATAATTTATTTGCAGAATATTGCAAATCAATTGCGAGATGAATTTACTGACCTAAAAAAAATTACCAAATCTTACATTCTAGCTGAAAATGCTCCAATTTGAATTGATGTTCCAGTAGAATAATCAGGTAGTGCAAATGAATTCAAAATACGCTTGAAGCGTGGTAGACCAATCGATTCTAAAGATAAAAATCCTAGAAAGAGGAAAGGAGCAAATAATCAAGATGGTTCAATTGAGGAGACTGATACTCTTGCAGAGGCCCAAGACATAACTAATCAAATGACTCTAGAAGTCGTCAAAGCACCTGAAAACAATGAAGAGATCTCGATAAGTTATGTCTCCATGGGAAAAAAATGGAATCGAAAAAATATAGTTGTCGACAACATATTTTCATATAATGTGACTGTTGAGATAATAAATCAAAATAAAAATCTTGAACCAAAATCTGTTGAAGAATGTAGACACAGAAATGATTGACCAAAATGGAAAAAGGCAATTCAAGATGAATTAAATTCACTTTCAAACGTGAAGTTTTCTGATCGGGATCCTGCAAGTATACAAGGTCGATCGCAGTAATAAAAAAATCTCCGGAGTATTCCAGAGGTCGAACCCAAAGGAGGTAATAGATTTATCAGTCCAAACTCTTAATCCCAAAAGCAAGTGATAATTAAATTGAGAATTCAAATTTAAAAGGAAAGAAATAGAAAACAAAATGAAGTCTGAGTTTGATTCAGTTCTAGAAGCATCAAGGGATCAAGATTCACCTTATGAGATAACTAGATTTTATTTCTTAATTAGACTCTGCATAATTATAGTGATTGTTGTTTCTAAAGCGTCCTAATTACCTCTCAGTCAATTAGTCCTTATTTAATTAGGATTCAATTCGCTCTTGCACAACTAAATTTTCTAATTAAACCTTGAAAACTACAACATATATCACCATAAATTCCTAATTCTATCTCTAGATTAGTTTTCATGTTTATATATTTAAATCTAGGTTCACTCTTCACCTCTCAGTCCATCAAGTTTACCCATTAATTAGATTCTATGGTGATCAAGCATAAAATACACATGAACGAATAAAAGAGATAAATATAATAAAAAGATAAATTAAATATAACTTGAAGAACCAATCAAAGAGTCTTAACTAGAGAAACAAATACAATCAATCCCAGTCATGCTACATCCCTACCCCCAACTGGGAAATTTAGCTACTCATGGAAATAAAAATTAAATCACAACTAAAATCCCAAATCATAGTGAAAATAATAAGAAAACAGAGTTATATTAGAGAAGAATGAATCTATCACTAATACTCCCCAAATCTCCTTACTGTCTCTCTCTATAAGATACTCGTAGTTGCTCCCAGATGCATTTAGAACCATGTTCTCTAACTTCTGAATGCGTTTATGAATCCCCCCTTGTGTTTCTATCGTGTCTTCTTATATAGGAAAAATTTAGAAGCCCATAAAAGCTCAAAATATCATGAAAACACGTTAAAAATGTGTTTCTACGAACCCCTATTGCATGACCCGGCGCTGGGTGACCATAAAATCAATTAGTACGGCATCGGGTACTTCTAAACTGCAGAAAATGTCAAAATCCACGTTGACCTGGTGCCGGATGGGTTTGACCCAGCGCCAGGTGGGTTCTATTGTACGGAACATGCACCTCTCAGCTTCATAACGTTATCAGCTCATATTGACATTTTGAATTTAATTTTCACCATGATAACGTTGGAATTTGGGAAAACTCAAAACATGAAAGTTGTATCTCTATGTCTTATATTTCCAACGCATCTTAAATCAGCTCAATCAGAGTTCATATGTGAGATTTATGATCAAAATACCAAAGGGTATTGAAACTTTTCAGCATGAACGATTTGTAACGTTTTTGCTCCAAATGCTTCCAAATGAGCCTATAACATCATGAAACACAAAAATATGTAAAATCATGCTAAAATATATCAATGTAAACATATTTAGATACAATTTAAAGCTTAAATATGGGTATTTTATATGTATAAAATGAACACATCATTTTCAAACCTTTAATTCAAACACCCCAGGGTGTAAAATCAGTTGGATATAAATGGGTATTTGTGCGAAAATGAAATAAGAAAAATGAAGTTATTAGATATAAAAGTATGACTTGTAGCATAAGAATTTTCACAAAGACCTGGTATTGATTATGAAGAGACCTATTCTCCTATGGTGGATGCAATCACTTTACGGTATCTAATTAGTTTGGCAGTATATAAAAAACTTGATATGCATTTAATGGACGTTGTTACTGCCTAATATATGGTTTTTAAATACTGAAATTTATATAAAAATCCCTAATGATTTAATATGCCAGAAGCATGTAAAGATTCTCGAGAAAATTATGTAATTCGTTTACATAAATCCTTATATGGGTTAAAATAATCTGGACGAATGTGGTATAATCATCTCAGTGAATATTTGCTAGAGCAAGGTTACAAAAATGATGTAATTTGTCCTTGTGTCTTTATCAAAGGAAATGGATCAAAATTTACTATAATTGATGTATTTGTTGATGATTTAAATATCATTGGAACTCCTAAAAAGCTTCAAAAAGCAGTTGATTGTTTGAAGAGGGAATTTGAAATGAAAGATATTGGAAAAACAAAATTTTGTCTCAGTTTGCAAATTGAGCATTTGACAAATGGAATTTTTCTTCATCAATCATCGTATATTGAAAAAAATTTTAAAGCGATTTTACATGAATAAAGCACATCCATTAACTACCCCAATAATTGTAAGATCACTTGATGTAAATAAAGATCATTTTCATCCCCAAGAAAATGAAGAAGGACTCCTTGGTCCTGAAGTACCATATCTTAGTGCTATAGGTGCATTAATGTATCTTGCTAATTTAACACAATCTAATATTACATTTGCTATAAATTTATTGGCAACATTTAGTTCTTCTCCAACAAGAAGATATTGGAATGGAGTTAAACACATATTTCAATATCTCAAAGGGACTATTGATATGGGGTTATTTTATTCATCTGAATCTGAATCACAATTGATTGGCTACGCAGATGCAGACTATTTATGTGATCCACACAAAACTCAGTCCCAAACAGGATACTTATTTACATGTGGAGGCACAGCTATACCTTGGCGCTCAACAAAACAAACTTTGGTGGCTACCTCATCAAATCATGCAGAGAATATTGCAGTGCACAAAGCAAGTCGAGAATGTGTTTGGCTAAAGTCAATAATCCAGCATATTTTAAAAATATGTGGTCTACTTCTTGAGGAAAAGATTCCTACTATATGAAGATAATACAGCATGTATAGCTCAGTTAAAAGGAAAATATATAAAAGGAGATCGAACGAAGCATATTTCATCAAAATTCTTTTTCACTCATGATCTTCTAAAGGATGGTAACATAGATATTCTGCAAATTCGTTCATGTGATAATCTTGCAGATTTGTTTACCAAGGCACTACCAACTACAACATTTGAGAAGTTGGTACATGGAATTGGAATGCGTCGACTCGGAGGTATAAAGTGATATTAACATTAGGGGAGTAAATGCTACGCTGTACTTTTTTTCCCTTTCCAAGTTTTTGTGTCACTAGGTTTTTCTTAGTAAGGTTTTTAATGAGGCAGCTTCAATATTGTGTGCTCTTTTTCTTTAACTAGGTTTTTATCCCACTGGGTTTTTCCTAGTAAGGTTTTAATGAGGCACAATTTTGTTATGGTTATCCAATGAGGAGTATTATAAATATTATAATAATTGTGTGGATGACCATAACCCTCCAACTCTTGGTATCCTCCACCTTTATTACCTTAAACTTCATAATCTCCTTAAGTCTAATGTCCTACACTTTATAACCTTTATATTAAATGGATTTTAGGCGGTTTTTCATAGTTAATACACTATAACTTACAAATGTATAATATTATGTCATTATATCCTTATTTATATTTTTGTAACCCTTGTATGAGTCTTTAATGGTTTGAGGCCTATAAATAGAGGGTTGGGGTGAACAGTGTGCCCGAAGACCTGAATGTGCGGCCCGGCCTAAAGACAAATCAGCCCAACCCAAAGACTGATCAAGCTGCCCAAATAGTTTTGGGCTATCCGACCCGAAAAAAATTACAAGGATAAGGTCGGGCGTCGGGCAGCATAGATGGACCAAGCTGCCCGACCTGACCCAAATATATATATATATATATATTTAAATAGCTTCTTTTTTTTTGTTATGTGGCCACGCACGACGTCGTTGAAGATGAAGGAGTTATGAACAAAAATTAGCCCTCAATCCTCTTAGTTGCAGAAAACCAATTCGCAAAGATTTCACCAAGTCGAACTGAAACCCTAGCTTAACGGCGGCCCTCTCTTTCACTCCCCGACCTGTACCATAGCATTGATCCTCTTCTTTGTTTGTTCCCTTCTCCGTTAGAGCAACCTTCGTCTATTCAGTTCAATACAGCGGCATCGAAGCAATCCCTTGGGGCTTGGGTAGTTCAACAGTTCATGGTGATGGTTCACGTGTCTGGAGCTTCATCAGTTGCACCCATCTTCTATCAGTCTCAGTGAAACATCTACGTTTGTGTATGCTTGTGCTCTATCTTCCTCATTATTCCTATCAGTCTATTCGATTGTCCAAGCATGGTTGTGTTGCGTTCTTCCCTTCTAGTTCTATGTTGCTCACACTCTGTGGCTTATGCTTACAGTCTGGTTTGTGGCTTATGCTCAACTTTCTTGTTGCCCCTTTATCTATTCATAGATTTGATCTTGAATTCAGGTGCGTTTGGCTCTTCATTTTGTACATGCCACTTTTCAATCTCTTTTCCTCCTCTAAACAATTTTCAATTTTTTAGACCACAAACCTTGAGGCCCGCAGGTTCCTTTCGTCAAGTCTTAGCTGAATCTCAGGTGCCCCTCAGCTCGTCTTCTAGACTCGTCTCCATCGTCTCTTTCCCTTAGTTCTTTGATGGACTCCTTCCTCGATTGGGATTCGGGTGTTGTGTTCTTTGATGGCCTTCTTCTTTGGTCCCTCTCCTTTCATCTGGTTGACTCTGTTATTCACTGAGCCCCATGCAGCAACCCTCCAAATTTGAGCTCGAGTGCATTCTCTTCTCTGATTGTTCCCTCCACCTGTCAGCGTCTTCTCTTAGTTTGAGTTCGTTCCGAGTTCAACAATCCCTACAGTTCGAAAGTTTGTCTTGTTGCTCTGTTTGTGGTGGTGTTTCTCAGATCTCACCAGCTTCGGTGTATTGGTGTGACTGTCTTCCTTCTAGATGAGTCATCTTTTCACATAGGTACTTCATCTCCTGGTGTTTCTTTATCTCTATCACCATAACTTCATTTAGATCTTTAGTGAGATTATTTTTTCCTTCTTGCATTCAATTAGTGCAGATTTTTTTGGTTTTTCTTTTAGCTTTCACGTACTTTTTCATGAGAGGGAAAAATTTTACATCAAACATTATTTGAACAAGTTATTTACAGTCAGTTATTTACACTAAAAAGTACAAGTTTTTTTTTTAAATTGCAACTTTTGTCATTTGTTTTACAACTAATTCAACAAGTGTTTGAATTCCATCATTTGGACTGAAAATTTAGGGGTGAAAAAATTATTTTAATAGGGAAGGAATAGTTCGTGATTTTTTTTAAAAGTAAAAATTATTTGAACAAGTTGAACACGATGTCCCTTGCATGTATCATCTTGAACTATTACTCGTTATATATTATTTTATTGCAGTTTTAAGCTTGAAATGGTGGATCAAGGTTCTACTGCAACCCCACTAGTGTTGGAACATCTCAAAATCCTATGTCTACTGATCCTACGCCAATTGGACTATCTCAGAATCATATTCCTACCAATCCTACTCCAACTCCAATAGGATCTAGTCCTCTTAGTCTTCCTCCTCCAGCTACAACACATGTCCTCCAAGAAGTAGAATTAGATAAAGGTAAAAGAAAGAGAAAAGAACCAAAAGAGGTGCCTGAAAAAAAGCCTTCCTCAAAATCAGAGGTGTGGGACTATTTTGTGAAGCTGTCATTCGAACAAACAAATGGAGAGCACAAGGCAATATGTAAATATTGCAACACGCGCTATCTTTGTGATCTAGTCAAGCATGGGACAAATTCTTTGAAGAGGCACATACCCAAGTGTGCCAAGAAGCCACATAAAGCCACCACTGATAATAAATAATCAATGCTAAACTACATCTCTACTAGGACAGGTGTGCAACAGGGAAGAGGACTAGTTGACCATGTATATGATGAGAAGCGTTGTCGAAGAGCCCTTTCAAAGTTTGTTATTTGTGATGAGCAAGCATTTAGGATAGTTGAGAAGGAAGGATTCAAGCAATTTGTGCATGAATTGGAACCTTGTTTTCCAATTCCATCAAGGATGACGGTCGTAAGGGATTGCTAGCAGTTATAAAATAGAGAAAAGAAGATGTTGAAGAAGTATGCTAATCATGTGTGCCTTACTACGGATTGTTGGACGTCAACCCAAAACTTCAATTATCTATGTTTGACAGCACATTTCATTGATCCTGAATGGAAACTTCACAAATGAATCCTTAATTTTTGTATGATTGAAAATCATAAAGGTGACACTATAGGGAAGATAATAGAAAAGTGTTTGCTAGATTGGGGGGTCGACAAAGTGTTCACTATTACTATGGACAATGCAACGTCCAATGACACAGCTTTGGCATACCTTAAGAGGCGTCTTAAGAGTTGGAAGGGATTAGTTTGCGGTGGGGATTATCTCCAAATGAGGTGTTGTGCACATGTGCTTAATTTGGTGGTCAATGAAGGAATCAAGGAACTAAGAGACAGCTTTGATGTCATTCGCAATTCAGTGAGATATGTTCATTCCTCTCCATCAAGACTCCAAAAGTTTAAAGTATGGGCTGATGTTGAAAAAAATAAACACCAAAAGTCTTGTGTGTTTGGATGTTAGTACTTGATGGAATTTAACTTACTTGATGTTGGAAGCTGCATTAAAGTTCCAAAAAGTGTTTGAACATATGCTTGATGAAGATGATGATTATCTTTCACAGTTCAATTTAGATTCTAGGCGGGATGGTACTCCTCAACATCAAGTTCCTACCACAGATGATTGGAGTAAGGCACGTGTGTTTTTGAAGTTTTTGAAGATTTTTTATGACATTACTTTAATGTTCTCAAGCACACTTAGTGTCACATCAAATTTGTATTTCCATCAAATTACTGGCATCCAGCAAATGTTACAAAAGAATATAACTGATTCTGATCCTCTTCTTGGAGAAATGAGCTTCAGCATGCATATGAAATATGAAAAATACTGGGGTTGCACAGACAATATGAATCCTTTGTTGGTAGTGGGAGTGATTTTAGATCCTCGATACAAAATGGATTATGTAAACCATAGATTTCAAAAGATGTTTAGTGACGCTGAGTAGTTGAGGCTATGATAAAGAAGGTGAAAGATTGCCTGTATCGCCTGTTTGATGAGTATTCTATGGGAGTTTCAACCCAATCAAATATTGATCCGGCATTTAATTCAGGAGGAGCCTTAATTGCTAGTTCATCAGGTGCATTGTCATCTAGTTTTGCTAATAATGATGATGAGGATCCAGGTGTTGAATGGTTACAATCAATGAAGCAAAGAACCACAGTAGATCCTCAATCAGAATTAGATAAATATCTTTCATCTAATTTGACTGATGATATACCATCTGGTGTTGATTTTGATATATTGGCATGGTGGAAGGCAAATTCCATTAAATTTAAAGTGCTCTCTTGCATGGCACGTGATGTGTTTGCCATTCCAGTTTCGACTGTGGCATCTGAATCTGCATTTAGTACAGGAGGGCGTGTAGTTGATCAGTATAGGAGCTCTCTATCTCCTAAAATGACATAAGCACTTATTTCTGCTCAAAATTGGCTACAACCGGGGCAATCTCTCTTAGAGCTTGTAGGTGCGTGAGTTTGACAACTTTAAGGAGACAGAAAATACAGTTCAATCTGGTAATGTTTTAATTTATATATAATTGTTTCCTCATAATATATAATATCTAAATTATTTATTCAAAAATGTAATTTCTTTTATATATATTTTTCAGATGTTGCAATCATGCATGACGGTGAAGGTGGACTGTTCGATAGTATCACAACCCTTGATGATTGAAGTTAACTATCATTATGATACGTAGCTATTCTCTTGTCACTTGTTATAATTTCTGATGGTGTTTGAACTTTGTCTACAATGTTTCTTCTGTTCAATTTGTGTTGTAACTTGGTTATATGTGACTTCAGTACTTGAAACCTGGTTATATTAATGACAATTTCATGTTATTACTAGTCATCATTCTAAGATGTTGTGAGTCAGTGTAGTTGGACAAAACCATTTGGCATATTTCAATTTCCAAGTTTTATTAGATGTCACAGAAAAGATAAGCCTTGTTTCTAAAGCTGTGAATGAGTCCAAGTGCTACTAGTTAGGTATCCTATCCTTTGCTCTTTAATTATATACCAAGGCTTTGATTCTTGCATTTGCATTTTTTGTTTTTTTGGTATTGGAAGTGAATATCTTTGAGAAATAATTTAGGCTTTACAGATTTGAAATTTGTCAAAAGATGAATGACTTTGGGACAGCAGGAAAACACTGGATGATACCTTAGACTCCCCTAGCTCGAAATGCCCATGGTGGCCCGACCCTACTTGCCCGACCCTATCAAGATCGGGCTAAATGTCAAGCAGGGTCGGGCATCGGGCAACCCAACCCTGCCCATTCATGCTCTAGGGTCAGGCATCGGGCAGGGCGGCTGCCCAGTCCGACCCTACCCATGTGCAGCCCTAATAGAGGGCATATACCTTGTATTGTGCTACTTGAAGGAAAGAAGAAAAACTCTTTACTTTATCTCCTCCATATCTCTTCTCTTGTTCATCTCTATTCTCTTGTTCATCTTTCTTACTTTTCTTTATTTTTATAACAAATCCCATTTATTTATATGTTAATTATTATTTGGATTATTGTAATTTAATAAGTATTTGATGCAATAAAACTGATTCATGATGTCTAATATTTTTTCCCCTGTTGTCAAATTTTCATTTGTTTCTTCGTTTATACTGTATATTGCATTTTAATGTATATTGAATACAATGTAATTGTCTAGTGTTTCATTGTAAAGCCACTATTATTTTATATGTGGGTGGCTCTTACTGTTCCTTTAGTGCAAGCAGCTGTGGCAAACAATATGTAAAATGAAATAGCTAATTTTATATCTACCATTTTATGATCACAAAGTCCCTAGTTAAATCCTTCCTCCTTACTATTTTCGTTCTCTCAATGAAAATTAATATTTAGCGGGGAACTATACGTGAATGCTTTATCCTTACTTCAGGTATAGAAGACATTGAACTTCTGAACTGACCTTGTGTTTGTCAGCAAAGTAATGTAATTTCTAAATTTAATAATTGAACAGACATTAAGTTTTAGTCACACCTAAACATGCATTCAAAGTCAAAAATGACAACCAAATGGAAGTTCTCACAATTGCAAGACAAATGCAGAAAAGATGTTTCCATTTCTCAATAACTTGTGCGAAAATGCAAGATCAGTACAGAAAAGATCTTTGAGAACAGAAACCCCACAATGCAAACTAACCTTAGGAAAGCCATAATATGATACAAAGGGAAATATCGAACAGCGCAAGAGGCAGAGTTATTATTCTTATTTTAGAAACTTTAACTCCTAATTTTATAAGCCATTAATCTATAAATTTTATTACTCTTATTTTAATAAAAAGTGCATTATGCTTTTGGCCAAAAATATATTGTATTATTACATGAAAACACATTCATGATCGAAATTCCCTTTTAGAGCCGAGACAAAAACAGGGGATTGTTTGTTTCACTTTCATGATTGATCATGTGGACCAACCTCTCCATGTGGGTCACCCTAAGTCCTCTATCAGGTGTGAATTCCTGATATCCCTCTCACTTTGTTGGAGTTGAATTGAAATTTACGCCGTGCTTATTTGAGAGGGTGCTACTTCCCTGATAAGTAACGTGTTGTCCAGAAAAAGGGGGAAAGAGGAAGGTAGGATGATTCAAATGTGGATTAGTGGGGTGAACTAATCCAGAAAAAATTTAGCTCAATAGTCTTTTAACTCTCTGTTTTTATAAATTTGGGTTTTAGAAAAATAAAATAATATTTTTTTATAAAAATTATTTTAGATTTTAAATTAATCGGGCTCTCCTTTTCCAAACCACCTTAATTTTGTATTTGTTGAATTTAATAAAATCCTCACATAAATTTTGAACCCTATACCAAAAAACTTAAATCAAATGTATTCAAAATTTGAGATAGTGGAGTAAAAATACTATGGCCAATGGTATTTAAATGCTAAAGCTTATGGATAGAGTATGCTAAAAAAGAACCCATGAGGACATTAAAAAAAGGAAAAAATAATTAAGTCCCTTGATTATAAAGAGAGAAATAAGTGTGGGAGAGTTAACTACATGTGTTTAATGAAAGTCCTATAAATCTTTGTTGTGCTTCCGTGATAGTTTATGCCTGATTGATTCACTGTAATTTTTCAAATAAATATTCTAATTATTCATCCTCTTACTTGATTGGCTATTTGCATTAATTAATCACATGTTGGGCACACACTAGAATCTTATGAATGGATGAATTTGAATGATAGGTGAACAGTTGTTGAACCTAGTTTATGATTTGTTTGAGTGTCTTTTTTTCTTAAGAGCATATCCAGCTCTCATTACATGTGATAACCTTGGAAAGATAGGGAGAGAAAGAGAGAGAGTATGTGATTTAATAGAAGATTTAGTTAAATTTAAAAAAAATTATAGAAATTATTTGATGGAGTCATTTTAAAATATATTTAAAAATTATTTTAAAATCCTAATATTTTGGATATCTAGTAATTTAAAAATAATAATAATAAATACTTTTAAAAGTGAGTTTAAATTTTGGGATAATTCATTTAATAATTTTTTTTTAAAAAATGATATCTAAAATTTATCCTAAATCTATTATATGTATACATATAAAAAATCCCAACATTACTATCTCATTACTCTCTTTTCTACTGCAAGAGTTTGTGTCACTCTGATAAAAAAAAGCTCTCAACCCTTTTCCACAACTTTCTCTCATTCGTCCTCATTCAAGCTGAAGCATTCATCTGCTTGTTATACACACACGTTCTCAAGCTCTATTCTTTCATCCTTCATCCTTTAGTCATTATATTTCTATCTTGTTGAAGCCACAGTCACGCCACCATCAACTTATCATCCAAATTGGTAAAAGTAAGCACGCCTCTTTTTATTGTTTCATTCTCTCAATTATTATATTAGTAAATGACCATATTAAATGTTTCTTTTCTCATTTTGTTCTATCACGCACTAAGTTAATGCTGCCTTTGGTTTTTTATTAGCATTATTGATGCCCACTCGTACAGATGGCCTCTTTCTTTATTATTCCTTAATCTTACATCATATTAAATTTTCTTTTATTTCACATGTTTGTAACGTTTTTTATTAGTGACCCAATCTTATGTCGCCATCTCATTTTTATAGAACCATATGTCAAATTCTTTTATTGCTTCCCTATGAGCAATAGAAAATAAGATTTGATAATAAACATATGCATCACTGGATAATAAGGGATAGGACGGTGGAACATTTATTTATTTATATAGTTTTCTTCTTTATGAAAATAAGTATGAAATCCTATCTTTACTCCTTTAAAAAAAAGTTTCGTAAGTATTGAAATTCATTTCTTTAATTTTATCGCATGACTCTATAAGATAATTTTTATATTCAATTGATAATTAAGAATTTTATAAGTTTTATTTTAGTAAGTATTATAGAAACTTAGAATAAAAAGAATTATGATTAATATCTGACGATACATTCCATTGATGATAGAAGATAAATTTAAATAAATGTATTAATATCCTTATACGATAATAATTTTAGATGGTATTAGTGAAACTTGCACGACTGTGATTAAATCTTAGTGAAAGAAAAAAGGGATCTATACTATGGATATCAACTAATGAGTGTATAAATGACAATTTGTCACAATTTATTTTGTACCTTCTCTAATTCCTCTGATCTCAAATAATTTTACTTATTTCCCTTATTATGTATTCTGCCTTGTTTTGGAAGTAAATCAAAAATATGTTTTCCTTTCTTTTCTTTTTACACTTTAAGATTTTAAGGCTAGTTGAATTTAATTTCTAGTTACAATAAATTTCCCTCTCTTTATAATTTACCTATAGTTCCTCAAGTTTAATGATCTTATGATGATTTTGATGAGATGAGCATTGATGATGGCAATCATGATCATTAGTAATAAAATTAGCATTGTGGACATGGTGATGTTGTTTGTATATATATATATATATTATCTTATTTATTGTTACTGTATTTTTATTATTATGTCTTTATTACCATAATTTTATTATATTTCTTTTTCTTTCCTCCAACTATTTTTTTTTTTTTTACATATGAGTTCCAAATTATCATATTTTCTTGTAAAAACAAAATCTTAATTTTTTACATTTTAACTTTAAATATTTTAAATTCAATTTCTTTTTTCCTTTTTCTTTTCGCTTTTTCTTTGTTTTACTATTTCCTTCATTTTGTTTACTAACTTAATTGATTTATAATATAAGTATTTAATAGGTGATACAATTATTCCTCAACTTTACTTATTGAGAAATAGCATTATACAAATTATCAAGTGAGATGGCTATTTCTCCCTGTGATATATAAGATATATTATATTATTATACTATGTGGGACGGTTATTCCCCACTATTAGTTATAGAATGTGGAAAATGGATTTTGGTGTTGCGCTTAATGTGATAACATTTAGTATTCTAACTTTTAAGTGAATCTTCCTTTCTGTTAAATAGGTGAAATAGTATTTTCTGTTGATTCCTTGTTGTTAATATAAAAGTGTTTTATATGTGGATGATTAATTTAATATGTGTAGATATGCTTATAAAGTCATTTTTGAAAAACTCTTACGCAGCCTTTGCTTCCCTCCTGTACATTTTATTGTTTATATTCTCACTGAGTCAGTGGTAGACTCACCCCTCCTATTTTCTATATTTTTATATTAAGACATTGTAGTTGAATAAAGTACTATAAAAAAATTAGACTTCGTAAACATTAAGTAGAACATTTCTAGTCTTATAATTAATAATACAGATCTCGTGGTGACGTGACTATTATAGTGGAGTTTATGTTTGAGTTCTGCTAATTTAGATAGCCTTATCTATTAATTGATTTTTTACTTTTATTTGTTTTTAGATATGAAAATTGAAATAAGTTATGAACTGTGATTGATTACCGAAAGTATTTTAGTATTTCATTTAAAATGACTAATTATGGAAGCTTCTGTGTTAGCCTTGCTAGACTAAGTAAACTTATGTCAGCTTAGTCCATGCGCCGATCATGGACTAAGTTTTGGGTCATGACATCACATGTGCTCATTACATATCTAAATCTGTCTGAACTATTCAAATTAAAATTGGACACTTCATATTTAGTTTTATTTTATCATTATATTTTTAATACATTCTTATTTTTAGATGCAGAATTCAAAATAAACAATCAAATTGCAATGTTTTGGAAGGTACGATTCACTTTGTTGACGTTGAATTGAAATTCACGCAGTGGTAATTTGAAATGGAGCTAATTCCGTGATAACGTGTTATCCAGAAAAATGGGGGAAAGAGGAAGTGATTCAAAGGTTACGTACATGATCTATAGCTGGCTAGCAGAACAAAAGTACTGTATGAAAATGAAAGAGGAAGATTCTTCTAAAAAGAAAAAGAAAAAAAAAAGGAAGAAAAGAAGAAAGAGAAGAAGGAAATAAAGAGAGAGAGAAAAATAATAGTTCAAGATTAGAATAACAAGTTAATTATAATTTTGGAACAAAATATTTCAAAATTTTAATGATAAATTTAAGGTTTTTTTAGTGATAAAAAATTAAATTGGAGTTATTAAAATTTTAAAAAGTGTGGTATGAAATTTGTATAAATCAATCAGTGTCAAATTTAGGAAGACCATTATGAAATCCCCAAAAGTGAAAAGTAAAATTCTTTAATTTATTTTTTTTTTGTTCCATTTAAAATCCTTCATGATCTATGTAAAAATTTTAACTAATCTTTCAAAAATTTTTATGAAACAATGAAAATAAACAAAAGAAAATAGTTATCACTTTTAGAAATTTTATATTAATCATCCTAAATTTAACATTAACTTGTGAAAATTTTTACCCTAATTTTTTAGGATTTTAGTAACTTCTAAGGATTTTACACTAATATTTTTTAATAACGAAAATGAACTATTAAAAAAAAACTAAAAACTTTTAAGAATTTTATATTGATCTTTCTAAATTTGATACTAATTTGTGAAAATTTATATTACATTTTCAGAATTTTAGTAACTTCAATTTCATTTTTCATCACTTAAAGACCTTAAGTTCTGGTAAAAAAATGAAAAGACCTTAGGTCAATTATTAAAATTTTGAAATGTTTTACTTTAAAATTATATTTAGCTTGTCATTTTGGTCTCTAACTTACATTGTTCTTAAAAAAAAAAAAAGAAGAATGTGAAGAAAACATCACCTAAAGAGAGAGCGAGCAATTGGAGGAACAAAATAAAAAACAAAACGAAGGCAATAGAAAAATGGATCTAGGTTTTTTTAAAATTTTTACTACTAGGTTTAATATGCAAGTATAAATACATTAATTTTGGGTTTAAAAGGGATTAAAATTCAAATGAGATTTAAACCCAATTATGAGAAATTTTCTATAATCCTTTTTTTTGTGGGAATATTAAGGAACCTTCATTGGTACAAAATAGATATCTAAATGACTGAATGGCTTCATGAAATAATTTCTAAGATTTAATTAAAAATTTACTAATTATCCTTTTTTTAAAATTTAATATATCCCTAAATTTCTCTCTCCCTCTATATATATATATATATATATATTTGGTTTATCACAGAAAACTTATCTTTGTGAAGTGGGACTTGGATTGTAATCCCAACGAAGAAAACGGTTGGGATTAAAACTATTGACAGGTACTCCTTGGATTTTCAAATAATTAACACTTACACATACATCTTTTAATTCATATTATAAGATATTTTTAATAATTTTATATATTTTTTAAAAAAAATTATATTCTTAAACTTTTAAAAAATAATTTTACTTTTATCCCTAATTATTCAACTCTTTTATATTCCTTTATTACTTCAACATAACTTACAAAATTAGTCATAAAATAAATTAGAGGAAAAAAAAAACAAATCAATACTTGACAATTGTATTATGAACTAAGAAAAATCCCTTAAAAATACCTTTCAATATAAATCAAAGGGAGTATAGATTAAGAAAATAGTTTAAGAATTAACAAAATATAATTGTATTTTACTATAATACTCTTATTAATTATATAGTACTTTTTAATACTTCTCTCTTTCTCTATTATTATTAAGGGATAAAATTGTAAAAAAATAATTCAAGTTATTTTGAAATTCTGAAGTTGCCATTATTTGGAAATAAAGTAAAATGTACAAATTGTCAATTGTTTGCAAATGAAGAGATGCATAAAAATTAAGTGGATGGCTTGGAAGAGCACTGTTAAAGTGTGGACAGATTTCCAGAAGCAGATGAGATGGCGCATTGGAACGGAGGATTCAATGAAGTTATTGGGGATTTGATCATTTGGCTTAGTGGATTTTTATGAGTAATCTGGCCATTTGCTTTCTGCTCTTAGTTATATTTTAGTCCTCTAATGTAATTACAATTTTTAAGTGATTTTAGACAAAATATTGTTCTATTTTGGCCTTCAAGTTAATTTTTCCTAAAATGAATCCAAAAAATAAATAAATAAGGAGTTGAGGAGACTTGAATGGAAAATCAGACTCGATTCACACACATCGCTAAGCCAATGTCTATGCAGATGATTAGGCAAGATGTGCTTATCCATTGCCACTTAGAATTGAAAAATTACAAGCAAAAAAATTTAGTTAATATAATTTTTTTTTTGTATCAAATGATCCCAATAATACAGTATCTGATAGTCAGTGTAAAATCTTTAAATTATATCCATATTTGTTGTGGACTTTTATAATTTAATTATACCCTCCATCCTGTCTCACTTTAATTTTATTTTCTCACTCCATGAAATAATACTCTCTCTTTTCATTATACGTTAATTTTTTCCTACCAATTCATGACATAAGTGGTATAATTTTCGTCCGTTCAACAAATGATTAAGGATTTAAATATCAATATTTGTGTATGAAACAAACCTTTATCTTTTGCCCTTAGTAACTTTTTCTACCCCTTCAAATTATTTCTCAACTATTTAAATTTTCTTTCTTTCTAATTTTTTATTTTACAAATTTCCAAATCTCAAATTTAAAAATAATTATATAAAAATTTTAAATTTTGAAAAATGATGAATATATTTTCATATATTTCATATTGACATGCCAAAATTATAGTTAAACTTTAATTATAAATACTCAATAATTATGCACTAATTATATATATATATTAAGAAATTAATTTAAAAATTTTAATAAAATTAAAAGATTAAAAATCTTAAAAATATTCATAATAATAATAATAATAAATTAATTTTCATATATATAAATTTCTTTTTTTAAAAAAATAAAGTTATATACGTACACCATTTGGCCTCAACTTAATATTCAACCCCGATCAAGACTGTTTAAACATCCCAACTTCTATTCTCACTCAACCATTCAAATGCGATTGTTCGGAGTCTTCATGTCGCCAACAATGTGATGACGACGAACCAATGATGAGATCAATAATGACTTTCTTGTTCATGGACAGCGAAAGATGCAGGTGGACGTTGCTTTCTCGGAGATTTCTCAGGTGGCCCGGAGGATTCCAGTTAATAATATATTAGAATGAAATTTGTAAAATAAAAAATAGAAAAAGGAAAATTTAAATAATTGAGAAAACATTTTAAAGGTGGGGAAGAAGTAATATTTAATGGAAAGAGTCTAGCTCAAAAAAGAAAAAAAAAATTGAATTAAATTACATAGAGAAATAAAATAATTTTTATTTTTCATAGAATCTCTAAATAATTAATTATTTTTGGACCAAAAAATAATGATATTTAGTTTTTGGAACCAAAAATATTTTTTTACGTGAAAATTGGATTTTTTTTATTTTAGAATCTATTATTTTTCAGAAAAAATCATTTTGGTGCCAAAAATTAAACATCTTCATTTTTTTTATTCCAAACTACAATTATCCTATTATTCTTTTAAATAATCTAAAAATTATTTTTTTTAAGAAAATTTAAACAAACAGGTCCTCAACATAGAGACATAAAAGTCTGCTACAAATGTGGGTCTTTTTTTTTCCTGATTGTGTATACTTTGGATATTTTATATTGGCTTTAGCACAAATGATGTGATACTCTAAAAATCCATAAGAATTGAGTTTCACATCATATATACTCTATGTTTTGCTCAGTATAAAAATTTCAACTTACATATTATGAGCTCACATAAAATAATTGTTTGTAAAATTTTTCTCACTTTAGTTTTATTCTTTCTCTCTTAATATATTGATCAACTTTTTATTATTATTTTTATATACTTGCATAAAAATAATAAAAAATAATATTTATTATTGGTTTTTATAATCATATTTATCTTTACTTTATCATGAACAAAGCATAACATCACCAAAATGCAGCCCATAACCTTAAGTTAGAGTAAAATAAAGTTTACGAAAATAAAATTTATATAAAAGTAAGTTTTTTATAATGTGATTTATATTTGGATATTTTCTTTTACTAAAATAAGTTTAACAAATTGATTGTAAAGTAAAAATAAAGTTTATGAACCCAAAATTATATTCTCTAGTCCATTGGCTAAACTTAGTTTGGAAGTAAAAGTAAATTTGCAAAATGAGGTTCACAAGTATGAGATAAACAACATTTCAACATGGATTTGGAGACCAAACCGAAAACCAAGGTTACAATGCTAAAGTATACGATGAAATTTTTTTTATTCTAGATGGCAAAAAAGGACATTTTTATTCCCAAATTCTTACAAAAGCTTTAAAAATAATAAAAAATATATGTCGCATTAATTTCAATTTTTACGTATTTTGCAGCCGAACTTTATGGAAAAGAAACCAATATTAATTCTTTACACAAGTGAGAGGTAGCTCTTCTACAAATGCTGAAGTCTACAACGAAATTAATGAGTGTCACTTAAAAGTAAAATTTTTTTCCTTGCCTTTTTTTCTTAACTTAACCAATTAATTCCATAATCCACACGAAATGTTTTGGTAGATATTCAACGTTACTTTCAGACTCATTTGTTGTTAAAGCACCAGATAATGAGGTGGCAGCCAACTCAACGTAATTGAAGCCAGCTCGTCAATATGGTCAAACGGTTTTGCTCGTGCTTATCCATTTATTCCAGAGCCTTCTATTCTTATATTGCTACTCTCCCCAACTCATGACAATTGCACTTTAAAGCTTTTAAAATTTTTAAGAAATATTTATCATCTCATAATTTCAGGAAGCATTAATTACTTATTTCACTATTATATTTTAATTAATATGAAATTAAGTATTTAATAAAATATTTAAGTTAAGAATATTTTAGTAAAATAATAGTCTTAGCTTATAAAAATTATCATTTTAGAGGTTTTATAATTTTTTAAAATATTTATCATTTTAAAATTTTAATAAAATATTATTCTTTTTCATCATTTTATCCTTCATTAATGGTTTGATGGTTATATGTAAAAACTTTAAAACGACACATTTTTATTAACCAAAGAAAGTACTACCTCGGTTTTAAAATATAAAAGATATTTTTAAATATGTTTTGTTTCAAAATATAAGAGACAAATGAATTTTGGCTGATAAATTAATATATTTTTTTAGTTTTTTCCTTAATTAAAAAAGACTTATTATCATGAGATATGAATTAAAATAAAATTAAGTAAAAACATTAAATTAGGAGAATTTGTAGAAAAAATTTCCTTTTGTAACATATTTAAGATGTTTTGTTATTTTATTTATTTTGATAATTTTATTATTTGTTTCTTATATTTTGAAATAGAAGTTGTATTTGATTATAATCCATCCCATTCATAAAAAATATCACTTTAAAGCTTTTGAAATTTTTTAAAATATTCATCGCTTTAGAATTTAGATAAAATATTAATTACTTATTTTATCATTTTATTCATCATTAATATCAAATAGAATAAGGGAGTATTTAAGTTAACAGTACTCTAAAAAAATAATATTTTCTCTCATTCTTAATATAAGAGTATTTTAATTAAATTACACCAATTAAAAATGGAAGTTAAAATTATTTAATTGTGTTAATTTTTTAAAAAATCATAATATCTTTTCAAAATTACTCTTATTAAATTTTTTTTTCTTTCTCCTTTTTATGAATTAAATATAAACATTTTTTTGTAATACGTAATAGATATTGTATTATATTCTGAAAAGAGATATATACTTAAAATCAATGTAAAAAAATCTATATTTAGGAAAGTATTAAATTTTAAATTTGTGTAAATTCACAGCTGTAATCATTGTGAAAATGATCTTATTTCAGTGTTCCTTTATTTGTAGACGCGTCGGAGTTAATAGTAATATTTTATTATATTTATATGATAGAGTTTATTAGTTTAATACAGATAACAGAGTTGTTGTGTTTTTTTTTATTTCATAAATTTTTTTCTTTTGAAATGAAAGTTTGTACATTACACTGTATTAAAGAACTAAAAGAAGTAATTAGTGTTTTACAAATTGGCGTCGAGCCAAGTGGATATGGATTATGATAGTTTAAACATAATATTTTAAATTTAAAACTATGTAAATAAAGAAGATTTCTTTAGAAGAGTTTATCCCCTCCAAAGTCCGATATAGCTCAATGCAAATTAGTTAAAACTTAAAGTGGCAACTAAATAAATACTGAATGTCTTTATTCAAAAAGAAATAAAAGTAATTAGTGTTTTACAACAATAGTGTATAAGACTTTCATTAATATTATATACTATGTTAAAATTTTAAGAGGTACATTTTCAATGGTCAAAATAACAATGAATATTATATTTTTGTTATTAGATCAAAGATAATAAAAATAAAAAATGATAATAAGAAATAATAAATATTATATTCTTATTATTTTCACAATATATATATATATAAAAGAAATAATCAAAAGTTGATAAGATGATTGATCTATTGAAGAAGTGATAAAGGTGTAATTCAATGAAAAGAGAGAAAAAATAAAACTAAAAAGAAAAAGTTCTACAATCAATTACTTTACCAAAGCAAAACCCATTGTGTGTCTCTGGCTTTCCCCTCTTTCAATTGGAAAAAATATAAATATAATAAAATAATGACAAAGTATACCATAAAAGTATGTTATATTTTTGTCCTAAACTTTTTTAAATTTCATTATAGTCCTTTAGTTTTTATAGTGCAGTAAAAAACTTCTTAAATTTAATACCACAAAATAGTTAATGGAAAATTTACTTAAAAATCATCTCATCACTATTATGATGTATTAATTAATATAATAATTATAGTTAAAAAATAAAAAAAAGTTAAAAGTATTTTAATTTAAGACATTAAAAATAATAACCTTAGAATAAATTATTTTTAAAACATTTTGATAAAATGTTTAAAATTACAACATTAAAATGAATAATTTTTATTTAATTTGGACATAGTTGATAAGTTGAAAAATTCAACTTAAGAATTTAAAGTATAAAAAAATAAATATTTTTTTATAATTAAAATACTTTAATTTCTTAAAATAAATATTTAAAACTTAAAAGTAAAAATTTTTTATTTTAAGGTTGTAATTTTTAATTTCTTCAATTAAAATATTTTTATGGTGGTAATTATTTAAGCCTTAAAAATGTTTTAATCATAATTATCAAATTAATTTATACATAATAATATTAATGATCTGGCTTTAATTTGTCATAGAAAAACTGATGTGGTTTTTAAATATATAAATTATTATTTTTTGTTAGTTTATTTAATGGTATTAATAATTAGAATTTTTTTATTGTATCTTAAAAAGTAAAGAATTAATATAAAACTTAATAAAGTTAAATAATTAAAATAAAATTTATTTTAAAATTAAGGAATTAAAAATATAATTTTATCTAAAACAATAGAGAAACCAAATTAAAACTCGCTTATTTCATGCACTTTTGACCCCTTTTATAAACTCTTACTAAAAAATTTCCTTGTTTCTAATATAAAATCTTTTATAACATATAGTGAAGTATATGATTTTATTTTAAAAAATACCCTTAATAAATTCCTTCTACAATAACCCCTCTCTTTTTTTTGTTAAATGTCAATAAGACGAATGAAAGATCGTTTTAAAATGATTGTAATTTCTTTTTTATCTAAGTAAAAATAAGTATTTCAACTAACTTTAGTCATTATTTTAATATGATTTCTGGCCAAAAAGAAAATAAAAGTGATTTTTTTAGGTTAAAGTATACATTTTGTTCTTTAATTTTGAGGTAAGTTTCATTTTAATCTTTTAATTTTATTATGTTTCATATTAATTCTTTAACTATTAACATATAATCAAAGACTTTTTAATTCTTAACAACGTTAAATAAACTAATAAAAAATAATAATTTATCTATTTAAAAGTCATATCATTAATATTATTATGTATTAATTAATATAAAAATTGTAACAAAAATAATTTTAAGACTTAAATATTTACTATTTTAAAAATATGTTAACTAAAGTAGTTAAAGATTACAACCTTAAAATCAAAAGTTTTATTTTTAGATTTTAAATATTTATTTTAAAACATTAAAATATTTTATTATAAAAAATAAATATTTATTTTTTATACTTTATATTCTCAAGTTAAAATTTTCAACTTGTCAACTTATCCAAAATAAATAAAAATTATTCATTTTAATAAAATAATTTTAAACATTTTACCACAATATTTTAAAAATAATTTATTCTAAAGTTATAACTTTTAAAACCTTAAATTAATATATTTTTTTAATTTTTTTATTTTTCTGAGGTACTAATTATTTATTTTGAACCTAAAAAATGATAATTATAATTATTATATTAATTGATGTATAATAACAGTGATTAGATATATTTAAGTAAATTTTTTGTTAACTTATTTAACAGTATTAAATTTAAAAAAATTTTACTATATTTTTAAAATTAAAAGATTATAATAAAATTTTTAAAAATTAAAAAATTAAAATAAATTTTACCACAAAAATTAAATGTATATTTTCAACTTTGAAGGTTGTTATCTGTGGGAACGGCATGATATATTTCCCAGTTCCTTGGTTTATTTCGGCCGACATATCCATGTCTTCACGAGTTGCTGCGAAACCTCAGTAAATTCATACCTCAAGAATAAATACTCAAATACCACTATATATATATATCATCATCTTTCCAACTTCACATATCCATATTTCTGCATCCTTATTTCAGTTCTCACAAGTCTCTGTTTATCTCTCATTGTATTCTTCATTACAGAAACTCCATACTCTTGCATCATATTTCATAATTAACCTTGATATATATTATTAAGGTTTCAGTTCTTTAGCTCATTGCTAATTCCAAGTTTCTGGCGTTCAATGCACAGATGTCTATCCCCGTCGTCACCAATTTGGAGAGAATACAAGCACTTACCGCCCCGAAAAATCTTAGCAAACCCAAGAAGAAATGGCATTCTGCATTTGTTAGCATTTATTGTTTAAGAGCTCTCATGTCTCACTCCAATTCCAATCTGCTTCCCAAAGCCACCAACAAGAAGAATGTAACATCCCATTTTTCATAGCAGAATATTATCACCAGATAATATTATAAATGATATTAAATTATTTTGGATTAATTTATAATGATTAAGGAAGCTTAGATATTTAATTAAATTAGTTTAATACCCAAAATATCCTAAAATATAAAAAAATAGGCTTAAAAAGGGTAAAATTATTATTTATAATAAGATAAAGAAAATAATATTTTAAATACTCCAGTGCAAATTAAAAGTACAAGTGATACTGGTTATGTGGGCTCTGGGCTCTGAGAGGAAAAAATTATAAATCCAGTAAAAGACGGGGTCTCACATAAATAGTAAATACCGGATAAAGTAAATAGTAAAAAGTAAGTAAAATAGGTGGATCTTACATAAAAAAGTAAAAGAGAAAGATAATGGGTCCCCTAGATAAAGTAAATAGAAAGGACACTGGGTATAATAAAAATCCGGTTCAAAAAGTACTCAAAGCAGAGTCAAATTTATTTGTAAAAGTAAAAAATACACTATCTACTTTTTCTGATTTGACATAAAGGAGGAAAAAGTTGAACATTTTTACCCTTTTCTACTCTCTCACATGCCCAAAAATATCTAGGGGTATAATAGGTAATTGATATATTAAATGTGAGAATAATTGTGAGCTCTCGAATTAAATATCGATATGATGGTTCACAACCACCAACCTTCCCTATAAATACCCTCACCCCTTCCCTCATTTTTCACACACAGTCATACACAAAGAGAGGGAGCGCGTGAGAGAGGGAAAAGGAAGAGGAAAGAGGAAGAAAAAAAAGAAAGAATGAAGGAAGGGAAAACAAGTATGGGTTTTCTAAGGTAAACTCTTACGGTAAATCTCTTTTAGATTTTCTCTTTATTTATTTAATTTAAAGATTAGTTAGAGTTTAAGTTATTTCCTTCCTCCCTCTTGCTCCTCTATTTGGATCAAGATATGATTTTGAGGAAAAAGTTTATAGTTTATGGTTGAGTTAGATTTATATGATGATATTAAATTGTTAAATAAGGTTTAATGATACTTTAGGCTTCAATGAAGTTAAGGAAGCGATCTAAAACTAAGTGAAAGCAAGGTTCAAAGAAAAATTAGTAAAGCTCCAAGGTAGTCTCTTGTTCTTACTTAATGTTATTACATATGAATGTTTTATACGTTATAATGATTTGTAAATGATACAATGTTGCTGTTATGAATATTTTTCTATGATTGGTGGCTGTTTTATGTTAAGGGCTAAACCCCGGGATGTCCATTTACTAAGCCGTTATACTGCCAAAATTTCGTTAGACAACATGGAAGTTTTGACGATTTAATGAAAGTATGTTATATTTTCAAATGTTTTTGTGATGACATGATGGCATGTGCAAGTTGACTACTGAGATTTCCCTAATCTCACCCCATAGTTAACCAATGCTAGGGCCAAGTCATGGCAACGGGAAGCATGTGGAGCATGAGGAATAATGATAATAGAACCTTGCTGAAAGTTATTAATGTTCTATTTATATACTGTCTGCTTCTGAGTACTGTAAAAATTTGTACATATCTCCAAAAATTTAGTGGTCTATATGTATAGATAGATCTATGTCTTAGGAATAAGATAACACTGGTTTGACTGTATTTGGAGCTATATAATGATAGTTATTCCTGTTTTACCAAAACTGCTCCAGTAGACATTATTTCTGATCTCTGATGATATATATTGATGTTTTGACCAATATGAGTTGAATAAATATATGAAAAAAATATGGTTAGAAAGTAGACAAGTAAAGCTTTTCAATGATACTAAGTATACACCAAATGACTCTGTATATTAAGAGAAATGAATTTTCAAAATTAAGATTCAGATTTTTGGACAGAAATAGAGACATAAAATGGACAATAATATGTTTATAATTACGAATTGGTACGCTAATTTCCAAGTTTCTGATTTTTCCCTACAAATTAGAGATATGCATGATTTTTATAAACTAAAACTACTGGAAAATTATTTTTCTACATTTAGTTATGATTTTTGAAAAATCACTGCGTAATGAGTTGTAAACCAGTAAGAATGATTTTGTACAATCTTGAGATTTTAATTGGTTTGAGTCTTTCTAAAAATATTTTCATACATCAAATAAGCAGTTTTCAGGGAAAAATATTTCTAAATATAAAATGTAACAAAGAACAAACCTAAATTGTCATCTTCTTCCTCCCACATCATTATCGATATAAACCCAGATCATTCCTTCAGTGTTAGCCAAACCACCCTCACCCACCTCGTCAAGGAGAAAGACGTAGAAACCCTTCAGAATCTTGGTGGCGTCCAAGGTGTGCTTTCTGCTCTAGAAATCAACAGTGATTACGGAGTTACAGGTGGTAATGACGATCCCAATGACGTTATGCGACGACGTGTTGCGTTTGGTTCCAACACTTACTCGACACCACCTTCGAAAGGTTTCCTTATTTTTGCGAAGGAAGCGTTCAAGGATCCCACCATTCTCATTCTCTTGGTTTGTGTTGCTCTATCTCTCAGCTTCGGCATCAAAGAGAATGGAATCAAAGGAGGATGGTATGACACCAGTGTTCGCTGCAATAAACAGAATGTCAGTATAAATCAATCCGAGTCATGTCCAATGACACGGTCCTTAAGAGTTATTCCGCCATAAGTCGGCAACTCCCCAGGATCAAACGGATTCTTCTTACAGAGCAAGGCAGCAGAACAACAGAAAAGAAATAAAGAGAAATATGGCAGTCAGCAACTCCCCAAGATCAATCGGATTCTTCTTGCCCAGAGCAAGGCAGCAAAAGAACAACAGAAAAGAAATAAAGAGAAATATGGCGGCAAGGAGCAGAGAAGAGAGAGAGCTTGTTGTTGTGCGCATGAGACCTCTCCTTCTCTTGACCCTTTTACTTGCTCTAATTTACCTCTTATATATATACATTAAGGTTTCCTCCAAATTGAGCAACGTGGGACTTCTTACATTAACACACACTCACACATACTACAACAGGCAAAAGCATCTTTGTTGTCATTTTTCTCATCTTTGCTGTGTCTTCCATTAGTAATTTTAGACAGGACAGGCAATTCAACAAGTTATTCCAAGTTAGCAATGACATCCAAGTCGATGTCGTGCGCAGTGGTCAGCAACAACAAGTTTCAAATTTTGACATTGTGGTGGGCGACGTCGTCTGGTTGAAGATTGGCAACCAAGTTCCTGCTGATGGGTTATCCTTGGGAGGCCATTCTCTGCAAGTTGATGAATCCAGCATGGCAGGTGAGAGTAATGACCACGTTGAAATTAATGGCCACAAAAACCCATTTTTGTTATTTGGGGCCAAAGTGGTTGTTGGCTTTGCCAAAATGCTTGTTACTTCCGTTGGTACGAACACGACATGAGTTCAAATGATGGATTCCAAAAGCAGAGACAACAATGAAGAAACCCCTTTGCAAGCATGCCTTAATAAGCTTACTTCAGAGACAAGCATGCATGGTTGGGTTGTGAATGTTTTGTTTGTTCTCTACTTCACATGGAACACAAAAGATGAGAATGGGAATAAGGAGCGACACCAAATTTGATGGCATTCTGAATGGAGTTGTAGGAACTCTTATTGCTACTATTACTATTGTCATGGTTGCAATTTCAAAAGGGCATCCTTTGGCTGTGACTTGGACTCTGGCTTATTCCATGAAGAAGATGGCTAATAAGGCTATAGTGAGGAAGCCCTCTGCTTGCAAGGCAATGGGATATGCTGCCACTATTTGTACAGATAAGACTGGGACACTCACGCTTAATCAGATGAAAGTGACCCAGTTTTGGCTTGGACAACAACCTATGGAAGAGAAAGCTCATAAATCGTTTGTTCATTCAAATTTTCTTCAATTAATCGGAGAAGAGGTTGCTCATAACACAACGGGTAGTGTTTACAGGTCTAAATCAGCAGATTCTGAATATAAATTTTCAGGTAGTCCAACAGAAAATGCCATTCTTTCCTAGGCTATTCTTGATTTGGGCATGAACATGGAGGAATGGACACAAAATTGCAGCATCCTCCAGGTGGAAGCTTTCAATTCAAAGAAGAAAATGTGAGAAAATTTTCAAAATAAAAATGTGTCTCTTAAAGGATTCATGAATTAATGATGACTTTTGAGTTGATTCATGGGAAATCACAAAATTCATGAAATATGAAAAGAAGTGACTTTTACCTAAATTTATGAATCATTACAATGTATATACATTAATCATATGAAAGGAAATAACTTTTTGTCTAGATTTATGAATCATTACAATATGCATACATTGGTTAATGTATATATCCTTTTATTGAAAGAGTCATGTTGCTTCAAAAGGTGCCTTCTCATTTCCTATAAATAGTTCACAATCTTCCATCATTCGATAATTCCAATTTTATTCATCCACACAAGTTTCAACATATACAAACTCATTTGCCTTTATCTTTAGTGCACAAAGGATAAAAAGCAAATTACCACTTTGTAAAAGTCATTGTTGTTTAAGCTTGAGTTTTGGAAGTACAGCACCTACTCAAGGGTCTTCATTATATCCTGCAGGAAATTTGTCACTAACCTAAGTTATACCCAAAATTTGGAAATTGGTGGGGGCAAATTAAGCCTAAAGGAAAGTGTTGCCCACACCTTGAAGACTTGTGCACAATTTTTTCTCCAATCTCATTTTCTTCTACACTTCAGAATTCCATCCCTTCTAACAATCTTTAGGCTGCATATGTTGAATTCAAATGACTTCTTTAAAAGATTTGACTACAAATTTTGTGAAATTAGAGAGGTTTGAAGGAGGCAATTTTCTAAGATAGCAGATGAAGATAAAGTTTTTACTCACTACTTTAAAGGTGGCCTATGTTCTCACCACTCCCAAACCCGAAGAAAGAGAAGGAGAAACTATGACTGATGTTAGAGAAAGGCAAAAATAGGAAAATGACGATTACATCTGCACTGGACACATTCTCAACGGACTTGGTGATTCCCTTTTTGATGTTTATCAAGAGTACTTAACCTCTGCAAAAGAACTATGGGAGAAACTAGAGATAAGGTATATGCAAGAGGATGCAACAAGTAAGAAATTTCTTATTACTCATTTCAATAATTATAAAATGATTGATGAAAAATCTGTTATGGAGCAATTGCATGAAATTGAACATATTTTGAATAATTTCAAACAACATAATATGCATATGAATGAAAGCATTATTGTCTCCTCAATCATAGATAAACTTCATTCTTCATGGAAAGACTTCAGTAAGAGTCTTAAGCATAAAAAAAAAGATATCTCTCTTGAGCAATTGGGGAATCATCTTCATTTAGAAGAGGAGTATCGTAAATAAGGTGATACTAAAGACACCAATGCTCATGAGAAAATACATGTGGTAGAGGAAGGACAGTCAAACAAGACTTCTAAGAAAAGATGGAAGGAAAAGAATGAATCTCATGGACAAAATGGCCATAAGAACAAGAAAAAGAAGGGTAAATGTTACTTTTGTGGGAAGATTGATTATTACAAGAAAGAATGTCGTTTCTTCAAAAAGAAGAAAGAAAGCAATTCTTCATCAAAAGACAATCTTGTGGCTGTTATTTCTAAGATCAACATGGTTGAAAATAATGAATCATGGTGGGTGGATTCTGAAGTAACATGTCATGTATACAAGAACAAGGATCTCTTCAAGACATTCAAGGAAGAGAATGAAAATGTGCTCTACATGGGAAATGCATCAAGTGTCCAAGTTAAAAGTAAAAGGACCATGGAAATTGAGTTCACTTCTGGAAAAACTCTTATTTTAACAGATGTATACTATGTACTAGATGTTAGAAAGAATTTAATTTCTATACCCTTACTTAATAAATTTGGGTTTAAGTCTATTTTTGAGGGAGACAAGTTTATTCTGTCTAAGGGAGGAATATTTGTATGCCAGGGTTATTTATGTGGGAACATATTCAAATGCAATGTTACTTAAGTTAATAATAATATTTATTATTATACTTACATTATTGACTCTTGTAGTATATAATGATATCATTTATGTCATATTAATTATATTAAATGAGATAAGAAATATTGACTTGGTTCTAAAATCTATAGGAAATCAAGAATTATACATTATTTGATTAACTGGATAATATTTTTCCTAGAATAGAAAAAGGTTCTAAAGTATTAGAATTAATTCTGATGATATGTATTGTTGGCTTGCTAGAGGTTATAAAAAGCATTTTGTGACTTTTATTAATGATTGTTCTTGATACGTTGTGTTTCTTTAAGATATATCATTGAAAAGGTGTGACCATTCAAAAGTGAATTTATGAACAAGTATAATGAATGTTTAGATGAATATTTGATATGTTTATTCAAATTCATGAATGATCATGTGAATTTAGATAATCTTCTTGTATGATATGTATATAAATTTGAGATTCAATAACTACTTGAAAGGAATAAGTCACTTTAGTTTGACCTATAGTGGTAATTCTTCAATTTTAGAAGGATATACAAATGATAGTTGGGTAAGTTATTTAAAGGATCATGCTTCTATAAGTGCATGGGTTTACACTAAACCCTCTTGGTGGGGGTACTGCTCTTGGAAATAAACCTATATTATATATTCCACCATGAGTTAATAGCACAAATATCTATCTATTGTGATATTCAATCTACTTTTTCAAAGGCTTATACCAAGTTTATAATGAAAAGTCGTGACACATTGGAATAAGACATAGCTATGTAAAATATTTAATTGTGAATGGGGTAATCTCTATTAGTTATATAAGGTCTGAGTTAAATCTTACAGATCCTTTGGCGAAAGGGCTGACAAAGCATATGGTGTTGAAAACATCAATGGGGATGGGATTGAAGCCCATTAAATCATAATAACCAATGGTGGAAACCCTACTCACACTTGATTAATGTCAAGTATTGAGTTCAAAGGTGAGAGTACACTATTAGAGTGATTGCAAGTACGTGAAATATTATCTATTTATCCCAAGGTTGAAAAGTACTTGGTTACCATGAATTTAAAGAAAGGCTGAGTTTTAGCTCTTAATAGATCTGTAAGCATATATTTACTGGAGTACTTGTCATGGTGATACTCTTGACAGAGTCTACATATATCTGAGTTAAGTGGAGCCGCTTCAGGGAGTCCAATGGCTTGACTCTTAAACTCTCATGAAAAAGATATAAGGCACAAGGCCATATTAAAAAGTGTCTACTAAAAATGGCATACAATGGTCCGAGATCTTATGTGTAAGTCATACGCGCCTGTTCAAATGGATTAATTGGTTCAAAGCTTGTCTATCATATTAATTCGAATGGGTGAAACCATGTCTTACTAAGTAAAGGTTCAAGTCTTTAAGACACCTTTACCGAAAATATGAGATTTTCAAAGTGATAAGAGTCTATTATTTAAAAAAAAATTATTATTCATTTTGAAAATGGTGGGGGATTGTGAGAACATTTTCATAATAAAAATGTGTCTCTTAAAGTATTCATGAATTAATGATGACTCTTGAGATGATTCATAGAAAATCACAAGATTAATAAAATATGAAAAGAATTGATTTTTACCTAAATTCATGAATCATTACAATGTATATACATTAATTATATGAAAGAAAATAACTTTTTGTCTAGATTCATAAATCATTACAATGTGTATACATTGGTTAATATATGTGTCCTTTTATTGAAAGAGTTATGTTGCTTCAAGAGGTGCCTTGTTATTTTCTATAAATAGTCCACAATCTTCCATCATTCGATAATTCCAATTTTATTCATCCACACATGTTTCAACATATACAAACTCACTTGCCTTTATTTTGAGTGCACAAAGAATAAAAAGTAAATTACCACTTTGTAAAAGTCATTGTTGTCTAGGCTTGAATTTTGGAAGTATACCACCTACTCAAGAATCTTCATTTTATCCTGCAGGAAATTCGTCACTAACCCAAGTTATACCCAAAATTTGGAAATTGGTGAGAGCGAATTAAGCCTAAAGGAAAGTGTTGCCCGAAGACTTGTGCATAATCTTTTCTTCAATCTCATTTTCTTCTACACTTCAAAGTTTCATTCCTTCTAACAAAAAAGAAGTGGGGTTTCGATCAAAAGGAAAGAAGACAACAAAATTCAGGTACACTGGAAAGGAGCAGCTGAGATGTTACTAAGAATATGTTCAAAGTACTATGATGCTTCCGGCAATATAAAAGATCTTGACGACAGCAGTAAGTTGTTGTTTGAGCAAATCATTCAAGGAATGGCAGTCAGCAGCCTTAGGTGTATTGCTTTTGCGCAGACAGAAGTGCCAGAAGAAGATGAAGAAGGAACCAAAACTGTAAAAGAAGAGGTCTCGTCCTCTTAGGACCTGTCGGTATTAAGGATCCATGTCGTCCTGGTGTCAAGAAAGCTGTACAAGATTGCCAACATGCAGGAGTAAATGTCAAAATGATCACAGGAGACACTGTTTTCACAGCCAAAGCCATAGCTACAGAGTGCGGCATCCTCCGACCTTATGAGTATATTGTAGAATCAGTCATTGAAGGAGAGGTATTTCACAACTTGTCTCAAGAAGAAAGACTTGAGAGAGTGGAGAAAATTTGTGTGATGGCGCGATCCTCTCCCTTTGACAAGCTCCTTATGGTTCAATGCTTGAAACAGAAAGGTCATGTAGTTGCAATCACAGGAAATGACACAAATGATGCACCAGCATTGAAGGAAGCTGATATAGGACTTTCCATGGGGATCCAAGGCACTAAAATTGCGAAAGAAAGCTCAGATGTAGTTATCCTGGATGATAATTTCACCTCAGTGCCCACGGTTCTAAAGTGGGGAAGATGTGTCTATGACAACATCCAGAAGTTCATTCAATTTCAACTTACAGTAAATGTTGTTGCACTTGCAATTAACTTTTTGGCTACTTTATCAGTAGGAGAAGTGCCATTAACAGCGGTTCAACTGTTGTGGGTGAACTTGATAACGAACACTTTGGGTGCTCTAGCTCTAACAATAGAGGAGCCTACAATGGAGATAATGGATAAACCCCCAGTAGATAAAACAGAGCCTCTCATTACTAACATAATGTGGAGAAATCTATTAGCCCAAGCTTTATACCAAATTACAATTCTTATGGCATTGCAGTTCAAGGGTGAGGATATATTTCGGGTGAGTCCAAAGGTAAACAACACTTTGATTTTCAACTCATTTGTGCTTTGTCAAGTGTTTAAGGAGTTTAATGCAAGGAAGCTGGAGAAGAAGAATGTGTTCAAGGGAATTCACAAGAAACAAGTTGTTTCTTGGGATCATAGGGATAACCATTGTGCTTCAAGTAGCCATGGTGGAGTTTCAGAAGAAATTTGCAGATACTGAGAGGTTGAATTGGAGGCAGTGGGGTATTTGCGTTATAATTGCAGCTATTTCTTGGCCTATTGGTTGGGTTGTGAAGTTGATTCCTGTCCCAAAAAAACCGTTGCTCAGATATGAAGAAGCAATGAGCACTCCTTGCAGATAGTACATTGATGGGGGTCTGATCTTCTTTGTTTCACCTTTTGTGTATTTGAATTTTTTTTTTCATAGATGCCTTCTTGTTAAAATATCTAATTTATTTGTTAGTTACTATTCGGTCTTGTAATTTAATCAGCACTTGAAGCCAAGAAGCAGATTCATGGTGTCTAATATTGTTCCTTTTGTTGTGAAATTTTTATTTATTTTGTTCATTTATACTGTAGATATGACATTTTCTATAATGTATTTTGAATACAATGCAATTGAGGGTACTCTCAAAGTCTAGTGCTTCTTTGTAAAGCTATTATTAGTTATTATTGCTGGGCGGCTCACACTATTCCTTTGGTGCTACCAGCTATGGCAAATAATATTATAACAAATCAATGCTTTATAAAATAGCACTTGCAATTTTATATGAAATTTTATGATCACAAAGTTAAATCCTTACTTCTTACTATTTTCACTGCCTTAATTATAATTAATTTTAAGCGGAAACTATAACAAATCAATGCCTCATCCATATTTCAAGTACAGAAGATATTGAATTTCTGAATTAAATTTGTGTATCACACCAAAGTAATGTAACATGCAGATAGCAAGGAAGAATGGTCTTGCCTCCCTCACTTCAGTGATTTTTCTTTTTTGGCCTCCCTCACATCAGTGATTTGTTTTTTTTTTTTTTGGCTTCCCTCACATCAGTGATTTTTTTTTTTTGCCTCCCTCACATCAGTGAATTTAATAATTGAACTGACAAATACATTTTGGTCAGACCTAAACATGCATTTAAAGTAAAAAATGACACAATCAAATGGGTTCTGACAATTGTAAGACATCATCGGAAAAGATCTATCCATTTCTCAATAACTCGTGCACTTGTACAAAAATGTAAGATCAATGCAGAAAACATCCTTCAAAATACAAACTCCCCAATCCAAACAAACCTTAAGAAAGACACAATATGATACATAGGGAAATATCTGACAATGCAAGAGGCATAGTTATCAGCACATAGCAGCACCCCACTTCTTACAGATGGAGGCATATTATGAGTCTCTCTGAGCCAATGCCTCTGTACATTTCAACTTTTATTAAGTGGTAGGGCCAGAGAGTGTTCAGAAATTTGGACATTAAAAGGAGAAATCAAGATGGTTTTTAGGTTTCTCCCAATCAGGCTTGCAAATGTTGTACAACAGTGCCTACTAAACTAAGCAGGAGCAGCCTCATGGACTCTGCCACTGCTTGAGGGAACCAAACTATCATAGTACTCAACCAGAACCTTCCACCCACCAGGGCACATGAATCCATCAGGAGGACTTTCTTTGTTCCTTGCAAGCGTCCGCATCTGTAAAACCAGGTGGCCTTAATATAGTATTAACATACCAGAGTTATTTAAAGAAACAAAAGAGAAAGTAAAAGAAAGACATTATCACAATAACATCATTCATGCTAGTGTAGCATTGTTTACAATTTCTGCTTATTTTTAAACAGCTCTTTTTTCCTTTTTCTTTTTTCCTTTTCTAAAACTGTTTTCCCCAAAGCACTTAAATAAGTAATTTAATGTTTGCCAAAACATCTAATAAGTGTTTTTACTAATGTCATAAGTGTATGTCCACTGGTCCGAAAAACACAGCACTCTTTACTATCAGATTACTAAAAACGTATACCTTTAGAAGAGGGATAAAGTTGGATTGCATATCTTCCATAGCGAAGTCTTAGTCAGAACTTTTGAGATACCAGACAATTGTTGAGTAACAAAAGGGGGGAAAATGACAGATGGGTATTATCATTAATTTTGACCTCGCTCAGCCACTGAGCAAACACTCTGCACATACCTTGGTGCCTGATATGAAGAGGAAATCTTGAGGTCTTGAGGGGTCAAAGAATGCCATTTTACCCTGAGACTTGTCATAAGCAGCAACCTGCATAGGAATTCATCAGCATATGATGTCAAAACACCACCAAACCTTATTCCATAATTTAGAACACAAATTCCTTAATACCTTAAAAGGAAGAATGTTTAAACGCTCCAATCCAGGTGCCATGCTCAGCACTTTCTTTCCATGGTCAGCATCATATAAATCTCTTTTCTCAACTGGGTGGCTCATGCCTGCTGGGTCCCGACCAACAATATAGAAGTTAGCCCCTGCATTAATCCTAGCCTTTGCATGCCACTGTACCTCAGTTGGTCCGGCATAGTGCATGGGAGAAGGGAATATAGATACCACAGTTGTCTCAGGATCAAGAACACCATCCTCAAGCACCTATAGAAAGATCATGGCAAGGTCAGTTAGATCTTTGCCTCCAAAAACCTTAACTGAACAATTTGGTGGAGGTCAAATTAATTTTGCAGCAAGCAGATAAGCTATACTCCTTAGAAAACCACAGTTCGAAGGAAATATAAGTTATGGGTTTTTAGGTATCTTTCAAAACAAACAAACGAGATGTGTCGCTGAATTAAAATTGAAAAGGAAGAGAAAAGAATCAACATATCCCAACTACAAGAGCCTCACTGTTCACATCTACCATAAAAATTTAAGCTAACTAATAATTGGCCCGGAATTGTTATGTTGGTGTGCCAATATAGAATAAATTCTAGAAAATTAGTGGGTGCACAGTTTGTTATTTCTACAAACTAATTCATGGACTCACTAATTTTCAAAAGCTAGCGTTAGATAGACTAAACAATTCAATGACCAATTGTCTTATTTTCTTTAAGAATAAATTCGACAGTTTACTCAAAGAAGATTTTAGTACGCAAACCTTTTCATGTTGTTTCATCCGCCATATAAGTGGGACGTCATCTGCCTTGGTATAGCCTCCCAAAGGATGAAGCAGCAGGACAGGGTTCTTGTAACCCATATCAAGAAGCCGCCTACGAGTATCAGTCATCAGCAAAGCATGACCATTGTGCACAGGATTTCGGAGCTGGAAAGCAAACACAGCATCAGCATTGCGCCTAGTGAACTCTTCACGGAGTTCTGCTGGAGACAGCCGAAAGTGATCAAGACCATCATGGTACTTGATAGGTTCAATAACCTCAAGGTCTCCCCCAATCAGCCAATTTCCAGCATGTGTTATAGCTTCTTCAACATAAGGCAGGCCAGGGGCAGTTGTTCCCCAAGTTCGGGCAATTCTTTCTTCTTTCGGGTGCTTATAAATTTCAATACTAAAATAAACAAAACAACAACCGTATAAGCCATAGAAAACAAAGGCAAATATAAACAACCAAAACGAATGATTACAATATGGTTCAGGAAAGCAAGGTATATCTGAATGAATGATTGACATATATTCCTTTAGAACAAGCAGTGTTCAACATAGACGAAAACACCTCATAATTATAAGTTTATCACACAGCACATATATAAATTTAGAGAGAAAAAAAGTCAAACCCTATGCTCGAAATAGAATTGACTTTTTAATTAAAAAAAATATGCATCACACCCTCACAGGCGTGGGTGCACACATTGGAACACAATTGACACAACATTCGCCTAAACCGCATGCTGTAACAGCAACTAAATAGAGCAGAATAATTCACCAACTTATTCTAATGCTTACAAGATTCCCATCAAACTTGAAAATAGTGTTCTATTATGCATTGGTCAAAATATATTATCCAAAGTCATCATCAATCTGCATCGTCAACTCCTATCTGAGTTATTGTCACGTTTGTCAAGAGTGTATTCATACAGGTCAATGTAAATATGAAAAACTTCATTCGTCAGGTTTATGTTTTCCGTACCAATATGCCTATTTTTGCCTACGAAACATGGTCAAACCTATTAAATTGGTGATACACCTAGAGTAGGAATGTCAAAGACAATCTAATTTTCCTGTGGGACCATTTGGAGGAAATAAATTACATATGTACATAATTACATAAAAACAAACTACAAACAAATCAAATATACATCTGACGATGGTTTTTGACAAACTACATTACTATTAGTATTTTCTTCCACTTTATCTTACTTTCCCTTTTTGTTTTTTACATGATGGAAAATACTAACTAGAACTTGATATGTGTTAATAGAACGAGGACAACAAATACGATGATTTAGAGAATCGTTAAGCTAAAGGAAAAGCAAGCAGAAGCGTGTTGAGTTCAAAAGCAAACATCAGGTATATTAATCTAGTAGCAGCCATATTATGGTGAGCTTTCGTTCAATCATAGAATCGTTCCTACGGCTCCGAGTGGGAAGGTAGTTGCCCTAGTTCACGCCCTTTAGAGGATAATATGCCACTATGATATTGTATTGACCGAGTGAATGTCAAACAAATATCATTAAAAGGCACAAAGGAAAAGAATTCAGGAAAGAATCCAAAAAATACATACTCCCTCCTGTACTTAAGTAGTTTATTTTTGCTGAATTTCTCCGAAAATTATATTTTTTCAAGATTATTCTTATTTAATTTTAGATATATTAAATAGTATATATATTTTTTAAAATATATAATAAATAATAATCCTATATTATAAAGGTGTTATATTTAGGGTCACAAGCCCTATATTTGGGACAGAAGGGAAGGGAGTATATTCGATAAAAGTTCCCTAATCTCTGCCTTCTCCCTCACCTTTCCCATTTCTTCTCGTTCCCCATCAAAGTTCTTACAGACGCTTTTAAGAAAACTAGACATAAAAAGCTTTAGCTTCAATTGATGACTTTTAAAACTTCAAAAATTATCGTCACGGCAAACAAGTCAACAAGATAAGACATGTACATGTGAAAATACCATCATACAGTCATGTCGCACGAATCCTAGCACTTACTTACGAAGGGAAAAGAAAAGAGGACTCAGAAATAAGAACAAAATCCCGATTGAAAAATAAAATCGAAACATGATCTGAAGCGCATAAATTATGCTAATTAAGATAGAATTCAATTCATATGTCGAGAGACAAAAGAAGAGGGGGAGCCTTACTCATTCAAAATGGCGACCGGGTTGCCCTGCTGATCAAAAAGAGCAACCTTCTTCGACTCGCCGATCCGCAGCTTCTCCGCATCGTCAATGGCAAGCACGATCGGGAGAGACATATTCACGACCGACCCATCATCGAGTCGGAGCGAATTGAAATGAAGCGTTTGGAGGAACTCAGATTCTCTCATGAACCCACGAAGCGGGGAAGCCCAGCCTTCGCTGAGCACATGAACCCACGCAACATCAATCCGGGAGAGCTTAATCTGTGGCAAAGACAAAGCCTCCCTCTTCTTCAAATCTCTCTGGGACTCCTCCACGAGGAGCTCCACCAGCTTCCCTCCATCGGGTTCGATCAACCCACCAGAAACTCTGAGCCTCCGGTGGACCTTGGGCTTGGGGCTAAGCGCAAGCTTGACTTTGAAGGTGGGAACGAAATGGGAATCGAAGCACTTGAAGACGGGATGAGAAGGAAACGAGGGTTTAGTAAATAGAGACGACATGGACGCCATTGCAGGTGGAGACGAAGGCGTCGCCTAAGCATTAGGGTCGCTTCATGTCGTGATATATAAACAAATGGAAGAAAAGTTGCAGTGGAGAAGGGTAAAAGCGTAAATGCAAAAAAAGAATTTTGAAACTTACGATAATCAAAATAGAGTACTGAATTTAAATGCAGAAATGTGGTCAGAGAGAGGGGCGAGGAATCCAGGTCATTTAAGGGACGGAAAGAAAGAAAGCAATAACAGAGATGGGGAGATAGCGACCCATTGAGGAGGATGAACCTGGACACTTATTCTTCTTCTTCTTTTTTTGGTGTAGTACTTTTTTGTTTGGAACAAGAAAATTCCAAATCTTTTATACTAAAATTTGATTCGCATCTTGTCAATTCAATCGGTATAAAATCTACTAAAATTTACAATAAATATTTTTGAAATAAATACTCCCTCCAATCTTATATATAGGACATTTTACCCTGATCTTAAATATAAGATCATTTATAATATATAAAGTAATATTTATTATATATTTTCAAAAAATATCCCTATTTAATGTATCCAAAGAGAAAGAGAAAGAGATTAAATAAGGGTAGTTTTGAAAAAATATTAAAATTTTCGGAGAAATCGAGATAATTAATTATTTTTAATTATAATTCTTAATTCGCGTAATTCAATTAAAAGAGTCTTATATTAAGGATCGGAGGGAGTATATTATAATGATATGCTTTTTTTAAGGGGCTAATTAGTATATTTTCTGGAAAGTAACCAAGTTACTTTTCTGGAAATTCATAGATGACATGTTTGGTTGACTTTTACTTTTTTGAAAAATTAAATTATTTTTAAATAAATATATTATATTTTAATGTTAATGATGTCTTTTTTATTTCATAAATTTTTTAAAGAAAATAAATTTTTAAGAAATTATTACAAAATATTTGGCAAGTAGAATTTCTCAAAATTTAACCCGGCAACTTCTTGAATTAAGTCCAATTTCCAAATAAATTTTATATAATTTTTGTTAGTTAAGTAAGATCATTTATATGCTTCCTAAGAAATTTAGCTTCTCACCCTCACTTACCATATACCTAGTGAGTCCTAAAATTAAAAACATAAATATCTTTTTTATTTCAAAATTTTTAAAGAAATATAGGTTTCTTAAAATATTATAGATAACAGGGAAATAGAACTTCCCTAAATAATGCTCCGAAAAATCTATTTCCTGAGTTAAATCTAACTTTATAAAAACTTCATGTTTTTTTAACTAGGTAAGAACACTTATTTACTTTCCAATAAATTTAACTTTCTCATTACTTATCATATTCTAAGTCACTGCTTAGATTTAAAAGTACAAAAAAGATAAATATAAAAATAAAATTAAAATAAAAGAAGCTTCTATCAACTAGTATGTAACTTAGTAAGCAAAGAATTATACCAGTTTAACCAATGTTAGGAGAGCTAATTGATCCACATTAGTTTGAGTTCAATGTAGCTAGCAGATTTTTGGTATTGTGATATTAAAAAAAATGCTCTGCTATATAATAATATAAGAAAAATTATGATAGCTTATGATATTCTATATTTGATTTGGATGATTAATTGTTATTGCATATGACCTTTTTTTAATACTCATGCGCATGAATTTCATTGAAATCAAGGAAATTAATTTAAGTATAGCATAACACAGGAGCTATGGAATACATCATTCAATTCTTTTTATTAGTCACATTTTGAAAATTTTGTGTGATAATTAATACAAGTCACATCTCATAAGTTTGTAAGGCATTAATTGTTTTATTAAAAAATATTCTTATTTAATTATGAGAGAGAAAATAGATTATTTGAATTTGTGATATTTATTAAAAAATAAAGATATAAAACACATTAATTTTAAAATAATTTTAATTATGTAACAAATTTTTCTTAGTTCAAATAAAATAATTAAAAGTTACTTATATATTAGAGATGAGAGGGAATACTTTTTAGTTCATAACCAAAAAATAAAGAATGTAAAAGTATATAGTAGCTAATAAAGTTTAATCTAGTTAAAAGGCACATTTCATTTGGACATGAGTTCAAATCTTACTTTTAACATGAGAATCTTTTTTTGATAAAAAAAAAATGAGAATCTCATTAGTTGATCATCTTCATCATGCAAAATCAAAAAAAAATTGTATTTTTACAATAATTCATAATTACTTTTTACCTTTTGTTTAAAGATGCAAAAGACAAGTCTACAAAACTATTTTTATTTATTTTTCATAGTCTATTTTATTTTATTTTGTTTCCTATAGTAAACATACTTTGAGAGATAATGTATTTATTATTTTCTATTTTTTGTTTTAATCTTATTGGATTTTTTTTTGGCACTTTAACATCTATGATGTCAAACCAAGCAAAGTAGTTATTGTTGACTTTTGATTGATGGTTAACTCCACTAACTTAGTTATCCTGCAATAAAGGGTTAACAAACGTAGGATCCAGGTAAAGATTCGACGAATGAATCTGCTAGTTGCTATCCCATAGGATCACTGCACGCTTCATTCACTTTTTTTCCTTTTTTTTTTTCCCTGTGTTTTGTGGCCCACCACGCCTTAATCACTTTTAGTTAATGGGCACCGGATCCCGTGTACTCCCTCGAGGAAGTACATGCCGTGCACTTCTTTTTTTATTTTTTATTTTTTTGGAAACTATAACCAACTGAAACACAAACCACGTCTTAAAATGACTCATCAACCTTTGTTTGCTAGAAAATATAAGTAGCATTTTTTACCTAAAAATATAATTAGTACTTTAAATAATCACTAATTATAAAATAAAAAAATTTGGTACAGTAACCAGATCAAATAGAACATTTTTCTACCTTTTTAACTTGTTTATCTCACCGATGATTGTTAATTATTACCTACTCCATTTAAAAATATAATAAATAAATAACTAAAAAATAAGAATCAAGAAAACAGTCATATATCTTAAATATGACATAAAAAAAAATTTTAATAAATACTCTCACTTAATATTCTTACTTAACTCTTTTTTAATTAAGAGTGTGTTGTAATAATAAATTTATTTTAATTAAGGGTGAAATTGGAAAAAATGTATTCATTAACCAGACCAAAAAATTATTTATCTTTACATTTTAAAACAAAACATATTTAAAAATATCTTATATATTTTGCAATGGAGGGATTATCACTTTTAGCAATTATCAAAGTTTAAATTAATCTGGTTCGAGTCGCATTAACTACATAGGATAACAAGTTTTACTACTAAGTATTTAATATGGTTGTATTTCTAAAATTTGAATTTAAAAAAACATATTTTAGAATCTTAAATGAAATATTATTAAGAAAATTAAAAATTAGACTAAAGTATATGTTTTAAAAATAAAAAGCGAGGTATCTATGATTTCAACAATATTAAAGGGAGATCAATGCATTTTATTCTATATTTTTATTTTTGTAATAAAGAAAAACTTATTTTTTCTATAACAAACTTTGAGGTATCAATTAAAAAATAAATTTTATCACTAAACACTTAATTCAATTGATAATAAATTGTACTAATTTAAGCAAATGTCTTAAATTCTAACTCTGAAAATATAACTTATTATCTTATGTGGTTATATTCAACTCAAACCATATTAATTTGAACCTTGATAATTATTAAAAGTGAAAATAATAATAAATGATAAGATAAAAAAAGATAAAAAAAAAATGTTGTGCTTGATTTAGTTACTGTATTAAAAGAAAATAATATTTATTATTTTATAATTAATTATTATTTAAAATAATAATTATTTTTTAGCCAAAAATACTAATTATATTTACTAAAAAATACCAATAAGTGACATTAATTTTGTGTTTCATTTGAGTATAATTTCAAAAATAATGATAATAATACTCCCTCTGGTTCTATATATAGGACCTTTTGTCCTAATCCTAAATACAAGATCCTTTACAATATACGAGATAGTATTTATTATATATTTCTAAAAAAATACTCCTATTTAATGTATCTAAAGAGAAAAAGATAGGATAATTTTGAAAAAATATTAGAATTTTTGGAGAAATCGATATAATTAATTAGTTTTAATTCTAATTTTTAATCTGTGTAATTTAATTAAAAGAGTCTTATATTAAAGATCAGAATAAATAATAATAATAATAATAATAATAATAATAATAATAATAATAATAATAATAAAAGTGCATCCCGTGCACTTCCTTGAATAATAAAAAAAAGAAGTGCATCCCATGCACTTCGTTGAGGAATACTTTAATGAGGCCCCGATTCCATGCGTGGAGCCTCTCCGTGCGTGGCTTCCAAAACGCACAGCCAAGCGTTAATACGCGCCATATGTCGTCAGAGCCTCTAGAATTGCAACCTATAGACATCGTTATCCTGACATGAATGAAGCGGCAATTTCACTCGCATAACTGTTCATGTCTATTTAATTTTCCTTCCTCCTTTTAGTCTGATGCTGTTTATCAATCTCTTTTTCACATTCCAATCTATTCCATTGAAGAGCCATGTATACAGCCACAGCATCACATAAAACAAATACTAGCATATAAAATATGAGATTGTTCAGTTTATGAAATATTTATTATACTATTTTTCCATTATTTAAAAATTACCACTTAAAATTATGTCATTATAATATTGAGAGTTGAATAATTAAAAAGTGATGATATGCTTTTTTTTTTATCGAAGATAGAAATAAGTATATCAGTAACTTTCTCTAAATTTGTTATTGGATCTAGAAAAAAAAATCTTATAACATTAGAAATACCAAATTACAACTTTATAGGACGGATATTATAATTTTATGAAATATTAGTGATAAATTATTCTTTTTTAAGAGAAATTTCAATTTTTAAACTATTTATTGTCAATATTAAAAAATGGATTTTTTATTTTTTTAATCAATCAATGAAATATATTATTTTTTATTTACTTAAGTTATATTTATATTTCAATTTAATTTTTATATATTTAGTGATTTGACAATCAATAATTGCCTTAAAAGTTGTAATTACTGCTCCAGAGAAATCGTTTAGCGTGCAGGGTTTCATTTCTCTTTTACCAACGCCCAGAGTTTCATTAGAGCCAAACGATTACGTGTCAAGATCTTAACAATTTTCAGAACCGACAGTATAAATTAATGGATGGCACTCAAAACGCCTGTGTTTTGGTAGCCACGCTCTCAGTGCGTGGCGCCTCTCCACGCAAGGAAACAATTACCACTTTTATGTGAAATGTTTCCACTATTTTTTTATAAATTTTTTTAATTATTTTATATATATCAAGAAAGTAATTAAATTTTTTTAATTTTATAAAATTTATCATAACTTTTCACTCCTACTCTTATTAAATTACCCATTTTTATTGTCTCTATTTTTTTCCATCATCTTTATTATCTCTTTATTAATCTCTCTCTACCATAATTATTTAATGAGAGAAAAATATGAAAATAAATGTTTAATACTTATAAAGTGACTTCTATTTTATATACTTAAATTCTTCTAAAATATGACTTATAATAGGAAATAGGGGGAATATGATTTTCTTTGGGACACCCTTTCAACTTATTTAATAATAGTCAAACATTTCAAAAATTAAATGTCATTTTAAAGATTATAAAATTAATTTAACATTTTAGTAGTATTTATACAATCAATATCAGAATATCAATATTTATAAAACATGAGAGTTTCGACCTGTAATGTCATTTATAAAATTGTTACTAAGATAATAGCAAATAAGATTAAGCCTATTCTACCTAATGTCATATCTCCTAATCAGTGTAGCTTCATCCTTAGAAGAGTTAGTTCAGAAAATATCATTATTGCCCAAGAAGTTATTCACAGCATGAGAACTATGAAGGGCAAAAAAGATTTTATGACTATCAAGATTGATTTAGAAAAGGCTTATGACCACCTAAAACGGGACTTTATTATCACTTGTTTACAAGAACTGAAGATCTCAAAAACTTTGATTAATGTGGTAGAGGCTTGTATCTCTACTCTTCAAATGCAAATTTTATGGAATGACAGTCCGTCAAATGAATTTACTCCTACTAGAAGTATTAGATAAGGAGATCTGTTGTCTCTTTATCTTTTTGTTATTTGTATAAAGAAGCTAGCTCATCTTATACAGCATGAGTTGATTAATAATTCTTGGAAACCGATAAGGTTGTGGAAAAATTGGTATTCCTATTTCTCACCTCTTTTTTGCAGATGATGTTGTTCTTTTTGCTGGAGCAAATCTATCTGTCCCAGGCTATTATTATCAAAATATGCAAATCAGGCAACTTTATAGGATGGAGATCTTGATATACATGTACATGGGTCACTAATACGAGAAACCTAAGGATTATTCAACAGAGACTGGTCTGTTCATTTGAGCCTTATTCATCGTGATTTCAATTGCCAAGCTGATTCTTTGGCCAAAACTACTCTTTTCTGCTTTACCTGGATTGCATCTGCTGGTTCCTTTAGATTTAGAACTTTTTAATTATAGAGATAGTACTTCTTAGTTTCCACTATGTTTTATTCCCAGTTGATAATATTTTTTAACACCAAATATATTTTTAAACTAATAATTGAAAACTAATTTCTTTAAGACATAGATATTATTAAAATGGATATTATTTCTCATAATAAGACCTTTTCTAAAATATATCTATACATGTGTATGTATATATTTAAAAGTTTATGGGTTACAACAAGCTATACTCTTCACATGTAATGAGTAATACCACTCATTTTTTTGAAATCCATGTAATAAATGAGAGACCCATCTAATTATCATTTATATTTTTTAAAATTTATAAAATCTTTTTATATCCTTACAACTTACATCAATTTTTAAATAGGTTCCTTTAAATTATTATATAGATAATTTTAAGTTAATTAAGTATTCATTTATTTTCAAACTACAATCGTGTATAACGGTGTTTTAAAAGTTTTTAAAATACAGAAACCTAGTTAAAAGTTTGTGTAAAGTATAGGGAAGACTTGAAACATCATATGGTAATTTTAAGAAATATGAGTGATAATTTTTAAAATTGTTAACTATAATTTATTTTTGTGAATCTTGAAAATAATAAAATAATGTAGAAAATTTTAATTATTATGTCTCATACATGGGAAAGATATCTAGTTTTATAAAATAATTTTAATTATAATTTTTAAAAATATAAGTTCAGAATTTTAAAATTTTATTATGTATAGCCTAATTAGAATCATGATTTTTTTAACATTTCAAGAGCGTTTTTATTTAACAATAGTAATATATTTTTTCTTTGACCATGAATAATAATAATAATAATAATAATATATTTAATTGAAATCAAAGACTTTTTTTTTTTTGGCCAGTGATTTGAAATCAAAGATTCAGAAAACAAGAAATGACTTGCTTTGTTGGAAACACAATGACACAGGTGACAAAGCCAGCACCTCGCGGCTTTTCCTATTGGCTCTTATAAAGAAACTGAATCTACCTTGCTTTCCGTCCCCTTTCATTTTCCACGGTTTTGAATGTCTGTTCTATTTCTGTAGGACAAAACCAGCCACTTTGTTTTCATTTTCCAATGAACATGGATTGTCTGTAATCAAAAGTACTCCCTCCGCTACGCAGAAGACAAAATCACAAAGATAAATAAATAATAATAATAAATTTTACCGGAATATAAAATAATTTTTAAAATTATCTTTATATTTAATGATAATAACTTATACATTATACAATTAATATAAATAAATTGTGTTATTAGTTTTTATTGAAAAATTATTTTAATTAGAAGTATTTTTTAAAAAAATTATTAAATATATCACACTAACTCTCTATATTTTTTATATTTTAAAATATAAAAATTTTCTCAATTATTTCTTATACTTCCTCTTATTCTTAATATAAGATCATTTTAACAGAATCGCACAAATTAAGAAGGGGAGTTAAAATTAATTAACTACCTCGATTTCTCCGAAAATCTCAATATTTTTCTAAAACTACCCTTATTTATTCTCTCTCTTTTTCTCCTTAGATACATTAAATAGGAACATTTTTTAAAAATATATAATAAATACCATCTTATATATTGTAAAGGGTTTTATATTCAATATTAAGATAAAAGGTCCTATATATAGGACCGGAGATAGTATTAAGAAATAGAGAGAGAAAGTATAATATTTGTTCGGTGGCCAATTTCCAAGGGAAGTTAGGTTAGCTAAGGAAAAAAAGTTAATTACTTTAATGTAATTTATGATTAGAAAGAGATATGGTACATTTAGAAAATAAATAAAATTTAAGATAAGTTTAATAAGTTTAATAATTTTTCTTAATATATATAAAATATTAATATATCCTTACCAAAAATAACAACTTTTAATATTTTCTCTGATTCTTAATATAAGATAATTTTAATTAAGTTACATAAATTAATAATAAAAGTTAAAATTAGTTAACTACTTTAATATTTTAAAAATCACATTATCTTTTCAAATTTACCCCTATTTTCTTTTCTCTTTCTCTATCTCGTGAGTTAAATAGGGGTATTTTTTAATAATACATAATAAATATTGTATTCGATATTTAAACTAAAAAAAAGTATATTAATATATTATTTTTTGTTTCAAATGTACTTAATTATTAAGCTTCGCACCACATAAATCATTGGAAAGGATTAATGTAATTATTTTTACTATTAATTAAATTATTATTTAACACCCTCCATCCTATTTTATTTATCGTCTTAAAATTTTTTACACAAACTAATAAAATAAATAAATAACTTAGATTATAGTTAGATTTAATTATTTTTTACCAAAATATCCCTAATTAACTTGTACTTTTCCTACCATTATTTTTAATTAAAGGTAAAATAGTAGAAAAGATAATTAATATTTTATTGGTAATATAGAAAGATAGACAAATTAATGATATTTAGAATTCTCTAAAATAACATATAAAATAAGATGAAATGAGTAAATATTTAGGGATGTCCAAATCCTCTCATAATTGCCTCTTAGAATTCAATTACTTACGTAATGGCATAAACTCTCAATTAAATTATTTTCCCGGAGTTTTTTATGTTAATGTCCATAATCTCCTAATGTTACCTATGTAAATTAAAATTATTTATACAATTTTAACAACTAAATTAATGCTTAACTGTTAGAGACTTATAAATATAAAACCATGCACCAAATGTTTATAACTTTGAAGTGAATAAGAAGTTATTTTATTTTTCTCCTCAAATTCTCATCGTTTTCAACTTTCTTGTATTTTTATACTTCTTAATTTCATGACAAATATAATAATGTATACTCCATGTATTCTGTAACTTTTGTTGTTTTAGAATTTGAATACTTGGTCAATTTTTCTTTTTTAACTATACCCTCACTTAATATTATTAATCTTTTTTTCCTTATTTCTCTTAATTACAACATAAATTAATTAAATGAGGTTATTTTCATTAATGTATAATAAAATTTTACTTTAATTAATTATTTCTACATCTATATATGTACCATAATTTTAAACAACAAAAGTTATGAATTAAAGTGAGTATTAAAAACTTTAAAAAGTGTTTATCAAAAAAAAAAACTTTAAAAAGTGACATAATTCACAAACTATAAAGAGTGCAGTTGTGTCCTGCCTAAATTTAACAATAGTACCCAGTATTTTGGAAGATCTTTTAAATGAAAAGTTATGTATTTTTGTAGGTCTTATTCAAACCAATTTATTTGGAAAAATGCAAACCCATATTTTTCCATTACCGTGGGCATTACATGACATTGCTCGCCTCCGTACTTTTATTTGTCTCAAGTTCCGTTTAGTTTATTATTTTATAAATTAAATTATGGTTTGTAAACATAATTTTTTTCTTTTTAACTCAAATATGCTTGTGATAAATTTTATTACTTTTACTCAAACTTCATTTTTGTAATCTATAATTATTTTAACTTATTTTCTCCAAAACTGAAAATCAAATGGGTACTAAATATGATCAGGGGGGAAAATAAACAATCGGCGCAGTGCGATCATATGGACTATCGTATTGTGGGATGTTGGGATTCACCTGCTCTTGAGGAAGGTGCAGCATTATTGATACTTTTACCACTAACCCTTATTTTAATTCCCAATCACACTCCATTACCTTTCTTAATTCCCAATTAATCCCAATAACAACAAACGCTACTTGCAGTGGCGAATCTTTTCCCCAACTAATCCATCCTTTTCCTTTTATTTTTTTCCCACCATTATCTATATTACATTTCTTTAGACTAAATAAATTTTTTTATATTTTTATTAAATTAAAGTTACATAATTCCTTTTATACATTTTTATGAGAGACAACTTTATTTAATAAAAAATTACTCTCTCCATTCTTAAATGCAGGTCATCTTTCAGAAATAATATTTAATTCAAAATATAAAATATTTTACAAAGTATTTTGGTGGGTCTTGAGAAATAAATGTTATAAGAAGTATAAGAGATAATATAATTAATAAGAACAAAAGGTGAAAAATATTATAATTTTTTGACAAATTTAGTGATCCAACTGATTTTCTTAAAATACGTGAGATAATTAAAAATGACTTATATTTAAGATTGGAGGGAATATGCACTATTGTGTTATACTTTTTAATTTAGGGATATTGTCATCAAATTTAATTTTTTTAAGTGAGCCAAACAACTTCATAACTATATATATATATATATATATAAACAAAATGTTGAATTTTTTTTTTCTGTACATACGCTTTGTTGGGGGTAAATTCTATACAGTGTTGTGAGTTATCTCAACTTGAAATTCAATGATATTGTCAACCACATTTTTCTGAAAAAAAAAAGAAAGAAAAGTTGAAATAGATGAAATGCCACATGAGAACTTGTTTGACTAATAATATGTAACAAATTATAAAAGTAAAAGATTAAATAAGCTAAAATCTGATGAGTCCTGATAGAAAAATACTATATTGTACTGTGTAAGATATGAATGTATAACTTTTTACCTGATAATATTTTTATCATTTTTTTACCAATCACAGATGAATATCAAAGACCATCACAGTTAAAAAAAATTTAAAAGTAAACTAAAAATAACAATATTTTATATATTTTGATAAAAATTAAGAAATATATGTACACTTTACTCTATTTTATTATCATTCATCAATTTTTTTTTCTTTTTAGAGCCGCTTGGATTTTAGTGGTTAGCCAGCAAGAGTAATATTAATTAATAATATAATTCAGACTGCTTCATGCCTCTATCAGAGAATCTTCCCTGGGTTAAACATTGTCCTATTGTTAGGAGTGCACAGTTATGTTTATTTAAGTATTTCAGATCCTAATAAATCAGATCCAAGTTTGAAGGCCCCAAAAAAATGCAAGTTTGTTATAATGAAGCAGGTAAAACCTATCATAACTTTTAGGATAGAAAACATCGTGATTTATATTTTTAAAATTTTAATTTGTTAACTATTATAAAATCAATACATATAACTAAAATAAAAAGTACTATATATTTATTATTTCTCTTAAATTGTATTTCTTGAAAATTTTATACAAATTTACAATACTATCATAGTGAATTTATTATTAATCCTCCTCTTCTTATATAGAAAGCAAGGGATCATTAAAACTCCCCCCTAGTTGAACAAAGAAATAAAAAAAATAGAAAAATTTTCAATATTAAGATTAAAAATTAAAAAAATTCTTATCAAACGACTAAAGATTAAATGAAACTAAATTAGATTTTTAATTGTTTGGCCAAAATTCTATGTGGACTGGGCCCATTTGATAAGACTATGAAATGGGTCATGAAGGGTCTGACAAAGAAAGATGCAAAGCTTGCAATTGTTTAAGGATCAGCAAAAGACATGAGTCAGTTATTGGGCCAAGAGTGGGGAACATTGAAGACTGATGAGCCCATTAGTGAGGCTCCAACACTAAAGGATGGTGGAACCAAGGAGCAGTCAAGGACCCATGATCTTGATATGTCCTATTTCATAGAATTGTCTCCAATATCCCAAGACCTATATAAGGAGATTTCCAGACAGATGCTAAATAGACAATCCTTATCGGACAACAAACACACATTATTGTAATTTTCAGACAGAAATAACTCCTGGTTTAGACAATCTTGTGATGCAACCTCCCAAATATTCTCGATTCAATCATTGCAATTTCGCCACATCACATTTAACCCTAACGATTTCCAATTAACTTTGAAGTGACCAACATTTAGATCATCATCCTTATCCATCAAAGCATTCTCTACATCAAAAAAAAGATTCTTGGGTTCTCCAGACTGCTGAGATCCTCTTTCAAAGTGCCACTAACGTGGTGCTCCTTTCTTCAAGAGTTATTTTGTTGTTATCTATTTGTTATTATTTTGCTTATATGTTTTAGTTCCTTGATTCTTTCATAAGTTTTATGCAATATGTAGTACTATAGGCATTTGAGGACCTACATGTAAATTAGAGGGGTCAATTGATCCTTCTCAACTTAAAAAAATTGCATGCTATAGTCTTAAATTTTAGTATTTTGATACTATTAATTTTGATATTTTGACCCTATTAAATTTAAGTTTTATTTTTTTTTTACCTCTAAACTCAAATTTTAAATACATTTTGGTTCAAATTTTGTTGGATACATATTTCAAAATTTTTGTAAGGATTTTATTAAATTTAATAAATACAATGTTGAGGTGATCTACGAAAAAAGAGACTAACTAACTTAAACTCTCAAATAATTTTTATAACAAATGTCATTTTATTTTTCTAAAACCCAAATTAGTAAGAGAGAGAGTTGAGAAACTATTAAATTAAATTTCCTTCAGACTATGTCGCCTTCCACTGACACAAAATAACTTTGAACCAACTAACTATATGTTTGCCATCTTTTCATATAATTCTTGGTTCAAAGATCTATACTTTCTTCAACTCGTTTATTGTTATATATTTTATGTTGGTTTATTGTTATATATTTTATGTTGGTTCATAATATTCTTTCCAATTTGCGTAAGATTTTGTAATTTGTGTATTTCTATCTTTTAATGTGATGTCCCTTAAGATTTTGTTCTTTTGGGTGCCTCAAGCCAATTATCATTTAGATCCCTTGAATCCTTGCATCACAAAGTTTATGGTATAATCCTTGGAGCTAATGGCCTAGTGACATTAGTACTCCCTAAATGCATAGAAGTCGTGGGATCTAGTCTCACTAATAGTAAGTTGTCATGTTGGATGTATGAGTGACCGGATGAATGTGCTTGTAATTGTCTTGATGGAAAAAAAAAAAAGAAGATCCTTCCCTTGGTAGTTGATCTAGTCCATTCTATATTCATTGTTTTCATACAGGGAAATTGTGGTAAAAGACAATAGGAATTCATATTGTTTTGATTTGGAAAGTTGTTTTATTGTATTTTCTATTGAAACACTAACCTTTGGCATGCTTGCATTACACTTTCTTCTATCTCAAATGTAAAAAAAAAAAAAAGGAGAATTGTATTACTCCAAAATATAAAAGAAAGATGTATTCCCTCCATTTCATTTTATTTGTTATTTTAAAAAATTTTAATTACCAACGAAGCATTAATTATTTTTTATCATTTTACCCTTCATTAAAAATGTACGTGAAATACAAGTTATCTTTTAACATTTAATTCAAGAACTTTTTGATAAAATATCATTAAATTTTACTATAATTCAGGTCATTTAATAGTTTTATTTGTTTGTGTAAAAAGCTTAAAATTACAAATAAAATAAGATGGAGTATATGTTTAGTGCAATAAATAAAATATTCCAATAATACTTCTCATTAATTTGGGAAAAGTTGTGTTTTTCAATAATATTTAATTGAGGGCAATTTAAAAAAATGTTTTACTATAAATTAAATAAGATTAACTAATTTTAACTAATAATATTGATATGTGTGAAATAGTTGTTTTTAGTTATATTTGAAATTAGAGAGACTATGTGTTAAGTTGAATTAACCCAACCCCCAAACATTAATATTAAACATTTAACAAAATTATATGTGAGCCCAAATGCACGGGTTTGAGGAATAATTAACATTGTAGTGTAGATTGTAGTAAATTTGATATTTTATATGAATATTGGTTTTATTTTGTATGATTAACTAAATTAATATTTTCTAATTAATAATGAAATTAATATTATATAATGGAAATATATATTTGCAATTATTAATTTCATTAGTTGATATGATTTGTTTTCTTATAGTCCAGACCCAGATCCACTCCACTCTACTCTAGTAGCCGTTGTTAAAACGCATTGATCCCTGCGTTTAATCACACCACATTCCCTCCTGTTAGCGTCTCTGTTCTTCACCCTTCTGTTCCTTACGCTCATGGCTCATACCCTCCTATATTGTGTTCTGCTTGATTTCGAGTAGCCACGCCTTCCTTTGAGTACACACATCTGCTCGATTTCGCTGCTTCTCCTCTCTTCAAGCAAACACTAAGCCTCCCTCTGATTCTTCCATTATAGCTGTATAGGTGAGCTCCTTCCTCTTCCTTTTCTTCTTCTTCTTCTTCTTCTTCAACTTCTTCTTTTTATTTCCTTGTAGCTTTCGAATGAAATGAATGCTTTTGGTGATCTCTCCTTTCTTATAGGTGTTATTATATAACGAGATAACTTAATCGCTTTTTGATTTCGGTTGCATGGATGGAGTTGATCCCGGCTGGTTCTTACATTGTTATTTTTCCGCAAAAGAAAACAATATTATGTCAAATAAAAAAAATAGATGTGTTTAAATGAATTTGTTTGTTTTATTATAATGGCATTCGGAACACTTTCGCGTTCGTAATTTATGAATTATGTTAAACTTTGGCCAAATTAACTTCCAGAATTCATAATTAGAAAATTCAATTAAATGCAGTTGAATAATGTCGTTGAAAATAAATAAATAAATATATATATATATAAGTTAACGTATACACTTCAATGTCTTTATTGGCAATGATGATAGAGGGTTCTGAGAAAGCTTTTCCTTGGATTGGGATGAGGGTTTCATCAGTATGAACCCCATAGCACTCTTTCAAATAAACTACACCATAAAGCGTTTGTGAGAGGATCCCTCCAGTCTGCCTGCACTCGATGATTTCTATCCACATGCTCAAGTGGTCGGGAGAGGGGCCTAAAAATTTCCTACTCAAGATGCACCATCTCCTCAATAGAACTTTTCATTAATTGGTATTTGAGATCACCATCTTGCTTGAGTTATGTTCTTAAATTGTCAAATTGCTTACCCTTTCTGGATGTTAGAATCAAATTCTCTCCCTACAAATGGAGACATGGGTTTTGACTTGTTTGGATTTGAATATTAAGTCACGTTTGAGCTTGTAAAAATTTATAATATTTGCTTCTTGTTATTTATTATTTGAGAATTTAATCTATATAGTTATATACATATACAAGATTACCCTCAATTCGATTATGGTCAAACCAATGAATGTTGGATCATTACCTTCACTAATTCTAGTTTAATGATAATTTGTTTTTAAAAACATTGGTTTTTGAGGCAGATTGGAGCAGCAAAGAAAGGGCTAGTTGGTGCTTCATAGAATCTATGAAGATGGGAAGAAGAAATGGAGGAAGGTCACTAAAGGAAATTCTTCGCCGTCGCCTTGAGTCTTGCAAATCCAGGTACTCAACTATTGATGAAATTGTGAACCACCTTCGCTCAAATTACCCTGATTACCAGCGAACAAAACAACAAATTTTGACTCGATTTGTTCAAGAAGCTTTGGAGTCATTTAAGCATGGGAACAAGCAGCTGAACAGAAACAGTTCTTCCATATTGAAGCAGGAAACCTCAGAAGATGATGAGGACGATGAAGAAGAGGGTCGAAGTGCATCTCGAAAGAGGTGCAAGAAAATTGATGAGAGTGAAGAGAGGTTGGAAAAAATGGAGAATTTACACCTTAGAAGGTTACAGAGGGATAAGGCTGGTACATCAACCTCTTCTGCTTCAACCTCTAGTCCATCATTGTCTTCGGAGTCTGAAGAGAGTGATGGTGAAAATGGGGCTGTGTCCACATCAGAGGATGCAATTTATGAGGAGAAAGTGGAGCCATCCTTTGACCTGATGAAGACAATGTTACGGGCTTCGTATTCAGAAATGAAGAATGTGCAATCTATAGTGGAGGAGAAGAACCTTGAATTGGAGGTGACCAATAATAGTAAGGCAACTAAGATTGATGCTATGAATGGGGTTCGAGGTGGGATGAAATTAGATTTGGAACCGAAAAGGCAATTGAAGGGTTCAGTTTCATATGGCAATGGTGATGTTGAGGTCATGGGGAAGGGTGGACCTAGATTCAAAGATTTGGGTGGGATGAAGAAGGTGCTGGAGGAATTAAAGATGGAAGTAATTGTGCCACTTTATCATCCGCAGTTGCCAAGAAGGTTAGGGGTGAGGCCAATAGCTGGGATTTTGTTGCATGGACCACCAGGATGTGGAAAAACTACACTGGCTCATGCTATAGCTAATGAGACTGGTTTTCCATTCTATCAGATATCAGCTACGGAGGTGGTTTCTGGAGTTTCAGGTATGAATGTTACTCTTGCAATCTTTTTTTTTTGTTTTTGTTCTGTGGTAATCCTGGTTCTTGCCATGCTTGACTATCTTATATCAATATCGTTACTTGTTAAGGGAAATTTAAAAACTTATATTGATTGAAATTATGTAAGTTGATATTATTGTTAATATTTGCAGTGATGTTAAAAAACTGTAGTTGCTGGTGCTTTATAATTGCTAATAATGGATAATACTGATTGTAATAAGCTGAGTCAGGTATGACATGAATTCCAAACTTTGTTTTTTTCCTGATTGGAGAATGGAAATTATGTCTTAAACTCTTTGAACTCTCATTTGCATCTTTAAGTTAATTTAACCTTTACTGTGGCATGTAAGGTTGATTTTAAGGAGTGATTAGGATCTTGGGGGTGTGATTAAAGATTGGTATTATTTCAGTAATCCTCATAGTGGTGTGTATGCTTAGAGTGAGTTGTTATTTCTTGGATGTTTGACCTCAGACAGTTAAAGTTGTGGATTTTTAAGTTTTATTTATTTTTTATTCTCAGTCCTAAAGCACATCACCTTTTATCATTGAATGGGAATTTCTAGTTAATTGGATGTGAATTGGTAAATAAATGTGCATTGTTCTGGCAAACTAGTTTCATTGCTGTTACCATTGAACCTATTTTTTAATATTTTTTTAACTAATCATTTGACATGTAAATTCTTTAGGAGCATCTGAAGAAAATATCAGAGAGCTTTTCTCCAAAGCATACAGGACTGCCCCATCAATTGTCTTTATTGATGAGATTGATGCAATTGCTTCAAAAAGAGAGAATTTACAACGTGAGATGGAGAAACGAATTGTGACCCAATTAATGACTTCGATGGATCAATCAAACAGGCTTCTTCAACCAGTTGATAGTTCAGAAAGTTCTGATGACCATCCTGGCTATATTCTTGTTATTGGAGCTACAAATAGGCCTGATGCTGTTGACCCTGCTCTTAGAAGGCCTGGGCGGTTTGATCGTGAAATTATCCTTGGTGTTCCTGATGAATGTGGTAGGGAGGAGATCTTGTCTGTGCTTACTCGCAATCTAAAACTAGAGGGCTCCTTTGATCTTAGAAAAATAGCCAGGTCTACACCAGGTTTTGTTGGAGCGGATTTGGCAGCTCTAGTTAACAAGGCAGGTAACCTAGCAATGGGAAGAATCATTGATGAAAGGAAAAGTGAGTTATCCCAAGATCTTTTAGATGAGCATAATGAAGAATGGTGGAGGGAACCTTGGCTACCTGAAGAGATGGATAAGCTTGTCATCGAAATGTCTGATTTTGAGGTGCTTTATTTGCCCCTTTCTAAATGCCCCAAAGGTTTTTTATGCCTCTAGATTTGTATCACATGTTGAATCTATTTGCTAATACCGATTCTTGTAGTCAGTATACTTGCACAGCAGCCTGTATGTTTTTGTACGTTCCCATTTATTTGTGGTTATGAACATTATTTCAGCTGTTTGATCATAATAATTTTACGTCAAGATTTTTCATAGCAATGATTTTTTTTTAATTTCAATAAATTAATGATTGATGTTTAGAAAGATTTTTCTTTTTCATTTATGATATATCCCTACAGAATATGGAAACCAATATCTTCGTCTGGGTATTTTTGCAGGAAGCAGTCAAATTGGTGCAACCTTCATCAAGAAGAGAAGGATTTTCTTCCATTCCTAATGTAAAATGGGAAGATATTGGTGGGCTTGATCTTCTAAGACAAGAGTTTGAGCGTTATATAGTTAAACGCATAAAATATCCAGAGGATTATGAGGTAGTTTTTACTGAAATTATTTTTTAAAATTGTGGAATTGATTAATTTAAAATGGATTTGTAAATTATGCAGCTCTGGATTTAATTGAGAAAAATTATTAGATCAGGTGAACTTTTTGTACCTTTTTCACCTTTAGGACAATATAGCTGTATCTGTCTGTTCCATCCTAGGATTTTGGGACACTTAGTTACTTGCTATGATATGAGCTTCCATAACCAAGTAATGGTATTTATTTAAACTGATTTTATCACTGAATGACTGCTCAATGATTCAGATCCTCTTTCTGAAGCTTTTTGTTCATGATATTTCATGAAATTCATTGTAGGCTGCATTTCACAGGATGGTTAATTTCTTGTAATTATATTTTTCAGGAATTTGGGGTGAATCTTGAGACAGGATTTTTGCTTTATGGACCACCAGGGTGTGGTAAAACACTGATAGCCAAGGCTGCTGCCAATGAGGCAGGAGCAAATTTTATTCATATCAAGGTCTGTCTAACTAGAGCACCACCATTTCTTGTTTAGTGCTTTAGTATTACAGGATTCTCATCTGTCTGAAGTGTGTCTGAATGAATTGTTTTAATCACTTGTGCCATAGGGCCCTGAACTTTTAAATAAATATGTTGGAGAAAGTGAGCTAGCAGTACGGACATTGTTTAGTCGTGCACGGACATGTTCACCTTGTCTTCTTTTCTTTGATGAGGTTTGTGACTCTCTCCTCACCTTTGAATAATGTTTATTATGAACCCAGTTTCTGTGCTTCTCAGCAGAGCAATAGAGAATCTTTTCAACTCTGAATGGTCTGGATTTTTTTTTTAATTTAAATCATTTTTTAGGTTAACTGTTTGAAGTCTGTCTTTGTTCTGCATTCTGCTAGTTTTAAAATTTAAAAAAGATATTGAAATTTGAAGGGGAAAAAAAAAAAAGATCTGGTCCAGATCATAGAACGCACCATCTGCTGCTCCAAGAAGTGTGCGCTAGAGGATACAAATTCATGTTTATTACCAAGTCTTCAAATGGCAATGAAGTTTTTATGGACTTTTCTTTTTATTTTGAGGAATTATTCTGTATTACAATTGACAAAACTTTTCGTTGTCTTATCTCTCTAGATCTCTTCATATTTTTGTGTATGGTAAATATATTGTATACCTTGCTCAGCAGGCAAAAAATGTTGAAGGCCTCTGTGTTTATCCTTTATTAATTTTTCTTGGCCTACTAAGAGAATATATGATATGTTGACCCCCCAAAAAAAAGAGAGAGAGAGAATATATGAGATGTTTACTAAGTGAATTTGTTGTTGAAAAGCAAAACCTTTTAGTTGATCTGCAATTTGTAAGATTTATCTTTTTAATGTTTTGAATCATCTTTAGGTGGATGCTTTGACAACCAAGCGTGGGAAAGAAGGTGGATGGGTTGTTGAACGACTATTGAACCAGGTCCAATAATTTCTTGAATCTTTGGAAGAAAGAATTCAATGCTGACATGTTATAAGGGAAAATCTTATTTTCAGCATGGATAAAAATTGACTATTAGCATTTGCAGTTACTTATTGAATTAGATGGTGCAGAGCAAAGGCATGGTGTTTTTGTTATTGGTGCTACAAACAGGTAACTTGTTCACCATCTCTAATTAGTAATATTAATATATATTCCCGTCCAGTTCTCTTACATCCACATGCTTGGTCTAATGAAAAGGAATTGGAAAATGAAAGCACAAAATACACTATGACCTTCTCAATGTAATGTTTATTATGCTATCATTGTCATTATTCAACCGTGTGTCTTTACTTTTTCTAATTTTTAGTAAGAGTATATCTGCATCTCATTTCCTTTTATCCCCATGCCTAACAATTCTGTATACTAATTAACTTTCCCTTATGCAGACCCGAGGTGATGGACCAGGCTCTCCTTCGGCCTGGTAGGTTTGGTAAACTTCTTTATGTTCCTCTGCCAAGCCCAGATGAACGAGGTTTGATCTTAAAGGCTCTTGCAAGGAAGAAGCCAATTGATGACAGCGTGGATTTGTGTGCCATTGGAAGAATGGAAGTGTGTGAAAATCTTAGCGGTGCTGATCTTGCGGCATTGGTATGTCTCTACATTTTTTCGTTTATGCTTATCCCATGCCAGAGCTGATATGAAATGATTTCTCAAGAGCCTCCATGCCCTTTTTTCTTAGATCATTGTTGTATATATGCATGCATGCATGTATGTATATGGATATGTTATATGTATATGTGTGTGCTGAGAAAAATGTGGGAATGATTCTGTGGTGTTTGCTGACTTTGAGTAACAATAACATATAGATGAACGAAGCAGCAGTGGCTGCTGCTGAAGAGAAGTGGGCATCAACTGAGAGAACTTCTGATAAATGGACCATCAAGTTAAGCCATTTTGAGATGGCACTGAGTAAAATATCCCCATCCGTGTCAGATACGGTATGATTGATTATCATCAATTGAATTCTTTCTTTCTCTTTTTTTTTTCTTTTGGCAATTGAATTCTGATGCCATATGATATGGGAGTAATTTATATTTAGATACTAAAAATGTTTTGTTTTTGGTTTGAGCAGCAAAGACAATACTATCAACGATTGGCAGAGAGTTTTACAACTGCATGAAAACAATGATGATGGCGGTTGTGAAGTGGGTGGTCACATTATTTTCAGGAAAAGGAACCTTAGAAAGAATTATTCATTTTTTTTTAACCAAATGATCCCTTAAATATATTTTCCTTTATATAAATTGTACCAGCTAGAATATAAATTTTGGTCAGTTTATTTATTTGCTTTTGTTTTCATAGCCCTTGTAATTTTGTACTACAAAGGAAAGGAATGAGGATATCTCCAACATGTCATCAGAAAATTTTGTTAGAGTTAACGAATCTGAGTCTTTAAATTACCTCAATTTATTATGGCCAAACCCCCAAAGGCAACAAATTATTCGTCAACATCCATCAACAGTTTATTCTTGCTTATTTATTTGTTTATTTTGGGTGTACTCTATGGAATGTTCAAATGTTTAATGCAGACTTTGAATGCAAGTGGTGTTAGTTACTTCCTCTATCCTATCTATAAAGCAACATTTAAAATGTTTCTTTTGTCCTTTTTATAAAACATCTTATAATATAAAATAATATTATTCTATTATTAGTCTTGGTTATTTATTTCTCAATTCCATAAATTATTATATAGAGAAGTAAAATCTTTAATAAGAAAAAACATGCGTCATTTTGTAATTGGTTTTATATTATTTGCTCATGTAATAATGATTTGAAGTATAATAGTGTAAAAAATAGATTGTTTGGGTTTTTTTAAGAATTTTGAGAATGTAATTAACTTCTTTAATCTATAATAAAAAGGCCAAGAGGTAGTAATTATTATTTTTTATATAAACTACATGATGATAATTATAATGATATTTCAAATTTTATGATTTTGCATATGTTAACTATCAAATCATTGTCAGCGTATATTAAAATTTCTGGAAAGTTATTTATTAGGTAAGAATAATGTGATTTATTTCACACCCCACACCACATAAGGGATAAAAATTGTCTAGAAAGTTAAAGTGTAACAATCTCTCCTTTAAATATCAGATTATTCCCATGACTTTCAAAACTTTGAAATGCCTGAAACCTCACCCTGTTTTTCTGCAAATTTTTTTTTCCAGAAAAGACATTTTTTGGCCACTATGAACAACATTTTTCCCCCTAAACTATAGAAGAAACAGTATTCGCATATTGAACGATGTCTTCGTAGAATATCCTCTCCAAAATGAAAATATTTTTTAATGGAGAAGGGATAATTTTAGATAATTAGAATTTTAAATAAAAATATTTTATTAAGATACTTAAGATTATAATTTATATTTAATTAGATTTCATAATATCTTTTAGGATTATTAGGATATTTAGATTTACTTGTGTTTATTTTGAATTTATTATGATTTGAATTTTATCTTTTATTTATTTCCAGGATTTAATTATTTGAATTAGGATTTATTTTTTGTTTAAATTTAAGATATTTTGAAAAGAGAGAAGAGATATTTTATCTTAAGATTATAGTATGATTAGGATTAAAACTCTATAAATAAAAGCTTATTACTCATTTGTAGAAAGATTTTGATTATTGATTTGAGTTATAGTTTCAATAATTTCTCTCTCCCCCTTGAGTTTTTCCCTTTCTCCCTCATTTGAGTTCTTTTTCTCTCTCCCTTTTTTATTTTCACTATCTTTCTACCCTTGTTCACATCTTTTACTATTAGAGCCTAATTTCCACCATGCCTAACAAACCAATTAATCGAGGAGATGAGACAATCCATAAACATGATGAGCAAGCAACTTTTAGGTAAGATATCAGAAAGTATACTTAGAAATCCAAATGACTGCAAAGAGATACCTTCTTCTAATTTAATTCCACCGGTGATGCCTCCCTTAGTGAAAACTTGAAGAAAGAACGAGCTTTGAAACAATTTCCACCCATGGAGGTTTTGTTTTACTAAGCTTGTTGATTATGATTCTCAGTTTCATCTTGTTGCGGTACCACCTCATTCATGTGTTACGCTGCCTATTGTGGAAAAGCAGAAAAAATTTCCAAAGTCAAAGAATATTTTGATTTTTTGAAAGAAGGAATTCTTTCAGATGTCATCCTTCGCTATCTTGCTTACTGGAAAGATTTCTCAAATCTAGATGTCATATGGAGTTTTAACTAGAGAATGATGGAAAATGGATAATTCTAGATAATTAGGATTTTAAATAAAATTATTTTATTAAGATACTTTATATTACAATTTATATTTAATTAGATTTCATAATATCTTTTAGAATTATTAGGATATTTAGATTTACTTTTGTTTATTTTGAATTTATTAGGATTTGAATTTTATCTTTTATTTATTCCTAGGATTTAATTATTTGAATTAGGATTTATCTTTTGTTTAAATTTAAAATATTTTTAAAAGAGAAAAGAGATATCTTATCTTAGTATTGTAGTAGGATTAGGATTAAAACTCTATAAATAAAAGTTCACTACTTATTTATAGAAAGACTTTGATTATTAATTTGAGTTATAATTTCAGTGATTTTTCTCTCTCTTGAGTTCTTCCTTTTCTCACTTCATTTTTTCCTCCTTTAAATTCTTTTTCTCTTTTCCTTTTTTATTCTCTCTATATTTCTACCCTGTTCACATCATGTTTTCTTTGTAGACTTATGATGAAGCATTATGTTATTGCTGCGAATTATTTTGCAAGTCTCTATTATTTTGCAGTTCTGTTACTTGAGCCTGGTATATTTGTTTTTTTTTTTAATGAAAATAGCTATACTTCAAGGAAAAAAAGGTATTTAGTTTCATAAAAAAAAGTATTTAAGATATTTAAATGAGCTAGTGATGGTTTGTTTAAACTTTTAGAAAAAGTAACTTTTAGATTGTTTAAACGAGTGATTAATTATTTAAATATTTTATAAAAAGCAGAAATTATTGTGTTTGGTTAAAATAGAAAAATATTTTTTTAAATTGTTTTGGCAATTAAAGTGGGCGAGGGAAGATGATAAAGAAAAATAAGAATTTATATTATAATATTCTTCTAAGTTAAATATTGTTATTTTTGTAATTTTTTTAAGTTAGTTTTTACATTTTTTCTTTCATCTTCTCTCCTCATATACTGCAATTGCTTTTTTCCAGAAGCTATCCAAAATAACTTATTAAAATAAGCAAAAAAATTTTTTTCAGATTATAATTATTTTTAAAAATTTAAACAAGCATCTTAAAAAATTTTAAAAGTGTTTTTTTATATAAAAAATTATTTTTTTCATTAAAAAAACTGAAACAAAATCATAGTTTTGTTATACTTCCATGAGTGTTTAAGACACGTCAAAACTTATCCATAATAATTGTGATTTAAATTTTTATAATATTTAATTTTTAATCATTAAAAATTTAAGCACGTTTCATATTTAATATTGACAATTATAAATATATTGAATTGTGAATACTGAATACTGTAATTTTATATATATCAATATATAAAATAAAATATATGAAAATACAAAGTGCTTCCATCGAACGGGCTGTAGCTATTTTGATCTTCAAAGTAGATCTAGTCCATATAACCATGTTGCTAACCTGGTCTTTCGACCAAAAACACAAAAACGCTAGTCTTGTATTTAAACTGGGTTGGGCCCAGATATCATGAGCCCATTTAAAACTTGGTCCAATTCACACAAATAAATGTCCTGGATAGCTGTAGACATGGTTTAAAATTAAGTATGATTCTAAAAAAACATAAATCAATATAAAATATAAAATATATAGCTCGTTATACTATTCATAAATCATGAACAATACAACTTACTACTAAGACTTTGTGCAATGTGTGAAAAATCTAATTAAACCCAATATCATAAAGTTGTCTTGTATTGTGTTATGTCCCATTCAAAATGGAAAATACACACTAAAATATAAATTTTATGAGGATGGTTCATCAAATAGGAATTTATTCAAATCAATATATCAAATATATATCAAGTCACACCATTCACAAATCATAAATAGTGTAATTCATTTTTTGAAAAAACTTGATATAGTAAACAGAGAAATATGCTTAATTTTAAAGAAAAAATAGCCTAGTTTAATGAATTTTCCAATCCTTAAAAAGTCACTTAAAATTTCTGAAAAATTAATGGTGAAAGGATTTATTTTTCTAAGTAGTCATACTTTTTATCACCTTTGAATTATCAAAAATAAAATAAAATTTATAAGGTGAAAAATAAAAAAGAGACATTAAATCATTAATAGAGAAATGATTATCAAACAAAAATAAGCTAGGAATAAATTATGGAAATGATGTAACAAGGAGTGAAAGAAGCATTACGTTTTGTTGTTGGGCTGTCCTAATCAAGCCCAACTTGGCCTTATTGTACCAATACCCAATAGTGAACGAAAATTTGTTCTTGCCTAAATGCTTGGGCCAGATTCAGGAGAATGAATAAATGCTCATGATAGAAATGGGCTGAACTCAAGCCCAAGTATGAATTGCATTTTTTTTGGGTCAAGTGTTGCTCGATTATGTCTCATAAACACGAATTGGACCCAAAAAAAAATATTAAGCTCACTCTCAATTTTTTTTTTTTGATAAGCCGGAAAGAACTCTCAATTTTTAATACTAACAAGAAAGGAGTAATTTTGGCATAGAAAAAACATTTTAAAAAAAAGACAAAACTCATTTTGATAATCTCTATATTTTGATAGAATTAGTTTTTTATTGTTAGTTGGGAATATTTTTGGTATTCATCCGAAAAAAAAGCAAGAAGGAAGGAGCAATATATTACCCAAAAAAGAAAAAAAAGGAGGAGTAATATGAAGACTAAATATAAATGCATATGGTTTTTTTTTTATAATATCACTCGGCATCCTGGAATATCTTGGATTCATTATCCGTCTTAAACTAATCCGAATCTGTTCTGTAAGACCTTACGGTGGCAGACGGGTATTGATAGGAAGGCTTCTTTGAGGTCTTAATTTAATTCTGTTAAAATTATAGACATAGCTTCTTTATTTTTAAAAAAAATTAAATATGCAACCTGTTAATTTGGCTGGTCACCCAAGAGGGGGGTGAATTAGGTGATGTAAGATTTTCGTCCTTTTTGGATCACAACCCAAATTCACTAGAAGTACGGTAAAACATGGATGAACAGAGAGAGTAAAGTATAGCAATTGAATAGAGAAGATGAAGAGCAAGGCACAAGTATTTATCCTGATTTAGCCTAACCACTTGGCCTACATCTAGTCCCCAAGTCACCACTTAAAATTTTTCATTATATCTCACAGGTTTGATCTGGGCACCTGCGAAGTTTCAGTACATCCCACAAGTTTCAAAAAGCACTTGTGAAGCCACTCTCCCCACACTCTTACAAGATGTGTAATCTCCTTTAGTGATACCTCACACTAAGAATCTACCCAGAAATTGTAGAAAAGAATGAAAACTCTCAGAATAAATAATACAATGAAAGCTCACTTTATTGGGGTGGGTTTTTTCAGAGGATGCTGACACAAAAGGATTTTGTGTATATGGACAGCATTTTCGCATAAACTCTCTTAAGATTATTACCCATAAGTTCAAATAATATTTTATTTATAGATTTGTGGTGTAACTAGACGTTAGATACAAGATCTATCCGTTAGAGACATTATCCAACGGTTACTCTATAAAACTATCCGTTCAACAACCGCATTTAATGCATCTGACACTTTGAAATTCGAATTTTAGGGTGTCAACAGATGAATTTTGCAGAGATCATAAATTAAAGACTTTAACGTTAATCTTCGAAGTTCATCTGTTTAAAGGTAAAATTTGAATTTTTATCTTGACAAATATTTCCCATGTTGGAACATACGAATTTTTAAGTTTAAAGTTCTTCTGAAAAGTGTGAACAGTTATTCAATATTACTACATGGCATTCAAAATTCAAATTTTGGTGTTCAAAATTTGTCTGTCAATGGGCAACTCAATATGGCACAAGTTCTTCCTTTCAAAATTCAAATTTTAGAGGCCCAAAATTCATCTATCAGATCTTAGCTCAATATGGCACAGGTTTTTACTTTCGAAATTCTAATTTTGGATGTGAAAATTCATCTGTTAGATGTTTTAGAAGCATTTTCTCATTCTTGAGATTTGAAATTCAAATTTTGAAAGCCAAAATTCGTCAGTCAGACTTGAAATTCGAATTTTAGAAGCCAAAATTTGTCTATCAGTGGCAAGCTCAACATGGCACAAAGGTTTTCTTCGAAGTTCAAATTTCGGAGGCCTGAAATTTGTCTATCAGTGGCAGAACTTTCGTAATCTCATTACTCAACTTTAAATAACCATAACTTTTTCATATGACCTTTATTTTGAGTGAAATAACCTTCTTTAAAAAACTTCTTAAGTCTAGTTTCACATGAAATAAGTTTTACATCAAAGTCATATGTATTTGAAAGATATCTTAAAAATACTAATTAAAGATCAAACTCTAGATTTTTTAAAACCAAATTTCACTATGTTTAAAGGTAGGATGTATTGCTTTGATAACTAAAACTTCTTGAGTTCGTCAAATGTAATTGTAAATCATTTAGTTTTATTTTAAAATTTGAATTTTGAAATCGAAATTCGTCTATTAGAGGGACTAATTTTGAACTCTTTTTGCCCTTTAATATTAGACGAACTTTGATATGACTTCAAATGAATTTTTTATTTTTCACAAATTATACTTGACTCGAAATTCGAATTTCAAACACCTGAAATTCATCTGTCAGATGTAATATTTCTGTAACTTCAAATTTCAATTACCAAAGTTTGAATTTTCAACAAAATACTCAAGTATTAACTTCAAAATTCATTTGTCAGTCAGTGTTTTTCAACTTTAATGTATGTTAACATCAGATTTACTTGATCTAACTCATTTAAAACATATGGTAATAAGATTAAGTAATTTTCAAAGATTAATCCCACCTCAAGACCTAAGTGAAAACAAAATATACCTAGTGACAAGGCTTTCAAATGTTGAATTCTACTTCCACTTGGTCATTTTCCTTCTTGACATGCTCCCTTCTGATCTTCCATTTTTGGAGCATCATTTCTCTTCTTCTTTCTTGAGTGAGGTATGATATTGATTTCCATTTTTGTATTTCAATGCTCACTCTTCTTACTTGGACCAACCTACATTTAATATATTACACTTACAAACTAAGTAGTTAGTCCAGTTTATATATCCAACTTATATTATTCATTGTAAAAGTACAGCGGGTATATTTGCACATAGCATGATATATACATTATAACCATAATTAAATATATGCTAATGCACATTTTACTTCTTTAAATAACACGTTATATATGTCAGATACTTATGATGCGTTTGTTCCTTATTACTCTATATTTGTCATCATTAAAATTTATATTATACTAAATCTTATACAACCTTCTCTAAAGTCAAAAGTTGTATTATATTTTATTTTTAAATTTATATTAAAATATTGTCTATTTTTCAAAATTTTTTTGAGTTTAATGAAAATAAAATCTATTCTTCTTTATTTTTACTTTTGTATAGTGAAAAATAACCATTATTATTTTTGTTTTTATAAAAAATTTCATAATTAGACTAAATTATATACTTTAGAAATAGAAAAAAGATATGTGCAACTTAAACAAAACTCAAAAAAAGGTTTATATAATTTACTTGGTAAATAAATTGTCTGCAGTGCATGAAGTTTGAGGTAATTCTATTTTATGTGTGTGTGTGTGTGTGTGTCGTTTATTTACTTCTACCTCATCCACATTGAATATGACCAGCCAACTTACTATCGATTTCTTGTGAACAAAGTGAGAGGACCATTTACTGGCCAAACAAAAAAAGTGTAAGGATGATCTCTCAAACATTTCTATATTTGAAAATCTCACTAATTGAATTGGGCCCCAAGCTTCTCTTCTATAGAATCTCCTTACTGACCAAAAAAGAAAAAAAAGAAAAAGAAACCCTTAAAACTACAACCATGCCTTCCCTCTTAAAAAAGAAATCTCCTAAAAATTCCCTGATTACAGTATACAGCAAATCCAATAATTTTATAAAATTTGAATTAAAAAAAAAACCCTCTGCATTACAGCACAGGAGTAATAAAAATTATACACACTCCCAAAGAATAGTAACATGAACAATAATGTATTATCTATTATATTTGTGACTTATAAATAATATAACTTGCTATATATTTTATAATTTATATTAATATTATTTTTTAATCACACTGAGAAAAGCATCGATTTTTCATCCAAAGACAAAAAAAAAAAAAAGAAATGTTGCAACCTCATTGGCATTAATTAGTTGTAATGCTTCTGGTCAAAAAAATTAGTTGTAACGCTGATCTATGGTATATGCTGTAACAGTTTGGTCATGGTAAAAATCATTTTGGTTGTGTCACTCAAGAAATATATTATGGATTGTGGTACATCATATATTCGTATATTATAATAAAACATAAAATATTAATATTACACTTTTTTTTTTCTGGCCAGAACATAACAACATAATTCATTAGTGATTTTGTCAAATTAGCTTGTTATAGGATTATTGTTGATGTTACTACTTTAAATTCTTTGGGAGTGTGTATAATTTGTCAATGCCACCACAACATTTTTCATTAGTCATTTTGTGAAACCAATGATGGATAATTGGACATTTGTGGTGTAATATGGAGACTGAGACTGCAATAATTTTTCATTTTCTCATAAATTAAGTTGTAGAACCTCATGTCCTGAAGCCTGAAATTGCAAAACTTGATGGGCCAGGCCAAATTTGACCCTGGTCCAATACCTAACTTGATGAACACCTAGGCAGGATTTGGTCTAGTTTCAAAGAAATTAATGAAGATTAAAAAAATCATTTGATAATAAAAAATAGTGTCCTTCATTTAACATGTATTTTACCAAAAATAATGTTAAGATAAAACGTAATATTCTTTAAAATTATGAATAATCAATAACTATGCATTATTTTTACATAATATCAAATATTTAAGTTATGAAATTAATTTAAAATTTACAATAGAATTAAAAGATTGAAATATTGAAAAGTCTTTATAAGAATCATAAAGTTAATTTATATATAAGATGTATAAAAAAATAATCCTATAAAACCAATCAATATTTACGAAAAAGTTAGACAAAAATAGAAATAAAATAATATTTATATCTGGGCTGGGCTGGGCTGGGTCAGGCAGTACCTTGGCTTGGTGCCTGATTATGCTAGTCTAGTATGTTAGATAGAATAAAGTCTACTGGATTAGTTAAACGCTTTCATCATCCATCATGGATTCCTATACTCAGAAACAATTTATCTAACTAATCAAATTAGGGATTTTCTTATAATGAATTGGAATGCCATTCTCCGTCATGTTTATTGTAAAGCAAATGAGTGAACCAATTGGTTAGCTAAGGCAACTCACAAGCTTGATGTCCAACTTTTCTCACCCTTCTGTAGGATTCTTTTGGATTTAATTAGACTAAGTTTGTAATATTTTCTTATCATTGTTTCCCCCTTCTCTTGTTTGACTTTGCCATATCCGTCTATTTTAAAACAAAAATAGAATTCCAATTTGTCAAACTAACATCGTCCAGTTATTTTCTTTTAGAATGATCCTTCCTCTAATCCTTAATGTAAGGGCCTTTTTGAAAGATTTATATGGTTCTTAATATAAAAATTTTTACAAAATTTAGTAAAGTATTAATGTATATTTTTCACGAATGCCCTTATAGTTTTAATTATCTCTCCTAGTATTAATGTTTGATAGAAATTAATAATTTTTATTGAAGGTATTTTAGGAATGTTATAATAATTTTTTAAAATATTAATATTTCTAATTAATTTCAACTACCTACTTTTATCTATATAATTTAATTAAAAGGTTTTTTATAAAAAGGATTAAAGTAGTATTTCATTGGAGACCTTGGAAAGAGGCCTCCTTTGCCCACTACCTAGGCCGCATATGAAAGGCCCAAAGCCAATCCTAGAAAAATATGTTGGGCCAAAAAATAAAAACCATGAAACCTGTATGATTCTTCTTTTTCTTTTGGGCCAGAGAAACATGATCGATTCAAATCATCCAAACTTCTTTTTTCTTATTTTAATAATTTTTATTTTAAGAAATTTAAACTATCATAATCCACTTAGATCAAATGCACTCCAAAAATCAACTCAAATTGACATGAATAATGAATCCTTTCATCCCTTAAGCAAGTAAAGATTAGTCCTTATTGTTGATAGCCATAGATATTTTTAGTCCATGACAACCAAAAAATTGCATACCATGGAATGCGTGGAGAATCTATGTGTCTCTAAATTATCTTTTTTGTTTTACATGTTCATCTTTCCTTGATTTTAGCATCAAGGCTAAAATAGTAAAAAAAAAATGTCATGTATTTTGAAAAATTCGAAGTTAACTAAATACAAAGTGTGAAAACATATAAAATAACTAAATCATTAAAAGTTAAAAATTGTACATGGCATAAATTATAATTTGTTATAATTTAAGTGGATTCCCAATAAAAATGTTTTCCACGAAAAAGATGTTCATAATATCATAACTAAATTACTCTAAGCATAAAAATGACAAAGTGCAACTTTTGTATAAGAAATGTTTAAACTTTAATCTGATTGACCAACGAGAAAAATAAGGTACAATAACATGGCTTATATTAAACTCTGCAAAGTGCAAACTTGTCTGTAATTATCAATTTGATTAAAACAAAAAAGAAAAAGAGAGATTCTTCGGAGTTTCACTTTTACAGACTCTTGCACACTTTATTTTGTGTCAGATTTTTCTTTTTCCTTTTTTGAAAAAATACATCTTCAGATTTTTCCCCCTTCTGGTTTTGTCTACATCGAAAACTTGGAGTAAATCATAACTCATAAGTCTGTCCTTAAAATCAATTTTGATTATTTATAAAAATTAAAATCATATTTCGTTCATATAAGGATAATTTCAATATCACCTGGTTCATTGAAAATAAATATTATTTTATAACTTTTTATTTTTTATAAGATTTTATTTTATAAAATTATAAAAATATTACTTGAAATTTATTTTGGAATGACGGAATTTTGATAAAATAATTTTAATTTTTGGAAAATTATAATTTAGATCATATAATTTTTTAAAATTTTATTTCAGTCCTTATTATTTAAAGATTTATAATTTTTTATTTGGTCCTTATTATTAAACTTCTGACAATATTTTGTTAAATTTTTTTGATATAACCAACTAATCAACGATGCATTATATCGGTACTATAAATATGTATGAATCATGCTAACAAGAGACAAATGTTGTGAATGTGAAATTACATATTTAAAATAATATTGACAAAAATACAAAGATATATAGGGACTCCATTAAGAATTATTTAAACACTAGGGATTTTAATTATAAATTTTTGTTATCTATAAAGATCAATTAAAAATAGAGTAATATGATAGGCTAAAAAGTACAATTTTAATTTTAAAAATAAAAATCAAGGATGACAATCGAATTTTAGTTTAAGAATTTTGAATTCATTTTATTTTGTCTCTATACTTTTAACAGTTATACTTATCCCCTTAAGTTGTTCTATATCCTTTTCCTCCTTTTGTCAAGTCATTGCCAATCTAGTGAAATATATATATATATATATATATAGAAAAAGGAGTAGTAGGCATAAGTGATCAAAAGCAACAACATCTTAATGACTAAGTGTATAATATAGCCAATGTGAATTTACATAAATGATTAATAATAAAAAGAATATTCCTGTCTCAACCATGGGCGTAGATTTAAATTTCCATAAAATTATCTAAAATCTAAACTGTTTGTAATTTAGGCCTGCACAATAATCTTAGTTGAGACACTGATGATATCTCTGGCATGTCACTGGTGCCTCCCCTTTTATCAAATCTTTTATGTAGAAAAAAAGAGAGAATTTTATAATATAAACTTTTGTTGGTGCAGTGTATAATACAAACTTTGTACACTAAAAAAGGAACAAACATATAAAAATAAAAATATAAAGTAGAGTTAAAGGATAATATGCATGTTTGGATTGTAATAGAAAGACAGAGTGGCAGACAGAGTGGCAGTCAAAGTGAAGAAAAAGAAGAGGATGATGTTTGGCCTTTAATCTTACAAACACACAGCTTTCACTAAGCACCTCATTGGTCCTATCATTCCTAAAGCCTTTTTCTTTTCTTTTTTGTCATATAAAAAAGCCTTTTGTTTTCTCCAATAAAATCTCTTCTTACAATAAAGTGAATCTCTCCCTCTCTCTATTTCTTTCATTTCACCCTTTCTAAAGTTTCTTGCACTTTTTACGAAAATCATCTTTCTATCTTTCTTTCTTTTTTTCATAGGGTTTTTCTCTTTTATTTTTTACGTGAACACCCAGTATCCTGAGCCGACCTCACTCGAGCTGTGAGAATTTTAACAGGGTTTAAACTAATCCAAATCGAGACATAACAGACACCACCAGGGTAGATGCTCCTGGCCACCACAAGGGTAGGTGTCGACTAATCCAAATCGAGATATAACAGACACCACAAGGATAGGTATTCCTGGCCACCACAAGGGTGGGTGTCCTTGGCCACTTACATTGTTACATTCCCAGGACTCAAACCTAAAACCTCTGGTTAAACTGGAACAACTGTTACCAGTTGATCTAAGCGCTTGTGGTTCAGGTTTCTCTCTTTTATGTATCAACCTCTTTTTCATCATTATTGCTCTCACGCCAAAACTGCCGTGTGCATCTCATTCTTTTTTCTGGACATTTCACAACCTTCAAAAGCCTCTTCTCACCTCACAATTCTATTCACAAACTTTGTTACAAAGAGACCAAATTTGTGTCCTTGAAAGTGATAAAAGGCTTCCTTTTAGAGACCAACATCTTTTATGGACACTAAATGTATGTGCCTCTAAAAATTATGGTCTAATTTATACGATGAACTTCCTGTGTACAAATCAAATCTTGTTTCTTAGATGAAGAAACTGGTGGTACCAAAATGGATTGAGTAGTTATAAATGCCAATATCAACATAAAATATAAAAAAGTATAAAGAGTTACACTATTCTTAAATTATGAACACGAGCGTAGCTCATATTATTATATTCACCTTGGTTTTTATTATTTTTTGATAGCTTTTGTTCAAGAATTGTCACAATATATTATAATATGGTTGTATGACTAGCAATTGTTTAACTTTAAATTCAACTAGTTATTCAAAATTAAATTGACATCTAATTTGACTAGAAATTATTAGTCCAGATTTATATTTGTTGTGTTTAAATGAGAAGTGTGAGAATTAATTTTTGTTTTTCAAAATTATTTTTTATGTAGTGTTTTTATTGATGTGCTAAATGATTTCTTGGTAAAGTACTCATAATTGATTTGTTGTTTTGTTAGTTTAAGCTTGAAAAGCATCTTAGTACTGCCAACAAGGCATCAAGTGGTAGCCCAGATTAGAGTACGAAAGAGGGATTACATGGGCCCACACCAAAATACGAAGAGCCCATGGACTTTAGGGATGCAGGTGGGGCCCAAATACACGGGACACCTAAAGACAAATATTGTTCATCGACGAAAATGCCCTTGAGGAGCTTTAATTTAATAATTAATATTACTCTATTTTAGTTTATAATATGCTTTTAACAATTGCATAAAAATTATAATTAAAAATTAAAAATTTTTTTAATATTTTTTAAATTATTCTTATTTAATATTATTTAATTTTATTGACCCATAAATTAAACTCTTTAATATTAATTAAATTTTATTTTTTAAAAAAATATTTTAAATAAAATTAAATTAAATATTGTATATAATTTATAAAATATTTTTTATATTTTAGAACATGAACTTAAAAAAAAATGTGCCCCCACGACAGAAAAGTAATAAATAAAATACGAATGGTAAAATGATGGGGTCAGAGTGAGAGGAAGGTAGCTTTATCCTTTACGAGTGAATGATGAAAGGGTTGCGTTGGCCGTTGGGTGTGTTTTGTTGGTCGCTGGGACTGACATCAGCTGTGTTGGCTCTAAGTTGAAAGCCTAATACTGAAACGGCATCTGTTACCCCTCAATCCCACACACTCTCTCTCTCTCTCTCTCTCTCCCCTTCTTAATCGGCATGGTGAATATTCTTCACCTCTCTGTTTTGTACAACTCTGCTATTTGCCACAATTCTCTTTTAATTTAATTTATCCCTCAAATTAGCAAGTAGTTATGTATTTTCTTTTAATATTATCTACTTTTTCTCAAGTTATATTAGATTTTGATTAATTTAAATCGAGTTAACTCAGATCATATAAAATAATAGTTTTTTTCACACACAAGGCATGAATCCAAAACTTTGTTCAAGAAAAAAGAATAAGCACCGAACCTTTTTACACTGGGAAGCAAATTTACGAATATCAATAATAAACCATATTAATATTAATAATATATTAATCAATAATATCAAACAAGATAAAATATTAAAGTATAGAGTTGTAAATGGTACAGCTCATTTCGAACTCGTAAAAAATTGTTGCACCAAAATTATTGCAAGAATTCACACTAAAGATATTCAAGAGGCTACATCTAATTATTTATTAATATAATGTTTATTAATTACACACTACACATATTTTCTTGTGCTTTATATAAGACATAAGAAGTAAGTAGTATTATTTATGACTTATAAATAACCTAACATGTTATAAATTTTATCTTATATAATGAATTAAATGTTGATATACATGAATCCTTTAAAATTTCATAAATAGAAAATAAATTTGGTATGAAAAATTTATATTTTTAAATTTGATTCAAATTAATGCGATCAAAATATATAACTTTAATATGAAAATCTTAAATTCTATGTGAGAAATTCAACTAAATTAGAAATAGGGTTAATACATCAGAGTCAATTATTATTAATTTACGCCAAGACATAGTGAGTGACATTGGACAATTCCAGGGTCGGAGGGACAAGGTTGTTGAACAGTCAGGAAAAATAACAACTATTTGTGGGGAAAAAAACTGACACAAGCAAAATTAAAAGCAAAAGGTTCTTCATACTACTTCTTCTGCACTGGCAGCTTTGCTCATTTCTGTGTTCTCTCTCTCTCTCTCTCTGTCTCAACCATGTCTCTGCAAAAATAAATAAATTGGCAAATATTTTCTTGTGATGTGATATTTAACCAAACGCCCTTTAAATCTTTCTTTACTTTGCTTCTAATTCTAATCTTTTGATTCGGGTACATTTTGATTGACATTTTGTTTTCATGGACTATATAATTAAGTTCTTGGCCTCAGAGTTGATGCTCTCGTTTCTGTGTGTGTTTTTTTTAATTTAATTATTCTCTTATTTTTTTCAATTAAGATCTTCTTTTAATATTTGTTTTAAACCATGAGCAATTCTATTGTTTTGAAATTAAGATAAGTGGGTTTTATGTTTTGTATGGAGGAAAAAATAATGGTGTTTTGAAATTAAGATAACCGAATTACACTATTGTTTTCAATTAAGATCTTCTTTTTTAATATATTTTTTTAAACCATGGGCAATTCTATTGTTTTGAAATTAAGATAACTGAGTTACACTATTGTTTTAAACCTTATGAATAGTGTAATTTTCTTATAAGTTTTAATTAATATATATTGATATTTACATTTTCAAAATATTAAATTATATCTTAAAAGATTGTAAAATTCTTCAAAGGATAGGTAAAATATATTTTAATAATAAAATTGACTTTCAGTCTTTCACTATGGGACTATTTAAATTAAAATCAAGATATTAAAAATACTACAACACTAACGAGACAAATAATGGAAGATTTGTAGTCGACAACTTTAAACAATATGAGATACATTAATTTTGAGTTGAATCAATATTACACCAATGTAAAATATATTTTTTTCACACCTTAATATAAGACTCTTTTAATTAATTCATGTGGATTAAAATATGAAGTTAAAATTATTTAACAACTTTAATTTTTTTAAAAAATTACGTTGTTTTACAAAGTTATATTTATTAAAAGTCAATTATCATAATAGTGAATGGTATGAAAGAGTTAATGAACTTTACTTTTTAAAGTACTTTGAAATAAATTAAATAAAAGTATTTTTTTAATACATAATTAATATTATTTTCTCCGGTTCAAAATATATGTTCTGCTTTATTTTGAACCAAAGGGAGTATATTATATTTTAAAAATGGTCATATATTTAGGATCAGATAAAAATAATCAATGTTTAATAGAAGAGGGAGTAACATTTATATCAAACTACCCTATTAATAACTCATGAACACTATGACTTTTTTTTTTAATTTCAAATCTAATGTCTTTTGGTCATTGGGAAGAGTTTTAATTTCTAAGGCACTACAAGCCATGAGTTCTTGAATGCTATTTTATTAAAAAATACAAATAATGAAAAATTATTGGACATGATTCTGAACTAATCATATTATTGGACGTGATTCTAAATTAAAAATTTCAAAAGACATGATTCTATTTTTTAAAAATATAATTTTCAATTTTAGTATATGTAATATATAAATATATTTAATTTTGTTGGCAAAAAATATAAATATATTTAATTTGAAACTTTATGATTAATTTTTTTCTAAAAGCAAGAGGTCATTATAAGAAACAATTACCAAGGACCTATCATGATATGGGATTACAGGCGTGCATTGGCAAACACAAATCTACTAAAGAACCTTAAATAGATTATATTACAAGATATCAAATACACATATATTAAACGAATTATTTTTTCATTTAAAATTTATTAAAAAAAATACTGAAATTTTTTATTTTATTTTTATTAAATGCTCATTATCATTATTACTAGGAAATTTACCTTTTGAAACAAAAATAACAAATTTATTACAAAATAATACATATTACTACTTATTATCCTAATTTTACTAGTTAATATTCTAAATTTTAACACTTTTTATCAAATAAATTTTTTTTATAATTAATTCACTATATTGGTCTTTAACTGTAATTTCCCCTTATCATTATCATTGTAGGGACTCCGGAGGAGTAGTGGAGAATTAATAAAAAGGATAAAATTGGAAGAAATATATCTAACATCCTAGTGGAAAATTAATGAAAAAGATAAAATTAGAAGAAATATATATAACATTTTACATTATGGACCAAAAATTTGTTATATAAAATATTTTATAATATGAAACAGAAAAAGTAATTAATAATTAATAGGGTTAGTTTTATTAATAATTACTAATAGTTAATATAATTACATGATTAAAAAATCTAATGAAACTCTGTGCGGTGCATATGTTATGTGGCTTCAGTGAGTAAGATGGCCAATCCTGCTTCATCATGAGGAGAATATCATTAACTTTAATTAATAATTATTAATTTTACCACAACTCTCACCCATACACACCCACGTCTATGTGACTCTCCAAACCCGTCTTTCTTAATATTCCAACATCAACACTTGTTCGTTCGGAACCTTGTTTCTCTGCTGTGCGCAGTGATGCGCTGAGAGAGAAAGAGAGAAGGGAGGGGTGGGACCCACTCACCCGACCCTTCTCTCTCTCTCTCTCTCTCTCTCTCTATGCAGTAGTGAGCCATGCAGCAGAGAAGTGCAGGGTGTTCATTTTGGAGTAAATTTACTTTTAATTTTTTCTAATAAAAATGACATCTATCATATTTAAAGAAATTTTTATTTGACATTTTTAAATTTTAATACAATATTAATTATTATTTTTTCAATTACACCTTTATCTATTATTTTAAAAGTGAAAGATAACATTAATTATTCTTTTTTATCAATCTATTTATCAAAGGGCATGTTAAAAAATTTAAAATAAATTCTAACACATTAATATTGTACTTCTTCCGGTTTTTAATATAAAATTTCTTTAACCGAATCACGTAGATTAAAAATATGAATTAAAACTAGTTAATTTCCTTAATTTTTACAAAAATAAAGATATTTTTTCAAAACAATCCTTATTTAATTTCTTTCTCTTTCTCTTTAGGATGAATTAAATATAAGTATTTTTTGGAAATATATAATGAATACTATATTGTATTTTGAAAAGGATCTTACTCTCTCCAGTCCGTATTATAGGGTGTTTTGTATGATAAATTTCTGGTTCAAAATATAAAGTATTGGATATTTTTCTTCTAATTTTACTTTTATCTTTAATTCTTCCTCACTCTTCATTTATAATCCTACAATGATAATAAAATCAGTTATTTAATAAAGATAAAATGAAAAATGTTGATACTTTTTACATTGATTTTAAGTAAAAAAATGATTTTCTTAATATACGTGTAATTAATATAAAAAATGTTATAATATGGACTGAAAGGGGTATATTTAAGACCAAACCAAAATACTCTATGTGTAGGATTAGAGGGAGTATTACCTAATCTATGTACTATAGCCTTAAAGACATATAAAAGGAAATGGAGGTAGTATTAATAAAACCAAAAGTGTACATAAATACTAGAAACAAGAACAATGGTAAGAAAAAGGAAACCAAGCAAAAGCTATAGTAATTATAAAATCTAAACAAGATAGAGAAGGCTTCCAAGCTTCGCTATTCAAGGCAAGGAAGAGATCAAAATGAGAATACTAGTGCAACCGATGAGAAAATTGGTCACGACCTGCAAATGCAATCAAACCTTGAACCACTAACAACCCATTTGATTCATTTGCAGAGGAGTCAAGGGATGTAATAGGAATGAATGTAATGGAATGAGATGTAAATAAAATACATGGGGTATATGAAAAATAAATTATTTTTTATATTTAAATAAATATAAATAAATAGTAAAGTACTAAAATGCCCTTGCCCAATTTTCATAGGAGTAATATTATCTTTTTACTCCCATTTACAGCCATGTAATCTCAAATACATAGCTTCTGGACATGTTTATCATTTACATTCAGATGTGTATTTGGGTTTATAGGCGTAATCCTATAATCATGTAATTCGGCGAACCAAATGCAGCTACTGATGTAATGTAATCCTATTTACATTATATTACGCTCATGAATTTGAACAAAACGAGCATGAATTTGAACAAAACGGGCTGTAAAGAATTTTCAAAATTCCATTTAACAAGGAAATGCAAAATAAGCTCTCCATATATCAAATATGACTTTGGATAAGTTGACTACATTTTCCATTAAACGTCGCTAAAATTAAGGATCTAACACCAATCCCAAAACATCAAACTAAAGATGTCCAACCTGGCTTCTCTTAGCATATGATCATCCTTAACAGAGGTAGCAACTTTAGTTTCAAAGATAATAGCCAATGTACACCTTAGATAAAGACCTCCAATAGCACTAAGAATAGAACCTTCAACCAAACTTACATAACTAAAGGATGACTCAACCAAACTATGAACAACAAAAACCAAAAGCCACCACAAACTATGCGTACAAAAATTGTGAACTATTGAAGCTGTATGCCTACTTTGACAGTTCTAAACCAAAAGCTTCATGTCTCTTGGAAAGACTATCTGGGATAAATCTGCCACAACCCACTAGCACTTGAAGAGAATAGAAATACCATCATTTTACTGCTAGAAGGAGTATAAGTTCCTTTTAGAGATATTTCCTTTACGACCAAAACCTCCTCCCGTTTAGGTCTCTTCCACTTAATTAGGCCTTTAAGAGTACATAGTTGTCTTCTTTTATAAACATTCGCCTTTATAACCAACCACTCAAAAATTTATTTATATTTTTAAATATATGATTTAATTTAATTTAAATTTTGTATTTCAATTGAAATATTTTCCATTATCTTAAAATATATATATTATATTGAAATGTGCACAAATAAAATTGAAAAAAAATTAAACCCTAATTATTTATTTTGTCGTGCACCTAAGATATTCACTAGTCGATAATGGAAGACTAATATCTTTCAAGGCATGAAGATCATTGAAGTGAATTTTATCTCTTCTAATAAAGCCATTTTTATACACATAATCAAGAATCAAACCCTAAACCCGAGGTGAAATTAGACTAAATATTTTGGGGATGGGGGTGAAGATTATAACTGAGGGAAAATTATAGTTAGGGACAAGTAGAGTAAATTAATTACAAAGAATAACTTTAACTGATAAAAAGTGTTAAAATATGTAATACTGAGTAGTAAAATTAGAAAAATAAATAGTAATAATGTAATAACCTTCATTATACTATCTTAGACTTAGTTTCAAATTAACAGAAAGCATACTCAGTGGTGTGTGCAGGACCGAAGGGGTCAGGATCAGAGAAAAGAAAAAAAGGGAGCAGATTGGAAGAAAAGGAGGCAGAAGCTCCCATGCTGCGGTGTAAAACAAGGCCGCCGTGATGAGCAAGACAGAGATTGCATAATATTCTCGGACAGCAAGGCTCCATGCCTCAGCGAATTTATCGTTCGCAGTAGCACGAGACCCCAAATTCTTATAAATTGGAAGTCATTCAGTAGGCCGAGGCGAGAAGAATCTAGGGAGAAATGGAGGAGTTTTGTTAGGGTTCCGTTTCTCCGGCCTTTGAGGATGATTTATGGCCTTGAGGAGTTTAAATCTTGATTGGTAAGTGAATCTTGCTTCCTTTCCTCTCTTTTCTTTTCATGTTTGGTTTGGAAATTGGTGGGAGTATATTAGGTTTTTGTTTGGGGATGAATCCACCGATTAAAATATTTGATTTGGTGTTATAAAAGTGTTATATAGTGTTAGGAAACTTTGGGTATGAGTTTTGGTTGGATTGTGATGAGTTTGAGTGGAACTCTAGGTTGCAAAATTGTAAAAGGAAGTGTAAAATCTGAGATATATGAGGATAATTATGATATGGATGATTGATTAGAGCCCATTAATGTGTAATTATATTATTGGAACTATAGGCTAAATTTGAATGATGAAATTATGAGTTATGGATCGTTATGTGTTGTATATTAATTAAAGGTATTATAATGTTGTAATGGTTGATTGACTAATTAAAGGCGTATAGTTCGTGATGGGTGCTCCAGAAGTTTGCCTAAGCCCTTGTGTGTGGTGTCGGTAATCCGAGGTAACCAGGTATTTGTATATATATTGTATGTTGATATATATATATATATATGCATGTCTCCATTCATACTATGATATCATTATGTGTATGTGTATGGTTTTTCTATATATCGTGGTATGCATTCAGCTAAATGAGGTATTGGTATATGATGATAATGAGTGCGATATTGTATATGTGCATACGTGATTGTGACATCCACATATTGCATACTAGCATAACCATGATGTTGACTGTGATGATGATTATATATTTTAGAGGCATGTTAGCATGGCATGTACATTATCACCCCATGAGTATAGGGAGATATTATGGATTGGGAGATGGTGATGAGATGAGATATGATGATATACGATCTGATAATATAATGAAAGATCCTTGCCACTAAATCCTCTCCTTATCAGGAAAGCCAGGTGGCAGTAGGCTATGATATGATTTGGTGATAGGATAGAATATCCCTGCCACTAAATCCCCTCTTATGGTCAGGAGAGCCAGATGTCTATATATTAGAATAATTGTAAGAGTAAGACCAAAAGGGATTTTGGGTCATGTATGTAAGTTTTGGGCATACAACACATTATGTAAATTTAGGGTTCAATGGGGTAAAATCTCATATGAGTGGTTTTTCTAAGAATAAACATTTTTGGACAAGTTGGTTGAGCCAAATAGGACATGTGTGAATGGTCCTCGAGTGCCAAATTGCCTTTAGTGGCAAAAGGATGTAATAAGTTGTGAATTTTGGCCAAAAGGTGGCCAAAATCTCCATATAGAGTTGGATTCGAGTGAAATTGGTGTTTATAGATAGATTGGAATAAGATTGATTTGTATGAATTGGAATTAGGTCAATTAAAAGTTGTAGCATAAAATTATAAGTGTCAAAAGTTCACCAAAAAATTAGTAATTTGTTGATATGGGAATTGATGCTGGCGCCGCGATGTCAGAAGCTTGGTCGTGGGGTGAAGTGCTAATACCTCATTGAGGCCATGATGCTATTGTAGTAGGCTGCAACCCCAGTCCTGTTTTGGATGTTTTGGTATTATTTCTCTGCTTTGATGTTTTGGGAGTTAAAGTCGAGGTGTTCTCATCTTGTTTGATTAGTTTTTGAAATAATTGCTCATGATTAGAGGTTTGTTGGAGTAGAATATTACAAATCTTATTTTATAATAAATTTATTATTTTGATCTTAAAATATTATTCCCCTTATAATTAATAATGTTCATTATTTTTAAAAGTATAACATTACAAGTAGATCACAATGTTTCTTCTTATTTTTTTTGGTTGGGAGGGAAGGGGAGGGGAGGAGGGGGGGGGACTATCCCCTTTTCATGAAAGGTAGTTCTTCTTGATCTAGATAACATCCTTAAACCTTATTCATATATTTTAATATCATCTAATTTACAGAAGTCATATTGGATCCAACTAATTTGGATCGAATCAGGTTGGATCATATGAGTGTAAAGCTCTCATAGCAGCAGTTTTCTTCATATACAAGACTTAAACTTGAAATCCTACTTAAGACAAATAAACAGTGAACCACTTGAACCAATAGCCATTAGAAAATTAAACCATATTTATTAATTGAATGGAATCAATTTGAATAGTTTTGGAAATTTAAAAGACCAAAATGAATTTAACAAAATATTTTTTTCTTTTGAATAGTGCTTGGTTTTTAAAAATTATACCAGATGTTAATTAATTTGAGTTGAGTCATATTAAATCATTCATGGAGTATAAAGCTTTATTGTAAAAGTTTTTCCATTCACAAGATTTAAACTTAACATTCTGCTTAAAAAAAATAGGTGTCGAACCACCAAAATCAATTATTATTAGTAAATTTAACAAAATATGTATTTTCAATCTAGGTAGCAATGTACTTTAATTACGTGAAAATTATAATTTTCAAAACAAAAAAGAAAATGGCAGGAGACACATCATAAGTATTTAAATCTGCACTATGTGAAATCATGCTTGCTTTGAAGTAGTAGTGATATTACAATCTCTCTCTCTCACACATACACACAATGAATTCAATATTGCATAATTGGAGATGTCCAAACTAAATGATGCCTTTAAGTGAGTTGAAGAGTCACCTTTTTATGTAAATCTCAAGGCATCACAAATGGCAAGTGAATATTGAATAGCTTCAAAGTACTTTTTTCATAAAGAGAGAGTTAGGACTTGAATATTCATTTGGCTAGCTTTCACATGATATACTCCCTCTTGTCTTAAAATATTATTCATTTAACTTTGTAATGTTTAGTAAAATTTTTTCTATTTTATTCTCATAATTTATTTCTTCTCATAAATTGTTATTAGATTTTTTAGATAAAAGAGACATTCTCAATTGGTCAAATGACATTTAATATAAATTGTATTATTATATTAAATATGGGTAAAAAGGGAATGTTTAATTTTTTTCTTTTAGAATTTTATGAAGATAACTAATTTTCTTAATCTATATATAATAGTTAAAAATTTCTTATAAAAAAAATCAGAAAGAGTATATATATATATGTGTGTGTGTGTGTGTGTGTGTGTAATGTTAAAAAGTTCATGGATTATGTTTATTACTAAAGAAGAAAGTTCAGAGCCTTGGTGGGTCAAATACAAGAAGTACACTCATCTTCTATACATATTATACAGATGTTCTTTATGGTCCACTTTTATGCATTTTGTATTATTAGTGTGGAGTTCGTACCCAACAGAATTATTGTTTGTGTACGCTCAATATCCATTATTTCATGATCAAAATTACTTTTTTTTTTTAAGCAACAATGATATCCCACTTATAGTCAACAATTAATTTCTTTAAAAAATAATTTTAAAGTATATTTTATCTTTTTTAACAAGATTTTTTTCATATATTTGAGTAGAAATTAAAGTTTAAACAATATATTTAAAGAACCCAGTTATTTACTAACTATAATAGATTTTGTTGGTAAATTACATTATTTTTTAAATGTAGATAGTTAAATCATGCTTTATCTTTTTTTAAAAAAAAATTTATATATATTGCAAAATTTTTCCAACTACTATTTTTAGTCAACGAAGCTAAATTTTTTATATTGTATGGATCTTTTTCAAAATAAAATAAATTAATTGTCTATAATATCATATTAACGTTAAAAATAACGTCAAAGTTTGACATTAGAGCTTCCCATTACATCTATGGACTAGTGTGGCTAAACATTTTTAATGAATAACTAATGTGTGTTATATTTACATAAATATAATAGACAGAAAAAAAATAACGAAGGGAAAAAGAATAGGAGAAAAAGCGCCTTCTTGCTGTGGAAAAAAATATTTCGTAAATAAAAATTTTGGGTGGTGTATATTAGATGTCAACGAATTAATAATGAGGTTTGACTTTTCAAAAAAAAAATTTAATCGACGTCTGTCATATATAAGATTAAATTTTTTTTATAACACCACTATTCTGTTAGTTATGCAAGTTCTTAAATGATATAATATTTTTATCAAAATCAAATAAACTAAAAATTAATGACTGCATAAGTCTTTATTTCTTTCTTTCTATACAAAAATATTTTAGTAATGGTAATATAAAACAAGACACTTAGATCATGCAATACATAGAGTCTAATGAGCAATTCACATGGTTGGCATTGTTATGAATTTTACATTTTATATTAGCTAGATTTTCCTCTCCACTAATGCAGGTATTGTGGATGCGCAGGGCATATTAGGTACATTTTATTTAATTTTATATATTAAATTAAAAAAATATCATTAACTCCACTTATAAAAAATTATATAAATTAAAAGTAATATAGATTTTAGAATTAAAAAATATTAAATTTTTAAACAAACATGGGGCCCATCTAAAAAAATGAAAAAAGATGAATCCACTTGTAAAAGAAAAAAAGATAAATAAAAAAATGGAATCACTTAAATAAAAGAAGAAAAAAAAGGGCACTGAGCTCAAAGTAGGGTGGAGTCGCGCCTAATGTATAGTACAGGCTTGACCCTACTTTTTATTTTATATTGATTGATTAGAAAAGATTATTATTTTTAAAAGATGATTAGTAAAAATTGAAATGAATTAAATAGTATGAAAGTGAAATAAGATCAATGATAATTGATTCAAATAGAAGGACAAAAACATCCTCAAATATATCTATAAAAAAAATCCTTCAATAAGTATTCAAATTCGAAATTATTAAAAAAAAATACTTTAGATAGTGATCTCCTGTTTTGAGTTTGACCTGAATTCATATTAGTGGATTATATGGGATGCAAAATTTTGAAAGAAAAAGTGAAATAGGTAGAATATTCAAGATCCTATTTTGTAAAAAAATATATATAGGATACGAAATATCATTTGTGAAAATCAAAATTAAAATAAGTAGAATAGGATCACTTCAGATTGGTATGAGTAATAAAAGCTCTTTCCTTTTAAGCAAATAGTTAGGAGTTTGATTCCCTAACTTTGTATATAGAGAACAAAAAGGCCGTTTGATACAATGGAAATGTTTTGAAAGGAATGAGAATAAAAATGATAAAATATTATTTGGTGTGTTAAAAAAAAAAGAAATGGAATCCTGACATGAACTGATGTTTGATATGATAAAAATAAAAAAATAATGGAGATAAATAAAATGTAAATGATATAAATGCTCTCATGCAAAAAATAAAAACTCAAAAAGTAAGGATTTTATTTTCTTTTTTACTTTTTCTCCTTCATTCCAAAGTGAAGATAGTCATTCCATCACTTCATTAATGAAAATATTTGAGGCTTTAATTTCCTAATTGACTCTCTCATTGGATTCCCATTTTCTTTTTCTTTCCATTATATCAAACTAAAGAATTATCTACCTATCTAATTTTTCAATCCCTTTCCATTATATTCCCTCCAATCCTATTTATAAGTAATTTTCCATAAGCTTTTTTTGGTCCTTTTTATAAGGGACTTTGTAATATTTTGTAAAATTTTTCCTATTCTACCCTCATCATTTATTTTTTCTCGTAAATTGTTATTGAATTTTTTAGATGAAGTAGGCATTCTCAATTAGTCAAATGATATTTAATGTGGATTGCATTATTATATTAAATAGGAGTAAAAAAGGAATATTGGGTTTTTTTTTAAATTTTAAGAAGATAAGTAACTTTTTTAATCTACGTAAAGTAATTGGAAGTACTTTAAGAAAATGTCATTCCATCACTTTATTAATAAAGATATTTGAGACTTTAATTCCCTAATTGACTCTCTCATGGGATTCCCATTTTTTTTCTTTCCATTATATCAAACTAAAGAATTATCAACCTATCTAATTTTTCAATCCCTTTTCATTATAGTCCCTTCAATCCTATTTATAAGAAACTTTCCAAAAGTTTTTTTTATCTTTTTTATAAGAGACTTTGTAATATTTTGTAGGATTTTTCCTATTTTATCCTCATCATTTATTTCTTCTCGTAAATTGTTATTGAATTTTTTGGATGAAAGAGACATTTTTAATTGGTCAAATATATTTAATGTGAATTACATTATTATATTAAATAGGGATAAAAAATATTTAATTTTTTTTTAAAATTTTAAAAAAATAACTAACTTTCTTAATTTACATAAAATAATTAAAAATCTCTTATAATAAGATTTTAATTGGAAGGATCTATACTTTATTCTTAATATTTCAAAGAAAATTAGTTCTTATTACACTCAGTTGATAAAAGATACTTCTAGTTTCCGACCAATAAAAACAAAAAGATAGAATAGAAAAATGTAGAAAATGAGGAGAAGAACAAAAGCACACCAAGAGCATTCAAATGGGTGGAATCATAGGCAGCAGGCAGAATTAGCAATGGAGCAGTGTGTTTATGGGGGAAATATTGGGATGTGTTGTTTGGTGGGCCCCACCACCAAAATACTACTACACCACTTTCCCCCTATTCTTCCTTTGCTGCTTTCGAACTCCCACCCTTCACCACTTCCAACTATCACCACCTCTCAAATTCAAAATTAAAAAAAAAAACTATATCTTAGGACTAAATTACTATATGCACAATATAAACATTTTTTTTCAAATTTTTAATCGTGAATATTTTTATAAAATAATAAAAAAAATGAAAACTTGAAGTCAAATTTAGACTTCCCAATTCATATTTAAATCATTCAATTGATAATAATTTTGATTCTCAAAAAACATTAATTTTTTAAAACTAAAGGTAGGCTTAATGCACAATGAAAGTCTAAGATAAAATCATACTGTTTACAACTAATGAACGATATGACTTCCTATAAATTTTACATTCATCTTTTAATTTATAATTTTATTTATAAAATCTATGTCTTTAAATATAATTTTGCATTCTCATATAGCCTCCTCAATTCTCATCTATTCTATTGTGGACTCCACAGCCCACACCACTATTCCACATTCCACTAAATTAATTAATTAAGGTAATGCTGCAGCAGCACACGAAATACCAAATCCCTAAGCCCAAACAAACAAACCATGCCCATCCACCTATCCCCTTCTTGTCCCTAATCTAATCCACTTTCATCTTTTTGGGTGAAATTTTGGAATTTTTCAATCCCTCTTTTTCTATGCCCTTCCAAAACATCCCCATGCTTCTGCTTCTTCAATAAAACACACACATCTCTCTCTCTCTCTCTCTCTCTCTATATATATATATATATATATATACAACCACATATTATTTATTTATTTATTTTTTTGTGTGTGGAAGTAATGATTTATTGCATTCATTGTTTTGTGGAATCTTGTGAGCATGCATCCAAAGCCATCAAGCTCACACATATGGTCCTAACTATTTTAAACCTAGCTTCTTAATTTTTAATTAAATACAACATCCGAGTTTTTATTTTATTTTATCATGTCACAAGGGCTGAAATTGAAATTTAATTTTTTTGGTTAAAATAATATTTTAGGTATGTGTTCCATTCCTCAGCATGAGGTCTATGGAGGCTATGATGTGAGGGTGGTCCTACTACTCTATGGTTCTCTTGCATATGTGTTGTTGGCCTCTCAGGGGTCAAACATACAACCTCATGTACTTTCATCGCATCCTCTTATTTCTCTTTGGAGGATACAGATTCTAACAAATTATACAAAAATTTATAATTTTTATGAACTTTTTTTTAATCATGAGAATTCGCATGAAGTATTGGAGAGGAATCAAAAGTACAATTTTTTTTTTTAATGTTACATCAGTTGGATTTGAATACTTTATTTCTATTTATTCCTCACTCTACCCTTATCATCTATACTATAATATTATATAAATTTTGTTATATTTTAAGGTTTGAGTCCCTCATAGCCTACCCTTTCCACTTGAATTATGAAAAACTATATAATTATTTGTGGAATTTATATACTTGTTAGGATAATATTAGATAATTATATATCTACCAACCAGTTCACATAAATTTTTATTAATTTTTTTATTGGTAAACATATTTATTAACTTAATTAAGCAAGAGGAATAAAAATAATTTAGCTTTATTTCACTAGTTTGTGTTTAGACTTTAGAGGTTGATCAAGATGCGGAACTTCGAAATTTTGACTAAACCTACAAAACCTCAGGTTTTTATCAAAATGACGCGCTGAATAAGAACTTATTTAATACTTGAAATAAGAATAAACAAAATACAAAATATATATTTACGTTAAAATAATAAAAAAAATAATAGTAATTACAAAAATATAATAAATAGTATAAAAAAATGTTCTTTCTTTCTTTACATCAAACGAAGATGCAAGAGAATTCAAATTCGTCTTCTAAACTCTAAAATGGCTAGATTCATTTGATAGAGGAGTCTCCAGATTTGACCGATTAAACCAAATGACAAATTTTCAAATGTAATAAAATTATTTTGCATAATTTACATATATGATGCACAGATACAATACGAATGTTGAATATGATATGTATTTGATATGTTGACATGATTAAATCTAAAAATATAGGACATGATATTTTTAAAATAATGTATAAAATACAAAATAATTCATAAAACACACGAAATATAATTATAATAAAAAATTCAAACTATGAACACACTTATAGTTTTTTAATAATATTAAATATAAAAAATACAATATGAAGCTAAAAATAATTAAGGAAAGAAGCTATGTTATTAAACCCTATAAGAATACATGAGTATAAGCAGATAAAAAATAAAAGAAATCTATTTAGATTTTAGATTAAAAAATCTATTTCTATGATAAAAAATATAACATAATATTTTTGAACAGTTTTTATGATAAAAATAATTTTTTAATTGATAAATGAATATGATATTTATTTTAATTTATAAAAAATAAGTTATGAAATATGTAAAAAGTATCGAGCGGTATCGATTTGGATCCAATACGTATTGAAAATTAATTTTTTAATAAAAATAGTAAATTGGATACTTCGTAGATACATATAAAAAAATATTAGTGAGTATCAGTATTGGAAAAGCATATGATACGGTCACATCAAGTAATTTGAAGTATTAGTAGATTATTTCCAACATATGCCCTTATAAGATGGATGTTTTATTTGTCGAGATAAATTGAAAATATAATTTTATGCAAAGCTAAATTAAAAGTGTACTATTAAGAGTTAATTGTAAGAACCAACTTTAAAGAGATTTTGAAAAAAAAAATTCTATCACAGATGAATTTAAGAAGACATTTTCCATTTTTGTAAGAACTAAAATAAATTTTTAGCTAGCAACAGTGGTTAGGTTGAATAGAAGGGACTTAATTCCTCATTAAACAAGGTTGAGAGTTCAAACATTATAACTTGTGAATGAAAAAATTATATTATGAGAGTTACTCTAATTAAACTCAACAATGATCAATTAATGTTTGTTGGTGAGTAATTTATAAACATCCCAATAAATATTCTTTAAATTGTAAAGCCTATCCAATCCTTAATGAGTCCATAAGACACAACTTGCATAAATTTTCATCTATAAAAAAGAAAATAAATCATAAATTTGGAGTGACGAGTAATTTTATTTTTATATATTGTATTAATTGATTAGAAGGATGCAAAGTCTCATACATTTGCTCAAATAAATTGCATATTTTTTTTTATAAGAACATACAAACTTTCATGACATCAATTGTGACGCCACTTTTGGATCTCCATTTTTAGTTCCAAAGCCCTAACATTCATACAAGGCCAATAATGCCACCTAAAAAGCAGCATTGAGATGTGAAACATGAGTAAAGGATTGAATTGCCAATAAAGGCATACTCAAAAGCATTGTGTTTGTGGGTTCTTTTGGGTCAACAAGTAATGATCCTCACACCTCATTTCCAATCACTATCTTCCAATTTACAATTGATTGTCCTTTGATCATATTTTGTTAATTTCCCACCTTTGATATCATTTTTTGTGGGTCCCCATTATGGTCCAAGTCCAATTTGTTATCATATTCAATCAATACTTTACCTCTTTACCATCTTTCCTTTTCTCCACCATTGGTGTGGATATTTTAAATAGTTTTCTTTAAATTTGTAATAAAAATATGACATTCCCACAAATTTTGTAACTTATTAGTCTTTATTTTTTTGTTAAGTTTTGATTTTTTTAACCATTAATATCAATATGATATATAAAATTAATATAACATATAAAAGTAGATGAGTTGATCTTACTACCTCCCGTCCTTGTCAAACACTTTCTCAATTATGGATCCTTAATGAATTCTTAATATATTTATAGGAGGAAGGTACAATATATTAAATTTGAGAGTATTAAATTAAGGACATTTAGAAAAGAAAAAATTAATGTCTTGTGAAGTGTAGAATCTTATAAAAAGAATTATAAAAAATTTTAGAAGTGTTGACAAGAGAGAGTATTACTTTAATGCTCATCCATACTTATTTTTTTTTTTAATATGTTTCTTTATTGTTAATTGCTAATTATGCACAATTTCAAAACACATTGGTTAGCAAATTTGAACTGTAAATGTTATTTTTTAAAATTAAGTATTACTTAATAAAAAGCAATATGACTTGTTATATGTTCCGTGCAATATAGGGGCCTCACCATTTACTTTGTACATGACTTCTTATATATCTGTCATTAATTTTTAAGTAAAATATAATAAATATATATTTAATAATCAAATGAAAATTATATAATTTTATTGTCTTTTTTTTAAGAAACATATGTTATTTTTTAATTAAAAAAGCTTGACCATAAAAGTATAAAATTTTAATTAAGTGTATTGTATTTATAATTTTTTTTGTCAAAATCACCAAGTTTTGAATTTTTTTATTGAAAATTTTGAATACAAAAGGAAAACTTAAAATTTATATAATGTATAATCGATTAATGTAGTTAGCTCAGTGCATGTTTGGATAGGAAAAAAGTGATTATATAATCCATAAGTGATTATGTGTTGGAGTTGTCAAATAAAAACAATTTTTCAATAAGCACTTATACCTTAAATAAGTGCTTATGGAAGAAGTTAATTTTTTCTACTTATAATAATCACTTATATTTCTATAATTATTTATTTTATTTTTTTTCTCATTATCCACTCAATAATCACTTAAATCTCATTATCCAAACACATTTTTTCTCAAATCACTTATGGGATAAAAATTTTTAAATACAAATCACTTTTTACATAATCACTTATTCTTATAATAATTTTTACATAATCTAATCCAAACTAACTCTAAAAAATACTAAAATGTGAAGTATAAATCCACATTGATAAGCTATAATTGATTTATTATATGGCTAATTATTAAAAATAAATATTTATCCAAATACTGTCCTTGTTTGTCCCCTACACCTTAAACCAATGATTAGCACAAGCAGCACCCCACACTGCGACAAGCCAGGTTTCATGATCAAGACCCCACTGTGTCATGATCACTGTGAACAGTGTGGGCCCGCCAATCCCCCATCATAAGGACGAAGACCGCGAAGTACTGAATCATAGCTGGAATCCAGAAATACGCAGAGTTAAAAAATAAAAAAACGCAACACAAGGAAGGAGGGAGTGTGGGCCCCAGTAGCTCAAGGTCCATTGAATCGACCGTTACGAGGCTTTAGCCAAGCAAAGCAGTGCCTAACTGGATGGGAAGAGACCACACTCACCACCAAAAACAGTGTTTTTTTTTTAAACTAAAGAAATTGCAGGCTCCTTATATTTAATATAGCTTTTTTTTTAAAAAAAAATTCACGATTATATTTTTTTTACCACAAGAGTCTAACAACAATGTTAATATGACCAAATTATTTTTTTTTAAATGACTTAACTATTATTAATAAATATGACCGAATTGTATGAAAAGATTTTAATATAGTTAATAGATAATTAGATTCTTTAAATATATTGTTTTGAATTTAGTTTTTAATTATGCATATAAAAAATATTATTCATACTCTTGATATTAAAAAAAGTTATTAAAATATAAATATAATTAGGTGACTAAATGATCTATCATTCTTAGCTAAGAAAAAATAAAAGAGCTATTGTTTATTATATGAAATTTGATGAATAAATTATATTATTTATAATTTATAAATATTACAACTTGTTATAAATTTTATATTTATGTTAAATATTATCATAAAAAAATTTATATTAAATATTGATATTAATATTGATATTTATGTTGATGATATTGACATTATATTAATCATATTGGTAATGTTTTTATATATTAAATCTTTCATATAAGATTGACATCTGCGTTATTTGTATTTTACATTAAATAAACTATCATATCATAATTAGAACTTACGATAGATTGACTTATTGAGTTCATAATATAATCATTAGGGTTTCCATTTTTTTTCGGTGAGATTAGGTTTCCATTTGTTTTTGGTGAGATTAGGTTTCCATTTTAAAGTTACTATCTAAATGTAATTTTTTTTGGCCAAAATTTAATTTTTGTTTGAAATGCAATCAAGCAACTATTTTTTCTTTTGGACATAATTTATTATTTTATTTTGTGCATGATTCATTTTTATTTTATTATGAAATATTTCACCTATTTTAAAATGTATGATACATTTTTAAATATGTTTATTTTAAAATGTAACAGATAAATTATTTTTTTCTGATAAATTAATATTTTTTTTTCCAATTTTACCCTTAATTAAAGTAAACTTGTTATTAAGAGGCATATGTTAAACAAAAGTTAAGTGAGAACATTAAATGTATGCATTTGTGAAAAAACTCTTTTTATGACATATTTAAGATATCTAATTGATTTTTTTGTTGTCATGGTTTAGTTATTTGTTTATTATTCCCTCAAGTCTTTAGTGTAAGACTCTTTTAACCGAATTACACAGATTAAAGATAAGAGTTAAAATTAATTAACCATCGCAATCTCCTTAAAAAATATATTATTTTTCTAAAATTACCCTTTTTGAATTTCTTTTTCTTTTTTTCTTTCATCAATTAAATATGGATATTTTTTGATAATATATAATAAATGCTACTCGTATTCAAGAGAGGGTTCTATATTTAGGATCAAAACAAAAAGTTATATTTAGAATAAGAGGGAGTGCATTTTTAGAATGAAGGGAGTAAGAAAATTTTTATTTCTATTTATTTTATTTATAAATTTTAAGATAATATTAATTATTATTTTTCTCTTTATATTTTTATTTATTACTATCATTTTAAAAATTAAAAATAATATTAATTATTTTTTATATTTATCCATGATTGACGTATTAGAAAATTTTAAAAAATTTTGATATATTAATTTTATTTCTTATTTTGTGTGTAAAAATTTTAGACCACAAATAAAAAAAAACAGTGGGAGTAGTAATTGAAAAAGAGTAGTAATTGTTTTTGGTCATTAAATTCAACAGTGATTTCAGAATGAAATTCATTTTATAAATTATTCATTAATAATTCATTAAATACAACAAATTTGGATCCGACGAGAGGAACAACGTGCATTGATGCTAATAAATTTAAATTCATTAAATTCGGATTGATGAGAACTGAAGAGAAAAAAACATTAAAAGACCATTTTTCTATGGTAATATCTGGAAATACTCCTGCACACACAGAAAAACACCTAACAAATTTAAACTGGATTCACTTAAAAAAAAATTGTCCGGACATTCACATAGGGAGGAGAGAAAATTGCCGAGAAAATTTTGGGAGAGAGAGAAAGCAGAAAATAGGCGAAGCCTGCAAGGTAGAGCACTGCAAGTTCGAATTATTCTTCTTCCTTGTATGATTGCTTTTATAAATACTCAGTAGCTCTTTTGGACTCATTACCCTCCCCACCACTTTCCCCTCTCTCTCTCTCTGGTTTTCACAGTGTAATATTTTAGATTTTCTTTTTTGCATATATGGTTATATGGTACGTCCCCGAGGCTGCGCGATCAGTGTGAGGGAAAGAGAGACGAAGAGAGAGAGTGTGTGTGTATGTGTGTAGGCAATTTAAAAGCAAGGAGCAGGGCCTCACAAGCTTTTACACGTGATAAAGAAAACACCAAAAGCGCTTGCATGCGTGTATAAGATTCATCATCATCATCATCTCTCTTTTCTCACCCCTCCGCCCTTTTTCTTCTTCTTCTTCTTAGAAAAATCCGATGAATCCTCCATGCTTTTCAAACTTCTTCCTTCTTGACTAATGAAAATTGGGTGAGTGTTTGCGGTTACGCTTGTTGTTTCTTTCACACTCTCGGTGGTGTTGTGCTTGGTTGGTGAGATTTTTCATTTTTCTCTTTTTCTTTTTTATTTTTTGGATTTGTTTTGGTTTGACTTGTTTAGGCTTTACGGCATTTAATGGAGCATTTAGCGCGACGCTACAGCATTAATATTTCTTTTCCTGCAAATCTTCCAGATAGTGATTTCGCTACCCTTTTCAATGTTCATTCTTTCTCTTGGATATTGTTCCTGATTTTTGTTTTCTTCTGGCTGTTTTATTCACTTTTAGACGCAGTCCTGTAGGTTTCAAATCTGTCTTCGTGATCTCAATTCTTTATTCCGATGTTTTTTACCGTGTGTTTTTATCTGGCTTCTCTTGTTCGCCCTCTCTGCGATTTTCGTTCTCTTGTAGGGGACAGGCCTACGGTGCTGATCTTGTCTTCTGGGTAGTATTTCCATTTTCTGGATTTCCATGTGCCTAATAGCATTTTATTATTACTTCTTCTCTTCCTGATTCCTGGTGATTGGCTTGCTAACCGAAGAATCGAAATGGTTCTCCTGTTTCCGGTCATTTTTTCTTGCACTTGTAATGTTTCGTGTCAAATAGCTTATTATTTAGCTGCAATTTCACATTGGGGTTTCATAACAGCTGGCTTTTAAAATTTTAACCAAAGGACATAAGAAAATGTAGTCAATGTTTGCTTTTCTTTGCCTTATCTCATGCTGCGATTTTCTGAGAGAAAAGAAAGAAAAGACGGTAGCTTCTGCGGTCGGATTTTTTTTTTGGTTCTGTCTTGTTTTTACTTACGGAAACTATAAGGTTAATAGTTATTCAGTTTTGCGAAGAAATAGTAACGCTTGTAATCTCTAACAATGTTAGACGCTTCATATTTACGCTTTAACTTGGCGTGTCGACCCATTGAGCAATGTCAACATGAAGTTCTTCCTTCCGCAATTTACTGCTATTACTACTTATTTTGCTGACCTGCATTTTCTATATTTGGTTTTTCTTGTATTCTCAGCTGAAGCAACGGTACTGTGTCGCAGATACAAGTAAAGAAGAAAAAAACTGAACGACAAAGTGCTTCTGTGCAATTGGAATTTGCCAACGACTTTGTCACCTTCGACGAGTGTGTTTTTGGGTATCCATTCGCGCCATCACTCATCAAGCCAGCCAACATGCCGGTGAGACAGATGAAAGAAAGCTCGGAGCAGCACCTTGTGATCAAAACCCACTTACAGAACTCCATGAATCCAGCGAAGAAAGCACCCAAAACGGTCCAAAATGGCAAAGGTCCACCGCCACAAGAACCTCAGAACACCAAACCCCATAACCAGAGCCAACCTCCGCCTCCGGCGAAGAACAGAGGAAGAAGAAGGAGCCGAGGAGGCCGAAAGTCAGATCAAGGCGATGTTCCGATGCGACCCACTTGTCGACCCTGCACTGTAGCTGATAAACCGCTATCAGAAAATCCGGGTCAGATTCTGGTATCAAATACAGTAAATGGGTCCGTTGAAAATGGTGGTAACAACTCTTGTGATGTTGTGATGGGGTTTCCTACCTCAAGTAAATCTCTGAGCTTCGCTCCTAGACCTGGATACGGACAAGTTGGGACAAAATGCATAGTAAAGGCTAACCATTTCTTTGCTGAGTTACCGGACAAGGACTTGAACCAGTATGATGTAAGTTAGCAGCTTTATACTGTGAAAAATTTAATTGGGTTTTCGGTATATGACTCTTAATGATGGTATTTAAGTCATCCTGTGATTTCCTATTATGAGTGCTGTTCAATTGCATATGGCAATTGAATGGGCATCTGTTTTTATCTTTTCTTTCTTTCTTTTTTCTTTTTGGCTCTGTTCTATTATTGTAGACCAATTTATGAGTTGTTCAATTTGGCCTCTGAGGTTTCGTTCTTAATGTTTTCTCTTTGCTATAATAATACCGTCTGTGGTTACTATATTTTACAGGTCACAATTACCCCTGAAGTGTCGTCTAGAACAGTAAACAGGGCCATCATGGCAGAACTTGTGAGACTGTACAAAGAGTCTGACTTGGGAATGAGACTCCCTGCATATGATGGCAGAAAAGGTCTGTACACAGCAGGGGAGCTTCCCTTTGCTTGGAGAGAGTTTAAAATTAAGCTCGTAGATGAAGACGATGGAGTTAATGGTCCCAAGTAAGGATTTATTGGACATCATCACTTGGCAATTTTCGTTTCCCTCTCTCACCTCCCCCACTTGGGCTGTAACGGGCCAGATCCACAATTTCTAAGATCATTACTTACATGTCTCATTCTAAACAACAACAGAGATGAAAATATGCAATTATATAAAAATCGGAACAACTTATATATTTTCATCTGACTTTGATATATGATTGCTCAACTTGATGTGTTTGAATGAGTTTTAATTTCGATTGACGCTTGGGCCTTTTTCAGGAGGGAAAGAGAATACAGAGTGGTGATAAAGTTTGTTGCTCGGGCAAACTTGCATCACTTAGGTCAGTTTCTGGCTGGTAAGCGTGCTGATGCTCCGCAGGAGGCACTTCAAATTCTTGACATTGTACTAAGAGAGCTATCGACTAAGAGGTAGCAATAGTTACGAGTTTCTGAATTCTTAAACTTCATCTGTGATAATTGAGTGAAAATGCACTTATCATCAATCTCACAAAGGCTGCATTTTCTAAAGGTTTTGCCCCGTTGGGAGGTCCTTCTTTTCACCTGATATTAGAACACCACAACGGCTTGGAGAGGGATTGGAATCATGGTGTGGATTTTACCAGAGCATAAGGCCTACTCAGATGGGTCTTTCCCTCAACATTGGTATGTCATTATTTATTGATTTATCTAAATTTAGTTCAATTATTCTTTTACTTATTCTTACGCTGTTCTTGAATATTGTAGATATGGCTTCTGCTGCGTTTATTGAGCCTCTTCCAGTTGTGGAATTTGTTGGTCAGCTGTTAGGAAAAGATGTGTTGTCAAGGCCTTTGTCTGATGCTGATCGCGTAAAGGTATGTGTACAAAAGATTCTAACTTAATTTTTCGTTTTAGATTATATAGTGAATAATTTACAGAGCTACTTGGAGATATCTAACAGATAAAGAAAGCCCTTAGAGGAGTTAAAGTTGAAGTAACACATAGAGGGAGTGTAAGAAGAAAATATCGTGTTTCCGGGTTGACTTCTCAACCAACAAGAGAACTTGTGTAAGTTCTTTTCCTTGCTCTTAACCTACTGAAAGTTATTGGTAGTTCTAATTTCTTGTGATATTGGCTAGTTCTTTCAATAATGAAGATATATATGTATATCTTTTCAGGTTTCCTGTCGATGACAACTCAACTATGAAATCAGTGGTTGAGTACTTCCAAGAGATGTATGGTTTCACTATTCAATATACTCACCTTCCTTGCCTTCAAGTAGGAAACCAAAAGAAAGCAAACTATTTGCCTATGGAGGTATGGAAAGTTCCTGGTAATTGAAGTAGCTACATTCTTCTTCATCAGAAAGTTGTTGAATCCTTTGCACTTCTGGTTTTGCAAGGCATGCAAAATTGTTGAAGGGCAACGTTACACAAAAAGGCTGAATGAGAAGCAAATTACTGCTTTGCTGAAAGTCACTTGCCAGAGACCCCGTGATCGGGAAAATGACATTTTGCAGGTATTCATTATTGAGCTTTTATTGTTGGAATTATCTACCTCCATGCTTGTGTCAAAATGTAATGATACTTGGTTGCATAAACATTAGCAAAACAAGGATCTAAGTGATTTAATTTAGACAATAATAATTCCAATTTCCAGTGCTAATTAAATACATCTTCCAGTCAGAATATGTGTCTTATTCCTAGAAAGGCAGAATAATTGATTTTTTTTTTGGCCAAGGAATAAATGAAGTTTAACATAACTATATTTGGTATTGAAATAGCATAATCATTGGTATATTGTCTTAATGTTTTCATCATAATGCTTATGATATGCATGTAATAAAATGACAGTTATTATATTATCATCAACATTAAAAACAAAATGAAATTATGTGATATCATAGAAGCTCATGGTAAAGTTGGGCCTTAATGTGATGTTACTTTTTTTGGTTGTTATGCAAGCAGACCATTCAGCATAATGCTTATGATCAAGATCCTTATGCGAAGGAGTTTGGGATTAAGATCAGTGAGAAACTTGCTTCTGTTGAAGCACGGATTCTTCCTGCCCCTTGGGTAATGTGCTTTCCTTCAAATGATCTTGTTTGTAATAAGCTGAAGAATTGAATATACTTATTGTTAATTAACCTGTGGTTCTTATTACAGCTGAAATATCATGACACTGGCAAAGAAAAGAACTGTTTACCCCAAGTCGGTCAGTGGAATATGATGAACAAGGTAGACATTGACTTTACAATTAACAATTATCAAGCAGTTAAAATTAAAAAAAAAATGATCGGTGCTATGTTTCTTTTCTGTTTTTGTTAACCAACATGATTAAAGGTTTAATAGTTTTTTGGTAAGGGCCTATCGACACATGGGGTTTAGACTGGGGTTTACCTATTGTTGTTGCCACTTGGTTTTACTTTAATCATGCAAGGGTCAAGTTGGAAAACATTATGATAGAATCCTCTGCAAGAATTACCTGGGGAAAACGTAGAAGAGATATACTGCCGCACTCATTTCCAAATGATATGGCTTTATTACCAATTACCATCACTACCTATAATGTGATTACCATGCATATATGCAAACACTGAGGTATGGAAGAAAATAGGGCAATGATGTTAATATTAAAGGAGCCTTCATAGCTGAATATTTCATGAAATGCCTCGGTCCAATTCAATGCTGGTTTTAAATTTCTTAAGTAATTTACTATACTTGTTTTGACCAAAAACTTATCTGTGATTGCTCTCAATACTGATCTTTTTTGTCACTTGACACTTCAATGACAGAAAATGATTAATGGGATGACCGTTAGCCGGTGGGCATGCATAAATTTTTCACGAAATGTGCAAGATAGTGTTGCTCGCAGTTTTTGTAGTGAACTTGCTCAGATGTGTCAAATATCTGGCATGGTAATTTTCCATCTGTTCGATTCCTACCTTGTTTGTAGTATAAGAACAAAATGGAATTTTTTGTTGACTTATTAATTATTAATATGGTTTTTATGTCAGGAATTCAATCCAGAGCCTGTTATCCCAATATACAATGCCAAGCCTGAGCACGTGGAGAAAGCTTTGAAGCATGTTTATCATGTGTCAATGAACAAAACTAAGGGAAAGGAATTAGAGCTTCTATTAGCGATATTGCCTGACAACAATGGGTCTCTTTATGGTAAGTCATTCATTTGAAATTAATAATATATATGATTGCTGTTTCATTTGACATAGCACATATGATGCTCAAATTATGGATTTCCATTTAAAATTTTTTGTTCTCAGGTGATCTCAAGCGAATTTGTGAAACTGACCTTGGTTTAATTTCACAATGCTGCCTGACAAAGCATGTCTTTAAAGTCACTAAACAGTATCTGGCTAATGTGTCTCTGAAGATCAATGTTAAGGTTTGTTTCCTTTCAATTGCACGAAAGTGAATTTCTCAGAATTTAATTTGTATGAAGTCTTTTATGGACTTATGTTGATTGTTAGACAGTCTTCTGAATATTTAGTCTGGTCGTTTGTGCCTTCATCATTAGGGCATTCATAAACCTCACTTTTGTCTATGAAATCATAGGATCTAGTGAGAAATTCCAATCTTTCCTCTTGTTTTCATAGATTGCAGTGAACATGAGATAATAGTTTACCTCTTCCTGATGCAGATGGGAGGTAGAAACACTGTTCTTCTTGACGCTATAAGCTGCAGAATACCATTGGTTAGTGACATTCCAACCATAATATTTGGAGCAGATGTTACCCACCCTGAAAATGGAGAAGATTCCAGTCCCTCAATAGCAGCTGTATGATTACCTAATCTATTTTTCTTATTTTTCCTTCATTGCAATGGTTAGAGGAGCAGCAACTAATATCTATTATGCAATCTCTAGGTAGTAGCTTCCCAAGACTGGCCTGAAGTGACAAAATATGCTGGTTTAGTGTGTGCTCAAGCTCACAGACAGGAACTCATTCAAGATTTGTACAAAACTTGGCATGACCCTGTTCGTGGCACAGTTAGTGGTGGCATGATCCGGTAAATGATACTTAATGACTTTCACCTTCACATTGTTATGTTATAATTGGTTTTTTCATGATGAATTCCTTGCTTTAGGTCTCAATTTTTCATTTTCACGTATTCTTGCGCAGAGACTTGTTGGTCTCCTTTAGAAAGGCAACAGGACAGAAGCCTCTAAGGATTATATTTTACAGGTCTGTATCTTTTATATATGTAAAATTTATAATGAATGTTTGAATTTTAAGACTTCTATAATGATATTAGTTTGAATTGTGTTTTGTCTGTCAATTAGGTTGTCAAATAGTTAATGTTAACTAATGGAAACACTTACGATAAAGTCCTGGGAAACCATCGGAATGTATGAATAGTAAGATTCCAATTAACAGTAGCCTCTTTTTTTTTGGGACCAGATTAACAGTAGTCTATTTATTCAAGCCTTGAGGGATGCATTATAATTTTATATATATATTCAAACACTAATATCACCCTGAGAAATGGTATCATTAACTGTTGAGTCGATCAGATCAGAAATTTAGAGTGTTATTCTTCCTTTCTGGGGGTGGATAGTAGATCCACGGTAGTACATCTGTGTCCAAGTTCTCACGCATGCCTTCTTGTTTGATATTACATTTAATATGTGGCACACTAATTTCCTGCATAACCCAAATTTTGAACAGGGATGGTGTGAGTGAAGGGCAATTTTATCAAGTTCTTCTTTATGAGTTAGATGCAATCCGGAAGGTGAGAAATGACTGCTTACTCTCATGATCTCATCGTACATAAATCTTTGTAGAAAAGGCATGTTCTGAGAGACTATATCTGTTCAGGCATGTGCTTCCTTGGAGCCAAACTATCAGCCTCCAGTAACTTTTATCGTTGTACAAAAAAGACATCATACTAGGTTATTTGCAAACAACCACAGGGACAAGAGCAGCACAGATAAGAGCGGGAATATATTGCCTGGTAAGTTTGACCACTCCTAAATTTTTTAGGTACACATACATTTCTGAATATATTTTCATGTTTATTAAGTATGAGCTCATGGGATTGTCTTTTCTTTTGCTAATCTCATTCCAGGAACTGTTGTTGATTCTAAAATATGTCATCCAACAGAATTTGATTTTTATCTCTGCAGTCATGCTGGTATCCAGGTAAAATACTGCTTTTTCCCCCCTACTTCAGTAGTGGAGTCTATGAAAAGATTGATAATTAGAAGAAACATGGTATCGTTGATGATACATGTCAAAACATTAGAGGAATACAATTTGAAGATGGAATATTATCCCACCTTTTTTATTGCGGTTTTCTGAGAGCACCACAACACACCTTAAACAAGCTGCAATCTATTTAATGGAAATTGTGAAGCTGATATGTGGAGCAACTTTACGTGTATAAACATTCTTGTTTTACTTGTTATCATAGACCTCTGGTCTGTAACTTGTATTGTCTCTGGCAATCGATATGAGTAGGACATCCTTGTTGGTAACCTCTTGACCCTGACGTCATAGTTATTGACCCATATAATGGATGGTATATTTATTTTTACGACGATGTTAACCGTTTATATTATTCCACTCCATTAGAATAAAATAACCTGGGTACCTTCTCAACACAAGGAAATTTTGAAATTCAGACGCAGTAGGCAAATAGAATGTGGTCTAATAGGATTCAAGTGGTTTTTCCCTTTGTTACAGTTTTGTAATATTTGGTCATGACACTAGATTGGGTAACAAAGATTTGTCTAGATATTAATCCATTAATATGTTTCAACATTTCCCTCAACTACATGTTGGCTCACTAGTTTGTCCTGATGATATGGACTTCCTTGATTTTATCTCGAGAGGAGTAGAGATGAGCTCAGAGTGAAGCTCGTGAGTTCCTTTTAGTGATAAGTTGGTAAAGATTGTAGCTGCGACAGAGCATAAAATTTAAATCTTTAATTTGCAACAATTATTAATCTTATATTATACTATTTGTCATGCAGGGGACGAGTCGGCCAGCCCATTATCATGTTCTATGGGATGAAAACAACTTTACAGCAGATGGAATTCAGTCTCTGACCAACAATCTCTGTTATACATATGCTAGGTGTACACGTTCTGTATCTGTTGGTAAGCACATCAAATAACTGTAAATTTTAGTTTTTGCTCTTTGGGTACGAAATCCTTAAGATTATATTTGGAATGAGGATAATGGAGGAAAAGGAAGGGGAAGGGAGGTGCTATTTAGACCTTTGATTTAAATCAAAATCAAACTTTTCCTTCGCATCTCTTCTATTTTCCTCTAGCCGAACATATCCTAAAGCTATTCCTAGCCCAAAGACTGGATAATTTTTAAAATTAACTTGCCTAAATTTGCTAGAGAGTCAGGAATACATTCTGAGAAGATGAGCAGGCTGTTGCTTTGCAGAGAGGAAAAAAAAATCATGAAAAGGGGGGAAAAAAAAGCCTAACTTGCTTGGTCTGTCAATCAGTCATGAATAGTACTCTTTTTTTTTTTGGCCAAACATGAATAGTATTCTTCATTTTTTAAAGATAATGTCTTGGTTAAAGTTTCAGTATGTCTAAGAAAAGGACAAAACTTACATATTTTTTTTTATATGTTTTTTATATTATTCTCCAATTCAAATTTAATATGTAGATCTTTTAAATTTTTTGAAGTTTAAGAAGTTAACAATTTTATTATATAATTAATGACTAAATCTTTAATGTATTAAAAATCAATCCAAATATTAACTTTTAATTGGAAAATAATACGAAAAGCACGTAACAAAAAATATATAAGTATTTTCCCTGAGATAATAAAACTGACTGTCTGGATTTTCCTCACGTGCAGTACCTCCAGCATATTATGCACATCTCGCAGCATTTCGAGCCCGTTTCTATATGGAGCCAGACATGCAGGAGAATGGCTCTTCCGGTGGTGGTAGTACAGGTCATGGTTCCAAAGCCACGCGAGCAGCTGGAGAATGTGGGGTCCGACCATTGCCAGCCTTGAAAGAAAACGTGAAGAGGGTGATGTTTTATTGTTAGATATCAGGGCAGCCTGGAAAATGGTAGATAGATAGATAGATAGCAGAGGCTCAAAATTTGCAGCTACCATGAAATGCAATGTCTCGGTACCTTCACATCACCTGTACAATAGTGGTGGTTTACAGATAGCTGCAACCTAGTATTCTCATAACAAATCCATGATTATAGTTCTAGAGGGCATAGTTTAGGATTCATAGGAGTGAAGTATTTGGCTGGAACATGGGAAGCATGCTGATAGGATAGTTTAGTTTAGAGGTGCTAACCCTATGAATTCTTCCAGCAATCAGTCATGGAGATGGTGTTAAAGTAGGCGATGTAAAGATTATTCTATGAATCATATCTATATGTAGAAAAATTTTCCTGATAATCTTAATAGATGAATGATTAGATGTTCAAGCATTTCCATAGCCTATCTTGAGTAACAAGGATGGATTCGGACATGGGTATCACATGAGATAAAATATTTGGTCTTCAATTGTGTTATATTGCGTTGTGTTATGTTTGATGTGTGAGTATAAGTATCCAAATAATCAAATATGATACAGCTTAAATGTCAAGTATTAATATTTCATAAGTACTAATAATAATTGAACATGATACTTGTTTACTCAGGATTGATTATGTTAATATGCATGTTTTTCTCCACATGGGGCATTTTGTGTGGAAAATGGCAAAGATAAATCGATATGGATATTTATTATCAAAACTAGACGTGGACCCATGTTTTGCATGTTGATCAAAACAAAGTATTTGTAAGAAAAGATACATTATTTATGGTTTGTGAATATTGCATCTTGTTAATTTTTTTAATATATATATATATTGATATATAGATTTTGTAATCTTTTAATAACAGATGTTACAGTGTTTTTTTTTTTTTGGACCAGGAAGATGTAAGAGTTGTTTAAACCATTAAATTATGTGAAGTTATAACAATATTCAGCTTACTATTGATTTGATCAGATGTATTGATAATTTCCAGCCAATATTATATAATATTCAATTATTATTCAATTAATATATAACGTATTTTTTTTTGGCTTAAATATATAACGTATTATGTTAAACAGGAATGGAAGAATAATCTAATTGAGCTCATTTAACATCGGTTGGCAGGTCCAATGGGTTATCTCATCGACAACCATTTTTTCAAAAATATAGAGAACACAAAAAGACAAAAAACAAATATATGATTCAAAAGTCATATAGTTACACGGATAACCCAAATAATCAAGAGAATGGTGAATGATTAACTTCAACCAACGTCACGTTTGAAAAGGAAATGAAACCAAGTGTTCTTGATAATTAATATCTATCAAAGAGCACATAAAGATTGAAACTTAAATCTGGAAAGAAATTAGAATATACGCTACTAAATTTATATAGCCTAAATCCCTAAGTTCCTCAATCTTTTTTTTTTAAAAGAAGATACTCAACGTAAACTTGAAAATCTTTAACAGCAAGAGAAAGATGAGGAAAAAAAAGGTGTAAAGAGAGAAACTCCTTAATTAAGTCCTTATTTAAAATATGTTTTCCTTCTGTTTTTACATCATTTTAGGGGACTATCACTAAATATACAGTTAGCTTAAATTATATTTTTTTATTAACATTTTTTAATTTGTAGTTAAGTTTCTGTTTCAATGTTTGATTTTTATTTTAAGTAGTTTAATTTTTTAGGTCATATTTAGTAATGATGAAAGTAACTTCAACAAAAAGATAAAATAAATGAGAAATCTTTATCTTACATGTTTAGTACATGTTATATAGGTTTTTTTTTCAAGGTGTCAATGGCTTATTGGCTTAGTGGCACATGTACTCTCTGGTTGAAGGAAGGTCGTGAGATCAAGTCTCACTAATAGTAAGATACCATATTTGGGTGTGTGAGTGTGTATGTATAGTGTTTGATTGTGTTGAATATTAGTAAGTATGTTATACAAACAACTGAACCAATAAGGTTTGTATACCTAGAGTTGGTATATACCGGTCTGATTCAAGATTATCATTCACATTGCGTGGAAGATAATTTCCTATCATGTTATCATTTGCTATAACTATTAATAAGAGTTAAAGTCAGAGCTTATATAATGTTGGATTATATTTGTCAAAACCTATTTTTACGCATGGTCAGTTATATGTTGCTTTTAAAGAGGTATTTGATAATATATATTTATGTTAGGTATGCAGCTAATAATATTATTAAATAATACCCTCAATTCACATGTTGAATTATAATGTTATTGTTTATGTTTTATAATTTGGTGTATTTTATAAATTTTTGTCTTATAATGTTCAAAATTTTATTTGACATTCAATTGTTCTTATGAAAATCACACATTGCATGGGTGCATAACTAGTTATTCTTAAAATAAATGTACAGTGACTTATGGTTTCAAATATAATAAATTTGGTATTTTAATAAGGGTATTTATGTTGATTTCCCACTTTGGTTCCTTTCTTTTCATTCTTGATTATTTCGTCATACCAAACTTTAAAAAAAAAATCCTAATTTTTTCTTACCTACCAAATGCATCTTTGTCTCAAAAATAATATTTCTATGAAAACATTTCTCCCTTTCCTTCCCCCCTCTCTACTTTGCTGAAAAAAAAAAGACTCTTTCCTATTAAACATGAGCTTAATACACGAACACAGATTGACACAATCGAAAATTTGGAGCTTTCTTACTTCACATATATATGGGCTTGGGTTCAAACTTTTTTAAGGTCATTTAAAGTCCCGCTTGGTGGGCATTTTTCTATATCCCTTCTGTCCGTCACAATTAGAAAAATTGCATATAATTTAGACATGTACAATAATCTTTGGAAGAATTACAACTAGAGATTGGTAGAGTGAATTAATTATAAAGAAAAATTTTAACAGATAAAAAATCTTAAAATCTGAAATATTAAATAGTAAAATTAAAAGAATGAGTAGTAATAAATTTTTTTTTATAATAAATTAATTATTTTGATCTCAAAATGTAATTTCCCTATAATCTTTTGAGTTGATCTTTGCTAGTATATCTAATGCCATGTCAATGGCAACCTACTAAATAAGACTATCTCTCCCTCCCTTCCTATTTTTTTTTATATAAGAATTTCATTGATTCTAGTTTTTTTTTTATTACATAGGGTTAAACTATGCGCTTGAAACAGCTGACAAAATTGAACCCCATGACTTTTCATCAAGGTGAGTGAGCTTCATGCGACTACGCCATTGACTTCTTCTTCTTCTTCTTCTAACTCTTCCATGTGAAACTTAAACCCCAATCTTCAAAGAAAATGAGACCCAAATACACAACTAAAACGTTAATTCCATTTGATGTGGAGGTCTAATACAAGATTCAAAAGGAAATTGTATATTAAAGGCTTCACAAAAAAACTTTCTCATGTTAATTGTACATTTATTGACCTTCCATTTTCAAAGATAATTCTACATACCATAACATAGGAACGTTCATTGAAGGAAAAACGAAAATTCCTTACACGGCACTAGAATGTTACTTTTGAGCATGTTTATCGAAAGATCAATGAATGATATCAATATGTTTATATATTTGTTAGAAAAATAACATTGTTAATTATTTGCAAATTAAAGAGTTCTATTTAAAAATGTTTAATTTTATTGAAAGAAGTTAGCCAAATTGATCTCATCTCATTAGTTTAATTTCGATTCTTGTGTGGGCACATGGCACTGTATGAGTAAAATTCTAATTACGTTAAGTTAGTGTGAAAAATTGCGCTTCAAAAAATTATTTGAAAGACTATTTAAATTGGGAACAATCCCAAAGAATATTCCTGGATCACTATTCACCATAACAAAAAAGTCAGTTTTTAATATATAAAATATCAATAATCATACAGATGGTCAAATAAATCTCAAAATTCCTACACTATTCGTTTTATTCCTTATTAAAAGTATTACAACTTTTCTTCCTTCCATTTTTTTAAAAAAAAATATATCTTAGAAACCAAGTGTCCAAAAGTAAAAGGAATTTAAGTTGTCGATAATCTAAACTAATGGCTTTATTAAAAAAAAAATATCGCACACACAAAAGCAGCAAATGAAAATAGTAAATAAATAAGAAAAGAAGCTAGCTAGGTTCTTGCCACATTGCTAGGTTTCGGCTCTTATAATGGTTCACAGAATGGTTGGTATAGAATTAAGGAAATATATATAAACAAATGAAAGTAGGAATTGGGGTGAGAATTTACCAAACAAAAGGTTCCAAAAGTATATGACCTTTTGATGAAGTTTGCTTCCCAAATCAATCATGTATAGACGCATGTCAATTTGGTTCTTAGTTTTAATTGGAAAATATATAATTACTTTATAATTGTGTTGTTGCTCGGATTAGATTGATTTTCTTATTAATTTCTTTTACGTACACCCCACTTGTTTTTTTAGATTAAATCTCACTCATTACACAAAATCCAAAAAGAAAGTAATATTATTCACAATTTACGAACATGACTTATTATAAATTCTATATAGATATATAGATAGATTTGCACATATATGACATTTTCATCTAACTTATGAAGTATATCAATCAATATGAATGATCAACAGAATTACATGGATCAGAATTTAAATTAAATATGCTATAAAAAGAAAAATTTAAATTAAATAGAATCTAAGTTGAGCGATAAAATATTAATTCAATTCAATTAAAAAACTTAAAAGTAAGATTAAACCTGTAACACGTATATTATGACTACAATTTTTTTTAAAATTGTCACTTTATAATTTTTAAGTTAACATTAATTATTTTTGACAAGTTTATCTTTCAATAATAATTAAGAAAGAAAGAAACATTAAAGAGTATATATAATTAAATGATATTATAGTAAAATAAAATCAAACTTTGTTAATTCTTAATTAGGCTATTTATTAGCTTTTTTTTTCAATTAGTGTGCATAACCCTAAAATCACAGCTGCTTTGAAACGAAGGGGTTAATATGCACATTTCTTCTCTGCAAGGGTTTGATTTTTCGGTTGAAAAGTTGACAAGCTAGATTAAATGAGATTATGCTACATCTTAGCCATCAATACAAGAGTTTAAAACAAAAATAGAAACACACACACACGGGGCCAAATAATATATTTTCAGAAAAAAATTTCTTGAAATTAAGAGACCAAACAAGACAAAATTTTGCGTTCACGTGACCATCTGAGATCGTATATATATCAGCTATATGTGAACCATATCAATAATTCCTCTATTCTATTGAGACAAATATATAGTTTGTAAGCTTTATATATAGACAGATTGATATATATATATATATATATAAAATTGCAAAATCAAAATGAAATTGCTCCCACATGAAGCTATTAATGCACAAATGCTCAAGCACATGTCTGTAGTTACAAATTAGCTGTATATAATACAAAGAGAAAGTAGATTTCATACACAGTTACGTTGTTTTGTGTCACTTTCTCTTTGAATACATATAACTAAAGAATCTAATTTTTTACTAAGACATAACCTTAATTAACCACATATATGTAACGCTGAGTAAGGAATTACTCTTGTTACATATAAGTAACTTGCAACATAATCATGTTTGTCAATCATAACTTACCATAAGAAATCAGTAATTAAATGTAAATTAATTAACTGCTTAAGAAACGTAGTTCTACTCATAGTGTATATTTAAATGCTCTATATCTATTCACATCCAAAAATTTATCAACTATCTAATATTTCAATCACCATTTTGAGATATATTTAGTGATATGAAGTGTCTTCTTCTCAAGAACCAAATTAAACAGCCAGATGAAGACTAATATATATATATAGGGTTCATTTATAGCGCACACCTAAAGATTCTTTTTCAGCCAATACAGAAGCTCTATTGCACTGGCAATTCTCAGGAAATCAATGCAATATCAGTAAGTGTAGAAGTTGTGTATAACTATGGGTAATAATTAATTATACGTTCACATCTAAGATTAATCTGTCAAGGAAGAATAATTGGTATATGGTGACTTGGAGGAATCAAAACCAGTGAGCTTTACATTTCTTTTTGGTACTCACAGAAGCAGATTGAAAGCTATGTGGAATCTTTACCAAACAAGAAGCCTTAAAGAAAAACCCTGGACAACCAAACTGGACAATGAAAGAGAAAAAGAAAAGTGAAAACTCAGATGCAAAATCCAAGAAGATAATATGATGATAGAGACAAATATACATACACATACATATATGGGGATTCATGAGAAACATGAGCTAGCTAGCAGTACATTTGTTGTCAGAAATCTGCAGATCATGACGATGATGATCATTTCAATGAACTTGTCCTTCCTCTTCAATTCCAACCAAAGATCGAATTTTTGCAGTAGAAAAAAAGATCTACACTGTTTTAAACCAGCATCCTCACGAGATAGATATTTGACATAGAAATTCTTAACTAAAATTCAGATAGTTTAACCTTGTTTTTTTTGCTCAGAGCACAAAGTATATATGTTCATAGAAATAAAGTACGATTCGAATTCCAAAACCTGAACCAAAAAGATAATGTACTATAGATCCAAGAGCATACATGTGCTTGATTTGAGGAAGATGCTCAAATGGGACAAACTAACTATTCCATTGCTGAAGTCATGGTATAGATTCTCCATATCTCAAGTACTGCCCCCTATCTTACTACTTTCATGATGATCATCTAACGAGGGAACAAAGATGGAAGAAAGCAAACATAAAAGAAACTCTAAACTGATATGTATGATGTCAGATAAAGATTAACTCCAAACTGATATGTATGATGTCATAAAGATTAACTCACTTGTCTAGAGAATTTTCATGTTTTGCTGTAAATCTGAGCCTACAAAATATTTAAACTTATGTTAGGGAAAGTAATCAGCTAAGCCAAGAACAAACAGAGAGGATCAAAGGTCATGTGGAAATCACAAAATCTCCAGGGGAACATTTAATTAGAAGTTCAATAACACTCTCACGAACACGGAGACAACAAACCCTAAAGCAGTGAACAAGGGTTATAATGTGATTTTAGATGTTTATAGTTAGGAGTTTAGTTTATTAGTAATAAATTAATGTGCCCAGATTAGCATCAAGGGAAGGAAAATCCAGAAGGTAATAGCACTAAATATGTAGTAGATAATTCATCTGAAAAGAAGAAAAAGGAACATTCACATAAAGAAAAACTGTACGGTAATTCCAACGCTAAGAGATAGGCTCAATCACCAAAGCACGAATTGGATCTTGGAATAATTAATGACTGCACCGAGCCGCACAATTCCTGTCTTTCAAAACCCTAACAATCATATATATGCAGATAGTAAGATTCCGTGCCTTCATTAAGCTCATGTGCAAGAAGACACACACACACACATATATATATATATAATCTTTTCTCACAAGAAAAGAAAGGAAGGCAAAATGGCGTGCAAGGAGTGGGTAACATAAGCACAGCTTTCAAGTGAATGAACAATTAAGCGGACCAAGAACAAAAAAGAAACCTAAAAGAACAAAAAGAAACCCTAGGGGGGGCTCTGTGATTAAGCAGATCAGAAGAAGAAGACATATTGAAGGATTCAACGGAGGAATTAGGGTTTTAATTCTTGTGGGGTGATTAATTCATGCGGCCAACAACGGGTGAAACTGCCACATGATCTGATCTTTCCTCAACAAAGGAAGGAAGTTAAGATCATGCTGGCAGCTTCAACTGGTGGTGGTGCACGATAACAACTGCTGAGGAACACCACAGCAGATCAGAGAGATCACTGAGATCATTGAAGCCATTAATCACTGGAAGCTTCTCTCTTGCTAGGGTTTTTTATGAAGATAAGAGAATGAAAGAGCACCAATATATATAGCAGAGTTCAGTGGAGGAGGTAGATGACTCAAGAGGGTTAAAGTTGAACTAGACACAGGTTTTCAATTAATCTCTCTTTCCTCTCTCTCTCTCTCTCTCTCTCTCAACTATAACTAAAAGAATATTGGATAGAATTATTAAAATTTAAAGCGAATTAGTCAAAAGAGGTAATAACATTAAAGTGTGGTCCCTATAGCTGGTGATGAAAAATTGAATATTGTCACGCCAACACTACCACCATGCAGTTTTGCAGACATAGGAATAGTGAATTTTTCTATATATATTGTAAGAGCATTAATAACTTTTGGGCTGGGTCCTAAGGATGTGGGGGACCCTTGAAACCCCCCCCTCTCTATATATATCATGAGAGAGAGAGAGAGAGAAGGGGAAAGGAGTGAGCATGAGCCAAAGGAAAGGGTTAAAAAAAGAGGGGACCATTTTGCATGGCTACATAGGCACTGCATTACCTCACACCTCATACATGGAAGAAGCAAAAGTATCTCAACCACAAAACAAAATCAATATGTCTCTTTCTCTATCTTGTTCTCTTTCCTTATTCTTCTTGTTAATATTATCTGCCTATTAGATGTGTGTACCCATTACACAGGATTTTATTTTTTTAAGTTTAATTCATATGTATTGAAAATGATTGATATGAATAAATAATTCTTGATACCTATATAATATCATCCCACCATCTGATTCATTCACTGTACAGCCAATTGTAAATATATATACCTAATTAATTAAGAAATTCTATTAGTGAGAAACTCAACAATAAAATATTTGATTCTATAAGGCCTCTTTTGGCACTTTGCATAACTTCTGATTATTTGTATAGAACTGATGATAACATATTTAGCACAAATAATATATTATATAAGCTTATATTTTATAATGGTTTTATATAACAAAACACTATATTATTTTTTTGTGTGACCATCAATGATATTCTTTGGTTAACAGCTGAACACTAATTTTTTTAAGGCATAGAGATCACCAAAGTAGAATTTACCTCTTTTAATAAGATTTTTTTTTCCATACATATGATCAATAATTGAATCCTGAACAGTATATTTAAGGGACCCAAACTATCTGTAAAATTTGCCGGACTTTGTTGGTAAAACACTATATTATTATGCTTGATAAAACACTATACTATTGTCGTCACAAAAAATGCTTCTTGATCATTGTATATATAAAGATGTTTTTGCTTTACATTGATAATAGATCCCATGTGTTGCAAGTGTGCCGTATTTTGAAAACCTGCATCTCCTGCATGTGGTAGGTGCCAGCTGCATATATAACACTTCCTGGAAACATTTGATACTTGTGATTAGGAAAATGACTTGTTTGTTACAAAGTTAATGCTTTCTGGAATTCTCTTTTCTTCTTCTATACTTAAAGTTGAAGCTAGTAGCTCCATACAACTAAAGTATATATTTATATATTCCATCTTGTAATTCATATATAGATTATTAATTATTTTTCGGTGCTTGAACTTTTAGTGCACGTATTAAATCCTTTGGTCTGGGTATAGGTAGAAATCTATGTTAAATACTGTTTCCCTTTCTGGAAGGGAAGGAGGGTGGAATTACAAGTGTTATATCATTGCTGAGTGATGCTCTTTCTGGCAATAATAGAATAAATTCTCTGAATGTTTTTCTTTGGTGTTACTATCGAAAAGTTTTCTCTGATCAATTCAATCTCTGATGCACTGGAATTTTTACTTTTATGATCCTCGTGAAGATCATATTCATGCTGAAAAGAAAAGAGAGGTTAATATCTGAAATTTTTAACTTTATTTGAAGTCTGAATTAAGGTCTAAATTTGATTTTTTTTCAGCTGAAATGCTCCAAAATAATTTCATTATTTTATTTTTTTGATAAATACTCTGAATTGTCAAATTTATCAAGTCAAAATCTCTATTCAGATGGCATTTTATAAGATTAATTAATCGTTATTTTTCATTAAAGATTGAAAGTTAAAATTACTCAACGTGAGTAATAATCAAATACAAGATTATTGGCTATATATTAACTCAATTGGTTCTCACATAACCTTTTAGATAATTCTTTAATAAATTGGTTTAGGCTTCAATCTAAAATTTTTTTAAAAAAATTAAACAATTAACAGAGTTAAACCACGGACCACGGCAGACAAAATATCAACTTAGTTAAAAAAATACCCCCTAATAATTAGGTTGACAAACTTATAATTTTATAGTATTTGTAGATAAAATAAAAAATAAAAACTATTTTAACTCTTAAATAAATTTATAGTTAATTTGAAGTTAAAGAAACAGACATAACATCAAATTAATCAAAAGAAAATTTCTACCACAAATATTAATTAAAAGAAATATGAACTCTTTTAGTCGAACGAGCCTGAATCTTTTAAATTACTCATTCATTTGTGTTATATAGTCTTTTTACAATTCATCCGCCTAAGCTATCTTGGAAAGATATTATGCAAGTAGGTCAATCATATTTAAGACCAATTTAATTATCTTATATATATATATATATTATTTAACCTATGATGGAAACATCATAGGTTCATAATACCTATATAAAGTGGTTGCTGATTTGGTTTTTGCTGGTTAAATTCTCCCACATAATATATTTTTATTTTTTGTGTACAAAGAATAATTAAGTAAAGTGAAGAGCTATTTAATTATTTATTTATTTATAATGCAAAACCTTACATCCATCTCTTTCGATGTCGTGTATTTAATTAGGAGAGGGTATCAATAATGGATTGATTGAATGAATGGTTTAAATTCCAAATTCCTTAATTATTAAAAAAAGTAACAAATTCAAATTGATTAATCAGTTTCTTTAATTCAAATTTAGTGGCCAATCCTTGGCTTAAACTTGGAGAATGAAAAGAAACTAGAAAGCCACGAGCATTTGTATGTGTCAAGAATGTAACTTGTACATCATCCGTTTGAGAAGCATATTCCATTGGTGTGTGTATACATATATATACACATATTTTATGAGGTTGCTTTAATATGTGGAGATGGCGGCTCTATTTATATACTTTGTGGATTTTTAGTAGGAAAAGTAGAAAAAGTGAGAATTAACCTATGGCAATAGGGGGATATTATCTTTTCCAAATTAATGATTCAATTCCTTCACAAACATCATAATGTGATGTCAAACTTTTTTTTAATCACAATTAAGGACCAATATAAAAATTAATTATAAGAAAAAAGACTTTTAATAAATAAAAATGATAAAAATTGGAAGATTGAGTAATAAAATTGAAAAAATAAGTAGTAACAGATTCCATTTTACAATAAATTTGTTATTTTGGTCTCAAAATATTATTATTATTCTTTTTTTTTTCTATTAACGGGATGATATGATATAAAATGGAAAAGTTCTTTCCTATAAATTAATATGGGAAATTTACTAATAAAATTCGGCGCAGTTGACAGATAATTTGCCTCTTAAACATGTTGTCTAAGATTTCATTCCTGATTAGTGTGTAAAAGACTTTGTTATGAGAAGTAAACTTTATTTTGGTGATCTTTACACTTCAAATAAATTAGTCTTTTAACTATTAATTGAAGGACATCTTAATGCTCACTAATTAGTAGTGTCACGTAAGTTACTAGCTTATTCAAAAAAAATATATTTGAATAACTAAAAAAGGTGACTTAGTGTGTGTGTGTGTGTGTGTGTGTGAAGTTATTTATCATAATAATGAGCCTGAAAGAGATTTCCATACTTAGCATCAATGAAATTCTTAAATATGTTTATTGTTATCAATTTAGTATTAATATTTTAGGAAATTATTTTAACCCTAATTCATTCAACAGTACTAATTTGATACAATAAAATAAAATTCTATTTCAACATATCAACACAGAGAGTTTATTTTGGCACGCAGCTATGCAGCACTAAGCATTACATGATACTGCAATTTTTACCACATAATTTAATTTTTTTTAGGTAAACATCACTTACATAATCTAATTTTAAAATTATGGTTAATTAAATTGAATCCTAAATTTTAAGGGAGAATTCCTTTCTTAATACGAATGGAAGTAGTATTAATTTTCTTAGTATAATTATATGGAAGTAATTTCTATCTAGTTACCTGAAATATGTTTGATAAAAGAAATAGAGTTATATTAAAAATCTCACAATAAAAAATAACACTAACTCGTATTATCTATAAATAAAACGCGCACACTCACAGTGCAACACATTGTATCTTATCATTAATTTAAAATTTCTAGAGTCATAATTGTATATTGTAAATTAAAAAAAAATGAAAAGATGAATGTAAATGGGAGACATGAATTTCATAAAAAATATCACTTTTATATTATTTTTTCTAAATGCATTATTGCAGGACTATGAAAAATCTAATTTTATATCTTAATCACTTTCTCTCCTAGAATATAGTGTTGAATGATAATATCACAAAACACTTGTCAGTTGCTTACTGCTACTGGTCTCCCATCCATCACAACAATGAATTTTCAAAATAAAAGATCGAAAGTATACCATATCAATATGAGAAATATCTCCTTTTTGAAAAAGAAAAAAAAAGCGGAGAGATTTAACTTAAATAAATTACAAGAACAACTTGATCACTCTAATAAAAAGGGAAAATGACTGGGGAGGTCCTACATAGAAAAATAATGACAGATATTAACAGTCAGAAAAAAGGAGACGTGAAATGATAAAAATGCCTCTGGTTTTAATATTTAACACTATAGATAATTACTGCTAGTGAGATTCTTTTATAAATGAACTTACGTTATTTCCATTTGAGTTGTTCATTATTTGCATCGATATATACCTACATAATCAACAAGTGAGTTTAACACTGAAGAGGATAAATCCCAGTAAGAAATCATTTCCAAGTGTTGTTTTTACATAATTAGCAATTCAGTAGTGAAAATTTACAAACTCGTTGGGCATAATTAACATGTGAATTTAACATTATTATAGATGACAAGTGCTCGTGAGATTCATTTACAAGTGATATTGTATCATTTCCAATTGAGTTATTCAACATTTTCAATGAAACCTCCGGAATTAATAAATGAGTTTAACACTAGACAGGGGCATTTATATCATTTCATATCTCCTTTTTACCATTAGGAACATTGATCTTTATCTACTACTCCCTTCAATTTGTAGAAAGTGTGTCGTTTTAGGGTTTTTAGGATTTTTAATAATATTTATTATTTTAAAATATCAATAAAATATTACTTACACTTTTCACTTTTTTACCTTTCATTAGTATTCTTAATTCTCTGTTAATATGTGTGAAATAAAAATTGAGTATTTTAGTAAAATATTATTAAACTTTATAACAATTTAGATCATTTAATAATTTTTTTTGTCTATATAAAAAATCCTAAATCAACACTTTTTATGAACCGCAATGAGTATTTTGAAATTTAAGGCTCATCTGTCATTATTTTTCTAAACAGGTCCTCCTGAGTCATTTTGTCATAGAAAATGAAAACAAATAACATCTAAAAACTTATGCATCATAAGCCCTATTTGTATTATCGATCCCCTCTCTAGAACCCATATATAAGCCAGCTAATAGCACATAATGACACCATCTTTAAAAGATTAATTAAAAGCGTAGAAGAGAGAGAATCTATTTTCCCAGTAAACAAACAAGGCGAGTCCAGAGTTAGATTGTGTGCCAGAATTGTAATTGTTGCCTGTAATGGAAATTTTCACTGTTTCTTCGTATCAGAAGGGTCCACCATTAATGTCCCACAGACAGGTCCACACCCAGAGGAAGAAAGCAAAGCATGCTTCCCTTTAGTTCATCAGTTTCAATCTCTTTCAAGTTATACAAATGTGGCAAATTCTGCCAAACTAAATCTTGATAGTAGAAAAATGGACACAGTGGAAAAAAAAAAACAGAGAGAAAAGAGAAAACTTATAAAGATATATTTATTTACTTTTGGGCTTGTTATTGATCTGTTAATCAGCACACAGCTTAGCTGGCAAGAGGTTGTATTAGCTTAACAAGGGATTTCGAGTTTAAGTTTGAATAAGCAATTATGTGATAGACTCATTAAGAGAGTTTTGCCGAGTACCAGAGGAGTTTTGATATATAAAACCAAATGGATCTCTTAAAAGTGTTGTGTCCTCATGACTTAATCATACCATCATCAGATACAATATCCAACATGCTGATACTTTGAATTAATATATATATATATATATAGTCGTTTGAATTATGAATCTTCATATCATTATCATCACAAGCAGTGCAAAAGCTATTTGCATAATTAACTGTGATATGTAAAGCAGTTAGAAGCAAGCTTTAAGGACACAGTGCAGCTGGGTGCAGAAAAGACTTACCAGAAATATACCTTCGATGGGGTAATGTGGCAGAAAGAGAGTTTTTTTTGGGGACTGTGTTCCCTAATAAGAAAGAAAGGGTAGATGGAGATGGAGGTGGAGGGTATGAGGTTATTTAAGAGTGTTAGCCTATAACACTGGTCCTTATTACAGCCTCACAGTAAGTACCAGTCTACTGTTGTGTGTTGTAGAGTGGTCCAAATTTGCTGCAAGATGCAGCTATACAACTACATTATATGTGCAGGGGAATCTGAATTTCTTACAACTAACGTGGGTCCCACGTGTTACCAGCAAGGTCTCATGTTGTTGGTAGATTGCCCGGTCCTTTAAATATTACGTCTTTGATTCAATTCTAGATTATACATATAAAAAAGACCTTGTTAAAAAAAATAAAACTCACTTTAGTGGTGTCTAAAGTTACCGGCATGATATTTAGAGTTTAATTGTTAGCCATACTTATAGAAAAAATTTTATTAGGGGAAGTAAAACTCACTTTAGTTATCTTTATGTCTTAAAGAAAGTCTTTAATTGTCAACTAAGAATACCTTAACGCTAAAAAAAATAGCGCTAAAAAAAATGGCATGAGTCCATCTGTTATATGAAGCTTGAAGAATGAGCTGCTATTTATAACTCATAAATTGTGTAGTTTGTTAGAATTTTTATATAACTCATAAATTATATAGTTTGTTAGAATTTTTATACTATTATATTATATTATAAATCTACATAAAGTCAAAATATAGAAAGTTACAAATGTGATTCATATTAAATTCCATGCAATTACAAAATAAGTGAATCAATATATTAATAACAATATATATAGTATGTCACACTCATAAATAGTGCAATTTATTTTTTAAACCTTATACAATGCATGAAAATATTATATAAATGTTAATATCATGTAATTTTCTTTTTGAGCATATGACTACCTAACTGTAAAAATATCTAATTTTTAAGCATTTGACTCTCACGACATATATTATTTTTCGTAATTTAGTTTATTGATAAATTTTGGCTGATTACATTTTTTGGGCCAACAGCTGATCCTATATATTAATTATATGTAAATATGTTTGATATTTTTTTAAGCAATAATGTGATTTGTTAAAGATTTTATATTGTAATAAATATTGATATTAATTAATATTAATGACATTGATTATTTTACTGACTTAAAATTCGAAAGGTCGAAAAACAAAATAAATTTGACTGATTTTAACGATATTAAGGAAAAAAACCTCTTAGAAAATAAAAATTAAAAAGAAAAAGAAAAAGAAATGTTCACTGTCTGTCATGTCTTGTTTCTGTTAAGCGTTGCATGAGATGCTCACTGAAAAGGGAACACAAAAGAGGTGAGAGAGGAGGAAGCATCTTGGAACCTCCATTACAGAAAACGAAGAAAAACTGTGATGGTACATTGCATGGCTCTGTAATTCATTATTATTAAGAATAATAATAATGTTTTTTTTAATATATATATATAAGAGAAAAGGACGCTGACTTTTTCTTTTTGTTAAAAGGAGAGTAGAGTTATCATAATGACCACAAATGCTGCATGTGAAAGCAGGTCAAATATCGAAACACATCAACATTAATACCTGCCTACACCCTTCAATTATTCTTTATCATCTCAGTTTTTAACCACCAGTTTCACTTTTTTTTTATTTTTTGTTAAACAAATACAAAGTATTACCGATTAATTTGGATTCAAGTTAGATCGAGTCCCGATAGAAAAAGCTTTTCCAACACAATCTTTTCTCAGTCCACAAAATTCAAACTCAATTTTACTTAAGAAATGGAATCCATTACCACTTAAGTCAATTACCATTGCTTCATGAGTATTACTTCTTCGCTATTATATTGTCTCAACCAATAGTCCAATTTTTAACCCACTAGTTTCACCTCTCTCTTTTTTTTTTTTCTCTTCTCATTTGCAACTAATTTGTCTTTGATTTGAGTTGGATCATAAAATCCTCTCCCATCATAGCTTTTTTTATCCACAAAATTCAAACTTAAATCTTACTTCATGTCTCACTTTTTAACAATTACTGTCTCAATCAACAGTTCTATTTTTAACATTTCAAGGACAAAAATAACTTCATTTCTAAAGATAATGTCTCCTTCCTGTATCAATCCCTTCAGCACTTTCTTTACCACTAAATGCTTTTAATATCCCTGAATAATTTGGTAAGAAAGGATCAGTGTGTCAAAGCTCAGTTTCATCATGGAATGACTCAAAAATCAAATAATTGATATATAAACCTCAAGAACAGCAGCAATTTTTTTTTTTTTCACATGGATGATTCTAAGCTCATTTTGGTAAGCCTTTCATCACAGAAGGAAAAAGAAGAAAGAGTTAACCTAACCTTTCTCTTCAAGAGAATCTCAGGGATTCCCGCTACATGATATCAAATTCGATCAAAAGATCACATAATATAATTTGTTTGCTCATTAGGCGATTACCGCTGCAAACACCACCAAAGAAACTGAAAGGGGGGCAAAGCCAAGAACAGCAATTTCTAGGCGAATTTCAAAGCAAGCCGGCCAAAATTGGGAAGGCTTGAACAAATTAATCAGATCCAGTGACAGCATGAATATACCCTACATGGACTTCTCAACATTTGCAGCCTGAAAGGGACCTAGCTACAAAATTTACAGATCTCAATCAGAATAAAAAGAGCCGCCTGAATCTAACATCCTGGAATTGTACAGAATGATTATTCACTGTAGAACTGGAGAGAGTATGAAAATTATTCTTGGGTAATCTCAGACACTTGAAGAAAAAATTGGGGATACTTCGTTCCAATAATACAACACAAAGGGGCCATGATCTTCTGCCAGAAGGACATAGAGTCACCCCAACTGACAACCTAACTCATTTTTTCGGCCAGGACAAACTAACTCTTTCTAACATGTTGAACTTGTAGACAGTCTGTTCGTTCGAGCAGCATTTCACATATTTCTTTCGCCGTAGGTCGTTTGGCTGGATTTTCTGCCACACACCTATGAAACAAATCAACAAGGAATTTCATCATGTCTACCTCGGTATCTGATTTTTCTGGCTCTTCACTGGATTGAATCATTGTGGGTTCATTCAACGATCTCAATGCCTCCAGATCATCAGTCAATTGTGGTGGTTTACCCATCTGTAAAAATCATAGGAGAAAATTAGTCATAAAAAATTAGAACATTTCACTTTCCCTATCTCCTTGAGTATGAAAGAGGCAAACAAACCTGCAAAATATCGTGGAATTGTACATCAGGAAGCCCAGAATATGGAATACGCAGCGTCAGAAGCTCCAGAAGTAAGCATCCAAATGACCAAATATCAACTTCCTGATGCAAGATAAGAAAGAGGCATTACAACCCAACACATACTTTGTCTGGTCCTAGAGCAGACTGAATCAATTTCAATATATACCTTATGCCGATTAAAATCATTAAGAATGAAGTAAACCATCAGTTATAAAGCATGTAAATGAAATTATGAATTCAATGCCCACAAACAATATATCTACTAGTGCCTCTGAAAAAATAACATTAAATTGACAAGGAGGGAATTAACAAATAAAAGTACTGGATAGACATTCTTCTCCGAGAAGTAAAATTCATCCCTAGGTAGTTGCACATTAAATTCCTTATATTTAACAAATGCAAATTGTAAACCTAGAATCACATTAACCAAATAAATGATCAACAATAAGCTTAGAGTATGGATAAACAGGTGAAGGATCTTACAAATCCATAATTATTTTCTTTATACATAGTCCGCATAACCTCTGGAGCCATCCATCGAGGTGTTCCAGTGCATACATAAGGAGGAGGTGTTCCCACATGAGCAATACAACAGCTATGCAAAGGTGATCTTAGTGGCACTGCACTGTCAAAATCACAAAGCTTCACAGTGGGGGTGCCATCATCTTTCTTTCTGTCCAGAGCAACCAGGATGTTTTCGCTTTTTATGTCGCGATGAATTATGTGCTTCGAGTGCAGCTCTGACAATGCACAGGCTACATCTTTTGCAATATAAAAAGCCAACTCTACTGGAACATGCTTTTCACCAGCTTTTGATAACTTATCTAGATAGGTCTAATGGAAAACAAAGAGAAAAATCACTATTTTTTTTTCAAGTCAATAATAACAAGAAAGGCATGTAAAAAAGCTTACTCTTAAAGAGCCCCCTTCTACGTACTCCATGAAAATTGCAGACCTTAATACGCAATGCTCAGGATTACCATCCTCTGAATGAGTCCACTTGTAAGATATTTGGTGCCCATACATTTCAACTATACAAGGATGCTTCAAAGCACCTAGCATTCTTACTTCTCCCAAACAATTATATTCAAAGTTTTTTATTTTGTCTGGTGAACTCTCCTTCACTTGCAAAGTACGCACCTGAACAATCACAAGCGATGTGTATTACATAGAAATACTCAGAACAATATTTAAATAAGAAAACATTGCCACTTCCCATCTACTGCCCACGCAAACCACCCATTAGGAAACATAATGTGATAAATTCACATTAAGACATATCACATCCCAATAACTATATTTCCATAAGAACAGAATAATCTCAAGATAGATGACACAATCAAGTTAAAAGTCCCAACAAGACTAGGTACAACACCTTTGCTGCAGCCTCAATTGATCCAAATTTGCACCGAATTAAAGTGCTTGAAGTTGCCTTCTCAAATTCGTCACATGTGGAGAGAGATGGGAATGAACAGCCAGGACCAGGAGTTTCATTAATTGAAATAGGAACTTTGGTTCGACTCTGAGGTATATACCTGGAATAACAAACAAGTCATCAGATTCCAAAGAACCTATATAAATTTCAGAAATCCTAGAATAAAACACCATCCATGCAACAGTTGCACAGCATAGCACCATTCATTCAGGAACAATAAAACAGTAGAATAGAGCGCACCAATTTTTTTTCTGGATTAAGTCGTATAAAACAGTAAATCATATGCTTCATTTATATACAGTTATAGTTTCACATAATTCAATGTAAAAATTAAAGAAATTACCAACACTATCAAGCTTAAAATCCCAATCAAGGAACCATAGCGTCTACATTTTTCATGGGCAAACTAATCTATGACTATGGATCTAAGAATGCTATTGGGATTAATGTTGTGTTAGATCATAAGATCCTAATGAATTCAATAAATGTGAGTTTTTCCAGAACATTAAAGGGTGTCCAGGATATTTTAATTCTAACCAGTCCTGGCAAAGGCAGAAAATAAGAACTCAACCCAATCAATAACAATAACGATCTATTTAAGCTTAATGCCAAGGGAAGTTAACGTTTAGCCCAAAATTCCTCAATTTTCATCTTTATAAGACAACTTGGCATGACTTGTTGGAACCCATAGAGACAGCAACAATTAGAACTGTTCACTGGCCCGGATAGCCCAGCACATTAGGGCCCGACTGGGCCAAAAAAAAAGAGCCAAACAGAAAAAACCAGGCGAGGATGGGTGGGCAGAATGCTTGTCCGGCCCAGCCTGTGAAGTATATGTATACTTTCTATAAATTGTTTTGCACAGGAAGAAGAAACTTCTATTTCTACAATATATGATTCCAGAGCCCCTCAGCCACCTTTAGGTAGGAATCAGTTAATTCAATTTTGATAACATTGAAAATCGTGGTTCTTTCTGGTCAGAAAGAAAATCATGGTTCTTTACAGATATTGAGATAAGGCCAACACCAATTAAGAACCATATCATGCTAGGGAATAGATATACCATATATACAAAATTCAAAGTATTAAAGTCTATTTATGCTAAATTTCATGCAAGATGCACATTTCTCATAGCCCCACTAGTTTAAATACAACCATACACAGTTTGCTTCCATAACGAAATAGAGGACTGCTTGAGAATCGCAGGAGAAAACTTGCTTCACTCCTTCATCACCACTGGCTTAATTTCAAACCCTGAGCAACATTGTTTGCGTGCTGTAGTAACTCAAATTCAAATTCAAATTCAAATTACAAAAATAAGACCAAATTCTAGAATACAAAAATGTCTATAGTTACTCAAGGTATCCTATTAAATTTTTGCAGGACTAACATCAAAGCTATACTTTAGCAAGCAATCAGGAGTAACTATTATTCATCTATATATGGTTTATCTTAATTCTTAACAAAAACAAAATGACATTTTACAAAGAAAAAGGAATTGCAAATCAAGGTACAGAGTACAGACCTGCAAAAGAACTCAGGGTCTTCCTCTTCTCTAATATCATGTGGCCGGCATGCATCAACTAACATCCTAACCTGGGTATCACCTCTGTTAACTAGGACAGTGTTCCAGGCATGTGGTGAAAAATCCAAGAAACCCCTGACAAGCTCACAAGGTACTGGAGGCTCCATGCGATCACATAAATACTGCACTAACAGAAATTGCATTAGATCATCATTGGCAAACACTAGAAAATTACAGCAAACACATGCAAATAAATATCAAAATATGATTCCAACAACAATGATTACCTTCAAGAGCAGAGCTCTATGTCTACACACACCAAACTGCACAGATCCAATGGGAACTATAATTGAACTTCGTCTTCTTTTTAGAGACTCAAGAGATTTTTCACATATATTAGTAAGAGTAATATCTTCTACACTGTTTACAACTGGTTTAGAAGAAGCACTAACATCACTGTTGCTTCCAGTTGAGCATGTACAGACAAAAGGCTTGCGATAGTTTGAGCCAGACACTGATTTTCGTGTCCTTTCTACAATAGCACTTCTATCACTGCCCCCAAAATGATCTGATACAAAGAGTGCAAGCAATGAAGCAACCTGGAAGCTGTCAACAGCATTTTGATTCCCATGTTTGGTAAAATCATTTAACTGTTTCAAATGAAACACCGATGACTTAGCAGAGAGTGTGATGGCCTCCAGTTCTTCATCCCTTTCTCTGATAGAGAACAAACATGCATCAGGAAACCACCAACATATTTATCATAAAACTCCGCCACCCAAGAAATTATTGAGTGCCCATGACAAAGAAGAGAACACATGCTTCATGGAGTAGTAGTGGACCTAATTAATTATAACCAACATATCATATGATGGAGAATGGAAAATTATAATTATAAGCAACATACTGTATGATGGAGAATGGAAGAATTATACTAGGAGTAGGGAAAACCTAGCATTTGATTAAGTTATTTAGTGTTAAATAATTATCTTTACTAGGACTTTAATTTGGTTTGAATTTAGGGTTTATACTTTAGGGAAAATTGGGAAATGCGACCAACAAAAGAACTTATTTGAAAAATGGGACCATACTTCATTTTTTTTTGGGTCAGATTCAAATTTATTTAACTGAGACTCGAATTTTTTTGAACTGTGGTCTCATTTCCCAAATAAGTCCATTTTTTGGTCCCATTTCCCAATTTTACCTATCTTTTATAAGGATTATCTTTTAGGAGTTAGTTTATTTCACTTTAGTATTTATCTTTTGTTTAGATTTAAAATAATTTGAAGAGTCCTACAAGAGAAAGATTCTAATTAGACTAGAATTTGAGCTCTATAAATAAGAGCCAAAATTTCTAAGTTGTACTCTGACTTTAGCTGTTGATTTGAATACTATTAGAGAATTTCAGTGTTATCTCTCTTCCCCACAAACTCTTCTTCTCCCTCCCCTTCTTATCTCTCTCCCTTATCCTTTCCTTGTCCCGCATCACTATTTCAATATAAAATACCTATATCAGTATAAGAAACTAAAATAAAAAAATCAATGTACTCCCTCCAATCCTTTTTATAAGATACTTCCAACTACTTCACTTATATTAAGGAAGTTAGTTATATTCTTAATCTTAAAATCCTAAAAAAAAAAAAAACATTGCTTTTGTAGCCAATTTATAATAATAATGCAATCCTCTTTAAATAGGGCTTTCAATCATTATCAAGTGGGAAAATGTGAAACCAATTAAAACAAGGTTAAAAACATTGCCATTAACCAGTCATACAAAAACTCCAATGACAACTTACGAGGTTAAAAAATAAATAATTAGGGGCAAAACAGGAATAATTTTTCTGAACATTACAAGGTACCTTATTAAAAAGATCAAGAAGAGCTTCTAAAAAGTACCCTATAAAAAGGACCTGAGGGATAAGATATAATAAACTCAAATATGTAGTTTTACTATTTATACATCACGTGACAACTTTCTTAAATTGTAGGATTTTTTGTTCATTTTTTTAAACTGTAATTTTACCATTGAGCTCCATGCATTTTTCCCTCTACAAGGATTTTATCTTTCATTCAAATTTTACCATCTCCATTTCAAATTTTGAATCACTTTTATATATATAATAGAATCAATAAACAATAATTGTGGTTATATTATTCTGCACACAATATTTTTTTCTTAAAAAAGTACATAATTTACCCGTCGAATAAGATGACTTCACGAGAGGCAAGACACTGATTTTGCTCATAACTTTCAAGGGGCATAAAAGGCCGATCACGTCCAGCATCATAAAAGCCATCAGGCAGATGATCTTCAGCACCACAAAAGGATAATCTACTGTAGTTGTAGGACATTGATGAACTATCACCAATTGGTTTTCTATACTTGCATGGTTTAGGATTATCAAGATCCCTGTCAGAATGTCTCTTTGATTTAGAAACACACTTTAAAGTTTCTGAACTTGATGCATTATCCTGCTCACTAGGTCCATCCTCCAAGGGGTATAGCGAAGCATCTTTTTCATCTTCACTTCCACTAGAACAGCGATCCTGAGAAAACTGCTTTTCAATACCCACTTCATTATTGTTAACATCATCAATTATATTGTCATTCCCAGCTTCTTCTGAGAATACCTTTTTAGCTTCATCATCCAGACTCACATTGTTTGACGCAGGTTCTCTGCAGTTCTCAGAAGCACAATTGCCTTGGTTTTCAGATTCGCAAATTCTATGCATCTTCTTGCTTAGCAACTGCGAATTATTTAGACCTTTCCACTTCCTGCTGTTGTTTAAGCATTCTTGACGGGCTTTCTGCTGCAAATAATGCCTCCGCTTCCACCTTTTACCTGATTTTCGGGTTGCAAAACATCTACTACTAGATGAGGAGCTAGTTAATACACTTGATGAGCTTTTATGAGAACCTGCACAAATAAATCATGAGGCTGTAACTTTGGCTCCATGTATATGAACTGAAATGTTAAAGAAACAAAAGCAAGGATCACCTAGAAGAAAAAGGGTGATTCCAAAAACAGGAAGGTTAACGTACAGGCCTCACCATGTGAAAGTATTCCATCATTCTCCTGTAAACTAGTTTCATAGACATCCATTTCAACAGAAGAACTGCTAAAATCATCACTGCATTCTCCTTTGTCATTTCCTTCCATATTACAGCAAATCCATGGAGGTATTTGAAGTATGTTGAGCAGCTTATTGAACTTGAACAATAGAAATTCAAAGATGTTAAACTTATATAAACAGAAGAAAATAAAAAGATTCCACAATGCCAAACTCTTAAATTATACAGTTACAAACATACACAACAGTAGTAATGTAAAGTATAGATAGATGTGCACAAACGCACACACCCACACACAAAGACCCTGAGTCTCACGTTTTGCTTCACAGGCAAGCTACAACTACAAAATCAATACCTTGGATGCACAGAGGCACCTTCATTCTGGTGTCCCCCCATGTCCAAAACTGTCATATGCCACCAAACACTTTTAAATGACATATTTAGGAAAGATAAACAGAATTAATATTGCATATCATACACTAGCACATGCATAGCTAAACCAGTAAGATGAACTAACCAATCAAAGCAAATTAATGACAATTTCATTCAAAACATTGATTTGAATAAAAATACATTGCTTTCATTATAACACATAGTTAAAATCTACAAGATACAAACAGATTAAGCAATATAACTAAATAATCATAAACATATATTCATAATATAAAAAGACTAAGACAGATACAAAGAAAAAGCACCACCGGACATGTATGGAAAAATTCTCAATATTATATATATAGTACTCTGATTCAAATATATATATATATATACTTAGGTACCTGAAGATTCAAACTCTCAAGTTTATGCATAGACCCAAGTTCAAGAGGCCCCAATGAAATCAACCTATTATTTGACAGGTCCAAGTTCTCCAGCCTGGAGAGAGAAGCCAAAGTTGATGGTAGTTCCACCAACTTATTATTGGAAACTTTCAAAGATATCAAGCCATTTAAATAACTTATTTCAGAGGGTAATGTCTTCATCTTATTGAATGAAAGATCAAGGTACTCCAGCTTTTTTAGGCAGCCAATTTCAGGAGGAAGGTATCTACAGCAAAACAGAAAAGTAAAATGAATTAGAACTGAAAAGACTAAGACATAGACATTGCACTAAACATGCTAATCATCCAACAAAACACAAAATGAGTAAAAGAGAAAAAAATGTTACAATTTCAGATCATGAGGCTTGTGAAATAGGTTAAGGTTGTTAATGATACTATCACTTACCGAAGTAAACTTCTAAAACAAAACTGCAATCAAGTGCCAAAACAAATCTACAATCAGATATTTGGATTTTAGCACATCTAAAAACATTCTATTTCCCTAGATGATCATGGAGTCCAATTTACCACCCATGTCATGTTTACACACAATTGCTAACACGTTAAAAGTCAACAATGTGAAAACTGCTAATGTGTTCACAATGCATACACACAATTGCTTTTCAAAGGTGTGCCATCATTGTTTTGGTTCAAGGCCCCCCCCCCCCCAAAAAAAAAAAAAGGGGGAAAAAACCGCAATTTTTTCCTTTAACCTTGAGCAATGCTTGAAAACAATTCCAACACAGGGGACCAATTATAATTAAAATTATAATACAGCAAAATTTTCACACGGTAATCAAAAGAGTTGTACCTTGAAAATTAGAATTTTATCCAACCACACCAAAAGAATGCATACCAAATCAGTATTGGTAAGCAACCAACCAGATGAACGACAAGTTTATTTAATCAACATAAGTTGCCCTAATCTTCAATACAGGTTAACCAATATGTCAACACTAGAACCCAAGTGCATAGATGACTTCAATTTAAAACTGGAATTGCTCAGAGCTTGAGTCATGTGTTATCCATTCTTGGCCTGAAGTCTCTAAAGGCAAAACTCAAACTGTTGATATACATCAAATAAATAATTGAAACTATTTGAGTCCCTCTCTATGACAGGATCAAGTAGTATGTCCGTATAGAAAGTAAATATGCATCAAACTAGATAAATTAAAATCATATCACTACAAATGCAATCAACTTCAGCATAGTTGCTTCAATTAGCACAGTGATCAATATTCTCCATCTTGTGAACCCTTACTCATCTAGTGCAATTCTCTCTGGAGGGAAAAAAGGTTATAATGAGGAAAGTTACGGTTTTTAATTAAAAAATAGCCAACGGGCACTGTTTAAACCTACAACAGGGAAAACTGGTAATCCGACTTATTAAGCATTTCGCACATTCATCAGCAGCCAGCGAAAGCACAAATTACTATAGAACAAATAGCGTAATTGAAATACTAACCTTATAGAAAAGTGGCAAATAGATAGCTTGGTCAAGGACTTAAGACCGGTAATCTCGGTCAATATAGGGAAAGCAGAAGGCCGAGGAGGCACTTTGGACAACTCCAGCTCCTTCAGACCCTTCAGCTTATGTAATGGCAACCCACCAATCCCCGGTGAAGATATCTTCATCTGCAAGCATTCCAAATCCGTCAAGTTTCCAAACTCAGGGGCAAACAAATTGATCTCATTCCCGAAGAACTTCAATGTCTTCAACCGCCCAAGATCTCCCAGAGACTTTGGGATCAAATTGTAAACATTCTTATAAAAATACAAGCCCTCCACGGAGTCCTCTGCGTTCTCCAACACCGGGAACTCCACGGTTTTCCCAAAGACATCGAGAACCGCATCCCCATTATCCAGGCAACGGTCATTACCTTGAACCACAGAAGAACTCGGAGGTTTCTCTTCTGGGGTTTCCTCAGGAAAGTCGCAAGCCTCAGGGGCGGTTTCCTCGGACTGAAGAAGCTTCATTAGCTAGCAGAAATTGAAGTCGACGAAGAAAGACCGGAAATTGGTGGGTTTCACAGAAAGGGAAAAGAATCAAAGAAAGAAATAGGAATTCGAGAAGCAAGAAAATTTAAAAGAACGAGGGAAAAGAGGGAATTTTGAAGGGTAAATTGAAAAGAGGGAGGTTAGCTCTGCTACTGTGGGCAGAGAAACCCTAGAATCCAGACGCAGCAATTACAGTGATTTGAATATTTTGGAACATACGGGGAGTGTATTGTTTTTGGGTACTAACGTAGGCCGCTAAACGCCGTAGTAAAAGACGATAATAGCCCCCCTTCAGGCCATTATTTACTCGTTCGGAGCAGTCAAGGTCAAAAGAGGCTGCGGCTGATAGATTTAAGTAGAGAATAGAAAACTGGGCAGCCCGTGTTTAAGTAGAGGTTAGAAAACGGGGCCACGTGGTGGCCTGTAACTGAAATTGTGGTAGATTGGGCCAGCCCATTTGGTAGGTTACATAGCCAACTCACCATTCTATCAATATATATATATTTTTTAAATTTTAATATAAATAAATCTAAATTTTTAAAAATTGAGTAAAAATTATTTTCTGTAAGCCTATATTAACAATTGTACAATCAATCATGTCTATATATAATAATATAAATTTTTGTAAATTAACTATTTGATGAAAAATCTATTATTATTATATATAATAAGGGTTTTTTAAATTTTTATTTATTCTTTGATTATACTTTTGTGCATTTTTTTAATGTTATTATTTATCCAGCTTTTTTTATGTGTTTTTTACAAGTCATAAAGTATGGTTTTTTCATATTGAACTTGCTTTAAATTTTTTGTTCCTCTCATTGGCGCATACTAAAAGTTCTGGAAAAAAAAAGGACCAACCTGTATAACCCATGAGTAAGCCCGTATGTTATACGGGTTATATGGTCCAGATTAATTCTGACCCATTTTTAAATAGGTTATATATTTTGCAACCAAATCTAAACTTTTTTATGGGTTAAACGGTCAACTCATGAATTGTAACCTGTATTCCTAATATAAATTTAAGCATATTAAATATTAGTGTCTTGTTTAGTTCATTGTTACATTACTATTAAAGCAATATGGTGAAATCACGTGTTTCTCACATGAATACGTTACCGAGTACTTCTTTAAATTAAATTAAATAATTTAAAGATAACAATTTAACTAAAAAAATTATGAATAAATGTATTCAATACTATTAATTACTTTGTATCTAGAGTATTGTGGAGTCTCAAGTAAGAGTCCCAAATTTATAATTTTTGGCATGCGATAAATTGCGATCAAAACATAAATTTATGAAATTTTGCAATTTACAACTTTTCGGGCAAAATTCACAAGTGAACATCATCATTTGCCATAGAAACCCAAACAAAAGGAGCCTCGAATGATTAGGTTGCTTCAAATTCAGAGAAAGGAGTAGTACGAAAAAGAAGGTGTGGGCAAAGCAAAACAAACATGGACTGGGATGATGCTTACTAGGAGGAGACAAGCATGGAGGAGGCAGCTAGCAGGGTTGTTTGCCGGTGGAATACCTTTGAATGCATTTACATGTGATGAAAGCTATTCTGTTTAGTCGGTAAAAATTGTTATTCTAGAATTTTTTTATTAATACTAAAAAAGTTATTAAATAATTTAAAATATTATAAAATTTGATAATATATTACCAAAATATTCTTAATTTAAATATTCTTTTAAATAATATATTTGATATTAACTAAGGATAAAATTATAAAACAAGTAATCAATATTTCATTAAAATTTTAAAGTGATAAATCTTGTCAAAAATCTCAAAAACCTAAAATGATAATTTTTACAAATAAAAGGAAATATTTGTTATAGTTAGCTGTAGCATGAAGTAGGACTGGGTACAAAGTGAAATAAGATTACATTTTTTTTGTTACTTTATCACTTGATATCTTGGGTTATCCTAGATTTATTACCTATCACAGACTAATCCAGACCCTGCTGTGTATGACCTTATAACGGCTCACGGGTATCGATGGGTAGACTTCTTTGAGACTTCAATTTTTTTAATGATACTACATCCCTCAGAAATCGAAACCTCAACCCCGAAAAATGCTGATCAATTTCCTTACTACTTGATCAAGCGCCCATTGGTGAAATAAGATTACATTTTTTATGGGGGCATTCACAAACATTGTCTTGACTTAATGCTCAACTTAGAATTTCAGTTGGACTAATATTAATTTGTTTCAGCTAATGACTCGACTTGGTGCTCGTTTTGGTCACTAGGTCCAATTTATCTTGATGAATGAAAATTTTAAAAAACTTTAAAATATTATTTTATTTTTTATATGTTCAATTAGAGCTGGCAAATAGAGCTGACCCCAAAATGGGTCAAGCTGAAAAGCTCGACTTGCCAAACAAGCCTGATTTTAAAATATTTTTTATGTTTTTTATTTTTAATATAATTATTTAAATTAATATAACTAATTATTATTATTAAATCAATATAATATTTAAATTTTATAATTTATATATTATTAACTAGTAAAATAATATGTTTTTTAATTTTAAAAAAAAAGGGCCAACCAGGTTAGTACGTGGCGCACTTAGGCTAGCCCATCCGAGCAACAGCTTAATGGGCTCGAATCCAAAAGCTCATTCTCTATTCGAACTCTCAATTTTAAATATAGCCTATTCATTTTATCAAGCTACATAAGTTAATCCATCAAACTTAACCCATATTACCAATTATATGTTCAATTATGCATTATCATATAAAAAATAACCATTTTTATTAAGTACAACACAACCATAAAATTCACTTATTATATGACATATATCAATAAAAACAATAATCATAAAAGAAATCAGTATCAATATTCATAAAAAATTAGAAAATTTAGCAAATAATAACAAAAAAAAAAGTAGTCATGCATTGCCCCCACAATTTTGCACTTCCTTTAACAAAGATCATGAAGGCCTTTGAAGTTTGGTCTTAAAAAAACACCCCAAAAAAAAAACATCCTAGATACATCTATCAAGTTGGGTAAATTTCTTAAACAACTATACTTCTACATGTGGATGGATCTACACCCTAGGTAAAGGTGTTGGTTTTGGGATCAAAGAAACATACATGCATTACAAATTCCATTATGGCATATGAGTTTATAGCATTGGTTGCAAGTAAGTAAGAAAAGGGATTAGTTTAGAAACTTATTACTTGAAATTTCCATAATGCATGGCCCAATCTAATCGTACCAATATCTAGTCACTCTACACTTTTAAAGGCTTATGGCTAAATTTATAATGAGAAGTTATAACACATTGAAATAAAAGATGACTATTTGAAGAATTTAATTATAAAGGGGTATTAATTATATAATGTATGAAGTAAATCTTACATATCCTTTGATAAAAGGACTAACAAGAGATATGATGTTGATAACATTAAAGAAGATGGGAATAAAACCCTATTAAACTATGATTGCCAATGGTAGAAACATTACTTACACCAGATTAATATTAAGTCCTAAGTTCAAAGGTGAAAATACCCTACTAGAGTTATTATAAGTACTTGATATGTTATCCATCTCAGGATTGAAAGGTACTTGATTACTATGAGTTTATAAGGGAAGGTTGAATTTTAGCTCTTAATAGAACTGCAAATAAAGTACTTATTGTGGTGTTATTCTTAACTGAATGTACATATATGAGAGTGAAGTGGAACCACTTCTTAAAATCTAAGGGCTTGACTCTCAAAGCTCTTATGAAAAGGAAACAAAACACTTGGCCATATTAAAAGTGTCAATTAAAATATGGCATACAATGGGCCAAGATCTTATGTTCAAGACATGCACACCTAACAAATGGGATAATTGGTTCAAAGCTTGTCTACCATATTATTGCATATGAGTGAAACCATATTTTACTAAGTAAAGGTTCAAATCTTAAAAAATATCTTTACTAGAAGCATGATATTTCCAAAGTGATAAGAGTTTGTATTCATTTTAAAATTGGTGGAGGATTGTAAGAATGTTTTCAAAACGAAGATGTGCCTTTTGATCATATTCTTAATAAAAATATGTTGTTCTTCATGAAATTGTTAGTTTTAATAACTATTGATGAACAGTTCAGGTAAAGATTCATGACTTATTTAGGACTTTTGAAAACGTTTACAAATTGTTTGAAGAGACACTTGAAGTGATTTATAAAATATTACAAAATTCATGAATTATTATATTTATAACATGTGAGAAGAAATGTCTCTATCTAAATTCACGACATATTACAAAGTCATGTATATTCATGAAGTATCACAATGTGCTTACATTGGTTCATCAATTAATATGTCTCTTTATTGAAGATTCGTGTTATTTTAAGAGATATCATTTCATTATCTATATAAAGGCCAACAATCTTCCATCATTAATGGAATTTAACCAACACACAAATTTCAACCTATACAAAATCTCTTGTCTATACCTTTTAATGTACAAAAAGATAAAATCAAATGATTATTTTGTAAACACTATTATTATGTAGACTTGAGTTTTGAGAATATAACCCATATTTAAGGGTTTTCATTGTATCCTATAAGAAATTTACCATTAATCCACGTAACATCTAAGATTTGGAATTGTTGAAGAGAAATTAAATCTAAAGGAAAATGTTGCCTATCTTTAAAGAATTGTAGATAACTTTCTTTTCAATCTCTTCTTTTTTTATACTTTAAAAAATAATTTCCTCCAACGTTATTTTCTTATTTAACTCGATCTGATATGACTAGATTGTGTTGTAATCAATGAATTATTGAGTTTCTAGACACTCCTACTATAAAACTTCTTTAATTGTTATGAAAAGTGAATAAGTTAAATGTGACAAATAGTTAAAATGACTTTAATAAATTATATATATATATATATCTCTCTCCAACAATACATAAAAGAGATAGTAATTTGAAAATTTCTCAAATATTGTAATATTCTAACATTTAAACACTATTAAAATATGTGAAGAAATAGTAAAAGAATAAAAACAAAGTTGCACAGAGTTTTATAATATATGTGGAGAAAGTTGGAAGAATAAAAAAAAAAGTTGTATTAAAGTGTTGAATAAATTTAATTATTCATGATTTATAAATAGTAAGGCTTCATTTTGGATGTTATATTGATATTGAAGATTTGTTGCTAAATAGTCCAAAGGATTTTTTTAAGCCAATTGATTTCTCATCATTCGTGAAGAGTGGCCATATGATGTTCTAATTGCTTGAGTGAATTTGTAGAGGAAGTTGAACCAAGCAATTGGGTTGAAGTTGTCATTTTAATAATATGCTTGAAAGGAGAGCTTGCTAGAAAATTTCTTAGCAATCTCATTCGTCTGAATTGAAAGTGGTGTTTTCATTTTGTACCAAAAAAAAAAAACTCATGACATGTGAAATTCAAGTCATCAGCCCTTGGCGTTAATAATTTATCTCATTACATGTTATCAGAGGCTATGTTGATGTTTCTTAAAACTTGAGTAATGTTATTTCTCATGTTAGGAAGCTTTGTAATCGATTTGATGCTATTAGCCTTGTAATTTTCTAATATATATATATATATATATAGATGTGTATGGTTTTTCATCCAAAAAAAGAAAAAGTCATCCGCACTTGAACAAGGTTTTTCCTTCTTGTTATTTTTTTTAAGGTCTTTCGCTAATTAGAAATGGCTAATATATACTTTTTATAACCTTGTTCACCTTTTTTTAATATTTATTAAAGAAAGTATAAAAAGCTATCAAATTATATTCAAATATTATAAAATTTAATTGAGGATAACTAAATGGCTCTTCTAACATAATTTTTTCTATTCATATTGTAAGTTTAAAATCAAAATCTTAAAAGGAATCAAGTTTTTTCCGCTCAATTCAACCATCATTAGTAAACATATAGAATATTTTTAAAGAACTAATATTTTTTTTAAAAAAAAATGGCAATTTTTTTCTAACAGTTGAAGATTATCCCTTTCAAGATATATAAATCATCTAAGTAAATTTTACCTTTTCTAATAAGATTTTTTTCATACACACATTTAGGAATTAAACCCTATATGACATGTTTAGGAATCTAATTATGAGCCAATTGTGTTGAAATTTGTTCATATCTTTTCTATTTCTTATTTATGGGGCTAAATATCTCGTTGTCAATACAAAAAAGTAAAGGAATTATTGACCGAAGATGACAGGTGCAACTTCATCGTTTTATGAATTGTAATAGCATTTATAAACTCCAATACCCGATAATTCTATTAGGCAAATCTTGATATTCAGAAGGATGAAGAATTGAGTTTGAGTATGTTAGAATGGATATGAAAATTTTTTCGATTATTAAGGATCAAGATAAAATTATAGAGCAGAGAATAGAAACAGGACACCCACATAAATAAGAAAATCTCGTAATATATATAAATATATATATCAGCAATTTATCTCTTAATTTTGTATTCAACTAGGTATGCACTCGTGCATCAATAAAAAATTTTAATATGAACACTTATAACTATAATATAATGAATTTGAACAATTGTATATTTATAAATAAAAATATAAATATATAATAGAAGATGTAAGAAACTAAACATGTAAATACGAATTTTTAAAAATGTATTAATAAGAAATGTTTTTTATGGAAAGCAAAATAATCACAAAGAAAACTATTAGCTTATATTGTCAAATATTTCTATGTACACTACATTTGATGTGAGTTAAGAAAATAGCAGTCCACCAGAGAGTGTTCATATATATTCTGTCTTGTGGATTGTTTACACATATTCCTACATTTAATATTTTTTCATTTTAAAATATTAATTTTAACAACATGTATGATTCAGTTATGAGTGGGGTATGAGATAAATATAATCCTGATTATATCATATGACTAGGCATATTTGGTTGCGTAAAACTCAAGTAATAAGAATTATATCATTACTTTAAATTAGTTAATCCCTTTACTCTAAGAAAATTATATGATAGGGATAATATGGCTGTAACCGATTGTTAAAAAAAATACCCTTTATAGAACAAAAAATACCCATTGTCTCATATGCCATTGGCTACTATTGCCACCACCGGTACTTAAATATTTACAAATAAAATATTTTTATTAAATCCCTAAAATTTAATCTCCAATTACAAATAATATATTCTCCAAAATTATTTGAGTCAATTTTTTAAAAAAGAATGATTTGTATCAATATATAATTCATGCTTTAACAATGTGTCATAATTCAAAAATTTTTATTACAAATATGATATAGTAAGCTATAATCACAGAATTCATAATGTCATCAAATAAACTTTCATATATACATGTATTTAAATTTTAAATTGAAAGATAAATAATATTTTAAACAATTTCATATCAGGGATATTGAAAATATGATAGGTTTTGTTTAGAAAAGAATTACATCATATCCACAGGTCAGAATATATATGAATTACATCATTATATTTGAAGAAGATACCATAATTCGCCTGAAAAGGAAAAAGATATCTAACAATATTTGTACAATAATACTTGAAGTATGAGAATATAAAATCCATCTATTTTGAAGGTATGAGAAAATACTTCTTAAATATCCTATTAAAATAAATTTCAACTGCAATAATTACATAATAGCATATAACTATTATAAGAAAATAAAGATATGTATTTTTGGAATACGTATTAGTTTGTACTAAAAATTAAATATATATGCATGTGAATTTGTTGGGGATAAACGATACTTATTTGCAATATTTTCAAATAAATTAGAATTATAACATTATAACCGTAGCTGTGATTTAGTTGTTGGTGAAAAAGTGGTACTTAATTTGCATTGATACAATTAGCATATAAATATATTTAAAACAAAAAATAGTGAGATTTTGACAAATAACGATGAAACCATTATTTAATTGTCATTATATATTAATTCAATAAGCATATAAACATATTTAAAATATGAAAACATTCAACAAGTAATAGTAAAGAAATATGACTATTCCTATGGGATATAATTTATCTGAAAAGAGATATGAATCAAACATTCAATGTGAGTAAAGGATGTTAAATACATCAATTTCTACCTAAAATGACTATAATGACAATTCATAAATAGAAGTTTTAGATGATGTGGTGCTACAAATTTCTTTATCGAAGTAATACTCCAGATTCCCCTCACATCTACCTATATATAAAAGATTACTCACAAATCAATTTCAACATTAAATATGTATATAATCTACTTCTTGGAATTATACTCATTTTCTCTTTTTTACTTTTATCTCCCACTGTATTATATACAATTAAAACCTATTACTCCACAGTATCCAGACTGATTCTCTACATATTACCTTTTTTTTGTCCGGAATTGAATTCTGTACATATTACTTTTTCAAGTAGCTACAATATTGCAGTTTTGACATTACTTGAACATTCTTGTCGTCAGCGGACATTAAAGATCCAAAGTTTGACATAACAAATTCATCACATCACCAGCTGGATAAAGATACAACCATACCCAAAGTAAATGGAACCATACAAAGGCAGAAAATAATTTGCCATACAAAAAAAAACCTTTATTCAAGGCCAATTATTGATATGACATATATTGTGCGCCATGAAAGCATCATCTTCATGGCATTTAGTGTGCAGGATAAGAAAGCATCAGCTTAAGCAACCTGTGTAGCTTCATGGTTCATCAGATAAAATCAATATCACAAAGCTAAAAGCTCTCGATAAGGCCACAGAAGTTCTCATGAAGGAAATGGATAATGAAATTAAGTGGGAAATTAGTGCAGATAAAACAGTACTGCATCAATAGTTAGACCAGTTAGCAGCACTCCCAACTCTTGGCATGCTGGGACTTTCCTTTTTAGCATTGGCATCAACCTTGAAAGTTGCACCACATACATCACCAGAGCTGTCAATCCTTGGTATAGCCTTCAACTCATTAAGTGGATGCTCAAAACTCCTCAAACCTCCAGATGATGTGAAGAAGCATCCTAGAAGCGTACAAACAGATGTTACTTTGTTGGCATCAGACGCATTTGAACAAAATGCGTGAAAGCATATGAATGATATGGAAGAAACAGAAACAGAAACAGAAACAGTAACAATCTGGAATGACCACATGGGAAACTTGATAAGAACAGATGAAAAGGATGCAATGAAAAAATGTACTTGATATGATTTGTTGCACGTCCTGATGGGAATAATATCATAATATCAATGTTTCTGAGTTGCTGAAACTTTTCATTCCCAAGATCAATATAGCTCAATTTCATTTATTTCTACTTATGTCCATATTCTAGCAGCCATATGAATTTGTAAAAATGAGGTCCCACAGGAAATCTTTAAACCACACAGGATTTAGAGGGTCAACTACATTACTACATTCAATCCAAGTATGGCATTACCTTTTGGGAATGGAGCAAAAGATTTCCCACAGCTCTTAATTACAATCTCCTTTTCATCTGAAAGAACAAGATTTCCATCAGCATCAGTTCCCCAGAAGAAGGGAACACTCCCATCAATATCCTGCAAAGGACCAATTTAACGCATGACAGGTTAGAGGAGAAAGAGAAAGGAATATGTGGAAGGAGAGAAGTAGGAAACAGATGGTACTGACCCCAGCAAAAAATGCAGCTTTAGAACCACTGTCATACAGAATAAATGCAAATTTCCCTTGGAAATCTCTCACAACCTGATCAATGGGATAAGGACCACGATCTCTTAAAGTCCGATAAGCCTCTATAACAATGATCGCTTCATTTGCTGTTTTATTCAACCCATATTGTTGCTTCAGATTAGCAACATTCCCAATGTGGCCTTGAAATATGCAGAAGATGTCATCCACAACAACAAACAATCTGGCAACATGAGGGAAGAATTATATACAAAAACAATTTCAAAGAAGCAGTTTTTAATAACAAATTAACAATTATATTATACACACACACACTATATATATATATAATCACTTTTTCAGATTATCTTAATGGATGGGGACATTTCAGATTTAATTAGAAAGTAAGTTTTTTCTCCCATAGATTAAGGAAAGCAATGGTAGGTGTAACTATAAGAGGATAGACTAATCACGCATGACTCTATAAGTTTCCATATAATGCAATGAAAATGTTTTCAATCTAAAACCTCATTAACTCACAAGAATAATAACAAACAATGACATTGGCAACAAAGAAGAAGAAGGACAAACAATGAAAAAAGTTAGAGAGCCAGGGTAGAGTGAACACAAACGACACTGCAATACTATCGTGGAATATCTTCTAATGAGAAGGGAGACGGAGAGGTGAGCATAGACAATTAATAAACTGACAAATGAAAATTATATTTTGATATCTGTGAAAATAGGGTAAGGATTGAAATATTATTTAATAACACACCTAGAAACCCCTCAACTATAATCGATAAGAATATTGTATGTGTTAAAATCATTATTCTGTCTTTTATTAAGGCCATCAAAAGAGACATCGATAATTCCAGAAGGGACAAGGAACTCAAGGCGGCAAAGGAGCCAATGACAGAAAAAGACCAAGAAAAACGCCAGGAATTGCAGAGAGCAAAGCAGAGTACAAAAACATCACTGGCTCCTGACGAATGGGAAAAGTTAATTCTATTAGTTTCAGACTAATTGCCAAAAGAAAGGGGAAAATATTGGGAAAAAAACAATTCGAAGAAAAAATATCTTCATAGTAAAAACAAAATTACTAGAACAAGTGATATTAGTCAAATCATGAGAAAAAATTATTATAACGTCCTTGACCATGAATCAACTTCTATAAGAAGATGCAAATGTTTATAAAAGAATCAATCACACTATCCAAATCAACATGAAAGTTAAATATATATGACTATAAAATTAATGGCATATCTGCCCAAAGAAGTTAGAAGCATCATTGATCAAACTTAAGCCAAATGGAGCAACCAAACAGCGACAACTATTTTCAATCAAAACAGTCCAAAACGTGCGATTCGATTGTCCAGAAACCAAAAAAATATCAATGAGCCAGGAAAAAAAAACTCGGCATTTTAATCTTGTCTGCTAAAATCTCTCAAAAGAAAAACAAAGAGACCTAGATCCAGCAAAAAACGAATTAATAATAATAACAATAAAATACATCAACAATAAAAAATCATAGGTTTGCTCATTCTTTCTCTTTTTCTCATTTCAAGATAGAAGCGATGTATTCAGAAATGGGAAGTGAACCTTGGGAGGAGAGGGTTCTGTTTGTCCATAGAATATACCATGAGACCGGCAGAGCCAAGGTTGACGGAGACGGCACCGGAGTGTACAGAGGCGAAGTGCTTTGCGAGAAAGTCATCCTTCAGGGCAGAAACCGCGCCGGATTCAGGCATTGTGAGAGCGTCGGGGCCCTTGGTCACCAATTTGTCGAAAACCGCGAGCATTTTTATGGATCGTCGATTTGGAACCAAACACAGAATCGAAGACGCGTTCACAGAGAACGAAGAAGAAGAAAGGACGATGGCGAAGAGATGGCGAGGAATTATACATGGTATTTTTTTTCAACTCCCCAAAATGCCCTTTCTTTTCAGACAAATTTCCAGAAATTAATCAGAAAAATCCTTCCGTTCTTTCTTATCCTATAAATAAAGTTTAGCAAATATCTAAATAAATATACAAGTCACTTGATTACTGGTAGTTCTAATATTTAACTTATGGATAAAAATAGGTAATGTTTTAGTATGTATAAGATTCAATATCAATAATAAAACTAAAAGACAAAATTAAACTTAAAATTAGAACTAATGGATCAAAAGTGTATTTAGTTATATACTAAAATAATACAATAATATTAGGAGAAAACTTATATATATTATATTCTATATGCTTTATATGCTGTTATCTAATTGTCAGATGACATATGGACATTTTTGACACTTCATTCTCTATATAAGTTAGTTATTTTAAACCTGTTAAATTATTTTCCAAAATTTCAAATTATTATTATCACATGTCAAAAGTTGTACTCCATTTTTATCTTCTCCGTCAATAATGAATATTCCTGTTCATCAAAAAGGTCAGTACCTGCAATTCTCTATGATACCCTCTTTTAAACAAATCTATTAAAATATATTGCCAACAATGGAGAATGCCAGAAGCACGGTTATCCATCAATTCCTCTCAAATTCAAACACTCACAAGCAAGATAAATTCAGAAAAGCACATCTTTGCACATTATTTTGCTTTCCAAGTTTGGGAAAGAGGGTGAGCTATGATGTTTGTGTTTTTTTTTTTTGGCAAGATTCTTGGACGAGTTCACAATTGATGTGCCAACGGAGTTCACAATTGTTGTATGACACAGTGATGAAGAACGCTCACATAACATAAAGTCACTTCTATCCTGATGCCCAATCTTTATTACTGGCTTTGGCCAAACGAAAAAAACTCGTTTATCATTGGCATTTATTTTTTTGGCCAATTTATTATTGGCATTTCAGTATTTCTTTAACAAGTCTAATTAATTGCATCATTGAAAAATACCTTTTCTTCTGCGAAACTTGAGTTTTTAACTCATACTGTGAGCCATATACACATTTGTGGTATTTGGTCACTAATTTGCATCCTCTTATAGATGTAACATTGATTGATTTTTAATTCAAATATATTATATTTACATAACCTAATGTCTAATTTGTATATTACATGTAAATGCAGGGATATAAACACTCATTTCATTTTTTCAAAGAATAATTAAAAAAATACTATGAGATAAAAATTAAAAAGTGAAAAATCATTGGATGCAGAACCTGCAATGTGAAATAGTTAAGCAATTGGAAGACATGACATGAGAGTTCCGATGCAATGAATGGAATTGTTATCCAAATGCAATGGATCTTTGACTTAATTAATAAGTTAGTAGAGATTAGAGGTAATCTTAGATTTATTTAGAATTTGTCAGATAGATATCCACTCTGTCTGAGATTAATATTTAAAATTTAAAATATAACTTGGTTGCCTTCCGCCTGACCAATTAACCATAAGGGGGGAGAGAGAGAGAGAGAGAGAGAGAGAGAGAGAGAGAGAAATATATTATAAAAATTAATATCATTAATCAATATCAAATATCAATTCAATGTTAATATCATTATTAATATTATAAAATATAAATCAATAATAAATAACAATATTCACAATAATGTAACTTACTCTTCAAACTTGTAGAATTCATAGAAACGTAATTTTTTATTACTACGTTTTTTTTATGTGACAAGGAAATTTTCTTTTTAGGATAAGGACTAATCTCCCTTTGAGTGGGGATGACAAAAAGTATATCATTTTCAACTAGATTTGCTCCATTAAAAATTGAGAAGCAAACCTAACCAATTGTTTAAGGGACAAGAACTCCCATGTTAGTATTACTATTTAATTTTTACTTATTATTATTGAGAATTCTTCTAGGAGGGAGGGTATTTTGTTTCTCTTTCAAGTATTTTTATTTGTTTGTAAGATATAATCAAACAACCAGCTTCCTTCATTCAAGAAAGTAGAAAAACTGCGTGCTGAAGTAAATAAAGAAAAATGGTTATTTTCGCATCAATTTTTATATCTGAATTTCATATAATAAATTACAATGTAAACACTTACTTAAAATGGAATATGGCATTCACGTAGAAGAAAAGGCAGAATATGTTATGTTCTCCATTCTATGATAGAATATGCCATTAGAGAACAACCTCGTCATATCAACAATAGTACTGTGAGGTTGCAGTGTGAATTTATCTCCTCATATATGAAAGAGACTTCAATCAAAGATGATACTTCCATATGTTGCTAAGGATCTCACAAGATAAATATCCCCATTCATTTTTATTCCGTTATAGAGATATTTGATACACTTCTATTTTGGTACACATTTATCGATCTATATCCTCTGAATATGAATAACTTTGTATATTATTGGCAAAAAAAATAAAAAAATAATAACTTTGTACATTGGTATCCACTTGGTGTCATATGTCCATCACATAAATGTTCCAGGTCATCTTTTGATGCAAAGTCAATACGGCACCATAAACGTTGAAAGATCTCATACAGATTCTTTGCCAAAACAAAAATAAACACATACATACATACATACATACATACATACATACATACATATGTGTGTGTGTGTGTGTATTCGGAGAGAGATTTTTAAAAAAAAGTACAAACAGAAAAATAAATCTCATACACAATCACATCCTATTATATTACTTTCTCTCAAAATATATGATTGTATGATTGCAGAAAATCTCCGGCCAAGAAAAAAAATGATGGTAGAAAATCTAAATTATATCTCATACTATTTTGACTATTACATGTGCAAGCACTATATTGTGTATCTGACAATGTAACTCTTACAATTCTAGTGCCAGCAAGATACAGACAGCATCAGACCACAAATAACCTGTAATTGTTCAAATCCACCAAGATAGGTCCCTTGATAAGCAAATTATGATCTTTCCATCTTGGAATAATAACGTTGAATTGGATTTTTTTTTTCCCAATCAGACCCAAACCAATCTAAATGGAACCAATCCATTTACTACCCACCTGTAATCTAAATACACTTCTGGAACTGTAGTACTATACATATATTCTTACAGGAATTTCCTATGAATGATGTGCATCATCCATCCTCATGTACAAAAGAATTCCCTATTGCCCGAGCAAAGATTCAAAATATAGAAAAAAGAAAAGAATTATGTCTAACAACAGATACTAAGATAACCATCTTCTGTTCCAACAAGAAACAAACGGGAGAATGGAAGGATACTAATACTTGATAATGCTGACAAGCATTTTGGTCCATTATCTGATGTGTACAGTTTCTGAGGAACAATGTGATGTTGTCCGTCCTGTGTCATGAAAACCTTAGTCATCTTACCTTAGTACATTCGGCATTCATAATTTGTGACTAACAAGTTTTGACATTCAAATATTCTACAACCATGTTATGCTACAATTTTACACACCCATAGATAGGCTTTCTAACTTCAATAAATCATTAGATCACGCACTCCCACCGAATAAAAGTCACCAGATATATGATTCAATAGTTTGTTGCTTTAGTTTCGTCAAAAAATTTGTTTTGTTAGAAACACCAGTGAGATTTTTACTCATTGGGTTATGTGAGGAATTATACTCATACACATAATACTACATGGCCCAAATTAAACCACAAAACATTAAGTTTATGGATCAATTGACCCAAATAATCTTTCATCAAATCCATTCCCTTCCAATATAGGACTTTCCGTTCACATTTTCGAGGAATTGACATAATACCACATCATGACCCACAACCTTAAAACGCTAGGTCTACGGATCAAATCACCCGTATAGTCTTCAACTAGTCAATTTCCTTCCAATGTAAGATTTCCCAATCACATTTGCAATCAACAGTTTTCAATCAGACTAGTATGATACTAGAGTAGTTACAAATTGATGCATATGGCATAAAAGAAAATACGCATTGCCCTTCCTTCAATCTATAGAGGTTATTGGGAGGAAATGATAGGGATCTGAAAATGCAATTTTTGGCATTAATCTACCCAAAAAAATCTATATGAACAATGTCTGCATCTGTGCGCGCACGTGTGTGTAAGCCCTACATAAGAAGCATGAATATACATTTCGAGCTATGTTGACATTAGAATTAAGTGCTTGACCAAGCCCTCCCATATTTTTATTCCTAGTCAAGACCTTGACACAATCAGAAAAGGAAAAAAAAAAAAAAAAAAGAGAGAAGCATACCGTTTCATCAGCAGATCTAGATAAGGAGAGAAGTCCAATCCTATTTCTGGAAATTGATATAACATCTTGGCCCCAAATGGAGAAACTTGATATGCCATCTGAGTGACCTCTGAAAGTGACGGGCTGAGATTGAAAATTCCTGAAATAATAATTTGAAAATGAGCATTACGATATGTCTTTCCACAGTACAGAAAAAGGCTTGAGTTTCATTACTGGTCTTCTATTAGGAAAATAGCTGTTAATAAACAGCTAAAATTTATCAAACACAGGCTTAACCGCATGAAAATACAGAACATAGAGGAATGTAGGAATCTTGCAGTTTAATACACAGCGTTGGAGATACAAACACAAAATTATTGTTGGAACAGTTTTTCCAATCATTTTTATCCTCATACTCACTCGTAATTTCCAAGTGAAACCAACATTATCATAATATACCAGTAATCATTTCTCAAATGTCAATTACACACGTCTTGACTTTCATGTGTCAAAACTTTGAACTTACAATAGAAAAAGCTAGAATGAGATAACCTAAATGGCACAAATGAACTAAAGATTCATGAAGGGCATAGAGCTTACATCCTTAAGTCCCAGACACGTAATGTTTTGTCAAGAGAGCTAGAAATGAGCAGATGGTCCTCAGGTGCTGCCAACTGCAGTTTATAATAACATAAATGAAACCCTGCAAAATCAAATTTGGTATTCCTTAATATTGTGACTTGTAAGCATACCTTAGTCACATATCCATCATGAGCTCGCCAAGAGGCAATGACATTTCCACTCTTTGCATCAAATAATTTACAATGGCCAGAACTTAGTCCAGTTGCAATTAAAGACGGCAAAGTAGAAACCCCACCTGCTTGCATCTTGTCAGCCCCAGAGGAACAAATGGCAGATATAAGAGAAGGAAAACTAGATTCATTATATTCCCCTCTCCAGATATGAAGCTTTTGACCTTGAGCAACATCAATGAACCTGCACAGTCCAGCAAGAGGTCAGAAGTTTTACCACATAGATATCTTTTCCAATGCATATGTGATTGAAATGGAACTCAAACTAGAGAGTAAACTCCACCTGAGAGAACCATTTCCAGTGCCAACTACAAGAATTTCAGAAGAGTCTAATAGATGCATACAAGTATAAAGGTTTGAATCAAAGGCACTAGACAATATTCCATTTGATAGTGTATTCAAATTAAGCACATTAGCCTGGTCACTGCTAATCTTTGACTGAGAAGACATATGGCTTGAAAGGTGGGTAAATTCTATTGGAGACTCGTCAAATACTGATATCTTCTTCCCTGTTTGACTGTTCCAAACATGAATGGTTCCATCACAAGAGGCCACTCTTCCACTGGACGATAAGATACAAATATCATTCACAACCTACAAATTGAGATAAATTATCAGAGAAATGCATAAAAAGAATTGCTACTAATCATAAAAACTAGAACACTATGTGAGTCATACAATAATTACGAGCATGTTTCAACTCAGCTAATTCTAGGCTACAGTAAGTTTTTCGTAATTTGTTGCACTACTTCCTACTATCCTGCCAAGTGCCACTATTTCCTGCAGCATCTCTAATCACTGAGGCATGAAGAATATTATTTTAGTCAAGAGAAAGAAGCATACCTCCTCATGACCATAATAGCCAGATAAACAGTTAGCTCGACTCAGTTCCCACTTATGAACAGTTCCTTTATACCCTTGGCCAACGCCTGCAGTGAAAACAGTACACTCATCTTGACATACAGCTAAAGACCTCACTGCTCCATAATGTGCACGGATAGCGTATATAACAGAAGCTCTGATCTTCCATGGAAGGTCATCTTTCTGAAGCCCTACACGACCAAGAAATTCAGGCCCATCCCAGATAGTGGCTGGACTATGGAACCAAAACCAGGGTTCATGATTCATTTGATATGACATTTCTTCATGCATTACCACTGGACTTTGACGAACTTCATTTAATCGTCTTTGAGGGATCAAGTTCTTGAAACTTCGACTTCCTTGGGATTGTGGAATTGACCACCCAACCCCATTAAGCAACAACTTTGCCGGATTGTATTCATTTTTAAAGCCCCTGGCAGTTGCAGGTCTTCGAGCAATAATATTTTCTGAACCACTTTTTGATGACTCTCCTGGATATTCCCACTGAATCATGATGGGTTTAGAAATTAGAGCAAGAAAGATGCACACGATGCTATGTAACAATCACATTAATAAACACATACAAGTCTCTGCTTGGAGGGGGGAATATGTAAAAGTGAAAAAAAGCAGTATACCTTCCAATTATGATGACGTTGAAGAAATTGTTCAAGAAGCAACCATGTAGCACAACATTGACGAAGTTTATCTATCCCAAGAAGAGATGCAAAGAAAGGATAGAGAAGCAACCTGCATATGACAAAGATTTTATACAGATAAAGAAAGGAAGAGAAAAAGGCAAATTAATAGAAACAATAAATCAAACCAACAGTGAGTGTAGGATGAAACAGCCTATTTACAGTAAATGTGAGCACAATAATATAATAGGAATATCCTCAGGTTGCATTTGGAGAGGTATTTTAAGAGTTAAAAGTAATTTTTGGAGGTATTTGAATGACTTCAGTAAAAGTTCCTTGTTTGGATTAGGAGGGATCAGATTTTTAAATTCCTAAAGTATTTCAGAAGAATTTGAAATCCACCTGAATAGTTGGAATTTGAGAATCTCTCATTTTTTTTTTTAGTTTCCTGTACCATTTTTAATACACACAGACACACAAATATACTCCCTCCGGTTTTATTTATAAGATGTAATTTTGAAAATTTGTTTGATTCTATTTATAAGGTGTTATGTTATTTTTTTTCATTTGAATTTCCTTTTTTACTCTTCCTTTAATAACTTTTTTTGTCTCGTAAATTGTTCCAGTCTTTAATCAGTAGGGGTAAGATTGGAAGTTTATACTAACTTTTTATAAATTCAAGAGTATAATTATGTCTCTTTAATACCCGTGTAATGAATGATAACACCTTATAAATGGGATCGGAGGGAGTACCTATTTTCTTTTCCCCAACACAAATATACACATTTATGTGTAGACATGCATGCGCGCACCAAAAAAAAAAAAATACACACAAGCACACACACATATATACAGACTCACATGCTTGCATATACATATTCTAAATATTTTCAGAGATTAATGCCTCTGAATAGAGCTTGTCCATTCCAAGTGAGGGTTGAATGAAATAATAAGAAAAAATGGCAACAAGTATGACATTCAAAAACAAGTTTGGCACTCAAATCCCTCAAAAACAGAAGCAATAACTCAAAATAAATATAGAATAAAATCAGTGAATATTAGGTCCAAAAATGGGAAAAGGACATTGGTCCATCTGAGTAAATAACAAGATCAGAAACAAATACAAGCCACAATAAACACATGGTATTTTCAAGATTTAAATATACACACATACACAGATATATAAATGTACATGCACACACACAACACAAACATATAAATATCATTGCAAGGAATTTAAGTTGCAGCAATTTATATTCCTCACATTTTACATTCTGTAAAATCCTAAATTACACAATACAAACGCAGCCTCAAGAACTTTGTTACAATCAATTTGGATCAGTTAAGATTTTAAGCTTTGGATTCTGTTTAATCGATAGGATTTCCAAACCCCGAGCATTATCCATTGCTATGTGGTCTAGCTACTTCAAAGTCACTCTCCTATGGTATCAGTATTAATTTTGCCATCTACTGAAAAAAGGTGAAGTTTGGAAATATCTTTTATTTGTCGTTTTTTCTGTCTACTTTTCTTACTTACCCCTTTCTCTTATTGCGTCTATCTAGAATTCTCTACAGTCTCACACCAGATAGCCAGCAAGGCACTTGTTACCAGAACAAAATCTAGTCTAGTAAGTATATCTGGCACTCACAGAAGATCCATTCGACTTTCAATTTGTAACTCCCCACCAACTTTTAACTCATCAATCTTCAAGATTCTGCCAGCAGTAGCACAACCTATAGCAACTTGCTTTGAGAAGGCAAGCTCATCAAATAGTTCTTTGAGCTTTGGTAGAATATGATGCACAATCAAATCTTGCCCAATCCGCTGACAAATTGCAACTAAAGTAGTGGCAGCAACCTGACCAACATAAGCACGAACAGTTAATAATTAAATGACTAGCTAATGGATTGGGAGCATGGTAGGAAAGAAGAGGCATACAGAACGTCAGATCCCACTGTCAGGTATACTAGCTAAGTAATAAAGCTTGAAAGAACTAAAAAAAGTTCATCACTTTGGAGACTTGTGCAAAAGCAACATAAGACATCTATGGTTTTTTTATGCCCAAAAGTCAACAGGCACAAACATCAACTATAAATGATTGTTCATTTTCATCAATTCCAATACATAGAAACATGTGAAAAATCACACAGTCCATTTAACACAATAACTTTGTGATCTACGATCCACTCAGATGCAAAATCCTAAGTTAAGGGGAAACAAAAGAAGGAGGCACTAGAGCCAACAAAACTCAACGAGCAATGGATTTAAAACAAACCAATAGATAATTTGAACCTGAAGCACTGCAATTTCCATATGTTTCTGCTTAAGAATCTCAATGTATAGGCAACTTTGATCCTGCAAATTTATAATCGATTTGACAGTCAATTGTCAGACATCATTTTACAGTCAATCAAACAGTTTGAAGGATACATAGACTAATAACCATACTTCCAGTAGTTCCTTTACAATAGCTTCTTGTGTGAGGAAAGCCACAAGACCATTTAATGTCATCATACAATCAATAAGGGCTAAAGCGCTCCAACTCTGGACAGGATCAGGCTTATTCATGTATGATACATCAACGAAGCAATGAATCACGTGTTTTAGTATTGGCAGCAATTGTTTGGCAATAAAGGATTCCCCAAAAACACCACCTGAGAAGTCACAGAATGAAAGGGACTTACAAGCTGAAGGTCTGATGGAACCCCGCTATAACAAGAAAGCAACTGTACCAATATACAAGAATAGGCAGAATAGGAGATTCAGTCAAGGAAATCAAAAAGGAAAAAAAAAAAAGCAGAAAAAACTATTGCAGAATATATAATGCAAAAATAGTAAAGGTTTCTAGCATCAGTTATACTAAAATCTGTCCCAAATTTCCAGCAGAATGATAATCCTCCTTCCTATGCTTATGATCCCTGATATATCCTCCCACCACTTTCTTTCTCTGCCAACACACACCACCAAACAATCATTAGGCATCAGAGTTAGTTTCCCCAACCTCCAATTCCTTTTCTCTTCCTCCATCAGTCTTATCTATCTTCCCTTTTCTAGATTAGGCTAATGTATCCTTAGCCTCAAATGGATCAACACCTTATCCCTTAAATGATAGGAGCTAGCAATAGCAGGCCCATCAAAGTTTCATTTTCTTTGAAAGATGGAAAAATCTTAAGCCAAAGAACCAAGATTACCAATTCTGACCAGCACATCAATTCCATCAGCACAAAGTCCTTTCCCGAAGCAGTGAACCAGAGGCAAGATTGTCTGATCCAAAAATTCGAGGTTACTAAAACATGATAATGTTTGCATGCATGTGAGAGTGTATGCTTGTGCAGAAAAGCAAAATTAGTATTGACGGTTGTTGCAAAAACCTGATGGATGGTAATGGGCACACCAAGCTCCTCACTAGAGCCAATTAACAGCACAGAAGCAGAGGCAGCTGAAGTTTTATGCGGAGAAATGTAAAGGTTTGACAAGACCAATGGATGAATAGCTTCCAGATACACTTGTTTACCAACTCGATTCCATATTTCGCGTACAAATGTATCTTGTAAAAGAGAAACCTTCAGATGAGAGACACTTGTGGTCTGCAAACATATGTATAGGTGAGAAGTCAAACAAAATAAAAGGACAATAAAATGTCCACATACTTATTGAAATATGTAAAAGTTTACAACTGGCCTGCAAGATCTTCTGGATGGTTGGTAAGACTAATGTTTTCACCGCCTGAGCTGTCAAGCATTTTATGAATTCTTTAACTAGTATATAGGCCCATTCAGCTTCAGTGCCATTCATAGAATCTAACACAAGTGGCAAGCAAAAAGGAGCACACATTTCAGCTGCAAATGTGCCCATTGCCCTGAGGGCTCCCTGCTTGGCAAGATTTGCAGCATACCGAAGGCGAGTTTTATCTTTAGCCAGAAGCTGAAGTGGAGCAAGAAATAGGTAGGAGGATTTTACAGTCTTTGAAAAATAAGGTGATTCCAGAAGAGTTTTGGCTGTTGGCCTCCTGTATAGCAAAATAGATGCTTCAATAAAATGATAGAGAAAACAAGTAGATTCACCAAGATAAAGATATGTAAAATTGCATGGTGTGTACATGGACAAAATTTTTCAGGAACATCTTAGCAGATCAACGCTTATGTATGCACAAAAGTGTACATACACTCACACGCACATTGATACCTTGTCCAATCTTTTTGAATGCATGCTTCAACAAGTAATCTAATATGAGGAGGTAGTTCCTGTAGAAATACTGGCAAAGTTCCATCCTCCAAGTACATTGCTAATAAGGTTGAGTCAAAGAGTGGCCTACACAGATAAATTTCAGCTAGGAGACAACCAACAGAAAATATGTCCCTTGAAACATCTTCAGAGACAGGATTTGAACAAGAAAATTTCTGCCTCCAAAGCAACAAATCTGCATATCCTGATGAACATTCATCTTCCCCCTTTATATGTTCAAGAAAACAAATTAGATCCATCTTCGAAGGTTCCGTATGAATTTTGCCTATCAGAGATAGTTTGGAGATACTATGGCTAAATGACTCCTTTGTTGAATCTTTTAAAGATGAGGTTTCCCTCTCTAGCATATTTGATGGATAATGGTAAGAAGCACTCAAATGCCTAGCATGTTCAGAAAATATTGATGCTTCTTCTAATTCTTGCAGATGGCCAGCTTCAGAAAGGATCTCATTTTGTAATCCATTCACTTGGCTCCAAACCTTCACATTCTTATTGGTAGAATGACTTATTATTCTGATATTGCCATGACGAATGGGGTGTGGACGTGTAAAGAGCTGCCGGCGTCCTGTTGATCTTGGCATCATAGGTTCTGATACAGGAAGCATAACATTCTTGGCAGCAATAGCTGCCTCACCTGACATTTTGTACCCAAATGTGATATCTATCCAATGATGGAGTTGCAATGAGACCCTACTGCTTTCTAATGCATCACGATGCAATTTAATGAAATCCTCGGGACTCTCTGCCCACGAAGGTACAGCCAAATCGGCCATACCATCATGTATTGACTTAAAAATTTGAGGATCACAATAGAACTCTGGAATGCATTCATCAGGGGTCCATTGGTAGAGCCTCTGCATTGTAGAAGGATACTCATTAGGCTCATAAACTGTACGAACAGCCATACGAAGAACACTCAAAGGCAGCCTTCTTGCTTTGTAACTGCAGACTGCCAATTCAGACAGACATTCATCCGATACATGATGAGGGATTTCAGAAGTTGAATAGGTAAAATCCAACTGTTCATCACCTTTTGCCAAGCGCCATTTGCTCTTGCTTAAGTCTCTCCATCCTGCATCACAATTTCCATCAGGTTTTGTGCTGAAGTCTATTACCCAAGGCATTACTGGATGAAATGTGTGATCCCCCCACCTTCTCCCTGCCAATTTATTTAAGATCAGCAAATACTCAAAATTACTTAATTCTCCTCTCCGCCACTGATTAAAGCTAGAATGCCAATCTATTGACGGAGAAAGCTTTAGATCTGCATAAAGGCTATTAGATTGACAACCCTCATTGCAACAGCTTATTTTTGCTAGGCTAGAACCATTTCTTTCAATTGTTTGTAGCCTTAAAGTATATTCTAATTCAGGTTCATTCCACAAATGCAGCCAAGACCATAATGAGTTTGTCAACATGACATTGGATGGGCATATATTCCCGCAGGATACCCCAAGGCCATGTAGGTAAACTAACGCTGAGAGTAGCTGATATATAAGAAATCTTCTATGCCAGTCAGACTTTAAGGCATTGGGGTTATAGTGAAGAATATTTTCCAAGGTATAGGGAGTCTTTGGAAGAACCATGTTAACATGATTGGATGTTTTTAACATCGCAACAACAGGAGCTATGTTTGGATGCCTCAACGAACCTGGAACGATCTCTTCCTCAAATGATGGCAAACCAATTAAATTAAGGAAATTTATGCTTTCCCGCCCTGATGCTTTCCCCTCAATCATGAGGCCAAGTGAATCTAATATGTGATCCTCTAGTGAGCCAGACATGAAGTCAGCTGCAACCTCTTCAATAGCAGAATAGGAAGAGATTCCCACGTGAGCAATTGGGGCCAGTGCAGCCATTGTCCTCGAGCAAGAAAATCTTCCAGAATGGTTGCAAGTTGTAACTCGGGAACAAGCTTTTCTTCTTCCAGACTCCAGTGAAGAAATTCCATCTCTTTGAGTTCCACCATTCAACCCATTATTATATAGACTTTCACCAGGCAGAACAACATGAAAATAATTATTTGTACGGCGCTCATCATTATCCAAAATATATTCATTACTGCAACAACAAAAAGAAACAATTTCTAACCATTAGTTACTCAACAGCATGATCCAGCAAGAATGAAAAGGAAGGAATAAACAAAGAAGAGGCAACACAACACAAGCCCAACCAATGCTCAAACATCACCAGTTTTTCACACAACCAACATAAACATGTATGGCCTTTAGTTAGATTAAGAGCGTGAATCTTACATATAATTGGTGAAACAATCTTGCGCATGACTGGGCATGTAAACCAATATAAATTGACCAGCTGAAACCTCACCAGCCGCGGTACTAGAAATCTGTATTTAGTAAAAGATAACGAATCCACCCAGAAATTGATATGAAAACAAAGGAGCAAATTAGAAACACAGAGAGAGAGACAGATACCTCAACGGTAGCTGAGGATCCAAACGGAAACGCCGAAGAGGAGATGCCATAGTGGAAGACGAGTTGGTCCGAGAAATCGGATTTGACTCGACGTTGGAGGCACTCGAAGCAGTAATCATGTGCCTCCATTGGCGGTCCTTCCTCCATCACTTCGGCAACTCAACAAGTTCCCTCCATTTTCACTCTCAAGTGCTCTTTTTTTTTTTTTTTTTCACTCTCAGGTGCTTCGTACTGGAACTACCACACAGCACAGACGTCCACTGTCTTTTTGATCGACAGGTGCGCCAGAACGAAAGCATTGCTTTCATAGGGAAGGCTATTTCAGTAATTACGCCACAATACAACATCTACATGTCAAAAATCCAGATGTCTTTGCCTTGAAAATGAAGTTGAATGAGTTGGCCCAAAAAAGTGGAAGTGGAATAAAAAAACGATAGGAAATAAAAAATATATATTGCACGATTTATTTTTATCTTAATCTCTTATTTCAGCCAATAAAGTTGGGCACAACTAAAAAATAGTTGTATTTCTAAATGATGTTGTACTACGTTAGTATTTAATTATTGTTTGGTGATATCTTTTAATTTTGTTTGGAATTGAGAAAAAATAGAATGAAAGAAATATTATGAATAAAAATAAGGAGGTTTCTCTCTTTTAATTTTCTTTTCATCCAAACAAACAGAGGGTTAATACTTCTTAAAAGAAAATTTTTTATTTCAATTTTAATTCTTTTTTGTCATCACAATAAACATATGTTTTAAATGAGGAAAAATGAGAAGAAGAAGAAAAATTTTGGCCAGCAATGAGAAGAAAACTTGTGTATTTTAAACTTAAATATTCAAGGTTTCTTTTTTAAATCCAACTAAATGTGGCCAAAAGAAAAAAAAAGTAATCATAAATGGAGCCCATTGTTCATAGCTTCTGAAAAAATGCGACTTTCCAAAATTTTTTATATTTATATTGATATATTGATAAGAATGAATTGGTTTAAATTTAAAAATTAATTAAAAAAAGCTAGTAACAAGAGTTAATTACAAAATAGATTGTGCTTCAAAAAATATATATGCCCTAATTTGATTTAAAAAAGTATCTTAAGTTTTTTTTGGAAATAGATATAAGTTTGTTAAATTTGTAAAGAAGGATTTTAAAATTTTAAATTTAAATTATTTTAGAAGTGCAGAAAAATCTAATTTTTTGTATGAGCGGAAAATAATGTTTTGTTTATTAATTATCATCCAAACCTTATGAATTTACATGAAACTTTTAAGATTATTACTAATGAAATTTAAGTTTCCTATTACAATACTTTTCAACTAAATGTAAATAAGTTGTCAGCCTAAAATTATGAGATAATAATTATAAAAGTTCTTTATAATTGTAAAAATTTATTTTAGATCAATATAACTGTTACAAACATTAGTGTTACAGATAATTATAATAATATGCATAGGTTGGGAAGTGTTATGATAAGACATTTTACACATAATTAATCAATATATATATTAAAATTAATATATATATATAATGAAATCTATAAAAAGTTGGTGAAAAAAATTATTAAAAATACGCTATTTATTAATCATAAATAGTGCCACTTACTTCAAACTTCATATAATATAAGAAATTATGTTTTATGATATAAGTTTGTTAATTTTATAAAGAAGGACTTTAAAATTTTAAATTTAAATTATTTTAGAAGTGTAAGAGAATCAAAATTTATAAAAAAAAATGGATATAAGTTTGTTAACTTTACAAAGAAGGACTTTAAAATTTTAAATTTAAATTATTTTATAAGTGCAAAAGAATCTATTTTTTTTGTATGATGGGAAAAATGCTTTATCTATTAATTACATCTAAACTTTATGAATTTACATGAAAATTTTAAGATTATTACTAATGAAATTTAAGTTTCTTACCTAGATACTTTCCAACTAAATGTAAATAAGTTGTGTCAATTTAAAACTAAGCGATAATAATTATAAAAGTTCTTTATAACAATAAAAATATTTTTTGGACCAATATAACTGTTAAAAACATTATAATTATAAATAATCATCAATGATAGGATAATTTTTATCGGAAGCCAGCTGGTGAACAGTTACATGTTACAGATTTTTTGAGAGGTTTAATTGGAAGCCTCCAGAATATTCCGGAGATATTATGAAGAGGCTTGATTTCGTCTGAACTATATAGATATTCTAGAACTTTGTAGACTTCTTTTATATATAGGATTTCTAGAGAATTCTTTGTAAATATCTCATAGATAATTCTAGAGACTCGATTTAGGCTGTTAGATCGAAATGATCTCCATCATCCATTGAGGAGGTGGGAAAGTTTTGGAAACCTTAGAAGACCTATAAATACCCCCTCCCACCTCATTTGTAAGCATCCAAGTATTTGAGTGCATTTGTGAATTCTCTCAAACTCTTTATTATGTGAGTATTCTCTTGTTCTCTAGTTGGCTTGTCTTTGCCTACCTGAGGGTTCGGCTAACTTAATGTGAGATCAAGAGGGTTGATCAAGTTAAGTCCGGCACGGTTCAAGGAGAAAAAGTTCCAAGGCCTTGACAACGTGGTATCAGAGACAGGTTTGAGGGAACATTGTTCAAGCTTTGTTTCATGGGCAAGAATGTCGAAAGAGACAAGAGTACTCAACATAGAGGTACGAGGTAAAGAGACCCAACCCACTCATCAAGGAAGCAAGAGGGGTCGAAGCACTAGGAAGATAAGTGCTGAAGACTTTGCTTCTTTTTCGGTTCAAGTTGGTCATTTAGAGGATGCCTTGCTAGAGGTAACCAACAAGGTGAATAAGCTTGAGGGTCTTAAAGTTACTGTGGAGAATCTCCAAAATTTTGAAGATCAACGTGCTGAGGCTATGAGGAGCCTTGAGGTAAATGTGATGGATGTCATCACAATCATACAGCAACAGCTGGATGCTCTCAAGACTTCCTTGGAGAACTAAGGGAGGAACCCGCTAGTGGCTGGAACTAGTGGAGTAAGGGAAGTGAAGCTAGATCTTCCTAGACCGAAGGAGTTCAAGGGTGTTCATGATGCTAATGAGGTGGAGAACTTCCTATGGCAGATGGGGCACTATGCCGAAAGTTTGGGAATGAGTGATGACCAAGCTAAAGTACGTACTGCTTCTTTATTCCTCATTGATAATGCTATACTATGGTGGCGTAGGAAGCATGCAAACATGGAGAAAGGCCTTTGCACCATCAATACTTGGGAAGACTTCAAGAAGGAATTGAAGAGGCAATTCTTCCAAGAGAATATGGTCTATGAAGCACGCAAGAAGCTGAGGGAGCTCAAGCACAAGACCACTATCTCTGACTATGTGAAGGAGTTCACAACCTTGATGCTCCAGATCCCCAACTTGAGTAGCGAGGATCTTCTCTTCCACTTCATTGATGACCTTCAAAACTGGGCCAAGCATGAGTTACAGCACCGGGGTGTGAAGGACATTGATGAAGCTATAGCTGTGACCGAAAGTCTTATTGACTACTAGAGGGAGAAGAGTGAATCCTCTAAGCCCAAGTCTTCCAAACATAATAATCAAGGCAAAGGTGGGGGAGACAAGGATTAGGGAGTGAATAAGAGTGAAGACAACAAGCCACCATAAAAGAAGTATGACAATAAGAAGAAGAGCTCTAACACAAATATCAGTTGCTTTGTGTGCAAGGGTCCTCATCGCATGAAGGATTGCCCGAAGCTAGGGAACTTGGCTGCCATAATGGAGGAACAAGAGGCACAACAAGGTGAAAGTGTGGAGTTAGGTTCTCTCCAACTACTTAATGACTTGAAGTTCAAACCTTCGCCCACACCTACCAAGAGCATGGGGTTAACATATGTAAAGACGAAGCTGAATAGGAAGCTTGTCTCAATCATGGTGGATACAGGGGTAGACAACAACTTTATTACTCTAGAGGAGGCCAAGAGGATTGGTCTCAAGGTTGTGGCAGGAGGAGGTATGATGAAGGCTGTTAACTCTTCTCCTAAATCGATTCATGGCATAACTCAAGGGGTTGAGTTGTGCTTGGGTTCATGAAGTGGCAAAGAGGATCTCACAGTCGCTCCAATGGATGACTATAAAGTTGTGCTTAGCCAGGAGTTCATGAGGAAACATAACATCTTCCCTATGCCCTACTACAATGCCTTGTGTATCCTAGACCAGGGAGTTGCTGTCATGATACCTGCAACAAGTAGGCCTAGCAGGAATTAGTTGTCAACCATGCAAGTAAAGAAGGGCTTTAAGAGGGGAGGAGTTACATACCTGGCATTCTTGAAGGAGGTAGATCTTGGGGAGAAGATAAGTGAAGATCTTCCCTTAATCATCCAGCAGCTTCTTGAGGAGAACCATGACATGATGCCACCAGAGCTACCAAAGAAGCTCTCACCTTGTTGGGAGGTAAATTACAAGATTGAGTTGGAACTGGGAGCTAAGCCACCCGCCATGGCACCTTATAGGATGGCACCGCCTGAGTTAGAAAAGTTACAAAAGCAACTAAAAGAGTTGATTGATACTGGGCATATCTAACCATCCAAGGCACCTTATGGAGCACCGGTCTTATTCCAAAAGAAGCAAGATAGATCATTGCAGTTGTGCATTGACTACCGAGCTCTTAATAAGGTAACCATTAAGAACAAGTATCATATTCCTTTGATAACTAACTTGTTTGATAGGTTAGGGAAGGCAAGGTACTTCTCCAAGTTGGACTTGAGGTCAGGGTATCATTAAGTTCAAATTACCGAAGTAGTGAACCTAAGACTACCTGTGTTACATGCTATGGGTCTTTCGAGTGGTTGATGATGCCTTTTGGATTGACCAATGCATCGGCCACATTCTATACTCTCATGAACAAGATCTTTCATCCATATCTTGATCAGTTCGTGGTAGTATACTTGGATGACATTGTGGTCTATAGCGACTCATTGGAGGAGCATGCTAAGCACCTTCAAGCCATGTTTAAGCCCTTACGTGAGAACAAATTATATGTGAAGAAGGAGAAGTGTTCCTTTGCCAAGGAAGAGATGAACTTCCTCGGGCATGTCATAGCCTAAGGGACTTTACGCATAGACAGGAAGAAGGTTCAAGTTATCAAGGAGTGGGAGCCTTCAACCCGAGTGGCAAAGTTGAGATCTTCCCTTAGGTTAGTTAACTATTATAGGCAGTTTATCAAGGGCTACTCTGCTAGAGTGGCCCCTCTCACTGAGCTGTTGAAGAAGAACAAGCCATGGGTGTGGACTGAGATATGCTAGAAAGCTTTTAAGGAGTTTAAGATGGCAGTGACAGAGGATCCTGTGTTAGCTCTCCCAGATTTCACCAGGCCTTTTGAGGTACACACCGATGCCTCTGACTTCGATATAGGAGGGGTCCTAATGCAAGAGAGGCATCCTATTGCTTTTGAAAGTCGCAAGCTTAATGATACCGAGAGGTGGTACATGGTGCAAGAGAAAGAGATGATGGGTGTGGTTCATTGCTTGTGCACTTAGAGGCCTTACTTGCTAGGGACACGGTTTGTGATCAAGATCGATAATGTCACCACTAGCTACTTCCAGAGACAGAAGAAGTTCTCCCCTAAGCAAGCAAGATGGTAAGATTTCATGGCTGAATTTGACTATATGCTTGAATACAAGTCGGGAATGGCCAATGTAGTTGCCGACGCCTTGAGCAGGAATGCTGAACTAGCAGCTATAAGCCAAGCCAGTGGGGACTTGATCACCAAGATCAAGCAAGGTATTACTCAAGACTGTGGAGTTAGCTAAGGAGGGTAAAACTAAGAGGTTTTGGGTTGAGAATGAACTCCTTTATACTGTGGGAAGAAGACTCTTTGTTCCTAAATGGGATAACTTAAGGAAGGAGTTGATCAAGGAGTGTCATAATTCCAAATGGGCTGGTCATCTAGGACAAAGGCGAACATTGGCGTTATTGGAAGCTGACTACTACTAGCCTCACATGATGGATGACGTGGAGGCCTATGTGAAGACTTGTTTTGTGTGCCAATAGGACAAGGTAGACAATCAACTTCCCGCAGGATTGTTGGAGTTGTTACCTACTCCAAGCCAACCATGGGAGAGTGTCTCCATGGATTTCATCTCAGTATTGCCTAAGTCCGAGGGGTTTGGTTCCATCATGGTAGTGGTGGATTACTTCTCTAAGTATGGGACCTTCATTCCAGCCCTGACTGACTATACAGTAGAGGAAATGGCTCATCTATTCTTCAAGAATGTGATGAAGTTTTGGGGATTGCCTAAGACTATCATCAGTGACAGAGATCCCCATTTCACGGGCAAACTGTGGACTAAGCTTTTCAAGCTATTAGGGACAGAGTTACATTTCTTTACTAGCTTTCACCCTCAGATGGATGGGCATACAGAACGGGTGAATGCTTTGTTGGAGTGTTATCTCCGACATTTTGTGAGTGCCAACCATAAGGATTGGGCTAAGTTGATGGATGTGGCCCAGTTCTCTTACAACTTGCAGAGAAGTGAGTTTACAGGAAGGAGTCCCTTTAAAGTGGTGACGGGACAACAACCTTTGACACCTCACGCCCTTGCGACAACATATAAGGGCAAGAGTCCAGGAGCCTTCTACATGGCTAAGTCTTGGCATGAACAGGTTGATGAGACTAGATCCTTCCTTGTCAAGGCAGCCAAGAGAATGAAGAAGTTTGCTGACAGGAGGAGGCAAGTGACAAAGTTCCTAGTAGGAGACATGGTGATAGTGAAACTTCTCCCACAACAATTCAAGGCCTTCAGGAATGTACATAAGGGCATCATTCGAAAATACGAGGGTCCCAACAAGGTGTTGAAGAAGGTCGGGAAGGTCTCCTACAAGGTGGATTTGCTACCTAGCTTGAAGATTCATCATATCTTCCACATGAGCATGTTGAAGTCTTTCCATAAGACAAAGATGAGCTTGATCGAGGAATCTCCACCAGAGCACCACCTGTGACAACCAAGTCTTATGATAGACAGGTCAAGGAGATACTTGCTCACAAGGCCATGCGATGAAGAGAAGTACCGCCAAGTACCCAATACTTGGTGAAGTGGAAGGGACTACCAAAGAGCGAGACAACTTGGGAGTCACAAGAAGACCTTTGGTAGTTTGAGGACCACCTACATCGGTACAAAGACGAAGCAGTGACGAGGACGTCACTAGAATAGGTGGGGCAGAATGTCCCAGATTTTTTGAGAGGTTTAATTAGAAGCCTCCAGAATGTTCCGGAGATATCATGAAAAGGCTTGATTTCTCCTGAACTATGTAGATAGTTCTAGAACTTTATAGACTTCTCTTATATATAGGATTTCTAGAGAATTCTTTGTAAATATCTTGTAGAGAATTCTTTGTAAATATCTTGTAGAGAATTCTAGAGACTCGATTTAGGCCTTTAAATCAAAGATATCTCCACCATCCATTGAGGAAGTGGGAAAGTTCTGGAAATCTTGGGAGACCTATAAATACCCCTTCCCACCTCATTCGTAAGCATCCAAGCATTTGAGTGCATTTATAAATTCTCTCAAACTCTCTCTTATATGAGTGTTCTCTTGAGTATTCTCTTGTTCTCTAGTTAGCCTATATTTGTCTACCTGAGGGTCCAACTGACTTAGTGTGAGATCAAAAGAGTTGATCAAGCTAAGGCCAACACGATTTAAGGAGAGAAAGTTCTAAGGCCGTGACATACAGCTCTGGATGCAAAATACTGTGCTAACAAATAGTGGTAGCTCGATTTGATTAATTTGGCTATTTTGGGCTTTGTTTCTTTATTAGTAAATAATTAGATTGGGCCTAGTGTTTTCCTAAATTTAAACTTGTGGGGCACTGTACTAATACATTAAAATTAAAATAATTTTTTAAAATGAAGACATCACCCTACGATTGTTGATTTTTTTTTATTTTATACATATTCTTTTAAACATCTTTCTTAGTAATCATTTACTATGGTTAAATATATGTTTGGTCATTAAATTAATAACAGAAATGCTTATATTACAGTTTTAAATTGAAGTTTTAATATTTGTATAATATATTTAATAGCAAAAAATCTTATTGCTATTTTAGAAATTGCATAATTATTATTTATAATTGTAATATTATTTCATAACCATTCCAATTAAGAGGAATTTATTTCGTCTGGATGATATTTTTTCTTTGCTAAATCATATTAATATGAATATTAATAAAAATATTATCAAAGTGTTTAATATATACTTTCTCCAATATTTTTTTACACTAGATTAATTAATACTCATTGAAAATTATAATGGTCATATCATATTTTTTTAAAACTCTTATTTATTGCCATAAAAATCTATATTTTTCTCTTATATTTTAGATTAAAATTTTCATACAAAATTCTCTTATATTTAACATTGGAAGGAATATTTTAAAAGACTAAGACAACATTAATAAAATGATTAACATTAGTCTACGTCTTCTTGAATTCTTTCTTTCTTTTTTAAAAAGTAATTATTATTGTTTTTGCTTTTATGTCACTTCTTTTGGCTCTCAATTTATTTTTTTCCATAACCATGTAATACCTTTTTTTCAAATTCAAACCCTAAGAAGAAAGGAAGTTGTAGCTCTGAACAGAAATTGTGGGTCCTATTTTAAAATTGAGAATGGGTAGGTTTAGTTGCATTTATTATATCCAAGTTAGGTTGATTCTCATCCTACTCTCTTTGTGCTTTCTCTATGCATTGTCTTCAGACTTCCTCTCACCCTCTTTGCCCTTCTCTCTATCTCCCTATTTCATTCCATTCCTCTCCATTTCTCTAGTGCAGGTTTTGTTTGAAGCTTGAGTTAGCTGCTTGGCATTATTCTTGTTCTTCTATGATTTCTTACGAGGCAGCTGTGCTTTTTGCCTGAGTTCTTTTCGATGGGCAAGTTTTCCATTCCTTTGTATTTGTTGAATTCATATGATTCAGTCCTGTTGTGCATTTTTCTCTTTCTATATTGTTCGTCATCGCTTTATAATTTTATAATTATAATTATAATTTCAATCCTAAATGGATATATATATATATATGAGAGTTGTTTTGTTGATTATATCTGAGATAGATCTTTCATTTCTCTTCTCTCTGTCTTTTGTCTCTCACACTCTACGTCATCCTACAAAATCCCTATTAAATGTTATCATTGCTATGTCCTATGTTGAAGTTTTTTTTTCTTCAGCTCAATTTTGTTCCCTCTATTTACTCCTCAATTTCTTCCTTTGTTTGCAGTATGTATGACATTTTTTTCTCGCTATTTAACCTTCCATTTCTTGCTTTGTTGTCATATAAAGGACATTTTCTATTACTTAATAGTGTTAGGAATATAAATAGATAAATATATATGCAGATTACAAAATAAAATTTTTTACTTCCCTCCAAATTTTTAGCCTCTCATTTTGTTTATATTTCAAGGGATATCTTCATTCTGTTTTTCTATGTTCATTGCTCTGTTGCTCTGCTTTCATTCCCCATTTGTGTTTTCTTCCCCTTGGTTAGCTCCCTATATTTTCCTTCACTTACAATATTATTAATATTCAAGCTTTGACCATTTATAGCAGAGGGCAGTGTAGGCAAGGGAGCTTTGTTGGATAGTCATTTCGATTTAATGATTCTCTCTTACATCCTGATGTACGCCAAAACCTCATTGATTTAGGCCATGATGATTGATTAACCTTGGAGTAATATCATAACCAAATTAGCAAGGGTGTTGTTGGCTACGTACCATGATTGGAAGGCCATCGACCTCTTCCTCTTTTGATTATATAATATTGCCACTTGTCCTAAGCCTATATGTTTTATAATCTTTTTTATTGTTTTATGCTTTCTATTATTTTTTTTTTAGTTCTTTCTGTTATGTTTTGTAAATGATATTTTTCATACCTTTTTTATTAATGATGATTGAGAAATTGTGTTATTTTTTAAATAAGCACACCATTTTTTTTTACTAGACTCATCATGTTGAAGAGAACCAGAAAAAGTGCTAGATATAGAGCTATTGAATAGATGTCTAAAAATTCTCCATCTAATATAGGTATGTTTAAAATTTTTCAGATCAGAGTTGACATCATTTATTCCTATTAATATGAAATTAGTTCTTTTCAAGAACTTGTGGTAGTGTGGATCAATATATGTCCAATTCTTCCCCTATGTTGTGGACTCAACCTTCTCAATAACTTTCTCATAGTAGAGGTCATGTTTTCAAGTGGTAGCCACATAGGCATAGCTTGGGCAATATATCTAATTTGATTGTTAAATTGAACACTAAATTTGATGGTTCTGCAATCCCTCCTTTTATAGGTAAGTAGTTTTGGTTGTTTGAATTTTTTCTTCTTCTGGCAATAGAATTTTATATTTTATCATTTTTTAAATATTTCATATTTGATTTATTGTTTCTTTAATTTATTATTTAAAACACTATACTAATCAGCTTCACATAATGTAGTTGATGAGATTCAACAGTATTTAGATTTTCGCTATATATCTGCTTGTGAAGTTGCATGGAGAATATTCGGTTTTGATATTAATCATAGATATCCTCTTGTGGAGAGGCTAAGCTTTCATTTGCCAGGTGAGCAGTCTATGGTTTACTCTTACTCGGATTATGTTCCAAGTGTTCTTGATAAACCAACAATCAATCAATTAATGTTACTTGCATGGATGTCTTATAATCAACAATATACTAATGGCAGACATTTGACATATGTTGATTTCCCTACCAGTTTTGTTTTTAAACGTAACTCTTGATAATGGGGACCTAGGAAATGTGGGTTTTGTATTGGTAGGATGCATTATGTTTCACCTACTGCAGGTGAGTCATATTACTTGAGAATTCTCCTAAACAAAGTTAAAGGAGCACAATCTTTTGAGGATATCAGAATAGTTGACAATGTGATTTATCTGACCTTCAAATCTGCCTATTATACATTGGGCTTGCTAGATGATGATCAAGAGTTCATAGATGGTATAAAAGAAGCATCAATATGGGCATTTGGAAATCTGTTGAGATTATTGTTTGTTAGCATGCTCATTTCACATATTGTCAGAAGACTAGATATTATGGGGAATCAAACTGCACAACTTCTATCAGAAGATCTTTTTTACATTCCCCATAATGATAAAAAACGGCCAAGTTGGTATTTTTTAACATTTCCATCATATTGTTTCTGCATATGTTCCTAATATAAATGTTTGTCCATTGATTTTTCCTTATCACTTTCTATATTTTTTAGTTGTTTGGTTTTTAAATCTATAGATATTCACATAACAAATGCTGAGAAGCTATTAGCATCTCTTTAAGTAATAGATCAGTTACATCGAAAGAATGGTAAAAGTTTGCGTGATTATCCTTCATTGCCATGTCCTGAAACTTCTAATTGTTTTGATGCTGCTAATAATCTTATCTATAAGCAATTGAATGTTGACAGATATGCTATGCAACTTAGGCTGATAAATTGGTGAATTCTATGAATGTTGAACGGAAACAAATTTTTGACCAAATTTTGTGTTCAACTTTCTCACAGTTCGATCATTTTTTCTTTATATATGGATATGGTGGTATAGGAAAGACTTTCTTAAATGTTTTGACTTTAGTATTATGTGCTAAAGGTGAAATTGTGTTGACTGTTACTTCAAGTGGGGTCACTGCTACACTACTTCCTAATGGAAGAACTGCACATTCTAGATTTGTAATTCCTATTGTAGTTGATGAGGTTTCTACCTATAATATCAAAGTTGAATCTCCCATTGCAAATTTGATTCATAGAACAAAGTTCATTATTTGGGATGAGGCTCTAATGATTCATAGGCATTCTATGGAAGCATTAGATCGCACTTTGAGGGACATATTAAAGCTTGACAACCCAATATATGGAAATCTTCCTTTTAGTGGTAAGTGTGTTGTCATAAGTGGTGATTTTCGCCAAATTCTTCCGGTCATTCCCAATGGTTCTAGAGCAGATATAGTTAATGCATCTATAAATTCTTCTTATTTGTGGAATTATTGCAAATTGTTGAAATTGACTCGAAACATGAAACTTCAATCTTCAGATTCAATCTTCAACCTCATGAAAGGGAAGTTAAGATTCCTATTCCTCAAGAGTTTTTTATTACTAGCTTCCATGATTCTCTTACAGCTACTGTAAATTCAACTTATCCTAACTTGGCAGAAAATTTTATAAATCCTCTCTTTTTCACAGATAGAGCTATTCTTGCACCTACCACTGAAGTAGTTGATCAATTGAACAATTTCATTTGCTCTCAAATTCCAAGAGAATCTGTTGACTACTTAAGTTCTGATTCTAGTTGTGATGATAATGACTCAACAAATCTTTCTCAGCAACTTTGCATGCTTGAGTTTCTCAATTCTATCAACTACTATGGTATTCTACCTTATAAGCTTTCCTTAAAGGTTGGCATTCCTGTTATGCTAATACAAAACATAGATCAATCATTAGGATTATGTAATGGAACTCGAATGGTTATTAGAAAGCTTGGGAAACATGTCATCCAGATTAAAATTATAATGGTTCTAATATTGGTCAAAAATGCTTTAATACATAGAATGAATCTGAATCTGATAGGTAGTAAATGGCCATTCAGATTTCAGAGGAGACAGTTTACTCTTATTCTTTCTTTTGCTATGACAATAAATAAAAGTTAGGGACAATCATTGCAAAATGTTGATTTGTATCTGCCAAAACCAGTTTTTACCCATGGACAACTATATGTTGCGATATCAAGGGTGAAGAGTATTTCTGAATTAAAGATTCTTATTCATGATGCTAACAGTCAACATTTGACAAAAACAAAAAATGTTGTCTATCATGAAGTTTGCCAGAATCTATTGTCTTAATTACTATGTATTACACTATTGTTTATTTTGTGATTTTTTTAAATTCACTATATTTGATTTTATATTATAGTATTTATTATTTTTTTCTCGTAATTTTGACTCCTTTTGATATCCTGTGCAGGTTATCATTTCTATTGACATTTTTTGGGTGGAGTACAATCTTTTTGAGTTCGGTGGTATTATATGAAGATCATTTTGATAACTAGATTAAAACATTTAATTTGCTTCTGGTAATTGTACTTTTTAATATCTTCTTATATAGGTAGTTGTCTCCATGTTAATATTTGTATTGTTCTTGGTGTCTCAGTATTTACTACTAACATATAGTCTCATAAACTGAGTTGCTGCTGTTCTTTTTGTTGAGACAAGGTTTGTCTATTCCTATTATTGTTACCTACTTCTTTTGTTCCCTATGAAGTTTTCTTGATGAAATTCCTATGTTATTGGTTGTTCGCTGTTGAATTTGCTAGGTAAGCTATCAAGTGCTTAGTTGAAGTTGTCAAATTGGTCCTTGTAACAATTATATGAGGCTTCAACATGGTTGTTGCCTTAATCAATGTTGTTCAGAAATTGCAAATACATGTGGTGAGCTTCAGTTTTTAGCTAGCAATGTGTTTAAGTTCTTGAAATATTCAAAATTATTCATATTAATATTAATATAGCCATAACAAATTAATTTTTTTTAATTTTATATTTTAAGCAAATAATTCTTACAGATTGAGAGAAATTTGTTTGCAGTCTCCAATGGCTTTTTGCTTAGAAAGGTCTCCAATGTCCTTATTATAAGAAATAGTAATCAAGTTTCATGATGGGGTCATCTAGTATTCTAAAGTGCAATACATTTATGTTAATATCATTTGTCAGTGGGAGCGGCGTTCTATAATGAAGAACCATATAGAGCATTAGTTTAGACATTTGGCTATAGTTTTTTATTGAATTATATATTTTTACATACCAAATATTCTTCTTTATATGCTAGAAATGTAATTTTGTAATTCTTTTTCCAATTAACTCATACCGTGTAACACACGGGTTAGCATTCTTGTTATAATAATGTGCATAGATTAGGAAGTATTGTGATAAGATATTTTACACATAATTAATCAATATATATAATAAAATAACTCCCTTCGATTCTATGTATAGGGAAAAATTTCTTTCTTTTGATGATCCTAAATATAAGGGGAAAATGAGTTAATTGTATATTAAATTTTTCTTTTCCAAAAATTACCCTTCATTAATTATATAAGAGAAAGATTAAATACATTAGTGATTTAAATTAGTATTAAACTAGAAAATGACCCATTTGATGCACGGATAGATCCAATGATAATGAAAAATATTACGATTTTCATTTGAGCATAATATAAAAGGGACAAAAATAAATTAAGTATTCATTAGTATATAGAATTCACTTAATCAAAATACTAAGTTATTAAACACTTCTTTATATACTATAATTGAAGTCATGTTCGTTGCTTTTGCTTCTCATTATTGACATTTTAAGCCTATGCCTACTTTGAACTTGTGATATAGTAACATGTAACAAACTATGAGTGAATATAAGTTTGAAAAGGTATCGACTAATATTGCATAAGTCTGTTCTTAATTCTTATTAATGGCCATTATAAATGCCAAACATCCTAGAAATTGTCTCCTATGCATGTTAAGTGGGAGCTTTGAGTTAAACAGCATAACAGTGATTTGGGGAATAAATATCTTTAGGATTAAACTTAAATACTTTTCTGTCAGAAAGCTAGAGAAGAGAAAAAGTAGACTGAAGAGGAATAATACCATGTGTATATTACTATGATGAAGTACAAAATATATACAAAGAGGGAATCTTTATAATAATAACAAATATCTACACAAAATAAACCTAATAATCACAAAGATATCCACAATAATAACTAAATATTCTATATATTTAGTACTCCTCCTCAAACTTAAGATGGATTGATAGAAAGTGGTTTGAGTTTGTCTACTAAAAACTGGAAGCAACCAGGATTAATAGATTTAGTGAATAGATCAGCCAGCTGGTGCTTCATTCGGATGGAGATGAGTCTGACAATGCATTGAACAATATGTTGCCAAGTGAAATGACAGTCAATTTTAATATGTTTTGTTCACTCATATAGCACATCATTATGAGCAATCTTAACAATTGTTTGACTATCACAATATATGTTAATGGATGATGTCTGAGATGGTCCTAAATCATCAAGCAGTGAACAGACCCAAAGAACCTCAGCAATAGTATCTGCCAATGCGCGATATTCTGACTCAGTATTGAAGTGAGAGGCTAGAGTCTGTTTCTTACTCCGCTAAGAGATAAGAGAGTCACCAAGAAAGACACAAAACCCGATAGTAGATCAACGATCAGCATGGTCACTTGCCCAATCAGCATCGGAATAAGCCCGTAAAGTGAGAGAAGATCTGACAAAGAAGTGAAGACCATGATAGAGGGTTCCCTTGACATACCAAAGAATCTGAAGAACAGCTGCCTAATGAGTAGTCCGAGGCTCAGACATGAACTAACTAACAATGTGGACTGCGTAGGCAATATCCGGATGAGTCACTGTAAGATAGATGAGTCCCCCAACCAACTGCTGATACCGTGTAACTATGTTGACTTTGTGAAATTCATCTATTGAGCCTCAAAATTCGAATGTTGATGTGCTAGATGCATGCATTTAATATGGTTATTAAATGGCGCTTTTTGCAGAATAACGACTAAAACGTATGTCTAATGGATAAATCTTATGTCTAACAACTAGTTAAATTATAAATTTACAAATAAAACATCATTTAAACTTGTGGGTAACAAATTTAAGTGTCAAAATATTGTTGCAATATATAAGATCTATTTGTGTTAGTATTAAGAGTTAAACCCACCTCATTAGAGTGAGTTTCAATGTATTATCAATTCTTAAATAGAGTTTCATTTCTGTAATCTTTCTTTTTACAACTTTTGGGTACAATGTTAATGTGGGAAAGCACTAAGAGAATTATACTTCTTGTAAGGGTGTGAGTAGAGTAGCTTTACAAGTACTTATTGTAACTTGTAGGATGTATTGAGACTTCATATGTGTCTGAATCAAACTTGTGAGATATAATGGCAAATTTCAAGTAGTGGCTTGAAGAATAGACGTAGGTTAAATTGTTTGGGTTGAATCACTATAAATTTGTGTCTTGCTTTTTATCTTCTCATTTCATTTATCTACTTACTTGGTTCACCCCTATTTTGCTGCAACTTTTGGTGAAATTGAGCTGTATTTCAAAAGAGGCGAAAATCTTACATTACCCGATTCATCCCCTCTTAAGTGACTAGTTAACCTAACAGTAACAAACTTATCAATTTTTAACTAATAATCAAATATTTTTAAATGCAATAAATACAATTTAATACAATGAAATGTGTTAAATTTAATCATTATTATATTTAAACAACTCTAATATAGTTTGACATGTATTCATTAAGTTGATTGAATTAGGTAATTATGTAATTAAATATATATATATATTTGAAATCTATATTAAAAATGTTGGATTTAAAGATTATCTTTATGTCAAACAATAGTATTTAATTATGAATTTTAGTAATTAATTAATACAAATATTAAAAGTTTAATTTCGATTTGTTTATATATAAGAGTATTTGACATTGATCAGTATCTGCCAAGTTATGTCCATTAATTGAGTATTTTGTCAACTTGAAAGATTTGATGGTGATTTAATCATAATTCATACCGGAATTAAAAAATATTATATATCCTTATTAAATTTATGTAACAATTTGGAATTTACACAATATATTGGAATTAATAAATGTATGATGTTTTGTCTATTTTTTTTTAATCAATAAGAGAGAGAGAGAGAGAGAGAGAGAGAGAGAGCACAATATAATCTTCTACTTTTTATAAATTTTCAATGTGTATTTAAATTAATCAATTTGCATTGTCCTAGGAGTTATATCATCCAAAACTTGTGGGTTTTATTTTGGATATATGTCAATATCCATATCTCCCAAAAGTGTCAACATAAGGATGCATCCTATTAGGGCCTTTAAAAATATATAGAATCTTTCTCATATACATACATACATATATATATATATATATTTAAGAGTAAGAGATGAATAATTAGGAAGAAATTAGCAAGCTATAGAAATACATAAATAAATAAAAATGATAGCTGCTTTGGGGAGGGATATCCAAGATTCATCGTGAAAGGAAATGTAGTTAATAAGGTATTTGCTTTGTTTTTTGTCCAAAATAAGGCAAGTATGACAGATCAATTTATTGCAAGCAATAGCTCAGATCCTTCCCCCTTTGTGAAACTCCTAAAACTTGAGCAAAATGTCTCAAAATCTCTCTTGTAATATATGTACAAATAGATATAATTAGATTCAAAAAGAGAAAAACTAAAAAAAAATTAGAAATCAAGAGATTGATTGGTCTTAGTAGTCGTGGATGAAGAGAACAACTTATCAATACACAATAATTCTAATGAATATTGAAAAATCAAAATCAAAGAGGAAGAGCAGAAGAAGAAAAAGAGATATTATCATAGCATTATTGGGGAGGGTTCGCCAATTGGCCCATGAGATTAGATGTAATTGATGAGTTTCAAGGTAATTATAGATTGTGAATTAGAAAAAATAACACTTAATTTAAATTAATTTGTATACTAAATGGTACCATTTTAAAATTAAAGATATATATTCAAGATTTAAAACTTTTAAATTCAAATTAGGTTAATGAAAATTATGTGGTATTGTTATGCATTAATTCATTCTATGTTACATGTCAGCATTCCATGTCAGTACACACTATATGCATATGTAACAATTCACCTCATCAATATTATAATAGAATTAATACAAAATTAATGTTTTTCACCTCTGAATATATATATATTATGGATTAAGGAGTGGTAATTTTGGAAGAAACTTAAAATATGAGACAACTTAATTAACTTTAACTAACTAAAACTACTTTTCTTAATACTTGTGAAATAGTTTTTTTTCTCTTATAAATAAGATCAGAATGAGTAATATATATATAATCAAATCTATAAAAAGTTGGTGAAAAAATAATAAAAAATCATATTATTTATTAATCATAAATAGTGCCACTTACTTCAAACTCCACATAATATAAGGAATTATGTTTTATCATTTTATGATATAAGTTTGTTAAATTTATAAAGAAGGACTTTAAAATTTTAAATTTAAATTATTTTATAAGCGTAAAAGAATCTAAATTTATAAAAAAATAGATATAAGTTTGTAAAATTATTTTACTTCAAACTCCACATTATAAAAAATAGATATAAGTTTGTTAAATTTATAAGGAAGGACTTTAAAATTTTAAATTTAAATTATTTTAGAAGTGAAAAAGAATCTAATATTTTTGTATCACTAGAAAAAATGATTTGTCTATTGATTATCATCCAAACTTTATGAATTTACAAGAAACTTTTACGATTATTACTAATAAAATTTAAGTTTCTTATCACAATATTTTTCAACTAAATGTAGATAAGTTCTGTGAGCCTAAAACTAGCTAATAATAATTACAAAAGTTCTTTATAATTGTAAAAATTTATTTTGAACCAATATAACTGTTAAAAACATTAGTGTTGTAGATAATTATAATAATGAGCATAGGTTGGGAAGTATTGTGATAAGACATTTTACACATAATTAATCACTATATATAATAAAATTAATATATATATATATAATCAAATCTATAAAAAGTTGTTGGAAAAAATTATAAAAAATCACACTATTTATTAACCATAAATATGGCCACTTACTTCAAGCTAGTCATAATATAAGAAATTATGTTTTATGATATAAGTTTGTTAAATTTATAAAGAAGGACTTTAAAATTTTAAATTTAAATTATTTTATAAGTGCAAAAGAATCTACTCACTCCATCCAAAATATAAGTTATGTTTCAAATTTTTTTTGGTCCAAAATATAAGTTTTATTTGGTAATTTTTAAGGAATTAAATGTTATTTTTTCTATTTTGCTCTTATTTGTAATTAAATATAAAAGAGATAATAAATTTTAAATGTAATATATTAAATATAGGTAATGTTAGAAAATAATGTATTTTTTTTACAGATTTAATGAATAAAATTATATTTTTTGTTCCTGTGCAATTAGTCAAATATGTTAGATTAGTTAGTTACCTAAGAGGGGGTGAATTAAATTATGCAAAATTTTCACCGTTTTTAGATCATAACTCAATTTCACCAATTGTGGAGCAATTGAATAGAGAAAATGAAGAGGAAGACAAAAGAATTTATACTGGTTTGGCCCAAACCACTTGGTTTACGTTCAATCCCCAAGTTACCATTTAAAATTTTTCACTATATCCCATAGGTTTGATCTGGGCACTTGTGAAGTTTTAGTACATTCCATAAGTTTCAGTAAGCACTTATGAAACTACTCTCCCTTAATATTTCCCCAAACTAAGATTCTAGCCAGAAAATAGGATGAAAGAATGATTATAGAAATGAGACTCTCTTAAATGATATATTGAAAACTCACTCTATTGAGTTGGGTTTTTCAAAGAATGTTGACACAGAAAGATTTTATGTATATGAACAGCATTTTCACATAAACTTTCTTAAGATTATTTTTCCGTAACTTCAAATGAGGTTTTATTTATAGATTTGTAGTATAATTAAACGTTAAACATAAGATCTATCCGTTATCTAACGGTTATTCTACAAAACTAGTCATTCACCAACCACATTTAATGCGTCTGATATACTGAAATTTAAATTTTGGGTGTCAACAGATGAATTTTGCATAGATCATAAGCTAAATACTTCAACATTGAATTTCCAAAATTCATCTATTCAATAGTGAAATTTGAATTTGTCAAGTATATCCCATATTAGAACATATGAATTTTCATATTAAAACTGCATTTGTTGAGTTAGAACAACTGTCTCATGTTTTCATAATACACTCAAAATTCGAATTTCAAAATCTGAAATTCAGTTGTCAAGGACTTCCTCAACATGATACAAAAGTTTTCCTATGTGAAATTCAAATTTTGTATTTCAAAATTTATTTATTAGAGACATATTCTAATGAGATTCACAAGTTCTAATTTCAAAATTTGAAATTTAAAATTCAAAATTCGTCTATCAGAGAAAATGACTTTGAACTTTATGCACTTTAATAATGTTCAAATTTTGACTAGACTTTAGATAAATTTTGCACATTTTACAAATTGTGCTTAGCTTAAAATTCGAATTTCAAAATTTGAGATTCATCTATCAGAGATGATAACCTGGAACTTTGAATTTCAGCAACTAGAGTTCGAATTTTGCACAAAATACATAAGCATTAACTTTAAAATCCATCTGTTAGTTAGTGTTTTCCAAATCTAACATATGCTAACATCAGATTTACTTAATCTAACTCGTTTAAAATATATGATAACAAGATTAAGTAATTTTGAAAGATTAAAACCACCTCAAGATCTAAGTGAAAACAAAATATACCTAATAACTAGGTCTTCAAAACTTAAACTCAACTTTTACTTGATCATTCCCTTCTTGGTATGCTCCCTTTTGAACTTCAATACTTTAAGCATTCTTTCTCTTCTTCTTTCTTGAGTGAGACATGATGTTGATTTCTATTTTTATATTCCAATGCTCACTATTCCTATTTGGACCATTATACATTTAATATATTACACTTACAAACTAAGTAGTTAGTTCAATTTATATATCACACTTATATTATACATTGTAAAGGCACAGTGGATATATTAGTACATAGCATGATATATGTAATATAAATTCAATTTCATACATACTAATGCATATTTTACTTTTTTAATGAACAATGTATATGCTAGAAAAATGTGATGCATTTGTTTCTTATTACTTTACATTTATCATCATCAAAATTTATATTATATTAAACCTAACAAAAATAGGACTTAACATAATATGACTTATATTTTAGATTGGAGAGAACAATTTTTTTTGTATGATTGGGAAAAAAATGCTTTGTCTATTAATTATCATCTAAACTTTATGAATTTACAAGAAACTTTTAAGATTATTACTAATGGAATTTAAGTTTCTTATCACAATACTTTCCAACTAAATGTAAATAAGTTGTGTCATCCTCAAACTAGGTGATAATAATTATAAAAGTTCTTTCTAGTTGTAAAAAAATTTTTTGGACCAACATAACCGTTAAAAACATTAGTGTTATAGATAATTATAAAAATGTGCATAGGTTGAGAAATATTGTGATAAGGCATTTTACACATAATTAATTAATATATATAATTAATATATATAATCAAATCTATAAAAAGTTGGTGAAAAAATTATAAAAAATCACGTTATTTATTAACCATAAATAGTGCCACTTACATAGAACTCTCCATTATTTATGAAATGATTTCAAACAATAATAACTTTAAAAAGTTTCTTGTGATTTCAAAAAATTAAGTTGAAAATTTGGAATAATTTTTGCATGAAGTGATGTCATAATTAGAAAATAGGATAGTAAGAAACCTAAAAATAATTAGGAATATAAGTTTCTTGTAATTGCCAATAAAGATTGGTTTAGTTAGTAAGAATGTGACTCATATCTCATCGGGACGTGGGTTCAAATTTTATTACTTATATAAGGTTTTTATTAGTAAGTAATCTATATGTATCTTTATAAGCGTTTTTTAAGTCTTAAAACCTATTTTATCCTTGGTAAGCCCTCGTGACCAGCTCACATAAACTTTTATATATCATAGAAAAAGAAAAGTTGCCTGTAGCTGCGGGGATATCCAACTGGAAATAGATATAACTTTATCACGGACTATTCAAGTGGATTGATTAGTAGTCATTAATTGCGTTGAGTATTAGTCATAACTATGACAAAATCAATTAATTGATTGGAAAAAGATAAATAAAGACTTCACAAGGAAAATATTTTCTACCCAAGATCCTCACTTGAACATGTTCAAGTGAAATGAATTATATGTCTAATTGGGATGAACTGCATGTCCAAATGAGATTCCTAGATGAGAAATATTTTTTTTATAGATGCTTATTTGTCTTTTTTCCAAGTTGATTTCATGCTCTAGTCAAATGACACTTTAAAGATTTAAGACTTGTTTGGTAGTATATTGTAAGAATCAAATCATCTAAACCAGTAGATTTTGATCTCAAAGGAATTTGACTCGTTGATTTTGTATTGTCTCACTAATATTTTGGGTTAGTTAACTCATTTTAGTGAGACTTTGTTTCCTTCGCATTTTATTCAAATTATTCACAACACAAATCATTTGAAACGATTTTCCATTGATTTCATGAATTATAGGATATTAGATTAGACCCATTTGATAGAACTCAGTGGATTTCAACAAAATATTTCTTTTTCTTTGCTATGGCTTGAGGATAATATTTTTTTGGTCAATGGAAAAATTCTATTTTGGAATGATTGTCTGTGTATTACCACCTGGTGGCACATTTTAAAGTGGATGAATTGCAAAAAAAAAAAAAAATCCGAATGAGGCATTCGTTCTCACCGACAACCTTATATGTTCTATTATTAAATACTGCAGAGATCTTCATATGTATTGATCTCAGTGCAGCAGACACAGCCCACAATATCTAAGGGCGTCATAGATTTATTACTGCCTCAAATATCATTGTGATCACCTCAAAGATTGGATGAGTATTACACTTACAAGATTGGTGTAGCAAATTTTTTTTTTTAAGTTTGATAGAATAAAAATAAATGAGTCTATAAAAAAATTGAAAAGAAGAGGAGTGACAAGTTGTTTTCACCGTCTGGCAGGAAGTCAATTAAGACGGCCGTTGGTTAGCAAATTATAATATTCTTTTTTTTATTATAAATTATATTTATCTATCTCATACATATCTAAAAAATTAGTTAAAAATTTTAATATTTTAAAAAATTACCCTAATTTTTTAAAATTACCCCATATTAAATTCTAACTCATTTTATATATTTCTCTTAATCTCTCTCTATTATAACTCTTTAAGTATTCTTAATAAGGATAAAAATAAAAAATAAATATTAAATAATATATAAATTTTATAAAATAATTTATATTTTAAAATCATAATTCTCCAAAAATATACCTTGTAATAGAGAATAGAAGGAATATTGCTTTTGATAATGATTTTCTTAATTCTAATGCTCCCTCCTGTTCATATAATATGTTGTTTTAGGATTTTCAAAGAATATGGTTAAATGATCTAGATTATTATAAAATTAGTAATATTTTATTAAAATATCATTGACTTAAATTTGTTTCACACATGTTAAAAGAGAATTAAAAATATTAACGAAGGATATAATATTAAAAAGTGTAATTAAAATTTTATTAATATTTTAAAATAATAAATATTATGAAAAATCTTAAAAACCATAAAATTGACACTTTTTATAAACTAAAAGGAGTAGTTATTAGTCACGTTGATCTGGTGAAAAGAAAAAGTCAGGTTGACATTTGGATTTAGCATACATTTAAAAATTGTGCAAAGCAATGACTTGGGATTATTATATTAGGTGATGAAGGTGGAATGAAATGTGAGTAATATTAAATGGTTGGAACCCTCTTGATATAATTAAAACATGCAAAGCAATCATTTGGGATTATTAATTTTTAATTAAATTTTAACTTTAATATTTTTATCCATATGAAGTATAATGCTAAATAATACCAATTTTTGCCTATTAGTTTATTTATAAAAAATTATTATTAGAACTCTAGAAATATAGTTATGTTAAATATTTCATAGTAAAACTTTACTGCTCTTTGTGGTTATATTTAGCTTGATCTGGATTAATTTAGATTATAATAAATTTTTCAATTAAAGTGGGTAGGATTACAATATCATATGCTCTAAGAAAAAAATATATTGAAAAATACATAAAGACTGATTAGTTTAATTTTTGAATAATATATAGAGAATATATCAAATCAAATTTTAATTTTTTCAATTATCTCCTATTCCTCAATTATTTAGAGCATATTTTATAAGCTTTTAATTTATTCAAAATATAAGTCATTCTATAATATTTAAACTATATTAATTTTTTTTATTTTACCCATAATATTTATACTAAAGGAAGAGGGATTGAGAGAATATTTATAATCTAAAAAGAGGGATTAAGAGAGATATAATTATAATGTAATTATAATTTAATAAAAATAATATTGAAAGGGAGAACAAATTTTATATTATCTCCATTTTTTTATATATTATTTAATGTTTTAATATATAGATTAAGAAATATAATTAATATATTAAAATTTATTTTAAATTTCATATATATATATATATATATGTACTTCAATAAGTAAAAATATAAAAAAATGATTGATATTATTTTTAATTTTAAAAAATAAATAAAAATATAAATAAAAAGTTTGAAAGGAATAATAAATATGATAAAAAAATTTTAATTCAAGATATTAAACAGTGTCTTTCCCTATCCGGAGATTCTGTTTGCCCAACAGATGTGGTCGTGACTCAGTGCGCACGCTCAACCAGTGGACCCCACGAAGCCCACGGCAAGAGCATTACGATCAACTTTTCCATATTTCTGTGAAATTATCCTCTTCTTCTCGATCGCGTGGTTTTGAAGCATTCCGTACGGAAATTCTATTGAACGTGATCGGAGAAACGAGAACGATGACAGCCTCTGGCAAGGTATTCCTTTGTCTGTTTGTTTGCCAGGAATTTAAAAAAAAAAAAAAGAATTTCGAGTAACTAGGCATCATTTATGGCAGCTAATTAACCTTAGAGCTCCAATACTCGGAGAATGTTTTGTCTTAAGACTCTAGTATTGATATTTTGATCCTTACTCTTCTATAGACTTGAGCAGTGAGCAGGTTGAACTCTAGGTCCTTGCTCTTCGTGGTGTAATCTCTTAATGGAGGTTTCTTTATATCACATGGGATTGGTGAGATGCATCGGATTGTAACTTCAATGCCAGCGAATAAATAATTGCCTCTCTTTTATGTGTCTAAAAGTAAATCCATTTTTTCCTCAATTACTGTCCACAAACTTAGTCCGCCTGTTTATATCAGGAATTTCTTATTTGCCTGGTTTGAAATGGATCATTGACTAAGCTCCAACCAGTATGTGTTGCATCTTGCTAATGTCCATCATATGGTCAAATTGTCGACATGAAGTGTAGTATTCCCTTTTTGAGTTATATGAGGTCATCATTCTGGGTTGAAAATAAGAGGATTTATGTTTCACAGGATCCTCGAGAGGAGGTCATTCAAGCATGGTACATGGATGACAGTGATGAAGATCAAAGACTGCCCCATCACAAAGAACCCAAGGAGTTTGTATCTTTGGACCAGCTTGGTGGTAAGCATCTCTGGAGCATGTATTTGTGTTATAAATCTGCTGGTTCAGAGGTTCACACTAGCCTCTTGGGCTTTGTCATGTCATTATTGCAGAACTTGGAGTTCTTAGCTGGCGCTTGGATGCTGATAATCATGAAACAGATCCTGAGCTGAAAAAGATTCGGGAAGAACGTGGTTACTCCTACATGGTTTGTTATGCTGAAGTTATTCACACCTGAATTAGTATCAACAATGAGAAAAAATAGTTTGCTTACCTTAATGGGAGGGTTTTTTCCTGGTTATGAATATTATTGAGCAATATGTTTGTGGAGTTATGACATATGATGTGTTGCTTACTTTGATATTCCCAATAAGGTGCCTCTGCTGCCAAATATCTTCATCTCAACATTCTGTCTATCTTTACACTTTGACTATAATCTGAACAGAGGACCTTTTCTTCAGGATGTCTGTGAGGTTTGCCCAGAAAAGTTGCCAAATTATGAAGAGAAGATCAAAAGCTTTTTTGAAGAACATCTTCACACTGATGAGGAGATCCGCTATTGTGTTGCTGGAACTGGTATGTGCAGATATTTGTGCTTTATTTTGATTCCGTTATGTGAACAGCCTACTGATTGACTGATATAGTTGCTAAGTCTTCACTCTTTTCCTTAAGGTTATTTTGATGTCAGGGATTGCAATGATGCTTGGATTCGTGTGTGGGTAAAGAAGGGAGGAATGATCATCTTACCTGCTGGAATTTATCATCGGTTTACTCTGGATGAGGGCAATTATATTAAGGTCTTGATTTCATTTTACTCATAGACATAGCTGTGCTACTCCATTTCCATCACGAGATCTTGTACCCCCTTAATATTTTCTGTCTATCTATTTCATCCTGTGGGTACATGAACTTATTTCTTGGAATACCTCAATGCAATATCCTGTGCCAAATTTGGGAGGAACATTTTGGTTTTGTTCTAGGATATTGTATTGTACTCCCTCTAGTTCATATTATAAGATGTTTTGTATTAAATACACATACATTAAGGAAATTACCTTTTCATCTAAAATTCATGAAAAAAATACCAAAACTTCATATTTTACCCTTATTAAATGCTCCATTATCATTATCAATATAGGGATTAGGGAGGAGTAATGGAGAATTAATGAGAGGGGTAAAATTGGAAGAAAATATCTAATACCCTATATTGTGGATTAGAAATTTATTATACAAAATATTTTATAATATGAACCGAATGGAGTAATTATGGACTAGATTTAGGTTAAGTTACACTGGTGTTTGCAATTGATTATGTAGTAAACACATGGCATTTGAAGAATTTTTTCTGAAACATCCAATCATGTGTATTGAGGTGTAAAAAATATTTAACCTACTAGCAAACACCTGAAAAATATATCTAAGTTATTCCCTTTAATTAAAGTAAAAATGAAGCATCTGATTGCAGAATTTCATTGATGGTGTTCCTGTAGATATGTCATGGAGAGGCGTAATTTGAGATAGTATGTTTACCTTGTGAGATTATTTTGGTAGAATGTGTCTATCTTATGTGTTAATTTGTCCTATGGTTTGAACAATTGATTTGAATATAATCATTATACTTCCTTATTGTTCTTTCTGGTGATTCTAATGTTGTGCTTGAACACTGAAATTTTGTATGGTAACCCTATATCTCTGATCTGATTTGCCTTGCTACCTCATCTAGAAAGGATTCTTTTTAATGTCACCTTGACTGAGGAGACATTGGAAGGGCTGCTGATAGCCTCATCCAGTTTCATTGCCTACAATCTTCAGTTCTTCACTGATTATAAATATGCAGGCTCTGCGATTTTTTGTTGGTGAACCGGTTTGGACTCCCTACAATCGCCCACATGATCATCTGCCCGCAAGGTATGGTTGTATATATAAGTTGAGTGGTCTGAACTCTGAAGCTTATCATATTATGGGATTTTATGGAGACCTGCAATGTGAGTTTGATGCGCAGGGAGGAATATATAAACACTTTTCTGAACAAGGATGTCACCAACCATGCTGTTGATGCTGCTGCTTAAGATCTAGTTACGCTGATATTAGCATGCAATGAATGGGACTCAGGTTTTTCTGCTAGAGTTGAAGAAAAATATCAGTCTCTTAAAATAAATATACTTGTTTATACATTCTGGCTTTGATGTTTTGTACTAACTTCATGCCAATGCCTCTGGTTTCTGCTAACTGCCTCTGGTTCGTTGCATGCTGTCCTATCATGGATATTTGAATACTCTATATTATATTCCCATGTGTGAAGGCATAAAAGCATTCAGGGAAAAGGTTGATGGATAAAAAGATGAGATGTGGATTTTATTTTCAGTTAATTTTGCTATGTCTCACTCTTTAAATTTATGAACCCCAATGCATGAATGTACGAGTATAAATAACTGGACGTAACAAAATATTGATATTAGTAATAAAAGTAGCTGTACTATTAATGAAATTAGAATAGTATGGCTTACTAAAGATTTTAATATTATTATATTTGTGTATGTGTATTTATGTTGATTCAATTTAGAAACATAGTGGTGTTGGGAGATATCTATTATTCTCATGATATAACATGCATGCTTCAGTTAAGTTTCATTGTATCATATGCAAGGGATTTGGAAATCTAAGGATAGACTTGAAATATGGGTGAGATATGTCAAATTTATCTTTTTTAATGACTCATTTTCAATGCATTATTTTTTTTTTATAGTTGACTATTTGTAATTGAAGTTTATCCAAATAATTTTCATAAGATAAATATTAAGAGTTGTTAAAATGTTTATTATTAGACTTTTTTAAATAAGCAAATAGGGTCAAAAGCCAAAGGAAAGAAAAACTTACAAAGCAGTTTACCAGAATCATCATTTGAAATCCAGTAAGTGAAGCCCCATAACATTATTTTTATTGAGATTATAATTAGGAAGAATTCTGTCTTTCAGTCGTTTGTTTGTTTGTTTGTTTTTTTAATAAAACTATGATGCATATAAAAATGTTTTTTAAAAAGTCAATCACTTGTCAAGCTGTAATTTATTTCTAAAATTAAAAATTATTTATTTCATTTTGCCTTGTTAAAAAATTAATAATAAATATGTAACAAATTACATATATATTTTTTTTAAAAATTACTAAATATCATATTATTAATTTCATTAAAGGGAAAATAACATAAATATGTCAGGAGATCAAAATTTCAAAAACATACTACAAACTTGTGTGATTTCTTTGATTTTTTTTAAATTTTTAATGAAATTTTCATTTTATCCTTGATTAAACTTATCAAGGTATTACATGCAAATATACGAGAATCAGTTATAAATATAAAAAAATTTATTGCAAATATACAAAAATCATTTATAAATGAGCTATATAATTATATGTCATCTACTTTATGCTTATTTGCAACTATTTTTTATAGATTTGTAATTACTCTTCATATATTTGTAATTAACATTTATATATTTCCATTCCCAACCTTAGGGGCAAAAATAAAAAATTAACTTCGAAAAGCATTTCAAATTAGGTGTCTTGGTACCTAATTGGAATTATATAAGTTTGTGATATGTTTTTAGAATTTTTTATCTTCTGAAGGTATTTATATGTTATTTTTCCTTCATAAAAATAGTTCCATTAAAAAAACTTCATGATCAACAAGGAACAATTGCGATGGATGCTATTATATTTCAATTATGTACGCACAAAGGCTAAGACAGAGAGCCAAAATCCCAAGGCTTAGAGAGAAAGTGTGATTAGGTGACAAAAAAGCAAGAAGTAACCAAGATTTTGGTGTATAAGGTGTAATAAATTATTAAATTAATAATTTGATGCTTAAGTTGAATCGGACAAAGCCAAACAACAAGTGCCCAAAAAGCAAAGATATATGGAATGGACCCATCTCATTCACCTCTTGATTGCTTTTGAATTTTCATGGTGTCGGGATATTCTATGCTCTTCTACACTCATCCAACCTCACGGTAATGTACTATTATCATTTATACTTGGTTGTTTTCGCCCTTCTCAAGTATTAATTAATATTTTTATCAGTAATTATTAATTAATGTTGTAATGTTTATTATTTTTTTCTATACAATTATTTAGGTTCAAGTACTACTAAGTCAGATTTGAACATTATCATATCCAATTAAAAGTAGTTTTCTCAAAATGATTTTTCATTCAGTCAAGAAGGTTTATACCCTAAATCTTACATAAATGGAATTGAGTTTCTTTCCACTCAATACAATCACTTGGTATATTATTTATCACTCCTTCCATTTTCAAACAATTGACAATTTGGATATTTTAATTTGTTTCAAAACAATGGCTACTTTAGGATTTTAAAATGGCGTTAGTTACTTTTTTTACAATTTTATTATTCAATAATAATGAATGAAGAGAAAGACATTAAAGAGTAAAATACTTATAAATATAATTTATTTTCATGAATTATAAGATAAAAGTGTTAAACATTAAATGATAGTATTTTTTAAAACTATTTTAAATTTCTAACAAATTTAATGATTTAAACTTTTTTTAACTGTATTCCTAACCTATGTAAATTACTCCCTCTCATTTGTAAAAAATGTCATTTTAAGGTTTTTTAAGATTTTTTATAATATTGGTCACTTTAGAATATCGATAAAGTATTAATTACATTTTTTACTATTTTACCCCTCATCGATACTCTTAATTTTCTCTTGGTATATGTGAAATAAATTTAAATCAAGGGCATTATAGTAAAACAATATTAAATTTTACAACAATTATATAATAATTTCCTTAGTCTGTATAAAAATCCTAAAAGGACCATTTTTCTGAATCATAAGGAGTAGTTATTTGTGTCATACATTTCATATATTTTAGAGCGGAGGTAGTACTTTGCAAAGTTTAAATTATTAATTTTTTTAATAAATTTATTTTGTGTGCAATTAAGAGTTGTGTTGGGAATATGGACCATGCCAGCCCGATCAGTCTGGTTAGTTTGATAAAAGTAACATAGGCTGGGCATAAAATTTGGAGTAAAAATGACAAATGGGCTTTTTTTTTGCCTGAGCCCGTACCCGTGTGGGCCTTTGAAAAATTAATTATGATGATGCCCTGTTCAACGTTATTTCCAGTTGATAGTGGGATGCCGCTGATAAGTTGGACTTTGGAAGCAATGCAGCACTGACTCGAGTTTATCTGACGTTAGTTTAATGTAAGATCTGGTTAACTGAAGTGAGTGGCAGTCTGGCAGAGCAAATTTGAGTGACCTGTAAAATTTTTAGATCGATATCATTTTGCACTAAACCAATGACTTCTTTGCATTTTAGTCTTCTAAATGATTTGATATTTATCATGTTAAATCTGAAACACCTGTTTCAGCTTTTAGATATAGTGATTGTTGATCTTGATTTGATCTTTACATTGAGGTTTAATAAGTAGCAATACAATTTGCTTCCTCAAAATAATACTGAAAGTGGAGAACTGAAAGATACTGAATACTGATTTATTTATTACCAAGGACGGATCAAGGTGCATTAGTTTAGGGGCGATCTCTCCATAAGGGATTTTGATTACTTATATATATATATATATATATATATTATACTATTGCTCCTCAAAAATTATGATTCGCCCCTCTTAGGTTTTAAAAATATTTTAATGCTTGTTCCCTAGAGATTTTTTTCCGGTTTGGTCCCTGTCTATTACCCCCTTTCTTCACCTCAGGAAAAGAAGTAAAGAGCATTTATATTTGTGCATATGAATTATGATAACTTGTTTGTTGGTCAAGGTGACATTGGCAACTAGGAAGTAAAAATTATTAGTTCCTATTTGGCCATAAGTTATTCATTTGCTTCAGAATTTTTGTAGTTCTTTTGGATTAATAAGGGAGCAACACTTTTGTTTGTATAATGCAGAGATTTAAAACAAAAAAATCAGAAAGGACATATTGCTTAATCATTGACGTGGTGGGACTTCCATAAAGAACACTCCTACTGGTAGAGAGAGAGAGATCTTGATTATTGATTGTTGATTGATTGATTGATGATGTTTGTTCTTCCAAAGTTAGAAACAAATCAAATTGGACTTAATGACTAGTTTTGTTTATGGGATTATTTTTCTTAATTATCGTATTTGATGCATTTAAGTTTAGTTTACTTGGACACATGAAGATGGCTGATGGAATGTTTCAGTCTAGAATTTAAACTTTATTTAGTTTTGGAGGTGATAATGAATGATGAATTGATAATGAATGAGGAAGAATATTAGTATTTAGTTAGTTTTAATTGTATTAATTTAAATAATTATGTGTGTGAAAAAAATGTATGTATTATTTTATGGTTGTAAAAGTAGTACTTAGTTACTTTTAGTTGTATTAATTTAAAGTTGGATGACATAATTGTAAATATTAATTATTAGCAAAAAGATAAAAAGAGGGACATAGATATCATTTTCTTAAATAAATTATTTGTTTAGCATTTGCTAAGACTAATTATAGGAGATGATTTAGAAAAATTATCATAAGAAATTATACTCTAATAAGTAAAACCAGAAAATAGATATATTGGGCAGAAAATTGGTCCGAAGTTCCATAATCTGTAAAATAATAAAAATTAGAAAATAAGTCTGGATCAGGAAACTCAGATATATTATGGTATAAAAAAAGATACTGAATTTTTCTATAAGATTTAAATAGCCATAGAATCAGTATAATGGATATTAGGCCAAAATCGGAGTTCTGGCCCAATAAGATTGCACTTGTTTCATAATGGGCCAAGGGTATTATTCATGGAAGTCCAGTAAAGGTGTAGAAAACCCTAATAGACTAGGGATGATTTTTGGAGGACCAAAAATATTATTAACAAAAATAGTTCAAATCGGGTTAAGAAAGGATAAAGGGCCCAATAAGCAAAAATTCACCCAATTTCCATACTAATTTAATTATGGATGACCCAGTAGACTATAAAATAGTCAATAATAAGTCCAAAATAATTTTAGAAGGTTTATAATAATTATCTATGCAAAGAGGTTATAAGAAAAATTAACCAAGACTAATTTTATCAGTGTTTTTGGTTATAGCCCAATAAGGTAAAATATTTTTCTAAACAAAATTATAAGGGCTTAGAAATGATTAATTAAGGTTATAATGAGTTTAAAATTCATATTTTAAATATATTTATGCATGAAAAATTTTACCGGACAAAATTTATATAATCGGAGCTCGAAAACCTAGTATATGTTGAAATTAGGCCAAGAACTAAATGGTTTAAACCCAAATAATTAAAAGCATCATCTTAGGCTGATTTTGACCTCAAAGTGGCATGCAAATAAAAAGAAAAAGGAGTGGAGAAGAATGAACCATCGTGTATGATACCATGTAAAAGATTAGGTGTTAAAATTAGAAACTTGAATGAAGTAAGCTCATGTAAGCATAATGATGCAATATTTACCTTATTTGGAGATAAAAGTGGCATCCAAATTAATGACAAGAGAGGAAAAATTAACTAGATACCAATTATGTGAAAAAATTAGGTGTATGAAGGAGAAAAAAGATGATGTAGTGCAATTTTTAGCTTTTGGATCAAAATTAAATCCAATGGATGGAGTTGCTTCTTGTTGCCTATAAATAGGCTCTTCCTCCCCTCCATTCTTCACACCAAATTCCAAAATTTAATCATATATTAGTGAGAGAGTGAGTTATAGAGAGAAGGAGGAGAAAAAGAGAGAAATGTTTGCAAGTTTAAGGTAATATCTTTTTCCTTTTCTTGCATTTTATTTCTAAATAGTTGTTTAGAACTTGTATTTCTATGATTGGTAAGTAGAAAACATGTTTATATTATGAATATGATGATGATGTTGGATCAAAATGGTGAAAGAATGATGAATATGCTATAAATTTTTCATGAACAAGCATGAATATGTGAAGAATATGATGAAGATATTAAAAGATACCTTTTGATCTTAAATATTACCATGCCAAAATGAAATCATGTTTTTTGCAATTATTTTTAAATATTATAGTAAGAATGAGATTATGATATTATTGGGATTTTTTTAAATCTCACCCCACCAAATATCTAACCATGATTAGGTCCAAATCATGTGAAAGGTAAGGAGATAAAGGAGGATTCATGAAGAAATGTTTAGAAATAGGAAGGATATTTTGAATGTTTATGTAATATCAAAGTTCAATGGCATTTTATGTTATAACTATGTAAATTACGTGTGACTCTTAGACAATAAATAAAAGTTTGTATTAGATCAATTTTATATGTGTTATATGACTATTATTGAATAACATTATGGGATTTTATGGAATGAAATTTGAAAAAATTAGGGTTAAAATTGCAAGTAAATTTACAAAATTTTATGTAGCGATTTGTCCAATGCAATTCCAAATTAATATTTTTTTCTTATAGAGTATTTTAAGAGATGAATTTAGCAATTTGAATCACCCTTAAACAATTTTTCTAAAATTAGTTATAATTTTTTAAAATTCAGCCAAATTATTATAATTATCAAGTGAATAGTGACTTTTGGTAATTTTTGAATTTGACCCAAATTTACTTCCAAATACATCTATTTGAAACCCAAACTACTAAAGATAAATAGTAAATAGTTCATAAGGTTAAGGTTTGACATTAATAAATATAGTAAAGCTCGAAGAAATTGATAGAGTATCAATTTTCAATGGATTAATGAACGATCTATAGAATAAAGATGGAGATGAGACATTGAAGAAAATCAAATGTCAAATCAGAATCAAGAGCCAAATGAATTAGAAAAATAATGAGGAGGTAATTCGAAAAAATGATTATGGTGGAGAACCAAAATGAATATGACATCTTTAAATATATAGAGGGCTAGGAAAGTGATTATGATCATTTCTTCAAAAATCACTCAATGGCTTTAATTTCAAATTAAGTGATTCTTCAATCACAATTAAATACTATTTTCTTTATGCAAACCATTTTATTCAAATTCAAATCATTGGTCAATCATAATTTGCCTTCATTGTATGTTACAATTAAAACATGAAAACTTTTCATAATTAGTGAGAAATGCAAATATGGCAAGCTAGAGTAACATGCATGACAGATCACATGCATATATATATACTTCCCCCAGTTTGTAAAAGCTATTATTTTATGAATTTTTAAGATTTTTCATAATAGTTACTACTTTAGAATATCGATTGAATATTAATTATACTTTTCATTTTTACCCTTCATTCATATTTTTAATTTTTTTTTCGATATATGTGAAATAAATTCAATGTCAGGACATTTTAGTATAGTATTATTAAATTTTATAACAATTATTTAATAATTTTTTTAGTTTATGTGAAAAATAATCGAAGGGAGCAGCTATTTGTATTTTATATTTTAGAGTAGAGATATTACTTTGCAAAGTTTGAATTATTAATTATTCTTTTCAATGAAATTCTTGATTTATTTTGTGTGCAGTTTAAGAGTTCTCACCTCAATTGATCACAACACCTATAAATTCACTGTTATGTTTGGTACACCGGAAGTGAGGGCATGGAAGGAGAAAGTCCATTTAGTTGGCATAAGTGTTTTTGAAGGGCAAGCAAGTGGAAAAGAAAATAAAAGTGAAATGAAAAATGGAAAAGGAAGTGACCTTTAAAAATATATTTAATATGATAATGGAAATGAGATATAATTTTTATTTGAAATGTATATTTATAATTCTATGAGACCAAAATGCCCTTTGCAAAAGCTGGGGAAAAAAAAACTAGCCACCCATCTTCTTCTGAGACCTTCATCGTTGCTAATCCAAGAACCACCATGGAGATCACCATTGATGACCACAACCACCATTTTCACAAATCTTGCCCATAAACAAAAAAATCGCACGGATTAAAAACAAAGTCCAAGAAAAGACACACACAAAAAAAATGCACAGATCCTTCACCCCATTCATAAGCATCTTCTTAGACCATCCATCGGCTAACCACCACTGTCTTCCCAAACTCCTGTGACAAATCAAAACCAGAATTTACAATCCAAATTTCACAAACTACTTTCACCAAATAATCAAACTTCCTAGAAAAAAAGAAAAAAAATAAAACTCCATCAAAGCCAGATCTGAGTTATTTAAAGAAGCATAAGGGGATAAATGACGTTTTCGCAGATCTTCCAAATGTTCATATGCTATTTAAAGAACCCAGATCTGAGTTATTCAACTTTATCAACGCCAACGATGGAGGAAACCATTTTCAGATGAGGCCGTCGATGATGAAGGAAACGGTGAGGGGATGAACCACGCCATCGGTGGGGGGTGAATCATGTTGATGATGAAAGAAAACAGGGCATAAAAGGTTGCTGTCGTCGCTGGAGGGTCTCTTTGGCCGTTGAACCCACACTACTAACGTTGGTTGATGATCCCATGTCGGACCAAGGTGGCTCAAATGGAGATGGTGACAGTATGAGAGGTCAACCGAGTAGGGACAAAAAGGTCCAATTTTTTTGACTTCCATGGATAAGGCAAGAAAGCCGGTTCCACCATTTTTTATGGAAGCGGCTTCCTTTGATAAATATCTTCCAGCGCACCAAACACTTTATTTTCACACTTCCACCTCCATTTCCAGTTTCGTGCACATAGTCCCTTCCAACCAAATGAGGCATAAAAACTTATGTGTTTGGTCATGGGAGCCATTCCCTCCCTTCATGCTCCATTTGGTTCAGAGTTTATTAAGGGGAGGAGAGAGAATTGAATCCCTTCCTCTTGGTTGACTAAAATATTGGAGGGAATTGGAAGAATTTCCCTCCAATTTGGGGGAATTGGGGGAATTTCCCTCCAATCCCCTCCCCCTTCCCATTTTAAATTTCTCCAAATTGAAATTTTTTGGAGAGGAGAGAGTATTTATTACTCAATCCCCTCCAATTTCTTCCTGGACCAAACAAGATTTCATTAAAATTTCTCCAATTCTCTTCCCTATAATTTCACCAAATAAGGAAATTTTAAAATCCCTCCAATCCCTTTCCCTCCAATTTCCTTTATTAAAATTCCTTCATTTTCCTCCCCTTCCCTTCTAATCCCTTCAGTTGAACCAAACAGACGTCAAACTGGCCAGAACTCACTTCCCTCCTACCCCATGGATATCATCTCACTTCCATGGAACTCATTTTATTTTTTGTGACCATTTTACCCTCATCTCCCCTATCTCCCCCTGACCTGTACCTTCTCTCTGGCGATGGTGGCCATCGTACCTTAACCACCGACGTGGTCCAAGCACTCAATGGTAGCGTTTGCACCTTCACCGCCGGCGTGGTCCAAGCATTCGACGGCAGCTTTCTTACCTTTCTTCACCGGCGTGGTCCAAGCATTCGACGGCAACCTCGGCTGATTTCTAGGGATGAGAACCGTTCTGTCTCCTCCGGCAACAACCTGCAAAAAGCCACATACTACAGAAATCGGCCACCCTATTCTCTTCTTCGCACGTGGTTGGAACATAGATCTAGTAATGCAATTTCTGGTCTACGGAAATCGGTAACCGTGCTGTCCCCTTCAGATCTGAAATGACGTTGGTTCATCGTCATTTTCTAAGGTTCGTGGTGGTCCCACAACGATGGTGTCAGAAGACGGTGGTTGATGTTCATGGGTTCTTCGAAATGGTTCTTCAATGTTAATGGGATTTTTTGTTTTTGCTGTTAAAATGGTTTTATTTGTCCTGTAAATGTACCTTTCCTAACAGTAAACGTCAGTTGTGGTGCTATGTCGCTGGTGTTCTATAGCGGTCGTGCTTTGTCGCCGCAGTTGAGCAATGGTGGTGTCTCTTTTGCGTTAGTTCGGGAAGGGTTCGAACTCTCTTTTTTGGAATGGGTATTCTGGTCAGTTTACACCATAAATATACGTACCAAATAAAAAATATATATATCAGGCTATACCAAACCCATTTTTAAATCCCACCTACATTTTTTTTTTTACTTTGACTTTCACCTCCTTTTCCGCTTCCCCTTTCATCCAAATCATTTCTGCCAACCAAACGGAGTAACTGCTGACAGATGGATAAACAAGTTTGTCACTTAAAAAGTTTGCAGCAGAAGCTGGCTCACCGGGGCCAAACCTTTTCGTTTGACGTTACGCATCGTGGTACTTTCTTTCCGGTTGATCAATTGAATTTTCTACCGAACCTAAAGTTCAAAAAGACAAGACTGAATCCTTGAGCCCTTCTTTCACCCAACAAAAGTAAAAATAAGACAAGGCCAGGGGCGATTCAGGTTCAGGCTAAAGCATTCAAGCAATTTCGGATTGTCTAGCATATAATGACTTCTCTCAATTTCTCCTGTTCTTCAACAGCTTCTCTCTTGCCCCCTCGGTGAGTTTCTCCTTTGTTTTTTTTCCTTCTTTATCTCCTTCCTTAGCCTCTTGTTTAAATTCCTGGCTTTGAGAGAGAAACGGCTGAGGACATCTGGGGTTGGGTCATCATGGGTAAATTCTTACGATAATTTCTGGGTATAAAATCTTTTGATTTAGTGTTTTCTTTGCTTCATGTTATTCCCTCTTAATTTTGAATTCTGTTATTCGTTTGTCTATGTGGGATCAATTTTCAGAAACTAATTTTGCTATATGATGTTTTGTGATACACATTTTGGGTTAATTGCACTCATTTTAACTGCTGAAAGAACAATTTCCAGTGTGGAAGTAAAACTTGTGTAGGCATCTTCTGAACCCATTAGAATTTAATTTAATTACAATCCTTTTGACTTGAACTATGCACAATAATGTGTCTTTGGCCTCCACTTGAAAGAATGGTATTCTAGATTCAGCTCAATGTAACTCGCCAACTTTCTAGTTGATACTTATTACAGAGACGATTGAGCCTTTTTTTCCCTCTCTTTTAATAGATGACATGTCCTTAATTGTTGAGCATATTCTAACCTTACATTGTCTAGTCTTTTTGTGAAACTCTTCTATTCTTTGGGCTATCCGTCATATGATCAAACGCATGGAGAGCTTTTCCAACTTTCTTCAAATTCTATACTGGCATTCCTTCATTCCGTCATTCTTTTCCTTATTCTGCCTACCCTGCTTTATGATTGGGAAAATGTTTAACGTTCATGTCTAAATAGTTTAGATAAAGTTTCTCTCCTTATCTCTATTAACTTACCGAACCCTACTTTGTTTCTTGGATCAGAGGGTTTTACTGAACCATCAGCAGGCCTCTATATTCTTGACTTTTGAATTTTCAGCTACTTGGAAATGTTTGGATATGACAAATACTTATTGAACCTATTTCCCGCTCTAGTATTCTATGCAGGGCGTGCAAACATTTAAAATTGTTCAATGGGTTGCATTCTATTCATGGAAATGGATCTGATTTGGCAATTGTTCGATTACATTCTAAATTCCCAAGTGACAAGAGTGTTAGTAGAACCAAGGCAGCACTGATATCTGGAGGAGATGATCTTGTTTTTAGTTCAAATGGCAATAATGCTGAGAAACTACCTGAAGCAATTGGATATGGAACACTAGCAGCAGATACAGCGGCAACAAGTACTGGTTTTCCCGTTGACAATGATGAATTTGATTTGGACAGCCCCACAGAAGGCTTTGCTTCCATCCCTGAAGCTATTGAGGATATTCGCCAGGGAAAGGTTGTTAATATCCCTTGCTTTCTGTTCCCTTTGAGAAGAATGACTTCTTTTCTGATTTTTCTGGTCAAGTGTGGTGGAGGTCTAGAGTGTTAATATTGTACTATTGTATCTCTGTTGACTTATCTTTCTTTACTGACTCATATTGGTGACACAGATGGTATTGGTTGTAGATGATGAGGACAGAGAAAATGAAGGAGACTTGATCATGGCTGCACAGTTGGTAACACCCGAGGCTATGGCTTTTGTTGTGAAGCATGGAACTGGGATAGTTTGCGTAAGCATGAAACAGGAAGATCTGGAGAGATTGGAACTTCCTTTGATGGTAGACAGTAGGGATAATGATGAGAAACTTCGTACTGCATTCACTGTGACAGTGGTATGTACCATTATTAAATGTGTATTTACATCTAGACTCAATGCGTATCCCTCATTCAGGTCTTCTGTTGCTACCATCAGCTAGAAACAGCAAAGAAGTAAGCTTTAGGAAATGAATTGTTTCATCTAACGTTATCTTGTTGTACTTGATGCTTTTATTTCCATGTGTTTAAGTGACAACAACTATCATTTTTCAAAATGGCAATCAACTTGGAGGATACAATTTTCATCATTGTTATGTTGCAGACTTGAAGTTGGAAATCTCTTTTCATGTAGTTGTGGCATTTAGTAACATATAAATTTCAACAATTTACATTGCATTTCTAGGATGCCAAACAAGGTACCACCACAGGGGTGTCAGCCAGTGATAGGGCAACAACAGTCTTGGCTCTTGCATCCAGAGATTCAACACCCGCTGATTTTAATCGCCCAGGCCACATATTTCCATTAAAATACCGGGAAGGTGGTGTCTTGAAGAGAGCTGGACATACAGAAGCTTCAGTTGATCTTGCCATCCTTGCTGGTTTGGAACCGGTGGCAGTTCTATGTGAAGTTGTAGATGATGATGGTTCCATGGCTAGATTGCCAAAGCTTCGCCAGTTTGCAGAGTGTGAAAACTTGAAAATAATTTCCATAGCTGACTTAATAAGGTATCTGTTTTTGTCTCCTGGAATTTGTACCAAGACTTGTTGCATGCATATTTATCTTGTCATTTTGTTTAGATTTTGATTTGAAGTACGGATACCATGATTGAAAATGTTGTTTGATACTTGACTAAATTCTAATCATACTATTAGAAATTGAATCTGTTTGACTTTTGTAATACTTATTTTTAACGACATGGTTACGTAATTATAATGATACTTATGAGGCATCCTTGGTAAACCCTTCCTGTATTTTAACATTTTAATAAATGAAAATTCTTATACATAGTTCAGCATTTTGGAATCCTTATTTTTCAATCTTTCTTTTTGATGCCCTGCATTAGATTCACTAAAAAAAAGGAATTTTTTTTTTAAGTAAAAAATTTACTATCTACTTGGTCATATTATACCTTTTCTTTTTTTGCTCCCCTAGCTTCCCCTTTTTAAAGTTTTTGCAGCCTGGATTCTTGTTGCTTATTGAGTTTATCAAGGAGATTAACACAATCTTATGGCAGATATAGAAGGAAGAGAGATAAATTAGTAGTTCTTGCTGGTGTGGCACAAATACCTACAATGTGGGGGCCATTCACAGCTTACTGCTACAGATCACTTTTGGACGGGATGGAACATATTGCAATGGTTAAGGTTTGGATTGCTTCTGTTTCCATTGAACTATGTAGTCATGTACAGAATAATTTACTAACATATACATAGTAGCATTCTGTCATATCATATTAATTTATTACATCTAGTGTAATCTTACCTTTTCCACCTATAGTTTAGCCTAAATCTGGTGTCTTCAATGATTGTTTGAAACCACCTAGATTTTGAACCCATGTTAATGTTCATGAATTTTATAAGTAATGGTCTGTGTACAACGAATGTTTTTTGTTGAGCAATTAAAAAAAGCAAGAGAAAACTCAAATTGAGGCAGTTAGCTACAGTAGTCATGTGCAACTTTTATGATCTAAAATCCAAATCTGAATTGTGCTGAATTAGAATCTAGTATTTGGTCCCAAAAAGAGAGAGAGAGAGAAAGAGAATTAGAATCTAGTATATTTGTGAAACTTGTTTTGTAAAAATGGTATATTGAATAGTTATTTTGCTGAGAGCTGCCTACTTAAGCTTTCTCATGCTCTGTCATAAATTTGATGAAGAGCTTTAAAGAGCAAGCCTATCTTGATGAAAAAAGTCTTCTGTGTGCATATGGCAAATGAAGAATGAGGATATACTAAAGTGGATACTAAAGAATGGAGTCACATGTAAACAAACGTTCCCAAGGCTAAAAGATGATTGAAAAACCAGGCTTTAAGTTCCTGGCTGTAAACATTGAGATTTTTGTTTTTTGTTTTGCACTGCTACCTGCTGCACTCATCAGATTATTTTGGCTTTGAGGTATGAGCTCTCTTCCGGATGTGGCAGCATCTGTTTTTACGGTGTTGTGTCACTACAGTTTTGATTAAGCATGTTGTTTTTGTTCTGTGCTTTTTGCTTGCATATACACCAGATTATTTTGGTTTATTGGGCTTTGAGCTCTCTGCCTATTTTGAGCTGGGCTGTTTCAGTATTGTTGCATTATTTTGTTTCTATTTCCTTGCTTTTGTAGTTTTAAAAGTGTTGGAATAGTTAATCCTTTTTCCGTATATTGATTAAGCTATTGCTGTCAAGCCTTACTCGGATTGCCCTGACAACAATCATCTCAATGCTGTGTTATCATTTAATCTTATCTATGAATGGAATGACTGTTGAAGAGTAATTTGAACTAAGTAGACTAGAAAAATTTTGTGCATGGAAAGATGCCAAATGGTAGATTGATACTATTTAGCTCAATGGGCAGCTTCTTCTAAGATATCTTATACAATTATTGCCATTTTACTTCATTTTATCCTTCGAACTTTTAGAAGTAGAGATTTAGTGTTGTTCCTTTCGGTTTAAGGTCCTTAAAATAGAAGAAATGCAAAGAACTATGATTTTTTTTTGGGGCTGTTTTACCTGCTCCATATTTATATCAGAAGCGCCTATTATACTAGTGAACTTTGCCAAGCTCTTTCGAAATATCTAGAAGCCTCCTATATGGATTTTATGCTGTTCATTAGTCATTTAACCCTGTTCTTTTTAAACAGGGTGACATTGGAGATGGAAAAGATGTTCTCGTGAGGGTACACTCTGAGTGTCTCACTGGAGACATATTTGGATCTGCAAGATGTGATTGTGGGAATCAGCTTTCACTTGCAATGCAGCAGATTGAGGCTGCTGGTAGGGGTGTCCTGGTATATCTCCGAGGACACGAAGGAAGAGGTATTGGGTTGGGCCACAAGCTTCGTGCCTATAACTTACAGGATGATGGACGGGATACCGTAGAAGCCAATGAGGAGTTGGGGTTGCCTGTCGACTCGAGGGAATATGGCATTGGTGCCCAGGTAATTAGTGTGGAAGTACCTTGTGATTAGAGTTAGTGAGAGAATCCAAACTCAAAACACGCTTTGGCATTTATGCACATTTTAGTTCATGTTGATTTACAACTGACAATTAGATTCTTTTTCTTGTTTGGTTTAAGGGATTTGGAGGGAAATGAAAATTTGCCATCCTATTTGTTATGCAAAACAAACAAGGGGAGGAAAACATTTTCCCTCCCCTCTCTTCCTTTCCCTCTCATCCAAGGAAGGGAGGAAAAATACTTCCCTCACCTTGTTTGACTTTAAGAAAAACAAAAATAGGAGGACAAAATTTTTTCTCCCCTCCCCTCTCCTTCAAATTCCTCAAACAAAACAGATCCCTAGGGACAAGATTTTTCTAAGAATTTCTTAATATCAACATTTCATGTAAGCTCAACCCTTAGGAAAGCATTTCGACATTTTTTTGTTTTGAAATTCATCTTGCAGTTATTGAGGGACTTGGGTGTTCGATCGATGAAGCTGATGACAAACAATCCGGCAAAATATGTTGGGCTGAAAGGTTATGGCTTGACAATTTCTGGTAGGATCCCATTGTTAACCCTAATCACGAAGGAAAACCGGAGATATTTGGAGACGAAACGCGCCAAAATGGGCCACATTTATGGCTGGGAATTTACTGGCCAGTCGAGCAGTTTTGACACTGTCAAAAATGGCAATGCCAATGCTGATGATTCTAGTAATGCTGTTCCTGGCTCATGATCTCCTGCTTCCAAAATTTCTCCATGAGATTCAAAGCAGAAGAGGAAGGGTTATGCAGAATTTGTAGGAAACTTAGGTGCTATGTTTCGGATGTTTACTATCAAGTTCCTCTATAAAAACATGATAGATGAAGGATTACAGGTATTTTTTATAATTAAAAGAATTGATAGCAAATACTAAGAAGTTTTTAGCTCGAAATAGCTGAATCCAAGAAGTGAGAGAAACTTGATTCTACTAGTGATTTGAATTTTTTGGGTTATGTTTTCTTGGTTCTTCAAGCAAGCTTAACTTGTGTTTGTAGGTGAGCCCTAAAACTTCATACATGTTGCATATTGGATAAGGCATATTTACTATTCAAATTTCTTGCCTTTATTATTATTGTTTTTTTTTTGTAAACATTATTATTGTTGTTCTTGATTTGAGACAAGCAGTGTGGATGTAGCTACCTTTTTATGAATAAAAAATTTCATTGTGGGAAATAATTCTTTTGCAATGCATGTTTTATTATTATAGCGTATATCCTTTCAGCATTCTTTTAGACAAAATAAAAATAAATTTTTTTAATTGGAAGAAAAATACACCATTACAATGTGACTATGTACTCTGTAAAAACGATTTTTTTTCAAACTGTAATATCATATGTAGATAATTTTTTTACATTTACAATTCAATAATCAATCTCTCTCTCTCTCTCTCTCTTCAAGATAATTATCAATGTCTTTAAACTTTTAAATTTGTTTTAATGAATTCTATGTTGAAATGTAATCTTTACCTGGAGAAAAAAAACATGGCACATTAGGAAGTGCAAATAACCTGTATTGTAGCTCTAAAATAATAAAATTCAGAATTAATACACGGAAAAAAGAAAAATATTAGCATTTGATATATTTTTTTAAAAAATACAGAAGTTAAATTTTATTACTTCTCAAATATCATTTATAAAGAAAAAAACCACTTCTCATATATTAAAAAAATTAGTTTTAGTTAATTAAAACTAATTAAGTTGTCTCATATTTTAAGTTTATTCTAAAATTACCTTTAATTTAATACTAATTTAAATCACCGATATATTTAATCTCTCTTTCTCATATAATTAATTAAGGGTAATTTAAGAAAAAAAATTTAATACACCATTAACTCATTTTTTTCTTATATTTATGAGCATAAAAAAGAAGAAATTTTTCATTATAGATCAAAGGGAGTGATTAGTTAATCTTCAATGGTTACTAAGAAAAGAAGCAAGATTTGGGTTCTTCATCCTTCACGTGTAAAGTGTTTTTAACTACCACATAAATATTAAGTAGAGTTAGTTACATTATTAAATTTATAAAAAATAGAGTATAAGGTTTCAATTTTACCATTACTAATTAAAATAACATAAATCTTATTAAATTAGCAATTATTATGTGGACAAAGAGAGAATTTTAGCAAAAGTACAATGGACCAATAAAAATTGTTAGGAAAGCTGGTTCTCAAAAAGGGGTGAATTGGAAAGTATAAAATCTTTTTGCAAAGATACAATATAGCAGTGAAAGTAAAAGTTTGCAAAAAAATATAATATAATGAAAATTGAATATAAAAGATAAAAGAAGAGAAAACTCAGTAATTTATCCTGTTCGGTGCAATCTACTTGATCTATGTTTAGTTCTGAAACTACTACTTGAGATTTTTTACTATCAGTAAGAATTTAATGGGCTAATTGCAATGTCACAGTACAATACTTGTACTCTGTTCTAAGAACACAGAAAATCTCTCAATCACTCTTATTAGTGATTCTCTTTATCTCTTTGTGAATCCCTTTATAAAAAATCTTTCTTTCAGATGAAGAAAAGATTTGTTATAGAAATGAAGACTCTTTTAAATAGAGTAAATATAAAAATTAAAAAGTAATAAATGAAGCGTATATGTGAAAAAGTTTTAACACAAAATTTCAACAAATTTTTTATAATATTAGACTTAAATTCATTACCCATAACTTCAAATGAAATTCTATTTATAGATTTATAGTTTAACTAATTATTAGACACAAAATCTAACCGTTAGAGACATTAACCAATGGTCATTTTGCAAAAATGAACATTTACCAACCGCATTAAATGCATCCAACATATCAAAATTTGAATTTTGGGATTCAATAAATGAATTTCGTACAGACAGAAGGTTAAGTATTTTAATATTAAATTTTAAAATTCATCTTTTATTAAATGATATTCGAATTTCGAGTTTGTAAAATATATCCAATGTTAGTTCATGCGAATTTTCATATTGAAAATGCGTTTAAAGAGATTGAACAATTTCCTCAAGTTTTTACATAGTATTTCAAAATTTGAATTTCAGAAGCTGAAATTTGTCAGTCAGAGACATTTTCAACGTGACACAAAAGTTCTTTACTACGAAGTTTAAACTTTGAATTGCAAAGTTCGTTTGTCAGATGCATGCTTTAATAAGACATACAAATTATCACTTCAAAGTATACACTTTGATACTCAAAGTTCATTTATCAGAGGTTATGACTTTAAATTCACTTTGTACTTTATCAACAATCAAATTTTAACTAAATTTCATGCAAATTTTACACACTTTCACTAACTATACTTGGTCTGAAATTCAAATTTCAGAACTAAAATTTGTCTATAAAAAATTAAACTTCTGTAACTTCAAACTTTTACAAGTAAAGTACGAATTTTACACAAAATAAGTATGAGTTAAATAGTAAAATTTGTCTATTAGCTAATATTCTTCAATTGTAATATATACTAACATTAGATAACTTTAAAATAACTTATTTGAATACCGTGGTAACATAAATAAGTAAAATTTAAAGTTTTTTACTTAGTATACATAGTGAGAGATCTTAAAAATTAATTCTTTATTGATCTTCACTGAATTTTTTCACTTTATACTTTCATACTCTTTTAATATTCTCCTTCCAAACTCTAATTGTTTGGAATTATAAAAACTTCTCATTCAGCAAAAATGATTTTGAGGGTATTAATCAAATTACAATAGACAAATCAAAATCCTATTAATTATACATGAGAAGTGGAGTAAAAGACTAAGCATATGACAATTTACGAGGTGGAAATTAATTAATACGGAATAAAAAGGAAAATTACATCATAATATTACATAATATCTTATATTTGAAATCAAAGAAATCTTTTATAAAACACCTTATAAAAAAGGAGTAGAATAAATACCTTAAAATATTTGTTGGCAAAAAAAATGTAATACCTTAAAATATTAATCAAATTTTTTACTTTCTATTCTTACATTTTTTAATGTTAAAATTACTTAAATTAAATTTAAATATTTTAAATCTAATATCTTAAAATAATAATTACTAAAATGATATAATTTAGTAAAACAGATATATATATATATATATCATTATTTAAAAATAATATCTAAAATTTGTTTGAATAGAAAATATAACATTTATAATTAGAAATAAAAAAAAGTCATTATCAAAGAGATATATATGATTTTTTTTTATTTTTATAAGGAAAGAGTAGAAAAATTATTCCTCATTTCAGACATACGCTAATGTCTTACCAATTAAAAAAATCCCGATGTAAATTGTGCTTTATTTCACACCTTAATTTTCTTAATCTTTTTCCATGTATAAGATATTTATTGGAGTCATTTAAAGAGGATTTGAAAGTTTGAACCAATTAAAAAAATCAAAATTTTAAAATTTCTTATTGGGTTATTATTCATTTGGTAACATTAAATTTCTAATTGAATTTTAAAAAATCATAACTAATTCAAAAATATTGCTTTGAAATGGTTCAAGTTTCATATTAAAGCTCTTTCAATCATCTACATGAAAAAAAAATCCATCTAGAATTCTATTGTGTTAATCAGTGTAGTTTATTACATGAATTTTGTTGTTAATTTGGTTATCTAATTTTTCAGCTTTTGGTCCCTTTTCTTTAAAACTTCATATCTTCTTTTATACTTAACCAATTGAGAAAACTTTAGTCTTATCTTAAAATTTATAGAGTTCTCTATTTAATATCATAAGCTTCTACCTTAATTTGCTTTCTTTTCATTACTTTATCATTTTTCTTTACTTAGGACTTCTAATTTGATTATTATATCTTTCTAAGGTTCATGTACATAATTGTACACCTAACATAACTCATAATACTTGGAAACTTATTCTATAATATAATATTTCATTCATTAAACATATCAATAAAAAGCACATCATGTCATAGCTTACAATCATAATTTTCATATTTATGACATATCTAATAAAATAATAATATAATTTCATCAATGTCCTCCATACTTCCATTCCCTTGCTCCTTTCTTTCATAATACTTATACCTAAACATGGTTAGGATTTTGGGGATGAGATTTGGGGAAATCTCAATTGTGACTTCGTTTATTAAAGCACTCATCATATAATTCAAGTAATTGATATTATAACATACGAACAACATTTCATAATATCGTCATTACTTTCAAAGATGAAAATCATATTCTTAAAATCTTCAAACATGTTCTTTAATATTCAAATCATGTTCATACTCAATTCATAACAGGGCCATGGCATTGATTCAAATATAAATATCATTTTAAAATAAAAACATGTTTTTCATAATATGGCAATACATCTATCAAATCAAATCAATTACTTAAAACATAATAGAATAACAAGTTGCTACCTTCGTATTAATCCCTTGTTTCTTCTTGCTAGCCTTTCTTCTTCCTACCTTCAATTTTCCCCCTCTCAACCTTAAGCACTCTCCTCTTCACTCTTCTCTAATGTGTATGTCACCACTTATGGATGGGAAAATGGAGGAGGGGAGCCTCTCTATTTATACGCAAGCTCATAAAATATTAATAATTGATCTCTTTTAAATCCAATGGCCCATATTGCTTATTTCTTTTCTTTCATGGTGTTCAACTCTTTGCCCCACAGATACTCACCTTAGGTGGCACCATTTTGGAGGCTTCTTGGTCCATCAAGAAGTCTTCATAATACAATTGGACTTGGTTGTAAACACTATAACCATTTATGTGGTCATAATCGTATAGGTTATGTATTTTTTGTCTAATAAAATTTTCTACATACTATTGAGCCTAAAAAAAAATTTAAGTCTATTAAGAATTGTCCTAATATTTTTACACATATGAATAGTTATTTGGTCCAATATATAAAGAGAATTGATGCTTATTGGGCCTACATGGATCAAGTTTACTCAATAACTCTTAGGCCTTTTTTTGGGACAACTTTTGAACCCAACAAAATGTCTAATTATTTAATTCTCTTTCTTTTTTGACTTGAGCTTTTCTATTCTTGGTAATTAATGACTAAATTTCTCTTAATTATGTTCTTAATTTGCAAATTAATTCAATTACGCAGGATAATCATTACTTGGCCCAATTTCCTTTCTTTCTGAGTTCATCTATTCAGAAAAAATTCAATAATATAAATTAAATTCATATAAAATATTCTAAGGTCCATTTTGTTAAATTCTAACTAGCGTAGGAGTTTAAAATATTTACATTTAGGACCAAAATATTGATAATTAAGAACCTAATATAATGATCACTAAGAACCAAGTGTTTTCATTTTAATAACAATAAAGGCCCTATAATGAAAAATAATTCAAAGCCCAGTTTTTATCTCAAATTTCTCTTATTGAGCTTGTATTATTACTATTCTCGAATTCTTTTTGGGCTTTTCACTTTAACTTGGTTCAATATAAAGACTTTATTTATTTCAACTTTTCTACACCAAGGAAAAATGTCTAATAATCCAATAAAATATTCAATAAATATGATAAACCCAATAATAATTCTTATGGCCCAATAATCTTTTCATAAAATGATATAAATATTTTTGAGTCCAAATTATAATTTCAGAAATTAATTTCAATATTATAAATTCTCCTTAATCTTATAAAAATCCAAAAATCCCCTTTATTCATATTTCTTGCCTTCTTTTTATTATGGATAATAATTTATTATAATTTTCTAAGCATAAAATATGATTTTAAGAATATAAGAGCCCGATGATGTTTAAATAAAGCCCAATAAGGCTTAACATATCATTATTTAATACAAGGTTATTAACTTTCTAGTGAGCCACCTATCACCATATTACTCCCACTCAAGTATGTTTAACTACAAAGTTATGAGGAAATTTGATATGTTAATGGTAGTGTTATATTTAGAGAGTACTGGTATGTATCAGACTTTCTTTCTAACTTGTAACATATCTCTTATGATTTTTGAGTAATCCACTATCTTTTGTTTTTTTGATACTAAGGAAAACAAGAAAAGAAAAAATGCTAACCAAGTGATGTCAGCATCCATGAGCATCTTCTGAGCCTCATCACCAGGATAAACTATAAGCCCCACACCAGCAGGGACAGAACGTTTAGCAAAGAAGTAAATCCACTATCTTTATTTCAAGGTTTTTAACCTCAACTTCCATCTTGCTTCTCTCTTTTCTTTCGGCTTAACACCATGTTTAGGAGTTTTTTTTTAATGGAATGGAAGGGAGTGAAATGACTAAAGGGAATGGACCATTGTTTGGATAAATTTTTTATAATAGAATGGAATAGTAAGGAAGGGCCTCCCAAGTCATTCTTAGCAATCCAAAACTCAATTTGTATTATCCCCAAATTGGGGGGTCATGGATAGAATGACTTAAGTTTTATATTATATTTACAAAATTACCCCAATTTATATTCAAACACATTTATCTCTAATAATATTTATCATTGATCCCTTCTTCATCACTTCTATTTTCTTCACTATATAGGATTATCCCAATCTCTCAACTACAATGGTGAATAATATTTTTTTTTAACAAATTGTAATTGTAATCTTATATACTTGTAAAAAATAACAAATAAAAAAATCTTATTGCGGAGAGGCTACTTGGGAAAAAATATTTGAAATTTATTCAAAAACATTTTGTACTTTTTTAATTTGAAGTAATTTTATAATTTTTATCTAATTAAATTATAAGGATAATATGGAAAAGAAAATGTTATAAATCACTCTGTTCCATTAATTTTATAATAATTTTTAAATAATGGCTAAATGAAACCATTCCTTTCCATTTTAAAACTCTCAAACAATGGAATATTATGCTCTCTTCCATTCCATTCTATTCCATTCCACTCCATTTTATTTCATTCCATACTAAACTCCCAAACATACCTTAAGAGTGGTAAGATCTAGTCTCCTTGGGCTTAGTAAATCATAATGCTAAGGTCTGAGTCTATCTCTCTCTCTTGGACCTAGTTAAGAGAGTTTAGGCCCAATAATATTTTTCCAAGGCCCACATACTTTATTAAAAACTCTTTTAACTTTTTTAAATATTTCCTTACTTCCACAATTGGTACAAGGATACTATTCCCTTTAATCACATAATTAGTTAATTAATGTTCTTTCTTATTCTTACATTTATTCTTCTTAACAATTTCATTTTTCTTTTATTTCTATCTCTGAACTTTTTTCTTATTTTAAGACATTATGGATTCTTCTAGGACATTTTTTAGGCTCAAATCCTACTAAGCAATATAATCTGCATAGTACATAATTACTTCCATATATAAGCATGGGGTCTAAATTTTGAGATATTACACTTTGTAATTTGCCTTTCATCTTGTCACACCCAGAAATGCGACGCGGATGGCGGGGAGGTAAAGAAAAATGGTGAAACCGGCCCATACGGCGGGAGGCCGATTTCGGAGGGAGTCGCCACCAAAATTTTAAGGAAAATTTTGGAAAACCGGAACAAAAACAAAAAGGAGATAAGGATGGTCTGCGAATCAGAGTTGGGTTCGGGAGTACGATTGTGAGTGGGGAAGGTGTTAGGCACCCCCACAACACCCGTTCCTAAGAACGGTTACCTTAGATTGATCATGCAATTTTTATGGCTTTTTACAAATTTATTTTGATTGCCCTTTAACTATTCACATGCAAAAAAATAAATGTAAAAATAAGGAAAAATGAAAATAAAAATAAAGAATAAAATGAAAATATGAGAAGTTGGAAAAAATAAAATAAGAGAAAAATATTATTTATTTACAAAAGTGGACTTGACCCATAATTAGAGTCTGGAGTCTACGTACCCTGCGATAGAGATCAAAGTCGACGTAGTTCGGGCTAAAAATCATGTCACTGAGTTAATATTTTTTATTATATATATTCTTTGAAAAAAGAGGTTTATAGAAAATAATTTGTCTTTCCACAAAGAAAATAATTTTTTAGAATTGGTTGGTGTGTTTTAATTTGTAAAAGACAGATTAATTTCCATTATTTGCTCTTTTCATTTATTTATTTTATTTTTGTTTTTTATTTTTTTAGTTTAATCAGTTCCTGAAAGAGAATATAAGTTTTTCTCAATTTAAAAAATATGATTAAAATTATGTGTGATTTTTGAACCCTTTATTTTGATTTGAAAAAGAAATATTTAAAAATAATTTTATTTTTACAAAATAAAACCAATTGGCTCATATGGTGACTTTATCACTCATATTTACCAATTGATACCTAAATGTCCACGATAGTGTTACTCGAGACAAAAGGCATAACAAGAGATCGAATAAAAACAAATAAATTTTTTGAACAAATAATTTTTATTATTATTTTTTTTATTATAAAGGATTCAAAAATACGATTATTACATACATATTTTTTAAGAAAAAAATAATTAGTATATGTGGCGACTTTATCTCTCACAAGTTACTGATCTATATTTAAAATACTCACGGTGTTACCACTCGAGGCAAATAAATAAAAAGGATAAAAGCTTGAAAGGAATGAATACTTTTTGTTTCAATCATTTTTATTATTATTATTTCCTTTTTAAATGAAAAGGCAATAAAAGAAAGAAACATAAATAAGAAAAGTGGATAAATTGGAGGAAAATAATTAATTTTGGCCTGAATTGTTTTTATAAAAATGAAAACAGATAAGATTCTCTTAACACACATTTATGGAAAAAAGCGTTAAGAAAAATTCAAAATGTCATTATTACGTATATTTCAAAAAAAGAAATAATCAACATATGTGACGACTTCATCACTCACAAATTGCTGATTAATACTTAGACGTTCCCGGTGTTACCACTCGGAGCAGATAAGTGAAAAGAATAAAAGCTTGGAGAAAAATAAATAATTTTTGTTTAAATTATTTTTATTTCCTTATTTCAAATTATGAAATAAAAAATGCAGTTAGAAAACCTTTTTTTTAGCCATTAAATTCTTTTTTTTTTGTTTGAAGTGAATTTTTAAACAAAAATCAACAATTCCCTGTAGTGACTTTATCACTCACAGCTCACTGATTGGTACCTAAATGTCCACAATAAGGCCACTCGAGACAAAAAGTATAAAAAGTAAAGACTTGAAGGATGAAATCGGGAAAAATAAATTTTTTTTGTTGCATAAATCATTTTTATTTTCTTTTCTTATTATAAAAATAATAAAGCCATAGGATCCCATTTTTATTTTAAAAAGAAAAGCGATAAAAAGAATTTAAAGTATGACTGTTACGTATATATTGTTATTTTATTTCCTTTTAAATGAATCAATCAAGATTTATGGTGATTTATCACTCATAGCTCGCTGATTGAAACCTAGATACCCACGGTGTTACCACTCGGAGCACAAAGGTAAAGAGAGATTTAAAATAAAGGGTTTTCAATTTAATCATTTATTTTAAATAAAAAAATAAATAAAAGAGATCATCCGAACCTAGAAATTATTAAATACATTACCAACGTAAATACCATGGTAACTTCTCACTCATGGTACTTTTGACTGACACCCTAGCTATTTGCTCAAGGAGATTTAGTCCCTCGTGGAAAACTCGAAAAATGATAATACTAGCAAATAACTATAAATGAATGTATGAGAACCACCTTAAAATAAACATATAGAAGAAGACAACGTGAGTGAGAATCATGTCTGTGACATATATAGGGGTTGAGATAAACGGGACCTATGACCCCCACTTCATCTAACAAGTGGATGAACCATGGAGTAGTTTTGACCTAATAATCGTGAAAATAGCGCACAAATTCAGGCTAGTTTTGAGTCACTTCCCATGCTAAAGTCTCTTCCCAACACTTGGATTAGCAAACAATTTTTTACTTAAAAAGGGAAAAAGAATTCACATGATAACTTTCATGTTTGGACTAAATCTTGCAATTGTAGCTACCAAGCATGAGATTCCTTAATTAAATCCTAATCATATGACAACATTTTGATTAGGCCAGTATAGTACACACTTAGCCATCAATCTCCCACAATTTACATGAGAGACTAATGTCATGTGGCCTACTTGTAACTCCCATCAACTCTAACAGAAAAATATATGAGCAAATAATTCATTTACAAGCTGGAAACAACAACCATATGAATATATCCAACACAAAGGATTTCCTATGAGAAAAAGAAACAAGAGCATGTAGAACATTCTTTTATGCTTAAACCATTTAGTGTCAGCCTTTCAAAGCCTAAGCCAGGACATCCATGGGCAGTAAGTTAAAATCAGATTTTCCCATGGGAAACATGTTCACATTGTCAGCTTTAAACCCAAAGTCAAACAACACCATGCAGCAATAACACAAGGTCCCTTTTATTTATTTTTCATTATAAAAGATATAATAATATAACAAGTTTAATCTATATTCTATACAGAAAGCAAACTATGAATATATGACCATCCTCCTTAAACTCAGACACAAATCTGTTTATCACAGGAAAATAGCAATTTCCGTCACATACATGGCTGCATAGATTCAAAACTGCAAATCATACATTTGACTTTTGCTAAGCTAGTCACCATCTTAAAGTAAGCTACAAGACTGCCCAAAACTAATGGCTAAACATTCAGAGTTCTTCATAGTGAAATCTGCATGTAGACTCTTGCGAGTCTCATTGAACAGAAAAAGACATTCAAAACCAATTTACTATAAATTGGTCTATCGGTTTTCCTATTGTGCAAAACCGAGCCTATTACCTAAGCCTTGGATCTATGACAGAAAGAAAAGAGACAGAGCAAAAATAACAAACAGTTTCTATGGACACAAGTTTGAACAAGCACATGGTTAGACCTCAATTCATGCAACCATATCCATCAACACCCACTCCTAGTTTACAGGTCAGCAAAGGAAACACAGCAACTATATCACATAGCTAATAGAATCATGAGATTGCAACAATGAACCACATGAGCAAAATGTATTCCCAGCCATCGTTTTCCAGAAAAGTAAAACAAGCCAAGCCAGAAGGAACAGACAAAAGATAAAGAAACCTAGCATTCGTCCTTGTCAATTCAACAAGACAACAACAACAAAAGTAATCTCCAAACTCAGTGATTCACGCAATGGAGTATTCAAAATAGAATGAGAAAATTTATACCAAGCCAACGTCTACACGGATTTCAACTTCCCCAGATTTGAGGGTCCTCCTCTCCGTTCCCTTTCTCGATCGCTTCTAAGGTTCCTCCTACGATGCCTTTGCTTCCTAGGATTTTGCGGTTTCCCGAAATCTCCCCTAAAAAAAAATCCCCCTGGCCATTGCTTCCTGATCCCTTTTTATCGGATTACCGCGAGTGGAGCCGAATCCACAACCAAACGCGTGGTCCCCCTTTTTCTGCATCCACCTGTCCCTAATTTCATCCTCCTCTGCTCTGTCTCGCCTATTCCCTTGTGCACCCCATCTTCGCTACCACGCTGCCGTACCCAGTACAAGAATAATGGAGACGTTCCTTTGTCGCTTTCGGGCCCTCAAGCTGTCTTTACCTCACAATCTCACTCTCTCTCTTTTTTCTGCAACTCTCTCTCATCTGTGCCTCTCGCCCCTCGGTCTGGAACATAGCTTGCGCTCTCTCCTTCTTTGACACACGTACGGGGCCATTGTGGTTGCCCCCTCCTTGTGCAGAACCGAGCTTCAACGCGTGGTCCATCCTCGGCCTCTCTTGCCTTTGCTTTTCTGATTTCCTTCGGTCTCCCTGGTCCGGCCACCCATCGAGCCCTAAGGCTCTCGGACACCAGCTCTCTCGGTCTCTCTCTCCTAGCTCTGCCGCGGCTTCCTCTTTTCTCAGCTCTGTTCCTTTCTCGGTCCAAGTCCCAGTCTCCCTTGGATTTTCCTTTGGCCGACTTCCCTTTCACTCTCCTTTTCGTCCTCACTCTACCCCGAGCCCCCTCTCTCTTTTTTTTTTTGGCCAAGCTCCCTCTGTGCTTTCTCCTTCCTCTCGGTACCGGCCTCCCTCGGTTCAGGCTCCCTCCGTGGCCTCACTCGCGTAGCTCTGCTCTCTCATCCTTCTCCCTGCCTCATTCCCTCGGTCTCAGCTTCACCGGACCCAAGCTCGCTGCTCCCTCATCCCTGGTTCATCCTCCCTCTAATTTCCTTCTCCACTGAGGCTTCCTCTTTCCCAGCTCCCCCTCTCTCACCTGGTTCAGACTCCCTCGGTTTAGCTCTCCCAAGCTCCCTCAGTCCTACGGCCCCCCTAGCTCTTCCCCTTTTCTTTTCTCGTGGTTCTCCTTTGTCCCTGCGCTCCCCTCTCTTTCTTCTAGGGCTCCTCCCTCCTTTAGGCTTTAGGGCAGCCCTCCACGAGCCCTCAATTGGGCTCCTAATGTCATGGGCTGCAATGCCCAAACATCTTTTTTTTTTATTTTAATAATATTAATTTTTAACTTTCCTTTTTAATTAATTTTTATTTTTATTTTTATATTATTTCTGTTATTATTTTACTTTATATATATATTTTATATTTTGTTATTTTCTTTGTTTTCTTTCTTTTTTTTTAAATCCCATTAAAACAATTAGTTTTTTTTTATTTTTTTTATTTTATGTTCATGCCCGGACAAAATACGGTGTTCACACATCTTCTAATATCTTATTCTGTCTTTTAAATTTAATCCCAATGAAAAATTCCTTGTACAATTTTTCCCCTTTTCTTTCTTTTTTTCCTTCTCCCATCTTAGTAGGCCAACTGCAGGCCGTGTTAAGAATATTTGGGACCTTAGGCAAAATTGTTGAATGGCCCAGTATACACATCGTATTATTTTTTAACTTTCTCAGTTGTAAAATTAGATATCAAAGTTTTGTAATCAAGTAATTTTAATATTTTATTCCCAATAGATAATATAATTAATTCATTCAATATATCTTGTGACATAATTTATCTCAAATAAAATTTATGTAATATTGATTTTGAAAAACTTTTTCCAGTAGTAGCAATTGTCATAGAATTTGTCAATAATATTATATAAGTAATGCATACATTTGGAAAAGAATATAGTCTTTTAATATAGTTTAATACTTCATTTGAAGTATTAATTTCTTCTGTTAACATTTCTTTCAATATCCACAGTTATGAAAATAAATCAATACCATCAATACCAAAATGTTCCCTAATTAAAATTTTAAAAACTTTTCAAATGCAAAAATTTTCAGTTCATCCTTATACAAAGTTATAAATTTTTGGGATTCAAATAAAAAACATAAAATGGTTTCATATTTTAAAAGTTGTTCAAATTAGCTCTCGATAGAAGAATTTTTTTTTGGCCAAACTCAATAAAAGAAATAGATTGATCCAATATATTTTAAAAATAATCAATACAAAAAAAATCTTCAATTAAATGTGTAATCTCATCACTAACATGTTTATCAAAATATTTTTTTTATGGATTATAAGCTTTTTATGAAAATATAAACTCTAAATCACTTTTCAATTATATATATGTATGTATGTATGTATGTATGTGTATATAACGATATAAAGAGACTCATTGATGGGCCTAAGGCAATTGCTTCATGTGCCTGGAGGTTGCCACGGTCTTGGCCAACTTTTTCAGAAAAAAAAATTCCTAAAAAAATGTGTGAGAAAATTCAACGAAATTTTACATGAAAATGACGCAAATTTACATGGAAGTCACAGCATTTGTTTGCAGTTGGTACAACGAGTGTATGTTTGGGATCAATTTTCAAAAACCCAAAAGTTCTTTTTTAGCCTAAAATCAATTATAGATTGAGTTAGCCAAACATAAATTAGAAGAATCAATTACCCTAAAAAAAGCACTTATTCTTGTTTTTGCTTTTCAATTGTACCGAAAAGTCCTTTTTTCCTTACTTCTTTTCATATGATTTATAAATTACAATTTCAATTAAAAAATTATTAGTGAACTTCTTAAAAATAAAAATTATTATCTAAGAAATAAGGACATTTTAGATATTCTCAATGAATACCTACGTAGAAGTGATTTTGATTGAAATCATTCAAACATATTTTATTTTATCAAAATTACTTTTGAAGTAAAAATAATAAAATATAAATCACATTACAATAAATTAATACTAACTGAAATCAATTCTGCAACATCAATTCTAATCATAATCAATTTTGTAAACTCTAATTCAAACATACTCATAATTATAGTACTCACTACGTCAAAATTGATTTTTATTAGCACTTAATAGTTAGAAGTTATTGAAAGAAAAAAGGCCAACAAAAGTGAGACAAGAAAAAGGACATGAAAAAGTTGGCATTTATTCATAGAATTGTCAACAAAAGTTTAACTTTTACCAGGTGATGATGTAGAGGCATAAAATCACTTGTGCTTTTGAACTTGGGTTTATAATTAGAATTTGAGACACATGTGATGCACAATACACAAGCAACTCCATGATCAAATTATATAAATGGGAATATAACATAAGAAGCACTATGCCAAAAACAGCTTTTTTTGGCTTCCTTTGTGGTTGATCTAAGCGTCGAGGAAATTTCATTTGCGTTCAGAGCCACAAATATAACTATGTTTTCCTTTGTGGTTGCTCACAAAGGAAAGTAATTTTTTTTAAGAAAAGAAATATGATTATTTTTCTTTGTGGTTAATCAACAATCATTCATGTTTGGCCACCGGGGAATAACAGTAAAAAAACAATAGAAAATTGTAGTAGGCTCCATAATCGATTTCATCAACACAAACTATTTAGATCAATTATAAAGCAAACTGAACATTAATTCCTTTTAAGAGTTGAAAACCTACATCAAAATCAACCAATGAACTCCCTCCGATTGCTTCTAGCTTGAAACAGAACCAGCACGGCAACTATACGTTGCTAAACTCCAACAAGCTATCCATTAAAAATCCCTTGACCTCAAATGCCGATCCACCACCCAACATAGAGATAGCCATTGCTATGGAGGTGATGGTGATCAGCCTAGCAAACATTGATTCACCACCTAGCAAACTTACAAAAAAAATTTCTCGATTTTAAACGCCGATTTGCAGCCTAGTACAGCGACAACCTTATCAAAACCCTCACTGTCGGTGATAACATCGATTACATCCCCTAACTCACCGAATTGGGGAAACAAGCTATCCATCTATCACTTCAACGTCTCCATTATGTAAATCTCTCTCCACCTGGCAATTCTCAATGTTTTGTTTGATTTTAGGTTTTAGATCTAATGTGTGCGACTTACTTGACATGAGAAACGAAGGATGAAGAAGGGTGCTATGGAAGAGAAGGAACATAGAAGGAAGTTAGAACACTCGAGAGGAGAGAGAGAGACTGATAGGACAATTCAGTGTATAGAGGAGAGTAAGAATGAGTAGGTGGAAAAAAAAAAGATTGAGGGAGTAGGAGATGAAGTGTCAGGACCATTGATTTTTTCTTATAAATGGTGGAAAATTGTGATTCATGTAGTGTGTTTTTTTTTAAAAAAAAATGCTACAATTTTCCTTGGTAGTTCTATAAAGAAACACAAAGGAAAGTATTAACTTTTCCTTAAGGTTATCTAAAGAACCAAAAAGGAAATTTTTTTTGTACAGGACTTTTGCTTGTGTTTCTCTTGCTGTTCTAAATGTAACTGCAAAGGAAAGTAAAGCAAGGACTTTTCTCAAAGGAAAATCTCAACTTTTCTCCGTGTTTCTTTTAATAACTGTAAAGGAAACCATGCTCACATCTCCGCCTCACTTTTCTTAGCATTTGTTTGTATAACCACCAATGTTTATATGCCAAGGAAAGTCATTTCTGGTGTAGTGAAGTATAATATGATATATTTTTGACATTTTATGATTATATGATTATCATAATGAAAAAATTATTATCACTTTGGCTTAATTCCTTCAACATGATATAAAAGTATTATAAATTGCTAATATATAATATATATGATGTGCAATAGAAATATTATTATACTAAGTTTTTGAAAATTTCTCTTTACAGAGTTGTGTCAAATTTAAAATTAAACAAATTAATAAAAATATTAATTAACATATATTAATTCAAATTGGTAATATAATGATTAATTTTAATACAAGGAACTAATATAAAATTTTTTTAACTCAAATCAATCAATTTTAAATTTCAACAATTTATGGATGGTTAACTCAAGTATAATGATTAATCAATCACTATGATTTAAAAAATATGCGTTTAAATTCAACAAATATATTTAATGTAATATTTTAATCTTTTTCTTACCAACCAATATGTTCATATTTTTAATGAAAAAATGTATATGTTAGTCATGTATATTAGTATATCGATATATTATATAAATACATATATCAATATATAAAAAATAATAATATAATATAGAGTTCATTAAAATATTTCCATTAAAAAAACTTCATGATCAACAAGAAACAATTACTGTGGATGTTATTATATCTCAATTATGTGAGCACAAAGGGTAAGACAGAGAGCCAAAATCCCAAGGCTTAGAGAGAAAGTGCGATTAGATGACAAAAAAGCAAGAAGTAATCAAGATTTTGGTGTATAAGGTGTACTAAATTATTAAATTAATAATTTGATGCTCAAGTTGAATTGGACAAAGCCAAACAACAAGTGCCCCAAAAAGCAAAGATATATGGACCCTTCTCATTCACCTCTTGATTGCTTTTGAATTTTCATGGTGTCGGGATATTCTATGCTCTTCTACACTCATCCAACCTCATTGTAATGTACTATTATTTTATATATTGGTTGTTTTCGCCCTTCTCAAGTATTAATTAATATTTTCATCAGGAATTGTTAAATAATTTTATACTATTTTTTATTATTATTTTCTATACTGTTATTTAATTAGGTTTTAGTACTACTAACTCAGATTTCAACATTATTAGATTCAACTGAAAATAATTTTTTCAAAATAATTTTTTCATCTGGTCTAGAAGGTTCAAATCATAAATCTCACTTAAGTGGAATTGAGTATCTTTCCACTCAATCTAATTCCTTGGTATTATTACTACTTTTGTTTTTTTAACATTGACACTTCGCACATTTTCCTTTGTTTCTAAATAATTAATTCTCAATTTCAAATTTTAAGATAGTATTTTTTTTATTATTTTACACTCATGAACAGAATGATGTTAAACAGTAAAATGCTTAAAAATAATTAATAATAATATTATAATAAAATATAATAACATTTTGTTAACCATTAAGTTATTTATTAGTTTTTTAATATGTATATATACATAATTCTAAAGTCTCAATTATTTGAAAACGGAGGGTGTGATAGTGTATTGTTAAGTGTGGTGTGTTTTATGAACACCTCCTGGACTGTCTCTGAATATGCTTACACGTGTCCCTCTGTCTTGGTGACGCCAAAAAGACAGGGCCTCCCCCACACAACATAACATCATCAGCTTTTCTTCATTTACGTGGGAAATGGATCCTGAGGTCCAGAATTTTTTATATAATTTTTTTTAAATTTTAATATTTTTTTAATTAAAAAAAAGACAAAATAAAAATAATTTATCAACATTAATATTTAAAAAATAGTATTTAATAATAAAAATAAAAAAATAGTAAAGTAAAATTTGGACCATCCATATTTTGTATGGACGATTTATATTTAAAAAAAAATATAAGGTAAAAAAAAGTGCTGCTATTTCAGGAGTAGCAGAAAAACCGGGTCCATTTACATGTGATAGCAACTAATAACTGACATTTTAGATTACTTTTCTACAAAAGGTTTATTAGAATAATTATATTTTATAAAGATGAAGTTTTAATAAAAATAGAGAAATTTATTATAAACCTATTTAGATAAAATAAAAATAATAATAATTAGAAATTATGGTTTATTTATTAAAAGGTAAACCAAACAAGTCTTAAAATGCTTTCAGCATAATATCATGTGGCTTGCCTCCGGGCGCACCTTTTTAAAAAAAAAAATGGATGCATTGGATTTAAAAAATTTGTCAAATACATAATAGATCTCATAATTTAATAAATATTTATAACAATATTTATAGATTACTTATCAGTAAGACTTTTCATATGATCATATTAAGAGTGATATTTAAATTCATGTTTTTGTAAGATTAAAATTCTTTTGTTTTACAGTGAAGATCCTTCATAATTTGGGGTGTGATCCATTAATTTAAACTAGAGTTGAATCAATATCAATTAATATATACAATAAAAGCTATAAGTCACATTATGCCAAAAAAAACAAAGAAGTCATGTTGTTCATTAACTATAAATAGTACGGCCTATTTCATACTTCATATAATACTTATTTCATACTACAGATAACACGCAAGCCTACTTCTAGTTACATTTTAATTAAAAAAATTTTTAAAGTAATTTTTTGTTATTCTCAAAATTTGAATTTAAAATTTTATTTGTAAGACATCAAATTTTTTATTTTATCCAACCATCATTAATAATATTGGTATAGTTTATTATTATTGTTGTTCTTATTATTGTTATTATTATAAAAATGTATAATAAGACGCATGAGCCATAAATAATAAGATTAATTCAAATTTTGTCTTGTATACAAAAAAGAACATGTATAATTATTATTTATATTTCTATTGTTACGGGCAACAATATATTTTGCCATCGACCATGCAGATTAAATAAATAATATTTTATAAAAATTTTAAATATGAACCGTCTGAATATAAATTGATGATGCAAATTCTGCCGACATTTTTCACTGCTGTGGGAAGAATCCAAACATGTTCTAATTTCCCATTTAGATTTCGTCCAAAAAAAAATAATGCCCTATTTGGCAGTGCACTGAAATGAAACCGCATTCGCACGTCAATTATGCGGTGACTAAGTTTTCTGAATAGTTAAATTGAGTTAGAATTTTCTAAAACAATAATTAAAAAAAGTACTAAATTTGGATCGTTTGAATATAAATTGACGGTGCAAATTTTGCCGACATTTTCCATTGCAATGGGAGGAATCAATATGAATCAAACTTGATGGGCCAACTTTTTTATCCTAATAAAATGAGTAGGTTAAGTTTTAAGAATATGAGAGTGAATAGAAAATGGATTTTCGGACTTGAGGCCATCAAGATCTAAATGGAATATATTGAGCGGGTCATGGCCAACTTATTTGGCTCCTTTATTTTTAAATATTAAAAAACACATATTTTTTTATTAATTAGTAATTTATAAATTATAAAATTTAAATATTATATTTCTTTTATGAATAATGGTAATGATTAGTTATATTAATTTAAATAATTATATAAAAAAATAAAAAAATATTAGAAAAAAATATGGGTTCCCAAACTACTTCATAAGGGCTTGGGTTTTCAAAGTTAAGCTTGTTTTTGCAATGAGGCTTTTTGGCCCAACCTATTTTGAGCCTGGCCGTGATGGATCGGCCTATTTTGTCAACTCTAGCCATCACTCATTTGGAGCCACTCTAAAGTTAGCAATAATACAAGGAATTAAAGAAAATTTTGAACACATAACTATTGTTGCATGATTACTTAAGAAGAAAAAATACTCCACCAACTCCTTATTATAAATCATGTTCTAAAATAATTCAAATATACAAAATATAAGTTAATTTATGAGTACTAAATATTTATATTTATGTTTACCCTGATTAAGACTATTCATTTTTATGGCAGAATGAGATTAAAAAAATATAAATAATATGGGATTATAATTTCATGAAGATAATATAAGAAAATTTCGGTAAACTTTGCAAAAACTCAACAATTTTAATTATTTTTAATTATTTTTCTTGACATATGTAAAAAGGTTAAAAGTAAATTATAATAAAGAATAAAGCTGTATATAAATAATCAAGAGACTTGCATGTCTATGTCTTATGACTTTCTTTATTTCTTTTTTATATGTTTATCTAATTAGGTTAAATATGAGCATTATCAAGTTTAAATAGGGTAATTCTCTCAATATGATTTTTTTTGCTTATAAGACTCGAATTCAAGACCCTATTTAAAATGTTTTGAATTCTTTACCACTCAACTCAGCCGTTATTAGTTGATTTTCTTTATTTCTCTCACTAGAACATTTTTGCTGCTTTCTAAGAACAGTTAAAAAATGTTACTAAAATTATAAAAAATGTTGCCTAAAGTATAGGTAACAGTGTTCAAGCATTGCCTATTATTACAAGCATAAGTTTTTCATAGGGGTGTTCACGAGCCGAGTCGGATATCACCTTGACCTGATGTCATGCTTGAAACACCTCCCAAGCCAAGAAAATTGGCTTGCAGCCTAATATGGCCTGGCCCTTCACCAGGCCGATCCAGGTCAATATCGGGCCAAATTTGGCCTGATATAAAATTAAACATTAAAAAATAAATAAATAATAAGTTAATTTAATTTTTTAATAAAAATATAACTAGTTTCATTTAAAATATATTCTTATAGGAAATAATATTAGGTTAAAAAGTAACATTTATCAAAATTATAAATACTCAACAATTATACATTATTTATTTTATATAATATTAAGTTAAGAAATAAATTTGAAATTTGAAATAAAATAAAAAATTAGAATAATAAAATGTATCTATTATAATTATAAAATTAATTTATTACATGAGGCATATGAAGGAAAAACAATTATATAAAATTATTTAATATTTTTAACAAATAAAGAAAAATAAAAAAATAAAAAAAATAATATATATCAGGCCGGGACAGCACGGGTCTATAACTTGCCCAAGGACTAGCCCGACTCGGTCCTCTTTTTGGTCCGATCCTTTTCTATTTCAAGACTTTTTCTGTTTGGCCCGGTTCGGCCCGGCCCGGCCCGGCCTGAAATGACTGGGCGGCATCGAGTTAATCGGTCCTCCGAACCTATTGAACAGCCCTAATTTTTCTTTTTCATATCTTATGGCTACACTTTAAAAAATGTTGCTAAGAAAAAGTGATGCAAAAGACAAAAAATGTTGTAGTGTTTATTCAATTAACCATGCAATAACTAGAAGAAATATTCTCATTTTTCATTAAAGTTTGGTTTAGTTCTAAGGTTAAAGGAAAATGGATTTAAAAAAAAGGTTTTGAATCAGTGTTGATCGATAACTTTAAAATGTTGACTTTATATTTGAAGCAGTTTGCCAAGCTCATACATTTTGAAACAACAGAAAAATCTAATTCGTCATCGTCATTAGTCATTTTTCAGGAAACCTTAGCGTCAACTTTTGCATGCCAAATCCACAACTCTAGAGTAACTTCAATCTTTTTAGAAAGATAAATATTTGGATGTTATTTTTGTTGTTTGTTTCATTGCAAGCTCTATATTTCACTTAAGTTATATGGATATGAGTGCATGTTTAGATTAGAATTTGACAACAGTGATTTTAGACGTATAAAAGTGAATCTAAAAATTTATTTTGATTAAAAGTAATTTTAGTATAACATAATTTCTATTTGAATTTTTTTATAAAAAAATACTTTTGGATTTAAAATACTTGGAATTAAATCAATTTTAGAGAAAAATTTAATTAAATACTTAGATTTGGCAAACTTTATTTTCCCAGTTGAGAAGCGAAAAAAATTTCACTCATACAAATACACATATCTTTGAAATCCTGGTATAGTATGATTTTCAAATGCTTATCCAAACATCTTAATGTTGCAAACATGATTATAGCTCTAAAATCAACTTCTCAAGGCTTCTACTTCTAATCTAAATAGGCACTTAATCAGAGATTTATCTTGTTTGGAATTCAATTTGAAATCAAAATTATAGAGCATGTGTGCAACTTAATTAGCTAGTCATATAATATTAATATTATAATATAAAATTCATACTTTTTTTAGTAATTGTATATTTATAAGTGTTTGTAATTAATGTCATCCAAATAAATTTCATTTTTTCAAAACAACTTCTTAAATCAGACCACCCAAACATAAATCACATCACAGAAAATTCACACTCAACCAAAATCAAGTTCGTAAAACCAAATTGGTTGCAAAATCCTAATTCAAACACCCACATAATATTATAGACTAATTATACATGTAATATAGTATTATATGTTTTAATTTATAAATAAATAAAGACCAAATTAAAACTTTAAAAAAGGTATAACCAAACCAAAATGAAAATACCATTGCAATGACAAGAAAGAAAAAAACTGGTGTCCACAAGCTGCACCATAGTGGGATACACTCCTAATCGGGCCTTTACCACTTGCTGAAATTCCAGCAAATGTGATTCTTTATTGTGCAGCTCTTTACTGCACAATGTACTGTGCAGAGAGAGAGACGTAGTGGATGGGTGGGTCCCGCTGCATGGCCCCACATGAGGTGGGTCTCACCCACCCTCTCCTCTTTCTTTTTCTCTCTCTACACGTCACTGCTGCGCACAATGATGTGCAACCGAGAAATAGGGTCCAAATTCCAGAAACTTCTCACAACTCAGTTCTTTCGTTTCCATAACTGGAATCAATTTTCTTCGAAAGAAGAACCCTATCAAAAATGGCAATGAAATGGTTTTATTATTATCTGTACAATATATACTCCCTCCAGTTCAAATAATATAAAATATTTTTAATAAGTACATCTTAAAGAAATTATATTATATTTTTAAATTTTTAAAAAGAAAGCTAATAATTTTACTTTTATCTCAATTTATTTGATTTCTTCTCATTAGTCGATATAAGTTATAAGAATAATTATTAGATAAATAAAAGGTAAAAAGGGAAAATTAGTATATAGTATCTGGCTAAAATAAATATCTTAAAATATCTTATAATATAGACCGCAAGAAATATATAATATTTTTTTTATATAAAATATATATTATACTTTGATTACTTCCCTGCTTTGATTGTTCAGCTTCGTCATGTTCTTCCACTTCTACCGACACTTACAATCATCCCCACTACCCTTTGGTATTTCTGATCTTCAGCTAGCTCCTTATGTGTTTGGTATGCAAGTATGACTATATTGGATGTTAGTTTGCATCATTATGTTGTTAAAAATAGGTAGCAGGAATGATTGTTTTATGCTTTTATATTAGAGTTTTTTTTTATCATTGTGTGTTTAGTATGAAAATGTCATATTAACTTTCTCTACTACTTACCGCACTCTTTTTGCTTTGATTAGATTTTTTCCAAAACGAGCATATTGCAGAAAATAAGGCAAATAATGTTCTTTACACTAAATTATTAATAACTTTAAATAGTGGAAGTACACTATGGAAAAAACTCTGCTTGTGAATCTTCTAGTGATGATAGAAACTAACTCTGTCCAATTAGTTTTTTCATTCACCATTTTCTAAATGTAGTATTATAACCTTCCAATGATTTTTTGAGGGAATTCTTTAAATTTTTAAGTTTGATATCTCTTTATTCATTTTATGTTCAATAAAGAGGAAAAATGCTAAGGGAGATATGATGAATGGTGCTTTGCATTGATTGCAATTTTCAAAAAACAATTCAAATTGAAAGAAGATAATTCCAAATTTGTGAGGATGCCATCTTTGCGTGACTACTACACCAAAGTTCAAAGTCACACATTTATATATTAGAGTGTGTTGCTAACAACAGTTTCAGGTTAGGTCATCAAAATTGAAAAACAATGTGCTTACCTGACATTAACCATGATATAACAGATTTAGGTCACGCTATCAAATCTAAAAGCATGTAATGTGATGAGCTATTTGCTACATTTTTATATCCAAGTACAAAATCAATTGTCCAAAAATATTTTGAAATGATTCTAATGATATTCCACTAAACCATCATTATTCGGTTCTTTTGGTTATGACTTTTAATTTAATGTCTATTTCATAGTATGATATTTCTTTCGGTTATGACATTGTTGTCCTGGATTTTTTTTTTCAAATCTCTAGCTATAATGCTATAATGTAGTGGTATTATTTTTTCAAGTTCTTTATGATTAGGAGGATTCAGAATTATGAGAATATAGAAAGGGAGAGTACTAATGTTTGTGATTTGATTAGATGGCAATGGAAACTTATTGTAAATTATGTTGGGAGGAATGGTAATATAGAGGGAAACTCAATTTAGCCTACCATTCATATCTTATTATCTGGGATTGATTGAAGCTATTAATTCTTTATTTTTCTTTAATATAGTTCACTCTACTTAATGTTATTTAGGCTGCAAATTAATAAATATGATTGTAAATGGCGATCCATATTCATTTAAAAATGAATTTGAAAAGCTTCTTGATAATATGGTTGTATATGGTTAAGCAGTTTATAACCTTATGAAATATAGCACACAAGCCTTATGAACTAATTTCTTCCATGCATTTTCAACTAAAGCAGCATTTTATATCTAATTTTTCATCTAAAGTTTTGTGATATATATCTTAGGCATGCTTGGCTTGCTAGACTTATGAAATAATAGAAGACAACAATTACCGCTATGTGATTTAGGAAAAGTTGGACAAAGTCCATCAAGTATTCTCAAGGATTCCATTGGCATTGATATAAATATTTGTCTCATTATGTAGTGAAAAATGTTTATTGCCATATATTGCAATAGGTGATTTTTTTTTTGGGGGGAAGGGGGCTAGACATTAATATTACTTGAGAGGGATGGAGTGTTTTATCTCAAGTAGGGTGTTTGATGGGGGATTTATGCTCACAACTATGTATAGTGAAATTCTTGCATTGTTTTCTTTTTTTTTTTAAATTTTTGCAGCACTCATGGTTTTCTTTTGAAAACACAACTAAAAGATAAAAAGTTCAAGAACATATACTAGGTATCACATATTTTTATTTTTTTTATGCTTCTTTCGCAATAGAAAATAGTTAGATTTCCTCCATTTGTCATATTTCATTAAAAGTAAATATGATAGATTCAAGATTAATTTAAATTACAAATTTAATATATTTGAATTTAACATTTTATTTTCAAGAGTTAAATAAATTATCCTCACGCAATGCGCGGGGGAGAGATTTCTAGTTTTCTTTGAAAGAAGAACCCTATCAAAAATGGCAATGAAATGGTTTTATTATGTGCTGTACAATATTATACTCCCTCCCGTTCAAATAATATAAAATATTTTTAATAATATCATACATCTTAAAGAAATTATATTACATTTTTAAATTTCTAAAAAGAAAGCTAAAAATGTCACTTTTACCTCAATTTATTTGATTCTTTCTTATTAGTCGATATAAGTTATAAGACTAGTAATTAAATAAATAAAAGGTAAAAAGGGAAAATTAGTATATAGTATCTGGCTAAGAAAAAATATCTCAAAACATCTTATAATATAGACTGCAAGAAGTATATAATATTTTTTTATATAAAATATATATTATACTTTGATTTATATGATAATAAAAATAATTGAATTAATTATAGATATTATATAAAAAGTTAACTTCATTAAAAAAAATAAAACATTTTCTAGTAACACCATTCAATTTCTCCAAGCCATATTAAATTTTGACTAATCTTAATTGAATACATACAAGATCACCTAGCTATAAAGTTCTTTCAACCATAAATTTTACCCTTACTTAATTTTTCAAAATAAAAATTATTTTTAGTATAATTTTTAATTGTCATGAATTAAAAATTAGACACATTTAAATCGAATTTTACAAAAAAAGTTAGTGGGACAAGATACTTTCCCAAAGGAGAAAAAACATTGGAGTGAGAAAAATATCTCATTGTCATATTGAAGTCGCATTGATTTTTCGCGCACTTTACCATCCTCACCAATAAATAAAATAAAATGAGAAGAAAACAAAGTTCCACATCACCTCTTTCATTTATATATTGCAAAAAGTTCATCTCCACCTCCTGCTCCTGGTCCTGCTCCTGCTCCTCCTCCTTGCACTCATCACCAAACCCTGATAAAAACCATCAATTCTCCATACCCTAACCCTCTCCCCTCTCTCTCACTTTGCTAAAATCTCTGAAGAGAGAGAACAATCTGATCTTCTTCTTCTTTCATTTATCACAAACGTTACATGAATACTTCAAAACCATCTCATTCATGACCTGGTTGCTAGTAAGCCGCCAGGGTAGCTCTTGAGCCTTGACTTCTCTCAGCCTCAAAATCAAAATTTAAACCGAACCCATTTTTTCTTACCGAAAAAGAAAACGCCCCAGATCCGTATATTGTCATATGAATCGAGTGAAGGAGGAGGTTCTTGAAGCGAGTGCTATGGCTGCTGCTCCACAACCAATGGAGGGGCTCCACGAGGCCGGCCCTCCGCTGTTCCTGACCAAGACGTACGACATCGTCGACGACGCCTCCACCAATCACATAGTCTCGTGGAGCGGAGGAAACAACAGCTTCGTCGTCTGGGATCCACAGTCATTCTCCATGAGCCTCCTTCCCAGATTCTTCAAGCACAACAATTTCTCCAGCTTCGTCAGGCAGCTTAACACCTATGTGAGTGTTGAATCTTCATTTCAGTATTATAATTCCTCCTCTCTTTGATGGATTTTATGCTAGATTTTGCTTTTTGATCTCTTTCAGAGTTTCTTTCTTAGATGCAATAGATTGAAACTCTAATCTGATTGTAATTTTTCCTTTTTAAAGAAACCTCCTTTCTCTTTGTTCCTTCTATAACTAGTAGGTTCAGTGGTATGAGTATTGGTGAAATCAATGCGATTAATGATTAGGTTTCTGTCTGTAATATATTGCGATTAATGATTAGGTTTCTGTCTGTAATATATTTTCCATCTGGATTTCTATGGATGCAATGAAAGTGTATGAAACTGCAAACCTCATCTTCGGTCACGTTCTCGAAGCAGCTGGATGCATTGTATTATTCTTCTATCTTTTATTCTCTACTTTTTTTTATATGGCAGCTGATATTGGTCCCATTTTAATACTTGTTTATTGAGCTTTTCCATACTGTCTGCATATTGTTGTTTAATGTCTTCCAACAGGAAAAAGTGCATAATTCACAATTTAAAATGCTGTAATTCACTTTCCTTACAATCACTTCAGTGAACTTGATTGGATGTTTTTTCTAAATTTTTCCCCCTCATTGTTAGTTATCACTTTCTTTTAAAGAGTTTATTATATGCTTCTGGAACGGCTGTGTCATAGTGAGATTTAATGGAACATATATATATATATATGATTACATCTGGATCTTAATTAATACCTTCTTATGATACTTAACATGAAATTGAAAGAGAAGGGAGAGAGAAGAGAAATGTCTTATTTAAACATATCTTTGATTTAGATTTAAGTATTATTTTTCACTCCTCCATTAACAAATTTGAATTTAAAATCAATTAAAATTACACTTTCCTTATCTCCTTCACTTTACTCAATCTAAACACATCCTATGTTTGTCAAACCATTGTGTCACTGAGATTTGTATACATTTTATCATGAAGAAGAGACATGTATTTTTCCGTGTAACTTAATAAATATATATATATATATATATGATAGAATTCAAATCTTCTCCTGTAAAAATTTATGCAATTCCCTTTTCTTTGTGATCTAGTCCGTTAGTTTCATTCAACCATATTTGGTGATGAACCAGTCCAACAAAGACGTAATCAACTCACAAATATTCTCTCATAACACTTGCTTTTATTTCATGCTGAATTTTGTCTCTCATTTTCTGATCGTTGGATCAAATCGACATACAGTTCACAAATAATTAAGTGGAAATTTCATGATTTTTTGAGAGGAGAAAAGGATCTGAATTCATATATGACATTGAATCCATATAAGATGTTGTTCAATATGATAATATCAAATTACACATTTCATAGTTCATGTAGTGAGATTTTAATATTTTATGGACTTGATGATGAAGAGATTTCATGTTTTGATATAGGGATTCAGAAAGGTTGATCCAGAGAGGTGGGAATTCGCCAATGAAGGGTTTCTCAGAGGACAAAAGCACCTTCTGAAGTACATAAGGAGAAAGAAACCATTACCACCTCATCATCAAGCACTAGTACACCAAGGTCTAGATCCATGTGTAGAAGTAGGAAGGTTCGGGCTTGACGGAGAAATCAACCGTCTACGGCGGGACAAGCAGGTACTCATGGTAGAGCTGGTGAAACTCAGACAACAACAGCAGAATACCAAAACCTACCTTCAACAAATGGAAGGTAGGCTCAAGAGAACCGAACAGAAGCAGCAACAGATGATGAATTTCCTTGCAAGAGCAATGCAGAATCCCAACTTCGTTCAGCAGTTAGTTCAGCAGAAAGAATGGAAGAAGGAACTTGAAGAAGCATTTTCAAGGAAGAGAAGAAGATCAATCGATCAGGGACCAAGTATTAATGTTGGGTTAGTAGGTGATGAATTAGAATGCCCAGATTTCGTTGAACTTGAACCTCAAGAACACAATATTACTACTACTAGTACTGAGGATTTGGATCTGATTAGGAAGCTAGAGGAAGAAGAAGAAGAAGAACATGGGACCGTTAATAATGAAGTTGGGAATGAAAGTATTGGAGGGAAAGAAATTGATGAAGTGTTTTGGCAAGACCTGTTGAATGAGGATTTAGTCGAGGAAGACGTACGAGGTTTCGAGGAAGATGAAGAAGAAGATGTGTATGTGTTGGCTGAACAACTTGGTTTTTTAGCCTCTAGCCCTCCTCATTAATATAGTTATACACTACTGCAATTATCTGATTAATTATATTCTGATTTCTTCTTCCATTAATTCATGCCAACTATTATTCTTAGTTATATCTGGCCATGCATATCGATCTTTTTTGTTTTGAAGATGCTATCTCTATCTTTTTTTAAAAGGTTTTTTTTTTTGCATGAGTAATTCGAACAGTTTTTCCAGAAGTTGATGGGAGAGTCTTCTTGAAGAAATTCGTGCATGCCTTATATGGTTATTTCTGATTGGATCCAAAATGTGTACATAGTGCAGTTGTCTCTAATGAATGGTCCAGATTTGATTTGAACAATTCAAATTTTATATTTTTTCGTATATATTTTTCTTTTTAAATTATCATTTTTTTATATGTCAATTTACTCCTTTAGATTTGTGCAGGTCCCCATCTATCTGGTGATTGTGCTCGAAACAGCAAAACAAAAATTTTTCTTTCTACTCGTTCAGAAAAATAACATTTTATATATGGTTACTTTAATCAATGAATAAATTCTTTCAGGCTTAAAATTTTAAAATTCATAAGTCAATTTGTTTTTTTTTGGCCAGAAAGAAGTCGATTAAAATTAAAAAAATAATTTGTAACATAACCAATATAAAATTTTGACAACTACAATATTCGTGAATGATGAAAAGCGCCATTTCTTGAAAACTGGACAATTTTTTTATTCTTCTAATATTCCTTTCATATATATTATATTGGGCTGCATTAAATTTTTTTTCATTTTTTAATTTTTTATATATTTTAACAAGTTAAAAAATAATATAATATTTTAAAAATTTTAAATTGTTATTTATCTCATATGTACATCCCTTTTTTCAAAAGTTGCCATCAAACCGCCGCTCCATACCTAAAACCTAATTGGTGGATTTGGTCTTCCGAACAAATCTTAGAAGACGCTACCATCTCATAGGAGCAGTGATTTTTTTTTTATATCAATTATATATATATATATTAAAAAATTATTTTTTATCTAAAATCAATATAAAAAGTACCTATTTTCTTATTTTACTTTTATTAAATATATTATTCTATAATTATTATAAAATTATAAATAAGGAGAAAAAAAATATTAAAAATAAATAAAATATATAATATCTTATATTTTAAACTAAAAATATTATATAAAGTGAAATAGTGAACATAATATATATATATATATATATATATATAAAGCGAAATAACTTTTCTTGAAATGTGCGATCTGAGATCAACATCTTTTGGCTTCAACCTTTCCTCTTGATTTTTATAATAATAAATCTAGGAGTTTCCAGACATGAGATGTTCGTGAAAATTCTAGGGGTGTCAATTATTACATTTTAATTACTTTAAAAGAATATCCATGTTAACGTGACAATCACTGTTGTCCACTGTGCATGAGTCATAATGAGTCAATAAAGCACTTTTTCCGTTAAACAAAAAAAACTAACACGACATTTATCTGTTTATAATATTGAAGAACGTGATAATAGTGGACATATGAGAAAACACTTTTTTTTTAAATATGAATAGTATAATCTGTTGTGAATTATGTATATTACATTGATATTGATTGCAATATTTTTATATTGTGTTTATTTTAATACATTGAAAATGATATTCAAAAATTATATTCTCTAACACATAATATTATTCTGGCCATTATAAATGTCTCATATGGGTGGGCCAAATATGGAACTTAATAACAATTCAAGTAGTGTAAGTGGTAAGTCCTTTCGTCGTTAAGCAAGTGGTTAGGATTTGGTTTCTAATTTTTATATATAAAATAAATTTAATTACGGGTTTATCTTTTATCTTTTGCATGCATCCCAAAAAAGAAGATTAATTCTACTGCCGCTAAGAATACTCTAATCACATGAAAGAAAAACAACTCAACTTTAATTAGGGGTTTATCTTTCTTGATTTTGACTGTATAAAAATAAAAATTAAAAAATTAATTAAACAAAAAAAGAAAAAGAAAAAGCTGAAATATGTGTATAATTAGCTTAGCTTCTTCCCTTCACTTGAATATGATGATGATGAAGAAGAAGAAGCTGACATATGAATTGAATTGGATCACATCACAAAATGATAGGTTTTCTGTAATATTGTCTGACCTTAAGTGATAAGGTTGCACATGCTTTCCATGATCCCTCACTCCGTAATTACTTTATAAAGAAAGTTAAAATTAATTAAAAATAATTAATTTTTCTCACATGTTTAATTTTTTTAAATTATCTCTACTTAATTAATCTTTATCTCTCCATTTCTTCTAAAGATGCATATTGTGTGACTCTTAATAATATTAATAAAAGAGAGTAATTTTGGTAAAAAGATGTTAAAACAATATTAACTCTTTTTTTTATTTCCTTATAAATATGATCATAAAAAAAATTTCCTTATAAATAGCATCAGTACTATTTTTAATATACATGAATTTACATCTGAATATATATATATATAGATATAGAAAATAACATTTTGTGTGTGTGTGTATGTTGTTTTTTTTGGTGGGGGGGTGGCGGGCGCGGGGGCGGGGTGGGGGTGGGGTTTGTTGTTTATGTTAGTATGCTGGTCAGATATGTGATGTTTGGATGCAAAAGGTATTTCAAAAAGTGTAATCCCATCATATTATTTGGGAAAAGAGAGCCTTTATTAGAGTATATATTATATTACATAAAAAAAATGTAGTATATTAAAATATGTTTTTTTTTGCCTGAAATATTAAAATATGTTATGGATTCGTAAAAGGGCTCAAAAATAATACGAGCATAGAATTGGTAACCTTTTACTAATATATAAATTTTGTCGGGAGTCAAATTATGTAGCTTGACTTGTGATCAGCGTTTTGTTGGACTCTGTCATTTGACTGCTTGTATTTACAGTAATTATTTGAGTAATTGAATAATTTGAATTTTAATTATTTAAAATAAAATGATGACATTTATTTAATTATTTATTCTGGCACAAAATAAGGGTCATTCATTTTAGTTAGGAATGTTCAATGACATGGGTTTTAATCCTATCCTATAAATACAAAATCTTGTGAGGGTTAGAATCAGCTAACTACATTTTCATTAAAAAAAATGATTCTATTCACTAATGGCTAATCAGTATATCATGGGCATTTGGTCGATTCCAATCTCTTTTCAAACAGAAAATTTTCTATGTGAGTAAAAAGTTTTTCAAAATCATATGTATGAGTCTGTATATGTGTGTGCGAGAGAGAGAGAGAGGGACAAAGTCAACAATTTGATATTCTTATAAAAATAAAAAACAATCATTTTGATATATTGTGATTTTCTATGATTTGATATTCAACGATTTGATATATTTCATATAGTGACTTTGTGACGAAGTAGAATTTTTTACATGTGAGAAAAAATATAATTTATTAAATAAATTACTTACCATCTAATATAAATTACTATTATAAAACAGCATATTTATTTAATTAATAAAATTCAAAAAATGAATGTGATATGTAAGTAAATTGATTTACATGTGAGGAAAAATCTAATTTATACTGTTGATTACTATTACGTAACATTATATTTATTTAATTGATAAAATTGGTAAAATGTGTGTGACATATAAATAAATTGATTTACATGTAAGGGAAAATCTAAATAAATCTATGTGAATTTATATAAAGTTAGTGAAATATAAGTAATAATGATGACCTTTAAACAATAAGTAATTTTTCTCTCTTTTTTTTTTTATATAACTGCAATTAAGATTTAACTTTTTAACTTGTATTATTTGTGAATGTGAAATGTTTGAAGTTTGACTGATGTTATAGATTAGACATATATTTGCAATTAAGATATAACTTTTTAATTTATAGTATTTATAAAGATGAAATGTTTTAAACTTGAACAATAGAATGGATTAGAGATATTGGCTTTGGTTAAGAATGGGATGAGAAATCCTAAATTGAAAACATTGAAATGATTTTTTTAGAAAATTATGAAAAGGAACAAATTAATAGTTATCTTTTAGTTAAAAAAAAAACTGAAAATCAGTGTCTATTACTTAAATAGTCAATCTGATAAGTTTAACTATAGCCTTTAAGTATCACATTTAACCTACAGAAAATGAAGGCCATCAGGAGATCTCAGCGATTATGAATGAAGAGGGAGATGCCATTGATGAATATTATAAATCTTCCAAAAGAGGTTCTTGTACTAGTAGCAGTATTCATCGGATCAAGATTGTTGAAAGATCTATTTCCTTTCAAGATAACATGCTAAGCATTTTTTAGTGTTTCTGATGAAGATATGGTTTATAAGAATGCCACATTGGAGAAGATCCCCAAATTTGGATTCAAGAAGATAATCAATCAGAAGTTATTTGTCCAGCATTGCAAAGCAAAGGCAATTGAGATTATGTATACAGAAAAGAGGTAAAAATGTTCTTCCTAAAAAAGGATTTACAATTTGAAGCCTTAGATATGCTTCAAGGATCAGCAACTAAGGGTCAAGCGATATCAATGTACGCATATAGCCTGTTGGTCCTAGTGAATAGAGCGAAATATGGTGGCAACAATAGAACCATGGTTGATATGCAATGTATAAAGACCCTGCGAACCAAGAAAGAAATTTCGAGATGCAGAAGGGAGTGCAGTCCATTTCTCATTGAAATCTAGTGGTACGGTAGAACAATTTATCAACTAATAGATATGAATTTTCTATGCTCTTCAAACATGTGTGTGTCAAACAGTAATGAAAGTGGAGATTCAAAAGAGGTTTGTGAAGATTGTCTATGCGATGAAGAATTGAAATGGATGTATGACCAATTCTTCTTGCAACACCATATAAGTTAAGCTTATTTGTGTCTTGTGGTATCCGACATGTAATCGTATTGCTAATTCTAGTGGGTTAGGGATGTTGTTTTGGGCTTTGGTAAAGTGTTTATCTGAATTAGGTAAATGGTTAGTCTAGTATTGGAGCTTAAGTACTGGACAAATTTCCTCTTAATTTTTCATTTTCTTCTTTTTATTTAACTTATGCATATATCTATTGTAGCATGTGATATCTATCCATCATGATGAGTATACAATATAGATTACAGACTTCAACACTGATAGATGAATGTTAATGGATGGCCGGGTTCATGGTGGTTATGCTTTGTATGTGATTATGGTGGTGTTGCTTTAATTATGATGTTATATCTATCCATGACGATGAATATACAATATAGGTTTAAACTTCAACAATGATAGATGAATGTTAATGAATTCTGGGAGTTCATGGTGCTCTTGCTTTGTATGTGTTTATGGTGGTGTTGCTTAAATCATCCTATTTATTTATGAGAATGCACTTGTTGCAATAATTTGTAGCAATTGTTTGGCTACGGTTTGATTTTTTGTGTGTGTGTTTTTGGTATGTCTTTATGGTGGTCTTTATTTAATCATCCTTTTATGGCGGTCTTCCTTTTATAATCCTTTTTCTTTGTGAGAATGTGATTGTTCAACAATTATTTTTCTAAGCTGTGATATTTTTAGGTGTTTTGTTTTTCTAGCAAAATACGAGTGCGTGTATTAGAGTATTAGAATTAACTCCATGCATTAACTTTTGCTAAAAAAATATATGCGTTTTTAAATGACCTAATATAGTACCTTTTTGTATTGTACTAATAATATCTTATGAGTTATTAAATGAGCTAATATAGTATGTTTTAATAATTGGGATTTATATTGGGGAAAAAATAAAATTTTGAAGCTTTTTTTTTTGGGCCATTGATTTAGGTAAATTGGTTTAGTGTAATGAGAGAAAGGTTGTAATTAAATGTTATGCCTTCTAAAAAAATATCCATTTGAATTTTTTAATGAATTTTGGTATATTTTGGAATTTATGAAATATGTTATTGTCATTGAATAAATGTGGTGATTTGTTGAAGGTTCTTTATTTTAGTGTTAGAAGGAGGTCAGGTTTTATTTAGTGGTTCTATGGAAAATATGTGTGAATTTTTTTTGAAGATGATGTTCATGTGAAAATGTAGAGCAATATAAAATTTACTTGTATGTGGTTAATATCTTTAAGTCTAAAATTTTCTTGGAAATATATATACATAATCAAGTTAGGATAATTTGTATTAGAGAAATTTATAATATTGATAGATGAGGTTGTTAATAGAGTTGAGAGTGATTTAAATTGAGTATTTGTTATACAAGAATAGTTAAAAGGACTAGATACTGAGGGAGATAAGTGATGGTGTTTGATTTTGTTGTGGGTGTATTAAATGAATGTGCAATGAAATGACATTATTGATTCATTAATGAAAAATATAATCTGTTCATAGGCAAGTGTTGATGAAATATAAAAATATTTAAAATTAGCTATATAACTGTAGTGTTCTATGTTAATGCATGTATACTTTGATAGTTGAATTGGTGCATGTTATGTGTCATGTGTTTTGTAAATAAATATTAAATTGTTTTGTAGCATCTAGATTGTGATTAGTTTTGTATCATTAATTTCAATGAAGGTGGATATATGTAGAACTATGTAACGGGTGAGTCGTACATTGTGGAAAGTGTTTTTTAAGACTTTAATTGCAAATGGAGAAAGTTGGTGGTTGAAATAATAGGAGGAGTCGTTGGAGCTACCATCTTTTATTTGGAATTTAAAATTTGAGAGAGATAGATGTCTATATAAGTGGAATATTTGATTAAAAGTTGCAATAGAAGTTTTATTGAGTTTATTTATTTCCTACCTATATTAGAAGTTATAGAATGTTGGTAAGGAGCAATCGATAGTTACTTTAATAGCTACTTGTCTAAGTTGAATGGTGAATATAGATTATGGATTACTTTTGTTCGTGCAATGCATGCTTATTGGCATTCTCCACCTGGTACAGTTTCATATTGTCATTCAAGTCTTCAACTTGTGCTTATTGATGATGAGGTTATTTTATGATAATTTTTTTTGGATTATATTTTTGTGTATGTTATATTTTTTTTAGGAGAACTTTTTGAATGATATGTTTTGCTTATATGGAATGAAAGATGAAGCTTATTTGGAGGATGTTGAGTTGGCCTAAGAATGGAGTTTGAAGCTGCTTGAAGGTTGTTCCTATTATATATATATATATATAATTTTGGGGTTAGGAATTTTGCTACATCTGATGCTAAGGAGTTACAATGGAAGATATATTTACGTAAGTGTACAACATTTCACAAGGTAGATGACTTTTAGTATTACTTGCCATGGTATTCATTTGATCTTAAGGATATTTCAGAGGTGAAGCAATTACCAGTTGAATTTTGCAATTCTATAGGTGAATTGTATTTTAAGTTTCCATATTTTTGTGGATCTTTTTCTTAAAATTCAAGGTTTTTAAAGAATTTCCTTTATCAAATGTTTTTGGCTTTGTTCAAAACTTGACTCAGTTGAAGACTTAAGGGTTGTACATAGATTGTTCATATTGAGTTTAGACTAGTTGATAAACAGTAAGTATTTTAGTTGAATGTTGGTTACAAATTTTTTTTAATTGTGGTAATATGAATAGTGATAAAAATTTATATTGGTTATTAATTGTTGATTCATGTAGAGGAAGGTGATTGAATTGTATTTTCTATGATGAAGTGGCTGAAAGAATGTTTAGTCAATTACAAACAGTGGAGGAAAATTATACTATTGTTGTTATCTACTCTAAATGCATTGGAATAGGAGGTATTGCCTTGTATAAAATTTCTCAATGTGATTCGTTACTAATGTTTAGTGGACTTTAAATTTTATTCTTTGCTTTGTTCAAGATATAAGCATGGAGGTTGAATTTTATGTAATCATTCAGGGAAGATGAAGCTATTCGTGGATCTTAATGTTTCTGAAGTGATAGGTCTTATACGTCCTCGGGAATGACTAATTGGTTCAAGAAAATTTTATATTTCATGGTAGTGAGTAAAACTTGTCTAACGTGAAATTTTTTTGGGGTGAATATTTAGTAATAGTCTTAAGTTGTGGTGATAGTTTATTATGTATGATATATAGTTGTTAGACTTTGTTATAGGTCATATGCTTTGTAATTTTTTGGTTACAATTTTTTTAATATTGATATGTATAAAAAATGTAAATTATATTAGTAGAGGTTTAGCAATATATATTATGTAAATAGTTAGGAAATTTATTCGAAAATGCAGATAAAATGTTGTAAGTAGAATGTTAAGAATTACTATATTTTACTATTTTTGCTAATATAAATTAATCTGAATTAAAGAAATCGGGGAATATCTAATTGTCCACTATCTAATTAAATTGCGTATATTATTTTGAGCATCATATAATGAGTTCCGATAATAATTGCATAAAGAAAATATTAATATGTACATAGAGTATACATGTAATAATGCAATGAAGAATTAAATCCGATATGAGCAGAATATTAGAAGCAAGCAGCGTTAGGACTACCATTGAAAATTGAGTGATCACTTAATTACTACAGTTCTCAAGAGTAATCAAAAAAAATTTTCCCCAAAGTTGGAAATCGATGTCTGCATGGTCGATTTTGTGGAGGATGTGCATTGTGGATGTCTTGCTGGAGAGAGTAAAATGGAAATGTTAAAAAAAATAGTTAATGTTGAAAATATAAAACATTAATTAAAATTGATGGTCTTTGTAATATAAGGCATGTTGGAAGTATTGGTTAACAAGATAGATAGTCATGTTGATAAATAAACATAACATGATCAAATTGTAGTATCTATTTGGATAAAGCAATTTGTACATGTTAAAGATATTTTATAGTATAAATCGCAAGTGTACATCTTAATGAAGTAAATAAACTGATAATATGCTTGTTCAAATGGATATTTTAAATTACCTTGAGGAGAAGCAATTGTTGTAGTTTGTTGTAGGTAGGCACTTGCTATATGCGAAATTTTGCGCAAAGGGCCCTAGATCATTATGTCTAATATATATAGAGATATAATTAAAATTAGGACTGACCTGTTTTGGATTCTATGTCTTTGTGGTGACAATGTTTTGAAACATCTCTGGGTATACTACATTAGCTGTGGTGTAAAGTGGATTTTTTTTTTGTATCATGAATCAAGATTTTAAGGTTAGATATAGATTTTGTTCTAGATAATGCTATAGGCAATTAGCCATGGTGAAGACTGGCTTGGGTAGTTAAATACTGACATTTTGTAAAGATTGGCCTTGACTTTTGTTAATTGCCATTGCAAAAGCTAATTAATTGGAACTTGCCTTCTTTTCATTCTGAATGGCCACTTTGACTCTGAAGGATTCATGTCCATTTTAAGAATAAGAACTTTTTTATTTGGGTGAGATCCATTCAAAGTAATTGTTTCAATAACATGCTCTGCTAGAAAAGTTACCCTGAGATGGGTACCATTGTATAATCCTGCTAATTGATCAATATTTCTAAGTAGCATGATAGTTGCTCCAACTTTTAATGACAATTTGTGTGGGGGAATACCTGAGCAATTGATGGAGTTCAAGAATTCTATTGGATAGACTTCATCAAGTAATTCATACTCATTTGAAGATTTGCATATAGAGTCAAAGCTAAAGTAATCAACTAATTCCCCAAGCATGAAAGAGCAAATGTAGTCATTCAATTGAGTAACAATCTTAAAAGTTGAAGCAAGTATTGCCTTATCAATGAAATAATTTGCCTTTGATGTATTTTCATTTAAGTTTTGATAAGTGGTAGCCACAAATGCTTGAAGTGGATCTTGGAACTTTGTGATGAGAAGCTCAAGAAGGATTTCAATTTTAGCTACACTGTTTGAAGGATTTCCCAGCTATCCATTTCCAACCTGCAACAACCAATTAGAAAACCTGACCAAAGCATGATTATTTGTAGATTGTGGACTTGATTGTAGTCTCATGTTGATTGTCAGCTTAAAAATGGTGCAATAATGTCACAAATAGGAAGTGTTTATATATGCATTAATTGTTTCAACACATGATCATTTTTGAATGACTAGGAGTATTTGCTTAAAATCACCACCCATAACGACACATTTTCCTCTGAATGGTAGTTTGTTAGTATTTTCAATGGTGGTAGATAAAATATCTCTCATTAATAGATTGAAAGCTTTAATTACAAACTTATTGATCATTGGAGCTTCATTCCAAATGATGAGTTTTGTTTGTCTAAGTAATAATTCATTACAAAGTTTTATTAGTGGGAGAAAATTGCTAGAATAATTTTTTTTAGTTTCAATAATGTTAGTTGACTTGTAAAAAAAGGATTTGAATTATAATATTTTTGTAGTTTCAATAATAATTTTTTATTGAGATAATATAAGAATGTAATGAATGAAATCTAAGTAATATTTTATGAGCAATATTGTAGATATATTCGTAGAAATTTAAATAAGTTAAAAACTAACATGATAGGAATTAGTTTGAATGAGGGATGTAAAATAAATCTTCAATCAAGATGGTTGATGTTTGGTTCCAAACATATTGAGGCCTATGCAAATAATTGCTAAGTAACAAGCTAGTGAAGATTTATATAAGTATTGGCCTAATGCCCACACAAATGCTTCTCTGATTACATCAATGAATTCTTAGTAATCATCTAGTAGACCCATAGTATAACATGTAGCTCTAAATGTTGGGCATACAACACCATGAACTGTTCTGATGTGTTCAAATGAGTAGGGTCCCTTGACTTTAGTAAGTAGGATACGAAGGTAGAATAGTCCACCCAATGATGGAGATACATGTTGTAATCTTCCAATTAAAAAAACTCTGTTACGAGGTTTCCACCTCCTTTGATTTTTCTGGTACACGAAGTATGCAAGGAATTCAATATATGTGAATATTCTTGCCTCTGGATTTTTTTAATTGTATTCTACCCATGAGGTAAACATTGAATACTTGATTGTTTCTCTTTTGATCAAATTGTTCAAGGTATCATTGGCATGATAAACGATGGATTGTTGGTTTGGCAAGTGAAAGTGCAATCTTTCTACAGGTGGATATCGATAATGTGTGTCAAATCCAAAAGTGTACCATGCTACCTAACAAGCTGATACATATCTATAATCATAATATTATTTAATTTTATCAACTTCATTGTTTTCTAGGATGTCAGACTCATGCCCATAGAGAGTTGCAATAACTCTATCATTTCCTTTGCTAATGTATTTGAATAGATATTTCACAGCTCTTGATTAATTTGTCGTCTCAAAATTTAGGTGAGCATTAAATAGCTTGAGCGAGTAAGGATTATAAGAGATAACATACCTATTGTCTAATGGAATCTCAATTGAAATGAACTTGTCAACTTCATGTGGATTTGTAATTTTGTCCAGTTGGTCGAGAAACAACAAAATATGTGCATGAGGAAGTCCTCTTTTTTGGAATTCAATGGTGTACACAACTGCAAAGATGAAATTATTTTTTAAAAGTTTATACCAGGTTTTCATGTTGAATGGTAAATCTATATATACTCAAGTATATATAATATGGGAAAATTTGATGATTGAGAAACTAGTATAAAATATTTTGGTGGAACTAAGAGATAGAGGTAAAAAAAATATATTATTTATATATGTCAATGTGAAGGGAAAAAATATTGGAGAGAAAATAATTTATCATTTACTTGCTCGTATTTTTTTAAAAATCTTCCATTTTTTTATGATTGCAAGGAGTTGTACTTTCATCTTGAAGACTCTTGAAATGGCCTCAGCTCTTTCAGTAGGGGCTATTGAATCTTTCTCACAATGTCTTGTAATCTCTAGCCAAGTAGGGTTGTAGGTAAATGTGAGGAAAATGTCTGGAAATCCTACCCATCTACAAATTACCATTGCATCTTGATACTTTTGAAGTAAGTATCTTGCTCCACTTGTGAATGAAGAAGGTAGTATAATTTGCTTGCCAATTGATGAAGCTAATTTATCTCCTTTTAATACAGCTTCACTTAATCCTTAATTCATGTCAACACATAGATTCTTTTGGTGGTTGCGAATAAATTGCAGTCTTTGGGATTCCATCATTGTATACCTATCAACAATGAATTGTAAAAACAGTTTCTTGCTACAAGAAGCACTGAAATTTTATTATCTGTAGACATTAATCTAAATGCCAAATATTCTCTTATGGTAACATACTCATTCTTCTTTCTCTTCCTTTGATTCTCTTCTCTATGGGTAATGTCGTCTCTATATCCATCTTCCCTATATGGAAATAGAAGTGGGTATTGTAAAGGAAGATAGGAGTTATGGGTTTCATTTATCCTTTCCAATGTTCCAATTCTCTTTTCAACAATAATGTCCCTTGGATTGTATGAATGATCGAAGTCCCCAACAATTAGTGCAGCTACTTCAGAGGCTAAAGGCAAGTTATATATATGACCATCGTTATCCCTCTTTGATAGAAGACATATATGAAAGTTGAATTCATTGTGAGCATGAATCATTTCTAATGCCATATGGTATTGGTGCACATAACAATTAACAGAATTCAATTCTTACATAACGTTACTAGCAATATTAGGATCAAGTTTGTTTCTTTTTGTATGCCTACTGTAGTCATAAATAGCTTTTTAGTGTTTCTAAGTAGTAGTAAGTTGCATTTAAATTATTGTAAAGGAAATAAAAAGTTAAATGTTACTACTACTAATAGCTTCAAGAATAAATATGTTATAGTAAATAAATTGAAACTTCTCTCACCTGACTGCAAATATTCTATTCTCTATCTCATTTTCTATATCATATATATAAAGTTATAAGTAACTTGGCTTTTGTTCTTCTACAGGAAAGAGACTTCCAATTCTATTGCTAATTTTGTCTAGATAGAACAATTGTATATGATCCTTGTCCAGAATTGATTGCATGATCAATATGTCCTCCCATGGAAGTAAATGAAAACATATTATTGTATGATCTGATGTTCTGAAGAAAATTTTTTGACTTAGCTAAATGTCTATTGAAATAAAGGTTATATAGTTATGGAGATGGTTTGTGCGTTGAAGGAAGTTAGACTTTGCCTTGACCGTAACACAATGAGAAAGTAATCCATGGATAGTCAAAGTTTAACTTGACTCTTTCTTCAAACCACATGCGTGCATTACAGAAGGGGCATATATGATTTGCATCATCTGAGTCCAAGTATTCTTTGAAGTAATAATAAACAATATTATAGTGAATATGATATTTATGTTATTTGTATATTGAGACCACTATAGTTTAGCACATGGCAATAAAAGTACATACCTACGCTGTCCAAAACCCACTGAGTATTATCATCATCATCTTCCTTGTTGTCTTCATTAAATTCACTATCCAAGTCTAGAAGGATTAAAAATAAATGCATGATATATAGAGAAAAGAAAGGAATTATTTATATCAAATGATGATATGAAGAATATTTATAATGTATATAATGAATATATCTGTTATAATTACTGTGATCAGAAGAGTTGTTCATTTCATTATGGGTTTTAGTATCCACATGTTTAAATCCTGCCAAAAAAGAAGAAAAAGAGAAAGGTACTATGCTAGATGCCATGTTGCACAATATTGATCATGAATAAGAGTAGTATGACTGATAGTAACTTGTTGTGTCAATAAATGGAACAGAAGTTTTGACTGCATGTGTGAAATCTTTTGAATGCAGTGTTGATTTGCAGGTACTATAGTTGCTTTGTGAATCTTGGAAGTTCATTAAGCTCAAGTTCCAAAATCTTCTACTATTGATGACTTCATTAGTTGAGGCATCTATTAGTGAATAATGACTTGCTGCATACATATTACCTATAATGACTTATTTGTGAGACAAATAATGTAGAGGTTATATAGCACTATAATAAAATAAGACAATGAAAATTAAATGGGATTATAATACCTAATAATAAGGAATTTATCCTGTGCCAGGAATAATTTTCTGCCATATTTGTGATGTCTTGCAAAGTTTGCTCATGATATGTGTAGACTTTGGATCATATTGCAAGATGTTGGTCGCACTTTTAGATGATTGAGAGCATTCATGATTTGTAATTTCAGTAGATGACTTCAATCATTGTTGAATAATGTATGGGGCAATATTTACATAATATGTTGTGAATTGGAGAAAATGACAAAGTTAAAATTATATAATACTCCCTCCGGTCCTATAAATAGAATCTTTTGCATTAATCTTAAATATAAGACCCTTTACAATATACGAGATGATATTTATTATATATTTCCAAAAAAATGCCCCTATTTCATGTATCCAAAGTGAAAAAGAAAGAGAATAAATAAGGGTAGTTTTGAAAAAAATGTTGAAATTTTTGAAGAAATCGAGATAGTTAATTAGTTTTAACTCCCCTTCTTAATTCACGTGATTCGATTAAAATAGTTTTATATTAAGGACCATAGGGATTAAGAGTTATGATAAGTATGCATACCACAATGTGATTCATGATTGTCTTGCATTGCATACTTTTGAGTAGTTACTTTCTGATATTAGAGGGACATATGTCCTTCTGGATTAGCTAATTTTAAAAGATTTTCTGCAGTGAAATTATTCGATTGATAGTAAAATATACTATGAGATTAAGAAAAATAAAAATAGTGTATTCTTTTAGGTTAATCTAAATTAATACCTGTTAGGTGTTGTTGATTGTCTAATCTTGCTATCCTTTTGGCAGTTATCATTGTTGTAGCTTGAATTCGTCAATGCTAACGTAAACAAAGATATCCTAATGAGGAGTACAATAAATTAGTGCTAAATTCAAATGTATTAAATGTATAACACATTTAAATCTGTTGTATATATATGGAAGTCTTTAATAGGTTATAAGACTTTTGGTTATGTAGTAACTCTAATAAGGAAATTACTTCTGTACAACTACTGTTTATTAGATTAGTTGAATGAGTGCATTTCATTCCTTGGTGTTGAATATATTAGACTTGAATAAACTAAGAAAAATAGAGTTTAGTACCTAGTCTCAAGTCGTAGAGTGAGATTTGTTAGTAGTCATTTAACATATGCTTTGAATGTAAGAGAAATAAATAGCTAAAGCATTTTATTGTAGATTATACCTAATAGAGTCGAAAAAGTTGAAGGACATTAAATATCAGCTTCGTTGGGTAAAGGATGCAAAACATGGCTTTGCATTATTGGTTTCGTATTGTTCCTGAAGATATGTAAGTTTGCATCAACTGTTAAGCCAAATGTCTTCAATTTTGTTACAATCCGAGTGGATAAAAACTCAGCATATGGTGCAAAGCTGATCGTTGAAGACAAGAATTTTCCACAAAATGCAGTTTATTGAGTTCATAATAACAAACAATCTATGATACTACAATATTGGGTTAATTTTCAACTAATGATGGTTAATGAAACATGTTGATTGACTATTCACTGATGTCTAATTTGATGAGGAGCGTGTACCTATCTTCTCAATTGTTTTCTACATTTAATGCATAGTTATGGTGCCTTACTATGAGCACATCTATGATATCCTAATTAATGTAAAATATTTTTTTTAAAAGAAAAAAAGTCATGCAAATCTCCAATATAAGGACATTTCAGCTTCAATATGAAGAGTGTTATATGATTATAGATAAATGAGTCTTATGATAAATTCATGACATTTAGCTCCTTAAGAAGAGTATAACTATAGTAGTGCGGGCATTATATAAAACTTAGTATAATTTTTCCTAACATATGTATTTTCTAATTTTGTATTCTCATATCACCATAACACATTTGTCATTGTATCCCATTTATTTTTTATTATAATTATAATTTATGACTTAACTACAAAATTTAAATTGGAAATGCAGATTATGACTAATTTGATATAGACATTTATATGTAAGACTTCGACATAGGAACCCAAAAAAAACAACTGTATTTCAGAGAATATATAGTGGACATTAGTAACATATACATATTAAAATATGTACATAAAAAATAGTGGGCCAAAATGACTACAATTACATAACTTTAGCCTATAAGTTCATAATTAAAAGATGTAGCCAACATTAACTAAATAGAGACTTCTGAAAAATTTACATCAACGTAGTTGGACCTAGATTAAAACCAATTCAAAACTTTAGTCTCTTTTTTCTTCCTTCATAATCTTCTGAGGCTTTGTAGTAGACATAGTTAGGGATTGCAAGCTAACCATGGTAATAGCTATGTTGGTTTCTTTAGTCCCTTTTGCGCCTTTTATCCTTGTTTTTGGTTGAGTTGGTGTACATAATTTTGACAATTTAATATCATCAAAATTGATAGAATTATCACTTGCAGCACTTCTTTGAGATATAGTGCTTGACAATGATGTCAATGATATATTGTCATTGTCTCCCATATTAGTGTGTATATCCAGAAAATAAATAACATATTTTCAATTGACAATAAAGACATATCAATTCATTTATGATGGGCATAGACAAATTTGAAAAAGGGTAAATGTCATGACAAATAAAATAGTGTAGGCATACATCAATCTTTGAATATGTGAACCTATCAACACAATCTTCATGAAAACAAACATCCATGATTGGGAAAGCAGAGAATCACTTTTGAATCTGACTTAGATCAAATTTAATTCTAACTATAAAACTCCTACCAATAATAGATTCTAAAGTCATTGGAAATGAATAAGATCATCCTTCCTGTACACATAATGCAATAATTATTGCCTATCTTGTTAAGAATGATATATAATAAACAACATTTAAACCATTACAAGCTTACACAATCCAATGCTTCTTTCAACTTTTTGGCAGATTTGCCAATTAGTTTTATAGTATGTCAGTTGAAAAACAACAGAGATATATTGCCATTGTCATCAGTAGCAGTATAATGAAATTTGAACTTTATAGAATATTATTTATCATACTGAGTGAATTCTAATTAGTTGAAAGACAAACTAATAGTACATAGAATGGAAGATATTAACGTATAATGTAGAGGAAGATAAAATTTTACTTGGGTTTAGTTGCTGACAATGCCTTTTTACAATGAAAATAGTAAGGTTTCTATTCATTTAATTTTGGTTTGCTTGAACAATCCACACAATCATCATACATCTAGCCAAATGTGATTTCCAACTTCTTTAATTTAATTAGCGTGACAACAACAACAGGCTATCAAATAACAATATGTTAATATAACATGGAATAAAATATTCTAATAAGATAAAATTATATAAAACTATAACACAATGCAGAGTTGTTGACTTACATGGGTTTTCCTAAATAATTAAGTTATTGTAAATCTATTTGGAAAGCTCAATAGGTCCACTATACTCATTGAAGAGGAGTATGTATGAATTACTTGGTTTAAACTTTGTGATTCAGAATTTGATGATGTACTCAACCTAAGCATAACATTAGAATTATATATAGAAGGATTATTAACAAACCCAACATTGAAGGCTTCATGCAATATAGATTAATGAAGGCTCACTTATTTATCATCCTCTTGACTTCAGCAAAATCAGGATTAAGCCAAACTTTGGTAGCAGACCATGAATTGAGGATTTCTAACTAACATGTACAAATAATTGTCAGATAAAAAGAAAACAAAAGCGAGTTCATATTTAGGATAACACGATATCTTCTAAATCCTACAATCATGATATTTCTAAATATGAATTTGGATGCTTCTTTTAGATATTTCTAAATGAGAAAAAATGTACACAAAAACATGATATTATATATTCGAGCTTATAACATAAAAAAAAAACATATATTCTAACCATTATTATCCTTCAATCCAGCTAGTTGCATAACCACAACAATTGGAGGCTCCATATCTTCTTCTTTAGCATAAAAGGTGTTTGCTAAACACTCACGAAATAGCACAACATTCACAATGTTATTCCTATAACACATGTATAAAGGAACATTCAACCAAAAAAAAAGGAAGTCAATAAAATTGTAGTATATAGTAGTAGTAAAGAATCTAAATTAATTGGAAAGGGGAAATAAACTCAACTGATGATCAGATAAACTAAAGCAAAGTTTGTTGAGATATTTATCATTTCTTTCAAACTCTTCCAGCCATCCAAACATTTTTAGATATCCAATAACATCTATGAAACCACCGAATGAACATTGACATCAGACATGATCATCGGATGGAACCTACCAAAGCATATAATAACAACACAAAAACTAACCAATCAATACATTTGTTCTTGGGATCCTTTTAACTATATCTGTAATATCAACAAATTTAAATCATTCTCTTGGAATATTGGCATCACACTTTTCAACATAAGTCAGCTTATTGAACACAATTTTGACAGGATGAGGAGCATATCTAAACTGAGCAGAGTTTTCTAGAATTAAGAAATTTTCAATCATGTAACATTCTCCTTCTACAGGATAGTTCTTAAAGGTCTCAATGGAAGCTTGCCTCCTTATAATTGCTTGTATCCTGGTACCCTACACCATGAAAAAAAAACCAATAATTTAGCCACACATTAACGATACATACATACATATATAATATCAATGTCCATAGTTTTGACAAACCTATTCATCCACCAAAAGCAAACTTGTAGAACTAATACCTCTAAGAACCGACTGATTCTTCATGGTCCATCTTCGCAATACTTTGATAGGAATTCTTCATGTTTCTTTGTCCACATTCACTTCACTGATAAAATTGTATGTCACATTGGCCATTGTTAACAACCAACCAAATAGCCTAAAAAAACAATACCGCACAAATGAGTACAAATGCCAAAGATACAGGAAAGGAAATATTATAAATGACAACGATGCAAAGATGGAAATACTTGAAAACTAATAGCAAAAAACCCACAAGCAAGAAAAGGAGTCAACTCAAGAAAGCATACTTTTATAGACAGAGAAGAGGGAATTTGAATTCAAACTCCACAGAAAATGGAGGAATGCAAATGACGTACATGATTAACATAAAATTATTGCCGTTGAAATGGCTGAACTTAGAGCCACATAGGTGTTACCCATCACAAAGTTTGTATTCTTAGGATTGCATTTATTGAAACTTGAAAATCCTCTCTCAGAGAATAGAAAACTTGAACTCATCTCCCTACCACCGTGACTTCATTAGTTTGATCCCAAACTTGATGAAGGTGAGAGATTTTTATAATCTTCAATACTTTTTCCAATCTTCCCTAAACTTGATTGCTTCTCTAGTACCACAGCCCTTGTGGAGATGATACTTTTGGTAGAAGATTTTTGGGGCATTTTTCTGATAAAAGATTATTTTTGAGTCAATTTTTTTTGGCATTGATTTATTTTGCAATCGTCAATGATTTTTTTTCCTAGTAACAACTGATTTTTTTTTATCAGAACAACTACAAATACAAACTCACTCACCCACTCACACACATAAGATGGCAATTATTGCCAAAAGAATCAAAACACGTTAAAAGCTTAAGAAAAAAAAAAGAAAAATAGAAAATCACGCCAACTAAATGTAGTTATATAGAAAATTAGCTAATAACTAATTTGGCCCTAATTTAAGTGCAGTGTTTTGGGGTCGTATGAAATTATAAAAATATCCTTTGATGCCATGTCAGATACCAAGTATTATTATTTGTTTAACGTGGCAAACTTTGTGATCAAATTAATTGTCATTCCGACGGTAAGGGCCTATTGGTCAAAATCTAAAAATTTAGGAGGTTAATTTTAAAATTTAAAAGGTCGAGGAGGTTGAGAGCAAAAGTCTCAAAGTTCAAGAGCCTTAAGAAAAATTACAAATTAAATACTACCACCTCTGTTTTCCTTTTCTCTCTGTTTTTTTGTTGTTTGAAAGAAAAGCCAGATACCAAAACCTTTGAACTTTTGGACCAAAAAAACCTGTTTTGGGCTTATACTTGAGCCTCTCTCCTTTTTTTTTAGGCTACCAGGCTTACTTGAGGTTTTGTCCAATAGATCACACGCAAAAGAAAAGTCCAAACTCTTATTTTGTCAACAAATAAGCTTAAGGAAAATTGTATTCCAAAATAATTAAAATTCTTTCATACCTTACGAATTTAAATACTATGATTTTTTTTTGTGAATTTTTTTTTCGGTATTGGAAAAAAGGCCACAATGAGTGTTTTAGACTGTGCCCCAAAAATAAACGGCAAAAAAAAAGTTTTAGGCTTACTTGACCTTTTGCCAAAATAACACACGCAGAAGAAATAGCCGAAACTCGTACCACAAATAAGCCGAAGGAAAATTGTATTCCCAAATAATTTTTATTTTATTTTGGGAAAATGAATTTGAAGGACCAACATAAAAAGATATTTAGTCTAAAGTACCTTAAAAATACTATTTACGTGGAAGGAACTAACGGTGTGTTTACTTTGCTGGAATTGATGAGTGAGGAAAAGAAAAGGGAGTACGGTAACTTTATTTCCATGTTTACTTCGAATGATTTTTATTGCTTCTCCCATTCTCCATCCATCAATGTTGAAGCAATTTATTCCATCAAAAAAGTGAAATGGAATAAAGTTTGTAAAGTTAAAATTGTCTCAACTCATAAAAGAAACAGTCATTGAAACCTACTTATTGAGGATAATTTGGTCAATTATTATTATATTTTTTCCATTTTTATCATATTTTTACTCTACCAAAGGTAGCAATGTAAAAACATTCTTATTTTATCTTTTTTTCTTATATTTTATCACCTGGTATTTTGGGATATCCTAGAAGATGAGAAGATCTTTTTGAGACTTTAATTTTTTTAAGACTGTTGCACACCTTTTAGGAATTGAAACCTCGATTCCGAGGAATATTGGTTAAGTTCCTTACCACTTGACCAGACACTTATTGGTACATACTTATTTTATCTAAAACATATCAAATGACACTTTACTTAATATTATTCCATTATATTCCATTCCTATTAGTTTTTCTATTTCTTAAAAATTTATTCCAACATACCAAACATAATGTAAGAAATACAAATAAAAGCAAAATGCCTTAAATGCCTCTTGCTAGCTTTCTATCTCTTGCCACAATTTTGCAACCTTCTCTTGCTAAATGAGACACACGATAATCAATTCAATATTGGCAAGTTGCATAGAGACACTATAATCAATTCAATAATTTTTTAAATAAAATATACTAAAAATTTCTAATTCAATATTTTACTAATTTATTCGATATATGCAAAAAATATTTGTAAATAATTAATATTCAAAATAATAATTAATAACTAACAACAAATATTTTAATATATAATATTATAGTATTTTATATGTCTACACAATTTTTTTTTTGTTTTCTTTTAGGATAATACTATTATAGTATTTTATCCGTCACTTAGAGATTTTGTATACAAACTAATAAAATTTAATAATATTTTATTATAATATTATTGAATTAAATGTAAAAATGAGTTGTATTTCACTTATTATTATTTTTTTAAAAAAATAATAAAAAATTAATGCTTAATTAGTCATGTAAAATTACATATAAATTAGGATATTTAATATTTTTAAAATAATATATAAAATAAAATGAAAGAGTATTTATTTTGATATTCAAAACCATTATTGAATAAGTGAAAAAAAAGCCCTCCTTAAAAAAGATTTGGTGGGTATGGCTTTGTTTGAATTATTGGATTCTTATATTAAATTCATATCGTATTAATAAGGTTATCGTATTAATAAGGTGGGGGTCTTGCAATTGCATGATGGTACATGTTGATGTTGCATTAATGATATATTAATTAGCTCTAGCCACGTCTCAATTTTACTTAATTATTTCTTGGTCATTGAGCTTCCTCTTATTTTTTCCTATTCTAAATATAAGATACTACCTCCGGTCCTATATATAGGATCTTTTACCTTAGTTTTAAATATAAGATCCTTTACAATATATGATGTGGTATTTTTTATGCATTGTCAAAAAAATGTCTCTATTTAATGTATTTAAAGAGAAAAAGAGAGAGATTAAATAAGGATAGTTTTAGAAAAATATTGAAATTTTTGGAGAAATCGAGGTAGTTGATTAGTTTTAACTCCTTTTCTTAATTCACGTGATTTAGTTAAAATGATCTTATATATAGGATTAGAGGGAGTACCTTTTAGAAATATTATTTGATCTTAAATATAAAATATTTTATAATATTATCTAGTGCATTAATTTTTTTTTATTTTTATGCCCCTAGTTTATAATTGATAAGTGAAAGATAAATAATATGGGAAGTATGAGAGATAATGTAATTAATAAGAGAAAATAGTAAAAAATATCAAAATTTCTTAACAAATTTAATGATCCAACTCATTTTCTTAAAATGTATAAAATAATTAAAAATATCTTATATTTAGAGTTAGAGGAAGTATTTTAGTAGGTTGGGTCCTTGAATTGAAAGAATTTAAAGTCTGAGTTTAATCTATGTCTCATAATTAAACTAAATTGATACTAGTAAAAATTATCAACATCTAATTAATTAATTATCAAAATAAACAGAACCATATATCTATAATCCTATTTACAGTACTTTTAATTTGTGTATCCTTACGTTGGTTATTTAGGTATGTCTAAATTGTAAAAAATATTTTAAAATAATTAAATACAACTAAAATAAACATAAGTCCAAGGGAAAGTCCAAATGAAACCACCCTAGTTTTATAATTTACACCAAAGTTAAGAAATTGTATCTAAATTTAACTTTTATTTTTTTGTGAGATTTTATTTTTATTATAAATTTATTAATTAAAATATGAAACTGTATAATTTTCAATTGGAATATAACAATTATACACTGAATTGATATTAAAAATTTAGTTGGTATAATATTGAACTTACTCCAATCACGAACATTCATCTTCAAATGATAATGATGAAATTATGAAATAGAATATAAATAGTTAACACTAGTAGAATTCAAATCCTTTTCACGTAACAAAAGAAAAGTGCAAATGAATTCTTCTTGAGTTATATATTTTATTTGAGCCATTTTAATTAAATTTAAATAGTTTACATTTGAATAATTTTATCTTAAAATATTTAAATTGTATATATATGATCTAAACAATTCAAATCATATAGTCGCTTTCCACATGGGCCAAGATATACGACAATGGTCCCCCTCAAACCTCTCCCCCAGAAGTGTCCGTTACGAAAGGAGCTTAATATATTTTAAAAATGAAATACAAAACGACAAACAGTTCACTGGTTTATTGCTGTAAACGACGACGGAGAGCCCAACATTGCTTCATCTTTCTTAGACCTTATGGTCCTTATCCATTGCCACCGACAGCCCAACTTCTAGTTCTTCATGTCAATTTCAAATTTTAATCTTGACTCCTTCAAAAAGCAGAATCAAATTCTCACTCTTTTTCTTTTCGGTTCACAGAAACACAAATAAAATCATAAAAAGGAAAATTACATTCTGGGATCAAAATAATAAGTTTATTGTAAATGGAATCTTGTACTACTTATTTTTCTAATTTTACTACATAATCTTTCAATTTATACTGTTTTTTATTAGTCAAAAATCTTTTTTTAATTAATTCTCTCCACTTGTCCTTAATTGTAATTTCCCTAATAAAAAAGTATTTTCTTATCAATTTTTAATTTCATATGTTAATTAAAATTTTCAACAATTTTATTATATTATGTAATCTTCAATATTTTTCCTCCAAGCACAGATAGAACAACAATGTCTATCATAACATTTTTATACTTACAAATAATGTGGCTTGCTTGAGATTACAGAAAAAAAAAGACATGCTACTTATACATATAAATAATGTGGCTTGTACAGGATTTTATTAATATATAGATATAATTTTGAACATAACATTTGTTTTTTTTTTTGTATTAGACTAGAGATAGAAGAAACTAGTTTCTCTTTCGGTATTAAAAGCAAAGGATAAATTCTTTCCATTAAACTTGTTATATACACAAATGTTTACTTAAAAAAAAAAGTCTATCACTCATGTGAACCTGAATTGATATCCATAACATAATAATCACCTTAAATGCTTATGAAATAATTGTATTGGATATTAACCAATCCACTTTATGCGAGGTTATTCTTGGTGGCTTTTTTTTTTTAATTGAATCACCCGTTATTTATTGACTAATTTAAATCGAATAAAATAAAATCATGAAGCTGCAAAATTTTTTCAATAAGTATTTAATGTGAGTATTTAACACAATTAGATATTTAGAGCTCTAATTTATGACCACTTATTAAACTAACACAAGTCTATGCATTAGTTGGTATTTTTAGTGGCTTTAGGTGATAATTATACTTTATGATATCCAAATTCAAATAGGAGTTAGTTATATTTGCAATTTGGGACTACACAACGACACGTAGATTTATTTATTATTCAAGGTTTGGAAGTGTAGCACTGGAATGGCTAGATTATATATATCTTGGTTTTGTTGTAAAAGTAAAACAAAAAATTAAGGGTCAAAGTGTACCAACTTTTTTATTAAGAAGTCAATGGTGATGGAAATCCAACAACCACTGATCAGTGAAGCGCGTGTGGGAAACGTATGGCTTTCAGTGGTGTCTGATTCCCTGCTTCCTTAATTAGTTCGAAACTAGTTTCCATTATGGCCAAAAAAAAAAACTAGTTTCCATTTTGCCACGTACCTGCCTGCCTGCTTGCCTATTACTCCCTCTATTCCAATTTATAGTGCACTTTTAACTACCGCACACAGACCAAGCCAATAATTAATAACTAACAAAATTTTCCACTTTTTTCCACATTACCCTCATTAAATGCTTTGAGAATGAAATATTTTAATCATAAATACATATTTAGGTTTATTAATTAGGGGTAATATTGGAAAGAGAACAAAATTACACTACATAATCCGTAAAATACACTATATTATGAAACATTAATTTCTCAAAAAAGTGCACTATATAGCGGAACGGAGGGAGTATTTAATTGAGTAAATTATTCTTCTTTTTATAGTAATAAAGTGATTAAATTACACATTCTCGTCTAACCCCGCTAAAACAATTACTCTATCCGTGGCATAACTTATATTAAAAAAATAATTTTTTTAAAATTATTCTCATTAAATAAGACTAAAACTGAATTATTCTTTCTTCCTATAACATTTTTTTATACTCTTCTCTCTTATAATTAAATAGTAAATATAATCATAAATGTAATAAAATTGGAAAGAAAGTATTAACTGTTACTAACTTTTATAAAATAATTTATATTTAAAAATCTTAATTCCACAAAATTTGTCCTATATTTTAAAATAGAGGGGTAGTTATGCTTCTAATTTATTATGTAATTGCATAAATATTTTTTAAATTAAAGTATGACCATAATATCATAAAATATAATAGGATTAAATTACACTCACATATAGTATTTTATTTTTGATAAAATTGTGTAGACATTTTTCTATTTTTAAAACCAAAACCAAATTTTTTGAATTTTCATTTTAAAATTATATAGCAGTAAACACTTTTTTTGTGTTTTTTTTTTTTTTGCCTGCCAGCATTCGAACCAGTGCATTTGTGATTTAAGAAGACGCAAACAGCCACAAAGGCACAGAGAAGCTGGCAATATCTTGACCTTTAAAACATGTGTAAGTTCACTTTCAAAACAGAAAAAGAATATGAGTAATTTTATAAAAACCTAAAGAATATCTACCGTAATTTATCTTTATTTTAGGACAACTTTGTATATGTTTTAAAATTATAATGAAAGTTTATATAATTTAAATAAAATTTAAGAGAAATATATAAATTTTATTTTTATTTAAAAGTTTATATATTTCAAAATAAAAAAATTGCCATATAATTTTACCACAATGATTCATTTAAGTTTCTTTCAATTATATAAATAATACTCCCTCTGGTCCTATATATAAGACCATTTTAACCGAATCACGCGAATTAAGAAAGGGAGTTAAAACTAATTAACTACCTCGATTTCTCCGAAAATTTCAACCTTTTTCCAAAACTACCCTTATTTAATCTCTCTCTTTTTCTCTTTGAATACATTAAATATGAGCATTTTTTTGGAAATGCATAATAAATACCACCTCGTATATTGTAAAGGATCTTATATTTAGGACCAAGACAAAAGGTCCTATATATAGGACCGGAGGGAGTAGATATGAAGATATTTCTATTAAAATAACTATCATTACAAATCAATTGGTATTATAACAAAATTATAATTGTAATTTAATTTTTTTTATATGAGGGAGGTCCAAGGACCTAAACACTATTGTCTAATTCATCTTTTTTGATTAAAAAAGGATAATAAAATGCGCATTTTATTTCAAGAGATAAAATATAAATATTTAAAATAAAAATAGAGTTGTATATTTAACATTTTAAGATGATTGTTTCCTCGTGACAAGATTGGTAGGAAGAGAATTAACATGCTAGAAATACCAATAAAAACTTCATTTAGAGGATTAATGTGCAAGCCTAAATCACAAGTAATTTTATCTCAATCATAGCTACTCAATTAATCCTAGACGTAGGGGGATTTTTATGAGAAGAAATGGTCATCAAATTTGACTTTAAATTATAACTTTAAGGAAATTTGAACCCACATTCATTATCATAAATGACGCTAAAGTTATTATTCTCCTATCTTTAGTTATTTGTGCCAACCAAATTGATCAAGATGAGCATAATTTCTTTGATTAAAATTAATGATCGATCGTTCTGTCCTTTTATTCATTATTTTTTCAGGTAGGCCGTCCAAAATCACAATTGAAAATGTCAAAAAATATATCATAGAAAAATTAGAAATTTGCACTTTGTTTGCCACTTGTTTTAGATGTGAAGACTAAATCAGTAAATGGAGACAAACCTTACCGACCGATGGAGGCAAAGACTTGTCTTCTTCATCTACGCCATTCTATAAAACGATATTCAATTTGTTGAATATATTCTTAATTGCTTATGAAAACAATATTCATTTCTTAACCATTTGTAAATGCTTTTCAGCGGTGAGGGCTATCTTAATCCTGATTAGTCCTTAAAACCTAACTCACTGCAACTTTTTGTCATAAAAAATGTTTAATACTCATCTTTTACCTGTTCATATTTTGCTTATAATTAACCTCCTTAGGTGATCATAAAGATTGAACTTTCTTACAGTGTTGTAGAATCATAATAAAAAAAATAACAAGTAAATATTTTTTAGCTTAATTAAAGTCTTGAAACATTATTTATATTTTATTATCAATATTTTAATAAAGAATAACAAGTCAATATTTTTTTTAGTTTTATTAATTGCACATTACTTATCTTGACTTTGACTCCTGATAAATGTCATGTTTGGTTTCAGAGTATTAATTTGTCTAATGGTCATATTAGAGTTAAGTTTGGAATTTATTAGGTACTAGGCCATCTCTTCAAAAGTGTTACATGTGCTACAATTTCTATTAAATATCTTTGAAAGGTTCATCTGGTTATTTTTCCAGGGGGGTCCTTGGAGTTTGACAATATGAGTTTTTTGTAGGTGAGTTGGATTTTTGGAATTTAAGATACACTTACAAAGGTGTTTACAAATTATTTACTAATAAAATCCTCATATTAATAGTGAGATTTAAATTTATGTCTTTGTATATTATATGGTGCATCATTACCACTTAGACTAATGCAATGTGAAAATTTTTTCAGGATAGTAAACAACAAACTAAACCAAAGAAATCTATGATTTAAAAAACAAAATTCCTCCTAAGCATAATCTAATGGTGCAAAGGTGTGAAAAATTAAAGATTTTGGATTTAAAAAAAGAAATTACTATTTGCATTATTTGTTTATATATGACAAGATAAATTTTGGTCATATCCATTTATCATATTTAATTTTTTTATGAAATTTATCATATTTAATTAATTTGCCGAACTTTATCATTATTTGTTTGCTTTTGGAAAGAGAGAAAGATTTCAAGTTTAAGCAATAGAATGGGTAAAATATCTAAATTTCGTAAGCATTGGTTTTATTTTAGTTTGGATATGGAAAAGGCTAATTTTTTTCTTAAGGTTTTAAAGAAAGTATGTAGACCTGCGATATATTAAATTCAGACTTTTCAGTGATATGTTAAACTCAGACTTTTCAGAATGCTAAGCAAATTTCTTGGTGAAAAAACATCTTTTTATTCCCATATCTAAACTCAGAGAGTTAATTATTTATATACAAATCCAGATATTATACTCTTTCTCAAACAGACTAACCATGGAGATCCAACAAAATATTCACTTTTACTATTTGTTTCTTAATGCTTACTATTCAAATGTACAAAATCATGTAATACATAAAATATTAACTACAAATCAATGGTTTAAGAACCGGATCGAACTGAACGGTCGGACCGGTTAGACCATCACTCAGATGACAAAATGACTTAGTTTTTAGCTTTAAACCGTTTTGGGGGTTGGATCGGATTGGACCGCTTTGAACCGATTTTTGATCCAGGAACCAGAGTTGAGCCATGAGCCGGAGCAACTTTTAGAGAACCGGACGGTTTTTTAAATTGTGCAAAATTTAACTTAAATTTATTTTTTTTACTGAAATTATTAATTATAAAAATTATTAGAGAGTAACACATTATTTCCCTTTTTATTTTAAAATGATTAATTATAAAATAAAAAATTTCATTGTATTATATTCTTCCTAATTATAAGAGAATTTTGAGACTCTTTATTTATGCCAAAATAAAAAAGACATGAATAAAATTTGTTTCTTTTATACACTTGAGTAATTAAGGTTGTATTGACAATTACCAATAATTAATTAATTTTACTCCAGACTTTTAATGTGGGCAATTCTTGAAAAAAATTGAAATTGTAGCATAATTAATGAGTTTAACTATCAAAACTGCTATTTTCTTGACACAGATGAAGTAATTATTTATTTCTTATAATTGGGAATGGAGGGAGTATAGTCATTTTATAATATTATGGTCATGTAGTGTTCTTATGTTAAAATGTTTTAACATTATTTTCAATGATTTAACATATATTATTACTATGTGAGCTAACTTATTATAAACTTGAACAACTTAAATTTATTCTCTTAACAATTTGATACTTTATTTTTATACATATATTATTATATATAATAATATTTTTATTTAATTATTACGTCACCGGTTTGACTACTGGTCTGACCAGTTGAATCATAAAAATCGTGATCTGGTGACATTTCCAATTCAATGTCCAGTTCAATTTTTAAAACATTGCTACAAATAATTCTTTCTGGCAAAAAAAAAAATTAAATAATTGAAAAAGAAAAGTTAAGACAAGTTTCTTAATCAATTTAAAAGAACTCTCTTATCCTGTAATTGAAGTCACAAAGTCAGTATGCAGTAGTCTCATTCTTTTCAAAACTCAATAATAATAATAATAATAAAGAATGGTAAAATTCAGTTGTAAATCATAGAGATGTCCTGAATTCTACATTATTTTTGCAATTTTAATTTTCACTTAAATTTAAATGTTTAATGAGAATTTTTCAGTTTAATATTAGTTGACTATAATCAGAATTCATTACAAAACAAGTTAGGGGCTTGCTTGAATTTCATTTTTTTTTGGGTTAACAGAAGAATTTCAGTTTATTACTGGGGCATATGGTCAATTATATAAGAGAATGACGCATTTCATCCAAACAGAAAACGCCCAAACAAAAGTCTGAACATCTCTCTCCCTCCCTCTCTCTCTCAAGAAGTCCTCCAAAAGCCTTCGTTCCGAAGCTCCTTTTCCTTTCATCTCTCTCTCTCTGTTACCTTCGTGTGCTTCACGAACTTCCCAGATTTTAAATTCCCATCTCTTTTTCCTTCTCGGGATCGAGTCCTTTTGATCTCTGTATTAGTTTAAACAATGCCGTTTACGTGAATCTGTCAGCAATACAAAGAGGATCGCTCCACTGTAGCTTAGATCAGAGTCGACGACCCAACAAATTACTCAGGCACCGAGTCAAGCGCGTCAAAACCCGTTCAACATATGGGGTCGGTGCCGTCAACTCCGCGCAAGAGCGGTGCATTCTCACAGGACACGGCGGTGTATCTCATCGGAACTTTCGTCGGTGGCGAGTCCTTCCCGCTTTCCTCAGACTTCTGGCAGAAATTGCTTGAGCTTTCATTCGATTCTCGATGGCCTATCGACCGTGTTCACCAAGCTTGCGAGCTACTGGGTTAGTGATATTACAATTGCTACTCATCATCATTATCTAGGATGCTTCAATTGACTGGCATAGTTCTCATTTCGTGGCTAATTCCATTATTTAAGAGTCATGTTCTAATATAATTAGCAGGAGTGGATAATCAGAGTATAATTTTTTTAGATAAAAATGATAAAATCAAGGAGTTTAGCACGTTTTTGTGTTTTCTCTGTCGAAGTTTTTAGTTCCAAAAATTGAATACTCCCATGAATTAATACATTGGATAAGCACGTTCTGTTTTTCTTCCCCCAACGTGCTGAATCAAAGTGCCTATTTAATCTTAGACCCCAAAACTTTTAGGTGAAATGCCAATTATGGTATTAAGGAGAGCACATTTTTTATCATATCATAATCATCATTTTAAACCACTTGTAGCCAAATAGATTTGTTCCTGTTCACTCCATCATGATGATATTTGACACTTTTGCTTGTTTCCTTGCAACTTTTTTGCAGTGAAAAACAATTATCGCACCAAGCATCTTTCAAAAATTTTGTTCCATTTAGCATGTTACTTGCAGGAATCCATGTCAACATCTGGTGTACCACCAGTGGTTTATGAAAAGGCTGTTAATGCCGTGTACATCGCTTCAATATTTTTGAAGCACTTGATTGAAAATGTCCAAGGTGATGATCTCGAGTTACATCTGTTGCTAGATGAAAATGAATCAATACCAAAGGGTATTTTGGGAGGTATGCAACAATCGTTGTTACATCAATACAGTTTTATAAGATTTTATTTCCCTTGTACTTTAGAATGCCCGTTTTCCTTTTCTCTGAGTTAAATAGTATATTGGAACACAGGTTTAATATGAAACTTGGTGGGTATATTGCTGTGGGGCTTCCACTTTGAGTTGTATTCGTTTAGCAAATTAAGATCTGCAGCATGAAAATCAGTTTTAATATGAAATTTGGTGAGTGTGTGATTTGCTGCACTTGTATGAATGTCAGATTAGTGTTAAGGTTGAAGCTAGTTTCTGACACCTATTTTGCAAAATAAATGTGGGTTTAGATTATAAATTCCTTTTCTCAAGTCTGTTGTGATATGTTCAGGATTTTTGGCACGTAATTTAAAGTGGAGCTTCATCTTTTTTGCTTTTTTTTTAATGGGTTTCCAAATCTTCTTTTCGTCTGTGAGGGTTTCCAGCATTCTTCATCTATTATTATTATTATTATTATTAAATTTAATCTTAATGCAGATCAAACCATCGAAAATCTTGTCATGCGGAATGTGCTTACATTTATAGCATCAGTAGATGTGAGGTATTTTATAAATAACTGGAGCTGTTAATTGTTTGAGTTTCCTGCATGTATTACGTTTTCTAATGCGTTCTTTTTTCTATTCTAGTCCCAACACATATCTCTTACATCTGGAGCTGCTTAATTTCATGCTTATTGCAATGTCAACTCAGCTTCTCTGTGGGCCTTCGCCTGGACCAAATGATGTGAACCCATTTCTTGATGCAGTGATGGCTCAGGTGGGTAGATGAAATTGTAGCATGAAACTTGGCTTGATGAATTTCTCCATATTTGCAGATACCAAACTTGCTGCTGGTGTGCTGTTAATTTTGCAGGATAGCTCTCTAGTTAGTTTGTTTTTGCGCAGACTACTTCTAAATTACATAACCAGGCCCAATATCCCCTTTAATAGAGGCTCTTATTCCATCTTTAATGAAGGAAGCGAGAGGGGTGTTTTACAGAGAGTTGGTTCTGCAGCTGGTATGGTGACTAAATAACATTATTATATGGTTTTCTGGATTTTTTGAAGGCTATGAACTTTGCATTTTCAATAATATTATCATAATTGTCTTATTTCTGCAAGATTCTAATTTAAAAGTTGGAGAGTAATTCAGTCTTTTGTCATTTCATTTTTCCCTGCAGCAAATTTTGTTTTATTGCCATTCAGTTATTTGATCAGTTCAAGCAGTGGGGGATCCAGAAGTCCATTAGCTGATAGCAGTCTCCATGTGCTTCTTGTTCTCATTCAGTATCACAAATGTGTCGTGAGCAAGGACTATACTGCCAATGAGAATAACAAAACTGCTGTGTCCGATAGTTTACATAAAGAAATTACTTATTTTTCTGACAACCCTTACTGCAAGGCCTTGGAACATGCAACTGATTTTGAATGTAATAAATCTTTTATTTCTATTTATTTTCTTTTGGTTGATTGAGAAGACTAGCAATTTTGATTGATGCTCTGTTTGCAGTGGATCGCGTAGATATTGAGGGTAATGCTAACAGTGGTCCACATGTAAAGTTGCCTTTTGCTTCGTTATTTGATACCCTTGGCACGTGAGTATTTGACTACTTGTGTGCATCTTAAATCCGTTAACTCACTATATCTGGATCTTGCCTTCCTATTGTTTTTATTGAATTATATTCCAAAATATTTGTTAGAAAAGATGGTAAATTTTATGTCTAAAGGAAAAGAGACATGATCAAAACATGTACCATTTGTGTGTCAATCTTGTGATGGTATAAAGAATCTGCTTCTTATACATTTCTGTATATCCATTTGATACTTATATCCAAGATATATAAATATATATATATATATATAGGAAATCTGCATTTTGTATTTTTGACTGTTTCTTGTATGGTATCAGGTATTCAGTCATTCAGTTTGGATTTCCTCCCTTGTGACATTTATAAAATTTATAGTAAATCACATCATTTACAAGCCATGAACACTGGCTTGCTCTCTCGACCTCCATGCAATGTATGGGGCCCGAGATCTGGTTTTTGTCATTTACAAATTTGTTTCCCTGTCCTTTAGTTTCTTGGTCTAAGCTTTACTGCCTAGTGTTTCATAACTTTTACTGCTATTATAAGCATACTTTATATTTTTCCTCACTGGTAGACTGGTGAGAATTCTTTCATGTGATGTTACCTTTAATGCCTTTATACATTCAATTTATGTATGTGTGCTTATACCGTCCTTTTATTTGTTGCATCACATTACACTTTCCACGCATTTGTAGTGTTTACAGCATTTTAACTGGTTATTCCTGTGCAGGTGCTTAGCTGATGAGACTACTGTGCTACTGCTTTACTCATTATTGCAGGGGAATTCTGCTTTTCTGGAATATGTCCTAGTGCGGACTGATCTGGATACTTTGGTATGATGCAGTGAACTTAAATCTCTTCTAAGAAAAAAATTGGAATGAATATAATTTGCATAGAAGTCAGTGGAAGAATTTTCAGAGGAAGTTTGGTTATTGCACTTTAACTTTAGAAACATGGATTGCTTGGGTATCATATCAATAACTACCTGTTTCTGAAACCAACAGTTGATGCCCATTCTGGAAGCGTTATACAATGCTTCGCACAAGACAGCAAATCAAATTTACATGTTGCTGATCATACTTCTCATACTCAGTCAGGACTCTTCTTTCAATGCAAGCATTCATAAGTTGGTAAGAAAATTCTATCTTTTGGCATTGGGCTTTGTCCTAAAACTTCAATGATTATGCTAATATGGCATATACATGAACAGATATTGCCTGGTGTTCCTTGGTATAAAGAGCGTCTCCTTCATCAGACATCTCTTGGTTCTCTCATGGTTATAGTTCTTATCAGAACTGTACAATATAATTTGTCTAAACTACGGGTATGAATCATAAACCTAGTTGAGCTATTAATTTAATCACTCTCGTTTATTCAAACCAGCTTCTTCTGCTGATTGATTGTATAATTCAAAACGTACATATAAAATAAAAGTGGCCAAATAAGAGGGGTATTATTGAGATGTGTGTGCTGATCTTATGATTATTTAAGTATTTGTGGACTGTGTAAATTTGAAGTTTAATGCTATTGATTGTGATGGATTTTTGTGATGTAAAACTTTTTTTTCAATCTAATTCAACTGTTCAACTAAAGGTATTGCTTCTCAAAAAGCTTATAATTGGATCGGCTTCTGTTGCTAAACTGCACCTAACACAGTTCTATTTTACCTTCACTTGTGTTTATAAACTTAATTTTGCATATTACTTTACCTATGTGTTGCTATCTTTAGTAGGTTGCCTAAAATAATAGGATGTCATGCATTAGCAATATTGATACTTTTCTTGAGGGCAGACTGAAAGTTTTTTAGGTTACTTAGCCACTATTGCTAGCCAAGGATAAAGAAAAAAGGTATTTAAATCTGGTTTCCAATGCCTATTATATTTGATTTATAAAAGATGGGGCAAAGGCTGCTGTATTATATTTATATCAGATCTTGGGCTGGGAAAGATAAAAAACTGCTGTCTTAAACAAGGTGAAGGGAGACGGGAGGAATGAGAGCTGGAGAACTGATGTGAACAAGAGAAAAGGGTTGGGCAGAGAGATAGAGAAAATAGGAGAGAGAAGCAGAAGACTCTAAAGAGAGAGAACTCATGGAGGGAGAAGGGAAAGAACTTTAGGGAAAGAGGGACATCACTGTAAATATCTCAAATTAGAAAACCAAAGTCTTGAATACAACTCTTATTTATAGAGTTCAAATCCTAGTTTTACTAGAATCTTTAAATAAGATATCATTTTTTAAATTATTTTAAATCTAAACAAAAGATAAATCCTAATCTAAATCCTATAAATAAATAAAAGATAAAATCTAAATTCTAAAAAATTCAAAATAAATTAAATTAAAACTAAATATTTTAATAAAATATCTTTATTTAAAAATCCTAATTATTTTAAAATTATTCATTCTTTATCATTCTCCCCTACTTGAAAGAACTGTTTCAGAGAGTTAATACTTCATGCAGCATCTTGATATGGGATTTGAGCGATGGAACTTCTCTTAAAAAATCCAAATATTCTCTCATTCTGGAAATCCCTTCCAACAAATAAGGTAACAATGGAGATGATCATCAAGTGAGATGACAATTTGTTTCTCCACAACAGCAGTAAATTCCATTGTAGGTAGTGTAACACATGAATGTGGTGGCACAAAAACAAGAAGAAACGGGGATCCACAATCAACAATCTTAGATAACACAACTTCCATTGGGGGAGATCATTTCTACATTTGTCCATTCTTCAAGCTTTTGTCTTTTTCAACAACCATAACATCAAGGTCTTCTTTGGGGAATTGTCTACGAATGGTGTTGTTTTCAATCTGCCCTGTAACTTTAATCTCTTGGTATACTTACTCTTCTTCTATCTGACACTCGCGCTTCTGCTCTTCCTTTAAAGAGCCAGGAGTTATCTCTGTACCCTTATTTAGCAACCTAAGGACATATAAGATGTCTTCAAACATCTTCTCCAATTTGTCAAACCTATCACTTGTTTCTTCAAATTTATGGTTTGCTTCTTCTCTATCTTGTTTCATGTTAATTCGCAGAAATTTAAACACTTGATCCACATATACTCTGCTGTTCCTTTTGAATTCTTCAAGCTTATGGTTTGTTTCATCCAAGTGGTGATCAAGACAACAAACAGACACTCAATGCGCTTGAAGGAAGCCATAAAGAAACGTAGGGATCTTAGGTTCTAATGCCAAATGATATGAACTGGGGAAAAAAGATAGGGTAGAGAGATAGAGCAAATAGGAGGGAGAAGCAAAGAGAGAGAACTCGAACTCAAGGAGGGGGAAGAACTTTAGGGAGAGAGGGACATCACTTGAAATATTTCAAATTAAAAAACCAAAGTCTTGAATACAACTCTTATTTATAGAGTTCAAATCCTAGTTTTACTAGAGTCTTTAAATAAGATATCACTTTTTAAATTATTTTAAATCTAAACAAAAGATAAATTCTAATTTAAATAACTAAATCCTATAAACAAATAAAAAATAAAATCTAAATTCTAAAAAATTCAAAATAAACTAAATTAAATTTAAATATCCTAATAAAATATGTTTATTTAAAAATCCTAATTATTTTAAAATTATTCATTCTCCATCAAGAACTATAATGGAAATCTCTGCATAACATTTCTATTGTTGTTCTTTCTCTAACCTGAATCACATCTAAGTATTGCCATTACATTCACGCTTAAAGAAAACTTTTCTCTTATTTGGAATGTATCTGACTTAAAAAAATTTTCTCCTACTTTCTTCTCTTCCCCCACCAGTACGGAAAAAGAATAAAATCTGGATGAAATAGATGGTTTAATTTTGAATATGCATCCCTCTGCCAACTAATTATATTAACGGATAAAAAAGTAATTATTTGCATAATGTACCAATTGGTATGTATTGATGCTTCCTGTCTTCGAAAAGTTGTTGGTTCTTTCTTTACATTATCTGTTCTATTATGATTTCTATGTGTTGAATTGGAGAAAGAAAAGAGAAAATATCATTCTGTTGTGCCTTGAATTATGGTAGGATGTGTATCTCCATACAACATGTTTAGCAACTTTGGCAAACATGGCACCTCATGTCCACCGTCTGAGTGCATATGCATCACAGAGACTAGTTGGACTCTTTGATATGCTTTCACGCAAGTATGTCACTTCTCTTTCTTGTCCTTCATATGGTATTATCTCCATATTTATATTTCTATATTCAAGAGTAGCTTGTATGTTTCCTGGCATGACTATGTGATCATATATGATTGCTGCTCATTAGGTATAGCAAATTAGCAGATCTCAGACATAATAAACTTCATATTGGAAATGGCAACTCAGTTGAAGAAAATGGTCTCATAGAAGATGTGGTATGTGCTGTGGTCTTTGTGCTTTTCTGGTTCCAATTATTACAAGCTTCATAATATTCAGTTTGCTAAATCATATCTTCTTTTAATGCAGTCAACTGAGCTGCAAATTTATACTGACTTCTTGAGGCTTGTACTCGAAATTTTAAATGCTATCCTGACTTATGCCCTGCCTCGGAATCCTGAGGTATGATTTGATTGATTGTAAATTTTATACCATCTATTTTGATTTGGTTCCCTTGGTCTAAAATATTTACATATATAAATTCTTGTTTCATATGTGATTGGGGCAGGTAGTATATGCAATAATGCACAGGCAGGAAGTCTTTCAGCCATTTAAGAATCATCCACGCTTCAATGAACTGCTTGAAAATATTTATACTGTATGTTTCATATATTTTAATTAAATCTTTATCATACGTGCTACTTTTTCAAAATCTTGAAACATTTAATGGGGAAAAATGGAATTGTATCCAGTTGCATTTGTGAAACTTTGCATGATACGTCATGTTTTCAGAGTGTTTGAATAATGTGATCAATATGATGTTTGCAGGTGTTAGATTTTTTCAATAGCCGTATGGATGCTCAAAGAGGGGATGGTGACTGGTCAGTCAATGAAGTGCTTCAGGTGATAATTGTCAATTGTCGATCTTGGCGCGGTGAAGGGATGAAGGTAAAATGAAAAAGAAAAGTTGTCTAATTTGTGGTTCACATGTAATGACTTTGAGGATTATAATGAGGAGGATCACTTCCCTCATTTACATGAATTATATCCAACTTGTTTACCAGATGTTTACTCAACTGCGCTTCACATACGAACAAGAAAGTCATCCTGAGGAATTTTTTATTCCATATGCTTGGCAGCTAGTCTTATCCCGATGGTATAGTTTCTTCCACTTCTTATCCACACATTCTTAAGACCAGTTGAATTAATTTACTTATCTTTTTATTTGCCTTCTCCGTAGGAACCTAAACTTTTTTTTCATTCTGCTTCTAATCTCAATGTGTTGGTTATTATAGTAACAGCCTTGGATAATCTTCATGAGGGGTTCACATACTCTCAAAGTGATTAATTTTGTTATTGTTGGGTTTAGATACTCACAAAGGGATTATGTTACTGATTATAAGTTCTTCCATTTCCCTCCTCCCTATGTTCTCATTTTATGCATGTTTAACTGATGTGAACAATTAATTGTGTCTTCTTCAGTGGATTCACGTTCAATGCAGGAGCCATAAATTTGTTTCCAGTTGATCTTCCTACAGAAGTACGTATCCAAATTTCTATTTGATACTTACATGTTGCATGCAGTTTCTATGTTCCTGATCTTCTGCCGTATGAATGTCTTCTATCTTAAAATTGTTCACATGATTTTAGTTCTTGATATGGTTATTCATTGCATTCCTTTTGTAACTCTTTCTGTGTGGCCATATGCCATCCCGTAGAAGTATAAATGATCCATTTTTGTCTCTCTCTCTGGAGACAAGCTTTTCCGTTCGGGTTTATTGAATTTGTGACACCAACAAAACAAATACACACTTGGAGATTAATCCTGTGCTTGGTTTAATGTACTCAAAAATAGATCTTATCTTGTATTTGGATAGAATTCAGTAGGTGAAGAACTAGATTCTCTGTATTTAGCAAATAAATGTTTTATTTATATATATATATATATATAAATATTTAAGTAGACAGTATGCACACTTCTACTCTTTCATATCATTTTTGTCTTTCCCTATTTGGATTGAGGGATTTGAGGGGAAGGGAAGGGGAATTTTTCATTTTATTTTCTTTTCCAAACTAAAGGTGAGGGGAGCTTTTTTCCTCCCCCTCCTTAGAGGAGGGAAGAGGAGGGAAACTGCTCTACTTGCCATGTTTGGTCTAGCAAAAAAATACGATAGAAAATTTTTTCTCTCCATTAAATCCCTTGAATCAAACAGACTATATATGTTACTGTAATGGATCACAATTTGTAAATAAGATAATAGAGGGGGGAGGATTAGATGTGACCCACTTGGTTGGTTTTCACTTTTCACTCCCCACTCTTATTTTTCATCTACTTGAATGTGGTCAATATATCCGAGGGTCATCATCATGTATCTGATGTGACTGATTGAGCTGAGCTCCTTACCAGGTTTGATCATTAACTTGAAATGACGAAATTGCCCTTGTTTCAGGAAGTTGGGGATGGTGGAGTGGAGGGAAGTACGCTGCAAAATGGTGATTTTGAGAAGCCGGCGTATCAACTTGATCCATAGCCATATTATGTGTTGGTTTTGTTGGCCAGTATTATATCTCTGTACATATGAAGTAGTTTGGAAAACGTAATGTTGTCATTCTTTTCTGTTCATAGATTCGTGAGTGTAGAGGTTCTTTTCATTAGAGAAAAACGAGATATACATGTAATAAATGAGTGACGGTGATGCATAACTTGCTGTCCAAGCTATAGTGGCATGTTTTTTTTTTTTTCCTAGTTAGGGAGTGGGTCCTGTGCCTCACATCACATGAACTCATAAAAGAAGGTTTAAATTTTGTTTTTTCCTTCCAAAAAGGAAGATAAAGTAACAAAAAAAGTGAAACGAAATATTGCCTCGGATAAATAGGGTTGTACTGTTTACGATTTTAGTCCTGACGTAAAAGATAAAATAATTATGAACGTATGTTCACTTATGATTGTTATAACCGTGTTTATGCACATCGTACATAAAAATTAAAGCTGACTTCTTGAAATTAATTAATTAATCAATATATATTAAGGATGGTATACACAGTGTCCAAATGTTACGCAATGCATCAAAGATCATCCATCTTCAATGTCTCTTCACATTTTTTCTAGGGTTATAACTCCCAAGCCTCTTAGAATTCACCTTTCCATTGTTCATGGAATTTATGTATAATTTTGTTGCTCATTATTCCACATTATTTCATATTTAACTTGTTGACACGTCTGAGTTGAAAACTTGTACGGTTGTACATACATAAGATATCTCCTTTGTATTTGGGCATAAAATGAAATGGAAGTGAAATATTTATATTATCTTTATTATTTCTATTGTATCCATTTTCTCTTCCATTGTTTTATTGCTTTTATGTTTATGTTATTTCATAACAACAATAATATTATTATTCATTGATTTTTATAATAATTTTATCCTATTTGTATTGATTAATTTTTTTATTAATTCTTCAAAAATATAAAAGTTAAAGTTATTTTTAGTTTTTGAAGTAAACTTTAACAGTATAATAGTCCCTAGTATTTTTTTCTTCCAAATGACATTACAAAACCACAATATCTGGCTCTCTTACTTATCCTTCTGATTAAAGTAGGTTAAGTTTTATTTATTGCAAGGAGTCTGTAAAATATTAATTATAATTCATAAATAATACTTCTTTTAGTTCCATATATAAAATTTTTTATTCTACTTTTAAATATAAAATTTTTTACAATATATAAGATAATATGTATTACATTTTTAAAAAATATCTATACTTAATAAAAAGAATTTTAAAAAAATATTATAATTTTTTAAAAAATAAAAAAAATTAATTAATTTTAACACATATTCTTAACCCACATATTAAGTTAAAATAATTTTATATTCTTAACTCACATATTTAGTTAAAATAATTTTATATTAAAAAAATCAAGAGAAAATATAATTGGTTAAATTTTTATATTATATATTATACAGGGATAGTATTTACCTTTTGTTTTTTGATACATTATTTACATTTTACTCATTGTTAAAGGGAGTAAATCCATATGTTTTACAGTCGGACTCAGATATATTATACGGCGTCTCATAAATAAATATCATTTCTGAAAATACGACTTACAATAACTCCATTGTTTAATATTAATAATAACTACAAGTGTAATCATACAAGAGTTCCTCCCTTGACATATTCTGTGAAAGCCAGAGCGACCAGACCTAGCATCGCGAATCTTCCATTCCAGAGCTCTGCATCGGAAGACATGAATGCTTGAGACTTCGATTCGACGCTCACTCCTTTGAACAGCGGAATCAGTGACGCGAGGGTCAGGACGACGCTCGTCCCCAAGAACCACGGGATGCCTCCGTCGGCGATCTGCGCAAACACGTCTTGTCCCTTCGCTACCTCCACCGACATCGCCGCCACAAACCCGATCATCGCCAATCTTCCGTTGATCCTCTCCGGTGCTGGCCCGCTGAAAGCTAATACGTCCGAGAATTTCGTGCTTACCTGTTGATGTTTGCCAAGTAAGTTATATCCATCTGATTTAATCAGGGTTAAATGTTGGCATGTTACAATGACAACGAAAGTAATCTGTTGGAATGTTACAATGACAACGAGAGTAATCTAGGCAGTGAAAATTGTGATCACGATTTGTGTCTCGTTCAGACGCAGACTATGTCAATTTCAAAGAGCAGGAGAAACTTTTGTCTCTTGGTGGTAATATTTATTCGGGGGTCAATATCAAGAATCTTCGGTTTATAATCTTATTTCGTTTAAAGAATTATGAATGCTTCTGATAAATTACTGGAATGTACCCACGGATGATTTGATGCTGGGCAAATACATTATCACTCTTAATATCAAAGATTATACTCCCTCTCTTCCTTAACAGAAGGAGAAAGGAAAAAATAATATAAATTAAGAAAAATAATAAATTGATGTGAAATATAAAATATTTTTTAAAAGTATTTTTATTTAATTAATTTAAATAAATTATATTAAAAATATCAACATCGGCTAAACTATACGTGTTTCCTATATTTTAAAACATGAAAATATTACCCAAATTTCCCCCATATTAAGGAAGGAAGGAAACAGAGGGAGTAGTATTTAAGAATTCCTTCAACAATTTTCTTCCTTTTCCGTCCCCGTAAGTTTAATTTTCTTTCAATTTCATAGACAAATATTCCGATAAGATGTTAATAATTTAATACCATTTCATCATTAGGCTAACAGATAAGAGTTAAAAAGAATCATTAATACTGATTTTATCTCTTTGTTTGGAATGACAAGGAAAGTAGGGAGGAAAAAACTATGGGATAAATAGAAATGAATTATTAATTTTCTGTCATCCCAAACAAAGGGTAAAAGATGAAACTGAAACTTTACTCATTTGCACCAGCTATTAAAAAAGTGTGAATTTTCTCTCACAGGTCTCACCTTCTTGGGTGATGGAGTAGAGGTTGGCCGTGGCTGCGATTGTGGCAGCGGCGGCGTAACAGGGTTTGTTGCCTCTTCTTTTGTCTCCTCCTGCAAATACAAAGCATGTCCATAGAAATAGTCAATATGATATAGTTCCCCCATTTACAGATGTATACACTTTAATCAACTGTTGAATATTATCGTACTAAGTTATCCATGTCTATGTTGTGCCCTGTATCACACTAGCCCTCATACTAATTAGAAGATGAAAAATGATACAGAGCGATACCTCAGCCATGGATCGAACTCTAAGGTTGGCATTCCTTCGCAGGCTTGGCATGTATGTTGCTGGGAAGCAAAACTGGTTCACCCTGGACCTGCTAGACATGCGAGTCACAGGGCTCACTAGGAAGGATTGCATAGTATACGAGGCAGCCATATCTAGCTAGTATGTGATAATATGTATCTGAGATTGCGTCTCGAGTCTTGCACTGCAACGCCAATAACCCAGGATAGAATTGGTGTAATGTAGTAGAAGCGAGTTTGCTTATATAGAAATGAAGTTGGAAGTATTGTGGTGGATATTGTGGTTCCACGTCATGGGGGATCGGGGTCCTAAAGGTCATTGGTTCACGTGGGTTAGGGTGTCCACACATTGCAAAAGCAAGAAACGTGGCTCTCTTATGGACCAGAAGGTGATGCTCAGTGAATCTGAGGTTTAGAATGGTCGGAGACTTGGGTCGTACAGGACTTCTATTTTTACTTTAGTTTCGTGATGATTAGGACCTTCTATCAGCTTCTAGATAATTGGAGGTGCGATCAGAAATTAAACAACCAGCTAAAGATTCTTTTAACACACTTATATAGTGTATTGATATTTTTTCCAACTAATATTTTGAATAAAATTATACTAGTTTTTTTTCTTAGTTGTTTCTCTAATTTACTTTTTTTTTATTATCGAGGTTAATCTCCAAATGTGATTCTCTACATTCAAAGTGAATGACCTTGCATGTGGAAAAGATACAGAAACAAGTGAATGAGTGTAATAATAAGAGTTGAACTTTATTGATATATTTGGTCCAAAAAAACATCTTGGGAGAATTATAATTTGGGGTTAATAGAGTAAATTAATTATAAAACAAGACTTTAACTGAAAAAAAAAATAAAAATCTAAAATACTAAATAATAAAATTGAAAGAATGAGTAGTAATATATTTTATTTTGTAATAAACTTGTTATTTTGGTTTCAAAATAAAATTAAAAAAAGTGTGTATGTAATATTTTATTATGTTCCTAATTTTTTTTAATGCATGATATTGAATGCATAACTGGAGAGATCAATTCCGTTAATTTTTAACGCTACGTGCACTCCTTATGCCCTCAGATGGCAAAAGCAAGAAACTTGGCTCTCTTGTGGTTGGAGACTTTGGAGCGTGCAGACTTAAATTACTTAAGTTTGGTGAAGACTAGAGACTAGGACGTTTCGTTATCCTCTGGGTAACTGGGGGCATGATCCTAAATTAACCAACCAATTAAAGATTTTTAAGTGCACTTATAATGTATTAATATTCTTTCCAATTAATATTTAGAGTAATTCATACTTTTTTTAAAATACTTGTATAATTTATACATGATTTTTTTTGCTTTGAAAATATCATTTAATTTGCTTGAAAATTAAAATTCAATATTATATATTATAAAACATGCACACTTTTTAACATCAAAGTTGACTTTCAATTCAATATTTTTTTTCTAAAAATAAAATAATTTACAAGCTGCCTATAGCGTTACATTAATTAGATCTTGCTTCAAAAACAAAACTGATGTTAATGGTTTGACGTAAAAATGCATTCTGCCTAAACCACCATTGGTGGAGGGGAATGTAAAGAATTTGGATATATCAATCACTCTAATAAATACTTTCTCCGATTCTTAAGTTATTGCTAACTAACTCATCAAAACAAAAAAAAATTTAGTACATCATTAAAATTGTCTCAAAATTAATGTGTTTTCTATCTTTATTCTCTAATAAATACTGTAAATTCAAATAATCCACATTCTCTCTCATGATTAAATAAAGATATTTTAAAAATAAAGTAATTAATACTCCAAAAACTCATAGAAGCTAACTTACATTTAGAATCATAAAAACTTCTAAAATATGATTAATAAAAAAGACCAAAAGAAAATAGTTTTTAAATATCAATGGATTTCTTTCATTCTCTTTCTTCTTCTCCGTTAAATTCAGGAATCTGAATTATAAGACAGAGCATGTCCATTAATGAGATATGAGATTCTCACACTCGCTGTGAAATTTGAACTCATGCTTTTGTATGAGAATGAGCATTATTCTTATCAATTAAACCAATGTGTTAGCAAAATGACATTTAGTTGTAATGTTTAAAATTGGTACTAACATGACATGGAATGCCTAATAGCACAAATCGAAGTACGAAGAGCTACATGTGACAATGTTAGCATTGAATTAGGAAAAAGACGAATTGCTAGGTACAAATAATTGTCATGCGTGATCGAGTATCATAGTTATGGGGAGACAGACAGTCCTCTAACTCCATCTTTCCATCCCTTTTCTTTCAAGTAACTCGTTGAAATTTCAGCTATTGACAATTAATACATTTGACAAATTCTTGACATTTGACAAAATACTAGTTCCTCATAAAAATCGTATCTATGAACACAAAATGTACTCGGCTTAAATCGTATATTTGACACCAATGTTCTAGTTATATGTTGTCGGATTAAAATGTCCAAGTTCTTAATTCAGTTGATCTTTTCTTACCCTTATTTTTGGATACAAATCACAAGTTTAGATGCTTAAATTGAAATGTAAGAAGTTGCAAAGAACAAAGTTTATCTGCTCCAGGACGGTTGTTTCTTCTGATTGTGTATCGCCCCCCACCCCTAAAACAACACACCACAAGAAAAAAAAAAAGCAAGAAAAAGAAAAAGAAAAAACTCTGAAGAGATAATTCGCGAAGGTTGGGTCGACAAGAAAAAAGGAAAAGGTGGGTAAATTAGATTATGATAGTTAGTAGATCATTATTTCCGAAAGAAAGATAAAGTCTCTCACGAGTTTTAAATGCAATTAATTAAAGTTGGCAACTGCTTAAGAAAACTGCAAAATGAGCTTCGAAGTCATGTAAACTCCCTTGTGTAGATGTGTAGGGAATCAGTGGGGCTATATTAACTTGTACTCCTGTAAGTTGTAACATTCTTTGGCGCCTCATACTTTATAATATTTGAAATTTAACTGATAGTAAACTGCACGTCTTTTTAAGATTTTTTTTTGGGGACATACTATTTCATGTTAAAATATAAATAATAGTAGTTGGGAGAACTCCCACAAATCCACAATTATACCTAACAATGCTTAAATATGACTAGATAATAGTAGATATCAAATAATTATATCAATATATATTAGTTAATATTTCGAGAGAGATTAATCTTTGTTGTTGATGAGAGACATTCCTAATCTATGACAGAATATACATTAGTTTGATGTTAGACTTTTGATTAAAATATACTAAAAAAAATGAGTGGTTTGGTAAGAGTATTAATCAAAATGTTTAGAATTTAAATAAAATAGTGTAATTTTTTTAAAATATTAAAAACTATAAAAAAAATAGACAGTTGCACTATTCACATATTATAAATATTGTATTCTACTGATGATTTCTACAAATGTATGAGGCCACTCTACATATAATTCATAAACCTTGTAATATTACATTGTTTGTGTCAGCTGCGTTATATAACTCATAATAGAACCATAGCAAAATTCCAGTGCTATTTATATATTGATTATAATAAAAGAATAATCATGATTAATCACAACACTCAACTAATATTTTCTCAATTACAATTTAGTGAGATTATGAGAATTATCAATCCATGAACTTTAGACAAAATTATTCAATTCAATTCAATTCAATTTATTGTTTTTGTTTATTAGAAATGAAATTAGAATAAAAAATTAATTATGACCCCTCACGTGTTATAGAATTAATACTTAAAATTTAATAATTTAGGGAATTTGTTCAATTGGATGAATTAAACAATTATTTTTTAAATAATCATCTAAATTGATCATAGTAATACTATTATTGAGAGAATACTAATAGATAGATAAAGAAAAGAATTAAGAATATAATTTTTTTAGTACATTAATCTAATTAAAAGGATGCCATGAGAATCGAATTCTAGACCATTAAATTGTAGGAGTCTTGATATCAAGTGAAAGATAATTTCAATTCAAAGTCTCAAAACTTCAAATTGTAGTAAATGGAGATTGCAGGTCTCCAAAGATATTTAACAACATGCTTTAAACTGCTTAATCTTTTTCTTGATTCTTCCTCCTGCAATGCCAAAATGGTTGTTACTATGCCTTCAAGCAGTATATATCTTCAAAAGAATTTTCTAAGTAAACCAATCCAAACCTACTCATTCTTCTTGAAGGCACATCAGAATTGTCTTAGTTCTTAAAAAAAAAAAAAAAGAGATTTCTTAGTTCTTAAGTGTTATCAATTAATAGTTCCAACATTTTGTCCTAAAGAACCAGTTCTGATTGAGTGAGGAAGACTATCATGGGTTTAGTTAACCCATTTGATAGCCTAAACTTCAACCTTTGGGTCGGATGCAGTACTATATCTAAATGAGCTTAAAGAAAATAATGTATAATTAAAGCTACCAAAGAATTTTGGGTAAGAGTAATTTTAAAATTTGGTGCGACAAAATAGTTGCATTACTTAAAATGCCTGTTTGGATTGAATTAATAATTACTTATGGAGCTAAAAAAGTGATTATCTCATCTGTACCCAAACGCTTTCCGGATCAAAATAATCACTTATGGTCATTTAAGTGATTATTTCCATAAGCTATTTTTTCCAGCTTATGATAATCACTTATTCACTCATAATCACTTATTTCACTTTTTCTTCTCATTATCCACCCAATAATCACTTAAACCTCAATATCCAAACGCATTTCTTTTCTCAAAATTACTTATCGGTTAAAAATATCCAAACACAATTCATTTTTGACATAATTACTTATTCTCATAATCTATTATGAATAATCACTTATCCTCATAATCACTTATATATAATCTAATCCAAACACACCCTTAAATACTAGAATGTCTCAGTAATGGTTCATAACAAAGTAGTGATGCTTTATAGATATAGTTGACTTTTAACCGTAAACTACTTAGTGCCCGTTTAGTTTGCCTTTTTGTAAAAGTACTTTTAAAATAATCACAGTTTACAAAAATGAAGTTTAGATAAAAGTAGAGTGGTTTACTGAAAAGCTGTTTGGATGAAAAACGAGAAAATGATGGTTAAAAAGTACAGTTACGTTTCCAAAAATGACAATCAAACAGGCACTTATAGTTTCAGATTTATGAGCCACAACTGTATGTTGGAAATGTCATGATTTTACTTCAAGGGTTGAGAATAATGTCATGTGAGCTATTATTTTAATGGTACTTTTAGGGTGAATCTAATTATATTGTTTACAATATTCATCTTATATTTTTTTTTCATGTGTACATTTGATATTTTGGACTTATCCTCACCTCAACTGAAAAGTTTATCAAGGTTCAATTTAATTTAGATCGAATCAGATAAGAACCAAATAACAGCAAGCTCTATTACCAAGTTTTGAAGCCACTATATTTCCAAAGCTTAAATTCTAGATCTCTAATTAAACTAATACAATCTTCTAGTAGTTAAACCAAACACTTACCCGTTATTATTCATCTTATACTTTCATATAGAAAAAGGATTGACTTGTGATGCTGCTGAATATTATTTCTTTATTTTTATGTGTTGAGCCAAAGCCCAAAGGCAACAATTTCAAACTAGATGAATTTGAATGAGCATATGACCGTTAGCCCTTAAAAAAGAAAGAGCATAGGGACGGGTCACTATTTTTTTGTGCTAAAATAATGGATCTTTAGCGTGTGTGTAAAATAATATTTCTTTTAAAATCACCAAAGTCTGACACCATTGAAAAAATATTACTATACAAATTTATCGGTGAAAAGGTAAAAATGAGCATGTATGTACACAGTCACTTGACTATTATCCAATATACATCACTTATTCCACTCTGCATTCATTTTTCTTGGGAAAATCCCGGGGGATATTTTCTCAAGATGAGCACATATCCAACAAACACACATAAGTCCTCCCTCAAACAAACAAACAAGGTTTAGTTCTCACACACACACACACACACACACACACAAACACACACAATAGTATACTAAAATAAGGTTTAGTTCATCCTCAATAACTTGCAATCACTTTGGTGGAGTATTTGCAAACTTCCAACTATATTTGGTGAAACTATCAACCTCTCGTTCTCCAGCAACTTCATGAGCAGGAACAGCATCAGAAATTTCCCTCACATCATCATCTGTAAGCTTCACGGTCAGAGAACCAATGTTGTTTTCAAGGTTTTTAACTTTTGTTGTTCCTATTGTATCAAATCAATACACGAAAAAAGACCGAATCAGTAGAACTGATACATCCTCAATGTTTATGGTAATGGACCAGATTGAAGGGACTATCAATCATCAAATGCTCAATGGGCCATAGATAGATAGCTTGATGAATTCATGAAAAACAGTTATAGAGAAATAGGTACTAAATATTGTACTTCCCACTTCATCGATTGGGAATGCAGAAGCAGAATATGTAAAATTGATAAGAATCTATATAGGTAGAATGGTGTTAATCAAGTGTTAGAGAAAACTCATCAGTCTATAGTAGAAGAAAACAAATAGATCATTACATATATTGAATATTGCTGGGGAATATTTGGTTGGAAAGGAACGGAGATGAACAAAAGGCAAAGGAAGGAGATGGTTAGTTAAAATCTACACCAAGGAAAATGTCTAAATCAAACCATTCGTTATCCTCAATTTAAGCATACCTTTAAAGACCACTTTATATCCAAGAAGTTTAAATCATTAAGTGAAAGTCTACCATTGATTTCATTAATATCTTTACCATGTTCCTGAAGCTCTTTGAGATTGAAGCTGGAAAAAAACAGCCCCATTATATATATCTATATGAAGAAGGGGGTGGAGAAGATATATTGAAATTCTTGATTGCTTGGTCATAGGGATTTTGACATCACGTCATATGCTACATTGTTAGGCCAAGGCTTAGATTGGGCACTTGGTCAGAAAAATTCTACAATCATATCACGAACCACCAAGTGAAAGCTTACTAGTATCTATAATAAACAAAAAAACAATGTAAATGCTTTAAGTGTAGGGTGACACTACCTGGGATAGGAACAATATCATTGCCCTGATGTAGAAGCCATGCTAAAGCTAATTGTGAAGGAGTGCAAGCATGCTTAGAAGCCAAGTCAGAAAATCCTCTGTATATAAGCTTGTTCTTTTCCAGATTTTCTCCACTGAACCTTGGATACATAGCCTGTTATGCAAAAAATATATCAAATGTATATAACTAATCTGGACATTCTTATAAGCATTTTTTCCTTGTTATAAGATCCTGCCAGTGTAAATTCTCGCAAACTTAAAACTGGAAGCATACCAAAATGCTTTCACTAGGCAAACTCTCCTCCACAGCCTTCCCTGCGAAAAAGCCACGACCAAGAGGGCTATATGCCACTATTCCAATCCCTAGTTCTCTGCGAGTGGAAAAAAGAATCAATATATAAATATATTAATATAAAATCTATAGTAAACAGCACTATTCAGCTCATTCTTTAAATTCTGTATAATGCATAAGAAAATGTCTCTAGTTATGTATGGTAACTAACAATTTGACTAGGTTTAGAAATATTACACTAACCACTCTTATTTTAAGTTTTTATAAGTATTAATTTGGCCTTTAGATGATTTGTGATGGACTAAACTAATACAACAATTCGGTTCCTTTATAATCTATTTAGCATAAATTGGTCCATGAAAATTAGGGAGTCTAATTGTTAGTCTTTGAAAATAACAAACTTGTCACAAATGAGTCCTTTTGGGATCCTTGGGCCACTTGGCTCAAGGACCATTGAGTAATGAGTTTGTTACTTTCAATTATCAATACATTCACTCACTAATTTACCAATTTGTCAATTCAGTCGTTTGTGCTGGATTGGCTTAGGTTATTGGGAGTTTTTAAGGAAGAACAGTGCATACAATTATGATAATAGAGGGGAGGTTTCTATGTAAAATCAAAATTAGAGATGTCAGTGTCATTCTAAGAACTTCAGGGGAGGTGAATAATGCCCAACAATTTCATAGAAATATTTTGCAGGTAATAATCTGACTTGACACCATATATAAATAGATAGAATACAAATCAAACTACAAGATCAGTATGTGACATACCTGCAAAGTGGAATAATCTCTTCTTCAATTTCACGGGTCCACAAAGAATACTCCATTTGCAAAGCAGTGATAGGATGAACAGCATGTGCTCTCCTTATAGTATCAGCACTAGCCTCAGATAACCCAATATATCTTATCTTTCCTTCATTTACCAGCTTTTTGAGCTCCCCAATCTTCGTTGTTGAGGTCATTTTATAAACAACAGAGGCATTCACGATTTAGAAGTAGTGGAAAGGTATGAATTACTCAAAAGAGAACTGCATCTAAAAACTTACAGTATCCTCAATAGGCACTGAAGTGTCGATTCGATGCTGATAGTATAAATCAATATAACTGACATCAAGTCGCTTAAGACTAGCCTCACAGCACTCCCTTACATATTCAGGGGTACCTTTTAAACTGAATTGCATCCCATCAGACACAAGGATACCAAATTTAGTAGCCAATTGGACTTTTTCTCGAGGGAGTTCTTTTAAAGCCTGGAATATGATGGAAAATTGGGAATGCATCGATTAGCAGATAAAATGTATTGCATCGACCTGAGTGTGAAGCACTCTCAAATATACAGTAATTAAATTTCTTCTTTTTAATTTTTTTTCCCGTAAGGTGATTGCCTCTACAAACTAGTACTTATGTCATAATCCAATTCATTGGACAAAAGTATATGTCAATGGCACTTCGGAAAACTATATGAAACGCAATGATTTCCTTTTTATTTTGTTATTACCATTAGAGCTTGGGGTATAAATGAGCTGAGCCCTGACATTCTTAAGCTTGGCTCATTTAATAAACAAATTGTTTGAGCTTAACTTTGTTTCGTTAAATGAGATCTTGGGGTTGGCTCGTATAAGTTTCTTAAGATTATACATAAATATTGCACTTGATCTTAGCCAAAAGGCTGAGAAAGGTTAATGGGTTAAATGAATTCTTATAATAAAAAAATATTAATGATTTCTAATGTATATCATGCATGCAATTACATTAATATCTGAATTTTGTATTATTTTATTTTCAAATGAGCTGTTTTAACTGAGTTCATTTAGTCCTAGTCAAGATTATCCTCAAGCATTTTTTTGAAATTAAATATACATCCCAAGTGATAAATTACAATGATCTCCCTTTGTTGTTAACCTGTGATTATACCTACTTGTGAGCTAGGCAGGCCTTAGCCAAGCCTAATATGCTCTCAAAGTAGCATAGGCTTAAGTTTATGCCTGATGGCCTAAATGTTTGGCCCAAGCATGAACTCAATCAAGTCATGTATAATTAACCTAACAGTTTAAATCCACAGTTCACACAATGATAATCAATTTTCAGGGACCATATTCAAAATGCAAAAAGATTTTTTGGGTAGTAATATGAAGTACCTTGCCAACCATGATTTCGTTATCATGTTCATCTCCATAAACATCAGATGTATCAAAAAAGGTTATACCCTTACTGAACGCTTCCTTAATAACTGAGCATCCAGCTTCATGTGAAAGAGGGGCATTATAAAATCCAGATAGGCTCCCACATCCAAAACCCAGTCTAGAAACCTGCATTCCATAGAAATTAAAACAAAAGCAATAATACCAAGCCATTCAAGAATGATAGTAACACTGCCCACTAATTTAAATCAGAACGCCAATTGTACTTGTAGAAGATGTATTAGATGATGCTTTACTAAGTTAGAGAAAAATGAATCCAATTGATGTAACAGTCACAAGTTGATTCAAGAATGTTATTGACTTGGTGCATGAACCTTAAACCAGACATGAAGGCTCTCACCCACAAAAGAAGACACTAATAATAATTGGTATTCTTAGTGCTTGTTTATTGTTATGACTAGATTTTCCTTTGGAGTTTAATATGAGAAGAAATTCTCCAAGGTCACATTTATATTCCATTTTTGATAGATTTGAGAAACATTGAGAATAAGAAATCCTCTCATGGATGATGAAAATTGTATCTTGACGACCTTTTCGACCAAAAAACTGTCCACAGAAAATCCCAAGGCCAGAAGTTTGAGAGAACCATAATTTCCGGGGACGCAAACTAAATTTATAGTGAGAAGCCGGAGAAATCGCTTATAAAAGCAAAGAAAATCGCAAGCATCCGAAACAATGGACTAGGAGCATTCTCACGCAAATCTCAGAGAACTATTGATGAGAACGGAGGAAGTCAAATTTTCAGGTCCTGTTTGTGTTGAATCGTAGTAAATAGCAATCAATTGCGAAAACCATAGCATCTGAGAGTTTGTATATAGAACAATATTTTATAACTAAGCACAAATTTTCAATATAAGATCAACTGTTGAAAGCTCGTAAATCTGTTTGGACAAAACACAATTAGGGTATTGAAGCAGGAAGCTTACCTCCAAGCCTTGACTACCCAGTTTGGCTCTTGGAACTTGAAACTGAGAACTGTCCATTTGAGATGAGACAGAGCTTCGATGAAGAAGACGCTACAGTTAGGAATTGAAAAGAAAAGTTGCATCATATATATATATATATACACACACATACACACACACATATATATGTATGTATATGAAATATGTACGTATGTATGGAAAAATACGTGTGTGTGTGTGTGTGTGGTAACAAATGGCAGAGAGCATCGATTTGCCGTCATTTTCTTCCACAAACTACCAATTAGCTTATGGATACAAGCATGCAATACAAGCATGCAAGAGTATCTTTGCGAAATACAGTGTGCTGTGCGCGCCACCTCACTGTGAAGATGATGGGTTGAGGTGTGAGAAATATCGATCAGATTTTTTTTTTCGCATACCAACAAGAAAGAAAAGGCTGTCCTTATCAAAAGCCAAAAAAAAAAAAAGAAAGAAAGAAAGAAAGAAAGAAAAGGGTGTATTGTTTTTTTCCCCCTCCAAAAAAGGCGCCCGGTTTCTGTACTAATCAGGGTAATGAGTGGTAAAATCTGTACTATACAGAATTGCTTACGGTCTTTATAATTTTTTATTTTAATTTTTTTAATAATAAAATTATTTTTTAAAAAAATAATAATTATAAAATTATTTTTATTTTATTTTTTATATTTAATAAAATAAAAATATATTTAAAATATAATAATTAAATTAAATTAAATTAAATATAAACCATTCAGTTTTGATCTGAATAGTACATAAAATTCGGTGCCCGTCCTAATGAGCACCGAATCCAGACGCCCAAAAAAAAGTAAGTGTCTACAAGAAGAAATCAATGTCAATAAATAAATAAATATATATATAGTAAGTATATATATAAATGAATAAATAAAGGTTGTGCTATTTATTATTAATCATAGATGATATGCTCACCTCAAACGAGGGCGGGGCCAGCCTCTTTTAACTTTTTTGTTTTGGGTGTTTTTTCTTTTGGGGGAAGGTGTGTGTTCAAAAATTAATTATATATATTGTTAATTTAAGTATTTTTAATATTTATCATAATTTTTTCAAAAATAACTTTATAACTTAAAAATCATTGGATAATAAATAATGTATAATTATATAATATTTTAAAAAATTAACAATTAAAAAATACATAAGGTAAAATCATATATCTAATATATGAACTTTAAGAAAAATTATGAATAATATATAAAAAGTTTATATTTTCAATACATTTTCATATATCATTGTATATTGATACAATAACAACATTAGTTTTATTCTACTGTACGGGGTTGGCTACATGGATCATATGATATCAATATTCTCTATCAAACACCATCTCCTCAGATAGATCATTTCTCAAAAGGTCATTCCTTATAACTTCCCTTAATATCCCTTTTGGTCTTCCTCTAAACCTTTTAATAGGGCTTCAAGCCATTTGATCAATTCTCCTCACTAGTTCCTCTTGCCCTCTTCTTTATACATGTTCAAACCACCTTAAACGATTTTTCACAATTTTCTCCTCGATAGGTGCTACTTCAATTTTTCTTCGTATACAGTCATTTCGTATCTTATCCAATTTTGTATGACCACACATCCATCTTTACATTTTCATCTCTACTACTCCCATCTTATGCTCTTGTTGTTTTTTCAAAGTTCAACATTCACTACCATATAGTATTGCTGGCTTTATAGCTGTTCGATAGAACTTTCCTTTAAGCTTAGTAGGTACCTTGCGGTCACAAATAACTCCTGATACTTTCCTCCACTTTAATCACTCAGTTTGTATCTCATGTATAATATTCCCATCAATTTCACCATCACTTTGTAAAATTGACCTCAAATATCTAAACTTTGACACTTCTGGAATGGTTTGCTTCCCAATTTTTACCTCTGAATCATTTCTAATTGGTCTCTTATTAAATTTGCAATACATATATTTCATCTTACTTCTACTCAAGCGGAAACCTTTTGATTCCAAAGTGTATCTGCATAACTCAAATTTAGAGTTGACCTCTTCTCTAGAGTCCTCAATTAAAATTAGATCATCCGGGAAGAGCACACACTTTGAAATTTTTTCTTGTATATGTTCAGTTAGAACATCCATAACCAGATCAAATAGGTATGGACTCAAGGAAGATCCTTGATGTAAGCTTATCGTTATAGGAAAGTCATTTGTTACACTTCCAAGAGTTCTCACACTTGTTGTTGTCCCCTCATGCATATCCTTTATGACTCGAATATAAGCCACACGTGCACCTTTCTTCTCCATTGATTTTCACAATACATCTCTTGGTACTCTAGTATAGGCTTTTTCTAAATCAATGAAAGCCATATACAAGCCTCTCTCTTTACTCCGGTATCTTTCAATCAAATCCCTTAATAAATAAATAGTCTCTATTGCAAAAATTTTGGTATAAATCCAAATTGGTTTTCCGAAATACGAGACTCATTTATGAGTTTATGTTCAATCACACTTTCCCACAGTTTCATAGTGTGACTTATGAGTTTTATCCCCCGATAATTAACACAATTTTGAATATCCCCCTTGTTTTTGTATATAGACACTAGAGTGTTCTTTCTCCATTCCTCTAGCATTTTCTTGAACCTTAAAATCTCGTTAAATAACTTAGTGAGCCACAAAATCCCCTTATCTCCTAAACACTTCCAAACTTTAATAGGAATACCATCGGGACCAATAGCTTTACCGTTATTTATTCTCTTAAAAGCTTCTTTTACCTCTCCAATTCGAATCCTACGATAGAATTTCAAATTGAGATCATCTTCCTGAGTTGTTAATCTTTCAGTATCAATAATCATACCCTGTCCATTATTGAAAAACTTATAAAAATAGCTCTCCCATCTTTCTTTGATATCATCATCTGAAACCATAATTTTTATTTCCTCATCCTTAATACATCTTACTTGATCCAAATCTTTTGGCTTTCTTTCCCTTCTCTTGGCAATTTTGTAAATCTAACACTCACCATTCTTCATCTCTAAATCTTGGTAGAATTCCTTAAAAGCTTAGATTTAGCCTCGCTCACTGCATTCTTAGTCTCATTTTTAGCCAACCGATAATATTTCCAATTTTCATCGTTATTGCACAAATGCAAGGTTTTGAAACATTCTTTTTAATGTTTGACCTTTTCCTACACACTCTCATTCCACCACCAAGATTCTTTATCTTTAGGTTCAAAGCTTTTGGATTTACTTAATACTACTTTAGCGGTATCCCTGATCCTTTTAGTCATCTTATCCCACAAGATGTTAGCATTTCCTTGCGAGTCCCAATTACCTTCCTCCATAACTTTTCTCGTAAATGTCACTTGTTTCTCATCTTTTAGTTGTCACTACTTAATCCTAGGATTTAAGCCTTTTTGACTTTTCAGTTTACGGTTTTTAACCAGCACATCAAGGACCATAACCCTATGTTGTGAAGTTAAGCTCTCACTAAGGATTACTTTGCAGTCTTTACAAGCTCTTCTATCTGAGTTCCTTACCAAAAAGAAGTCAATTTGCAACCTCTAAACTCAACTCTTATATGTGATTGAATGCTCCTCCCGCTTCTTAAAATATGTGTTTACAATCGTGAGATTGTAAGCCATTGAAAAATCAAGAATAAAATGTCCGTCCTCATTTACTTCTTCAAAACCATAACCACCATGAACTCCCATATATTGTTCTGTCTCTTTTCCCACATGAACATTAAGGTCCCCCCCAATGAGGATCTTTTCCTCTTGTGAAATATCTCAAAACAAGTCCTCTAAATCTTCCCAAAACTTTTTCTTAATATGTGTTTCCGACCATACTTGAGGTGCATAAACACTAATAACATTGAGAGTATCGTATCCAATAGTCAATTTTAAGGATAAAATCATGTCTCTAATCCTTCTGACTCCTACCACATTCTTCTTCCAATCTTTGTCTACAATAATACCAACTCTATTTCTTGTTCTAACCTTCTCTACGTACTAAAGTTCAAAACCAGTAGTGTCCAACTCCTTAACTTTTTCTCATCCATTTAGTTTCTTGAAGGCATAAGATGTTAATTCTCCTTCGAATCATAACATTTACCACCTTCATAGATTTGCCTGTTAACGTATCATTATCATCTCAAATTTTATAAATAGTAAATCAACATACATATTTAAAAACTCTATGTTTTTACTCTATTCTTTAAAGTTATCTTACAATTTTAAAATGACAATTGTTTAGAAATAAAGTAAAATATCCCAGGTGTTAAGTGTTCAAAAACAGGGGGAATATTGGGATATTCCCATGCATGGGAGACTTGAAAAAGGTTATTATGTTGCAAATCTAATATAATTAGATTTGTTGACCATGTATTGGACGAAAAATATTAATATTTAAGGGTATATACACAAAGTGGAAGAAAAAGGGGGATGCACAAACATTTGCTTCTACTATAACATGATAAATGTAACATACCAATCTCTCATAATTTATAAATACAAGCGTTAATTTTAGTGGAAAGATTTAAATTATTTAAATATAATATCTTGGATTTAAAATCATATGAATATAGAATACTACATCTTTAGAGAGCTTCCCCCCTTTCAGCCCAAAGCAGCTAAATTTAAATTAGTTAAAGCCTAAAGTTACAGAAAGATACCGTCAGATTTTTGAAAAAAAAAGGGAAAAAGACAGTTTAGGACCTCTATACAAAAATATTGACAAATGAACAGTACCAGTGCTAAATTCAGTTGATTCGAGTTGGAAATTCAATTTATAGGAGTACTAAATTTCTAAACTGGATCATTAATATTTTCATATGGGGGTCCTTAAATGTCTTTTTCCCAAAAAAAAATCTCATGGTTAACTCCCTTATCGTGGTTATGATGTTAGAGAAAGGATGATTTCTAATGCGACCCTTTTAAACCAAGTTTAAAGGCTTTTGTTGAGTGCTTGTTGATGAACGACAAATTATTTGCCGGGAACTTCAACAACGTTGTTCATTATTGTAACCAAATGCTTCATCTCAATCAGATCATGGGTTCACCGATTGGTTCAAATAATTTCTTTTTTCTTTTTAAATTTGTAATTAGACATTGTTTCAAGATTCCTTCATATTGGACTATGGGATCAAGATACCCCTTCATGATCCCATTGTTTCTCTGCCTCTTGAAATTTTCATCTTCCTTATTCTTTCAATCACATTCATAGAAGCACCATGGTGTGGTTAATGTAACTGCAGAGGATTCTCTCAGTTTAGAACTAATAAGTCATCAGCCACACAGGAATTTTCTCAGTTAAAGAAGATAGGCATGAGGGGCAGCCCTCAAATTAAGAATATATGAAATGCCTATACACGCAATATATCAGACTTAGGCACAAGTTATTATTCAATGACCATTAATAATTTCTTCTAATAACAAATCCCAGAGCATACTTGTGTTGTGTATGTGTTTGTGTGTTCTTAGTTCTTACAACAGACGATGATAATTCTATAGAAGTATCCTCTTTAGCCAATTATTAGCAAAACACCCACAATTCACTCTCATCTTCTTTAACTTACAGTTACTTTGGAGGGGTAGTTGCATACTTCCACATATATTTTGAGAACATATCATATTCTCGTTCCCCAGAAACTTCATAAGCAGGAATTACATCAGAAATTTCCCTCACGTCTTCATCTGTAAGCTTCACTGTCAGAGATGCAATGTTGTTCTCCAGGTTCTTGACTTTAGTTGTCCCTATTGTATCACAGTAATATTTCACATAGCACTCAATCAGTAGAAATGATACATCTCGGGTTTACGAGAACATTTTGATAGTTGACAAGATAGTAGGCGCTATCAGTCCAGAAATGCTCATTAGGTCATTAGGCCATAGATATATAAAAGGATGAACTGATGAAGAAGAGTAATAGAGAAATGAGTGAAATCCAGAAGAATCAATTTTATACGTGTGATAAAGAAAATTCATCAATCAACAGAAGAAGCAGAACGTAAACAACTGATCTGATATGCTGAATGTTGTTTGGGGACAAGAGAAGATTGGAGAAAGAGAAGGAAAGGGAGGAAGTTCGATGTAGATACAAGTTAAGGAATATGTCTAAATCAAACATTCCTTTTCTCCTCAATCAAAACATACCCTTAAAGACCATTTCACCCAAAAGATTAAGCTTTCGATTGAAGAGCATCATTGGTTTTACTAATATGTTTAATATGCTCCATCACGTGAATACCCTTCGAGATTGAAACAAGGCATAACATAAGCTCACTATATCTTATATAAGGAATGGAGGCGACGAGGAATAAAACTCTTGACTGTTTGGTCAGAGACTATGATATCATATAAAATTCAAATACTACTTTTAATAGGTATCCAAGTGAGATGGGAAACCTTTGCCAAACGTTAGCTATTGAGGTAGAAAAATCAACTCACTTAAATACCCAATTGAGCATTCCACACTCAACCTAAGTCTCAATCAGTCGGACCCCCTTAGAGAGGAGACGTCCGGACAACTACACTTTAATAACAATTGATGGGTATTCAAGTGAAATAAGAAACCCTCTTCCAAAAGTTAACTATTGAGGTAGGAGAATTAACATACTTAAATATCTCAAAGAGTAGCCCATCCTATTTAATGTGAGACTTAGGCATCAAATATTATTTAAGTCCCCATCAACTTTACTAGAGTGAAATCTCAGGTTGGCCACTTAATCCTCAGATACAAAGTACTACTACATAATTAAGTTAAGATGCATGATTAGTTTTCTTAATAATCCTGACTCAGCCAACAAGGAAACCTTTTTCTTTTACAGGAAACAGTAAAGTCCTTTATTAAGTGTACAGGTGACACTACCTGGGATAGGAATTATATCATTGCCCTGATGTAGAAGCCATGCCAGAGCTAATTGAGCAGGAGCGCATGCATGCTCAGAAGCCAAGTCAGAAAGGCGTTTGTAAAAGAGTTTGTTCTTTTCCAAATTTTCTCCATTGAACCTTGGATGAATTGCCTATTGCAGGGAAAAAAAAACACCAAATCTCAAAAGCCAATCCTCTGCAGGAATACAAGCATATAACTATAATCTAGTTATTCTTATAGGCACTTCTCCTTGGTGGTATTATCCCACAAGTGCATCATGCAAACTTAAAACTGGGAGTGTACCAATAAACTTTGACTAGGTAAACTCTCCTCCACTGCCTTCCCTGCAAAAAACCCTCGGCCAAGAGGACTATATGCCACTATGCCGATCCCTAGTTCTCTGCATGGGGTGAAAAAAAAAATTATGATAACAAACAATTTGACTAGTTTTAGAAATATAATAGTAACCTCTCTCATTTTATCTGGTGAATAACCTCTCTCATTTTAAGTTTCAGTAAGTCTTCACTTGTCCTTTTGATGATCTGTGTTGGACCAACCTAATAATTCGGTTCTTCAATTATTAGATCTATTTAGCCTTAGCCTCCAAAAATAAAAAAATCATTCCATGTTAATCCTTTTGGAATCTTTAGGGAACTAAAGACTCGTGTTAATAATTCCATGTTGAATAAAAGTCTCATCCAATGAATTTGTGATCTTCAACGACTAAATCGCACAATCATTAATTTCAGGGAACTAAATGGCTAAACTAATAAATTTGTCTATTGATTGTTACGGCTATTTAGTTTTAGTTCCCTGAAATTAATGATTGCGCGATTTAGTCATTGAAGATCACAAATTCATTGGATGAGACTTTTTTTCAACATGGAATTATTAACATGAGTCTTTAGTTCCCTAACAATGAATTTATTAGTTTAGCCATTTATGCCACACTGAATAAGGCTATCGGGGGGTAAATTTATTAGTTTAGCTTCACTCATGATTATCTTACTAGAAGGGAGTTCTCTGTATAACTGCGAATAGAGGGATGTGAGTGTAGATTTCAAAACTGCAAGGGAGGTAAATGCAATTTACTCTAACAACTTTTCATTCAGATATTTTGCAAATAATATAACTAATATCAAACCATAAGAAAGTTGGATAGCAAATGAAATTACGAGATAAAAGTAGTCTACTTAAAAACCTGCAAAGTGGAATTATCTCTTCTTCAATGTCACGGCTCCATAAAGAATATTCCATTTGCAAAGCAGTGATAGGATGAACAGCATGTGCTCTCCTTATAGTATCAGCATTAGCTTCAGACAATCCAATATATCTTATCTTTTCTTCATTCACCAGCTTTTTGAGCTCCCCTATCTTCCTTGTTGAGAACAGTTTATAAACCACACAAGCATCCACAGTTTAGAAGTAGTGCAAAGTATGGATTACTCATAACAGAAGAAATGCATCTAAAACTTACAGTGTCCTCAATTGGCACGGAAGTGTCAATTCGATGCTGATAGTATAAATCAATATAACTGACATCAAGTCGCTTAAGACTAGCTTCACAGCACTCCCTTACATATTCAGGGGTACCTTTTACACTGAATTGCAATCCATCAGACTTGATAATACCGAATTTAGTAGCCAATTGGACTCTTTCTCGAGGAAGTTGTTTTAAAGCCTGGTATGTGATGAAAAAGCATCTATAAGTACATGAAATTTAGTGAAAGTTGCATTGACCTCAGTGTAAATCATTCTCAAATATAATTCTCAATTAGCAGGTAGAAGAATATACAATACCTTGCCAACCATAATCTCATTATCATGTTTATCTCCATAAAGATCAGATGTATCAAAAAAGGTTATACCCTTACTGAATACTTCCTTTATAACTGAGCATCCAGCTTCATGTGAAAGAGGGGCATTATAAATTCCAGATAATCCCCCACATCCAAAACCCAGTCTAGAAACCTGCATTCAATGGTAAGATATAGAATGGAAGCACTAAATTTATCATTAACATACAAGAGGTTAAATTACAAAGACTGAGATAATGGAGAAAAAAAAAAGTAACAGTACTAAGCCATTCTAGATTAACAGTGTCTGCTGCGTGCTTAAAAACATAATCCCACACGTGACTGGAAAAAGAACTTTTTTTCCGGTTACAAGTAATTTAGGAGGGAGACAGGTTGTTCTGGTTCTTAAGGAAAAGGTACCCCAATCAGTGGATACCTAAGAGAATAGAACAAGAATCAAACCAAAAATGCTAGAATATTTTGTTTGAAAAGTTTTTAGAATATTTTAAATAAGAGAAATAGTAGATTACTTCATGTTCTGCTATTTTAAATATTAAATATTATGATATAATGGTCCAGTCATCTTGATTTTGAATTTTATTAGAAAGTACATTTTATGGGCTTGAGGGTTTACTTTATAATTATGATTAAATCTTGAATTATGATAGACAGAACACGATATGCTATTCTGAGAGGGTTTCTTGACAAGAAGAGACTTGTCCAAAATTATCATTATAAAGGTCTCCCAACTTGTTAGAAGACCTTTGACAAAACTTATATCCTGCTTTATGTTTTCAGTTAAAATCGTGAAAGTCAATATGCTTGTTTCTTGATTCAAAAATTAAGAGACATTACTAGAGATATTTAAATTAGTTTTTGCTACATCAAACCTCTTTTTGAACATCACGATATTATTTGTGGGAAGTTCATATTTAGAATATTTGAACACATCCTACACAAAATTCTCTGCAATTTCTTGACTCAATTGAATGCATGTTTGATATTGAGGGGACAAAAAAAAAGAAGAAGTCCTACAATAAATGATGAAAAGTGTATCTGGATGGCCCTTTGACCAGAAGTCCCCATTAAATTGATAATGAGACAGTCTAAAGTCAGGTAGTTAGGGCAAAAACCCATAATATCTAGTGATTCAAGCTAAAGTTATATTAAGAAACAGAAGAAATTGCTATAAATGCTAATATCAGAAGTATACGAAGAAAAGACTTGAGGAATCTCGAGCAAATCACAGAGCTATAGGGGATCCTTCAACCCTGAAGATGACTTCAATACTACTGAATCAGAGCTATTTCCTCTGAATATTAAACTGTAGCAGATAACAATCAATATGCAGAACGATAAACTGATTCGACAAAACACCCAGACTTCCAGAAGGCTTACCTCTAAGCCTTGACTTCCCAGTTTCACTCTTGGGACTTGCACTTGAGTCTTGTCCATTTCCGATGATGCAGACCTTTGAAGAAGAAGACGACGCTACAATGAAGCACTCAAATGAAAGTATAATGGATAGTGCCGAAACTTCGGACGTTAAGCTTTCATTTTCTTCCACCAACTTCCCGTAGTATATCGATTAGCATTGAGTAACAAAATCTGATTAAACTTAAATATAGACTTTCCTATACATTTTATAAATATAGATTAAAATCACTTGTTACTAATATCTTATTCTTAATATCAAATTATTTTAATTGAATCACGCGAATTAAGAATAGGAGTTAAAATTAATTAGCTATCTCAATTTCTCTGAAAATTTTAATATTTTTTAAAAATTATCCTTATTTAATCTCTTTTTTTTACTTTTTGGATATATTAAATAGGGACATTTTTTAGAAATGTATAATAAATATCACATTGTAAAGGATTTTATATTTAGAACCAAAATAAAAGATCCTATATGTAGGATCGGAGGGAGTATTTTTTATTGATTATTGATGTGATATTAAATATAAAGCTAAATTATTTATTGTTTATTTAATTATTATTTACTGCAGTTGAATTTTATAAATACAAAAATATTGTATTTTTTAAAAGTATAAGGTTTTTAGAGAAATTTGAATACCTCCATGCAATATAATAAAAGTTTTTTAGGTTAAGTGGTTTGATAGCAAAAAAAAACTTAACAACTCTTAAAAATAAGGTTTAAATTTGAGTATTGTAAATAAAAAAATTACAAATACTACTTTTATTTAGGTTCGACATTACTCCGATAGTATTGGATATTAGCTAATCAAACAAAAATAACTTTTCTAGTTGAAGGATCAAAATGTATATATTTTGGATTTATTTCTTTTATATAAGGAAGACATCTAAAAGTTTTGAAAGCTTTGATGGTAGTTTGAATAGTTTATTGGTTCATAAAATGGAGATAAAAGACTTTCGGTTCTTAAAGTTATATATAATTTTCATATTAGTTCATGTGATTTTTATTATATTGATTCATTTCTTATAGATTTTTATTGTCAGAAAATTAATTCTTAGATTTTCAAAACTTTATATATTTACTTGCTATATTGTCCAACTGAGCATTAACTCCTTAAAATAATCTATTATATATATAAAAGTAAAATTTATAGCTGAATTCTTATTGCGTCACCTCATCACCTTATTCTAATTAGGTAAATTTTATGTGTCATGTTGATTTTCCTGCTGATATGTTACATGTTATTTTTGTACTAATTTATCTAAATAAATTCCTATTTTGGTGTCATATTAATTGTCATAACAATTAAATAATTGTAATTTAGTACATTATTTCCGTTTTTAGTTCATGCAATAAAGTACAATAATGATGGTTAGAACTCTACTTAATTTAGTAAATTATTTAGTGATATTTTGTTATTTTCCATTGATTATTAGTTATTTGTCATTTATGATGACGTTGTAATAATGTTCTCAAGTCAAATTTCTATTAAGTATTCTCTCAGTTATGTGATTTAAATCAATACTTATTTATTTTGATTGATTTGTGGATTACTTTTTTGGGGATCCATTCTTTTGTAAGTTTAATCCATTCTTTCTTGGTATCTTTTGATAATATGATTACGTTTATTGTTTAATTTGTTGATTTAAAAGGTATAAATTACTTTAAATTTGTTTGATACGTAATGTTTTTGTATTCAATTCTAGCATCATCAAGTCTTATTTTTTGCTATACAAGAATTTCTTGATTTCATCTTATGTTAATCATATTTCATTTTTTGGTTAAATTGATGGATGTAATACGTTTAGTATCCATATCAACTTTAAATTTCAAGGTATGGGATATCAAATCATCAAACTGATTATGAGGAATGTTAAATATACATATCTATAATAATGTATACTTAATTATGTATATCCATTTATAAATTAATTAAATTGTGATCCACCCATAAAAAAAAAACACATCGAAATTAGATTTCAATGGATTTCAAATTATGAATTTATGTTTTTTATGGTTTTGAACCATTTTATTAATCTCTTCATATAGTGTTAATATAATTTAATTATATCTATGCTTTTAAAATTAAATCAAAATAACTATATATTAATTTAATTAATGTAGATCTCTTATATAAATGACAATTATACTTATGTACAACAAAAATATACATATTGTTAAATACTTAAATTTATAAATCTATAAATTATTTTCTTATTGTGTCACGCATAATATTATAGGTAATATAATCTTAACATATATCTATATACTAATGTTTAAAATTTTCATATATGGCAAAAAAAAATTTCTATATACTAATGTTCAAAGTATAGTACGTGTGTGATAGTATTCTACAATGATTCCATGAATATCATATATTAAATATCCTTTTTTTTGCCATCATATCACATGCGTTTTTTGGATAATTAATACATTGACTCAATAGAATTATGAAGTCAACTATGCATTAAATGTTTCTTATTAATCATGTAGTATGTTATGATTTTCTTTTTATAACTGTAGACTAATGTATTCAATCATCCAATCAATTCCGATAATATTTAATGATTTGTGAAATTTAGCAAGTTCAAAATAAATACTCCTCGCGTCCTATATATAAGGTCTTTTATCATAGTCTTGAATATAAGACTATTTACAATATACGAGATAGTATTTATTATACATTTTTAAAAAATGCTCTTATTTACTATATTCAAAGAGAAAGAGAGAGATTAAATATGGGTAGTTTTAAAAAAATATTAAAATTTTTGGAGAAATCGAGATAGTTAATTAATTTAACTCTCATTCTTAATTGGCGTGATTCAATTAAAAAGATCTTATATTAAGGATCAGGGAGTATATGAGATTGTAATCTTTTTTTTCCCCCTTACAACAACCATTATAAATGGTATTTTATTATACACATTGAATGTTTTAATTTTCCTGTATTATAGTGTACATTGAAGATTATGCTTTCAATACGTTATACAACTTTTCTTCATCGGGGTTCCTTAAAATCCGTGATTACAATTTGAATTAAAATGATTCTTTTCTTTGTATAAAAAAAAAATGATTCTTTTCATTATTTTTGTTAATATATGTCATTTAATACAATATCAACGCGTTTTGTAATTTTAATCTCCATTATAGAATTTTTCCCTATAAATAGCTTCCAATTTTACTCATTTTCCTTAGAAAGCTATTACAGCATACAAATGTATACGGTGAAAATTGTGTATAAATTAATTGTTATCTCAGCTTTTGTTATGCTTTAAAATATATTTTCTGTTCTTATTTATGTTATTCTTTTCCTATAATTTTTTCTTCATTTAAATGTATAGTGATTTCATATTGACATGATGGAGCTTTTTGAGAATGGTACCATCTTGCCATAAGAAATGATGGTAAACATTTTATCTTTTTTACCTCCCGCTGACTTAAAGGAAAAGTGTTTGGTTTCCAAAAACTGGGCTCTCAATGCTATTCATCCAACATTAATCAAGAATTTATTCAATACTCTAAATCAACTGCGTGAGTGTTAGTTTCTGATATGAAATATTTATTTTTTCTTTCTATTTTAGTCTAATGTTAACTATTTTTTAGGGAACATACACAACAATTCCACAGCAACAAATATCGATGTCAAGCATAAGTGGCTTTGTAGGTCATGCCGTAGGTATTTAATGCAAGTTTTTCTTGATGGATTGAGTTTCTATTGTCCAAACTGTGATCAATTCATCAAATCACTTATTCCTAGGTATTTGTTTTACATTAATAATGATGTGAATATTATTTCATCTGTTAACTATATGTATAACAAAATTATGTAACAAGTTCCTGGAAAATGGAATATTTTTTCTTATTTAAACTTGTTTGGTATAATTCTATGATTTTCTAAAAAAAAATCATAAGTAATCTGTATTCTTTGCGAATAATCACATTATCAATGGTATAACTATTTTTTTATTATTGTCCAAAATAGAACTACTACTTATTTTTAGAAATTTTGTATTATTATTATATGTTAAACGCATCAAACAATGATGTTCGTGAAATGGAAAATATTTTTTTTATTTCTATGTGACTAAATCGGAAATTATTAGTCCACTTAGGATATGATATGATATTTCAATTGGTGATCTATAATTTCTTTGTTATATTAATTGATTATTTTATTTCAATTAAAATAAGATATCTGTGTTAGAAATCTATTTTTATTTATCGATGGCAATTTGAAGAGTCACATCTTTTATCAATAAAAATGATACGTTGATAGATATACCATGCCAGCCATATATTTATTGTCACAAATATATGTATGTTATGATATTAATTTAATAGTATTTTATGATATTAATTTAATAGTTTTAAATTAACTTGGCTTTGTTATATTAAATTAACATCTATTTTTTTATTCCCAGTATTATGTCTCACTTATGAAGAAATATAAAACTTTACTCTTACCAAGATTGAGAATATTTTACACTCAAACGGAAAGAGTCTTATTAATTTTGAATCTATGCTATGCCTATCCTTGATATGACAAGCATAGATGCTTGCACCAACAAATTGATTCGGGCTGAACTAAGGTACGATAGGATTATTCTTGCAAATCAATTGCCTGGCATGATTGCATCCTCAACTCCTAAACAATTGAGAGTTTATGATGGCATTATGTTTGCTATTGAATCTAAATAGGGAGGAGTATTTTTTATTTATGGACATGGAGACACTGGTAAAATATATGTGTGGAATACTCTTTTAACTTCACTTAGGTCAAAAGGCAAAATTATTCTTAATGTAGCATCCAGTGGTATAGCTTCATTATTGCTTCTTGGAGGTAGAACTGCACATTCACAATTTTGCATATCCCTTTCTATTAATGAAGATACTATATGCAATATAAAACAAGATAGTCATCTTGCTGAATTGTTAGTACATACTTTATTAATTATATGGGATGAAGCTCCTATGACAAACAAGTTCTGCTTTGAAGCTCTTGACCGAAGTCTAAGAGATATATTAAAGCTATCTAATCAATCAGCTATTAATCTTCCTTTTGGAGGTACGATTGTTGTCTTTGGTAGGGATTTTAGACAAATGCTACTTGTCATATCCAGGGGTACAAGAGAGAATATAATATTTGCTACTTTAATTCATCTTACATATAGAATTACTGTAAACTCATAACAGTTACAAAAAATATGAGACTCCTTCATACCAACACATCATATGCTAATAGGGAGCTTTAAGAGTTTGCAGGTTAGATACTGTCTATAGGTGATGGTACAATCACTGAGATTAACGATGGCAATGTTAATGTTAAAACTCCTCATGATTTGCTATTGGATGATTCAAATGATGCCATAAAGTCAATTGTAGAATCCACATATCCTAACATTCATCATAATTTAAATTTGTCATCTTATTTCAGAGATAGAGCTATATTAGCACTCACTTTATCTGTTGTTGATAATGTTAACAAATACATGTTATCTTTATTACCAGGTGAAGAAGTGGTTTACTATGGTTCTGATAGTGTGTTAAAAGACAATGCCAATGTGGATTCCATTGATGATCTTCATTCACCAGAATTCTTGAATTCAATTACTATGTCAGATCATTCTAATCATAAGATCAGGTTTAAGGTTGGAGCACCTTTAATACTAATGAGAAACATTGATAAGTCATTGAGCCTAATAAATGGCACAAGTTTCATTGTGACACAAATTGGTAAGCATGTCATTAAAGCTAGAGTGATACACGGCTCAAATAAAGGGTTGAAAGTTTGTATTCCTAGACTATCAATGATTTCATCAGATTCTAGATTGTCATTTACTATGAAGAGACAACAATTCCCTGTTATGTTAGCTTTTGCTATAACTATATATAAGAGTGAAAACAAAGTCTATGTAATGTGGGATTGTACTTGTCAAGACCTATATTTACACATGGACAACTCTATGTTGCTTTATTTCGCGTGTGATCTAGAAGTGGATTATAGATATTAATTATAGATGATGATGGAAATGAAAGTGATACCACTTCAAATGTTATGTATAGAGAAATATTTAAAAATCTCAACTAATACTCTTTTAATTATTATTTCATCTTTGCTTACATATTACTTCAGTTTTGTATGTGTGGTCATGCTACTTTGATTTCCATTCATATATATTCATATATATACATATATATCATTTCATCAAGTATAAACTTCGTGTACAGGCCCCGTGAATCATACGGGTACAATACTAGTGTGCCTAATGGTAAAATGAGTTGGATGTACGTATAAATGTAATGAAACCCCCAATAAAATTGACAAAATGTTATCATTCATCATGTTATTTCATTGTTAACAGATTTTATAGTTGATCATCTTATTTTAATTCATAAGTCATGTTAACTTATTTTTTCTTTGATAAATCAGCACAAATTTAACAAATTTCAGCCATATTGGATAGAGGAGGGATTAAATTACTAACCTTGTAAAATTTAAGGATTAATTCTATCAATATAAAACTATTAAAAAGTAACTCAATAAAATTAAAATGGAAGGGACCAATATAAAAATTAAGTAAAAATTTAAGGATCAAAAGTTCCTTTACATTAGTTTATTTTTGGAGTATACAAGTTGTTAATATCATTACACCCCTGTCTCTTTATTATTATTATTATTTTTTTTAACTCTTATCTCTACTTTTTCTTCTTGAATTTAAATTTTTTATCTAATTTTTTTTAATCGTCTTGTATCCAATTACCACATTTTGCTTTTTAAATTTAAATTTTCCATCTATTTTTTTTAAAAAATTCAACCACCTAAAATATTATTATTTCTTTCTCTCAAATTACTATTTATCTCATGATATGAATAAAAAAATGCAGTTGCATAAACAATTTTATTTTTAAATTATACATTTTAATTTAATTTTATCTTTTATATAAATATCTAACATAAAAAATACAAGAAAACATTTTATTTAATATGTTTGTGTGTTTGTGTGTGTGTGTGTATATATATATATATGTCTACTAACGAGCAATATTTTAATAAAAAAATTGAACTATGATGTGATATAGTTATTTCATAGAAAAGTGCATACTTTTTAAAAATAAAACACAAATAATGTAATTTTATCAAAATTGAAAAAAAAATGTTTCTTTAACAATTTACCATATAATTTAATGAAACATCAATCATGTAAGGGAAAAATTATCCGTTTATCCTTGAACTTTCCATCAATTTTGAAATTAGTTCCCCATCTAATTTTCTTTTCATATCACACTTATTAATCTCTTTAATGGTAACATGATTAATTCTTTAATTATCAAATTATTTATAAATTAATCCATATAAGTGTCATGTGACAACTCGAAGGAGAAATGTTGCCAATGCGGAAGACAAAGTTACAAATGTGACAGACAAGAGTTGCTATCATTACAAACAAATGGACAATAGCCGCTAATGTAGATCAAAAGGTAGCTAATTTTAATTCCTAAAGTTCACTATCATTTGTAATTTAGTTCATAAATTTCATTATTTTTCTTTAATTCAATCTGAAACCCTACTTCTATTTATGCTTCTATTAAAGCATTTATCCTTCAATTGTTTGAATGTTGGTCATCTCATCCCTACATGTGACAGACAGTAAGGAAAACACAAGGAAACAAACGAAAAGCTCAAGTAGGTTAGCAATGAAGAACAATAGGAGATTTCTCAAAGGAGTGAAAATCATTATTCTCCAAGATTTCTTATTTCAAACTTGGAAAACGTGGACCTTAAATATTACTAAGATAGATAAAATGCAATTCCAATATATTAAAATCACTATTATAAACTATCTCTTTGTTATCACCAAGTGCTATAGGAAAGTAAAAATAGTCATCATCTCCTATACATTTCTTTGGAAGTCTAAGCTTGAAACTCTTCTTAAATGCCAAATTCAAAATGGGGACTCACCAAAAATGATCTTCACTCCATAGAAAAATTTTTTACTATTTGTTCTTCACTACACCTATTTCTTAAATATTTTTTTTAAAAAAAGAACGATTTTCAATTTTTATAGTCATATCTCCCATCATCTCGTATATCCCCAGAAAAAGAAAATACTCCTATCCCTTCTGTTTCTATAATCACGTCATTAGTCCCTTGCAATGACCAGAGATAAGCGCATTTGAGAAAATATAAGCTCCTATCTCAATTTGATCTCCGCAAATAGAAAAATAAGAAAAGGGGATCTAAAAACTTTCTCTGAGTTTTAAATTATCAACCATATCTCTGTTGGAAAGAAAGAAAATAATACTCATCAACGTCATATTGTTACACAGAGAACACATCTGTAAACCTAACCCTTGTGTTAAAACAGGATACTCAAACTCGGTTATAGGCCACTGACTTGCTGAAGAGCCGCCGGATGTATACAACTTGCAGAGAACTAACAAGGAACAGAAGAAGGTATTCTCCTACAGTGTAAAATATAACACGCTTCTTGGTGCTCTCGTTTGCTGCATCATAAAACAAAATAGGAAGTTTGAGTCATCTGATGGTCCTAGTCGCTGTGTTCTTAAGTACTATCTCGAGTTCTGATAATGGTATTAAAGCTGACAAAGTTAGTTTGCTAAGGCAGCAATATCAGAAAATTAATAGGGAACCTAAACATTAAATTCAGTAACTGGACCATATGCTTTATAAAACAGATATCAATTATACGAGTACTCTCTTAAAAGACACCATGAATTAGAGGCTGTATATTCATAGAGATTCGAAAATTATTTCCAAAATTTAACAACATATACTAATATAATGCTTCTAATGGTTTTGTCTACAAGCACAATGACCGTGGTTTTGGCTATCGCACTATACAACTTAGAAGGACCACATCGATAAACAAATTTCTTGTCATAGTCACCACTCACCACTCTTGGAGACATTAAGGCCCGATATCAAGCTCAGTCACTAATCACTAATATCAATTATAATCACTGTTTACATTTTCTTTTATTTGTACATATCATTTTTCCCTTATTCAATAATCAGTATACTAGCTTTTATTGTCGCTTGATTTTCATTGCTGATTATCGGTTCTGCTAGAGAGGCCACAGAACCCCGCTAAACTATGTAATCCCACTGTTGAAGATTCCTGGAAAGTTTCAACCACTAATATCAAGATAGGTTAAACACTAAGACCGATGTCTGGGAACCATCCCCATCGTGAAATTAATAATTCTATCCATGCATAAGATAGCAAGAAAAATGCCACAACTACTGGGCAATAGCCAAGGTGCCAAACTTCTCCATCCAAGCCAGTCATAGTTCATGAAAAAGATTTAAAAGAAAACCACTTACTATGACGGTGCCGTGCATCACGTGCTCTAAGGTACTTTTGCTCAGCTGTAACAGACTCTAGAGCCTCTCTGAGCTCAGCAATTTTAACATTTATTGGGTCCAAGTGCTCTGCAAATTCACCAATCAAAGTCAACAGGAGCGCCAAACAAAATGGGAAGACACTTTACTAACATCAACCTTCACTGGGTCCAGGAAAAAAAACTAACATCAATCTTCACATACTCCAAGCAGTGCCTCGTATTAATAGGAAATGTTCATTATACAGTTTCATGACCTAATCACCTAAAGATGGCAATAAGATAACAGACTTCAGTAATAAAACCTGCTTATGTAGAGAACATACCATTTTTAGCAAGATCGTGCTCAGTAGGAATATGACCAACATGAATGTAGAAAGAAACAGTCTCAGGTGTGGAGTGAGGGTTATGAAAGCAGAATTTGTACATTCCACTTCGTGGGGCTTTAAAGTCAAACTTTTCACCAGAGGTTCCTTTGATAGTGTGGACTGTATTACCTCCAGGAGATGTCACCTGCAGATTACTATAAAATTAGGATAACTGAAAAGAAAACTTTATGAAAAAATAATATGCGGGTCATTCTGAAAGCTAACAATGAACACTATGTTACAACTTGTTCATGAAAATCAGAAACCAAAAATGGCTCCGGATCTACTTCCTAGCATTGCTGTTAGCACACATCATTTTCCAAAAATTCCTTGCACAGAGGTTACAAAAAGGCATCAACATGGTCTCAAACCACACTCTTCAGTTGATTAAAATTTAAAATGCACAATACAGGAAAAGAAATCTTTTTGTGTGAATAAAAGTATAAAATCTAGGCTACCATCCATTCAAATATTAGCAATCCGCATGAGACCTTGATAGCTTATTCTTCCCTCACCTCCCATCTTCCATCACTTTCTACATTTCATTTTGCAGCCTGACTTAGCTCCAAATTCTTCAGCATTTCTCATTTTAAGGAAAGAAAAAAGCTTTGGAGAGCAGATCAACCCAATTTAAAGTCAACAACACAATGGGACAAAATAATTTACCAAATTCATGCTCTTTTCCGAAGAACTGTCGAATAAAATTTATCATTCATGCAAAATATATCTGCAGAATCCCAATTTATCTAAAACAAACGACGCCAAGGCACACATCAATATATCAATATATATAGTAAATATGTATATAACAAACTGCACTATTCACAAATTATGAAAGTCTAAGTACAATGTGGCTCATTTCTCAAACTCCCGCAGTGCATGGAAAAACATGTCTAGATATAGTTTCTGCAAGAAATGAGCTAATAATAAATTTCATAACTCTTAAAAACAAGCTCATATGTGCTCAATTAATAAATCCTGTAATGCATCACCAGACACCAATGCTTCAAACCTGGAGACCACAACACTATGATGAAATCTGTTTAACACAACTACTGATGACTTTGTCTGGGTAGTTGTTCTTGCATCAGATGAGCTCACAATAAATTTGTAACTCTAAAAAACACGCTGGTTTGATAATCCTTTAATGCATCACTAAGTATCAGTAATTTAACCCAGGTAAACATGAAAATCTACCAAGTCCTTGTCTTGAATATATTTCATATATCAAATCACATGAATTTACAATTATATTTTCTGCTTCCAACCTTATCATAAAGTAGGAGGAACTGCCATGGATCCATTGATCATCCTCTTAAGTGAGACCAAAATACAGAAGTCTGGAATTTCATTTCATTAGAGAATTCCAATATCATCTGAAGGTTGCCATTCATAGGTTATGATGCAACCTAAACCATATTACAAAGGCACAGATGGGTTTCTACAGCTTAACAAACTCCCTACTGTTATTATTGGCTGTTCTTTACTCTTCAATTAACTAACTGGAAAAAAGGAATCCTTTGCCTATTTGGACTTCAAATTCTATCCGCTTTTGGGAAACAGTAGGACTTAAACTTTGTTTCACAATTTCGCAAAATGGTATATGTTATGATCTGATAAAATAGCAAATGCCCAGACAACTGATAAACATTTATCTAAAGAAAAAAATCATGCTACAATCCTCTCTCGCTTTCTTCCCTCTTCATCTAATCCCTTCTCCTTTAGATCAGTGATAGGAACAATGGTAGAATCGACCACGATGAAACTGGATAAAAAGCAAGTCAGGGTACTAGATACACAATTCCAATCCTTTATAGCTGAAACAAAGAAGCAAATTGAGAAAAATTCCTGAAGGATGGATAAATTGTACCACAACATACTATTTCCAACTTTCAAGAGGGAAGCATAGTAGATAATTGAAAAACCGAAACAAGAATGCTGAAGAAGTTATAAAGAAATCAGGAGAAGTTTGGAGCAAATATTGGATTTGATGAGGAACTAAGGAATCTATCTGGCCAGTCTTGTTTATTTATGAAGCTTTCTATTCCCTTCTCAGTCTTCTCTTCTTCCTTCTCTGTTAAGCTGTTACACTCATTCGCTTAAGGCTCACTAGCAACTAAAAAGCCATCTAGGCAGCTGACGCAGTATGAAGAAGTTTAATTAGAGTCTCAATAGGCATGAAGGATGTTTAAACTGGGGGATTTTGATTGAATCAAACAGTATTCTGTTTGGATTTTATTTCTATCTAGGTTTAAGTCTTATCCAAAAAAAAAATGAAAACCCCTGTCTAACCCAACTAAAAACCCTAATTCCCGAACTGAAACCATTGATTTAATATGCCTTCATTCTGCATCAGCAGCATACCAGAGTAATCATAACCTTTGAACTGTTATTCAGGACAACAATGTCAATTATTCTAGATGAAGAATCAAAGAAAAAGCATGCTTCTTGTGTTGTGATCTGCAAATCATCTTCACATTTTTCTACCAAACACAAATGAGACAAAACGACTTTTTTTTTTACGAATTAAAACAGCATAACTCAACAAATTATTCAAAGATCAACAAATAATTTAATTAAACAAACTAGAAAAGGTAAAAAACGATGAGCAAAAGGGGAAGTGAATATTTAAAAAAAAAATCTGAATATCGAACTCACCGTCAAGTCGATGCCGGGGTGATCGGAGCTCCAGAAAATGTCATGATCGACGACAACAAAGTTCCCAGTAACCGTATCACCCTCGTAGAGCACATACTCATACACGCACTCGACGTCGTTTACGGTCACAGATAACGATTCAATCCGACCAAGAAAGCTCAGCAACAAACAGATCAACAGCGTACACACCTTGGCGCTTCTCCTCTTCATCTCTTCCATCAATTACGCTCTTTTTTTTAAAAAAAATTTTTCTTTTCCCTGTTGAAGAATTTAAGTACACGAATTCTGGGCGAGTAGTTCAGTAGTTATTCTGCCTCTCGGATCTTAAAGACTGAAACTTTGAGTGCGTGGGTTCCTCGTCTCCGCAACGACGCCTCTGTGGATTAATTGCCTGGTTTGGCGATGTCGTTTACTAGACTTACGTGTGAAACGCAAACAGCTCCACCGAGCACCAGCCAATCAGGCGACGAGCTGTGCTGACCTGGATGTGAAGACAACTGTAATGTTTAGAAATTAAAAAGTAAGTAGTTGGCCAAAAAAAAAGTGCGTAATGAGACAAAAATAATAAAATCTATGACCTTTATAATCGAGAATCGAAAAGCAGTATTCACCCACGCTCATGTTATTGTTCAATTTATTGTACAAAAAACTTTATATATATATATATTTTAAATTACTAATATATGTGTTTTTCCTTTTCCCTGCTTTCTTTGGATTTTACTTTAAAATTATATGTTTTTATAATGATTTTCTTCCTTTAATCGATATGATTTGCTTCGATCAATGACTTTTTACATGCTTTTTATTTTTCTGAAATAAATCACAGGGTGTTGGAGAATATATCAGATAGTATCGTTGCTGTGTCCACGGGCAATGATACATCTTCAGCCTTATTATCATATATAAATTATAAATTTTAATGCTTTTTGACATGAACGAAATTATATTTATGAAAAGAAAAAATGTCAAGATCTCATTGCTTGCACATACTTGAAGCAAAACCAAGTGATCCTGAATGGTTGTTGATGCTAAGTACCAAGTTGATCTAGCAGCACTAAATATTAAGAAAGTTGATTGATATCACAAAAAAAAAAACTCTAATGTTAATAGGGCAAATTAAGAAGGAGACGATATAATGATAGCTAGTAATAATAATGTGGTTAGTGTGGTATAAGGGACTAGAGTGAGATGAAGCAAACATCATGGTGTAATTGCATACATTTAGTTGCTATCTTGAGGCGTTGCGCATTTAAGTCACTTTTGCTATTGCATGGTCAAATCTTGCAAATCTGTTTATGAAGTCTGGTAATGTCAACTGAGCCCTGCAATAATATAAGGTATGTCTTGTACATGCTTTATTCATTTGGTTCGACTTTGACTGGGTAATGCATTGGGTTGTGTAATATTATTTCTACTTTTGATTTGTTTTTCTCATTTTTCAAATTGAACTTCAACTATAAAAGCAACATCTTGCATTGGTTATGTCATATACATACTCTCAGTGTATGACTCTGTTTTGAGTGTGCAGCTGTTATGCCTTTTGAAATTTCTCTATTCCTCACTTTACTCCTGGTGTAAGAGAAGATTTTGTCAATGATGCTTGTGACATATCTTTCCGATAGATTATTTGGATAGAGCGAGAGAAAGAGGTGGACGATGAACACACGGGATTAAAGTAGGAGTAAGAGATATCTGAAATAGAGCGAGAGAAAGAAGTAAGGAAAGGAATATTATATATTCTAAATCAATTAAATTAATTTGAAGAAGAAATTGAAATCACATTTATTGTAGTTACTGTTAACAATTGACCACAAACCTGCAGTCACACTAATTATTCGGTGACATGCGTGTAGAAGGAGAAGCCAAAAATAAAAGAATGGTAATTTTGTAAGAAAAAAAGAGAGAGATAGAATTTAAAAAGTTAATAATGAAAAAAAAAAGGAATAGGAATTTATGGAGAAAGAGAAAGGACAAATGAAGTAGTAAAAGGGAAAAGAATCATTTGCATAGTGTGTATTTTTATAAAATTGAAAAGAAATGTAGAATTTAATCTAAAATACAAAAATAAATTATTTAAGTATTTTCTATCAAATTGGATAACTTATGAGATTTGTTTAATTAATAATATTGAACATAAGTAATATTTAAAATAATATTAAATAGTTATTAGCTGAAAAGATTTAAAATAAAATTAAAACATAATTCTAAAAATAATAATATTATCAATTAGAAATTAATCATAAAGATTTAATATAGTTGGATTAAAAAAATGAATAAATTAGTATTATTTTAAAATAATATTTGAGAGATTGTTAGGATTTTATTTCATTGGTTAATATGTAAGTTTAATTATACTATTATCTATGAATTCAAATTTTAAGGTAAATTTAATAATCTTATTTTTTATTTAAAAATATCATTGGGATATAATATGTAAATTTAATAAGGGTGTAGATTAGTAATTTTTTCCACCATGATAATTTGTTGTCAGTGCTCATAAGCATCATCTCTCTATTTTAATAAAGTTTAAATCATATTATATAATTCTTGGCTGTAAAGAACATCAATTACGAATAGCAAGTAAAATTAAATGATATTATATAATTCTTATAAAAGATAAAAAAATTGAATAGTAAAATAGTATTATTAACTATTTAATCCAATCTTATCCAATTTCTATAAATCCTATTATATCCAATTTTTGTAAATCCTATTATAGGAGTATAAGTTTAAATAAAAACTATATATCGGGTTAACTATTAATCTAATCTTATCCATTTTCTGTAAATTATATTATAAGAGTATAAGTTTAAATTTTATTATCAATGTAAGGCTTTAAAAGACACTAGAATATTTTACTATTAATCTAAGACTTTAAAGACACTAGAATATAAGTTTAGGACTATCAATGTAAGGTTTTGAAGACACTAGAATATTTTACTATCAATGCAAGAGTTCAAAGACATTAGAATATAAGTTTAGAATTTAATTTGACGAAAAATGAATCTCTTTATTCTGAATTATATCTTACAAAGGTAGGAAGCAATGGATATATACACCCCAAAATGAATCTCACTAATAAATGCCTAATCACCCTAATAATTACAGATCTGATCTCATGACTCATCATATCAAACCTAATATTTACAATTAAGGAAAGAAATTAAACTGGATATTTCTACACTCCCCCTCAAGTTAGAGCATAGATGTTAATCATGTCCAGCTTGCCCATAAGCCCTTCAAAAGTGTGATATGGCATACCCTTTGTAAGAATATCTGCTATTTGTTCTTTGGTTGGGATATAAGACAAAAAAATGATCCCTTCTTCCACCTTTTCTTTGATAAAATGCTTGTCAACTTCCACATGTTTTGTTCGATCGTGTTGTACAGGGTTTAGGGAAATACTAATAGCAGCCTTGTTGTCATAATATAGTTGGACAGGAGTATTGATATCAACATGTAATTCCTCCAATAGCTTTCGGAGCCATAACCCTTCGCAGATACCTTGAGCAAGAGCTCTAAATTCTGCTTCTGCACTACTGCGAGCAACAACATTTTGTTTTTTACTTCTCCATGTTACTAGATTTCCTCAAACAAAAGTACAGTACCCACTAGTAGACCTTCTATCATCAGTTGAGTCAACCCAGTCAGCATCAGTAAAGATCTCTATATGAGCTTGCCCCTTTTTGAACAAAAGTCCTTTTCTCGGTGATCCCTTCAAATACCTTAGGATTCTATATACAGCTTCTAAATGAGCTTCCCTGGGAGCATGCATATATTGACTAACTACACTAACAGCAAAAGCAATATCCGGTCTTGTATGGGACAAGTATATTAGTTTTCCCACAAGTTTCTGATATCCTTCTTTATTAACTGGTTCTCCAGCTTCTCCAAATTTCCCTTTAGGATCAATGGGAGTATCACAAGGCTTACATCCTAGCATTCCAGTTTCAGTGAGAAGATCAAGAGTATACTTTCTTTGAGATACATTGATCCCCCTTTTAGATCTAGCAATCTCCATTCCCAAGAAGTATCTCATTTGTTCCAGGTCCTTTACTTTAAATTCTGCAGCAAGAATATTCTTCAGTCTCTCTATTTAAATAGTATTATCCCTAGTAAGGATAATGTCATCAACATACACAATGAGAATGGTTCTCCTTTCTCCTTCATGTTTGATGAACATCGTGTGGTCTGAATGCCCTTGTTTATAACCTTCTTTCTTCAAAACTTCTATGAATCTCTCAAACCAAGCTCTTGGAGATTGTTTTAGACCATCTAAAGACTTCTTAAGTCGGCAAACACGATTCTCATGTTGTTGAAATCCTGGAGGAAGAGACATATAAACTTCTTCTGCTAATTCTCTATTTAAGAATACATTCTTAACGTCAAGCTGCTGGAGAGGCCAATCAAGATTAACAGTCAATGATAACAGTACTCGAATTGTATTCAATTTTGTTACAGGAGCAAATGTCTCTGTAAAATCCACACCATATGTTTGAGTGAATCCTTTTGCAACAAGACGAGCCTTATAGCGTTCAATTGTTCCATTAGCTTTATACTTTACAGTAAACACCCACTTGCAGCTTACCAGTTGTTTTTTAGGAGGTAAATTCACCAATTGGAGAATATGAATGGTGGACATCTAAAGGGTCATCTGGAATGGTGGTAGTTTGGTCATGTGTATGCCAAGAATGCCAAGTCTGGAATTCCCTCATATGTTTCCCCTGAATGGAAGACTTACAGAAGAAAGGAGAATCCTCAAGAAAGATAACATCCATACTCACAAAAATTTTCTTAGTGATAGGATCATAGCATTTGTATCCTTTTTGATTAGATGAGTATCCCAAAAGCATAGATTTGATGGCTCGAGGATCAAATTTCCCCCTTTGATGAGAGTGGACATGGACAAAAGTAGTGCAACCAAAGACTTTAAGAGGAAGATCACTATATAAATGGGTAGAAGGATACGTTCCCTTGAGTTTTTGAAGAGAAGTGATGAAAGAGAGTATATTACTGGGCATTCTGTTTATAAGATAAGTAGCCGTAAGAATGGCATCCCCCCAGTAGTTTTGTGGTACATTTGATGCAAAAATTAAGGCACAGGCTACTTTTAATATATGTCTATTTTTTCTTTCTGCCACTCCATTTTGCTGAGGGGTATTACTACATGAATTTTGGTGCACAATACCCTTGGAACTCAAGAAAGAGTTCATGTCATGATTAAAATATTCTGTACCATTGTCAGTTTTGAGGATTTGAATATTGGTAGTAAATTGATTTGTAATCATGGTATGAAACTAGGTAAACACAGAGGAAACCTCAGACTTGTCTTTTAATAGATAAACCCAATAGAAACGAGTATGGTCATCAATGAAAGAAACAAACTACTTTGCTTGGGTTTGATTAGGTATCCTGGATGGACCCCATACATCACTGTGTATAAGAGCAAATGGTTGTGATGGTTTATATTCAGAGTTAGGATATGGACTATGATGATGTTTGGCTAGTTCACAACTATCACAATGAAAATCAGAATTTTTATTCATACAAAATTCAGGAAACAAATGACACAAATATTTGATATTTGGGTGTCCCAAACGCATGTGCTATAACATAAGATCATTATTTTTGGAGGATAAAGCAGAATTACAAATGATAGTAGAACTTAGATTTCTCATCCAGGTAACTTCAATATAGTAGAGCCCATCAAATTCTTTAGCATTGCCAATCATCTTCCCCGATAATAGGTCTTGAAATATACAACGAAAAGAATAGAAATTAACAGAACAATTGGAATCTCTGGTAATGCAACTAACAGAAAGCAAATGATAGTCAAGTTTAGGAATATAAAGGACATTTTTTAGGATGATAAAGTCAGAAATTTGGACGTCTTCTATTCCTACCAAAGGAAGAAAAGTTCCATCTGCAATTTTGACCTTTAAATTCCCACTACACGGAGTATAAGAAATGAAAAAATCTCTAGAATCAGTCATATGATCAGAAGCCCCAAAGTCAATGACCCATGGGTCATAGGATTTTAAGGATTTAAGAGCACGAATAATTTTACCCTTATGAGCCAAAGTAGTAGTAGGAGTACGCCTTTGTAACTGACTAGAGGATTTCAAATCTGAAAGCATTTCCATGATTTTGCTCAGTTGATCATTATTGGTTGTAGCAGTGGTGTCTGGATGATTTTGCTCACTAACCACTTGATATCCACAGGCTCATGAATTCTTTCTGGGTTTCTAGCCTACAGGCTTGCCATATAAATCCCAACATGTGTCTTTAGTGTGGCCTTGTTTTTTACAGTGATCACACCGAGGGCAACTTCTCTGAGGTCTGCCTTGAAATTCAAACGCTGATTTTTTTACGATCATAGCAGAACTTTCAGATCCACTAGTAACTTCTTCTTTCATTATGACTCTCCTTCTTGCCTCTTCACGCCTTACTTCAGAGAATGCTTCCTTTATAGATGGAAGTGGACTACGAGTTAGGATTCGGCCTCTAATATCATCCAAACTTTTGTTCAGGCCTACAAGGAACTCAAACAATCTTTCTTTTTCAACTCTCCTTTTAGAGAGCAAACAATCCTCAGTACATTTCCATTCATCTTCATAATAAGAGTCTAATTCTTTCCAAAGAGATACCATTTCAATATAATACTCATTTACCTCCCTATTTCCTTACTTGGTTTGCCACAAGCGAGTTTTAATTTCAAATATTTGAACAACATTCTCACCATCAGAGTAAGCTTCATGCGCAGCATCCCATACCTCTTTTGACGTGTTGAGAAACAAAAAGGTACGCTGGATAGATGGAGCCATTGTACTGCTTGGCTAGGAAATCACCATGGAATTATCATTCTTCCACTATTGATAGGCTATAACATTATTAGCCGAGGGGGCTTTAGTGTCACTGGTGAGATAGCCTCCCTTTCCACGACCCTCGATTGCTAGTTTGACTGATCTTGCTCATTCACGATAGTTATTTCCAGTAAATTTTTCCACAGTGAACACAAACGAAGACCCATCAGTGCTTCCTCCAGAAATAGGCTGAGTTGCATCATTTCCAGACCCGTCCGTGACAGCCTTATTGGTCTCTGTGTTGGTCATTTTTCTTTTAACTATTAGACCCAGTAATGAGACACCCAGTACAGTGGAATAGCCAGAAATGTGCCGATGTTGCCAGAGAAAAGAAACGGAGATGAATGGTCGTGACACGCGCTCTCACGTGTCGGCGAGTAGGATAGATCTGAAACTGTCGAACGGCGCGTGTGGCTCATGCGTTGCTCAGACGGCGACCAGACTTTAGGGGTTTACCGGTCGGACAAGTCTGATGACCCTTAAACTACGTGTGTAGTCACCGGAAACGCGGATATACTGACCCTCACTCACTTACTCACTTTGACAGAAAAAAAATGAAAGGCAGACGAGAACCAAAACCAAGGTGGCTCTGATACCACGAGGAAAAATGAATCTCTTTACTCTGAATTGTATCTTACAAAGGTAGGAAGCAATGGATATATACACCACAAAATGAATCTCACTAATAAATGCCTAATCACCCTAAAAATTACAGAGCTAATCTCATGACTCATCATATCAAACCTAATATTTACAATAAAGGAAAGAAATTAAACTGGATATTTCTACATAATTTCATTTATTTTTTGAAATTAAACCAGTCATAATTAAATTAAAATATTATTTTCAAATAATTTCAAGACATTGTTATTATTTTATTTCATTAATTAATATTTAAATTTAATTACCCTATTATCTATTAATTTAAAAAAATAGCATTTCACTTAATAAAAAGAAATAAATAGTTACAAAGAAATTGTAAAAAATTCAATAACGATACTTCTATATCTAAATATTTATATTAAAAATATCATAAAATATAAAAACAATATGCTAACTTTTCCTTTCCAATTTAAAAATAATATTTTAATTTAATTATGACTGGTTTAATTTCAAAAAATAAATACATTAAGTTGTTAACTTTTTCTTTCTAATTTAAAAAAAGAAAAATCATAGATATGATTATATTGTTTCCTTCATAAACTAGAACTAACAATTATAAATTATGCATTTTTATTTATTTGTATATGTTTAGAGAGAAGAAGGGGAATGGATTTTAATTTTGAGTATACTTTTCATAAAAGATATGATTACATTCTTTTCTCTATAAATTGGAACCAACAATTATGAATCATGCATTTTTTTATGTATTTGTATATAATAAACATATTATTCATTTGTTGATATTATTAACTATTTAATCAATTTTTGAATTTAAAAATGAAGCTAGTCTTCTTAAATATAAAAATTTTTATTAATCTTTATTAATTATTGTTATTAATTTTATTAATCTATATTAATTGTTAATTGTTAATTAAATATAAATAGTGATAGGTAAATATATATATATATATATATGACAAATGGTACTGGGAAGACAAGTCTCGAATATGAGATTTTCTGTAGTTTTTATTTAGTGAATGGCTATTTTTTTAAATTAATAGATAACATGATAGTTAAATTTAAATATTAATTAATGAAATAGAATAATAACATTTTGTGTTCTTTTTATTTGGTGAGTTGCTATTTTTTAAAATTAATAGATAATAGGGTAATTAAATTTAAATATTAATTAATGAAATAGAATAATAACAATGTCTTAAAATTATTTGGAAATAATATTTTAATTTAATTATGACTGGTTTGATTTCAAAAAGTAAATCAAATTAAATTCTAAGCTTTTTATTCAGTGAAATGCTATTTTTTTAAATTAATAGATAATATGGTAATTAAATTAAAATCTTAATTAATAAAATAAAATAATAACAATGTCTTGAGATTATTTGAAAATAATATTTTAATTTAATTATGACTGGTTTAATTTCAAAAAGTAAATGAAATTAAATTCTAAACTTATATTCTAGTGTCTTTGTACTCTTGCATTGATAGTAAAATATTCTAGTGTCTTCAAAACCTTATATTGATAGTCCTAAACTTATATTCTATTATCTTTAAAGTCTTAGATTGATATTAAAATATTCTAGTGTCTTTTAAAGCCTTACATTGATAATAAAATTTAAACTTATACTCTTATAATAGGATTTACAAAAAATATATAAGATTAGATTAATAGTTAACCCGATATCTAGTTTTTATTTAAACTTATACTCCTATAATAGAATTTACAGAAATTGGATATAATAGGATTTATAGAAATTGGATAAGATTGAATTAAATAATTAATAATATTATTTTATTATTCAATTTTTTATCTTTCATAAGAATTATATAATATCATTTAATTTTACTTGCTATTCATAATTGATGTTCTTTATAGTTGAGAATTATATAATATCATTTAAACTTTATTAAAATAGAGAGATGATGCTTATGAGCAGAATTATCATGGTGGAAAAAATTACTAATCTACACCTGTTCACCACCAGGCTCTACCGCAAGCGTACGAGCCGAGGTTTAGTAAAGTGATGAGTGAGTATCGTTTCCACAGGGACTTAGATCACAAAGTGGTCAAACATTGGACATTGCATTTTCAATTAATTTAAGCAACATAAATTAAAAGTTCACTATTCAATTAACATCAACTATGCATAACAAGCATATAAAATTAGCAACAAGGACAATTAGGACTTAAGAAATTCAAAGAGATCTAGGATTATTCATTCCCTCTGTATTTCATGAATACCCACGTACGCTCATTTTACAATTGTTCTTAATGGAACATTACGTTAGCAAGGAAGCTAGTTTAACTATCTATGCTCTCTCGAATCTCCAAATAGTTATTCAGTTTAATTAATTACGTAATCTCTTAACTAGTTAATTAAACTCTCATATTCACTTCAAATCCTAAATCACTATATGAGGTTAGTGAGTATATCTCTACCCCACTAACACAACTCGTCACTTAACTAAGCAAGATTCAAGCTCTCACATGACTCATCTCAAGTTCTCTATGTAAGTTAACTCTTTCAAGTATAACTTAAATAAACTAGACAATCTTATTGATGGCCAAACAATAAGAGGCATTAAGAGTAGAATTGAATCAACATAAAAATTGCATTAATCACAATTATAATAGAGGAATGGATATTCAATCCATACAAAGGTTCAGAATAATCCTAGAAATGGAGTACTAGCCACTCGTGTTCAACAACATCATAACTACATACATCCCATTCAACATCATTATTAAACACAAGTGAGACAAAAAGGAAGGAGATGCAAGAGAACCAAGAGGGAAGCTGAAATCTCCTCAAACTTCAAACCCTAGCTTCAATCTCCTTCAAGAGGCAAGCCCTAGCACACCCAAGCTTCTCCAAGATAAGTTCTCCAAGTCTCCCTTCGTGCCCTAGCTCTCTCTTTTTTAACTATCTCTTCAATTCCTCCTCAAATACTGCGTTCGAGTGAAGCTTTGCATTTTGCTTAAGAGGGGTTCGCGCCGCGGCTACAGAATCCTGGCCGCAACCTCATATCATTCGGATGTGCTGTTTTGTTCACTGCTTATCATGAGGCCGCGGCCTAATATATTGTAGCCGCGGCGTGGTGAGTTCGGGCTTGACCACTTGTTCGTCACTGTCTGCTTTAGGCCGCGGCTCCATTCTTTCAAGCCGCGGCGTGGTATCTCCAAAAGCGTTTCCCTCCTTTCACAAGTTATATTCACTCTCTCTTTATCTATGATCTCAAAAAGGGTGTACTCCAATGCTCTCCCATGATACCTACAATAAAGATGAGGTTTTAAAATCTTTCCTGGGTATAAAATAATGCATAATAAGATAAAAAAAAGATACTATCATGCATTATTAGGATTACACTCCATATTTTCCTATCCTGAGTATCAAGTATGTACATATATGAATGCGTAACTCAAGGAAAATGTATTGAAACGATGTAATTTGGTATGATTAACAACACCCTTATTAAATTTACATATTATATCCCAATGATATTTTTAACAATTATGAATTTTGATTTATTTTTTATTCATATTTTTACCAATTTTTAAATTAATATGTATTTTTGTAACAATGTAGTAATTGTTGGAAAATCAAACCAAGATGGTGGAAAATGATATATTTAATCGAATGATATAGTATTAATTAAAAGATGATTATGACCATGGTACAAATTCTTTGAAAGTGATCAAGAAGGTGATACAAACAAGAGTGATGATGAATCTAGGTGGGTGACAATGAAACCCCCCCAAGGTGATAGATGAGGTGTGGAGAGGGAGTGAAAGCCAATTATTGAAATTTTCTAACTCAATATAACGCCTTATTTGGTATGCAGGAATTCTTGTAATGGAATTGGAAGCGGAAAAGCATTCCCTACTTAAGCATGTTTATTAGCCTTGAATTTTAATTACCGAGAAACCAAAATCTAGCAAAATGGCTAGAATTAGACTCCTTCATCATCATGCTAGAATCAGGTGAAATTTTCAAGAATTTATTATTTGACTGCCCTCAACCTTTGCAGCCCTCACCTCAACAAGTCACCGTTGCACCTCCACTACGTCACCATCACACAACTACTTCATCTATGTCCCACCTCCACTACCCTGTCGTCTTCTCCTCCTCTTCCCTAGCTTCTCCTCAACAAATCTACCATCTCCTGCACCTTTCTCTCACCTGCGATCTATTTATGCGATTTTCTTCAATATGTTTGATCTTTTCTCTGCATGAATTTTGGTTTCTAATTTGGATCTGGTTGTGCCATTGTGGTGCTTGTGCGACGATGGGGCTTGTGGGACGATGATTTCTAGTGGTGCTTGTGTGACTGTAGGGCTTGTATGATGGTGATTTTTGGTTGTGCTTGTACATCGGTAGGGGAACTTTTTTAAGCAAATGGTGGAGGAGGTCGAGAGTTTTTTTTTAAAACTTTATAATGGGTATTTTAGTCTTCTAATATTATAAATACTCATACAAAATAAAAATTATACATAGATTCCATATACATGCGAAACATACTTTTAAAACACAATTCTATTCCTTTCTCTATTCTTATTCCTATTCCAATTCCATTAAAAGGTTTTCCATCATACCAAATGTGACCTCATTACATATTATAAAGTAAAGATTGAAATAATTATAAAAAAATATGACCCTATATGTTCCATATAATATTTATTTCCTTATATATATTTTCATTTTTTTTAAATTTGATATGATGATAAATATAGAAATGAAAATTATATATATATATATGTATGAAAAAATCACGATTTGATTATCTAGGTTTACAGTGAAATCTATATAAATACATATTATGTGAGTCTCTTCTCATCACTGCAAAATCTTTTTAGTTCTGAAGGCATATTTAAAGATAAGATTTCATGATATTATTGTTTGCAATTCACTTGCAATTTTGTGGTGGTAATTTTCAAATTTTTATGATATATTTTATCTTCTCCATATCATACAATCATTAAAATGGTTACTTCATAACAAAATTTTAATGATGATTTAAATATTTAGGTAACCACTTCATATCTCATTTTTCCTTTCTTAAATGTGGTTCCTTTGAACATTTTTTATTCTTTATTTTTATATCACTCTTTCTCCAAATTCTAAAAGAATTTTATAATTAAAAATTTTAGAAGATCCTTACACTTGTTTATGTGAGGATGTAATGTTATATCATGATGTAAGACAAACTATTCTAAAAAGCTATTCAAGAATTATGGAAATTTTAGCATATATAGTGTTATTAAAAATAAATGATCTACTTAATGTAGATCTGCAAACTCATGTTCTATTACGTTAGTTATAACCATTACTTTTATGTATTTCTTACTTGTAGCAATTGTTCTTTTTACATAATTAGATATAAGAAAAATTAATAAATAAGTGGAATCACCAAAATCATTAATCTTCACATTATTACATTTAATAATGTAAAATATATATTAGATTAGTAAAAGGTGTTTAATATTCATATTTCTCATATATTTTCACATGCACATGCTTTGATTTCATAAGTAATATTTTGAGTTTTCCCTGCATTGTAGAGGTGCGAATTCTAGTTTTATATAACTTAAAGCATTACATTATGCATTAATTTAGTTAGCTTCATACATTATATTTGAATTTCAATATTCTTAAGAGTACTCCCAACTATCCATTTTATAAAAGCCTTTTAATAATTTTTTTCTTCTTTTAATATTAGGTTTTTAGAAATTGTCTAAATCATTAATATATTTTTACCCAAAATGCCCTTTGTTTCAAACAATTATCATTGAATAAATGCCTTTAATGAATTTCATTGAATAAGAGTAATTTTAAAAAATAATCAAAATTTCAAACAACTTTAATGAAATTAACTATTTTAAACCATATTTCGTAATATGTATAAATGTGGTTAAAATGCTTTAATAAAAAAAGCTGGAGAAGTAATAAATATATAATATAAAATTTCTTTGGGAGCTACTTTCTCCATAATAGCTGCAGTGACATCTAAGCTTTACTTCTGTGCTTGGCTCCGTACTAAAAGACTTTTTTCTTTTATTTTTTTAACGTTTTGTCTTTTGATTTGTTGTTACAAATTTGCAATTTACTTTTATTGTTTTAGGTAGGTCTACAAAGCTCAATCACCTCTTAAAATTCCAGTAAATCTCACGTATTGAGAATTACATTTTCAACTTTTCAATTCTCAAATACATTCATCTTATGGGCTCCATGTTAGAGCACTTCTTTTTTTCTTTTTACTTTTTTTCTTTTTGGATTGAATTAGCCGATATTTAAAAGTCGAATTGGATTCCTAGGATTATGAGGGCAGCAAAGCTTTGGTTAAGCTAGCATAACTTCAACAAATTGAGCTATGCACTTGTTGGTTTCATTTTTTTTCTCTACCACTCATAATTTCTTATGTAGGGTCCACATGTGTTCTTAATTTGTTAATAACTTACAATCCATTTGGTTTATTCACACAGGAAAGTGTGTGAAGTGATAATGATCACATTGTCTGACTTGCTACGTGTGATTTGTCTTTTGTTAGATAATCTTCATTACATAATATAAAGCTGATCACCTTAATTCAGGTAATAGGCTTCACACTCATTTTGATGAATAAAGGGTTCACACCAATGTGAAAAAGATTGAAAAAATAATATTACACTTGTGAAAACAAAAAATGACAACACTTCTTCCTCTTCCATCATGACCTCCTCTTCGTGACCCAGATATCGTGACCTTCTTCTTCCACCTTCAACCTAATTGCTGGGCCTCCTTTGTTCACACTATCATCCCCCTCTGTTCACACCACCGTGACAACTCTTCCTCCATCAATCATCATCCATCACCAAAACTAGTCCGCCATTGATATTGCCAAAACTAATCCTCCATTGCCTATCCTCCGTTCTTCCTCCATATCTAGCAGATCTCACTAGAACAAGAGACAATCAACCCTCCTCCGTTCTCGTCAGAACTAGAAATCATGGGCCGACATCTTTGAGGAGGAAGAATGCAACACCAAAGAAATTGTTGGCTGGCATGGACATTGGAGGTAGGAGTAGGAAGAAGGAAAACACAGGGTTTTTTTTCTATTGGGGGCATTTTTATTTTTTTACATTACTTATATTTAATCAAATATAAAAAATAAACATCAATTCATCATACTCCTATATCATACCAAACAAACCCTATATATAATTATCATTTCATTATATTTCTTCACACATTTTCCATCATATCACATTTTTAGGAAGTCTTTAGTTTAAAGCATAAGTAAGTCACATCACGCTACATGTGCATCAGAGCAAGATCATTAAGCTTCATCTTCACAATTCTTTGTCACATTGTAAATTCAACTTCTATTTGATAAATAGCGATAACTCATAAGTAATCTCATGCAAGCAACACACGGGATATTTTCTAGTTTAATGAAAATTAGAGATTTTGTCAATGTAAAATCTCATACAAGTTGCATTATTAATGAGTTATGAACAATATAACCTAACAATTTACTATTCATAGCTATATAAACAATACATTTTGCTTTAGATTGTGTGCTTCTTTTTATTCTATTATTACAATAATGGGTCTCATACATTTATATAAAATTTAAGATAAATTGCACTATTCATAACTCATGAATTGTGGGACTCCCTGTTTTTTATATTCTATATATTGATGATAATGATTTTTTTATATAATGAGAATAGAAAAACAGTGAATAAAAAGAGTGGAGAAACACTAATATCCTGAAAACTTAGAATTTGACTTTCTTTGAACAAGGGAGATAAATAAAAAGAGGAGAAAGGGGGAGGGGGAGGGGAAGAAGAGCTCAATAAAACTAACAAGTCAAGAAATTTGTTTTTTAAAAATTTGCCTATTTTATTTTACTTTTCAAATTTTTGCTTAGACAAAATACTCGTTTAGTGTATAGTGTAATATTTCAACATATGTACACTGTAAAAGAAATTCCCAAAAAATACCAACGGACCTAAAGTTCATCTCATTGGATTTTTTTTTGGGGAATTATATTTTAAATCCAAGATAGTAAATTAATTACAAAATAAGACATCTTACTACTCTTTTTTTCAATTTTACCACCCAATAATTAATTCATCATGCTGGTCTTGTACGTAATTTCACCCTTTTTTTTAATCAAAATTGCGCACAAATAGATTTGAAAGGGAATACTTTCCCTTGCGATGGCTCGTACATCAAAAAGATTTTTTCTTTTCTTTTGTTTTTAAAAATCATGAAAGAGCATATTATAGAACCAAAACGTTAACTTTGATTCCAAAATGTTAATTCATCAGACAGACAAACTTTTCATGTATATACTTATATATCAATATTAATATAGAATATAAAATTTATTATTATCAACTACATTGTTTATACATTATAAGTAATAATACATCTAATTTTTCAAACAATGTACAATACACAAGCACACCTAATTTTATTTAATATAAAGCTTTTTTCCACCACCCCCGTTCACAATTGATCAACCACCAATGAGAAGATTTTTACCAAAAATAAAAAATCGAGGGAAGGACGGAATTGAAGATTAGGTCAAGAACTTGGAAGATGGAACATGAAGATGACTGCATATAAAGTTTGTACATAATATTAACTCCAAAGTATCCCTCAAAGCAGACAAACAAGCATTTTTATTTAAAGACACCACACTTCTTTTCAGCCCTTACTTTTAGCAGTAAAGCCTTATGCCATTTCACACCCATTATAATTATAGTAGCAGTAGAGGCAGATCTTTAGGCAGTAGCATCAACAGCATGGTTGGCAACATCCTTTTCCACGAAAGATTTGATATATTCCTTCCTGCAAATTTGAACTCACATGTAAGTCTCAATAAAGTCTCCTATGGATTATCTTTGGGATCACTTTTAGAGATATACAACCATACCTTGCAGGAAGATAATCATGTGGACGATTGTATGGAGTCCAAACTGGTTCGCCAACAAAGAATCGCAGAGCCTGAAAATTTATAACCATGTAAGACGTGGCATTGACAAGAAGACTGCCCTAGACAAGGTAAGACATGTACAGTAAGAGTGTATTTTTGCCATCTAAAATTTCGGGGATGAAAAATGTTTTACATAAAACAATGCTTCGTATCTTCATAACAAAGGATAAGCTTTACCATGATGTACAAGGTAGAAAAGTTCTACCACAATGTTCTCGCAACATATAGTATCTCAAGTTACACTCAATCTCCAAAAAATTTCTGAAGAATCCACTCATAAGAAGTTCTGCATCCAAATGTTTCTTTCTTGAAAGTTATTAATATATAAGATCCCAGACACGCAATAATAGAAATGCTTTCCAAAAGGCCCAGGGTATTAACTAAGGTGCTCTGAAAATTAAGCTCAAACCCACATGATGGGAAAGATAAACTAAAAGGGTTAAGGGCTACACATTCTCATATTGGCAGGAAGCAAATTTAGTACTCGACATGTAACCAATACCTTGATATAGTTCCTTTCATCCAGAGTAAAGCGATGATAAATCCCAGCAGGTAAGATGATCATTCCTCCTTTCTTTACCCACACACGAATCCAAGCATCATTACGATCCCTAACATCAAAATAACCTTAAGGAACAGAGTAAATCATTAGCAACTGAACGAAATAGGTCTGCAGGACCTAAAAAGTCAAAATAAAGCACGTGACTCTGTACATACCACTTCCAGCTACACAGTAGCGAATTTCCTCATCAGTGTGAAGATGCTCTTCAAAAAAGTTTTTTATCTTCTCTTCATAATTGGGCAATTTTTCAGGGCAAACCTCACAAACATCCTGCAGAAAATGCAACACAGTTTTAAGTACGGTGCAAATACAGAGATAGATTATCAACATGAAGATATTTGGCATTGGCAACACATTATTTTAAAAGTCAAATAAACAAATATTTTAAAAGTCAAATAAACAAAATAAACAAATGGTATGGCTTCCCAAACATGGTGTCATACAGGAAATAAGGGGTAGTTAAGGAATTTTCCATTAACGTAGTTAAGGAATTTGATGTTTATAGGAAATCCATCCACACCTCTATTTGGCATAAATAGAGGGGGTATGTAGGTGCAAGGGCGTGAAATGAATTGAATTGTTTGTTTTCTTAGGGTTTTTCTTTATTCCTGATTTTTATACATTTGCCAAGTATCACAAAGTGCATAATGTTAGTCATACAAAGAAAAGGAACCCTCTTTTTCTGGTACTTTAACGACAGCAATTTTCATGTGGATTCACTATTATGATTCAAGTGTAAATGAAATAAAATATAAAAAACCTGGTAGCTATAACCACGATCTTCCCGAATCTTTTTCAGCTCTGGGTCTGTCTCATTATTATCAGCATCTAATCGCCAGCTGAGAACTCCAAGTTCTGAAATATTAACATTATGAAGTATAAGGGTGAGTGTAAACCTCTCACCAGCAGATAAATAAAAACAAACACATGCTCCAGCAATGCTTACCAGCAAGCTGGTCCAAAGATACAAACTCCTTAGGTTCTTTGTGATGTGGCAGTCTCTGATCTGCATCACTATCATCCATATACCATGCTTGAAGAACTTCCTCTCGAGGATCCTGTGAAAAATGAAATTTGAAAGATGTTCCTCATATGTTTAGCAAACATGAAAGATGTAAACCCATACCAACCAGAAAGGGAGTAGTTTAGACTTTAAATTGAATAAACAATTTCAACCCAAGCTGGACAGGAATGATATATAGTTCAACCTTCTTACTGCGTATTGTTGGGAATATTTTTTTCCAAATAAGTAAAAATGTTTAGGATGTTGGATAAGGATATAATTTATTTGACTAATACTTCTCCTAGTTTTACATCAATTAAGAGTTTAAGAGAATGGTCTCTCCAGCATGCCATCGGTGCCCATCCCAGCAGGAGTGGGGAGCGACACCACCCCACCCCCCCCCCCTACTGCTTTGCTTACCCCAAAAAGAAAGAATAGAAACCATTTAGGCATTGATTTTCTTATCCAACTAGTCTAGTCAAAAGATAACCATTAGGATGTACTCAGAATATTGGGTAGTTGTAATTAAGTGTAAGAGACAGTTTGCAATTTTTTTCAATTAAAAAATCCCATCACAGTAATGACGGCCCTAGGATTATGAATAGATGTGATCAGGATCTTCAGTAGTCTTGAGGAGGATTTCACATTTTTTTTCCCTCCAAAATAACGTGTGGAGAACGTTTTACAATTTTTCCAATCAAAATTGTAGGTGAAGAGTGTTTTATAATTTCATTCAAAATTTCATAGCAGGGATTTGTAATTTTTCATTAAAGAATTACTAAAATTATAAAGACATAGAATTGTGGCTATAAATTTTTTATAGGTGAAATCGAAGCTATAAATTTATTTGAGGAACAAATACCCCCATCAAATCTGTGTTGTTTTTAGCAAATGAATGTGCGAATATTTTATAGCTAGGAAGTCTCATGACCTGACTCTAAATTTTTGTACTATTCATCAACACCAACGGTTCTGTATTAAGGTGTTGGAAGGTTAAACAAGTTCGGGGTTATCACCCCTCGACATTTGTATTTGATTTCCATTTCCCATTTAAAAAAAAATTGTGTTGTTTTTTTCTTTTCTATTTTGTGTATGTGTTTCTAATATTGAGGTCCCTAAATTTACTGATGCCCTTTTAATATTCCATATTATCCAACCAGGGCTACAAATAAAAGCAAAAGCTATTGTCTATCTTTAGACTGAGATTCTAATAGGATCAGAGGCTGAAATCTGTGATGGAAAAATTGATCTCGAAGAATTCATTTCAAATCGAGGTATTAAGAGTATCCAGGCAGAGATAAAGTCCTTCCATGCTTTCAAAAATTTTTCTATCCAAAACCAAATATGCAGCATGAGTTGCAGATAGCACAGGAAACGTATCAATTAATCCCCAGTCACACACAGTAAGGATTTTAATATGTTTGTCGTAATCAAACCACATATGTCCCTACTTAATCAAAGTTTAAAAAAGCTAGAATAGAGCTCTTCCTAAGGTCCGTAAGCTATCATCGGGAATACCTATCAAAAATTAAAGAGAAAACATTCCGCCGCACGCTTACCAGAAAACATATTTCTCAAGAAAACGAATTAGCTTTCCCGAGAAACAAATAAGCAGAAAGAAAGAAGAATACCTTGACAGTGGTAACCATTATTATTCTGTTTGGTTGATTCTGTTGAGTTTCTCTCCAAGCTTTAGCGATCGAAATTCCAGAAAGCGCTTGGAGGCCACGCTATTTATCCAAGTCATAAGCAGGAAATTCTGAGGACGGGGAAGGACATTGCTTTTTTTAATATATATATATATATATATATAATATAAACGATCTGAGAAATTGACCAAATTACCCTTGCATGTGGAAATCATGAGTTCTGGTTGGTGTTCTTGGCGAGTGTCCAGGTTAACTGAATCAGGACGATAATGGAATAATTTGTGGAGGGTAAAATCGTAATTCAATGAGCCCGAACACGAGGCACGACTTAGAACTGCCTTTGTTGGAAACTTGTATCAGATACGGCTCACCGTTTCGGCAGGACGGAGGTGAAAAAACAAAAGATGGTCAAATTTCATCATTCAATGAGGGATTTAAAGTCAATGGTTGTCAGGAATTCAAAGATGGGAAGTTTGTGTTTTAATTTTAATTTACCATCTTAATTGGGATATGTTAGTTTGAATAATCGATTATAAGCTTTCTGAATGGATGGATGCTAGTGAAAGAAAAACAAATATAAAATTCTTTATACTCCATCATTTCCTTTCCTTTTATCTCTTATTCTCTTTATCTCATTTTATGTATTATTTTCAAATTTTTACATAAATCACTAAAAATATTAAATAATCTAAATTATAGTAAAACTTAATAGTATTTTATAAAGATGTTCTAAACTTAAATGCTTAAAAAAACTTATATTTTATTTATAACTATTTTCAATAAAAGGTAAAATAGTAAAAGAAGATAATTAATATTTTTATAATAATATAAAATGATAGATAATTTGGGATATTTAAAATTTTTTAAAATAACAAATAAAATAGGATGAAAATAGTATTTTAAAAAAAATATTTCTATTTATCTGTAACTTTTAAATTTCAAGACAATATTAATTATTATTTTTTCAATTATACATTTATCAATCATTTTAAAGTTAAAGATGACATTAATTAATTTTTCTGATATATCTATTTATTGAACAACATGGTAGAAAATTTAAAATAATTCTAACACATTAATTATCTTTCTTAATATATGTACTAAAATCTTAAACGTCATATAAAATAATAAACTGAAGGAATATATGTTATGTATTTTTATTATTATTAAACAATGTATGAAAAATCAATATCCTATTTTTTTAAAAAATAACATATACGAAGATGAATATAGAAGATGTAATCACCATTATATATACAAAAGTAAATCACAATGTGACATATTTTTCAGAGTTTATATAATACATGAAAAGTATCTATTTATTAACTAATGAGCGTCGGTCATCATGGAAGGAGTTAGGACTCTTCAAACATGATGTCTGGAATTTGAAACTGGACAAATGTAGAAAACACCTTTGCAAAAGCTCTCTCCAAATGAGGTGTGACTGTAACTCAATTCAGATTAGTCGAAATTTAAAGTGGTGACTAGATAATATATGATTATTAAAAAACAAATATCTATTTATTAAAAACGATAACAAATAACAACAAAATTACACAAGGAGAGCTAAGAATGTTGTCTAATTAAATATTTAATAATAAAACTTACTACTAAAAAAATCCTATACAATTTAATTAGATTAATCTAAATTACAATAAATCCTTCCGTTATAGTGTAATAGATAAAGGATATCATGTGTACACACAAAAAAAAGGTTGTAGGTCATTCCATTGTTATAACTAGCAAGCTTTTCCATGCATTGCAACAAAAATTGAAAAATAAGTTACATTGTTTACAGCTTATAAAAATTGTGATCTCTTATAAATTTTATACATTATAAGTAAGTTTCCATTACATCACACAAAGCATGAGAAATAAGTCAATAGTATTTATAATTTATAAATATTATAGTTTATTATAAATTTTATACTTTAATATTTTTTTACTAGATTAGGAATTTCATTTGTTTTTACTTTTTTACAGTATAGGTTTCACTTTTGGGGAAATGATGCTTGAGAACCTATTCAAGAAATTAAAAAACAGTAAAAACTGAAAATTTAAGTAATAAATCTTCGAATTTAAGTAGTAATGGGATTTTTATTTGACATTAACTATACATACCTTCCTCAAGTGTCATTTCCTCTTTCACCTTTTCCCCCTATCTTTAACTAATCTACAAAATTAATTTTAAAAGAAGAGCTACTTTTTACTTAATTATTTTCTTCAAAAGCAAAGATGGATAATCAAATGTCACTGTCGCATCCCATGGTGGCCTTCATTTTATGGACATAAAATAACCATTCATGAAAATTTCTCATAACTTACTTCCCAGCGAAAAAGCAGATCTTCACTTTAAATAAATAAAACCACTTGCTTGACCGTTGGGATGTACATGTGTATGGGAGCAATTCTATTGAATAATTGCTCTAAGAAAATCACACCACATTATTAACTTTCTAAGAAAAAAAAATTTACTTCACCCCACAGTTATATAAAAAGAAAATACGATAGCAAATGCATAAAAACTATACCTAAACTTTTTTTCCCCTTGTAAAAAACTCATTCGCATGAAATTTAAGTTAGAGAAGGCACAAACAAACCTTTAAACAGATACCAGCATATTTTCCACATTATTGTTTCCCTTCTGCAAATTTCTATTACATGGATGCAAATTTATTGACTCAATGTAATCAAGGATAGAGTTAAAGAGACGGCAACATAGTATGGATGGATAAGGTGAATGGACCTTATATACATTATGTGAGACAAGTGAAATTTAAGGTAAGATGCTTTTGCCTGACAAATTTGTCATATTTGTGGATTGTGGATGAGCTTCACCAAGTGCTGAACCAAGAGTAGTGATCACTGTTAATAAGATATGGATCTGAATGGATTGAAACCAATGCTATACATCTTCCAAACCCTTTGTTTCCAATGCTATTGATATTTCCTGCAGAAAGGCCAGAAGGAGAACGATTAGAAGAAGCACTCAAGCTGATGCGTGTATTGAAATGAATATATTGACATGTAAGAGAATATATTACAGTAAACAGCTTATATAGGCTATATCTATCTCAATTGGACTCGGGTGGATATATCAACTAGTTTCCTGGAGCCATATTAGGCCCCAACTGATTTAGATTGAGTCGGATTGGATCACATGGGTGTAAAACTCTCCCAATGACAACTTTCTTCTTTCACAAGACCTAAACCTAAAACCTTAAGGCAAACAAATGCTAAATCACCTAAACCATCTATCATTGGTATGCTAAAATTATTGAAAAGCCTACATATAGAAACTTGCCTTGGGCTTTGCAGTGGTTGAGAATAGGCAGGTTGATGTGATTGCCTGTCCATGATCTAGAAGCCATCCCACTTCACTAAGGGCTTCACCATCCTTGCTTTGCTTAAATGAACACCACAACTGTTTAGGAAGTAATATCTCGTTGCATCCATCTCTGACACAGTTCTCAATGTTGTCACCCGAGAGCTCATGAAAGATCCCCTAAAATTACAAGAAAGGTGATAGAGATTATAACAAAGTCAGACATGGACTTTAACAACTCAAGCTTTTGAGTCAAGCAGTCTTTGACATGACATTTGATCTTCTATGATCAAATGGTCTAGAGTTCAATCCTTGATGTACCAAAATAATTAGAATGAAGTTTCAACACAAAGTGAGATAAATGCGCTAGATGCTATAATAAAACTATTCATTAGCCTTTCACCTAACAGCTTAAATTTTGTAATGAACTGGTTTTCTCTTGCTCACCTGTTGGATGAAGTGATTTCTATGTATGTATTTGTCTAAAATTGTTGACTTATGAAGAAAATGGACATTTGCTAGAAATTAAATCAGAAAATCCAGGCATGGAAAATAAAAGCAGAAGGGAAGACCCTGCACTCACAGCATTCGAAGTGCCAACAGTTGCAACAGCTTTGGATCCACGCCAGATACCAGCAACTTGTGAAGCAGTCATGGGAGCAGTAGAAGCAAAGGCAGAATCGCGGATAGCGCAACCTCCTAATTGTTCACCATTCCTAAATGGTCCATACCATTGCTCACGAAATACTTTGATGCTCTGTAGCACCATGCTTGTGCTATCCAATACACGAAGAAACTCAATAATCCTCACTCGAGACTCACAGTCTTGAGGATTGATCAAGCAGTATTCCAGCTCCAGTAGTTCATCCTCTTTCTGCCAGACAGCAACATAAGATCCACTGGATTGATAAGCAAAGGCTGTAACCCCACCATTTATCCCTCCCACTCGCCTTTCATCCACCTTGTATCTTGTGGCAGCATCGGCCTCACAACCAACGGTGGGAAGCAACAGAATGTTCTTGTATATAAGAATGTTCTCGCCTAACTCAGCAAGAGTGGGGCATTGAGTTTGCCAATCAAATAACTTAACCTCCCATTCTCGAAATGTTTCAGGCACTACCAACTCTGGTAATTCAATAGCCTTCCCTTCACTAGAAAAGTCTGCTCCAAATCCATCCCATTCACCAGAGACTCTCTTCGCAAATTGAGACCATGCTACAATTTATCAACCATGTAATAATTTTCAGATTAATGACATAAATTGTAGCCAAGAGAAATTCAAATGAGGGTAAAAGAATGCCCTTCAGCCTCTAACATGTTACACATGCCCTGTAGGATACAAAAACATAAACTAACTGAGGAAAAAGAAGAAGAAGAAGAAGAAGAAGAAGTCACCTTCTTTTACACAACTACCATTTTGTAACAGAGTCTCAAGCTCAGCCTTATCTCCATCTTCCTTAGCCTACACATTACAAGGAAGATATATTGATATTGTTGAGTATTAAATACATATTATGTAATGTAAATGAGGCACCAAAAGGGAAAAATGTATATTTCATAAATAAAATAATCAGGAAAGCAGCATTTGAAAAGCATTGCAATTTGCAAGAGATATTATACTTGGACTGGAAATTTGTTAAAGTCATACTCAGAAAAACAATAATTATTGTAGACGAGAAAAAGATGCCTAAGACATGCAGGCGCCCTATCTTGATTTCCTAATGAAGAGAGCTAAAAGGTATAGTAATTTGACAGGACTTGGTGACAGCATATACGCTCAAGTATAATTAAATCAACCCACTGAAAAGTGATAGCTAGAGTAATTGAAATAAATGCTCAAAGTTCAATTACTAAAAAAAAAATTCAAAACTATCTAAATGAAGTTGCAGACAATTATATTTAGAAGATTCACTTGCGTGGATGTATTTAGGAGAAATAACCCACTGGTGCACCTTTCTTTAATAAACGATTATATGGCACTAGATTCAATCATGTTTACATATCAGGAAAATGCATAAGCGAGTTAAATTTACAGAATTGAACAGTTCTTCATATTGCTTTTAATCATGTAATCTTTTTTCTAATTCCTTTCCACAAAACACAAAGGTGGATAATAGACCCCCTAGACCATGTCATGCAAAATGCAGCTCACAGTGAATGAGGAAATTCTTTCTTGTTTTGTACATGAAAATTATAAATTTAAAAACTTTCCATAAGAACTCTAAACAAACTATCTAGTCTACCACCAATGCTAATTTAAGATAAGACCTAGAACGCAATCATATCCAGCAATCACACACACATAGAGTGAGATAGCAGTGAGACCGACAAATATGCAGAATTGCACAATCAATATAATCTAGAAAAACAAAATTACTTGTCACTATACTTGTCATTATTCATGCCTCCTATTTTAATCTATTTCATTGGGATAAATACAACAACAACAATATCCTTATCCCACTAAGTGGGGTCGGTTCATTGGGATAAATATTTCTTTAAAATTTGAATACCTTGTGGGAACTTTTCTAATTTGCCATTAAATGAGGCTAACAATAAATCACAAAAGGAATAGACAACATGAAAGTAAGGGTGAAAAAAATTGAAATCACCACTATTCTTACTTCGTAAGGATCTGCAGTTCTCAGAATATCTGTCAGGCCATCTTGATTGACTGCAGACATAAAATTTCTCCTGTGTTTTTTATCCAATCATGTCAATTTAATATTGATATGAGAATCATGCACGAGAACACAATGGAGTTCAAATTAATTAACCCCCCAAAAACAAATGAATGCAACAAAAAAGTTGGGCACCAGTTTACTAACTAAGCCTGCAATATTACCTCCCATTGTAATTGAAAGAAAATGCTCCAAATTTCCAATTTTGCATCACTGAAGCCTAAATTACAGAAAGAAAACATTAAGCAGAATCAGGAAAAGCTACCCGTAACTAAACATTGTTAAACATAAATAAAAAAATACAAGATTAACCCATGGTGTCTTACATGAACTCTGCTCATAAGTGGCCTCAACTCAACATTTGACACCACATGATGGCTGAAATTAGGGTTTTATACACATAAACGTAAAAGTCGATGTGAAATAAAGGGATGCAAATGAAGTACCTGTAAATGGGTGGGAGAGAAAGGAACAGAGGAGTTACGAGGTTGAAGAAGACACAGAGATGGTGAAGTGATGGCAGTGAGCGGGAAGGCAGTCATTGTGGTAGTTTGAGAGAGTGAAAAACGAAGAAGCAGTGAGAGAAGCACGGACTTCGATGGAGGGACACACACAGCCTTAGGACCGTTCAACCCTCATGGAACCAAATCCCAATGACCTTGGTTTTATACAGGGGAAACCAAAGTACCAGAAAATGGCATGTGACATAATATTCTTTACTCATTTATAATCTTGTAAATTTTATATTTTATATTAATATAAAAAAATATAGATACAATTTCCTTTTTTTATAAAACTTTGGATCAATTGAGGATAATCAACCTAATTGGATAGATTTTTGAATTTAAAAATTGTGAATAAAAAAAATTATATGGGAGGAATAATCATTGTTAAGGTCCAACAATGCTCAAATATAACTAATTAAATAAATACATCAAAAAAGAACTAATTGGGATAGATTTCTCAATAAAACTCTTTTTATCCACAAAATTCATGTTCTTTGAATTTTCTTAAAAGGGAATGGTGTCACCTGACTCACTTCCTATTCACTCAACCAGCATCATTTAAATAGACATAGATTTTAGTATGTAAAATTTAAATATATATATATATATTGATTATATTTTTATAAATATTACAACTTGTTATAAATATATATTAATATTTTTATTTGCAGCTTACTTGTCAAACAACGCTCAAATTTTTATATGAAGAAAATATTAAATTTAAATGAATGATACAATTAATCTTAATAATTTCTAGCCAAAAATCGGTTGAAAGCTTTAAATTAAATTATTTGTACTTATACATTTAAGAAAAATGTGACAAAAAATATATATGCGTACAATTTATATCTTACTTCTATATCTATGATATCTTTTTTTTTACCATCATATTTATGATCTCTTTACTCTTTATTTATTTTCATATACATTGACTATATTTATTCTGATGAATACAAGAACATCTGCATAGAGATTTATTGGGGCAGATTTTTTTATTTTTTTGGCCAAAATTAAAGGCAGATTAATATACGTATTTATTTCATAATACTCCGACATAAAACGCCCCCTTAATTTTAATTCTGGTCGTAGTTGGGGAAAAATTAGGTAAAAGATTAATGGTGTTTTCCTTTGTGCTATTCATAATTTATTTTTTTTATTTTGAATCAATATTAAGTAGAAAAATCACCTAACTCGGTGATAGAATGTTCTGCTCATTTATACTCACACACGCACACTGTTTACAATTACAAATATGAGGATCGAACAACATGTAGCAAATGCTTTTAAAACAATTTAACATAGAAACATATTTGTCAAGCAATTTTTTTCCTATTAATCAAATGAGAAAACCACATAGTACGAGTAGTACTCAAGTGGTGAAGTGTCCAACTCATTATATTTGATTCTCCTTTTATACAACACAAGGAAAGGAAAATCTAATTATATATGATTCTTAGGTTGATTTTCAATTTATTCTTTCATAATTATTAATTTTTAGTATAATAATTTAATGATTAAAATATTTATCATGTTAACTCGATAATTCATCTTTGTTTTAAAATTTAGTGTAATGTTCAAATAATGTGTTTATTACTTTGATTTGGGTATTATTCATTTACCTGGCATTAGATCCATTTATTAAAGTTGGGTTGAAAAAACAGAAAGTTGTTCACATGAGTCAATAAGGTAGCATAATACTAAAGAATTAGTCAAAAAAATGATAGGAACTATGTCACATAAGTTAAGTTGCTAAAAATAAGAAAATACAATTTTTTCTATGAGTGGCTATTAGTTATAATTCACATAAAAAATATATGTTAGTTATAATAGTCAACCTGGCCACCTGAGGCTAGCTCCGGTGGTAAGGGTGGAGTGGGGTCTGAGTAGAGGTTAAAGGTTCAAACCCTCATGATGTATAAAAAAAAATTATAATAGTCAACATAACTAACACCTAAACCTAACTAATCAAAATAGAACTAAATTAGTGAATTTTTTTTTCGCCAGCAAACTAAATTAGCGATATTAAGCTGATACATGTTCCAAAGATTAGAAATATATGAAAATAAGGTATATCCAAATGGACCACATCAATATCAATATTAATATAAAATATAAAATCATAAAATGTTGCATTATTCACTAATAATAAATAGTATGATTCATTCTATAAATTTTGTGTAATACATAAAAAATGTCTAATTAATAAATGAACAAGGCATTTAAGCTAATACATGAATTACAGCTAAACCGCAACTAATGTGTTAACCCGGGTTAGATTCAACCAAGGTTAACAACCACAATCTTGGCTACCGTCTCTCCGGTTTCAAAAAATCGTAGCTATGGGTTTTGAAAATTGAAAGGAAGGTATACCTAGACATGATTTCCAAAAATAACAGCCATTGAATTTCACAATTTTTTTGGTGTCATGGTTATAATGAAAATTCAAGCAATTCATTATGTGATTAGATTCAAATTAACGACGGTTGCATTTTGTATTTTGAAAATTTTGAATTATTGAATTTTTCATATCTTTATATGTTGCCTAATATTCTGTTAATTAGATTATTGATCCTGAGACCTAGTAAATGATTATTTCTCATGAAACTGACTTGTTAAAAAAAAAATACTTCAATACTCCCTCCTATCCAAAATATAAGATGTTTTCTAGAATTTTTCTTTAGCTCATAATATAGGGTGTTATATAATATTTAACAGTAACTTATCTTTTTAATCCCTATTTATTTATGATTAGTCTCGTAACTTATAATAAAAAGAAATGAAAATAACTTTAATTATTAGTCATTAATAAGAGTAAAAATAAAATATTGGGATTTTTTTAGAAGTTTGAGAATGTAATAAACTTTTTTTTAAGATGTGTGAGGTAGTTAGAAATACATTATATTTTGGACAAAAAGGAGAATATTGTTAAGGTAAATTTTAAAACATGATGCATGAAATACAAATTTTATGTGCATTTTATATTAGAAAAACGAACCACATGGATTATTGAAATTGAATATATATGGACTATGAACTTGGACCATGTATTAACAAATTCAAAACCATCCTTAAATAACTTTTTATAAAACAAATTAACGTTGGTTCCTTTAGGAAGTATTATTTTTAATGAATTACTTACGTTGTATATCAGGTTAATTATGATTTTTTTTGGGAAATAAATCATCCTATAAAAATCATGATATCCATTCCTATTTGAAATTTGGTTTATTGTCTTGATTCACAATGACTAGAAGGAAGACTTGATCCAATAATGCCATTATCAATTTGTCTTTGAACCATTGAATCAAGAAAATGGACTAACTTTCAAGTAGGAGAAAAATAGTATTGCTTTCAATAGAAATATTTAATTATTGATAAATAGTTTTTTAAAAAATTAAAAGAATTAGGTCTAATTCACTAAAATCAAAGCGTCCCTCACAAATTAAAAAAAAAAAAAAGCTTTTAGAAATATTTACATATTACTTACCAACCAATAAGATCCTCACATCATCATGAAATGAAATTTTGAGGAATGATATTTCAACAGAAAGGTGATATAAACAAGCAAATATAAATAAAAAATAATCTTTAATAAGAAAAGTAATATCAAAAGAAATGATTTTAGATAAGAAATGCGATATAAATAAGGTGAGATATAATCCTAACAAAGAAAAAAAGGTAAATAAAATGTGAAGTTCTTTAAGTTTTAGATCTAACTAGTGTCAATCTTTTACGTTTAAGGTTTCAATTTGTTAAAACCATACGCTTTGAAAAAATAATAATAATCACATCAATAAACATTAAAAAATTAAGGTAATAATACTCACATATCATTTTGCTTTTATATGATATATTAATTCAAGTAAACACTCCCCATGATGATAAAAGTTAAAGCTTAATTATTGAATGGAATAATAACTAAGATAAGATGAAAATTGAAAACGTAGTACACTTTAAATTTATATAAATCTTATTTGATTAATGTGTGTTCATTATGATTTATGACCATTAAACAGGCATATTCTGCGACATAGTTCAGTAAGAGGCATCATGTGATAATTTACCCACAAATTCTCGTAATTATTCATTGAAAAAAATTTTGGCCAAAATTTTGAATGCTTACTATTTTTATGATATTTCTCGTAATTATTTGTTGCTTCTTCTTCTTTTTTTTTTTGGTAAAAAATTGTTGTTTCCCTCCTAAATGATAAACTTTCAATACTTTCTGTGACATGGCAAGTCAATGGCCAATGAAGTTTTTTTTTTTTCTTTTTTAAACAATTAAACATATCATTCATAGAGACAAAGTAGTAATAAACTTATCCAACTTCTTATCTACAATCTACAATAAGATAAATTCTGACTATAAGAATGTCCAATTTAATAGTATTAAGAGATGAAATTAAAACATATATATATATCTTTTATACAGGATTAAATTAAAAAATTTATCAATCGATAAAAAATTGAACAATTTTTCTTCAATATCTGTTTTCTAATAAATTTATTAGAAAATAAATTGATTTTGTAATTGAGATTTACCTCATGCCATTTTTTGTCTGATATACTATCTCATACCATATTGAAATGTCTTTTTTTTTTTTTTTAACACCAACCCATTTCATAGAACATTTGTCTCCAACTAATTCAAATGTAAAACTCTCACAAACTCCCACTGGCAATTTTATCCTTACTCCAAAGGAATAAGCATCAAACTACTTGACGTTGGTTCCTTTAAATGTTTGTTTTGGGAGGGAATGCACTTTTTATCAAAAGTGGGCACTACATTTGAAGTGAGGCAAAATAATTGGAGAATTAATTAAAAAAATGGAAAAATTACTACACTTTAATATTTTTCAATTTAAAAAAAACAACAAACAAAACCATTATCTTCCATCGAATGATAAAGATATGTTAAGTTTTATTTTGAGAATTCAATAATTTATTACTCTATCCTAACTACCCGTGTTATGTCTCCCACAGAAATGAGAGTAGAATAATTTCTCAACTTTTTTTTTAAGGTTTATGACAATTAATTCTAGATTTTTATATATCAATGCAGAGTAACAACAACATTCAATTAATTACATACTACTAACTCTAAAGGAAACTCATCCTGCAATGAACAAGTATATTCAATTAATTGTCAAAAGACAAAACATATCAAGGATCAATCAGATTAGAAATTGTATTTAACATGCACTTTTTTTCAATGAATGACTCACTCTCACACACTCACTCTCACACACACACACACTTTCATATCTCTCTCACCCAAACTTTGGATCCTCCCATTCATGCATTCAAAGAGAATGATACAAGAAGAGAGTAAATGTGACTATGTATAAATTTTACATCTCATAATTACATCCATCTTCTCTTTTCTCTTCGAATGTACTCTCTTATATAGAGGATCTGAACTTCTTGGATACACACCTTTCCCATTTTCTAGTCACATACTAAACAACAATTACATAAAATCTCACACAATAATCCTACAGAACATGTAACACTGATTTATGGAATTAGAGTTTCTGATTTCCCGACAAGCATGCGGCAAGCATACTAATACACTCTAATAAGAAGAAAAATGTATGTGGGAGAGAGAGAGAAGAAAGTTACTGGTTGTGCTTGTACAGAAGGTGTTGCCACAAGAAGGAAGAAGAATCACAATGCCTTTACATATCATAGTGGGAAGGATGAAATTAGATTGCCTCATGTTACAAAATTGATTAGGTGAGAGTGGCACTCGACCATCCTAAAATAACACAAATTCACCCCGCAGTTAAATATATCCTAACATTCACTGCTCTACTGAGCAAACAGCTCACAATTCTTGCATTAGGCCTGGCCTCTAAGGCTATGGTGAGTTAAACTGCTAACAAGTCATCTCAACATTCCCAATTCTTCATTATCCGTAGAGTCACTAGGTCTTAGCATTCTTGAAAATCTGCAAAGCCACTGAGAAATCATGTATTCATGCGAAGAAAGTAAAGTATGTTTTGGAACATAGCATGAAGGACGTGTTACTCATCAAATCTAGTAAACTATTTAAGAGGTGTGTGGTACACGGTCATCTTTGACATGATATCTGTGATGACAGATGGCATTCGATAAGCCGATATTTGATACATGGGTATCTACGACTGTTAGGCCATCCAAAATACTAGAAGCATAACAAGAAACCATTACCACCCGTAATCATATTTTTGTAAACTTTTTATGAAAATGCTCATTGTATCCAATTCATTTCAACGGTCATAACAAACATCAAAGTCTCAAATACCGTGATATAATATTCTTGGGCATCATATACCAAGAAATGTGAAATAATAGTGCGCCAAACCACTCCTTAACTTTGGGTTTCAATTATAAAGCTATCATTAACCACTACTTTCAAATGGTTAATATCGAACCTCACTGCCTGTAAATTGGTTTGCATTTCAAGTATTTCATTATTCCCACACCCATTATATTGAGAGCAGCAAGCAGCACGATCTCATTTATTTCATTTATGATATTAATAGGACTCTTAGCAGACATGTCACGAAAGTTTGTAAATACGTTGTTTCTGAAAAGAAATATGAATATTTTTTGTTAATTAATATTTGAAGAAAAGATTCGTAGCTTACCTTTGTGGTTAAGATCAACAGGAAGTGCAATCTTTGGCTGGTTCTCAGCTGAGCCACCAGAAGCTTGAGGCAGCCTGGGCTGTGGTGGAGAGCTTGTGCTACTGCGGCTTGAATTCCCATTTGAGGCATGAGCCTTTACTTGATGGTTGAAATACAGTTCCATGTTAGAAGAAGTTACTCCCGTAAATTTCTTGCTCTTTAATCTTCCCCTGGAGAAAAAAATGAGCAAAAAGAGAGGATAATCATGTGGAGTATCAATAATACTAAAATCTGGGAACACAGGATAAAATTAAGGTCAATTAACAAATAATATCTAAGTTGTGGTAAATACCTGTCCTTCCGCTTTTCTCGATACCGTTGCAACGACACTTTCCTGCTTGCCTGATTATCTACGTCTTTGAAAAAACAACAAATACTAACAGTAATCAGATTCTAGAATTTGATGCATAACTGCTTTAGATAATTTGAAGCACTATGGTCCTCTCCACTCTCTCAGAATGGTATAACCGCTATTCATCCACTTGCCCCCTGCGCCACTCTCCTTCGATTGTATGGTTAAGAGATACTTGCCATTGCAATAAAGAGATAAATCTTTTAATTCAAAACAAAAAATAAACACTAAAAATCTGCTTCCTGTACAGGTATTAGCAATATATAGCAAACAAAAATTTTCATGGTGCTGTGATAGAAGTAAAAAGAACAAAACACTTTAAGCACGACTTAAGATATATAGCAGAATATTGCCCTGATATTTAAATGGCTTAAAATAATGAAATACACCTCCATTTCAGCATTAGCAATTTTATTAGTAGATAGGGCAATGCTTGAAGGTACAAGAGGTTGCAGAACTCTAAAGTGAAGCTGACATCTAGAACCTACTGAGGTAGCAAAATACCAATAAATTCTATGGCTCTTACATAAACCAGGAGGAAAAAAAATATAATAATAATAAGAACACTCAAGCTAATGCTGACTCCTAATGGTAACTCACTAATATTCGCCACTCTTTTAATGCTTTAAAGGCAGAAACATTTGTTCACTAATCAAATTATAATAATACTTATCCCCTCAACTCACCAAACTAGCCAAATTAGAAGGAAAGGGAGGACAAATCAAAAGGAAACAGCCTATGCTCCAATTACAAAGAAATCCCCAGGGTTTATATATATATGTATTGAAATTCAGAGAATGTATGCCAAAATGAGATCCAGAAAAGGCTCTGGCAGGCTGCATCCAAGGATTTAGTTGTCCTTACCAGTGTCACGACCTGAACTTCCTCTCTCCCTGTAATGCAAAGGATATTCCACCATCTTATCTGTAAATTCAAATTTTAAAGCAGTAAGTGTGAAGAAACCAACATCACAACAATTGTAATATGCAGACCACAACATTCTTAGCAGCAAAGTAGCATGAGTTATCATGATTTCAAATTTGAAGAAGCAAAATATGTTGATTTTGACCAGCATCTCGCCAGAAGAACTTATCAACTACAGCTATAAACTTGGTCATCCAAAAAAGATTATGCAGTTCACAGAAAAAAAAATTGCATCCAGGACAAAAATGTCTAGAGATCCAATGGGTTCACTAGAACGGAAACAATGCATTATCATGAAAGAATACTAATTCTTTCAACATGAAAGACGAAACAGTATGACAGGAAACAATTTTTGGTTTGAACCCATAGTTTGGACAATCAGGAACATTTAACTGTTAAGCTAAGTATGATATCTAAAACAATAAAAACATTCACTGCATCTCCTTATCTGATCATTAATGCATTCCTTGAAAAAACATTAGAAAAGCACGCAGCATTTGATGGAAAAAGTTTATGCCCTTGGGCTTTAGAGTACTTTAAAGAAACAGAGACAGTCCTACTACTCAATGGTTACCTGGTTGAACAAACTGAGAGATTGTGCCATCAATTGGGACGAGAGCATCTTTATCCATCTGTAAAGGGCAAGAAGGCCACACCAATGTACTTCTTTTGAGTGGTTCATCTTGAGATAAATGGATGGGACTCGCTGCAAGCTGCATGATTGCCTGTGCCTGCAAATCCACATATGGCTGCATTGGAAGGTGAAATTGTATTGGATTTACCACCTTGCATCCATGCAAGAGGAAGTGTCATTACCTACCTTATCAGGGGGCACTCCATCATATACATTCACCTTACCACAATAGAAAATTGTCATTTGCCCAAAAGACTCACTAGTTGCACACTCCCTGCAACCACCACAATAATAAACAATTCTGTTATGAACTGGCATAAGCAATAGTCATCCATATCATATGTAAATTATGATGATTAAATTATCAACATTTAAGGTGCCAATTCACTCTTTTTACGTAGAAAGCAGATGTGTAATACAAGAAGCTAGGTATAAAAGCATTTTTATTTTTTCCTGGTAATGCTATAATGGCATATTTACATCAACAAGATATGATCTCAAGAGTGCTCTTTGACTCTTTAACAATATGACAGCATCCTGAAGCACAAGCTTTACATTCAAAAATCAATAAGCCAAGACATTACAATAAATTTGGAGGTCCTAAAAACAACACTAGTGCATGCTTTCTTCTCTGCAAGGTACAAATTACTACTTGCATGCTGCCCCAATCTTTCAATGGAATTGTTTTTTTCAGGGTTTGATTGATTTGCAGCCATACACTTATTCTAATACAGAAGTGGATACAGATGAAGGATGTCAGTGCATTATGGTGAAAATCTCACTCTCCTTTTGCAGAAACTATTCCTTGAGATTCTTGATGGACAATGCACAAAATTTCCTACCATGTTTCTGGTAAGTCATTGCTTAATATTACATGCACAGTTTCAAAATTCAAACAGACAGGTGAACTAGTTCACATTGCTAGGGATTGACGAAACAGGTCTTTCAATGGAGACCAACACTTATTAATATCCCTCTAAATTGTCCTTGAATCTTGAAAATGCAAGTTTTTAAGTTTAACTCCAATAGATTTCCTTCTTCCTTAGAATGTACCCCAAAGTAATCTCCTTGAATCTCCTCAAACATGATATCATGGCAAAAATTAAGTAAAAGACTATTTGAAGAAAGTAGTAATGAGATTGTCCAATTTTCATGGCAATAATATCCTTTCCTGACTAAAGATAAATTCCACAATAAATATAAAGGGCTGAAAAGGATAAGATAATTAATAAGTATGCAAAAATATAGTTTATTAATAATTCAGTATTGATGACGTTAACCTGATATCCTGATTCGGCTATAGCACATACTATATATTATATATTTGCTCTAGATATCAACACTCTCCAATGTTTCAGCCCTCTTCCGTCTGTGCTGAAAACATAACTTCACATTTCTAACATAGCTCTGAAAAATCTGATAATTTAAATGACCAGGAGGCTGTCCTGACCTAGCTGAGAGCAGGATCATTCATTTTTAAAAGCTCTGAGAAATATATAATAGGCCAAATGACCATAAACAAGGGTTCACTTTCAGATCTACATCACTGAGTCCTTTGCCTCCACTTTTCCCACACACATACAACATTGGATACCAAAATCAACTTTCTGCATCATCCCCGTCTGCCAATGAATAACGGATCTATTTTAAATTAATGTCTTAGGAAAATCTACTCAAAAGCACACTTTAACCTTTTTCCACGCTCTTCATATCATTTCCCTCTTCGTTGAACATGTAAACCCCCAAGAATAGTTTAATTTTAACCAGGCAAAATATTCAAAAGCAACCGTTACGATAATTCATAAATGATTAGCTTGGACGAGAGCACAATTATTCATTGACAACCTCCTTAAATATCCCAAAAGCTAAATCATGCCCCATGTAACAAAAGGGTTTAAAACACTGAACAGAGACAAGAACAGACCTGGGACTGACGACCTTCTCATTCGTTTCAAAGTTAGTAGGTTTCTCTCCAGATGAGCCAGATTTGGGAAGCTCTTCGGCAGCATGGAAAGCCGACTCTTCAGCAGGCACTGACGCTGTCGCCTCAACCCCGGCTACATTAGCAGCGCCGCCACCGCCACCACTCCCAGTTACATCTAGATCCTCCTGCACATCCAATCATTCGAGAAGCAGTGAGACTACAAAGCAAGCATAGGTCACCCCCATTGGATGATTTCTGCTATTCCCAGCATTTGCTTGCACTTTCTCAGCAACCAAACAAACTTCAGTTTGAGAAAAAAAAAAAGAGCGAAGAAAAAGCACTCACAGGTGGGGTATCTTGAGAGGAAACAAAAGGGAATCTCCGGATGGGTCCGGTGCCGGAATCGTCGTCAGCTGGGTCGAGCAAAGCTTTGAGGCAAATAACTTGCTGGATCGCCTGCGATTTGTTCCACGAAGGCCGACGCATTCCTGTACGGACACGTGTTACCGTCCATCAATTTTTTCGCATACTTTATTCCACAACTCGTTACTATAATATTTTGCTCGACCCAATTGTTTAAACAACCCATTAATCTTTATTTTTTTCCAAAGAAAAGACCAATGGAGGAGGTCCTCCGTTTTCAGGCGCCGGAAATTTTGGAAGAGATGAAGGACAAAAGCGGAAATAAAAAAAATGCAAGAGAGAGAGTGTGTGAGGAAAGAAAAGGGAAAGAAAAAAGAGAAAGAACCTTTTTCTCTGAGGAACCTGCGACAATCTTCGCGGGTGAGCTGGGAAATGTCATCCTCGGTGAGCTGGCTGAGGGGTTTGTCAAGAATGGAGCGGCAGGTGGCGGTGGCGGTGCCGGCGTTCATGGCTTCCGATTCCGATGAGTGGTAGGACCATGTAATTTCGGGAGGAATGAGGGGTGATTTTAACTTTAGGAAAAAGAAAAAGTGAAGAAGAGAGGGAAGGGGAGAGAGAGAGAGAGCGAAGGAGGAAGCGAGTGTGTGAGAGTGTGTGAGGAGACGACGAAGTGGGTAGTGTGAGAGAGTGAGTGGGTTGTGTCCACGACATCGGTGCACCCTAAGCTGCCACGTAGTGCTCTGTCCGAATTACTGCGGGCTAATCCATGAAGATTATCACAATTCCCATTTTAGCCTTCGCTTACATCTTCCTGAGCACTAATCATCATTTTCTTAATCTCCTCGCAACATTCCTTTCCATTCTATCTCACGTGAATATGATTATTATTAATAATTTGTATTAAAAAAATTATTTTTTATTTAAAATTTATTAAAAATATACTAAAAATTTTTATTTTATCCTTATTAAATATTCTATTATTATTAATGAAAGAGGTAAAATTAAAAGAAATATATCTAACAACCTATATTATGAATAAGAAATTTATTATATAAAATATCTTATAATATAAATTAAAAAAAATATAACACTATAAAAAAATAATACTATACCATCGTCATTTCTTAAATAAATGGTTTTGAAGTTTAATTTACAGTTATTGTAAGTTGAGTAAACTTAGTTGGAAGGCCTACCCATTACTATCATTAGTTTGAAGGAGATTAGTCCTCATTGTTAGATTTCAATTATTAAATGGCAATCTAATTGCTAAAATTTATAATTAAAACAAATTGAGAAAAACAAAAATGGAAAGGATCCCATTTAACTTTCTTTTTTTTTTAGGAAAAAAAAGTTTATGTGTATTAGATTATAAGAGTCTATCAAAATTAAGACAAATTTTAAAGTTCATTGGGCACTTACATAAATATTTATAAATTATATACCAATAAGGCCAATATATTAATAGTGAAATTCCAATCCACTATCAATGTGAAATTAACTTTTGTATTGAACTCAATCATGGTTGGTAAATCTTTTAAGTGAAATAAAATTCTTTGTTTATTTTTCAGATCCATCAGACTTAAACATTTTGTTTTAAAATTTCAAATTCTTTACCCTTGGAATCAATTGCTGTCAAGGAATATTGCATAATTTTAAATTTAAATGTTATTATTATATTGAATATCATGAGGAAAATAATAGTACATGAAATTAATTTTCAATATTTAATGTCCTTTTCCAATGAATAAAGTGGTTTCCAAAAATTGCCTAAGGTTCTCCAATACTCACTTCTTTGTGTTTGAATTAAAAAAGTGTAACAGCTAGTAGTGACCAAAAAATGGGACCTTCAATCCACATGTGTGGTAATAGTTTAGTTTATTAATATTAAATGATGAAGATCAAAGTTTTATAAAGTAGTTGGCAACAAAAAAAGTTTTAAAACGTAGAGTTTATTACGAACTAAGTTAACTCAAAAGAAGTTTAACGTTATATTAAATTAGTTTAAAGATAAATATAGGCATAGCTCTAGTAATGGGCAAACTTCAATGGATGGATATTTTGGTTAATGAATAGAAAATTGGAGGTCATATAAATATTTCCTTGACCTCAATTGTTAATCATTTATAAACACTTATTCAATTTTTCTTAAAAAGATATCAGCTATTATCTCTTAAGGTTCAAGGCTTCATTTGAGATATGAGAAAAAATGAAAAAAAAATACTAAGAAAAAAATTTAAAAAAATCTAGATAAAATGGTGTCCATGAACTATTTGATTCATATTTTGATAACAGTTTTTTTGTTTTTCTATTTTGTTTTTAAAAACAGAAAAATAAAAAAACTTGTTTGATAAATTAGTTTTTTATAAAATATTATGAAAAATAGAAAAATAAAAAACTCAAAATAAATTTAAGGTGCCATACAGTTTTTGTTATGAAAAATAAAAGAAAATGTGAAAAATACCCTCTTTATTAATGATAAAATTATAAATTTTGAATAATCCATTTAGTATTTACTAGTTATAGTTTTGATAACAATTATTTAAACAATTTTTTTTTTATTTTTTTGTTTCCAAAACTTGTTCTGAAAAACAATTCTACAAAATTATTTTGGAAATAATAAAACAGAAAATGATGTCAAAAAATATGCCCTAAACTCCCACTTGTTTTCTCTCCAAATTTTTCTCTATCGTCTATTTTCCCCCTTATTCAAATGAAAAGTAAAAATATAGGGAGTGACATTATTCATAAATCTTAAGCAACGCAACTGATGTTAATCTCTATATACGGGCCCTCAGTTGGTTAAAAATGAGTTTTAGTAGAATTGGTTTTGTAACGTAGTTATGATAAAAGTTGGTTTTGGACTAACGTGTTTATGTTTGGATGATTTATTTGAAAATTGGTTTTAATAAAACTCATATTTTTCCTCTAAATTGAGTTTAAACTTTATCTCATGATTAATTTAATTTACTTAGACTAAAATTTAATCTGCATTTATTTAATTGAGAACATAATATATCTGATATAACATTTTCTTACAGATCATGATCTATAAAAATTAAAATTTTGAAGAGATATTTTGGTTAATAGATAGAAAAAATTTTATGAAAATTTTAATTTCCTAATTTTTTTATTTTTTCTCATTTTATTGGTTTATTTTTATTTTACTTTAAAATAAATACATGTAAAAATAAAAAAAGAGAACCGAATAGCAACAACCCATATGCTTCTCTCCCAACTCCGTTTTCAGCCAAATTCATGGTGGCAACGTGACTAATTTTCGACATCCAAACATCAATAAATATAAAAAATATGGTTTTAAGCTTCAAACGAGGTTTTGATAATTGAAAACAATCAGGCCCATAAATGCACAAAACCAATCCTAGTTTAAAAAAAGGAAAATAAGCCAAGGCTAAGTCTTAACTAACTAGGTTAGGTCTATATCATATATATTTAACTTAAATTTGGTCTATTATCTTACCTAAGCCCTTTTTTCAAGCTTAGATATTAGCATTTAAAATGCTTAGTCTGATTTGAACTTATTTCATGACCTACTAATTTAGTAAATCTTTAAATAGATTTGAAGATTTAGATCTTATAGACTTTAAATAGGTTAAACCTACATCACACACATAATTATGAGGCACATATTAATAAATTATCATAAAAAAGATCTGAAAGCTAAATATTTATTTGGCTTAACTTAAAAAGTGGGGAAAAAAGTTGTTTTTGCTTTTCTCACTAATCTGAATTATAATTTAAGTTTCTAAAGGAAATAATGTTTTCAAAATAAGTTAAGAGTCAGTTCAAATACTCGTCTCACTTACCATATAAGGAGTCTATTACCGTCCTCACCATTCATCATGGAGGGAGATGGTGGCGATGCGGATGGATAAGGCGAGTATTAGGGATTTTGCTCGACAAAAAAAATAGAGAATACAAATACAATTATAAATTATAATAAAAGTCAATTTCATTTAAATTATATAATAAATTAAAATAAAATATATATGTATATATATAAGATAAATCGGCCTTACAGATTTCAAGATTTCAGGGCAAATCTTTTTAAATAAATAAACCTATTTATTGGTTTGAATCTAACCTATTTTATTAAATAAATTAGGCCTTGTACATGTCAGTTTATAGATTTTAATATGGGTAAGACATATTTTTACTCTCAATTCTTCTCGGTTTAACATAAATATTATCTAAATTAATTTAAATAATTAATATACAATATAAAAAAATATAAAGCGTCACATCATTCATAATTTATGAATTACTTGACTCATTTTGAATAATTGTATCCATGCGCACAAGTCTCGCTCTAATTATGAAGTATTTGGAGGATTCCCAAATTTGAGAAAAACTACACAAGTAATTGATCAAGCATGCGTCTTTCCATATCATGTTTACATTACCACATCAAATTAAGGTTACCACATCTTTATGTTAAAAGTTCATGATTTATAAATATAATTTAGGCAAAAGTACATCTTTAGTTTAGTTTTGTAGTAAATTTCATTTTAGTTCTTTAATTTTATTATGTTTTATATTATTTTTTTAGTTTTTAAGACTATAAAAAGTTTCATAATTCTTAACACTTACATATAACTTAACAAAAAAATGATAAGTTGCATTTTTAAAAGCAACATCATTCATATTATTTTGTATTAACTAATCTAATAATTATAATAAAAAATTTTTAAGGCTTAAATAATTACTACCTTAAAAATATTTTAATTTAAGTTATTAAAAATTAAAACCTTAAAATAAATAGATTTTATTTGTAGATTGTAAATATTTATTTTAAGACATTAAAATATTTTAATTATAAAAAATTCAATAATTAATTATTATACTTTGCACTCTCAAAGTTGAATTTTCCAACACGTGAACTTTATCTAAAATAAATAGAACTTATTCGTTTCAAAGTTTGTAATTTTAACCATTTTATCAAAAAATTTTAAAAATAATTTATTTTGAGATTATAATTTTAAATATTTTTTCACATTTTTTCTGTAGTAATTATTTCTTTTAAGCTTTAAAAATATGTTAATTGTAATTATTATATTTATTAATACATAATAATAGTGATAAGATGGATTTTGAGTAAGTTTTTTGTTAATTTATTAAGCGGTGTTAAATTTAAAATTATTTTATTTTATTTTAAAAATTAAAATATTATAATTATATAAAAGAGTTAAAAAAAATAAAATGAAATTTGTTCCAAGTTAAGAGTTAATAAATCAATCATATACTTTTACCTATAATCAATAGATAATTAAAAGTATGATAGAGTTGTATTGTACATTAACCAAATAATGCGCTTCCACCATTTGGGCTCTGTGCCCTTTTTTTTTCTATTTTTTATTTTCTTTTTAATTTAAGTGGATCTCATTTTTTCTCTTTTATTCATTTATTTTTTTTACATGTGAGTTCATCTTTTTTCCTTTTTTAGGTGGATTCGTATTCTTTCCTTTTTTTTTTCCAAACTCAATCCTTTTTAATTCTAAATTATTTTTTATCATTTTATTTTTCAAATCTATATTAATTTTAATTTTTCAAATCTATATTAATTTTAATTGATATCATTTGATATTAATTTTTTTTTAGGATAAGAGGAGTTAATGATTTTTTTAATTTAATATATTTTAGAACTAAATAAAATATTCCCTATGTTCTTTATGTGCTAGTTTAAATCAAGCACACGTATAATTAAAATATATATGTTGGTGAATTTTATAAGTAGTAGCTGTATTGTTCAAATTGTTCGTCTAAATATTGTTATTGACAGTGATTCATAAATATTTGAAAAATAATCCAACTAATGATTTAAATGGAAAAACATTAAATAACGAAGGAATCATGATTAACTATTAATTACTAGTATACTGTCTTGATAACGCAAGATCTTAAAATAAGTATTAAACACTAGAATGAGATAATGCAAAATCTTAAAACATATATAAATATATACTCCCTCCTATTTATATTTTAAGATATTTTATACCAATTATATGTATATTAAGAAAATTACTTTTTTACTTAAAATCAATGAAAAATGTATTTACATTTTTTATTTTACCTTAATTAAATACTTCATTCTTTTATCATTATACGGTTATAAATGAGGCATAGGAAATAATTAAAGATAAAAATAAAATGGGAAAAAAATATCCAATACTCTATACTTTGGATAAAAAAAATTTCATACGGATTGTTCTATAATATAATCAGGAGGGAGTATATATATTTTCTCGTGGAACCAAACATAATTATGTTATATTTTTATTTTTAATTATTTAAAGATTATTTTAAATGTCCAAGGTCCAAGATCAGCCGGTCAAAAAAAGTCCAAGGTCATAGGTCCTCATCCCATGGTCTCTGTCTGTGGATAGGTAACAATTTTTTAAAAATAAATATTAAAATTTTTAAAAAACAGAAAAATTCATTAGACATGAATAATGTAAATTAACTCAAGTTCTATGCAATATACAATGCCCACCTTTAGAAAAAGTGATTGACCTTGAGTAGTTACAGTTAAAAGAATAGCAAAGGTAGTTTATTGTGAATTTGAAATATTTATATTTATAAAAATAAATGCATATACTGTATTAAAAAATTAATAAGTATTTTAAATTCTTCAAGATGTTATGAGAAAAATGCCTTTAAATCACTAAAAAAACCCTACTTGTTATAATAAAAAAAATAAGTAGTTTTATAACTTAAAAAAATAAAGAGTTAGGTTAAAAAATAAGAATACACTTAAACAAATAATTTCTCATATCTTTGTAAGTTATTCTGCAATTAATACATAACAAATATATAATTTTCAATCAATCTACACTCATAGTGCTATAATTTAAAAAATATATATTAATAATATTTTAATTAAAAAATTGAGAAAACATACAACAAATGATAATATTTTTTTCACAAAAAAAAAATTACATGTGCTTCACTCTCTTGGTTAGTGATTACTACTGGTAGGACACTAATAAAACATAGTACACAATTAAAATGCCATCATGAAAGCACCAATATAAGGGGTCCCTTTCTCATGTATCTAAATGTGGAGAAATTAGTAATGGTTACTTTATCCCACGGTTGTCCTATTTTCGTAGGTACAGTGGTAAAACCAGTACTTTGATATCAGAACCCTATCCGCCCCCCTGGACCCAATGGGGCCCATTTTGCAGGGCCTAGCTAGGTTTATTATGGGCCTCACATTACTGTTTTTCACCTCAAGGACGGCCTTTTCAGAAAATTAACAGAGGGGATCATTAAGGTGAATTAGCCAGTTAAGTAAATCTCAGGTCCAGTGCATGTAAAAATACAATAAAGCAAGTGTTACCATTTAGTGCCCGTTTAATTTGTTTTTTTTATAAAAATATTTTTAAAATAATTATAATTTATAAAAATAAAATTTGAATAAAAGTAGAAAAATTTACTGAAAAGTTGTTTGAATGAAAAAGAAAAAAATGATAGTTAAAAAGTACAATTATATTTTAAAAAAAGAGAACCAAACATACACTTACAGTTTGTAAATAGTACAGTAGTGCTTGAAAGAGCTTTTCTCTATTTGGAGATTGGAATAGCTCGATGTAGATTAGTTATAATTTAAAATGGTAATTAAATATCAAACAATTTTATCCAAAAAAAAAAGATAGTACTATTTTTTTCATGTACACTAAGAATATCTTTCAACCAACAGTCAAAAATTAATTTTTTTCATTTAATAAAATTTTTTTATATACATAACTATGATCAAACCATTGACAATATGTTTAAGAGTTTAATTATCTACCAATTGTGCTAAATTTTGTTGATGATGAGTTTTCATAAATGGGTTCTTTAGATTCCAGAATTCCATAGTGGTTTTTTTCCTTAGATTTTCCTGCACTTTCTAAGTGATCAAACAGACTTTGACTGGATTTGAAAACTCAGAAACCTTTTCTTGCACAAGAACATTAAAAGATTCATAAATTGAAACAACCAAACCGACCACTGCTCCTGACTCAGGATTTACTGAAGTCTTCAGTAATGATCTGTTTGGTGTTTGCTTTGAATTCTCCGATATAAACATTCACACATTTTTCTTATCAGCACCATGCTGTCCACTTTTCTTCATTAACTACAACTACTTTCTGCACCGTAGACTATATTTGAAGTTCAAGGTAAAGTGTAGGGGCCGTAATGTTCATTAATGGGAAATAGTATGACTTATTTTAGACCCTAAGTAAATACACAAACTATCTTAACTTTATATGATATATTGACTGCAAAGATCACTATATATATTTCTCTCATTTCGTAAACAGATATAAATCTTTTTTATTTTAATTTGGTTAAAATTACCCAATTTTTTATTTTTAAAATTTATACCAACTCAATTAAAATAAGGATTGAATTACACAAATTTTCCTTGAATTCTGTTAGAATAAAAGAAGAGCCCTAAAATACTAGAAAAACTTAAATGCCTATATAATTTTTTTATGTTAGGACCAAGAATATCCTCAACTAATAATCAAAGACTAATCCTTTCGTGATGTATAAATCATTAAAGTGAGTTTTACTTCTTTCAACAAAACATTTTCTATATACACGACTAGAGATTGAATCCAAAATAACATATTTAAGGGACTCAATTATTTATTAACTATGTTAAGATCTTGGCGATATATAGTTTTTATTGAGAGAGCTTTTATTCAAATTGAAAAATATAAAATTTATAAATTTGTACTCCCTTCAATCCTACTTATACTCTCAAAAATATTCAATATATGGGTATTATGAAAAGTTAGCTATATTTTTAAAGTTATAAAAAAATTAGTATCTATTGATTAAAAATTGGAACAACTTACACGATAATAAAGTTATTAAAAGAAAAATAAAAAAAAATTTAGATAAAAAATGATACAATATTTTATAAATAGAACCAAATAAATTTTTTAAATAATATATTTTAAATGGGATCATATATATTTTAACAGATACAGGAACATGCATATGCATGCCCACACGCGCACACATATGCATAAATAAAGTGGATATATGTGTTGCACACAATTTGAAATATACTTTCAATGACTAATAAACAGTACGCTTTTCACAAATTTAACTATATAAAACTCTGATTTGATCTTATTATTCCTCCATCTCATTTTAACTGTCATGTTCATATTTTTTATATAGGCTAATAAAATCATCAAATAATTTATATTATAATAAAATTGAATGATATTTTATCAAAATATTTTTTACTTAAATGCACAAAATAATAACTTATATTTTACCTATTATTATTTTTAATGAAAAATAAATTAGTAAAAAATAATCAATGCATAATTAAAATTCTAAAATAATAACAAAACTTCAAAGGGATAATCAAAATTGAGACTAAGATAGTATAAGTTAATTTTAACTACTTCACACATATTAAGATTTATGTTCTTAAATTTTTTTAAAAATTGTCATTTTTTCTAATATTGCTCTTAATTAAATTTATTAAAATTAGTTTATTTCTTTGAAAGAATTCACTTATCAAATTTTAAATTTTGAAAATAAAATTAATAAAACAACTTTCAGTATAAGAATATCTGTGAAAAATTTTTAATGCTTCAAACATTTTACGATGTGACCCACATTTAACATCATAAAAATTTTTTAAAATATGAGGTGGTATATTAATACTCCCTCCGGTCCTATATATAAGACCTTTTGTCTTGGTTCTAAATATAAGATCTTTTACAATATACGAGGTGATATTTATTATGTATTTCTAAAAAAATGCCCCTATTTAATGTATTAAAAAAAAGAGGGAGATTAAATAAGGGTAGTTTTGAAAAAAGGTTAAAATTTTTGGAGAAATCGAGGTAGTTAATTAGTTTTAACTTTTTTTTTTAATTTACGTGATTCGATTAAAATGATCTTATATATAGGACAAGGGGGATAGATTGATAGAGTGGACCTACACTACACAAAGCAGTTGAAAGTTGAAATTGGAAGTAGTGGCGGAGGTTAGTGAGAAGATGGTATTGTGTGGGTGGGTGTTCCATAAGTTACGAAATACCCCAGACAAGAAAACCCAGAACGTGATAGGCTAGCCTAGGCCCGCACTTGCAGAAAGATTACATGCTTTTGTAGCATTAAATACTGCACACCCTAAATTTTCTTGTTCCCCCTGCCTTCTCGTTTTTTCACCCTCTCCTCCTCCATAATGTTGCAGCCACCACAAAAGTAAGAGAGAGAAAACCAACTGTAGCTCAACAATTAGCAGGGCTGGTTGATGATTAATTGTCCCTCTTAACTTTTAATATAAGAACTTTTAATTAGATTGTATGAATGAAGAATAAAAATAAAAATTAATTTATTATTTTAATTTTTTTTTAAAATAATGATATTTTTTTAAAATTATTTTTATTTAATTTTTTTAGAATATTAAATAGAAGTATTTTTTAAAAATATATAATAAATATTATTTTATATATTATAAATAACTTTATATTTAGAATTAAAATAAAATATATTATATTTAAAATAAAAAAGATTAGTATTATATTCAAATCTTAAGAATATATATAGCTGTGTTAAACACGGCACTTACAAAAAGAATATATGCTTTTGTAGCATTTAATACCGCACACCCTAAATTTTCTTTTTCCTTCAGCATTTTTTTTTCACCGTCTCCTCCACAATAATGTTGCAGCCACCACAAAAATTAGAGAGAGAAAACCAACAAGATATAGCTTAACGAGTAAACAACTATACTAAATTTGTAGTTTTGAGCTCGAATCTTAAGTATATAGCTATGATAAATTCTTGTTGGAAGAGCTTTACCAGCCAGCCATGTGTCCTACTTAACTTAATTAGCTTGAATTGGTCTAAGTCCAAGATGATTAAGGAATATTATCAGGTGATCTAATAAAAGAAATGAGAGAGAAGTGAGTTGTGTGGATATGTAGGTGTGGGTCCTTGTGGAATTTATTGTGAGGGACATGGTCGTCTCTTCTGGCTTCTCTCTCTTGCACCACCACGTTATTATTCTGATAGATATCAGCAGCAACGTTCAATAATGGAGGTTCCTGGGCCTTCCTTCCTTGAGATGTATGGCACCTTCTGCCACAAACTCTCTCATGCATGCCTGTCTCGTACACCACTCACCCACACATCCCTTTCTTCACTCTCATACGCCATTCACATCATCTCCATCCCTCACACACACACACACACAAAGGTTTCTCTCCAACGTTAATTATCTCCATCATTAAGATTTATCTTACGGTTAAAATTAAGAAATCATTCATTGAAGTCCGAGGTTGTGACTTATTAAGACACACATATATATCTTGGTCAAAATTGTGTGGTTTGGGCGCCAAAATAAGAAATTATTGATACATAATCTGTATTTAAGTAGCCTAATTATCTATAAGCACTAATTAAGAACTCGTTGAGCTTAAAATTAAGAAATCATTCATCTATATCATATATACATGCTCCTCACTTCAAACTTTGGTAAACTAATTAATAATTGTATTTTTCTATGATTTATGCTAAAATTAATAGATATTAAACCCTAGTTAAATTTAATGATATGCATTTAATCGCAGTGTGGACAAATAATTTAACTATTTGAAATTACTTAACCATATGTATAAATTAGTACAAAATGTTTGGTGTATTGTTATTTATCCTTGAGTGTATATTTGATTATTGTATATGTCAAATCACATACATTCTAGTACAAATATTTCATTATTGTATATCTGAATATTGAATAACACTATTTCTACGCAACTAGGACAAGGTTGCGTTTGTTATGGAAAAAATATTTGAAAAAAGAGAGAACAAGTGAGGAAAAAAAGTATAAAAGTTATATTTGGTACAAAGTAAAGTAACTTTTTCAAAAGAGATGAGCTTCTCATATTTATGGAACAGGATTTTTTCATTCCAAATCATTTTCTCATTCATTTTATACTCAATGCGCCTCAAGTTTTGTATTTTGTGTGCATCAGGATTACATTGATACGTCAAACTAATTACTCCCTTTGTTCCTTTGTAAGTGTTGTACTAAATGGGCCCAAGGTTTTGAAGAAATTTTTTTTGTTCATTTTTAAGTGTCATTTTAAAATTTCAAGGATCAATTATCATTTTTCAAATTATACAAGGAATTATGATATATTAATTATATATCTTAATATGTGTGAAAATATCTTCAACATCACTAAAAAAGAAAGGAAGAGAGTATTCACTTAAATGGTTGACTTTCTTCCTTTACTTTCAAACAACTAGATTTTCCTTCTCTGCTTGCACGAGGGACGTAAATGCGTGGGGCACATAAGAGACATTTTATTTAATTATAGAATATATTGAATTTAAAAAAAAAATTATTACTAACTCCCCCTATAAAAAATGACATCAAATAATATTAAATAAAATTAATATAGATTTTATAATTAAAAATATTAAAGTTTTTAAAAAAGTGGGGTCCATCTAAAAAATGAAAAAAGATAAATTCCACTTGTAAAAAAAATATGAATAAAAAAAATATGACCACTTAAATAAAAGAAGAAAACAGAAAAAAAAAAAAGGAAAAAGAAAGAGTACGGAGCTCAAAGTATGGTGAAGTTGCGACTAATGCATAATACCAACTCTATCCTACTTTTTATTACATATTGATTGTCACTTTAAAGTTATATACGTGGATTGAAAAATATAATAAATAGCATAAGTAGTGGCCAAATGTAATGCTTTTTTTTTGTAAATAAATGTAATGGTATCTTACTAGTAATAAACAATTATCACTTTGGAATTATCCATATTTATTACTCCCTCTGTCCCATTTTATCTGTTGTTTTAGAGAATTTTAAATGTCTCAATTTATATATAGTTTTAAATTATCAGTAAAACATTGATTATCCTTTTTACTATTTTACCCTTCATTAAAAACAACAATAAATAGAATAAAAGTTATTTTTTAGTATTTAATGTAAGGATATTTGGGTAAAATACCATTAAATTTTACTATAATCTATATTATTTAATAGTTTTATTGATTTATGTGAAAAATCTTAACATGACAAATAAAATGGAATAGAGGGGGTATGTTTTAGTATAAGTAGATATGTTTCATTTTTAAATGATCAAAGAATAATTAATGTTTTATTGAAATTCTAAAATGATATTGTAATTATTTGAAAACAAAGCCAAAACCCATAAATGATTTGAATATGGAGAGAGTAATTAATAACTAGATAATTTATGTTTAATGTTACTTTCTCCGATTCATATTATAAGATATTTTATATTAAATATATGCATATCAAGAAAATCATATTTTCATCTAAAATTCATAAAAAAAGTATCAATATTTTTCATTTTATCCTTATTAAATATATTCTATTATTATTATCATTGATGGGTTTTGGGAGCTGTGCTGTATAGTGGTAAATGAGCGACTGTAGTGTTTATTGTATAGCTTCCTCTAAGCAATAGATTTTGAGATACTATGCATTTCCTCATTCCAATCTCTCTCTTAAAAAAGCTAACTCTACTTACTCCCCATGTGTCTTCTTATCTTCATGATTCGAATTTCAAACCTGTGATTAATCCCTAAATATGGTTTCGTATTCTCGTTGCTGCTGCTACTTCTTCTCCAACATCTTTCTCTTGCTCATCTTGTTCGCATTGCCTTTGATTTCTCGTGTCCAGATTGCCAACTCCTGCAACGGCATACTTTTGTTGTACGCCTATATCTTGCGGAACACGATTGCCACCCAATGTCCCCGATCCAGCGAAGCAACTATATCGATTCGAGTCCACATTTTCTATGCTTAACAACAGACTCGACAAACTCAAGTCCTTGAAAGTGTTAAGTTGGTTGGTCACACAAGAGGGGAGTAAATTAAGTGATATAAGATTTTCATTTTTTTTATATGTAGCCCAATTTCATCGAATATTTCAGCAAAATAGAGATGAGCAAAGAGTATTGGGTAAGGCCAATGAAGTGAGAAGACAAAGAATAATATACAAGAATTTATATTGGTTCAACCCAAACCATTTGACATATATCCAATCCTCAAGTTACTACTTGATATTTTCACTATATCCTACAAGTTTAATCCAGGTACTTGTGAAGTTTCAATACATCCCACAAGTTTAACTAGGTAGTTGTGAAACCATTCTCCCCATACCCTTAAAAGATGTGTAATTCTTTTAATATTTCCCCACATTATGATTTTACTCAGAAATTGTAGAAAAAAAGATTACAGAATTAAAATTCTCTTTAAGAATGTATAATACATTGAAACTCAATCTAATAAGGTGGGTTTAACTTTGAATGCTAACAATTAATAATTTTATCCACTGCAGCAGCATTTTGATACATAAGTCACTTAAATTCGTTACCCATAAGTTCAAAAGAAGTTCTATTTATAGATTTGTGGTTTAATTAGTTGTTAGGCACATAATCTATCTATTAGATACAAGTTCTAGCTATTACACTGCAAAAAGAGTTATTCAACAATTGCATTAAATGTATATGACACACTAAAATTCGAATTTTGGGATTCAATAGATGAATTTCACAGAGTCAGTATAGCTATGTGTATAACATTAAATTTCAAAATTCGTCTGTTATTGAGTGATATTCAAATTTTGAGTTTATAAAAGATACCCCTTGTTAGTTTGTGTGAATTTTCATATTAAAAATGCGTCTATTGGGTTTGAACAGTTGCTTCAAGTTTTCATAATACACTTTAAAATTCAAATTTTAAAAACAAAAATTCCTCTATCACAGGCTTGTTCCAATAAGACATAAAAATTTTTATTTCGAAGTTCGCACTTTGAAATTCAAAGTTTGTTTGTCAGAGACTGTGATTTTGAACTCACTTTAAACTTCATCAACAGTCAAATTTCAACTAAATTTTATGTGAATTTTGTATATTTTCACTAACTACACTTAGCCCAAAATTCAAATTTCATATTCAAAATTCGTCTATTAGAGATTAAATCTTTGTAACTTCAAACTTTAACAGCAAATTATGAATTTTACATAAAATAAATATGAATCAAATAGAAAAATTTGTTTGTTGGCCAAAATACTTCAATTTTAATACATGCTAAAATTAGATTTGCTTAATCTAATTCATTTAAAACATATGGTAACAAAATTAAATAAATTTTAAAGATTAGACCACCTCAAGATCTAAGAAAAAACAAAATATACATAATAGGTAGGTCTTTAAAAATTAAGTTTCACTTTGACTTGGTCATTCCATTCTTAGCATGCTCTTTTCTGATATTCTATTCTTGGAATATCCTTTTTCTTTTTTTTTTAAGTGAGACATGATATTAATATTCTTTTCGTTATTCCAATGCTCACACTTTCTTCTTAAACAATCATATATTTAATTTATTTCACTTACATATCAATTAGTTAGCCCAATTTATATATCTAACTTGTATTATAAAATATAAAAGTACAGTGAATATAATAATACATAGCATGATATGTGTATTATAAATACAATTAAACACATACTAATGCATATTTTACTTTTTTAGGAACAAAATATATGTTAGACTAATATGGTGCATTTGTTTCTTATTACTCTATATTTGTTATCATCAAAACTTATATTATATGAAACGTATCTAGCATGGCGAGTTCTTAGTCTCTGCAATGCGATGCTCACCGACAGCATTAGTCCCCCTATTGGCGTTGAAAACGAGGCAAACAAACACCATGGGAAGAGAGGTAAACAAGGGGATGTTGAAAGTTTAAAAGTGCCATATTGCAATAAAATCCGAAGGCTAACCACAATTGTGTTATAAATCAGAAGCATGGAAGAATTAAAGATATAAGTAAAATAAAAAGAAAAAATCTAATATCCTATATTTTAAATTAGAAATTTGTTATACAAAATACCTTATAATATAGACTGAAGGAAGTATTAGTAGTTTGTTATTTATGAATGTTATGAAAGTTTTCTTTTTTATATATATTTATCTAGTTTCCCTTATTATGTCAAATTTGAGCATTGTGGAGCCAAATAAGAGTAGTTCTCATAATGTGATTTTTTTTATCCACAAGACTTCTACTTGTACTCAAAATTTTATTTAAAGGTGTTGGTCCGTTACCACTAATGGGTACGGAGGTTTTCTTTTGCTTAAATTAAGCTTCATTTTCTTTCTATAATTAAAATTTTGCACTGAAATCTTAGTCTATCTATATGGTCAATTATTTATTAGAGCTCTGATAAATGTATTGAACGGTTTTCGAACACTTAATGACCTAAAGATATATTGAAAACAAATCTTTATTTTTTCTATCCCAGAAAATATGGATCGTGAAATCGTGATGGTCAGAAAACTTATGGTTTCCTTTTCATAGTGGATGAATCAGAATATATCTAGTACGAAGGAGACAATAGATAGAATATAATTGTACTGAAAGGTTTTAACTCGTGTTTTTTATTTCTTAGAAAGCTAAATTAGTTGAGTTTTTTTTCCAAAAAAAAACTTGCCCCATCATGTTCGGTTTCCCCAAAAATTATCATTTTGCACTAACACAATTACATTTTTAATTTAGTAATTAGTTATGTTTTTAAATACTACTCCCTCCTGTCATTAATATAAAATTATTTTTATCAAATCACGTGAATTAAAAATTATAATTAAAGATAGTTAACTACTTCAATTTCTGTAAAAATTATAATATTTTTTTAAAACTATTCCAATTCAATCTTTTTTTTCTTTGTGATATATTAAATAAGAATTATATATAGTACAAAGGAGACAATAGATAGAATATAATGGTATTGAAAGGTTTTAACTCGTGTTTTTTATTTCTTAAAAAGCTAAATTAGTTGAGTTTTTTGAAAAAAAAAAATTTTGCCCCATCATGATCGGTTTCCGTAAAAATTATCATTTTGCACCAGCACAATTACATTTTTAATTAAGTAATTAGTTATATTTTTAAATATTACTCACTCTTGTCATTAATATAAAATTATTTTAATCAAATCATGTGAATTAAAAATTATAGTTAAAATTAGTTAATTACCTTGATTTCTATAAAAATTATAATATTTTTTTAAAATTACTGAAAATATGTAATAAATATTATTTTATATACTATAAAGAATCTATATTTAGGACCGGAGAGAGTATCTTCAAAGTGGAATAGATTTTGATCAATTGTGGACAATTCATGTTCTATCCTCAAGCTCATTAAGTCACCGTAATGAATATTAAGTTATAATCAGATAATTAATTTTTTTTTTGGGAATGAGATACTTAAATTTAAATTGCGTTGTTCTGTGGGCATAGAATAGTCCAATCTATTCCCCCTATGGGCCCATAACATTCTGAGAATTGGTCCTTTGACGCACACACATTTAAGGGGGGAAAAGTTAAAAATGCATTATATTTCCTTTTATTAATAACACTAAAAAATTATTTTAACAAAATTTTGTTTTAGTTTTTTTTCCTCGTTTGTATTGTATCTTCCATCCAAAAAGCTAGCTAGCTCTTAACTAAAGTTGGTCCTGTTGAGAAGGATTATTTTCATATCCTATAAGAGCATCGGTTATGTTGTTGATTCATTGATAATAATTTATAAATATATGTATAAACTTTATTTGAGCTGTGAAACTTATTTTAACCCTAGTCCCACCTGGTAAGGAATTGAGATGCCCACTTATAATTGTTACAATTTGTTCCTCAAATTCGTATGCCTCCATTATGAATATTTTATTTTGTTTATGGCCATGCTTGTTACTTGAGTAGGACCAAATGTAAGCAGCTATGTTCTATATTATCGGGAATTTTTTTTCATGTTAAATATTGTTTCAATCTTTCCTTCATTCTCTTTTGTTTCCAATTATTTTCTTAACCCCAAAAATAATTGAGCCCACAAAAACTAATCTCCTCAATCAGAGAGATCACATATGAATATTAATTTTATCTCTCATAATCAAGTCTTTTATATATATATATATATAGCTAGAAATTGAACAATTGACAATATGTTTAATAAACTCAGCTATCTACCAACAGTGTTTGACCTTGTTAGTTAGATTTCAGTTATTTAATCCTCCTTAAATTCACTTAATTTCCTAAATTCTAACATTGTTAAATTTTTTTATAATAATTATTTGGTATCCCATCACCACTTTAAGCTCTAATTTATTCAAATCTATCCCAAGAGTGTTTTTCTATATTGTCTCCCCATATATCGAAACCCCAAAAATGGAATTTAAACGACCTTAGTTTCTCACGCCTAGTGATATAACGTTGTTAATATTTTTGCCATTAATTTGTTTAACCAATTATCCACTAAATCCTACCTATCAGTCAATATATATATATATATATATCACAATCATTCAAAACCCTTAAAAAGTAGGGTCCAATAGTCTCGTCACACTTTAAGCCCTCAAAGTTCCAAACCCAAATGCTCAAACAAATTTGTTTCTCGCTCCTCTTTCTTCTGCCTCTTATATGTCTTTTGACTTGGACGCACCTTTTCTCCCCACACGCAAATATCTGCCCTCCTCTCTCTCTCTCTCTCTCTCTCCCCCCCAACAACAATAATAATACTGTATCCTCTCTTATTCTTCATCATCCCCACCCACCATTCCTCCCCGCCGTCCTCCGCCATGGGCGTTCTGCCCCACCCTCGTCTCCGCCGCAATTCCCACTACCACCACCTCCACAGCCACCGCCTGCCAACCTTCACAGCCTTCACTTTTCTCTTATTTTCTTACGCTTCCGCCATAACTCTCCCTCCTCTACCAAGTAAGTATATATGCACACTTACACATCTTAACTTTTAGAGTTGAATTAGTTGATGAATTTAGCTTTTTACTCTGTAACATCAATCATGAACGGATACACTGGTTATTTAATATAATAAATTAATATATATATATGTGTATGTATGTATGTATGTATGTATGTATGTATTAAACAGCGTGCCTCGACTCTATGTAATGGAAGGGTCCACTTGTATTTAATTATTACTTGTATTTATCGGATTTTCTTGCAAATATTGACTCCTGGGTATAATTATTTAATAAATTTCTTAGTTCGCTCTAAATTTTATGACTTGTCAAATGACTAGAAATTATATTAATAAAATTATTTCAAAATTTCGCTGTGACCAAATCGATTTGGAGGATGACCAGGAATCGATATTTCAGAATTATTATTATTGTTTTTTTTCAGGTAGGGGAGGTTTCAAGCAGAACTACTTTCCCAAGGAAGAGAAGGAGAATGGGTCGTCGACGACGACGGTGGCGGCAGCGACAAGAGCGGTGGCGGATCAGAAACGGAACGGGGGACCAGGGTCGTTTCCGCCGTCGTGCAGGTCGAAGTGTGGTTGGTGTGCACCGTGCCAGCCGGTTCACGTGCCGATCCAACCGGGTGTGAGCATGCCCCTCGAGTACTATCCAGAAGCTTGGCGCTGCAAATGCGGGAATAAGCTTTTCATGCCTTAACACACAGTGCATGACAAGAACAAAAAAGAAGATCGAAGAAGAAAATATTTCAGCTGCTAACTGAAAATTCTGCGTTTCGTTCTGGAAACGAAACGTCTTATTGCATCTGGTGTTTGTTCTTCACACAGCCACAATGAGACACTTCAAAAATTAATTATATATTCCTGATTATATATATATATATATGTATATCTTATTATTTTGTTAGTCTCGTATGTGAATGTTGCATGATTGTGCAACAGCAGTATTTAATATTTCTCCACCTTTACTTATAGTATTTTTTATGGTCACACTAAATATAAAATTTTATATAATATATGAGATAATATTTATTATATATTTTTAAAAAAATAACTCAATTTAAAATATTTCAAGAAGAAAGAAAGAGTTTTAAAAGGTAGTTTTAAAAAGATATTATAATTTTTTATAAAATTAAAATAATTAATTAAATTTAATTTCTATTCTTAATTAACATCATGACATTAAAATAATGGAGGGAGTACTATACTGGATTTATGGTATTTTTTCCTAAATCTTTTGTTAATTATTAGGAGGCACGACAGGAGGGAGCATTGGGAATGTAAGATTCTAAGTGGGATTATCGAGAGTGATATCTTAAACCCTTCCTCACTGTCTGGTGTAAAAAAATTTCATTTAGTTATATCATTTTTTTAACATAGTAATAGTTTTTTTTTTTCATTGAGCATAATATTATTTATAAATTATAATAGAAACTAAGAACATGTTTGATTCATGTTTTCAGAATAGATTTTTTGTTTTTGAAAGTTAAAAATAAAAAAATTTGTTTGATAAACTTGTATTTTATAAACTATTTTAAGAAAAAAAAAATAAAAAAATAGAAAACTCAGAATATTTTTAAGGTGTTTTGTAGTTTTTATTCTAAAAAATATAGAAAAAGATGGAAAATACCAACATTATTAATGGCAAAATTATAAATTTTGAATAATTTATTTAACACTTATTATTTATGATTTTAATAATAATTATTTAAATAAATTTTTTATTTTCTTATTTTCAAAACATGTTCTAAAAAATATTTTTTCAAAACTGTTTTGAGAACAATAAAACACATAATACTGTCAAACATGCCCTAATATTTATTTAGGCATTAAAGGAAAAAAGGTAGAATCCTCCAAGTTAGATTTACTTCATGTATATATAAATATTGGAAATTAAACATCAGCTATATGCTTAAGAGACGAAAACAATTGCTCACCCTAATCTGATCTGAGTTGGTATTTAATATAATAATTTTAAATCTATGGTTTATTTTTAATGATAATTAAAATTGTCAATTCTTAATTCTCAACTTTTTTTTCTTTCTTCTCTATCATCAGCTTGCAATCAATATATCATCAACTAGTACTGATCCCTTGCGTGAATTAATACTGCTACTGTACTTCCTTTTATTCTAAATATGATTTATATTTAATATGATAATTTTAAATCTGATAATATTTATTACATATTTCTAAAAAATACTCTTATTTAATCCATTCTAAAGAAAGAGATAAAAATATTAAATATGGATAATTTTAAAAAAATATCTTAATTTTTATAAAAATAAATAATTAACTTACTTTAACTTTCATTCTTAATTTGCGTAATTCGGTTAAAATGATCTTATATTAAATATTAAAAAAATAATATATGGATGATTCATATTCACTATAAAATGTATTATTTAATTACTTCATAAAATATAAATAAGAAGGCTTATCTCTTAAATTCCGTGCAATACAAAATAAACATTTTTAGCTATAGAAAAGAAATGGGAGTGGTATTATAAGCTGTCTTCCTTTTTTCACCAATACCAAAATAAGCTTTAAATATTATATTAGGTTTACATCTTGTTCTATGCTTTTATAATTATATACTCTTATGTGTGAGCTTTGAAGAAGCAAGGTCATATCAAAAGCTTACAACTTCTTATTTGATTGATCGTACTGATTGAATTGGTATATACAAATACAATGTCATCTCACTGTTTAGGGCATCAAGTATATATGAGGTGCATTATTAGAAATATTACTTGTTTGTTTGGTTGTGCTGGGAATTATTATTGCAACCATATGATATGTCCCCCTTTTCTCAGTACTGTCTCCTTCACAAGGACCTAATTTGATGCAGTAGATGGATAGGGTATCCATCAATTTACTCTCATTTTTGTAAAATTGGATATCTGTCTCACCCTTGGATTCGGTGAGATGTGTGTGTGGTAAGACTCTATCATAATCACCCGTTTGCATCGGTATTAATTATACAGTATTGGGAAAATTGGGTTTTGATACAAAAAAAAAATTTTAATTTTTGGTATTAAATTTGAATTTTTTTTGCTTGAAAATATTCTATTCTTACTTGATACCAAAATATTTTTTCCTAACTTAGAAAAATTATATCCTAACCCCAAAATAAAGTGAATTTTGATCTCATTTTTCAAATATTTTGATTTTTTTGATCTTTTTCTCCCAATTCTCCCTGCAGTATATATGTTTTGGTTTGTATATAATTTTAAGCATCCATTTAATTATAAACCCATCATATATGTGTTTTTATGTTTTGGTTTGTATATAATTTTAATCATCCATTTAATTATAAACCCATCATATATGTGATAACATTAACAGAGTACTAGATGAATATAGAGAAAATAAATCTCTCATATTTATAAGAATTTATAAAAAACAATTAGATAAATATATGATAGAAATTAAACATTATAAACACATTAAAAAACATCAAAATTTTTAACGTAAAAAGGTAGGGGGTAAAATCCATGGGTTATTCAGGCCAATAAAAATAGTTCTACTATGATCAAAATAGGAGTACAATATAATCTCAATCAAGTGTATAAATCAGTGTTAACAGTCCTCTCAACAACTAAAGTAAAAAGCTTATAATATAAAATTAGAAGATGAAAAATCCAAAAAATATAGATTTAGTACAAATTGAATAGATTTCACACCAAGCAATGAAATGACAATCTAACCATTGAAAATGAAGATCCAAATATCTCAAACATGATGATAAAATTTTAATCTGATCTAATAGTTAATGAATTTGAAAATGGATTTTTCAATAATTACTCTATGAATGAGTAAAAATAACGCCATTTTCAACAATATTTTTCTTTTTTATAACATTTGATGCACTGATTCTAAAATCTTTAAATAAATATTGGATGTTCATTGAAAGGACAAGTAACAATGCAATTCAAATCCTCTGTATTTACAAAAATAAATGCAGAGGGAACATTAAAAAGATATATATATATATATATAAAGAGTGAATTAGTGTCACTACTAGAAAAAATGAAATTATCATTAAATAGCAAAATCTGTCACTAATTTCATATTTAGTGACGGAAATTTTCATCACTAAGTCCATAAAAAATCTAGCGTCACTAATTTTAGTGATAGATATACATCTGTCACTAATTTAATGACGGAAATAGTTGTCACTAAAATCAAACTTATTCCATCACAAGACTTTTTTTTTTAATTATTTGAAAGTATGGTTAATTCTTTTTCTTTCCTAAACTTCAACCTTCAACCCATAGGCCTTCTCCATCTCAAATTTGTGTTCTCCTATGCTCTAACACCCATGTTTTATTAATTTTCATGGAACGTGTGACTTCATATGGTCAAAATTCAAATCATATATAACAAATTTAAAGGATCTAAAAATCTACTAATTGTGTTAGACTTTGGCAGTAGCCTATACACCATTTTTTTTGGGTAAAATCATTTTATATTCGTCCACCATTTTTTGTAAAATTATTCATTAATAAGATTATCATATCAATAATGGAGATCAAATCTACACTTACAAGATATTGTTCATATTCTTGCCAACTAGAATAGCCTTGGTTGGTTATGGTGCTGATCTTTTGTGTATGTAATATAGAGTATGATATTTCTTGAGTACTTGACCCTATGCTATATTATTCAAAACTGAAAAAGAAAGTTCCACTTATATATAAAGCTGAGTTGGCACATTTTATGATTTAACGTCAATTATTTATGAGAAACTTTCAAATAACAAAGCACGCTAAATTAGAAAAGAAATAATACAGGTATACTTATCATTACCCGTACATCCATAGCATCACATTCATTCGTCTTCAAAACGATAACAGTTAAAGACTGATGATTCGTAATATTAATAACTAATTAAATCATCAAATATCAATACATCAATTTAATTTAATATTCAATATTAATAATATCATTATATACACAATAAATTAACATTTATATCAAATCACATTATTCATAAGCTACAACATGTGACTCTTTTTTTAGATTTTTTGTAATTCATAGAAAAACATGTCTATATATAATAAAACTTTTAATAAATTGTATTATTTATAAATCATAAATCATGTGACTTATTTTTCAAATTTTATGCAGTACCTAAAAAAATGTTTAATAGAATACAAGTTTAATATATATTAAATTTAATCTTCTTAACGAAGCTGGATTAGCATAAGAACGAAACTATTTGGAGGGCAAAAAAAAATTTAGCCAAAATAATAAAGCATTTTTTTAGATAAGAGTTTATAACAAATAGAAATTCTCAAAGCTAAAACAATATATAATAATGGCAAAATTTTAATCATTTTTTGGTTGGTCAGCCAACTCATTCTCATCAACACACACGCATAGATAGATATTGGTAACTAGAACAATTCATAGGTGGGATGCCTCTCCTTTCATTTTCTATGAAAAAGGATAGTGCTCGAAGAATCTCTAACGAAATTAATGCCCGAAGAAGAAAACTCAGGGCCAGCAAATAAAAAATTAATAATTAACCATTATTGTTACCTCTATTATTATCATAATATAACATGATTGGACCAAGTTGGTGTGGACTTCTCCACAGAGTAGATCTTTTGTGGATCTTTAAATATATCTATCTTTTTTGTACATAATAAAAAGATAGAACCAACAAAGCTTGGTTAATTAAGTTAGTAAGAATGCGACCCATACTTTATAAGGATGTGTGTTCAAATTCCACTGTTAATGTGAAGATGTTGATGGGTAATTTGTAAATACTTTTGTAAGTGTTCTTTGAATTCTAAGGTCAACCAGGACCTAATAAGCCACTGGTTTAAACTCAAATTTAGAAGATTTGTAAATTTGCTGATGATTAATAGAGGATGCTCAATAGAGAAGCCAAATCTAGAGTAACTTGTGAGGAGTCTATGTCAAAAGACAAAGATGAAGAAAAGACTTGAGAGACACTAAGAGGGGGTGTGATTAATGAATGAAGAGGGAGAAAGTGTAATGACCCTGGATATTAATCCCAAAATAATTATTGATAATTAGTACATGACCGGAGGAAGCCAGGACTAGAGGAAGGGTCGAAATTGAGACAAAGGGAGGAACAAGACATAATAACTTGGCGCCACGGCGAGGAGTAGTAGCACTGCGGCCGTCGAGAAACAGTAGGCATTAGCATCTTGGCGAACTTAAGTGGTGCTGCTGCAAGCGATGTTGAATCAATTTAAATCAAAATTTGAACTAGTCACCAGAAAAAGGAGAAAATGGAGGATAAACGACGTGCTCTACTAAGGTTCGATATTTTCGGTCTTGAGGCTTCGATTTCTGGCATTTAGAAGTTCAAATCTTATTGGTAAGTCATCCCTTAACTCTCTTCTATGTTTCTCTTCAAGTTTTACTAAAGATTTTTTATGGATTTAGTTAGAGTTCCGATTTGGGTAAGTTTCCACTGATTAATACGTGTATAAATGTGATGTAGAAGTGTTACTGGACGTTTCTATGGATTTAGTGTTGGTTTTATGATATTCAAGTGATATATCTCCCAAACCCAGACCCTAACCCTTAAACCTTGATATAAATGGTAATTTGAGGATATATGAGTATGATGTTGATTCTAAGTGTTGTTTTGGCGGGTTTTGATGCTTGGGTTTGCTTAAGGAAGCTTTGTTTTCCATTTGATCTATATTTGAATCAGTAAATGTGTATGTCAAGGTTGAGGAGTTGTGATACTAATGGGGACTTGATATTATGTAGATTGCTTCTTGACTCAATTGTGATCTCTTGGTTTCAGTTTGTGTTTGGGAAGGCGTCGAATTGTTTGTGGTTGCTCTATTGGCCTACCGAGGTATCGAGTGGGTTGGATGGTTGAGGTAACTGGGGTTTTTCTTTCTATGTTTGTGATATATGTTTAGTCATTTTCATATTATGATATGTACGCTTTATATATACTCCCTCCGATCTCATTTATAAGATATTATTTTTCATTGCACGGGTATTAAGGAGATATAATTATACTCTTGAATTTATAAAAAAATAGTATAAACTTCAAATCTTACCCCTATTGATTAAAAAATAGAATAATTTATAAGACAAAAAAGTCATTAAATGAAGGGTAAAGAAGGAAATTCAAATTAAAAAAATAACCTAATACCTTATAAATAGGACCAAGTAAATTTTTAAGATAACATCTTATAAATGGGACCTGAGGGAGTATGTGTTTTACCTTTTCATATCATGATATGTATTATAACTCGGTTATGGTTGATCATATTCATATCATGATATGTGCAGTTACAAGGCTAGTAAGTTATCTATCCCTATCTTGTTGTGTGATGAAAATGGCGATATGATGTTAGTGATTATGATATATATAAATCGTGATGATTATTGATAAGAAATGATGTTTATGTACCCATGATGTATTGTATACATTCATATGGCATGCTAGCACATTAGAAAGTGCTCATGTTGACATGTTAGCATGCGTTAGGTATTGTCACATTATCTACATTGTTGGGACATATAGTCTGGGTGATGATATTCTATATATCACATGGTATACCAATCCGCTGAATAACATAAGGGACCTTATGTTTAGGCGGCACAATTTATGTATATTCCAGTCACTAAATAGTTGTCCTATAGCCAGGAGACTCAGATAGTTGTGAATATGGGGGTGCACATTCTCTAAATAGCCACCAATTCAGGTTCTTCAAGGGAAGTAGAGCCATGATCCAAGCTTTGGTTCAATGGTTTTTGGCTAGGTCATGACCATTTGGAGGAGAGCTGGGTGGTGGCCCCGGAATCGGCTATCACGAGTCATCAGAAGGGGACCACTCGTTAAGGTTATCTTGTCATGGTAATTAGCTTATGGTTCTAGTCGTGTATTAATAAGATCGGTGTTTGCATATCATGCATATAGCTTTGGTAATGGATTATATCTATTATTAGCATGAAAACATAATCACATGTATGTATGTGTTTACCTTTGGTTATTGGGGCGTATGTCTCACCCTATAGCTAATAATTCCAGTTGAATGATCTAGGTCTAATAAGGATAAGGAAGGCTTGGGCAAAGAGGATTGAGAGTGTCCTTATGGGTGCTGGGGACTATATTTCCCATATCTTTATTATTCCTTTATTTCCATTAAAGTACCACCATTATGTAGAGATTTATGAACCGATGTGATTTAAGGCATGACTGTTGTATGCCCATTGTTGAATGTTGATTATGTCTTATATGCTACGTGATGTTTCTTTCCCAGATGTTTGGTTGTTTTGGATTGAGATTGATGTCTCTAGGTCCCTATGGGTTGGTATGCTTAGAGTGTGATCCTAGTGTGAGTTTTGGGTCCTTGGTGTGTAAAAGGGCATATAGCCCATTAGCTCAGACTGTGGTTCAAAGGGTCAAAAATTGGAGAAGTAGTTTCCCTAAGTTAAAACCTTATTGGATATGTCTCTTGTGTTCCTTATAACCTATTATAATGGTCTCTGGATGCCAGTTGCTCATGGGCTGCTGTTGGTGGTCCTGAGTTCTTGTTTATGGTCAAAAAGTGATCATTTCGGTGTCAGATATCCAAAATCTCCATACGGAGGTGTTTTGAGGCATGGTTGATATTTGTAGTAAAAAGCGGAATAGAGTAACTTATAGAAGTTAGTTTTAGGTCAATTAGTGGTTGGAGTATGAAATTGTGTGCATCGGAAGTTCAGTAAAAAAAATCAGAAGTTTGCTAATATGACATTAGCAAGTGGCGCCACGGTGCCAGAAGTTTGGCGCGACACCAACCCATTATGCCTCTTTCAGGCCGCGGCGGCACTATTCCAAGTCACAGCCCCAGCATTGTTCTGCCCCCTATTGGTTGGTTTTGATGTTTTTAGATGTTCATTTTGGGCTTGTTTCAATAGGGTGTTACAGAAAGATAGCTCCTTCTTTTTCTTCTTCATGTTATGTTTGGTCGCTTGCTTGCTTGGTGTCATCAGTCTTCTTATCTTAAAATGGTTTCATGTTAAAATGCCATGCTTAAAGCACCCCTTCACAATATATGGACTTGGATACCCATTTTTAAAAGGAAAACAAATTAAAACAAGCAATGTAATAAACATATATAAACTAACAAATTTAGAGCTATTGGCTAAATCGAGTTTAAAGAATTCAATACATACCTTTACAAAGTTTTGGATTGAATCTTAACAATGAAAATAATCACGTTGATAGAGTTATCATTTATTTGAAATCTCACAATGTTTGAATCTACATCTATTTGTAATAGCAAATATATATATATATGTGTGATAGATGCCCCAAAATATAAAATGCGTGGAATTCTAAGATAGAAAATTTAGTTCTTCCTTATTCTAATTAAACTCCAATTGAATAATCTTTAATTATCGAAGTCAAATCTTGATTTCGTACAAATTATGATATTGTTTGAAAGAAGAAGTTGATGAGGAGAAAGGTTATTTGATCTGTAAAATAATCTCATATTCGAGAAAACTTTAAATTGTGATTCTCACAATCAAAGAATATAATATAGAATTTTGGTCAATGCATAGACTTTTTTAAATATAAAAAAGCATGTAATGAACAAAAATCACCTTGATCCATGTAGGAAGAGCAAATACTAAAAAAATACAGAAGTACACGATTAAAACACATGTAATTGGGCTCCTTTAATTTGTAATAAGATAACTTGCCTAGCTTTATACGATTATATATAATATATATACCCACATATTTGCTATTTGAAAATTATAATAATTAATTAATTTTATTGTGAGATGTGGTTAAAAAAAATGTTATATTGAAAACAGCAAGGTATATCATATTTCGAACTAATTGTTGAACGTATAATATAAATCAAACACAATAGTCTTGAAGGAGAAAAATAGAGAGAGCAGTGATTCGGGTGCCATGTGAGATTATTTATTATTTTTTTAAGGGAATCATCCTGTGGTTCTAAAGTATTCAGACTACTAGTTGCCATTAATACTAAACTTAACATAATTATATTTTTTATAAAACAAATGAATAGTATTTGTTTTTCATATGATAATGAAACATCACTCCCAAAAATGTACAGCACAATAAGTCAGCTTTTTCACAAGGCCTGCAGCTGCTGCTGCTGCCTCTATATCTATACAGCTAAAATTTCCCCGATTTTTTATAGAGGGAAAGGTAATTTGGAATTTTTATATAAAAATATTTATAAAAAATAATATTAATTAGAAATTTAATTTATTAGAGTTGGGGATTGAAAATTTTTTAAATAAATTTTTATTAAAAAATATTTTTACATAAGATCCTAAAATGTCTTTCTTCTTTTTTTATAAGTCAATTAATAAAAAAACATCTATCAAATAATAATGAAAAATTAATAATAATAATAATAACAATCATCATTTAAACACAAATTATATTGTCAACAAGATTTTAACATATTTGATAGATAATTAAATCTTTAACCATATTATTTTATATTTAATTTCTATCATATATATAAAAAATATTTTATTATAAAAAATAAAATCCATTTCAATGAACTGATAGATGTTCATTCACAGAAATTAATATTAATTAATTTTAAAATTTATTATTATTACAATTAAATATTTTCTTGTGTCATATGAAATTTGGAGAATAAATAAATTATGGTGACTATTATAATGACTATTAATTATTATTTACAGTGTAATTGATGGAGTAGTATTTTGAGGGAAAAGTGGTGGGAGTGAAAAGACAGAAAGAGAAGAAAAGAGGAGGGGGTGAGGCTGCATTCAAAAATCCAAAGCGGAGGGGGAATGGGTGTGTCAGTGTCTGACTCTGACACTTCACTACCTTCCACCATGTTTTTTGTGACCCCTCCTTCTGAAAACACACCCTCCTCCCCTTTTGATTTGGACATTATTTCGGATCTGATCTGATTTGATTTGCCCCCACCCATTCTATTGCATTTCATTTCCATTTTTTATATTTCAACAAATACATATGGAGGAAAAATTGACTAGGGGCATGTTGGATAGTGTTTCTTATCTTTTATTCTTAAAAAATTATTTTCAAGAAATTATTTTAAAAATAAGAAAATAAAAAAATTTGTTTAAATAATTGTTCTCAAAATCATAACTAGTGAGTAATAGATGAGTTATTCAAAATTTATAACTTTACTATTAATGAGGTGGATGTTTCTCATCTTTCTTTATGTTTTTCAGAACAAAAACTATAAAACACCTAAAAGGTATTCTGAGTTTTCTGTACAAAACTATTTTTTGTTTTTCAAAACAGTTTTTAGAAAACAAGTTTCCGAAACAAGTTTTCTGAGTTTTCTATTTCTGAAAACAAAAAAACTGTTTTACAGAACAGCATCAAGCAGGGCCTAGTTGAGTGGATTGAAAATAAAGAAAGATTTTTTATTAATAAAAAGAGAAAAAAATGTTATACATTGAGTCATGAAATTAAGAAGATAAGTGGTAACATACTAATGAGATTTATTTTATAATAAATTTATTATTTTGTTCCCAAGGTGTGATTCCCTGAAGCATTTATTTTTAGTATGATTATATATAAAATTCATAATTTTGTATTTCTATTTTTCATTTTTATCTCTTCAAATATAATAATATTTACTTTTATAGTTACAAATAATCAAAATTAACTAAGAAAATAGAATTTTGTAGACACTTATCATTCTCTATCCTAACATACTTTGTGTAAATGCCTTATTAAAATTTAAAATCTATTCATGGTTTTGTCTGGTAAGAATATTTTGGAAAGTAAATATTTTGTTTCTAGAAAGACTTTCAAAATTTATTTTGATGACTTTTTACTGAGGAAATTGAAAATTAAGTTCCAAATTATCCCTGGGAATCAAATCTGGGCCTTTAGACCTTGGACTTATACCTGGCCCTGCACTACTAGATTGAACTTGGACCGTAGAATCAAGCCCAGTACTCAACTTGGACTTTGGACTTGCATTTTGATTCTTCGGTGCGATCAGAGAGGATCTTTATATGCGAAAGAGATTTACATATATAAACTTATCACTATGATATTTTATTCTTTGGCACTGTTTCTGGAAAACATTTGATATGATATATTTATCTGAAAGTAGTATAATTGATGAGATTGCCTGACCCTATTCCATATTCCCTGCCATGGAATCTACGCTTTGATAATGAAGCTTGAAATAACATGTGCCTCACTCATATCAATGACCTGATAGACTAGTTTTGATTTTCTGAAAAATTATACATTTTTTTCATATATAAAATGTCTGAAAAATGAGTCACATCTCAAAATTTATGAATAGTATAATTTGTTTTAGATCAATATTAATATAAAAATCTACGAGTGTTCATCTCACTGGAAGGGACTATAATCTGCTTAAGCATAATATCTCATGTTTAAAACTATGTATGTAAAAAAATGTCTTTGGAAGAGTTTTCCGATCTAAGGCCTGATGCCACTTGATTTGGATTCGGAGGTCCAATGTGGCTCTGAATACCAATACCAGATGATTTGCTAAAAAATATACGTATAAAAACCTTTTGCTAGTTGTAGTCATAACAATATAATTTATTCTTCAAATTCAATACTCTAAGCATGGGATTCACATCTTAGTTTAGTCTAGTGAAATATAAATATCTATTCATAAATTATTGTCATTTATCAACTAAACAATATGAAGGTGAAGGATAAGTGTAATTAATTAGGCATTCTAAGAAATCTGAATTTGGTTTCAAATATGCTTTGATTATTACACCCTTATGCAAGTATTTAATCAGGCTTTCGCTATTTTGAGCCTTTAGTATTATGGAAATATAATTCCGGAATCGGACTGAAGTCTGTTTTCCTGGAGAGTTGAAATGCACACTTGACCGAGAAACTCTGATCGAATTTGGCTCAATGAGTGAAAGGATACCAAAAAAAAAATAAACACGAAAAACCTGAAAAAGAACATAGAGGGGTAAAAATCAAGGTATTAAAAATCGAATCGGCCATTGAACCGAACGAGATAACAGTTTAAGGTTGAGTGGTCAGACCAAGGTCAAACCGGTTGTGAATAAATTAATATATTTTAGATAATATAGATTAAAAAATATAAGAAATATTTATTCATGATTATAAAATTAATATTCAATCTAGGATGAAAAATAAATTAAATAATTTTTTAATTTTATATATCGTATATAAAATTAAAAATATTATTAATAAGTTTTATAACCTAATATTAAAATTCAAACAACCTAATATTCATCTACAATTATATTTTAAATTTAATATAGTTAATTAATATTCTATTTTGATATTATTTGTTTAGAAAATTTATCATTATTAATAATTATGTATCATAATAATACTTATATAATACTATAATATAGAGAGAGAAAAATTTATATAAAAAATATTGCTACTTAGTACTAAAAATAGTGTTACTTTATTTTAAAAACTAATAGAAATTTAAAAAAAATTAAAAATTTAAAAAAAGGGGGGGCTCAAATCTGTTCAAACCGATTCTGTACCGATTTTTGGCTAGTTCTTGACTAGTTCACACCAATTATAAGATGCCCCGATTTTTGTTGATGATCAAACCGGACCAGGAGCTGGTTCCCGGTAGGCCCGGTCCAATTTTTAATACCATAGTAAAAAAAAAACTAAAGGTAATGGGGGCAAAACACACTTTATATTAACATCATTCAATATTGTCAATATATCAATATAAACTACAAAATCTATAAAAGATGATACCATTCATAAGCCATGAATAAAATAATTCATTTCTCAAATTCCATCATCCATGCAGCCACACGAAACCCTACCTAAGTTATGTTACAAAAAGGGACAACCAAAAAATTTGACTGAATGGAAACTGTTGGTCATGGAACAAACATGCAAAGATAGAGACATCATAAACGCAGAGGAAATCATAGATGAACAAAGAGAATTGTTTGGCTCAATTTTATATTTCTCATCTGTCATATGATTCACTTATAATTTATAGGGTTTTCAATTTTTAAACGGGATGTATAACCTCCCTTTACAATTTTTCTAGTTGGTTGTTTAAGTTTTCAAATTATGCTGAGCTAGGATAGCTCAGCTCAGCTGTTGGATCACCTCAATTTGTTATATCGAACATTTTATTTACTCACAAATCTAAAAATATGATCCAAAATTTGGATAGCTCAATCTAAGTAAATACTACAAACAAAACAGGACTGAACATATGTTAAGGACTAAATAAATCTCATGGTTACAGATCCAATGAAAATAGTCAGTATAATAAAAAGAAATTCAACATTTGGACAAACCTTAATTGAATTATTACTTTTTTTCCTATTGAAGACATGAATGCCATTTGATGTGCTCCCTCCATTCTTCACTACATTATTATCCCACTCTTGCTTTTTTTTTTTACACAACAAAAATTATAGCTTTCATTTATTTATTTTTAAATTCTCTTCAAGTCTCTCGATTGCTGCACTAATACCGCTCTTTACCTCTTCCCGTTGATCTAATTCTGGATGTGCAGCCGGATTCCTTTCATTAGCTTTTTCTACAAGCTTTAAGTGGATCCAACCTGCCACACAATTCATCGAAACATAACTTCAACAAGTAGTCTGAGTGCAATATACCTCTAACCACCACTTCTCCAAAATTTACTTTATTGAAAACAAAACTCCAATATATTCAAGGATTAATGTATAAACATAGTACCAAGAGGAAAACAAAAAGCTGCTCCCAACACGGATCCTAGCGCTACATTCCTCACACGCCAAGCAAATGATCCCGGCACTGTTGTAAGAAGAAATGAATTTTACCATATTGAACCCTTCAATTTCAAGTACTCACACAAGAGAGTAAAATGAACTTCTTTCATGATAATTATCATATCAGTACAAAATTTGGTTCTGTTTCATAGTAAAATTAAGAACTAGATGCATGATTTCTTACTGATCAAACCAAATGTTGCTGCAGTAGCTGATCCAGCTCCAACAACATTAAAAACATCATGCACACCCCGCTTTTCCGCTAGTAGATTCTGTATGCCATAAAATGCAGCAGTGAACATTCCAAGGCGTACTCCACCAATTATTGATCCCTTAGTAACTCGAATGAACCGCTTCTCCATTGCATCTCTCATCAATCGATATTGCTCACGTTTATCTGGTGTGCTCCCAAGCTTCAACATCACTTCTGCATCCTTGCTCTAGCAAAACATGGACAATTCTTAATGGATGTCAAAATTAATTGAAAGGACGTGGGAAAAAAAACAGTATATAAATTAACAAAATGGGAAGTGCAATAAAAAAAAAAGTATGATTAATCAAGGGAAAAAAGAAAAGAAAAAAGAAAACCAAGGCAAGTATACCAAATGAATGTCTAAATTAGGTTTTTTCTCCTTCATTGGTAAACAACCATTAATACTTGTAGTTCATATTTCTTATATATTTTCTTATATATCAGCATTTGCAAGGTTGTTTATAAACATAAACAAAGCAATGCTTGTGAACTAGGCGAGATGGGTTCTTATTGAATTCAGATGTAAACAACTTCTAGCAGCAACAATATATGTACGTGCACATTAACAAGACTAATTCCGTTTTCCTTTAGCTAAAAGAAAACCTTATTCCAAACAGGGGGAAAAAAAAGAAAAAAGAATGAGGTAAAAGGACAACTCATTGACTATATAAGCAGATTATTTAGCAACATGCCATACCCCATGCATTCCCATTTTCAGTATAAGTGTGATTCTAACACAAATCCGTCTCTCTTTCCAAAGACACATTTTGAGTTTAGTTATATTTAACAGTCTCTTACTCATCATCTAATACTAGGTCAGTTTATACTTTGCCTCTAAGTACATTCTTCCTCACTCCAAACTCAAATGTTTTTGCAAGCAACGTTAGTTTTCTGAAACTGCAAATAAGAAAATGACATCAACACCCTCCTAGAATGCTGTCCAACTTGAATCATTATAGCTGCTATAGTAGTACGCAAATCAAACCCAGCTTCATGCACATATTTACTTAAAGAACACATTTCTAAACATTTGACTTTAATAACCTTTCTTTGTTGAAATACTAATATTCTTAGATGGCAAAAGAAAATGAACATAATGTTTGAAGCATCTGTTTATTTATAAACTTACAACAGAAGCAGATGCCTCCTTGCTACCACCATACAACATGCCTGCAAATATTCCAACAACAGTTGCTGTGCCCCAGTTAACAGTTCCAGCTAATTTTGGAGTATCCTAATAAAGGAAAGTAGGAGATTAGATACGAAAGAAAATTGAGTTCAGCACCAAAATTTACACTCATTATAAAAGAACATTTTTCAAAAGCTTATAATAAATGGAGATAGAAGTGGACTAGCCTACTAGGAATGATTAGTTGAACATTATTCAAAAATGGACAGGGTTCATAACTAGTAACATATTTATGTATTCTTCGCAACAAACCATTTATATATCATCGGCAGTTGTGGCCGGGTAGGGTAGGCTGATTACTGATAGAAGGGGATATTAAGGCCAGAGAAGTTTTCCGTGTCTTGTAATCATGCTTACCAACCCTCCCGCAACTGTAGCTTACAAACCTCATTAACAAGGTATTTAGGGAAATTTCCACAAACAAATCCTGCATAAGCAATCCTTCCCCTCTGTCAATTACTGCTTATAACTTCCAGTTTGTTATTTAGTTTGTGGTATCAGTTTGTCAAGCTTCAAGCAATTGAGATGCTTAAAAAAAAACATGATAGACACTCGTTGTTTGCTCTAGGTCGAAGGACAGAATGTGAACCAAAATTGAACCAAGTTTGACCATTTGGTGGGCCTTGTTAAGTTCTCTCAGTCAATAAGGAAATTAACAAAGATAATTCACCAAACTCCAACTATATGGGTCTTATTAGCAAGAGATAGAGTGCTCCATTAAATATGTCAATGCAGATATCAATACGATGATCAAAAGAAACTTCTACGGCTCTCTATTTAAATCCTTTGCAAACTCTCTCCAAATACGAAATAATAATATATCATGATAAATTCAGTAGCACAGAGAGCTATGTATTGACATAACATGAAACAAAAGCCACCAATTCAAGGAAGATTGGATGAAAGTTGTTACATGTGGAACGGCGGATTCGGAGTTCTCTGTGGTTTCCATTGTTGGAGGGATGCAAAATCAACTAGCCTTTGATGAAATGCAAACGAACTTCGATAACCCGTTTGGTTGCCGAGAAATTAGGAAAGAAAGCAACAATCCGGAGATTCTTCGAACTTTGAAATAAATCAAAGAAATCAATCTTCAACTATCAGGAATCAAATTGATTCCGTGGAGAAAGCGTAGAACTATTGCAACGCCATGGAACATAAGCTGGGATCCAGAGACGGTGACCTCTGTTGCGAGAAGCTGTAGAGAAGGTGAGTTCTTCTTATATATTCAGGCCAAAAAAAAAATCTTAAACTATATTATTAACTTCCATATACCTAATATATTACTTAATGTCAACTTATCCAACCAAATAATTAAAATAATCCTAAAAATCCATCATCGCAGCCCAGGGATGGCACCTTCTCAGACTCAAACATGTTACTTGATCTCTTCCTGGTGCACTAACGCTGATAAAGAAATTTTACTTAATTTCTCACAGGGCTAAGGAAACGCAAGGCCATCAATTTGGTTCTTTGATAGAAGTAACAAGAGATGAATGAGCATGTCTCAGATTTTCAGTAGAAGTCTCATATTAATCGTGAAAATAACAACAGTAACCCAAATTTCCAGAAACCCCACATAGAATTCAGGAGAAGCTAGATCGATTAACAGGAATCAAATTGACCGTTACACTTACATTTTAGATTGGAATTGATTTAATCTGATCAAATGTTATCAGATTCGAGGAACAACAATCGATCAGAACGCCGACCACGTCGTCGTCTTCGTGCTCATAGGGTGCTCAGCTGAGACACACCAAGGCTTCCCGGAGAAGCACTTGCCTTGTCGAGTCGTTTCGAGCAGGGGCGGCGAGGAGTACTACGGGTGCCCGGCCATTAACTGGGCTGATACATGAGCCTAGTGGGTAACCGTATGGGATCCAAGTGGGGTGTTAAATTTTATTTTTGGTAAAATGTGGGGTGTTAAATTAAAGATTCTTTGTTCCTCTTATCTCTAATGGCCTCCTATTCAGGCCCAAAAGAACAGGCCTCCCATGCACTCTAAAAAAAATCTAAAATAAAATCTTACAGAAGTTAAAAATAATCTTGTAGGCTGAAATTAGATGGGCTAAGCAGGTAAGCCCATGGGAGCCCCACTATCAGATCCAAGATTGAGAGCATCAGAGATATTTTCTTGGATCTTTTTCTAATATAACTAACTTTTAATTATTTTATTGAAATAAAAAAATTAATTATATCAATAAAATTGTTTTGCCTTTCATAAATTTGAAAAACATATACCACTCTCTTAAAGCAATTAATACTCCACTATGTAACATCGATACGTGTACATGTATCGGATATGGTACGAAAGATATTGTAATTTTTAAAATTTTAGGATACTGATCCAAGAAATATTTATATATATAATATTATTTATATAATTATTTATATGTATAATTAATAAATTTACCTATTAAGATAAAAATAGTTATTAAATATTCTAAAAATTATAATATAAATATTAAAATAAATCATAAAATATTTATAACAATTTCCAATAATCGTATTTTAATGTAAAAATTTGAAGTATTACAGATGGAAACAAAATGATGTGGATGGATACATATGCACAAGTACAGTATATATATCATATCGTATCGTGTATCAGATACGAGTGTGTCTACTTTTTTAAAATATCGGTGCTTCATAGATGCTCCATAAAACAATTGACAAGAAAAGGATTTCAAAATAAAGCAGTTAATTCTTTACCTTTTTTTTTCTTTTTTTCTTTTGCCAAAAAACAAATAACATTAATATAAAGCTGAACATAGGAAAAAGGGCTCAAAATACAAAGGAACAAAACCTACCAAAAAAAACAAATCCTACTCGTAACCCAAATCCAAACCAAAGAGAAGCCACACTAGAGACACTGCAAACCATCGCCACTGTTGACACAAACAAAGAAAATGAAGAAAGTAAAACCCAACCCAAAACAAAGAACACCACAAACAAACCAAGAAGTCACCGGGAATGAAGCCACCACCTTGCCAACGATCCCCAAAAGCAAAACTAGCACTGGAGATGGGGATTCTGAGAACCACCCATTTCAGACCTATCCCCTTTCATGAATAAATCTACCGGCTCAATGACAGATTTTGGAAAACTTCACGCGTAGAATTTGTGGGAAACCAAACAACAAAAGAAGCCGATGAAGAAAGTGGAAAATCAATCATTGGAAAATGCCATCTTCCCTTACTATTGAAACTGCCAATTTGACAAAGAAGCAAACCCTCAAGATTCCGAATCACTAGACAACCCAACACATCGCAGTCGACAACAATAGCAAGAGGAGCTATGCAAGAATCTACAAACCTAAACAAACTCACACACATCAGCAGACCCACAAAACAAAAAATTGAAAGGCGCACATACCTTGATGCCATCTCACCTGGCGGAGGCCGGGGAGAGGGGCGCGAAGAAGAGCGGTACCCGGACTCAAGTCGATGATTTGAACTGTCATGGGAGGAGAACATTTAGACTCTCACAGGGCGAGAGGATTTTGAATAATGTCAAACTAAGCTAAGCAATTAATTCTTTACAAACTCTTATAAAGGGACTTTCATTTGAAAATATAAAATTTTTCTAGGATGTCTCGAGCTCATGAGGCATTTGATGCATAGTTTTATGAAACATGTAAGGCAACAGGTTGCACGTGTGGTATGCTTTGAATGGTGTTGTGATGACCTTGGAAGAGATTGGGAGAGAAGGAGAGAGAGAGAGAGTGATTTAATAGGAGATTTAGTTAAATATAAAAATTATTTTATGGAGTCATTTTGAAATATATTTAAAAAAATTATTTTAAAATTTTGATATTTTGGATATCTAGTTGTTTAAAAAAATAATAAATACTTTTAAAAGTGAGTTTAAATTTTGAAATAATTCTTTTAATAATTTTTAAAAAAATATATATTTTAAATCGTAATATAAAATTTATCATAAATCCTATATATATATATATAGAAAACCCTAATATAACTATCTCATTACTCTCTTTTCTACCGCAAGACACATTTTCATAATTTTCTCAACTTATTCCTTATTCCAGCCAAAGCATTCATCTACTTGTTACATACACACACATTCTCAAGCTCTATTCTTTCATCCCTTATCCTTTAGTTGTTACAGACGTCATCATCAACTTATCATTCAAATCAGTAAAAGTAAGCACACCTCCTTTTATTGCTTCATTCTCTCAATTATTATATTAGTAAATTACCATATTAAATGTTTCTTTTCTCGTTTGCTCTGTTGATGCCACTTTTCTTTATTATTAGCATTATTGATGCTGATTTGTACAGATGGCTCTTTCTTTATTATCCCTTACTCTTACATGCATCATATTAAATTTTCTTTTGTTTCACCCTTCCTAATAATGTTCTAGATTAGTAACGTTTTTTATTAGTGTCCCAATCTTGTGTCCCCATCTCATTTTTATAGAACCATATGTCAAATTCTTTTATGGCTTCCCACTGAGCAACAAAAACAAAAAAGGGATTTGATAATAAACATATGCATCACTGGACAATAAGGGATGGCAAGGTGGAACATTTGTTTATTTGTTTTTTCTTCTTTCTTAAAATAAGTATGAAATTATATCTTTACTCTTTTAAAAAAAAGTTTCATAAGTATTGAAATTCATTTCTTTAATTTTATCCCAGGACTCCATAAGATAATTTCTATACTCAATTGACAATTAAAAATTTTAAAAGTTTTATTTTAGTGAAAACCATAGAAACTTAGAATAAAGAGAATTAGGATTAATATCTGAGGATGCTATCTATTAGTGATAGAAGATAAATTTGAGTAAATGTATTAATGTCTTTATGTGATAATAATTTTAGGTGGTATTGGTGAAACTTGCATGGCTATAATTGAATCTTAGTGGAAGAAAAATGGGATCTATACTATTAGTCATAACTGGTGAGTATATGGATGACAATGTGTCACCATTCATTTTGTACCTTCTCTATTTCTCCTAACCTTAAATAATTTTTGCTTATTCCCCTTGTTGTGTACTCTGTCTTGTTTGTGAAGTAAATCCAAAACATATTTTCCTTCCTTTCCTTTTTACACTTCTAGATCTTAAGGCTAACTGAGTTTAATTTTCAGTTACCGTAAATTTTCCTCTCTTTATAATTTATCTATAGTTTCTTAGTCTTAATGATCTTATAATGATTTTGATGAGATGAACATTGATGATGGCAATCATTGTAATTAGCACCAAATTTAGCATTGTGGACATGCTTCTGTTCTTGTTATATATATAGATTATCTTTTTTATGGTTATTGTATTTTATGTCTTTGTTGCCATAATTTTACTATATTTCTTTTTCTTTCCTCCAACCATTTTTTTTTTGTATATGAGTTCCAAATTATCATATTTTCTTGTAAAAACAAAATCTTAATTTCTGACATTTTAACTTTAAATATTTTAAATTCAATTTCATTTTTTTCTCTTTCTTTTCTCTTTTTATTTGTTTACTATTTCCTTCATTTTGTTAACAACCTTAATTGATTTGTAATATGAGTATTTAACAGGTGGGGTGGTTATTTCTTACTTTTACTTATATGAAATATAGTATTATATAAATTATCGGGTGAAATAACTATTTCTTCCTGTAGTAGATAAGATATATTATATTATTATACTATGTGGGATGGTTATTCCCCACTATTAATTATAGAATGTGGAAAATAGATTTTGGTGTTGCGCTTAGTGTGATAGCATTTAGTGTTCAAATTGAACCTTCTTTTCTGTTGGACAGGTGAAATAATATTTTGTGTTGATCCCTTGTTGTTGGTATAAAAGTATTTTGTATATGGATGATTAGTTTAAATATGAGTAGATATACTTATAAGGCTGTTTTGAAAAACTCTTGCGTGACTTTTACTTCCCTCATGTATACTTTGTTGTTTATACTCTCATTGAGTCAATGGTAGACTCATCTTTCTTATTTTTTATATTTTTAGATCAGCAGGCAGTTGAATAAAGCATTCTAGGGAGATTAGACTTCTTGAACATTAGGTAGGACACATTTTAGTTTTATGATAACGCAAATTCCGTGGTGATGTGGCTACTATAGTGAAGTTTATGTTCGAGTCCTGTTAACTTAGATAGCCTTATCTATTTATTGATTCTTTACTTTTATTTGTTTTTAGATTTGAGAATTAAGATAATTCGTGAATTATGATTAATTGTTGGAAGTATTTTAGTATTTTATTTTAGTTTTCATTTAAATTGACTGATTATAAAAGGTTATCTGTTAAGCTTGTTAGGTTAAGTAGGTTTTTACCAGCTTAATTTATGTGCTGGTTATGACCTGGATTTTGGGTCGTGACAAGTGTTTAGTTTAAAGACTAGATGGTGAATTTTCTCTTAAAAAAATCAAAATATTTACATTTTGGTATGGTCATCTAAATTTACTCCATTTAACATTTTGCTACCATGTATTAATTTTATCTTAAAAAATTTCATGAAAACTTGATATCTTTTCCATGCATTGCACTGGATGAAAGGTAACACATCAATATAACCTTTTATATTACTATACTGGCCAAAAAATAACTTTTTATGTTACTATAGATAAGCGAGTTGTTGACTGGCTGTAACTAAAGAAGAATACTAGCTTTTTTACACACACATTCATTCATAAATGCTTATACGCATTACTCTCTTTGTTATCCTCAAATTGTACTATAAAATTGGATTATTTATATGTCAAACTTGAAATTTTGATGGCCAAGAGAATTTTTATTTTCAATTCACGTCTCACTAAATTATTTTTTACTTCCTTTTTTTTAATTAAAGTTCATCTCACATGTTTTAAACAGAGTATGACAGGAAGCTAATAAAGAACTATTTTGTCCTTGTTTGATTTGTGTCGTGTTTAAAATTAAACCATAAAGCAACAGACTTAGATTCAAAGAAAGGCAATTAGTAGTTTCTATGATTATTTAATGTGTAGGCATTATATATTCCAACATCAAACTGTGTTTCGTGCACAATTGCTGTTCAATGATTCAACAAAAGGCTTCAACCTCAATACTTCAAAAGCTGAACCCAGCATTTCAGTCTGGAAATTGAACACTTTGTGCCGTCGAAGTGTTCTTAATAATCATTCTGCACTGTGCTTTTGAAGTTGAATCAGAACCGTAAAGCAAGAAGTCTCCTATTACCATTCTTTGTACATTACTACTAGAGTGATTTGTATACTGATACGAATCCCAAATAAATTATATTATTTATGATTTATAAATAGTTTAGATTATTCAAGTTCACTTGAACAGTTGAACAACTTTTTTTCTTTACCAACAATTGAACAAGTTAAGAGATCTAAATTTGCATCATCCATTGAGAACTCCTTTTAATGAAGCAATAAATTTTACAAATAGACATGAAAATATGCCTACCAAACTAATAGTAATGAAATTTGGGAAAAATGAAAATTAAGTCTTGAAAATTCTTTGGTTAATGAAATTTAAACATTATATCTGACGTTGATAAATACATCCAATGCTTCGAATTGATAGTAATATTGTGTTTCTGGGGTTGGAGTTGGAGGGTAAGCCATTGTAACATAGAAATGCCTTCCATTTCATTAATTACTATACCATTTCTTATAACATTCCTCTAATCGCTATCATCAAACATTAGTCTAATTATAATTATACAATATTTAGAAAACATTCTGGGCTTTACCTGATTTTTTTAATGCTCTTCAAAGAATAAAAAATTCCCTCTAATCTGTGAAGCACTTGCTCCAGACAAAGTTAAATACACAAAAGTGGGGGAGATCATAGTCCAAATCAATGATGGCTCTTCTACTAAGATCATAAACAAACCTTGAACAACAACCAGAACCCACATGGTATTTTACACAAGATGCTCATGGGATCAGGGTAATGTCTGTCTTTATCTTCAAAATACTATACTTTAAAGACCAAATGGGGAATTCTTCCCTTTCTCTTTTTGACTACCCCAGTACAAGATACCCCTTTCCTTTCCACAACAGTGAAAGAATAAAGATCCCCCTAGTTCACATGCTGGTGTTCTTCACTTTGGTTCAAATATACTTTACTTTTATCCCATTTCATAATAAAATATCACACTACATCAAAAAACCCCATCATCATCATCATATGTATGTTCCACAAAATATTGAAGACGACCCCATTTGGCATGTAGCTTTGCCTTTAGTTTTTTTTCTTTTTCTTTTCCTCTAACCCTTTTTACAATGATCAAACCCCACCATGGAGGATCCTATATCTCCAATTTCTGCCAAAATTTCCACTTCCCCTCCTTCTCAAGAAAAGTTCATATTCTGTTCCTATTGTTCTTTTCAGCAGCAATGGATAGAAGCCTTGAGACTCCCTGAGTCCACACATCATACTCCCTTTGGTTTCTGCACTCAAATTCAACAACGCCACGCATCAGTGTTTTCAGCCCAAAGTAGCGGCGGTTCTCACCACCTTCGAGTAAGTGGCGGCCAGGCCAGGCTGGCATATCCTTTATCACTTCCAGCACCACATCTGCAAAATTCAAAAATGAAAAAGGTGAGGAATTCTTGGTCTGCATCAGTATGTGACTTGCAGCACTGCGTCTTGAAAATTCAAAAAAGGGGGGTGAGGAATTAAAGAATAACACTTTAATCTTTTGAAACTTTAGTGACCAGAGCTTTCACAAATCCCTAAATGGAAGCAGACCCACCTCCAAATCTGTTACCAAATAATTATTAGAGAAAGACAAAAGTAATCAAGAGACTAAAGAGACTCACTCTTTTTCTTTTTAGTGATGGTCCCGGCAACATGTCTACTCTTCATCTTCAGCATAACCTGCACAAAAAGAGAGCTTCGAAAGAGTTAAAGATTGACGATTTCTAAGAAATCTAAAGTAGATCCCCCCTACACATCATCATTCTTCCACTACAGAGCCCACATCTCCTAGCTTTTTCCATGATCAGGTTCACACCCATCATTAAGACTCACTCCTAATTGATGATCCCCAAATAATTATCCACTGATTGGTCATTCATTATTCCATGGTATCAAACAAAGGACATTATCTAAAACAGAGGGAATAAAAGTCACACCTGGTTCATCCTGTTTATATAGACTGATACAATTTTCCAATGAAGATCACCTGCAATTGTCAAATCAAAAAATAAATAAATAAAAGAACCACTAATCAGCGTGTACATCCAAATTTGAACACAAACAACAGAAATATTGGGTTTACATCACTTCATCAACACACTATTTTGTTGTCATATATTATTCATAGTATCATTCCATGTCTTTTATATCTGATGTAAGATAAGAAAAACATATACCTTTGCGAGTTCGTTTAAGGAGCTCACAGCCTCTGGCCAGTAATTCTCTGCTACAGATGCCTAAGAAATTTTCTTCTGGGGCTAATTCCCCGCTAAAGCTACTGTTTGAACTGCCATTGCCATTAGCTCCCATGCCTTTCTCCACAGGAATTACTGCGGCAATATTCCAAACTTCCTTCAGGGCCCTTGCTTTCAATGTGGCTGCCCCACGTAAAGCTGCAATTCAAAACCACAAGCACAAGATTGGACTCATCAGCAACGTGTCAATATCATAAGATCAAATCATATTTTGGTCCTCAAAATATGGTGTCCTTGTCAATTTAATGCTTCGTAACTATTTTGTACCATTTCAATTCATGGACGTATCATATATGTGATGCTTATGATATTGTATGGTGCTGCTTTAATTTTAATTATCTCCAAAAATGTGAGATTGAAATTAAATCGTATAACCTTTGGCCAAAAAAAAAAAAAGAAAATAAATCGTATAACAGAAATTTCCAAGAATTCCCAAAAAGGAAGTGTTTATTTAATTATTTGGTACCTGTAGCCGCTGCAGCAGTTAATGTCATGATGTCTCCGGCGGATCTAACATTCACGGCGGAGCCGACCACCGATGCAAGGTGCTCACGCTCGGCACCCATGGCTTCTGCCGCCTCAACGCACTGAGCGGCGACCAAGGTTGCCGCGGAGGCCACGGCCATGTCAGTTTTTGCCATCTGCTCGTCTTTACCTGCTCCCGACGATGCCGCGGTGGCAGCAGCGATGGCCGCGACGGCAGCCGCAACCCCAGCGACGGAAACGGCAGCGTGAAGCTGAGCATTGTGGGCCCTGGTTTCCTCCTTTTTCTTCTCCTTCCTGTCTTTGAGCCACCTCCCAACCGTCTTCCCTCCACCGCCGCCTGCCGTAACAGCGCCTCCGGTCACCGTGCCGACCCTGAATTGGGTATTCAAGTTGTTGTTGACGGTGCGGTTATACTGCAGAGGAAAGTAATTCGCGGGGTCCATTAACAAAGGAGCTTCGTGAACGGAACAACAAAACCATGTGCAAAATCTGTTATTATTTGATTTTCTTGTTTTTCCAGAGACACATCAAGTGAAGAACGAGAGAGGAAATAACGGTTGAAAACTCAAGCTCAGAAATCCAATACAAGCAACCACCTCCTCGTGCTTATTGGGTCCATCAGCCATTATTGCAAACGCAAAAGAGACGAATTTCGAAGCCGTGTTCTGCTAAGTTAGGACTGGCAGGACAGTTTCTATGTGATAACTCATGGGGTCGAACCAACGAAAAATAAGGCTGAAAATAAAAGTCTCCACATAAAAGTAAATAAATAGTACTACTTAAAAAACAAAAATTCTCATCTTTTACAATAAGTTTTCATTTTCATTTAACCGCCTTATATGTCACCGAAGGAAGGTTAATCATGCATATATATATATATATATACATAAATAAATGGATTAGACAGTGAATGTTACATGGGAAGTAGGAAAACGAGTAGAATTAATTATAAGCATTGAAGATAGCAAAGAGAAGAAGAATCACCACCACCAGTCCAGGCTATTTCTCTCTCTGGGTATATCATTAAAGAGCGTTGGTTATAGTGAAAGCTGAACTACATGCTCGGTTCTATGTTGGCAGTGAGACCAGTAATCGTGTTTCGCACCAGAAAAGCTAAAAACAACAGCAAACATGGCTGTCGGATAATGTCAGATTCCGGCAAGGTGGCCACCGGCAAAATAGAAGGCACTAATTATGTGTATCGAGCCAGGGAAAGATATTTAAATTTTTAAATACAAATTAAAGCGTCATGATGCATCTCATAGGACACCATTTTTTGAAATATGGTACGAAAAAGTGGGACACATACCTTGACATCGTCGATTTCGGAGGGGGAGACAGGAGGGCTATCGGTTAAGGAGCCACAGCTCTGAGTTCCGTTGAGAGGGCCACTGCTGTGAGAGAGCCTGCCTGAGGTGCGTGGGGATACCTCCTGCTGCGCGAGTGAAAAGAATTATTGCGTCAGTGTTAGTATTGTTTGAGGAGAAAACTCGTTAGGATAATGAAAAGGGTGTGTGAGGAAGGAAATCATTGTGATTCTGTAAGTGGGTGTTTGACAAAAAAAATCTTAAAATACTCGCGCAAAGAAGATGAGTGGAAAATTGAAATCTGAGAGAATTGGTGCACAAGAAATGTGAAGAAAGAGTAAGTAACGAGAGAGAGTGAGAAGAAGATGACTCAATTGGAATCTGAAAGGATTGATGCACAAGAAATGTGAAAAAAATAAGGAAGGAACAAATAAGAATTTGATTAAACTTGAGAAGAAGACAAACACAGCTAGAGACCAAAATCAGCTTCTTAAGTGTGAGAGACAGAGGGGGCTTACAAGACCCAGGAGGAAAAAACAAAAACACAGATAGGCAGAGAGAGAGAAACAATCAGAAAAATCCATTAGAGACGTTTCTATCTGCAGGAAGAGCAAATCGGAATCCTTAAAATCAAACTCAGAGAAAAACCAAAAAAAACTCCATTGATTTGACCGTACATACATGCTCTGTTCCACTGAGCTCACTCACCGACTGTGACATGATACGCTCCATGACCATCTGAGAGGTCTCGGAGGAAGCAAAAGAGAATGGGTTGCCTGAAACGGTGGCATTCTCTTCGATTTCCCCGGCGATGTCCTCCAGAATGGGACCGCCGTGAGAACCGCCGCCTCCAATACCTCCTCCATTTGGGGGCTTGGAAAGCGAGAGCTGAGCTGGAGAGAGAGCCTTGGAGACTTCGAGAGCAGAGACGCTCCATGAACGAGAGAGGAACTCCATGGGCTCGCGCGGGGTCTCCGGTGGCCTGAACATGACGGAGTGAAACAGGTCGGGTCTCCAATGCTCGGTTTCGGGCTTGTCCATTTCGGGTTTAAGAGGAGTAGCGAGACGAGAAGCAGAAAGAGCAACTGGGCAAGTTGTTGAGAGCGAGACGTTTTGGTTTTTGCTTTCTATTCGTTTCGGCATTTTTATAGAGGAGACAGTGGGAAGAAGAAGAGAGGAAGAGATTATCAAAATTTCCAATAAAAAGAAAAAAACTTCACAAATAACAAAAAATTACGAATAAAACTCTCCTCATTTAAGCATTCGTAAATTTAATTTAAGTATAATTTAATTTATTTCTATTAAATTTTCAATTGTTAAGGTAATTGTAATTGTAATTTTGTCTCTTCATCTTTTTTGAAAGAGTTAAAATTATTTATTTTAATGTTATTAATTTTCATGGATTTAAATTATTTATATTTAATAGGAGAGTTAAAGTTTAAGTATTTGGGATCGATTCTACATAATGATGGTAAAATTGATAGGATGTTATATATAGGATACAAGTTGGTTGGTTAAAGTGGAGAAAAATTTCAGAAATTATTTATTACCGTAAGGTACCTACTAAAATTAAAAAGAAATTTTATCAAACTGCTATAAGGTCAATGATATTATACAGCAGTGAATATTGGGTTTTGAGAGGACAATAAGAGTATAATATGAGAGTAGTGGAGATGAGAATGTTGAGATGGATGTGTGGTCATAAAAGAATAGATAAAATATGAAATAATTGTGTACAAGGGAAAATCGAAGTAACATCTATCAAGGAGAAAATAGTGGAAAATCATTTAATGCGGTTTGGACATATACAAAGAAGAGGACAAAATGAGTTAGTAAGGAGAGTTGATTAAATGTCTTTAATCTTTATTAAAATGTGTAGAGGAAGACCAAGAAGAATATTAAGAGAAGTTATAATGCGTAACCTCTTGATACATGATTTATCTAAAGAGATAGTGTTTAATAAAGCTTATTAGTGTCGTATGATCCATGTAGCCGACTCCTTTCAGTAGGACAAAACTTGTTGTTGTAAATTATTTATATTTAATATTAATATTATAAATTTGAATTATAATTTTTCAAATAATAAAAAGTAAAAATCTATAAAACAACCCTAGACATATTAAATAAAAATTTCAACAATTTAAATATGTTAAAATCTAATATTAGCAAACCAATTATTTTGGGATAGATATCATTTAATTATAAAGAGTTTTAAAATATTTATATTAAAAAAGAGAAAACATTGACACTCAAATTTAGTACGCGAGTTACTCGTTTATTACATTGTCCTTTTTAATACAAAATAATTAATAAGATTATCTAAATAAATAATACTAAATTTATAAATAATTAAATAGTCGATATCAATATTCATATGAATAATAATATATAATATAAAATTTACAATAAATCAAAATATCTATAAGTGTAAATATTGAAAAAAAAATTTAAACTCCATACAGACTAAAATCCACTTATTTTGAAATTAAAATTCATCGCAATCCTTTTTTTTAGTCATGAAAAATTAAATTAAATTAATATCAAAATCGGGGAAGAAAAAAAAAGGAGAGAGGGGCGAGAGGATGTGATGGGGCCGCACGAGAGAGAATGAAGAAGATAGTAAAGGAGGCGCGTGGGAGGACGCGCAGTAGATCTGGCGGTGACGGATGGGTTGATGGAATATATCGTACGGCAGGATTCGGTTCAAGGAGCAGCGTTTCACTGACACATGGTGTACTCTGTTTTGTTTCGTTTTGTTTCTTTCTTTCTCCCATTCAATTCAATCCGATGCTCCCCCACCCAAACAACTAGAAGTCTCGTTCCATGTTGAAATTTCAGATGGAGTACAAACTTATACACACACATAATTTATTTATAAAATTCAGTAATCATCAGGGAATTGTGAACAATACGGCTTTCAACTAATTCAAATAAAGTGCATTTTATGGATATAAGGTCTAGCTTGTTAATATAGTGATAATAATATTAATATTAATATTTTACATTATAATTATAAGAGAACACACATCTGTTTGGAGTGGCTGATAACTGGCTGCTGCTATCCTATAAGCACTTATATTAAGTGTTTTTTTTTTGAAATTTCACTTCCAATTTTTATGCCAAATAATACTTATATCCTAAGTATCATTATGAGTACCCTATAAGCACTTACATTAAGAGTCCTCATCGATATCATTTTGTGTAATTTCCAAGATTTCTCCTATGGCTTTTCTTTCCAAACAAAGAAACAAGAACATTGTTACCTAGCTTTCCATCAACAATGGAAGAAGAAAAACAATACCAATATACTGCCTCCATTCTTAATTAGAAGAGAATTTTGAAACTTTTTATTTGTCTCAAAATATAAGAGAAAAGGATAAAATTTTTTGAATAATTAATATCATTTTCCTTTTATACCCTTGAATAATTAAGATTGTGTTGACAATTATCAGTAATTAATTAGTCCCACTACATACTCTTAATGTGGGCAATTCTGAAAAAAAATTTGAAACCATATCATAATTAATAAATTTAACTACCAATACTATTTTTTTTCTTAATACTAATAAGGTAGTTATTTATTTTTTATAATTGGAGATAAATATAATATTAAACAAGCTTCTCGTCAAATCCATTGTCCATTCCATTTCCTTTATAGACCATTCTATTCAACCAAATATAGGATAAGAGCTAAGAGTCTAAAATAAAAAATTCAACACAAGAACTATATAAACCGAATTAATATAAAGTATAAAATTTACACTAAGTGGTACTATTTACAATAGTATAGTTCATTGGTTAAATGCTGTAAAATGCTTGGAGATCTTCCTATGGTATAGTCAATATACCAATTCGACCTACCTCAAAAAAAAAAAATGGCCGAAGAAATTATAAGAAAAGGAGGACAGAAATGTAAAACTCTTAAAGTGGGCAAGCTCATGTGCTTTTTGTGGAAGACAAAGATCAACCTATGTAATCCACACTCCTTAATCATCATCTAGAAGTGATCTATTTTGGTTAGTTTTTTAGTCCACTTACATACCTCTTAAGCAGAGGTGGGAAATAGGCTCGGGGCGGGCCAGCCCATTTTTTGGCGGGCTTGAAAAATCTCAGCCCAAGACCGCCAAGGTGGGTTGTCAGGTTAGCCCACCAACCAGCCAGATATTATATATATATATATATATATATTTTCAAATTTTTGTATTTGAATAATAACTTAAATCACCAATATGAATAATAAAAAAAATAACATGATTGATTCATAATTAAATTAGAAATAGAAATCATATAAATCATTAATTTATCAAAATATATTAACACATACTAATAATCATTTATGTAAGTATCATAATTCAACAACATTAAATATGAAATATAGGAAAATTTCAACTCCAAGTATAAAACAATTCTAGTTTTAAATTTCAATATTAACCAATATATATATAAAGAAATATAAAAGATAATTTGAAAGAAAAAATTTAAAAATAAAAAAAAGGGCTAAACGGGCTAACCCACGAGTTTAAATAATAACTTAAATTACCAATATAAGTAATAAAAAAATAACATGATTTATTCATAATTAAATTAGATATAGAAATCACATAAACTATTAATTTATCAAAATATATTAACACATACTAATCATCATTTATGTAAGTATCATAATTCAACAACATTAAATATGAAATATAGGGAAATTTCAACTCCAAGGATAAAATAATTTTAATTTCAAGTTTCAATATTATATAATATATATATATATATAAAGAAATAGAAATAAGGTAATTTGAAAAAAAAATTAAAAAAAAGTGGGCTAAACGGGCTAACCCGTGGGTTTGACGGGTTAGCCTGCTTAACCTGTGGGTTAAGCGATCCGAGTTGGAAAAAGACTGTCTCAATATGGGTTCTATTTTTTCCAGCCCTAGACCGCCATAAAACGGGTCAAAATGGACAAACCCATAGGTTGAAACCCATTTTTCCTCCTCTACTCTTACATAGATTTAGTTGAAATTTAGATAGTGACAATCATTCTCTATATTATTTGTAGGTTTAAAATACACTTCTTTATATATATATACACACACATATAAAAGATTGCTAGAGTTTCAGTTTAAAAAAATAATTTAGTTCATTTGATTTCAATTGGAATAATTTTGTCCGAAACATTCAAATAGGATGCAATTTTTTTTAATCTCAGCTCAATGTTTATTAGAAGAAAACAATGATGTACTGAGAAGAAAATAATGAAAGAGAGAAACAAAAAAAGTGAAGGAAAAGACTTAGATACTTAATATTATATACTTCATATATTTATATCAAATCAAATTAAAACACGTAAATTTTAAATTCAAAAATAAATTAACAATATGAATAATAAAAGCTAGTTATAGAATAAATAACATGTAAAAAATTCATTTGTCTTAATTTAATTAGATTAAAGGATCTTCAGTGTATAAGTTTAAGTATCTAAGTTTTTTTAAAAGTAAATACTAGTTACATTAGATATGGTTTCTGTTCGATAATAATAATAATAACTCAAGAATTTATTCATTAAAAAAAAGTAATACTCAAGATTTTTTTTAAAAAAATTGTACTGATTTTTCTAAATTTGTCTAATATTTAAATTCTCCAAAAATTTGTTTAAAAATTTGCTTGGACCCCAATAAAAATTATTATCCTATGTGATCTCTCTCTCTCTCTCTCTCATATTTCAATCACACACACTCTTTCCCAGGGAGCTAATTACACATCAATATAAATATATTAATATAAATATAAAATTTATTATAAATCACATTATTTATAAGTTATGATCGTGTATAAATATAAAATTTATTATAAATCATATTATTTATAAGTTATGAATGTAATTTATTTTTTTATGGCAAAAAAAAAAGAATGTAATTCATTTTTTATATTCTATATAATATATGAGAAAGCATGTATAATTTTCAATAAAAGGTAAAACAGATGTAGTCAACTCCAAGATACAAGTTTTATTTTAATTTTGTCAAGTCCTTCTTTTAAACCAATCTGAACATGTTTTCAAGTTTATGATTAGGTTGAAACAAATACTAATTTAACACCACTCGTAGACAATCCTAATTATTTCTATCAACACTATAAGATTAAATTATTATTTTGAAATGAAATAATAATACATATTAAATTTTATTTTATTTTAATTGGCAAATGAAACTTTACTTTCAATGTATAAGCACAAAACTAAAAATCATGTGGAATGATTTAATTATTAATTAATTAATGTTATAATATGTATAAAGAGACTAAGAGCAGAGATATTTTTGGTTATGAGAAATCACGTAATCAGATAATGACATAACAAGATGAAACATAAATAGTAGTCGCCAATAATAACCAAGAATGGTTGCTATCAAATTTGCTGGAAATAATTCCATATATGTCACAATTTGATCTTCATATGGTTTGGGTTAAAAATTGTTGATATGCAGGATTTGGATACACACACACATCTGTCACATTCCATAATGCCACATCATGATTGATTTCATATCTCATTAATCTCCTCACATGCTTTTGTTGGAATTTTCTACCTCGCTTCATTGCTTCAATCTTAATTTTTCATTTTCACCATTGAAAATATATACATATATATAAAGTATTATTCATTCCATAAAAAAAAAACAAAAGAAGGTGTGTGTATATGCGATCCAGTTCACTTCCTCAAGCCTAATTTTTTTTCTTTACTGTTTATTTGTCCTTTACAATATTTTATGTAGTAATTTATTTATTGCAACTCGCTTAAAAAATGTAGATGACAATTTAAGGCCAACTTCTAAATATTTTATTTGTCTCATTTTAGGTAAAAGAAAAAAAATTGTCACTGACTATGTTGGATTAACATGGTTTCTCTCTACTTCACCTTTAATACAGATTTAGATTTTAGACCATTCAATTAAATTTGGATGATTCATATTTAATATTTTATAAAATGAATTCTTTTCTTTTTTTTTTGTAGTTTTGAATTGTTTAAATTAAATTGTAACAATGTAAATTTATTTATATATTTTTATAATTTAATATTTTTATAACATTTTTAAAGGTTATAAATCTGGACCATTTAAATTTAACCAAATGGCTAAAATCCATAGTGGAAAGGAAGCAGAAAAGAAGTGTAGTAAAGAGAATCCATAGAAAATTGAGCTGAGTGATAAAAAGCCCTCATATCTTGTAAGCAAAATTTTGAGTTTCAATTGTATGTATCTATTAAAAAAAAGTATAAAAAATTCTGAGTTCCAATTATATAAGCAAGTTTTTTTTGGCAAAAAAAAAAGAATTAAATTAGAAGATCTTCCCCCAGTTACCTCTCTCCATTCTATAAACTTATTTTTAATCAAAGTTAAATTTATAAATCAAATTAATGCAAGATTAAATTTGCAAGAACTCTTATTCTTACTCCGTCCTGTCTTTTTATTAGTTAGATTCTAAAAATTTATTGTGATCTTATATATAAGCTACCATTCTATAAGTTTATGAAACATTAACTATTTTATTTTAAAAATATTCTTATTTAATTATAAAAAAGTAATTTATTTAAATTTATGATATTTATTAAGGGGTAAAGATAGAAACTAAATTATTTTTAAGATAATTTTAATGATATAAATTTTTTTTTTATTTTTATGAGATAACTAAAAAATAACTTATATTAAATTTGAAAAAAATAATTTGTACTAATAATGATGAATGTTATTAGTTGAAATGTCAATTATGCTATTCACATTTCACATCTTTATATATAACATTTCTTAATAAAAAAAAAGGAAAAAGAAAACGCATGTAATTTGTGTGTGAGAGAGAGAGATTGACCCCAGAAAAATTTAATGTGTGTGGATATGACATTAAAACAGTGTAAAGATTTGTGAACGAAGTGGATGAGAAAAAGAAGGAAAGAAGAGAGAGAAGTGGGAGGGATGGATGAGTGCCCATCTGGACAATTTAATGAAATGGGCCCTTCAAGTTTGTGTGGTAATGCCATCAATCATTGGCTATCATTCTCTCTCTCTCTCATACACATGTATATATATTTTCCCTTGTCTATGATTTTTAATACTTCCTGCACTTTTGAATATAAAAAACAAATATATCAATTTTATACATATAAAAAAAATACTCCTAAAAGCAGTTAGAGCATGGAACTTGTTAGAAATGATTTTTTTTTCCAGAAAATATCTCATTTAATGCCTAAAACCCATACCATATAGTAACTCCAATGTCAAATGTGAATAAATTTTGAAAGGGAGATTGGTTCAAAATATGAAAAAAAATGAGTGGTACCCCAAAATACTTCTAATCAAATCAATGAGTATTAATTAATTTAATATAAAAAATATTATTAATTGAGATTAATTTTGAAAAAAAATATTTTACTATAAATTAAATAACCTTAAATAACTCCATTGATATATGTAAAGTAATTTTTTTTATATTGAAATTGGAGTAATTAATTAATGATTTACTTATATTTTCTTGCTTATGTGTAAATTAATTAAGAGTAATATGGAAAAAAAATTAAATCCACATATGCAGTTTATATATTTTGGACTAAGCCAAATTCCTATGAATTCCCTTTTATTCCCTACCGGACGGAGTAATTGTAATTCATTACAATTTAAAATTTTTTTTGGAAGAATACGAACAAAAATGCTATTTTCTTTTGACCTGAGAACAAAAATGCTTTTGATGCTATCATTTCACAAAATTAAAATTTACGTTACCAATCATTTCATACTAGTAAAAAAATTTACACTTTTTTCAATGTGCAAAAAAAAAATATCCGCGCGTTTTTCAGAAATGGATTTGTTCAGTGATGTTCATCACCGACGTCCATTTCGCTGGCCACTGACGACGCCGACCTTCAACTGCGACCGGAACGATAGGGACATTTCGTATATATTATAATTAAAAAATTATGATGCATATATATATATATATATATACACCATGATATAAGAAACGATTTAGAGGATGTGAAATCTATTTTTTATTTTTTTTATTGGTAAAAAAACTCTATTTTTTCTCCCAAAATAAAAAAATACTGAATATCATGATATTGGTATATATAAATAATAATTAGTATATATATCTATTTATTTTTCCCAAAATTATTATATATAAATAATTTTTTGTTGGTATCTACCATGATTCATGATATAAGAATGCAACTAAATAAAAAAAATGATTTTATCTATTTTTGGTTGGCAATTATTATATGTGTTGGTTCTTTTTTCTCCACTATTTTTCTTTTTATGTCTCTATACACTTCTCCGAGAGTGCATTAAAATTAGTTTAATTTATAAGAATACAATTCCTACCCGATAAAAGTGCAGACTTTGAATCGCTTTGTTGATGTAGGACACTTGTTAGTATGTAAGTGCGCTTTTGAAACGTGAAAATTGTTTTAACTTTAATAAACTCTTAGGAATCAATTCATCTTAACTTTTTTTTTTAACAAAAATAGATGAAGAAGGATTGCATATCCAAATTTGTGCATTTATTGATATTTGGATGATAAATTTTGCACCATATGTCAAATGCAACAATTTTGCTACAAGGGGAAGTTTCCAAGTAAAATACAAAAATAACCCTAAGCCTAGCAATCCCTTTGACATAGGAAGAAGATGTGAACTCTTGGCGCTTACTGCTACCTATATAACTTTTTGAAGAAGATGCCTCCACGAATTAATCTTTTGAAAAATTGTTTTTAAAAGGAATGACTTCTATATTTGAAGAAAATGCATTAAATGACAACGAATTGATAAATCATACCCTGTCCCATATGCAATATGGGCAAAAGTAACGAAATGTTACTTCACAATATTAATGTAATTAAATACTGCTGCCTATCGTGGACTACTAGCGACCAAAGGTTTATTTGGTAACCGTATTAAATTTGATAGTATAGGATACATTATAAATTTATTATTTGTTTATCATGAGTATATTTCATACAAATATACAAATCCACTTTAACTATAATATAGGATACATGATTTTTTTTTGGTTCTGGATTAGAAATATCCTCCTCTGCCCACAACAATTGATCTCCTCTAAAGTGAGGAATTAGAAATATCCTCCATTGGCCACAATAATTGATCTCCTCTATAGTAAAGTGAGGATAAAGGATAAATCCCTCCAAATTAAGTTTACTTTATATATACAAAAATTAGAAATCAAACCTCAAGTGCTTACTATGAAATAAAAGCTTCTACGATTCATAACAACATAAGTTGTTACATATATATATATATATATATATACACATACATGTATATTTTTTCATGAGCACTAAGGGTATTTGCATGCAGCTGATAGCTGAGGATTAATTTCTTTGAGGTGTAGATAGTACTAAAGTAAGTTTCATTTCTCATAACAAAATTTTTTTCATACAAACAATGGGAAATATAACTTGGACAATATATTTAAGGAACATAACTATCTATTAATTATGCTAGACCTTGTTGGTATATACTTCCTCCAATTTATGTTATAAGGAGTCTTCTATAACTTTTAGTTAATTCAAAATATAATGTGTTACATTAATTTTTAACAGTGATTTTTTTTATTTCTATTAATTTATTATCTATCTCATAATTTGAAAAAGAAAGGGGAGTGAAATTTAATAATTAACAATAATAAAAGTGAGATATTAAAATTTTTTTAGAAATTTAAAATTTATAACTAATTTAAAAAAATATGAATTAATTAAAATTTTTTTATAACAGATAAAAAATATATATATATATATTATATATTTTGTTAGTAGTATTTATGGGGGCGCGTGGGTTGTGACCTGTGAGTCTCATGATCCAAACAAGGAACAAAGAAGTCAGGTGAACAGGAGTGCTCTGCCCGCGTCTGAGGCCGACAATTACAAGAGAGTCCCTGACACAATACGCTGCGTTTCGATGCAAGACCACCCACGGTCACTCCTTCCTTTGTCTCCATGTGTATGATCTGTTATTTATTCTGCCTGTGCTGACCTCACCTTCCTCCTCTTTTCATCCCTCTCTGCACATTTGCTTTTTCTGTGTCCCCATCCCTCTTTTTCTTTATTAACCCTTCTCTTCTTTTTCGGATCTCCGCCCATTTTCCCAAGCTTTTCCAATTTCCCATACTTATCTCACTGCTTATATATATATAGATATATATTTCTCTGATATATTATTTTTTATTATATAAATATTAAGAAGATATAATTATCTTTTCAAATTTAAAATAATACTCTCTCTTATTCTTAATATATGATCCTTTTAATCAAATTATATAAATTAAGAATTAAAATTAGAATTAAAACTAATTAACTATCTTAATTTCTCTAAAAATTTCAATATTTTTCTAAAACTACCCTTATTTAATCTATTTTTATTTTTTTAGATATATTAAATATGAACATTTTTTGAAAATATATAATAAATATTGTAAAGGATCTTATATTTAGGACCAGAATAAAAGATCCTATATATAGGACCAGAGGGAGTAGTTTAAACTTTCAATATTACCCTATTGATTAAAAAATGGAACAATTTACAAGAAAAAAAGTTATTAAATGAAGGATAAAAAATAAAATTTAAATAAAAAAATAAAATAACACCTTATAAATAGGACCAAACAAATTTTCAAGATAACATCATTATCTTATAAATGGGACCAAAGAGAGTATATATTATTATTATTATGGGTATAATAAATTGTTATACATGGACTAATTAACACTCCAGTTTCAAATAGAATACTCTCTTCCATCTAAGTAATTTTTAATAAACTACACACAAATCAAAGAAAAAAAATTAAACTATTTAAATTTATAAAAAACTTATATTGTTTTCTAACATTACTCTTAATAAATATAATTTTTAAAATAATTTTCTTTCTCTTAAACTAATTAATGATAAAGGTAAATTAGGAAAACAATTTTAATACTTTTGAGTTTACCTAAAGAAAATTTATATTTTGATCCAAAAAAATATTTTAAAAGATGACTTATATTTTATATTGGAGGGAGTAAATCACTTTTAGCTATCTCACATATATTAAAAAAAAATTTTAAATTTATTAAATTTGTTTCAAGTTTCATTTAACTTTTAGATTTATCCTGATTAAATGTAGTATATCTTTCTAATTATAAATTGTATTATTAATTTTCCACATGAGGAATATTTAAGAAAAAAATTATTTAATTATCTAAATATAATTTATATTTTAAATTATAAAAATCATTCTCTCAACTATTTATATTTAAAACTAGAGGGAGCATCTCCAATCTGTATGGTATTTAGAATCAAACAGATAAGCTTCACAAATACCGATCACGCATATACTTTCTCCGGTCCCTATTATAAGATGTTTTTAACTACCGCATGTAGATTAAAAAAAGTTGGTTACAGTCTAAAATTGATGAAAAAAAATTCTGACATTCCCATTTTTCCCTTAAGGAGAGAATAAAAATACATTAAATTAATAATGATGGTAGGAGGAGAGAGAAGTTAATTGAGACTTGTAATGAAAATATTTAATAGGGGTAAAATTGAGATTAAAATTAAATTTATTACTTAACATCTTATATTTTGAATCAGACAAATTTTTTAAATAACACTCTATAATAGGGACAGGAGGGAGTATATATTACTATGGGCTCATCAATTTTTTAGTTAATGTGAAAATGAAATGATGGAGAAAAGAGGAGTGAAGAAGGAAGAGATAAATTTGGATGGTCAAATATGTGGGTCTGTGTTCATTAGTGAGTGGGAATACTTGTGGGAGAATATGTGCAGGATGTTTGTGCTTTGTTCCTCCCAATCCCAACAATTTTGGGACTTTCACTTACTCCCACTTAGTCTATGCCTCCCCTTCTTTTATTTTTCGTCTTACAAATCATTCACTGTTTGATATTGTTGACCAATTCGGATGTGAGTCCAGTTGTGGGAGTAAACGTGGTTTATTTTTATTCACAAAACTCAATCTAAATACTTCGCTTTGAGATTCTGGAGTCTCTTACTAGTCTTGTGTATCTATAAATATGGGAATATAATCTTTTTAAAATTACTTCTTTGGATATCAAATATAAACAGATTTTGGAGAAAAGGATTAAAAATATGAAAAAAAAATGTAGATTTTTATAACAATAAATTTAATATTTTAAAAAAAATACTCTTCATCAATGAGCTTTAATTAGTTTATTATAAAGAAAAAAAACATTAATTGAGAGTAATTTAAAAAAAATATTTTACTACAAATTAAATAAATTTAATTAACTTCACTTATATGTGTAAAGTACTCCCACCGGTCTTATATAGAGGATCTTTTATCCTAATTCTAATATAAGACCCTTTACAATATATGAAGTAGTATTTATTATATATTTTAAAAAAATTCCTATTTAATGTATCAAAAAAAAAGAGAAAGAGATTAAATAATGATAATTTTGAAAAAATATTGAGATTTTTGGAGGAATCGAGATAATTAATTAGTTTTAATTCTAATTCTTAATCTGCGTGATTTGGTTAAAAAGGTCTTATATTAAGAATTAGAGGAAGTAATTTTTTCTTATATTTGAGATAAGAGGGAGTATATGTAATTAAAAAATAAATTAATTGCTTGAAAACTTAAATCAATAATTACATCCATAAAAGTAAAATAAGAATGATGAATCGTTCTATTTTTACGTAATATATTGATATATTAATTAAAATTCTTGACTTTCTACATCTAGTCAACTCCCTCATTCGACATTGGGTGTTTTTTTTGGGATTGAAATTCAACATTGAATTGAGACTTTTTTTTGGAAAAATTTCATTTGTAGACATATAAAACGCAATAATCACATTAAAAGCCCTAAAGTCAAACCTTTTTTGTGGAACTAAAAGTCAATAGTTTTTATTCCTCAGATGAGAGAAAAATACTGGGTAAGAAAGATTTTTTCAAAAGGTACTGTTTTGATTAGAAAAATACTTATATACTTTTTTTATATTATTTTTTAATTAAAAAATTACATGTGAATTATTTTTAATATATTGTAGATTTATTCATTAATTATATATTAAAAGTATTAACTTTTTAAATATAAAAAAATTAAAAAATCTATATATTAAATTTTAATTGAAAAATAACATAAAAAGCATATAAAAAAATAGATAAGTTTAGTTATTTTAATTAGTAGAAGGTGGGTCTTTGTTTATTACATTGAATTTGAGAGTGAATCACACTCTCTCATCCTTAGCTAATAGCATAACTTCTTATAAAGTTTATATTAATATAATAATGATTGCATAGTCATTAGTATAAGCCTCTTTCCTAAGCATTGAATAGAGCAAACTTTTGGGGTAAAAAAAAAAAGAAAAGAAAAGAAAGAAATGAAAAAAAAAATGGATCATGTTTCAAATAAGTGAAGACAGTACCACTTTCAAAAGGACTTGTTTTCCACATAATGAGATTAATTGGTAGAATTTCTATTACGTTACTCCTTTTGTTATTTTTTATAAGTTTTTTTTAAGAAAAAAATATTTCTATTTGTATATTCTTTTAAAAGTTCAAAACATTATTTATCATTATTTTCCCAATCATATCATTATTTTACATACTTATCGTGAAATTATATAGTAATAAAAATTAGGAGCATATAAAGAAATTTAAAAAAAAATGGTATCTTAATTATAGTTTTAGGGCTCTAGGATGGTGCAACATTGCATTTTTTTGCTGCTTCTACATTTTGCATAGCAAAACATAGAGTACTCATTTAATTTGTGTGTTGAAATCTCTATATATTTATATAAAGAAATAATAAATCCAAATCTTTCAGACATTATAAAACTTTATATTAAAAAAAGTCTAAAAGACAGAGAAGGCCAAATGGCAAAATACCTCTAAATTATTGCTCTGTTTGATTGGTAAGAAGTCTAAAAGTGGAAGTAGAACTGACTATGAAAGTGTAAAATTAGGGTGTTTGGTAGCTTGGACACCACATATATCAAAAACAATGGAAGTGGCTTTCTTGCCTTAAACCATGGAAGTCTGAGCTCATGACAATTTTACCCTCATCTACATCTCACTCAATGGTCCAAGTGACAACGTCCATTAGACTATTACCCTCCTCCAACGTTGGCAACGATCCCTTCTCCCTACAAAGGTATCTAATCTTGCCATCGGTCCGCCGGTGACGAGGAGCCATTGCTTCTCGATGAGAAAGAGTCAGTGCGCTAATCTTGCTATTGGGATGAGCTTGTCGTTGCCATCGACAAGGACGAACCCACTACTTACCGAAATGGCATCGATAAGGACGAACCCACTTGGTCTTTGATGTTGCTCCTCTTCAACAGTGGGTTATGAAGGTCAAGGGGTTGCTAGACTTTGAATAATTTCTTCTACTAAACTTGGATTATAATGTCCAACTTTGCTTTTGATCTATAAATTTTTGCTTCTGCTATTGTTCATCGATTATCCTTCTGTTGTTGGTCTTCGATTTGCTACTGTCCATTGATTTCTGCTCTAAAAATATAGGGATGTTGGGATGTTAGTAGTCTCTTGTGGTGGTGCCGTGGTTGTGGTGCCGTGGTCAATGTTTCTAGTGGTGGGGAGAGGGCTTTTTTTTTCTGCCAGAAGGCATTCTAGTCTTTTCATATTTTAAATATAAATATTAAATAAAATTATCTACCATTTCTATTGTCATATTAAACACACTTTTAAACCTCACTTCCACTCCACTTCCTCTTCCTCTTCCACTTCCTTCAAAATCATTTTGGCGAACCAAAGAGAGGATAAATTCACAATGTATACCATAAATGCCATTGGACCCAGCAAGCCCTTTCAATTTATATGCTTCTCAATCTTGTGGGGTTTCCTCATTTATATTTCCTTCATCCCAAAATATAAGACAAATTAAACTACAAATCCTTTATTTAAAATGTCCTTTTAAAAAATACAAGTAGCAGCATAAGCCACAAATCCTTTATTTAAAATGTCCTTATCAAAATACTTACATATTGAATACTCTGTATCTCTTAAATTCTGAGATTGGAACTCATTTATTTCAAAGAATTAAATTTCTCAAACACACCAATACTTCATTGGTTCGATTTTAATTTGTTATTTTAAGATTTTTTATATAGACAAATAAAATCATTAAGCAGCTTAGAATATAGTAAAATTTAATAATCTTTTATCAAAATATTTCTAACTGAAATGCTAAAAGATAACTTGTATTTCATCTACAATTATTTTTAAAGAAAGATAAACTAGTAAAAAAATAATTAATACTTTATTAGTAGTATTAAAAAAATGACAAATAAATTAAGATATTTAAAATTTTCTAAAACAAACAAATATGGGAAGGAAGGAGTAACATTTTGTTTAGGTAGCTCTTTGAGTAAGGTTTTAGATTCAAGTATTACTCCTTCCATCCCCTTTTGATTCACATTTTAGTAATTACTTTAACTATCATTTTATAATATAATGCAAAATTAAATATTTTCTCAATTCTACCTTTAATAAGTAAATATTACTCTTTTAAATCTTTAATATAAGATCATTTTAACCGAATTATGTAGATTAAGAATGAAAGTTAAAATTAGTTAACTACGTCAATTTTTTAAAAAATTACAAGGTTTTTCCAAAATTACTTTTGTTGAATTTATTTCTCTTTTTCTCTTTCATGAATTAAATATGCGCATTTTTATAATGTATAATAAATATTACCTCATATTCTGGAAAATGTCTTATATTTAGAATCAAAATAAAAGACCCTATATTTAGAACTGAAGAGAATAATATTGTTACTAAATAATGAAAAAGAGAAGATACTCTCCTGGTACTTTTTATTAGTTATATTTTAAAAGTTTTTTGTGATCTTAAATATATATTACATTTTATGAGTTTTTGAAGTATTAATTGTTTTATTTTTAAAATAGATTGTTTGAATTTATAATGTATTTATTAAGGGTAAAGATATAAATCATATTAATTTGATGACAATTTTAATGCTATAATAAATTTTTCTTGGGTTTGATAAGTTAGTTGAATAAGACTTACTATATTAAGAACTAGAACAAGTATAATTAGGACAATTTAATATAATTATATCACTCATTAAGCTGTTACTACCTTCCTTAATTCTTATTTCAAACCTTAAAAGTCAATTAAAAGGAAATGGATGGAGTATAAATGGATAAAATTAAAAGCTAGAAGAATTTTTTTTTTGGTTGGCCAGAAAAATTGGAAGAACTTTATGCCTACGTAATTCAATCCAATCAACCAGAATATTAACTTAGACCTAATGTAACTTTTAGAAATCAATTGATATATTTTAAGAAGGATATCTCAAACATATATTAATATTATCATTTAAAGTCAATAAAATAATATTTGGATGATGACTTTTTTTCAGCTTTTTTGATTTATTGAATATTGATTAATATATACACATATAAATATTAATAAAAAAATAGATCATAAATTTAATATGGAATGAGCACCATTTACTTAACTTTAAACCAAACACATCTTCTGGTAAAAAAAAAAACCAAACACATCATAAATTCGAAAACTTTTGTACTCCCACGGAAGCAAAATAAATAAGATAGGTAGAAAGAGGACTGTAAATATTTGAGCACTCTTGAGGACAGAAATACAGTGATGGCAAAAGCAATAGTAATTGATGATTAAAGTTTATGGTGAGGACCTCCTTCCAGTTCCACCCACTGATACCAAAACATATTTCTGAATCCAAAAACTGACACAAAAAGATGGCACAGGAATTCAATTCAATTCAATCCCTTTGCTGTAAGCTTTCAGTTCAACTTTTGAACACAAACATTCCATGATTGAACCCTTTTCTTTCACCACTATGGATTCCTAGTAAATTATCAACACCTACTGCATCCATACACAATCCCACTCATTCACTCACACAAAAGCCCAACAATCTCACATTCAAAGCTTTTCTAGTTAGCGCAAATGTAGGTTAATGCAAGTGGTAAGAGGGCTCATTCTACATCCTTTGGGTATGAGTTCAATTTTAATGCAAATGTAGGTTAATGCAAGTGTTAAAGTTTTGCTCAGTGACAACTGATTATGGGGAGATCCTCCACTCTTAGAAGATGATGGTACCTGTTGGTAATCTAATGGCTAATTTGCTTCCAAGGACCGAGATGTCTAAACCCTTAGTGGTGACCTAAAGTGCAGGACAAATTTCCAATTGCTGGAATTTTAAGTTCTATTTGGAATTGAGAGTGTCTTTCCTTCTCCCCAATTTTTCTTCAATTTGAAAAAAAAAAAAGAAGAAGAAGAAAACTTCTACTTAGCTAACCAAATAGTGGTTGATTCGATTTAGAAGGACATAATATCCTCTAAGTAAATTTTTTATTGGATTATTATAGATGAAATGAATCATGCTAAGAAATCAAAACTAGTTATCCTATTTGGGATCCACTAATATTTAAATATGGATTAATTGATAGTAGTAGATTTGAACAATTAATATTCAAATCTGAATCTTATTAAGAAATTAAAACGTGTGTGTATGTGCATGGTGCTCTCTAATACCCGAAACCTGGCGTATTGGACCCTCATGTGAACTGCACATATTGTTTGAATCAATGCATACATGCATGCTTCTTATTATGATCCCTGGCAGCTTTATTTAGTCACCACATTTAACAATTGCCAGAATTCACGCTGTAACTTTCTTTTTCTTATTCAATTGTACCCTTTTTTCTGTTGGGTGATCAGTGATTCAAACAGTAGTGCATTAATATTATCCACCAAGGGCTTGTAAGCATTTTGTTTTTTTGGTATTAAAACAAAACATAGATAACAGTTTCTTGGATTTTTAATTTTGTCGCTTTGTTATAGAATATTTTAGTATTAAGTTTTGTCACATATCTTTTAACTATATTCATCATAGACATTATAACATTTTGTATCTTAATTTTTTTTTAAATTGCAAAGGGCAAACTAAAAATTTGATATAATAAGTGAGATCGAACTTACAACCTTTCCATTAGTAGGGGACCTTTCCGCCACTATATATATTAATTTTTTTTTATTTTTTAACTACAAAGCGGCAAACTAATAGTTTGATGAAGCGCGAGTGGGATCGAACTTTCAACTTTCTTATTAGGAGGGGGATCTTCGTGCCACTGTGAGACAGGAGCATTGGCTTATATACTACACCACAATCTTAGATTCCCTCTAGCATTGCAGCCACATTAACTTCTTCTTTTCTAGACACCGAGTCTCATATAACAGTAATTAGACTGTTAGAGATTTTGATGCATATGAATCTCTAGCTTCAAGAGTGAGCACTGAGATGATGGTTTTTCTGAGGATTTCATACAATGGTTTAACAACTTTTCAGCAACTCTTTTTCTTTTTTCTTGGCTTGTACTGGGATTACAATGTTCATATCAGTTAGTACATGTATGACGGTACAGCCCAGTAATCATGTTATACAGTGTAATTCTATACTAGCAATTAAATTATTTAAATTTGAGAAATATCAGAAAGGGCATGATGAGATGGGGCGCACCAATGAAACCAGTCAAGGAAGAAGAAGAATAAGTGAGTGTATGTGTTTGTGTCAATATATATAAATATATACATATGTACACAAACTGACACACATCGTGGAGATGAATATATACATACATATATATATGGCCCTAGTGATGCATGGAAGGGGTGACAGAGACCACTGAATCAGCATAAAAGAAGACACCATTGATAGTAAAGTTTGGTTGTGTGGATGACAAGGGAGGCCTACGTACGTACTATTGATAATTAATTTGGAGATGGTGATGATGAGTGAGGCCTATACTAACAAAAAAGAATCAACTTGATGGAAAAATATGGGATATACATATATATTGCTGTTGTAGGTGTTGTTTGATGTTATATATATATATATACATATATATATATATATATAATTTCAACGAAGGAATTCAGTGGAATATTTGATTAAGGCCACCATGCGTGTGCCACCCATTTTGGACAATGTGTGGGCGACTAAATTTGACATTAACATGACACATCTAGCTATCTCTATGGTTAACATTGGTGGAATATGGGACACACCAAGAGGGGACGAGAGGGAGAGCAATCTATATCTTTTATTTGTGAGAGAGGCTTGAATTTGCGAATGACACAAGTTGATCTAGTTGATAAAGATGTAATTCATACTTTCATAAGAATAAGAATGTAGATTCAAATTTTATTAGTGATGTAAAAACTTATTGATAGGTAATATATGAGTGTTTTTGTTAGTGTTATTTGAATTATGAGATTTGCTTTGATGAGCCTCGATTAGCCCCAATATATTGAAATTTTTTTTTTGCCAAAAAAAGACTTGAGCTTAGGGAATAGTTTTTTTTAACAAAAAAAGGTACTAAAAAGGGTAAGGAAATGTTCAAGGATAAATTTTGCCATGTCTATTCATGAGTGTGTGTGTATATATATAAAAAATACTTCGTGGCAGATTTTTAATAATCAACCTTATGAATGGCCCAAATTTTGCCTCATCCAATTAAACGACGCCGTTTCTTTCTCAAAACAAAAGACACTAGCCAGTGCTCAGGGAGGGAGATTAGACAAATTGAACGCAGATTTGATAACGTCCCCCACTGCCAAGACTGCACGCAATTGTTGATGGAAGATTCCAGAGAAGCAATGCCAAAAGTTGAAATCTTAACATAAATGGAAAACGGCTTGCAGCGAGTTGCTTTTGCGTTTAGCTTCTAAACTTACGTTTAGATGGTAGACTTGCGTTGGATGAATGTAAAAACTCGGAGTGAGTTGTTTGGGCAAAATAACATTCAGCTTCTGAACTTACGTTTGGAGTTTTCAAATGGCATGAACAAAATTAACATTGGAATCTTAGGGGACAATCGTGAATAGGTACTCCCTCCGTTTCTTTATATAGTGTATTTTTTTTAAAAATTTATGTTTTATAATATAGTACACTTCACAAATTACATAATGTACATCTTTTCTCTTTTCACAATTACCCCCTAGTATCTATTTGGAATTTTCCAAAGACTTAATTACCTAATTGATAATGCACAATTATAATTATTTTTTGAAAATAAAAAGGCTATGAAAGAGCCATACAGGTAAAAAATAAAACACACAAGAAAACAGAGAGCATAGTAGATGCTCTATTTATCTAAGTTCAAAATCTACACATCCTAAAAGAGGAATATTAAAAGTCCAAGAAAGTATCATAGCATTATAAGCACACACTAGAATACATGTTAGAAATCTAAAAATTATAATTATAATCTTACTGAATGCAGATAAATAATTTGTTAGTATGATATTGTGAGAGACATTTTAATTTGGGAAAAAAAATTATCATCAAACTAAGTATAACGTTTAAATTTAAATATATTTTGATGTTATTTTTTCTTCAAAAGAAAAAGGCAAGGTGAAGAAGGAATTAATTAATAGAGGGGCCTACAGAGAACAGTGGAAAAATAAAGGTAAAGGGGGTACAAGCAGAGTAGTAGGGGACGAAGCTTCAGTCTCAGAATAGAAAGTGTAGTTACTACCAACAACGAAACCCGAGAAAAAAAACAATAATTCATCCACACACGAACTCCAATGCATATTCCATTTTTCAAATTACTAAGGGAAATAGAGATTTTAGGATCAGTATAAAAAATATTGATAAATAAATAATATTAATTAAAAATATAATTAATTCAAGTTACCAACTCAGTTGATAGGACTACTGAAATTTTAAAATAAATTATTAAAAACAATATTTTCAATTGTGAGGACCAAATTGCCTTTTTCCCGTTACTAATGTACTGTACTGAAATACTGCTCCAGTCCTTAATGGGAGTGAAGGCAACTATCTCAATTTCTTAATCACGGTATTTTTTAAGCTATTTTTATTTTATTTTTTATACATTAAATATAATATGTTTTAAAAAATATACAATTAATAGTACCTTATATACAATAAGGGGAGAGTAGCATTTTTCATAAATTTATATAATAAATCGTATACTATTTTTTTATTGATAATAGTCCTCCATTCAATTTTATTTATGGTAATTTTAAATATGCTAATTTATCTATTATTTTATATATTATTAATAAAATATTTTATTTTTTATTAGAAACAATAGTAGAGGAAGAACTAATAATCTTTTTTATTTAAATTAAGAATATTTTGATAAAATATTATTAAATCTAATTATAATTTAAATTATTTAATAATTTTATTAATTAATGTAAAAAATCTTAAAATGACAAATAAAATGGGATGAAAGTATCTTATTCAACATTTTAGATATAAAATTTCACTTTTTTTATTTTAAAATTTTTACCTTCAAAATTCAAAGTTATTTAGTATAAATATTTTAAAAAATGTAATGTTTTGAGGGGGATAAGAGTATCAAAAGAAAAGTAGACAGGGATTCAAACACACAGTACTGTTCTGTCACTTATATGTAATAGGCATAGGTGGTGGTGGTAGTATATTTTTGGGATGAAGTGTACCAACATGACATTAATATGAGGTCCTGCCTTCCTTCAATGCTGTTTCAAAGCCTCCATTCACTCCTGGTGGAGCTCACTTTATCCTTTTCTTTATTTTTTTTTTCCCTTTTGAATCATTCATTTTGACTTGACCTTTTATTATTATTATTACTACTACTACTACTACTACAGTACAATGGCCATTTTCACTCTCATACTTTAAAGGTGTATGTATTTAATATATAAATAATTATTTATAAGAAATACTCCCTCTATTCCATATTATAAGTAATAAGAGTAGCTTTATACATATTAAAAAATATTTATTATATTATTAACTCTCTAAGAAATTAAAATTTTTAATTTTATCTATATTAATTTAACTCATGTCATTAAATATAACATAAATTATAATATTAATAATACAATAGATAAGAAAAAAAATGAGAAATCACTATATATTGTCTTATATTATGGGATAAGAAAATCTCTCATATTACCATATAATATGGAACGGAGAGAATACATTCATAATAACTAAATAGGTTTAATATATTGACAAAGTCTAAGAAATTACTCCTTCTCCCATATTATAAGATAATGGGAGATGTTTCACACATATTAAAAATATTTATTATATCTTTAAGTTTCTAAAAAGGAAAACTTAAATTTTTAATTTTGTATCTATTAATTTCATTCCTTTTATTAAATATAGTATAAATTACAATACTAATAACACAATAAATAAGAAAAAATGATAAATTACTATATATTATCCTGTATTATGCGATAAGAAAAATCTCTTATATTATTTTATTCCAGTTTATAGTGCACTTTTAACTATCACACACGCACCAAGACAATGATCAGTAACAAATTTTTTTTCTATTATTTTCCAAATTACCCTTATTTAATAATACTTCATACATTAATAAATCACAGTCATTCTCTCCTTCATTCTTTTTTTCAAGTTCCCATGGGTTATTAGCAATTGTGAAGAGTGAAGTTTTTGGGGGAAATTCTCCTTCATTCATTTAAGGTTTAACCAAACCATTAAAGAATTTTCATTAAATGCATTGGTAACCATAGAATATATAATCTTACTTATTAAGGGCAATATTGGAAATACAATAACAAAAACACAATGTAATCCACGTAATGCACTATATTTTGAAACATAAATTTCTCAGAATAGTGCACTATATAGCGTAACCGATGGAGTAATATTTTAAAAAAAAACTAATCACACAGCAATATTTGTGATGCTAGAATAAATACAAGTTAAAGAGTATATGTGTGTTTTCATGATGCTCAATATACTTTGACACCTTATTGGAAGTAGTTTTCTCAATGAATATATTTTTGATTTCCAAGTTTTGAACTCCCAGTCTCATTTAAAGAATTAAAGAAAATTGTGCCCCTTCCATTTTCTCTAACCAACTTAGAAGGATCATACTCCTTCCAGTCTTTTATATATATATATATATATATATGATCTTTTATTCTGATCCTAAATATAAGACCCTTTACAATATATGAGGTAGTATTTATTATATATTTTCAGAAAAATACTCATATTTAATGTATCCAAAAAGAAAGAGAGAGAAATTAAATAAGGGTAGTTTTAAAAAAATATTGAGATTTTCAGAGAAATCGAGATAGTTAATTAGTTTTAATTCCAATTCTTAATCCGCATGATTCGATTAAAATTGTCTTATATTAAGGATCAGAGGGAGTACATTTTTTTATACTCCTTACATTTTATATTATAAAACATTTTATAAATTTTTGTGCCTATATAATACTCCCTCTGTCCCTATATATAAGACCATTTTAACCGAATCACGTAAATTAAGAAAGGGAGTTAAAACTAATTAACTACCTCGATTTCTCCAAAAATTTTAATCTTTTTCCAAAACTAACCTTATTTAATCTCTTTTTTTTTCTTTGAATACATTAAATAGGGGCATTTTTTTAAAAATGCATAATAAATACCACCTCATATATTGTAAAGTATCTTATATTTAGGACCAAGATAAAAATTCCTATATATAGGACCGGAGGGAGTATTTTTTATAAGATTTAATGAAGTATTTATGAATTTTTTTAATAATAATCTTCATAAATTTATTCTTCAATTAACAAATACTCTTTTCAAAAAGAAAAGTCAATAGAATTAATGAAATATATTTTTGGAGAGATGATAATTTTTTTTTAGACTTACAACTACTTTTAATTAATTTTTTAATATATGTAAATTTTGTAAAATATTGAGATGAGGAAATATTTTGTAATGATATACTGATTTTTAATTTAGAAAATGAAAGATATAATTAGAATTTTTTAATAAAAAAAAGTGAAGAACCATGTCTAGAGCATAGGGCAGCAGGAGGAGCGGGGAGCGAGTGTTAAACAGTGATTGGTGGGACGTACGCCGTCGACAGCGCAGGCGCCGTCAATGAAAGGAAGAGTGGGGTAGTTGCCACCTTGATACTTAGCAGCGAAAGATATTATTAATAATAATAATTAATAATACTAAATAAATAATATACTAATAGATAGATAGGTGGTTCAGATTCGCTTGTCACATCACATTATACAATATACATATATCTGTGCTCATAACAAAATAAAATAACAATAATGTAGAAATAATATTTTTATAACTTAAAATTGTTTCAGTATTTTAATAAAATAATATTAAAAATATTTACTAAATTATAATAAAATTAATATATATTATATATAAAAATAGCATTATATATATAATTTGTAATAACAAGATATATATTTTTTAAATTTATCCTAAAAACTTTATATTCACAACATTTAATAAGCTATCTATCATATACTATATCTACCCCTCTACCTGAGCAGAGCAGTGGGGCTCTATTACATTAGGATTAGATTAGCATATCTCCCAGGCACTCACTTCCCAATGCCTCTTATTATGATAGATTGATTGACTCTAATCACTTTTCTATTTATATCAACTCACCATTTATTGTTATTTACATTCATGTCACCAGCTATTGAGTACTGTATATGTACTGTCTTCATTTATTATTATTTTTAAATTATAGTTTTACATTTTCTTAATATTTTTTATATAAGTATAGATATAAACATTTTAATTTTAGGCACATAATAAAATAATAAATGATAATGCATTCATTTGATCTTATTTCTATTTGAAATTCTTAGGTTATGTTTAAAAATTTAAGATAGAATGAAATAAAATAATTATTAATAGAATATAATAAAATAGAAAGAAATGAAATGCAAATGGAACGAAATGTTTCATTGTTTGGGAGTTTTATAAAAGGAAGGAACTGTTTTATTTGATCATTGTTTAAAAGTTATTATAAAATAGATGGAATGTGATGAATTAAATTTTTTTTCAATATTATCCTTATTAGTAAAATTAAAGAAGAAGTGTGTGAACAAATTCTTTTTTTTTCACATAAAAAATTCTTATTGCTTTTACTTTCTAATAAAAACATCTTCCAATAATAATAAAAATTTTAATGTGTAAACCCATTTAATTCAAAGAAACAACAAATAAAAATTTTAACATTGATATGAAGCCTAATTACAAAATAACTATGGTAAATTATAAAATTTATGGAAGAAAGTATATCTTGAACCAGTGATTCAATTGTACATGCGAGACATGAGGTGATTGGAGTGATTCAATTGATGTGATGATAATATACCAAGAAAGACACAATATGGCGAGATAGTTTTTGCAGCATGGAGCGAGTGAAAAAAATATAAGAATGAATATGTTTTTCCATAAGGTTAAAGGGTGTTTTTGTAATTCAAATAATTACTTTTGGTCATTCCATTTTAACCCTCAATTTGGGAACAAGAAAAATTAGATTTAAGATGGTTAAAATGGCTTAGAAAGCCATTCCCTGTTATCTTATTCCCTCCTAAAAAGATCTCTCAAACAATAATTCAACTCATATAGTCATTCTATTTCATTCCTCATTAAAAAAACTCCTAAACATAGCATTAGAGATCACAGATATTTTGGCCAACAACAAAAGACAACACAGATTTTATTAGTATTTTTTTAAGACATGAGTTGTTATTGATAAGAGGCTTGTTAAGTTATTTTTTTAAAAATAAAATTAATGTTGTTAGAACCGAACTGGATTAAACTGGATAAGACAGTAGTTCAAGATTCAATGGTTCAAATATGATTTAACCGGGGTCATACCGGTAGTAATTAAAATAATATATTTAAAATAAATAATATAAGTTCAAACAAATTTTATGACTTAATTAAAATCTCACACTAAATAATATTGAATTATCAACATATTATTTATCACAAATAAATTATTGATAAGTTTCATAATTCAATATTTAGATATAAATAAGTTAATATTCATCCATAGTTATATTTTGAGTTCAAAATAATAAATTAATAATTTATTATTATATTATTTATTAAGTAAATATATAATTTTTAATAATTATATATCATAATAATGCTTATATAATAATATAATATATAAAAAAAATATATTTTATACTAAAAATGATGTCATTTTATCTTAAAAACTAAAAAAATGTTTTAAAATAATTTTAAAAAAGTAATATGGGACTGTTCAAATCGATTCAAGACTGGATCTATTGGTTCCACCAGCTCTGAATCCTCTCAGTCTTCTACCTTTACCGGACCGGATCAGGCACCAATTCTCAGTTCGATTGGTCGAATCAACCAGTCCAGTCCTATTTTGATAACAATGAATAAAATAACCACTCTTCTTTTTCTTTTGTATTTATGGTTTATTTGATTGAAATCTTTAATTGGCTAAACAAATTTATTGTGGAGTGACTGGAGTCTATAGGTTTCCACCTCCACACTCACATCTCAATTCTATTCAATATAAAATTTCCTTTACTATTTTCTACACCTGCCCTATCAGTTTATAGTTAATCGAGAATTTATTTTAATTGATTATTTTTAATTAAACTTTTAAGAAAAATCATTTTAGTTTTATTTTATATTTCAAATCAAAATGTGGTCTTGTTTGTTGCATAATGTTTAAGCAAGTTTGGATAGTAGGAACTCATTATCATTAATACTAAGATAAATTTCACCATTTAATGACTACTCACATAAATAGTTCTTCCGATCCAAAATATAAGAGATTTTCAACTCCTTCACGCATATGAAAAAAATGTGGTTACACCCCTAAATTTCTAAAAAAAAACTCAACATCTCATTTTTATCCTTATTAATTACCAATAATTAAAGTTATTTTCACTCTTTTCCATTACAAATTATGAGACTGGTAATCAATGAATATGGGCAAAAAAGGTAAACTACTACTAAATATTACATAACACCTTATATTTTGGACCAAAGAAAGATTCGAGAAAATCCCTTATATTTTGGACCGGAGGGAGTATTTGCATATTACCTACTAGTAAGGGCCCGTTTGGTTTTCAGTTAGTTAAAAATGAGTTTTGGTAGAATTGATTTTGTAACGTAGTTATGATAAAAATTGGTTTTGGACTAACGTGTTTATGTTTGGATGATTTATTTAAAAATTGGTTTTGACAAAACTCATAATTTTTCTTCAAATTGAGTTTAAACTCTATCACATGATTAATTTAATTTACTTGAACTAAAATTTAATCTGCATTTATTCAATTGAGAACATAATATATCTGATATAATATTTTCTTACACGTTGTAGTTCATGGAGAATAAAATTTTGAAAAGACATTTTAGTCATTAGATAGGAGAAATTTTATGAAAATTTTATTTTTTAAAATTTTTTATTTTTTCTCATTTTTATTGGTCTATTTTTATCTGACTTTAAAATAAATATAAATAAGAATAAGGAATTAGAATGGAGAAGCAGGTGTGTAGTCATTTTGGGTAAAAATAAGTTTTGTGCCCAAACCATATTTACCAATGTGGTGAGGATGAAAATTTCAATAACCACTTTTAGGTTTGAAAACGGAGTTGTCAGCGTGTGTCCAAACATAGCCTAAGATTTTCACACAAGCAACAGAATTTATTTGAATTGGGAAATTTGAATTGGTCTTTTAAAACTTACTTTAAATTGCTTAAATGATATTTTCTTATTAAATAATATTGATTACTGATTAGGCAAATTTAAAGTCGAGTGATAGTTAAAAAAATCATTTGGAAACAAAGTTTGCTGAACAATGCTATTATCTGTTTATGTAATTCCAACAAATTTGTAAAGTAGCCGAACGTTGATTTGTCAGACAGATTAGTTTGGTTAGGATTACATTAAGAGAGTACAAAAATAAGAATTGAATTACGATATTTATTTTTAAAAGAGTATATTTAAAAAATAATCTTTCAAAAATTAAAATGTAATTTACTTTGCTGTTTACAGAAGTAGAAATACACGCATCATTAGATTGATATATTATCTAAAATTTGCAGTTCTGTAGGTAATTTTAAATTAAATAATATAAGTTTCAACTTAAGTCAATAAACAAAGCTATTTTTTGTAATTTATTATATAGAAAGAATTATTTTAAAATTATCAATTAAAATGACAATAACAAAATAAAATTAAAAATCAGGCCAAAAAATGAAAATTAAGAATGATAAGTAAAAGGTCAAAGTAAAAAAAAAAAAATCTATAATAGCCTCCTTTCAGTCCTTTGGTGCTTTGAAGACACCATAGGCATGTTTGGCTTAAATATTACCATATTAATAATAAGATATACTCTTTTCTCTAATTTAAAATATAAGTTCTACTTAATTAATTATACAGAAATTAAGATGGTTTTACTTATTAAATCTATCAAAAAATATATTATTTTTTAATAATATTCCTATTTAATGTATTATATTTAAAGTTTGTTATCTTTCTTATATATAATTATGAATAAGAGTAAAATAGGAAAAAGAACATTTAATGTCATAGAAATTACCAAATAAGACTTATATTTTGAAACGAATTTTTTTTTTAAAAAAGACCTATATTTTGGACTGAAGAAAGTAATTATCAATCATATTTGATTTGGGAGGATCCACATGTGTAAAGGGAAAAAATTGCTATGAAAATGTTATAATTATGTGATCTAATTTGATTTAACCAGAATTAATCAAAGGCTAATATGACTTTTAAAATTTAGTAGAAGCATTAAAAATAATAAAATATAATTTATTCATAAAAGTTGGAGATGTAATTAAATTGATTGCATATTTTTCCTAAAAATTTCTATTATTATTATAGTGATGGCTTTTTATGTATATATATATATATATTATAAATGAGAGTTGAAAACTAATTTTTTTGAAATACATAAATCATTAAAGTGGGCTTTACTTTTTTAGTCAAGATTTTTTTAATACTATGATCGGGAATCAAACTCTAAATAACAAATTTAAGAGATCCAACTGTACCGTAATTATGGCTACCCTTATTGGTTGTGGTGATAACATTGGTTAAGAGGATGTTATATTTTTTTAGTAATGACATTTTACTTTCCATAAAAAAAAAACTGATTGCGTAAAGATTTTCATTAAAAAATAATATTAAATGGGAAAACAATAATACTTAAATAATCAAATATCCTACTTATTTACATTTAAATATGCACATTTCTTTGTAAAGACTTAAACATCAAAGAAATAAAGGAAAAATGTGAAATAGAGAGAGGTGGGGGAGGAGACAATAGAATCCAAGAGGGAAGAGATGGGAAAGATATGATGTGAAAGAAGTAACCAAAATTTTGCCAACAGAAGAGAAAGCAGAGGTCTTAATCCAAAAGCAGTAAGTTTTGTTTTTGTTTTTGTGTTGAAGCCACCAAACTCATTCATAGCCCTAATAATTCCAACCCACCAGCTTCCCCCTTCCCCTCCTCATCAATTTTTAATGTTTCCTTCTTAGATGGGACGTTTTTTCAGCACCACTTTTTCTCCTAATTAACAATATCGCTTTGTTTTTATTTATTTTCTTTTTTCACTTTAAAGATTCTCACTACTACCTCATCCTTCAAGTAGATTCAAAATCAATGCATCAGCAGGAAAATATGTTTGTTTGGTACGCAAAATGAAAAAAGAAATTGCATAAAAACTAATAAAATGATCTTTTTAAATATGAAATGTCAAATGTATCATTGGATAAAAATTAATAATAAAAAATAATTGCTGCTAAATAATAATTATAAAAATATAATAGATGTTTTATATATTTATTTTTGTGCAATTGGTTTCATTTTTTTATGAACAGTATTTTTTATTAATAACTGAAAACTAATTTTTTCAAAATGTAAAAATTAATTAAGTAGGTTTTATATTTTTTAATAAGATCTTTTTCATAGTGATTGTTTTTTTTCTTATTTCCCAACTTTTGTGTCGTTCTTGAAATTTTTAAATTTTTGTACATACGCAATGAGTTGACAGTTGAGGTTAGTTATTCTATTAAAGCAACCCTCATGATGATGATGATGATGATGACCATAATAATAATAATAATACTCCCTTCGTTCCAGTTTATAGTGCACTTTTAACTATCGCACACAGACCAAGACAATAATTAATAACTAACAAAATTTCTCACCTTTTCTCAAATTACCCTCATTAAATATTTTAAAAATTAAATATTTTAATAATAAACACATATTTGAGTTTATTAATTAGGGACAATAATGAAGTGCACTACATTATGAAATATTAATTTCTCAAAAAAGTGCATTATATAACGAAACGGAGGGAGTGATGATGATGATGATGATGATGATGATACTGTCAACAAAACATGAAGTTCCTGGCCAAAAAGGGGGAAAACTAATATGAAAACGGGTAAAGATAAATTGGCCCAAGATTAACGCCCATTGGTCTGTTGTGGTCCAAACCCAATGTGAAAATGGTCTCACACTATGGGCTGGCTCTGTTCTTTACTCCAAACAAGAAGCCCGGTTTTAACTTTGGCACTTCAGTTCCCATCTTTTGCACTTGACTGACGACTAAACAAGTTTCAACTTCTTGAACAATTAATGTCTTAAATAATACTCTCTCTATTTTTTAATATAAGGAATAAAAAATAAAATTACATGGATAAAAAAAAATAATAAATTTGTCTAAAATATAAAGTAGTTTTCAAAAATACCCTCATTTAATGTTAATAATTCTTCTATCATGCAATTAATATAAATGAATTATATTGAAAACATACTTTCTTAATTAGGGATATTTTAAAAAAAAGTTATTAAATACATCAGACAAATCTCATATGTCCCTTATATTTTGAAACACGAAAACTCCTCCAATTGTCCTTTATATTAAGGAACGGAGGGAGTACCTTGTCTAATACTCCGTTTAGACCTTTTCATAAGGATTTTTCAACTAATTTATGTGAATTAAAATGGGTAATTAAAATTAAAAGTATTGATTTTATCTAAAATTACTATAACATTCCTTAAATGCCCTTGATAAAGGTATATTAAGGGTATTTGTAAATATCACACACTAATATTTTACTAAAATTTGTAAAAACTCTAATATTAAGGATCATGAAAATATTCTAAAATAATTCTTATATTAAGAACTATTTAATATCGTTATTGTACATTAATTTAGTATATCTATTAATTTGACAGCATTGTCCTCTATTAATGGTTATGTGAGACTAAATAGTTTCATTGTGTTATATTGAGACCCCTTTTTTTTAAAAGGTACACTCACATAAGATTTTATTGTTTCTCTAACTGAGGTTGATTTGCAGATAAAGATGAGTTTCTTGAAACCGCAGTGAATGTGAACTAAGTGAGAGAATATTGTTTTATAAAGTTATTGGACTCAAACATAATATTTTTAATTAAAATTTAGTTGGCAATGAATATATCAATATAGAGGCTTTAGAAATTGTAATACCATGTCACGCATAAGGGGCCGTGTCTAATTAAAAGTAAGATCAATTGGTTCCAAGGAAGTATATGATGAAAAGACGCATAAAATAATAATTATAATTTCTGTGCCTATCCAGTTGAAAGCTACCATTCAAGAAATGATCTAACAGATATGAGCATCCCTGATGAAAATCCAGGTAATTTTTATTTGATAGTCTAAAGATCATGTTATCTAGCTTCAAGTTCTAGTATGAATTATTTACAGCTATATAACCAGAGAGAGTAACATCACTAATGATCTAAACCGATTAAAACAGAGAAAAAACAACGTCGAAACATAGAGTTGCAGCAGCATATCATCTCCCTGCTGCGTTATTTATTTGACAAAACATCCAAGGCTCGCCAAAACAAATGACAACATCAGATACTCTGCTAAAATTATCAACCAACTGTCCTGCTGCGTTATTTATTTGACAACACATCCAAAGCTCGCCAAAACAAATGACAACATCAGATACTCTGGTAAAATTATCAACCAATTGTCCTACTGCATCTGAATCGTAGCCATGAATAAAATCAGTGTGAACATTGAGAAGAAGCTTCCTCGTAGAATCGAGCTAGCTGATAAACACCCGAAAAAAAAAAAAAAACAAAAGAATATGAAACTACCACGTGCATGAAGTTCAAAAGAAAATTGCAGCATGTTATAGTGGTTTCTACAACAGTTTACAATGATAGCTTTGCAAACTTGAATCTTGTTAGGGCTATATTATGAGGAAAAATAGCCTTTAGTGGATTAAAATCTGCAGGAAGACACAACACCCAACTGATTTCATTGTAATAAGCAACCCATACATCGGTCAAGCGAATCAAGAAACAGCTAACTGCTCATTTACCGAGTTAAGTTTTGCTCACATAATGATAGTTCAGCAGCCAAACAAGCATACCCTTTTTTATATGATAATAGAACACATTTTATATATACAAAAGCTTAAATGCAAAGCCAATTGTTCAGATTTGATTCTTACCCTCGTTACTACTGCTATCCAAAGTCGGTGATGGTGGAGAACTGGATGAGTTTGTCAATGATATTCCAAGGTTCTTGCAATCCAAGCCAAGAGAACCTTCAATCCAAATTTCAAAGCTCATTAATAAGCTGATTAAGATCATAGGTTTTTCCCTTGAAATCAATCATAAGCCCCTATAACAAACTGATTTACTAAAAACTGAGTATTGTACATTTATACTCTTACATTCTCTGAAGCAAGGGAAAGCAGTTGTATTGAGAAGATTGTAAAAGCCAGCATCGCATACACAATTGTAAGAGAAGATAGATGTCTTGTTGCATGATCCACCTCCACAATCAACCCAGCGGCAAACTACAGAATCATATGAACAGAATTTTATACAATAAAAGCAGAATATAGAAATGAAAAATGAGATGCCAATAGCTGCATCTGTCAATTACCATCCAATATTGACTCATTAGATCTTTTTTGTTTCTCTTGAGAAGGGGAAGGGGCGTTGGAGCAAGAGTGATCAAGACTACCTACAAAGGATATCATACAAATCTGTCAGCACTCCAGGATACAAATAAAACCGCTCCGAATGATTGCCAAGCACATTCAAGAACTGTATCATAATCAAAATTCACACGTTAATGCTTCTGTGCAAGTTAATATGAAGTTACACCTAAATATTTTCTGATCAACGTCACTCTTTTCCCTTATTAGATCCCACTTGTCAAAAGGAAATCAAATATACAGTTTGAATCATTAGGCCAAAAGCATTAGATATAAACTTATACCTAAATGTTTTCTGTAACTGCAACCATTAATATCACTGCTTTCGTTTATTAGTAGGTTTGTTCAGATTCCACCAGTCTAATGTAAATGAAATACACAGTTTGAATCATTTTGCCACAAACATTAGAAATGCAGTTACACCTGAATATTTTCTGATACTGAAAACATTAACATCACTCTTTTTGTTTATTAGTAGGTTTGTTAAGATTTCACTTGCCATAAACATAAGACGGCAACTTCACAAGATTCACGAGCAATTTGTAAGTCTCACCAGCTTGAAATCATTACTTAATTATTGAAAGTCCGTCTAAGAGAAATGCCTCTGAATGCAGAGGAAAAGCTTGGATGGAGTATGACATAGCTACAGAACTCCTCTTGTTTATATTCATATGAGATTAGAACGTCTTATGAATTAATTACGTTAAAAAATCAAAATCATGCAATGTGAAGCATTCTAACACAATGTTATGCTTAGATCCCACTTCAATATCTTTATCAAAAGATCACATCACACCTTCACACTCTGACAGGCTCCTAGCATGTGAAAACATTCTCTACCTTACAAGCAAGAAATGAATTTGTCTCCGCAAAATTTTAAATCATTTGTCTTGCTAGCTTCCATTCTGAAAGTCAATTGCTTCAAGGTTTGTGTGATTTAGACAGTTACACAAAGTTTCACCAAATACCATGACCTTTTCAAACACATGCAGCCAAAATAAACACAGTTCCAGAAATTACCATGGGTTAATTAGTCCATCGCTGAAAGCAGACATTCTATTTAAAAAAAAAAATACTCATCTCGTAGAGGCAGTGTGACTTCAAAATAATAGTAGATTTATAATAGTAGATTTATTTAAGCAAGAGTTCTTACAATTGGGAACTATGCAAGGAAGAAACTTTAAGCCGTCGTCTTCGGAAAAACGAGTTTGCTTCCAACCTGGATCACACTCGCATTCAAATTTAATAGTGCTATTTCCCGAAGGCTTACAAGTACCTTTTCCACATTGAACTCCTTTGCAAATATCCTCTGATAATCATCAGCTCAGGTTTAAATAGAACAGTAAGACGAGAACATTCAGATTTTTAAGCCATATATCATATTCAATGAGGAAAATAAAAAGCAACCCAACAGGTTAACAGTCGAGAAATCTTAAACCCAGAAATTAAAATCAACAAACAGAGAATCCCAATAAGGAAATCCAAGAAAGCAGATAATATAATCAAGATTCAAAAGATCAACAATGAAGCAGCAAGAGAGCAGATTCACAAACCGGCTATGGGAGACAACAGAGGGGACAAGAAATCAATTCTGGCCGTCAGAGGTTGGAGAAGAAGAAGAAATACAAGAGAAGCAACGACACTCGGAATTGCTAAGGCCATCTCAAGCTCACGCAACGACGGGGAGGAAAAAACTTTAAGATTGGGCGTTTAAATAGTATTTAAATTGACTTGTTGGGAAGTTTCAAAAAAGGGGACTCTTTGAGAATCAAATGAAATGGAATTTACGGTGAGACGTGGCTCAGCAAGAAAAATGGGTAAATGGACATAGTGTGGTCGTTGGAAGTTGGAATCTTGACCGCAATCTGCACCAATTTGATCTGACTACTCATTCTAATCCACGTAGCAACAGGATTAAACTACACGTAGCAACAGAATTACACCTAGTTTAATCTCCAAAAGTTAAAACTTTACACCTCTCTTTACTAATTCATTCAGGCTTAGTTCCTTTTTTAAACATCTTTTCCTTGATGCTCTAAACCGATATTACTACTATATTTGATTAGTATTATCAAAGATTTAAATCAACGCATAATTGCAATTAAAAATAAGATTGAGCTAGATCATTACCCTAAGAAGCAGCAACCGGCCAGTGCACCTTAACCGTTGGATCGTAACCATAGTGCTCTGTTCCCATCATCCCATGTGGAGTGGTATTCTTGGCCAATATCGATCATCCCATGTGTGAATGTTGACAATATCGTTGATTGCGTTATTTTGTCGAACACGTAGAGTCCCATCCCATCCTATCCCAATCGCATGATACACGAAGGACAGATTTTCGACCTAGGACGCTGTTTTCTTCGAACCAGTGAATTCCAAGCCATGAAGAGTGATGATCAGACCCACCACCGACCCCACCTGAGTTAATTGAGCTTGACGAATTGAACGAGGATTAGCCGTATTAGGATTTTGTCCATGGCTATCTCATTCTCCATCTTCAGGCTTATCTCACCATAACTACTTTAAGAGACTTTGAGTGGCATTAATGACACCATATCCGTACTCTTTCCTCGTCAGTGACATAATAACGACACTTCACATGAAAAATCCATCGGAAGAATGCTTTGTTCAGTTTCTATGATCATAATTGAACCATCGCCCAATTCGCGACGTAGCCATGAAGATTAGATGTTGATTTGATTCATCTGCTTTAGTTTTTGGATGCCACGCGACTTGGACATTTTTGGAATCTTCGTACCTTACCGTTTCTTATCCTATACCACAACCATACAATTCAAATAAGATAGTATTTTTTTTACCAAAAGCAGAATGATAATTTTTTTAATAAAGTCTCTTTTTTTTTGTTTTTGTCTTAATTTTTCTTATTCCTGGGTTCCGCTTTTCTGATAAAACTATTTACAATAAAAAAACCGTTTGTTTTATAGCTTCATTCATATTTTAATTTAGTCTCTATAATTTAAACATTTTATAATTGAATCTTTACAGCTTATTTTTTTTATTTAGTTCATTTTATTGAAATTCATTCAGTATTTTATTAATTATATTAGTATGATTTATTATACATTATTTCGATATTTTAAATTTTTTTGGCCAATTTCGGTATTTTAAATATGTATCATTTTAAACTAACCAAATATTTAAATCTATAGATACTAAAATATGATTAACTCAAATATGTAATAAAATATTAAAAAAAATATAATAATAGAGATAAAACTAAAAATAAAAAATAAAAAATATTTAAATTGAGAGGATTCAATTATCAATTTAGGGCTTGTTTGATTCTATATCTTAAAACAATTTTTCTATTTTTGGAAACAGAAAACTCAGAAAACTTGTTTGGTAAACCTATTTTTTATAAACTATTCTAAAAAATAGAAAAATAAAAAAACAGAAAACTCAGAACACCTCTAAGGTGTTTTGTAGTTTTTGTTCTGGAAAATATAAGGAAATATGAGAAACATCCACTTCATTAATGGTAAAGTTATAAATTCATTTATCACTCACTAGTTATAATTTTGAGAATAATTATTCAAACAGATTTTTTTATTTTCTTATTTTTAAAACTTAATTTCAAAAATAGTTTTATAAAACTATTCTCAGAATAATAAAATAGAAAACACTGTTAAACAGGCTCTTAGTTTTTTTTTTAGTATTATTGTTATTCCCTTACCAAATAACTAATCGAGAATTGAAGTGAGTTTTTTTCTTTTCCAACAAAGCATTTATTCTATATATGGATAAGGATCGAACCTCATAACAGTATATTTAAAAAACTCAATCATCTATCAACTGTGTTAGGATTTTATTGGTTCAATTTAGTTTTTATTATAGACAAAACAAAATACGTGATATTTATTATGTTATTATTTTTATATATATTAATATAATTTTTATTTTTATTTGTGAAATATCTTTTAATTTAATACTATTTTACATAAAAAAAAAGCCTAATATTTTTTTTCGAAGAAGTTTCAGACTTTTTTTTTTCATACAAAGTTTTTGGACCTTTTGTCCTTTTCTGAAATGAATTTCATTGAATACATTTATCTATGCTATGCTATTTATTGCCTGCGTCATGTTCATCTCTTGGAACCGCCTTACGAGATGATGAACCGAAATTGGTCTACGTGGCCTGATAGGTCTCAGGCAAATTTCATTCGGTATTGAAAGGCCCATTGGTTACTGTAGTTATATTCTTGAAAACACATTTACATTACATAAGTTTGAAATAAGTTATATTATTCATAGTTGATGAATAATATAGTTTCTTATAAAAAAAAAAATAATAGTATGGTTTTTTGTATATTTTATATTGATACTGATATCTAAATATAGCTTAGTTGATGTTAATATTTAATATAAGACCATGATTTTGTCATTTGAAATTGTCCTATTAAATTAAATTTATTTGAAAATAAATAATCGCTACAATTTTTAATTTGAACTCATAATTCTTTTTCGATATAATTCATTACACTGCCAACTGCCATTCATTCTTCTGCTGACATGGAAGTCTTAGAATATATGCAGGTATGGAAGTATTATAGAAGCCCTAATTCAAATATATAGGAATTCGATTTTCACCGTTTCTTTTAGCTACATTGTAATTATGATATAGTGAAGTAAAAAATGATACATTGTAATGTGGACAAATATACTAAATTAAAAAACATGCAAAATTGAATCTGAATTTTCAAGTCGTGCAGACGATTTTGCATTTTGGGACCAACCTGCAGACGAAATTATTAAACAAAATAATAGCTGTACTTGCTTCCCAACTCAATATGTGAGACAGTATATAAACATTAGAGACTACATGGTTCAATATCAGCTATTATTATACTTGAAGTTCAGGGTTTATATTTCATTACAAAGGAACAGGAATATGAGGGTAAGATGAATGAATCAGTTCATTCATTGGCAAAAAATTCTATCAAAAACTACTTTTGATGTGACATCAGTAATACAATAATTTACATAAATCTGTAAATTGATAGAGGTCAGATCCCACTGAAATAACCAGTGGCTATATGTTTCTCTAATGTATAAAGACACCCTACCATGATTTCAAACATACAGTGGCATCCTGACATAGAAATGAGATTCATTCTATATATGAACAGAAGAGAATACAAATGAATTATCAAATGAATGACAATTGAGGCCTACATTAGATTACATAAAGTGCCTGCTTCACTTTGTGTGCTTCTTCCTACCAAGAAGAAAGTTTGGCAAAAGTCTGGCTATATGATATGGAAAACCAAAGAATCTAACCAAATTCTGGCAATCTTTCTTTCCTTCTGACTTATTCCCCTGTGAACTCAAGTGGCTCAAGTAAGTTTTCCCCTCATATACGTAAGAAAGCTGCTGCCACAGAAGAACACCCAGTCCTATTTGCACAGAAAAACTGGAAATAAACAGATAAAGAAGAACAAATCCCCTTGAGGATAGAAGCAGAACAGATCTAAGGAAAGCAGAAATTATTTCATTCATGACTCTCCAGACCATATCTCTTCTAGTTAATTCATGGAAGCCCCCGAGAGAGTAATTCACTGGTGGCCATATAAGAGAGCTTGCATAGGCAGACATGATTGAAACATAAAATGTACTGAGCACAGCTGAAATAAGGAAGGCAATGAAATTGCGGTGATTAGCTGCACCTACACAGTTCCCAATCTGCCAAAGGTTACAAAAGTAACAAAACCAATTAACAATATTGATACATGGCAAAAGCCCAGAAAATACTATTTCACTCATGCCTTACATATGCATATCATCCCTATTTATACTAAGAGGCATAAACATAATTCCCTAAATACCCTTTACCCTAATTTACTAATTGCCCTCAATCCCCCTAATTCTCATGTAACAAATATAGCAGTCAAATCATTCCTCCTTATAAAGAAAATCTGAAGCATAGCCCTAGCAATATGGATAATAGAATGAACACCAAAAACATCCACTTCATCAGAGTTGATAGGCAATGATTAAGACCAAACATCAAACACCATTTTGTAAAACAGAAGAGAAAAGGAAGAGATATCTAAGTGTTAATTGCAGACAACTATTTTCAACAGTGTTAGACATGTGGAACAACCCAGCCATGACATGTTGACAACAAGTGCATTCAACAAGCATAAACGGACATGCCATATAAAAAACCGTACTCTTTCAGCTTGAGCATGGGTTGGACACACCGGATTCCAAAACAAGGAAAATGATCGAGAAAAAAGATAGAATTACAGGCGTGAAGCCACATCTTGACTAGATAATAAAAATTCTTTTCTAATGTTCTTGGTTGTAGATGAATAATATAATTTAACATTTATATTTTTAATAGATTTTATTAGAAAATTATAGGGCGAGGTGCTTGGAGTAAATTAAAATGGTGATTTCTGTTTTTCTTTGAATATGACACACATACACACATATGTATGCCGTGTTGCATCATGCTTTACATATTTTAAGTTGGTCACGTTAATATATGCATAACCATGGCATGACCATGCCTCACTGAGTAAAACAGCCACCTGCAGATACTACAAGTTGGAATCAAATTTCACCACGATCTGGAAGTAGGCCATCCAAACAGTACTCACCCCACCCCTTCTACCCTTATTACCAAATCTGAAGGACCACATATCCCACCCCCTTTTACAAACGGAAAAAAAAAAAGATCAAAAGATAAATTGAACAAACTTGGTCCATAAACACATCTCCTAACAGAAGAACTCAGATATTACACCCAAAAAACAGTTTATAATGAAGTGACCACTCATTGACCACCCAAAAAAAGTTCAAAAATGGAGTGACCACTAAAATAGACCAAGCTATCAACAGCTATTGACTTGGCCTTATCAGGAACTACTATTAAATTTGTATGTCCTTAAACAGGTGCAGACCCATTAAAGGGCCCGTTGGCAGTCCAGAAAAGAAAACATTTGCCTCAATTATAAAACCAGATAAGGTTATTAAGATATTTTATTTGAGATGTTGTTTATACCGATCTTGTAAAGACATGTAACACTGAAAATCCAACACTGCCAACTGTTCAACGAACTTATACAAAGGAGATCAAATATCAATTGCTTGTGGGCCCTTCTTCCTTTTTTGTTTTAGGGTTGGGGAGTGAGGGTTTGGTACACAGAAACAAATAGTTAAAATAAGTCAATCCTCTAATGAGAAAAACTTCATTTATGGGATGATAGCCAAGATCTCCTCCCTTCACTTAATTCTTTATATCCCGAGGATCAGCCTTCATAATGTTTATCCCAAAAAAACAGCCTGCAAAGTAGCTGTCTGCTATCTCCTTCATTATTAGCAATTAATCACCTGTATCAACGGGATTTATTCTCTTGTACCTCTATATATACAAGGGTGAATTACTGCTCTGAAATGAATGAAAAATTACGCATTCTCCACATAAAATATGTAAAGAAACACAAATTTTGGCATGAAACCAAACAGCAGCTCTTGTGATGTCCGAAGTATTTCAAAGTTTAGAAAACTTGAGGTTGTTATGTATGGAAAAGATGTCATTTCAGGAAAGACTATGCATACAATGTTTGCAGAATCCTTTATTAGAAAACCTAGGTGATCCTTTGGGTAGCAAGTTAAGATATTACAAACTCCTTGTTTAAAGTGCTCGTGCAAATAAAGGGTCCTAGGGTAGCCAAAAGTTTCTCCTCTTAGTTGTAGAAGATCTTTTCCAGCAAATTCAGAGCCGAAAATTGATAATTGATTGAATGAGGTTTCTGTTGAATTCTTGCAAACAAATTCCTTTCTTATTCTTCTCCATTATAACTGCTGTTTTCTCAGCAATAAGACCCCTCAAAATATTTCTCCTTTCCGAAATCATAACTCTGATAAAACCATATTCTTGCCTATAAAAATCACTAGCTCTCCCATGCTTTTGACTCCTGTAATCCACACCCCAGTACTCACAAAATCATAGGTGGGTCCTAAATTCAGAAGGTAAATACTCCTATAGCAGTTACCCTTCACAAATCTAAAACTCCAAACTCATAATAGAAAAAGGTTTTAAATTAGGACAATCATGAAGATGCCAAAAGCCCCAAAAGCCCCTATTTCTTGCATAATTCCACTTTGGAATTGTAAAGGCCCACCAAAAGCCCCAACATGAAGATTCCAAAATTCCTGCACATTACATTTAATCATTCATTTATTCTTAGCATAAATTTCTATGCACATCTTACACAGGCAGTCAGTGTATCATATATTTTACAATTTAAGGATAGACCCAACAAAACTGAAAAGTTAATTTAGGAGGAGGATAAAAATGCCATTAGAATAGTCTAGCTTCTCACTGCTTTCCAACTTACAAAATTAAATACTGAGGGCCTCCAGTATACAATAAAAATCCAGTTAACATGTAAAATAATCTATTTGACAGGTTAAATTAGAACAATCAATTAATAAGTCAGAAGTTGTATGGTTAAAGATGGCATGCACACATAACGTATATTATATAAAGAGAAGATTTCAGGGAATGTGCAACAGATTATGAAATTCTACTTTCAAAGAATGATGAAAACTTACAAAGGGACAGTGATGATCCATGTCTAGAATACACTTTTCACATGAACGACAATGATGAGTTCCAGGTGCCTTTGGTTTTGAGCAGTAGTGACAGAAAGTGTAGTTTTCAAGGTCCCCTTTCCCTACAGTAGGGTAGCTTCCCCACAATATATTTGGGGGTGTGCCTGCACACCTAAATGCTGCCAGGCAGAAAAAGGAAATGGTAGATATGGACAAGATTGCTGTTATGATGGAATGAATAATCCCACAAAGCCTGATGGAAAAGACGAAGGGATAAACTGTCCACACGCCTCCAACTGCATAATAAACCATAAGAATATTATAGTAAGTACAGAATAGTTCACTCTCATTCTTCGAAAGCAAGTGTTAAAATTCTTATAATAAGATATTTTTTTCCATATGGAGTGAATAAAAAAAAATACATTTACTCAAGAGCCTTTGACAATTGGTTTAGTGGACCACAAGATTGACATACTAATACAAGTATTGCACCTCCTATCATTTGTTCTTATTGCATTCTGAAAGATATATTTAATACAATGATAATACCTATTAGCCAGTATAATTAAGCATTTATATTTAGATATTCGGCAAAGAGGCACACAACTAAGTTCGGCCACCAAAAACAAAAATGTCACATGCGAGGGAGACATCAGAACTGGATTAAACGGGAGCATAATGGCACAGGCTTGATTCACATATTCCCTGTCGAATCTTGTTTCAATATTACCTAATCCATGATATGTTATGGCACAGAGTACATCACTTTGTATAATTAACAAAACAAAGGTGTATACTTTCTCTTCTAGTCATTCTCGTTCACCATACATCATATTAACTTCCATTCACAACTACATTTACTTTCTTGTCAAGTAATGCCTTATTTAGCAAACACAACAAAAGGAAACATAAAAAGCCTCAAGTGTTATGATAAAATTAAAGGAAGCTGAGCTAAATTATGGTTAATCCAAATATATTCATCAAGATATAATAAATCATCTTTTATTGCAATTTCATTCACTAGAACTCCCGTAAGTCAATACTTTCCTAACAAGGTAATGCGTTAGTTCAACCATTATTATTGGTATATCACCAATTTGGCTAAAACAATTTCCCTGTTGGTTTAACCAACAGGAAAAGTGTGGAGAACTCAACTTCACAACATATATTTTGGTCCTTAATATAATTATTCCTGCAGCATTATTTGATCTCTAACAAAGAACCAAAGCCCCATTTTAACTGGACAAACATTTTGGGAGGTAATGTGCATGAATTTTGGGCAGAACCTGGGATGAATAAGAAGTCTGATCAAAGAGGATAACAAAATGTAAAAGAAAACTGCACCGTTGGACAACAGTGGCTTACCTATCACAAAGAGCATAAACATAATGACAATAGGAACAATGCATCGATCACGAAGTCTTCTCCATTTAAAACATTTGTTGACACATTTTTGTTTGTTTAGATTTGTTATAGCCCCACACCAGCCACATTTGAAAACAGATGTACAAGATGGAAGCAGTAGGCGCAGTCCACAGCCCCAGCAAGTTGTCTCGTAATTCTCCGTAACCGCAGTTACATATTGCTCCTAAATGTGACTTTTACATGAGCAACCAAGGAAGCTACAAAATTTTCAAACTGTAAAAAAAAGGGCAAGCAATAACATACATGAAATCATCCATGTACTATAAAAGACTAAACCATAATGGGTACAAAACAAATTACTCTTTTCTTTTTGACCAACAGGTACAAAACACAACACACAAGCATCCAAAACTATAATATTTTGCTTATTAAAAAAACATATTATTTTCCACTTTTTATTAAATAGAAATTGTAAGTGCACATTAACGAACAAAGCATACATTTATTTTGTTTCTTCTTTAAAGAATTTCTTTTCCATCTTGATCATAATGCACAAGCCACTAAGCAACAACTCAATGCCTACAAGCAAGCGAGTTGAAATGCCAAGAGATATATTCTCAGCGGATTTAATTCCATGCACATTCTATCCCCCTCAATTGGGCAACTGTTTGTGTCATCACCTTGTAACATTCGAATTAAGAGGGTGAAATCCCAATTTTCAAGTTCACGCCTTCTCAATTTTAGCACAATGCTAAACATGTAGTAGAACGATATGCTACCATGGTGACCACAAGGGATGTTGTAGTGTAACAAGCTATTGTAATTTTATTCATAATATAACACAGAAAATCATATGTTCTTCATTTATCTTTGAGAATCACAATTCTATGTACTCTGAAGTTTCTTTTTTAAAATAAAAAGAAAATCTGCCCACTGTATACTAAACAAGTTTCGAGAGTGTATCTACAAAGGCACACATGAGCAACTGCAATTGTACACTTACTATTCTACCCGTTTATATGTAGCATTCCTAACCAAAAGCATGTACATATCAGCTTTCTGTTTCCTTGTGAAAATTTGAATAAAACTGGTTTGGATTCCAGTCTGAAACTGGACTAATTCCAAAACCCAACATAAACCCACCAAACTCAAAGAATTTATAACAGCAACCACAGGGTACCTATTCCCCAATAAATAATTCTATAAATAGAAACAACCAACGGCATGGTGGGCGTATTAAGCTGCGGGAACATGCGATCCAAACTTGGACAATGCAATCATCACAGATCATATCTGCAGGAAATCGAAGGTTGAACAAGAATTGAAGTAAAAGGATAAAGAAGCTTGCCTCGGGGGATCTGATGGCTTCCGGCGTCCTCAATAAATCATCGTTGGAGGTCCCGTCCACCATTTTCCTCCCTTTATTTCAAAGTTTCTAAATCAGAAAATCAGAAAGCTATTTGCGTCTATTTTTCTGTGTTTCTGTGTTGATTGGAGGCTCTATGCTTTCCTGCCAATCGGCAAGGAAAAACCAGAGCAATGGTTTGACCTCTGGAAATGGACTTTGGAGAGAGAAACCAGGAAATGGGTGAAGGGGACGGAGAGAAATAGAGTGGACGCGAAGGAAGGACGCTAATGAGAAGGAAGACTCAAAGTTGGACATATTGGGTTATATGTATTGGGTGGGGTAGCTACGTCAAGCCCAGACCTGGCCCAGTTGGCCCATGTATTAACAACTCTTCAAATTTTGTAGCTCCATTTTATCTCTTTTGATTAAGATGTAATTACAAGATTGCTCCATACAAAGATTGTTAAAAAAAAAAAAATACACAGCTGCCTATTTAAGACTCAAACTTAAAATTAATAATTAAATTAGCATAGTTTCCAACCAGTTGAGTTACACGCTTGTTAATTAAAAAAAGTCTTAAAATAGGTATAATTGTATGAACAAAATAGAATGAGATTCATGCAACAATAGAATAAATTATAATTTCATACATAAAAATAAGATTTGTGACTTAAAATATAATATGATATAGCAAAACATGTGGGTCAATGAAAATACAACAAAAAGATGGTACTTGGCTCATCTACTGATCTATTCTTTTTATAGATCATGAGGATCAGTTTTTTAATATGTATGGGGAGAGAGGGAAAGACTATGTGATGAAAACCCACAAGGAACTTGTCCAAATGAACCCTCAACTTCTTGGGTTGGATTTAAGATTGTACTAGTAATAAAGAAATATAAACAAAACACCAAAACAATGCGTTAAAATAAACACCAAGAAATTGGATGAAGTTTGAAGAAAAGAGAAGAAGAGTCAAATTTTCTTAAAACTTTAACCACTAAGCAATAGATCCTCACAAAGCACAAAGCAAATATATTGAATAATTTAATTTTATTGATCTGAATGAAACTATATCATAGATGTCCTATTTATAGACAAGGAGAACCCTAGGAAAATCCTTCTAGAATCCTCTAAAGGTGATGCCACAAATCTTATAAAATAAAGAAACAAAATATTCTTAAGAGCATCCAAGAAGATAGCATCTTAAATAGGAAACAAAAATAAAATCTTAAAAGATACTCCTTAATACTCAAGAATAATCTAGAAGCTAATCATAACTTAATCCCCAAGATAAAATATTGACCATAAAGGCCTTATTTTGATAATTTAAAATTAAAAACAAAAATTACTAAAAAATTAATTCCAAAAACACCACTTAAAGTGTCATAAGCTTGCACATACTTCTTTAAGTGAGTTTTTCTAATTTGACTCCTTTTGTTGGGCTTGGCTTAGGTTCTTGAACGAAGGAGACCAAGACCACGTCTTCATACTTGTTTTGGGCTACAATGCTTTTTAAATGAATGAGTTCTAAATCAATAAACTCTTGAATGAGTATATTGAGTGTTTGTTTTATTGCTTTGCTCCTTGCTTTTATCATAGGTCTACCAATATTTTACAATGGATCTTTGATTACCTAAAGTTGGTCTTTAAATTCAGCAACTTAAACATGTCTTTCAAACTTCACATGCCCTTGAAAATCATGTCTCAATGTCTTTTGTTCATCAAGCCTAGCTCATGCTACATCAGTATGAGAGAGAAGTAATTATTTAATGGCATGAGATGCTTTAAATACACTAATATGTAACTTATATGCTAAATATGATTATTAGAGAAGTCAGATGAGGCTATTTAGGGTTGAGGGAGAATTTGTCCCGATAAGATGAATTATGTAGAAATTTTTGTTGGCCAAATTATATAGATAATTAGTTCATAAAGAAAATATTAAAATAAAATTTAAGTAGTCCTTGAAAATTTATTTCATGATTGATATATTGGCTCTGAAATTCTGAGCTAGGCATTGCTGCCATTAGTTTTGTACATTGAAGTAAAAGCCATGAATGTGATACTGTTTGTAGCAGGCTTGGCTTCTGATAAGCAATTGCATCAGACAGCATTTAACACGTACATACCATCCTTCATGGACCAGAAAACCCTAAATTAGAGTCCAAAATATATTGTAGCAGAAGTATAACATTTTTTGGTTTCATCAAGATTGAAAAGAATATTTCTGAAAATGTCAAATCCTCTTTAATGGAACATTTTCACAAGGCCTCTGATCAAATACCCTTTTCTGGGAAAGTATGAGAACCATTCCTACTTTATATATGTTCATTAATACATCTCTAAAACTCAAATCAAAATCCATAGGTTTTCCATGATTAAGATTTTCATTAGAGTTTTCAAATCATGATTAAATTACTATCTAGTCACCATTTATGATAATTGTGATTTTTCTTTTATTACAACCACCTACTATTTAGTATTATTAGATCAATTCGAGCATTGTTAGGTCTTAATGTGATTTTTTTTTTCATTTTATTTGGAGGTGGAGCTTGCTTCAAAGCTTTGAGGGGCCAAGCTTTTGATTTGACCTAGGGGATTTATATATAGGACAAAACTTATATCATTTTCATACTCTTCTCCAATTACAATTTGACATGTAAAATCTTTTTAACACATCATACACCTAATCATTAATCATATATTTAACGGTGTTAACTTATTAATAAATTTTAAATAATTTTAAAAAGAAAAGTCTCAATTCCCTACCCTAACTCCAATTTTCTTTGCCTTAATTGACCCAGCCATTGTATTCCCTCTGGTCCATGGGCTTCTCCAGAAATTTAGTGCGTCAAACTGTGAACAAGCTCCGCAAGGTGAGTTATTTGGAGGTTTGATAACTGTCAAAATGATTTACGTTTAGACTAATATTGGACTTGTGTAATCGCATGAAGAGATAAAGGGTTTGTGTTTCAAGCCTACGGCGAAGATCAAAGGTGGGCTTTCATTGAGGAAGTATCTTTGATAGATCTAGGAAAGCACATGGTGGTTCAACCCAGAGAAAAGCGCAATACCATACAACTTTGAATTGATTCAAAACAAGCCAACAGCGAAGAAAAGGAAAGAGATGAACTAAGATCTATAAAAAATGAGACAGGAACAAAATTACCAGTTTTTGCTGTGTCGATTAATTAAGGCAAAGAAAATTAGAGTTAGGGTAGGAATTGGGAATTTCCTTTTTAAAATTATTTGAAGTTTATTAACAAGCTAACACCGTTAAGTATATGATTAATGACTAGGTATATTATGTGTTAAAAAAAACCTACATGTCAAATTGTAATAGAGAAAAACATGAAAAGAATATAAGTTTTGGTCTTTATATATATTGTGCAGATATATATATATATATATATATATATAATGAGTGAATATAAAAGCTTGAGGAGGTCACAGCATCCACCAGTCCTCCCACCTTAATTTAGTCCTTGATTTCATTCATAAGATTCAAACCCATGATCTTACTTAAGGAGATGATAATTGTGATTAAACTATATAGCCTAACAACAATTACTATAGCTGTCATTAAACTATGCTTTAACACCAGACTTGAATAATTAGTAAAAATCGTGTTAGAAGCTCAATGACAATCAAATTAATTTTAATTTTTGTAATCGTAGCTAAACTTTATAATAATAACATGTAGTATTCGCGCGAAAGTTACTAAAAAATTTAGTCAAAATTATATATATTTTTTATAGTGAGACGTAGACACAAATATTTATTGGAATTAGGTATAGGTGAAGAGAAGGAAGAAGTTTTATACATTTACATTAAATAACATGAAAATGAAGAAAAAAGTACATAAATAAAAAGGATCTGAAAACCTAATGCTATATATTTTTTTGAGTAACGAAATAGTGTCAATTTCTTTTATATTTTCTTTCAAACTCTATTAAGAATGAAAAACCTAATAAATCTTTCTAATACTTTTGGAATCCCAACAACATTGTCTTGGAATAAATAATATAATTTTAATTATATATAATATAACTTGATATGTTTTCTTGTGTATTATATGAAATTTGAAAATTAAATTACACTATTTATAATTTGTCAATACTATGAATATATTGATATATGATATTGATTATCTACTGCTAGTTCACTACTAGAAAAATAAAATTTAGTGAGAGAATTTAGGGAGGAATCACTCATCCATTGTTAAATGATCTAAATAGTGAGGCAATTAGTGAGGAATTGTAAGTTTGTAACCATTATTAAATTTAGTGAGGGAATTAGCGAGAAATATCCTTTACCTCACAATATTAGCAAGGAATTAGCGAGGTATTTTTTATTCCTCACTAAATTATTATCAATAACGAGGAATTTGTCCCTCGCTAAATTTTTTTAAATTAATTTTAATAGATTAAACTTATTTTATTAAAAATTTAATTTTAATGAATTAAATTTTTTTAATAATTAAGTTATAAAATTATTTTTATCAGATAATCATTTTAAATTAATAAAAATAGTTAAATTTATTTTCATAACTTGTTGGCAAAAAATGAAACTGAAACTTCATTTATTACAAAATTAAAAAATATAAAGTATTTTATGATATTAATAATTGAAAATATAATATATTTGTATTTTTTAACAATATATTAATTTATAAATATATATGTGTGTATTAGTGTGTAGATAAATAATATATATTTAATATTTCATACAAAAACTGCAAATACATTCTAATTCAACTGGTAAAAGTGTGAAGACAAAAACACTGAAAGTAAGAGGTCATAAGTTTGAATTTAAGCAGAGGCATATTTGAAATTATTATATGACATGATAGTGGTGTGGTGACATGGGGTGAATGAGGTGGCGCGGTCTCGGTAGTGTTGAATTTTTTTATAATTTAGCGAGAAAATAACAAGGAATGCGTACCTCTCTAAATTTAGAGAGAGATTAGATCCCTCGCTAATTTAGTGAGGAAATCAACTTATTTCTCGTTAAATTTAGCGACGCAGTTTACAATTTAGTGAGGGAAAAATGATATTTAGCGAGGGATTTATTCCTGCTAAAATTTCTCGCTAAATTTGATTTTTCTAGTAGTAGTTGAGATTTGTGTGGAAACTACCAACTCTTGGCTACTATATTTTTTTTTTTTTACTTTTGTTAGTATAAGTTGTTTTGAAAATTAAGTTGATTGGCTCTACATTGATATTGACGCTAAAATTGAGTGAGAATGAGACGGCAAAATTTAAGCAGACAGGGGCCACAGATGAGTGAGTTGTTTGATAGTGATGGGTTTTGAGACCTGAGGAAAATAAAAGCCATGGAATTATTCATTTTAATCTCCACAGGACCACTCAAGCAATTAAGGCTATATATATATATATGGTGTGATTATTCTCTGAGGTTGAATCAAATGAAAACATATAGATATATATAGGCTCTGATCATCTGAACATGACATTGTTATAATTTGCTGCACAGGTTTTAATTAATTTGTACGTCAAAGTATAATAAGAGCCTTCTTCAATGTGATCGTAGAACTGTTCATTTTTTGCAGCGCATTAGGGTTCTGATATATACGGAACTGCTGCATCATCTAGCATTTATCCCAGTCATCCATGGACCACAAAGCACAAATCAAAACTCCATGCTTGGTTTGTTTTTATTAACTCTAATTTTGATATTCGATATACTTCCCATAGTAATCGATAGATTCCAATATTGTTTGGTTTCAATTGCAGTAACTCTGTTAGTATAATATTTTCTTTTTACCATTAATTTCTATATATGACTCGAATCCAAAACTTTATTTAAGAGCCAATGAGTCTCAACAACTCGATCCATCTATCATTAGTGGTCAACCGTAACTTTACAAATATTGAATTTTTTTGTGGATACGAAAAAAGAGATGGATCCTTTTGATCGATTTAATGCAATTGGAGGGAAGAAATTAAGCCAGAGATTTAAATAGAAGTCTTTTGAGAAAAATAGATGTAGTGCATATCTTTACTTATAATTGCAAAAATGCACGTGCGCATCTCTGGATATTATTATATATCTAGATGATATTTAGATGGTCTTGGTTTTCTTATTTTTTAATTAGATTATAACAATTTTATCTTGAATGATGTAAAATACAAAATATTATCAATTTTATAACTATGTTGAAGTTATTAAAAAAAAGGAAAATAATATAATATAATATAATCTGTTCATATTTCATTTGAATGTCTATAAATAGGATATCCACATAATGCACATCCTAAGATGTGCGCCAAATGTAAACACTTCTCATGTGAGTCAATGTCTTCTTCATAAGTCTATCTATTTATTTCGTGGATTTATTTCAAACTTTACAGAATCAAAATTTTCTTTTTAAAAAAAATACTCTAGTGGTCCTTAATTCTTTATACACTTGTGAAACCCAAATCGAGGTCAAAGGTATGACTTTGAGTTTTGAGAGACACTAGCGCATACAATGCCCTAGAATATTGAAACTCAAATCTATTTTGGGAATTAGATCTTATATTAGTTATGAATTATTTCAACTCGACAATTTAATACTAGGTTAAGGATCAAAACTGTTTTAATATATGTTGTTATTATTGCATGCATATTTAATGATTAGTAATGAAATAAATCATAACAGAGTACATTGACATAATTTTTAGGTACGATTATTTGGTACCCGCGCGGTATTAAATGACATGATTTTGTTTAGAAAAAGAGAAATCAATTTTAATTCAAATTACAATTTGCCAAAAAATTGTAAAATCGAGCAGAGGAAAACCATGAAAATCCTAAATGATTAGTAATAACAAAGTTATAAAGTTTTTCTTTTGGTAAAAACTTACAAAGTTATTATAGAGAAAATTGCTGCTAGAATGACCAAGAACTTGGTTCAACTAATAAGAGTTGGATCAGTTTAACCAAATGTATCGATCGCTTTTTCTTGGAAAGCAGTCGTGTTAAATATTTGGTAATAGAGTTTTGTTATCCTTTATGGTCCTGCTTAACTCGATTCAGATTAATTTGAATCTTAATGAACTCTCAAGTTGAAGTGGTAAACCGGATAGCTTGATTTTTCTGATGCAACAAGGTTATTTTGGACTTATTGCTGCGTACCCTATTTGTTAACAAAGTGGTCCGTGCATAAATCAGAGAAAGAGGACCTGGTACAAAGAGGCATAAATAATTAATTGTTGGTTTCTTCTGTAATGTCAATCTCCTTATACCAGAGCAGAAGTTTGGTTTGTCAATGAAGCAAATTGCTTGGTACTTTAATTTTTGGTGGGAGAAAGTAACTTAAAGAGAAGTGATGAAGCATATATGTGGAGTGAGAGGCAGTAGTACAAAGAGACATTTAATTTAAACATTACAAACAAAAAGCTTGGAAGGATCTACCTTCAATCAAGCATTTTCCCACGTGCATGCATAGCTTCAAATCCTTTTAAAAACCATGTGACTACCACCTAGATCATTCATGCATGCATGTTAAAAGATTCCTTAACTATTCACTTTTCCTCCATTAATTCTTTAATTAACTCAATTTAACCACCAATATTTCATTAATATTCAAATTCATTTCAAAGGTAGAATTAATTCCTATAACTTGGAAAAGAAGAATATAGTGGTGATCAGTCTCATTTGATTTGACTGGTAATACCTACTATTGTATATATCTTTCTCCAGTTAAATGAACTACACCTATGAAGGGAGATGATATTGAGGAATTTAAAGTAGAGTGTCAAAAAATATTATCGATTAGGCTAAAATTCTACTGTTTCTTTCTTGTTCATTGCCAGATTTTCTGGAATCTTATGTCTCATGTGACTTAATTGGATTGGAATCACAAGTGAAACCTATCACCGTCCATAGCAGATAGCATTAGAGGGAGAAATTTACAAATTAATTTAGAGGAACATCGTAGAGCTAGAGTGAGGGTAAATAAGAGAAAAAATAGTTATCATTAAAAAATGCTCGATAACTTCTCATAAGCTGTTCTGCAGATTTTCATGGTAAAATGTAACTGCCCACATAATTTTGAATTTTTAAATTTAAAATTAAATTAAACTTAGATCTTATTTAATTAATAAATTAAATACTTGATGTACTTACATTTATGGACCTTGGTTAGCCTATCAAGAACACATTAATCCAATTTAATAAAGCCCAACAAGCCATAATTGTCGTTTTTTTCCCCAAGAAAATCTTAATTGTTGGTAGTAATGTTTAAGAAAAAGGTCATGTCTATCTCAGTTAATAATACTTCCTCTAATCCTTAATATAAGACCATTTTAATCGAATCACGTGAATTAAGAAGGGGAGTTAAAACTAATTAACTACCTCAATTTCTCCGAAAATTTCAATATTTTTTCAAAACTACCCCTATTAATCTCTTTCTTTTTTTCTTTAGATATATTAAATAGGGGGCATTTTTTTTGGAAATATATAATAAATATCACCTCATATATTGTAAAGAGTCTTATATTTAGAATCAAGACAAAAGGTCTTATATATAGGACCGGAGAGAGTATATATTACTCTTTTTTTTTTTTGCCAAAGAGAGTATATATTACTCTGCTATCAATATATATAACAATATATATAACAAAATGTATTGGAAACAACATTATCCATCAATCATGAATACTGTGGTGAATTAGATTGAAATATTTAATTTTTTTAATAATTTTAAAAAATGAATATTTTTTTTAAATTTCAAGTCTCTTTAATTAATCAGCAATCAAATAGACAACGGCTAGCTCTAAAATTAATTAATTTCAAGTGTGGTGAATTGATTACAGAATGTCTATGAAGCTATCTGGACCGTATTTCACATGCTTCAGATCATCCGTTCAGAGATGGAGGGAAGAAAACAGAAGACTTTCTTGCAGGCCCCACCTAAACCATCTTCTTCATCAGATTATCAGATCATGTAGATTGATGTTCAAGACATGTCTTTACTTGCATGCGCAAAAGTCTGATTCTCTCATGTTCAATGTAAATAAAATATTACATATATATATATATATATACACACACACAAATTTTATACTTATTCCTAACTGTGATACATAAAAAAAAAATTATTGGAAAAGGTAAAGCCTATTTCAGTAATTTTATCCTTAAAAAGAAATTTGTTTTCAACTATTATATGATAGAGATACTTGGTGCAAAATATATATATATACACATTTTTATTTATTATATAATTTTCTCTTTGCATTTCATCAATGAAATAGTATAAAGGAAAAGATTTAAATTGCTGCTTACATTATCTGTATCTTCCACTTCAACCTTACACAGTTGAACTTTCGAAGAAATGCAATGCTCATATGATCAAATGAAATGTGTTTTCATTTTATTTATTTTTTAATTTCCTTCAGTGTGTCTCATGTTGACTCTATATAGTAGTAGTTTGGATGCATTGAATGGTGATATCAGTTTAGCATCCAAAAACAAAAAACAAAAAACAAAAGCATGACTTATCATATATAATAATAATGTTTTTTCTAGTACTTTTGTCTTTCTTCTTCCATGTTACTTCTCTGTTCTTTTTATAAGTTAATAATATTTAATTAATGAAATGCTATTTTAAATATGTTTTATTAAATAATTTTAAAATGTAAGAAAGTTAAGCATGAGGTTAATTTGTTAAAAATAAAAACTTTATATATTTCATTTTTATGAAATTTCAAGTTTTTTTTAATTCTTTTCAGATAATGCAATTCAATATCAAACTAAACTCTACTTTAGACCCAACATAAAAAATATCTATGTTTATATAAAATATATAAGAAGCTGCATTACTATTCCGCTATGAATATTACAGCTCTAAGTATGGATCCACAATCTAATTATAGAAACACAATAAAAACATCAAATTCTTTTTCTTTAAATAAGATTATTATCTGAAAATCCAAATAGAAGAAATTGATCGAATTGCTGCAATTTAATTCATTGTATTTCTAATCTCATAGATTTCCGATAATATATACCATCCATAGCTTGTTCCTTTTTTCCACACACCTGAAGTTTTCTAATATCCTATATATATACAAATAGATCTTGAAGCTGGATTCTATGTAAATTCATGCATTATTTAAATTGGAAATTCACTTTTTCATTAAAGAAATTTATACTTTTAATTAACCTAAGTTAGGCCCGAATAAAAAGGTATATAATATGAAGAGACAATTACTATTGAATAATGATGACGAAAGTATAATAAATATTACATATCCTGATTTGTATGTTACAGAATATAAATAATTTTTCATAATACCAAGCGAGACCTGAAGATAGAAACTCTCTAGATCACGTGCGCGCGCATACACACGATCAAATAATCGTAAGGTGGTGTTTCCATCCAGCAAAACACCAAGTCAAGAGGGGGAGCAAATAAACATGCCATGTGAAATGCCAACTACGTATTTGTTTGTGATTTGATATTCTCTTTTAATACACACACACACTCACACAAATCACTACAGCCTAACCCTATATTAATTTAATATTCATGCACATATATCCAACCATTTCTTCACCGAACTTGGTCCTCCCTCCTCCTAATCAATCATTCATCTCATATGGGTGTGTATATATATGTTTGTTTTCATGTAGTTAAAATATATAGGTCACCTTCACAGGAACTAAAAGTATCTTTTTTCTTTTGGTCGTAAACTAGAAGTGTCCCTTGCTAACAGTAAGGATTAGTTTCTGGGTATTGAGAGACTAAGGTTTTGTTTGGAACGGGGAGAAAATAGGAAGAGAGAAATATAACAGAAAAAATAAGAAAAAACCTAAACAAGGAAATGTCTAGATTCTTTTTGTTTTCTCCTTAAATTTTCCTTTTCCGCCTGTTTTCCCCCATCCAAATGGAGGGTAAAGTAATTTTTTTGAAGAAAGAACATTCAACGTACAGAAAGATCAAATTCTTATAACCTAAATGTTCTATTGTTTGCGTGTGTTAATTTGGATTATTTTTAAAGTGATAAGTTTGTACAGTATTTTGGAAATGATCATGATAGATTCTCTTGAAAAAATATTGTTATGACTTAATTTGATCTATATGGCTCCTTTGCAAATTACTCTAGATCTAGCCCTTAATATAGGATCTTTTTAATTAAATTATATAGATTGAAGACGAGAGTTAAAGTTACTTAATTGCTTTAATTTTTTCAAAACTATTCTTATTTAATTTTTTTTCTCTCTCTCTCTCCAGGATAAATTAAATAAAGATATTTTTTTTGGAAATACATACTAAATACTAACTCGTATTCTGAAAAGGGTCATATATTTATTATCAAAGTAAAATGCTCTATATTTAGGAATAGAAGAAATGATAGTTATAAATTGCCCTCAAATCAAACTAAAAATTTTACATTTAGATTTAAAATTAAAATATTGTATACACACACTTTCTCTATGTTAGTTTTTAAAACATCGAGAATATTCTCTAAGTGACAATCAAAGGTTTGGTTTATCCCTTTGAAATATATATATATATATATATCACCTAAATGAATTTTACTCTCATAACAAAATATTTTTTATATATTAGATGAAGGATGGAACCAAAAACAGTAGGTTTAGGGATTGTGCACACTCTCTCTTATTTATATAAAAAAATAGTCATACATAGAATTTTGCTCCTGAGAAAAGCCAAAGTCGGCTTAATTTGGATTTTATATCCTTTTTTTATTTTAGAAACAATTCTTTGTTTACTTGATCCAAATTGGAATTTAATTCTCCAACTTTCTGGACAAATCTATGAAGAGAGGCATGGGACAACTGGCCCAGAGGCATTAAAGCTCCTGGATCATGCAGCTTTTCATTATGCACTCCCTTGAAGTGAAGATTCGTGACCACCGGCTCTTCCCCAATTTTTTATACTCCCTTCATTTCTTTTTTTATCCTAATCAGATCCTTTAATATATAAGATAGTAGTATTTATTATATATTTTTAAAAAATACTCCTATTTAATGTATCCAAAGAGAAAGAGAAAAAGATTAAATAAGAGTAGTTTTAAAAAAATATTAAAATTTTCAGAGAAATCGAGATAGGTAATTAGTTTTAATTCTAATTCTTAATCCATATGATTCAGTTAAAAGGGTCTTATATTAAGGATAAGAGGGAATAACATTTTTTCTCCTTTGTCCCCTGCATATACATCCAATTAACAATAGTCAAAGTTTGATTTGTAATTCACCTTACTAATTGAATTCATGTCATTCAACATACATGTACTTATTATATTTTCAGAAGTTTTTAAACTTGTGATAAAATAATTCTGCGTATGATGTTAGTCAATGTGAAAAAAAAAATCTAATATTAAATAAAACTTGGCTGAAGAAAATGCATTTAAGTGAGAAAAATTTAGAGAATGAATGTCATAATTCTTTATTTGATTTAAGGGATTTAGAGAGGAGAATAAAGGAAGGGAGTATTTTCCTCCCCTCCCTTATGATCAAGGAGGAAAAAAAAAGTGCTCCTCTCTCCTCTTTCAGTTTGTAAAAAAAATGGGATGGAAGATTTTCTCTCTCTTTCTCTCCCTTTTGCTCCTAATCTCTCAAATCAAGCATATTTATATATTCCTATTGTGTCCCAAAATTTACTGAATCAAGTATTCACCATCCCTTAAATAGTCTTAAGGATAAAAAAAATCTGTCACGTTATGAAATCTTTTTCACAAATTGAGATTCCATCTAACTCAACTTTAAATTAACTTTTCTTATTATGGTTTGTGAGGAAAGAATATATCGCTATCCAAAGTATTAGTGGACCCCACGGCCCTCGACAACAAGATCTTCTCATTTTTCTAGTTTCTACAGCGAAGGCAGAGTCCTTAGAAAGTTAAAATGGGCACTTCTTCTTCTCCTGCCCCAAAAATACATATAAAAAAAAAGTGAGTATTTTATACGGAATCTGCACGTTCTTGGCTTATTATTATTATTATTCGCACATGGCTTCTGATCACAATAGCCAACCTCTGAACTTACTTAAACACCCCTGTCCACCTTCGAGAACTCCTATCCACCTGTGGGGACACCATGGGAACTCTCCCAGATCTCCATCTCAGACGCAACGAGTCTATAATTCTTCCATTATGTTGCCATCCCCACTTTCTTCCCTCCGTCCTTCCACGTACCTAACCTCATCACCCAAATTAAATGTATAATTCCACTACTAACTATGTATATAGAAAAAATATTATTAGGAGAAATAAAATTTATTTTAATAATCTTTATATATAATGAGAATTAGTTTTCAGCTGCAAGTTGAGAATATCTTAAGTAATTACTAGAAAATAATTAACACAATACCCGGATTAACGGATTTCTATATTTGGTGTTAGTTAAAAAAGAAAAGAAAACAAACATTTTTAAGCATGCATATTTTTGAATTAAACTGACGTGAAAGTGTGTTTTGAGTGGCTAAGTTCTATTGTCGATTTAGTCCTCACACGGATGAGGAATGTGCGTGTGTAAGTATAAACAAATAGGACATTCTGTTTTATTTAAGTATCAAGACCCACCTTAGGAGGTTTTCCATTTGGTGCTAGTAAAAATAAAATTAAAAGAAAAATCCCATGGTATATTTTTGGGAGATGCTTAATTAGCTTTGGCAGGTAACGTAATGAATAAATACAAAGAAACAGTGAGATTAGGCTGTCAAGAGCTGAGCAAGTCTTAATAATTGGGTCATTAATGTTGATGAGATTGAAAGGAACATATTTACATATGTATGTAACAGAGACACCCAAGAAGAGATCTGCATTTCGTTCTGTTAGTGTTACTTTCTTCTCACTCTCCTTCTTCCGTGTTTGCTTCCTTCCACCACCTCAGAGATGGGAAAGACCAGCAAATGGCTTCGAAGCATCTTGACAGGCAAGAAGGACAAAGACAAGCACAAAAGTACTTCAAAGCTCCCTGACGCTTCTGCTGAAGATCCAACCACGCCGGTTTCCACCACGCCCCCCAAAGAGAAACGCCGATGGAGCTTCCGAAGATCATCGGCGTCGGCCTCATCGACGACGACGACGACGACCACAACTACGCCTTCTGCAGAGTTAAATGTTGTCACTATGAATTCTCCAGCAGATGCTGACAATGAGGAGCAGAAGAAGAAACATGCCATGGCCGTGGCTGCCGCCACCGAAGCCGCTGCGGATGCTGTCGTGGCCGCCGCACAGGCTGCTGCCGCCGTCATACGCTTGACGGCTGCCGCCTCCAATGGATCTGCTAGAAGCGCAGAGGAAGCTGCAGCCATTAAAATTCAATCTGTTTTCCGTTCTTACTTGGTATATAAATCTTTCCAACCACATAATCATATTCCTCTGGAATGCACGGGTATATTTAGTAAAATATAAAATTTATATCCAGTAACCTCAGACTTCATATGGATGATTTGTGATTTGTGACTTGTGACAGGCGAGGAAGGCACTGTGTGCGTTGAGAGGGTTGGTGAAGTTGCAGGCACTGGTGAGGGGTCACTTGGTGAGGAAACAAGCGACAGATACACTGAGAAGAATGCAGGCTTTGGTGACGGCACAAGCAAGAGCTCGAGCTCAGAGGATTCGAACGGTAGCACCGGAAGATCAGAAGCATAATCAAAGGCAATGGAATCACAGAAAAGCCACACAGGAAGACTTGTTCACGCATATCTATGATGTGAGTTTTGTTTTCTCACTACTATATGTGGAATTTTCCTGCATTAGTGTTCGTGCATGATTCATCTCAGGTATGAAGGTATGAACTGTGCTCTGTTCTTTGCGTACTCGTATCAATCTGCTAAAGAAAATTTCAAAGCAGAGAATTTATTTATTTTTCATATGGAATAAGATTGATCGTGTCTCTTCAATCGGTGGAAGAAATGTGATTGTGTTAGGAGTGGTGTTTAAGACGTTTGGAGTTCGGTTTTTGCAGGATCACTTTTTTTAATTAAAAAGTTAATTAGTTTTTTTCAGCAGTAAGATATTTACAGCTGACAGTCCAAGAAAATAATTTATAATTTGGATTCTTAAGATGCATACGTATTTTTTGTCAATTTAATTTTTGAAAAAACAATTACAATCATTTAACGAAGTAGAGTAATATCATATTGATATTTAAAAAAATGGAATAAATTGTTGGTAATCATTTTCTATAAAATTAAATCAAATTGCAATTTACTTTTAAAAATTAACTAATTTATTTTTCTGGTTATTGTAAATTACTAAAAACTTATTCACTTACTTTCACTTGATAACTTTACCTTTTAAAATGAGGAGTCACTTAGTATAATATAATGGAAGAGAAAGTTATACTTTTAAAAAAAAAATAGATCAATCTTTGTTGGTTAGTTAAAAAAATTTAAAGTTTTCATAAAGTTTAGTTTAATTCCGCAAATTCTACCTCCCAAGTTTTTTATAATGTTTTTTTTTTTAAATTCTTAATTCTTTGATTCATGTGAATGCAATAAAAGAAGAGTACATTTGAAAATTCAAAATAGCATGTCTGGCAAAAACAAAAACAAAAAGTTAATTGAAAAATTGAAAATTTCAATTTATGATATAAACTTTTTTTTTAAATGTATATTGGAAATGGACATGAGCCAGGAAGAGAACATCAAGATAGTAGAAATGGATGTCTGTGAAACCAAAGGTGATGCCAGAAGAAGAAGATCCAGCAGCAACAACCATAACCATAACACAAATCACCACCACACATACTATTCACCAAAGGAAGAAGCCCACCGGGCCGCCTCCCCAAGCCCATCAACTTTGACTGACATGAGCCCACGGGCCTATAGTGGCCACTTAGAGGACTGTACATCCTTTAACACGGCCCAAAGCAGCCCACAAGTCTACTACTCAGCCATATCAGGGGCCAACGACTTCAAGAACCTCCCCTTTACCTTTCCAAAGCCGCCCTATGCAGAATCAGTCATGTCATATGACTACCCTCTGTTTCCAAACTACATGGCCAACACAGAGTCATCCAGAGCCAAGGCAAGATCACAAAGCGCGCCAAAGCAACGACCGGCTGACACATTCGAGCGGCAGCCAAGCCGGCGACGGACTTCGGTGGAAGGGAGGAACGTGCCTAGGCCGGTGAGGATGCAGAGGTCGGCTTCTCATGTGGGCTCCACGGCCCAGAATTACCAGTATCCTTGGTCTATGATCAAGCTGGGCAAGTCCTCAGTTTCACTTAAGGACAGTGAATGTGGATCTTCCAGTACTGTCCTCACTAATACTAACCACTATGGGTCCCTCGCTGCTTATGATGTGAGTGTTTCTCATTTTCTTGACACCATTTTTTATCTTGAATTTTGTTTTCAAGTGCATTTTTGAGATTAAACAAAATCATTTAATATAGGTGGCACTTCAAAATACCTATCTCCTAATATCTGAACATATATTTACTCCTTAATGTGAAATTTAAGAGTCTTCTCTCAGTAAAAACCCAAATTTTTTTTATCTAAATGTTACTTTATACATACATACACGCACATATATAGATATATATATATATATGGGGCTGGATTTAACTATTCTGAATTCATTTCTCACTCATTGGTTATGTTTGTTGATGGATGCAGACTTATGGATGCAGGTAGTATTAGTACTAACTTATAAAACATCATTCCCTGCAACAAAAAGGAACCATCTTTGCAAGAAGAGTCTTCCATTGTATTCAAGTCCAACTTATGCAGATTTTTTTTTTTTGGATTTGCTTCTGGCCATGTTTGTGAATTACTTTGTGAGCAAGACATTTAACAGTTTATGATCTCTCTGTAAATTTTTCCCAGTGATATATTTCCAGGCAGCAGTGTTTATTGCACACGGTTGTACTTCTTCTCTTTTAAGCATTTTTTTTATTGTTGTCCTTCATGCATAATAAGCTTAAGCTGTAGGGAAAACAAACCAAAATTAGTCTTCCCATAGAGATTTGTGAATGGATAAAAATCACTTGCCAAGAGCTTCTCTCTCTAAGCTCCAACACAACTTGAAATATAAATTAGTCTAATAACAATATTATCTACCAGATGATTCTCGCAGTTGTTTGTATTTTTTTAAGAAAAAACTTAAGCTTTTCAGAGAAAATGAAAAAGAAAATAACTCATATAGTTTAATTATAATTGTACATCTAATATCACAAGACTAACACTGAATTATACGGAACTCTTAAAAGTGTGTATAAAACTATAAATCACAAATCACTATACCATAATGCTAAGATTCAATTGATTATATAAATATGGAAGTTTCTTTCTTTCTTTTTTTTTTTTTTTGACAATATATAAATATGGAAGTCACATGAATTATAAGAAGGGCATTTGAAAAATATAGCAAGGGTTCCGATACTGGGGTTTATCTCTTTAAGCTGCAGAATAGAACATTGCAAACTAACAAGCCAGAAGTTGGAGCTTATTACTACAGATAAAATAACTGATTGCAGTAGGAAATTAAAAGTGAGTCCAATGCTTTACATGAAATTTAAAAAAAAAATGATGGTGAAAAAAACCAGTGTATGAAACACCGAATCAGACCGTCCGATTCGACTAGTTGGATTGGGAATTAGTGTCAGGTCTGATCCAAATAAATAAGGAAACCCAAGGATTCTAGAACTGGTGGGAATCGGTCGAAAATCGGTCAAACCAGCTACAAACTGATGAAGACCAATAATGAACCAACTAAGAAATGGCTGAAAACCAATGAATTTTTTTTTCAAGGTTTTTGAAATAAAATAACATTATTTTTAGTACTAAATAGTACTATTTTTGTATAAATATATTTTCTTTCTATATTATAATATTATATAAGTATTATTATAATACATAATTATTAATAATGATAAATTTACTTAATAAATAATATGAAAATAGAATATTAATTAATTATTTTAAATTTAAAATATGATTATAAATAAATATAACTTATTTATATTATTGTTAATAATAAATTTACTTACTTTTGTTACTTTCAATTTAATTACAATTGAACCACTGAAATTTAAACTACTACCTTACTCGATTCAATGATCAGGTTAATTTTTAATATCTTGAAAAAAAACCATTTTTTACCAATTGTGAATTGCGTGGCTCTGGAGTTTTTACTTGTATATATTGATTTTCAAACTAATTGTAATCAATATCAATATAAAATATATATATAAAAAAAAAGAAGAAATCACATTATTCACAAGTTGCAAATAATCAGATTTTCAATCTAAATGAAGCATTATCATCATCCAAAAGAAACATCCATTCTATCAACCATATTTTCAATGATAATGTAACAAAGCCTTGATATTACAGAAAAGCTATATCCGGAAAATAAACAAACCAAGAGCTAAAATCTCCGAATCACCCTCATATGAAATGTAACTGTTTCAACGAAGAACGAAAAGTTGAGGGATCTATCTGACAAAAGAAGCATCATCATCATCATCATCATCATATTCCCAGCATTTCATATTCCAAAATTTGCCTTACGACACTGATACCATCTCTGTATTCTTGGGAAGTGCAGCATTCCCATGAACCTGTACTTTTTTTCCTTTCTTCTTCCAAATCATAAGCCAAATGATAATAAAAGACTAGGAACTGGGCAGATTTTCTTTGAATAGACGCGGAAGTATTTCATGAGCACCAATGTCCAAGACTTCTGGGTCCCTGAAAACATCATATCCAAAATAAAATTATAAGTCTCAAAGTTTACATAATATTATTACCAAAAGGTACATATATTTCACAAAAGGAGTCATGTGTATGTTGAACATGTATTTGATAACTTGTACCACACAAAGTGAGAGCACACTACTAGACAATAGCAAAGTTCTCGTGTTATTATTACCAAGGTGAAATCAGATGACTAACAGTAGCATTAGGACAGAGCATCTATTACGCCATTCTAGTGAGAAGTCTTAAAAAGCCTCCTAGATAGATGTATATCAAATTTTCCAAAACAGCCTCAGGCTGAGATGACAAAGCTCTCAAAATACTTTGAATAATAAGCAATAAACACAATCTGGGTAATAAGTCTCAATACACAATATCTATGCACTATAAGCCCAAGATTTCAAATATACGATTTAAAAAAAAAAAAAAAGTAAGAGTTTCGCTTTGACTTCGAGACACAGACTACAAACATTTCTTGTTGAATACCTATACAACTTTACCATGAAAGTAGATCCCAGAGTTACTCAATATGTTGAGTCATCGTAGAATGTGGACAAGAAATGTGAATCCATTGCATCATCAAGCAAGGGCAAGTAACAAAACTACAATATTTCTTCACAACAATTTGAGAGGGAACCTGGAATTTTCAATTCACGTTCATCTTAAGATTCATACAATCTATGCTTGCTGTGGGAAAAGAAAGAAAACCAAGGGCCTAAAATATGATTATATATGTGAAATCAGCTAATACATTTTCAATGAATATTCATCATATGCATATTTCTCAGGATGGAAGCACAATATGGCAAGATGTTACTTGAATGAACTAAACTTAGGCTGACCAAGTAAATTATCTTTCAAATTTCCAACCTAACTGAATAGGAACATTTCTTCTTTTAGACCCCCAGCTTATTGTCACAAGTTAGCATTTGGAACAAAATAGATATAAGCAGGTAATTCAAAAATGCAAAATAAAATAAACACTGTTTATTGCAACCATTCCTAAAATCATCTATCGTTACTTCCAGAATACTAACCCACTGTGGTTATTAGCTTATATTTTAAGTAGAAAAACTGCAATCAAGAGAGGGCAGAAGAGAAACCTGCATAATGTTTGTCCCATTTCATTGGAACTGGGAATAAACCACAGCTTTCTTAGTGAAGGTGATTCAAATTGAATAAAGAAACCATCATTCTGCCCATGTTTCCATCTCCTTGATCCCTGGCCTTTCCAGACCTGCAAACATAGAATGTAGATTGAGATATTTTGTTGTAACTGAGACTCTTTCTGGACTGAATGAAATAAACACAGAATCCACTAGCTACCCTAATCATCCATATTCTCATCAACATTAACCATGACCCAAAAGAATTCAATGAAAAAGCTGAGACTTATCTTTTCCCCTAAAATCCTGAGCTAATCTTTCAGATTGAAAATTGCCATAATTACATTATTGAAAAGCGTATGCAGAAACTCATGCATAGCAATGAAAAATAAATGAAAGAAAAAAAGAGGGAGAAGAGAAAGAAAAGGCGAGTATACAGCAATTAGTTTCTGGTCAAAAAGCTACAAGTCAGTCTGCAACAGCAATTTGAACTAAAGCACTTGAAAGTCATTATCTGCACATAGGGCAAGTCATCTAAAATTCTAATTCCTGGAAGGCCAGGTCAGACCTCAGGGGTTTCCAATGACCAATTTAGAAGAAAATTGATGGCCACAATGACAAGAATATCAGTAACCTCAAGATTTACTGAGACGTACAGAATTTGGCAATTAGCAGTGGAAATTCTTGCCCACCCACACCTTTTCTCCTATAGACCGATCCATTCCAACTTTAAATGCATTAAGAACTCAATTTACCTGCGGATAAGCAATGATGTCTTTGGGAACCACTAAGCAGGCTGCTCTGGCAAAGGAGTCCTCGGCATATTGCCTGAGAAATGAAAAACAGCTACCATGTGTATGTGGTGATTCAAAGGCCTGGTGCACCAGATTAGATATGAGTATAAGCGTAAAAAACAAAAAGAATTCCAGAGAGGGCACCTTTTGGTGTCTTATTCTTAGTAATCATACAAACAAGCAATGGAAAAGAGACAAATATGCATCAATATTATAGAAGTTGAATATATACATGCAAACACACTCACAGAGGGTCTACAAATCACAGAGAAAGAGAAGGGGGTGTATAAATCAGAACGTTCTAAGAAAAAAGGACTAAAAACCAAGCAAATTCACAACGAGAATTAAATCTAAAATCAATAAAAACATTTACCTTATCAATATTCACAACTGGAGCATATTTATCAGTCTGTGTCTTTTCCTTATCAAGAAGGAAGTAGACTCTAGCATCCACTGAAGAAGTTGCATGCCATGATTTTACGGCAGTCTCCATGGTCTCAACAAGGAAAGAAAACAAATCTTTCCAGCATTCTTCAGATCCATACTTTCCAGACTGCATGAGGAAGACCAAAAAGTTAAAAAGAATGCATGAGTATATAAGGGTATGTTAATTAATTTACAATTTTATGTTAGTGACAAGCCACCCAAGAAAGAGGAATATAACATTAAATCAACATACAATACTAACCAATTCTAGTTTCAATGCATTTAAATGCTTGGTCATGTCAACATTAGATCTCTTATTCTCCACTTCTTGTGCTCGATCTCTATCTTTTGCTAGTTGGTTTATCTTCCTTATTTTTTTTGATACTTCTTGACTTTGTGGGTTATACTGCAAAGCCATCTGAAAGGCAGCTATGGCCTGCAAATATTCAAACACTAGATGCATTATAACCTAAACCCAAAATTAAAGGGACTCTTCAAATCAAAAGCTAAGAGGAAGGAAAGTTGCATAATGTACATCATCATATCGTTTCATGGCCTCAAGTATGCATCCTTTCCTGAAATACCCCTGGAAGTGAATTCAAGAAACGCCACTGAGCATATTATTTACAAGCAACAAGATCAGGCTTAAAGAAGTCTAATACACATTTACCTTTTCCCATTGAGGTTTTAGTTTTATTGTCATCTCAGCATCATCAAGAGCTTTTGTAAGCTTATCCAGTTGTAGCAATGCAGCAGCACGGTTACTGGTAGACAATGTATTGTACAGAAGCTTCATCAGGGCAAGATGTTATTGAATTGGCATGCATGGAACATATCTCATGGTCGGAAAACATGAAGATACAAACTACTGCTTTAGAATGCATCAGAACAAACAAACCATTGACTGCCAAATACACCAAAATCAGCAATGTTTTTCCCACAATGATCTTTATTTTATCTCCAGCAATGTGCTGTCTAGCATTAGACATGATCACATGAAACAAGTGAACAAATAGTTCAACTATCACACGAAATTTAAGAATAAAAAATGACTCATGAAACAATTAACCAGTGATTAAACAAATATGATCATATGACCAATCTAGCATGATAAGCACCTACCACCTAGCCAACTTTAAAAAATGGTCAATTATCTGCATTGATGACATTACAGAGATCATGCTTAAATGCAGTAACCAAAACTATTTATAACCCACGCCACATCACTTGTACATATCGGACCTGATACAGTGAATGAAGTGAGTTTATTCAAACACTAAAAGAGAAAGCAATGGATTTTCAGGCATTATAATGAAAGAATGGAGAGAATTGATTATAAAGGTCTCTGTATTAACATCCAATTAATGTCAAAATAATAGGCGAAATCCATACTAGCATTAAAATGCTAACTACGGGAATTAGAGGCATTTGTTGAGAACAATGCTATTTCACTTCAAACTCAACTTAGTAACAAATGTCAGAATTAGTATCTCCTGATGGAAGTTCATGATCGATGCCCAGAAAGAAACAAGCCAAAACTCAGGAGAGAACAGTTTATATCTACAAACAACAACATTAACCTTGTCCCACTAATGTGAGATTGGCTACATGGATCATACAACGCCAATAAGCTCTATCAAACATCATCACCTCAGATAAATCATTTATCAAAGGTCATTCTTTATAACTTCCTTAGTGTCCTTTTTGGTCTTTCTTTACATCTTTTGATAGGGCTCCAAACTATTTGATCAACTCTCTTCATTAGCTCCTCTTGCCCTCTTCTTTGTACATGCTCAAACCACCTTAAACGATTTTCCACCATTTTCTCCTCAATAGATGCTACTCCGACTTTCCTTCATATACAATCATTTCGTATCTTATCCAATTTTATATAACCACACATCCAAAATTCCTTGTATTAGGCAGTGCTTTAAGCTGAACAAACACAGAAAGAGTAACCTACGAGAGCAACTTGGAAAAGGGTTACCTGGAACCCAAGGGTCCAAGACCCACCGAAGCAAGAGCTGCCCATTGGAGGCATCCGCATAGTGGGAAGTAGCTACATATGAAAGGATCCAGGACAACCAGAGTGAACAACAGCCACCCAGAGTGGTTTGTCACGGATTCCAGCTCTCAAGAAAGTATGCTACGATACGTCTCACACGGTAAAATCATCAAGATATAATATGCCTTGCAGTTACACCACCCCCCCCCCACCCCCAAAAAAAAAAAATCTTTTAAACCCCAAAATAAAAGAGAGGCTATCTTATGCTCTTATCTTGGCTCAAATGGGATAAAGCAGCTCACTGGAGTCAATTTTACTAGGTATAGTCCATTTGTCTAGAAGGAACCAGAGGGTCTCTTTCGCTGAAACTCTGCAGCAAACTGGAGCTACATATTCAAACTTGACAGCCTTCAATAGTTGAAATCCAACTAAACTAAAAAATGTCGACTTTCAGTTCAGCCCAAGAACACACAAATTTATCCAAAGCGATCCGAAAACCCAGATCAGCAAAAAAGCAATGCGTAGATAAAAGAACCCAACAATTTGAAATTCATCAATTCAATCCAGCGACGACTGTCACTAATTAAGTAAAACTACGCCACAGTAAACGAAATGAACAAAAAATGTCGCACGTGATTTTGAACAAGCGATCAACTTTGATGTGAAACCTCAGAAGAATTGATGAAGTTACAACATTTGAAAGGAGGGTACCTATAAAGAGTAGGGTTTAAAGGGTCTTGCTTGATGGCTTGGGTGTAAAGTGCAGCGGCTTTGAGGTACTTCCCTGACTTGAAAAATTCATTACCCTGATCTTTCAGAGACATTTTCTCTCCTTCTGCTGAAGCTAGGGCAGTCGCCATTGGTGTTCTTCTTCGAAACGAAGAGACTGAGCAGCAAAAATTTGGAACTTTTCTCCTTCGGTTTACCACACAGATTCGGTGCGGGTTCGCAATCTTAGTAGGGTTTACAGAGACGTCAGCTTCGAGCGTTTTCTCCTCGAACGTTTGGATGCATGCTTATATAATTGTTCACTGGGAAACTGAGAATTGTGTTTGAAGAGCAATACAACTTTACATGTGACTTCTCAAACGTATAGCTTTTCCCAAGTCCCAACCAGGTAATTGAGTTTTAGGAGTTTTTTTCCAAATAAAAAATCATATCTATATCAATAATATCAATATCAATTAATATATTAATCATTTTTTTAAAATTCAATCATATACGCCAGAGCCCAATAAGTTAATTAATATAAATAATTATAAATTATCAATGTTTACGAAAAAAATTATAAATATATCAATTTTCTTTGACCACATTAATATTTTCCAATTATTAATCATTAATATCGAACCACATTTTACTTTGTCATAAATATTGATTTTTCTTAACAATAGTAGTTTCATATATTGTAGATTCACCACTTAATTGAAAAAAAAAATTTTAATAGATTTTTATTCAACATTTGCAATGATATATAACCATACTTGATAAAAAATAATAATATCATATTTTCTCACCTGTTTTTTTTTTTACACCGATAGAGTGGAACTAAACAATCAGTTCCTTTCATTAAAAAAAATTCCTATCATATTCAACATAGATGTATTTTTCTTTCATTAAAAAAAATAAATAAATTCCTATCATATTCAACATAGATGTATTTTACTTGTAAAACTTGTTCGTCCATAGACATTTATCCTCTGATTACTTAAGAGAGACAATGAGGAGGAAAGAAAATTAAAAGAAGAAAAGAGCAAGGGGAGTGATTTTTTTCTATATGTTTGATTGAACAAAAGAAAATAAAGAGTAGAAAAAAGGGACTAATTTTAAATTAATAATAATATTTTTAATATTTTTTTAAAAAATATTTACATATAATAAAACTTATTATTCTACCATATTATTTATATAATTTTTACATTATATTAATAAATAAAATTAAAATGATTTTAATTTTATTCTTAATTGAAAATTATTTTATCTAATTTTAATTTTTTAATTTTTAAAATTATTTTTTATGTATTAATTTTAAAAATTTTAAAATAATGTTAAAATTGAAAAAGAAAGTGGGAAAGTAAAAAAATTAGTGAAATAATTTTAAAAAAAGAGTTTTCTCTCCAAAATTTTTTTTTTTTAAAAAAAAAGTTTGAGAAAAAATATGGAGAGCCCACACATTATTTTTGTCTCACTTTTCTCTCTATAAGCAAGTGAGGGAAAATACAATTTTCCTTTCAGTTTTTCTCCTAATTTTTCTTCCCTGCACTTCTCTTTTCTACCCTGCACCAACGTTAAAAACAATTAAACAAATAATAGTTAAACACCACATAATCAAGTACTCAAAGATTGAACCCATTCTCTATCCCTTTTTCCAATTAAGCCCCTGTTGACTCTGGCAGAAGAACTTGTTCGATATATGATTTGGAAGAGGTTTGGCATGGGATTGATGATCCGGAGGAGGAGAAGAGCACGAGTGGGTCTCAGGACCTCCATCATAAATATCATATATCTCTGATTCCAGAACCTTAAACTTGCCATGCCCCTACAATTGTCAATTATATGATTCCAAATCACAGAAAGTAAAATCAATTGAATAAATTTAAATTTATAGGTATTAGATGCAATTTAGAAGAATTAATATGAATTTGAAGTAATTTTCTATAAAGAACTTGAACTAGTAGTATTATCTTTTATTATATCTTCCCTCTGTTCCATTTTATTTATTATTTTAGAAAATTTTAAATATCTCATTTTATCTGTTAATTTACATTACTAATAAAGCATTAATTATCTTATTTACTTTTTTATTCATTATTAAAAATAATGGTAAATAGAATATGAGTCTTATTTTAACATTTAATTTAAGTATATTTTAATAAAATACTATTAAATTTTACTATAATTTAAGTCATTTAATAGTTTATTGATTTATGTAAAAAAATCTTAAAATAATAAATAAAATGGGATGAAAAGAGTATATATATATATATATATGCAATTTTTAATTTAAATTCAAAGTTAATAAAATATTAACTGTTGTTTTGAAATTTTATTAGCAAAGTTTTTTTAAAATAATAAATGCATTAAAAATGATTGATAGGATTTCAAATGCAAACTAATGCAATTAATACAAAATTGAAATTAAATCAATCAGCAATTAATTTCATATTGAATTATAATAATAATTATGTAAGAGCAATCAATTGAATTAATTTACCAAAATTGGTAATAAAAAAGAATTAATTTACCAAAATGAATAAGAATGCAATAATATCAATTACACATCATATGCCATATAGATCATCCCGCTGTATATTTCCTTTTCAAAACAATTTGATGACTTGGCATAATAGGAGTGCATTTTTTTTTTTACCATCACGAGTGCAGCTTTTAAAACTGTTTTTATAATATATATATATATATAATATAATAAATAACATCTTAGGAATATTAACATGGCATCCATATGTTACGAAATATCAGACATAATACAGTATGATATAAAAAATATGGCAATTTTTGAAATTTTGAGATATAGAAGCAAAAAATATTTATACATATATAATATTATTTATATAATTATTTATATGTATAATTAATAAATATACTCGTTAAGAGAAAAATAAGTATTAAATATTCTAAATATTATAGTATAAATGTTAAAAAAAATCATAAAATATGTATAATAATTTCAGTTGGTCATATTTTACTATAAAAATTTGAAACGATACGGATGGGTACAAAATGGTATAAATGAATATGTGTACACAAATATAATATATATATATATTGTATAATGTATTGGATACGGATGCGTCTATTTCTTTAAAATATTATCACAATTTAATCTTCTCTCTTAATTGTTGAATGGAGCAAATTATTCAAATCGCAAACGAGGAGGCAATGTAATGTTAACTAAAGATGATCCAAATCTAGTACCTGGCCTTTGGAAAAAATTTATATGTTAAATAATCTTCAATAACTTAGAAAAATGCTTGAAATTTTACCTTGTCATCCCTAAATGTGCCCTATTAGATAGAGGAATCAAATTAAATATTAATGATAAAAATCCTTTTCTTTTTGGCCATACAATGATAAAAATCCTTCTTAAGTATGAGTGAAGTGTTTGAAAAATGTGTAAAAGACTTCAAACATCTATACAATTTTGTACTAAAAAAGAAATTCATTTTCTTGCAATAGAATGGAGATATGAAATTAATTAAAGTTTCTCATTATAAAAATTATTTTTATAAACATTTAGAAAATATTTTGCATAAATAATCCTCGCAACTAGCTAGATGTCATTATTTTCTCTCTTACTCACTATCCTATAATTTAATCAAAATTTTAAATAATAAATATATATATTGAATATTTTTGTCGAATATATTTATTATCATTTTACTTTTCGCAGAATCAAAATTTATAATATTGTTGTCATCATTGATATATAGTGACGGCCGCCGCCGGAGGAGACGGTGGTGATGTATATGTCTCCTACGACAAGCATTTAATGGCCCTACAATCAAACAGGAGTCTTGTAGTATTGCATTCATTGGTTGACCTCTGCAACGGCCTCTTCGGTATACAATTCAGCCGGTCATCGTTCGCCGGCAACTTGGCACACTCCAGCGGCTCACTGTCGAAGAAATTAAACGAAAACGTAAAGTTCTCCATCCTCGGCAACGTGCATACTCCCACCGGAATCGCACCGGAAAAGTTATTGCTCCCCACATTTAACACCTCCAAGCTCCTCATCCCCTCCATGGACTCCGGCAACGACCCCACCAAGTTGTTAAAGCTCACATCAAAAACCGTCATGTTAACTAAATCCCCTATTTCCTTAGGCAAACAACCCCGTAATCCAGTGTTTGAAACTATAATCTCGTTAAGTGTATCCTTCATTTTGGCCACACTTGGAGGAATATTACACCCCGTGAAATCATTATTCGCCATCACGATCACAGAAGCAGGCGAATTCCCCAGATTCTCCGGCAATTGGAACCGGAACTTATTGTCGTTTATCAAAACGGCGTCGAGTTTCATGTCGAAGAGGCGGGAAGGCACGTCGCCTTGGAAGTCGTTGAACCTTATATCTAAGTAATGCAAGGAAGGGAGATCCAAAACGACGTCGGGGAATGTGCCGGAGAGCTGGTTGTTACTGACGTCGAGCTCGAAGAGAAGGTTCATGGAGCCGAAGCCTTTGGGGAGGGCTCCACTGAAGCGGTTCGAGTTGACATGAAAAACGGCGAGGTCGGTTAAGAGGCCGAGCTCTTCTGGTAATGAACCGGCTATGTCGGCGCCATTGAGGTCTACTCCGGCAACGGTTATGGTGTGGGGATCATCTGGGTGTGGTGCACAGTAGATTCCGGTGTAGTTGCAGACTTGGAGATCGTTCCAGTTGGAGGTGAAGCCTTTCGGATCAGAAGTGATCGACTGCTTCCATGCTTGAAGAGCTGTGTAAGCTTTTGAGAGTCTGGAATTTTCGTTGTTATGAAGAGATTGATGCAGGGAAGGGTTAAGAAATGAGAGGAGAAGAAAGAGGAATGGAAGAGCAGTACGATGAGAAGCCATTGATGATTTTTTTTTTCTGCAATGATAATGTGGCCTTTACAGAAAAGGAATGGACTTTGACTGATTGAGGGAGCTGCGTTGTGGGCTTTAAAACTTGTTTCTAGTGTGAAATTTGACTTTTCAGGGAATAAATGAAATTTAATGTATGTTTCAGAGTACTTATAAAAGAAAATTGGTGTATGTATAACTTTCTTAATTTTTCAGATTTGTTATAATTACTGCATTAAAGTTTCTTCTGTGTTTCTGATTTTATTGTCTTCAAAATTACAGCGAAGTATATAAGAATAATTATTTCAGCGTAACATGCAAGATATATGCCTTGATATACTTCAAAGTAGTCCATGTTTTTCATACATCGTACCTAGTCTTAAAATTGAGTCTAAACTCACATTTTTATAAGATGTGAGTCATATCTTTCTAAAATTAAATCAATTTTTGTTAGTAATTTTTCAAAATTTATAAATAGTAGGACTTAGACCCCAAAGAGGCCTTACACACACACACACATTTAAGACAGTACTGGAAACTAGAAATTGGTAGAGATCATATATATCTTGTAGTGTTCTTGGGGCGGAGCTATGGGGTATTTATACAGATGCATGGAACTTGGGTTTTGATCTTTGGTTCGAGACGGACTCTAAAGTTGCTTGCAAATTAATCACCAAAGGAGTTGCTGAAACTCACCCTTTTTCCAGCTTGATTGGTCGTATTGAGCAAATGTTACAGCACCGATGGCAGGTTAAGGTAACCCATGTTTGTAGGGAAGGTAATAGGCTTGCGGATAGATTAGCCTCTTGTAATAGGACGTTAATTGGTTTTCTATCAATAATCCAGTCAGGTTTGATTGTGACCGAGTCCAATAATTTAGACTGGTTAGGCTATTATGGATTAATTAATTAATTAATTTTTCCCTCACCCTTAACGTCCATTCTGTTTCATGTGCTCTATGTATTTGTGCTTAGATATTAATTAAATCTTGAATAATTTTACATCATTAAGCTCGAATTAGAATTTCTGGAGCAGACAGACCACTGAATTTGATTGAACCGCGACATATTAACGAGCAGATGAAGAACTTAGTATTCAAGATTCACATGGTTTTGAAAAAGATTAACACAATATATAAATATAGACGTGTGCGCGCCCAAGTAATCACATCTTTATTAATTTTATTAGTTTGAGTTTGACTCAACAAACTGGTAATTAATATATTAGTCAATGAAAGATTATTGCTTCAGTCTAACCGCAGCCGTCGACGGAGCTACACGTCACCGTCTTGCTCGCCAGGTTTCCGATGACGAAGAGCGTGGTTCTGTGTCGGAGCTGGCAACGAAGATGGCTAATTCTGGTGGGGTTCTACCTATACTACGTCGACGGCCATCGATCGGACTCGGGTGGAAGGGAGGCTATACATTTAATTCAGAGTATCTTTCAATTGATACGACTTCAACTTTTTTTTGCTTTTTTTTTTAATTTAATTCAAATATACTGAACCTAGAGTAAAATACATTCAACTTCCTGAATATTGTTGAAGTTTTAGAGATCTTCCATTCACTTTTAAAACATATATTTTAGTGTAACCTTTAATACCATTTAAAATTATGTAAAACCTTTGTAGTCAATGAAAATTCATACTAAAATAACTTAAAATTATTAATTTATCTTTATAATCTAAAATCTCTAATTTCTATCGAATAAAATTTAAATAAATTTAAAATATTTATATAAAAATTATAATATTTTCATTGATTTATATTAAAAATATAAAATAATTTCAAATAATTAATTATAGTAATATTTAAATAAATGCATTTGAAAATATAAAATTAAATGAAAGACGTAAAATATTTAATTATAGATTTTTAAAATAGAACGGAGATATCTGTAATTTAGATAAAATATAGAGAGTTACAGCACTTTACCCTAAATTTTATTCTTTAATTACGATATTTTAATTGATTTTGCTCATTATGTATTTATTTTGATTTTTGTATAACTATGGTTCTGCATTATGAGGCCTAACTGTGGTAACTTTTTCAGAATTTCAACATATTTTCTCTCATTTATAAAGTTTGAAATCCACAATCCGAGTATCTCAGTTTAATGAAATATATTTGGTACAACAAAAAAGGCAAATATATATTATATATAAAGATAATTTTTTATGGTTTTTTCGCTGCCCATTATGTAGTCACACATCCTAATTTCAATTACTTTACACAAACAAAGAAAATTTGTTAAAATTAGTTAGAATTCTTAAAATTTTAAAATTTTTTTAATATTTTTAATATTAATTATCCTTATTAAATTGTAACATTATCATAATTATATCTCTCTTAATCTCTTTTTTTGTCATACTTTGGGTGAAACTGGAAAAAATAATATGCTTTTCAAATATTGTAAAGTGATTTATATTATGAACAATAAAAAAATTTATAAAATATGACTTATAAATAAAAACAGATGAAGTATAGTACTGCCATAATATTTTCAAATTTGCCGAGCAAAAATTCCCCTGCCGAGAAAAAAAAAATATTTTCAAATTTGTTTATAGAAAACATAATAATTAGTAATAGTTACTGACTTAATATTTTTTTTCAATTAATGTCAAGAATTTCTTCTCCCAACCTAAAGTGAAGAAATGGTCAAACAAGAGTAAATGACAAGTCACATGTCAGAGGTCTTAATTTAGTACTACATCTTATACTTAATATAAGATTCTTTTAACCAACTTATGTGAATTAAGAATTGAAATTAAAACTAATTAACTACCTCAATTTCTTCAAAAATGTTAATATTTTTCTAAAATTATCCTTATTTAATCTCTTTCTCTTTATATACATTAAATATGGACAATATTTGGAGATTTATAATAAATACTACCTCATATATTGTAAAAAATCTTATATTTAGAATCAGAATAAAAGATCCTATATAGGACCAGAGGGAGTAAATTACAATGTTAAAAATTGATCAACTACCGCCATCCCGACATGAAATGAAATTAAAAATTAGGGAAAATAACAGTTGGGAACTAAAAGTTTAAATTAAATCCAGTAAGGGATCTTGCAGTTTTTTCAGTAGTAAATGCAGAACAAAGTAATAGTAAATTCGTTGTGTTCAATAATAAAAAAAATTACAAAATTTCTTACTGTATTTAATTCAAATTTTTGGTCCCAATTTTCATTTTCCTAAAAATTATCAACACTGGACGAAAGGGGGTATATTCGTACTATTTGTTTGAATTATAGCACGTTCATTATTTGTCTCGTGTTTTGTTTGTTTGCTATGGAAGAATAAACGGATTTCCGATTTTCTTTCAAAAATCAAACCTATGAAAAGTCAATTAGTATAAAATATAAAAAATTTAACCAAATTCTAAAACAATTGGTAGATAATTAAATTTTTTACATATGGTATGATAGATCAAAGGGATTAGACTTTCATTGCCGATTCTTTAATGCTAAAACAATATTAGAAGTAATATATTAATTTCATATGCAGCAAACAATATTATTTATCTTGGAACACATGCAAATACAGTCTCTAGTCAGATAGCTTTTCTTAAAAAAAGTAAAATAAAATGAGTCATGCTATTTTTATAACTTATAATATGATTTGTACCACAATTAATTTGAATTACCTAGGAAAAGTAACTTTTCTTTTTCACATATGAAATTATTCTCTAAATATAAAATTTAAAATGAGCTGTATTTTTTAATTCCACTTGCGAACAATGCAACTTTTTCATTATGAAATGTTTCACCAAGTGAGGTGATGAGAAAGATAGGCTATCAAGTTAATTGAGATAAATTTAGAGCAAAGTCCATGTAAAATTACCAATTTCAGGTATGAATACACAATATAATAACATTAAATCCCATAAATTAACAGCATCAATGAGGGAACTAGAAGTTTAATTTTATACTTTTTAATCAAATGGTGACGAACTCCAAGTAACATATTTTATGATTCTATGAAAAAAACAAAAAGTAAATTATATTTACTTATTTTGTTGTCATCATCATGGATAATAGTAGTGGACCGCCGGGGGAGTAGGAGGTGGTGGAGGTGGAGGTGGAGGCGGAGGAGGAGGTGGTGGTGGTGGTGGAGGTGGAGGAGGAGGCGGAGGGGGTGATGGAGGAGGAGGTGGCGGCGGCGACCTTGAGCATCCAAAGGCACCACAATCAACCGGGTGCGAATAGAAGGCTTCACATTCCTTCTCCGACCTCTGCAACGGTCTGTACGGAATGCAATTTTTCCTGTCATCTTTCGCTGGCAACTTCAGGCAGGCAGGCGGCTCGGCACAGAAGTAATTATAGGAGTACGTGAAGTTCTGCAGCCTCGGCAACGAGCAAACACTCCCCGGAATAGCACCGGAAAGCTCATTGTGCGCCACATTCAACTGCTCCACCCTCTTCATCCCCCCAATAGATTCCGGCAACGTCCCAACTAACTTATTACCACTCACATCGAACACCGTAACCTTATCCAATTCCCCAATCTCCTCCGGCAAACATCCCCTTAACCCACTGTTCGCAATTATAATCTCATTAAGCGTGTCCTTCATTTTTCCCAAACTCGAAGGAACACACCCCTTGAGATTATTGTTCGCGAAGACCACCACGGACACCGGAGAATTTCCGAGATTCTCCGGCAACGAGAACTGGAACTTGTTGTCGTTGATGAAGACAGCGTCAAGTTTGAGGTCGAAGAGCCGGGAAGGAACCTTGCCTGTGAACTTGTTGAACCTGATGTCCAGGAACTTCAACGAACGGAGATCCAAAACGACGTCGGGGAAGGATCCGGAGAACTGGTTGCTACTGACGTCGAGCTCGTGAAGGAGGTGGAGGTTACAGAAACTTTGAGGGAGGGTCCCACAGAATCGGTTGGAGTTGAGGTGGAAGAGAGCAAGGTCGGTGAGGAGGCCAAGGTCTTCCGGCAAGGAGCCGGAGATGTTGGCGTGGTTGAGGTCGATGCCGGCGACGGTGTACAAGTGGGGGTCATCGGGTGCGGGAGCACAGTAAACTCCGTTGTAGTCGCAGACGTGGTAGCCGTGCCAATTGGAGGTGAAGTTCTTGGGGTCGGAGGTGATGGAGTGCTTCCATGCTTGGAGAGCATAGTAGGCTTTGATGAGTCTAGGATTTAATTGGTAGGTGACATTGTGGGAAGCTTGGTGGGAAGCTTTGATAATGGAGAAGAGGGTTAGGAGGAAGAAGGTGACACAGAACGGTAGAGTAAGAAGATGACGATGATGACGACGATGAGGTTGAAGAAGGGAGGCCATTGATGATGGTATAGTTTGGCGTCAGAGTACTCATGGATGATGTGGGAACTTGGGTTTATATATACATATATAAACAAGGACTGGACTACACATTGATTAAATGAAGGACTTTAATAATGATTATGAAGATTTGCTGTCTTCAAATTGCGTTTAGAATCTTTATAACGTGTAGTTCAAATATTTGACTATTTCTGGGAATTTTCTTTTTATTTTTAGGTTTTATATTGAGATATATTTTAATGAATTTACCCACTATTTATATGGACTAAACTTTGTTTAAAAAAAAAAAAGGACTAAACTTTATTTTTTTTTCTTGATGCATATTTCAACGTTATTCAAGTAATAGTTAAATACTAATTTCTTTAAGATATAAAAATTAGTAAAATGAATTTTATCTCTTCTCCTTTTAATATACAAGACTAATAATCAAATTAATTTTGAACAGTAGTTATCCCTTAGTTGTGCCAAACCTTGTTGGTGGGAACTCAACTTTTCTATTACCAATACCTTTCACACTGGCTAAGAGAATACATTACTGTAGTTTTCAATATATATATATTCTAATTAAGAATTATGAATAATTATATATGAAATTAGCAAAATTCTTGTGCTTAATTGTGTTTTTTTTGTGCATCGTGACATAATCATGATTGGAGCTTAATTTTAATTATGAAAAATCTTTTGTCAATTATATAAATGTACTGTTTCTCAATTTTAATAGAGTTGTCTACTTTTATAAAAAAAATTCGGAAATAATGAAATTTTGACCAGGCATGCTAATGAAGTTTTTGGTTGAGAAAGGAGGTGGCTCCATGCCTCTTACCAAAAACGCGGTTTTTACCATATTTGCTTATTTAAATTTAAATGTAAAGCTTGTGATCATTATTATTTATTTTCAAAGTTGTATTGTGTATAATTATATATTTCAGTCTTTCACATGAATATATATATATATATAATTATTGCATCTCTGGCATGGGTTGCTAAAGAACATAAAGCAATTTCAACGGGGTTTACATAGTAATTGATAAAGCCATTACTCTTCTAGTACTTGTCTCTCAGATGTTTATTCCCGTTTCTTTTTAAAAAAATTAATTTCACTTATTAAAATACTATCTATTGCGCATATTATGCCAGACATAAAAAAATGGGAAATTTTTTTTTTCCAGAGACTTCAAATACATCTTAGTTAATAGTTATATATGTATTATATTATATTATATTTTTGTTTTTCCTTATATTTTCAAGACTACAATTATTATTGTTAGACTCAATTTTTTAGGGTTATGATTGCAGGTCATAGGTTTTTAATTTTTTTTGGACCCTGGGGATTAGGAGCCAAAGTGATAGTCTGTTGTATCATTTTATTGCGTTTGTTTGTCGACGTTTTCATTCTCATCATGATATTCCTCCACTATAAAGAAGATTATTAATAATTTTTTAAAAGTTTATTCACTTCCGTTTTTTTTTAAAAAAAGTCCTCTGATCATATTACAAATCAATATTAATATATAATATAAAATTTATTGTATATCACATCCTATATTTTTAAGTTATAAACAATACATTTTATTTTTTGGCTAGACTCTTGTGCAATATACATCGATGTTAAAAGAACAATTTGTGGTCTGTTGCGAAAAACTATACAATTAATAATGGTTTATCATCCTGTTGGCCAAAAAAAAAATTAATGGTTTAGTGCTTCATATGTTAATAATCACACAAACATTAATTATTAACACATTAACTAAATATTACTATCATGTTTCAAATGTCATCAATATAATAAGAAATCGTTCTTAATATAATGTAAATCTAGTATGCATATGAAAATCACACAAAAATATTCTTTTTTACACGAATTTACCCAATAATTGATGATGACGGTGGCGATGAAAATTATAGTTAACTATGTTCATTAGACTCTAGTTAATGATACTTGGTTGGTTAAGAAAACAAGATTAAGTTTAATCACATTGGTTATGCATGAAAGAATAATTAGTCGTCTAGCTTCTGGCCGTCTAAGCTTTTGTGATAAATAATCATTACATGAAAACGGCATTCTTGATATCCAAGAAAACGGCACTTCTTAATTTATATTTTATCAATAAAAAATATTTTGATGTTACTATCAATATATATATATTTATATACAATTAAGTGGAACTCAGTGCACGCTTGTACTCGTTATTCAACTTCTGAACTATAATCACCTCATCCAATAAGATAATTAATGTGTATAAGTCGAGAAAAATTTTAATTATTTAAAATTAATATTAGTATTATTGTGAATATGAAATATTTAATATTAATCAATATAAAAATTTTTATTACAAATTATGTTATTCATATTGTGAAAAGCACAGTCCATTTTTTTTCCGCAATACATAAAATATATCTATATATTTATATAAAATTTGAGATAAATCACAAAATTTTGTTGCAGAGCTTGTCACTTTGTGGGTCATATTTGATTTAATCTAAAATAATTTTGATTCTAATAAATCCTTCCATTATAATAGAATACGTCTAAAATATCATGTGCATATAAAAAAAAAGAGATAAATCATATTGATTATAATTCATCAAGGGTACGTATGGCTTCTTATATTTTTTATTGATATATTATATATTGATTAATTATCAAAAAATTAAGAAAGTTCAATATTCGAAAAAGCAAAACTTTTCATAAGTTATATTTTGTAAGGACAAAGAGTTAAGTATGATCATTAATTGATAGACATAGTACCTATGAAACGACTGGTTACATTTTCTTGACAAGGCGTCCCTACAAAGCAGAATGGGACACAAATGTATTAAAAAGTCAACAGTGTGCTGCCGGTTGTTTCATTCAAAAGTACGAATTGAAGCTGATGTGAGATAACTTAAGACTGCAAATTCATCCACTTTTCTACAAAAACATTTAATAATCCTTTTTTTTTTAATTTGGTAAGCAACCTTTTGTAACTAAACACACTCTTAAATTATTATTTATCCTTTACAAGAATTGCACCACTAACATTCAATTTAATTTCATTTTCTTTTGCCCATAATTACACAATCCGTCACAATTTTTCTTTTTCTCAAACTCTTACCATGAAGTGTAGCCGGGGAAAAAAATCTATGGTGATTGATTATATGGTATATTAGAACACTAAATTTATATGTGTGCATGTTAAAGACATGGCTCAGTAACTCTTAAGTCCTTAAAAGTTGGAAATGAGAGGTTTTTTTACCATTTACACTCTCTTCTTGCAGCTCTTAATGGGATTGGTTCAACTGGCAGATTTGATGCCATATATTTTACCTCCCAAGAATAATTCTTAAGCAATTCAAATTTTTAAAGTAACAACGAAACATCGTAAGTTTAACTTGTAGCACGAATGATAGAATCTGGACTTGAACTCTCTAGAAAAAAATAACTTTCTGGAAACTCCAAGTAGATGACACCACAAAAATTGGTTATGCTCTTAAGGAGTCGTAATTTCATATCCTTGTGATGAACACCAAGAACTCTAGTATAATCTCATAAAATTATAGTATACCAACTTATAACCAAAGATGTTAAGTTCTAGCCTTGATAATACAGCCACATTATTAAATATTTGATGGTAAAATTTTGTTATCCTTTGTGATTCTATTTAACTTATTCTAAATTAGTTTTGATTTCGATAATTCTTCTAATTAAAGTAAGATAGATTTATAATACTCAATACTAAAAAAAAATAATGACCCTAAAACCTTTTATTAGAGGTATTTAGGTTAAGGTTTATAGTTTTACTTACACTATCAATTTTATAGATATCTAAACTAAAATATAATATAATTATTTAAAGTTATCAAGCGTGCTCAAATTAATGCATCCTTATATGAATCATCAACACAAAATTGGTCAATTTTTTACGAATATAAAATTATAATTGATTGCAACCCACATAAAATTCTAACATGAAGAGTACTAAAAATGTAAAATTAAATTCCATGCACCTGTACCTTTTGGCCTTGTTTCTTTGAGCATTTTTCCTCCTTAGCTTTCAATATAGTTGCCTAGTGAGTTCAATCTAATCACTCTTAAGTGTACAATTAACGTAGCAAGACTAATTATTTTCACAAAAGAACAGTATCATATATCAATGGAGATGTGGCAACTAAGATTTGGTGAATTTTGGTCTTCTTCTTCTCTCAAACAGTGAATAAAACCAGGTCTACAAATTGAGTAGGTGAGCTCCAAAAAATTATATTTCAAATAAAAGAAGAGATTTGGGTAGGTTTCAGACAGCCAAAGCTTAATTAGTTGCAAGGTCTATTCAGGTATGCTTGACGCAACTAATTAAGATATTTGCTTCAATTAATTTATTTTTCTCCTTTTCTATTTGTAGTTTGATTTTGATGTACATGAAGCCTGCCTTGTTAATTAATATAATATGATAATCCCACTTGTAATCGGAAAGTTATCACCAGGGATAGGAAGTTAATCAAAGTCAAACCGAAGATAGTTGCTTGTCTGAAGATTTCACTCTCTCTTTGTTTGTATTGAATTTGACTCATCAACAAAATAGTTCACCAAATATATATACTTTGTATGTAACTTACAAGAATTAGTAATTAATTAATCATGCAAGTGTCAATAGAAAATGTATTTTCATTTTGCCTCATACTTATCCAAACAAAAGCAAAACTACGGACCTAAATTACACACACATATCGGTTTTCTTTGTTTTATTTATTGTCATTTCTTTTTTTGGCCATTATTTATTGTCATTTCAAGATGAAGAACAAGTAAACGAGAATTGTGAATATTTAAACGTCGGCTGCCTAATATTTTTTTATTTTTAATTAGATATTATGATAGTTTAATTTTATTATTTGAGAAACTAGATAAAGGTTACATTGTCCATAGAGCTGGATTAGATGACATCATTGTTGGAAACAATTTGAAGAATTTTTGTCCATTGCGATGAGAGAAAATAAATAGATGTAAAATTTAATCAGTCCCAATTAAAAAAATGTGAGTAATAAATATAAGTGAGCTTTAATTAAAAATAAATTAATAGGATCTTTTTATAAAAAAAATACACATGAATTTCTTTACAGTATAAGTGATTAGAATCTCTCAACTTTACAATATGATGAAACAACTGATCAAGTATAGCTTTAATCTTTAATCTTGTATGGCTTGGGTCATCGCACTATTTTTCTTTTTCCGTTTTAAAAAAAAAATGCATAACAGCCGGAGGTTTTCTAGAATTTCTCACCTATGAGGTCAATATACCAAACTCATTAGACTAATTGATTAGAGCATATTAATGAACCCCTAATTAGCTGCATGTCTCATTTAAACAATTAATTAATGTCAAATCTTCTTATGAAATCGATCATGGAAAGTCATGCCAGTGCTGCTTTAGGGAAATGGGTATGAAAGTTCCAAAAATGTTAGCACAAGTTTGGTAAGCCCAATAATAATAATAGAAAAGACTCGTTCTTTGTAATTATAGCTGGTCTTGACGACAATCACAGGTCTGAGCTTAATTTCATCATCGTGTGAAAAAGCGAAGCAGAAAAACGACGACAAAATTTTATATTTCTAAGTAAATCTTAGAAACAACCACAATTAGTTAGGTTTAGAATAATAAATATTTAATTTTACCCTAATGACAAGGTCGTCTATATGGGTTGGTTAGTATGAGTCCATCAAGGATTAAAAGGTGATTGGATGTGTAACCTACTATATATTGTTAGTCTTTTTTTTGGCAAATACTATAATTGGTCAATTTGAAGATATTCCCTTGAAAATGATTGATCAAGAATAAAGCTGGTCGAACTATATATATATATATGGAACAATTTAAATAAGGAAACTTCTCTGTTATGAAACTTTTAAAAGATTTTAGAAACATAATTAGTTTTTTTTTAATTTTTCTCTTCTTTAAGAGAAGTTGATATTTGTTTTAAAAAAATTAATCAACAATGTGTTCAAAACGGTACAGCAAATACTACATAGTAAAAAAAATAATATTAAATAATTCTGAAAACATAGAAGAAAAATATAAAGTTAAGCTCCTTTATTTTCTTACATTCTATTTGGACAAGGGGAGAATAGGAGGAAGAAGAAAATTATGAAAAAAATAAGAGAGAATCTAGACATTTGTCTAAATTCCTTTTTATTTTTTTCTATTATTATTTTCCTCCCTAGAGAAAAAAATTAAGCTCACTTGACTTGGACAAGTACCATAAATTTTGGAATACAAGATAAACAACTAACAGGCCTGAAATAATTTTAGGCCGTAAGCCCAAATACGTTATTTCTTTTAGTATCTCCTTTTCTTTTTTATTGGCCCAAAATGACTTGCCTCTCCTCTCGTATCTTTCTTTTTTTTTTTTTTTACCAACGCCTTTCGTGCCTTCAATAAATGAAATTAAACTGAGTATGAAGGAATAGGCCTATACTACTTTTATGGCCAACAAGCCTATACTACCATTACTACGAGAGTATGCTCCTCTTTTTTGAAAAAATAAAAATAAATAAAAGATCCATGTATGTGTAAGCTTATTATTTATTTCACAACTATATTTTTAGGTAGATATAATTATATTTTCAAGATGATATAAGTAAATATTTAAGTAGACATAACAAATTTTTTAAGTAAAGATAATTAATTTTTTAGGTAAATATAACTAAATTTTCAAATAGATATAACTAATTTTCTAAGTGGACAAGACTATATTTTCAAGTAGATATAACTAAATTTTCAAGTTAACTTTCCAAGCAGACATGATGAATTTCCCAAGTAGATATAATTTTATGTTTAAGTGAGCATAACTATTTCAAGTGGATATGATAAATTTCATAAGTGGAGATAACTAATTTTTAAATAGAAATAACTAAATTTTCAAGTGAACATAACTAATTTCCAAGTGGATATAACTATATTTTAAAGTAAGTATAACAAAATTTTCAAATGAATATGACAAATTTCTCAAGTGAAAATAATTAATTTTTCAAGTAAACATAACTGATTTTCCAAGTAAAATAAATCAAACTTCTTAGTGGATATAACTAAAGTTTTAAGTAGGTATAACTAAATTTTTAAGTGAATATAATTAAATTTTTTAGTGAATATAACTAATTTTTCAAACAGAATAAACTAATTTTTCCAATTGGAGATAACTAATTTTTTAAGTGTAAATAACTAATTTCTAAAGTGATTATAACTAATTTTTCAAATATAATGAATTAATATTTCTAAGTTGACATAACTAATTTTCCAAGTGAACATAACTAATTATCCATGTAGAATTAACTAATTTTTAAAGTGGAGATAACTAATTTTTCAAATAAACATAAATAAAATTTAGTTATGTGTTGTTGGAAAATTAGTAATGTACACTTGGAAAATTAATTATGTTGACTTGGAAATTTAGTTATATATATTTGAAAACTTAGTTATGTCTTCTTTAAAATTTGGTTACCATTATTTGAAAATTTTGTGATATGCATTTGAAAATTTTATTATATTTACTTAAAAATTTAGTTATTTTAACTTGGAAATATAATTTTATTCACTTGAAAATTTAGTTATACCCACCAAGAAATTTAATTATATCCACTTGAGAAATTAGTTATATTTATTTAAAAATTTAGTTATTTCTATTTAAAAAATTATTTATCTAAACTCAAAAAATCTGTTATATCCATTTAAAAATTTAGTTATATTCACTTAAAAATATAATAAATTCCACTGAGAAATATAGTTCTAACCATTTGAAAATTTAGATATACTCATTTAAAAATATAATTATATCCACTTAGAAATACCATTATATTCACTTGCAAAATTTTCAATTCCCAGCTTCGGTAATGACATCGACAAAAGGATGAATAGAGCTATCAGTGTGCAAGAGAAGGTTAATAATTTTAGTTCTTTCGCAGCAAGCTTGGATTTCTTTAAAGTAGTGACATCTACAAAAGGAGTTCGGTCACTAAACAGAAAAGAATAAGCTAGAATTGCAACCACCTCATTGAATCCTAACATCATGTGCCAAACTATTTTTGTCCTCGGCACCGTCAATCCCACCACAGTGTATCGCTCCTGAAGAAAGATTGTGAGAAGGCTTCGACGTACGTGTAAAGCTCGCAAAATGGGTCAATTATGATGGAGTAGCCCACAAGTATAAATGAATTGGATCTCAATTTTTGGAGGCTATATGCACTTTTGACTTTTTGGGTCTGCCCGTTTAGTTTTTTTTAATATTAAAAAATATATTATTTTATTAATTAATGAAGTATTATAAATTTTAAATATTATATTATTTTTTTGTTAGTAATGGTAATAATTAATTATATTAATTTAAATTATTATATAATTTTTTTAAAAAAATACATAAATATTTTTTTTTAAAAAAATACGGATCCAGGAGTCTATCCCATACAAGTTTGAGCTTAAAAAGTTGAGCCCATTTAACAAAATAGGCTTTTTGATCTAGCCCATGGTAGGTCCATCCATTTTGATAGCTTTATATATATATATATATATATAGGTAGGTGGTGGAGTTAATTTTCTCAATGTATGTGTAGGTGGCGGGAAATATTTTCCTTACAAAGTCCCACATTGTCTTTTTCCTTTCTTCTTTTGTTACATTTCTATTTCCTTAGCTTTTGTTTCTTTGGTTTTAGTTTATTTTGTTTGCAGGAGCTATTACTTCCTCCCATTCTTAAAAATGATATCTTTTGAGTTTTTAAAGTTTTTCACAATACCTGGTATTTTAGAATTTTAATGAAGCATTCATCATTTGTTTTACTATTTTATCCTTTATTAATATTAAATATATCATTTAAGAGAGCATTTAAATTAAGAATATTTTATAAAATAATATTAAATTTTACAATATTCTAGATTATTTAATAATTTCTTCATTAATTTATGTGAAAAATCCTAAAAATATAATTTTTATAAATTAGGGGGAGTACTATGTAAACACTTATCATCTATGTATTTAGAAAAGAGCTTAGATACTCTTTTGCCAACAAAAGAGTAATTCATTAAATATAAAAAGTGTCCAATACCATGAGAAAAATACAAAATAAAAAATGACCAGCAGAAACAAAACAATCCAAAAAACAAACACTCTAAGTCAACCTACACTAGATGGGGGAGAATCATGTAGATATATATCTATGCAGTTTTATCTTATTTTATATCTTTTTTACTCATATTATGTAATTGTATAGCTGTAAAAATGCTATTTTTACTGTATAATATTTAAATTAAAGAAAAACATGAAAATAATATAATTTTTATAACTATATAATTGTAAAAAAATTATTTTTTTTATTTCTAAACTTAAATATTAAAAAAAAAAAGAGTGACAATATCTCACTTGGTATGAGAGATCTTATCCTCCCTTGTATTGCATCTAGTGCAACAAGCATCTAGAGATAAAATCAGGAAAGAGGAGATGATGGAATTAAAACCCAACTCTCATGACACATCTCCTTGATAGCCATTTTCATAACCCAATCAGCTACTAAATTAGCCTCTGTAAAAAAAACATAGTGACTTAAACTTATATATATGGTACTTTAATTTAATTAAATCAGGGCATGCAAATTTTTTTATGTATTATTTATTCTATAACTAAATTTTATTATTTATATTGTTAATTTATTTCAAAATTTAAAATTCATGTATTTTGATTTTATTTCTATTTATTCTATTTTTTTTTCATTATTTCATCACAAGTTATAAGACTAGTTATTAAATAGATAAAAAGTAAAAAAAATAAATCAATATATTGCACCTTATATTATGAAAAAAAATCTCTTAAAATACCTTATAATATGAATAAAAAAAAATAGTAAATTGGATCTTTCCTATTTTGAAGAAATAATTACATTTTAATTAATTTAACAGTTTCCCACAAAGAGTAAAAGGCCAAAAGTCCTCGACTTTGAAGAAATAATGGCTCCTGACAAACAATAGGATTTTCAGGGCAAAATAAAGAGGAGGATCACTTGTTATTTGCAAACTTGACTCTTGATACAAACAACATTTTAATTCAATAGCAAAGTTACTTTTTTTGGTAAAGTCATTTAGTATCCGATTACTATTTTAGATTCTGATTAAATTAGATTGAATTGTGTCGGACCCGCAATATATTTTTTTTCTTAGAAAAAGTATACAAACAAGTGAATATATTGACATATAGAAAGTTAATCCGAGGTTTTTATAAAAAAAGTCTTGTTTTATCAAGAATAACGAGAGCCACTAATTATAGAGATTAGATTTGTAGGAATTTTGTCACACAGATGCAATGGTATGGTGAAAATTTGATTCAATGGGGCATATGTGTGTGTGTATAGATTCTTTTTTTTTTTCTTGGTATGAAATATTAGACAAATTTATTTTATTCCATTTAATCCAAATAAATTCTACTAATATGAAATTATCCTTCTAAAACCAATTGTACATCAAGTGAGAAAAATCAATAAATTGATATGTTAACGATTGTTTCATATCATCAATATATTTTTCCCCCCAAATTTTCAGATTAACAAAATGACAACTAAAAAAATTAAAGAACAAAAACAGTGAATGGGTCAAGGAATGGACTCGAGAAATAAGTTAGTCGGCCTGGTTTAAACATGTACAGCACATTTCTGAGCCCAAATCTCTCCTTACTGAAAGCCCATAAAAGAAAAAGCTTTATAACAGAGCCACCGCCAGCATTAGGGTTTTGTGTGGTTATTGGATTACACGGCCGCGCAGCAGAAGCACCTCTTCGCTCCAAACTCACAGCTATGGCCGTCGGTAAGAACAAGAGAATTTCTAAGGGAAAGAAAGGAGGGAAGAAGAAGGCGTAAGTGTCCCTCTCACTTGTTTTGATGCTTCAAGCTTCTTTGTTTCTCTATTGGCGTAGTTGTTCTCTGTTGGTGTGTATTCATCTCTGATTTATGCTGTCGTTTGTTTTTATTTTTCTGGGTTAATTTGGATTCCAGTGCCGATCCATTTGCCAAAAAGGATTGGTATGATATCAAGGCTCCTTCTGTCTTCCAAGTGAAGAATGTGGGCAAGACCCTCGTCACTCGGACGCAGGGTACCAAGGTAATTAATTCCATTATTGCTTTTTCTTATTCCCTTTTCTATCGAACTAGGATTCATGTTCTAATTTTAAATTTTAAACTCGTTAGTAAAGCCTGGCCATTTCTGCAAAAAAATCTTGTCTTTGTATTTTGGCTCACTGTTTTTCTTTTTCTTCTATGAGCATTACTTTTACTAGCTTTGATTTGTAGGAAGTAGTAAGATGTATTTTCCCTAGCTTTATGTTAGTATTCTAAAAGTAGAACCTGCTGAGATCTTAAAACTTTGAGGAAGGGCCTTGTAATTTACGTGCAAAAAAGTGTTGGCTTTATATTGTGGCTCACTTGTAGGTTTCTTCAAATGGCATCTCTTTCACATAGCTTTGATTTGTTTAGAATTGTCGGATTTGAACCTTTCGTTCATTTGTATTAAACCTTTTAATCATACCGTTCTTGGTTGTTCATTTATTTAATAAGCAGTTTGTGGTGCAAGTGGATGTCCTGGGACTAAGATTATGTAGTGTAGTTTTGTTTATGTCTATTCTCCTTTTTTATAAGGTTCTACTAAATACATAATGGTTTATTGTTCTATAATCTGTTCATGGGTTTGTCATTCAATTGGTTATTTTATTCTGGGTGTCATGGGAGTATTTGCAATTTTACATTGTTCAAGCTTATGCATAATGACCCCCAAAATAGATGCTTATGCTGATGATGGTTGGCCCTTAATGACAGATCGCCTCAGAAGGACTGAAGCACAGAGTGTTTGAGGTCTCATTGGCTGATCTTCAAGGTGATGAGGACCACGCATACAGGAAGATCAGATTGAGAGCCGAAGATGTTCAAGGGAAGAATGTTCTCACAAATTTCTGGGTATGATAGTTGGCTGAAACTTCTTTTCTTCATACTGTATATGATTTCCTAAATGCTTCTGTACATCTAAAACTATTTCTTGCAATCTCTAGGGAATGGACTTTACAACTGACAAGTTAAGGTCATTGGTTCGCAAATGGCAAACTTTGATCGAAGCTCATGTGGATGTGAAGACCACTGATAATTACACATTGAGGATGTTCTGCATTGGGTTTACTAAGAGGCGTGCAAACCAGGTGAAGAGGACTTGTTATGCTCAATCAAGCCAAATTAGACAGGTATACCCCACAGTCACATGCTGAGAAATATCCTATATAAACATACCCTGACTAGTTCAACATGTATAATGGTACCTCGACTTGTTTTTGTGAACTATTATATACATAAGAACCAAAAAAAATAAGGTGTTTTATTGAACTGCTGTTTAATACTTTTTACTTCAAACTATTCACCAGTTTAAAAGATGTGGTTGCTGAACTTTGTCAATCTTTCTGTCATTTTTTCAAAGTTTTTCTTTGGGGAGAAATCTCTGATGTGCACCTTTTGATGAGATTGCACATTTGAAAATGCATCTGCATCGTTTCAGATCCGCAGGAAGATGAGAGAGATCATGACCAACCAGGCAACATCCTGTGATTTGAAAGAGTTGGTCCGCAAGTTCATTCCTGAGATGATTGGGAAGGAGATTGAGAAGGCAACATCTAGCATCTATCCTTTGCAAAATGTGTTCATCCGCAAGGTCAAGATTTTGAAGGCTCCTAAGTTTGATCTTGGAAAACTGATGGAGGTACTTATCTTCACTTAAGTCCCGTCTTTCATATCTTAATGTCTGAATATTGTGACATTTTCAAAGATAATCAACTGGAGATCTTTCTTAGATTCAAGGAGACTTTCATTTTATATCATTCATACTCTGGTGTTTGATGCGTTTACTTTTGTTCCCTTGTAGGTTCATGGTGATTATTCAGAAGATGTTGGTGTGAAGGTAGACAGACCTGCAGATGAGACAATGGCTGAGGCTCCCACTGAAATTGTAGGAGCTTAATTTGAGTTTCTGCTTTTTTCATTTTGCAGTTGGATCCTAGGAGCTTGTGCTACTACTTTTTGTTTTCTGTTTTATTTTTTACTGAGAAGTTTAAACTTTAAGGTCCAATGTTATAATTTAAGCGGAGCGAACCATTTTTGTTTTGGCCCTGTTAAGTAGTTTTGTACTCTTACAGTAATTTCTACTTTTCATCCACACCCATAGAAAAAATGCTTTGCATGCTTGTACTCGTGAGATTTCATCTGATGGTTAACAATTATTTCACGAAAGAATGTAGTGACTCGTAATGATGAACGAACTATATCGACCTTATAGTGAAATGTTAAAAATATATTTTTTAATACTATTTCAGCGTGTTTACTTATGATTAGTTTGGTTTATTTATTAGGATGTCAGTGACACTTCTTCGTCTTGTCCTATCACCTATTATAATTTAAGTGCTAATTGTTAGTCTTGGTCTTTAAGGTTAAAGGAGAGGTTTAATTTTTATCTCTGGTTTTTTCTCACTTCATGCTTATAAAACCTTGCATTAACACACTTTGGATAAGTGACGCCTACCTCTTGTTTTTTTATTTTCTCTAATTTTTCTTCCCTAAATTATGTTCCATGAAATTGTTCTGTTTCATAATATTTCTCCTGCTTTGCTTTTCTTTCTTTCTTTTTCTTAACATTAACCCGTCTTCTATCATTAAACTCCTTTTTCATACACTTAACTAAAAATCAAAACCCAATTCAGACAATTGCATTTCTTTACTTTAAAGAAACAACCTATAAGTATTTCACCAAAAATTGTCTATGTGAAGGCAGAAAATATTTTTGGGAGAATTTTCCCTATATGGACGTAGATCGATTTGGATACTTTTAAATCTCCCTTTAAAAAAAAAAGTCGTTCATGTGGAGTGTGCAGAGGTAAATACACTCCATCTCCTTAGAAGGATTTGAAGAGGAAGAGGAAGAGGAAGTTTGAAACTGGATTCTGAAATAATGAGAATCTGAAATTGATAGCAGACAGAAAGTGAAACACGTAATGGAAAATTTAATCCACAAATCTGTAAAGAATTTCACTCTCTTGGCAAAGAGAAATACAAATACAGCTATCAAAGAATATTGTATATGCAAATCACAATGCACATCAATCCCAAAGAAAATATAAAAAAAGCATAAAATAAATAATGAGCTATACATAATTGCCCTGTATTAAGCACAAAGATTAAACTAAACGCCAATAGTAAAAGGCACCTCAGTGCTAGGCAACCATGTGCGACCACCAAGGAGTTCAGCAACGGTGAACTGGTCTGCCTCACTTGGACTGGTTATCACATGAAACCCAGGCCATTGAACCCTACCTTTTGTTGATGATCCAGCCCCATAGTTCATATATTCCCCAAAATACAACGTATCCTGAGCAAAACTACTATTATCCCATCCCGACCACCCCAAAGGATTCACCAATCTTTCAATGTGAGTCTTCATCACAACTGCTCGAGCATATTGCTGCCATGGCCGACCCAGATACGTTTGATACTCGTGCACGACAGGTCTCAGGTCTGGAGCTGCTCGAATCTGAGAGTTCATGATCGAAATCCCAGTGTTCTGAAATGGATCGCCTCGTCCTTGTGCTGTGACCATGTTTGCTTGCCCTTGTAATGGCTTTCTTATGAGAATCCAGCAGTTCTGGAAAACGACAGCGGCGTTGCCCCAGATGAAGTCCACCGTGCCGAAGATTCTGCAGTCCCGATAGAACTGTCGTTGTGCATGGGCCATGAGAGTGTCCTGGTAGCCCTCAATGGAGCACCGGTAGAAGACGGAGAGGTCGGAGGCTGATCGGAGGGCCACGGCTTGGCCCTTTTGAGGACCGGCTGTGTTTCTGAAGGTGATATCTCGAGCAATGAAATAAGGGCCATCTATACCTGGAATATTATAAGCTTAACCAGAGTTAATTATCTATTAATGTGTCGTCTTCACCTATCTAAGTCTCACAGATACGTGTATTTGGCTACGATATAATGATGAAACATGGAGGAAATAATTTTTGAACCTGTAGGGCCACACACACACACACATGTATGTAATTATTTATAGTTATAATAAATAAACAAGCCACTAGAAATATGTGTATAAAATATTTTAAAAATTATAGTATAAATGTTATAACAATCCATGTATATAAATAAAATGTTTAGAACAATTACTTATAAATAAATATTTATCCATTCTTCTTAACATAAAAACATCATTTGACCAAAAAAACGAACAGAAACTTGACATTTCTACGAACATCTAAAGGACTTTTGTCTTTTTCACCTTAACAAGATAAAATGATTCTATTTAGTGTCAAAATGAAGCGATACAAATGAATGCATATGGATGGATATATATATATATATATGCACAAGTATGAAGTTATATTGGCTTGACTTTCCATTATACATAAATAAATATAGAAAAGTTTGGCTATCTAAGAAGTAGATAACTCACCTGCTGTGGCAGAGCTGAAAGGAGTAATTCCATCTTGAACGCTTCTACTACCTGTGATTATGGTGGCTCTCATGCCATCACCAACAATCATGAGATTCTCATTATTCTGATCAACCTCAATATTCTCATTATAAACCCCTATCTTCACATGTATCACAAACCTCGTCTTCACGCTTCTCCTCGATGCTGCATCAATGGCAGCCTGCACTGTCTTAAAATGCCCCGTGCCGTCTTGAGCCACCACAAGATTTGCCTTCACCGTCGACGGCCGCAAGCTCAACAACCTCCTGTCATGCCGTGAAAACCAACTAGGAAAACCATGTGCCTTTTCCACTTCTTCTTCTTCTTCTTCTTCTTTGTGATTCTCTTGCTTGAGAAAATCCCCATTCACCGCCAACACATTGCTTATCATCTTCCTAGCGTTATCGCCTGCATTATTCTCAGCCGTGAACTCTCCGACTTTCAGATGCATCGCACCGCTCCGGCAGGTTTCGATGTTCGTGAGGGCGGTGCTGAGCCATGTCTGGGCATCTAACAGCGAGCAAGAAGTTGTGCTTAGGGAATGAAGGGTTTGGTTGAGATGGAAGACGGTGTTGCCATAGAGCTTCAAGCAGTCACTGAGCACACATTTCTGCGTGGTGGTCAAAAAACTTGGGCCGTACTCCTGTGCTTCCTTATGCATGGCTTGAGCCTGGTCCATGGCTAATTGAACCAGCATTTTCCTGAACTCGGACCGGTGTTTCGGCCTGAACCGGTGGTGGCTGTGGCTCATGTGGTACTTGCATGGCTCAGGGTGTGGAGTTTTGCTACACCACCAATCTATAGAGGAAGATGAGTTTCTTGAAGTTGATGATGATGTTGAGAAGAGTGAAGAAAATAAAATTAGAGTAAAGAACAACTCAGCAATGATTGATGCCATTTTGTTTTGCCGTGTGGTTCTTGTGTTCGTCTTTGTGCTTTGTTATGTTAATCTGGAGGCATATATGTATATATATATTTATAGTGTTTCACAAAACATTCACAGATAGCTTAGGTAGGGGGCTTTGTTGAAAATGAACGAGTGTGAAGGAGGGTATGTGTCGGCTAAATAAAATAAATCCAACAATGACGACTGTAGTATATATTTGGTGGATAAATGAATGCAAGTAAACGATTCTTATTTAAGAAAATAAAATTAACGAAAAAACTGTTAAATATTTTTGGCTTGTAATTTTTAAATATATAATCATTAAATATTTATGGCATATTTTTTTGTTGGGCTTAGTGATTGATCCTCTTTGATGGGCTAATTAATTTTTCATGAGAAGGGTTTGAATCCTAAACTTCTATTGATACTTCATCCCGCCTTATCATTTGGGTTAGTCACATGTGGTGATTTAAATATTATCTAATTAATTACTTGATTAATTGATTAGATATTGATTAATTAAAACAGACCCAATTAAATAATTAAGATAATTGGGATATTTTTCAAATCATGAGAATTCACACTACCTTACAAATGTTAATTTAAGAAAATTGCCCTCCCACAATCAGTTGAATAATTTTATTTATTTGTATCTTGAATGACTGAACCTAACATATTTTAAAAAAGATTTATTAAAGTCTAGACTAATTCAGATCAAATTAGATAGGACCACAAAAGATAGTTATGTTCTATCACCAAGTATTTAACACAGTCATATTCCCAAGCTTCAAATTCAAAACTTTTGATTAAATTGGTATGATTCTTACCAGTTAAATTAAGTGAGTGGTGATTTTAATTTATTTTTTCAATTTAGAGAAATTCTCTCCTTTCTCTCCATCTAATACGGTGACTCTACTGCGGAGACCTGGGGTTAGATTCCACTTGGTGATCTAATAATGTGTACCCCAACATCTAGAGTACGTAAAAGAAATAGCATGGAGCTTCAAGAACGTGTTCTACCCTAATTTTGTAATTAGAATATATTAATGACAAAAAACAAATAACAATATAGAAATGCAAGAAAACAAAGTTACTTGGGTACCTAATAATTTCTGTATTAGCAGATATCGCTTGAATTTTTAGGTTAGCATTCGTGGCGGCTAAGGTGTGACAAAATGCATAAGAGTTTAGTGAAATAGAAACTGCAACAAAGACAACAAACAATACGTCCAGGGACAGCGTCGCTCTAAAACATTTCACAAGAAACCCTCTAGGATCTGAGCAAGTATAGTTGTATACATGTGTATGTGTTTTTCTTTTAGCATCAAGGTATCTTTTAGCTAATCGTTAAAAACTAATTCCTTCGAGGTGTAAAGATTACTAAAGTGAGTTTTGCCTCTTTTAATAAAACATTTTCTTTACACACGATTAGAAATTGAATTCAGAACAATAGAAGTCACCTTGACTATTTAACTATTGTGTCAAGATTTTACTTGTTTAGCACACATAAAAATGGATATCACAATCTTGAAAATGAAGCAAACAGTCTGTAGCTATTTCGATTGATATTAATCCGATTTCAGCTGGTACGTACGTTGGACGTGTTTTCTTCAAACACACATTACTAGAAACGAGGGTTATTCCCCATGTGCATGTGGCTTATACAGAAAGCAATTGGAATGTGCAATGGACGACTTTTGACAAATCAATGTTTTTCAATAATTAATTAATTTTTCTGATTCATGTGTTAACGAGTTCATATTGAACTCTCTCTGTCTTGTAAAGAAACTAATTAGATGAGTAAGGAGTTTAAGTTACCATTTGGCCAAGGTAATTGAGAATGATCGACACATATATGTATTGGCTTGCTTGAGTTTACATGCGTTTAGTGTAATTTATACATCAGTGATTATTTATACATATATTTGTGGATAACTTGGCAAATGTTGACCAATTGTTAACACAAGGAAATCTCAAGCTTCATCTGAATAAAGTATATAATGTTAACGTAAATTAGTCCAATTGGTATTTTATCCAAAATATGAAAAAAGAAAGGGTAATTGGAAGCGCAATGCTATTGTCTCATACAAGCTTTGTATAACTTGTTTATGGTGTTAAATTACACACAGTACTTTCAACACATGGAAATTCATGTGGTAACTAATTATTTTCCTTAAGCATCATCAGAATATAAGTATGCTAGAACTATGGTTAAATGTAACTATTTTCTTAGATATAGGATCGTTGTAACTTTATTTTATGGCTAGTTCCTTTTCTGTATGTTTGATATGCAGCTCTTCCTACTAATCAAGACCTAAATACTAACTTAAGTTGGTGAGAATGATAGAGATTCTCATCTTTTAAATAAGTGATTGAGAGTTCAATTTTAACTTTTATGTATCAAGTAAACTTAACTGAGAAAAATTTACCCTTTGGTTTCAATAATTTAAGAGAGATTAGTCCTTACTACTGATGAGGGATACTTAATCCTTAACCAAAAAAAAAATAGGGCAATTAGAGATCACAAGGGAAGTGTTATACAAGGACTCATGTCCAACATTGGGATAGGCAGCTGCTTGCATGTAGAACTATGGGCATACTTAAATGTCTGGAAGCTTAATGATGCCAAATTGCTTGAGGAACCAATGAGTCAGATACAACTATGAAATGTTAATGTGTGCTCACATGGGAAGCAAACCAAGTTGCAGATACCAAAGTAATGATATTAACAGATTCAAGTTTCCCGCAACTGATCTGCAAAACATCGTTCGTAGAACATAAAAAGTTGCTGCTTGTTGCACTAAACTTCCATTAATTTACACATGATTATCAAGTAGCTCTGGCAACTTGAACATTAATGGAGAAAATCCCAACATCACCAGTAGGAACTTCATTATAACCATTTCTCCTTACTCATGACTAAGAAAAAGCATAAGAAAAAACATCAAGGCAATGATTATACCTAATAGTCCAACATATTATACAATACAACTTAAGTTGTAAATTATGAAAAACATCTCCAACGAAAAAGCAAGCTCATTATGCACACAGCTAAGCATAGTTTCTAATGCAGAGAAATTCGAAAGGGGGAAAAAAGGAGGTGCTAACTAAGAAGCAAAACGATTCTTATTCTAAAGATGAGGATTGGTGAGAGAAGGAAATGATGGGATGGATTGTAATATCAACTTCCTGCCACTTCTGCGACTAGGAGATGATCCAAAGTCACAGTTGGGAGAAGAGATTCTCTTGCCATTGGGAGAAGATGTCTTGATGCTAGGAGAGCCATCACCCCGGAGAACCTCTGGCATTTCATCGTCAGAAACAGGTTTAAATTGCTTTTCAAACTTGGGTTGAGACCGAAGGATGCTGGGTCTCCCGAGTTTTTGGCTGGCATACAATCCGGAAGCTGGTATGGTTGTAATGAAAGAAGCTCTTGGTGGTTTTCCCTTTGATGAGAAAGACAGAGGAAGCAATGGTCTGTTGCATAAAATGGAATTGATATGAATAATTGAAATCAGTTTTATCGTTAGCCAACGAAAAGGCAGTCAACAAATCAAACCTGCATAGACGTAATGGGGTTGTGGGAAGAACAGAATCTGGTTGTTCTTCATTGTTCTGAATTTCAGGCTTTTCTAAAGATTTCTCAACCACACCCTTCTCAGATGATTCTGTTTCTTCTTCTGGTTCGCCTTCTGTTCCAATAGGAGCAGAACCTGAATAAAAAGAAAACTTTGCCATGAAGCTGAAGGAATTATGACACAATAAATCATTTGATTCATAAGGTTCAGGCATTGAAGAAGCAACCTAAGGGCAGACTTACCATCCTTTCTACCATATGCATTCTTGCACCCTTCACATCTACAGCTAATGGAGCAACCAACACCGCCCTTCAAAAGAAAACGACCATTGTAATTCATATTATTACTGAAATTTAAGGCAAACATGATACCACAAGGGAGAAAACCTGATAACATTCACAATATTTCTTTAGGCAGCTTGATTTCTTGCAGTTACATCCTCTTTTGTGCCTTGCTGAAGCTGGAGTTTTATTGGGGTCATCCTGCACCATGAAAAAAAACAATTAACACAAAACAAAATGTGCCTTAACTTTCAACAAGGAGAAAGCAGAGTTAAAATTTTATAACTAACCCCAATTTCAGGTAAAGAATCACTGCTTCGAATGACTTTAGGAGCAAAGGCTAGAGGATTACGAGACTCAATCTGCTTGCGAGTTGCAAGAACGGTATCCTCGTGAATAGGTTTATTGAAGCAATCCTGACAAGAGCAAGGTTCTATGCAGTAGACACCAGCAGCAAAGCACTCACAATAGCTGAAAAAAATTATTACAAAAAATGAATAAAAAAATCTGTAAATGGAAAAGAAAAAGAATAAGAAAAAGAAAGTTGAGGTGGTAACATTAAGCATCATTGAATCAACAAGATGAGGCCTCAGTAAAATTCTATATACACCCACATCTACAACAACCAGAATGGTGACCATGCAAAAAAAAAACCCCACTTAATGACTCGTTCATAATCTTTACTTTCCAAAATGTATCCAGAAGGCAGAGCACATATTGAGATACAACCTAGTCAAAAAAATGATTTAAATAACGGACACAGCACAACATGCATAAAACCTAATGCCATTGGTAACAAAGGAGCAAGTATTTGAACTTCAACTTACAGCTTCAAACACTTTGATTTCTTGCAATTACAACGCTTACAAGACTCACCATCTCCAACTGGCTCCGACTTACGTCTACAAATCAAACTTGGTATCAGTCTCACACAGAAAAAAAAGGAAAGCATAATTTTTTTCTAGAAAAAAAAAATTAGAGACAATCAAGCATAAGCATGTGTAATTGCTAACTATACTTGCCTCTTCTTTTTGGGGCTATTCTGATTGAAATCTTCATCAACCACATATCCTGATGGCTGGGAACAATCTTCAGCAGGCTGAACCCCATTGTCTGGTAGATCTGAATCTCCTTCTGCCGATACAGGCACCAATGCTAGATTATGTTCTTGGATTGAAGACTGTTGCAAGGCAGGAACAGGGCCGGGCAGACTGAGTTGTCTTCCAGAAGACATATTTTCATTTTTTAAGCTTTTGTAATCTTTTATGGTTGCAAGAGCATTCAAGTGTAAACCAATTCCAGGCAAAATGCACCTCTTTGAATTACCATTGCGTTTTGCAGGAAGCAGCTGCTTATCATTAGCAACATTCCTCTGATCAGATTGTAATGCACTGGAACTGTTACTTGAACCATCATCTGTGTTCTTCCTTCTCACTCCAACCATCTCAAAGTCTAGACAACGCCTCCGTACACCATGGTGTGTTATAGAAACAAGCTAGACAAGAAGATAAAAGTTCCTTAAGAATGATTTATTTGTTCAAGAAATTAAGACAAACAGTAGGAGAAAATTTTTCATGTCTTCAACATTAATAATTAAACATCCAAAAAAACTGTACCATATGCTACCTTATGTAGTACAGCACATATCAAGAAATAAATAAGGCAGCAAGAATTTGCTTGAAAATCTTTGTAATTAGTCATCTTTGTTGTGCTGTACTTTCAAAGTAAAGATTGACTACAAACCATACTGAGAAAGCACTTTGTCAGAATTAGAAATGCTATTTACTTTGCCAAAAACAAAGGAACAAAAGGCTATTAATTACAAACCATAAGAGGTAAATATCAGCACTAGTCAGCAATCACAGCACATTGTCAACACATGAAAATGTACAATAGGATGCTTATATGGATATAAGGGCCCTATGAGTAAGGTGGGCAAGTTGTAAACGAATTAATTAGAACTCACAGAAGATGAAATCGACAATCCTATTGGACACTAACAACACACAAAGAAGATAAAGAAGCAACTACTCAAAAGACTCTGTGAACAATTAACAATAAGATTCTGAACATAAACACATGGGACCAAGCAATTACATGGATGAAAAATACAATACACATAATTCATAGTACTCAAACAAAGCTTCACATTTCTACCTGATTATCCAATGTATCATTTGGATTGCCACCCATCATGGCAGCGTTAGCAAGATTGTCCTCTGCCTGATCATTGTCAATGGCTTCTCCTGGTTTAGAAGGATGATCTTCAGTTTCATGCTCTGAACCAGAAGCTGTTGGATCAACAATGCGCATTTTGTCACCATGATGTATGGTAGTTTGTGGCAACTGAGACATCAAATTACTAAGCTGTGTCGTGGGGTCAAGTGATTTTTGCATTAGACCCTTTAAAGTTTCTCTTTCATTTGGAGTGTTGAAAATTAATAGATCAGCAGCATCTGAAAGTAAACCATCCCAATCACATTCTAGGCCTCCAATTCTTGGTTCAATTTGACATATTTCCGGAAGAAGCACTTCAGTCTTAGGTGAATTTTTTTTACCAGCTTCATCAACGTAGACAACATCTGATGCTGCCTTACTTGACAAATCCAGGATAGAATTTGTCTCATCACCACAAGGTGGAGGATCACAAGCTGGGCTACCACAATCATATTTTAAGGTTTGTGGTAACTCGATTGGAAAGTCTGAGTGCTCATTAGATGGCTCCATAGAAGAATCTTCCGTGGGAATCCCTTGATCAGCATTCCCCTGTAGCTCACTTGAGTTATGATATGCATGAGTTGAATCTGCAAGAGCTGCTTCACTTGAAGATATTTTTTTCCCATCTTCAGATAAAACCTTAGGCTTTGATGTGTCCAGAACGTTATGCCTGAAATGAAGAATAGATAACTATCACAAATGGGTCATTCAAGCATTAATAAATAGTTACATGCATTTGCCTGCGCAGTTGCAACTCACAATTCAAAAGAAAAATAAACAGGACAATAGAAATTAAAATTACCTCCTGAGAAATCTAGATTCCTTGTGACAGCTGACATGGGGTGATGTGAACACAGATGGGGGGGATGAAAAACTGAGTGAATTGAAAGTCTGAATACTGGGAACAGACTTAACCGGCTTTATAGGAGAAAGACTATTGATATAGTTGAATACAGGTGAATCCTGCATAAAAATAAGATCAAACTCAAAGAAATAAAGCATAATCCCATGCACACACAAAATGAAGCACAACCAACAGCAAATCAACAAATACACAATAGATAATGTGCAAATATACCAGATCCACATGTTTTACTCGTCAAAACATAAATATGCACATCATAGATGCATGGCATGAAGGAAAAATCTGTTTGTCATAAAACCTATGTGAGAATTAAAATTGATCTCAATGCAGACACATGTAGAAACTTCAATTGGGGATCAGCATGTTTGACTTCTGAGTAAGTCTGAGTAAGAAATTCCACTTAACTTCACAGCCAGTTGATTCTAGCCTAAAAACTGACCTGCTCACTGATGTATTCTCAGAAGCATTTTTTTTTAAATAAATAAAAAAGAGTATAGGAACAACAAATACTGAACGACTTTCCACAGCGCAATAATTTGTAAAGCTTGGCTAAACAGCCAGTACAAAAACCCAGAGGAGTTCCCAATTGAATTTGGTATGAGATCTATATCATTGTTCATAGAACCATGAACAAGATTTGTTCAAAAAAATTCCAAATATAACAACCCACAAGTGGGCTATTACCACTTCAACGGGGCAAAATTAACTTGCATGACGAGAACAACAACCTCAAACCCACTAAAAAAACCAACTCCACCAAAAATCAAGGGTAACCCACAACACTATCGAATCAAACATACGCATAGTAGACACAGAGAAACCCAGAAACCAAGTCAATCCCCTTCACCATGATTCGGCTCGAGACTCCCATGAATAACCACAAAGAGCATAAAATTGAAGCCGAAAAACCACAAGAGAAACAAATTCGATAAGGCCAATAAAAGAAACCTCAAATTTGGAGATGGGGGTGCCGATCTGGTTCCTCTCTGGCGTGTCCATTTCCAGAGAGGCAGCCTCACTACATTCCTCTTCACTTCTGCTTTTGACTCTCTCTCACACACACACACTCTCTCTCTCTCTATAATTGGGGTTTCCGCTTTTGCTGATGAGATGAGGATTCAAGAAGCGGGAAGGCGGGAGAACATTTTCTCGTAGGGATAACCCCTTCGTTGCCACGATTGCTTCGTAGTCACATATGTGTGGTCTATTATATTCTATTTCTATGCATTGTTTTTTCTTACGTTGGTTTAAAAAAAAACAATTTTTAGTTTTCCCATAATGCCCACCTCACTTTTGGTTTTTTTCTCCTTTTTATGAGAGCGCTCCTCTCTATTTGATTGTTTAGCCAATTGTCTAATATTCAAAAATTACGTTAAACTCTATCTAATCCAAATATGATAGAATCACAAAGATAACAAAAACTCTTTTAAAAGATAGTTCATAATATAAGGTGTGAGATCCATTTTCACGCCCATTAAGAAAGTTAAAAAATATCATTAAATATATTAAAAATTTTAAATTTATTCTTATTTATTGAGAAAATATTAAAATGATTAAATTAAATAATTACTTATGTGCTTTACAAGTGTAAGAAAGAAAAAAAATTAACTTACATAATTAAATATAGTAAGAATAAATTTATTCATTTAAATTTTTACATCTTATATTGTGGATAAAAAAAAAATCCCCCACTTTATATTATTGATCGGAGGAAGTATTTAATATAACATCATATACAAAACTAAGACTCAAACAACAAGATGATTGGTTAATCTAACCTAACCCTCTGCTATTAGTCGATTTTCCTATAGTGCCTCCTCTCCTTTAGCGAAAAGTACCGCAACAGTCAAGATTACAGTGTCTGCATTTATCGTTGCGAGATTTTCTTTTCTGTTCTCTCTTTTTATTTATTTATCTATTTTAGTTTTAATAATTTTACCTTTTCCTTTCTTTTCATAAAAGTGTTAAAATAAAATAAATCTGAGTGGCAGTCCTTTTGTTTATCTTCTTCTGTGTCTCTGCACAGATGCCCTTCTATTTTGTTTGTTTCTGCATTTTTAATTCTTTGCTTAATTACCTTTGGATTTACTTTAATCTTATTATTAACATCCATTTTTTTCTATCTAAGTTCTAATTACTTATTAAACTTTTCTGGATAAGTATACAGCATTTTAGAATAACCACTCAGTTATATTCTTCACTTTCCGTTTTACATTTTTGCCTACATTGTCATAATAATGTGGTCAAAGAATTAAAATTATTTTCCGTTTCTGATTTTTGTTTGTCTAAACTGCAAAGTATTTAATTATCATTGTATGAAGTAAAACAGATTATAACTTTATGATTAACACACCAAGTTTTAGTAGATTGGAAATATATTTGTATTGAAAAAATTGACAGAAAACCTCAGGAGACAATGTTACTTAAGTTAATTATAAAATTACACTTATCTATACAAACTATATATTTGTCATATTCTGATTCAGTAACTTAGTAACAAAAATATAAAAAATTGCACCTGAAAAATTTTTATGAGAAAAATGAAATTTTTATTATTAAGCTCACCTTAATACTAAGGACTAGAATTAGTGCAATATTTTTTATATCAAATAACCCTCCTACCAGCTAAGCTACAAATTTGTAGGTTAGTGCAATGTTTTTTTTTAAATACACTTGATTTATAAAATAAATAAATAAACTAATCCTAAAAAAATTTGCATGACTTTTAGTTTTACAAGTTTGACGAGTGTTCCAAAAAATTCTCACAACTACTTGTATCTCTTGATTAACCTTTTAATTGGTCTTAGATATGATAGGTGCAAGTGCATTTTTAATTAGATTAACAATTAATTTAGTTGATATACAATATTTTGGTGGGAATAAAATAGAATTGCTTGTACTTGCTCCTATTGACCAAATGTACAATGCACTAAAATTTTTAACTTAACTTTCATTATACTACTACTATCATATTTCTAGGGAGTGAGGGTAGGTATTAATCATAGTGGTCATAATTCGACCACCAATTTTTTTAATGAAATGTAATGATTTCAAATTTCGGTGGAAGATTCTGAACGTGAATCTTTTCCTTTTGCTTTTTTTAAACTTTACCTCCTAAGTCCAATTGACCAACATAAATAAATAAATATTCTCTTAATTCTAGTTTGTAATACACTTTTAATTATTATACATGAATTAAGATAATAATTAGTAACTAAAAAAATTTTTCACAGTTTCTCAAATTACCTTCATTAAATACATTAGGAATTAAATATTTTAATAATAAACAAATATTTGAACCTATTAGTTAGGGGCAATACATAATTCGTAAAGTACATTATATTGTAAAACATAAATTTTTTAAAAAAGTGCACTATATAGCAAAACGGAGAGAGTAAATAACTTTATCAAAATTTTAATTTTTATCCTGTTAATATATATTACCCTAATTTTCCTTTAACAAAGCCGGTTCCTATATAATAATTCATATAATATAAGAAATGAATTATATATTATTTACTACTTATAAGTAACGTTGTTTACTACACCTTTTGGTTCTTAATATATGATTTTCTTAATCAAATCACGTGAATTAAAAATAGAAGTTAAAGTTAATTAATTATCTAAATTTCTCTAAAAATTTTAATATTTTCCAGAACTATCCTTGTTTATTCTCTTTATTTCTCTCTTTGGATATATTAAATAGGAACATTTTTTAGAAATGCATAATAAATACTACCTCGTATATTGTAAATGATCCTATATTTAAGATCAATGCAAAAGACTATATATTTAGGAGTGGAGGGAGTATAATAAGTTTTATAATTTAGATTCAATTAAATTAAATATTGATATTGATTATAGCTATTTTTAAACAACATTTATCTTTCATTTTAGTTATATTTTCAATTATTTGAATAAATTATCATCCATTTACTTAAAAAAATTGTTTAAAGAACTGAACTGTATACATAAGTCTTTTAAATTTTCAGCTATGTACATATAATTTAATTCCTATATTCTTCAAAACTTAACAATAGCTTTTGTAAATTTTTAAACCTAATTAGTTTGATATTTAATTATTAAGAAAATATGACATCTTAACAATAAAGTTATCACATAATTGGTAGATGGGTAGATCCCTAACCGTATATATGGAAAAAAGTCTTATTGAGAGAGGTAAAACCTATTTCAATAATATCTACGTATTGAATAAATTAGTTTTCAGTTGTGAGATGAAAATAGTTTTGGTGTTCAAGAAAAAATATGACATATTAGAAGAATAATTTACACATGACCTAAAGTTTAAATGAATTATTGATGGTAAAATAAAAACTTTAAAGAATTATTTATGTATGCTCCTAAGTTTAAGGGATTATTTGCCAAAAAAATTAAAATCTGTGGGTTTTTTTTTACCACAAAAATTTGTGGGGTTGATTTTCATTTCAACTAAGATATTAGATATCACATTTTGTTAGTGGAACAGCGTCCTAATTAATAATAAAAAAGTTATCTACATAAACTTAAAAAGTTCAAAAAGTTTTAATGTCAAGTTTTTGGGGCCAAAAAATGTCAACTTAAAAATAGTTGTCTATTCAATTCATAATAACGAAAGTTTAGAAGAATTCTATACGATATATTTAAAATACTTTTAAAATGTATTGTAAAAAATCTTAAAATTAAATTGAAGTGTTAAATAATTTTATATTTTATGCTTGTATAAATTTAAAGAATTATGTAATTTTAATAAAATTTAAAAGATACTCTATTGAAAAAAAAATTACTTCCTCTTATCCTTAATATAAAACCCTTTTAACCGAATTACACGGATTAAGAATTGAAATTAAAACTAATTAATTATCTCGATTTCTCCAAAAATCCTAACATTTTTCTAAAACTATCCTTATTTAATCTCTCTCTCTTTCTCTTATATTTAGGATCCGGATAAAAGATCCTATATATAGGACCAGAGAGAGTAAAAGAGACATATTTAATTTACTATCTTGTCTTTTTAAATCATACTATAAGAGATTTCAAAGAAATTAACAAAAGTCATGATGTGCTCAGGATTAATGAAATTTTTTTCTTAAACTGCTAATTAAGGAAAAACGTTTCATATCATGTGGATAATTAATGTCTAACGGCGGATTAATAAAAACAAATTATATTTTACATTAATGATGGCCATGCAAAATTAAGCACGTGAAAACTGAAGCATAATGAATTGTTTATGACGATAACCGTAAAAAAATTATATAAGAGAAAAATTGTAATACTCCCTCTTATATTAATATAATATCCTTTCAACCGAATCACGTAAATTAAGAATTAAAATTAAAAATAATTAACTATCTCAAATTCTCCAAAAATCTCAATATTTTTTCAAAACTATTCTTATTTAATCTCTTTTTCTTTTTTTTTTAATACATTAAATAGTGGCATTTTTTAAAAATATATAATAAATATTACCTTATATATTATAAATAGTCTTATATTTAGAATCAAGATAAAAAATCCTATACATAAGATCGGAGAAATAATATCATAATCTCATAATACCTACTATTCTAGTATTCCAAATAAAATCATTTGATTAAATTAATAAAAAAGAGGATATTATTACTGTTACGGTATCCTGCATGCCGCATGCATTGATTTTTGCCACGACTGCCACGTAATCATTTCTTTTTGGCGCGCGACGAATTTGAAAAGAAGATGATACGGTGGTGCTAAAGTACGCCATAAGTAATGAACCATCATGCTTTTGAACCGTTGATCATGAGGACCTGAGCCTTGAACGGTGGAAAGTGACTCTACAAGTATGTGTGACCCACTCACGCGGAATTTAGTTTTTTTTTTTGGCCTGGGAATTTAGGAATATTTGACCAGAAAGAATAGACACATTAAATTGAATGTTATGTGCGTTAGTTGAGCCGTTCGCATCAAACTTCTTACTATAACTATAAGTAATTAATAATTAATGTTAATTAATCATTTTCCTAATTATCTTCGCAGACTTATGTTCATAGATGTGCTTACCCTAATTTTGATAATTTATTTTGGTATACAGGAATTTATTTTGGCCGAAAAAAACTTTTTTGGGGCATATAAATCCAGATTCCAATGTAAAACAACCAAATAGCTCGATATTGGATAATGCTTACAAAATCTTGGTTAAGTAACATACAAAATATAATAATCTTTTTTCACAAAAAAAATATATAATAATCTTTTGTGACTGTTTTTTTTTTTTTTGCCAACTTTTGTGACTGTATGCCACTGTTATATTTTAGCACATGGTGATGCATACTATTATGTCATTATTTTTTTTAACGTGTTGATATCGAACAATAAATTACGGTTAGAGATGTTGAGATGTTATTGAGTTTTGCTAGATGCAATATTTTAGGCGCTATTTAAAAAAAATTATCTGATATTCATTATTATCGACTAATTTTTTGTACCCTAAAAAAGATTAGCTCTTGCTGTCTTTGAGAATAAGTTTGGTCAGGATTAAAAAAAAAATCAGTAAAGTTGTGGCAATTATACTCAAACATTTTCTTTAAAAAAATAAAATAGCAAATTACCAATGTACCAAATGATTTCTTGATCAAATCTAATAATTTGACCGGAAATTTTATATAACTATAATCACTCAGAATCTGGGATCTTGCTGATAATCTTTTTTTTTTTTACCAAAGGATCTTGCTAATAATCAATGTGATTATGTTAAGCAATATGCATGATGTTTATGTAACGGCAATCACAAAAGCAGTTTAATTGTCAGAATCTCATGATATTGCATGTGGAATTAGCCTGTTATGATTAAATGGATTTGGATAATATGAAATCAAAAGTTTGGGGAATTATTATTATTATTATTAAAATGAAAAAAATTATTTGAGAAACAGAGTATGTAAAAAGATTAAAAATTTTTCTACATTTATTTTGTGCCTCTCTCTATATAAAAATTTTATACATTTACTTTTTACATAATATTTACTACGTTTGAGAGATACTTTAACTTTAGGCGACTCACAAGAAAAATTTTTATATAATATTTTTTTTCTTACTTTTTATTCATTTTTTCTTTTGATCATTTTTCACTTGAGATAGAACTTAATTTTTTTTTTGGCACTTGAGATAAGATTAAAATATATTTGAAATGAGAAATGTAATGATAAAAAATTGTGTATGAGACTCAATTTTTTTTTAACTATACTACTGGATAATTTGGATTCAAACCGAATTGGTCTCTAAATGTAGGAGAAGCTCTCATAATATTTCTTTTATTCATAAAATTCAAATTCAATACAATACTTAAGTGATATGTATCTCTTGCTACTTTGACCAATATGTTGTTAGTATGATTTATTGAATTCTAAATATAGATCATTAAGTTTTTTCTTACATATTTTTTTAGAATAGAACTTATCTCAACACTCCTTTTGGTTTACATAAATGGTCACTTTAGAGCTTTTAACATAGATTAAAAATTATTAAATAACTTAAATTATAATAAAGTAAAATGATATTTAACTAAAACACTATTAACTTAATAGTTTAGGATTTAATTTTCGGTTGTCGACTGATGAATACTTTTTTCTTATTTTACAAGAGGCAGTATCTTTTTTTATTCAATTAGCTGGTATTTTTTTTTCAACATGATTTTTTTTATTTTACAAAAGATTCAATTGGAGATAATGTTCTCAATGTGATTATTTTTTTTCTCATTTACAAGATTTATGTCTTCAACTTTACTTAAATGGAATCTATTCTCTTTCACTCCATCCAATTACCATTGATAAAAAAAAATAATAGAACTAAATTTCTTAAAAAAAATAAAAGTAAATAAAACAATCTGATTAATAATTGAGGTGTATCACTTGGCACGTGAATGGGCATATCATAAAGATCTCATCCATGGAATGTAAGAGAGGTAGAGGTTGGACAATAAAGAAGGGTCATGAAAAGGTCGTGTACCCACATTTAGGGCTGTATATCCTTAACTCACCGTTGAAATAACTCATTTCCAATGTTAGGGTGCCATTTACGAACAAGACCAACAACTATGGGGTCCCCCCCTTTAATAGGTAGAGCCGGTGGTCCCAAAATAAAAGCCAAAGTCATAAAGAGCAGGTAGGTGCTAGTCACGTGATTCCTCCCACCCAAATTGATTAGTTTAATTAATTAATTAATTAATCAATAGAAGGAGGAGAAGAAGAATAGAGAAGAGATGAGGGAGGGAGGAAAATACTAATAATAATGATGCTAGAGGGTGGGTCTGTACTGTATTGTCTCTGGGTTTCATTCCCAAAGATCCCCACATCGGTGCGTTGTAGGCTGAAGTTCATGTGAAAATCATAGTGTCCACACAACAAGCAACATCCTTACTTTCCCTGTCACGTGTCACAGCGCAAGGATCACAACTTGCCTCCTTTGAGATTCTTTTGGGTATATTCTTTCAGAGTTTATACACTTTTGCTTATGTCTTATCTCATGCTATTTTATTATTATATTCTTTAATATTCTTTTAAATGAATTATGTAAAGTAAAAAGTGAGTTAAAATTAGTTAAATATATTAATTTTTTAAAAATTATCATATTTTTTAAAATTATTTTTATTTAATTTTTTTATTTCTCTTTTTATTTCTCTTTTTGGAATATATTAAATAGGAATATTTTTTAGAAATGCATAATAAATATTATCTCATATATAGTAAAATATAATATATTTAAGATTAAGATAAAATGTCCTATATTTAGGACTTGATGGGGTATTTTTTAATTTTGTTAGAGTATAGTATTACTTTTTTTAAAAACAAAATAATCTGGCCAACCACAAAAACTAATCTTCTTCAAAATACTAAAGGTAAATAGTAAATCTTTTTTAATTAAGTTTTCTCAATACACAAAGGTTGGAAAATTTAACCTCACCTATTTGTTTAAAGGGTAAGAGTTTCTATCACTTGCATAAACTTAAATTGGTAAAGTATATTGCTTTTTTTATTATTACCCCTTGAGTGATTTCCCATATTGGGTTAAATGAAATAAACTTAGGCCTGTTTGGTTATACCAGAATCAAGACCTGTGGAACAAGAGTTCTAATCAATGTTGTCAGAACCGGACCGGACATTGAACCGGATAAGTTACTGATTCAAGGTTCAATGGTTCGACCGAGGTCAAACCGGGGTCGGACCGGTAGTGATTAAAATAATATATTTAAAATAAATAATATAAATTTAAACAAATTTTATAACTTAATTAAAGTCTTAAACTAAATAATATTAAATTATCAATATATTATTCACCACAAATAAATTATTAATGAGTTTCATAACTCAATATTTTAATTTAAATAAGCTAATATTCATCTATAATCATATTTTGAGTTTAAAATAATAAATTAATAATTTATTATTTATTAACTAAATATATAATTTTTATTAGTTATATATCATAATAATGCTTATATAATATTATAATATATAAAAAAAACATTTTGTACTAAAAATAATGCTATTTTATCTTAAAAATCAAAAATAATTTTTTAAAAAAATTTGAAAAAAAAAATAATGCAGAACCGATTCCACCGATTCAAGGCCGGTTTCACCGGTTTTGGACCGGTTCTCACCGGTTCTAAACAGTACCGATCGAGTACTGTGACCGGACCGGACCAGACCAGGCACCGGTTCCCGGTCCGACCGTTCGAACCGGCCGGTCCGGTCCGATTTTAACAACATGGGTCCTAACTCTATTTTTATGTTTGGCCAGTTTAGTTACCCGAAAATGTGACAAATTTGTGTCCCATGGCAAACTTGACTATCACAAACATGGACATCAGGACTCCTTCCAATATGCTATATATGGAACTAGGGTTGATGCGTTGAAACCACGAGCCAAATGTCTAAAATACACAAACCCCACCATCGATGCTATGCTCTAGTATGACCTTTTTCTCCCTCACTATTCTTCATCAACATTGTGCTCTAGTGACCTTCAGTAGTGAATTTTGGACATCGCCGAAACAAATTTAAGCCTTCCCGACGTTGATAATCCAATCTCTATTATTTTGTAGGCCACTATAGTTAGTAGGGTGTGCATAGGCTAGACTAGTTCGAGTTTGCCCTACCCTAGAGCCTAGCCCAGCCACAATCACACCGATCTAGGTTGGATTATTGGGCTTTTTCTAGATAACCTGATTGCAACTTTGCCATGGTAAAATGAAGAGATTGACAAGAAGAGGAAGGTTGAAGAGGAGAACATATACAACAAACACAACAACTAAGGAAAACAAAATAGATTTACACCAAACAACATTACTAGCACAATAACAATTAACAAACAAAAATCTTCATGTCTCAGCACTTGTTGTTGCGATGCAGATGAAGAGAACTCCATCACGAAGGCAGAGGAAGAGAATTATAGCAGAGAGACAGCAACAAAGGTGTAGATATACTATATAAAGGAAAGGAAAGGCGATGAAGAGCAAGCAAATGTGAGATCTAAGTGGCAAAAAAAGAAAAGAGAAGAGAAGAGAATGCGAGATTTCACTTCTAAGAACATTGGCGAAGAGGAAGAGAGAACTGAGGATGGCAAGGACAATAGTGACAGCATGATGGCGATGGCAATCACACAAGAGGTTTAGATCTGGTGGTCTGTTGACTGTGAGATGTATGAGAGGGAGATGCGATGTTATAGTTTTCAGATAAGAGAGAATGAAAGAGAAGAGAGGCGGAGAGCAACTTGAAAAAAGAGATGAGAAGAAAAGATCAAACTGTCTAGAGAAAGATAAAAGGAGGGATTTGATGATTGATATAATTTTTTTTTACTTCATAACAAGAGTGGGCTAGTTTAGGTGTGGTGAGCCCATTGGCTTAGTTCGCAACCCGAACTTGCCCAGAAATACTAAACCTAGTAAGACTTAGGTTGAACTGGGTTGATTAGGCTACAAGCCTCATGCTCAGCCCTAGCAGTTATTAGCCACCTCCATCCCTTTCCTTCTGCCACGCCTCTATCACAACCCCCTTTCCATCCCTCTCCTTCTGCCACCTACATTGCAACCCCCTCTCCTTAGGTAACGGTGGCAAAACAAATCTAAATGTCTCTATTAGGGTGCGTTTGGTATGCTGAAATGATTTTTGATGGAATGAGAATAGGAAAGGGAATGAGAATAAGAATAAGAAAGAGAACTGGAATGGGTTTTAAATGTACATTTAGTATGTCAATGGAATCTCATAATATTTTTATTTAATATGTGTATTTAAAATACAAAAAGATTAAAATGCCCTTATCTTTAAAAAGGAAAAAAAAAGTAAAAAAATATCCTTCTTACAGATCCATACCCAAAAAATTGATCACCACACTGCCGCCGACTATCACGCCGCCATCCGCCATCAACCACCGGACTGCCCTTGACCACCTGACCGGACCGTCATCCCATGCTTTGCCGTCACACTTGTCATCATTCTCCATTTGCCTCTCGCCTTTACCATCTCAAATGCTTTGTTGTCGATGTTTGCGACCCCCATTGGTAATGGTGGCGTTGAAGTTTGGGGATGACGGGACGAGGCGGCAGAGGATGCTACGGCATGGCGGCGAAGGATGAGGTGTGGTGGAGGTAGAGATCGAAGGAGCATGAGTGGGGGGTAGAGAAGTCTAACAAAATTGAAATAACCAGCAACCACCATGATTGTCTGGCAACACCATGCCCCACCGGTGGCCATTACACAAAGATTACAAAAACCAAAAGAAAAGGACAGATCGAATCAAACTCCCATCGTAGGGATCTCCACCAGCAACCATTACAGTGTTTGTTTTCGAAAAGATCTTCTCCATCGCTGATCGGATGAGTGACAAGAAAAGCAAAAATCGTCTATAGAGCCCTCGATCTCCAACACTACACCAAGATCAAACTAGGTAGCGAAGCTTCACCAGAGTCCTTGAACATGCATCAACATCGCCATCGAAACACATATCATCGTCGCTATCCAAGTCGCGTTGTCACCGTCATCGGAGTTGGGGAAGATGGGGTGGCGAAGGTTTGATGGTAGTGATGTGACGGCAAAGGGTGGAGCCGTCATCATTGGATGGAAGGGGAGTCAAGGAATTGAAGGTCAGACAAGGGTAAAAGTGAGAACAAAAATTGGATTCCAGGGAGAGTGGGCCAGTTCCATCATTGGGTGGGAGGAAGCTGATTTAGGGAACTTTGAAGGAAATGGAATCTGTAAGGAATAAATTTCAGGCATACCAAACAATGTAAGATGTGGATTCCTATTCTGATTCCATTTCCATTGTCTTAATTCCCATGTACCAAACAGGCCATTAGATCTCTTCCCTCTGATTAGGTTCAAATGTAAAGCTAACAGCGACACCTCTCCTCTACGACCAAGTTTCAAATGAAGTCTCTTCCTAGAATTTGTTGATTACTTGATAATTTTGCTGAAAGTTGTTTCATTAGGGATTAATGAAGAAGTGGAAGGGTTTTTTTTGTGGTGAGGGCATTAGTGTCTTTTCATTGTTATTTTTTATTAATTATAAAAAATAAATTTGATTCTAATATTCTTTATGTCATACCAAGTAGACTCATAATGATTGTTATTTCATTCCATTACCATTATTTCCAATAACCAAACAGTGCCTTAATTAATATTTTTTAAATATGGTTATGAGTTCAAATCTTATAGATTAAAAAAATCACGTTAAAAGAATTTTTTTTTATAATAACCGTTCGCTATCTGATTGCATAGAAGAATTATTTTTTTTTTATCATAACTATTCAGTATTCAGTTGCCATTTTGGACTTTGACTAATTCAGATCAAGTCTCGATTGAACCCATTCAAGGGGAAAAATTATTTAGACACAATAATACTTAAATACGAGTCAACAATATTGAACACCCATTAGAGCTTAGTGGGTTAGAGATTTTGCCCATGAATTGTAGGTGTAGGTCTACAATTTTTACCAAGTTTGTCAAGTCAATGCACAGTCCTAAATCTTCTCTAAATTTTAATCCTTAATGAATTTTGTTTAATTAACAAAAGAATGACCTCACTCCCAGACCAATGCAAAGGGAAATTCGTCCCACAATTTGCGTTCTTTAAAAATGTCAAGAGAGGCAAATTGTGACACTTAGGGAACATAACAAATAATACTACTTATATTAACAAAAGAACAAGTTGACAACAGTAAAATTTGTGTTGGAGATAAAATTTCTCACAGACAAGTATAAAATTATCATTCATAATTCAATGTATTCTCAAAATGATAGAAGGAATGACTTTCATTTCACAGATTTAGATTCCTAAAGTGACTCTAGACGAATTGAAAAAATACACACAGACATGGTAATAGGTTCTACTTTTTACATTGTGAGTTCTTCAAAACTAAGACTCATTATTGTGTACACATCTCCCCCATTACTTTACCTAATGCCTCTTTTTTTTTTTATGGAATATGTAAACCAACACAGGATTATTAAAATACATAGTTCTTCACTAACTTGTTATCCACTAGCTGTTATCTCCTCTAGTTTTTCCTTGACCGTGTGTTTTTATTAACGCAAAATTATTAAATAAATTGTGTGATGCCACATTACTAATATATATGTGTGTGTATATAAAAAAAAAATTACACACCATTCATCGATTATAAATACGGGAGTTTCATATAAAGAAGAAAAAAATAAAAAAAAAAGAGTGAAACCTTCACATCTAGCTTTTTGGGTTGCTGGGTCTCTCAAAAATTCTTATTTTGCTGTTCGTACTGCCTATTGTGAGATAGAAGAGCTTATTGAGTCCTTTAGATATATCTATTGTAGGTGATTTATCCTAAAATGATACTCCCTCCGGTCTCATTTATAAGATGTTATTTTAAAAATTTGTTTGGTCCTATTTATAAGGTGTTGTGTTATTTTTTTGTTTGAATTTTCTTCTTTATCCTTCATTTAATAATTTTTTTTGTCTCATAAATTATTCCGGTCTTTAATTAGTAGGGGTAAGATTGGAAGTTTATACTATTTTTTTATAAATTTAAGAGCATAATTATGTCTTTTTAATACCCGTATAATGAAAAATAACATCTTATAAATGGGACCGGTGAGAGTAGTGATTGGTGGTGATCATGCATGCCTCAAGCTTTCATATTTTTTATTTTTTAATTTTCTTGCTATTTTGTTAACACACTTTGAATTCATCGTAGTGACATATACAAGGTCTTCATTCTAGTTAACTCCTATAGGATCAAACTTATCAAAGCCTTTTGTGACCAAAAGAAAAAAAAATAAAGATTCTTAACAAACCCATATGCTTCATGAGGGTTCCTTTTTTACTATTCCATCGAGTTTCTAATACATGCAAAATAAATACCAAGATCGAAGATGAGAATTCCATCAATTTTAAATTCCTTCTTTAAATATAAAATCTAATCTGAAGCGCAATGGCAATACAGTTGTTTGTCAACAAGACCCAATCATTAAAAAATATTATGTACTAATTAAGTATGTTAATAAAATATAATATAACGCTGCTTCCTTTACTACGTACATTCCGATGCAAGGAACAGCAAGAGATGAATATTTTTTTTTTTAAAAAAATGGATAAATGATACAGATGGAATCCTAGTAGAGGAGGGTTTCCTCGTTGAAGGTATAAAAATAAATGACCTTGCAGTTCTGTTCTGACAAGGGAGGTGTCAGAGAGAGACTTTGGATTTATTAAAATTAGAAAAATAAGACCTGGTTCATTGACTACGTTATCTTATTTTAGCGGACGTATTCCTCAGTTGCAGTGTGCTGTTTTGTTGGTATTACTATTAGCAAATTACCAAAAGAAAGTCCAAACTTGTTTTTAATCTTTGGCTGAGCGTCACATATGAATCATGGAAGGACGGGTTAATTTTTTGTTTTTCTTATAGCATTTCAGTAGTTTAGACTTATTTAATAATTTATCAAAATTTAGACTAATTTAAATTAAATTTGATAGAATTACAAAAAACAACAAAACCCTACTATTAAAAATTTAACGGAGCTGTATTTCTAAAGTTCAAAATCTTTGTTTAAGTGATGCAACTTACTAATGGAATCAATCACTTGTAATTATATAATTGAAATGTTTTTAATTTTACAAACCTTAATCCTGATGCAAAATTTCGCAATTTTCTTTATTAAATTATTCTATATATATATATATATATTTTTTTTTTTCACTTTTTTAAGATCATATGTTTTTTAACTTTTAGATCATTGGAAAATGTATAATTCTTAATCAACATGCTAAAGCCAACAAATTAATTTGTTAAATTTCATGATCACAATCTTAAATCACCGTCCAATTAATTTGAGTAATTTGACGCTTGTTTTTTAAAATAAAGTCTCATATTTGAGTTTTATATATAGAAAAAAAATTGGTTCAGGAAACACTTTATATCTATATGTGATTTGATTCAATTCGATATGAATTTAAGTAAGTTCTAATGTGACTTCCAGAAACAAGTTGGTATTACCAAAATAATAATAAAAAAATCTTAAATCAACACTAATTAATTTCTTTCACCCTAACACATAGATACACACACGCACAAAAACAAACAATGGAGGTAGGAATCTGGGTTGAGGGAAAATGCATTGGAAATGAAGAAGTGGTTCAGAGAGGTTTGTCTTCATATTTGTGAGATGAGCTGTGATGGCAATCCTTTGTTTTACTTAATGTACTCTTTCTGAAACGAAGTTTCTTCCATGGCTTTTTCTGTAACCATGTCCTTTTCTTTTTCTTCTTCTTTTTTTTTTTTTTTAATTCGGCTTTTTCATTCAATCTAAAACGCCTTTGGGCTTGTCAACGATCTAATTTAGAACGTAAAACTACATGAATTACAATTAAAAAAATGTAACTTTTTAATTAATTTTGTGTAACATGCTATATATTTATCTCCAGCTTAGATCTGTACGACGTTGACCTAATTCATGCATACCAGATGAAGAGGAAAAGTTTGCCAAATAAGTCGGAAGATTTTTATAATTATATGATTATGTATGCAAACGACATAAAAAATAAAAAAAAAATCCCTATCACTTATATGAGATTTTTTTTAGACTAGGAATGTCTCCGTCAATAGCAGGAACTAATTTACCTTGTGATATTAAAGGTAAAAAGTAAACTCTTCTGACTAAATTTGATCCATTTTAGGATTTTTTTTATGCAGGCTATCATCTTTTAGTTCGGATAATTTGCATCTGAAAAAAAGAAAAAGTTGACAGAGAAAATGGGCCAGATCAACATGCTTGATCTTCATAGGACCCAAGCCCAGCATCAATGCTATTTTTTTTGGGTTTAATCTATTTTTTAATCAGTTTTATGTAGTGATTAAGTCTAATAATGATGGTGGTGGTGGTGGAATTGAGTTTAAAAATAATTAAATAAAAAAAATTTAATGAGTATACAATAACCTGGTAATTATCCAGAATCACTAACTATCAACTATAATAATGCACACTAAATCGAGACATAAAATACATAAAAATTAATATCATATCCGGGCCAAATGGAAAAGCCAAAATCTGATGGGCTGGCACAAATGATTAAGGATTTTGATATAGGTTAGTTGAATTGCTGCGAATCACTAAAATATACATATATAAAAGTAGAATTAAAAGCTAAAACCTCATATTTTCACGTTAACATTTTAAAAAAAATTAGTAAAATTTGAGTTATTATTTTTGAGATTTTATATTAGTTATTTACCATTATATTTTAATAGCAGTTAAGATATCAAAATTTACACTTTTTGATATTATTATAAATTAATAATTTATATTCATTCATAAATCAATTTACGAGATTATATTGTTAGTTATTTATTATTATATCTTAAGAGTAGTAAAGAAATGTGATTTAGAAATTGTTATGGTAATCTTTTCTTCTTTTAATTGACATATATTTATTTATGAACATATTATATTTATTTTTTGTATTTTATCCTATTGTTTGTTTCATTTATAATGTATAATGGTTAAACTATTTATTTTTAAATTATTTTTATTTATTGAGTGATATTTGGAAAATGTTGTTATGATATAATTGAAATCGAAATTGATTTTTTTTTTATTATTGTGATGTGGTATTTTTTTCTATAAAATCATCATTTATATTTGACTCCATACCACAATTTTCATCGTACCTCAAATAGTCATTGTCATAATTTTTTTTTCATGTTGAGGAATGTTTGTGAGATGTCTTATGATGCTATGAGACTATCAATCTTTTGAAACATGATTGACGAATTAAAGTTAGGGTTATAAAGTTATGGAAGATGCCCTCACATCATTCACCAAATAATTATAAAAGTCAATAAGTCTTTTTTTATATAATGAATATTTAAATGATAAAATTTGCAAGATATGAAATACACAGATCTTTTAAGTTTCTTTGATTAATTTTTTATTTAGATACGTTCAATCATTAAAATAATAAAATTAATTAGATATGGCTGAATCAAGATGACTTTTGGTTTTATTTTTCATATAATCATTAATTTTTGTTACTATAGACTTTTAAATAGAAAGAATTATTGAGATATGGTAGAAATTTAGTAGTCATAAATATCGCTTAATTAGTCAATAATAATGTTATTCTTTTAACAAATGATATTAGCAGATTTTGTGGCAACAAATTAGTAGAGATAAATTAATGGGTTATTATTATTATTATTTTTCACCTTCATATCAACAAGCCATTAAGATAAATGTGAGTTAAGATGGTTAACTACCAATTTTCAAGTTAAACAATTAAAAATTTTCAATTAATAAATTATATAATTAATATAATATATTAGATTTTTATCAATGACGTGTTCAATTCATTGATTTTGTAAATATAATAGATTGGATAATTTATTTAGTTAAAAAGTTATATATGAAAACTATAATAAATTACTCTAATCTTAATCAATATTAAATCATATAATTCAACAAATTTTTTAATTAATATAAATTTTTCAAATCGATATTAAATTGTTCAATTGTCAAACTAATCAAATTACTAAGAATTTTAGTTAAAATTGACTTAATGAAATTTTTTTATAGCAATTTAAATGGAATTTTAAATCAATAATTATTTGATAAATTTGAATAAAAAACACAACTAATGACCATTAATTTTATTCGGTAATTAGGTGATTTAATTTTTTCAATTATATTTGAAAGAATATATTAAAATAAAACTATCTTTAATGAATAAATTTGTATTTAATGTAATTTTAGATTTCAACTTAAATCAATTTTATAGATTATGATATTTCTATTGAATGTTTTTTCATATCAAATATTACATACATAAGTAAATTGATACAAATCAATTTTAAACCATAAAAATCAATTCTGTGAATAGATTTTTTTTGTGTAGTATCATAAGTATGAAGGGTAAATATTGATTACTTAATCTGTGACAATTTGAGGTTAAATTTTAAAATTTAAGAATCCATATAATCAAATTATCATTTCAAATGAAATAAAAATCAAGGAAAACAAAATCTATAACTTCAATAAAATCTATAATTTAAAAAAAAGTGATTTGATATGGATTGATGGTTATTCATGATTGTACAATATATTTTTTATTTATTTAGATTTGATTTTATTCATACATCTTAAAAAAATTATAATTATCAAAGAAACTCTTTATAATTTTTTAAACAATTTTTTATGAATAACACAATTTAGCTCCTACAGATATTTTATGAAATTTTTTTCATTTAAATATTACTTATGCAACATATTATATATGAAAAAATATAACTAAAAACTAGAAATCCACGCTACTACGTCAGTCTTTCAAAAAAAAAATTCTGAATTTTAAGGCTTATGTGTTAATTTTTTTCCAACCACTTTCAATATTAATTAAGATTTCCAATTAATTTATTAGATTTGTATAAATTGATGATCATCTATCTTAAATTTAATATTGTTATATTACTTATTTGTTATTTACTATTATCTCCAAATAAGAATTAACATATACAGATTTCTAGTTTGAAAAAATAATTTTAGTGAATATCATCTTTGTTAAAGATAATAAAATCAAGCTAACAAAAAATAAAAAATAAAAATAAAATCAATATATCTTTAATTGAACGGTGAGAAAATAAATTATGGCTATATTTTTTTTAATTTTCAAATATTTTACATGATTATATATTAAATTCATAATTTTTAAATTAGTTGTGAGTGATTTATTTTTATCCAAAAATGCCTTTGATAAGAGACTATTTTAATAGTATATGATTGCAATCAAAATTAAATTATTTTTATTAATTAAATCATAAATTTTTTCTATAAATACATTAGCAAACGTATCATCAAAAATATATTTCAATCAAAATAGGAAAATCAATTAATTTTAAACTAAGTAAAATATAAAATATAGAAAATATAAAAAGATAATAGATTTAAAATCATAAATAAAAAATGTATAAAATCTGAAAAGATAATATATTGTTATTTTTGACCTGTTCATGATATTTATGCTATTATTTAAATTTAAATTTAAATTATACTATTATCCAGATAATTTATATACATATATATATATATTAAACCATTTGTTAAATTTAATTAATAGTTATATTTCAATTAAAACAGTTTTTCATTATTATTTGTAAATGATTTAATTTAAGAATTTTAAAGGATTTACATATGTAAAATAATATTTTATCTATCTACAATATTCTATTTGATATTTGCAGATTTATGATTGAATTAATATTAAAACTGATATGTTATCTTTCAATAAATAATTATATCAATTCAAAATGAACTAGCGTGGTTGTCTTTCCTCATATTTAATTAACCTTTTTTCATCTATTGTAATTCTTCCTACATCGTGTTGGGAGAGTTATCTTTTACAGTATTTAATTTGCTCTATTATTAATGTTTCTTCAATATGCATTTGGTTAATGACTATAATCAGATTATTTATGAATGTGAGTATTTGCAATTTTAAGGTTGGTCATCTAATTTCTTATAGATGGATTATAATCGAATTATTTTAATTTGTTTAACAATAATCGTCTAACTTTTTATGTAACCCAACTCTGATGATTTTTAATATCCATTGTCTATTTATTTTTTATAATTTTTATCTATATACACACATATATCTGTATGTGTGGATTTGATTTATCATCGCATAATATTTACATATTTGAGATTATATTATTTAATCTTCTGACAAGTTTATTCTTTTGCTATCAAAGTTTCTTTCTTACACATATATCTTTAAATTGTGAATAGTTTTTTTGAAAATAAACACTGCATAAATGCTTTGCAAAATATAGCTAAAAATCAATATGATCTCTAATAAAATTGCGGAAAAGATTATTTGAAAAAAATGTAGCTTACATTCTAATGTGGATTATATTTTTAACTAATTCTACAACTTATTTTATGCATAATCAATAACTGTTATTACTCAGATTGAAAGCTTTCATCTAAGTTCATATATATTGAATGTGTTGAGAATATTTGTTTAATAGAACATTGCTCTCAAATATTGATTAGAGATTTTTTTTATATTTTTTCTATTAGTTCATGTATTTGGTTTATACCATTATTATATAGTGTTATATTGTAGATAGTTATTTGACATACACTTTAGGGGATGTATAAAAGTTTTTATACTTTCTTATTATATATATTTGGGAAAGGAGGAGTACTTTTTGTTTATAGATATGGAGGCACTGGTAAAATATATGTATAAAATACTCTTTCAATATCTTTTAGATCTAAAGACAAAATTGTTCTTAATGTAATATCAAATGACATTGCTTCTTTATTATTGCCAAGTGGAAGAATTGTGCATTCACAATTCTACATATCTCTTGATGTTTATGAAGATACTATATGCAATATAAAGTAGTGTAGTCATCTTGCTGAATTGTTAATTCATACTTCATTAATTATATGACATCAAACACCTATTGCCAATAAATTTTGCTTTGAGGCTTGCAATCAGAGCCTTAGATATATTTTAGAACTTTCCAATTCTTCAGCTATGAACCTTCCTTTTGAAGGTAAAGTAGTTATATTTTGTGGGAATTTAAGACAAATTCTGCTTGTAATACCAAGAAAGACTTAAAAAAAATATAGTTTTTGTTACTATTAATTTATCTTACGCCTAAAATCAATGTAATTCCTCATTCTTACAAGAAATATAAGATTCCTTTCAATAAATTTGTCTTATGTCAATAAAGAAATACATGAGTTTGCTCACGGGATTCTTTCTATAGGTGATAGAATAATTACTGATCCTAATAATAGGATCACTAATATTAAGATTCTTTATGATTTTTTTTGGAATATCTCAAATAATCATATCATATCAATTGTAGGGACTACATTCAAATCTCTATGAGAAATTAAATATTTCATCTTATTTATGAGATAGAACTTTATTAGTCCACACTTTGTCTGTTTAATAATGTTAATGAATACATGTTATCTTTATTACCATATGAAGATACTATGGTTTTAATAGTATATTATAGGAAAATGATAATATAAATTTTGTTAATAATCTTTATTCCACTAAATTATTGAATTCAATTTCCATATTAGACCAAATCATGAAATTAGGTTAAATGTTGGAATACTTATTATTTTCATGAGGAATATTGACAAGTAATTGATTTTTGCAATAACACTCATCTCATTGTTACACAAACTAGCAAGTATATATTTCAAGTTAAAGTTATGTATGGATCAAATGCATGAATGGTTGAAAGTTTGTATACTCAGAATATCTATGATTCCATAAGATTCAAGACTACTATTTAGTATGAAAAGATGGTAATTTTTTATAATGTTAGCTTTTGCTATAACTATAAACAAAAGTCAAGGGCAAAGTCTATGCAGGATGAGTTTGTATTTGCCAAAACCTGTATTTATACACAGTCAACTTTATGTTGTTGTATTTTGTGTACGATCTAAAAATGGATTGAAGATAATGATTTTAGATAATGATAGCAATTTAAGTGACACAACTTTAAATATTGTGTACAAAATAGTGTTTAATAATCTTAATTGATAATTTTACATTATTATTTTCTTTATAGTCACTTATTATTAATACATTAAATACTTTATAATATTATTTTATTCTCAAATTATATATATAATTTTATCATTAAACATATCTAAAAATGTAAATAGTTTTATTGACCCGTGCATTCATTGCACGGGGTACATACTAGTTACTTGAAAACATAAAATAAAAATGGAACCTCACAAACAGAAAGAAGATTATTCTGGCAATAAAAAGGAAATGGATATTAAAAACAAAATAGCTATACACAGCTTAACAAAAATTCAATTTTATTATTATTTACAAGAAAAGGTAAAAAAAAAAAAATCAGATGCAAGGTGCCTTTATTTTATGATATATACAAACAATGAAAGATTAATAAAAAAAAATCATTATATTTTCAAACATAACTAAATGTTAAAGTTAAAGAACAAAACTTGCAGCTTATAGGACTCAATATGTCACCACTTGTGAAACGAAGGAACAATGCATGTCTCAAAGAAATCAGTACTTTCCAGGTTCAATTCCAGCCGTCTTCAGTGTCTCAGCATTTCGAGGACTATACCCAAAAAAAATTAAAAAAACAGTTATTAGCTTTAAACTAATGGGGGGGTTTCATGTGTTACCCAAAAAAAAATATATACATTAATATTTTTAAAATTAGTCAATTCACTGGTTCAATCAATTAGTCTGATATGATATATATATATATATATATAGACATGTCACATGATGGAAGGATTGAAGAAATAAAGGAAGATGAAGTTACTGAGTGAAAGGGTTGGGGTGAAGGGGATCGGAGAGGGTGGTGTTGTTATGTTGGATGTGAGCAAACTTCCTAAGCAGGGAATGATTGATGAATTTGTCAGCAGAATCAACGGTGTCGTCAGGTTGATCCACCTCTGGCATGGATTCTCTTTTCTTCTTGTTCACATGAACACTTGGAGACCTTACAAGTTGCTGATATGCAGTGTGTGCTGCTAATACCACCGCCACGCTCACCATCCCAAACACTATTTGAATTGGTGCCCACTCCCCAACCCTATATATAAATCATCATTTCAAACTTTTCATATATACATTTATTTGAAGAAAGAATGACACAAATTAAAAGAATATAGCAATTAATGTGTTGGGATGATCGATTCACGTTAGAATTCATACTTAGCATCGGAAACAGCATGATGAGCACCAAGTGTGGCGGCTTTCATTTTTGGGGCCGTCGACGTAGCAATGGACGGTCTTGCTCCTCTCATCTGCCCCACCATTGATCTCAAATTGCCCTACAATTTCATTTTCACATCACATACTAACAATAACACTGAGCTGCTTCATGGTTTCTAAATAATACGATTTAATATAAATTTTGACGGACATGTTGATATATAATAACAAGAACAACTTAGATCTCTAAATTGTCATTAATTAAAGAAAACCAATCCAAGGCAACTAAGGCTATATAATATAGCATTCATTATTTACCATCCTGAAAGCCATTTTGTGAGATCACTGTAATCAAATTATGCAGCAAAAGAGTACTTTTAATTTTGCAGGTTATGTTCTTCCCACAGAGAATCCATTTATATATGTAGAGGGAGAGAATTAATGCCATAAATTAAAAAACAAAACTACTTAACAGTTAATTAATTTGATGACGTGGATGGTGGAGATAGGATCTTAATTAGTTTGCTAATTAAGGAGGAGGCTATGGATTACCCAAAAGGCTAGGGTTCCTCCATGAACAACCAACTTTCAAGGAAAATCACTTGGTAAATTAATTAAAGCCTTCAATCTCTTCTCTATCTATGGTCACTTTGAATCCTTCAAACACAATGGAGAGCATGAAACCTCACGTTTGGATGGCCTAAAACTTGCCTGGATTATTCACGTACTGCACCTCTATTAATTAATTTCTCTTCAAATGAATTAAAAAAAACTAAATTTAGTAAATGAATGATTGCATAAGCTAGGGTACATGTTATATGTAATGTAAAATTATATTGGTAAAGGATATTTATTTTAGAATATTGTATGAAAAAAAGGTAACAAAATTGGTTGTGATATACTCCCTCTGGTCCTATATATAAGACCATTTTAACCGAATCACGCGAATTAAGAAAGGGAGTTAAAACTAATTAACTACCTCGATTTCTCCGAAAATTTCAACATTTTTCCAAAACTACCCTTATTTAATCTCTCTCTTTTCTCTTTGAATACATTAAATAGAGCATTTTTTTGGAAATGCATAATAAATACCACCTCGTATATTGTAAAGGATCTTATATTTAGGACCAAGACAAAAGGTCCTATATATAGGACCGGAGGGAGTACATTATTACTTTAGATTAATGTTTCTGTGCTATAATTTATGTTGTTCTTTTTTATTTGACGGCAAGTTTTGGTGAATTGGATCTGAATACTTATTAGATACTTATAAATTACCAGTTTGACCAACCTTCATTAGCTTTATGTTATTGTTCAAACAATATATATAAATGGTTTAAATTGAATTTAAACTTAATCAGAGGTTTCGAGTTTGAGTTCTGAGAACGCAACAGTGTAAATGGCCAGGGGCACCCACCCTTATAGTGCTTGTCATGCCTCAATCTGAATTAGTCTGGACTCAGTTGAAGTTCTCACAGATCGAGTGAGCCATGCCCAGGATAACGAATGCTCTTGCAAAAAAAAAGGATTTAAATTTTTTACATTTTAATTCTTTTTATTATTATTTTTCAAATTTATAATTTGAATTTTTTTATCTGTTTTGTGTTTTTTTAAAAAATAAAAATAATATATTTTTTAATCACTTGATTAATATATTTAAATTAAACGAATCTTCTTCTTCTTCTTCTTTTATATCTTCTTAAAGATTAAATGATAACAGTGATATCCAAATCTGATCATAGTTCAGATTAGATTCCGCATTCGCTTGGCCCATTATTTATTGGGGCTGTTTTCACAGACTTAGCGTCCAATTTGATGAGGCTTGAATGTTGACTAGCTAATTGGCCCAACAAAAGAAAAAATTGACCAAGTGAGCTTGATGTCACGAAATTTTCATGAGGTTTGACCAGAAGCCTCCAGAATGTTCCACAGAGATCTTGAAGAAGCTTGATTTCTCTCAACTGTTGTACATAATTCTAGAACCTTGTAGATAGGTTTCTTCTCATGTACATTCTAGATAATTCTTTGTAAATATCTAGTGGAAGAATCTAGAGATTCATTGTAGGCCGTTAGATCGAATTGATCTCCACCGTCCATTGAGGAGGTGGGAAAGTTCTGGAACCATGGGGGAGGCCTATAAATACCACCTCCCACCTCATTTGTAAGCAACCAAGCAATTGAGTGCATTTGAGTATTCTCTCAAACTCTCTTGTGTGAGTGTTCTCTTGTTCTCTAGTTCGCTTGTCTTTGCCTTCTCGAGGGTTCGGCTGACTTAGCATGGGATCAAGAGGGTTGATCAAGCTAAGGCCAGCACGGTTCAAGGCATGAAAGTTCCGAGGCCGTGACATTGAGCTTGACTAAAAATGTTTTTTTTTGGAAAATTAAGAAAGTTTTTTTAAAAGAAAAAAAATCCATACAAGTCGCACTAATCTTATATATTTCTTTTGAAAAAATTTTGACTTGTCTAAATGTGTTCTCTATTTTAATATTTTTAAAATAATTTTATAGAAGTAATTTTTAAAATAAATTTTAGAAATAAGAAAGTAAAAAATTCTGTTTAAATAATTATACAAGAAATTATAATTAACAAGTGTTAAATGGGTTGTTCAAAATTTATAATTTTATAATTAACGAGATGGGTATTCTCCCCATTTACTTTTATTTTTCAAAATAAAATATGCAAAATATATCAAAGGTGTTTTGAGTTTCTTTTTTTAGTCTGTTTACCAGAATATTTTATAAAAATAGGCTTATCACATAGTTTTTTTTATTTTTAAAAACAAAAAATTGTTATGAAAAATAACATTTAAAATTTTTATAAAAATTATCATAAACTATTTCCTAAAAAATACTATGGAAAGACTAAATTTGAAAATATTAGTCAACATGGCAGGCCAAATTAAAGCAGTTTGTTTGATGATGATCCCATTCTTGTAAGATTTTAACTCCCTTAAACTCAATCCAATTTAAATAAACGGAGCTAAGACGTCAATTCCATGAATAAAACACTCTAATATGATATAATCTAATCTAAAACAAACAAAGCATCCACTAATTCTTTGAAATTCACCATTGTTCCTTGCTAAAATCCCATCTTTGTCTCTTTCTCAAAAGACAATAATTAAATCCACGTGAAATACCTGTCGATAATAACAATTTTGTGGATCAAAGGAAAGAATAGAATATATGGTATAATCCAATATATATGCTTTGGTAGCTTCGTGAATAATAATCTTTCTTTCAATTAAATTGTTTAACATTCTCTTCATTGAACAATTCCCTATTTGTTACTTGTTCTTCCTTCTTCTCTTTTTATTCCTTCCATCACTTATCATGAGTGGATCCAATCAAAGCAACATGTAGACATTTCTAAGCACTTTTCAATTCCCTCTTTTTGAGGAAATTGGACTTTGGTTACAATTTGCTTGTAAACCAAAAAAATCATTGTGAATCTTCAATCTTATCTTATACACATGTTTAAATTCAACTGGTTGATGGACTGTTTCTGAATTGTAAATTTGTGCATTTTACTATAATTTTTATATTTGATGTTAATATTAATGCTGATATATATATATTAATTGATTTTTTATATTTATGTATTCATACAATGAAAATAAAATATAAATGTACATAAAACTACATCATATTAATACCGCCATATTTTTTTTGTATGATTCTTTTTTAAATGATTGTATAAATTCAGTCTTTTAAATGCAAAGAATCTAAATTAATATATGTTGTCATTTGAAAAAACTTAATATCAAAATTTAAAGATTACAATATGTGCTATCAACAAATTTACACCAATCTGTTATTTCTTTTCATTTAGGATTTTATTGGTTTCCAAAAATAATATAAAACATAAAATTTACAGTAAATTATATTATTCATAAGCCGTCAATATTATGATTTATTTATTTTTTTAAAAATAGTTATTATTTTTGTAGGAAAAATAAGCCCTCGTTATCAATTTTAAGAAGTTGTGTTGTTTCTTGTCTAGGATACAATGATAATTGTTAGTAAATTTTTCCCTACATTGAAAAAATAGTAAGCAAATAATATACATGCCAAAATTAGCGTGTATTTGGAGTGCACATAATTAATAGAAATGTATACAGTAAAATTTATAGAAAATCATATTTTTTATTAGTTATAAACGTATGACTTACCTTAAATTCCATGTTTCTAATTATTTTGGGAGAAAAAATAATGCATCACGTATTCTCAAAAGTTATGAGTGGGATTAATAATACTTTTTAAGACAAGCCACATATACATCGGAACAAATTGTTAACATATTTGCTTATTCATAAAAGGTAAATTAAAAATTTAGTGTGATCATATATATGTAGGTATATATAATAAATCTATAGAAAGCCAAATACCTTATGAATAATATTAGTATTAATTTGGCTTCTCTTTGACTTTGTGATTTTGTATTTTTATTTTTATTTTTTAACAATAATTTCTTTTCCATTATCACAATATATCAATTGCATAAGAAAAATAAAATCTAGTCACAGCTCAAAATAAATTAATGAGCAAATAAGTTTATTTCAAAATATTTTCAAATAACCAAATAAAAAGATAAAGGTAAGAACTAAATTCAAATAAAGTCAATTAACTGTCACTGGGAAATAGTTTATGTAATGAAAATAAAGCAGTAGATACTATAGTAGTCAAAATTTAAGCTTTCATGATATAATTAAACAAATAAAACTGTAAACTCACCTTAATCTTAAGAAATCATAGTATTGATTAAACTATCATCTCTATAAATATATTTTACCAGCATCGTTGTAAGTATATTAAAATGAGTTAAAATAAATGACAATATTAATATTAATTGGTCATAAATAATATGATTTATTTTTTCAAATTTGATATGTCCCGTATGTGCCGCACCTAGTTAGCTCCAATAATTAGAACATGCATCAAATTATGAAAGCTTCAATAATCTACTTAGTGAATCACTTCATATATTATTTCTTTTAACTTACCTTGCTTTTCTTTTTCTATTTATGGACATATATTCTCTTTCCCTGTGTTGTCTTTAACATTATTGTCAAATTTAACAAAGGACAACACTGTAAACAAAGCAATGTATTGCATATTTGTCACTATTTTGAGATCATTTTGTTACCCAAATTACAAAAACCTACATCACAAATTGGTGGGACAGAGGGGAAAGGAAGAAGAAGAATAAGCCTTTTCGACAGCACAAGTACGGGAGGGGAGAAAATAAAGCAAGGTAATTGCTGATTGCTAATAAACCCATGTAAAAAAATTCAAAATTTTTTTTTAATTTTTTCTGTAGTTTTGAAAGATTCTCTCTCTCTTCGATTTTTCATCAATTTTTGAAAGACTCACCCTCCTCCACCATAATTTTAGGAATCACCCGCCCTTCTCTCCTCCTCTCTCGGGATTTTTATTTTTATATTTTGTGTGGGGCTGGTTGGATGATGATTTCCCGTTTCGTTTTGTTTTCGGGTTTTCCTTTGTCTCTTTCAAATGGCTCCAACCAAATCCAGAAAAAGTCTAACTAAATTTCCATCATTTTAAACGGGAAATCCTCAATCTCCTTTGAACAATGCTTTCCTTGGATTCGGTTCCTTCGTGTGTCTTAAAGCGGGGGATTTTTGAGGTGATAACCCCCCTCCGCAATTCTCACGTCGTCTCTGATTCTTGTAAAGTTCAAAGGTACCCACCCATTCACGACCGCTCTTTGCCGTTATTTATTTCGCGTTCGAAGTCAAATTTTTCATCTATCGTTATCGCTCTTTCCCTATTTATTGATTTATCTCTTTTGGGTTCTGTGCGCTTCTGGGTTTTCCCGCGTGTTGCTTCTGGTTGGTCGTTCTCTTTCGTGGTTCTGAATTCTCATCGTGCTCTCTACGTTTGTGCTTTCTTAAGTATAGTGTTCTTAAAAATTTGAATTTTGATTTTTGGGTCAATCGTCTCGGTCATCGTATGGTGGGAACTGGGTCGGTTTCTAATAGTTTTACTTTTCTATGTTCAATATTGATTTTATAATAAATAAATTTGGTTTAGTCAATAAAAGATGGTTGGTGAGGAAAAATCCTAGTTTCGAACGAAACGCAGGCGGTTTTTCTTGACAGAATAAATAGAAGCAGGCTTTGGTTTGGGAGCCTGCATCAGTGTCAGGATTATATATGTATATCAAACTTGTTTTTAGCTGCTGAAAAATTGGATTCTTCTTGTTTTTCCCCCATATTGTATCATAATCTGCTTTCCATTTTGGAATTTGAGTTTGTTGTTAAACTTGGGTGTTTATCATGGATTCGGAAGTTGGAGAAGGAGGTGTTAGGACGCCGAAGATGGATTTGGAAGCAGGAGCTCTGGATTCGAAGACGAAGGGTGTCGGAAACGTTGGCAGTAATGATAGAATTTTCAGAGCTGACAAGATTGATCTCAAAAGTTTGGATGCTCAGCTTGATAAGCACTTAAGCAGGGTTTGGTCCAAGAACATTGAAACCAAAAGGCCTAAAGAAGAGTGGGAGATTGATTTGGCCAAATTGAATCTACGATATGTGGTAGCTCATGGGGCCTATGGTACTGTTTACAGAGGCGCCTATGATAACCAAGATGTTGCAGGTAACTGTGCTAGTGTGCTTTATATCCTTTTATATGCTATCAACTGTTCATTCTTTTTTTCTGGTTCATCATCTTAGTTGCTGAAAGAATGACTGGATAGAAATTAGAATTCGTTACTCAACGGGTTTGGATATTAATAGGTTCCATATTCTCTCCTCATTGACCTGAAAATGGAGGCTTCATTCTCAATCTGAAGCTTATTAGTGTAGCCTGTGCTTTCATGTCATTTTTTACTTTCTTTTGATTTTCAGTAATGTTCAATCAAAGTTACAAGCATCGCATGTGATACGAAAATATAGTAATTTTGGGCCTTCAGAACATGGCAGCTTTAGAAATACAATTTGGGTATCAATGTCAGTTTGACTTGAAGGCATATCTAGTATCTCCAATAATGAGATTTTTAAGTCATAAATATGTGTGAAAATTCAAAACTTTCTTTATGTATCTACTATCTCCTATGAAACAAGCAAGTTTGGCAACTGTGAGAAAGGACATTAATTCAGAATATTCTTTTTTCTTTCAGCAGGTGATAAGGGGAAGGGAGTATAGTTTGCTTGCATGATAAAGTTGTGATGTTTATGTTCTCTTCCTTTAGTGCCTAAATTACCAGCAGACAACCTGTGATTGATTAGATCTATGCCATAAATATGCCATTTTTTGAGTGCTGTGATGATTTGAATGAACTGTGGTGGTTGGACTGGTTTTCTTTTTTGCAATATGTTGAGGCTTTTTATTCATTATTTTCCAAATAAGATAATGCAGTAGTTGGAATTTGAGGTTTAATCATACAATTACTTAAGTTAACTCTGTTCTTTGCCATTCTTTTGCGTTTAAAGAAGTCAGACTTAGTTATAAAGTTGAATAATATTGTTTTCAGAAATTCACACGGTTTTCTTATGTTAAATTTTATAGTGAAAGTTTTGGACTGGGGTGAGGATGGTGTCGCCACAGCTGCTGAAACTGCTACTTTACGTGCATCATTTCGGCAGGAAGTTGCTGTCTGGCACAAACTTGACCATCCGAATGTTACAAAAGTACAGACTTGTAGCTTCATCCTAATGCATATTAAAATTACGAGCTAGTTCTTTCTTAACAGAGTTGATGCAAGAAGTGGTAACTATGGACAATAATAGCATAGTTTATTCTGTAGAAGTAGTGAAACTTTAGAAGTTTGCATTGTTATTTCTCTTTGGCACGCTTAATTTTTTGTTCCTGTTTACTTTGTGATAAGGGACTAAGAATCAAATGTTAGGTTCTAAATATGATATATTATTTGGCGCATTCCTTTAGTTTTGTAACTGTTTCTTATTCATTCTTGCTGCAGTTTGTTGGAGCTTCCATGGGAACCTCAAATCTTAAGATTCCCACAAAAAACTCTTCAACTGATGGTCAAGATTCCCTTCCTTCTAGGGCATGTTGTGTTGTTGTTGAGTATATCCCCTGTGGGACGCTAAAACAATTCTTGTTCAAAAATAGGCATAAGAAACTAACTTTCAAGACTGTGATCCAACTGGCTTTAGATCTCTCTAGGGGGTAAGTTCCATTTTCTTTTACCTCTACAAAAATTGAATTTTTTTTACTAAACTAAAATATTTGTTTCCCCCTAACTTACAGTCTTAGCTATCTACATTCAAAAAAGATTGTACACCGTGATGTCAAAACAGAGAACATGTTACTAGACAGCCGTGGACACTTGAAAATAGCCGATTTCGGAGTTGCACGAGTTGAAGCACAAAATCCGAATGATATGACTGGTGAAACCGGAACCCTTGGATATATGGCACCAGAGGTATCAATTTTGTTTTAGGAAAAAGAAAATGCTTGTGTAATAGCTATCTTGTATATTTTTATCAGCTGGTCTGAAATGAGAGATTGGTATTTCTATGACTTGAAATTAAGGAAATGTTCTATTATATAATAGCACACAAATTACGGGTGATTCATACCTCTCCTGCTCATGTTTGCATTTTTCTCTGAATATGCTTCTGTCAGTGTTTGCATGTAGATCGGAAGATAGGCAACTTGATCAGTTATCTTACAATAGAAAGATGTGATTATAGGCATTATATCATTTGTAGGTTCTGGAGGGTAAGCCTTACAATAGAAGATGCGATGTCTACAGCTTTGGCATTTGCCTGTGGGAAATTTATTGCTGCGATATGCCTTATCCTGATCTTAGCTTTGCCGATGTGACAGCTGCAGTTGTCCGACAGGTTAGTTTGTGTAATGAATTATTTCTGCATGCAGACTCCATTTATCATTAACTAATGAGTATTATAGTAATGTCATTGATAATATTGTCCCAATGATGTGAGTCATTCTCAAGTGAGGCTTCCATCATTTGGACAGATGTGTATAAAAGGCTATACTCAACTCTTAGAATCATGCTGGTCAAACAAACTCTTAAGACCATTATAGCATAAAAGAAACTCTTCAAACTGTGCCATTTCTTCTGGGTGTTGGAGCGCTTATGATTTTAGAACAACTGCACTTTCACGTGATAGTATGTTATTGGTCTTGTATTGTATCTCTATTCTTTGGTAGTTTGGTTCATTGAAAAGTTTGAATTGTGATTAACTCTATCGCTACAGTACCTGTTTGCTTTTGTACCATCACGGTTACATTTTCCCCCTTGTTTTTGTTTGTTTTTTCATGTGACGAGTCTTTTGCATGTTGATTTTTGTAAGCATGAAATGGTATACCATTCAAGACTTTTGGAATCTGTTTAGTTTACAATTGTACAGATACTATGAAGCTAAGTAAGCTATCTTAATCACAGATTAATTAGTATATATTTCCTCTGGTCCACGTTATAAGGTATTTTGTATCACACGCATAATAGAGAAATCATTTTTTTCACCTGAGATCAATATAAAAAATACCAATATTTCCCATTTTACCCTTATTAAATATCCCATTTTATTATCATTATAGAGTTACAAATGAGGAGTAAAGATAGGGGTAAAATGGGGAAAAAATATCTAGTACCCTATATTTTGGACTAGAAACTTGTCATACAAAACACCCTATAATACGGACCAGAGAGAGTAAGTTGATTTGATAATTAGGTATTTAATGTCAACATTTTGAGTTGTTTTTGGTGATACTAAATCTTGGAATTATTAAATGCAGCTCATATAGCAACATTACATATGTTTTCATTTTCTCTAATGAGAGCCATAATCTGAAGACATTTTTTGAACTCAGCATTACTTTTTCTTCTCAAAAAAAAAAAAAGTTCTTTACAAGCCAAAATTTATGATAAATTGATCATAAAAAAGCTATAGGGAGCCAATGGCTTAGAAACAGTGTCTTGATATGTTTTTTGGCTTATCTCATGCTTTGTTCCATATCTTATTGATTGATAGATTAGTTTTGATTTTGAATTTGAATTTAAATTAAATATGTATTGGAGTTTTATAATGAAAATGTCGGCCTGTATCATGAAAAAATATCATGTTCATCACACGGGTTAAAAATCTGGTTTCACTGAAAAACTTGATGACAAACACTTGCACTAGAAAATCATATGCCTTGGTGTTCTTGTGCAGAATTTACGTCCTGAAATCCCAAGATGTTGTCCGACTTCCTTTGCTAACATTATGAGGAATTGCTGGGATGGGAATCCAGAAAAGCGTCCAGAAATGGATGAAGTAGTGAGTTTGTTGGAAGCCATAGATACAAGCAAAGGAGGAGGAATGATACCAGAAGATGCCACTCCGATGTGCTTCTGTTTCGCTCCTTCCCGGGGTCCCTAAATCTTTCAATTCGGTGATGAAGCTAAATGCATATATTTATATACCCATATAAATGCATCGGGAAAAGTGGACAAAGTTGCAGATGGTAAATCTTATTTTATGGTTTGCCACGGCATATGCTTACCCCTCTTCTTTTCCATGTTGGTGGAAGAGAGGGAAGATGATGAGAACAAGAGGAACTGATTGTGTTTTGGTGTAATGAAAAGCTGATTGGTTGCTTACTTGAAATTGATTTAATTGATTGCTTGCAAGCCTATTTTGTTAGTGCATGAAAACGTGTTTATATAATGTTTAAATCAACAAAATGTGAGCCCGTGTTGCATGGAGTTCACATTGTCCCGCATGTGAATAGTGCGACTTTATGGATCTTTTTATATATATATATATATTCATTTATATTATAAAATATTTTATATAAAATATATGTATATTAAGAAAATTATTTTTTATTTAAAATTTATAAAAAAATATTAAAATTTTTTATTTTATTTTTATTAAATACTCTATAATCATTGTTGGTACAATTTTTTAAGGAGATTAGTCTTTTCATAACAAGTAAAGGAGATTAGTCTTTTCATAATAAGTAAAGAAAAATTAATGAGAAGAATAAAACTGAAAGAATTATATCTATCACTTTAAAATGTGGATAAAGATTTTATTATATAAATTATTTTATAATAAGAAACGAGTAATGTTATATTTTGATGAAAAAGTGGCGCTTTGCCTAGTTTTCCTGCTGGTACCAGTGTACCAGCATTAGAAAATAGAACCACAAGCATACCAGGAGGATAGGACCAAAGTTGCTGGTCATGGGTGAAGTTGAGTTCAATCATTAGAGAAACTTTCTCGTCTAACACAAGCTTGTTATCGATTTTAATTTTATATTGATATTGATTCTTTTACTTATTGAATGAAATATTGTATTGGTGATAAAATCGTTTTCACAAAAAAGATGTTTCGGAAAATATTTAAGAACATAAATTTTCATGTGTGTGTGTGCATAGAGCATTCTAAGTCAAAAAAAAAAAAACTTATTGATCACCTGATAAGTAATAACTGACATAATATTAAATTTTGTACTCTCTGCCGTTCATAAAATCTAAAATAAAAAAGTCATTAAATATTTAGAATATTATAAAATTTAATAACATTTTATCAAAATATCTTAATTTAAATATTTTTTAAATGCTCTATTTAGTATTAATAAATGGTAAAACAGTAAAATAAATAATCAAAATTTTATTAGAATTCAAATCTATGCTTTTTTTTTAAGAAGAAGGGACTGGTTATTACCAACTGAGCGAACCTTCCTTTAATAATTCTCCACTATTACGTAAACTATTATTTAAATTTGGTTTTATTTAAAATTATCATGAGAACTTAATTCAGGAAAAAAAATAATATGGAAATTTTAGCGGATGATAGTCAAATGTTGATAATGGAACAAGACTGAAGCTTGTCGAGGTGTGTATGGTTTTAATTTTCAAAGCACCGATAATATAAAAAATCTGTTGAGGAAAAAGTTTGTGCTTGAGGATAAGATTAGATTAAATTCAATACTGGAGCATTATTATGTTACGTATAGATAAGGATTTCTCGACGTTCCAGCAAACTTTAGCTGGGAAGGACACTTCTTCTTCTTCTTCTTTTTTCCTTATAATTAAAAGATTTATTAGGGTTTAGCTTAATCATATCAAGTTATCTAAAACATTTTAGACAATAAAATTTATCATCAAATATTTAACATAATTATATTTTTAAAATTTAAATTTAAGATTTTTAGTTAAACTAGTACTTCCCTGAGAATCAAATGCTCAGTGGAAATGATTTTACAAAAATGTTCAATCCATCACTTCATGAATTCAGTGGAATATATTTTCCACAATGAAAGTGAAACATGGTTTGTCTGCATCTCTCTTACTTGATATGGACGACAGCTTGGAACTTCAATCAACCCAGCAATACGACAGATTCTCCAATTCCCTACTCACAAGTATTGTTTCGATATTTATGCATCCTTTAAAATTAATAAAATAAAATTATGGGAATTGAGACGGATGAAAAGGATTCAATTTCTATGTTTTAAGTATAGCTTCAAGTCCGATCCTTGCGATGAAATAAATCTAGTTGTGAAATTTTCCACTCAATTGGGTCTTATCTGACTTGAATATATACATTCATTAATATTACCATAAAAAATAGTTTCAAGTCTGAGTTTTGCGAATATAAAAGCTACTAGGGGAAAGTTTCTTGCTATTTAGGGTTGATGTAACTTGAATTCATAAGAAAATCAGATCATTCTCACAAAATAAAAAATTTAAGAAATTTTCTTCATTTTCAGAGATTGTACAGATTTTGCACTTTAATTTAATGAAATTTTATGAGCAATCTTCAGTTAAAGGTAAGTATAAATAAATTTATAAATATATTAAAATAAAAATTCATTTAATATATGAACAAATCATACTTGATAATTTATTTGTTTTTAAAATTATATCAAGTTCTCTTTTTAATTTATTTTCTGTGAATAAAATCAATATTCTATATGATATGTGTTTCTTTGAAAAATAGCACTATTTAACTATCATTATTATATTTTTATTAGCACATTGTGATCTGGTAACATGAGTGAAAACGACATGACACATTGGTTCAAGCAAGTACTTGAGTGCCATTCTACAAATAATAAATTTACAGAGCACTAAATAGTGTATTTCATTCAGCTTTTATATATAAAATAACAAATAATAAAATATATCAGATATTAGTTTTCTATAATATTTTTCACAGTATAATTAATTAAACAATGATATTTTTTGGACATGGCATAATCTCTCTTTAGATAATTAATTAAAATTTTACAATTCTCATAATGATAATAATGTTTCTGCCGTTTGATTTAATCTCGTTTCTATCTTTAGTGTATGTGAGAATTAAAAGACTGACGGACAATAATGCATCTAGACATAGTTAAAACTTTGGTACATTCTTAGTCTTTTTCTTTTTCCTATTTTTTTATAATATTGTATTCAAGTTAATTTCTTGTTAGCTGTTAGTTACAAGCCCCAAAAAAAATTGAAGAGCTTCATATTAAATTCAGATTATTCATATCCTAAAAAATAATAGTTTTTGTTTATTTATATTAAAATTTCAGACATATTTACAAACAATATACACAGACAAAATCTATTTTTACTACTATTCTTTATTATTGTTCATTACTATTCTTCTAGTGTTACCAAAAAAAATCAAAAAACCAAATTAGTTGAGAATTTTTACAGAACAAAAAGAATAATGAAAGATTAGATAAGAAGAAGAAGAAGAAAAATTGAAGACCGAAGAAGAAGAAGAAGAAAAAATTGAAGTACCTATAAGCTATAGTAATCCCTCCACTCCTATATATAGAATTTTTTATCCTGATTTTAAATATAAAACCTTTTGTAATATATGAGATAATATTTATTATACTTTTCCAAAAAATGTCTCTATTTAATGTATTCAAAGAAAAAGAGAAAGAGATTAAATAAGGGTAGTTTTGGAAAAATATTAGAATTTTTGAAGAAATGAAAGTAGTTAATTAGTTTTAATTCTAATTCTTAATTTATGTAATTCGATTAAAATTGTATTATATTAAGAACGAGAGGATGTATCTAATATTATTAATGAAAATGACCCAAAGAAAAATCGAACAATAGATAAGATAAGAAGATGGAAAACAAGGCTCACTCTTTTCTGACCTTTTATTCTCATTTTATCACTAAATCATAAATAAGTGCCTCAGGTCAGGTAGCTCATTGACCTGTATGATTTATATTGACAAACACTTTCAATTTCTTGTATACTAATTTTTCCTTTGGAAACAATTATATATATATATATATTGCATCACTAGTTGGGATTGAACTGGTATTTTTCCCAGGTGGCATCAGCTTTTAACTTAACAATTTAGAAAGGATGCATTTTTAGCCTCCACTGTCTATGGAGTGTTTTTTACTCTTATTGACATGAATTGCGTTACAAGTTTATATCCATGCCGTCAAATGTGTCTGTATATATATATATATATATATATAATAAACTTAGAGAAATTGTATTATTTATGAGTTATGCACAGTTCCATTTCTCTCACAAATACTTTGTTTTAATTCCGTGTAACACATAAATATTATATCTAATTTTGAATGAAAGTATAAATTTCATAGTGTAACATATACTTCTTCTAATTCTTTATGTAAGTCACCGTTTAGAAGAATTTAATGATCTAAAATGCAAATTATTTTATAAGAGTTGGTAGAACATTAATTGTTTTATTTAAAAAATGCACTTCTTGTTAATTACTTTAGAGAGCATTATTTACTATAAAGAGCATATATATATATATATATATTTAAATTTATGATACTTATTTGAGGGTAAAAATGGAAATCAAAGTAATTTTTAGATAATTTTATTATTAATACAATTGAAAGTACTCCCCTAGTTTTAAATATAGGAAATATTTTAAAAATATTGTTTAATTCAAAGTACAAAACATTTTTTTAAGTTATTTGGTGTACTAATTATTTTTTTTCATTCATATCCTGATTTATAATTAATAAATAAGAAATAAATATTATAAAAAGTATAAAAAATAATATAATTAATGATGATAAATGGTGAAAAATATTAATAATTTTTTAATAAATTTAATGATTTTTTTTTTCTAAAATAGGTGAAGTAATTAAAAATATGTTATGTTTAGAAGGAGTCTATAACTTATAGCAAGGGACAGAGAGGAGTGTGATGTAATTATCTTTGAAAGAATTAATTCTGCGATGGATGTGAGGGGCATAGAGGTAAATTCAGAACTTTGGCTTCCGTGTGGATGATGAAAATGAAGCAACAGGGCATGTGGGTGCTTTATATTTAACGAGGGAAGTTGGCAACGTCTTCCTTCATCCAACAGAAAGAATATATATCACAGACACACACACAGACACACACACAGACAGCTCAAATAAAAGTCTCTAGCGAAGATGGGGTTGAAGGGGAAGGATACGTCGTCGTTTATGTCTGACTTCCTCCAGGAGTGCGGCTGCTACGCCGTGATAGACGGCGGCTTTGCGACGGAGCTAGAACGCCACGGTGCCGACCTCAATGACCCTCTTTGGAGCGCCAAATGCCTTCTCACTTCCCCTCATCTTGTCCGACGGGTACTTCTCTTTCTGTTCTCTCCTCTGCTTTTTTTTTCTTTTCCCTCTCTTTTTTTTTTCAGCTTTTTTTTCCCATTTTGGTTAAACAAAAAGAGGTTTTCCGAACTTAGACATATTCATTCATTAGATACATTTTTCGTACGGACCTAAACTCTGAGACTTTGTTTAGTATAAAAAAAATTAATTTAAAAAAAATAAAAGAGAAAACCATTTTAATATATTTAATAGTTAATTATAAATTTTATTAAAAATATTAATATTTTTTATAACTAATAATAAATATTCTAATAAAAATTAAATATACTAAGATAAATTTTTTTTTTTATTTTTTATTTTTTTTAAATTAAGTGCCCGTTTGGTTTGTCTTTTTGTAAAAGTACTTTTAAAATAATTAAAGTTTACAAAAATGAAATTTGGATAAAAATAGAGAAGTTTACAAAAGCTATTTGAATAAAAAAGAAAAAAATAATAATTAAAAAATACAATTACATTTTAAAAAATAAAAACCAAACAGGCACTACCTTACTTTTTACCTACATAAGAGTGAGTGAAATGAGACACAGATATTGAGGTTGGTCATTAATCATATATATATATATATGGACACCATAAATTATATCTATATATATTGATAATGATCATGAATATATTTTATTGATAATATTGATTAAATTTATACATTTCTTGCATGCTTTTTTTTTTGTAATAACTATTAGTATTCAGTAATTATTTTAAACTCCAGCTAATTTAAATTGAAGTATGGTTGTGCTCATGGAAGAGAAATTCTCCCATAGATGCTTTATGCTCTTTTTATGCATGCTCTTTTAATTGGTTTGATAATTTAATTTAATTTAATTACTGTATTTAAAGGTTCCTGAATATTTCAATAGGTTTTTCTGATTTAATTAGTAATCTACTGTTCGTGTATTGTTTGTACGAAGAACTTAATTTGTAATAATAAAATTTTTCTACTAGAAATTTGAATATAATAATTAAAATAACTATATCCCAAAATTTCGTTTATTCTAATTCATTGAGTTTTTTAGTGGTAAGTCTGAAATTATGAATTTATTCTTTTCACTTTTTGCCCATTGTGATCGCCAGCAAAACATAAGAATATTTTGACAAAAGAAAAAGATAATGTCATCGAATTATCTGGACTCTGAAGCAGTTCTTTTGAAATGGCTGAAATAATTACTTAATATTATCTTTTTTTGGGTTACGTATTAGTATTATTATTTTTAAATAGGAGCAACACCTTCTAATTTTATTACTATATTTTTTGGCATATTTTACGCATCTAAGAAAGAAAGTTACGTGGGAATTGTGAATTGAGATACTCGTAACATAATTTCTAGCTGTACACGTGGCAAAAGTTTTTTGTACGTGTCAGCGACTAATATTCGTCGGGGCCATGTGCCTCCTGGGCACCGTTTTGGTGCGTGGAGAAAATCCACGCACCGCGTGCGTGTGCCAGGTGGCACAATATATGTGCCACATCTTTCCTTTTTTTTTTTTCATTTATATTATCATATGAATGTCATGAGTCACACCATTTTTTTTTTCTAAAAATTGTAGTTTCAGGTGTGATATATTTATACTTTCGTGGTCTCAAAAATTCTAACTCAAAAAGTTATAGTTGTGACATAAAAATATCTGATAAAAATTTAAAAAATTTCATATAAACTTAAAATTTTTAAATCCAAAAATTTGAACATAATTTTTAATGGAATTTTTGGAATTTTTATTAAATATTTTTAAGTCTTAGTTAAAATTTTTTTAGATCCAACTTAATGCTATGTTTGGAAGTTTTTTTTTAAAGAGGAGTGGAATGAAATGAAATGTCTATATGGATTAAACCATTATTCGAAAGATTTTTTTAGGAGGGAATGAAATGATAATAGATGGCCTCATAAGCTATCTTTAGCTATTCTAAATCTAATTTTTATCCCCCAAAATTGGAGGGTCAATAATGGAAAGGCTAAAAGTAATTATTTAAATTACAAAAACATCAATTAACCATAACAAAAAAAATTATTTTTACTTTTTCCATACCGTCAAAGCTATCATGCCATATTGTACATTTTCTTGAAGTTTCCTTATCACATCAATCAGATCACTCCAATCATATCATATCTTACATGTACAATTAAATTACTGCTTCAAGGTATGTTTTCTTCTACAAGTCTTGTAATTTATTATAACTTTCTTACTTTTTATACTTTATCATAGTTGGTTTAGTTATTTTTATTTTTTGATAAAATTTTTACTTCTTTCTTAATATTATTATTGAAAGAACCAAGTTGTTTTACAACTTATTATTATTATTATTATTATTATTATTATTATTGGAAGGCATTTTTATTAAAAAGTAAAACTAATATGAATTTTTTTATATGAAAAAATAAGAATTTGTTTTTTATTTAATTTATTTAAATTTTCTAATAAGGGTAATATTGAGAAAAAAGTTATAATTCGTTTCATTCCATCCCTTTTATAATAATTTTTAAACAAAAATCAAATGAGATTGCTTCTTCCTTTCATAAAACTCTCAAACAATGAAATATTTCATTCCATTCCACTCCATTCTATTCCATTATATTATATTTCATTAATGATCATTTCATTTCATCATAGACTCCCAAACATAGTTTAAAGTTTTTCAAATCATGAAAATATAAATATTTTCCTAGTTACCATGAAATTTCAATTTTTCCTTTCTTTATATATTTTTGGCTAAATATATTTTTCATCACATAAATTTTATTTAACATTTCATAATGATGCTTTTAAAATGTAAAATAAAGCTTATTTACAGCCTTATATAGTCTACTCAATTTATGTTTGGCTGAATATATTTTTGTGCAATGTTAAATAAAGTTCATGTGATGAAAAATACATTCATCCAAAAATATGATAAAAAATATATAAAAAAGAAAAAATTGAAATTTCATTGTAACCAGAGAAAATATTTATGTTTTCGTGTCTTGAAAAATTTTAAGTTGGATCTAAAAAAATTTTAATTATGATTTGAAAATGTCCAATAAAAATTCTAAAAATTTCATTAAGAATAAAATTTCATGTTCAAAATTTTAGATTTAAAAATTTTGAATTTATATAAAATTTTTAATTTTTTATTAATTATTTTTATATCTCAGTTATAATATTTTAAGTTCAAGTTAGAATTTTTGAGACATAAAAGAATGAATATATCACATCTAAAATCACAATTTTTTGAAAAAAGAAAACGTGGTAATTACATTAATATAATAATACAAAAAAAAAAGAGAAAGATGTGTGCCACCTGGCACAAGTACGAACTCCACGCACCGAAACGGTGCCCGGTGGCTCCTTCGTATGCCCTCAACACACACGGATGACTATTCAGTAGACAATTCAAAAAGTCATGCCGAACCATCTAAATGAAATTTTAAAGGTTCAGATTTTTTATTTTTTAATGAAATTTTACTAGTTTTTTAATTTTAAATTATACATGATACAAAATGCTCTCTTTTATCCACATTATAGGAATATTTTAACAAAATTATGTGAATTAAGATATGTAATTAAAATTAGTTAGAAATTTTGATTTTATAAAAAGTAACTATTTAAGATTGTTAAAATATTTTAATAAATGGTATCAACATTTATGTCACATCAATGTTAAGAGAGAGAATTAAAACTATGAATAACATTTGTAGAAATTACACATTAAGATTTTACTAAATTTTGTAAGGGTTTTTATATTAAGGATTATGAAGAGGGGTCTTATATTAACTATTAAGAATCAAGTAAGTAATATCATTCATATAACTATGAAATCATAAAGAATACTATTTTAATTTATTTCATTCTATTTTTTGGCCACAAGAATAATATTTTTTTAAAAAAATAAAATAGTAAAATCTGGTCCATCTTAATTTCCTTTTGAACGGTGCAGATGAGACATGTACATGATACATATTTTAGGATGTTCACCAAATCTGGATTGATCGAGTTATAAATCATTGAATCATTTCACAATCTGATTGTGCATATTCACAAAAATAACTTATATAGCATATTTAGAGGGATGTAAAAGAGGAAAATAGCATAATACTCCATCCGTTTTGCTATATAGTGCACTTTTTTGAGAAATTAATGTTTCATAATATAGTGCACTTTACGGATTACATAGTATAATTTTTTTCTCTTTCCAAGATTGCCCCTAATTAATAAACCCAAATATTTATTTATTATTAAAATATTTCATTCTCAAAACATTTAATGAGGGTAATTTAAGAAAAGATGGAAAATTTTGTTAGTTATTAATTATTGTTTTGATCTGTGTGCGGTAGTTAAAACTGCACTATAAACTGAAACAAATGGAGTAATAAAATATGGATTCAACACACCCAGTTATATAATATATTTTATTTTTTAATTTTTATTTAAAAAATATAATGGATTTAATGCAAGAGGTTGAATTTATTAATCGGTACTTAAATGTGTAACAGGTTCACCTAGATTACCTTGATGCAGGCGCAAACATAATAATAACAGCATCCTATCAGGTAACTGGACCCCACCTTTTCTTTTCTTCGAGTTTTATGCTTAGCCCATAGGTCTAGTGTGGGCTTATATTAGGGCCGAGTTCTGTGGGCGTGGGCCCAAACCCACCTATAAAAATGGGTCATCAAGTTGAAACTGCAGGCCACCGTTCAGGGCTTCGAAGCCAAGGGCCTGTCTCGAGAGGAAGGCGAAGATCTGATCAGAAGATGTGTGGAACTTGCTCGTGAGGCTCGAGATATTTACTATGACAGATGCGCGAAGGATTCCTCGGACTTCATCAGAGATGGAAGATATTGGAGACGCCCCATTTTAATTGCAGCTTCGGTGGGAAGCTATGGTGCTTATTTGGCTGATGGATCTGAATATAGGTCAGTGAAATCAATCCTCTCCTCTAATACTAGTGATCGATGTTTGATTCATATGCACCGTGACAAGTTTAAGGACAGTTATCTGCAACATCTGCTAAATTTGGGGCAATTGTAGTTAGTGTGATTCAAGTTTTTAGAGGGAAGGGGTTATATCAGTTCTGGTTGTCTAATTCAAATAAGGGTGATTTTGAAAAGATATGGTAATTTTTGAAAAATTCTGGACCCTCAATAAAATTTAGCTAACTTCCTTGCTTTAAAAGTAACTTATATATGGGATCAAGGGAGTATTCATTTATATAGGAACACATATGACATTTCACATTTAAAAAGTTTTTTCTCATTCCATTTACTTTTTCATTCCGTTCAATTTTGCGTACCAAACAAGTAGTGATTTTGTCTGTCTAAATTTAAGGGCAATGACTTAGTAGTACGTTGCTTGTGTATCTCTTCACAGGGGTGACTATGGTGATGCCGTTACTGTTGAAACACTGAAGGATTTTCATAGGAAAAGGGTCAAGATTCTTGCTGATGCAGGTGCTGACTTAATTGCGTTTGAGACAATTCCAAACAAATTGGAAGCACAGGTATTTTTCCTACTCCATCGCCATCAATCTTTACAAGTTACTTGCAAATATTTGTATAATCAAATTTCTGGAATATGTAGTATTCAGTGTTCACCATCCAGCATCACTTAAGATCTTTCTTCAACAATGGAGTACTCTTGAATTATGTGTGAAAACTGAAAACACTGATTAGTGAGGTTTATCATTGAGCTTTGGTTATGGTGGAATTAAATTGAATGCAGGCGTATGTTGAGCTTCTGGAGGAAGAAGGCTTAGATATTCCAGCATGGCTTTCATTTAGTTGCAGGGACGAGAGCAAGGTGGCTAGTGGTGATTCCATATTAGAGTGTGCCTCCATTGCAGAATCCTGCAAGCAAGTGGTTGCTGTTGGAGTCAACTGTACTGCTCCTAGGTTTATTCATGGACTGATTTCTTCTATTACAAAGGTGCTTTTTTCCTCAAAACTCTGCTCTCTACATTTTGTGCTATTACAATGACTTAATTGGCTCTGCTATTTTGGGTAACATGTGAAAGAAGCAAACATCATGATGACTTTAGAAGTAGTTATTACCAAGTATTTATGGGAAACAAAAATTAAGAAACAAAAACAAGGACATGATAAAAATGGATCTGAATCCTGTCCAGCCACAAAGATCAAGTTTTCTCTCAGTCTATATCTTAACTATTGGATTGATCTTGCCCTCCAAATTAAGAAGTCATTCCTTCATATCAAAACTCAAAGCACACCATCTCATCGCATTTTGGTAATGCAGCTCCGAATTTCTTGACAACCGTAGGATGAATTTGATGACCAAGATGATGATCGGAGAGAAAACTTGATATTTGAGGCCGTAGAAAATCTGGGACACAATAGAGAGGCCTTCTCTCTTTTTGATCCTGCAGTCAAACCTTTGTGTAATTAGTTGACACATTCTGTACTTAACAGAATTTATGAACAGTTTTGGCACTGTGAGCCTAACTTGCAATGTTCATTTCTTGCAAATGAATATGATAATCCAAAAATTCTTCTGCTGTCTTCAAAATGGACATCTTTGTGAACAATGAGTGTTATAACAATGGCGATAAATCTCAAACCTGTTCTGCAAAATGTGTGAATATCAGGTTACAAGTAAACCTGTGCTAGTGTATCCCAACAGTGGTGAGACTTATGATGCTGAGACTAAGCAGTGGGTGGTAAGTTCTTGGTTCTCTCTTTCTCTCTGTTGTAACATCACAAATCCTATATTTTCACCAAACTTCAATCAATTTCGATGTCTTTATTAAATGATACTTTCTCAGTGGAAAAAATGAAGTTTAACTCAAAAGTTATATTGCAGAAAACAAGTGGAGTAGTAGATGAAGATTTTGTGTCCTACATAGGGAAATGGCGTGAAGCTGGAGCTTCCTTGTTTGGTGGTTGCTGCAGAACTACTCCTAATACTATCAGAGGCATAACCAAGGCACTTTCTGGGAAAGCTTCTCTTGATGATAACCTAGAGTTTCGAGAGAAAACACATAATTTTTAAAGTTCTTTTTTTTTTTTATCTGTAATGGAGGAAACAAGAGTGATGATGTGCAGAAAGTGGTGATCATTCTGTCTTTCACTATATTCTACTATGACATCCACCAACTTGGGGATTATATGTGTACTGGACTTAGTGAGGTTCTGAGCACTAATAACAAATATGCTTTTTATGTTCTATCAAATCGGGACTTATTTTGTGTAAAGAACTTAATCTTCATAAAGTTCAGCTCTTCTCTGACTCGCAATCAATCTCATATTTAGAGATGGAGGCTCACAGCATGCGCTTTGTGATGAGATACTTCAGAGCAGGGAGCCAGTTTTTAGTAACTTGGACATGGAAGTTCATCACTCATACCGCGAAGCTCCTGGTTGTGCTGTACTCATGACTAAGAATGCCCATAATGAAGATATGAGTCTTAACATCTTACAGAGTATTTCTTTTGGATGTGAAGGACAGTTTGTCCTTGATAGACTTGTCATGGACTTAGCTCCATCCTCTGCTCTTTGAACTTTTTTCAAGTTGTATCTAGCTTTCTAATATATATAAATAAAAAAAAATTACACAGCTTTTAAGGGTACCTTTGGTTGCTTGGTTCTCACCACCGGAGAAGGGAAAGGAAGCATATCTCCTGTGAGTAATCCGATTGGTTGGCTGAATATCCTTTCTTATGGGAGACTCGTTTGCTGTAAATTGTGAACGCAGCAGCGGGTTGGTAATTTAAAAAATTTTAATCAACAATTAAAAATGAAAGCTAAATTAAACAATTAAAAAACTTTATTTTACTTTTATTATTGATAATTAAAATTATCTTCATTATTGTATTTTATTAATAATTATAATTGAGAGGAGGGGAGGAGAGAGATTTTAGTGTTACTTATTTGGTTTAAAGGAGATGGGAAGGATGGTCAAAAAAAAAAAAAGAGAAGAGAAAATAATAATTCATGCATAATTATATCATTATCTATTATAAGTTTTTCTTTTCCCAAAAAATCATAATTTATCTTTATTTTTTTTTGAAAAAATAAACACTCATCACTTTATTTAATAAACGAATCTCATATTTATTATTTTTCTCCAAAATCTTATATATTGTTCATTATATTTTGATTTAGTAATGCATTTTCTTAAAAAATAATTAGATTAATTTTATGTTTAATCTCATTATTAATTTTATATTTTTAAACAGTAATTTTTTATTATGTCTAGATGGAGAGGTTAGGTTTTATATTTTAGTCAAGGACAATTTTTGAATAATAAAAAAGAATGAGGCTAATTTAATCATAATAATTTTTAGTTGCATAATTTCCTTCCAAATCTCGCCACTTTTGCATGGATAGGATGGAGGGAATAAAAAATTCATTAAAATTAGATTGTTTTACTCAGTGAATTGCACTTTGTACGGGACATATTAAAATTTAAAAAAATAAGATACTATTCCATAGATGTAATTTTATAAAATTAAATTTACAAAAAAATGATGATGCAAAATTTATGAAATTTAAGTAATATTTGACATTTGAAATTATAAAATTCATTTGTGGTATTTGGGAGGAGAATGATAGAAGGAAAGGGATAGTCACATAGAAGGATTTATATTTTATAGTACTATAAGATTTTCCTTTTTATAGTAAGATTTTCCTTTTGCACATTGGATATAATGAGATATAAAAAAAATTATTTAAAACTAAAAATTAAAATTTGTACAAGTGAAGGAAAAGGGAAATATAACTGATTATTGGCCAAGAAAAATACAACCCATCATTTTTTTGTCCAAAACATTTGCCATAATAATTGCTCATATACTTGGGTTTAATATTAGAATTTAGATAAATTTTTTAAAAGTTTAAATAAAAATACATCTAGCAACTACAAAATAAAAAATTTTCAAAAAGAGGGGGAGTATTGTTCAAGAAAAGTTTAAATGAAAAGTAAATTTAAAAAATACAAAAAAAAAATTTAAAATATACAATTAAATATAGGAAAACACTTAAATACTTAAATTTATATACTTACCATACTTTAATCCAATCAAATTAGGACATTTTTTTATAGATTATTTATTCTATAACTAAATTTAATTATTTATATTGTTAATTTATTCTTAAAATTAAAATCCATATGTTTTATTTGATTTGACAAAACTATGTTAAGTATATAAATTTAAGGATATAAGTGTTTTCTTTAAACATAATGGGGAGTAGTTTAAATAAGTAGGAAATTTAAAAAAAATATAAAAAAAATTTAGAAAGAAGCTGTTAAAGAGAGTGGGGAAAATATCCCACAAAGCTTCCATAATAATCTTTTCAGAGACAATAACTTTGAAAGGTCTCCGTTGAACAACATTTATCAATTCATCTGTTCGCTTCTTTACCATATACATTTTAGTTTTTAATGCATAAATTTCTCTATTTCAACATATAGAAAGGCCCCAAATACAACATACAATAAGACCCATCTAACTTTCCCACGACAATTGATTAGTGAACTTATATTGGTGCATTATCTTAGTCGAATTCTATAATTGTGAGCAAGAACTTCCTCTTTTTGAAGCTTAATTTAAATGTATTTTGGTGAGTAGCATCAACCTTTCCATAGCTACCCAGGCCCATTCCTTGTGTTAAATATAAAGACAATAATCTTGTTCTAATATTATGAGCAATGTTCTGAATTTGTGACATGTAACATATTAAATTAGTAGCAAGTGGTATTATCATATTTTTCATTTACTTTTATGTTTAAAATTTAATTTTGTTTAATTTTATTCAATTCAATATTAATTTGAATTTAGTATGTATTTAATTTAATACAATTCAATTAACATTAATATAAAATATAAAATTCATAATAAACTAGATGCCATTGAATATTTATTATCTTCATATATTTGCAGCAAATCATATAAGAGTTGCTTGGTATAAAAGAAGTAAAGGAGAGAAATAGGATTTTGAGAAATAGATCATTGGCCACTAGATTATTCCCAAAAAAATACTCAAAAAAATTAAATTTAACTTAAAAAGTTTTACTTATGAGCAAAATCTTGACAAATTCTACTCCCAGTTGCTTATGATAGTTTTTAAAAAACACCGTTAATTTCTTAATTGATTTCTTTAATAAAAGTGATATTTATATCTTTAACACTAAAATATAATATATTTACTTTAAAAATTAATTTAAATTTTTTAGAAATTAAAAGGTGAAATAAGTAAATAAACACATGCACTTTTCAGGAACAATTTCTTGAAAAATATGTCAAGTGACCTCTTAATATATCAATATATAATAAAAAGTATAGTAGAGTCAGTACTTTGTATTAGTCGCAGCTCCACCCTATTTTAGGCTCCTGCCCTTTCTTTTTTTTTTTGAGTTTTTCTTTTATTTAAGTGGTTCCATTTATTGTTCATTTTTTTTAAGTGGGGTCCATCTCTTTCCATTTTTTAGGTGGATGCCATTTTTTTAAATTCAATATTTTTTAATTCTAAAACTATATTAATTTTAATTAATATCATTTGATATTATTTTCTTTATAAAAGGAGTTAGTGATAATATTTTTTTAAATTTAAGATATTTTACAATTAAATAAAATGTTCTCAATGTGCTCCGTGCATCCACATCCTCTGCATGAGCAAGGAGGAAAATCTAGTTTATATATAAAATAAATGTTTATCAAGCTAATTTGATATTCTTATATCCATTTTGAATCATTATCTTAATCATTGTTTAGGAATTTGAAATTTAAATGAATTAATATAGATTAAATTAAATTATATATTCTAAACATGCTAACATTAAAATGCTCTATATTTTTTATATGTATATTTTGTTATTTAAGTATATTTATATTTATAAAATATGATTAAATAAGAATTATCTTTTGATACATATACTCTTCTAAATGACCAACCAAATCAATCATATTTGACATTTTTAATAATGAAATAAAAAATTTAGTTGAATAGTAAATACACAGTAAAATTCTTTCTGGTTTATTATAATATATTTATTATTAAATTAACAAACAACTCCCTTCGATCTCTTTTATAAGATACTTTTTTAAATGTTTATTTTATCCTTAATGTAAAATACTTTTAGAACTATCTCAATCATTAAATATTTTTTACCAAAAATATCCTTTACTTGAAGTTAGCAATTGATATTAATGTGGATAATGATACCAATAATTAGTGATATATTACATGTCATTCTCTTTAAGAAAGGAAAAAGTGTTACTAATGAATTTTATTAAATAGGAGTAATTTTGAAAAATAATTAAAATTTTATACAAATTTAATGAAATTAATCATTTTTAATTAAATTTCTTAATACGTGTAAAGTTAATTAAAAGTATAAAAAGAATCCGAGGGAGTAGTAAAATTTTCAATTAAATTTAGAGACATGATGATTAAAAGTTAAATAAATATAATAACATCAAAATAAATATACATTTAATACAAAAAATTATGTTATAATTGTAAATACGTAGTAGTCATTAAGATTACAAAATACTAATTCATTTTATTATAGAACCACTAAAAAAGAAATATGGTTGAAATAAATTAAATGTACCAAAAAGAATACACATAAATTTTTTTTAGATGGAGAAAGTGCCCTAAAATCTAGTGTTTTTTAGACCAGACATCCGGCCGTCGGTTAGAGAATTTAGCAGCTTCTTTTGTTACTTAAAGGGCCCGTTTGTTTAAGTTTATTAAAAAAGTAATTTTTAGATTATTTAAAAAATAATTAATTACTTAGAGATTTTTTAAAATATAAAAATTATTTTATGTTTGATTAGAATAAAGAAAAATATTTTTTAAATTGTTTAGCAAATAAAAAAAATGAATTTATATTATAATATTTCCATGAGGTCAAATATTATTATTTTTGTAATTTTTAAAATTACTTTGTTGCACTCTGTCTCTTATATATTTTTTTCTCTCATCTACGGTAACTGCTTTTTCTAGGAAGCCACTTAGAGTAGTTTCTTAAACTAAGCAAAAAAAATACTTTTTTTTTTAAATTCTGATCATTTTTAAAAGTTTAAATAAATACCTTAAAAAATTTAAAAGTACTTTTTTATATTAAAAAAATAATTTTTGCACTAAAAAAACTAAAACAAATGAGCTCTAAATTATTTTAATCATTGGATTGAGTTAGAAACCTTGGCCACAAGAAGGGGACTCTCGCTTGGAAAAAGATGGAGGGGCACCCTTTTCGTATGTGGCGTGAATCCATACACAGAAAATGTAACTTGACTGAAGCTCATTTTTTTAATAAAATTTGAAAAAAAGAGCACTCATTACTTAGAAAACTCCACGCATGGAATTGGTTTCCAAAGATGAAGGGAGTTTTAGGGTCTGTTTGGCAATTATTTTTAAAACAGTTTTTTTATTTTTAAAAATAGAAAAATAAAAAAATTTATTTAGTAAACATATTTTTTATAAAATGTTCTGAAAAATAGAAAAATAAAAGAATAGAAAACTCAAAACATTTTTAAGGTGTTTTGTAGTTTTTGTTTTAGAAAATACGAGAAAAGGTGAAAAATACCCACATTATTAATAGTAAAGTTATAAGTTTAGAATAATTCATCTAACACATACTAATTATGATTTTGAGAACAATTATTCAAATAGATTTTTTATTTTCTTTTTTTTTTTTTAATTTATTTTAAAAAATAGTTAACAATAAAATAAAAAATTTTGTCAAACAAGCCCTTTTTAGTGGACGGTGCAGATTTGCTGGAATACGAGTGAATGTGTTTGATGAAATTTTGGGTACCATTATAAAAAGACGTGTCATGTTTTCTAAGAAATGACTTCCCCTGGTGTTTGTGGCTTCATAAAGATGAGACTCTTCTATTACTTTTTTCTATGCTTAGAGAATCGTTATTTTAACGCCTAAAAATTGAAAAAGAAATTTTAATAAAATAATTTAAAATAGAGATATTAATATTTTTTCAAAATGAATAAATAAAAGATTATTAATTTTATACTTAAAAAGTTAAATAATTTGACATATATTATTGTGATATTAGTTTGTTAACTCATTATCAAATTGAACTATTTAAGTTTATTTTTAAGTTATTTACAATGTATAAAAAATCATATTGAACCGGCTGGTTCAACTAGTTGGATAGGGACCGGTGTCAGGTCCAGTTCACAAGAAAAGCAAAACCAGCAAATCATAGAATTGGTCAAACAGTGAAAATCAATTGTGAACCGGTCAATTTTTTTTTTATTTTTTCTTTTCAAAATTTTTTAATTTTTAAAATAAAATATCATTATTTTTAGTACTAAATAGTATTATTTTTGTATAAAATTTTTTCTTTTAACATTATAATATTGTATAAGTATTATTATGATATATAATTATTAATAATGATAAATTTACTTAATAAACGCTATGAAAATAAAATATTAGTTGACTATTTTATATTTAAAATATTATTATAGATAAATATTAATTTATTTATATTTTAATATTAGATTATGAAACTTATTAATGATATTTTTTAATAATATATAACATATAAAATTAAAAAATATTAATTTTATTACTGTCGATTTAATTACGGTTCAGTTACAGTTGAACCATTAAACCTTGAAATAGTTCGATTTCTAATACCTCAGTTATTTAACAATTTTATATTTTATTTCTTATACATATATTATTATATATATAGTATTATTTTTATTTAATTATTATGTTTTTGGTTCAACTGTCGGTCTAACCGATTGAACCATAAAAATTGTGATTCGATGACATTTACAATTTAATGTCTGGTCTGAATTTTAAAAAATTGCTAAAATCTTAGAATCTAGGTCTATCCCAAATTATAATCCATTGATATAATCAATTAATTCATGTATTTATTTACCTTTTTTTTCAGTTATGATTGTGTGGACTTAAAAGAGAAATGTTAATGTTTTTCAGAGAGGACTTATCAGTTCTTTCTTTGAGGGTGTGTAGTTGAAGAAGTCCATATAAACCCAACAATTCCTTTTGGATTATACAGCAGAGAATTTTAATTAGTATGTGTTTCTTGATTATGAAACAATTCGTTTTGTTTCAAAAGTGTTAGTCTTTAACTATTAATTGGAAGATACCATTATGTTAATGATGAGTTTAGATATTTCTTTCCACGTATTTCCGAGTTTTCTAAACCTGCAAATTAATTTTATTGAAAACATTTTCGATGTCAAGAAAAGGCTCGAGGCAGTTCGAATTTTCTACATTCACAAACAGATAAAGACAGATGAGTGAATGGGTATAATTATAATATTCGAGTCATTCTATGTCACTCTTTCTCAAAACACATGAACGGAGAAAACCCAATTTGAAGATAAAATTATATATTTGGAAATGAAGTTAATTGGTTTTTTTAATATGAAATCATTTATTATTTTTATTAAACTCTAACTAATTTAGATCAAGTCAAATATAATTACAAAAATTTTGACTAATCAGGTCAAACCAAGTAGGCTCTCAATGAGTATTTAATATAATCTATATCCAGAGCTCAAATTTAAGAATGCTCGTAAAACTAGCACAGCTTTACCAAGAGAGCCACATGATCATTGGTTTTTTTATTTTTTATAATAATTATCTTGATACTGCAAAGATTCTTTACACATTTCATTGTATATCGTGAAAATATCTCAAAAAATAATAACTTTTCTATAATGTTATTGTGGCAGAAGTTGAACATCTCTTACTGCTTGAATGAAATTTTTTTTCTTGAAGGTTCCTACAAATTAATCGACGAGAGAGAACCCATAAAGACAGAATTGGTGAGACTCCAAATCCAAATCCGATGTGTATTAAATATGTAATAAGATAATCCATAAAGAATTTATTTATATACATGCTTGCGCCAAAAGATTTAAAAACAGAATATATAATAGATAAGATAAATTTATGATATATCATACAATATTGTAGCATAAAAATTAATTCTTTTAACAAATTTTTATTGAAAAGTACTATATTATATATTTATCTGAAGCAATAAACAGTTTTGTTTTTAAAGGTCATTTTATATTTTTACTAAAAATAATATCAATATAATTAGAAATGTTTTTTTCCCATAAGATAATGATTGGTAAAAGGGTTGGCTCCAATTCTTGATCCCAAAGGATCAATACACACACACACACACAAGAAGTTAGAAATAAAATACATTCATCTCATATTCCATGTAACTCACAGAAACTCACCTTTAGATTTTTTTTTAAAATAAAAAACGGAACACTTATTGGCCTTATATTCTATTTTGAGCACTGTAGGAGCATGAAATCAAATTTAAAGAGAATTTAAGCCATCAAAGCAATGGAGAGGTGCAGTGCAAGCTATTTGGTCATTTTTGTTTTTCTTTCATGTAGTTATTTTGCTTTGGTAATTATATTTGAATAAAGTGCAACTAGCACATACATTCACATATATTACATGTTTGAATTTATATTTCATTTTTTTTAACTTTTTAAGTTTTTTAATAAGCTATAAGTGATAATAAATCTGTGAGCATTTTATACTATGATGAATTGATGACCCAGGGACGACCAGGTTGATAATCATTGATGCCCGGGTTTTTTCTAAGGTCGGGTTGGATTGGGCTGTACCAGTAAACATTATATAAGATTGGATTTGGCCCAATCCTAAAAAATATTTAAAAAATAAAATAATAAATTAATTTCATTTATTAATAAAAATATAATTACATTCATCTAAAATATATTTATTGAAAAAATAATATTAGGATTAAAAGTAACATTTTCTAAAATTATAAATACTCAATAATTATGTATTATTTTTTATATAATATTAAGAAATCAATTCAAAATTTTAAATAAAATTAAAATGTTAAAATCTTAAAAATATTCATAACCATGATAAAATCAATTTATTATATATGATATATCAAGAAAAACAATCATATAAAATTAATTTATCATAAAAATAATAAAATAGAAATTCATTATATCTAACCCTCCCCAATCTTAGGACTAACTTGGCTTGAACATCCATACTTTTATATCTCTAAATTCTTTTCTTTAAGCATTTAAAAAAATGAAAAACCATAGTCTTACGGACCATCCTCAAAATAAATGAAAAAAAGTTATTTTCTTATAAAACAAAAATGTTAATTTTCTGGTAAAAAAAAAAAGTCAATTTAATCTCTGATTACGGGTGTGTTTGTTTTAGCTTTTAAGTGATTATGGAGTAGAGAAAAGTGATTATGCAGCCAGTAAACAAACACAATCCAGATGGAAATAATCACTTATGGCCATTTAAGTGATTATTTCCATAAGCTACTTTTTCCAGCTTATGATAATCACTTTTCTCTCATAATCACTTATTTCACTTTTTCTTCTCATTATCCACCCAATAATCACTTAAACTCCAATATCCAAACACATTTCTTTTCTCAAAATCACTTATGGGTTAAAAATATCCAAACACAATTCACTTTTGACATAATCACTTATTTTCATAATCTATTATGAATAATCACTTATCCTCATAATCACTTATATATAATCTAACCCAAACACACACTACATCATCATTCAAACTCAACACCCTCACCCCAAGGTCAATATCCTATGAACTCACCACTGAGATAGAATAAGCCGGTGTAAATTTATTTATTTTTTCAATATTATAAGGATATTTGTTTTTTAGTTATTTTAAAATATTTTAGAGGGAAAAAAGTAATGATATATATGTTAAAATATATGTGTGTGTGTGTGTATATATATATATATCGTGAAGCATGATATCTGCAATGCATGTGTCAAATACTACACGTAAGTTTCGCATAAAGGTGCGCCAAAGTTCTGTTCCACAATTTACAGTGAGCTTATTGTACGGTAATCAAAACTTGGCCCAAAAAACAATATCGCGCGGTTAATCACAGAGCTTGGGGCGAATCATCTGGAGTTGCAGAAGCGTCTAATTCCACCATGGCTGCAACCCTTCCGGCATTTCCCATGGTTTCAGCTTCCCCTACTTCTGCAACTCCCACAATCCATACGGAATTCAAAGCCACGGGCAAAACCTCGCATATTTTGTTACTTGGAAACTGCAAAACCATGAAGGAACTCCGACAATTGCACTGTGACATGATGAAGAAAGGTCTCTGTCACAAAGCGTCTTACATGAACAAGTTAATCTACGCCTGCGTCGAAATGGGTACCTACGAAAGCTTGTACTATGCTCGAAATACTCTCGAATTCTTCAACAAGCATCAAGATATCATCGGTTCGTTGTTGTTCATGTACAATTGTTTGTTAAGAGGGTATGCTTCCATGGGACTCTGTGAAGAAGCAATCCTGCTTTATAATCAAATCGTAGTCTTGGGCATTGAGCCTGATAAGTTCACATTCCCATTTTTACTCAGTTCATGCTCGAAAGCTATGGCAATTTCTGAGGGGATTCAAGTTCATGGGGTAGTTATCAAGATGGGTTTAGAGGAAGATTTGTTTATAAGGAACTCTTTGATACATCTCTATGCGGAATGTGGGGAGATTGAGTTGGGACGAAAGGTGTTTGATAAAATGACTGAGAGAAATGTTGTGTCATGGACTAGCTTGATCAATGGTTATGCTGGAAGGGACTCAGCGACGGAGGCCGTTTCTCTGTTCTTCGAGATGGTTGAGGCTGGCGTTGAACCCAATTCTGTGACTATGGTGTGTGCTATTTCTGCTTGTGCAAAGTTGAAGGATTTAGAATTGGGTAAAAGAATATGCGCCTATATTGATGAATTGGGTGTGAAGCTTAATACCCACATGGTGAATGCAATTGTTGATATGTACATGAAATGTGGAGATATGGATGCTGCAAAGCAACTCTTTGATCAATGTGCTGATAAAAATTTGGTTCTCTACAACACTATGATTTCAAATTATACTCGCCATGGCATGGCCATAAAGGCACAAGTAGTAATCCATGACATGCTGCGACGAGGACCGAGACCAGACAGGGTGACGTTGTTATCTGCAATTGCATCCTGTGCACAGTTAGGCGATCTGTCTGTGGGAAAATCATCCCATGCTTATGTCTTGAGGAATGGCCTTGAAGGTTGGGACAGCATAAACAACGCCCTTATTGACATGTATATGAAATGTGGCAAAAGAGAAGCAGCTTGTGAAGTTTTTGAGCATATGCCAAACAAGACAGTGGTGTCATGGAACACGATACTCGCAGGTTCGATTAGAGATGGTGATTTGGAATTAGCTTGGAGAATTTTCAATGAGATACCAGCAAGGGATCTTGTATCTTGGAACACCATGATTGGTGCCTTGGTTCAGGAGGGCATGTTTGAGGAAGCAATTGAGCTATTCCGAGAGATGCAGAACACTGAGAAGAAACCAGACAGAGTGACAATGGTGGGTATTGCATCTGCCTGTGGGTATTTGGGAGCTTTTGATCTTGCCAAGTGGGTCTATACTTATATTGGGAGAAGTGGCATACAAATTGACTTGCAGCTAGGCACAGCTTTGGTTGATATGTTTTCAAGGTGTGGTGATTCCCAGAGTGCTATAACTGTTTTCAGTAAAATGGAAAAGCAAGATGTGTCTGCCTGGACTGCTGCCATTGGAGCAATGGCTATGGAGGGAAATGCTGAAGGGGCTATTGAGCTTTTCAATGACATGCTGAGACAAGAGGTGGAACCAGATGAGGTTGTTTTTGTGGCACTATTAACAGCATGTAGCCATGGTGGTTCTGTGGAGAAAGGAAGACAACTTTTTAGGTCAATGAAGGAGGCTCGTGGAATCTGTCCTCAGATTGTTCACTATGGATGCATGATTGATTTACTCGGTCGAGCTGGGTTTCTTGAAGAAGCTCTCGATCTCATACAAAGTATGCCGATGGAGCCTAATGATGTGATCTGGGGCTCTCTTCTAGCTGCTTGCAGGACACACAAAAATGTTCAATTGGCACAATATGCAGCTGATAAGATAACTGAATTGGCCCCTGAAAAACCTGGGATTCATGTGCTACTATCAAACATATATGCATATGCAGGAAAATGGGATGATGTTGCAAAAGTGAGGCTGCAATTGAAGGAAAAAAGGGTTCAAAAGGTGCCTGGATTAAGTTCAATAGAGATTAATGGCATGATTCATGAGTTCATATCTGGTGATCAATCACACCCAGAAAAGATAAAAATTGATTTAATGCTTGAGGAAATAAACTGCAGGCTAGGTGACGCAGGGTATGTTCCTGATATAACCAATGTGTTGTTAGATGTTGATTTAAAGGAGAAAGAGCACTTGCTTAGTAGACACAGTGAGAAACTAGCCACGGCTTTTGGGTTGATCACCACTGGTAAAGGTATGCCCATAAGGGTAGTTAAGAATCTTAGAATGTGTTCTGAATGTCACTCATTTGCAAAATTAGTGTCAAAATTATACGAAAGGGAAATCACTGTTAGAGATAATAATAGGTATCACATATTCAAGCAAGGGTTTTGTTCTTGTGGAGATTATTGGTAATAGAATTACAAAGAGGAGTTTTGAAATCTGATACTACAATTCAGCCTCTCTCTTGGCAAATTTAAGCTAAACAACCACCAAGTCAGTCAGTTACACAGAAAACTGAGGAGGAAAAGATCATGGAAGGAATTATGCTTCTGTCATACTAAAGGGAAAATACAACACCGAAACATTTTGCGACATCATTGACAGTCATGAACAAAATGGCTTCAAGATGAATCTTGTAATGTTGGAAAAATGGAATCAACAAAAGCATGGTGCATTGGGTCTTCCTTCCAGAGTTTAGCTATATGAAGATGGGATGAGGTCTTCCGATGGACTTCTTCCATGAGCCAGATGCTGGCTTCAGCTTTGCAGGGATGAATGATGTCATCTAGGGGCTTATATTCATCCTCACTGTCAATTCTTAACTGGTCCCATTGCTTAAGGAGAATATTTGTGAGGTAATGGAGGGGCTGGCCATATAATTGCTTTATGGATCTGCCTAATCCCATCCATGAGGTACATGGGATGACAGAACCACGATGCCTTGGAATTGGGATCTGTTTCATGTAATCCTGATACATTAGTGCTCTTCTGATCAATAAATCTGCATACAAGCATGAGTTAAAAAACAATTTATTCATAAGAATGCCAGACAGTTGAATGATGAAAGAAAAGCTATATAGGAGTTATCAGGAAACAAAGGGTTGAAGGACTGCTGTGTGAAGACTCGTATATGAACAAATTCACAGCGACAACTTGTAAGCCAAAAGGACAACAATGTCTCAAAAATCTTCAGCGTCTTAATCAGTTTAGAAATGAATGTTTTCCATCCTTTCCCTATATTGCTCTATTTGATTGAAAGCATTAATCTAAAGTACATTTCATGAACTGTGTAGCTGAAAATTATATTGCATTTTCATTGAAGATACAATACATGTAAATAATGAAAAAAAAAAAGGTGGCATTGCAAAAAGTTTTAAGCAAGAATCAAATTCTCACAAATAAGAAACATCAAAGAAGAAACTGTAAACACACATCGACATGCTTGCGTAACATCCATGCTATGGGTGTAAAGCAGCACTGGTAGCTCATTAATCTTAATTCATTGGAGCTTTCATCCATAAACTGCTTCAAAAATGATTTCTCAGTAAAATATATTGTGATATTCTAGCCACAGAAAAGGGACGAAAAGAAAAGTAAATAACAAATGCAATAAAACAGGATTATAATTTTGTACAATACATTTGTGTCAATAGCTGGAATTTCTTGGTGTCCCTATAGGCTATATAAAATGATTAATCATTAGATTCACATTTGTTTAATTGAAAGCTGCATGCATTAATATTTTATAGAAAGCAGGAGCAAGATTCCCAGTAAGCAAATACCTTCAGACTGCATATTTCTGGCAATATGAGACACTGTTATGTCAATTGTTGGCTCAATATCACCCCCATTACCGTCGTCCATCTGTGAGTCTGATGAAGAAGATTCATCTGATTCTGATGAGATGTCCACTTGCACACCCCAAGGACTTGGCCTCTTCATGGTATTGACTTTAGAAGATAAAAACCTGATGAATATATATGTGTGCATTTATTACTTGCAGACTGCTATACATAAAACCCAACAAGAAATGGCAAGCACAAAAAATTCAACCCAAGATATAAGGGTGAAAGGTGCCCTTAAGACGCTACATGATATCATTATTCATTAAAAATGCTATAATAGAAAAAAAATACTATATAATAAAAAATATAAATATAAATTTGTATTAACATTTGACATATGAATTAACTATTCAAACATAATAGTTATCAAGTCATACAACATAACAATCTTCTAAGCGTTAATTTGGTCAGTAATATCACCACTCAAACATAATAATCACAAGTCATAATAAAATTAAATGACTTATAAAGTCGTTATTTGAGTCATGTGACAAAGTATTAAGTTAACTAATTAACTATACAATTCAAAAAATGCAAGTGACTGTGATATCCTATGAGAGACTTTTTTGTGTGTTTTTGGTTGCTTACAAAACCATGAAACAACTAATAGCCTAAATAATATTTTAAAATAACAACTATTTTATTGCATTCTCAAATCAACTGGATGGGTTGGGCTTCTAAGATTGGATTTTACAGCTTCCTATTTTATCATATTATTATTTTTAAATTTTTTTTTGGCAGGGTTAATAAACTAACTCCTCTGTTTTTACTTCCACACACACAGAAGCGCCTAAGGCACTCACAAAGAAATAAAAAAAAAAAGGCACTCGCTTGGCCTAGTTGACGGCAGCTGTGAGAGATGATAGTCTTGAATAGTGCCTAACAAGTGCCTTTGACTACCATGATTCAACCAACGAAGCGATATTAAACTAAAGAGACAAGCTTCCCACCTCAAACCATAGAACTTAAGTACTATAAAATTGATATTGGCCAACAAAACTACAAAATTGATAGATGGGACAGAGAAAAGATACCTTTAGTTGTGTTTATCATATCAAATCTGCCCTATTTCTATGTTGTGTAAATTGATGTTATAATACTTGAGATGGATACCAACATCAGCAATGAACTTTATAAATGTCCAACTGTAAGGAACAGTGTAGTTCTTCACTACGATAATGTTTTGCAAGGACATACATGAACATCTGAATTGCAGGGATTTATACGTGCATTTTCATCAGTAGCACTAAGCTCTTATGAAATTACAGAAGAAGCATAGAGGTGTGCATTGCCTAGGCAACTAACCAGCAGATAAAGTAACAAAAGTAGTTATCAATGTGCATCAAACCTAAGAATAAGATTAATTATCATGCTTATTTCTTCTTTCCTTTCTTTCAAAAGTTTTGGCTAAATAAGAGGTAGTCAATGGCGAAAGGTACTTTAAGGCACTAGACCTCTAAAATGCCTTAGACAATAAATGCTAGAAAGATGCTTGAGTGAAGCAAGATGCTCAAGTAGAAAAAATATATGCTATATGAACAACAAATGGATAAATGTAAATTTTCAATAATATTAGATATATACATTAGTTAATCAAACGTAATCACTATCAAAGTTCAAAGGCACTAATTTAGTCACTGGTATCACTACTCAAGCATAATAATCATTAAGTCACAACTCATAAAGTTAAGTGCATTTATTAAGTTGTTACTTAAGCAAATTGTCAAAATAGAGGTTAATTAACTTTACAACTAAAAAAATGCATGTGGCTGTGATCGCTCATGGGTGGCTTTGTTTTTGTGTGTTTATTAACAAAATTGTTCAAATCTATTACCTTATTCATAAATCTCTAAAGCTGGATTGAGCTTTAAAGATTGGGTATTGTAGCTCCCTATTTTTTTTTTCAGTTACTATTTTTAAATTTATGGGCTGGCATATAAGCTAACTCTTTCCCTTTTGCTTCCAAACAACAGAGGCAACCAAGGCACTCGCCTGAAGTAGAAACAAAGCACCAAGGGTGCTCACTTGTCAGCAGCTCTCGTGGTGTAAGAGGTGCTAGCCTTGAATAGCGCCTTGGCTCAATGGCTTATTGACCAATTAACCAAACAAACACAATAATGAGACGCCATATGGCACAAACCACGAAGTGCAACTACTATTAGTACAAGAATAAATAATCATAGCGTACTCAGAAGCACAAACCCTAACCTAAGACTACATATAATCAGATACCAAATCTAGATTCGAAGATAATGTAGATTAATGGATTTCCCAGATTCATGGCCAGTACACAGCAGTATTACTATTGGTGATGAGGCTCGTGCAATTGCTTCAGAATTTTATTGTGATCTAAAATGAACTTTCATTGGTTATTTTCCAGCATGTCCCACAATTACGGCAACACAACCATGACAACAATTTAGAACCATAAGTCATATGATTGGTAATGATATGGGACTATGTCGATGGTGCATTTTTCTTCTTTTTGTCTTACGACTAGTTCAGGACAATTCTTACATGTTCAAACCTTGAAAACAGTTTTCCCCCCTTTCCTTCGCTATTAAGTGGCTCTTATTCCCACTGGTTAAATAAGAAAGAAAGAAAACTCGAGCATTTCCTATTTAGCATGACGACTGAAAACATTTTCATCCGCGCAGCAACATGCACACTCAGATCACAGTCAACAAAAGCAGACGACGAAGAAAAATTGAAGTGTGCGTATGTGTCCGAGAAAAAGGAGAGAAAGAGAGCGGAGACTTGCCTTTGTAGGTAGAAATTGGGAATGAGAAGCACAATTTCTCGCCGAGATGTTCCAGAAATTCGCCCTCGCTTTCCCGACCAAAATTGAGGCTTCTCCCTCTTGGGTTCTGCCAAAGTAATCGTCACCGACCAGAAGGCTGTTGACTTAGGTCATCCGACGAGTGAGAGGTGAAAGCTGAGAGTGAGACTGAGACCTTCACCTGAGGGTGAGGGCCGAGAGACGAGAGGCAAAAGCGGAGCGGAACCGCGGAAGTGATGTCAGATGAGATTGAGGGAGAGGGATCTAACGTACGTTTGGTTGGATTTGAATCTTTACTGTAGGGAAAAGAATGGTGAAGATTCTCACAACTATTGTTTGGCAAAGGAAATGAAAATTTGGAAAAGTTAATAATTCTCAAGTTTGATATAATAGAAAGAGGCTTTTTGATTAAAATATAATATCTATAAAAAATAAATATTAATATATAATATTTTAAAAAATACTTACTTAGGTGCTACAAGTTTTAGATTTTAAAAGAAAGCACAACTTATGTTTTTATTTTTTTTTTGAAGTCGGACTCTAAAAGTCTTCACTTATGGGAGAAAAAAAATGAGACTGTCCAGCTTACTTGCTGGCAGCTAGGTTGCTGCGTCAGTCAATGTCAGTGACTGATGCAGCAACTTTAGTTAATTTTTTTTAAGTGTCCCTTTTTAGGTTTGTTATGTTATAATAAGTAATGATAAGTAATTAAGTAATGATAAGTAATAATTATTAAGAATAATAATAATAATAATTGTTAGATAATATAAATAATTGAGTATTATAATAATTAAAAACTTACAAATAATAAAAAATTAATTTTTAAACAAACTATTTTAACAAATTAATTAGTAATTATTAAATTTTAATTAAAAAAGCCAAATTTTTACATCAATTAAAAATAGAAATATTTATTTTATAGAAAAAAATTATTTACCTTATACATAATGACTTCCCATACCACATCTTGGCTTCCTTCGAACACGTGGTTGTCCATGTCTTATGGGCTCTACATGTTGAGATTCAAGTGACTCGTTAGCAGTCATAGCATGTGGGGTATTTAGATCAAATACTGGAGACTCAACATGAGGAATTGACTGCTGTGGGGCTTCATTTGATGGTCCACCTATTTCAAATGAGTAATTGTTATACTCAGGCTCAAAAAAATGGCAAATTCTCCAATAATGACATGAATGACCCGAATTGATCGAAATTGGGCGAGCTTAATTGGGATATGGATAATGGTGGCACGTAATGATATTGGGTAAAAATATCCGAAGAAGAAGCGGCTTCGAGATTTTGTTCCTCTTCATCTCTTACTACATCTTGATTTTGTTCCACTTCTTCTCCAGTCGCAACTGGTGGTTGAATTGACAAATAGCCATCATGTCGTTTACTTGGTCTACCTTGGGCAATCACTGGACGTGATAGCTCAACTGCAGGTGGAGCAGGCTGAGGGACCATGTTATAATGTTGTTCTCTTAAAGCCATTCTAATGTTTTATTGGTCTTGTATAACCCTTTGTTGATATTCTGTAATTGGTATTGGCAAATGGTCTTGAATACTTAGTTGACTCAATTTATTAGCTATATCAACCTGAAATCAACAATAAAACATTATTAGGTAATAACATTATTCATATAAAACAAAACCAAGTCAATGATTTTAGATAGTTACCGCAAAACTGGTTGCAGTACTAGCTGGGTGGATCCACTGTCAAGTGTGCCTCCAATACCATTGCATATACTCAGATGTCCGATCTAATGCCTCATATGTCACAGGTGATTCAACAATAGCATTATGCCACCCAAACCATAATTGAATATACTCCATGTGCTTTTGAATCCAATTTTCCGATGTTCTTCCTATTAGTTGGATTGTGTGGCAATTCCCCAAATAAATTGGAGTAAGAGGTATTGGTTGTTGACAACCAAATTGTCTAAGCACACGATCAGGATAATGCCATTCAATTATATGGAAGCATATCAAGGGGACTGAAGCTCGCCAAATTTGTGGGGACACCAAGCAATATCCTGGAATTAATTGCTGCACTATTAGAGATTCATAAGGTTGACAAACTATGTCTTCCTCCCCCATTGCATCAAGTAACTTTCTATAAGTATCTAACACCATATCAGTCGGACGAGGTTCTCTTCCTACATTCTTGCATCGATAATGACATGAAAGCAATTGTTAAAATTTGTATGATTAAAATAATAAGCTAAAATCAAATAGTTGGCATGTAAATTAAGCATACCTAAATCCTAGGAATGGTATAAGAGGATAAATATCTGTACATAGAATTGCTAGTACAGGTCGCTCTGGTGCTAACATAGGAAAACAATCTCATGCCCAGAGGTGGAGTAATGTCATACATCCACCTATCCCCTTCTTCGTTTGTTTTGTAGCATTGCATAATTCTCTAAATAAGTGCGCTAGTAATGCAGATCCCCAAGAATATTGGCCAACACTTGAGAGATCCAAAAGCAATGGGAGATACATTAAGTAAACCTTATGACTTGGTCTATCTGGCATTAAAAATCCACCAATCAACCGGAGTATGTATGCACAAATGAATCTTTGTATTTGTAATTCATCTGCGTCATCATTGAGGTTAGAAAAGTGTTCTACCAGCCAAGTGATCGATATCCTCTGTCCATACATATACTCTGCATGTGGTATAATGCCAAGTTCCATATGACAAACATTGGCCCAATCTAAATCTATATTACCACATATGGGTAGTCCATTACAAGGAAGACCCAACTGTAATACCACATCCTGTAAAGTAATTGTGCATTCTTCTCGGAATGTATGAAAAGTATGGGTCTCAGGACGTCACCTCTCAACAAGTGCTGAAACCAAAGCTGGAATATACTCAAATTAGCTTATTCTAGCCACACCATAGAATCCAGTCTGTATCAGGTAAGGCACAATTTGGATTGGTGGCTCAATTAGTCGCTCCTTATGCATGACTCGTCGAGTTTGAAGGATCCGATTTTCCTAAAAAAAGTGAAAATATAATTTCAAATGATTATGAACAATTGATACTTACATGTGAAAAAAATTACTTACATTTTTAGTCCACACGGCTTCTGAAATATGCCGTGGTTATAAATATAACAGTGAATTATTCTCTAGACTTGGGTTGATGATGTGATGTGATTGTACCATTGGAGAACCGTCTCTGCAATATTTGGAGTTAAAAAATAAAAGTATAATCCAATGTAATCACATTAAAAAGCCCATGAAGACAAATGCAATTAATAATTTTCCACGATGTTGGCAATTTTTTCTAAAATGTCGTATATATATTTGAAAGATATGAAATACATGGGGAAGTATACTAATTAACATCTAGAAGCTTGACACTGTGGACAAGTGGAACAATTATGACCTACTTGCCTACATAACCCACACTTATTAGGTTGACCGGTTATGGTCCAATCCATTTCATTACGTATGTGAGTTGAACGTAGACGACCTTTTTCTCGAATCATTGTAGGGTTTGGGATCAGAGGTGGAATATCAGTTTATGGCTAATGAACCTTATCACATATTGGGTGAAACTCATTACTATAAGCAAGGCTCATGGTTTCTAGCTTAAACACTGGATCCACAAATTGCAAATGGTCCACTTGTACACAAGCACATGCTATAATGACATGCATGCATGGATATTTTTCTACTTGAAATTCTCCACAGTCACATATTTTTTCATTCAAGTTTACCTTGCAACAATGACTAAATTGACGAAGTTGAACATTGTATGGCTCATCCACCTCAAATGATGTTTCTCTTCTATCATATATGTGAACAACGCATGCAGATGCAGCCTGTGTTACCATTTCTAACTTTTTGTTCAATGTCTCGGAAAACACTTGGGCAGCAGCTATTTGTGCATGCACTTGTTGGGAACGTTTAACAAAATAGTTGTTGATCCTATACATGGTAGCTTTCACAATACCAGTAATTGGCAAACTCTAAACACCTTTAAATACACCATTCATGCATTCAGCAAGGTTAGTTGTCATGTAACCGTAACGTCAGTAACCACTATCATATACGCAAAACCATTTCTCTATTGGGATGTTGGCAATTCATGTGACTGCAGGTGGATGAGTCAATGCTATTTCTTCCAATTGTTGGCTAACATAATGGTGCTGACATGCATAGCATACACATAATTGGATTTTTATAGTTATTAATTTCATAATCACATGTTAATTTATGTGAACAAGGCATTCGATACTCACCGATATTTATGAACTTATCCTTCAACCAATTCGTTCTATGTGCTTTACGGAGATTAGCGGCAATATGCCATAGGTAAAAAACATGATATCCATGTGCTTGCCATCCTACTTGTTCATTTGCAACTGTAGCCATGATTGAAGGATATCTATCAGATATTAGACATATCCCGATTCTACTCTTAACGACACATTGGCGCACGTGATATAAGAACCATGTCCAAGCACCTTTTGTCTCCTCTTCAACAACAGCAAATGCAAGTGGAACAACATTGCGGTCACCATCCTGTGTTATGGACATAAGAAGTGTGCCTTTATATTTTTCATACAGGAAAGTTCCATCAACTTGGATTATAGGTTTTAAGTGATCGAATGCATCGATACATGGTTTGAAAGCCCAAAATACGCGCTTAAACATGTCAACTGGCTACCCTTCAGAATTAGTTTGTGAACATAGTTTGCTTGAAATTTTAATGTATGACCCAGGCATGAAATGTTGGACAGCAGCTAACTACCTAGGTAGTAATGAGTATGAGCTCTCCCAATTATTAAAAGCAATAGCAAGTGCTAATTGCTTTGCCCTCCATGCTTTCCTGTATGACACGGTATAACCGAACATCTATTGCATTCACTCAATTATCTGAGAAACTTTTACGTTTGGTTGATCAGCCACCATCACCATTACGGAAGATGAGATTACATCAGCATCCAACTTAGGATGATCTTGTGTTAATGATGTGGTTAAACATATATGGGATCCCACATATCTTGTAACTTTCCAATTCATTCCATTTTGTTTCCTACATGCCCTTAGTCTCCAATTGCAACCATCTCCATAGTTTATACACCGATATTCTTCATATTTGTTACTTGAATGATACACGTTGAATGTATGATGAACTCGAACAAAGTAAAGTTTGGCTGCAAGTCTTAGAGCATAGATATTATTAAAAATTTGGCCAATTGAGAACTCTTGACTATTATCCAAAGGTAAAATAGCTCTCGTTCCACTAAATTCAGGATCCATAGCTAACTCTAAATTTACACGTGAAAAGAAATTAGCTGCAGGATTTTCATGTTCATTTATATGCAACATTGGGTCTGAGACATTATTACCACCCTCGTGTTAGCAAGGTTGACTTCCCAAGAGGGGGGGTGAATTGGGAAGATTGAAATTTTTCTGCACAAAGTGAAATGAGTGATAATAGCACAGTGTAATGGAAGCAACGTATAAAACAGAGCAAGCTGAATAGTAAAGATAAGGAGAAGAAGGCTCAGTGATTTATCCTGATTCGGTCTATCCACTTGACCTACGTCCAGTCCCCAAGACAACTCTTGAGATTTTTCACTATACAGCAAGAATTCAACGGGCTTCTAGCTAATGCCACAGTACAACGAGTATGCTCTGTTTCTGGAGCCTTCTCAATCTCTCTAGGCACTCTTACAATGTGCTTTCCAATCCCCTTGTGATTTCCCCTCACAAGTAAATCTATCTTCCAGATGAAAAGTAGACTGTTTACAAAGATATAACTCTCTTGAATAGAGTAGATATGAAGGTTAAAGTACAGATATTGAAGTTGAGAGATTAAAAGCTTTTGAGAAGAAGATTTGGCAGAAATTCGGTATATACAAGTTTGATTCGTTACCCACAACTTCAAATGATGTTATATTTATAGATTTAGGTCTCAAATGTCTGTTAGAGACAAAATCTATCCGTTGGGGAAGTAATCCAACGGTTAGGTTACTCTGAAAAACTATCCGTTAACCAACCACATTTAATGCTTCTGACATACTGAAATTTAAATTTTGGTTGGTCAACAGACAAATTTCGAAGGAGCCAAAGGTTAAAGCTTCCAATGTTACAGCACGAAGTTCGTCTGTTCATGAAGTGAAATTCGAATTTTGAAACTTACAAAATATTTTCACAATGTGACATACGAATTTTTCAAGAAGAAAGTTTTTCGGTTAAGTGTGAACAGTGTTTTCAATTTTCTACAGTGCCTTCGAAATTCGAATTTTGGAAGCCCAAAATTCGTCTGTCTGTAGAACGTTCAAGGAGACACAGTAGTTCACTTTCTTCGAAATTCAAATTTTGAAGGAGTGAAGTTCGTCTGTCAGAAAGATTCTTTTCAGACTAACTTCAACATTCGAAGTTACAAAACTCTGTCATTCGTATGTCAACATTTCATTCCAACAGACTCACAACCTTAGCTTCTGAAATTCGAATTTTAATGTTCAAAGTTCGTCTGACAGAAAGCAGTTTTGAAATTTAAATTATTCTTGATCTCAGATGAACTTTAACATTGTTTCAGATGAATTTCTTCCATTTTCATAAGTTGTGTTTTGTCTGAAATTCGAATTTTGAAGACTCAAAGTTCATCTATTTCAAAGAAGCTTCTTTCAGACTTATATGAAAATTCGAATGTTGGAAAGCTAAAGTTCGTCTGTCACAAAAAGGCTTCTTTCAGACTTAGATGAAAATTCAAATTTTGGAGAAGAAAATTCGTCTGACAGAGAGATATCTCTTCAGACTTGTTCAGTTTTAACTCGAAATTTGAATTTCCAAAGGCAAAGTTCGAATTTCCAACATGCCAGTTCAGTTTAAACTTTCAAACTTCGTCTGTTTGTGGGTATTTTTCAAATAAGTTAAGATTTAACGTAAAATTAAGGTTTAAAAACATCTTTTCCTCAAATCAAAATCTTTTACCCACTCATAACTAAAGCTAAAGATCCTACAGTAGATCTAGCAGCAATTACTTAGAAATTCTTCACTTGAAACACTTTGAGCTTCTTTGATATCTTCAATCCAAGCTCTTGTATGCTGGTTTGGAATCATCAAAACTCTTGATTCAACACCTCGTAATTCTCCTCATTAGTCTTATTTTCGTTTTCATCATCATTGTTCTCACCATTGACATTTATTAAAGAATTATACTCATCCTCATTCTCAAAGTCATCCATAATATCCTCAATTGGATGAAGCGAACATGATGGTACAATATTGCCAACATCTGGGTAAGGATCAAATGGATGAAAATTTTTCAAGTGCATGTTAAGCCTTGATCCATGTTCTACTAAATCCACTTGATTACTATTTGATGGAAATGAATATCTCACATAGTCTCCTAGTGGTTGTGATTCAAGATGGTCGTCTACTTCCACGTTCAAGGTATGCGCATACAACTCTACTCCTATTAACTGAGTGGAATATTGCGAATTTATCTCCCACATCCTTCATATGTCAGAATCTTCTGCCAGAATATATGATTGGTGCCATGGTGGCTTTATGTATATTGAATATCTATATATCAGATTTGACACAATTTGATTCGGAGGAAGTTGAAGCTCTTGCCCAACGACTTGCTTTAATTGCATTAGGCTAATACTCGGATTAACATATATCATTTTTATACTATCAGACTCAAATGTTACCCCGTCTGGACCATTGAAAATCCGTCCATTTGCATATACATAAATCCATTCTTTTCTATTATCCATTATTGTTCCTATAATATAAAATTGTTTATTATTTACTGATGAACATGACAATTATTAATGCACTCAAAAATAATATTACCATCAATATAAAATTTTATTTTCATTACCTACAATTTATTTATTACATTCTCAAATTAAAATCATTTTTCCAATATACTTATTTAATTGAATGTATAATTTATTTGTTTCATATCATCTCTATTATATTTATTACATGTATGCCAATAATAAATATATAACGAAGTACAATATTAATATGTAAATAAAATTACTTTTTAACTCTTTCTAGAATTTAGTTTTTCACCATTAGCTTATAAAAGATTTTTTTAGAATTTAATGGTGAATTAATTTAAATAAGTGGTAAAAAATTGTTGTTCAAAGTTTTGATAAAAATTTTTAATTTAAATTAAATATTGTTGTAAATATTTTTCTCATTAAAAATTTTGTTGACTAAAAACATACTCATATGACATTATTTTTATGAAGTGTTCAAATTATTATCTCTTATGTGTATTAGATTAAAAAAAATTTACTTAAATTCATGAACTGTCTAAAAAAACTTAAATTTTATTAATAAATATAGTTATGTTGATAGCATTTTCTATATATTATAATTATTTTTTTTACAAAATTGTATCCAATAAAATACTATTTAATACAAAGTTTATTATTTTTTTATATTATACATTACCACCCATTTACTATTTGATTTTATCATCATTTTTATCATTTAATTTATTTTTAATATAAAATTTGATGTTCACTTAATTAATTAAAATTTGATTTTTGTTAAATTGATTTGCTATTTATTTTTTAAATGTTACTTATCATTTTCATTTTTTACAAAATAATTATATTTATTTTATATTAAATTTTAATAATATAATTTATATATTTTTTATTTTATAAATATATTTGATATATAATATTATAGACACGTGTATGTGTGTGTGGCTTTTTTTTGCTGGGGGGCTTTGTGGGAGACAGAAGGAACACGGAGTTGATATGTAGCTCTTTTTTTTTTTTATTATGGAAACATAGATCTTAACTCTAGTAGAATTATGATAAATAATGAACAAAATTTAAAAAAAAAATTGACCACTATCTGAGTATAGTAAAATTTGTTAAATTTTTTTTATAACATTTTGACTTATAATCCATTTATAATTAATAGTTGGCTCAATTTCCCTAAAAAAAATATAGTTCAACAAAGATATTTCATACACATTTATATAAGTTGAACATACCATATATCCACATATTATTATACCACATATAAGACCAAAACTCAGGAATCGAAAAAAGTATTTACTATTGTTGGGAGAAATTTCCTCAACATGTGATATAATAGAAAAAAACTAATATAATTGCATTAAATCTAAACAGCATAAATATGAAAAACAAGTATATATTAAGAAATGTTAAATATGAATTTAAATATTAAATATACTTATTTTATGAAAATGAGAGAAAAAATAGGTGATGAACAAGATAAAGACTCTGAGAGATTTCTCCATTTAAGAAGAAGCCCACGGCTTGAACTGTGTAGCAATTTCTCTTGAAAAGAAACTCACGAGCTGAATGATGTCACAATTTTTTCTTCAAGGAAATAGCAGTAAACAAGAGAAAATAGAAGAAAAATGAAAACTCCATTTATGAAATGAAGCAAATAATGAAAGAGAACACTGAAATGCAGAAAATAAAACAACACCGAGGCCTTAAACAGAACTACTAGAGTGTATTCACTTAGATTTTAATTTTTTCCCTTACATGCATTAATCGTGCTTGAACCAGATTGACACAACACTGCATAAATACAGTGTTGTTTCAATCAACGCTGGGGCAGCGTTCCGACAATCAAGGCATGCCCCAACCAGCTTTAATTAAAAAAAAAAAAATCTGCCAAAGGACAGTTTTATATAAATAAAATTTAAGTGCTGCGAATGACTGATTGACGCAGCACTTTAAGAGAAAATATAAGTTGCTGTGCTGTGTGGACACAACAAATAAATTTAAAAAAAATAATTACCAAAAGTTGCCTCAGTCAGCAAAGTCATGTCAGTAAGCAAAAGTAAATTTAAAAGAAAAATTACCAAAAGTAACTTGGACGCAAGGAAAAAAATTTGACTAACATTGACTATGGAAAATTTTCATTGGCTAATTAATTTATTAAATTATTAAAATTTAATAATTACTAATTATAATTAATTGGTTAAAATAGTTTATTTAAAAATTAATTTTTTATTATTTATAAGTTTATTATTATTATTATTTATTATAATCATTACTTAATTACTTATCATTACTTATTATAATGTAACAAAAAAAAAAGGGACACCTAAAAAAAAATTAACTAAAATTGCTGCGTCAGTCATTAACATTGACTAACGCAGCAATCTAGCTGCCCAGCAAGTAAGCTGGGCAGCCTCATTTTTTTTAAAAAATGTGATAAGTGAAGTCGGATTGAAAGAGTTCAACTTCACTACTTCACTGATGGGATAAAAAAAAAAATGTAAGTTGTCTAACTGATTTATAAATTAGTTTGACAATCTCTACTTTCTTTTAAAATCTAAAACTTGTAGTATCTAGGTAAATATTTTTAAAAATATTATATATTGATATTTATTTTTATAGATGTTGTATTTCAATCAAAAAGCCATAGAAAGAAGCTGGCAATATATATATATATATATAATAGAGGGGGAAAAAAGTGTGGGAATTCAAAGAGAAAGTCAATTAGAGAGTTAAAGTTTCAAATCTTTCCAGTGATAAAATGATGGAATGGTACTGTACATTAAATGGAGGAGAAAAAGTAAAAAAATGGCCTAACTTTTTGAATTTTTACTTTTTATATATGGGTATTTATGTCATTTATATTTTATTTACTTCATTTAGTTTTAAATTCAGAGTCTTTTGTCTTGATCCAAAAGAAGACTTTTTTTAGATAGGAGGCTTTATTTAATATATATTACCAAAAATACTCCTATTTAATTTAATTGATGAGAAAGAGAAAGAGAAAGAAATTTAATAAAGATATTTTTTGGAAAAACAATGTGATTTTTTTGAAAAAATTGAAATAATTAACTAATTTTAACTCTCATCCTTAATCTGTATGATTCATTTAAAAGTGTTTTATATTAAGGTTTGAAAGAAGCATCTCTATTCTTTTTTTTTTATTTCTATCATACTTCCTCATCCAATATTATTATTATAAAATAACATAAGAGTTTTTTTAATCTCATAATATAAGACAACATGTAATGATTTATCATTTTTATCCCTATTTATTGTATTATTATTATTATTATTATTATTATTATTATTATTATTATTATTATTATTATTATTGCAACTTGTATTATATTTAATGAAGTGGTGGAATTAATATAGGTAAACTTGAATATTTTAATTTTTTAGAAGTTTAATTATGTAATAAAAGTTTTTTAATATGTATGAAAATTGTCTCATTATCTTGTAATATGAGATGAAGAAAATATTAAATATTACTTAAATAATAAAAAGAGTATTAAATATCACTTGATATTAAAAATTCTATCTATTTTTTCTAACACACCAAATAATACTTTATGATTTCCATTCTTATTTTTGTTTCCATTCCTTTAAAAGTATTTCCATTGTACCAAGCGGGGTTAATGTGTTTTGTTCATTCTTCGATTCATTCATTCTATTTCTATTGCAATGTTTTTTTTTTGGCCAATTATTTCCATTGCAATGTTGATTCCACATCTTGTAGGAATGACCATTCTAGCAGCAGCCCAATGGAATAGACCTGATTCTAGGAATGCTTTATAAAATGACTTAAATACCTATTCTTATTGCATGTGATGATTTCCAATTGGTCCATTGGAATAACAATATGCCAACATGGGAAATAGATCCTCTGCTGCTGCTGTTACAAAGCAGAGCATCTGGACCGTCCAAAAAATTTTTGGACAGTCTAGAATTTTTATAAATTGTAATTTTTTTTTAATTTTAAAAGAAACAAAACACAAAATAAAAATAATTTCTTAACAGTAAGATTTTAAAAAAAATAATATTTAATAATAAAAATTAAAAAAATATGTAAGATAAAATCTAGACCATCCATATTTTGTATGGACGGTCCAGATCTGGTCTCAAAACAGCAGCACTTGGTGCTGTTGTTTTGACCGGTGCAGAGAAACCGGATCTGCCAACATGCTGCCCTACTTTTTAATAATAAAAAAAATCATCTCTCCTTTCAAGCTACTTGAAATATAATATACATATTGTTTTAAAATAAATTATAATATGATAAATGAAAATAAAAAATATTATGATCATAAAATCAAAATATATTAAAGAAATTTAAATTGTATATTATACTTTTTATTGAATAAATGTAAAAATGATTTTTAATACTTTAAAATTTTAATAATAAATATTTTAATATTTTTTATATTATGGGTATTATTATCCAACTAAATACAAATATCTATTTATTTTCATGGCATACCAAATATATTTATCTTATTCCATCAATATTCATTTTCATTCCTATTCTTTTTCTTTTTTTCATTCTTATTCTTATTCCTATTCCTATGAAATAATTCTGCAAGTCAAATGTAGTATGAGAATTAGGGTTTGATGAGTGTGGAATAGGCTTATGTGGGTTCGGGGAGATTAGGTTACTTTGGGCTTAGTCCTCAATCCTTTTTATGTATTTTTTTTAAAAAAAAACTAAACAGTAGATGATAAATTGAAACAAAATGTACTAATGGGTACCTGGTCAAGTGGTAAAGGACTTGACCAGTATTTCTCGGGATTAAGGTTTTGGTTCCTGAGATTAAGACCTCTCTTTCCATTGGTATCCGTGAGCCGCCCAGGATATCTCAGGGTACTGGGTGATAAAATATAAAAAGAAATTGAAACAAAATGAAGGAGCTAGAGACATTAAAATAAATTTAGCATATTAAACGAATTAACCCATTGTAAAATAAATAGACCATCTTGATTATCCTGGTCAAGCTAAATATTTACGGGGCTCAAATTTTTTGGCCTAGTTTGGATTGCGGGCCAAGCTGCTGATAATAAATAACATGGACCGACATGGTTTAGTGGCTAAACTACGATGGAATCAATTATGATCAAATTAATATATTTTTAATTATATATTAAAATAATGATAAAAAAATAATAATAATAGGTAAAAAATTGATTTTAAATAAAATGATAATAAAATAAAAAAATTAAAGTGGGGAAATATTGGAAGTAAAAAATAAAATTAAATAAGTTAATAAGCATCTTATAATTTAAAAAAATAAAAATAAAATAATTCAGGGAGAGTAGTCTATCGTCTCTTTCAAGATTCTTTCCCTTTATACGCCCACCGGAAACGCTGTTGGATTCTTTAGCGAAGGAAGGTGGTTGTTACAGTAGAAACCATCACTCTTTGGGAAGGAGTAGTCTTTTCCTATTTTATTCTTCTTGGTTGGGTTATTGAGAATTCAGAGTTCGCCAAAAATGCTATCCAAGCTGCAAATGCTGAAATTCATTCGCCATCGTCTTCCTCAGAGCCTTACCAACGGCAAAGGATTGCGCTACATTTTCTTGTACAGCAATCCACTTTGTACGGTGGTCGATTCGCAGCAAGCCACCGAGTCACCTGAACTTCCGGGTTGGGTCAAGTTCTCCGACAACCAAACCCCTGAAACCGCAGATTCTGATGACGACTTCGTTATCCCTGCACTTGCCAATTGGGTTGATGCCCATACGCTCAATGGTCGAACCCAGGTGACGGCACACTCTTTGAGGAAAGGCATGGATGAGAACGACGTTGCAGCAATCAGTAGAGTTCTTAAAGGACGACATCCATCTTCGGAGAAAATTGCTGAATCGCTAGATAAATGTGGTTTTCCTGTATCAAACAGTTTGGTTGAGCAGGTTTTGAAGAGATTTTGCCACGACTGGGTCCGAGCTTTGGGGTTTTTCACATGGGCAGAAAAGCAAACAGGTTATGTGCGTACTCCGGAGTTGTATAACTTCATGATTGACATTTTGGGCAAGGCGAAGAAATTTGATCTTATTTGGGATTTGGTCGAGGAAATGGATAGGCTTGAAGGGTATGTGACATTCAATACAATGGTTAAGATAATAAGGAGGCTTTCAAAGGCGGGAAAGTATGAGGAAGCCATAGAAGCATTCCGAAATATGGAGCGGTATGGTGTGAGCAAGGACATAGCAGCGATGAATGCACTCATGGACGCGTTGGTGAAAGGAGACAGCGTTGAGCATGCCCACAAAGTTCTTTTGGAGTCTAAGGATTCGATTTCTCCAGATTCTCACTCATTCAATATTCTGGTTCATGGGTGGTGTAAAGCTAGAAAACTTGACCAAGCCTATGAAGTAATAGAGGATATGAAGAAACATGGGTTTCACCCAGGTGTAATTACATACAGTAGTGTCATTGAATATTATTGTAGAGAGAAGGATTTCCGCAGAGTGAGAGAAGTTTTTGAAAAGATGAAAGAAGATGGTTTGTCCCCTAGTGTTGTAACTTACACTATTTTCATGCATGCTCTGGGGAAGGCAGGGCAATTATCCGAAGCTCTGGAGCTTTATGAGACAATGAAGAGCCATGGGTGTGTACCTGACCCCCCATTTTATTCCTCATTGATATGGCTTCTTGGTCAAGCTGGTAGGCTCAAAGATGCACGCGATCTGTTTGATGATATGCCAAAGCAAGGGGTTATCCAAGATGTGATGACGTACAATACCATGATTTCCCTTGCTTGTGCACACTCACAGGAGGAGACTGCTCTTAGGTTGCTTAAGGAAATGGAAGAGAAATCATATAAGCCAGATCTCAAGACATATCATCCATTGCTGAAGATGTGCCTGAAAAAGAGAAGAGTGAAGGTGCTGAACTTTCTGTTAGATCACATGTTCAGAAACGACTTGAGTCTTGACGTGGGAACTTATTCAATATTGGTACATGGTATGTGTAAAAGTGGAAAACTTGAGCGTGCTTGCTTGCTCTTCGAGGAAATGGTCTTGCAGGGGCTAGTTCCAATGGACAGCACATTCAAGATTTTGGTGGGGAAGCTCGAGACCAAGAGTATGCTAAAAGAAAAAGAACATATAGAGAGTTTGTTTGGCAGAAGCAAAAATGTAGAGTAAGTTTTGAAGAGATTTGGCTTCGAACTCTGCAAAAATTTTGCTTGTTAGGAATCACTGACAACATTGGAAGCACTGGCTGATGCAACCAATAAGAGAAACGGAGATGTATCAAATTTCAGTTCAACCCAATATGGAATTTGAGACATCAGTGCCATGACTTAATAGAGAGCCTGAATGCCTATATTGCTTCAGTTACTGCAATGCTTGCACATGTCTGATTTTTTTTTCGTGTGTGTTTGGGCGGGGGAGGGGTGGGGGGGCATTTTCTTGGTTGGAAAACCAACAAAGGAAGAAATATGGCTTAAAATTGATGCTCAACATTTTTCTTTCTTCAGAATAGACCCGAAAACAGCTTGAGTAGGAAAAATCTGGATCAATTATCATTTTTACTGTATTATTGATGTTTTGATGCAGTGCCCTGCAGTTCTGTGGAAAGAAAAATCTTAAGAAATTATTCAAACTTCTTATTATTGTGTATTGGATCTCTATTTACTAAATCCCCGGGACTTCAATAAGTACCTTAGTGGAAAATTACATAAATGAAGTAGACAATAAACAGTACTAACAACTAAGATGCCTCATAATTACAATGAAAGCTGAAGGTCTAACGTGGTCAAAGTTTAGAGGAAATAAAAGTTGGATGTGCTGAGATCATAATAATGATTCCATTTTAGTCTTATCTTAATTCCATCATTTGATAAAGACATGAACTCTCCATAGGTGAATATCTTCATCGACAACCACAACTGTTTGAAGGCGACAAATGCTAACATAAGAATGTCGCGAGGGCACAAGTTAAACAGTCAAGGTGATAGATCAAGCTTTCTTAACCGCATAATTTTTGGGGACGGAATGACTTTTAAATGGTATTGAAATTTATGATGATCACAATTTCTGTTTTGAAACTTTTTGGACCTATCATTGTGAAGTTTTTTTATGTGATTTTGGTTGTTCAAATTCTTGAATTGGATGTACCAAGAGATTCTCTATAAGAATGGAAATTTTTCCAGCTGTGAACAACGTGGGAAAACACGTTAAGGAATTGCAAGACCAAATTTCTAACCATTAACTGATATGAACTTAATCTGACGTCTACAGAAAGAACTAAACGATCTGCTTAAATAAAAAGACATTATATGGAAGCAGATATCAGAAGTCCAGTGGCTGAAGGAGGGTGAAAGAAACAGACATAGATGCAGAAAAAATTTTGTAGGTAGATTGAAGGGTAAGAATGGTGTGTTACAGTGAGTATTTCGAGGAGCTATTTATTGCTACGCTTCCCACCAGTATTGCTTCATTGTTGAATGCATTTTCGAGTAAAGTCATTGATTCCGTGAATAAATAAGTATTTGATGGCTTCTTCTACCACTGATGAGATCAGATATGCTATTTTTCATATAGGCCCCAGTTTTAGCCTGTGGCACTGGTGACTTCCCTTGTCCTTACAATATAAAAGTGCTAACATGTGGTTAATGGGTCCGTTATTGAAACTGTCCTTGATTTCTTGAATAATGGAAGTCTTCGGAACATATCAACGACTGTGGAATCTAAGTTGTAGAATCATTGCTAAGCTCCTGGCCAATAGGTTAAAAACCATGTTGCTAGATATCATTTCTGTGAATTAGGGTGCCTTTGCACTTAGTTGACTTATTATTGATAACTAGATTGTGGGATCCATGTTTTGTACAGAGTTTAAGGTGGCTGTTCTATTTATAACTTATAAATAATAAGGTTATGATCTCTCTGTATATAGGTTATGATCTTCCACAAACTGTTGGGTAAATAATTCCCCAAGAATTAGCGGCTTGAGGTGGAAGAACCAAACAGTTCATAGCTGTCTAGTCCTATATTGAATATTACGGGGTTCCTATCATTCAATATGAGGTTATACATTTCATAGTATCTTAATCTTTATCAATTTATCATTCTTTGAGAGCTGACATCCTTTAAGTTACCATTAGCGACACTTCAGTTGGCCCCTTCATGAGTCAAAGCCCTTCGAAGATAGCTTTTTCCGGAGCTACTGATAATCAACCCACTTAAGTATTTATGAAACAGTTCATATTACTCAATGTAGCATTAGATAAACCATACCACTTCAGTCTTCATCAGTAACCTTATTAATCCTCGTGAATGACTTGGAATAGATGACTTTATCTGCCCAATCTTTGAAGATGATGACAGAAAAGCAATTACTGGTATGCCATGGAGGTATTGGTCTATCAGTGATACTGGGAAGTGGTCAGGTGCTTTGAATAGTTACAGTTAAAAAACTTGCTTCAGAAGAATCAAGGAGGGTAGGTGACTTGCCTGACGATGAGCTGTTCATTAACATGCAAATTAAAGTTGAAGGGAATGGGAATATTTTGATAGGTTTTAGGAGCCCAAAGCAGTAATATTTCATGCTACTTTATATGGGAACAAAGGATTAATGTGCTGATAGGTGTTCTGGGAACAAGAAACGTAGCGACTGTTTGGACAGACACAATGATTAATAATGATTTTGCTATTAGAGAATTCTTAATTTACAATCTTTGTGGATAATCCTTTAGCTATTTGTTCTGTGTTTGAAAATGTTAGTCCTCTTGAGTACCTCATTCTCATAGCAATTTAGATCATGGTTTGACTCAATAATATCGAAAACGTAATTATGTGGTTTGGATTGATTCTATTCCATGTTGATCTAATTTCTCATAAGGCAATTCAATAGTAAAATGCTTTTCTTTTATTCATACGCCATTGCTAATGAAATGAGAGGATCTTATGGGTGAGTATTCTATAAGTATTTTTATAAGAGTACTTTTAACCACTAACCCATCTTGATTTTAGAAATTGAGTCCTTAAGATTTAATTCACCTAAATATTTTATTTTTTTCTTAAAAGAGAAAGAAGCTTTTCATTTTTTAGTTTATATAGATGGATATTTTTTTTTTGGGTAATATCATTTTGTTCCTAGAAATTCATATTTGATCTTAACTTATTTAAATCGAGTCAGATTAAATTATATATCTTGTAAAGCTACTTCCACAGCAATGTTTTCCTACAAAAGACCTGGACCCAAAATTTTGTTTGAGGAAAACAAGCAATAGGCCCATTTGAACTTGCTGCCATTGGTAGGTGGGTGAATTTTGTATTGTTGTCCTTGCATTTTAACATGCATGTGTGGTTCCAAACATTAGTGCATTTAAGTTTTTTCCTTGCCAAAAGGCAATAAATTTTGGCTTTGGCTGAGTAAAAACTTCACTCACCAAGCACACCAGAAAAATGAAGCTGCAGAATGTTAGGTATCAATAAAAATAAAAAATAAATAAATATGTAAATGAAAAATAATTCTTGTGCCCTTGTTAAAAAATAGTAAATTTCAGTAAATAATAAAAATATAATAAATACCACATCTCTAATTTTTCCGACAGGGTCTCCTAGAGGGCACATTTGCATCATCATGTAATTATGCCCAAATGAAATGACGTGTAGATTAGCATTAACAAGGCGTGCAAAAATGCATTATTATTATTAGTAATCTAAAATAAAACGGTTTCCCAACATTACGCCAACCTGGTCCGATATGTTTTCCCTAATTATGATCTCAAATAGTACTTTGAATCATCAAAGGGAAAAAAATATCATGCCAATTACCATTACTATGTGCTTATTGGGATAGTGTAAATAAGTACTTATGAAACAAATAAATAATTATATGAAAAAATTATTAAATATAAGTTATTTTTTAATAAGCACTTATATCTTAAATAAGTGTTTATAAAAGAAATTAATTTTTTCTATTTATAATAATCATTTATTCTCCCATAATTACTTATTTCACTTTTCCTTCTTATTATTCACTCAATAATCACTTAAACTTCCAATATTCAAACACATTTATTTTCTTAAAATTATTTATGGGATAAAAATATCTAAACACAAATAACTTTTAACATAATTACTTATTCTTATAATTTATTATAAATAAATATTTATTTTCATAATCACTTTTATATATATATATATATATAGATCAATCCAAATTGTTACTATTTTTCATTAAAAATTTGATAAAATAAATATTTCGTAAAAGTACACGTAATCACACTCCGCATGATCACTTCAACCCTTGTAACCCCCCGCCCCCCCCCGCCCCTCTCCCCCCCTTTTGACGAATTGACGCTTGATTAAATTAATTAGCTATATATAGGTTATAGGTATCTACAAACCACAATAAACAATTATTTGAGTGTGTCTCCATATACTTCGAACCTAAAAATCAATATATAAAATTAAATTTATAATAATTTATATTATTTATAAATCATAAATAATGTAACTAATTTTTTAAATTTTGTACAATACACTATATTTAACTATTTAGTTAGAATAAAATAATCTCAATCCCTCTAAATTATCCATAACTGAATAAAATGCAGTATTGCAGTTCTTACATATCTATTATCTAATATTGACGTGGTTGTGTTTCTATTTTGAAGAAGAAACGTTAAATCAAATGGCAAAATTTTATTTTGGCCTTTATTATAGATAGAGTATTTGTCAATTTGGATTATTCATAGTAAAGACAAAAGCCATAAAATAAAACTAATTTGGATTATTCATAGTAAAGAAAAAAGCCATAAAATAAAACTATGCCTCAACTCTCTTGAGCAAAAAAAAATATATATCGATATTAATATAACATCAATATATATTAAAATTTATAACAAGTTTTTTTATTAATAAGTCTTGCACTGTTTGATTTATTCTTCACACTTCATATAGCATATGGAAAAATATGTTTTTACAAAATATAAAATTTATAGCAACTGATAATTGGTTTAAGTGGTTCAATGTTTATTTTTCTAGAGTAAGATCTTACGTCTAAGTCTTGTGTATGTAAAAAATTGTTGTTGGAAGAACTTTATATCAATATAATTTGACCTGACTTAATTTGAGTTGATCCCTAAATATAATTTTTAAAAATCAATTAACGACACAAAAAATTATATAAAATCTATATTAAATTATATTATTGATAAACTACTTTTTTATGCGAGTATCAAATGTATTCCCTAACTGACAATTAAAGACTAATCTCTTCAAAATGTAGAAATTATGAAAGTCAGTTTTACCTCTCATAATAAAATTTTTTCCATACACACGACCAATGATTTAACTTAAGATAATATGTTTAAAGAACTCAACTATCTATCAATTGTGTATCATGTTAGTATGATTGATAATATGTTAACAATGCCACTTGTTGTTTAAAATTCTCGAAAAATAGTTGGGACCATACCTAATTTAGAAAGAAAAGACGCGAGGTAGAGCACTATTCCTTTAACGTTGGAAGAAAAATCATGAGATATGTGAAAAATATGAGTGCAGAATTTACTTGTGTATGGGTGTGATTCTCCATAATATAATGGTAGGCTGATAAAGACAGTGACAGATGAGGAAAGACGTATTGAAAACCAAAGGACCTCAAAGCTCAAAGCCCATTGCAATGGAAAAAGAAGGGGAACACAATGGGGTCTCTCTCAAAGCCTGAAAAGCAAGAAAGAATCAATTGGATGGAGAAGAAGAAAGAATAACAGTAATAAAAAAAAAAGTAAAATAAAAAATTAAAAAAGGGAAAGAAAATCTGGTACCTTTGACTGCCTCGTAAAACATAATTTTGGGCATGGATTTTACGAGGTGGGTGGTTTTGGGAAACAAAAGCCAAAAGCAAACAAAGCATATCTTCTTCTTGTTCATTTCTTTGATTTTCCTTTTTTTTTTTGACCTTTTTGTGTTTTCTTACATACATGTTTTTAATCATGTGGGAGATTATCTTGTTCATGATTCTTATAATCCTATCACTTGCCAATTGCATCTTCATATATATATATAATATTACTCATTTTTGTTCCAAAAAAAAGACAATTGTTTGATGATGTTGTTTTCATCCATTGTTTTAAAAATGTCAAAAAACAAATCGGTGCTGTAAAAGAAATAATAAGGAACAGATGTTTTGGTAACTGTTTTTATTAACATTTATTATATTTTTAATCATTATTTAACAGTTTTTTCTCATTTTACCAATTTTTAAAGTAAGAATATAATAATTATTTATTCACAAATTTAATTTTTATTTTATTTATCAAATATATCATTAAGAAAAGCAAGAACATCTCGAGCATAATTTTTATTCATGTTATTATTGCAACTAGAGGTGAGCTTGTGAGCACAAAACTTAAAATAAAGTATTTGTAAGAGAAGTTGCACTATTCATAGTATTTGGATCTTTTCTATACTTTTCTCCATATACATTTTTTTTTTCGTTCATTTGATTTGAACAATGGTTCATTTGATTTGAACGATGAAACATCGCAAATTGTGACATTAAATCAAATATGTTATTTATTTAACTATTACAATAAATAAGTATTGTGATATTTTTTAAGAGTATTCTACTAAAATAATAATATAGACTCTTAAATAAAATATATTATCTATTTAAGGTCTATTTACTTAATCATTCAACCATAATCAACAAAAGAAATTGTATATAGAGAAAGATATAATGAGAAAATATTGTAGGGATGCAAATGGTACTGGCTTCCTATAATTTTTTATTTTTTTTTGGATAAATTACATGTATATTTTTATTGGAATTCGAATCTTGGTTCATCACATTGTGAGAGACTAACTCCTTCAGCTAGATCCAAACTCCATTGGTCCTATAATTTTTTATTGATATATTGATATTTATTACAACTAGACTTGGATTCTATATTTTATATGAAGTCAAAAACAAAATTTTTGAAAGAAGATGTTGGCATGTGAATAATATTACTTTTGAGGGTTATATATATATATATTGATTGAAAGCATGAAGAAATCACATGTTCAGATTTTTATGGGTTTTAATCAAGAGGAAAAAGATAGGATATATATATATATATAAAACTTTTAAAGTGTAATTAATTAAATTCTGTTTGCAATAACAGTAAAGAAGTCAAAATCACTCTCCAACTCAATTTTGAAAGATACAATAGCTATATATATTAATGATTTATTGTCAATTCACAGGAAAAAGAAAAATTAATTAATACCCTACTACCAAATTGAATTATACCTAAATGATAGGACAACAGATTGAATACATATGGTCCCATTTCCAACTGCATAGTGTTTGCATTTGATAATTCCTTAAAATTGTGGCCAAAATTATATGATCAACCACAATTTGAGTCCCTTCATTATTAACAATAAAGTTAATTATGGCTAGAAAGTTCCTATACATTAAGTAATCGATAGGTGTCATATTCAACTTGCATAAATAAAGGCCTATAATACACCATGCATATGTTTTACATATTTTTAGAGACGTGCAAGGTGCATATTTGATTTGGATCATCCAAATTAGATCGAAATAATTGAAATTGAAATTTTTTTATTTTTCTTATTTTAAAAATTTAAACTATCAATATCTAACGATTCCTATCAAATATATAATATCTGCACATTTCTGGAAATGTTGAGGGAATTAAGATCTGGCAAGATTCACTCCCTAATTTGAGTATGAAAATTATTGCTGAAATTCATAATGTTCATTATGTCTCTTTTGAATACTCCAAGATGCTTTTCTTCTTGATACCACTTGATGACAAGATGTATGAAATTGCTACGGATAGAAATAATTAATGTATCTTAGTTGTAAATGTAAAGTCGAATCACATGCATCTATTCTAAGAGAATAAGTGTAGTTAGCAATAAGAATTAATATATTTCTTAATCCTAATTAATATGAATTAATTATTATGAACATCAATATATCCTCAAAATTTTTTGGACTATGGGGATCAAATTAATTAACCCTTGAAAAAAATGGTGATTTCTAAAAGTTAAGAAGCTAGGGAAAGAAAAACTAAAGAGAAAGTGTGAAACTTTCAAATTTTCTTAAACACAGGTGATTACAGAGAGATAGGTTATGAATGTCCACAGTTCTCTAATACATAAAAAAAAAAAAAGCAAAAAGTGATATTTTATCATGTAACAATAAATGCAGAAACCAAAGGAATGGAAAATTGGGAAATCCCACAAACTTTGTCTGTCTTCCTTACAATGACACATCAAAGAAAATGCGCATCAAAGCATGAGATCATATCCCTTTCCTCATCATAACCTCATTGAATCTAACGACGTTATTGCTTCTTTTATATCTTCATATACATGTATGCATATATATATATATATATAGAGAGAGAGAGAGAGAGAGAGAGAGAGAGAGGAGAAGATACTACTGATCATGCATAAAGATGCTGCTTCTGCATCTGCATCTGCATCTTGATGATCTTCTAGAGGTTGTCAAATACATTCAAAGACGTTTAAGAATATTGTTATTGTTGTTGTTATTGTCATACGAAGACTTTGCTTTGTAGGACCACTTCTTCTTATTCTTTTGTCCTTTAGAGATCTCCAATTACCACACAAGGTCCCACGCGATTCCCTTTTGTGAGTTTTATGTATTTTGGACTGTTGAATATAAGGCATGCTTCTTTTCTTCTTCTCTTATTCCCACATAATCATTCTTTAAGACGCAAATTACAAGGACACGTATGATTAAGTTAACCCTAGTTCGAAAATTCTTGCAGAAAGAAATTAAAAGCATATATATATAAGCATAAATATATAATCGTCATCATCACCTTCACTGGAAGAGATTGAGTTGAGGGAGCTGATTAGATAAGCTTGATTTGATCATTATGGAAGTCCACTCATTACTCATGGTTAGATGTCAAAACAAATTAAAAGAGTGTTCAAGTTGGCCATAGCTTAGCTAGTTCCTTAATTAGTTTCTGATACTTTCTTTAATTAATTTCTTAATTCAACCATTGGTGTAGCTCTTATATATATACTATACACACACATCTATATATATATATAGATGCCGATTTCTCCAAACTTCTGTATATATTCCAAAATTTGTTTAGACCCTTCATATATATATATACTCACACACACACGCATATACTATAAACTATTATAGCAATAGTTCAATTCAAAGGTTCAAAAGAATTAATGTCCGGTTGATTTATGAGTCCTTCAACTAATGTATATAATTTTACTAACCGAGCAAACCCTAGTAGGCTAATATAGTTTCTTACATTGATAGTACTACACTATATTACTAATGGGGTTTTGAATTGACACAGCTAAGTCGGCTTCTCTACTGATCGCACTCTACATATCATTTGCAGATCAAACTAAGATTTGTTTCTAGATTATAAATTTGAAATTAGAATATCATTGTTTTCTTTCTTTATATAGAGAGATAGACCCATACTCTCTCTTGTCCTAATTGCAGAACACCTTTTAAAAGAAATTCTTGGTCCAAAATATAAGATATGTTGTAGTATTAATTATATTTTTTTTCAACTCTACTTTTTCCTTAGTTAATATAGGCTGAGTAATATATATTATGGGAAATCCGGTTTTATTAATTAAACTTCCATCCATGTGGTTTTTAACCTTGAGAGAGATTTGCAACTCATTGATTAGTTTTTGAGAATTTCAAATAGACTATTTAAAACTAATTAATGTAGTTTTGGATATTAGTTGTGATTAAGGGTAAAACTAGAAACATACATAATTTTTTGAGAAAATTAAGTGAAAAAAACTAACTTTTTTTTAAGGAGCGTGAATTAGTTAGAAAAATTCTAGGACCCGAGGGATTATACTCTCTCTGATTCTTAATATAAGATATTTTTTACAGAATTACGATGATTAAGGAAGAGAGTTAAAATTAGTTAACTACATTATTTTTTTTCAAAAATTATAATATTTTTTTTTAAAATTACCCTTATTTAATTTTTTTCTCTTTCTTTAAGATAATGCATAATAAATACTACTTCGTATACTGTAAATAATCCTATATTTAGTATCAGAAAAAAAATCCTATAATTAATTAGGATAGGAGAGAGTATTAATTTGCACATATAATTTGCTCTCCAGAAAAATCAATTGAGACATAGGTAGTGGTTTTTAATTAGGATTGTCATTGAAGTGCGAGAAAAGCCCAAACTATTAATCTGCCTTTTGCTTTGGGACCTGCTTGGCAATGATGAGGGTTAATATAAGCAGACACTGCTTAGTGGGGGGTTTATGAAGCTGTTTATGGATACACACACATATACATATACATATATATATATATATATATGACCCTTTTATTCATTGCAAGGTGGAGATTTCACTGTGTTATATTATATGAAAACGAAATGACCCTTTTCTTCTCTCTCTCTCTCTCTCTCTCTTATATGGTCATATGCCCCAAATTCCAGTATTGCGCCGTCAGCTCATTACTTTACATTAAGTCCTTCATTCTTTCTTAATTACAATTGGTTTGTGCTAATCAGGCCCCAAACAATCATCACTATAAATATCAAACCCATAAATTAAATAAATCAACACAAAACCCTTGAAAGCCTATCGCTGTTCTATATATATATGTATATATAGGCATGGTCAATGTGTTGTTCAAACTTGGGAGCCGGCCATTGCCAAAGGCAAAGCCGAAAAAGAGCACTTTAATTGCTTTTCTTAGGAAAATGGTTCGTATTATTCATAGGTTTTGTTGAACGGTTCATTCAAACTCGGCTTGGGGCGGTGCATGGCATGAGACTGTAAATAATCAAATATTCTCATTGCAAGATTCTAAATTCCATTTCTAAAACATATGAATAAACAATCTAAATCAATCAACTATAAATAAATAAGTAAAGAAGTATTAAAGATATACGGTCACTTGTATAAACAAAATTTTTGCCATTGAATTTTTGAAATTCTCTAATATATATATAATATTTATATATACTCCAATCTATTTACTTAATTTCGCCAATGAAATTTTTGAAATTTCTATTTCATAGAATTAATCTTAGGTTGATAAAGACATACTAGCTTCTCTTATTGATCAAGCTAACCTCTTTTCGTGAAATATTTAGTTATATGTTTTATAAATAATTAAATCAGAACATTTTTCAACACTAAATTTATTTAACTTGTCAAATAAAATAACCTAATAAAAGATAAAGAGAAATTAGGATCCAACAGATTTTAATCCAAAATTAAAGTAAAATACTTATTACTCTTACGTACTTAAATACAAAATTCATTTGTATAAACCAAGTACGTTCCAAAATTTCTCAACCACCCACAAAAAGATGAAGAGAATTTTCAAAGCTCCTAAATGCATGCATATTTCTCTCCAACCCATTTTGCATATAATGAGGCATTGATGAACCCCACAAAGTAGGCAATAGATAAGACCTCTAATTAAAAGCTGTGAAACAGAGAGAAGTCTCAACCCCTTAAAATTGGGTAAGCTGCCCTTGTTTCAAAGGACATTATATATATATATATATATATATGAGAGTAAGTACGCTAGGCCAAAAGGATCCCCATAGCCAGTCACAAACCCTACATTCTATGGCACCACACAAACCAATAATCAGTAATAATCACTCATTCAACCTAACTCACTGCTTCATGAAAATGTAAAGTTACATAAATGAGAGGAAACTATGCATATGTATCTAAGAAAGACAAGATTTTGATAGAATCTATATTCCCAAAATTGAAACTTTTTTGTTGTTTTGTTCTGTTTTGTTTCATATTTAATTATATATGGTTGTCATACTCATTCACACCCATGATACCTATATAGCACAAATAGTAGCTTCTCTTTCAAACATTCCTTGCCCAACAAAAGATGAAACAAGAAAAAAAAAAAATATATATATATATATATAAATATGGGGAGAGAGAGAGAGAGAGAGAGAGAGAGAGAGAGAGAGATTGAGATTGAGATTGAGATTGAGATTGAGATTGAGAGTACAAGGACATATCACATATATGTATATACATAGTCTTTTACTTTGATTGGAAGACCAGAATGGGAAGAAGAAGAAAACAGCTATACAGGATACTGCTACATCTCTCACTCTCCACCTCTTTCACTTTGCTGACTAGGGGCAGCCTTTGTTCCTGCTGACCGGGTTGTTTTACGTTCAAGCGTTAAAGCTAAACGACCTGCCCGTTGCCCCTTCATGTTGGGTTTGTCTTTATTAGCTGAGGTTAAGATTGCCGAAAAAAATAAATAAAATTTCATTAGATAAAAAACAAGAGCCCTTCTCTCTCCTTCTATCTCTCTTTCTTTCTCTCTCCCATTCGCTGCGCTGCGCTTTATTCCGTTCAAATTCGATACTTTGCTGTTTGTTACAGAGAACGAGGAGGCCCCTTTGTTTCCGAAGACAGAGAAAGGGAAGTTGAACCCCCCTCTCTCTTTCTTTCTTTCTCTCTCCCTGTCTCCCACATTGTCTTGTTCTATTTCAGAATCTCATCTCACTTCCACGCATCAAAGTGTTCTCTCTCTCTCTAGTCTTGCGCTTTCTTTCATCATATTTACTGGGGTGTTTGCTTCTCTGCTTCCTAGTTCCTGCATTTTTTATAGTGTGGCTGCCATACTTAGCACCAGAAAGCGGAAAGAAAGAAAACCCATCTGCCATTTGCTATTTACCGTTTTGGGTTGTAAGCCTTTTGTGAGCTGAGTTTTCAAAGTGGTGGGGGTTCTGAGAATTTGCTGAACAGAACACCAAATGAGGGTATTCTTGTTTTTGAGCTCGAAAGGGAGAGAAGCTGGAGACTGGAGAAAGGGCTTTAGTTCTTTGAATTTCTGAAAATTTTGTGTATTTCTCTGTGACACCCAGAAAACACCGGAAGTTGCAGAACCATTCTTCGCATTGGAGCTGAAGAGCTGTATGAAGTAGAAGTTCAACAATGAGAGATGGGAATTCCAAGAAAAGCAAGGTTCTTTTCTCGTTTCTTACTACTATACCCTTTTAGAAAAAGAATTATTTTCATCTTTCAATTTAACGGGAGTTTACTGACTGTTTGTTGATTTGCTACTTGATGATTGAAGCTCTCATGGTCCAAGAAAATGGTCAGGAAGTTCTTCAATATCAAAAGCAAAACTGAAGAATTTCCAGCAGATGGTAATGTTTATGGAGGTGGGTTTCTGGTTTTTCTTCAGAATTCAACTTTTTTCATGATTGATTGGTCATTTTGCAACAGACTGGGGTTAATTTAGCAGAAAAATATTCTTAGGCTTCAATCCCACCATGCAAAAGCCTTGTATGTTCTCAGATTCCTGTTGGGTTCGGAGATACCGAGCAAAGCAGACAAATAAAATTGCTTAGAAAGGAGACCCAAGCCTTGTATAACTCATCAAGTTTTGGCTGATTTTATCTTTTTATTATCTAATTTAAAAGATTTAGCTTGGCCAAGTAGTAATTTACTTCAAAGTAGTGTAATTTGTCAGTCACCTGTGGGAAGAATCGTCTACTCTGAATTTTTATATTCTCCATTTTGTTTTTCCTTTTTTCCTTTCTTCGTATCCAAACAAAAGTGTGAGCTTATTCTTCCTTATTGAATATTGATAATCAATTTCGTTTTCTGGCTGCTTCACCGACAGAATCTTTTGATTTTATGCTTTGAATTTGATGTATTTAGCCTGATGGCTTTCTTCAGGAAGTGACGTAGATTACAGAAGCAGGAGTAGCTTCTCTGAGAGAGAGCCATGCACAATCAAGAAAAGCAAAACAGGTATAGATTTCCTCCATTCCATCACGTGAATCACAGCCTCAAAGAATTTCCAATCATTATTTAAAATCCTTTTAACCTTGTTCTGATGAACAGAGAAGTTTAGCCGAAGCACCGAGCAGGTCAGGCGAAGAATGAATCTTGACCATCCTCGAATTATAGATGTGCAGAACTATAGGTACATATATGTTCTTTGATCCATTTCTTTTTAATAGAAAATCCTTTTGGTTGTTTTCAATCTCTCATGAGTGATTCTATTTTTTTCTGAGTAGCATGTTTGTTGCCACATGGAATGTAGCTGGAAGATCCCCACCAAGTAATATGTGTTTAGATGATTGGCTACATGCCTCACCACCTGCAGATATTTACGTTCTTGGGTAGGAATTTGGTGCTTGTCAACATCTTTAAAAATCAATTTCTGTACTAATGATTTCAAATTGACAAATTTCTACCTTTCTCTTCAGATTTCAAGAGATCGTTCCCTTGAATGCTGGTAATATTCTAGGGTCAGAGGACAATGGCCCGGCTAAAAAATGGATGGCTCTAATTCGAAAAACTTTAAACAATCTTCCAGGTACTAGTGGAAGTAGTGCATGTTATACGCCGTCTCCCATTCCTAAGCCAGTTGTAGAGTTGAATGCAGATTTTGAGGGATCAGCTAGGCAGAAGAACTCATCTTTCTTCCATCGCCGGTCTTTCCAAACAACTTCTAGTAGCTGGGGTATGGACAATGATCCTGCAATTGGGCAGCCACGACTAGATCAAAGATACAGTGTCTGTGATCGTGTGATTTTTGGTCACCGGCCTAGTGACTTTGATCCCAGTTTTAGATGGGGTTATAGGCCTAGTGACTATTCCCGGGCCAGTGACTATTCCAGACCAAGTGACTATTCAAGATGGGGTTCATCTGATGATGATAATGGTCTTGGGGATTCGCCGAGTACAGTTTTGTTTTCACCAATGTCTTATGGTGGACCTACTCCCAGTGAAGATGGTTATGGAATGCCAGGGGGTTCAAGGTACTGTCTTGTTGCAAGCAAGCAAATGGTGGGAATATTTCTTACCATATGGGTGAGAAGTGAATTGAAAGATCATGTACGGAACATGAAGATATCATGTGTTGGCCGAGGATTGATGGGCTATTTTGGAAATAAGGTAATTTGATCTTCAATTTTTATAGACTTAACTTTTTATGTTTTTAGATTTATTCATTATGAAAACGTGGATTACTTGAAATTGAATAAAAGAAGAGTTATTATGCATGTTTTTGCAGGGATCCATCTCAATTAGTATGTCTCTGCACGAAACAAGCTTTTGCTTTATTTGTACTCATTTAACCTCTGGACAGAAAGAGGGTGATGAACTGAGAAGAAATTCTGATGTGACGGAGATTCTTAAAAAAACAAGGTTTCCTCGTGTTCATGGTGACACTGAGAAGTCTCCAGAGACAATCCTTGAGCATGAGTATGTAACATACTCATACATTATACTTTCGGTTTCCCTCAAATCCTCAAACCCCTTAACAACAAATTTGCACAATGAATTCTAATTCTAATTTTAAATAATTTATGTACAGTCGAATTATATGGCTTGGAGATTTAAATTACCGGATTGCCCTCTCCTACCGTTCTGCTAAGGCCCTTGTTGAGATGCAAAACTGGAGAGCATTGTTGGAGAATGACCAGGTATGTCTATTCTCTCAAATAGTTAAATTCTTACATTCATCTGTATTGTATAATATAACAAGTAGAATTAATCTTGATATGAATTGGCATTCTTTGCAGTTGAGAATAGAGCAGAGAAGAGGTCGTGTATTTGTGGGATGGAATGAAGGGAAGATATATTTCCCTCCAACATATAAGTATTCAACTAATTCAGACAGATATGCGGGTGATGATATGCACCCGAAGGAGAAAAGGCGAACACCTGCTTGGTAAGATCATGATCCAAACCCAACGTAATAGAAATTTAGCAGAAACACATAACAAACGCAGAAATGAAGCAAGTTATATAATGACATATTAAAACATAATTAAATACTAAGACATGAAGCATGATGTTTTTTCTGTTTTTGGTGTACCAGTTTGTTAGGTGTTTACATTTCATGCCAATTAAACTCCTTTTCTTTGTATAGGTGTGATCGCATATTGTGGTATGGAGAAGGTCTCCATCAATTATCTTATGTTCGTGGGGAGTCCAAGTTTTCTGATCATAGACCTGTTTACGGCGTTTTTTGGGCCGAAGTTGAGTCGAGTCATGGAAAATTGAAGAAAAGTATGAGTTGCTCTCGTTCTCGGATAGAGGTGGAAGAACTTCTGCCATATTCCCGTGGATATACTGAACTGAGCTTTTTCTAAAGTGAAGGAGGGACTGTATATGAGGCATGTTCTTCTGTATTCAGGTAAGCTCTCTCTACCTCTCACGCATGATGACAATTCCAAACTTGCAATGTACATTTCACATCTGAAACCGTAGGTACCTCCGGAGATTGTAAATGATTTGTACTTTTTGTTGTTTTCCTTGCTCATGCACATAGAAACAGATAGGAAAATCAAAACATAAGAGAGCTTTTTTATTTACTTGTTGGCTAGACCTAAAGTACCAGATTCTGAATCTCTTTAAAAGAATTATTATGAGTCCCAACATAATAGAGTGGATTCTGGAATCCAAACATTAGAGCCTAAAGAATATAATATTATGATAGCACAGTAGGTGAGTCAAGCTTTTTCGGATATCTGATTAGCAAAACTTGATTTTATGAGTTCATTAGGCCTATCTATGTATTCTGTAGAATATTGTGTTGAGCAGAATCTCAATAGTCTGTTTCTTAATCATCTATCTTCTGCTTTAATGTCCTTTTTGTTCTCTTCCTTACTGGTCTTAACATCTTTGTGTTTTAATTAAAACCAGAAATTTTACATGCACACCTATTGCTGTTCAGAAATTGGTCCCCCATTGTGAAAGAAAAGAAAATTCATCCATGGAGGAGAGGATAGTGAAAGGGACAACCCATTTCCCTCAAACCGAAAAAGGTCAGTTCTTCATCTCTTTTTCATTTTGCTTTTTTCTTGGCCTTTGGCTTTTGGACTCAGCTTCTTTGTCTAATTTCCACCTTTACTTTATCTTTTTCAGGCTCTAATCTCTAGTTTTGCTCTCTGCAGACATGCCTTGCCTAACCCCTACAGTACCTTCTTTATCATCATCTTCCTGTTAGCTACTACTCACTCACACACCAGCTTCAGTACAGTGCATAATCATTAGGTACTGCATCTTGACTATTTATCAGGGCTTAAGCCACTTGGCCCTTTTCAATTATTAGCCTCATTTAGCTTTAGTGATTCTGGATCTGCATGCTGGTAATAATCCAAGTTTTATTTTTCTGGGGTTGCAGGAAGTGGAAGACTATTTTTTTTCATTCAAGATTCTTTGATTGTTTTGGAGGGAGATTTATGATGATGGAGGGTGAAATGAAAGATGGCTGAAAATAATTTTCTGGATATTACTAACTTTTTTTGGTTTCAAATGCAAAGAAAGAAAGAAAGAAAACAAAGAGTTTTGATGTATACTGACTGGTAAAGTGCTGGAAAAAAGGATTGTACAAAGAGGAAGAAGAGAGAAAGAGAAAGAAAATAAAAAAAGAAAATTGATTTTGATGATTGAATTCCAAGGCCTTCCTTCCGTCCTTTCTTTCTTCTGCTCTGTTCTCTGTCACTGTCTCCATTATTAAACAAAGGTAGGGGCTTTATTACATAGAATAGTTTGCATGCATGTTCTTTTTTATTTTTTAATTTATTTTTTAGAGGGTAATTAACAAAAAAGTTTTAAGAGACAGGGCTTGCAGGCTTGGCAGGTATCTTGTTGAGAGGATGCTATTTACATGCATGCCTGTCAATTGCTGTTTTTAACTTTTGACTAATCAGGGTTTTCTTTAATTCTTTTTAATTTATTAATTGGGGTTTTAGAAACTTGGAATTGCGTGACATTCTTACACAAATTCTGGTGCTTTGATATACTCCCTCCGTTCCAGTTTATAGTGCACTTTTAATTACCGCACACAGACCAAGACAATAATTAATAACTAACAAAATTTCTCATCTTTTCTCAAATTATCCTTATTAATGCTTTGGGAATGAAATATTTTAATAATAAATAAATATTTAGATTTATTAATTAGGGGCAATCTTGGAAAGAAAAAAAAATTATACTATGTAATCCGTAAAGTGCACTATATTATGAAACATTAATTTCTCAAAAAAGTGCACTATATAGCGAAACGGAGGGAGTATTAAGTATGTTTTGGTGGCAAAAGAGAAAGATATATTAAGTATGTTTTACCCTATATATATAATAAGTATGTGTTTATAGAGTTTGTTGAATATTTTTGTAGAATGACTAAGAATATCAACCAAATTAAATGCTTATTGTATCATAATGAATCATGTAGTTGTGAGAGCCATAAAAGAAAAAAAAAAGTAATGGGTTGCTAAGGAAATCTGAATTGATTAGTGGGGGCCCACGAAAGGAAATAAGATGTCAAAGTCAGTGCTTTATGATCCCAACGGCACAAACTATTTCTAAAATGTGGCCGATGTTGATTCATAAGATAGAAAAATGAGCAGTTTCTAGTGAATCTGGGTTCGATTGATAATATGCGACTCATGCCCCATACAGGGCCTGAGATCTCGGTGGGTAACCTTTGTAATTGTAAGTAATATTTGAGTCGTGAGGCATTTCTTAATTCTAATGAACTTCAAGAATTCGATTCACTTAAACTGTTTTTCTTAAAAGAAAAATGAGGCCAAAGTTGTAATGTAAATTAATGATGAGATATGCTTGTGGTTAAAAATTATTACTCAATATAATATATAATTTCCCAGGGACTTTTTTTTTTTGGCTCTATATTTTTCATTGTGATTTAGCGGTTCATTAGACCTTATGCATGATATAAATAATAGGTTAGTTAATAGACTAAATTATAACGAAATAAAATAAAAAATCAAAATAAATTGAAATGAAATCATTAAACTAAATTAAAATCAAATAAAATTAAAGAACATACATACATACATATTCCCTCATTACGATATAAGGCATTTCTAATAATTTTATACATTTTAAAAAAAATTTATTACATCCTTGAATTTATCCAAAAAAGGTTAAAAATATTATTTTTACTCTTATTTATTTCGCTCATTTCTATTATCCCAAGATAAGTTATAAAACTAGTTTTTAAATAAATTAAGGGTAAAAAAAAAATTAATACATGGATTATTATATATGTCTATCATTACCATTTTGCTTGGTAGGCTTTTAACTCAAACTGGTCTCTCATTTTGAAGTTGGTGTGGGGAAACACTTCAAAGAAATTTATCTTTGGACTTCTGACCAACACGATATTTAATGAATTCAAGATTCTGGGTACATATTCCATTCAACATATTACAAAATCCTTCTCATTTTCCACTATCTTTAATGAAAACATAGACAAAAATATGTCTGTGCGTAGAACACATATAAATAATCAATATAAAATATAAAACAAGCAGCATTATATAAATAATGAATAATACGATTTATTTCACAAATTTTGTGCAATACGAGTTTGTAACACCATTTGAGTCCTCAACAGAGTTGTTTCTTTTTTCAGGTTTTGTGTTATGTGGATTAATCCACCGCAAATTTTACAATGGACTTGAACATGAAACTTGTCAATATTGATGTATTCTTCAACAAACCGATTTCCTTCTGGCAAAAGAAAAATTTTTGAGTTATATGATATTTTAGAGTGAATCATGTTCAGATTCGTCATTCTATTGATTCAACCTTCTAATTTGATTTTATTTTAAAAATGTTGTTTGTACCTATTTTTTTGGTGTTTAATGCAAAGTTCTTTTTTTTTTTTATTGAAATAAAGTTTTGGATTTCGGCTCACGTAATGCAACGTTTATTTATTCCAAAATAAAGAGAATGGGAACGATAACTTCATTGGTGGAATGGATTGTGACTGGGAAAAGGCTGGTCCTCCATCTGGCTTTCACTTGGCTAGTCTTAATGTTTGACTCTCTTTTAGCCAAGTGAATGATTCTTTTATATATATATATATATATATATATATATATAAAACTTGTTTGGGACCATTTTTTTTGCTGAACTTGTTCCTGCGGTGGGATAAACTTATCCTTCGTGTCACCCTGTGGGGTTTATATTTTCTGGTTTGGGACCATGCCTTTTTCTTTCTTTTAAAGGGAAAAATTGAAAATTTAGGGTATTTTATTCAATCTTAATAAAAAGTTCAAATACGAAGTTACCACTAGTTGCTGCATCTCGTGACAAATAGGAATGGGAAAATTTTTTTTGGAGGAAATAAATTCTGAGATAGTTGTTTTGCTTAGTACTAAGAAGGGTATCCAACCGATAGGTAAAGACTAATTCTTTAATCCCTTATCTGACAATTGAAAATTAATCTTTTTGAGGTATAGAGATAATCAAAGTAGACTTTGCCTAACTATTTCAATAAAATCTCTTAAATACACTCGACTGGAATCGAAATCAAAATGTAACTATCTACCAACCATAGCGAACCTTGTTGGTTTGAGATAGTTTTAATTGCAATGTGAACAAGAGATATGTTTGTATCTACTTAATATATCCAACATTTATATCTTTGTGTATAATTATGTTGGTAAAGAAGTGTTGGGATGCCTCTTGTGTTGGATTACACTATAATTTTATTAATTTTAGATGAAATCTATTTTACTTTTTTTTTAATCAAAGTATCTTTTAATTAAAAAATTTTGGTTCAAAAATACCAAAGTTAGTGTTTGTGGTAGGAATCCCATCTTTGAAGTAAGTAGTAAGGGTTTGATTCCCAACATTATGTATGAAACAAATTTAATTAAGAAAGATCTACTATTTATCTTTCTAATCTCGAAAAAAGATTAATTCTTACTGTCACACCCGGAGAGGCGACGCGGATGGCGTAGAGGTAAAGAAAAACGGTGAAATCGGCCGGCACGAAAGGGGGGCCGGTCACGGAGGGAGTCATCACCAAAATTTTGAGGGAAATTTTGGAAAATCGGAATAACAAAAAAAAAAAATAAAAGGGACAAGGATTGGTCTTTGAATCAGAGTTGGGTTCGGGAGTACGATTGTGAGTGGGGAAGGTGTTAGGCATCCCCACAACACCCGTTCTAAGGAACGGTTACTTTAAGTTGACCATGCAATTTTTATGGCTTTTTACAAATTTTTTGGTTGCCCTTTTACCATTCACATGCAAAAATAAATATAAATATGAGAGAAATGTAAAAAATGAAAATAAAGAATAAAATGAAAATATGAAAAGTTAGGAAAATAAAATAAGAGAAAAATATTATTTATTTACAAAAGTGGACTTGAAAAAATAAATTGGCAAATATTTATTAAATTAAGAGAAAAATAAATCAGAAAATATTTATTTATTTACAAAGGCAGACTTGACCCAGAATTAGAGTCTGGGGCCTACGTACCCTACGATAGGGATCAAAGTCGACGTAGTTCAGACTAGAAATGCGTGTCATTGGGTTGATATTTTTATTATATATTTTCTTTGAAAAGAGAGGTTAATACCAAATAATTTTGTCTTTCCATAAAGAAAATAATTTTTAGAATTGGTTGGTATGTTTTAATTTGTAAAAAACAGATTACTTTCCATTATTTGCTCTTTTCATTTTTTATTATACATTTTTTGTTTAATCAATTTCTAAAAGAGGAAATATATTTTTCCTCAATTTAAAAAATATGATTACAATTATATGCAATTTTGAATATTTTTATTTGAAAATAAAATATTTGAAAACAATTTTATTTTTACATAATAAAATCAATTGGCTCATATGGTAACTTTATCACTCACGTTTACCCATTGATACCTAAGTGTCCACGGTGGTGTCACTCGAGACAAAAAGGCATAAAAAATCGAAAGAAGATAATTTGTTAATTTCAATTTTTTTTGTACAAATTATTTTTTCTTTTATTATAAAAATCATTTTAACACCTATTTATTTATTAAAAAAACGAAATTAAATAAAAAAAAAGTGATCATTACGTGTTGAAAAATAACAATCAGCATATGTGGTGACTTTATCACTCACAAGTTACTGATTTACGTTTACATGCTCACGGTGTTACCACTCGGAGTAGAAAATACCAGAAGAAAAATTTTAAATGAAAATCAAATAGCATTTATGGTGACTTGATCACTCATAATTTGCTAATTTACGCTTATTTGCTCACGGTGATGCCACTCGTGACGGAAGGCAAAAAAGACTTAAAAGATAAAATTGAAAGAAAAAGAAATCATTTTATATATAAAAATAAATATGATTATGCTTATTTTATAAAAAGAAAAGTGATAAAAGCAATTTAAGAATATAACTTTTATATATATATATATTTACATATATTATTTATTTTTATTTGTTTATTTATTTTATTTTATTTTATTTATCTATTCTTTTTTTTTTAGAAAAAGAGTTAATTAGGATCTGTGGTGACTTTATCACTCACAGCTCGCTAATTAACACCTAAATGCCCACGGTGTTACCACTCGGAACATAAAGGCCAAAACAAGAATTTGAAATAAAGAGCTCTCATTGAATTATTTATTTTTACTTTTAATAAATAAATAAAAACATTGGTACTCGTAAATAAAAATGAGATAAAATAAAATAAAATAAAATTTAGCCAATGTTTATACCATGACAACTCCTCACTCATGGTACAATTGACTGACGCTCTATATGCACACGGAGAATTGGTCCCTCGTGGCAAACTCTAAAATAGAGAAGAAAAACCAATGATCAATTAAACATCAGAACTACAAATAAAAATAAAATCCAATATAATTTGTCAATGCGTGTGTGTGCATGTGCAAATTCAAGTAATAGTTCTATTCCACTACAATGAAAACTACATGAAGATAAGAAAGAAGACCAAACTCTTTTGCTTTCTTCCCATTTCTTGCTTTAATGTTCCTCTTCTGCCTTGATGAAGAAAATTGACTCCTTCCAAACTTGATCTCACCTTCCCATAGTGCTCAAAAGAAAATACAAAGGCATTAGTATTTATCTTAAAAATAATTTTCGTGGTCATGAACAATAACAAATTTCTCAAGCACATAAAGGGTCAAATAGGCATACCATTGACCTTAAATTAGTACCAATACACTTGCCACAGTAGCAACAGGTTTCCCATCAATATTCATGGATTATATCAAAGTTCAAAGAACATCCCTTTGAATATATATAGTTCACACTGACAAAGCCAACCACATCCTAAATGCTTCACATCAGTAGGTTGAGAATGAAACATTGAATGAAAGGGTTTAATCTAGATCTTGATGTGATATGGGATAGAAAATCTGCTTTAGTCCTTTATAACATGAGAATGTCTTGAATATTAAACAGCACCTTCAATTAAATGTTATCCACCTTCTGAAATCCCAGCAGGAATGATAAATGCTTGAAAGGCAAACTAAATACTTGGTAAATATCATCTCTTAATCCAATAAACTCTCACAAGCATTTTAGCATACACTTAGAAGGCACACTTTAAAAAGATTATAAAAAGAAAAACAAACCATGTTCCCACTAAAGAGTTGATTATGTACCAAACAAGACTTGTTTAATATCAGAATTAAAGCACCAAGCAAGGCTAGGCAGCAAAAGGTTTGTCATGAACACTATATGGACAGCAGAATAAAGCCTCATGAATCACTTGAACTCCTCTACGCAATAACAAGACACAACCCAATATTCATGTCAATGAGAAATAACAAACCATGCTCCCTTTTGACATTTCTTCAAACACTTTACTGACATGCTTAAAAATGAGCGTTGAACATTGTATTTCTCCTATTCAGAATGCTAGTACTAATCAGAAAGCAAACCCAACACAATCGCAATGTTCCTAAGGTCAGCAAGCTTTCCCATTAATCAAAATTCTCGCTTAAAACATCCAACTTTCAACCGCTTGCTATCATTTTAGAACATCCAGTCCAAAGCAAGAAAGAAACAAATGAGTGTAAAAGAATGTTACCTTAGTCTCAGTGTTTCAAGCTTTTCCTCTGAGCTCCACCGAGGCTCCCTCGATTTGGTCTCTCCTCAGCTCTCCTTCGGTTTCCTGCTCATTTCCTTTCGTCTCTCAGTTCTCTCGGTTGTCTCTGTGCTCAGCCGTGGCTCTCTCGGCCTTCTCTACCTTTACCCGAGCTCCTTCCTTCTCTCTTTTCCTCCGTCGGAGCTCCCCCTCTCCTCTGCCTCTCGGTCTCTCGCGGTCTCTCGGTTTCACACTCACGGCCGCCTTCCTCCTTCTCTGTTTTTTCTTTTTCTTAAAACTTCAGCCGCAGCTCTCTCCTCTGTGATTTCCCTCAGCCGCGGCCCTCTCCTCTGCGGCTTCTCAGTCTCCTCCTCCAGATCTCCCTCTCCTTTCTCTACTCCCACAGCTCTCCTCTTTTTTTTCTCTAAGGCTCCCCTGTTCAAACTCCCTCTCTGCTCTTCCCTCCGAGCTCCACCGCGGCCAGCTTTCTCTCTCTCCCCAACTCTCCTCCTTCTTTTTCTCCTCCTCGCGGCCAGCTCTCCTCTTCTCGTGCTCCTCGTGGTTCTCTCCTCCTCACCGTGGCCTTCCTGCGGCCAGCTCGGAGCTCCCTCACCTGAGCTCCCCTGTTCTCTCCACAGCTCTCTCTCTGTTTCTCTCTCTCTCTGCTCCTCCCCACGCGGCCTTCTCTCTCTTTTCCTTTCCTTCTCCAGCTCTCCCTCACGCGGCCCTCCCTCTCCTTTTTCTTTTCGCAGCTCCACTCTCACGCGGCCTTCCCCCCAGGTCTCTCCTCTGCCCTAAAGGGCTCCCACGGATGCCCTGAAAGGACCAGGTCACGAGCCCAATTGTGGGCTCGTGACCTATTGGGCTGAAATCATTTCAGCCCCATATGGTCCTCTTTTTTTTTTTTTTTTTTTTTTTTTTAATTTTGGGTTTTATTTATTTATTATTTTTTGTTTCCAGGCCGAATTTGGGTCCAAAAATTCTTCTTCTTTTTTCTAATTTTTATTTATTTTTCTTTATTATAATAATAATAATAATAATTATTTTTTCATTTTTTATTATTATATATATATATTTTAAAATTACCCGGACAAAATACGGTGTTTACACTTACTCACTTGGCTAATCACATTAAAAAGAATTTAAAAGAAAGGTTCCAAAATAAAAAATACTTCATAGTTGGAGTGCCATCATTAACAATGGTCCATACTTACAAGGAGTAAGTCCTCTGAGAACTTGGCTGAAACTGCCTCATGAAATGATTGTCCGTAACATGTCTCTCAAAAATGCTTCGGAATGATTATTTTTTCTAACGAATGTGTGAATAATTGTGAAACTACTTTTTATTTGTAAAAGTTATTTTTGGAACGGTATGTAACACTCTTTATCACTATTTGCTTATAATAGGAGGATGTGATAGATCAAACAATGATAAAACATCATAGGTAAAGCTGTAGTTCAGTCTCAAATCTTGATATAAAGAGGCATTTAGTTCTATTTTATTAATATATATGATAAGTAATGTTTAATAATATTGCATATCAAAATAAGTTAATTAAAAAGTTATAAACTTATGGATATATCTTCCATTATATTTATAATAACAATAGTCTTATTTAAGTGCTACAAGTGTTCATCTTTATTTATGATAAGTAACACTCTAAAATACTAACAATTCATATTTTTTTATTTATTTTTATCTTTGAATCTCAATTATATTTGATTTTAATCAATTGAATATAAATTTTAATTTAGTATGTAATTAATTTAATATAATTAATTAATTAATTATATTAAATTAATTACAATTAATTACATAATATATACTTGGTTGTTAAAAATTGTTATTTTAGAGTTTTTGAGATTTTCATAATATTTATCACTTTAAAACTTTAATAAAACATTAATTACTTGTTATATTATTTTTTACTTTATCAATATCAAATGAAACATTTAAGAGAGCATTTAAATTAAGGATATTTTAATAAAATATTATTAATTTTTACAATATTTCGATTTAGATGAAAATCTCTAAAATGATAATTTTTACTAATTGAAGGGAGTATTAATAATTTAATATATAATTAAGCATAATTTCTAATTGAATAAATCCAACAATATCAATATATTAATGTATATATAATTAAATTTATACTAAAATAATTATTCACAAGTCATTAAATGTGATTTATTTCTCATATTCTTGTAATATATGAAAACATATGTTTGATTAGATAATACTTGGCTAAGGCAAGTTAGTCCAATTTGATAAGCATACGACAAACTTATATACCTTATAAAGATAAATATTTGAATCTCGCACCTGTGAGTATTTTGTTGATGGGCATCTAGGAACCCAATTCATTTATTTTTTTTTAAATTTATAGAAAGGGAAAATAACAAAGGTGATAAAACACCATCCAAGAAACGAATGAATTCACACAGATTAATTGGCGTGGGCGAGAAATAGTTCTGGTTAATGGATTAATTAATTTAATTCAGTTCGCAAGTCCGACAATTTAATAAAGCCGCTACATCCTTGAACACCAATTGATTCTTACTACTTCAGACGATAACAAGGCTTACCTATCGATCAAATACTCCTCTTCTCTCCGCCACCCCTCTGCCACTACACCGTAAGTATTCACTTAATTTTCCTCTCATAAGATCCACACCACTACCTCTCGTCCATATTCTTAATAGTCTTCAACCTCACTTACACGCACACTCCCACGTGTACTCTTCATCTTCATAGGTGTCCAAACCTTCTAATCTCATTGTAGGCCCCACTGATTTTCTGCAAAACTTCTCTAATTTTGTCTCTTTCTCAAGTAACACTCGTCAACCTGCATGCCCCTCTCACCCCCAGATGTCTTCCATGCATTTAAACCAGACCTCACACTCGTCCACCTTTTGATTGAGTTCACCATTAGAACCTGAGATTCCCTTCTTCTATAAATAGCTTCCCATCCCATTATAATGTTCAGCGTGAGTTTGAGTTTGTGATCTCAATCATGGATCCCACCAAAGCCAGGCTTCCCGTGTTGTTGTTTGTGGGTTCTATTTTCCTGGCGATGGCCTGCACTTCCGTCGGCCTCGCTTACTGGGAAAAGGAGAAACCTATATACCGAGTGTGTGTGAGAAGATGTGAGTTCGAAAATGATGTTTCGAGGTATCTCGCATGCCGTGCTCGTTGCAAGCTGACGAAGAACGACGAGGAAGACCCTCACCGTCGATGGCCATATCGTCCCGAGGAACATGAAGGAGAAAAAGAACAAGGACGTCCCTATCCTCAGGATCCTGAAGAAAGAGCGAGGGAGAGGGAGTGGCAAGAGAAGGAGAAGAGAGAGGAAGAACGACGTCGTCGCGAGCAGCAGCAGAAAAAGAGAGAACAAGAGCAACAACAAAAGCAGAAACAGCAGGAAGAGGAGGGGGAGAAGGAGAAGCAGAAGAAACAACAGAACCCTTATCACCTAAGCTCTGAGAAGTTCCAAACTCCCTTCCAGAACGAAAATGGTGAGATCCGGGTACTGCAACGGTTCGATCAGCTATCCGAACAACTCAGCATGGTCCGATACTACCGGGTCGTAGAGTTCCGATCCAAACCCGGAACCCTCGTCCTGCCCCACCACTCTGATGCCGAGTATCTCATCGTCCTCACCAGAGGTACGTAGTAAAGTTCTAATCTTTATTTTTGGGTAATATAATATAATTATATTGAATGCTAACGGGAACATGATTAATCGCAGGAAGGGCCATTTTTACTATTCTGTTCGAAAACAACAAAATGTCCTTCAACCTCGAGCAATACGATGTTTTGAGGATCCCTTCAGGAGCCATAAGTTATGTCATTAATCGAGACAATAACCGGAATCTTAGGTTTATCAAACTTGTATTACCCGTTAATTCGCCAGGTCAATTTGAGGTTATCACCATTCTGAACTACATCCCTTTCACATTCACATATTAGCTATCCTTGATTTCTCCAAAACTAAAAAGAAAATCTCACGTTTGTGTTTGGTTTTATAGAACTTCTACCCCTCTGGTAATCATATCCCAAAATCCTACTACAGTGCCTTCAGCAAGTGGACTCTCCAAGCCACCTTCAATGTAAGCCTAAGGAACATCATATTATCATCCTCATCATTATTATTTTAATTTGTTTTCATGGTGTTCTGATTAACTAATGTTGTGAAACAGGAAGAGTACAATGAGATACAGAGAATCCTGTTTAGAAAGGAGAAGCAGGAACAGAGTTCAGATGAAGGAGCGATAGTGAAATTGCCCAAGGAACATTTAAGATCACTGATTCTGAGAGCTCAATCATCAAGAGGAGAAAAACCCTCACATTTAGGTCCTTTCAACCTGAGAGAACTTCAACCTCGCTTCTCCAATGACCATGGCGCCCTCTTGGAGGCTCACCCTCATTACTTCCAACCACTTCAAGACTTGGGAATCGGTGTCTCTCACCTACAACTCAACGAGGTACACACACACACATATACATAACAAAACCAACCACTACAATATATGAGGTTTCATAGATTTTGATGGTGAAATATTTATTCTTCAGGGATCTCTGTTTCTGCCTCACTACAACACAAGAGCGATAGTGTTGGCCTATGTTGATGCCGGACAAGGGCATCTTGAAATCGCGTGCCCACATATGGCCAACCAGGGACCAGAAGAAGAGGGTGAAGAAGACAGTGAGAGTCAACAGGAGAAGGAGGAGGAGGAGCAGCAGCCGCAGCAGGAGGGAGAAGAAAAAGAAGGACAAATTAAGGGGTTAGCTGCCAGGTTGAAGAAAGGTGACCTTTTTATACTTCCGGCAGGTCATCCAGTAGCCATCACAGCCTCACCGAACAGAAATCTGAAGCTGATCGAGTTCATCCTTAATGCCCCCTACAATACGAGGAACTTCCTTGGAGGTATATATATGTGTGTGTATATATAAATATGGACACACACAAACTAGCTCTTTACTGTGAACACCTAATATTTGAGGATTATTGTGATTAGTGATGGGGTTGTTTGGTTGATTGTGAATGAAGGTAAGAGGGACAACATAATAAATCAGATAGATCCAGAAGTGAAGGAGGCGGCATTTGAAGGGTCAGTTGAAGAAGTGGAGAAGCTACTCGAAAAGCAGGAAGGATCCCACTTTGTGGAGAGTCAGAATCAGCCAAGTGAGGAAGGAAGAAGCAAGAGGAAGGGAAATAGTAGGGTTGCTTGGTCTTCAATCTTGAAGGCCTTCATCTGAGTGAGAATATAAAGCAGAGGCAGGGGACTATATAATAATAATATGTAATAGCCTGTATGGCATGTGAGCCACGAAAGGAGTACTATATAACTAACTAACTATATATATATATATATATCCACACATATGAATAAAAGAGGCTAGGGTTTTGTGTTGAACTGCCTTTGTTTGTTGTCCTTTTTTTCTTTCTAATTGTTATCTTTGTTGGTGGCTTCTCTTGTCTTTTCTATCTCCTTCATCCAGTCCTATTAATTCTGGTTTCGTAAACTCGTCATCACGCATGAGAATCATTCATCAAATAAACAGTGTCAATAGATATGCCAGAAAATCTGAATTTCAACCATTCCTCGGACAGATTACTAAAGAAAGTTATTAGGTCCTGTAATCTCCAGCATTAGCTTCTGAGTTAGTTTTGAAGGAAATACCCCAGAAAAGACGATTGAAAACGAAGAAGTTGAGTTTGTCGTTGTCATCATTGTTCTGTACTTATTTCGAGTTCGATTTTTCCATTATTCTTTTTTGCTTTTGCTGGTATTTTTTAAAAGTCCTAAAACTTGTTAGTTGGCTGTAATTTCTGTAATGGATCTATGAATTAGTTTGATTTCCTTTCTATTTTTTGTGATTTTGTTCCATTTTTATGTTTGTCCAAGAAATTGTTTTGCCCATTTGCTTTCACTGAGTTATTTTATTTTCTTTAGTTTTCTGATAGTCCATTCTGATGCAAATATTTTGTGACGCCATTCTTTAATGTTCTTTCAGTAGTTGGGTTCTCTGTTTTTGGCATTATTTAGATGCTATTTCGATGTTACAGGCTGTATTTCTATACTATACTTTTAACGGGAAAGAAAATAAAATAAAATCATATTCTGCTATATAAAGAACTCTAATTGGTCTCTTGCATCAATATTTATTTGATATAAAAAAATAAAAAAAATTTAACAGTTCCACTGTCGTAAAATCACAAAATGTGAGAGATTTTGACTGACTTTATTATATTCTCATTGTGAAATAGTATTTAATTATCATTTTAATTACTCCCTTTAGTCAAGTAACATTTTAAAAGAAATTGTTGATCTTAAAGGAATCAATGAATCATTAAGGGTTGATTTGATATATTTCCTAAAAAGTATTTGAAAAGTATATATATTTCTTGAGAAGTTAACATTTCAGGCTGCTTATATTAAACTTATTTAGATCAATTTAAATTTTTTGAACATTTCAAATTATTTTTTAAAGAAATATATTATGTTTTATTATTAAGGACATAAATACCTTTTTGTTGAATAAAAGAATTAAGTTAAAGGTATTTTCAAAAAAATGTTATGAACAATTTGGAAAGTATAATTTTCTTGAAACGTAGTAAGTTTTATTTATTTAATTTAGGTTAACTTTATGAGAACTTCTAACTTCTATTAAAGCCAATCAATAGAAATTAAGCTACTTTTCGGAAAGTTTAATTTTTCCATAGCAAACAGCCTTTAAAATATGTTTTCAAATACCCTTCATAATTATGAGAGAGTTGGATAAACATTTTTGGAATTTTTTAATTCCCACTTTTTGGTATCTTTTACGTAAAAGAAAATTCAACTTTCAAAATTTTTCAAAGGAGTTTAATTTTCATGAAATCATTTTGATTTTAAAGACTCCCTGTAAAATCTTGATTTTGAAAAATTCTTCTTTTCTTTCTTTTAACTTTTTTTTTGGTTTTCAAAATTATTTTGTGAAATAATTTAAAAAAGGATAAAATTACATTTTTTCAGATAATCATGCATTTCTTTGGTAAAAAAAAAGATAATCATGCATTTGATAAAAGAATCTTTGGAGGATATTTGGGAGATAATTACAATATTTATGAATTGAATATTTCTTATTTTATTTGATAAAATGAATTGCTTTTTTTATTTATATTTTTTTTGTGATTTTTTTATTTAAAAGAAAATTCAACGATCAACTTTTAAAACTAAAAGTCACGCTCTGAAATTCTAGAAATGAAAAAAAAAAGATAAGAGCTAAAAAACAGAAAATCTAATATATATATATATATATAAATACTAGAAATTCAAAGATTAAAAAAAATGGAATTCACAAAGAAAGACCCTATTAGGAGTATCACGATACAAACAGAGTGTCATATGAAAGAATCAATGTTCCAAAATACTCACACCCACTTTAAAGCCAAAATATGGGCCAAGCTTGATGAAATAGCCCATTTAGCCCAAAAAATAATGGGATGGGCTATAAATTTTGGACCCTATATAATAAACAAGCTCTTGGGCCCAAGCTCATTTGATAAAAAAAATGGGTCAATCAATGTAAGCCATGGGTTGCCCTGTTTAGTCTGGAAATGTTTTTAATGCAAGATGAAACAAAACAATTATAGGACTAAAAAAGAAAAAACCCAAACATAATGGCAGCATGACCCTAACCCATTCCATGTGTTTTGTTCGATTTCCTTACTCCCAAATTCCCAAATTTTCCTTCCCAAATCCCAAGCCCACCCAAAATTCGAAAAAGCCCCATCTTGATCTTCCCTCCACCTTAGTCTCCGATCAGCATAGTAGGCAACAACTCCAATTTGTCTTCACTTACCTCATCCTTGGATAGATGGTAATGTGTAAATTGTAAAATTTAAACATTATGTTAATTTTTTGATGGTGAATGATAGATGGTGATGAGATGATTAGTTGGTCTTGGTGAATGATAATGATACGATGGTGATGATTGACTAGTATAGGTATTAATTTGAAGAATTATGTATGTGAAAAAAGAATTGTTTAGTGTTTACATTTGGATTTTGACATTTTAGAAAAAAATTATTGAAAATAAATGTTGTGTATGGATTAGGGGGTAAAACTTAAGGCTCGGATGGAAATAGGCTTTTCAGGGGTGGCCTGTATTAAGCACGACCGACCCATTTAGGCTGGCCATCCTGTATTAATAGTATTAATTTGTCCATTTCTATACATATAACTACTAGAAAACATAGTCCTTTGCTAAATGTCCTTTTTTCCCTGCTAAATTGAAAATAGCGAGGAATAAAGTTTCTTATTAATTTAGTCACTATAAATCGCATTACTAAATAATCCATTGCCACATCACATTACGTCACGTCATTGCCACATCACGTTACATCACGTCATTGCCACATCATCCACGTCATATAACTATACATATAACTGCTAGAAAATGTCCCTTAGCTAAATGCCCTTTTTCACTTGTTAAATTGAAAATAGTGAGGAATAAAGTCCCTCATTAATTTAGTTACCACGTCACTAACGTCATATAATAATTTCAAATGTGCTTTCACCTAGATTTGAACTTATGACCTTTTACTCTCAGTACATTTGTATTCACCATTTTACTAGTTGAATTAGAATGTATTTGCAGTCTTTATATGAGATATTAAATATATATTGTTTATTTATACACAAATACACACACACACATATATATTTATTTATTTTTAAATCAATATATTATTAAAAAATACAGATATATTTTATTTTCAATTATTAATATCATAAAATACTTCATATTCTAAATTTTGTAATAAATGAATTTTCAATTTCATTATTTTGCCAACAAATTATAAAAATTAATTTAACTATTTTTATTAATTTAAAATAATCATCTGATAAAAATAATTTTATAATTTCATTATTTAAAATTTTTAATTAATTAAAATTAATTTTTTAATAAAATAATTTTAATCCATTAAAATTAATTTAAAAAAATAGAGAAATAGATCTCACAAGATTTTTTGCTATTCATAATAATTTAATGATAAATAAAAAATATCTCACTAATTTTTCACTATTTGTATTAATTCAACAATGAATAAAAAATTCATCCTTAATTATATATAATTTAGCGAAGTAAAGGATGTTTGTAGCTAATTCTCTTACTAAATTTAATATTGGTTATAAACTTACAATTTCTTACTAATTTTCTCACTATTTAGATTATTTAACCCTAAATTCCCTTGTTGAATTTAATTTTTCTTGTATAATGTATATATGTGTGTGTGTTTTGTCCCAGTCACCTATCATGACATGCACTCACCGGCATAAACAAGTTTTGGGTGATCTTTACGAAAACAAATAAAATATATGAAAAATACCTTGCTGAAGTATTTATAGTCTTGGCTTATATTAACATATCTAATAATAATTTATTTCCGTGCTTATTCTAATATTCGCTTCATTATTTCCTTATTATCTTGTTATTTTTACTATTTCACTTATTTTATTTCTTTGTATGTTTTAGTATCTTGCTAAGGTCTTCTAATTTTGTCATGGGTAACACACTCGTGTTAAAAATTAATTGCAAGGTTTTATTCTCTTTGAATGAATTTAAGTTTTGAAATTTTATATCAAACACTTATGGATTTACCAAATATATAATTATAAATATTGATTGGATTATTGGAAATAAAAAAACATGCATCACATGAATCATTTTAAATAATTATGGAAACATATGTTTGCATGCAAAGAGTTTTAAGTAAAACACAGCAAATACCTGTGTTTCAGTGGAGTTTCTTACGAAGATAACCCCAAAATGAATCTATGGTAGAATATCTGCTAGGGTAAGTATTATCATGCGTAGATCACTCTGGGAGACACCCTAAATACATGATTGTAAAAGTTATTATGATATGATGGATCTTGTGACAGTTATTTTAATATGCATATGCATGGGTTCATATGAACTTCAGTGCAGGAAAAAATTGAAAACATTGTTCGCTTATAGTAGCCTAGCCATTATTAGCACCAAATTAAATTATTAGACTTTGTCCTTATATATGTGATGGCCACCACCAAGAAACTGCCTTTTGTTGCGAAATTATTTATTTCATGGATGATTCTTACGCGTGTTGATAAGCTTATTGAACCAGAATTATCAGGACTGGATGAAGTAGATAGAAAGAAAGAAAGAAAAAAGCTCTAACAAGGGCAGTTTATTACAAAACCCTAGCCTCTTTTACTCATATTAGAGTAGTTATATAGTAGTACTCCTGGGTCATATGCCATACAGGCTAAAGGCATTACATATCATTATTATTATATAGTCCTCCTCCTCCACTTTACACTCTCACTCAGATGATGGCCTTCAAGATTGAAGACCAGTAGCAACCCTACTTCCCTTCCTCTCACTTCTTTCTTCCTCACTTGGTTAATTATGACTCTCCACAAAGTATGACTCTTCCTGGTTTTTGAGTAGCTTCTCCACTTCTTCACTTGACCCTTCAAATGCGGCCTCCTTCACTTCTGGAACTATTTGATTTATTATATTGTCTCTCAGACCTTCTATTACATCTTACATTTTAAAATTTTTCCCATGAAAATTGCTTAGTTTTAATGTATGAAATTGAAAACATTCTTAGAAAACTTAAACCAATTGAAACTTTTAAACTTCATAAAATTGTTTTTCGTAGCTTTTCAACTCACTGTGCAGTGATTTTTAAAAATTATAATTAAATGTAGAAAAATTATTTCTTAATGGTTCAAGTGTCTAAAAATCATGAACATCTTGAATTTCAAGAGAACAATAAGAAATTGGAAAATGAACGCACATATTAGTATAGTTTATTGCATAAATTTTACTGTTCATTTTTGCGTCCCTGTTTCTGTAAAAAAACTGAATCTTAAATTTGAAAATTCATTTCTCTTAAAATACAAAGCCATCTGGTGTATACTTAGCATCTTTGGAAAGTTTTACATGTCTACTTTCTAATATTTTTTTTATACATTTATTTTACTTCTACTGACTAGTGTACTAATTTAAACCTTCAAGGGTCAGAGATGACTTTCATTGGAGTAGTTTTGAAAAAAACATGAATAATTATCATTATATAAATCCAAATACCGCCAAACTAGTATCATTTTATTCTTGAGACATAGATCTATCCATACATATAGACCACTAAATTTTTAGAGATATGTACAAATTTATACAACAACCAGAAACAGACAATATATAACAGAAATAAAATAACTTTCCAGCAAGGTTCCATCATCATTATTCTTCATGCTACACATGCTTCCTCATAATATGACTGGGCCTTATAATTAGGGAACTATGGGGTGAGATTTGTAAATCTCAGTAGTGAACTTGCACATGTTATCATGTTATCACAAAAACATTTGAAAACATATAAAATATAGCATACTTTCATTAAAACATTAAAAACATCCATGTTGTTTAACAAAAATTTGGCAACATAACGACTTAGTAAATGAGCATCCCGGGGCTTAGCCCTTAACATAAAACAGCCACCAATCATAAAAAAAATTCATTATAGCAACATGGTATTATTTAGAAATCATAACAACATATAAAACATTCATAAGTAATAGCATTAAGTGAGGGTAAGAGACTACCTCAAGGCTTTACTTCCTTTGCTTAAATCTTGCTTTATACTAGCTTAGACTTGCATCTTGAAGTTGTTTAAAACCTAAGAACATCATTAAACTTTACTTATCAACTTGATAACATCATTTGAACCCTTTTATGTATAATAAACCATAAGCTCCTTCCTTACTTTGGCCGTGGGATAGGGATCATGGGAGAGGGAAGAGATGCTTCAAACTCTAAGCTAAATGAAAGAAGAAAGATACTAGAAGAGACTAGGAGGAGGGACTTACCTTGGAGACTCTTTGCCTTGCTCTTCCTTCCTTCCTTCTTCCTTCTCCTTCTTTCTCTTTTCCTCTCCTTCCTTCTCTCCCTCTTTCTTTCTCTAGCACACCTTCCCCCCTCTCTCTAAAGCCTCCCAAGCTTCTTACCAAATGAGCAAAGAGGGTGGAGGGGTATTTATAGGAAGTTAGGATAATGTGGTCCATTGGATTTCATTTTGATCCAAAGGCCCAAAATTATTCTTGATTCGTTTATTTTATTTTACATTCTTGCCCTTGGATATTTTCCCATTTGTGAGAGAGGGGTGAAAGGCATTTTTGTCCAATGATTTTTGGCCAAAAATTCCAAAAGTGAACATGTGCTCTTATTATTTTATCAAATCCATTTGGAACTAGTTTGTGTACTTTTCTCTGAATTTTCCTTTATATTTTGTATCTTTATCTGTTTACTTTATTTGTGTGGCCCAATTACTTTTCTCTCTTTACTTTTCCATGTGGGGACCACCATTCTTACTTGCTTTTTACTATTCATCTCCCTCGACATTTAATATTCACAAGGGACCTGCATTTTACTGAACTTGTACTTTTTCCTCTCCGATCTCATATAACCAGCATCACTTGTACTTTTAACTTATACCAGAGTATTATAATATTATTTTCTCTATTTTCTCTTGTAAAATGACCATTTTGCCTTTACCTTTTGGCAAAATGACTGTTTTGCCGTTTTAAGCCCCTTTTTGATAATTTTGTAATATTTTGAGCCTTAAATCTATTTAATTAAATATTCAGGCTTCCCAAATTATCATAAATTAATCAAGAACAATTCAATATGATTCATAATATCATCTGGTCATAATATATCAACACAAAAAATGGGGATGTTACACCTTCATTCACAATCTAACCAATAACCTCATCACTTACAATAATCCCCAAATGATAAATGTTCATAACACAAAGCTAGTATGTGTGTGTGTCTATCTATTTATATACCTCCAAGGAAGTTACTTGTGTTGTAGGGGGCATTAAGGATGAACTCGATCAACTTAAGATTTTTGTCTTATGAGGTGACGATGGCTATTGGATAACCTACCAGAAGTAGGAAAAGATTGTTAGGTTTAATGTAATATAAGTTTTGATGATAATAAATATAGAGAAATAAGGAACAAAAATATCATATGTGTCTAACATATGTAATGTTCCTTATAGAAGTAAAACGTACACTAGCATGTGTTTAATTGAGTTTATAATGCATATATCATGCTATGCAAATATATCCACTGTGCTTTTACAATGAATAATATATTTTGGATATATAAATTAAACTAACTACTTGACTTGTAAGTGTAATACATTAAATGTATGATTTGTTGAATCAAGTGTTTTGATGATTCCAAACCAATTTTCTAGAGCTTGGAGAGAAGATATCAAAGGTGCACAAATGATCTCAAGTGGAGAAATTCAAGAAAAACTAGAACAAGAATAGACGTAGAATTTACAGCCCTGATTAAATTGAGTAAAAGACTTTGAATTGGCAAAAAGATGTTTTAAAACTATGATTCTATGTTAATCCATGGAATATTTGAAAAATACCCACTAATAGACGAAGTTTGAAACATTTATACTGATATGCTGTTTTGAAAATTTGAACTTTGGCTTTGGAAATTCGAATTTCGTATTGAAAATAAACAAGTCTGAAAAGAGCCTTTTCTGATAGATGAACTTTGTCTTGAGAAATTTGAATTTTGAATCCTGTCTGAAAAGAGCTTTCTCTGACAGACGAACTTTGGCTTTTAAAAATTTGAATTTCAGACAAAATACAATTTATGAAAAATGAAAAATTCGTCTGAGGATATGTCAAAGTTCATCTAAAAACTGAGTTTGGAAAGGACATCAAAATGGCTCACTGACAGACGAACTTTGAACATGAAAGTTAGAATTTCAGAAACATAGCTTGTGAGTCTGTTATAATGATATGTTGACATACGAATGATAATATTCAGAAATTCAAAATTAGAAGTAAGTCTAAAAAGAGGTCTCTCTGATAGACAAACTTTGCATTTTGAAAATTCAAATTTTGAATAGATGAACTATTGTACCTTATTGAACTGCTCATTGACAGACGAATTCTGAGTATCAAAATTTGAATTTCGAAGGCACTGTAGCAAAATGGAACAACTGTTCATACTTTCCTGAAGAACTTTAAACTTGAAAATTCGTATGTTCCAACATAGAAACTTTTTTCAAAAATCAAAATTTAAACTTTGCTTCATGAACAGACGAACTTTGAAAGTTCAACGTTGAAGTCTTTAGTTTTCAGTCTCTGTGAAATTCGTCTGTTGGCCAACCAAAATTTGAACTTTGGATGTCAGAAGCATTAAATGCGGTTGGTGAACGGATAGTTTTTCAGAGTAACCGTTGGGTAACTTCTCCAACGGATAGATTTTATCTCCAACGTATAGTTGAGACCTAAATCTATAAATATAATAGCATTTGAAGTTGTGGGTAACGATTTTAACTTTGTATATACTGAAACTTTGCCAAATCATCAACTCAAAGTCTCTTACTCTCACATACTTCATTCTTTGTACTCCAACTTTCATATACACTCTGATTAAGAGAGTTTATCCATTGTAAACAATCTTATCTTCATCTGGAAGAAAAATTTTCTTGTGAGGGGATATCATAAGGGATTGGGGAAGCACTTAGCTAGAGTGCAAAGAGAGAAAGTGTGAGCTCTGAAAAAGAGCATCATTGCTGGACTGTGGCATTTGCAATAAGCCTACTGAATTCTTGCAAGATAGTTGAAAATCTCAAGTGGTGGCTTGAGGACTGGACGTAGGTCAATATTGAGAGACCGAACCAGGATAAACATTTGTGTCTTTCCTTCTCTACTACTACCTTTACTTGTTATACATTTATACTCTGTTTTACTGTCACATTGCTTTATTCACTTTATTGTCATTATGCAGAAAATTTTAATCTTCCCAATTCACCCCCCTCTTGGGAAGCCAGCATATCCAACAGGATTGTCCAAAAAGGAAGAGTGAACATTGGAATAAAGAAAAGAAAATCAACATCATGACTCTCACTCAAAGAAGAAGAAGGAAAATGATACTCCAAGATATGAAGAATTCAAGTGTCAAAGAATTGAAGATCAGAAGGAAGCATGCCAAGAAGGAAATGACCAAGTGGAATTAGAACTCATCATTTGAAGAACTAGTCACTTGGTATATTTTGTTTTCACTTAAGTCTTGAGGTGGGATTAATCTTTGAAAATTTACTTAATCCTGTTACCATATGTTTTAAATGAGTTAGATTAAGTAAAAATGATGCTAGCATATGTTAGAATTGAGAAATAATGGCTAACAAATGAATTTGGTGTTTGGCTCATGTTTTCAAAATGGTTTTCATGAAAATAGTTACCTTATGCGCATAACTAATGAAGGTTATGGGGATAAAGTCTTAATTTCAAAGTTGTTCTAAGTATTCTCACATTGTTTTCATGAAAAAGTTTTACCTTATTCGCATAAGTAATGAAGGTTATGGGGATAAAGTTTCAATCTCAAAGCTTTTCTAAGTATTCCCTCTTCGATTTCATGAAAATGGTTGAGATTATCTGCATAACGTAGATGTGTACCATGTCCTCGGCTCTATCTAGGTCGTTATCCTGATAAGGTGCCTACCTTATTCGCATAAGAGAGTGAACAGTAAATGCCACTTGTACTGTGTAGCCCGTTATTCGTATAACCTAGGGAGGTTATCCGCATAACCTAGGGAGGTTATCTGCATAACCTATGGAGGTTATCCACATAACCTATGTTTTAGTACACTTGAACTTTCTTCAGCTAAATTCATTATTAGCATAACCTAGGGAGGTTATCCTGATAATCTATATTTTTTAGAAACTTAGTTTGTGCTGATAATCCATGTTGAATTTATTATCAGCATAACCTTGGGAGGTTATCTTGATAACCAATGTTTTTCAAAAACTTAGTTTGTGCTGATTGTTTTTCAGAAACTTAGTTCGTGTTGATTAAACATTGTCCGAACAAGGAATAACATCCTAAGAGGTTATTCTAATAATCTTAAAAGGTATCCAAGTTTGTCAGATGTTATTTGAACAACTAAGTAGGTTTTCATGAAAATGTTATTGAGCTAAAACTTAGTCATTCTGGAATGAACGTTATCCGTATAACACCCCTCATGACATTGTTTTGGCATTGTGTGCAGAATTGGAAGAAACAAGATGGAGGAAGGTTCAAGTGGTGCAGAAAAGAGCTCCACGCTGCGGTGAGAAGCAGGGCCGCCGTGGCGAGAGCCAATTTCAATGGCTCTTTTCAGCTGAAAACTGGTGGAGCCACGGTGAGATGTTCTGGAGCTGCGGTGAGAGTCGGGTTTCTGGTTTAAATCAGAAACATTTCAGTCAATCGGACGTGAAGGAAAAGAAAGAAAATGGAGGGAACAGCGAGGGGCTTTGCTTAGGTTTGCAAGACTCGGCCTTGGGAAGTGATTTTCGGACCTTGGAAGCTTGGATTCACGTGGGTAAGTGATCTCTACTCCTCCCTCTCCATTTTCTTTGGTTTAAACTTGGAATTTTTCAGTTATATGTTGGGTTTTCAGATTTTGGGCTGAAATCCACCGATTGAAATGGATGAAATGAGATTAAGGAAGTGTGTTTTGGTGTTCTTGTTGCTTGGATATGAGTTTTGAAGGGTGTATGCGTGATTTGAGCTTAACCTTAGGTTGTTTTTGTTTAGGGTTCTTGGGAATCCGAATTGTATGTGTTTGATTGGTGTTTGAATGGTTCTTAGGAGGTTAATGATGCATGAAAGGGGTGTTGAAACCTTGGGTTAGGCTAAAGTAGTTGGATTGTGGTGTTTGGCTAAATGTTATATTGTGTTAATTGAGGAATTGTGATATTGTGAAGGTTGTTTGGTTGACTGAGAGGGATTCAAGTGTATTGGACAACTCGAGAAGCTTGTGGAACCGTGTGTGTGATATTGACAACCTGAGGTAATCGGGTGTTTGTTTGTATGGTATTGTATATATTGTATGTATTGTATGATAGTATATTTGTGTATATATGCATGTTTCTTTCATACCATGATATAGACGTGTTTGTGTGTACTGTTTTCTGTATATCGTGGTATGGACACAGCTAGACAATGATTATGATGACTATGATGATTATGATGATGATTAGAGATGATGATGTTGATGTTACATGACATGATGCATGTATGATATTGTGACATATGATGATGATGATTACATGATGATATAAGCATCACCACATAGTATTGTGAGATTTGTGATATGGTGGATTGGGTGGTGATGATGATATGATATATGATTAGGGAGGATAAGGATGAAATATATATATATATATTTAGGGAGGATAAGGATGTGATCCCTGCTGCTAAATCACCTCTTATGGCTAGGAGGAAAAGGCGCGCAGTGGATTGCACATTCCTTAAATCACTGCCAATTCGTGGTAGGAAAAGGGAAGAAGAACCACGATTCAAACATTAGTGTTACCTTTGGCGGGTGCATTAATGAGAGGTGAGCTTAGTGATGTCTCAGAATCAGTCTTCACTGACTGTTGGAAGGGAATTACCTATACAAAATGTCCTGTTATGACAACAGTTCAAGGTTCTAGCTGTATGGAGGGAGACATGCATTTCATTTCATATTACATTCATGAGATTGTATGAGATATATGTATATATATGTATGTGGTTGTCCCCGGTTACTGAGACATTGTCTCACACCCCTCTCCCATGACTAACCTTTCAGGTGACGGTTCTGGCACTAGTCCTGAGAAGACAATGGAGTAGCTTTGGGCGTGGGAATACTAGGTCTATGTAGTGTTTGTGTATTCTGGATTTGTATCTTGTGCCAAGTAGGATAGGATATTTATAATAGATGTATGACATTGATAAGGATTGTTATAGATGGTGTTGTATGTACGTTTATGTATGGTGTATGAATGTGATGTTATGACAATTGTGATGTATGTATGGTTTGGGATGTTATCGTGTTAGTATGTTGGTCTTTGTGTGCCCATTTTCCTTTGGTGGTACTTGGAGGAGGTTTATGGTGTGTTCTGGTCAAAGTGGCCAAAATGGTATCAAGTGACCAGATTCTCCATACGGAGATGCATTGAGGTAAAGTTGGTGTCTATGGTTAGTTTGAAACTAGATTGACATGTAGGAGTTGGATTCAAGTCAATCGGAGATCGGAGTATAAAGTTATGCGCGTTGGAAGTTCGCCCCGGTGTTGAAATTTTGCTGGCATGGAAAACTAGCAGGGGGCGCTGCGGTGCTAGGAAGTAGGTCGCAGCGCCAGAGAGTCCAGTAGCGAGTGAAAAATAAGGGAGGTCTAGAGCCGTGGCGATACTGTAGTGGCCGCGGCCCCAGCTCAGATTTTGATGTTGTTTAGCTTGTTTTCGCTGTTCTAAAGTTTTGGGAGGTTGTTTGAGATGTTTGGGTTGTATTTGGTTGGATTTTGAAGTTTGTAGTTGAGTCTGGAGGTGATTGGAGGTAGGGTGTTACAATTTTAGTATCAAAGCAATGATTTTCTGGTGTCTATAGTCCCTGTGTTAGAGGTTATTCGAATAAGGGATGAGATTTTCATGAAAATGAGACCTTTTGTGAACCTCGGGCCTCTGTGGAACTCAATATTTGGATAAGGTCTCTACCTTATGTGCATAAGCTACCTTGTTTGCATCTTTGTTTGTGAGTTGTGTAATTCAATTTCAGGATAAGCTACCTATCTTATCCATGTAACGTTACATCCAGAGAAGAAGTTCCCAAAGTAAGAACATTATTCACATAAGGTGGCAAGGTTATCCGGATAACATATTATTTGCCAATTTTCTGTGTGCTTTTTGTGAAACTCTTTTTCATGATAAGGAAGGAGTATCTGATGTGCTCAATTGGAATCATACTAAAAAGGGAAGAAGTTAGCTACTAACCAAACCGGTTTGTAAGTGCTTAACTTTTTTTCAAAAATGCTTTGTTGATGCTGTTATCTGAGGTTATTAAAATAAAGTATGGTCCTTGTTCAAATAATGAACTATCTAAATCTATTGATGCTTACTATAAAGTTCAATGTTTGCACAAGTCCATTTCTTTATTTGTATAATCAAACTTATGTGCTTTTCAAAATTCCCCTTGTATACTGATTTTGATTTAAGCCATGATCTAAAAAGCATGTATATTTTAATAAATGCTCATACTTAAGGGGAGCTTGTAAATTTGCACATAAAGGTTTTTAAAAGATCTTTGTGATTTTAAAAGAAAAACTTCAATCATAATGCTTAATTGTCTACATCATGTATCTTTGTTTAAACATGCATATTTGATGCATTATGCTGTCTTGGCTTTATCATTATGAAATGCATAGGTTGAGGGGGAGCATTTTTTGAAATTAAGTTGCTTATGCTTTAGCTCACCTCATTTTATTGTGAAGAGTTCTGTTGCTTGATCTTAACTTGCTAAAAGGAGTAAATGATGTTTCAACATCTCTCCTTGATCATAAAGGAAGAAGGTAACAACTCTTTAAATATGAGATACCTCTTGTGATATATGTCTATCATGATCATCTAACAAGAAGCATTATAACAATTGGTATCATAACAGTTTAAAGCAGTAACTGATATTAATTTCGATATCACAAACAATTGGTATAAATTTTGAAAATGGTTGGTAACAATTGGTATCAACTTTGATATAAGTAAGAATTAGCATAATCTGAATATGAAGTGCATAATAAGCTTTGATGATAATTTGCATTTCAGTTTGTGCTTTTCTAAGTGCTTGAAACAATCCAAGACATCCGTGCTTACTGGTGCAACTTTACAAACAGGGGGAGAAGAGATACTTATTATTCTTCAAACCTTTTTGTTGATGTCAAATAGGGGGAGAAGTTAGGTGAAAAATATGCATGTGCTTAAATCTGGAATCATCTGAATTGAACTGCATTATATGTGTTAATCATTCATCAGACATATTTTTCACTAGTAATTTGTCATCATAAAAAAGGGGGAGATTGTTAGGTTTAATGTAATATAAGTTTTGATGATAACAAATATAGAGAAATAAGGAACAAAAATATCATATGTGTCTAACATATGTAATGTTCCTTATAGAAGTAAAATGTGTACTAGCATGTGTTTAATTGAGTTTATAATGCATATATCATGCTGTGCAAATATATCCACTGTGCTTTTACAATGAATAATATATTTTGGATATATAAATTGAACTAACTACTTGATTTGTAAGTGTAATACATTAATTGTAGGATTGTCCAAAAAGGAAGAGTGAACATTGGAATAAAGAAAAGAAAATCAACATCATGACTCACTCAAAGAAGAAAGAAGAAGGAAAATGATGCTCCAAGATGTGAAGAATTCAAGTGTTAAAGAATTGAAGATCAGAAGGGAGCATGCCAAGAATGAAATGACCAAGTAAAAGTAGAACACATCATTTGAAGACCTAGTCACTAGGTATATTTTGTTTTCACTTAGGTCTTGAGGTGTGATTAATCTTTGAAAATTTACTTAATCCTGTTACCATATGTTTTAAATGAGTTAAATTAAGTAAAAATGATGCTAGCATATGTTAGAATTAAGAAATAATGGCTAACAAATGAATTTGGTGTTTGGCTCATGTTTTCAAAATAGTTTACATGAAAAGAGTTATCTTATGCACATAACTAATGAAGGTTATGGGGATAAAGTCTCAATTTCAAAGTTGTTCTAAGTATTCTCACCTTGTTTTCATGAAAAGGTTTTACCTTATTCGCATAAGTAATGAAGGTTATAGGGATAAAGTTTCAATCTCAAAGCTTTTCTAAGTATTCCCTCTTTAATTTCATGAAAAGGGTTGAGCTTATCCGCATAACGTAGATGTGCACCATGTCCTCGACTCTGTTTAGGTCGTTATCCTGATAAGGTGCCTACCTTATTCGCATAATGGAGTGAACAGTAAATGCCACTCGTACTGTGTAGTCCTTTATTTGCATAACCTAGGGAGGTTACCTGTATAACATATAGGTTATCCGCATAACCTATGTTTCATTACACTTGGACTTTTTTCAGCTAAATTAGTTATCAGTATAACCTAGGGAGGTTATCCTGATAACCTATATTTTTCTGAAACTTAGTTTGTGCTGACAATCTATGTTAAATTCGTTATCACCATAACTTTGGGAGGTTATCCTGATAACCAATGCTTTTTAGAAACTTAATTTGTGCTAATTGTCTTTCAGAAACGTAGTTTGCGCTGATTAAATGTTATCCGAATAAGGAATAACATCCTAAAAGGTTATTCTAATAATCTTCAAAGGTATCCAAGTTTGTGAGACGTTATTCGAATAACTAAGTAGGTTTTCATGAAAATGTTCTTGATCTAAAACTTAATCATTCTGGAATGAATGTTATCCACATAAGCTAACTAGGTTATCCACATAACGAAAGTAGCATTGAAACTAAGAGCCAACTGTCACTCATTTTTTGCATAACCTATGGAGGTTATCCATATAACCTCTGTTAGATACATTTAATACAGTAGTTGAACGATTCTTTTTGCAAAGTAATGGTATAACTTGTGTCTAACGGATAGATTTTATGTATAACGTCTAGTTATACAATAAATCTATAAATAGAACATCATTTAAACTTATGGGTAACTATCTTAAGAGAGTTTATGTAAAAATACTGTCCATATACATAAAATTTTTTTGTGTCAGCATCCTTTAAAAAATTCACCTCAATAGAGTGAGCTTTCAATGTATCATTTACTCTAAGAGAGTTTTCATTCTGTATTTATTCTTTTTTACAAACTTCTAGGTAATGTGGGGAAACACTAAGGGTATTACACATCATTGCAAGTGTAACACCCTCATTTTATCTATATTTTCTCATATATTATAGTATGTACAATGTCCAATTAGCTCATATTAAGAGCTTGAACCATTAATAGAACTAAAATATTTTCAAAAAAAAAACGTGGTACTATTTATTTGGTTTTCAAGTTTTCTGGACAAATTTTGAAAAATCATAACTTAATTCAGAAAAATTGTATCAATATGGTTCAAGTCTCTTAATGAAGCTAGAAACATGATATACAAGACAAAAATATGAAAATTTCATTTAACCTGACCAATTAGCACAGTTTATTACTCAAACTTACACTGTACAAATGGTCATTTCTCTATTTTTCAGGATTTTGAACATAACTTCAAAAATTCATATCTAACTCTATATTGAGTCAAATCATGTATTCTATATTCCATTGGAAAGATATATATGTATACTTACCTTCATATTTTTATTATACATTTATTTAGTCTAGACAGGGCACAATACCAATTTGAATCACTAGGGATCAGAACATCACTTTTTCTAAAATAGTCTTGGGAAAACTTGTATATCTCTCATTGTACAGCTCCAATTGAACTCAAACCAGTGGTATATTAACCTCAAAAGATAAATATTTTCATAAATGTAAGCCAATGAATTTTTGGAGCTATGTAAAATTTTATATCACTTTTCAAATATAAGTATATATTCAGTAAAATTCGCAGCCTTCACATCACTGTCCAGTTTTGATCCTGAACTTTAAAATTACACTATAAATCGTACATATATCCAAATTACATGTTCTTTAGCTCATGGGAAAGATTGTTCTATATAATTTCAGAAAATATATAACACTTGACTTACTTTCCCTGTTTCTATGAAATAGTGTTAACTTTACTTTCATTGCTACAAAATGAACTTCTAGCAATATAACATGATAAAGTAGACTTCGTAACAAGCTCACATGATCATTCCATGTTTCAAATCCATGCCAAACATTTCATAATGCTCATAAGGACATAATAGCACAATGACACATATCTAAAAGCATACACATGGTTTTATGCATAATTTTAAAATATACAATCATAACTTGAAGACATCATTATGCATCTTCCTCTTCTTCATTCTCCTTAGCTTTTTGGACTCCTTTGCCATAGCTTGTGCCTAGTCATTTGGGATACTTGAGGGGATGAGATTGGGGGCAATCTCAGTAGCAAGTTAAATTCCATGCAATTATGTCAATCATATCAAATAAACTCACATTTGATCACATTTAATCACATCAATCATATTTAAACAATAAATTACCACATTGGTCATAAAAAATTCGGCAGCATAACGGCTTAGAAAATGGACATCCTGGGGAATAAAACCCCTCATTTTACAGCCAAGACCAATCAAAGAAATCATAATTTCAATATGGCAACACAATTTAATCATAGAAAGATAATGAAAGAACATAAAGTAAGAATATGAAACTTAGCTACCTTCACTACTACAGAAATGGGCTTTTGGGACATTTGTTTTTCAACTTCCGGAACGTTTTTGAAACGTACCATATGTGACCGTTCCGGAAAAATTTGGGAACGTTTTAGTTTTTATCAAAATCGTTCCTGAATATTGCTCTTCGGACACGCTTCTAGTTTAAAAATGTTCCCAAATACTAGTTTGGAAGCATGCTTCCTAATTCAAAATGATCCTTCACACTCATTTTGGGGAACATTTCTTAATAAGAAGCGTGCCCGAATATTAGTCTTTGTGCACGTTTCTAAATTGAAACGTTCCCCCAATTTTATTTTTTTTTAAAAAATAAACATCTTAATGTCCTGTTTCAATCATTTCATTAATCTCACAATACAAAAAATAATTCCACACTACATGCATAGAAATTAGAAAGTATAAACCTTAGCTAAAAAAAAAGTTCATATTCATTACTATTAATCTATCAATATCAACTTACAAATATCTTATAAATAAAATTGTAATAATAATATCTCTAAACAATGTCTCAAACATTATAAACAATTTATAAATTACATTTTTTTAGCATGTATTTTGCCCATTCTTCTATGACTTCTTGTATGTCTTCTTTAGAGTATCCATAACAATCTCCCAGGATCAATCTGAACATAGGCATCTTGGCCTGAAATTTTTCATTGATAAGAGATAGTAATGAAACAAGGGAAACAAGAATGAAACAAAGAATGTGTTAAATATGATATCCAAATGCCTGCCAAGTTACAAAATAACTAACAGATCACAAGTATTCCTAAAACTTTTGAAATTAAATTGAAACCATGAGTCTATGATGACTGTGTAAGAAAAGGCTGGAAATTAAGTAAAGTAGCTAGAGAAGTGTTAATTGGTGAGCCTAGAGCAATATCCCTAACTTGTTTTAATTTTCAAAGAAAAAAAAAACAAAGCAAATACATATAATCATCAAGTAATACATTAACTTTTTGAATAATTTCAAAATTTTATAATCCATGGCAAATACAAGTAATCATCAGAAGCAGTGGAGTACCTTGTTCAACAGATTCAATGACCAAAGCAATTCTGAGAAGTCTTCACTCTTCATCATTTTGAAGAATGGTAAGCTGCAACCAAAAGTTAATTAGCAAAAGGAGTGGACTTAACCAACTTCAACGCATTCTAGTTCCAAAAATGGTGATCAAAGAATTAACAAACTTAATCAGTAGTTGACTGTGATATAATCCTAGATCTCCCTATAATCCAGGTCTAATTATTCTACTAAAATAGAAAAAATAATGTTAACAATAATCACATGCACTAGCAAATCTAATTCCATCGATTCCAACTTTGCTATGGATGATTTCATTAAAGCAAAACAGAGTTGCCTGTTTGAATTTCAAAAATCTGTATATATATATATATAACATACCAAGGAATTAAGAGTTTGGTTGCAAAGATGGCAGTACAAAGTGCCTATACCAATTGATGTCAGAACGTAACAACTGTAAGGAGGGGATCTAGTTCTAGTCATAGTTAGAATGATATATACTATTGACTGCAATAACAACTTAAAAATGCATGTCATATTTCAATAGAAAACACAAATTGAAGGGCATATATCCCTATTGGTAAATCAAGATTAGGCTTATATCTCTAACTGGAATAAAAATTCAAATAAAGATTCCAATTTTAGGACTTGTAGCCAGATTATACAGAGCACAACACAGGTACACTTTGCTATGTGCTAATTAATACTAACTAATTACACTTCAATCAAAGGAAAAATAAATACCTACTACTATATATCAAGCATTTTCAGGCTTTTCATTTCATTAGATCAAGCAGAATCAATATAGACAAATTTCCCAAAGAATGAATCAATATAGAAAAAACATCATAGTTTAAATAGCAAGTCACCAAAGAGCATCATCTACAAAAAAAAGATGAATACCTCCAACTGTGCAGCAATCTCTTTATATTGACGCTTTGAAGCATTGACTTCAAGCTAATCAATGGCAAAGACTGTTGCATAAAGGGTAGTGTTGTTAACATAAAAGACTGAATAATTTCTAGGCATCTTAAAAACTATCAACTGAACCTCAAATGTTTCAAACAAATACTATGTTTCAATTGTAAGTTTCTTTTTCCTTTTTTTAAATGCAACCAATTGGTTTTAATGTTTGCATAAGAAACTTGCAGGTTCACAAGTATATCATACCCTTTCCACTGGCACAATCAATAGAATCCTGTCAAATAACAGACCGTATGATTTAACTTCAACTCTAATTCCAAAATCTTTATAGGTTTTTCAAACGTAAAATGGTTAACTAAAAGTGTTTTCAAGCATTTACAGGTACAAGGATGAAAATCCAATCATCTTTCCACAGGTAGGTAGGTTTAAGTTAAAAATTATAAGGACTTTATTATAGATTTTTTTGAACTCTAAGAACCAAATTGCCAAAAAAAGAAAAACTATACGGAGTAATGCAGTTTTCCCTTGCTTATATCAGACCAATAGAATCATCACAATCTTCCTCATGCTAGAAAATTGACAAACTTATTCTAATGCCCCTACTTTACAGACACGCTAAATAAAGGATTTAAAAAAGGAAAAGAGAAGGATTCAAATTATTAAAAAAAGGAACAAACCAAGTAACTAAGGTGGTAACAAGATTAACCAACCTAAAAAATGAAACAACAATGCTTTACCAGATGGATACGAGAATGAAAAGAGTCAATAAAATGGTATCTGTAGATCAAAACTTTGTAGCCTTTCTTTGTTAGGTTTTTCTGGTATGGTACCCTAGATTGGACATTGAAATTGTAAACTAAAAATAAGGTATCATTGCATCTTGACCATCCTTGCTGCTTCATTCCCTACTTTGCCAATTTTCACAAGAAAAGGTACATAATGACAAAATTGATTATAACTTTTTGTTGTAAATATTAGTCAAATAATAATAATAATAATGAATGGTGTGATGTTTTGTTCGAGTTATTATTTTGCTCAAAAACTCACTACTGTTGAAATACTTTGTTGACATTGCTTTTAAGAAACTATACCATTAAATAAAAAACAACTCTAGGAAATATCACAGACGCACTACATCCATCCATGAAAGTAGAGATCAAATTTTTGCTCTGCCAAGTGCTAACTAAAATAAGTCAAATAGAAAATATCACAAACATGCCAATCAAAGAGGAAATCAAAGATTAAAACTGAAAATTCAAATAAAATGGGCTAAAGAAGCTTAAGTCATATAAAATGGGCTAAAAGTGGACGTATTCAGCAACAAAGAATAGAAAAAACAAATATGAACAAAATTTATGACTAAAATGACAAACTCTCTAAGAACAAAACAAACTGAATAAGAACAGAGCAGTACTAAAATTATCAATGCAAATTCAATAATCAATTTCAAGCTATGAGAATGCATCAGGTGCTCTATCTATCCAAGGCAATCAAATTAAGAAACCCAAAGCGCTTTAAATCAACAAAAAGGAAAAGTAAATTTGGTTTTCAAATCAAAACAAAATTAGAATCAAGAGTGAAGAATGTACCAAAATGGAAGGAGGACATAAGTATGAACAAACATCAGAATTGATGAGGACTCCGAAGGAATTAGAATGTCTTTAGCCTTAGCATGAATTTTCAACTATCTAAAATCAAATTGAAATTAGAAACAAGAAAAACTAGAACAAATAAAAAAGTAAGAGATCGAGAAGAAAAAGAACAAATGCTTATGAATACAAAATTGATGAGACTCCCGCGGAATTCGACACCAGAGTACACAGTGGAGAAGGTTGAAGGCGAGGTTAGGGTTTGGTGAAGGCAAGGTTGACGGAGTGTCAAGCAATATAGAGTGAGATAGGGCTAAGTAAGGGCGGCAACGATGAGCAGAGAACGACAAGAAGAACAGTAAAGACGAAGACAAGAGCGGTGGTAGTGAGATTACACCGGTGACGAGAAGGAACACTATCGTTGCTGAACGGAGATAGGAGAAAGTGAAGGGGAGAGGATGGCTTCGGTGAGACGCGATGTGAGCGAGAGCCAAGATTGCTTCGGTGAGACGTCGATGGGTTGGTCTGAAAATGAGTGAGAGAGCAAGAAGGGTTTGAAGACGAGAGAGGAAAAGATTTTCTCGATCTAGAGGGCAATAGTCTGGTTTTATTTTTTAGATGTTCAAAAATATTAAAAAAAAAAATTGAACATGGAACGCTTATTAAAAGTAAAGTTTCCCAAAGTTTACAGCCTTCGGGAACCTTTATTTATTTAAAGGTTCCCGAAGGCGTTTCTGGAAACTTTATCGTCCGAAGGTCAACCTTTAGGGAACGTTTTCTTTTACAAATGTGCCAGAAGGTTAACCTCCAAGAACGTTTGAGAAAGAAAACGTTCCAGAAGGTATTTTTGGACGCGTTTTCTAATAAAACGTTACCGAATATGCGTTCCTAAATCTAAATTCTGTAGTAGTGCTTGAAGTATTCCTTTAGTTCTTCCTCTTGAATCCAATGCTTTACCACTTGGTTCCACCTCCTTCAAGAACTTACTTGGGCTTTATCAATTCCTTATACACCATCAAACACTCACTTTATTCATTGGTTTCATGAGTTACTTTTTAAAGACTCACAAAACCCTAGAATTTCATTTTCTTCACCTTAAGCTTTTTACTTAACCCCATACTTGCTCTTAAGGTTTTGGACCATGGGGAATCCATTTTTAGCATCAAATGAATGAAAATCAAACTCTTTCCCTTCATATTAAACTGACCAAAACAAGAATTGGAAGAGGAAAGAAGTGATTTTCATTTTCTTACTTCCAAACATACCAAACCTTGTTCCTTTCACTTAATCTTATGCTTTCTCTTTAATTTATGGCAAAAAAATCACTTTCTTTCCTAACTCCTTTATCTTGGACGAAATTTACAGCAAAGGAGGAGGAGAGAAACTCAAGAAAACTAACCTTAAACCATTCAAAACTTGAAGGAAGAATCATTAGAAGTTGAGAGAAGATTTTTACCTATTTTTTCTTGAATTTTATCTTCTCCCTTTTTCTTCTCCTTCCTCACGTTCTCTTCTTTCTTTTCTTGTGTGTTTTCAGACTTCACTCCCTCTCTTTCTCTCTTGCTAAGGTCGGCCAAGACATGAGCTAAAGTGGAAAATATATTAAACTCACCAACCAATAAGAATTTGCCACCAAAGCTTCTTGATTTCTTTGAAAATTCATGAAAATATTAAATTAATGCCATTTTGTCATGTGCTGTAGATGGAGCACGAATTTGAGGGTACTTTGGTCTAAAAATTTTTGATAATTACTTATTCAGATATATCATGAACCGGTCTGGACAATAAAGTTACTTTAGCAGTATATTTTACTATTATTGGGATACTAATTATAATTATATTGGGATATAAAATTATCATAATATAATTATCCCAATTGGTCCAAATATAAGACCCACACATTTTTCTTGAATGAATACTGCTTCTTATTGTAGTCCAGACTGACCTTTATCAGGTAAGACATAAATATTAATTCATAATTACCCAATAAATATTATTTTGATCTTAATAAATTTCATACTATATTCCATTGGTCTTAGCTCATTGAGAGCTTCATTTTGACTATAATTTTTCATATGTACAAAAATGCCCTTGACCTGGGACAAATTTATAATTTTTAAAATTTTCGAGTCATTAGGTGTAATTTGCTCCAAAATATTTGACTTCTCTTCCCCACGTGAATTCTTAGGGGACAAAATTGTTATTTCCATAATTCTTAAGGGTAAAAATGTAATTTCTCATTTTTCCAATCCAATTGGAAAAAATGATCCCTTTACCCTATTTCACGCAAAACGGTGTCTACCCATTTTTACAAAATTTCCATGCATTTTTAATTATCTAGTATTTTAAGGATGTTACAGCATGGGTGTGGGGAAAGTGGCTTCACAAGTGCCTACTGAAACTTGTGGGATGTACTAAGGCTTCACTGGTCCTCGGATCAAACCTGTGGGATATAGTGGAAAATCCCAAATGGTGGCTTAGGGACTGGACATAGACCAAGTGATTCGGATGAACAAGTATAAATTGTTATGTATTGCTCTTCATCTTCTCTATTCAATCGCTGCACTTAACTCTCTCTGTTCATCCTTGTTTTGCTGCACATTTGGTGAATTTGGGTTGTAATCCAAAAAGGGTGAAAATCTTGCATCACCCAATTCCCTCCCTTCTTAGGTGACCAGCCAACCTAACAAAGATCACTTCTACTCAACCTAGCAACAAACCTTTTAACTTATCGATCCTTTTCTATGCTCTTCCTCTTTTTCTTGTCCTTCTTCCTCCTCCTACTGTTGCTCCTTCTTCTCCTTCTTTCTGGTTCACTCTCACTCCCTTCTTCACTCTTACTCTCTTCTTTTGTTCCGTGGTTGGCCTCATGTGTGTAAGGTTTGGCTAATCACTTAAGAGGGGGGTAAATTGGGTGATGCAAGATTTTTCACAGAGTCATCATAGTTATGTGTTTAACGTTGAACTTCATAAATTCATTTGTCATAGAGTGAAATTTGAATTTCGAGTTTGCTAAAGGCAACCCATGTTAGTTCATGCAAATTTTTATATTGGAAGTACGTCTGTTGAAGTTGCACAGTTGTTTCAAGTTTTCACAGTGCATTTTGAATTTTGAATTTTAGAAGCTAAATTTTGTCTGTCACAGGCACGTTTAACATGATACAAAAGTTCTCTCTTCAAAACTTGACTATTGAACTACAAAGTTCATCTATCAGAGGCATGCTCTAACGAGACTCACAAGTTTTCATTTTGAAATTTGCACTTTCAAGTCCAAAATTCGTTTGTCAGAAGTAGTGATAGTGAACTCACTTTGAACTTCACCAACATTTAAATTTTGACTAACTGTCATGTGAATTTTGCACACTTTCACTAACAGTGCTTGGCCTGAAATTTGAATTTCATAACTGAAATTCATCTGTCAAAGATAAAACCTCTGTAACCTTGAATTTCACTAAGCAAAGTTCAAATTTTGTACAAAATAAACATGAGTCAAATACAAAATTCGTCTATTAGTTAATATTTCTCAATTCTAACATAGGCTAACATCAGATTTTCTTAATCTAACTCATTTAAAATATATGATAACAAGATTAAGTAAATTTCAAAGATTAAACCACTTCAAGACCCTGGTGAAAACAAAATATACCTAATAGCTAGGTCTTCAGAAGTTGAACTCCACTTTTACTTGGTTATTCCCATTCTTGGTATGCTCCCTTCTGATCTTCCATTATTGGAGCATCCTTTCTCTTTTTCTGAGTGAGACATGATGTAGATTTTTCTTTCTTTATTTCAATGCTCACTGTTCTTATTTGAAAAATCCTACACTTAATGTATTACACTTATAAACTAAGTATTTAGTCCAAATTTATATATTCAACTTGTATTATAAAATATAAGAGTATAGTGGATATATCAGTACATATCATGATATATGCATTATAAACACAGTTAATCACATGCTAATGCACATTTTACTTCTTTAAGGAACAATATATATGCTAGAAAAACATGGTGCATTTTTTTCTTATTACTCTACATTTGTCATTATCAAAACTTATATTATATTAAACCTAACAATGTGGGCTCGTAATTTCAAGATGTCCTTGTCCGACATCAACATAGGTAAACCCTATCGATCTTATATTGTAGTGAGGCTGAAACAGAGATCCCTGAAGAATCAATATTTCACTAAACCTCATATATTGTTATGGTTAGTTTGTTTAGTTTTGTATATGTACATGCCTTTATATCATATATGTGTATATATATACCTGGTTGAGTTACAGGTAAGAGACACCGATGCCCAAGTCTTGAAGTGGTTGGAAGTAATATGGGTGAGCCTCCAAGAGGGCGACATGGTCATTGGAGTAGCAAGGTTCAAGTTTACTCAAGTTGAAAAGACCTAAATGTTGTTAGTTAGGCTGGCTTCCTAAGAGGGGGGGTGAATTGGGAAGCCTAAAAATTTTCTGAAAAATATCAAGAAAGTGAAGAAATCAAAGTATAGAAGATAAAACAGAGTATGAGTAAATTAACTGAAGAGTTGCAGTAAAGAGAAGAAAACTCATATATTTATCCTGGTTCGGTCTCTCCACTTTACCTACGTCCAGTTCCTAAGTCACCACTTGAGATTTTCCACTATTCTGCAAGAATTCAGTGGGCTTCTTGCAAATGCCTCAGTACAAAGATGATGCTCTGTTTCTAGAGCTCACTCTATCTCTCTGTGTACTCTTACAAAGTACTCCCCAATCCCTTGTGATATCCCCTCACAAGAAAATCTATCTTCCAGATGAAGATAAGATTGATTATAAGGATTAAACTCTCTTGAACAGAGTGAATATGAAAGTTAAAGTACAAAATATTGAAGTGAGAGAGTAACAGACTTTGAGTAAATGATTTGGCAGAGTTTCAGTATATACAATGTTAAAATCGTTACCCACAACTTCAAATGATGTTATATTTATAGATTTAGGTCTCAAATATCCGTTAGAGACAAAATCTATCCGTTGGAGAAGTTATCCAACGGTTACTCTGAAAAACTATCCGTTAACCAACCGCATTTAATGCTTCTAACATACTGAAATTCGAATTTCGGTTGGTCAATAGACGAATTTTACAGAAATTGAAGGTTAATAGCTTCAACGTTGAATGCCCGAAGTTCGTCTGTCATGAAGTGAAATTCGAATTTTAATATTTGGAAAATGTTTCTTCATTGTAACATACAAATTTTCATGTAGAAAGTTTTTCTGTTAAGTGTGAACAGTATTTTCAATTTGCCACAATGCCTTCGAAATTCAAATTTTGGAACCCCAAAATTCGTCTGTCCATAGCTGGTTTATAAGGCACAGTAGTTCATATGATTCAAAGTTCAAATTTTCAAATGTTAAAGTTCATTTGTCAGAGAGACCTCTTTTCAGACTAACTTCAAAATTTGAATTTATAAATACTGTCATTCGTATGTCAACATATCATTCTAACAGACTCACAAGCTTAGTTTCTGAAATTCAAATTTTCATGTTCAAAGTTCGTCTGTCAGTGAGCAATTTTGAAATCCATTCTAAACTTGGTTTCAGATGAACTTTGACATAATTTCAGACGAATTTCTTTAGTTTTCATAAGTTTCATGTTGTCTGAAATTCGAATTTTCGAAATCCAAAGTTCGTCTATTACTGAAAGCTCCTTTCAGACACTTATCAAAATTCGAATTTCATCAAGTTAAAATTCGTCTGTCAGAGAGGCATCTCTTCAGACTTGTTCAGTTTCAGTACGAAATTTGAATTTTCAAAGCCAAAGTTCTAACTTTGACTATGACAGATTGGTATTAACCTTTCAAACTTTGTCTGTTGGTGGGTGTTTTTCAAATATTCCATAATTTAACATAGAATCAAGGTTTTAAAATATCTTTCCACCAAATCAAAGTCTTTTACTCAAATAAAACACTACTAAACATCCTACATGATCTGACCCGATAGACGCAATGGAAATACCTTTCTCATTTTGCACTTTCTTGGCTAAGGTTACAAATGCATCAAAGGTATCACTTTTAGAGGAAAGAAACAATGTCCATGTAAATCTAGAGTAATCATCCACAATTACAAGCACATACAGGTTTCCACCAAAACTTTTTACCCTAGATGGACCAATTAAATCCATATGCAGTAGTTCTAGTGGTCTAGTTGTGGTGACTATGTTTTTGGGTTTAAAAGAAGATTTAATTTGTTTTCCTCTTAGGCATGCATCACATTCTTTGTCCTTTTCAAAAGTGATTTTTGGTAGGCCAGTGACTAACTCATTTTTAACCACTTTCGAAAGCTGATTCATGTTAACATGAGCTAATCTTCTATGCCACAGTCAACTATCATTATCCTGACTAATCAAGCAAACAGAATCTAATGGAGGAAGTTCATCAAGATCAATAGTATAGCAGTTACCATCCCTTTGAGCTTTGAGGATTACTTTGTGATCACTTTTTCTGATGACCAGGCAGAATTTTGAGTCAAAAAGTATCCAGTTTCCTTTGTCACATGTCTGGCTCACACTTAGCAGATTGTGGTTTAGGTCAATCACAAACAGCACCTCTTCAATAGATGTCTCAGGATTCTTGCCCATAATGCCAATGCCAACTATTCTGCCATATTGATCACCTCCAAAGGTCACCTTTCCTCCTTTCTTGTCTCTAAGGGTGATGAACTTCTCCTTGTCACCGGTCATGTGACTTGAGCAGGCACTGCCTATAAACCATTTATTGTTCTTTCTAGCTTTGAGACAGACCCGTAAAACAAAGTTCATGTTTTCTTTTTAGGTACCCAAATCTGCTTGGGTCCTTTTCTGTCAGTAGTCTTTTCCCTAGATACAGATGTACCTTTGGGAATCCATTTAACCTTCCTGTCAAGTCCATTTTTCCTTAAAGCACATGAACTAGAAATATGTCCCTTCTTATTACAGAAGTGACAGGTGGTAAAGGGACTGCTAGATTGAGAAGCAGGAAGAAAACACTGTAGATAATATTTTTGTTTTGCATGCCTTAGTTGATTATATGATTCAATGTGATGTGACATATGATTTTTCTTTATATTATTGTTATCATGCACAAAATGTCTCATGTACACATTCTGATTTTTCTTCTTAATATTTTCTTTTACAGCACAAGGATCATAGCCAAGTCCAACCTTTCCTTGTGATATTCTTTGACTTTCCATTAAAGTAAACAACATATCTTTACCTCTAGTAAGCCTAGACATGCTTTTCACTAGATATTCATTGGTTTGCTTTAGTTCAATGCATGATTTACAGCAAACAGATTCAGTAATAGGTAGAGAAGCAATTTCAGAAATGTTGCATTGAGATTCTAGTTTGTTAATCTTTTTCTTAGCTTGCTTTAATTCTTTAGCAACCTTAACAAACTCATCATGCAGCTCATGAAATACATCCAGTAATTCAGAATAGGAAGGTTCAGATTCATATACCTCATCTTTTTGATCACTGTTGCATGGGATTTCAGCTTCTTCAGAGGCAAGTGCCATGAGACAGATGTTGGCAATTTCATCTTCTTCTTCATCTGAGCTATTACCCTATATTGATGAGATGTAAGCTCTTTTCTTCTTGCCTTTGTCTGCAGCTTTCTTTTCTTTTTCTTGCTTCTTGAGAAATTGTGGACAATCCCATTTGACATGTCTCTGCTTTTTGCATTCATAGCAAGTGATAGGTTCTTTTGTTTCCTTCTTGCTATCTCCAGCTGCTCCTTTCTTGAAGATTTTCTTGTTTCTCTTTTTGCTGTAGAATCTTTCAAATTTTCTGACCATCATAGCCAGAGTTTCTTCATCAAGTTCCTCTCCATCATCAGATTCTTCTTCTTTTTCTTCAGCAACTTTGAGAGCAAGACCTTTCTTTTTTCTGTCTTGTCCAGCCTTCTTGAGAACCTTCATTTTTCCTTCATACTCCTCAAGGCTGCCAAAGAGAGCTGTGACAGAGACCATTGATTCTCATCTGGCTTCCTCTATTGCTGTTACTTTGGGTTGTCATTCCAGAGGGAGAGCTCTTAGGATTTTTCTTACTTTTTCCATTTGAGTATACTTCTTTCCTAGGCTCTTTAGTTGATTCACCATGAGTGTGAATCTCTTTTGTAGCTCTTTTACATTCTCTCCTTCAGCCATTCTGAAGCTCTCATATTCTCCTATGCATGTATTTAGTTTATTTTCCCTGACTCCAGTTGTTCCTTCATGAGCAATTTGCAGGGTGTCCCACATTTCCTTGGCAGTGGAGCATTGGGAGACTCTGTAGAATTCGTCTTGATTCAAAGTACTGACCAAATAGTGTTTTGCCTTGAAGTTCAGCAAGACTCTTCTTCTATCTTCTTCATTCCATTCAGCTTTTGGCTTCTCTCTGTATTTTCCATCATCTTCCAAAGCCATTGGGACAAAATCTCCCTTCTGAATGATTGACCAGATGTCCAGATCAATTGACTGGAGATAGATTTGCATTTTCATTTTCCAGTACCCATAGTGTTCTCCACTGAAGCCAGGTGGTCTATTTGTGTTGTTGCCTTTTGGTAATATGCTTTCTCCAAAGCCAGCCATTTTAATTCCCGGACTGTGAAATCCTTTGATTGGGAATCCGAGCTCTGATACCACTTGTTAGTTAGGCTGGCTTCCCAAGAGAGGGGGTGAATTGGGAAGCCTAAAATTTTTTTGCAAAATATCAAGAAAGTGAAGAAAGCAAAGTATAGAAGATAAAACAGAGTATGAGTAAATTAACTGAAGAGTTGCAGTAAAGAGAAGAAAACTCATATATTTATCCTGGTTCGGTCTCTCCACTTTACCTACGTCCAGTTCCTAAGTCACCACTTGAGATTTTCCATTATTCTGCAAGAATTCAGTGGGCTTCTTGCAAATGCCTCAGTACAAAGATGATGCTCTGTTTCTAGAGCTCACTCTATCTCTCTGTGCACTCTTACAAAGTGCTTCCCAATCCCTTGTGATATCCCCTCACAAGAAAATCTATCTTCCAGATGAAGATAAGATTGATTACAAGGATTAAACTCTCTTGAACAGAGTGAATATGAAAGTTAAAGTACAAAATATTGAAGTGAGGAGTAACAGACTTTGAGTAAATGATTTGGCAGAGTTTCAGTATATACAATGTTAAAATCGTTACTCACAACTTCAAATGATGTTATATTTATAGATTTAGGTCTCAAATATCCGTTAGAGACAAAATCTATCCGTTGGAGAAGTTATCCAACGGTTACTCTGAAAAACTATCCGTTAACCAACCGCATTTAATGCTTCTGACATACTGAAATTCGAATTTCGGTTGGTCAACAGATGAATTTTACAGAAATCGAAGGTTAACAGCTTCAACGTTGAATGCCCGAAGTTCGTCTGTCATGAAGTGAAATTCAAATTTTAATGTTTGGAAAATGTTTCTTCGTTGTAACATACGAATTTTCATGTAGAAAGTTTTTGTGTTAAGTGTGAACAGTATTTTCAATTTGCCACAATGCCTTCGAAATTCGAATTTTGGAACCCCAAAATTCGTCTGTCCATAGCTAGTTTATAAGGCACAGTAGTTCATATGATTCAAAGTTCGAATTTTCAAATGTCAAAGTTCGTCTGTCAGAGAGACCTCTTTTCAGACTAACTTCAAAATTTGAATTTATAAATACTGTCATTCGTATGTCAACATATCATTCTAACAGACTCACAAGCTTAGTTTTTGAAATTCAAATTTTCATGTTCAAAGTTCGTCTGTCAGTGAACAATTTCGAAATCCATTCTAAACTTGGTTTCAGATGAACTTTGACATAATTTCAGACGAATTTCTTTAGTTTTCATAAGTTTCATGTTGTCTGAAATTTGAATTTTCAAAACCCAAAGTTCGTCTGTTACTGAAAGCTCCTTTCAGACACTTATCAAAATTTGAATTTCATCAAGTTAAAATTCGTCTGTCAGAGAGACATCTCTTCAGACTTGTTCAGTTTCAGTACGAAATTCGATTTTCCAAAGCCAAAGTTCGAACTTTCACTATGACAGATTGGTATTAACCTTTCAAACTTTGTCTGTTGGTGGGTGTTTTTCAAATATTCCATAATTTAACATAGAATCAAGGTTTTAAAATATCTTTCCACCAAATCAAAGTCTTTTACTCAAATAAAACACTACTAAACATCCTACATCAAACTTTGCACAGATTTCTCCAGGATTTCTTCACTTGAACCTTTTGTGCACCTTTGATATCTTTATTCCAAGCTCTTGAAGGTTGATTTGGAATCATCAAAACACTTGATTCAACAATATTAATCTCGGTCTCTCACTATTATCTATTTTTAGTTAATTAGGTTATATGACCCAAAAGCCACCTCTTTTTTGCCTTGCTTTGGTTGCATTTATCCTTTGGAGGATTTTTTTTATACTTTCTTGTGAGATCTTCTGGCCAAGAATTTTTCTTCTATAACTGGGCTTCATACCAAGCCTAGTAGTAAACTATTTTAAGGTTTCTTTGTTCCCTAGCTATTTACCACAATTTTCGAATCCCTTAGGATCATAACTCATTCCTTTCGTGCCCATTAACATATCTCAGATTTTGAACTCAATTTGAATACATGTTAGCTTATTCTCCTTTTGACTTGCTTTATGTATTACTTTGTCACTACTATCATGGGATGTGATAATATGCTTACTTCTTTAATAAGAAGTTACTTCCTTAAGGAATTAAGTATTTATCTGACTTTATTCCCTTTGTGCCATGTATGATTTTCCCCATTATCCTTCTCATGTTTACTTCTTTCTTTTCTAATTACCTCTTATTTTTCATTGGCCACTACGTCCATCATTGAGAAAATTTTGCCACGAATCTAGCTTTTCTTCGTATGTGGGATACTTAACTTTCATAGTGATTGTTACTTTACATATAGATTTCTCTTATCTTCTAGTGTACCTTTATTTTGATCATTTCTTTAATTACACCTTTAAAGTGTATAACTACATTTCCTTCTTGCTTCACTTTTCTTAATCTGGTTTATCTATTACCAGAGAATGGCATCTAACTTTTGCCGTTAACATTGTTCTTTCTATCCCATAATTAAGCTCATCTAATCAGTGGCTTTGCATATGAGAAAAGTCTTGAGGTAAACTTTCGTACTAGCTGCCAAATTAATGAGCATCTAACATTTAAAAAAGAAATTCACTTTAAATTTATCTTAGGCCATTATCTCTCACAGTACCATCATAATTCTAGGGCTCAGTAACCTTTCCTTTATCATCTCATTCTTTCTAGAGGTCTATTGTGACCATGAGATCTATTCCGATCTCTGAACCCTAGTAAGATCTTTCAGGATCTTTTGCATTTACTGCAATTCCACTTTATTACTAAGATCTACTACGATCTAACTCTGAAAGATTTCATGACCTAAGGGAAAAATAAGTTTATAAAATAACCTCTCATTTAATCCAGCAATTATTTCAAGTTGCTCTTGAGACTAATCTCATATGCTACTAGAACATTCTCAGGCCATACTCCTATAAGGAATAACATAGGTCATTTAACATATTTTATATCCAAAGGGGAAACTATTACTTAAAGAGTAGACATAGCTTTCAAATAGCAAAGATTGCCCAAATCTTTGCTCTAATATGGCAATCTTTGCTCTAATACCTACATTTTAAGGCATTTTCCATGAAAACTACTTACTTTTAATTCATAAAAATAGTCTTTAAAAGCTTGAACCAATTAAAAACTTAAAAAATATATAAAATTGTTTTTTGCAGTTTTTATAGCTCATTATGCCGCAAATTTTCAAAATTTATAATTAAATACAAAAAAATCATTTCATAATGGTTCAAATTTCTAAAAATCTTGCACATCTTGATTTCATGAAAAAAATATGAAACTAGAAAATAGATGCATAGATTTGTACATTTTATTATATAAACTTTATTGTTTATTTTTGCATTATTGTTTCTATTTGAAATCTGAGCCTCAAATTTAAAAATTCTTTTCTCATAAAATATAGAGCCATTTGGTGAATGCTTAGCATTATTGAAAGATTTTCATGTCTATTTTCTAGTCATATTTATTTTACTCCTACTGGCCAAAACGTCAACATAAACATTAAAGGGTAAGAACTATCTTAAACTGGAACAATTTTGGGAATACAAGCATAGCTTCCATTATATAGCTCCAAGTACAGTCAAACTAGTGCCAAAACATTCATATGACATAGCTCTGTATATTCATATAAACATCTAAATTTTTGGAATAATACACAAATTTTCATGGGATCCCAAATTAGACAGTAAATACAATTATAAAAAGTTTCCAGCATATTGGCTAGCCTTATTATCCTTCCATGCTTTTGCTCCTTCCTTTGCTACTACTTAGCCCTATCATTGGGGAAACTTGGAGGTGAGATGGGGATATCTCAGTAGCAACATTGCATATGTAATTACATTATTACATACATTTAAAACATTAGAAGTATTGCATAATTTCATGAAAACATACATAAATACCATGTTATCTAACAAAAATTTGGCAGCATAATAGTTTAGAAAAAGGACATCTTGGGCTTTATCCCTCTTCATAAAACAACCACCCAATCATGAAAATCAATCATAAAGTAACATGGAATATTTTCATAACATATAAACATATATAAACATTAATTATGCAATGATATAAAAACATGATAATGTGCTACCTTGAAGCTTTAACCTTTGGTTTCCTTTTGGTCTTTGCTTTTGCTTTGCTTTACTTCTCAAGCTTGTTGTGAGCCTATATACATCATCCAACTTTTCTTAATAACACCATTTCAGTTCCTAAATGCATAATACACCCTAAATTTTGACATTATGCAAACCAAGTTCAACGTTTAATCTTTTAACCTTACTTGACTATTTGGCATGCTTAAAACTTGTTGAAAGCATTAATTTCTTAAGAATCCAACCCTAGGGCCAAGATCCTTATTTGGCTGAGACATACCCCCTTAAGACCCATGATGGAAAAACTCAATCTTTAGTCATGTAAGCATGCACTTTACACATTATGCAACCCCTTAAACTCATCCTTACTATTAGCTAAATGGAACATACACCCTTACTTCCATTTTTATGCTTAGCTGCGGGTTAGGGCTTTGGTAAAGGGAAGAAAAATGCTCTAAACCCTAACTCAACCCATGCCAAACAAGAGGGGAAAGAAACACTAGAGGGATTGAGAAGAAATGCTTATCTTTGAGACCTTGAACTTGCCTTCCTCCTCTTCCTCCTTCCTTTTCTTCTTTCTCTCTTCCTCTTCCTCTTCCTCTTCTCTTTATGCCAACATTATCTCCCCCACAACCTTTAGGTGTTTGCAAATGAGCCAGGAAAATGGGAGGGGAAGGGGTGTATTTATAGGAAAAGTGGGTGAGTTTGACTCCTTGGATTGCTTCTTAATCTAAGAATTCAAGTTTTTCCTTCAATATTTTATGTTATTTTACTATTTTACCCAAAGATATTTTTTACTTGGTGAGAGGAATGACTAAGGGCATTTTTGTCCAACTAAGGGGGTGAAATACTTTTACTTTTTACCTTTTACTTTTTACTTTTTACTTTCACCTAATCCAATAAATTTTTAAGTAGTTACCTTTTCACCAAACCTTTTATCATACTTAGTAAATAATCTTCACTAATCCCCTTTTTAACTATGATAAAAGTATACTGATATTTAACTCTTACCCGGTTCAATACTTCTACGGTAGGGTCCACCTATCTAACTTTTTTACTATTTATCTCCCTTGACAGTTACTATTCACATGAGACCCGATTTTTACCAAGCTTGTACTTTTTCTTCTTCGGACTCATATAACTAGTAACACTTGTACTTTTAGCTTATACCAGAGTATTATAATATTATTTTCTTTCTTTTCTATTGTAAAATGACATTTTACCCTTACCTTTTGACAAAATGACCGTTTTGCCTTTTTAAGCCCCTTTTTGATATTTTTATAAAATTTTAGGCATTAAACCTATTTAATTAGATATCCTGACTTACCCAATCATCATAAATTAATCCACAAAAATTTAATATTATTCATGACATCATCTGGTTATACATACATGAAAAATGGGGATGTTACAAAGTGTAACATCTTAATTTTTATGTATGTATTTTATGATCATATTATATTATAAATAATATTAAAGTGTTTTGGATTAACTCATGACAATTGGGAAAGTTTGGATATTTAATTAAATCAATTTAAAGCCCAAAATATCATAAAAATACAAAAAAGGGGCTTAAAAAGGGCAAAATTGTCATTTATAATAAGAGAGAGAAAATAATATTTTAATACTCTGGTGCAGGTTAAAAGTACAAGTGATATTAGTTATGTAGGCCCTAAGAGGAAAAAATATAAATCCGGTAAAAGGCGGGTCCCACGTAAATAGTAAATGTCGGAGGATATGAATAGTAAAAAGTAAGTAAGATAGGTGGACCCTACATGAAAAAGTAAAAGAGAAAAATAATGTGTCTTACAGTCAAAGTAAATAAAAAGGACACTGAGCATAATAGAGAACTCGTATAAAAAGTACATTTTTCCCTCTTCTTGATGTGACTAAAATATAGGAGGGAAAAGTTAGACATTTTTACCATTTCGTACTCTTTTACAAACCAAAAAATATCTAGGGGTATAATAATAGGTCTGGTGGCTTCCCAAGAGGGGGGTGAATTGGAAAGTTTAAAATTTTCTGTAAAATTATAAAAGAGCAGTGAAAGCAAAAGTTGTAGAAAACCAGAGTGCATAATGTAATAAAGCAGTAAGTAAGGTAGAGGAAAGAAAGACACAAAGATTTATCCTGGTTCGGTCTCTTCCTCTTGACCTATGTCCAGTCCTCAAGCTACTACTTGAGATTTTTCACTATTTAGCAAGAATTCAGTGGGCTCATTGCAATGCCATAGTACAACCTTGTTTTCCGTTCTAAGAGCTTACAGATTCTCATTTTGCACTCTAGCTAAGTATTTCCCAAATTCCTTGTGAAATTCCTTCACAAGAAAATCTTTCTTCCAGATGAAGATAAGATTACAATAAGAGAAACTCTCTAATAGAGTATGTTTGATAGTTGAAGTGCAATAAATAAAGTGTAAAAAAGTAGAAGGCTTTGTCTAATGATTTTGGTAGTGTTTCAGTATATATAATATAATTTTGTTACCCACAACTTCAAATGAAGTTCTATTTATAGATTTATGTCTTAACTATACGTTAAAGACAAGATCTAGCTGTTAGAGACGTTACCTAACGGTTACTTTGCAAAACTAGCCGTTCACCAACTGCATTTAATGTGTTTGACATCCAAAGTTCAAATTTTGGGGTGTTAACAGACGAATTTCACAGAGACCATAAGTTAAAGACTTTAACGTTAAACTTCAACGTTTGTTTGTTCAAAGGTGAAATTTGAATTTTGATATTAGCAAATATTTCCCAATTTAGAACGTACAAATTTTCAAGTTTAAAGTGTTTCTGATAAGTGTGAACAGTTATTCCATATTGCTACAGTGCACTCAAAATTTGAATTTTGGAGGTCTAAAATTAGTCTGTCAGTGAGCAACTTAATATAGCACAAAAGTTCTTTTTTCCGAAATTCAAATTTTGAGCCTTCAAAGTTCGTCTGTCAAAAAGACTTCTAATTAGACTTATACATTTTCATTCAAAAGTTTAAATTTTCAAAACCAAAGTTCGTCTGTCAGAGGGACATCTAATCAAACTCATACATTTTCAATCTAAAGTTCAAATTTTCAAAATCAAAGTTCGTCTGTCAGAGAGACTGACTTTGAACTGTTTTGGTACTTTAATTTCAAATGAACTTTGACATAGCTTTAGATGAATTTTTCATTTTTCACAAATTATGCTTGACCCAAAATTTGAATTTCAACAGGCTAAAATTTGTCTGTCAGAGGCAACATCTCTATAGCTTCAAATTTCAAGTATCAAAGTTCAAATTTTCGAACAAATATATGAAGTTTAACACTTCAAAATTCATCTGTTAGTGAGAATTTTTCAAATTTATCATAAGTTAACATAGGATTGTTGAAAAACACTTATTTAAAAATAGTGGGTGCAAAATCAAAGCCTTTTACTCTGTGAACAGTGTGAGAAATTCTACAAATAAATTTTGTATTCATTTCTTCCTGAATTTCTTCACTTGAGTTCTCTTGTACTTCTTTTGATATCTTCCTTCCAAGCTCTAGTTGTTTGGAATCATAAAAAACACTTGATTCAACATTCTCCCCCTTTTTGATGATGACAAAATAACTTGCAAACTGAATTAGTACTTGGGTTTACTTCTAAAAGCTCCCCCTCAATATATGAATTAAAGTTCAAAGATAAGTGCAGCATATACAACATATCAGAAGGAAGATAGGGAATCTCATTGTATTAATTCATTAAAGATTTAGTATAGTGCTATGACATTGTAAACACAGTATTTCAAAGCAAGAATGTCATTTCATTATAAGAGATACAACAAACATAAACAATCAGTACAAGTAAAATCAAGCAATCCTAAGATCTAATCATTTCTTCATGGGCTTAGATTTCTTATTGTAGGTCTTGCCAGAATGTCCTTCAGCAGTTTTTCCAGTTTTCTTCTCCCTCTTTTTGGCATCATCAGGGACTTGAGCGTACATAACAGGAAGAGGTATCTGTGACACTGGAATTGCATGAAAAGGAATAGGGACAAAAGGCAGATTAAGATTAATCTGAGGAAGAGGTACAGAGGCTTCAGAGTTCTCTTCTTCATCATCAGAGACATCAAGAAGCTCTTGCATCTCCCTTCTAGAAAGAGCCAGTTGAGCCCTTCTCTCCTCCATGAGACCATATGCTGAAAGGGGTAAAGGTTGAGGAACAGGAGGAGGAAACATCTCATCAAGCCTTAGTTTTTGAGCTTGCATAATGGCATCATGTGCAACAGCTGCAATATCCTTGTAAGGTACAAGGCTTCTTTCCTCATTTAGAGAAGTTTGAATCATTTTTATAGAGGTGATGGCTACTACAAGCTTCTCTATTTGCTCAGATTCTTGAAGTAACAGAATAGACTCCTGAGCAGTCTGAGGATCTTCTACAATAGGCTTATGGGAACTTACTTCCAGAGGAGCCTCTTCCTCCATGCTATAGTCCAAGAGAAGACCAGGACTTGTCTCATTGTTGGAGGCCTGTGGGGTGGCCAAAGTTCCAGCAATCTTAGTAGCAGCGTGTTCAACAGGAGCAGGCTTAAGAGAGGCTAGCTCAAATGGGCTTGGAGGTTCAGGAGTAAGAGACTTGGTAGGCTCAGAGGATCCTAACTGAGGTGGAGCTGATGTAGAGGGGATAATACTTCTGATGTCCTCATACGCATCAGCAACTACTTTCATGTTTTTGGCCAAATGAAATATCTGATCTTGGAGGTGAGCATACTTGGCATTTTGCTTATCTCTAATGCTCAGCATGAGTGCAGACAGGCTCTCATACAACTCAGTGATCTTGGTTGGCTTTGCCCAGGTAGAGGAAGTAGATGGATGAGGTGTCTGAGTGGGCTGAGGTGGAAGAGAAATAGGCTGAGAAGGATGTGGTGAAGGCTGTGAGGGTGGAGTAGCCTCAGAGGTTCCTACTTGTTGTTGTGAGTGACCTTCCTCAAAGAATAGGTCTTCTGACTTCCCAACTCTTTTTCCAATCCACCTGTTATCTTTTCTCTCAATTCCCATCCTTTGCAATTCTTTCTCCTTGAAGACTTTAGTGGGTTTGCCTTTGCTTTTCTCTAGGTGTTAAATTCTTGCATACTGAAGTATTGTGGAGATGATGGAGGTAAACGACAAAGTGGAATCCCTCCTCTGATCTCTTGCTTTGATCATGCATTGAAGGATAATATAACCCATATTTATTAGCTTGCCACGTATGAGTGTAGTCATCACATGTGCTTCAGCCCTTGTGATCAAATTAAAACTTCCTCCTTTGTTGAATGTGATCCTACACATAATGTAGTGTATGATCCTGACTTGAGCACTAAGATTAGAGGGTTTCAGAAAACTCAGAGGAGGCCTATTCTCACGTCTTCTGAATAGGGTATTCAGTATTGTACTTTCTTTGTAATTTAAGAAAGGACCACCTTCCTCATCTGCAGTTTCATCCTCATCAATGTACCTTGACGTGATAATGTCAATTTTCAGGTCATCTTGCTCAGGAATTTCCAATACTTCATTAAAGGTCTCATCAGACAGCCAGATAGTTATGGACCTCAGATTTACCTCCCATTTCTCATTTTTACTGTTGTACATCAGAGCAGAATATCATGTTTTGACAACCTCATCATCATATCTCTCTTTAATTTCCAACAAGTTCTTATATCTTATCATCCACAGCTTAGCATCAAAATTGTTAGAAATAAGAAATTCTTCCATATTTTTGTAGTGAGGTTTGATTACCTTCTTGCTGATGAACTTGGTGGTATACTCTTCCAGGATATGAGCATTGCTCTATAATGGCTTTGTGGTTAACTGGTATTCCTCTGACTCAGTACTAGAAGAAGAAGAAGAAACAGGAGCATCAGGGGCAGTAGGTACAAGTTTCTTTAAATCTGCTTTGGGAGTGGTTTTTTGCTTTTTGGATGAAGTTCCCTTGCTGGATTCGCTTTTCCTTTTCTGGGTCTCACTTCCTTTGAAGGCATATTGAGACTTAACCGCTCTTTTTGGTCTGGACTCTCCTTTACCCACATTTGGATTCTTAACCCTTGCCATTCTCGTGAATGATTGATACAAAAAGATGCAAGGAATGAGTTTATAAGGTGCGAAATGAAGATTTTTTAACGGAATTAATAAGAAATTAAGAGAGGAGGTGAATAGATTTAGGAGAGAGATGAATAGGGTTGAGTCTGTTCAGAGCGAGACCCTTCATTTTAACTACTGTAACTGTTCAACAGACAAATTTTGAGGGGTCAAAATTTGAATTTCGAGCAGTTACTAGTCAACCAACACAAGGAGGCTTTCTGACAGATGAATTTTCTTCATGGAGTTCATTTGACAGAAGCTAAGTTTAAGGAACAACTAGCAACAGACGAACTTTGAATCATCAAAGTTCAAATTTTGAGGAATCACACATTAAGAAATCAAAGAATGAGAAAAGCAACAAACGAATTCCATTTATGAAAGTTTGTCTTATAGAGACTTGACATGAAAGCATGCTTCAACAGACGAATTTAGTGATTCAAAAATTCATATTTCAAAATTTTGTAAAGAGTCTTTAAAATGCTTATTTTGAGGTATGGAAATTCGCATAGAGAGCATTTTGAGCAAAGTCAACATTCTTATTGTATTTCTAAAATTCAAAGTTCTAGCAGTTAATAGACGAATTTCGAGAGATATGAGAGTAATGTATCAATGTAAAAGCTACTGAAATTCATCTAATAAGTACCTAAGTTCGAATGTTGAGCATACCAGTTCATTCAAAAACACATTTTAACATGGAAATTAGTCTAATAACATCTAAAATGCTAATTTCTGATTTCTGAACTTACAAATATGGCCTGAAAGTTTGAATTTTTAGCTTTCCTTCAGCATCTTTTAATTGTGCAGGTCTGATTAACTCTAGTAAATTGATTTGCTATCATCTAGACTCATGTGGAGTACATGTAAAACATCTCAAATACACCACGATGCTAAAGTTAGTATTAATTTAATGTCAGAAACTTTAAATAGATTTAGTTAGAGGCTTGTTTACAATTCATTAGGATTTACTATTCCCAATTCTCTTCTAATTTTGCAGTATCTATCTTCTGCAAGTGGCTTAGTCAGAATGTCTGTAGTTTGATCTTCAGTAGGGATGTATTCCAATTTGATATCTCCTTTCAAAATATGATCCCTTATGAAGTGATGTCTTACTTCAATGTGCTTTGTCCTTGAATGCATGACTGGATTCTTTGTTATGTTGATAGTACTTTAATTATCAAATTTTATTGGTATCTCTTTCATCTCAATCTCAAGATCTTCAAGTTACTGCTTTATCCAAAGGACTTGAGTACAACAACTACCTGCTACAACATATTCAACTTCTACTGTGGAGAGAGCCACACTGTTCTGCTTCTTGCTAAACCATGAAACCAAGGATCCTCCAAGAAACTGACACGTTCCACTTGTGCTTTTTCTGTCAGTTTTGGATCCAACAAAGTCAGCATCAGTATATCTTGTGAGCTCCTTTCCATTGCCTTTTGGATACCAAAGTCCTATATGTGATGTTCCAATTAGGTATTTGAAAATTCTTTTCATAGCTGTTGCATGGGACTCTTTGGGACATGATTGGAACCTTACACACATACAGACATTGAACATAATGTTAGGCCTACTACCTATTACGTATAGCAGGAAGCCAAACATTCTCCTATACTGAGTTATGTCAAATGGATTTCCTTCCTCATCCATATCAAGTTTTATTGCAGTAGCCATATGAGTCCCTATTGATTTGGTGTTTTTCATTTCAAACTTTTTCACTAACTCCTTCAGATATTTTGATTGATTGAGGAATATCCTATCATCACATTGTTTAATTTACAGTCTAAGGAAGAAGTTGAGCTCACCCATCATTGACATTTCAAATTCACTCTGCATTAACTTAGAGAAATTCTTACAAAGAGATTCATTAGCAGCACCAAATATGATATCATCAATATAATATTGAACAGTAAGTAAGTCTTTATTTTCTTTCTTAGTAAACAGTGTTGTATCTAATTTTTCTCTATTAAATCCTTTTTCAGTTAAAAAATTACTTAGCTTTTCATACCATGCTCTAAGAGCTTGTTTTAGGCCATAAAGAGCTTTCTTCAGTTTATAAACATGGTTTGGCTTTATTGAGTCCTCAAAGCCTGGAGGTTGATCAACATAAACTTCTTCCATGATATATCTATTCAGAAAAGAACTCTTTACATCCATTTGATATAACATTATGTCTTTCATGCATGCATAGGCTAAGAGGATTCTTATTGCTTCCAATCTTGCAACTGGTGCAAAAGTTTCCTCATAATCTATGCTTTCTTCCCGATTATATCCTTTGGCCACTAATCTAGCTTTGTTTTTGATAATTGTTCCTGATTCATCAAGTTTATTTCTAAACACCCATTTAGTCCCAATAATTGGGTGATCTTTAGGTTTAGGCATTAAATCCGAAATTTGATTTCTTTCAAACTGATTAAGTTTATCTTGCATAGCTAGTATCCAATATTCATCAGTTAAGGCTTTTTCAGCACACTTAGGTTCAATTTGAGAAATAAATGCACAATTATTTATTTGATCCCTAAGTTGTCTTCTAGTTTTAACATTCTCTTGAACACCCTCAATCACTTGATCAACTAGATGACTCCTTTAATATCTCCAAGTTTTAGGAAGTTCTTGAGAAATTTCTTCATTGTTTTCATATTCAATATCTTTATCCTGAATATCTTCCTCTACATTAATAGATTCAGATATTTTTGGAGGTTTATTTTTATCTTTTCTAGAAAAATTTAAGTTCTTAAAGCTAGAAATGAGATTATCTTCATCAATGACATGCTTGGAAATAGTTTCATTTTCAATAAAAATAACATACACAGATTCTTCTATAGCTCTAGTCTTTTTATTGAAAACCCTATATGCTTTACTTCTACTAGAATAGTCAAGGAATATACCTTCATCTAATTTGGCATCAAACTTACCCATATTTTCTTTTTCATTGTTATGGATGAAGCATTTGTATCCAAACACATGCAAATGTGAGATGTTTAGCTTCCTTCTTTTATATAGCTCATAAGGTGGTTTTCCTAGAATTGGTCTGATGTAGGCTCTATTGATCATGTAGCTTGCTGTGTTTATTGCATCAGCCCAGAAAACTTGAGGAAGTTCCTTTTTGTTCAGCATTGCTCTAACTATTTCTCCAATTATTCTGTTTTTCCTTTCCATCATTCCATTTTGCTGAGGAGTCCTTGGTGCTGAGAAGATATGATCAATTCCATGCTCTTTATAATACTCCAAAAAGCTTGAATTTTCGAATTCTCCTTCATGATTAGACTTGATAGACACAATGGAAATACCTTTCTCATTTTGCACTTTCTTAGCTAATGTTACAAATGCATCAAATGTTTCATTTTTGGAAGAAAGAAACAAAGTCCAGGTAAATCTAGAGTAATCATCTACAATCACAAGCACATACAAGTTTCCACCAATGTTTTTTACTCTAGATGGACATATTAGATCCATGTGTAATAATTGCAGTTGTCTAGATGTGGTGATTACATTTTTAGGTTTGAATGATGATTTAGTTTGTTTCCGTTTGAGGCATGCATCACATTCTTTATCCTTTTCAAAAGAAATTTTTGGCAATCCAGTGACTAAATCATTCTTAATCAATTTTGTTAATTGGTTCATGTTAACATGTGCTAGTCTTCTATGCCACAACTATCATTATCTTTACTAATTAAACACACAGAATCTAAAGTGGAAAGTTCATCAAGATCAATAGTATAGCAGTTACCATCTCTTTGAGCTTCGAGAATTACTTTATGATCACTTTTTCGGATGACTAGACAGAATTTTGAGTCAAACAGTACCTAGTTCCCTTTGTCACATGTCTGACTCACACTCAGCAGGTTGTGGTTGAGGCCAACTACAAACAACACCTCTTCTATAGATGTTTTAGGATTTTTGCCTACAATACCAATGCCAACTATTTTGCCATGTTGGTCACCTCCAAAGTTCACCTTTCCTCCTTTCTTGTCTCTCAAAGTGATGGACTTCCCCTTATCACCAGTCATATGTCTTGAGTAAGCACTGTCCATATACTATTTGTTGCTTTTACTAGCTCTAAGACAAACCTACAAAACAAAGTTCAGTTTTTCTTTTTAGGTACCCAAATCTGCTTGGGTCCTTTTCTATTAGTGGCATTTTCCTTAGATACAGATATACGTTTCAGAACTCATTCTATTTTCCTGCCAAGTCCATTTTTCTTTAACAAACATAAACTGGAAACATGTCCCTTCTTGTTACAGAAGTAGCAGATGGTAAATGGATTGCTAGATTGTAATGCAAGAAGAAAGCAATGCAAATAATATTTTTGCTTTATATATTTTTGTTGGACATAATATTCAATGGATTTTGAGTTGTAACCTTTCTTCTTATGTCCATCAGTATGCACAAAATGTCTCATATATAAATTTTGATTCTTCTTTTCATTCTTTTCTTTGACTACACAAGGATTATAGCCAAGTCCAGCTTTTCTTTGTGCAATTCTTTGACTTCCTAATAAAGCAAACAACATATCATTGCCCTTAGTAAGTTTAGCCATGCTTTTCAAAAGATATTCATTATTTTTCTTCAGTTCAATGCATGATGTACAACAAACAAATTCAGTTTTATGTAGAGATGCAGTGATAGATATTTTGCAATTAGATTCTAACTTGCTAATCTTCTTCTTAGCCAGTTTTAATTCTTTTGCAGTTTTAATAAACTTATCATGCAGATCATGAGATGTATCAAGCAATTTAGAATAAGAAGGTTCAGATTCATTTACCTTATCTTCATGATCACTATTAGATAAGTTTGGAGTTTCTTCATATGCAAGTGCCATCAAGTAGATGTTGGCAATTTCTTCCTTATCTTCATTTTCTTCATCTGAGCTGTTGCCCTATATTGATGAGATGTATGCCTTTTTCTTTTGCCTTTGTCAACAGCTTTCTTTTCTTTTTTTTTTTTTGCTTTTTTAGGAATTGTGGACAATCTCATTTGATGTGCCCTTGCTTCTTGCTTTCACAGCAAATGACAGCCTCTTTGCCATCTTTCTTGTTGTCTGTAACTGCTCCTTTCTTGAAAAATCTTTTATTTCCCTTCTTATTATAGAACCTTCCAAATTTTCTGATTAATATAGCTAGAGTCTCTTTATCTGGTTCTTCATCATCATCATCAGATTCTTCTTTTCTTTCTTCTACAGCTTTCAATGCAAGCCACTTTTTCTTCTTATCTTGACCAGCTTCCTTGAGAGCTTTCATCTTACCCTTATACTCTTCAAGATTGCTGAAAAGAGCTGTGACAGAAGCCATTGACTTTCCTCTGGCTTCTTCTATAGCTGTTACTTTTGGTTGCTATTCCAGAGGAAGAGCTTTAAGAATTTTTTTGACTTTCTCTGGCTGTGTATATTCCTTGCCAAGACTCTTCAGTTAATTCACAATGAGGGTGATCAATCTCTTTTGTAGTTCTTTGATGTTTTCACCTTCCATCATTATGAAGCTTTCATATTCACCAATACAGGAGTTTAGTTTGTTCTCCCTTACTCCAGTAGTTCTTTTGTGGGAAATTTCTACAGTGTCCCACATTCCTTTGGCTGTGGTACATTGAGACACCATATAGAATTCGTCCTGATTGAGTACACTGACTAGGCAGTGTTTGGCTTTGTAGTTAAGCAGGACTCTTCTCTTATCTTCTTCATTCCATTCCTCTTCTGGTTTTTCTTTGTATTTGCTATCATCCTGCAGCTTCATTGGGACAAAATCCCCCTTTTGGATAATTGACTAGATGTCTAAGTCAATGGACTATTTGCATTCTCATCTTCCAATATCCATAATGCTCTCAACTGAAGTCAGGAGGTCTATTTGTGTTGTTTTCTTTAGGAAGAATACTTTCCTCAAAGCCAGTCATTGATTCTCCCGCCTTGTCAGATCTTTTACTTAGAAGTTTGAGCTCTGATACCACTTGTTAGGTCCGCTGGCTTTCCAAGAGAGGGGTGATTTGAGAAGTTTCAAAATTTTCTGCAAAATTATAAAAGAGTAGTGAAAGCAAATGTTGCAGAAAAATAGAGTGAAGAATGTAATAATGTAGTAAGCAAGGTAGAGGAAAGAAAGACACAAAGATTTATCCTGGTTCGGTCTTTTCCTCTTGACCTACGTCCAAACCTCAAGCTACTACTTGAGATTTTTCACTATCTAGCAAGAATTTAGTGGGCTCATTGCAAAGCCACAGTACAACCTTGTTTTCTGTTCTAAGAGCTTACAGATTCTCATTTTCCACTCTAGCTAAGTGCTTCCCAAATTCCTTGTGAAATCCTCTCACAAGAAAATCTTTCTTTCAGGTGAAGATAAGATTGTTTACAACAAGAGAAACTCTCTAATATAAAGTATGTTTGACAGTTGAAGTGCAATAAATGAAGTGTAAAAGAGTAGAAGGCTTTGTCTAATGATTTTGGCAGAGTTTCAGTATATACAATGTAATTTTGTTATGCACAACTTCAAATGAAGTTCTATTTATAGATTTATGTCTTAATTATACGTTAAAGACAAGATTTAGCCGTTAGAGGCGTTACCCAATGGTTACTCTGCAAAACTAGATGTTCATCAACAGTATTCAATGTTGATGAACAGTACAACCTTGTTTTCTGTTCTAGGAGCTTACAGATTCTCTTTTTGCACTCTAGCCAAGTGCTTCCCAAATCCCTTGTGAAATCCTCTCACAAGAAAATCTTTCTTTCAGATGAAGATAAGATTATTTACAACAAGAGAAACTCTCTAATATAAAGTATGTTTGACAGTTGAAGTGCAATAAATGAAGTGTAAAAGAGTAGAAGGCTTTGTCTAATGATTTTGGCAGAGTTTCAGTATATACAATGTAATTTTGTTATGCACAACTTCAAATGAAGTTCTATTTATAGATTTATGTCTTAATTATACGTTAAAGACAAGATTTAGCCGTTAGAGGCGTTACCCAATAGTTCCTTTGCAAAACTAGCTGTTGTTAACCATACCAAATTACATCATTTCAGCGCTTTTTCCTTGAGTTACGCATTCATATATGTACATACTTGACACTCACGATAGGAAAAGGTGTAATGTAATCCCAATAATGCATGGTAGTATGTTTTTGTCTTATTATGCATTATTTTATTCCCATGAAAGATCATAAATCCTCATCTTTATTTCAGATCTCATGGGAAGAAAAATGGAGCCTCTTTGGTAGAGTTGGAATTGAGGAAAAGATGGAGAAATGGAAGACATGCCAGCAAAGAAGAGATTGGACTTCTGGAGAAGTCCACGCCGCGGCTTGGTGTAATGAAACCGCAGCCTCATAACAGACAGTAATGAAAAATGGTCAAGCCTGAGAAGTCCACGCCGCGGTTAAACGATATGAGGCCGCGACCACATGACAAGCAGTGAGCTAAATAGCACATCCGGATGATATGAGGCCACGGCCTAGATCATATAGCCGCGGCGCGAACCCCTCGTCAGCAAAACACAGAGCTTAACTCGAACGGAGTATTTGAAGGGTTTTGGAGGAAAATATGGGACAGACGGAGCGAGGGCACGGGAGGACGTCCAGAACTCACTTTGGGGAGCTTGGGTGTGCTAGGGCTTGGTTGCTTGAAGGAGATTGAAGCTAGGGTTTGAAGTTTGAGAAGATTTCAGCTTCCCTCTTTGGTTTTCTTGCATTTCCTTCCTTCTTGTTTCACTTTTGTTCAATAATGATGTTGATTGAGATATATGTTGATATGATGTTGTTGAACATGAGTGGCTAGTGCTCAATTTCTAGGATTATTCTGAACTCTTGTATGGATTGAATACTCATTTCTCTATTATAATTGTGATTAATGCAATCTTTATGTTGATTTAGCTCTACTCTTAATGCCTCTTATTGTTTGGCCATCAATAAGATTGTCTAGTTTATTTAAGTTATACTTGAGAAAGTTAGCTTACATAAAGAAGTTGAGTTGGGTCATGTGAGAACTCGAATCTTGCTTTGTTAAGTGACGAGTTATGTTAGTAGGGTAGAGATATACTCACTAATCTCATATAGTTATTTAGGATTTGAATTGAATAGGAAAGTTTAATTAACTAGTTAAGAGATTACTTAATTAATTAAACTAAACAGCTATTTGGAGATTCGAGAGAGCACAGATAGTTAAATTGGTATCCTGACTAACATAATCTTGCATTAAGAACAATTGTAAAAGAAGTTTAAGCGGGTATTCATGAAATACAAGGGAAATGAATAATCCTAGATCTCTTTGAATTCTTCAAGTCCTAGTTGTCCTTGTTGCTAATTTTATACGCTTGACTTGCATAGTTGAAGTTAATTGAATAGTGAACTTTTAATTTATGTTGCTCAAATTAATCGAAAATGCAATGTCCAATGTTTGACCATTTTTAATCTAAGTCCCTGGGGAAACGATACTCACTCATCACTTTACTAGACCTCAGCCCGTACTCTAGCGGTATAGCCCGGTGGTGAACAGCTGTTCATCAACAGTATTCAATGTTGATGAACAGTACAACCTTGTTTTCTGTTCTAAGAGCTTACAGATTCTCATTTTGCACTCTAGTTAAGTGCTTCCTAAATCCCTTGTGAAATCCTCTCACAAGAAAATCTTTCTTTCAGATGAAGATAAGATTGTTTACAACAAGAGAAACTCTCTAATATAAAGTATGTTTGACAGTTGAAGTGCAATAAATGAAGTGTAAAAGAGTAGAAGGCTTTGTCTAATGATTTTGGCAGAGTTTCAGTATATACAATGTAATTTTGTTATGAACAACTTCAAATGAAGTTCTATTTATAGATTTATGTCTTAATTATATGTTAAAGACAAGATTTAGCCGTTAGAGGCGTTACCCAATAGTTCCTTTGCAAAACTAGCTGTTCATCAACAGTAATGTTGATGAACATTACAACCTTGTTTTCTGTTCTAAGAGCTTACTGATTCTCATTTTGCACTCTAGCCAAGTGCTTCCCAAATCCCTTGTGAAATCCTCTCACAAGAAAATCTTTCTTTCAGGTGAAGATAAGATTGTTTACAACAAGAGAAACTCTCTAATATAAAGTATGTTTGACAGTTGAAGTGCAATAAATGAAGTGTAAAAGAGTAGAAGGCTTTGTCTAATGATTTTGGCAGAGTTTCAGTATATACAATGTAATTTTGTTATGCACAACTTCAAATGAAGTTCTATTTATAGATTTATGTCTTAATTATACGTTAAAGACAAGATTTAGCCGTTAGAGGTGTTACCCAATGGTTACTCTGTAAAACTAGCTGTTCATCAACAGTATTCAATGTTGATCAACAATAAAACCTTGTTTTCTGTTCTAAGAGCTTACAGATTCTCATTTTGCACTCTAGCTAAGTGCTTCCCAAAACCCTTGTGAAATCCTCTCACAAGAAAATCTTTCTTTTAGATGAAGATAAGATTGTTTACAACAAGAGAAACTCTCTAATATAAAGTATGTTTGACAGTTGAAGTGCAATAAATGAAGTGTAAAAGAGTAGAAGGCTTTGTCTAATGATTTTGGCAGAGTTTCAGTATATACAATGTAATTTTGTTATGCACAACTTTAAATGAAGTTCTATTTATAGATTTATGTCTTAATTATACGTTAAAGACAAGATTTAGCAGTTAGAGGCGTTACCCAATGGTTACTCTGCAAAACTAGATGTTCATCAACAGTATTCAATGCGTCTAACATCCAAAGTTTGAATTTTGGGATGTGAACAGACAAATTTTACAGAGACCATAAGTTAAAGACTTTAATGTTGAACTTCAAAGTTCGTCTGTTCAAAGGTGAAATTTAAATTTTGATATTAACAATTATTTTCCAAGTTAGAACATACGAATTTTCAAGTTTACAGTGCTTTTGTTAAGTGTGAACAGTTGTTCAATATTGCTACAGTGTACTCAAAATTCGAATTTTAGGGGTCCAACCCAAAATTCGTTTGTCAGTGAACAACTTAATATGGCACAAAAGTTCTTCTTTTCGAAATTCAAATTTTGAGTCTTCAAAGTTCGTCTGTCAGAGAGACTTTTAATCAGACTGATACATTTTCATTCCAAAGTTTGAATTTTCAAAATCAAAGTTTGTCTGTCAAAGAGACTGACTTTGAGCTCTTTTTGCACTTTAATTTCAGATGAATTTTGACATAGCTTTAGATGAATTTTTCATTTTTCACAAATTATGCTTAACTTGAAATTCGAATTCCAACAAGCTGAAATTCATTTGTCAGAGGCAATATCTCTGTAACTTCGAATTTCAGTTATTAAAGTTCAAATTTTTAAAGAAACATATGAAGTTTAACTGCTCAAAATTTGTCTTTTAGTGAGTATTTTTCTATTTTATCATAAGTTAACATAGGAGTGTTAAAAAAAAATTATTTAAAACCAGTAGGTGCAAGATCAAAGCCTTTTACTCTGTGAATACTGTGAGAAATTCTACAAATTAATCTTGTACTCATTTCTTCCTGGATTTCTTCACTTGAATTCTCTTGTACTTTCTTTGATATCTTCCTTCCAAGCTCCATTTGTTTGGAATCATAAAAAGCATTTGATTCAACATATAATAGGTAATTGATATATAAAATGTAAGAATAATTGTGAGCTTTTGGATTAAATCTTGATCTAATGGTCTACAATCCCTAGCCTTTCCTATAAATATCCCCCAATTCCTCTTTGCCATTCACACACATACACAAATAGTAAGAGAGAGGGAGAGGAGACGTAAGGAAAAGAGGGAGCCGAGAGTGAGAGAAGAAAAAGAAGAAAGAAGAAGAAAGAAGGAAGGAGGAACAAAAGGAAGGCAAGTAGAGGTCTTTCAAGGTAAGCTCCTACTCTAATTCTCTTCTAGATTTCTTCTTCATTTATTTAGTTTAAGATTAGCTAAAGTTTAAGTCATTTTCTTCCTCCCTCTTGCTCCTCTTTTTAGATCAAGACATGATTTTGAGGGAAGAATTTATGGTTCATGGTTGAGTTGAATTTATATGATGATAAATAAATTATTAAGTAAGATTTAATGATACTAATAGGCTCTAGTCAAGCCAAAGGAGTGATTCAAAAAATAGAGAATCCAAGATTAAGAGATTAAAACTTTGAGGTAGTAACTCTTACTTTAAGCTTTTATATTTATACATTTAAAAATGTTGTTGTGATCTTGGCTGCTTTTTATGATTGATTTGGTTGTTTTACATTAAGGGCTAAGCCCCAGGATGCCCATTTGCTTAGTCGTTATACTGCCTAAATTTCTATTGCAACTTATAGTTTTAATTGTTTTCCCAAAAGCATATTATGAAAGTATTGTGATTATGCAATGTTTATGCGAAGTTTAAGCTAATGTGATAAACTTGAGTTATTTTGCTATTGAGATATCCCCCATCTCATCCCATATTTTCCAATGACAGGGCCAAGTAATACTAAAGGAAAGAATTTAGCAATGAGAATGGAGGAAGAATATTGAAGTATGAAAATGAGTTGCTCTATTTTTTGGCTGTCTTTTTTGATACATTTTACAAATTCAAATATATATATATATATAATTTTGTAATTTATATATATGGATAAATCTATATCTTAGGAACATAATGGCACCAGTTTGGTTGCATTTGGATTTATATAATGGTAGTTATGCATAATTTACTAGGGCTACTCCAGTGGTAGTTGTATCTGACCTCTGATGATATATATTGATGCTCTGACCAGTAGGAGTATAATAAATACACAAAAAAATATGGTTAGAAAGTAGACACATAAAGCTTTCAAAAAATGCTAAGTATACACCAAGTGACATTGTACACTACGAGAAATGAATTTTCAAAATTAAGGTTTAGTTTTCGAACAGAAAGAGGGATACGAAAATGAACAGTAATATTTATGCAATAAACTATACGAATCTATGTGTTTATTTCTTGGTTCCTTATTTTTCCCTGAAAATTCAAGATGTGCATGATTTTTGAGAGTAAAGCCACCGAAAAATTATTTTTCTACATTTAGTTATAATTTTTGAAAAAATACTATACAATGAGCTGTAAATCAGTGAAAACAGTTTTGTTTAATTTTAATGTTTTAATTGGTTTGAGTTTTTCTAAGAATATTTTCGTATATCAAATAAGCAGTTTTCATGGGAAAATATTTCTAAATGTAAGATGTAACGCAAAGCATCGAGTGGAAACAATAAACATGGAATTGAGTAATCAAAGGCACAATTAAACACAAATAATGGGAGAAAATATCAACTAATCCACGAATAGGTTCATAGAAACTCTAGATCAAAGAGATTTAGCCACAAATGGCCGTAGTCATAACCAAATCATTAAGCAAATACATCAAACTAGAGAGAAAGAAGAAGAGAAGTGAACTATTGGTGCAATTTTGGAATAGATCTTCACTTCCTCCACCTCATTTAAGCCTTCAAACCCTTGAGAATGTCCAGAAATTGTGCAGAGTCTAAATGAGAACGAAAACCTGGTTTCCCCCTCTAGAATCGCATAATAAGTGAAGCTATATGCGTTTTGGAAGATCGACATTCGTGCTTGCAAATGAACTTTTCGTTGACACGAATGAATTTTGTTACCTATTTTGCTTATTACGCGATTTTATTAAAAAAATTAAAACACATGAATAAATTGGTAGCTACATAACGAACATGAAAAACCACATGGATATTTTAATAAAAAACGGATGAATAAATTAAGTTAAAACAATTAACTGAAGAAATTAGATAACTTATTTAACTATATTCTTATTATTGTATCTGTATCTATATCTATATAATTAATGTAATATACGTATTTTTAGTAAATTTGAGATAATATTTGTTATTTAAAACTTTTTTTGGCCAGATTTATTATTTAAAACTTAAGTCAATGTTAATTTCCATAAAACAAAGGGCTGTGTATTTAAATCTCTCTTATACTGCAGGAGTATTGGAAATGCTCGAGATCATTGAGACTTAGCTTTGATTCAAGTTTCAGCCAATAATGGAGTAAGTAGTTAATTCTACACCTTATTCATCGTAGACTTTGTTCTTAATGTGATGGTCGCCACCAAGAAATTAAACTGCCAGCCTTTTGATGCGAAATTATTTATTTCATAAGGATGATTCTTAGTCGTGTTGATGAGCTTATGAAACCAGGATTATCAGAAATGGATGAAGTAAAGAAAGAAAGGAAAAAAGGTCACAAACAAGAGCAGTTTATTACAAAACCCTAGCCTCTTTTATTCGTATAGAGTAGTTACATAGTTGTACTTCTGGCTCATATGCCATATAGGCTAAAGGCATTACATATCATTATTATTATATAGTCCTCCTCCTCCACTCTATACTCTCACTTAGATGAAGGCCTTCAAGATTGAAGACCAAGCAACCTTATTCCCCTTTCTCTTGCTTCCTCCTTCCTCACTAGGCTGATTCTGACTCTCCACGAAGTACGACTCTTCCTGGTTTTCAAGTAGCTTCTTTACTTCTTGGCCTGACCCTTCAAATGTCGCTTCCTTCACTTCTGGATCGATCTGATTTATTATATTGTCTTTTTGACCTTCATTCACAATCAGCCAAACAACCCCATTAATTACAATAATCTCCAAATGATAAATGTTCATAGTAAAGAGTTAGTGTGTGTGTCTATATATATATATATATATATACCTCCAAGGAAGTTCCTTGTGTTGTAGGGGGCATTAAGGATGAACTCGATCAACTTTAAATTTCTGTCATCTGAGGCGGTTATGGCTACCGGATAACCTGCCGGAAGTACAAAAAGATCACCTTTGTTCAACTCAGCAGCAAATCTCTTGACTTGTCCTTCTCTTTGCTCTTTCTCTTTCTCTTGTCCCTCTTCCGGCTGCTGCTGCTCCTCCTCCTTCTCTGGATCACTCTTACTCCCTTCTTCGCTCTGACTCTCTTCTTCTGGTCCCTGGTTGGCCTCATGTGGGCTCGCGATTTCAAGATGTCCTTGTCCAGCATCAACATAGGCCAACACTATCGCTCTTGTATTGTAATGAGGCAGAAACAGGGATCCCTGAAGAATAAATATTTCACCATCAAAATCTATGAAACCTCGTATATTGTTGTGGTTAAAGGGTATAGTTATGTATGTGTGTGTGTACCTCGTTGAGTTGTAGGTAAGAGACACCTATGCCCAAGTCTTGAAGTAGTTGGAAGTAATGAGGGTGAGCCTCCAAGAGGGCGCCATGGTCGTTCGAGTAGCGAGGTTCAAGTTTTTTCAAGTTGAAAGGACCTAAATGTGAGGGTAGTTCTCCTCTTGATGATTGGGCTCTCTGAATCAGTGATCTTAATTGTTCCTTGGACAATTTCACTATCGCTCCTTCGTCTGAACTCTGTTCCTGCTTCTGCTCACGAAACAGGATCCTCTTTATCTCATTGTACTCTTCCTATTTCACAACGTTAATTAATTAGAACGCAATCAAAACATAGAAAAATAATAATGATGAGGATGATAATATGATCTTTCTTAGGCTTACATTGAAGGTGGCTTGGAGAGTCCTCTCGCTGAAGGCACTGTAGTAGGATTTTGGGATATGATTGCCAGAGGGGTAGAAGTTCTACAAAACCAGACACAATTTAACATGAGATTTTCTTTTTTGCTTTCGGAGAACTTAAGGATAATTAATTTCAATATGAAAGGAATATAGTTAAGTAGTTGGTAACAACCTCAAATTGACCAGGACTGTTAACGGGTAATGCAAGTTTGATGAGCCTAAGATTCCGATTATTGTCTAGATTAATGACATAACTTATGGCTCCTGCAGGAACCCTCAGAACATCATATTGCTCGACGTTGAGGTAAAATTTGTTGTTTTCAAACACAACAACAAGAATGCCCCTTCCTGCCATTAATCAAGTTGAGTTAGGATTCAACATAATAATCATATTATATTACCCAAAAGAACAAAATAATTAAAGATCGGAACTTTACGTACCTCCGGTGATTACGATGAGGTACTCAGCATCAGAGTGGTGTGGCAGGACAAGGGTTTTGGGTTTGGATAGGAACTCCACGACCCGGTAGTACAAAAGTGAGCCGAGTTGTTCGGATAGCTGATTGAACCGTTGCAGGACCCGGATCTCACCATTTTCGTTCTGGAAGCGAGTTTGGAACTTCTCAGAACTTAGGTGATAAGGGTTTTGTTCTTTCTTCTGCTTCTCCTCCTCCTCTTCCTGCTGTTTCTGCTTTTGTTGTTGCTCTTGTTCTCTCTCTTTTTGCTGCTGCTCATGACGACGTCGTTCTTCCTCTCTCTTCTTCTTCTCTTGCCCCTCGCTCCCCCTCGCTCTTTCTTCAGGATCGCGAGGATGGTGCCGTCCTTGTTCTTCTTCTGCTTCCTCTGGACCATATGGCCTTCGACTGTGAGGGTCCTCCTCGTCGTTCTTCGTCAGCTTGCAACGAGCACGGCATGCGAGATGCCTCGAAGCATCATTTTGGAAGTCACAGCTTTTCACACACACGCGGTATTTCGGTTTCTCCTTTTCCGAGAAAGCGAGGCCGACAGAAGTGCAGGCCATCGCAAGGGAAATAGAAACCAGAAACAACAACACAGGAAGCCTGGCTTTGATGAGATCCATGATTGAGAATTTGAGATCACAACCTTAAACTCAAACTCGCACTGAACGATGAATATTATAATGGAAAGGGAAGGTATTTATAGAAGAAGGGAATCTCAGGTAGTCAGGTTCTAATGGTGAACTCAATCTGAAGGTGGAGGAGTGTGAGGTGTGGTTTGAATGCATGCATGGAGGACATTTGGGGATAGAAGGGCATGCTGGTTGACGAGTGTTACTGGAGAAAGTGACAGAATTTGAGAAGTTTTCGCAGAGATCAGAGGAGCCTGCGATTAGATTAGAAGGTTTGGACACCTAAAACGATGAAGAGTACACGTGTGATTCTGCATGTAATTGAGGTTGAAGTATGGACGAGATATTGTAGAGTGGAAAGGTTGTTGTTGATGATGAACATGGACGAGATATAGCGCAATATTCTTTGATTTGTCTTTTTTATGGTGTTGTGGCAGAGAGAAGATGAGTCATTGATCGATAGGTAAGCCTTGTTATCGTCCGAGGTAAAAATTTTCAAAGAAGCTGAGGATGTTGCCGCTTATTAAATTGTCTGACTTGCGAACTGAATTCATTAATGGATTAACCAGAGAACTATTTCGCGTCCGTACCAATTTATTACAGTACATTCATTGGTTTTCTTGCTAGTGTTTTTTTAATAATAATAATAATATAATAATATTCATTGTGTGTCATTTTGGAAGCTTTCTTTTGAGGGGCTATGTAATAATCGAATGCCTATGTAAGGGCTTGAATTGAAGTATTAAGGATGCTTTTGTTTGTAATAATTCAGAGCTTTAGCCTTCTAGTTTCTACCACTATAAATAAATAAAGCCCTTCTCAAAATAAATAAATAAAGCCATAAATTATGGGGGAACCGCTCGTTATGCTATGTCTTTTAATTTCTGCTTCTATCTGAGTTTATAGTCCTCATGGAGTCCAACAAACAGATATAACAAAAGTGGTGGAGCCTTCTGACATTTGAGGGTGACGTTTGACCACAGCGAAATTGAGGTTTTTAACATATTTCAATAAAATTATTAAATAATTTGATTATTATAAAATTTAAAATATTATTTAATTAAATACTAAAAAATATTTATACTTCACTTATTATTATTTTTAATAAAAAATAAAACTGTAAAAATAATAATTAATACTTTATTGATAATGAAAGCTAAAAGATAAATTAGGATATTTAAAATTTTTTAAAATAATAAATAAAGTCGGATGGATGAAGTAATTGTTAAGACAGGTGCGGAAAGTGCAACTTCTTCGTTTGTCATCGTCTTTTCTGGGAAACTTCCTTCATTATTTTTTTGACGATACTTCCTTCAAAATTTATTCAGAAGGTAATGTTGGAAATTAATTACAGATACTTGGCACATATACAACGAGCATATACGGGAGACGTAACTCTAATGGAAATATATAGAATAAGAGAATGGACCAAAATAATAGATTTATTATAAAATAGAACTTTATTACCATTTATTTGCCAAGTTTTACTAAATTTTCCAAATTTTCCCACTTTTTATTATTAAAGTCTTCATTTCTTATTAAATGCCTCAATTGGTCCAAATAGAATTGTCTTTATTTTTTTTTGGCCTGCAAATAGAATTATCTGTATTGTCTTTATGTATATGTATATAATACATGATATCCAACTCGACTCAGGAACACACGTAGCACACACAAACGAGAAACATTGAACTTAGCATCTAATACTGCGTGCGTTTTGAATCTGGGAACCGTCTTTATTATGCCATTTTTTCTTCATATTCATGGTGCCATTTTTCATCCTTATCTTCTTATCTTGCTTCAGCATAGTTAGTGTGGTATGGACAAATTACAGATATGATATAATTTATACATTTAAATAGGCATATTTTTGGAGTTATAATTGATAAAACATTAAATATTATATTTTTTAATTGATTTTACATATTTTTCTTGTCTATGTTAATTTGCAGGGCATGACATTAATTTTTACATAAACTTCACCTAGAAGTAATTTAGATTCGATTTTATTCCCTCATGATTCTTGGAACCAAATGCAACCTGAATGTATAAGAGGAGGACATGAAAAAGGAAGAAATGAATGAAAAAAAAAATATGGTGGAAAAATACAGCAAATGACAAGATATTTAGAATGGTAAAATTCGGAACTTTCATGCCGGACATTTTTTTTATTACTAAGTTTAAAACAATTGAGTTGTAATATTTACATTTTATGAATAATGTGGTTTGTTATAAATTTTATATTTTATATTGATAATGATATTCATATATAGATGTGGGATTTGATGATCAAATTTATGATATTTAAAGAGTCATCATCTTATCTTTTTTTCCTAAATAAATCTATTATCATATATAAATTATAATTCAGCAAATATATATTATAATCTAAATATTTATAGTTATTTTAAATATTATTGTTTTATGTATCAATCAGGCTAATTGGAGTCAAATGATCACATTATGAACTACGTTTAATTTGATTAATTGATCCTATCAATCAAATAATTTCAACTCCTATTAACTTTAATTTGTATTACAATTTTTTTTTGGGCAAATTAGACCTACGAGAGTATTACATTCTTTCTTTCCCGTCATATCGATCTATTAAGAATTAAGAAGTGGGTCTTGTTGATTTAAAAGAAAAAAAAGAATTAAGAAATTGAACAGATGCCAACAGTGCTTTCTTTCCCGTCAAGACATTCAAAATATGCAAATAAGATGTACATACTACGTACATATGCCTTCAAAATGGTTTACTAAATTTTTCAATGTTTTAAAATGATCCCTTAATTTATTTTAGTGTTCTAAAATTGACCCTCAAATACATATAAAACTCTTGATTACTATTTTCTATTGAAAGTAAACCATCACCAATGAAAAAAAGCCATATAAAATATATGAATGGAATAGTACGCCTTGTTGCATTTACATGGAGAAAGAAGATTAATCATAATCCGGTACACTACAAAAAATTTGACTTTCGGCGGGGACAAAAGTCGTCGCTGAAAGAAGAAATGTCACGGCCAAAAGTTTTCAGCGACAACATTTTTGTCGCCACCACGTCGCCGCCACAAACCTCGTTGCCGAAAGTTTGGCGACAATAAAAACGTCGCCGCCAAAAGTAGATATTTAGTGGCGAAAAGAGTTGTCACTGAAAATATAAATTGTCGCCGCAAAAAATTTCTCATTTGGCGACAACATTTAGTCGCCGCTGAAAATTTATCATTTGACGACAACATTTAGTCGCCGCTGAAAGCGTCATTTAGCGACAACATTTAGTCGCCGCTGAAAGTCGTTGCCATGCCATCACCATGTCAGCCACTGGACCCCTCCACGTCACCACCGCCGTGCGGCCGACTGCCATGTCATCACCGCCGGACGGCTTACACGTCACCACCACCATCGAACCACCGTCGCCGGTCGACCGCCATGTCACCGCCACTGGACGGCTGCCATATCACCACTCACATCACCACCGCCACGTCATATATTTGTTTCAAATGTGTCTTCACTTAAGTTCAAACCCATGACCTCTTGCATGCAATGCCTTTGTGTTTACTCTCTTGTCAGTTGAGCTGAAATTCACCTGCAATCTTTATATGAGATATTAAATATATATTGTTTATCTACACACACATATATATTTATAAATCAATATTATTATTAAAAAATAAACATATATTTTATTTTCAATTATTAATATCATTAAATATTTTATATATATATATATTTATATTTATATGAATATTTATATTATATTTTTTTATTTTATGTTATGTCATATCATATATTATATTATTTAATAAGTTATATTATATATATATGCTTAATATATATATATATATATAATATAATGTAATAGAAATTGTTAGAAAATCATTAAAATAAATATTATAATTTTGATTGTCATATGATTTAAAAAAATGCAATAAATTTAATATATTATAATTCAGATAATAAAAAATAATTAAAAAGAGTGAGAGGATAAGAAAGAGAGAATTAACCAATATTTATTTTCTAAATATTGTTGTTACTTATTTTTTAGGAAAATATATTAATAAAACATAATTATTCTTTCTCTACGTGACATTACTTTATTAGACTTTTACATTATGAGAAAATATCCACACTACCAACACCTATAGGAGTTTGGGTTGAGAATCTCAATCATAGTATGACAGATTATTCTCTTGGATTAACTATTGATAATTGCCTTAATACATTATTACTTCATCAAAATTATTATTGGTAATAAATAACATTAATATTAATTTATATGTTAAAAATATTAGAAATTAAATTAACCTAATCAGAATTCCTCCAAATATAGAGTTGATCACATTAGATAATTAGGGATTAGTTTGTCTTTCTAATTTTTTTTTTGAGTTATCAATCCCTTCATGAATTAAAAAAATTATCCTAATAAGAATAACATATTTCATTAATTAGGATAAGGAAAAGTAAAAATAAATATAGATTGAATTCAATATTCAACATTTCAAATCTTTAATCTCCGGTAGAGATAAAACACTTTCAAAATATTCAGAATATTTTACATAAAAAATAGTAAAATACTTTATCTTTAAATAAAGGTATCAGATAATATTTGTAATATAAAATATATATTAAATATCTAATTACTTATAATAAAAATGTATAAATAAAACACAATTATTATTTTAATATGTTATTTATTAATTTTTTAAATAAAAATAGCAAAATTTCACAAAATTAACTTTGGCGGCGACATTAAAAAGTCACCACCGAAAGTCTTACTTTCAGTGGCGACATCAGTAAGTCACCGCCGAAAGACGAACTTTCAGCGGCGACTTGTTAATCGCCGCTGAAAGACTGACTTTGTCGAACTTTCAGCAGCGACTTGTTCAATCGCCGCCGAAAGTCTGACTTTCAGTGGTGACTTTTTTAGTCGCCGCTGAAAAATGAACTTTCAACGGCGACTCGTTCAATCGCAGCCGAAAGTCTGACTTTCAGCGGCAACCTTTTTTAGTCGTCGCTGAAAAATGAACTTTCAGCGGCGATTTTTGTTTTGTCGCCGCTGAAAATCATCACTGAAAGTCTATTTTTTTTGTAGTAACATCCGACAAAGACTTCAACCAGATCCTTAAAAGAAAGATTTTAATTTCTTAGTTGGCCAACGATATATATATATATAAAGATTAAAAAACAGTAATTCTATTATTCTTCTCATGCTATTTTTTTTTATCAACATATTTTTTTGGTTGCATCCGATATCTTGGACCTCCCCCATTTTATGTAGAGGATTTATTAGATTTAGACTAATTTAGATCGAATCAGGTAGGGCCCTTTTAAGTGGGAAGCTCTAATTCAAGACTTTTAATTAAACTAGTACAATCTTTTACCAATTAAACCAAACATTCGGTGGTTATCAACATATTGATTTCAATATATATTTGATTCATTTGTGGATTGTAATGCACCTTTTTTTGTGTGTGTACTAAAGGTAATCCTCTGCCAATAACTGATGACTAACATCTTTTTGGAGTGCAGAGATCACTTTAATGGATCTTATCTCTCTCTCCCAACAAGGCCTTTTTATGTATAGGGTCATGAATTAAATTCTGGATAACATGCTTAAATTAAAAGACTGAGCTATATGTCACTGTGTTGAGCCTTCTTGGTGAATAGTAATGCACTTTGACCATGAAAGAGAATTGTTTCATCGGTTTATTTATGGTTCATCATCATCTTTGTTGGTACCCCACCAACAATCCTGAAGCAAGAAAACAATAGTTAAGGATGAAAAATGGCACCATGAATATATATGAATAAAAACTCGAATAACTCAGATGGTTTGCAAATTCAGAACACACACAATGGTGGACCTACATATGTCTGAGAGGGGGCATGCAGACACCCCCCCTGAGATTTTGAATAACATATGTATATGGGATTGAGCTTTATATCACGCCTCCACTCCTCTTACTGGTTTGCACCCACTGATCAGTCTTAGCATCATCATAAAAGAAAGATTTGAGATTTAGAGGCCAAGAGAGTTTGGGTCAGTATTAATTGGGAAGAGTTTGATTACTTGAGAGAGCACAGAGAGAGAAGAGGAAGTCGTTCAGTGATATTGGAACACAGAGATGAAGCCACTGTCACTGTGAGAGATAAGAGAAATGATAGCGGGAAAAGGAGAGAGGAAGCTAATATCTGGGGAATGTGAGAGGCATGGAGTGAGGAAATCACGGGGGCTTTTTGTTAGAGACAATGAGTTATACTTTTTTTTTTTAATTATTTATCTTTCATATTTTTTGAGTGTTTATTTTTTGTTTGCAACATCATCATAAGATATTAATAAATTAGAATAAATGGTTCTTATAATTTTAGTACTTTTGTAATTAAATTTTTTATTCAATTTTTGAATCATTTATATATAAATAAAATAACAGTTATTTATACCTTATTGTGCAGTCATTTTCAGCTAATTTTGATTAATTAAATTTTTTCTTTATGTTAAAAATAGGTGGATTGTAAGTTTTTTTAATAGAAAATAAAAAGCAATAATTTTCATCAAACTTAGTAGTAGAGATAAATGTAAAAGATTTACCATCAAATCTTAGGAATTGTAAAGTATATGACTTTTTTTTTTGAATTGTAGCTAGGATATATAATTTGTTTATGGGTGACTATGTGTGGATGTATATAGATACACATATACATACATATATATATATATTAAATTTTATATAATTACTTTTATTTAAAAAATTATATTTCCCCCACTGACCTCAGGTGCTGCGTCCGCCGTCACAGTATTAGATGCCAGGTTCAATGTATAATGTGTACTCAATCGTGAGTGACACGTTATTCGCCCCGCCACGAGCAAACAGTATCCTTCAAAAGGGACAAATGTTTGTCGCTATCGGAACTGAGTCCAAGGTACCTGCAAATCACAGTGCCTACATATATAGGTTGCCCAAAATACACTCCATTCGCCACGTTTAATTGTGTGTGTGTTCCTGAGTTCGAGTTGGATATCAACTCAGTTTGAATTGGCAATATGTTTATATATAAATAAAGACACAATAAATATAATTCGACCTCGATCCGTTAATAGCCACGTCTCCCTTACATGTTCCTGCTATATGGGCCAAGTATTTGCAGTTTCCATTCACATTACGTTCTGAATAAATTTTAAAGGAAGTACTTTCCCAGAAAAGACGAAGAAAACCGAAGAAGTTGCACTTTTAATGTTATTTGTCCTATTAATTATTAATTACTATGTTCAAATATGTCACCTTCAAAATGTCAGAAGGCACCATACAGCAGCTCCTGTGAATACGATCGACAAGTAATTGTTTTGTTGAACCCTTGAAACCATGAATATGCAAAATAAATTCTGATAGGACAGAAATTAAAAGAAATAGCAACGAACAGGAGCAGTTTCCCACAAAGTGACGACTTTTATTTATTTATTATAGCTAGTATAGTAGAAAGCCAGACCCTCCTATTACATACAAGCCTCCTAAGTACTTCAATTCAAGCCCTTATATGCCTCGTATATATATATAGGCACTAGATTGTTACATGGCGACTCAAAAGAAAGTGCCCAAAATGGACGACAATGGAGCCTTCTCTTCCTGTCCTTCCTGACCACCTTGCTGACGCTGAGCATTTACGAAGTACGACTCCTTCTGGTTTCTGAGTAGTTTCTCTACATCTACATCATCGCCATCCCCAAGGAATGCCAACTCCTTTATTATCTTTTCTATTTGGTTAATCACGTTGTCTCTCTCACCTTCAACGCCATCATCATCACAAAAACGATGAACCCAAATCAGCTCTTTCTTATTAATGAAGTATAAGAAGTTGTTCAGTAGAGTTTAAGTTATATATACCTGCCAGGAAGTTCCTCTGGTTGTTCTCGGCATTGAGAGAGAATCCAACCAGCCTTAGATGACTCTCCTGCGAAGCTCTGAGGGCTACAGGATGACCTGCCAGGATTACAAAAACATCACCTTGACGCAAGTTCGAAGAGACCCCCTGAATCTGTCTTTCACGTTGCTCTTGCTCATCTTGTTCCTCTTGCGCCTGCTCTTGTTCACTTTCTGACCTTTGGTTAGCCAGATGTGGGGATGCAATTTCAAGTTGTGCTTGTCAATCAACAACTTGGGCAATAATTATGGCCTTTGAATTGTAGTGTGGCAGAAATAAAAATCCCTAAAGGACATTATTCAAAAACAATTGAGAAACTCATATATTTCTCATGGTACTTGAAATTATTTGTGTCTAGGAAAAAGGAAGAGATATCCAAGTCTCGGAATGGCCGGTAGTCCTGAGGGCCAGCCTCCCAGAAGTTGCCATAGTTGTTGGAATAAAGAGGTTTAAGGTTTCTCAAGTTTAGTGGACCTGAACTTGAGGATCTTCCGCCTCTTGGTCTTGGTTTGGCTTGCCTTGTTAGTTCTCTTATATGTTCTTTCGATAATTTCACAAACACTCCCGCTTCTGAACTCTGCTCCTGCTTTTGCCCTTGTTCTTGCTGCTCCTGCTGTCTAAGTAGGATCCTTCGTATCTCATCGTAATTAGCCTGTTTGACATCAATACTCTATTAATTAATCAGAGCAAACGAAATAATAATAATGGTAATGATAAGATGATGTTGAATAGGCTCACATTGAAGGAGACCTCGAGAGTTTTCTTGATAAAGGCATTGTAGTATGATTGTGGGTTTTGATTGCCGGAGGGATAGAAATTCTGCAAAACCAAAGACACCCATAAGATTTTTGTTCTTAAAGATCAAAACTTGTAGAGCAGAAAAGCGAAATTCAATCGATTTATCGAAATTGATGACCTCATATTGGCCAGGAATGTTCACGGGGAAGACAAGATTGGCTGCTCTGAAACTCTCGTTTTCATCAACATTAGCAGTATAAGCAAGAGACCCTGCTGGAATCCACAGCACATCACCTTTCTCGAGGTTATAGGACTCTCTGTCGGTCTGGTTCACAATACTAATAATGGCCCTCCCTGAAACCATATACATTAATAAGAATATATATATATATATCTACCAATAAATTAAATGAATGAGGAATCAAACTTGCCTTTATGGGCGATAATGGCAATTTCAGCATCGTGGTGGTGGGGTATAACAAGGGACTCTGGTTGTAATTCGAAATCTACATATCGATAGTTTTTGAGCCAACGAAGGTGGTGGGACCTTTGGTCGAACCTTTGGAGAACTCGGATGTGACCACGTTCATTCTGGAAGCGAGTACGGAAGCTGTTAGAGCGAAAGAGATAAGGGTTTCGACTTTGTGATCCTTGTCCTTCTTCTCTCTCTTTTTCTTGCTCCTCCTTCTCAAGACGTCGTTCTTCTCGTGGCTGCCTTCTTTCCTCCTCTCGTAGAGGTGGTTGTTGTTTTTGTTGCTCCTTCTCTTCCTGAGGACGTCGTTCTTCTTGTGGCTGCCTTCTTTCCTCCTCTCGTCGAGGTGGCTGCTGCTGCTGCTCCCTCTCTTCCTGACGACGTCGTTCTTCTTGCTGCCTTCTTTCCCGCTCTCTTTCCTGAGGAAGTTGTGGCTGTTCCTGTTGTAAGAATTTTCTAAAGACACGAATTCACTGTATTAATCAAAATGAGTTAGATACGAACCTGTGGATCATGTTGCTCTTCTTCCTGTGGCTGCTTAGCTCGTTGAGGTTGCTTCTCAGTGATCAACTTGCAACGAGCACGGCACGCAGGTTGCCTATGAGCATCATCCTTAAGGGCCACAGAAACACAAGCCATTGCCAGGAAAAGAGAACCAGAAACAAGAACAGAGGAAGCCTGGCTTTCAACACAGTGGTAGTCGCCATTGTTAATCAGTGATCACAAACTCTCACTAATGAAATGTATGTTCATAGAAGCTGATGAAGGAAGGTGTAGGTACAATGAAGGGCGTACGTGTATAAGGTTTGATCGGCGTGTCATACATGGAGGACATGTGGGCTTGAAGTGGCATGCAAGGTTACAGGTGTGTACCATGAAGAGAAAAGAGGCGAGGATATATGTTTCATTGAACATGGACAACATATAACACTAGCTATACCTGTGAACCTGGGCACCATCAAAATCGTAATGCACTCTTTTCAATCACCTAATCATTGAAATCGATCCAAAAAAAAAAAAGACACATATATATAAACTTGGCTTGGTACTTAATTGATTAAAAATTAATTTCGGATATTTCTTTGTTAAAATTTATGCTATTTAACATATATGGAAGAAATTTATTAAATTTATTTTTTTATGGAAAAAATTTAACAAATTTATCCATATTTGAATAGTTATTTTGGTTTCAAACGTCATTTTATTGCGTATCATGCAATTTGATTTGATTATAATAAAAGTGATTATATTATTCTTCTTAATTAGTTGCTTTCTTTTCATCAATACATTGTTTTAGGTTGGGGATTTGAGGATCCTCTAAAGTGGTAAAATTGAGCTTCACCACTTCCACATTAGTTTCTTTTTTTCATTTTTGTAAAAACTTATATAAAAGTAAAATCACACGCAAAGTTCACCAGCTTCACTATACTACAATTTCAAGGGATACATTTTCGTTGTTGTCACATCTAGATGTCTTAACATCGATCCTTTTTTATACTATATATTAAATACACACAGACACCTAGTTAATAATAGATAATATTTACAATATTTTTTATTGTTGTTATTGAACATTAATTATTTATTTGTTTTTATTTTTATTAATTTCATTTAGATAAATAAAGAACGTCTATAAACTATAAAATTATCTCTTTTAATTTTTTTCAATTTATTCTGTTATAGATATCAAACAATGACCATGATGAGAAGATAAGAATGAAAAATAACACCATGGAGAGATGAAAAGTTAGAATAATTCAGATGGTTTCCAGAATCAGAACGTATACCAATATATGGATGTTGTCTATGTTCAATGAACTATATCCTTTCAAAAGGGACAAGTATCTTTGTCGTTGCTCGAACTGAGTCCAAGGTACGTACAAATCCAGTATCTACATACGTAACACGAAATACACTCCATTGGCCTCGTTTATACATGTTGTGCTGAGTTGAGTTGTATATATGTCAACTTGTGTTGGAGGCTTAAATATGCAATTGTATTAAATATTAATTTATTAGAAGAGCTTCGTAATTATTGTGATTCTACTTGACTCAACCTAAATTGCAGTCCAACATCACTACTAAATATCGAGTGATTTATCTTTAAAAAATAAATGGAAACAGCTAGGTTCACAAATCGCTTATAATGATGCAAGAAAAATATACAAAAAAGTTGGGATGCTTATAAATAAATGAAGTGGACTCTATATATTTCTTTGTTAAAGTCACTCAATTATCCACAGCACCATTACAGCGGACCGAAATTTGTGTATCTACCACACTAGTGAGTAGTGAGGGTAATTGTCACACCCGGAAATACGACGCGGACGGCGCAGAGAATAAAGAAAATGAAAGAAAAGGGTTGAAACCGGCCCGCACGACGAGGGCCGGTTTCGGAGGGAGTCGCCACCAAAATTTTGAGGGAAATTTTGGAAAACCGAAATAAAACAAAAAAAGGATGAGGATTGGTCTGCGAATCAGAGTTGGGTTCGGGAGTACGATTGTGAGTGGGGAAGGTGTTAGGCACCCCCACAACATCCGTTCCTAAGAACGGTTACTTTAGGTTGATCATGCAATTTTTATGGCTTTTTACTAATTTATTTTGATTGCCCTTTTACCATTCACATGCGAAAATAAATATAAGAAAAATATAAAAATGAAAATAAAGAATAAAATAAAAGTATGAAAAGTTGGAGAAAATAAATTAAGAGGAAAATATTATTTATTTACAAGAGTGGACTTGACCCAGAATGAGAGTCTGGGGCCTACGTACCCTGCGATAGGGATCAAAGTCGACGTAGTTCGGACTAAAAATCGTATCACTGGGTTGGTATTTTTTATTATATATTTTTTTTGAAAAGAGATGTTTATAGAAAATAATTTTATCTTTCCACAAAGAAAATAATTTTCAGAATTGGTTGGTATGTTTTAATTTGTAAAAGACAGATTAATTTCCATTATTTGCTCTTTTCATTTTTTATTATATATATATTTTTTTGTTTAATCAATTTCTAAAAGAGAAAATATGTTTTTACTCAATTTGGAAAATATAATTAAAATTATATGCAATTTTGAATATTTTATTTTGATTTGAAAAGGAAATATTTGGAAACAAATTTATTTTTACATAATAAAATCAATTGGCTTATGTGGCGACTTTATCATTCACAATACACCCATTGATACCTAAATGTCCACGGTGGTGTCACTCGAGACAAAAGGTATAAAATAGTTCAAAAGAAAACAAAATATTTTATTTTTTGTATTTTTTGTTGGTACAAAATATATTTTTTCTTTTTTATTATAAAATAAATAAGATCCTTCAAAGAATTCGAAAATGTGATTCTTGCATATATTTTTAAAGAAAAATAATCAGCATATGTGGTGACTTTATCACTCACAAGTTACTGATCAGTATTTAAATACCCGCGGTGTTACCACTCGAGGCAGATAAGTGAAATGCAGATAAGTGAAATGGATAACAACTTGAAATAAATAATTTTTGTTTAAATGAGTTTTGTTTATTTATTTCAAAAAAATGCAATTAAAGAGTACTCCCTTTTTTTAAAGGAGTAATTTTTATTTAAATTATTTTATTTCCTTATTTCAAATTGCGAGATGTAGTCACAAAACCTTCTTTTTTATTATTTTTATTTAAAAAAGAAACTTAAAATAAAATTGCTACATCCCATGTCCTTCCTTTTTTCTTTTTATTTGCAAATTATTTATATTATTTATTTTTTTATTTTTTTTACTGAAAAAGAGGAAAATACAATTAAATTCTTTCTTTTTTTAAAACTTGAAATAATTCAAAAAGAGTTTAAGATTGAACTGCTATTTATATTTTTTTTTATTTTCCAAAATTAATTTCACAACAAAATCAAACAGCATATATGGTGACTTGATCACTCATAATTTGCTGATTTACGCTTATATGCTCACGGTGATATCACTCGTGGCAAAAGGCAAAAGAGACTTAAAGGATAAAATTGAAAAAAAAATGAAAAAAAATGAAATCGTTTGTGTATTAAATTATAAAAATAAATACGATTATGGTTGTTTTATAAAAGAAAAGCGGTAAAAAGAATTTAAAAATATGACTTTTATGTACATATTGATATATTATTTATTTTTTTGTTTATTTATTTTTTTTATTTATATATTTTTTTAGAAAAAGAGTCAATCAGGATCTGTGGTGACTTTATCACTCACAGCTCACTAATTAACACCTAGATGCCCACGGTGTTACCACTTGGAACATAAAGGCAAAAATAAAAATTTAAAATAAAAGGCTCTCATTAAATCATTTATTTTTTACTTTTAATAAATAGAAAAAACTATTGGTCGTTATAAATATAAATATATAAAAAATAAAAAATAAAACATAAAAAAAAATTTAGCCAACGTTTATAATATGGCAACTCCTCGCTCATGGTATAGTTGACTGACCCTCTATAGGCACACGGAGATTTGGTCCCTCGTGGCAAACTCTAAAGGCGAAAAGAAGAAAAATTAATGATCAAATAAAAAATAAAATCAGAAATAAAAACAAAAATCAAATCCAATTTATCAATGTGTGTGTGTGCGCATGCTTAAATAGTAATTTATTTCAACATAAAATTACAAGAAATAAAGAGAGGAAAATCAAACTGTTTTCTCTTTTTGATTGCTCGTTACTTTGATGAAGGTGATTCATTCTTTTCCAGCTTGACTTCATGCTCCCATGCTTGCCTTTGAGTTCCTCTCTTGCCTCGATGAGGATAACCCAATCTTTTCAAACTTGATTTCGTGCTCCCATGATTCCCAAAAAAGAAATACAAAGACATTAGTATCTATCTTGACAAATCTTCCCAACCAAGATCTAAAGAAAAATTTCTTGGTTGTTTAGAACTACAACTACATGTAATACATTATTGCCTGAATTTATTTGCATATTAATTGCATGGTAAATTATAATCAAGTGCTGAAAGGTAATACACCAAGCCAACACCTAAGTGATCAATGAATCTCATTCTATCCCAATGGTTAATTACAGGCTAGATGTGAAGAGAAAAAACTTTTAAGGTTTGATCAGTGGCATTACTCACTAGGTTAAGGTAGGGACACTAAAGCATTATGGAATTACGTGTAATCCCGTGGGAAGCATTCTATTTTAATAAGATGTTCTACTATTATAGTCCAAATCACGATTCACTTTTCATAGATAAAACCCTAGACCATGGGTAATAATTCAACACAGAGCAAGATAAAATGGCTATAAGCACGTGATTGTTTTTCCTTGAGTTTATCACAGTAAAATTGAATTCAGTGGTTTCCAATCTATGAATAGATGTTTATAGTCAGATAAAGCACCGGTTATAGCATTTAACAAATAATAAGAAGAAGCAGTGAGTGTGGCAACTGCTAGCATTGAGATCAAGATACCATTTCACACCCTATCATTCTCAACAAGCTAAGAACCAATAATTATTCCACGGTATCACGCTATAATGACCATATTTTGTAATAAGGTTGCCGTGGAATCATTCCCTAAACAAGTGAAATCCTCATGAGCATTTTGTCAAACATTTGTCATGCAAGCATAGAGCACTGACCTTAGCAACACGAAGCAAAGCAAGCTCAGCCTTGAGATCCTTGAGCTGGCTCAGCAACTTGGCCTTCAATTTCTGCCTGAGCTCGTGAACCTTGATCCTTACCATTGCTACATGTGTCGCCAAGCCTGGAAGCAGCAGTGATGGCTCCTCTCTCACCTGCTGCTCCCTCTGTTTCGGATCTCCCCCGGTTTCCACGGCTCCACCAGCCCCAGATCTCCCTCTGTTTCTTGTCGTGTCTCTCCTCGGATTTCCTCCGGCGTCTTCACCTCAGCTCCCTCGGTTTCTGTCTCGCGGCTCCCTCTAGTTCGTTCAGCCGAGCCCATCTCCCCTCTCTTCTCCGCCTCCCCTGTTCGTGGCCTCTATTGCTCCGAGCTCCCTCTGTGTTCCCTCTGCTCTATCTCTTCATTCTCAGGTGCCAGCCGCCCTCGGTTCAAACTCCCTCTCTCTCTCTCTCCCCTGGTGAAACTCCGTCTCTCTCATGCTCACGGCTGCCTTCACCCGAGCTCCCCTGTTCTCGCATCCCCCTCAGTCGCGGCCTCCCCTCACTCTTCCTTTTTCTTCTCTCGGTTCAAGTCCCTCGTCTCCCTTGGTTTCTTTTTTTTTCCTAGTCACCTCCCTTTGCTCCCATTTGTCTCCCGCGGCCTCCCTCTATTTTTTCTTTTTCTTAAAACCTCAGTCGCGGCTCTCTCCTCCTCCAGATCTCCCTCTCTCTGTTTCTCGTCTCCCCACAGCTCCTTCTCATTCTTTTTCTCTCTCCGTCTCTCTCGGCCTTCTCTCTCAGTCACCTCCCTCTGCTCCCATCTGTCTCCCGCGGCCAGCCCTCGTCTCTCCCTCGCATCCTCCCCTGCTCTCTCACTCATTCTCTCTCCTTTTTCTCACGCTCGCGGCTGCCTTCCTCCTTCCAATCTTGCATGTTCCCTCTATTCTCACGCGGCCCACGGTGGCTCCCTCTGTTTTCTTCGCTCTCCTTTCTCTGCTCCCGCAGCTCTCCTCTCTGTTTTTCTTTTTTTTTTTTTCCGGCTCCCCTCGCTCTCCTCCCTCTCCTTTTTTTTCATGCTGCCTTCCCCTCCTTCGTTCTTTAGGGCAGCCCTCCACGAGCCCTCAATTGGGCTCGTGATGTTTTGGGCTGCAATGCCCAAATATCTTTTTTTTTAATTAATTTTTATTTTAATAATATTAATTTTTAACTTTTCTTTTTAATTAATTTTTTTATTTTAATTTTTATATTATTTCTGTTATTATTTTACTTTATTTACATTTTTTTATATTTTGTTGTTCCCCCTTTTTTTTTAAATCCCATTAAAACAATTAGTTTTTTATTTTTTATTTTTTTTTATTTTATGCTCATGCCCCGGACAAAATACGGTGTTCACAGTAATAGTCCATCACTTACTCTAGTTGAGCGAGCAACAATTGATTAATAATAATTTTCTCTAGTCCTAAATATAGGACACTTCTAACTAATTCATGTTTCTTAAGAAAAATTAGTTTTCTCTATAATCTTCTCAAAAAATGATGTATGTTTTTAATTTTACCCTTAACCACAACTATTATCCCAAATTACATTAATTAATTTTATATAGCCCTGTTTGAAAATTTCAAAAACTGATCAATGAGTAACCAATCTTGCTCCATATTAAAGACCACGAGCCCGTTTGAGAAACCGGTAGAAAGCCCAGAAGCACTTCTCGAAGGCTAAAATCATGATTGCAGATCATCGATGGCTGTTTGGATAGACGGTATAAAATCATGGCATGTCGGGATTTGATGATTCCATCACGATTTAGGCGAAGCAAAAATTTGTTGCTTTTGCAGTGAGGATATCTCAGTGGAAGCATGTCTTTTTTGTTTTTTTCTCCTCTCAATTTTACCCTTATCAACGCTCAAGCATAGAACAACTGCAAAAAATCTAGTCATTGCACGATCAAATTTCCATTTTTTGCTAGATTTATTTAGTTAAAGTCAAAGTCTTGTTGAGAGACGAATCAAAGAACGGATCTGTGAGATTGCTTTAAATTCTATAAATTCTCAATAGGTCACCCTAACCAAGTACACCATTCCTTTACTAGTGTGTGCGATTACCTATAGTGGAGCAATTTGCAAGTTGGCAATTGGTGGTCCTATGTGCTTTTTTTTTTTTGAAGAGATCTTTCAAAAGATTTCAAATATTCAATTTTGGGTTGGCAATGTGCTATTTTCTCATGTTCATTCCTTGCAAATCTTCGTCTAATGCGTGGCATGCTATCTGCTAATATATCTTTATGCAAGCGGACTAATTCCCACAAACAGAATTTCTTAGTTAGATTCATTCTAAATTAATAATTAACATACAACTAAGTGTGAGTATATATATCTCTAGAATTTTGGTGGCTTCTGCTTGTCGATTCTTCCTAATTTCACTTTTCTTTCTTGTCTTTGCTTAGTACTGAGCGTGTATATATATTAACCTTCATAGATATCTAGAACACAATGTGAAAGTAAAATTACTGAGTTTGTCCGTGTATATATAGACCAAGTAATATATATATATATTGACCTATATAGATTACTAAGTGTTTGTGAATATAAATAGAGTGTGGGTCCTCTAGTTTTCATCAACTCTTTTTATTTTGTTCAATCAAGTGAGTCACTTGTTAGTATCCTAATGTGGAGCATTCTTTTTTGGTATCCCTTGCTCTTGATCTTTTCTTTCTACATGAATGAATACTGTAGAACAACACAAAGTAATATTATTCTGGTGATCAGTACTGGTGAAAACTTAGTTGATAATGTTTGAGTGTGTGTGTGTGTGTCTACTGAGTAATATATATTAATTAACCCTTATAGATTATTGAGCGTGTGCATATACATACCAAGTGTGGGTCCTCTAGTTTTCATCAAGTCTTTTTATTTTGTTTAGTCAAGTGAGTCACTTAATAGTATCCTAATGTGGACTATTCTTTTTCGGTATCCCCTGTTCTTAATCTTTTTCTTCTACATAAATAAATGTTGTAGAACAACACAAAGTAATATCATACCGGTGAGTGGTGAAAACTTAGTTGATAATGTGCATCATGGAAAAAAAAAAGGTTAGGAATGTGATAACAAATTCTCAACCTTTAGTTAGAAATTTTGATTGTGATCCCACTTGGAATTGGATGGTGATGTTATGGAGATGGGTACTGAATAGAGATTAACACTTTGGTGGGTCAGGAATGGCTAGATACGCTAAAATTTGTTTTTTTTTTTCTGTCAATTTACCTTGACATGCTTACTATGGATTTATGAAGCTTCTTCTTAATATTTTCCTTTATGACTGCATATGGTTTCAATGCCCAAATGGCCACACATTACGTTCAAACTGTAAGATTGGTAGTTGATCACTATGTTTGTCTTAATTAGAATCTCTTATGAAGACGTGATATGAAAATATTGCTAAGCTCAAGCATCATCTATTTTGATGGGATGACTTATAGTTTTGGTTTTTCATGTCTTATAGAAATGAGCTAAAAAAAACAAAACAATTATGGATACCTTTTCATCTGGTAACGAAGTCCAAAATACAAAGGCTTCATGGGATCTTAAAACAACTACTTATTTTATCCAAGCATGCCTAAAGCAAGTTTAGAAAGGAGAATGCAGTGGAACAACCCTTACAAAAAAAAAGGATGGAAAGCTGTTATTGCATAATTTAATAGCTTAACTAGTCGAAATTATAACAAGACCCAATTGAAGAATAGGTAGGATAGCTTGAAAAAGGAGTGGTCTCAGTTTGGTACAAATTATTTGCAAGAGAAACAGGGCTAGGGTGGGATAGTGTGAAGAATACTGTTGATGCACTAGATAAGTGGTGAGAGAGAAAGCAATTGGTATGTAATACATTAATGTGAAGTTATAACTTTAAGTTTTTTTTTATAATTGTATATGGGTTGACATGCTAGCTATAAATGTGCAGGAAAATCCGCAATATGGGAAATTTATGAACAAGGGCCTTCCTTTTGCCCACCAACTAACCACACTTTTCAAAGATGTGGTGGCTAATGGGCAGTTTGCTTATGTACTGTCATCAAGGATACTACCACCATGTCATCAACATGAAAATGAGGATGGGTATTGGCCAAGTTTAGATGATTCAGGTGCAGGTGTGGAGGAAGGTTATAGGGATAGTGAAGATGTGAGTAATGGAGCCACTGAAGAAATGGCAAACATCAAGTTGAAAACGTCCCATGGAAGCTCAAACCAATTGAGGGGGGAGAAGAAAAATAAGGTTAATGCAAGTGGAAGAAAGAATAAGGCCAAAGTCTGTACATTATCGAAAATAGCTGATGCCATAAGTGTTATTACAGAGTCATTTGATTCACATACTAATAGTGTTCCAGGTTCTTCTATTAGTGAAGTGATGGCAAAGCTACTCACTTTGGAAGATGTTGCCAATGATATTGAACTTTATGCAAAATGTTGTCAACTTATGATGTTCAAACTACAAGGGAGATGTTTGTAGTCTTACGTGGTGTAGAGTACAAAAGGCCAAATTGGCTTAAGCATGCAGCAAATAACCCATTGCCATTTGTGAAAATGTGATTGGAGAGGAAAATTATGTGGGCGCTTAAGTTATTAACTTTGATTTAGTTTTATGGTGAACAATCTATAATAAATTAGGATTTTTTTCAATTGATTGCTTATGTTATTAATGATTTTGTTTTATGTTGAACAATAGTTAGGATTTTTTTGAATCAACTGCTTATGTTATCCTAAGTTAATAAATGCTATGTTGTTTTAGATGTCTTTTCTTCTTAAATATGTTATGTCCTTTTAAGTTAATTGCTTTTTTCTCTGTGTGTTTTCTTCTTCTTATTGATTGCTTATGTTTATGTTAATCCACAAATATTTTTATAGGTGTGAATATATGGTATGTAGAATTGGGATGGAGAAATATAAATTACTGATAGCGATAATATTTTAGAGGTAGTTGTCTCAGTGAGTGCATTGATCAGTGAGCATGCTTTACATATTTATCTAAAGGGCCATTGTCGCACCTGGAAAAATGCGACAAAAGGAAAAAAGAAGAACAAATTGAGTTTTCTAACGAAAACCAACTTGTGAGGAGTCGCCACCAAAATTTTGAGAGAAAATCATGGGAAACTGAATTAAGGAGGAAATGATGGTTTGCGTCATCAGAGTTGGGTTTGGGAGTCGATTGTGTGTGGGGAAGATGTTAAGCACCCCACAACACCCGTTCATAGGAATGGTTACCTTACATTGATTGTGCAAATTAATATGATTTTAAAAGTATTTTGGTTTTTCTTTTATCATTCACATGCGAGAATAAGGGTAGAGAAGAATTTAAAAAGATTTGCGAAATTTGGAAAACATAATAAGGAAAATAAATTAAATTAGAAATTAAGAAGATTTAGGGAAAAAATGAGGAAAAGGAATTTAAGAAAATAAATTAAAAAATATTTATTTATTTACAAAGGCGGACTTGACACAAGATCAGAGTTTGTGGCCTACATACCCTGCAGTAGGGATCAAAGTCCACATAGTTCGAGCCTAAAAATGAGTGTCAGTTGATTGATATATTTTTTTTTAATTATAAAATTTTTGTGATAGGAGAAAGTTATTTGAAAATAATTTAACTTTTTACAAACAAAATAATTTTCTGAGATTTAGTTGATATGTTTTAATTTGCAAGAGATAATTTAATTCTATTTACTTACTCTTATTTTATTTTGCTTTGAAAATATTATTATTATTATTATTTTAGTTTAAAAATGGTATATTTTTATACTTTCGGGAATTTTTCTTTTAAAAGAAAATGAAAACTGATCTACCTGTTGCAAACTCACAGTCGTGCCCGATAGATTGATTTCTTAATTAACTGTGAAAGTTCTAAACCTCGTGGTATAAATGTTTTATTATATTTTAAAATATAGTAACTTTCTTAGATATTTTGAAATAAAATTTAAAGAACTTGTTACATTATTTTATTTTTGAACTATAGTTATTTTCTTAAAAGAAAGTTATTTAACTGATATATCTACGTGAATTCGCAATCTCACGCGACAACTCAGTAAACCCGAATACCTGTGTGGGTTCCAAAAACCTCACGCGATGTGGTTATTAAATCCATTATTCCTATTATTATTATTGTTTTATTTTATTTTATTATATATATATTTTTTAGTAAAATTGCTAAATATTGTTATTTTGTTTGAAGTATTTTAAAATATATACAGTTTATACGATAAAGTGTTACTTATTTATTCAAAACAATATCATTACATATTTCATCTTAAAATGAGTAACTAGGGAAAAGGTTTTTATTCATATCATGTATTTGGAAACACCATAAATTATTTTTCATTATTACTTTCCAAATATTTCTTCATTGAAAAGCAGAGTTTATTTCAAAATGAGTTATCTAACCAACTAATATCTGCGTGGACTCGCAGTCTCACGTGATAATTAGTACATTAAAATACTTGCGAAAATTCTAAAATCTTCGGGGTAAAGTGATTTTGAATAATAATGAATTTTTGTAAGAGAATTTCACCATAAAAGTTTACAAAACATGAGGATATGTATTTTTTAGAGAACCAAGTTTCCCATCCCACTCATATTTACGTGGGCTTGCAGCTTCGTGCAACAATGCATGGGTTCATAAAACTTCATTAGTTGTTTTGTAGGGCCATTGAATTAAAAGAATAGAACTCATTGGCCAACACTTTCTTTCCCCATAACTACTAGTAGGCCCAATATCAAACACTATTAGCAAAGTAAAGGAACCCATGCCCGGAGTGTAACCAAAAATTTGTTGAACACGGAGCCCAGGATTGAAATAAGTGCTTCCCCGCATGGTCAAGTTCGTAGGGTGACCAGAATTATCAAAAACACAAAGCAACTAAGGCCCTGTTTGATGCTGTTCTGGAAAACAGTTTTTTTGTTTTCAAAAACAGAAAACTCAGAAAACTTGTTTGGTAAACCTGTTTTCTAAAAACTGTTTTAGAAAATAGAAAACAAAAGAATAGAAAACTCAGAACACCTTTTAGGTGTTTTGTAGTTTTTGTTCTGGAAAACACAAGGAAAGATGAGAAACATCCACCTCATTAATGGTAAAGTTATAAATTTTGAATAACTCATCTATTACTCACTAGTTATGATTTTGAGAACAATTATTCAAACAGATTTTTTTGTTTTCTTGTTTTCAAAACAGTTTCTTGAAAACAGTTTTACAAAATTGTTTTTGAGAACAGAAAACAGGAAACACTATCAAACATGCCCTAAAAATTCCAATTCGGAGTTAGATTCCTATACTTAGTATCATCCAGATCTAATCTATTTCTTTTAATAACGTTACTGGGCACCTATTTCCCACTGGTACCGAATGCAATCCTATATGGATAGGGTGAAAACTCAAAAAGCATAAACTAAAACACTATTATGATGCTCCTCTCACGGTTCAAGCAACTCAAAGCTTAAACATGCTAAGGGCAATGAGCACAGAGGAGACAGACTATACAAGCACCCCAAAAGCTTCTGAAGAAAAAAATGCATGCCATCAACGGGGGAGGTAAAACCACCCCAAATAGAAATTGCAACCAGATATATAAGGATTTAAAGAAAGTCTGATTACCTTTCTTGCTCAAACGCAAGCTTCAGTACCCATCATCAACCAATACCAATACTCAATCCTATATTCCTAGTCTACTGATCAAAGCTTTAAATCAAAAATACAAATTACCGGTTGAAGAATCTTGCCCTCTTGCTTCCTCCTATCTCAGTGTCCTCTGTTTCGTCAATTCCTCCCTTCTTGTTCTCTCCCTCGGTCCCAATTTCATTGCCTCTCTTGCTCGGCTTTCCCCACTGCTCTGAAATCTCTCTCTTAGATTTTTAGCCCCAAAATTTCTAGGGCTTCTTCCTTTTGATCCCCCCTCTCGATGTCCTCCCTTTTTGCTTTCATTCCTCCCCCTCTTTCGGCCTTTTATAGGCTTCCTGCAAGTGAAAGGAGAAGAAACCTTGAGCGCGTGGTTGCCTCTTTTGGTCTTGCTTCCGTGCATCGATCGCCTTGCTCCTCTTTTTCTCTTTGTCTCACGCCCGTGGCCCCCTCTCTTTCCTTGCTTGCGTGCTGCTCTCTCCTTGACTCCCTCTGCTTTCACGGCTCCCTCTGTTCTTTTGTTTGCGTGTTGTCTCCTTCTGCAACTCCCTCTACTCTTTTCTCACTGTCTCTGCTCATCTCTGGTTGCGTCTTCAGCTTCTCTGGCCTTCACTCTTGCTCCTCTGTGCAGCTTTTCTCTTCTCTCTGTGCTCTGCTGTTCCTCACGTATTCAGACTCCCTTTGCTCCTCTTCTCGTACACGTCTCCCTCAGCTTTTCTCCCTCACGGCTCTCTGTCCCCTTCTGCAGTCCCCTCTATTCTGTGCATCCTTCACCAGCTTCACGTTGTTGAGCCCTAATTAGGGCTCAGGGCAAAGTGTGGGCTGATGAAATGCTGGGCTTCAAATGCTGAAGCCCAGTACTTTGAAGCCACTTTGAGACCGAAGCACCTTTTTTTTGTATTTTCCCTTTTTTTTTACTTAATACTTTTTTGTAAAAATTTTTAATTTTATTATTATTATTTTATTTATTTTATTATTTTTGTTATATATATATATTTTATTATGTTTTTGTTGTTTATTTTTCTTCTTCTTCAAGATCCCATTGGAGGGTTTGTACTCAATTTAAAAGAATTTCAATTGAATTAATTCTTTAGTTTTTATTATTATTATTTATATTATTTTGTTTTTTAAGAAAATTTGCATCAATTTTTAATTAAACATATTTTTACCTTTTTTTTTTGTATAAAGGCCGGACAAAATAGGGTGTTCACAGCCATTAACTAGTGAACAAATTGGCCATGCATGGGTGCAAGAAATATTGTGTGGACATCCCATTCGTTGCTATGAGATGTTTTGGATGGATAAAGTTGTATTTCATAAACTTTGTATTGCATTAGTTGAATGTGGTTTAAAGGCCACTAAACAAATAGGAGTTGAAGAGATGGTTGTAATGTTCTTAAACATGATAGGCCAGGATGGCCGTAGTAGGATGATACATGAAAGATTTTAACACTCTAAAGAAATCATCAGTAGGCATTTTCATACGGTTTTACTTGCTTGCTTGCAATTGTTCTTCAATTACATTAAGCCACCAGATCTAGCATTTCGTGGCATTCCATCAAAAATTCAAAATGACCCATGATATTCGCCATTTTTCAAGAATATCATTGGAGCAATTGATGGTACCCATGTCCCATGTGTGATTAGCCATAATGACCAGCCAAAATTTATTGGAAGAAAAGGATATCCAACACAAACATAATGGCTTTGTGTGATTGGGACATGTGTTTCATGTTTGCATTACCTGGATGGGAAGGCACTACCGATAATGCTCGTGTATTTTGTAACACCTTACCTTCTTTCATCATTTCCCATGTATTATAACTCTTATAATGTCCATTTGAACCTTTTAGAAGCTTGAATCATAATAGGGGTTAAAACAAAAAAATTTAAAATTTCAAGTTACTATTCATTTGGTATTCTTATTTTTTCAGCTAAATTTTGAAAAATGATAACTAATTCCTAAAAAATAATATGAAGGTAATTCAAGTATTTAGAAGTATCTTAAAGCATTCTCTATATGGAAAAAAATAAGCAACTAAACTTTTAATATGCCAATTCTTACAATATTTAGCATAAATTTTACTATTTATATGATTAATTTGTAACTATCCAATTTTTCTGCCTTAACTTTGAAAATGCATAACTTTCTCCATACTTAACCAATTTAGATGCTCTTTGGCTTTCTAGAAAGCTCATTCTGTCTATTTTTCAAGCATATAAATCATTCATACATGATGCTCTGTTTCAAACTAACTTGCTCTGTTTTATTCTCAGTATGTTATAATAGACAATTTTTTAAAAGCACTTGACAAAACTATTTTTATAATATACTTACATGCACATAACTTGTCCATAATTCATTCCTCACATCATGGGGAGCTTAAAGGTACATAAATACATAAACATGCAGTCTCATAAATTCATATATAATTTTACATAATATGACAAAAAGGTATAACATAATAGCAATTAACATTCTTGTTATCATTATCCTTCTCCTTATCCTTTGTCTTCCTTGAATCCTTACCATGACTTGGACCTATAATTTTAATATTTGGAATGATGAGATTATGAAAATCTTAGTAGCAAAATACATTCAATGCATACATGTTATCATTTGTGCATAAAACATCAATCAAAGTATGTTAAAACACATTATACCATATTGTTATATAAAATTTCGGTTGAGTTTCTCCTTAGAAAATGAATATCATCGGCAAAGACCTTTCATTAAATTCAGTCAAAACCAGTCACTAATCATCAAAACAACAATATGGCAAGTCCTAGAATATCATAAAACACAACAAGATAACATAGAGCAAGAAATGTAAAATTGTTACCTTTATGAAACTTTTTGCTTTTTCCCTTGGATTCAACCTTTCTTAGTGCTTCCTTGAGTTATCCGAAATCTAAATATATTATTAAATACTTACTAAATCATCTATTTCTAAGAGTTACTTCTTAAAGAATCATCAAACCCTAAAATCTCATATTTTTTATTTTAGCCTTTCGTTTGAAAATGATACTTGTCTTTAGCTAATTGCACCATGAGAAATCCATTTTTACTATTAGTTGCACGAAGTTCCATCTTCTTGTACCTCTTCCATGTTTGAAATCATCAATCAAGAGGGGAAGAAAGGAATTTATTTGCAACTGGCTTCAATCTTATAAAATCATGCATTCTTGCAAACTATTAATGCTTCCTCTTGTTTTTTTTTTACATGAAAACACTTCTCCTTTCCCTTCCCTATCTTGGCTGAAAATTGAACTCAAAAAGGAGAGAAGAAGAACTCAACCATACTTACTCAAACTACCTAAAATTTAAACTAGAAAACCCCTTGAAATTAAGAGAAGAAACTTATCTTCACTTGCTTCTTTTTCTTCTCTTCTTTCTTGGGAGATTTTTCTGCATACTTTCTCTCTTTCTTTGTCATGTTATGTTGGCCAAAGGAGGGGGTATATATATGTAGAGAATTATATTGCATAAAATTAGTCCCAGTGCCCCTCAAGAAACATCATATATGACATCATAATTCATAAAATAATCATTTCCCTCACATGCCTAATTTTTTGTCCAATCATAGAGGAGGAAGTGTCCATGTACTGCATATTTTTTTTAATTTAGATACATCCTATATTGGTTACTTTTTACTTAGACAGTTAAAGGCACTTTAGTAGTATTTTCTAACACTGTTAATTCCTTTATGTACACAGGAATAAACTAGATTTAGATATATATTTAATTTAATTAACTGTCCCAAACTGTATTTATGTGGAATCCAAATACTTATCTTTTTTACTTTTTTAGTATTTGTAAAGCTAACAATACTTTTTTTTTACAATTAAATTTCTATTGTATTATATAGTCTATTTCTTTCCAAATTGATTACTTTGAACTCAATACATTATTCCATTAAATTCAGCATATTATAAGATCCATTTTGAAAGGTATATGGTTATTTTCAAAATTGCCCCAAAGAAGACTAAATTTAAATAATTTTTTCTTTAGGGACCAAATGGTAAATAATTGCTAATTAGGGACCATATTGTAAATACCTTTCTTTTATGGTCAAAGCCTACGAAATTGCCATTATACTCTTCCTTTCATTCAAATAATGTATCACATGATATATCATCACATTTTTATACATATTGTAATATTAAAAAATTAGGGATGTTACATATTTTGTAATGCTCTTACAACTTCTTATATGAACTTCCCACATCCAGCTCCAAGTTTTGTTTCCTTGTATTTTTTAACTTATATGCTATACACACATATATTAATAATATTTAATTATTTATTAAGTAAATATTATTTGGTGGATGCTAGTTTCATATAAATGTGAGCATTACCACTTACAAGATTTTAGGTGTTCATCCAAATTTGAAAATGCGAATGGGATATTCAATCATTATCACTCAAGTTTAAGGTGTACTATAAAATGGACTTTTGGGGTATGAAAGAATAGGTTTACAATTTTACATCACATGGCATAGTTCAAATTTGAAACATAAATTCAAATAGTCTGTGCAACCATGGCTATCCATAATTTCATTAGAAGGAATAGTGAGACAGATATTGAATTTAGCCATCATGAAAATGAAAACATTTTGGAAGGAGATTGTAATGATCATGTTATTTCAGATTAATTACCAAGTGTCAACATAATTTTTGCATAAAAAATGGATCATATTTGAGACTCTATTCAGGATCAAATTATAGAGTCTATGCATAATAATTAGCTATTTTATTTTAAAATTTGTATTCCTTTCGAAAAGATTATTTCTTGTTTGCTCATTTTTGTTAAACATTTTGTAGTATAAGTTACATTAGTAATTTTGCTAATAATTTTCATTCAATTATTTATCTTATATACTGTTATTTAAATTGTGATATTGTTTATTTAATATTTATATCCTTTTTTAAAAGAATTTTTTTATAAATTTATGAAATTAAATAATCAAGGTTAAATTGGTGGTAAAAAAAGATATAGGTAAATTGAAGAAAGTGATATAAGTTATACCCTTTTTGGTAATTACACATCTATAAGTGATTTTAATAAATAATATCCAAAAAAAATTAATTCTCTCATAATCACTTTTTATAAAAAAAAATTCCCAAACAGAAATCATGGTCAACCAAAATTACTTTTGATGGAAATCACGTTTATGCAAAATCACTTTTATTCACCTCTCCAATCCAAACGGGCACCACATGGAAGAACTTTTATTCACCTCTCCAATCCAAACGGGCACCACATGGAAGAAGCTTTAATTAATAAAGCCAAATTCCCCATAATCCACTACTCAACCCACATTAATTAAGACAAGAGTGAAGTTAAAAAAATAATTAATACTATAATATGTTTTACATTTTGGACCAAGAATTTCTTTTAGAAGGTGTCTTATGATTAGGACTTGAGGAACTAAGCTACTAGTAATTACTAACTAAATTAGAATGTGATAATTCAAAAGACAGTCTAGATTTATTAATTCACTATTTGTTTCATTGTCACTTAACATAGATAATTGATTTATAGAACTATTTTCTTAGTTCGGTTCTCCAAATCAATTATATACCTATCCTAACATAATTGCATAATCCCTTTTGTCAATTAACACAAAATAACCTGTGTAGTTCTACTCTGTTAGGTATATTTTTATCATAGGCACAAATTGAATTATAAATTCAATTTTCGTTTACAAACTCTTCATTCTTATTCTAGTAATTAACACTCCCGTATTTTTGTTTTTTGTGTTCATTTTTAAAATAATTTTTATCATTAAATCCTTTTTATTTTATTTAATTTTAATTATATATGAAGGGACATGTTGAAGACACATCATATGCTGTACGTACAAGTAACAAAATTGATGTAGAATTAACCTTTATCTCTATATATGTAAGTAATATTTCACCGTGGCAAAAAAAAAATGTAATACCAAAAATAACAAAAGTGAATATCAATTTAAAAAAATATGAGTGTGTAATGATGAAATATAAATATCATACACAGTCACCTTATATATTTTATGTTACTTTTTTTTTATAATAAAAGACACAGACACCTTAGTATATTTTGGATCTAAGATTTTTCTTCTCAAATATTTGTATTTTGTTTTCATTTTTAAAAATATTTTGTATCATTAAATCCTATTTTTCATTTTATTTAGTTTTAAATATATATAAAAGACTCGTTGAATATACATCATATTACAAATAGCCTTTATATATATAAGTAATATTTCACCAAAAATAAAATATATGCAAGTTCTTGTATATAAATTAAGATTAATCCATATACTGAATTCACAAAAGCGAATATCAATTTTTTTTAGAAAAATGTGAGTGTTTAATGACGAAATATAAATATCATACAAAGTGACCTTACTTTCTGTTATTTTTTTATAATAAATATATCAATATAAAAGATCAAAATTAAAATAACATTAATGCCTGAAAAGTTTCTCCTGAAATTATGTTTTACATACCAATTCTGACTTGCCTCTCTAAATCTTTATGTCTTTCTTAACATTAGTTTTCAACTTCTCAAGCTCTAAGTCTAAAAGCCAGCTAGATGTAGTGTTTTTGCCAGTGTTATCAGAATCGGACCAAACAGACCGGTTCGGTTGGTTCAACTGGGAACCGGTGTCAGGTTCAGTCCGGTTATAGAATATGACCATTAAATTTTAGAACCGGTGCAAACCAGTCAAGAACCAACCTTAAATCGACTAAACTGGTTGTGAACTGGTCCTGAATAAGTCCCAATTTTATTTTTTTAATTTTTTTTAAAAATTAGTTTTAAAAACAAAATAACATAATTTTTAGGACAAAATATTTTTTATTTTTACATTATAATATTATATAAGTATTTTTATGATATATAATTATTGAAAATTATAAATTTACTTAATAAATAATATAATAATAGATTATTAATTGATTATTTTGAATTTAAAATATGATTATAGATGAATATTAACTTAATTATTTAAATATTAAGTTATAAAAACTATTAATAATTTACTTATAGTAAATAATAGATTAATAATTCAGTATTATTTAGTTTGAAATTTTAATTAAATCATAAAATTATTTTAAATTTGTATTATTTATTTAAAATATACTATTTTAATCACTACTGATCTAATCTTGATTAGATAATGATTGAATTATTAAATTTTAAATTAGTGTTATGTTAACAATTGATTTTTACTTTTTTTTTTTTTACAGAGTAATCATGAAATAATATTAAATGCATTCAAATTTTATTATATATTTCTACTGTCAAAGATCACCTTTAACTGATAGAAGGTCCAACAGTTCATGTCGATATGATTGATAGGTACCTGCTTGTTGGAGCTTTGAAGCCGTCATTTTGTAAATTGAACTTAGACACAAAGCAATTAAAAGAAATGGCCACGAAGAGGAAAATTTTCACAGAAATTTATGGCTTGATTTATTTAGTACATAATATAGTAGTAGAAAGCCAGAGCCCTGATTACAAACAAAAGCCTCCCTAGTACTTCAAGGTCAAGCCCTTTGTATAGGCACTGGCAGACCTACATATAATATATTCTTGTATTCTTGTGGGTGTTAACCGAATCGTATGAAAAAATTGTATGAAATAATTTTAAGTTTTAGTATTTTGATATATTAATTTTAATATTTTGACTCTATGAGATTTAAATTTTTTTTTTATTTTTATGTCTAATTTTTAAATATATTTTGGTTTAAATTTTTTTTTGATACATAATTCAAAATTTTTACAAGAATTTTATTAAATTCAATAAATAAAATATTAAAGTGATATGCAAGGGAAGAGTTTAACTAATTAAAACCCTCAAATAATTTTTATAAAAATATTATTTCATTTGTCTAAAACGTAAATTAGCAAGCAAGATAGTAAATCGCCTTCAGATTCAGATTTAAGTCGCCACCACTCATCCAAATTCTTAGTTTCGCCACTGTTATAGGAATTAGATTATTACATAGCCACTCAAAAGAAAGCTTCCAGAATGGTTTCTGAGAAGTATGATTCTTCATCATTTTGTTGACACTCAGCATTTACAAGTATGATTCCTTTTGGTTTCTGAGAAGTCTGTCCACATGTTCGCAAGACCCAGGGAATGCCATGATTCCTTTTGGTTTCTGAGAAGTCTGTCCACATGTTCGCCAGACCCAGGGAATGCCACCTCCTTTATAACCTTCTCTATCTGGTTAAGCACGTTGTCTTTCTCACCTTCAATCCCATCATCATCACCAAAACAGTTAACCCAAATCAGCTTTTTCCAGTTAATGAAGTACAAGTAGGAAATTTTATATTAAATTAGTTCAAAACTGAGTGTAAACTATATACCTGCCAGGAAGATTCTCTGGCTAATCTCGGCGTTGATGGTGAATCCAACCACCCTAAGATTACTCTGCTTTGAAGCCCTGAGGGCAATTGGATGACCTGCAAGGATTATGAAAACATCACCTTGACGCAAGTTCCAAGAGATCCCCTGAATCTGTCCTTCACGTTGCTCTTGCCCATCTTGTTCCTCTTGCGGCTGCTCTTGTTCACTTTCTGATCTTCGGTTAGCCAGATGTGGGGATGCAATTTCGTGTTGTGCTTGTCCATCAATAACTTGGGCAATAATTATGGCCTTTGAATTGAAGTGTGGTAGAAATAGAGATCCCTATGAACATTATTCAACAAAAGAAAAACTTGAGGATCTTCCTCCTCTTGGGTTGTGTTACATCTTTAATTTAGAAACGTTTTCTAATGAAAAATGCTTATTTAATGTATGAAAATATTTTTAGAAATATTAAAATTAATTAAAACTTTAAAATTGAACAAAACTGTTTTCGCTAGTTTACAGCTTATTGCGCAACAATTTTTCAAAAATCACAACTAAATGTACAAAAATTAGTCTCTAAAAATCGTGCACATCTTGAATTTTCAGGGAAAAAATAAGGAATTCAGAAATGAATGCATAGATTCATACAGTTTATTGCATAAATATTACTATTCATTTTTACATCCTTGTTTCTATCCAAAAATTGAACTTTGAGTTTGAAAATTCATTTCTCTTAGTATACAAAGTCATTTGGTGCATACTTAACATTTGTGGAAATTTTTATGTGTCTACTTTCTAATCATATTTCTCTTGTACATTTATTCTACTTCTACTGGTTAGAGTATCAATATATATCATCAGAGCTCAGATACAACTATCACTGGAGCAGTCCTAGTAAATCATGCATAACTACCATTGTATAAATCTAAATACAACCAAACTAATGACATTATGTTCCTAAGACAGAGATCTATCTATATATATAAATTACACAATTTTTGAATATATATTTAAATTTATACAATGCATTAAAACAGATAGCCAAAAACATAGAGCAATTCAATTTTATACTTCAATCTTCTTCCTCCATCATCATTACTAAATTCTTTCCTTTAACATTACTTGTAACATCCCTCATGACGCTTGTCTTTGGCATTGTGTCTAGGACCGAAGGAAACAGAACTGAGGAAGGTTCAAGTGGAGAAGAAATTAGCTCCACGCCGCAGCACGAAGAAGGGCCAGCCCGACAAGAGCCAATTCCAGTAGCATTTTTCGGCTGAAACTGGTCGTGCCGTAGTGGACTTATCTAGAGCCGCGGAGAGAGTCGAGAAACTGTTTTAAATTAGAATCATTTCGGATGAAAAGAAAAGAAAGAAACAGAGAGAGCGACAGAGAAGACGTGATGAGCTCTGCTAGGGTTCGAGTTTTTCAACAAATAAGAGTGTTTTCTAGCATCCAAGAGCTTATATCTTAGTTGGTAAGTGATCCCTACTCTTTCCTCTTCTGTTTAGACTTGAGATTTTTTGGGCATAAGTTGGGATCTTTGATTTTGATCGAATCCCACCGATTGAAATGGATGAAATAGGGTTGAAGGAGTGTGATTTGGTATGTATGTTGCTTGGGTATGAGTTTTGAAGGGATTATGCATGATTTGAGCTTAATCCTAGGTTGTTTTTTGTTAGAGCTCTTGGAAATCTGAGTTGTATGAGATTGATTGATGTTTAAATGGTTCCTCGGAGCTTAGTGATGTATGAATATGGAGTTGGAATCTTGGGTTAGGCCTAAATGGTTGAATTGTGGTTTTTGATCAAGTGGTATGTTGTGTTAATGGTGTTGGGTGTCTAGAATCTACAAATGGAGTTGGATTCAAGTAAAATGGGTGTCTATAGTTAGATTGGGATGAGAGTGACCTGTAGGAGTTGGAATCAGGTTAATTGGAGATCGGAGCAAGAAGTTATGCGTGTCGGAAGTTGGCCCAGCAAATAAGCAATTTGCTGATATGAATTCTGATGCTAGGGCCACGGCGCAACTATAGCAGGCTGCGGCCTCATCATGTCCTGGTACCCAACAGGTGTTTTTCCACTACTTTGAAGTTTTGGAAAGTTGTTTTGATATGTTTGGGTTCTGCTTAGTTGGTTTTTGAATGTTTGGGTCAAGTTTGGAGATATTTGAGTGTAGAGTGTTACATTTTGGTATCAGAGCTCAGCCTCTCTTAGTACGGTATGGTTCAAGGACGAACCACACGGAAGCTGGGGGGCATGTGACATTCGGGCACTGATGAGGGTGGGGAGTGATCGCCGGTGCAAGAAGAAAAGGGGTGTGGGATAAAAAGTGATGAGGTACGGATAAGGAGCAACTCCTGGGAAGCTTCTAAGCGGGAGGGGCATATGAATGAATCGAATGCATACTAGAATGAGAGGGATCCAGAGACTATATAGGTATGGGACTATATGTTTAAGGATAACTTAAAGAAATTAGTAGGTATTATCTATACTAGCAAGGTGCACTTACCTTTTTGGTAGCCTATCCCTTAAGAATAACTTAGAGCAATTCCAGGATGTGTGACCTCCTGGGAATGAGGTGTGTGATTGAAGACAAAGCACACCGAAAGGGCTTGTGTTGGTTTGTGGGAACATTCGTCAATCCCAAAGAAGCGGCCGGACGTTACATTACTTGGTTTGCAGGAGAAATTTCGACAGCATAACTACTTAGTAAATGGATATCTTAGGGCTTAGCCCTTAACTTAAAAGCCAAACATAAGCACAATATATAAATGTAAAAAATTTCAAGTAGGAGTTACTACCTCAGAGCTTTAATTCCTTAATCTTGGATTTTCTATTCCTTGAATCACTCCTTTGGTTTGATTAGAGCCTATTAGTTTCATTAAACCTTACTTAATAATTTAATATTATCATATAAATTCAACTCAACAATGAAACACAAATTTTTCCCTCAAAATCATGTTTTGATCCAAAAAGAGGAGTAATAGGGAGGAAGAAAATGACTTAAACTCTAACTAATTTTAAACTAAATAAATGAAGAAGAAATTTAGAGTAGGAGCTTACCTTAAAAGACCTCTACTTCCTTCCTTTTCTTCCTCCTTCCTTCATCCTTCTTTCTCTTCTTCTTCTTTTCTCTCAGCTCACTCCTTTTTCTCTCTCTCTCTCTCACTACGCCTTCCCTCCCTCTCTCCCAATGCGTGTGTGTGAATGGCAAAGGGGAATTGGGCGTATTTATAGGAAGTGCTGGGGATTGTGGATCATTATATCAGGATTTAATCCAAGGGCTCATAATTATTCTCACATTTTATATACTAATTACCTATTATACCCCATAGATATTTTTTGGCTTGTAAGAGAGTAGGAAAGGGTAAAAATATCTAACTTTTTCCTCCTAAATTTTAGTCACATAAGGCGAGGGGAAAGTGTAATTTTTACTTTTGCAGATAAATTTGACTCTGTTTTAAGTATTTTTTTATATTGGTTTTCTATTATACTCAATGTCCTTTTTATTTACTTTATCTGTGGGACCAACTATCTATCTCTTTTACTTTTTCATATAAAGTCAACCTATCTTGCTTACTTTTTATTATTCATCTCCTCCGACATATACTATTTACGTGAGACCCGCCATTTACCGGATTTATATTTTTTCCTGTCAGAGCCCACATAACCAGTATCACTTACTTTTAACCTACACCAGAGTATTAAAACATTATTTTCTCTCTTATTGTAAATGACAATTTTGCTCTTTTTAAGCCCCTTTTTATATTTTAAAGATATTTTGAGCTTTAAACTGATTAAATATCCCGGCTTTTCTAATTGTTATGAGTTAATCTAAAATACTTTAATATTATTTATAACATGATTTGGTTATAACATATATACATAAAATTAGGATGTTACTGGCTGAGACTGGCTTGCCTTCGTGGTTCTCTTATATGTTCCTTGGACACTTTCACAAACACTACCTCTTCTGAACTTTGTTGCTGCTGTCCAAACAGGATCCTTTGTATCTCATTGTAATTGGCCTGTTCGACAGCAATACTCCATTAATTAATCAGAACAAATGAAAGTTTGTAGTAGTAGAGTGGTAGTAATAATAATTATAATAAGATGATGTTGATTAGACTCACATTGAAGGTGGCCTCGAGAGTTTTCTCGCTAAATGCATTATAGTACGACTGTGGGTTTTGATTCCGAGAAGGGAAGAAATTCTGCAAAACCAAAGACACACATAAGATTTTTGCCCTTAAAGATTAAAACTTGTAGAGCATAGAAGGGGAATGCAATCGATATATAGAGATTGCTGACCTCATATTGGCCAGGAATGTTGACAGGAAAGAGGAGAGTGGCTGCTCTGAAACTCTCGTTTTCATCAACATTAGCAGTATAAACAACGGACCCTGCCGGAATTCTCAGCAAATCACCTTGCTTGAGGTTGAAGTACTCTTTATTGTTCTGGTTCACAATACTAACAATGGCGCTTCCTGTAAACATATAATTAATCAATATCATCATTGATATATTTATAAGTTCAAAAGCATGAATTGAGGAACGACTGAAACTTGCCTTTGAGTACAAAAAAGAGGGCATGAGCATCAGCAAGAGGGATTCAGGTTGTTTTTCGAACTCCACTTATCGAAAATTTTGGAGCCAGCAAAGGTGGGGGGATCTCTGCTTGAACCTTTGGAGGATCCGGATGCGACCATGTTTGTTCTGGAAGCGAGTTTGGAAGTTGTGAGAGCGGAAGAGACAAGGGTTCTGGTTCTGTGAACCTTATCCTTCTTCTCTCACTTTCTGCTGCTCTTCTTTCTCACGACGTCGTTCCCTTTCCTCCTTTTGCCTCTCCTCACGATCATGTCGTTCTTCTCCCTCCCACTCTCTTTCTTCAGCTTCACGTCGTCCTTGGTTCTCGCCCTCGTCCTCTCGACCACGGTGTCCTGTTGTTCACGTTCTCTTCTCCACCTTTCACGACGTCATTCTTCTTCTTGCCGCCTTCCTTCCTGCTCACGTCGGCGACATTCCTGTTCGTGCTCCTTCTCTTGTTGACGACGTCGTTCTTCTTCTTGCTTTCTTCTTTCCTGCTCACGTCGATGCCATTCTTGTTCTTGCTCCTTCTCTTGTCGGCGTCGTCGCTATTCTTCTTGCTGCCTTCTTTGTCGTTGTTCCTGTTGTAAGAAAGACATAGAGTATTTAAGTTTTATTGTAAGTTAATTAATATATTACTTCACAAGTCTTCTAAAGTACTAGTCTGGCATTCACTGAATTAATCAAAATGACCTGGCCTCTCTCTTTCAATACCTGAATAGATTTACGAATCTGTGGATCATGTTGCTCTTCTGCCCATGGCTGCTTAGCACGTTGAGGTTCTTCCTCGCTGATCAACCTGCAACGAGCACGGCATGCAATTTGCCTATGAGCATCATCTTCGAGGACACACCTTCTGACACACACTTGGTGTTTCCGATCCTCTTTTTCCCAGAAGGCCCACAAACAACAACAGAGGAAGCCTAGCTTTCAACACAGTGGTAGTAGCCATTGGTAGTGATCACAAACTCTCACTTCTCGTCGATGAAAATCTGAGAGGAGGAGTGGGGTATTTATATATAGAAGCTGAAGAACGAAGCTCCAATATTGCATAGTGGCATGAAGGTTGACGTACGTGTAAGGTTTGAGGTGGCATGCAGGGTGACGAGTGTATTATGAAGAGACGAGATCGAAGTGCAGATATTATGATGATACTCGAACATGGACAGCATATAGCTAGTGAACATGTAAATCGTAATGCACGTTTTCATCTTGATCTTGTAATGCGCTCGTATCCTTATCCTAAATTGAGAAGTTGCAGAAGGATGGTAGGGCCCAGCTAAAGAGGAAGAGAAATATGAGAGATGCGAATTAAAGTTATAAAAGCATCAAGTTTGATGAAGCTGTGTCCACTATTTTGAGTGAGGAATGATTATGAATGTGTAAAGAGTAGAGACCACTGTTTTGAAGAATGACTTTGAACGTGAAGACCACTGTTTTATATGAAATTTTATATAAACTAAATACAAGTCACATGCATTATAATGAATTTGATACTTAATTTATCAATGATATTCATAATAGCTAGACACAATGGCACCATTAATATATATATGATGAAGAAGTGGGATGATTCACATGGTTTTTCAGAATCAGAAGCAGGCAATAATAGAGATGCTGCTGTCTATATAATTGAATTCGAATTCATTCATAAACGAGACGATGTTGGCTGCCCCATGAGCGTTAGCTATATCCTTCAGAAGGGACAAGTATTATTATTTTTGTCCTTGTTTGTTGTTGCTACTTACTATGTTAACTGCAAATTAATAATTTGTTAGAGTAAAAATAATCCGAGCCGTGCATAAGGACACTGTCCTTGAGAGTTATTCCGCCATAAGATGACACTCCCCAGAATTGAACGGACTCTAGATCTTCTGCAATGAGTAGAAACCAGAACAATGAAAACTAAACCCAGAAGAATTCAAAGAGGAAGAGAAGAGCTCCGAAGATATCCGCGAGTTTGGTGTGCTTAACTTCTGATTAAGCCTCTTTATTTATAGGCGCCAGAAGTAGTTGAACGTTGGACCTCCCTTAATGACATTAATGAGAACATTTTGAATGTTGGGAGGTTTCCGACAATCAAATTAAAAAAAAATAATACTGGCTAATGAAGGATAGAAACGGACGACCAACGTTCAAAACATTTACACCATGAACTCATAACCAAAGCCTTAAAAACATGGATTTTCTGGAAGGCTATTTAAATTCATTTTATTTTCTACAACGGCAAAAAAGTGTCCAATCCCGGAAATATTTTCACGTGCAGGGGGGAATCGACAGATTCCAACTAAGTTGGCCCAGTTTTTATCTAGTTTTTGTACACGCGAGCCCATTCTCCTCCTAGGCCCATTTTGCTCCTCCATAATTACATGTTAGTATTTATGCTCTTTGATCTTCATTTGTTTGAGCAATGTGGAACCTCTCTTTCTCTCTTTTCCTTTTGACACGCACACATGTATTCTCCAACACTATGTATGTGCAAATCACACTACGTACGTATAATGTGTCACGCACAACACATTCCATTCGCCACGTTTATGTGTGTGTGTATATTGCTTATAAAGAAGAAATGAAAACATACAGCAAGAATGGCTAAAATAACAATTTAAGTTATAATTTAGGGAAAATTCTAAATGGATACCACGATGGCAACATATTTTCACAATGATACCCATAAACAATTTATGCACACAAACTTCCAACGAATGCAGATTTCCAACTTTAAGGTACCAATTTGGAAATATATTGCTTCCATAGGACCCATTTGGAAATGTTTTTCCATAATTTAACATCAAAATATTTTGAAATTATTCTCTTTGTTTCAAATTATAACTCTTTATTTCAAATTTTAGTCATTTTTGAAAATTTTGGAGAGTCTGTTGCAAAGTGAAGCAGTTACAATTTCAAGATCCAAGCTGCAAATTCCTCTAACATTCAGTCCAATTAAAAAGTTAATTTTGAATCTTCTGTGTGGTAAAAAGTTTACCTAAGCAAAAGATATTTATATACTTCTTATAAGTTTAACTTCCCACACTTTTATTTTCCCTTATAAATTTCTAAAACTCTTGTCAGTTTTTCCCCAATAAAAAATGTAGAGTGAGTTGTAATTTACACTGTTGTCAGAACCGGACCAATCGGTTCAACTGGCCAAACTGGAAACTGGTGCCTAGTCCGGTCCAATTAAGAAAGATAACCGCTATTATTCAGAACCAATGATAACCAGTCAAAACCAGTGAAACCGATCTTGAACCGGTAGAACTGGTTCTGAACAGGGCTTATATTATTTTTTAAAAAATTTTTAAATATTTTTTTTATTTTTAAGATAAAATAGCATCACTTTTTGTATAAAATATTTTTTATTTATATATTATAATATTATATAAGTATTATTACGATATATAACTACTGAAAATTATATATTTACTTAACAAATAATATAATAATAGATTATTAATTTATTATTTGAACTCAAAATATAATTATGGATAAATATTAACTTATTTAGATTTGTAACTTTAATTAAGTTATAAAATTTGTTTAAATTTATATTATTTGTTTTAAATATATTATTGTAATCACTACTGCTGGTCCGATCCCAATCCAACCCTGGTTGAACAAGCAAATATTGAACAAGTGTTTTGTCCAGTTTAATACCCGGTTTGGTTCTAACAACATTAGTAATTTAGGAGTGAAGAAGTTGCAAATCCATAAATCTAAATTCTAAATATCTTAAACATGTGCCAATTTAAGAAGTTAAATTTAACTATTCCCTAGTAAAAAGTGGAGTGTGAGATGTAAATTATTTTTGAACAAGTAACAAATCCAATAAACTACTCCCTCCATCCCTTTTCATTTATTGTTTTTAGGCTTTCATACATACCAAGAAAATCATTAAGTTAAATAGGTTATAATAAAATTTAATGATATTTTATCAAAATTTCTTGAAATTAAATATTAAAAAATGACTTGTACTCCATCAATTATTATTTTTAATAAAGGATAAAGTAGTAAAAAAGATAATAAATGCTTCACTAATAATATAAACTAGTAACATGGAAAACCAAAGAAGTAAGTAGGTTGAGAATAATTTAGTAATTTGCCCATAAAATTTTGATCACCCTCGACTATGATTCCTCCAAACATTTATATAATATATATATATATAAATACTCTCTCTGATTCATATTATAAAATGTCTTCTAGAACCTTTAGACTTTGTTTGGAATTGGGAGTAGGGGCGGAGCCAGGATTTGGTTAATGGGGAGGCCGAGGTTAAAAAATATACTTGTTAATTAAGAAAAGTTCAACACTTAAAGTATGGAACAACTTATCATGTATAAATATTTTAACATATCTATGATCAATTTTTCATATATATAATCAAAATAAACATATAGGCTATAATAATTAATTTTGTAAATTACAACTAATATATTATTAGAATTGACACTAGAAACCAACAAGCGTTGATCCTAGTGGAAGTGTAACACCTTACTCCCAAACATCTCCTGGCATGATAAAAAATTTCAAAAACCAACCAAACACAGCCCAACATCTCATAATCACTTTCCAAACATCAAAGCAGTGGAAGGAAAGCCAAGGGACACTAGAAACTAGACTGGGGCCGTGGTTGCTACAATATCGCCGTGGCTTTAGGGCCCATTGTGTCTCTGGCACCGCGGCCTAGCTTCCTGGCGCCGTGCCACCCCTCTACTGATGCAGTATCAGCAAAATTCAGCCTTTGGGGTTAACTTCCGACACGTAAAATTTTATACTCCGACCTCCGATTGACCTGATTCCAACCCCTACAAGTCAATCTTGTCCTTATCTAACCATATACACCAATTCCATCTCAATCCATCTCCGTATGGAGATTTTAAACACCTGACACCATTTTGGCAACTTTTTTTTTATCAAAACTCAACTTACAACTCCTATTTGCCACCAAAGGCAATTTGACCATTCAGGACCATTCGCACAGGTCCTAAACCACTTAACCAACTTGTCCTAAGAGGTTTCACCTTAAAGGAACCACTCATATGAGATTTGACCTCCTTGAACCCCAATTAACAAAGTGGGCTATAGGCCTAAAACACACCAACAAAGCCTAATTTCACCTATGGGCTCATAAACAACAACATACTGACTTCCTGACATCCAAAGCCACACATGCACCACAATACATCATAAAACCACATCCATAACATACCAACAACAACAATACAACCATATCATTACAACCATCCAATTCCTCGTGTCCATTACAACACATTATATCCTACTTAGCACAATATACATAAACAATACAAATACTACACAGACTTGATATTCCCACGTCCGGTATGCTACTCCCTTGCTGTAACAACCTTTCCTCTAGACACCTCCAGAATAGACCAAAAATTTCAAAAACCAAACAAACGCAACCCAAATAACTCAAAACAACTTCTCAAAACTCAAAAATAGTGGAAATGAACCAGACAACATTGAAAACTGGGATGGGACCGTGGCCGCTACAGTACCACAATGGCTCCAAGCTCCTCTGTTTTTACTCTCTACTGGCCTCTCTGGTGCAGCGGCCTAATACCTGGCACCGCGACGCCCCATACTGGTTTTCTATACCAATAAACTTCATCCACTAGGGCGAACTTCCAACATGCATAAATTTATGCTTCGACCTTTGATTGACTTAATTCTAACTCCTACAAGTCAATATAGTCCCAATCTATCCATAGACACTACTTTCACATCAATCCAACTCCGTATGGAGATTCTGGACCCCTGATACCGTTTTGGTCACTTGTTGACTAAAACTCACCACTAACCACCTCCAGTTGCCACCAAAGGCAAATGGTCACTCAAAGACCATTCATACAGGTCCAAACCCCCCCTCCCAAACCAACTTGTCTAAAGAGGTTTCACCTCAAAGGAACCACTCCTCTAAGATTTGACCCCCTTGAACCCCAACTCAACATAACGAGTTACAGGCCTAAAACACACCAACTAGGCCCAAAAACACCTTTAATCATACATAACACATACATACATCCATCTAACCACAACAATTCTTACAATGTCATACATTCATTACAAAACCTTCTATCCTACTTGGTATAAGATATATTATCCAAATTACACACAAACTATATAGACCTAGTATTTTCTTATCCGCTGCTACTCCCTTAGCTTCTCAGGACTAGTGTCAAAACCTTCACCTGAAAGGTTAGTTCATGGGAGAGGGGTGTGAGACAATGCCTCAGTAACTGGGAACAACCACACACATATATATACATATATCTCATACAACTCATGAATGCAATGTAAAATGAATGGAATGCATGTCTCCGTCACACACAGCTAGAACCACAGGCTATATAACAGAACATTTCATATAGGTAATTCCCTTCCAATAGTTGGTGAAGACTGATTCCGGGACATCACCAAACTCACCTCCCATTAGTGCACCCGGCTAAAGGTAACACTAATGTTCAGACCGTGGTTCTCCTTCCTCTTTCCTACCAAGAATTGGCAGCAATTTAGGGAAGGTGCAGTCCACTGCGCGCCTTTCCCCTCATGGCCATAGGAGGCGATTTAGCTGCACGGATCCCATCCTTATCTTCCCTAACATATATATATAGTCCATCCTTATCCTCGATTTAAACAAGATTCTCAATTCTTGCCGCGGCCTCAGAACACCTCGCCTTGGCTCTACCAATTTATAGCTAGAAAGAGCCACTGGACATGCTCTCACTGTGGCGGCCCTGCTTCTCGCCTCAGTGTGGAGCTCTTTCAGACTCCACTTAAACCTTCCTCCATCCTATTTTCCCCTGGTCCAGCACACCATGCCAAAATAAAGTCATGAGGGGTATTACACTTGCCTTCTCCGAACTAGTGCCAGAATCTTCACCTAAAAGTTAGTTCATGGGAATAGGGTGTGAGACAGAGTCTCAGTAACTGGGAACAACCACACACAATATATATACATACTGATCCACACAGTCATGCACATAGTGCAATGTAATGCTAATGAATGATATGCATATTTTCCCTCATACACGGCTAGAACCACGAGCTATTGTCATCATAAGACATTTTAATAGATGATTCCCTTCCGATAGTTGGTGAAGACTGATTCCGAAACATCACCAAGCTCACCTTACCCTAATGCAACCCGGCCAATGGTTACACTAGGGCTTAAACCATGGCTCTTCTTCCCCTAGACCACCTCAAATTGGTGGTGATTTAAGGAATGTGCATATATCCTCAAATCCACTACCACTTGACTCTCCTAAGGAGAAGATTTAGTGACAGGGGTGTTTCATCATATCATATTATCCTCTGCCGTCGGGCTCTCCCAAGGAGAATATTTAGTGATAGGGATCTTTATCATATCATCATCATCTATCATATCATCATCACCCCATCATCAATCTCTCACTATGCGTTCATATGGTGATGATGCCAATGTCATGCCTGTTATTTTAGATAGCTTCCCAATAAGGGGTGAATTGGGAAGTTTGGATTTTTCTATGAAAACGAAATATAGTAGTAATAATAAAAAGTCATTGAAAAACAGAGTATAAGAAATAAAGAGCAGTTACAAAGTAAATGAGAAGAGAACACAGTGATTTATCCTGGTTCAGTTTACTTCACTTGACCTGCATCCAATCCCCAAATCACCACTTGAGATTTCTCCACCATATCTTGCAAGATTTGAATAGGTTCTTGCAAAAACCGCAGTACAACCCCAACTCAAACTTTGAGCTGAACAAACCACTCTTACTCTTCTCTCCCAAGAGTAAAATTAACTCTCTTAGTGTCTTCTCACACTAAGCACTATCTACGAGTGTGTAGAAATATATAGATCATAGTATGAAAACTCTCTCTCAAAAAAGTGAATATAAAAATTTAAGTACAATGAATAAGCTAAATAGAGGGTAGGTAAGCTTTGCATGATTCAGTAATCAATTCTGCAGAGTTTTGGCATTTTTATATTTTTCCTCATTACCAACAACTTAAATAAGGTCATATCTATAGTTTTAGAGCAAAAATATCCATTGGAAATAAGGACTAGCCGTTACTCTTAGAAAAATAGCCATCCACCTAGCGCATTAAATGCATCTGACAAAGGTTATGTGGATAAGCTCCTTAGGTTATACGAATAACTGGTGGTCGTTGGCTCTTATTTTCAATGTAGACCTTTCGTTATGCGGATAAACTAGCTAGGTTATGCGGATAACGTTTATCCATAATGACTAAGTTTTAGCTCAAGAACATTTTCATGAAAACCTACTTAATTGTTAGGATAACATTAAGTTTTTTTCTCAAACTGAGTTTTTGTAAAACTTAAGTTATCAGGATAACCTCCTAAGGTTATTCAGATAATCCATTTTACTGAAGAAGGATCATGAGTTCTGTAACATAGGTTATGCAAATAACCTCCCTAGGTTATGTGGATAACCTCCCTAGCTTATACGAATAACCTATTTAACAGAGAAAAGTACAAGGGCACTGAAACATAGGTTATACAGATAACCTCCCTAGGTTATGCGGATAACCTATTTACAGAGAAGAATCCAAGTTCTCTGTAACATGTTATGCAGATAACTTCCTTAGGTTATGCGAATAACGGGCTGCACAGAACAATTAGCCTTCACTGTTCACTCCCTTATGCGAATAAGGTATCCATCTTATCAGGATAACCACCTAAACAGTCCTAAGTATATGGTGCACAGCTATATTATACGGATAACCTCAACCTCTTTTCATGAAATCGAAGAAGGGACACTTGGAAAAGCTTTGAGGTTGAGTCTTTATCCTCATAACCTTCAATGATTATGCGCATAAGGTAAGACATTTTCATGAGAACAAGGTGAACACTTAGAAACATCTATGAAATTAAGACTTTATCCTCATAAGGTAGCTCTTTTCATGAAAACCATTTTGAAATCATGAGTTAATCATTAATCATTAAAATAGATATTTCATTTAGTATTGGGTGAAGTAAAATTTAAAGTTTAACTACCTTCTTTTACAAAATGGATTCCTCAAATTAATGAAACAACTCTTCAATCCTCAGGAAGCTCCAACTTTGTTCTTCATTTTACTTGTATTCCTTTGATATTGGATTTCCAAGCTCATTGTTGTTTAGAATCATTAAAACCATCTGAATTATCATTCTCCCCCTTTTTGATGATGACAAAACAACTTAAAAGTTTTATTAGTACTTGGGTTTGTATAAAGCTCCCCCTCAATATGTGCATAGTGTAAATTAAGTCAGATAATACAGTGCATATTTTTCAGAGCAAAGAAAACCAAGAATGGATAAAATTCACAGAAAGGAATTCTATTATGAGTGGTCATTACAATAGAGAGAGTGTACATATCAGCAAGAGTATACATATCAGCAGCATAAAAACAGACACAGAAACTGAAGAAAATATACAAGCACACAGGAACACAACAACAAAAACAAGAAGTTCAATTAAGTCTCTTTCTCTGATAGGGTGGACTTTTTCTTTTTCTTAGACTTCTTCTTTTTATCCTCTACCTCTTCTTTCTCCCCCTTTTTGTCATCAGCAACTTGGGTGTATTTAACTGCTTCTGCATCAAGCCAAGCAATCTCCTGATCAATCTTGGCTTTCCTTTCCCTGATCAGTTGAAGTCTGTCATCTAGGGACAGAGGGAATGTTGGAGAAGGAGCTAGAACTGAGGACACTAGGATAGCCTATAGTGGCACACCAGTATGGACAGGAGGAGCAGAGAGAAACACAGGGATGAAAGGAATATCTTGCATCACATGAGGTGGTAAAATAGAAAGATGGAGAGCTGGAGAGGGATTAGGATTTGAGGGAATGAATATCACTTCTTGTACAGCTATCTCAGCTAGATAGCTAATGCCCTTAAAGGAAATTGGGTCAGGTGGAGAAGGAAAGAGAGCATTGATTTCTTGTCTGCGTGTTGGAGACAGATTTGGTGAATGAAGTCTTCTTCAGGTACAAGAACTAAAGCTCTATCCTGATCCTGGTCAATTTCCACTATTTGATCAGATTCCTTATCCTCAAGTCCATAATCCAAATTAGGACCTAGATCCTCTAATAAAGCAGGAGACTTAGAGGTGGAAGGAATAGCAACATCAGCAAGTAGAGACTTTGTAGAAGTCTTAGGAAAAATAGTAGGGTCAGTGTATGTAGGAGGAGGTGGTTGGATTAGTGATGAGGAAGGCTGAGATACACCAGAGGCTATCTGTTCACGCAGGAATTTCACTTCTTGGGTAAGGTTTTCAATTTTGGCTACAAATTTCTTTTGCATTTCAGTAATGATGTACCCAAGATTGATGATATCTTCTTTGTGCTCTTTCCTGGTGACCATGGCTATCTGAAATAGATTCTGATGCAGGGTAGAAATGTTAGAAGGTATAAGTAGGTAAGTGGCAAGGATTTCATCAGGTTTATTTGGTGTAGGAGTAAGAGTATATGGTTCAGGGTGCAAAGGCTGTTGAGGATCAACAGGTAAGGAGGAAGAGGAACTGGAATCACTAACTTCATGACTCTTGACTGCATCTACTGATTTAGAACCTACTTCACTTTCTTCAGTATCCCTTTTCCTATCAACCCATCTACCATTTGTCAGACTCTTCCCTATCTTCTGCAGTGCTTTCTCATTGAACTCTTCAGGAAGCATTGCAGGGCCTCTCTCAATATGTAGAATGCTGTGATACTTCATAATTCTAGTGATGAGATGCCCATATGGCAATTGTGAATCCTGCCTGTAAGTTCTTGCCTTCCATATTCACTGCAGGATAATGTCAATCATATTCACTGGTTTCCCCTTCACTAGCAGCACTATGACTTGGAATTCTCCTATGGACAAATAGTTGTAGCCTCTACTCTTGTTGAAGAACATACGTGAAACAATATAGTGGAGGACCCTATTTTCAATACTCAGATGAGTTGGAGCTATTTTCCCTTCAAAAGGCATATTTTGTCTTTGCCTAAGCAGCTTAGATACAATTGTGCTCCATTTGTAGTTTGCTTCCTCTCCAATGTCTTCATCTACTTTTTCCTTTTCTGAGGGATACTTTGTAGTATCAATGTTGACTCTAATTCCTCCAGTGGGCAAGTTCAGAATCTCAGAGAGTAAGTCAGGATGTAGTGCTATCCATCTTTTCCTTAACCTTATCTCGAGTACTTTTGTTTCATTGTTTATTATTAAGGAATTGTACCATGCATGCACAACCTCCTCATCATATTTTTCCTTCAATTCTATTAGTCCCCTATAGTTCTCCAGTTGTCCAGCAGATTCAAACTTATTCCTCATGAGAAACTCTTCTAGTTTAACAGAATGAGGTTTGACTACTTTATATTTCTTAAAGTCAACCTCATATGATTCCTTTAATAGTCTTATGCTAATAAGCTCATCTGTAATTAAAGCTTGCTCAGACTCAGTAGCAGATGAACTTACATGAGTGTCAGCTTGAGGCATAGATTCAGGGGTTTCCTTTGATTTTTGTGTTCTAAACTTTTTTGTTGGAACACTCGACTCAGACTCAACTTTCCTTGATTTGGACTTGGTGATTTCATTGCGTATTTGGACTTCACATTACGCTATGATCGTTCGCCTTCATTGCTTCCCTTAGTCTTAGCCATAATAGGGATTCCAGATGATTTAAGATGGTGAAAGAGGTTTAGAGTAGGCTAAAATGAATTTTGAATACAAGAGATTGAATGAAACTTGGAAGATTTTGGAAAGCTTGAGGAGTACGAATGGAGGTTTTCAGGATAGGGCTAGGTTTTCTGCACAAGGGACTGTTGAAAATCAGATATTCCTATATATAGTCTCAAGGTTATGAGAATAACATATGGGGGTTATGCGAATAACGAGCTTCAGGTAGTATATGCTGGGGCACAGTTTGCTTGGGTCATGCGGATAAGGTCCTTACGTTGTCCACATAACCAAGTTGAGACAAAAGGGAGAAGAGAAGAGTTATCTGGACAAGCATCACACGTTATCATGAAAAGGAGTTTCACAAAAAGCACACAGAAGATTGGTAAACAATATATTATCTGGATAACATGAAAAGAAGTTTCACAAAAAGCACACAGAAGATTGGTAAACAATATATTATCCAGATAACCTTGCCATCTTATGCGAATAATGTTTTTACTTTGGAAACTTCTTCTTTGGATGTAACATTATGCGGATAAGGTAGGTAGGTTATCCTGAAATTGAATTTCACAATACATATACAATAAAGGAAACAAGGCAGGTTATGCACTTAAGGTGATGACCTTATCCGAAAATCAAGCTTCACAGAGACCAGAGGTTCACATAAGCTCTCATTTTCATGAAAAGCCTCATATCTTATTCGAATAACCTCAAACACAGAGGCTATGCATACCAGAAAATCAATTCATTTTCAGCATAAGGCTATGGGGTTATGCTAATAAGCATATTTGAAAAACTCATAAACACTTACAGATAGTTGTGTTATCCCCATAAGCCTTTTCTTTTCATCATAACTTCATTTCAATGTGCAAGGTACTTCATTTTTTCAGATTTTCATTATTTCAAATCAAGAAGTACCTGCAAAACAAATTTCTAGATACTTTGATGCTTAAGTTAGTATTATTATCAGCTAAATCATAAGCTTAAGAGAGATTTCAGAAAATACTTATAACTCATTGAGATTTACCATTCCCAATTCTCTTCTGATTTTACCATGTCTATCTTCTGTAAGTGGCTTTATCAAAATGTCTACAAGCTAATCTTCAGTAGGGACAAACTCCAACTTGACATCCCCTTTCAAAATGTGATATCTTATGAAGTGATATGTTACTTTAATGTGTTTTGTCCTTGAATGTATGACAGGATTCTTTGTGATATTGATAGCACTTTGATTATCACATCTTATTGGGATTTCCTTCATTTTAGTCTCAAGATCTTCCAAATGCTGCTTCATCCAAAGGATTTGTACATAACAGCTACCTGCAGCAACATACTTAACTTCTACTGTGGAGAGAGCTATACTATTCTGCTTTTTGCTGAACCATGATACTAGAGAGCCTCCCAGAAACTGACAAGTTCCACTTATGCTCTTTCTATTAGTTTTGGATCTAGTAAAATCAGCATTTGTGTAACTTATGAGCTCTTCTCCATTTCCTTTTGGATACCAAAGTCCCATATGTGATGTTCCCAACAAATATCTGAAAATCCTCTTCACAACTATTGTATAGGACTCTTTGGGACATGATTGGAACCTAGCACACATGCAGACACTAAACATGATGGCAAGCCTACTTGCACTTAAATATAGCAAGGAACCAATCATTCTCCTATATTGGGTTATATCAAAGAGTTTTCCCTCTTGATCCATATCAAGCTTAGTTGCAGAGGCCATGGGAGTTCCCATAGGTTTAGCATGTTCCATTCCAAACTTCTTTAGCAGCTCCTTGAGATATTTTGATTGATTGAGGAAGATGCCATCATCACATTGTTTGATTTGCAGTCCAAGGAAGAAGTTCAGCTCCCCCATCATTAACATTTCAAATTCACTCTGCATTAGCTTAGAAAAGTTTTTACTCAAAGACTCATTAGTAGCACCAAATATAATATCATCAATATAAATTTATACAATAAGCAAATCTTTATTTTCTCTTTTAGTAAACAAGGTTGTATCAACTTTTCCCCTGTTAAAACCTTTTTCAATTAGAAAATTACTCAGTCTCTCATACCATGCTCTAGGTTTCTATTTTAAGCCATATAGAGCTTTCTTCAGTTTATATACATGATTTGGTTTAGTTGAGTCCTTAAAACCTAGAGGTTGATCAACATAAACCTCTTCTATGATATACCCATTTAGAAAAGTACTTTTCACATCCATTTGATACAACACAATATCTTTTATGCAGGCATAAGCTAAGAAAATCCTTATTGCCTCCAATCTTGCAACTACGGCAAAGATTTCCTCATAATCAATGTCTTCCTCCTGATTATATCTTTTAGCCACTAGTCTGGCTTTATTCCTTATTATTTTTCCAAATTCATCAACTTTATTCTTAAAAACCCATTTGGTTCCAATAATAGGGTGATTCTTGAGTTTAGGCACTAAATCTCAAACCTGACTTCTTTCAAACTGATTAAGTTCTTCTTGCATAGCTAGAATCCAGTATTCATCTGTTAAAACCTCCTTAGTACACTTAGGTTCAATGTGAGAAATAAATGCATAATTATTCACTTGATCCCTACGTTGTCTTCTGGTTATAACTTTCTCTTGAACATCCCCAATAACTTGATCAACTGGATGATTCCTTTGATATCTTCAAACTCTAGGGAGTTCTTGAGACACTTCTTCATTGATTTCACATTCATTATCTTTCTGCTGAATATTTTCCTCTACATTAGTAGATTCAGATATCTTAAGAGGTTCAGTTTTATTTTCTTCTAAAGCATTCAAGTTCTTAGAGCTGGAAATTAGATCATCCTCATCTTTAGCATGCTTAGACACAACTTCATTTTCAAGAAATACCACACGCACAGATTCTTCTGTAGTTCCAAACCTTTTATTAAACACCCTATATGCTTTACTTCTATTTGAGTAGCCAAGAAATATACCTTCATCAGATTTGACATCAAACTTACCCAAATTGTCATTGTTGTTGTTATGGACATAGCAAGTGCGTCCAAAGACATGAAGATAAGAGAGGTTAGGCTTCTTTTCTTTGTATAGCTCATATGGAGTCTTACCTAGTATGGGTCTTATGTATGCTCTATTCATCAAGTAGCATGATGTGCTTACTACATCAGCCCTGAATTGCTTAGGCAATCCTTTTTCATTTAGCATTGCATGAGCCATTTCTTCTAGTACTCTATTCTTTCTCTCCACAACTCCATTTTGTTGAAGTGTTCTTAGGGCTGAGAAGTTGTGCTTCACTCAATTTTCATTGCAGTAGTCAACAAATTTGGCATTTTCAAATTCTCTACCATGATCTGTTCTAATATATATAATAGAGCAATCTTTCTCATTTTGGATTTTCTGCTAAGATCATAAAATCATCATATGTTTCATCTTTATAAGGAAGAAATGAAGTCCAAGTAAATTTGGAATAATCATCTACTACAACAAGTACATACAAGTTACGACCAATACTCTTAGTACGGTTATGACCTATTAAATCCATGTGAAGTAATTGCAGTGGTCTAGTTGTAGATACAATATTTTTTGTTTTAAATGAGGACTTTGTTTGTTTCCCTTTAAGGCAAGTATTACATTCCCCGTCTTTTTCAAACTTGATGATAGGTAATCCAAGAACAAGTTCATTTTTAATGAGTTTGTTTAATTGATGCATGCTAGCATATGCTAGTCCCCTATGCCACAGCCAACTATCATCATTTTTACTTATTAAGCATATTGAGTCTAGAGTAGGTAATTTATCTAAATCAATAGTATAACAGTTATCGTCTCTTTCTGCCTTGAGAATAACTTTATGGTCACTCTTTCTGTTGACTAGGCAGTAGTTAGAATCAAACAGAACCTAGTTGTCTCTATCACAGGTTTGGCTCACACTCAACAAGTTGTGATTCAGTCCTATCATGAACAGAACTTCTTCAAATCATGTTTCTGGGTTTCTTCCAATAATTACAATGTCAACTATCTTGCCAGACTAGTCACCACTAAAAGTAACCTTTCCTCTTTTCTTATCTCTTAGTATAATGAATTTTTCTTTATCTCCAGTCATGTGTCTCGAATAGACACTATCCATGTACCATTTGTTGCTTTTCTTTGCCTTGAGAGACACTTGTAAAACAAATTTAAGTTCTTTCTTTTAAGTAACCATATTTGCTTGGGTCCTTTCTTGTTAGTAGAGGAATCCTTGGGAACCCATTTCATTCCATTGCTATTTCCTTCCTATATATATAGGTGGAGGACATATGACCCTTCTTGTTACAGAAGTGGCAAATAAAGAAAGATCTAGAGGAAAGGGATGCATGTCTGAAATAATAATGATAGTATCTGTCCCTTTGATTTCTAGGGGTTGGAAATAAATCTATATTCTGAGCTGGTTTAATCACAAAGTCAGGTAAAGATTCTGTTTCTTGTTTTTCAATTTCTCTTTGACCGCACATGGGTCATATCTTCGACCAGTTTTATTTTAACTTACAACTTGATTTTCCAGTAACACTTTCAGCATGTCCTCACCTCTAGTAAGTTTAGTTAGAGTCTTGTGGAGATAACTATTCTTATCTCTCAACTCAATGCATGGGACACAGACAAAGATGGTGGAAGAAGAGGAAAGCTGTGAAGTAATGTAAGATGTGTAAGGTTCACTTTCAAGCTTGTGTATTTTCTTTTTAGCTTGACTCAACTGTTTAGATAATTTGACAAATTTAGCCATTAGATCATTGAATGCATCATGCAGTTCATTGTAGGAAGGTTTAGAATAATTTACCTCAGAATCGCTGTCACTATCTTGGTTGTGATTCTTCTTCTCTGTAATCTCTTGAGCCATTAAGCATAGATTGGCAATTTCATCATCTTCTGCTGCTTCCTCTTAATCTGACCTATCCTTCAATTAGGAGTACAGGCTCTGATACCATTTGTTAGTTTAGCTGGCTTCCCAAGAAGGGGGTGAATTGGGAAATTTAGATTTTTCTGCGAAAATGAAATATAGTAGTAATAATAAAAAGTCACTAAAAACAAAGTATAAGAAATAAAGAGCAGTTGCAAAGTAGATGAGAAGAGGACACAGTGATTTATCCTGGTTTAATTCCACTTGACCTACATCTAATCCCCAAACCACCACTTGAGATTTTTCCACTATATCTTGCAAGATTTGAATGAGTTCTTGCAAAAACCATAGTACAACCCCAACTCGGATTTTGAGATGAACAAACCACTCTTACTCTTCTCTCCCAAGAGTAAGATTAACTCTCTTAGTGTCTTCTTGCACTAAGTACTATCTACGAGTGTGTAGAAATATACAGATCACAGTATGAAAACTCTCTCTTAAAAGAGTAAATATGAAAATTTAAGTACAATGAATAAGCTAAACAAAAGGTACGTAAGCTTTGAATGATTCAATAATTAATTCTGCAGAGTTTTGTCATTTTTATGTTTTTTCTCATTACCCAACAACTTAGATGAAGTCCTATTTATAGTTTTAGAGTAAAACTATCCGTTGAAAACAAGAATTAGTCGTTACTCTCAAAAAAATAGACGTTCACCTACCGTATTAAATGCATATGACAGAGGTTATGCGGATAATATCCTTAGGTTATGCAAATAACAGGTGACCATTGGCTCTTGTTTTCAATGTAGACCTTTCATTATGCGAATAACCTAACTAGGTTATGTTGATAATGTTTATCTAGAATGACTAAGTTTTAGCGCAAGAGTATTTTCATGAAAACTTACACAGTTGTTAGGATAACGTTAAGTTTTTCTTTTTCTCAAACTGAGTTTTTGTAAAACTTAGGTTATCAAGATAACCTCCCAAGGTTATATGATTAACCCATTTTGCTGAAGAAGGATCATGAGTTCTGTAACATAGGTTATGCGGATAGCCTATTTAAACGAGAAAAGTCCAAGGGCACTGAAACATTTGTTATGTGAATAACCTCCATAGCTTATGCAGATAACCTATTTACAGAGAAGAGTTTAAGTGCTTTATAACACACATTATTCAGATAACCTCCCTAGGTTAGTGAATAACGGGCTGTACAGTACAATTGGCCTTCACTATTTACTCCCTTATGCGAATAAGGTACTCATCTTATCAGGATAACCACCTGAACAGACTTGAGTAGATGGTGAACAGCTATGTTATACGAATAACCTTAACCCCTTTTCATGAAATCAAAAAAAGGACACTTGAAAAAGCTTTGAGATTGAGTGTTTATCCTCATAACCTTCAATGGTTATGCGCATAAGGTAAAACATTTTCATGAAAATAAGGTGAACACTTAGAAACATCTTTGAAATTAAGACTTTATTCTCATAAGGTAGCTCTTTTCATGAAACCATTTTGAAATCATGAGCTAATTATTAATTATTGAAATAGATATCTCATTTAGTACTGGATAAAGTAAAATTTAAAGCTTAACTACCTTCTTTTACAAATTAGATTCCTAAAATTAATGAAACAACTCTTCAATCCCCAGGAAGCTCCAACTTTGTTCTTCATTTTACATGTGTTCCTTTGATATTAGATTTCCAAGCTCATTGTTGTTTAGAATCATTAAAACCATCTGAATTAACAATGCCAACATGCCTCTAACACACGCACACACACACATATATATATCATCGTCACAAACATCATATGGATATGCTAGCATGCAATGGTATAGGGATGCTACACATCGTACATATACTGTTGGGAATATCAGCATACATACAGCGAAAAACTATTAAGAAATTCCCTCCCATGGATTTGTCAACATTGTCTAGATTGAGATGTAGAAAAGAATTTACCTCCGGTGCATCCCTTGGTATTCTTTTCAATTCGTCAGACCCTAGGAATTAACGCGACTGGTCAACTTCCTCTACCGGTATCCACACGAACAGTGAGTCCAACTTGAATGGCGTGCTAGCACCTTCTAGTTGTGAATGTCCGTACATTATTTGTCGTATAACCGCTGTTCATCATTCGTCCGTACAGTCTCACTCTCTGAGTATACGGCCGCTCTCTCTTTAAGGTGAATCAAAAAATTATTTTTTCTAAACCTTAGTCTATATCAATATATTGATAGGATTTGATATCTGTTTAATTTAAGTCAATAATTTAAACTAAACCAAATATTACTAAATAGATTAGTTTTAATTTAAATCTATCTAATAGATTAAATTTAAACTAACTATCTAATCTTTATCCAGAATCAAATCTAAATTTAATTTATCATATAAATCAAATTTAGATTAGAAGTTTAAATTCAATTTTAAAATCAAATCTAAATCAAATTTAGATTATGACATTAGTTTAAATTTAAATCTATCATATAGAATTAAATTTAAAACTAATTCATTTGAATTAATTTGAACAATATATATATATTGAATATAATATATATATCAAATATATATACATTTCGAATTATATATATATATATATCAAATATATATATAATTTTATCACCCTAAATTATACATTAAATTCATTGAATCTAGACAGATTTTAGATTCATTGAATTTGGACATTCTAGCTCTAGTTAACCCGTTTTTGTGTGCAACCCTGTAGGCCTATTTGATATTGGCAGTGGGCTAATAACACTATTGGACCCACAAGTCACAAGTGGCCTCTAGCAAGATATTGTAACTACCCAAATCATATGAGATCGGTGATCCGATGTAGCCTATCATATGACCCGATCATATCCCTTTTGTCTCATGATATATGGGTCAAGTATGAGGTATGGAAATGTCATCCTCATTTAACTCGATAGTTACTTTCTCAATCTCCGAGCAAACTGACAGAACAAATGGAAACTTTTTCATTCGAGCACAGCCATGTATTTCTCAATCTCACTCATTGAGGGGCCCAGATATATCTCTCCATTGATTAGAGGGATAAATTCCATATTGACCATTCATCTTCCTCCACACAAGTTCCACTATACCCGATCATAGCTTTTATGATCTCCCTATTAAAGGTGACTTTTGATCATGCCAAAGTATAGTGTTCTCCATATAGGAAGCCATGATGATCTCATGTTTGAGGGCTTAGTGACATGGTTATATATGAGATATGCTTATGACTTGATCCATGCAGCTATCTCATGACGGGTCGATCTAGCGCCTATTCTCTAACAGGAGCTTATGATTTTGATTTGTATCTTCATCATAATTATTACATAATTATCAATCAAAATCATACTAGTGTTAGTTCATCATTGCTCCCACAAAGATGATTAACTAGGGACATTTAAGATAAAATAATTTATCCAAAGATATTATTATAAAGAAAACATGCAAATAATATAATAATATAAAAAAAAATACCTTCTTTTTCATAATGATCGAAGAACAATATTCATAATACAATGATTGGTCTAGGGCACAATCTTGAACATACACAACGTATACAACCATCACATATCAACTAGCTTGTGCATACCGCAATATGTAGAAAACCATACACATACACAACCAATATCGTGGTATGAAAAGAACATGCATATATATATACTATCATATCTTACTATACCATACAGACAATACAACATCCGATTACCTTAACTGTCACTACCACACGCACATGAGTTTCGTAAGCTTTCTTGAATGCCAATCTCATGATTTGACTTCTTCAATCAACCAAACAACTTTAACAACATCATAATACCTTAATTAACATACAATCCAAGTTCTATAATTCAAACACTTTGCCTAACCCAAGGTTTCAATACCACTTCCATGTATCATTAAGCTCCTAGGGGCCATTCAAACACTACTCAACCACATATATCTCAGATTTTGTACTTTCACACACATTACCAACCTAGGGTTAAGTTCAAATCATGCATACACTCCTTTCAAAACTCACACCCAAGCATCATAAACACCAAATCACACTCCATTAACCCCATTCATCCATTTTAATCGGTAGATTTTGGCCTAAACCGAAAATCCCACCCTATACCCGAGAAAACCCAACTCAAAACCGCAGAAAATGGAGAAAGAGGAGTGGAGATCACTTACTAACCAAGATCTAAGCTTCAAGAGGCTGAAAACTACTCCCAATGGCTGAAAATTACAAACCCTAGCACTGCTTCTATATCACTCCCTCCGTTTCTTTCTTTTCCTTCATGTTCAGCTGACTGAAATGATTCGGATTTAAACAAAAATCTTGACTCCCCCGTAACCTCAGGTAAGCCCACCGCGGCGCCACTACTTTCAGCTGAAAAAAAATGTCCCTTTGGATTGCGCTATCGCTGCGGCGTAGAGCTCTTTTTCCTCCATATTGATTCTTCCTCCGTCCTATTTCCTCCGGTTCTACATACAATGCCAAAGACTCTTGGTTAGCTAGGAACAATGTAATGATGGTTGTTACAGGAAGGGATTAAGGTTGCTTAGGTATAATGTCTCAAGTTTAAGACCAAGTAAATGTAGAAAACGTCTTTGAAATAGCTCTCCTCCAAGTGGGGTCGGACCGTAGCTTGATCTGAATTAGTCGAAGTTTAAAATGATAATTGAATACCAGGGTTATTAAAAAAAAGAGCTATTTCAAATATAAATAATGTAAAAGCTTGATAAAAAAATATACATAATATAAAACAAATAGTTAGAAGCTTGGGGGGACCATGGCTCCTACTGGTCCCCCCCTAAATCCGTGACAGATGGGGAGAAAATAAGAGGAGAGAAATACTATAAGAGAAAATAATGAGAAACCTAGAAAATGAAGTATCCAGACTCTTTCTTGTTTTATCTCCAAATTTTTCTTTCCCCCTCTTTTCCTCTCATCCAAATGAAGGATAATTAGTTTGTCCAAAATATAAGGTGTTATGATAAGTTTTAGTGGTAATTTATTTTTCTACCCCTATTTATTTATCACATGTTTTGAAATTTAAAGAAGAGAGAGGAGTGAAACTTGATAATTAATAAGAATAAAAATGAGATGTTAAAACTTTTTTTAGAAATTTGGTGTTTGTTATCAACATTTTTATGAAGCAAAAATTAGTTGAAAATCCCTTGATGATAGGAGTGAGTATTTATGGTGGTTTCCAACATTAGAACGTACCAAGGTATTAAAAACTAAATCGGTCATTGAACCGGATGAGGCAACGGTTCCAGGTTCAATGATCGGACCGGGGTTGGACTGGGGTAGGACTGGTTGTAAATAAATTAACATATTTTTAATAATATAGTTAATTGATATTCTATTTTCATATTATTTGTTAGGTAAATTTATCATTATTAATCATTATGTATCATAATAATACTTATAACATATTATAATATAGAAAGAAAAAAATTTATACTAAAAATAATACTACTTAGTACTAAAAATAATGTTATTTTATTTTTAAAAAATATTTTTAAAAAATTAAAAAATTAAAAAATTAAAAAAAAATCAGGACCGGTTCAACCCGGTTTTACACCGGTTTTTGACCGGTTTGACCGGTTCTTGACCGATTCCCACCGGTTCTGAGACCCCTCGATTTTCAGCTATTTCCGGACCGGACCAGGGGGCCTGTTCCCGGTTGGACCGGTTGAACCGGCTGGTCCGGTCTGGTCCGATTTTTTATACATTGGAACGTACTACATAGTAATAGCTGTTGTCCATGTTCAATGCATTATCACAACTGTCGTTGTTGGAACGGAGTTCTAGGTACATGAAAATCATAGTGCATACAAATGTAACACAAAATTAAATACAACCCATTTCCACGTTTATACGAAGGTTGCTAAGGTGAGTTTTAACTCCGATTTAGTAATCCCTCAGTTTTAAAATGTGAATTTAGAGAGAAATAAGATTTTAAAATATGCTTTCTCCAATCCTACTATTTATAAAGTATTATTGATTGATGCACAGATATTAAGAAGAGTTATTTATACTCTTAAAGTTACAAAAAATTAGCATAAACTTCAAATTTTACCCATATTCCTTATTTAAGTAGCAATAATTATTTGACGAGTAAAGAGAGGACTAATTTATGAAAGAATAACATTATTTCATGAGGGTAAAATAAAAAATTCATATGAAAATTTAACACTATATCTCATAAATAAGATCAAATAAATATTCTGGATAATACTTTATAAATGGGATTTGAGGGAGTAAGTTACTTTATAAAAGTTAGCAACTACTCCCTTCGGTCTCATATATAAAAAAATTTTAAAAGAAATGTTTTGATTCAAATTATAAGAAAAAGTAATCATATGTTTAGTACATTTAAGACATTTTTTCAATTATGACCCTCATTTAATTGTATGCAATATCATTAAATTAGGAAATAATATTAGGGGCATTTGAGGAAAAGAAATTCAATTTGAGACACATTTAAGAATGCTAATTACTTTTAACCAATTTTCTTAAGAATCATAAGGTAGTTATTTTTTTTTCTTATATTCAAAATCGGAAATAGTATTTTTTTTCATTTTTGCCCCTATTTAAGATGAACCTCAATTAAAGCGAATACTTGACTTTTTTCTTATAGTGAAAAAAGATTAAAAAAGATAATAATAATTAAAATGGCTTAACTAATAAGGCAACAGGGATTCTAACGAGACTATGATTAGTGGAAGGAAAGCACCTGGGTTAATGGTCTCAATCTTAAGAAAGAGAGTACATATGCATGATTTCTAATTCTAATCATATACAACCCCCAATCTTAAATCTAATAGACAAATAATTAATTCATATAGGCTAAAAATGGTGATTAAAAATAGTTAATCATTTTAAATATGTTCTAAATTGAAATGATTTTTTCAAAATATATATACTACAAAAAATTTGACTTTCGGTGAAAACAAAAGTCATTGCTAAAAGTCAAAATGTCGTCATCGAAAGTTTTCAACGGCGGCATTTTTATCGTCAGTATAAGTCATGTCGCCGAAAGTTTTGGCAACTACAAAAAAGCTCACCGCCAAAGGTAAACATTTATCGGCTAAATTGTCACCGTTGAATGCTGTCATTTGGTCACCGCCAAAAGTCTATTGAACACCATTGCCACATCACCATCGGTCCCTGTCATGTCACTGTCACATCACCTCACGCCATGTCACCTCTGGGTGGCACGTCATCATGGGACTGTGCCATGTGGGTCGCTGCCATGTCATCACCGAGGCCGCACCACGTCATCAGCCACCTCACCCCCGCCCACCACCATGTCATCATGGGGGCCCATGCCACATTACTGCCACCTCATTTATGGAGCCACATCATATTAATGGTTTCATCATTGGACTGTGCCACATGGGCTGCTGCCATGTCATCACCGAGGCTGCGCCACATCATCAGCCACCTCACCCCCTGGTCCCGCCGCCATGTCATCATGGAGGCTCATGCCACATCACTGCCACGTCATTTGTGGAGCCACATCATATTAATGGTTTCAAATGTGTCTCACCCAGGTTTGAAACCATAACCTCTTGGTTCCCGTACCTTTAAAGTCACCGTTTTGCCAGTTGAACTAAAATGTTTCTGCAGTCTTTATATGAAATATTAACTATATATTATTTATCTACACACTAACATATACACACACACATATATATATATATATATTTATAAATCAGTATATTATTAAAAAATACACATATGTTTTATTTTCAATTATTAATATTATAAAATATTTTATTTATATATTTATATTTATATGAATACTTATATTATATTTTTTAAAATCTTAAATAATTTTCCTATAAATCTATTTGTTTTACTTTGGTAAGAAAAAAATTATTTTCCTAGCCAACTTTTAAATTTAATTTTTATTTGTAAATAAAAATAATTATATATATAATGTTTATGGCCCATATATTTTAATATTTTATTATTTTATGTTTTTTTGTATAATCATATTATATAATATATATCGTATATTATATTATTTAATAAATTATATTATATATATGCTTAATGTATATTAAAGGTGGGAGGGGACTGGATAGGATCGAGTTTTATATCAGCCTATGATCTAACCCGAAGTCTTGATTGAGTATTATATATATCCATTTTTTATTTTTTATTTTTTAAAGAAAAATAAGAAAATTGAACTTTTGCTTCTTGTGCTAATTATGATCCAAGTAGTTCAATCTGGTCTAGCTTATTTATTTTACCAAATAAAATTATGAAGCAAATACCTAAATATGGTTCAACCCAAATAGTTCAATGATTAATCTGATATAGTCCTAAAGCCCAAATAGTTCAATTATGAATGTGTTAAACTATTATGATATCCCCAACAAAATGTGTTTAATACTTTACAAAGCTACATATAAATATAAAAAATAAAAAAAAACCCTAAATATTGTAATTTTGATTATCATAGGATTTAAAAGAAAATGTAGTAAACTAAATCTGTTATAATTGGGAAAATAAAAAAGATTAAAAAGAGTGAGAGAGTGAGAGAGAGGATTTGACGATACTTATTCTCTAAATATTGTTATTACTTATTCGTTAAGAAAATACATTAACAATCAATAAGCCTTCTTCCTCTACATGACGTTACTTTGTTAGACTTTTATATTATGTGAAAATATCCACACTACCAACACCCATAGAGTTTGAGCTGAGAGTCTCAATCATAGCATGACTAATTATTCTCTTAGATTAACTACTAATCATGGTCTTGGTATGTTACTGCTTCATCAATCATTATTAGTAATAAATAAATGATCTATTAATTTATATACTAAATATATTAGCAATTAATTACTTAACCTAAAAAGAATTCCTCCAAATATAGGATTGATCGTATTAGATATTAGCTTGTCCTTCTAATTCTCTTTTATTGGTGTCCTCCTTAATTATTCTCTTTTATTAGTGTTATCAATCCATTTATTAATTAAAGAAATTATCTTAATAAGAATAACATATTTTAATAATTAAGATGAAAGAAGAATAAAGATAAATGTAGAACAGATTCAATGCTTCAACCATTCAAGTATTTAATTTCAAGTAAAAACAAAACACTTTCAAAATGTTTAAAATATTTTAAATGAAAAGAAATAGTAAAATTGTTTGACTTTTACAAAAGATATTAGATAATCTTTATAATACAAAATATATGTAAAATATCTTATTATTTATTATAAAATTGTACAAATATAACACACTGATTATTTCAATATATTATTTATTAATTTTAAAAGTGAAAATAATAAAAATTCAAAAAATTAACTTTAGTGATGATGAAAAGAGTCGTGGCTAAAAGTGTGACTTTCAGCAACGACATTCTGCATTTTCGGCGACGACACACCAGAATGTCGTCGCTGAAAATTATACTTTCGGTGACCACAAAAAGAGTCGTCGCTGATAGTATGACTTTCAGCGATGACTTTTTTTGTGTTGTCGCCGAAAGTCACACTTTTAGCAATGAGTCTTTCTGTTATCACCAAAAATATGACTTTAAGGAAAGACCTTTCCTGTCATCGCTAACAATATGACTTTCAGCAACGACTTTTTTGTGTCATCGTTGAAAGTCAAACTTTCAACAACAACATTTTCTTGTCACCGCCCAAAGTTCTCGCTAAAAGTCTGTTTTTTTGTAGTATTTCCTTGAATTAGTAATATATACTGCTAAATTTCTTTCTTATAGAAAAACATTATAACCCATATTTAATAAGGAGTATAATTGAAATAAATAATTAAATACAGGGTCAGATCACATTTATCCCTTACTTTTTTAAATCAAGAGACTCAAGTATGTCATTTACATTTGAGACCGTTGCTGCGAAACAACCATATATATACCATGAAAAGGTGGTCTTCAAATGATCCCATTGGCATATAAATTCACAAACAAGGAGGCTTTGTTCCTCCATCAGCACAGTAAGCAATAAGATTCACAAGGTTAGGATGATGTTGAAGAGTACAGATTATCAAAAAGAAAGAAGAAGACTACATGAGAACCTCCACAATTAAGTTAACAGTACTGATCGAGTAAATTTTTGGTTAATCAAAATAGTGAAATCCTCAATTCCAAATTCCCAAGTACACAAATTCAAATGAGCACACAAATTCATAAAGATGTTGAGATCTAAATTTTCTTGAAAAAAAAAAAGAAATAATAGAAATGAACTTTAACAATTCGATGAGACTCAAAAGCCTTCATGAAACAACTAATCAATTCATCCTTAAGAAAAATAACTAATAAATATGAAGAAAGAGAAAAGGGCAAAAGTGGTCACCAACATGTCAGTGGGAGATTTCAGATATAATCAGATCAGATGAAGCAAACAAATAGCAAATCAAATAAAATTAAGGAAAAATCGAGATTGGATATATTTTGTTCTATCTATTTCAGTCATTCTGGAAGCACCAAACAATTGAAATTTTCATTTCCTCGAAAAGTCCATTAATTCTCATTCATTCTCTCTCTCTCTCACCCTCTCCTCACTCACACACACACACACACACACACACAAAATTTGAGTGTAAACTGAAAGTCTTAGTCCATTCTCATTAACTTCGACACTTTTTCATTTACCCATCTTTCATCCTCATTATACCACTAAAAACTCCAGCTCTTAACTTCATTATATTTAGGGTCTAGGTTTTTTCTTCTCAAATATTTGTATTTTTTTATAAGAAATTTTTATAATTTAATTATATTTTTTATTTTATTTAATTTTAATTATATATTAATAATAAAAAAAAAAGACCTGTTGAGGAGACATCATATATATGCTGTGCAAGTAGCAAACTTAATGAAGAAATAGCCTTCAGTAAAATATTAAGTGCTTATATAGAAACAAGACTATTAATCAAGACACTGAATTCACCAAAGTGAATGTAAATTTAAAAAAAAAAATTTGAGTGTTATGATGAGATATAAATATAATACAATATCTTATATTTCGAGTATTTCTATACATAAATATATATATATATATTATAGAAGATTCAATTTAAAATAAAACTAAACCTGAAGAATTTCTCATGAAATTATGGTGCCATGACCTATACTGACACGTCTCTCCATCTTACTTCTATTGGTCTATCTTAGTTTTGAACTTTTCACGCTCCAAGATCTCAAGCAAGCTAGATGTGGAGTGGAGTTTTCGCTTCTTTCAAAGTACTCATCAAATAATATTAGATGTATTTAAATTAAATTTTTATCATCTATTTTTATGGTCACACGTCACCTTCAAATGTTGGATGGCTCCTTCTCGTGGATATGATTGATATGTACCTGTTTGTTGAAGCCATGAAGGCATCAACATGCAAACACAGATGCAAGACAGAAATTAAAAGAAATGGCAACGAATTAGAGGAAAAGTTTCACTCAAATTTATGGCTTGATTTATTTATTATAGCATTAGAAAGCCAGAGCTCTGATTACATATACAAAAGCCTCCTTATTACTTCAAGCTCTCATATGCCTCATATATAGGCATTATATATTATTACATGGCCACTCAAAAGAAAGCATCCACAATGGATGACAGTGGAGGCCTCTCCTCCTGTCTTTCTTCCTCTCTTTGCTGACGCTGAGGATTTACAAAGTATGATTCCTTTTGGTTTCTGAGAAGTCTGTCCACATTTTTGCCAGACCCAGGGAATGCCACCTCCTTTATAACCTTCTCTATCTGGTTAAGCACGTTGTCTTTCTCACCTTCACCCATCATCGTCATCAAAAACATTTAACCCAAAGTCAGCTTTTTCCTATTAATGAAGTACAAATATCAATTCCAACATAAAATGTTTTCAACTGAGATTAAACTATATACCTGCCAGGAAGTTCCTCTGGTTGTTCTCGGCATTGAGAGCGAATCCAACCACCGTAAGATTACTATTCTTTGAGGCTCTGAGGGCTATTGGATGACCTGCAAGGATTACGAAAATATCACCTTGACGTAAGTTCGAAGAAACCGACTGAATCTGTCCTTCACGTTGCTCTTGCTCATCTTGTTCCTCTTGCGCCTGCCCTTGTTCACTTTCTGATCTTTGGTTAGCCAGATGTGGGGAAGCAATTTCAAGTTTTGCTTGTCCATCAACAACTTGGGCAATAGTTATGGCCTTTGAATTAAAGTGTGGTAGAAATAGTGATCCCTAAAGAACATTATTCAAAAAAAGAAAAACTTAATATACTTTTTACGGCGCTTGAAATTATTTGTGTGTGTAATTGATGGATGGTTTAGTATGCACCTTTTGGAGGTCAAGGAAAGACACAGACACATCAATGTCTCGGAGTGGCTTGTAGTCCTGAGGGCGAGCCTCCCAGAAGTTGCCATAGTCGTTGGAATAAAGAGGTTTAAGGTTTCTTAAGTTGAGTGGACCTGAACTTGAAGATCTTCCTCCCTTCGGACTGTGTTTGGCTTGCCTTCTCAGTTCTCTTATATGTTCCTTCGACAATTTCACAAACACTCCCTCTTCTGAACTCTGCTCCAGCTCTTGCCCTTGCTCTTGTTGCTCCTGCTGTCTAAGTAGGATCCTTCGTATCTCTTCGTAATTAGCCTGTTTGATAGCAATACTCCATTAATTAATCAAAGCAAACGAAAGTTTATAATAATAATGATAATGATCAGATTAGGCTCACATTGAAGGAGGCCTCGAGAGTTTTCTTGCTGAATGCATTGTAGTACGATTTTAGCTTTTGATTCCCAGAGGGGTAGAAATTCTGCAAAAGCAAAGACACCCAGGAGAATTTTCTTCTTAAAGATTAAAACTTGTAGAGCACTAGAGCAGAGAAGCAGAATTCATTCGATATATAGAGATTGATTACCTCATATTGGCCAGGAATGTTGATGGGAAAGAGGAGATTAGCTGCTCTGAAACTCTCGTTTTCATCAACATTAGCAGTATAAACAAGAGACCCGGCCGGAATCCTCAACAAATCACCTTGCTTGAGGTTGAAGGACTCTTTATTGTTCTTGTTCGCAATACTAACGATGGCGCTTCCTGTAAACATATGGTTAATCAATATCAGCACCGATATAATTATAAGTTCAAATGCATGAAATGAGGAAGGACTGAAACTTGCCTTCGAGTACAACAAAGAGAGCATGAGCATCACGGTGGTGAGGTAGAAAGAGGGATTCTGGTTGTAATTCAAACTCCACATAGCGATAGTACTGGAGCCATTGAAGGAGGGGGGACCTCTGCTCGAACCTTTGGAGGATTCGGATGCGACCACGTTCGTTCTGAATGCGAGTTTGGAAGTTGCGAGAGCGGAAGAGGTAAGGGTTCTGGTTCTGTGAACCTTGTCCTTCTTCTGGCTGCCTCTCTTCCTGCTCACGTGGACGCCGTCCTTGTTCTTGCTCCTTCTCTTGTTGTCGTTGTCCTTCTTCTTGCTGCCTTTCTTCCTGCTCACGTGGACGCCGTTCTTGTTCTTGCTCCTTCTCTTGTTGGCGTTGTCCTTCTTCTTGCTGCCTTTCTTTCTGCTCACGCGGACGCCGTTCTTGTTCTTGCTCCTTCTCTTGTTGGCGTTGTCCTTCTTCTGGCTGCCTTTTTTCCTGCTCACGTGGACGCCGTTCTTGTTCTTGCTCTTTCTCTTGTTGGCGTTGTCCTTCTTCTTGCTGCCTTTCTTCCCGCTCACGTGGACGCCGTTCTTGTTCTTGCTCTTTCTCTTGTTGGCGTTGTCCTTCTTCTTGCTGCCTTTCTTCCCGCTCACGTGGACGCCGTTCTTGTTCTTGCTCCTTCTCTTGTTGGCGTTGTCCTTCTTCTTGCTGCCCTCTTCCCTCCTCACGTCCAGGCCGTTGTTGTTGTTGCTGCTGCTCCCTCTGTTGCTGACGACGTCGTTCTTCTTCTCGCTGCCATCTTTCCTTCTCACGTTGGCGCCATTCTTCTTGTTGCCTTCCTTCCTGTTCTTGTCCAGGTCTTTCCTTTTCTTGCTCCTGCTCTCTTCCCGGACGTTGTGGTCGTTGTTCCTGGTGTAAGAAAAGCATACAGAGTATTAATCGAAATGAGTTAGCCTCACTTTTTTAATACACGAATATACGAACCTGTGGATCTTGTTGCTCTTCTTCCCCTGGTTGCTTAGCTCGTTGAGGTTCCTCCTCACTGATTTTCCTGCAACGAGCACGGCACGCAATCTGCCTATAAGGATCTTTCTCAAGCGCACACTTTCTGACACATACTTGGAATCTCCGATCCTCTTTTTCCCCGGAGGCATGGCCCACAGAAACAGAGGCCATTGCCAGGAAAAGAGAAGCCAGAAACAACAGCACAGCAAGCCTGGCTTTGAACACAGTGATAGTAGCCATTGTTAGTGTGATTACAAACTCTCACTAGTCGTCGATGAAAATCTGAGAAAGACGAGTGGGGTATTTATAGACGCTGAAGAAGGAAGCTATAATATTGCATAGTGGCGTGAAGGTTGGCATATACGTGTAAGGTTATATTGGGGTGTTAAGCATGGAGGACACGTGGGCTTGAAGGGGCATGCAGGTTGACGAGTGTATCATAGAGGACAAGAGGTGAAGATATATATTATGATATACTTTGAACATTGACAGCAATCACAGCATGCAATATTATATTGTGAACCTGGGCAGGATCTAATTCGTAATGCAAATTCTGATCTTGCATGGCTTGCATCCTTATCCCAAATTCAGGTGTTGCAGAAGGATGGTAGGGCGCGCCCAACTAAAGAGATGAAGAAGAGAAATCTAATGAAGAAGTTTACGTATTTTTGTGTTAGGTTCTGTTTATAAGAGATGTGATAAAGTCATAAAAGCATGAAGTTTAATGAAGATTTGAGCAGTGTTTGTGAATGAAGAAATACATGATTATGAATGAGATTGAAAAAATGAAGCTGTCTACGGATATCTAGTCTTAATTTTTTCTTTTTTTCTTTTTTTCTTTTTTAATGATTCTCCAAAAGAGTTTTGAAAATAACTCAAAACACGCTATTTCATAAATGAAACTGTTCATTTTGATATAGAACTATATGCAAGTCATGTGCCTCAAATAGAGTTTAAAGTGAATCATACTATTCACAATTATGAATAGTGCAATTTCCGATAATATATATATTGATAATGACTTTTTAATTTATATCTTAATTAAGCTAAATTTAACAGTTGAGATAATCACTTTATGACTAAAATAGCAAATTTATTATTAAATAGGACCATATTACTACTTATCTTTCTAAATTTGCTAAATTTTTAAGTTTTTGCTACTTTTTATTAGTTTAAAGTATTTCTTTATTATAAATTCCCTCAACCTTTCCTTAATTGTGATTCTAAAAAAGAAATTAAATTGATCATTGTAGTTTAATCTAAAAAAGAAATTTAATTTGTGTTTTATTTCTTTCTTTAATTTCCGTCATATAATTCCATTAAGTACTGTAATAGAAGCCAACAACACCTTCATGACATTCAAGTTATGGAAACCCTAAGATGTACATATGCATATGCCTTTAAAATAGTTTATTAACTTTTTTTAATGCATTAAAATGATCCCGTAATTTGATTTAGTGTTTCTATAATGGTCCCTCAAATGCATATAAAACTTTTGAATTCTATTCTAATGAAGCTAAACCATTACCTATGAAAATTAGCCATATATAAAATAAACCAATGAAACACTATGCATTATTGCATTGGTATTAAACCTTTCTTTTGCAACATACGTATAAATAGTAATCATAAAAGTAACATACGTATAAATTGATACTATAAATCCAGATATGCATGTGGATCAGTTAGAAAAATGTGTGTAGTATCAATTATGTATGAGTACCGTTTTGAAAATATGTTACTTCCATATAATCTATTTGCAATTTTTCTTTTTTCTTCCCCTGATAAGAAATAAAAAGAATGCATAAAAAAAAAGAAATAAACTATGTTAACTTTGTCGTTGTTGGAACTGAGTCCTAGGTACGTGCAACTCACAGTACATACATACGTCACACGAAGTACACTCCATTCGCCACGTTTACACAAACGTACACACATATATGCTCCCCAATTTCTTAATATAAAGGATAAGGGACAAAATTACCAAGAAAAATAATAAATTTATCTAGAATATAAAATATTTTTTAAAAACATTTTCATTTAATATTAATAACTCTTTCATGAAATAATTAATATAAATAAATTATATTAAAAATATATTATCTTAATTAGGGGTATTTTTGGAAAAAATCATTAAATATACCAGACAAATCTCACGTGTCCCTTATATTTTAAAACACGGAAACTCTCTCAATTATCCTTTATATTAAGTAACGGAGATAGTATGTTGCAAGGATGAATACTCAACTCAGATTTGTACTACATACATAATAACAACAAATATAATGAAGAACTGGAGACATTTATAAAATGAAAAACTTAAATTCAGAGCTGCTTGGGAGCCAGGTTCACAAATGACAAGGTTGTATTGGATGGTGTGCATGTTCGAGTTGAAAAAAAAAATTTACTGCATGCATGCAGTGTTATAAAAAAATGAAGGAAAGAATTAAAACTTATATAAATAAATAAAATAAATCTCACTCTCATTTTTAAATAATTAAAGTATAAAATTTATAATTCAGCCACATAATTTATTTAAAAATACGATTTTTTTTTTCAATTAGATATTAATATATATCTAATTCTTGTGTTGAGACTTGAGTGTGTGATTATTTCTTCACACTTGAGACAAAGGTGCCGCGGCGCCCATCAACTTTGCTATATATCCTCAATTATTGTACCTCCGTTAGCCACGTCTCCTGTGTATGTTCCTGCTCCTTTTGATCTCGAGTTAGGTCAGGTCTGTTGATGTATCCATTTTATACATATAAAATATCCATATTTAAGTTTTAAATTATATTTAAATATGTTTACATTGATATATTTTAGTATAATTTTACATATTTTTGTGTTTCATGACTTTATAGGTTCAGTTGAAAGCATTCGAAACAAAAACGTTACAAATTGTTCATGCTGAAAAGTTGTGATATCTTTCGGTATTTTGATCATAACTCTGACATATGAGCTCCGATTGAGGTGATTTAAGATTCATTGGAAAGCTAAGACAAAGATCTACAACTTTCATGTTTTGAGTTTTCCCAGATTCCAACGTTATCATAGAGAAAATTGAACTCAAAATGTTAACACGAGCTGATGACGTAATGGAAGCACTGTCCGTACAATAGTGACCACCCGGCGCCGGGTCAACTCGGATTTTCACGTTTTTCAGCAATTTAAAGTACCCGGCGCCATATTAGTTAATTTTATGGTGACCCAGCGCCGGGTCATGCAACAGGGGTCCGTAAAAACATGTTTTTTGACGTGTTTTCATGATATTTTGGGCTTTTACGAGCTTCTAAAATTTTTCTATATAAAGATACATGATAGGAACACAACGGGAGATTGAGAAACGCATTCAGAAGTCAGAAAACACAAATTTAAACGCATCTGGGAGCAACTAGAAGCATCATATAGAGAAAGAGCAAGGAGATTTGAGGAGTATTAGTGATAGATTTATTCTTCTCTAATATAACTCTATTTTCTTATTATTTTCATTATGATTTGAGATTTTAGTTGTAATTTAATTTCTATTTCCATGAGTAGCTAAATTTCCCAGTTGGGGGTAGGGATGTAGCCTGATTGGGATGGATTGGATTTGTTTCTTTAGTTAAGACTCTTCGATTTGTTCTTCAAGTTATATTTAGTTTATCTTTTTATTATATTTATCTCTTTTATTCGTTCATGTGGATTTTATGCTTGATCACCATATAATCTAATTAATGGATAAACTTGATGGACTGAGAGGTGAAGAGTGAACCTAGATTTAGAGAGATAAACATGAATAACTAATCTAGAGATAGAATTAGGAATTCATGGTGATATATGTTGTAGTTTTCAAGGTTTAATTAGAAAATTTAGTTGCGCGAGAGCGAATTGAATCCTAATTAAATAAGGACTAATTGACTGTGAGGTAATTAGGACGCTTTAAAAACAATAGTCACTATAATTATATAGAGTCTAACTAAGAAATAAAATTTAGTTATCTCATAAAGTGAATCTTGTTCCCTTGACGCTTCTAAAACTGAACCAAAACTCAAATTTCATTTTGTTTTTTTATTTCTTTCCTTTTAAATTTGAATTATCAATTAATTTTTGGGATTAAAAGTTTTGACTACCTCCCTTGGGTTCGACCTCTGGAATACTCCAGAGACTTTTTATTACTGCGATCGGCCCTGTATACTTGCAGGATCCCGATCATCTGTATCAAGCCTTCATAAACACCCACACAGATTATTTGAGTTTAATCTTAAATCTCTAATTAGCTTTTAGGTCATGTTTGGTAGGATGGAATCATTTTTTAGGAAATTTTTGGGGGGGGGGAGATGAATTTTTTTTTAATTATTATTAAAACTTTTATATGAAGCCATCAAGAATGGAAAGGAAGGAATTCATACTTTAAAACTCCTTAATTTGCATAATCAAAGTGGACGAAGTCCACTTCCTTTATTTGATAGAAATATTAATTCTTTGGAATCCAAAATAATACCCACCAAACACATCAAACTAAGGTGATACATACCAAATATGACGCTAGTTCACTCTCATCAGTTTTCATTAACATACTCTTTATTCACATTCTAAGTATATATGACACAAACCCCGTTCTAAAGTTAATTATTTTTAGGATCTAAGATTTCTCTTCTAAAATATATATATTATGTTTTCTTCTCTAGAAATCATGTATTAAATCCTGTTTTCTATTTTATTTATTCTTAATTACTATGAAAAAAAGACCTCTTGAAGACACATCATATACTGTAATGATGAGATACAAGCTTTATAATACGAATGTATGATTGTAGCATTATACGCAGTAAATTATTTTCTGTAGATAATAACCTGAACATTTAACATTCATCTTATATGAATAAGATGAATCTAATTAACTCTCCATCTGGTTGAAGAAAAAACTGCAAAATTTGGAAAAAAAAATTAGAGAGCCTCTATCTGAATTCATTTTTATTTTCTCTCATAATATTTCCTTTTTAATTTTTTCCTTATTTCAAATAAAGCCTAAATTAATTCCACTCAGCAGGGCAACACACACATAATTTGTCTTTGTATGAATAAGATAAATCTGTGAGTGAGTTTATATCCCACTCATCTTAGCAAAACACACAACACAAATGCTCCCTCTATTTTTTTCATCTGTCACTTTTTTTAAAAAAAAAATTATTTCTATTGATCTATCACTTTCAAATTTCAATACAACATTAATTACTATTTTTTCATTTATATTCTTACCTATTTTTTTAAAAATTAAAGATAATATTAATATTTTTTTCTTATCTTTCTATTTATTGAAAGATATATTAAAAAAATTAAAATAAATTATAATATATTAATTATATTTTTTAATCTTTGTACTAAAATTTTATACAATACATTAAAAAAAATGAGAGGTGGTATATATAAACGTGGTGAATGTAGTGTATTTTGTGTGATGCATGTGCGTACTGTGATTTGTACGTACCTAGGGCTCCGTACCGACAGCCACAAAAGTACTTGTCCGTTTTAAAAGTTTTATCACGATTAGATACTGCCCAGGATCAATCACAACGCAGTATTACATGATGTCCATGTTCTAAGTTATCACAATATCTTCACCTCTTGTCTAGCTGTTCATGATCCACTCGTCACCCTGCATGCCACTTCAAGCCCACATGTCCTACACGCCTATCAAATCTTACACGTACGTAACCCTTCTTGCTAATCTTCAGCTTCTATAAATAGCCCACTCGTCTTCTCAGATTTTCATCGACGAGTAGTGAGAGTTTGTGATCACACTAGCAATGGCTACTACCGCTGTGTTGAAAGCCAGGCATCCCCTGTTCTTGTTTCTGGGTTCTCTTTTCCTGGCAATGGCCTCTGTTTCTGTATGGGCCATGCCTCCTCGGACAAAGAGGATCGGAAATGCCAACTGTGTGTCAGAAGGTGTGCACTTGAGAAAGATTCTTATATAGTGCCGTGCTCGTTGCGGAACACGATTCCGTGCGTATAGGCCACGTCTACGCACGGAATACGTGAATTATGTGAGTGGGAGGAGGGTTTTTTTTTTTTTTAAATTTAAAAAAAAAAAACTATGCGACCACAGTAATTTGTGTATGGCCGTGCGACGGAAACAGCGCCCGCTCGTTGCAGGTTGATCAGTGAGGAGGAACCTCAACGAGCTAAGCAGCCCTAGGAAGAAGAGCAACCAGATCCACAGGTTCGTATATTCGTGTATTAACGAAGTGAGGCTAACTCATTTCGATTAACACTCTGTATGCTGTTGTTACAACAGGAACAACGACAACATCGTCCGGGAAGAGAGCAGGAGCAAGAACAGGAAAAACCTGGACAAGAACAGGAAGGAAGGCAACAAGAATGGCGCCAACGTGAGAAGGAAAGATGGCAGCGAGAAGAAGAACGACGTCGTCAGCAGCAGAGGGAGCTACGACAACAACAACAACGGCCTGGACGTGAGGAGGGAAGAGGACAGCAAGAAGAAGGACAACGCCAACAAGAGAAGGAGCAAGAGCAAGAATGGCGTCTACGTGAGCAGGAAGAAAAACAGCAAGAAGAAGGACAAGGTTCACAGAACCAGAACCCTTACCTCTTCCGCTCTCGCAACTTCCAGACTCGCTTCCAGAATGAACGTGGTCGCATCCGAATCCTCCAAAGGTTCGAGTAGAGATCCCTCCACCTTCGCTGGCTCCAGAACTATCGGTGTGTGGAGTTCGAATTACAACCAGAATCCCTCTTTCTGCCTCACCACCGTGATGCTCATGCCCTCTTTGTTGTACTCGAAGGCAAGTTTCATTGCTTCCTCATTTCATGCTTTTGAACTTATTATTATATCAGTGCTAATATTGATTAACTATATGTTTACAGGAAGCGCCATGGTTAGTATGGTGAACAAGAACAATAAAGAGTCCTTCAACCTCAAGCAAGGTGATGTGGATAACACCCCTCATGACTTTATTTTGGCATGGTATGCAGGACCGGCGAGAAGCAGGGCCGCTGTAACACCCTACCTCCTAACACTTCCAAACTTAATCAAAAACTTCAAAATTCAACCAAACACAACCCCAACATCTCAAAACAACTTCCCAAAATTTTCGAACAGCAGAAATGAACCAAACAACACCAGAAACTCGGCTGGGGCCGCGACCGCTACAGTACCGCCGTGGCTCCAGCTTCCCCTGTTTTATATCGCCACTGGTCTCCACTAGCGCCGCGGCACCCCCCTGCTGATTTTCCATATCAGCAACTTCTACACACCGGGGCAAACTTCTGACGCGCATAAATTTATACTCCGACCTCCGATTGACTTGATTCTAACTCCTACAAGTCAATCTAGTCTCAATCTATCCATAGACACCACTATTACCTTAATCCAACTCCGCATGGAGATTCTAGACCTCTGATACCATTTTGTCCACTTATTGACCAAAACTCACCACTTTTCACCTCTAATTGCCACCAAAGGCAAATGATCACTCAAAAACCATTCATACAGGTCCAATATCCCCAAACCAACTTGTTCAAAGAGACTTCACCTCAAAGGAACCACTTCTCTAAGATTTGACCCCCTTGAACCCCAACTTAACAAAACGGGTTACATGTCCTAAAACATACTAACAAGACCCAAAACCACTCTGGGCTCACAAACACCAATATACTAACTTCTCAACATCCAAAACACCAAGTAGTTGGACTAAACCAGTATAAATTGTTGTGTATTATTCTTCATCTTCTCTATTCAGTTGTTGCACACAACTCTCTCTATTTATCCCTGTTTTGCTGCACTCTTAGTGATATTGGGTTGTGATCCAAAAAGAGCAAAAATCTTGCATCACCCAATTCACCCCCCTCTTAGGTGACCAGCCAACCTAATAGAAAGAGCTCCATGCCGCAATGAGGAGCAGGGCCACCGTGGTGAGAGAGCTCCAAAATGATATTTTCTGACTGAACACAGCAAGAATCGAAAGTTTTGTTTAAATCTGGATCATTTCAATCAGCCGAACACAAGGGAGAAAAGAAAGAAACGGAGGAAGCAGCAAGGAGCTCTGCTAGGGTTTGCAATTTTTGCCAATTGGGAGTAGTTTTCATCCTCTTGAAGCTTGGATCTTGGTTGGTAAGTGATCTCTACTCCTTCCTCTCCATTTTCTTCAATTTTGAGTTAGGATTTTTTGGTATAAGTTGGGTTTTCGGTGTTGGGCTGAAATCCACCGATTGAAATGAATGAAATAGGGTTAATGTAATGTGATTTGGTGTTCTTGTTGCTTGGGTATGAGTTTTGAAGGGATTATGCATAATTTAAGCTTAATCCTAAGTTATTTTCGATTAAAGCTTTTGGGAATCCGAAGTGTGTGTGGTTAAGTAGTGTTCGAATGGTCCTTAGGGACTAAATAGTGTATGGAAATGGTGTTGGAACCATGGGTTAGGCCTAAATGGTTGAATTATAGAATTTGGATATTTGGATTGTATGTCAATTGAGGTATTATGATGTTGTTAAGGTTGTTTGGCTGATTGGAGAAGTCAAGTCGTAGGATTGGCATTCAAGAAAGCTTATGGAAACGCATGTGTGTGGTATTGACAATCTGAGGTAACCGGGTGTTTGTATTATTTGTTTTATATATATATATATATTATGTTGATATATATATATGTGTGTGTGTGTGTGTGTGTGTGTGTGTGTATATGCATGTCTCCATTCATACCACGATATGGATATGTGTGTGTATATGGTTTGTCTTTATATTGTGGTATGCACACGGCTAAACACATAGGGTATGATGATTATGATGATGATTAGAGATGATGATGATGATATGACATTGCATGATTTATGCATGACATTGTGAAACACGATAATGATTATATGATGATATGAACATCACCACATGACATTGTGAGATTGAGATATATGGTGAAATGGGTGGTGATGATGATATGATATATGATAAGGGAGGATAAGGATGAAACCCCTGTCGCTAAATCCTCCCCTTTGTCCAGGGGAGCCAGGCGGCAGTGGACTGAACCTAGGGCTGTGCAGATAAACCCATGCAAAACCTAGGACTGAACCGAGCCGGGCTGGGCTTCGGGCAAGGTTTGTTTTGTCCGGCTCGGCCCGACCCGAACTATATATATATATATGTTTTTTTTAAAAAAAAATCTATTATTTTGTATATATCAATTGATTTTATAAGATTTTTTCTATATATCTTATATAATGTATTTATTATTTGATTACTATGAAAAACTTTATAAGGTTTTGATATTTTAATTTTATTTAAAATTTTAAATTGATTTCTTAATTTAATATTATATGAAAATAATGTATAGTTGTAAATATTTATAATTTTTAAGAAAATTAATTTCTATCATAACATTATTTTTTTAAAGAAATCTACTTTTACATTAATAATTAAAATTTTTTCGTTAATACATAAAGTTAGTTTTTATTTTATTTTTAATATTTTAAAAAGTTATGTGGTACCAGGCCGGCCCAACCCCGGCCCAGTACCTAGTCCAGGTGTGCATGAGCTAGGCATCAGGTGAGGGTGAAGCCCAGCTCAACCCGACCCGTGCACACCCCTAAGAACCTTCCCTAAATTACCATCAATTCGAGGTGGTCCAGGGGAAGGAGAACCACGATTTGAACATTAGTGTTACCTTTGGTCGGGTGCACTAATGGGAGGTGAGCTTTATGATATCTCGGAATCCGTCTTTACCGACTGCTGGAAGGGAATTACCTATACGAAATGTCCTATTATGACGACAACTCGTGGTTCTAGCTGTGTGCGAGGGAGACATGCATTCCATCTCATATTGCATTCATGAGATTGTATGAGTTATGTATATATATGTGTGTGGTTGTTCCTGGTTACTGAGACATTGTTTCACACCCCTTTCCCATGAACTAACATTTCAGGTGAAGGTTCAGGCGCTAGTCTGGAGAAGTCAAGGGAGTAGCATACCGGACATGAAAATACCGAGTCTGTGTACTGTATTTATGGAATGTTTATGTATGTTGTGCTAAGTATGATAGTGGTTGTATTGGATATAAGGAGTTGGATGATTGTAATGATATTTGGATGAGTATGTATGTTATTGTCATGATATTGATGTGGAGTGGTCTTGGATGTTAAAGAATCAGTATGTTAGTGTTTGTGAGCCCACAAATGGAAGTAGGCCTTGTTGGTATGTTTTAGGGCAAGTAGCCCATGGTGTCAATTCAAGATTCAAGGTCAAATCTCAGAGGGAGTGGTTCCATTGAGATGAAACCTCTTTAAACAAGTTAGTTAAGTGGTTTAGGACCTGTGTGAATGGTCCCGAATAGACAAATTACCTTTAGTGGCAAATGGGAGTTGTAAATTGTGAATTTTGGTTAAAAGTGGCCAAAACGGTGTCAAGTGTCCAAAATCTCCACACGGAGATGGATTGAGATGAAATTAGTATCTACGGATAGATTGAGACAAGATTGACTTGTAGGAGTTATAATCAGGTCAATCGGAGGTTGGAGCATAAAGTTATACTCGTCGGAAGTTCGCCCTGGAGATTGAAATTTGCTAGTACAGAAACCAGTAAGGCGCACCGCGGCGCCAGAGACACAGTGGGCACCAGAGCCACGGCGGTACTATAACGGCCGCAGCCCCAGCCCAGTTTCTGGTGTCCCTTGGTTTTTCTTCTGCTGCTCTATAGTTTGGAGAGTAATTGTGAGATATTTACGCTGTGTTTGGTTCGTTTTTTTAAAGCTTTTGATTAAGTTTAGAGGTGTCTGGAAGTAAGGTATTATACCTCACATTATTCTTGACAGATGTGGGTAACAAAGTTTAAGAGAGCAAAATCAAGTTTGGTACTTCTAACATTAAAACCTTAATAGGTAAATCTATGTGGAAGTTGTAGATGCCATGATTCATAGTAAAATTAACATCATTTCAACACATTGCGCTTTGACTTAAAAAATTGGGCAAAAGCACGGGAGAACTAAGATGGATTTAGATCGTCTCAATTAATTGCTCAACTAATTAAGGAAAAAATATACAATGAAACCCATTACCACTGTGAATTTCCCATTGATAGGGTGGACTCCATCTTTATCTTTATCTTTATTTGTCTCCGCAATAATAATTGAATTTTCTTTTTTGTTCTTTGAATAATTGAACATTGAGGAGATCCAAATCCAATTAAAGGTAGAGTTAACTGTTTTTTTATGGATTTGAGATAAGAGTCTTAGTATATGAGATGCTACATGCATCTCATTATTATTCTTCTTTACATTCCCCCTCTCCTCTATCTCTTTCCAAATTTGTCACTCATACTAACTTTTGTAAATGCAAGGGATCCAAACTGCACCTGTTTGCCATTTTAAAAGAAGCATAAGAAATTATATATCCAGAAGAAATTTTCCATTGTTTATTCTTTTTTTTAATATAACAAGTTGTATTCTTTTTTAATTCAGATTCAAACATTATTGATTTTTAAATAAAAAGTAGTTCTCCTAACCTAATTTTTTCCTATGCACAAAATTTGAATCCTAAATACTCCCTCGGGTCTCAAATAGTAGTACAAGAAAAAAAATACATATACAAAAAAAATTAGTTAAAGTTATTTAATTTGTAGTGAAACATATTCGTTCCAAAATTGACCTAAATTAATAGTCTTTCCTTTACACTAGGTTAATTAATGCACATTGATTTCATGAGGGGTATTTTGGCAATACCATATTCTACATAAATCTATTTTTTATCTTATATTTTGAATCAACCCCCTCCAATATTTGTTTATATTTGAGATTGTTTGATAGAACCTATTGGTATCGTATGATCCATGTAGCTGACCCCATTTAGTGGGATAAGACTGATATTGTTGTTGTTATTATTAAGATTGTTGGAAGTATCACTTTGAGAGATATTGAATCTTTTTTACTCAATCCAAATATCCGATCACTATTTATTTTTCATTGTATTTCTCAACCCTGTCCACAGTACTGTCTAGCTTCCTCACTCATTATTAGACGATTTTTTTTTGGCTACCAACTTTTCATTAGTTACATCATTCCAAATGAATAAAACATCTCCTCCCTGTTGGGCAAAAAAAAAACCTCCTACCTAGTATATAACTCCATTTTAATTTCAAGAGATAAGGGATCAAAATATAATTTCAGATTTCATTTTCTCAAATCTCAATAATCTCCTTTTTTTAATATTCATTTTGTTTGGATAAATTCACATTGAATTCCGATTCTCCCATTAATGCCATTAATTACACCTTAGCAGTTTTCATATACTACTGTAATTGAGTACTATTACACTCCTGCTTTAAATTCTTCTTCCCTATAAAATCTCACCCTACATATTGCCAAGTCAAATAAAACACTCTTTCATCTTCCTCTGAAAAATAAAAATGGCCCATTTCTCATCAACCATTTCTCCAATTATGGTCCTTCTTGCATTCACAGCAGGTTTTGTTTCACATCTTTGTTTCTTCATTTTCCATTTCTCATGTAACTTTCTACCCTATATATATTGAAAATTTTGGTCATGTTCAGTGGTGAATGCATGCGAACTAGCTACCATAGGAGGTGGTTGCCCAGATATAAACCAATGTGTGGAGACTTGTCAACCTTGTTATCGGGGCATCGGTGAAGTTCACCCCTACTGCCGGCCGGCCGGTGCAGGAATTCCATATGATGAGTGTGTTTGTAGAATGGAGAAAGGTGCCACTTGTAACGTTACCGGGCCACCGAGATGCCCTAGACCATGGCCACCTCCGACTACTGTTGAGAGCGATGTTAATGGAACCCTTACAATAAATTAATAGAAGTGTGACTTATGCTTTGTGCTTATGATGAAAATAAGGGAAAATAATTAAGTTGTAATAATTATGAATGGATGAATAAATATCTGATCTTTGATAGGTTCAAATCAGTTGAAGTGCTGCGTGTATGAAGTTTTATGGCATATATTCTCTAATGGATCTCTTTCGTTCGTTTATAATTGAAAGATCTTTAATTGATAGGTTCGCATCCTATTTATAGTGGTCTTCATGGAGAATCCAACTTATGACAGTCATTAACGTATTATAATTATAATAGAACATATTGATACCATAAAATAATATTCAATTTACTCTCCTATGTTTTTTAATCAGGCAATGTGTTAAATTATTTTTTTTATACAAACATTGGTAATATGGGCCAGTCGATACTAAACAGGCTTGCGCGACATGAGTTGTATAGAAAATAAGTTGGGTTAGTTTATTTTTCTTACGGATTAGGATTAATTTTCACAACCCAGCTCATTAAGATTATGTTGATGGATTATATAGGGCAACCCGTCAATATATTTTTTTTAACATAAATTAACCTAGTTTTTTAAAAAAGTAGTTCAACTCATATAATCCTTAACTCATATAATTAACTTACCGTCATCCAAATCATCATCATAATTTATAAGCTATAGCTAATAGTCTAACATCATTCAATAATATCTCCATTCAATAATATATCACCATTATATAAAATTTTACACAATATAGTGAGCGTATATAAAATTTTATACCAAGTAATGCAGGGGCTTCTTCTATTTACATTTTTTTGGTGGAACAATCGCGTTAACTTTTGATTCTTCATAACATTATTCATTTTTATATAATCTACTAATAACTTAAGGCCCATTGGGCTTGCATTAAGGAAAAGGACTTCTCTCCCATTGCAGGACAACCAAAATGTAAAATATTTTATATATTTCTTTTTTTTTCACAAAAAAGTATTTTATATATGTCTGTAATCATCATTTAAGAACAATTTGGCCAAAAAAATCATTTAAGAAAAATTATTTCTTTTTATTAATTATTATTTATTATTTTTTTTTATCTAGCAACACACAGCATTCCATAATTAAAAGTCATTTTTTATGACACTCCCTTTTTTTTCCATTTTATTCTATACTACATACTAAATAATACCTTAATTAACTAGAAGTGGACGATGAATATGAGAAGAGTCATGCATTTTGTGAATAGTGTGTCTCTCTCCGTCAATCAAAAAAGTGTGTCTTTCTCCAAAATTTAATTAGGAATTTTTCACATGCATTGCGGGAGACATAAGATAACAAATAGATAAGAGAATTACTAGAACTAGAGAAGAATATGTTGGAAATAGCTCTTCTATGCACATTGATGACACATATATTGATATATTGATGCGCCTGTTATATTAAATTTTAAAACTTTTCAGTTCTTTATTTTCAAACGATGGGCCATGTTTGATTTACTTATTTATTTGAAAGCTTTGATTTCCACGGGTTAATGGTTTCCGCCCCACAATTAAAGAGTTCTCTTTTCTTTTTAATTTTTGGACTCCTGATTAAAAAGCACAAAATTTGAGCTAAGGTGTACTATTTACAGCTTGTTAGAAGTTTGTCTTTCTATAACTTTTATAAATATATTGATAATTGATTAAAGAGGTCTAAATCATTAAAATATCATTATATACTCAGATACTCCCTCCATTCTGCTATTTTTGTTGTTGTTGTTGTTTAGTCTTAATATCACCTAGACTAAAAAATTATTATGTTAAATTTTACTAATAATTTAACTAAAATATCCTCATTTAATTATTTTTATTAAATTAAATGACATATATTGAATTAAATAGGAGGAGAATAAAATTACAAAAAAGAGAGATTGATAATGTATTAAAAGTCTAAAATAACAATAAATTTGAAAAATAAAACGACCAAAAAAATGAAACAGAGAAAATATATATTAAAATTTATAACAAATCATACTGGCTATAAATCACAAACAATGCAATCATTCTTCAAATTTTGGGGACAAATATGAGAAAACATGTATATTATTATGCATATATACATATATATTTTAAAATCCATACAGAACATCAACATCAATAAGTGTAGGAACTCGCATTATTCAAACTTTTTTTGTTCCTAAGCTTTGACAGTACAAACAAACGGGAATCCAAGGCCCACGGGTTACATTGTAAACCATGCCCGCGTTGACAGAATCCATGGGGTCAAACCACCGACCCGCACCGACCATTAACCCGCAACTCATCAGGTACCCAACTTGTTGCACACGAAGGCTCACTGCCTTGTGTGAAAGAAAAGATACATCCGACTCCGAGGAAAGTAAAAGGAGCAAGCGAGAGAGAGAGAGAGAGAGAGAGAGAGAGAGATACCTGAAGGGGCAGATCAACCAGATGGAATGCGTATTCGGACTTGTTGGAAATGGCTTCGCGATTGTGGCGGCGGATACATCGGCGGTGCACAGCATCCTAGTCCACAAGTCCAACGAGGACAAGATCATGGTCCTCGATTCTCACAAGCTCATCGCCGCTAGCGGCGAGCCCGGAGACAGGTCCCGCCTCCCCTCTTATTCGCTTTTTCGTTTTCATTGCGATTTCTGTTTTGTGATGCTTATTCTTATTGATGCAGGGTTCAATTCACCGAGTACATACAGAAGAACGTGGCTCTGTATCAGTTCCGTAATGGGATCCCTTTGACCACTGCTGCTGCTGCCAATTTCACCCGTGGCGAGCTCGCCACTGCTTTGCGCAAGGTATTGATTTCCTTTTCTTATCTCGGGCTAATTATTTTTCATGTGACTGGTCAGACTAATTTTAGGTTTTTGGTTTAGGCTTCAGCTTTTAGGGTCAAAATTTCCCGTTTTCTGTTTCTTGATCTTTTGAATGTCTAGTGTTTAAACCGGCTGCCTCTTTAAATTCTGTTTAGTTTTGGACAAGCGAATTTCCTTGGAAGATGCCAACTTTGGACTGGGTATTCATTTTACTCTTACCAGGATTTTTGGTGTTGCATAATAGTACATACCACAGTATGTGCCTTCCGAAGTGTATAAACTTTCTGGCACTCACATTGGGTGCCGTCTTGCAGAATCATCCTTTGTGTATGCAGTGCAGTTAGTAATGGTTTCTGTTGAGCTCCGATTATTAGAGATTAGTCAAAATACTTTCTGTGAGGAATTTGTTTGTGTCTTGGACTGCATAGGTTAATGTTTTGAACTTGTAATATTGCAAAGGTTTATATTAGCTTGCTGTGTGCAGCTTTGCTTGTACTGTGTCGCTGGTTCTTAATCGTTGTGTTTTTTTTTTTTTCAATGAAGAATCTGTTCTGGTTCATCAAGATAAAGAGAATGAAAAATTAAATTCGGGAGGAAATTTTGAAATTTTACATTTAATCTTTCCCATTTTTATATTTCTTTTGATCCGAACAATTAAAAGCTAGAAATTTTAGAAAGAAAAAATTCCTTTTGATATTCTTTCGCTCAATTAAAGCAGCACACTTGTGGTATTATGGTACTCTGTGTTGGTTGATGTTACTAAAGCAACCTTCCATGTGTGAGATCTCTTTACTTGCTAGTTCAGAGTTGTGTTCCTTGATACTTGTCTAGAAATATTCTTCAGGGCAGTAGACAAGAAATCCATTTGCAACTAATCTTTGCTTTTCTATGTATAATTGCCCTATAGACAGTCTGTTGTCCTTGTTCAGTATTTGTTTAACCTACCAATGTAAAACTGCATCTCGCATAGCTCCTAAAACAAAATATCATTACATGCCTTACTTGTTTTGTTCTAGATTCATGCATCATTCTGCAACTGTTCTGTTGACTGGCTTGATGTGATTCTGTGGAATATTTATCCATCTAGATATCAGTTTTTTTCATTTAATATTTATGCTTCATTTCAATGAATTCTCTTGGTTGTGGTTTCTCTGCTACTCATTCGGATTATCTTATATCTTGTTGGCATGTGCCTTTGTGTTCTTTATGTATGTCAGAACTTGCAGCTTAGGCCTGCCTTTTTTACCTAGTTAGACCCCGCAAGTGATGATTAAGGATCTCTTTTAAATTAAAAATTAAACCTGCTGCTTGTCGTGCATGATTTCTTTCACACACACACAATATACTGCTTGTCCTGCATGATTTCAAAGTTTCCTCTATGATGTTTTGTTTGTTAATAGAACATTAGGGAATGCTCTTTCCTTTTACAAAACTACCCTCATGCATCCAGCTGGATTACGGATCACCAGGTAATTACATTATTAGGCTATTAATAATATGATTTTTGGGTAAACAATAAGAGGTGCTTGCAGTAAGATAGCAGAAGTTGATGCACAATGAATGAATGTTGGTGGTTTATCAGCATACTGTAGGTAAGGCGTTTCTTGATTAAATGTAAGTGCAGCCGTGGTTAATTATTGTTAGTGATTCAGGTTTTCTTGGTAGTATTCATTGATTGGCTGAAGGGGCAATATGGTTTAATTAAGTCATGGTCAGGCACAGGGATTGACTATTGATGGTGACCATACTCCTCAATTTGATTTGACTACAGCCATGTCATGGTTTAATGTTTTGTGGAAGATTATCTTTGTGTTCTGAAGTTTTCCCTCCTATTTATTTATGAAGATTTAAAATTATAATTGCTGGTAGATTTCTTATGCCAAATATATCCAGAAAGGCAACAATTTGATGTTGGAAGCTGGAACTGTGAATTAGATTTACATTTAGCTTTTTGTTGATTTTGTTGAAATATTATGTTCAATTCTAGTTCTACATGGTGAGAAGATATTCTTTGAATCACAAAACACAACAAACATTCTGGTGGATGGTTGCAGCGCTTCCTCAGTTGCACAGTTAATAAATGATGCTACATTTGAGGTTTTAAATTAACGTTCAACTTGTTAGCAAGTACATCTCAGTTCAGCTTACTTTTAACTGAATCATTGAACATTTCTATGGTTGTTATTTAGCTCATTGGATGGATAGCTGAGTGAATTGTTTTCTATAAGAATTCTTATAATACGAGTCCTTTTTCTATCATTGATTTTGTTTGCTGTTAGGCTGGAATTCCTTATTGTCCATAGTTGCAGAAGGGGAAAAAGAAAGCCTTGTTTCTTATATATTTAGTGCAATGGCATACAGAGACATACAAACCCACTAGACGCCCCAACGGCACTATATATCCCATTATAGATCCCTAGATTTACTATAGAAAAGTGAGATAAAGATTTAGCTGTCCAATCCAATTTAGTTAGAGTTGTTTTTAGGTATGGTTTAGAAGCTGTAAGTTTGTGATTTGCTGTTATTGATCACTTTGGCTGTCCGGCAGGTAAGTGTTGAGCCTACATTTTCTACAGGAGTGAAACCAATATATCAATATCTATGACAAAGTCTATAGAAAGCCATACCATCCATTAACTATGAATATGACTCATCCGTGTAATACATAAGACCCACTTCTAGTTGTTTAAATTTGTTCTTGATATGCGGTTAATGTATCTTCATTACAATGGATGATGAGTTAATTTGTGTGAATTTGGTTTGCTTCAGAGCCCATACTTTGTGAACATTCTTCTTGCTGGTTATGACAAAGAGACAGGCCCTTCTCTCTTCTACATTGATTACATTGCTTCACTTCACAAGGTCGAGAAGGGAGCTTTTGGTTATGGCTCCTATTTTTCACTATCAATGATGGACAGACACTTCCATAGTGGAATGTCACTGGAAGAAGCAATTGATTTGGTTGATAAGTGCATCTTGGAAATAAGATCGAGGCTGGTTGTGGCCCCACCAAACTTTGTCATCAAGATCGTTGATAAGGATGGAGCAAGGGAGTATGCATGGCGCGAATCTGTTAAGGATACTCATGCTCCACCAGCTTAGGTTGCAATTATTTCTTTTTTTTTCTTTTTTTTTAAACTTCAATTTTTTACCCTTTTAGCTTCTCAATTTGATGGTAATGTGTATTGTGATATCTCTGCAAATCTTGGTCCAGAATTACTTAAAATGGATAAATTGTGGTTTGAATTGAGCTATTTATGGACTTGTTCTATGATGTAGACTTTGTTTTAATTTATTTACCCAAGGCTTCTTAGAAAATGAAAGAAACTGAAGGCATGGTTGAATACCACAGTGGATGCCCATTTATATTTAGCTAAGTTGGGTTTAAAAATGAGTCGTATAGTTCATGATTTACAAGGATTAGTGTGACACGTTATAAATTTTGTATTTGATATGGATACATGGATAGCTTATATCTGTCACAAATAATTATGAATGAACTAGACTCTTTGAAAATCGTTTTTCTTGTATCTAAATCTATTTATGTATTTCTTATAATATATATTGATTAATATATATACAAATGTGCATACACACACACGTAATCGTCTCTCAACAGCACATACAATAAATCAAATCGAATGTCGCTAGATTTGAACAATGCAAGGAGAGGTGTGGTTGCCGCCATTGGCGACCAAGGAGACAGTGTGTTCTGCGCCCAAGGTGGGGTTGTGCATTGACGGTGGGTTGTGGCCGCTGATGACTAAGGAGATTGTGGGTTCTACAGTGATGACGAGGTGAGAAAGAAGATGAAGGGGAAGTTGAAGGGTAATCATGTCAGGGCCAGATGGAATGGGCAAATGCACGCCTTCAAGATTACCAAGCCAACCAAACACTTGAAGCTCTGGGAGAGTATGCTTATTTCGTTTACTCAGGCCCAAATACCAGTATAAGAAGAGATAAGGTTTTCTGCCAAAGCTTAGAATCACTTTTAAGTTTTAAAAAGATTGGTCAAACCTAGAGTTGATTTTGATTTTTTGGCGCAACTAGACAATCCGAATTTTGCCAATTTAAGAGTCTTTTTTTTTTTTTCCTTTAACCTAAGCAATGTGTATACTTAAAAATCCATTTAGTTCTTTTGAAAAATTTCTAATCCAAGTGTCCAAATAAAGAGCTTTGAAGCATACTTGTTCAAATAAACTTTTGTTGCACCACTCTTCTTGCAGATTATTCTGTATCGTTTCATTTCATCCTCCAAAAAAATGTTAACCCATTTTAACGATTTTATTTCATTTATCGCCACTCATCTTCACCTTAATAAATAAGTAGAATGATGTCCCCATCTGTCCCAAAAAAATGATTGGGTAAGAGATATAGGATGGGCTCTAATTGGGCCTCAACATATTAGATTCTGGCCCACCCAGCAAAAACTCTTATTTTTTATTTATTTTCTACAATTATATAATCATATATTTGAAATAAAAAGTATGATTATTGGAGACTTTTTTGTTTTATTTTTTGTAAATATATTTCATGTAATTATTTTCGTAATAATTTTTTTTACTTTTTTCTTTTCTTTTTTGTAAATATATTTCATGTAATTATTTTCGTAATAAATAGATAATCTAATTTGACTGGAAACATTTGCCTTTATGTTTTGTAGAGAATGTACAACATGTGTGGTACTATTTTTAACTTTTGAAAGTGCAATTGGAAATAAATTTTATATTTGATACATATAATATTATTGATTCTTTCTTTCTATTGCAGTAAATAAGCTTAATCCTAACACCTGTGTTTTTCCTCCTGGTGACTCTAAACAAATTTTTATGAACTCTCCTCCCTAACCCTTTTACCCTTTGGCTCTTTAGAAAAATCACCAGGTCATCACACCCTTACACCTACAAAAACATCCTCCTGCCACTTCCCTCATGGATCTCTCAAAGTCTCAAGCAAACCTTTTTATGATATGATGATCTCTAAGTTTTTCACCAACCACAAACTTTGTAAGGGGAATCACAGTTGAGGGCCAATTGAAAGAATCAATAATTAAAAAAAAAAAAGACTTTAAGTGATAAAAGAGGTAAAAACTAAAAGATTAAGTAGCATATAAAATTGAAAAAATAAGTAGTAAGAGAGTTTTTATTTAATATTAATTATAGCAACAGGTCCTCAACAGTGATAGCCCATATTTTATACGTCCCTCCCTTTTCTTTGGTTTCTACTCATCGTCTGCATGCAGGTAACTGAGTTGTGCTTTAGCAAACAGTCCTACTGACTTCTTCGTTTTGCTGCCAACCTTAACTATGAAAACCTTAAGCAGAACCTATGGGTTTCTCTTCTCTGGTGGTCTCATCATCCTTGAAACCATTTCTACTTCCATCAGGGAAAAGCTGTCTCAAGTTTAACTTTGGCCATTTTAAGACCTAACTTACACGGACAAAGTAATCTCATACTGAGTGTGGTAAGCAGAAAACAGCCAACAAAACAATGTGATGATTTTTATTTTAATTTGTGGGTGGAATATTAAGTTGGAAGCTGGCAACAAAAATCAAAAGAAGCATTTTATCAACTAAACACATCTAATTCGCTCACATATTTAAACACATAAAAGAATTTTCCTCATCAACAGTACTCAAGCAACAATGCAGTTTTCTGTTGTAGCTATGCTATTCTAGTTGGCACATGAGCTCTAATACGTCTTCAGTGCCATTAATCAGAGAGATGGTAATCAAGATTAGCTAATTAGTAAAGTACTTATTTATGAGTGAGTTCCTTATAAGCACCATATGTATGTAGTAGTAGCACTAGAGAGCAGTGGTAAGCAGAGAAACGAACATGTCAAGTGTCAAAACTAGGAGCCAAATTCTGCTGCTGCTGCTGCAAATCCGAGTCTCAGATGAAGAATGACCATGAGCCCCCCCTGCTACTATAACCCCAGAAGTCCCTCCTCCTGTCCTCGGTGTCGACCTCGACTCCTCATGGCCGCCACCGCCTCTGTTACCAGAGGACCTACCCCCCATACCACCACTGCTTCGGCCACCACCACCACCAGAGGCCCTCCCACCGCCACCAACTCCCACCCCCAGAGGAGATGCCCTACTTCGAGTTCCTACTATCATAATTGGGACAAAGGATAAGATAATGAAACAAAAGTCTCTAGAAAATGGAAAGAAATAATTCTCGAGTATGTGCGTGTCTCTCCATATAAAAGCTGCATAAAGAAACATATTTGAATACCTTCGACCTAATGTTTATTAAGTGAAAATATAAATTTTCTATTTCTTATGATCTTTAAATATTAAAAATACAAAATATTTAAAATTATATATTAACTTGTGTGTGTGTGTGATTTCATAAATAATTTTTTGTTTATTGTACTTCCGTCGTTATAATTCATACAAGAAAACAATTTTAGTCCTCTTAATTTCAGTTAAAGCAATGTTGTAGTTTTGATCTATTCATTTCTCATTTTAATCACATTTACCTTTCTCAGGCTAAAAAAAACAAGACACACACACACACACATTTATCTTTCATCTCTAATGATTTGAAAATCATTGAAGACAAATTTAAATTTTTCTTGTGCTGTACGTAACTTAATGAATCCGAACTATTATATTGTTTAATTATTCTATTCAAATTTTTAGATGTTTTGATACAACAATTAGACAGATAATACTGCTTTAATCAACACTAAAATAACTAACTAATCAACGTGACTCTTTGAAGTAAATAAATCAAGATCACCAACCAGTAGTAGGAGTTGTGAGCCCTAGAGTTGAAGAATGGTTTAGAGGAGGAAGAGCCGGTGATTCTGTGGATTGAAAAGGGAGAAAGAATGTCATTAATGTCTCCTTTTCAGTAATCGATGTGAAAATTTTTGAAGCAATCAAGCATTAATGTGTTTGAAATGCAAGAAAATTTTTCTTGTTTTCATGTAGTTAAGCTCAAAGAATCAAGAAAAGAAACGGCACAGATCTAAGAATCCGAACCCGAACACAGAGAATTCAGTGATGGAGCCCTAGCAGATTTGCGATTTGCGCGAGGGCAAGCCGAAGACAGTGAGAGGAGTCTTGTACGGTTCAGAGGAAAGCCGAGGATCGGAGGCTCCCCAAGAAGGTAACAGAAGCAAATAGCCACACTGGAGTTGGCGGCGGAGGAGAAGGCATTGCAGCAATTGGCGGAGGCGGCGTCGTCGAGGTCGTTCGGCGGAGAGGCAACGTAAGACAGACATGGAGAAAATAAAACGAGCTCGTCCGTGCAGGTGGGCACTGTTGACGACGGCGACGCCGTCGGAGGTAGTGTTGGCGCCGCCTTGGCAAGGAGAAGAGCACAAGAGAGAAAGAAGGCTAGAAGCGAAGGAGCGGTGGTGGTGGCCATGGCAGACGGAGACGGTTAGGACTGTGAAGAAGCGAATCCTCGAAAATGCCCTTCAAATTTCCGAAAATTTACCTTCGTGCAAAAATTGTGTCTCCAACTGTTTCTGAAAAGAGCAAAATCATATTTATATATAAATATGTATTTGAAGAAATATAATTGTAGAAAAATTAATTTTAATTTTTTATATGTGATTTGTGTGAAATAAATTTAGCTAACAAATTATTATTTCAGAAGGTTATTAAATTTTTTACTTGAACAAAAAAAAATAGCATAACTAAACATATAGTCTGGAATTTGAAAAATAATTTGGCTTATAAATAGATTTATTATAAATTTTATATTTTATATTGATATATTGATGATATTAATATTGATATTGGTATTAAATATTATTGGTTTATAATAGTATTATTTTATTTTATTTTTTTGGTATGATTATTTTGTTGGTTTTCAACTATTTTTTTACCAGATTGGTTTTTAACTATATGCATTTTTTCTAAATTAGTTGGAAAGGTTTTTAACCATGTTTTAAAGGTTTTATTTTGTCCAAGAACCATTTTTGAAAGGTTGAATGGATCAACATTATGACTTGTTTATGTCAATCAAATTACTTACCATTATAGTAGACAAACCCTTCTTTTAAATGGAAATATATCAGCACATGGCCAGTATTTGTTACCTAATATTAGCAAGATGGTTATGTTAAGGAGCCCAGAAGAGCCTATTATTTACATAAATGTAAAAAAAAAAGTATAATTATATAACATACAGACATAAATACAATATTATAAATTAAATTTAATTGCATGTCAATAATATATAAGCCATGCATGTCTTTTTTTTTTTTTTTATCTTTTCCCAAATATGCCAAAGACATGGAACTTGGACTAGTTTGGAATAAGCTTAACAAAAAGAAAAAGTCACACGTGTAAAATACTTGTTCTTTTTTTTTTCAAGTATTTTAATTTTTCTTTTTATTTATATTTGGACTAATTTTTATTGAACAGAATATAAATGATATGATAGGCAGAAAAGAAGAGCAGAGCACGCAAGTTAAGAAAATGAATTCAATATTATTGTTTAGAATCATCTTCGGTTATCTAACTGATCACAGCTCAACTAACACACAATCATTTGACTTATACCATTTCTCAATTGCCTTAATTAATTAACCAAGTTATTTTACTTTCTTTCTTTTTTTTGTATTTAGGATGAGTTGAATTTATTACCTTGAGCACAACAAAAACATTGAAATTAAATTTTGAAAATTAATATTATTCATAAAAATATTTTCATCATACTTTAATTTAGGATTTGTACATTTGTTAATAATTAAAAAAAATTGTGTAAGAGTTTACATCTCAGAACAAAACATACCAATCTCACCAACCTACTTCAAATTCTTCCACTTGTAAGAGATTAGTTAAAGTAGTTGATCTCCTGAACCAACTTTTATTCGTTGAAGCCTCCCACACTTTTCCCTCCACTTCCTTCTATAAAAACCGAACCCATTTCTAATTTCTCTCACCAAAACCATCAAAAAGCACACTTTGATTTAATTCCCTTTTAGTTTCTGAAACCCCACAAGCCAAACACCTCAACAGCACAACCCAACAGAACAGAACAGGGAGAGATATGGACCGTTTTGAGCAGAGGTGGTTCACGGTGGTGGTAGCCACGGCAGCGATGATGGTGACGGTGATGGTTGCGCCGGCGAGAGGGCAGATTAGCACCCCGTTTAACGCGTCGATGATAACTAGCTTCACCCCTTGCATGAACTTCCTGACAAACAGCTCTTCCAGTGGCTCCACGTCACCCACCACACAGTGCTGCGATTCTCTCAAGGCTCTCACCAATGGAAGCATGGACTGTCTGTGCCTCATTGTTACTGGCAGTGTTCCCTTCCAGTTGCCTGTTAACAGAACCTTGGCCATCTCCCTCCCACGTGCCTGTCACATGCCTCGTGTCCCAGTTCAATGCAAAGGTGCTACTCTTCTCATTCTAACTCTGTCACTCTTGTTTTAATTTTGATTTTTTTATTGAAAAAAAGAGAAAGCTGATATGTGTCTTTTTTTCCCCCCTTTTTCTTCAGCCTCTGGTTCACCACTTCCTGCTCCAGGTATTTTCCAATATGACACTTTTTTTCCATTTCAACTCTTGCATCGCTTGAAATTTGTATAATAAACCGTATTTTTCATAACTTGTAAAAAGTGTAGTTTACAATAGATTTTACATTTTATATTGATATTAAAATAGATATATTGATATTATTGATATTGATCAGGACCTACATCTCTGGGCCCATCTCCTTCCCCAGCCTCTGCTCCTTCTGGATTTACTCCATCTCCTAGTCCTCAAGGTACTTCTTTTATGCAGAAGTATATATGCATATAAATATATACATATACATACATACATGCATATATATATATGTGTTATAACATCATATTCCTTTTGTTTCTTTGATGCAGTTTCTTCCATTCTGCCTTCACCAATGACACCATCTGAGGCACCTGAATCAGACACAACCCCACCATTTCCATCAGTGGATCCTACTGATACACCATCTGGGCGTTCTGATCTGACTCCATCTTCTGCTTTCTCTTCTTCCAGTTTATATCCCTCCTTTCTTCTCATTGCTTCAGCACTTGCTCTTCTGAACCACTACTAGGTTGATAATTGTCGTTGCATTCTATATTCATGTACTGTTGTATTTATCATAGCCTGCAAAATATATTCTTTGGAGTGTGATTGTTCTTCATTTAGGATCTTGTTTAGATCATTTCAGACCCACCTTAGGAAGTTTTAGTTTCACCATATTTATTAAAAATACTTGTATTGTGATGTATATGAGTGAATGGAAATAAAGGGTTTTGTTATTATTGAAATTTATGTGTAGTGGAGACTAACAATATGTGATGTGTAATTAGACATACTTTATGTTAATTCTATATAAAAAGAAATAGTCTCTCACATCATTTTTAATTGGGGATTTAAGAGCCATACAATTTGTGTGGTATTGGCACTATTTTTTATCAAACTCAATGTATAGCCGCAAATAGGAAGATGAAGGTTTCTGTTTTTTCTGCAATTGCTCATGCTATGTTCATGGCTCACTAGTGCCACTTTCTCACAATCAGTGTGAAAGGTCCTAAAATTACCTCTCCCCCCATGCAACACATCATGCTTCAGGCATGTTTGTGAGCCAAAGTTAATGCTTAATCTCTTTGTTAATTATTGTAAATAAACTCAAATCAATTATCTCCATCATTAAGTCAAAAGTGGGCCATTCACATTGAGAATATGAGATTCACAAAAAAAAAAAAAAAGAACATTATTTGCAGCCTAATGTTAAGAAAATAATAAACCCAGCTCATGCACTTGAGAAAAAAAGAGAGAGAGAGAAGGTCAATATGGGAATTGCATAGTTGGTACAAACTTTCATTTTGAGGATTAATTGGTATATTTATCAAATATGTAAAAAAATATTGTCTCATTACCAATTGTAGCTATGAATTCCGGAAGGATACTTCTTCCATTGACACTTATGTTCCTATGTTATCTTCTTCCGAGAGCTAAAACTGAGACGGATTATGGCTGCTCAGTGCAGAATATAGACCTCCAAAAGTGCTTGAACCAAAGCAAGAACTCCTGGTACATAAAACATAGTTGCTGCAAAACCCTAAATCAGATAACTGAAACTGGGTTTAAGTGCTTGTGCTCCTTCATAAGAGCATCTTCCATTGCCCTTGTTGGCCCTTCACTTTCTCTAGCATTTTTAAACTGCTTCATCTCAACTCCTCCCCTCGGCCTCTGTCACGGTATCGCTTTGCTATTTCTATTTAGTTCTTTATATTCTTATCATCAATTTTCTAATCAAAGCATAAGACTAACATGTGGGGGTCCCATCGTCCCCCACAGATGAACCATCCAACAGAAGAGAGATGGAGAGAATGGGTGGGACCCATTAACTTATGGACCCCATCCACCTTCTTTGTCTCTCCGTCAGATGATCCATCGGACCAGAAAATTTTGACCCAAGGATTTGACATTTGTTTCAGGCTCCGTTTGGATCAATGAATTTTGGAAAAGAAAGAAACGGAAAAAATTTTTTTTATCCTATTTATTTTCTCAAACTAAATAAGGGGAGGAAGCATTTTTCCTCCTCTTCTTAAATAGGTAAGAGAGGAGGGGACATGAGTGAAAATATTCATTTTTCTTTATTTAATTTAAAAAAAAATAGCATGGAAAATTTTGCCTTCCTCACCTTCAAAATCTCTGGAATCAAAGAAGCCTTGGTTTTTATTACGCATTTGGATGGTTTTTACAACAATTTGCCAATAGCAGTGATGGTTCCTCCGGATAGGCCAAAGGAGCAAAACCAGTTGTCTTATCCTCCACAGGAAGCGTTTGACTGTTGATAATGGGAACTCAAGCAATATCTCAAGTCAGCCTCATGTGAGTCAAAGTGATAATGATAATCCTCAGCATTCTGTGCTACCAAATGGAGCAGCAAATAGTAATATGAGGATGTGTTTTTGTCAAACTCTGTTCTTGTCCTTCTGGGTTTTCAAATTAGTTTGATTTTCTTTTGTGCCTCTGGACTTCCTCAACAAGTTTGTGTTGTTAATGCACAACCATTTCACATTGGCACTAATTAGTCCTTAAAGTTATGTTTAGTGAGCAAAATCTTCAGAAATTTAAGAAAAGAAATAGAGGAAATATAATAGACACTGTACGAAATTCGTCAAGTGTTTCTGAAATTATCGACAATGACACAAAAAAGTAGAAATGTATATAAGATCTATTTCATCTGTTTCTATATATATTGTATATTTTCTCTACGTCTATCTTGTTTCAAAAAAATACTTTATATAGAATTCATGTATCATATATCCAAATTCTATAAGTACAATTTAGAATGTATTCACACTATTGGTGATTAACGTCTATATGGGCACGTAAAAGTAGTATTAGTATGTTATATTAATACGAAAAACTAAAAGTGGGCCTGTTAAAAGTGGGCCTCATTTGTTGCTTGAAATTTGAGGTGACATCTACTATTAATAAGTGATAAATAGTTTCGATTTTCTATAAATTTTATTACATATATTTATATTGATATTGATATTGATATTTATTATATTATTTCTTTAAAGAAATTAAATTTCGCATGATACTCAATATCTCTTTTTTTGTCTTTTGAAAACTGAGTGCCTATTTGATTCTTCTTTTTGGAAACTAAACTGTACTTTCTAATCATCATTTTTTTTTTCATTCAAACAGTTTTCCAGTAAATTTCTCTACTTTTATTCAAACTTCATTTTTATAAACTGTGATTATTTTAAAAGTACTTTTACAAAAAAATAAACCAAACCGGCACTGACTCATCAATCAATAGAACTGACAAATAAATTGTTAATTTAGCCTATTTCAATGACCCAACAGAAGATTATCATGTCCAGTAGTTTTGGATTGGACTTTATCCAATTTTAAACCCCGGCCACCACATTTGAGTATGAGAAACCCAAAGAGTATTTTGGTTCTATTTTCCAAAAAGAGTTTGTGCTATCTCGATTAAAAAAAATTTGTGATATTTTATTTTCTTAGACCAAAAAAGAATTGTGTGATTTTCCATCCAGTGACAAAATATATCTTTTGACCTCCCAATATATATATCTTTTGAAATAGAACAATAATGACAGGAAAAAAAAAATCAAACAATGGCGAGGAAAGAAATCAAACGTAATACTTTTTTTCTATAATAGAGGCACAAAGTTTTCAGAAATAAATTTTACTTTTGTCAATACTAGTATATCTCTATGATAAAATACATTTTTTAATTATCTATGCATAACTTTATCTCACATTATTATCAGTTATGTTTAGTATGCAAAATCTTTATAATGTTTGAGAAAAGTACACATTGCATGAAACTTGTCAGGTTTTTTCTAAAATTATCGATCATGGCAAAAAAATTAAAAATGTATATAGGATTTATTTCATCCGTTTTCATTAGGACTATGCAATGACAGGCTAAACTGCGTTGTCTAGCAACCCAAAGTTCGATCTTGTGGGGCTAGATGGTGAATGAGATTAGAGGAACGAGACGAGAGGAAGGGTTGTCTGAAAGCAACTGTTCAATGTCGAGCAAATGGGGTTAGTGTTTTCTTTCTCTCCCTCCCCATTTAAACCACATCATTGTGTATACACACACACACACACATATATTCTCTCTCTCTCGCTCTCTCTCTCTCTCTTTCTTGTTTACAAAATACTTTATGAATACATGCATAAAATATCCAAATTCTATAAGTACAATCAAGGATGTATTCACGCTATTATGATTAATATATGCATGGGCACACAAAATTAGTATGTTATTCTATTACAATAAACTAAAAGAATGTGGATTAATAAAGAATTAGGATGGTTACGAGTTTCTAGCTACACCAACATTTGAGTTGCAGAAACTCTTGATGATGGATATTACCTACCGCACAGAGTAGCTATTATTAGTTAGTTTTGTGTTAGTCTTGATTGTTTTTCAACGTCTGCCTATTTTTTGTTTCTGTCCTGTAATTGTTGTAGGCATTTTCTCTTGTTTTTTCAGTTGGGGTCTATTGATATTGATAATAATATTTATATAATTATTTTTTAGAAAATCATTGAATAACAGATGATATTCGATATCTCTTTCTTTTTTTGAAAATGAATCAGCCTCAAATAAAACTGATATACAAATTTCAATTTCGCCCATTTCAATGACCCAACAGAAGATTATTCCTGTCTAATGTTATTTTGGGTTGGGCTTTATCTAATTATCTGCACTGTCACTACATTTTAGTATAGAAGCCCAAAGAGAATTTTGATTCTATTATCCAAAAACAATTTTTGAAAATTCTTTTTATTGGACCTTGTGATTTTGCATCCTATAACAAGATATATCTTTTGAAAAATACAATAATGATGTGAGAAAAATCAAACAATGACAGAAAGAAATAAGATATTTTTTTAACAATTGTGACACAAATTTTTCATAAATAAATTTTATTTTAGTCAACACTAGTTTGTATCCTTTATAAGCTACATTTTTAATTTTTTATGCATAAATTTATCTCACATTATTATCAATTATTTAAAAAAAAATTGGCACAGAATGACTGAAATACGTGTTTAGATTTTGCCACAAATGAAATATTCATTCATAAAACACAAGTACATCATAGTCCATACATTACACTTAACCTACAACCTGTCTATCAAAAATCAGATCACTACTAAGGATAAAAGCTAAGGGAGATAGGGGGTTAGATACCCAGCCAAAGGGGATCATCCTCCTATGATTATACCTGGCAAGCGAATCAGCTTCCTTGTTCGCGGAACGGGGGATCCATACAACACTATAGTTTGGGATTAAGGAAACGATATGAGCAACATTATCCATCACTCTAGTACTCATCCATTCTTTGGCACATAATCTCGTCATTCGATGCCTGTACAACTTGTTTACAATCAGACTCTATTGTTATCATATTGTCATTTCTCTATAATGCCAGTTGAAGACCCATTCTCAGCACTAGCACCTTGGCCATTAGTGGTGAATCAGCATAACGCTCAACACTCAGCAGTTCCACTACTTTACCTGTATAATTGTTGTATATTACTCCTATACCTGCTTTGCCATCCAATCTGTAACTCCCATCCATCTACATTAATTTTGAAAGTAGCAAGAAGATGTAGACACCAGCCATTATTGTGTGGTTTAGTTTCAATTCCAACAAGCATTTCCTGATTATGAAGGTCCTATTTGTTTGCTTTCCAAACGCACATCAAAGCCTCAGTAGCGACATGAACTACTTTTCCTGGATCCACAATTCGGTCCTTAAACACGTAGGCATTTCTAGCCTTCCAAGCATACCATAACAACATAGCAATTAAAGCCCTATTCCAATTATTCAACCTACAGTCATGTAACACATTAAACAATCACAAATAAAATCTGTGCCTACACTGTCTATCCACTTGAAAATTTAAACTTGACCTAAACCATACATATCTAACCCAATTTCAATCAAGCAACATGTGTTCAACTAATTCAATAGCTTATTGGCATATTGCACAAGTGGGATTCACCTTACATTTTCTTTTCCATAAGTTTCCTTTGTAGCCACAGCACCCTTACACATTCTCCACAAAAAAGTGTTTAATTTTGTTGGGAGTTTTCAAAGACCAAATTTCCTTCCACAATAGAGAAGAGACTCAAATTGAAGACTTTGGTGGGATAGGTCTAAGTCTATTAGCCCTTTCTTTGGCACATTTATAAGCCATTTTAATATTACTTTCAATTTTTACTCCTTGCCCAAAATAAAAGATCATTACCTGTATTTGGCAGGGGGATTTGTAGTATTCCTCGCTTTTCCTCCAATAATAGCCAAGGTTCCACAAGTGATAAATCCCATTGATTGCCTGATATACAGTTGACCATTCTCAAGCCTTCGAGTTCCTCAATTTGTGGGCCTCCACTCGGTCTCTTCTCAAGTAAGTGAGCCACCCACAAGTCATGCCAAAAGGATATACTTTGATCGTCTCTCACTCTCCAACATAGGCCTTGAACAAGCAAATCTCAACTTTCTAGTAGGCTTGACCATGTCCATGATGCATAGCTCCCTTTCTTAGCTTGCAAAAAATCAGCAGGAGGAAAATACAATCCCTTTAAGATTCTCACTCACAAATCATTTGGTGAGTGGATTAATCTCCATGCCTGCTTTGCTAATAATGCCTTATTAAAACAATGGAAATCCTTAAAACCCATCACTCCCTCTCCTGTTGCCATTGTTTAACTTATGCCAGGCAACCCAATAAATTTTCCCCCATTTTCACCCTATTGCCACCAATAGTTTGATATTAGACTATCAAGCTCACATGTCCTCAAAGGGAAATGAAAACAAGACATAGGAAACGTTGGTATACCATTGGCCACTACCATGATTAAAACCTCTTTTCCTGCCAATGACAACCATTTCATTTTCCACCCTTGAATTTTTGCCTGAATTTTATCTTTAACAAAAGCTAAGGCCTCAGTTTTGGACCTTCCCCATATGATTGGTAAACCCAAATGCTTCCCTAAACAATTGACCATTTCTAGACCCAATATCTGACCCACCCCTTCCTGTACCTCTATTGGAGTATTTTTTGAGAAAAACATGCAAGCTTTTGCTACATTAACACACTCACCTGAGGCCTTACAATATGCATCCAATATATTTTAGATAACAAATATACTGGATGTGTTCTTTTCACCTATTACAATTTGCAATAGGAAACTAAAAAAAAACAACAATAACAGTTTTAAATAAATCTTTTGTTACGAAAAAAAAATCCTTCACACCAACTCATGTACAAATTAAAATTTTTTAGTATATTATTATCAATGTTATCAGAACTGGACTGGACATTAAATCGGATAAGACACTGGTTTAAGATTCAATGGTTCAATCGTGATCAGGCCAAAATTGGACCGGTAGTTATTAAAATAATATATTTTAAATAATATATATGACAAATAGAAGAAATTCACCTTTTAAGGCTCCCTTTATTTTATCATAATTGAATTTATTAACGTGGCAATAAAATAAAATAAAATAAAACTATATATTAAAAGTAATGAATATGAAATGGTATAAATTAGAAATACATATTTTCACAAAATATTATACAAATTTAAATAAATTTTACCATTAAAACCTTTAACCAAATAATACTAAAATGTTAAATCATTATCTAGAAAAATTAAATAATTAAAAAAATGTAAAATAAACAAGGGTTCCTTAAAAGTACAATTAAAAGGGGGGCAATTACTATGCTGCTGCCAACTCCAACTTTTTGCAGTGAAGTAATGAAATATACAAATAAAAAAAATCTTCTATTTAATTTTTGTCTTGGTTTTGTTTACACTATTGGTCTTTTCAAAGATCAAACTCTTGAAGAACGTGAGAGGTTTTTTTTCAATTGGTAGAAGTATGAGATGATTTGTCATTTCAATTCTCAAAAGCTTCTCTCCTCTTACGGCATCAGGCCTTTCTTTTCTCTCTCGCCTTACTCCGCCTCACACGAGTTCTCTGTCACTCAATGATATGAAAAAGACAATGTTTCTTCTTCTGCTTTTTCTTTCTCATCGACATCCTTAAGTGGAAGCTTGGGTTACTCCATCATCATCTTCTTTTTCATCTATTAGCTTCTTTTTGTTCTAGGTAGTGTTTTAGTTCGATTTTTCTTCAACATTTTCTTGATTTTTGTTACCGTTGGAAGGAAAGAAAGTGATAGTAGGGATTGTATATTCTTCTTCTTCCTCCTCCTTCTCTTTCTTCTCCTTTTTTTTCTTCTCCTTCCTCTTATTTTCAGTTCTAAAAACTTGGACTGGTTGATTTGCATAAACCGCTGGTTTTTCTGATTTTGGCCGGTTCACCGCCGATTCAACCAGTTTGTCACCGGTTTTGTAAACTTCCAATTTTCCCATATGACCAGACCAGACATATGGCTGGTTCCCGGTTCAACCGGCCGGTCTGGTCCGATTATTATAACACTAATTATTATAGCATTTATAAGTTTTTCAATGAAAAAATAAATAAGAAATTATCATTGAATATTTTAGCAAAAAATTAAATTTGTTACCTTAAGGTGTACAATAAAATTGTGTTCAACAAAAATTTATATATTTTTTAAATAGAAAAAATATAAAAATTTTAAAATTATAGGAATCACACTATTCATAAATTATAAACATTGCCTTGAGCAATTCACTCTAGTTTGTGTATGCTTTTTCTAATATATTTTATTTTATAATGTTGACACTAAACTTTGGAAAAAAAAACCTTTGGTTAATTACATGGGAATTGCTTTACTTACAATAAAAGGTTATGGTAATTGTCACGAATAACAAGCCAAAATAAAATATGATTAGTTCACTCAAATAAGATCTAATTAACAAAGTTAATAATAAAGAATGATAAATGACGAGTGTAACACCTTACACTTTTAAGTGAAGATTAAAGGAAATTTAATTCAATTATAAAAAACTAGTATCTTTCAATTCAAAATTTCATGGAAAAAAAACTATTTGAACCAAACTTAAATCCAAGCCCAAAAATTTCAACTCAAATGAGTCATGAGTCTTTCTACGGAAATTTCAGCAATATAACAGCTATAACTCAATAGTTCTCAAAGAAAAGCTATTAAAATATTTAATTTTATAGCATTTCTAGTAACAATCACCAACAAAATAATCAAATGGGTTTTTATGTTATGCTTCTGACATTCAAAAGAACTTCAATTCATACTCAAAAGCAAACCACAACATTAATCCAAAAAGAAAAGAATTATTCATTAGTCATTCAAAATCACAAAAATAGCATGTTCCTCTATACTATATCAATTGATGCCATCCAATTTCAACATACTAGTAAGTTATCCATGTCCCAATGTGACACCTTTCATTTAACCTATTAAAGTCAGCATTTAAATATTCCAAACCCTTCTCAAATTTCCAATTTCATCAAGTAAGCATCATGTAGTAAGAGTATTACATCCAAAATAGCATATAATTCATAAACTTAGAATTTACATATAACATATGACTAGAGCAAAGTTTCATAATCATTACCAATTCTTAGCAAAGTATGCATGTTAAATCTATAACGCCTTACTTTTAGACTCATTTCCCATGAATTAGACTTCTTTTAAATCTGATTATACTTGATCCTAAGTTTGAATCACATAAGAATGAAAATCAGAATTTCCAAAATTTTCAGTTACTGTTCATATGGTAGTTTCCACTTTGCCTACTGAACTTTGAAAATTCATAACTAATTCTAGAAAAATCATTTCATAGTGATCAAGTCTCTAAAAATAGATAAAAACCTTTTATACATGGGAAAAATATGAAACAGAGCATTCTCTTGACCAATTTATACAGTTTATTTCTCAAATATTTACTGTACATTTGGTCATTTTCTCTTCCCCAGGATTTTGGCCTTATATTTAAAAATTCATATCTCACTCTAACCAAAGCCAATTTATGCATTCCTTATGTCATTGGAAATCCATGTGAGTCTACTTTTTAGAAATATTTTTCTTGTATATTTATTCAACTTGTATATGGCATAACATTAACTTAACTATTATGGGTCAGAACACTACCTTTACTGGAATAGTTTTAGGAGAAATTACATAACTCCTTCTTTATAGCTCCAAAAGCTTTCAAACTAATGGCATTCATTTTCTAAGACGTAGAGATTTCCATAAATGTAAATCACTGAATTTTTGGAGCTATACATGATTTTATAGTGCCTTTTGAAAAATCCAGTGTTCACAGTGTAAGTTCCAGTTTTTCCAATACTGTCCAGTTTTGAATCCTAATTTCAAAATTTCATTATAAATCATACACTTGTCCAATTTAGGTTTTCTTTTGCTCTATGAAAAACTTGTTTTGTCTACTTTAAGAGCATGTATAACACTTATATAGGATGCTCTGTTTCGAATAGAGTTCCCCTACTCAAATCAATATTGGTCATCTCAAATAAACTTATGTCATAACTCATATAATAAACTTCATAAACCTCATGCATCAACATTTAAATAAACTTAAGTTCCAGTTTTTCCAATACTGTCCAGTTTTGAATCCTAATTTCAAAATTTCATTATAAATCATACACTTGTCCAATTTAGGTTTTCTTTTGCTCTATGAAAAGCTTGTTCTGTCTACTTTAAGAGCATGTATAACACTTATATAGGATGCTCTGTTTCGAATAGAGTTCCCCTACTCAAATCAATACTGGTCATCTCAAATAAACTTATGTCATAACTCATATAATAAACTTCATAAACCTCATGCATCAACATTTATTGTTCCAAATCCACACATAACATCATAAGAGGACTTTAAGGAACATAATCATGTATAATTACAGAATTTTATCTCATACATACATGATACATATTTTCTCAACTTAACATTATAACTTGCAGAATCAAGTAATTCTCCATCGTCTTCTTCATTTCCCTTGCATTTATTTGAATACTTCCATGTCCTTGCCCTAACATAGTTAATATTTGGAAATGAATGAGATTCAAAGGATCTCAGTAGTTACACTCAATTATGCAAGCATATTATCATAACATCTCATAAAATTATCAATGATAATCATAAAATCATAAATTCATATTATGCCATACAATTTCATAAAAATTTTGGCATGGTAACACATTAGAAAATGGGCATCCTAGGGTCATAAAACCCTTCAAACAACTAACAAACAATGCAAATTTATCACAAAGTATCCAAACAAATATATGACATATTTATAAAATCATGAAAATCAAGCATGATAACATTAGGCATAAATGAGAAAATAACTACCTTCCTGTTTTCCAATAATCTCCAAACTTTGTGGACACTTCCATTGATCTTAAAACACTTCTTGGAACCCTATTACATCATAAAACAATGTCTTAAGTCATTGATTGCATGACATCCTTCATAAAGAGTTCACTTTAACTCTAATTTTTCACTTTGCTTTCCTTTTGTATTTTCTTGTACAACATAATTGTATCTACCTATTTTGGACCCAAGAAATCCATTTTTAGGGTCAAAAACTTGAAATTCCCTTTCCTTTTCATACCCTAAATAGGCAGAAAATTTCAGAAATTTGTAGAAAAATATCTACCCGATTAATTTACAATCTAATGACATAATCTTGTTGCTTAAGACCTATACATCTTCTTTTATGGTTTGGTTTTTCCATGGCTTCACTTTCTCTCTCCTCTCTCTCCCTAGGCAGAAATTTTCAGTGGTAAAGGGGAGAGAAATAATCCATAAAAACCATCACAAACACTTGGATATGCATGAAAATGATCATAGAATATTACCTTGGAAATTTGAAAATCAAACTTTGCTTCTTGCCTTCTCTATTTTTCTCCTTGTTTCCATGACTTCTTCTCCCTTTCAGCCGCTGGTTCAGATGCGTATAAGGCAAGAAGATGATGTCCAAATGGCTAACCCTAGGTAATTAAGAAAGATATGTAATAAAGTTAACCATAGTAATTATTTTTAACTAATATTGGCTACTTTTCATTAAAACTTTTCAAGAAATTCCCTTGGTGTCCTTGATCAGTTTTCAGATGTGTCTTGAGCTCATTTGTGGCCAAAAATTACATTAAAAACTTTAATGGATCAAAATACTCTTTACCAATTAAATTTACCCGTACCGATTGAGTATTTTTGCCAAAATTGTCACTAAGTTGGTATAGGATTATCCAACAATTACTTTTAGTCCAAAATAATCATTTTAATCCAAAATATATTTTAGCAAGACCCTTTCACTTTTCTTGAATTAATACTATCTCTTTCTGCAGTCCAAATGGTCTTTATTGGGTAAAATATTAATATTAAACCGCAATTATCCAATAAACATTATTTTAATCTCAATATATTCCTTGCTATATTCCATTTGGGTTAGCTCATTGAAAGCTTCATTTTGACTATAATTTTTCATATTTCAAAAAATACCCTTGATGTGGGGTAAATTTATAATTTTTAAAACTGTTAGATCTTTAACTGTAATTTCTCCCAAACTTATTTTCATTTCCTCTCCACATGAATTTCTTTATTCAGGGACTAAATTGTAAAGATTCTTGATTCTTGGGGCCACAATATAATTTTTTCATTTTTCCATTTAACCTGAAAAAATGACATCTTTACCCTTTATGACGCTTAACGGTATCTCTCTGTTTTACCCAATTCCTTTTGCATTTCACGATGTCAACTTTTTCATTTTTAGGCCTTCAATTCATTATTCATATTTTACTTCTAATTTGAAAAATGACCGTTTTACCCTTAAGCCGGGTTAAAATGTGATTATCCATTCGTTCGGGCACTTTCTTGTAATTTCACCAAAAGACTAATTTTTTATTATTTCTTTTTTACTATTCACATTAACTTTCAAATTGGTCTATCTCTTAACCTATACCTTATGGGTAAGTAATACTTATACCATTGCGCTCAGCTTAGAACGAGCTTTCATTCAAGTGGTATATTGCATATTTTCTAGGGTGAATTCTGAAATTAATATTTGCTAAGGACCTTATGGAAAATTAATTTCAATTAAGGACCAAATATAACTTCTTCAGAAAATTAGATGAGAAATTAATTCCTTCTAAAACCCAATTATATATAGCCTTTTCGTCTCGCTTCGTTTCTCATCTTTAATTTATTTTATAATATCTCATAAAAATAGAGATATTACAAAATCCATATGAGGTTAAAGGAAAAACTATTTCCCCTCAACCTTCTCCTTTTAAGAACTAGATTTTTCACCTAAATATAATAACCACAAGATCTTAACAACAAAAGGAAAAGTTCTACACAAGTCTACTGTATGTACAAACATAAGAATAAGGAAGCATGAGTATAAAATAGTTGAATCAGAAGTTTTGATGATTTCAAACAACTAGAGCTCCGAAAGAGAATATCAAAGGAGTATGAAATTCAGAGAAAAACAAGTAAATATTTAGTTTTTAGGATTTCTCACTTTGTACACTAGGTAAAAAGCTTTTAATCTTATTTATTTATGTTACCACAATGCTAAAACGAGTTAGTTCAAAGTTATCTAATATTAGCTTGTGTTATAATTGAGAAATATTGGCTAACAGATGAATTTTGGTATTTAACTCATATTTATTTTGTGCAAAATTCACACTCTACTTAGTAAAATTCAAAGTTACAAAAGTTTTATCTCTGATAGACTAATTTTAGTTCTGAAATTTGAATTTCGGGCTAAGTATTGTTAGTAAAAGTGTGCAAAATTTGCATAAAGTTTAATCAAAATTCGAATGTTAGTGAAATTCAAAGTAAGTTTAAAGTCACATTCTCTGACAAACAAACTTTGGGCTTCAAACTGCGAATTTCAAAATGAGAACTTGTGAGTCTCATTAGAGTGTGTCTCTAACAAACAAACTTTGTTGTTCAACATTTGAACTTCGTAGAGAAGAATTTTTATACCATGTTGAACATGCCTCTGATAAACGAATTTAAGCTTCTAAAATACGAATTTCAAAGTGCCATGCAAAAACTTGAGAAAACTGCTCAAACTCTTCCGACGCACTTCCAATATGAAAATTCATATGAACTTACATGCGTTATCTTGACAAACCTGAAATTCAAATGTCACATTGTAACATATGAGTTTTGAAGTTTAACGTAAAGTCCTTAACTTTCTGCCTCTGTGAAATTCGTTTGTTGATATCCAAAATTTGAATTTTGATATGTCAAACACATTCAATGCGGTTGGTGAACGGCTATTTTGCAGAATAATCGTTGGTTAATGTCTCTAACAATTAAATCATGTGTCTAACGACTAGTTATATCAGAAATCTATAAATAGAACTTCATTTAAAATTGTGAGTAATAAATTTAAGTCTATTATTACAAAAACTTTGCTAAATTTTCTTATCAAAGCCTTTTCACCTACACACCACATTTATTGTGCAATAACTTTTATATCTACTCTATCTTAGAGAGTATTCACTTCTGTTTAAAATCTTTTCTTCATCCAGAAAAAATATTCTTCGTGGGAAATTCATAAAGGGATTTGGGAAACACTTGTAAGAGTGTTAAGAAAGATTTTTCAGCATTCTTAGAACAGAGTACAAGCATTGTATTGAGGCATTGCAAGGAGTCCACTGAATATTTGCAAATAGTGGAAAATCTCAAGTGGTAGCTTGAGAACTAGATGTAGATTAAGTGGATTGGACCAAATCAAGATAAATCTCTGAGTCTTCTCTACTCTTATCTTACATATATATTCATTTTCATCATACTCTGTTTTTCTACAAACTTTTGCTTTTACTGTTATATTTCATTTTTGCTGAAAGATTATAAACTTCCCAATTCACCTACTCTTGGGAAGCGAGCATTCCTAAAAAAAGCCATTATGCAAACATATGAAAAAGTGTAGGTTTCCTAGTTCCACAGCCTATATAACAACCAAAAATGTGGCCATGTGTTAGAAACTACTACTATTAATATATACCTTAGTGGTATGCATAAGACATGCTAATTCCAAGGAATCCGATTGTATACTATATTATATCCAATTAGGAAATCTATTCTATCCTTTATCATACTTATTTGGGGAATCCATTACACCCCTTAGCAATTCTAGGAGGACACACATTGGCAATACACACATTCTTAAATAGTACTACATCTCAAGGTAGCTTAATTCACAATCAATAGACTCAACTTATAATAGCTTTCAACAGGTCACCCAAGACTTAGTCACAGGCTAATAAGAAGTTGCATTATATTTTGTGGAAGACCGAAGGAACCAGGACCAGAGAAAGGGGTCCAAATAGGACAAAATCTAAAAATGGAAACAGAGAAGGGACACATCATGACTAATCATCAAAATACCTCTCATAAGATGCAAAACGAAGAAAAAATCAAATGATTTCATGGCATCAAGAGCAACTTCAACATCACCACGAATAGAATAGTTACCTTCTTTACTATTTTTTCAAGAACTTCACAAGTAGGCACAAAGTTGACGAATAAACTTTGAATTGGCTTTAATTGTGAACCCCACCTGGTATCTCCAACTCTTTGCAAGGTGCCTATTTAATTTTGTCTATGGCATGTTTCAACCTCATCATTAGCAATTTGACTTTCAACAAAAATGGATTGAGCCACTCTTAGTTGGTCATGACGCTTGGAAGAAACTATCATATAATTGACAATCAATGATAGTTTTGTGAAAAAATGATGCCCAAAACTAACTTCTCTAGTAGAATCAACTAATGTCAATGGTAAATGATAGGCAAGACAATGAATATAATCTGCATAAGGATAATCTTTCAAAAATAATTTGGTAAACCATTTCATTCACTACACATATTACTTGCTTCATCATATCCTTGACCACGAAGATCATGAATGCTGAGATTATGGTGAGATAGGATAGATGTTACTTCATTTTTCAAAGTTGATGATGAAGTATCGGAAACATGAACAAGATCAAAGAAACTTTCTTTAACATACCCATCTTTATGCACAAATCTTAAAAATATAGTCATTTGTTCTCTTTTGGACTCATCTCTTGCTTCATCAATAATGAAAAAAATTTAGAACTCCAATCTCTTCACGAATCATTGCATGTACCCGTTTAGCAAAGATATACAAAATTTCTTTTTAAATGCTAGGAGTAATATATTGGGCATTTTCAGGAGCATTTTGTAGAACAACATTAGTAACATCAGGATTATAAGGTACTAAAAGCTCTATCATCTTAATAAAATTTTCCTTAATTCAATGAGCCAGTACTTTCATTATTACCTCTTAATGCACATGCTTGGAAAGTAAGCCATCGAACTGCATCAATGGAAGTCTTTAGTCCCAAAAAATTGTTTGCAATAGTTTGAGAATTTTGTTTATGAAAGACTTTTTCTATATGTTGTGATTGAGCCATCAAAGTACCACAACTTTGGACACAACAATTGTTTGGAGAATTAAGGGTAGTTCCAACATGACCAAGAAATACACAATTAACACTATGATTAACTTTTTTCCATGATTGAAATCCTTGAACTGCAAATGCATCTTTTTCGTCATTTCGAGGACCATCACTAAAAAAGTAACATGAAAGCAAAAAGTTGCATCTAATGTAGGTGAATATTCCAACCAATGGGAAACTTTTTAAACCAAGAAGCTTGAAAGTGATAAGGATATGATCCTCCAAAGGCTGGAAATTTAGTAAAAGGAAGTTGATATGATCTTGATTTAATATAAACACCACAAATCTTGTCATGTTGATCAATAAGATAATCTCAAATTGGAATACATTTCCCTAGATCTTTTTTCTAATGAATTAAGATCAAATTCATCATCCTTCACTCGTAATACATTAGTTGGATGTTGCTCATTATTGATTTCCTCATGAGAACCATAGTATCCACTAACTTCAAGATTTTGAGAAGCTTTCTTTTAAAAAATTTATTAATAGTTGTAGGCTTTCCCATAGTAAAAATTTCTTCTATATAGTCATAAAAATTAGCATTAGCAAAGGTCAATCTAAATTTCTCCTTATTTTTTTATGCAAAATTGCACTGATTTAATTTCGTGACTCTTGCTATAAATGTATGCAACATTTTGAAATTTATACATCATATAATGTAAATATATAACATAAATTGATATACCCATATCTTATATTTCTAGAAATCTACGCAATCTAAATATATGATAAAACTTGCAAACAAATTATAGATATGAAAAGGCAACAACAAGCAAAACAGAACTTATGGTAGTTACCAGTGATTGGAAAGTTAGGAAGAAAATGGAGATGAAGATCTTTTTGAGACGCAGAATCTAATCTCCTTAATATCTAGATTTAAGAGTAATACAAGAATGAATAACTAGTCTAGTCCACTTAATAGAACTTAGAGGAAGCAAAATAAAACTTACCAATTGGAAGATCCTATGAGTCCATAGTCAAGCCAACCAAAGAACCATTGAGCTCTTTTGTTTTTTTTTTTTCTCCACTGTACGAGAATGCCAAAGAGATGACATAGTTTGAAAGGTAGAATTCTTGGGAGTTTTAAGGAAAAAAAAAACTTACACTTAAGGAGACTTTGAGAGTAAAAGACAAAACTCATAAAAAAATAACAGCTTTAAGTTGAGGAGAAAGTGTTGTATGCAAGTTGGCAATGACTAGTGAGAGAGCTTTTTATTAATAACATTGAGTTACAAGGTTTGTTTTATGGATAATTTCATGGATAAAAAGAAGTTATGTAGAATTGTTATTTGTGAAATAGATATTAAATTAGAAAGTCAAAGTCTACTTTTATATTTTGATACATGAGCCAATGAAACAAAAAGGTAAGCAACAATTGAGTCTCCCTTTACTCCGTTCTAGATAAAATGAATAAGGGCAGCAAAACATTTTTAAATTTTTTACAAGTAAAAATACTAACATTATGAAAAAAAAAATTATAAATGTGGGAGGGTAAGAACCCCCTTGCCCCCCCACTTATCCATCCCTATATATGAATCTCAATCACACGTGGTAGCCAGCATACACCCGTGAAGTACACATGCTACCATACATATGACACACCTTAGCAGTACAGACCCATGAGGTACACAATCCAAGGTAGTCAATAACCACAATTCCCAAGATGGTTAGCATACACCCATAAAGTACACATGCTATCGGTTTCAAGTCCTCGTATAGCTAGCACATACCTACAATGTCAAGGGCAAAATTTTTTTCATGTTTTACATATATATATTACAATATGTGAGGGGGGCCAAAATTTTTTAATGTTTTACATATATATTACAATATGTGAGGGGGGCCAAATTTTTTTAATATTTTACATATATATTACAATATGCCAACCTAAGGCATATTGGTGATTGTGTTCAAGGAGTTCCCATGATACACTAACATTATAGTAGTCCTCAGTTCAATTCTGAGGGGCTGAATTGCTAATTTTTCTCATTTGGCTAAGATTTTATATATAATGATAAAAAAAAGATTTGGGAGGGGCCATGGCCACCCCCACCTACCAAAGTGTGTCCGCCCCTACGCAATGTACACATGTTATATGAATCTCACTCATATGTGGAAGTCGACACTTCCTCGCAAGGTACACATGTTCCTACACACGTGAAACACCTTGGCTACACACACTCACGAGGTACACAATTCATGGTAATCAACAACCATAATAAACCATTGTCATTCACAGTTCACAAACATTAACCAATAAATTGTGAAATTTTTCAATATAATAATACCCATAGCATAACCAAGCACCTCTTCATCATTTCTAAGCATTTCTAACATCCTTAAGTTGGCTCAAGTTCTAAAAAAACAAAGAAAGCACTTTCACCATCAAGAACAATGAACAAAATGGTATAAGAGAGGGAGGTGATGATAGAAGAAGCAATTGCCTCAAAGATCTACAACAAAACCACTTTAAATCCACCCTAGGACACTTCAAGTCCCAATTTTCAGCCAAAACCTTGGAGGAGAATGGCTGAAACTCAAGCAAAATGCAAAAAATATGAGTTTTGTGTCCTCTATGTTTAAAACTTGTAAAGGGACTTAAATGCAATTGTTTTCCTAGATTTAAGGTTACATTGTAATTTCCGTAGGACCTTTCTACAAGAATTTTCCATATTCACCTCTAAAATTATAACTTGCTCAAATAATTATTACTTTATTATTATTTAAATCTTTTTCTTCATATTATTTTTAACCATAACGAAATAATAAATTTCCTTACATGTTATACACAATGTTTTAAAAATCAAATCAGACATTGAATTGAAAATGTCACTTGATCACGATTTTAATGGTTCAACCAGTTAGACCGGCGATCAAACCGGTAACGTAATAATTAAATAAAAATATTATGTATAATAATATATGTATAAAAATAAAATATCAAATTGTTAAGAAAGCAAAATAACAAATTTAAATAGTTAAAATTCATAATAAGTTAAGAAACTCATATGGTAATATATGTTAAATTATTGAAAATAATATTAAAATATTTCAATATAATAACACTACATGACCATAATATTATAAAATGACTATATAATACAATGAAAGTTTTCATTTTTATAATTAGTAATTTTAAAATAGAAAGTAAAATAGTGTTTTTACTCCCTTATAACTTTTATAATTAATAATTTTGGTAAAATAAATAAATTAGGTTAAATTTTACACAATATAAAAAACCATCCGATTCTCTAAAAATCACTCCGGTTCCCGGCTCAATTATATTTCTCAACTCAAAAGTCAGTTTATAGCGGTCTAACTCTTAAAATGGTCTAAAGCTGAAAAATGAACCGTTGTTATCTCCGGGTGACGATCCGACTATCTAGTCAGATTCGGTTCTCAAAACATTAGTTATACGTTAAATATCTAAGTTGTTACAATTTCATTAAGATAAATTGCTATTTGATTATTTCACAAGCCCACTTAATCAAACTTTAAAATTATAATATAAAAGTATGAGTGTTACACCAAGCATGACCAGTAAAAATAAAAATAGAGGAAAGGGGGAAGGAATTTTCACTTACCTTGATAATTCTAGTTTAAAGATTGACAAAGAAACATGCTCTAAATGTCCAAAGCACCTCCCAAGGCAATAAGTGAAAACCCTGCTTCCCCTCACCTAAAAATGATAGTTTAAAGCTTTTTTTATTGAAAAAAAAAACTGCCCATGATTTTCACATGAGTGAAATCTTATTTCAAATTCTTACTTTTTTTTTTTGGCCTGAAAATTCTTGCTTTTAAAACTCATGAATTTTGCATGTGGTACCAATTTCAAAACCCCATAACTTGAGTTATAGACATCAAAAATAACAAATAAAGACTCTTTAAAAAGCTTGAGATGTTTCCTTTTCAATGTAAAAAGTCTTACTAAAAAATAATGTCATTTAATCGCTCAAATATGCCAATTTTCAAAGTTACTCAATTTTCGTTGAAAAAATATTCAATTTCCTACTCTTTTCTTAAGAAATTAAATATATGAGAGATTATTAAAATTTACTGGACCACATACCATACATTTTTAATCAATTTTTAACTCTTTAAATTTTAATTTTTCCTTTATAAATAAATCACATATTTACTTATTTTTAAAAACCTTCCAAATAAATTTTTAATCCATATTAGCATTAGATTAACCTTTAATCAACATTGTTACACTGAGACTATCTTCCACCGCCATATAACATGATCATATAATTAAAAAAAGGGATGAGAAAAAAGTTGAAAGATATATTAACCTAAACATTGATTTAAAAAAAAAAAAAGGTTCACTAATGCTAAACGTACTAATAATTCATACTTCCTAATTAATTATAGCCTAAGTGCCAAGTCACAATTTTATTTATATTGACGTACACTTTAGCAACATAGGTAGCTAGCTTTAAATTTGGCCTCTGAAAATGACATATCTAACATGACATTATTTGTATAATTTTTTATGCATTTTAAAATTTTCAACTTTAATTTTTCAAAATTTATGATTATTCAATAAAATATCTGCAATTTAAAATTTCAAAATGTAATTTTCTTATTTTCTTTTAACGAATTACATATTCTTGTTTTACAATTAATTACAAATTACAATTCTCTTTTATTTTTATTTATGGAATAAGTATTTAAGTGTTTTATTCAATTTTTGTCCTTAATATTTAGTCATTCATATTCTGATATTCTGTTTTAATTTAATATTTTTTAAATGATTCCAATGTCATCATTAAATTATATGTTTGTCTCTCCGAGTTTAGCAAAAATTAAATAAAAAATTTTAAATAATCTTTTTTTAAGGTTGGCACATTTTAATAATATCATTATTTTTTTATTATATAATTCATAAAATATTTTTTCATTTTATTTTCATATGATCTCAAAACATTTTGTGTACTTGATCGAATGAATCAAACATCGAATAATTGAGGTCCAAATATTTATCTTTTGTCGCATTCACTTCGAAGGTTCGTTTAGAACTTTGCCAAGTGTGTATTGCATATGCATAGAAATTAAATCAGCATTTTGTTAATTTCTTTCATTAATTCCAAATGAATATGAATGAAAGAAAGATTTTTAAAATAATTAATTAAAAAAACATATTGAAGAAAAAATTATTAATTTTCCAAAATTTTTTTAAAAATAACATTTTTTTCATAATTAACATGCTTGGAGTTGAACAAATTGAATTGCACGTATATCGTTTAATTTTAAAATTAGATCAATTAGATTATTAATTTGCATGTGCTCCCCAATAATTGAGTTCATACAATTATAATTTTGTCAATAACTCAATATATATAGGGGTAAATTTAACATCAAAAATAAATTTACGTATCATAGTTTTATTGGAGCACCAAATTGATTGCATGGTTGTGGTTATTGACTTTTTTTTTTTGGCCAGGTTGTGGTTGTTGTCATGATAGAATTAAATGGAGGATGGACAAATAGAAAGAAACAAAATATTCGTGTGACGAAAATGGACTCGTATATATAATTTCAATTTAGGTCATAATCAAGATTTTGTCATCACAATATGTGGGTGTGAAGTTTCAATTTTATAACTTGCTTTAAAAAAAACGGTGAAATATGTTAATTTTCCTAACATACCATATCCATATCCTCTTTTTATACATATAAAAATAAAAATAAAATTATACAACTCAACTTAATCTAGGATAATCAGAAGCCAATGTGATCTGAAATGAACTTAATTATACATATAAAAATAAAATTGTAACATTCACCCCTCTTTTTTCTTTCCATGAAATACTTCAAAAATTTGAGAATTGAAACTGTTTATTCATGTTTGCAGAATAATTTTTTTATTTTAAAAACAGAAAAAGAAAAAAGCTGATTTAACAATCTTATTTTTAATAAAATATTCTAAAAAAAATAAAAATAAAATAACAAGGAACTTATAATATCTTTAAGATGTTTTGCATTTTTTACTCTAGAAAATGCAAAAAATACCCACCCAATTAATAATAAAGTTATAACTTTTGAATAACTCATATAACACTTTACTAGTTATAATTTTAGTAACAATGATTCAAAAAGATTTTTTTTATTTTCTTGTTCCTAAAACTTATTTTAAAAAATAATTCTACAAAAATATTTTAAAAATATTATAATAAAGAACGCATTCAAATAAGCGCAATATCTTTGTTTATTCTTATTTTCAAAATGTCTGTACTTCCTTTTATTATGTGTTTATGGCGTGAGCAAGTGGTTTTATTCTATAAAATAAAAAGTGACTTCATAAAAAGAAAATAAAAATAAAAAGTGACTTTGATTGCTATAAGACAAAGTGGTTCAAGAGTAGGATTTCAATGACTCAATCACTTTCATCAACAATAATATCTATGTATTAGAGATTATTATTAAATCAATATTAATATAAAATATATAATATATAATAAATCACACTCTTTATAACTTATAAAATATAAACAATAGGATTTATTTTTCAAATTTCGTATAATATACAGACAATCCCTTAATTTTAAAAGAAGTACAAATATAACTAACTTGAGTTTGCTTGTATGCTTCAAGGACGCTATATTCTAATCCAGTTTAAAAATAATAGTTAAAGACAATATCCCCCATTTGAATTAATAATTCGATATATATTTAATTATCAAACTATGTACTCTGATTTTGGACCAAGCCTAGGGACTCTGATATTACTGTTTAGGATTCAAGGAATTCATAACAATAGAGAGATGTTTTATCTGACCTTTCTCATTAGAATTTTGTGAAAGTCTATATTTATATAGATGTGATATTATATATTAATATAAAATTTATAAGTATTTCTTATTTATTTTTTTTAAATCTAATTCCTATAAAATTTAAAATTAAATATATATTTAAATTTAATTCTTTTTAATGTGAGATTTTCCACTCCCACTCATATTTGAACACAATAAATCGATCCGTTGTATTCAATGAATGCTATCCTTGCTATCATTTATTTTTTTTAAAAAAATTGAGACTATAATTCTAGTCCAATACACATAAAAATTAAGTGCACCGATCATAGTCTCTCTCTTTCATTACGCTAATGATACTGAAATATGCTGATAGTGGTTCATTAATATATTAACCAATAATTATTGTAATAATGTGTAGTTATCACTAAAAATAAGTTTAATTGTGAAAACAATATCACAGCGTGTTGAATTTTATTTAAAAGAATAATATTTTTTCAGAAAAAATATCGTAATATGTTTTATATATTTTAGATATGGCTGAAAAATGAGATAGTAATAGAAAAATCTAGCAATACATACCATTTTATCTGGGAAATTAATCGAATCGAATTATTTTTTGGCCAATAACTCATAAGTAGGTGGTGTGCAAATCCCTCTTTGGTTCGATTCAATCTCAAAATTACTTTTGGACATGTGATATAATCTTCATTAAATTATATAATTTGACGCATTTGATTGCGCAAAACTTAAGTAATGAGGATAATATCATTATCTTAAATTAGGTAATTCCTTCACTCTCAAAATGCTATATGGTAGAGATTGCATGGATTGTAATCTATTATAAAAATACCAAATTACTCTTTACAAAACCAAAAATAACATTCCTCTCATTGGGCATCACTGCCACTATTACCAATCACCACCACTATTGCCAATCACCAGCCGTTACCATTATCACTGGTTACTGGCTAGCTGCTGCCACCACCCCCATGATCGTTGGTCGATCACTAGCCATCATTGTCGGTATCGCTAAACATCGTGCACTACCACCACCTTGCGCCACCACTTTTGAGGTAATTTAAACTTTTTCATAATCTATGTTTAATTGAATGTAAAAAATAAATTAATTCATTTCTTATATCCCTTATATCAAACCAAATAAACTCACATATAATTATCATTACATTACATTATATTACGATAATCTCTTTGTAATTAAACTAAACAAATGGTAAATGGCAAGAAACCAAAAGTCAAATAACACATCCAACGGAGAAAACACAAAACGAACCCTCTAGAATCATCCAGAGACCAGGAAATACTACCTCCCCTGAAACAGCCACAAACAATATCTTCAATAGGAATTGGAGCTAAAAGAAAATTATATAGAGAGAACATCATTTTCCAAGTTTGTGTTTATTCATTGAATGCATTAGCAACCTTCCATTTTTATTTTTATTAGAAATTCTAATAAAATAAAATCCTACAATCAATCATTTTGAAATATTACTATTTTTTTAGATAATAGTGGATTATTAATATCAAATATAAAAATTACAGCATGTAAAAAAATGTCAAACTGTAAATCAGAGGAAGATTCTCGAGAAACAAGAAAGATCTGATATGAGGCAGTCGACCAAATAATAATGTGAGGAAGATTAATTTGTGATGGAATTCACAGACGTGTGGCCATTTGGAATTGGGTAGTTCTAATTTGTAGATTCACCTAATGCATGTCATATCAAAAAGATTCAAGATAAAGTAAATTTAATACAATGAATCACAATCATGAAAATAATATATATTCAAAGTGAAATAAATTTAAAACTCACGAAATAGATCTGAAAATTTTGTGAAGTTTGTACAAATAAGTATTTTTAATTGTTAAATTTATTGAGACAGTTTGAATTAGACTGCATTATATGATTAAATTAAAAAATGTATATAACATATATAAAATCACATATCACCATATTCAATCAACTTTATATAAGGATTCGAAGTGGCCAAAAAGTTAAGGGGAGGGCAGATTAAAAGATTGTGCACTTGGTTTTGTTTCTTGGGTGGTGTCTCTTCTCTAGTCTTATCAAAATTCATGTATGTATGTACTATGTTACTTTTTCTGTGTTATTTTATTTGTCTTTTAAGGTTTTAAATGAATAAAGATAATAAATAACCTCATAAATAATATAATTTTACTAAGTTGTCCTTAATTAATACTTAATTACTATTTGTTTTGTATTGATTTCTTGAAATAATATATTATTAAATATTTAAGGATATTATTAAAAGTATTAATTTTATTAATTTTCTAAAAAAATAAATAAAATAAGATATTTAAATTTTTTTAAGATAGCAAATAACAAGGATATGGGTAGAGTATATTACTGGTCAATGAAAATGCGTCCTTGTCAATGTAAAAAATGATTTGCATCTATACGCCGACGTGGATTCAAACACATCCCAAGTTAACGTGGGTCCTGTGGTCACCTCACCACCTTTGAAATTACTCCCTCCAATTAAAAATGACGAATTTCACTACTCAAATCCATTAACAAAATTAATTAAAATTAGTTATGTCTTTTATTAAAAAAACTATCATAATTTTTAAAAATTATCTCATTAAATTACTCCATTTTAATCACTAATATATTTTAATTAATTTCTATCATAAGAAAAATCAAATATCTACTTTAACTAAGATTTATTATAAATGGGATAAATATAAAAAAGCTATATTAAATAGTTACTAATTTTAATAAAGTGATTTATATTTTGAAATATTATTCCTTAGGTCTGTCACATATTTTAAAATGAAGAAAATATTTATCATATATATTTATGTATTTAACAAGTTATAATAAATAGTATGACTCATTATTTAGACTCTTAATAAATATAAAAAAAATGTAACTTGTATATAATAAAATATATAATAAGTTATAATATTCATAAATTATAAATAATATAATTTATTTTTCAAATTATGTAGAATACACTATGTCTAGTTTATACATAATACGGCATCATCGATATCTAATCTTGCACTTAGTCTCCAAATTCATTTTTTATGATTAAGACCCCAAAGGAATCCCTCCCAAATGACCAAAATACCCTGAAAGGCCATTTTTGTCAAATAAATCCACTCTGCCTGTTCAGACTGAGAAGTTTAAGGAGAACATTATTACATATGAATAAAGGCTCAAACTTTTATAACTTTTTAAGTTTACAAATCTTAAAAGTTATAGTTCTTTTTATCATCAAATTATTATGTCTTATAAGATTTATTATCAATTTAAAAAACATTACCATCAAATTTTAGAAAAAGTATAGTTTTCAATAACTCTAGTATTTTTTTCAAAACATGATTAAATGTGTTAAAAAATGAAAATATTTTTTAAAAATGATAATAATTTTGCATTTTGAAAATTTAATGATTACCTTTTATGATCTTTTAATATGAAATTAAAGAAAGTTAGAATATTTAGATTTAAATTTTTCAATATCAATATGTATAAATTAAAAATTCTGATGATTACGTGAAAAATTTCTTAAAATTAAAATACTGTTTAAACATGCATGCAATCGTCAAATTTAATTTAATTTTTATATGAACATGCAGTACGTCATATACCAAGAATGTGTGTGTGACAAATATTTCGTATTTTCATTTTCTATTCTTTATTTTCTTCTCTTAAAAGTATCAAATCATCAAATGTATATGCGTCAGTGAACATGGACATTGGACAATCTCTGAATAATTATTGTCTTGAGATGAGAAATATAATAATGGGCATATCATCGTCTCAGTTTTTTTATTATTTATAAAGCAAATTTAAGATAAATATATATTTTCTTCTCTTTACTGATGAAAGATTGAAACTATACTGAAGATTGCAATAATATAATAATGAGATTTGCTTGACACACTCATTATAAATATTAAATACGACTTGACTGTAATATATTATTTGGAAGGAAAAGTATGGCACACCTATGAATTATGATTAATGAATTAATTATTTCATGAACATGTCCCACAGGTCATATAAAGTAACTATCTAATAATTAGATGATTAATATTAAAGTAAATGTAATATATTAACAATTGTGTCTTATCATTCTTTTATCTAAAAAATTTACCCTTTGAGATTGATATATATTGCAAAAATTTATCAAGTAACATTGTATTATATGTATTGAATACTTAATAAAGTGCATGCACATACTTTTATAAAATAACATTATAATATATGTTAATCTGTCAATATTTTTTGAATTGTAAAATGTGTGATCTGGTCCTGTTAAACCATCGAAATCCAACTTATCTAAACTTTTATTCATTAAAAAATTGTAATATATGTTATTATATAGTTTAGGGAAGGTTTTATTTTTTGGCTTGAACAGTTTAAGTAAGGTTTGGGAGCATTTTATATTGATTACTAGATAGTGTATTAGGTAAGTGTATTATACTATTATTAGGTCTTGAATCTAACTATCATTGTTCCTCCCAGTGTTTTATAGAAATATCTTATATAGGGTTCTCTTGAATATGTTAATAGGGTTTTGAGTTTCACTTTGACTTACATTTTTTAAAAATTACATAATTTTTTCTTTTTTAAATATACATGAACCTTTCCTGAAAGAAAGAATAAATTCTGCAAACTTTTATTCAATTTTATTAAAACTACTCAGACCTTTTTATATATTTTTAAAATATATACAGATTTCTTGGGAATAGAAGAAAAATCTACATATGTTATAAAAATTTTATGAAAGATCTATATAATTTACTGTTTATTTTTAAATGCCATTAACAGACATTTTTTAAAAAATAAAAGATATATTTGCGTAATATCTTTAACAAAAAAATAATAAAAATCTTTGTAATTTATTTTTTTTCAATGAAATATTGTAATTTATTTATTACTTTCATGTTTTTGTGTAGTTTCTTAATAAAAAATAATAGAAATCTGAATAATACGCTTACAAATGATTAAACTATATATTATGTGAGACAAAATCATAATACATTCGTGTACAAATTTGAAATGGTTCTAAACTAAAAAGGAATGCTGGTAAAAAAAAACTAAAAATAAAATGTCATGCATAACCATGAGGAGTGTTAGTAGCGATTTACCTTTCATTTAGATGAGGAGAAAATAGGAAAGAAAAAAATTTAAGAAGAAAATAAAAGAGAACTTAGACACTTTTTTATCTAGTTTTTTTTTATTTTTCCTCATATTCTCCCTTCATTCCAAATAAAACTTTATACTCTATTTGGATAAGAATAAAATATGAGGGAGACAAAAATTATGAAGAAAACAAAAAAAAAAATCTAGACACCTCGGGTCTAAATTTCCTTATTTTTTTCTCCTAGTTTTCGTTTTCAAACTCTTTTGGTATAATAAAAAGAAAAAAAAATTATACACAGGCTACTTTTTATGTATTATTTTTTTTGGCCGACACTTTTTATGCATAGTTAAAAAATAATAAAACATGAGAGTTGGTCATAAAACCATGAGTATATGCTTGTGATAAGGGTTACATCATGATTTGAGTTTGAAAGTCGTTCTACTAACTTCATCCTAGTCTTTTAGGTAACATTATCTCCACATTATACGTTTGATCTATCTCTCTTCTTGATTATGTTAGATACACATATCATGAATCCGCACTAAAATTTTCATTATGAAATCTTTTATTTAAGGTCGGCCTCAGGTGCTTGTAATTAATCACTTAATTATATGACACGGTTTGATGATTAACTGTAATTAAATTAATCAATCAAAAGTAACACCCTCTATTGATGCAGATAAACATTTTTGTTAAATTTAATGGAAATGATATCTATTCTTTTTATTTTTCATTTTTTGAAATGTAATTTATTTCTTTTTTATTTATTCATATATAAACTATAACCCATAAGATACGGGTACCGAATACTACATGATAAGATATATTGGATATGATAAATTTTTAAATTTTAAAATATGGGTATCATATATATATATATATTTATATATTCAAAAAAATTAATGTATCAAAGACAAAAAAAATTATAAAAAATTTTGTGTCTTGAAATAAGTAATTTAAAAGTAATATAAAAATGTCTAAAATAAGAAAAGAAAAATGAACTTTTTTAGATATTAAGTCATTTTAGAAAGTTTTGAAAAAGTAAAATATGTGTATTACAGATCATATACAGATGCATATTTTTTTACTTAAAATATCGGTGTAATAGAGTATATAAATATTTAGGTTAATTGACAACATTCTGAAAAAAATAAAAGTAGATGATCTTTTTTTGTTTTTTTGCCCTCCTCTTTTCATGAAAGTGTAACAGAAGAGTTATATATTTTTAAATTTTAGTAAAAAATGCACTTCAAGGGATTTATTTCATATCACATGCATATATGACAGCTTATTCACCAACAATACACTTGACATTTTTTTTCAATATCATATGCACATATGATAGCTTGCTTACTCGGCCATTAGTGAAATAATTAGAAGTAAACTAAAATTATTTTATTTTATTAAAAGCAAAAGACTTTTGCAGACAACACGAATTGGATTTGGATATGATCTCCGACCTTTCATAATTTAAATTCATTAGGTTAATTATGAGAAGACACTGTTTGGACGCTATTACCTAAACCTAAACTATAGAGAAAAAGAGAATGTCTTATATATGAGTTGTCACCACAATTTGGGAATTGAATATGTAATTATGCATTATTATTAACTTGTCTAGCCAAAATTGAAAAAGTTGAAGAATATTCTCCTACTACGTACATATATTCATTATGAAGTAGATCATAATTTTTTAATCTCCTCAATTTATCTCATTTTATTCACTTTTCTTATTTTTACAAGCCAAAAGAAAAATTGCACTTGGGATTTGGGAGAGTCAAGAGAAGAAGCTCAGTTTAAGAAGCTAACTTTATGAAATATAAGTTTAAAATTATAAAGGTGTTACATTTTTATTAGTTTTTCTATGGCAGTAAAATCAATCAACCATTCAAGTGTATAAAATTATAAATCAGGGAGAAGCTTTTTGATAATGATAAAATATATGATGATGTGGAGCCATGATTACACTTTAATTTTCCTTGGTGATTAATTATTGAGATAACAACGATAAGAAATTAGGAAACAAAAAACGCCAAATTTGACTTGTGAAGTTTGAGATTACTATACAATTTAGTTATAATTGAACTTGGTTTAATCAAATTTTGGACAACCACGTTGCATGCATGGACCGAATTCTTCATAGAAATTCTACAAATTTATTTAAACCGATTCTACATCAAATATAAATATAAAATCAGGAATTGAAGACAAGATAGTACATTAAGAAAGTCAACAATCTTTTCATTATATCAAAACCTTGTTATTATGAAAATTTTTAATTTATTAGATAACATGTATTCAAATGTCTAAAATTTGTTAATCAATATAAATTATAAAATTTATAGAAAAACACATTATTTATAAGTTATGAATAATTCTATTACTCTAAAATTTTGTGTAATTTTTTATAATAAGTTTTATTATTATTTAATAGTTCATCTCAATCAATATGTTATATCCAAATGAAATAATCTGACATTATTTTTTTTCTGTTATTTTATAATTGAATTTCTGAAATACACATTTTGTTTGTCTGTACGGAATTATGGTTTTATAGTAGATACGTACACATAATATCTATTTTTATAATTTTAACTTGAGCTGTATTTTCTTTACTTTCAAGGTAATAAAAATTAAAAATGATTCAATTTGTAAACATCCATCTTTATCTTTCATAAAATATAAGTTTCTTGATGAGAGAGAACAAATTACATTATTATAAATTATGAATATTATAACTTCCTATAAAATATATATATTATTTGCCCAAAGTTAAACATATATTGTATAATGAATAAATTAAAATAAGAATTTAAAAATTTAACAAATATATTTTTTTGCCCAACAATAAGCATAATTTTTTTTATATTTACATGAAATCTAAAATAGAGGTGTTATTTATAATAAGTAAAGAATATATATATATATATATATAGATGGCTCAAACAGTCGTACTTTGTTTTAGAAAAATTAAAAAAAGGAAAATGAATGTTTGGAGGATTCAAACCTAACCCCTAACCAATGGGTCCGGTCAGAGTGATTGGTTGGTTATGGTTAAAGTGGCGTATGGTGCAATGATGGACCATGATTGAGCCCTGTGCCGCCTCGCAATCATTCCCAACTGTTCTTCCCCATTCTCTCCTCCTTCCTCAATTCACTTATTTCCAATCAAGCCCTCGCAATTATTGCGGAAGCCAGTCTTTCGGCGGGGGTATTCTAGTAATTCCATAAAATAGATGATATCATAATTTTGCATTGATTTTATATAATTAATAGGTAAAAATTATGATGACGTGACAACTAAGGGTGGGTAGGTCCCAGTCAATGCAGGAATCGGGGGGTTTAACTGGAGTTAAGTGCGGTGGGCCCCCACGATTTCTGAAAAACATGAGTTAGGCGGGACCCACGTCATTGGGCTTGTTCTATGCATGTCGACACTCTCTCTCTCTCTCTCCCCGCTGCTGCTGGACCCTGTGATATCATATTGATACTCTCTCCACATTAGTCCGTGACAGTGAGTTCTCCATTCCTATTTCGGCATCTCTGCATGGGGCCCTAGCCCTATTTATTTATGGCAGAATTGATAAAAGAGAAAAAAAAAATTAGATATTTAGAAAATAACATCAAAATTCACCCCATTTTTAAAATAGGGTAGATTTTTTTTTAAGTGATATGAAAACATTTCTAAATCATAATAAAAAAATTTTCTATTCTAACTTGATATAAAAAAATTTTATCATAACTTAAAAATTTTTTAATTTCACATGAAAAATTATATCCTACCTTAGAAACAGGAACTTTGTTCCTATTTTTCAAATATTTTATTTTTTTTATCTTTTTCCCAATTCTCCCTTTATTTACTTAATTTTTTATTAGAGTATTTATTATTTAATTTTAAGTAGTACTAATAGTCATCTTAGAATTACATTATATATAATTATTTAATTAGTTTAGTTTCAAGCATTATTGAGTTTAAATAGGAATAATTTTTTTTTCATTCATAAGACTCAAACTTGAAATCTTAATTAGGGGTGTTAAATCCTTGTACATTAATCTTAAAATTACTACTATATATATGATTTATTTCAAAAAAATTCCGCTGTGTTAATTGGGCACAAAAATGGGGCCATATACTAATTTCAGAGATGGTTTAGCCAAAAATCAAACACAAACTGATTTTATAAATAAAAAGGTATTTGTTCTATCTGTAAATAAAAAATAATACTCATAAATAATAATAATGTAAATAAAATAAATTATATACATCTTTCCTTTATAAAATCTGAAAAATACTTCCTTACGTGTTTTTTTTATTATTTTTCAATTAAAAGTTAACATGTTGATTATTTTTTAATACATTATAGATTTAATTATTAATTATATATTAAAAGTATTAACTTCTTAAACTTAAAAAAATTTAAAAGGTTTACATGTTAAATTTTAATTGAAAATAAACATAAAAAATATATAAGGAAAAATATATAAGTTTATTCCATAAATATATTATCCATGACTCTATAGAGTAAGGTTCAAAAAATCAGATCGAATATTGAACAGGTTAAGACATTAGTTCAATGTTCAATAATTCAATCATAGTTCAATTAGAATTAAACTAATGGAAATAAATTTAATAATTTTTTATTTTATATATTATATGGAAAATTACAAATATTATTAATAATTTTCACAGCTTAATATTAAATTTTAAATAAGTTAATATTCATTTATTATCATATTTTGAATTTAAAATAATCAATCAATATTCTATTTTCTTATTGTTTGATAAGTAAATTTATTATTATTAATAATTATGTATTATAATAATACTTATACAATATTATAATATATAAAGAAAAAATTTATACAAAAAATAATACTACTTAGTATTATAAATAATGTTATTTTATCTAAAAACAAAAAAAATATAAAAATTAAAAAAAATTATGATGGGTTTAATACTGATTTGTGACCGATTCAACTAGTTTTCACCGGTTCCATGAATAGCCAATTGACATTTATGTCCGGATCAGGCTTAGCACCAATTCCCCGTCTAACTAGCCAGTTTGATTAGGTTTTTTATCCCTGCTAGAGAATATAATCTATTATAAAGTTTACATTATATGTATATATATATATATTATATTAATATATATATATAAGATATTAATATTGGTGATAAATCCTTCAATATTATTAATAATGGAGATAAAATTAATATTAAATTACTAAAAATCCAATATAACATTTAAATAGCGAGTAATTTATTAGAAGATATTACATTGAGTTAAATGTGAAAAATTAACCATACTATTTATCCCTCACATGTTAGTTTTTTTATGTTGGCCACATATCCCTCACATGTTATTAACTGGAAAAAAACTTACTACATTTATGCACGGGAGATTCCTTCTTCTATTCTATCATGGGGTCCTACATTTTTCCACACCTATCAGGAATTCTGTTTCTGATTTTCTATCAAACACATAATAAATAATAATTTTATAACAAAATCAGAATATTATATAAAAAATTATTTTTTTATTTAAGTCTAACAGAAATTAAATTTCTCTTTGTTGTCTGCAAACGCTGACTCAAAAATAATAAACGACAAATTAACAATAACACTTAAATACAAAAAACTACCGTAAACTTTGTGTTTCCTTTGAAAAATTATTCTGTTGGGAGACTTAAATATAATACTATTAAGTAGTAATTAAGACTTAAATATAATTCTATTAAGTAGTAATTAAGTGATAGGAAAATAGCGCATTATATAATTATGACACTTATAAATTATAAATTTTTCAAAAATTATACACAGTTTTTCAACATTTAAATCCTATTAAAATATATATAAAAAATGAAGGACTAAAAACAAAGTTACATGAAACTCAATGAGATGAGTGAAGAAAAAATAATAAAAAAAGGTTAAATAGAGCAGGATAAAATTCAAATCTAAGTCTATAGTATTAAATACTAGGTAATTATATATATAAAGGAGCTCAAGAGCCACACTAGTTACTATCACATCCCAGAGTTTTTTCTTTTTTGTGAAAACATCCTATAGATTTTATAATATTGATGATTATATTTTTATTTTTAAAAAATAAAATTTAAGTTTTTGTAACAAATCATTGATATTTGATATTACTGAATAATTCATATTTAATTAAGTTGAGTTGGACCTCAATTCAGCAAATTTTAAGTGAGTTAATATTTACATATTCTTCATTAATGAGATCCTTACTTTAACAACACAATTTGCAATCGATGTCCATTTGAGGAATGAGTCACTTGCTCACAATAATTTTTTTTTTTTATGTGATCAGAAATATCCCTCATCAGTAATAAGAACTAATTCTTTTGGAGATATAAAAGGTATCGAATGAGTCTCTCCTAAGTCTACTCCACATATAAAAAATGAAAATTAAAACCCTAATTACTTATTTAAAAAATATGAGTCCTTACTATCAATACCAACTTAAATTGGTTGTATGATCACAAATTGAATAATCTTAGTTATAGTAATGAATACAAGTTGACCTAATCAATACATGATCAATATAAAATGTAAAAATTATAATTAATTGCACTATTAGTAAATAATGAATAGTACAATTCCTTTTTGATATTTATGTAATATATGGCTCTAAATATGGTCAATATATCAATATATAATATAAATTTTATAACAACTATTACTTTTAAATTATAAACGGAGCAACTTATTTTTTTATATGCACCAAAATATCAACTAACAATTGAAAATTATTTTTTTAAGTTATAGATTTTATCTTTTTTAAGAAGACTTTTTCCTATGCATGTGTACTCACTCTGGACAGCATGTGATCCGGCTTTTTTATTTAATGTTAAAAATAAACAACACAAGTTATGTCGGTTTAATCAAATTGTGTTGTTAAAATAATGATCTCATTGATAAATCTATTCAATCAATAAAACTGCTTGTTTTACCCAAAAAAAAATCATGCAAGTAATGACATACTAGTAGGAAACAAAGGTCTTGGTTAAGCTCTCGTGAATAATAATAAATTAATAATAATGATGATGGTGATGAAGTGACCAAAACAAATTAAAAAAAATTAATACTCCCCCACTTTTGTTTTAAGTCCTAAATATAAGAGGGAGTAATAATAATAATAATGGTGATGACGACGAGGATGTGAACTTGCTTTGATGCTCCCAATACATCTATCTCATCATCTTCATCAATCCCCACTTCTCCTCACCGCTCTCATCTGATCCATTGACGCTCTCCCACTGTGACATAGTAGCAGCAGACAGTGATAGCCGATCCCAATTATTCCTCCCCGCCTTTTCTTTTTCTCTCACACCTTCCCATATCGCCCATCATATTTCTTCCATTAAATTACCTCTCATTGCTCAAATACACGTAATATAATATATAATTATATATATATATATATATATTCTCATTTCTCACCCAGTCACCCTTCTTTATATTCAGTTATTCACCCACCAATCCTACGTCTTCTCTTACTCGTTCCTCCCTCTTTTTGCCCACACACGCTCTCTGCAAGTTCAGGCCATTTTTGCAGTTGAAAAGCTGAATCAGTGGACTCAAGAGTGAGAAAAAGTTGAGTGAAAAAGATAAACCACTTCGCTTAAAAAAACAAGAGGTCTTTATCGATTATTATTATTATCTATCATAGTTTGTTTTGGTTTTATTCTGGTGGGTGTTGGCGGTGGGTGTTGTTGTATTTGCGAGGGAGCATGTGAGGGAAAATTTTTCCTGAAAGCAAAACCAAAAGGTACCCAAAAGAAGCAACAAAACTACAAACTCTGGCCCCCTCCTCCTTCTTGATCACGACTTGTGAGTGAAGAAGATGCTCTGATTCTATTCTCAGAAACCAAGGGCGAGAAAGTCGGGGAAGAAAAGAAACTCAAATTATCTCACCCCTCTTTCCCATTTTTTCCCTCCTCCACAATTTTCTCTCCTCTCTAATGGAGGTCACAGAGGTTTAAGCCCAGAAAGTTTCTGTTTTTTTCTCTCCCAGGTGAGTAGTTTCACACTCTGTTTCAAATCGTCTTGTAAGAAAATCTCAACTCGTTTAAAAAACAATCTTGTTTTCTCTTAGGTGAGTGATATGTTGAGGAAGAGATCCAGAGGAACAGGTTCGACAAGCAAGCAAGCTCTAACAATGGCGGAGGCTGCTTCTTCTCCGACACAGTCTCCAACTGGAAATTACAAGAAACCCATTTCGTCTTCTTTCTTCAGCTCGCCGAGACTCTTCACGAACTTCACTTCAAAAGGGTTCTTCGAAACTGAGATGATCATGAGCCCAACCTCCATACTCGATTCCAATAAACCCTTCTCCGTCTTCAAAAACCCTTTCTGGTCTGAAACAAACAGCCCCAGAACTCCACCTTCCAGCGACCAACCGAAACGTTATTGGGATAAACTCGATTCCAGACCAGTGGGTCTCGGCCTCGTTGATTCTCTCATTGACAACGATGAGAACCCGAAGCTCTCATCCAAACCCGATACCCGAATGGTCGTTTTCGGGTCCCAGCTGAAGATCCAGGTTCCGTTGATTTCTCCATCGGAATCGATGAAATCTCCGGAGAAGAAGTCTGGGTTTGGATCTGCGAACTCCAATAATTGTTCGCCTCTGGTGTTCCCGGGTTGTCTCTCTGCGAGTGAGATCGAGAGCTGCGAGGAGTATACTCGGGTGATATCGCATGGTCCGAACCCGAGAACGACCCATATATTCGATGACTGCGTCATCGAGAGCAGCTGTTTCGATGTCGGAGTTGGGTTGTCTCCTCCGGCGATGGCGACGAAGGAGAATGAGTTTTGGTATCCATCGGAGAGCTTCCTGAGCTTCTGCTTCTACTGCAAGAAGAATCTCGGGCAGGGCAAAGACATCTACATGTACAGGTAAATTTGCTTGCTTGTATAATTCATGCTTTTTGATTCCCATACACAGATGCTATAAGCTTCACGTGCGATGTTCGTTTGAAATATAAAAAATTCCACGGTACGAGGTTTTTTTTTTTTTTAAGAACACTTGAGCTTCAATCAAAGTATGATTAATCAAAAAAAGAAACCATAAGCCTGAGTTAATGATGATTGTTACTAAATATTATGATGTTTGATGCTGTAATATACAAGTTCAGGTGGCTTCAACTCTATCTTTGGATTCAAATCTTACCTGCCTCAACCCTTAAGCTTAAATCAAGTTTTTGAATAAAAAGAAATTACAATAATCAAGTGTGATTAAATTACAGTTAATAACGTATTTATTTTCTGTCAACAAAATTATGTTATTATATGATATTTATTTAAGAAAACTTTTATTGTCTTTTGAGTTTGATGATGAAATTATGATGTTATGCATAAAAAGTTGAATATTTTATAGAAAATAAATAGGACGAGATATCCTTATAATATATTTCAGAAAATCAGGGAGGAGTGTAATGTAATTTTTGAAACAAGAAAAATATATGATTTAATTTAATTAATTAGTGTAGAGATGTTAGCAAGCATGATACACTAAAAGGAAAGAAGGGCATTGTTCATCAAATTGTGAAGTTGTTTTGCTATGAATCTAACAATTTAGTTTTTGAATTATTTGGAGTCTTAAACTTTATTAGTTGAAAATTATTTCGTGTAAATTCAAAAATAAAAATTTCACTATTCATTAGTATTTTTAACATTCCTTTTTGTTTTTGTAATTCCAATTGGTTTTTACAAACCATATTAAACTCTGTCTAATTCAGATCCTTCTTATCACAGGGGTGAGAGGGCATTTTGCAGCAGAGATTGCAGATACCAAGGGATGGTGATGGAAGAAGGAATGGAAAAATTGGAAGCAGAGGATTTCCCAACCTAGCTAGGGTTCCTTCAAAACTTTGAAAGAAGTTGGAGATTAAAAATTACCTCTCATCATCATTTTATAGTTGTTTCTCAAGGTCTGATGATTCTGGGAACATCATTGTAATATTAGGTTGTTCTGTGTCTGATGATGAGATGGTAGACTTTGGAAAGTCCTAGGTAAGGCAATAAGATCGTGTTGAAGAAGAAGGAATGATTTTTGTTTGGAAGAAAAAAAAATGTAGGAAGGGGGTTGGGTTGTATTAGATTGAACTGGTGTTGGGTTTATGTCCAAGTTCTTAGCTTTTTCAATTCAAAGTTGGTAGTGAAAATGATGTTTGACTAAGAAAAGAAAAAAGCTTTACATTTTATCTTTGCTTTTATCTATCTCTTTTATTCATTTATTATTTTTATACACTAATTAATTAATTGCCCACAAATAACCAATGACCTCATGATCTGTGGTAGATTCCTTTGTTTTTCTGCAGCGTATATTCTGCAGCACCTGATGTTGAAAGCCATTGTACAAAGCATATTTTTATTTTTATTTTTATTTTTTATCTCTCACAGTATTATCATTGATGCCACAGAATAATCTGGATTCTTTACTGTCACTATTTTGATAGGATATAATGCAGTTAAAAAAAGAGAAAATGTTGGGTTAGTGGAAGGGACTTGAAAGTTGAGGATTCTAACCTTGGTAATTGGAATAAAAAAGGTTCAAAGAATTACTACTAATTGAGTTTAATAATGCTTAGATCTGATTTAGTAGTATCAAATATTTAAATATTTCCTCTATTTTTTAATATAAGGGACAAAAGGTAAAATCATATTGATCAAGAAAATAATAAATTTGTCTGAAATATAAAATAGTTTTCAAAAATACCCTCATTTAATATTAATAGCTTTTACATCATGTAATTAATACTAATGAAAAAAATATAATATTAATTAGAGATATTTTTAAAAAAAATTATTAAATATATTAGACAAACTCTCCTCATCCTTTATATTAAGGAAAGAAGGGAGTAGTTATATGAAAAAATAAAAAAAAAAAAGAAAATTTTGATATGACTTCACTTGCAATTTCACTTCTTTATGTCTTTATCTTAACATGCTTGTGGGCTTTTTTTTTTTTTTTGGTTATTGAAAAATAGGTTAGGATAGAATTAGGAGAGATTACGTATCATTGATTGGAGAACAACTCCCCTCCCCTTATCAAAATCTACCAGATGTCTACAACCAGCCGGCAGCTGCCAAAGAACGATAAAACTATTGCCATTTTCATGCGCTAAGTAAGTAAGCCAATTTGCATATTCATGGATTTCTCTGAACATATGATCAATTTTGATGCTCCAATTTAAGACTTGTAGCATGAAACAAAGAAAGGAGGATAAAAATGGATATGTTTCTCTAAATTATATTTTTAGAAGCCGATGGGTATCTCTCTTAATCTAAGTTATTTTTTTCCCCTTGACAATACTTTTGTTTTCAATTTTTCTTTGATTGTATTTATACTATTAGCTGTGGATAATCTATTTTCGCTATTTTATGCAAAGTTTAAAATAAGTTACAAGGTTGATGACTTGTGAATAATATGATTTCTTACAATTTTTATATTTTAACTAGACACATTTTTTATATAATGGACAAAGTCAAAATGAGTTGTACCATATATATATATATATAAGTTGAAAATAATCAAACTTGTTGTAGATTTTATGATTTATATTAATATCAATACTTAATTGAATATTGAATATTGAAATGGTGATATTGATTATTTATAAATAGAATCAACATTGTTCTTTTTTCCTTTTATTTTTATTTCGCTAACAGCAATGACTAACCTCCCTTAAAATACTAAGAATAAGGATGTGAAAAATCGAACCAAAATCAAATATCTAATTAAACCAAATTGAATTTAGTCTATTTGTTTTGGTTTATTTGGTTTTAGATTTGATTTGGTTAATTTTTTGTTTTTATAATTTCAGTTCCATTTGGTGTTAAATTTAAAAAAAAAACCTAAATACATAAAATCAAACCAAAATTTATATATTTTCTTCTTCTTCTTCTTCTTCTACTTCTTTTTTAAGTTTTAATGAGTTTATTCCTTCGTTAGTGTGACAAGAATTTGACTTACTAATTTATGGACTATGGTGCGTCATAACCCCTAAAGGTATGTTGTATCTTTTTTTTTTTTTTGCCAACAATGTTGCATCATGTATGTTTTATTAATAGATATAGTCAATTAGTTCTTCCTATATTTTGCTTTATTAATTTGATTTATTTACTGTTTGAGTTTTTCTTTAGTTCCAAGAAAAAAGTTGAACATACCAATGTTAATTCAATAATTTACAGTTTATCACTTGCAACTGAAAGTAAAGGATAAACCTATGAAATAGTATACAATGGTTGGAAAATGAACTCCTAACTACTTACAAAAAGGATGAGAACTTCTATTACTCAGGTTAACTTGAGCTAGTTATAAATACTAATGTATTGATAACTCACACATTTGACAATATCAATAATGTTAATTGATATAAAATATAAAAAATATATAATAAGTCTAACTATTTATAAGTACATGATGATTTATTTTCTAAATTCCATGTAATACATAGGAAAATGTGTTTTACTAACCTACCAACGTCTAAATTTAAGTATTCAATAACCATTTGTATTAAATTTTCGTTTGTAAATCCTTTTTCTTTTTGTTTTAATAATTTTCCTAATGAAATTTGGAACTCTCCCTTATTCAAAGGTATGCTAGGTCGGAGGTATAGGGAAAATGTATGCAAAATATAACTTGTACTGGCAGGGCAACTTGATTAGTTAAAGAGATAAAAAAAAATAGAAGTTATATAGTATAAATCAATATATCTTATCATTTTTCTACTTCTAGTCTCCCTGTATAAGTTACTTTTAACTAATTTATATATATTAATATAATTTATTAAAGTTAGTTAATGGCTTTAAATTTTTCAAAAATGATCATAACTCTAAAATTACTCTTATTTGAAATCATTAAATCTATCCCTTTTTAATTACTTTCTCTCTTAATCCCTCTCTACATAATTGTTTTAATAATTGCCGCTTTCATTAATCTAAAAATGACAATCATTACAATAATCAAAACATTAAAAAAAACAGAGAGAGGATACTTGTAAATTGAATTTATGAAGGGTATTTTTAGAAATAACTTATAAATACTTCACTAAATCCTATAAAAGATCTTATATTATGGGACAAGAAAAATTTTATTAAAAAATTTTATAATATAAAAGGGAGGGAGTGAATAGGATCCAAAGCTGTTTTTTATTTTTGTTGATTACAAGAGAGAGGGAACACCCGAAAAAAACTAACGCATGATCAATATGGAACAAGAGTTCCAGAAACATCAGCGTCAACAAGCCTCCTCACAAAATCAGGAGCAACATCGAAGAAGGTGAATTGAAGCTTTCTTAAATGACCAAATTTAGCAAGGATATCTGCTGAAAATTAGCTTCTCTAAAAACATAATGAATTTTGATATTTTCACAAGGGAGAATTTCAAATAAATAACAAGGAAACAAAATAGTTCTAAAAACGTTACACAATTTGCCCTAATTTCAATTTTGTACCTAGGTATTAAATTGGAATTATGCAATTGAATTGAAAAGTAAAAAATGCCCCTACCTAAATTGAAATCCTCTCTCACTTGCTCTATCCCTCCCTTGTGTCCCTCCTCCACCATCCTTCCTTGTTCACCGCCGCCTCCTTCTTCTACATTCTTCCTCTTTTTATTATCTTTCCATAAAATTGTAACAACTTAGCTTACTAGGATTTTAATCATACTCTATATGTCTAGCGGAAAGAATTAAAAACCTAGATCAATTAAATTTTTAAATTTTTCAAAATTAGGTTGCTTAAAAGACAATAGCTTAACTAAAATTTTACTTTAATTATTAATAATCAAGTCAATCAAACTGTAATTATCTAACTAATGTTCCAGAACATCTAAAGTAAAGCTAGTTAATATCTAGGATAGAAATAATAACTAAAACATATCACCATAATTTAATATATTTATTCTAAATATAACATATAAAATAATATCTTCTAGTCTATTTCTGCTTAATTAACCACCTCCTTACCTTTACCTTTACTTATTCTTAACCCTAACATTGTTAGTCATTGGGTGTAAGATTTGGAAAAACCTTAGTAGTGTATATATATATATATATCCATTAATACAAATCATGCTCATAATCAGGTAGTTATATAAGTAAACCAAATAACTCATATTTCATGCATCTATAAAAAAATTCAGCAAAGTCTCCTCTTAATACTAGACATCCATAGCATTTCAAAATATTTATATGAAAACAACTCATTCAATAGCATCACATAATATCCATAATTAATTCACAGAAAATGCATGAAATAAATAATATACTTGCTCAATCGAAAAGTTTCCTAAGCTAAGCAACTTATCTTCCTTTTTGAATTTTTTTAAGTGCCTAATATTCACATAAATAGTAATGGAATTATCTCATGAGCATAAATCTAAAATATTTAAGCTTAATTTCTAACCACCGGTATTTTATTATTCTCATTTCTAATTTCAAATTCTCATTATATATTTCTAACTTGATCAACAATCTATATAGGAATAAATAAAAATTTTAATTTCATTATACTCTAAAAATAAACTCTAGAAAAATATCTCCATACCTTACTTGAAGCTAGCCTTCCTTTCTTTTCCTTCTCTTTCACTCATACTCTCTTTCTCTCCCTCGACTCTCTCTTTCTCTCACTCTCAACTGATGGTATGCTAAAATGAGAAAATGGGAGGTGTATTTATAGTGTTGATGTCTTGGCCAACAAGTGATGTCAATTCATTTTATATCTTCATTCAGCGTATGCTCATCATAATTCAATGTAATTTTTGGGACCACAATTCATTGTATACCTTCATTCAGTGTATGCTCATCATAATTTAATGTAATTTATTAGGACCACAATTCATTATATCTTCATTCATTATAATCTAAACATAAACCATATTAAAAATTCTAAATCATAGATGGAAATTTTTTGATGTTACAAAAATCCTTCACTTAATCCATAGGTTCTATCATTTCAATTCATGGAAAACCCAGCTACATTAACATCAATAAGAAGCTCCAACTCTGATTCTCTTGCTAGATGTTTTCAGGGGTGTTGATGAACTGAAGCCTCCCTCCTTAACTTCCACCTATGATCCACATCCTCTTTTCGTTGGAACCACCAAGTTTGTTCATCCATTATCTTTTTGTTTAGAGAGAGGAGATTGATAGTGAGTGGTATAGTGACTCTACATGAGTTGAAGAAGATATTTGAGATCTACCATTTTTGTGTTTCAGTTCAGGTATTTTCTTTTTGTTTCTTTGATTTCAGTCCCACCTTTTCACTTCATCTATGCTATGCTTTGCTTTCTCTTGTAATTTCTCATCTTTGTTTCTTTGCTATAAAAATTCAGGAAGGAATATAATTCACTAGTTTAGATGGTTCAGAATTATTTAGAGAGCAAGGATCTAAAAATTGTTATTTAGTTTGCCGACATTTCTAAAATTCCTTTGAGGATCTCACTTGGAGAATTTTCAAACTGTTAACAGACATTCATCGATTGTTTTCCTTATAATTTTAGTTACTTTTCTCCCTTCTTCCTGATCATGTTCATGATAATTTCCTCTACCAAAAGCTCAATGGTCAATTCCTTTTCCTTCAAATTAAACAAATAAATGTTGAAGCATTGAGGCTTACTCCATATTTGGGATTCCTTGATTTTCACTTTTAAGTTTCAATAACTGGATGGCTTTGGATTATAATTGCTGTATCTAAAGCTAAACTATATTGTTTATTATGTTTGACTTAATATCTTAAAATTTTCAAATTTTCTATTTAAGGAATCGACTAAGGAATGCCAAGAAGATGGGGAGGAAGGGAAATTGGTTTTCTAGTGTGAAGAAAACTCATAGTCTTGAGTCAAAGAAGAGGGAAGACCAAGTTTGGATTTTATTTTTAAAAAACTATATATATATATATACATTTATTTTTTTCATGTATTTATCTCAATTTTATGGGATGTTTATGATGGTTTTATCAACTACCTTTACAGAAACCAAATAGTAAATCAAAGAAGAAATGGTATATAGTTATATGAGGTGTTCGTTGAAATAAACTTCATATCTAGATTTTTGCTTGTCCCCTTAATCTGAAGCTTACATCGAAATAAAGCAATAGAGGTGCAGTGATTCCGCCATAGAAGGACGGATTCAGCTCTATTTGTTGTAGGTTGTATTCGAGGTAGTAATGACAATTAAACGAGTGAATATTGTAATGGAATAAACTTTGTAAATGTAAGTTATTATTTTGAGAATTGTAGTGGTTTCCTATGTAAGGTTGTACTATGTAATTTTGACTTGAATAATGACAATTGAATTAAATTTTATATTTTTTGATCTACTTTCTTGGTTTACATTTTGATTAATTGAAATTTTATGATAGTTTCATCCTACGTCAAATCTCACAATTCAACTTACAAATGTACCACATAAAGTTGCAAATACATACAATAATTTAATATAAGAACACCGGTCAACTAGCCTTCAGTGGTGGTCGACCAAGTTGACCATTCATTTATCAAAGCTCCCAACTACACTTGCAAATATACCATCTAGAGTTGCAAATGCATTGATTGAAATAGTAAATGCATGCATATTATGTGTGATTTTGATGGTGTGATAAAGTTTCAAGGGACACCTGGTGTCAATTGGTAATTGACCAATCATTCTTGTAAATACACCATACCCACATGTAAATACACAAGTGTGCGTTGCAAATACACCTAATAATTTGACATGTGTGCATCGGTCAACCAATCTCCATTAGTAGTTGACTAATTAATCATCCTGCATAAATCTCCCAATTTAACTTGCAAATATACTACATGGAGTTGCAAATACAAATAATAATTTAACACAATAGCACCGGTCAACTAATATTCTGTGGTGGTCAACCAATTGACTATTCATTTATCAAAACTCTCAATTATACTTACAAATGTATCACCAGGAGGTGCAAGTACAAATGTGCATCAGTCCATCAATCTCTATTGGTGGTTGATTAGTTCACTATCCTACATCTAAGCTTTCAATTTGACACATATGCACTGGTCAACCAATCTCTTGTGGTGGTCAACCATTTCACTATCTTACATCAAAACTCCCAATTTAACTTGCAAATGTACCTCCTAGAGATGCAAATCCACATAATAATTTGACACAAATGCATTGATCCACTAGTTTCAATTGGTGGTTGACCTGTTAACCTCCAATATCAAAGCTCCCAATTTGACTTATAAATGTACCACATGGAGTTATAAATACATATAATAATTTGACATATGTGCATTAATCCATTAGTTTCAATTGGTGGTCAGCCAGCTAACCTCTAATATCAAATCTCTTAATTTGACTTGCAAATTTACCAACTGAAGTTTCAAATGCACTGATCTAAGTAGTAAATGCGTGCCTGTTACGTGTGATTTAAATAGTGTGATAAATATTCAAGGGACACCTAAGTACCATTTGGCAATTGACCAATCATTCGTGCAAACACACGTTTTCCACCTGTAAATTCATCCTTGTCAATTACAAATACACCCCTATTAACGGAGGAAGCACCAATTGACTATTAATGTGGGTATCCTCTGATGGTTGACTAATGCAACCATATCACAGGTTAATAAACAAAAAGTTAAAAAAAAAGTTGACCAAAAGCAAGTTCATTTTATCAAATCAAAGTTGCATCTATCATGAATAACTACCAACTATATTGACCAAAAGCAAGTCTATTTTATTAAACATATATCCACCTAGAGTCCGAAAAACGGGCTTCAACCCTCGGGTTGGTCCGTTTTGGCTCGTTTTATGGTAATCCTAGGCTGGAAAAAATAGAACCCATATTAAGGCGGTCTTTTTCCAGCTCGGACCGCTTAACCTGCGGGTTAGCCCATTTAGCCCGCTTTTTTTTTAATTTTTTTCTTTCAAATTACCTTTTTTTATTTCTTTATATATATTTTATTTAATATTAAAATTTGAAATTAGAATTGCTTTATACTTCAAGTTGAAATTTCCCTATATTTCATATTTAATGTTGTTGAATTATAATACTTACATAAATGATGATTAGTATGTATTAATGTATTTTGATAAATTGATGGTTTATGTGATTTCTTTTTCTAATTTAATTATGAATCAATCATATTTTTTTTTTTATTCATATTGGTGATTTAGGTTATTATTCAAATATAAAAAAATTTGAAAAAAAAAATATATATATATATATATATAATATATGGCGGGTTGGAGGGTCACCTTGGCGATCCTAGGCTGGGCAAATTCCAGCCAGCCAGAACATGGGCTAGCCCGCCCCTAGCCTATTTTCTGGCTGCCCGTAACGGGCCAGCCTGTTTAAGGGTGGGCTGGCCCGTTTCCCAGCTCTATAACTGGTCAATCAGTCTTCAGTGGTAATTGACCAGTTCATCATCCTTCATCAAAACTCTCAATTTGACTTGTAAATGTACTATCTAGAGTTGCAAATATACATAACAATTTAACATATATGTGTTGGTTAACCAGTCTACATTGATAGTCGATCAATTCATCATCTTATATCAAATCTTCCAATTTGACTTGTAAATGTATCACATTGAGTTGCAAATACACATAACAATTTAATACATGTGCACTGGTCAACCAGTCTCCAATGGTGGTCAACCAGTTCTCCGGTGCAATGGAGGAAGGACAAATTTATCATTTTTATTCAACCACATAATTCCATTTTAATACCTAGGTACCAAATTGGAATTAGAGTAAATTCTGTAACATTTTTGAAATTATCTTTTCTCCTTGGTATTTTTGCGGAATTCTTCCTTTTCACAATCCAATTTTTCTTTTTCTTTTTTTGGCCTAACAACCCAATTTTTCTTAATCCAAAGCTGATTCGCAAAAAAGAAAATGACAAACAAATAATCTGTCATGTTGGGCCGAATGGCTGTTTGAAGGGACCGTTTGTTTTGTGGTAAACATATTTAAATGGATTTGTAAAAGGCCATCCAGTACATGGGCCAACCTTGTTTATTGTCCATAATTATATGTTTTTAATTGCATTAAAAAACTGACTTTTGTACCAAAAAACCTGAGTTAATTGTATTAAAAAATATATGTTTTATTTTTAATAAAAAATTTTAGCACCAAGATGGCAAGTTAAATATTTAGCTTAAAAAAAGACATTAACTCTCTCTTCTAATGAGGGTAATTCCACACACCAAATTATCAATTTGACTTCTCTCTAAATCACACTCTATAGATCATTTGCAGATCAAATTATAAGATTATATTTTCTTATTATAAATTTGATTTTAAAGTATCACTTCTTCTCACTCAATATATATAGAGAGATGGGCACACCTATTGATCAGTTGACGATCAACTTTGCAGAGAAACCAATTTAGAAATTTTTGGCTCTATCAAGTGGAACATTTTATTTTATTTTTTTGGCCTGAAACATTTTAGTTGTTATTTGTATCCTTTACTCAAGTTTTAGTCTTATGGTGTGTATATAGATATAGATATAGATATAGATATCTGTATGTATGTGTGTGTGTGTGTGTGTGTGTGTGTGTGTGTGTGTGTGTCTGTGTCTATATGTGTGAATCTTTTTCATGAAAAAATTGTTAGCAATTTGCATTATTTACACAAAAAAATAAAGATAAAATATAAATAATAAACATAAAAATTGAACAAGAACCCCATGCAAAGGTTAATTTCTTTGGTGTCATCCTCTCTTCTCAGGGCTTGAATAAACCAAATTACTTTTCCATTTTAGCTAAAGTCAATCTTTTTCCACAATGACGTGAGAAAAAAAATAGAAAAATATGGAATTTTATTCAGATTTATATTACAAAAATTTAGGAAAATGTTAAAACTATAAAAACATAAAAAAGACCTGGACGTATTGTTATTGAAAAAATTATACTTAGAATATATTATATGCGGTTTTAATTAAAATATAATTTATATAATTGTATAATAATATAATATATAAATTTAATTGAAATATATATTTAAATACTATATGTTTTTTTTTAATATTATTAAATGATATTATACTTGATGTTTTAACTTTTCGGAGATGGAGTATGAAGGTTGAATAAGACTACCCTAAATAAAACTTTATGGCGTACACCTTAGGGGTGTTTGGTTTGTATTTTTATAAATCAAATTATACTTTCTAATCATCATTTTTTCCTTTTTCATTCAAACAGTTTTTTCAGTAAATTTCTCTACTTTTATCCAAACTTCATTTTTATAAACCGTGATTATTCTAAAAGTACTTTTACAAAAAGGTAAACCAAACGGGCACAAAATAAGTCTCAACAATGTAGGTTTCTCTTATAATTATTGTCCTTTTACTCTTTACAAAGCCTGGGCCCTAGTCTAGTTTTATAGTAACCCTAGAAAATTCCATCTGAAAGCTTTTTAAGAAAATATTAAAGTATTTATAAGTTTTTCTTTATTATAAATGTCTTTTGTCATAAATTTACTTTGCAAATATCTATTTCTCACTTTCTAATGTTCTGATTAATGTGGATAAAAGAGAAATGAAAGTCATATAGTACTCTCATGGATATGTTTTATAAGAATATTTTAACTAAAATAATGCGAATTAAAATATATAGTTAAAATTAGTTAAAAATATTAAATTTATAAAAAATTATGGTAACATTCATAAAATAACTTTTTTAAAATCTATTGACTTCTCTTCTAGATTTATTCTTGGGTAGAAAAAGTTAAAGGAGAAAACTTACATATATATTTTTATATGCTTTTCATACTGTTTACTAATTAAAATTTGATATGTAGACTTTTTAAATTTTTTTAAGTTTAAGAAGTTAACACTTTTAGTATATGGTTAATGACTAAATTTATGATGTATTAAATAAAATTTACATATAAATTTTTAATTAGAAAATAATATAAAAAATATATAAGAAAAAATATATAAGTTTTTTTAAAGTAGACATTTGTGAAAATCACACATGAATACTTAATTAAATTCTGAAAGAACTTTTATGTTAAAGACAGAAAAAAAAATTTCTTAAAAGACCCATATATTAAATATGGGATGTAGCAGTAATTAACAATAGGTTTGAAATGTTTAGTAATTTCTTTAAAAAAAAAGACTACCAACAAATTTCAACAACTTTCCTTAATTTGTCTAATTTGATTAAAAGGGTGTTATGAAAACAAACAAAACCAGTATTATATATTGATGATTGAGTAATTTATTTTTAATGTATTTTAACCCCATGTAATAATTTTCTGTTTTTATTCATTTTCCCTCCACTCAGCCAATATTTGATTTTATTTCTTTTTTCGGTCGAGGACGTCAAGACGCAGCCAACAATATTTGATTAAGACAAGAGGGAAGGGGTAGCAAAGCCGTTCGAATACGGCGGCTTCTGAAATCTGATGAAGCGGGTGGAGTGGTGGACAATACAGTCAGAGGCACATGGTGGGTCTTCCTTTGTCCAATGCCTTGTCGCTCTCCGCTCTATCTTTTTGATGCTTTTGGAGCCCCAATAGTCTCCGTTCTGAGGCGCACGCATTCATTCCAAGTAAGTGACTTATCATTCAATTATTCACTGTGCTTCCATAAAATCTTCATTAGAAAATGACTCTACCATCATCCGCAACCAATTCATCAATCACCACGTGCCCTGTTCTTTCTGCTAGTTAATTTTGGGGGTTTTCTGTTCTAGGGTTTTCTTTTCTTCCCCCAATTTTTCAATTGAATTTTTTGCATTTACACGCTCAGAATAAGCACCTCACCCTAAGATGACCTATTTGGTTATATGTTGGATTTGTTTCCAGGATTCGTTGCCATTTTGAACAATATAATATAGTAAACACTGTAATTGAATCTGACTCCAGTATTGCGTTTTGGCATAATCCGTGAAATTCATTCATAGTTAAATAACAATTAATTACTGCTGTATGAAGTGTCAGTTTTTGAAACCTGATATGCAAAGATAGATCAGAGCTCGGGCTTGCCAAATATATTGATATGGCATTTTCAGCATATAAGGTTAAATTGATTCTTCACTGCGCTAATAATTTACAAAACAGCTGGCTAGTCTATTTGCTTACATCTTGAACATTGCCTATCTTACTGGTCTTGTATTTATGTTAGTAAAGGTACTTTTCAATTGTGCGCCATCATAATCAGATATTAACTCTGTTGTACTTCTTATATCTCTCTACCTTAGGATGTGTATGGAATCAGTTAGAAAAATAGATAGGGATCAAAAATGAGTTTGAATAAATTATGGGTGTGTTTATTTTATTTTCACTTTTGGGAAGAAGCAGATTGATTCTTACTTTTTCATTTTGCTTTTTTATTTTTATCAGTATTTATTTTAAAGTTAAATAAAAATAGACCAATAAAAATGAAAAAAAATAGAAAAATTAGAAAAATAAAATTTTCATAAAATTTATCCTATCTATTAACCAAAATGTCCCTTTAAAATTTTAATTTTCATAGATCATAACTTGTAAGAAAATATTATATCAGATATATTATGTTCTCAATTAAATAAATACAAATTAAATTTTAGTTCAAGTAAATTAAATTAATGATGAGATAGAATTTAAGCTTAATTTAGAGAAAAATTATGAGTTTTATCAAAATTAATTTTTAAATAAATAATCCAAATATAAACACATTAGTCCAAAATTAATTTTTATCATAACTACATTGTAAAACCAATTCTATCCAAACTCATTTTTAACCAACTGAACACCAAACACGAAACAGGACCTTCATTGTTATGGATAATGCCGTATTCAATGTGAACGCAGTTTAAAGTTTGGCAGCTCGTCACTTTCTCGCATTTACTATGTCTCTATGTGCTTCTTTATTCCTATATACTCTATGATTAAACAACTTGTAGGTTGTTTTATGCGGATTTTTATTTCGCCTTTTATTGTTGTTGCTGTTGCTACTGCTTTTATTTTATTTATGTTTTGGGGTACTTTAAGTGCCATTTGATTAGTACTGAGACTCTTGTCTTATTGCTCTTTCAAGTTTTAATGTCCAAAAAGCTTTTACATGGTACCTCTGTTATTTTATATGTGGTTTAAAATTTTAATATATATATTAAGAAATATAATTAATATATTATAGTTTTTTTTAAATTTTTTAATATGTCTTTTAATAAATGAATAGTTAAAAAAAGAGTAATTAATGTTATATTTTACTTTTAAAGAAACAAATGAGGTTATAATTGAAAAAATAATAATTAATATTATCTTAAAATTTAAAAGTGACAGATAAATAGAAATAAAAATTTTTTTAAAAAATGACAATTAAAAAAAAATAAAGGAAGTGAGGATGAAATAGTTTTTCTTGTTTTTGTCAATATGACTTCCATGTTTTGCTACAGCATCAAACAAAATGTTTATTTTATATGGCGTACAAAATAAAATGTTTATAAAAGAAGTTAAAATTTTTTAAAAATTATATATATTGATATTGATTTATTTTTTTGACCTCCATGTGTTGATATCGATGATTGAAGTTGGTATAACATCAAAGGGTCACTAAAGGTACAATAAAATAGTTGAAGGTAGTATAGCAAATTGTGGCCCACTTATAGCCTGTTTGGATTGCACTTATTAGTGCTTATGGGGTCCCATAAGTGTTTATCTGGTGGAGTTGTCAAACGGAAGCAGCTTTTCAATAAGCACTTATGCCTCAAATAAGTGCTTATGGAATAAGCTGATTTTTTCAGCTTATGATAATCACTTATTCTCCCATAATCACTTATTTCATTTTTCCTTCTCATTATCCACCCAATAATCACTTAAACCCCCAATATCCAAACACATTTCTTTCTCAAAATCACTTATGGGATAAAACTATCCAAACACAAATTACTTTTGACATAATCACTTATTCTTATAATCACTTATGAATAATCACTTATCCTCATAATCACTTATACATAATCTAATTCAAACACACCCTTAATAAAATTAGGCAAAGGTTCAGACTTCAAAGTTTCGTCACCAATAGAAGATCCTGGTTATCTGATTACTGTGATTTCCCAGAAATTATTGGACATGATGCCCCACATAGTAAAAGATGTTAAGGATCCACAGTTACAGAGCCAATAATATCTAAAAGGTCTTTTGGTCATATTCTGAATTCCCGGAAGCTATTGTGCTTCAATAAATCTTTTAACTTTTGTTAGTGGAGGTGATTGCCATCTTTTTTTTTTATTTATATTCTTAGGGTTGTGCCATACAAAAATTAAACTTTTATATAAATTACAATTTTTGGGGGAGATATATAAATTAAAGTTTTTTTAATATAAAAATTTGCACTTTTATCTTTTAGATTTGACAGATATGTTGCTTTAACTTTTTTATAATAAAAGGTAAGTTCTAATTATACTTATATTTATTATTCATATAATGCAAAAAGTGTTATATACATATTTTTTGCTAGTTTATTATATACATATTTAATTAATATATAATTTTCATTTTTCTACATTTGTAAGGGATTAGATTTATAGTTTTCAACATGAAACAAATAATGTTGAAATTAAACTTTGAAAATACGTTTTTTTAGAAATGCCATACTTATAATAAAATAAATTAGTATTACCCTTAAAGGTGTTTTGGACCTTTTGGTCATCTTTTAGTTTTAAAAGAGATTTGTGTGTATTTTGGCCAAAAAAAAGTGATATTTGTGTATTATTTTATATTTAATATAGGATGCATTGCAATTTAAGTATTTCTCAAGAAGGAGTAGAATAATTTACTCTATATTTTTAAAAATTCCAAGAAGTTACTTTCAAGAGGAGTCTAAGGAGTAAAACTTGATTTTGGCTTTTGACCACGTTGTTACAAAAAATAAAAATAAAAATTTCCCAATATACTTTAAAGAAATAATTCTCAAAATACTATAAAATTACATCTCGATGTCTAGAATATTAAGATGTACTCTTTTAATCTTTTTCTTTTATTTAGTGAGAAAGATCTCGGTGCCTAAGGCATGGAGATCTTTCCTCCTAAATTTGCAAGGTATAGCTACACTTGACCCCTCCCCTTACTACCTCATCTTTAATTTTTTTTGTTTCCTTTTTTAATTTTTTTCTCTAAATTTTTGTTAATATTTTTTTAATTTTATAAATCATACCAAAATAAATAAATATATATAAATCATATAATAAATAATATATACTAAATAATATAAATTAATTATTCAGCAAAATATATTCTTTAATATTTCTAAAATCATATAGATGTTTCTATATTTTCAAAATATAAATTTTAGACAAGCTTTAAACACAGAAAATACATTTTTTATTAATTACAATTTATATTAATATTCTAAATAACTATAACAGTAGAATATATTACCCTTCCTTCAATATTGCTAAAATTATAAAAATTTCTTATTATTTCAAAACTTACATTTTAGTCAAATTTCTAATTCCATTAATGAAGTAAATAGGATGAATAAGGGAGAAAAATAAAAAAAATAAGAAGGAGAAAATAAGACTAATTTTTTAAATTTAAGAAAATAAGATAATTTAAAAAGAGTTATCTTATTATCTTAAATTTAAATGATTAGTCTTATTTTCTTAAATTTAAGAAAATAAGATAATTTAAGATAACTTAAATTTAAGAAAAGAGTAATATATTTTACTGTTATAGTTATTTAGTATATTAATATAAATTTTAACTAATAAAAAATATATTTTGTAAAAAGCTTGACTAAAATTTATGTTTTGAAAATATAGAGAGATCTATATGATTTTAGAAATATTAAAGAATATGTTTTGCTAAATAATTAATTTATATTATTTAGTATATATGATTTATTATATGATTTTTATATATTTATTTATTTTGGTATGATTTGAGAAATTGAAAAAATAATAACAAAAATTTAGAAATAAAAATTAAGAAAGGAAACAAAAAAAATTAAAAGATGGGGTAGTAGAGGAGGGGTCAGGCGTACCTCACCCTTACAAAATTAGATAACGAGATCTTTCCCATTCCCACTAAATAGAAAAAAGATTAAAAAAGTATATTTCAGTGTCCTAGACACAGAGATATAATTTTTATAGTATCTTAGGAATTATTTCTCAACTTGTAATATATTGGAAAATTTTTATTTTTTTTGTAGCATTGTGGTAAAAAAACCCTTGATTTGGGTCTTTTATGCGTGGATCAAATCTCTAGTAGATTTTTGTTATTATTATGGTTTTTGAAATTTATGCAAACTTATCCATTGATAAGTAAATGGCTAATTTTGTTCAACAAATTTAGTGACTCATTACTAAATTTCCCTGACTTACTAACAAAGTTTTTGTATAACAATTTATTACTAAATTTAATCATTCTAAAAAGAGTAATTTGGATGAATTATGGATTATAAATAACTGAAAGAAAAACAAAAATATTCCGGAGGACAATTTGAGGGTTGAGACAACATTGAAGCACCAAAATAAAGTTTGAGATACTTGAAACTAAATATCTTGCCTACACGCATGCACAGTTCCAATTTGATAATTGGTGGTGGTAGCTGCCTTTACATCTTTGGAAAGACAATAAGAATGCTAATAATGATGGAAAAAGAGGTTAAAGCAACAGCAATGATGATTGAATTGGAGTTTTGTGCTTACTACCTTTCTGTATGAAAGCTTATCCATTCATGGCCTTCTAATAGAATGTGTTAAGATAATGATTATGAGTTCTTGATTATTTAAGCCTGAAAAGAAGTGTAGCTGTTGCTAAATGATTAATACAGAATAGTGGTTGGGTAGGAAGAGAAGAAAGAGTCCTCAATTTGAAGGTAAGTGCAAGAGAAAGCATGTGGGTTTCCATGTGAAGATCATTAATTTTTTGAATAGGAGCAACGTCCCAACATACTCTTAAACATACTACCAAACAAGGCCCCACGTGAGAAATAGTTGACCCCTGAACTCTCAATAGTGGATTAAGCATATCTAAGAAAATTCATAAGTACTTCTACGAGTCAACTAAGGTTGGTCCCGGTAGGAAGAATATGATTCATATTCAACAAGTAGGTACATTCAAATCTTATTGTTGATGTAAAGATCTTATTGGTAGTAATCTATAAGTACTTTTATAAGTGTTCTTTAAGCCGTAAAATCTATTCTGACTTTGATGAATTAATATGATCCAACTCCCATAATATAAATTAATGGTTATTAAATGCTCATGTGTCACTAAAATATGTCATAATCTAGAACATTATACTACTTGAAGTCTCCATAGATAGTACTTTACTATTTTGTTACTTCGCCACGACATTTTTTAGTAATATCATAGTATATAATGGTTCCCTTTGTAGTTTCATATTTAGCCAAGTCACCAGTATCTGTTAAATATCTTTTAGCGGGCTTAATAAGAGGATGATAACAAAAACAAAATACTATTTGATGAAGTGAAACAAATCATTTTAAATACCAAAATTAAACAAGGTACACCCACTAAAATGTTACTTTGTGAAAGGGTTCTTAGTTTATTTATTTCTATCTGGTGAGCCTCGAGCACAACTTCCATGTTATGATATTAGTGCGTACCCTTTAAGATGACCTTAAAATGCTTTACGAGTCAGATTCTTTGAACTTTTTTCTCTTTTTTGCCTAAAGGGTTAAGGTTCATTATTGTTTCAGAATACAGATAACAAACAAAAAAATAATTCTTGTGCTGATTATCCTACCACACAAAAATTGCTCCATTTAGAGCTTCACTGAAAAAGAAGTTCAAATAGAGTTACCTAAATTTAGATAAACCCACTTCTGCAGGTATAACTGCAAAGAGTTGTGTTGAAAATGGCATTACTGTTTTGAAAACAAGCATTAAACTTCAAACTTACTCAGTTACACATTCTTCATGCTAATCTGTCTCTGCATGAATCACTGGAAAATTGGGCTGAAAGCTTTTTCTATTAACTTCGGTAGAAAGGATTGTAAGGTGTACTTCCTTACTCTGACAGAATGCAACGATTTTTCTTCCAAAGGGCTCTGTCAAAACAAAAAAAAATGTCAATAAAACTATTGTATATCCTATTATTAGCTAGTCTCTCCAGACTGATAAAAGCTTTAAACATTCAAAAACTAAAGTATACTGAGATCCAAACGTTATATATATCCATTTGCAGTGTAGCAGAAATGTCGTCTTCCTGTTGATATAAAAAATTTTCTGGTACTAAAGGATAGTGATAATTTGGAGTAGCCTGTGACCCCCCAGATATCATAGGGAAACCACCATTTTGTGGTCATTCTAATTGCCGGGCACCTACCTGTCAAGACAAGCTCTGTTTTGTCTAGAATGACTGAAAGTGATGCTATGGCTTTATGTGTCTTAGCATTAAATCAGGCAAATAGAGCTTCTTCTTCAACTTCAGAACAGGCCACATGGTTGGCCATGGCTTGTCTGTGGACCTAAAGAATTATGTACTGAAGCAGTCGTATTTCTGGGAATGACAATGCAGGCTTGCTTCTTCTACTCAATGTGCTAAAAACACAGAAACTCAATTCCCCTAACACAATATATAGGCTCCTATAAGCAAACCTGATATCTCGTATCATTTGCTTGTTTTCAGCTTCAGTCCTAAACTTATCAACTAGGACAGGCCACATGACACCAATACAAACAAAATTTTAAAATATTTAAAAAGGGACACGGCATGACACATGATGTGTGTCTGTGTGTATATATAAATCTATTAATATGATTATCAATTGCGTTAGGTACTTGAAAAAAAGATAGCTGACATTATTTTATAAATTATATTAGAGCATCTTTTGTTATTATTATTTTTTAGTTTCTAAAATTTTCTACTAAATAAATTAGTTCATAAAGATAGAACCATTACAGATAAAACTTTTATTATTTCATAAAATGGGGTTTCTAATTTCTCATTCCATTTTTTTTTTGTAAATTTTCCTTTTGTGGAGACCATATGTGTCCTATTCATGCTGACCTGCTCATTTGTTTGTAGGACACTTGTTCACACAGCTTCGTGTCAATGTCTGATATGTCACAAGCCAATAAATAAATGTATAAATGTGTGTGTGCTTTATAGCTATGATAGAACATATCTCAATACTAGTTCCATTTTTAGTCTGAAACAGCTCTAAGATTTGTCTTAATTGCAATGGTCCCAACTTCCATTATACAATAACAATATTAACATTATCCCACTAATATAAGGTTGGCTACATAGATCATATGACGCTAATGAGCTTTATCAAATATCATCTCCTCAGAAAAATTATTTATCAAGTAGTCATTCTTTATAACTTCCCTTAGTGTCTTTTTTTATTTTCCTCTACGCCTTTTGATAAACCTTTAAGCCATTTGATCAACACTCCCCATCGGTTTCTGTTGTTCTCTTCTTTGTATATGCCCAAACCACCTCAAAGAATTTTCCATCATTTTCTACTCATTAGGTGTTATTTCGACTTTTCTTTGTATACAATCATTTCGTATTTTATCCAATTTTATATAATTATACATCTATTTCAACATTCTCATATATGCTACTTTCATCTTATGCTCTTATTGTCCTTTCAAAGTCCAATATTTACTACCATATAGCATCACTGGCCTTATAACTGTTTAATAAAATTTTCTTAGTAGGTATTATGCGCTCACAAATAACTCTTGGTACTTTTTTCCATTTTAACCACTCAACTTGTATCTTATGCATAACATCCATATCAATTTCATCATCACTCTGCAAAATCAACCCCACATATCTAAATTTTAATAGTTTTTAAATGGTTTACTTTCGAATTTTTATCTCTAAATCATTTCTAATTGGTTTCTTTTTAAATTTGCAATATATATATCTCGTCTTACTTCTACTCAAGTGGAAACATTTTGATTTCAAAGTTTGTTTCCATAACTCAAATTTAGAATTAACCTCTTCTCTTGAATCGTCAATTAAAACTATATTATCTGCGAATAACATACATTTTAGAATTTTCTCCTGTGTATGTTCTGTTAAAACATCTAAAACCAAATCAAACAACTATGAATTCAAGGAAGATCGTTGATGTAAACCTATCCTTATAGAAAAGTCATTTATCTCATCTCCAAGAGTTCTCACACTTGTTGTTACCTTTTCATATATATTATTTATTACTTGAATATATGCCACACAAATACTTTTATTTTCCATTACTTTCCACGACACATCTCTTAGTACTCTATGATAGGTTTTTTTCCAAATTAATGAAAATCATATGCAAGTCTCTCTCTTTACTCTGGTATTTTTCAATCAAACTTGTTGATAAATAAATAAATAGCCTTTGTTGAGGTCGTCTTGGTATAAATTTAAATTGATTTTTTAAAATACGAAACTCTTCTCTTAATTTATGTCCAATCATTTTCTCCCAAAATTTCATGGTGTGATTCATAAGTTTTATCCCCCGATAATTTACACAGCTTTGAATATTCTCATTGTTCTTGTATATTGGCATCAGAGTGTTTTTTCTTCATTTCCCTGACATTTTCTTGAACCTTAAAATCTCGTCAAATAACTTAGTGAGCCACAAAACCCCCCTTCTCTGCTAAGCACTTCCAAACTTCGATAGCAATACCATTGAGACCAATAGTTTTACCATTATCTATTCTTTTAGGATTTTTTTTTTACCTTTCCAACCTAAATTCTACGATAGAAATTCAAATTCATATCATTTTCATGAGTTGTTAATACTTCTGTATCAATAATCATACTTAATCCATCATTAAAAAGTTTATAAAAGTAGGTCCCTCGTCTTTCTTTGATATCATCATTTGTAACCAAAATTTTTTATTCCTTATCCTTAATGCATCTTACTTGGTCCAAATCTCTTAACTTTTTTTCCCTTCTCTTGGCAATTTTGTAAACATTACGTTTACCATTCTTCGTTCATAAATCCTAGTAGAATTCCTTAAAAGTTTTATATCAAGCCTTGCTCATTACTTTCTTAGTTTTTTTTTTAACCAATGGATAACATTTCCAATTTTTATCGTTATTGCACAAATGCAAGATTTTGAAATACTCTTTCTTATGTTTGACCTTCTCTTGCATACTCTCATTCCACCACTTAAATTTTATATCTTTAAGTCCAAAACCTTTAAATTCACCAAGGACTATTTTAGTAGTATTCCTAATTCTTTTAGTCATCTCATCTCACAAGATGTTAGCACTTCTTTGCGAGTCTCAATTATCTTTCTCCAGAACTTTTCTCATAAAGGTCAATTGTTTCTCACATTTTAGTTGTTACCACTTGATTCTAGGATTTAAGACTTTTCGATTTTTCAGTTTATGGTTCTTAATCAGCACATCAAGAACCAAGACCCTATGTTGTGAAATTATGCTTTCACCAGGGATTATTTTACAGTCTTTACAAGCTCTTCTATTTGAGTTCCTTACCAAAAAGAAGTCAAGTTGTGACCTTTGGGCTCCACTTTTATAGGTGATTAAATGCTGCTTTCGTTTCTTGAAACAAATGTTTACAATTGTGAGGTTATAAGCTATTGAAAAATCAAGAATAAAATGCCCTTCCCCATTTACTTCTCCAAAACCATAACCACCATGAGCTTCCATATATTACTTTGTCTCTTTTCCCATATGACCATTAAAGTTCCCCAATGAAAATCTTTTCCTCTTGTGGGATATTTTGAATCAAACCCTTCAAATCTTCCTAAAATTTTTCTTTAACATGTGCTTCCGACCTTACTTGAAGTGTATAAGTACTAATAACATTGAAACTATCATGCCCAATAGTCAATTTTAAAGATAAGATCTTATCTCCAATCCTTTTGACTTCTACCACATTATTTTTCTAATCTTTGTCTACAATAATATCAATTTTATTCCTTGCTCTGATTTTCTCTATGTACTAAAGTTTAAAACCAATAGTGCCTAACTCCTTAACCTTTTCTCCCACCCATTTAGTTTCTTGAAGGTACTAGATATTAATTCTTCTTCGAATCATAGCATTCATCACCTCCATAGATTTACCTGTTAAAGTACCAATATTACAATAACCACACTAAATCTTGCTCTTCTGAGCTAACTTTTTTACCCAAATTCGTCCAGAATGATGTGGGAACCCTTACTCATTTAACACTATATCTAAGCGCTGATGTAGCAGTTCTAACTCATTTAACACCGCATTCGAGCCATATAGCGCATTACTTCTGGGTAATGACCTAACCTTAGCATAAATATGTCCCTAATTCATGTTATAAATATTTGACAAATTTTTACATTGGTTGTCGAGAGTCTAACACAACCCTCCTCCTTTACCCGGATTTGGGACCAGTTAAGACATTACATAGGACAACTCCCATTATAATTGATCAAATTCTTAGGTATATGTTAAGAGTTGGAGCCAAACTAATATTAGGTGAAATTTGACAGCTTACTATTTTAAGCTTCTTTGATGCGTAAGTGGGTTTTGAAAATAAAATGTGGCTGGTTACCCATAATTATAGTGGTCCTAAAAATGTCATCTTCTCTAAAAATTTATTATTAAGTCGCCCATTCAATTATGATTTTTCCTATGTCATGAACCTAGCTACTTTGATTTATTTATTCACAGGTGACCCCTGGTCTCTGCAAGTCAGCCCCCCCTTGCATTCATTATTTACCATTTTGATTTTATGCTACATTTTGGTATATAGAAAATGAAGATAAAAATGAAAAGGTGAGAGAAAGTATACAACTTGTGTTTGGTAGATGGTAAAATGATTTTATTGGAAAGAGAATTTTATCATTCCCATTTTGTATTAAACAGGCTTTTAATGTAAATAGGTTGCAATAGACTTCAAAGCCTAAATGGAAGCTCCAAGGATTAATTAGATAGCGTTTATAGTGTTAGAAATCATTTAAAGATTTAGTTGATAAGAGGAAGTAAGAGGTGTTTTCAGTGGCCTTCTTAGCCAAACTCCAAAACCTACATGGTTATTTCAAACTTTTAACATGCACTGAGAGGATCCAAAGTATATTTGGTCTATTTAGAAATCTACAGGGTAAGTTTATGGTAAAAGAATATATGCTACGTCCAAATTTGATCCATATATGCAAAGTGCGTGTTATATTTGATTTAATTAGACATTTTTTGTTTCTGTGTATTGTATGGAAGATGAAAAATGAGTCATATTATTTACAACTTATCAATAATGCAACTTACTATAGATATTATATTATATTATTTATTTACACAATAATTTATCTGATTGCATTTTATGTTTAGTCTCTCGTATGCATGTGCATCTTCTTCCAACACACACCTACCCTGTCTTTGACCCTTTCTTTCCTATTGTGGTAAAACAATTCAAGGGTTGAGCTGATGTGGCAATGACAGACCAATTGGGATCTTCCACTTGTCCAAATTCAAGGATTGGGAGATATATGCATGTGAGGATTGAGTCAACATTATTAGATAAAACGTTGTAGGAGAAAGCAACATTGCAGAAAGGAGGGAAAGCTGCTTTAGACCACGGATGCACACAAAGTCCAGGAGAAAATTCAACGGTATGTGTATGATATCATCCTCTAATAATTAATGCTTCCTTTTCAATGATGTTAAAGTTTGATCAGTCTGGCGTCACAGAAAAAGGAGATCACTGGAAAGTAAATAGATTCTCAATAATCAAGTATTTGTATCGTACATCTCTATAATCAAGTATTTGTGGAACCTCATTTCTCTTCTGATTCTCTCTCCAGTCCCCTCTATATTTAAAGCAAGATACAACACTTTGTAGAAGATACACGTCCCTTGCTTTGGATTTGAAAGAAACTAGAGAAAGGAATCAGGAGAGAAACCACATTCATATTTGTGAAGCTAAACAAAGAGTGACATAAATAAATGAGAGTATATGAGATTTATTTTTTTCCGTTTAACACTTACTCTTTCCTCAATTTTTATCATCTGCTGCTAGACATTGAGGTGTATATTTGACACATTTATTTTTTTTTTCTTTGCATCTACTTGTTTTTCTGTTCTCTTTATTTCTTTTTAGTTGTCCAATCTAATTATAAATTAGAGTGTTCAAACTGTTCTTTAAAAAAATCTGTAGAAAACTATATGTTATGATGTTAGTTCTTGATTGCAAGAGTCCAGATTACAATAAAAAAGGAAAAGGAGAAAGGACAATCACTTTTCCTGTCTTAAGTTAATGAAATTGAAAAAAAAAAAAAGGCACGTATGAGAAATAACTAATGGATAATATTCTACTTTAACAAATTAAGTTTTATTCTTTTGAAAAGTATTTCAAAAATAAAATTTTAAATATATGAGGCCGATGTAGAGAAACAAACCTCAAAGTCAATAAGTAAGAGATTTAATCTGATAATTAAAGTTTGAGCATGAGCATGACTTTAATTATAACCACTCACCAAAATGATAATAATAATAATAAGTGGAGGCTCAAATACAAAGTGGGGTTGAGTTGTTTCTTTGGAGCTCATGTTGATCAAATTCGTGCCTTTTTTTTGGCAAAAAAAAAAATCTTGCATTTTTCGTTATACCAACTTGATTGATTGGCCGAGACAAAGAGGTAAAGCAGCATTGAATGAATTTTTCAGAGAGTAAATTATCGTTTGGTTATCTGAAATATGTAAACTCTTTTAATATGATGTTTCATTTTCAGCTATTCTTTATTTAATTTGTATTTTTTGTCAATTCTTCTATATAAGATTTTTTGTCAATTCAAATTATCAACAACTTATTCTTTTTAACATATCAAGTAATGAGTACGTAAATATTTTCTTCAGTGTAACTGTAAGATCCAAATTGATGAAGAATCAATAAATGAAATATTACATTATCGAGAGATTGAAAGGGAAGGATCAAAATTGATGAAGCTTGGATCAAAACATTAATTTATAAAGAACCTGTTTGACATGTCATAAATTAAAGTCACTAAGTTGTATTATTGCAACTTGCAAGACAGTAGAAATTTATGCATTGTGTAGCCAAATTGTCAATTTATTGTTGTGTCATCCCTCTCTTTCTCTCCCCCTCCCTCTCTCCCTCCACTTAATAAAATGCTTGTTTGTTACCTACCAGCAACTCAGCTGGATGGGAATTGTGCTAGTTTAACCTGTAGTTTCAAGTTCAAATCCAAAGTATACAACTACATTAAATGTTTATTGGGAAAGGTTTGTTGTCCTTATAATCTTACATTAAATACTCATAAAATTAAGTTAATTTGGGAGAGCTTTGAAGCTGCTTGGATCAAAACAATAATTTGTAAAGAATGTGTTTGACATGTCATAAAAAGTCACTAAGTTGTATTATTGCAACTTGCAAGACAGTAGAAATTTATGCATTGTGTAGTCAAATTGTCAATTTATTGCTGTGTCGATCTCGAGTTTGAGTCTTAAATACTTTCTCCAGTCTTATATATAGGATCTTTTGTCCTGATTATAAATATAAGACATTTTACAATATATAAAGTAGTATTTATTATACATTTCTAAAAAATACCCCTATTTAATATATTCAAAAAGAAAGAGAAAGAGATTAAATAAGGATAATTTTAAAAAAATGTTGGGATTTTTGGAGAAATCGAGGTAGTTAATTAGTTTTAATTTCAATTCTTAATCCGCGTGATTCGGTTAAAATGGTCTTATATTAAGGACCAGAGGTAGTATATAATTACATTAAATATTCATTGGAAAAATTTTGTTGCAATCAATAAAAAAAAAAGCTTGTTTGTTGAAAAACTCAAATATTATATATGGTGAGATTGTCCATCAGTGAACTTTTCTTAAGTTATCTACTTTTATTGATAAAGATGAGATTTTGATATCAAGTCGAGATCATTTTGCTGTTTGTTGAATCAAATACTACCTTATTGTTTTTATATTAAAAAATTTGAATACAATATTTTTACTATCACCTTCATTGATAAAATTATCAGCACACAAATTCATTAAAATAAAGATATGAAAAAAGGAAAGAAAATTCAATACTTATGGTTGTCAGATTAAGTAATGAATAATTTAACACTTCTTAAGTAAGATTTCAAATTTGAGCATTATAAATTGGGAAAAAAAGAAGTCTTGGGTGAGCTACCAATTGGGGTTTGATCTAACTTGAATCCGGATTTGTTGGTAATGTTAAAAACCGAATTGTTTGTTAATCAACATTACTATATTTTTAACTTTTTATCAAATGCTTTAATCATAAATATTTTTTTTTAAAAAATCTAGTTCTTGTTCTCTTGACTCTTATTATAATTAAGATTGTTTAAAGTAACGGTGTTGATTGAATCAAGCAAAGCTAATGCACATGAACTACTCACTATAGGGGCATTACGACAAAAATGCTTAGTCAACACTCATCAACATTCATGGAATTAAGATAATCAAACAAACAAAACCCGGTCTCCCTTGCCATGTGCTTTGAGTTTCTGTCCTTTTCATCTTCTTCTTGTTTTTTTTTTTTTAAATATGTATCTATTTTTTAAATTTTCTTGTTGATTAATAAGGGAGAGGGGAAATAAAGGAAATAATACAAGGTCGTGGTCAAGTCAACACTCGAGGAGATTTTTTTTTTTTACGCATTCTAATTTTGTTGGCCTTATTATACCCATCCTTAGTAAAACCATTAATTGAGCCAAAACAAAAAGTGGTAAATCAAGCAAGAACAATGCCATATTCGCATGTGCATTTGTCTTCATATTTATTTGACAAAATAGACACACACACACACACACACACACACACACACACACACGTAATTTCTCTTAAATTTAGATTGACCAACTTATATGATTTGTTTTTAAAAGTTCAACTTATTATATTACCTATGAATTTTTCTTGCAATTAAATGAGAGTTGAACAATGATATGAAAATAATGCTATTGACAACTCTATTTTTTAAGAGTTTGAAGATTTTTTTTATCATTAGATATATTCTGGGATTTTCAGTCTAATTCTTAATTAATATGAACATCTCAAAATATATATAATGACAAACCAAAAAAACAAAATGATAGGGTGGCCATACCCAGACCGCCAGACGTTGTAATTGTTGATCGCTTATGTTATTAATCCCCTTTTTCTACCAAAAAAAAAAAAGAATACTCTGTACTGGCATCACCTTTAATTCTAATATAAAGTATTTTTAATAAGTAACAAATACTTATAAAAAAGTTTATACAAATTTAACCTTTTTCATAATTAAAGTGATGCATTATTAAAACAGAACTTAAATTTAAAGATGCATTTAACGCTCTATTCAATTATAAACTTTTAAAAAAATTTTAAAGAACAGTAAAAACTTAAAAGAATAGAAATAGTGTAATGAACTAAATAAAAAGATTTTTAATTTAGATGAGGACCCCCCGACCACCATGGTCTTATTTTCCACTGCCTCATGTCCCTGAGAACATGGAGGAAATTATGGCAGTCTTCCCTACTTCTCACACAGACACACACACACACACACACACACACACACACACACACACACACACATTCTCCCTCTCTCTCTCTTTCTCTCTAATTTTGACTCTCAATAAAAAACAAACTTAAGTTCATTTTAGTAAAAAATAAATAAATAAATAAAAGCATTTTATTCATTCATTTTTTTTATTTTTGTATCCTTATTTTATTTTATTTGAATTCGATTTCTTTTATTTTATTATAGATTTCACACTTCTCTCATAATTTTATTTGATTTTAATTTGATATTTTAACTTTGCATCACATTACATTTTGAAATTAATTTTATTTTTTAAATTTAATTTATTAACTTTAAAAATTATTAATATTTCTTTTTTTAAAATTTATTAAATTAAAGTTGATAATATCACCAAAAGTAAAAAGGTTCAAGTTGATAAAAAATTAATAAAGTTAACCCACCAACTACCCTCTGATTCAAAAAAATATCACTTTAGAGTTTTTGTTTTGTTTCAAAATATCTGTTATTTTTGGACAATTTTACCTTTCATTGATGAAAATAATGCTTCTACCAATTCATGAGAATTGTCATTTTAAAACTTTTTACATGAATGAAGAAAACCATTATATAAATTTAATTCTAATAAAATTTTATGATATTTTATCTTTAATTTAAATACAATTTATCATACTAATTGAGGGTAAAACTATAAAATGAATAATTAATATTTTATTAAAATTATAAAGTGACAAATATTTTTAAGAAAATAAAATTTAGACAATTTTTACGAATTGGGATAGAAAGTAGTGGGTGGAGCAAATAATTGTCTAGAAAATAAAACAAATAAATAAGGTTATTTTTATCAAATATAATTAAATTTTGTCACAATCATGATTATTTAATAGTTCTTTTCTAATTTGTGTGCATTGCTTTAAAGATAAGATATTTTGAAATAGAAATAGTAGTGTAAAAGGGAATGAGAAAAATATTAGAAATTTAACAAATTAAAGTAAAATTTGAAATAAAGTGAAAAATGTAATAAAATTAAAAGATAAAGTAAAATTGAAGATACTAATCATAATATTTCTTTTTCACTCATGTTAGGGCATGTACTAAGATGAAATATTATATACAAGGGAAAAAAAAATAAAATTGAGAGACAAAAATGAAATTGATAGATTTAAAAATGTATTTTAACATTTAATTTAAAAATAATAAAATATGAAGAGCCAAAACTCAACTATCTCTCTCTCTCTCTCATTTCAACCCCATAAAAACCAGCCTCTTCAACAAAATCAAACACTTACAGTTCTTGAACCAACAAAACCCACCCATCCCTAAATTTAAAAAGAAAAAAAGGACAACATAAAAAGTAATCAAATAAGATCACTCCCAATCCATCATTACTCTCCAAAATCCCACCAAAAGAGAATCCATGTTTTGATCTTAGATCACCCAAGTTTAAATTTCTCACCATCCTCACAACCTTTCTGGAAACAAGAAGACAGAAGAAGAAGAAGAAGAAGATCATGGAGATTGAATCAGCCAAGTGTGAGTGTTGTGGCTTGAAAGAGGATTGTACCCAAGATTACATCGCCGACGTGAAGGCCAAATTCGACGGCAAATGGCTCTGTGGGCTCTGCTCCGAAGCTGTGAGAGACGAAGTCAACAGAGCCAAAAAGCCAATTTCGGCCATGGATGAAGCCGTCAAAGCTCACATGTCCTTCTGTCGCAAGTTCAAATCCAACCCCGCCGTTCGTGTGGCGGACGGCATGAAGCAGATGCTCAGAAGAAGATCCGGCGACTTCGCTTCCGCGTCCCCTTCCTCATCGAACAAGTATTCCAGGTCAACAAACGCTTCCCAAGTTGGTGATTCATCCACCTTCACATTGTACTAACCTATACCATGAAGAAGCACCGATACTTCCAGAATCAAACCGTACCATCACAATCCATATTACATATTTAAGCATTCTATATTTTAATATGTTGGTTAGAATCATGTGTTCACGTGAGTGTTGGTGTTTCTAAGGTAGTACTAATGGAAACAGAGCAGAGGGATATGGTGAAAACAGAGCACATAGGACTCTGTTTTTTTCTGGGTTGAAAATGGAAATGAAATAAAAATTGATGGGTAGACTTTTTTTGTAAAGGGATTGCTATTTCAAAGGAAAGGTCTTCTCTTCTTCTGCTTCTTTTGATTCTTTTTTCCCAAGCTGGTCTTTGATCTGGAATCTTCTCTCTATTTCCAGGTAAAGAAAGAAGATAACTTCAACTTTCTTTTCCCAGAAACTGAACCATTCTTCTCTGAACCTTTCATGACTGTTCAGAAAACACAAATCTGCATAAAACGTTAAATATTTTAATGCTTCTGCGTTGTCTTAGACTTGGATCATTGCATGCTTTCGAAGAAATTTTATCAGGTAATCATAGAAATGTTGTGGATTCCCTTGTGATGAGTCAGAGCAGAGTGGTAGAAAGAACTCTTGCACCCATTTTTTCTATCAGAAATTTTCCAAGTTAACGCGCGTTGCAAGGAGTGGTATTTTCATGAAGTCCACCATTAAAGAGTAATTATTACGTCTTAGGAATTAATATAATTAATTACACGCTCCATCTATGCTGCTTGCACAATTTTTTTTTTTATAATAATTAGGATGTTTTTGAACCATGCAGTAGCAGTGTTTCACTAAATTGATTTTTTCATGACATGTAGTTATACATGAGGTATGTATCTCATAATTTGGATTTGCTAGTTTCCATACTTTCTTTTCATATATCTCTCCAAATACAATCTTTTCATTGATGTAATAATGATTGCAAAAATAGTTTATAAATAGATAATATATTTAATTTAATAATTTATTTTTATTATTATGAGTAAAATATCTATAAAAATAATATGCAATGCTTGTTTATCATAATCATTAAATAATATATTTATTTTAATGTCAAAATTAAGGATCTTTTACAATCAAATTAAATAGATGAGAGAGATTATGTATAGAGAGAGTACAAAGAGAAAATGTATATGGAGAGGATCAAAATCCCTCTAATCTTTGTAATCATATACTCATCTTCTTCTATATGTTTTTTAATATAACCTTTACATTTATTTTTGAAAGTTTGAAGTATTCATAATTTTCAAATAAAAATTATTATTACATAACTTATCTAATAGTTTTGTATTCGAGTTTTGGGTATATAGTTGTGTTAAAAAAATTTTGGAAGAGTTTTATTGTCTTGTAGTCATACTTGACCTGAATTGGTAATAGTTCAACATGATTTCTAAACACCTAATGATTTTTAATTGAAGAAAAAATTACTACATAGTTTATAGTATATTTCTACAATCACACAGACCCTATCGATTGGAGGAGATGGTAAAATTACTCAGCACTCCAATTTTTTAGAAAATGATCACAATATTTTAACTATTATTTGATTTGATATATATGTGTATTCCTGGTTCTGTTTCAAATACTTTTATTTATTTAAAAATTTAAATTATTTGTTTCTTGTGTTTTTTAATAATAAAGATGAAAATAAAAATATGTAATCTAACTCGTAAAATCATAAAATTGGGGACTTTAAAATGTACTGCAAAGAAAAAATAATTTGGGTATGGTCTATTTGGGAGAATTTTCTAACCTCAACGCGAGTGATAAAGTTTTCACTAAATAAAAAATTAATTAATCAAATTGTATACTTCCTTAATTTAAAAATTTTTTAGAGGCAAACTTTTCAAAAAAGAAAAAAATCCAGAAAGTTAAGACTGAGCATCATGACTCCATAATGGTAATGAAATTAATCATACTTGAAATAACTCAGAATCTGAATTATATATTAATAAAGCAACAAAAAGAAAATGTCAACTTCCCACTTCATCGCATAAGAATGCCTTTCAAATTTTAAAAGCAAAAATGTGAATTTTATCACTGAGTTATATGGAGGATGACTTCATCTCAACTTGGCTCATAGAATGAAAGTTTTCGATTATTATTATTTTTTATTTTATTGGTTGTGTGGTTGATCATAATTTGGTTGACTTATGCAATTAATATTTATCCAAACCAAGAAATTTCACGTGGGGCATCCAATAAGAGAACAAAATGATTTCCAAAATTAATGCGCATTTTTTTAATGAGAAACTTAATACATTTTAGGTGGTACATAAAACAAAATTAATGGGCATGCATTTTCTTAGTACAATTTACTATCAAGTCAGATTTAATTACAATGGCCATATTTTAAGTAAACTAGAAAGTTAGTTAAGGCTTCAGAATGAACCTCCTTTGGCAATATTAATAAAGTTAATTCGACCATTTTTCATAGATTTATGGATTGGTGAAATAAATTCCTTTAAAATAAAAATACACAGTAGTAATATGAGATGCCATTAAACATATGTTATTAGGGTTTAAATGTTAAAACATAAATATAATCTTTGAAAAAAAATTTAATTATCCATATCACACAAAAAGATATCTAGTTATAATTAAAAATATCAAATGCCACTAACAAATACCTTAATATGTTTTACCAGGAAAAAGTTTTGTTTTTTTCAACGCCAAACGAAAAACTCCTTAAATTAAGCTATAAAATTATATTGGAGAAGACTTACATCAACAGTTTGCTTCCTATTCACAACGTTTTGGACTCTTTCTATCATCTCTTTAGAACAATAAAGTAAGGCTTCTGGTACCTTATTTTCATTATCTCCGCCCAACATTTTAGAAAAGTGAACTTTCGTAGGTCTTCAAATAATCTAAATCCAACAATGATCTTCACAGAAAGTTCCTACATTTTCCACATCGTAGTTGAAATCACACGAAGGTAGTGATAAGAATTTTGACTTCGTGTAATTTATGGTATCGGTCCAACCTAGCTAGATAGAGAAATCTTGTTTATTCGTTTTGAATTGATGGTTAAATGACATCATTTTACTTAATGCGCAACAGATAACTTGGAGTAATAACAGTTATCAAATGCTAACCAAAGTTGGTTTAGTTAGTAAGGCATTAACTATAACAAAAGTTGGTTTAGTTAGTAAGGCATTAACTATAACAAAAGTTGGTTTAGTTAGTAAGGCATTAACTATAACAAAAGTTGGTTTAGTTAGTAAGGCATTAACTCATATTTCACAAGAATATTGGTTTAAATCTTCCTACTGATATGAGAATCTTATTAATAGGTAATTTACAAATACCTTTGTAAATGCTTTTTAAATTGTAAGACCTACATTGATATTTATGAGTCCTAAGACTCAACTTACATAAATTTTTTCTTAACTAAAAAATAATGATAGTTATTCGATCAGAATAAACAGATGAGATCAATTTGCATGATCCAAATTCTAATTCAAACTATTGTAATTTTCTTGTATCTAATATATATACTTAGGATGTATCATATCCAAGAAGACAAGGGATTGAGGGCGTGCAAATCCAATAAAGGAAGCAAAGCACAATAAAGAACAAAGGTAGCTTGTGAAGATGGAAATCATTAATTGTTTGTTGCTTTCTTTCTCTGAATGAATGCCTTGTGGGACAAGGAGGGCCTCTAGCATTGGTACTATATGCCTTTGGAATAAATGGTCCAACTTCTTCTTCGTAAGGCACTACACATCACACGACACACTTTTTCATGGGCCATTCAACTGCGTCACTATTCTTCAACTCATTCAACACTCCGTACATCAATAATTCAATAGCAATTAATCAATAATAAGTCGTACTTTCAATAAGCTGGTGTAAACAATACGATTAAAAATGTATTAACTATCTATATATAATAAGATCAATAACAAGTAGTATTATTTGTTAAGAATGTTGTAATTCATTAGTCAGACTTTGAGTAATGCACGGAAAAAAGTGCCTATAATACAAAGACACTTGTTACATCTTGAGATGACGAGGAGGAATATTGCCATCCCAAATAAGTTTTCTGTGTTGACATAGTAATTGAGAAATTGCCATCACAAAGCCAAATGCAATTATTCTAATAGCAAGCGATTGATTCAACTTTTAAAAGAGGTTGTACCAGTTTAATTAGAGGTCTCAAGTTCGAGACATGAGAATACGACAACGTTTAATATTTGGTGATAGAGTTTTGTCACCCTTTGTGATTTATTTAACTTAATTTAGATTAGTCTAGACCCTAATAAATTCTCAATAATTTACTAGTGTAGGATATTTGGATAATCTAAGCAAATATATAATAGCTTCCCCAAAAATAATTGGTATCAACAGCCTCATTTTAGTACAATCAAACATTCAATACTATAATTATATATACACACACACACACACACACACACACATAAGAGCTGTACTATGATTGGCTTTGAAGAGCAAGACTTGTTTTAGACTTTGTATAATGTACGGATCCTAGGTATGGCAATGCCGTGATTGTCAGCGGATAGAATGTGCTGCATGATACTTTTTTTCTCGCTTCAATTCAAAAGCTAGATTGATAATGATGGGAATATAGACAAAACAATGTTGAACACGTTCTATATTTATCTTAACTTTTATTTATGTTTATGAATGGTTAATTTCATATGAATGATTTACTTTCACTTTATTTTTCTTTTTGTTTAAACACATTGTAAATCATAATCTCTGGTATTACCAAATTGAATCCGTTACTGGGAATAAAATAAAAGCAACATGAAACTTAACAATTCTTTCTAACGTTTCTTAACTTGCTCGGTGATTGTTGGAATTGAAATAGAAATGGTTATTCTGGCCAAGAAAAGAGACATTTTATTATATTATAAATATATCATGAACCAAATCAATCATGGGCCTTTTATCACCGTTAAAGTTTCACAACTTGGGCCTTTTGCTTGTGGGTTTTTGTAGTAGGCCCATCTGTGCTGAATTTTAATTAAGCATGTGATTTAAATATTAGCCATATTTGAAGTGAAATTTAATCTAAATATCTGTTTGGCCTAAATTTATAGTGGTGGGATCAAAATAATTTTTGGAAAGCACAATAAATTGTTGGAGAAGGGAACGTCCAATCTACCAGACAAACACATCCAATCTCTCAACACCAATAGACATGAAGCATGTTTTTCCTATTTTGTTTGAGCCCTTTCGTTTTAGCTTTCACCATCGTTCGAAGTCGTGTTCACTTTTTCCAGAATCGTTATTTTTCAATTTCAGACATTATCATTATTGTTCATTTGGATTATTATATTAGCAACCTTTTATACTTATATTCCTTGTAAGCTTTAAGTTTCAAATCTCATCTTTATTTGTAGTATTTGTATTTGGGAAAATTATGGTAAAGAATCCTAGAAATTCATAATCATTTTGATTAAAAGTCAATTTCTCACAAAATTGAGGTGTTAATTTCTTTCAAGCTTGAAGCACCCATATTATTTGCAATAGTACCATTTGATTTTTTTCCCTTTTTGGAAAAATACATTATAGACCATTTGGTACATTTTGAAGTGAAAATTAATTTAATTGCCTTTAATTTTTTGTCCTATTTTTTTGAAAAAATAAATTACTTAACAATTTTGACACATCTAGGATGAATTCTAAAATGCAGAATTCGTTTGAGTAGTCACTAGTCACATGGAATTGATTAATTATTTAGTTAACTAACAATAGAGTGACGATAATATTAGTTGTTTTTGCCAGAACTGATAATATTAGTTCAAATATTTGTTTAAACACTTTTTAATATTTAAAATTTGATAATTAATCTCTGTTAAATTTTAGATTATATGCAAGTAAATCTCATTATTAATTAGTTAAAAGAAAAATTAAGATGGATTTATTCAATCTGGTGTATCATTTTTTATTCATACATTATACAAAACTTGGGTATTTTAGTTATTTTAACAACAACAATAATAATAACAATAACAATAGTAGGTGGGGACCATGCCACACGTTAGTAAGCATAGGAAGGAAGGAAGGAAGGAAGTCGTTGCAAAAGTTGGGAATTTAAAAAATGTGTGCTTCATGTTGACACTCCCTCCTACCTTGTGAACTCTATCTTTTTTTTTTTTTGGTAAAATGTGTACTCTTTCTTTTGATTTATATGATATATTCTTTTGTCGGCCAGAAAAATATATTCTTTTCATTAAAAAAAAAAAAGTGTGCTTCATGATATTCTGGGAAACAGCATGCCACCTTCGTTTTCTGTCTTTTCTCTGTCGCATTCTCTTTCCTTCTCTAGATTTGTTTTTCTTAAACATTTCTTAAGATTTGCCAACAACTATCTAAATTTGTTTGAATATGTTTTTTGTTTTAATATTCTTAATATAGCTTTATAGAATTATTTTTTAAAATAAATTTTGGGAACAAGAAATAAAAAATAATCTATTTAAATAATTGTTACTAAAATTATAACTAATAGGTGTTAAATGAGTTGTTCAAAATTTATAATTTTATCATTAATACAGTAGGTATTTTTAATTTTTTCTTATATTTTTCAGAATAAAAAGTATAAATATTTTAAAGATATTTTGAGTTTTCCATAATTTTATTTTTCTGTTTTTCAAAATATTTTATAAAAAAATAGACTTATCAAATAAATTTTTTAATTTTTTTATTTTAAAAAACAAAAAAAAACTGTTAAGAAAACATAAATCAATCAAATGGGCTTTAATTTTTCTATCCTCTCAAATTAAATGTGGATCCATGTAAATTGTATATAATTGAAAAAATAAGCTGTATTGCTTATAAGTTATAAATAGTGTGATTTTTATTAAATTTAATATCATATATTGAAATATTAATTTTAGCATTTGGATCCACTTCTAGTTTTTTTTTTCTAATGATATTCAATTATCAACTCTCACATTTCGATTAATCTAAAATATAAGCGTACCCCTCCCAAATTTATTTGAATTTTGAATGTTAGTTACTTGATATTAGCTCATATAATAAGGATGGAGAAAAATAAAAATAGAAGTTTGGGATTCCATTCATTATGATACATCAAAAGAATTATTTGAATATTGCTTGATGAAGCAACATCTAATAAAATTTAACGATTACTAATTCTTATTAATACATAAAATATCCAACTTTTCATCCTGAAAAAAATATAATACAATAATTCATCACACGTGTTGCAAATTAAAGAGTTGCATTAGTTTACACGAAAAAAGTATGGGTTGACGTCCCGTATCCATGGACCTTGATTACGACCAAGATGTTTGAAAGGAGTTCCAAGAAAATTGAAAACGTAACACTCTTGGAGACAAGGAAAATAAGTAATTTTAATTAACCCAGTCCATGTCTTTTTTTTTGGGGCAGAAATCCAATCCATATCTTTTAATTCACAATTAAATGGGTCATTGAAAAATGGTTGGGTAAAATTGTGACTTATAGCATACTCCCTCTTATCCTTAATATAAGATTCTTTTAACCGAATCACGCGGATTAAAAATTGGAATTAAAACTAATTAACTACCTCGATTTCTCCGAAAATTCCAAATATTTTTTCAAAATTATCCTTATTTAATTTCTCTATCTTTTTTTTGATACATTAAATAGGGTTATTTTTCTGAAAATGTATAATAAATACTAACTCGTATATTATAAAGGATCTTATATTTAGAATCAGGGTAAAGATCCTATATATAGGACCGGAGAGTATGATATAAGAATATGCATTTAAATCTTGCTCTAACGACTAATTAATCCCATGACTCAAAACTGTTGACTAAAAAAAAATTCTAAAACTCAAACATGGGATCATTGATTAAGCTAGCATAATTCTTTATCAGCTAAGCTATTCTTGGTTACATTTGTATGCATCTATCATAATATATATCCGATAAGAAATCTTATAAGAAGCCAATTTTTTAAAAAAAAGGCTTATGAATATCGTAATGTTAGTTATATAGCTTATTTTGAATTTTATATTTTATTCTTGTGCATAGTACCAATAAAAATCTAATTCTTTAAAGGCGAAGACTTATATATTTCAACTTTTATACTTAATGTATTTTTATCAAATCAAATCAAAACACATGAATTTTAAATTATGAAATAAATAACAATATAAATAACCAAAGTCAATTATACAATAATTAGTATATGAAAATCCACTTGTTTTAATTTAATTGGATTAAAGTACATTGAGTATATAAGTTTAAGTATCAAAGAGCCTGTTTGGTTCGATTACAAAAGAGGTATATGATATAATCTTCATTATTTTATATGACTTAACATTTGGTTGCACAAAACTCACGTAATGGGAATTACATTGTTACCTCAAATTAGGTAATCTCCTTCACTCTCGAAAAGCTATGTAATGGGGATTATATGATTATTATTGATAGTGAAAAGACCAAACAACTTTTCACAAAATAAAAAATACACATCCCTCACTAGCTGCCACCAAGTCCGCAAGCCAACGGTCACCGCCACCATTGCTATCGCCAGTCACTGGCTGCCCCTATCCTCAGTCGCCAGTCATTGCCACAACAACTGGTCACCAATCGCAAGTTGCCACCATTATTGCAAGTTATTGGGTTCCACCACCACTATCAATTACTAGTTGCCACCACCATTATCGACCACCACTACTACTACTGGTTATCGCCAGCTACCATCATCAATAATCATTGGCCACCACCATCATCACTAGTCTTTGGTCACTACCATTGCTACTACCAAACGTTGAAAGCCACCGTCGCCACTGCTAATTATTCGCCACCGCCACCGGTCACCGGTTGTTATCTGTCACTATCGAATACTAGCTGAACACCACCACTACTTGCGTCTATGTTTAATTAAATATAAAAAATAAATTTATTTCTCACACCCTCAATATCATACCAAACAAACATTTATATAATCATCATTATATTACATTACATTATACTATATCATATCACATTACTTAACCGCTCTTATAATTGAACAAAATGGGGCGTTAGGTTTTTCCTTCTTTAAAATATGGAATTTGTTTTAAGTACTTTGGTTGATAAAAGTATTATTTTAAAGTTTTCTCCTTAGATTAAGAAAGCCATAAAATGATCTAGGCTATTTTAAAATTTAATAATATTTTATTAAAATATTCTTAACTTAAGTGTTTTATTAAATATTCCATTTCATATTAATAAATGATAAAACAGTTAAAAAATAATTAATATTTTATTAAAATTTTAAAATGATAAATATTTTGAAAAATCGTCAAATAACTTTCAAATTGACAAATTTTATGTCCGGAGCAGATCAAGAAGAAAAGGAAGGGCGTTAGAAAGCACGTGATTACCACGTGGGGAAAATCTGTTGGAGAATACAACCAAACACCCCAAGGGGGACCATACGTGTAATGCAATAATGGAGAGAGCCTCACACCCCAAGAAAACACCCCTAACCTTTGACCTTTGTCTGGTTTCTGCCTGCGTCACGTGACGCGGTTCCGAGTGTAGAGCCCATGTCCACGCATGAAATGTGTGGATTTTTATAAGGAATGGAGAGAGTTTTTTTTTTTTTTATTTATTTTTTTAAAAATTAAAAAAAAAACTATATGGCCACAATGTTGTGTGTGTAATTGCACATGGTATGCGTGACTTTGCACGGAAACAGATCTCCTGCATCACCTAATGATTCAATTCAATACAGTTTTTGGTTTAGAACAATTTTTACATCAATTTTTTTAATACTGTTTTGAATGACGACGGAGAAAAAATTGGGATCATTATAAGAATTATTTTAAAAAAATCTACTTTGTCATCTATGCATTATATGTTGTTTAAAAAAAATTAGCTACATTATTAATAATACTCCCTCTAATTCTATATATAAGGAAAATTTTTTTCCTTTTAGTAATCTTAAATATAAATGGAAAAAAGAAGTTAGTGGTGCATTAATTTTTTTTCAAAAATTATTCTTCATTAATTATGTAAAAAAGTAATTAATTATATTATTAATTTAAATTAGTAATAAATTAAGTAGGGGTAATTTTTTAAAAAAACTTAAAATATGGGATAACTTAATTAATCTTAATTAATTAAAATTATTTTTTAATGCTCGTGAAGTAGTTACTTTTTCCTTATAAAGGAGACTGAAAAAAGTATAATATATAAATGACATTTTCTTTTTTATAAATATAATATACAAAAATGTGTTGTCTGCTGAATTCAATTCTTTTTTTCAATTTTAAATTAATTATAAGATAAACAAGTTAAATATTAGATCAAGATATTTTAAGAAATTACTTTAAACTCCTAACAAATTTAATATTCTCAGTTACTTTTAATTATATTTTTCAGTATGTCTGATTTAATTCTCTGTATCATATATATGGAACGAACAGAGTAGTATTAATAGTACACACATTAAGTTCCACTCATGTATTTTATGAAATTTGAGAAATGAATCTTATAGTTTGTGACTCTTGAACAATAAGACTGATCATAAATTTTATATTTGAAATGTATTGCATTAACTAAAAATTTCATAATTACACTAAATTTACTTCTCCTTCTTTAATTCATGCCCGAAATTATGGAGATTATAAGTTATTAAGTATTGTCTCTTTCATCTTCGGTATCTGATTCATTTCACTGGTGACATATCTCCACAATTTGAGACCTTTAAGAAACCTAAACAAACCTCCAGATCCAATTTGAGCCATTCAAAATGACCGAAATAGGCTCTGAAATATCATCACACTTTTGCATGACGTTAGAAAAGGGCTACAGAATAGTGAAAATTGGAAATGTCTCACAAAACAAGTATTATGCAATGTTGTAAAAATTGGTCTGAGCATTAAATCGGATAAGATGTTGGTTTAATGTTCAATGTTTAATGATTCAATCATGATCTAATTAGAGTTGGACTGGTAGTAATTAAAATAATATATTTTAAATAAATAATACAAATTTAAATAAATTTTATGATTTAATTAAAAGTTTCAAATTAAATAATATTAAATTATCAATCTATTATTCATCATAAACAAATTATTAATAAGTTTTATAACTCAATATTTAAATTTAAATAAATTAATATTCATCTATAATTATATTTTGGGTTTGAAATAATTAATTATTATATTATTTATTAATTAAATTTTTTATTTTTAATTATTATACTCGTATATCATAATAATTGTTATATAATATTATAATATAAAAAATATTTTATACTAAAAATAATATTATTTTATTTATATTAAAAAATAAAAAATATTTTAAAATTTTTTTAAAGAAAATTAATATAAGATCGGTTTTACCGGTTTATAATATTATACTCCCTCCGGTCCTATATATAGGACCTTTTGTCTTGGTCCTAAATATAAGATCCTTTACAATATGCGAGGTGGTATTTATTATGTATTTCTAAAAAAATGCCCCTATTTAATGTATTCAAAGAGAAAAAGAGAGAGATTAAATAAAGGTAGTTTTGGAAAAAGATTGAAATTTTTGGAGAAATCGAGGTAGTTAATTAGTTTTAACTCCCTTTCTTAATTCGCGTGATTCAATTAAAATAATCTTATATATAGGACAAGAGGGAGTAACATATAAAAAAATGTTGGTTTCCAATGATTTTGAGTTCCCCGATCTTCTTTCTTATCTGGATTAGACCAGCGCTAGTTCCTGCTTTGGTCTGATTTTGACAACTATGATATTATGTGATTGATGCTGTGTTGGTGTGTGACCATGTGTATGGTGTAGTGTGCTTCTCCATTGGCACGCGTTTCAATGCATGTGTTCTGTGGCTTCTCCACAGTGGATATTTGCATTATCATCATTGCAAAATTAAACATGGCGTTAATAGTGAAGGTATTGAAGAACACAGACTAGAAGTAAACATGAGCAACAATGGAAAGGAAAAAGTCTCAATAAGAGAGATTTACTTAGAGAAATGGAGATCATAGGCAAAATAGGTAATTCTTTGTATTTGGATTGTTGGTTCTAATTTTATTTTTTGGTAATAACCTATCAAGATTTGATCACCAATTTAGATTTTAACTAATTTAATTTAACTTATAGTTGAGCCCATTTATGGGAAGTTCTCTTAAAGATATTTTTTGTATTCATACGGTCTTAAACCCGAGATATTGTACTTAAACAATTTTAGTTCTTTCTACTATGATCAACGCTTGTTGGTTTTATTTTTTTTATACTCCCTCTGGTTCATAAAAAATATTTTTTGGGATTTTTCATATAGATCAAGGAAATCATTAAATATTGTAAACTTTAATTGTATTGACCAAAATATTCTTAATTTAAATATCCTTTAAATGATACATTTGATATTGATGAAAGGTAAAACAATAAAATAAATAATTAATATTGCATTGAAATTCTAAAATGATAAATATTGTGAAATATTTCAAATACCTTAAAAATATAATTTTTATGAATTGTAAGGAATAATTATTTGGTATCCAATATTACAAAATAGATTTTAATATTATTGAGTTTAAATGGGGGTAGCTTTCTTAATATAATTTCTTCTATTTATAATATTTGAACTTAATATCTTACTTAATAAATATTGGATCTCCTATTACTCAACCCAATTGTCAAGCTATTGGTTTTGATTTAGCTCTTCATATCATATACATGTTTTTTCCTCACTATTTACATGTCTAAATAGAAGAGAGTTTTTTTATTCCTGCTCATTAAAAGAAGAAGAAGAAGAGAGTTTGAATATATAATGAAGGTGTTATAATTATTTTTAGTGTTCAAATCAAATAGAGTAAAACTTCGTGTCTTTCCCTGTTACAAATTTTTCTTATCAAATTTAAATCAATACCTTTTCACTTAAAATAATCAACACTTTTGAAAATTTTTATTTAATAATTTTGTGATTTTATGAATATAATTTTTTATTTTAAAAAGTAAGTATACATCTAAATTTAATTTGTTAACAGTTGCAACATTATTTCACAAAAAAAGTCATTTTAATTTGATCTAAACCAACCAAAATAAATTCTCTATTTTAAGTCTAGAGTTTTGCCAAATGGATGTATTTGGTTTGATTTAGTTTTGCTAAAAAAGAACCAAATCAGACATCTAAACATTCTTACATAATAGTAGAAAATACAATGAATAAACTTAATCAATTGCAATAAGTAAGAAACTAAATAGGAAATCGTATTAAATTACTTTAACAATTTTGACATTTAATTTCAACAATTATATTATACGCATACAATTTACATAAAGAACAATTAAAAGGATAAATATATTAAAATTTCAAAAAATTATTAAAATAATTATTACAATTAAAATTGAAAGAAGTGTATTTTTAATAAAATTAGGTTGTTAACCTTTAAAAAATTATTACTATTATATTACGCAATTCAAATTAGTTAGGTCTAATATAATTTTGGAAATATAATTGGTATTACCAAAATAAATACACTAATATTATTTTCTTCCTTTATCTATTCATATAAATATTTATTTAGGGATATGGGTAGTTTGGTCCTCAAGGTTTTTCAAAATTTTTAAATTGATCTCTATGTTTTTAATATATGCAAATAATCTCTTATAGTTTGATATTATTAACAAGATGAGTCTTAAGGTTTCAATAATCTATTAACTTAATCTCTCAATCTTTCAATGTGGTAATAACACTGTTAAACTATTAAAATATGCTGATTAGATTATTTGTACAGGTATTTGGACTATTTTAAACTGAAAGGATTATTTTTTATGTGATAGTTAAAATGGCCTAATTAGATATTTTTACCACCAATCAACCTTTAAAATAGTTCGGACATCTATATAAATAATTTAGTCAATCCATTTTAATCATCATGTTAGCTCATTTTAATGGTGTTATTGCCACCTTGAAAGATTAAGAAATTAAATTATTGTGTTATTAACGCTTTAAGACTCATTTTATTAATAATATCAAACTATTTGGGTATGGCTCTTTGGTAAATTCGGTGAAGCAAAAGGGTAATGGCAATATCTTTTCTTCTTTATCTGCGCCTTGATTCTGCTCAAGCTTATGCCTTACACACAACAATTGCCTTTACTCACAGATTTTCATCCTTATCGATCTCTCATGTCTTCTTGGGAACCTCCCTTCTTATGCCTCAATAGTCGTTAGAGATTGAGTTAGGGTTAGGGTTTCTTTTTTCTATAGCTTTCACCCAAAGAAAACTACGCAACAAAAAGCCGTCCTTTTATAATTCTTTCATTCCGACCTCGCATTCAGACCCAGTTCTTGATTCTCATCCCATATCGTTCAACTTTTCTCCCAAAGGCATAGTCTTTGATTGCGATATTAATCTTGTGGCAAGCTTGTTCTGTTTTCCCCGCTAGAAGTATTCACAGTGATTCCCTAACTATGAAGGTTCATCCAGTGCCCAGAATACGCAACATCACCATTCAATACGCCATGAATGCGAGAAACCCTCTTTCTGAAGCTCAGGCACTTCTGGGTCTCACGAATAAGAAGCTACGGAGGCTTCCCCATGTCTTCAGTCGCGTCCTGGAGCTTCCCTTTCGCTCAGACGCCGACGTGACGGTCGAAGAAAGCCCTGACTTCTTCCGATTCGTGGCTGAAACGGACGGAATTGGAGATGTGCAAGCTCATATGGTGGAAATTCACCCTGGGGTTACCAAGATTGTGGTAAGGGATAGTGGGTCGTTGGAGTTATCGTTGGATGAGCTAGAGCTTGATATGTGGAGGTTTCGGCTGCCGGAATCGACACGGCCGGAACTCGCCAGCGCAGTTTTCGTTGACGGAGAGCTCATTGTGACGGTTCCAAAGAGTGAAGAATTGGAGAATTCTGAGGATGAAAATGGAGGGATGTGGAGCGACGGTAATGGGAATTTCGGAAGAAGACTTGTGCTTGTACAGTAATATATTTTTTTAACCTTGTTGCTGTTCAATGTTCCTTTATTATCCGAGGTAGTTTTCAGGTTTTTATTGGAACTAGTGACTGTATTCTCTTGTTGCTTTTGAATCGGAAAATGTTTCTTTCACATTGCAATGATGGTGTATCCAGCCAATGGCAATCTTATTAATTCTCTAACTGATGTTCTCACATTACTCATTCTACGCCTCTTTGGAGAGTGTACACCTTGATTATCAGTAACTCTGCTGCCTGGTGAATATGGGTAATTGCTTTTCAATTCTGAGTTTGAGGAGCATTTGCTTCTTGGTTTTGGCTTCTACAAGAGTTTTCTTTTTGCATTTGATTGAGCTGAACTTCAGGACCAAATCTTTTTTTGGTCCCTAAGAATGGAAGTATCAGTTGGATAACAGGGAAGAGGAGGGAGGTGTATCAATTCTCTGTATCTATTCATATTTTTCAATTAAATTTGGTTGTTTTCCTTTTAGACCATTTAGTTAGTTCTTTTGTAAACCTTTGACATAGGTCTGCCTGAATTTCAGGGAAGTTATATCTCTACCTGCTTTTTTTCTGCTCATTCTGACTTCCCATCATTGACTAACTGTTCCATAATTTGAGTCTTCAGAAAGTAAAACATCATTTTTTTTCCTCTTGGCACCTGTTGGTACTCAATCAGTTTCATTTCTTTTTCCTTCTTTGGTTTCAAAGGAGGCCTAAGCCTAGGGAGGCTGGTGGAAAAGAGGTTATGGGTAGAATTAAGCCCTCAACAAGAAGCCTCAATTTTGAAGATTTAGGCTGTCTTCTCATCGACCAATTAGTTGCATTTCTTGTTTCTCTGCTCACAAAAAAGATGGTGTGTTTTGGTAGCTGAGAACATGTTCCCTTGTTTAAATTCCGAGACGGGCCCTTTCATTAAGGTGTTCAATGATAGTTTACTGTGCTGTTTTACTGACATATTTTTGTAATTGTTGAAGTTAGCTTTTTTGCAGCTACTTATTGCCCTTTAATTTCACATCCTATTCTTTTGACATGGGAAGGATTGCAGCATAGGTACCATGTAGCCCAAATTGTAAAGATTCATTTCCATCCCTTTTTTAGTCTAACGTGTTTGGTACACATCTTCAAGTTTCTTAAGGATAAAAATAACCTTCTCATTGGAAACTTAATTTCCCTTTCCTTCTCCCTTTTCATTTCCCTTAATAATATTCATTCCTACCAAACATGACAAAAGTTCAGAGACAAAAAGTATGTATGCTGCCAGGTGAACAGCATCATTAGGAACTGCTTATGCTACATTCATATTTATTTCACATGTCCTGAGAATAAACTTTGTTTAACCCCTACTCTTCATCCAAGTCACTTTAATCATGAACCTGAGGGTTCCTTAATCAGAATGTCTTGTGTTTCAAGCGTCCTGTATTATGTAGTTATTGGACTTGGAACACATAAAGAAATTGAATGTAGAAGAATCATAAGACTGTGCTGCTTCATTTTGTTGGAAAGCATATTCTTTGCATGATGTTCTTGGAAGAGAATTTGGCATTTCAGCAAGCATCATGCTAACGCTTGTCTTGTCGAGGAGTGTTTCCTTTTCTTCCTCTAAGTAATTTAAAGATGATGATCACAATCCCTTGCCTACGAATCATTCCATCAATCATCTTCTAAGTGGATCAGAGGATCCTTCATTGTCATTTTTCCTAATCATTACTTTTTTGCCAAAGGTTATTGCTCTGAAGAGCTGTGTCTCAAGATTGTTTTTCCCTTTTGCTATTGGATGACTGGGTTCTCACCTTGTTAATAAAATTAGAGTTAGAATTACAAATTGCGTCTAATAATGAAAATTGTATTTGTTTATTATTTCCGAAAGATAGAACTCCCTACAGAATCACTCTTTTACAAATAAAATTATTGGGCAGAATAACAACTCGTTGAATGCTCAAGAGCGGATCTTTCCAGTGGAGTTATGATTTTTGTTGATTAGTGATGATATTGGATGGCTTGTCGAATGCAAATGTTGAAGAAAACTATCAAGAAATTAGAGGGAGATGTGGGAGCCACAACCTTGTCAAGTTAAAAAACGTTGAAAAATCAACTCACTGGGGAAAAAATATTTCTGTACTTGTTGACAATATTTTACATTACTTCTTATTTTTTTGAACGCGCTAATAATTTAACCAAGAAGGATCTTAAGCGTTGCTTTATACCCAAGTAATCTTTGTTTTAAGAGGGAATCATAGTTAAGAACCAGTTGAAGGAATTAATAATAAGAAAAGAAATTTTCTAACGGTTAAAAAGTGATAAAAATCAGAAGATTAAGTAGTAAAGTTGGGAGAGTTTTATTTTATAATAAACTTATTATTTTGGTTCCAAAGTGTAATTTTTCATTATTTGTCAATTTCATTTAAAATGTACGGATGCCTTTTGAAGAAAAACATTTTTTAACTGGCCCTTAATCCTTGGGAAGAACCGTTGGTGCAAAAGGCTCTGATTTAATTTTAAGGAAAAATAATAATCATATTAATAACATTTTCTTTATTGTAGATCAAGAGTATGCTGGCAGTAAGGACTAAAAAGAAAATATTATGATTAAACTAAATAAGAAAAAATCTCAGTTTTTCCTTTTTTTCCTATCTAAATCCCTTAAATCAAACAAACCCTAAAGGAAAGATAAATACTTCAAAGCTCGTTTAGTTTTCAGTTAATTAAAAATAAGTTTTGGTAAAATTGATTTTATAACATGATTATAATAAAAATTGGTTTTAGTTACTAGAAAGAAAGGATGATAATGAAATGGAATTAATTAAAATGATTATCAGCGTAAATTTGTTTAGTGTGGTATTAAAAATATGGAAAAGCAATTTATTTTTTATAATTAATTAAATAGAAAAACATGTGAAAGGACTGGAATACCCTCACTTGAATTTTTTTCCCCACCCATCCCCTTCGTCATTCTCCGTCCTCATCCATCAACATTTTCACATCATCACCAACGCATTCTAGAATCAAATACCACTAGAGTTCAAAATCAAAATTGTAAAGTTTACCAACTCATCAATAGATTTCAAAATCACAAATTTCACCATCACGAATTTCAAAATAAAAGTGAGAAAAATGATTTTGAAGAAGAGAAGGAGGAGAATCAAATTTCTGAAGAAGGATATGAGGACTCAGAAATGAGATATGATGGAGAAGGAGGACTAAGCATGAAGGAGATCTCAGAATGCCGAAGAAAGATGAGAGATTGTAGGAGTGCCAACGGAGGAATGCCAAAGAAGGACTTGTTCGCGCCGTTCCCTGCATGGGAATCCGTACATAATTCCATTCCATCACCTTATCATTCTTGCAACCAAATGGGACGCATGAACCTGGCGGTTCCTTAATCAAAATTTATTGTGTTCCAGGACATCCTGTAATAAGTAGTTAATATTGGACTTGGGACTCCAGAAATTAAAAGTACAGGGTGTGTTGCTTCGTAAAGTTGGAAGGCATATTCTCAGAAGAATACGGCAATCAGCAAGCATCATGCTCAAGCTTTTCTTGTCAACTAGTGCTTCCTTCCTTCTCTTGCTTGATAGCAATTTCACGAATCCGACTCAATTGGGTTTCACTTACTTGTACTGAATTTGAGATCAATTGCATTTGTTAAACACCTCTGAATACTGAATAGTGTTTTTTTTAATAAAAAAAATACTTGTTATATTTAAATATTGATATTGATCCTAAGTGGATCAAATGATCCTTCAATGTCATTTTTCCTAAGAATTATTTTTTGCCAAAGGTATTGCTATGAAGAGCTCTGTTTCACAAGAACTTGAATTGAGGTTTTTTTTTTTTTTTTGCCATAGGTATGCATGCTTGCTCAAGTGGTCCTGGGGAACCCGAGGAGAGTGGAAATGCTCTGACTTTTAGATTCTTTGAATTTCAAGTGAGAAAATAATAATTATATTAATTAAATAAACTTTAACTGTCGAGTCATTTTGACCATTTCAAATCTATTAAAAATAATTATTTATTATAAATAAATAATTAAAATTAAAAACTAATTTAGGTATATATATATTTATTTAATTTGTTAGATAACCAAGTCACACTATGTGGAATGGTTTGTGAAAATCACATATTATGGTATGAACTATGTATTTTAATATAAGCTGAATTTTTTTTATAGGGCGGAAAATATATAAGATGAATATTTTATTAGTATAGCATGAGAAATTGTAGGAGATTAAATGATAATTTCGTAAAACAGGCTTATTGGGCTTACGAAGCCCATAAAAAAAGCATGCAGAGATTCCCTTTCTTCCCTGCTCCGTTATAATGGTTTGGCCACTGAATTGCGAGCAAACATGACAATGGCGACTGGAGCGATGCAGCGATACGGTGCAGCAGTGTGGGGGGTTATGATGGCGCACAGACCGACCTTGACGGTGACGTCTCCGGCGGTGCTGTCCTCTTCAGGAGCTACGCCGTCGCCGATATTGTGCTGGCGTGGGGACATAAAGATGAAGAAAGGGAAGAGATTCAAGGGATCATACGGCAACGCCAGGCCGGAAAGAGAGAAGAAGATCGAGCGTATCAAGGACAAAGTCGACGTTCCCAGGTCCACTCCTTGGCCTCTTCCTTTCAAGCTTATCTGATTTTAAAAGTAGAAGTTTTACTAGCTCGTCGGATTTGGGGTTTTGGTATTAGGGATTAAAGTTCACCGGTCTCTGATAAATACTCCTACTGCCATTTATTATCGAGTACTAAGTTGTTTTGATTCACCTCACTACGGCATTATGTGCTTCGATTTTCATATTGGATCATATGGTTCTTTCTTTGTTGGCCTTTCATTCGTGGGGATTGATCCTTTATTTATAATGGTAGCAGTCTCGTGATGCTCTTTTGGTTATGAATTGAATTATCATCACGTTCAGTTTTTTCTTCGTTGTCCTGCCCTTCATGCGCTTTTTCCCTCCTCATTTTTTTCTGGAAAGAAGTAAATACATAAGATTCCACAATCTGTAAAGCTGCACCTAAACATGTGAATTTTAGTGAGATTAATAAGTAAAGAACATCTGGCTGAAAGTGGTTAAGACATTTCAAAGCATGATTTCATCAGTTGGCTTCTTATCCGCAATATACCAAGTACCTACCTAGATAGTTTTCTGTTATGTGGATGTCATAGCTGTAATTTCTCTCTGTGTCAGCAGCTAATAGGGCACTTAGTGACTTAATTAACAGATGTAGTTACTAGCAGAAGAATGTGGAGGAACCTCATCTTTAGATATCTAATTTGATTAGAAAACATTGAATTTGAGGCCGAGTGATCAAAATCTGGAGTTTCTGTATCCAGTGAAAAATTAATATGACTTGCTGGTTTGCTACTTCACTTACATTTCACTGAAACTATTTGCACATAAAATCAATCAATACTTACTATTATTGTTGCATTTAAGATTTGAAACTTAATAGTTTTAGCAATCCAGGGGGGGGGGGGGGGTTTGGATGTGAAGTTTATAAGTCATTGGTCATATTGAAATATAACACTTCAAGTACAACTTTTTCTTAGGCACTTAATTTGGTTTTTAGTTATTGCTATAAAATTGATCCCTGGTAATCTGGCATGACATATCATTTTGTTGCCAACGAATTGCTTTGTCTCAACGAGGGAAAATATAACATATTTGTATAGTTTTGCTATTTCTTTGGAACTCATAAAGATGCGAAAAAAGAAGAATTGCAAAGTGAAATGAATATGTAAAAATAACAGTGGAAGAGGTAGACACTATCATTGGAGATCCAGAAGTATAAGCTACAAATTGACTTCACAAAGAAGGAATATGAGATTGTCCACCCTATTGTACAAATTACTATGATACTCAGAGTTCATGTTTTGCATCTCTTCCTTTGCTAAGTGGAAAGACCATTCACTCCAGGAAGCCCTACTAAAGCATTCCTTACGGTGTTCAATTCAACCAGCTCCATAACTTCTTCAACAAACATCTATTCCAAAAATAAAAAGTTGCAGTCAGCTTTCATAGTTCACAAGGTAAAGTTTCTGCCAAATATAGTTTTAAGTCTATGAGTAAAACTTAATGCAGTTCTCTAAGTATTTTCTATGGGGTATTACATGTAAATTTTATGACTTCCTTTTTTAAGGGGTCATCAATAATACCTTCCTGAGTTTAAGAAGTAAAGGAGGAAAAAAAAAAAAAAGTCAGCTCGTTATCAGTTTGCCAAGGAGCTTGATATCAGACGCCTATTGCTTACCACATTTTTACACCTAACGTTGCCAATGAGTGAGTAGTATTTAGTTATATAATTAAATAATGTGGAGAACTTGAGACAATGGTATATGAATAAGTAAAGTAAAGGAGGAAAATTTTGAATGAAAAAATATTATTTACTGATTGATATACAAACTAATGTAAGGTTCAATGATTAAATATTTAATTTTTTTCCAAGTTTTAATAAATAAATTTTTTGACATGCGGGTTTCCTTTCTAAAAGAGGACTCCACCATTTTATATTTAATATTTATCTTTTATCATGCTTTAGTTCAAGTGACTTTACGATGTTAAAAACTAAGGAATATGAACAAAATCGCTAATACGTTAAACACCAAAAAATATGTTAAACATTCTTTAATAAGATGATAAAAAGGCATTGGATATGGATATAGTAAAGAATAGAACAAATTTCATGTAAAAAGGAAAAAGAATAAAACAAATTGTAAATCAAGGGTGGGTGTGCACACGATGAGACATGGTTCAGAGTGAACGCAGAGAGATGCAGGTCGTGGAGGGTTTAATGTGATACAGTAAGAAGAGTACAAAGGTCGATCAGCCCATATTAGAAAATGAAAATGACATATGCATGCAAAGAGGCTAATAAATTATTTGTTGCTTGAATATATTAAATTACCATAATAATTCAAGATATGAGAGATTTAGTCAAATGATCATAAACAATTTTCAAATTTAAATTCAAATATATAATAATTTGAATAAATAATGAGAAAGTTAACGGCTTGAATATATTAAATTACCATAATAATTCAAGATATGAGAGACTTAGTCAAATGATCATAAACAATTTTCAAATTTCAATTCAAATATATAATAATTTAAATAAATAATGAGAAAGCTTTTTTTAATTATTATGGGTTATGTTTGCGTTGAAATAATCCTGGGAAGAAAGTTATATAAGAAATCACTTTACAACCAAAAACTTTTTTAGGTTATAGTCAAGCTTAGTCAAGAGTCCAGAATAAAGATCTCGAAAGATAGAAAGTTAGAACCAAACATGGCTATGTAATTATCCAAATCATCTACCAATGGTGGTCGAGTAAAAAGGACTCGATTCTTTTTTAAGTAAAATCAATGTTTTAAATCCTACGGATGGATCAAGCCAAAAAAAAATTTATGAATGGAAAAAAAAAATTTTCTTGTTGGGAGAGCTACTTAATTGAATCCAACAAGCTCAAGTTTGACCGGATAGTCTTAAATAGTTGTATAAAAAAAATTAACCCAAAACCTTCCACCCTTTCACCATTTAAAGTATAATGTTTTGTCGAATTCTGCGCAGAAAACAGAGAAAATTGGACTTTAAACAGTAATTTTTTTCAAAGAGCATGAAAAGAAGACTAGCTATTGACATATTTGAAGTAATTGAAACAACAAACCCAGGTGTAAGCTATTCTAACTTGCAAGTGCTTTCATAAATGCTTCTTTTTTTTTTCAAGACTATATTATGCAATAAACAAAACTATATTAACATAACCAAGTTATGCATGAGACTAGAAGATCCAAAGAAAATAGCATACTTCAAAATATAGTAATGACGAGTCAACTACGAATTTGAGCAAAAGAACCAATGCAGAATGGCAACAAAGGAAAGAAAAGTAAAATTTATATAAAATTGGAGAGGAGGATTATATGGGACAAACGTAACTGTTATTCATCTTCTGCTAATTATCTTCTGCCATGTGGAATTAGAGCCATTTGGTATTAAGTTTAGAAACTTAACTTAGATAAAAGTACATTTATTATAACATGTTTTATATTTAAATATTTTCTTTTGTTAAAGTTTAAAAAATTGATTGTGAAATAAAAATAAATTTGTACACCCAAATATATCTTTTCTAGTTTGTTAACTAAATCTTGATTAGAGATAAAAGTAAGTTTTACAAAATGAGGTTTAAAAAAGTTGCCTGGCTGTTCCATCACTTTATTCTTGTTTTCCGTGACTTTATCCTATCACTTTTTAAATATATATTCCTTGTCTTCTAAACGTTATTGCAATTATATAACTTTTGCATTGTTGTGTATTTTAGTTACCATTATAGTTATCAAATTAACTTTCTTATATTCCAAGTGTTGGGGGTTGAATGCAATTACAATAAAAATTACTTAAAAACTCATGTATCGAATGGGAATTCCTTATAAAATTAGAAGAGAAGATACTATTACTTCACTATTCATGTTGATTTCTTTTTATTTAACAACTAATTTTATTCTTCAAATGTACATGGAATTAAGGCTAGTTAAAGCTTCCACCCTCTTTGATCAAATTTTAAATTGAGCAAACTTCTATACATGTGATATTACTGAAAATTGAGGAGCAACATCAGATACATGTACATTCTCAATCTGCAAATTCTAAGCCAAAGTGTTCCTTTAATATATCATGGGGTATCCTGCCAAAGCCATGTGCTACTTTTTTCATGTCTTCAAGTTTCTTGGCTTCCAGTTTTATCTGTTCCTCTCTTTTTCCAATAGTATGAACCGATATGACCGAAGAAGATGATGATCTTTGACACGCCAGTTCTGACTTCTCGCTGTTCAGTTGCTGATACAAATTGTTTAGATAATTCTTCTGTGAATGGAGTCTTTCTTCCGCCAATTTATATTCAAACTCCTGTGACTTTCTAAGATCCTGAAGAACCTCATCAACTTCCATCTCAAGTTTTATCGACTCAGGAGGATGACCATAGGATTCTGACATTCTAACATCTAAAGGGCTCACATGTACTATATCTTCCATTGCAGCATTGCCATTCTCTGAGAAGCCTGTTTATCCACATGACATTACAGTTTTATATAGAATAACTTGAGGGTAAAATAACATCAGCTCCATCATAAGCATACACCCAGTTCAAAAATATAAGTGGGAAGCAGTTTGATTATATTTTAACCATGTGATTCAGAGAGGATATTTACCTGGAGAATAAGCTGCATGATTGCCCTCCTCATTCCAGATATCTTCAACATGTGCCCCACATTTAAGCTGATGCAAACCATCAAATTGGTCATTCTGGCAGCTTTACAAAGTCTCAGAGAGGGCAGGCATGTACAAATGCAAGCAAGAAAGCTTTTATTACTTTCACCTAAGAGTCAGTTATTCATACCTTCAAATTAGCCAATTCAATCCGATTCAGTAGCTCCTTTGCAAAAGCTTTCTTTGCACCACGCAAGAGACAAGCACCAAGATTTAAAATCTTTTCGATGTCATCCCTTGAATCAATAGTTCTACAGATCCGCAGAAGCTTGCTAACATGAGGAATCAGATCAGTCCTCCCATCACAACGCCGGCAATGATACTCAGTATCCAATCCAATGCTTCCTCCAACAGTTCCAGCCATGCGAGATCGAAGAGCACATTCCAAATGTGAAATATGCCCACAGATATAATTGTCAATCTTTTCTTGACACCTGATGTAACTATAACCTCCATAAGCCGAATCCACAGTTCTGCTACAAAGAATGCAGCAACAATCACGGCAAAATCCAGGTTCAGCACAACAAATATCACAAGGCATGACCGGTAAATCGTTTTCTGCTTTTATCAGCATCTGATTACTGCACATCTTATTTTTAACTTTGCACCCACAAGAGTCAGACTGTAACTCAGATGCTGACAGTTCTTCTGTATGTGAAAACTGTTGGAGAGGTATAGCAACTATAGGCTCTAAGCTGCCTACAATGCAGAATAACATTCTAGGTTATTTAGCTCTAAGATCATCATAAGACACTAAAATCAGCATAAAAACATAGTACTCAGGAGAATTGAGGCAGCCTTCAAGGTATATATTAGAAAAGAAGCAAAATAACAAGGATGAAATTACTAAAAATATGCAAAAAAAAGTGAAGGTTTCCTAACATAAATGCATCCCTCTTCAATGGACAACATTTCTTGCACAGACAAGTTCACCACAACACATAAAAATAGAATATTATTTAACGTGTCTTCATTCAGTTAATTTGCAATCAATGGTAAATTGAAAATTTGATGGCATGGTGATGCAGATCGTGGAAATGGGAAAAAGGAAAAACATAAGCTTCAGAATTAAGAAAAAATGGGTTGAACTCAGAAGGAATATATATATATATATATATATACGTGAAGAATTGTAAACAACTAACCTTTTGTTGGTGTAGGTGGTATGGCTGGAATCTTCCAGCTGAATGAAGCAAAAAATGCATCAATATCAGTTTCTGGAAAATTTGATTTGATGTAGCGTTCAACTGAAAGCTTGCTAGGAAAACAGAGCCTTGGTTTGCGGCTTGAGCATGGGTTGTCAGAACGGCAAAGACGCGTCGGAAGATACAGGTACCTATCCAAGAAATGGCCATTCAGAGCCACTCTCCTACCAGTTCTCCAACCCCAAACATCACCAGGTTCAGGCCAATTCTCAGGTGCATAAGGTAAACCTTCACCAGATGTTTCTGCTACCACAGGCATCAAGGCCAATGGATTCATTTCAGTTGCACTACCATTGTTCTCAGCGTCCTTCTCCATCAAGTGCAGCAAATGCAAGAGTTACCGCTTTCAAAGAAGGATCAAATTCAACTGCAATATTTTACAAGACCAAATTCATATTCAGGCACGAAATAAAATTCATATTTGTCACGAGAAAATTCAGTTTATCAGGCAAAAAAATGAATTGAATTAGTCTTGAGAAAGGAAAACACTTCACAGACAGATGAAGGAAGAAACACGTAGAACAATGAAAGTCCTCAATGAGCAGCACTGTCAAACAGGCCAGACATATCCACTTGCAGGTTAGTGGGCTAAATGGACTAATCGGCAGTCCAATGAATTCGCATAAATTTTAAATATTTATTCAATTAAAAAATAAAATTCAACCAATTTCCACTTATTACAACTTACCAAGAATCATGGTAAGAAAATGGGAAGGCTGCTGTCTTGAGGATTTTCAACACCAGAAATTTTAAATAGAGAGAGCATTAATCTAGGGAGAGGATTAAAATACAGCCTCCCTTCAACACCAACCACTGGTCCTAGTTGATACCTATATAGCTATCTCTATAAGATAGACTTTATATGGCGTGTTCTTACACCAAACGCTATCATTTAATATAATTATTAACACTCATCCTGATTTGTACTAATCAAAGTTATCAAATCATAATTTGAAACATGAATTAAGAGGCTAATTCTTTAATTGTGAATCATAAATTCCATCACATTGTGTGAGTCAAAGATAGATTGAAGAATAAATTGAAATATACTGTATAAACAATGTATATGTCTACAATATAAACAAATGCTCAATATAATAATTTTGAACCAATAATTGTCCAAGAAAAAAAAAACCATAAGTTTACAAACCACAACTAAATAACTATCAACTCATATACAACTACAAACTAATAAACAAAAACATCCATAAGTAACTAAGTCCAAAACTAATTATCTTCTGATCTATCAAGACTAATGTCATTATTATCTCACATCATCTTCGAAATTTAAACAGCTGGCAGGACTTGAGAATGTTGAAATAAACAAATAATATGATTACAGTGACACTCTTTGAATAGAAAATTTCTGTCATGGTTGTCAAAGGACAGATGCATGCAACCACAGTATGAAAGGAACTTGAAACATCTGTCACTAATGATCTCTTCAAAAAAGTCTCACAGTCGTGGCTTAGAGTTCCAAATGCAGTGTTTTGCTGCATTTAATTGAAAAATTGTGACTTTTTAATTATCAGACCACATTAAGTCACGAAGGACCTGATGGAACTACATCTTTCTAAATCGCCGGTCTGGAATGGTGCAAATTGGCATTTCTGGCTTGACATGCACCATCTGGGTGATCCTAGGCAAATTTTTGGTTAATCTTCAATTCACCAATTATCTGTTGTATCATTGGCTTCATAAATCAACAAAAACCATGCACCTCAAATAGTGTCTACAACTGTGGTTTTGACACCACATCATGAAAGGCTGAGGTCTTTTCACCTTAACCTTGCAAGTTGTTTTAGTGCATGGCTGCATGCAATAAGATATAAAGTAAAGAGATATAGTGATGAAAGACGATCCATATCTTGCGGGTTGGCCCGTTTAACTCAAAATATGGGCTATGATTTTTTTTTTTTGTTGGATTTAGAAACAAGCTTGAACACAGGTTGCCTGGTCGAAGAAGATTTGGGCGGGCTGTTTACAGGCATGAAAAATAATAACATTATAAAAAGGTAGAAATATAGAAGATGCATCACAAGACCAAGAATGCGGCAGAACGTGAGATGGAACTTCGTCTTCAGCTTCAAAGCTCTTCCGTCCACTGTCTGGCCACAGCGAACAACAGATGAGTGCAGCCTCCTGCCACCGCAACCACCAGCCCCTGAAGTGAACACCACCACTAGTAAGTAAATCCTCTTTGGGATTTCTCTTTGGCATGGCTGATTGTTAAATGTATGATTGGTTTAATTTTAGAAAAGAACAACAATCCAGATATTGTGCCAAAGGTCTGTAAAGAAAGATATATATACTTCTTCAAATTATCACCCATAAGGGCCAAAATCAATGAGAAGTATGGAGTTTAGGTATGAAGGTTTTTGTGCAATGTTACAAGATCCCGAACTTGCCTCCAACTTTATATTCTGTGCAGGATAGACTTGATTAAGATGCTACTAGCATGGAAAACTCATAAATAGCATGATAATTTATTCTTCATTTAGTGGACCTTCACTATTATTTTTTATTAAAATCTAATATGTTTCAAACAAATTGCTTGTAGATTAAGATTTAACATGAGCCAATTGACAAAGTGTAATTACTTTAATATTTTGACCCATCTCTGTATTATTAGGATTTAGGAGCATATTGTGCTTGCTGAAACTAATTCCCAGAGCCACTATTACTAAGCAGAAACACTAATTTTTATGGCTGCATTGTTCATGTTACTAGTAACTGCCGCATTGCTGCAATTTACTTGAAAGCTGCTCAAAAGCATAGAAAGTTTCCTTTCTTTTTCTTTTCTTTCTTTCTCTCTTCTTTTTCTTTTACATTTTTCCTTTCATTTTTCTCTCGTGTATCAATTGCCATTGATAATGAATGGTGAGGAGAATATAATATGAATATAATTTGGTTATTTGTGATTTAAATGTGTAAATTGTGTCTTTGTTTTATATCTAATTTGTTTTATTCTTGCAAGTACTATATGCGTAACATGACTTGCTTGATGCATGCTTTGATGGTGGTTTGAGTCATTTGACTTCATCAACTTTGCTTGCTTGTATCAAACAAGTGAGGGTATTAATGTATAGGAGGAGTCTGAAATAATGAATTGGGAACTGAATCACATGGATGGTTGCAGTTCAATCCTATATAGGATAAATTGCACAATTCTGCAATTCAAAGATGAATGAAAACTTGTTGGCTAAATAAAAAATTGGCAGACAACTTGAACTTTGATGGATCAATCAGTTCAATCCTTCGCAACCCAACTTTTGAAACCCTGATTTCAGCTTTATTTTCTTCATTCTTTTCCCTTTAAAACATTCAGAGACATGGTAGAAAATAGAAAACTTTAGTTTTGAGTTAAGAATAAAATGTAAGATAATCCAAAAAGAATTCTGGTAAGCTCTTTATGCCTTTATATATATTATATTATTTATGAATGTGAAATTAATTTCATCTTACATTAAAAAAGAATTTTACCGAATTAAAATTAAAAAAACCATTTATTTATATATGTCTGTATCTCAGTTTAGGGATAAGGTTTTTGCTTACATTCAACTTAACATATAGACTCTATCTAAGGGATCTCTGCTTATAGTTTGATAGAGGAAAACACATTGCATGCACCAAAACAACTTAACAAGGTTGAGGTGAAAAGTCTCTAGGTTTTTCATGATGTGGTGTCAAAACCACAGTTGTAGAAGTTTATTCAAAGTCAAAACCACAATTGCATGCACTAAACCAGGTCTATGTTTTAGATCTAATTTGTTTCATTCTTGCAAATGTGATTCCTCTAAATTATTTACAGTAGAAGATCAATATTCATCTTCTTTATCCTTTGTCAATTTTCAATTCTCCATCCAAATTTGCCTTTCTTGCTGTTGATGTTGTTTTCGTGCCTTCATCACCCTTCATCTTCTCCAAAACTTCATTACCTTTTCACCTTCATTCAATCCAATCAAATTATTTTGAAGCTCTGTACCAAAAAAAAAATTGTTTTGAAGCTTTCTTCATTTCTCTGCAAATTGTGTAAGGGTGGAAATAGATCACACCAAGCCAGGCCTTGCCTAACAAGACAGGCCTACATCAGGCCTTTTATTAGACTCAAGTTTGGCCTAAAGCTTATTTAAAGGCCTACTAAACTAGTAGGCCTTTAAAAAGGCTTGAAGGCTAAGGCCTTCTAGGTTTTAAGTAGGTCCCAGGCCTATTTAAAGACTACTTATTTTCAATTTAAACTTTACAAATCAAAATTACATATAGATTATAGAACCAACACTAATCTAATTTCAACTCTTAGTAATCTAAAAAGCCTACCTTCATTTCAGGTGCCATATAGCACCACAATCAAGGTAACACAGCCTCAAACAAGTTATAGCTGTTATCTTATAACTGAAATAGTCATTGAATCACACTTCATTCTCATTAGATAAAAAAGGTCACAGTGAGAATGGCAACATGCAAAGAGAGTAACTACAGGGGAAGGAACAACTACTTACTTAGGTCCATGAATCAGAATAGCAAGATCTTTGACAACTTGTCACCATCAACTTCTACACACAGAGCTGTAAAAATTCAAAAACAATTCAACAAATTAATTTTTATTCATATATGTGTAAATCTGCATATGGTATTTACAAATATTTCACAAAGAAATTGTATCTATTATAGCCTGCAAGTAAATTTTCTGTATTCCCAGCAATCAGCAACAACTTGTCCACAGACTTTGATTTTCATAGTAAACAAACATTTGAAAAGAGTACTTTGAAAAAAGCATACACATACATTAGCATGAATGATACTTGATAGATAATGATATCCACTACATTAAAAGACTATTTTCTGTTGAATAATTTTAGTGTAACGTGTTGAAAGCTTTTGTGTTAGTTACTAGTAATCAGATTGTCCCATATACTCTGTCACCCTCTTCCTTCCTTAATCACACTCCATTAAATTTGATTCAATGGTTTTACTTTGGCAGGTACATGATCCCTATTTAAGGTTTTCACAAATTTTATTATTTTTTTTGGTTAAAAATTGTTTCCTTTCATGTCTTTTACTGAAGTAGTTAGAACAGGGCAAGCAGATTGGAAATTACTATAACTCAAAAGTATACAAGTTACGAAGTAGCTTTTGTAGTGGAACTATCTCAGACCAAAAAGAAGTTTTGTGTCGTTGATGACTTGATGTAAGAAGCAGCTAGTAAATCTAATCTAATGCTAGTAAGAATCTAGGGTGTTTATCAATGAGTATAATCAGATCTAAACACTACAAATCTGAAAGATAAATGCTACAAATCTGATAGAGCAACACTACAAATATGAAAATAAACACAATACATACGAGTAAGCAGTCGCAGAGTTGCAGTTCGGAGACGGAGGTGAATGCGACGAGGAGACGGAGGCAAATGCGACGCCGAGGCGGAGGCGACTGGGAGATGGAGGCGAAGGTAACTGGGAGACGGAGGCGAAGCCGTGAAGGTGATGGATGGAGGCAGAGTGGGGATGAGAGCAGAGCACAGCAGTGAGGGTTTTTACTTTGTTCACTTCGTTCAGAATCTTCAGATGAGATGACGATGCAGGATGCACACACTGAAACAATTTAGTTTTGGCTGATATCAATACAAATCAATACCTATTTACTAAAACAGGCTATTAAAAAAGCCTTAGTTTGGCCGAGTCAGATCCTAAGTCACTTGAAAGAAATCTGACATGTTGCCACGCCTAATTTTGTGCCCCATTAATAGGGATTTTTTCTTCTATTTTCTTATTTATCCCTAGAAATTTGGGTTTTGGAGCTTTTTGGGCTGACTAATTTACAGCCGGTTTGGATTGCACAAATAAATACTTATAAGTTCCTATAAATACTTATATAGTAGAGTTATTAAATGGAAATAAATTTTTAATAAGTACTTATGTATTAAATAAGTGCTTATGGAATAAGTTGATTTTTTCAGCTTATGATAATAACTTATCCTTTCATAATCACTTATTTTATTTTTTCTTCTCAATATCCACCCAATAATCACTTAAACCCATAATATCCAAACATATTTCTTTCTCAAAATCACTTAGATAAAACTATCCAAACACAAATCACTTTTGACATAATCACTTATTCTCATAATCACTTATCCTCATAATCACTTATACATAATCTAATCTAAACAAACCCTTATACTAAAGCCATTAATCTGATTATTATTTTTGTTATTATCGTTATTATTTTCGTTGTTGTGGTTAGAATTCACAAATTGGACTAGGCTCCAAGGCATATAATTTTATTGTTATTAAGTAATTTGTTAAAACGGATCCATAGATTATTCCTTCCTTCTGATGTTTTTGAAAAGCTCATCTTTTGTAACAAGCTTCGGAGGAGTTTGATTCTTCTCCTCCCCCCATTCATGAAGAAATTTCCTTAATTATCTTCTCTCTTATCCATTCACAAACTTCAGTTTAATCTTTCTTTCCCCCTTTGATTTCAACCCTATAAGCTGAGAAATGGGTGTGAAGGTTTTGTATGCTGATGAGTGCACAAACAAGATTGTTAGATTTCTATTTCACAGGGATTTTTTTTATGAAGAATTCTCCATGAACATCGTTGGTCAATCCGATGGCCACAAGAAGTGTGAGATATACATATTTTGATAAGAAAGAACAAGAAGAAGAGTGATATTGATACAAGGAGTACATCTTACAATTTAAGTTATCCCGCCTCGAGTGAGGCTTAAAATGATCCTAACCAAAATGTTCGGATTGTCATATAAGTTTAATTTTTCAAGTTTGAGTCCGTGAGATTGGGCATATGGGTCAGTTCATGGGTTTTTTTTTTCAATTATTTTTATTTTTTTATACAATTATTTAAATTTATACAACTAATTATCATCATTATTTATTAAAAATCATATAATATTTAGATTTTATTATTAATATATCACTAATTAATAAAATAATATGTATTTTTAATATTTTAAATAAAAAATGGGCTAAACCGGCCAGCCTTTAACTCAGGCTAGACTGGGCCTAAAAACCCTATTTTATATTTGAACTCCTATTTTTAAAGCAAAATCTATCAATTTTATCTAGTTAAATGGGTTGGCTTGTTGGGCTTAACCTATATTACCAACTCTAATAGGGAGAAAAGAGAGAAAGCCAAGAGAAGATCAAGGGACAAAGCTTCATTGCCATATGATTAATCTAACCATCCAAAATTAGGACATGATGCAAATAAGAGACCCAAAGATGGTAGATAATCCATTTTGCCAACTTCTAAGCTTTAATTTATTTTGACGAAACTATTGGTAAGAAGATATATGATCCATTTTATATACACCACATAGAATAAATAAAAATTAAATTAGAATGAAAAAATGTGATTTTTTACGTGAGAAATATTTTTTTGTGTCCCCAAATAAAAATATAATAAAAAGATATGGTTATTACTGAATAATGATAATAAGTATATTGTATATCTTGCTTTTTGTGTAACGAAAAAAGGGATTGCCCTCCTGAATGGATACCAAATGGGATTTGAGGGCTATTTAATAGATCAGACAAGATAACATTATATGCTACATGAAATTGTCTAAAATAACAAGGATGGGATGAGATATGGATAAAGATTAAGAATTTAATCCTTATATAACAAAAAAAAAAAGATATCACTATATGGGATAATTTAATAAATTATGAGCTTATAATTTTACTTAATGCTTACAATTTATTTATTATATAAACTTATATATCAAAATCTTTTCCTATATCATAATGATATACTCCCTCTTTTTTAAATTTAAAAAAATTTAAAACTTTTCATTTATCTAAAAATATAGAAGACATAGAAAAAATTTACATTATAATTAATATTATTTTCCTTTCTTGGGTAGTGTATCTTTTCGTTTCTCCCACGCATGTTGCTGTCATGGCATGACTGAGAGGACATAGAAATTACTAGCTTTTACTGTGGCACACCATTCTACAGCATTTTCATATTCAACATTTTCAAGTTTGTGTTGACTTTTTAATGAAGATCAATAATAAAGGTTTTCTATTTCAGACTTTCAATGTAATTCTGAAAATAAAATTTAAATTATAACATAATTAATAAATTTAACTAATAAAACTGATGTTTTTTAGAAATGAGATAGTTATTTACTTATTATATTAAAAAATGAAGGAAGTATAACGGTAGAATTTTAGAAGATAGGATCATCTTGATTAAATTTTGACATATTACATCTTATTAATACTTTCTGATTTTGACATTCACCAATGCTCTCTTTCCTTCACATTCCAAGTACTTTGGTTTATTATCAAGCGGCATATGAATTATACATCAAATATTTTGCTCATCTTCCAAGCTATACGAAAAGGCCACCAAGCATGCATACAACAGAGGAAATATTATGGAACACAATCAAATTAGTCAATGCTAACTAAAAGGCCAATTATTCAGCCTCATATAAAGACAATATAATAGGGAGATTATACCTGAATTTCACTTGACTCTGGAACAATCAATCAAATATTATGAATTCAGAAGTCTTGGAGTTTGATTACACAATATTTGTCTTCGGACTACTCCCAAAGGTAACCGAAATGAGTATTTCATAATTGTTTACTTAATAATTACATAATAAAAACTAAAATGAAAGTAACATATGGGTGAGTTAAGAAACATTTACCAACAATGATAATATAAAAGACTCAACTCAATTCTTTTGGCCTCATTTGATATGTAAAATAATTTTTAATGGAATGAGAATAAAAATGGAAGTGTAAATGGGAATAAGCTTTAAAATGTATATTTGATATGTTAGGAAAAAAGATGAAAAAAAAATACTATAATAGAAGAAAAGTAGCTAAATGACTTAAATGCCATTCTCTTCCTTCCCTATCCTCTTCTCCATTAATGAATCAGCTGCCATGTCAATCAAAAGCTTCACCACGACAATAACAACCAACTTGGCCTCCACCGCTTCCGCCTTTTCTAGTGACTAAATGGCATGACATTTTGTCAACGGTGTTGGGGGTCTTTGAGTCAGACAAATGGAAGGGAGCACTAGTGGGATCATATTGTAGTGGTCAAACAAAAAGACCATGGAGGTTTTAAACTAGATCTAGCATTCAAGCCAAATCAATGCTGGGCAAAACAAAAGGGAGAGGGAGGGAAAGAAGAAGAGGAAGACACTAAATGAACCAAATTTGTGGGTGGTCAAAGCTTGATAACAGTGAAGATCTTAGATGGGTGATCAAAAGTGATGATGGAGCCATGATGCAAATCTGATGTTGCAGTTGGTGTTTCCTGTCGTCCTCGTCATTGAGGCCATTGCTAGAGAAGATGGTGGTGGTGATTCTAAGGATAAGGGCAAGGGTAATTTTGTGCGAAAATATTAATTCTCATTGCTATAATTGTTAGAGATAGTTTAAAAAACTTGAGTCCTATATTAGGTGTGAATAAGGTTTATGAAGTGTATATAAGAGAAAGAAGACAAAGCATGTTAAAATAATTATGGAAAAATAAATGTCAAGTAGATTTCAATATTATTTATTTAATATTTAAAGCACTTAGCACATGGCGCGTCATGATCGTTGAATTGATCTAACGGTGGAGATCTGGTATAAATTTGAGATTAATATATTTAATTAATTATTTTTCAGAAACGGAATTTTAAATGATAACTTTTTGAAACGACTTTATGAAATAACATGTTATTTGATATTCTGAACGTTTCAATTACAACGTTAAAAAAATGAACTGGTTCATCAACAACGTTTCATTTTTCTGTTTTCCACTATTATAAAGGGGTCAGACCAGAGACTGAAAGGATTACTCACATTCTCTCCTCTTGCTGATAATCTCTCTGTTTCATTCTGTGTTTCGAGATATTTGAAGTTGCTGTTAGATATCTTTAATGCTTAGAATAACTTATAGGGGTGATTCATCGGATCCCTGCAGCAAACCTAGTGGGGGCGAATAACATCTTAAGGACAGTGTGTTATCATATGTTTCTGATCACCGGTTATTTTCATATACTGTTTCAAACAATAATAACATTTCCATAGGGGAGGTGATTTTGTTGATTTCCATGTATAAAGAAATCAGCCATTCCCTTGACTTCTCAGCACACCAAATACACATAATTGTGACTTCACTCTCCCATTCCCATTCCAAAGTTATTATTCCTACATACCAAATATGATCTTTAAGTAATGTGATGGATTCAAATCTTATAAATAAATAAAAAAAGCTTTTCGGCCGATAACCCTATTCGGAGTTGGATTAGTTAGTAATACAATATCCATTGATCAAATTCTTGGGGAGATCTCTCCCTCCTACTAAGTCACAAACCTTGTTTTAGCGGTACCCAATAATGATTTAGTGACTAGCCCGTTGTTAATGTTAAGGCTTACTGTGTCATGATCCTTGCCCATGGTACACAATGGACCCCTATATTCAGCCAGGCAGCTAGCAGCACTTTCCCTCATTCCTTTTTAACTTTAAAATAAAAATTAATATTCATACTCTGCCTTCTGTTGCGTTGATACTTTACTCCTTTTGCTACCAAAAAAAAGGTTAATATTCATAGACTCTCAATAACCGACGTGGTTTTTCAGTCCCTTGGTCCGTTTTTATAAGCGTCGTCTTCATTCTCCAGTCCGGAAGCCTCCAAGGCAAAAACGGACGGAAGAGATGGCAGCCGAAGGAGTGAGCCTCAACCATATCTCCAGAGAGACCTCCGACGTCAATCGCCTCGCAAAGTTTTACCTGGAGGTCTTCTTTTCTTCCTTTATTCAATTTTCTCGTTCGAGATTTTTCCTTTCTTCCTCATAATTCTCGAATATCGAAGACCAATCTTCGATGATACATATTCGAATTTCTTGGAATTTCTGCAGATATTTGGGTTCGAGGAAGTAGAAAGCCCTCACTTCGGAGATTTCAAGGTGGTATGGCTGCGTCATCCTTCGGCTTCTCTCTACCTCCACCTCATCGAGAGGGACCCCTCCACCAAGCTCCCTGAAGGTCCCTGGAGTGCCGTCTCACCCATCGCTGATCCTAAGCATCTTCCCAGAGGTCACCATATCTGCTTCTCTGTCTCCAATTTTGACTCATTTCTTCAGACTCTCAAGGTACTCTGCTATATTATGTTGAATTCCGTTGTTTGTTCGTAGTATGTTCATTTGTTGGTTGGTTCAAGTTATTTTGTGAACTATTTTGCTCTTCTTTCCGTCACTGGTAATGTAATTTGTGGGCCTGTTTCTGGATATTTCTTTTGTAGCGTACTAACGAGTGAGTGAGTGACGAATAAAGTTATAAGATGAAACTAATCATTTGGTCATATTACACCATAGCTTTGGTCTCCAAAAACAAACGAGTGAATTCATTACAGGTTAGTTTTTCCAATATCTTAAGTTCGTTTGCCAAAAAGATTAATCCAACGATGTACTATCACGGTCTATGGATCAAAGTAAAAAATATGGCAGATTATTCCTAAATCATGGAAATTGGTTGGGAAATTATTATAAATTGAGCCTAGTGAAGATTGCCTCTTGCTTCACTGTGTTAAATACACCTTATGGGATTCTGTAGTAGTGGGGATGGCCTATAGGAATTTTTCCTGATCTGATGGTTGAAAGTCTCTTTTTTGTGTGGTCTTTTTGGTTTGTAAAATTGATGAGGGATTGGAGCTAGCTTTCTTGTATTGGAAACGGGATTTGCATAAGTGAGGGATTTATTTACAAGATACTTGAATGTGAAATCAGAAAATTTGAGCATTTTCTACGTTTGTTGTGTGATAGTGGATATCAAATCTGTTATTTTTACAAAATTAAGATACTACCTTCATTCAAAAGAGACCAACTTTTTTGCATATGTTATGATGATAACAGATATTTTGTTTTTCTTTACTTTTGAAACAACCTTGGAAATTATACATGGGATTTACATTCATTTCTTTTTCTCTATTTAATGAAAATTTGGTGCAGTTTCCTAACTGTTTGCCATGAGATTAGTCAATAGATACATAAATCTGCACATTTTTTCCCAGCCAAGCAGCACATCACTGGCCAGAAAAAAAAGCAGCGCATCATTGATCCGTTCTCCGGAGTTTTTCTAATATCATAATTTAATTGAAGAAACTCAACAAAAACACCTAAAAATAACTCTTCTGTCATCCTATGTAAACCAAATCATGTATGTGAATACTTCCATTAACATCAAGAAGATCCACTTTAATTTCGTTTAGCTTTTCTCCGATATTAATACCAAAAAAGAAAAATGAGTGAGTTTACGTGAATTTGTTTACGCAGGACAAAGGAATCGAGACTTTTCAGAAATCCCTACCTAATGGGAAGACAAAGCAAGTTTTCTTTTTTGATCCAGATGGTAATTTTCTTTTTAATTTTACTGCAACCAAATTTGGTAAACAAGTTGACTGAAACTTTGCTAATTATTAAGTATAATCTCACACTATGTCTTTGTCATTGAGATTTTCTCAAACCCTAGTATAGACTTAAGCGTTTACATTGTACTTGCAGGTAATGGTTTGGAGGTAGCAAGTAAAGAAGACTCTTAGAGATTGCTGTGCACGAATCAATTTAATGTAAAATCATATCATATTAGAATACCAAACTATGGTTACAAGGAAAGTTCCCTGTATGCGTATACATATGTGGATACTTGCATATGTTTTTTTTTTCCCCTTTGTCTAAGGACGTGTCATGATCTGAGGATTGAGGAATGAGGGATAGGTTTGGATTAAGGAAAATCAAGGTCACCTAAATCTCTAAGATTGAAGGTGGTGATAGAGGCCATGGTAAGTTCCTGTATCTTCAAGTTTTTTCTTAGTCCTATCTTATTTTGAACTCTCAATTTGCTATAGCGGAGCTAGTTTTTGATAACTTTGCATTAATCGGATTGTGTATGTATTAAGTCTATCAAGTCTTACAGAACTTGGGACCAGCAGATCAGAGGTCTCTACCTGTTTCAATGTTTGGAAGCTCTTGCTAACTCATGTATGAGGCCGACAGTGACAAACGTTTTAATCAGAAACATATGTATTATATTGTGTATGGTCTATCAAGGCAGTAGTACTACGTATGTAATATGTGCTAATGAAAATATTTAATAATTTTGGACCTTTCTTTAATTATTATTGTAAGTTAATTACCATAGTTATTGATAATGCAACTGTGATCTATATTTAAAATGCAGCTGTGTCTAATGTAACAGGATCTTTTCCACCTTAGACTGTATAGTTTTTTCTCCAGTTGCAATCTCAACCGACCGTGTAATCTAATGATTGATCAATGTTTCAAAGGTATGGGATGATATGATCATCATGCTCATCTAATATTAGAAATTCAGAATCATGTAGGTGGGGTGTTTGGTTTATCTTTTTCAAAAAGAAATCATAGTTTTCAATCATGATTTTTTAAAAGATGTGTTTGGTCAAATACAGGTAAAACACAAATTGATTTTTTGAAAAATGAAAAGTGGGTTAAATTGTGATTTTGAAAAAGGGGGGGAAAAGTTACTTTTTTTTTAACAAAACGTAGTTTTTGAAAAAGTCAAAATAAATTTACTCTATATTATATATCTAAAAGTATTTTTAACCCCTATCATCCAAACAAATTTTATGTCAAACTTATTTTTATAAACAGAATATCCAAACATAACAACTTTCAATAAAATTATTTTATCTAAATTTTATTTTTATAAATTTTATTTATTTTAATTTAATTTTATAAAATGGAGAACGCCGTATCCATAATAACTTGATTTTAAAAACAATCGCAATGGTGGGATGATCTGGGAGTGACTAATACAGTTAAATAGAACTGTTTTTACTGTTTGTATAGAGGCAAGTTTGTCTATTTAGAAGTCAAGTTTTAGCCCAAAACTTTATTTTGGTTTTTTTTTTGGAATCTATTTGGCTGCTAAAATGAAACACGCTGGAAACTCAATTACATCTCAAAACTCCATTGAATGAGAAGCAGTCCCTAGGTTGCTTATCTGTTTCCTCAACCCAGTTTGCTTTTGAAACATTTATTCATTTTTTATTTTATACAAACACACACATGTATATATTTATTAAATAGGTATTGGAAATAGAAAATTTATCTATTAAAAATTAGAAAAAATTACACATCTAGAAATATTTTTAATTAAAATTATCTAAATATAATTACTTTTGTCAAAACCAATTTTCAAGTAAAGTATTTAAATACAAAGTATATTAGTATAAAATCAATTTTCCTCACAACTATGCTGTAAAAGCAGTTATACTAAAATTTCATTTTGACAAACTAAGAATCAAACGGGTATTAACTGGTTCCACTCAACAAATTGGTTAACTTAACCCTAATGAACAGGTACCTATGCAGTTGAAGTGGGTAATTAAATACTAAATAGGTGAATGAATTGTGGTTGAAGTGTCTGGTCCTGGGTGTTCTCTGTTTTGGCATGCATATCCTTTTCCATACACAGATGAATCAAGCGAGAAAAGTAGAGAGAAATGGTGCTTCTAATCGTGGCCTTCTCTCCCATCTTTACCAAGCTAAATACCACAGTTGCATAACGCAGCAGTTTTCTCACATAAGCAGAACATTACAATCTGCAAAACGTGGTTTGAATTGGAGATACCACAATATTTCTTAAGAAAATAAAATTTGGTGGTTAATTCATATCGCTGACGTATTTTTTTGACAGAAGCACAGCCTTGAGTTGGTTTGTCCTTTGGAAATCAGATTAGGCATTCCGCTAACAGAGACATTGCGAAAGTGGTGAATGATGAGCCCTGGCACTTTGTTTTGTTTTAAGCTCATCTATCAATTTGATGATGAAGTATTTCAGAGATTTTTTACGTCGACGTCATATTTATATATAACTAGATATATATAGGCTCCATGTACTGCATTGCACAATGTTTGAAGATTCAATCATACTATTCATAATTTGTCAATAATATAACTTGTCATAAATTTTATCCTTAAAATTATGTCAAAAAAAATGAGGCTTGTAAGTAGTAAGACTTCTTAGAGATTTTAATATATATTTATATATATTGATATTGATAGCAAAACATAATATTAATTAATGTAAGAATAGTTTTTAAATAATAAATTCAAAGTATAATTTGTTTTAGTAACTATTTTTTTTAGTAACAACTATTTGGTATTAATAGTTTGAAGATTGTCAAGTCTAAATTGAGTGGCTTTTCTATCACGTTTTTTCATTCACTATATTGAAACACTTAAACTTATTTAAAGGATATAAAATTTTTTCCATTTAATTCAGCTACTATTAGTGAATTTAAAGTATCATTGCATCTATATTTATAATTATATTACATATATAATTATAAAATTAGATGGACTTTATACATTTGTATAGAGGTATTTTTTATTGTTTATATATTTATAAACCATAAACAATTTTTGCACTTCTATTTCTATAATTATTGTTTTATTTTTATGAATTATTTTTACTGTATTATCATTTGAATTTAAATTTTGAGTTTCTTATTTAAAATTTTATATATTCAAATAATATATTTCCTTATTGATTCATTATTTATTTTATGCATTTTTTACCTGAAATATTTTATGTTTTGTAAAAAAATCTAATTGATAACAATAATTAAATTATAATTTTATAAATTTTGAGTACTAATTTATTTTTATTTTTATAATTAATAACATAATACTATTAATAACCGTTTATTGTTTTTTTTTTTCCTATCTTGAATTCTCCGGTGCCATTGCCAATTTGCTAGCAAGTATATTACACAGGGCACCGTTGGGTGCGTGGATTACGCACCCTGTGCGTGTTGCAATGTGGCAGAATTTCAGTGGGCTTTTTTTTTTTTTATCTATTTGTATTGTTAAATGTAGCATGTAATTTCTTTTTTGAAAAAAATTGTAATTTAATGATAGAGATAAAATATTTATGTTTTTATGACATGAAAAATTTTAATTTAGATATAAAAATTTCAATTGATATATGAAAATGTCTAATAAAGACTCGAAGAATTTTATATAAATTTAAAATTTTTAAATTCAAAATTTTAGAAATAAAATTTCATTTTTAATGAAATTTTTTAGATTTTTATTTTACATTTTCATGTTTAAATTAGAATTTTTCATGTCCAAATTTAAAGATATTATATCATAAAAAATTAACTAACCTAATTCTTATAAGAAACTTAACTCAAATACAAAATTTTGTCATAAAAAAATATATTAGAATTTGATTATAAAACTTTGGTAAATAAATTTATAAGATTAAATTTTTTGAATGGTGAAGAAGTACCATGCAATGCAAAATAAAGTTAATGTGTTGAAAAATATATTTAGTAAAAAATGTGATGAAAAATATATTTAACTTGGATCTAAAAAATTTAGACTAAAAAATGAAAATATTCAATAAAAACTTAAAAAATTTTATGTAAACTCAAAATTTTCAAAACTAAAATTCTAGATGTGAAATTTCATTCATAATTTTGGACATAAAAAATTCTAATTTAAATATGAAAATATCTAATAAAGATTTAAAAAATTTTATTTTTAATAAAATTTTACGTATTAAATTTTGGATTTGAAAATTTTGAATTTATATGAAATTTTTTGAGTCTATATTTATTAGACATTTTCATATCTCAATTAAAATTTTTAGATCTAAATTAAGATTTTTCATGCCATAAAACCATAAATTTTTCACCTCTATCATTAAATTACAATTTTTTCAAAAAAAAAAATTACATGCTACACTTAATAAAACAGATAGAAAAAGACAAAAAAAGGACCACTGAAATTCTGCCACGTTGCAACAAGCACTGGGTGCGTGGAGTAAACGGCGCCCGTATTACACAACCATATGCCGTCTTATGTACACATGGCGTCATGCAGTGCTAGAGAGATGACAAGTGTAACTACGTGGCTACTTCCACTCGTCCACGTGGCACCCATATGTTGGGCACGTGTCATCCTTTCCCACATCCACCCCCTAAAGGGTTTCTTACTATTTCTTGCTCTCTGCAACATTGTCACCTCCAACACTCCCACAGCAATTGATCTCGCAAGCCAATATCTTCTATCTGATCTGAGAACAACAACTACTTCTGTTGAAGAAGATGAGTCAGGAGCAGCCAAGGCGTCCCCAAGGAGCCCAGGATCCCATCAAATACGGCGACGTTTTTAATGTCTCCGGCGACCTCGCCCAGAAGCCCGTTGCTCCCCAAGACGCCGCCATGATGCAGAGCGCTGAAATCCGTGTCCTCGGCCAGACCCAGCCCGGTGGAGTAGCCGCAGCTATGCAATACGCCGCAACGAAGAATGAACAAGCCGGCTTTGTCGGTCACCATGACGTCAACGACGTTACCGGCGACCGTGGTGTCACTGTCACGGAGACTAAAGTTGCCGGAAGACGCATTGTCACCGAATCAGTCGGTGGTCAGGTTCGCCTCCATCATCTCAATCTCCTGATTGTATCTCGTTTGACTATCCTTAGACATTGTCAAGTATTTGTACTTCTTTAAATTTGATACTCGGATTTGTAAGATTTCGTTTTGTTTCTCTCATGTGTTTCCAAGGACGTGGGACAGTATGTTCAACCGACCTCAGCTCAACCGGCACGAGCTGGGGCGGCCGGAGACACGGCAAAACTAACCATTGGGGAAGCGCTGGAAGCTACGGCGCATACAGTGGGTGACAAGGCGGTGGAGCCGAGCGATGCGGCAGCGATACAAGCGGCGGAGATGAGAGCAACCGGAAGGAATGAAGTAACACCGGGTGGACTGGCGGCGATGGCGCAGTCGGCCGCGGCTTACAACGCGGGATGTGTTAGGGAGGAGGACAAGATCAAGCTGGGTGAAATTCTGTCGGGTGCGACGGGAAGGTTGCCGGCAGACAAGGCGGCGACGCGGCAAGATGCGGAAGGAGTGGTGGGTGCAGAGATGAGAAATAACCCTAATGTGGCGACCAATCCCGGAGGCGTGGCGGCTTCTGTCGCCGCAGCTGCTAGGCTCAATGAGAACACTAACGTCAAGTAATTTTGTTTGTAATAACTGAGATAGTGCGCGTCTGGCTCTAGACTTCAGTGTTTCTTTTCTGCTTCTAGAAATTTCTAATAGTTCAAAATAAGACGTTTGGGTGAACATGGAGACAAGAACATGGATCAGAACAAAGTCAACGCGGAACCTTCGGCAGGGTAGTGATTAGTAAATACTGAATACTCGTTTATTTTATGATTAAGTGCTTTTTCCTTTTCCTTTTTTAGACTATCTTCGTGATAAGAATAAGCATGGTGGGTTTTTTTTTTTTTGGGGGCCGGGGGGGGGGGGGGGAGGGGGTATGTTGTGTATGAGTGTGGACACTATGAAATGTATGCTAATATGCATCAAATATATATCAAATACAAAAAGTTCGTGCATTCGTGGCTGTTCATCATCATTTTAGATGTTGACTTTTGTTTTTTGTCAATTTTAATATTTAAATTCCAGTAAATTGAGAATAATATTAAAAAAATTACATTTCAAGGAATTTTATGCCGGTCCAAATGGTCTCAATCAGGCTTACCAATAGAGGATTGGTTTCTCTTAAAAAAAAAAATAGTGGGCTGCTGCTACTTTAAATCAGGGAATGTTCCAATACCTTTATCAAGGTAGTTTTCCAATCGAAATCGAATGGTTCGTAAATTGATATTATACATGATATGAATAATATAAAAATACATGATATTACAATGTAGCCTTATCCCACTATGAGGCAAATCATTTTTTAAAAAAGTTATTTTTTATAACTTCTCTTAATATCATTTTTGGTCTTCTTCTACGCCTTTTGATAGAGCTCTAAACCATTTGATCAACTCTCTTCACTAGTTCCTCTTGCCCTCTTCGTTGTACATGTCCAAACCATCTTAAACGATTTTTTACCTTTTTTTCCTCCATAGGTGCTACTCCAACTTTCCTTCGTATACAGTCATTTTGTATCTTATCTAATTTTGTATGGCCACACACCCATCTTAACATTCTTATCTTTGCTACTATCATCTTATGCTCTTATTGTCCTTTCAAAGCCCAACATTCACTACCATATAATATCATTGACCTTATAGCTATTCGATAAATGTTTCCTTTAAGTTTAGTAGGTACTTTGCGGTCACAAATAACTCCTGATGCTTTTTTCCACTTTAATCACCAAGCTTATATCCTATGCATAATATCCGCATCAATTTCACCATCACTATGTAAAATTGACCCAAAATAAAATTGACCCAAAATATCTAAACTTTGACACTTCTAGAATGATTTCTCTCCAATTTTTATCTTTAAATCATTTCTAACTGGCCTCTTATTAAATTTGTATTGCATATATTCCGTCTTACTTCTACTCAAGCGGAAACCTTTTGATTCCAAAGTGTGTCTCTATAATTCATATTTAGAGTTGACCTCTTTTCTTGAGTCCTCAATTAAAACTTTATCACCCGCGAAGAGCAAACACTTTGACATTTCTTCATGTATATGTTCTGTTAGAACATCCAAAATCAAATCAAATAGGTATGGACTCAAGGAAGATCCTTGATGTAAGCCTATCCTTATAGAAAAGTCCTTTGTCACACTTTCAGGGGTTCTCACACTAGTTGTTGACCTTTCATTCATATTATTTATGGCTCGAATATAAGCCACACTAACATTTTTCTTCTCTATTGCTTTCCACAATACATTTCTTGGTACTCTATCATAGACTTTTTCCAAATCAATGAAAACCTTATGCAAGTTTCTTTCTTTACTTCGATATCTTTCAATCAAACCCCTTAATAAATAAGTAGTCTATGTTGTAAATTGTTCTAACATGAATCCAAACTAGATTTCTCTCCTGCGCGATTGTGCGAGAGGTACCAAACCCTATATAGAACTAAAGTTTGATTGTAAAGATATATGCATTAATTTTCAATGGAGTTTGAAATTGTGTAAGTTAAAGATTTGAACTATTTGAGTATAGTTGGCCCAAAAAAGGAACTATATGAGCACATAAATTAATTATGTAAACACTTTAGTGGAGTGGCAAATTGTTTAACGATCCACGGCTCATTGTGCTTTATTTTAAAGGTTAAGAATTTGACCAAAAGAAAAAAAGTTTATATATGAAAAAGAAATATGGTAAAAGCATATGGATCTTGCAAATTGTTTAACGATCCATGACTCATTGTGCTTTATTTTAAAGGTTAAGAATTTGACTAAAAGAAAAAAAAGTTTTTATATGAAAAAGAAATATGGTAAAAGCATATGGATCTAGCTAACATGTACAAGTGACTCATTTAAAAGACCGAGTAGAAAGGTTCTATTCCCTACTCTAAGTCTTTTTTGTGAAATATTCATTCTAAGATACACATGGTACCAATGTATTCGCTATCGTATTGACCAAAAATACTGAAAGGGCTAATGTAGGGTAGAATGATGTAAAAAGACTTTATACTATACCAACTAATTGGTTAATCATTTGGAAAAGAAATATAATAAAAGCATGATTTTGAAGATGTCAAATTAGCAACAATAGAATATAGTAGTTACTGGTTGTGCTGGTTATATATTGCAAGAAAGAGCTTGCATAATGAGACGATAGTAGATGAAAAGAAACTCCAAAATATCTAGACATGAATAATAACAGTGACATCATGATTCAAAAGTTCAATGTGCTGCAAATTTGCATGCATGTTTGGTTTTTCCAACACCATCTTCAATTATATCAGCTGCTGGACTACTAATGATGATAGTTGTCTTGATGAAAAAGCATTATAAGTTGCTTGTGATATGCATTAAAAAGTACAATGCAGTAATCCTTTCACTTAAGTGACATGTATTACTATACTTATCATGTTTGATGAATTGTGTATTCTAAGATACACATTGTATCAATGTATTTGCTACTGTATTGACCATAACTACTAAGAAGAATAATGTAGGGTAGAATTACGGAAAAAGGCTTCATAATATAGCAACAAATTGATTAATCATTTGAAAAATAAATATAGTAAAAGCATGATTTTATTGGGGTCAAATTAGGTACAATAGAATATAGTACTTGCTGGTTGTGCTAGTTATATATTGCAAGAAAGAGGCTGCATAGTGAGACAATAGTAGATGAAATGAAACTCCATAATATCTATACATGAACAGTAACAGTGATAGCATGGTTCAGAATTTCAATGTGCTGCAGTTTTGCATGCATGTTTGGTTTTTCCAACACTATCTTCAATTATATCAGCTGTTGGAGTGCTAATGATGATAACTGTCATGTTGAAAAAACACTGTAAGTTGTTTGTGATATGTATTAAAAAAATACAATGCAGTAATCCTTTCAATCAAGTGACAGAGGTTATACTTAATTTGCAATAATTTGGTACAATATAAGATATAAACACATGGTGAAATCTTCCCTTGCATTGCCCTAAAAGCTATTCCATATAACTGAATTCATTTCATTAAATAAATAAAACATTGAGAACTTACAAGTATAACTTGTATTATGATCAAATTCCCTCTACTTTCATGGCATCAAATTCCTAAAAACTTCCTGGTAGACAACATTGGTTGTTATATTAGAAGCATTGTTGTCTGAATCGTGTATCAGGATTTTCAGACCATTTATGCTTTTGGTTCTAGACATTGCAACATAAAGCTATCCATGAGTGAAGACAGGCTTTGGCAAGTATATTCCCATATTTCATAGAGATTGGCCCTGACTTTTGTTGATTGTCATTGCGAAGGAAAGTTTTACAGGGAATTGTCTTCTTTGCATCTTGAATGACCATCTTGATTCTGATGGATTCATGTCTATTCTATGTATAAGAACCTTCTGATTGGGATGTGATCCATTTAATGTTATTCTTTCAATTACATGCTTTCCAAGCTCACTAATCCTTAGACGTGTGCCTTGCAAAGTTCACATGACTGGTCAATGTTACACAGAATTATAATGGGTGAACCAACCTTAAGTGTTAGCTTATGAGAAGGCAAGCCAGAACAGTTAATACTATTCAAGAATTCTATTGGATATAAATCATCAAATGAGTCGTACTCTTGGCTTGCCTTACAAATAGAGTCAGAGCTTAAGTAGTCAGTACTTTCTCTGAGCAATGATGAACAAATGAAGTCATTAGTTTCAGCAGCTGTGTCAATATTTGGGGCAAGTATTATTCTATCTATAAAATAATTTGGAATGCATAGATTGTCATGCATTTTAGGATAAGTGACATCCACAATTGCTTGAATCAGATTTGTGAATTCTGTTATGAGGAAATCAATAGGGAATTGAATGTCATTGATGCCATCTTTTTCATCTCCAATTTTACCGCTACCAATATTGAATAGCCACTTTGAAAAGTTATTTAACCAATTGAGATCAGTGACACATTATATTGCAATTTGATATTGATGGTCAATTGAAAAAGAGTACAATGGTTCCATAGAAATTATGAGTTAATTGTACTGTTAACTACATCAGCCCTTTTAGCTTTTGGAATAATAGGAAGTATTTGTCTAAAATCTCCACCCATTACCAAACACTTTCCTCTAAATGGCAAGTCATGACTCATTGGGATTTTTGATCTCATAATGTCTCTCATCGACCTAGCAAAGGCTTCAATAGCATGCTTGTTAACCATGAGAGCTTCATCCCAAATTATCAATGTGGTTTTCCTTAGTAAATCTACCAACTCTGAGTTCTGCTTGATATTACAAACTGAATCTTCATGGATGTCAATTGGTATAACAAACCTTGAGTGGGCAGTCCTTCCTCCTGGTAAAAGAATTGTAGCAATTCCACTTGATGCAACATTGATTACTATATGGCCTTTAGCTCTAAGAGTAGATGATAAGGCATTCCATAAGAATGTCTTTCTAGCTCCTCCATAACCATAGACAAAGAAAAACTTGTTCACAGGCGACTTGGTGGATTCAATGACAGTGTCAAATATTAACTTTTATTCTATTGTCAAGCAAGAAACCAACCTATCTAACTCTACTTGCAAAGTATTTCTATTCACATTAAGTTCATCATAAATTAGAAAGTTAAAGTAATTAGGAGTATCATATTCTAGATCAATGTTGACTTGCAGATATTGAGCCAAGTTCCCGCCATTTGTTTGTAAGGTCTTCTGAATATTTGAAAAGTGTTGCAGCTTGCTTCTATTTAGTGTTAACCTGCATATTTGTGGATATGAATCTAAGGATCAGTTTACATTATTATGTAGTTATTCCTTTTGATCTTCACATCTATATTAGAAAATTCAATATATTGTGTTGACATTTGTTTTATTAAACATATTAGTAGTTATATATTCGTAGTTCAAACATGACCAGGTTACAATTGTAGCAAATAATTTTTATTTAGTAATAGAAGTTGACATAAAAAAAAAGAAGTTAACCCAAAATTCAAACAGGAAAAAATATCTTATGTATAAAGGGTTTCAATGTATGTCCAAGGTGAATCAAACACTGAAGTAATTGGTACAAGTTAAAAATATTGAGTAGTGACCACAGATTTATCATTAATTGATGAATATATACCTTCAAATTTTGGCAGATCCCGAGGAATATAAAGCAAATATTCAGAAAGAATTTCAGCTGTTTGTTTCCAAACAAACTCTGGTTTACTTAGATAGTTGGATAATAGCATGCTAGCAAACAATTTAAGCAGATAGTGTCCTGATGCCCATATTGATACCTCATTAATTGCATCAATATATTCCTGGTCATCATCAAGCAATCCTAGTGCATAACATGCTGCTTTAAAGGTCAGATAAGTGATGTTATTGACTTTCCTAATGTCATCAAATGATCTTGGCCCTCTAACTTTGTTAAGCAATATTCTCAAGTAGTAAAGTTCTCCAGAGGAAGGTGAACAATGATGTAATCTTCCTATGCAGAATCCTTTCTTCCTTTGTTTCCATTGCCTTAACTTTTGATCAAACACAAAGAAATGAGGTGTGTAGGTGAGCTCCCTTGCTTTTGCACTATCTCTATTGCATGTCATCCAAGCCATAAACATTGATTGTTTAATTGTTTCTTCTTGCATAACTTTAGCTAGGTCATCAGTTGGATTGTAAATCATAGATTGTTGTCCAGGTAAATGAAAGCTCAATCTTTCTACTTGGGGATATCTATGATTTGTGTCAAATCCAAAAATCCTCCACGTTGCCTCACGTGATGAAATGTAACGACAATCATAGTATTGTTTGATCTCATCAATCAAATTATTGTTGTCTTCGCCAGGTTGGTATAGTGTAGCTTTTACACGGTCATTGCCATTGCTGACATATTTGAATAAGTATTTGATTGCTCTGGACTAATTTGTCTTCTCCACATTAATGTGAGCTTGGAATATCATCAATAACTTAGGATTATAAGGAACAACATATCTATTATCCAATGATATCCCATTCTTCGCAACGTGTTTTCCATCTTCTCTCCTATGATAAGTTGGATATCCTTCATTGTCAATTGTTGTATGAGGCTGAAATTTTTTTGGGAAGTGTTTATTGCATCTCTTTTCTTTCATGTAAAGAGACTGTGGATTCAGGTGCCCACAAGGCCCATGAGTCATGAAATTTTGCATAAGTTCATACAATAAGGGTGATTTTTTTTTTAGGGATCTCATCCTTTATAACCTTGTTGACCTGTTCAGGAGTCTTAATTTTGTTAGCTTCAGCAAGGAAAAGTAGAATATGAGCATGTGGCAAGCCTCTTTTCTGAAATTTGATAGTATATACCACTGAAAGAAAATAATCAAAAGATGGTTAAATAATTGAAATAACACTTTCAATTGAATGGAGATTTCAAAAGTAAATTATGCAGTAGCCTTTTTATGAACTTTATGTCAGTTGATTTAATAGGACTTTTATGTCCGTTTGATCTATCAAGTTGTAAAAAGTATCAATTTACACAACGAAAAATTTAGAGAAGGTACATTTACTACATTCTATAACTCACAGCTGCAAGTACAACTATGGCAGAGATTATATAATTCAAATTACAATAACATGACAGAACAATGTGATAAAGTTAATCCGGTTTTGTCATGTGTAACTAACCTGCTCGGACCTTTCCGAATATTTTCTTTTTTCTTTCTTATTGCAAGAAGAAGTTGCAGCTTCAGTTTGAAGATCCTAGAAATATTTTCAGTTGTGTCTAAACTTGTTAATTCATTTTTCTCACAATACCTCTTCAACTCAGGCCAGTTGGGATTACTAGTAAAAGTGATAAAGAGATTAGGGAACCCAGCTCATCTACAAATTGCCATTGCATCTTGGTAAATTTGAATTAAATATCTAGCTCCCCTTGTAATGATGATGTCAATATAACATGTTTTCCAATTGATGAAGGAATTGTGTCTCCTTTCACAAGTGCTTTAGATATGCCCTGGTAAATGTCTACCAGTAATTCTGTTTGATGAGTCATAATGAACTAAAGCCTTTGAGCTTCCATCATTGTATAACCGTCAACAATGAACTGTTGTAGTAACTTCTTTGCAGACAATATTATTGATGATTCAGTCTTTCTAGACATAAGCCTGTATGCAAGATATTCCCTTACTGTGACCCTTGACCTTCTTGGATGATTGTGTCCTTCCAAATCTCTATAAGGAATGTCATCTTTATATCCATCTTCCCCATAAGGAAATAATAGAGGATACTGTAAGGGAAAGTATGCAATATGTGTTTCTAATATTCTTTTTAGTTGGCCAGATCTCTTCTCAACAATGATGTCTCTTGGCGAATATGGCATGTCTATGTCACCAACAACCAGTGCTGCCATGTCAGCTGCTGATGGCAAGTTGTACAAATGTCCATCTTTATCTCTGTTTGAAAGGAGGCATAATTTGATATCCATACTATTATTTGCCTTCAGCATGCTAGAAGTTAGCCTGTACTCTTTGACATAAATGTTAAATTCATCTAATTCAGCCATGATCTTTTCCGCTATCTTTGTGTCAATGTTCTCCTTTGACTGATGATTACTGTACATTATAAGAGTAGGAAAATTCAATTAGATAAGGCAATTGCATAATTTATGGTGTTGTAACAATAGTAAAGTGCTAGATTAGAACAACTTGACAGCTGATATCCTGTTGTTTATTTCATTGTTTGTGTCATAAATATATAATTGAGACGACACAGGCTTTTGTCCTTCAAGTGGCAGAAGACTTCCAATTCTATGGTAATTTTGTCTTGACAATATGAAGCTATATGGACCTATTCCTACATTCATGGAATGGTTGATTTGTCCTCCCATTGATGTGAAATAGAACATGTTGTTGTAGAAGTTTTTTTATTCTAGGCTTTTCTTGTTGAAGTATAAACTGGCCAAATAAGGAGGTAGTTCTAGAATTAGCAAGAGTTGTACCTTACCATTACTGCAACAAAGGTTAAACTGTAATCCTGTAGCTTTAGGACCCTTTTTAATCCTTTCATTCAACCACAACTGGGCACCACAATGGTTGTAGGTATGATTTAGATCACCCTTATCTAAGTAACCTGTTAGTTAAGGGGTAAAAAATGCATATCAGACAACAATAATTTTGTAGTTACTATATTACACTATGCCAGCAATGTAACTGCTATTTTTAGATGTAGATGAGTCATTGATATATATGCCAATATCTAGCATATCATTAAGTTCTGCTTCCTCATCATCATCATTCGTATTAGTGTCTTTGTTGATGTCTGTAATGTGACAAAAATCTGCTAATTAATTTGTCATGGAGCAAAACTGATGTATTAGATTATGTATAATTGGCAGACAAACCAACCTACACTGTGGGCTTTGATTCTCTTTCTAGTCATTGTATTTTGCCTGCTGATAGATTTAACATGACAACTACATAAGGAGTAAAACTACATATCTCTATTCATGGTCACATAGTCTAGATTGCTTCCTTGAACTACTTGAGTTGTGTTAACTATAGAAACTTGTCATATGTTGTTTAGTTAAATTAGACTTCAATAAATCAGAATATATCTAATTAATTTGATAAGTAGTGGCAACCTTTTTGTTGAAGGGAAGTAATGTGTCGCCTCAACCTTCTTCCTAAGTTTATGCAATCTAGTCCTTCTTGATGGCCTTGATAACAGTCATTTACATTTTTGGTTAAAATATTGAGTATATAAACTAATAACAAAATAGTGCTACATTGAGCATGTCAATTATGTGAAGTGGATTATTAAAATGTATACCTTTGTCTATTACCAGATGTTGTTGGTTGCTTCCTCCTTCTACTTCAACTGTAGGAAGCAGCAATAATTGTTAGAAGGTATTAGATTAAATAAAATGTAATGTATAACTACTACAACGAACTATATATTATAGTAGTTGAAACCTTCAGGTTGTTAACTAGTAATACTTTGCCTTGACATTCTTCCAAAATTTCTGCAATTTAATATTTCTTGAGAAGCTTGATGGCAATAGAAGACACTATTATTTTTGTCAAGTTCAAGTGTAGGGCCATCTGATTGTGCTATCTCTAAGTTTATTTCTGCAGGTCAATTTTTAATCCTCTGTAGGCTGCTTATTAGTTGAAAACACATAAGGGATGGATAAGTAACTATTATTAGAAGACATGATGGGGATGTAAAATAGTGCTTGTACTACAATGAACTTTTAAGCAAATAAATACAATTTGAACTTGATATATTTGTGTCATCAGATGTAGTCATTAAATTTCTTCTAACATTTGTAATATCCCACAAGTGTTGACAAGTCTATTCTTGTCTTTCTTTACAAGCTTCTTTTGCTTGTGTGTGCTGAGGATCATTAAATATTGATGATGTTTGGAAGGCTGGAGGAGAATTTGGTAGGGACAAGAAAGGTAAAATGCATTGGATGCTGATCAATAAAGCCATTAAATTAATGATTTTAGGTATATACCATATGGGGAACTGTTCTCTTGGGACCATTGATCTAGTAAATATTGCCTTCTACTAATTCTACTCCTTTTGGACATGATTCACAGTAGTCAAAATAATCCTGTATATTCATAATGTTGGTGTAGAATCTTAGTTCATTAAATGCTGATGGTCCATTCAGTGAAGAAAAACATGTAATTCGAAACCTAAACATTGATACTATGATTAACACCGTTCATTTATGCTCTGATGAGAGCAAATGACAAATCCATAAATAAGGTAGTTGTAGTAGGAATGTTGCATAGATGCATTGGAACATCGTACCAATGGATTTGTTGATCTTTCTGAACTTTAAGACAATGCCTTCATAAGTAGCCTGATAGTGTAATGATTGATCCAATCTGGAATTTTCATCAGCTTGAACTTGGCCTTGTATCATGTTTCCTCTTCATGGTGATTAGTGGGGATAGATTAATGAATAATCCAGTTTGGGTCAGTGTCAATAAAAACTCTTGGATGAAGGAAGTGGTGATTAAGTCACCACACTCTGTATTGAGTCTTTTTGGTTATTTTAATTAATTTAAGCAGAATCAAATTCCATGTATTCTTTAACTGTATCCCAATGTGTTCTTTAACCAATTGCAAGAAAGTTTTTGACAATCTCTTGATACAAAAATAAGAAAAAAAAACTCATTAAGTTATGTAATGGACACATGATCCGTGTGCTTTAGTAGATTGAAGGCCAAGATTTAATCTTCTTGATGGGTATTTCGATAAAATCTGAAGATGGCAGAAGCTATCAAGAGTATTAGCAAAGGTTCAATGCGTGCAGAATCTCATTAAATGAGACTTGATTGTGTAGTATCCTTTGATTGAACATAACATGCTGTAATTTTACAAAAGCATGGTTGACATACGGATTTCCATATGTTAAAGTTTGCTTTTGCATTGTATATTAAATGTGACAGTGACCTTTTACCTCTTTGATGTATATTTGGGATTTGTTATAAGCCGTAAGTCAGCTTGGGAACTGAGAATGAGAAAGTAAAAATCCAATATGCATTTACTTGGTCAACTATGAATCTGCATTCTTAGAACACGTTGATCAGGTTGATAATAGATGACAAAGCCATGAAATAAAGTGCTTACATTGTGAATGACTATGAAATGCGTAGGACATCCTAGGCTGAAGGTTGTTGGACTTGCTAAAATTAAATACAGAGTAGGATAAACAGCATGATAGTCTTATGAATGATCCATCCTTAAAAGTTGATCAGCTTCAATTATTTCTTTTATTATGCTTGCTTTTGATGATGAAGGGGATGATAGTTGAGTGAAGGGTCCAGTTTTAGTAAGTGACAATAAAAGCTTTTAGATGAAGGGATGTGGTGATTAAGTGACCACACTGTGCATTGAATCAAGATGCACTAATCCCTTTAAGCATAATCATTCAAACCATGTATTGTTGAACCATAACCAATGTAATACTTATAGTTATTTGACAATTTGTAGATAAAGGCATGAAAACAAACCAATTGATGCAATAGACACATGATCCATGTGCTTCCGTAGAATGAAGGCCAAGATCCACCTTGTTTGCTAATATTACAAGTTTCTTGTTGATGGGAAGTTGGAGGAAAGTTCATGATGTCAGTAGGTGTGAAGAGCTGGAGCAAATGTTTTATGCGTGACAGTGCTCATTAAATGAAACTTGATTGTGTGATAACTTTTATTTCCTTATAAATCTTGTAATTTTACAAAGGGATACTTGAGATATGCCTTTGCAAATGGTAAAGACTGCTTTCGGAATGTATGTTAAATGTGACAGTGACATTTTGCATCTATATTGCAGATCTAGTTTTATGAGAAGGGGTATGTCAGGTTGAGGACAGAGCAAATGAATATGAAAAGGAGACAAATAACGCATATCTAAATGAATGAAAACTGGACAAAGGTTTTGCTTACTTGTGTCATCAATCAGTCCTTGAGTAAAGGCAATATACACAACGGATACTAATAAAACTCTACCCTAAAATGAATGACATGAATCATAATGGTTGAAATGGGGAAAACAGCAATTAAAGGGAAGTAGATATCCTCTAATTGCATCAGTATAAATAAATATAAATAACTTATTAATTACCACAAGATTTTGACACAGTTGTTAAATAGCCAAAATTTTTAAGTATGTTGTCCTAAATTTTGTATGAACTATGAGATATTCTTCACAATATGATTTTTTTATTAATTTTATATTATATACTGATATATTGGTAAAAAATATTATATATAGATGTATCTTTAATATTTTTAGGGATATTTATTGTCTCCAGTGCTTGCAGACTTTCATCGGACAAACCAAATTTGCATACAAGCTGGTAAGTGGTTAGGACACCCATTTTTACAATTAAAATGGGATTTTTCTTGCCAACAAATCAGAGTTATTAATTAATAATAATCATGCAAAAAATAATATGTCCTATGCTCATTAATTGACTTCAAGTAAAAAAAAAAAAGATGTTCGTGAATCGACTTGGACTAATCCGAGTACACCTATTTTCATAATTCAAAAAGATACCCAGGAGCTGTTTCGGTGCATGCTCGTCTAACTACTCATTTTTTTGGGTCATCTATATCATTATATTAAATGTGATAATGTAATCAGTCATCACCATTTTTTTTAGAAAAATTACCATTTATAGGGGATAAAAGATTTATGTTTTGAAGACATGTAAAGTTTTAATTTAGACAAAAAAAAAATTAACTGAGACATAAAAATGTCTAATAATTTGACAAACACCCACATAGAGAGAGGGTTGGAACAATATACAACCATAAAGAAAGCAAGAAAGCACATTAAATAGACATATCAGGTCAAATGCTGAGCATGTAGACTAAACTTTTGTTTATAGCTAAAACTTTAACTTTTTGCTGCTATAGTTTGCCTAGTCCTATAATGGCTGAGGTGTATTCATCTTTCATCAAGTCCATTAAAAAAGACTAAATATGACCTTTGTCCACTTATGTATTAGACATGTGATGTTATAAATGATATCGTATTAACAAAGTCTTCACTATTAATATTTTAATAACAAAGTCTTCCAATTGTTTTTAAATTACCAAGACAACATAATAATAAATCAAAACAGATGATTTGGAACTACATAATCCATCAGAAATGTAGAACATCTGCCCACAACATTTGAACAGATTTCAGTTATGCTACATGCTGATTTTCATCAAGTCAGCATAATAATAAATTAGAACATATGACTTGGAACTTCCTAATCCATCCGAAGTGTAGAACAAATGATTCCATATTTTACATGTCAAGATCAAACAGTACATTGTTCTAGACATGAACAAAAGTTAGATCAAAAACTACATAATCCAAAATAAGAAGCTACATAGCCCAGACAGGGGATGACACCTAGCTTCACTACATCAAGCAATAGCAATCTAACTATAGGATTTCTGATTTCTAGTCTTTCTTCTCTTGCTTGATGATCTTCTTCAGTTTGTCAGTTGAAAATTTAGGTGTCATCATCTCTCTTATCCCAGTTGCCTAAGAATCCCCTCTGCTCCTCTTACCATTGCCCTTACCCTTTGCCTTTGTTTGTGGTGGCGTCATTAGCTCAGATATAGTCATTTCATCAATGGTAAAAACATTCTTTGAAGGAGGACCATTTTTGGATCCAGATGAACCAATTGGGTTTGATGAAATAGGATCATTATCTTCCATGACAGAGCTAGACACCTACACATTTGCATCCAATAGTACAACTTCATTAGATGACCAAATGATGAAAGCACATGCATTGGCAGCTCATGAATGATCAATTACCAGGTTATAGATCAGTATACAATAACTTAAACTAGATACAATTTCACTAACAAGATTGTGTACTTACATTCTTCATATCACTAAGGGTCAAGTGGGAATCCTAGACATAATGAAGACCACCATTTATCAGAAAGCAGATGAAACTTATAACAGAAAAAAATTAACATGCTACACTTACATTCTTCATATCACTCATAGAGAGTTGTAAATCCTGCACATGAACATTAAATATTATTAGTTAATAAACCATATCTTGGCAGCTCATGAATGATCAATTACCAAGTTAAAGATCAGTATACAATAACTTAAAATAGATACAAGTTCACCAATAGGATTGTGTACTTACATTATTCATATCAGTAAGGGTCAGTTGGGAATCTTACACACAATGAAGACCACCATTTATCAGAAAGCAGATGAAACTAATAACATAAATAAATCAGGATGCAGCACTTACATTCTTCATATCACTCATAGAGAGTTGTGAATCCTGCACATGAACAATAAATATTATTAGTTAGTAAACCATATCTTATCCAAGATAATAAAACAATAATGATTCATGTATATAGCTAAAACATGATGAAATACATCATCAAGAGAGTATGTGAATCTTGTTATTTGTAACACCTTATTTTTAACCTCATTTCCTATGAATTAGACTCCTTTTAAGTATGATTATACTTGATTCTAAGCTTGAATCACATAAGAATGAAAATAAGAATTTCCAAAATTTTGTGTTACTGTTCATATGGTAGTTTCCACTTTGCCGACTAAAATTTGAAAATTCATAAATAATTATAAAAAAATAATTTCATAGTGATTCAAGTCTCTAACAATAGATAAAAACCTTCTAAACATGGAAAAAATATGAAACAGAGCATTCTCTTAACCAATTTATACAGTTTATTCCTCAAACATTTACTGTATATTTGGTCATTTTCTCTTCCCTAAGATTTTGGCTTTATATTTAAAAATTCATATCTCACTCTACCTTGAGCCAATTCATACATTATTTATGTCATTGGAAAGCCCTGTGAGTATACTTTCTAGAAATATTTTTATTGTACATTTATTTAACTTACACAGGGCATGGTGTTAACTTAAATCATAAAGGGTCAGACTTCCACTTTTGCTGGAATAGTTTTGGGAAAATCTCCATATCTCCTATCATATAGCTCCAATTACCTCCAAATCAGTGGCATATGAAACTTAAAACATATACCTTTCCATAAATATAAACCACTAAATTTTTAGAGATCTGCACGATTTATATCATCTTTTTAATTTTTCAGCACCTAACTTTCAGTTTCCAATTTTCCCAATCTTTCTCTGTTCTGAACCCTAACTTTGAAAAATCACTATAATTCATAAATTTATCCAATTTAGGTGTTCTTTAGCTCTATAAAAAGATTGTTCTGTCTACTTTAAGAGAATGTATAAAACTTATATAGGATGCTCTATTTTGAATAGAGTTCCCCTACTCAAATCAATACTGGTCATCTTAAACAAACTTATGCCATAACTTACATAATAAACTTCATAACACATTTACATTGACATATATTGCTCCAATTTCATGCATAATATCATAGAGGACTTAAAAGAATATATTCAGGGCATCAAACAGGATTTATCCCTTTCATACAAACTTATACAAATTCTCAAAACATAACATTAAGATTTGCATAATAATATCATTCATCATTCTCTTCCTCTTTTCCTTTAGCTCTTCTTGGATTCCTTGCATTGCTTGACCCTATTATGGTTAGCATTTGGAAGAGTGAGATTCAAAGAATCTAAGTAATTACCACTAATCAAGCAAATATATAATCATATAATGCAAGCACACTTCATCAAATCATCATTCAAACATTTAGAATCATTTATGCTTAAACATTTTATAGAAAATTGGACAGAGTTTTCCTTACATTTTGGACATCCCGGGGTCACAAAGCCCCTCAAATAACTCAGCCAATATCAAGAAATCATCACATAACATCATTGCAAACATTTGATATAACATTAAAATCATTGCAACTATATAACTATATAATGCAAGATTAGATTAGTAAACTACCTTTTAGCTTTTCAATCCTTCCAAACTTTGCACACCTTTCCTTTGAACTTCTAACACTTTTTTGAATCCTATAGTGTCACGAAATGAGGCCATTAGCCACCAATTACACAACCTCATTCACAAGATGTGCATACTTGGACTAAAATTTTCACTTTATTTTCCTTTGAATTTTTCTTGTACAACATCATTGTTCTTACATAATTTAGACCCAAGAAATCCATTTTTGGGATCAAAACTATGAAATTACCTTTCCTTTTCAAACCCTAAATAGACAGAAATTTTCATAAAAATGTAGAAAAAAGACTACCTGATCAATTTGAAATCAAATGCCATATTCTTGCATCTTGAAGCATTTCTAAGCATTTCTATGGATTGATTTCATCATAGCTCAACTTTCTCTCTCTTGGATCACCATGGCTGAACCTTAAAGTGAGAGAAAAGAGGAAAATACTCCATGGAAATACTCTTAAACATCAAAGTGCACAAGCTAGTAGTCATAGAACTTTACCTTGAGCACTTGAGATCTTGGCCCTTGCTTCTTGCTCTTCCTCCTCTCAATTTCTGTTTCGTGCTTTTTCTCCCCCTAACCCTCTGTTTCAGATGTGAATGGAGAAGAAGATGAAGACTTAAAATGAGTTAATCATAAAGTCACTTTTTTTTTCCATTTTTGACTTTTTGGCCTTTCTTCTTATAAAAGCTTTTCAATTAATTCCTTTTGTGTCCAATTCTGAATTCCAACGTGATTCACTTTATTTTTTGGCCAAAAATTGCTTCATAAACTTTAATGGATCAAAATACTCTTTACCGATTAAATTTACCCGTACCAATTAAGTATTTTTGCTGAAATTGTCATTGCATTGGTACAGGATTATCCAAAAATAACTTGTGAACTAAAATCATTATCTTGGTCCAAAATATATTTTAACAGGGTCCAATCATTGTTCTTGAATCAATACTGCCTTTTCCTGCAGTCTAAACTGACCTTTATCGAGTAAAATATTAATATTAAATTCTAATCACCCAATAAATGTTATTTTGACCTTAATAAATTTCATAATATATTTCATTGGGTCTAACTCATTGAGAGCTTCATTTTGACTATAATTTTTTATATTTGCAAAAATGCCCTTGACTCGGGGCTATTTATAATTTTTAGAACTTTCAGGTCATTAACTGTAATTTTTCCCAAACTTATTTTCTCTTTTCCCTTGGATGTTGAGCCATTCTTAAGGGATCAAATTACAAACATTCTTAATTCTTGGGACCAAAATATAATTTTCTCATTTTTCCGTTTAACCTGGAAAAATGACCTCTTTACCCCTTATAACGTTTAACGGTGTCTCACCGTTTTTTCCAATTCCTTTTGCATTTTATGTTGTCAAATTTTTCATTTTTGGAACTTAAATGCATTATTCATATTTTGCTTCTAATTTGAAAAATGACCGTTTTGCCCTTAAGCTGAGTAAAAATGTAATTATCCATTCTTTCGGACGCTTTCTTATAATTTTACCCAAAGACCATTTTTTTTATTATTTCTTTCTCACTATTCACACTAACTTCAAATTGGTCTATCTCTTAACCTGGACCTCTTAGCTACGCAATACTTATACCGTTGTACTCAGCTTGGAGCGGGCTTTCATTTAAGTGGTATATTACATATTTTCCGAGATAAGTTCTGGAATTAATTTCTGCTAAGGACCTTATGAAAAATTAATTTCAATTAAAGACCCAATATTACTGCTTCTGAAAATTAAATGAGAAATTAATTCCTTCTAAAGCCTGATTATATATAGCCTTTTTGTCTCGCTTTATTTCTCATCTTTTATTCATGTTATAACATCCCATAAAAATAGGGATATTATATTATTTGCTCTGCTTCAGTCTCATAGTCAAGAACACAAGAACACTGCAACTTGAAAACTTTTTGGTAGTATTCTGTTTATCTAGCTTGACCTTAAAAATAAATTTCTGACTCACTGTCTTTTCCAAGGTCTTAGGGAATGAGTAAGGTCTTCTCAGTTGCCAAAATAGCAGTTCAGAAGCAAATACTGTTTGCACTTAACCAAAGCTCAACATAAACTAACCCTAAGAAGTAAAATATTACCTACTCGAGTTGAAGCTTTAACTCTTGCGTAGGTTTGCCCAGCAAGTTGATAGCAAATCGATCAAACACTAAAATTGATGTACTAACAGTATGATCATTAATAGTATAATGAAGCCTATATCTAAAAAAACATTATATGTACTTCAGTAACGGAACAAAAGAATTTCTTCAAATAAAGGAAATGTTTTTATATTTACTATTGAATCATACTTAGGTTCAATTGCAGGGGAATCTTTCTTTCACACAAAACAATGTGGAATATTATTCTTGACTTTCGGTTTAGAACTACATTTCATACATCTCTCATACATCTAACCAAAATTAGTTTCAAGTTTCTGAATGATTGCCATGATCACACAAATTGTACTTTGTGACCAATGGAGCAAGAAGGAGCAATGTTAATCATAGTATCGCACTGTACTCATATCTATGGTCAAATAATAATATAGAGCTATAAAAGTACAGCTTTACCGTACCTTGCATTTTGACAACAGCTATGCTATTATGTATCTCCTAGGAAAAGTAATCAAGCTACCAGTAATAGACAGAGGCTGAGACTGGTATGGCAAGATTTCTTATGTAAAGCTCAGTTTTTCACCTAAGTTAGAGTCTGATAAGCTAGCCATCAGATCTCTCACTTCCAGTATACTTGGATTAAAGAGAACTTTTGTAGTTGACCAAGAGTTAGCAATCTCTGGAACTCCTTCTTGTACTTGACATTAGTACCTCTACGAGTAATGTTAGCAAACTAATTTAATGCTACATAGCTCAAACTCTTACCAGCATTATACTTTAGTCTAGCCAACTGCAAGACCACAATAATAGGAGGCTTCGTGTCTTCTTCTTTTGAATAGTAAGCATTGTAGGCACACACTCCAAATAGAACAACCCTAACGCAATTGTCTCTACAGATTGATGACTTGGTATCAGTAAGCTATGATGACAGATAAAAAACTAAATGTGGGTAAATATTTTTCAGGGAAGATATTAGCTCACTGATTGATCGAGATTCTGCAAGTATACAAGGTTAATTGTAGTAATAGAAATTTTGAAGTATTCCAAAGTCAAACCCAAGGGAAGTTGTGAAATCTATCAGTCCATAATTTTTAATCCAAGGAAACAATTAACATTTTAAAAAAGAAAATTTAGAATCAAAAGAAAGCAAATAATTAAATTGTAGGTTGATTCAGCCACTAGAAGTGTCAAGGGATCGGGGTTCACCTATCGGAATAACTCAAATTAATTTCTTGATTAGACTCTAAGCAATTATAGTGACAATTGTTTCTTTTATGTTCTAATCACCTCTCAGTGCAATAGTCCTTGTTTAATTAGAGTTGAATTCACTCTCGTGTAACTCACTCATCTAACCATACCATAAAACTACGATTAAGTCACCGCAGATTCTTAGATTTATCTCTAGTCTAGTTATCTACGTTTGTCATCCTACGTCTAGGCTTACTCTTCTCCTTTCGGTACTTGAAGTTTGCCCACAAATTAGATTCTATGGTGGCTAGTTACAAAATAAATATTCAAATAAGAAAGACAAATATAATTATAAACAATTCAATCAGATATATAATATTAAAGCTCAAAACTCCAGAGTCATAATCAAAATCATCAAATGAGTTATCCCAATCAGGCTTTATCCCTATCCCTAACTGGGAATTTAGCAATTCATAAATTAAATTATCTTAACAAAGTTCAATTCCCAAATTATAAAACAAACAAAGCTAAAGATAAGAGTAGAAGAGAGAAAACTCAAAGATTACCCCAGAACTCCCTTAATCTCTTACTTTCCTTGTCTCCTGATATCTTCCAGTTGCTCCAAAAGCATTAGAATTGTGTTTTCTAGCCTCCAAATGTGAGACTGAACTCCCCTTTTTCGTTTCTGCCATGTTTCCTTTTATATTTAAAGTCCAGAAGCACATAAAAAGCCCAATAAATCACTAAAACGCGTTAAAGCTGAGCCGCCTCTCCAATGGAGCTAGTGCCGGGTCCATTTAATTCTCCTTCAGTTGGCGCAGGCTCTAACTCGTCCTTCTTCAGGTTGTGAGACCACTCGGTGCTGGGTGGTTGCTTCTCTTGGAGGATCCGGCACCGGGTCCTCCCATGAACTTTCTGCTTCTTCACCTCCTCACCCGCCCGCAAGTGAGGAATTTAATGCGGACCAGTTGGCTTCATGAATGAACGTTTTTATCCTTCTTTTTGGCCCTATGTAACTCAAAAATCCCATAAATATTCTTGTAACACAAATATACTCAAATTATACATAATCATGCAAAAAAATATCAAATCACATTCTGGGATGAAAATAGATACAAAATGTAAGTATTTTATAAATATAAAATAGACATATCACTAATCATTAGCTAAACTGAAGCACAACCTCTTGTGACTCTCATTGTTCCTATTAAATTCATCAAGCTGACAAAACTTTTCAAGAATCCCATCACATCTTTAAAAAAAGCCAAAAATCAAACACTAATATATATATATATATTCAATATGCATGAAGGATAAAAGCATATTAACATATAGAAGAGACAACAAAAGATTCAAGACCTATAAGAACATCCTCTAATTGCATCCCTCTGACAATATCGGAGATGGGTACAAAACCCCAGCATTGAGTGGGCAGTGTCATATGTGATGGTTCAACATGAGTACCATAGTTGAAATTGCTTCTGAACGGGTGGTCAGTAACACGGTAGCGCAACTAATTCTCAAAGAAGCCAAAGTTCTCAATTGCCTAGCACTTTCCCTCAGCAGGTTCCTTATCAAACATCTCCACCAGACCGTCCTTCCTTATGGTTGCCTGGATTTTACTTCCCTGGAAAAAGGTTATTAGAAACATACACCAAGAGAAAATGCAATAACAAAAACAAAAAATTATCGTACCTCTTCATCAACTAATACCATGTTGATTGCACAAAATGGTCTAATAGATGACTGTTTCTTCACAGTCCATTGCTGCCAAACTCTCACAATGATCCTCCAAGTTTCTTTTGAATCAGTCAAGTCTTTCACAAGGTAGTACTCTGCTTCTTCCATGGTAATGAAGATGAAGATTAAGAAGATTAAGATTGAAGATGGAATCAATAGATGCTTGAATAGGAGAGCTTGGAGAGAAATGAACAAATGTGCTTTCACGTGACAGCTATAAATAATGCCAGATGAAAGCTTGGAGGGTTTGATATATTCAAATTTCACACGAGAAGAATGGCAGGACTCCATCATTGACGATGCGTCCTTGGACGATCTCGAAAGAGGTGTTGATCAGTGACTGATTTGACATGGCCTCCATTTCACATTTCACTCATTCATTTGCCTTTGTGTCTGAAGTCAGAAGATGTATAAACCGATGAGAATGGATTTACAAGCCAAGGATATAATTAAGAGAGCTGGAAGTTGGAGGCTCTGGACACGTGTCAATAATCACAACCAACACAGCTCCACATGTCATAAGAGGAACACATCTACTACACAAAGCCCAACATGTTGAATCGGCTAATGAACAGTGAAAAATATCCTCCTTTATATGGATATTGGGATTGATTTTTTGAAATACGAGACTCTTTTCTGAGTTTATGTTCAATCATTCTTTCCCAAAGTTTCATGGTGTGACTTATGAGTTTTATCCCCTAATAATTTGTACAATTCTGAATATCCCAATTGTTCTTGTATATAGACACTAGAATGCTCTTTCTTCATTCCTCTAACATTTTCTTGGACCTAAAAATCTCGTTAAATATCTTAGTAAGCCACAAAATCTCCTTTTCTCCTAAGCACTTCCAAACTTCGATAGAAATACCATCGGGACTAATAGTTTTACCATTATCTATTCTCTTAAGAGCTTCTTTTACTTCTCCAACCCGAATTCTATGATAGAAGTTCAAATTGAGATCATCTTCATGAGTTGTTAATCTTTCGGTATCAATAGTCAAACCCAATCCATCATTGAAAAGCTTATAAAAGTAGCTCTCCAATCTTTCTTTGATATTATCATCTGTAACCAAAATTTTTCTTTCCTCATCCTTAATGCATCTTATTTAGTTTAAATCTTTTGACTTTCTTTCTCTTCTCTTAGCAATTTTGTAAATCTTACGTTCACCATTCTTTGTTCTTAAATCCTGATAGAATTCCTCAAAAGCTTTAGATCTAGCATCGCTCACTGCTTTCTTAGTTTTCTTTTTAGCCAACCGATAACATTTCTAATTTTCATCGTTATTGCATAAATGCAAGACTTTGAAAAATTGATAGACAAGGCCTTGCCTTGCTCATCTGTAACAAAAGATACATGATCTCACCAAACAAAAAAAATTAATACATTAGTTTTATGGGTCGTATTGTTCATTATATATACACTATATGGCTATCAATGAATTATATTATTGGTGATGATTAATACAGAAATTAACCAACCTAGTAGCAAGCTAGGCTGAGATGGGATTTTTCCTTTTTTCGACAAGCAAATCATTAGATTCATGAGTATGGATGTTTAGGTGAAAGGGGAGGGAATTTAATAAAGGAGGAATTATATATAGGGACTGGTAGAACAAATTAATTACAAAGAAAGATTTTAGTTGAAAAAAGTGTTAAAATCTAGAATTCTAAGTAGTAAAATTGAGAGAATGAGTGATAACATGTCCTATTTTGTAATTAATTTATTATCTTGGTCTCAAAATGTAATTCCCCTTTAATAAAAGAGACGGAGGGAATTATTAGATTTGAGAGTACTGATAATATTTAGATACTATGGGAGAAAATAGAAGGGAAGAGATTTTAATATTTTGTTACTTGAATATGTTTGAAGGGATGGGAGAAGACATATTTGCCCACTTTCCCTATAAATCTACCACTTTTGGAGGAAAGAGGAAGCAAAATTCTATCCCTCCCTTCCCCTCACCTCTCCTCTTATTTATTAAACCAAATTAAAAAGAATATTAATTTTTTCCTTTTTCTTTTTATTTATTGATCTAAATTAAAGAAAATTGTTCTTTTTATAAATCCCTCCAACTAAACACAGGGTTAAGTTCAGTTAACACAGTATTATTCACCATTTTCACTTGGAACAGCCACTTATAAAGACTTTGTGAACAGTAATACTGATTCGTGAAAACCACCTGTAGGTCATATTTCAAGTTGTGGAATGTTTTAGTTATTTATACACATACATATTCCTCACTAATGTGGAGAATGGACCCCATGAGATGAGAAAACATGTTTATTTATGTTCTGCCCAATCAAAGAGAGAAAATTTGAAAAGAATTTTTTTTGCGACCTGACAAGAGAGCAAGTTTGAACGTGAAATGTTTTCTCTTTCATATTATAATATTAGAAGATCCACTCGCGTCCCCCACAATGAAATTGAAAGGCATATATATAGGCAAAAATCTTGCATGTTCATTAATATTAATTTGTGTATATCTCTGCGTCTTCTCCTTATTGTCTCTGCTGTGTGATGCTGATTTTGCTTTCATTTTTTTCTATCAGGGGCAATTATATATACATCCTTACTTATCCATCCAAGATTGATAACTTGTCATCGGTAGAATTTAATTCTACAACCTCCCTCTATTTAGGAAATATTGGTACCACTAGGCCATTAGACCATTGGTACTGATTTTACTTTTATAGTGCCTGTCAACGCTAAAAATGTTTACATTTTTTTTTTGCAGAGAATTGTACTATCACATATTCAAGTTTGTTTTTTAAATTTTCTAGAGGGTCTACTACAGTTAATTTGAAATTATCAATATAAAATATAAAATTCATAGCATGCTTACAAGTAATGAATTGCAAACAATACAATTGATTTCTCATCTGCATTGCTAAGAAAAAAATCTAATTTAAGAAAAAAAATCTATTTTTGATTAAAGTGCTTTGAAAGTTTAGCATAGTGTAATTTCAACTAGATATTAAAATTTGAATAACTTTGTCACTCTATATATAAATTCTGGGATTCTGGGTTATTAACTTATTACTAATATAAAAGCCTCTTATTACTTGTCCTTTCTCCTAAATTGTATTGACTTATTCTAAAAATTTCTTGATTTTTTTAAGCACCAAAGGTATTTTCCACTAATAGTTGATAACAAATCTCTTTGAATTATAGAAATTATTAAAGTATATTTTATCTCTCTTAATAAATTTTTTTTTACACATACGGATAGAAATTGAAGTCGGAATAATAGCTATTTTGGACTTGGCACTGCATCAATTAAATATATATATATATATATCATTTAAGGCCACATTTGCTTAGAATGAAGGAAAAAAATATTTTTAGGCACGAAAATTAAAATATATAATATCTAATATGTATATCTGTAATAATTACTCAATAATTTTTTTGTGTATTATTAATTTTTTTATTTTAGGAAACATATATAACATTTCACATTGAAAAAATCATTTTTTTCATTTCATTTCATTTAAGTTCTACATACTAAACGAGGCTGTCCACATCCAATATATATCATCTCAAAGTTGAGTCTAATATTTTATAATTCTCTTTCATTTTTTTAAGAATATGAAAATAAAATTAATGTAACATATAAAAGTTATAAACACAAATATACGTATAAGATTTTTGTTGCCAACATAAACGTATACGATTTGAATCCATGATTTTACATTAAAAAAATAATCGAATCCCTCTGGCTTGACTTAATTATTATTGACTACATTATATACACACACATATATATATATATATCTGTCTACGCATTCATTCGTTCTCAATTTTGCAAAATGTTGAAGCTATTTTCGAAACACCATCTCTGTTTCTTCAAGCTGAAATGCCCCACCTGCTCCACCACCCCCTTATCTCCACCACATCCCCACCACCACCACCACTACCACCGGGAGGTACACCACACCCCCACCCCATCTCCTTCTTCCACTTCCACCCCATTCAACCATAACCACTCAGACACCACTCCGGCACCGGACTTTGCCGCCGTCCTTGCCTCCCACCGCTTCTTCTTCTCCTCTCCCGGCCACTCCAACTCCATCATTCCCTCCACTACCTCCAACAGCGCCGACGTCAACGGTGCTGGCGCCTCCATAACCAGAGACAGCATCGTAGTGCCCATGAACTCTCTCAACCCCTACGTTGATTTCCGGCGCTCAATGCAGGAGATGATCGAATCTCGCGAATCGGATATTGATGTGTGGAAAGACTGGGATTATCTTCACGATCTCCTCCTATGCTATCTTGCTCTGAATCCCACACGAAGCCACAAGTACATCATCGGCGCTTTTACCGATGTCGTCGTTGACCTTCTATCTTCGTCGGAGATGGCGGAACCCAACCAGGATCAGCAGAATAGTCTCTCAGAAGTCGAGAAGATCCGCCGCAAAATAGGTGATGTGTGTATAAATATAATTTAAAGTTTCTGTGTGATCCCAAAAGTATGTATTTTAGAGATTAGTGAACTAATCAAAATTGATAAATTAACAAAGATTCTATTTCAATGACGTTTTCTGTAACAAAAAAAAAAGATTACTGTTTCATATTAATATTTTATGTAATTTAATTAAATTAGATTTTAATTTTATTTAAGAATTATATCTATATTTTACTTTAATTTTATTAGTGAAGTTATTTTTAAATAATATATATTTAAAATTATTTAATTAATTTTAGTGTAATTTAATTTTTTTTAACAATGAAGTCACACAATTTCATACTTTCATGTTGCATAAAAATTTAATTGAATAAAAAAATTTTATTTATATATATATAAAGTTAAAAATGTAATTTTTGAAGTAAGAGAATATCCAATTTAAGTTTAATAAAACCTTAGAAAACATTAACATAATTGAATCTTCTTAGTGCCTTTTTGGACCATTTAGTGCTCCAAATGTGAGTTTGCAAACTGAGGTTAAAAGAAAAATGTTGTTTGGCATGTTTTTAAACTTTATTTTGCGAACTTATTTTTTCCTTTAAATCAAGATTGACCAATATTTTAGCGAAGACATTTTTTAGTTTACAAATTTACTTTTTCGTCAACATCAATTTGTCAAGTTTATTTTTGCAATAAAAAAATATAAATGTATATTACGTTACAATAAATTTATTTTTTTTCTAACTTCATTTTTGTAAAATTTATTTTATTTTTATTTAAATTTGCAATCTTAAAATCAAATGAGGCCTTAAACGAGAGAAAAATAAGATTAACTTTTGTATGATATTGATAGAGATGAGGGATTCCTTTATGGTCTTGCGGTGGTTGTGTGAATAGCTCCTTCGAAAGGGGGCTTTGCACCCAAACTCACGAGGAGCTTGTTTTTAATCCTAGCGAGTAGGGCACTTTGGTGGTCCTCGAGTTTAAATTGAAAGCCTATTTTTATCATGCATAAAATAACACCAAAAAAAAAACCTCAGTACCTTTCTATCACCTGCCTATGAGTTATGGCTTACACTTTAATCACACTAATCAATTTTATAATAGAATCACTCAGATTAATAATTGAGCTCAAATGCATTCTGATATGAATCATAAAAATAAAATTAAGCCTATTTTCACAAAAATAAAACTGTAATTGATCGTAGCCCAAAAAAATTCTAACATAAATTATAAAAAGAGGCCATCCGCTTTCATATTTTAAAGAAACACCAATATTTAGTGCCCGTTTGGTTTGCCTTTTTGTAAAAGTACTTTTAGAATAACCACAGTTTACAAAAATGAAATTTGGATAAAAGTAGAGAAGTTTACTGAAAAGTTGTTTGAATGAAAAAGAAGAAAATGATGATTAGAAAATACAGTTTGATTTGTAAAAATGCAAACTAAATAAGCCCTTACTTACATTTTAAACCATTATGAGCAAATAATTGTTCGGTGATTGCTTTTTTGATGAATTAGACAGAAAAGGCATCTCAAACCAAAGTGGAGGTAAATGTTTAGGGTTCTCAATTATTTCATTATGGTCACAATTAGGCATGTTAAGTCATGTATTGCACAACATTTAAGAAATCGATTGCATTATTCATAATTTGAATAATACGAATTGCTATAAAGTTTACATGTGATTAATTTCCTTATACGTAAAGAGAAGTGTTCGAGTTTGAAAAAGGGACATGTAAAGGCTCATGCAAAGGAAGAAAGAAAGAAAAAAAAAATTCTCAAATATATATATATATTGATCGTGTCTTACAAAATAAAAACTCCCTCCAAGTGATGAAATCAGTTTATGCAGATATAACAGGTTTTATTTATTTATTTTTGGCCAAAATATACAAGAAGGTTACACGCAAGAATTTCAATTTCTTCAAAACCAGGGAAATAGAAGTTGTAAGCGTGAGATTTGATCCTTCTTATCATTTTCTCAAATAAATCAGTTAAACATTCGATTAGTCTGCAGGTCGGGGAAGAGAGATTCCACAGGGTTTGGATAGCGTTAAGTTGTCCATTCACATACAGAAACACACTGTGAAAGCCGTTGTTTCTTCCTGATGGATTTCAACGAAGAAACTGTTAGAAAATGCTTGAGAGTATCAAAAGCATTATTGTCCTGTAGTTCCCATATCTGGTATCTGCTACAGCTTTCCAAGTTATGTCACATAGGAAATGAGATATCTCTATAGATCATATCCCCACCCATTATAAACAGTAATTTCAAATCTCTCTCTCAGATCCAAACTAATTTAAATTGAGTCAGACTTGTCTCCTTTTGAGTGATAAACTTTATTACAAAGTATTTAACGCAACTGTATTTCCACGGCTTAAACTTGAAACTCTTAATTAAGGCAGTATAATTCCTTACTAATTAAACCACGCGCCTGGTGGTAATCTTTTTTTTACCTTTGTTTTGAATGAAAAGTTACAGAAAACCTATACAAAGAGCACACTAGATGCATGAACCGGCTTGCTAGATCAGCTTATAGCCTTCAAACTCGTTTTTGTCTGTATACTCATGCTCCTCCACAATGTAGAGTAGGCAACCGCTGTTTGAAGACTATACCCTAATTATCTGAAGTTATCCTCCTCCTAAATTGTGAAGTAAGCACCATTCTAAACCATCATGTGGTGAAACCGGAAGAGAAATGATTCCCTAAAATATGGGAGGAGAGAGACAGAAAGGGAATGGTAGGCCCTACATCTAATATGTAGATTCCACAAAAATGGGATCCAACATTCTTTATCTTCTCACTCTTCACTTAAAGTTACTTTAAGGAATCGAATTCAAGATTAGAGAGTATGTAATTCTTAAACACAGAACAACCAAAAGTAATGCAAGAAAAGTTAGTAAGAATTTTACTGAAGTGTGAGTCAGTGAATTTTACCACTTGCAATGTCCGTTTATGGGTTTTCATCAGTTCATTGTGCGGCTAATTGGTATTATGCGTGTCTAAAAATTTTTCTGATATGCTGTCATGCTCATTATAAACCATCCAACTGATCATCATCTTAGGACTGTCCAGAGGATGATGAGCTGATGTCACCGTAATTAGCAATAGCCAATGACTAAGATGATTTCAAGTTTGATGTGTGAAACATTCAAACGAGATAAGTATTTTCTAATTTCTAATGACTTATGCTGCTACTCTGGTTTTAAACTCCAATCACACTGCCTTTTTCAGTTTTACATAGAACATATGGATTTGTATGCTCTACTAATCGGACTGTGTCTATTTAGAGAAAGATAAAGAGGAAATAAAGAGTGGATGAAAAGAAAAGAAGCCAACCTTAAACATACTTCTGTTTCTTTGTGTTACTCTCTCTGTTGCATTGAGGATCTCAATTGTAGAACATCTAACTGGAATCAGACTAGTTCGTAATAGCCAAACAATGGTGATAAACGTCTCCGAGCATGATGAACCAAATATATGGACACTAAATCATCTTGTGAAATTCCATTCAAAATTATGGGACATTCAATCTCAGCAATGAAGCATATTAAAACTTGTTCACAGTTTACGTGGATAGATTTCAACATAAGAAAAACCTAGATTCTTGTGAGTCCACAGTTGCTTACTGCTTGAAATCCCAGTCCATAAAGTAGCGAGCTTCCATAGTACCATGGATTAGGGATCACTTCATTTTAAAGTGATGACAATCCAAAAACACATAGAAGATTAGAAAGTTTTTGAAGCCCTGCATCCCTTATGACAATGAAATTATGCATATTCATTGTGTATAACCACTGCATAATAGATTAAGCCAATTGATTGCGTTTTGACTATGAAGCACCTAGAATCTATAGTGTTCAACATCATACAAAGTCAAGTGGGTCATCAGACACAAACATTAGAACCAATCAAATGAGCATGTTTCTCAGTCACAAGTGGCTGACTATGAAGCATCGTTATTTTAAAAATCAAGCCTTTTGTGTTGGATATGTATCCAACACATATGTCAGGTACAATCCAACACTTCAAAGTACACATTGACACTGTATGTTGTGTCAATAACTATACTTCTTAGGCGATTGGAAACCCTTATTAGGTTTTCTCTGTTTAATCTTCACCCTCACATTAATGCCATTATCAATGATAGACTGAAGAACGATTTGAAGCTTTCCTTCCAGCCTCTCTCCTTTCCTTGGTGTGTAGATCACATCATGAATATCATCAGCTAATGCTCTTTGAGCTAGTATTGCCCCTACAGCAGCACAAGTGTTTTTATTCTTAGTGGAAGTGAAGTCAAACTTCATATCCTTTGAAATAGAATGAGCCACAGCAACAACCTTGCTAGTTACCCTATGAACAACACAAGCTCGAACAGAGGCTTTTGATAAGAATATATCCAAACAAAATGGCTCATGATATGGACCAGTAAGCTGGTTAAAAGTAAGAGTCCTCTGCTTCTTGTTCTCAATAGAAGCAACATTAGCTTCAGCAAACTGAGGCATAGTGACACTTTTAGTGCTTGGGACTTCGTGGACTTTGGAAGTTTTAGGAATTGGGCTAACTTTCTTTTCCTTCTTAGAATTTTCCCTTTCATCATCTCTTCTCTTCGGAGATTTCTTCCTGTGAAACTCTAGATTATATTCTTCAAACTCTTTGGAACTTCTCTCAAGTTTGTAGAATAGATTCCCGCGAATTCTCATATTGTCAATGTCTTCAAAATCAACTTCATCCTCAACATTGGAGGAATTGAAATCAATGAGTTCATTAGTTTCTTCCTCACCTGTAGAACTTGCGTCAGGTGTAACCCATTCCCTACCTTGCCAAGCTTGTGATAGTCCTGATGAGACCCGCCAAACATCGTGATCTACAAGCTCAATATTGTAACCATTTGAAGGAAATTTAGAATCAGAGAACAATGGTGAGAGATTATGAAGGCTACTAGGAAAATCAGAAACTGATGATAGAGAATGAGTTACAGCTTCATCCTCCTTCTTATCGGGATAGGCCTCGAAACAAAAACTGAGTGTCCTCAAGAGATGTGGATACCGGGAAACAAAGGCAATCCCTCTGCTCGCGAGCATCGAGGGCATCATCAAAGTGATGAAAAGTAACCCAAAATGAGAATTCTGGATGTGAGGGCTCACATGGGCAAAACAACAAACAATTGGCGTGCAGTGATAAGGAACATGCGAGACTCCATTACTAACCCTCCCTGCTTGATTTAACAATTTAAATCGTAGAAGAAAAAGAAAGGGATGATTTTGTAGAAGGGGTGGTCAGTAAGTAACTGAATTTGTGAGTAAACACTCGTTACCTCCGCGCCAAATTTCAACATCCCATACCATAGCCAGAATGCCATCTAAAAATTTCAACTCTTAATTTTTTTGCCATTAAAAATTCCAACTCTTACATCACCTCTACAATTTTCCGACAAATCAACAGTTCAACACACATGAAAAAAAATCCCAAACTGCGTTTCACCCAGCAACACAGAAGCAATGCGCTCACCTCACCAGAATCCATCACCCTTTCTCTGTTCAAGTTTCATCGCCCTTCGCGCCCTTCAAACTCTCTTCGATATTCATCTCCAGATGAGAGAAGAGAAAGTGGGAGAGAGGAAGAGAGGGGAGTTTGCGCTGAAAAGGGGCAGGAGGAGGAGATAAGTGGAACAATCTAGATTGTTAGGTGAGGTAATCAGTAATTTTAATTTCATTTTAATTTAATAGAATTAATATAATATAATTAATATAATAGGCAATTCAATACAACCCAACCTTTAAGTTAGTAAAAAAAAAAATAGACATTTTTCATATTTAAATACATATTAGATAAGATTTTTGGTTTATAAAATTCACTTCAACAAACCCTAAATCTTCCTCATTTTCCTCCATATTACTAGTTGGCTTCTTTCTTGTTTGGAGTTCGAATTCAGATTTGTCGCTACTGTTCTATTCCTATATCTTTAAGGGTTTTGGTAGAAAATTATAATAGAGGGTTGTGGTAACTTCTTTTGGCTCTTTAATGGTAAATTTTTGGGGTTTATGCTCGTAGTTTGGAAGTTGTCATGAATTTTAAATGGTGGAAAAATGGTGGAAAGGGAAAAAATGAAAATGCATGATATTTGGGTATAAAACTTTTATAATATACTTCTTTGTATTGTGAGAATTGTGTATATTAAGTTTGGTTGTATTTGGAATTGATTTACTATATAAATAACTTGTTAAAAAATGTAACACGAAAAGGTTATTGGTAATAGAAGAAAGCAATTAGAAAATGAAATTGTAGTATTTAAGCTATAAAACTCTATATTGAGCATTTGGGATGTTGAATAATGAATTATATGAAATTATCCATGTTGTAAAAACCGGACCGGACCAGCCGGTTCGACCGGTCGGACTGGGAACCGGTCCCTAGTCCGGTCCGGTCATAGTACCCAACCGTTACTGTTCAGAACCGGTGAGAACCGGTCCAAAACCGGTGAAATCGGCCTTGAACCGGTAGAATCGGTTCTGAACCGGTAGAACCGGTCCTGAACCGATTTGAACCGGTTCTGATTTATTTTTTTTTTCAAATTTTTTTAAAAAATTCTTTTTGATTTTTAAGATAAAATAGCATCATTTTTAGTACAAAATATTTTTTTTATATATTATAATATTATATAAGCATTATTATGATATATAACTATTAAAAAATATATATTTACTTAATAAATAATAAATAATAAATTATTAATTTATTATTTTGAACTCAAAATATGATTATAGATGAATATTAGTTTATTTAAATTAAAATATTGAGTTATGAAACTCATTAATAATTTGTTTGTAGTGAATAATATATTGATAATTGAATATTATTTAGTTTGAGACTTTAATTAAGTTATAAAATTTGTTTAAACTTATATTATTTATTTTAAATATATTATTTTAATCACTACCGGTCCGACTCCGATTCAACCTCGGTCGAACCATTGAACCTTGAACCAGTGACTTGTCCGGTTCAATGTCCGGTCCGGTTCTGACAACATTGGAAATTATACAATGTTTAGATTGTGGTTTACTCCATAGAGTGGTTACTTGAAGTTTGACTTAATATGGTTCTTTTAATGTGTTTTGAGTATGTTAAAGTGTTGTGAGTGTTTGGATAATCTTTGGGGAAGGGTTGGTTATAACCCAAAGAGTATATGATCGTGTACCACAATCTGAATCCTTGGTTGGCATATTCAGGTGATGATATTATATTACTTTGATTGGGCCTATTTGTGAAATAAATCATATTACTGTTTTCTTATTTCTAAACTTTTCATTACTAGATTATAGTCTAATCCCCATGATCTCCCATTTTTCCAAGAAAAAGACTCTAGCACTGGGACAAAGCTTGGACCTAGGAAAACAGTTCTTCTCTTACCTTGGGTTCAAATTACTGGTTAATTTTCTATTTTGAATATGCATAGAGTACATGTTCCTTAGAATTGCAAAGTGTATTATGAAATGTCTTTACAATTGAATTTGTGTTTTGATGCATGTGGTAGAATTCGTTTAAAATTGCATACACGATTGTTATTGCGGTAATTAAAATATATTGGATGATTGGTAGTGTGAATGGAACACTTTACGAAAAGAAAGTGCATTGCTTCCTTTGGTACTTAATGTTAAGACTATGCCTAGTTTGTTGAGATTATGATAATTGTTCTCTCTCTGCACTCCGTTGTAATGGACTATGGTATAAGAGAAGACATGTTGATATTTGTATATAGGCGTTAATGGATGTGATAATAGTGAAATTCTAATATGGTATAGATTATATGAAAATATATTTGTGTTTTAATCTTGAATGTCTAGGATTTTTAAATGTAAATTGGAATTGTGTTTCGACTAAGGGAGAACCTATGTAGCACCGATAAATGTATGTGTATAAGATATAATACAGTATAATATGGAATATACGTCAATTTCTAAAATTCTAGAATACGGGTATGGGGGATATTCATACATATATAATATTATTTATGTAATTATTTATATATATAATTAATAAATTTATTCATTAAAAGAAAAATGAGTATTAAATCTTCTAAAAATTATAATATAAATGGTAAAATAAACCATAAAATATTATAATAACTTCAAATGGTCATATTTTGTTATAAAAATTTGAAGTGATATATATGAATACAAATGATACAGATAGATACGTATGCATAAGCAGAGGCGGACACACGTTATAGCCAAGACCAAGAGGGGCTGTGGCCCCTCCCAAATATCTCCTCTAACCTATATATATATATATATATATAATATAGTATATAAATTAAGAAGGAAGCCAAAAAAATTTATTACTTTGGCCCCTTCTCCACCCCACATAAACCCAAATTATTCTATTCTCCCCTACAACTCATAATTCATTTTCTTTAAACACGATAAATATATAGATAAACACAAATATATAATTTATCCTACACTTAATTTTAAATAATATTTAAGATTAGTTTAATTATATCAAATATATACTTTTTTTAGAGCTTATATAAAATTTAAAGATCTATCCTATTTTTGAAATTATCAATATGGAATGATGTATAAAAATGTATTAAAAATATGAATATTTCATAAATTCTTTTAGAATTAATCTATTAAATATATAGTTTTATTATCTACATTTTTTAGATTTTTTAATCATCATGCATAATTTTTTATCTTAGAAACTTTTGAGGTTATAAAATTATTAAAATAATAATAATAATAATTAAATATTAAAAATAAAAGTTTTAAAATAAATTTTGGCCCCCCTTCTAATTTATTGCTGCGTCTGCCCCTGTGCATAAGTATGATATGCATATCGTATCGTATCGTGTATCGAATACGGATGCGTTTACTTTTTTAAAGTATCGGTACTTCATAGGAGAGAACTAGAGTTTAGGTTTTGTAAAAAATGCTTTCTTGTGATTTGATATTATGATTATTGACTTTTGGTGGTTATGTTATATTTTAAACTTGAAATAAGAAATATGAACTAATAACATTCTAGCTTGAATATGACAGTTATAATGTCTTGGGATCCTGAGTATTGATATTTATATATGCCCTAAAAATTAGTAATGGTGATAATAGTTGCAACATGACATAAACTATGAATTGTATTAGTTATTGACTTAATGATAAAAAATTATTCACACCCTTTCATTTAAATTAACCCATATAAATAATATCAAAAATATTATAATCCATTTCATTTCCATTCTTTGCATATAACTAACCTTAATTAGATTCATAAAAAATTGTTACAAAATTGGATATGGATCCCCTCCTTCTAAATTTCCTCAAGCCTTCCCTCTAGCCAAATGTGAACCATTAGATGAATCTGAGGGCCTAACCATAAATTCAGTTTTTCATTCTTGACATATAAAATGGAAAAAGGGGAAAAAATTAAGGCGGAAACCTAAAACTGGGAGTTTCAAAGAACAAATGGGGAATATTGAAGCTAGATGTGTGTCCGCGTAAGTATTAATGGGCCATCATTTTTTATTTTATATTCTGGTTTACTGCGTAATAAGGATTAACATCTAATTATAACACCATTTAAAAATTGACAATAAAGAAACCCGAACTAGAAAACCATAAAAATTGATTTTGTGCTCTACCCTTCAAATTCATCTAATGGTCCACATTTGGCTAGAGACTTCAGGAAATTTGGCAGGAGAGGAGGATCTATATCCTATGAAGTTTCATAATTAGATAAAAGTTTACTTCTCATCCCTTGACGTTGAGGTAAGTTTCATTTTGTAAAGCCAAATTAATATTTATAGAAAAATTGACATATTTATAAGTTAAATTTTATAACCAATCATATTTATAAAATAGTGAAAAAAAATAGATGTGAGCAAACCAAAAAGAAAAGGAAAACGGTTAACGAAAGATAGCTATCGAAAGTCATATTTTTAATTACTAGACGGAACCAAATCTAGCAAGAGGGGTCAAAAAACAGACCCAATCAATATTAATATAAAATATAAATTCCATGGTACAATTGTAAATTATAGGCAGTACCTTTCGGAAAAATATGTCTCATTTGGTGGAAAAATCCAACACGTGTATGGGCTTTATGGTGTGTTGAAACAACCAAACTAAGAATGAAAAAATGACCTTGATATAAAAAATGAATAATTACGTAATCGCATGCAAAATATAATTATATTTATAAAAAGAGTGAATTGATTTCCTCTTCTTCAAAATTACTAAATTAAATAACACTTGTTTTGGGAAAATTTATTATCTCTGAAAAATAAGAAAATGCTCCACACTGACCTTTTTATAATAAAATATAATATAAAAATTTATAAGATTTTTTACATATGGCCAAAATTTTGATTCAGACAAGAAAAAAAAATTAAATAATATTGCTTTTTATATTGATGTGATAGATGGGTAGCTCATCAATTTTCTTTGTTCAAGACTGACCAATTATGTCTACTTCCTTAAGAGAATTGGGTGACAATTTAAAATATTAAATAAAATTAAAACAAATGAACTGATATAAATTGTAAAATTGATATTTTTTTCGCCAACATACAAGTTGAAGGTTAAAAAAAGGTGAAACAAATAAGGATAAAAATAAATTTGAATCAAATAAACGTTTTTCGTTCAACAGATGCATTACACAATCGTTCCTTCTACTATGTATACGTACACAATCCATGAAACTTGAATCTAAGACTCACAAACAACTAAACTTTAGACTATGACAATCAATTTGGAAAAATAAAGAGCTTTTGTGGAGCAGTTAATTTAACTAAATTTTTGACCCTCGAAATGCACGAAAAAACACAAACAGGCAAAATATAAAGCTCAAGATAAGCCATTTAAATATTACTATAACAGTATTCATATGTCATTTTCCCAAAATGACTCCCATAAAATTTATATTATAACAGAAGATTTGATTTGATTTATATTTCTACAAATGATTTAATTTTTTTCATTTTCACATAGTTCATTCTTTTTTTTAGATAGTTTAGTTAATTAAGCTTTAAAATTATTATAAAATATTAAAGTAATCACAAGAAATGTTGGTAAATAAATAAAAATATTATTTCATTAATTGATCAATGTACTCCAACAAAAAAAAATCCCACCATTTATATATATATATACACACACTAAATTAGCTGCTAAAAACAGTTATATTATAGAATGTTGACACGTGGCATTATCTTATTTTAAGTTATTAATTACATAATTTTTTTCACAATGCATTTAATTCATATTAAAAGCAATTTTAAATATAATAACTCTATAAAACATTTAAAAAATTATAAACTTAAAAATTATTATTTACAAATCTTCTTTTTAATTATATATATATATATTTTATATCTGCATATATATAAAAATTATGCTCAAACATCAATCTTTTTTATTTATAATATTGTTGCCAACAAAAGTTTTGTTTTTTTTGCCAAATTACTTTCAAAAGTTGAAGAAAAAAAAATCAATTTATAGCCATGATCTCCATCACTTTTTCATATAAAAATATTATTGGAAAACATCAATTAAGGAAAAATAATGAAAATTTTCTTATGGAAAACAGTCATTATGAGTTTCCACATAAAAAGATACTGAACAATTTTTATCAGAAAATCATTATTATAAGATCTGATTTTATCCTTATGATCAAAAGTTGAAAAATTCAATTTCAATAAAATCATAGCCATAATCTCCATATTTTTTATATAGGTTTTTATAAAAAGAATATTATATTGGAATATCAATTATAAACAAATACTGAACATTTTTTATTGAAAAAAATCATTATTTCATGATTATATACTTAATATATATAATATTAAATCAAGCTACAAGCTCCACTCTTAACAACAAAAATAAAATAATTTCTCTATCATTACTTAATAGCAGACCATAAATGAGTTCAACTTTAAAAACAAAATATTTGTTGAGATTCACAAAAAAAATGTTTGCATGGAGAAATACTTGGAAAAGCAATTTTTTTCAATTAGATAAGCTTTGAAGAAACCGGTCTTAGGGTAATGAATAATGAGGCTACAAGATAAATTACAATGGATTAAAAGCCAAGTAATAAGAAATGATTCAAAGTAAATGTTGTGGAAATGATGTGAGAGATTGAAATAGAGATCTTTTTATTACAATAATCATTTTTTCCTAAACATTTACAATAAATTGAAACCAGTCAATTTTAATAATTTTTTAATGAGAAATTAGATAGAAATATATAATTAGTTTTGAATTAATTATTAAATATTTTATATGTAAATAATTTTTTTAATTAATTTAATAGTTATTAAATGACACTTTTAAATTACATGTTTAAATAAGTATTTAAAAAATTAGTTGTGAATATTTTTTAAATATTACTTTTTAAATGCAATCCCTAAATCAAATAATTATCATGAACTTATTATAGTTGACATCGATCAATTTTTATAAATATATTATCTACTATATCAATTAAATATATGAAAAACAATCCATTACATATCCATAGTGCTTATTTGTTTTGTCTTTTTTTAATGAAAAAAATGACTATAACAAACTTTTAAAATTTTTTAGGATATATTTTTTTAATTTCTAAAAATAATCAAAACTTCAAAAAAATAGTTTTGTGGTAGATGAAAAAGAAAAAGTGGGAAGACCAATATTAAATTTTACCGATATAACTAACTACAAAATTGCAAAGAATTTTGAAAATCTTAATTCTATATTTGGATGAAAAATCAATAAAACTTATATGAGTTCTTTTTCAATACTTTACCATGACAATGTTTTATGTAATGTGCTATAAATAGATTGGATAATAATGACATGTTATTAATGTCTAATTAGTGATATCTCCTATTAATGCAGGCATTAAAAACTAATTATCCATTTATTATAATATTGTACGAGATAAATACATTTGATTATGTAAATTTTATACACATTAGTTTTAATTTGTAGTGTGAAGAAAGAATATCTCGTACATCACCCAGGTGCCATCCTACTTGATTCAATAAAACCCAACCGAACCAAATAAAACAATCCAATCCATTAAATCGATTTTGAGATGTAAGACATTGATTTTGACTTAATCTTTTTTTTCACTTTAATTTGATTTAGGTCAAATCAATCCACTTGATTCAGATTTGGAAGACTCCTATTTTAGCCACTGACCAAAGCTTCTTCCAGACATTGACATCTATCTCAAAACGCAAAAACGGTGCGTTCCAGAGTGACAGACTGGAGGAAGCAGTCAGAGTCATCTGCTTACTATGCTCTAAACAAAACCAATATGAAGACACCAAAACTACCACATTCTATAAACAAGATTCCAAATGATGGCATTGGCTGCCTCCTAATAAATATACCATAGAAACCAAGTAGAAAATAACATGAAGCTTCCATCATCTTCAGGACTAAAATGCAATAAGATTTCATCCAAACCAGTCCACAGACCATTTAAGAACACTATTATTATACCTTGTATTTTCATCCAGACACTACTTGGGTGGTGCTTTGTATTCCCTCAAGCTCTCTATCCCCACCCTCTTCCTAGTGTCAAAATCAATTTTGTCAAGATCAAAAGCAGTCCCCAGATAGCCATACAAGATCCTCCTCTTCTCTCCTTTCTTCTCATCAAATTTTACTAAATTCAGGTTGTTCTCATCGTCCTTTCCTAATGTCAGGGGCTGCACACGGGCCCACGCCTTGCGTCCGTGGTTTTCCATCTCGAAGTGCTCAGCAAGCTGACTGGCTTCTTGAACACCAGATTGGTCCCCAGCAAATTTAACCAGTGATATGCCCAAATGACCATCTCTTCCGTATAATGACTTTGATTTGCCACCCCCAATTCCAAGCTCTGGAAAACCATGAACATCAAATGGCAAAAATGTTTCGTCAAGAGTAATTAGCCAGAGTAAGATATTTATGTGGACAGCTACTAAATGCTAGTTATCTTATAGTCCCATCAATATAGAAGCAGTGGCCATGAAATGCTGCCACTTTCATAGAAACTGAGAATTTTAGATCTTTGAGGAAACACCACGCCCAACATAAATGCCGTTTGTCAAATGGAGAAGAGGGAAGAGCAGATAGAATAGAGGATACAAAGAAAATAATGGGCAGGATATTAAGGAATGCAGCAACATGAGATGCTCAGAGTCAGAGGAAGGAGACAGATTCAATCAACTTTAACATTTAGTTCCATTCAACAGTATAGAGGCTTTATCTAGTATGAGAAAAGACATCAATGTCTTCCAGTGGCGATTGTCGCTAATAGTAACGACAGGGTTAAGGCAAATTGTTTGTAAATAAAAGCAGAGTAACCAGCTAAGGCACTTAGAATAAGATCAGGCTATAAGATCTCACAAGTTATCAGGTAAGACAGACTTAAGAGTACCAAAAGCAATAAAATGGGGCTAGGAAAGCACAAAGCAGTCAGAAAAATATAGTAAAACCCCTAAAAAATACAACTGATGCAAATTCACATCAGTTAAAGAAACTTAACCTAATAAAGCCAGGAAGGCTGAATCCAAAGATGAGCAAAACAGCTGTCACTAACTCCATTTGCATGGTATTGAAAATCAGAACACTTGGCAAGCACAATAGATCTATAATATAGTTGCAAAACTAAATCAGAATGCTTATTCGTCAAAGCTCAGTCCCCCTTCTGAATTTTCCTTTTAAAGGCAAGAGGGGCTATATTGAATTGATAACAAAATACAGGAGAGCAACATATAAGTAATTGAAAGTGCTACATCGTAAAATATATACACATTGCAAAAAAAGAAAAAAAAAAGGAAAAATACAAAAAATAAAAATAAAAATAAGAGCATCAAGTACAATGTCTTAAAATGATACACCAACAATGAAGGTTCAACTGGCAATAAAAATGGAAAACATGTACACATGTGCATGAAAGCCCATGTGTGCGTATGACCCCTATAAGTTGTACAAAGGAAGAGACCAAAGATAGAATATGCATAAGCAAGCAACATATCTATGAGCGACTGCACATGCAAGTGTCTTTTAGCTTAAAATAAAAATTCAATGGCTTATGAGTAAGACAGAACTTAAGACTGACAAAAATCTATACAATGTCAGCTCATTTTGACTTCATTTCTTTACAACTGCAGACGGATAGGATTTGAAATTCATATCGAATTCATTGAAAGCTTTTCCAGTTCCCCAGCTTTCCATTTTGGGAATATGTCATTTGTTTGGCTTTCTTTCCTTTCATTATTACTATAATACATATAAACAAGGGATTGGATAGTTTCTTCAGCAATTCCGCCATATTTGTTCCACCTAATCCATCCAAATGTTCTGTAAGAACCTCACTTGTTACAATTTCAAAAATTGACCCTACCTTCTACCCATGAAAGAGGCCCTCCGCATAAAATTCAAGGGTTGTGCTTGGAGAGACAGAGACACTGATTGTTAATATGACAGTCATGCAGAAACAACTTTCAAATATTTGACAGCCTTGTGTTCTCCATCTTCAACTGTTCAGTTGAAGAACAGGGATACAGTTTGTCTATATCCGACCCTTAACTATCTATTCAGTATCTAAGATGTAAGAATCATCTCAATGACCAAGATAGTCTAGTCACCCAAGTTCATCCTAACTCACCCAAAATTACCCAAGAGTTAACTGCTTTTAAATCTAAATAAGACTACCAGCAGCCAGAGTCAAAGTGGCATCTATATCCCAACACTTGACTACAGAGCATATTAATTAATAAAGGAAAAATAACCAACAAATCTACTCAAGTGCAATTCATACTTGTAAATTTCCAAGGGTCCTATGCAACCAAGGAATCATCAGTAACAATGTATTGTCAAAACTAAATTGCAGACGAGGCTAAAGGTCAATTGCATTAAATTGGGATCTAATCATTATGAGAGCACATAATTGGGTGATGAAAGGATGATGATGAACAGCTACAACACCAACATCCCTGCATCAAAATGCTAACATTTACCACTTATCATAACTGGACAAGAGACAACCACAGCAAACCTTGAGAAAATGATTTGAGGCTTCACTAAAAGAAAAACTAAGTTATATAAAAAATAACAACAGATTCCAAAAAACTGCTCTAAGTTACTGCTTCCTAAATCTTTTAACCCTTTCATGAGCTGTAACTGAAAACATGGAAGGCCTAGTGCAACTGATGATTAACTACACGTCATTCTGCTACTCAAAGGAGTGATGATGCAAGGTCAATCAAATTACAAAATGACAGAACTTCGATGAGAATACAAGGTGCAATTCAGAAGGAAGACCAGATTAAGCACCCACTGTCAAAATAAGCAAAAAAAGAACAAAGAAAGTCACTATCCAAACAGAAGAAAGGCAAAGGAGAACAGAACCAAATCCAGGACTCCAGGGAAAATGAATGCGGTTATGGGCAGTTATCCCTAAATAATTGATGAGGGAGTAATACCCATGATTAAATGAAAAGATGGGAAAGTGGGTAGCTGCACAGAACTTCAACTCTCTATGACATCAACTCCCAACTAAAAAAAAGCGTTCACAAACACAAATTTGGCATTAACCTCTACATGATAACAATCAGGTATTTGGACAAAAGAGAAGTCATCCTTCCCAACACAACTCAATTACCTATGGAGCACACAAAAAGCAAGTTTTAGCATGATGTCAATGCCTATCAACTATCATATCAAACGTCGTGTGGGCATCTAGTGTCGTCAAATTGTTTTACGAAACGACTTTCATGTTTCCAGCAACTACTATAGAATAAAAAATGACTTTCATCTCGTCATCTATAAAAAAGGCAATATCATCCAAGTATTCTATTAGATTTCAACCTAAACTACAGGTTAGCAAACAGTAAAATAATGCAACCAAACAATTTTATAGAATTGTATAGATCACCACAGGTGTTTCCTGTAGAAACAACTGTAAAGTACCAAGCATCTAATGATTTGCCATAGAAGGTACTATGGAATGAAGGGACACTTTATACCTCTAACTTTATTATCCATTGTTTTGTTTCCCAAGCCCTCCATGCGACCATCTCTCCCCTTTCCAGTAATTGTGTTATGAATAATCACCAAAGGTGGCCACAAGATCAGATCATCCCGATTTGCTGCTGCTTCATCAGCAGGTAGGAACTGATATGCCCTTGAGTTATCAGGTGGCTTTGAGTAGTTCCAACCCATTAAAACACAGAGAGCTTTGTGTAAGCCCAAATGATCAACACGCAAATCAGCATTATCTGAGTGGTAGGTGTGCATAATGAGAGCGTGCATATCTGGAAAATCTTTAGAAGACCTGAAAGTTGGAATATCAAGGGCATTGAAGAATACATTTCAGGTTGTCATCCAGAACTAGCCTGAGTCTGAATTCCAAAATAATAGTAAAGAAACAAAACACATTCATCAATTTCCATATACAATCACACCCAAGATGTATTTTGATCAAGTCAAAGATCACCTATTTTCTAAGTAACATCCCATGCTTTGAGCAGCATAGTCATGGCATAGCATAGCAATATAAATACTTACATAGCAAGCACACAGAAATCTCCAATATATTAAAAAACCTCTAACGAGAGACAAGAGCAAGAATCTAAACAGAACTTCTTTGTTTCCATCACAGAACTCAGAAAACTGCTGGGTTGAGCCATAGCTAAGAAATGAACAACCCAAAGCGCACAAAACATGATGCCAAGAAACTCAACCTGAGAAGAAATTTTCTAATGGATCATAATGAAAGATAAATTATTTGTGCCAAATCAGGAATGATAGCTGGCTGGCCGGCTGGGTAATTTATCAAGTAATATCCTCTTAAAAAGACATCACCAGATTAAACATCATAAATGATGTTACACAACCCCAAAGATTGTCCACCCTAATGAACAAAAATGCACAGAAGAGTCCCAGCAATTTTGTATCCTAACCTAAGCTCATCCACAATCCACTTCTACTCTCTCATATTTTGAACTCAACAACCATCAACAATAAATTTCACATTGCTGATTTTTTTTTTTTTTTTGCAATGTGTTGCCATTTTGGATGAACATTTAGTCAGGCATTAAGACACTATATTGTGGCTTACCTTTATTGATTGGTTAAGATGTCAACCAATAAGAATTTGGCGTCACTGGATCTGTTTGATTGGTTACTATACAAAAATTAAATTATTCCTACTTTTTATGTGTTTTGCAGAAGTTTGGATGCCAAGATATAAAAATGTGAAATTTACTTACAAGTATGATATTGGCTATCAGCCATATCCTAGACAAAGCAAAGACCAAAGAATCAAAAAGATGAACTACCTTATCTATCATCGACCAATGAAAATACAAAAGGACAATCAAAGAAGAGTAGGTGACCAGGTAAAACCTTCAGAACAGTAAAAAGACAAAGGCAGAATCACAAACCAAGAAGGCCCAGAAAATCCTGCAAATATGATATGAATATTGATCAACTCCGTAAATACAAATTAATGTGGAAATTGACCAGATTCATAAGGAGTACCCCTGCAAGACCTAATTTTAAAACTAAGGGTCAGACACAATCAGAAAGGCTTTAACCACATATCCTCAAATTCTTCAATCATAACAGCAAACCTCAATCGTCTAGAAAATGATAACAACAATAATAACATTACCCCCGCAATATCTAGAACATGACAGCTAAGAAAAAAAGCAATCCTAGTCCAACCCAAAGTGTAAGGGCAGACTCAAGCTTGGTTTCTTGAAATCATCAGAGCAACCTAAAGAATTGCACAGGTTAAGATTATTTAATATCAACAAACTCAACACCTTGATACCTCAAAATTAAAAAAATATTATACATAGGCTTTCAACCCATATCCTAAATCAACAATAAAAGGAACTATGTGATGGTGACTTTTACAAAAATATTAACAATCAAAGAATACACCAAACACCAGTAACTACTCAGGCCTCTGGTAAAGAAGATTTCTACAATAGCAAAACTTTATCAGCCAGAGATGAATGGAACTCTGCTTTCCTTGTAAAATAATGAGAAGCAACTTGCATCATCACTAGCAGTTTGGCAACCCTCTCCTTAAATGCCCATGAACCTAAAGCCTTTTATCACAAGCATCAAATTGACACAGCTGTAGTACCTAACATAAGCAAAACTCAAATCAAGTGACTTCCCTACCCAGTTGTACCAAAACAAATGACTGGGGATACTATATTATACACACACAACCACATATAAAGGAAGGAGAATTTTCCTTCATAGGTTGTAAATAATAACAAGTCAGAAATTACAGTAGCTTCAGCCATTTCATAAATATGGTAACTTGACTAACAGAAAATGAAGCAGACACATTGCCCAGATGATGACACAAAACTCTATCCTAATTTGAAGATCTAAAACAACTTTAAAGATTCAGAAGAGCTCCATAAACATGGATATCTATCCAACAAAAGCCATCCAGCACCAAAAGAGAAATTAAAAACTCTGAAAAATGTCATGTTACATACAAATATCCAAGAAGTGGGCAAGAAACACATCATAAGAATGGAGATCAAGTAAGAGAATTATCTTTCTAGAACCATCAAAATTCTACATAATTATCAAATGACTTCAGATGACTCCAATAAACATGTGAAAGTACCACTTCCAAGATGTTCTAATGTAAAGACTATACCAACCACATAAATATAGCAGCCAAGTAAATAAACCACCAAATAGTGTAAAAGGAAGCATTCAACTGGAAATGATACTCCCCATGATAATGGAAATAACAACAGTAAAGTAAAACAACACAAATCATGACAAACCTAAATAAAATTAAAAGCAGAAAAATAACATTTGCCAGAAAATTTATCATTATTTCCCAATACTTTACAGTATTAATTTCAAAGTTGACCAAAACTGGTCAGATTTTTAGAGAATAATAACTGCACCACTTACCAACACGACACCAGAACCACGGAATTCTGGGAAACCAAAAGGAAGGGGATATACTTGATTTGATTTAACTAAATTTTCAAAGAATAATAGTTTAGAAGAAAGTCAAAATTTAAAAGAATAAACTATATGAATTACAACGATTGATGGTACATAAATCAAGAAATTCCCCAGTGATCTTTCACAAGGAAAGGGGCCAAAGAAAATCAGCTGGAAAGAGAAAAAACTCTGAAATGTTTTTTTTGCCATACACTTTGAGCCATTAGAACCAGAACAATGCGTAAATGCAGGTAGTCAGAATAAGCTACATGATTATCAAAAGAAATATCAACAATCAACAGAACATTTTGCCTGCAGAGCATACTATTATGGTATCAACATCATCAGGAAACTACTTGAGCCTTTTACTTACAAGAGTATAGAACCTAAAATACAAGCAAAATATAATACGCAGGGACAACCAAATACACAAGGACCAACAGGAAATTGTAGAAATAAGCAATAAATTACCAAGGGAACTATGGTAAATAAAAGAAGCTTATACAAAGATTGGTTTTGCAAAAGCCCACCTTTTGAATCAATCATATTGACCAATAATAAATCAAAGGAATTACACATTTCTACACGTATGCTAGCAACATTGATCAGGCAGCTAAAACCAGATTTGCAAAAACTGAGCTGGGTGTTTGGCCAGGGATTACATATTTCTACGTCATGCATATGGCCATGGTCCTACATTGTGAACTGCTTCTTGTGATGCGGCTCCAATATTGCAGCCAAAGCTGCACCCACATCACCCTGCAATTGCAGGGTGATTCTAAATCACAGCTATGCATCACATTGGAACAGAGTTGCTGCCACAATTCTGTTCCATTACATTTTTACTACAAATTTGGAGAAAAAAAAAAACTCATATCATCTCAGAAATACAGCAGCTAGCCCTCAACCTAAGGGCCCATATGGTTGCTAGAAATGAGTCCAATAAAAGAATGGAAAGAAATAAACACCCCTGTCCAATTTGGTATGTTAGGTAAACAAATGTGTAATGTAGGGTACATTTTATGTTTGATTGTCTTAATTAAAATAGAGTGAGAAAATAAATACAACAGACTGAAATGTCCAAAAAATCCTTGCGAAGAAAATTGCTTTGTTTTTCAAAAAAAAAAAATTTGTGAATCTTAATTTGCTGGTAGATACTTTTAAGTTTCTTCTACAATCTATAAAAAATCTAAAAGCCTTAAGTTTATCAACTTCTGCAATTGATTTCACTTCTAATACAATTAGACACATTTTCCCATGCATTTTATCGAATCTGTAAAATGAGTCACACTGCCCATGGCTTTAAACAGTGCAAATCGCCATAGATTTTAGCATATATACCGATATATTGACTAGGACTAATACAGGTTTGGCATTAAGTGCCTAAGCTGGCAACCATAAGCTACAAAAAACCCATACATAGCAAAATGACAATGTAAAAGAATCGACAGTACAGCCACAGCAACAAAATTTAACAGCAATGGAAGACTGATTATGAGGAACTTGTCTCTTATCAGCAACTAATCAGATTTGCAACATCAGCAACCAAAACTTAGTTCCAGTGATCTTAAAGGAAAACTTGCTAATAAATCACAGAGACACTGACTTATGTTGATGTCTTCTGCTCCAGTGGCTGATGCATGGCCTCAGGTCATGATGGTGAAAGAAGCTGCCACTAACACGTTTGCCTAGGTCACAACTTGGGTCTGGAGTTCTTCAGCTACTGGGTACAGTGAAGCAAGGTTATTTGGTCTACCTACACTGCTTTCCTTCGACACATAACCAATTCCATCCTGGGGTTGAGAGCTTCCCATTACTTTCAGATAAGGAAAGGTCATGCATCCAATAAATACACAATACTCTCGGTCAGCCTACCAAACGATCTTAGGCAGGAGAGTGGATTCTCTTTCCCTTTCCATTGGGCCCACTTCCAACAACCAATTGGACCCCAACAGTGTCAGATCTAGTGATGAGAAGGATATAGTCGTAACAAGAACAAGAAATCAGCAAAAATATTTCCATAATAAATAACCTGTCAATCAATCCAAACAGCTAAGCACTGAGGGGGGGAATGGCTGAGAAGAAGATGCCTAAGTGTCTTTTGAACTGAAGCAAGGGAGAAGAGGACAAAAGAGCTGCATGATTAGGGAAGATGGAGATAGGGCAGGATCATGCTATTGAGCGAAGCTGAAAGCAAAAGAAGGCGCTGCCTTAAATTAAGTGCCATAAGGACCTTAAGCACTTTTTCTGCCATTCCAATGGTGTGCCTTAGGCACCCATGTGATTGATAAACAAGAGAAGGCTCACTTTATAAGCCCAGCCCAAAAATATAAAAATAGTAACAAGATAAAATAGGAAACTACAAAAACGCAATCTTAGAAGCCCAGCGTTACCTTCAAAATTTAAGAGAATAGGGTGAAATAGTCATTATTATCTTGAAAGATTTGTTTAGGCTATTAATTTTTTATGGTTTTGTAAACAAACACCAAAAAAACAAAGCCATCATGGACCACAACCACACTATAAGGCATAGAATTGACAAAATAGAGAAAAAAACTGATGATTACATACAGATCACAGCCACATTGTATTCATCAGTTACTTTAGTGCCTTTATTTACTTGGATGTGCACCTATCTAGTGCCTCTCACTTAAAGCGTTCACCTTTCGGAGGTCTTGCAGAAATGTTTTAGAAGTCTAGCGCCATAAGGGCACTTTTTGCCTTCGATAACTAGATACAAGTACAGCACAGATACTTTTGCCATTTCAAAGTATCCAAGCTTAAAAGCACCTAACATAATGAAGGTGATTGAAGAAACCCTTCCTTTCCAACACCCTCCCCACACAACATGAAGACCCTAATGAACACCAAAGGTTCAAATAAAAATCTTGATTCCCATGTTGGCAAAATGAAGGCAGTCAACTTCGACAATTAAGTTGACCTCCGCAAGGTTACAAAGTACAGACAAGCACAAATGAATCTTCATAAAGAACATTTCCAATTAACCTGAACCTATTAGGTCTCACTCACTTTCCTAGTCTCCTTTGCTCCAGTTAAGCATCAAAGTCGTACTGATTAGGACCATTAGGCAATGCTATAAAGCTAAAGCTATTTCATATAGACCAATAGACGCAAATCCATCTTAGGGAGATTAGAAAGGTCAAATACACCAGCCAACAAACTATATGCATCATCTATCTATTCGGGATAAGAGATGGGAGGAGTATGAAGCCTGAACATATACCAAAAAAATCAAAACTGATGACTGTTGAGTTGCCACATAAAAATTTCCTCACTATAAGCAATAAAAACAAAGCTTCCAGTGATACAGAGTCCAACCACACAAAATTAAAAGAAACAAACATATCCAGCACATATCAAACCTGCCGCAAGCAACGCATTGTATCCGCCCCAGCTTCCCATCCTCTAAGTAATTCCTCTTTTGTGTAGCATTTTCATTAACTAACTTAACAAAGTGAAGGAAGGCTTTCTTCAGTGCATTCTGATCAACCTCCAAATGTCTAAGGACCACATTATCACCAATGCCACCAGATTGCCTAAAACCTACATTTTCATAAGCCCCACCAACCCTCATATACTTGGAAGCCCTCAATTCAGCATCTCGTCCAGGGTCCATCAAATCATGCTTAAAGGGTCCGCTCGTTCCCATAGAAAACTCGCCCTTTGGTGGAAACCCATTTGGATTAACATTAGCATCGTGCAAAAGTTGCTTCCTTTGTCTAGCAAGTTCATCTCTCTCCACCTCATCACCCCCAAACTTTCTCTTCGCTGAACCTTCAACGGGGCCACTACCACGCCCATCAAGCCCTGTCGAATCCCAGTAATCTTGGTGCCTCCCGCCACGCCCCCCGTCTTGATCATCAAGGTGGGCTGGTCCGGGAGGAAATCGAGGCCCGAATCGACCGGTATCCAGCCCAGGACCGATCGGTGGTGGGAATAATCTCCCAGGTGGATCAAGAGGATAATCAGGAGGGAGAGCAAAGTAGGATCTGACACTACCGTCGGCAAGAACAATCGTACGGCGCTCGAGCATGTGGAAGCCGTATGCCGGCGGAGGCGGTGGCCCCAAGTTAGCAAGATCCGGGAATGGAAACGGAGCTCCGGGAGAGGGGACTCGGGCGGCGGGTCCAGCAGATTGGCGGATGGGATTTTCGGAATGGTGTTGCTTAGCACGAGCGGGGCTTGGAGTGGTTTTGCTTTTAGGGGATGGGGCAGTGGTGGAGGGTTTGGGATTCTTAGAGTTGCCGGATTTAGGATCGGACGGCGAAGATTTCTTGTTGGCGCTGCTGGTGGATTCCCAACGGGATTTGCGGTGATAGGATGAGGCCGATGACGGCGGGGGCGGGGGCGGCTTCTGGAGCGAGGACTTGTTCTGAGGGTTACCTCCGGCCATCCTCCGGGAAGGGTAAAAGCACAGTCCAACAATTATGTGGTGACTTTGTAGAAACGAATAATTTTTTATACTTTCTCTTCGTTTTTTATTTTTTATTTTTGGTTTGATAATATCAAATTTCCCCAACAAAGAAAGCACGGGACATGTCAGCAAAAATAAATAGGTTGATTTGAAAATATTAAAATAGAAATATAAATTTAAATAAAAAATATTACAAGAGTCTGATATTTTTTCAAATTTTCGTAAGTTTAAAGTGTAGTGAAAAGTGGGGAGGCAGCCCCTATTCAATTAGGAGAATTCTGAATTTTCAAAAATTTGTTGCTGATTGCAACTTTATTGATTTGAGATTTAAAGGTTGCAGATATACTTGGGATAACCATCGACTTGGAAAGGAGCATGTCAAGGAACGCTTTGATAGAGCATTTGGCAACATGGAGAAGGCTCAGCCTACATTATAAGCTGTTAAAAGGAGAATTGATGATGGTATGAACGAGAGCTTGATCTATCCAGTCACAAAATTGGAGGTGAAGGTGTTTTTCAACTTGGAGGGTTTAAAGCACCAGGTCTCGATGGGTTTTCAGGGACATGTTTGCTAGGCTTCTGAAGGATGGAAAGCTCCTCCTAATAATTTTCTTAAAATCAACTGTGATGCAGCTTTTATCATTAGTTTAGGGGATGAAAGTGCTGGTATTGTATGGCGGGATAATAAAGGAAGCTGGCTCTGGGGTTTCAAACATCGATATGTGGCAAATTCTGTTTTTTGTGCAGAGGCGCTTGCTTTGCGGATGACTGTGATGTTGGCTTATGAGCTTAATTATTGCAATGTCATATTCGATTCTGATTGTGCTCTGCTTGTTTCGATGATTCTTGCTAGAAATTTTGCTTCTTGTGAGTGGAGTTGCAAGCTGTCATTTGAGATATTTGTGATGGTTTGGCATCGTTAGTTGGCTCTTCTGTATCTTGGACAAGTCGCCAAGGTCATTGTACTGCTGATAGTTTGGCAGTAGATGCTGGTACGAGGATCGATCCACTTGGATGGGTTTGGGTACCACCATCTTCTTTGCTTCACCTTTTATCCAAAGATGCCAATTCTCACAGTTCTCTTGTGGATAATTCTTGTTACTCTACTCTTTCTGTTGATGGACATTTTGAGAAAGATGGTATAGGATTATAGAATGTTTGCTGTTTTTTTTTGTGTGTAATTTTGGAACTTTTACTTTGGATTTGTTTGGCATCGTTAGTTGGCTCTTCTGTATCTTGGACAAGTCACCAAGGTCATTGTACTGCTGATAGTTTGGCAGCAGATGCTGGTAAGAGGATCGATCCACTTGGATGGGTTTGGTACCACCATCTTCTTTGTTTCACCTTTTATCCAAAGATGCCAATTCTCACGGTTCTGTTGTGGATAATTGTTGTCACTCTACTCTTTCTGTTGATGGACATTTTGAGAAAGATGGTATAGGATTGTAGAATGTTTGCTGTTTTTTTGTGTGTAATTTTGGAACTTGTACTTTGGATTTGTTTGTTCTAATAATATGCTTTTTTATGGTAAAAAAAGGGTTGTGATCTATATAGCTTTCGGTTAAAAAAAAAAACAACAACTAAAAACAACAATTGAAATAGCAATTCAAATAATTTAAAGTTCAACAGGGGAGCTCTTTAATTCAGAGTACCAAGCTTTGGTGGCTTCCGCATAGAAATTGAGTTCATCTTGACACATAGTGGATCATTGAGGAGAGGAACCTTCATAGGTCTTACTAAAAAACTATGAGGGAGCAAGGTTAGAAGGTTTCATGAAAAAAAAAAAAGAGTTTCTTGCTTAACATTGATGAATTTGATCATAGACGAGAAGCAACCTTCAGAGGCCTTATCAAAAAACTATCAGGGTGCTTGGTTAGAGTTCATAAGAAAATCAATTTCTTGCTTAACACTAATAAAGAACTTCAAGGCATATTAAGAAAAATAGAACATTGTTGAAATTCAGCAATCTTATCAAGTGGGACTGCAATATCCCACACTGGCACACCAATATTATGAATGAAATAAAACAATGGTTAATGCAAAATTAAACCGTGAACTTAGCTTTAGAGTGGTTATCTTCTCAGTTGACTTGCTTGTAAGTAAAGTTCATCTTATGGAAACATATTACATGATCCTTAGAAGAGGTCCCTCTTGGCTGTGAACATTTCCTTGCTCATGATTTGTATAATGAAACTGTACCTTCTCTTCTTGTATGATTTGTATCAAGCAAATTATGAGGTATAATTATTCATCAAATTGCTCTTAATGATGTAGCTTAAAAGAACTAAACACAAAAAATCATTTTAAATATATGTTTTCAACAATTTCATAGAGTCACTTAATCTAATGATTATAAAATATTTCAAGGTTTTTTGTGCTACAATTAAGTGCTTGTTTGGAAGATTGTTAGCTTTGGCAAAAGGACATTTGAAACCTCATTTTGAGCTAATCTTTTATTTGACTCATTTTAAAACATCATATTACAAACCTCATTTTTACTTCAAACTAAGCCCAAATGTTACTTTTCAGTTGAGAAAATGGAGTTTGGTGATCGTCATTGTGACCAATAGCATCCTCCGTGTGTGCGTGCGCGTGTATGCGTGTTCCCAACCTCTCTTATCTCCTCTCTTTCTCTCCTCAGCGAGTTGTAGGCCATTCTCAGCCTCTCTTGTCTCCTCTCTTCCTTTGACGGTGGTCTTAGGTATCTATTCCCAAATACAAACCACACCGTTAGCGTCCTCTGTGGTTCACTCCAACAAGTCCCAAATGCAGAGTGACACTGATGAAAACAATGCACCATATGAACCAAAAAATTATCATGCGTTCAGCATTTGAATCCAAATTTTGAACTTCAAATTATTTGTCAATAACAGCATGCTTAATGGTTTTATTTATTTCTTTAATTATTGGGGAATTTCATAACCATTAAGCATATTCTAATAGATTTTTGTCACTTTGTACCATTGATATTTCTCAACCGGAAGATTAAGAATATCATATTTGAAAGAATTAGCTATCTATCAATTGTATCAAAGTGGCAAATTAGAAAGAAAAACAAATAGGATGCCCTTAAAATGTGGCACAGGAGCATTTTTTTTCTCCCTTCTACTTTCTGGGAGCAGCACAGTAGTTGTTAAACAATCTGCCAAAACGTTCAAGAAAGCATAGAAAAAAGAAGTCCAAGATGCACTAAGGAAACCATTTTATCTTATAATTAGACACATATATATATATATATTGCACTAAATCTAAAAAATAAGTCACACAATTTATTACTAAAATATAGTACACTTTGCGGCTATATTGATGCACATTACATTGTGATGGCTCATGACTGTCGAATTAGCACATACGAAATGATTTCTAGAGTCGCAATGCTCCAAGTCTAAAATGGTGGTAGGGTGTCTTTCCCTATGCAATTTACACAAGATAGTGCGATTTTCAAGCCAATTAGCATAAATTTCATAGGACTCCAAGACCAAAAATATAGATTAACAATACTTCATCATCCAAAACAAAAATTATGGCTAAAAACAAATTAACCTTTCAGAATGAATGACAAATGTCTTAGACAAGGCGAAACTGAAATCACTTAAACCCATATTGGGACCCTCCATATCCCATGAGAGATCAGAGCCTTTATGTTGATATACTAGAGGATTCTTCCTCTTCTAAATCTTCACAGGGCTTCGACGACTATTGTTAAGTATACATAACGAACTCCAAGAATATATGACTGAGAATACCACCAAGCATATACGATTATAAATATGGCTTAAGTGGGCTTTTATTATATTTTTAATATATTTTTATTTTATTATACATAGAATTAAAAATAGAGATAATTTTATAATTATTACTTTTTCAAAATATAATGTTATTATCTAAAAAATTCAAAATAAAAAACTTTAAATCTGAACGTCCAAATCTGCTTAAAATGATGAGCATTGGGTAATGGAGGTCCCACTGTTTCAACCAAAATTATATGGTGTGCTGTATTAATGCAGGACAAAACAAGAAGTTCAGGGTTATTTGTCAAATCATGCAAACAAATTTGAAGAAAATTGAAATTTTGCAATATAATGGATACGAATAATCATGACCATCTAGAATTTAAGATAATGATGCCATTGGATAGAAACATATTTCCTCTCAAAACCAAATGCTAAAAAGGCAAAAATAAAGACATCTTGAAATTCTGTAAATCTACTAAACCAACAAAATCTCCATGCGGAACTGAAACAGCAAAACTTTGAGCTGGGAAGAACTTGAAGGACAACACATTCAACGCTTTTTAGAGACACCAACAGTCTTTCCCCTGCGTCCTGTGGTCTTGGTGTGCTGTCCACGAACTCGAAGACCCCAGTAGTGTCGGAGACCACGGTGGTTTCTGCAGCATCAACATATCATATTACATTACATTATTCAAAATGAGAATATGAGAGTAGTTAAAACTACTTGGATGTGGCAAGAGGATCATAAATAAGCATGTTAAGATGATCTCAATAATACATTCAATAAACTGATCATAAAAAATGGGAAGACCAAACCATGTTGTTCAGTTGTTCCCACCTTAACCATCAAAGAAAATTGATCATATGTAATATCAATAAGTAAAATATTCATAAACCTACAGAACTGCTACCCACATGGACTCCAAACCAGTTTAAAAAAAAAACTATGGACAACTTAAGCATGCTTGGCACTTCTGTACAAAGGCCAAGTGAAGTGTAAATATACGTAACATGCTAGATCTGTAGTGTTAAGTGGTAAAGAATCTTTCTTTCAAGTTGGGAAATTGGGGAAAGAAAATAGCTAATAAGTTAAGTAACAAATGAACAACCTTATTTTCTTCAAACGCTCAAGATCATCCCTGAGTTTCATGTCCAAGGCGTTGGAAACAACCTGCGAGTATTTACCATCCTTGTAATCCTTCTTCCTATTGAGAAACCAGTCAGGAATCTTGAATTGGCGTGGATTTGCCACAATTGTCATTAGTTGATCAAGTTCAGAAGCCGATAGTTCACCAGCCCTGCAGTAAATAGTTAGAAACCAAATTCAATAAGTAAAAATTTCCAAATGATATAAACAACAAACTATGTAGTCCAAATAAAAAAAAAAAATAGAAGTTGAAGCAGCTCTTGCTTGTAATACTGATGGGGACACAGTTTTGATACAAATAAAAGGTACATTATACTTTCAACACTGTTTGCTTTCAAGGAGAAATTTACTGCCAAAACGTCCAAAGTGGATGAAGTCTGAATAATATCTAGTTCAAAACATAGTTATGCCTGTAAAAAGACAATAATGCCTTTCATCAGGACTGTTTTTCCTACATTCAAGAATCTCAAGGAAAAAAATTAAAAACCTCAGAAGTTTCTAAATCTAAAACCTTAAACTAACAAGGGACACCAATCAACTGACTTAAAATATCAGCCACAATAAAGTGAACCCATCCATTTTGTTCATTCCAAACCATAGTTAACGTTTTACATAAAATCCAAACTAAGATTAAACCGATATCTAACAACCATAAGAGAGTGATGAAAGAGAAACCTTTTGTTCATGTCGACATCGGCTTTCTTGCAGACGATATTGGCGAAGCGACGACCAATACCTTTGATGGAGGTAAGTGCGAACATGATCTTCTGCTTACCATCGACGTTCGTGTTCAGTACACGAAGAATGTGCTGAAAATCCTCGTTCGCTACCAGAGACTGCACAGGTAGCAGCAGCAACAAAGAACAACAATTAGATTAAGATCCAAAAGATCAGAGTTGATAATGCCAGAAGCTATAGGTGAATTGTTAAGTGAAGCTAAACGAGTTGGCTTACCATGGCTAAGGATTTCTCTCTCTTTTTTCAATTGTCTCTCTCTAGAAGCGTGAAGCAAGAGGGAACACAAAAGCCGATCAGAAGCCAATGGAATAGCAGTTGAAGCATTTAAAAGGAACCCAAAAAAGAAAAACCCTAGAGGCGATGTGATAAAGAAGGGGTCACGGGTGATAATAAAACAAGTGTTGGGTAACTTATGTGGAAAATGCAAAGATGGGGACAGGATTTGATAAATGTAATTTTCGATCTTTTTTAAGGTTTTAAAAGGATCCCAACATCTTTTTTTTTTAAATATTAATTACATTTTTATAATTATATATAATGAATGCTTTTTTATATGAATTATTTTTTTTAAATTTCTCTAAACATACAAAATAATATTTAAAAAAAATATTATATTGTCATTTTTATTTAATTCCTTCTTTTTAAAAGTGGGAGAAAAACCTTCAAGAAACGGATGAAATTCTTCCGCCCATACAAAAAGCAGGCTAGCAAGCAAAATAAGAAAATAGAGAATAAAAAAACACTAAGAATTCAAAATATAAGTACTTGATTCAATTGATAGGAGTTTTACTAATTAACCATAAATCTTTGGAAGTTTTACCATTTTAACTGAAAGTTTTGAGTTTAAACTTTAGGAACGTAGCTGTATTAAAAATTGATGATAGAGTTTTTTGTTCTCTGGGTCACACGTCATTCAATTCGAATTAGTTTGGATTCCAATAAATCTCTCAATTGAAGTGAGGTAAGTCTAATATATCATAAACATATATAAAAATATATATCTATATATATAATACTAAGTATGAAAAATAGTATCAACGTCACAACTAATATTCGAAATATTTGGAGTGCCAAGAGTGTGCTTGATCATAGCTTGAATGGAAGGAATGAGGGATTCAAGCTTGGTATTCTTCTTAAGAAAGATTCTTTTCTTTTGAGCATCCTTAAACCTCTAGCAGATAGAGATAATCTTAGGCCTTAAATAGAGTGAGATTTTTTTTTTGGTAGAAACCACATCTATCCTCCTAATGGAGGCAATTCTGTTCGAGATACTGTCAAACACTAAGTGTGGGTATCCCTCCTAACGAGGATTCGAACCTTAATTTGTTATATTATAAGGGACTAGTTCATTTTGCTAGACCCAACACCCATTGATAAATAGAGTGAGATTTATTTTAGTTGGAGAACTTCAAAAGCATCATGGATCAAGTTGGATACTAATGGGTTGATTATAAAAGAGGAGAAGCGACGTGTGGGGGGATTATTCGCAACAATGAAGGTAATTTGACTTCCTAGTAGTGCATCTGAGCTTATGGCAATTCTTCTTGGAATTAGATCTTAGTGACTCCATTGAAGCAATAAACTCTAGTGACTCCACAAAAACTCTAAAGATCACTATCAGGATTGAGGAACACCATTGAAGACATAGGAAATTATAAGAGATTTGACACTTATGATTAACTTTATATTTAATGAAATAAATGAATATACTGACTCGATGACGCATTAGGCATATTATGATAATAATAGAGAATTTAATTTATGATGATGCTCTAAATCACCTTGTGTAGTTTTGTTAGTGGATTTCCTTTTGTTTTTTAAATTTTTTAAATACAGTTCAAAAAATTAATATAACCATTAGCCAAATTATTTTGGTAAACAAAAACCACTTCTTTCTTTCCACTAAACATTTGGGCTCATGCATTACATTGAATTTAAGAAATGAATTATACTATTTATAAGTTGTGAATAACACAACTTATTATATATTTTATACTTGATATTTATGGCACTTTTACCTTTTTTTTCTTACTTTTAAAAATTCAAAAGAAATGGTTTTTAAAATTATTGCTCTCGAAAGACTAACAAGCCATTTAGTTCCTTTTCATATGGCCCAAAGAAAAGGAAGTCAACTTGCATTCTTTTTTATGGGCCGCTTAGTTTTTCCTCCCTTTGCTTAAAAAGGGTCTCTTACAAGAAAGCTCATTGCTTGAAATTTGGGAATGGTCTATTTTCTCAATATTGGGATGAGTAATGATTCCCAATGATCTTTACCATAAATACCCTTATCTCCATCCGTCAACCTTCGACCTTCCATTGTAGGAAATTTCTCCTTCCCCCTTCTCCACCATCGCTTCTCCTGCTTCTTCATCTTCGAAGTTTAAAATCTGATTATTAGTTATGTGTTTATTTTTTCATTTCGCTGGGTCTATGTTTATTTTTCATTATTAATGGATTTGTTATGCTTTTATGCTGCCAACGAATCTGATCAACGACTGGGTGAAGGAAGGGAGAAGGAATGTTGAGAAGGGCAGAAGGAGAAGGTTTAAAAAAAATGTTTGGAGCATTTAGGTCCTTTTATGTTATTTTGTTAATCAAATATAAAAAATAAATTTCTTTCCAATATTATCAATATCATACCATACATATTTAGGTAGTTCAACATTTCATTCCATTTCTTAATTATCAGTTACCTCTATCCACCCTTGATTAAATACCAATTCATTTTACAATAAAGAAGCGTGAAATGAAAATAGGGCTATAATATTATTTGAGACCTTCAATTGCCGTTTTTACATTAAACATTTACCATAGGCCAAAAATATAGAAGACATTAAACATTACCTTAATTACAGAGAAAAAAAATGAACAAAATCAAAGCCTCATCAATGCAGAAATTACAGGCAGTCAATTGACCATCAAAATGTAGGAGTCAATTGAAGCATATGCATCCAACCAAACCACAAACTGCTCCAAGGATCATCTGCAACTGCTGATGTCATATGAATTTAAGGACAAATGACCCCCACAAATTCAGATATGACCAGGAGAATTATGACCCACTCAAATGATATCCCAAAGCCGCATCACACCCAGCAATTTCATACTAGGTGAGCATATACATTAATCTTGTGCCAAAAGCATTCTTTTGAATCTCTGTGGCAGAAGAAACAAGGCCAAGAAACCAACTTATAATTTCAGAACCATAAAAAAATTATACTCATCCATGATGCAAGGGACTGGCTAATATTCCCCTTGAAACCAATAGAATTTATTCAAATTATCCAGACCAAGGCATGAGGCATAGCTTTGAAGCCTTGAAAATTGATTGAATACAAGGCATTGAAGCTTTGAAAGAGACCTTGTGAGGATAGTGGTATGAGCAGGACAGAAGTAAATGCATTGGCAGTACAAGACCCAGCCATTCTTACTCCGAATCAGTCTCAGAACTGTCAGAACTATCATTGGATGCATTAATGCCACTTTCATAAAATTGCATTTCTTTTGAAGCAACTTCTGTGTCTACATATGAATTTCTTTCTCCTTCGTACACAATTTCTTTCTTGTCCACATAGTTGAGTTCAGAATTAGACACATCTGTATTTTCGTTGTTATAGTTGGAAATATTCTCTTCAGATAAACTCCCCGAAGGAACAGCTTCATGAACCTCTTGAAAATTATCCATATCAACCTCTCTAAAGGACACAGTATTATCCTTCATTTGAGAATCCGACACCAGGTTCATCTCAAGCTCAGATGAAGCACCATTTGGAGCAGTGGGCAAGTGACGTTTCCAGTTAGAAACAGGTTCAACCAGGTTTTCTGTTGAATTAGGATCAGAACTAGCAGTTTTCTGAACCAAAATACAGTTTTCAGGGCAATCCAGAACATGTGACGAATGCATATCAATAGAAGTTTCATTCATATGCAAATTATCTTTTACTGGAGAACCCACTACTACTTTATTTTTCATCTCCAGTACATCATTACTTGTACTTGAGGGAGAACATTTATCTGAAGCTGAATCAGAATCCTCAGAATGACATTTGGACAAAACTTGATTGTTTTGATCTAGAGAAGCATCACTACATTCATCTTTTATCTCATTAGCAGGATCTGAACCCGCATCATCGCTTCCACCAGGATCTTGATAAGTTGAGGAATTAGCCAATTTTGGCTTAGTATAAACTTTGTCTTCATTATCTATTTTATCAGCACCTGTTGGGATAGAAATAAAACTCGTCAACATTGCAATGCATCATTCTGAATTTTTTTTAAAAAAATTAAAATATAAAACACCAAAACCTGTAGAAGTTGGGTTCCCCTCAAAGTTTCCTTGCTTCACCAGAATCTTCTGTAGCATATCTATACCAGGGAAGACCAGCATATTCAATAACCTCATTTCTTGCCTTAGTGACTCTTCAAGAGGCGTGAAGCCAAAATTTGCTGTCCATGTTTGCATGAGCTCAGCAATTGCTGGAATAACCATTTTCTCAACCTTCATAGAGCAGAGGGCCTTCAAATAAAAAGGAAAACAACGATTCAAATCAATGTTGTAAAAGACGCATGCAAAAAAGAAAATGCCTCCTCAAAGTTTTATGCAGATGTCAAATGCAAAGAAAATATAAAAGAATCATAGCTCTCAAAACATACCGATTCAATGGCAGAAAAAAGCCGACGGCACATCCCCTGACGCCTGTATATATGGCGGGTTCCAATGAACGGCATCTCCACTAACTTAGTCCCATGGAACCTTAAAACAGTAAAGTACACAGCCTAAAGGTAAGCATATTCCCACTAATTCACAGAAGAGAAAAACTTAAATATCGGTTAATTCACAAAACCAGATAACAGGAGAACCTTGACAACACACGAAACTAAGCAGAAATTAACAATACATAGGAGAAAACAGGTTCGTATTGTGGTAGACCAGCAGAAACACAAACCACTCAATCAAAACATGGTATCAGATGGCTTAACAGTCTGTCATCACTATTGCACCAAAAAAGCATTCTGTAACGGCAACCATTTAGATTTAATCATAATGATTTTTCAATAAACTTCTGATAGATAATTAGGCGAAGGTGAGTATCATCTTAGAATACATAAATGTACTCTTCCATGCAAACAAGACAAAAATCCAAGAAAATAGGAAACCAGCTTATGGCACCTTTTCCCCTTCTTTAGCTAAGTAAAATTGAAGCCAATTCCTTCAAGAAAGGTGAAGAGATCATCACTACAAAGCAGGCCCAGAGCTAGTGGCTGCCCAGTGTCCCTAATGCATTCGTCATTAGAAGTATAAAGTAATAACATGCATTTCTTTAGAATACAGTAAAGAATGAGGAGACTTCCAACCTATGAAGCTTCCCTCATTACTACCACCAATCTATTCTAACAAACATGTCAGACACAAATGTTTGGAAACTGTTGACTTTTAATCATTCCTGATGTCTGATGTTCCAACTTTTTCTATCGCCACCAGAAAAAGATTTACTGAATGAACTGGAAAGGCTTACATGAATATTTCTATAAAAAGGAGAATGAAAAAGGAGTCTAAGGAAGAATACCTGATAGATGCTGCAGAAATTATCTCATCACCCCTCTCCAAAATAGCAGTGTAAAAGCCACTATAATTCAACCTACTGAAGTTTGACCTAAAAAAGAAGAGTAAAGGAATCAACAACACTATGAAACATCTTAATGGGAGAATTGGTATGTTCATATAGCAATTAAAGTATTTTATTAAAAAAACATGAAGCCTCAAACAATGTGCAAGAAATATACATGAGATCCCAATGTGGAAGCTTGGTGGGAAAAGTTCCATCACACAAATTTCTTGAAGTAAGAGTAGACAGCTTTTGCAAACTAATGGCAGGTTAGCTGGACTAACCTGAGGTTTCAACATCAGATATGCTTTACTTGTGGAAGGTGTTGATAGGCAATACAAATCAAAAAGGTACTTTTGTGGCTAAAACTAGATTCCATTGTAGACACAGAATAAAGGCATGACCCACTGTTTGCTTAGAGGCAAGCAAATAATATATATACTTTAATATTTGAATCTATTGTTTCATGCAGCGCATTAGAACAATATGAAAGTTCATGGCAGACAATGCCATGAGCAATTTCAAAATTGAGTAACTTCAATACACCTCATAAAATCATGTCTGTAAACTAATAAATCCATTTTCCTCCAACTTAAAATATACAAAATTGTCAACTTCAGAGAATTAGGCAAATAATATCAAAAGGTAAGACAATAGACAACAAGTATTAAGCAAATTGCAATTTTAGGGATGTTAAAATATATAACATTAAATTAAAGCCAAGTATTCATTCATTATTATTCAAAAATGAGTAATCTCAATGCACAAAAAATATATTACTCATCAATTACGTTCTCAGCTAGTGCTTACCCACTATTGTATAGAACGTTATGAATTAAATTGATGCCACTCCTCCGGTCAAAAATGGGTAAAAAGCATTCGTCCATGACAGTCAGCCCAACAGCTAGCTTGGAGTTGCATTCCACCCTTTGAGAAATTCCTCTACTAGCTGCCTCTGAGTCTTCATCTGCTCTATGAATAAGAGACCATGAGAAACCTGCTTCTAGCTCATGCTTGGTACCTAGGTACTTCTTCAAGTGCTCAAAAAGCTGTAGAAGAATAAAAATATGTAAGTATATTTCAACATCATGCATTGTGCTACATTGCCTACTTATTGATTTTCTCCTTCCTTAGTCATATTTTGTATATCACAATATAATAGAGAAGTTCACAGAAAAAAAATATCTGCAACTGCCTAAAACTTGGGTACAAACTCATACTCTGCCTAATCAGTGAATAGTTAGAAGATAAAGCTTCAAAAAAGGAAACCTCTCCCACTTGGTAACATTTCATACAACTTATATCAACCCAATGTACATCTCAAGTATTTATTCTTCCTTCTTAATAAAGTTTGTCAAGACTCAAATCTAAAGATCTTACCTTCCAAATAATCCTAGTCCTATGCATACAACAACAGCAACAGCATTATCTCACTAAGTAAAGTTAGCTATATGGATTGCACAACGTCGTTGAGCTCTATCAAAAACCTATTTCTCATATATATCATTAACCAAGAGATCCCACTTAATAATCCTTAAGTGTTTTTCTAGGTATTTCTTTACGTCTTTTCATAGGGCTAAAGACCATCCTATCCTAGTCCTATGTATAATCTAAATATTCCCGGTTTTCAATAGAATCTCAATTTAAATCTAAAGATCTCCAGTCTCATTAATCCCATGACACTTTTAATTTTGTGACAATTTTATCTCACTAGGTATTGAACCTCTTACACAAACTAGCATGGAAAGAAAATCATTAAACAAACCTAATCCAACATTTCCAGCCTCCACATCTCTGATCTGTTAAACCTTTAACTACATTGGTGAAGGCAAACTCTACACTGACAAACATAGCATCAAATGTCTTTATCTTGGAAAAAGATTCTAGCTGCAGCAAGGAGCATTCTGATGGGCAAGGAGAGACTTTAAAACAAATAGGAAGTGAAGTTTGGCTCTCTTTAATTTTTTTTTTCTCCCTTTACTGCATGCTTGTTTCCAAACTTTTTTTTTCCCACAATTTCTTCTTCTCATTAATGCAAAGTGAATTCTTTGTTATCATTAATTGTATAGTGTTCAAGTATTTTACATATGATTTTGATGGTTTTATGCTTATTTGTGACTTCTATATAAGTACACGCAAATTTTGAATTGCTATATTACAACAGAGGTAGGATCTTCCAATCCTACAACTCAATCTTTTGAATCCCTTAATAGATCTTAGGCAAGATCTCAATCTTGAAAAATTTGTTCTCTATACCATTTCTTCCTTTATCTAAGAAAAATTTGCTTACTAAAGCTTGCCAGCTCATAAAATTGAGGAAAACTAAAGTTTCAGAAAAGAATGTCTAATTGGAGATCTAATCCATGAGCTAACATTACATCAAACATATAATAATTGAATATGAAAGCCTATACATTTCAAAAGTAAATGAACGTAGAACAGAGATCTGGATAGAATAGAGTAGTGCATCAGTATTTTGGGCCGTAAAATAAAAATGTCAACAGTTTTCCAAAAATATATGATGAAAAGCATTATGATTCAATGGCTCAACCCATATAAAAGAAAGTCATTATAGAAAATCAAATTCCTTATAACACAATATAATAGAGAAGTCCACAGAACATATAATTTTGCAACCGTTTGAAAAATGTATACAAATTCATTCCCTGCCCCATCAGCAAATAATTAAAAGATGGAGATTAAAAGAAAGAAGGAAAGATAATCTCCCAAATACAAACACCACAGGTAACTTAGATCAACTCAACATAAATCAACTGACAAAAATATCTTATGTGATTGGTTTACCAAGATACATAGATTTTGAATTAAAGAGATAAATTTTTTGGGATATTCTTGTCAGATGACCAGAACAATTTGTATGATAAATTAAGCACCAACTTAAAACGTTTATTGAATCCCATGTGCTTCTTCTTGATTCAGTTTTGTTTATCAACAACTAAGGAATGGAGTTTGGAATCTGGATGCTTTGGGTGAGCACACCTGTAAATCCTATTTTCATTGCCTTAATTATAGTCCTACTAGAGATCTTTTCGTTCTTAATAAATTCATTTGGAAATCTAAAGCCCCTGAAGATAACTTTTGTTTCAGACAAGAATGTTAAATTGAGGATCTAATCCATGAGAGTTCATACCACATCAAACATACCAAAATTGAATTTGAAAATTTAAGCATCCCCAAAATAAATAGAAAGGCCAAGTAGTACAGGAATACTGGAAAAATTTGAGGAGTGCATGAGTATTCTGGGCAGTAAAAAACGATATAGGGTTTTACATCTTTGCTATCACATTCTCAGATAAAAATAAAACAAGTGGATCTTTTAACAACTCAACATTACATAAGTGCGTCCTTCAAATAATTTTCACAGTCATGTTTTTATTGGACAATCTGAAAGCAAAGATATTTAAGACTGATTCTAGTCCACAGCTCTTTTCGAAAAATATATGAGGAAAAATGTTATGATCGCATGGCATAACCCATACAAAAGAAAGTCATAATCATAACTCAAGCATGGTCATTTCTAGTGTGTGTGTGTGTGTGTGTGTGTGTGAGAGAGAGAGAGAGAGAGAGAGGGAGAGAGAGAGAGAGAGAGAGAGAGTTATGCTAGACAAAATGTATATATAAATGGTACCTCTTTGCACTCTTTTCCACAAAAAGAAAAGCTTGGCACATTGAAGTTGTTCGAAAGGGCATCCATCTCCTCAGTGCACGTTTCGTGGTCTACACAAAACAGTAAATATATTAAACCAGGCATATATGAGCAAATTAATAGAGCTTCAAATCTAAACAAGACAAAGTAAGTACATTTTTTCTCACATAAGTTGCAAGTAACTAGAGCATATTCAGTAGCATCATCTCCATTTTTAAAAGCCCCATTGGCTATTCCACAAAATTTGCAAGTGCAGTTTGCACAGTGCCACTCACCAGGAGGAAGCATCTGCAACAAAATTTTTAGCACATACGGATTTTGACAAGTCAATAACAACATTATCAACAACAAAATAGTAGTCTTCTCATGCATGCTATGTTACTGGCACAACAATTTAACGAGAAAACTCATTCAACATACAATGTACATAGTTGACAAAAGGAGAAAAAAAAAATGTCGATACCAAAGAAGCTGAAGTGCTTCACATGGCACAAGCAAGATATTGTGTGTCTATTCATCAAGATAGAGTCACAGGCATAAATCTAGTTTCAGTATGCATTTAGATAATCCTTTCATTCAATGTGCAAGAAAACCAAATAGCTAGCATTAAACAAATTTGGTCTTAGAGAACCAAATCTCAGCATAGCTATGAGGACTCAGCTCAAGCATAATAATATGAAAGTAACAATTCACACCTCCCCGAAAAAGAAAAGGACAAACAAAAAACATCAGCAAGGGAAGCATATATTTTAATATGCAAAGTGCAATAAGGAACACGGAACAACCAAAACATGAACCATAACGAGCATTAGTGATATGGGAAGTAACAAGAGATGTCACATAACTCATAATACATGTAGGCATACCTGTATACCCAAGCAACTCTGATGAAATGTTGATGGACATCCATCACAGCAGATTAAATCCCCTCCATCTCCACATAGACCACAAGTATCATCGTTGGGATCATCACCATCAATATCCACAAAATGAAAATTAATTTTCTCGGAATTGTCTTGTCTATTCCATGCATCTATTTGGCACTGTAGAAGAGATACTCCTGAATCCAAATATATGTTTTGAAATGGCTGGCGCAATTTGCTACCTGCATGAATCTCAAACTTGGAAACTGTAAGGATTTTGCTGCAGCAGCCACAATGAATGCCATCTCTTGTGATCCATCCCTCCAGCATAACTCGTTTTCGTCTACGGTACTGAACCTTTTGGCTCAACTGAATTATCCCAGAGTCAATCAACCAGGAAAGCACTGTTCTTTTGCTACTATATGGAACAAAATCAGATTCTGAATTCAATCCCTTATTAGAACTACGGATTAACAAAGTACATCTTTCATATTTTCTACTTTTTCTCCCATGTGGAAGATGAGAATCACGTCCAGACAATGAATTTTCAGTTCCATCATGTAGGTGATGGCTTGATTTCGGGGATTTAAAGCTAGCACTAGCAACATTTTCTATCATCTTATTTTTCATTGACTTACTTCCCTGCTTTATAAAAGAGCTTAATTTCTCTTCATTGCTATCACTATCCATGCTATTCAAATCATGCTTGTCATTGGCAGACCTTTTAAGGTTGTGTTCTATTTCACTACCACTCTCACTATCATCTCTTTGCTTCTTCTTCAATTCTTTTTCCATCTTTTTACGGGTTTTCCTTGTTAATTGACTCAGCGCTTCATCTGAGATACGAGCAAAAGAAGAACCATCAACCATGGGCTTGGCCTCATTATCATCATCATTTAATTGCTTTTGAAGAGCATCATATGCTTTGATTATTGACCAGTAGGCTGTACCCCCTGGATTAATGTAAACTGCATCTAGGTAGTCCCTGTTCCTTCGAGGTCGATAATCTATAGTCCAACCTGCACTCAGCAGCATCTCCCTTATTTTTTCTCGTAGTTTTTGTTTTTCTGTACCACTACCACGCCTTATTTTTCCTTCTTTCATGACTGTAGTTGGGAGCTTTTCAGGTAAAGGAGTCTTGTCATCCTCAGGAAGACCTACTCTCTTCACAGACTTTAAAGGTTTAGTGTTTTGTAGTCCCTGATTCAAAGATGTGTCACTGTCTTCGGAGTCCCAATCATGTCCCTTTTTGTCCTTACTCAACGAAGATTTTCTTGATGCTATCTGTTTTTTCTCTGGCCTAACAACTAAACCTGGCTTCTCAAAAGGTTTTGTTTCTGAGTGTGATGGAGGATGGATTGGAATGTTCCTCTTGATAGAGGCCTCAGTCCGCAAAATCTGTCTGTTTTCTTTAGGTTTCATGTCATTGTAGTATTCTGATGAGCCACCCACCTTATTCTTACTAACCATAACCTTTAGAACACCATTTTTCCCCTGAACCCTGATGGATTCATTTGATTTAAATTTATCTTTCAGTAACGGCGGATGCAGGTGAGAACCATCCCTATTCACTTTAAATTTGCTGGGGTCAACAGTATCTCCCAAATACAATCCACTATTCCTGTCATAATAGGAGTTGTTTCTATTATGAAGAGTGTGTCTGCTTGACCCTGGTTCAAATTCCCTCTCAATGCCACTTCTTGTGGCATGCATTGATCCCTTAAACCTTCGTCCCCCAAAACCAACTCCATGATTGTCATCGAAAAAACTCCTTTGCATCTTCTCCACATCCATATCATCATATTCATCAAAATCAAAGACATCCATTTTAGTCCGCTTTCTTTCCCTCTGCTCCAAACCGTTCCTCTCAATCCTAGCATCCTCATTACGCCTGATTTGCACCATTCGTTCCCTCTTTCTACCAATTTCATTGCCTTCCACTATACCCCGCTCAGAAGTAATCAATCCATTACAGACTCGAATAGTCTCAGGACCAAGCCTTCTACTTGGAGGCATCAACAAATCATCGCTTGATTCTGAATCACTCATATCCACACTCGGCCTTTTCCTAACCTTTGGCTCATACAGCTTCCGAGAGCTGCTTGAAGAACCATATCCACCACCCAACCCATCTCCTTTCTTTTTAATAATTAAACAGCCCGAGGAGTTCCTGTTCTTCACCATAACCCCGGGAGGACCAGCTGATCTCATGCTCGGTTCCATCTACATGAAAAACCAAAACCAAAACCCCTTTAAATCTCGTAAACCTCCCACATAAACTATATCCCAAAATATTCACCAAGAAAACCAGACACAAAACCCTAAAGAACCGCCTGCAGAAATTCCTGAGCCCACACTATTAGATCTAAAGCAAAACAATCCGAATGCCACAAAGCCTTCCTGTTGCCAGAAACCCCCGACGTGAACAAAACGGCAAAGCAAGAAAGTTTCAAAGAATCTTACCTCGCCCTCGTAAAATTCACTGAATTCCTCACTGATAAATTCTTGCTCCAAGACGAAATTCCCCGAAGCAGCCTAAACTGATCGGAGAGCGATGCCAATCAGGGAGAGAGAGGGTAGAATTTTGGGTACGGAATTGCAGTGGCAACTTATAAATACCCAGCTAAAATTACTTGAACCAAATTAAACTCCCAAACCAGATGACGCGATTACTCAAGAAACGAAGGTTTAACAGAGGAGACGGAAGGGTTCAAACGCCGAGGGAAGGATCTACGTCGAATCTTGAAGGTAAAATAGGAAGGGAAGGGCCTGGGCGGTTTGTTTCGCCACGATCGAAGCTTCAAACGTCGAGAAGAAGAATGGGTACAACAAAGAAGCTTTGAATGGCAAGAAGAAGACGGTGGGGAGGAGACTAGACCACGCGAAGAGACGATCTGAGGTTCAAACGTCGGAGAATGGGTTTCGAAGATCCAGGATTTAGCTTGGAAAAAAAAAAAACAAAATACAAAAATCCTAGGTTAAACGCCCAGCCATTGTTTTCTCTCTCTCTCTCTGTAAGTTATTTCCCTTTTTTTCCCCCTTTTTAAAGTTTGCGTTTCTGTTTATGTGTCCAATCCGAGTGCGTATTTTCCAGAATACGTACAGTTTGTTTTCTCTCACTTTCCCTCCAAATTCTAAGTTTATATGCCCGCTGGGATTATTTGGACGGTCACGATTCCGCCACGTCATGATGATTTGACGTATGGCTTATTTGGGGATGACGTGGCAGAATCCAACGGTTGAGATCAGATTGGTGGCTGTTTATGCAGTTTGACATCATTGTTTGTACAGTTGGAAGAATTGGGAAATCCGAGGAATGACTTGCACGCGTAAGGTTTGTGCGCGTGAGGACAGGAGAGGGGGATCAGAATATTGGATCTGATTTGGCCAGTCACGTTGGTCATGGGTTTGTGTGAAAATGAGTTCCGGGCTTGAGATCGTCATAGGCGCTTTTCTTGGGCCTAATACTATTTTGGTTAAATTGAGGTTTCTTGGTTTGTATTGCAGGAATCTTGTTTGGTCATATTGGGTTCTTCTGTTCAAACCCAATCTTTTTTCTTCTTTTATATTGTTTTTCTCATCATCGCCCAATGCAGCATACATAATTGAAGTTGGGTTTACAAGGATCCAAAGATTCTCTTGCCTTCCCAAATTAATTTTATCTGTTCAATACCATCTGATACTTATCCTAGTGAAAGTAATTATGATGATTTAAATATGACGTTTTGAGTTCAGAACCACAGGAATATAAAAGACACATTCAAGAGAATTTCTCCCATTTAGAGCCAGACCCAACTAAATCCAAATCAGTTAGGGTTCAAATTGGCAACCAAATACAAGCCCTTTTTCTAAAAAAAAAAGCATATTTAAGGAAACATTATGGTATTTCATGAGATTATTTGAAAAGTAGAAGTTTTGTGTTAAAAAATATATATCTATATCTATATCTAGACATATATATATATATGTAAACTTTACTAAAAGAGGCACTCTTGATAAGCATTTTTTCTCTCTCTCTCTCTCTCATTTTCTCTCTCATCATATTAAAAAAAATAATAATAATAACTTGGCTACTTTGCAGCAAGTTTCAATTTTCTTATTGACGTCAAACATCACGTTAATTAAAAAAGAAAAGATGAACAAAATCAAAACCTCATGAACCTAGAAAATAAGCCTATAATGGCAAATGTTGTTCGCATAATCATATACCCAGGAAAAAGATCGGTTATTTACAACGTATATATTACACAGGTTGATCCAACGAGGGACGGTTTCCAATGAAAAATGACATAGGCCACAAGATTGGGTAGAAGCTACTGGAATTAAACTATAAATAGCCATATTTTCTTGCTTTTTCTCAATTTCCAGATCAAAATGTATAATGACACTTGCATCCAAGCACTTGAAGAAATTGCAGGTTAGAACCAAGTATTTTCATTTGACCCGGTAAGCATAAATTGCAAACAATGCAATACAGATTTGAAAAGACTTGGTGAGAAGAGTAGTATGAGCACCTGAGATGTAAACACATTGGAAGTATTACACTTAGCAAGGAGAGGAACAAGTGTCCAAGTCATTTTAAGTGATTTCTAACAAATTCTCAAGAATTTCCAACTATTTCTTTGAGATTTTCAACAAATTCTTCACAACTTACAAACGTGGATTTGTTAGGTTTGATGGCTTCCTAAGAGGGGGGTGAATTAGAAAGTTTAAAATTTTTCCGCAAAGTTGTGATAAAACAGTGATAGCAAGAGTTGCAGAAAACAAAGTACTGGATATAAAAGACAGTTGCAAGGGAAAGAAGGAAATAACACAGAGATTTTTCCTGATTCGTTATACTTCACTTTATATATATCCAGTACTCAAGTCACCACTTGAGATTTTCCACTATTTTGCAAGAATTCAGTGGACTCCTTGTAATGCCATAGTACAAGCTGATACTCTATTTTAAGATATTTCAAATTTACATTTTACACTCTTACAAAGTATTTTTCAAATCCCTTATGATAACCCCTCACAAGAATATCTTTCTTCCAGATGAAGAAAAGATTTTGTATAAAATAAAAATTCTCTAAATATAGAGCAAATGAGACATTTGAAGTGTAGTAAATGAAGTGTGAGAGAGTAAAAGGCTTTGACTAGAAATTTCAATAGAATTTTGGTATTTACAACATAGATTTGTTACCTACAACTTCAAATGAAGTTTTATTTATAGATTTGTATCTTAACTATTCGTTAGACACAAGATCTAGTCGTTAGAGACATTACCCAACGGTTACTCTGAAAAACTATCAATTCACCAACCACATTCAATGCGTTTGATACATTGAAATTTGAATTTTTTGTGCCAACAGACGAATTTTGTAGAGACCATAAGCCGAAGTCCTTAATGTTGAACTTCCAAAATTCATCTGTTCAAAAGTGAAATTCGAATTTTGATTTTATCAAATATAGCTTATGTTAGAACATACAAATTTTCATATCCAAAGTACATCTATTGGATATGAACAGTTGTCTCATATTTCTACAATTCTTTTGAAATTCGAATTTTGAAGGTCCAAAATTCGTCTGTCAGAGCTTAGCTCAACATGGCACAACAATTCTATCTTTCAAACTTTGAATTTTGCACTTTCAAAATTCCTCTATCAGAGACACCTCCACGCAAACTTAAAAGTCTTTACTTTAAAATTCAAATTTTGAAATTCAAAATTCATTTGTCAGAGGGACTGTTTTTAAAACTCTTTTTCCACTTCAATATCAGATGAATGTTGACATGACTGCAGATGAATTTTGCACTTTCCACTAACTATGCTTGACTTAAAATTCAAATTTCAATACCCGAAATTCGTCTATCACAAGTGATATCCCAAGAACTTCGAATTTCAGTCACTAAAGTTCAAATTCTAAAAAATATATAAGGTTTATCAGTTTAAAGTTCATCTGCTAGTCAATGTCTAACATATGTTAACGTAGGATAACATGAAAAATAATCATTTAAATGCAGTGGGAGTTTGAGTAAGTGAAAATCAAAACATTTTACCCTTGTGTACATCGTGAGAAATTCTAATGTCTAATTCTTCACATATTTCTTCTTGGAATTCTTCACTTGTCTGTTTTATACTCCTTTGATATCATCATTCCAAGCTCTAGTTGTTTAGAATTATTAAAACACTTGATTCAACATTCTCCCCCTTTTTTATGATGACAAAACAACTCGCAAACTAGATTAGTACTTGGGTTTGAATCTAAGAGCACCCACTCAATATATGCATTAAATTTTAAAGATAAGTATAGCACATATAGAAGAGTAGAAGAAAAATATGAAATCATATTGTATTCATTCAAAGTTTAGTACAGAGATTCAACGAGTACAGAAAAAAAATAGTTCAAAAGCAAGATTAATATTTTAATACAAATAGAAACAAATAGCCCTAAATATCTAGTAATCACTTCTTCTTGGGCTTGGACTTCTTGCAGTAGGTCTTGCCAAATTGTCTAGCTTCAGACTTTCCAATTTGCTTAGACTTCTTCTCCCCCTTTTTGGCATCATCAAGAGCTGGAACATGCATAATAGGAGGAGGAATTTGTGACACTGGAATAGCATGAAAAGGGATAGGGATGAATGGCACTGAAGAGGAGATCTGAGGAAGAGGTATTGATGGTGGTGTTTCAGGGAGATCTTCCTCAATATCTGAGATTATCTCCTGAACTTCCCTCTGAAGATTTGCTAATCTGGCCCTCTATGCTATAGAGAGACCAAGCTTTAGAGATGAAGATTAAGGTGCAGGAGGAGAAAACATTTCATCAAGCTTTTTCTTTTGAGCCTGCACAATTGCATTATGTGCAATGGCAGTAGCATCCATGTAGGGAACTAGCCTTCTTTCCTTATTTAGTGCAGCCTGAATGATTGTTGTAGAGGTGATGGCTACCACTAATTTCTCCATGTGCTCAGATTCGTGAGACAACATGATTGATTCCTGAGCAACATTTTCCATCATAGGCTCGTGAGGGCCTTTTACCTAAGGTTTCTTTTCTTCCATGGCATAGTCCAAGGGTGGACTAGTGCTTGTCTCATTGCTGAAGGCCTGTGGGATGGCCATAGTGCTAGCAACCTCAGCAGCAATAGTTTCAGCTGTAGGCTCAAGAGATGCTAGCAAGAAGGGACTTGGAGGTTCAGGAGAAACAAATTTTGTAGGATCAAAGGGTCTAGGCTGAGGTGGAGCTGATGTGGAGAGTATAACACTTCTAATTTCTTCATATGCATTAGTAATCACTTTCATGTTCTTGGCCAATTGTGTGAGCTGATCCAGCAGGTAAGCAAACTTGGCATTTTGCTCTTCTCTGATGCTTACCATGAGGGCAGATAGATTATCATACAGCTTACTGGTTGTTGTTGGCTTGGCTCACGTGGAAGAGTGGAGGGTTGAGGAGGTTGAGTAGGTTGTGGTAGAGGAGAAACAAGCTGGGAAGGTTGAGTGGGTGGAGCAGCCTCAAAGGTTTCTTCTAGCTGTTTTGATTGACCTTCCTCAAAGAATAGGTCTTTTGATTTCCCTACTCCCTTTCCAATCCATCTTCCTTCTTGTCTTTCAATACCCATTCGTTATAGCTCTTCCTCCTTGAATACCTCAGTAGGCTTGCTTGATCCTTTTTCCAAGTGCTAAATTTTGGCATACTGAAGCATCTTGTTAATGATAGAGGCATAAGACGAATCCTTCCTTTGATCCCTTGCCTTAAGCATACGCTGGAAGATGATATAGCCCATATTTAGTAGCTTTCCTCACTGTCACACCCAGAGATGCGACGTGGATGGCGCGGGGGTAAATAAAAAGGGAGAAAACGGCCCGCGTGAAGGTAGGCCGGTTTCGAAGGGAGTCGCAACCAAAATTTTGAGGGAAATTTTGGAAAACCGAAACAAAAAACAAAAAGGTTAAGGATTGGTCCGCGAATCAGAGTTGGGTTCGGGAGTACGATTGTGAGTGGGGAAGGTGTTAGGCACCCCCACAACACCCGTTCTTAAGAACGGTTACCTTAGGTTGATCATGCAATTTTTATGGCTTTTTTAAAAATTATTTTAATTGCCCTTTTACCATTCACATGCAAAAATAAATATAAAAATGAAAATAAATAATAAAATGAAAATATGAAAGGTTGGTAAAAACAAAATAAGAGAAAAATATTATTTATTTACAAAAGTGGACTTGACCCAGAATTAAAGTCTGGGGCCTACGTACCCTGCGATAGGGATCAAAGTCGACGTAGTTTGGACTAGAAATGCGTGTCACTGGGTTGATATTTTTATTATATATTTTCTTTGAAAAGAGGGATTAATAGAAAATAATTTTGTCTTCTCACAAAGAAAATAATTTTCAGAATTGGTTGGTATATTTTAATTTGTAAAAGACAGATTACTTTCCATTATTTGCTCTTTCATTTTTTATTATATATTTTTTGTTTAATCAATTTCTAAAAGAAGAAATATGTTTTTCCTCAATTTTAAAAAATGGAATTAAAATTATTTGTGATTTTGAACATTTTATTTGATTTGAAAGGGAAATATTTGGAAACAAATTTATTTTTATATGATAAAATCAATTGACTTATGTGGTGACTTTATCACTCACGATACACCGATTGATATCTAAATATCCACGGTGGTGTCACTCGAGACAAGAAGGCATAAAAAATCAAAAGAAGACAATTTGTTACTTTCAAATTTTTTGTGTACAAATTATTTTTTTCTTTTATTATAAAAATCGTTTTAACATCTATTTATTTATTAAAAAAAATGAAATTAAAAAAATGTGATCATTGCGTGTTGAAAAATAATAATCAGTATATGTGGTGACTTTATCACTCACAAGTTACTGATTTACGTTTATATGCTCACGGTGTTACCACTCGGAGTAAAAAATACCAAAAGAAGAATTTTAAATGAAAATCAAACAACATATATAGTGACTTGATCACTCATAATTTGCTGATTTAAAAAAAACTTAACTACCCACAGTGTTCCCACTCGGAATAGAAAAGTAACTGGTTTAAAGGATAAAAATTGAAGAAAAATAAAATTTACATAAATTATTTTTTTTACTTCCTTATAGTAAATTATAAAAAATAAATGTAGCCATGGCGACACATTTTTATAAAAGGAAAGAAAAGCAACAAAAGGAACTTGAAAATTTATCATATATTATCTTTCTTTTTATTTTTACCTATTTTCTTATAACAAAACTTAGAGAACCTCTTTATATTATCATTCTATGTATTTATTTTTATTGTTTTTTTTAAAAAGAAAAAAAAGTACTCAAAAAGAAAAGGATTAGGATAAAATTACTACGTTATATATATATATATATTATTTATTTATTTATTTTAAAAATTATTTGCGCTTCCATTATTCTTTATTTATAAATTATGCATACTTCCCTATGTAAAATTGTGAAAAAAAAAACCAAAACAATTAAGAATTCATTTTTTCTTTTTTTTTAAAACAAAACAAGCTTGGAATAGTACTTTCAAAAAAAACTAAAGTGATACTCCTACTTATATTTTCATTTTTAACAATCAATTCATAAAAAAAAACCCTTATGCGAGACCTAGTCTATACTCTGCATTCCTACTATTCAGAACTTGATGATGGGGACATGCTTCGAAATTGAGCATAATTTAAAGCCAATGAATCAAAAAAACTAAAATGTGCATCGGAGGATGCAAGAAAGACCTAAGCCATAGACAGAAGAGAATCATCTCGTTTGCCTTCCAACCTATTGCTTACTGCTATTCAGGGCACATATGTTGCGAGAGATAATCCTAGACCAGAAACAACAAGATCTGGCTACAACACATTGATCACAATCACGACTGAGAGCAAATTTACCTATCATCTCTCACAATTACAAAAGTATTTCCAGATTTCAAAAGGGCCCAGAAAGAAATTTCACGAGACAACAATAACCATAACTTACAGTTCGCAGCTTAATGAGATAACTCGAGAAAACAAATTGAGAAAACTAAACCCATATCCTGAAACAACAGAGAATCAATTCATCCATCCATGAAAGGATAACATATAGATCCACTGAACACTTTGCATCTATCCTAAGGGAACATAGCTCATCTACACAACCCGCCAAACACAATTTAATGATAATCTCCCACACAAATGGAGTACCGAAACGACTCGTATGACCAAATCAAGAGACAAAATTAATTAATAGACTTCAAAGTAAAGGGAAAGGGAAGACGATGAGGAAGCAGCAAGGAAAAGGAGCAAAAAAACTTCAATTCAAAGTCTGAATTTTAAAACAAAGGCTACCAGTTGATGATTCCAAAACCTTGCAAGTCGTCCTTTCCTCCGAGTCCCTTGCCTTCTCCTGTAACTCCACTATTCCTCTATTTCTTTGGATGCTCTCCTCAACCTCTTAGTTTTTTCAGCCATCCTCTGCTTCCCGGCGTACCTCCCTCGGCCTCTTAGCTTTTCTCCAGAAATTCTCCGATCTCTCTCTGTCTCTAACTTCCCCAAAAATCCCCCCTTGCTTCCTCAGATGGCTCCCCTTTATAGAGCCTCGGCAAATGACTTCACCCCCCCAAAACAAAGCACGTGGTCCCCTTTTTCTGCGTCCATCCAATCCTCCATTTCATGCCTCCACTGCTCTATCTCGCCTATTCCCTTGTGCATCCCCCTTCTTGCCACCATGCTGCCGTACCTAGTACAAAATGGTGGAGATGCTCCTTTGTCCTTTCGTGCCATTCTTGCCCTCTCTCAGTCTGGAGCGTAACTCATATTTCCTCCTTTCCACTACTCTGTTGCAGCAGAGTACGGAGTAGTGAAGGAGTTTATTTTGTCGTTTCTGGCTCTGAACTCCCCCTTGGCCTCTCACCACTTCACAACTCCCTCCTCTATCCCAGGTTCCCGTGTACATGAGCCTCTGCTCAGAGGCTTCCATTGAGTCTTCGCGTCCGAGCCACTTTGGTCCCCCCTTGCCTCACCAGCCCACGAGCTCTAGCTCCCCTCCGGCCTGAACCTGGTCCCTGCCTCTGTACCTCACTCATGCTTGAGTTTTGGTTCCTCGATTTGAACCTGGTCGCACGGATTCAAGCCCTAGCTTCTTCTAATTTGCCCTCTGCCAAGCCCTAAGGGCTCCCTCCGATTCGTCTTCGGCCAAGCCCTAAGGGCTCCCTTCCGGTTCAACCTCTGCCCGAAGCTCACCCAGTGCCCCTGATCTCTCGGCCTCCCTATCTTTCACCAGCGTGAATAGTGGCTGGTCTCTCCTTTCACTTTTTCCTCATGCCACGGTGGCTCCCTCCTCCCGTGTCTCACACCTGAGCTCGCCTTTTCCTTTCCTCAGCCGTAGCCTCCTTTCCTCTCCATCTTCATCCCAAGCCCTCAGCCCTCTTCCTTCCTCACGGCACCTCTTCCTCAGACACCCACGGTCTTCTCTCTTCTCTCAGTTCCAGTCCCCTCGGCTAAGCTCCCTCTTCCCTTTCTTTTCCCGCGGCCGCCCTCTGCTATTTCCTCCTCCTTTCGGTCTCTCTTCCCTCTACTCGAGCTCGCGGTGCTCTCTGATCTGAACCTCTCTCGGTTTTGCTCCCGCCACTCTCCTCTCTGCCATTCCTTTCCTTTTCTGCATTTTTCTCTCGCGGCCCCTCCACTCTCTTCAGTCCTGAACCCTAACCTGAGCCCTCAATTATGGCTCAGGAAAGTGGGAGTGAAACGCTGAAAGCTCAGCGTTTCACCCCCCTCGGTTCTTACTTTTTTTTTCTCTCTCTCTCTTTTTTTTTCATTTCAGCCTAAAACCTTTTTTTTTTCTTTTTTCCTTATTTTGGATTTGGGCCGAATTTGGGCCCTTAAACCCCCCCTTTTTTTTTATTCCCAAAGCTCTTTTTTTTTTTCTTTCCTCTCTTTTTTTATTTTTTTTTTGTTTTATTTATTATTTACTATTTACATATTTATATTTTCTTGTTTATTATATATATTTTTATTATTATTTTCTTTTATTTTCTAAAAAAAAAGAATTCTCTTAATTTTAACTTAATAATAATTTTTCATATTTTATAAGAATGCTCGGACAAAATGGGGTGTTCACACTCGCATCAGAGCAATCATCACATGTGCTTCAGCCCTTGTAATCAAATTGAAGCTTCCTCCTTTGTTAAAGATAATCCTAGACATAATGTAGTGCAGGACCCTTGCTTGGACGCTTAAGTCTGAGGGCTTTATCACTCTTAGTGATGGCCTGTTTTCTTTTCTCCTAAACAAGGTGTTTAGGACTGTGCTCTCTTTATAGTTCAAGAATGGACCACCTTCCTCATCTGCTTCTTCATCTTCATCCATATACCTTGAGGTAGTGATATCAATCTTGAGGCCATCTTGTCCAGAGATTTCCAAAACTTCATTGATTGTCTCATCAGAGAACCACAGAGTTTTGAACCTGAGATTAGCTTGCCATATCCTCTTTTTGCTGTTGTATGACAGAGAAGCATACCACGTTTTGATGACCTCATCATCATACCTTTCTTTAATCTCCAACAAATTTTTATATTTTACCAGCCATAACCCAGCATCAAAATTGTTGGAAATCAGAAAATCATCCAAGTTAGTACAATATGCGTTGATTACCTTGTTACTGATAAACTTTGTGGTGTATTCCTCTAGGATATGGGTAGTGTTACACAGAGGCTTAGTGGTTAACTGAAATTCCTTAGACTCAGTGCTAGATGAAGAGAGGGCAGTAGCAGCTGGGACAAGCTTCTTTGACTCAAACTTCAGTGTTGTTTTTTGCTTTTTGGATGGTGTTCCCTTTCTAGATTCGTCTTTCCTATTCTTGGTTTCACACTCCTTAGATGTATATTGTGACTTGATTGATTGGTTGGGTCATGATTCTTCCTTTCCAACGTTGGTATTCTTAACCCTTGCCATTTTCGAGAGAGATTGTTGATGAATGAGGCTTGGCAGAGGTTTATAAGGTGCGGGTGAGAGTTTTATCAGTGAATAATGAAGATTCACGAACAGAATTCATGAGAAATTAAGAGAGGAGGTGAATAGACTTGGGAGAGAGACGAATAGGGTTGTGTCTGTTCAGAGCGAGACCCTTTAGTTCAGCTTTTGTAACCATTCAACAAATGAATTTTGAGGTCAAAATTCAAATTTCGAGAGGTTACATGGCTTGTCAAGCTGAGGAGGCTATCTGACAGACAAATTTTCATCTTTAAAGTTCATCTGTCAGTGACATGGTTTAGAGAATGTTTCTCAATAGATGAACTTTGTGCCATCAAAGTTCAAATTTTGAGAGTTTAATCAAGATACAAACAAGGAAGAGAATTTTAACAGAAGAATTTTTATCCTTGAAATTCATCTAATAGAAACTTAACATTTAAGCATGCTTCAACAGATGAATGTTGTATTTCCAAAGTTAGAATTTTAAGAAATCATTGTAAGGCACATAAGCAAATGATGTTCAACAGATGAACTATGAGCTTCAAACATTCGAATTTTAAGACTTTGTAAAGAAATTTTGAAATATGTATTTCAAGTAGTTAAAATTCGTATGTTGAAGATTTGAATACAGCTAGCTTTCATGTCAACATTTCAAAATTCAAATTTCCTAATAGCAACAAACGAATTTCGAGCAGCTTGTGAGTACTGTAGTAGCATATTAGGTACTGAAATGCATCTGTTGAGTATCTAAGTTTGAATTTTAAGCATGCCAGTTCATTCAAAATCATAATCAAGCATGGAAATTTGTCTGATAACATTCAAAGTATGAATTTTGAATTACTAAACTTACAGATAGGGAATGAGAATTCAAATTTCCAACTCTGCCTCATCATCTATTGACAACGCAGGTCTGATAAACTCCATTAACTTGAATTTTCTTATCTTTAATCCCATGAGGAGTCCCTGCAAAGTATCTTAAACATACTCCGAAGCTTAAGTTAGCAAAGATTTTGAAAGCTTGACTTCATAAACTTAAATAAAGATAGTTAGGAACTTGCTTACAGCTTATTGGGATTTATCCTTCCCAAATTTCTCCTAATCTTACAATATCTATCTTCTGCAAGAGATTTTGTCAAGATGTCTGCAAGCTGATCTTCAGTAGGGACAAATTCTAACTTGATGTCTTCCTTCAAAACATGGTCTCGGATGAAGTGATATCTAACTTCAATGTGTTTAGTCCTTGAATACATGACTGGATTCTTTGTGATATTGATGGCACTTTGATTATCACATCTGATTGGTATTTCCTTTATCTCAATCTCAAGATCTTCAAGTTGCTGCTTTATCCAAAGAACTTGGGCACAATAGCTACCTGTAGCTATATATTTACCTTCTGCTGTGGAGAGAGCTACACTATTCTGCTTCTTGTTGAACCATGAAACCAAGGATTCTCCCAGAAATTGGCATGTTCTACTTGTGCTCTTTCTATCAGTTTTAGATCCGGTAAAGTCAACATTAGTATATCCTATGAGCTCTTCTCCATTTCCTTTTGGATACCATAGTCCCATATGTGAAGTTCCAATTAAATATCTGAAGATTCTCTTCACATTTGTTGCATGGGACTCTTTGGGACATGATTGGAACTTTGCACACATGCAGACACTAAACATAATGTCAGGTCTACTTGTTGTTAGATATAGCAGGAAATTGATCATTCTCCTATATTAAGTTATGTCAAAAGGCTTTCTTCCTCTATCCATATCAAGCTTTGTTGTAGTGGCCATGGGAGTTTCCATTGATTTGGCGTTTTTTATTCCAAACTTTTTCAGTAGCTCCTTCAGATATTTTGATTAATTAAGGAAGATACCATCATCACATTGCTTGATTTGCAGTCCAAGATAGAAGTTGAGCTCACCCATCATAACATCTCAAATTCACTCTGCATCAACTTAGAGAAATTCTTGCAAAGAGATTTATTAGTAGCACCAAATATAATATCATCAACATAAATTTGCATAATAATTAAGTCTTTATTTTCCTTTTTAGTAAACAATGTTGTGTCAACTTTTCCTCTATTAAATCCCTTTTTAGTTAGAAAATTGCTTAGCCTTTTATACCATGCTCTGGGTGCATGTTTTAAGCCATAGAGTACTTTCTTCAACTTACAAACATGATTTGACTTTGTTGAGTCCTCAAAGCCTGGAGGTTGATCAACATAAACCTCTTCCATGATATAACTATTCAGAAAAGAACTCTTTACATCCATTTGATGCAACATTATGTCTTTTTATGCATGCATAAGCCAAGAGAATTCTTATTGCTTCCAATCTCACAACTGGAACAAAAGTTTCCTCATAATCTATGCCTTTCTCTTGATTATATCCTTTGGCCACTAATCTAACTTTGTTTCTATTAATTATTCCTGATTCATCAAGCTTATTTCTGAATACCCATTTAGTTCCAATAACTGGGTGATCCTTGGGCCTTGGAACTAAATCCCAAACCTAATTTCTTTCAAACTAATTAAGCTTATCTTGTATAGCCAATATCCAATATTCATCAGCTAAAGCTTCTTCAATATACTTAAGTTCAATTTGAGAGATAAATGCACAGTTATTTATTTGATCCCTAAGTTGTCTTCTGCTTCTAACATTATCTTGAACATCCCCAATTACATGATCAACTGGATGACTCATTTGATATCTCTAAGCTCTAGGGAGTTCTAGAGAAGTTTCTTCATTATTTTCAGATTTAACATCTTTCTCCTAAATATCTTCCTCTGCACTGGCAGATTTTGATATTTTTAGAGGTTCAATTTTATTTTCTTTAGAACGATTCAAGTTCTTAAAGCTAGAGATTATTTCTTCCTCGTCTAAAGCATGTTTGGAAACAATTTCATTTTCAATGAAAACTACATGCACAGATTCTTCTATTATTCCAGAATTTTTATTAAACACCATATATACTTTGCTTCTACTAGAATAGCTAAGGAATATACCTTCATCTGATTTTGCATCAAATTTATCCAGATTCTCTTTTCTGTTGTTATAAATGAAGTGCTTGCATCCAAACACATGCAGATGTGAGAGATTTGACTTTCTTCCTTTGTAGAGCTTATAAGGTGTCTTCCTTATAATTGGTCTGATGTAGACTTTATTAATGATATAGCTTACTGTGTTTACTATATCAGCCCAGAAGTATTGAGAAAGTTCTTTCTCGTTCAATAATGCTCTTGCCATATCTCCCAATGTTTTGTTCTTCTTCTCCACCACTCTATTTTGTTGAGAAGTTCTTAAAGTTGAGAAGTTGTGGTCAATTCCTTACTCTTCACAATATTTCAAGAAGCTTAAATTTTTGAATTCTCCTCCATGATCAGACCTGATAGACACAATAGAAATACCTTTCTCATTTTGCACTTTCTTGACTAAGGTTACAAGTGCATCAAAAGTCTCATCTTTGGAGGAAAGAAATAAAGTCCAAGTAAATTTGGAATAATTATCTATAACTACAAGCACATATAAATTTCCACCAATACTTTTTACTTAAGATGGACCTATCAAGTCCATGTATAGTAACTATAGTAGTCTAGATATAGTGATTACATTTTTAAGTTTGAAGGATGATTTAGTTTTTTTCCCCTTGAGGCATGCATCCTATTCTCTATCTTTTTCAAAAGAAATTTTTGATAGTCCAGTGACTAATTCATTTTTAATCAATTTGGTTAGTTGGTTTATGTTAACATGGGCTAGTCTTTTATGCCACAACCAGCTTTCATTATCTTTGCTAATTAAATATACAGAATCTAAAGTGAGAAGTTTATCCAGATTAATGGTATAGTAGTTATCATTTCTTTGAGCTCTAAGGATTACTTTGTGATCCCTTTTTTGAATGACCAGGTAGAACTTTGAGTCAAACAGTACCCAATTCCCTTTGTCACATATCTGACTCACACTCAGCAGGTTGTGGTTGAAGTCAATCAAAAACAACACCTCTTCTATGAATGTTTTAGGATTCTTGCCCACAATACCAATACCAACTAGTACGCCATATTGATCACATCCAAGGGTCACCTTTCTTCATTTCTTGTCTCTAAGGGTGATAAAGTTCTTCTTATCACTAGTCATATGTCTTGAACATGCACTGTTCATATATTATTTGTTGCTTTTGCTAGCTCTAAGATAGACCTACAAAACAAAATTCAGTTTTTCTTTTTAGGTACCCAAATCTATTTGGGTCCTTTTCTGTCAATGACATTCTCCCTAGATATAGATGTGTCTTTGGGAACCCATTCTACCTTCCTGCTAAGTCCATTTGTATTTAACTAACATGAACTGGAGATATATCCCTTCTTGTTACGGAAGTGGCAGGTGATAAAGGGACTAGTAGATTGTGATGCAGGAAGAAAGCAATGCAAATAATATTTTTGTTTCATGAATTTGGGTTGGACATAGGATTCAATGACTTTTGAATTATAACTTTTCTTCTTATGCCCATCTACATGTATAAAGTGTCTCATGTATAAATTTTTATTTTTCTTTTTATTCTTTTCCTTGACTATACAAGGATCATAACCAAGACCAACTTTTTCTTGTGCAATCCTCTGGCTTTCTAGCAATGCAAATAACATGACTTTACCTTTGGTGAGTTTAGTCAAGCTTTTGAAAAGATATTCATTATTTTTCCTTAGTTCAATGCACGATGCACAGCAGATAGATTCAATTCTATGTTGAGATGCAGTGTCAGGCATTTTGCAATCTGATTCTAACTTGCTAATCTTCTTTTTAGCTAGTTTTAGTTCTTTTGCAGTTTTAATATATTCATCATGCAGATCATGAAATGCATCAAGCAATTTAGAATAGGAGGGATCAGAGTCATTTACCTTATCTTCATAATCACTGTCAGATAAATTTAGAATTTCTTCAACTGCACGTGCCATCAAACATATGTTGGCAATTTCTTCCTCATCTTCATCTTCTTCATCTGAGTTGTTGCCCCAGATTGATGAGATATAGGTCTTTTTCTTTTTACCTTTATCAACAGCTTTCTTTTCTTTCTCCCACTTTTTTCAGGAATTGTGGGCATTTCCATTTGATGTGCCCTTACTTCTTGCATTCATATCGGGTGATATGCTCTTTGCTTTCCTTTTTATTGTTTGCAGTTGTTCTTTTCTTAAAGAACTTTTTGTTTCGCTTTTTGCTGTAGAATCTTCCAACTTTTCTGACCAATATAGCCAAAATTTCTTCATCCAGTTCTTCTTCATCATTAGAATCTCTTTTCTTTCTTCTGCAGCTTTTAACACAAGACCTTTTCTGGCTGTGTGTACTCCTTGCCTAAAATTTTCAGCTGATTCACAATAAGGATGAATCTCTTCTGCAGATCTTTAATGTTTTCACCTTCCTTCATTTTGAAACTTTCATATTCGCTATGCAAGAATTCAATTTACTTTCTCTGACTCCAGTTGTTCTTTCATGAGTAATTTCCAAAGTGTCACACATGCCTTTGGTAGTTGTTGTTGGGAATTTCACTATACACGCAGCAGAAAAACTATAAGAAATTCCCTCCCATGGATCCGTTAACGTTGTTTTGATTGAGATGTAAAAAAAAAATTAACCCCCGGTGCATCCCTTGGTGTTCTTTTTTGTTTCGTTGGACCCCAGGAACTAACACGATTAGTCATCTCCCTCTACTGGTATCCACACGAATGATGAGTCCAACTCGAACGGCGTGCTAGCACTCTAGTTGTGATGCCCGTACAAGTCCGTACGATTCCGTACTAGTCTGTACGCCTTCGCTTTTTTGTCTATACAGTTTTTCTTTCTGAATGTATGGTCACTCTCTCTTTAGGGTAATTCGAATTTTATTAATTCTGTATCCTAGTCTATATCAATATATAGATAAGATTCGGTATTTATTTAATTTAAATCAATAATTTAAACTAAATTAAATATTAATTAAATAGATTAATTTGAATTTAAATCTATCTAATAGATTCAATTTAAACTAACTATCTAATATATATGTAGAATCAAATCTAGATTTAATTTATCATATAAATCAAATTTAGATTATTAGTTTAAATTCAAATTTAGAATCCAATCTAAATCAAATTTAGATTATGACATTAGTTTAAATTTAAATCTATCATATATAATCAAATTTAAAACTAATTAATTTGAATTAATTTGAACAATATATATATCAAATATATAATATATCAAACATATATATATATATATCAAATATGTATATATAATTCTATCACCCTAAATTGAACATTAAATTCATTGAATCTAGACAAATTTTAGATTCAATGAATCTAGACATTCTACCTCGAGTTTGCCCATTCTTGTGTGTGACCTTGTATGTCCATATGATGTTGGTAGTGGGCTAATAACACTATTGGACCCATAAGTCACAAGTGGCCTCTAACAAGACATTGTGACTACCTAAATCATATGAGATTGGTGATCCGATACAATTTATCATATAACCCAATCATATCCCTTTTATCTCATGATATATGGGTCAAGTATGAGGCATAGAAATGTCATTCTCATTTTACTCAACCATCACTTTCTCGATCTTCGAGTAGACTGACAGAACAAATGGAAAACTCTTCCATTCGAGCACGGCCATGTATTTTCTCAGTCTCACTCATCGAGGGGCCCAGATATATCTCTCCATTAATTAGAGGGACAATTTCCATCTCGACCATTCATCTTCCTCCACATGAGTTCTACTATGCCCAATCATAGCATTTATGATCTCCCAATTAAAGGTGACTTTTGACTATGCTAAAGTATAGTGTTCCCCATGTAGGAAGCCATGGTGATCTCAGGTCTGAGGGCCTAGTGACACAGTTATATATGATATATTCTTATGACTTGATACATGCAGCTATCTTATGACTGGTCAATCCAGCGCCTATTCTCTAACAGGAGCTTATAATTTTGATTTGTATCTTCATACATAATTATCAATCAAAATCATACTAGTTTTAATTCATCATTGTTCCCACAAAGATAATTGACTAGGGATATTTAGGATAAAATAATTTATCCAAGGATATTATTATGAAGAAAAACATGCAAACAATATAATAATATAAGGAAAAAAAATACCTTCTTTTTTTTTTATAATGAAACACAATGTTCATAATACAATGATTGGCCTAGGGCACAATCTCCAACAACTCCCACTTGCACTAGGCCCAATCATTGATGTATCTTATACCCATTGACCTAACATGACTCTCATGCTTTATCTGTGCAAGCGGCTTAGTAAGAGGATTAGCAACATTGTCATCAGTTGATATTTTGCATATCTTTATATCACCCCTATCAATGATTTCTCTGATAAGATGATATCGCTTGAGTATGTGTTTGGTTCTTTGATGTGACCTAGGCTCTTTAGCCTGTGCTATTGCACCATTGTTGTCACAAAATAGATCTATCGGATTTGAGTTGGTTGGCACCACTCCAAGCTCAGTGATGAATTTCTTAATCCAAACAGCTTCCTTGGCTGCATCTGATAATACTAGGTACTCAGCTTCTGTTGTAGAATTAGCTACAGTGCTTTGCTTGGAACTCTTCCAACTAACTGCTCCACCATTCAAATAGAATAGGAATCCTGATTGTGATCTAGAATCATCTTTGTCATATTGGAAACTTACATCTGTGTAACCATTTACAACCAGCTCGTCTTCCAATCCTCCATATACTAAGAATAGATCCTTAGTCCTGTTTAAGTACTTCAGAATATTCTTGATAGCAGTCCAGTGATTCTCACCTAGATCTGACTGATATTTACTAGTCATGCTCAAGGTATATAAGACATTCGGTCGAGTGCACAACATGGCATACATAGATCCAATAGCCGAAGCATATGGAATCTTGCTCATGCGTTCTCGCTCATCTCGTGAATAAGGATACTAAGTTTTGCTGAGATTGATGCCATGAGACATGGGTATGTAACCCCTCTTTGAGTCTTGCATACTAAACCTATGCAATCCTTTGTCTATATAAGTGCACTGACTTAAGCCGATTAGACTCTTGGATCTATCCCTATAGATCCTAATACCTAGAATATAGGTGACTTCTCCTAAGTCCTTCATTGAGAAACACTTTCCTAACCATGTCTTGACATTCTGCAAGGTAGGAATATCATTCCCAATGAGTAGGATGTCATCAACATAAAGCATTAGAAATACAATTGTGCTCCCACTAACCTTCTTATAAACTTAAGGTTCATCAACATTTTGGATAAATCCAAACTCTTTGACTACATCATCAAAACGTTGATTCCAACTACGAGATGCTTGCTTCAATCCATAAATGGATTTATGAAGCTTGCAAACCTTCGCAGAATCTTCTGGACGTACAAAACCCTCAGGTTGTGTCATGTACACATCCTCAAGCAGCTTTCCATTAAGGAATGCTGTTTTGACGTCCATCTGCCAAATCTCATAATCATAGTACACTGCAATGGCAAGAAGGATCCTGATTGACTTAATCATGGTGACTGGAGAAAATGTTTCATCATAATCTATACCATGAGTTTGCTTGAATCCTTTTGCAACCAATCGTGCTTTGAATGTGTGCACTTAGCCATCCATGTCGGTTTTCTTCTTAAAACCCATTTACACCCAATGGTTTTTATACCTTCAGGTAGGTCAATCAAGGTCTATACTTGATTGTCATACATGGATTGTATCTCAGACTTCATGGCATGCAGCCATTTTTCAGAGTCAGATCCCATTATGGCCTCTTGATAGATGGTTGGCTCTTCTTGATCCAACAGCAACACATCACGACTATCAGTTAAAAGAAATCCATATCTTTAAGGCTGATGAAGTGCTCTATCAGACCTTCTTGGGCCTTGTGTTACTTGAGTAGGCTCATCAACTTATTGTGAGTTTTCTCGTTCTTCCATCTCTAGCTCAATGCGATTTTGTGGGTCTCGAACTTCTTCGAGATTTATCTTACTCCCACTGGTTCTTTTAAAGATAAACTCTTTTTCTAGAAAGATACCATTCCGAGCAATAAACGTTTTATTCTCAGTGGGATTATAGAAGTAGTATCCCTTAGTTTCCTTAGGATACCCCACAAAAAGGCATTTTATAGATTTAGGTGCTAACTTATCTTAGGCTTGTTGCTTAACATATTCCTCACATCCCCAAATCTTTAGAAAAGACAAATTGGGCTTCTTTCCAGTCCATATCTCATATGGGGTCTTTTCAACCACCTTAGATGGAACACGGTTTAGTGTGAACGCAGCTGTTTCTAATGCATAGCGCCAAAAAAATGATGAAAGATCTGTTTGACTCATCATAGATCGAACCATATCTAACAGGGTTCGATTCCTCCATTTAGAAACATCATTCTACTATGGTATTCTTGGTGGAGTTAATTGTGAAACAATTCTACAATTTCTAAGATGGTCAATAAACTCTTGGCTCAAATATTCACCACCTTGATCAGATCGAAGTACTTTAATAGATTTGCCAAGTTGATTTTGTACCTCATTTTGGAAAGTTTTGAACATTTCAAAAGATTCAGATTTTTGTCTCATTAGATAGATATATCCATATCTACTAAAGTCATCTATAAAAGTAATGACGTACAGGTGACCACTTCTGGTAGTTGTACTTAACGGACCGCATACATCTATATGTATTAGGTCCAATAAGTCAGTGACCCTTTCACTATGTCCAGTAAAAGGTGTCTTTGTTATCTTTCCCAATAAACAAGATTCGCAAGTGTCAAATGATTCAAAATCAAATGAATTGAGAAGTCTATCTTGATGGAGCTTTGAAATGAGTTTCTCATTTATATGGCCTAGACGATAGTGCCATAGGTAGGTTGGATTCAAATCATTTGACTTGATCCTTTTGGCAGATACATTATAGATATGTTCCTTATTGGGGCTTCAAGGTTCAAATAATAATGACCACCATGCAAATCTCCATCCACATAAAAGATGTCATTAAAATAAATAGAACATTTTTTATTCCCAATAATTGAAGTAAAACCTTCCTCACCTAAATAAGAAAGTGAAATAATGTTCTGACTCAAGGCTGGAACATAATAGCAATTGTTCAAAATTAACAAAAGCCCACTGGGTAAAATTAATTCATAAGTGCCTACGACTAAAGCAGCAACTCTTGCTCTATTTCTAACTGTAGGTCTATTTCGCCCTTTTTCAGCTTCCTACTCCTTTTGAGACCCTGCACATTTGTACAAATGTAAGTTCCACATGCAGTATCTAATACCTATATTGGAGAAGTAGAAAGATTAATTTCTATAACATAAATACCTGAAGTAATAGCCCCGCTATTCTTCTTTTATTTTAGATCTTCCTTATAGAGCTCACAATTCCTCTTCCAATGATCAGGTTCATTGCAAAAGAAATAGAGTCCTTCCTTAGGAGGCTTTTCCTTCTTGGTTGCAGGCTTGGGTTTAGGGTTGGGCTTGGGCTTGTCTTGCTCCTTGGACTTGTTATCCGGGCCTTTTCCCTTTCTCTTACCCTTACATTTCTTTTTCATTCCTTTTCCTTTCTAAACCATTAAAACATTACTGGGTTTTTTTTATATGTTCAGTAGTTTTAAGCATCGCATGCAGTGTAGAAATTGATTTCTCCATGTTGTTTATATTGTAGTTCATGACAAAATGGTCGTAACTCTCTGGGAGTAAGTTTAAGATCAAATCTGTAGCTAACTCCTGGGTTATGGGAAATCTAAGCCTTTCAAGGTGATCAATGTAGCCTTTCATCTTCAAAACATGAGAGCTAACTGATGCACCATCAGTCATTTTACAGGAATATAAGGCTTTCGTGGTTTCAAACCTTTCTTGCCTTACCTGTTGTTGGAACATTTCCTTGAGATGCCCAATCATCCCATAAGCTTCCATATGTTCCAGATCTCTCTAAAGTTCTGGGATCATGGTGGCTAACATCAGTTATCTGACATCCACAAAGTCATTAAGATGCTTATTATAGGCATCCTTTTGGGCTCTTGGAGCATTGGCTGCAGGCTCCTTAGGAATGAGTTCATCTAGGACATATGACTTTCTTTCCTGCTTGAGAACAATTCTTAAGTTCCTAAACCAGTCAAGAAAGTTGGTCCCACTGAGTTTGTCCTTCTCAAGGACAAATCGCAATGATAGTATAACAGAATTACTCGACGACATTGTTTACAACAAAATATGCAAAATTAAATTAATAATTTCCTACTAAAAATTAACCCTCATTTAGTTTAGTAGGTTAAGACCCATATTTTACTTAACTCTTAAGTCTGCTTTGGCAAGATGCTTAAAATTAAGTTATTTAGGTAGGTAACTTATTTATCAATTACATCACATGTAACTCTTAGATCTTTATGGGATCATGTCATCATATGACCCGACATGTTTAATCCCATCTAATGTCTTGAGACTAAAATCCGTTTTGATAGTCTCAATTAAGTCATACCATTATGAACTTTTATGAGTATCACCATTACTCAAACTATCTCACTAAGATAACCTAAGTGTATTCCACTTTGGTGGATCCTACATTTAGGCGATCAAAGCCTTGACAGGTGTTCATTAATGGGTGGCATTTAAACTTAAAATTTAATTTGAGGGATTTTATTACATTGTTGTTATTCATACATCTATTGATCACATGAACATATATATATATAGTGGTGCCATCCCATACATGCAAATGATCTCATCATAAAGCATAAAACAAACGTGTTATAATATGACCCATCTAACCTATATCCTCTTGAGCCAATGAAAGGATTCTTCTAAGATAATACTTATATACAAAAGAAATCTCGATTGAACATTCGAGGGGAGTAAGATGAGAAGAAAATGTACATTTAGAACATAGAGAGAGGCACGACATGCAAGCCATATTTAAAACCACAAATTCATCCTAGGGCCATATCATGCACCATACCCATCCAATTCAAACAAACAAATTACAACATGTAACAAACATCTCATCTGATGAAAAGCTGTAAACTTTGCGATTTTAATATTAAATCAGATTAAGCATATACGAAACATATTGAAAATCTGAATTACATACAAATGGATTTTAATTGAATCATGTCATAGCAACAACAGATTTTCGTATACATATGCAGAAACATATTCGCATCACATACGAAAATCACATGAATCTAATCACGTCATATAGAAAACAAAATTTTTTTAAATAGATTCACAATTATTTCAAAAACCTTATTTCACATAGACATATGACATTAGAAACCGAATTTAGGAATACGATTTTTTAAAAACATATTTCACATATATGAATGACAAATTTACAATCAAATTGATAACTGATTTGAAAAATCTAATTTGACAAATTGAGTTGCACACATATCACATACATGCAATTATATACTTAAGAACTCAATTTAAATAATTATTGACGTGGCTCTGATACCACTGTTGGGAATTTTACTATACACGCAGTGGAAAAACTATAAGAAATTCCCTCCCATGGATCCATCAATGTTGTTTAGATTGAGATATATTTATCGCCAGTGCGTCCCTTGGTGTTTTTTTCGTTTCATTGGACCCTAGGAACCAACGCAATTAGTCATCTTCCTCTACTAGTATCCACATAAACGGTGAGTCCAACTCGAATGGCGTGCTAGCGCCTCTAGTTGTGATGTCCGTACGATTCCGTACTAGTTCGTATGCCTTCGCTTTTTTGTCTGTACAGTTTTTCTTTCTGACTATACGGCCACTTTCTCTTTAGGATAATTCGAATTCTATTGATTCTGTATCCTAGTCTATATTAATATATAGATAGGATTAGGTATTTATTTAATTTGAATCAATAATTTAAACTAAATCAAATATTAATTAAATAGATTAGTTTGAATTTAAATCTATCTAATAGATTCAATTTAAACTAACTACCTAATATATATCCAGAATCAAATCTAGATTTAATTTATCATATAAATCAAATTTAGATTATTAGTTTAAATTCAAATTTAGAATCCAATCTAAATCAAATTTAGATTATGACATTAGTTTAAATTTAAATCTATCATATATAATCAAATTTAAAACTAATTAATTTGAATTAATTTGAACAATATATATATATTTTTTGAAATATATATATCAAATATCTAATATATCAAACATATATATATATATATCAAATATGTATATATAATTCTATCACCCTAAATTGAACATTAAATTCATTGAATCTAGACAAATTTTAGATTTAATGAATCTGAACATTCTAGCTCAAGTTAGCACGTTTTTGTGTGTGATCCTGTAGGTCCATATGATATTGGCAGTGGGCTAATAACACTATTGGACCCACAAGTCACAAGTGGCCTCTAACAAGACATTGTGACTACCCAAATCATATGAGATTGGTGATCCGATACAACCTATTATATAACTCGATCACATCCCTTTTGTCTCATGATATATGGGTCAAGTATGAGGCATGAAAACGTCATCTTTATTTTACTCGACCATCACTTTCTCGATCTCCGAGTAGATTGGCAGAACAAATGGAAACTCTCCAATTCGAGCACGGCCATGTATTTTCTCAGTCTCATTCATCGAGGGGCCCAGATATATCTCTTCATTAATTAGAGGGACAAATTCCATCTTGACTATTCATCTTCCTCCACATGAGTTCTATTATGCCCAATCATAGCCTTTATGATTTCTCTATTAAAGTGACTTTTGACTATGCCAAAGTATAGTGTTCCCTCATGTAGGAAGCCATGGTGATCTTAGGTCTGAGGGCTTAGTGACACGGTTATATATGAGATATGCTTATGACTTGGTCCATGCTGCTATCTCATGACGGGTCAATCCAGCACCTATTCTCTAACTAGAGCTTATGATTTTGATTTGTATCTTCATACATAATTATCACATAGTTATCAATTAAAATTATACTAACCTTAATTCATCATTATTCCCACAAAGATGATTGACTAGGGATATTTAGGATAAAATCATTTATCCAAGGATATTATTATAAAGAAAAACATGCAAACAATATAATAATGTAAGGGGAAAAACACTTTTTTTTTTATAATGAAACACAATGTTCATAATACAATGATTAGCCTATGGTACAATCTCCAATAGTTGTATATTGAGACACCCTGTAAAATTCGTCCTGGTTGAGTACACTGACTATGCAATGTTTAGCTTTATAGTTGGGCAGGACTCTTCTTTTATCTTCATCATTCCATTCCTTCTCTAGCTTTTCCTTGTACTTGCCATCATCTTGCAGCTTCATTAGAACAAAGTCTCCTTTCTGGATAACAAACTAGATATCTAAGTCAATGGATTGGAGATAAATCTGCATCCTCATCTTCCAGTATCCATAGTGTTCTCAACTGAAGTCTGGAGGTCTGTTGGTATTGTTTCCTTCAGGTAGGATATTCTCTCCAAAGGCAACCATGTATTCTCCTAGATTGTTAGATCTTTTAGTTGAGATTTCGGGTTCTGATACCATTTGTTAGGTTTGCTGGCTTCCCAAGAGGGAAGTGAATTGGGAAGTTCAAATTTTTTTTGCAAAGTTGTGATAAAACAGTGATAGCGAGAGTTGCAAAAAATAGAGTACTAGATGTAAAAGAAAATTGCAAGGTAAAGGAGGAAAGGACACATAGATTTATCCTGGTTCAGTCTACTCCACTTGACCTACGTTGAGTCCTTAAGCCACTACTTAAGATTTTCCACTATCTTGCAAGGATTCAGTAGGAACCTTGCAATGCTACAGTACAAGCTGATGCTCTATTATAAGAGCTTTCAAATTTACACTCTGCACTCTTACAAAGTGTTTCCCAAATCATTTGTGATAACCCCTCACAAGAATATCCTTCTTCCAGATGAAGAAAAGATTTTATACAAAATAAAAACTCTCTAATATAAAGTAAATGAGATAGTTAAAGTACAGTAAATGAAATGTATGAGAGTAAAAGACTTTGACTAGAAATTTCTGCAAAATTTTGGTATTTACAGCATAGATTTGTTACCTACAATTTCAAATGAAATTTTATTTATAGATTTGTCTTAACTAGTCATTAGACACAAGATCTAGTTGTTAAAGACGTTACCCAATGGTTACTCCGCAAAACTATCTGTTCACCAACCGCATTTAATTGTTTGACACACTAAAATTTGAATTTTAGGTGTCAACAAACAAATTTTGTAGAGACCATAAGCTAAAGTCTTTAACATTGAACTTCCAAAATTTGTCTGTTCAAGAGTGAAATTCGCATATTGATTTTGTCAAATATATCTTATGTTAGAACACACGAATTTTCATATCCAAAGTGCATTTGTTGGATGTGAACAGTTATCTTATGTTTCTACAGTGCTTTCAAAATTTGAATTTTAGAGGCCTAAAATTCGTCTGTCAGAACTTAACTTAACATGGCACAAGAGTTCTATCTTTTGAAATTCAAATTTTGCACTTTCAAAATTCGTTTATCAGAGATGCCTCTGAGCAGACTTAAAAGTCTTTACTTTAAAATTTGAATTTTGAGATTCAAAATTTGTCTGTCAGAGGGACTGTTTTTAAACTCTTTTTTCACTTTAATATCAGACGAATGTTGACACGACTACAGATGAATTTTGCACTTTTCACTAACTATACTTGACTCGAAATTCGAATTTCAATACCCGAAATTCGTCTGTCGCAAGTGCTATCTCAGGAACTTTGAATTTCAGTTAGTAAAGTTCGAATTTTAAAAAAAATATATAAGGTTTATCAGTTCAAAGTTCATTTGTTAGTCAGTGTCTAACATATGTTAACATAAGATAATGTAAAAAACGCATATTTAAACGCAGTGGGAGTTTGAGTAAGTGAAAATCAAAACCTTTTACCCTTGTGTACATCGTGAGAAATCCTAATGTCTAATTCTTCACATATTTCTTCTTGGATTTCTTCACTTGTCTATTTTTATACTCCTTTGATATCATCCTTTCAAGCTCTAGTTGTCTAGAATTATCAAAACACTTGATTCAACAGATTTTTCAAGAAGAGGAAACAAGGTACCTTGAGTAATTTCAAACTAGTCTTCAAGAATTTCAAACCATTCCTCCAAAATTTTCAATCAATTCTACATAATATCAAAACATAGGTTTCACAGGGAGATTAAGAAACAAGTGTTCAAGTCATCTTGAATGATGTTTAGGAAATCCTTAAGGAGTTTTTATCCCTTGATAATTGTAGTAAACCTTCTTTAAAATTTCATTGTTCTAGGGCATTTTGATAATTCTCAATCAAATTAATTATAGTAATCTTTTAATTTTTGTAGTCCAAAGGCATTTTAGTAATTTTTTGTTGAATTAACTATAGCAAACCTTTTGTTTAAGCCTAAGTGCACTTTGGTAATTCGAATTAATTGTAACAAACTTTTAAAAAAAAACACTAGAAACGTGACCCTAACACACAGGAATGAAATTAAATGTAGCAAATAGATCTATCATCTCTAGATTATTATTATTTATGTTAAAACAATGTAATTTGATGGAATTTGATTTTTTTGCCAGAACTTAATAGGGTTAGATTAAAATTTTGCTTGCTAACTTTCAGCTTTAATATGTACTTCCTACCAATGTAAATTATGTACTTTTAGAATGTTATAAGTTTGATTTGGGTGTTTAGAACTTTTTTTCCACAAAACTTACGACTTAGTGATTGCGACTTAAAAGTGTTATACTAAAAAAGTTAAGTTGGATGCTTAATAATATACATATATGTTTTGTAAGACTATGATTCTAATATTATTGAGTATATTTGTTGTAAAATTTTTTAGTCATTACTGATAAGGAAAAGAAGAAAAAATGATACAATAGTTGAAAATGCTACTTAGGATAATGTTATTAATGAGAATATATGTACAAGAAATAAGAATCAAGAAACAATTTTACCTTACCAACTACTTTAGATGAAATTACAATCAACAACACTAAACATTACCATGGGGCTAATACTGCATAATTTATATGATTTTTTTAGTAAAAAGGTGGTATTTATCTATTTTACTTTTAAGGAAACAGAAAATAATCATATTTGCAGACTATACGTGATTTTCTACAAGTCATTAATCATATTTTCTAATCAACAAAAGCATAGAAGGCATTTATACAAAATTGAAATTTATACAATGTCAAGAAAGCGGTTTTTATAAGAGATTATGACAAGATATTTAAGCTAAAATTATAAAAGACAAATACAACCTCTAAATATATGTAATCCATTGTGCTATAGTACCACCTATATAGTTGGGCTTTGGTTTCTTTTACTTGTCTTTGATGAGTCGAAGACATTTTTTTTTTCTTTTTGCATGGAGGAAGACAATTTTTTTGGTCTAAAGAGGAAGAAAATTTTCAAACCTATATTATGATATACGCATGAATGTGATTTAATAGTCGATAGTTTCATCTTGTACAAAGCCAAGCAGAGAACATAATTTGAAGTTCCAGAAAGAGATTTTAATACATCATGATGTCTGTAAGTTGGAGAGCAAATCATTATAGAAGTGTCAAAATTTAGATATTTGTGGTCAATTTTACAGAGTGATGGTGAAATTAATGGGGATGTTGTGCATAAGATACAAGCTGAGTGATTAAAGTGGAAAAAAGTATTAGGAGTTATGTGACTACCAGGTACCTACTAAACTTAAAGGAAAATTTTATCGAATAGCTATAAGGCCAACGATGGTATATGGTAGTGAATATTGGGCTTTAAAAAGATAATAAAAGCATAAGATGAGAGTAGCAGATATGATAATATTGAGATGGATGTGTGGTCATACAAAATTGGATAAGATACAAAATGATTGTATATCAAGGAAAGTTGGAGTAACACCTATTGAGGAGAAAATGGTGGAAAATCATTTAAGGTGATTTGGGCATATACAAAGAAGAGGGCAAGAGGAACCAGTAAAGAGAGTTGATCAAATGGCTTGGATCTCTATTAAAAGACATAGAGGAAGACAAAAAAAGACACTAAGGGAGGTTAGAAGGAAGAATTCTTGAGAAATGATCTATCTGTGGAGATGGTATTTGATAGAGTCTATTGGCGTCATATGATCCATGTAACCAACTTCACATAGTGGGATAAGGCTAATGTTGTTGTTATTGTTGTATGGTGTCTATAAATTCCTATCAAACTCCTAAAATTGCAAGGCAAAAAGAACATTCCAGAAATACTAAAGTTAAGTTTATTCTGTTCAAATTTCAACTGAATATATAGTGTGTAAAATTTAGTATAACATAAGTTTTGATGATGAAAAATATAGAGAAATAAAGAACAAAAGTATCATATGTGTCTAACATATATAATGTTCCTTATAGAAGTAAAATATGTATTAGTATGTATTTAATTATGGTTATAATGCATATATCATGCTATGTGCAAATATATCCACTGTACTTTTATAATGAATAATATAAGTTGGATATATAAACTAGACTAACTACTTGGTTTGTAAGTGTAATATATTAAATGTAGAATGATCCAAGTAAGAAAAGTGAGCATTGGAATACAGAAATGGAAATCAATATCATGCCTTACTCAAGAAAGAAGAAGAGAAAGGATGCTTCAAAAATGGAAGATCAGAAGGGAGCATGCCAAAAAGAAAATGACCAAGTGTAAGTGAAATTCAATATTTGAAGACCTAGTCACTAGGTATATTTTATTTTCACTTAGGTCTTGAGGTGGGATTAATCTTTGAAAATTACTTAATCTTGTTACCATATGTTTTAAATGAGTTAGATTAAGTAAATCTGATGTTAGCATAGTTTAGATTTGAAAAACTCTGATGACAGACGCATTTTGAGAAGTTAAACTTCATATACTTTGTGAAAATACGAACTTTGCTGACTGAAATTTGAAGTTCTAGAGATTTCACCTCTAACAGATGAATTTTAAGTGTTGAAATTCGAATTTCGAGTCAAGCATAGTTAGTGAAATGTGCAAAATTCATCTGAAGTCATGACAAAGTTTGTCTGATATTTAAGCACTAAAAGGGTTCAAAAACATTCCCTCTGATAGATGAATTTTGATTTCAAAATTCAAACTTTAGAAAGAAACTCAATGATTTACAATTGCATTTAACTAGCTCAAGAAGTTTTGGTTATCAAAGTAATACATTCTTGCTTTTAAATATAGTGAAATCTGATTTTTAAGAATCTAGAGTTTAACCTTTGATTAGTGTTTTTGATACATCTCTCAAAATACATATGACTTTGATGTAAAACTTATTTCATATGAAACAAGACTTAATGAGCTTTTCAAAGAAGGTTATTTCACTCAAAATAAAGGTCATATGAAAAAGCTATGGTCATTTAAAGTTAAGTAGTGAGATATGAATTTTCAGTTTTGACCTCTTATCATTATTTTGATCATATCTCATAGAATATGTTTGTTTTTGAAGTGAAACTTATTTCATTTGAAAGTAGACATTGAGAGCTTTCCAACCATAGTCATTTGCTTAATTTGGAGTTAAAATGAGAGAGTTATAGCTTCTACAAAATTGTCTACAGTGCAAAATTAGAAGTTACGAAGATTCCGTATCTGATAGACAAATTTCGAGCCTTCGAAATTCGAATTTCGAAGGGAACCTTTGTGCTAAGTTGAGCTTGCCACTGATAGACGAATTTTGGCTTCTGAAATTTGAACTTCAAGTCTAACAGACATATTTTGGCTTTCAAAATTCAAATTTCGCAACTCCAGAATGTGAAAAATACCTCTGGAATAGCCAACAGACGAATTTTCACATCCAAAATTTGAATTTTGAAAGGAAGAACTTGTGTCATATTAAGCTGAACTCTAATAGACGAATTTTGGGCACCAAAATTCGAATTTCGAGAGCATTGTAGCAATATGAAATAACTGTTCATACTTAATAAAAGAATTTTAAACTTAAAAATTCGTATGATCCAACATGGAAAATATTTGTCAAGATGAAAATTTGAATTTCAGCTTTGAACAGACGAACTTTGAAATTCAACACTAAAGACTTTAACTTATGGTCTCTGCGAAATTCATCTATTGATATCCAAAATTCGAATTTCAGAGTGTCAGATACATTAAATGTGGTTGGTGAATGACTAGTTTTACAGAGTAACCATTGGATAACGTCTCTAACGGCTATATCTTGTGTCTAATGTCTAATCACACCACAAAACTATAAATAGAACATCATTTGAACGTATGGGTAATAATCTTAAGAGTGTTTATGCGAAAATGCTGCAACAATTTGTAAAATCTTTCTATCACAGTATTGTTTGAAAAACCCACTTCAGTAGAATGAGCTTTCAATGTATTATCTACTCTTCAAGAGAGTTTTCATTCTGTAAATATTTCTTTCTACATATTTTGAGTAGAATCTTAGTGTAGAGAAACACTAAGGGATTTACACATCTTGTAAAGGTGTGAGGAGAGTGGCTTCACAAGTGCCTACTGAAACTTATGAGGATATACTGAGGCTTCACAGGTGCCCGGATCAAACCTGTAGGATATAGTGGAAAATCTCAAGTGGTGACTTGGGGACTGGATGTAGGTCAAGTGGTTGAACTAAACCAGTATAAATTGCTGTGTATTGTTCTTCATCTTCTCTATTCAGTTGCTGCACACAACTCTCTCTCTGTTTATCCCTGTTTTACTGCACTCTTAGTGAAATTGGGTTGTGATCCAAAAAAAGCAAAAATTTTACATCACCCAATTCACCCCCCTCTTGGGTGACTAGCCAACCTAACATAGTGAACATTAAAGAATACAATAAATAGAAAAGGAATGATGTCTTCATCATAGAAAATTGATGTCCTCCTTCTAGGGCACCGGAATGAAATTGCCTAAAGCAATATGCAGTTTACGGAACCTTCAGCTTCAGTGTTGTTTATATAACATGACTTAATGCTTCCCTTTCTATATCAAGGCAAGATGAAAGACAAACCATAGACACACAAAGCAAAAGAAAAAAGAAAAATGAACTGTGACGACATATGAGTCCGACTTAGGAGAGTTAAGGTGCTCTACCAACTAATAACCAAATCTTTCCATCAGACTCTCTCCTGGTGGCCTCATATCCCCCTCACATGAAACAAAGTTAGTTATATTAGGAATCCCCATATTTATCCCTGCACCTACATAATTTCCCAGGACCCTCCCTTTTTCTATCTATCATAGACCTTCCTTATATTGGCTCGGCCTATGCCTCTTCAAAGTGCTAGTCAGGCCCCTTTTTTCTATTAGACTCGTTAGTAATATAATGCTTAAATACTAAATCACTTGCATCATAACCGCATAGAGAAGTCAAACTGAGTATGTATGAAAAAAGTTACATTATGTAAGCAGTAAATGTCTACAACCAAGATACGAGTGCATGCTTTTGACCATTTGCAATGTAACTTCAAAAGATGGTGAGTTATATGTGGCAACTTAAGATATAATTTGTATAGAATTAAGAATAGGAACATGATCTTAATTTTGATTACAACCTCCATTAATATTGCCTCTGCATGACATGTTAAAGATGAATAATTTGGATTATATACTCATTAATATACAATAAAATAAATAAGTCTTACAATCTTGGTAAGGAAGAAACACAAATGTTATTCATCATCCAAGCAATGAAAATGGAAATAATAAGCACCACAATAATCTGGCAAATATATAACTTACCAAGATTCTTGGGAAAAAAACAGCAAATTTTAAGTGAACCAAGCTTAATCTGATAAAATAATTTGATAAAGTCTAACTTAAATGGCATCCACAATCCAATGGACCATTGTTTGATTAAATACTTTACTAAGTGCTGCCAGAAGTTCTTAAAACATGCTCCTCGGTCCCTTCTTACTCATGATAAGATCCAACCATAGAGTTCAAAAATTGAAGGCAAAGTAGATTGAATAACATGCAGGTTCCCACTCAAAGCTGTGAAAGTAATAACCTAGGAATAAGTAAGCTAAATAGTTAATGTCATAGTTTTAAGATTTAACCTCCAAAAAAATATGAAATATTTTTCTTTGAGGAGCTAGCCAAGACAGAAGTTGAAGAAATTTCCTAGAAAACTATACATGGCTATATTCATCTCTAGTATCAATTTGATATTTGAGGTCCTCAAATATCAAATGGATATAGCTTCAACTATTATAATTTGAAATAGAGACTCAGATTTTGTTCTTCAAGGTTGTTCATTTTTACGTCATAAAGTAAAGCTCTTTGGAGAAATAGAAGGATGAAGTTATAGAAAAAAAAAAGGGACACATTAGCCTAAATTGTTTTTTGTCGAGCAGAACAACTTGTCTTTTGTCTGGTCTATATGAAATTCTTTCTAAAACATAAATTTCAACCTCTAATATCATGTCAGTTTCATGCATACCTGGGTGGGATGCTGTACAAGACTATCCCCTGCATTCATTATAGGAATGCTGGCTATAGTAGCAGCTCTTCTGGCAGCACCAGTTTCAAAGTGGCTTATTACAATTATATCAGAGTAATACTCATCTATTCTTATTGTACCTACATGCAAATATTTATGGGAATTTATAGAAAAAGTATCCATGAGGAACTTGAAAACTAAATCTTAAAGGATCAATATCTTCATTATTGTGCTTGCTGAATGGCAAAATAATATGAACAAAAAATTATTAATTTATTTCAAACATTGAGAAAAAGATATACCTATGATACACATAACACGGCTACCGAGAGCAGGGCATAGCCCTTGCAATATTATTCTTGAAGAAATAATAGATATAAACTGGATTGAATGCTTAATGGGACCTTGAATTTTCTTCAAGGTGTATCATGCTATCTTTTCCATGACTAATGCATGCATTTACCCCTTCTTCTTTATGAAACTATTTGTGTGACCTTCTCATTGTTAAATTAACATTCAATTACATCAAAAAGCTACTGCATATAGTCATTTACATAACATACGAACTTACCTATGGACTATAGTGGTAGAAGCATCAAATAATGCTAGATTGAGGCTTTTGTGATTGTTAGAAGTAGTAGAGAAACTTCAAAAGCAAGTAGCTATTAGTGTTCAAAAGGGGAAGGAGAATGATTCAAGGGAAATACTTTTTCAGAGGAAGAAGGTCCTGCAAGCTTTGGAGAAGTCTAAAACCCGCATTAAATTGCTTGATGAACTTTTTACAAAGCTTTGCGAGGTAATATAAATTGATTACTACTAATAAAATGTCATATAGATGCAATTGTTAACAATAATTATTTCTACAAAAACCAAAGTTGATGCAGAATAATACTACTTGCTAAATTTTGAATTGGTCATTTTGTTAGTATATTTGGTTCTTAACCTAGGAAAAAATTCTTGAGAGACTTATTTTATGTACATGTAAAAAGTTCTGACTTGTTTTCAAAAGGCATTAACACCTGCAGATACATAAACATGAAGCTAAACTTTTCAAGGCAAAGGTCATATTTAATTATGTAGTGCATACTTGATTTATGAAAGCCCAAGAATTCAAGAAAGAGTTCTTAATTCAACTTATGGATGGAGATGACAGAAATTCATATCAAGAATACATAGATTAGGTGAACCTAAATAGCAAATGAAAATGTAGTTGGGAAATTCATATCTTGTTTATGATACCAAATCTTATGAAACACTTCTTATCTCTAAAATTATATATTCATTTGCAGTCAAAGAATCCCCTTCATTTTGAAAAATTTGTACTCTTTTTTCTTGAAATCAAAAGAAGCACCGCACCAACCTTCATATATATAATTTGAGTTTCTATCTTTTCTTGGTGCCACTATTTCCTCTTATTTCATGTAGTAATATCTACCCATCTAGAGTATAATTGGAGCTTAATATGGTTTCTGGCAATATCTTCAAAAGAAAATCAACTAATTAGGCATGATTCCATAGACAAAACAGAAGATTCTTTGAGTCTAGTTTGAATCATTATTCCAAAGAAGGAATTTGGAGAAGATATTACTCAAAAGGACTTCAACTTTAATGTGATAAAATCTGATGAAATTCAAGATGTGCAACTTTCCATGGAAAGTCATGGAGTGGCAAGGAGATTAAGGATCTTCAACAATCTCTAAACATGAGCAGTTTGGATGAAGGCAAAAAAGCTAGTATCTTGATAGAAATTTCCTCTTATAAGGCATTAATGGAACATATAGATAAAAAACTCAATGAAATTGAAGTGGAACATAAAACTTCTTTGAAAGCCTCAACCTTGCAATGGGGTGGTGATTAAAAGCCAAAGAATTCAAGATTGCAACAAATAGTGGAACTTCTAGAGAGCATCCATGGGATCAGGCTGAGGTACACATTTTTATCTACCAAAATATTAACCTTATTGGGTCTATTGAAGATTTACATACTGCTATTATTTTTGCTTGGGGAGCTTCTAGCTGTATGATTATTATTAATAGTAAAAAAATAATAATTTAAGCCTTTTCTCAAATTTTTAAACTCATAGAATCAGAACTATGGAGGAGGCAAAATTGAGGATCTAATCAATTTTTTGTTTTGTGTTAATTCATCTTCTGCTACTAGGTAAGGGCTAGCTTTATGCTTTAGGAAAAAGCTAGTGCATTTTGGCTTCTAGTGCTAAATTACTTTATATGGAAAATGGAAGAAAGAAGGAAAAAGGAAGGAAAAATTGAGGAAGAAGAGAAGATAAGAGAGAAGCCACAAGTGCACCCTTTTAAACATTTGACCAAATACTTGGCTGGCATACTTCACAAAAAAACACAGAACATGATATTTTATTCCATTTAGTTACCATGACCATAAAAAGTAAAATCAAAGGCAGTTTAATGGGTAGGCATTATATTGCAGCATCATGCAAGAAGTATTAAGTATGACGGTTGAAGATCATCAAGCCTCCCCCACACTTTCAAATGCGCAAATATCACACATAAAGACCACTTAGCCACCCTTATAAATTCAATCCCATAACATCCTAAGATGGTGACAAGGACAAAGTAAAAGGGAGTAATAGATACTTGTTACCAATGTGAGCCTTAACCCTCTCCTCAAGCTTGCCATCTCTCTTTCATCTCTGAGCCTTCCCTCGAACTTGTGTCTCCAATATTTTCTTCTCTGATCTCTTGCTTTGCTTCACGTTTCCCTTCCTCTCAGGGGAGTGAAGAAAAGAGCAATACCAAAAACTCAAGAATCAAACTTCCCTCCCTCATGAATAACATGTTGGAAATTATTTTAATATGGATTAGCATCAATTAATTAATAAGGGATAATTATTAATTTAGGCAATTAGTTTAGTAATAAATATTGAACTTGAAAACGGATTGGGCTTTGTGCTTAGTTGTGTGTGTTCTGTGATAGGTTAGAACACACACATAAGCCCATTTGGGTAGAAGCCCTAACTAACAGCCCATTATAAGTTAGTATGTCTTATCACAAATCTGACTTGATGGAGAAGATAAGATTGAGTTTTATCTATTATAAAAGATTAATTATTGATATAAGATTTAATGATAGCTTCTAAAAACCCTAGCACTCAATCATCTCTTCTCCATCTCTTTCAGACCGAAGGGGCAAAGTCGGTTGTAGTACTCTACCTCCTCATACATATATTTATCTAAGAACTCAACAAGGGCATCCTCAAACTCTGCATCAAGTAAGTTCATGATTTGGTAATTAACATGATATAATTTGTCATACTTTTAACATATGGTATCAGCACAAAATTAGGAATATGATTAAGTTGGTGTATAGACATATAATTTCTTCTTAAATTCATTACTGTGTAAAAAAAAATCCCAATTTTGTGTGTTCAAAGCCCTAGGAATTGGAATCATTAAAATTTGACCTCTATATGTGTAATTGACATGGGGTTATTGTTTGTGTGGTGCATTAGAATTTTTTTATGTATTTAATTGAATTTTCATGCTCTACATCAGATGCATTGAAGAGTTGGGTTTCGTTGTTTTTCGGAGTCATGTTTTTTCACATTCTCTTTGTTAATAAGCTTGATTGAATCATGAATATTGTTAATAATGATGTATAGTATTGTTTTCTGGTATCATTACTTTCGAATTGGCCTAGTTTCAAAGCTTCAAGACACAATAATGGTGGACGTCCGCCATTATTGCGCGTAGTTGAAGCTGGGAAGATGACCAGCTTCAGCCACGCCTAGTCGCGGCTACGCGTGCATGTAGGCATGTGCAGATCACACGCATGTTGCCTTGTCCCCAGTTTGGTTCAGGTCCCACTAAAATTTTATTTTCTGTTTAATGAATATTTTTTAGGAATTTTTTGGGGCCTAGAAAATTATATTATAATTTTCAAAAAAATATATTTGACATGAAAAATATATCTTATATGATAAATTTTGTGCTGCAAAATTTCATGAGTTTACGACATGTTATTATGCTCATTAGTGTTCAATCACTCTCTCTGATTGTAAGCATAATAATGTGAATAAATTTAAGAGCCTTTAAGTATTTGTTTTTTTCATGAATTTTATTAAAAAAATAAAATTTAAAAAAAATTATAACTTTCTTTATAGACCTCATGGGTGTTTAAGAATATTATATTGATATTTATACACTTAATAGATGGATACTCACTCAACGTGGGTTCAACTATAAAGTGTATGTTATACGTGTTTGACTCTTTTAAATAGGTGAGCAGAATTAATTAAACGTTACAATATTTCTTGTACCCCAACGGTATGGCTATATTAAATACATTTTTTGTATAAATTTTTTATGAGTATATGTTTAGTATATATGTTAAAAAAATTCTTTTGTTATATAGTTGCTATAACTAAAAACTAATTGGGAGTCTTGTTTATACACTTAATGGGTGGATACTTACCCAACGTGGGTTTAACCATGAAGTGTCTATTATATGTGTTTGACTCTTTTAAATAGGTGAGCAGAATTAATTAAATGTTACAATATTTCTTGTACCCCAACAGTATGGCTACATTGAATACATTTTTTCTATAAATTTTTTATGAGTATATGGTTAGTATATATGTTAAAAAAAATTCTTTTGTTATATAGTTGCTATTACTGAAAACTAATTGGGAGTCTTGTTTATGATTATGTTGTGCACACATAATTAATACCTCCCAATTTTTTGTTTCTTTTAGTTTCTACTTTTCAGCAACTATCTGTGGTTAAGACTCTTAATGGGACAAACTATGATGATTGGAAAGAGTCTTTGAACATATATCTAACCATTGCTGAGAAAGATTTGGCACTTAGAGAGCCTAAGCCGATAGAACCTACATCTGAGTCTAATGCTACAGACAAGAAATACCATAAACAATGGTATGAGTCAAACACAATTTGCCTAGCCATGATTAAATACACTATTGAGAAGGGGATCAGAGAAAGCATCCCAGACAAGGAAACGACAATAGAGTATCTAAAAGCTGTTGGTGAAAAATTTAAGAAACTTGATAAAACTCAGAAGGCCTATTATCTTTCACTACTTGACAACACTCGGTATGATGGAACATTAAGTGTCAGAAAGCATATTATGAGGATGATTCATTATTATAATAAGCTTAATAATAAGCTAAAATCATACCTGGGAGAAAGTACCTTGGTTTATCGAGTTCTTCAATCACTACCATTTGAGTATTAATTCTTGAGAACCTCTTATAATTCGCAAGAAGCGGAGTGGTCAGTGGACCAGATGATATCAATTGTGACTCAGGAAGAAGAGGCAATAAGAAAAAAAACAATTCTCAACCACAATTTGTAAATCATATATCTCGTGGTTATGGGAGAAAATCAAGTGGCAATGATAGGAAGGGAAAGAAATCATAAGCACAGAAACCTGGCAAACCTGAGTTCAAGAAGAGTGGAAAGAATGGTAAAGGAGCACAAAAGAAATTCAAGGGCAAGTATAATTATTGTAAATCACATGGGCATAAGGTGTCTGAATGTTATAAGTTGAAGAATAAGTGTGAAAAGGAAGGTATATTTTGAATCTAATAGTGTTGAATCATCTTATGAATTTTGGTGGTTGGATGGTGGTTCAATGATTCATGTTGTAAACTCTTTGCAGGGGTTCAACAACAGACGAATCCCAAGTGAAGGAGAGAAGACTATCTTGGGAATAGCAGGCAGTAGAGTAGCAGTAGATTTTATAGGATCAGTCTCTTTATGTTTACCTTTAGGACATGTTTTGAATTTGAATAATGTGGTTTATGTACCTTCTGCAAGAAGGAACTTGATTTCTACTTCTATTTTAGATACTTGTGGTTATTCCTTTTGGCAAGGGAATAGAAAGACTGATATTTATTTTAATTCTATTATTGTTGGCTCTACTACATTATGTAATGGTTTATACCGTTTGGATTTAAATAATCAACTTGCTAAACATTCTAGTACTCCTGTTAATGCTGTGATTGGACACAAACATGAAAGAATTAATAAAAAATCTTTGATGTTGTGGCATCGACGTTTGGGCCATATTTCTAAAGATAAATTGGAGAGAATGGTTAGGCAAAGTGTGTTGCAAAATTTAGATTACTCAGATTTTGAGACTTGTGTTGATTGTATCAAGGGAAAAGTTCCCGCCAGAGCTAGAACTAGAACTAAGGGACTAAATAGGTCTGAGAATATTTTAGACCTAATTCACGCCGATATAAGTGGACCCATTACACCTCCATCCATAGGTGAATTCAAGTATTTTATTACTTTCATTGATGACCACTCTAGATATGGATGGATTGATCTTGTACATGAGAAATCATAATCTTTAGATGTCTTTAAGAATTTTAAGGTTGCAGTTGAATTGAAAACTGATAAGACCATCAAATGTGTCAAGTCTAATAAGGGTGGAGAGTACTCTGGGAGATATATTGAAGTTGGTCAAAATTCGGGTCCATTTGCTTTATTTTTATAGCAACATGGTATTAAAGCTCAGTATACGATGCCTGGAACCCCTCAACAAAATGAGGTTGCAGAAAGATGTAATCGCACCCTTATGGACATGGTTAGAAACATGATGAGTCACTCCACAATGCCAGAATTCTTATGGGGTGATGCATTGAAGACTGCAGTTTATATTCTAAATCTGGTGCCTAGTAAGTCAGTGCCCAAAACACCATATGAACTTTATTTTTGAAAGAAACTTAGTGTGAAGCATTTTAAAGTGTGGGGTTGTAGGGCGGAAGTAAGACCATATAATCCTCAGTTGAAGAAGCTGGATTCCAGAACAATCAATGGTTTTTTCATTGGATATTGTACAGGATCAAGAGGGTGTAGATTTTATTGCTTGGGTCATACTACTCAAGTAATTGAATCTAATCAAGCATTTTATTTTGAGGGTGACTTGAATAGTGGGAGTTATACATCCAAGGTTATCAATTTACGCAATGAAAGCACCTTCTTGCCTATGCCCACTGTGATTCCTTCTTCAACAGATGAGAATGATGAAATTCCACCCTCTACATGCATTGATGAATCAGTTGGATTGAGACGATCTCAGAGAGCTCGCAGACCTACAATACTAAATGATTATTTGGTTTATTTGTAGGAATTTGAGTCAAATGATGTTAATGGGACTGATCCTGTATCTTTCCAACAAGCAATGTTAGATCCTCGATCTTCTAAATGGTTGGAGGCCATGAAAGATGAGATAACCTCTATGCATCGTAATCTTGTGTGGGAACTCGTTGAGTTACCCAAGGGATTGAAACCAGTCGGTTGTAAATGGGTATTCAAGACCAAGTGTAGTTCTACAGGTGAAGTTGAAAGGTACAAAGCCAGACTTGTAGCAAAAGGCTACAATCAGAGAAAGGGTATTGACTACTTAGAAATTTTTTCTCCTGTGTCCACAAAAGACGCTTTCAGAATAGTCATGGCTCTAGTCGCACAGCTTGACCTCAAACTTCATCAAATGGATGTCAAGACAGCTTTTCTGAATGGAGACTTATATGAAGAAGTTTGCATGACTCAGCCTGATGGTTTTGTTGAGCCTGGTAAAGAGCACTTAGTGTGTAAACTCCGAAGATCTATTTACGAGCTGAAGCATGCCTCTAGGCAATGATATTTGAAGTTTGATGAAGTTGTCACTTCTTTGGGGTTCGTTGAGAATACTTCAGATCTGTGTATTTAGCAAAGGTTTGATAGAAGCAACTTTTTCATTTAGTGCTTTATGTGGATGACATCTTACTAGCCAGCAACTCAATGAATGTTTTGAATGAGACAAAATATATTTTATCATGCCACTTTGATATTAAGGACCTTGGTGAAGCCTCCTTTGTCCTTGGGATTTAGATTCATCACAATAGAACCCGTGGCATTTTGGGTTTGTCTCAGGCAACTTATATTGAACTAGTACTTAAGAAGTTTGGTGTGGATACTTGTGCCTCTAGTCCTCCACCTACTCCGAAAGGAGATATATTATCTCAATCACAATGCCCTCAAAATGATGTTAAGAGGGCAGAGATGGACAAGAAACCTTATGCATCCGCTGCTGGTAGTTTGATGTGTGCACAAGTATGCACTCGTCTTGATATAGCATTTGCTATTAGTGTACTCGGTAGATATTTGAGCAATCTTGGTATGGATCATTGGACAGCCGTTAAGAAGTTCATGAGATACCTTCAGGGTACAAAAAATTATATGTTAACATATAGAAAATCTGATTTGTTGGAGGTTGTTGGGTACTCAGATTCTAATTTTGCATATGGTGTATATTATCGTAAATCAACTTCTTGATACATCTTTATGATTTATGAAGGAGCTATTTCATGGAAAAGTGTCAAACAGACACTTACAGCTACCTCAACCATGGAAGCAGAGTATGTCGCTTGCTATGAAGCCACTTATCAGGCTGTATGGCTGAGGAAGCTGATATCTAGCATGCATTTGGTTGATTCAATATCACGACCTCTAACCATATTATGTGATAATTCTTCTACTGTACGCTTCTCTCAGAATCACAGGAATTCCAGTCGTACTAAGCATTTTGATCTTAAACTCCTGTTTGTTAGAGAGAAGATTATTGAATCTCAAACTCGTATAGTTCACATATCTAGTGATCGTATGCTTGCATATCCATTAACTAAAGGCTTACCTATAAAAGCCTTTCTAGAACATGTAACTCATATGGGTATGGTTTAGTCCTTTTGATGCAACCTTGGTTTAGTGGGAGTCTGAGATGTTTATTTATTCATGTTTTGGATCTTTTATGTGCTTTATTCTAGTTAAGACATTGAAACATTATTAATGCATTTATATCATTTGTTTCCCTAAAGGATTCAATGATTTTGTGTAATTACATTTTGTGTCACTTGTTTCCCTAACAGACTCAATGATTTTATGTTATTACTTTTCTGATGAAAGATCTATTATTCATTCCATCATATTTAGAATGTGAAATCTCATTATTGTTATTGCTTGATTCCCCAACGGATTCAGTGATTTTGCGTAGTTTCACTTTCTGAATTCTAGGGAGAATGTTAGAAATTATTTTAATATGGATCAACATCAATTAATTAATAAGGATAATTATTAATTTAGGCAATTAATTTAGTAATAAATATTAAGCCTAAAAACAGATTGGACCTTGTGTTTAGTTATGTATGTTCTGTGATAAGTTAGAATACACATATAAGCCCATTTGGGTAGAAGTAGAGATGGAAACAGGCTAGGCCTGCATGGCAGGCCTTAAGCCTGAGCCTAGCCTGTTGGCCTATATCAAACTTTTTTTTTTTGGCTTAGGCTTAGCCCTTTGAAAGGTCTAACCTTGCCTGAAGCCTGTTTAAAGGCCTTTTGTTTTTTTTGGTAGTTCCCCAAAAGAACCAGAACCAAACTCTCCCACGATAGCTACCACGAGAGAGAGGTGACGGAAGGTAATGGGAGGAACAAATCTTGAGCTACGGAAGTCTCATGGTGGACTAGAGCTCAAATGGCAGACCACAGCATCTCAGATTAGAGCTTAGGCTTCGTTCCTTAATCCTTAGATCAGAGCTTAGACGGCAGACCACAGCATTTCAGTTCCTCGATGACTCAATCCTATTCGGCTCACAGCCACCAGAGACGAGGAGAGGGAAGTAATGAATAGAGGCTCCAAGCTCGTAGCTTGAAGCTTACAGTTGCAGACTCGCAGCTCACAAGTGTGGGAAGATGCCGAGATAGAGGCGATGGCCGGAGGTTGGGCAGAAGGTCATAGTTGGGCACGAGAGACAGAGGTGATGGCCAGAGGTTGGGCAGAAGGTCATAGTTGGGCACGAGAGATAGAGGTGATAGATTAAGCAGCTTGAAGATTTGAAGCTCGAAGTTACAGATCAGTTATCAATGATGGACGAAGCCACTGAGCTCAGTCTCCACTCTCCATTCTCCAATTTGAAGTTTTTTGTGTAGGGGTTTCTCTGCTCTGCAACTCTATGTAGTGCCTATGCCCCCCTCCTCCTTTTCACTTCAGTTTTCATTTTTAATTATATTATATATTATTACATTATATTTTATATAATTTATATTATTATCATAAAAATGTGTAAACAGGCCTGACCTAATAGGTTTCAAGCCAGGCCTCAAGTAAACAAGTCAGGCCTATTTACGAAAACAGGCCTTTAAAAAGACCTGGGCCTGGCCTTTTTAGGAAAATGGCTAGACTAGGCCAGGCCCTAGACAGCCTGAAATGGGCCTGGCTTGTTTCCACCCCTAGGTAAAAGCTCCAACTGACAGCCTATGAAGAGTCAGTATGTCCTATCATAAATTTGACTTGATGGAAAAGATAAATTGAGTTTTTTCTATTATAAAAGATTAATTATTGATATAAGATTTAATGATAGCAACTTCTAAAAACCCTAACACTCAATCTCCTCTTCTCCATCTCTTTCAAACTTAAGGGGCAAAGTCGGTTGTAGTACTCTACCTCCTCATGATATTTATCTAAGAACTCAACAATGACATCCTCAAGCTCTGCATCAGGTAAGTTCATAATTTGGTAATTAACACAATATAATTTATCATACTTTTAACATAACATGACAAAGACTCAAGTGAGAAGCAAAGAATCAGCTTTGACCCAGCAGATCTATAACCTATAGTCCCCTAAATGTTCTTACAGCCACCACTTTCTTGTTACAGACCTTCACTTGCAGCCATAAGACATGTCCTGAACAAACAATTGATTTGGAAAAAAGGAGGAGGAAAAATGGGTAGAGATGAATAGGAAAAAAGGTTGTTGAGCAGAGAGAATTACAAGGCCTTGTGCTTCCCTAGGCTAGAAGGTGTCATCAGAGTGGAAGGAAAATCGAACAATCTTCATGATTAGTCCTTTTTAATGATTGATGGATATTAGAATTAGTCCAAGCTAAAAGTAATCTTCCAATTCCAATTATCCAATAAGGTGATTGTATAACTTTAGAAGCACAATGTAACCAATTAAACAAGTAAGAAGAATTAGAAGAGAAACCTTGCAAATAGCCATGAAATGATGGTCTGATTCGAGGTCTTCAATCCTTATCACTGAACTCTTTCAGGATCGTGAGCCTTTTCTACTTCCCCACCAGCACACCATGCTTTTTCACAAAACCCATAGCTTTGTTTGTCTTTGGATTCACCTCAATCTCTCAGCACCTTGTCCCTACCAAGAAAATCCCTCACAAATGGCTCCACCATCATCTTCAAATTCGCCATCACCACCACCTTCCTCTTGCATCGATCAAACACCTTGTAAACTTCCGATCTCACATCGGTGGCGCAAAACCTGCACAACGCAAGCGACACTTCTGGTTCAAAGCACAAAATATAAACATTAAAATAAAACACACACAATGAGGAAATACACCATTAATATGACCTTATAATGAGAATAAATAAAGATTAACAGAGTCTATCGAGGGAGAACAACGAATGAAAGAGTTTCAATGGTAAAAAAAGGAAGGAGACTAAAAGGAGAAGATGGAAGGAAGGAGAAGAAGATGGGGATAGAGAAAGGAAGAAGGAAAAGAAATACTGAAAAAGGCATGGCCATCATTGACTTTGCCAAATTGATTCTGGCTAGAATCATAAAACAACATGCTTTGGAAATATGCACATTGGGAAGAGGCGGAAGGAAATTACGAAGGACATGCACGCACAGGACCATAACGACGTGGCACATAAAGGTGAAGATTGAAAAGGCACTCAATGATGTTAGAAACAATGTAAAACAGTGTTAAAAACATTAATTTTACTTGAAGCTTTGGTGTCAGGTTAGCATTGTAAACCAACATGCTTTGGAAATATGCGTGTTGGAAAGAGGCGGAAGGAAATTACAAAGGACATGCACGCACATGACCATAACAGCACAGCACATAATAGTGAAGATGGAAACGGCGCTCAACGGTGTTAGGAACAGTATTTTTACTTGAAATTTTCGTGTTTTCAATTGATTCATTGTTTAAGGACATTTCAGTTATTTTTCATCAAATTAATTATAGCAAACTTTTTTTAAAATTTTTAATTATTCAAGGACAGCATTTTAATAATTTTTCATCAAATTGATTGTAATAAATTATTTTTTCTAAATTTTAAATGAGCAGAAACATTTTGATAATTGACGTTGGCATTTCAGCTTAAGACTTTGATCTTTTTCTGTCATAAAATCTTCTTCTGGTCACAAATTGTATAATTGTTCTGTTTGTTGGTCTCAAATCCATAACAACTGGAAGTCTCATTTTGATCGGGCTCCAACGTTAATATGAAATGAAATATATATAATTTTTTAGCAAATCTTACCGTTCTTCTGAGTCTCAGACTGTTCTTGCTTAGCATATAACGCTTCGCGCTTATCATCTCCTTACATTTCATTTCCTTAAAAACTATCTCGCATTCTTCCTCTCTCTAAATCCGAATTCTCAGGCATCAACAATGGAAGAGACAAGCAAACCTACAATTCTCGTCACAAACGACGATGGAATCCACGCACCTTGTTTGAGAGCTTTGGTTCAGGTTCTCGTCGCCGCCCCGGATTGGTACCTATTTTCCCCATAATCTTCATTTTTTTCGTTTGTTAATTTCTATGGATATGATCATTTCATGTTTTGTTTCGAATTTCTCGGCCATTGATTAATTTCTTGAGTTATAGGTGTAAAAAAAAATGTATTCTTCAATGCGGATATATATGCTGATATGGTTAGTTTGCAACAACTATACTTTCAAATGTCCATTATCAAGAAGAGTTAGCGAGACTGAATTAGCTTATTCATTGAAAATGACAAGCCTTCTCTATGTATAGCAATAATTTTGTAATACTCGTAGTTTATACTTTTATCTTAAGCTTGAAGATTTTATAGGCACAAGTTTTAGTTTTAGTCTTCTACATTAAAAACATAAAGCATTTATTATTTTTCAGCTCTGGAGTATATTATTGATTCTTCTGAAGAATCATTCCACTTTTCAAAACATTATTGAACAACCTGCCAGCAAATATTAAGCTGATTCGAGTTTTTCCCTTTTAGTAAGTTGTACATTGCATGAGCGGGCAGAGGCAACTCCTCTAAAGTGATCACGAATTCTTGGGGTGTACTTAACGTTAATGGTCCTCTGTTCTGTTTCTTTCAGTGAGAAGTCAGCTGTAAGTCACTGTATTACTTGGCTCCACCGTGTTACTGCCAAGCAAGTAAACATTCATGGAGCCACAGCCTTTGCGATTTCTGGTTTGTTTCTATTTCCCATTAACCTAAGTTGATATACTTCTTTTTTTTTTTTTAATAATATAGAAACTTGCTTAGGCAACATCAGTAATTTTTTATTTTGGTTCTGTTCTCTCTTTTTATTCTTTTTGCTTTTGAGCCTCCTCCATGTGGTGATCATGCCCTTGGCAGGGGAAATGGGTGACCTTCTTATAATGAGTGAGAGTAGCCTGAAATTTAATATATGAAGTTCCTAATATGCATCTTGTGGATTTGTAGACAACAGAGATCTCATCAATATGGGTTAGAAACTTATAACCAACATTATATGTTTTGTGTCCCTGAATTTCATTCAATACAACTATTTACCTTTTTAACGTTAATGGAATTTGCAAATCTATAAGGCAACTAGGTCCCACCGCAAATTGATGGTGGTCCACCTTTCCTTTTATTGTTTCTTATCTAGCAGTTTCAAGAGCAAATCCATATGCAGCAGTCAAGACTTTTAGACGTGCTAAATTCCTCTTCAGATACTTGTACAATTAAAATGCTTTTCAGTTTCAGGCCAAAAAAAAAAAGCTTTTCAGTTGAGATATATATATATATATATATATTTTTTCGCATTATTTAGGAAGAATTGTATTGCTTTTCCTTCCTTTTATTTGAGGACAGATCCTCATATTTTCATTCTCTTAACTGTTTTTCTTACGGAACGTCAAGATGTAACTTTTTTGCAGGGACTCCTTCTGATTGTACTTCTCTAGGAATTTCCAAAGACCTCTTTCCTACAATAGCTGATCTGGTACAATAACTTTTTTGCAGGGAGTCCAGCTGATAGTATTTCTCTAGGAATTTCCAAAGAAATCTTTCTTACAATAGCTGATCTGGTTCGGTTGGGGTAAAATTTTAGTTATGAATTGTATAAATTATCACATTACATGGAGTGAACTCTTTTCCTAATCTAATACCATTCTGGTGATTTTTCTTTAGTTCCGTCATAAGAACACTATAGCATAGCTTTTTAATTTAATTAGTAAAACCTTAAAGAAGTTCATAAAACTTTTGATGACACTGGGGTTATTTATCTCATTTGCACCAAGCTGGTTCGCTATATTTTTATTTTGTTAGGATATTCTTGTTTCCTTTTTTTTTTCTTTTCCTGAGAAAATCCTCTGCATATGGGAGTGGAACCTATTTGACTAAGTCTATCCTGACAAATCATTCATCCAGTTGATTACTAAAGTCTTTTCTATCTATAAGCACAGGTAGTTAGTGGCATAAACATGGGTAGCAACTGCGGTTATCACATGTATGTAGCTTTGCCCCCCTATTTTGCATTCCTTTAATTATATCTTCATAATGAAAGTATGATTGCAAAGAGACAGGGAAGAAGGGGACAGTATTTGAACCCCTGATCTCACTGAGTAAGCAAATTATAAGCATGTCAAAAATGGCATTGTTGCAAATAAGTTAATTATTCTCTTATTTACAAGTTCAAAATGTTAATGTATCGTGGAGTGAATCCATATCAAATTGTTTTCCATAATTGAATCACGAAACCTTTGTTTTTTTTTTTTTTTCATTTAAAGTATTGGATTGGAAGGTATTGCTTAAAACCTATTATGTGGTTGTTTTCTGAAACCTGGATGTTCAAGCAAAGGATGTGATACAGAGGCATTAACGTGAAGTATAACTATGAAATATTATGCTTTTGACATATTTTGGAGAGAGCAAGGAGATTATTGCATTTGCATTACACGGATTTTAAGACAAGCCCAACTGCAATTTAGAAAATGATATTTCTCTCCACTATTGTTGCTTCAGTAGTTCTTTCTACATCTAGTCATTTCATAGTCATAGGCTTGTACCTGTGCTGATTAGAGTTTCCATTTATCTAGTGTTTACTCAGCACAGTAGCTGGAGCTCGAGAAGCCTTTTTCAATAATATACCTTCTATTGCCATCTCATATGATTGGAATCTTCCCACACTTTAGGGGCTATAGAGCTGGAATTATCTTCAATATTTGTTTCTAATTAAAGTTTGAAACAGTTTTTATATGATTAGAACTGAGAGCTGAATAAATGTCTAAAATTAGAAGTAATATAGCTTATGAGAATTATAAGCTATGCCAATCATTTTTCCTTCTGTTCATTGTCCTATTTGACCATTTTAGGGTTATTGTACGTCCAGGGTTAAAGGAAAGAGTGACCCACGTGACTTCACCCTTGCTGCTCATGAGTGCTTGCCTATCATAAGAGCTTTACTGGTTAAGATAAAGAATCAAAGATATCATCAAAGATGCTTTCTAAATATAGATGTCCCAACTAATGTTGCTAGTCATAAGGTATGTTGTAATCATTGTTGTGTTTTATGTGTTTAGCATTTAAGATTGGTCAATTATATATATATCTATAGGCTCCTGTCTGCATTCACAAGGTGCATAATCATATAAATTGGTCAATTATACGTAATACTACTGATGAGATGAACACTTGGTGTATAATTGTACAGAAACTGCATTTTTCAATATCAATAGCATATCTATATGGAGCCAAGAGGAGTGATATAGCTGACTTTGCCACAATTTTGTTGTTTTGCCATGCATTGAATATCAATTAATTTTCTTGGCTGTCTGTTGTGCCTCGCAAAAAGGGGTACAAGCTGACTAAGCAGGGTGAAAATTTAATTGAGTTGGGATGGAAGCAAGTCACCTCTGAGACACAAGGACAGACAATGACCTCTGCGATGACCATGGATACAGAGACAGCAACACCTACAGAAACAAACCCATCATCAATATCACCTGAGCATCTTATATTCAAGAGAGAAGTAGGTCTATTTCTTTATTTTTTTCTTCTCTTTTATTTAGGGTATCATATACATAGTATATAGCCCGTCTCTCTGCATTTTCATGGGTATAAGTTGAACTCCTCTCCTCCCATTGTTATGACTGATATACAGTTAATCTTATGGTTGAAAGCTTGAGTATGCCATGGTTGGTCTCATTCAAAAAATTATCATGCAATTCTCCCATCTTCTCCACTTATGTTGTAGATGTGAAGTTATAAGAAACGCAGAATAATCCCACTTATCATTTCCCCTTTTTTCTCACTGATATGACATAGAACTCTGTTTATCTTACGTAGGTAAGAGGTGCCCAATATGACCCTGATGATAATGATTGCAAATATTTGCAAGAAGGATATGTGAGTATTCTTTTGTATAAAATAAATTTGTTGAATAAAACTGTGGCTAACATAGTTTCATGTATTTTAGATTACTGTTACTCCCCTTGCTGCTCTTGCTAATGCGGAGGTAGATTGTCATGCATATTTTAAGGATTGGTAAAAAAATGTCTCTGAACTCCCCTCTTCAACAGCTTATAAAGCTGTAAGAGCCCTCTTCTATATGTGATTTGTATGACGGTGTTTTTTTGCAATGTATCACTGGCAATAATTGTACGTCCATCATTAACATCTTGTATAAGTGTTCGACTTATCTGAAGCACATATTTTTCTCTTCATATTGCACTGCTCATTAATGCAGAGGGTTCTAAGACATATTGACCCAGTTCCAAATTCCAAAGACAAATCAGCTTATCCACATAATCTGTTGGTCAATGTCTGCTTAAAAATGGAGACCAGATTTTCCTATCCTACCCATATACTCAATTCATATGCGTTCTTCTTTCTGCATATTACTTCTGTTTGCAATCGTTTATACCCACACACATACACGCACGCACACACACAAAACATGTGGCTTTTTTCTTATACTCTAGGATTTGACGGCCACAAAGTCAGTCAAAAATCCCTGACTATTTGAAGCCATTAATCATGACTACAACACCAAGTGGTTGTTGGGAACCTGTCAACCAATCACGGCTGCATTGTCCATTCTTGGGGCTATAAAGCATTACAAGAAGCCACTGGGACCATCTAATAAATTTTTTAATGAAAAAATGAGGAATTATTTATGATAAAAAGACCCTAAATTTGACCCAAAAAAATTAACACCAAATGGTTTTTTTTTTTTGTCTGTTTTTGTTTTGGTGAGGTAACAGGATTATTTATTCAGAGGAAAAATTCTTGTGTGACCTCTATTTACTAATTCCCAATTTAGCATAATAGGATCAACTACTACTTTTCCTCCTCCCTCTCCTCTGGCTATTGTAATGCGTGAATTCTTTACACTGCAGATTACTCTAGTTTACTGAAAAGTGATTATGTTATATGAACTCAATCTGATGCTTCCAGAAATTATTCGGAGCAGTCTAGTTGCTTGAATATGCACATTGCTGCCCCAGTATTATCAAGTTAAGGACACACATTTCCATGCAACTTGATTGAATGAGAAGCTTATTTTCTGTATGATAATTATCTATATTATTCATTTTTAGACCAAATTGATTGCAGTTCTTCTTATTTATTTTTATCTGAATAATTGTACGACTTTTTGACATGAATGAGAATGAGTAAGAAAAACACTGTTTTCTGCGAGATATCACTCATGTTTAGATAATTTTGATGATAAATTCGTGTCCCCTTTTTATTTTGCTGAATTTCTTAATCTTGTGCGAAGTACACAAATTTTGTGCTAATGCGGAGTTGCCATTAGCACCATGTGGTCACTTACGCAAGATTGATACTTTTTTATCCAACCCGAGCTAGGTTTTCCCAGTATTCATGTAGATTTTAACAGTTTCCGTTAGTACTCTACAGCGTTTTAAAATAGGAACTTGTTCTGTTCAAGATATTCATAATTTTCTATCTTAATTAATATAATGGAGAGATTGCTAGGATACCTGCAGTTTTCTACAAGTAAAGTATAAAGTATTGACAAATTCATGTTAATTATTGATATATAATTATAGACATGAACTTATCTTGGCTAAACTCGTCCGGGAGTTAAGATATCTGCCAATTGAATTTCCATAAAGCATGGGGAAATAATTAAAGTACGTAACATTGCTTTTTATGCTACACATTGTTGCAGTATGTATTTAGAAGATATTGTATTGTTTTGTTGAATAGAAACGATACTTTATATGAAGTTTAGTGTCTCGGATGATTCTGCTGTCTTCTGAATTGACCACGTTGAGATTATCATGGTTGAAAAAAGTTTATATTGAGAAGGTAATTTTGTTTCCGTTATGGCTTCTTCTTTTGCTCAAACAACAGGGTAATCTATAATTTAATGAGTTAGCAATGTATATCTTAATCTAGCATTACTAGGATTACCGAGAAATATTATATTACAATTTTCATTTCTAATTGTAGATGAGTTGAATAATCGTCATAAATCTCAGGTAACTGCTGGGTATTGTAAAAAATCTCATCACAATCAACTTAGGCTAAATCATTAATGATTGTTGGATTAGATGCCTTCTCCCTTGAAAGAAAGGCTCAAGAAGTGAAGTGAGAGTTATGCTGTGTAAATCATTGTGGTTTTGAAAGTATTTGTGGTTAGGAAACAAAAATTGTTTAAAGCTCATAAATAAGAAGGCAATTTTGTCGGTCGTGCTATCCATTCTGAAGTAGCTTTCACATGTCAACTTCAGCTATGGAAGAAAAGGAACAAACTACCATCTCAACTGCTTAAATTAGACAGCTTAACAATAAGAAACCTTAAGGTGGAAAAAAAGAGGTTGATTGGCTCATCTTAATTGGCATACTTCTCATAATACTCCACTATATTGTATTCTACTGGTTTTGTAGGAGAATAAAAACTTCTATTAAAAACTAGAAGTACTTAAGTAGACAAGAGAAGAGATAGGTTTTTAAATATGCACTTAGTAGGAGCTTTATTGAATACAAAAATTGAAGGGAAGATAATCACTCTATATGGGCTCTACAAAAGTTAAAAGAAAAAAAGAGCGAAAGAGAAGGAAAGAGAAGAAAATACTGCAAGGTTTTCTGACATTAATTAAATATTTTTATGTACATTACGTGTGTCCTTCTGTACTCTGCACTTGATAACCTTCATTTTTTGGATGGCAAAGAAGGTGGATGTGATTCCACTAGTATTGACCAGAGGACGTGCACGTCTTCATAGGGGCAAGACTTGACATCTTCATACAGAATGTAGATCCCTCTTCCTGAAATGATGAGGCAAATTGGTGAGAAATCAGAATGCAGATTTTCCTCTTACTGGTGGTGATAATGACTGGAAAGATGAAAAACAGGGTGTGATGAACATGTTTCTCAGAACTCTAAACGGAATGCAGAGAGAAAAGACAGATTAGATTCAATCTTCTGAATGATTTCCTGGGAATCTCACTGATATATTCTGCTATTGCAGGATTGCATATGAAGGAAAATAAAGAAAGATATTGATCCTCCCAAGCATTTCTGGATCAGAAGGAAGAAGCACACACAAGAGAAAACACTGAGAATGCAGGCATGATGATGAACTGTCATAAGAACTTACTCTTCTTTTGAGGTGAATGCAATCTGAGCCACATTTTCTTCAGTGGGGAGAGGAGGGATTGCAGCCACCCCATTTGGTGAATTGGGTGTGGCTCATGTAGGTGAAGAAGCAATTGGAGCGAAATAATAAGGAGTGAGAGAGAGACAAAGAGGGGAAATTCTAGGCTTTGCTTAGACAAGGGTGAACATTTTGCAATGTCACTGTTCATATTTTGGGACATTTTACATTCCCTTGCAGGCCAATCATGAATCTCACGTTTGGTGTTGGTACAATGTCCTTTTCTACCGTATACAACAAGGAGCCACTCCACCAATCAGCTGTGCATCTCACTCTCTTTCACCACAAAAAGGTGAGATTCTCAAGTAATGTGAATATTATATCTCAGATATAATTTTTAAAGGGATTCACTTTTTTTTAACATATATCTGTCTGTATGCATTAGGCTGATTTTGTTCACTTATTAAAAAAAATTACTCAATTAAGTTTCTGTTCATATTTATCATCAGACCCTTTTTAATTAAATAAACAAATAAGTTTTTTTTTTATTAACTGACAAATTGGTGAAAAATGAAAGTTATACTTAAATTTTCTCAAATTGGGTCTGATTTTGTTTTTCAAAATGAACCTCTTTTGCTTTTTCCTTTTTTTTTCTTCTTTTTTAAAATGAGAAGCTTATGGGTGAAGATTAAATCTTGTGTGTTTGGATCATCATTTGGCATGTACATTAGTGGTAAAAGGCACACAAACATATAGATAGGGGAGCTTTCCTTTTTTGATACTTGGACCTCCTCCTCTTGCATTTCAAGCAAGTACAATGCTCTTTTCAAGATTATCACACAAGCCTTTGTTCCTCATTAGTCCACCTGTACCACTAGGGTGCCTTGCAAGAGTAAATATTTCTCCATTGTCTTCTTGACTCAGATTTGACGCGTCATCACGTGATAACTAAAATTTTTGCTAAAGGAAAAAAAAATGAACACAGGGTGTATTAATTTAATATTTTTATACATTCAAACTTGGTTTTTAATCATGTTTAAAAGTCGTTTTAGACCCAACAAATTGTTAAATTGACCACGTGTTAGCCTGTTATGGGATATTGAGTATATTGGACAATAAAATCATTAATTTTGACTATGGTGTGTTTAGATTAATTTATTCATAATTGATTATGAGGATAAGTAATTATCTATAATTGATTATAAGAATAATTAATTATGTCAAAACTGATTTGTGTTAAAAAGTTTATCTCATAAGTGATTTTGAGAAAAGAAATATGTTAGAATTTTAAAAGTTTAAGTGATTACAAAAGAATAAATGATTCTAAAAAGTAGGAAAAAAATAACTTATAGAAATAATTACTTAAATAACAGTAAGCGATTATTTTATTTTAAAGTGTGTTTGGAAACTTCATCCACATAACTAATTATTTCTTGCAATAAATAATTATGAGAAGAATCAAAACACATCTTAAACCATAAAAACAAGGAATCACATAGATGTGAGAAAAGTAAAAATGTAAAATTCATGAAAATATACGTGTAACGCTATTTGTGTATGATTATTTCAGTGCAAATCGTATATAAATTTTTATATAATTATATTTTATTAATGAGATCTATACGAATCTGGGTTTGATTCTTTTTCTGGTTAAATTTAGATGCAGCTATATTAACAATTTAGAGGAATTATGGTGAAATAAAATCACTTATATGCTTTTTCCGGCCAACGATAAATCACTTGTAGTTATACAGTTCCTTTCCACTTCTTATAAAAATAAATAAATGCCTCTTTGAAATCATAACAACTGTCCAATCATCTACGATTAGCACTTAAGATGCTGTCTCTCTCTTGATACGCACCAACTACCAAGAGCTGTAAATTGTAGTTGATCTGCATCAAAAGGATTTGTTTTTTTGGGCCAAAATATTAAGGAAAAAAGACAGATTAGCATCTATAACTGAAAATATTTTCTTCTAATGATCCAATTTAAAAATTCAGTAATTCTATAAATTGAATTTTCAACTCAAATTAACTGAATTTAACATTGATACTGTCCATTTATTAATAATTTTATATAAAAGTCTTATTCTTTTCCCAAATATTAATATGTATAAAAAGGATGGGAGATTGTACCGTACCTAGACACTAAGCAAATCTCATAATGACATGTATTGTAGACGTGGTATCCCACTGTGGATGTAGTAGGCCTTTAGTTATAGTCATGCCTTCTTTTTTTATGTCATAAATTAAGTATGTTTGTTAGTAGTAGGAAATAATCTCTCTCGGCTAAGAGGGAGGGAGGGGGACATGGGAACTAAGGAGACATGTGTTTGATAAAGATTGAAAAACTTAAATCACACATTGGATGGGAATAAGGCTTATAAAATATATATAAGAAAGAGAAAATAAAATATGTTAAAATAATTATGGAAAGATAAAGGTTAAGTGGATTTAAATATTATTTATTTAATATTTAAAGCACTTAGTACTTAGCACGTGGCGCGTTGTGATCGTTGGATTGATCTCACAGTGGAGATCTGATCTGGTATAAATTTGATATTAAAATATTTTATTAATTATTTTTCAGAAACGGAATTTTAAATGACAACGTTCTGAAATAACATTCTGAAATAACATGTTATTTGATATTCTGAACGTTTCAATTACAATGTTAAAAAATAGACTAATTTATCAACAATGTTTCTTTTTCCACCATTATATAAGGATCAGACCAGAGACTAAAAGAATTACTAAACATTCTCTCCTCTTGCTTACAATCTCTCTGTTTCGTTCTGTGTTTCAAGATATATGAAGTTACTGTCAGATATCTTTGGTGCTTAGAATAACTCATAGGGATGATTCATCGAATCCCTGCAGCAAACGTAGTGGAATCGAATAACACTTAAAGTACAGTGTGTTATCATATGTTTCTGGGCACCAGTTATTTTCATATATTGTTTCTAACAACATACTCCTCAAGTTTTCCATTTTTGTTTTGTATTATGTATTTATTTTTCACAATTTTTATATTATATAAAGATTATATATATTTGGCCTTTTCCCAAAATTTATATTTAATCCTAAAAATAGATAAAAAATTTAAGAAGTCAATACTCTCGTTTATTTTATTAAATACTAGCTTAACTCTCTTATACTAATACTATGTTAGTTATATATATATATGTCATAATTTATTTCATATTTTAAGTGTTTAACTTTTCTTCAATTTACATATACTATACTCTTTTTAATCTTGACCCCCCAATAACCAAATCCTGGTTTTGTCCAGGATACTTAAGAACAATAATAGATCTTTCCCAATTAAGCTAACTCCATGCACATTTAATGAAAATTGAATCCCTAATCACTTAATCTAAGTGATGAGAGCTTTTACTTCTTACATCAAACTTGGTTATACTTGCTTTTTTATTAGCAAAATGTTTTCTCATACATTATACTTAATTGAATGAATGAGTTAAATTATTTATAACTTACAAATAATGTGATTTATTTTATATTATATATATGTATATCAAAATATTAATACATTGATTAAAATTTAAATATATTAATGGTCACAGTGTTCTCTAGGTTAATCATATTTTTACTCTATTTTTGTGAGCTTAATGATAATTGATAAGAAGTGCACCCATTATGGTTAGAATAAGAAACTGCACCCATTAATTAATCTGATTATATGTAGACATCATAGATAGAGAGTCCATTATTGTTAGAACTGGACTGGATTGATCGATTTGACTAGTCCAATCGAGAACCGGTGCCTAATCCAATTTAATTAAGGAAGATGACCTCTACTGTTCAGAACTGGTCAAAAACTGGTAAAACCGGCCTTGAACCTGTCATATATTATTTTTTTTAATTTTTTAAAATATTTTTAAAATAAAATAATATCATTTTTAGTGCAAAATATTGTTCTTTATATATTATAATATTATATAAGCATTATTATGATATATAACTATTAAAAATTATATATTTACTTAATAAATAATATAATAATTGATAATTAATTTATTATTTTGAATTCAAAATATAATTATAGATGAATATTAACTTATTTAGATGTAAATATTGATTTGTGAAACTTATTAATAATTTGTTTGTGGTGAATAATAGATTGATAATTTAATATTATTTAGTTTGAAATTTTAATTAAGTTATAAAATTTGTTTAAATTTATATAATTTATTTTAAATATATTATTTTAATTACGACGAGTCTAACTCCGGTTAAACTCTTGAACCTTGAACTAGTATATTATCCAAATCAATACCTAGTCCGGTTTTAACAACATTCATGGAGAGGTTAAACTCAAGATATGGTAGAACGATAAATCAAACACTTAGTATTTAACTTTTCAAATTTTATCAAGAAAGTAGAGTTGTATAGTAGTCAGCTGGTGAGACATTAACGTAAAAATTGAAACCATGATATGTTATTCTTTAATATCCTATTTTACGTATATCCAAGACCACCTGCTTCTTAAATGTATATTACTTTGAGGAAATTTTTTCCAAATATAAAACTTTTGGCATTTCTCTTACTGTCTGCTTGGTTCAAAGGGATTTTGGAGAGGAATAGAGAGGAGAAAAATCTTTTTATTTTATTTTTTTTCAATCCAAACAAGAGAAAGTGGGTATTTTTTCTCATGTTCCTTCCTCTCCTTCCAATATAAGGATAGGAGGAAAAGTACTATCTTTCCGTATTTAGTTTGAAATATACTATGTATACACATTTTGATGAAATTATTATTTTATTATATAATTTTCTGTTAAAACCGATAAAGTAAAAGAAATTGTATTTGTGCATCCAAAACTTATACCACTCATTTTTTTTTCACATATGTCTTTGGCCAATGGCCAATAGGGCGGAGTAGGGTTGGTTTTGTTTAAGTAAATTATAAATTTTTTTTAAATATTTATTATATTTAACTAAAACGAAAATCTGTCTCATATTTTAATATAATTTTATAGTATTTTTATAAAATATTTTTTATATATGTATATAACTAATAAAATACTCTCATTCGAATCATATATATAACTCTAGAGAGTATTTTTATAAATCTATTGATGGAAGAAATAATTAAAGAAAAATATTCATTATTTATTTTATTGAATAAATTTTTTTAATATAAAACTTTTTAAATTAAAATAAACTTCAAAATTTAAAATTTAAATATTTGTAACTTTTAACTCTTGGGGGGTGTGGCGGGTTGGAGCGTCTTGCCCATTACAGCCTTGCCTGCATTTGATAAGCCTGATGCATTGGGCCGTCCATGTCTTGCCTAAGGTGGGTCAAACGTAAAAAACCCACCAGTTCCAAGGTTGCACTTATTTGTTTCACCAAAAAAAAAACAAAAACAAGAAGGTGGCACCTTTTTTTATTTTTTTACCAAAAGAAGAAGAAGAAGAAGAAGAAGTTGCACGTATTGACATTCTTTTACCTCTGATCCCCAAAGAAGAACTGGGGGCTGCTTTTGAAATTTTTTTAAAAAATAAAAATTATAGATGAAAGGTAAATTTTTCAAGAATCATGTGGATATATTTTTTGTACAGTTTTAAATTTGTTTGATATTTTTTTCTTAATTGCTTAAAAAATATATAAAACTACAAACTGTAGAGATTTAGTTTAATTCAGTTTTTACTGTATAGTACTTTTTTAATAAATAAAAAATTTAAAAATACACAAAAATATATTTACATGATTTCTAAAAAATCTACTTTTTATCATTTTTATTTTTTAAAAAAAATAAAAAAATATTCAAAACCAGCCACAGCAGAGGGGGTCTGGTCGCTTCAGAGCCCCAAACTTCTCTCATTCACTGTCCGCTTCCCGCTGGGTTTTTTTTTTTAAATGAAATACGAGCAAAACCCTTCAGTTAATATTCATTATTTTAATATTCTCTTAGTTGTAATTATATACTCTTTATATTTCGATATTCATTATTTAAATTTTAATAAAAATATAATTGCATGAAAAATATCTATTTTCATTTTATTAAAAACATTTATAAACCAATTTAAGTATATATATATATATATTGATTTTGTCTTTATAAGGACACATGATGTAGGAGAAGGAGATTAGGCTTTAGAGGAGGAAAAAAAGCACTATGCACTTTGAATGTTTGAATTCAAAAGCTAATGATTTAGTCATCATGCGGTCTGTTTTAGTTGGAAAAGAGGGAGAAAAAGAGCATGTTGTTTCAAAATTTGAAATCATAAAAATGTTCTAACCTTTATATTAATTCTCAAGTATTGGGGTCAGGGGTGAGAAGTTGGCGACATAGATTCTATACGCAAGCACACATATATGATTTAAATTATTTAAATTATATATAGATAATTTAAATTTTATTAAATATTATATTAATACTTTTATTAAAAAAATAAATATTTTGGTTCTAGTTTGGATGTTCATTATGTAAATAACTTTTTTTTGACATATATTCCTTTGTAGTTATAAAGGTAAATGCTAAGAAAAATAAGGTGGGAACATAATAATGTTTCCTTTACGGTTGTTAAAAGAAATACAAAGGAGAGCTATGATATATCGATATTTCAAATTGCTTGACATATTCATATCAAATACTTCTCCGATACTGATACATGTTGATATTCGTTCGATACGTATCTACAAAGTATCCAATTTATTATTTTTTTAAAAAATAAAAAATTAATTTTTGATACGTATCTGATATATATTGGATCCAAACCGATATAGTTTGATACTTTTTAGATATTTCATGACCTTTTTTTAGAAATTAAAATAAATATTATATTCATTTATCAATCAAAAAATTATTTTTTATCACAAAAACTACTCAAAAAATATTATGTTATATTTGTTATCATAAAAACATATTTTTATCTAAAATCTAAATAAATTTATTTTATTTTTTATCTACTTATACTCCAAATATTCTCATAGGGCTTAATATCATTGCTTTCTTTCTGGTTATTTTCAATTTCTTATTATGCTTTTGGTATTTAATATTATTAAAAGATTTTAAGTGTTTTGTTCCTAGTTTATATTTTTTTATTGCAATTATATTTCTGATATTTTATGAATTATTTTATGTTTTATACATACATATCTTAGAAATATCATATCCTTTATGCATTGTATCTTATACCCGTATCATATCTATGCATCAGAAAAGAAAAATTAAGAATTTCATTTACGGTTCTTTAAATAATCATAAAGAAAAATTCTTACTTCACTTTTCTTTGCAGTTATTTTTATAACAGTAAAGAAAACACAAACAAAAGTTTAATTAAAAAGAGATCTAAACTTTTCTTTATTGTTATTTTTGGAATTGCAAAGGAAAATGTAATATTTTATTTAATAACAAACCTATAACACGAATATTATTTCTTATTTACCTTTTACTTTTTCTTTCTTTCCATTCTCTATTTTCATTTTCACATCCCTCTCACTCTCGTACCTCACGGATTACTCGTCCTTCTTTTCTCTGTCTTATTCTCATATCTCGTTCCTCTCTCACTCGTCCTTTTATTTTTTTTTTTTCTATTCTTATGTCTTTGTTCTCTTTTTCTCACTCTTGTCTTTTTTCTTCATCTTTTTCCTATTCTTATATATTCTCTCTCTCCCCCTCCCTCCCTCTCCATTCCTTCTTCTTTTTTTTTTTTTTTCTATTCTCAGATCTGGAGCGAGGTGGTACTCGATGGAGGTAATGACAGCGGGCAAACAAGAGGCCAAAGCAATCTACCAATCTCTTCAATCACGCCTTTGCAAATTGAGTCTATTTTTTTTAAAGGGTAAAAGACATTTCAGGACCCCATATAGAAATATTTTCTTCCAATGACCCGATTTAAAAATTCAGCACTCTTATAAACTGAATTCTCAACTCGACTCAACTGAATTTCCGACTGGTACTGTTCAATTGTCAATATTTTACTATAAAGGTCCTAAAATGTCTTTTTTCCTTTTTTAAATGCAGGCGATGCTAGTGATAGTGATTTGGACATTTCAACCCCACTACAAAGCTGAACAACTTACTTTGGTCAATCATAAAATTGTTCATGCGAATTTTTGGATTCATTCAGAGGCATCTGCATATTCTATCGTTGTTTTTCTATTTTCTACCTGTGATTACATAGTTGACTTGAAAAGTTTCAGATTGTCTGTGTCATTGATTTTTGTTTTATTTAAATTAAACTCTGAATTAGTAGCAATTGCTTGAAATTGGATAATATGCCAATCTCATTCTAGTTAGTTTTTTTTAAAATAAAAAAGTGCTCCCTCTAGTCCTAATTATAAGGTATTTTACTCTGTTTCTAAATATATGACCATTTATAGTATACGACATAGTATTTATTATACATTTTCAAAAAATATCCATATTTAATGTATTACAAAGAGAGAAAGAGAAAAATTAAATAATGGTAGTTTTGAAAAAATATTATGATTTTTGAAGAAATCGAGATAATTAATTAGTTTTAATTCTTATCCTTAATTTACGTGATTCGATTAAAAAGGTCTTATATTAAGGATAAGAAAGAGTGTCTTTTATTGGCGATTCTACACAAGAACTGCCAATCAATGATCTATTTTTTTTTTAAAAAAATAATGACTTTCTTTTGCAGAACAGCTGAAAAGAAAAGTGTACTTTTATTTATAGTTATGAACCTCAAATGAAATTTCCTCAATGATTTAATCGCAAAGGAACACAGAAAAAAACCGGCAAAGAAAACTATTTTTGGTCTAGTGGTTTTAAATTAATTTTTTTGTTGCCCATGACAGATTGAATTAATTGAGTATGTATGAGCAATACATGATTATAAAATATATAATTTATAACAAATGGTTGTAAAAGTCATAAACACTGTAACTAATTCCTTAAATATAGTGCAATACATAGAGCACATTAGTTTTACCCTATCAGTTGAAATAAAGTGAACAACTTTATTTTACTTTGGGCCCATGGGATGCGTTTTATATAGTATGTGTGTGTTTATATAATATGAGAGCAAACATCACATATCACAGCTCCTTTTTCGAAGGGTCATAGCTGGTAGCTCAACTAAACCAAACTATAACTCCAAATATTCATATTCAATACAAAATAGTCAAGACTTTAATTATGATTTTATTTCTCGAATTCAGTATTTGTTGTGGTTTATTTATATTATTCTTTCTAAAAAAAGAAAAACTTGATAGAGAAAGGTAAGAATATGTCTCAATTTTTAATGAGGACAAATGAATCAGATGTTTCACTAAAGTCCACATCCGTAATTATTCATTTAACTTCAACTAATAAAGTATGCAACTTCAGCTTTGGGAAGATCAAAGTATATAGCCTAAGAAGATACCGCTTTAGCTTTGGATCATCTTAGCCTTCATATTAGAATTGTCATATGGACCATCTTACCCTTCAACCTTCCCTCCTCTCTCCCTTCAACCTTCTCGAACCTCCACCTTTGGCAAAGAGAAAAATCGTGTATCCAGTGAAGTAAGCCTTCAACCCAAGGATTCAATCAAGCAGCTATGACTGTTCAAATGATGAGGTGGGAAGGATGGGTCGATGGTGGTGAAGTGAACACAACGGAAAAGAGGGGCAGATTTTTTTTTGGGTCCAAGGGCAGTTTAGTCTTTTTATAATAAAATTATTATTTAATTAAATATAAAAAATACTCTCTCCGTCTTAAAACAATTAGCACTTTGGAGTTATACATTCTAATTAACAAAGCCAATAAACAGGCTAAAAATTAACCAAGTTTGATCATATTTTACTATAACACCCTTATTAATTATATAATATTTCTTAATGCTTCTCTTTTCCTTCATTATTGTTAAAGGGCAAATTTGCCTAAATATAATTAATATTCTCTTGAAAATTATAAAATAACAATTATTTTGAACCAAGAAAAAAAAACCCTAAAATAACAATTGTTTTGAAATGGAGGAAAGTAAATTTGTTTTTTATAATCCATATATTATACTAGACAATCTCATGATGATTATCATTGCATTATATTTCATTCTCAATCATTTCCGTACATTCCATTTAATTCCAGAATTTCTTGGATGAAAAGAGCCCTTTATGTGATAAGAGAATTTGAGAGCACTTACTTCCTTCAATCCTAAATACCCCCTTCTTTTTTTTTTGGACCAAAAAAAACTCTCTTGGGTTCATAAAAATAGGGTTTTTAAAATGTTTCACAATATTTATCACTTTAGAATTTTAATGTAGTATTAATTACTTATTTTGTTATTTTACCCTTCATTAATATTAAATGTATCATTTAAAAGAATATTTAAATTAAGAATATTTTGGTAAACTATCATTAAAATTTACAATATTATACATCATTTAATGGTTTCTTTGGTCTGTGTAAAAAACCCTATAAGGACAATTTTTATGAACTGAAAGGAGTATAAGTCATCTTTAATTACCTCACACATCTTACGAAAATGAGTTAGATAATTAAATTTGTCAAAAAATTTCAATATTTTTCACTATTTTTTCCTTACTAATTATATTATCTCTTGTACTTCTTATACTTCCTTTGGTCCTAAACATAAGACCTTTTTACCCTGATCTTAAATATAGAATCTTTTACAATATATGAGATAGTATTTATTATGTATTTCCAAAAAAATGTTCATATTTAATGTATCTCAAAGAAAAAGAAAAAGATATTAAATAAGTGTAGTTTTAGAAAAAAAATGTGATTTTTGAAGAAATTAATGTAGTTAATTAACTTTAACTCACATCCTTAATCCACATGATTCAGTTAAAATGGTCTTATATTAAGAGTTAAAGGGACTATAATATTTATCTCTCACCTATTAATTATAGACTAAGGGTAAGAATAAAATTTTTTTTAATGCATTTGATAACACAAGATACTCTATATTTTGAACTGAATATTAATCCCCCCATCCTATTTTATTTGTCTTTTAAGGTTTTGGCACAAGAATTAAAAAAGACAACAAATAACTGAATAAATGATATAATTTTATTAAATTATATTTAATTATTACTCCCTCTGGTCCTATATATAAGACCATTTTAACTGAATCACGCGAATTAAGAAAGGAAGTTAAAACTAATTAACTACCTCGATTTCTTCAAAAATTTCAACATTTTTCCAAAACTACCCTTATTTAATCTCTCTCTTTTTCTCTTTGAATGTATTAAATAGGAGCATTTTTTTGGAAATGCATAATAAATACCACCTCGTACATTGTAAAGGATCTTATATTTAGGACCAAAGCAAAAGGTCCTATATATAGGATCGGAGGAAGTATTTATTTACTATTAATAATATATTGTTTCTTGAAATAATATATTATTAAATGTTTAAGGGTATAATTAAAAAATAATAATTAATTTTTTATTAATTTTTTAAAATAATAGATAAAATAAGACATCTAAAATTTTGTAGAATAACATATAAAATGAAATAGTGTAAGTACCACTTTTAAAAGATGCCCATATTTATGACTACCACGCAAGCTTTGTTCAATTAATGAGATGTGCATGGTCATTTATTGTGCCTATTTATGGTTAATAACTTATTTATTAATAAGCCATATATTTATGGCCAGGCAAAAGCAAATATATTAATGCCTATGATTGTGAATTAATTAACGTAATTTTACATTCATATTTATTTTTTATTTACATTATTCCGTTATATGTAATGCAATACCAAATAAACCACATATTGAATCTTAGCCTATCATATTCCCTTATATCTTTTATATTATAATACCTAATTTTTCTGATAATTGAATCAAACAGGCTAAGTAGACTTGTAATGTGAATGGTGGATGAAGAGTACTACAAAAAGAGACCCATAATAACAAGTCCAAAGTGGGGTCACTTCTATAAGAACATGGTCTTGTAAACTGAGGAGCCAGAAAATAATGGAAGTAAGCACACACAAAATGGAGCACAAGGGAGAAATGGGGCTTGGCAACTGCCATTCTACATGCCTATAAATAGAGACACATAAAGCAAAAGAGAGGAGACACATCAACATCTCATAACAATCCAATTTCTCTCAATACTCAAACATTGTTGCATTTTTTTCCTTCATCGTTTTCTTTTAGCTTTTAGTTTGTTTCAGTTTTATCTTTTTCCTTTCTATGTCATTATACTCAGCGTTCAATTCCAAACATGTTTACCATAATCCCTTTGAGCAAATAGCAAATTTCTTCAATTCTTTTCAATACAAGTCTCATATTTTTAGTTTCTCCCTAATTTTTTGTATTTGCATCTAGGAAAATTGTAGAAAATGACCATGGAGTTTGTAATTATCTAGTTAGAAGTTAAAGTTTTTCACAAAATTAGCGTGTTAAGCTCTGGCACGCCTAAAGCATCAATTTCTTCACAACAAGGAGTAAAAAAAACATTTAGGTTTGAATTAGTGGTTAAGGTGTATTTCTTGTCTTAGCCATTTGAATTTAAATTGAAAGGATATTGTATAAATTTAAAGATATACTCTTACTTCACATGAAACTGATTTAAGAAGGTTTTATGTGAATCTAACTCTGATTCTTCTATTTTAGGTATAATTTAAAGTTGGCTAAAATTTTTGGGTTGTCTGTTTTGAGCTATCTTGATGAGATGTATCGTTTTTTTTTTCTTTTTTTTTAAATTTCTTTTTTTGTCTATTTCTTGACAAGATGACGTTTTGCTTTGCACCGAATATGAGAAGATTCATAGTTAACGGTTAAGAAGGATTCAAAAATTGAGTATCATGTGCATTTCTCAATACAAGTAAAAAATTAAGTTTGAATAAACGGCTAAGAAGGTGTGCTTATTGTCATAATTATTTTAATTTTAATTTTAAAAAATAACATATAAATTTAAAGCCATAATTTGACTTCACATGAAACTAATTTGAGATGGTTTTGCGTGAAACAAACTCTTTGATGTTTTTATTTTATCTATAAGCAGACAAGTTTTCCAGTGTGTTTGCATGATGATTGATGAATGATTTGTCTTTTTTGAGTTGTTTTTATAAGATGCAGTTTTTTTTAAATTCTTTTTTATCTATTTTTTAACAAGATAACGTTTTGCTTTGCACAAAACTAAGAAGATCCATAATTAATGGTTAGGAAGGATTAAAAATTTGAATACCACTCACATTTCTCAATATAAGTAGAAAATATTTAAGTTTGAATGAATAGTTAAGAAGGCATGTTTCTTGTCTTAACTATTTGAATTCAAATTTTAAAAATAACGTATAAATTTAAAGATACAATCTAACTTTACATGTAATGATTTGAGATGATTTTATATGAACTCTTTAATGCTTTTATTTTACGTATGATCAAACTTTTTGTTTCTTTTGTTTTTTGTTTTTTGTATTTGCATGGTGTTTGAGGAATTAGTTGAACTATTTATAATTTATGACATGAATAATGTACCCCGTTATAAATTTTATATTAATTTAAAATTGACTACAAGTTTGAGTTGCTGTTTTGAATGGTTTATTTAAGATTTTTTTTTCTCTACAAAGTATTTTTCTCCTCTATTTGTTAACAAGATAATGCTTTGCTTTGCATGAACATGAGAAGATTCATATGTACTTAATAGTTAAGAAGAATACCAAATTTGAGAAAATTCACATTTCTCAATACAAGTTGAAAATATTTAAGTTTGAATGAATGGTTGAGAAAGTGTTTTCCCCCTTGTCTTAACTAATTAAATTTCAATTTAAAATAATGTATAAATTCAAAGACAAAATTCTTACTTCAAATGAAATTGATATGAGATGGTTCAATTTAAAACCAACTCTCTATGTATTTATTTTGTATATAACAAAACACATTTGTTGTATATTGTACATATTTTAAAGAGTGAACTGCATGCACTATTTATTATTTGTAAATAGTGTAACTTACTATAAATTTTACATTTTATATATTGAATTGAATAATAATTTAAAAATTGACTACTGATTTTTAGTTGAGCGTTCTGAGCCGTTTCTATAAGATACAATTTTTCTTTCTCACAAGTTCTTTTTTTCTCTATTTTTTAACAAGCTAACATTCTGCTTTGCGCCGACTATAAGAAAATCCAAACTTAACGTTTAAGAATGATTCAAATTCTGAATAACACTCATATTTCTCAATACAAGTAGATATGTAAGTTTGAATTAATGGTAAGGAGGCCAATACTTAACTACTTTGAATTTAAATTTACAAAATAACATATAAGTTTGAAGCTATGGAACAAACTCTTTGATTTTTTATGTGTAATTTAAAGCTCACTTAAAATTTTGAATTGTCTGTTTTGACCCATTTATATGAGATATATTTTTTTTTATACAAATTCCATTTTTCCTTTTATTTTTTTCATTCAATTATTTGATATGTGATTTGATCAAATTTTAGCATGGTAGGGTTCAAATAGGAGTAGATCTTCCGACATGAATTTTTTTTCATTTTTAAAGTTTAAACTGACAGCTTTAATTACTTTAAAAGTATCAAGTTCCTTTCATTTAATCCAATTGCTATTGATTTTCCCCTTTTATTTTTATAACAGGATAATGTTATACCGTACAAAACTAAACAAAATCAATTAAATCACATTAAATACAAATAAATTGAACAAAACCAACCACAACTAAACTTTGACTTGAAAATCAATTGGTATGGTTTTGGAAAAAAAAAATCAAATGGTATAGTTTGATTTTTAAATTTTAACTTGTTTCAATTCGCTTCCATACTAGAATTAATATTTTAATTTTTAAAAAGATTCATACCTGCTACTAATAAGAAGGATTCCAAATTTGGATCTGATGAATAAGTCCCATAACTTGATCATGTACTAATTTATATGGATAATTAATAATAAAAAAAAACCCATGTACTAATTTTTCTTGTATTAAACTTGTGATGCTGGTGTGCCCATCACTCGTGCCTGTTAACATCCCCACTTTTCACTCCCATACTCCCCTTTTCACCTCACCCATCATATATAATTGAGCTTTACCTTTGTATTCAATGCTTCCACATCCCTTGTTCTGCTTTTTGGGCACAATCAAATATATTTATGCTTCAAATGTTTTTTATGTGTTTTTTTTTCGAAGAGAGACAATTTGATTTGATTTCATATTAAACCCCATCGAAGATGAATTTGGTGTGTTTTTATTATTACCTTAATTATTTCAATTCAATTTTTTAATATAACATAGAAATTTTAAAGAAAGACAAGATAACTTCACATGAAACTAAGTTAAAAATGATTTTTATTTGGTGTGTTTTTAATCTTAACAACACGCAGTAATTTTTTAAAAAGTATAAATTTTAAAAATAACGAATTCAAATTTTAAAAATAAGTCCAAACTTAAAGAGAGACAAAATGGATAGCAAAAATTGAGAAAAATTTGTGATTTACAAAGATCATTAATTGAGGATAATTCAAAAAAGAATATATTCTATTGCACATTTGATTAGCTGAACGAGGCATAGAAATAGAAAATCTTGATTAGGGACAAAGTTTCAAAGGAAGCAAATTTGAGAAGTTTAACCGGGCAAAACCTGAATTTTCTATAACAAATAACATTATTTATATACACTAATTATGCATATTACAATTGAGGCTGACCAGAAATTTATTTCATGTATTATTAACCTAATTAGTTAGATATGCTTTTTATATATTACATGGAGTGAATGAGCCGCACTATTTGTAACTTGTCAATAGTGAGACTTGTTCTACATATACTTTTAATTTTTTTATTAAAAGAATGTTTAATTTAAAGTTCATGGAATATTTCCCTGATTAGGCGCTGGGTAACAATGGCTCCATGTTTCCATACTTTCGTGTTCACAAGTGAAAGAGATAAATTTAGCTTGTCTGGCCAACCTCATGAGGAGAGAGAAGTATGTTTGACTGAAAACAATAAAACTATTTTTTTGGGTTAAAAAAAATAGAAAATTAAAAGTTGTTTCTTTTGAAAAAAGCAAGATAAAAAAAACTACTTCTTTTTAGCTCTATCTCTCTGCATGCCCAAAATCTTTAATTATTATAGTTACCTTTAACATTTCTTCCTTATATGTCATTTTCATGAACTTGACACTAAGAATACTTGTTTTAAACAAACTTTGCAAATAGAATAATAATAATATAATATTGATAAAATATTATATCAAGTATAATTCGTTTATTTCTCACAATATTTTTTTTCTAAAATTTAAAACCAAAGTTTGAAGGTTTACTAATGAAAAATAAATTAAATTACATATTTTTTAAATTTTAGATTATGTACAAATAACCTTCATGACCATTAAAACTTAGTAATGACCGTTTAAAACTTAGTAATGAAATCCCTCTAAACATTTGAATTTACATGTATAACCCTATTTCAATTTTATACATATAAATTTCATAAGATTAATTATTTCATTATCTGCCATGCACGTGACCTAAAATTTAAAATACAATCACCTAAAGTTTAAATTTAGTGTGAAGTGGTGAAGGTTTGGCTGATGGCTTCACCAACATCAGAGAATTCCTATCCTTGAAATTTAAGAAAACTATTTATATATAATTTAAAATTAAAATGTGTTATCTATATAAACATTAAAGTTCAAAGTCATATATTGTGATTGATAACAGTTTAATAGAGTAGGAATGACACAAACACTCTTAAATAAGATTTTAAGTTCAAATCTCCTATTAAGCTAGAAAAGTTACTCGCATTTGAAATCTGACAATATTTTGGACAATATTAATCAAACATGAATTAATCAATAATATTGAGTATAAAATGGTAGTCACCAATTTGGCCGAAAAAAGATGGTAGTCACGAAGAATATATGTATACCGTGATATACAATAGAATAATTACATGTAGTAAAGTACTACTACAATTCTTAACATTTGTGTAACGAATAAATATAATTAAAAGGAATTTAATCTTTATTCCTAATATCTTGAGGGAAATTAGTTATTGCTCTGACTTAAAAAAAATTCTTAATCTATAAAAAAAATAAAGTACCACAACAAAAATCAAGTACTATAATTAGGGAAACAAGTTGTTGGAGATTGAATTAGGGAGGAGACGACATGCTGGCTACAATATAAGTGTAGGAGCCACCATTGGTGTGCCACGTAAGGCATCGGCCAAAAATCCCACTCTGGAGTCCTTGACGTTTTCAAATAACCGCTTCTTTTATTTTTGAAATTTTATTCCACTTGCAATATTGCATCTGCAATGTAACTCCTCCCTATAACGGCGTTCTCCGCCGTCTTCTCTCTCTATATATACGCCCTCCATTTCCTCTTCTTCCTCATATCTTTCTCTCTCACAATCTCTCTTATTCGTTCAAAGTCCCACATATTTTCTCAGAATGGGGAAGAAAGATCAGAGAGACCAGAAAAATACTTCCAGAGTTGAAGCCGTTCTTCATCTCCTCAGAAAACAATCACCCCTCACTCTCAAACAGGTCTCTCCGATCCATTAATTCTTCACACTCATCTTTTATATATATATATATATACAGGACTTAGAATAATTCGAACAAATGGGGGGTTTTATGAGGGATTCACATGTAGTTCTAAATGCTTTAAGTACTAGTGTTCATGCTTCTGTTCGTTTGGTTGATCTGCAGGAGAAGTTCTGCAACTATGCTTGTGTGGAACGGTTTCTGAAAGCAAATAAGGACAATGTGAAGAAAGCTGCGAAGCAACTCAGGGCTTGCCTTTCTTGGAGAGAGAGTATAGGCATTGGTACATCTATCGAACCTATCTATCTGTTTTATCTAATTATATATGAATAAACTTGTTCTATATCTTGTATTCTTCTTCTCCGAGATTCGTTTTCTTTGTGGAAAAGGTTTATTTCTGGCATTATTCTCAGAAATCTGCAGATATTCTCCTTTTCATTTTGGATCATCGGCTTATGATTTTGTTTTCTTTGGTTCACCCAAGAATTAATCTTGCTGTTCACCACTTTCTTTTGAAGTGTTAAAGAATTAAAAACACTAAAGTTAACACGCATTAATTTATAATCTCCATACTTAGAGCTGAAAAATCGTAACTTTTCTATTTTTTATTTTTTTTAAACAGATCATTTGATAGCAGATGAGTTCTCGGCCGAAATAGCCGACGGGTTAGCTTATGTAGCTGGTAACGACGATGAATCCAGACCTGTAATGGTAATTCACCACCCTTGTCTCTTCTCTTGTGTCTTCTTCCCTGTAAACTGAAAGTTGTTGATTTGAAACTTGTTTGGCTGCATCCCCAGATTTTCCGGATGAAGCAGGACTACCACAAGTCACATTCTCAGAAACTGTAAATTTCCCTTCTCATTTTCCCATTAACCACACAGGAAATTAAATTTCACCTTTAGAAACTAAACAAACTTCATTTTCTCCCGTGTTTCTTTTGAAACTCCAAAGGTTCACTCGTTTCTTGGTGTTCACACTGGAGGTGGCCATTTCCACCATGACAAGGAACGTGAAACAGTTCGTCATGCTCTTCGATGCAAGTAAGTGCCTTCATATCATATGACTTTAATTTGGACATTATTGAGATATCAAACAGAAAAAGAACAGTGGAAATCAGAGAGGCACAGCATCTGAGGAAGTCTCAGAGATTGTCCGGTGTGCCCTCCAAGTGTCACGTCGAGGCAGCCATAGATTGCCTAGTTTGGAAGGGTATTATTGGGAATTGGGTATTATTACTTGACATTCTGATCAGAAATTGGTCCATTCATTTTCAATTTTTATTGCTACCTTGGATTATGTTAATTGATTCTCCAGCACTAGCTGCTCCATTTTAACTTTTGCCGGTAGTTCCTATGCAGATCATTATTCTGCAATCTGCACTTCCGATTCTTCTTCTTCTTTTTTTATTCTAAATTACTTTAAAATCAAAAAATTTTTAAGTTTATCTTACATTAACAAAATTAGCCTAATATCCTACTAATTAAGGTCAGTCACATGAATTGTTATTTGACTCTATAAAAAATCATTTATTCATATAAATCATTTATCAAAAAATTTCACTTTATGATCTTCTTCAGCATTATTCTTAGTCTCATTTTATACCTTTTTATAGGGCTAAATGAGATTGCTCCCTCCTATCTTAACTATAAGAGACTTTTTGATATGAAATATAAGAAACAAATAAAAGGTTGTCTAAGATTTCATTTCCAAAAATACCCTTTATTAAATGTAGTATAAGTTTTACACATAAAAGATATTATTAATTATATGGGTATAAATTATAGGTATTAAATGAAGGTATTTTTAGAAAAAAAAAATTATTTTTTGCAAACTTAATAATTCTAACCTCTTTTAAATAGTTTTTTTTTAATTCATGTAAAGTACTCCCTCCGTTCTATATCATAAGACATTTTATATGACAAGTTTTTTGTCTAAAATATAGGGCATTGGATATATTTTTTTCCATTTTACCCCTATCTTTAATTGGATATTTTTTTTCCCATTTTACTCCTATCTTTAATACTTCCTCTCTCTTCATTTATAACCCTACAATAATAATATAATGAGATATTTAATTAGGGTAAAATAGAAAATGTGGATACTTTTTACATTAATTTCAGTTAAAAAAATGATTTCTTTAACATGCGTATAATTGATATAAAATGTCTTATAATGTGGATCGGAGTGATTAGTTATTTGTTTTATTTAAGTATAGAAGGAGTAATATACTCCCTCCGTTCCTTAATATAAGAGATAATTGGGGGAGATAAGGAACACATGGAATTTGTCTAGTGTATTTAATGTCTTTTTCTAAAAATATCCCTAATTAAGATGATATGTTTTCAATATAATTCATTTATATTAATTACATGATGAAAAATTTATTAATATTAAATGAGGATATTTTTGGAAACTACTTTATATTCTAGACAAATTTATTATTATTTTTTATTTGTATAATTTTATCTTTTTATCCCTTATATTAAGAAATAGAGGGAGTATTAATTAATTACAAATGAGATTATTAATGAAAGAGGAGGGGCGTGTTTGGTGCAGGTTATTACAGGTCGGCATCAGCTTTCATGACCGTATTAGTGGGGGCACTGAAAATTGTGGCGGACTACTATCCGGGGCGGCTACATAAGGCCTTCGTCATAGACCCTCCCTCACTCTTTACCTGTTTGTGGAAGGTACCGATTCAAATCCCAAAACAATGCCTTCTTTTGGTACTCTCATGTACTAGTTTATACTTCCCCCGTCGTAATTATACCTTGTTTTTAACCACTTCATCCGTAATAAAAAAAAAATTGTTATATTCTTGAAGTTTAAAAAATAAGCCAAAGATTCTATTTTTATTTTTATTAATTAAAATAATATACTTTCTTTAATTTTTAATATAAAATATTTTTAATTAAATTATGCGAATTAAAAATGAGAATTAATTATCTTGATTTCTTTAAAAATCAAAATATTTTTTTAAAACTACTTTTATTTAATCTTTTTCTCTTCCTCCTTAAATATATTAAATATGGGTATTTTTTAAAAATGTATAATAAATACCATCTCATATATTATAAAAAATCTTATATTTAGAATTAGGACAAAATGTCATATATTTAAAATCAGAGGGAACTTTATTCAATTAACAATCATTATTATGACTTCTGTGAAAAGTAAAAGAAAAGAGCCTAGCCAATTAAAAAGATGGATGAGATTTCACCAGACAATTTACAAGATTGGTCATTCATTATTTAATGTACAAGATAAAAAAAAAATCATCGCATAATATTATGACATTTTATATTATAAACAAAAAATTTTAAAAAAATATCTTATATTTAGAAAAAAAAAAGAATAGAGTACATGTATGAATAACTCCATGAGTCTTCTCACTGTAAACAAAATTAGAAATAGGTCTTATGCATTTTACACTATTTATAGCTAATAAATAATTAATGTGACTTTTTTTATAGATGTTTTATACATACATATATATATATATGTTAATGTTTGCAATGCATTTCTTATAATGTTTTACATGACGTTTAAAATAAATTTATATTTTTTATGACTTATGAATAATGTAATTTATTTTTCAAATGTCATGTAATTAATGGGAAACATATTAAGCTGTTAGCTATTTTTTTACATTTACTTAGGTGGCAGGCCTCATGCATGCTATGTACTTAATGAAGAATGAAATGCACTATTATTTATTCATAAATAGTATAACTTATTATAAATTTTATAGTAAGGTATTATTTATAAACACCATTAATTGATGCGTGGATTATATTGATTATATCTACCATATTGACTTTTAATTTAAAAAATCTGATTATAGTGCTCACCTGCATGCGGTGTTACTTTTTGACCATCAACAAGGGACCACGTTCCCACTCTTGACTTCTTATCATAGCTAGTTGGTCGATCGGGTCCCCACAAAATCCTATCCGATTTCATATAAAAATCCGTTATTTACTGATTTGAATCTTTTAATCCGTCTTCATATCTCATATTTTATTTATTATAGAAAATTATTTATGTGTTATAATTTGATATTAAATTAAATATGATATATATATATATATAATAGTAAATAATTTTGTATTTTATGAGTTCAGGGGGTTCGTCCATTTGTTGAGCTATCAACGGTGACGATGATGGTATCGTCATTGGACTTTGAGGAAGCACTCGACTCAAACGACTTCGCATCATGCCCCCGAGCCATGTCCCTGCGATTCAGTCCATCCGTCGTAAACTCAACGGCTACGATTGGCTCGTGCTCGTCGTCACGCTTCGCCTTCACTGTGTCCCATAACTCGCTCAAGCCTTGGTACCTTAGCTTATCCGACACGTCAGCTTCCAAGGTAGGTCCCACCAGCCTCTCACCTATGGGCCCCGCATTCATCTCCCCACTCAACGCTCGATCCTACTCCTTCGCATCGCCGATTGCCCGTGGCCATCCAGGTGGAGATATCAACGGTGCAGGGTTGATGAGACGAAACGCAGTGTGGTCCACTCCCATGCCGCAACGTGTCACAGACAGAGAGGCTGCCAGGAGGGCCCACTCCTTCTTCCAATCACCAGCCGTTTTCTTTCGCAGGGATGGCCATGTCAGCAAAAACGACAAGTCTCGAGATGCATTCCTGCCGTTTTTAAGGTTTTATAGAAGGCCGTACAATGAGATGATCTACAGGTCGAAGATGAGGCCTCCACTCGGTGGCCTCATCTCTATCATCTCTCCACAATTGAGACGATGTCATGTTTCGGCGTCTCAACGTTTTTAAATATAGGAAGGAAATTAGTCTTGTTTATCTTTTGATTAAGTGTAACTAATCTTATTTATCTTTGGTCTTATACTCTTATTGCATGAATATTTATTTAGTGTCTTCTTCACAAAATAATCTTTTGCTTGCATATTACAAACTGTGAAGTTGAAGATGGCGTTGAAGGAGAGGGAATATCATACTAAAAATTCTCCACTATTATTCAATTTAATAATCAAAGTTTGAGTATAATTGAGGAGTATATCTTATTTATAAAGCTCTAATTCTTGTTTATCTAGAATCCTAAAAAGATATAATTCTTTTCAAAATATTATATATGTAAACAAAAAATAAATTCTAATTTAGATAAATTAAATTCTAGAGAATAAAATAAAAGATAAACTAAATCCAAAATAATTAAATCTTAAAAAGATAAAATAAATATAAAATAACTAAATTAAATCTAAATCCTAATTGATAATATTTGATATAGAATAAAGATAAATAATCTTAATTATATTTGAGATTATCTATCTTCTTTTTTAGTCTTCTCCGAACCCCTAATTTTTCACAAACCATGTGCATGTACATCCTCAAATTGACCCGGCTAATTGCTTTCAATGGCATTTAGGAAGAAGCAATCTGAAGGGATTGCTTTGTTATCCATGTAAATGACGATGAGGAAGACATTGACAAGGAGGACGTAGAGGGAGAGCAACAAGGTGATGTCACCGATGCTTGAATTGTAGAGGATGATTTAGCAGCTAATACTAACAGTTCAATACATGACGAAGGAGCCATTGATCAAGAAGAGCAAAAATTTGTTGATCCAATATTGAATGAAGAAATTTCATCATTATAAGAAGGCGGGAAAAAGTTTTGACATAGAAGTTTGGAAGAGGAAGCGTTATTGGAACCCTAACTTGTTGTCACAGGTAGTGAGGTATGAGGGTATTAATGAGATAGCGTCTTGCTTCAGTAAAGACGCATCTGACCCTCATGGATAGAGCCGGAAAAATGGACTTTAACCTGCTGGTTGGTCCGTTTTATAGCAGTCCTGGACTAAAAAAATAAAGCACATATTGAGGTAGTCTTTTTCCAGCTCAGACCGTTAACCCTCGAGTTAGCCCGTTTAGCTCGCTTTTTTTAATTTTTTTAATTTTCAAATTACTTTGTTTCTATTTCTTTATATATATATATTGTTTAATATTAAAACTTGAAATTAGAATTGGTTTATACTTGGAGTTGAAATTTCCCCATATTTCATATTTAATATTGTTGAATTATGATACTTACATAAATGATTAGTAGTATATATTAATATATTTTGATAAATTAATGGTTTATGTGGTTTCTATTTCTAATTTAATTATGAATTAATTATGTTATTTTTTTATTATTTACATTGGTGATTTAAGTTATTATTCAAACTCGCGGGTTAGTCCGTTTAGCCCACTTTTTTCTAATTTTTTGATTTTTTTCTTTCAAATTACCTTTTTTCTATTTTTTTATGTATATATGTTGTTTAATATTGAAACTTAAAATTAGAATTACTTTATATTTGGAATTGAAATTTTCCCATATTACATATTTAATGTTGTTGAATTGATGGTTTATGTAATTTCTATTTCTAATGTAATTATGAATTAATCATGTTAGTTTTTTTATTATTCATATTGGTGATTTAAGTTATTATTCAAATACCAAAAAAATTGAAATATATATATAATCTATGGCAGGTTGGCGGGCAAATCTCAGCCCGCCAGAAAACTGGCTGGCCCATCCCCAGCCCATTTTCTGTTGGCCCACAGCGGGTCAGCCCGTTTTAGGGAGGGTTAGGCCGTTTCCCAACTCTACTTATAGATATGACCCAAGTGACTTCTATAAAACAATAGGGGTTGAAGGCAAAAATTTTTAGTTACTCTAGTACTACATATATAATTTATCTCTAACCAATATAAAACTTACAAATCATATATAATGAGCCCACATGTTTTCCTATTTTCTTTTAGAAGGCATAGATTTTGGATTGCTACTATTTTTTTAGTATCAAGAGTATTTCCAGTCAATAATCGAAAACTAATTTATTTGAAATATAGAAATGGGTTTTTCCATACACATGTTCAGGGATCAAACTCATGATAACAGTTTTTTTTATACACATAGTTAGAGATTGTCATCATTTTATCTCTTTGGGCACTTATCTGAAAATTGTTTAGAGGTTTCAAATCATTCCACTTTCTTTTTGGTTAAACACTTAGTGCTTGTTTCGTTTATATTTTTACAAATCAAATCATGATTTCTAACTATCATTTATTCCTCTTCTATTCGAACAAGTTTACAGTAAACTTCTCTACTTTTATCTAAACTTCATTTTTGTAAATTATGGTTATTTTAAAAGACCTTTTACAAAAAGATAATTCAAACGGACACTTATTAGTTTAACAAAACATCAACAGCCCAAAAGGCCTAAACCATTTTTCATTTGAAACAATGTAGCTCTTGCAATGCTCACCACATGATGGCTTCTTCTTTTTTTTTTTTTTAATGCAAGCTTTTACTTCTTTTGCATCCTCCCAAAAGAAATTCTTACTTTTTTCTTGTAAGAAAAATATTTTGAAGAGAGAAGATTATAATTTAAATCTTTTCTTTTCGAATATGTCATTTTATTGATTATAAAGAAAGGGACACAAATGAAATGAAAATTTTTATAAGAGTTGGTTCTTTTCTAATAGGATGACGGTGTACATTGCATTATACATGAGAAGATTCATAGTTAAAGGTTAAGGAGGATGCATGAAATGAATAAAACTCACATTTATTAATCCAGTTATAAAAATATCAATTTTGACTTAATGGTTATGAAAGTTATTCTAAGATGCTTTTATTTAGTGGATTTCTTACATTAATATTGAATTCAAATTTTAAAAATAACATGTAAACCTAAAGAGAGACAACCTGAATTCACATGAAACTTGCTTGAAGATGCTTTTTTTCTTTTTTCCTTTTAATTATTTTTATTTTTACTTAACTACTTGAATTCAAATTGTAAAAATAACTTAATAAACTTAAAAACAGACATTTGGGCTTCACATAAAACTCATATGACGATTTTTTTTGGTAAAGAAATGGGACTAAGCCCAGTGAAACATAGATGTGGGCTCGTGCGGCCCATAGATATACAAGTGGAAAATTGACCGTGGTACTATAAATTTGAGGAGTTTTTCTCAATATGCTACAACTTTAAACAATTTTCTTCAAATACTACAAGTGATCTCGGTTTAAGACATGCCAATTTCTTTTTTTTTTTGACAAAGCCAATCTCGGTTTGAAAGGAGCCAAGATATGCATTGTCTGAAAAAAAAAATGGTTATAATAATTATGTAATGATAAATAATAATTGACTAATAAATATAATAATTAGTAATGATTGATAATAGATAATTGAGTAATGATTAATCAAATTTTATAATCATTGTATTATAATAAAAAGAAATGATTAAGTAATGATTAAAAAGTAATGTATAATTAAAAAATAACAAATATTATTGAAATTAATATTTTTAATTAAAGACTAAAAATAAGTTGAGGAACATTTTTTTATTAATTAATAATTAACTATATTAATTGGTAATAAATAAAAAATAATAATTAATACAAGCAATTAATATTAGAATCTGATACAATAATTAAAAATAAAATTTTTCTTTGGGAAGAAAAAATTGTGGAGTTCTTATACATAATAACTTTCTGTGCCACATCTCGGTCTCCTTCTAACACGTTGTGGTCTTTCTTGTCTTCTTGGCTCCTCATGTTGAGATTCAGGTGACTCTGTCGTATAAGGAGCCGGTGGAGTATTCAAGTCAAATACAGGAGACTCAACAGGAGGAATTGGCTGTTGCGGAGTCATGAATGGCTCATTTGATGGTCTGCCAACATCAAATGTGTAGTTATTATACTCTGTTGCAAAAATTGTCGGATTCTCAAATAAAGACTTAAATGATGACTCAAAATTGGACGAGCTGAATTGAGGCAGAGTTGAGGGTGGCATATAATATGATTCACTAAAAATGTCTGAAGAAGAAGCAACATCTTGATCTTGTTCGTTGTCACTTTCTGCTGCGACTCCTTGATCATGTTCATCTTCTTCAACCACAACTGGTGGTTGAGTTGATAAATAGCCACCACGTCGCTTACTTGGTCTCCCCTGGGGAATTAGTAGACGTGGTAGCTCAATTGCAGGTGGGGCAGGTTGAGGGACCATATTATAATGTTGTTCTTTTAATGCCACTATGATGTTACGTTGGTCTTGTATAACTCTTTCTTGATATTCCCTGGTTGACATTGGCAAAGGGTCATTCATACTTAGTCTAATCAATTCATCTGCTATGTCGACCTGAAATTGATAATAACCCATTAGGTAAAAACACAACCCATATAAACAAAACAAAGACAACGATTTCAAATACTTACCGCATAACCAGTTGTAGCACTAGTTTGGTGAATCCACCGTCGAGTGTGTCTCCAATACCATCGCATATACTCAGATGTGCGATCTAATGCTTCATGTGCCATTGGTGACTCAGTTATAGCATCATGCCATCTATTCCAGGCCTCAATAAATTCGATGTGATTCTCAACCCAATTGATATCTGTTCTTCCTCTTAGCTGTATCGTGTGGCAATTCCCCAAATAAACAGGGGCTTTAGGAATTGGTTGTTGTCGTCCAAATTGCCTAAGCACACGATCAGGATGATGCCATTCAATTATATGGAAGCATATAAAGGGCACTAAAGCTCGCCAAATCAATGGTGTCTCTAAGCAATATGCAGGAATTAATTGCTGCACCGGTAAAGATTCATATGGCTGCCAAATTATATCGTCTTCCCCCATTTCATCAAGCAACTTCCTATATTGTCGCAACATCGGCTCAGTCGGACGGGGTGATTTACCTACATTTTTCCACCTATGAAAACATAGAAGTACTTGTTAAACTTTGTATGATTAAATTAATAAGCTAAAATCTAATTGTTTGAGTGCAAATTACACATACCTGAATCCCAATGGTGGTGACAGAGGATAGATATTTGTATGTAGATTTGCTAGTGGAGGTCGGTGTGGCGCTAGCATAGGAAATCGATCCCATGCCCAGAGGTGAAGTAACATCATGCATCCGCCAATCCCTTGCTCTGTATCTTCTGTAGCATTACATAATTCTCTGTATAAATGGGCTAACACTGCAGATCCCCAAGAATATAGACCTGCTCTACCCAGATCCATGAGTAGTGGGAGATACATCAAATAAACCCTCTGACCAGACCTATCTGGCATTAGATATCCGCCAATCAATCTGAGTATATATGCACGAGTGAATTATTCTATTTGTTGTTCATTTGCATCTTCTTCGAGGTCATGAAAGTGGTCATCCAACCAACTTATGACTAGTGCCTGTCCAGTTATTTTTTCTGGAGGTGGTGATTCTCCAAGAAGCAATTGACACATTTGTGGCCAATTGAAATTTGTCATACCAATCACAGGGTTTCCGGTGCAAGGAAGGCCCAACTAAATTGCCACGTCTTGTAAAGTTATTGTACATTCCCCACGAGTAGTGTTAAAAGCATGTGTCTCAGGACACCACCTCTCAACAATTGCTGAGATCAATGTCGGATCATACTTAAATTGACTTATTCTCGCAGCGCCATAGAAGCCAGCTTGTATAAGGTATGGTACAATTTGCACTGGTGGTTCAATTAGTCTATTTTTATGCATGACTCGTCAAGTTCGAAGAATCCGAATGACATACAGAAAAAACATATATGGTAGAGTAATATATGATGAAACATATCAATGAATGTTTATATGTGCAAAAATTTACTTACATCCTGAGTCCACACAGCCTCTGAAATATGTCGTGGTTGTAAATACAATAATGAATCATCCTCAGGACCTGGGTTGATGATTTGATGTTGTTGCGCCATTTGAGAAATATCCCTACAATATTTGGAGAACAAATATCGAACATTACTATGGACATAAAACTCATGCAATCAATTACAATTTTGACACATTTTGATATATTTAAAAAATGTCAAATACATGTGGTTGAAAATGTCAACTACAAATTATTGTCTAACAGCATGACTCTGTGGACAAGTAGAGCGATTATGTCCTATCTGCCTACATAATCCACATTTGGATTGTTGACCGGTAACAGTCCAACCCATCTCATTACGTATGCGAGTCGATCGAGGACGACCTTTGTCTTGAATCATTGATGGGTCAGGTACCAATGTCGGAAGATCAGTTTCTGGCTAATGAATCTCATCTCCTATAGGGTGAAACTCATTACTGTAAGCATGGCGCATGGTTTCTAACTTAAATACAGGATCCACAAATTGCAAGTGGTCTAATCCAGTACTCGCACAAGCGGCAATGACATGCATGCATGGATAATGCTGTATCTGAAATTCTCCACAATCGCATTTTCTGTCATTCAAGTAAACCTTGCAACAACGGCCGAATTGGCGCAACTGAACATTGTGTGGTTCAACAACCTCAAAAGATGTCTCTCTTCTGTCGTTAATGCGAACATGACACGCGGATGCAGCATGTGTTGCTATTTCTAACTTTTTGCTAAGTGTCTCAGAGAAAACTTGTCCAGCTGCTATTTGTGCGTAAACTTGTTTCGCATGTTTGACAAAATAGGTGTTCACCCTATACATTGTAGCCTTAACAAGACCTGTAATCGGCAAACTTCGGACACCTTTAAAGACACCATTCATACATTCAGCGAGATTTGTTGTCATATGACCGTAACGTTGACCTTCAGAGTCATATGCACGAGACCATTTTTCTTTTGGGATGTCATTGATCCAATTAGCTTCCTATGCGTGAGTCAATGCTATCTCTGACAATTGTTGGTCAACAACATGTTTTTCATATACATAGCCTGCAAATAATTAAGAATTTATTATTAATAATTTTGCCTTCAACATTTAATATATGAAAACAAAGCAAATGAATCTCACCAATGTTTATAAACTTCTCCTTTAACCAATTTGTTCCGTGTGCTTTATGCAAATTTGCAGCCACATGCCTCAAACAAAAAACATGATATGTATGCCATCGAACACATCGATTCTGAACCGCAGACAAAATTGATGGATGTCTGTCTGAAATTAAACAAATTCCTTCCCTCTCCTTTACGATAGATATGCGAACATGATATAAGAACCATGTCCAGGCAGCTTTTGTCTCCCCCTCAACCACGGCAAATGCAAGTGGTACAATATTGCGATCACCATCTTGTGATGTAGCCATAAGCAATGTACCTTTATATTTCCCATAAAGAAAAGTTCCATCAACCTGAATAATCGGCTTTAAGTGACCAAATGCGTCGATACATGGTTTAAATGCCCAAAAAACACGCTTAAACATTTCAATATTTTGCCCTTCAAAACTGGCTTCTGAACACGGCTTAGTTGAGAATTTTACACATGATCCAGGCATGAAATGTTGAACCGCACCTAGCCATTTAGGTAATAGTGAGTATGAGCTCTCCCAGTTACCAAAAGCAGTAGCTAGTGCTAATTGTTTTGCCTTTCATGCTTTTTGTATGACACAGTGTACCCAAACCTGGAATGCATACGCTCAATAATTTGAGAAACTTTCACATCTGGCCGATCAGTTACCATCCCTACTATACAAGATGAGATGACATCAGCATCTAACTTGGGATGATCTTGAGTTAATGATGTGGCTAAACACGTATGGGGACATGCATATTTCGTGATTAACCAGAAGGTTCTATTGACTTTTTTGTTAGCCCTTAGTCTCCAATTGCAACCACTCCCATAATTTACACATCGATATTCTTCATACTTCTTACTAGAATGATATACTTTAAATGTGTGGTGAACTCGAATTGAGTAAAGTTTCACCGCACGTCTTAGAGCATGGATGTCCATAAAACTTTGCCCTATGAAAAGTCATGATTATCACTGAGAGGATGAATATCTCCCACTCCACTAAACTCAGGAGCCACAGCCAATTCAACATTAACACGTGAGAAGAAATTGGATGCAGGCTCTTCATATTCATTGATACGTAATGTTTGGCCAGGGACATCATTGCCACCCTCATAATTCTCCTCATGGTCCTCATCATCATTATCAACATCATTGTTCCCACTAGTAGAATTTATTAAGAAATCATACTCATCCTCATCCTCAAAGTCATCCATCATATCTTCAGTTGGGGGAAGTGAAGAAGATGGTTCAATATTACCAATATCTGAGCAAGGATTAAATGGGTTGAAATTTTCCAAGTGCATGCTCAGCCTTGATCCATGTTCTATTGGGTTTACTTGATTACTACTTGATGGGATCGTATATCTAACATAGTCCTCCCGTGGTTGTGATTCAATATAATCATCAACTTCCACATTGCAAATATGTGCATACAACTCTGCCCTTGTCAATTGATCTGAATATCGAGAATTCATTTGCCACATGTTGTCTATGTCAGAATCAACCTCTAGAATACATGACTGGTACCATGGTGGATTTATGGAAATGGGGCATCTATATACCAAGCTTGACACAATTTGATTGGAAGGAAGTCCAAGCTTTTGTCCGACAACTTGCTTTAGTTGAATCAAGGTAATGTTTGAATCAACACTTATCATTTTTATACTATCGGATTCAAATATCACACCATTTGTACCAGTCAAAATTCGTCCATTTGCAAATACGTAGACCCACTCTCTTCTATTATCCATTTCTCTTCCTATAATATAAAATTCTCTATTATCTACTCATAAACATGAAATCCATATTAATAGAAAAAAAATTCTAATATACCAAATACATTATTACAAGAAAAATAATATATGTAAATTACCTTCAAATATACGAAAAAATAATCTATACGTACATAAATATAATATTATAAAAATTTCCTAAATGTTATTTATTTACTAAATCAAAAAACACGCTTAACTATAAATATCTTATATTTATGAACTTTTTAATACAGCATACCATTTTTCTCTACTTTTCTACTATTATCAATATTATAAACAAACAAAATAAAGAAAATTTTAACTGCATAAATATATCATGTTTTATATTTTCTTAAATTATCAATATTTTTTTTGCATTAATAAACTATAGTTATTAACATTCCTATAATCTATTTTTTTTGTAAAAGTATATGACTCCATGTTAATTTTATATTTTACACTAATTTTTTTACGATTAATATACTTTGATTCTCGTATATCCAATAGTAAGTGCAAAAAAGAAAAGATTTATTTCATCAAACAAAAAGAAAAGAAAAGATTTACCATCGGGATAATGAATGAAAACTGAAAAAGAACATGGACCAAATTATTTTTAAGATTTACCTTATGTTATTTTTTTCCATTCTTTTTTTTTAAGATTTTTGCCGGAAGCTTTTTATTTTCTTTAATATAATATCTCTTATAAAAGATAATAAAGCATTATGAGACTTTTTAAAAAAAAACTCTTAACTAATTTTTATCACTTTTTTTAATATTAATAATTTTGTACTCTTTTTTTATTTATAAGTCATTTTTAACTATTTTATAAAAATAAAAAAATTATTTAAAATTAGTTGATATTTTTGAAATTCATAGAAATTACCAAAACTTTGTAATTTTTTTTATTAAATATATCTCATCATAACTATATCTCTTTTAAACAATTTCTCAATAGTCTGCACTATAAATTTTTTGATAAAATTAAAAAATAAAATTTGATGCTTTTTAAAAATTATAAAAGAACTTATATTTTAAATAAATAAAATATTTTTAGAAAGTACCAAATAAATATAAACGGTGGAGTAAGTGTTTTTAAAAATATAACAAGGGAGTACTTTTCTATTAATATCTAGTTACTAAGCTGAATAGTAGGTGCCAGCTTAAAAATTACTCTACCTCTAAAAAACGACACTCCCACTCCCCATCTCCATTATTTCTTTTTGTCTCTCTCCGCAGAAGTCTGCCATTTTCTTTTCCTCTTTTCAACTTCCCCCAAATAAATCATAAATATATACATATAAGATGACAATACATATGAGAGTTTAATTGAGGATGTACTACTTATTTAGAACAAAAAGTGACGAAAGCTCGCCAAATTACTTCACGCACCCGAACTCAACAAATGTAAAAACCAGAATTTGTACCAAAAAAACAAGTAAACTCAGGTGTTATCTACAATAATCAATTCACTCTATATTTTATTATAATATACTAATTATATTCATATAAGGTATATCTATAAGACAAAGTTATTCTTCTTTCTTTCACCTTTCATAATCACATTAAATGTGGCTTTAAACCGTAATGTAAAAATAAAAAGCTATCATCAATTCAACACAGTTAAAAGATTATATGTAAAAGATTTATATATATATATATAATTAAATAAAATTATATGTGAAAACGTACCAAAACTATTACACTTCCAAAATCACGAAGCTGAACTTGGTGTACGAGAGGATCAACCTACAATAAAATGTATGTCATGAATTAAAAATAAATAATTGTTTATTTTAGGAAAGATTAATAAAAAATAAGTGAATATAAAGATGAAAACTGAATATAAAAAATAACAGCAAAGTTTTAAGAAAAATGTACCAAAAATTACCTATACAGATCTGAGATGGAGATAAAGAATGTAGGAAGAAGATTTGAAGAGCTCCGTTAATTCATCTAAAATTGAAAATGAAGAGAATAAAGCAACTACATTGAAGAGAATGAAGCAACTACACTGCTTATACTTATACAAAAATATGAAATAAATTAAGAACATGAAAAAAATTAGTAAAATTTTAAACTAAGTGCACCAAAAATTATAAAATAGATCAGAGATGAAGATGAACGAGGGACAAAAAATATGTGAAGAACTCTACTAACTTTTCTCGAATCTGAAGTTGAAGTGGAGCTGAACCCTGAACTGGAGAGCACAAACAAAATATGAATCGTGATATCTTTACGCAAAAATAAGTTCGGACGTTGTGCTTTTAAAGAATTTTTCGCTTCTTGTCCCCTTCTACGCATGTTCTCACGTTTCTCTTGCTCAAACTGACTGGATAAGACTAGACAAGATACAACACTACGTGTTGCAGTGATGCAGTGTTGTGTCTTGTCTCATTTTTTTAAAAGAAGTTATTCCATAAATCTCAGTTTCTCCGTTGTGTCTTGTCTGTTTAAAAAAAAATTATAACTTAAATCTCGGTTTCTGAGAAACCGAGATTAATTTAAAAAAAAAAATAGTGATCTTGTCAGATATCTTGTCATTTATTAATAATTTTTTAAAAATCCAAACCATTTTAATGCTTGTCACCCAGCGTCTCCGAAAAAATGCATCAGAACTTCTCATTTATAAATAATTTTTTTTAATATAATATTATCAAAGCAATGCGTGCTCCTGCGGTCATTTCATGCTTTTGCTTTATTCATTTGCCTTGTCATTTCACACCTTTTACTTTGATCATTTCAGGCTTTTCATTTCACGCCTTTTACTTTGCTCATTTCAAGCTTTTCACATTTCGAAGTAAAAAATTGGGAAAAATACATTTTAGGACCCATATCTGGAAATAATCCTTTTAAAGACCCAATTTAAAAATTCAATACTCCTATAAACTAAATTTTCAACTTGAGTCAACTGAATTATAGAGATCCTAATTAAAATGTCTTTTTCCTTAAAAAATTAATTAAATGACTTTGTACTGCATTCTCAATTATTTTATAATAGCATGTCTTATTATTTACAAAAAAAAAGTTAAACACGAGCTACCTTCCTCAATTATTTTATAGTAGCATGTCTTATCATTTATAAAGAAAAATTTAAATGCATATTAATTATTCTTTTAACTGGGGTGCGTCAGGCCTAGATTTATATAATAGTGTAAAGTATTGTACATTCTTCCTTTGTTCTTTTTTAATGTGTGTGTTGGGATTTTTTCTCTTTTCTTTTAACTTATATTATAATATTACATTTTATTTATTTCTTTAAAATATAAAATTTTAAGTTATTATTTTTTATATCTCTAGTCTACATTCTCTTCAGTTCTTTTATAATGGGACCTTTTAACATTTTTTTTCTAATTCTTTTATAAGGGATCTTGTTATTAGACTTTTTTTTATTAGAAAAGCACTTTCAATTGTTCAATTGGTAATATTTTTAGTTTTCTTTTAATTAGTCTCATTCTTTCTAACTTAATAATAATAGAAATTTTTTATTTAATGAGGATTGTATTGTTATAATAAATACAGGTAGAAAAGGAATGTTTAATTCTTTTTAAAAAAATTTTAAGCGAATAACTAATTTTCTAATTCTACGTGAAATTATTCAAAGTCACTTATTAAAATGATTGAAGGAAGTAATGTATAGTATTAATAAATAAGAGATAATTTCATAAGAGCAAAATATTGAAATTTTATAACAAATTTAATTAGTTAACTATTTTTTTATATATATAAAATAATACTTTCAAAAATCTATTCCCTTCAACAAATCAGAAAAATCTAATTTTCTAAACATCGCATTACCCTTTAAAACAAAAAGAAAAAAACATCGTATTGTCCCTCTTGTTCTTTTTTTTTTGTCTTTTGAATCTCGGTTTTATCAAAACCGAGATCAATAGAAGTTGGAGAAATTGGATCTCGGTTTTAACCAAACTGAGATATTAATTTGCTATTATTATATCTCGATTTACAGGAAACTGAGATGTCTTTTCGTACAATATCTTCACATGGCAGAACACTTTCACAATTTCTCGGCCTCAGAGAAATCGAGATCTTCTAATTTGTAGTATTTGGATAAATAATTTACAACTTATAGCATATTGGGAAATATTTTATCTGTTTGATGTATATTGGTCAAAAAGCCTATACAAGTCAGGAAGATACTGCATTTGGTAAATTTTTGGGGAATTGACACTTGAGGACCAAAACTTTTAATTAATTCTATTTTAGGATCAAAAAAATTCAAAAATACTAGAAAAAGACCATGTCTCAAATTAATTAAAATTTTAAATTGAAAATGACCTAAATGCCCTTGTTAAAATGTTTTACACTCAATATCTACTTTTTACTACTTTTCTTCTGAAATTTAACACTAAACTTTCCCGATTTTACACTCGATACAATAAGGAATTCAACTCTCAGAATTTTACACTCATCTTCTGCGTCTTACTACTTATATTCCACAATTTGACACTGGAGACCCCCGATTTTATACTGGATAAGTTTCAAAATTATATACTCAACTTCCATTTTTTACTACTCAACATTTAAAATTTACTACTCTTTTTCATAAATTTAACACTAAACTTCCTCAATTTTACACTCATATTCCATAATATGTTCAGTGTAAAATTGGGGATGTTTAGTGTCAAATTTATGAAAAAGAGTAATGAAAAAATAGATGTTGAGTGTAAAACATTTTAACAAGGGCATTTAGGTCATTTCCCATTTAAAATTTTAATTAATTTGAGACATAGTCTTTTTCTGGTATTTTCAATTTTTTGGTCCTAAAATAGAATTAATTGAAAGTTTTGGTCCTTAAGTGTCATTTCCCCTAAATTTTTTATCTTAATTAACAACTTGAATTTAAATTTTAAAAATAACTTATAAAATTAACGTATAAATAGAGAAAATCTGACTTCACATAACATTCACTCAAAGATGTTTTTATTTAGTATGTTTCTTATCTTAACTACCTGAATTCAAGTTCTAAAATGACATATAAACTTAAATAGAAATTATCAAGCTTCACATTAAACTCATGCGAAAATGTTTTTGTGTAGTAAATTTTTTATCATAATATCATGGATTCAAATTTAAAATAAGGGTTAAACTTAAAGAGAAACAATATCAATTAACATGAAAGTCGTTTGAAAATACTTTAATTTGATGGGTGTCTTATCTTTGTTATTTGAGTTCATATTGCTAAAAGTATCTAATTGCAAGAGATGTCATGGAATTTTATAGAAATAAGTTGTGGCATATACCTGGTGATGTATTAGAAGCCATGATCACAAGTGAAAGAGTACTACAACTGGCTTAACCCCTTAGATTTAACAGAGATAAAAATGAATAGAGACTAGGATTTTAGAAATGATAGCAGATCAAAAAAATTATTAGTCAAAATATTTTTATCACTTAAATATATATATATATATCATTCTTAATGACAAATCAATTAATTATATATATAACTCTTTATTTTCTCCATATAGTCAGACTAGTGATAAGGCTTGCTAACTTTAAAGGGCTACTAGTTGGGGCCTCTACCCAAGTGGATCTATGTGTGTGATCTTACCTATCACAAAACATACAACTAATCAATGACCTAATGTGTTATGAAATTTAATATAGAATACATGGCTAATTGCTTAGATAAATAAATTTGTTCCTTAACTAATTAATGCTAATCCATAGTTATTTATTTTATTTTATATAAAATAATCCAACAATCTCCCACTTGGATTTCATTAATTAATTGTTAAAAAAACACATATAAGGAGAAAAACAACTAACACGAAGCAATCAATATAAATATGTTAAGTCCAAACCAAAAGTCAAAAAATGAAACTACACTGAGTCACTAGATCTTATAGGGAACAAGTGATATTAAAATTCAAACACAAAGGTTCCATAATCTAAATAGAACAGAGTTTTAAAATTGGTCTTTCAACCTCAACTTGAAATAGAACCAATACAAAATTATTGAATCCTATAGGAAAATAAGTGATATAAAGGTCATTGCCACAAAATCATTGAATCCTGTCGGGAAACAAATGATATATAGTGCATCAACAACATTCTAATGCCTGAACTGGACAAAATTATGCAAATGGTTCAATAAACCAAAACATATAAATGCAAACATATCTCAAACTCCCATAAAACCTAGGCTTCATCAAAAGATTTGACAAGACCCATATGAGTTACATGATTTCAAAATACTCCTACAAGTAAGCCTTTAGTTAGTGGATCTGCAAGCATATCCTCGCCAGGTAAGTGAATAATGCAAGTTTGAGATTCAGCAATCATCTCTCTAACAAACAAGAGTTTAACATCAAAGTGTTTAGTGTGAGTAGAATACCTGTGATTCTAAGATAAATGTACAGCAGATGAATTATCACAAAAAATGGTTAAGGGTCTTGATATAGAATTAACTAAATGCATTAAAAAAAAAACTTCCTCAACCATATAGCCTGACAGGTGGCTTCATGCAATGTACGATGCTTCTATTGTTGAGGTAGCTATACGTGTCTGTTTGACACTTTTCCATGAAACATCTCCTTCTAACATTATAAAGATATATCCAGAAGTTTACTTACAATCATCTATACAAGAGGCATAATCTGAATCTGAATAGCCAATAATCTCAAGAGAATCAGATCTTCTATAAGTCAACATGTAGTTTTTGGTGCCTTGAAGATACCTCATTACCTTTTTTGCAACCTTCTAATAATCCATTCCAAGATTGCTCAAATATCTACCAAGCACACTTATAGCAAAAGCTATATCTAGACGAGTGCATACCCATGCATACATTAGATTACCAACAGTGCAACATAAGGATACTTATCCATTTCAGCCCTTTGAACATCATTCTTAGGACACTGTAATCGAGACAACATATCACCTTTCTAAGTAGATGCAGAATTCAAAGAACAACTATCCATTATAAATTTCTTCAGTACTCTCTGAATGTAAGTTACTTGATATAATCCTAGAATGCCATGAGTTCTATCATGATGGATTTGTATTCTAAGGACAAAAGATGCCTCACTAGAATCCTTCATGTCAAAATAACATGATAGTGTCTATTTTGTCTCACTCAGAAAATCCGTTGAATCATTGGCTAGTAAAATATTATCAACATAAAGTACCAAAATAACAAAGTTGCTTCCATTAAATTTCTAGTAAATGCATTGATCTAAAGCATTCGTGATAAACCCCGGTGAGGTAACAACCTCATCAAACTTTAAGTACCATTGCCTAGAGGCTTGTTTCAACCCATATACGGATCTATATAGCTTGCACACTAAATGCTCCTTACTGAGTTCTACAAAACCATCCAGTTAAGTTATGTAGACTTCTTCATACAAGTCTTCATTCAGAAAAGCAATCTTGATATCCATATGATGAAGTTCAAGGTCAAGATGTGTAAAAAGAGTCATGACTATCCTAAAAGCATCCTTTGTAGATACTAGAGAGAATGTTTCTGTGTAATTAATACCCTCTTTTTGATTGTAGCCTTTAGCTACAAGTTTGGCTTTATACCTTTCAATTTCACCAATGGAACCGTGTTTGGTCTTGAAGACCCACTTACAACCAACTAGCTTGTAGTGATATGGTAATTCAACAAGTTCCTAAACATAATTGTGTTCCATGAAAGCAATTTCATTCTCTATAGCCTCCAACCATTTGGAAGATTAAGTTGCTTGCTAGAAGATCATGGGATCAATAGCATCAATTATCTTAGATTCAAATTCCTGCATGTAAACAACATAATCATTTCGTATTGTAGGTCTACAAACTCTTTGAGATCGTCTTAACTCTGTGTTTGGTTCCTAAGTATCTGTTAAATGTGGTTCCACTCTAACCTCATCTTGATTCACAATATCATCTGTTTCAACAGAAAAAAGTGTCAAAGTGGGCACAAGCAATATAATACTATCATCACATAGGTACAAAACTCCTAATATCAAAGTCATCTTCAAAGAAAAAGGCTTGATCAAATTCAATGACCTTGGTGGTATGAGTGGGGAAATAAAATATGTACCCTTTAGCATATGTACAAATATCCAATAAATAATCCACTGATAGTTCTTGAGTCTAATTTCTTCAACTGTGGATTGTATGGTCTTACTTTTACCTTACAACCCCATACTCAAACATGTTTCAAACAAGGTGTGTTCCTAAAATAGAGCTCATATAGTGTTTTTAGCATTGACTTGCAAGGAACTTGATTTAAAATGTAGACAGCAGTTTTCAAAGCATTACCCCAAAAGAATTCTGACAAGGAAAAGTGACCGATCATGCTTCTGACCATGTCTATCAATGTTCAATTTCACCTTTCAACAACCCTATTTTGTTGACGAGTGCTAGGCATCATATATTGTGCTTCAATGCCATTCTTCTATAGAAATAAAGCAAATGGGCTTGGATTTCTACCAGCCTTAGTACACCTACCAAAATAGATATCAGTCTTTGCATTCCCTTGCCAAAAAGAATAACCACAAGTATCTAAACCAGAAGTAGAAATCAAGTTCCTTCTTCCAGAAGGTACATAAATAACATTATTTAAATTTGAAACATGTCTTGAAGGTAAACATAAAGAGACTAATCCTATAAACTCTATTGCTACTTTATTACCTACAATTTCCAAGATAGTCTTCTCTTTCTTACTTGGGATCCGCCTGTTTTTTAGCACCTGCAAAGAATTTGTAACATGAATCATTGATCCATCATCCTGCCACCAAAATTTAGAAGATGATTCAACATTGTTGGATTCAAAACATACTAGATCTAAATGGGTAGAAATAAAAGATACACCTTCCTTCTCACGTTTGTTCTTCAACTTATAGCAATTAGATCTCTTATGACCTAGTGCCTTACAATAAGTGCACCTGCCATTGAACTTCTTCTATGGCCCCTTCTTGTTCTCACCAATCTTCTTGAACCCAAGTTTTCTAGACTTATGTATTTCTAGTTTCTTTCCTTTCTTATCATTACCACTTGACTTACTACTTGAGCCATGTGACACGTAGTTCACTAATTGCAACTTGTTTTCCTTAATTGCTTCTTCCTCTTGAGTCACAATAGATATCAATTGGTCAACTGACCACTCTACCTCTTGTGAATTATAAGAGGCCCTCAAGTATGAATATTCATATGGCAATGATTGAAGCACATGATAAATCAAAGTGCCCTCTCCCAAGTCAAGCCCATTTGATTTCAATTCCTTGTAATAGTGGATGAGCTTTATGTTGTGCTCCTGAAGACCAGACACTCCATCATACTACGTATTATCTGTTAGTTAGGCTGACTTCCTGTTCACCACCAGGCTATACCGCAAGCGTACGGGCCGAGGTCTAGTAAAGTGATGAGTGAGTATCGTTTCCACAGGGACTTAGATCACAAAGTGGTCAAACATTGGACATTGCATTTTCGATTAATTTGAGCAACATAAATTAAAAGTTCACTATTCAATTAACATCAATTATGCATAACAAGCGTATAAAATTAGCAACAAGGACAATTAGGACTTGAGAAATTCAAGGAGATCTAGGATTATTCATTCCCCCTGTATTTCATGAATACCCACGTAAGCTCATTTTACAATTGTTCTTAATGCAACATTATGTTAGTAAGGAAGCTAGTTTAACTATCTGTGCTCTCTCAAATCTCCAAATAGCTGTTCAGTTTAATTAATTAAGTAATCTCTTAACTAGTTAATTAAACTCTCATATTCACTTCAAATCCTAAATCACTATATGAGGTTAGTGAGTATATCTCTACCCCACTAACACAACTCGTCACTTAACTAAACAAGATTCAAGTTCTCTATGTAAGTTAACTCTCTCAAGTATAACTTAAATAAACTCGACAATCTTATTGATGGCCAAGCAATAAGAGGCATTAAGAGTAGAGTTGAATCAACATAAAAATTTCATTAATCACAATTATAATAAAGAAATGAATATTCAATCCATACAAAGGTTTAGAATAATCCTAGATATGGAGTACTAGCCACTCATGTTCAACAACATCATAACCACATGTATCCCATTCAACATCATTATTGAACAAAAGTAAGACAAAAAGGAAGGAAATGCAAGAGAACCAAGAGGGAAGCTAAAATCTCCTCAAACTCCAAACCCTAGCTTCAATCTCCTTCAAGAGGCAAGCCCTAGCACACCCAAGCTTCTCCAAGATGAGTTCTCCAAGTCTCTCTCGTGCCCTAGCTCTTCTTCCCGACTATCTCTTAAATCCCTCCTAAAATACTGCGTTCGAGTGAAGTTTTACGTTTTGCTGACTAGGGGTTCGCGCCGCGGCTAAATGATCCTGGCCGCGGCCTCATATCATTCGGATGTGCTGTTTTGTTCACTGCTTGTCATGAGGTCGCGGCCTCATATCTTGTAGCCGCGGCGTGGTGAGCTCGGGCTTGACCATTTGTTCGTCACTGTCTGCTTTAGGCCTCGGCTCCATTCTTTCAAGTCGCGGCGTGGTCTCTCCATAAGCGTTTTCCCTCCTTTCACAAGTTATATTCACTCCCTCTTTATCTATGATCTTCAAAGGGGCATACTCCAATGCTCTCCCATGATACCTACAATAAAGATGAGGTTTTAAAATCTTTCCTGGGTATAAAATAATGCATAATAAGACAAAAATATACTATCATGCATTATTAGGATTACACTCCATATTTTCCTATCCTGAGTATCAAGTATGTACATATATGAATGCGTAACTCAAGGAAAATGTGCTGAAATGATGTAATTTGGTATGATTAACACACCCCCAAACTTAAACAATTACTCGTCCTCAAGTAAACTGACTAAGGAAAACCAGCTAGATTGCATAAGTTATCTAATTACTATGGTAGCATGAACTTTCTCCTCACCAAGTGCCACTGAAGATAAATAACAAAGGAATGAGTCAAATGACCATAGCTACATGACTTTCAATCCAATAACCAGTTTTCTTGGAATTTCAAAGAGTGTGCGTGTGATTAATCAAAGAGCAACTTTCTTGCAAGTATCAAGTTTGAAAGCAACACTCCAATCTGCATAAACAAAATGCTTCAACATCAATACTTCATATGCCTAACCTTTTCTCCCCTCTCCACTTATAAGATAACTACCATATACCTTTGAGATCAATGGGACTTTTAAGCTTGTAACGTGGCCAGGTTTAATAGCTTACTGAAATGAAGAGGTCAAAGGGATTGCAAATATCTTGAGATAAATGATGCATTACATATCATCTCTCTTCCTTATTTTGAACTCTAAGATACTATATGAAGCCGAGTAACAACCCCCCAAACTTATCTCTTAATGAACATTTGCACCCCAAACATTCTTGGACTCTTGCTCCTCTCTGAATATTTTTTTTTCGAATCAGAGCTAGTGACTTTAATGATTCATGAGAGTGCAACTAATATAACCATGTACCCAAATATACAATTTACATCATTTCCCCTCCCTTCACCATCTCTAATCGCCACTCATGACTTATCAATTATCTCAAGATTAAGGGTAATTTATGGTTTTTCGGGCTAAGTGGGTAAGGTTTCATGTAGGGTTCCAACAAGAAAATTCACATGGTTTTTCAATTTAAGGCTCAAATGGGGATCAAGCGATTAAATATTCATCATGGTAGGCATGAAAGGCTCAAACGCATTTTAAAGAATGCCCAAATCACTTCCCAAAAATACATGAAGTTCTTGATTAGCCTTAAGAGGTTCCAAGATAGGTTCTAGAGTGATGACATTCAAACAATCTATGCACATCAATTTGCTACTATTCTCTCTTAATACAAGCATTCAAATTGTTCCTCAATTATTGTGCGCAGAAAGTTTCTTCAAAGTCACCACAAAACAAGAAATTGACATTGTAATTCAAGTAGCTATAAGCATTACATACCCTTCCTGAGCAATCTATAATTTGAGCACCCCACAATCATTGGATTCATTCATTCAATTCAAAAGATAACTCAACAATCTGGCTCAAAGTAAAATTTGGAAGGAGGAAGGGTAATGGTAAAAGTTTAAAGCCACATCAATTCAGCCTAACAAACAAAAGCATCCCTCACCCCCAAACTTAAATGGGACATTGTCCCCAATGTCAGGACCAATGCACTAAAATGAGGGGCATCTCTCAAGCAGTATCACAACACAAACAGATAAAACTGCATGAAAGGACAAAAAGAATATGTCAAAGCAATTAAAGCAATAACAAAGCGCAGCAACCGATGTCTCAACTATAGGAATCTAACTAATCCAAGAATTGCAACAGAGTAAGTTCGAGACATCGAATAAACCCAGAGTTCGAAGAAAGAGATGAAAACTACAATGCAAATAAAGGAAGGTATCCAAAAGACCAGGAATAAGAGTGCTAAACAAAGAGTAAAAACAGAACAAGACAAAAGAAAAGCCCAGTGCTAGCTATCATCCGTGGGGTCCTGCTCTCCGGGCATCTCCCTATGTTCTGATGGGCCAGCTGTGTCCTCTAGAGATAAAGGAACCTGCAAATGCTGGGCCAACCGATAGATGTGCCTATCCACTCTGGCTTGAGAGGCACTGAGGTGCTGGACCTCCTGATGGACCTGCTGCAGATATAGAAACAAGCATTCCAATGTGTACTCCTCAGCAGGTGGTAGCGGTGGTGCAGGCTGCTCAATGGGTGCCATCTCCCCAGGCTCATCCGGTGGCTGCTCCGCCCCATGCTCTACCATATCGGCTACTCTGATGGAGTCATATTTAAACTCTTGCTTGTGTGGGAAGAGCTCCACCCTTTGCTGTGCTGGGGCTACCCTTGCCTTAATGCACAACCCAGAGATGAAATGAGGGAATCCAATAAGTAAATGTGCCTTGGTGACCAAATTCCTCAAATAATAAAAAATGAGTTGGGCGGCATCTACAGGCTCTCCACGTATGAATAGGTAGATGAGGAGGGCCCGTTCCCGAGTAGCGTCACTCAAATGGCTGACTGGTACAAGATTGTTACAGATAAAGTGCAACTAGTAGCGCGCTGTTCGGTGCAAGTTAGCGCGCTTGATGTGACGGTGGATGCCATCAACAATGTGCCACTGGGCGCGGCCTGGCAAAGTGATCAGCTGGGCAATGTCCTGATAGGGTACCTCATCAGTGTTCTCAGTGAAATACCGATACCTACAATCTGTCACAACAGGAAGGTGAAAGAATGACTGTATGATGGCCTTTGAGATTTCAACCCACTTGCCCCGCACCTTGCACCGCAAAGAGGTGCGTTTCTCTGCCTCTCCACAAAACTCTCGGACCATGGTGAGAGAACCGCCTTCTCGCTTCCCCGCCAACTTATCAAACCCGTAGGCCTCCAACCCTTGCCAAAAGCGTAGATCACTATTATATGGGAAGTATTTTTCAAAAATGAGAGGCCGGGGCTTATCTATCTCTATTTGTTCCTCTTCCTTTAGTTGTTCAGGCTGAGGTTGGGGTGGAGGAGGAGCTGCTTCCTCTGATTGACTAGCTCGTTTTGTGCGAGCCATACCCAAAATTGTGCAGAGAAGCAAGGAAGTTGAGAGAGGCCACCAACCCGAGGATGGCCAATGCTTCCACTAACCCACGTGGACCGAGGAAGGCCGAGGAGGAAGGGGGAGGAAGAGCGGTGAAGACTGAAAGCCGAGGGGAGAGGAGGAATACTGGCTCAAAGAACCACGGCCGAGGGCGTGGATGAGTATGTAGCCGCGGTGGTTGAATTTGGAGGGGAAGAGGAGCTATGGTTGTCCGGGAGTGAATCGTGGGGGAGGTGGGAAAGTGATGAAGGCAGAGGGAGGGGATTTCGGTGAGGGACTGAGGGGACTGGGTGCGAAGGCCAGAAGTTTGGGGGTGAGGGATGCTGCGGTTCAAAGGGATAAAAGAAATTTAGGGTTCAGAACACGCGGGGAAGGCTGTCTTTTTAGTCATCTGTCATGTATCGCCGTGGCTCAAAACATATGGCCGCGGCGAAAATCATGGTTCATGAGCCACTGGAAGCATAACGCAGCGGCCATGGTTTTTGGGCCGCGGTGTAACAATCAAAGTATGCCACACTTCTGGATTTTTTAAGCCGCAGCCATGGTTTTTGGGCCACGGCGTGGACACTCCCAGTTTGAGGTCCTCTCTGTTTGTTTTTCACTGCGGTGATGTAATCTCAAGTAGCGGCGAAATGCTCCCAGCCGAGGTTGCTCTCTGTTTCTTTCACGCCGCGGCTGTTTAATCTTAAGCCGCGGCGTGATATTCTTTCTGAGTCTATCAGCAAAGCAGTAGCAAACACACATAAGAAACACATTCCTCACCTCATCCATGCTTACAACAGTTAAGATAGGCACACAATGGCAACCAAGAGCATATGAAATATTTCAAATTCTATTCAATTCCATGACTACAGCTCAGCATTTTTCAATCATGCACAATTGTTCATGTTCAACATTGATCGTTCCTTAATTTTCTCAAAATCAGTCTACCAAACATAGCTATCAACAGTACTTGCAGAAATAGGATTTGAAATGAGAGTTGAGTTTAGTGAACTCCCTATTGATATGCCATCTCCACTTTAGTATTTATTTGCTCTTTGTCATGATTTTGTTTCCTTGGGGTCCAAAATGGCTGCACTTACCCTACCTACATTAAAACCAAGAACAAACAGAAAACCTACTGCACAAAACACATAACTAACACAACAACAACTAGAAAAAAGTTACAGAGCTTGGGTTGCCTCCCAAGAAGCGCTAGTTTTATAGTCGCCAGCCCGACTCTTCACCACACTAGCTATGCTCCGACAGATGAAGGGTAGAGGTTTGACGATCCACATCTCCGCCCCAATAATGCTTTAGTCTCTGTCCGTTGACCTTGAATTTCGCACCATCTTTTCCTTCAAGTTCCACAGCTCCATGAGAAAAAGTTTGAACCACAGTGAATGGTCCGGACCAACTAGATTTGAGCTTGCCTAGAAACAATTTGAGCCTTGAGTTGTACAAGAGCACTTTTTGGCCTGGTACAAATGTTTTGGGCAGAATTCTCTGATCATGCAGCTTCTTTGTTCTCTCCTTATACAACCTTGAGCTTTCGTAAGCGTGGAGACGGAATTCTTCAAGTTCATTCAACTGCAGTAATCTTCTTTCACCAGTCGCTTTCATATCAAAATTGAGCCTTTTTATGGGCCAATAAGCGCTATGCTCCAACTCTATGGGCAAGTGACAAGCCTTGCCAAAGACAAGTCGGTATGGTGACATCTCAATGGGAGTTTTATAGGATGTGCGATATGCCCACAATGCATCATCAAGTTTAGTAGCCCAATCCCTTCTTGTTACACCCACAGTCTTCTCAAGAATGGTCTTGATCTCTCGATTCGAAATTTCAGCTTGCCCATTAGACTGAGGATGGTATGCAAGGGCCACCTTGTGCTTCACACTATATTTTCTCGAGAGTGCTCGAAATTGGCTATTACAGAAATGAGTACCACCATCACTGATAATGGCTCGTGGGGTCCCAAATCTGGTGAAGATGTGCTTCTTCAAGGACTTAATCACCGTTTTAGCGTCATTGGCCATACAAGCAGTGGCTTCCACCCATTTGGAGACATAATCCACTGCCACGAGAATATATTGATTATTGAAGGACTTGGGAAGTGGTCCCATAAAGTCTATCCCCCAAACATCAAATAACTCTACTTCTAATATGTTGGTGAGTGGCATTTCATTCCTCCTAGAGATGTTCCCCACTCTTTGACATCTATCGCATTTAAGCACAAACTCATACGAGTCTTTGAATAAAGTTGACCAGAAGAAACCACATTGAAGCACCTTGGCTGCTGTTTTCTCTCCCCCAAAATGACCTCTATATTCAGAATCATGGCAGCCATGAAGTATTGCTTGTTGCTCATTCTCTGGGACACATCGTCTAATCAATGAATGCGCACATCGCCTAAAGAGGTACGGCTCATCCCAGATGTTGTATTTCGCTTCATGAAAGAATTTCTTCAATTGATGAGGCTTCAAATTAGGGGGTGTCACATCACAGGCTAAATAGTTTACAATGTCAGCATACCAAGGGTCCATTACATCCTCAATGGCAAAGAGTTGTTCATCAGAAAATTTTTCATGAATGGTACCTTCATTATCAACTTGTGCATTGCTGTCCAATCTTGACAGATGGTCTGCCACTTGGTTTTCTGAGCCCTTTTTGTCAACAATCTCTAAGTCAAACTCTTGCAGCAATAAAACCCATCTTATCAACCGCCCCTTTGACTCCTTCTTGCTAAATAGATACTTAATGGCGGAATGATCAGTGAATACTGTTACCTTAGCACCAACAAGATATGGCCTGAATTTGCCAAAAGCAAATACTATGGCTAGCATCTCCTTCTCGGTGGTCGTGTAATTCTCTTGAGCATCATCAAGAGTTTTGCTAGCATAATAAATGGGGTGGAATACCTTGTCTTTTCTCTGACCCAAAACAGCCCCCACGGCAAAGTCACTAGCATTACACATGACATCGAATGGAAGGTCCCAATCAGGGGCTACAATGACCGGTGCCTCTACTAATCTTCTTTTGAGCTTTTCAAAATCCTCAAAACATTTGTCATCAAATTTAAACTCCACATCTTTCTCCAATAAGAGGCATAGAGGCTTAGCTATCTTGAAGAAGTCTTTGATGAAGCGACGATAGAAGCCCGTATGACCAAGAAAGCTTCGAATACCCTTTACATTGGTGGGTGGGGGTAATTGCTCAATCAGCTCAATTTTTGCTTTGTCCACTTCCAGGCCATTTTTGGACACCTTATGGCCCAGTACGATGCCTCCGCGCACCATAAAATGGCATTTCTCCCAATTGAGCACAAGATTGGTTTCTTCACATCGTTTTAAGACATCCGCTAGATTGTAAAGGCATTCATCAAAAGATTCCCCGAACACCGAGAAATCATCCATAAATACCTCCATAGTCTTTTCAATCATATCAGCGAAGATGGACATCATACACCTTTGAAAAGTTGCCAATGCATTACACAAACCAAAGGGCATCCTCCTAAATGCAAAGGTGCCATAAGGACAAGTGAAGGTGGTCTTTTCTTGGTCCTCTGGAGCAATGGCAATTTGATTATATCCCGAATAGCCATCCAAAAAATAGAAGAAGTCCTTGCCGGCCAATCTATCGAGCATTTGATCAATGAAAGGTAGGGGAAAGTGATCTTTCCGTGTGGCGGCATTTAGCTTGCGGTAGTCCATGCATACTCTCCAACCAGTAACAGTGCGAGTAGGGATAAGTTCATTATGGGTGTTAGCCACTGCAGTCATGCCCCCCTTTTTAGGAACACATTGGACTGGGCTCACCCAAGAACTATCAGAGATAGGATATACAATCCCTGCATAATAACCACTTCAGAATTTCCTTCTTGACCACATCCTTCATGATGGGATTCAACCTTCATTGATGCTCGATGGATGTCTTGTGGTTATCCTCCAAGAAAATTTTGTGCATATAGATTGATGGACTAATCCCCTTCATATCAGCAATGGTCCACCCAATAGCCCGCTTATATGCCTTTAAAACATTTAAAAGTTTCCTCTCCTGATCTTCATTCAAGTCAGAAGCAATTATGACAGGCAATGTATTGTCTCCTCCCAAATAAACATATTTCAAATGAGTTGGGAGTGCTTTCAATTCAAGAGTGGGTGGCTTAACAAGAGATGGCTTCAAAGAAGGTTTTTCAAGAGAAGTAGCATCCAAAGACTCTAATGCAATGCGACTTTTAGAGATGGTCGAGGAGGCATTTAGCAAAGCCAAACATTCTTCAAATTCTTCTCCCTCCATTTTACACCCAATTAAGAGAGCTTCCAAAAGGTCTTGAGTGATTGACTTGTGGAATTCCTCATGTACCACTTGATCAATGACGTCAGTAAAGCAACATTCCTCTGGTTCATTAGGTGCCTTAATGGCCTTGAACATGTTGAATGTCAACTTTTCTTCACCAACTCTCCATGTAATCTCCCCCTTTTCCACATCAATAAGGGCTCTACCAGTGGCTAAGAAAGGACGCCTTAAAATGAGGGGCATCTCTCGATCTACTTCACAATCTAGAATGATGAAATCTGCAGGAAAGATGAACTTACCCACTCTCATAAACACATCCTCAATTATCCCCTTTGGGTAAACCAAGCTTCTATCCGCCAATTGCAAAGTCACAGTAGTTGGTCTTGCCTCACCCAATTGCATTTTCTTGAAGACAGAAAGAGGTAAGAGATTCACACTGGAGCCCAAATCATATAAGGCCTTTCTGATGGTCATTTTACCCATTTCACATGGAACCACAAAGCTACCCGGATCACTCAACTTTTGTGGTAAATTCTTGATGATATCGGTGCAACTTTTGGTCAAGGCTACCGTTTCAAACTCATTGAATCTTCTCTTTTTGGATAACATATCTTTCAAGAATTTCACATATGCGGGCATTTGCTCTAAAGCTTCAGTTAGAGGAAGATTAATATGCAGCTACTTGAAGATATCTAAGAATTTCTTGAATTGCTTATCTTCTTTTTGCTTCTTGAATCTACGGGGAAAAGGTAAAGGAGGAGTCACTTTTTGAATGATCTCTTCTTACTTTCTTTTTTCTCCACTCACTTTCTCACCCTCTTTCTCATCTCTTCCCTCTACCTCTCTTTTATCTCCCTCAATGTCATTCTCTTCCTCACTGTTTTTCACAACTTCTTCTTCTTCACTCTCCTTCTCCTCTTGAGCTGCCACATCCTCATCATCTCTCTCATTCACCCTAGGATCAATGACTTCGGGCAATTGTCTACCACTCCTCAAGGTGACCGCCTTACATTCTTCCTTGCCCTCTCTCCTTGGGTTAGGAATTGTGTCACTTGGTGGCCCACCTTTTTGCAAAGCATTCAATTGAGAAGCCATACTACCCATTTGCACTTCAAGATTCTTAATTTCCGTCTCATGAATCGCAAAAGTAGCCTTAGTTTATGCTCTTGCGGTTTCTTGGTTGGCTAGAATTTGAGATAACATTTTCTCCATTTTGAAATCTTCCTCCTTCATGGGAATTTGCCTCGCTTGAGGTTGGAAACTGGGAGGATGGTTAGGTCGTATGCCAGATGAGGAAGGTTGATTCATTTTTTGTCCTTGACTCCAAGAGAAGTTAGGATGATTTCGCCACCCCGGATTATAAGTTTGTGAAAAAGGATTGTTTTGCGGATTGGTTGGCCCCCTTTGAAAGTTGTTCAAGTAGTTCACATTCTCCATAGCATAAGGACATTGCTCCGTGACATGCCCTTCCGGCATTGTTCACAACCCATGGGAGATTGAATGGCATTTACCCCCATAACATTTCCTCTCCTTACTTGCATCTCTAAATTATCAAACCTTCGATTCAAAGCATTCAAATGATCTAGAATATCATTAGTGGAGCTAGAGGCTTGTGACTCATCTTTCTTCTTCATGGTTCTCCTTCTATTTGCCTTTTGCATGGTGTTTGCAGCAAGATTCTCATACAATTTGCAGAGCTCATTAACTGTCATGTTGCCAATAGTCACATTAGATGCCGCATCTAACATAATCAAGGAATCATCATCAAGGCCATTCCAAAAAGCTTCAAGTAACACCCATTTTTGCTGTGCGTGATTGGGGCATTGCTTCATTTTATCTTTAAATCGCTCTCAGGCTGTAACATCCCTAAAATATTAGATAACTAAAAATTCATAGAGAATTTACAAAAACGGGCAGACACCGTTTTACGTGTAATAGGGTAAAGAGGTCATTTTTCCTGATTGGATGGAAAAATAAGAAATTACATTTTTGCCCCTAAGAAATATGGAAATGACGATTTTGTCCCTAAGGACAAAAGAAGGAAAAGAAAAAAAAAAGAAAGAAAGAAAGAAAGAAAAGACGAAGGCGGTGGACGCAAGCAGGAATTGAAACCAATTTTATGAATTTTGGTGGAAATTACACCTGATGACCCGAAAGTTTTAAAAATTATAAATTAGACCCGGGTCAAGGGCTTTTTGGTAAATATGAAAAATTATAGTCAAAATGAAGCTCTCAATGAGTTAGACCCAATGAAATATAGTATGGAATTTATTAAGGTCAAAATCATATTTATTGGGTGATTAGGATTTAATATTAATATTTTACCCGATAAAAGTCAGTTTAGACTGCAGGAAAAGGCAGTATTGATCCAAGGACAATGATTGGACCTTGTTAAAACATATTTTGGGTCTAGATAATGGTTTTGGACCAAAAGTAATGGTTGGATAATTCTTTACCAATGTAATGACAATTTTGGCAAAAATACCCAATCGGTACGGGTAAATTTAATCGGTAAAGGGTATTTTGGTCCATAAATATTATTTAAACAATTTTTGGCCAGAAGGAGGATGAAACACGTATGATTTGTGAATGGGACATGAAAGGAATTGTTGGAAAAGCTTTTTAAAAGAAAAGTAAATGAAAATAGAAATAAAAGTAAATTTAAGTGATTATATTATATAATTATCATTTCAAAACATTATTGCATCTTCCCCACGAGAAAGAAGACGCTGGTTCAGTGCAATAACAAGCCAGGAACGCGTGAGAGAGAGAGAGCAAAGGGGGAAAAGAGAATATTACAAGATTTGTCCCAAAACTTCAAGGTATTATCTTACAACCCTTTTCTTGTGTCTCCTAGCAATTTTGAGGGATTTTAATGGTTATTTTTCCTCTATTTTCTTGCTGAAAGTTTCTACCTAGAGAGAGAGTAGAGAGAGAAAATGAAGGTATGGAAAAACTAAGCCATGAAAAGGGTTATATAGGCCATAAGGTGCAAGAATATATCATTGGATCACAAATTAATCGGTTAGTTATTTTTCTATAATTTATGATAATTTTCTGCCCAATTAGGGTTCATTATAGGAAGGGAATTTCAAGTTTTTGACCTCAAAAATGGATTTCTTGGGTCCAAAATAGGTTAGAACAAGTATGTTGTACAAGGAATGCATGATGGATAACAAAGTGCAAATTTTAGTTCAAGTGAGCACTTTGTGAATGAAATTGGATAACTAGTGGTTAATGGCATTATTTGATTATGCTATAGGATCCAAAGGAGTGTTAGAAGATCAAGGAAAAGGTTTGCAAGTTTGGAGATTAGTGGAAAGCCCAAAGGTAGTTAACTCACCTATCTATGCTTATGTATTATCATTGATGTTGCTTAGTTTGAATGATGTGTTTAATGTTTGGAATGTTATCTTGTGATGATTTGGCATTGTTGGTTGGATTGTTCGAAGGGTGATGTGACCCTGGATATGTCTAAATACAAGGGGAAGTGCTGCCCAAATTTTTATAAAATGGTTATGCCAAAATGATTTGATTGCATGCTTAATGTGTTTTGAGATGAATACTTGCAATATATATGATGATATGTGTGCATGATGGTAGTTACTACTGAGATTCTTTGAATCTCACCCCTCTCCAAATGTCTAACCAATTTTAGGTTCAAGTTATGGCAAGATTACCCAAGAAAGGAAAGGCAAGGAGAAGCAAAGTAATATTCAAGCTAATGATACTTAGGTTGATACTATTATATGAGAGGTTATGTAAAACCTTATGGGATATGATCATGCTATGCTTCCATGTTAATATTTTCCTCTAAGTTCTTATGGAGCATCATGTAAGATAATGGCAAGTCATGACTATTCATGTATATATGAGTGTGTATTTTGGAATGTTGGGAGAATGCAAGAGACCTTTCTGAACATGGTTGACAATTCGAAGTACTGTACATACCTCGATATGTTCAATGCATTAGTGTTTCATATGTATGAAAACTAGACATGTGTAGCTTTCCATAGACACAAAGATCGTTCAATTTGGAGTTGTGTATGATTTATGGTGATTTTTCAAGTTATGGTCAGAATCAGAAATTTTCAAAAATGACCATTACTACAGTACACATAATACGAACTTACTGTATAAGTTGGCCAAGTAACTTCCCTGTTCAACATTTTTCCCATGTATAGAATCTTTTAAGCTATATTTAGAGACTTGAACCATGTCAATGTGAGTTTTCTTGATTTAATTATGAATTTTCAAAGTTCACTGGGTAAAAGGATGTTAACCAAGGGCATGTTACCCGAAATGAAATAAATTGGTTTAAGTTTGTTTTATATAATCAAGTCTCTAATCAAGTATTAATGGACCTAACTATAGTTTAATACATGGGAAATGAGTCTAAGTACGAGGTGTTATATTTTTGGTATCAGAGCTGAAGGTCTTGGCTCTTAAAGCAAAGATCTAGGCAAATCTTTGCAATAAGAGAGGAAAGTAATCCTCTTGGTTATAGTTTTCCCTTTTGATGAGAAGTATTATTCCTTTTGAGAAACTGGCCTAAGAATGTTTTAGTGGCATATGAGATTAGTCTTAAGGATGACTTATGATAGTTGCTGGATTAGTTGAGGATGTTTACAAATGATGTTTTCCTTAGGTCATGAATTCTTTCAGAGTTAGATCGTAGTTAGATCCTATCAGTAAAAAGAAGATGTAGCATCACAAAGGATCCTAGTAGGGCTTAGAGATTGCAGTAGATCTCGTGGTCACAGTAGACCAATTTTGAGGTTGCAGTATACCTCTAAAGAGTATGAGATGATGTGAAAGATTGATGAGCTCTATAGTTCTGATAGTTCTCTGAAAGAAGATGGCCTAGGATGATTTTAGAAAGATATGAAACCTCATTAATCAGTAGCTAGTATGAATGTTGACCTAAGGCTTTTCTCTAATTCCAAGCCACTGACTAGAAAGTAGCTATGAGATGTGATGGTAGGTTGTTAATGAGTAAAAAGCAAGTATCCTGCCTATAAAATAAGTTCAGTGGCAAGATGTTTTCAGTAATGAATGAAAGAGGCCAGTAAGGAATAAATGATGGTTATGAAAAGAATCAATGGGGAAAAACTAATGTAAGATTTAAAGAAAGGTAAGTTAGAAAAGAAAGATGGTTAGTAATTCAAATATAGGAATTTGACCTGAGCCTAATCAAGATCCTATAAGGGAAGACATAGGATCCAGCAAGATTTGCATTCCAACTACACCAAGAACTCCAAATCCAAATGCTATTAAAGCTATGTATGATAAATATCATGATGGATTTGTGAGGATATGCTCAATTTTAGATTTCCTTGGTACAGTACTAGAAGCGAAAGAGATTCTTAGAAGGGCATTATAATTTTAAGCTTCCTATAAGAGAATGGGTTGAGCAAGTACTAGATGTCATAACAAGATCATGAGCTCTGGAGCTGTATTAAGGAGTTCTCTTAAGGTTGAGTGTTTAACACTCTGAAGGGCTATGTCATTGCCTGAACGCTCCAAGTAAAGCACTATCAGGAAGGAAAGTTGAGGCAATAGAATTCTCAGATAAGGATCCAGAAGAAGATCCAATTGAGAAGCCTAATGTTAGTATGGAAGCCCTATAAGCTCAAGGAAATGTGTATATAAGGAACATGTATATACAAATAAGATGTATAGCTACAATCTTTGACTTAATATATATATGCAACCAAATGCTGATTAAAGATTAGTAAAGTAAAAGACCAGGGATCGAGATACAATGATAAGTTCTTACCAGTGATGGTATAATGAAGTAGTAGTTAATGTAATTGTGGAGTTCAAGTTGTTATTAAGAGTCATTAAGATACGAAGAGGTGCTCAACAAAGGCTAATAGTGTAAGCACATGTCTCTCAAATGACTCTAGTAACAGTAATTGAATGTACTCCCAGTTTAGATCCCTTGCAAGTAATCCTTAGTTTTCTGGATCAATAGTAGGAAACTATTGAGTAACTATAAGAGATAGTTAATGCTCGAGGACAATAAGGGAAAAGCTAGAGCCCTTAAGGTTTCCAGCTATGTTGTAGCAGCCTCAAGTAAATTAGTAGGTTCTGAAGGATTTTTCCCAAGACAACTAGATGTGTTTGCCAACCACTGATATATGATTGCCTGATGAGAAAGTATTAGCTTCCATTATTTGATGATAAATTTGATGTGCAAGTTGTCAAAAAGTAGATTGTGAGACTTAAAAAAAAAAATTCAAAGATGATAGGATGCACGTCGAAAATGGAAGTTTGATAGTAAAGGAGACTGACCAATGATAGCAGAACACGGAATGAGCTAATCAGGTAAAGGGCACTGTATTGACTTGGGAAGTATTATAAAAATAGTTTTATGAAAGTTGGTTTCCCTAGTCTGTAAGAGATGAAAAGAAAGTGGAATTATAAGCATCAGCTAAGATGTGAATGAGTCAGTAATTAAATATGTCACAAAGTATAATCAACTAACTCGATACCTAATCTTCCTTCAATAGTTTATTGATAAGTAATGGTAAGTAACCTTGGAATACTAGGGATTCAAGAAGTAAGGCAATAAGCACAGAGTAGATAGTTGAGTAAGCCAACTCCTATTTTTAAGAATGTGGAAAGGCTCATAATAGAAGGTTATGCTTAGCAATGAAGAATGTGTGCTTTAAGTATAAAGAGTCAGGACACCATACTCGTGACAGTACTATGGAGATGGCCAATCCCAGACCATAAGCGCAGGAAAAAGTCTTTGTGCTAATCTTAGTCTAAGGTTTGTAAGTCACCTAACCTTAGTAAAAGTATAATTCAGGTGCAAGACTAATCCTGTAGCTATGCTAAGAAGTTGAGTCTGGAAGTTATTGTTACATAAGTTATATGAGAATGTCTTGATAAGAAATTATGCTATAATCTCCATTGTTTGTCTAAATAAGCTCTGTAGCAATACAAAGATTTGTATGCCTTTCCCTAGTAGTGATGTGAGCATTGGCATGAATTAACTTTTATAAATAATCTCCTTCTAGATTGTATAAGTAAGATGATGATTTTGCCTATCCCCTGAAGGTGTTCCAGGTATTGAGCCTAAGTTAAATGTTCTCTTAATAGCTCAAGCTAAGAGATGCTTGAAAAATGATGATAAGAATAGACAAGAAAGTTGATGTAAGATTGAAACAAGAAAGTTTGATAAGATGTAATGCCTCTGTAAGAAAAGTTAGTATACTTATGAGGTATAAGGTATAAAGTATGAGCCTAAGGTATTTGATTAGTGGTAAGCATTTAGGGAACTAAGAAACCTTAAGATAGTCGATTGCTGAGTTTAGTATGAAATCTAGCTAAAAGAAAATTCTTGGCCAAAAATATCTCACAATGAATACAATCTTCCATTAATTGCCAAGGTGATGAAAAAGGGAGGTAGCTCTTGGGGAGAAGCCCAATTGAGCAAAGAAATGAAATCTTCCATATGATAAAAGCAGCCGAGGCAAGGCAGGTGGAAGGTAGCTCTTGGGGAGAAGCCCAATTGAGCAAAGAGATAAAATCCTCCATCAAATGAGTCGCCAAGGCAAAGTAATGGAAAGTGGCTCTTGGGGTGATGCCCGGTAGAGCAAGAATGAGTAATGGTGAGAGGCTGAGGGCTAGATTCTAACTAAGCTAGCAAGAAACTTTTGAAAGGTTAAGAAGTTTCCCTTAAATTGCTAAAACACTAATCGACCATTGTTAAATAACTAAGAAGTCATGTATAAGGACAGATAAAGCAGATATGTCCTAAGAGTAAAAAGGTTAGAGACTACTGCTTTAATATTATTTAGACCCTGAATCACAAAGAGCCAAAAGATCTTAAAGGTATGACAGGATGAGCAGAGTACAAGGTTCGAGGGCATGTTCATATGTAAAGGCATAATGGTAAGATGAATCTCTAAGCTAGTAAAGGCTAGAGTAAAAAGAAGTAGTATGAATATAGGGGATGAATTCCCTAAAACTAAGAGCAATAAGTGATCCAGATGTCACATAAATGAGTTATAGTTTAAAATGAAGTACAATACCGCATTCTCTAAGTCTAAAGAATGACAAGAGTGCAGCAGAACCCCTCAGCACTTTACAATTAAGCGTGCTCAAGTGAGGGAGATTTTAGAATGAGTGACCTACTGGGAAGTATGAAAAGATGTAAAAGGTAAGAAAAATGTGCCAATAATTAAATTCGGGCACCGAGAATTTATGATAGTCTTACTAAAAGCACCTGTTAGGCTACATGAATAAAAGATGAATAGTTTATTGTGACCTCAAACATTTAAAGGAGTATGAAAGGCAATTGAGAATTTTTCAAATGTAATTAAAGAAAAAGCTTGCTGAACTTAGTAGATGGGAGTTGGGCTCCAAGAAGTATGGTAAGTAGGTTAATGAATCTCCCATATGGATTGTAGTAGATCCTAGTAAAGCAAGTAAAGTTATGAAATGGGAGAGACCGAACACTGTAATAGAGACAAGAGGTCTCCAAGTTTAACAAGATGTTAAAAAAAAAAAATTTCTCTCAAGTTTTCTTACCGCTTAGATAGAAAAGGAACTAATGTGGGAAAGAGATTAAGAAATGAGTTTTTATAAGCTACAAAGGCTAAACCTCCTTCTCTGAGATGATTAATCCTAACCCAATAATGACCATAGGGGTCTATAATTATTAAAGTAAGCATGGATTAGGATACAAGTAATGTAACAGGGTTGAGGAGCAGGTATTAGCCAATGTTTTATGTAATAATTCTACAAAAAGCATGTTCCCACTTATAGTAGTGGTAAAAAATGCTCTCAAGAAGAGTTACTAAGAGTTATGATAGTTACTATAAATTGCTATATTCATGGTATTACTATAAAAGTGTTTGAGATCACAATAGCCTCAAGGGATTATGAGATAAAAGAAGAGTTAGACTTGAGGTAAAGAAAAGAAAAGAAGTAAAAAGAAAATATGAGATGACTTGTAAATGTCATATAGGCAAAGCTAATGTGACGAGCTTATGCCTTAGTAGAAAGATTATTCATGTGAATAGCATGAAAGTAGAGAAAGAGATAATATCAGGTGCCAATAATGGAAGTATAGTATAAACAAGATAAGAGAAAGTTATGGAATTACTATAAGGATGTTACAAGTGGAAATTTCGGATACCCCTAAGATAAAGGTAGTTTATGATGTCCTCACAATTCCTAATTTAAAGAATATGAACCAGACTCTTCAAGTATTATAAATGACTAAATGATACCAGGGTAAAATATTGACTGAAAAGTCAAGTAAGTGAGAAATAAGAGTATTGCTCTGGTATAAATGGTCTGAAAAATTGGGAAATTAAGAGAAAAGTAATAAGAGGTACTAGTATATATCTAAATTTCGAGGACGAAATTTATTTTAAGGGGGAGGGAATTGTAACATCCCTAAAATATTAGATAACTAAAAATTCATAGAGAATTTACAAAAATGGGCAGACACCGTTTTACGTGTAATAGGGTAAAGAGGTCATTTTTCCTGATTGGATGGAAAAATAAAAAATTACATTTTTGCCCCTAAGAAATATGGAAATGACGATTTTGTCCCTAAGGACAAAAAAAGAAAAAGAAAAAAAAAAGAAAGAAAGAAAGAAAGAAAAGACGAAGGCGGTGGACGCAAGCAGGAATTGAAACCAATTTTATGAATTTTGGTGGAAATTACATCTGATGACCCGAAAGTTTTAAAAATTATAAATTAGACCCGGGTCAAGGGCTTTTTGGTAAATATGAAAAATTATAGTCAAAATGAAGCTCTCAATGAGTTAGACCCAATGAAATATAGTATGGAATTTATTAAGGTCAAAATCATATTTATTGGGTGATTAGGATTTAATATTAATATTTTACCCGATAAAAGTCAGTTTAGACTGCAGGAAAAGGCAGTATTGATCCAAGGACAATGATTGGACCTTGTTAAAATATATTTTGGGTCTAGATAATGGTTTTGGACCAAAAAGTAATGGTTGGATAATTCTTTACCAATGTAATGACAATTTTGGCAAAAATACCCAATCGGTACGGGTAAATTTAATCGGTAAAGGGTATTTTGGTCCATAAATATTATTTAAACAATTTTTGGCCAGAAGGAGGATGAAACACGTATGATTTGTGAATGGGACATGAAAGGAATTGTTGGAAAAGCTTTTTAAAAGAAAAGTAAATGAAAATAGAAATAAAAGTAAATTTAAGTGATTATATTATATAATTATCATTTCAAAACATTATTTCATCTTCCCCACGAGAAAGAAGACGCTGGTTCAGTGCAATAACAAGCCAGGAACGCGTGAGAGAGAGAGAGCAAAGGGGGAAAAGAGAATATTACAAGATTTGTCCCAAAACTTCAAGGTATTATCTTACAACCCTTTTCTTGTGTCTCCTAGCAATTTTGAGGGATTTTAATGGTTATTTTCCCTCTATTTTCTTGCTGAAAGTTTCTACCTAGAGAGAGAGTAGAGAGAGAAAATGAAGGTATGGAAAAACTAAGCCATGAAAAGGGTTATATAGGCCATAAGGTGCAAGAATATATCATTGGATCACAAATTAATCGGTTAGTTATTTTTCTATAATTTATGATAATTTTCTGCCCAATTAGGGTTCATTATAGGAAGGGAATTTCAAGTTTTTGACCTCAAAAATGGATTTCTTGGGTCCAAAATAGGTTAGAACAAGTATGTTGTACAAGGAATGCATGATGGATAACAAAGTGCAAATTTTAGTTCAAGTGAGCACTTTGTGAATGAAATTGGATAACTAGTGGTTAATGGCATTATTTGATTATGCTATAGGATCCAAAGGAGTGTTAGAAGATCAAGGAAAAGGTTTGCAAGTTTGGAGATTAGTGGAAAGCCCAAAGGTAGTTAACTCACCTATCTATGCTTATGTATTATCATTGATGTTGCTTAGTTTGAATGATGTGTTTAATGTTTGGAATGTTATCTTGTGATGATTTGGCATTGTTGGTTGGATTGTTCGAAGGGTGATGTGACCCTGGATATGTCTAAATACAAGGGGAAGTGCTGCCCAAATTTTTATAAAATGGTTATGCCAAAATGATTTGATTGCATGCTTAATGTGTTTTGAGATGAATACTTGCAATATATATGATGATATGTGTGCATGATGGTAGTTACTACTGAGATTCTTTGAATCTCACCCCTCTCCAAATGTCTAACCAATTTTAGGTTCAAGTTATGGCAAGATTACCCAAGAAAGGAAAGGCAAGGAGAAGCAAAGTAATATTCAAGCTAATGATACTTAGGTTGATACTATTATATGAGAGGTTATGTAAAACCTTATGGGATATGATCATGCTATGCTTCCATGTTAATATTTTCCTCTAAGTTCTTATGGAGCATCATGTAAGATAATGGCAAGTCATGACTATTCATGTATATATGAGTGTGTATTTTGGAATGTTGGGAGAATGCAAGAGACCTTTCTGAACATGGTTGACAATTCGAAGTACTGTACATACCTCGATATGTTCAATGCATTAGTGTTTCATATGTATGAAAACTAGACATGTGTAGCTTTCCATAGACACAAAGATCGTTCAATTTGGAGTTGTGTATGATTTATGGTGATTTTTCAAGTTATGGTCAGAATCAGAAATTTTCAAAAATGACCATTGCTACAGTACACATAATACGAACTTACTGTATAAGTTGGCCAAGTAACTTCCCTGTTCAACATTTTTCCCATGTATAGAATCTTTTAAGCTATATTTAGAGACTTGAACCATGTCAATGTGAGTTTTCTTGATTTAATTATGAATTTTCAAAGTTCACTGGGTAAAAGGATGTTAACCAAGGGCATGTTACCCGAAATGAAATAAATTGGTTTAAGTTTGTTTTATATAATCAAGTCTCTAATCAAGTATTAATGGACCTAACTATAGTTTAATACATGGGAAATGAGTCTAAGTACGAGGTGTTACACAGGCTTCATGGAAGAGTTCACCCGGTTCTTGCTCAAAAGATAGAAGTTCACCCCGAAGAGAGGCTCTACGGCCCCGAGGAAAAAATCTCGCTCTGAATCTCCTTGCTAACTCATCCCAAGTATCAATAGATTGCTCTGGAAGAGAATTGAGCCATGCCTTTGCTTTATCTTTTAATGACAAGGGAAAGAGCCTCAGTCTCAAAGCATCCTTAGAAACGCCATTTTGCTTGAATGAGTCACACACCTACACAAAAGTAGTCAAATGAGCATTGGGATCCTCCGAGTATGTGCCACCAAATTGCCCATTCATTTGTAGCAACTGTAGCATCGTTTGCTTGACTTCAAAATTCCGAGCTTGGATATCCGGCATGCGGATACTAGAGTGAAAGCCCTCATTCTCTCTACTGATGAAGTCATCAAGAGTCCGAACGTCATTTTCATCCGCCTCGCCGTCATTCATGGTTGGAGTTTCTTGAGGTTCAGGAGTATGAGTATTAGGAGTGCCTCCTTCAAAGATATTCTCACCCTCCAGAATCACTTCAAATCTGTCGGGATCCAAGCCCTACATGCGCGTGAAATAGGTACCTACAAACCAAAAAACAGAAAACAAGTATCAAGCTAATAACAAAAATATAAGGTGTGTGAATCTAAACTACACAAAGTATCTATTTTCCTATCTACAACTCAAACTTAATCTACTACCACTAGTCTAAGGTTGACCAAAGAACTTTTGATACTAAGTCCCCAGCAACGGAGCCGAAAACTTGTTCACCACCAGGCTATACCGCAAGCGTACGGGCCGAGGTCTAGTAAAGTGATGAGTGAGTATCGTTTCCATAGGGACTTAGATCACAAAGTGGTCAAACATTGGACATTGCATTTTCGATTAATTTGAGCAACATAAATTAAAAGTTTACTATTCAATTAACATCAACTATGCATAACAAGCGTATAAAATTAGCAACAAGGACAATTAGGACTTGAGAAATTCAAGGAGATCTAGGATTATTCATTCCCCCTGTATTTCATGAATACCCACGTAAGCTCATTTTACAATTGTTCTTAATGCAACATTATGTTAGTAAGGAAGCTAGTTTAACTATCTGTACTCTCGAATCTCCAAATAGCTATTCAGTTTAATTAATTAAGTAATCTCTTAACTAGTTAATTAAACTCTCATATTCACTTCAAATCCTAAATCACTATATGAGGTTAGTGAGTATATCTCTACCCCACTAACACAACTCGTCATTTAACTAAGCAAGATTCAAGTTCTCACATGACCCAACTCAAGTTCTCTATGTAAGTTAACTCTCTCAAGTATAACTTAAATAAACTCGACAATCTTATTGATGGCCAAGCAATAAGAGGCATTAAGAGTATAGTTGAATCAACATAAAAATTGCATTAATCACAATTATAATAGAGAAATGAATATTCAATCCATACAAAGGTTCAGAATAATCCTAGAAATGGAGTACTAGCCACTCATGTTCAACAACATCATAACCACATGTATCCCATTCAACATCATTATTGAACAAAAGTAAGACAAAAAGGAAGGAAATGCAAGAGAACCAAGAGGGAAGCTGAAATCTCCTCAAACTCCAAACCCTAGCTTCAATCTCCTTCAAGAGGCAAGCCCTAGCACACCCAAGCTTCTCCAAGATGAGTTCTCCAAGTCTCTGTCGTGCCCTAACTCTTCTTCTCGACTATCTCTTAAATCCCTCCTAAAATACTGCGTTCGAGTGAAGCTTTGCGTTTTACTGACGAGGGGTTCGCGCCGCGGCTAAATGATCCTGCCGGCGGCCTCATATCATTCGGATGTGCTGTTTTGTTCACTGCTTGTCATGAGGCCGCGGCCTCATATCTTGTAGCCGCGGCGTGGTGAGCTCGGGCTTGACCATTTGTTCGTCACTGTCTGCTTTAGGCCTCGGCTCCATTCTTTCAAGCCGCGACTTGGTCTCTCCATAAGCGTTTTCCCTCCTTTCACAAGTTATATTCACTCCCTCTTTATCTATGATCTCTAAAGGGGCGTACTCTAATGCTCTCCCATGATACCTACAATAAAGATAAGGTTTTAAAATCTTTCCTGGGTATAAAATAATGCATAATAAGACAAAAATATACTATCATGCATTATTAGGATTACACTCCATATTTTCCTATCATGAGTATCAAGTATGTACATATATGAATGCGTAACTCAAGGAAAATGTGCTGAAATGATGTAATTTGGTATGATTAACACTTCTCAAGAGGGGGTGAATTGGGAAGATTAAAAATTTTCTGTACAAAGTGAAAACAATGAAGAAAGCAAGGTATGGCAGAAAAATAAAGTATAAAACAGTAAGATGAAAGAGTAGTGATAGAGAGAAGAAAAACTCTTATATTTATCCTGATTCGGTCTCTCCTCTTGACCTACGTCCAGTCCCCAAGACACCACTTGAGATTTTCCACTATTCAGCAAGAATTCAACGGGCTTCTTGCAAATGCCACAGTACAACGTCAGTGCTCTGTTTTCTAGAGCTCTCTCTCAATTACTTTCTACACTTTCACAAAGTGCTTTACAATCCCTTGTGATATCTCCTCACAAGAAAATCTATCTTCTAGATGAAGATTAGATTGCTTACAAAGATGAAACTCTCTTGAATAGAGTGAATATGAAAGTTGAAGTATAAGTATTAAAGTAAGAGGGTAAAAGTCTTTGAGTATAAAATTTGGCAGAATTTCAGTATATACAAAGTTTGATTCGTTACCCACAACTTCAAATGATGTTGTATTTATAGATTTAGGTCCCAACTATTCGTTAGAGACAAAATCTATCCGTTGGGGAAGTTATCCAACGGTTACTCTGAAAAACTATCCATTAACCAACCGTATTTAATGCTTCTGACATACTGAAATTCGAATTTTGGTTGGTCAACAGACGAATTTCGAAGGAACCGAAGGTTAAAGCTTCCAACGTTGAAATACTGAAGTTCGTCTGTTCATGAAGTGAAATTCGAATTTTAAAACTTAGAAAATGTTTTCATGTTGTGACATACGAATTTTCAAGAAGAAAGTTTTTCTGTTAAGTGTGAACAATATTTTCAATTTGCTACAGTGCCCTCAAAATTCAAATTTTGGAACCCCAAAATTTGTCTGTCCGTAGCATGTTCAAGAAGCACAGTAGTTCATTTTCTTTCGAAATTCAAATTTTACAAGAGTGAAGTTAGTCTGTCAGAGAGACCTCTTTTCAGGCTTATTTCAACATTCGAATTTGTAAACACTATCCTTTATATGTCATTATATCATTTCAATAGACTCACAACTTTGGCTTCTGAAATTCGAATTTCCATGTTCAAAGTTCGTCTGTCAGTGAGTAATTTTGAAACTCAATATAATCTTGATTTCAGATGAACTTTAACATTGTTTCAGACGAATTTCTCCAATTTTCATAAGTTTCATTTTGTCTTAAATTCGAATGTTCAAACTCAAAGTTCGTCTGTTTCTCAAAAGCTTCTTTCATATACTTATGAAAATTTAAATTTTGGAAAAGCAAAATTCGTCTGTCAGATAAGCATCTCTTCAGACTGATTCAGTCTTAGCTCGAAATTCGAATTTCCAAAGCCAAAGTTCGAATTTCCAACCTGACAGTTCAATATAAACCTTTAAAACTTCATCTGTTGGTGGGTGTTTTTCAAATATTTCATGATTTAACTTAAAATCAAGGTTTTAAAACATCTTTCCACCAAATCAAAGTCTTTTACCCATATTTAAACATATCTAATGATCCTACAACAAATTTTGCACAGATTACTCAGAACTTCTTCACTTGAACCATTTTGAGCTCCTTTGATATCTTCATTCCAAGCTCTTAAATGTTGGTTTGGAATCATCAAAACTCTAGATTCAACATTATCAAGTAGAGAAATATAATAAGCCTTCTGAGTTTTATCTAGCTTCTTCAATTTCTCACCAACAACCTTGATGTACTCTAATGTAGTGTCTTTGTCTAGGATGCTTTTTCTGATTCCCAACTCAATGGTGTACTTCACTGCTAGACAAATCCGATCTGACTTATGCCATTGCTTATGATAGTTCTTATTAGCAGCACTTGAATTTGACGTGATATCAGCTAGCTTAGGTTCTCTAAGAGCCATTTCCTTTTCAAAGATTATTAGGTACATATTCATGGACTCTTTCCACTCATCATAATTAGTCCCATTAAGAGTCTTTACAACAGATAGTTGTTGAAAAATAGAAACTCAAATAACAAAATTGGAAAATATTAATTATGTGTGCACTACATAGTTATAATATAAGATTCCCAATTAAAAGATTCAGTTAAGCAACTATATAACAAAGTGGTACCAAAAGACTCATATATATATATATATACCTTTCAGATTTTGGTCATACAAGAATATAACAAAAAAATTGTGTTCAATATAGCCATACCAATAGAGTACAAGAAATATTGAAATATTATATATATTGCTTTCCTATCCAAATGAGTCACAACCCTAAATTACGTTAATAATGTTACACCTATAGGGTATATCCATTCTTAATGTAATATTTTATTTTGGGGGTCATAAAAGGATTTTAAATGAAATAAGGCAAATATAAAATTATGTAAGTTGTCAGGGGTCAAAACAAAAGTTCAAGAAGTGTAGAAGCCAAAATTAAATTTACAAAATGTTTTGGGAGTAGGAAGAAATTTATAGAACTTTTGAGACAAAATATTAAAATATGATAATTTCAAGGCATTACTTGTAATTTTCTTTGAAACTAATGAAACAATCCTTTCATTTATAGAGAGGCTCGAGGTGGTCTTCAACCTCCAGCCGGTTTTCATGACTTGTATTGGATGCACTTTGGACCCATCTCATAATCCGACATTTCACAACCATTTCCGGCTCCTTCCACGCTGGTAAAAGCGAGGATACGATCAGAACAAGTTGCAAACCAGATTTCCCATACGATAATTTTGCAGAACTTAAAATCATACTATGCAATATGAATTTTTTTAAAAAAAAATAAACTTGTAATCTACATAATATTGGCTTTAAAATCCACATCAACATTATAAAATCACCCGTCTTAGCAAAAGCCACATGTCAGTTAGGATTATTGGACCCGAAATTACTCCAAACAAAGCACCCAATTTTTAGAACTCTAGTGCGTATGACATGGTGTGGGAAAAAAAAATGAGAATTTTGAATGGTGTGTAGAACTCCAACTAACAATCGATTAATAATGATACCTTTAGCATTAGCTCTCATACTATTTGCTAAAAGTATTTAATTGCAAGAGATGTCATGGAATTTTATTGAGAGATAAGTGGTGGCACATATCTGGTGGTGTATTAGTAGCCATAATCACAAGTGAAAGAGTAATATAACTCACTTGGCCCCTTAGATTTAACAATGATGAAGAAAGTGAATAGAAATTTAGGGTTTTAAAAGTGATGACAGATTAAAAAAATTATTCGTTAGAATAGTTTTATCACTTTTATATACATAAATATATATATATATAAATATATATATATATATATATATATCCTCCTCAATCATAAATCAATTATATATATATATAACTCTTCACTTTTTTGACAGACTAGTGATAGGGTTTGCTGACTACTAAAAGGCTATCAGTTGAAGCTTCTAACCAAATGGGTTTATGTGTATAATCTAATATATTACAGAACACAAAGCTAATCAAAGACTCAATTTCTTTTGAAACTTAATATAAAATACATGACTAATTACTATTCCTTGAATAATTAATACTAATCCATATTTATTTATTTTATTTTATATGAAATAATCTAACATTTAAACGTAAGATATGAACTTAAGGAGAAATAGTATTCATTGGAAACTTCCTTAAGATGTGAGTTTTGTGTAATGTATTGAATATGAGAAATGAGTTGTCCTACTAATTACTTATAAATTTTAAGACTTGTTATAAATTTCATATTTTATATTGATTTGTTTATAATAATTGACAGGATTCTGCAAACATTTAGCTGTTTTTTGTTTTTTTTATTTTTTTCTTCTGGTACAAACTTATCTGTTTGTTTACCACCCCGGTCAGGAGTGGAAAGCTTTTGCATCCTGGGCTAAAACTAGAAGCAGGCCCATTTTTTTACGCTCAATCCATAGATTTTTAGTAGAACTTTCATATTAAATCCAAAACAAAACATAAGCACGTGCGGAACCGTGCCACATTAATATCTTGTAGATTGGGCCTAGCCCAATCTATAATGCAATAAGTCCATTGGTCCGTAAAAGTTACAAGATGTACTATTTATGCTTATTTAGCCCGTCAAATGAGGAAAATGCTTCCATATTAATTGTTGGTTAGGTTTTTACCAAAAATAAAAATGTTGGTTAGGTAACTATCAAGTCCTAGTTCCAGTATAACTGATAGATAGCTGGATCCCTTAAATATATTTTCTTAGGTTTGATCCCTAACCCTATATATAGAAAAAATTTTATTATGAAAAATAAAACTTATTTCAATAATTTTTAAATCTCGAAAAAATTAATTTTTGATTACTCCTTAGAGGATACTCTTGTTACTAAAAAAAATATTGATCCAATTAGTAAGCATGCTGTCCATGTCCTACAATAATGTGAATTTCACTAATCATGTACAATGTAAAATTTGGAGGTGACACATATTAACTTAGAATAAATATTAGAGAACCATTCATAAAATTATGAGATAAAATGCCATTGAACATGATAATACTTACAACAAACAAAAAAAGCTTTTAATGATGATAAAAGTTATCACCAAATACTTTTAATGACAATATTGGATTATTGCCAGCTTTTTTTTTTTTTGCCTGTGATATTTAAGTTGAAATTAGAACTTTCCAAAACTTGTGTTTAAGTGACGATTAAAATTTTCCACAAAAATGGTATTTACTGGTAGTAAGAATCACTACTAAACATACTCCCTCCGGTCCTATATATAGGACCTTTTGTCTTGGTTCTAAATATAAGATCTTTTACAATAAACGAGGTGATATTTATTATGCATTTTCAAAAAAATGCCCCTATCTAATGTATTCAAAGAGAAAAAGAGAGAGATTAAATAAGGGTAGTTTTGGAAAAAGGTTGAAATTTTCAGAGAAATCGAGGTAGTTAATTAGTTTTAACTTCCTTTCTTAATTCACGTGATTCGGTTAAAATGGTCTTATATATAGGACCAGAGGGAGTATGTCGTATTAACTCTTGTCCCCACTAAAGTTTCATTGAACTGCGATAGAATATTGGTGATATGTAATAAAATTTACAGGAAATTGTATTATTTATCAGTGATGAGCATGTAACTCACTTCAAATTATGTAACTCACTTCAAATTTACTTTCTAGAAAAATTTTAGATAAATACCAAACAACCAATGTTGTAAATTAGAATTAAAATTTAAAGTAAAATAACCAAATTACCCTTATCTCCTTTTCGTCCCTCCCTTCTTTGTAAATGAGCAAAAATTAGTTGTAAATAAGTGAAAGTCAGTTGCAAATAAACAAAAGTCAATTGCAAATAAATATCACTTATAAATGATCAAAAGAAGTTGCAAATAAGTGAAAGTAAGCTACAAATAAACCAATTGGTGTTGGTCCTAGTGAAAAAGGTTAAGGTCGCTTAAACATAATGTCTCGAATTCGAGACTGTATGAATACAGAAAACGTCTTTGGGAGAGTTCACTTTAAATAGGCCTAAACGTAGCTCAATGTGAATTAATCAGAGCTCAAAATGGTAGCTAGATACCAAAGATTATTACAAAAAAAAATTGCAAATAAGTAAAAATCAATTGCAAATAAGTAAAAGCCAGTTGAAAATAAAAATATGAGCATATTCATCATTTTTCATCAATTTTTAATTCCAAAAAGTAAACTTGCTTTCTTTTGGGGTTTAGGCAAATTTGGAATTTATTTTTAGAAATATCTTGATTCCTTAGTGACATGAACCTAGAAAGCTCTTTTATATATGAACCTAGAAGGCTCTTTTAATACATTACATGATCAATCTCAAATAAAAGTCTGAGCTTTGGAAAACATAATAACTGAAGCTAAAACTAGGGCCTTGAAAAAAACTCTACAAGGTTTGATTAGAAGCTTATAAGATGAAGAATCCAAGATTCACACATAGTTTAAAAACGAATTATAACTCTGATCCAAGCCCATGATCGAGGAGAAGCCAGTTAGAAGAAATAGCCTAAGCCACCTAGGATTAGTTTATGATAATATTAAATTTTATTTTAATTTGTTAGATTTAATTATTTTATTTATCTTATTCTTTTTTAATTTATTTGATTTAGATTAAGATAAATAATTTGTTTCCTATTTGTATTTAAAGGGACCAATCATTGGTTTAGATTTAAATTATTTTAGTTTAAATTATATTAGATAAACCTTATCTTTAAGAAATATCTAGTAGTATTACATTAGAATACTATTTTTTATTATTTTCTTTAGCATTTTAGTTTTTACTTGTAGGGTTTTAGATAATTAGTTATTTTTTTAAAATTTACTAGATTTACAAGAGTTATTTAAACTTATATATATTCTAAAGTAACTAGGAATACTCCTAGTTATTTGAACTTAAAAATAAAAATACTAAATCTAGAAAATTCTAAAAAGATAACTAATTATCTAAAAATACTAAATCTAGTTATTTACTAGGATTATTATTCAAATAATTCTAGTAAGTCTAGTAAATTCTAAAACAATAACTAATTATTTAAAAGCCTAAAAATGAAAATGAAAATACCAAAGAAAATAATAAAAAATAGTATTTTAACCATAATACTATTAGATATTCTTTAAAGAGAAGATTTATCTAATAGAATTTAAACTAAACAAATTTAAATCTAAACCTATGATTGACCTCTTTGAATACAAATAGGAAACCACAAATTATTTATTCTAATCTAAATTAAATAAATTAAAAAAGAATAAGATAAATAAAATAATTAAATCTAACAAATTAAAATAAAATTTAATATTATTCTAAACTAATCCTAGGGGGCTTGAACTACTTCTTCTAACTGGACTTCTCATGAATCATGGGTTTGGATTAGAGTTATAATTTTTTGAACTATTTGTGTAGATGCCTCTTCTTCATGAATCTTGGGCTCTTCATCTTGTAAGTTTTTAATCAAAACTTATAAAGTTTCCTTCATAGTCTTAATTTTTGCTTTAGTCATTGGACTTTCCAAAACCAAAATCTTCATTTGAGATTGATCATATAATACATTGAAAAAACCTTTTAAGTTCATATAATTCTCTTCTTCTTGAAAAAGAGTCATTCTCAACCCTTCAAGTAACCATAGACAATCTCTTCGATAAAAAATCTTTTTTTTCAATCATCTTGGTGCTAGTAGATGATAAGCATGAAAGATTGAATTATGAAGACAATCTTTTTATTCATGCAAAAGAGAAATATTACAATTAGAAAAAAAATTATTAGTCTTCACTTTTCTCTTTTCTCTCCTTTTCTTTCTCTTTTTCACTTTTCTTTCAATTTGCTTTTCACTTATTTCCTTTTGTCTTCTCCTATTTTTCTTCACCTTTTCTTTTGACGTACTCTCTTTTCTTCTCTCATTCTTAATTTTACCACTTAATTTTACTTTTTATTTTCTATCGAGCTTCACATAATTGAATACATTGTGATGATTCATGAGTTTTCTTCAATACAAGAGAAAAATTGTTAGCATGCCCATCAAATAGCCACATATGTTCAATTATCACATCCACATGCTCAGCTTCATCATAAGCATTATTTTCCAACTGTGTCATATCATTGTTCTTAACTTGCATATTAGAAGCACAACTAGAAACAAGTGCACCACTATCAACTAAATTATCCACCAAATCATTTATAACATTTTTCTTCTCTAAAAGTGGCAAATTATAAACAACAATATTAGACTCATTAGGACTCTCATGTGTAACATATCTCACATCAATTGATTCAATACAAGAAATATCATCACAATAAGAGTTTTGAGAATTAGGAATACCTTTAAGCATAATTGATGATTCAACTTTCATTGTTGATGTTGCATCAACTTTCTCTTCCAGTTGATCTATTTTCTCTAAGTGGAACTTAGACAAATTAGAAGCCTCCATCTCTTCCCAATATTGAAGATGTTTATAAGATTACACATATTTTTACCTCATGATTACTTTCATCTCATTCCATATTGTAATGTGAGATTCTCTATTCTTAGCATGTTTTCTTTCCATCCATATCCACCAAATAACAGGTTTTTTAGTAAACTTAATAGTAGCATATATGACTTTCTTAGTCTCAGAGAAGTTGCGACTTTTAAACACTTGCTCCATTCTTCTTTCCCACTCTAGGTAGAGATACAGTTCATCATCTCTATGAAAATATGGGATCTTTGATTTCATTCTTTTTACATCTTTGTCATGCTTGGAAGATTGCTTCTCTCTTCGAGAATTCAAGTCTTCACCATCAGACATCTTTGAAAAACGTATCTAATTTGAAAAAGAAGTTTGTAGATGACATGTTGATAATGTGGTAGAAGGACGACACATGGTTGATGGTGTTTAAATCCAACTTTTATTCTGATACCAACTGATATGCACCCCACAAGTAACTTGTCTTGAGAACCCAGAAAATACAGAGGTCAGCAATGTGGAAGCTTGACTTAAACGAGTTGATCAAATTAGAACTCAATGAGAACCTATTTCAAAGAACTCTGGCTATAAGACGACACCATAAAACTAGATCATACTCTTGATAAGTCAGGTGTATGCTAAAAAGAACATAAAGAAATAATGAAACTCACTAATTGAATAAACTTTGAATAATATTGATCTGTCTCATTGTATGAGACAAAAGAGGCCTATAAATAAATAAATAGATATTCTAAAATAACTCAGAATACTTAAAACTCAAATAATCCTGGTAAATCTAGTAAATTCTAAAAAAATAACTAATTATCTAAAAGTCCAAAAATAAAAAAGAATATACTAAAAAAAATAATAAAATAGTATTATAATCCTAGTACTACTAGATATTCCTTAAAGATAAGGTTTATCTAATAGAATTTAAAATAAATTAATTTAAATCTAAGCTTATAATTGGTCCTTTTGAATACAAATAGGAAACCACAAATTATTTATCCTATTTTAAATCAAATAAATTGAAAAAGAATAAGATAAATAAAATAATTAAATCTAAAAAAATAAAATAAAATTTAATATTATCCTAAACTAATCCTAGGTGGTTTGGACTATTTCTTCTAATTGGACTTCTCCTGAATCATGGGCTTGGATCAGAATTATAATTCATTTTTGGATTATATGTGTAGATATCTCTTCTTCATGAATCTTGGACTCGTCATCTTCTAAAGTTCTAATCAAGTATTGTAGAGCTTCCTTCATGGCTTTAGTTTTTGCTCTAGTTATTGGGCTTTCCAAAACTAATATCTTTATTTGAGATTGATCATGTAATATATTAAAAGAGCCTTTTAGATTCATATCACTTAATATTTACTTAAAATTTTCCTTTTACTCTAATACTCAGAGCCATCTACTAATTGTTATTAGAAGGGAACATTTAGAAGTGATACTGTCTACCACTAAAAGTATTCTTTTTTTTTTTCTAATTTGGAAAACATTTAGGGGCAACTAAAGTCTCCATCAATTTTTTTTTTTCAAAAAAGAAATTATCTCCTTGAAGAAATTAAAGGTGGACAGTGGCTAGGTAAAAGTGAATCCGTTTGAAACTAGATAACCTTTTAGATTCTTTTAGGCCAGCTATGACCATTTGGATTTTAAAGAAGATAGTTGAAAACTATCTCATTTTCCATAATTAAAAATTAATGATTTTCTGAGCTGAAAAACTTATGCATATAAAAAAATTTATTGACTTTTTTTTGCAGCATTAAGATTATTGCTTGTAAACGTGGTCAATTTATATTAATGTATATGATAGTGTAAAATTTTCATTTCTTATAACTATAAACTATAATGGGTTCGTATATTTGTATAGAACTTATAATAAGTGGTATTATTATGATATGTGAACAATGTAGCCCTTAAATATAAATTATATTGATATAAGATAATTTTTTTAATATTTTTAATCTATTTTATAGTGGAAATTCATTTATTTGTACCACATCGGTCAAATTAATTAATCTTTTTCACATGTGGGTGCAAGTGCACAAATATGAAATGAAACCTTACAGTGGAAATTCATTTATTTGTATCACATTGGTCAAATTAATTAATCTTTTTCACATGCGGGTGCAAGTGCACAAATACGAAATGAAACCCTACACTCACTATTCTCACCAGAAATTTATAACTGAATTTCAAGAAGGTATAATATCTTGAGCAACAAGTACAAATACTACTAATATCATCAGGTATAACTATATGTTGTATAATATTATTGAGTAATTAAACTTGAGCATTATCAGAGAGAATCTATTTAATACTGCTGCATGTCCAGGATTCAAACTCAAAACCTTTGGTTAATAAGTAAAACTTTTTACCAGTTGAATCAAGTGTTCAATAGTGAGGATAGAGATTTTTCACCAATATACTTAAAACCTAATAAAAATACATCTTCTACTGTTAGAAATTTAATTTGGTTTATTGACTTGATTTAATAATTGAGAGAGAAACTTGATGTAATAATTGTAGATCGGGTTCACATTGGAATAAATTTATTTTCCAACCATATGATCAAATCAACAAACAAAATTTCGGACAAACAGGAGAAAACAACAAAAAATGAGACAATAAAAATCCAAATCCGAGGATCATGCTAATAATTAAAGTGAGAGCGATGGATTTGGAAGATTATTAAAGCCTTGAACCTCAAATTCAAACGTTGAAACTCTCATTTCATGCACCGAATCAATCCCATCAGTTAGTCTACGGAATAACTTTAATCTAATCCGTCAATTTTGGCAAACTTAATTCAACTCACGACCAGAATTAAAGAAGGTAGGGGGAAAAAAACATAGCCAAATGCAATGAAAGCTATTTTTCAAAAAGGCATTTCGTTCATTTTTTTTTTTAAATATAAAGAGGCACTTCATTAACTTTTACAAAGACTAAAATTTTGGTGAAATTCTAAAGGTGATAACGTAATATCTACTCCATCCAGTTTTTAATATAAGATATTTTTAATAATTTTATGTATTTTAAAAAAATCTTACTATATTTTTAAAAGATAAAAATCACATTTTTACTCATATTTATTTTATTATTTTTTATTATTTCAGCACAAGTTATAAAATTAATCATTAAATAAATGATAGGTTAAAAAGATAAATTAATTCATGATATCTTGTATTATAAATCAAATTAAAATCTTTCATAACACTTAAAGATATGGACAGGAAAAATAAGCTAGCACTCCTGTGACGACTTTTTTTTCGAGAATGTGATATGCTCACAGGTTTTATTTTGAATCAATGGGCTGGAACAGTTAATGCATTGAACATTCTCCTTCATTTCATGTAACAGTAGTACCTTGCTATTGAATGATGTATTAATTAGTACTTTCTCTTTTTTTTAATAAAATTTTTTTTTAATAGAATCATATAAATTAAGAATGAGAGTTAAAATTAGTTAATTATCTTAATTTTTTATAAAATTATAATATTTTTTTAAAACTACCCTTATTTAATTTTTTTCTCTCTCTCTTTGTGATACATTAAATATGAGTAATTTTTAAAAATATATAATAAATATTATCTTGCATATTATAAAATATTCTATATTTATGATTAGAGTAAAAAATTATATATTTAGGACTGAAAAAAATACTTAGTAAAGATTTCATATATAATAACGATGTGAGATCGAATTCATTTTAATTGCATTCTTTTTAACATTTAACAAACCCAGTCATAAGATTGTGAAGAATTTTAACCAGAATATCAAAGGCACATTTGGTTTTCAGTTATACAAAAGTAACTTAGAATAAATAAAATTTGTAAAAATGAAATTTGATAAAAGTAAATTTGTTGTAAGTTGTTATATTTGAATATTTTTCATTTACAAAACTATAGTTTAATAAAAAAATATGTTTAGATGATTAAAATTAAAAGCACTTTTAAAGGTGTAATATAAAGTCAGTATCCCTTTTATTTTAAAAAATCATAGTTTTGCTAACAAAAAAGTAACTCTCTCCCTCATTTTTCAAAATTATAATTTAATCTACTTTTTATTTTTCAAAAATAAAGTTTGTGTTTGGCCAAATATATTTTCTTAGAAAACCAAAACCATGGTTCGATTTTGAAAAAGGTAAATCAAATAGGCCCAAGTAGTTATCAAGTGGATTGAATATCATACAACTAAGTTATCCAATAATGATTATATTTATGCTAAGGATTTTTATTCTTGGTTATCAGATTACATTTGAACATTGTTAGAACTAAATAGAATAACTTTCTTAATATGTTTTTTTTTTATATACAATGTTCAAACTTGAGATCTTATTTAAGAAATATTGAGTCTCTTGCTACTTGACTCAACTATCATTGGAATATATGTATATACTCCATCTGTTCTAAAATGTAAGAGACAAATTACTTTTGTTTAATAGATTAATGTGTTTTTTAATTTTATTTTTAATTAAAGTAAACTTATTATCACAAGGTATAAGTTAAAGTTAATTTAAGTGAAAGTATTAAATTATGGGCATTTGTGAAAAAAAAAATTTCTATTGTAATATATTTAAAATATATAACTATTTTATTGGTTTGGATGATTTAATTATTTATTTTATACATTTTGGAATGGAGGTAACATGTATATATTTATACAATCACAAATTTTCTATCATTGAACCAATCAGATGTTAGTATATATGAAGAATAGCTCGCACACGTATATTCACACGTACCACATAAAAATTTATTTTGTAGTGGGATATTTATTTTTTTAAAAAAATTGATCCCTCACCAACCATCTTTAAAGTAAATATAAGTCATTTTTACATATTTTGCACTTATTGGGATCTTAATTCTTTTAAAAATTTATTTTTTAAAATTATTCTTATTAAATAGAAATAAAAATAAATTATATTTTCTTCACTATATTTCTGTGACTCTTCTCTATTATAATTGAGTATTATCATAAATAAATGTAAAATAAAAAATATATATTAAATACTCATTAACTTTTACAAATTAACTTATTCGATCTTATTGATAAAAATTATTATTTTAAAACTTTTGTGATTTTTTACAATATTCGTCACTTTATAATTTCAATGAAGTATTAATTATTTGTTTTTCTATTTGACCCTTTATTAATATAAAATTGATAATTTAAGAAAACATTTAAATTAAAGTTATTTTAGTAAATTTTATAAAATTTTATAATATTCTAAATTATTTAATAATTTTCTTAGTATATGTGAAAAATCTTAAAATAACAGTTTATATGAATCCAAGGGAATATATTTGGAAACCTTAATCCTCCAATATTATATTTTGAAGTGGAGGTATTTTAAAATGGGGATAGTAACATTGTTTTTTGACCAAGTTTTCAAAGTCACATTATTATAATTTAAGAGTTGGCTTAGGGCGTGACGAAAAACATGGTGTGCCCTTAAGATGCCTGTGAGGGGACATTATTTTGATTAGTGCAAACCAAAAATGCATTAACTGTTCCAGTAAAAAAATGCATTTACTGTTTAACCATAAAGAATTGGAGATTTGTCTCCTGCCACCCCTGACAGGTAAAATTTTTTTTTTTTTAATTTTAAAACTTGTAAATAGTATAATATGTTCATAAAGAATCATGTAATTATATATCTATACGGTTTTATCTTATTTGATATTTTTTTTATTTATATTGTATGACTGTATGACTATAAAAATATTATTTTTATTGTATAATATTTAAATTAAAAAATAAAAATAGTGCAATTTTATAATTATATAATTATAAAAAATTATTTTTTATTTCTAAATTCAAATATTAAAAAAAAAGGAAAGTAGGAGGGAGGCAGGATCTCTCTTGGCATGAGAGATCCTGATCCCAAAAGAATTGTTCACATTCACAAGAATTAAAGTAATGGAAAACGTGTAAAAATTAAAGTTCTTCATATAGTGATTTGCTTTGTTAGACTTACATTTTTAAATAATGTAATCCTCACTTTTAATATTAATTATTAATATCAATCCATTAATATTAACATAAAATATAAAAAATTATAACAGATAATACTATTTATAAATTATAGATCCAATACTTTATTTTTTTAATCAATATATAAATATACATAATAAAATTAATAGACAGTCATGTTATTCATTAATCATAAATATTGCAATTCATCTTCAATTTTATGCAACATGAGTTTGATTTGATATAATACTTATTAGGCCTCCAAGATAAGATATAATCCAAGATATGATAGACATAATACTCTCTCCGTTTCAGTTTATAGTGCACTTTTAATTACCGCACACAAACCAAGACAATAATTAGTAACTAAAATTTTTTTTCACATTTTCTAAAATTATCCTCATTAAATGCATTGGAAATAAAATATTTTAATAATAAAAAAATATTTAGATTTATTAATTAGGGGTAATTTTAAAAAAAAAGAAAAAGTACACTGTATAATTCATAAAATGTATTATATTTTAAAATATAATTTTTTTAAAAAAATTCACCATATAACCAAACGGAGGGAGTATTAAATTGCTGTGGGAGGCATTTGTCACCCACTCTCATAAGGGTGGGATTTAGTTCCCACACTTGTGAAAAATATGCATGTGTGATTATGGATATGTACTCCAATCATCTTATTTTATCTGTTATTTTAAGATTTATATATAAATTAATAAAATTATTAAATAACATATATTATAATAAAATTTAATAATATTTTACTAAAATATTCTTAAATTAAATATTAAAAATAATTTGTACTCCACTTATCACTATTTTTAGTAAATGGTTCAATAGTAAAAAATAATTAATATTTTATTAGTAATGTAAAATGATGGTAGACATTTAAAATTTTTTAAAATAATAAATAAAATAAAATGGAGGAAGTAAAAACATTTCACCACTTATGTACTCTCTGCAATATGTCTGTTTTCATTTGGTGTTGGTATAAAAAAAAGGGAGAGACAAGGCCTGGATTAAAAGAGTTTTGGGACTATTTTGTTGGAAGCACACCTAAACAGGGAATGCATCATATCTTTTCTCCCTCACCCCCAACCGATGATGATTTCTTAGGACTTTTTCTGTTGTCAAGCAGCATGACGATCAACTTTATCCTTTTCTATTATTTTATTTGGAAAAAAAACATATTAAAAGACTTTTTAATTCATAATATTAAACATTTTAAAAGTAAAATTCTATCTTAAAAATCATAAAAAAGGATTTTTACTACTGTTTTTTTAAAAATTACATTCTAGAGTTATTTCTCCACTTGCTGATATTACGACATTATTTTGATTTTTTATGAATAAAAATAATTTTGTAACAATAGAAAGATTGATTGCAATTTTAAGAAATATGAGTTATAGTTTTAATAACAATCAACAATATTTTTTCTCTCAAACGAATTATAATTTTTTAAGTTTTATGAGTTATGGGTTTTTAATTATTGCATTTTTTATTTTTATGTTTTTATTTGTGAAAGAATATATATAGTACCATTGACATCCGTATAAAATATAAAATATATAGTAAATTACATTATTCATGATTGCAAATAACCCAACTTTTAAATTTTGACCAGGAACACATAACTCACATTTAATTAATTATAAGAAAAATATTTATATGTTTTTTATGTGTTTTTCATGTTATTATTTAATTAAAAATTAACATGTAAATTATTTTTTAATATATTATAAATTTAGTCATTAATTATATATTAAAAGTGTTAACTTCTTAAATTTAAAAAAATTTAAAAGGTCTACATATTAAATTTTAATTAGAGAACAATAAAAAAAGTATATAAAATAAGTATATAAATTTATTTCTAATTATAAATCTATATAAATAGATTTTAACAAATGCATGCCAAAATGTGTTTAGTTAATTTTATACTTAATAATATTTATAGTTTTATTTTTAAAAAATACAATTATAAGACTAATTTTATTTATAAAATTATTTTTTAATTTTTTTTAGAAAGACATCATGCTAACGTCAATCTTGCATCAACAGCAAATCATCCAATCAGCTCCCACATGCGGGTCCCTCTGAGTCCACAAAGTGCATTGCAAGGGAAAACCTTCCAACGTAAAACCCACACCGTTCACACCAAAAGGTGAGACAACTCCAAAAAACTAAAGAAGCATCTTTACTTGGGAACATATTGAAAATTGATATTGCATTAAAAAAATATGTTAATATTTATATTGCTTTCTTATTATTATTTATGTTTATTAACTAAAGTTGCAAGTCCGTGTTTCCAATATTATAAGCATCTCTTAAGAATTATTAAGTTAAATTAATAATTATATTTCTTAAAATTATTAGATAAAATTATAATATTTTAAATTTGTTATTATCCTCATAATTTTTTTCTTATATTTTTATTCTATTTTACATTGAATAATACTTATATAATTAAAACAATATTTAAAGAATTAAAATTACTATCTGTATCTTGATGATGGAAATTAGTCATTAATAATTTCTGGTCAGACAAAAAATTAATATACTATTCATAAGTCAGATATATCAAATTTTAAGGCCAAAAAAATACGTTGGATCAATTTTTTTCATGGATTTTAATATATTTTATAGAAGTTTTTATTTTGATTTTTAAATATCACATAATTAAACAATCAATATTTCAATGTTTCAAATACGAATATATTATTTTTTGGTCAAAAAATATGAATATATTATTTAAGTTACCTTACTTAAGTTTTTATCATGTGTGTATATATTATATAATATTATAAAAATATATATAATAATCAATATAATAGATTTTTTACCACAGTATATAATAGTATAAAATAAATAGCAACTATCACTATTCACACCAATAAGAATAATACAGTTTATTTATAAAAAAAATGATACAGTTTATTTTTTAAATTTGGCACAAAATATATATGAAAATATGTCTAATTATATTAAAATAAACCCACAGTATTGGAGTTAAACAAATCATGCAGACATCTTAATAGAGGGAATAATGAATTGATCCATTGATGGAATAAGAGCTTAAATGGCATAATTTTGTCTAGTAAATTAAAAAAAGAATTTCATCTTAAATATTATCTCTAATTCTAGATATAAAATATAAATAACTAATTCACAAAGATAAAAAAATAGTTATAAGAAGTTGGGATCACTAAATTTATTAGAGATTTAAATTAATTTTAAAAAAATTCCCATTTAATGTTTAATATTTCCATCTTATAATTAATAAAAAATTAATTATATTAACTTATTTTAATGAAAAAAGTAAATAAATAAATAAATATATTAAATAATTCATATTTAAAAATCTTTAAATATAATTTATATTTGGACTGGCTGAGTAATATGGTAAAAGGAAGTGTGTGAGGGAAGGATTGAGAATTGTCGTGTAGTTGGGAAAGTGAGAGTGATGATGAGGGATAGTGGGAAGGCACGCGCAGCCCTTGTGCGTAGGCTTTTTGAAGCAGCAAATGGAATATATATGATTGTCTTCCCTGCACGCTTCGCTCTGTCTCGTCTCTCCATTAAGAGAATAAAGAAGAAGAAGAAGCCCTCAATTTTCGGTATTTGTCACTCCCACCATCATTATCTTCTTTTACTCTCTTCTTCCCATTATTACTTTTCACTACCACCACCACCCTCTTCCCCTTCTTCGTCATTCTTTCTCCCCTCCACATACCCGTGACACCTGTCACCCATTCATTACTTCATATCCCTAATAACAATAAGGGAAAATTTGGCTTGAGAGGCTATAAATGAAAATTTTTTTTGTGAGTTTAGATTGGTTTATGTATAAATGATTATGAGAATAAGTATTTATCCATAATAAATTATGAGGATAAGTACTTATGTTAAAAGTGATTTGTGTTTGAATATTTTTACCTTATGAGTAATTTTGAGAAAAGAAATGTGCTTAAATTTTAGGAGTTTAAGTGATTATTGGGTGGATAATAAGAAGAAAAAGTGAAATAAGTGATTATGAGAGGATAAGTGATTATTATAAATAAAAAAAAAGTAACTTATAGAAATAATTATTTAAATGGACAAAAGTGATTATTTTTATCTGAGATGCCTTTGGAAACTGATAGCATAATCACTTTTTGTTTCCTCAATAAGTGCTTAAATAACAAATCCAAACAGCCACTTACAATTTGTGATATCAACAAAATTTTATAACAAAGGAGAACCAAGGTTCATATTTGAAAGTTAATCACCAATATGACCTTGGTCAATTACTAATTGAAAATTATGGAGAATATGAAAATATACGACGATAGATTGGAATTTCAATTGATTGGAAATAATTTAAGAAAACTTGGACACTTACAGGCTCTTCATTTTAATCATGTGGCTAGAAACTATGGAGGATATGTGAGGAATGTAAGAAGATCAGTTGAAAATTTATAAGAAATTTTGGAGGATATGTTGAAAATATAGGAGAATGGATTGGAAATCTATGAGGATTGGTTGGCAATTAGCCAGGTGAAAATTTAGTGACTGGGGGCATTTTGGTAATTAAAGTTCAAATGTAATTTTCAAATAATGACCTTCGTCATATTCTGCCACAAATCTTGTTGAAGTCAAATTGTACAATTTTCCCTAAATTTTCCGTAATAATAATTGAATAAAATCAATTAAACATTTTAAAAAAGTTCAATGATATACAATTTTCCAAAATTAGAGTGGACTTCCTACATTTGCTCATATATCAAAATGAATTGTACTATTCAGATTGTGAACCTGATCTCTGATTAAACTAGAACAATTCCCACTAGTTGATTATTGTGCTCATGGTTAAACCATTTCAAATTTTTAAATTTATGCATATGTCATTTTGAAAATTGTTTTCTATAAATAGCCCCTATAATTCTAAATTATGTGCAAATAACCCTAAACTTTAAGTGATATATGAATATGGCCTCTCAAATGTTATGTTTCGTGTGAAACATCAAACTAGTTTGCAGCAAGGTCATTTTGATAATTTTACCATTAATATCATTTGCTTCATTTATTATTTTAATCCAATTTCTAGGTCCTGATTAAGATACTAGTTTAAGGTTCACACTAGTTTTATTGTAGTTCCTTTTATTTTTTGTCAAATGAACTTATAGACTAAACAAAACCACCTAATGTATAGTAACAAGTTCTTATATTCTAACTTACATACTCATATATATAAATTCACTTGTCATTGATATAGGTTTAAAATAGTTCTATTGTAGTTAAACTATGATTGAATTGATAGCACTGTAGTTAATATGTTTTTAGTTTTATATTTTAAAATATGACATAAAAATAAGTGGTTAATACTCCATTATCATAGTATTCATTAAGCAATTACACTACTAGGAAAATTAAAATTAGTGACAAAAATTTTGTGACAAACATGGGTATCAGTGATGGATTAGTAACGAATATTGAAAACGTCATTTTTAATTCATCATTTACAAATTGAGTGATGGATAGGATTTTATCATTGATTTCAATCACTAAAAATTTAAATTGGTGATATATTAGTGATGAACTTCTTTTATTATAAAAATTCATAAATATATGCCCAAACAATTTTTTAAAAAATAATATGCATATATAATATTTTTCTTTTCTTTTGAAAAATAATAATATAAAAAATTTCACTTTTCTAATTGAATAATGTTTATATATTAAAATTTAAGTATAAAAAATGTAAGATACTTTTAGTTCAATAGACAATATTTAGGTGTTGAAAACTTTGACTTATAGATCTCACAGGTTTGAGTAAGGAAGTTACACAAATAACTAAAAAAAAATTGTGACGGACATGTTTGATTTTAGTGTATCTACCACTAAAATTAGTGCTAGATTTCCAATGGACGGAAATTTCCATACTAAATCTAAAATTAGTAATGAATTTTGCTTTTTAATGATGGATTAGTTCATCACTAATTTTAATTTTTCTAGAAGTATAAATTCATAATTATAAATAATTATATTATAAAATAGTACTTATAGAATATTAGAATAAGATGAAAAAAGTATATCTAAAAATGATGTAAGTTATGATGCGACTCATTTCAAACGCAATTTAATAGATAGGTCAATTTAGTTATCACACTATTTCACTAACTAAACATGATAAGAGGATAATATACCTCTCTAAACTTTATCTTTATAGTATAGATAATTAGAACTGTCAATTCGGCCCGGGCCAATTAGGGCCGGGCCAAAAAGCCCTAATTGAAAAACGGGCTTGGTTTTCCAAGCCCGAGCCCGCGGGATCGGGCCTATGGGCCGGCCCGCGGGATCGGGCCTATGGGCTTTTTTAATTTTTTAATATTTTTTTAATGTTTTTTAATAAATTTTTTATACAATTATTTAAATTAATACAACTAATTATCATCATAATTTAAATTAATACAACTAATTATCATTATAATTCATCAAAAACTAACATAATATTTAAATTTTACAATTTATATATCACTAATTAATAAAATAATATGTATTTTTTAATATTTTAAACCAAAAACAAAATAAAAAAAAAGTCTCGGGCTTTCGGGCCGGCCCGTGGCCCGCTCGGGCCGGCCCACCACGGGCCAGGCCCATATGAGCCGGGCTCAAAAAGCCCGAATTATGTATTTATTCCCGAAATTGAGGCCTGAGCCCGCTCATTTTTCGGGCTTTTTGGGCCGGCCCGTCGGGCTTGGCCCATTTTGACGGCTCTATAGATAATGCTCTTAAATTTAGTTATTTGAAGATAGCTATGTATTAAAAATTGGACCGGACTGACTAGTTTGACCGGTTTGATCAATTCAATCACGAACTGGTACTTGGTTCGATCTGGTAATAGATGAAGACTGGACAATTTTAGAACTGATACAAAACCGGTCAAACCGGTCAATAAATGATAAAAAAAAGGGTACAAAACCGATTTAAAAAGGTCTGACTTTTTTTCATTTTTAAATATTTTTTTATTTTTAAGATAAAATAATATTATTTTTAGTACTAATTAGTATTTTTTTTATAAATTTTTTTTTCTATATTATAATATTATATAAGTATTATTATGATATATAATTATTGATAATGGTAAATTTATAATAAAATAACGGGTTCATTAATGTCAAAAGGATCATTTGATTGCGGATGTTGTTTACAGATTTTAACTGAAATAAAAATATACCTATACCATCTTAGATGTGGCAAAATATATTTGTTTTGTGGGAAAAAAAATAAACGAAGGAGTAAATGATATTATGATAGATGTTGCAGCATGCATGGGCAATAATTTCAAAAAATGGGGCATAAACCCAGATCATCAAATCGACCTCTCAAATCGCAACAGAGCTTCTTTGTATTCTACTTTACGAAAACCCAGGAAGATTTTCTTGAGCACACCCACTTTGCAAGATTTCCCATCTCATTCCATTCCCAACTCAAATCATTGTCGCTTTTGATTTCTCTTCCTTCTCCTCCCCTTCTTATATTCTCCACTCGCTCTCCTCTTCTCCATCACTTCGCCTTCCTTCTTTTCCTCTCTCTCTCTCCGTTTCTCTTTCAATTTCTCTAAGTTTCTGTGTTTTCTGAGGAAGATGGGTGATACAGCTTTCTCCAATGGGATTACTACTAATGGCAATGGAGTCAATGGCAAAACTCATTCACTTAATGGTTACAGGAAGTGCTGTTGGTATGAAGAAGAGATTGAAGAGAACTTAAGATGGTGTTTTGCTCTCAAAAGGTATGCATTTAAAATATGCATCCAGTTTCTTCTTCCTCTCAAATGGGTAGGCATTTAATGGTATTTTGCTTATTTCACTTCCAAATCAATGGCTTACTTGTGCACTTTTCTTACTTCTTGAGATCAGAATGCAAATCAGTCAGACCCCATTGTATTGTTATGTTTATTCACTGTTATTTCCCTGTTTAGTGATGTTGATTTTGAGGAATCAATGGAAGCCACAAGATTAGGTCAAAGAAGCAAAGCAAGAGCTGTTCATGGGGTTTGAGAGACAAAACCAAATAAATATTTAAATAAATAAAGTACTACTTGTTTGCGGCTAATGGGTCTAAGAAGTATTCTTGGCTGTATATCACAGACATTTCGGCCATTTGAACTTCTTCTGCTTAGAAAAAAGTAGTGTTATCTCTAAAAGTTGAAAGCTCTTTTTGCCTGTGGCCATGAAAAAGGCAGACAACATATACTATGAAATGAAAACTAGGCTTCCCCTTTTTGTTACAAGGATCATCACTTCCAACTGTTTGATAAAATACTATAACGCTTCTTTTTGTGGCTGCAGTATATTGCATACAGGAGCAAGCCAGTACCAAGATATTGCACTGCTGGACACTAAGCCCTTTGGAAAGGTTCAAATATACTATAGAATATTCAAATTAGATCTTCTCTAGTCATAAAATATGCATTTGGAGAGATAATGATATTAAAGAATGTGATTTTATGTAGGGTTTACTTTCTCTGTTTGCACTTTTTTTCCTCTCTATCTTTTTGAATGTACCATATCCAGTTGCAAAGCAGAGGATCAGATTGTAGAATCTTACCTATTTTGTGATAAGAAATTAAATAAAACTAGTCTTTTTATGTGATATAGTCTGAAACGTTCTTGTGCTCTCTCCTACAGGCATTGGTGATTGATGGGAAACTTCAGAGTGCAGAGACAGATGAATTTATCTACCATGAATGTCTTGTTCATCCAGCTCTTCTTCACCATCCTAAGTAAACCTCTTCTCTCTTTAATGATAATAATATCTTGAAGGATTTTGATAGCATTTGAATGTTTTGTTTATATATTTTTGTTTTACATTTTAGTCCAAAGAATGTTTTCATTATGGGGGGAGGAGAAGGGTCAACTGCAAGGGAATTACTGAGGCATAAGACCATAGACAAAGTTGTCATGTGTGATATAGATGAGGTACAATCATCTTTATACGCATAGCATTCTCCTTCATTGTAACTCAAACTTCTGTCTTCTTTAGTTTCTGTATTGGCTAAATTTGTCTAAACTCCTTTAAAAAGAGCTTGTTTCATTTAACTGGTTTAAATCCATGTGTTCATGACTACCGGAGCAGGAAGTAGTGGAATTCTGCAAATCACACTTACTTGTAAACAAGGAATCATTCCGTGATCCTAGACTTGAGATCGTCATCAATGATGCCAGGTCTAACCAACAAACAATCTGTATCCCATACCTTTGAGATTGTTCATTTTCATAACACCGTATGTTGTTTATTGCAGGGCTGAGCTAGAAGCCAGAGAAGAGGGCTACGATGTGATAATAGGTGATTTGGCAGATCCAATAGAAGGAGGTCCTTGTTATAAACTTTACACCAAGTCCTTCTATGAGTTCACTGTCAAGCCTAGGATGAAGCAGGGTGGCATATTTGTGACTCAGGTATGTGGGTGTGAGGAATAGCTGTCAAATATCTATCAAGGAAACAAATGCTTGGACAAGGAAAAGAATAATAGTATAAAACAGCTTTGTGACTTTTGTTTTATTCTTATGCAGGCAGGCCCAGCTGGGATATTCAGCCATACAGAAGTTTTCTCATGTATCTACAACACCTTGAGGCAAGTTTTTAAGTGTAAGTAGTCTTCGAAGTCCAAAAATGTATTTCTATCTTATTCTGAACTTGTTATTCCTGCATTAACCTTCCATCTTTCTCTTGCAGACGTTGTGCCTTATTCTGCTCATATCCCTTCTTATGCTGATATTTGGGGATGGGTCATGGTAATACACCCAACAATTAAGCTTTTCATCTTCTCATTTCATACCCCAGAAACCAATGATTTTCTTCAACTTTTGGAAAAATATTTACAAAGAACATAATCTGCAGACTACTTTAGGGTTCAAAATTATAGAAAGCTGGTGTACTTCAGCACTTGGCTGATTCATTTTATGCAGATTAATGTACTTAACTGCTAAGAACTTTATTGTTATATTTTTTTGGTTTTTTACCACACCAGGCTTCAGACTCTCCCATAAACTTGAGTCCTGAAGAGCTGGACATCAGGATGAAACAGGGGATAAAGGGAGAAAACAGATATCTTGATGGAAAAACATTTTCATCTGCCTCCACTCTGAGCAAAGCTGTTCGCAACTCGTAAGTGAAAATGCTACGTGTCAAGGAACTTGGGTGTACTTTTAGGTCTAAATCCTTTGCATTTACCAAGTAAATGCATGATGTATATACTTAGAGAGAAAGTAAACTCATATACACTTCCACTCTCATGTCTCAATCTCTCTTCCATATGCATTTTGCATTACTGCCAAGGATCTCAATTTCTTTAGCATTATGCTCTTGTGGTTGTTTCTGTCCAATGTCCAATTTTCCACTGACTTTAAATGGCTGTTTGGCAGGCTAGATAATGAGACTCATGTGTACACAGAGGGAGCAGAAAGGTTCATCTATGGGCATGGCAAGCATAACCAAGCTTGAGAAGAAACACAAAAAGAAGTAAAGCAAAGACACATAGAATGCTAGTGGAAAAAAGCCTTTTAAGAGTTTTGTCTTGTCATTATAATATATTCCTTATCCTTTTCTTTTGCTTTCTGGTGTGTAGTTAACCTGAAAAGGTATCATATTAATGGATAACAAGCTCGGTCCTACTTTGTTTCTATGAACATGCTCACTGTATCTGCCTATATTCTGCATATGAAAAAGCTACCTGACGAAAGGAAAAAGGCCTATTGTGTGCTACTAAAAAGCCTTCTCACTCTTCTTATCGTCCTTTATTCATTTCTTGTCTTCTAGGCATGTTTGGATGGGGTTGTAAAGAATAGAAGACACTGAAGGATTTTCATATATACTTCAAAATCTTACAAAGTTCATTCTTTCAATTTAGGAGATTTTAGATTAGTGTGTCAAAACAAAGATAAAGAATATCATCATTTAACTATCTTTCTTCCGAGTTCAGAACCTCTGCGGCATTTTTTCTGATACCTCTATGTTGCTCAGTGTATCTATGTATATGTGTAACGAAGTCTGATACTAACTACACTATTTATAATTCATAAATAGTATGTTTTTCTACAACTTTTATAGATATATTGATATTGATACGAATGTGTGACCTTCATTATCATTACAGTTGAAGTAGACAAGATCAATGAGGCAGAGACGAGAACCTCAAAACCTGGCAGCTTGTGCTGCTTCCCAAGCATGAGACAACTTGGGGCATTATATAGATATATATATATATATATATATATATAAAGTATTACGCCACGCTTCACTTTACTGTCATGATTCTGTTTCTCTTTTCAACAGAGCCAAGGAAGAAAAGTACTCGACAATATATATATAGGATGAAGCCCATGGCGCTCAACAACCATATCATTTTTTAAAAGTAAATTTAATTTATTAAATGTGAATTAGATTAAATTAATTATCACAATCTCTGGGTCTCTGGATATTTAACCCCTAAAATTATGAGTTTATATATAAAACCCGCTGTCCGTTGCCGAGTTAACAAATTCCAGGTGTTATTTTTAAATTTAAAATATTATCTTTATATCATATTTCAAGAACTTGACTTATGAATATTGTATTTAATAAATTCTGTACGTTATATTGATATTAACTTTATTTTGATGCAGCCCGATGTTTGACCCAATATATAACAAGGTTGAATTGAATTTGTGTGTTGTACATAACATAATATATTGATGTGAATAATGTGATTAATGCTTTTTTCATATATATTGTTATTTTAAAAGTTAATTACCAATATATTCACCTGAAGTTAAATCAGGTGGTAAGGGTGGGATGAAATATGAGTAAAGGTCAAGAGTTCAAAACTTTTTAATGTTAACAGTACATTAAAGCATGAAAAGATGTTATTAATTGATTGATTATGAATACAATCTATGTTAAAGACTCAATTCAATTTTACAAAACTAACAATGTAAAAAGAACGATGGAGCTTTTTTTGGTTTGAAGGGAATCTTGTTTAGCATTAATGATTCTCGACAACATGTTTAGTTATAAAAGATTTTAGTCAAGAGAGGTGTTCTAAATTAATTAGTTTAAAACCAACGTCTTGTTGAGGTTAAAATGTGAGTAAATAACTCAAGAATAAGAAGAAATTATAGAATTAGATTAAAAAAATATATGTAAATGGAAAGATTCATCGACCAAATGTCTTTAGGCTTTAGATCAATATGTTCTCTCAATTTCACTTATATACTTTCTCTTAAAAGTACAATCGAAATTTATTGTCTTTTTTTCTTTGGTAAAAATGATATAATAATAAAAGATTATAAAACATCAAAAAAGATAACAGTAAGGAAATAAAACGAGATAGAAGATCCTTAATATCCAACAAAAGTATTATAAAATATAGGGAAGTTGGAGAAAATAAATACACGACAAGAAAATGGCATCTGCATATGCTGTTGAGAACAGATCCACATTAAAATACCACAGAGCCAATCAAGCATACTTCTACGTCTTCCAATCTGTCTCTTGGATTTTCTTGTCCAAATCCAGAATATAGACTTGTCTCTTTGCAAGAAAAGAATATGATAGGAGATGAACCAGTGAGAACAAATTTTTGAAACATGAAAAACGAGCTTCTAGTGATTCTGATCCATCACTGAAGATTGAAGAGGCATGTAAGAAGGCCTATGCTCTGTTACTTTATTCATGTAGTTGCTACCACTCACAGTAGACAAATAATCAGATATTAATCTTGTTGCAATAAAAGTGACATCGTAAGGATTCACTATCTTTCTTTTGTGGAGAACTCATTTCATTCATTCCAAATGAAATAGAGAATTAAAAATGATATCAACAATATCCACTTGATCATCAAGATTCAAACAAATATTAGATAACCAATTGTTCAGATTTATGGAACCACCATCCTCAAATCTAAAATCCATATGTGAGCCAAACCAAAAACCTCTTGCAAAGTCACAATACAAAAAAAGATAGTCACATGTTTCCTAATTATCATGAAAGAAGACACAGACTTGTTCAACAGAAAGATTATTTTCCTTCAACTTGCCTTTCAGTGGTAGAGCATTAGCTATCAATTTCCAAGCAAATAAAGTAACTCGTTCTGTTAGCTTAATTCTCCAAAGCATTTTCCAATCAAATGAAGGGGATGGTAATTGAATTCTCTATCATAAATAATTCTATAAGCTTTAGAAACAGGGTAATTCCCATTTGCTTCAGGTTTAATTCTATAAGCTTTAGAAAAAGAATAATTCCCATTTGCTCCTGGTTTCCAAATAAGTTTGTTTTGACCAGAATATGTTACTGAGAAAGGTAAGGAAATTTAATGCTATTTTGGACCTAAATAGTGGGTATCAGATCTTGGTTCACCAGGACGTGTATCAACAAGATGGTTCAAGCCAATCAAAGTCTACAGGTTTGTCCACTTGGAAGAAAGAAAAATGTCCAAGTGGATGAGCTCACTTGAGGAAAGAAAAATGTCATGTGGATGAAGTGTGCTCACTTAGAAAGAAGAAAATGTCTAGGTGTATGAGAGCCCAAGTACAAATGGACTCTTGGTGTTGATAGTAGCCCAAGTGCAAGTAGGTTACTATAATCCGGACAGCCATAGATCCAATACTTCAAGGTTTTGGGTTAACATGTTAAGCCCAATTATATATATTTTTTCAAAGTCTACTGAAAAATGCCTCGGAGGATCTACTTGGTGTTTAACACTTTTAATTAAGCCTGATTTGATCCAATATTACATGGTCAAGCAAGCTTGAATTTAACGCATGTGTGTATTGTATCTAATCTAATGTATTGATGTAATTAATACGTTTCCTGCATATTGTTAATCTTAAAATTGGTTACCAAACACGTTAGTCAAATATTGATAATCCATTAAATTGTTATTAACCAGACAAAAAGTTATTACTTGAATGATTATGGCTTCATACATCAAACTCATTACTAATAATTCGGGAAGACATTACTAATTATATATTTAATTTTTTTTAAAAAAACATAGCCGTCTTAAAACGCACTTTATAAATATATTTTTAAAAATACTTTATTTGAATTAGTTGGAATAGTTGTCGTTGTCGCTATAATAAAGCATGCACGGTGCACCATCATTCCTACGCCAAATCCACCAAGAAAAGATTCATATTTGCTGGTTGTTGCGTGCAATCAGATTTCTTACACACGGTAGATTTGCAGAGAACATATTTTTAATCTAACTATTTAAATTAAATTTAAATAATTCAAATTTTTAAAATCAAAAGAAATAAAATTTAAATCGTTCTTATTAAATTGACTTATTCTTCATGCTCATCACTGTTGTTATTATTATTTTTTCTTCTATAAAATATGTGTAAGAACATCTTGAGCAAATTTATTTGAGTTTTAGGTGTGTTCTGTTTTGGATCTGAAATATATATTATAAATAATATGATTAGTTATAAATTTTATTGATTATTATTTATTATATTAATTATATTGATGATAATGATATACTTAATAACATTTGTTTTTATGAAGTTCAACTCGAACCAAAAAATTGATGGATGCTAGTTTACGCCTCACTTTAGCTAAAGCTTTCCATACATGCATAAAAGTCTATAAAAATAATTATATTTATATACTAAAAAATATAATTTTGTTTATTTATTATTTTTTTATGTCTTTATACAAAGACGCCCCTAAATAAAATTAAATGTCCCTTGCGAACATCTGATAAAATTGGTAAAATGCAGGGAAATAAAATAAGATGGGATTTATTTTAATTTTGCTTTTCTCAACAATAAAAGCAACATGCAAATGATTCTTTACTTTACCCATATTTTTCTAAGGCCAAAGTGAAAGCATTATGTACACTGTATACCCAAGCCAAATGTATCAGAATAAAATCAAGTGTAAATAGATGTGCACTTATGGAAAATTAGCACCAAATCTCCAAAAGTAACAAATATAGAATTATGCTATGCTTCCTATAAGAATCATGTGCTACTCATTTGCATTCCCAATTCCCACTGCTTTGTCTTTTTCTTTTTGAAATCTATAGTCTTGTTTATTATTCACAAAAGAATATTCTGTTTTTATTATATAAAAATAATATATCTACATTCTTCGTTATTGTTTACTTAACATTAATTATATTTTGGCAAAACACCTAATTTCCTAAATTTTGGGTTAGGTTCAAATAACCACTTTAATATTTAAAAATTAAAATTTGACAATAAAACCTTTTAAACTTTTAAATTTATGTATATCCGCTGCCTTTACATTTTTTTTTTTACTAATAAAATGTGACATGACAAGGGGTCTATCTGCACGTGATTTAAAGTTAAGGAAGTAATCTACACATAACTCAAACTTTAAGGGGATTATGAATAACAAAGATAAAATTGAAGGAGTTATAATGTAACTAACATGCATATCATATGCTTCATTAGTGAAATGATGGAATATTTAATGGTTCTGAGGATACTGACAGAACGATTCACAATGTTTCGACAAAATATAGCTTAATCTCAGGTCAAAAAATTATTTTTAATAAGAGTCATTGCATCCCTTAGGGAAGGAAGAAGGAAATTGTTGGTGCATATTTAATTATAAATATGCTAACAAATTGGGAAAATACCTTGGTAAACCTTATACTTATCAAGAGGTGATTGAGACAGTTCAACATAAACTTCAGATGTGGAAAGCCCACTGTCTTTCTCAAAGTTAGTAGGGCCACTTTGATTAAATCAGTGGCCAATTCTTTGGTGTGGTTTACCCTTTTCCTTGTATGTTATTTCCAAAATAGGTTTGTCACAAAATTAATATGCTTTTTGCTAACTTCTTCTAAATTCACAAAAGCTTTGCTTCAGCAAAGATGTTGGAGGATAGGGATTCAGACATAGGGAAAGCTTCCATTTATCGCTTCTGGCTAAACAAGCTTGGAGAATTGTTTATTTTAATGATACGTACTCTTCTTTTAGCTAAGGCTCTGTTGGCTAAGTTTTGGCCTTACAAAGATGAGGAATTTTAAAAATCAAGATCAAGTATACCTTGGCATTGGAGGGGCATTTTGAAATTGCAACATATTGTTTTCAATAATTTAGGATGGAGTATTGGATATGGGAGAAATATTTCAATTTTTAACCACTTCTGATGACAGATAATGCAGTCAGATCACCCTAGTTACCTTTTTTCCGGTGGGTGATCTTATTCTATATAATTTTGGTATCTAGAATTATAAGTCACTATTGGAATTTTATTCCCCTCAGGTTGCTTCGACCATTGCAATTTACCTTTTTCCTTGGAACTAGAATGTCAAGACAAGCTTGTTTGGAAGTTAGGATTGTATATCTTTCAGGCCTCCTTCAATAGATTGGAAATGTATTTGGAAAGTCAAATTACCTGAATGAATTCTTCTTTTCTCTTGGAAGCTCATTTGTTATGCTTTGTCTCTAAAACGAAGAAAACCATCTAGTCATTGGAGATGTTTGTCATCTTTGTGGTGTTGATGGAGAGTCCAGAGAGCATCTTTTTTCAGAATGTGATTTTGCTAGAGCGGTGTGTTTTGGTTCTAATTTAGGACTTGGGGTGAATAGAATGGACACTCATGATTTCACTCAGTTTTTTATATGATCCTTTCCCTTCTTTATTACGTTCATTTGGAAGGAAAGAAATGACTTTGTTCATAAAGGAGGAAAGGCTGATCCTATTCATGTGATTAATTCCGCTAAATGGTTAATTTCTAATTATGATATTGTGGTTAATTGTTTTGGGACTGATTTTAATGATTGCAGTCATTCTAATAATAAGCATATAAACTCTCACATCTTCTCTTTTAGTCCTTTGGGACGGAGATATTGGAGATTCAAGATCATCATGTGGAAGATTTGGGGTGAAAATTAAATTTGGCGTTTTGGAAAATTAAATGCTCTCTTATCTTCTTTTCTTTTGAACCATCGGATAGATGGATAATGGTTAAGTGTCCGTCACCCTATTCATCACTCTTATCTTCTTTGTTACCATTGAGCAATGTTTATGGGGTTGGGATAGGAATTATTTATTATTTCAGTTCTAAATATAGAGTCTTCTATTTGGATTTTAAATATATGATTTTTTATAATATATAAGAAAATATTTATTATGTATTTTTAAAAAATATTATTATTTAATATATCCCACAGAGAGAGAAAGAGATTAAATAAAGATAATTTTAAAAAAATAATATAATTTTTAAAAAATCAAGATAATTAACTAATTTTAACTTCTATTTTTAATTAATATAATTTAATTAAAAAAAATTTATATTAAGAACCACATAACTATTTAGGAAGCATGGGCACCAGATGTAGACGTCCTTTTGAGTCTTTCCGTGGTTCCCTTTATTGGATTCAAAGGTAGGACTTCATCGACTCTCCTCTTCTTATCCTAGTCTTATTGCATCAACATATCCTACATCTATAAAATTATTTTTTTAATTTTATTTTTCATTCCACTCAATATATCAAACAGATCTTTTATTTAGTTGGAAAAATATAAAAGTGAAAGAAATATTACCACATAAAATGATATTATTTTTATATAATATCTACTGTATTGTTATCATATAGTATTATTTAAAATCTTGTATTACTTTTAACTATATTTTTTAGAAAAAAAATATAAGGGTTATTTTTTAACCCAAAATTTATTTTTTATTTCTATACTTGATTTAAGAGACAAAACTATAATAGTGTTAGGATAATTTTAAATGGCTTTCAAGTTGTGCAATATAATTTAAAAATTACCGATGACGACTTTACTTTGAAAATATTTTTATGAAAACTTTTAAATTTTAAAATTATTTTAAGAAATTTAAAGACAAAAATATAAATTTCATTAAAAAAATTAAAAGTTAAAACTTCTCTATGTATTTTTTTTTCTATTTTAAAATTCTTAATTCTTATTCTTAATTATAATTAATTCTGGGAAGATTCTTGTCTGGTTGCTTATTTACCTTTCCTTTTTTTTAATTGGAAAAATATTTAATAATAAACGCGGAATCAAGGATCGAACCCAAAAGCAAAGGCTCACAATTAAGAAATGCTTTTCACACGTTTCACATGTTATTAAAAATTGTCTCTTCAGAAAGTACGACCTATTTATTATTGTTATGTCGTTTCACGAGAAGCATGGGATGATATAAATATTTTTGTTTTACAAGAAAAATAAATTTAAAATCATTGAAATAAAATATACTCTGGTCCTATATATAATATCATTTTAATCGAATCACATGAATTAAGAAAGAAAGTTAAAACTAATTAACTACCCCAATTTCTCTAAAAATTTTAACATTTTTTTAAAACTAATCTTATTTAATCTTTCTATTTTTCTCTTTAAATATATTAAATAGGAACATTTTTTTAGAAATACATAATAAATATCACCTCGTATTAAGATAAAAGGCCCTATATATAGGACTGGAGGTAATAGTTGATAATTTATTGTTGGCTCTCTGTATTCCCGAACTATAATATCCTGGTATACTCCATTATTTTGGAATAATTTGAGACTAATCCGAAATAGAATATATACGTATATGGTGGAAATCGAATCGAATTAGTATGATTTTTTTTATTAATGACACGACACGTGGTTGTGGAAACTTTTAAAAGATTTATCATTGTTTAAGCAAATATTTTCTTTTAAAAAATTACTGATTAGCTTTTGAGTTGTAAACTTGTGAATGTCTGGCGCGCATTTGTAAGTTTCCAATTTTGCTGCTGGTGAAACCCACACACATTAGTCAAAATGTGTCCTATTTAGGGGCATTTAAGTCAATTACTAAACGGTTTAGTTGGCATTTGGATTCTTGTAACAAGTCCATAAAATGCAAGTTATTCATCACGTTATATATTGTCTATAATTAAAAGAAAAATACTTTAAAATAGCTAATCTGATTCACATCTCGTGTGGACCCCACGGTTACTCGGATTCCAACAGCCATGCGATGACGATTTGAACATTGACTCAGCTTTGTCCCTATCCAATGCACGTGGTACACGTCATCCCGCCTCCTTCTACTTCCTCCTATATATACCCCCCCCCCCCTCTTCCCACATTTCCTCTGCTTAAGCGAGTCCATTTCCCTCAGTTCAATTCTCTCAAAAGCCAGTTCCTCTGCTTCCTTCATCTTTCATTCTCCTTCATTTCCTTCTTTGTTGTGTCATTTTCCCGCCATGGATTCTTGCAGCAAGTTTCTTCACGATTCTGCTTCTCCTTTCGACTGCATACTCTTCGGTTAGTTTAGCTCTTTAATTTCTTGGTCTTCTCTAATTCTCTTACTGCAATTTCCATCCAAATCAGAGCTTTAGTATTTCGTTTTCTGTGATACGCAGATTTGGATGACACTTTATACCCAACCAACACTGGAATAGGTGAATCGCTGAAGAAAAACATTGATGGTAATTAACTAACAAGAATTTACTTAACTTTCATTTCACTTTTTAATCATGTAATTGTAATTCTGCATTGCAATGCAGATTTTCTTGTGGAGAAATGTGGAATTCCTGAGAATAAAGCGTCAAGTCTCCGGATTGAGCTGTTCAAGACTTATGGGAGCTCTCTTGCTGGCTTGCGAGTAATTTAATTTTTTCACATATTCATTTTCTCAGTGCAGACTCATTTGATCGTTGTATATAATGAATTCTATTGCTTCTTTTATTGCAGGCACTAGGCTATGATATTAGTGCAGAAGATTATCACAGGTTAGAAGTCTCAATTTGATTTCACAAAACTACATCAAAACATTAAAATCTTTGACCACAATTCAAGCTAAGCTTTTCTTCTTCAATTAACAGTTTCGTGCACGGCAGACTTCCTTACGACTCCATCAAACCAGATATTCAACTGCGTAACCTCCTTTGTAGCATTAAGCAAAGAAAAATTGTAAGTTCAAAGCAAAAATTTCTTTTCATTCCTTGATATACTTGATTCAACTATTATTTTTGAGCCAACTAAACCTTGAAATTTAATTAAGGATATTTTTCAGGGCCGGTAAGGGGGTAAATATTAACTTCAACGTAATCCTTTATCTATTTTTTAATTTATTATTAAAATTATAGCTAATCAATCACTTTGATTGAAAACAAGTAATCAAATTAACCTAAAATATTTGTAAGAAAATAAAATAATTTATTATACTTAATAGTTATTACATCATTTTAAATATGCTAAGAGTACTAATATTATGAATTTCCTATATATAATAATTATTAAATGTGAAATGATACATTATAATATAATTATTATGTGCAGATTTTTACAAATTCAGATAGGATTCATGCCCTAAAAGCACTAGATCGGCTAGGGATAAATGACTGTTTTGAGCAAATCGTATGCTTCGAGACTATGAACCCGAATCTCCCAAACTCAACCCGCCCGGATGAGTACCCGATCCTCCTGAAACCATCACTTGATGCTATAAAGATTGCACTTGATGCAGCTAATGTTGATCCTCAGCGTACAGTAAGTCCATAAAACTGAATATGTAAAATAATAATATTTTTGAAAAAAAATAGTTTCATTTCAAGTTATGAAATAGAAAACTGAATTTCTTTTTTCAGTTGTTCCTAGATGATAATGTTCGCAACGTGGCAGCAGGAAAAGCAATGGGCCTCCACACAGTTCTGGTAAATTCCCATCTTGGACATATAATTATCATCATCCTGTCTAATTCACAGGTTTTTTTTTCGTTGTTTAATGTTTAATTTGATGATGAAGGTTGGGAAGACAGGGAAATGTGAAGGAGCAGATTATGTAGCGGAGAATGTGAAAAAGATGGCACAAGTGATTCCTGAAATATGGATAAGCAGAATTGATAATAAGGACAAAAGGATCAAACGGACCAACAGTGAATTGGATACCATTCTCACAACTACAGCAATTGGAGCTTAGGCCCAATGGTGTCCATAGCCATTAACCCAAATCAACAAGGTGATATATAAAATAATTGAAAGGGGAAGCCACCCAATTATATGTATGACCTTAGTCATCAGAAAAATGTACAGGTTAATTTATCCCAAAAAAATATTGTAAAGAACTAAATAAATTTAATGAATATACTTTGTACTAGTTTGTACGATTTGGAATTGTAACATTTTTTATAGATTAGCTTTTCTCAGTTCTAATATTTGTTATCTATCATATTCATAGAACCAAAACTTCTGAATTCACATTATAGGTAAATGAACATTCTTAATCCTCTGATTTTACTTTAGATTTTAGTTTGATTCCTTAATTTTATTTTGTTTCATTTTCATCTTTTAATTTTTAAAATATAATAAAAAAAATTTTATATTACTAACTTCGTTAATTATATTAACCCCAAATACTAATAAAGCATTCTCACATACTAACAAAAAATTATTCAATATCAAATTTCACTACCAAATCATTAATATCATCATATATTTATTAATTTTAGGTTTAAAATGTCTTTAAATTAAACTAAAAAATAAAAAATAAATAATTACATATAATTGACTTTTAAATAAAACCTTAATTTTAAGATTCTTTTGTTATAAAAAATGAGTTGGATAAATGTATAAGTATTTAAAAATATTTTTTCAGCATTAGAAAATGCTTTATCATCATTTTTTTAAAATATAGTCAATAGTGTTAATGATAGAAAAAATTTTATTATATTTTAAAAGTTAAAAGATTAAAAAAATACAAAATAAAATTAAGGAATTTAAATAAAATCTAATATAAAATTAAGAAATAAAAAATATACTTTTGCCCAATTTATAAATTCAAAGTACCATGCAAAGGAACATCCTTACCATTTTTTCTCAAAATTTTTTTCCCATTTTTTCCTTTTTCGGTGGAACTTCAATTAAAGAAGCACATACCACAAGAAAAAAATGAGAAAAATAATACTCCCTCTAGTCCTTAATATAAGACCCTTTTAACTGAATCACCCGGATTAAGAATTGTAATTAAAACTAATTAACTACTTCAAATTCTCCGAAAATTTCAATATTTTTCCAAAACTACCATTATTTAATCTCTCTCTCTCTTTCTTTTTGGATACATTAAATAAGGATATTTTTCTGAAAATGTATAATAAATACTACCTCATATATTATAAAGGGTCTTATATTTAGTATCAGGGTAAAAGATCCTATATATAGAACCGGAGGTAGTATAAATTTAACAAGGTTCTTTGGGATTCGATATTGTTAGAATCCCATAGAAAGCACTAATTGCAACTATAAGTATTTTAATTTTTAATAAAATTAAAGATTTATTTTTCCATAATGCATGAGACCACAACTTTCTGCTATGCCCATCACATTTTGTAATAATCTCAAAATTAATTTGTTGTTAGCAAATATCTAAAGAATGTATTTACAAGAATCTCTCAACCTTTTTGAACTTTAATGAAGTAAAATGTAGACAAATATTGTTCTAACAAGTTCTTTAATTTTCAATTAAGACCATATTTTGCATAAAATTCAAAATGAGTCACAAATGTTTATGGCTTATTAATGTATTTTTTTTACAAAGAATTTGAAAACATACAAGATTTCATCCTTAAAATGTCTTTCCGGGTGATTATGGGTAGGGCCGGGTTTTACCCATGCCCCTTACCCGGGCCCGATAATATTCGGGCATGTATCGGGCCAGTACCGCGCTAGCCCGATACTATATTTTTTTAAAAACAATTAAAAAAATAAAAACATTTCATTTAATAATAAAAACTATATTTATTTATATTTAAAAATAGATTTTCTTAAAAAAATAATATCAGAAAAAAATAAAATTTTTAAAAATTTATGAATATTTAACCATTATACATTTTTTTACATAAATATTAAGTTAAAAAATTAATTGAAATTTTAAAAAAATTTGAAATATTAAAATTTTAAAAAGTTTTCATAATATTTACATAGTAAATATATTATATTAGATACATAAAGAACAAAAATTCTGCAAAATCAATTAATATATATAAAACAATTGAAAAAAAAAACATATATAGATCGGGTCGGGCAGGGCCAGCAACAATTGACTCTAACCCTGGCCAGGCCCAAAATTTAGCTGACCCGATTGGCCTAATGTGACCGAGTTGAATTGGGCCAATCGGGCCTCGGGCAATGTTGTGCAGCCCTAGATGTCTTAATATATTACAATTATTATTTACCAAATATATATATATATTACAATTATTTTTGAAGATGTTCTTTATTGATTTCTATTCTAACTATGTTGAGAGGTGAATGTTATCTATGCATCTTTAGGTTTATATAATAATTAGAATTAATTCAATTAGAATTGTTCACTTGTGCATTATATAGATCACCTTTATTCAAATAATTATAAAAAATAACCGACTTAAATTGAGTAGTAGTAGCTTTTATTCCAATTAAGTAAGTAGTTAAGAATTCAATTCCTCATTTATATATGAAATAAACATAATTGGAAGTGATCTATCTTTTAACTTGAGCATCTTAAAGAAAGTTACATCACAAAAAAAAAATCAAAAATAGAATAAAATAGTACTACTATTTTATTAATATTGTCTATAAAAAAACAATTAAATCTAATATTTATGAGGAAATTGATATTATGAATAGTGTCTATATATCAATATTTTGAGAACCAGTTAGACCATCACCCTGCGATATCAACAGCTCACTTGTTTCTCACTTCCGCAATATCAACAGCTCACTTGTTTCTCACTTTGTGCGGTCTTCAATGTTTTCATGAGTCTCTTCCGCTAATGGAGTTGTAGTTGAGTGGATTTTTTTTAACCACTTCTGTTGTTTTTGGGATTTCAGTGGTCATTTTTCCAATTAAGGAGATGAGACTGAAATGGTGGTTTTTTGAACTCCCATCTTTGTTGATGGCGTTGATGTTCTCTGGTGTTGTGATTGTGGTTGTTAGTGGTACAGTTTTTGGAGATGTTTTGTTGGTTTTCCATCGGGTTTGTGTTGTCAAGGTTCATGTTTATTATTGGGTCTGGGTCTTTTGTTTGTTTACTTTTTTTTTATTTAGATTACTATTGCTTCTTTTTCCTGATTAATATATTCTCCTTGTTAGCAAAAAACTTTACAAAACTAAAAATATTCAATACTTAATATTTCACCTTAAAATAAAATTTTCTTTCTTCTTAAACCATCCTTTTGGCGCATGGAACACTTCCTTATGACTCCATCAAAACAGATATTTAATTGTGAAACCTCCCTCACCCATTTTCCAACTTGATAGGTTAAGCGAGCCACCTGTACCCCATGAGTGAAGAGGATATAAAATAACTTGAAAGCTTTTGAAAGACCATACTTATTCTTTAAATATTTTTTATCGATCAATTTCTTAAAAGAAAACTTTTTCAAATCAATTGGTAAATTCAAAATACATGCAAAAAATTTCACAATTTTTGTTTATATAAGTTATGATAGCTTAATCTTAGTATTGGAGAATCAATCATTTGCTTATATTATATTGATCCACTTGGTGATTACTTATCCTTTGAAGTAGGAATTGAGTGATTTACACAATTGGACATCATAAAAACTTTAGTAATAAAGATAACAATAAAAATATCCATGGCGGGGGATATCAGTTAATATTAATCCTTTACACTCACACAGCTGGTGCATGACTCTCTAGACAAATTATATTATACTATCGAATTTATTTATCTCTTTTTATTATTTCTTTCACTTTTGTTGGAACTTCAACTAAAGAAACTTGTACACGAGAAAAAAAGGAGAAAAATAATATAGATCCTTGAAGCTCTACAATAATTGAATTTAATCGATAATACTAATTATCTAATAATTATGACCAAAAAACCCCTTATCTATAATTATAATTTTTGAATAAAATTAACTATTTTTTTTTTGTTTTTAATCAAAACTATCTAACACACAGATCACATTCTTGCAATAGTCCCATAATTAATTTGCTGTTATACATTAACCCATACTCTTTCAGATCATATTTATAAGGCAGGATTTTAAAGCAAAAGTGATCCCTATGTTAATACTTAAATAATTGACAGTTCTCGAAGACCAAAAAAAAAAAAAAAAAGAAGAAGAAAAGAAAAAAAAAGAAACCACGAACTATGATTTTTTCTGTTCTAGTGTTACCAAATAATACTAAATTATTTCGAGTCAGTGAATAGCTAACAATTCAAATTCCTAAAACCAAATTATCATACAGAGAAAGGGAATCCAAATTATTTTCTTACAGGATCACATATATATAAATACAATTCAGTACATGAGACACAACCCAAGCTAGCTAGCTAGCATGCTCGCAAATTATTATTAAGTACAATTTATAAATCATACGCTTGCTTACCAGTGAACTTGACCTCAATGGGACTCACGTTCTTCCCAATGGACCTATAATTCTGACCCACCCCTTCTCTTCCTGGGTTCACCTTCTCAGGGTACACCCCATCCTTTGGGTGCAAATACTGCACCTCCCCATTAGGAAACACCCTATAGAACTGATACTTTATCTTGTACTTGGACCTCAGCCTCGTCCCCAGAGCCAGGCACTGCTCCTTCCGAGCCAGTTTCAGAAGGTTCGGGCCCTCCCTCATGATGGCGGCGCCGCCTGTGGGCATCTCGAAGATCTGTTCCTTCGGAGAGTCCCATGTTATGACGTACAACTCTTCTACCTGAGCTTTCCGGAGGAGCCCTCCTGTGCTGCCTCCGAAGATGGGAGATGGTGTGTTCGGGTCCAGCTCTGGTGGGGTGAAGCCGACGGGTGCGGCGGCTTCTGGCTTGGTGGTAGTGGTGGTGGGTGCGGCGTCTTCTGCGGCGGAGGCTCTGATGGTGGGTCGGAGGGATTTGGGGGTGAAGGAGAAGGTGGGGGGAGGTTGTTTCCATGGAAGGGTTGGTTTGGAGGAGGAGGAGGAGAGAGGTGGGGAGAAGAGGGAGGAAGCTTGGGTTGCCATGGCCATGGAAAGTGGAGATTGTATGTGTGAGACTGAGAGAAATCAGAGATGAGATTGATGAAAAAGAGAGAGAATTTATGACTTATGAGATTGTAAGGGAAACAGGTGTGGCCATGTGGATGTGGTTCCGATAAGGGGATATGGGTTGGGCCAATTAGAACGCGTGATTTTGATCCCTTCCTTTTCTGTAGCCTTTCACTTCTATCCAAGATTTTCTCTGTTCTTTTTGTCATAAAGGTAAAGTTTTTCAGCAATTCCAACAAATTTATGACAAAGTTTTGTAGATAGTTGAGTAATTTGAGTAGGCTACCTTGCTTTGACGTTGAATATAAAATAATTTTATTGGAGGACACAAAATTCACTTTGGTTAACTATACTTTGAAAAAATTAGTTTTTAACTAATATTTAAAAAAAAAATCTAGTGACTAAATAGATAAATTTCTCATTTTTTGCATTTCCACATAGAGTCTGAGTGCATTGATCAGAATTTGGGAATACTATACTTTTGCTGTAAATTTTATTATATATATTGTTATATTAATAAGCCCTGCATACCTTCACATGAGTAAATGCAAATATTGCATTCAAAGAAATATATATAGAAAAAAGAAAGATGATTAGCGTAATATTAAAATGTGAACTCAACATGGTCATTTTTTTATCACACACTTTCTAATGTATAAATACATGATTTTTGACAGTGAACAATTCACTTTAGATAAAAAATATTTATGAAGAAAAAATGGACTCTATATTTTCACTCTTTTAAATTTGGTCCAAAAAAAGAATTATTTTTTGAATATATAATTTTATAAATAATTTATAGTTTTGAAGTTTTATTTTCTTATATTCATCTCATTTAAGTTTAATTTCAACTTTGTTTACCCCAAATTTTAAGGTTTATATAACATTGAAAAAGCAAATTGTATCACAGAATTTTTTAAAATGAGAAAGACTTACAGCTTGTTTGGCATGGAGGAATTATTGCCAAAAAAGAATGGAAAAGGAAGTACATTCAACCTTTTGCAATGTTTGGCACATTGGAAAATTACTCCTCTTGCCATTCTTTTTTCCAACAAACAAAGCACAGGAAAAGAATTCCATCATTGGGCTAATTGAATGACCGTACAGATAAAGGAACAAAGGATAAAATATTTATATTGCCCCTTATATGCATAAAAATCATTACAACTTAAAGGGTAATTTAATTAATTTACAATTTATCTTTTTCATTCTTATCATATTTTTACTGTATCAAATATAACAATGTAAAAACATTCCTATTTTATCTAAAATATACCTAAAGAGACTTTTAGATAATATTTTTCCATTCCATTTCCATTTCCATTTCTATTACTATTTTCATTTCTTAAAAATTCATTCCAATATACCAAACATACTGAACGTTTGTTAGAAGTATTTATAAAGTGAAGTAGACTGTTAATATTGTTTCCATAATTAACAAAAAGTTTATCTTTTTCTTTGGATATAAAAAAAAACTTTAGCTTAGTTAGCATCTATAATCTTTCGGTTTCGAGATCTAATATATTTACTCCCTCCATTTCCCCTCTCTCTCTCTATATGTATATATAGCTTAGTTCAATTCTAAAGGTTCACTAAAATCAGATTAGGCCTTTGCAATCATTTTTCTTTTTACACCAGCAAGGAACTAAATATGTATCATAATTATAATTGTAGTAGTAGTAATAATAATAATTTTACATTAGTTTAGTTTATTGATGTTAATAAGTTAATTTCACCTAAAATTTTCTAAAAAGGGGGATAACCTAAATGGCATGAATGTAGTGAAAATATTAATTTGAAGGATTCAAACCTTTTATGAGAAAAGAACGCAAGATTTAAAAAAAAAATATCTCAATGATTTGTCCTCTGATGTTAAATTTCACAATCACACCCAAAGTTCTTCCTTTACCGGGGAAGAATTATGCACAAAATCATATCTGATCACTTATTTCTCAATAACCTAATACTATGCAGCCGTTATAGATTGAATTGAGAGATTAGAAAGCCATTAGTTCTAGATTGATATGCTGTTCGGGATTCCCTTTCCAGTGAGTCCACCTTCTCCAGAATAATCTGATGTGTTAGGATAAAGCAAGGTATAAGGCACATTTACAGGTCCACTTCTGTTCTTCAATCTTTCGTCTTTGTTCATTTCCATAATTCTCTTCTCAATTTCCATCAGTCTCTGTCCAAATCTTTCAAATGCAGCAAGAGGTTCAGCATCTGAAGTCCAGTGAGGAGAATCTCTCTGCCCAAGATAAACCTCATCAGTTGCGTGCCTAGACAGAATCTCTATCAGTGACACACCAAGGAGGGTCTGGAATTGCGCGGTAATTGTTTGCAAAAATGCCAAGTCAGGGTTTGACTCTAGTTCTGCATACTCAGGAGTGCCTAGCTCGGGCATGAATCTTCGGCTTATGGTTGGACGGTTAGGGAGGAATCCTGCATAAGGGTATTGCCCGAAATTCACGGCTGCATGAAAGGCAGAAGCAATCCATATGATAATGGAGCATGATTGAATGAGGTCAGCTCTAGTTTTCATCTCTGGCCACCAGTTCTTGTCTTTCAAGTCACCATGACCCTTGTTGACGATTTCTTCCCACCATGATTGAAGCTCATGGTCATTTTGAACCATGTCATCAGATTTGTAATAGAAGTCGCAATTTTCACTTACCCAGTTTACAATTGCATCCCATATCTCTAGTCCATCCACTGCATAAGGGTAGTCCTCTATCAGAAGTCTAAGTCCATGAGGACAGCTTGAATCTGGAACTGCCATTCCTCTAAAATGCAGAAAAAGAGAATAACAATTTGTTTTATGTATTCACAAAGAACCAATGGCAATCATTTTGCCTGTTAAACTTCTCTCCACACTCACCTCTTGAGTAGATCAGCGGGTAGCGCCTGATCGGTGAAAACCCAGTTTTTGTAAAGAATTGATGACATTTCCATCGCGAATTTACCTGGGAAAACAGTTCTCTCAAGTATCCCTCCAGCATTGATGAGGATCTGACGAGCCAACGCATTTATGTACATTGTGTCCCTGAAGTGAGGCTGCAAGAGTTTATATATTGGGTGAAGAACACTCAGCTTCCTGTTTGTGGCTATTATGAATGGCTCTATTGCTGCATGAGTGCATAACCTGCAGGTGAGTCCGAGCTAATTGGTTATTCATTTTAGACCAGAAACACAACCAAGTTTAAATACACTCTTGTACCATAGATAGTATTTATCTCTACGTCATACCAGTGACTAATAAGCTGATGGTATCCAGAATCATTCACAGCTACGTAAGCTTTGGCTAACTGCCACACTGAACCTGCAACCCCTTCTTGTGCTGGAGTAAAGACTTTGCTGCTAGCACCATGGTGATACCCTTGAGGATGGGGTAAGCTTAATTCAATGGCCAATGGCTTCAATGTATCATCATCTTGAAGAAACAGCAAAGTTCTAGTGGCATAGGTCTTTGTGTCTGTAGAGTTTATTCGACTCAGGTATGGCATTAGTGCATCATGATGATCCAATATATATAGCTTCTTGTTTTCAAGCGCCTGTAACAAAAATATGAGCATGTTAACTGTTCGATCTAAGACATTAGATTTGATTTTTATGCAACTATATTCAAGGAACAAAGTGAAGCCTGATTTGTACCTTTTCTACTGTTAGTCCATCCAAACCATGTTCTATGTGCTCTGCTCTGATGGAGCTATTTTGATTTCCATAGACTTTAGGGTCAAGGTTGCTGATTGGCGGGAATTTCTACACATGCCATTAAGATTAAGGTAATTTTTTAGGAAAAGTTTGAAATATTTTTGGTTTATAGAAGATAAATGTGTTGTATGAATTATATAATATAAAAGCATGTCAAACAAACTTTTTAGTAGGATCCATTTCAGACATGATTACATATTTATTCTTAACTAGCTTAATCAAAGCATTAGATAAAGCTATAATTTTGATAATACTTGTAGGCATTGGATGATAACAGGGTTAACCCCTGCAAGCATTTCTCTTGCAAATTCTTCATCTGTTCTCCATGCAGTCTTGTCCTCTGCAATTAATATTTTGTTGAAATCATAATATTTAGTCCTTCCAAAGACCAAGTGAAAAATGGGAAAACTTTCTTGTACCTTTGATAACATCGGGAATTGGCAATTTGAGGAATTGCTCACCATCATTCCGAGCAAGTTCTCTAAACAGCTCCCAAGGGATAAGGTGTCTAATTTTATTCTGTGTATCAACATTTGGTAGTTTAATGCATCCCTTGTAGATGTTAAGGACATCTTCAAGGGACTCAAACTCATTGGTAGTTAAGTGACGTAGAGAATTAATCTCTGGAAGTAGTTGAAACAGTACTGGGAAAACAGATTTCAGAGCATAGGCCAAAAAGTCTGAAAACTTGGGAGGGCCAAATCGTTCATCTCTTGGAACATAGATGTTTAGGTTTAGAAGAAACAATCTTTTCTCACTTCGGGGATCTGCAACCATGACACAGTCAGATTTCTGATTGAAACACTAGTTCAGATTCTACAACCACTAGTTTTTTTGCCACCCTTTGAATTACTTGAAACAATAATCAAATGCAAGTTAGAATCTGAGGTCCAATTGCATCGGTTGTGATCAAAGAAGCATAAACTGACATGTACAGACACTGCAACTTGACGAATTTGAATTGTTGTGTCTTGTGTCTTGTACACAATGTCCATGTTTTAGTGTTTTTGATTCATAGGTTCCAATACAGTATTCTAACTAACCTTGTTCAGTTTTTGCCCGACCAGTTCTTCCTCTACGAGGATATGGATACTTCTCTGAACCACCCAGAACAGGACGTGCATATTCTGGACCCTTTTCTGGGCTTCCCAAATCATTGTAGTAGTCGTAGTCGTAGACTCGATCCCACTCCTTTAGTTCCCCTAACCCATTTCCACAGAGGTTTTCTAGCTCTTCTTCCCTGAACTTGCGCAGTGGCTCAGGTGTTTGACATGGAAGATAAGTCTATATCACAAAGCCAGAATTTTCTAAGTATGATATTTTAGATGTGATGAGATGAGTGAAGAAAATGATAAGAATTTTCTAGATTTCATGGCTTTTGGGGTAATTATGATGAGAACATCATCAAATGGCCCTTATGAGAGGTCACCTGGAAAAACATTTTTATAGCTACAAATGTAGACAGGTATATATGAAGGTTTTTGGTCTTGAAGATCAAAGAAAACATAGATAAGCACGTTTTCTAAAACATAATCAGAATCCATTTCTTGATGGAAGTGATTATTCAGGAAGCTGCTGAACTAGCAAGAACAAAAAATTTTACTTGTACAACAAAGTGAAGAATAGTTTCTTCAATGAATGTTGTAAATGAAAATAATGATTTCTTTCAAACAGTCTACAATCATGAAGGAGCAAAATGCCATATCCATGAAGCTCCATTATTATTCTGTTTTAGTTTTTATCATAGACATGAAACTTTCTAATCTGCTCATGAGCTTATATTACTTTGGCATAACTGATTGAAATCTTTATAATTTCTTTAAGTTGTCAAATTTTGGAGAGAGAAAGACTCAATAGACCCCACTTATTTAATATATGCCACTGCCAGTCTCACACATATGGAGTCTTTCTCTTCTTGAGACAGACAATCATAGACACACACGTATATAATATAAAAACTTTAATAAGCTACAATATTCACAAGTTATAAACAATGCATCTTATTTCTCAAACTCTATGCAATGCAATAATGCACGGAGTTAAAAAAAATAGAGCATCAAAATAAATCAGCATAACTTACATAGCACTCAACCAAAAAAAAAGTAGATTTCAAAAAGCAAAAAACTGAAACTACCTTATTTGAGAAGAACACACGTTTGCTCTTGTAGCGATGAGCAGGATAAACCCAGGAATTGCAGACAAAATGTACAGGTCCATGACCTGGTATGTCCTCCATGGTGAGTGTCTTGAGGTAGAACTGGCTATGGTGATGGTTTTGAATGATGAAGGCTCCAGGAACTCCCAAACTCTCATTCCAATCAAAAGTTATGGCCAATTCTATGTCTACCGAACTTGACAATGAAGAAATGGTCGACATCCATTTCTTCAAATATGCCTTATTTCCCATCTTCCCTCGCATCCCATTTTCTTGTAACAATGCAAAAAAACCAAGTTCAGTTCTTGTTCAATCTTTCAATCCATATCTATGTATGGATATGACCAATGTAGCTATATGGGGCTCTATGCAATGCACAGGCCTTACCATTTAGTTGTACCTGAGAGAGAGAGAGGAGAAGCTGACCTGGGTCAGGATTAAAAGCACTAATGAGTTGGAGAGAGACATGCTTGCCCGAAAGCTCATAAACTCTGTCAATAATGGAGGATTTGAGGTCAGGGAAGTCCAGAAGGCTCTTCTTCATCAGAACCACTCTCCCTTTGATCTCCTTCTTCTCCTCCTCCATCTTGCCTTGATGATTCTGCTTCTCTTTGTTCATCACTCAGAAGAACAACAGTTCCAGGATTCTCTGAAGGCACCTCAGAACTGAAACAGAAACTCACAGTTTTAAAGCAGAAAATAAAACCTGAGAAAAGCTAATATGATAAGAGGGCAAAAGTATAAATTTATTTAAAAATGAGCAGAAAAGTCTGATCCATATGGGCACAGTACACATGCATGAAAAGAATAGTCACTGTTTGTCTGCCAAGTCCTGACTCGTCGTCTTTTAAATATGCAAGTGCTGGTTTGTGAACTGATTTGGTTCACAAAGAAAAAGAGAACGCAAAAATTGTATAAAAAGAAAATGAAGAAAGACACGAAGGCTTAGGTAGGACATGGGGTTTTTACCTTTAAGATTTATCTCTTTGTTAGAGAATATAATCAAAGGACCTGATTCCGTCATGGCAACAATCATGCGTACTTTCTTTCTGCAATATTGTTAGATTGTTAGACTCTATATTTACGCTTAGGCACTAAGTAACAAACAAATGTGATAGCATATGAAGTTTACGTCTTATTATTACATTCAAAATATCTTTTCTTTTCCCCCCCAAAGTACTTATATACATTTAATTTTATAAATGCAAGATATCGGATGCAGATTGTTTAAATATTTCTTATATGGAAAAACCTTTTGACAATTAATAATGTGTATGCGCCTATTTATTTGGATAGGAAAAATAAAAAGTTGGAACTACTTTTCTTGTTTGGCGTGGAAGGAATCAAAGTTAAAGGAAAAGAAATTTCCATGAAGAATGGAAGGCCTCCATCACCGAAGGGGAGAAAAAAAAGAAGCAAACACACGGACATGGTCGGAGGCGAAAAAGACCCCGAAAGATTATATACACTCATATTCATATAGATACATACATACATATACACACACACCTTTTCTACATAGATACTTTGCTTCTTGAAGAGAATTTAGAATGAAGAGAATATATAATTAACCTAGCCTTTTGTTTTTAAATGAGAATAAACCTCGCTTTTTGGTGGGAAATTTATTTAAACTTTCCTAACACTACAAGTATAATAATAAAGTGAGAATAGAGATCATTCCCTCAAAGATTTGTAACACTAGTGATTTATCAGCAATTTCATTATTATCACTATTATTGTTACCACCATAAGGAATAAATTGAAAATTTTAAATATAAAAATTAGGTAATAAAATTTTAAGCTGTTATTGTCTCCAATAATATTATACTAGTATTATCATGATCATCGTCACCACTACCATTATCATTATTATCATCACCATGATGAGAACAAAAATCAAAAAAGCTAAAATATAAATATCAGTCAATATTAATATATATATATATAAAATAAAATTTATCAAAAGTCACAACTCACACTATTCATTAATCATGGGTAACTCATTTTAAACTCCTTACAACATATGTAACCCACTTTTAGTTAAATTATAAGAAGCACAACAGAAAATTAAATGAAACTATATGTATGACAATAGAGCAATTTAATTTTGTTTTGAAAAAAATAAGTCTCTGTATCACTCCTTCAAGATCTCAAGGATGTTAGTAACATACTAACTCAGTATATAATATTTTATTGCTAATTTCATCGCACAAAAAATAGTCAGTGTTACTAATACCATAAAAATGTGATTGCATCATTCTAGTGGCATGAGTTCATTTATTCACCCTAAAAGCTTGTATAGCTCATTTTAATATTCATTCTAGTGGCATGAGTTTATTAATATGTGTATATTTCCTTCCTCTCATCCAGAAGCCATTTTTAGAATATCACATTGAGACACATAACAAACGTTTTTTCAATTTTAAAATTAATTTAAAAATATTTAAAAGAAAAAGAAAAGTAAACTTTGGACGGAGCAACAATCACATATTAATATGTCTTCTTTTAAGGGACATTTTCTTTTTGGCAATCAGATTTTAAAGGGGCCTCAGAAGTTGTTAAGTGGGTCAAAGCCCATAGAGGGATCAAGGCTGCCCATCTTAAGGTCCAAGCCGAAGTCCTTAATATATGTGTGTGTATATACATATATGTTTATGTAAACCAAAAAAAGTACACACACACACACACGTGTGTATATTTGGACGGAGCAATAATCACATAGTAATGTCTTCTGTCCATGGGTTGATTTTGTTTGTTAGGAATTAGGTTTTAATAGGCCCTCAGAAGTTAACTGGGTCTAAGCCCATTGAAGGATCAAGGCTGCCTATCTTAAGGTCCAAGCCACATTCTTTACAGTATAATATATATAATATATAGTGTGTAAAATTATTGCACTAATAAATATAATATATAGTGTGTAAAATTATTGCACAAAAAGCTTCCTACAATTAGTAGATAATTGGATCTTAAAGGATTAGTTTTCATTTGTCCGATGAGGATAGTTTTGATACTAAAAAAAAAAATTTCTACAGTTTCCTTTAAAATAAAAAAAGACTATGAGTAAGGATAGGATGGGAGGATGAGTAATGTACAAAGTTTGAACTTTTATGATGTAAAAATAATAATAATAAATTCTTTATTTGAGAAAAAATAATTGAATATATTCTCTTGGCATGAATTTGTCATTTTTTATTCATTTTATTTTAAAATATTTTCATATAAATTTAGAAACTTATTATTTTTTTAAATAAACAAATTGCCAGAAGTTCTTCAATTTTTTTCTTCTATCTATGTCCATTTTTACTTTTTTTTAATCAAAATGTGTATTCCATTCTCATAGCTTTTGACAAAATTTATAATGAAAAATCTTAAAAATTTAAATTATTTAGAAAGTCATTGTTTCGGCTTCTTAAAATTACTAGACTTTCATGATAACTAATTCTTAGTTTTGAGTTTTTTTTACTACTTTTCAATTTCTAATAAAACTTGCATGCAGTTCCAACATAACAAAAATTACAACTTTTCTTTTGGCCAACCAGAAATTTCATTCAAATGGAACAAGACAAAGACAAGACAGTATCAGCAAACAGCAAAGCTAACAAAGGACATCAACAAAGGAAAGGGAGCAACCAACCAAAACAGTAAAGAAACCAAAGCAACAACAGACAGAAAGTTTAAACTGGGCACTTATCCAATGCTACTTCTATCAGCCACAGCAGACGAGAGGAACTGATGGTGAAAATACCCATCCAATGGGGCATACTAACACTTCCTTCAAAATTTCAGCTGCCAGAAAACCAACTTCACAATTAGCTCCTCGTCTAGGAGTAAAAGATATGGAAAACCTAGCCATGGAAGCCATATCATCTAAAATGTCTTGAATGAGTCCTCTACATTTCTAGTTACACATATCAGGTTGGCGATTGGCCACACAGTTAGCCAAGCTTAAGCAGTCAACTTCAAAGATAATTTTAGATTCAGCAAACTCACCAGTCCGCAAAATAGCTTTCTTCAGAGCCAACGTATCAGTCATAAAGGCAGAGTCAGAACTAACTTTCTCCCCAAAAGCCCATATTCCCCCCCTTATGATCTCTACAAATAATTCCAATAGCTGCCTCCTTTGTTCCCTGCATATATAAAAGCTCCTTCACAGTTAATTTTCAAAACACCCTCTAATGGAGCCTTCCAACAGTGTAGTCAATGGCTTGTATATGGATACTTCATTCTCATTTATTTTAACACACGCCTCCCAGTAATCCAATGTGCACCTTCTAGCCGTATTAACAACATAACTGGGATCCGGGGTCAGTTTATTAAACACTATCATTTCTAGACTTCCACATTGACCACAAGGTCCAACAAATCAAAGCAACTCCAAAGTCATCAAGCCTATCATTGCTTGAACATAAATCCAAAAACCATTTATCCAAGCTGGTCACTTTATAATGATCCACTTTTAAAGAAAGAGAGAAACCAAACCATATACATCTAACCCATGGACATAAAAAGAACATATGCTCAAGAGATTCGGACTCATCTTCGCAAATGGGGCATAAGTTGGTTTGGCAGCTTCTTCTTCTTCTTCACAAATGGGACTCATCATTGGTAGGGATTGCTTTAGACAAACATCTCCAAAGGTCATGATTTATTTTAGGAGCCACTGTACCTGCGTCATGTCTCATCTTTTGCCTTGCATTCATGTAAACCAGTCTGACAATGTAACAGTCATTAATAACCTTCACCAGCACCATGAAGCCTCATAGCCGTTAGAATTGGGTATCCATTTGTCTTTCATATCCATAGCAGCATCTTCCCCACTGCATCAGGTGGCAGAAACCTTTCACAGTGCATACTAGGACAAGAAGAACAAGAAGGGTCAGTTTTTCAATGACTTGAACATTGCTCAAGAAGAAACCGCAGATAACATGACAAATTATCTATTCACTCCAACTTTCTTGACAAACATCAAAGATACACAATTGATAACCATAGCATACTTCACAATCATTTGGACTATTGAAAACATAATTTCCAATAATGCAAATGATACATAACCGTAGCATACTTTACAGTCATCAACCAATGATTTTTGATATACAACCAACCAAAAAGATACATAAAGCTAACATGGCATTGACTTTTCAAGTTGTTCTAAAATCAAACGTGATTAAAAGAAATAATGTTCATGGCAATTATAGGATAAAATATATTCTTGGAAACCCCGCCATCCATTGTGTAGTCAAGCTTTTCAAACTCAATATACTAACATATGCAAACCATTCTTGCTAGCCCCACGGAAGTATGACCCACTTGAGTTTAATTTAAGTGTGGTTTATGCAATGTTTATTGGATCATTAAACCCTATTTCATTTTGAAACAAGGAAGATACATGTAATGAGTCTCTGTTCCATATCCACAAGACTGAAATTGTTAATATGAAAAAGGATAAAACTATAAGTTTTCTTCTACACCAAATGAATGGACTTCTCCGCAGCCTGCGATTAGAAGCAATGAAACACAGATCATATAAGATAAAGGATGTTGACATCATTAAGTATGACAATAGAAAGGAAAAAGATGCAGTTTCCAGTAAGAGAAAGTACACACCAAGCAATCTTAGCACACCAAGACGAACAAAAATAAAACCTGTGGTAGAAGTATACAGAGTATAATACCATCGATGCAAATATAGTGTAATTTCATATAACCCTAAACCCTATAAGACATGTCATAGAACTAATGTACTTTCTTTCAAGACCCATTCTTTAAGCACAAAGCTTCCCAAAAACTGCCTTTGAACATATCGACCACTCACCACATCCTTCATGAATCATCAACCACAACCTTAAGAATAACTATCATAGTAATATGAAAAGGTTAAACATCAAACTTTGTGCAAGGCTCTGGCATTCCAATTTCATGCTTGATATTCAAGTATGTGAAAGCTCTCAACCTCCTCCCTCTAGATTTTTTCCTAGCCCTTTCATGAGTAGAAACATACCAAAAAAGAGGACAAGAGATCATTTCAACAATTAAAATAAAAGAAACAACAAAATAAAACCAAATGCTTCTTAAACTAAATAGAGCTTTCTAGTCCCTTTGTATATCCATAAGGGACCCCCAAAACAAAAAAAAATACCATACACATAAACCCATATAGGCCCAATAAAAGTAATCCTGAGCACAACACACATACACACACATATTCGAAGAAAGAAATTTATAATAAAAACACGAACACAACAAACAATTCAACATAGTGCGAAATGATATTCCCACACCTATCACAGAACATAATACAAAATATGCACGTACAACGTAGATATAAAAGCTTCTGGTATTAGTTTTGGATCTAAATCCATTGTGCATAAGAAAAAATCTACCTTAATTAAAATTTTACGCAACCAACTCCAGCTATGCAGCAGTAATGATATAATAAGATCATTTCACTGTTTCAAGAAATTGGGACTAATATATAGTTTCCCAAGAAGCTCTTGTTACCAAAACATGAAAATAAAATTGACTACCAAACCTTTAACAACTAGAATCAGCACAAAGTCAAATTGAATATATTCAATATACGGCTTAAAACAAAATTTCTGTAACTGCAATCATGTCATTAAATATCCAACAATGTTCACCCAAATATGAATACGAGTATGCACAAATAAACACAAGAGTATCCAACCTTCTATCATCGTTTTCAGAGAACTCTCTTGACCATTTCATCAAGAAGCTCCTTTGCCTCATAATTCTGACTTCTTCCCAAATGAGCTTGAATAATTGTTTCAAAGTCACAAAATTAGGGAGCATCCATTCTCTTCCATTTTATAATGCAAGGCCTTTGCCTCATCGAACAAGCCACTTTTACAAAGTCCGTTGATCATAGCAGTATATGTCTTGACATTTAAAGGATGGCCATTGACCAAAAGATGATGAAAAAACCGTCATGCAACATTTAATCTACCCCTTTACACAAACCATCAATGAGTATGGTGTACGTGTATATAATAGGGGGCATCCAGTCTCTTCCATTTTATAAGGTAAGGCCTTTGCCGCATCGAACAAGCCCCTTTTACAAAATCCGTTGGTCATAGTAGTATTTGTCTTGACATTTAAAGGATGGCCATTGACCAAAAGATGGTGAACTGTCGTGCAGCATTTAATCTACCCCTTAACACAAATCATCAATAAGTATGGTGTACGTACACATATTAGGCTGAATTCCTAGATAAGCAATTTGCTTAAATAGTGTAATTGCCTTGTCAAGATGCCCGCTTTTCAATAGCCCATCTAACAAGGTATTATAAGTTATTATATTTTGGACATTGCCGTTATCAAGCATCTTAGAAATAAGATCTTGCGCATGTGAAATTCTACTAGATTTGCACAATCCTTTAATCAAGACACTATAACTTACAGCATCAGGGGCCAAGCCACATTTCATCATTCTATTAAAGAGTCCCTTGACCCATTAACATGATTGTTCAAACAGTACCCATCCATTAAAGCACTACAAGTAATAAGGTTAGGTTTCTCACCATACTTCATCATCATAGCAATAACTGTTTGAGCATTTATAATATTTCTTCTTTTTACAATAATCTATAAGGACACATGTAAGTACTTTTTTGAGTCTTGAGGCCTATCTTAGTTGGTCCTGGTTGGCTGCGGACCCGAAAAAAAAAATAGGCCATCAACCAGTACAGTAAAAGTCAGGGTTGATGCCTTTAAGTATCATTTCATTTAGCAATCGTGGGACTTCTTGTCATTGATCCATGCCACAGAAACTATACATCAGAGAGGTATACGTCACAACATTGGGACATATTCCTCCATCAATCATTTCAAAAAATAAATCTCTTGCCTAATTCATAAATCCTTCTTCACAAAGGCCATCAATGATCGTGCTATACATAACTAAATCAGGAATTGGTGAATGGGAATGGAAACTGAAGCGGAGAGTAAGGGAAATGAGACAAGGAAGGAAGAACGATGTAGAAGATGTAATAAATAAAGGAAATTCGGGGAATGCATACCTTGAAGCTCCAAAAAAACATCTTCACTTCATTTCAAGAAAAGAAATCAGCTCTTGCAAAGATATGGAGCATATGGAGGCCGTGCAGTCTTAGCAGTCCCGACATGCGAAGACCATAAATACTCACGACGAGTTTTCTCTTCGCGGCATCTAAAATTTTGGTTTCTGGAGCAAAATATAATATATACTTTATTGATGTATAATGTTAAAAATTGATCATTAGAAAATTGACAATAAACACCACGAAGAAGTTGATTAGTGGATATACAACTTAACCATATTTTTTTTAAATAAAGAGAGTAACTCGATTGGCTCTCCAATGAAGTGGCTAGCCAATCTCATGAGTAATTTTTTAAAAGATATCAAAAGCTAAGTTTTGTTTTTTTCTTGATAAATAATTTTCTGTCAACCAACTTGCTTTTTTTTTAATTTGTTTTATATATACTCTTTCATTGTCCATCATATTGTTAAGATGAAATTTTTTTATATAAAATAATATGTAGTGATTTGTTATTCTTTCTCTTCACTTGTTGTATTATTGGTATTATAATTTGTATTATATTTAATGAAAGCAGTTAAACTAAGAGAGATAAATTTGAAGTTTTTTTTTTTCAAAAAATTTAAGAATATAATAAATAATTTTTAATATGTATGAAAACATTTTCTTTACCTGACAATATAATATGAGATGGATGAAGGAACAATAATTACTAATTTAATTTGTATAATGATTAAGAATTAATAATTTTTATAATTATAAAATAATAATGATTTAGAAAATAAAAAAAATTGGGATTCACAGCTTAATCAACATTTTTTAAATAAAGAGAGCAAATCAACTGTGTAGCCATCAACTTAGTAATGAGTTCTTTTAAAAGGAAAAAAAACCGTGCATGACATGTAATAAAAAAATTTCTAAATCAACAATTTCAAGTCAAAATTTAGTTTATTTTAGCTATAAATTCAGTTTATATAACTAAAAAAATTTTAAATTGGGTCTTGATTGAAAAATATTTTTACTTCTGAGTCCTTAATAGTTTTTCCCTCTCCTTTTTTTAAAGCATTCAACCTTGCTTTTTTTTTTGTTTTGTTTTTTTAATAAATAATTTTTATTTTAATTGACTCTCTTTTAATTTTTTCAAATATACTCCCTTTATGTCATATTATTAAGATAATATGAGATTTTTCTACCCCATAACATAAGATAATATATAATAATTTATTATTTTTTCCTAATTTATTATATTATTAGTGTTGTAATTCTGTTATATTTAATAAAAAGAGTAAAAATAATTTTCCCCTATTAATTGTACTCCTTTCATTAAATATAACACAATTTACAATACTAATAATACAATAAATGAGAGATAAAAATAATAAATTATTATATATTATTTTATATTATGGGATAAAAAAAATCTTATGTTATCTTAATAATATAGGAGAAAGGGAGCATATCTAAAAAAATTAAAAAAAAAGAGAGATTGTTAAAATAAAAATCATTTATTAAAAAATAAAGCAAAACAAAAGTTTTGAATGCTTGAAAAAGGGGCGAAAACAGTTAAAAATCTAGAAGCAAAAATATTTTTTAATCAAGATCCAATTTGAAAATATCCAAGTTATATAAATTGAATTTTCAAATAAAATAAATTAAATTTTGAACTAAATTTGTTCATTAAGAAATATTCTCTATTGCAAGTTTCAAATTTTTTTTAAAAAAATACTCACTAGTAAGTCGATGGGCCACACAATTTGATTTACTCTTTTTATTTCATAAAAATTAAAAAATTGATTAAGTAGTTAATCTCAATTTTTTTTATTTTCTAAACTATTATTTTTTATAATTATAAAAATTATTAATTCTAATCGTTATACAAATTAAATTATTGTATTGTTGTTCCTTCATCCATCTCATATTATATTATAAGATAATGGAAGAGTTTTCATACATATTAAAAATTATTTATTATATTCTTGAATTTTAAAAAAATTCCAAGTTTACCTCTTTTAATTCCATTCCTTTCATTAAATATAATACAAGTTACAATTATAATAATATAATAAGTGAGAAAAAATGACAAATTATTATATAATCTTGTGTGAAAAAAGAAACTCATCTTATCTTAATAATGGAATAATGGTAGTATACCTTAACAAAAAATTAGCAAGTTGGTTGGAAGAAAATCATTTGTTTAATAAAACAACACAAAAGCAAGTCAACTAATTACAAGTCGACTTGATTTTAAGTTCTTTAAAAAAATTTTTAGGGGTAAGTTGATTAGATAGCCAATTAACTTACTCTTTTTGTTTAAAAATAAAATGTTAAGGCACATATCCATTAATGGACTTTTTTGTAGTATTATTGTTGATTTTTTGATAATTGACTTTTTACATTATTGATCGGTAAATTATGTCTAACATAGTATGTACTAGTAAATAATTAATTAATTAATTAATTTATTATATTTTGTTCAAAAAAACCTAAAATTTTTCTTAATAAGTTCGCACACTTTGCCGTAAAGTGTGAACGATATTTTGTTGGGTTGTTATTTATTTATTTTTTTATGTCTAAAATGTTTAGTTAATTTAATACTTTAGATTTTTAAATTTCATTTTGATATACTTAATTTAAAAACATAATGTAAAATGAATACAGTTCTCTAATTAACGCAAAATCTTCATGATTTCAGTTAAACAAGAGATATAATAAATTTAAATAAACTGTGTCTGTTTTTGTTCTTATCACTGACTCATGTAAATTGTGTGTGGGCAAAAATAATAAAGGCATGAGTCATGTATTTTTTTCCCAAACTCTCTATATATGTACACAATCAGAATTGTTGGCTCCAACAAAGAGACAATCACAATTCACAACTGTTTTCCTTTCCAGTCAGTATAGCCTAAAGCATTTTCTTCTCTTGGCTGCTTTCAAATATAACAATTTTTTAATACATTTATATTTAAGATGATTAATTAATTAAAAATATTTTTTGTCAAAATAATTAATTAAAAGTATCTAAAATTCCATTAAGATTTTTATTCATATGTTTACAAAAAATGAATTGAAGATCTCTAAAATATATCTAAAAAACCATTCGATTATTAGTTTTTAATTAAATTTGGTTCTTTTTTTGTGGTTGTGTTTATCAAACAAGAGAATTATTGAGTTGAAATTCTAACTAGATAAAAGATAAAATGATAAGTGTTCTTAAAGTAAGCAACATTTTATAGTTTTATATTTTTTCTCCTTGGTAAATATGTTTCTTTTATAAATTTATCCTTTGCATTACATTTGTATAGATGTCACATTACTACAAGATAAGTTGTATTTGAATTTTAAGCAACATTTCAGTATTATCAGTTTGCACAATATCATTTACACTAATAAAGTCTTTAGTCAGCCTTAAGCATGAAGCATCATATCCAGGGTACCTTTTCTTTTCCAATTAACCAACGTGCCAACCAGCTTGGATCTTTGGCAAAGAATTTACAAGATGTTCGGATGGCTCCAAGGTCATCACCAATTTGGTAATACTCCTTGAGAATTGCTTCCATCTTTGTAGCAAACACAGCGTCATCAAGTTTAGCAATGTCATATGAACCTATGCTTGAAATTTCTGCATATTAATGTTCCTCCCTCTTAGGGTCATTTTTAAAAGGTTCCAATGCAAGTCCATTGCATGCATAACAAAGCATAATGCTGATATATCTTGCTACTTTCATCTAAATCACCAAGAAGACTGTCTCCATAACAACCATTCTCTTCTTTAACTGCTGTCATTTCCTTGTATTTTCGGAAAGTATCCTGTTCATTTATTTCATTACAATGAGACATCGAATCTAGATTGTAAACATCATTTCCCTTATTCTCAGCATGTGATTTTTCAATATAAGTTTCATATCTTCTGGTCGTGGCTGCTTCTTGGTACTTTCTTTGCCCAAAATGCCAATTTGAGCTTTGAGTTGTATCTTCGCATACAGCGCTCTTCACATACCCGCTGTTTCAAGAACCACCACATATATAGCTTCTGATTCAATTCAGTGCAAAGTCTTACCTTCTTAATTGCACTACAAGTCTTCCGTATAGAACATTGTCTTGTGTCTTTTGGGTGTGAGAAAACCTCCTTTATCTTATTTTCCCTATCTTGTGTAATTTATATTGTTATAAGTTCCAAATTATGCACAATCATAGGATGAAAAAGGTGAAAAAAGAATTATAAATTTGTATGAGAAGTTTTTGTTTCATAATTACTGTCAATATTTTTCAATATTGTTTAATGAGCAATTCGCATATTCCTTTATTTATTTGGTGCAAGTTATCATTCAAATCTATGTTTTTGTAGAAAATAAAATGATCAAATTCTATTGAATAATATAGAAAGTTGCAAGAGAGAAATATAGAAAATAAGGGGAAAAAAAACTCACCAGAATAGATTAAATCGAAAGGAGAAGAGGGTAATGAAAGGATTTAGTGCAAGAATTGGAACAGTGACATGCAATAAGAGGTTATGCAATTAAATATTTAGTTTGATGGAGTGCACGAAATAAAGAAACGTATTTTTGGGTGAAGTCAAAACTTAAACTTATTAGTTTTAATATTTTAAATTTTGTATAAAATTGAATTGAAGCTTTATCATGTATGATTTTCTGGCTAGATGTTCTAGGATGAAAAAATAGAATTCATTATACAAAATAATAACCGAATCTGCAATAAGAGAATAAATGAGCTAGTAACGGTGTAAAATAAATTCAGTTTTTCTAATTAACACTAAAAACACTAATTAATGATTTCAATCAACTAATAAATATAATAAAAATTTAAATTAACAGGGTCAGTTCTTGCTCACCAAGTCATGCAAATTGCGTTGGAACAAGAGTATCAAAGGTATGACTATATGAGTAATATATTTTATTTTATGTCCAAACTCTATACATATTATCTATATAATCACAATTCACAAGCATATTCTTTTTATACTGAGATCACGTGGTGTTTTTCAAATCTAACAATTTTTTAATATAGCCATATTTAATTTATAAATTTATACCAAATAATAAGAATTAATTAATTAAAAGCATCTAATTCAAAATATGTATTAAAATCTTATTTTAATACATAATTGTTGGAAATTTATTTTTCCTGTTCACATTATAAAATATTTTGTATTAATTACATGCATATTAAAATAATTATTTTTCACCTAAAATCAATATAAAAAATACTAACATTTTACTGTATCTTTATTAAATATCCTATTTTATTATCATTATAGGGTTATAAATAAAAAGTAAGGAATAATTAAAGATAAAAATAAAACAAGAAAAAAATATCTAATACCCTATATTTAAAAAAAAAAACTTATTATACACGAGACCTTATAATTCCACATGAAAGAAGTAAGCTACAAGATTGTCTCTTATTGGTCAAATCACACCAAACCCATATGCGGATATGAAATAGGTGCACCCCCAAGTTTCGCAATCATGATTCTAAGATTCTCGAACCATGATTCTAAGATTCTCGAATATTTTGAAGCAGTTTTTTTTCTTGAAGAGGAGGGCAGAGCCCAAAAAAAGAAACACTAATTACAAAGGTGGGATATAAATCCCAACAAGATCAGCTAAGACCAAAGCTTGGAGATTCGAATGAACACTTTTCAACTCATGGAGGAAAGGACTAGTAGACGCAGATCTCATTCTTGGTAGACCATCAGCAACAGAATTTGTGTCCCTATTATTGTTCTCAAGCTTCAGTTCCCAGCTATGATTCAAGAGTTGTAGAATATTATCTTATAAATAGTGGAGCTTGCCGTTTGAAGATTGAAATTCTTCTCTCTTATGCGTTTAATAATGTTTGCAGCATCAGGTTCAATTATGTGCTGTTTAAATCAAGGTTTTGAAGCAGTTGATTATTCATATAAGGAAGCAATCGAAATAAAAAAAATAACAAAAATAGTATCAATTTTATTCCCCTCAACCTCCTAATTAGAGTAGTGTAGTTAGGGTTTGACAAAAGTATACTTTTAATTGTTGAAATTTACGACAAGTTTTTTTTGATATTTTACTTCTATGAAGTTTCTTTTTTATTTTTTTAACTATTGAATATAGGGTTGCTTGGTGTACTTTTCATGAAGTAGTTTCCCAAAAAATATAACTTCTTAGAAAGTCACGTATATTTTGATCGGTTTATTTTAAGTTTCCAAGGAGATCTAATTATATTTTAAAATAAATATATCATATTTTTATGTTAAATACAAATATACCATTTTTTATTAAGAAAATTGATTAATGAATTAAGGATATTTTTTAAAATTTATTGTAAAATACTCTGGAAGTAAAATTTTCTAGGAATTTGCTTGTGAAGTAGAACTTCTCGAGTCAAACTCAACTTCCTCAAGAACTTCCAAGTTTTTTTTGGATCAAGCAATATCAGTTGCTCTACTTCCTAAAAAATTGAACTTCCCCTCTCTCCTTTCTGTTGACTGCAATTAAAAATTCGTTAGAATAAAATAATCCGAGCCGTGCACGAAGACACTGCCCTTGAGAGTTATTCCGCCACAAGATGGCACTCCCCAAGATTGAACGGATTCTTCTGCAGAGTAGCAGGCAAGCAAAACAGCAGAAAAATGCACAGATGAAGAGAGGAGGAAGAGAGAACAGCTCGAATATTGTCCGCAGATGTGGTGTGTAGAATCCGGTGATCGACCTTGGTATTTATAGGTATTAGAGCAACAGGATGTTGAACCACACTTAATGACGTTAATGAGGATGTTTCTGAACGTTGGCCGGTTTCCGACATAAGAATTAATGAAAATTAAACTGTAGGAAAACATATCAGTAACGATAAAGAAATGGATGACCAACGTTCAGAAACATTAATAGTATGAACCTCATCACCGAAGCCTTAAAATCATAGATTTTCTGGAAGGCTATTTGAAAAAATAATTTCTAGTAACGGCAAAAAAGTGTCCAACCCCGGGTATATTTTCGTGCACCGGGGGGGTCGACGGATTTCAACTGAGTTGGCCCAATTTTTGTCCAGTTTTTGTGCGTGCAAGCCCATTCTCCTCCTAGGCTCATTTTGCTCCTCCATAATCATATGTTAGTATTTATGCTCTTTGGTCTTCATTTGTTTGAGCAATGAGGGACCTCTCTTTCTCTCTTTTCCTTTTGACACACACACATGTATTTTCCAACACTTTCTTCATACCAAACGACCCCATAGTTAAAAGTTTTCCATCACTTAGCATTGTTAATGCTTAACAGAAAATGCTCATATGTAATTTTTATAGCCAACACAGTAAAAATATATACATAGAGTTAAAGAAGTTAGTTTATAATAATTTTGTCTAGCCATTTAAATCAAATAAAGATATTCTTTTATTTCTTGTGTTGTGTGGTAAAACCAAAAAAAAAAATGAAAGATCTTTGAAAAGTTTTTCACCTCTACGTAAAACTTTTAAATCTCTACAAAAATCCAAAATGCAGGAAAATAAAAAAAGATTCAATTTCTTCTTCTTCTTCTGTTTAATTCTTGCTACTGGTGGGGAAAGATATTGCTAATCACGATAAAAAATGTAAATTTTCATTTATATCTTAGTTTCATTTGAGTTGAGAAAGAAAACCAAAGTCACTAGTTTTAACCTATAAAAAGTGAATTTAGATTTCCTTTTTTAGGTTGTGATAATTCATTATAAATTTTAAAAATATTTTAAATTTAAAAAAAATTAATGAATAAATAATGATCTAAGTGAGTTGGATTTTTTAGATTAGTCTTAAAAATTACACATAAACATTTTAAATTAATTAACAATGTTAAGGAATTGAATATTTTTTACTATCTTTTAAAAGTTAAAAGGACAAAAAGAAACTTAATAGAGATAAAGAGCTAAATTAAAATTTAATGTAAAATTAAAAGAAGCATACTTTTTTGGTTTTACCTTGGTGTTTAGGCTAGGTTAATCTCAAATTTTTCTTTGCTTTTTTTTTTTTTATCAACATCTCCATTTTTTTCCAAGAAAAAAATCACCATACTAGGCAGAGACTTTTTTTTTTTCTTTTGGCCTAAGGGAGACCTAAGTTGTTATAACTTATAAGAAGATTTTTTTAACAAAAAATATAGGAAGATCAAATTGAGATTTTTTTATTTGGAGACTAAATTGAAAAATAAATTATATTTTTGGAGTTTTATTAAACCAAGAGAATTAATGTAACTTTGGATTATGATCCCATTATCAAATAATCAAATAAATAATTCTAAAACGAGTATTGGGTAGCGTCGTGGGAACTCCATCGCAGGTACGGCAGGGAATGAACGACAAAGGCTTCTCACCGGATCTTCCAACAAAGCTCTGATTTTGCAGTCTTAGATCTGCAAATTTGGCTGAAACTATTCAAACAAATAAAACTCCGAAAATATGGGTCTTTAGTTTTAAAGAATTCATGTATTCTGATTTCTAAATCACTTGTTGCCGGATTGTGAAGTTACTAGTCGCAACCCAGAAAGCTGTAGAGAGGCCCAAAAGGGGATTCTTATTTAGTATGCGAGAGCGGTAATGGGGTCGGGAAGTAACGCAGCTCCTTCTTCTTCTTCGGAAAGCCCTGACATGTCGATCTCAGGCAAGTCTTTTGATTTCAGTTCAATATCTAATATTCTCTTAATCCTCTTTTTCTCTATATTTTGATTATGTACGTTGAAGAGTCCGCTTTTGTGACAGTTGCCTTCATGTTTATTACTGTATGTATATCTTTCGATTGTTTTAATTATGTTCTTTTGGGGAGTAGAATTTTGATATTAGAAATAGTGTGTAGGTTTTGGAAGTTTGGTATGGAATCACAAGCTTCGAATTTTGGACCACTGAAGGTGAGACCGGTATCTGGTCGGGAGTTGTAAGAGTATGCGAGGTTTTGCGAAATTGAAAGTACTGTGGTCAAAGAGGGTTTCAATAATCCAGTTTGACACGGTTCTTAGAATAGGTGAACAACATCTGTCTCTTTCATCTGAGGGATTTTGTAATGTGATGAGAGACTACTTATCAAGAGTGACAGATGTGAAAGAGTCATTTGGCTTGGATACCTTGAAGGGTTTTTATCTGGTGTCTTGGCAGCCTTAGAATTTCTCTATAATTAGCTCTCTGTTTTCCAACAGAGGAATTAAATTTGTTTGGAATTTGAAAAATAACCGTTTATTAATAACAACAGGAATTCTGAAGGGTTAGAATTCTAGGAAGGATTTTTAGAGTGTGTGTAGATGAACGTCTCCATGGATGGATTACTCACTTTCACTCAGGATCATGTAAAATGTTTTATTAAACCATTAAACTTGTTATTCTGGATTTTTGAGCTGGGGTCTGGCTATTTGGGTAGGTTAAGGGGAGAAGGATTTGGTCTTAGGAATGGGATGTGATTCATCCCAGTATCACATATTCAATTCAAGTGCTCTGTGTTTGATAAGATATTTATGGCCTTATACGCTATATTAGATTTGGCAGCTATTATTGCTTGCAAAACTTGGAAGACAACTTAATAGTTCAAAAAGAATATGGAGTAAAATACTCTCCTGGTTCCCCCTTCCCTTCCCTATGTAATGCATTTATACTCTATCCTCAACTCTATTGTAAAAATATATCTCTCTCTGTGTGCAGGCGCGCACGCACACCAGTCTAGTTATCTTTACTCTGTTACTCTGTTTAAAATACTTTTTTATAATGTTTTAATAAATTTTTAAATTGTTAATTTACTAAAATACCCACATACTGTGGCTAGAATGCTAGATCATTTATTTCTCTCTTTATTCCATTGCCACTATGCTCCAGCAATGAGGAGAGGGGAGGGGGGCAGGCATGAAATTGTTGATGGTGGCGATTGGTGGTTTAGAAGGTAATATGATAGTCAGGTCATGGAGGTGATGGATTTGGATTGGGCATTTCTTCCTTCAGATCTTTCTTCTTAAACTGACTTCAGCACCAGAATTTTATTCAATTGCCAAGATCCCCCTAGAGTTTCTTCTTTCATGGGTCACAACAACCACAAAATGAGATGCTTATTTGATTTGCTCACCGAAAGGAATCAGTTCTTCTAGAGCAGCCTATGTTATGAGAGTTAAAAATGAGCACTTCCTTTTACACCGGACTGAGCAACTAGAACTCTTTCTGCTGATGTAAGGAACATGTGATCTACGATGGCATGCTATTGTAGTGAATCTGTGGGTGCATGTGTGTGTGTGTGTGTGAAGATTGGAGTGAATATTGAGGGAATGAGAGACATTACCAACGTTGTTCTGGACATTTTTTATTTCCAATATTTTTCCATTTTTGTTCCAATATATGGTCTCACTTATATGAATTATCTTTTTGTGAATGATCTCATGATCATAATAGGAAATCTTTTAGTGAACCAATTGTATGCAATGATTTTACCCTTTTGTTTACAAAGAAAATGCTGAAATCATATTATCATTATGGCTGATGCTAATGCTAACATTTTAAAATATTTTATTACTTATCATGATTCTCTCTCACGATGAACAATCTTGAACACAAATAATTGACAAAATATTAATAGTTTTGAATGATAAGTTTACATGCCACAAACAACGTTACTAGGTCGATTAACCACACTCTAGAAGAGTAAAAGGAGAGTGATGAGAATCAAAGAGGTTTCACTACTCCATTTCATAAACTCAGAAAAGAAATTGGGTAGTAAGAGCTTGTATAATTTCAGTGAACCAAAAAACTTTTGACCATTTACAGCTAGTTGTTTTAAAGCCAGGAACATGCCTCTTGGCATATAGAATGTTTCTTTACAATTCCAAAGACAATTAATGGCAATTAGACTAGAAAATAACACAATTAATGGGGCTGAATTTTCTTTAAGATGAATATCAAGAGTTACTTGAAATTTCTTGGCCATTAAACAAGTGATTGGTCCAAAGTTGGGTGTTGGTTGGTCTGAGTAAACTTATTTATTATCATGAGGCACATAAACAAAAAACAATTTTAATGTATATAGTAAGTTAGCTTATGACATGAAGACAGGTTGTTTTGTTGTCCTTCCATGATTGGAATATTGAACTTTGTTGGCAAAGTTGATATGCTCTTATGTTTTGGAGTTTTCAACAAATCCTTATAGTCATTACACATAATTAGTTGTGACTCAAACTTCATTCGTAATCTTTGGAACTAGTTATTAAAATTTCTTTGTTTTGCAGGGCTCCGAGAGAAGCATCAACAGGAGCTAGAAATTTTGACACTAACCACACAACCCTTCAAAACATTAAAATTCTTCACATTAGCTGTTATTGAATTTATGAAGAAGACAATATTATATTTGTTGGCAAAAGGTGGGTGGCTTATGCTTATTAGTACTTTGGTTGGGGCTCTTGGCATTGTGCTGATGACTATTGATGGTTCTCATGAAAAGGTATTAGCATCTATTCTACTTGTAACTTTTAGAGCCCGTTTGTTTCAGCTTTTTTTTTTAAATGAAAATTTTTTTTTTTTAACAAAAAAACACTTTTAAATTTTTTTATGATATTTCTTTAAACTTATAAAAATAATCAGAATTTGAAAAAAAAAAAGCAATTTTCGGATTATTTTGAGAAGCAACTTTGAGTAGCTTCTGAAAAAAGCAGATGTGGTAAATGAGAGAGAAAGGAGTGGAAACACAGGACTGCACTTTATGGATAAATCTAGTCTTGCAAAATTGCGAAAATAACAAACTTTGCCCCTGAAAAAATATCACAATATGCTTGCCTCACTTTACATAATTGTAAAAAGTGTTTTTTTTATTTTAACCAAATGCAAAATAGTTTCTGCCTTTTACAAAATCTCTAAACAACTAATGACTTTTTTAAACAACCTAAAAATCACTTTTTAAAAAATCTAAAACAAATGGGCCCTTAGGATAGTATGTAGGATCTTTTGGCAAATGTATCTTCACCTGGTGAACCTTGATTGAAAACCCTCTGGAACAGGCAATACATTATGGAAAACTTTTGAGCAGACTAAAAGGCTGCCAACAGTAAATATGTGGGGTCATTGTTTTTGTTAAATTTCAATAGTGATGATGATAGAATTCTTATGTATTACTTTTGTTGCCCTATTGACGACCTTTTTATTTTTATCATAGTTCTTTTGTTTCTGTTGTTTAAATACTTGGACACTAACTTCTTGTGATCTTGCAGCCTATTGAGGAGCTTCTTAAATATTTCCAATTTGGATTGTGGTGGGTTGCCCTTGGTGTTGCATCTTCAATTGGTCTTGGTAAGTAAAATATGTAATATGCATACAAAAAGATAATTTACCTTCGTACCCTGATGCATTTTCTTGATTATGCAATTCATGGTTAGAAACATGGTTGGTGATCTGTACTTGAAAAAGCTATTTGTGCCCAATATCTGGGATCATAATTGTAAGGATTTACCAATCCTTGTGCTAGTATTTTGCTACCATCTAACCATGACCATGTTTGTCCTTTTACCCCACCCCTCCCCCTTCTTTCCTTTTTGGTAAGACACCCTCTTATATTTTCCATTTGCTCAGGATCTGGTTTGCACACTTTTGTCTTATATCTGGGTCCTCACATAGCATTTTTCACAATTAAAGCAATGCAATGTGGCCGAGTTGATTTGAAAAGTGCTCCATATGATACAATACAATTGAAAAGAGGTCCTTCTTGGCTTGATAAAGACTGCTCTGAATTTGGACCACCATTGTTCCAATTAGTACATGGTTCACGGGTTCCACTTAGCAGAATCCTGCCTCAAGTTCAGATGGAGGCTGTTCTATGGGGTGTTGGAACAGCTATTGGGGAGCTTCCTCCGTACTTTATCTCAAGGGCAGGTATATATTGTTATCTTGGTCAATCTCTTAGTTTAATAATCCTGTTATAACACTCTTCAGAAACAATATGCTTACACTTGAAATAGTCTATTTACATCTAACTTGTAAAAACCACTTCATTAGGATGATGTGAAGCTCTCAAACTTTTTGCTGCTCTTTAGTTATAGATTTTGTTAGGTGGAGGAGAACATGGTAAGGGTTTTGTAAGAATTAAAAACTCTATACGTTAACATTCTTTAAGTAGGGCTAGGCCTTTGTGAATTAAAAGATATTTATATGAAAATTCTTTATGTAATTTGTAATTTGAGATCATTTAGGCTAATTGCTATTCAAGCATTTCTATACTAAACCTTCATACCAGCTTCTGATGCTGTGTATTTTTATTCTGTTGACTTATGTTTATCTACCCTATTCTAGCATATGGTTTCATCAATATATCTTATCTTCTGGAGGTTGTTGAAATTTATTTATTTATTTTCGTGCGATATGGAGATTTCTATGATTGGAATTGGTCAGAGTTGATATGACAAGTGCATTTTAATATTTTAAAGTTGTTCTGTATTACAATAGTTAACCAAGCCTGTCGCCTCTAGTTTACAGATTATAGGTGTGGGATTTAATTCATTTCCATCTCTTGTTTTCTTGTTCTGAGCTGTTCATACTTCATATACCATTTGACTTTTCTCAAGTTGTGGTCTTTCACCATCCTTGTCAAGAAATTGTTTTGGCCATTTGCTTCACCAATTTATTTTATTATCTTTAGTTTTCTGCTTGTCTATTCTGTAATGTTCTTTCAGTAACTTTTTTCTCTGTTTTGGGAATTTATTTGTGCATAATTCTAACAATCATATTCCTGTAGCACGTGAGTCTGGGAGGGTTTTCGACGCCATGGAAGAGTTGGATACTGAAAATAAAGGGATTATGGCCACCCACTTGAATCAAATCAAGCGCTGGCTCCTTTCACACTCCCAACATTTGAACTTCCTTACCATTTTAGTACTTGCTTCGGTTAGTATGGACTTTATGCTACATTACCAGCTTGACCTTTTCCTGTACAACTATATTTTTTGGGGCTGATTTCCTGTACAACTTGTTACTTCTTCTATAGGCAGAATTTCTTGATATGTTGCTGGCTTTTAGATGCTTTTATTCATTTTACAACATTGGGACAAAGGGCTGTTGTCTGTATCTCACCATGTAACAGTTCATAATCTTCAATAATATATTTCATTAATACCTGGAATTTGAGTCTTCCTTGATGATTCACTGAGATCGTATCAGGCAATTTGCAATTCATTCTAAGGTTCTTTGGAGAATTGAGATTTATGAAATCATGGTTGGTATTTTATGCATATATAAGTGGGATATTCTTGGACTTTACATTTGGTGGCTAGACAGAGAGTGAATAACTTATTCTGATTAGTTGAAACCTTTAATGAGTCAATTTAGTATGCATTTCTGTTAAGATCTCTTAATTTTGCTTTTAGACTTTTAGCATTATAGTCTTCAACCCTTCAATTTCATCACATTAATGACCGAGTTATGGTTATTGAATCATTGTTTTGTTGATCACTTTCATTTGATTTTGGTGATAGAGAACACATTTTTTTTTTGCCTTTTGAAGTCAAATTTTCCATTTGAATCAAATTAGGCTGGCTGGTTTGCCGTTTCATAATGCACAGCAGTATAAATGGTAAAATGTGTATTAACCCAATCCATGTCTTTTTCAGTTTGCTATGGTGGATGATTTCTTAATTCTGATTGTTGTGTATTTTTATCAATACAAGTTGGGAATGAGAAATTAAAATAGTGATTATTTTGTTCAAGGTGCATTTGATTCCAAAATTGCATTATTTGTGTCAGCATCTGAGCCACCGCTAACTTTTATATTTCAGGTGCCAAATCCTCTATTCGACCTTGCTGGCATCATGTGTGGACAATTTGGGATTCCATTTTGGAAATTTTTCTTCCCAACCTTGATTGGAAAGGCAGTTATCAAAACTCACATACAGGTTTGTTTAAATTTTGTTTGTTACTAGTTCAGTATTGCAGGGTATATTTCTATGTGCTACTTCTAACAGGAAAAAAGACAATTATTATCTGCTGTAGAGGGAATTCTAGTTGATTTGCTGCATTAATATTTGATGGAAAAAAATAAAATAAAATTTTAACTTTTTAACTGCTGTAAAGTGTAAACCTACATATCCCACTTTCCAAAGGTTTAAGTTTTTCATATTTTTTAAGGTGAGTGGAAAGATTCTGAAGAATGTGAGAGATTTTGACTGACTCTGTATTATATTCTTGTTGTGCAGACAGTATTTATCATCTTAATCTGCAATAATCAATTGCTTGATTGGATAGAGAATGAGTTCATCTGGGTTGTTAGCCATATTCCTGGTTTTGCTTCTATCTTGCCTGGTGTGATTACTAAGCTCAAGGCACTTAGGGAAAAGTATATGAAGGCACCCCATCAAGTTTCCCCCAAAAAAATAAAGGTACCCGCAGATCTATTTGTTGGCTGGGCTTGGGCCAAAGTCCAATAAGCTTTTAGGTGTTGGGCTTAAGCCCATCATCAAATGCCAGTTGAATGCTGAATTAACTCAGCTGTGGATGACAGCTTGGAAGCCTTAATGTTGCTTTATTGCATGTGTGTTTATATATATTTTAGTTATTTTTCATGTAATTATCTCATTGTTTTTCAGGGAGGAAAGTGGGATTTCTCTTTTGCTTCAATCTGGAATACTGTTGTGTGGCTGATGCTTACGAATTTCTTTGTCAAGATAGTGAATTCAACTGCCCAGGATTACCTGAAGAAACAGCAGGATCAAGAACTTCGTGATTTCACAAACAGATCTACTTCCCCAGATTCAGACACGCAATAAAATCCTTTTCTTCTCTTGGAATTCCTTCTTCTGCTTCTTCTTCTTCTTTAACTATTGTGTAAATCTTTATTTCCTCCTCATTTTATTGGGTTACTATTAATTCTCTCTTACTAGCAGGGATATTGACACTTGAATTGCAGCAAATTAATCCTCAAAGCTCCATAGAAGTGTTCACCCTGTGAACTCTGCATAATCAGATGGTGGAAACTCAATTAACCAATCATTGGCTTAATGGTTTGGGATGGTTGTTAGATTTCAACCCAATATTAGTTTCTGCTACGATTGTGTACTATGGGAATCTTATCTTACCATTCTTTTGAAATGATGAGGACAAGTTATTAGTTTATTTAGACACGTGAGATTGTTCTCTCTCACATTCATGTTGACTTGAAAAAAAATTCTTTGGTCAACCAAAGGTTTGTTTGGGATTGTTGTAGATTTGTGTTTATTTTAAAACTAGTCTTTCCAAATGGCATTTCATCAAGTGCATTGTAAGATACAGTTGGTGCTTAGTAAAATTGGTTAGAGTGCTTAAATTAATATTATTGTATTTCATAAATCATTATAAAAATTATTTGATGGTCAAATTACTAAAAATGGCATGTATAAATTTGACATTGCAGACCTGAATAGATGTCTTACTCATCTGTCATAGTGGCAAGTAAACTGAAAGATTGGTTAGGTTAGACTTCGACCATAAGAATTAGTTACTTGGTAGAGTATTCTAGTCTCAAGGGTTGTGAAATTATGTTGTAATGTAATTAGCTTTTGGTTGATTATGCGATCAAATAATTTAATTGGAAATTTATGTGTTTTGAGTACCAATGTACAAAAAAAGTAATCAGGTAAGTCAGTTCAACCGGAAAAGTGATGAATGAGTGCCTGGATTGATTGGTTTTTTGGTAAAAGTGCCTGGATTGATTTGTAATGAAGGGGAAACCAAAATGGCAACAGTTGGATTCGTCCAACTGGGTAAAACAAAAAATTGGCTTGAACTGGTTTTTTTTTGTTTTTAAATCTAAATCATGTTTCTGGTCTATGATTTGGTCACTCCTAGATCCAATAAGCATTAAGAAAAGAAGATTTATGGTTAAATGCACAAAAAAATGTGTATATATATATATATATATTAAAATTATTAATTATAAAATAAGCATATACATTATAGATATTTTACATATCATAATTATTTTATTTTTATTTTTTAGTAGTGATTACACGTATCCTTTGCCAATAATAAAAACTTATTTCCCTCAAGATATATAGGACAAAGAATAAACCCTTATAACTATATTTGCTCCTATAAATTGAAATCACTATCATTTACTTAAGGGATAAGAGCTGCCATGTCAAAATATTATTTACTCACTTTTTCAAATTTTAAAATATTTACTCACTTTTTATATTTTGACTTCTCATCTTTACTCACTATATATATATTTTTTAATTTTACTATTTCTTTTTATTTTAAATAATTTTTTATATATTTTTGTTATTTTTTTATCTTTTTTATTTAAAATATTTAATGTATAATTAAAACCATAGTAATTTTGTCTAAAAAAATTATATTAATTTAATTACAACAAAGTCAGTTCAACCATGATCCAATTATTAAACTGTGAATCAATGTCTAATTGGTTTAATAGTCATAGTCATTCCAATTTATGGGAATAACAATATCTAGGAGTTTTAGAGCCCATTTATTTCAGCTTTTCTTAGGAAAAAAATCAATTTTTTTATATAAAAAAGCATTTATAAAATTTTTTTAAATGTTTGTTTAGATTTTTAAAAATAATTAGTCTGAAAAAAAATAATTTTTTACTTATTTTGAGAAACTACTCTGAGCATTTTTTGAAAATAAATAATTGCAATAGATGAGAGAGAAAAATATGAAAGAGGTGAAGGTACATCAAATAACTTTAAAAAATTACAAAATAATAATATTTGGCCATGATAAAATATTATAATATAAATCCCTATTTTTTTTAATTGTTAAAGAATTTAAAAGTGTTTTTTTTTCTAACTAAACACAATAATTTCTGCAAATCATACAATCTGTAAACAATTAATTACTGTTTTAAACAATATGAAAGACACTCTTTTAAAATACTTGAACTAACATGTCCTTAACTTAATTCACAATCAAAAAAACACAGGGACGTTATCGAAGCACCTGAGCTATGTGTTTTTTGGTCATCAAATGGGGCAAAAAGCCCAAACAAAACAACACTAATGGTAATACGTGGGTGAGAAACACCAACCACGCCCTAAACAACATGTGACTCAAATTAGCAGGAACGTGACCTTACTTATCCAAAATCCTGATTTAGACTTATTTCAGCTTTGTCTATGAAAAAAATAACTTTTTTATATAAAAAAATTCTTTTAAAAATTTTAAGAATGTTTGTTTAAAATTTTAAAAATAATTAAAATATAAAAAATAATAGCTTCTGAAAAAGTGGTTGCAGTAAATGAGAAAGAAAAAAAAATGAAAGAGGTAGAAATGCATCTAACTAACTTTAAAAATTACAAAAATAACAATATTTGATCATGGGAAATATTATAATATAAATCTCTACTTTTCTCTTTCATCTTCTATCACCCACTTTAATTGTTAAATAATTCAAAAAAGTGTTTTTTTTCATTTCAACCAAATATAAAATGATTTCTGCTTTTCACAAAACCTTTAATTAATTCATCACATTTTTAAATAATTTGAAAATCACTTTTTTTAAAAATTTTAAATAAACATGCACTCAAAATAAGTAGAAAATTACTTTTTTTAAAATTCTTATTATTTTTAAATTTTTAAGCAAACATCTTAAAAATTTTTAAAATTGATTTTTTATTAAAAAAAAAAGAAAATTTTCATTAAAAAAAAAGGTTAAAACAAATGAGCTCCTTGTCAAGTAGTTTGTTGGTTGATTTGCTCCTCAGTACTTTTTCGGTTTCCTCCTCAGTATTAGTGAAGCATCTTCGTTCACTTCGAATGACCTGATCACATAATTTAATTTCTTCTTGGATCTTATTCAAGTTATATTCTCCCATCAATCTCACAAGATTATGTTTAAAATGATGAATCATTTTATTATTTAAAAATAAAAGGATGTATAGTAATTTCAATAAAACTAAAAGGAAATCCATATGTTTTACTTTAGGATTAATGTGTAAATCTACCTTCAAAATACTTTAAAAAAGCTATGGGCACTCTAAACAAACTTTTGAATAATATTGCTTGGGATGTTTCAAAATATCATAGCAATATTACCCTACACTAATAGACCCATAATATTGATTGTTAGTCAAAAGGATAAATTTACTTCAAAAGTATTTCTGGAGGAGCTCAGGAGACTTTAAATAAATTGTTAACTACCAGTCAACATTATGGATATGTTAGTGTAGGGTGACTTTGCTATGATTTTAAAATATTAGGAGTAATATTGCAACAAAAGTTTGTTTAGAATGCCCATAATTTCTCTAGAAATATTTCCCCATCTAGATTTGGCTTTTAACCCTTTACTTTATGTATTAATAAATACAATGAAAATGGATTTGAACACTTTTTCATCAAGGGGAAAAAGGAATAGTTGTCGAATTATGCTAGTCTTCAATGAAATTCATATAATAGTTTTTATTATATAAATTATTGATTGATTATTGAGATAACTTCTTGTATGGGGAAAGAAAGAAGGAAGGTAGGGTCCATTAACAATTATGGAAACATTTTGCCCATGTATATATGAAGGTCTGAAAAAGAACAAAGAAGGCGGCGGCCATTGATTTTAGAGATTTTATGAATTTCCATTTGGCTCTTATAGTGGAATAAGGTTAGAGAATTTTAAACCTCTAATTAATCCCTATTCATTTTGACCAGAATGCCACTTTATTTTGTCTTTAGACTAGGACATATAATTAACATATATAGATTCTTTTTAAACCTTAGAAATTTTACGGAAGTTTATATAGAGACAAGAGACTCATTCATAACAACAGCAATAGCAAGTCTTATCCTCTTATCCTACCACTAAATAGTGAGTTATATAGATTATACGATTATATTATACTCTATTAAAAATAAACTCTTCATATATATATATATCATTCATAAAGAAATTTCATTTTATAACTTTTTTAAGTATTATTTTTTATCTCTGTTTACACTTTTTCATTAGTCAAAAACCACATGATCAACTTTTTTCACCAATGCTTATAATGACTTTCATTCATTCATATATAACAAAAGAAAATTTATGACAAGGGAAATGAAGCATAAGGCAATGAGTGGGCTCTCAAAATTAAGTATAAACCGTTGAACGACATAGGGTGAGTATGGACATGAGCTAGATTTAAACCTACAACGATTAATTAAATCATAGATATATAGCTATGAAATGTTGATTTATTTAGAAGGTAAGATGTGAATAAGTGTTTGATTTATTTTTCAGAGGTTGCTTAATTAGATTAATGGTATTTGGCAGCGTTGGTAAAAATTAATTTGTTAGTATATATGCTTTTTCATAACCCTAATAATTTGTTGGGTTTGAGTCATTATCATAAATAAACAAAAGTATTATTGGTTTAGAATTGTGTGGATCTCCATGTCCTTGACTTTTCTGCCTTCACGAGTGAAACCATTACATCAGGACTCACATATATTAGGTGTCTCCCAAAAAAAGGAATTTTTAAAAATATTTATTACATAATAATAATAATAATAATAATAATAATAATAATTATTATTATTATTATTATTATTATTATAAAACTAACAGGTGTAGATTTTAGTGGAGACTAAATTCTATTTATATATATATATATATATGATGTTTTGGGTTCAACATATCATATATAGTCACATAACTCCTTTTGGAGATTACACCACTTTTAGGGTTCAACCTAACTTAATCCAAATTAATTAAAATTTAATGTAAGTTTGGATATGGAGTGGTTTGCTATCAAAATAATAATGATAATAATAATTATTATTATTTTTAAAACTTATTTTTCTTTAAGGGTATAAGAAATATTTTTATCTTAAACTGTTTTTTATTACGTTCTATTTTTAACTACAAAATTTTCAAAATAACTAACCACATCATGAAATGGCACAAATGGTTAAAGATTCAGAGAACTCTAGCCTCACTAATGCGCATTCAAAATTCCCGATAACCTCCTAATTAAAGACTCATTTACTGTGCATTCCTCCTTAGGAAAATCCCATGAAGCACAATGGCTTGAATATATGACTAGATAATTACTTACGTACCCTTTATATGCCTGTAGGATAATCCTTTAAATTGAGCTTCTACTGATATATTTTTGGTAACAAGGCATTCAGAATTTACTACTATAATTAACCTGAATTTAAATCATGTTAAACTCTAGCTAATTAGGGATTAGCTTCTCTAACGTAGGTTTTTTTTTTTCAATTCACGGAGTTATATTCAAGACCTTAATTAAGCAGTATTAAAACCATCAACACTCATCCTAATTACAGTTAGTCCCTACTAATATCTTAAGCCATGTCATTTTTCACAAGGAATATGTCCCCTCTTCATTCAAATTTCGTCACCAAATTAAAAAAAGAAAAGAAAAAATTGAGACACCTCATTACTTGAGAGGAAGTTAATAATGTCCGTTCTGGGCATTGACTTAGTTGGGAAATTAAGTAGATATATAGATAATGGACGTTGAACATCTTGGTGGTGGTGGTGGAGCCACTTCCATAAATACTCATTCTCCCCACTTCTTCCATATTGCTTTCCTCCTCCTCCAATCTCTTCTTCTCCTTCTCACCCCCTCGCTTTAATTGATTAGATTTATTGTGTGTGCTCTTCAACCTACCTTTCTTGGTCCAAAACAACCATGACCGGCGGCGGAGGTTTTACCAGCAGCAGCGGCGGCAGCAGCGGAATATCCGAGGCTAAGATCACTCCGATTGTCATCCTTTCCGGTTTCATGGCTGCCACTGGTGGCCTCATGTTCGGCTATGACATCGGCGTTTCAGGTAATTTATTTCATTTCTTCAACTTGTTCTTCTCCCATCTCTCTCTCTCACATGAACGGAATCCAACTGTGATCATAGTATACACGTCTCAACTCCTAAATCGTCCAAAATTTTCAAAACCAAAGTCATGGATTGTATTGTACTATATAAGTATTCTGCTAAACTTTTACTTCAACAATATATATCTACAATATATACAAGATTCAGATCAAATACACACACACACACACACAAGATTCTCTCCCCAGTAATGAAAAATTCATGTATTTTCGTATTGATTTATTTATTTTTTCCTGAAAGATATTTTCTTGGACAAAATGGGGAGATGTGATATTTTATTTGTGTGGTCCTGGAAAATTACCTCTTAACCCACGTACAGTAAATCGTTTTTAAAAATAAATTTAATTATTAAGTTTTAAAATAATTATTAAAATTTTAAAAAATTATAATTTTAAGTATGTTTGTTATTAGTTCTTCTAAAATCTTATTATCATTTCAGGTAAGAAAATCTTATAACAATTTTATTTTTTAAAGGAAATTAACTTTTTTAAATTTTGTAATATGATCTTTTTATCAAATTTGAGTCTATTAATGGTAATTCTCTCTAAATTATAAGTTAGTTTCGAAAATATTGTTTAATTTAAGTAATACAACTTTAAATGAAATATAATTTTGTTGCATCTAGTCACCACCCCACATGCCCCGTACCATCCTTACACAACTTTTAAATTTTAAACTATAAATTAGAAATAGAAACTTTGAATTCCAGAAAATTAAAAATTTTTGCCAAAAAAATAAAAAATGAAAGTGTTACTTATGGGCTTCAATCAGGTGGGGTGACATCCATGCGGCCATTCTTGAAGAAGTTCTTCCCGGTGGTGTACAGACGGACAGTGAGAGATCAAGGGCAGGAAAGCAATTACTGCCAATACGACAACCAAGGGCTGCAATTGTTCACGTCGTCTTTATACCTAGCAGGGCTGGCAGCGACACTCGTCGCAGCCTATACGACAAGAAGATTTGGGAGAAGAATAAGCATGCTCTTAGCTGGCATCTTCTTCCTCTGTGGTATTGTGCTTAGTGCAGCTGCTCAAAACCTCATCATGCTCATCTTTGGCAGACTCTTGCTTGGTTGTGGAGTTGGCTTCGGTAACCAGGTTCTCTCCGTTCCCTCTTTTATTATAGTGCCCTTTATCACTATACAAAACTAGATTCTTTTTTTCCAAATGTAAGAGATAATAACTTAAAAATTGCTCAAAGTTTATTATTTTTATTTCTGACATTTAAATTCTATTAAAATATATAGTGGAATATTAAAAACAAAATAAAAATATATGGAATAATCCAATAAAATATATGAAAAAAATATTAAAAGAAATAAAAAATAATAATCTATGGAGAGACTATTATTTAGATTTATAAAAAATATGATTTCCTACTAAAGCACCAATATATTAAAAAGTAGACGTATCTATTGAATACATGATATGATATGCATTTCGTACTTGTGTATATATGTTAATTTGTACAGTTTTATTTTTATCTTATCGCTTCAAATTTTGACAATATGAAATATGATTATTTTGAGTTTTTAAAATGAAACTAGCCTTATACATATTTGTAGAAATACAATTTTTTTTTCATTTTTTCTTTGTCATTGATGTTTTTGTGATAAGAAGAAAAAATAAATGTTTTATTTATAAGTTATTCTAGACATATATTTAGTTTGTTTTGACATTTAAACTGTAATTTTTATAATATTAAGTACTTATTTTCCTTTTTATGGGTTGATTTATTGATGAATGGTTTTTCATATAAAGAATGCATAAATAATTATATATATATATATATATGAGTGTGTATCCCTTGAACTCATTCTAAAATTTTAAAAATTATCGTATCATTCATATCATATTATATCGTATATGATATACAAGTATCTATATCTTTGTTACGAGGGTTCCTTATAATTTTTGTATGTTATATAGTGATTTTTTTACCAATTATGTTATATATCAATTTCATGTATTTAGAATGCTAATCCTATGAAAGAAACTCAATTTTCCTTAATGTACTAGATTAAAATTACACTAGCTCACATTTTCTTTTCTCAAATACACTAGTTTATTAATTAATAAAAGTTGGGTCAAGTGAGAGAGACTTATTTTCCTTTATAAATAAGATTGAGAATTTGAACCTTATAAATGAAAAAAAAAATTCACATTAAGAGCATTACTTCTAATTGGGTCTAACAATACTTAAATTAAATAGTTATATTAAAAAATATTTTTTCCTACTAATTGAAATTAAACATTTTTTAGTATTAGTGAACTTATTTAATTTTTTATTTTAAAATTAATATAAATAGTTTTTTAAACAATTGGTAAAATTAATTTTTTTACTTTGAAAACTTATATATATTTTTATAAAGCAAAGATGAAAATTACACTAGCTTACTTTTAAAGTTATATTGAGTTGATAAATTGGTGATCAAAGTGGTACCTTGAGTTTCATCAAGCCATCATGATCTTCTTCATCTTTTTTTGTTTTGTTTTTATTTTGATGATATATATGTAGGCTGTGCCTGTCTTCCTTTCTGAGATTGCCCCGACAAAAGTACGTGGATCAATGAACATACTGTTTCAGCTCAATATCACTATTGGTATCCTCTTCGCCAACCTTGTCAACTATGGCACCAACAGGTAAGTGCGATCTCTTTATTTGTTCATTATAAATATTCTTTCCAATGAATTACATTTTATTAAACATGTAGTATTCAATATTCTACAATAACGTGCATGCGTTGCATCTTATTTACTTTAAAGTGTCAAAATATTGAGTTTTTTTTTGGGCCAAAGTCAAAATAATGGAGTTTGAATATACTTTCACTATTTATACCACTCTTCAAAGTTTCAAACTAGACATCAACTTTTCTTGATGCCAAAGGATCTTTACACTAGAATGCTATTCACTTCTTAGGTAGATATATACTAATGGAAGCATCAGTAAATTGATGCATGATTGCTAAGTGGTTGTTTGGTTCTTATTTTCTAAAATGTAATTGTACTTTTTAATTATTATTATTTTTTTTTTTATCCAAACAGTTTTTCAGTAAACTTCTCTACTTTTATTCAAACTTTATTTTTATAAACTGTAATTATTTTAAAAGTACTTTTATAAAAAGACAAATCAAAGGGACACTAAATCAAGTAATTTTAAAGCAGCTATTAGTGATGGATAACGGTGAATAATACATACATACATATATATATATATAATTGAACAGGATAAAAGGTGGATGGGGATGGAGGCTATCGCTGGGAATGGCGGGAGTACCGGCGGTGCTGCTGACAGTGGGGGCGTGGCTGGTGGTGGACACTCCGAACAGTCTGATAGAGAGAGGACGAATCGAAGAAGGAAAAGCTGTTCTGAGAAAGATCAGAGGTACAGACAACGTCGAGGCTGAGTACATGGAGTTGCTTCAGGCAAGCCGTGTGGCCAACCAGGTGAACCACCCTTTCTACAACCTCTTCGTTCGCAGAAACCGACCTCGACTTATCATCGCCGTCGCTCTTCAGGTCCCTTAATTTCTTGCTCTGCATAAAGACTTTATCTTGCTATATTGGCTAAAATATATAACTGATCATAATTTGTTCCTCTTTGCATTACAAAACCAGATCTTCCAGCAATTCACAGGCATTAACGCCATCATGTTCTACGCTCCACTTCTCTTCATTACGCTTGGCTTCGAAAACGACGCCTCCCTCTACTCCGCCGTGATCACCGGCGCCGTCAATGTCGTCTCCACCCTCATCTCCATTTACGCCGTGGATAATGTCGGCCGCCGCATGCTCCTCCTGGAAGCCGGCGTCCAGATGTTCCTCTCGCAGGCGCTCATCGCCATCATCCTCGGAATCAACGCCAAGGAGCAGCCCACCGACCTCTCCAGAGGCCTCGCCATCTTCGTGGTGGTCATGGTGTGCACCTTCGTCTCCTCCTTCGCCTGGTCGTGGGGCCCACTGGCGTGGCTCATACCCACCGAGATCTTTCCGTTGGAAACCCGATCCGCAGGTCTGAGCGTCACCGTTTTCGCGAACTTGCTGTGTACTTTTGTGATCGCGCAGTCTTCTCTATCAATGTTGTGTCGTTTGAAGTATGGAATCTTCTTGTTCTTCTCTGGGTGGGTGTTGATCATGTCGTTGTTTATGATGCTGCTTTTGCCGGAGACGATGAACGTGCCGATCGAGGAGACGACGAACAGGGTGTGGAAGCAACATTGGCTGTGGAAGAGGTGTGTTGAAGAAGAAAAAGATGGCGATGATAATGAATCATGAAGGCAATGACAATGGATATTCAATCTGAAAATATAGGAGTCATGTGTGGAATTGAATGGAAATATATATATATATATATATATAGACGAATAAATACAGTGTGAAAAAGTGAAGTTGAGTAACACCATTACATAGGGATAGTTCATCAGTTCCACACATTTTTTTTAACTTAACAAGAAAAATGTACAGTAGGGAAATGTATAGTTCAGTATGGTGGGTGAGTATTGATGTAGGTTTAGAATAAAGAAAAATTTGATCTCTCTATTTGTTTTGGTCTAGATTTGGTCTAAATTTTAATTTTTGGCCCTTGGATTGGTATTTAATGGTCCAGATTAATCATTAAAAAATATTATTCAAAACTTATAGAAACATTTAATGGAGGTGTGATTGATCTACACTACTAAATATCGATCTACATTTAATATTGAAAGGAGATTAAAATTTGGACAAAAATAAATTGAGAGGATACAAATTGGTTAAAGGAGAAGCTGTTGCCTGTAAAGTTTTTATTATAAAATTTCTAGAGTTTTTAGTAGATTTAGATATTTTATTTTCATAAAAGCTAATGTACAAAGTATATTTACAATAACAAAAAATAATGGGTATACAAATAACACATGAAGTTCGCGCACAGTTCCATTATTTTATATCTCCGGCTGAAAAAAAAAAACTTATATCACTCACCCATTCTAAATATATAAATCATAATGCATGAATGTGCAGAATCGAAGAACTGGAATTTGAGTTTTCTGGGAGAACAGTGCAAAAAGAGTTGCATTTTGTGACTCATTTTATTTATTTTTTACTTTTATAAAAAATTTATAATAAATAATTCCAAGGAAAGTTGTCGTGGCTCTCCATGTAGCTTTCTATTGGGTATTGTCTAAAGCAAGTGCTTTACTTTATGCTGAATGACTTATTATATGCAATTTGATCACCAAATTAAATGGAAACAATAATAATAGCAGTCACTACTAGAGTCTCTACTAGTTCGAATAGCATTGGATGCGAGTGAATATGTATAATTAGATATTTTGACTATTTAATTAGCACTTATTTTAACTCCTATACATCCATTGATCAGTGGCGAACAATATATATATATATATATATACATATAGGCGAACAATAAATATATATCCATTGATCAAAAAAATAATGAGGGGGAAAAAAGGTAATATGTATAATGAAGGTTTTGGGTATTTATCTAGAATATTTTTTACATAGGGTTGAGTCATTATTTTATTTAATTAATTAAAGGATTATTATCCTTTTTAGGGTTAGGTCTCTTGTATAAATACTTCTTGATGACTGAACAATATACACTTACTTTTAACTTCTTATATATTTTTTTTCTTTCAAATTCTCTTTATTCTTTACTTCATTTTTTCTATTCTCTATTTTATTTCACAACACATTATTAGTATAATTTCACTTAAAGATTTGAGATATATCCTCTTTGTTATATGATATTTATTAATTATTATAAGTTCTTCTTCTTCTTCTAAATTAATTATTTATAGTGATTTTGAGTATTTTTTAGTAAAGAAATGTTATAACACATCCCAAAATATGAGGCAATTTAATTTCATTGATATGTGAGATCTATAAGTATGGGGTATAATTTAATTTATCTATAAAGTAGATCTTGAAGTTATCCACAAAAAATACAAAGTAGATCTTGAATTTATCTACAAGAAGCATAAAGTAGATTATGAAATTATCTACACTCAAAGTATTCATAATCTACACTCATAGTAATTTAATTGAGATGCTACATTTAGAAGCATTGGATAATAAAGTATGGGATACAATTTAATTTTGTTACAAAGTGAATTCTAAAGTAATCCACATATAATACAAAACAGATCCTAAAGTTAACCTATATAAAGTGAATTCTCAAGATATCCACATAAAATACAAAATGGATTCTGAAGATACCCTCATAAAATATAAAATAAATCCTAAAATTATTTATAATTTAATCTTTACTTTTTTATTCGTTATATTTACTCCTTTATTTAGAGTCATTGGTGTATTTGTTCTTCAATTAAAAATATGTATCATTATGTAGTTTACATATTATTTAGATGCCATAATGTTCAGATTTTGGTTTCCGATTTCAATGGCAAACTTTATAGATTTGGTGAAGTTTATAATTTTTAATTAAAAAAAGAAAGAAAGAAAAAATTGGGAAAGATTTCGGCGGGATTTTGACTATAATACTATAAAAAAAATACAAAATTTTCACTATACTACAAATACAAAAATAATTTCTCAGATACAACAAAAATTATATCTCAGTGCCTTAAGCACCGATATTTATTATTTTAATTTTTTTTAATTTCATGGATAGATCTCGATGCCAAAAGCACCAAGATCATCCATTAATTATGTAGAAGGTCAAGCTATGGCTTACCCCTATCCTAACCCCCCTCCCCCACTTTTTTTTCAGCTTTTTTTCCTAAATTTTTACTCTCCAAATTTTTTCATTAATATCCTTTTCTCTTTCTCAAAAAATACCAAAATAAATAAATATAAATTATATAAATAATATATACTAAATAATATTAATTAATTAATTAATTAATAAAGTATATTATTTAATATTTCTAAAATAATATAGATTTATCTATATTTTCAAAACATAAATTTTAGTCAAACTCTTAATATAGAAAATACATTTTTATTAACTAAAATTTATATTAATATACTGAATAACTATAAGGGAAGAATATATTACCCTTTCTAAATTACCTTAAATTTAAAATATTAGTCTTATTTTCTCCTTCATAGTTTTTTTTATCTCTTTCCCTTATTCTTTCTATTTACATTATTAACAGAATTAAACATTTATCTATGTTTTGAAAATTGAGAAAAATTTATATAGTTTTAGCAATATTAAAGAAAGGGTAATATGTTATTCTCTTATAGTTATTCAGTATATTAATATAAATTTTAGTTAATAAAAATTTATTTTCTACATTAAAAATTTGACTAAAATTTATGTTTTGAAAGTATAGATAAATCTATATTATTTTAGAAATATTAAAGAATATACTCTATTAATTAATTAATTTATATTATTTAGTATATATTATTTATATAATTTATATTTATTTATTTATTTATTTTGGTGTTTTTTGAGAAAGAGAAAAGAATACTAACAAAAAAATTTGTAGAGTAAATATTTAAGAAAAAAAAATTAAAAAAAATGGGGGAGGGGGGTTAGTGTATGCTTGACCCTCTACATAATTAATAGATGATCTCAGTGCCTTTGACACTTAGATCTATCCATGACATTAAAATAAAATTTAAAATAGCATATTTCAATGCTTAAGGTACCGCGAGATATAGTTTGTTGTATCTAAAAAATTATTTTTACATTTATAATATATTAGGATTTTTTTATATTTATAATATATTAGGAGTTTTGTATTTTTATTTTATAGTATCATGGTGAAAATCCCGTGTCCCAACCTACATCTACATTACAAGTTACTTTTATGAATATGAGGGCTAACGTGATATTATCTCAACAACGGTGTATTTTGTTTTTATTATAGAATTTGACCCAAATACTTTTTAAAATTATATTTGACCCATTACATTTTTTATTTACATCTATACCCAGTACTTTTAGGAATTTTGTTTCCACCCCTATTAGCTTAAAACAATTTTTAAGTCTGTGGACCTTTTTCAAATATAATAAATTATGTTTGAAAACCTTGTTGTATTAGAAATTTTGCAATAATATTTTTGGTACTATTTATTAAAATTATTGGAAATATAACTTTAAACATATATAGTATATTTTAGTATTGTAAAATTATTTTTAAGGTTAACTTTATCCAAACTCATAAAGAATCATAGTAAACCAAATTTTAGAAATTAAATTAATAGTGGAGAGTTTTGTTTTCATCTCTCAATGACATATATTTAATTTGATTAATTAGTTCAATAAGTTTTTATTAAAATGGAATTATTTATTGGATATAAGCTTGTCTATATTATAAAAAGGTTATTTATGGTGTGATTATTAATTTACCTATATTATGAGATTTTATTTTAGATAAATTCTAATAGATAAAGATGTAAGTAGATTATTATTCGATAATATTTAATTTGTTTGATTTATTGATAAGTTGTTTGGTATTTAACACATATAAGGCTTGATATGAAATATTTAAGGTTGTCTAATTTCATTTGAAATTATTAAGAAATCATATCATTTTAATCCTAAATTTTACATGACAATTATACTACTTAGCTAAATTTGTTGATTTAATAATGCATAGAAAAGGGAAGTTTGATACTTTTTATTACAGAGATTATGTCTATTTTGATTAATATTGTTGATTAAATTTTCATGACCAAGAAATTCCCCAATTTCATATTATTTTTGTAACGACTAACTCATAGAGACCTCGAAACAACCCTTAAAACATTAAAAATATAGAAGAACATCGAAAAGGACCAGAATAGGGCTAAGCCATGAAAAGCTACAATGCATCAGCAACTTTGGAGAGATAGTAGCACTCGATGCCATAGCGCTCGTATCAGAGCCTGTATAAACAAATTGCTGATTTTTCGTGCGAATTTTCGATGTGCACAACTTTGTACTCCGACTTCCGATTGACCTAATTCCAACTCCTACAGGTCAATCTTGTCTCAATCTAACTATAGACACCAGTTTTACCTCAATCTATTTTCGTATGGAAATTTTGAATACCCGTCACCATTTTGACCACTTTTTAACCAAAACTCAAACCTTAAATACCCTAATTGCCACCAAAGGCAACTTAGCCACTACAAACCATCCACACAGGCCCCATTTGACAAATATGACTTGTCCAATAAGGTTTTACTCTAAAAAAATTACTCATCCAAATTTTGATCCCCCTTAAATCCCAATTCCACCAAATGGGCTATATGCCTCAATTCTCATACACAAAGCCCCAGACCACAGTGGGCTCACAAATAGGACACACTAAACCTACACAACATACTACCACAATTATCATATCACATACATATGAACTGCACACAGGCATATAACCTCACTATACCAAACCTCATCGTCATAATTATTCTATCAACATGATCACACCATATAAAAAACAATACCTCAAGATACTCATACATGCAACTAAACCACACAACCTACTTGGCACAATATTACATAAACTAAATAACGTATAACTATTCGTTACACTTGGATATTCCTGTGCAAAGGAGAGCTAAGACTCCTTAGACCTCTTCGAACTAGTGCCAGAGTCTTCACTTGAAATGTTAGCCACAAAGGGTCTGAGACAAAGTCTCAGTAACTGGGACAAATACATGTATACTACAATGTCATCAATACCACACATATATAGAAATGATATAACGCGAATCAGAATGTCATGGTATGTGTATCTACCTCATACATGGCTAGAATCACGAGTTGGCATCATCACAAGACATTTCAAATAGGTGATTTCGTTCCAATAGTCGGTGAAGACTGATTCCGGGACATCACCCATCTTACCTCACATTAGTGCACCTAGTCAAAGGACACATTAATGCTTGAACCAGGGCTCTCCTTACCTTGGACCACCCAAATTAGTGGTGATTTATGGAAGATATAATCCACTAACTCCTGGCTCTCTAGGCTATAAGAGAGGATTTAATGGCAGGGATGTTCCATCCTATCACCATATCATCATCATATCATATCATATTTCATCTCATCATCATATGACATCCCATCATCACCTCCCAATCTACCACACAATATGTATCAATGGTGATAATGTCAATTTATACTAACATGCCTATAACAATATAATCATCATCATAGTCATAACCATGGTCATACTAGCATGCAATCATATGGGAATACCACAAAATCACATATATACACATATCACTTCATGCATATCATCATCATCATACACAAATATTAGGGATCGAGGATTCATACCTCGTCTAGCTATGTACATATCACAGTATGTATAGGAAACCATACACACACACACACACATATAACAATATCGTAATATGAACAAAAACATGTATATATATATATATCAACATAACACACATATATCACAAACACTCGGTTACCTGAAATCATCAGCACCACACACACTGGGAATTAGGAAAGCCTCTAGATTACCCATCACGAATCATACACTTCCAATTAACCAAATAATCACTACAACATTATAATATCTTTAATTAACATAATACTCATAACAATCAAAGTCCACAATTTAGTCATTCAAGCTTAACCAGGAGTTCCAATAGCAAAATTACCCATTAATGAGCTCCAATTAACCATCCACATTATAATGACCCTCATACATCTCGGATTCTCAACTCCCTTAACCATTTTCAACTTAGGATTTCCCTTAAATCATACATAATCCCTCTAAAACTCACACCCCAAGCTTAAATAACGCTAAACTATACTTCAATAATCCATTTACACATATTTCAATTGGTGGAATTTGATCAAATAAGAATCCCCATACATAAACTCGGATTCCACTGCCAAAATCGAAAAGAAAATAGAGGAGAAGGGATTAGAGACCACTTACCAACCAAGATTAAAACTCCTCAAGACCAGAAATCACCCCTAAAGGCCAGAGAAACAGAACCCTAGTAGAGCTTCTTCTTCTTCTTCAACTTTTCTTTTGTTTCGGTTGACTGAAACTCATCCAATTTAAAGAAATTTCACGACTCTTGCCACGGCACCGGTAAGCTTGCAGTGGTGCGAGTGCTCTCGGCCTACAAAATTTTTGAATTGCCACATGTGTCTCGCCACCGCAGCCCTGCACCTCACCGTGACATGGCCCTTCTGTGTCCATTTTTCAGATTTTGTCCTATTTTGTTCTTTTCTCAGGTCCTAGTTCCTCCGATGATGTACAAACAACAAATACACTTCCCATTAGCTTGAGGCTATATCCAGGATAATATATTGAGAATTGTTACATTCTCTCCTCCTTAAAAGAAATTTCATCCTCAAAATTTAAAGACATTAACCTCAACCGAAAACAAACATACTCTTTCCACATTAATTCTTCTATTTCTTAGTAGCTTTTCTCGATATCAACTTCCTATAAAGCCTTTACAGGATAAGCTGTTGTCTCCTACTTCACTTTAACATCCACAAACCTATGTGACTTACATTGAGTAATCAACCATAATGTCAAATCTTTCTTATATTCCTAAGGGTAAGAAGGGTCAAATATACATCTCGACGAGAATTCTTTTACCTCAAAATAGACTTTTCACACAATTATTCAGGCAAAAGTTCTAGGGCACACAATCATTCTCTTCAACTCTCAACTTTCTCCCTCACTTGTCCACATAATCACTTTGTCTGCTCAAATGGCTAATCACTTTTATCCATTTCCTTCAAGATCCCGATTACACCAACTACTACATTTACATTAACGAGGCTTCATTAATCCAATATCACCAATTTCCATAACTTGTTTTAATCACTTCCTAGAATCCAAAATTCACTCCTTATTATTATATTTAGAGGAAAACCTCATTTTCTCTTAACCTCATTGTCATACCAGCTACTTGTCCAAGTTCCACTGCATGATATAATCTCTCCTTACGTAAACTCCTTATGGATCAATCATCTTTAGTAATCATTAACCATCAAGCTTCTCATTGCTTCATTCACACATTCTTCTTCAACCAACAACTTTCTCTTTCCATACTATTAACCTTAAGATTTTCTCAAGCAATGACCACATTGATTAACAATGCAACCAGTCTGACTTCTTACCATTGCTTCCTTCACTACATGAATCGCTACTTGGAAAACTTACATTATCACCTTGTGATCTCCATAACAACATCTTCCTTTAGTATCAATTTATTCGTTGTTACTATGAATCCCTCGTTAATTCGCTAGTATACGTTGGGCTGACCATATCTACCGCATCTCATGGAATCACTTTACTATACCTTCAGCATTAACCAAATTAAAACAATCACTAGGTATTTCAAAGATTATTTCTTTTACACTGTACATGCGCCCTCACTATATAAGAATTCATTTAAGAGGGAAGATCATCCACTTCTCAACCAAATAGCACTACCAAAGGCATAGGCAAAACCATTGCATCATTGAAGTCCGCAAAGTTCCCATAGCCTTATCATCATCAAAACAACTTCTCCAGTGACCTAACTATGTATCCTTGTGGTAGAGCCACTTTTCCAAATAATTTCATGATCTCACAAGACTTCCACACCAATAAGCCAATCATTAACCACTCAAGTATTTAAAAAAAATCTTTCCAGTTCTCTTTTTGTCTTTAACACTATATTCTTGTTTCCACTCAAACACATCCTTTTGTCTTATGCCATTTTTTCCTTATGCTTGATATTTACATTGCATTTCTCTGACGATATTGCTTATGGGTAGACCCCTCCAATTTTAAGGGCTTATAGCTTTTTCCAGTATTCTATCCGTGTACACTTTAGGTTTGCTTCCGTTGTGCACTCTAATTCCTCCATTCCTATACATAGGGTCATACGATACACTTATATCATCCATGAACATCACCATCCTACTTTCATCTTACCATTCTAGCTTCATTTCTGCTACGAGCCACCACCTACCACTTATTGTTACACCATGATCACAACTTATTGATTTGTTACCGACAATATGTGGGTTACAACTCAAATTTCTCCCTCCAATCCAATTCAATCATTATAATTCAACTATCTGTATCTATGTTTATGAATCCCACACGAGCTCTACTTTTGGGTCTTCAATCCCCTTTTTCCTTCTCATAATCATTCAAAGATTTGAAACTCTTTCTATTAGATGAAGAACTGCTTATCTCATGATCAGTGAATTACTACAACGTACGGATTGATTAGTCAGTTGTACCTAATCAATCTTTCAGAAGATAGGCATCTAATTGACCATGAATTTAAGCGAAATTGGGTTTCTGTTTGATATTATCACCAAGTCTTTCACTCTCAATCCACTAATGCCTAGCACTACAAGTAACTAGTGAGTCAAACGCATAACCACCCAGTATTAAACTTCAACTAATTAACCGCTAGTTCTAGACTAGTGATTCAATCCCACGCAGGGTTCTCTCATACTTCCCAAGTATTCTCCAAAGCTGTTAATGGGAAAACCCAGAAATAACAGCATATAGCAAGGGTTTAGTTCAACAACTTCTATCCTTATACATCTTCAAGGGTAGCCAACACATTATACTTGCAATATAGTGTTCTACAATTTGTGTTCTTATGACCAAAGGATGTACAAAGAAAGAAACTTTCTTCAGCCAATATCCATAATGTTTCAATGCTTAAATCATTATCATAGATCACCATCACCACTTAGGCCAACTTATCATCTGCAACAAGTCGACAACACATTCGCCTTACAGGCCTCACTTAGGTCATTGAAAGAGTCACAAAACTCTTCTATCAACTTCAGAATCCTTACTTGAAATTCACTTCCTAGAATGTTCATAGCCTAAGCATCTCCTGCAATTTGTTCATACTCATAAAACTCATGTTCAACCTCTTACAACTTAAAATTATAACCCATTCTGACACATATTCCAAATTTCAAAACTTGTCGATACATAAATTCCCAAATAAACCTTCTACCTCATAGTTCAACTTCACCTTCTTCTAAACTCCTATCAACAGGGAAAGAACAAGAATCTCTTTCCCAATTTGGGTTCAGCCCAAGACACTGGTGACCTCCTAACCATATCCCATATTCTTCCAGCATTATTTGACCTTCTTTTTCATTTCGAAAATATCTAATTACTGCCTTCACATTCTGCGAGCATAACATTTCAGATGATAGTTACCGCATCTTCGCCATCTTTCTAGATGGCATTGAAATTACTGTTACCATTGCTACCAATTTCTTCATCATCCAATCTTATCTTGGTTCGAGGACACGTATTCTTCTCTCCAACTACAAACTCTCGTTAGTTAACCCTTTCTCCGACATCGTTGTATCCAACTTTGTATTCAAAGTAATGAATTGAATTCCTTCATAGTCTTTCCACCGCTTTGAAACATCCCAGCATTCTGCCTTTAAGGTTCAATCATCTTCTCTATACTCAATCCTTACAGTTTCTACTACTTTATATTACTTGACAACTTACCCTTATCTCCTATAATTAAGGCTATTCAACTTCCTTTACTAGTTTCCCCTGCGGATCCCAAATGGAAAAAGCACAAATCATTGAGCTTATCTTCTCCTCCTCAATCTCCCACATTTGCCGTGATAGAACACGGATCTTCACACACCAGTCCTCCAATGATGTATGCTCCATAACCGATAACTACTCCTTGATTTTCAAGAGAACTCCCACAATTTCAACACTTAGTAAAACACTCCTTTACTATCATTTAGCCTTCCCTTTCCAAATGTTGGGAGGTATCCATTTCTGCAATTAATTACTGATGGTGATGCTAAGTGGTAAAGGCTCATCAAACCTGGATCCATCACCTCGCTTGTTGTTATAACCAAGGTAATCTTCTTTCTTGAAATCCATGCATTATCTCAGCCATAATAAGCTTTGGATCCCAAGTTCCTCTGTACACCAGTAAGTGAATAGGGGTATGGTCTTGTGATTTACATGGATTTCACCCTCGAATCTAAGCATGCTCCTTGCATTCATAAAGAACCCACGTACAAGATCCTTGTGTTTTTCAATCATAGAGAAGTTGTCTTTGTTAGATTTGGTTTGTCACGCAATAGGGGGTGACTTGGGTGATGCAATATTTTCACCTTTTTAGAACACAGCCCAATTTCACCAGATGTGTAGCAGAATAGGGATGAACAGAGTGTGAAGAAATTAATAGATGAAATGTATAGATAAAGAGTAAGATACAGAAATTTATGCTAGTTCGGCCCAAACCACTTGGCTTACGTCACATCCCTAAGCCATCACTTGAGATTTTTACTATATTCCACAAGTTTGATTCGAGTACTTGTGAAACCTCAGTACATTCCACAAGTTTCAGTAGGTACCTGTGAAGCCACTCTCTCCACACCCTTATAAGATATGTATTTCCCTTAGTGTTATCCCCACACTAAGATTCTACACAGAAAATATTAGAAAAGAATAGATACAAAATTGATACTCTCTTTTAAAATAGATAACATATTGAAAACTTACTATATTGAGGTGGGTTTAACTAAGAATGCTGACATAAAAAGATTTTATGAATTGAAGCAGTATTTTAGCACAAATTCTCTTAATTTGGTTACTCATAAGTTCAAATGAAGTTCTATTTATAGATTTATGGCTTAACTAAACGTTAGACACAAGATCTATCCATTAGACACAAGTTCTAGCCATTATTCTGCAGAAAAAACTGTTCAACAACCGTATTAAATGCGTCTGACATACCAAAATTCTAATTTTGAGGCTCAATAAACGAATTTTATAGAGTCAACACAGTTATGTTTAATATTGAACTTCAGAAATTCATCTGTCACAGAGTGAAATTCAAATTTTGAGTTTTCCAAAGTTAACTCATATTAGTTCATGCGAATTTTCATATTGGAAGGACGTCTGTTGAAGTTTGAATTGTTATCTCAAGTTTCACAGTGCACTTGAAATTCGTCTATCAGAGTTATGTTCAATATGATACAAAAGTTCTTGCTTCAAAATTCAACTGTTGAACTGTAAAGTTTGTCTGTTAGAAGCATGCTCTAACGAGACTCACAAGTTGTCATTTTGAAATTCACACTTTGAAGTCCAAAATTCATTTGTCAGAGGTAGTGACAGTGAACTCATTTTGAACTTCACCAACATTTGAATTTTAACAAAACTTCATGCGAATTTTGCACACTTTCACTAATAGTGCTTAGCTCGAAATTTGAATTTCAGAACTAAAATTCATTTGTTAGAGATAAAATCTCTGTAACTTCAATTTCATCAAGTAAAGTTCAAATTTTGCACAAAATAAACATGAGTCAAACACAAAATTCATCTTTTAGTCAATACTTCTTGATTCTAACATGTGCTAACATCATATTTGCTTAATTTAACTCGTCTAAAATATATGGTAATAAGATTAAGTAAATTTCAAAGATTAAAATCATCTCAAGATCTAAGTGAAAATATAATATACCTAAAACTAAGACTTCAAACATTGAACTCCACTTTCACTTGATCATTCTCTTCTTAGCATGCTCCCTTTTGATCTTCAATTTTTGGAACATCTTATCTTCTCTTCTTTCTTGAGTAAGACATGATGTTGATTTCCATTCATTATTTCAATGCTCACTCTTTCTACTTAGACCATCCTACATTTAATATATTACACTTACAAACCAAGTAGTTAGTGCAATTTATATATCCAACTTTATTATACAATATAAGAGTATAGTGGATATATTGGTACATAGCATGATATATGCATTATAAACTCAATTAAATATAAGTTAATGCACATTTTACTTCTTTAAGGAATATTATATAAGTTAGACACATATAATACATTTGTTCTTATTATCCTACATTTGTTATCATCAAAATTGATATTATATTAAACCTAATAGTCTTCTTTATCATGAAAATCTGTACAGTGAAAGTTGAATCGAATTCTATCTAATCTCCTTATTTTCGAGCCAGCATGAAATTTCACTTGAGTTGCATCCAGTCCATGTAATATGCATGCTCCTAGCATTTGTAAGTAATATAAAATTTGTCTCTGCCTTCTCGTAATTCTTCACAACATTATCATAAGAGCCAAGGAAGGAAGCTACAATGTTGGAAGCTGAACCAAACGATCTGCCCAAGCAAAGGGAGAAGGGAAATCACCCTTATTTACGTCACCTTATCCCTGCTAGCTTAATTGCGCTTGCATTCTAATAAGTTTTCCTTCCTAATCGTGAACTCGATCACTCAATCCAGCTAACATCTCATGCATCTCTCTCATAAGATCACCATCACTTTGCTTACCCCCTGCAAGACAGCTTTCCCTTATATACTAGTAGCAACATATTCAGCTATATGACCATGGACTAGTATTGCAATGAGAATATATAAGTTTATGTAATTCAAAATGTACCAAGTACTACAACTAGCGTAAATAGGGCCTTGAACCATTGCTTTGATACCAAAATGTAACGACCTACTCCCAGAGACCCCAAAACAACTCCTTAAAACATTAAAAACACATAAGAACATCGAAAATGACCAGAACAAGGCTAGGCCATGGCAAACTACAATGCAGCCGTGGTCTAGGAGAGACAGCAGCACTCGGTGCCATGGGTAGACTCCTAGCACTGTGGTGCCCATATCAGAGCCTGTATTAGCGAATTGTTGATTTTTCAGGTGAACTTTTGATGCATACAACTTTTGCTCTGACCTTCAATTGACCTGATTCCAACTCCTATAGATCAATCTTATCCTAATCTAACTATAGATACTGGTTTCACCTCAAGTCGTCTCCGTATGGGGATTTTGTATGCTCAATACCATTTTGGCCACTTTTTGAACAAAACTCAAACCTTAAACGCCTCAATTGCTACCAAAGGCAACTTGGCCACTATGGACTATCCACATATATCCCATTTGACAAATATGACTTGTCCAATGAGGTTTTACCCCAAAGATACCACTCCTCTAGGTTTTGACTCCCTTGAACCCCAATTCCACTAAATAAGCTATATGCCCCAATTCTCATGCACAAGGCCCCAGACCACAGTAGGGTCACCAACAGGACATACTAAACCTACACAACACACTACCATAGTCATCCTTGTAGTATGACCCATATCGGGGGTCCACAATCATCATATCACATGCATATGAACTACACAGGACGTATAACCACACTATACCAAACATCATCATTATAATCATTCTATCGACATCATCGCACCATATACAAAGCAATACTTCAAGACACTCATACAAGCAACTGAACCACAATAACCTACTTGGCATAATATTACATAAACCAAATAACATATAACTACTCGTTACACTTGGATATTCCTATGCGAAAGAGGGCTAAGACTCCTTAGACCTCTTCGGACTAGTGCCAAAGTTTTCACCTGAAATGTTAGCGACAGAGGATGTGAGATAAAGTCTTAATAACAATGTCATCAATATAAATACTACAATGTCATCAATACCACACACACACACACACACACACACACACACACACACACACACACACACACATATATATGCAAATGATGTAATGCAATGTAGAATGTCATGGTATGTATGTCTCCCTTATACATGTCTAGAACCATGAGTTGGTGTCATCACATGACATTTTAAATAGGTAATTCTCTTCCAACAGCTGATGAAGACTAATTCCAGGACATCACCCAAGTCATTTCACACTAATGTATCCGACCTAAGGTCACACTAATGCTTGGACCGTGACTCTCCTTCCCTTAGGCCACCCGAATTGGTGGTAATTTAGAGAATGTGCAATCTACTGCCACCTGGCTCTCTAGGCCATAAGAGAGGATTTAGTGGTAGGGATGTTCCATCCTATCACCATATCATATCATCATCGGGTAATTTTGTTAAGTGCTTTCTAATCATTTTATTTGTTGTTGATATACTTTAGTGAAGTGTCAAGGAACACTAATACAATAATTGCTAAACTCAATTGATCTTGTATCATCCCTTCTTTCCGTCTAAATAACATTTTTGCATCAACATGACCCTTTTCTTTTACCTTTTTCAGTTGGCAGGTTAGAATTTAAATGTTCTTTGCATATAAAAGTTTATCACTTGAAAATTTAGATCTGAGGTGATTATGTGTCAATTGATGTCACATTGGGCTACGGTATCTTTATAAAGTCAGATGAGGGGCATATTCACATGATATTTCATTTTTTTTCTTCTCTTTCTCTCTTCCCACCAGGGTTACAACATTTGAATGTTGCTTACGCAAATCTAATTGTAATTTATTATGCATAATACATATATATTGAGCTAATCAAATAGCCATCATATTCTAAGCTCTCTTACATTATGTAGTTGCTATGGAAAGTGGAAGTGAAACTGAAATAGCTGAATGAGCTTTGGCTTTTCAATTTTATTTTGAAAGAAGGTTAAACTGATGGTGAAATTTTGGATAGAATGCATGCTGCGAGTGTGAAACTAGACTTGTAGTGGAGAACTGGAGATGGAAAAGGGGCTTGGCTATAGATCGAGGTCTTTGGTAAAACCATAACGGAGTATATGATAAGCTCCAGCACCATCAATGGTCTTTGGCTTTTCCTACACATTGATGAATATTTCTTCCCTAGAATTTTTTTACTGTCATCAAAATGGTTAAAAACATTTCTTCTTGTTTCTTTATAGCAATGCTTAAATGTTTGATGTGTAGTAACTTGATGCTGAGAAATCTGTTGGAATTGCAGTTACTTGATAGCTACAATGGGTTTGCAAGTCATTTGAAGTTTTGTGCTTGCTTTTCTGGATGCATATGCTTTGGTGAGAAAGAAGCTCCTGCACAATCATGTATTGGTTAGCCTCTACCAATCCTTCACTGTTCTTAGTTTCTTATTTAGAAACTATAAGAGTCACAAAGTTTATGAGGGTCAAGAATCAGGGCAATTATAAATTGACGTATAAAAATGTCAAACTTCTTTAATGAGACTTATGATCTGCTGTGTTTTTTTGTCCCCCAACAACCGTTGTTGTCAACTCTGATTCTGTAGACCAGGTCTACAGTCCAGGAAAGAACTTTGATGTGCAGGTATTACAGTCTTGTACTACTTCAATGAGTTTATATGTGGCTAGTGTTACGTTGATCTACAAATCTGATTGCTGGAAGGTCAAAATTAAATTACTGCAAATCTGCAGGTTATAAAGTTTCTTTTTGGGTACAAGGAAATTGGGTTTTAATTGATATTTTTGTTAGATGCCTTTCGATTCTTACTGTTCTCTGAAGTCTGCTTGATACTGGAAGGGGCTGAATGTTGGCACCTTTTCCCATTTTTGTTTTTCTCTAGCAATGGATGGATATCTTTGTGGTAGAAGAGACTTGGATGATATTGAGTAATAATATGATATTTTAGTTGAATTTTAATTTACTTACATTTTTTTTCATTATTGTAACATATCCCTCAAAGTTTGTATACTTTGGGGAAGCTTATTTGCCTGCATTCATATATAATAGAAACAAGTCTGTTATGGATGTATAGGCGTTGCACTAATTATATAATTTGATGAAGTAGGCTTGTGGAGATAATGATTTCAAGATTAGGGATTTGTTTTTCTTCAAATATTTTTACAATTCTTCAAAGATTTGAAGACATTTAAAAAATATTTCTAGATTAAGGAGATTCAATTTTTCAAATGAATTTATAATAAACAAAAATGGGTTTTGGTAGAGTTGAATGGTCGAACGAAAAGACAAGTGATGTAACTATCCATAAATTTGGATACTTCGACTGCATCATTTTGTAATTTGTTGCTAATTGGTTATTATAATATTGAGTTAAAAGTTCAGTTATGAAAAGGATACTGGCTTAAAAAATCAGATTACCATATTTAAATGATGTTAATATTTTCTTATGATAATAATATTATTATGTACTCTCTTATGTTTCTATTGGCAATAGTTTCTATTAGTACTGCCGGGGTACAATTCTAGATAAATAAAGGAGAGAAGGAGTTGCAGAATTATTTGATTACACTAGATATCAAATTATACTCCTCACAAAAAAAAATATTAAGTTGTATAATCTATTCTAATTATTAATATAATTAATATGAAAATATTATGATACCACTACAACCACAAAGTTTTTGTTTATCTCGTGTGAGGAGAAAAATTTAGTCTTATTCAATAGGTAAAAGAAAAAATGACTCTAGGTCTATTTATAGAATTCTAATGTTATAATTAAAATAAAAAACTTAAATCTGAGTTAAAAAAATTCCTAACTTAAACTAAAAGAAATCACAAAATAAGAAACAATGTAAAAGTCTTAATATAAAATAGGAAACAAATAAAAAATAAATTATAATATTTTCTAACAGATATGATAAAATATGATTGAATATTTAAAATATTCTAAATATCGTATTAACTTTATTTAAAATTCCCACTATCTTAAAATTTTTTTATATCATTAATCCTATATAGTAAAAAAAGAAATTCAACGATTTGCAATATCAGTCAAGATTCGCACGTACGCTGCCCTTTTATTACTTCATGCTCTCATTCCATTCGGGTCTCTTCCCTCTCACCAGGGTACGAAATCATTCTGCTCTGTCGTCGAGTTGATCTATCTTCTTTGTCTTCGAGTTTCTCGCTGGAGCTCAAGGCTGAATCTCAGCTCGAAGCTCGAACCAATCTTAGCTTCCCTGCATTTTCGCCAACAATTTTCACACGGTATGCGAGATTTCGTACCTGAACTACTTGATGCTGCTTTATGTTCGTCAACATTGTTGTTTCTGCTTTAATTATCTGTGCTCTCAGCTTCTTGTTTATATTGCTTTGTATTTTCCAAATGACACAACACAATTCTGCCTCGATTCTTACTGGTTTTGCTGTTTCTGAGCTCTTCAGAATGGCGTTCTTTGTTATATGCATTCGATCTTCTGATGAAGTCCTTCCTTTGGTTTGCTTGACTTGTATTCAACTCTGCTAGTATATTAAATGTATATTAAGTTCAGATGGTTTGCTTGCCCCCACTGCTAGTGGTATATATTAAATTAAATTTTTATGTAATTATTTATTATTCTTTAAAAAATATATTGCCTCCTTTCAGGCCCAAAAAAATATGTTGCCTCCGGAGCAAATCGAATGAAGTCAGGTCGCTATATATCCTTTACTATTTTACGTAAGATGACGGAACGAGTGGAGCACGTAAATGCCGACCACTACATAAGCCACCGGTGGCTGGGAGAAACCACCCCCATTAGGACTCTCTTTCGTCTCGAATTTTCTCTCACACCCCCTTAAACCCTTCACTTCACAGCCGACATATAATCGCAGTCGCAACATGCCGTTGCCGAAGACGTCTGCCTTTGATGTTCTCATGTCCGCGGCTCGTGCCGGCGCCAAGAAGGAGCCCCAGTCATCATCGCCCCAGAAACGAAAATCCCCGGATTCTTATTCGACCCAAACCTCTAAAATCCTCAAAAGCACCGAAATAACTTGTCAGTCATCCGGGCCCAGTAACGATACTGAATGCACTGACATAAAAGATTCCAAGAAGGGGCCAGAGCCTGCCAAAGAAGACTTGGGCAGTGGTGTGATGACGGTAGTTTCAGTGAAGAGAATGCGCGTTGTAGATTTCCCGGAGAAGATTACAGAATTGAAGAGAAAAGTTTCTCTTTTGAAGAGGAAGCCTGCAGACTTTGACCCTTGTTCGATATCTTGTTGGGGCAAAGGGGAACCCGTGCCCTTCCTGTTTCTCAGTTTGGTGTTTGATATGATTGAGCCAGAAAAAGAACGTAATGTAATTATAGATATAATGTGCAATACGCTGAGGACTGTCATGCACACTACACCCGATGATCTGGTGGCTGTTGTTTATCTTTCCGCAAGAAAGATTGCTCCGGCATATGAAGGTTTGGAATTAGGAATAGGGGAAGCTTCAATTATTAAGGCGCTTGCAGAGGCATGTGGAAGAACAGAGGTGCAGATAAAAAATCAGTTGATACCTGTGAGTTTCTAGCTTCTGTTCATACGTTTTATAGCTTATACTGCCTGAGGTGCAGATAAATAATTGTGGGGCTTGGCATTATTGCCTTGTTTTAACATAAATATTTGGATTTTCCGTTGCCTCTTGTCTGGGACATACGTGTATTTTAAGATAAATACGATCAATTTTTTATCCAAGAACAAGAAAAAGGCTGCCCACAGTTTGTTTCATGTTTTTGGTTAGAGACTGTTGGTCCAAAAGTTTTGGTCGAATTTTTTTTATCCACTACGATAAATCTAAGGACTCCTTACCTTGGATGCTAGTTTTATTATGGAACAAGAACTTGGAAATGTAATATGATGGCTTATCCTCTAGTCTGCGCACCCACGCAAATGCATACAGAGATAGGTCAGGTATCATGGGTGCACCATAAGACTGACATTTAGCACTTGTTTTCTTGCCTTTCCTAAAGCCTCTTCCGTGGTCTCTACTAATTCCTTTTGAAATGAAATTTATATAAAAAGAGTTCACATATCGTTAGGACCTTTCATTTGTGGTTGCTAGCACTTATTTGTCGATTATTGTTGATAGGATAAAAGTGATTTGGGCCTTGTTGCCAAAGCAAGCCGCTCGTCTCAATCAATGTTGCGGAAGCCTGATCCATTAACTATTGGGAAGGTTTTCAACACCTTTCGTCTTATTGCCAAGGTACAGTGCATCACATTTGCATTTCATATGTTTAAACCTCTTCCTCCCAGGGGTAAGGCAACATGGACTTGAGGTTCTGCTGTTAGTTTTAGGAACTGATTAGAGTTTAGTACTGTTTAGATATGTTTCATGATTCTCAGATAAGTTATATTTTGTTCCATTCTAATTGGATCATCTGTTCTTGACTTGTTGGCTGGAGATGGTCCCATTGTTTATAAAACATGAAACCATTTTCTGCTCATTTTGTTGATACATTATTGTAATTGGGACTTCATTTGAATTTTGAATATGGTGTACCAAAACTTTATAACGCATTTGTGGGATTTTTTTTACTGCTGTTCTGTCTCGTAGGCATATATTTTTCTCTGAAAGTGTGTAAGTATGTGTGTGTGTTATTTGACCTTTCAAATTAGTTGAGTTTGTTGAATACTGATAGGATATGAGGGAAGAAAAGAGGAATTTATTGGGATTTTTTTTGTTGATTACTGAATGTTGCTATTTGCTGGGGTTTGCTACTAATTTGTCCCTTATTTCTAAATGTATGCAGGAATCTGGTAAAGACAGCCAAGAGAAGAAAAAGAATCACATCAAGGGACTTCTTGTTGCTGCAACTGACTGTGAACCTAAATATCTAATTCGTCTACTTCAGGTTGCAATGTCAATGTTTTTATTGAAATAATCTGGTGGGCTTTCTTCTCAGTATGATCAATGTTATGATTATTGTTATTATTTGTAGTCAGAGTTGCAGATTGGGTCAGCGGAGCAAACTCTCTTATCTGCATTGGGCCAAGCTGCACTATACACTGAAGGACATTCGATACCACCTCCTGAAATTCAGTCTCCTTTGGCAGAGGTAACTTAATGCCCATGAGTTTGGGAAATATGATTCAGGGAGTGAATGATTTTAATCTCCCCCTTTAAGACTATGGTAAAGGTGATGCTATGATTTGTTTCAATACTTTTGGAGTATAAGCTAGCTGTTGGCCTGTTTGATTCTGCATTTGTTAAAACCAAGTTTGGGAGAATAAGTTTGTCAAAACCGAGTTTGATAGTAGCCGGGGCATGTAACTTTTATGTTAACTGGGTCTTGGACTTGTAACCTAGTTTGCATTTTAGTGGTTCTGTTTGGGGATAATGGACAAGATTGGGATTTGGGCTTGAGATTGAGCTCCAAAAGCGGAATTAAATATGCCCTTAAGAAGAGGGGGGGAGGATGATTTGTGAGTCTAACTGAAATAGGTCTTGCTGGCAAAAAAAAAAAAAGAAACTGAAATAGGTCTTTAGTGCGGATGGCCACTTTTTCCTTAATTATTCTGCATTTTATGAAATTGTGGGCAGTAATGATTGATCAAATTTCTTTTTCATTTTTGTGAAAAATGCTAATAATTGATTATGTGGTTCAATTTTGCATCAGGCTGCAAAGATTGTGAAACAGGTGTATTCTGTTCTTCCTGTGTATGACAAAATAATTCCTTCGCTTCTTGCTGGTGGTGTATGGAAACTTCCAGAGACGTGTAACTTTACTCTCGGTATTCCAGTTGGACCTATGTTGGCTAAACCAATTAAGAGTATATCTAAAGTTCTAAATAAATTCCAGGCTGTAAATTTTACTTGTGAATACAAATACGATGGACAGCGTGCCCAGGTGATATTTTTTGGTCAAACCCACCATCAGTAATATACTGCTCATGATATTTATTACTATAACGATAGCTTTGTTGAAACAGATACATTACATGGATAATGGCTCAGTTGAGATTTACAGTAGAAACGGTGAACGGAACACTGGAAAGTATCCTGATGTTGTTGCCACTATTTCAAGGTGAATTTGAATCATTATATTTGAGGAGTAGCATGTTTTTGTCTTTGTTATTTCAAGACTTCCACTTAAAATCAGGAAATCAATGAAAATTTAACTGTCTCAAGAGTCTTTTGCTTAATTTCAGATAAGCGCACCATTTACGTCCCAATACTTTTGTCAACTTAGGTTGCTAATATTTGCTGCTAGTCAACAGGTTAAAGAAATCGCCTGTATCATCATTTGTTCTGGATTGTGAACTTGTTGCATATAACCGTGAAAAAAAGAAAATTCTTCCTTTCCAGGTAAGATATGAATGAAATAATTTTTGCAATTGTGATAGATCGGTTATGTTTGGTTGTAGATAACAAGTCAGTCATGTTCTTTACAAATTGGTTATGTTTATTCTTCACCCTGTCATTTTATCTATGTTCCTGATGCAACTGATCAGTTATTGATATGTTGTATACAGAGTTCTTTTTTATACAATTATTAAATACAAAGTATTATAACAGGTTCTCGGTACTCGGGCTCGTAAAAATGTGTCTTTGAGTGATATAAAGGTTGATGTTTGCATATTTGCCTTTGATATCTTGTATCTTAATGGCAAGCCACTGCTTCAGGAAATCCTGAAAATCCGCAGAGAGGTACCAGAATTGTCTTTATTTTGCCATTAGTTTTATTTTATAATTTTCTTTTAAATACCTGAATTATGAAGTCCCTGTTAAAATTGTCTGTGGCAAGTAAGTTTAATTGAAGCTGCTCCACAAAATTTGAAAGTGGTCATAGAAAAATAAGATGCAATAAGTTGGGAGGGAATATTAGTGTTAGGGTAGTTAGAGTTCACTTAATAATATGTCCATGTGATGGTTCTCTGTTATGTGATTGATGCCTATATAAGTCAAACACTAAATGAGGAATGAATGAAGAAATTCTCCAATTTATTTATGGTATTAGAGCCTAATGGCCATAAGATTTGGGAATCCATTAAAAAGATGATGGACCTGAGGCTTCTGAAGCTCAAGTGTACAAGCCCTGGCAAATAATAATAATAAAGGTTATGACCTGATTGGGACTCAAAGAACACAAGGTCAGGCAAATAGAAAAACTTAATTGGGGAAGAAAAAAGGAATAAGCAATATAAGCCCTACATGTAAAAATAATAAAATTATATGAAGGGTATATAAGGTTATGGCAATCTTAATCTAGAAGCTTAAGCTATTTTGTGAAATGGGAATGTGATCATTCCTTGTTGGATCCTCAAGAAGACCTTGTTGGTCAAATTTCAATATGAAAAATTGAATATCATATATTCACAATCAACTGTTGTCTCCCAGTAGCTGTTGGTTTTTTGAGTAAGAATGATATGTTGATGTGGTCCTTATTTTCTCTCTGTAGCATCTCTATGCCTCTTTCGAGGAAGAACCTGGATTTCTTCAGTTTGCAACCGCAATAACATCAAATGATGTTGAGGAAGTGCAAATGTTTCTCGATGCAGCTGTTGATGCTAGGTATCATTCTTAGTTACGTGAATGTCAAGTGGATAGGAACTTCATCCTTTCATTTATTCTCTAAAAAATCCCTCGTTGTGGTTGAATTGTTACTAGCCTACTATTGTTAGGGGCAGTTTATTATTGTTGTAATTTATTCAGACTTTAATGCTTTGATCATTTCTTTTTCGTCATTTCTCTTGATTTACAGCTGTGAGGGTTTAATTATCAAAACTTTATATGAAGATGCTACATATGAACCTTCCAAGCGGTCACATAAGTGGCTAAAATTGAAGAAAGATTATCTGGATAAGTAAGTGATGTGATATTCATTTCCTTTCCTAATCTCACTTTATTAATATTTTTCTTTTGTCCACTGGTTCGAATTTCCAGTTTAGGGGACTCACTGGATTTGGTACCTATTGCTGCTTTTCATGGTCAAGGGAAACGTGCAGGTGATCATTAAGTGCATTCTTGTAAAGAGGAGATGCCTGTTTTTGTTCTTTCACTGTAATTTTTATGACAGTGCCTGGCTAACTTTGCAATTTCTCGAGTACTTCTGTCATAGTCTTTTGGGTTAAAGCTGTATTAAGTGAATTATGATCATGATGACTACTATGTAGGGATCTATGGTGCTTTTCTCGTTGCTTGCTATGACAGCAATAATGAAGAATTTCAAAGCATTTGTAATATAGGTCAGTTTTGTCATTTTAGGCCACTACTGAGTCCCTTCGTATATTAGAATTCACTATGCTTCATAACTTTCATTTTATGGTGAGTAGGTACAGGATTCTCAGATGCAAGGCTTAAAGAACTTTATACTAGGCTTCGTTCTAAAGTGATTCCCAAACCAAAGGTCTCTGTTTTCTCTTGTTCATTCTCTCTTAATCTGGTTTATATATATAGATATATATATATTGTGATTAATAATGTATGACTGTTTTAAACTCCTTAATTGCAGCCATATTATCGATATCCAGAGAAAATCAATCCTGATGAATGTGTATGGTTTGAAGCCTCTGAGGTATGCATAATTTTTACTTAGCCTGATAATCTGATTTTTGTTTCTTAATTCCCTTTCTCTTAATGTACTATTCCAAAGAGTTGTCCCTGGCCTATTTTTTCCCTTATTATTGCGCACTTGTTTTGAATTTTCTATTGCTTCAATGAAAGATCTGAAAGCATCTTCATTCTGTGATGGATGCTGTGACTGTCTGATCAAGTTCTCAAATTAGATGATAGAGTCTTCTGGTTTCTATGAATCCGTGGTTCCATATTTGCACTAATCAATTACAATGTGTAGGATAATGGATACAGTTATTTGCTCATTTTTCTTGTTAATTATTTTTTGGGCTTTGGATTATGCATTTCGTACAATTGCTTTGCTTTTTTCCATGGGCATAATTCCCCAATAGACACCAACTATGGTAATTTAACTCTAAGGTAATAGGTGAAGAAGCTATCCAAGATGACAGAAATTTAACGTAATCCTATTTACAAATTCCTTTTTAATAATGTTGAGAGGAACCCAAGAAGCACGAACATTTTGACATGACATGGGTACAAATTCTTTTCTGATTGTCTTGGTGCAATTTGAAGTGTTGCTTTGTGCTTGATACAAGTTTCAGGCACAAACACATGGGCATGGCTTCTTGGATGAAGTCTTGCATCACAAGGAACATGTAACGTAAAATAATACATTGACAAGGCCATTTGAATGCAGCAGTACCTGCATTGATGCAAGTCTTTTTGTTTTCACTAATATGCCGCTTTGTTTCATACAGGTGTGGGAGGTGAAAGCAGCAGACTTGCTCATTAGCCCTGTTCACCGCGCTGCAGTGGGCATGGTAGATTCGGATAAGGTATAAACAATGCATTGATACTGGAGTACTTGGAAATTATCATTTCACTTTGGCATTGTGCCTGTTACCTTTGATCGATAATATGGCTACTCTTACTTTTTATTGATGTGTCTTTCTTGATGAAGGGCATATCACTTCGGCTCCCTCGTTTCCTTCGAGTTCGGCATGACAAAGCTCCTGAAGAAGCCACATCACCCGAGATGGTAAACAAAAATCTTGTGATCTGACAGATCATAGATGATAGAAGAATGAGATATGAGCCTTGAATTCCTGGGTCATGTTCATCTCTTGCTTTAGTTTATTAAGCTTAGTTCTTTGCTCGCTTATTTTCAGGTTGCTGAAATGTATTCTGCTCAAGATCACAGTCAATTGAACAACCAAGTTGATGATGATGGGGAGGAGGAGGAGGAGGAGGAGTGAGGGAAGAAGTTTCCCTGTTCCTCACATGCCGGTTGACGTTTATTAAAATCTTGTAAACAGGCATATGCAGACTTCTTTACCTTCAAGCATCAGTCAGATTATAGATACTTTCATCTCATTTTTTCAGGAGCCATGTGTAGCTAGAATTGATTGTGTAGAAATTGTAGATATCCACTTTGTTGCTTTAACGTATTTTCTAGTTTCAACTAAGAAATCAAAGGCAAAGCTAATATTGGTCAATTTTCAATTAAAAAGTTTGAAGAAAAATTTATTTTTAATATTGGTCACATATAAGCTGATATTGGTTAATTTTCAATTAAAATTGGAGAGCAGATCATTTCATAAGTGTTAAAATTTAGATATTTGGAGTCGATTTTATATAGTAATGGTGAAATTGATGAGCTGTTATGCATAGGTTACAAGTTGCGTAGTTAAAGTAAAGAAAAGTATCATAAATTATTTATTGTTGTTGTATTGGTCACATATAAGTTATCTAAATAATTACCATATCTTATATGATTGAATCTTCATTTATTGTTATATGTTTGCAGAATTGAAAATATGTTGCTCCTTTAAGTAACAATTATGAAATCAGGTTATTAAGACTAATAGAAAAACAATAAAAAAATTTAAAAAATTATTTATTTGCTCTTTAAATATCAAGCATATATTAATATTATTTTTTTATAATATTAAGATCAAATTCCTTAGTTTTTAATGGAATAAAATTCTTCTATAATATTTATAATAAAATTTTTAATCTCTTTTGTATATGAAAAAAAATTATTATAAAATAATTATATTCTCTATGTTAAAAATATATAATTTAGAAAATACAAGAGTGGAAGACAAATCATATGTTATTCTTGATAATGAAAAGAAAAATCTCTCTTTTTCTCTTTCTTTGCCAAACTGAAAATACTTTACATTAATAAAAATAAAGTAATCAACTATAACTTGTACCAAGAAAAAAAAGCCAACTTAAAAAAAAGACAGATACATCTACAAACTAACAAAAGACAAGACAATTAGCCCACCCCATCACGAGCTTGAAGAATGGGAGACAATTGCGTTCCACAAGATAAAAATTTTCATGAAAGGACATTTTATCATGGCTCTAGCAGTACTCAGAAAAGGTAGGAAAAATATGATATTTATCTTAAGTGGGCATTTTGGTGCAACAAGCTTGGTTGGCTTGAGCTCCACGCCTTGCAAATAGACTTTAGCATCACATTGATAGTCACATCAGGATCCTTGCAAATAGACTTTGGCATCACGTGGATGGTCACACCAGGATCCGCAAGAGCGTCTGGGAACTCTTATCAATCTAACATGGAATAAGAAAGCTGCCTAGGTCTCTTTACATGCATTTCTAGGGCATAGATAACTGAGAAAGCAAAGAAACACTTATCCCAAGGTCAATTCGATCATCAAACTTAGTCATCCTTCCCGCGGTGCACAATTCCTTTGAGAATTTGGCATACTTGGACACTTGCTTCACACGACACCTATCAAAAGTTTGTTAATCTTAACCTTCTTGGAAATTTCCATAATCTCTTCATACACTTCAGCTTCTCTCTTTTTATAGTTGACTTGGGTTAACCTAATAGGAAAGGGTAATAGATAACTCTTAAATTTTTATTATTTTATTTCTCATACTTATGTGTTTTAATATTTTATTTTGATTAATTTGAGCTTTTTATAGATAATATTTGTAATAATAACCTATTTTTTTGAATAAATTAAAATTTCTAAAACATTGTATTTCAGTGTCAAAAATATAATGGGGAGAAAAGAAAAAAGTATTTGGGTAGAAAGTAGGATTAACATTTTCTTATACAAAATAACCTTATATAGATTAATTAATCATGTTTATAGGAAACTTACAAGCGAGTACTGCCCCTATTTCCTTATACATGGTTCCATCCCTGATATTTGGCCTAACATGACAAGTTTAAATAAACTAATATTTATAGCTAAATCATCATTTTCTAAATCCACTTGTTACATGCATGTAGTAAACAAATGTTATAATCATATTAAAAAAGAAAGGCTCTCCTATCGAACTATTAAAGCTCTTTTTTATCACTTTTTTAATATTTTTTTATTGAAAAAGTCACTTGTTTCATGTATGTAATAAACAAATGTTATAATCATATTGATGTAAAAGGAAAGCCTCTCATCCGATGACTAAATGTCTTTTTATCATTTTCATGTATTTTTATTAAAAAAGAAAATCTATTATTTGTTATATATATATATATATAAGTAGGTAACATGTATGATATTTTCATGATAATTCTAGTGTTTTGAATGAAATTTGCTACAATTTTATACTTTGAACTTTCTCTTTCAGAGTTAAATTTAGAACTCAAATCAAGTATTTGATTTTATAATTTAAAATTCAAAACAATAAATCTTATGAGATTTTTTTTAATCATAATCAATTATTTATATTTTTAATCTTTTTTTATTATTTTTTATATTTATGCATTTTAATTTTTTACTAGAAAATCTCCTAAAAAATCTTCTAAATTCACATTCTATCATTTGATTTTATAATTTAAAAGTATAAGAACTAAATCATATGAGATACTATTAAATATATATTTATGAGTCTTATATTTTTTGATAAAAATCTTCACATAAATTCAAATTAATAAGTCTTCTAATAAACATATCACAAACTATGTAAATATTTATATTATATATAATATCTATATCTATATTATACCATTCATATTTATCCATATTATTACACATATTTAAACTTTTATTGATTATTTTTTTTAGTTATTTTACCAACTCTAAACAAAAGGGTTTCAGTTAAAGCTTCCAAACAATCAAAACAATATAAAAAAAAATACCTTAAAAATTGCCATATATAAAGATAACTACTAAGCAAAAATATTTATCTATCTATCTATACTACATATATAAACATTATGTTAATATTTTATAATATCCATCATTGATATATTTGTAAATGCTTAATCAATCTATATCCAATATATATACAATTAGTGTTAATAGTTAAATTACAAAATCAAAATGACCACCCATTTTTATTTTTTTATTGCAAATTGATATATATATATATATATTTTAAATCATAAAATTATATCTTTTAAGATAATGTATCTTTGAACCAATCAAAGTGTATATAATCATCGCTGATCATGTGCACCAGACTATATTTGGGTATGTATATTGTTATAGATAATATATTATGTGTGTAACAATATTGAGTTTAATAATAATAAAATCTTTGGTTGAATAATATTGCTTTCAATTGTTGACTGTTGTATATAATATGAGCGCCGGAAAATATTCTTTGTTATTATCCATAAAAAACAAATTAGGTTGATATCATTTTGATTTTCAATATTTCCAACAACCAACAAAATTTTAATGAGGATAATTTTTCCGATTTAACCCCCTCCAATTTAAGCATAATTGCTTTTAATGTCATTTCATTGCATGTATATCTACTACTAATTTTTCTTTAATTTTTGTTGAAGGCTCAATAATACATGAAGTGGCTGATGGAAGGTAATGTTTTTTTCCGATAACATTTTGCCTTTTAATTGTTTTAGCTCTTTTAGTTTTTTATGAATCAAATATTGTGCTAGTATTTTTGGAATTGTTTTAGGGCATATGGTAGTTTTGGAAGAAGCATCTGTCTAGTTGTTTTTCTAAAACATAGTTTTGGATGAGAAACCAACAAACCCTCAATACAATGCAATCAATTAGTAATTATAAAATAAAAGTTAAATGTTTTTCAAATATTCAATATACTGCAACTAACTAATGATTGTAAAAATAATCTAATGTCAAATCGTAATAAGATAGTTTTGAAATAAATTTTTAAATGATAGTAAATTATAATCAATTATGGTTTTGAAATAAATTTTTAAATGATAGTAAATTATAATTAATCGACTTTAAATACCTTTTAAACTAACATTGACTTGACCATTGACAAAAAAAAATTAACATAAGCATTTTAAGTATTCATAACTATTAACCTGATTACATATTTTTAAGTGGTCTAAGTGTTTTCTAATATAAGATGGACATAATAATTATATATAAAAGTTTTTATTATTTTGATAACGTTTTTATTATTTTCATTATTATTTTTATAAATATAGTAAAAATGGTTCATGTCTGCGCATTTTAACACATACTAATTTTCTAATCTAGAGCATCAACATTAAATTAAATATTTAATTAATAAAACGTACTATATTGAATTATCTTAATCAACATTAAATTTATCAGTTAGTAAATTGTCTAATTTGTTCAAACAATAAGAGTTTAATTTTCTGAATTTATAAAAAATGGATTTTTGAAATCAATAAATAAAAATTAATAACACTAAATTACTAATAGATGGTTTGTAATAAATTTGTAAAATCCATGATTCAAAACTTAAGATTTAAATCACGTCAAATCAACATTAATTCAGCTTAGTAGAAGTGCAAATCAAAAGGTGATTAATATATCAATGATAAATTACAAACTTAAAAAATTCCATGAATAAATGAAAATAAGAAAAATTAAAGGAAAAATATCTATAGATTCAATGAAATCTATACCTTCAAGAAATGATGTGATTTGCTATATATTGATGGTTATTTTTTCTTATAAAATAAAATCTTTTTCTCTTTTTTTCTTGATAAATAAATGGGACTAAAGTCCAAGAACAGAAAGAAAACTAACAGCTAATACATAAGTGTTTAATGAAAAAATATTCATTAGTTATTGGGTTGAATATGCATCTAATTATTATTCAAACTAAAACACATGCTGAAAGCTGAAATACTATCAACAAATGATGTTTGATTCGGTTTATATGCTCTTCTTTTTAAAATATAGGTTTAGTTATTTATTTCAAATTTATGTTTTAATGTTAGTTTACTGAAACATTATGTGCACTCCACCTGTGCATTAATATCATATTGTCATTTGTAATGACCATAAGAAGTAGGTTTAAAGTTGTATAATGTTGAGTTATACTCCCTCTAATCTTTAATATAAGGCACTTTTAACCGAATCATGTGAATTAAGAATAAGAGTTAAGGTTAATTAATTACTTCAATTTCTCCAAAAATTCTGACATTTTTCTAGAACTACCCTTATTTAATTTTTTTTTTCTCTTTAAATATATTGATAGGGACATTTTTTAAAAATATATAATAAATACTATCTCATATATTATAAAATGTCTTATATTTAGAAATAAAATAAAAAATTATATATATACATGTATAGGATATATATATAAAACCCGAGGGAGGGAGTAATTGTTTGTATTTTGGTGGCAAATTAACTAACACAACTTCCAATGTTTTATATGGAGAAATTTTCAACTTTATCTGACAATGTTTGATGTTGTTTGGTTGATTATGTGTTGCATTTAGTATTTTTGTCTTGGGATGTACAAATATAATCAATGGAGATGGCCATCTATTATTATGAAATCTGATTCGATGATAATTATATTAGCACAAAGTTAATGAATATTAAATTAATTATTTGTATGTTTATCTTTTGTTTGCCATTATAAAAACATTCCATCTATCGCATCGCAGGGGAAAAATTAATATATGGTTTAGTTTTATATATCAATTCTCTTTCAAATCCAAATTAGATAGAAAATAGATATATGGGTATTTATATATGTACGACACATGTGAAGAGATGAAAAGCATACATTAAACTTGCTTAAAGTGTTTTTTTTATTTATTTGATTTTTCTTACATTTATAGTAGATAATATTGAATATTTGATCCACGCAAATCTTATTGTATTTTTTTAACCGCTAAATATTATTGAATTAAATTTTGAATTTTGTAATTAATTAATAAATTTAGGAAATAAAAAAATTATATGATAAATAATTGTTCAAACCGTTTATGGAAGAGATAATTATTGGGATTGATTGAATATGCTTAATAATCAGTGGCCAAAAACCGAAAAAGAATACGTATAATAATCGTGATTGTTATGAGTGAATATTAGTACTTGCACAATGATATATTTGATGATAGTAAAAAATCGACAGATATAACATCGGCTCAATTTGCTTTTATGGCCATGATATGGCTGGGAAAATGGGCTAGCCGTCACGGATTGGATTTTGAAAAGTCTGGTTTTAAAATAGATCTCATGTTTTGAAGTTCAGCCCATTCTCAGTGGGCCTCCGAGCCGGCTCATAAGTCCAAATGTTTCTTTTTTTTTTCAGTTTTAAATTTTTTCTTATGAAAATCAAATGCATTTTTCTTTTTGTCAAATCATCTAGTATTCGGTTATTACTTTAAATTCTGATTAATTTAGATTAAATCATATCAGGCCCTAGACAAGAAAAGCTCTTCTAATGACATCTTCTACATTTACATGGTCTCAAATCCGAGACAACGTGCTCAAACTCTCCCAAATGCCCTTTCTTTGCTAAACTTATCAAATGTAAGTTGACCTTCACTATATAACATAATTTTTACGACATAAATCCATCAAATTGAGTCAATTTACCTTCACCATATAATTAAATTGAAATTCATACAATTCTGATTACTATCATCAATTCACAAGTCAAAATTAAACTCAAAAAATAATGTTTAAATTCTAGAATAAAATACCATCCATTCTGTTTGCTATAATTACATAAACTGTCATTCTATTATGAAAACCTACACTTTAGTCCAATCTATAATACCTGCAAGAATATTCCTAAAAAATTATAGAATATTATTTATTAATTAAAATTCATATTAATATAAATCATATTTACTAGTTTATCCCTCATTATATTAAATCCTTAATTCACTAAGTTATTATTTTTATTCTATGAATGATTTTGATTAATATTTGATGAAGTATAAAATTAATCTTATCTTATTTCTGAGATAGAGCTATATTAATTAGCTCCTACTTTGTCTATTGTTAATAATGTTAATGAATACATACTATCTTTTTTACTAGGTAAAGAGATGATGTACCATAGTTTTGATAGTATATTAAAAGAAAATGACAATGTGAATTCGGTTGATACTCTTTATTTTATTGAATTCTTGAATTCAATTTTCATATCAGGTCTTCCTAATCATGAAATTAGGTTAAAGATTGGAGTGCCTATTATTCTCATATGAATATTGATAAGTTATTGGATTTTTTGTAATAGCACCGGTCTCATTGTTACATAAACTGGCAAGATTGAATTTTAAGCTAAAGTTATGTTTGGATTAAATAAAGGGTTCAAAGTTTGTATACCCAAAATATCTATAATTCCATTCAATTTCATACTACCATTTATTATGAAGAAACAACAATTTCTTGTAATACTGGCTTTTGCCATGAACATAAATAAGAGTCTATGGTAAAGTTTATGCAATGTGAGTTTGTACTTGTCATGACCTGTATTCAAGCATGGATAATTCTATGTTACTTTATCCTGTGTACGATCTAAAAGTAAATTGAAGATATTAATTCTAAATCAAGATGATAATTCATGTGACACAATTTCAAATATTGTGATAAGTAATAATTGCAACTAATGATTTTCTATTATTCTTTTCTTTAAGGTCACTTAGTATTATTTATGTATTAAATACTTTATAATATTTTTTTATTCTACATTTATATGTATAATTTTATTATTAAATATGTTAAAAAAATATAATTAGTCTTATTTGATCTATGCATTGCACGTGTCACATATTAATTATTGAGAAGTTAGTCATATTGCCGGTTCATGTATTTTTGCGCGACAGAACAAAAGTATTAGTGGCCAATTTTTGTATTTAAGAAATTAATATAATTGTATATATATTATTTTTAATGTTTATTATTAATAATTTTTCTAATACATAACTGGTTACAAAAAATCAATGTTAGGAAAAGGCCGAGTAAAGAAATGTAGTGACAAGACAAAGAACAAAGTGAAATGACAACAGGCTTTAAGCTTCTTACCATCATCGATAGCATCGATAGCAGTGAATAACAGAACATGTTACTTTACAATTATTTTCAGAATAACATTAACAATAGGCCTAACTATTACACCATAAATAAACCCACTAATATCCGAAGGATAGATTCGGCCACACATTTTAGTAAAGTAATAATAGGGGAAAAAATCTCTCTTCTTCTTTTTATTTTCTTTTTTATATTTTTTTTTTCCATTTTCTCTTCTTGACTAAGAATAAAATAAACGTAGCCAATATAAATTAGTCTAATTAATAAGGATATGACTCATAGCTCATTATTATTCAAATTTCGTTGCCAATATAAGAATTTTATTAGCATACAATTTGTGTAAAATAATTGTTTTGATCTTTGTAAACCACAGAGTTCAACTTACCTAAATTTTTATTTCTTTACCAAAAAAATTATATTAATAACTAAATACAGATTCAAATTCTTTAATTACTCTTACTAACAAGGAACAAGTATGCACTGATTGATTTGCAAACTTCAGTCTCACCCAAACTAAATTCTGGCGATTTAACGGGAGAAGTAAGATTAAATGTTGTCTTTATGTCTACAATGAATAAAATATTTAGTTAAACAAAATTTAAAAGATAGTTTAGAAAAAGAAAAAGACAAGATGGACACATATGTAGCTGCTTATGAGGTCGATGTTGTTGGTGGGCAAGTCGGGATAAGAATCCCTTGTGAAACATTGAATGAGTGAACATGAAATTCTTGAAATAACTTCTTATAAAAGGACATAAAGAAAAAAAGGAAGGTAATGTTATCGAAAAGGGAAAAGAAAAGAAAGGAGGGGAGCGGTCCCCCTCAAAGTGGCATGAGCTTGATATTTTTTTTTGGCCAAAGCATGTATATATTGATTTATTTAAAAAGTAATATGTGGATGAGTGCTTGATAATAATATATCTAGATCCAATGGGAGGAAAGTTATTGCTACAGTTAATATTGGAACACAAATCAATTATTTTTCAAAGTTACTTAATTTGTTTAATGATACTCCATTTATTTTAGAATATAGGTTTTATCTACCTATTTCACACTTAGTAAGGAAACATTCATTCTTTTAAAAGTTTTTATAATTTTTTAAAATTATCTTTATTAAATAGGATGAAAATGAATTATTCTATCTCTCAATAACTTTTTTTTTACTCTTTTTTTTCATAATTGAATATTATCATAAATAGGAATAAAATTGAAAAAAAAACTATTAAATAATAACTGATTTTGACAAAGTGACTGATATTTGAAAACTTAATTCCTACTAAATCTCCTTATATTTTAAAAATATTACTTCCTCCGTTCTAATTTATAGTGCACTTTTAACTACCACACATGTATTAAGATAATAATTAGTAACCGAAATTTTTTCCCATTATTTTCCAAATTATCCTCATTTAATAATACTTTCTACATTAATAAATTGCAGTTATTCTCTCATTCATTTTTTTTTGAGTTCCCATTGGTTATCGGCGACCGTGAAGAGTGAGACCTTTGGAAAAATTTCTTCTTCATTCATTTATGGTTTAACCGAATCATTAAAGAATTTTCATTAAATATATTGGTAACTATAGAATATATGGGTTTACTTATTAGGGGCAATACTAAAAAGACAATTAAAAAAATACAATGTAATCCATACAGTACACTATATTTTGAAACATGAATTTCTTATAGCAGTGCACTATATAGCATAACAGGGAAAGTACTCCCTCCGATCCAAAATATAAGAGATTTTCAATTACTTTACGCATATTAAGAAAAATTGATTACATTTTTAAACTTCTTAAAAAAAAACTTAATATCCCATTTTTACCCTTATTAATTATCAATAATTAAAGTTGTTTCCACTCTTTTCCATTGCAAGTTACGAGACTGGGTCATCAATGAATAGGGGTAAAAAAGGGAAATTACTACTAAAAATTACATAACACCTTATATTATGAATCAAAGAAATGTTTTAGAAAATCCCTTATATTTTGGACCGGAGGGAGTAATTAGTATTGTTGGTAAAAACAAAAAGCTATTGATAACCACAATAATTTTTTGTGGGTTTGAGAGTCATTATCATAAATGATACTCCCTTTATCTTATCTTATGGGTTGCTTTGAGTTTTTTTGGCACATATTAATAAAATTATTAAATAGTTTAAATTATAGTAAAATTTAATAATATTTTATTAAAATATTTTTAATTTTTATCCAAAAATATTCTTAATTTAAATATTAAAAGAGACTTACATTTCACCTATCATTATCTTTAATAAAAGATAAAATAATAAAAAATAATTAATACTTGAATGATGATTAAATTGGGACAATTAATTTTTTTTTAGTGGGACAATTAAAATGTTTTAAAATAACATATAAGTTGTGACGGAAGGAGTAATAATATTGGTCTAGAAGTGCGTGGATTTCCATGTCTCGCTTATGCTGCCCCTTTTTTTGGTTCCCATTGCCTATTGACCTTTCTGCCTTTCCGAGTGAAACTATTACATCAGGAATCCATTTGGTGTCCCCACAAGAAAAAGGAATTTTTTATTTTTTAATATTTATTTATTACATTATTATTTAATAGTAATATTTTTTATACTTAATTTTATTGGCCAAAATATTTTTTAATACTTAGTTGTTCTCTAAGTATAAGCAACATTTCCTATCTTAAAATAATTTCTTATTTCATTATATTAATTCTCATATTAAATGAAAAGGCATTTTAAAAAAAAAGAATTTACTTTCAAATTTTCAAAAAAGATATGTATATTTATAGAAATGTATCGTTATTATGTATTTTGTTTTTTATAAATAAATATTATCAAAATGAAAATGAAAGAAAAGACTTGGAATGGTTGAAATATAACTAATTACTTTTTATTTTTGATATAATTATGTGGTGCCCAGTACTATCATATCATATTTAAGAGTGTAGTTTCTATTTGGAAAAATTACTAAAAAATCCTAAAATATGAAAATATTTATTTGAAGCTCTCAGCATTAAAAAATACTATATTCAAGTCTCATGTCTTGAAAAATGAATATAAAATACTTTATTATTGAGTATAAAATTATAGAGTATAAGTATAAAATATTAGAACATGATTTTATATTCAATATTAAAATTTTTATATTTATTTTTTATAATTTTATACTTATTTTCTAAGGTTTTATACGAATTTTGACTACAAAACTTGAGTGTAATATTTTATAATATTAAAATTTTTTAATAAATATTTTCATATTTTGACATTTAATAGTGATTTTCCTTTTTATTTCCAGTTACATTGAATACAAGATAATTAAGAATTTAGAGAGGACAATGACCTGGATAAAATTCTATTTGATTTGTCAAACTATCTCCGACTTTATATATATATATAAAAGATCTGTTTAATAATTATTATAACTTTTTAAAATTACTTTTATTTAAATTAAGAATCTGTTTAATTTCTCATTACAAAGGAGATTTTACAACTTTCTAGACAAAGATACTCTTATATTGTTTTGATTAAGTGGTTTTAATCAAATGGAACTCCAAACCAAACACACTCAAACTCTAACCCTATTACTGTGAATTCTCTCCATTTAATTATTTTGATTATTCATTCTCTAAAATAAATTTTTAATTTTTTAGTTAATTCTCTAAAATGATTTATATTAAAGAGAACGACTATGTAGCTGTACAGTAATCCTGATCATAATTAAGATGTCTAATGATGTCTCTGCCTTGCCATTGCCCAGACAGGACTAGTATTGTCTCCCATTTCTTTGAATTTTGTCAACAAAATAATCTGAGCACCTCACTGGAGACGAGGTTCAGAATATCCAGCATTGACTTAGTTGGTAAAGTAGAAATAGACAATGGTCGTCGTGAAACATCTTCGTGGCGGTGGAGCCACTTGCTTTAAATATCCAATCATTCATTCACTCTTCCTCACTACTTCTATTATTCCATTTTCCTTTCTTCTCCTCCAATCTCCTTCTCCGTCTTACTTTCGCTTTAATAATTGTCCGTGTTGTTCGACCTACCTAATCGATCTCTTGATCCCGAACAAAACAGCCACCATGACCGGCGGAGATTATTTCACCAGCAGCGGCGGCGGCCGCCGCGGAAGCTTGGACGCCAAGATCACTCCGATTGTCGTCATTTCGGGCCTCATGGCTGCCACCGGCGGCCTTATGTTTGGCTATGGCGTCGGCGTCTCAGGTACATTTCTTCAACTTCTTCCTTCTCTCTCTCATGAACGGAAACCTACTGGCTACTGTGATTGAAGAGGAGCCTATCATTTTGCAGAAAGTTGATGCGATTTTTAACGGTGATTGCGATGGCTTTATCAATTGTAGTCGCATAATTTTATGATTACGAATGGTAATTTCAAGTCTCAATTCGTTGGGAATTTTGAAAACCAAGTCTGGACTCTGTTGTTTTCTGCTAAATTTTCACTTACGTTTTTTTTTTTGAGAATAATTTTCACTTCTTACTTAATTAATACAATAAGATTTTTCCCCCTCAAATTTTCATGCATGTTTTTATTGATTAATTTTGTTTGAATATTGTGCATAATACAATTTTTTTTTCTGAATAAGATTTCCTTGTACAAATATATGATTTGTGATATTTTCCCCCCTAGCCTGAGATGTGATAGTTTATTTGTGTGGCTCCAGAAAAAATACCTCTTCACCCTTGTGTATTAAAGAACCAAACCCATAGGAGTGTTCTGGGTATTTCCATATTGTGGTTAGTTCTAAGGATAAATCGTGGTAGTTTTTTTTTCTTTAATGCCATAAGTAAAAATTATATCTAAAGACTCAAATTTAATAATATTATATAGTCAATCTATTTTAAAATATAAGTCATGTGTTGTTACCTTTAACTCATTGAAGAAACATTAATTTTTTTAAAATTTTTTATAATTTTTTAAAATTATCTTCATTAAATAGGGATAAAAGTGAATTATTTTTTCCCAGTAATTTTTTTAACTCTTCCCACTCCTAGTTGAATATTATTATAAATAAAGATAAAATTTAAATAAAGTATTAAAAAGTCACTTTTCTTCCCAAAATGACTTATATATTTTGAAATCTTAATCCCTATTAAATGTGCCATATATTCTCAAATGGATGGAGTATTGAAAATTTAAAAATAATTATTACACTATATTCCGTCCATATTAGCTGCTTAATGCCAATATAATTCTCTCTAAAAATATAATCTTTAAAGCGTTACAAAATACATGTTAGAAATAGAAACTTTGAATTCGAAAATGAAAAATTAACATTCTTTGCGAAAAAATGTTATGGGATTGAATCAGGCGGGTTGATATCAATGCGACCATTCTTGAAGAAGTTCTTCCCGGCAGTGTACGGACAAACAAGTGGAATGGAATTGGAAGGGCGAAAAGATAATTACTGCCACTATGACAATGAATGGCTCCAATTGTTCACGTCGTCTTTATACCTGGCAGGGATGACATCGACTGTCGTTGCAGCCTATACGACAAGAAGATTTGGGAGAAGAATAAGCATGCTCTTAGCTGGCATCTTCTTCCTCTGTGGAACTGCGCTTAGTGCAGCTGCTCAAAACCTCACCATGCTCATTGTCGGTAGGCTCTTACTTGGTTTTGGTGTTGGCTTCGGTAACCAGGCTCGTTTCTTACCCTTTTTACCACATTGTTTAAAGGCTTTTATTTGTGAATATACTAATAGAAATTATACATCTTTTTAGTATTATGAATAAAAAGCAAATCTACCCTGAAGATATTTTTGGAGGAAGTATAGATATCCTAAATAAACTTTTAGAACAATGGTATTCACTATATTTCAGAATTGGAGCAATGTCACACTATATTAATGGTCAACATTGACCACATTGACCATTTAGTCAAAGAAGGGACCAGTTTTTTTACTTTAACATTATCCGTTTGTGTTGGTTGACATTTACTTCCATTTTGAAACATAGTAATTAACATTGTTCTAAAAATTTGTTTAAGGTGCCCATAGCTTACCAGAAAATACTTTTGGGATATAGATTTACCTTTTAACCATAGTATTATTAAACTTTTATAAATTTACCAATTCAGATTAATATGAGTAGGAATGATTTTCTTTCATAAAGGAGTAGTTGGATTCGAATCCCAACCTTTATATATATATATGGAGCTAAATATATAAGGAGTTAACCTAATTGGAAGAAAAGTCTATTTTTTACTCTTAATATGCGAGAGAAATCAGTTTCTACCTTCTTAGGGGGCTACTATAATCTTTACAAAAATTTTATGTAAATTTTATTTTTATTTTTATTTTTAAAATTAATATTTTTTTCCTAATAAAATAAAGATTAAATTACACAAGTTTTCTTTAAAATTAGATTATGTTGATAAGTTGGTGATTAAATTAGTATATTCAATTTCATCAACTTATCCTCGGTCTTCTGCTTTCTTCTTTTTGCCTGATATACAGGCTGGGCCTGTGTTCCTTTCTGAGATTGCCCCGACACGAGCACGTGGAGCAATAAATATACTGTTTCAACTCAATGTCACCATTGGCATTCTCTTTGCTAACCTTGTCAACTATGGCACCAACAAGTAAGTGCTACCATATCTCTATTTGTTCATTAGAAATATTCTTCCCAATGATTGGGTATTGTCAAATAAGAAAATTAGAAAGCATTAATTTAATGTTCATACATAAAGTACAAGCATTGCATGAAGCTATCATTTGAAGCCATTAACAAATTGATAAGGAATAAGATGATGGGTGATGATGGTTAAAAACTTTTAGACCACTTGAGTTGGTTCAAAGTGATTTAATACCTAAAAATATTGTTGATATGAGAGTTCCATACTCATGTAATTTGACCCCACTTTACCCAAATTACTTAAGATTCAATGTGCCCAATTGTATCTATATATCCAACAAAATTCAGGTGGAGAATTACAACAACTATGGTGCAGATGCATGATTGCTAGAATAAGTGATTTTGAAGTACCTAGTGATAAATAAGGGGTCAATGAATATAATTGATGAACAGGATAAAAGGTGGATGGGGATGGAGGGTATCACTGGGAATGGCGGGAGTACCGGCGGTGCTGCTCACGGTGGGGGCGTTGCTGGTGGCGGACACTCCGAACAGTCTGATAGAGAGAGGACGAATCGAAGAAGGAATAGCTGTTCTCAAGAAGATCAGAGGTACAGAAAACATCGAGGCCGAGTTCATGGTGTTAGTTCAAGCAAGTTGTGTGGCCAATCAGGCGAACCACCCTTTCCGCAACCTCTTCCTTCGCCGCAGAAACCACCCTCAACTTATCATCGCCGCCGCTCTTCAGGTCCCTTTCTTGCGCGATCGATCTCCATCCTTTTATCAACATATAAAATTTCTGATCATAATCTGTTCCTCTTTGCATTCCGAAACCAGATCTTCCAGCAACTCACAGGCATCAACGCGATCATGTTCTACGCTCCACTCCTCTTCACCACATTGGGCTTCAAAAACGACGCCCCCCTCTACTCCGCCGTGATCACCGGTGCCGTCAACGTCCTCTCCACCCTCATCTCCATCTACGCTGTCGACAAGGTCGGCCGCCGCATGCTCCTCCTCGAAGCCGGCGCCCAAATGTTCCTCTCACAAGCAATCATCGCCGTGATCCTCGGAATCAACGCCAGAGATCAGCCGGCCGACCTCTCTAGAGGCCTCGCTATCTTCGTGGTGGTCATGGTGTGCACCTTCGTCTCCTCCTTCGCTTGGTCGTGGGGCCCGCTGGGGTGGCTCATACCCAGCGAGAGTTTTCCGTTGGAGACTCGATCTGCAGGCCAAAGCGTCACCGTTTTCATGAACCTGCTGTGTACTTCTGTGATCGCGCAGTCATTTCTATCAATGTTGTGTCGTTTGAAGTATGGAATCTTCTTATTCTTCTCTGGGTGGGTGTTGATTATGTCGTTGTTTATGATGCTACTTTTGCCGGAGACGAGGAACGTGCCGATAGAGGAGATGACAGAGAGGGTGTGGAAGCAGCATTGGCTATGGAAGAGGTTTGTTGAAGAAGATGAAGCTGATCATAATGAAGAAGGACGATAAAGATAATTATAAATAATTAATGATTCAACCAGGGTTATGTATCTGTGGAATTGAATGGAATTTGAGAATTACAGTGTGAAAAAGTCAAGTGGATCAACTCCATTCCATAGGGATAGGTCACGTCTTCATGAGTTCTAAGCGGTCTGTTTTTTAATTGTAATGTAGAATAGTTTGGTTTTGTGGATGTGTATTGATGTATGTGGTAGATTGAGAAGTAAATGTTTAGAGTTTCCATTATTAAGAATTTTAGGTTGTCACACCTGAAATGTCATGCGGATTGGTGCCTATTGAGGAAGTCGATTCTAGAGGAGTTACCACCAAAATTTTTTTTTAGAAAACCAAATAAAAAGAAAATGATGGTCTGCCAATTAAAGTTGAGTTTAAGAGTATGATTGTGAGTGGAGAATGTTGTTAGATACCCTTACAATACCTATTATTCCTAAGAACGATTATCCTAAGTTGATTATGTAATTTTATGACTTTTAAAAAATTTATTTTGACTGCCCATTTATTATTCAAAAATAAAAATAAATAAAAGAAAAGGTAAAAATGAAAATAAGGAATAAAATGAAAATATGAGAAATTGGGAAAAATAAAATAAGAGAGAAATATTATTTATTTACAGGAGCAGACTTGACCCAGAATTAGAGTTTGGGGTCTACGTACCCTACAATAAGGATTAAAGTCGACATAGTTTAGGGTATAAATGCGTGTTATTAGGTTGATTTTTTTTATTATGTATATATATTTTTTAAAGAGAAGTTTATTAAAAAAATAATTTATCTTTCCACAAACAAAACAAGTTTCAGAATTAGTTAGTGTGTTTTAATTTGTAAAAGATAGATTAATTTCCATTACTTACTCTTATCTTTCATTTTCATTTTTTGTCTTGTTTTGTGTGTTTTTTTTTATCAATTCCTAAAAGAGAATATATGTTTTTTCTCAATTTAGAAGATATGATTAAAACCATATGTAATTTTGATTATTTTACTTTTAATTTGGAAAGGAAAAATTTGAAAACAATTTATTTTTACAAAATAAAATCAATTAATTAGCTCATGTGGTAGCTTTATCACTCACAATTCACTCATTGATACCTAAATGTCCACGGTGATGCCACTCGAATAAAAAACTATAAAAGGCTTAAATAAATGAAATTGGGGAGAATAAATAATTTTTATTTCTCACTCTCATCATTTTATTTTTTTAAATCAAATAAAGAAAAGAGGTAATATATATTTCTCTCTAATTTAGAATAAATGATGAAAGAAATAAATGTTACCTGTATATTTTACCTTCAACTTAAAAAGCTCAAGCACAATTTGATTTTTCTTTTTGTTTCTATATTTTTCCTTTTTTGTTTGAAATCAATTTTTAAACAAAATCAACCATCCACTCTCATTGATTGATGCCCATGGTAAGACCACTTGAGACAGATAAACATAAAAAAGACTTAAGGGATAAAATTGGGGAAAATAAATTTTTTGCATAAATTATTTTTATTTCCTTATATTAAATTATAAAAATAAATACTACCATGGTAACATATTTTATAAAAAGAAAAGCGATAAAAATATGACTTTTATATATACATATATATATATATATATTATTTATTTATTTATTATTATTATTTTATTATTTTTTAACAACTAAGATCTATGGTGACTTTATCACTCACAGCTTGCTAATTGGCACCTAAATCCCCATGGTGTTACCACTCGGAGTATAAAGATAAAAATAAAAATTTAAAATAGAGGACTTTCATTGAATAATTTATTTTTACTTTTAATATAAAAAAAACCATTGGTACTCGAAAATATTAAAAAATAAGATTTAGCCAACATTTATACCATACTAACTCCTCACTCATTATACAATTGACTGATGTTCTATAGGCACACAGAGACTTAGTATCTCGTGGCAAACTCTAAAGGCGAAAAGAAGAAAAACCAATGACCAAATAAAAATCAAAACTAGAAATAAAAAACAAAAATCAAATACAATTTATCAATCTGTGTGTGTTAATGTGCAAACTCAAATAATTTAAACCAAACATAAGATGAGGAGATGCAAACTCTTGTATCCTTCTTTCCTCTTCCTTTGCTTCAAAGATGATAGCTCAACTTTTAAACTTGATCCATATTCCCGTGGCATTCAAGAGACATTTTGCTTTATTAACCATACTTCCTTACTTTGATGATGAGGACCTTCATTTCTCCTTAACTTGATCCATGCTCCCGTGAAGCTCACAAGGAAATAAAAGTGGAGTGGATTAATATTCACTTTAAAATTAAGCCAGCGCGTCAATAATGATATTCCTTTATAGAAGACTAAAACTATTAGTGCTTAAGAAGTCCAAATCATTATTCCTCCATGAAGATATTGCCATGGATTATTCTTTTTAATTAAAGAAAGAATTAGCAACCTCACAACAACAAAAATGCAGGGGATTTGAGACAAAAAAATGTGGATGAATACACTCATTTCATATGAGAACAAATAGAACAAGAAGCATGATTTGCGTATACACATGGCCTAAAAGGAAACACTTCATATTCAAATCTAGAACTATGCATACAACTAGATGACTAGTAGCCTTTTTCATGAAAAACGAAGTCAAATGGACATTTTAAAGGTTTTAAAACAGCACTATACCCAAGAAAATCATAGTATATGACAGTTTTTCATTGTCAATAAAAGTATTCAAACATGTAACAACCAAATCAGAACTTTCTTGATGAGAAAAACATGCTCATGTAATCCTTTTAAATTCATAATGCTAAACAAATATTCAGCAGCCAACACTCAATTTTGAGAAAGGCAAATTATATACATATGACCTCCTATCTATGACCAAAATATTGTGTACATGTATGGCAACCGAATCGATGCTCACACACATAAACACAAGGTAATATAATAACTTGAGGAGCCTAATACCAAATAGATATATGCTATCATCAGATGAATCTAACACAAGACAAAACCAATGAGCTTGCGACAGTAAAGACAAGTTTAGACCATCAAAGCAAAGTGGGATGGGTAAGACTTGAAGTTTGCAGCAAAACATGATTCTATGGCTCAAATTCGTTATTTAATCAAACCCCTTCATGAGCAAAAGTCATGACAAACATATCCTCAGAAGTAGAAACACAGAGCAAACATAGAACACAACTATGGGTTAGATATATATATATATATTTTAAGCAAGTAGTATTCACCCTCGTTTAATCTACCCTAAAATTAAAACAATTTATTGGCATCAGGCAACCCAATCTCAAAGGCACAGACAGCAAAAGAACTTCCTGGATAGAGAGAAATTCAAAACCTCTCAGAACATACAAAGCATACATGAATACCTGCTTCTCAAACTCACTAAAATGCATACAGTGGGTTAAGAGGAATAGACACATCAATATAACATTGAGAAGCATCAAACTTCAATCAACCAGCAATAAAAAAAAGAACCTCCACAATGGTAAATTAATGGTTCAATCTCACATCGGTGTAACACAAGTTTCAACCTATTGCTTACAAAATCAGAGAACATAATTAAGCAGCCACCCACACCCTAAGATTCAGTCCACCAATACCCACTTAAAGCTAGAAAAAGACATGAAAATTCAAAACAAAAATTACCGTTTGCAGACACTAAATATCTCGTACAGACTGCTCCCTCTTTTCGAATTTCCACGCTTAGATTCGAACTTCCCTTGTTCCTTCGATGCTTCCTTCGGTGCTCATGCTCCCTCGTTCTCCTATACTTCACTGTTGTGCTCTCCTCTCCTTCTTTCGGCTTCCCTTTGAGTTTGGTGTCTCCCTTTGCTTTTTCCGTCTGATGCCTCCCTCTGCTCCCTCTCTTTGGATCTCACTCGCTCTCCCTCTGCTTTGTGTCTCAGTCTCCCTCGGTTTCCCTTCCTCGCAGCTCCCTCTGGCTCATGCTTCCTCAATCCTCTCCCACGGCTCCCCCCTTCTCTCGTTTGCCCCCTCTGTTTTTGCCTGTCCCAGCCTTTCCTTCGGTTCTCACTGCCCGCGGCTCCCCTTCTCTTCCCTCACGGCTCCCTCTGTCTTTTCTTTCCTAGCCCCCTCTGTGCCTCCCTTTATTTTTTCTTGTTCGCCTCCTGGTTCGCGGCTCCGCCCAGTCTCCCCTTGTATCTCTGCGTACCTGAACCCTAAATTAGGGCTCAGAATCCTTGTGGGCTGAAACGATAGGCTTCAGTGTTTTAAGCCCACACCACTCTTTTTTTTTTTATTAACTTTTGAATTTAATTTAACTTTTTTGAAATTTTTTTATTTTGATTTTTATATTATTATTATTATTATTATTTGTATTTGTATTTTTATATTTTTGTTGTTTTTTATTTCTCTCTTTTTTATAAATTCTATTAGAAAAATTAATTTTTCTTAATTTTATTTTCACGCCCGGACAAAATATAGTATTCACATAAGTTTTAAAGATATATGAGTCATTTTAAGTTATTTTAGTATAAATTTTAATTAATAAAAAAGATATTTTAAAATCTTTTAACAGAATATTCTAATGATTGAATTAATGTGTGGGCTTTGAAAATAAAGAGGAGATCTTTGTAAGGACGCCCATGTATTTCACTCTAAAATTTTATGCAAGTTTAGAAATATTGTTAAAATGAATATGTATATAGTACATTTAAGAAGAAAAAATTTTATGATGGAAGATATAAGAGATGATGCATGTCCCATATAAGCCGTTCGGTCCAAATTTTTCTATTTTATTTTTATTTTTATTTTTTTTAAATAAAATATTCATTTTTAAATAATTAACTTGATAGTATATAAGATTAATATTATTTTGTATTTTGCATTATTTTTTTTGATAAAATTTTTTTAAAAATCTAATTAAAAAATAAGATGATATGAATTGTCCAAATTTTATGTAAACGGTCATGATAAAATATGCATATGGTATACATTTTGCAGTTAAACAAAAAGATGTGCACCCAATCTGTTAAACATATAATAAATAAGAGAATCTAATTACTCTCAAATACATGAAAAAAATCTACTTAATTTGCACATAGTTAATTCAAGTTAGTTAATCTCATTTAATTTATAATAAAACATTCATTTTTTTCATAATTGCCTTCAATTGGTGATCCTTTTTTTCTTTTTTACATTAGATCAATTAATAATAATTGAAAAGCATAACTTTCTCCAAATTAATAAGGGATATTATTGGAATATATCATTTATTACACCAAACATCTATATTTTTTTTCTTATCTTTTGGATCAACATAAGTCCAAAATTTTCTTATATTTAGGACCTTTAAATATAACAAACATATATCATACTCACCCCCGGTCCTTTTTATTAGTCACGTTCTAAAAAATTTTTATGGTCCTAAATGTAAGTCATATTCTATGAGTTTTTGAAACATTAATTATTTTATTTCCAAAATGCCCCTATTTAATCATAAGAGATAATGTGAATTGTTTGAATTTGTAGTATTTATTAGAGGGTAAAGATGAAAAACATATTAATTTTAAGACAATTTTAATGATATAATAAATTTTTCTTGATTTTGATGAGTTAGTTAGAACTTAGAAGTGACTTACATTAAAAATCGGAGGAGTACGACAAGTATTTTTCATGGCAAAAAAAAAAAAATAATAGACATATTTTTTAATTAGGCTTTATTTTCAACAAATTTACATATTTATAGATGATTAATGTCATAAATTTAGTTTTAACAAATTAAATCTATCCCGTGGGCCTTTGATGGCAGCCTCAAATTTCTTTTGCAATGAAGTGCAAAAGCAGTACATCATAACAACCCCTAAAACTAATCTCCTACAATCGATCTATATATCTATAAAATCAGTAGCCAAAAGCACATCTACTGAAAATATATGTTGCCACATTGGATACTGAATTTCTGTGCATCCATGTAAACCCGTGTTTTTAGCAACATCCAGCACGTGGAACCAATGTTTCTCACCTCCTCACGTTACAGATAGCATCCAGTTTGTAAAAGGTATCATTTTAAGATTTTTTATACAAACAAAAAATTATTAAATTATCTTAATTATTATAAAATTTAATAATATTTTATTAAAATGTCCTTAACTTAAAATTGTTTCATACATATCAAAAGATAATTAAGAGTATTAATAAAGGGTAAACTAGTAAAAAATCTAATTAATTACTTCATTAATATTATAAAATGGAAAATATTATGAAAAAATTTAAAAATCCTAAAAAAACAGTTTTTACAAATAAGAGGAAATATATATATACATATATATATATATGCATATGTATGTATGTACTATGTCTAATCAAATCAAATCTATACATATAAAATTCAACCAAAAAAAAAATCTATACATATAAAAGCAAAGGCCACTAGCACATGCTCTACCATATGTGTCAAAAATATATGTCTCCACATTAGATTACATGTGGCGGAGCAACATTATGTTAGCATCAGTTTGAATTTTCAAAGCTAATTTAAAATCAATAATAAATGCTTTAATTAGGATTTGATTCCCTATTTTGCCACTTCATCATGGATAAAATGTGGTTAGATAAAGTTGATTGTAGATTTTAAATTATTGATTTTTTTGGGTCAAAATTATTGATTGAATTTGAATTTTCCATTATTTTGGCATTAATATAGAATTAACTCCTAATAATTTCATTTCATAACTCCTTGGTCCATTTTCTGTTATAAATACCTGTGGTTGATATTTTAGCAACGCACATGTACAGCCACATAGTTGTATCCCAACGCATGCTCCTTGTGACTTATTTCTCTTGGATACAAGCCCTAGATTCACGATGCCTTGCCCTACTTAGAGAATGAAGAATCGAAATGCTCCATTTATAATGGCATTTCCAAGGTTTGACCTCCTGGAGGGTACTGAATGAGTTCCTCTACAAGCTTTAGTGTGATGTTGTAAGGTTATATCATATCAGGTTTCCATCTTTAATGTAATATATCTCTTTGAAATGTTGGTGTGCTACACATTTGTTCTATTCTTTTTGTTTTTTCACTTTTTCTTTGCCCAATTAAGTTGTTTATGTGGATATGTTAATAGTGGTGAGAATACAAAAAATGGGATATCATTTGTAATTGAAGCTACATTTACTTTTTGTATTCATTTAAATCTGGTTATATGGGAGAGAGAAAAGCTGTTCTCTTTCATTTCTTAGGTATTTTAATGGTTTGTGGTTGCATAACTAGAAATAATTCTTTTCATGTCCACATGATAATTTGCAATCAATCAATTACAAATCTTTTAAAACAAAAAAATTGTCAAATTAATACATATTATTACGGATTTTGGCTCATTTTAATAAATATCTTTTAAATCAAATTTTGAATATGTAAATAAATTGCAACAAATCAATTTGAAAGGATCTGATCAAGAAATCGCCGAATTGTCTTTTCCGTTTTTAAATTTCAGATCATCTAATTTGAATTAATGGGAAAGATTAATATGTGTGATTTTTTTTCTTTTATAGTTTTTTGTTTTTTCATAGTTGAAGAAATAAATAAGTTTTATCTTATTAGATTAATTTCAATTTTCATTATAGTCATATTGTAACACTAGGTGTCCATTCTTTAACAATCTAATAGACGGTTAAATAAGTAATTTTTGAATTGACAATAAAATTTTGAATCATTAAATTGTTTGTTTTTTTGGGCAGAAAATCATTAAATTGTTTAATTATTTTGAATTAATAAGAACTTGGGTCAATTTTTTCAAAACAACTAGAAATTGACCCATGCACGGATTGTTCCTACTATTAAATTTAAATATTAAGTCCTATAAATGCAAATGCTACCATGCCATTCAAATATTTTTTTATCAAAATCATCTAAACATTAAATGTGTGGGTACTGCACTTTTTTAATAAACTCATATTATATGAAATTACATGTCTATTAATTATCCAATACTATATTCTTCTATATGTACTATCCTTTTATTTCATATCCTTTTATATACCTTAAAAATCTATTATTGTTAATAAAAATGGTGGAATTGATTGATTTCAATATGTATTTACAATACTTACGATCAAATAGGTATGGTGAAGTTGGATTGAGCAAGTCACATAGACCATGAATAATATAATTACTTACAAATTCAAATAATTTGAGATTTTTGTACTTGTCAAAAATTTATTGGGCCTATAAAATTTGATTACTTAATTTATTTATTTTTATTAGTAATAAAAATAAATCAATGTTCTAAAATTAAATATGGAGCTATTCTTTTCTTTTTCAAATAGTTGTTATAACTTGTACGATAGATAAAAGAAGAGTTATAAGCTCCGGATAACATAAATATACTTACAATTATGATTTTAAATATTAATAATAAATTGGGTGAATTATACCTTTAATTCAAAAGAAAATGACAATTATGATTTAGAATTTTTTAAAAAAAAAATTATCAAAGTACAGATCAAAGAGCTATAGGATGTTTATATATAGGTGGCAAAAAATGAATTAATTATAATTTCTTTAAAATTATTAAAGAGAAATAATATGACATTCATTAGTAAATTCAATCAAGAATAAATGTGGTGTCATCGATTTGAAATTTAAATAATTATCCATCGATATTCTATTAATTTATAAATGAAAATTATATCATAGTAATTAATACGAATATGAAAATACAAGAGAATTAAAATATCGTTATTCTGTATATATTTTTATCTATATATATACTTTCTTTATTCCTAAATAAGCAATATTTGGGACAATTTAAAAATAATTCTAAAAAGATTAACATTTTCAAATTAGGAATCCAAGTCAAATAGTTTCAAATTATAAAAAAGAATTATACAATTTGCGCATGAATTATTTTCTATTTTTGAAAAAGTATTATGACTAGTGTTAAAAAAAAGAAAAAAGGTTATTAGCAGCATTCTTGAGGAGGGTTAGCCAGTTCAAGATCGATGAGCTTAGATACAACTGAAGAGTTTGAGCATAGTTATATAATGTTAATTAGCAAAACTACAATTACTTCAAATTAATTTGTAAACTAGAATGCCATTTTAAAATTACAGCTATATGTGGAGAATTTCAAATTTTAAAATATAATAATGGTATAATATATTCATTATGCAATCAGTAATAAATTTCAAAATTCAAATTAATTTATTGAAATTATGACATTAATAGTCATAAAGTGGCATTATAGTAATTAACCCAAATAAAAAAAAAGAGTCAAATGAAGTGGTATGAGGATGTGGCAAACACAAAAATAAAAAGATACATGTTATCTGATTGCGTGACATTCCATATAAACGGGCATTAAATCAGAGTAAATGTAGTATTAATGCCTTTCACCTCTAATTTTATATATATAATAGATTGAATTAAGACTTAAACATATGATTAAAAATTAAATTTGCAAATTAAGAATTATAATAAATTCAATTGAAAAATTACTTTTAAACTTGGTTGTTCTATTAAATTGTTATATATTTTTTCCAGATGTTAGATTGTTATAAATTATTGTATTAAATTTTGATTTTGTTATAAATCTATATGTGTGTGTATATCTATATATCTATATATATATATAAATAAAATGAGCAGCCCAAATATAAGTGCTAAAATATTGGGAAGCCACATAGGATGCTACAATTTTAAGGGTTCAAGCAGATCCACATATTAAGCAGCTCTTGCCATGTGTATGGATTTGTGTAATTATGTTTGGCCCACCATCTCCAACGTGATTATGGTAAATGGCTTGTAGTTTTTTTTAGCATTAATTTATTATATTTAAATTTTTGTTCAGGCCAAACAAAAGAATGATTGATTTTTGTTTTTTTCTTCAAATTTCAATTGCCCTTTGTTTTAATATCCTAAAAATTCTTAATCAATAATATATCATCAATATGCAATCCCACATTTTCAAATACTTTTTTTTACTTATTTTTATTGTGATGTGTACAAATTTTTTTAAATATTGATATATATTAATTTTTTAGCACCTTTTTGCCCAATTATTTTAAAGCCAAGCTCCGTAATATTTTTACATTTAAGTTTTGTGGCACCATAGATATATCCTTGTGTACAAATTTTTTTAAATATTGATATACATTAATTTTTTTGCACCTTTTTCCCCAATTATTTTAAAGCCAAGCTTCGTAATATTTTTACATTTAAGTTTTGTGGCACTGTAGATATATCCTTGTGTACAAAATTTTTTAAATATTGATATAAATTAATTTTTTAGCACCTTTTTAACCAATTATTTTAAAGCCAAGCTCCTTAATATTTTTACATTTAAGTTTTGTGACACCGTAGATATATCCTTTTGTATTACATGTGTTTGTCAAATAATTCATTTTTATTAATATATATTTATTAAAATCAAGCCGCTAAATAATTCACTCATTGCCTTACTATTTCTTCATATAAATTCTTGAGTCAGAATTTATTGACAAATCAGAATTTTCTTGAAATACAAAAAAATATTTCATTATTTTTTCCAACATAAACTTATTACATTTTAAAAGTATTGCCTCTTGTTTTAATTTGACTTTTTCCAATTTAAAAAGATTACAATTTCATGCCACAATTTCCGGTAATGTTATTATGTAGAATTTATTATGGTCTGACGTGTTTTGAACTAAGATGATCTTATTTTAATTTCAAATCATGTCAAAGAATTAAAAAATAATTTAATTTCAAATAAAGAGGTTCTAAACTAAACCATGTGTTTTGTACTTATTATCTTTCATTCGTGGTTCATTATCACAGGTTGGGTACTGGATTGGTGTTATTATCTTAATTATAATTTAGGTATAAATATCATCACTCATATTCTTAATATGTTAGAGGATGTTATTTCAATTTTTCTATTGTTTTATTATCTATTGTGGGTTAGATCTTCGATATTGTTATGTAAACATTGTCTTAAAGTTTTACTTTTGATTATAATGTAATTCATATGCTCATTCAAATTTTACATGCATGTGACATCTAGACAATATGGCTTTTTGATACAATTCTATTCATGTTATCAATCCACTTTGAGAGAATTAGAGAATACAAGGTCAAAGATGGTTCTGTTAGCAAGGCTGACTTTCCAAGAGGGGGGTGAATTGGGAAGATTGAAATTTTTCTGCACAAAGTGAAGTGGGTGAAGATATCACAGTGTAATGAAAACAACGAGTAAAACAGGGTAAGCTGAAAAGTAAAGATAAGGAGAAGAAGACTCAGTAATTTATCCTGGTTCGGTCTATCCACTTGACCTACGTCTTGTCCCCAAGACAATTCTTGAGATTTATCCACTATACAGCAAGAATTCAATGGACTTCTTGCTAATGCCACAGTACACGAGTATGCTCTGTTTCTAGAGCTCTCTCAAACACTCTAAGCACTTTCACAATGTGCTTCCAATCCCCTTGTGATTTCCCCTCACAAGTAAATCTATCTTCTAGATGAAGAGTAGATTATTTACAAAGATATAAATCTCTTGAATAGAGTAGATATGAAGGTTAAAGTACAGATATTGAAGTTGAGAAGGTAAAAGCTTTTGAGAAGAAGATTCAGCAGAAATTCGGTATATACAAGTTTGATTCTTTTTTCCACAACTTCAAATGATGTTATATTTATAGTTTTAGGTCTCAACTATCCGTTAAAGACTAAATCTATCCGTTGGGGAAGTTATTCAACAATTACTCTGAGAAACTATCCATTTACCAACCGCATTTAATGTTTCTGACATACTGAAATTCGAATTTTGGTTGGTCAACAGACGAATTTTGAAGGAACCGAAGGTTAAAGCTTCCAACGTTACAGCACGAAGTTCGTCTATTCATGAAGCGAAATTTGAATTTTGAAACTTGTAAAATGTTTTCACTTTGTGACATACGAATTTTCAAGAAGAAAGTTTTTCTGTTAAGAATGAACAGTGTTTTCAATTTTCTACAGTGCCCTCGAAATTCGAATTTTGGAAGCCCAAAATTCGTCTGTCCATTGAACGTTCAAAGAGGCACAGTAGATCACTTTCTTCGAAATTCAAATTTTGAAAGGGTGAAATTCGTCTGTCAGAGAGACTCTTTTCAGACTAGCTTCATCATTCGAATGTTACAAGACTTGTCATTCGTATGTCAATGTTTCATTTCAACAGACTCAAAAACATAGCTTCTAAAATTCGAATTTTAGTGTTTAAAGTTCATCTGTCAGAGAGCAGTTTTGAAACTTAATTTATTCTTGATCTCAGATGAACTTTACCATAGTTTCAGACGAATTTCTTTGGTTTTCACAAACTGCATTTCATCTGAAATTCGAATTTTGAATGTGTGAAGTTCGTCTGTCACTAAAAGGCTTCTTTTAATCTTGGATGAAAATTCGAATTTTGGAGGATCAAAATTCGTCTGACAGAGAGACATCTCTTCAGACTTATTCAGTTTTAGCTCGAAATTCAAATTTCCAAAGGCAAAGTTCGAATTTCCAACATGACAGTTCAGTTTAAACTTTCAAACTTCGTCTGTTTGTGGGTATTTTTCAAGTAAGTCAAGATTTAACGTAAAATCAAGGTTTGAAAACATCTTTTCTTCAAATCAAAATCTTTTACCCAATCATAACTAAAAACAAAAGATTCTACAAAAGATCTAGCAGCAAATACTCTTCAAAATTCTTCACTTGAAGCACTTTGATCTCCTTTGATATCTTCAATCCAAACTCTTGGATGTTGGTTTGGAATCATCAAAACTCTTGATTCAACATTCTCACCCTTTTTGATGATGACAAAACAACTCACAAACTGGATTAGTACTTGGGTTTGCTTTCACAAGCTCCCCCTCAACATATGCATAAGATATCATATCCAACAGATTAAGTGAAGAGATTCAAGGCACAAAATATTGCAGCTAAGAAGTTCATTCATTTAATCAATGGTTGCAATACATACTTCAATCAAAGATCAGTTCTCAAAACATAAAGAATAATCATCAAAACAAAAACAAAAAGCAAGTAAACACAACAAAATGCAACAGGAAGATTCAGCCTAAGTCCTAATCAATCACTTCTTCTTTGGCTTAGTCTTCTTGCTGTATGACTTTCCTTTTCCGGATGACTCAATAGATTTTCCAGCTTGCTTGGTCCCAGTTTGCTTTATCTTCTCCCCCTTTTTGGCATTATCAGAAAGCCCAACAAAGTCCATTGGAGGAGGAATCTGAGAGATAGGAATAGCACGAAAAGGGACAGGAGCAAAAGGAATCTCTGGCTGAACTGGTGCAGGAGGCTCAGCAGGCTCAGGGCTAGGTTCTTCATCACCATCATCATCAGAGACCTCAAGCAGCTCTTGCATTTCCTGCCTGGAAAGAGCTAGTCGAGCTCTTTGTTCCTCTGAAAGCCCATAAGCAGCGAGAGAATGAGAGGCTGGTTCAACAGGAGAAAACATTTCTTCAAGCTTTCTCCTTTGAGCTTGTAGTAGAGCATTGTGAGCAATAGCTTCAAAATCAATAACAGGCACAATGCTCATTTCCTCATTGAGTGCAGCTTGCAGAAATGGTGAAGCAGATATGGATGCCACTACCTGTTCAACTTGCTCAGTTTCTTGGGTGGAAAGGATAGAGTCTTGAGCAACTGCTTCACTAGGCTCAAGAGGGCTTGACTCCTCTAGACCCTCTTCCTCTATGCCATAGTCCAGGGGAGGACCAAGACTTACCTTATTGCTGGAGGCCTTTGGAGTGCTTTCTGCGCCAGCTGGTTCAGATTCGTGTGCCTCAACACCAGGAACAGGAAAAGCCATTTCAAACGGACTTGGAGGCACAGGGGATGGAGACAGAGTAGGCTCAGGGACACCAGGCTGAGGTGGAGCTGAAGTGGTAGGAATTGCATTTCTTATCTCTTCATAAGCATCAGCCACCACTTTCATATTCACAGCCAACTGATCGATCTGATCTTGCAGGTGAGCAAATTTGACATTTTGCTCATACCGAATGCTGAGAATGAGTGTTGACAAACTGTCAAACAACTCAGTGATCTTGGTTGGCTTGGCCCGTGAGGAAGGAGTGGAAGGAGGGTGAGTAGGCCGGGAGGGAGATGGAATTGGCTGAGAAGGCTGAGGTACAGATCTGCTAGGGGCCTCAGAAGTGCCTTCTTGTTGGAGGGAAGCATCAGCAACAAAGAACAAATCTTCAGATTTCCCTGCTCCCTTTCCAACCCATCTTCCTTCATCTCTTTCAATACCCATCCTTTGCAGTTCCTCTTCTTTGAATGCCTCTGTGAGTTTCCCTTTCCCCTTTTCAATGTGTTGAATCCTAGCATACTGCAGGATTCTTGAAATAATTGCTGCATAGGGGAGTGTGGAATCCTTCCTCTGATCTCTAGCCTTTATCATACGCTGGAGGATGATATGACCCATATTGATTAGCTTCCCACGTATGATAGTTGTCATTACATGAGCCTCTGCCCTAGTTATTAGATTGAAGCTTCCACCTTTGTTGAATATGATCCTGGACACTATGTAGTGCATGATCCTCACTTGAACACTGAGGTCTGTGAGCTTCAACAGATTTATTGTTGGCCTATTCTCCCTTCTTCTGAATAAGGTGTCCAAGATGGTGCTCTCTTTGTAATTCAGAAAGGAGCCACCTTCTTCATCAGCTGTGCTTGCCTCGTCCATATACCCAGAGGTTGTGATGTCAATTTTCAGCCCATCTTGTCCTGGAATTTCCAGCACCTCGTTAAATATTTCATCAGCAAGCCAAATGGTCCTTGATCTCAAGTTGACCTCCCATTTCATTTTCTTGCTGTTGTATTGAAGAGAGGCATACCAAGTCTTTACTACCTCATCGTCATATTTTTCAGCAATTTCCAACAGATTCTTGTATCTTAACAACCATATTCCAGCATCAAAGTTGTTAGATATTAAGAATTGTTCCATATTCACACAGTGAGGCTTGATTACCTTTTTGCTGGCAAACTTGGTAGAGTATTCTTCTTGGATCTCAGGAGTGCTCCAGAGTGGTTGTGTAGTTAGTTGGTACTCTCTAGATTCTGTAGAAGAGGAGGAAGCAACAGCAGCAGTATCAGCAGAAACAGGAACCGGAGGTTCTGCAATTTTTGGTGAGGAGGGTCCTGCTTTCTGTGAATCTGCCTTGGATGATGATTTCTGGCGTTTGGACGGTCTTGCTTTACTAGGTTCGGCCTTTCTCTTGGATTTCTCTCCTTCCTTGGTAGCATATTGAGATTTTACTGCTCTTTTTGGCCGAGTTCCAGCTTTCCCTGCTCCAAGATTCCTGACTCTCGCCATTTCTTGGTTGAAAGTTGCAGAATGTGGCTGAGAATAGGTTTATAGGGTGCGAAATGAAGTTTAAACGGTGGGAATTGACGGTTTTTGGATAGGATTTAAGAGGATTGAAGAGAGGATCATAACAGACTCAGAGGAGTTACAAATAGGGTTGCGTCTGTTCAAGAGAAAACCGTCGATTTTAACGTATGTAACCGTCTGACAGACGAATTTTGAGGGGTCAAAATTTGAATTTCGGGCAGTTACAAGTTAAACCGTTCAGCAAAGCTTACTGACAAATGAATTTTCATCCTGAAAGTTTGTCTGACAGTGGCTTGAATCAAGCAATACAGGCACAACAGACGAATTTTGTTCCACCAAAGTTCGAATGTTGAAGAGAAAAAAGCAGGCAACAATCAAAACATCAACCAATAGACGAATTAAGCATGCGGAATTTCATCTTTCAAGCATTCAACAAGAAGAACATGATTCAACAGACGAATTTTGAACTGAAAATTTGAATTTTTCAACTTTTGTAAAGGTTGTCCAACAGTCGTATGTTAAGAAGTGATAATTCGTATAACAGTGATGGACAAACACAACTTTGAAATTTTTGTTCTTGAAAATTCGAACTTTCATTATTCAACAGACGAATTTCGAGGCATCAGTGAGAACTGTTCCAAAGCATAACAGGTCGAAGTTCGTCTGTTGGTCACTTAAAATTCGAATGTTGACCACGTTGACCAGTACAAAAACACAGTTTATGAAGCATGATACGTCTAACAACATTTAAAATACGAACATCATCATTAAAAACTTACAGAATGGATCCAGAACTTAGGATTTTCATTATTTACTTCACTTTCTGGTTGTTCCATTCTGATATGCTCCAATCTTCAAGTGTATTGCCATTTAATCTTATGAGGAGCACCTGCAACTTAGATTAAACACTCTCCGATGCTGAAGTTAGAATTAATTTGTTGCTGTAAGATTTAAAAACAGAATTGCACACAGAATAACTTACAGTTCATTGGGATTTACCATACCCAATTCTCTCCTGATTTTGCAATGCCTGTCTTCTGATAGAGGTTTTGTGAGTATATCAGCAACTTGATCCTCTGTTGGGATGTACTCCAATCTGACTTCTCCTTTCAGAACGTGATCTCTTATGAAGTGGTGCCTAACTTCAATATGTTTCGTCCTTGAATGCATGACATGATTCTTGGTGATATTTATGGCACTTTGGTTATCACAAATGATTGGTATTTCTTTCATTTTAACCTCAAGATCTTCAAGCTGCTGCTTCATCCAGATGACTTGGGCACAACAGCTTCCAGCTGCAACATACTCAGCTTCTGCAGTGGATAGTGCCACACTGTTTTGTTTTTTGCTGAACCATGAAACCAGGGACCCTCCAAGAAACTGACAGGTTCCACTTGTGCTTTTTCTGTTAGTTTTGGATCCTACAAAATCAGCATCAGTGTATCCTTTGAGATCTTCTCCATTGCCTTTTGGATACCAAAGACCCATCTGTGATGATCCAATAAGATATCTAAAAATTCTTTTCACAGCTGTTGCATGGGTTTCTTTGGGGCATGATTGGAACCTTGCACACATACAGACACTGAACATAATGTCAGGTCTGCTGGCAGTTAGGTACAGCAGGGATCCAATCATTCTCCTGTACTGAGTAATGTCAAACATCTTCCCATTCTCATCCATGTCCAGTTTGGTTGCAGTAGCCATAGGTGCTCCCATTGGCTTGGCATTTTCCATTCCAAACTTCTTTAGCAGCTCCTTTAGATACTTGGATTGATTGAGAAAGATACCATCATCTTGCTGTCTGATTTGCAGTCCAAGGAAGAAGTTGAGTTCACCCATCATAGACATCTCGAATTCTCCCTGCATTAACTTAGAAAATTTCTTGCAAAGAGCTTCATTAGTAGCACCGAAAATAATATCATCAACATAGATTTGAACAATTAGTAAGTCTTTATTTTCTTTCTTAGTGAATAAGGTTGTGTCAACTTTGCCTCTATTGAACCCCTTTTCAGTTAGAAATTTGCTCAGTCTCTCATACCATGCTCTAGGGGCTTGTTTTAAACCATAGAGAGCTTTCTTCAGTTTATAAACATGGTTTGGTTTTGTAGAATCCTCAAAACCTGGAGGTTAATCTACATAAACCTCTTCCATGATATATCCATTTAGAAAGGCATTCTTTACATCCATTTGATATAATAAAATGTTTTTCATGCATGCATATGCTAGCAATATTCTTATAACTTCTAATCTAGCTACTGGTGCAAAGGTTTCTTCAAAATCAATACCTTCTTCCTGATTATATCCTTTAGCAACCAATCTAGCTTTATTTATGATTATTGTTCCAAATTCATCAAGTTTATTTCTGAAAACCCATTTGGTACCAATAACAGGATGATTTTTGGGTCTTGGTACTAAATCCCAAACTTGATTTCTTTCAAACTGATTTAGTTCATCTTGCATAGCCAAAATCCAGTAATCATCAGTTAAGGCTTCCTCAGTACATTTAGGTTCAATTTGTGAAATGAAAGCACAGTTTATCATTTGGTCCCTTAACTGTTTTCTGGTTTTGACTCTCTCTTGAACATCCCCTATCACTTGATCAACATGATGATTCCTTTGATATTTCCAAGCTCTAGGGAGTTCTTGAGATATTTCTTCATTATTTTCTTCATCAAACTCTTGTTCCTGGATATCTTCCTTTGTGTTAGCAGATTCAGATATCTTTGGAGGTTCAGTTTTACTTTTATCAGAAATGCCCAGTTTTTCAAAGTTGAAAGCAAGATCATCCTCATTGATAACATGTTTTGAAACAGTTTCATTTTCAATGAAAACCACATGTACAGATTCTTCTACCACATTTGATCTTTTGTTATGCACTCTATATGCCTTACTCCTACTAGAATAGCCTAGAAATATACCTTCATTGGATTTGGCATCAAACTTACCCAGATTTTCTTTCCCATTATTGTGGATGAAGCATTTGCATCCGAACACATGGAGATGGGACAGATTTGTCTTTCTTCCCTTGTACAGCTCGTATGAAGTCTTCCCAAAGATTGGTCTGATGTAGGCTCTGTTTATGATGTAGCTTGCTGTGTTCACTGCATCAGCCCAAAAAACTTGAGAGATTTCCTTCTCATTCAGCATAGCTCTAGCCATCTCTCCAATAGTTCTGTTCTTCCTTTCTACCACTCCATTTTGTTGAGGAGTCCTTGGTGCTGAGAAGTTATGGTCAATCCCATGCTCATTGCAGTATTCCAGGAAGTATGCATTTTCAAATTCCCCTACATGGTCTGATCTAATAGACACAATAGAAATACCTTTCTCATTTTGTACTTTCTTAGCTAAGGTTACAAATGCATCAAAGGTATCACTTTTAGAGGATAGAAACAGTGTCCAAGTAAATCTGGAATAATCATCTACAATTACAAGCACATACAGATTACCACCTAGACTCTTTACCCTAGAAGATCCAATTAAGTCCATATGCAACAACTCAAATGGTCTAGTTGTGGTAACTATATTTTTGGATTTGAAGGATGATTTAGTTTGTTTACCTTTTAAGCATGCATCACATTCTTTATCCTTTTCGAAGGATATTTTTGGCAGGCCAGTAACTAGCTTATTTTTAACCAATTTAGACAATTGATTCATATTAACATGAGCTAATCTTCTATGCCATAACCAACTATCGTTATCTTGACTGATTAAGCATACAGAATCTAAGGGAGGAAGTTCATCAAGATCAATAGTATAACAGTTACCATCCCTTTGAGCTTTTAGGATTACTTTGTGATCACTTTTTCTGATGACCAGGCAAAACTTTGAGTCAAACAGCACCCAATTTCCTCTAACACAGGTCTGACTCACGCTCAGCAAATTGTGGTTGATGCCAATTACAAACAACACCTCTTCAATGGATGTTTCTGGATTTTTGCCCACAATGCCCATGCCAACAACTTTGCCATATTGATCACCTCCAAAGGTCACCTTTCCTCCTTTTTTGTCTCTAAGAATGATGAACTTCTCCTTATCACCAGTCATGTGGCTTGAGCAGGCACTGTCCATATACCATTTGTTGCTCTTCTTAGCTTTAAGACAGACCTGTAAAATAATGTTCATGTTCTCCTTTTAGGTACCCAAATTCGCTTAGGTCCTTTTCGATCAGTAAATCTTTCCCTAGATGCAGATGCAACTTTGGGAACCCATTCAACTTTCCTGCCAAGTCCTTTTTTCTTTAAAGCGCAGGAACTGGAAATATGTCCCTTTTTGTTACAGAAATGACAGGTAGTGAAAGGACTGCTAGATTGAAAAGCAGGAAGAAAACAATGCAGATAATACTTTTGTCTAGCATGCCTTGATTGATCATATGTTTCAATGTGAGGTGATGCATTATTTTTCTTTTTATTGCTCTCAGCATGCACAAAATGTCTCATATATGCATTCTGGTTTTTCTTCCTAATCTTTTCCTTGACAGCATATGGATCATAACCAAGACCAGCTTTTCCTTGTGATATTCTTTGGCTCCCCATCAAGGCAAACAACATATCTTTACCTCTAGTGAGCCTAGACATGCTTTTAACTAAATAATCATTAGTTTGCTTAAGTTCATTGCATGAAGTGCAGCAAACAGATTCAGTAGTAGGTAAAGAGGCAATTTCAGAAACTATGCTTTGAGATTCCAGCTTATTTATCTTTTTCTTTGTCAATTTCAGTTCTTTAGCAACTTTAATGAATTCATCATGAAGCTCATGAAATGCATCCAGTAATTTAGAATAGGAAGGTTCAAATTCATATACCTCTTCTTCCTGATCACTGCTGCATGAGGGTGTGGCTTCTTCAGAAGCAAGTGTCATCAGACAAATGTTGGCAATCTCATCCTCATCTTCTTCTTCCTCATCTGAGCTGTTGCCCCATATAGATGAGATGTAGGCTTTCTTCTTCTTCCCTTTGTCAGCAACTTTCTTTTCTTTTTCTTGCTTCTTGAGGAATTGGGGGCAATCCCACTTTATGTGTCCCTGCTTCTTGCACTCATAGCAAGTCACAGGTTCTTTTGCCTCTTTCTTGCTTTCTCCAGCAGCTCCCTTCTTGAAGAATCTCTTGTTCTTCTTCTTGCTGTAGAATCTTCCGAATTTTCTGACCACCATAGCCAGAGTTTCCTCATCCAGCTCATCTCCTTCGTCAGATTCTTCTTCCTTTTCATTAGCAGCTTTGAGGGCAAGGCCTTTCTTCTTTCTGTCCAGCCCAGCTTCCTTGAGTGCTTTGATTTTTCCTTCATATTCCTCAAGGCTGCCGAAGAGAGCTGTGACAGAGGCCATTGATTCTCCTCTGGCTTCTTCTATTGCTGTCACCTTGGGCTGCCATTCCAGAGGGAGAGCTCTGAGTATCTTTCTTACTTTCTCAGACTGAGTGTATTCCTTTCCCAGACTCTTCAGTTGATTCACAATGAGAGTAAATCTCTTTTGGAGCTCCTTTACAGTTTCTCCTTCAGCCATTCTGAAGCTTTCATACTCTCCAATGCATGTGTTCAGTCTGTTCTCTCTGACCCCAGTTGTTCATTCATGTGCAATCTGCAGAGTATCCCATATCCCTTTTGCAGTGGAGCAATGTGAGACTCTGTAGAATTCGTCCTGGTTCAGGGCACTGACTAAACAATGCTTTGCTTTAAAATTCAGTAGGACTCTCCTTCTGTCTTCATCATTCCACTCTGCTTCTAGCTTCTCTTTGTGTCTTCCATCTTCAGTTAGAGCCATTGGGATTAAATCTTATTTTTCAATGACTGACCAAATGTCAAGATCAATTGATTGGAGGTAGATCTGCATCCTCATCTTTCAGTACCCATAATGCTTTCCACTGAAGCCTGGTAGTCTGTTAGTGTTGTTCCCTTCAGGAAGTATACTCTCTCCAAAGCCAGCCATCTTTGTTTCCGGACTGTAAAATCCTTTGAATGGGAATCCGGGCTCTGATACCACTTGTTAGCAAGGCTGACTTCCCAAGAGGAGGGGTGAATTGGGAAGATTGAAATTTTTCTGCACAAAGTGAAGTGGGTGAAGATATCATAGTGTAATGAAAACAACGAGTAAAACAGGGCAAGCTGAAAAGTAAAGATAAGGAGAAGAAGACTCAGTAATTTATCCTGGTTCGGTCTATCCACTTGACCTACGTCCAGTCCCCAAGACAATTCTTGAGATTTATCCACTATACAGCAAGAATTCAACGGGCTTCTTGCTAATGCCACAGTACACGAGTATGCTCTGTTTCTGGAGCTCTCTCAAACACTCTAAGCATTTTCACAATGTGCTTCCAATCCCCTTGTGATTTTCCCTCACAAGTAAATCTATCTTCCAGATGAAGAATAGATTGTTTACAAAGATATAACTCTCTTGAATAGAGTAGATATGAAGGTTAAAGTACAGATATTGAAGTTGAGAGGGTAAAAGCTTTTGAGAAGAAGATTCAGCAGAAATTCGGTATATACAAGTTTGATTCGTTTTTCCACAACTTCAAATGATGTTATATTTATAGTTTTAGGTCTCAACTATCCGTTAGAGACTAAATCTATCCGTTGGGGAAGTTATCCAACGGTTACTCTGAGAAACTATCCGTTTACCAACCGTATTTAATGTTTCTGACATACTGAAATTCGAATTTTGGTTGGTCAACAGACGAATTTTGAAGGAACAGAAGGTTAAAGCTTCCAACGTTACAGCACGAAGTTCGTCTGTTCATGAAGTGAAATTCGAATTTTGAAATTTGTAAAATGTTTTCACGTTGTGACATACGAATTTTCAAGAAGAAAGTTTTTCTGTTAAGAATGAACAGTGTTTTCAATTTTCTACAGTGCCCTCGAAATTCGAATTTTGGAAGCCCAAAATTCGTCTGTCCATTGAACGTTCAAAGAGGCACAGTAGATCACTTTCTTCGAAATTCGAATTTTGAAAGGGTGAAATTCGTCTGTCAGAGAGACTCTTTTCAGACTAGCTTCATCATTCGAATGTTACAAGACTTGTCATTCGTATGTCAATGTTTCATTTCAACAGACTCAAAAACATAGCTTCTGAAATTCGAATTTTAGTGTTTAAAGTTCGTCTGTCAGAGAGCAGTTTTGAAACTTAATTTATTCTTGATCTCAGATGAACTTTACCATAGTTTCAGACGAATTTCTTTGGTTTTCACAAACTGCATTTTATCTGAAATTCGAATTTTGAATGTGTGAAGTTCGTCTGTCACTAAAAGGCTTCTTTCAATCTTGGATGAAAATTCGAATTTTGGAGGATCAAAATTCATCTGACAGAGAGACATCTCTTTAGACTTATTCAGTTTTAGCTCGAAATTCGAATTTCCAAAGGCAAAGTTTGAATTTCCAACATGACAGTTCAGTTTAAACTTTCAAACTTCGTCTGTTTGTGGGTATTTTTCAAGTAAGTCAAGATTTAACGTAAAATCAAGGTTTGAAAACATCTTTTCTTCAAATCAAAATCTTTTACCCAATCATAACTAAAAACAAAAGATTCTACAAAAGATCTAGCAACAAATACTCTTCAAAATTCTTCACTTGAAGCACTTTGATCTCCTTTGATATCTTCAATCCAAACTCTTGGATGTTGGTTTGGAATCATCAAAACTCTTGATTCAACAGGTTCAACTATGGATAGCACTAGGCTACAATATGCTAGATTAATTAAATTCACTCGATGGAGTATTTTTACAAGATGTCAATGTGAATTGTTTTATTATGATGGTTAGTGTATTGTCATGTTTTTTTCCTTCAAATATGATTCATCTTAATGTTTGTCCTATATGTACAGCAAACATGTGGTGTTGATAGTAATAAGCCATGTAGTTAGCTCTAGCATTGGGTGGCCAACTAGAGAAGTTGGCAAGCATTATGATTGGACAATAGAATTACCAATGTCAATGAAGCCAAGTCGAAGTGCATAAGTGGACCATATAAGATTTGTATCACATTTAGTACTATCTATAATTTTTAGGAATAATCCCTCATATTCTTATAAAGTCACTCCAGTTCCATCATTCGACATGCCAAAGGACGCTTTTATGGTTGTATATATACAATGGCTTATATCCATGTGGTTATGCTGACATAGATACAGCTGCCAAGGTTGGTCCAACTATTGTAAATCTTTCAACTTCACAAGGTTTGTTGTATGCTATAGTGTTTACCTTGAGATTATGCATCAACCTTGTAAGGGCTTATGGTATGACTACTGGAAAGAGTATTGGCTTTTGAACTATAATGGATAAGGATGGTATATATTGATTTGCTTTCATGCCATGGGCCTGATGAGAAGTTCATGCATCCCACAAGGAAGGATTGTGTTTAATTTTGATCGAGCTTATCACTTATGCATGTGCATGCTTGCAATACTGCTAAACCATAATTGTTATAGCTCTCCTTCTGCATGTGAGAGCTTAAATGAACTAGACATCTTGCATGTACTGATTTTTTTTTTAATTTAATTAATTGTTAACTTGAAGCCAACTTTTAGCGAGATGATAAGCAATTGGTCATTTTGTATCTATTCTCATTAATGTTTTTTATCATAGTGTACTACTCAACCAAGCAAGACAATAGTCATTCAAGTTATAAATCTTGAATCTATATACGCAACTAATATGTCTTGATGATATACTCGATCCAATTTGTTCTAACTAAAATTCCTTCTAAATTGGACTGAGGATGAGTATTTTACTAATAAATTACAATAGATCAGCATTAATTCTTTTCAATTTATAGTATTTAAGTATTGCCTAAATAATTCATATATTTAAGAATTTGGTCAAATTTATAATAAATGCATATTATTGCAATTTTAAATTTGTATTAAATTGTAACTAATCAATCTCAAAACTTTTTAATTAAGAAACTGTCAAAATCAAATTAAATTGCTTATTTCAATTTATATTATATATATGCAAATTGATGAAGGTTAATTTGTAAATATGGTAAACCGTACGTCATATGTATTGAAAATTACTTACTAGAGGTCGAAAGGGCAATTGCTGTATGATGGAGATTTCTAAATCTATTGCATTCAGAGATAATTGTTGAATTTTTTTATTAATTGAACCTTTTTTCCCATTGTAAATTTTTTTTTAAATATGTATAAATAGTTCTATTGCATTCATAGATTTGTTTGGATAACAATGTAATATAAATCTATCTTCCAGCAATATTTTATGAAGTCTCATAGGTACACAAATTACGGTTTATGAATATAATTTGAATTAAATTGCTTGATTAATTTGAACAAAATTTTGATTATATAAAAATTAATTCAAAAATATAGTTTAGGTCTGATATTAATAAATAATTTAAAAATTATAATTTGAATTAGAAATAAATTGCCTAATTAATTTCAAAATTAAGGTGTACATTGGTAATTTTAATAAATATATTTGAATTAAATCCAGAATATGTAATGAATTGACTGGCTTAAATTTATGTCAAATTTTAATAAATGTGTTTTCATTAACTTTTTTTTTATATGAAGGTTTCTAATTAAGTTTTAATTCTGTAATAAATTGGAAAAATTTCTAACATATACCATGGAAATAACATTTCTCTAAATTGGCACCCCAAAGTTGGAAATCTGCATGGATCAATTAGAAATCTATATGTATTAGTTGCTCATGGATATCATTTTAGAAATATATTATTTTTGTGGCACCTATTAGAAATTTTTCCTATTAAATTAGTTAAATAATTTCAGAATAAAATTTTAACATTAACCATAAATTGGACCCCATCAACTTTAAAAAATTTTAAAATCAGAAAATAGGTAGAATTGAATATTTTCAATAATTAAGTGAGTGTTGAATTAATTTAATAGTTTTAAGGTAATAATATATTTTAAATTATAAGAGTTCGGAGTTCTTGTTGGCAATAAATATTGAATTAATTCATCATATGAGATAATGAGTTGAGACCCTTTTAGCAAATATGTAAGAGTTCATCACACCCCATATTTTAGTTATTCCAATCCTATCTAGTCACTTCAAGCTAAGCCCAACAAGGTCAAAGTGAAAAAAGGTAAAAGATAAAGACGTCAGGTTGAGTATGGTTGGGCCAAGACACTAGGTTGGGCTGGACACCGAACTAATTGAATCAAGTTTTGTTCTAAAGCTCTCAATCGAAGTTTAGGGAAATACCTAGGTTTCAAAAAACTCGGACATGTGAATAGTAGAAGATTTATGCAATATTTGCATTTGTTGGCTTTTGCAATGACCGAGTTTTTTGTTGTATGGATACAAAGGCATAGGTAAGACATATATTTGGAATACTTAAGATGTTGCTCCAAGTGGCATAAACTCATTACTACTACTTGGAGGGAGAATGATACATTCTCAATTTTGCATACCTATATTGATAAATAATGATTCAATATGCAACATAAATTAGTGTAATTATCTGGTTGAGTTATTAGTTCATACATCACTCATTATATAAGATGACATACCTATAACAGGCATGTATTATTTTTAAGCTCTTGATCAAAGTCTGAAGAATGTTGTACTAATACATTAACCCAGCTATTAGGAAGTTATTGTACTAATACAATAACAAGCATGTATTATTTTTAAGCTCTTGATCAAAGTCAAAAGAATGTTGTACTAATACATTAACTCAGCTACCGGGAAGTTATTATCTTTGGGGAGTGATTTTCACCAACTTATAATTATATTCCAAGGGTTTCACAAGAATAGTTGGTCTCTGCATCTATTACCTAATCATACATATGGAAAAATTGCAAGCTTTTGGCTCCTAAAATAAATGGGGCCGCTTTTGACAAATTTGATGAGAATGAATAGAGAGATAAATAATTGAAATGTATGTAATGTAGTAATTATTTATATAAGGGATAGAACAATTATGCTTAATAATAAAAGAAAGAGGCAGATATCATGATTCTACAATATATATATTAATTTATTCAAGTTATCCTATAAAATGCATAGTTGGATCACATATTCTAATTTTGTTGACTATCTTAATGACACATATTATTTCAAATATAGGGTTTGACCCTGATATTGTCTGTCATAGATGAGATAAACGAACACATGTTAATGTGCAATAATAATTCATATTTTACAATGATATACATTAGGTTCACATTTGATATATGTTGTGGATTTTATTTAATTTAATGATAAATTATTAAACAAGAATATCTCATGCAGCGCACGGGTCACTTACTAGTTAAGATAATGATAATAACCAAATACAAGAAACAAATAAAACCAAAAACAAAGGAACATAGAGTGAATGCATATGATTTTAAAAGAATTATGGTTATAATAACAATAATAATCCCATTTAACTATTATTACCAATCATTTCTTAACCATAATTTTCTATCCTTTCTATTTTCCATTAATTAAGTTGCAACCTCCAAAACCCTACTCTCTCTAATCTCAATATAAAAAGAGAAAAGGCCCTCCATAACTCTCAAGCACAGAAGAAAGAAAAAAACAGAAAAAGGGATTCTTAATAATTGCCTCAAAGATCATAGAGACATGTCTTTGGTACAAAAAATTGCTGGTTTGCTGATGATGATGATGATGGCAATAACGTCAGATGGAGCAGTGTACAAGGTTGGAGACTCTGCAGGTTGGACCCCCATTGGGAATGTAGACTACAAGAAGTGGGCTGCTTCCAAGAACTTCAAAGTTGGTGACACTATCAGTTAAGTCCCCTTAATCCAATTGCACAAACTTGCACACAACCTTTTGAGATCCAAGTAAAAAAAAATTCTTGCTTACTCAAACTACAAAAGATGTCCACTTTTCATTTTCTTAAGATTGTTCCTATGAGTTAGAAATGTAAGAACTGAAGTCTGAAAATGATGCTTTTTTTCCCCACTTTTGTCACCAAAACTGATGCTAATTTGTGTGGACAGTTTTTGAGTACGATCCCCAATTCCACAATGTGATGAAAGTGACCCAAGAGATTTACAACTCATGCAATGCGTCAGCAGGGCCTCCTCTGGCAATCTTCAAGACAGGGAATGACTCCATAAAGATCAGTGAAGATGGGCATCACTTCTTCATGTGTGGGTTCCCAGGGCACTGCCAAGCAGGTCAAAAGGTTGACGTCAATGTGATTAGGGTTTCTGCAAAAGCTCCACCTCCTTCATCAGCAATGGCATCTCCTCCTCCTACTCCTCCTAATAAAGCTGCAGCCCCTTTCATGGCACCTCTTGGTCTTATAGGATTGGCCATGCCTTTCTTGGCACTCGCTGGTTTCTAGCATTGCTTCTTAAGAATATGCATCTGTTTCTGTTCATGGTTTTTTTTTGAGCTTTTAAGTGTAATATTTTATTGCTTTGGAGTATTGAGCGTTTAACAAGGGAGATATGTATAAGTTCTGAAAAGTAGAAAAGTATACGTAACTTGAATAAATTTTAAGAGAAATTTGTATCAATATAAAATTTATAACAAACTACATGATTTACAGTACAATTTCTTCCTCAAATTCCATACAGTGCAGGACTAAAGATCTAGTTTATTACAAAAGGAAAAAAAAAAAGGAAATCTTTACAATTTAGACAAAATTCAGCAAAAACCTGTGTAATTTTTTCTCCCTCTTTTTTTACTAGGAGAGGGGTTGTTTGGGTTTCTTCTTCTGATGAAATAGGTTATAAGCTAAGGCCTGAAAGGACTTTTTTTTTAAAAAAAAAGTTAAGATAAAAAAAAAAGTTAAGATGCACATACCACTTCCTTCATTGATAAGAAAAACAAATAACAGCCATATCACCATGTTCTTATAATTTAATTTCCCCCAAATTTTGGGGAGGGGGAGAGGTTGTAACATTTCCTTTGAATTCTCCATTGACAGCTTCCAAAATATCCCAATTCCCAAACCACATTATCCTGTCTAGGCATACTACATACATAGAAAAAGAAGAATACTCAAACCAACACATCATGAAAGTTGCCGTGAGAAATTTGTGATAATTATCGACTCAGAATAATATAACTAGACTAAAAGCAAATGGAAAGAATCCATTCATTTTTATTCTACCAACTTCAGCCATCTATAATTAATCTCCCCCTCCTTTTTCCGAGTAGATAATATACAAAATTTTAGGGCATGCTTTCTGCAAACCCCTTGAAAATAACTTGGACAAATAATTGGGGATAATATAACCTATTCTAACATGACCACAAAATACTATAAGATAATGAGCTTAAAAAAAAATGGGAGTTCAAAGGACTATTCTGATTTGAATTATCTAAGTTGTATTAGTCAAATATTTGAGCCTAAGCCAGAAAACCATTGAGCAAAGGACGCTCAGCATCTGCATCCCTGATCATCACTTTTTCATCATGTTGCAGAATCCTGCAATATGAAAAAAGACAGAGGATTATATTGTCAATTTACAGTGGGCAGTATCTAGATCCTGGTCAAATTTATTTAAGCAAATGTTTCGATGCTACAACCTCGGGTTATCGGTGATAAATATGGAACTGTATGAAGAGTTAAAAACGGTACTAAGAACTTTGGGACATTATAGCTATCCTTGAGTTTGAAAATTTATCCAGAGAGGATTGTTGTTCAATCCTAGCAAGAGCACCAAAATTGAGCCTTCCTTATTAGAGCATAAGGTGCGGAATTCTTTTGACAGAACAAGCTAAGCACTTTCAGAATGATATTTAACATCAGAAGATGAAAATGCAAGCTAGTTTCAAATCTCAACCATCATAACGAACCGAGAATCAGATGAACCAAGTAATAAAAGAAAGCACCTAAAATTTAATGACATCGCTCCAAGCCAATGTAAATCAGCTACTGGCCTCACTGCTGCTGAAACATAATTTGCACAAAGAAACAAGCAATTAAAAGAAAGTTTTATTATAGAAAGACAGATGTACAACATAGAAGAAAAATTAAAGACTACATATTGAACTCAGTCCAATCATAAAGTAGATCAGGTAACAAAACAAGCATGATATCTACAAGATTCATAAATACTAGATGGCCTCTTTCTGAAAGTTTAATTATAAAAAGAATTTTTTCTTTGGCCAAATTAGAAATAAAAAGTTTACTCACAAAAATTACAAAAGAAAACTAAAAATGAAAAGAGAGAAAAAGAACAATGACCATCAAGGATTGAACCACATTTCTATGTATACCGTATGAAAAGCCCATCATACCATTATCACATGGATAACCTTATTCATGCTCTAATGCACTATTTACAAAATAAAAATCACTAAACCACTGAATCATGGTACTCAGACAAGCTGCTTTGAAACATAAATCAATACAGAAAGAAGACTACTAATCATGTCCATAATGGTATACTATTACATATCAAAGTCAAATGAGGCATCGAAACAGAACCCATATTTACATCAGCTTTGTAGCAATCCTCTCAAGAAGGAAAAACTAACTGCATTTCGAATCTAAATACACAGAAATTCACTTGAAATCAAATAGATGTAACATGAATAAACCATCATATAGAACTTACACTAATTGACTGAAGCTGTATTGTATTCACATTTTCCAAGTCCTGCCAACACATCAATTACAAAGTAAAAATGAAAAAAGAGAACTAATTTTCTGATGTTCCAATGCAATAAAAAATCAACAGTTAAGAAGAAAGATTACCTCAATCAACAGATCTTTTCTGGTTATCAAACCAAGCACATGAGATGGGCGTGGAACAACAAATAAATGCCTCAAACCTAGTTGGCGGAAAAGATTGTAAACCTGTGTCATCAACAAGAATTAATGATTATGTGCCAAAAAATGAAGAATGACAGAAGTCTTCAAAAGATAAATATCACGCACCTTTGTCAAAGACATATCTTCAGGTACAATATAAGGTGAGGGATTCAAAAATGGGGCAAGATCTATGTACATTTCTAAGTCATCTGAACTTAGATGTATATCATCTATACAGATTCCTTTACTAGACACAGGCTTTGTGAATCCATCAGAATCATGCCTGAAAAGTAAAATGAGCCTTCAGAATAGAGAATAAAAAGGTCAAACTAAAAATATTCATCAAGCGTTACCTTATGGGGCTGGCCATGCCTCTGGTATCACCAGGCATAGGACTATGCTGGAAATCAACCTTTGACTGCAGCATTACCAATAGATGACTGCACAGAAGAAAGGCATAGAAACTTTAGTATTCAATCCATGCAAGCTCTTGAATTGAACACCAAACCAAATACACAAATAGACAGAAGAGGAAGAAATTCATTATCACCTCCGAAGTACTAATCCAATAACAAGTGATTCTCCACTTCTTGTGTGATCGATCACCTGTGCATAGTAAATTACTGAATAATTTAAACATTGCAGGAATTAAAGTCAAAAGAAGGCATCATTACAATAGCTATACATACTGGAAAACCATTATGTTTGTTGGTCCGCAGAATGGAAACTACATCTGCCACCTTAGCAACACGGGGGAAGGAGACCACCTTCAACAAAAAGATTTAAGTATAAATTATTTTCCAAAGGAATATTTAAAAGTGCAAAGCATGTGAAATACAAATCAACTAATGGGAGCCCCTTTTTCCATGTCTGTCAGAATTACATGAATTTAATGCCATGATTTAATGCATTCAGTAGACATTGGTAAGGAGGTATATTCTTTACCACCTTTTTTTTCCTCTAGAATGGCTGCAAAATGACACATCAGTCATCACCAAGTAACAAATACGCTAGTAGTAAATGCTATAGCAAAGACCACACTCCCCCCTCTAGCTACCTAAATTCTCTGTTCTTGCATAGATCTAGAGGAGAATATATGTATATATATATATAAGTTGATCTTCCTTCAACATGTGACAACTACAACCGCTTTTCTTTTTCTTCTCCTAAGCTGTGCATATTTGAAAGGATCTGGTATGACCAGTAGCTCAATTATGCTTCCTCCAAATTTGGCTTGCCCAAACAAATTTTCTATCTTCCTAATGGTTACATTGCTGGAAACTTTAACAGCAAAACTAAATTACTTAAGAACTACCAAAAATGGATATGCAGTTTCTTAAGAAAAAAATATCAAAATAGCATTTACCATTCTGCTCCCACAGGCCTCCTTTGCTGTCATATTCCGCATCTCATATTTAGGCCTCGATTCCAGTAATGGAATACCCTTCAGTCGTGCCTGCTCTTCATATAAGCCCTCATTAAAAGCATCACCGACAGCCTGTAGTGGAAAATATTTAGTGTATTTCAAAGCGGATTTTTGTAGAAAGGGGAATTCAAAATGCATACCTTGGATATAAGAAGAACAAGCATAATAAGAGGTAAAAGTTTTAAGTTATTTGTTATTTCAACCATAATGACACAGAGAGACACTGTCATCCGCATTGAACCTCCAAGAAAAGATGCAGCTCCCAGTAAAGCATACCTGGAGACAAGAAAAGCATCACATATACAATTCAGGGAAAACACAGAGTGCACAGGTGTTGCAAATTTTTACCAGTAGAAGAATCAGCAAAAGAAAGTTATATGCAATTCCCATACAAAAATATAAACCGGTAGCATACCATCTATATGAGATTCATATATTTGCAGAAATAGAAATTGTAAGAAATATCAGTGGCCTCTATTTAAAACAGTTGGAAATAAAACTTGAAAAAAGTCTGTAACCTTTTATTACAGTCACAGTTGCTGATGACTATCCTAGCATGTTAAGCAGCAAACATAGGTACATAGCAAACACAGATGAGAAACAGCTGAACCTAACCGAATCTGTGCAGAATACAGATGAATTTCTACAAGAAATTATAATGAAGCTTAAAGGATACTACTCAAATGCTATAAAGAAATCCCAAGAAATATGCATCAGATGCTACAGCTAGCTCAGATCCCAACAGTAACCGTTGTGTAAGTTAGCAATGACAAAGTGCATACAATTTAAATCCAACTTTGCAATCTAGTGGACTAAAACTTATACAAAGTAATGGTCAGTTATTTTGAAAAATATTAAGTGAAAAATATTTTCCCCTTGTTTTTAAATGAATGACCAACACCTAAACTCAGAAGGTACATAAGGAGCCTAGAAAAAACTATGGCACCTCAAAAGACGATAAAAGAAAAAATAGGAAAAAATAATTAATGACTACGAAAAGTCCAAGAAAACACCTTCTCCTAAAGAAACCAAAATAAATAAATAAATAAATAAGCATGAGGGAAGTGGATGACGGACAATAAAACTAGGACTTCATTGACTACTTCCTAAAGCACATTCGTTTAACCATAACCTAGTTCATACCAAAGATTATTGGAAAATGAAATAATTAACTGTTTCACCATTTTTTTCTGTAAACAACACCAACTCATGCAACAAATTTCTAATAGTTCTAAGATGTGCTGTCAAAGATCATAGCCCCACCCCACTCCACCCAGCACAACCTTCCCAAAAAAAATTAAAAACAAAAAACAAAAGAAAAACACAGAAAAAGGCAGTTGTGTAGCTGCAAGAAAATCTAAAACATGATACTGTAAATGCCAATTGTCACTCAAGGAAAAAGCATTGTCCCTAAAGATTGGGACTAAAACCATTCCACTGGAAACAACAATTTCCTATTCGAGACTTTAAAAAACCTGTCACCATTTTAATCCCACTCCCTGATAACTGTATAAGTGTGCAATAGAAAAGCATCCACTGAACAAACCTCAACATCTTTCAAATGTCTTGTAAACCTCACAAACAAAGCCTGTTCTATTAATCACCTTGATATGACTAAAAATTGAAGCCTATTTATATGCAGCTGTGGAAAAAAAATTTATAATAGTTTTCAATCTTCACTTAAGGAATTAGTGGCAGCTGGGAGATCTTACACCCATCTAATATTACCATGTAGAGGCAAAACTGTATACAGTGCAGCCCCATTAGCAGTCGAGAAAAGCAAGGAATATATAATTGTCAAATATGAAGACAAATAAATGAAATTGTGTGTGTGTTTATCTAGTTGATCATGATTCTAAAGAAAATTAATGAGCAACAAACTCACGTTCCCTCTTCAATGTTGAGCTTTCTGTAATATTTTACAACAAGCATGCCAACAAGACGTCCATATGTTGATCCTGTCATAATTCCAGGAACAAATTGACCAGCTGGAACTGCAGTACCAAATGTTACAACTGCTAAAGCATAAAACATAACCTGCCACATGTTAGAGAAAATAATCAATACAGATGTAAGTAAAGAATCAAAAGTACTGACTCTGTCCCATAAGGGAACATGATGATATATTGTTAAGTGGCTACACAAATATTCAGGTTACAACCGTCATCATTTTTTATCATATATTCCCTCCTCCAACACCCTAACCTTTTTTCAAAAGGAGAGCATATAAACTAGGAAGCATGGACACAGATACATACATAACATTAACTCAAACATGACAAAATGGCAAAATCATGAGTGTCCATACGTAATCCAAAATATTGTAAGCATAGCATCATGTCTGACGTATCAAACATGGACACAGCCCTTTCTTAAAGTGTCCTAATTCGTAGCTTACAAAAGACTAGAAAAAAGGTGAGGGAACATTTCCTATGTTCAGATTTACCAATTGGAACTTGGATGCTGAAAAACTTGAGTTGACATATCTACTCTTGCCAAAAAAAATTTTGAAAAATAAAAATAAAAAAGAATCAGATACAAGTTGAACATTTCTCCCAAGCAAATACTAGCACAGGACATTGCTTTATTATAATCGTAATATACAAAAGCAGGACAACAAAGTGTCCCATGTGTGAGAAGTCCAAGGCACTAAGTGAAGAATGCTGTACCAGAAAGGTCAATAAACTTTGGGCACTGTACTCATGTATTGTTTTTGCACTAAACAAATTCCTTATGGCGTCATCCTGAAACAAATGAGAAGTAACTTAATGCATCAAAGGATCTAGGAAAGATAAATAAACAATGATTTCCAGAGATTCATTCAAAACCTGTGTATTGAAGAAAATTGTGGCAAGATCATTGTATTCATTGTCTTTGCTACAGAAGAACTGCAAAAGGCAAAAATCACAACTCAATCTCCAAGGCCTAAAGCACAATGTCAAACAACTTTATAAATGAGATAGCATTTGGAAAAATATTCTCTCTCATTGATAGGAGAAGAAGACTAAAGGTTTTGGTATCACAAGCGTTAAATGATGAAAAAATATGAAAGTTGTGTAATAATAGTATGCAAAAATAAATTTATGCATATTGACATCCTAATTAGTCCACAGCACAAATATTTCTTACAAAGTTCTCGTTAAAATGTTTCCAAAAGCTCAACTCTGCATTATTAAAGCTTTAGAAGAGCAAAGTTTTTGGCATAGTATCAGACCCTTCAATTAAGTCGTCAACCCTTGCTGGCCCCATCATTCTACTTAGCCAGTTAAAATTTTTAGCTCAAGGGTAAGGGTCAGTCTATTGTGTGAGTAGCTGTTTTAGATTAAAACCTATTCCTGAGCTGACACATAACAGCTTAAGCCCTTAGGAGTTAGAATAGATGGTTTCTTGACAAGTATAGACTTTATGCATTATATATCACAGTATCACAATAAGAAATAACAGACAAGTGCTTTGATGTTAAATTCATCTTCTCCAGTTTCAACTGTCATCGATTTTTTTCTTTCAATCATAGAAGATTTATTATTAAAAGAAAGAGAGAAATAAATAAGTACAGAAACGGAGGATAATATATCCTCCTAAAAGAAATGAAAACGTACAAAAGAAGAACAGACAAAGAAAACACTTTAACTAAGCAAAGCTTCCACAGTTCTGTGTTTGTCCAATAAAAATTAGGATTGATTTTGGATATATACAATCAAAACTCAACATAAACACTAGTTCAAACAAAAATATTAAGAGAATAAAGAACCTCACAGAAACATATAGAATAATCAGCAGTCTTACATTTACATAATTCCCGAACATTCCAGGTGGTCGTGGACATTTAATTGAATCAGAATCAGGGTCAGATTCAGGGCATGGACTACATTTTCTTAGAAGCGGCAAACCAAATGAGATGACCGAAGTTAACAAGGAGACAAGGCAAGCTTCAACAATCTGTCAGACAGGGGAAGGTACGAAGGGGACAAAAACAGACAAGTGTAAGAAAAAATTACATTGGGCAGATTAAGCATTACTTCCTGAACAATGACTTCTATCTTCATTTTAGTCCTTTCTTATGTTCTTTTTTCCTTTATTTCGTTTTCTCCCATTTTATTTCCAGTAAGGAGGGACTGTCTTGGAAAGATGGCAATAACACCATACCTTGACTCGGCCCCCTTTCTTGTGCAGATGATTCCGACGCCAAGAAGCCACACACAAAGTAAGTTGGTTAAATAAGGCTCCTGCAGGTTTTTACGCAAGGTTAATGAATAAGAAGTTGAAATCACCAGATAACTTAAGTTCAGAATAAAGGTAACAATACCTACCTAGCAGTCCTCCAATAACCCCAATAACAGCCATTGGCAGTAACTCAGCAAAGGAATAATCCTCTTGACCACTAAAGTAAAGCCAGTCAAGAAGGGCAAAATTAGAAGAGAAATTTTAGTACCCAATTGGCTGCAAGAAAAGGTAAAAACTCATTTATTAACCCTGATATATCCCAAATGATGAATCCACCCGAGCCAAAATGTCCACACTTTCCACTCTTACACCACCCCATTGCAGTACGCACCACAACAGCCACAACAGCAGAAGTAAAGAAGACACGCCACATCAGTTGACTTCTCCACCTTCAAGTGCACCGAAAGAAATTTAATGTATAAAAATATATTCGAGCACATGTGATAGTATACACCCAGTAGCTTCTGCTAAATATATAAGTATGTGCGTGTGTAATAAGATATTGAAATATGTATGCTATATCAGTATCAATGGATATTTCTTCAATCCTCATATATGTGCATTAACAACAGCTATAACTATTAAAAAGACATACATGCTATCTTTATGACACATACTTCTAAATAAAGAGAATCATGTAATCAAGAACACAAAAACCCTTACCAAGATGTTACCTCTTCCAATGCAAACAATACACCACCAACCGGAGCTCTAAATGCAGCTGCTACTCCAGCTGCACAGCCACAGGTTACCTGTTCAAGGAGTCAACCAAGTTGGAAATAAGCACCTTCTTTGTCATTTCAAGGTTGAAGCAGGATTCAAAAGAGATGGAATGTCCCATGGAATTCTAGATTAAAAGGAAAATTAATTTACAAGATCTCGCCTATCCCGATCACTTTTGAATACTTGAAACCACCTTGAATTTAGATGATACTTGGTAGACCCACCCTGCTCAATACATGACAACGAATTGAGATTTTCAGTCCTTTCAGACAGACAAACATGTGACCACAATATAAAGCATATGAAGCTCAACTTCAGGACCTAAAGTCAATTGGGATGCTAAATTTCATCAATACAAATATATCTAACTGCAAAATAGACAGCACTCGGTACATCAACTTTGTGTGATAACCCATAAATTAAATTAATTTTTTATTACTTTGTGAGATATCCATAAATTATTTTTTTTGGGTGATAACCCATAAATTATGATAAATCTTGAGATAATAGCATTGAAATAGTAAAAATGCTTTCCAATGAAACGACAATAGTTATGTTAGGAAGTGGAAGATAAACTTCAGTATATGGTGAGAATATAGGTAGGGGGAAAATCATAGGACAAACACAAAAATCACAGATTCTTCGACTCTGAGGTTAATATATAATAAAGGAGCTGCAGCCTGAGCAACATGCACTGCTGTAGTTTTATGTTGTAAAATAAAACTGATTTTATTCTTTTACAATCTCTCAATAATATATATACTTACACTCATTCATTCTTAATGCTACTACACTTATCTATCATGGTGAGTGCAATGGTTATAAACAATTAACTTAATCATTAAAGCAACCTGGAGAAAAGTAAAATCTATAATCTCATTTAAGTACTTGAGTTAGATAAAGCGATATTTGTCTATTGCACCCAATAACTTAAACCTAACTTTTAATATAACATCTTCAGTTCTAGCTCCAATGTGGCCCACAAGGGAAAAAAGGTAGTAATAATCACAAAACAACACTGAGCATTACTGAGTAATATAAGCTTACTTGTCCAAGCAAAGAAGCTATACAAGCACCAGTATGCACAAGAGGACCTTCTTTACCCAAAGCAAGGCCACCTCCCACTGAACCAATGCTTCCAAATATCTGTTAACCACAAGAAGAATCTTGCAATTAATAGGAAACTGAAAAACACAGATCTAAATATTGTTAATCAAAAAGAAAAAGTACAATGCAATTCATCACACCTTTCCAATCAAGGTTCTGAAAAGAAGGATGCCATGAATATCAACTCCTGCACATAAATGAGAATCAGAACGCCAAACATACATGAGAGTTTTAGGGAAGCAGGGAGAAGGGAATGCATGCAGAGACACTAGTAATGTTCACCTTACCATTCAAGTAACCTTTAATTTCAGGAATACCAGACCCAGCTGCTGCCGGTGCAAATTGCGTGGTGATATATACAGAGGCATAGACCAAAACCAAGTTGATCAGGACATAAACAATAAAGCCCGCCAGATATGATTTCTGTATTATTTTAAATGTCAATGAGAACTTCCAGCCAGCGAAGTTTTCAACAGAAATATTGATGAAAACAGCAGCAAGTCCAGTACCTGCAAGCCATTGGATGAAAAGTTACATATATTATAGACAAAATATAACATATAATATACAAAATAGCTCGGGGTATATAAGGTTCATGTAATCATAACATCACTAAGCTTTATGCCTCTGTCTCATATTTTCTCTCATTCGGTGAATAACAATCTATCTCTCCTAGGTAAAAGTGCCTGCGCACCTCTAAAGGTCTGAATAAGGATGACCCAGAAGGATTTTATAAAATTAGATATAGAAACAATGAAGGAACCACCAGATCAACCATCAACTTGAAACTAGATCAGTCTCCATATCATAGTTCTTATTCTTTTTAAGTTCACAGGTACTATGACTATGCACATGTCAGACATGGATTTATCAAAATTTCTCTTAACAAATTTGAATTAATAATTTAGATGATAAAATAAAAAAAATTGAAAATAAAAAATATCATCCGTCTTTGTCTGAAAAATAGTCATAAAAAAGAGTAAAAACAATTAAAAATAATTATAGAAGCATAATAATCATTAAAAGAAAAAGAGCTTTCTAACCACATGCCTAACGGGCCATTAACAGTTCAACCATTGCAATTCAAAATCAGTGCCCACAAAATTGAAACAACTAGAATACACACACACACACTTCAAAGTTGCGATAGAACTCAAACAGCAAGAAGAAGAACGTACCAATGCCTATGAGCAGGGCAAAGAACCATTTTACTACAAGCAAATAGCCCACATACACCTTCCCTTTCAGCGCCTATAAATATCAAAGTACAGAAAAATACATTTACTTAACCGAAAATAAAAGTGCCAACAAAACCAAACACAATTGAACTAGAATTAAGTAGCATTAGCAAGAAAGCTGGTATATAATCAGGGGAACCTGTTCTTCCCGATAAGCATAATTCTCGATGACTTCATAGTCAAGGCTCTCAACGCCGCTTTCATCACCCTTCAACAGGCCAACGACGTCGTTCGGGTCCTGGGGTTCCTCCGAGTTCGGAATTCGCGACCAAACGAGCTTCGCCGTTTCAATACCGTTCTGGAAATGACTCGCCCACATCGTCAATCAGAACCAAACTCCGACGAAAGATCAATACCTAGATTCCCAAAACCCGCACTGCGTAGCCCTAATTTCGCGAAATCCCAGAAACAATTAACATACAGGAATTTGCTGCCCTTCCTTCCAAATTCCGCAGCAAAGAACGCAAGAGTGACAGAATATCTCAGTGTCGTGGAGTAACGACACTTGGTGTGCTATTCATCGCATTCAACGATGACAGTACAATTACCAGGTTTAGAAATTCAGCAAAGACGCGTAAACGGTGTCCGATGGAAGACGCTTGGCGGAACAATCGCATGCGGAAGAACCCAAGTTACGATTTTCCAGTTTGTGGGGTGCGATGATGTCAAACACAGATGGTAGTCACAATGAACGGTTAGTTGGTTCCTCGTTCTCATGCGGCTTATCCTGTACGTAGATTGTTGGATGCTCCATATCCAATCTCGTTAACACTTTTCTGAGTTATGACACGTTATTGCGCTCCCACGTTTTTTGACCCATGCACTGCAGGTCTGAATTTGAGCATACATTTCCACTTCCTGTAAATGGATTCCGCGCGATCTCAAAGGACAGACGTGAAGTGCTTGTTATTAATCTAAGTCGTTGATACTAAAATTGAACGGTTGAGATTTAATTTAATTTTATTTTTATATATGTTGGATTTTGAAATACAGGCACGTTGAGATTTGTTTCTTTTTCATTATGTTCTGTAACTTTTTCCTCCTTCTAATTCCATAATCTCAATTTAGTTCCAAGCTATGTTTTGTTCAAAGTTCGAGTTTGTTTATTGCCTTTATAGTTTATCTTGATACTTGGATCTAGGAAAATTTTGAGGGGAAAAAAAACCAAGGGGCTCATAATCATTCTAATTAGATTAGGGCATTAACCTCCATCAGCTGCAGCATTAAGCAAATATCAAACTGTTTGCAGCATAGTCCATAGTCCATGTCAATTTCAATGATAAGCATATAGTGCTCATTGAATCCAAACTCCCATTAAAATTAGGGCATGTCATATGTATGCCCTTATAGAAGTTTTATAGAAATACTTATAATCAATGAAATATTTGCATTAATAGTGAAATTTTTGATAAAAAAAAGAATGAAATTTAAATCTACGTTCTTGTAAGATAAGAATTGTTGAACATTGGATTAAAATGAAACCTTAATTGAGTACATTTCCACTTTTTATAAATTCTATAATTTATATTAATATATTAATATTAAGTGCATATTACATTGCACGGGTTTCAAAAATTTAAAAAATTACTTATCAATCAATAAAAATAGGGAAACTTCTAAAACATTTGTTTTAATTTTATATATAATATTAATTAATAATATTGATAACTTCTTTTGGTAGAGAAAAGTTTTGATAAATTAGAATCATTAGACTTCAAGTTTCATTAGAATTAAGCCAAGTCTGTCCACCTGGGTAAAGCTAGCTTATTAAGTGACAGCATCTAAGGCATTCTTTACATTACAGTCATTATAGTTGCCTGCAAGTGATCACAGCTTCTCAAGGGTTCATTGTTCGTCAATTCCTATAATTAAGGCAAGTCTTACATACACCATTATAGAAGCGTTATAATGAGATCCTCACATTAATTGTTGGATTTGAAATTACATTCTTATAAGATAGAAGTTGTATTTTTAGAGTCTATATTTAGTGTTTATTACAGTAATAAGCACCACATGTTCACTGTGAAGATAAAATTTGGAACATCCAAATTTAATTTAGACTATCCAAATGTGAATATTTTTTTAAATAATAAAATCATATTTTTAAAAAAATTACAATTATAAAATTATCTTTGCTTTAGATCTTATATCAAATAAAATATAAAGATACCTGATGCTCAACACAGAATGCAGTCAATTGGATCTACTTTCACTAGCATTATTAATTTTTATTACTATCACAAGGAAGTGTTTAGTTTTTTGAAACTCTTCAACAACCATATCATAACAATTAAATTTAACTTGGTCAAAAAAAAAAACTAAATTTAACGATTAAAATAAAAATTTTAAAACCTAATAGTCAGAAGAAATAAATTAGATTTACATTGCAAAGACATATATAAATGAATGCATTGTGTTCTTCACAAAAAAAATAATTATTTAAATTTCTCAATGATTTTATATTAATTTAATATTTTAAATAGAGTTTCTTATGCAACATTTTATTTTCATTTTACTACAAAATATAGCGCAGGAGAAAATCTTGACTTAATTACAAATAAACCATAAAAAATGCATACAATTCAACCTCTTTAAGAGATAAATAAAAGTTTTTTTTGCTGCAGAAAAATTTCTTTTTACCATTTGAGATAAATGGTCCATAACAGATCTCATAGGGATAAGATTGATATTGTGAAAAAAAACAATCATATGCTATTTTCCTTATCAAATAGGATCATATTGTGCGAAAATAAAATTTTAGGAAATCTATATTATTCAACATATAAAGTTTGAAGGATAAAAAGAAAGAGGATAAAACGCAATATCTCCAAGTTGAGAAAGATTGTCTGCATTTGGCCAAGAGTTGTTGATAAATTTAATCTTTTGTTTTCCTTTTATGAGAAGTCTAAATCTACCTTTGTATTTCATACTTTTGACTAATAAAAGCGAGATAGAACACTGCCAAAGGTTAAATTCCATTGTTTTTCTTTTTCCTCATGGTGTAATCTAATGGAAAGATGTGAAGATCAATATCAATATTGATATATTATCATTATAAATTATAAAACTTACAGCAAATTGTTATTCCCAAATAATAAATAGTACAACTTATTATTGAGATATAACTTGATTGTGATATTATGATTTTAAAAATACAAGAAATAAAACAAAAAAATAATATCAATACCACTAATATATGAATATCAATCATCAATATCTCAATATAAATTATAAAATTTATAGAATCCGCATTAAAATCATTTCAAAGGCCCTAATTGCACATAGTCCCACTTAGTTATGATTATATGATTTTAAATATAAAAATAGGACAAAAAATAAAATAAAGAAGAAATCTGACAAAAAAAAGGATTATCATATCTTTAAATTAAAAATAATATAAAAAAGCTTATAAAAAATAATAGCAAAAAGAGCAACCAAAAAATGAATTATGAAAAAAAAGATAAAAAAACATAAAACATAAAAATACAATACAAAGAAAACTTCCTAAATACTAAACGAGATCTAAATACAGGCTGCCTATGATCCATAGGCACAGAAGTTAAAACTATTGCAAGGACTCCACTCAAAATTTTGCTTTGTATATGTCAAAATTATTTTTGCTCGTACATTTTTGTATATTCCCCTCAGGGATCAGTTTTAAAATTGAAAAAAAAAAAAAAAAAAGGATAACTATGCCAAGTGTTTGAGACTAAGCACCACTGTCTATGTTCCCGAATCTGTTTTCTTCTCAATTCTGAGACGTTTCCTGACTTTGAATGAATATTTACGCAATCTACTCTGTAATCTGAAGATTACTTACTATCATCATGTTATAATACACTCAGAACAGCTCCATTAATTGCTGCGTAACATCTGCATCATAGTGAAAAATCACAGTAAATAGTTAACAAGGAGGAATCTAAAATACAGAAGCTCAAAATATTGCTCTCTTTCTATAGATAGATTGTCAACTGAAATAAAAAAGATTAGCTCAAAAACTGTTTCTCCATATACAAAACTAAAACCTGAAACATTACTTAAAAAGAACAAGTGCCGCACCACTTGATCTAATTGTTGTTGTTTTGTTAAGTTTTTATTTTTAAATCAAAATCATCATTTCTTAAATGCCGGTTGAAAAATTGTATTTATTTCACATTATGTTCCCTTCAAAATAAGAAAAAGTAATAACAAAATTTAAATCCTTCAAATCAAATTTAGATGGCCCAAAAGAAATATGCATGCTAATGAGCAAGACATCCAAGTTTCTCTTAAAAAAACTAGCTACAGAGAGCAGCTCATACTTCGGGAGACTCGGAATTCTATAGTCTCTTAATCTCGATGGTGCGCACACAATAATTTCTTCTTCCTTTTTGGTAATAATATTAATTAGTTGAAAGTCAAATAGAAAGTGTCAAGTGCGTGGAGTACCTTGAAGAATGGATGGTGTCGTCTGAAACTCGTGCCAGATGTTGTGATAAGCAGCGAGATCCATGTTCAGAAACTTGGCTGCAAGATACGCCGCACCAGCAGCAATATGATGGGGTTTAAACTGAAGCCATAGAGAGCTACGAAGCCTGCAGAACATAACAATTTTTTAGCTTCACAATACTGTATATATATAAAGACATACAGCACTTTTACTACCAGTTTCCAGAATTTCTCAGCAATAGTAGGGATGCATAAATAATCAAACTAACCATTTGGAAAACAGATTCTTCTATGATTTAGCATATATTCCCACCACGACAGAGATCATGTCAGCTTCTAAAATGAACATTCACACCAAGTGAAAAATACAAGTTCATTAATTTTTCCTTACCAACTAGAAAAGCAGCAACTCAGGAAGAATATTATTTGAAGAATGTCTGCGGGATCGCTGATACAGTACCAAATTATAGCAATATTTTATATACTCAGCTAGAGAGTTTATCAGACTTGCAAGCCCAAATGTGCTGTGTGGGAACTCCAGAGATATATGCATTAAAATGTGAAAACATAAAGGCCGAGCTGCACAAGAGACAAGACCTCACAATTTTCCACCACATCATTATATTGACCAAAGTACAGAACTTTCGAATAATTTTATTATTTATTCAGATTGTAGAAAACTCATTCCACATCCAAATTTCAAAATTAGTTTGCTTCTTTCCTCTATTTGTTGGCTTTTTTATTATCAGATCTTATATTCAGACCAACATGGTTTTAAGTCCGTGATCTTCTTTCCACCCATCTTTATGTGGGCAAAATTGTCCCCACCCCCAAAACAGTGGATCCTCTGCAGTCATAACAGTGACTGTATATAATGGATTTCGATAGAGGCAGAACGAAAAGAGATGATAAGTGTAAAAAAAGAAAGTGGGTCCCATTAAGAGTCTCACTTCTCTGATCACTTTCTTCCTGACTGCATAACTGCAGAGAATCCACTTAGAAAGGCGGAAGACATAGATAAGCCATTTGGCTAAAGGTGGAGGCTCCAGCACAAGGATTGAGGGTAAGATATAAGAAAGTGGGTTGGGGACATTGTGGCTATGGTGGCCCATAGATAACTTATGGGATGGGACATAGTCGGGTTAAGCAAACCATTAGACATCAGCAGTTCTACATCAGATGCAAAACAAAACTTTCCAAGAACAGCAAATCAATCCTCCAGCTAAGAATATCATACAGGCCAGCATGTTAATCTTGTGAAGACCCTGCAATTGTATGCATGCCAAAAGAATCAATATCCATCACAAAATAACTACACAAAGCAGTTGCTCTAAAAATTACATTGAGAGAATGAACACAATCTTGAACCAAAAATAGACTCGAGACAGAAGGTATTCTCGTTGGCCAGTTGTTCTCCAGACCTCAACAACATCCCTTATCCTGTTTCATAGTCTAAGTTTTTCAATCCAATTACACCAGGTCAGAACATTATATAGGCATGAAAGATTGAACATATTGAAGGTGTCTGAGGTCAAATTTGACATAAGCCAAATAGTTTTCCCTCAAGTTAAGTAAAACAACTAACATCAATGCTCCATCTGCAGAAGATATGAAGTCCAATAAATTAATAAATGGGAAAGATAACTCACCCTTCACTTATCAATTGTAATGCCAGAGTCACCAAAGCAGTCCGTGATAGACCTAATTTGGTAAGAATAGAAGTGAGCGGAGCATATGGATGCTGTACATTGAGTTCAAAGTTCAAGGTAGTCAGTATCAGTTGCTCAGCCTCAAGCGCCCGTTCACGATATTGTTCAAACCAATCCTATGAAACGAAACATATCATGTATTACATCAGCCAACACAATTCTAAAGTAAAAATCTCATTCAAAGATTATCCAAGAAGCCTAAAGTTACATAGACTCATTTATGCACAGACCTTTTGGAGATAATTGTCTTACAAACAAAATATATACAAAAGAAAGGAAAGAGATATGTATATACTCACCACAGGAAGATAAGGCAAAAAGGCATAATTTTGCATGTGTAAGATTTCACTGGACGTCTGTAAAATGTTATTCAAAGGGCGTGGTGTTTCCTCCGACTTTGCAGCAAGAAAAAGCGTGGCAGTTGCAATCAGCTGCAGCAGAACAAGAAGAACATTAACCAAAAAAAAAAATTCAGAGGTTCAACTGAAAAAACAAGGGAAAAAAAAGGTCCTAATAGTTAAATAGAATAACAAGTACTATTACCATCTAGAACATGTCCACTGAAGCACAGTTTTAAAGGTAGAACAATTCTGAGAAGTATCTAGTAATAAAGCAGACACTTAGACTGAGAAAACAATACAACACTCACGAATCTGTCATGGCAAGCATGTGATCGCCGAATGAAAAAACGATGGCACAGAACCATGGCTGTCCCAATGGTAGTTTGAGGCCTGCAAAGTAACATGACATGATTTTACACTTACGCCACATAATACGTAACAACAAAAAGTACCAAGATCACAGCCATATCCTCAGCAGCATTTTCAGAGAAACCATAAAATCTCCAAGAAAATGTTAAAACTTTAAAATAAGGAAATTGTGCACAAATCTTACAGCTCGAGCCGCATTCCAAGATCCTTAAGGAAAGCACAATATGAATAACGCAAGTTTGTCTCTTGAAGTGCATCAATACCATCTTTTCTTGATGGTGAGTATCTATCAATCTCATCCCTTGACAGAAATACCAGCTCTTCATCTTCAAATCTAGAGCTTTCAAGCTTGCAACTAGCTGATATAGAAGGGATACTGTCATGGACAGTGGTTGGAAGGTAGTACCTCCAGCAGTTTCCCCAAGTAGAATCCGAATGTTTACTCCTTTTCCACGATGATGGGACGGCATTACTATGCTTGATGTACTTAGCATGACCAGGCATGTCAAAATTAGAATTGCCACAATGCTCCCAAAAGTTTGCCCAGTAGTCATTGTAACCGCCGTAATTCCAATTATTATAGCTGTTCCTACTTCTCTTTCTATTATTGTTGCTGCAGTTATTTACATCAAAGGTGGACCAATAAGCACCATGTAAAGTATGTCCTTCTCCCTGAAAATTTGCTGCGAGAGACATTTTTACTGCAAAATCACATTCAGCAAAATTAGACTTGAAATTAATGAAATTATGAATTCACAACAGTCATGCATGCTTATAACATAAGAATAAGCACAACAACAACAACAACAACAAACTATCTATTCATGGATTATCAATCATATTTTTCTCCTTTTGAAAATTTTTAACATCCTACGATCAGCCATCTTTGCAACAAAGTCCTATTTTCATCCTCGTACATCACCTAATTTTCAAGAAGTAAAAGGATACCCCAAAGGAATATAAGTTCCTCGAACAACAAACACAATTCATGACAACCTATCGCCTGATCTCGATTAATAAGATATTCATCCGTACAATACCTATAAAAAACAATGATACACTAAAGCCAATGCCCCGAAACCCTGTATCTGTTTTACCCGAATAAAGCCAAAACAAAGGCAATTTTTAAATGAATTATGGCAAATTATGCCACAGAGAAACAAGAAGCACCGATTTTCAAGATGAAAGTTATACAACGTAAATCTCGTCGAACAAAAGTTTCCGTGATTAAAAATCAGAACCGCCTACAAGATGAAACAACACGTAAAGCAGTACTACGCATACCTGATTAATTAGCGATAATACTGATCCTGTAATAACAGATCAATGATTTCAGATTGCAATTGGAATGAGAATTAGGGTTTTAAACAGAAGACGAACAATGGAATGACTTGTTTTGGAAGGGCAAGGAAAAGAAGGTGGCTAAAAACAGAGGCGGCCGTTTGTAATAGGTAAAAAATAACTTGTGTTGAATAGAGTATAAAAGACTGGAAAGAAATAATTATCACCTAATTTTATTTGATATAATATAGAGAATAATAAAAAAATATTTCTATGCTTAATAATTGAATAAAATAAAAACTAAAATACCCCCAAAGCATTTTTCTTTTTCTTTCCTTCGTTCTTTAACTTTCCCGTTGGCTTTATGCTGGAGTTCATTTTTACCCATAATTGAAGCAGTCCCCAGTACAACAGAGTCAAGGCAACCAAGAAAATTTCAAATAGAACCCACCCACAAACACTTATATCCATGGAAACTCTGGGCATATGTATGAAAGCTGAGATCACTTATGTTACCAAACAAAAAGTTGAGATAATCTAATTACTCCATATGTATTTATGAGATATTTTTAAATACATTTTATTTTAAAATTAAAAAATAAATAATTTTTATATGATAAATTAATATATTTTTTTAATTTTGTTCTTAATTAAAATAGAATTATTATTATGAAATATAAGTTACAGAAAAATTAAATAAAAATATTAAATGGAGGTATTTGTGAAAATTTTTTTTGACATATTTAAGATATTTAATTATTCTCTTAATTCTGATTGTTTGATTATTTATTTATTACATTTTGGAATAAAATGTATGAACTACTAAGTGAGTTCTACTGTTGATGTCTTATGAAGTGCACACAACTTCATATATTTTTATATTCTAGATTGATATTGGTACTTTAACATTTTAAATATATATAAGTTATGTTAATAAAAGAAAAACAAATAATAAAATAATATTAATGCACACATATAATATATATAACAAGAGATTAAATTAAAAATTATTTAAATTATAAAAATTTGATTATAAACTATAAAATGATTAAAAAAAGCAAATAAAAATATAGATTGAAAATATAATTTGCTTCGATAATCTTCAATGATTACTATGAATCAATCAAGCATAAAATACCCCAAGTAATGCCATAGAAGCAATGGTGAAAAGCATATGCTTCCCATTTGGGATGTGATCTAAGTCATCAGTCGACAAATCAATGAACACAATAAGACAAATAGGTGAAGACAAATACATAACGCCATAGGATTTTGCCGGAGAAGTAGGTTGCCCTATCCCGTCTGTTATTTGATCCTACAAAATTAATTGTTGTATATAGAGCCATCATCCACTAATCCAAGCTGCTCATTTTCCGTTCCCAGTTCTCTGTGAAAAGAGGTTTGGAAATTACTAAAAGTTCCTAGCAAAGTTAAATTCTTTCAGAGGAGATTGCTTTCTAACTATTTGCCCAGTTATTTATCTCTTTACAAAAGAAAGTGTTGTGATACTGCATTGTGTTCTATTTGTGGCGATCACGTGGAATCCCTTGAGCATATCTTCTTGCTCTATTATTGGGCAAAGAATAAGTGATTCAGGTGAGAATAGTAATGTTTCTTGTTGAAATTGGACCGTGCCTTATGAAGATTTTATTAAAATTAATATGGATGGTGCTTAATTAGAGGTTTGGAGTTAAAATTTTGGGAATGCATTTACATTAAATACTTATTAATAAAATTTGCTGCTCAAAATGGTCCTACCCGACTTAATCTAGATTAGTCCGGAATTTGATAAATCTCTCAATTGAAGTAAAATAAACTCAAGATACGGGGTGCACATGTAAAAAAAAAAAAAAAAAGAAAATACTAATCTTGCTTTTAATTCTGAAACTGGTGGAGCTGTTTTAGTGTTATAGTAAGAGATAGCAGTGACATTTGGATTGATGGTTTGAATGGAAAATGCCCTGCCTCCTTGAGTTTTATGGCTGAAATCACTGTTATGCATGAGGCTATCAATTATGCGATGAGTAATCAGAATTCCAATTTTATTTTTAAATCTGATTGTCTTCCTTTAATACCTAACTAGTATGTAATCCGTGTGATACACGGGATCAATAAGATTAACTACATTTTTTAAATATGATAAATGATAAAATTATACAAATAAATGGAGAGCACAATAACATTGTAAATTGTTTAATTTATAAATAATATTAAGTGACCATAAAGTATAGATTAATACAATATAATCAAGTGAGATTATTAAACACTTCCTTGTAAACAACATTTGTGGTTGTGTCACTTGAATTGTCATCTTGATCTAGAATTAATATCTTCAATCCACTTCTAGATCGTACACGTGATAAAGCAACATAAAGTTGTCCATGTGTGAATACTGGTCTTGGTAAGTACAAACCCACATTGCATAGACTTTGCCCTTGACTTTTGTTGATTGTCATAGCAAAAGCTAACATTACAGGAAATTGACGTCGCTTCATAATAAATGGCAATCTTGAATCTGATGGAATCATAGATATTCTGGGTATACATACTTTCATCCCTTCATTTGATCCAGACATGACTTTAACTTGAAGTACATGTTTGCCAGCTTGTGTAACAATGAGACGGGTACCATTACAAAGACCCAATAACTTGTCAATATTTCTCATTAGAATAATAGGTGCACCAACCTTTAACTAAATTTCATAATTAGGAAAACCTGACATGGAAATTGAATTCAAAAATTCAGTGGAATGGAGATCATCAACAGAATCCATATTACAATTTTCCTTAATTATGCTATCAGAAGTATAGTACACCATATCTTCCCCTCGTAATAAAGACAACATATATTCATTAACACGATCAACAACAGACAAAGTAGGGGCTAATATAACTCTATCTCTGAAGTAAGATGATATGTTCAAATTCTCATAGAGATTCAGATAAGTGACTTCTACTATTGATTTGATATGATCGTCTGACACATACAATAACAAATCTTCAGGAATTTTGATATCAGTGTTTCCATCATTAGTATCAGTACTTGTTCCATCACCTATAGAAAGAATCCAATCAGAAAACTCTTGTATTTCTCTATTGGCATCATATGAGTTTGTTACAAGGAGTCTCATATTTCTTATCAGAGTAAGTAGTTTACAGTGATCCCAAATATAAGATGAATTAATAGTAGAAAACATTATATCCTCCCGAGTCCCTCTTGGTATCACAGGTAGAATTTGTCAAAAATTCCCACCAAATACAATTACCTTACCTCCAAAAGGAAGATTCACAGCTGATGGATTGGATAGTTTTAAGATATCTCTTAAGCTACGGTCAAGAGCCTCAAAGCAAAATTTATTAGCCATAGATGCTTCATCCCATATAATTAAAGAAGTATGAACCAATAGCTCAGCAAGATGACTACCTTGTTTTATATTGCATATAGTATCTTCATGAACATCAAGAGGTATACAAAATTGAGAATGAGCAGTTCTTCCACCAGGTAGTAATAAGGAAGCAATACCACTTGATGCTACATTCAAAACAATTTTGCCCTGAGATCTTAAAGAGGTTGAAAGAGTATTCTATACATATGTTTTACCAGTTCCTCCATACCCATAAACAAAGAATACTCCTCCTTTACCAAAGTCAATGGCTAAAACAATATCATCATAAATTCTCAATTGTTCAGGAGTTAAAGATTTAATCAATGCAGGCAATTGATTAATAAGAGCAGCTCTATCATAATTTAATTCTGCTCGGATCAACTTGTTCATACTTACATTTATGCTTGTTGTGTTGGGAACAGGCATAGAATGGAAATCAATAAGACTCTTACCATTTGATTGTAAAATATTTTCAATTTCTATAAGAGCAAAGTTTTGAATTTCTTCATCTGATAGATGCAATCCTGTGCAAAAAAAAAAGACACATTAATATATAATACCTTTTGAAATGACTTACATTATAAATGTAATTGAATTATCAAATTGATTATTTATATAAAAATAATTTAGTATATATTTGAAACATACCTTGATGTCCTGTTATAGATATTTGTTTATACAATATATCGTCTGAAAGGAATTGTCATGTTTTCTCCCATACAAACTCTGGTCTTGACATAGAGCTAGACAACAGAGAAATACAGTATAACCTTCGAAGAAACTCTGCAGTAGCCCAATGACTTGCTTCTATAATTCTATCTATGTACTCCTTATCATCATCTAACAATCCAAGTACATAACATGCATTTCTAAAAGTAGGATAAACAATTCCATCAATTGTTCTAATACTTTCATATGATGTACAACCTCTAACTATAGTTAATAAAGTTCGCAAATAGTACAATTCATCATTGCTAGGTGGAGTAAAATATAGTCTTCCAATTGAAAATCCTTTCTTCCTAAGAGTCCACTCATGGTTTTTCTTCTTGTACACAAATTTAGTTGGGAATTCATGGTAACACAACTGCTTTGCTAAATCTTTATACTTAATATTAGCTTGAAACCATGCCAAAAACATGGTGTTCTTGTTTGAACTTCTTTCTAGCGTGGAATCAAGTGACTCATCATCATCAAATACAACAGCTTGTTGATCTGGCAAATGAAAAGATAACCTTTCCACAGACGGTTTCCTATAATTGATATCAAAAGAAAATATTTTCCAAACAGCCTCACAGGGAGATAGATATCTACAATCATAATACAGTTTTATCTCATCATGTATTCTATCATGATTATTATCTTGTGAATCTATATAAAAAGCCATCGTGACCCTATCATGCCCTTTGTTCACATACTTAAATAAATACTTAATTGATTTAGCATGATTGCAACGCTCAACATTTATGTGAGCATTGTACTTTAACAATAAATATGGATTATAAGGGATAACAAATCTGTTATGTAGTTCAACGCCATTTTTTACTATGATTGCACCATTATCTGACCTTCTATACCTGGGATATCCATCTTCATCAATTATCGTGTTACCATTAAATGCCTTTGGATCATGCTTGGAGCATTCCCCATCAACCATACATGGTGAATTTGGATTAATTGAGTCACAAGGTCCATGAATCATAAAAGTGTTGATAGCTTCAAATAGTCTAGGATTCTTATCTTTACCTGGGATTTCAGCTGATATTATTTTGTCTATATCACTTGATGAAGGGAACTTGTCGTTATTACATAAGAACACCAGAATATGAGCATGTGGTAAACCACCCTTCTGAAACTCTATTGTATATAGAGCTGTAATGATAATAAAATATTATTAGTAATATGAAGTTAAATATTGTACAAACAAATAAGTATATCTATAGAAATAATTTATAAAAATAGTTCCTACCTTCACCTTCCCAAAGATCTCATTTTTTCATATTTCTTTTATCATCATATCCAATTTCAACTTAAAAATTTTAACTATAGCATCTAGACGATCCTCAACATGTAAATTCTTATCCTCCAAAAGTCTAGTTATTTCAGGCCATTTAGGATTGCATGTGAATGTTATAAATAAATCTGGATATCATGCCCACTTGCATATCCCCATTGCATCTTGATAATTTTGGACAGTATAACGAACACCACCTGTGAATGATGATGGGAGAATTATTCTTTTTCCTAAAGACGATGGCGTATTCTCACCTCTCAACACAGCATCTGCAAGGCCTTTGTATAATTCAGCTCTCAACTTCTTTTGATTATTCCTTATAAACGACAACCTTTGGAATTCAATCATTGCATACCTATCAACCAAAAATTGCTGGAACAATTTTCCTGAACGAAGGATTAATGATGTATCACTATGATGATCTTGAATCTTGTATGCAAAATATTCTCGCAATGTCAGTTTGTTATTTCTGCCATGTGTAGTCAACATATTATCATTATGCAAAATATCATCTCGATAACCATCCTCACCATACACATATAACAATGGATATTGCATTGGCAAGTATAGCGGATGAGTTTCATGTATCCGCTCTAGTAGCCTTGACTTGTATTGAACAATAATATCCCTATCAGATTCTGTAGATCCAATATCACCAACTATTAATGCTGCAATTTCATTTGTAGTAGTAGGAAGATTATATCTCCTGCCATCTTTGCCACGTTTATGAATCAATCTAATTTTCACATGATCAGTTTGATTTACGCCTAACATGTCTCGTGCCATGCGAAATGTTTGCATAAGAACATTATGCTCATCTAGCATATCTTTAAGCAATTGAACCATATCTAATTGAAGTATACTATCTCTGTCTTTCCCCCTACATACAAAAACATAAATAATACAATAAATGAATAAAAAATAAGAAGTAAAAAGCTCTATATGACATGTAAAATAAAACACTATATAAGAGATGTAAAATAAAGTATTGCCCAAATGAATGAATTCTGTTGGATACTTCATTGATTGTGTCATAAATATAAAGCTGTGCAAATCTTGGAGTCATTCCATCCATAGGAAGAACACTTCCAATAAGATGGACATTTTGTCCGCTTATTCTATATATATATATGGACCACGACCATTATTGACTTTTTTGTCAATTTTCCCTCCCATAGAAGTAAATGCGAACATCATATTATATGCTCTGATATTATCATGAAAATGTTTGCTGATGGCATCATTCCCATTAAAAAGCCTATCAAGTATGTATGGAGGAGCTTGTGATGAAGGAAGTTGAATCTTTCCCTTAAGACAACACATACTGAATAATGGGTTTCTTCTTGCACCATCTTTCCTTGTCCTTTCATCAAACCAAAATTTTGCATTGCAAAATTGACATGTATAAATTTGATCTCCGAGATCACAATATTCTATAAAAAGATATATATATATATATATGTATATAGTTTATTGAATTTGCATTTGGTACCAATTTAATAAAGGCATATACTAAAATAACTGCTTGTACGAAAAAAATATTGGATATTGTACTTGGGTCAACAGATGATATATATGCAGGATAGTTATCTATCAACATTTACAACATTAAAAATGGAATTAATATAAAAATAATCTTCATAAGTTAAATAATGTCATGAAAAACAAAATCAATATATCTTACTTTCATCATGAGTGTCATCTTCAAACATAATTGGATTGATAAACAATTGGTCTTCAACATTTTCTTGTATAACTGTAAACATATTACAATTTTAACAAAGCAATACTGATAGATATTAGTTATAATAATCTATTAAATATAGAATGTAAATGAGCATTTATTACATAATTAAATTATATTTTTTTCATAATCTTAATAAAACACACAATTAAAGATATAACGAAATATTAAGAATCAAACCTGCTTTATCTGTATTAGCTTGAATGGAATATCCAACAGTTGAATTGGCAGAATTATTATGGTAAACAATAGATGATGATTTTGAGCTGTTATTATCCATCATCTCAATAGAATCTACCAAAATGAATTTAAATGCTTAAATTAGCAATAAAGTACAAATACAATCTAAAAAGTAATGTATCTATAGTGTGTTAATGTATTACTATTAGTTATTAAAGTAATAACCTATCATGTTTGAATAAAATAATAAACTTTTTCATATACATAATGCATATTTTTTGTAGAATCATTAATATATTTTACTATAATGTAACCTTGAGTCCGAGATAATAAAGAATCTTGATCAACACTTGATGGCCCAGCTATTTCAAGAGGACAATTTTCTATGCTGATATTCCTATGATGCTGGCTTTTTGTTTTCTTTCTTGATGTGGGTTCATCTTTAATTAGAAAATAGAAGATTCATTATATTAATATATTAGAGATAATATATATAAACACTCAGTTAGTATATATAGCGATATATATATATAATGAAAATAATACCATGTCTTTGGACAGAATTTCCAATATTTGTGATGTCAGACAATGGAGAGCGTTCAATATATGTATCATTGCATGAAGAAACATCACAATTTTTCTCTGATCTATTCATACGCTCTGTTAAAAAGAGTAACCCAATTTATATCATATATATGTTACATGTTAAATATAAAAACCATAATTGATAATAATAGAAAATACTTATTGCAATACTTACTCTTTTTTCTCATGATTTCAATTCGATTCCGATGTGCAGCAACCTATTCTGACCTATAATGAATTTTATCTACCAAAATTTTATATATTAGTAGTTCAAATTTTCTAAGAGAAATTATACAAAAAAATTAAATTAAATTGATTAAACAAAAAAAATACAACTATAGGAAAATTAGAATATAAATATTATACAAATAATACACTCAAACTTAATTTACCATTTGTTGTCTCCATTTGTGTTAGATGAGTATGTGTTCCAGCTGATATAGACAACCTAAAAGTATTCTGATTCGATCCATCCATAGTTAATCATACTGAAAATATAAAAAAAATTGTGAAAACAATAATACCTCATTTTGAAAAAAAAACAGCTTGTGTTATTGTTAATAATTATAATCGTTATCATTATAGAGTAGTCTACAGTCCAATATTCTTTTCTGAAGAATGAAAACAGCATAACACTTTATAATTGGAGTTTACGTGTGATGATAATAATTACAACTTTCATATTGAGATCAGAATAACACACAAAATTTCATGATATAACTTTTAAAATTGTGCTTGTTATATAAAAATTTGAAACTTACCTCAAAGCTATGGGGCAACAACAAAAAACGTGAGGAACTTACTGAGGGTGTCAAAGAGATTGCCAAGGAGACTAAAAATCAAATAACAATCCAGTGTTTGCATGATAGAAGCATAATACACGGCTAAATTAACGTCATCCGGCATATGTCGGCTAAAACTTCTTGATAATTATCTTTATTATATAATGATTATGTATACTTCCCAATTTCTATAGATCATCATATCTTGATCCGCTTTAATTCTATATATTGTCGATACTTGCAACAAAGATGATGTGTTTTTCGTTGTTAAGAAGTTAGTTAAATTGACAAAAGATAAATATAAATTATTGATTTATAATAATATCTAAAAGTCTAAATCTCCATATCTTAACTGCTATTAAGATATAGTAGTAAATAACTAATATATAATCTCACATATTGATTTATGGATAAATATAAACTATTAATTTATAATAATATATAAAAATCTAAATCTCCCATATCTTAACTGCTCTTAAGAGATAATAGTAAATGACTAACATATAATCTCACAAATTGATGTATGGTTAAATATTATTATATTAGTGAATTATAATAATATCAAAAAGTATAAATTCACATATCTTAACTGCTCTTAATATACAATAGTAAATAACTAACATATAATCTTACAAATTGATTTATGGATAAATATAAATTAATGAATTATAATAATATCTAAAACTCTAAATCATTATATTTTAGCTATTTTTAAAATATAATAGTAAATAACTAACATATAATCTCACAAATTGATTTATGGATAAATATAAATTTTTATTTTATAATAATATATAAAAGTCTAAATCTCTATATCTTAACTGCTATTAAGATATAATAGTAAATAACTAACAATATAATCTCACAGATTGATTTATGTATAAATATAAATTACTGAATTATAATAATATTTAAACATCTAAATCCCCATACCTTATTTATAAACTAACATTGATTTAGTGAATCTTTGGATAATATTGATTTTACAAACTAATATTTGCTATATGTTAATATGAAAGATATCACAATTAAGTATTAATAATACAATCGAGAATTTGATGTTGAAACAAATTAATTCGTAATCACCATGAAAAAAACTTTTTTTTTCATTTCCCAATTTTTAATGTTAATCAATAAACATTACATGAATAAGCATTATTGTAGGCATACTCCACTAGCGTAATTTCATACATAAACTTTTAATGGCCATAAAAAAATACTCAATAAACATTTTCCTAGATATTAATATTGTTGGTATGAGCTGTGTATGCAACGTTGATGTCACCCATTTGAATCACCAAATTTATAGAACTTGCTCCATTGATATTGATTCTTTTGACATGGACTTTGAAAATAAATTGCTTTCCAATCAAGGATAGTGTTAAGCGGCTAACATCATCATTATCCTGTCATTATAACAATAGAGAAAATTAAATACTTTTCATTCTATGATAAAATGTTACTCAAAAGATATCAAACTAATGTTATTTGTTATAAATACTATACAAATTGTTTGAAAATTAATAATATTATCAAGGTGTCATATCCATAATAAGATAAACACATAAATATTTCTATAGATAAATTCATCATGCATACATTATTGTTTGACTTATATTGTAAAAATAATTATACTACACTTTAAAGGTTAGATTTAAAATAAAATTTTCATGGAAAATTGCAAATACCTGGTGCATAGAACTATTCTGATTAAGAGAAATACATTTAAAAAACTTGGGAATTTCACAAGTAAAGAGAATGAAAATAGCAGATCCATAATCATCATTTACACGAAGATGAATATTATACCTATTAAACAATTAAATAAATGATTTCCTAAATAAATGCACTTACTTAAAAAATTCATAAATCAAACCAAATACAGAAAGGATCCATAGAGAATAAATACTACACAAATCATAACAATGTTTTTTTCATATCAGATTATACTCCCTGATTTTAAGATAACAACTAATATATAGATGATTTGGAAATCTTAGTATAACATTAACAACCTAATATATAATAATTGTTAATATCAATTGTTATTTGTTGAAAAAATATAAATTATAAAAATGGGCATAATATAAAACTTTTTATAATCCCTATAAAGATGGAGATAATAATTTCATTCATAATTAATCACGATAAATAAAAATAAAATAATTTTCTAGTTATAATAATTTAAATTATTGATTTTTTATAACAACAAAAAATACATTCATTCAAAAAAATTATCTTTATTTATAATACAAACGTAATTGCTAACGTTTTAAGCTTGTTTCATTATTACATTTTTTAAAAATATGATTTTCATATTATTTAAAAAAGTAATTAATTGTGTAGAGATTTCATAAAAGTATGTAATTATTTCATGTTTGACTAAGAGAAAAAAAACATCAATCTTTACATTGTTGAGTAATTAAAGAGAAAAATATGGATTTATATTATAATATTTTTATTGTGCTACATGTTATTATTTTTATAATTTTTAAAATTATTTATGTACATATCCGCCTCAATCAATTTTTTCCTCTCATCTACCATAACTATTTTTTTTTTCAAAAAGTACTGTGAGTAACTTCTCAAAATAAGTATAAAACATTAACATTTTTTTTAGATTTTGATTATCTTCTAAATTTTAAACAACTATTACATCTATGCATACAAGTGTTTTTTCAACTAAAAAAATTAATTTTTCCGTAAAAAATTGAAACAAAAGGACTCTAATATTTAAAAATCTGTATCATAATAAATGACATAGCATTTCAAAATTAAATTTATTATACTATTATTTGTCAAAAGATATACCTAATATTCTAGTGAAAAAATGTTAATGTGAAAATATCTAAAAGCAACAATCTGTAACCACCTGCATAAAGATATACTTAATATTTAAAATTGAAAAGTATAACTTTAATAAAAAAAATTCCAAAATACTAACTGTTTAGGAAATCAAATAGTGGATCATTCTACATCTGATTTCACATATGTCGGATAAAACTTCTTGATAAAACTGTATATTTATTATTTAGATAAATATATATTTATTTATTTATAAATCTCCATATCTTAATTGTTATTGAGATATAATATATCATAACAACATATAATCTCACAAATTGATTTATAGATAAATGTAAACTATTTATTTATAATAATATCTAAAAGTCTAAATCTCCCATATCTTAACTGCTATTAATATATAATAGTAAATAACTAACATATAATTTCATATCGTAAATTATGAATAAATATTATTATACTAATGAAAAATTCTAGTTTCTTATATCTTACCTGCTCTTAAGATATAATAGTAAATAATTAACATATAATATCACATTGATTTATGAATAAATATCAACTATTAATTTATAATAATATCTAAAAGTCTAAATCCTCATATATTAAATACTTTTAAGATATAATAGTAAATAACTAACATTATAATATCACAAATTGATATATAAATAAATATAAACTATTTATTTATAATAATATCTAAAAGTCTAAATCCTCCATATCTTAATTGCTATTAATTTATGAATAAATATTATTATACTACTGAAAAATTATAGTTCATCATATCTTACCTGCTCTTAAGATATAATAGTAAATAATTAACATATAATATCACAAATTGATTTATGAATAAATATCAACTATTAATTTATAATAATATTTAAAAGTCTAAATCCTCATATATTAAATGTTTTTAAGATATAATAGTAAATAACTAACATTATAATCTCACAAATTTATTTATAGATAAATACCATCTACTGAATTATAATAATATCTAAAAGTTTAAATCCTTATACCTTATTGCTCTTAACATGGGAATATAGATTGTCTTCGATATAGTAATGTGAAGTCTTTTTTTTCATATATTTTAATCCAGTTAGATATATTATTAAAAGCTAACCAATTAGACTTTTGCATAAACAAATAATAATTATATATATATATATATTATAGTAAGATTCGCCAATAAGATGAGGATGAATAAATTACAATTAAATATGTACTCAATAACTAATATATTATCTAATGAATTTATACACAAAAGTTATTACCATATGTAATCTATAATAAAACCATAAATCCAAACGAATAGTAATAGAAAAGGGGGATAAATATTGAAATTCTCAAAATCCATACTTATTCAATATTAAGAAGGAAAAAATACTCAATAACATCAACATGAATACGTGACTTAAAATTTGAACATAACAAAAATATAATAAATGTCAATCACTAATTCTAAATAACAACATAATGAAATTGAGGAAATAGCATAATTGAAGCATTAATATCAGAATCAATCTTCAAGCTTGATGCGCTTGTACATCTTGTTGGTCGACAGGTCACAGCGAACATCTTCAATCACATCACCATTAATAACTTTCTTCTTAATATTCCCAGAATCATCAGGCGTAATAGAATCAGACGTTCGAACTTCAGACTGAACACCAGAGGTATCATATTCCTGAATTAATATAGAATAGATTATGCATATATATATATATATAATCCATGGATCATGAGGATACTGGAACTACAAATAAATAAACAATTACACTTACAGATGCAGTAGTGTTCTCAGTGTTGGTGTCCTTGGTAAATTGTATACATTATCTTCATATGCCTTCAAAATATCATCATCATAGGACATTCGAAGGACAACAAAGTTAGAATGATAGGTCTTCCCATACAAGTCTGGTGTCTTAATCTTGAAAACAAATTTTTTCCCAAGGAATTTGTCAAAGCATCCTGGTACATAGTCATCATCTTGGTTAATCTACAAAAAAATAAGAAAATTAGGATAATCAGAACTACATGTAAAAGAGCGACATCTATTAAATAGAGTTATTAAAGCTTTGTTTAAAATATTGATAGAACCTCGGAGATATTTTCCCTCAATTGAAGAGCACTATACTGAATAAATTTGGAAAACTCCCGATCAAATACAATGAATTGAGCAGATCCAGTCTCATCAACCACAGTGAAACGAACCTTAAATCTGAAGTAAATCCCAACAGAAGTAAATACCATTATGATTGATAAACAAAGAAATACAAACATATTTGACTTTGATTTAATGAAAATAATAATTTAAATTAATTATATTTGGAAAACAAAAAATACCGTGGGACAACATCCTTCACAATACAATCACATTGCTCACAGAAGAAGCCATCCCCATCTGGGAGTGTACCCTTCGAACATGTTTTACATGCGTTATAATACCATCCTCGATCCAAATCAATGCGTAACACACTGGCCATCATCAAACATATAGTATCCTAAGCAAAATAATAATACATCAAGTTGACAAATAATCAGCAATAAAAAAGTATATTATAAGGAAAAAAAGAGAAATACGTTGATTGAATAAAAAATTAAAACAATATTACAGCTAGGCATTGGCGCAAATCATCTACTTTTCTCCTCTCTTGCACATTAAGAATATAATCACTCCCAGAAGATGGTGTCATTTGTTATGTTGTGACTTGTTGATCAAGACTAACACCAATAGCTCTCAAACTACAAATTTCAAGGGCATTAAAATAAATTTAAATTAATTAGTCTTATCAATTAATATAAAATAAGAGAGAAGTTACCTTTCAATGAATGAAGAAACTTCAGGAATAGATGAATAAACAAACATCCGAGAACAATACAAAGAGTTTGATAATTTACGAACACCTGTAAAATAATACCATCATAAGTTCACTAATGTCAATAAAAAACATTAATTACTAATAAGCATAGACTTATTGTCAAAGCATTCTGGTATGAACCGGTATTATTTCTGTCACCAAATGCCTTTATAATATACACTTTGCCCTCCTTCAATATATCCTTAAACTTGAAGAAGAAGATTTTTTTTTACCACTCCATAAATACGATCACCCTAATTTAACATAAAAAATAAAAAAGTTAGAGAATAATAATCTAAATTTATACACTATTTATTAAAAACTTACATCAGCATCTTACAAAAATACGATCACCCTAATTTATACACTATTTATTAAAAACTTACATCAGCATCTTACAAAACCAACTCAATTGAGTTATAATCATTTGGTGAATGATGTGAGGGCATCTTCCATAAACGTATAACTCTAACTTTAATTCATCAATCATGTCTCAGAGAATTGATAGCCCTCACAGCATCATAAGATACCTCACGAACGTTCTTCGGCATGAAGAAACAATGAAAAAAATAAAAGAACAAATTATGGCAACAACTAATTGAGGACCGATGAAAAATGTTGTATGGATGCTAAATAGAAATGCTGATTTTATAAAAAAAAAATAGCACATCACAATAATAAAAAAAAGAATCAATTTGGATTGCAATCATATTATAATAATATTTTCCAAATATCATAGATAAAACAAACAATAGGATAAATAAAATATATTATATGTTCAGAAATAAATGTATGTCAACCAAAAGGAAAAAAGATTTCCATAACAATTTCTAAATCCCCTATCTTAACTGCTCTTATAATATAATAGTAAATATAGTCTAAATCACATATCTTAACTGTTTTTAAGATATAATAGTAAATAACTAATATAAAATCTCACAGATAACAATATTTTCCAAATATCATAAATAAAACAAACAATAGGATAAAACATAAATAAAATATATTATATGTTCAGAAATAAACGTATGTCAACCAAAAGAAAAAAAGATTTTCATAACAATTTCTAAATCCCCTATCTTAACTACTCCGTATCTTAACTGCTCCTATGATATAATAGTAAATATAGTCTAAATCACATATCTTAACTACTCTTAAGATATAATAGTAAATAACTAATATAAAATCTCACAGATAATATAATATTTTTCTCATTTTTTCCAAAATGATGACGTGGAGGCCTGAAGTTCCAGCTTTTGGTTCTACTTTTATATATATAATAGATATTAAAGCTTGAGGCCCTTGCTATGATTGGAAGTCTGAAGTCCTGTTGGAAAATATCCTTTGTAAAAGGAACTTTGTTAGGAATCATCCGTTCTTATGGATTCCAAGAGTAGCAAATGTAGTTGCTGCTTCTATTATTTCGTTGGTATAATGTGGATGACTGCTTTGTTTGCTGTTTCTGTTCTTGGTTTTATTTTTCTGTTGTTTCTTTTGTTTCAGGCTCGTTCTCCTCGTCGTTGTTCTGATTTGATGGTTTCTTGTGCTTCTCTTGTCTCTTGTACTTTGTTTCTTGGTGTTTAATGAAAGTGTATTTGTTGGTTAAAAAAAAATATCCGCTAATCAATTAATATGAATATAAATTTTAAAAATTCCAATAAGTAATTGTAAATATAAATCATCAATAATGTGTATCATTCCACAATTTCTATTTTTAGATTACGTACTTGATCATAATTTTTTAAATTATGTACAGATCAAGAAGTCTACATCTAAATTTAGAAAACAATTATAGCATAAGAAAATTGAGGTCCAAAAGTTGAGGTGGACTTTGGAGCCTTAATAAAACTTTGGGAAAAATGCAATAGAAGCATGTTCGTGCAAGAATCCTTTGTGGTGCACAGATTGGTAAACGAAGGCTATTATTATTGCCAAATACACTCTTTAATAGCCTGTTTGGATAAGCTTTTTAAGCACTTATGGGATCCATACCCATAAGTGCTTATGTGGTAGAGTTGCCAAACGGAAACAGCTTTTCAATAAGCACTTATGCCTCAAAAAAGTATTTATGGAAAAAGTTGAAAATTTCAGCTTATGATAATCACTTATCCTCCCATAATTACTTATTTCATTTTTCCTTCTCATTATCTACCCAATAATCACTTAAACCCCAATATCCAAACACTTTTTTTTTTCTCAAAATCACTTATGAGGTAAAAATATCCAAACACAAATCACTTTTGACATAATCACTTATTCTTATTATCACTTATGAATAATTACTTATCCTCATAATCACTTATACATAATCTAATCCAAACACACCCTGAATGCTAGACCTCTTGCAATTATTAACTCAAGGAATTACCTGACTGCTTCTTGTTTTGTATATATTCCTGGCCCATTTGTTTTTTATTATTGGGCCTGTGTACTCTTTCTATTTTAGTTTGTAGTGTACTTTTAACTATCACACAGATTAAGATAATAATTAATAACTAAAATTTTTTTTCACATTTTCTCAAATTACTCCCATTAAATACATTAGGAATAAAATATTTTAATAATAAACAAATATTTGGGTCAACTAATCAGGGGTAATCTTGAAAAGAAAAAAAGAAGTACATTACGTAATCCGTAAAGTACACTATATTATGAAACATAAATTTATCAAAAAAGTGTACTATATAGTGAAACGGAGGGAGTAATTATTTACCATTTTGATCAATATATTCCTACCCTTCATTCAAAAATAAGCATGTCATTATTTGGTTTCACCATCCACATACCAACGAAATAATAGAAGTGGATTTTATAAAGTAATTTTAAGTGAAATTAGAAAAAAGAAAATAGTGTAATACGCCTAACGGTTCTGTATGAGGCTCATTATTTTCTCTTTTAGCTCTCTATTCATTTAATATAAAATTACATTGTGGATAAATATGTTTTACTTTTAAAGAAAGTTTAGGTGAGATGGATTTAAGGCTTATTAAGATTAAGGCAAGTTTTAGGGTTAAAGAAGGGTTTATAAAAATATTTATATATTACTTACCAATAATATCATCACATCGGCAGCAGAATTTAAATTCATATCCTTATGAAATATGAATCACATCCTTACCAATTAGATCAACTTTTATTGGTTTTATGATTAAATATGTTAGTTCATGAAAAAAATTAATTAATAATAACTCTTAAAAAGATTTATGAATTATTTGAAAATGTTAGCAAGGCTGACTTCCCAAGAGGGGGGGTGAATTGGGAAGATTGAAATTTTTCTGCACAAAGTGAAGCAAGTGAAGATATCACAGTATAATGAAAATAACGTGTGAAACAGAGCAAGCTGAAAAGTAGAGATAAGAAGAAGAAAACTCAGTGATTTATCCTGGTTCGGTCTATCCACTTGACCTACATCCAGTCCTCAAGACACCTCTTGAGATTTATCCACTATCCAGCAAGAATTTCAACGGGCTTCTTGCTAAAGCCACAGTACACGAGTATGCTCTGTTCTGAGCTCTCTCAAACTCTCTAAGCACTTTCTCTATGTGCTTCCCAATCCCCTTGTGAATACCCCTCACAAGTAATTCTATCTTCCAGATGAAGAGTAGATTGTTTACAAATGAATAACTCTCTTGAATAGAGTGGATATGAAGGTTTAAGTACAAATAATGAGGTTGGAAGGGTAAAAGCTTTTGAGATGAAGATTCAGTAGAAATTCAGTATATACAAGTTTGATTTTTGTTACCCACAACTTCAAATAATGTTATATTTATAGATTTTGATCTCAAATATCCGTTAGAAACTAAATCTATCCGTTGGGGAAGTTATCCAACGGTTACTCTGAAAAAACTATCCGTTTACCAACCGCATTTAATGTTTCTGACATACTGAAATTCGAATTTCGGTTGGCCAACAGACGAATTTCGAGGGAACCGAAGGTTAAAGCTTCCAACGTAAAAATGCGAAGTTCGTCTGTCCATAGAGTGAAATTCGAATTTCGAAACTCATAAAATCTTTCCACAATGTGACATACGAATTTTCAAGAAGAAAGATTTTCTGTTAAGTGTGAACAGTGTTTTCAATTTGCTACAGTGCCCTCGAAATTCGAATTTTGGATGCCCAAAATTCGTCTGTCCACTGAACGTTTAAAGAGGCACAGTAGTTCACTTTCTTCGAACTTCGAATTTTGACAGAGTGAAATTCGTCTGTCAGAGAACAGTTTTGAGACTGAAATCACTCTTGATCTCAGATGAACTTTATCAAGCATTCAGACGAATTTCCTATATTTTCTCAAGTTTTGTTTTGTCTGAAATTCGAATTTTGAAAGAGTGAAATTCGAATGTCACAAAGTAACCCCTTTTTTGACTCAGGTGAAAATTCGAATTTTGCTAAGTTAAAGTTCGTCTGTCAGAGAGCATTTTCAAACTTAGTTTCTTCTTAATTTCAGATGAACTTTAGCAAAGCTTCAGACGAATTTCCTTAGTTTTCATAAATGACATTTTGTCTGAAATTCGAATTTTGAGACTGTGAAGTTCGTCTGTCACAAAAAGGCTTCTTTCAGACTTGATTGAAATTCGAATTTTGAAAGACCAAAATTCGTCTGACAGAGAGACACCTCTTCAGACTTATTCAGTTTTAGCTCGAAATTCGAATGTCTAAGGGCCAAATTCGAATTTCCAACTTGACAGTTCAGTTAAACTTTCAAACTTCGTCTGTTTGTGAGTATTTTTCAAATAAGTAAAGATTTAACTTCAAATCAAGGTTTGAAAACGTCTTTTTCTCAAATCAAAATCTTTTACCCAATCTAAACAAAAACCAAAGATCCTACCAAAGATCTAATAGCAAATACTCAGCAAATCTTCACTTGAAACAGCTTTGATCTCCTTTGATATCTTCAATCCAAGCTCTTGAGTGTTGGTTTGGAATCATCAAAACTCTTGATCCAACAGAAAAGACTCTGAAATGGTTTATGTAAAATTACAAGACTTATGAATCATTAACTTCATGAAACATAAAGTTTCCTTAATTTATTAATCATTACAAAGTCATGTCTCTTCATTAAAATATCACAATAAATATCCATGAAGATTCATTAATCATCACGTGTGTGTTGGTATATAAATTGTGTCTTCTTATTAAAGAATCATATTGCTTCAAGACATGATACTTATCTAGCAAATGCCAACAATCTTTCATTATTCAACCAATACACAAATTTCAATCTATACAGAAATCTATTTGCCTTTGCCTTTCAATGTATAAAAGATAAAAATAAATTATCACTTTGTAAATATTATTGTTATTTTAACTTAAATTTTGGAAGTACAACCCATACATAATAGTACTCATTGAATCTTAAAAAAAATTTCTCATTAACCCAAATTGCACCCAAGATTTAAAATTGATGTGGATAAACCTAAATAAAAGTGTTAACCCATATCTTAAAGATATTGTGCACAACATTCTTTTCAATCTCTTTTTTCTTTTACTCTTGAAAGGGTCATTCCCACCAACAATCCCACCCCATAATCTATTTATAAAAACAATAACATAACATTACCCAAATAAAATGATAATTCTTATTTGATACTACAACTACTTAACTATAACTTTTTCAATCTGTTAATGATCTAATATTTTTGAATTAGCCAAAAAAAATGATAATGCTTTATCTTCTTTTAGGCAAAGTATAAAATTGAATAATTTAATTTTAAGATATTTTTACCGACGTTCAAATTATGACACCTGCACCACGAGAGAAAAAAAGGGAAAATAAATTCACGGGGCGGAAGATAAATCTTCATTCGTGAAGGGAATAAAAAAAGGAGCAAACAGAGGTCGAAGGATCAACTATATATATATATATATATTAAAAAAAACTTGAATCTTTCTCTCTAAGCTGGTGTAAAAGCTGCTACCAAATCGCAACAATTTTCAATCTTGGGAGATGGAATACTATTGTGGAGATAGAGGAAGAGAAAGCAATCAAAAAAATTTTCTTTCTTTCTATTTGTGCCCGGTATTCTGGGATAACATGAGTTTATTATCCGTTATAGTCTAATTCAGACCCCGTGCCCTGGGACCTTGCAGTAATGGTAGTACCGATGGAAAATCCTTTTTGAGAACTTATTTCTTATACTGTTACACTTCTTATTAAGAATCAAAACCTCGACCTCAAGAAATATTGATCCAGTTCTTTATCACTTAATCAAGCGTTCATTGATAGAAAACAGTCAAAATTATTAAAAGCAAGTATTTATAATGTGATGGAAAATTTTCTGAAGATTTTTCACACGTAATATGAACAGTCATCCCAGATATTATTTTCTACTTCCTATTGGCACCAACATTCGAACTCAAGAACCCTGAAGTTCAGTAATCCAGGGCTCACAACGAAATAAATGTTAAAATGAAACTTGCTCGCAACAAAAGATGCCTCTTTCATATAATTAGGTACATCTTCCATGGAAGACACAGATTCCAAGAAATAATTAATATTGGCTATAACTTATATAAATAATTTAGCTTGATGAAAATTTTTATTTAATATTAATATTTGATTGATTGGATTGGGCGGGAGGATATTTATCTTTAAAAATAAAACAAAATGATGCCTTCTTCCATGAAGTGCAAGACGACGCATCGTCCTCGATTCCCGTTTACACCACGTGACGGCTCACATCACAAAATTGAAAATTCACTACACACAGACGCAATACTTGTCCTACATGATTTTGTTTTTAGGAATCTCTTAAATATTTCGATATGTTTTTCTTTCTTTTAATATTTTAGTCCACTGATATCATAATATAATTTTAGATAGTATAATATTCACATCATATATTTTATAATATAAGAGATAAAAATAAAATTATATAAATTAAAAAAATAATAAATTTATTTAGAATATAAAATAATTTAAAAAATATTCTCATTTAAAGTTAATAACTTTTACATCATGCAATTAATATCAATAAATTGTATTACTATTTTTTTTTAAAATGTTATTTTAATTAGAGATATTTTTAAAAAAAATTATTAAATATACTAGACAAATTTCTTATATTCTTTATATTTTGAAATATAAAAATTCTTTCAATTATTCATTATATTAAGGAATGGTAGAAGTAAATATTAACATCAAAAGTAGTCTTGAATGAAATAAAAACCACATGAATCCTTGGCGGTCAGCATTTTGATTGAAGGATTCGTCATTCATTCTGTCATTTTGCTCTTTTTCTTAAAGAATTAGATATATTACTAATAATGAGGAAATATATAATTATGATTAATAATGATGAAATATATAATTATGTGGATAAAAAATTTAATTGTAAAAGAATTGTACATATGTAGAATAACATATAGCCAAGGATCAAAAGTGTAAATCAACGAGATGGCACTATTGCTCGACTTCTCTCTTGACGCACATTAAAAGCTCTGCTAACGTGAACTGCAACCATGATTAGGAAGAAGAAGGTGGCCAAGACTAATCAAATCGAACTTTGGGATGCACAAAAAAGGTTCAATAATACCTAGGGAGACTCTATAGCTTTTGATGGAGACGGAAAGGGAAACACAGACTTTGGGGAGAGATCAGGTTCGAACCATAACTTTGGGAATATGATTAAATCACTCTTAGAAGCTAAATCAAAGTTGGAAAAGATGAAGCAAAACTCGACTGTGAAGGAGAAATTGCTAGGTGTGGTGAAATTCCTAACATGAAATGAAGCTCGTGAGTTTAAATCTCATAAATAAGGCAATTTGAAAATAGCTGAAAACACGGCTTCAGTTTGGGAGAAATTCAAGCTCTCAGCTTTGTGGTGCTGGATGCAAACTCCAATATGTTGCCTCTCAAATTACTTCTGGTAAGCCAGTTGTCAAAATCAAATTAGAAGATGTTAAACCTGAAAATGATTGCTAGAAAAATGCTGTCATATGCTATATTTTGGGAGCTAATCCTCCCTTTCATGTTGTTAATGGTTTATTTAGAAGAGTTTAGGGAAAGTTTGGAATTGATAAGTTGCTACTAGTGAAAAATGGAATTGTTGTTATTAGATTTACATCTGAAAGTTCTAAAGAGGAAGTGCTTCAATTAGGGGTGATTCATTTTGATGGCAATCCATTCATTGTTGCACCTTGGGATGACAACACTGAACTAGCTAAAGTTTGAGTAAATATAGTCTCAATTTGGATACAACTACCTAGTCTTCATTTAAAATATTAGGAACAGAGTACACTAGGAAAAATAGCTAGTATAATTGGGATGCCTATTATGACTAATAAACAAACCATGAACAAAGAAAGATGTAGCTTTTCTCGTATACTTGTTGAGGTAGAAGTTAATGGAGATTTCCTTGACTCTATATTTTTTCAGAATGAACTAGGTGAAGTTGTTGAACAAAATGTGCTGTTTGAATGGAAACCATTCTTATATAATGCTTGTAATGAGTTTGGTCACAACAGTTACGTTTGTTGGAAAAAGGAAGAAAGAAAAGTCTTAGTCCCCAAGTAGTCAAGAAACATGGAGAATGATGGTACACAACATGTGAGCAAATTAGATTTTGTCCAAGATTGTACACATACAACCATGACTCCTAATCAATTTGAACAATAATGGCAAATGGTGAGGAGAGCAAGAGGTAAGGGAAGCGTGATTAGTTCTACACTTGAAAATCAAGATAAGGAAAATGCTGAGCTCAATAGAGATTATGCAGTTGATGATAGAAATCTTGAAGGAATATACCTGGCCCATCTAACCAGGTTATACCTAATGGCTAATCTTACTATGTGGAATATTAGAAGGCTTAAGAGCCCTAGCAAACAAAGGGTAATTAAGTACCTTTTTTATAAGGAAAATATAACTCTTTTTGGTATAGCTGAAACTAAAGTTAACTCCACTAATTGTGCTTAAGTTTTTTATCTTTTTGGTTCTAAATGGAAGTGTCTCACTAACATGGAGCATTGCTTTAGAGGTAGATTGTGGATTCTATGGAAAAGTGACTCTTTTGATGTTCAGGTGATTGAATAAAATGAGCAACTAATATACTATTTTGTTAATGATCTTATAGCTAGAAAATTGTACTATCTCACTGCTGTTTATGCTCATAACCTGGCTATTAATCGTATTCCTCTTTAGAACAAACTGATTGATATTGCTGAAACCTTGCATAATCCCTGGGTGGTTTTGGGTGATTTTAACTATGTGCTTAATGATGATGAAAGAATATGAGGCTCTTTAGTGCAACATCACAAGATAAAAGACTTTGTGAATTGTGTGGAAACTTGTGGTCTTTGGGATATAAAATGGCAAAGGGTGCAAGTATACGTGGAACAACAGGAAAATAGATGGGCAACGGATTTTTAGTAAACTAGACAGGGTCCTCATTAATGAAAACTGGCTTAATACTTTTCCTGATCATGTTGCTATATTTATGCCTAAAGGCATCTCTCATCATAGTCCTATGCTTATTAAGGATGTGCAGCAAGGTAATAAGAGGTGAAAAGCTTTCAAATGCTTTAATATGTGGGCAATGGATCCCTCTTTCAAGAATATTGTGACTAAAGCATGGAGAACTTATAATCCAGGGTCTAAACTCTACCAAGTCATTACTGAATTGAAAGTCGTTAAGGGTGAATTGAAGAAACTAAACAAGGAAGAATTCTATGATATTGTGAATAATGCTAGAGGAACAAAAGAAAATTTGAAGAGAGCACAGGAAATTCTACACATTGATCCTACAAATACAACCCTTCAATCTAAAGAAAGGGAGGCTCATGAAGTATACCTCGTATTGGAGAAAGCGACCAAGAGTTTCTCAGCTCAAAAAGCAGAAGATAGATGGATTCAGCTGGGGGATCAAAATTCATCGTACTTTTTTCAAGTTTTGAAGTTTTGTAACTACAAAAATAGAGTCACTAGCATTACCATAGAGGCAGTGGAAACTTTGACTGATTATGATGGGATAATTAACCACATAGTAAGATATCATCAATCCACCTTAGGTGGTAAGAAGCTTAATAGAAGACCTATTTGATATAAATATCATCAAGGAAGGGAAAGTCCTTAATATAGAACAACAAATTTTACTGATTCATCTAATCGCAGAGGAGGAAATCAAAATAGCTTTACTTAGCATCCATCCCTCAAAACGTCCTGGACCGGACATCTTTGGTAGTGCATTCTTTAAGGATGCTTGGGATATTGTGGGGAAAGACATCATAGATGTTGTTTAGGAGTTCTTACTACTCAGTGCATTCTTTAAGGATGCTTGGGATATTATGCGGAAAGACATCATAGACACTGTTTAGAAGTTCTTACTACTTTAAGTCTGGTCCTGAAGATTGAAAATCCAAGATTGGCTAATGAGTTTAGACCCATTGCGTGTTGCGACACAATCTACAAATGTATATCTAAAGTTTTGTGTAGCAGATTGATAAAAGTCCTCCATGAATTGGTGAGTGAGAACCAAAAAGCCTTTGTTAAGGGTAAATCTATTATCCATAATATTACGATTAGCCATGAGCTATTAAGATTATACAACAGGAAAATTTTTCTCCTAGATGCTTGATGAAGGTAGATTTGAGGAAAGCATATGATATGGTTGAATGAGACTTTATCCAGGAATTGTTAACTGGCCTTTGTTTCCCCCTCAAAGTTCATTCAATGGATCACTAGTTGTATCAAAACCAATAGTTTCTTAGTGGCTATCAATGGTGAAGTTCATGGCTACTTCCAGGATGCTCGAGGACTTAGACAAGGAGACCCAATCTTGCCCCTATTGTTTGTAATAGTGATGGAGTATTTGACTCGAATCATCATGGTCAATGCTAAACTTCCTGATTTTGCATACTACACATTATGCAAAAAATTTGGTCTGGTTAACCTCTACTTTGTTGATGATCTCATGATGTTTTGTAAAGCTACCCCAAAATCTGTTGAAATTATGATGAATGGATTGAAGACATTTTCTGAAGCCACTATTCTTAATGCTAACCCTAACAAATCTAGCTTATTTATAAATGGAGCAAAGGAGGATACCAAGAAACAAATTATTAATATGACGGGATTCTCTATAGGAGATTTCTCGGTTAAATACTTGGGTATGTCTTTCTCTCCTACTGGGTGGAACAAAGGGGATTGTCAGTTTATTATTGAAAAGATTACTTCAAGAATTCAAAGTTGGGCTACAAGGCACCTTCCTTTTGCTGGTAAATGTTAGTTGATTAACTTAATACTATTTTTCATACAAGCCTACTGTCTAAATATCTTTATTCTTCCTAGTAGCATCATAAAAGGTATTGAAGCCATATGTAGAACTTTCTTATGAGGACAAAAAGTAAATGGTAGAATTAAGGCACATATTAATTGGGAAAATGTATGTTTGCCTAAAAAGTACGGAGGCATTGAAATAAAAAAATGTAATATTTGGAATAAGGCAATAATTGCTAAGCAAATTTGGGACATAGCTTTCAAAACGTACAACCTATGGGTGAAATGGATAGATGGGGTGTATTTAAAGGGAGCATATTTTTGGAGTTACACTTGCCCTCTTGATGTTGGGTGGTATTGGAAAAAGCTCAATAAGGTTAAGCTTAAATTCACTCAAGGGTACGAAAATGGGCAATGGATTGTGTCACACAGGGGAAAATAAACTATAAACAATGGATACCAGTAGCTTCGAGGCGAACATGAGAGATTTAGGTATGACACAATAACATGGTGTAGATATATTGTTCCCAAACATGCTTTTATTATGTGGTTGACAACCCAGAAAAGACTAATCACAAAGACTAAATTATCTGACTTTCACATCCCTGTGGCAGACTTAAATTGCAAGGAAGAAAAAATCAGATCAGACTGACCGGTTCGACCAATCCAACGGGAACCATTACCAAGTTTGGTCAAGTCATAGATAAGATCGGACCATTTCAAAACCAATGCGAATTGGTATAAAATCGATTGAACTGGTCATGAATCGGTGCAAAACCGGTTTGAATCGGTTCTTTTTTATAAACTTTTAAATTTTTTTTATTTTTAAAATAAAATAACATTATTTTTAGTATCAAATAGCACTATTTTTTTGTATAAATTTTTTATATTATAATATTGTATAAATATTATTATTATACATAATTATTAATAATGATAAATTTACTTAACAAATAATATAATAATAAAATATCAATTGACTATTTTGAATTCAAAATATAATTATAGATGAAGATTAACTTGTTTAGATTTTAATGTTAGGTTGTAAAACTTATTAATAATATTTTTAATTTTTAATATGATATATAAAATTAAAAAATTATTAAATTTACTTTTCATTCTAGATGAATATTAATTTTATAATCATGGATAAATATTTTGTATATTTTTCATTTATATTATTTAAAATATATTAATTTATTTACAACCGATCCGACCTCGGTCCGACCAATAAATCTTGAACTGGTGTTTCAGCCGGTTCAATGGCCGATCCGATTTTTAATACTTTGTTAAATTGTATTCTATGTGATGTTGAGGTTGAATTTGTTGAGCATCTTTATTTCTAATGCCCATGGGCAAGAAAATTGTTAGTAGATGTGTGTAACTAGATGAGAATCACATGTGTTCTAAATGAATTTAATAGGTGGAGAGGATGGTTAACAATGCAATTTAGAAGGTATTCATGTTTTAGGAATATGTTATATGCGGGGTTTGCATATGTGATTTATCATGTGTGGAAGGAAAGGAATACTCGCTTGCATAACAACAAAAGCTCTACAATCCAAATTGTTTTGAAAACTATAAAAACATAATTATGTGCTAAATGCAACTGTTGTGTAGGGCAAAAATAGCGAAGCTATGAGAAAGATTTTTTTAATGAAAACCAGTGTTGTTATTAGCTAGTTCTTTTGGCTTTCATATGATTTAAGGTAGTAATTAGGGGAACTCTTCCTAGAATATAACTCCTAATTATATCTATTTATTATATAGCTGCTTGTTGCAAAGTTTTTTCTTTGGGAAGTAATAAAAGTTAATGCATTATAACCAAAAGAATTGTATATATAATTCGTATAACATGCCAAGGAAAAAGAAAAGAATTGTACATAGAAAAGTTTAATTGCTCTTAAAATGTTTTATGCGTAATTTCTTATAATTATTTTTTATTTGAGGAAAAATTTCTCTATCAATGTACTCCCTCCTTTCCTATTTATCGGGGGGAAAAGCTACTTCACAAGTATTAAGAAAGAGAGTTGAAATTAGTTAAAAATAATTAATTTGTTTCACATTTTTTTATTTTTTTCTAAAATTATCTCTACTTAATTAATCTCTTCCTTTTAATTTCTTTCAAAAATGCACCTTGCAACTCTCAATAGTATTAATAAATGAGAATAATTTTGGTAAAAATAAATTAGTGTAATATTAACTCATTTTTTTCCTTATAACTAAGACCATCAAAAAGAAAAAATTTTCCTTTGTAAATAGAACTAGATGAAATATTTAATATTTATGATTTTTTAAAAAAAATTAAAATAGCCCAAATGCACGCAGGCAAGATTTGCATCTCCCTTAAATATTTTAACTACTAAAATATTAAACCCATAATTTTCACAAATAAAAATCTTTTACTTCCTCACACATTAAGCCAACTTGTTTTTTGCCAAAAAAAATCCGAAATAAATTGGTGCTATTCGATTTTTATTATTTAATTACAAATGGACACACACAAACCAAATAATGGAAGTAGACGTTACGTTGCAGATCGTGTAGTGTACGCGTCACAAAGGCGCGTCAGCAGTGGAGATAGCACTCTTTGACCATTCTTCATACGTCCCTTTCTCTAAGAAAAACTTTCGCTCTCAAGTCTTCAAACTCTCACCGTCTCCTTCACCCACCGCCTCTGCCATGTGGCAATCTTCGAGCGTCAAAGACTCAAACCGGATATGGTGACGACAACCACAGAGAAAGACCCAACAAAGTCAACCTCACAGTCTCAGATTCTTCCTCAACTGCCGGCCCATTCCTCCTCTTCCTCCGACTTCGAGTTTACCATCTCCATCGTCCCCCCCCGCAAATCCTCCCCAGCCCTCTGCTCAGCCGACGAGCTCTTCCGCAACGGCCAGCTCTTACCCCTCCACCCCTCCGCTCGTTTCCCCTCCATGGCCCCAACCTTCCTCCCCTCCGCCGCTGCCCGTGACTCCTCCGGCAGCTCCAACGATTCCCATCATTCTTTATTCACCACCACGGACTGTGACTCCTCGAGCCCGAGCTCCGTCACCGACGACGACGACCTCAAGCGGTTTCACAACCGGCTCTTCTATCCCCAATCCATTGGATTCCAATCCCATGGAGAGATTAATAACAAGATCAACAAGTACTTATCTACCTTCTCAAGATTCTCGTCCTTGTTCCGGAAAGAGCCGGGTAAGACCCAAGATCCGGATATCGTATCCGGGTCTTCGGTGAGGCGTGTGAGCGCCACCGCGAGAGAGGTTATTAGGAAGTATTTAAAGAAGGTGAACCCGTTGTACGAGAAGTTTTCACAGAAACAGCAGGTGAGAAAGGAGAATGGAGCGAAACCGACGTCGTTTTCGTCTCTGTTGGCGAGAACAGAGAGATCTTCTGCGAAAGAAACGGAGAAGAAACAAACAGGGTCTGTGATGCTTTCTCATTCTTTCTCGGGAAATCTAAGGCACCTGCTAAGGAAGAGAAGCTGCGCTTCGAGCTGCCCGTCGTCGATGAGATCCTCACCGAGCCACTCCGGCGTGCTTTCACGCAGTGGCGGCGTAGCCGGAGGGATGTACTACGGCAGAAACAATTCGTCGACGATGGAGGAGTTGCAGAGCGCAATCCAGGGGGCGATAGCGCACTGTAAGAACTCATGGATTCAGGAGAAACCAATGGTCAGTGACGAAATCTAATCTCATTAGGGCATTTTGATTTGTAGCACGTAGTTTCATTTACGTTTTCTGTTTTGTTCTTTCAAGATCGGATTAAACAAAATGGTAGAAGATTATCTTCTTTCTCTTTCTATTTCTTTTATCTTTCTTGAGCTTTTCCCGGAAAATCTGACGTGAGAGTGAGGGTGAAAAGTTGCATGCGATTGCATTAGATGAAAAGCTGATTTTGATTATCTAGTGAAGAGAAGTCGAGATAAAGGATGTTGAGAAAGCTTCGTCTGACATCAACAACGATTTCGTATTATACTGCTGGCAAAATATTCGTTTCACTGTGAAGGATAGTGTAGAAAATTGGAACTTTCTGGCTCTTTTGTATATGTCGTATTAACATTCGAATTTCTTAAAGAAATTGAGGAAATTACATCTACAGATCTTAACTTTTCATAATTTATAATTTTAATAGTCAATTTCAAATTATTATTAAAGGAGTTTAAAATGAAATGAAGATACTTTGATAGTAAAAGAATTTAAATTACATATGCCTAACAATAATGATTAACTTATTAAAAAATTTAAGTTGTATTTAAAAGGTTTACATTGTAATTTTTTTAATACAATTATCTAATATCCGGTAAGTATTTCATTGTAATTTTGTTTGTGTGATAGCTAGACGCATTTTTCTGAAATAATTCATACTATTTATAATTTATAAATAATGTCTATATTATAAATTTTATTGAATAGATTGGAATTGATTTATCCGCACAAATGTCATACTTGAAAAGTACTTTTCAAGAAAAAAAATTCCTGCAAAAAAAATTATCTTTTATCATCAAAACACTAAATTTAAAAAAAATTATTATAAATTATATTAAACTGGAGCTATTGCATTTTTTTATACTCATGTATTCCCTCCGATTTTTTTATTAGTCACGTTCTAGAAATTTTTTATGATCCTAAATATTAGTTATCTTCTATTTGGAGTATTAATTACGTTATTTCTAAAATGATCTTATTTAATTATGAGAGAAAAAATGAATTATTTAAATTTATAATATTTATTAGAGGATAAAGATGAAAAATTTATTAATTTTAAGATAATTTTAATGATGTAATAAATTTTTCTTAATTTTAATAAGATAGTTAGAAATAATTTGTATTAAAGACTGATGAAGTAATTTTTTAATGTTCATGTTAGACTCAGTTTCTTTCGTTTATAATAATAATAATAATAAGCAAGTGTTCGTTGGAGTGGATTTACTTATTTATTCTGCGTGCTGCATGCATTGGAAAGCAAAACTGGCAGAATCTGAATGGGAGCTTTCAGAGAAATGATTCCATGTGTTTCTGTATTGTTAGCTGAGGCTCTGAAAATCTCCAGCCCTTTCATACTCCATACTTGTGTATTAATATTATCTTCTTGTTCTGCATAACATATTATAAGTCATCAGATTATATATATATATAAGATATTCATAATTGGAAATTGTGTGTTGGTATTTTAATTATTTTAGGATTCAATTTTTTCTTTTATTTTTATTATTTATTTTACACAAATGAGAGGAAGGTTCTTGCATGGTAGGTTAGGTAGCTTCGTTGAATTCCACAAAGGCGCTTTAATGCTTCGTGTTTTAAACGCCTATGTGCATGCCATGTGTACCTGCCCCCTAAACGGGGATCAAAATTCATTAAATTATTTGACTTATTAAATTTCATCTTGTCAATTTCAACTTGACAACTTAGTGCCCGTTTTTTGTTTATATTTTTGTAAAAATATTTTTAAAATAATCACAGTCTATAAAAATAAAGTTTGGATAAAACTAAAAAAATTTACTAAAAATCTGTTTAAATAAAAAAATAAAAAATAATAATTAAAAACTATGGTTTAGTCAGACCCTTAGTTTTAATTTTTTTTATTTCATAATGATTGTAATTTTAAAATTTTAATTTTATTTTAAAATAATTACCACCTACTTTCTCCTGTCCAAAATATAAGTTTTATTTAACTAATTATACACAAATCAAGAAAGGAAATTGAACAAATTAAATTTGGTAAAAAGCTTCTATTATTTTCTAACATTACGCTTAATAAAGATAATTTTTAAGACAATTTTCTCTCTTATATGTTAATTAAATATAAGGATAAATTAGAAAAAAAATAATTAATAATTTTAATTTTACTTAAATTAGACTTATATTTTGAATTTGAAAACGATTCTAAAAGAAAAATTATATTTTGGACGGGAGGAAGAAAAAATTATTAAGCGTGTGCAAAAACTAGCTAATAAAAATTATTAGGCGTGTGCAAAAACCATATTAGGTTTAGGTTGATAGTCAACCCAACACATCGTCTTTGTGAGATAGGCCGGATCAAGCTAACTTAGTATATGAATCCATGTCTGACCTAGTCTTTGAAAATTATTTTAAGAATATATAATGAATAATAAATTAATTTTATTTATTAATAAAAATAGAATTACATTTATTCAAAATATATTTCCTTAAAAAATAATACTACCTCTATTCCATATATTTTATAGTTTTAAAGTTTTGATTTTGTTTCATACTTCTTGTTGTTTTAAACTTTCAATGTATTATTAATTGTTTTTTTCCAAATATACCTCAATGTCATTTAATCCAATATAGGCCATTACTTTTTTTTAGTCAAATTATTAACTGCTTTTGTGCGCCGCCCTCCTGTTTCTCTGTTTCGATTGGTTGCAACCGTGCCACCTTTGCCTCCCTCTACTGGTAGGTACGAAGTAGTGGGGATCCTACTGTTTTGCTTGCATTTTCAACTTTTCTGGCTTCCGTGTCTGAGCCTCTCACGTGAGCTCCCTCTGCTTTCTCTTTCCAAGCTCTCATTCTCTTTTTGGCTCAGACTCCCTTTGTCTCCAGTCTTCCCTCGGTCTTCTTCCTCACACGTGCTCAGCTCTCTAAATCTCTCTCCTGCTCTGCCTCTGGCTCTCCCTGAGCTCTCGTGTGCCTGAGCCCTAATTAAGGCTCAGGGTGATAGTGGGCTTGAAATGTTGAAGCCCAGCATTTCTAGCCCTATATTTTAAGTCCCTCACCACCTTTTTTTTAGGTTTTCTCTCTCTTTTTTTTAATTTATTTAGTTTTTGAGTTTCAGTTAATTAATTTTAACTAATTAAATTTTTTTATTTACTTTATATTATTTTTCTTATTATTTTATTTTATTTGTTTTCCATGTTTTTACTGTTTTCCTTCTTCTTCTTTTTTTTTTCAAGATCCCATTAAAGGATTTATAATCAATTTAAAAGAACTTTAGTTGAATTAATTTTTAAATTTTTAATTTTTGGATTTTTAATATATATTATTTTTTATTATTTTATTTTATTTTTTTCCATTTATTTTATAAAATTAGAATTCCCAATTATATTTTTTTAATTTTTATATATAAAGACTGGATAAAATAGGATGTTCACAATTACCAAAAAGATATTCTTCATGAAAAATTCTTATAACAATTAAAAAAAATCAGAAATCCTTCTCTTGGTCAGCTGAAACATATTTACATGTACTTCAATTTTAAAGGTCCTTTTTGTTTCATTGAACGTAAGATCCTTGAATTCAAAGGCAACCATCTTACACATAAAAGAAAACAAAATCATTCAAAAACAAAGTGAAACTCAAATGACAATTAATTATACCAATTATAAAGATGAATTATACGGGAGAATGTTTTGACCTTTATTGTTTTAAAAATTGAGTCAAGAAATACACTAGAACATAGAAATTGAAACAGCTAAAAAATCTTCCACATAAAATAATAACTATGTTTCAACATCATTTGTGGTTTTCTTACCTACCTCTCACATGAAGTTCTCATACTTTGGTGACTAAACTTCAAAAATCAGTGAAGAAGCAAATATTTGCCTAGAGATGATGATAATATCAATAATAAAATGAAGCTCAGTTTATGATTGTTTGAAAAAAAAAAGTCTAAGAAAATCTTGAAAATACTTTTTGAATAAAAGACAAGCAAAAGTATCCCATACATGTTTCTAAAAGATGTTCATATTATATTGCTCAAAATTTATGCACCTTTCATATCTAATTTTGATACTGTTCATATCTAAGTTATATCGTATATGTGTGTGTCACGTGTTTATTGAAAATATTGGTTATACTTTATGTATGTATGTGTGTGTGTATAAATCTAAACCCTAAGAAATAACAATGATACAAAGAAACTTTTAACACTTCGTTTTATTTTCCTGGCCAACAAGTTCCTTCCATTGGGGAAATTTCTCTCATCTTTTTTTCTTCCTTTTTTTTTTCTTTACATGGGAAAATTTAAGTAATCTAGGATTGAAGGATCTCACTAGAGCTACCACAAGTATCACGGCTCAAAAAATATTTATAGAGGCATTTATAAATTATATATTAATAAAATATTTAATATCAGCAACAGAATTTAACTTTTTGTCCTTGTGAGATATGATCTAAATCCTTATAATTAAACAAACTTTCATTAGCTTCTCGTATCACTATTTAGAATATTGATTGGAGGATATGTAGAAACTCGCTCTCTCTCTCTCTCTCTCTCTCTCTCTCTCTCACACACACAATGAAAGTAATAATTGTATTAAAATGATAGTAATATATAATAACAATATGAATGTCTTGGGCCAAACTAGAGCCATGGTCTTACAAGCTGCAAGCCAACTCAATGGATCAAGCCGTATTTTTACTATTTCTTTTCTGAAGGCCTATAAAACCAAAAAAAAAAAATTCTGGGTTACTGGTGACATGCTAATTATATTTTATGAGTCAGTTTACAGTTTTGTCATTTAAAAAACTTTCTTCTATTAATTTGATCTTGAAAGATTAAAGATAAAGTCTTTTAATTGAATTATCCAATTAAAATGGTCTCTCATATATTAAATAAAGTCAGCATGACACTTAAAAGTTATAACTAATATGACATGAAGTTCATGTGATGATCCTTAAGTTATAATTTCAATTTGTTTTAAGTGTCATTTTCACTCGCACAGTATCATTGTGCTGGATCATTTTTCAAAATTTACTTCATCTCCAATTAAAGTAAATCATGTAAAACGTTTTTTTTTTCTTTTTTTAAAAAAATGACATTGGAGTAATTCGATGTCAGTAATTACTATAAACTTACCTTGATATCATGTCAACTAATTTATTAAAAAATAGAAAAATATAATCTTTTAAGACCTAACTCAACAATTTTACTTTTGGTCATAATTTTACCTAAAGGACGGGTTCTAATAAATGAGTCTGTAGGTTGCAATTTTTCGTTTTTCCGGTCGTGCTAGAAGAATTTCAATAAGATTAATAAACTGACTTCAATCAAATGAGATGAGAGTTTGGGGTTCTTTATCACAATTTCCTTAATACAAATATAAAACTATGAAATAAAATAAATTTAAGATAAAGAGATATAGGTTTGAATTGAGGCAAGATAAAGCTACGGGGAGCTAGGTAAATGAAAACCAAAGATTAATTGTCATTGTTGAGGTATGTATGATCAGATTTGCAAATTGTGTATGTGTCCAATCCTTTGAATGACTTTTCTTTTTATAGGCACAAATAATAGCTTCCTACCCTTTACACTTTCCACAAATTTAAGACTCCATCTTACATTTTTTTCAATGTATTAAAAACCGGACGAGATCGGCCTATTTGACTGATCCGACTAGGAATTGGCCCCTGGTCTAGTCCGATCATAGATAAGGATCGAAACTCTTCAGAACCAGTGCGAACCGGCCAAGAACCAGTACAAAACTGATTTGGCCTATTTTTTTTTAATTTTTTTAAATATTTTTTTTATTTTTTAAATAAAATAACATTATTTTTAGCACTAAATAACATTATTTTTTGTATAATTTTTTTATTTCTATATTATAATATGGTATAAGTATTATTATGATATATAATTATAAATAATAATAAATTTACTTAATAAATAATATAAAAATAGAATATCAATTGACTATTTTAAATTTAAAATATAATTATAGATGAATATTAATTTGTTTAAATTTTAATATTTGGTTGTAAAACTTATTAATAATATTTTTAATTTTCTATATATTATTAAATTTATTTTTTATCCTAGATTGAATGTTAATTTTATGATCATGGATAAATATCTTTCATATTTTTTATCTATATTATTTAAAACATATTAATTTATTCATAACTGGTCTGACCCCGATCTAACCATTGAACCTTGAACCGTTACTTCATCCGATTCAATAATCGGTCTAATTTTTAATGCCTTGATTTTTTTCTATTAGACTACTCTCCACAATCTTCATTACGCGCTTTACAAGAAGTGGCTCACTCTCTTGATTTTAGCCACATGCATGTTATGCCACCTTGCCTCTTCCTCATCTCTCTTATTATTATTTTTTTAATAAATATAGAGTGGGCAAGGAAGGATTTTTCTAGAAATACAATTAAAATAATTTTTTAATAATATTTAGGCCAAAAAAATTGAAAATAGTTTTCATAGTTTCTTTAGGTTTGACCTACTAAAATTATGGGGTAAACAGAGTTGTGCTATTTATAATTTTTAAATAATGTGTGTTGATATAGATGTTATATTTTTAAATTGATATATTGATATTGTGGATTGGTGATATTGATGAATGATTGATATTTATATTGATAAGAATGTATATTGATCTTTTTATTTTAAATAAGTCAATATACTAAGATTTTAGAGATGTGACATCTCTATAGTAATTAGAACGTATGGCATACATATCATTTAAAAATAATGTCTATTGGTATCTTGAATCATAGTATAATACTAGACATATTAATTATTTTGGGAAAATGCAAAAAATGCTCTCCATGAATTTTGAAATGCTTATAAATAACCTAATGGGCTTTGTTTTTAGCGTAGGAATGGTATTTTCAGCCAATATATAAAATATGGAATAGGGATTCCTCTCATCCAACAAAAAATTTTCTATATGCAAAGTTAAAAAAAAAAAACCTTATGGACTTTGTTGCTACAATAACCTTATGGACCTTCAACACTGAAAAATTGGTTTCTTAATTTTCACTTTTATGGAAAAAAGTTCTATTATTTGTTTTACTTTTAACACCTGGTATTTATGTCACTTCAAGTTGTTTTATAATGCCTTGAATTGGATACGTTGAGTTACTGACATTAACTACACATGAGAGATTGTCCAACCAGTTGTAAAAGAAAATTTAAAGTGGCATGCGAAATAATAATGTTAAGCGTAAAACAATCAAAACTCTCATTTCTTGGCACATTAAAAAAAAAAATCATTTCCTGGGAGGTAAAAATTGAGTGAATTAGTGCTCACATGATATACTTCATGGAAAGTTAATTTCTTAAAAAATTCATACATAACATCCTTGATTAAACTTTTATTTTTTGAGAAGGGTAAATTATTTTTCAAATCAATATATTATATCCTAATATTATTCACATAAATACCTTTTTTATTTCATACTTCTAAAGAAATTAAGTTTTTTTTTTTGAAAAATTACTACAAAACACGAGAAGTAAAACTTCCTAAAGTTTAAACTCAACTTTTTAGGAAGCTTTAAATTTTTTCACTAATCAAACAAGAGTCATTTATTTATTTTTTGGGAAATTTAACTTCTCATCCTTGCAAAAAATTTAAAATTTCATGTAACTACTTATAAAAGGCCAAAAATTCAATAATAAGTTTTAAATTTTTTTCAATATTAAAATATAAAAAAAGCATGCAAGTGTTTGAGAGTGGAATTTTTTTTATGTGAGTAGTAAGGATATTCCCATTTAACAACAGAAAATTAACCCTTTCGAGACATAAAGATTATTTAAAAATTTTTTTCTAATAAAATATTTTCTATATAAACGATCAAAGATTAAAATCAAGCTCTTGAATGAAAAGAGAAAAATATAAGTAATTTAGAAAAAATATGTTAAAAATAATATTAATTTATTCAATTGAAACCATCTATATATCATATAAAATTAAAATGAGAAACATTGTTATTTTACTATTGATTGATGTGAATGTTGATTTATTTTTTTGACCAATTGATTTGCCTTTTTAAACTTTGATTTAATTTAAAATATTTTTAGATTTAATTAAAAAGAATTCGAATAACATAATATTTCAAAATTATTATATATAAATCTTCCACTAAAAGACAAGCAATCACACTTCAATCCATAATAAATTGGTCACATGTTTGTTGATCTCACGTCTGTAACATTGGACCCAACATCTATACAGAGTCAGCATCATAAAATTACTTTTTCCCTAAAACGGTTGCTATTGACATGGCTCTTCAAAAAATGAATTTTCTACAATTATAAATCGATTATATACGATGTACTGAAGAAAGGATAAATAAACAAAATAATATAAAAGGAAAAAAGGTAAATGTCATATATAATCTTGGATTAGGATTCTTCCCTACCATTTTTTTAGCCAAATTTTTATCCTATTGGATCCTCTATTTATTTTATTATTTTCTCTTATTCATATTATAAGATATTTTGTATTAATTACATGCATATTAAGAAAATTATTTTTTCACTTGAAATCAATACAAAAAGTATCATATTTCTTATTTTATTTTTATTAAATATCTCATTCTATTATCATTGTAAATATATAAATGAGGAGTATGAAAGTATTAAAGATAAGGATAAAATGAAAAGAAAAATATCCAATATCTTATATTTTAGAGAAAAAACTTATTATATAAAATGTCTTATAATATGAATCGAATCGAGTATCATTTTCCCAACTACTTGTTTCACTATTATTTCTATTGAAGAGTTTCGCATAATTCTGTGGCTCTAAGATTGGGTTTTGCAGTGGACTCTTTAATATCTCTCTTCTTTTTCAATTTTTTTTAAATAAACTTTGTAACTCATGCATCACATATGGAGAGTTGAGATTTGACTTGAGAAATAGCTTAAGGAATTTTGACAATAAAAAAAATCAAAATTCCTGAATCATTAACAAAAAAAAATTCAAATCCATGTAGGGGTCGCTTGGTATATTTTCTGGAAAGTTACTTTTTCAGAAGTATACTTCCTGAAAAGTTAACTATCTAAAAAGTGTTCATATAATTTGCTTGATTTGTTTTAAGTTTTCGGAAAGTTCCAATTATATTTTAAAAAATATATATTATATTTTTATGTTAAATACAGAAATACTCTTTTTATTAAGAAAATAAATTAGCAAATTAAGAGATTTTTTGAAAAATCATTGTAAAATATTCGGGAAGTCAAATTTTTCAAGAATTTGCTTAGGAAGTCAAACTTTCCAAGTTAAGTCAAACTTTCCGAGAACTTTCAAATTTTTTTCAAATCAATTAATATTAAATACTCTACTTTTCTAAATTTTTTTCAAACCAACTAATATTAGATACTCTACTTCTCTCGAAGTTAAACTTGTCCTCCCTACTTTTCTCATAGCAATGGACACCTAATCTCACTTTCTTATATCATTTACTCAGTGGATGCAAAGCTGTACGATTGTACATGATATATATATATATATATGTATGTATATCCTTTAGCTTAGTAAAGTTGAACCACAATGGCATTGTCTTTAGCAAGCTTCAAGTTTTTCTCTACTTATAGGAGACAGTCCACTAAATTTAATGTAATGATTTAGATTTTAGGCTATGTTTGGGTGGTGTTCTACCACGTACCCCAAACACACACTTAAAAGTTTATATATAAAAGTGTAAATTAATCTGAACCATTGCAATTAATCTGATTTGAATTAAATGATTGAGAAGTGCAATGAAAAGGAAGTGGAGATCGAGAAAGCAGGATGAAGAAAAACCGGACTAAAACACGGAGAGAGGACAAGAGAAATCAGTGGTCCCTCTTTCCCCTGAATATGAACCAACACATGCATCAGAATTGCGCATGAACTCAAATTATTAAGTCCTTTCCCACTTACCTCTCATCACTCTCTCTTCTGCAACTTCTATCCTTCAACGGTCCTACTTCACTGATATCACTGCTCTACCTGCATGTGACCACACTCTTTTTCACATTCCATTATAACTATCTATCTTCCAACCTACTCATATGAATATTACAACACATATTATATATATATATATATGCAAGAAAATTTCACAACTTGAATCCTATATTTTCATATTTAAAAGGTAAGTTTTTTGTTACATGTGGATATTTTGATATAAGATTTTAGATGAATCCGATCCCTTTGAATCTTTTACAACTCACAACAACTGCAGGCAGTGCATTATTAACTGATGAAATGATTAATCTTGAATTGTCTTATATGTTGAAAAAAAGGTCAAAACTTATCATTAGGCCTCTAAACTAATGACAGTCACATGTTTAAACCTAGTTCTATACATTTTATTACAGTGTTGGCACTTGATATTATTAAAAAAACTTGTATTATAAAAAATTCTTAAATAAACAGATTTATTTAATAAAAAAAAGTAAATTAAGCTAATAAAAGGACATATACACATTAAAAATTAATAATAATTTATTTGATCTGATTAACTTAATCTATTATTTTTTTCCAAGAGTTTATCTAAAGATTTTGCAAATAAAAGCAAGCATTATGTAGTAATCATTGAGAGATTTACACCTATTAGCTGTCAGGGTATCCACAATTTGTTGGGCTATTTTATTATTTGGGACAATAAACCCATCTTCATACTGGAGAAATAACATACACTAACTAGTATGATAAACTTTATTAGAGGATAAATTGGTCATTTCATGTAATCTGGAAAATCTTCAACCCCAGGTGTCACATGGCAAGAAGCTACTCTGTCATGTGGCCACATGTTAGGACTCTTAATTTTATTCCCAATTATACGATTAAGCTCCTTTACATATAGCTGTTGGATACATACTAAGCAACCTTAATTAATTACTCCCTTTAGTTTTTATTATAAAATATTTTGTATGATAAATTTTTTATCTAAAATATAGAGTATTTAATATTTTTTTTATTTTATTCTTATCTTTAATTTTTTTATACTCATTATTTATAACTCTATAATAGTAATAAAATAGGTATTTAATAATGATAAAATAAAAATTATTTATATTTTTTTATATTAATTTCAGGTGAAAAAAGTAATTTTCTTGACATACATATAATTAATATAAAATATTTTATAATATAAATCGGAGGAGTAATTAATTAAGCTTATTTCTTAAGAAAGCATCAATATCAAAGTCCAAAACGTGACAATCTTTTATGCAACAGATCAATTTTAAAGTTTCTGAACTATGTGAAAGTACTTAGCTACTCCATTTCATTTCAGCAATGATATATTAATTAATGCTCTCTTCACTTTTTTTTGTTGGTCAAGCAGACTTATGGAATTAGATAAAATCATTTAATGCAAATGTCTCAAACTCATGCCTCCTAACCTATATGTACGTGGACACACTCACTTTTTATTGATCTATCACTTATAAGTCTCTATTTCTCAATGAAGATCCCAAATACGTGAGAGCTACTCCAACTTTGATTTTTTCCTCTTAACTTTTAAGTAGCTTTACATGCATAATTTTCTCATGTTAAGAAAATAAAGAGAAAAAAAATCAAAGGTAGTTCATCGAGTGAAAAAGAATTAATATTCCTAAATTTTTATAAATGGAGAAAATTATATTAGGAGAGCAACCGAAGCTCAACAACACCAGATAATTATCAATATTAAAAGAAAAATATAAAAAAAAATGTAAAGCATGCAAATAATGAGGGTTGGAATTACATGGAATAGGCTGGCTCATGAAAAGGCTTTTGTCTTTACTTCTCTGGTGTCCATGAGCTGTCCCTAATTCCCCATATATATATTAAACAGAGTCATATGTCACTTGTTTCTGGATTATCAGACCATTTGATTTTCTAGGTTACCTAACATTTTTCTAAACGATTTTAACTGTCCACTCTCTCGTATTTGATTTGTATACAAAGGGCTCCTTGCCCAAACTTTTTATCCAGTCATTTATAAGTGGATCGATTTTTAAGTTGGTCTCCAAGAATTTTTTTTTTTCAATTTTATCCTTGAAACTAAAAAATGCATATAAATTAGTCCTCATCTTGGTAAAATATTAGGTTTTCTTTTTGTGTAATAGAAGAAGTCAAAACTACAAACGAGTACACATAATGTAGTTGGTGATGAACTATGCTAGCTTAAACATGTTAAACACTTATTGGGAGAGTTTTGTTGTTCTTATAGTTATATCTAACTTTTAACTTGGATTAGTTGGAGTTCAATGAGACTCACCGGATGGTAACTCTGAAATTGTTGAGGATCTTATTTGAATAAATTGGATGAATTCTGAATAGTGAGGGACCAAAATGAGAGAAAAAATCTCCAAAAGACCACTTGCGGATTAGACCAAATAAGAGACTATAACTAGAAGAAGCATCAAAGCACGTTCTTCTCCTTTATAAACCACAAATATCATCATCTCTTTGTACCCAAAGCCTCAAAACATGGTCTCCCTAGAACCTGTTCAGGGTCCCCTTGGATCCATTGATGCACCTTCAAGCCCTCGCATTTCTTTCCAAGCAGACCTCTTAAACGACAGCATCTTCAGCTCCGTCAGTCCAGAATCCGAGGATGAAAACGACACAGAAAAGCAAAAGGAAAGGGCAATAAACGCAGAATTTGAGTTCCTTTCAACCAATGTGAGCATCAACGACAACGACAACCTCACATTGTTAACTGCCGATGAACTTTTCTTTGAAGGGAAGCTCCTTCCCTTCTGGAAGATGCAGAATCCAGAGAAGCTCAAGAAGATCAGTCTCAAATCCAAAGAAGAAGCTGAAGAAACACAAGAAAATGATGAAAAAGAAAACGATCCAGTGGAAGAAGAAAGAGAGGTCAAGAAAGAGGAAGATAGTAAAGTGAATTGGTTAGTGGATGAAGATCCATCTCCAAGACCACCTAATTGCACTGTTCTATGGAAGGAGTTACTCAGGTTGAAGAAGCAACGTGCTTCTTCTTCATCTTCTGTATCAGTATTATCACCCTCTTCTTGTTCATCGTCGTCTTCTTCTTTAAGCTCACTTTCTGATACAGCTTCCAAAGAAGAAGGGATTAAAGAGAAGAAGCATGTGAAGACCATGAAGAAATTGGAGAGAACAAGATCAACAAGTATAAGAATCAGACCAGTGATTAACGTACCCATTTGCACGCAGGTCAAAAGCAGTCCATTGCCTCCTCTGTTTTCTCTCAAGAAAGGGAAACAAGCGATCTAAGGATTAAGGCCTTATTTGATAGATTTGAAAGAAATTTCATGAAAAGGAGAGGGAGAAAGATGTTTAATACACATTATATTAATTTGATGGAAATAAAAAATAGCCTTCTAACGGAAGCATATCCTTCTCCATTTTCATTTTTCTCGAAAATAACTCCTACCTATCAAATATGGCTTGAAATAGTGTGTGATTCTCAGGGTTATGAAATAAGTTTGTTTCCCTTATTCCTTTAATTTGTTCCATGTCATGTGTTCATGTTAGATTAGTGTGAATTGGATTGGATCTGGGGAATTACAATGTAGATTCTGATTTCTATGTAGTCATATGTTGGATTATAAATTTCTCTGCGCATCTATAGAAGCAGAAGTTATTATTTTTATTTTTGTCTGGTTGGGATTTCTGGGTTGCATGTTGGGAAGGAGGAAGTCACGTCACATGGGAGATGCAGAGAGCTTAATCTGCGAGTCCCACGTGGGAAGATGAGAGGACACTATAATTAATGAGTTATGGACTTTTCTTAGAGTGAGAGCGACATGAGGAGGATGCCTTAGCTGAGTTTGGATTGAATCTGAATAGAAAGTTTTGATAGTTTATTTGAAATGGATCCTATGAATTTTTTCTGGTTGGATAATCATTTTATCATTATCATTATTATACAAAATGTAAAATAGGGAGGATTGTTATTTTACCACTTATTGATGTTCATGGCCTTTTCAATTTCTGTAAATTTACACGGAATTAAGGCCAGTTTAACGTATAAAAGAATTTAAGCTTGTACTTTTTCATAATTTTTTAAAGAAAAATTGATAGTTTAAAACTAACAGCTCATATTATTGATAAGTAAGAATTTTAAAAATTAAAATTTTATTAATTATTAATAATATAAATTATGAGTGCTGCCTTTTCTTTTCTTTTTTTTTTGGGTGGTCAATTGATGTTGAGGTATGAGTCCCATTTAGGGTTAAGGGGTCCAATATTTTCTGTTATAAGTTTGGCGTGAAGAACGAAATTGAAATCTTGCTTAGAATGTTAGTGTATTTAAATTTTTTTCCGATCTTGTCTACCAAAAAGAAAATTTCCCATCTTTGAATTAACAAGTCTATGTCTACGCTTAATTTACTTAGAATTTCCAAATTTCTCTGATTAGTTGTGTTACTGTATTTCAAATATTCTTAAAAATTTAATTTTTTCTAAAATTACTTCATCCAAATCCCAACGCAGTACACTAGTATAGGACTGGGACCTAAAACATATAAAATTCTTGTCTTACTATGTAAAGAGACACAGATTTTACATATTTGAAGTCTTTAACCTTTTGACTTCCCAGTGTGGAGTGCATACTGAAGCAGAAATTGAGACTAGCTACAGTTATAGAGTCTGTTCTGTATAGAATCATCATCATCAATGAATACTAAAACACAACTACTTATGGGGATGGGCGGGATAGAAAAAAATGGTTCAAGAAACCCATGTCAAAGAAAGTAAAGAGAAACGACAACTAGCTAATGAAAGTTTGTTCAATTGATATGAATCAGTACCATCCTTTATAAAAATAGTTCAATTCTCATTGTTAATGTGTGGATTTCATTGACAAATAATATCTCTATAAATGTTTTTTTAGTTATAATATCTATCCTGATTTTAACTAACTTTCAAAACCTCAAAACTTGAAAAATAAAAAAAAACATAACTTTTTTTTGTGAGTACTAAGAATATCCTTCAACTAATAATAAAAGACTAATTTCTTTGAGACGTAAAGATTATCGAAGTAGATTTTGTCCCTTCTAACAAAATCTTTTCTATATACATGATTAGGAATTGAATCCAGAAACAACTTTGAACATGATATAGGATTACATTGTTGTTGATTAGATAGTCAAGCCATATATGACACAAAAAACAATGCCTATACATGGAAATAATGCCATATATGATTACACAGCAACCAGAATACAATACAAATGTTTAGGAGATAACCGCTCAAGAACATCCCAAAGAATTTCAGTAAAATAATGAATAATGCCTATACATCGATAAAATCCAATTACAAGGGACTCAAGAATCAAACTTTGAGCATGCAGGGACAACGAATTAGAAAGTTTTCCCCATGTCAAAAGATGAAAACTTTATCTCCTCCAAGAAGAGAGGGTTGACGATGAAGAACTTCCAGCAAAAGTTAGAATAGAAGTAGCAGAACACATCTTTTTGGGGTAAATAATCTATACATGAAAAGAGTATCAGAATCAAAATTTCTTGGTAAATATAACTGCTTCATGTTGGCCACAGAACGTGCTGAGCGAATCAGGATGCTGGAGGTGATAATAAATTGTTTCCAGAAGTTCTGTTGACAAGAAAATAGTCAACAAAAGAACAATTGAAAAGAGGGAAAAAAACAGAAGTGAAGAATGAGTCCCTGTTTGATTGGCACAACAGAAAAGGAATCCTTTTCCATTGCATGATAATCGAAGTGTGAAATGTCTATTATATCCCTATAATCATTATTCATCAATAACTACTTCTTTTTATTATTAAATTTTATCAAGGGATACATATGGAATTTCACATTAAAAAAGTCATCATTCAATTCCCTTTTCCATTCCATTCTATTTCGCATATCCAATGAGGCCTAAGTGTTCTAAGCTTTTCTTACTTACCGAAGGTCCAGTCCAGGTTTTCCATTGAGATTTCTAGGAATTTGACCAGTCAGATTGTTGTTTTGTAAGAATCTGAAACAGCGAAAGGAACTGAATCAGTAACCAACATCTAGGAAATCCAAAATTCTAACCCCTACTGAAAACATACGGGTAAAGAAAGAGCTAAAGGAAGAAAATTCTAGACACTAGCTGCCAAACTGAAGTGTAACTAGCAAATACATCTTTAGTAGGGATAGGAATAAAGTTTCAGAAAACATATTTATAAATGAAAAATGTATGAGTTGATATTACTAAGTTATAATAAAAAAAAAGAGCAATTCATATTTCATATAAAGACATATTTGAATTTCGTCGTCAAAAAATGAGTGATGCTCTATAATCTAAACAAGCAGAGCAAGATCATACTAGATATTACACATACAGCTCCTAACAATCATGATTTACAGGAACCGCTAACTTTTGGAGGACAATCATAGAGAAGATATGATTAAGGATGCAGACTTCATCTTCCACTGAAGAAAGGGAATTGAAATTATAAGAAACTGCTTGGGATGAAAGGGTGGAAGATCAAATTTCGAGGAAAAGAAAGTTGTCTGCATTCTCCAATACATCTTAGGAAAGCAGAACTTACACGTCATGCAGGCTGCTGATGTCCCCTAGGGATGAGGGAATCTCTCCACTGAATTGATTGTCTTCCAGGTGCCTTAAAATACAGCAACAATGGATAAGAAAATGCAAATTCTGAGTTCCATGCATAAATGAGGTTCCCTCAGATTTCAACCACTTGGATTTTACAAATTGCTCTCAAACACACACCAAAAACAACAATAATGTCACTTTTGCCTTTGAATAGTGTAATTGTATAGTGACTTAAGCCAATGATGATATTGATCATAAGGTGAAAAATAAATCATCTTATCATAATCAAGAGGGGAAAAAAAAGAAGATACAACTTACAGTGTCTCTAACATTTTTAGTGAACTGAGGTCAGGAATTTGCCCTGACAAACTGTTATTGCCAAGCCAGCTACAGGAAGGCAATGATTTGTCTGTCAGAAATAGTGTATCCTAAATTTCATGAAAATTGTTTATTTAAACTAAAGAACCTACATGTTTTGCAATGCTGTCAGGTTGGCAACATAAAGTGACAAAGATCCTGAAAGATTCATACTCGTCAAGTTTCTGAAATCAACAAGAAATCGTGAGTGAGTAAATCATTTACTCAGTGCATCAGAATAAAATGCACTACTTAATATAACAACTCGAGTATGTTCTTACAAGGTCACTACACGAATATTTGTTCCTTCAGAGCATGTGATGCCAGTCCATGAGTACTGGCTAGGCATGCAAGGATCACCATTCCAATCACGTGGTGGATTTTGGAAGCTCTCTTTTATCTTTTCCAAAGCAGTAACTGTGAAGAAAAGTATCCTTTTCAAAAACATAGAATAATCACAAAGAACTTACAAGAGCACTGCAACTATGATAGAACATCTTAGAAAGGATGGGACTGTTGATAAAGAATGGCCAGTTAACTGCATTTTGAACATCGAAATTACTCATGCAACGCCAATTTGAAATTTGGAAGAACATCTCAGGCAGAAATTGTTAAGTAGCATTGTCTCCAGAGGAACATTAATTTTCTTTAATGTATAGATATATTTCCTGGTTGACTATATACATGTATCCTGGACTAAAATTACCTTAAAAGTAATCCAAACTTAACAGAAAAAATTACATCAGTAGCTATACCATCTCGTGTCAGAGTTCTTCTTCCGAGTGGCAACATCTCAAAAATTTCACCAGCACTGATCAAGGGACCCATGGATGAACTGGCAGCAGGGGTCAAAGTGATTGTTGTAGGACCAGAAAGAGGCCAAAGGTTGGCAAAGACAACAACACCTGCTGCAGTCACAATCAAATCATTGTAATATCTTATACCATTTACACTAATGTTTAAAATCCTTGGCCTCCCTGATGATGATCCACCGTTTTCTGCAAAGTATAGAGCAATGGAGTAGTTGGAGTATGGAAGTGATGCCTGAGGCCATTTCAAGTCCAAGGGTTGCAATTGATCAGATCCCAGCCATGTATCAAATACTTTTGAAGGTGGAAGATTCCAAATTCCTAAAACAGAAACATTGCTGCTGCCTGCATTGCTGGAATTACTTATCGTAAAAGGTGCCCAGAAACGGTCAAACTGATCATCAGGATACCTGGTGATGCCATGAAGTCATATTAGAAAAATAAACAGGACAAGGTGAAAAAAGCCAACATCATAATTCCATCTTATTATTGGGAACAACGTCATTCATAAGATTCTTCAGTTCTGCAGATTAACTTAGAAGCATCTTCAAGTTGCCTGTAGCCTATGATATGTTCATTAACTGGAGTGTTCCTCTCTACATTATTATAGTCTCCCTCCAGCGAAAATTCTCTATGGTGTTCAAATCACAAAAACATTGTAACCTTAGGTTAAGGTAGCAAACTAGAAATTATCAAGCAAACTAGGTAGCATTAGAACTTATAAACCAAGGAACTGCTCATTCTAATCAAACCAATTTCATAACTAGTCTAATGGTCACTGCTCAATCACATGAAGAGCATCAAATCACAATTTAACTAAAAGCTTTGATGATGATGATAGAATTAAGAAGAATAAAAAATAACAATCTTTCACTAACCGAATGGGAGATCCTGAGTATCCAAAATTATGCCTTGCAATCAAACTGAGCCCAAACTTGCTGAAGTCCGTAGCATTGTACAGAGAATCACCCAATATCACCAACTGTAAAGCCGATATAAACGGGTCGGAATCCGTATAGATATTTGACCCGATACAGACACTCATGGTCTTTCCCTGAGCTAAGAAAACCCCTTCGTAGTTAGTATAGTTCCTATTTTTATAATCCTCTGTGGTGTTCACCATACCCCAGAAAGTCCCATCCACCATCTGATCAAACACCGGCGGGGAAGGATGATCAGGGCCGTTGATTCCTCCATAGAAGTACGTAGTCCTCACCATGTACCGAGCTCCGCGATAGACCAGAAAATTGTAGCAGTTCTTCTTGACTTGACGCGGGAAGGATCGGACGGTGGAGAGAGTTGGAACCAAAACGGAGGTGGTCAGGTTCTTCGGTGTACCAGTCGAGATAAACCCCGAATCGGAAATCCATGAGAGACCGTCGATTTCAGAACCAGAGGTAGCTCCACAATCAATAAAATATCCTGGAAATCACGTGAATTTCTCAGAAACTATTCGCAGAAAGCAATCACAATCGAAAAACTTAAGAATTAGTAGCTTGACCCAGTGGTTGCAATAAGAACATATGGGGGTTTCATGAATTTCTCAGAAACAATTGACAGAAAGCAATTTCAATTGAAAAACTCAAGAATCAACAGCTTGACCCAGTGTTGCTCCACAAATAAAAAAAAAATATATATATATATATATATCTGCGGGTTTCATGAATTTCTGAGAAACGATTTACAGAAAGAAATTAAGCTAGAAGCTTAAGTATGCGTGGAGTACCTTTGGGGGGTGTTTGAGAGAGAGAGAAGGTGAGGAAGGTTGAGAAGAGGAGAAGGAAGGGAAGGAGGGGCATGGTGGTTGAAGTTGAAGAACAAGTGGAAATGGCACGAATTTAGAGAGCAAGTTATGGGCTTTGTCAGGACTGAGTATGAAATTTGAAGGGGTCGGTCAGTTTCGGAGAAGAAGTGTGGGAGGAAGGAATAGTGGGGAAGCAAACGAAAATGGAGTTGGGGGAAGGAATAAAGAAAGGAATATAAATACGGCAACGACGGCTCACCAATCAAATAACTGTAAGAACAGAAAATGGTAATGACGCGGGAAAGGAAAACAGGAAATTTACAACCAAATACCCACAAATTATTTTTATCCTATTCAAAGATAAAAAATTTTAAATTAAAACTTATTTTTTCTGTATATTACATTATGTTTGAAAAATGGGTTTTATTATTTATAACTTATAAATAATGAAACTTGTTATATTAAAAATTTTATATTTAAAATACATATTTTTCATACATTGCATGAGCTTGAAAAATAAATTACATTATTTATTCTTGTAAATAGTACATTTTATTATAAATTTTATATTGGGTCATAAATTTTAAACTAAACACATTTTTTCATATATTATATAAAGTTTGAAAAATGAATTATATTATTCACAAATACTTATGCATGAAAAATATATCCAATTTAAAAATATATTAAATGCATATATATAATAACAAAGTAAAAATGAAATTATTTTTTTATAACTACAGTCAAAGAGTTACTCTTAATTAAATTTGATAGTACTTAAATTTAACTTAATAATACAGGTTATCAGATAATTATATTAAAAAGAAAATGAAATGTTCAATAAAATTTGGAAGCATTTTCCTTTTTTTTCTTAACCTGAAAATTTGAAAGGATTATTTGTAAGATATGATAAAATAAGTGGCAAGATTCTGGGTCGTTTGTTGCCATTTTCTGCCAATGAAAAAGAATCACCGGGCAGTTTTTTTTTTTTAATCCACAAAATTTATTGGGCAGTTGAAGCAATCAGAGATGCCGACGCCATTCGAAAAAAAAAAAAAACAGAGAGAGACCGAGACGCCATTTGTCCTTTTGTTTTGGTTTGAATTTTAATTAATAATACGAAGGCAGAGTCGGCCGTTAGGAAGAGGCATTCGTGATCGTAGATAAGACGTGCGTCATAATCAAGGTTGACTTTTCTTTGGTTGGGTGGGTTGGAATTTTTGTCCAGGGCCATTTATTAAGTAAACTAATAATTTAATTTTTAATATAATTTTCTTCTCTAACAAAATAAATGTCTCAATCAACCTTGCACGTAATAGTTTTAGAAACATCATTTTGAAATCAGAAACACTTGCCATGTTGCCTAATTCAGATGGTATGAAAGAGATGGGTCACTAAAGTGTACCCAATGCCTAAAGTTCAAATCTTCCATTGTTAAAAAAAAAAAACTTGAATATTAGCTGGGTGTGGTGAGCAAAATATAAAGTAATTTTTCACCATTAAATTGAAAGATTATTAGAATGTTAAGTTGAGAAGGAGATTAATTCTTTTTTAAATCAAATTACTAATTTCCTCTAATTTATCTTCTTTAAATACTCTTCTTCCTTATCATCTTTATACCCCTGCCAGTGTTCAATGTTTCCTTTTCCTCCATTCGCATACAAATATTTATTATAGATTTGGTAATCGTTTGACTAATTTTTGTTTGCTTGGCAACTTTTTTTGTCAAATTCAATTTGTTGATCGGGACAAATTTGAAATTTTTTAGGATTTGGGTGCTATTTCAGTGGTAAATCTAAATTTTTCTGTATCCTATCATAGAGTTTATATCCACTTTAAGAGAAACTTTTCATTTCGGGGTTAAAAAAGAAAAAGGGAAACTTTTCATTTCGGGGTAAAAAAAGAAAAAGGGAAACTTTTCATTGCTCTTATTTTTTAAGTTCATGACTCTTTTGCTATTGAGAAAAATTGATGAATATGATGTATAAATAATAGTGATTAATTTTTATCCCAGTAGAAAGACCACCATAATTTGAAGTCGATATTTTATTCAAACAGATAGACTTTTATTTTGTAAGTGAAATTTCAAGCTTAATATTTTCGATATATAAAAAATACGCTTAAACTAAGGATGCAAGGCTAAAACCTTGAACAGAAAATAAAGTCTATATGAGTAGATTTTCACTAAACCTTTTTTTTTTTTTTTGCCCAACAAAGAATATTAAAAAAATTTTGCATTTAATTCACTAGACTTCATATATAATGTTTTTATTTTTTACCCACGAGATACTCACTTCAAACACTCAAACTGGACTTCTTTTTTTTTGCATTTTACTAAAGCTCAGAAAGTCTCTATGAGTAGGTTTCACTATAGTTCTTACCAAATCGGGTCGGGCCAGTGTATTGGGCTGGGAGAGGCACCAAACAATGCTTTCTAACCACAGTGGCCCAACTAGGGGGTCTTTTTCTGAAACAAAATTGTGCGGGTATTTTTTTAATATCAATATAAAATATATAAAGTATAAGAAGTCATATTATTCACAGACAAATAATATAAAATAGTTATATCACACAATTTTAATTCGAAATAAGTAATAAAATTTAGCATAAAATAAATTGAATTCAATAAAAATTATGATGAACAAATAATCAATCAATATTAAATATAAAATTTACAGCAGGTCACAGTTTTCATAAGTTATCAACGGCATATCTTATTTGCCAAATTCCATGAAATGCACAGTGGTCACCATATATAGTTTTATAAATAAGGATGACATTCATACTTTAAGTAAAAAATAATAAAACATATAAAGTACTACATATTTAGGTGGATTTCAATTTTGTTCACTAATGTGATTGTTGAACAGCTAAAAACATGAAAAAAATATTATCTTCTAATAAATTTGTTTCTATGCACTCAATATCATAAATCTACCCCATTTCAATGGAATGATTTATTAAGATTTATACTAATTTGGATCGAGTTAGATATGACACTTTTAGACAGCAAGTTCTACAAGCAAATAAATATTTAGTGTAGTTGCATTCTAACGACTCTAATACGAGGTATTTAATTAAGCTAGTATATCCCATTGCTAGTTGTAGTTAACGCTAAGAGGTTCTAATGAACTTGTTTTCGTATTTATTAAGTCAGCCCTGACACACTAGTCGATACCAACCCCAGGCCCCATCGAGCAACTATTTAGTCTTGAGCTACGTCGGATCACATGTCAAAAAAGGCTACTCCATAACTGAGTCAACTTAGATTTGGTGTTGACCTTTTTGTATGTAACTTACATTTAATTATTATAATATTATTAATTTTCTTTGACTTCGGATAAATTACATAATGCCAACTTAGATCTGATGTTTACCTGTCTTGTATAGACACTGAGTTAGTTTGGATTGAATTCAGCCACACATCAAAATACTAACTCAAGAAAACTTTGAGCTGAATAAATAAATTAATGATTTAAGGAATGATATTTTTATTCATTTTTTTTTCACTTATAAAATAATGCAGATACCTTCCCTTCTAGTCCATGTAAAATTTTGTTTGCATTATTAGTTTGATTTTCATCAAGCATTGGATGCATTTAAGGGTGAAGATTCCACTATAAGGAGGATTGAAAGAGTATTGCAGAGAACTAAAAATTTGAGCTAGCCCAGCCCATATGGGCCAACCTATTCTGGGCCGGACTCAAAAGCTCATTTTTAAATTAGGCCTCATTTTAAGCCCATCTCATACTCAATGGGCTTACGGGCTAGCCGGTGGACTCGTAGCTTTTATTTTAAAAAAAATGTCAAAATAAAAAATCCCATCTAATTTAATAATGATAAAATAATACAAACTATTTTTTTCATAAATTAACACAACAAAAACAAACTAAATGTTAATCATCATCATCACCACCACCAAAACCATTAACCAAGATAAAGTTAAAAAAAAAATCACAAAAAAAGAAAAAATCAGGCCAAATGGCCAGCCCTCTATTTGCTAAGCCAAACAGATTCATGCCCATAAGCCTGTGTCTTACATGGGTTCTAAAATTTCTATCCCAACCTATTATTTTTTGGACTAAACGGGCCAAGCCCCATATTCCCTGCTCTAGATCTAGATCCAGCTGCAGATGTCTTATTTACTTTGTTGACCAATGACTAATCCTTAAGGCAGAACGTGCAGGCAAACACACCCATTTATTCATAGGCCCACACTTTTTAAGTTTCTGAAACTTTTGATCCCATATTTTTCTCCATGTAGCTCCTGAATCATTTGTCATATCTTATGCGAGTTTCAGAAGAAGGCAGTCCAAAGAAGAGTCGCTTTGGCTCTTGCTCATCTTTGTTCTGTGGATGATCTGAGAATAATATTCATCGATAACAATGGCACGCACCATCTAATCCATTTCATAGTTTTGAATCTTTTGTTGGTTCCTGTTGCATAAAATCCCTCCCATGTCTGTGACTTTGACTATCTGTTCATACAAATTGGCCAACAAAGCCATGGCTCTATCTCCCATAGATGCTGCACTCCCATCGCCAACACCTCAGGTAGGCTTAAGTTTAAAAGTTCAAAAAGTTTTAAGTTTGAAATGTGGAGGCTGTCAGATAATAATATACTGGGGCAACAACTGATTGGCGATGCACTGATTTTCAAATATACTTTCCCTTATTGTGCAGTCCTTATAGGATTTGATTAAGTGGACAATTTTGACCTTATATTTTGAACTTAGTTGCAAGTTTGCATACTAGATAAGGACCAAGGAACTGCCAGGAAACCCTCCTCAAAAGCTGATAAAACTTAATGGGATAAGACTATTATTGTTATTGTTAATATTTTTCTTGCCTCTCATACAATATAAGAAAACCATTGGTATATTTGACACACAAAAAAACAAAAAATGGTATATCAATGGACAATAAGTCATAAACTAAATATCCATACTTGAACCTGAACAACCTAACATCAGCGATAGGTCAAATAAAGTAAAGACACATTTATTCTAGATAACATTGATAGAGATAGTCAGGAACTATAAGTACATAATGAATTAAAATGCTACGGATTCATTTCTTAAACAAAGTAAATCTCCAATGTAATAATTAAGAATTAGGATCAAGACTTTGCAATGTGGATGTTGCCAACTGAAACAAGGCTTTCCACATAATTGTAAATATGAACTACACTACATCTACGGATAGGAAACTTCTTAATTTCATTAGTAGAGAGATTCATTAGACACATAACATTTTTCCTTCTACCTATTTTAGGTTTGCAGAAGATTTCATTCCTCCAAATAGTCGCTGGTGATAACTTGCTTAGACAGGGGCTGCTACTATATTTCTTAATCCAACCCCATCTCTCCCTAGACGCAAATGTACCATCCTCCATCACCCACAAATCAATCAAACAGGATTTATTTTCAATCTGACAAGATTCGGGTTTTCTTTCATAATAGTACGAAAGCACAGCAAGTTTATTGTGATACACAGTAAGATTCTTATTTGCAGAGCGCAAAGGAGGCAGTGGGATCAATGTAAACACTTCCTTTGCTAAGTCAAATGAAACTATCAAAGCATAACCATTATAAGCATAATCTTCATTCAGCTTGTGCCCAAACCAAAACATAGTTCCATTAGCAGTAATAGCTAATGAACTAAATATTAGTTCCTCTACGTTGTCAAATTTTACTTCCTTCCACAATCCTGTGGATAATGAATACACCTCCACTCGCTTCACTTTAATAAAATGAAGTGAATTAATTTGATAAATTCTCACTATCTTGTAATCATTAAGAATTGGAATGAACCCAAATCCTGAATAACAATGACCCTTAAAATCATTAATAGTTCTGGGCACCTGTCTTACCTCTCTAGTAGCGGGATTCCACAGTAAAAGGGGACGAGGATATATACCACACTCTTCGATTTCAACACAGAGCAAGCCATTGCTGGAACCAATGATGTTAAAATCTAAGGAACCGTTCAAAGGTGGGCGTTGAACATAACGGACTTGCATGTCACGATCAAGCAAATCTAAGTTCCGAGGATGATTTATGCTAATCTGTTCGAAAAGAATAAGAGGGTTTCGATGACTGGAGTGGTGGAGGTGGTCTCCGATGAAAGATGGGGTTTTGAGGAGATCTTTCCAATGTTTGCACACACATTGAAATCGGATTAGGGATTTTACCGGAAGTCGTTTGAGAATGTCTGTGATGATTTCTTCGGGAAGGAACGGTAAGCCGCCATCGCCATGCATTGTCATATGCTCCATCGATCGTGCTCGACTGGGAAGAATGGAACTCTCAGGAAGGAGAGTCTTGACGGACGGCTCCGATGAGGGATTGCCGAAGGCAATAGCAAGAGGATGAGGATTAATATATATATATTGGCTTGAAAAGATTCTCTTTTAAATTTGGACTCTTTGAATCTAGGATAAATAACTAAGATTTGATTTTTTTTAACTAAGATTTGATTTTTTATTTTTTATAATTTTTGTTTGCTAGAAAACCTATAAAAATATTATCTTTATTTTGTTTCTATTTTTACTTTAATTTTAAAAAATGTGGAAACGAAAAATATAAATTTTAGATTATGTTAATTAAATTTAAATAAGTTAAATTTAGACTATGATAAATATCTTATGTTGTGAGATGAGATCCATATCCATTATAACTTTGATTAGAGAAGCAATTATATTTTCTTAATAATTTTTAAATCTAACGTTTACAGTGAGATAATTATGAGATCTGTTAAATATCATCTAATAGAATATATATATATATATATATATAATATACACTCTTGCATATTTAACATTTTTCTGAGTTCATCTTAGAAAATATGCATAAACTATCCTAATATTAACACACAGTTTTTTTTTTTTAAATTCTTTTCCCTGTTGCCTGCACCGATCTTACGGCTTTTGTATTCTTTCATTTCGGAAGGAAAATTTCTCTCTTTTCATTATTTTAAAATGCAGTACCTTCATTTTCTGTTTCATGTTTGGTTAAAATTGTTCTTGACATATATGACTGACAAATGTTGAAGGCTGACATCGTGTGCCGTTCTTTGTCCCAATCCTGCTACACTCTGCCCTTTGCCTACCGAAAAAAAAAAAAAAAAGTATGCCCTTTGCCTACATTAATTTAGCTGAAGTTACCATTTAGAGTTATCTACTTGTAATAGTTTGATGAAGAATATGTAATAGTTATCATTTTTCTAAAAAAAATAACTTTTGTGATTACATCTGAGTTCTGGATCTTGGATTATGGATGTGTACAACAATTTCTCTTGTTTTATCATGTAAGGTTTAGCACTTTAACGGGTAAACAGACTTTGTAAGTTCCTTTTCTTCCCTTTTTAACCCTTCCACTGGCTAGTCTTTTTCTGAAATATATATATATATATATGAATTTATGATTATTCTATATCTATGAATTACAGCCAAGACTTTATGTGCAGTGAATGTCTGATAAATCATTTTAGGCACAGTTGAGGCAAATCATTTTACATGGGAATTGATGGGTGGTCCTGTGAGTGGTATCTTCCATTTATTGGCCTATAAAAAATAAATTCCCTCTTAACAGAGGGATATCCGGCACAAATCATCAAATCCTACTGCAATAATCACACTAAAAAAAAAAATAGTGTCATCAATAAGATAAATGAATAACATGCTTACTCTTCAATTCTTAAATTAAGCAAAATTAAAAGTTATTTTTTTAATCAAAAAATTAAAAGTTATTTCAATCCCACGTATTGTTAAGCCATAAATTATAATCAAAATTGGTAACGGAAAATTTAATAAGGTTTACAATACAGTTGCAAATGATGAAGAGGTCAATTCAAAATATGTTTTGCTGTGTTTACTCCATGCATTTTTTTAAGAAAAAAATATTTCTCATCTATTTTGGACAACCAAGGTTTCTCTATTGTGAAATGCAGCTAGTAGGTGATCGGTAGTGGCACAGACCTTACCCCATGTATTTTGCATGGGTTTGGTGCAACAAAATTCACTATTTTAGCCTAATACCCCAAAACAAGTTAAAGCCTATTTTTGTTACATGCAAAAAGAGTTAAAAAAATATTAATAGCGTACTTGAATATGGACAATCAAACTTTTATATGGATAATACCGAAAAATTAGTATTGGTTCAAATTTATAATGAGGACATTGCATTATAATTATAATTATAATTATAATTATAATTATGTGAAATATGATACCGCAAAGGAAATTTGCTTAAAAGTTGTTTCCATCCAATGGTGTTGAAGCTTCAAATGTTAGTTATTCATTTAACAATTTAATCTTAATCTGTTATAATAATTTGATCGCTATATCAAGTTAGGGTACTCTTACCAAAAAGGGGGGCAAGACCTGGGGGAACATATTTGAAAAGATCATATGACTTATTTTGTTTATCTCAATTTTGCAACACAACCTCAGGCGAGCTAGATATTCATATCACTATAACAGTCAAAAAAGGGAAAAAATATTAAAAGTATCTAATAATACATTCGCCCAATACATTCACCAAAATAATTCAAGTTGTGAGAAATGCTAAAAAAAAAGAAAAAAAAAACAGAGAGAGAATAATGCATCAAAAGATAGAGGTTAGCTCAGACAAATCTTGTGTGATTATTTTTGTTAAATTGGATGGTGAAGATTTCCCTGCTGATACATGATCAGTGATAGCCCAGGGTCCTAGGCCTTGCCCCCTGTAGAGAAGAAAATGCGCCTTGATGCCCAAGGGACACGCTTTGCTTTGCAACTCTGCACTCTCAGAATTCACAACTTCCCAAGTATTTATTTTATTTTGCTTCTCATCGTTACAATTGGGAGAAAAAAAAAATGGAGTTAGTAGAATTTTTTGATTCAATTAGGGGAAGGCCTGAAAATGAAACATCAATGAATACACATATCTTAATTACAAAGAACATCAAAACATTAATAGCACACCCATATAATAATTATAATGATGATGAGGATGATAGTTTACTGTAGGGAATGTAAAAAACATTTGCACCCAATTGAAAAGTATTCAATTTGTAAAAAAATTGATTTTTGGGCTAAAAATGTTAAACAAGGACACACATCTCTACACCCATTGATCCCATATATATATATATATATATATATAAAAGTTCACTCGAATTAATTTATAGTGATGCATTTTCTTTCCCCACCACTTATGGCTCAATTAATTTTTCCTTATGTTATATAAGACATTTTTTTAGAGAAATTTATTTTCATAATATAAGGTATTTTATGAATTATGAAGTGTATTTAATTTTTTTTAATCTAAAATGCGCCTAAAAAGATGTAATCTAATTAATGTTGGAAATATTAATTCATGAATCAACTATATTAAGAGTGTGTTTGGATTGAATTATATATAATTGATTATGAGGATAAGTGCTTATTTATAATAAATTATGAGAATAAGTGTTTATGTCAAAAGTAATTTGCGTTTGGATATTTTTATCTCATAAATAATTTTGAAAAAAGAAATATGTTTGGATATTGAGGTTTAAGTGATTATTGGTTGGATAATGAGAAGAAAAAGGGAAATAAGTGATTATTAGAGAATAAGTGATTATTATAAACTAAAAAAAAAGTAGCTTATGAAAATAATCACTTAAATGGTTATAAGTGATTATTTTGATTTGGGTTGTGTTTGAAAACTAACAGTATAATCACTTTTTTTACTCCATAAGTACTTAAATATTCAACCCAAACAGGCACTAAATAAGAGAAAAATTTCCGGTTATTAATTTCCTTTGAATTGATGTCTTATTTAGTTGTAAAGGGAACCATGATTACAGTTAGGAACCATCTTTTATGCTTTTGTTTTGCTGTGTGTTATTTCATCAATCCTGATGGCAGTCTCATTATTCTCAACATGCTATCCATAATTATACCTCGCTAAAGATGGTAACTCCATCAAGTAATAATTAACCAGCACAAAATAATTGATTAATGTATTATTAGGATTGCACATACTTACAATATTTCTATATAATGTCCAACCAAATTGATCCAAGAAATTTCCGTTTATTTTACTATTTCAGAGTCGAGCATTGTAATTCAGTTGCGCGGGCCGCATCTCTAAGGTCATCGGAAACGAAGCGTTTCATCGGCAAACCGTACATCTCACTGATTCAATTAACTCCTTGTGATTTTTCGGAAGACTTAACTAACACGTAACGATCGTTACTCTTTTTTTGTTTTTTGATAATCCATAATGATCATTACTTTACCGATAAAAGTTGAAAGATTGTTTTGCTAGCCCAACCCACGATGGCCTTATTTGACAGCCCACAACAAGAAAAAAAAATAACAAGTGAATACTTCTATATTCCATATTATAAGTCATATTTATCAACCTTATATATATATATTCAAAAAATTAATTGAAAGTATTGATATTTTAAAAAATTACTATAATTTTTTAAAATTATCTTAATTAAATTATAACTTATCTTAATTATATCTTTCTTAATTTCTCTCAATCATAATTTTTTTTAGTATTCTATATTCTCAAGAAAGGTAAATATGGAAAATAAATATTAAATGCTACGTATATTTTATAAAATAACTTATATTTTAAGATCTTAATCCTCTAAAAATATTTTTTATAAAAGAAAATAGTGGAAGTATATAGGAATCTTTTTTCGTTTTAAATGTTTTAGATGCAGGAAAAGCTCTCCCAAATATATTTTATGTATTCATATAGTCTTGAATCTAAAATATTATGTTTAAGTGACTCTAATCCCTTCCATTAGAACTAGTACTGGGAATCGGGCTGGCCCGGCCCATATGGGCCAGCCCTGGGCCAGCCCGTCATGGGCCGGGCCTAATATGGGCTGGGCCTAAAAGCCCATTTATCAGATATGCTGTGTTTTTTTAAGCTCAGCCTATATTCAACGGGCTACGGACTAGCCCGTAGGCCCATATTTTTTTTTTATTTTTTTAATTTTTAACCTAATTTAATATTTACAAAATAATATAAACTTTTTTTTTTCATATACATAATTATTTAAATCAAGACAACTAAAATTAACTATATATTAATTATTAACATCATCATTTATCATTACTATTAAAATCATTAGTCAAGAAAAATATTTAAAAAATACAAAAAAAAGAAAATGGGCTAAATGGGCCGGCCCACGGCCCATGCGGGCCAGCCTATTTTTTAACCGGCCCAAATGGGCTCGGGCTCAAAAGCCCGTTTCTTATAAAAGTTCCTAAATTTCTAGCCCAGCCCGTCATTTTCTTCGGACTAAATGGGCTAGCCCATCGGGCTTGACCCATATTCCCAACTCTAATTAGAACCTACAATTTTCTTTTCAAAAAAATTGATGGGTATGGGAAGTATTCTGGAAATACTAATAAAAACCCAACTTATTAAATTATTGGACAGGTCTAAATTACATTATTTTATTCAGATGTATTGTAACTATTCAACTAATTTGCGGTCTCAGCAATGCCCGTTAAAAATGGGATTTAGAATGTTTCGAGGGAAATTTGAACCCACATCCACAGTTGAAACGACAGTTTATTTCCTGATTTTTCATCATTTGTGCCAATCTCAATTTAGGAGCCAAAATTATTGCATAGCACAAATTATTATTTTTTAAAAAGAAATAGTACACAATATAAAATTATTAAATTCTAATAAAATTTTTTTAACAAAATATTATTTCGTCTATTTCATTAGTAATTAATATTTTTGATTCAACCTGAAAGTTAAAAATATTTGATTATACTTTAAAATTATTAATTGACATACTAGTTTCTTTTTTTGGTAAACACTTAATTAATTAATTAATATACTAATTTGTATCTTTGCGATATTTGATTAAAGAAATTGGAATAGACGCAAAGTGAAGGGGACGCCGCGTGACGCGGTGGATCACGAAGCATGATGATGTTGTTGTCATGAAGGACGTGGCATCCTTATCGTACGCTCAGCAACCCTCTGCAGTCACCGTCCCACTAGCATTTCTAACTCGCCACTAATTGATTAAATAAACTTACGATTTTCTTTTTTTGTTTTTAATTTCCGATAAATTTTTAAATTAACTGTTATGACGATCTGAAACCAAATTATTTTGTACATTCCAAAAAAAACCTAAATTATTCTGGTATAATTTGAATTGAACGGTGCATTCTTTGTATCGGTTTATTTAAATATTATAAAACTTAAATAAAAACGCATTTTCTTAATCATTTGATTACAAACACAGTTAAAACAAATGTTGTGATTAGTCTTGTCCATACAGGTAGCTTAACCTAGGCCTTGGCTCAGGTTGCATAGGTAATTCCGACGTCTTCCTTTGTCCCTCTCTTTTAACACTACTTGTTTATCCATTATTGCTGAAGTTACAAATATAATCCTGTTTCTGAAATTTATCGAAATTAGGATAAGTCTTAATCATACTATTACTGTCTATAGAGAAATTTAGCAATAAAATTTTCATGCCAACAACTGAAATTAATATAAATTATGGGCCAAATCGTTATGAAGTAGAATAATCTTCTGCTACTTGTAGATTAATCTATTAGATATTGGTAAGAATTTTTGGGTGGACCAAGGAAAAGGTGAATAGACCGAGAAGTGGCGCCACAAAGATAGAGAACCATTCTCAACCAAAAAGATTTCTATGTTTCTCAATACACAAACGAAAAAAACAAAAACTCAAAAATCATGGTGATTGATGAAAATGCTGGTAATAAACACCCTTAAGATCCCGATCGGTGGGTCCTCTACCATTTGCATACGTTTGGATCAGCTTAACATTTCTACCCAAAAATCATTATATATTTGTTGATGATGACAGTGAGGGCCATATACTGTCAAGTAACTTGGCATCTTCCTCCTTTTTCTTCAAATTCAATTCAATTGGCATCTCATCCACTACAGAATTTCCTGTTCCATCACAATGTGGCATCAAAAGTTGGGTAATTCCTTGTTGCTGGTTCAATATTAAAAATTTTTACACCAACACTAGTGGTGTGCCTATAATATAATGAGTCAGCATCAAACCTAAACAAGTCAAATTAATCTAAACTGAGTTTCTGAAACTTAAAAATTACCTCAAGCAAATAGGGGGAAAACTGTACGTAACAAAGTTTGGATGAGTGCGCCATGGTCCCAGCCACAAGGTAACAAAAGACAATCACAGTAGGCTGCTCTAGTCCATGATTGTCAAAACCTTCACTTTCAGAGCTGCATCTCAAAGTGGAGGGACTCCCTTTTCCTTTTGGAGATACCCCTGATCTGTGAGAAAACTTGGTATTAATTTCCTGAAACTTCATAAGGTTGGAGACACTTCACTTGACTCGGCAATGGCAAGATTGGTGGTGCCCATAGACTTGAAGAAGAAACCATGGGAACAGAAGCTTCCTCTTCATAACCGGTGGCATCCAGATATACCGGCAGTTGCAGAGGTTAAAGAAGGGGAAGTTTTCAGAGTAGAGATGATGGACCTTAGTGGCGGTGACATTACCAACAAGGAAACAGCCGAGGACATCAAGCATTCTGATCCCTCCATCGTAAGTTGCTAACTTTGTGCTTAACTATTGATGCAACTTTAATTTCACATTCACCTCCAGCACTTATTTGGTTTGAATTTGGGTTTTCTTTTATTCAGCAATTCGATGGATTTGATCAGTTAGATTTACCCACCCACAAAACTCAACGTAATCCACACTTGATTCCTCATGTCGTTGTAAAACCTCGATTATCACTCGGAGAAGGAGAACGCAGAGATTGCCTTACCCTTAATTTACAGTTTTAACACCATCGATTTGTGTCAACCAGAAAAATATCTTTGATTTTAATTCTTATGGTTAAGTAGTTAGTCTTAAGATCAAACATCTGCATATAGAGGAAAAAATATTTTTTTATCTGTGTTCTTCTAAATGCCAAAATATTCTGGAGAATTTTCGAACAACTACAAAAAAAAAAAAAGCAAAAGAAATTGGAAAATTTGGGATGTCTAATATTCTTTTTTTTTTGTTAGAACTCAGAATGAGATGGTAATAATTGATAGAATCATGAAAAATGTTAACTATTCATTGGGCCAAAACGTGGTCCAGTACCATTAGAGCAAGTTAGTCCAACTTGTGGTCCACCAATGGAAAAAAGACCTCCTTCCTAAGCGTGACGCCAAAATTTGAATAAAGATATGTACAGTCGTGATTTCCAAATTCATTTGCACTGTCTATGGCACCACCAACTCCGAGACTGGTAGTCCCAATAGACCTGAAGAGGAGGCCATGGAACAAAAGCTTCCTCTCCATAACCGATCGGATACTGTTACTGGTGAAGTCTTTAGGGTAGAGATGGTAGATTGGACTGGAGGTGCTATTTAAGATGACAATTCAGCACTAGACGTAAAACTCAGACCTTTCTACTGTGAGTATACTTTTCATAACTTTTCCTCAATTGAGTTCTGTGATACAATATAAAGAAAATTTTCTTTTCTTTATATTGTATCATTCTGAGCTCTGCCTTTCGTGTAAATGTAGAGGAATCTAGTCTTGTCCTGAAAATGAGACTCTCTCGATTATACAAGACAAATAGGTAAACACTAGTTATTTCAAGATGTTCCGGGCAATTGACCAAAATGATTTCGAGTGATTAACCTTGAAGGAAATGATGCAGGTCCACTATCTTAGCGGGCCAATCAGAATTCTGGATGAAGATGGGACCCCAGCAAAGCCAGGAGATCTGCTTGCAGTTGAAATATGCAACTTGGGTCCTCTACCAGGAGATGAATGGGGTTATTCAGCAATATATGACAGAGAAAATCGGGGTAGCTTCTTGACAGATCATTTTCCTTGCGCAGCAAAGGCTATATGGTACTTTGAAGGGATATATGCCCATTCACCTCAAATACCAGGTGAATATACCACTTGATTCATTTTCTGCGATTGTAGCATGCAGCCTAAAGATGGATACGAATATATTATGTCTTAGTATTTGGCTACTGACATAATTATCGATAATGGACAGGTGTGAGATTTCCAGGTTTACCTCACCCAGGGATAATTGGAACCGCACCTTCAATGGAACTACTCAATATATGGAACGAAAGGGAGAAAGACGTTCAAACAAATGGGCTCCAATCATACAAACTCTGTGAGGTTTTGCATTCCCGACCTTTGGCAAACTTACCATCTCCAGAAGGTTGTCATCTTGGAAAGGTATTTCTGCATTACAATGTGCAAATAAATATATATAAATCGCTTAATAAATTATAGTTTAGCAGCTTTACTACTTCAAATACATAATCTGCAAGCATTTCTTGGGTTCATTGAATAGTTTTGCTTTCGCTCATTCCTCAAATGTTGAAACACCATGCATTTTTCTTTCTCGATACAATATGGGACATAATTCTCTCTTTCTCATCAATCCTATCCCCCCAATTGAAGGCTTCAATCTTAGGCCCCTATATAAGCGACGCTTTACCAACTTAACTAAATGGCAAAGTGAACATTATATGCATATTGTTTTGTTTAGGCAAGTCGTTGCATGCCGTTCAACTTGGAAATAAGTTTTCAAGATTTCCGATAAGAATAGACTTAATTCTTATGTATCAACATGCTCTCTTTGACGCGTCATTGTTGTAGATCCAAAGGGGCACGCCTGATTGGGAGAGGATTGCAAGGGAAGCCGCAAGAACAATTCCAGGAAGAGAAAATGGTGGGAATTGTGACATCAAGAATCTCAGCACAGGTTCCAAGATATACCTTCCAGTATTTGTTGAGGGCGCAAATCTCAGCACCGGTGACATGCACTTTGCTCAGGGAGATGGCGAGGTTTCACTCTGTGGTGCAATAGAGATGAGTGGTTTTCTTATACTAAAGTATAGCTTCACTAACTTATACAACAATCTTATATATCACCTTATTCCAGGGCAAAAGTATACTTGTGAATTAACTTCATTATAGTCATAGAAAACATGCTAACAACTGATCAAAGCGAATTGCCATCAATGTTTGATTTAATGTCATGATCAGGTGTGAAATTATAAGGGGAGGAATGAAAGAGTACCTCACACCAATGGGGCCTACGCCTCTTCATGTCCACCCAATATTTGAGATCGGCCCTGTGGAACCAAGATTCTCAGAGTGGTTGGTTTTTGAGGGCATCAGCGTGGATGAGAGTGGGAGGCAACACTTCCTAGATGCGAGCGTTGCTTACAAGCGAGCAGTACTCAATGCCATTGACTACCTATCCAAATTTGGCTACTCCAAAGAACAGGTTTAAAGCCAACCCTAACATAAATAGTCCATTAAGTCTGCTATTATCAATCATGTTTTCATACTGATACACCATATACCACCAAATTGGAATAGTATGATTACATTGCCATGTGTTGATGAATTTCAGATGTACCTGTTACTATCTTGCTGCCCTTGCGAAGGAAGAATATCAGGGATAGTTGATGTCCCCAATGCCGTTGCAACCCTAGCTATTCCGACAGCAATCTTTGACCAGGTAAACAAAAACCTCTTTCTATTTTTTCCTTTGCTCCACAACTGTTTTTTTAAGTCCTTAAATTCAAATACTGTGCCATCTTATACCAATAGTCCTAGTCAGAAATCACGAACATACAAGATAAGCATAGTTGATTAGCAAGATCCAAAAAACATCGACTATTGAAAAGAAATTATATCATTGTGGGTTGTAATGATTGGCTTTATGACATTGCAGGATATTCGTCCTAAAAAGAACAAGGTGCCACTTGGACCTCGCGTGGTTAGGAAACCAGATGTTTTCAAATGCACTTATGATGGGAATTTGCCAATAACAAGGAACCCTAGTGCCATATAATCACTCAAATTTCTTATTCAATACTGAAAACAATAGAAGGGAAAATGCACTAAATGTTCCTGGTTACTGGAAAAATTCCCAACGAACTTGTAATATTTTGTACGATCGACTGTAAAATAAACCTGATAAGCACTATCGCAAAAGAATGGGAAGTATACAGGTAGCAGTGCCTCCTTTAATTAATTTCGATTAGCTAAATAATTTGGGTGTTTATGTCCTCTCTTTGGTACCAATGGTACCAACCACTCACCATCATATCTGTCAGCTATACCTATACTCCGATATGCGTTAGAGTTTAGATTGAATCCATATATGAAACTGTGTAGGTATTTACATTTTACATTGATTAGAACCAGCGAAGAGGAGTATGAATCTCCATATATTAAGCACAAAGAAAAGCAGTTGATACAGAACATCTTCAATCATACGGTCTCGTAATTCTCTACATGTTCTTGCAAGATGCAATTCTTGTTATGCTACCAAATTTTGACCGCACCTGGTAAGGGTTTCATATATTTAACCAAAACTAAACTAAATTGACGCTGATATTACTTCTGAAAGCCAATTCCATGATATTTTAGGCAATCGGATCCGGTAGTTTATCACCATCCAATATAAATACTTCTACACACCAAAGACAAAATTTCCTCATTCTGTAATTGATTCATAGATAACACGTTACCGTGTTATCTCCTGAACTCAGTAATATATTGAAAGTGCTTTATGGTGCTCCAGTGATGGGCATTGAATGCCAGAAGCCCAGAGCCAAAGAGCCAACTCCACTAATTCCAAGTAAGTCCCAATTGAAGAAGGGCAAAATAAATTGTTAAGAGTACATAGGAAAGGTAAAGTACTCTTTTCAGTTCCTGATACAATGAATAGCATGCACACAGGCAAGTAACCTAAAAGAAAAAAGCTACTTTTTCAGCTAATACATAATAAATTACTCCACTAAAAGGAATAAATTTACTAGACAAACAGTCAGAGAAATTGGATGTTTCAACCTTGAAAACATTATAGGTAGATTATTCTTTTTCATTTTTTGATATCACTTTAGTCTTGAATAGACAAAATTTACTAAAAACCTACATGCATGTGAAATGAATAATGACAGCCCTTCTGCAGAAAGGACGAAGAACTTGCCTATCATCCCGATTTAACACTGATCTCCCTCATTTTCTCCACAGCATGTACAGAGCAAGCTCGCATCAACTTCCTCATCAGTCCCCGGATCTATTTCTTCATTGCTCTTAATAGTACTAGCTAGTTTTGGACTATACTTCAACACACCATGCTGCTGGAGCACAGCTGGGACAATATAATCTGCCATTATAGTAATTAAGCTGATGTCTTTAATCTCACCATACCCTTTTCCCTGAAAGGCACCCCATAAATCTGCTGCAAATATCTGTGCTCTCTTGTACAAAAATACTTGGTGGCCTTTGTACACAGAATGGTCTCTAAAGCCTAAAACATTTCAATTTTTGCAGTCAATGCCCCAAATTCTTTGCAAATAACTCATAGCTGCTTCATATACATTTATATTAGAATGGTTAATTATTCCAGCAGTTGTGAAATGACAATTAAAGAAGAAAGAAAGAAATATATATAAAAAACAATTACCAGGAAAATGACGTGTAACAAGAGCAACAAGATTTAAAGCCGATTTTCCAAAAGCATCCACCGTATTAGATGCTTTTCCTTCAAAAATTTTCAAACCCAACCTAGCCATGAAAGTTAACCATATTGCACAATTAGCCTGGTCTCAAACTTGGAAAGTAGGTCCGCCCCTGAATACGGCCAATACCATTTCATGATTGTTCTGAAAACCATAATATTGTGCTGCCTGTTATCAATAGCTGAGAAAATGTTGTTTATTCTATAATGTAAGGGATGAAAAGTAAAAATAATATAGTAACAATTATTTTTTATTTGTTTCTCTTCACAGTTTGGACTTTGTATGCACTGAAAAGTTATCTATCTAAAGCTTGAAACAACCTATTAGCATATTTGGTGTACAGTCATGGGATACAACCTTTGTCTGCTTGACAGATGGCCATGATCAGTATATGATATGTATCTAGGACTATAGGCTTAGAATATGAAGACTTTAATTACGCAAAATCTCTCTTAATTGAACGTGCTGAAAAGTTTGGGGAAATCTCATACTAGGTGAGTCATTGAATTGGTTGCTTAGAGATTCATGAGTTTAATTATGCATAATACCGTAAAAATCACTTTGTTTTGCAGGCTCGTAAGATTATTGCAATGCTGGCTGATCAAGATTTTATATTGGATGTTTGTGCAATTTTGGTTCATTGTTATTTTGCCTCTATCTCTAACTGGCAAAAAAGAATAAAAAACTGTTTCAAGCCTTTGCAAAGGTTTTTTTAGCCTCTATCTCTAATTACATATTAATTCAGTTGGTATATAGAAAAAGCACATGGTCAAATTATTTAAATTGATGATCCTTATCCTTTGAATTTGATGGCAATTGACCTTCTTTACTCAACATAATCTTTGAATGATTTGAACGAGAATAAGCAGTTATATAAAAAACATATTCTATCCGGTGTTCTCCATAAATCTTCTAGCAGGAGAGTTGGGATTTAAGATTTTTTTTTAGTTATTATTATTTTTTTTAAATTATGATGACCCATTCATTGGATGGGTTGGGCTATTATATTTCTACCGTAATAATTTCCCATGATTATACTCATTTTGATCTATAAGTTACAGTTGCAACTCTAATGTTTTGAACATTTATTTCCTAAATTTGTAGAAGGAAGACCAGACTGAACAAGTTTATGGTTGTCTAATGAGCTGGTTATAGGTGAGAGCTGCAAGGGATAATAGAGAGAGAGGGAAAACACATGGGACCAAAGAAAGAAAAGAAAAGAAGAGGAAGCAAAGAGAAAAACCGAGAGGGAGTTGTATTTTGAAAGTAGATTCGAGGAGGAAGAGCTAGTAAAAGCAACAAGGTGAGCTGTTTATTAATTTTAATGAAATAGTTTTTTTATTTACCTATGCTCATACATTATGTGTGGGTTGACTTCTTTTATGCTGGTATGCTCATACATTATGTGTGGGTTGACTTCTTTTATGTTGTTATAGTCAAATGGTTGTCCTGTTGTTGCTTCGTTCGCCTACTTTTTTTTTTTGTTCGTATTGATATAATAGAACTATAGATATATTTGGTCTCAAACAGGTGAAGTGATAACTTGCATTATGAAGTCCTTAAAGAATTGGATTTAGCTGCTTATTTAGTTTTATAGAGAAAAATACAAATTATCTATTTGATATAGAGTCATATAAATAATTTCTAGGGAAAATGACACTTTAAGACCAAAATTCTTAATTAATACCAATTTAGGATCAAAACATTCCAAAAGGATAGAAAGGGACCATGGTTTCAAATTAATCAAAATTTTAAACAGGAAATGAATTTGTTAAAATATTTTACACTCAACATCTGCTTTTTACTACTTATCTTCCATGATTTGATACTGAACTTCCCTAATTTTATACTAAATACATTATCATAATGAAAGAATTTAATTGAAAAAGTTTAGTGTAAAACCGAGGAAGTTGAGTGTCAAATTGTGGAATATAAGTAGTAAAAAATGGAAGTTGAGTGTAAAATTCTAAGATTTGTTCAATGTAAAATCAGAGTTTTTCAGTGTTAAATCATGAAATATGAGTAGTAAAACGCGAAAGTTGAGTGTAAAATTCTAAGAGTTGAATTTTTTAATATGTCTAGTGTAAAATTGAGGAAGTTCATTGTCAAATTATGGAAGACGATTAATAAAAAACAAATGTTGAATATAAAACTTTTTAAGAAGGGCATTTAAGTCATTTCCTATTTAGAATTTTGATCAATTTGAGACCATGGTCTCTTTCTATCATTTTGGAATGTTCTGGTCTTAAACTGGTATTAATTAAAAATTTTGGTCTTAAAGTGTCATTTTCCCTAATTTCTATGCCTAACTATATATGCTGCATTAGTATAGGTTTTGTCATATGGTTCCACTAGATGGCTAAAGGGTCAAATCCAAGAAGATATGCTTGGTGATATCATTGGTGACCCTAAGGATACATTCATACCATCATACAACATTCTTATCAAGCTGATAGTTGCTAGGTCTCTTGTGTTTGCTCCATTATTCACTGCACATGGTGATTTTCTCTTCAAGCTTTTTGTTATTGATTATGTTGATAATTTTTTTCTTTAAATACCATTTACTTCTTGGTGGCATAGGATGAACAATATAGTAATAGTCTACTATGGTAGATCTGGTGACCAATATGTTTAGTTTTGATAATATCAAATAGTTGAGCAAAAAGTTTGCATGATATGGTTATTTAATGTAATTTATATCATGCTTATTATTTTAGGAAAAATTTGACTAACTATTGGACTTAATATGAATTTCTTAGGTAATTATTTCAGGAAGAAGAAGAGAGTTTTGGAGAAGAACTTAGAAGCTTAAATTGGAAGATCAACATTCAAGTTCTTAATCTTTGAGTTTGAATGTAAGTAGTTGAAGATGCTTGTGTTTAAAAGGCTTTTCAAATAATTTTAGAATATTTCTTTTAATATCATTAAAAATTTTAAGTCTAGAAATCAAATTGAGTCTTGATTCTTTCATTCCAGGAAGTTTTCAAAATGTTAGAAAAGGTAACCGATCACCTCTTCAGACATAATCGACTATCGTGTATTGTTCCTTTCTGAGTGTGCTTCGGTTTCACGCTCTAATGGATTATCTTCACCACATAATTGATTACATTTCAAAAGTTACCTATTATATTCCAAGAGTAATCTATTACCTTGTCCAATATGATTGATTATGTCATGAAAATATCTCAGTTTCATATTCTCTTATGATATAATCAATTACCTCCTCAAAGTAATCAATTATCAAGTATGCCCATTTTTAATATACTTCAATTTCGTATCTTAATTGATTACTCTTTACCTCTAATTGATTATATTACTTCATATAATATGTTATATCTCTAAATAATCCATTATGATTTAACAGGATTATATGCAATCTATTCGAATTCTAACATGTTATATTTCAGTATATAATCGGTTATCTTGCTTCTCAAACTCTTTTCATCATTTGATGACCTGTTATATTCCTAAACATAATCAGTTATGTTTCCTAATTTTCCTAATTTATTTTCAACCGATTATTCTTAATTCAATTGATTGATAAATTTACTTTCTTCTTTATTATTAAACTCAATTAATTGACTTAAACAAAGCTTAATTTATTATTGTAGATATGTTACCATAAATAGCCTTAAATCACACCATAATTGATTAACTTGGTAACGATTAGTTCAACTGCTAGTGTTCTTCGGAGTAACGATTAGTTAATTGTACCTAATGGCTAATTAACTGCTTCCACATATAAATAGAGCATCATTTAAGTTAAGAGTATAGAGAATGATGTTCTGAAACTGTTTTATTGAATCAATGATTTATTTCTCAACCAAACACTCTCAACTATACTCTATAAACTTTGATGTATTTATCTACTCTTCGAGAAAGCTTTTGTTTTTGTATTGATATTTTCTCTGTGAGAGAATCCTTTAGGTGCTCTAGAAGGACTGCTCAAGGAAGGTTTCCTTGAAGGGAGTTTGTAATCACACTGGGAAAGGTGAGAGAGAGACAAACTCAGGGAAGGAATCTTGAATTTACTGTGGTTTCACAAATGTCTGAATCGAACTTGTGGTTATAGTAGAAAATTTCAAGTGGGTTATTTGGGGACTGGATATATGCCAAATGGTTAGGCCAAACCAAAATAAATTGATTGTGTATTAATCTTTCTTTATCTCTTTATTATCTCCTCTATTCGTCCCTATTTTTAGTGGTTCTCAGTAACGTGAGGTTGTGTTTCAAAAAGACGAAAAATTTTGCAATGCCCAATTCACCCCCTTTTGGGTGACCAGCCTACCTCAACACACTAAAGGAGGATTTGGATTCTCTTTCCATTTAGACTTTGTAAATTTATCTTCATAGGATCTTGATGATCAAAACTCTTGAATGCTAATAATATTTTAGATTTTGATTTACAACATCTTTTATCTCTTCATGTTTAGTAGATAGCCATCATTAATAAAATGGACAAGCTTTATAATCACTTTGGATCATTTAAATTTGTTAGGTTTAGTATAAGATAAGTTTTGATGATGACAAATATAGAGTAATAAGGAACAAATGCATCATATATATCTAACACATATAACATTTTTTAAAGAAGTAAAATATGCATTAGCATATACGTAATTAAGTTTATAATGCATATATTATATTATGCACTAATATATTCATTATGCTTTTATGGTTTATAACATAAATTGGACATATAAATTTGACTGACTACTTGATTTGTAAGTATAAGATATTAAATGTAGAATGGTCCAAGTGGGAAGGGTGAGTATTGGAATAAAGAAATGAAAATTAATATCATGTTTCACTCAAAAAAGGAGAAGAGAAATGATGCTCAAAGAATTGAAGATTAGAAGGGAGCATACCAAGAAGAAAATGACCAAGTGGAAGTGGAACTTAACACTTGAAGACCTAGTCACTAGGTATATTTTGTTTCACTTAGGTCTTGAGGTGATTTTAATCTTTGAAAATTACTTAATCTTGTTACCAAGTAAATTTGATGTTAGTATACGTTAGATTTGGAAAATACTGGCTAACAGATGAATTTTGAAGTTAATGCTTATGTATTTTGTTGAAAATTTGAACTTTACTGACTGAAATTCGAAGTTCCAGAGATATTACCTTTGACAGACAAATTTCAGGCATTGAAATTTAAATTTTGAGTCAAGCATAGTTAGTGAAAATTGCAAAATTCGTCTAAAGTCATGTTAACATTCGTCTGATATTAAAATAGAAAAAGATCTTAAAGATAGTCCATCTGACAGACGAATTTTGAATCTTAAAATTTAAATTTTAAAGCGAAGTCTTGTAAGTCTGCTCAACGGTGTCTTTGACAGATAAATTTTGAAAGAGCAAAATTTAAATTTGGAAGAGAAGAACTTTTGTGCCATGTTGAGCTTGTCATTGATAGACAAATTTTAGGCCTTCAAAATTCAAATTTCAAGCGCACTATAGCAATATGAGATAACTGTTCACACTCAATAGAGGCACTTTAAACATGAAAATTCGTATGTTTTAACATGAGAAATATTTGTCAAAACCAAAATTCAAATTTCACTTTTAAACAAACGAATTTTGGAAGTCCAATGTTAAAATCTTTAGCTTATGGTCTCTACGAAATTTATTTGTAGATACCCCAAAATTTGAATTTCAGAGTATCATACGCATTAAATGTGGTTGGTAAACAACTAGTTTTGCAGAGTAACTATTGGTTAACATCTTTAATAAATAGATCTTGTATCTAACATTTAGTTAAACTACAAATCTATAAATAGAACATTATTTGAACTTATGGGTAACAATCTTAAAAGAGTTTATGTGAAAATGATGTCCATATACACAAAATCTTTTTGTATCAGCATCCTTTGAAAAACCTACCTCAATAAAGTAAACTTTCAATGTATTATCTATTCTTCAAGAGAGTTTTCATTCTATAAATATTTTTTTTCTATATATTCTGGGTAGAATCTTAGTGTGGGGAAACACTAAGGGATTTACACGTCTTGTAAGGGTGTGAGGAGAGTGGTTTCATAAGTATCTACTGAAACTTGTGGGATATATTATGATATGCACTAATATATCCACTATGCTTTTATGGTTTATAACATAAATTGGATATATAAATTCGACTAACTACTTGATTTGTAAGTATAACATATTAAATGTAGAATGGTCCAAGTGGGAAGAGTGAGTATTGGAATAAAGAAATGAAAATTAATATCATGTCTCACTCAAAAAAGGAGAAGAGAAAGGATGCTCAAAGAATTGAAGATCAGAAGGGAGTATATCAAGAAGGAAATAACCAAGTGGAAGTGGAACTCAACACTTGGAGACCTAGTCACTAGGTATATTTTGTTTTCACTTAGGTCTTGAGGTGGTTTTAATCTTTAAAAATTACTTAATCTTATTACCATATGTTTTAAATGAGTTAAATTAAGTAAATCTGATGTTAGCATACATTAGATTTGGAAAATGTTGGCTAACAGACGAATTTTGAAATTAATGCTTATGTATTTTGTTGAAAATTTGAACTTTACTGACTGAAATTCGGGGTTCCAGAGATATCACCTCTGATAGATAAATTTTAGGTGTTGAAATTCGAATTTCAAGTCAATTATAATTAGTGAAAAGTGCAAAATTTGTTTAAGGTCATGTCAACATTTGTTTGATATTAAAGTGCAAAAAGATTTTAAAGATAATTCCTCCGACAGATGAATTTTGAACCTAAAAATTTGAATTTTAAAGTGAAGTCTTGTAAGTTTGCTTGGATATGTCTTTGATAGACAAATTTTGAAAGAGCAAAATTCAAATTTTGAAGAGGAGAACTTTCATGTCATGTTGAGCTTGTCATTGACAGATGAATTTTGGGCCTCAAAAATTTAAATTTCGAGTGCACTATAGTAATATGAAACAATTATTCACACTTAACAGATGAACTTTAAGTTTGAAAATTCATATGTTTTAACATAAAAATATTTGTCAAAACCAAAATTTGAATTTCACTTTTAAACAGACATATTTTGGAATTCTGTTGATTTCTCAAAATTCAAATTTTAGAGTGTCAGATACATTAAATGTGATTGGTGAACAGTTAGTTTTGCAGAGTAACCGTTAGTTAACATCTCTACCGGATAGATCTTGTATCTAATGTCTAGCTACACTTAAATCTATAAATAGAACATCATTTGAAGTTATATGTAATAATGTTAAGAGAGTTTATGCGAAAATGCTGTCCATATATATAAAATCTTTTTGTGTCAGTATCCTTTGAAAAACCCACCTTAATAAAGTGAGCTTTCAATATATTATCCACCTTTCAAAAGAGTTTTCATTTTATAAACATGTCTTTCTACATATTCTGTATAGAATCTCAGTTAAGGGAAATACTAAGGGATTTACACATCTTGTAAGGGTGTAAGGAGAGTGATTTCACAAGTGCCTACTGAAACTTGTGGAATGTACTGATATATTAAGGTTTCACAGGTGTCCGGATCAAACCCGTGGGATATTGTGAAAAATCCCAAGTGGTGGCTTAGGGACTGGATGTAGGCCAAGTGATTGGGTTAAACTAATATAAATTGGTGTGTATTGTTCTTTATCATCTCTATTTAATTGCTGCACTCAACTCTCTTTGTTTATCCCTGTTTTGCTTTACACTTGGTGAAATTGGGTTATAATCCAAAAAAGGTAAAAATTTTGCATCACTCAATTCATTCTCCTCTTAAGTGACCAGTCAACTTAACAAAATTTAGAATTTTGACTTCATATACCAATGCTAGAGATTTATTGTCACAATGTGCATATAGCTTGTGTCATATATAGCATTTGAAAAGGATATGTATACATTGTGACATAGATAAATGAGATATATTTTCTACCATTGTATGTGTTTTTCATACACGATTGCAACATAAAGTAGATAAAATAGCTTGTCAAATTATTTACACTAGGCTTGCAATTTTGATATATTTTTGCACACCATGCAATTATTTTTTGTTATTGATGACATTGAATTAAATTATTACTTTTAAATTGTGTTATTTATCAATATTCAATTTTTTTACTCAAGTTATAAATATATGAATTTTGTATGCACATTAATTTTTATCATAAATGTAATATTTTAGAGGACTTTCTTTTTTATAATTATTTTAACATAACTAATTCAAAAATCAAATATATATTATTATTTTAACACACGGAAGAAATTAAAACATTAAATTTACTTTACAGGTCATGTTAAACGTGTTATTTTACTAAGATAGTTTTTGTTCATCCTGCATGAAAAATCTAGTTCACCAAAATAGTACATTCACAAATAAATAAAAAGGAATACAGATCATAATCAATAAATCTAGAGATTAATTAATAATATTAGATACAAGATATGCTAATAAAAAATGATATAGATCATATATATAGCTAATTTTTCTAGAATCATTATCTTTACAAATGCATAAATATATAAATGTGGGATTTTTGTTGTTCTTGTGAGTATTAAATACCAATCCCTTTAAGATGTAGAAATGATTAACGTGAGTTTTATCTCTTTTAAGAAGACTCTTTTTATACACATGACCAGAATCAAACTATGGACAACATTTTAAGAAATCCAATGTTAGATGTTGTTGGTATATGAATGTGGGATTTAATTTGTTGACCGCTGGTCATCTTCATTAGAGTTGCTAAAGCGGGCTGTAGCCCGCGGGCCAACCCGCCTAGCCCATAAAAAATGGCGGGATGGGTTGGAAAAATCAATATGCTTCATAATGGGTGGAAATTTTTTAGCCCACCCTGCCAGCCCACAAAAAAAAAAAAATGGGCCAGCCCGCAGGTTGGCCCATTTATCTTGTTTTTTTTTATAAAATTTTTGAGCCCTTGCTTGCTTAGTTACTTACGGGCCTTATCCAATATCTAGTGTATGAACCACCGAAGTCTGAACCACTTACGGACCTTACCCTTCGACTCAACCTTCCGCCTTCATCTTCGTGAACCACTAAAGTCTAAACCATCTCCACTTCGCCTTCGCCTTCGCCTTCATCTTCGATCTTTGCCTTCTCCTTCACCTTCGCCTTTGATCTTCGTCATCTCCACTAAGGTTTGAACCACTAAAGTCTGAATCGCCTTCGCCTTCATCTTCGATCTCAGTCTCACCGTCAGCAAGTTGGCCTCTCGCTTCTCTCCTTTCACTTTCATCTTTGATTTCGATCCATCTCCATCTTTGATCTCGAGCTCGGCTTGTCACTGTTGGCAGTCTCACCCTCACAGATCTGAGATCCTGGTGAGCTCGCGTCGGCTTTCATGTCTTCCGCCACTCGTCTTCGGTCCCTCACTCATTTGGCCATCCAGACCCATGCCCAAACTCGATCCTTCTCCTTTAGACTCGATTGAGTCCCTCCCCAATCCTCTTGAGCTCGATTGCTGTTTTGTTTTTCAAGTGTTCAATTTGCTCTCTCAATCTTTCCTCTCTACTCTAGCTCTGCACACCACATCCGTAAATCGTAAAGTAAGTTTCTTTTTTGTATTCTCCATTTGATACTGAAATCTATGGACTATGGTTGATGCATTGGACTTAATATTTGAGCTGGCTGTACTGGAACAAATATTATGTCGTATTGTTGTTAAAATGTTGTATTATTTTTCTTATTTGCAGATTAAAATATGTCTAATGTTAATGTGGGTGATACTAGTAATTTGGAGGTTGATAATGTGAATGCTAGTGGTAATCTTGAACCCCAAATTGGACCTAAAAGAACTGATGGTAGTTCTGTGCATAATCAAGAATCTAAAAGGAGTAAAACTTGCATAGCTTATTGTTGGAATTATTTCACTAAAGCTGGACTTAATGCTAAGGGACAAGAAGTAGCAAAATGTAATGGTTGTGGAAGACAATATGTAGCAGGTGGTAAATCACATGGTACTTTACATCTTAATCGTCATATAAAAGTATGTCTAGCTCTCGCAAAATTTCATGATGTTGGTGCGTTGTTGATGGACTAAGAAGGAAATGTGAGGTCTAGGAAAATTGATCAAATGCGTATACGGGAGGCCATTTCAATGGCTATAATTGCACATGATCTTCCTTATTCCTTTGTTCAATATAAATGGATTAGAGAACTCCATGCATTATTGAATCCTGATGTTAAGCATATTAGTAGGCAAATTGCTGTGGCAGATGTGTTAAAATTGTATGAGAGTCAAAGGAAAAAGTTGAAACAAATTTTGTCAAAGATTCTTGGTAGAATATGCTTAACATCTGATTGTTGGATTGAGGTAACTCTGAAGGATATCTTTGCCTAACTGCTCATTTTGTTGATGAAAATTGAAAACTTAATAGTAAAATTCTTGCTTTCTGTAAGATGGAGCCTTCACATTTAGGGGTTGAATTATCAAAGAAGGTGTATAATTGCTTGATAGATTGGGGGATTGAGAAAAAAATGTTTTCAATTACTTTGGACAAAACCTCTGCCAATGACAATATGCAAGATATTTTGAAGGAGAAGTTGAGTTTGCATAGTAACTTAATATGCAATGGGGAATTTTTTTCATGTTTGGTGTTGTGCCCATATCTTGAACCTTATAGTTCAAGATGGCTTGAAGATAACTAGTGATACTTTGCAGAAATTCGAGACAACATTAAATATGTGAAATCATTTGAGGCAAGGATGATTAGTTTCAAAGAATGTGTTGATGAAGTGGGTAGCATTGATACCTCAATGGGCTTGCAGTTAGATGTGCCAATTAGATGGAATTCCACCTATGCAATGCTTGAAAGTGGAATTAGATATCGTTGTGCATTTTCTACTTTGTCTTTAAATGATAGGCATTACAAATTTTGCCTATCACATGCAGAGTGGAGGAGAGCGGAGCTAATGTGCAATTTCTTGTAGCCATTTGTTGTTATTACAAATTTGATTGCTGGGTCATCTTATCCTACTTCTAATATGTATTTGAGTCAAATTTCCAAAATTGAGTTGTTGTTGAAAGAAAACATGGATAATGATGATGATGATATTCAAAAAGGGGCTTAGAGAATGAAAGGAAAATTTAACAAGTATTGGAGTGACTACAACATGATACTTGCACTTGCAAGTGTTATTGATCCTCGAATGAAGTTTGCAATGATAGAATATTCTTATTCATTGCTTGACCCTAACTCTGAGACTTGCCAGATAAAGTTGAAGCAATTAAGAGCAAGTTATGTTATATTTATGGTCAATATAGAGATCTGAGTACTTCATCTTCATCTAATATTGGTGTTGGACGAGGAACAAGTTCAAGTTTTCCAAAAGTACCAATTCATCCCACCTATAATGCAAGGAATGATACTATGGTTAAGAAAGATGGCTCCAAAACTTTTACTAAGGCTCTTGGTGTAAGTTTCAAATTATTTAAGACTTAAAATTTTTATTTATCTTCTTTTTATCTTCTAATTGGTACTTTATAATTATAATTATTTTTTATGATGTAGGGCTATATTAATTTTAGGAGCAAAGGTACTTCTATTATAAAGTCTGAATTGGATTATTATTTGGAAGAAACACCACTTGAGCCTTAATTATTTCCAGAATTAGATGTTTTGAATTTTTGGAAGACTAATAAAGATCGATTTCCTATTTTTTCAAGGATGACATGTGATATTCTTAGTATTCCAATCACCACTGTGGCTAGTGAATCGGCCTTTAACATTAGCTCATGTGTTCTCACAAAATATTGATCTTCCCTTTTTCTAGATAATGTTCAAGCTCTTATTTGTACTCGTAGTTGGTTGCTTGGATTTGAAACTAATGGTAATATATTTATATTGTCATCTTATTTATCTTACATATTTATATATATTTATCAAAAGCATAAGCATTCAAGAATACCAAATAATATTTAATAATATGTATCTTTACTTTTTGTTTACTTTGGATGATGATGGAGAGAATAATGATGATTTAAAGATTGATGTTCATCCAGATCAAACAGCTTCAAATGTGATCTTTGATGAATGAATTGGATGATCATTTGTGTTATTATGTATTAAGACTTGATGTTGCTGGATTTGGTCATTTGGACATTTGGTCTTATGATTTTAGTTATTATGTATTAATATATAATGGTTAAGACTTTAAGTATCAACTGGCAAAAAAATTTAATAGGTGTTGTCAATTAGTTTATGTCTTTATGAATTATGATAGTAAATAGGAAGTTGATGGTTTAACCAAATAAGAAAAAGAAAAAACAAAAAAAAATGGGCTGATCTGTTTGGTTCGCCAGCGCGTATATGACAGGATGGGCTGGAGATTTCACGGCCCGCCCTTATGGGTCCCCTAACCCGCCCCGCCCAGCCTCGCCTTGCCAGAAAACGGGCCAATGACGGGTCAACCCATTTAAGGCGGGTTGACCCTCATGTGCACTTTAACAATCATTTTATTTTCCAATAAAAAATTATAAATGAATTCTCATGTATTATACAATAGCTTAACCATGAGATTTGCATGAACTTTGTATTTTATGGACCGGTTTTTCCTTATATATTGCATGATAGTACTGTTTATACCTTATAAATAACATAGTTTGTTATATATTTTATATTGTTGGTTGAAAATTTTAAAAATTAAAATTATTGCTTACAGTTTTTAAAATTACAATCTATATTTCATATTAGGATTATAAATATGTTTTGAATTTATAATTTTAAAAATATGAATAATTTTTTATTTAAAAATTTAATTTAATTCTTTTAAATACTAAAACTTTTAGTGTTACTAATTTTTTCTTATCAAAATTGAGTCTTTAAGTATTTTTTAATAGCTTTTATTAAAAATGAGTGCTCTTTCCATTACGCTATATAATGCACTTTTTTGAAAAAGTTATGTTTCATAATATAATGTATTTTATGGATTATGTAGTGTAATTTTTTTCTCTTTCCAAGATTATTCTTAATTAATAGACTCGAAGATTTTTTTATTATTAAAATATTTTATTCTCAATACATTTAATGAGGATAATTTGAGACAAAAATGAAAAATTATTAGTTATTAATTATTATCTTGATTTGTGTGTATTAATTAAAAATACATTATAAACTAAAATGGAGGGACTATTTATTTAACGTCGGGAGCTTCTGATTAGCCCAACAACTGAAAATGAAATGTACCAACCAACTACCGAAAAGGGGTGCGCACTGTGTACTAGGGCTGCACATGGGCAGGGTCGGACCGGGCATCCGCCCTGCCCGAAGCCCGACCCTAGAACATGAATGGGCAGAGTTGGGGTGCCCGATGCCCGACCCTGCCCGACATTTAGCCCGATCTTGATAGGGTCGGGCAAGTAGGGTCGGGCCACCACGGGCATTTCGGGCTGGGGGATCAAAGAATTGACAAAAAAGAAATTTTGACGCAATCATGCAGTTTCTACAGCCCCTGGACATATACTCAATCCAAAAATGAATCATGTGACAAATTTCTACAGCTCTGGACATATACTCAATCCAAAATAATGAATCATGTGACAAATTTACAGCTCTGGACATATACTCAATCCATATAATGAATCATGTGACAAATTAAGCTCTGGTCACATATACTCAATTCAAAAATGAATCATGTGACAAATTTCTACAGCTTTGGATATAATCAATCCATATAATGAATCATGTGACAAATTTCTACAGCTCTGGACATATACTCAATCCAAAATAATGAATCATGTGACAAATTTACAGCTCTGGACATATACTCAATCCAAAATAATACTCAATCCAAAATAATGAATCATGTGACAAATTTCTACAGCCCCTGGACATATACTCAATCCAAAATAATGAATCATGTGACAAATTTACAGCTCTGGACATATACTCAATTCAAAATAATGAATCATGTGACAAATTTCTATAGCCCCTGGACATATACTCAATGCAAAATAATGAATCATGTGACAAATTTCTACAGCCCCTGGACGTTATACTCAACACAAGGCATTTAATGCATACAGTGCCTTTTAGTTAAAGAGCAAAAGATATTGTCTTTTCTGTGACATCTATAAACCTGGTAATTATGCCAAATTTTGTCCAGCTGCACAAGTGCTCTCACATCTTAAAAGCTGACTAGTAAATTGTCAATTAATAAACCAGGTTTCAAGTATTGAAGTCACATAAAATAACTAAAATTGTTACAACACAACAAAAGAAATCATTGTAGATAAAGTTCAAACACCATCAGAAATTATAACAAGTTCAAGGCTGCTGCTAGGCAGAAATTCATTCAATTATCAAGGGTTGTGATACTATCAAACAGTCCACCTTCATCATCATGCATGATTGCAACATCTGAAAAAAAAATATATATAAAAGAAATTACATTTTTAATAAATAATTTAGATATTAAAATTAGAGGAAACAAATTATATATAAATTAAAATATTACCAGATTGAACTATATTTTCCGTCTCCTCAAAGTTGTCAAACTCACGCAAATTTCCTACAAGCTCTGAGAGAGATTGCCCTGGTTGCAACCAATTTTGAGCAGAAATAAGTGCTTCGGTCATTTTAGGAGATAGAGAGCTCCTATACTGATCAACTACACGCCCTCCTGTACTAAATGCAGATTCAGATGCCACAGTCGAAACTGGAATGGCAAACACATCACGTGCCATACAAGAGAGCACTTTAAATTTAGTGGAATTTGCCTTCCACCATGCCAATATATCAAAATCAACACCAGATGATATATCATCAGTCAAATTAGATGAAAGATATTTATCTAATTCTGATTGAGGATCTACTGTGGTTCTTTGCTTCATTGATTGTAACCATTCAGCACCTGGATCCTCATCATCATCATTAGTAAAACTAGATGACAATGCACCTGATAAACCAGCAATTGAGGCTCCTCCTGAATTAAATGTCGGATCAATATTTGATTGGGTTGAAACTCCCATAGAATACTCATCAAACAAGCAATACAGGCAATCTTTCACCTTTTTTGTCATAGCCTCAACTACATCAGCATCACTAAACATCTTTTGAAATCTATGGTTTACATAATCCATTTTGTATCGAGGATCTAAAACCACTCCCACTATCAACAAAGGATTCATATTGTCTGTGCGACCCCAGTATTTTTCATATTTCATATGCATGCTAAAGCTCATTTCTCCAAGAAGAGGATCAGAATCAGTTATATTCTTTTGCAACATTTGCTGGATGCGAGTAATTTGATGGAAACACAAATTTGATGTGACATTAAGTGTGCTTGAGAACATTAAAGTAATGTCATAAAAAACCTTCAAAAACTTCAAAAACACACGTGCCTTACTCCAATCATTTGTGGTAGGAACTTGATGTCGAGGAGTGCCATCCCGCCTAGAATCTAAATTGAAGTGTGAACGATAATCATCATCTTCATCAAGCATTCGTTCAAACACTTTTTGAAACTTTAATGCAGCTTCCAACATCAAGTAAGTTGAATTCCATCGAGTACTAACATCCAAACACACAAGACTTTTGGTGTCTATTTTTTCAGCATCAGCCCATACTTTAAACTTTTGGAGTCTTGATGGAGAGGAACGAACATATCTCACTGAATTGCGAATGGCATCAAAGCTGTCTCTTAGTTCCTTGATTCCTTCATTGACCACTAAATTAAGCACATGTGCACAGCACCTAATTTGGAGATAATCCCCACCACAAACTAATCCCTTCCAACTCTTAAGACGCCTCTTAAGGTATGCCAAAGCTGTGTCATTGGACGTTGCATTGTCCATAGTAATAGTGAACACTTTGTCAACCCCCCAATCTAGCAGACACTTTTCTATCGTCTTCCCTATAGTGTCACCTTTGTGATTTTCAATCATACAAAAATTAAGGATTCTTTTGTGAAGTTTCCATTCAGGATCAATGAAATGTGCTGTCAAACACAGATAATTGAAGTTTTGGGTTGACGTCCAACAATCCGTAGTAAGGCACACACGATTAGCATACTTCTTTAACGCTTTCTTCAACATCTTCTTTTCTCCATTGTATAACTGCCAGCAATCCCTTGCAACCGTCATCCTTGATGGAATTGGAAAACGAGGTTCCAATTCATGCACAAATTGCTTGAATCCTTCCTTCTCAACGATCCTAAATGCTTGCTCATCACAAATAACAAACTTTGAAAGGGCTCTTCGACAACGCTTCTCATCATATACATGGGCAACTAGTCCTCTTCCCTGTTGCACACCTGTCCCAGTAGACATGTAGTTTAGCATTGATTGTTTATTATCAGTGGTGGCTTTATGTGGGTTCTTGGCACACTTGGGTATGTGCCTCTTCAAAGAATTTGTCCCATGCTTGACTGGATCACAAAGATAACACGTGTTGCAATATTTACATACTGCCTTGTGCTCTCCATTTGTTTGTTCGAATGGCAGCTTCACAAAATAGTCCCACACCTCTGATTTTGAGGAAGGCTTTTTGTCAGGCACCTTTTCTGGTTCTTTTCTTTTTCTTTTACCTTTATCTACTTCTACTTCTTGGAGGGCATGTGTTGTAGCTGGAGGAGGAAGACTAAGAGGAGTAGATCCTATTGGAGTTGGAGTGGGATCAGTAGGAATAAGATTTTGAGATGGTCCAATTGGAGTAGGATCAGTAGACACAGGATTCTGAGATGTTCCAACACTAGTAGGGGTTGCAGTAGAACCTTGGTCCTCCATTTCAAGCAGCTAAAACTGCAATAAAATAATACATAACGAGTAATAGACTTCAAGATGCAAGGTACATAATTTCAACTTGTTCAAATAATTTTTACTTCAAAAAAAAATCACTAAAGTCCCTGTTAAAATAATTTTTTCACCCTATGGAATTGAAACACTTGAGTACGTGAAAGCTCAAAGTCAAAACCTGCAGCTTAATTGAATGCAAGAAAGATTTTACACAATTTCATATTAATATGATTTTGTGTGCGTGTGTCTGAAAGGAAGAAAAAGGAGAGAAGGCATCTATAACCAAAACTAAAGAAATTTGTCCAGACAAATAATGATAATTTGCTGAATAAAAGGCCAAAAGCTTAAAGAAAGGTGGATTACGTGCCTTTATATGAGCCTGTACAGAGAGAAACAGTTTACGCCTCGGAACGAACTCAAATGCCTGAACCAATACGAGCCGAAGGAGATCCACCGAAGAACGCGCTAAGGGAAAGAGATCCTTGAGTGCTCAGTGAGCTACGGCAGCGGTGAACCAGTGTCGAAGACGGAACCCAGTCAGCCGAATGTGGTCTAAAAAATTGAATTTCTAACTCAGAGGAGGTCCTGATCTGTCGAGGGGCATTTAATCCAGACCAAGAAAAGCCCGATCGCGAGCAACTGTTACTGAACCAGCACTGTAATAGCTAACTGAGATACTAAAGGCGCGACAGACACAGAGAAGCTTGCTGAACCACGAACAGTGAACGGCGGGGAATTTCCAGCTACTGAACTAATTACAGAAGCTTGTTGATTCGGAGAAGGGAACGAGCTGCGGTGCAAAAATGAAAGGGAGGGCCGCCGTAGGGTTTCAGTTCGACTTGGTGAAATCTTGCGGTTGGTTTTCTGCAACTAAGGATTGACCAATTGGGGATTGATTTTTGTTCTCAGCTTCTTCAGCTTCAACGACGTCGTGTCTGTCACATTGTCACATAACATGATAACAATACAAAAAATAAGAGCTGCTAAAAATAAATATACTCGGGTCGGGTCGGTCATATTGGCCCATCTAGCATGCCCGAAGCCCGACCTTACATGTATAATTTTCTTCGGGTCGGGCAGCCCGAATCTATTCAGGCAACTTGATTAGTCTTCGGGCTGGGCTGATTTATATTCGGGCCGGGTCGGGCATTTGGGTTTTCGGGCATCCTGTTCACCCCTACTGTGTACCCTCCTGAACCGGAAATAATGCGGCCGGTTTTTTGCCCGACACTCCTCCCTTCAAAGTTCAAAGTTAAAAGCGAAATGGAAAAAATAAAAATAAAAAAAGGAATGTCTTATTAGTGAATTTCCGAAAATAGCCCTTCAATCTGGTATCCCAAGCTTCATTGTGGATTGGCCTTTCCTCCTCTCCCTTCCTTGTGTTACGAGCGCACGCTGTCTCTGCGAGGGGCTTTCTTCTTCTTCTTCTCCACTTCTCTTGCTTCTACTTCATGTTCATGGAGCTTCGGAGGTCCCAAGATCAGGGCTTCTCTGAGAGGAAGGGACAGAAGCGGAAGCTGGAGGAGGAATTGGAAGATGAGACTGAGATCTCGGCTCCCCCGCCCACCGGTGACGTCCGTGAGGCGTTGCTCGCCGAGGTGAAGGCGCAGGTTGACATCCTCGACTCCACTTTCTCATGGAAGGAATCTGATCGAGCCGCGGCCAAGCGCGCCACTCACGTCCTCGCTGAGCTTGCCAAGAATGGTGAAATTTGTTCCCTGAAGCTAGCCTTTCGATCTCGTCGTTTTTTTGTTGCTTTTTCTCGACTTCCATGAGTTATTATGGTGGTGCTCTGCTACGTTTCTGTACATTTCTTGCATGTGTGGGTGAGTGGATGTGTGTATGGTGGTTTGAGATTCATGTTTTCTTTCTTTTTTTGTGTTTGCTGATTGTGCTTGCAGAAGAAGTAGTGAATGTGATTGTTGAAGGAGGTGTAATTCCGGCTTTGGTTAAGCATCTTCAAGCGCCTCCTTCGAGTGAAAACGATCGTGATCAGAAACCATTTGAGCATGAGGTTGAGAAAGGAAGTGCTTTTGCTCTTGGACTTCTTGCCGTTAAGGTAGCCTTTGTACTTTTAACTTTTATATGGGAATTACAACTGAATCGTATGTTAACTGTATGGCTTAACCTTATTTCTTTTCTTTACTAGTAGTCTGTGAGTTCCGAAGTATACTGAATTATTGATTGATATGATGCTGCAAACTAACATAGTTTAAGGTGTACTTTTGATGTCACTTCTTTGAAATATCTTTGTGGCAGTGTCTATTTTTGTTTTTTATTTTTTTTTAAGTTTGCTTATTATCATATTATGTGTTTAATCTTGTTATTTTATTTGAAAATGCTTTCTACAGCCAGAACATCAACAGCTCATTGTTGACAATGGTGCCTTAAAACATCTTGTTGACCTATTAAAGAGGCATAATAATAGCTCTACTTCTCGTGCTGTGAATAGTGTCATTCGTAGGGCTGCAGATGCTATCACTAATCTTGCTCATGAGAACAGTAGCATCAAAACCTGTGTCAGGTTTGCTTTTTCCATTTCTACCATACTTTAAAATTAAAAGGTGGGATGTTTTTGTTTTTTATGATTATCTGGACTCAATGTATAGGATGGAAGGTGGGATTCCGCCACTTGTTGAGTTACTTGAATTCCCTGATACAAAGGTTCAAAGAGCAGCTGCTGGTGCACTGCGTACCCTGGCTTTTAAAAATGATGAAAATAAAAATCAGGTAACTGGCCATTTCTGAAAGCTGGTGGTTTGAAATTGACTTGAATGTTACGATCAAATCATACAAGCTCATGACTTGGCAGATTGTTGAATGCAATGCTCTTCCAACTCTGATTCTAATGCTACGTTCTGAAGATCCTGCTATTCATTATGAAGCGGTATAACTTATTCTTTTGGGTCGTGAATGGAGTTTGGTCACTAAACTTATCTTACCCACCTGTCACATATGTTGATCCTAATTTGTATTACAGGTTGGTGTGATTGGAAATCTGGTACACTCTTCTCCTAATGTAAAGAAAGAAGTTATTCTAGCTGGAGCTTTACAACCTGTAATTGGATTACTTCGGTATGTGCTCTGTTCTGGACTTTGACAAACTTTTGTACTACATTATACCCTCAGTTCCTATTTACATGGAATTAGTCGTCCATAATATAACATATCTTGCATTAAAGTTTGTCTCTCATTTGATTAACGTATTGTTTTATGTAAAAGCTCCTGCTGCTCCGAGAGCCAAAGGGAAGCGGCACTGTTACTTGGACAGTTTGCAGCCACTGATTCTGACTGCAAGGTAAGCATAACTTTCTCATGTTAACTTTATCCTTGTAGCTTGTAGTGAAGGGGGAGGGAAAGGTTTTGTCAGGGGAAGAGGCCTTTATACTCTTATGTTTGTTGCCTGGATGATGAAGACGGGTGCCAAAAAAATCGATTTCTACCTGAACTTTACTTCGGAGCAATTGCTTTATGGCTCCAATTTCCAGTTATTAAACTTTCTGCTACTATTTGTTATTAATTAAATATGGATCACATTGGCCCTAACATACCATTTAGGGATGGGTGATAACTTCTGTCTTAACATCTGTCTTACTTGATTTTTGTAGGTTCATATTGTACAGAGAGGTGCTGTTCCACCTCTGATAGAGATGCTTCAGTTCCCTGATGTACAGCTCAGAGAAATGTCTGCATTTGCATTGGGGAGACTGGCGCAGGTTATCCCCTATACTTTCTATTTTCCATGATATAATTTACTGTAATAAAAAATTCACCATTGTATTCATGGGAATTATTTGTTTGTCTCTTGATGATGGTTTTCAATCATTACATAATGTATTTTGTTAGCCATATTCTAAACATTTTTGTATTTGTTTTAAACATCAAAATTAAATGGTCTTAGCACATCTCAGTAATATCATACTAGCTGTTTGAAACTAAGTGCTATGCAATATGCACTATTTCTATTTGCAAGCTGAATACTAGGCCCTTTTGAGCACTTTTTCCTCTGGTTTGATTAGAGCCTTTTGACTTCAGGACACACATAACCAAGCGGGTATTGCACACAATGGTGGCTTAGTGCCCTTACTTAAGCTTCTTGATTCAAAAAATGGGTCTTTGCAACATAATGCTGCTTTTGCACTTTATGGCCTTGCGGATAATGAGGTATGACATAACTGAGAATTCTAATAAAATTAGAATAATCTATTCTTAAATTGGTTAAAAAACTGAGTACAATTTTAATTAATTTTTATTTTGTTATTTCATTTTGCTCCATAGGATAATGTGTCCGATTTTATTAGGGTAGGTGGTGTTCAGAGATTGCAGGATGGAGAGTTCATTGTTCAGGTACGTACTGTACTTTCCAGACATTACCTTTAATTATGAGTTTTTTGTTTTTTCTCATCCTTTGTTGCTCATGCCATTGGTATAGTCTTATTGTTGGTTATGCAATCAAGTACATGATGATTGCATGGGATAATCTTATTATTCAGATATGGGGAAAAGCAGACTATCCTTACACCTACTCTTACCTATATGGAATTCATATTTATTGCAGGCAACAAAAGATTGTGTTGCAAAGACATTGAAAAGATTAGAGGAAAAGATTCATGGCCGTGTAAGCAGTTCACTTTATATTTACTTGTTAATTAATTGCATATAATTTTTATTAATTTTGGAAATGTCATGAACTACTGTATTAGTTCTCGGTCTATAGGTTTATTTGATCAAGATGTTCAAATTTGTGATCTCATATTTTTCTTCATGTAGGTCCTGAATCATTTGTTATATCTTATGCGAGTTTCAGAAAAGGCTGTCCAAAGACGAGTCGCTTTGGCTCTTGCTCATCTTTGTTCTGTGGATGATCTGAGAATAATATTCATTGATAACGATGGTGTGCACCATCTAAATGCATTTCATAGTTTTAATCTTTTGATTCATGTTGCTTCTTGTTGCATGAAATCCATCCCATGTTTGTGGCTCTGATTATCTGTTCATGCAGGTTTGGAGTTGCTTATTGGGCTTCTTGGCTCTTCTAGTACAAAGCCTCAACTTGATGGTGCAGTAGCTTTGTGCAGGTTGGCCAACAAAGCCATGGCTCTATCTCCCATGGATGCTGCTCCCCCTTCTCCAACACCTCAGGTGGGCTTATATCCCATTGGATTGTCCTACTCCCACTCCCACTCATGAGTTTATTGCAACAAAAAAAGAATTATCATGATTTGATCTTGATATACCATTTGTACCTTTTTTTTATTATTTCCAGGTATTTTAATTTCTCCTTTCCTTATGCTTGAGGTTTTAGGATACTTCCCCATTGCTTGCTTCTAGGTTTTCTCCATTCCATAAAGAAATTTTGTTCACACACACACACACACTCATTCAAAAAGTTTAAGTTCAAAATGTGTGAGGCTATTTGATAGTAATATACAGGTGCTACCATTGATTGGCGATCCACTGATTTTAAAATATACTTTTCCTTATCATGTGGTCCTTATAGGATTTGATTGAGTGGACAAGTCGGACCTTCTATAAATATTTTGAACTTATTTGCAATTTAGCATACTAGATGAGGACCAAGGAACAAATGGGAAACCCTTCTCAAAAGCCATAGCTGGTAAGGTGTACAACCGCTGCCAAATCCCCTATCAAGTAGTCCATACTACTTGATGCAGGACTAAGCAAGTTCATATCCTTATCAGTGCCCATGCACAGCAAAAGTTTTGTCTGTACTTGGAAGAGACTCTAACCTCTCTAAAGCTAGTGAAACATTTCTTTCTTTATTTTTCTACTTCGTCTTTTTCTTTTACTGTAATTCCATTCAACTCTACTAAATCCACACTTGTATGGGCGGGTTTGATTGGATAATATTTGGTTGGGTAATTAGAATTTAAGAGGATTTTTAATTGATACTCCATGTATGCTTGCTGAAGTTTAAAGTTGATGCATTATTTATATATCCAGTCCACGGTTTGGAGAGGGTGTATTCAGGGAGAGATAGAGATAAAAAAGTGGATTAGTGTAATTATGAGATGCATGCCTCACACACAGCCACATTCTCTTACACTCTCTCTTCAAATGCATAATTACATGAATGGAGGGGATCTGAAGGCATCCAGTCAATAGTGTGTTGTTATAAATAAATTGTCCATGTAATTAGTTAGCATATGCTGATCCAATAGTTTTTTTTTTTTAAATGAGTGATTCAATATTAGTTTTTTATATGATATAATTGGTGTCCACTATGTCTGCTAGCATGAATCCTCACACATATCTTCACTTTCTCACTCTAGCTTCTCCAGACCATTCTACAATAAATTTGTCTCGTAAAGTTGGAATCTTTTTGATGCTAGACTATTCTTCTCGCAGGTCTATTTGGGAGAGCAGTATGTTAACAATGCTACATTGTCCGATGTTACATTTTTGGTTGAAGGTTGATGCTCCTCATAGACATTTTTTCTTGCTTAAACTGTATTTTTTTAAAATAAATTATTTGAAATGTAATTTATTGTATTGTCAGGTAGAATGCTTATTTGATTGCATATTGTTCAATCTTTACTGCAGGGAAGCGATTTTATGCTCATAGAATCTGCCTACTTGCATCTTCAGATGCATTTCGTGCAATGTTTGATGGTGGTTATAGGGTGAGTATCTATATATTTTTTTATCTTCACCAGAGAATAATCTCTTCTCCCCTCCTCCCCTGGCTAATATATAACCACCAGAGGTACTGTTTCTTAAATGAAAATATAAAGAAAATCATTTAATAACCCCATTGGGTTTTGCAAGCTACGCTGATTAATGATTATCACCTATTATTTTGACGTTTATGCTCTTTTCATGTTCCATGTAATTGAGGTAAATTCAAATATTCTATAAAACGACCAAAGCCTGTATTGTGATTTGAACAATTGAAGTAAAAAGTGATCAATTTATGTTTATGTACATTTTATACTTTGGTTGATCCCTTGATATGGTGTATGACAGGAGAAGGATGCGAGGGATATAGAGATTCCAAATATAAGATGGGAGGTTTTTGAACTAATGATGAGGTCTAATAAATTATGCATTCTCTGTGTCTTGTGAAATTTGAGGTTGAAGCCTCTAATCTTATTGTGCTCAGAGAACTTACATTTTGTTATTTTAATTAAATTTTGTCCAGATTCATATATACTGGATCAGTTGAGGTTACTCTGGACATTGCTCAAGATCTTCTTCGAGCAGCTGATCAATATCTCCTAGAAGGACTTAAGAGACTCTGTGAGTACACAATTGCGCAGGTGAGCTAATTAAATTAGTTTCACATGCACATGCACCTGCACGTGCACAGAGTGTGTGTGTTCCTGCACTAATGTTAGACTGAAGGTCTCTTAAAATTTGATTGCCTTACAATGTACAACTGATTTTTTGTTTCAGGATATATCACTAGAGACTGTGTCAAGTATGTATGAACTTTCAGAAGCCTTTAATGCTATATCATTGAGGCATGCCTGCATCGTTTATATCCTAGAGCAGTATGATAAACTGAGTGTGAAGCCAGGGTAATAATCTGATCCTTGAATCCTGTGCCTGTTTCTGTTAGATAGTTTTTTTGCCTCTGTAATATGGTAATATATTTTTGTTTGAACTTTAAACTGTGAATTAGATAAATTTGAATTTAAATAAAATATATTTCTGAAAAGAGCACATAGGAGCTGTTGGGGCTGGATGCACTTGCTTAATAAGCTGTTTACTTCGTTTGTTAACCTTGCCTGCTCTGCACAGTTCCCCTGCTGCCCCCTGAAACTTCCCCCCTGTCCCAGTAATTCTCTCACGCCTAGAAAACAGACAAGTTAGTTACTCCTTCTTGGTTGTCCATTCTGCGCCTCCTCGTTACCCCTCAATGGAGTCACTTCTTGGACCTATTAATCCCTTTCCTTGAATAGATCCCACTCCACTTCCCTTTAGCTTGCTCTCGTGTTCCTCCTCGTGAAAACCCGGCCTACTTCAGTGTTGGGCTCATCAATAATCAATAATTTATATGGAAAACTGACATTCATATCTACAATTGCTTGGGTTGTCTTATTTTAGCCTATCTAAATTTCTTCACGCCAAATATTTGCAGGCACTCTCATCTGATTCAGCGCATAATACCAGAGATGCGCAATTACTTTGCGAAAGTGCTTACAAAGGCTAATTCCCTTTATGCCCGATTGTAGTATGCCGCCATTTTATTCTTGACATCTAACTGATTGTGGTGTACAGCATGTCGTAGATGTACTTCCTGTAGTCTTGTTGAGCTGGGGAAGGGGGTCTCCTCTATCGAGCACTGCATGGCTGAAAGAAGTAACTGAGAGCGGTCATGCATGTTCCTTTCTGATGCAGTGCAAGTCCAATTTGTCTGTAACGTCATTGTCATTGTCATAGTCATAGATATAGATAATATTACCTTCACCATTAAAGAAAGACCTTCACGAGCATTGCTTTTTCCTCCTGCAATACTGTGATGGTTATATGCAACTCTCTCTCTCTCTCTCTCGATTGATTTTGCATTCAGGAATTATGAGTCATTGTGTTGTTGATGATAGGTTTAATGTTTCTCTTAGTATGTATCTGTATATATCACAGCTATTCAGCAAGTGTTGTCTTCTGATGTGGAAAATTGTGTTAAAAGTTGTTGTTTCGAGTTCGTAATCTCTCACCCTGGAATTCAATAAATTTGTCCCTCTGCATTAAGTATCCAATCAAGAAGCAGGAGAACTTTTTGACCAGAGGGGGCTTGCTATGATCCTTTTCTAAAAAAGATTAATAACCAACTTAATCATAAATGGACATATAAGTATATTATGATTATACTGTTGGTATATTCTCATCAGCCAATTAGACATTTAAGCATGTTAATATACCTTTATTGGGACCCACTTTCTATCTTATTTGTCAATATTAGCTTGGTTTATTAATGTTGGGGAAATTATGTTTTCATTTAATTAAAACCATTTATAAAATTAACATATAAAATTTAAATTTGAAGAATATTAAAATATCTCTTTGAATTTTGTATTAAAATAAAAATGTTAAATATTGGTAATGAATATGTAGCAAATGGGTTGAACCAATCAATTTTTTTTTTAATTTTTAACATAAATAACATTATTTTTAGTATTAAGTAGTAAGGTATTAAAAATCGAATCGGCCATTGAAGCAGATGAGACAATGATTTAAGGTTTAGTGGTCGGATTGGTTGTGAATAAATTAATATATTTTTAATAATATAAGTAAAAAATATAAAAGATATTTATCCATGATTATAAAATTAATATTTATTCTGGGGAAAAAGTAAAGTTAATAATATATAGAAAATTATAAATATTATTAATAAGTTTTACAACCTATTATTAAAATCTAAACAAGTTAATATTTATATATAATTATATTTTAAATTTAAAATAGTCAATTGATATTATATTTTTATATTATTTGTTAAGTAAATTTATCATTATTAATAATTATGTATCATAATACTACTTATAACATATTATAATATAAAAAGAAAAAATTTTATACTAAAAATAATGCTATTTAGTACTAATAATAATATTATTTTATTAAAAAAAATTTTTTAAAAAAGCTCGGATAGGTTCAGACAGGTTTTGTACCGATTTTTGATCGGTTTGTACCAGTTCTGAAACCTTTAATTTACATCTTTGATCGAATCAGACCAAGAACCGGTTCCTGGTCGGACCAAACAATCTGGTCCAGTTTTTAGTTCCATGCTAAATAGTATTATTTTTTTATATTGTAATATTGTATAAACAATATTATGATACATAATTATTAATAATGATAAATTCACTTAACAAATAATATGAAAGTGGAGTATTAATTGATTATTTTGAATTCAAAATATGATTATGGATAAATATTAACTTAATAAATTTTAATATTAGGTTATAAAAATTATTAATAATATTTTTTAATTTTCTATATGACATATGAAATTAAGTTATTAATTTTATTACTACTAGTTTAATTTAAGTTGAACTATAATTAAATCTAAAATTAGTATCATGATCGGTTCAATGTTCGATCTGATTTTTAATACTTTGGTTAAAATGATGTGCAATAGATTGTTTCTTTGCTTAGATTATTTTCGTGAATAGTTACCAAATTTAGGTTGGGATAAAATTGTCTCTCGTTAAATTTAATTGAGATTTCATATTTTTAATTTTTTATAATTAATATGGATAATTTTATTTTGATTTTAGATTCAGAGGATTTTTATTATATTTAATTTGAAACTCGGAATATGTTATATTTAATATTTTATAAACTAGATCTTTTAAAAAATGTTGTGTATGCACCTTTTCTATAGTAGGTTTACCCACACATTCACCTCTATCATGGAAATAAAATTAATCCAGGATAAATAGTCCACCAAAATATGAAAGTGATAACCTCTTTAGATCCGATAACTATTTACACAAGTTTCACCTTGATTTTATTTGGGCTTGACCTGATGAAAGAAACTTTGATTTAACCTTTCTTTTTTCTTCTTGCGTGGTTTGGGATGATGAAATTTCCGCAATTGAACGGAAAATCAGTGTCAAATTGTGAAATTGCCATAGCCTGGGGGCTAAGTCTCGAGTCTCAATATTGTTCTGGGTCTTTTGCTTGTAATCAGCCCAACTGGCCACCCCTTTTGTGGGGGCTGTGATAGCGTGAAGATTTGTGCATAATGGTGAACCATTTTTTTTGCTTTTTCAAGTGAAAAATGAGACATTATTTTTTCTCTTTTGTTTGCCAGGAGGCATTATTGTTTATTATAAATTTTGAAATGATCCAACAACCAAGATAGTTGTTAACAATAAGACCCGTTTTCCCAGTGTATTCTTTATACTATTAAATATTAAATAATTAACAATAAAATGCATCCACCCATTACCCAAAGACGAAATAGACGTGAACATTTGTACTATGAGCCTTTCTCTATTTTTTTTTTTATAATTATCTGTTATCAGGTTATAATATGTCAAATTTGAGTATTATTGAAATTTGGTATAAATTTTATTACAAAACTATTTATCCTCTTTTATTTTTTCATGTTGAAGACACACCCTTCGTGCCGTTTAATTTACCTTTTTGTAAAAAGTTTTTTAGAATAATCACAGTTAATAAAAATAAAATTTAAATAAAAATAGAGAAATTTATTATAAATCTATTTGGATGAAAAAAAAAATGATAGTTAGAAACTATGGTTTAAACCCGACTCAAACATTCTGAAAAGTTAAACCCCATCAAAGATAACACAAACTAGTAGTTCCATCTTCGTAGTCAAGAAGAAACGTACCCAAGCGTTTGATCATCTTGTGTGCTTTCTCGGACTGAGAATTATGAATATGATAAGTATGATCCTCTTCTTCAAACAATTCCAAACTCGCTTTCCACCCACTCTTCTTCACATCCTCATAGTATCCAACCCCTCGATCCCTCAATTTATCCTTCCCAGCAACACATACAAGCACTCTCTCACACCCAAGCCCTGCCAAACTCGGAGCCCCAGGACCCTCCGGGTTTACCATTGGGTTATTGATCCCACCCGGCGCGCTCGGGTATACCAAGTTCCACGTTTAGAGATAATAGTTTTTTCCTTTCCATGTTTCGGGCAAGGAGTCAACCGGGTCGAGATCCGACCCGTATAACTATGGGTGGGAAAGGATGGCACCGGTTATTTTCACGCCGTCGGGTAACGCTTCTGAGCCGGCTCGCATGGTGACGTTGTGAACGATATTGCCGCCGGCACTGTCTCCGCCGACAAAGAGTTTATTGAAATCGCCGTGATTGATCAGCCATGGCTCTTTGTTGGAGGAATTTTCTAGATTCGTGAAATGAGGAGGTGCAACATAAATGCTACAGCTTTCGTTGTAAGTTGATACCAGTATCTCATTGCATTTCTATGTTAATAATAACATAACTGTCTTCATTAACGAACACTGATTCACCATGCATTATAAATAATAAATGTATGTAGTAAATATTGCAATTCAAATTAAGAAATACCTCTCAATCTCTTATTATAAGACATATTTTTTAGAGGATTAAAATTACAGAGTATAAATCATTTTATGAAATCTATGCATTATTTAATATTTATTTTTTATTTTTACACTTTTTTAAAATATTCAAAAGAGTTATAATAAAAAAAGATTAAGAGAGATATATTTAAGATGATTTATAATTTAATGAGGGTAATTTTAAAAAATTAGAATAATTTTTTAAAATATAAAGTTTTCAACTAATTTTTTAAGTAATATGAGATAAGTAAATATAATTTATAATAGGAAGAGAAGAGAGGAAGTATATGTTTACTTCACACCAACCAAAAAACATTAACTCTTTTAAAAATGGTGAAAGTATATATTTGATCATTTAACTTTGAAGTAGATTTTATTTTAATCCTTTAACTTTTAAAAGTTTTATTATAATCCTTTAACTTTAAAGATGCAATAAAAAACTTCCTAAATTTAACATCATTAAACAAATTAACAGAAAATTTACTTAAATGCATCTAATCACTATTATTATACATTAATTAATATAATAATAATCATCATCATTTTTTAAGCTCAAAATAAATAATTAGTACCTTAGAAAAATAAAAAAAATTAAAAAATATGTTAATTTAAGGCATTAAAAATTATAACATTAGAATAAATTATTTTTAAAATATTGTGGTAAAATGTTTAAAACTATTTTATTAAAATGAATAATTTTTATTTATTTTGAACAAGTTGACAAGTTGAAAATTTTAACTTGAGAATGTAAAGTATAAAAAATAAATATTTATTTTTTATAAAAAAAACAAATATTTATTTTTTATAATAAAAATATTTTAATATCTTAAAATAAATATTTAAAACCTAAAAATAAAACTTTTGATTTTAAGCTTATAATTTTTAATTTCTTCCGTTAACATATTTTTAAAGTAGTAAATATTTAAGTCTTAAAATTATTTTTGTTATAATATTTATATTAATTAATACATAATAATATTAATGATGTAATTTTTAAATAGGTAAATTATTATTTTCTATTATTTTATTTAACGATGTTAAGAATTAGGAAGTCTTTGTTTACATGTTAATAGTTAAAAGATTAATATAAAACATAATAAAATTAAATAACTAAAATGAAATTTACTAGGATAAAAAATATATTTTAACCTTTAAAAATTTTCTCAATTTTTTAAAATTATTCTTATTAAATAAAAATAAATTATTTTTTTCTTAATAATTTTTTTTATTTTTTCTCATAATTAAATACTATTATAAATAAGAATAAAATTAAAAATAAAATATTAAATGATCACTAACTTTCACAAAATGAATTATATTTTAAAATCATACCCCAACGAAATTAGTTATATATTTTAAAATAGGTGGAGTATTATTCATTTTTTATTTATTTCAATTAACAGTTTTTTCCTTTCCTAATTTATCACACATGCTTCAGATACACGTGTCAGATTAGCAGATAATATCATTACGTCTTGATAATTATAATGTCTTATAATTGATATCACATTCATTTTCTTTTTTTTCCATATCAACAATATCTATTTAAAATATATTTGCAGTAGTCGATTTAAAAAAAAAAGTTGTATATTACCTGAGTCGTTGTGTCAAGTCCATCAGTACCAGTTTCTTGCTTTCTGGGTTGAACAATGAAAGCTAGCCCATTTCAGAGCAGTCCAGCAATCATGGTAAGCGGCAGGAAGAAGGTGTTCTGGGGCGAGCCTGTATTCCACAGACACAACTGTCACATCCACGTTCCACACGAACTCTTTGAAGTGGGCATGGTACGCCGGAGAGAAGGCCGATTCTGATAGGAATCCACCTCCATGAAAATAGACCAAGATCGGAATTCTTCTATCTCCTGTTTGCTTCTGTTGAAGGTAGAGACGTGCAGCGATTAAGGGGTTGTCAGATGACGATCTCTTTCGACGAAACGGGTCGAGTTTGTGGGTCGTCGGAGGGTGGGACGGTTTGGATTTTCTTGAAGCGTTCGACGGTGCCGTCGTTGTAGACTCGGAGAACCGTTGGAACCTCTGCAACTATCTCTTTGAAGCCATTTGAAATTAAGAAAGATAGAGAGAGTGAGTGAAGTATTGAATTGAAACTTATAGGATTGAAGATGAAGATGAAGAGTTAAATGTGGAGTTCAGTTGATCTCCATTGCAGTGGCTTCCAGGAGAAACAAGACGAACATGGTGACATGAATGAGAGAGAATGGCGGTGAATCCAATGGCGTCCTGGATTATGTTTGTACTTTGTGTACTAGCACAAAGGAACATGAGCGATTATCTTATTTTATAATACTCATGGGAAAAATAACTACTTCATCCTTCTGAAAAAGAAATGATTTTAGGGGTCGCTCTGGAAAGTAATTTCCCTAAAAGTATACTTATCCGGAAGTTAACTATCCGGGAAGTATCCATATAATTTACTTGGTTAATTTTAAGTTTTTGGGAAGTTCCAATTATATTTTAAAAGAAATATATTATATTTTTATATTAAATATAAAAATACCCTTTTTATTAAAAAAATTAATTAGAGAATTAAGGGTTTTTTAAGAAAATTATTGTAAGATATTCGGGAAGTAGAACTTCCCAGGAGTTTGCTTGGGAAGTAGAACTTCCCAAGTTAAACCCAACTTCCCGGGAACTTTCAAATTTTTTTCAAACCAAGCAACACTAGTTGCTTTACTTCCCCTCTCTACTTCCCCCATACCAAGCGAGCCCTTAGTAAGTTAATGATAATTAATATTATTTTATATTTTAAATTTTTTTTAAAATTATTCTTACCTAATTTAATATTAATTTGAATCAATAATATATTTAATATCTCTCATACAATTAATAAAATAAAATTTTTAAAAAATAAAAATTTAATATAACATTAACTTCTTTTTTCCCTTTATATTTGGACCATCAAATGGAAGAAACTTTCTCCTATAAACAGGACCAGAGGAGATATAAAATAATATATAATAATTTATTATTTTATTTCTCATTTATTATATTATTAATATTATAATTTTTATTATATTTAATTAAAGGAGTAGAATTAATAGAAGTAAAATAAAAAAATTTAGTATTTTTTTTAAATTTAAAAATATAATAAATATTTTTTAATATACATGAAACTCCTCCAATTACCATATAAAATGGAACAAAAGGAGTGGTATTTATTCCATGCAAAGCTGGTTATACTTTGTTGATTACACACCACCCACCCATCACTATAGCTTAGTTGTCTCGTGAAGGTAATCTATATATTTGTTACTAATTTATGATTTGATATTTAAATTCAATTTAATCGTTAAGCATTGTCTATATATGAATGTTTATTATATTCATATTGGTCAAGAAACTTAAATTTACATGCATGCTTGGCCACAAAACAATTTTTACATACATGCTTCAGTAATCGTTGCCTTTTATTCCTACTTGTAAAGCTCCATTGGCATTGCTTCTGATAAAATGCAGGAATGACATTATTCAGTTTTCACCAAAAATAAAATAAACACGGGGAGTGGAGTTTTTTTGTGTGTATCTAATATCTTGAACCTATCTCACTTCATTTAGAGGATTTATTAGTATCTAAACTAAACCAAATTAAGTTGAATAGGATTCTTTTGGGCAATAAATTTTATCACCAAATATTTAACACAACTATATTTTTAATACTTGAATTCAAAATTTCTGATTAAACTGATATAATCCTCTTAGCTAATAAACTAAGTGCTGTATAGTAGTGGGAATTACGTTAATTATAAAAATCCAATGACGTGGTTTCTTCACAAGACGTGTCATGTAGTCTTTGTTCTATGTGTACGTATTTTATTGGGTAGGTGATGCTCCTAAAACGGTCATTGTTTGCAAGGAGGGCCAACAAAATGGGTCAAACCCGACAGGTCAGCCTATTTAATCTGATAAAATGGACGGGTTAGACTTTAAACATATGAACCCGAATAGAAAACTAGTATTTTTGGGTCCGGCCCGTGGTGGGGCCAACCTGATTAGCCCGTTTTCTTTTTTATTTAAAATGTTTTAAAATATATAATTTTATTGATTAGTGATGTATAAATTCTAAAATTTAAATATTATATTAATTTTTATTGAATAATAATAATAATTAATTGTATTAATTTAGATAATAGTATAAAAAATTTTAAAAAATAAAAATATATTAAAAAACATAGGCCGGTGGGCTGGGCCACGGGTCTATGTTATACAGGCTTGAGCTTCTTATCCCGAGCTTATTTGACAATCTGGGCTTTTTGGCCCACCTTGTGACGAACTGGCCAGAATGGGTTGGTCAAGCCTGAATTGCCAATGCTATTTGCAAATTCAGTTTATCTCCATTTTTTAATCTTCAAATTTCTAGTATTTATCTTTTCTTGTTCTATTTTTTTAGTATTTATAAAAAAGGGTGATGCTTCTTTTTCTTTTTCACCTTCAAATTTCTCCTATTTATCTTTTCTTTCTATTTCTGGCCAAAAACAGTATTTATATATTTATTTCTAGAATTTTAGTGCGTGAGACTATCTTTTGGTGAGAAGGATAAAATTAAATTTCTATTTTTATTGTACATAAAAATAAGTAAAACCTTTATTTTTAATTTATTTTATATTTTATATTACCTTCATACTTTCCAGGTATGTAAGAATAAGAAAGAGCAAATACATGATAAGTGGATTATATGCATTGTTCATGGGATGGACCCTAGAAAAAAGGCTTGAGTATATGACCCTGTCATAGACTGAATTATCTAGTCGGTGCTTGCCCTTATCATATTAAACTAATATTTAATAAAAATAATATGAATTAATTAACTATATAGCATAATAACAAGCTACAAGCAGCTGAGTTTTACCAACTTCACTTTCAGGCCTATTGCCTTACTCGCAGTTTTGTCGTAAATATTATCATTCTGAAAAAGCTGCCATAAATAAAAAAGAGGGGAAAAAATTCATTTCATTTTTGTATTTGACCGTTTCAAAATCACACATGCTATTCAGTGCCATTTATTATATGTCAAGAATCAACCTAGCACTACATTAGATAGGGGCTACATTAGCAGCTATTTTTATCTTTGTTGATGTTTTGAACCGCGTGCCTACTATTTACTATGCACTATTATATGGGGTCAATTTTGTTGGCTATTCTTAACAAAAGTTGTTTTTATTGTCACTTGGCTGTTCAATATAACAATCACCAAACTGCCAACTTCAATTTTTTTTTCTGTTCTTTAAAAATAAAGCAAAAAAAAAAAAGAGTGTGAAGAATTTCAATCTATACAAATTAACAATGAAGTTTGATTACTCGATCAATCAGTCAGTTATACAAATAAAAAAACTTATGTTAAAGATATGTACTAGTCATTCATACTCTGTGAAAGAGAAACATGACAATCTAAAGAGAAAAGCATAACACCTAAAGAAAGCTCATGCTAGAAACTTTAGAAAATCATTTAAGCCTTTTAACAAACTCTTGATGGGCATTTCATACAAATTAACCATAGGGTATCAACTTGCAATTTCATTCACTTTCCACTAATTTCAAGACCTTTGCGCAAGACACACTCCATATCCTTTAGCCCCACTTTTCTTGGCTAAACATTGTGATACCAACACACTCCTACCAACAAAAGTGAGGGCTTTGTTGGTGGTTCTTCAAATAAACACCAACAAAATCCTTATTTTTTATCAGCCTCTCTTTTAATGGTACTTTCTTTTAATTAATCATTGATTATTAAATATCAACAAAAACTTATTTTGGGATAATGTTGACTATGTCCAGTGCATTCCTCATGGATAACACATGTATTTCTCCTTAACATAAACTTTCACAAATTAATTCTATCATTATACACACACGGAAGGTGTTGGATAAGCTAGGGTTAGAGGATTGTTTTGATGATATCTTTTGCTTTGAAACTATGAATCATTGTGTGTCAAAAGGCACCTTAATGGAGGAAATGAGCAATGGACTGGACAGAGGAACGATGAGCGGAAGTACACTGAGGAAATTGTGTAAATATTCTATATATATTTCTAATATATATAGATTGAAGAAGTTGCATCTTAAAATTAAAACAAGTGACATTTTAAGGTACAAACAAGTGGCATTCTAACTATTTTTCACCTACTTTTAAGTTATATTTGATTGAAAATTTTAATTTAAAATTAAATAACTTACGTTAATAAACAAATATTATTTGAATATAGATTTCAAATAAATTACGTAAAAATTGATGTGATCAACATTTCAAATGTTATTAATTAATATTAACCATATTTTAAAAAAAAACATTTCAATTTCTTATTCCAATTCTCACTATCATTATTAAATTAAAATGCTCAATAGAAAATTCAAAGCGACTCATTTATATAGTAATAAAGTAACAAAATGATATATAAACAAATAAGCCAAGAATTAATATCAATTAAGCCAAACAAGTTTTATATACAATGTATGGAGTAAAAATCGAACATCAAATAAGCTAATAGTTGATTTATCTCATATATCTTTCAAGTTTCAATATATATGTATCTTATGAAATGAGCATCAAGGTCAGCACATATGATATTGATTACTTCAAATATATACAAATTTATCTAATAAAAAATTGGTATGAATCCCAAGTCTTATTATCTATGTTCGTAGCACATAAGACATTGGTACAAATTTATTTTTTTCCCAGCTTTTTAGCACTAAGAACCCAAGGCATTCACGAATTTGACAAGCTATGAGAAAAGCTTACGAAATAAACAAATCAAGTTAGCAACAACAATTGAATTGAGTAATAAGGGACTCAACACTCTTTAAGTAAGATTTACGTTTGGGTCTTGTAAACGAAAAAAGTCACGTTAGAAGAGTTACTCCATATGAGTCCGACAATACTTGATATGATCTAGTCAGACAATTATATTAAAAAAAATCTAAGTTATGCAATGTTCTTCTCATGATGAGAACATGACTTTCTCACTTCTTTTATAATTTGTGAAAAAATCTCATGAAATAAACAAATCAAGCCATGCAATGTTCTTCTCACGGGAACAATTGACTATCTACTCCTCTCAATTTTTTTTCTGGTACTACGTTTGTGAGAAAGATTAGTGAGAAAAAATTCATGAGAAATTCTATGAAAAGTTCTATATATTTTTCTTCATTTATGTCAGAAATTTTTTGCATGAAAATTACAGTTTCTTGTAGTGTTTATCTTATGCAAAGCTTGTTAATTTTTTGATGACATAGCGCCCACAAATCACTACTCCTTCCGGTCCAAAATATAAGTCATCTTTTAGAATTTTTTTTATTCAAAATATAAGTCCCATTTGATAATTTCTAGAGTATTAAATGTTTTTTCCTATTTTTCCATTATCTATAATTAAATGGAAGAGAAATAGCAAACTTTAAATGTAATGCATTAAATAGGGGTATTATGAAAAAATAATGTATTTATTTGATAGATTTTATATTTATTTGATAGATTTAATAAGTAAAAGTAATTTTCTTAGATCTTGTGTAATAACCAAATAAAACTTATATTTTGAAGTGGAGGAAGTATTTATTATATTCCCAAATCTTCGTTTTGACTAGCTTAATTGTATTGGTAAACCATGTATACTTTTTATAAATTAATGACATGATATTTAGATTTGACTTAATTTTTTTTAAGCATTGTCTATATATATATATATATATATGAATGTTTATTATATGCATTTGGCTAAGAAACTTAAATTTAGTATATGCTTCAATATTCTTTGCCTTTATTTGTAACATCCATAAATTTTCATATATGATTTTTAGTACGGTTTATGTTTATAATATGAAGAATGAAGATATACACTGAATAAAGATATACAATAAATTATGGTTTCAATAAGTTACATTGAATTCTGATGAGCATACATTGAATAGAGGTATACAATGAATATTAATTTTAATAAGTTACATTGAATTCTTATGAGCATACACTGAATGGAGGTATACAATGAATATTGATTTTAATAAGTTATATTGAATTTTGATGAGCATACATTGAATGGAGGTATACAATGAATATTGGTTTCAATAAGTTACATTGAATTCTGATGAGTATACATTGAATAGAGGTATACAATGAATATTAGTTTCAATAAGTTACATTGAATTCTGATAAGCATATACTGAATGGAGATATACAATAAATATTGATTTCAATAAGTTACATTGAATTCTGATAAATATACACTGAATGAAGGTATGCAATGAATAGTGGTTTCAATAAGTTCCATTGAGTTATGATGAGTATACATTGAATGAAGATATACAATGAATTACATCGAATTATGATGAGTATATACTGAATGAAGGTATACAATGAATTGATGTCACTTGCTGGTCAAGACATCAACACTATAAATACCCCTCTCATTTCTTCATTTCAGCACATCACTAGTTGAGAGTGAGAGTTGGGAATAAGTGAGAGAAAGAGAAAGCCAAGGGAGAGAAAGAGAGTGTGAGTGAAAGAGGAGGAAAAGAAAGGAATGTTAGCTTCAAGTAAGGTACTTAAAAAATTAAAGAAGTAAGGCAAGCTGCTTAGCTCATAATACTTTTCGGTGGAGGTAGTATAATATTTATTTCACGCATTTTCTGTGAACTAATTATGGATATTATGTGATATTATTGGATGAGTTGTTTCAACATAAATGTTTGGAAATGCTATGGATGTCTAGTATTAAAAGAAAACTCTGTTGAGATTTTTATAGATGCATGAAATATGAGTTATTTGGTTGTTTGTATAACTACCTGATTATAAGCATAATTTGTATGAATGAATATACATACTACTGGGATTTCCCCAAATCTCACACCCAATGACTAACAATGTTAGGGTCAAGCACAAATAAAGGCAAAGGCAAAGGCAAGGAGGTGGTTAACTAAAAGGAAATAGATTGGAAGATATTATTTTGTATTAGAATAAATGTAATTAAATTATGGTGATATGTTTTAGTTATGATTTCTAGCTGGCTTTACTTTAGATATTCTGGAGTAATAGTCAGATAATTACAGTATGGTTGGCTTGACTATTATTAATTAAAGTAAACTATCAATTAAGTTATTATCTTTTGAGTAACCTAATTTTGAAAAGATTAAAAGTTTAATTGTTCTAGGTTTTTAATTCTTTCCGCTAGATATATAAGATATGATTAAAGGCCTAATAATCTAAGGTATTACATTTTTGGTATTAGAGCCAAGATATGGGCAAATCTTTGCAATGAGAGGGGAAAATAATCCTCTTAGTTAGAGTTTTTCCTTTGAATATAAGATATATTTCCTTTTAGAAATCTGGCATAAGATTGTTTCAGTAGCATATGAGATTAGTCTTAAGGATAACTTATGATAGTTGCTAGATTAGTTGAGGATATTTTGCAAAGTGTATTTTCCTTAGGTTTTGAATCATTTCAAAGTTAGATCATAGTTAAATCCTATTAGTAAAGAGATGATGTAGGATCACAGAGGATCCTAACAGGTCTCATAGATCATAGTATATCTCATAGTTACTGTAGACCAATTGTGAGGTTACGGTAGATCTCTAAAGAGTATGAGATGATAAGAAAGATTGATGAGCCCTACAGTTCTGATAGTTCTCTGAAAAAGGATGGTCTAGGATAATTTTAAAAAGATATAAAATCTCATTAATCAACAGTTAGTATGAATATTTACTTAAGACTTTTCTCTAATGTCAAGCCACTGGTTAGAATATAGCTCAAAGACATGATAGTAGGTTGCTAATGAGTATAAAAGCAAATATCCTACATAGAAAATGAGATCAGTGGTAAGATATTTTTGGTAATGAATGTAAGAGGCCAATAAGGAATAACTAATAGTTATGAAAAGAATCAATATGGGAAACTAATGTATAAAAGAAGATAAGTTAGAAAAAAAAATGAGTATCACCCAGGTGCAGGAATTTGACCTGAGCCTAATTAAGATCCCATAAGGGATGACATAGGATCCAACAAAATTTTTCAGTAATAACAGCCATATAGCAGTCATTAAATGAAAAGATTGCCTGAATCCAGGAAGCGACCCATAGTACTAGTCCCTTCAAGTATAGTCCTACTAAGAGTAAGAAAGCACACCTCTAGGGAAGAGGTAGGTCAATTCATGAATTATAATAAGCAAGTTTGGGCTAACTGTATGATTTGGATTAAGCAAGTAGCTTTCTCGAATTAAACCAAGGACTCCAAATCCAAAGAATTGTTAAAGCTATGTACAATAAATATCATGATGGATATGGGAAGATATGTTCAATTCTAGATTCCCTTGGTATGGTACTAGAAGTCAAAGAGATTCTTAGAAGGGCATTAGGATTATAAGCTCCATGCAAGTGAATGGGTTGATCTAGTACTTGATGCCATATCGAGTCAAGAGTTCTGGAATCGTATCAAGAAGTTTCCCTTAAGGTTGAGTGTTTCACACTCTGAAAGATTGTGTCATTGCCTAAACACTCCAAGTAGAATGCTATCATGAAAAAAAGGTTGAGATAGTAGAAGTCTCTGATGAGGATCTAGAGGAAGATCCAAGAGAGATAACAAATAGCAATGCTAGATTTGACAATAGTACTTGATCCCTATAAGCTAGTATCATGACAATAAGCATGAATAAAGTATAATAGTGTATGTGTAGCAAGATGCTGACTTAAGGATGGTAAAAGAAAGAGACTAGGGGTCGAGGCATGATGATGTATCATGACTAGTAAGGATATGAAGTAGTAGTTAATGTAATTGTGGAATTCAAGTTGTTATCAATTGCAATTATTAATTGCAAGGTAAGAGTTATTAAGATATGAAGAAGTGTTCAACAAAGGCTGACGGTATAAGTATAAACCTCTCAAATGACTCTAGTAGCAATAAATGAATGTACTCCTAATCTAGATCCCTTGCAAGTGATTCTTAATCATCAGGGATTTGTTGTAGTAAACCATTGAGTAACTATAATAGATAGTTTATGCTCAGAGACAACTGGGAGAAAGTTAGAGCCTTTAAGGTTCCACTATACCGCAACAGCTTTAAGCAAGTTAGTAAGTTCATGCAGGACAAGCTGTAGGGTAATTGGTTGAGAGTACCAGCCACCAATATACTATTGTGCAAGTGCTAGCTTTCATCCTTTGATAGTAAATTTGAAGTGCAAGTTGCCAAAAAATAGATTGTGAGCCCTAAAAAAGATTTTCAAAATAATGGACTGCACATAAAAAATGGATGCCTAATGGTAAAGGAGGTTGACCAATGGTGGCAAAATATGAAATAAGCTAATTAAGTAAAGGGAACTTTATTGACCTGTGAAGTATTATAAGAACATTTTTACAAAAAGTATTTTCCCTAGTCTGTAAGAGATAAAAAAGAAAGCAGAATTATAAGGATCTGCTAAAATGTGAATAAGTTAGTCATTGAATGTGTCGAAAGATATAACTAACTAGCTCAATACCCAACTTATCTTCAACAGTAAGATGACAAGTGATAGAAGATAGAATAGCTAGAAAGGGGCTTAAAGCTAGCCATAAGAGAAGAGTTGTCTTGATGCAGCTTCAGGCTTTTAGTTTAGTAATTGAAGTAAACCGAATTACTAAAAATAGTTTGAGTCACAAGTGTGTACTCCAGCACCTCCGGTCAATATGATAAGAAGCCATGGAATAACAGGGGATTCAAGAAGCAAGGCAATAAGTGCAAATGAAACAATTGAGTAAGCTATCTCTTATTTTTTTTAGAATGCGGAAAGGCTCATAGCAGAAGGCTACGCTTAGTAATGAACAATGTGTGCTTCAAGTGTAAAGAGTCGGGATATTATACCTGTGATAGTACTATAGAGGGGGCCAACTCCAGACCATACATACAGGAAAAAATCTTTGTGGTAATCTCAGTATAAGGCTTGTAAGTCACTTGACCTTAGTAAAGGTATGATTTAGGTGCAAGCCGAATCCTGTAGCTATGCTAAGAAGTTGGGTCTAGAAGCTACTATTATATAAGTTATACGAGTATGTCTTGATGAGAAACAATGCTATAATCTCCATTATCTGTCTAAATAAGCACTGTAGCAATACAAAAAAAAACGTTGTATGCCTTTTCCTAGTAGTAATATGAGCATTGGCATGAATTAGGTTTTTACAGATAATCTCCTTCCAGATTGTAAGAACAAGATGATGATGTTGCCTATCCCTTGAAAATGTTCCATGTGTTGAGATTAAGTTAAATGTTATTTTGGACACCTCAAGCTGAGAAATACTTGAAAGAGGATGTAAAGAACAGACATGAAAATTTGATAAGAATTCAATGCCTCTAAAACGATAAGTTAGTAATGGATTTTTGATGTTTAAGACATGAGGTATAAATCTAAGGTATAAAGTATTAGCCTAAGGTGAAAATAGTAGCATACAGTTAAAGAACTATGAAACCTTGAGATAGTAGATTGCTGAGCTTAGTTTGAAATCTAGCAAAAAGAAAGTTCTTAGCCGAAAGATCTCACAATGAATGAAATCTTCCATTAGTTGTCAAGGAGATGAAAAATGGAGGTAGCTCTTGGGGAGAAGCTTAATTGAGTAAAGAGATGAAATTCTCCATATGATAAAAGTAGCCAAAGCAAGGCAAATGGGAGGTAGCTCTTGGGGAGAAGCCCAATTGAATAAAGAGATGAAATCCTCCATCAGATGAGCCCCTAAGGCAAAGTAATGGAAAGTGGCTCATAGGGTGATGCCCAATTGAGCAAGAATGAGTAATGGTGAGAGGTCGAGACTAGATCCTAACTGGTTTGGCAAGAGACTTTCGAAAGGTAGAAAAGTTTTCCTTAAGCTGCTAGATTACTGATTGACCTTGGCTGAATAGCTAAGAAAAGTTATGTATGAGAACAGACAGATTAGTAATGTTGAAGAGCAAAGAGTAAATAACCACTTCCTTAATATTATGTAGACCCAACTCATAAAGAACCAAACAATCTTAAAGGCTATGAAAGGATGAGTAAAGTACAAGGTTCGGGGGGTACGTTTATACGTAAAGGCATAATGATAAGTTGAATCTCTAAGCTAGTAAAGGCTAAAGTAAAAAAGAAGTAGTATGAGTATAGGGATTGAATGTCCTAGAGTTAAAAGTAGTAAGTTACCCAGAGGTCACACAGATGAGTTATGGCTTAAAAGGAAGCCCAATGCCACATTCTCTAAGTCCAAGAACGGTGAAAGTACAGCAAAACCCCTCAACACTTTACAGTTAAGCGTTCACTGGTGAGAGAAATTTTATGATGAGTGACCCACTAGGAAGTATGAAAAGATGTAAAAAGTAAGAAAGATGTGCTGATAGTTAAAAATTGGGCATTATGAATCAGGATAATACTAATTAGTCATACTAAGGTACCTGTTAGGCTACATGGATAAAAGTATGAGCAATTTATTGTGATTCTCTGGGATAATGTGTTAAAAGTATTCTAAATATTTAGAGAAGCATGAAAGAGAATTGAGAATTTTTGAAATGTAATTAAAGAAAAAGCTTGCTGAGCTTAGTAAATGGGAGCTGGGCTCCAAGAAGTACAGTTAGTTAGTTATAGAATCTCCCATATGAATAACAGTAGATCCTAGTAAAGCAAGTAAAGTTATGAAATGGGAGAGACCGAACACTATAATAGAGACGAAAGGTCTTTGAGTTTAGCAAGAAGTTCTGAAAAATTTCTCTCAAGTTGTCTTGTCGCTTAGTTAGAAGAGAAAGCTTTTGTGGGAAATGGATTATGAAATGAGTTTTTACGAGCTAAAGAAGTTAAACCTCCTCCCCTGAGATAATTAATCATGATCCAATAATGACCCTAAGAGTCTATAATGATGAAAGTAAGTGTTGGATCAGAGTGCGAGTAATGTAACAGGGTTAAGTGGTAGGTAATAGTCAAAGTTTTATATGATAATTTTTATGAAAAGCTGTTTCCATTTATAATAGCGATAAGTAATGCTTTCAAGAAATAAAGTGATTAAAAGTTGTTATAGCTAGTATAAGTTATCTATGGTATTACCATAGAAGTGTTTGAGATCACAATATTCTCAAGTGATTATGAGATTAGAGAAAATTTGAACTTGAGGCACAGAAAGTAGAATAAAAAGAAAGATGTGATGACTTTGTAAGTGTCATCTAGACAAAGCTGATGAGATGAGCTTATGCCTTAGTAGAAAGATTATTCATGAAGATAGCCTAAAGTTATGAAAGAAGAGAAATGAATGGTGTCAGGTGCCAATGAAGGGAGTATAGTATGAACAAGATAACAAAAAGTTATGAAAGTGAGAATGAGGATGCTATGAATAGAAATTTCTGACACTCTTAAAGTAAAGATAGTTTATGATGCCTTACAATTCCTAGTTTGAAGAGTATGAACCAAACCTTTTAAATGTCATAAATGAATAAATGATACCAGAGTAAAGTATTGACTCATAAGTCAAATAAATAAGAAATGAAAGTATTCCTTTGGTTAAAGTGGTCTGGCAGGGTTTAAGGTCAGAAGAGGCAATTTGGGAAATGGAGGATGACATGAGACAAAAATACCCAGAGCTATTTGATTATGTTTTAAATTTCGAGGACGAAATTTTGTTCAAGGGGAATAGAAATGTAACATCTATAAATTTTCATATATGATTTTTAATACGGTTTATGTTTAGAATATAAGCAATGAAGATATACACTGAATAAAGATATACAATAAATTATGGTTTCAATAAGTTACATTAAATTCTGATGAGAATTCTGATGAGCATACATTGAATGGAGGTATACAATGAATATTGATTTCAATAAGTTACATTGAATTCTAATGAGCATACACTGAATGGAGGTATACAATGAATATTGGTTTCAGTAAGTTACATTGAATTCTGATGAGTATACACTGAATAGAGATATACAATGAATATTGGTTTCAATAAGTTACATTGAATTCTGATGAGCATATACTGAATAGAGATATACAATAAATATTGATTTCAATAAGTTACATTGAATTCTGATAAATATACACTGAATGAAGGTATGCAATGAATAGTGGTTTCAATAAGTTCCATTGAGTTATGATGAGTATACATTGAATGAAGATATACAATGAATTACATCGAATTATGATGAGTATACACTAAATGAAAGTATACAATGAATTGATGTCACTTGCTGGTCAAGACATCAACACTATAAGTACCCCTCCCATTTCTTCATTTTAGCACATCACTAGTTGAGAGTGAGAGTTGGGAGTAAGTGAGAGAAAGAGAAAGCCAAGGGAGAGAAAGAGAGTGTGAGTGAAAGAGGAGGAAAAGAAAGGAATGTTAGCTTCAAGTAAGGTACTTAAAAAATTAAAGAAGTAAGGCAAGCTGCTTAGCTCAGGATACTTTTCGGTGTAGGTAGTATAATATTTATTTCACGCATTTTCTGTGAATTAATTATGGATGTTATGTGATATTATTGGATGAGTTGTTTCAACATAAATGTTTTGAAATGCTATGGATGTCTAGTATTAAAAGGAAACTCTGTTGAGATTTTTATAGATGCATGAAATATGAGTTATTTGGTTGTTTGCATAACTACATGATTATGATCATGATTTGTATGAATAAATATATATACTACTGAGATTTTCCCAAATATCACATCCAATGACTAACAGTATTAGGGCCAAGCACAAATAAAGGCAAAGGCAAGGAGGTGGTTAACTAACAGGAAATAGATTGGAAGATATTATTTTGTATTAGAATAAATGTAATTAAATTATGGTGATATGTTTTAGTTATGATTTCTAGCTGGCTTTACTTTAGATATTCTGAAACAATAGTCAAATAATTACAGTATGATGGCTTAACTATTATTAGTTAAAGTAAACTATCAAATAAGTTATTGTCTTTTGAGTAACCTAATTTTGAAAAAATTAAAAATTTAATTGTTCTAAATTTTTAATTCTTTTTGCTAGATATATAAGATATGATTAAAAACCTAATAATATAAGGTATTACATTATTCCTACTAGTAAAGGACCTTGCGCCTCTTGGAAAAAATTGTCCACTTTATTCTCCTCGTGGTCCTGGGAGTGATTTATTATTCTTTCACTCGTCTCCACTTTTCTTTAATTAATGATTAAAAAATTTTTATTATCTAGTATATTAATTGAATTCTACCATTCTTAGACGGACCAGGTAATAATAAAGATATAATAAATAATACATAAAAATATCATTCTTTCACATAAATTTTTCTCTCGACCATATGCATACCAAATGGATCCTTAAAATAATTCATTATTAACTTTATTTCCATACTTATTGTTCACCTTATTAATTTGATTGATCTAACAATTCGTTGCATATTTCCTATACAATTGTATCGACAGACTTAAGCACCAAATCAATTATCGGCAGAATTTTGAGTTGAACCAAGATTTCAAATTGCGGTTTCAATTGCACTAGTTTTGAAAATCTGAAAAAAAAAAACAAAACTACAATTTTGCTATATATATAAAAACCATAATTATGGTCTATATATAGACCATAATTACGTGTCTCTGGCGATAAAAAAAAGGACCATAATTACTTGTCTGATTGTGATTGTAAAAATGTAGGATGTAACTTAATTATATATTCCATGATTGCAACTTAAAACTCATAACTTAGTTATATATGCATATACAGCAAAGTTATATATATAGCCCAAAAAAAATTAGTTATATTGATTATGAGATGAAGAATTATATGAAGATCCTATATTATTAATTATTAACCACATAATACACAAGATATACAAATAATATTTATGAGCAACACAAGAGTTTATTTAACATTAATAATTGTACTAGTACTGATGATGGCCCTTGTGAAGCATGTGGGTGCAGAACCACTGAATGGAGCTGGTGGCAGTGAAGCCAGCCGAGCACAGTGGCTCCGGTGCCGTGACCCTTGAAGGCACCACTCTGAACAGTTCCACCTTCAATGGTCTGAGAGCCACTATTACTGTAATAGTGGTTAGACCCTCCAGCAGGCACCACTGTTGGTACTGAAGCGTAAAGAGGATTAGAATAATAAAGCTGAAATTGAGGAAGAGGTTGAGAAGGTGGATAAGAGCCACCAACCCCAGCAATGCCTGCAAACCCAGCACTAGTGGATCCAATGCCTGCCATTGATGATGATGATGATGATGAGTTCTTTAGTTATAATGTGTACAAGGAAACACCAAGTTGAATTTGAGCCACGGGGGTTGTCCCTTTTATAGATGTAGGAACTTGGAGCAATATAGGAGGATTTTTAGGCACCTAAGGCTCTCTTTAATCGTGTGGTTAGAGAGAAATAGATGTAACAATAGATTTCATTTTATCAGTATCTATTTCTCTCCTTAGTGAATGACTATTATGACTGTAGAAGATCCAGTTTACGTCTTTGTCTACGGTTGATAGAACTTAATTACAAAGAGACAAATGAAAAAATATGTTAAAAATAAGTTTAATTAAAAAAATTGTAAAGAATAATGTAAAGATAGGGAAGTGAGGAATTTTGGGGTGATTTGTCTGTGATTTGTCAGCTTCAAGTCTAATAAGTAGATTACATGAGTAGAGGAGAAGGATGGAAAATATTTATCCAAAATATAAGTCCTATTTAACTATCTGTACAAGAATTAAGAAAAATAGTTTTAGTTATTAAATTGATCAAAAAAATATATTATTTTCTAATAATACATATATTTAATGCATTATATTTAAAGTCTATTACATTTCTTATATTTAATTATAAATAAGGATAAAATAAAAAAAATAATATTTAATACCCTACAAATTATGAAATGAGATTTATATTTTGGATAAAAATAACTTTTGAAAGGAGACTTATATTTAAGAGGATGTTGAAATCATATAAATGGAGAAATGAGAAACGCTCAATTCAAGCCATCTTCAAGGAAGGAATAAATGCAAAGTAATTAATGCTATTCTTCCTAATCAGATCCTTCACGAGGGCATATGAAAATGGACTAGTTGTTCCATATCAGGTATCAATTTCTATCAATATAAAAAGTATAATGAACCCACTATAAAAAATCGTTAACAATGTAATTTATCAGATTCTCGATAATATATAGAAAAACATCTTTAGTTCTTATTATAATAATTCAAATTAATAGTAATAGTGCACAATAGAATCAGCATAACTGGAAATAAATATAATAATAAGTCTTATTTAATAGGTGGGGTATCTATTTTATTGACTTTATTTTTCTCTAATTCTACGTTTAAATCTAGTTTTTGTACTGAGAAAGTCATGTCAAATTAATTTAATTAATAATTAACTAGACGTGATTTCCCATCCATCTATGTATGTATACTACAAGAAAATTGGAATTTTGTGATGGTTCTTGGAAACAATTTCATCTCAAAATCTGTTATAAATATATTCTAAAATTTGTCACAATTTTTGTGGCAGATTTTTTGATAAAAATTTCATAAATCCGTCACAAAAAATTTATAGCGAGGTAAAATGTGACGGACACAACCCGTCACAAAATCTATCACAAAACCAAAATTTGTCGCAAATTTTGCTTAATCTGTCACAAATTTCAATCTCAAATTTCCTTTTTTTTGTAATAGTTTAAATATCATTACTTGTGATTGCCACTCATGTTAGGTGATTTTAGCTATATAGTCCCATAAATCCAATTAGGAAAAAAGGAAAAAGAAGATCATTACTTGAGAATAATATAACTTGTTGAATATTTGATATATATATTTTATATTACCTAATATCACTAGTACAGTAACGACTTTCCAGATCGGTTAGAATTGACTTTTAAGATCGGTTTCCTTGCAGATGTAGAAGTGACAGATGTAAAAGAAAAAATTTTTAAGATCAGACAAGACCGATCTAAAAAGTGCACTTTCCAGATCGGTCACTGATCTGGAAAGTTATGTTCCAGATCGGTGACCGATCTAGAATGTGTTCACCGAGTTCTGTTTCCAGATTGGTGACCGATCTAGAATGTGTTTAGTCCGATCTGGAAAGTTTTGTTGTTCTGGACTTTCAAGATCCGTCACCGATCTGGAAATATATATATATTTTAAATAATTTAGTATGGAATTTACATCCATCCTCCTGTTACAAAAATTGATATATACAAAAGCAGAACCATTTTCCAGCACCAACAATGACAACCAATAGAACTTGTGCTATATAATAAATCCCCAAAAACAAAATCGAAGACAAATAAGGCTACAAGTCAAAATCATAGGAAGCTACCTACAACTCCTCTGTCTAATACAACATAAAACTAGGAGAGCACATCAAGACCATGGCCAAAATGAAACATCAAAATTTTTGTCCAATTTTTAGCATCCCATAATATCCAATCTAAGACAATTTAATATATATGAATCTAGAGCCAAAAAATTGAAGCTAAACTTGAAATCTACACCAAATATATTGGGGATACTAACTTCAAAATTTTGTCATCTACTAACTTCTCCAAAAGCTGACCTTGCTTTGTTTGTTGGCTGATGTTTGAATAGTCTCCATTGCTATAATTCTTTACCGATCAATGGACATGAGCCCTGTATATGACATGGTAATTCAAGTTATAAATTAGGTACCATATTCAAAGCTATATAAATTTGAAACCAAAAAAGTGAAAATATATGAAGTACAAAATAACTTGGGTTGCCAACAAAATATACACTTACAACTGGCAAGTTTATATTATGTAATGGCCAATACATGATATAAAGGATTCAAAGTCCCAAACTAGAGAAAAAAAATAGAGACTACATAAATCTAAAGCTATATACAAAATACATATTATGCTTGTCTAGGATATTATCAAATATCATAAATAAAACTAAACAAATGGATATTATCAAACCCAATAGAACAAGTTCAAAGAATAAGACATGAGTTAGTTCTAACCTTTAAGGCATAGCAATCTCAAGAAAATAATTTGCCCAACGGCTTTGAATGTAACTGATTTCCTCATCAGAAAAGCATTCTAGAATGTCCAATGTCTGCAAATTCATCGCCCATCAAAACTTAAACTCAAAAAAGAATAAAATTAATTTATGTAAATATAATTACCTTTTCAAATGATTCAACAATATCTAAAGTGATGATATCAAACATATGTTTCATCACATAAAATCCACACTTTAGGCTCCCTGAAGGTTGTTTACGAATCTACATATGAACAAATAATAAAGAATGACTATAGTGAGAAAGGAAGGAATGTTTATTGAAGGAAATGCTTAGATTCAAACAACTTACCCGTGGGAAAACCCAGTTGACACCTATGTTAATATCTTTAATTATATTCTGCATGACATCATCTTTTCCCCTTTTTCTAAATGAAATCCTAATATCCGGAAAAAAAAAAGCATTTTATTATTCTTCATAAAAGGATTGCATTAATATTAATAACTTTATTAATTTTAGTATCAGAGAACCAATTTTCACTTTGCTTTTGAATGTTACCACATGAAGCCTTTTTCTTAAACAATACTGGATAGTTCTAATCATGCCACAAGTCATATATATAAGAAAAAGGCTTACACGTATTATGTTTTATTGTTTCTAAGACATTGGTGGACAGTTTTGATGATACGAGAGTCAGAAAAAATCCAAACAAGGCTTGTGGGACATTCGGCATTATTATTAATTATTGATTTTTATATAATGAGAGGTTTCACATCTTAAAAAAATCACTCTTTTTTATTCCATTTCATTGTACAAAACAAGCCCCAGAATGTTATTAAAGGTTTATCTAATTAGTGATGTCTCTCCTATCCCTCTTCTTCACACTCGGATCCCTGTTCTCATATATATATATATATATATTTCTAAATCAGCCATCCATATACATTCCAAAAATATCATTGGCTAAGACAAAATACAGAACAAAAAAAGGAGATCCAAGATGAACCATAAACCTCAACAAGAAGCAAGATAGCTACGGTGAGTTATAGTAGAGGAAGAAAGAACAATGGCAGCAACAAGCACGAGTATTGAGAGGAATAGGAGACGGTGCTGAAATGTAGAGGAACAGGAAATAATGGTGAAGAAAGACCCACGACCAGCAACCTACAGCCGACGGTGAGCTGAACAAATTGGGCAATAGGTTGCGACAGCCATGGATGAAAATGAAAATGACGAGCAAAAGGAGTCACGCAGAGGAGAGAGTGTGTGCAGAGAGGAGAAAGGCGCGACGGGTTTGTGTTTCAGAAGCGGGGTCTTCAAACTTAAACCTAAAATGATCTTTTTATATTGAAAATGACTTTTAAGATCGGTGCCCGATCTTAAAAGTGGTGTTAAATTTTTGAGATCTGGCACTGATCTCAAAAGTGAATTCTTTAGTTTTTATTAATATAAAATCTTTTTTCTTAATATTAAAATAATCTTTAAAAGTGGACTTTTTTTGAAAAATAATTTTTGAGATCTAGCACTGATCTTAAAAGTGGATTTCTTTATTGTTTGTTAATATTAAAAGAACTTTTAAGATAAATGCTCGATTTTAAAAGTGAATTTTTTTAAAAAAAATAATTTCTAAGATCTGGCATGCACCGATCTCAAAAGTGGATTTTTTAGTTTTTATTAATATAAAATCTTTTTTTGTTAATATTAAAATAATCTTTAAAAGTGGACTTTTTTTTGAAAAATAATTTCTGAGATCTGGCATTGATCTCAAAAGTGAATTTTTTTTAATATGAAATCTTTTTTGTTTATATTAAAAGAAGTTTTAAGATCAATGCTTGATTTTAAAAGCAGATTTTTTTAAAAAAAATAATTTCTAAGATCAGCACTGATCTCAAAAGTGGATTTTTTTAGTTTTTATTAATATAAATTTTTTTTGTTAATATTAAAATAATCTTTAAAAGTAGACTTTTTTTGAAAAATAATTTTTGAGATCTAGCACTGATCTCGAAAGTGGATTTTTTTTTTGTTAATATGAAATCTTTTTTGTTAATATTAAAAGAATTTTTAAAATCAATGCTCGATTTTAAAAGTGGATTTTGTTTGAAAAAAATAATTTCTAAGATCTGGCACCAATCTCAAAAGTGAATTTTTTTTATTTTTTGTTAATATGAAATATTTTTTGTTAATAGTATAGTAACCTTTAAAAGTGAAATTTTTTAAATATGAAATATTTTTTTCTTATTAAAAATAACTTTTAAAATCAGTGCTCGATTTTAAAAGTGAATTTTTTTAAAATAATTTTTGAGATCTGACATTGACCTCAAAAGTGGATTTTTTTATTTTTTAACATTAAAATAACCTTTTAAGATTGGGCACCGATCTTAAAAGTGAAATTTTTTTTTTAGTTTAACATAAATCTTTTTTATTTTAATTTTCACTGTCTTTTGAGATCGGTGCCCGATCTGGAAAGTCAAGTTATTTACAAAAATGCCACCGGTCAAATTTTTTAGATCGGGTATTTTTTAACCGATCTTAAATATAGATGTTAAAAGGCTATTTTCTACTAGTGTATTTAGTTTCACTTGAATTTGAAATCTGGTTTGACTTTCATCAAGTTAAAAAAAAAATCAAATCTATAGTTAGGACTTAGACGATCTAGAATGGAATTGGACTAGAGAACTAGCCAACCAAATTCGGTTTTACATTTAACTAATTCAATTATTTGCATTTTAGGGGGCTGGATAAAACCATATAACGGGAGTAGTAGATAAGTAATTCAGAATATGAACTAGTGAACAAGTGCAACTTTCACTTGTTAATTAAGTCAGTTCATATAATTTAGAAAAAATGTTGCAAGGAAACAAATAAAGTGGTCAATTATGTTAATTGAAAGAGAATTGTAATTAAGGAGACATATATACAACAACACACAAAATTGGTAATAGAAAATTGGGAGAAAATTAGGAAAATTTGAGACGAAAAATAATTTTGTGATGAATTTATAAAGTTTCTATTACAAATTGATATTTTTTTGTTAGTGTATTATTAGAGAAAGTACAGGTACGAGAGCAGAATTAAAAATGGGTAATAGACAATCACCAACAAATTAATTAATTAGATAAATTTATTGCATTCATATGAGAAGTGAATTACAATTTTGGAGATCTTGTAAACGATAATGAACTTCAATGCATAACAACATGTATAGGCAACCTCAAATTAAAGGGAATTTCAAACTATATATGACTGCGTAGTCGAGATTATATTAATGCATTAATGAGAATTAGACATTGAACTAGATGTGGATCCTTGTGAAACCTTATTTATTATATTTATGATATATTTTATATTAATATTGATAATATTAATTGATATCGCCAGAGACAGAGAAGTGTCCACGAAGCCTGGCTCCCATGCCACGTCCTTTAAAGGAACCTCGTTGAACCACATGATCAGCTTGGATGGTTTGGGTGCCTCTGTTCATGTAATATGGGTTCGGACCCACCTGAACCCATGTGGCTGAACCATTGCTATTGTTCGCACCGTTGGGTTTGTAATGGTGCATTTGACGTTGTCCTAGTAGAGAGTAAGAGTTTCCACTCACGCCTGCAGATGCATGCCAGCTGTAATTAATTAAACAAGCTTAGGTGATAATAATGGGTGTAATCTGAAGTTACACTAAGGTTTAAATCTTTTTAATATACTCCTTAGGTCCTATTTTATATGTTATTTTAAAAAGTTTTAAATGTTTCAATTTATCTATTATTTTACATTACAAATGAAGTATTAAATTTTTTACTATTTTATTCTTCATTAAAAATAATGGTAGGTAAAATATAAGTTATCTTTTAATATTTAAATCAGAGATATTTTGATGAAATGTCATTAAATTTTACTATAATTTAAGTTACCTAATGATTTTATGTAATTTAGATTATTTAATAATTTTATTAATCAATATAAAAACTCTTAAAATGACAGTAAAAATGAGACGGAGAGAATAATAATAATAAATCTTAGTTATTATCACCTAGGGCTATCTTAGATGGTCCTCTACCTAGATCATAAAAATAAGGTGGGATATAAGTAGTAGTTAATGGTTCGAATCCTTCTAATATAATAAAAGGGTTATAATTTGTTTTTAAAAAATACATATTTATGAAATATTTAGTGAAAAAAAGATATTTTGATTAAAAAATTGTCAAAGTAGATATACAAACGCATATTAGCCACCTATAATTAACAAAGAGGAAATAGAGGAATAGTCTGTGTGCAACATAACTTTATAGCAACTTTCCTTTTGAAATTCTAATGCAGAGGATTTACTGTTTTAATAGCCATATATATATATATATACACACACTATCTCAATCTTATATTATAACATAATATGAGGATTTTTTTTGTCCGGCCCATAATATAAGATAACATGTAGTAATTTATCATTTTTATCAGTTATTTATTATGTTATTAGTATTGTAATTTATATTATATTTAATAAAATGAATAAAATTAAGAGGGATTAAATTAAAATTTTTTACTATTTAAAAGTTAAAGCCTATAATAAATATTTTTTAATATGTGTGAAATCCCCCTATTATTTTATAATATAGGATGGAGAATTATATATATATATATATATATTTGTGTGTGTGTGTGTGTTTATTGGCACATGTATTCTCACTATTAAATATTTTTTTTCTCAACTGAAAAAGCTAGTGGCCCTTGGGGCCCCATTCTCTCGTGCTTTCCTCATGGATTATTATATTATACGTTTAATATTAAACTTATCGCTAGTTACTTATTGCCTTTAATTAGCAAAAGGCTCTTCATATAATGAGTTGTATAAGAGAGAACTTCCATACTATATACAAAAACGCGTGCAATCAATTCCTTTGAAAGTCCCTGGTAAAAAAAAAATCCTTTGAAAGTCTAGTAATTAATTGTTAATTACTTTCTTAATCTTTATCACACCAATTAATATATAAAATATTAAGCCTATTAGACTTACTCTATTTTCTTTTAGGAATTATATCTAATCTTATACTATTAATCAATCCGAATTTGAGCCCTGTCGAGCCTTATAATGAGAGAAAAAAATGTCAGCATGGTATTTATATACACATACACACACACAAAACTTAAATTTGGTGCTTTACTTAAACAACATAAAATCCCCAGCTTCCTCTTGATTCAATTGCCAGTCATATATATTTGACAATTTTGAACTCGCGTCTAAGCTATTAATTTTAAAACAATCCTATACGTTTTCATAAATAAAAGTCCTATACGCATGGCTATTTGCATATTCTCTCTCCTCGTATTTTCTTATAATTTTTATTCAACTTATTAGTTTTCTTTATAAATTTCCCATATATATTTACTTTATCCCTTCCTTTCTACTAGGTGAAAAAAATATGTCAAATATGAGTCAAATTTACCGATTAACTATTCCAACATGAACAACTTACTAGTCTAATCAGGGTTTGCAATTATATATAATTACCACTCTGCAATTAATACTGTTGTCAAAAAATTCTTAACCACATCAATTGTGTGATATAATTGCAATTTGGAAACTCTATATTTAGCCACACAAAAAAAAAGTTGCTTATTTGAATAAAGTGGTGTGTGTGTGTGTGTGAGAGAGGGGGGAAATGTATTACTCTTACCTGAGCCATTGAAGTCACCATACTGAGGAGTGACACCTTCATTAATATTTTGAACACCAGGATTGTAATAGAAGCCATACCCATAATATGGTAATTCTTCCATATACATGTTATTATTACCTCGACTATTGCCTTGTGGCTGCACTGTTTGATTAAAAAAACCTGCCATCGATGAGTTTGAAACCAATTGATCGACCGACTTCTATATATTGACCTGAAAATCTGCAATTATTGGCTTTGTTTTGAGCATAACAATATGTTATATGTCTCCCTTTTTATAGATGGAAGAAAAAGAATATTCTAGATCGAAATAACAATAATGGCGATCATGTTCAACAACTATATATAATATTTGATGGTCCAAATACATGCACGTTTTCTTTTTTTATTTCGTCGTAATGATTCCCCGTCTCTGAACTAATTGCAAAGATAATGTTCTGCTCTTTATATACAGCATCAAGTTCTTGAAGTATATGGGGTTGGTTACAAATTTAAAAGCTTATAATTATAATATTATCATAATAAACATATTAATTAAAAGTACTCAAATAGTAGAATCCAGCATGGTATCCAAACTTCAATACGATTGATAGATAACTAGGACTATTAAACATATTATCATAATAAACATATTAATTTTTTATTGTGTGTATATAAAAAAGGTTTTGTTAGGAGAAACAAAACTCATTTTGATACTTATTACATTTCAAAGAGATTAGATTTTGATTATCATCTGGAAGATATCACTTGACGCTTGAAAAAAAGAGTGCTCAAATAGAAACATGTTTCCTATTAAACAATACAATAATGTAGGTTCAATGATAAGTGAACCCTTATGGAATCCGTCCAAAAAACCCACTTTTATGTGTACGACACCCGGATCTTTGCGAAATAAGGGACACAAAGACTGGAAAATAGAAACAGGAAGAAGGAAACAGAAAAGATATGTTGGTCTTTGATAAATAGAACCCAAGAGAACCAGTCTTTTGAACCCTAGTTCTGGTGACGCCACAAGGATTGACCAATTCCTTGATAAGTTATAGTATTCTCTCTAGCACTCAAAGAATCGCAAGAGGAAACTCACAAAAGTCTGAAACTTTAATCATTCAAATCTTAAAAAAAACGTACATGAAAGTTAGCCTTAAGTAGGCAAGGTAAAATCTAACATAATGAGCCTAGAAACCCTAATTAATTTGGGTTTAAATAATCCTAATAGGATTAAGAGACTTTAAGCCCAAACAACACTCCTATTGGACCTAGGAAACTATTAAAATAAAGCCCTAAAATAAAATAACGAAAATTCATAAAAATAATAAAATAATACCTAAGCCCTCATAAACATGCCAACACATTAATAAAGTCACATGTTTGGCACATGACATGTTTATTTACAAGGTGGGCTATCAAAAAGACTATTATTTAACCAATTGGGCTTTATTAATTAACAAAGTTCAGCCCATAATTAATAAAAATGAAATTAATACTAATTAGGCCCAATAATGCTTAAGTCACATGCTATTTTAGTGAAGCACATGATCTTTTAAGTAATCTCTTCCAATGGGCTTATCTTGGGCTTGAATCTTTTTAAGTGATAAGGCCTCCTCCCATGTTCTTGAATTTGTCCAAGCCATCATTTTATCATGTAGGTTCTCTGAAATTCATGACATCGAAATGTTTTCACTGATTGAGATTTCACCTTCCCACCCTCAAATACTTGCAAGTTGAAAAAGGAGGCCAACAACTCATTTGGTTCGCTCAAGAGGGCTAAAGTGAAGGTAATTCTGATTACATTATCTAATTTGGGGTGTTTGGTTGCGCATGAGTCACGTGATATACATACCCTTAGTGACCTAAAATACCCAATTTATGGTGAACTTGATCCCCTCTAAAATGCCAAGTGAAGATCCTCACTATGAGGTGAAGGAGATTTTTAATGACTATTATATTCCTGACAATTAGAAAAAAATTAAAACACCCAAAACAAACACCATTTCTTATTCGAGCAAATCAGATTCGACTGAATCAACCATCCCTGAACCCTAACCTCATGAACAAGCTTGCCCTAACCTCACAAATAAGCTTAACTGAAGAGGAGGGAATATCGGATGATCATCAACGCCAGAGGCAAGGGGAATTGTGGTCACCAATGAGATGGAGACAAGAAACGATCCAGGAGCAGGGATGAGAGTGCCACCTTGCGGTGAACAAAATACGCTGTGCGCCAATGAGATTGATGAAGCTCTTAGATGTGCGACGTGTGACTATGACAGTGGAGAGGATGCAGGGGATTATCGAACCTAGGGCACTCTTGCTCCACCAAAGAAAGGGCAATTTTCTTGGGGTAAGTTAAATTCTATTGTTTTTTTTATTAAGGGCATTATTGTCTTTTCCCTCATTATCACATCCCATTATATCTCATTTTTTATCAAACCAAACAAATTTTACTGGCTTAAGCTCTTTACTTATTATGGCCTACTAAACAAACTCATATTTAATCATCATTCTATTATATCTCTTTACACCCTTCCCATTTATATCATCTAATTCCCTTGGTAATTGAACTAAACATACTGTAAGATATTAATTAGATTGAATCCTCTATATTCTCATATTTATATATTTTGACAAGGTAATACTAAAAAAGTATGATTATATGTAAAATTTTCACGTATCATCTTCATATCGAGAATAAATATATTTTATTTCTCTACATACATATCATATGTAATTATGTTGTGGACAGAGAAAATCCAAATTGGTTAGATTGGATATACGTTGGGAAAGTTGAAGAACTCAGAGAAGAGGAAAGAAGCTATCTATTTTAGTAAATATTTTACACCTATTTCTCTTTAAACATGAGATTCCCAATATTTATTTTGATCGATCATAGACAACATTTTATGCATGAGGGTCTTTTTTAATAGAAAAAAATGTCAACAAAGACAGGCATAAAGCAAAATAAGGTTAGGCTAGGCATGGGTTAAAAGTGGCTATGAACAACTTAAAAAATTAAATATATATGTTCATAATTAGCATGAACTTTTGTAAATTATATGTAATGAAACTTCCTAAAGAGCATGATAATGTAACGTAAAAGATTAGTTAAATTTTACTCCCTCCATTCCAGTTTATAGTGTACTTTTAACTACCGCACAGACCAAGACAATAATTAATAACTAACAAAATTTCCCACATTTTCTCAAATTACCCTCATTAAATACTTTGAGAATTAAATATCTCAATAATAAACACATACTATTTGGGTTTATTAATTAGGGACAATATTGGAAAGAGAATAAAATTATACTACGTAATCCGTAAAGTGTACTATATTATGAAACATTAATTTCTCAAAAAAGTACACTATATAGCAAAACGGAGGGAGTAGTTTTTATTAAATTAAATATTATAAAATACATATATTCTAAGTTTGTAGCTAGTGAATGTCGGGCCCTTTAACAAAGCTTTCTTTCTTGTTCTGGCCCTCGTTGTAAGTACTCTCGCAACGCTGTTTTTTTAATGTCTTGGCTGCCTTGTAACTTGGTTCTTTGATTGAATATAAATTCCCCTTTTTTTAAAGAAAAAAGGCTTTCCCTGCGATGGGTTGTACAAGAATAAATTTCTTTTTCTTTTTGCAATTAGAAGGAGAACATAGCCATAAAAAAATTTCTTTAATAAAATGTGGAATGCGTGCAATCAATTTCTTTAAAATTAATCATTTGATTCTTATAATTTATATTAATTTTTAGTTTACTTCCTAAAATTTAGTTTTGTTCAAAATAGTCCTCATATTTTTGAAAGGTTTCAAAGTCACTTTGTATATATTTTTTTTTAAAAAGTAAAATGTCACTATTTATTATATATGCCAGCTATCATTAACAATGTCAAAACATACTACAAGAAAATACTGCTTTTCTCACAAAAATTGTTTCATACACAGCAAATGGAGAGAACTCCTTGCGAAAAGTCTCCCCACCAAATTTTCTCATTTGTTTATGGACAACAAAAGGAGGATTTAGATCTCCTCTATTGTTAAATTGCTCAAGTGAAGCCGACGTGGGTTAGTACAAGTGGTCTTGGGATCCAAACAAAGGCTCTCACTCCCCATGGTAGTGGGTTCGAGTCTTCCCTTGGTTGCTTAAGTCCTACGTTGGTGGTAACTTCATCGTGGAAAAATTTCCCACTGTCTAGAGGCAATCAGTAAGTCCTGATAGGTGGTTAGTGGCTGACTCATTACCAAGACTTAAGGTAACTGCCTTTAAAGATGGCTAAAGGTACAGGATGAATCTCCCAATAGCTGAAATTTGATGCCCTGCTAGTGGTTCTGGGAGTGCCCTCCCTAACTGCCACTTTTTTTTACCAAAAAAAAAAGTTGTTCAAGTGAAGAAAGAGGTAGAAAAATGGGTGGGGTAATCATTTGTTGGTTAATCTCACATTAGTCCATGAGCTTTCACCACTCTACCTTGCCTTCAATCATGGGCTGAAGCCCAACAGCGAAAAAGCTTATTGGACATAGGCCCAAACCCAGCCTGTTGTAATCTGATGGGGTGCCTCCACGTGCTGTTCTCTAATTGCCTTGACCTTTTGTTTTTTTCTTTTTTTACCTAAATAACCCTTTGGTATCCATTTACTATTTTGAGTTTCAATTAATTAAGTTACGGTTGGGTCTCATTTAGAGAAATTCTCCCAAAAATATTTTTTGCATTTACATCATATTTAAGTAAAACTCTTCCTATTAGGAGCAACGCCAATCAGAATTACCTTAAACTTATTAATCACATTCACATAAGGCAAAATAAAATTTACTACACTTAAACCTCCAGCTGTTGAACAGTTAAATTTTATTTTTGTTTAGATCGAATATTAATACAAGAGACCAACTAGAGTTCCATGCATAGCAGATCAAAATTTGATTTTATATTCTTTCCCGTGAAAAGTAGAGTATAGAAATATCTAATATGCCATGTGACACTGAAATAGTCTCTAAATAAAATTTAAACAAAGTACAGATACTATTTGCCATGGATCACAAAATAAAGAGTAAAGACAGACATATATATTAAATTCCTTCTTTATGCTTCTTAATCTCGCTATCCCTCTACTTGTCGCTTTGCACGTGGAGAAGGAGGACAAGGGGCTTGTGATAATGAAAGAAAGAATATTAGAATAAGACTGAGGATGGTACGTGTCGGAGGTTCTCAAGGGAAAAGTTTTAAGAGTAATTTAACGGTGAAAAACGCTTGAGAGCCACCATTACAATATTAGTGGTTGGAACTTGCACCAGCAGGCGCCATTGTTGGTAATGAAGTGTTTTTTTTTTATAGCATGTTAGAGTAAATTAATAGGGTTGAAGTTGAGGTTGAAGCGATTGATCAGAGCCACTAATCACATTGGTACCTGCAAATCCAGTACTAGATAGATCTGATACCTGTAATTGATGATGATGAGTTCTAGACTTATAATGCGTAGAAGCAAACACAAAGTTAAATCCTGACCCACTTAATAGAAGCAGGCATGTGCCCCGCTTGGATTTTGTCTATGTCAAGCAAAACTTGACGGTCACTACAAGCTATTGGGCGGGGAGATTGGAGATAGCATCCATTAGCTTTGATTGATTTGAGGGATTTAAAGGGTAAAGGAGAGAGAATTTTCCATTTTATCTTTTCTTTTTCAAAGCAAATAAAGGAAGAGTAGTATTTTTTTTTTCTCTTTATATGGGAAAAAGAAAAGAAGAGGAAAGAGAGAAAAAATGCTCACATTCTTTTATTTAGTTTTGAAAGAAAAAAGAAGATAATGAAAAATTTTTCCTTCTCCTCAAATCCCTTCAACCAAACAAGAGGTTAAGTTTTGGGGATTTAAATCCCCTACAGTGTCAACCTCCCTCAATTGTTTAAGTGCAGTATATTGAAGAGAGATAAATTTATTATACATAAAATAAAAAAAATAATATAAATATCTGAACTTTTATACTGAAGTTGAGCAACTGAGGGAAATTGGCACAGGGGAATCAAATCCAAGTTTTGCTTGAATTCCAACAACACAAAAACAATGCCATTTTTTGTTAGGACAAACAATTCCTTTTCCACTCAGTCACATGATGACTGTAGCTGCTGAAGGACCAAATGGAGTTGGGGACCCACATGTCTAGGTGCCCCAAAAAATAATTTATATGTTTGTTTGTGAGCAATTAAATACATTATATTTAGTAACCATGAGGATGTGACGTGGTGGTTCCTCACCTAGATACCCTGGTCTACACAAAAAAAAAATATATTAGATTTAATGTTTTTTTATTTTTTTTAGATGAAATTATAGATGAAAACATGTAATTTTTGTTTGATGTCTGAATATGAGAAGGGAGAAAAATGTGAAGAATGAAGAAGGAGAATGGTAGCATATTTCTTTTTGAAAGGACATTTAAGTCTTTTTAATTGTATTTTTATTAATTAAATATAAAAATTAAATTTGTTTACTCCTCTTTTAATATTATATCAAATAGATTTATGATAATCAATACTCCATTCCATTTATTACTATTCCATTATTATCTTTTTTGGTAACCAAAGGAGTCTTAATTATAGAAGAGACAATTGAATAAATATGTTAAAACTAAGTTCAATTCAGAAAATACATTGAAATATCATATTCTTATTTCTCTTCATTCTTTTCTAAGTTAAATCTATTCTTTGAGCCATACAAATTATATATGTACCTTTTTACATTAGACAATTAAGATTTCATTTATACAGATTTTCTTAAATAAAAAAATAACATGTTATATATGTTTTTTATCATTAGAGCTGAAGTCTTTAAATTATATATTTATTTACAAATAATTCAATTTATGCTTTTTATACTAAGTCACATGTACCCAACAAAATTTAAAACAAATAATGTGAAGACAATGAAGTGAAGAATTTTGACCAATAACAATTAGGTTAAGTAACAAAAAATTTAACATCTCTTAATCAATGTCTTGAATTTGAGTTTTATGAATAAAAAATTATGTTGAAAGAATTACTCTTATTTAAATTCAACAGTACTCGAATAAGATCCGATAATACCGTATACTAGATAATTTTATTAAAAAAATTTGTTGGACAATTTTCTTGTTATTTGTCAACTTTAAGTGGGCAGAAGAGAGATTTTATCACACGAGATGGGTAGAAATTTTATTTATTTATGTATTACTAAAATGTGTAGAATCAATATCTTTCATATATATATAATAATGAATAATATAATTAACTTTTGAATTAAAAACGATGAATTGAAAGCATCTTCAAGGAATCATTGCAAGCTTTCTGTAAAAAAACAAAAAAAAAATCAATGCAAATTGCAAAGTAATTAATGCCATGCAATATTATTGCTTTTTTTTGGGTGAAATATGAAATATTTTTTATTAAACACAAAAAGTATTGGCATTCTCAACCAATAATCGAAAGCTAATTATTTCAATATATAGAGATTATCAGAGTAAATTTTGCTTTTTCTAACAAGATTTTTTCCATACACATGATTGGAAATTGAACTATGAACAATAAACTTAAGAGATTCAACTATCTACCAATTATGTTAGACCTTGACGGTGAATATGCAATATTACTGTTGCTCAGAATCATTGATGATGCATGAATATTGTTTTATTTTGACCAAAACAACATATGAAAATCGAGTTGTTCCATCTCAAGCTCTAATCTGATGTTTTTTTTTAGGCAAAAAAATGTAATCTTCTCACAATTTGGAACCTTTTCAACCATATAACTCATATAAATGAAGAGAATTAATTAAATATAGTGATAAATCATTATATTTAACAATAAGTAAGGTCTATATCTACCGCACCATTATGCTTTATCCCCATCAGGAGACGGGGCTCCATCTATTATTTTGTCAATATCTAACATTAGAAAAAAAAAATTCCTTCTAAATCTTATTTTGGTTGGTATTAAGAAAATCACACCAAATTAATGTATTGAATTAATTTTATTATAACACACAAATGCCAAGTGGAAAAAAATTACACTTTCTACATTCCAAAATATAAGTTATATTTCAGAATTTTTTTATTCAAAATATAAGTTTCATTTAGTAATTTTTAGGACATTAAATATTTTTTTTATTTTATCTTTATCTATAATTAAATATGAGAGAGACAGCAAATAATATGAGAATTGTGTGGACTTTAAATGCAATGCATCAAATATAAGTAAAATTGAAAAATAATATTTTTTTGATAAATTTAATTAATAAAATTGCATTTCTTAGTTTTTATGCACTTAATCAAACTGGACTTATATTTTATATTGGGAAAAAGACACTTTAGTACCCCCAACCATAAATAATGACAAATTAGGATTTCTAATTTATCTAATCACAAGTACCTAAGTTCTAGATTGGGATAAAAATATAATACAATGGACAAAATTACTCTTAACAATTAATAATGGGAAACAAATAAAAAAACTTGGTGGTCCCCAATTTATCTCATAAAAAATGGCAACTAAGTTGTCCCCGTCTGCGCAATCTCCCTGAAAAAAAAATTCCCCACGCCGTGCTCCCTTTGTGATCGTGATTTGACCAATGGACAAAATTACTCTTAACAATTATGGTCGTGCTCTGTGGTGGTCTATCGGAAGCCTTTGTAGATGTAGCTCTCTCTCTCTCTCTCTCTGTGTGGGAAACAAAATTTGTAGCCCATGCTCGCTTTACAATTGTGCTCTAGACGGTGAAGTTGGTGCTTCGTCTCACTATACAATTGTCCTTTGTGGTGGTTCTTCATCCCTCATCATTCTTTGTGGTGGTCTATCGGAAGCCTCCAAGGTGGATTAAACTATATTTGAAAGTGGAATTTAATTTTTAAGAGGAAATATATGTCATGGTGGCTTTGTACGTATTCCAAGGTAGATAAAACTATATTCCCAAGTGGTAACAACTAAATTCCCAACTGATCATGTCTAACTTCCTAAGTAGATAAAATTATATTTCTAAGTGGTAACAATTAAATTTTCAACTAATAATGTCTTGGGAATTGAATAAAACTATGTTTCCAGATGCTTAAAACTAAACTCTCAACTGATCGGACCTGAATCCCTGAGTGCTCGTATTTGAATTCCCAAATGCTGAAAATTATATTTCCAAGTGGTAATAATGAAATTCTCAGCTGATCATGCTTGAATTTCCAAGTTGTAACAACAATTCCTAGTTGATAATTCCTATTCCCATTCCTAGGTGGATAAAACAATATTCTCAAGTGGTAACAACAATTCCCAGCTGATCATGCCTGAATTCCCAGATAGATAAAACTATATTCTTAAGTGATAACAACTAAATTTCCAGCTGATCATGCCTAACTTTCCAAGTGGATAAAATTATATTCCTAAGTGGTAACAACGAAACTCCTAGCTGATCATGCCGAAATTCCCAAGTGGATAAAACTATATTTCTAAGTGGTAACAATTAAATTCCCAATTGATCTTGCCTGAATTCCCATGTGAACTGACAATTATTCCCAAGTGTCTATCCTAATCCTTTTATTTTCTAAGTTAATTTGTCAAACCATAAACTAACTTAAGTATCAAAGTATGTATAAGATGTTTTGCAGGTACTCCTCATGAACTTATGTCATAAGAAATCAGAATAATGGAGTATCTCACACCTGGACAAGCAACATTTATTGAAGAAAAATGGAAATTCAAATTTTCAGCATCTGTTTGTAAGGTCTATTCTTCAACAGTCGCATTTTAATTGCAAATAAACGTACTTTCATGCATTATCTACCATATTGAGTAACTTTGATTGCTTGAAATTTGAACTTTAACCTATTAATAGTTGAATTCCAGTGCTTCATATGCTATTCGTGTGTTTCGATGTGCCCAAAATTTGTCTGTTGACTATTTAATGCATTTTGAATGTTTGCATGTGTGTGTTTTGCATGCTTATATACAATATTCGAAATTTGATGCATATGTTGAATGAGAGCTCTTGGAAATAAACCCAAGTACGATCAGTTGGGAAATCTTACTTATTTATATTACCACAATACTTAAACGAGTTATTTCAAAGTTATTAAATTAGTCACATGTTAAAATTGAGAAATATTAACTAACAGACAAATTTTAATTTTTGACTCATATTTATTTTGTACAAATTTAAAATTTTACTTAGTAAAACTCAAAGATATAGAGTTTTTTATCGCTGATTGATGAATTTCAATTGTAAAATTTCATTTTCCGGCTAAGCATTGTGTTCAGCACTAGGCTATACCGCAAGCGTACGGGCCGAGGTCTAGTAAAATGATGAGTGAGTATCGTTTCCACAGGAACTTAGATCATAAGGTGGTCAAACATTGAACATTGCATTTTCGATTAATTTGAGCAACATAAATTAAAAGTTTACTATTCAATTAACATCAACTATGCATAACCGGCATATCAAATTAGCAGCAAGGACAATTAGAACTTGAGAAATTCAAAGAGATCTAGGATTATTCATTCCCCTTGTATTTCATGAATACCCACATAAGCTCTTTTTACAATTGTTTTTAATATGTTAGTCAGGATACTAATTTAACTATCTGTGTTCTCTCGAATCTCCAGATAACAGCTTAGTTTAATTAATTAAGTAATCTCTTAACTAGTTAATTAAACTCTCCTATTTCATTCAAATCCTAATTCACTATATGAGGTTAGTGAGTATATCTCTATCCCACTAATACAACTTGTCACTTAACTAAGCAAGATTCAAGTTCTCACATGACCCAACTCAAGTTCTCTATGTAAGTTAACTCTCTCAAGTTTAATTTGAATAAACTAGACAATCTTATTGATGGTCAAGCAATAAGAGGCATTAAAAGTAAAGTTAAATCAACATAAAGATTTGCATTAATCACAATTATAATAGAGAAGTAAATATTCAATCCATACAAAGGTTCAGAATAATCCTAGCAATGGAGTATTAGCCACTCATGTTCAACAACAACATAACCACATGTATCCCATTCATCTTCATTATTGAACAAGCGTGAGACAAAGAGGAAGGAAATGCAAGAGAAGCAAAAGGGAAGCTGAAATCTCCTCAACCCCCAACTCCTAGCTTCAATCTCCTTCAAGAGGCTAGCCCTAGTACACCCAAGCTTCTCCAAGATGAGTTCTCCAATTTCTTTTTTCGTGCCCTAGCTCCGTCTCTCGATTATCTCTTCAACTCCTCCTCAAATACTGCGTTCGAGTGAAGCTTTGCGTTTTGCTGACGAGGGGTTCGCGCCGCGGCTACATAATCCTGCCCGCGGCCTCATATCATTCGGATGTGCTGTTTTGTTCACTACTTGTCATGAGGCCGCGGCCTCATATATTGTAGCCGCGGCGTGGTGAGCTCCAGAAGCATTTTCCCTCCTTTCACAAGTTATATTCACTCCTCTGATCTCGTACTCCAATGCTCTCCCATGATTCCTACAATAAAGAAGAGGTTTTAAAATCTTTCCTGGGTATAAAATAATGCATAATAAGATAAAAATATACTATCATGCATTATTATGATTACACTCCATATTTTTCTATCCTGAGTATCAAGTATGTACATATATGAATGCGTAACTCAAGGAAAATGTGCTGAAATGATGTAATTTGGTATGATTAACACATTGTTAATAAAGGTGTACAAAATTCATATGAAATTTAGTCAAAATTTAAATATTGGTGAAGTTTAAAGTGAGTTTAGAGTCACCTCCTATGATATATAAACTTTGGGTTTCAAAGTGCAAATTTCAAAATAAAAACTTGTGAGTTTCTTTTAAGCATGTTTCTGACAGACGAACTTTACAATTCAATATTTAAACTTTATAGAGAATAACTTTTGTACCATGTTGAACATGCTTTTTATAGACGAACTTCAGGTTTTGAAATTCAAATTTCGAAGTATTATGCGAAAACATGAGACAACTATTTAAACTCTTTATACGCACGCACTTCCCATATGAAAATTCATATACACTTACATAGGTTATATTTGATAAACATAGGTTATTTTTTACAAACTTGAAATTCAAATTTCATATTATAATAGATGAATTTTGATATTCAACATTAAAGTCCTTTACTTCTTGTCTCTATGAAATTCGTTTGTTGAAATCCCAAAATTTGAATTTTGATATGTTAGATGCATTAAATGCGATTGATGAATGACTATTTTTACAGAGTTACAACTTGGGAACATTGTTTTCTTGACCCGAAAATTTAGTTTTAACCACTTGGAAATAATTGTCAATTCACTTGGAAATTTAGGTACGATCAGTTGGGAATTTAGTTGTTATCACTTAGAGAATATATTTTTATCAACCTGGGCATTCAGACATGATCAGCTGGGAATTTTGTTATTACCACTTGGGAGCATTATTTTCTCCACCCAAAAATTTAGTTTTAATCACTTAGGAACAATTGTCAGTCCACTTGAAAAATTTGTATAAATGTAAACATCATTCAACACATGCATGTACATTAAATTATGACAAACTACTTACACATGTTCAACTTGCATACATATCATTCTTATATATATGTTACTTACATAGACATCATTCCTACATCAAAGGTAGTCCTACCAATTTACAAGTTATCATTTTTATATGTTCAGTACCTATATCCCTAAAAAATATTCCTATCACCTACCTATATGCAGTGCCCATTTCCAAAAAAATATATATGGGCTACATAACAACTTCTGCCAAGTGCTACAAAAGTATTCACTTCCTTCCACCATGGAGAATCATCCAATGAGAATTTTGTTATTACCTCTATCATGCATTCACAAATAATCATAGCATATTACAACAAATTATTGAAAAAAGTCAGTTTCAAAAAATTTCAACTTCATACAACTAAATTTTTATGAGAGAAATTCATAATTTTTAACTCAATATAACTATTTTTAGCATTTTATATCTTATTTAATCAACCTTGAAAAAATGTTTCAAGTTGAATTAACTGAATTCCCAAATAAGAAATTTAGCATTTCTAAATCATTTTACCTATTTTTTATAGTCTAAATATTATTCATTATTATCATTTTATTCCAAAATTCAATTTATGACTAAACATTTAACCAAGACAGCTTATCCTTTTAAATATTCTATCGGTGTCTCTACACTTTCATTTGTGTTCCCACCAATGTATACATATGCAAATTCATCATTAAACCGTATCAATTTTTGAACTTATTCATTGTTTAAAAGATCATCTTTTCTCATAACAATGTATACTATCTAAATTATGATCATATATAGTATTAAAAGAATACTAAGCTATACAAAACAAATGACAGTACTTTACCCAAAACAAACCAATGTTTTATAAGTAAAGATGAAACGAGTGATGTAGCAAGGATGAAGTGGCAGAAGAGAATAATAAGATGAAACGAATGATGTAGCAAGGTGAGAGAGAGGCATAATAGAAGAACAAGACAAAAGGAAAGATGACAAAGGCAGATGAGAAGAATAACGGTGCTTTACCCAACACCAACGGACAATGACACCAAACTCTGGGGAGAAAGATTTTCGTACCATGGGAGAGAAAGAATTTTGCCCTTTATGAAGCTTTGTGGAGGAAGAGTTCACTTGCTTACAAATTTTGGTTCAGAGCCATGCGTGCGTCTTTTATTAATTAACTTTAGGGGTAATTTTGTTAATTACATTTTATTTTTATTCCAATCTAATACTTGAGTATTTCTAAGTCATTAGATAAATTGGGATCCTAATTTATCATTGTTTGTGATTAGGGGTATTGAGCTGTCTTTTTCCCTTTTATATTTTAGATGGGGAGAGAGTAACTCAAATGCATTACAACATGAATATGATAATTTTTATTTGATGTTCACGGGTTTTAAGTTTGGAGAGTGGAATAAATTGGTTAATTAGGGCCTGTTTGATAGTGTTTTCTATTTTCTGTTCTTAAAAACAGTTTTGTAAAACTGTTTTCAAGAAACTGTTTTGAAAACAAGAAAACAAAAAAATCTGTCTAAATAATTATTCTCAAAATCATAACTAGTGAATAATAGATGAGTTATTTAAAATTTATAACTTTACCATTAATGAGGTGGATGTTTCTCATCTTTCCTTGTGTTTTCCAGAACAAAAATTACAAAACACCTAAAAGGTGTTCTGAGTTTTTTATACAAAATTATTTTCTATTTTTCAAAACAGTTTTTAGATAATAGGTTTACCAAATAAGTTTTCTGAGTTTTCTATTTCTGAAAACAAAAAAACTATTTTGCAGAACAGCATCAAACAGGGCCTTAGTCATTTCTCTATACTTGATTGCTTCTCCCAATTTCGGTCTCGTTTTCTTCAATTCATGACCTCTCTATCCTATTGGTTCCCGTTATTGACTATTAGTTAATTAGTTAATTAGTTAATCAGTCAATTCTCTAAGCTTCAAAGATTGCTATTCTCTCCTCATTTTCGGTTCATCTTCCCAATTTCGATCTGGGTTTTGCTTTTCTCCGTTGTAGATCTAAATAGGTTTTCCTGGAAAACAACGGAACTAGATGGACTCCAGAAGCGAGCAAGCGGTTTGAGAACGCTTTGGCTCTGTATGATGAATTATTTCAAGTTTATTGATTTTTATCCAGGGAAAAAAATGTTTTTATCGAGTTGATACTCGCTATCGTTTTTTTTCCCCAGTCTCTTCCTCCTTCATATTTCAAGGAATCCAAACTAGGTTCTTCAACGGTCTTGAACTTTTTGTACTTTGAGTTAGAATCTGAGAAGTGACACTCCTTATTGGCTAAGATAGGCTCGGATGTCTCGTCCATGGATTTTCCCCTTCTTCCTCTTCCTCTTTATATTTTTCTGGTCAACTTTCTCCCACTTCCCTCCAGTCCTGAGATTCCGCACTCTCTTTTCTAAAACCATCACACTCTCAAATCAGCTTCCTGATTTCCCTTGTAAGCCACCCTATCACACTTCCTACCCTTTCTGTAACACTTTGCTTCCTACTTCAACCAGAGCTCACTCCCTCGTCTCCCTCCTTACACTTTCTGAAAAAATTAACCTGCTCAGTAACAATGCTTCAGGCATTCCTCGACTCGGTATCCCCCCTTACGAGTGGTGGTCCGAATCGCTTCACGGGATCGCCCCCAATGGTCCTGGGGTATCCTTCATTGGCACCATTCCCTCAGCTACCAGCTTCCCGCAAATCATTGTTCAAGCAGCCTCCTTCAACAGGACCCTCTGGTTTTCGATTGCATCAGCTATTGCGGTTGAAGCTAGAGCTATGTACAATGTTGGTCAAGCTGGGTTGACTTTCTGGGCGCCGAATATTAACATTTTCAGAGACCCTAGATGGGGGAGAGGACAAGAAACACCAGGAGAGGACCCAATGCTGACTTCAGCTTATGCGATTGAGTATGTGAGGGGCCTTCAAGGTGGGAACTGGGAGAGTAGTGGGGAAATTAGAAATGAGCTCGAAGAGCAAAGGGTGATGAGTGAGGATGGTGGGCGTCATGATCAACTTATGGTATCTGCTTGCTGCAAACATTATACTGCTTATGACTTGGAAAAGTGGTATGCTTTTGCTAGGTACAATTTCAATGCTGTGGTAAGATTAGCCAAATCTAGTTCCAATATTATATAATGTTAGCCAAAAGGGTGATGATTGATGAGGGATAATCTCAATCCGTTGTAGGTTTCACAGCAAGATTTGGAGGATACTTATCAACCCCCATTCCGTAGTTGTATCCAACAAGGAAAAGCAAGCTGTTTAATGTGCTCCTACAACGCAGTTAATGGTGTTCCTGCATGTGCTAGTGAGGATCTCTTGAGAATAGCTAGAAATGATTGGGGCTTTCAAGGGTAAAGCTTGAAAGGAACTCTGACTAGCGTGATTAAAGAAATAAACTGTAATTGATCATCAGGGTCGGAAGAATGACTCTATTTCATTTGGTGGTTTTGAGTTTAGGTATATCACTTCAGACTGTGATGCTGTGGCCACTGTTTATGAATATCAGAAGTACACAAATTCCCCAGAGGATGCGATTGCCAAAGTTCTGAAAGCAGGTGCTTTAATATTATGCTTTCTTTAAATTAATTGTAAAAACATTACATGCGTTGGAAAGTTTCCAATGATTTACAATGCTTAAGTTGATTCTTAGGCGTTGATATCAATTGCGGGACATATATGATTCGAAATACTGAATCAGCTATCAAACAGGGAAAGCTGAAAGAGGAAGAGTTAGACAGAGCTCTTCTCAACCTTTTTTCTGTTCAATTGCGTCTTGGATTGTTTGATGGAGATCCCAAAGAAGGCCAATTTGGGAACCTTGGTCCACTGGATGTTTGTAGCCCAAAGCACAAAACACTGGCGCTTGAAGCAGCAAGGCAGGGGATTGTACTGCTGAAGAATGATAGGAAGTTCCTTCCTTTAAATAAGAATGTTGTTAGCACCTTGGCAGTTATTGGTCCACTGGCCTCTACAAGCAAACTAGGCGGTACATATTCAGGTATTAGAAATATGTTTTTCTCCCCATCTTTCGTTATTTTTCTTTCCCTTTACATTTTACCTTCACTGCTCAATTGTGAATTTGTGATTAAGCTACTCCTTTTAGTAAATTCTACCTCCACTCCCAATAGAATTTGAATATGGGACACTTATGTTTGAGCACCTAACACTAAGTGTGAAAGGTTGCATTATGTGATGCCTATCATTCTTCATGGCATATAATATATCAAAGGTATTTGAAAAATAGGAAATTTGTTAGAGAAAGATACACTGTTCATACTAGCTAGGTCAGTATAAAAGTGGCGAGGGAGCATTTGTCAATATCTTGGCTAATAGGCTTTTGGTTTAGTGGCTACTCACTGTGATGAGAGGTTGCAATCCCAATCCCATATCTCCACATTGTGGAAACTATCTTAATTTAAAACCATAGCCTTGGTCGTTGGCAAAAAAAAAAAAAAACCATAGCTATGGTCTCAATTTTTTTTCAAAGACCTTGCCGAAATATAATATTTGATTGTATGCTTCATTATGTAGGAACACCGTGCAGCTCAAAAACCTTATATGAGGGGCTCAAAGAGTATGTGAAAAGGATATCATATGCTTCTGGTTGCCTTGATGTGCCATGTCTTTCTGAGGCTGGGTTCGATTATGCTATTCACACTGCTAAAGAAGCTGATTATGTTGTTATATTTGCTGGGATTGATGTAACACAAGAGGCAGAGGATCTTGACCGAGTTAGTCTTCTCTTACCTGGGAAACAGGCATCTCTTGTATCCTCTGTTGCTGCTGCTAGTAAATGTCCAGTGATTCTAGTCCTTATTGGTGGAGGACCCCTTGATGTCTCCTTTGCTGAATTAAATCCTCAAATTGCAAGTATTCTCTGGGTTGGATATCCTGGTGAAGCTGGGGTGAAAGCACTAGCAGAAATTATCTTTGGAGAGGCCAATCCAGGTTTGTATATTTTAAAATGAATATGCTGTTGGCCTGCAAGTACAAAATAATAACCATGAATTTCTTTATACATTGTGATACATTTGATATGATATTAGTTTGTCATTGCATATGAATGCTTTAAACTTGCTTCTAAATTATAAGAGTACTTCTTGAAGAAGATATTAGATGAAAAATCTTCTGTGTAAGACTCGTTTTGAACAATAAGGTTGGTTTTCATACAGCTGGAAGGCTTCCAATGACTTGGTACCATGAGTCGTTCACCAAGGTTCCCATGACTGACATGCGGATGCGTGCTGATCCCACTCGTGATTATCCAGGAAGGACCTACCGATTTTATACCGGAAATAGAACATATGGATTTGGGCACGGCTTAAGTTACAGTGCTTTCTCATACAAATTTTTATCAGCACCAACCAAGGTTGGTTTGTCTAGAATTCTCAGGGATGGTTCCATAAAGGGCACATTGAGTCCAGAAGGAAAACAAGTTTATGCAGTTCATTATATTCCAGTTGATGAGATGCAAAATTGCAACTTACTAAGATTCTCAGTTCAAATTTCTGTAATGAACCTTGGAGAGCTGGATGGAAGTCATGTTGTAATGCTGTTCTCTAGGGGGCCAGAAGGTTTAAAAGGTTCATTAGAAACACGGCTTATTGGATTCGATCGTTTGCATACTGTTTCTTACAGGTCTACTGAAGCAAGCATATTGGTGGATCCTTGTGAGCACTTCAGCGTTGTAGATGAGTATGGAAAAAGGATAATTCCCTTGGGTAATCACATTTTGAAGCTAGGGGATATTGATCACATTGTTTCAATTGAAATTGATTGATGGCAACTATCATGCCACAATCAAAATATTCACGTTCATTTTTTATTGTCCTTGTAATTTGATTTGTTGTGCTAAAGGAAACATTTCAGGCAAGATTATTATTCTTCAGCCCAGAAATAAAAGGGTAAGGTTATTATGAAACAGAGTTAATTGGAATAATTTGTCTGTTTCTTACGATTGTACGTGAATAAAGAAAGAGATGACCTTATATTGAACCCAGGGGATCTATTTCACATTGTTTCAGTTTAAAAATGTATGGATAAAATGCTGAAGCATCTTTATTCGTTCGTTTATATCACATTCTATTGTAATGTTGGCTCAAGGGGAATGACAATATATGTCGCAAACAACTTTTTGCTCAAGAATCCTCTTATTTCTGGGTGAAAGAATATGATTATTTTGAACAAATTTTTACTGTTAGTTTGATCTATACAATTTATATATGTTAAGAATAATTTTTGTACCCAATGAAAGAATAAAGCTACATCATTTTATTTTTAGCTAGATAAAGCTAAATCATTCAGATGGACAAGACAACAAGAATTTATTCAGATTAATTCATTTTCTGTTTTAAATAGAATGAATCTAGACTCTAGCTCTTCATTCATCCCTCCCAGACTATAGATTGGGCTAGTGCAAGTTTTTCTAATTCAATACTCCATTGCATATATGACCCCACGACTTAAAATTAGAACCTCAATCTGCAGCAATGTTGAATTTATGTAGTGCTGACAGATGGTGATGGATTGATCCTGCTTTGCACAATAATCAAGTAATTGCCATGGAATCACTCCTTGTTTATGTACATCTATTGAAGAGGCAAATTCAAGAATCAATATGGCCAAGTCCGGAAGGAATTAGTTCTGGGAAGTTTGTTCTTGATTAGTTCTGTGAATCCAAGGCGTCCAATAGGGACAGCTCCAAACCATCTAATGGTTCTGTTTAGCCAAGTTGACAGTCTGGTTATTGCTTGCTTACAATGGTCTAGAAGTTTCTTAGAAGACAATCCGTTAAAAGGGTTTTAGTAGTTTTTTTGTTAGGTTGTTGGTATGTTGAATTTGTGCATCGTGTTTACCAATATCAGTTTTGTTTAATGGTGTTTAGCGACTTTTGATTAGTTTTTAGTTTTAGAATGATATTTCTTTTTCTTTTCCTCTGTGTTTTTTGGTTGCAACTGCTTTGGGGACTCTTTTGAGATCTTTGAGGTGGAAGATTATGACAGTGGATACATTGGCAGATCAAATTGTGTCACTGAGCTAACTCCTGTTTGTAGACATACTTGGCATTTTAAATAGACTTTTGACATGTGAAATGATTCTATTTCACTCAATTTAAATTAATTTGAATTTCGATAAAAGCTCCAATAAAAAAAAGTAAACTTGGGCTAAAAAGCAAGTGAACTCGTAAACACAAAGACCCTATTTTGTCGGGAAATAAAAAAAAACGAAGACCCTGTAAGGAGCATCACTCTATCCAATAAGGTACAGACACGTAGGACAATATAGACCGCATGACGTGTCCAGTGAAGAACCAACGTTCTCGGATTTGGTCTTCCCTATAACTAACGCCATTCCCTCACTTCTATCTTCCTCCGCATCAACGTTCGCCGGCGTTCCGTTGCGACGTGTCGGGGTGGTGGTGGTGGTGTTTTGACCTAGCGCTGACGGTGACGACCAAATCGCAGTTTTTGCTTCTATCGAATTTTGTGAACGAAGTGGTTTTAGGTTGAGGACTCATGGCGGAGAAGTACAACCTGAAAAACCCGGCGGTCAAGCGAATTCTACAGGAGGTCAAGGAGATGCAATCGAACCCTTCTGATGATTTCATGAGCCTGCCATTTGAGGTACAGTTTTTTTCTAATCTCGCCATTCATTCATTTCATTGGGTTCCTGTTATATTAGGGTTTATTGAAAAGCGAGATCCGTTGTGTTAATTTCCCGATTTGGAGGAGCATATTGTTCCTCTTTTTATATCTAGTCACGTGATGGTGATTATTGGCATTATCGAGCTGAGGTATTACTTGGCTCCGTTTTTTTTGGTCATTGATTGCAATTCATTAAACTTGATTGTAACTGTGAATTTATAGATCCAATTCATTGAATTTGCAAGTTATTACAATTTGTTGATTGGGATTGTTGTTGTTGCCAAATTGTGTAGACATTGCTTTGATGTTTTAAATTGTTTATGGGAATTTAATTATTTAGGAATCGAAGTCTGTGGATCCCATTTATCAGAAGTTGGGAAACAAACTCACATCTGACCTCTCTCTTACTAATAGAAAGAAGAATTGTATTGATTTTTGCGGATGTTGTTAAAATTACTGTCATTACTGAATGGAAAAAGAATGGAAAGGACCTGCATGTTCATTCCTTCATTTGAATGGATTTCTTTAGTGATGTATATTTGTGTTTGGGAACATAGTTTAATGAAAAGTATAAGTAATTTCTTCTTCTTTCATCGCAGAACATTTCACATAAATCTTTCATTATGTTTGCATTCTACCTAGTTTTGGAACACATTCTTCCTTGTCTTTCTTTATTTTCTCCTTTGCTTTCCATTAGTTCAAACAAACATGACAGAGTGACTCTTTCATGTTGGAGAAATATATGCTTTGTGCTTTGTTTGAATGTATACAATTGAGTTTTCAGATCATTCCACTGAAATCACGCTATACTTTCATTGTAAAAGAATCCTGAAGCCTTTAATTATTTATTTCACATGAGGGTGTCATCTGCTTGATGACTGTACTCGCCTTATCTATCCTCGTTTTTTCCCCATATGTGTGCATCAATTTGTAACACATGTTCCCATCTTACATTTGGAGTTTCATTATTGAGTATCATGCTTTTGTTCCTCTTGTACTTTTAGAATATTTTCTCAAACTTTATTTTCCCCAGGAAAATATTTTTGAATGGCAATTTGCAATTAGAGGACCTAGTGATACTGAATTCGAGGGTGGTATTTACCATGGACGTATCCAGTTGCCTGCAGAATATCCATTTAAACCACCTTCATTTATGCTATTGACGGTAAGTTTTTCTCCCTGTATTAATCTAGTAGATTATGCTATTTACCATGGACATATCCAGTTACCTGCAGAATATCCATTTAAACCATCTTTTTTCATTGGTTCTGTTTTCTGAACCATCTTTTATGTTAGAACTCTTAACCAATGTTGTAATAACCAGACCGGACCAGACGGTTTAACCAAGAACCATTGCTAGGTTTGGTATGGACATAGGTAAGGATAGGTTGGTTCAGGAACCGGCTGAACCGGTTATGAACCAGTCTCGTCTTTGAAGTTTTCTAAAAATTTTTTTACAACAATTTTTTAGTTTATAAGATAAAGTAGTATCATTTTTAGTACAAAGTATTTTTTTTCTTTTTATATTATAATATTATTTAAGTATTATTATGATATATAATTATTAAAAATTATAAATTTACTCAACAAATAGTATAATAATAGATTTGTAGCTGACTATTTTGATCTCAAAATGTGATTGTAAATGAATAGGAACTTATTTATATTTAAATATTGAGTTATAAAACTTATTAATAATTTATCTATGGTAGATAATAAGTTGTCAATTTAATATTATTCAATTTGAAGCTTTACTTAAGTCATTTTAAACTTGTGTTGTTTATTCAAAATATATTATTTTAATTCTACTAGTCTGACTCTAATTAAATCATGGTTGAACTATTAAATCTTGAACCAGTGTTTTGTCCGGTTCAATGTCTGGTCCAATTTTAACGACATTGCTCTTAACATTTGAAAGCTCAATTCCTAAATGCTTATAATTGTCACTGCTGTGCTGTCAGCCTAATGGTCGTTTTGAGACCCAAACCAAGATTTGCTTGAGCATATCAAATCATCATCCTGAGCATTGGCAACCATCATGGAGCGGTAGTTACTATTCCTTTGCAGTTGATCAATCTGCTTTATATATATATATATATATTTATATATATGATCAGTTTGGATTATGGGACTTGTGACGCAAGGCTCATTGTTTTGTAATGTTTTATCTTTGCTTTAAAAGGTCTTTAGTGTGGAGTCATTTAATTTTCATGACACAGTGAAATCATATAAATGTGAGGATATAGTTTTCACTAGATGGAAGAAGTTGTGTAGCTGTTCTTGTGTCATCCGTTCATCTGCTTGGTTCATCAATCACGATATCTCTTGCTTACATCTTAGGAGAAGATAGCACCTACTTATCTTACTGAGAAATATTGATCAAATAAACTAACAGTAATTCAAATATATATATATATATAAATAACCGTGCCTGGAATGTACCTGCATTAATTTGAGCCTTTTTATTTGGTACATTACCTTAGTCACTATGAATTTTTATTGAAGTTCCAAACTATACCACTGATGGCTGAATGTCTTGACTTAGCTTATGTAAATTTCTTTTTACAGTAAGGACTGCTTTAGTTGCCCTGATTGCATTCATGCCCACCAACCCAAATGGTGCATTGGGTTCATTAGATTACAAGAAGGAAGAGAGGCGTGCCCTAGCCATTAAATCTCGTGAAGCACCTCCTAAATTTGGGACTCTTGAACGGCAAAAACTGATTGATGAGGTAAAAAGTTGCGTATGTCTTTTTAGTAAATTAATTAACTACATCTCTCACTCTCATAAGGTTTAGAAAAATCGTCATTTTAAACCTTCGCTCACTGCCTCTAATTTCAGTTTATACCAAAAAGTCCCTTGAATTAACATGAGTATTTGCAGAGTTTATACTCTATGCAGTTGTCATCTTAGAAGCCCTTAATGGCCTAATGAAATGCAGTATAGATTATCAAAAGAGCAAATTGTAAGAAAACTTAAAATTACAGTGGTTAGTGTTATAATTTAAATCCAGAGAGGGTGAATATAGGTTTCACAAAGTTTTAGGAGGTCATAGTGCAAATTAAAACTAGACAGGATGCAGGGAGCTAACTTGGCACTAGCCTCACTATTTAAGATTGAAGTGAACATGATTTTGAGGATTGGATTCTTATCTTTATTCCTTTCTTGACTCTTCATTACTAAGGCCTTGTGTCTCATTTGTAACCAAAAAAGAACAAAGGAAATGGGGTATGAGTATAATTTATTATTTTTTTTTCCAGTGCATACATAGCCTGTAATATGTTATTCTGATTGTACTCGGTTATCCCAGATACACGAGTATATGCTCAGCAAAGCACCCCCTGTTCCTCAACTTAGCCCTTCTCAGGCTTCTGAAGAACACCTTAGAACTGAGGAAGCTGAGGCTCAGAGTAATCCACAAAATCAAGAGGCCCTACCTGCGAGAGAGGAACTTCCAAATCAAGCAGCAGGTGACAGAATTCTTCGAGAACAAGAACCGCCTGCACCTGCTAATCCTAACCCAGCAGGAGTTGAAGCTTTAAGAGAGATTCCATCCAGTGTCCCAAGCAATCAGGTGCTTCAAAATTCAGATACAAGGGTTCGGAATCCAGAGCCAGAAACAAGGGTCCAAAAACCCGACGATCGCTTGTTCACAATGGCAGCCATAGGACTTACTATTGCAATTGTGGTCCTTCTGCTGAAGAAGTTCATTAAATCTACTGAACTTGGTGCAGTTTTCATGAATGGATCTTAGGTGTATTCATTGCGACTGCTGGCACCCGAGAAAAAGGTTTTTTTTCTTAGCCTCATGTGGTTATAGAAACGTATGTCATCTATTTATGCTTGGTTGGTCAGTGTAATTATATCATATATTTGTATTAATAAGTTCCTAACACTGGTGTCGAGCTCCATTAAAATGTTTTTACGTCCTTTGCTCAAAGTGAAAAATGGGAGCATTTTAAAGGTGTACTGGAATTTTTTCTTATAGTGGAAAATGAATAGATCTATACATGAACTAGTTTTCTTTTTTCTTTATTATGAGGGCAATCCTATTCTAGTCTATTTTACTTTGGCTTTTCGTGCATTATACAAATTTTAAAGAATGAGTGTATGATGTATGAGTGGTGAATCTTATTATAAATTTTATATCTTAATATTTATATTGATGATATTGTTTATTTTAGTGACCGCATACAAGCAGGCATCATCGATAGTTCTGAAAATATTTTTCCGTATTTACATTTTTTCTTTTGTCAGAATCTTTTGTGAGGTTTACATTAAATTTAAGGACAACCGTTCATGTGTAGGCATTGTCACCTGCAGATTTTTTTTAACGTAGTTGTCAAGTGCTTTTAACCTTGGAAAGGGTTTATTTTTGCTTTTATTTTAAGGACTCTATATTTGGTGATTAGCAAAATATGAGGCCAAATTTCGCAAATCCATTACTGAATTGAAAATAATAAGTTGAAAACGATAATTCGATAATGAACCCGAAGCCCTTGGCAAAGAGAAGGGTGGAACAAACCTTGTATGTTTTTTTTTTCTCTTTTACAATTTTTTTTAACTCAAATTAAACTCTGTCTAATTAAGATCAAGTTGGATTAAAGTTTTGTAAAAATGTTTTTAAGTAGGTAGAGCAGTATGATGCTGGCCCAAAAAAAAAAGGTAGAGTGGTATGAAGAATTAGAATGTACTTCCTCTATTTCATTTTACCTGTCATTTTAAGTTTTTTTTTACACAAATTAATAAATTTATTAAATAACCTAGATCATAATAATATTTAATGGTATTTAACCAAATATTCTTGATTTAAATGTTAAAAGATGAGTGTTATTTCAGCAAACATTATTTTTAATAAAAAGTAATATAGTACAAAAATAATTAGTACTTTATTGGTAATATAAAATAATAAATAAATTAGAATATTTAAATTTTTTTAAAACAATATATAAAATGGGATGGATAAAATAGTTTATTTTCTCGTTATTAATTTTTCTATCTATTTCACTTCATAATCATCAATATATATGTTAAAATTTATAAGAGGCTATATTATTCATTAGTCATAAACAACATAACTTCCTTCTAACTCTGTGCAATACACGAAAATCACTTTTAATTAGTTATGAATTTCACATTTTTAAAGGAACTTTCAGATGTCTTTAAATTTATTCTAGATTTAGTTTGCGGAATCATTTTTGTGAAAATGAGAATATAAATAAAAATTAATAGAATAAAATAAGTATATTTAGTTTGTCATGGAAAGAAATGAACATTTATATTTTATTGGACAATAATGTCCTTAATATTAAAAAAATACCAAAATTTTTGTTAATAATTTTTTAAATATTACAAGAATTTTTTACATCTACTTAAATATTCAATTTTAATTTCCTTAATTTTCTTTACTTTGTGAAAATATTTTATTTATAAAATATTTCTTATTGTTATTTGTATAAATAGTAAAAATGGAAAAGTGTGGCCATGTCTTTTCTATATGGGATGGCTGAAGCATTGCGTAAAGTGTGGTGAGTATTTGCGTTTTTTCGTGCGTCATCCGAGGAATCAGGCTCATTCCATCCGATTATTTTGACACAGTATTGCAGTGGCAGAGAATGGTGCAACCTCATGCCGTTTGTTTAGGTTAGGTATTGTGATAGAAAGTGATATAATAGGACGATGTTTATATATAAGTTTATTTGATATTAAAAAGTAATGTGATGATATTTAATTTTTATGAAAATAAAAATAAAAATATAAGTGAGATGACTATTTTGCCCTTGCCAAAAAAATGACAAAAATTGCTCCTCAGCTGTCATCTTTTCCCAACCACAAAATGAAAGCAAATCAAATTAATGCCTGAAATGTGTGATCCAATACATGGTCCGAAATGAAAAAGAATGAATGTAACAGCAACAAAAATGACACCATTGGGCTAGAACTTTTTAAAGTGTGGCTACTAAAAATAAAAATATCTCTCACTAGTACTCAACGAAAAGATTTTAATTTATATTCTAACATTTACATAATTGAATTTTTTATATCTTATGAAATATTTTAAAAGCTATCAATTAGTAATGAAACACTAAATATTTTTTTTAAATTGTACAAAATTTGAAGAATTAGTCTAATTTTTTATTACTTGTGAATAGTATAGTCACCTTCTAAATTTTATTTTATATATTGATATCATAGGATTTAGATATAAAATTTAATACTTGCATTTTACATTTTTTTACTTTATGAGAATTTTAAGTTAATTTTTTAAAAATAACTATATTATATTGTTAAAGAAAAAAATATCATTTCTAATTTGAAAAATGATTACAAAGTAAGGGATATATTTGGAAAATAATTATAAAAAGTAAAAACAGGCTTGTGAAGTAAAACTTTCTTGATTTTTAGGGGTCGCATTCTAGAGAGCAGATGTTCATTTCACCCAAATGTAATCTTAGGGCAATCAAACCCTCAGAATTATAAACTATTGAGTACTGGTTTCAAACTAATGCCTGAACTGTGGGGTTCTATTTATGGCTCGAAATGAAAAAAATTGAATATAACAGTAAAACAAAAATGACACCACTTGGCTAGATTTTTTTAAAGTGATACTATTGAAAATAAAAATCTCTCACTAGTACTCAACGAAAAGATTTTAGTATATATTCTAACATTTACATAGTTGAATTTTTTATGTTTTATGAAATATTTTAAAATCTATCAATTAGTAATGAAACACTAATATTTTTTTATATTGTACAAAATTTGAAGAATAAGTCTAATTTTTTATTACTTGTGAATAGTATAGTCTCATTCTAAATTTTATTACATATATTGCTATCATAGGATTTGGATATAAAATTTACAACTTGCTTTTTCATTTTTTACTCATGAGAAGTTTAAGTTACTTTTTTCAAACAAATATAATATATTGTTAAAAACAAAATACCATTTCTAATTTGAAAAATGATTAAAAAGTTGGGGATATATTTGGAAAACAATTATGAAAAATAAAAACAGACTTGTGAAGTAAAACTTTCTTAAGTTTTAGGGGTCGATTTCTAAAGAGTAGAGGTTCATTTAACCCCTAACGTAATCTTAGGGCAATCAAACCCTCAGAATTAAAAATTATTGAGTATTGACTTCAAATTAATACATGAACTATGTGGTTCAATACATGGCCGAAATGAAAAAAACTGAATATAACAATAAAACAAAAAAGACACCACCGGACTAGACATATTTAAAGTGACACTACTAAAAATAAAAATATATGTCGCTAGTACTCAATGAAAAGATTTTAATATATATTCTAACATTTGCATAATTGAATTTTTTATATTTTATGAAATATTATAAAAGCTATCAATTAGTAGTGAAAAAGTAAACATTTTTTATATTATACAAAATTTGAAGAATAAGTCTAATTATTTATTACTCGTGAATAGTATATTATCATTCCAAATTTTATTATATATATTAATATCATAGGATTTAGATATAAAATTTACAACTTGCTTTTTTTCATTTTTTACTTTATGAGAAGTTTAAGTTAATTTTTTAAAAATAAATATATTCTATTATTAAAGAAAAAAATACCATTTTTAATTTGAAAAATGATTAAACAGTTATGGATATATTTAGAAAACAATTATAAAAAATAAAAAAAGGCTTGTGAAGTAAAACTTTCTTTAGTTTTAGGGGTCGTTTTCTAGAGAGGAGAGGTTTATTTCATCCATCATTTCATCCAAACCTAATCTTAGGGCAATCAAACTCTCAAAATTACAAACTATTGAGTATTGACTTCAAATTAATGCCTGAACTATGTGATCCAATACATGGCCTGAAATGAAAAAGACTGAATGTAACAGCAAAACAAAAATTACACCATTGGGCTAGACTTTTTTAAAGTGATGCTACTAAAAATAAAAATATCTCTCACTAGTGCTCAACAAAAAGATTTTAATTTACATTCTAACATTTACATAATTGAACTTTTGATATTTTATGAAATATTTTAAAAGCTATCAATTAGTAATTAAACAATAAATATTTTTTTATATTGTACAAAATTTGAAGAATAAGTTCTAATTTTTTATTACTTGTGAATAATATAGTCTCCTTCTAAATTTTATTTTATATATTGATGTCATAGGATTTAGATATAAAATTTAGTACTTGCTTTTTACATTTTTTACTTTATGAGAATTTTAAGTTATTTTTTTAAAAATAACTATATTATATTGTTAAAGAAAAAAATACCATTTCTAATTTAAAAAATAATTAAAAAAGTTAGGAATATATTTGGAAAACAATTATAAAAAATAAAAACAGGTTTGGGAAATAAAACTTTCTTGAGTTTTAGCGGAAGCTTTTTAGAGAGTAGAGCTTCATTTCACCCAAACGTAACTTTAGAGCAATGAAACCTTTAGAATTACAAACTATTAAGTATTGACTTCAAATTAATACCTGAACTGTGTGGTCCAATACATGGCCCGAAATGAAAAATACTGAATATAACAGTAAAACAAAAACGACATCACTAGGCTAAACTTTTTTAAAGTGACGCTACTAAAAATAAAAATATATGTCGCTGGTACTCAACAAAAAAAAATTAATATATATTCTAACATTTACATAATTGAATTTTTTATATGTTATGAAATATTTTAAAAGCTATCAATTAGTAATGAAACACTGAAAATTTTTTTAATGTTGTACAAAATTTGAAGAATAAGTTAAATTTTTATTACATGTGAATAGTATAGATTACATATATTGCTATCGTAGGATTTTGATATAAAATTTACAACTTTCTTTTTCCATTTTTTACTTTATGAGAAGTTTAAGTTCATTTTTTCAAATAAATATATTATATTGTTAAAAACAAAATATTATTTCTAATTTAAAAAATGATTAAAAAGTTAGGGATATGTTTGGAAAACAATTATAAAAAATAAAAATAGGCTTGTGAGGTAAACTTTCTTTAGTTTTAGGGGTCATTTTTTGGAGAGCAAAGGTTCATTTCACCCCAATTTAACCTTAGGGCAATCAAACCCTCAGAATTACAAACTATTGAATATTGACATTAAATTAATGCATGAACTATGCAATTCTATTCATGGCCCGAAATGAAAAAGACTGAATGTGACAGTAAAACAAAAAAGAAACTACTAGGCTAGACTTTTTTAAAGTGGCGCTACTAGAAATAAAAATATATCTCACTGAGTTTTAGGGTTAGCTTTCTAGAGATCATATGTTCATTTCATCCAAACGTAATTTTAGAGAAATCAAACCCTCAGAATTACAAACTATTGAGTATTGACTTTAAATTAATGCCTGAACTGTGGGGTCATATTCATGCCTCGAAATGAAAAAGATTGAATATAATATTGAAACAAAACAAAAAATCATTGAGATAGACTTTTTTAAAGTAACCTACTGAAAATAAAAATATCTCTCACTAGAACTGAACGAAAATATTTTAACATTTACATAGTTGATTTTTTTATATTTTATGAAATATTTTAAAAGCTATCAATTAGTAATGAAACACTAAATATTTTTTTATATTGTACAAAATTTGAAGAATAAGTCTAATTTTTTATTACTTGTGAATAATATAGTCTCCTTCTAAATTTTATTTTATATATTGATATCATAGGATTTAGATATAAAATTTAATACTTGCTTTTTACATTTTTTACTTTATGAGAATTTTAAGTTAATTTTTTAAAAATAACTATATTATATTGTTAAAGAAAAAAAATACCATTTCTAATTTGAAAAATGATTAAAAAAGTTAGGAATATATTTGGAAAACAATTATAAAAAATAAAAACAGGTTTGGGAATTAAAACTTTCTTGAGTTTTAGCAGTCGCTTTCTAGAGAGCAGAGGTTCATTTCACCAAAATGTAACTTTAGGGCAAAGAAACCCTCAAAATTACAAACTATTAAGTATTAACTTCAAATTAGTGCCTCAACTGTGTGGTCCAATACATGGCGCGAAATGAAAAAGACTGAACGTAATAGCTAAACAAAAATGACACCACTAGACTAGACATTTTTAAAGTGACACTACTAAAAATAAAAATATCTCTCACTAGTACTCAACAAAAAGATTGTAATTTATATTCTAACATTTACATAATTGAATGTTTTATATTTTATGAAATATTTTAAAAGCTATCAAATAGTAATGGAACACTAATTAATTTTTTTATATTGTACAAAATTTGAAGAATTAGTCTAATTTTTTTACTACTTGTGAATAGTATAGCATGCTTCTAAATTTTATTTTATATATTGATATCATAGGATTTAGATATAAAATTTAATACTTGCTTTTTCCATTTTTTTATGAGAATTTTAAGTGAATTTTTTAAAAATAACTATATTATATTGTTAAAGAATAAAATACCATTTCTAATTTGAAAAGTGATTAAAAAAGTTAGGAATATATTTGAAAAAAAATTATAAAAAATAAAAACAAGTTTGAGAAATAAAACTTTCTTGAGTTTTAGTGGTCGCTTTCTAGAGAGCGGAGGTTCATTTCACCAAAATGTAACTTTAGGGTAAAGAAACCCTCAAAATTACAAACTATTAAGTATTAACTTCAAATTAATGCCTCAATTATGTGGTCCAATACATGGCGCGAAATGAAAAAGATTGAATACAATATTTAAATAAAAAAAATCATTGAGCTAGACTTTTTTAAAGTAATGTTGCTGAAAATAAAAATATCTCTCACTGGTACCTAACGAAAAGATTTTAACATATATTGTGACATTTACATAGTTGAATTTTTTATATTTCTTGAAATATTTTAAAAGCTATCCATTAGTAATGAAACACTGAATATTCTTTAATATTGTACAAAATTTGAAGAATAAGTCTAATTTTTTATTACATGTGAATAGTATAGTCTCATTCTAAATTTTATTATATATATTGCTATCGTAGGATTTTGATATAAAATTTACAACTTTCTGTTTTCATTTTTTACTTTATGGGAATTTTAAGTTAATTTTTTAAAAATAAATATATTATATTGTTAAAAACAAAATACCATTTCTAATTTGAAAAATGATTAAAAAGTTAGGGATATATTTAGAAAACAATTATAAAAAATAAAAATAGGTTTGTGAAGTAAAACTTTCTTGAGTTTTAAAGGTCATTTTCTAGAGAGTAGAAGTTCATTTCACCCAAACGTAATCTTGGGACAATCAAACCCTTAGAATTACAAACTATTGAGTATTGACTTCAAATTAATGCTTGAATTGTGCGGTTAATCAAACCATTGGCTTTGATGCCACATGTTGAACATATACACAATATACAACCAAAATTAATCACGAAATTTATCTACAATTTCTTTACAGAGTTCTAACCAGCAGAATAAATAATAATCATAAATACCTCTTGTCATATCTATAGATGATCTGATTAAGTAATTCTACTTGAATTAGGAATAGATAAAAAATTTACAAACACAGAAATTAGTCAGAAGAAATTAGAGGAGATGAGGCTCTTCTAACTAATATACGGGCTCAGTGATGATAGCTAAGAATTAGTCATTACTAGTTATAGAACCTCTATATAAACGTAGATTGAATGATTAGTATGTCTGATACTCTGCTTAACCTCCTATTAAATAGCCTAACCGTCATAAGTTATTTAATAGTTATTCTATTTTTTAATTTAAATTTCAAATTCAAATAAAAATAATATAATATCAATTGAGTTATCCCTTATCTCTTAAAATCACTTAACTGACATTATCTTTATTATTAATAAAGATAAGAATCACACTTAGATAAGATATATTTAATTAGGTAAACAAGATAAATATATAATTTAAATAAATTCAATAAATTCAAATATATATTATTATTAATTGCATATATCTAACACGACTGAGATGATTCCGTCGGCAAGCTACAGTGCAACAAGAAATGAGTCCAAAATAGCGGCTAAAAAAAAAAACAGAAATAGAACAGCATGCTGCCCATGACAATTAAGTGAAGTGGAAGAGATTAAACATTTAAATGTTCTTTAGATAAGGTAACCTTTTATTTAATATTTAAATTCGTTAATAGTACTAAATATTATATAGTTTTAATAAAAAGAACTCAAACACTAAAGAGTATGCCACATAGGAATTTGGATTCATGATTGCGTTCATGAAAAAAACAGTAGCCACACAAAATGTATTAGTTTTTAGAACAACAAATACATAAATAAAAAGCCCGTTTACTAATTAATGACAATTGAGTAAAGTGAAAAGGATTCAATATCCTTATGATATCATATTTGAATTTGAGTTAATTAATAATATCAAATATTAAATACTCCCTCCGGTCCTATATATAGGACCTTTTGGCTTGGTCCTAAATATAAGACCCTTTACAATATATGAGATGGTATTTATTATACATTTCTAAAAAATGTCCCTATTTAATGTATCCAAAGGGAAAAAGAGAGAGATTAAATAAGGATACTTTGGGAAAAATGTTGGAATTTTTGGAGAAATTGAGGTAGTTAATTAGTTTTAACTCTCCTTCTTAATTCACGTGATTCGGTTAAAATAGTCTTATATTAAGGACCAGAGGAAGTACTAGATAGTTCTCAGCACCTAATTTAAATGGCAGAATGCCTATATATAGATGTGTGTATGTATGGGTTTTTTAAATAAACCTTCACAAAAGAAGCACTAGCGAGTGAGGAATATAGCAGTGAAAGCTAAAAATTTAGGATGGAAGTCACTCAAGTGTTGCACATGAATGGAGGCACTGGCAAAACAAGCTATGCAAACAACTCTTTGATACAGGAATACACACACACAAAACTTTTAAATCCTTCTAGCATTTCAATTCCACACATGCATGTTTTTTTCTAGAATTTGAGAAATTTATTAAGATACAATATTGGTGTGAACAGCGAAAGGCAATTTCTTTAATGATGCCCATAATAGAGGAAGCCATAAGCTGCCTCTACAAAAGAACCCTTCTTCAAAAGCTAGTTATTACAGACTTGGGCTGTTCTTCTGGACCGAATGCTTTGTTCGTGATTGCTCAACTTATCAAGGCCCTTGAGAAGATTTGCAGAGAACTAAACCATGAATCTCCAGAATACCATGTCTTCTTGAGCGACCTTCCCAGCAATGACTTCAACAACCTCTTCAAGTCCCTTGATTCCTTCAAACAAAAGCTAAGTAGTGAAATGTAAGGTGGGGTCGGTCCTTGCTACATCATTGGGGTTCCTGGTTCGTTTTATACATACCAGGATCTTCCCCGATAAATCTCTGCACTTTGTTCATTCCTCTAGCAGCCTCCATTGGCTATCTCAGGTATACAGTGGCGGACCTAGGACCTTGGGTCAGTGGGGTCAGCTTATTTTTTTCCCAATAAATAACAGTAATTATTATCATATAAAGATAAGCTAAAATCATGTAAAATATTTTTCATATAAAATCAAATACATTACATACCTTAAAATTGTTCTCTACGTGACTTCATATTTTGAAATCTTTGAATAATTAACTCATTGTCAATGCTACAAAAAATATCACTTTCAATATAAGTCACTAGACAATCATTCATCAATCCATCTCCCATTCGATTCCGTAATCGAGTTTTCTCAACATTCATAGCAGAAAATGTTCTTTCTACGGTTGCTGTAGCCACAGGAAAAATCATTGCTGACTTCAAAAGAAGATAAACTAATGAATAAACAATATGTCTTCCTGTCTCAACTAGCTTCTCTGCAAGATCATTAATTCCTTTTAAACATGCAAATTCAACATTACTACGCATATCAATGATGTAAGTCTCTAGTTGATTATCAAGCATCACCAAATCAGTTGAAGAAAAATCACATGGATAAAATTTGGCAAGTTTAATCAATCTTTCCTTATCAAAAGTGGAAAACAAATTGGCTGGATTCAAACAAGCCATACAAATGAGCAATTCAATATTTGTCTCATTCAAACGATCATTAAGTTCCTGAAGCTGCATATCCATAACAGTGTAAAACAATTCAACACGATAATGATGTTCTATTGTGATATCTTGAGCTTTACCTTTGCGGCGTGATCTTCCTTTAGGCCAAAAAGGTCCTTCCATATTAGGAATATCAATATCATGTATATTGCAAAACAAAATTACTTCTTTCAATAAAGACTCCCATCCACTCTCCCTCATAACTTGTAGCTGTTGCTTTGAGATGTCAACCAAATTCATGGCATTTATAATGTCTTGGTCTTTCCTTTGCAATGGTTGTTACAATTCATTTGAGATGCCTAACACATTTTTCATCAAATGCAATGTGAAAGCAAAATCAAAAGTTTCTAACAATTGTAAAAGACCATTAGCCTCAGCTCTTTGATCTGCATTTGATCCATCTTCCTCTATAATTTCAAGCACATCAATTATTGCAGAATACATCAATATCAAATTAATCAAAGTTGCATAATGTGAACCCCAACGAGTATCAACACCTCGTTTAAGACCGGTTTCTTGATTCAAGCCTCGCCCCACTAGTAATTTCTCCTCTTTCCAATGCTTCTCTTACTTTAGTTATTTGTTTTTCACAAAGCATGTCAAGTCATTTGCAAGAACCTCCAACAACATTTAATAAAGTGGACACTAAATTGAAAAGAGAAGCAACTTCAATGTGATTCTTAGCAATGGCAACTAATGTAAGTTGTAATTGATGAGTAAAGCAATGCACATAAAATGCATATGGATTCTCCCTCAAAATCAAACTTTTGAGACCACAAAATTCACCTCGCATGTTACTAGCACCATCATATCCTTGTCCACGAATTCTTGATATACTTAGATCATGTTTGGAAAACAATTCATCAATTGCCATTTTTAATGATAAAGCAGTAGTATCCCTAACATGGACTATACCAAGAAAGCGCTCAACAATACTTCCTTTCTTATTAATATATCGCAAAGCAACATCCATTTGCTCTTTATTTGATACATCCCGTGCCTCATCAACAATAATAGAAAAAAGTTCATCTTAAGATCATTGATAATGACATTGGTAGTCTCTATTGCAGCAGCACTAATAATATCCTTCTGAATTTTAGGAGCAGTTAAACGATGATTTTCAGGAGCCCTTTCTAAAACAATATTATTTATTGATTCATTGTGATCAGCAAGGAATTTAAGAAGTTCAAGGAAGTTACCTTGATTACCAAAAGTGATTGATTCATCATGAGCACGAAAAGCTAATCCTTGCTTTAAGAGAAAACAAATGCAATCAATTGATGCAGTCAAACGCCTTCAGTATAAGTCACGAACTTGTTCATTTTGCTTAGAAATTGCAACTTCAATATGCTGATTTTGATTCATTAAATCTTGACACTTTTTCCAAGCAATGTTGTGAGCACTATTAGGACCTCCAAAATGAGATGAGAGTCTATCTTTTTTATTCCAAGCTATAAATCCTTCTGAAACAAATGCATCCCCACCTGGTTACTTCCCAAAATCAGGTTTAAAAAGATAACAACACAAACAAAATACTGCATCTTTTTCTATACTATACTCTAACCAGTTGCCAAATTCATTAAACCAAGAGGGATTAAATCTTCTCAAACAATTCCTAATCTTTCTCTGGGGAAAATTATGCCGAATAGGTTGACATGGTCCCTTTTGTAAATATGCCCTTCTAACCTTATCTTGATCATTGGGATGATATGCCGAAATTTTAATTCGTCTTCCTGGGTCTGATGGCAAATCTTCTAAATTAATCTCAACTTGTTGGAATTCAGAAGGTTTTGATGAAGATTCTTGCTCATTCAATGATAATCTCCTCTTTAAAAATCTTTCCATTTTCTATTCAAAATTTAAGGAATTTATAGCTACTTAGTCACAAATATCTAAAAATATTTTCAAATAAGCACATAAACAAATAAAAAATATATCAATAATGTCAATAATATAACAAAAAAAAATTTATGAGATCAAGAATGCAACATAGTTAAAAAATACATCAATAATGGATAAAGGAAATCATCATCTCTAAAACTCTAACTCAATGGCCCATTATAGACAAGCAAACAAGCATAAATGATTCAATGCTCAATTATAAAAAAATTAAAGAAAAGGCATCAGACATTGTCACGCTGGTGTGGGTGGATGTGGTTATGAGAGAGACAATAAATTAATTCAAAAGGGTTTGGCATGGAGAATAAATTAGAAGGAAAAGACAAAAGAAACTTGGGAGAAGTGAGACAATTACTCTGGATCCGTAAAGTAGAAAATAATCAATTTGGATCCACCATCGTCCTTTTAGATTCAATTTGATACTCACTGTTATATGAGCTTTTTCTCTACTGCCTTCACTTTTCAGATTATCTCTTCTTCTCGCAGCTGAAGATTGATTTCGAAGCCAAAAGGAAGTGGGTGTTTGTAGCCGCAGATCTCGCAGTCTCGCCTCTCCCTCTCACGCTCACCTCTCGTGCTCGACTCTATCTCTTTCAGTTTCAGATTATGAGATTAGGTTAGTATGATTTTTTTTTAAAATATAAAATAATATTTTTTATAAAAATTATTTGGATATTTTTTATCTCTCTTATTTGGGCTTTGATATTTAATGGGCTTAATAAAACTTTTAGACCATGTATTTAAAAGACCCAAAATATATTTAAAACTCAAGTTAATAAGGTCAAAATATTAGAATTTATGGTGTCAAAATGATAAAATTTAGAGATATTATAAGTAAATAACCCCATTTAAGGGGGTTAACTGTCCCCACTCCCTTGTAAGTAGGTCTGCCACTGCTTGTAGTTATCCTTGCAATCGGCAAGTGCAGAAGAATGCGATGCAGCCTCCTCGAATGATGTCGTTTTGTCTGCAGGAGAAGATAGGTTCGAAACGGCGTCGTGTAACGGCTCGATGCATGCCTTTATGGAAGCTTCGAGCACGGACATGGGGTTGACGCCGGCGCCACAGCCGGAAGAAAGCAAGGGGGACAACCTGGAGACGCAAAGCTTGGGGTAATCTGTCGTATTGCAGATCAATTTTAGTGCTGAATTAGGGTTAGGGTTTGGTTCAGGTGAAGGGGCTAAATTGAGATCGAGCTTTGGGATTATCGCTTGCTTTAGAATTTCTGCAATAGAACCAGATAGTACAATTACAGATGGCGAAAGAGGATCGAAATCGGAAGACGATGATGCTTGAGAAGTAACAGATAATGGAGAAGAATTCTGGGATAAAGAATCCACGGTGTTTCGAGCCATGCATCGAGGGAAGAGGAGAATGATAATGCAGAAGAGTAAGAGAAAGAAGGAAATTTCTTTGATTCTGAACATGGTGACTGTATGAATTACGAAGAGGGAAGATGAAGAAGATGATTAAAACTATTGAAGAAATGAAAAATGATTAAAACTAATATTTAGAGATATCAGCATATTGTTCCACAGAGCTTGGGGCTTCATCTTCTACCTACCGACAATGGCGTGGGACGGTTAGGAGAAAAAGGTGTGAACTTTATCGACTAAGAACGATGATTGAATGGTGCTAATAAAGAACTGAGTAAAGTAATCTAGATATGGTATTCAGAATCTTTGGATTTGGGTGAATCATAAAAGCTGCGTATGCTTAAAATTAACAGGAAAAAAATCGGTATACTAAAAATATAAATATACTAAGTTGGATAATTATCATTTTCTGTGTAGTACCGGTTGAAATAATATATGAGGGTTAATAGGTCAAAAAAAGAATTCAAAAGATTGGAGGAAACACCTATAGTGGACTGAGCAGCAAATTTCTCTAGCAGGATATACATGTGTCTTCCAAGTGATGAGGCAAAGCGATCCATGGCTGTGACTAGAGCCATTAAGGAAGGAAGTCATTGAGTTGAGAAGGTAAACTTTTTAGTCCATTTGTTATCCATAAATCACATCAAACTCCGATTAATCTAGATAAAAAAAAACTACAGTTTCTATATATATAATGGCTTTGATTGAAGCCATTAAGGAAGGAAGTCATTTGGTTAAGGAGCCTGAATGGGTAGACTACCACAAGCTGATTAAACACGAGTTATGCTTTATAATTTTAATGCCGTAAGCAATATTCTAGTTTATTTTCTGCCACCCTCAAACCCTAGATATGCTCCATCTTCAGCTCATTATCTTATAAGTTATATCTGACTTCATATCTTCACTTTTCCATCTCCCTTATCCTATTTTTCCACTAACGCTGTACTGTGACTATGATGAATGAAGTCAAAAATAATCTTTTAATGATTGATTCGTTTTCTCCATCATCTTCTTTGATATTTTTTTTTTGCTTGCACTCTTGGTATCCAATAGCTACATGCATTGAGCCCCGACTAATCTAAGTTCGATCTAGGAATGCTCGCAGAATCTGACTCTTACTCAAGGGCAAAGACCTAACTGAGAACTCTTTAACGTGGCAATGTAAGTAAAAATCGAACACATGACCTTATCTCAGCATTCATAGTACACTTACCAATTGTACTAAGCTGTTAGGTTTCTTCGATATTTTATGCAATGTATGATATTCACTCTATTTTATATGACGCTTATGCAGTGTTTTATTAATTTACCCTAGTTTGAGGCATTGAAGCATGGCTTTGGCAAATTTCAGGGTGTTTTTAAGCCTCCATTCTCAATTTTGTCAGGATAAAGGCTCTCATTTTGAGATCTATCTATGCCGAAATAATTAATCATTTAACTATAACATAAACTATATAATTCCCCTTTAATATGAAAGATATTTCAGAAGCATAGCCCAAAGACAACTCAACATTTACCTAAAAAATATTTTACATTTACTCCCTCTAATCCATATTATAAGACATTTTGTATAACAAGTTTTTAGTCTAAAATATAAGGCATTAAATATTTTTCTTCCTATTTTATTCCTGTCTTTAATGCTTATTCTCTTCTCATTTATAGCCTTACAATGATAATAGAATATGATATTTAATAAGGGTAAAATAGGAAATATATATATTTTTTGCATTAATTTCAGTTGAAACAATGATTTTTTAATATACATGTAATTGATATAAAATACCTTATGAATCGAAGGGAATATAGATCAAATCTTCCTCTATGTTCTACGGAACAACATTTATGTTAATACATATATTATGCTCAGTTTAAACTTATCCTAGTTCGAGACTTTGAGGAATGACCCAGGCAGATTTTAAGGTGTTTTTAATTAAGGCCTTGAAAGTTCATTCTCTTTTTCTCGAGATAAAAAAGTCCCATTTTGAGATCCAAGATTATGAGCCCAAATAATAATTTAATATAGACCGTTCTATTCTTCCCCCTCATAATATACAAGAGATTTCATAAGCATATATAAAAAAACAACTCTACATTTACCTAGCTAATTTTTTTAGGTATATAGATCAAATATTTATTTTTAAACCTAGAAGAAATGTTGTTAACATAGTATACAATTATTTTAGTGAATTAATAAAAGGTTTAATTATGCTTTTCTCCCCACTTCACACAAGAGGAATATCTATGGCTTAATTTTTTTATTGGAACAATATTATCCCTTATATTTATTTGTTAGTTTAATTTTGTTTCGTCATATATTGAATTGAATCCGAATTTACCTTTAATTAGTGTTCCTTAAAATTGTTAGAGAAGAAATATTAATTTAATCGAAATGATCGAAGGACTAGCTCACTTTAATAAAAGATATATCTGTGCAAATAAAATATACTTTAATTGAAATTAAAAAAACCAAATTACATCCTTGAATAAAATTATCAAAATTGTAATTAAATGAAAACGAAAGAGGTAAGAAAAAAAGGTAGCAGTTAACAAAAAAATAAAAATAAAAGTACATTTTTTCAATAAAAATATTAAAACTACATTTAACAAGCTAATTAATCTTTTCAGGTAGGAGAAGTGTGCATATGAGAGAATAAATAAGGGGCACCACCCACATTTAATAGTGTTTTCATTTGGTGTTGGTTAAAAAAAAAAAAAAGAAAACTATCTTTCAAGTATTGAATGTTTTAAGAAAAGTAAAAATAAAAGAAACAATAAACTAAAATCCGCTCAAATGGGCTTGCTTGGTTCGGTGCCTAGATCTTCCTTCTGAACGACGCCACATGCAAGAGGATGGAGATGGCAAAATTTTAAGGATTCCTGTCTGAAGAATGAAGATTTCACCACAATGACAGGACAAGAGGCATGATTCACTACGTAATTGCTAACACTACCCATTAAGGTCCTGCATAAAAAAAAAACATATCGAAATTAATTTTTATTTTTTTATCAATAATTGTAAAATATAATATATATATATATATAATTAAAAAGCGTGATTACCATAAATTAAAGTCAAGTCGCATAATTGAGTCAATACATGTTCTAAAGAAAAATAGTTATGGCTTGGCTTGGAGGGCGAGCGGTGAAAAAGAAAATTACATTATGTGATCTTTTCATATTACATTATGGGGAGAACTAATTAGAATGAACATGCAAAGAATTTACTTAGGAAGATATACCATTTCCTACCCACTTACGTTATTCTCTGTCGATCTTGCGTTATTTCTTGTGAGAAGTCCTTCACTCTGCATGAGTTTCTTACATGGTCATTCTAATTAATTATCCCTTACATTATGTGTCATCTTTTCATATACCAGGACATGTTTCATTTATTTGCACGGTGTTTAGGACAATTATATATTAAAAAAATTCTATATTTTGGTTATGGGACAAAAAAATACCAATATCCAATAATTTAGTGCATGCAATGTAAGAGCATAAAAAAAGTTATTGATGGTAAACTAACTATGGTTTTTCTCATACAATTTGTGAATTTGCAGCTTGTTATGGATCAGTATCTTAAATATTGATAATGAAATAATGCTATGTATATGAGAAAAGACACAAAGGAAAGCAACGAAAACTAAGGCTTTAATTTGTTTGGTTACAACACTCTAAAAGAATTCCTTTTTCAGTGCACGAGAATTGAGATGTGAAATATTTGGTATAAAAAATCCAACAGGATCAGACGAATTGACTGGTTGACTTGAGAACTAATATTTAGTCATATTTTGACAAGTAAAAAAATCAGTTGAGTTTAGAAACGGTGGGAACTAGTGGAACAGGATAGAAGTGGACAATTTTTTTAATTTTCATTTTTAATTTAAATATAAAATAATATTATTTTTAGTATTAAATAGTATTATTTTGTGTATAAATTTATTTTCTATTATTATAATGTTATATAAGTATTATTATGATACTAAATTATTAATAATAATAATAAGTTTATTTAACAAATAATATAATATTAAATAATTAATTGACTATTTTGTATTTAAAATGTGATTATAGATGAATAATGACTTATTTAGATTTTAAAATTAACTTATAAAACTTAATAATATTTTTTAAATTTTTATATAATATATATCATATAAAATTAAAAATATATTAATTTTTTTAATATCGGTTTGATTAGTTTAACTTAGTTGAATCATTGAATCTTGAATTAGTGACTCAACTGGTTCAATAATTGGTTTGATTTTTAATACCATGACGAAATATACTTATTACTTCCTCCATCCCAAATCATTTGTAGTTTAAGGTTATACACACATATTAAGAAAAAACTTCAATGATGAAAAAATGTTATATAAGGACTAAAACACCCCTATTTAATTACTCCCCTTTTGTAGATGAAAGAGAAGAAAAATTAATGGAATTGATTAAATGGGGTATAGTTGAAAAAATATTAATTATGCATTGGATTTCCAAAACAACAATGGTTTTGAAATAAAATAAAAATTATAAAACAACAAAAGTTTTGAGACGGGGAGTGTATTTCTATAATTATTACTTAACAATAATTATTTTTTTATTATTAATTTTTATTTAGAGAGATACATATATCATTTTATCATAAAAAAAAGTTAATCTTTCATTCAATTCTCTTTTCCATTCCATTCTGCATGTCAAATGATGCCAAAGGATTATGTTATATATATACACACACAATAGAGAGTCGAAGTGCCAAGGCCTCTGTTTCTTACAACGAGAAAATCCAGAGGGATATTATCAACTGCTTCACATAACTTCTCTCCCGCACATCCCCAATACACCTTCATCACTATCTCCATCTGCTTATGTTCTCAAATATATATTAGTCCCTTTAAATGTCCAATATATGTGAATATATAAAAACCATAATTCAAGATTAACAACTGTTGTATTGATGAGTAAAAAAGATTCCATACTAGGGATTTTTATTCCAGACTTATGAATGAAAAAAAAAATTATGATAAGACAATTTTTCCTTGTATAGGATTCAATTTGAATGTATCTTAAATTCAAGTTAATTGATAGTATATATAAGATATTAGGAAAGTCTAAGAAAAAAAAATACTATATTTCAAGACTTGGATATTTATAATGAAATTTAAAAAATATTTTAATGAATCCAACGAATAAAAATTCAAATTATGCGCAAAGAAGACTCTAAATTAATGTATTTATTTTATGTCATTTTAAAATGGTTCTAAGTATTTTTTTTTTAATGCAAACACCTTTAATTTTAGATTTGAAGTGTAATATTTCCCGTTACAATCACTATTTCATCTATATTTTAGATTATATATAACTTTTAAGAACAAAAGGTGGACTCTGTTTTGAATTTCGGGTGAAGAAATTGTACCTTTTGCTTTTGTTTTTGGGCATTTTTGACCATGTCTAGGGTTGAAACTTCAGGTTTCACTCCATATTTTTTCATTATTACCGGTCACTGAACTGACTTTCAGGAATCAGAGCTGCATATTTTAGATCATTATAAGAAATACCCCTCCAGTATGATACCCAAATATAGAGCAACAACAATAATTCTAGCTTTAATTAGCACATGACAATCTGGTGAAAGTCTCAATTCAAGTAAAAAAAAAGTTCTATATCCTTCAAAGTAGGTGAAATTGTCTAAATTTAGAAAGTTCCACTATCTATACTTTAAAAGCTAGTGAAATTCATAATTCAAGCATGATCATGAAACTTGTGAACATTGTATTTTATCCGAGGTTATATACATAAAAACTAAAAAATGGATAAAATAAAAAAATAATAATGAAAATAAAATAAATAAGGGATAAAAAATAAAAATAAATAAATAGGTAAATAAATAAAAATAATATAAAAACAATAATAAATAAAAAAAAAAGAAGAAAAGTAAGGTTGGAATGGAATTTGGGTCAAATGAAGGTGGCCCAATTTTCCAACTCCAAGACCCAAACACTAAAAAAAAAAATAATAATAATAAATAATAAAAAACTAAATAATAAATTATAAAATAAAATAACAAAATTTAAAAAAAAATAATAAAGATATAATAAAATAAAATAAAATAAGAGAAGAAAAAAATAATAAAATATTTTTTTGGGGGGGGGGGTTTTGAAATGTTTTCAACCCCAATTTCTTGAGCCCTCAATTAAGGGTCAAGAACAAAGAAACCAAGGGAGCTCACGGAGCCGCATGCGAGGAACAAATGGAGCCCTAACCCAGGGCTCAGGCATGAAAAGGGAGCCCTTGAAGCTCAGAGAGGAGATACTGAGGGAGGGACCAGGCTCAGGCAAAGGCAAGGGAGGTAGGAATGGATCACAATCCACACGAGAGGGAGGCAAAGGGCTTGAAAGACAGAAGCAACCAAGAGGTTCTTCCACTACTCCGTACTCTGCCACAGCAAAGTAGTGGAGGAAAGGATCATTTGGAACAAAAGTGAACGGGACCGAGAGAGCAGAGAAAGGACAGATTGTGGTGCAAGCACATCTGAGGACGAGCATAGAAGGCAATCACACACCTAGGAGGCTCCAATTTCTTTCACTTGATGGAGCTCCATAAAAGGGAATGAAAGGCAATTGCAAAAGGGGGCGGAGGAGAAAAAAAACCTAAAGAGGGTGCCAAAAAGAAACCCTAGACATAGAGATTAAGACAACGAAAAACCCGAGGAGGGACCCTAGATGAAGCAGGCGGAACGGAGAGGAATTCAGGGAAGGAGCCACCAAAGCAGAGGAAGAACGGAGCCAAGGAAGATAGAAAGGGACTTCGAAGAAAGGTCGGATTGCAAGTTACGGGGATCACCAGTTGGTAATTTTCATGTTGGAATTCAGACTCTGAGCTATGGCTTCTGTATAATTTCCTTGACCGCTTTCTCATTGTCTTGCCCTTCCTAGTCATTTTGAAGTCTGTTGATTTTTTTTATTCTCTTTCTTTCTTTTTTGAATGAGTTAGTCATACAATGTTTTATCAGCTGCTTGGGTGTTCTGTTTTTGTATGAGATTAGGATTGAACTATAAGTTTATAATTGGCACGTTGTCTGAGTGAGCACTGATTCCTCATGCTGAGAGCAAGATGTGTTTTGTGAATCTATATACTACTTCTATCATGGGTGGAAAATTGATTTTTTGTGGGTTCTGTTTTCTCAAGTTACTTCTTCAAGTTGCAAGCTGTGGGTATTAAGTCATGGTTATTTCACTTATGTAATTTTTCTTTCTAGCCATTTCGAACTCCAGTGGCTAATTAGTTATGTGACTCACTTGACCATAAATCTTTTTGTTATTATGTTCATTTTATGGTTGCTACATATATAATGTTATGCCTCTGGTCAAATTGCCTAGTCTAATCTATTTACTGGAAAAGTATCATAGTAGAACCCACATGCTACACATGCCGGTTTTTATATTTGAGTGTTTGGCAAGTTAATGTTGATGGGTTCATAGTTTGTGTATGGAGAAAATGGTATTTTGGTCATGTGTTTGGCTTATCTATGATATTCTGTAATGTCAAAAACTTCACGGTGAAGTTTGGTTTGGAAAAGGAAAATTTGCCCGTGACTTTTTGTTATAGATTTGACTTGTTTAAAAAGCTTTGGTATTCTATAAAACATTATATAAATGTCGAGTGTCAATAGTTACTGATTTGATGTTGGAATATACATTTAAGTAATTGGTCTTGTTTGAATCATGTGGTAAATAGTTTGTCGTTAGTTTAGCATTGGTGGAAGGTTGAGGTAGGTGTTGTGGTGAGCTTGAAAATTCCTTGAACCTCCATCATATTTTTCATGTTACTATGCTTTCCCACACCTTTGTCTTGATTGGTTATGAAGTGCAATGTTGATTGATATAACATACACATCTTGATACATTGATGGTTGCAAGTTATATTTCCTATTTAGTTCTATATGGTTTTAGCTTTTAAGCATATTAGAGGAGTTATCATTAAGCTTCTTTTGGTCATAAAAAATGGAGTTTGAATTAAATGGCATGCTTGTTTATGGCTCATTGTATACAATGGTAGTTTTAAGCTAAGAAATGTTTTGTTATTGTTTGCCAAGATTTGCCGGTAGAATTCTCGTTGGAAATTATTATGTTTTGGTTCAATCTAGTTGTTCCTAGTCCAAAAGAGAGATTTCTATTTTATATATGGGTCTCAAATGAAATAAAGTAATAGGGAGTATAGCTTGTTCCAATGTCTTCCGATGCACATTTTAGTTTTTTGTTTGATGGCTTCAAATTATGAATAGTTAAAAATGGATGTTTGCATTATCAAGGTCTGTATGGTAGAAATTAGGTGTATAGCTTGTGCCTTTCTTTTCTTTTAAGCCCATTCATTTCTCAATGGTTACAAGATTTTGGTGTTTATATTGAGACTTAAGCTTTATATATAATAGCTTGGGTCTAAATAAATCAATCATACAAACTCATAAAGGTTTTTTTTTAAAAGATAAATAAATAATTTAATTACCTTTTAAAGTTTGTCATGAAGGCTTTTTGAGTATTTGCATACTCTTAAAAGTAATTGTTGAGTGTGTTAGTGTTTGTTTAAAATAGTAGGTTCCAATGTCCTATTCCTTAATGTCACAACTGAGAATGAAGGGCTCCTTTTATTTTTCTTCTTTAAAAAATAAAATAGCTGATAAATAATTAAAATCAAAACCCTCTATTGCAAGTTTTTCTTTATGTTCCAAGTAGTAATATCGTGAGTATTTAGGTATTAATTAGCAAATTGTGGGTAATAAAGTCATCCCATAAGCTAATTAATTTCATTTTATAAAAATAAAGTTATTTTTATATTTTATTTTGTAAAATAAAAAAAATAATAAATAATAATAAAATATAGTCATATTTTAAATCCCTTTTTATTGCTTTTCTTTTTAAAATAAAAATATGTTGTGGTGATCGTATTTATTACTACAATAAAACAAGAAAAGGTTTATTTTCCCCAATTTTATTTCTTAAACCTTTTTTATGCCTTTGTGCTCCGAATAGCATCATCGTAGGTATTTAGCTACCAATCAGTGGATTGTGAGTGATAAAATCACCACATAAGCTAGTTAATTATATTTTGTAAAAATAAAGTTATTTTCATATCTTACTTTGCAAAAGAAAAGAAAAGAAAAAAAATAAAATATATATTTTTAAAAGTCATCAAATAAATTCTCTTCAATGCTTTCTTCTAAAATAAAAAGGTGTTACCAGGTCACATTTATTTTCACAATAAAACAAGAAAAAGTTTATTTTCCCCAATTTTATCTTTTAAGCTTTTTTTTATGTCTTTTGTCTCAAGTGGCATCACCATGAGCATTTAGGTATCAATGAATGGATTGTGAGTGATAAAATCATCATATAAACTAATTGATTTTATTTTGTAAACATAAACTTGTTTTCAAATTTTTCCTTTTCAAATTAAAAATAAAATATTCAAAATCACATATAATTTTAATTGTATCTTCTAAATTGAGGAAAAACATATATTCTCTTTTTAGAAATTGATTTTAAAAAAAATGAAAAATGAAAAAATGAATGATAAGAGAAAAGAATGGAAATTAATCTATCTTTTGCAAATTAAAACACACCAATCAATTTTGAAAACTGTTTTCTTTGCGGAAAGACAGATTATTTTTTATAAACTTCTGTTTTCAAAATATATATATAATAAAAAATATCAACCGAGTGACATGCATTTATAGCGCAAACTATGTTGACTTTGATCCCTATAGTAGGGTATGTAGGTCATAGACTTTGATTCTAGGTCAAGTTTGCCATTGTAAATAAATAATATTTTTCTCCTATTTTAATTTTTTTCCCAACTTCTCATATTTTCATTTTATTCTTTATTTTCATTTTTATATTTTCTCTTATTTTATTTTTATATTTATACTTGCATATGAATAATTAAAGGGCCATCAAAATAATTTTTTAAAAGTTATAAAAATTGTATAATCAACTTAAGGTAACTGTTCTTAGAAATGGGTGTTGTGGGGATGCCTAACACCTTCCCCACTCACAATTATACTCCCGAATCCGACTATGATTCGTAGACCATCATTTCCTTTTTATTTAGTTTTTCAAAGTTTCCCTTAAAGTTTTAATGGCGACTCCTCTAAACCGACCTCCGTCGTGAAGGCCGATTCTTTCTTCCTTTTCTTCATTTTTCATTTTTGTGCCATTCATATTGCATTTCTGGGTGTGACAAAACTTTTCTTGAGAAATAGACAAAAGATAAAGAGCAAAAAAGAGATTGATTAGGAGAGCCAATAGTTTCCTGGAGAAAAAAACATATTGACTAAATTCTCTAAATTTAGTAAGTTTCATTGTCTAAATTTCAAAAGTGAGTGAAATTGTTCACAGTAATTAGTAATTCAAGGCAATTATTTGCAATTTAGTCTAAATTTTTTATAATTCTAAAATCACTTGTCCAAGCACGGCTATGAAACTTTTCTCGAGAAACAAATAGAAAACAAAGAGCAGAAGAGAGATTGATTACGGACGAGAGCCAGTAGTTTCCCAGAGCTACCCCTCGCCATGCTAATACAACTCTTCAGGATGAATGACAACGAGAATGAGAGTGTCTCCATCACGAATGGCACTATCCACCGCCCATTTGAGGGCTAAGTCACTGCATGCAGAGAAATCCACAGCCACACCCACTCTCCTTCCAGAAGCTTCCTTGGCTTTATCCATGAATGAAGGTAGAACCTAGCTAGGGTAATGAAGGTAGAACCTAACTAGAACTCTTAACCAGTGTTGTAATAACCAAACTAGACCAGTTGGTTCGACCAAGAACTGATCCTAGGTTTGGTCCAAACAAAGGTAAGGACAAGTCGGTTCAAGAATCAGCTGAACTGGTTCTAAACCCATCCCATCTTTAAAGTTTTTTAATAATTTTTTTACAATATTTTTTTAGTTTTTAAGATAAAATAGTATCACTTTTAGTACAAAATATTATTTTCATTTTATATTATAATATTATTTAAGTATTATTATGAAATATAATTATTAAAAATTATAAACTTACTCAATAAATAATGTTATAATAGATTCATAGCTTATTATTTTGAACTCAAAATGTGATTATGAATGAATACGAACTTATTGAGATTTAAATATTGAATTATAAAATTTATTAATAATTTGTCTGTGATAGATAATAGATTGATAATTAAATATTATTTAATTTGAAGCTTTAATTAAGTCATCTTAAACTTGTGTTATTTATTCAAAATATATTATTTTAATTCTAGTGGCTGACCCTGATTAAATTATGGTTGAACTATTAAATCTTGAACCAGTGTTTTATCCAGCTCAATATTTGGTCCGGTTTTAACAATATTGCTCTTAACATTTGAAAGCTCTAAATGCTCATAAATGTCACTGCTGTGCTGTCAGCCTAATGGTCGTTTTGAGACCTAAACCTAGATTTGCTTGTGCATATCAAATCATCAACCTGAGCATTGGCAACCATCATGGAGCAGAAATTACTATTCCTTTGCAGTTGATCAATCTGCTTTATATATACATATATATATATATATGATCAGTCTGGATGTGGGACTTATGACGCAAGGCTCATTGTTTTGTAATGTTTTATCGCTGCTTTAAAAGCTCTTTAGTGTGGAGTCATTTAATTTTTATGAAACAGTGAAATCATATAAATGTGAGGATATAGTTTTCACTTGATGGAAGAAGTTGTGTAGCTGTTCTTGTGTCATCCGTTCATCTGCTTGGTTCATCAATCATGATATCTCTAGCTTACATCTTAGGAGAAGATAGCACCTACGTACTTATCTCACTGAGAAATGTTGATCAAATAAATTCACAGTAATTCAAATATATATATATATATATATAAATAACCGTGCCTGGAATGTACCTGCATTAATTTGAGCCTTTTTATTTGGTGCATTACCTTAGTAACTATGAATTTTTATTGAAGTTCCAAACTATACCACTGATGGCTGAATGTCTTGACTTAGCTTATGTAAATTTCTTTTCGCAGTAAGGACTGCCTTAGTTGCCCTGATTGCATTCATGCCCACCAACCCAAATGGTGCATTGGGTTCATTAGATTACAAGAAGGAAGAGAGGCGTGCCCTGGCCATTAAATCTCGTGAAGCACCCCCTAAATTTGGGACTCCTGAACGGCAAAAACTGATTGATGAGGTAAAACGCTGCTTATGTCTTTTTAGTAAATTAATTAACTACATCTCTCACTCTCATAAGATTCAGAAAAATCTTCATTCTAAGCCTTCACTCACAGCCTCTGGTTTCAGTTTATACCTAAAACTCCCTTGAATTAGCATGATTAGTTGCCGAGTTTATACTCTATGCAGTTGTCGTCTTAGAAGCCCTTAACGGCCAAATGAAATGCAGTATAAATTATCAAAAGAGAAAATTGTGAGAAAACTTAAAATTACAGTGGTTAGTGTTATAATTTAAATCCAGAGAGGGTGAATATAGGTTTCACAAAGTTTTAGGAGGTTGTAGTACAAATTAAAACTAGACAGAATGCCGGGAGCTAACTTGGCACTAGCCTCACTATTTAAGATTGAAGTGAACATGATTTTGAGGATTGGATTCTTATCTTTATTCCTTTCTTGACTATTCATTACTAAGGCCTTGTGTCTCATTTGTAACAAAAAAAGAACAAAGGAAATGGGGTATGAGTATAATTAATTCTTTTTTTTCTAGGGCATATATCGCATGTAAGTGCCCGTTTTGATTACTTTTTTTTGTAAAAAGTCTGTTAGAATAATCATATTTTACAAAAATGAAATTGGATAAAAGTAGAGAAATTTACCACAAACCTATTTGGATAAAAAAGGAAAAAATGATAGTTAGAAACCATAGTTTGATTTATAAAAATGTAAACCAAACATGCCCACAAACCTATTTGGATAAAAAAGGAAAAAATGATTGTTAGAAACCATGGTTTGATTTAAAAAATGTAAACCAAATAGGCCCACAAACTTATTTGCATAAAAAAGAAAAAATGATAATTAGAAACTATGGTTTGGTTTAAACAAGCCCACAAACCTATTTGGATAAAAAAATAAAAAATAATGGTTAGAAATTATGGTTTAATTTACAAAAATGTAAACCAAATAGGCCCAATATGTTATTCTGATTGTACTTGGTTATCCCAGATATACAAGTATATGTTGTAACACTTTATTTCCAAACACCTCCTAACTTGACCAAATTTTTCAAAAGTCCAACCAACCGAAGCCTAAATATCTCACAATTACCTTCCAAACATTAGAGTAGCAGAACAAAATCCAAAAAACACTAGAACTGGGTGGGGGCCGCGGCCACTATAGTACCACCATAGCGGCCCCTACTGGTTTTATACTTGCAAATTTCAACATCTCGGGGCGAATTTCTGATGCGCATAACTTTATGCTTCAACCTTCGATTAACCTGATTCCAACTCCTACAAGTTAATCTTTTCTCAATCTAATCATAGATACCAATTTTACTTCAATCTATCTCTGTATGAAGATTTTGGATATCTAACATTATTTTGGCCACTCTTTGACCAAAACTCACAACTAACAACTCCCTTTTTGCCACCAAAGGCAATTTGACAATCTGAGACTATTCACATAGGTCTAAATCCACTCAACCAACTTGTCCAAAAAGGTTTCATCTCAAAAGAACCTCTCCTCAAAAGTTGGACCCCCTTAAACCCTAAATTAACACAATGGGCTACTTACCCCAAAACACACCAATAAGGCCCAAATCCACCTTTGGGCCCCCATACATTACCATTCCAATATGACATCACTTTGAACCATACATACATCACATCACATCATACTTATCACTTCCAACATCATTCCACAACAATATTATAACATTAACATCCATCAAGATTCTCATATCCATTACAATCATACTATCCTACTTGACACAAAGTACATAACCCTACACAAATATATTACATAGACATGATATTCTCACGTACGGTATGCTACTCCTTTGTCTTCTCCAAACTAGTGTCAAAACCTTCACCTGAAATGTTGGTTTATAGGAAAGGTGTGTGAGATAAAGTCTCAGTAACCGAGGACAACCACACACACATACATATATCTCATACAATCTCATGAATACAATATGAAATGGAATGCATGTCTCCCTCGCACACACCTAGAACAATGAACGATCGTCATAACAGGACATTTCGTATAGGTAATTCCCTTCCAATAGTCAGTGAAGATTGATTCCGGGACATCAGCAAGCTTACCTTACACTAATGTAACCCGGCCAAAGGTTACACTAATGCTCGAACCATGGCTCTCCTTCCCCTTGACTACCTCTAATTGGTGGTGATTTAGGAAAGATGCAGTCCACTGCCGCCTAGCTCCCATAACCGTAGAGGAGGATTTAGCGACAGAAATCTCATCTTTATCCTCCCTTATCATACATCATATCATCATCACCACCCGATTCACCATATATCTCATAATATCATGCGGTGATAATCATCATATAATCATTATCATCATTGTGATCTAAATGTCATGCTATACATCTTGTTATGTGACATCATCATCTCTAATCATCATATACTATGTGTCTAGCTGTGTGCATACCACGATATATAAACAAACCATACACACACACATATCAATATCGTGGTATGAACGGAAACATGCATATATGTATATACATATATATAATAATAACATACAATACAACCAATACAAACAATTCAAATACCCGGTTACCTTAAGTTGTCAATACCACACACACGCGATTCCATGAGCTTCTTGGGTTGTCCAACACATTCATACCCCTTTCGGTCAACCAAATACCCCTACAATACCATAAAAACATCAATTAACACAATATACTACTTAACCAAAAACCACAATTTGACTATATAGGCCTAACCCAAGATTTCAACATCATTTTCATACACCATTAGACTCCTAAAAACCATTCAAACTCTACTCAACCACATATATTTTGGATTCCCAAATGCCTCAATTGAAAATATCTTAGGGTTAAACTTAAATCATGCATACTCCTTCTAAAACACACACTCAAACATTACAAACACCAAACCACACTCTATTAATATCATTTCATCCATTTCAATCCGTGGATTTCAGCCAAAACTGAAAATCCCAACTTATACCTAAAAAATCCTAACTCAAAACCGAAGAAAATCGAGATGGAGGAGTAGAGATCACTTACCAAAGAGGATACAAGCTCCAAGAGGCCGAAAATCACTCCTAAAGGCTTGAAACTTTGAACCCTAGTGCTGCTGTTTCTTCTTTCTCCGTTTCTCTCTCGCTCTCCTGTTCTCAGTTCGACTGAAATGTTTCTATTTTAAATGAGTCTGAAGCATGGTGCCACAGCGGGAAGTAAGTTCGCCACAGTGTGAGTGCCCTTGACCGGAAAAATATTCCAAAATTTGCAGCTCATTTACCGCCGCATCGCAGAGCTCATTTTTCCCCACTTTAATTCTTTCCTCCGTCCTGACCCTTCGGTTCTACACACAATGCCAATTACACTTTGTTAGCTAGGGACAATGTAATGAGGATTATTATATATGCTCAGCAAAGTGTAACACCTTACTCCTAAACACCTTTTGACTTGACCAAAAACTCCAATAACCAACCAAACACAGCCCAAATACCTCAAATTCACTTCCTAAAACATCTTAACAGAGAAAAACGCCATAAAACACCTTAAAAAAACCAAAATAGTATAACAGTATGCAGGACCGTGGCCGTTACAGTATTGCTGCGGCTTTGATGCCCACTAGTTCATTGGCGCCACGGCCTGGTTTCTTGGCACCATGGATTGGTGCCCCTGTGCTAATGCAATATCAGCAAAATTCCACTTCTTGGGCAAATTTCTGACACGTATAATTTTATACTCTGATCTCCGTTTGACATGATTCAAACTCTTACAAATCAATCTTGTCTCAATCTAACTATAGACACTAATTTTACTTTAATCCAACTCCATATGAAGATTTTCGATATCTGACACAGTTTTGGCCACTTTTTAACCAAAACTGACTATCTCCAACTTCTAATTGCCACCAAAGGCAAATGGGTACTCAAGGACCATTTATACAAGTTTTAATCTGCTTAACCAACTTGTTCAAAGAAGTTTCACATTAAAAAATCACTCTTTTAAGATTTGACCACCTTAAACCCCAAACTGACAAAGTGGGCTACAGGCCCAAAATACACCAACAAGGCACAAAACCAACCTTGGGCTCACATATACAACCATACTGACTCCTCAACATCTAAAACCATACATGCATCACATAACAACACAAAACCACATCCATAACATACCAACAACATCATATCCATTACAATAACAACGTCACCGCTTAGTTTACAAACCATCTATCCTACTTCGCACAAAGTACATATCCAATTAAACATACACTACATAGACCTAGTATTCCCACGGCTGATACTACTCCCTTGCCTCTCAGGACTAGTGCCAAAACATTCACCTGAAATGTTAGTTCATGGGAGAGGGGTGTAAGACAAAGTCTCAGTAACTAGGAACAACCACATGCATATATATATATATATAACTCATACAATCTCATGAATGCAATATGAAATGGAATGCATGTCTCTCTTGCACATAGCTAGAACCATGAGCTGTCATCATAACAAGACATTTCTTATAGGTAATTCCCTTCCAACAGTTAGTGAAAACTAATTTGGGGACATCACCAAGCTCACCTTACTCTAATGTAATCTGGCCAAAAGTTACACTAGAGCTCAGACCATGGCTCTCCTTCCCTTTTCCCACCATGAATTGGCAGCGATTTAGGGAAGGTGCAGTCCACTACGCGCCTTTTTCTCCTGGCCATAGTAGGCGATTTAGCTGTAAAGATCCCATCCTTGCCCTCCCTTATCATATATCATATCATTATTATCACTCAATTCACCATATATCACAATCTCACAATATTATGTGGTGATGTTCATATCATATCATCATCATCATGTTTCATAATGTCATGCATGCATCATGTAATGTCACATCATCATCATCATCTTCAATCATCGTCATAATCATCATACACCACATGTCTAACCGTGTACATACCACGATATAAAGACAAACCACACACACACAAACATATCTATATCGTGATATGAATGGAAACATACATATATACTCATATATATAATAACATGCAAGCAAACAATACAAACACCCAGTTACCTCAAATTGTCAATATCATACGCACGTGCTTCCACAAGCTTTCTTGAATGCCAATCTCATAACTTGTCTTCTCTAATAAGCCAAACAACCTTAACAACATCATAATACCTCAATTAACATACAGCCCAAATATGCAAAATTCCATAATTCAACCATTTAGGCCTAACCCATGATTCCAACATCACTTTCATGCATCATTAAGCTCCTAGAGACTATTCAAACATCAATCAGTCCCAAATATTTCGGATTCCCAAATGCCTCAACCGAAAATGACCTAAGGTTAAGCTTAAATCATGTATAATCCCATCAAAACTCATACCCAAGGATCATAAACACCAAATCACACTCTATTAACCTCATTTCATCTATTTTAATTGGTGAGATTCAGCTAAAACCAAAGATCCCAATATATATCCGAGAAGACTCAACTCAAAACCAAAGAAAATGGAGAGGTAGGAGTAGGGATCATTTACCAACCAAGATCCAAGTTTCAAGAGGCTGAAAACTACTCCTAATGGCCCAAAATTGCAAACCCTAGCAAAGCTCCTCACTGCTCCATCCGTTTCTTTCTTTTCTGTCAAACTAAAATGGTCCAGATTTAAACAAAATTTTTTATTCTCACCGCAGCCCCAGGAAAGCCTGCTGTGGCTCCATGCTTTAGCCAGAAAATATCTAAATATGTAGCTCGCTCGAGGCCGCGGCCCTGCTCCTCGCTGCGGTGTAGAGCTCATTTTTCTCCACTTTGAGCTTCCCTCTATCCTGTTTCCTCCAGTTCCACACATAATGCCACATACACTTAGTTAGCCAGAGACAAAGTCATAGACAATATAATGAGGGTTGTTACACAAAGCACCCCCTGTTCCTCAACTTAGCTCCTCTTAGGCTCCTGAAGGACACGTTAGAACTGAGGAAGATGAGGGTCAAAGCAATCCACAAAATCAAGAGGCCCTACTTGCAAGAGAGGATCTTCCAAATTAAGCAGCAGGTGACAGAATTCTTCGTGAACAAGAACTGCCTACACCTACTAATCCTAACCCAGTAGGAGTTGAAGCTTTAAGAGAGATTCCATCCAATGTCCCAAGCAATCAAGTGCTTCAAAATTCAGATACAAGGGTTCGGAATCCAAAGCCAGAAATAAGGGTCCAAAAACCCAATGATCGCTTGTTCTCAATGGCAGCCATAAGACTTACTATTGCAGCTGTGGTCCTTCTACTGAAGAAGTTCATTAAATCTACTGAACATGGTGCAGTTTTCATGAATGGATGTATTCATTATGAATGCTGGCGCCCGAGAAAAGGTTTTTCTTCTTAGCCTCATGTGGTTATAGAAACGTATGTCGTCTACTTATGCTTGGTTGGTCAGTGTAATTATATCATATATTTGTATTAATAAGTTCCTAACACTGGTGTCGAGCTCCATTAAAATGTTTTTTACGTCCTTTGCTCAAAGTGAAAAATGGGAGCATTTTAAAGGTGTACTGGAATTTTTTCTTGTAGTGGAAAATGAATAGATCTATACATGAACTTGTTTTCTTTTTTCTTTATTATGAGAGCAATCCTATTCTAGTCTATTTTACTTTGGCTTCTCGTGCATTATACAAATTTTAAAGAATGAGTGTATGATGTGTGAGTGGTGAATCTTATTATAAATTTTATATCTTAATATTTATATTGATGATATTGTTCATTTTAGTGACCGCATACAAGCAGGCTCATCGATAGTTCTGAAAAGATTTTTCTGTATTTACATTTTTTCTTTTGTCAGAATCTTTTGTGAGGGTTACATTAAATTTAAGGACAACCGTTCATGTGTAGGCACCTGCAGTTTTTTTTTTTTTTTGGCCTGGTTGTCAAGTGCTTTTAACCTTGGAAAGGGTCTATTTTTGTTTTTATTTTAAGGACTCTGTATATTTGGTGATTAGCAAAATATGAGGCCAAATTTCGCAAATCCAATACTAAATTGAAAATAATAAGTTGAAAATGATAAATCGATAATGAACCCGAAGACCTTGGCAAAGAGAAGGGTGGAACTAACCTTGTATTTTTTTTTTCTTGTTTACAGTTGTTTATCTCATATTAAACTCTGACTAATTCAGATTAAATTAGATCAAAAATTTGTAAAATGTTTTTAAGTAGGTAGAGTGGTATGAAGAATTAGAATGTACTTCCTCTATTCGATTTTCTCTATTGTTTTAAGTTTCTTTTATATAAACTAAGAATATCATTAAATAACCGAAATCATAGTAATATTTAATAATATTTAACTAAAATATCATTGACTTAAATATTAAAAGATGAGTTGCATTTCACCTAATATTATTTTTAGTGAAGAGTAATATAGTAAAAATAATAATTAATTAGTACTTTATTGGTAATGTAAAATAATAAATGAATTGAGACATTTAAAATTTTATAAAACAACATATAAAATGGGATGGATAGAATAGTTTATTTTCTCTTTATTGATTTTTCTATCTATTTCACTGCATAATCATCAAGATATATGTTTAAATTTATAAGAAGTTGGATTATTCATTAGTCATTAGCAATATAATTTACCTCTAATTCCCTACAATACACGAAAATCACCTTTAATTAGTTTTGAATTTTCTGTTTCTAAATGAACTTTCAAATGCCTTTAAATTTATTATAAGTTTGGTTTGTGGAATCATTTTGTGGGAATAAGAATATGAATAAAAATTAATAAAATGAAATAAGTATATTTGGTTTGTGATGGAAAGCAGTAAACACTTATATTTGATTGGACAATAATATCCTTAATATTAAAAAATACAAAAATATTTGTTATTATTTTTTAATTGTTAAAAGAATTTTTTAATCTACTTAAATATCCAATTTTAATTTCCTAAACTTTTAGAACTATTTTAATTTCCTTAATTTTCTTTAATTTGTAACATTATTTTATTTATAAAATATTTTTATTGTGATTTGTATAAATAGTAAAAGTGGAAAAAGTGTGGTCATGTCTTTCCATATGGGATAGCTGAAGCATTGCGTGAACTGTGGTGAGTATTTGCGTCTTTTCTCGCGTCATCCGAGGAATCAGGCTCATTCCATCTAATTATTTTGACACAGTATTGCAGTGGGAAAGGAATGGTGGAGCCTCCAAGCTTCCACCTGTTTAACTAGAGGATTGAATTGGAATATTAGGAATACAATGATATTAAATATTTTATAATAGAACTTATAATTTAAATATTTAATGATAGGACTTATAATTCAAAATATCTCTACTCAACTTGATTCAAATTAATTTAAATTTTAATAAATCTTATACTTAAGGTGAAGGTGAGGTAAGTTAAGGAAATCTAAAAAAAAAGATATATGGTGCAGCCAAAGAATGTACCAAGCGCATGACATTGGGAATCTCCATTCTAATTCTTTCTATAGAGTAAACTTTATTTCACCCAAACGTAACCTTAAGACAATCAAATCATCAGAGTTACAAATTATTGACTTCAAATTAATGTCTGAACTGTATGATTCTATTCATGACCAAAAATAAAAAAGGTTAAATATAAAAGCAAAACTAAAAAGATACTACTAGGTTAGACTTTTTTAAAGTGACACTATCGAGAATAAAAATATCTCTCACTAGTACTCAACAAAAGGATTTTAATATAAGCCAACACAGATTGGCATAAGTGACTATGGGATCCGGATAAAGGCTCTTATCTCCTATTGGGTGATGGGTTTGAGTCCCCCCGTGGTCAGGCTCTTATCTCCTATTGGGTGATGGGTTTGAGTCCCCCCGTGGTCACTAAATCCTGCGTTGCTGGCAATTCTATTATGAGGAGTGTCAGGCCCTTAGAGGCAACTTAAGGTACAAGATGGATCTCCCAATTGTTGAAACTTGGTGCTTTACCGGTATTATGAGGGTACCTTCCTTAACTGTCATTTTGTTTAGAAAAAAAAATGATTTAAATATATATTCTGACATTTACATGATTGAATTTTTTTATATTTTATGAAATATTTTAAAAGCTATCCATCAATTAATAATGAAACACTAAATATTTTTTTATATTATACAAAATTTGAAGAATAAGTCTAATTATTTATTTATTGTGAATGGTATTGTCTCATTCTAAATTTTATTATATATTGATATCATAGGATTTGGATATAAAATTTATAATTTGCTTGTTTCATTTCTTAATTTCTGAGAAGTTTAAATTAATTTTTTTAAATAAATATATTATATTGTTAAAGACAAAATGTCATTTCTAATTTGAAAAATAATTAAAAAGTTAAGGATATATTTAGAAAACAATTATAAAAAATAAAAACAGGCTTGAGAAGTAAAACTTTCTTGATTTTTAGGATTCGCTTGTTTAACTTCCCCAAAAATTTATGTTTTATTTGTTTATTTAATGTTTTAATTCTCAAGAAGTTCAAATTATTTTTTTAAAATAAATGTTATATTTTAACTATAAAAATATTAATACCTTTTTAATTAAAGATATGAATTAAATAGTTGAAGATATTTTTAACCAAATATTACAAACTATTTAAAAAGTAGAACTTTCTAAAATAAGTCTATCTTTTCATAAGTTTCATATTTCTTAAAATAAAACAGTACCTAATAAACTATCCTTTGAAAAATTCTACTTCCTTCCTCTAATTCACCATATCAAGTGACCTCTTAAATAATATAAATTAATAAAAAAGAAAAATAAACATTTAATTCAAATTAAAAAATTAATCTTAATTTGGTTTATATTTTCATTACTACCTTATTGAGTACAGACATTTTATTTCATCTGGAAAGATTTTATTTAAAATTCACTTTTTTAGGTTGTTATATATCTCCATTTTATTATTATTTTTATATTTTTTTGGCCACACGTTAAATGAGGACGAGCAATTGAGTTCTGTATATCGGCACAGTACCACAAGAATGAGTGGCAAGCAATGATTTGGATTTGGTGCATGGCGTAATCCACGCACGATGTGCGTGACCTGATTGGGAGCTGTTTTTTTTTAAACAAAAAGGAAAGAGGAGAGAGACAAAAAATAAGGGGAGACACGTACCCTCTGCCATATCCATGACCAAAACACCTAAAGAAACCGACATGTTTCTACTTAAATAATTATGTCTATGACAAAAAATTATTTGTATTATTTTATAAATATTAAATTAAATAAAATATTTATTTTGATATTTTACAGGAAAAAAATTAAAAGAACTATGGGTTGGCCCAATAAGCTTGTTGGGTATAAATTGGACCTGAAAAGTTAAGCTCCTTTTAAAATAAATATAACGTTTATTTTTTAAAATAGTTATATTTTAGCTATAAAGATATTAATACATTTTTAATTAAAGATATGGATTAAATAGTTGAAGATATTTTTGACAAAATATTACAAACTTCTTGGGAAGTAGAACTTCCCAAGATAAGTCTAACTTTTCGAAAAGTTTCATATTTTTTTAAATTAAATAGTATCTAATAAACTATTTTTCAAAAAATTCTACTTCCTTCCCCTACTTTACCATATCAAGTGACATCTTAAATGATATAAATTAATAAAAGAGAAAAATGAACATTTAATTTGAATTAAAAAATTAATCTTAATTTGGTTTATATTTTCATTACTACCTTATTGAGTATAGACATTTTATTTTATCTGGGAAGATTTTATTTAAAATTCCCTTTTTTTAGGTGGTTATATATCTCTATTTTATTATTTTTTTTATATTTTTGGCCACATGTTAAATGAGGATGAGCGATTGACTTCTGTGGCGCAGTACCACAAGAATGAGTAGCAAGCAAGGATTTGGATTTGGTAGGCCACGCACCATGTGCATGGCCTAGTCGGGAGCACTTTTTGTTAGACAAAAAAGAAAGAGGAGAGAGACAGAATAGGGGGAGACACATACCCTCTGCTATATCCATGACTAAAACACCTAAAGAAACCAACATGTTTCTATTTAAATAATTATGTCTATGAACAAAAATTATTTATATTATTTTATAAATATTAAATTAAATGAAATATTTATTTTGATATTTTACAAGAAAAAAGTCAAAAGAACTATGGGTTGGCCCGTAAGCTTGTTGAATATAAATTTGACCTGAAAAGTGAAACCCATTTTAAAAAGACTTTTGGGTCTAGCCTGTGATGGCCTAGTCCATGTGAGTTGAGCCAACCTTAATTTCTAGCTCTACTTCTTGATTAACCTTATTAAAATTTTATTTTTAATATTATAATAAAAATATTTAAGAACCATTATAATGAGATTATGCAATAAGATGATCTAATAATTTTTAAAAAAATGCATTAATAAAAAATTTATAATAAATAATATATGAGATATGTGTAATAAATAAAGCAAAAGAAGTTATACATTCCTAAAACAAGATAATAAGGAGTTGTAATATAACCATTTTATTTATTAAAAAAGGAAAAAATAACTTAAATTTAATAAGGATATAATAATTAATTTATTATTATTTTTCCTTTCTTCCCCTTTGAAACCAACATGAGAACATTAATATTCCTCCCATCCCATTCCCTTCATTAAAATTCCTTTCTCCCCATTCTCTCCCTTAAAATTCCTCTCATCACCTCACCTTCTATCCTTCAAACCAAACTAGCCACTTTACAAAATTTTTACGGTTCGTTTGGTAAGTCACAAGCAAATCAATTTCAATTGTGCTCCACAAGCAATGTATACAAGCAACCCCTGACCCCATTAAAGTCGGCTTCCAAAAAAAATAATCACAGACATAACATCTACAAGGTATGATAGCCCAAAAAAATGTTGCTCTATATATTTCACGACTTCAGTGTCATTCCCTAATTTATGTACCAGAAAAAAAGAAGAAGAAATTTTCTCTTGTACCCAGGTCAATAATATAGGTCATTTACAAACTATTGTAGTTTTTAAATATAAAATATTTATTAGGGATAAAACTAAAAAAACAAATCAATTTTTAGACTATTTTAAAATGTGACTTATATAAAAAATAAGAGGGAGTAATTCGTTGCCATGGGAGACTTTCTATTGCTATCGTGGTCGTGGTCCTTCTGCTAGAAGTTCATTGAATCTACTCAGCATGACGCATTCAGTTTGGATCAATGGATCTAAGGTGTATTCATTGCGAATGTTACCTCTTGAGATAATTAAGTATTTTAGTCTCGTAGCTATATATGGAAACGTATATCATCTATTTATACGTGGTCATTGTAATTATATAATATATTTGTATTAATAATTTGGTTTCGAGCTCCGTTAGGACCAGAAAAACACTGAATTTGTATATAAAATTTAGATGGTATAAATAAAAGATCAAAAATAACATTTAATTCGAATTGAAAAAAATTAATCTTAATTTGGTTTATATTTTCATCACCAGCTAACTTATTATATAGTATATATAAACTTTTTATTTTGTATGTGAAATTTTTAATTTAAAATTCGTGTTTTTCATGTAGTTTTATATTTCCATATGTCACTATTTTATATATATAGTTGGTCACATGTTAAATGAGGACGAGCAAATGGGCGACTGAGATGATTCCGCCCGCAAGCTACACTGCGACAAGAAATGAGTCACCAATTACGGTAGTAGCCCCACAAAATTTAATAATTTTGTTTTTACCCCAAAAAAAACAGAAGTAGAAGAGCATGCTGCCAATGACAATTAAGTGAAGTGGAAGAGATTAAACATTTAAATGTTCTTTAGATAAGGTAACCTTTTATTTATTACTTGTTAATATATATTTAAATCTGAATTAGTTAATAGTACTAAATATTATATAGTTTTAATTAAAAGAACTCAAACACCAAAAGAGTATGCTACATGGGAATTCGGATTCAGGCATGATTGCATTCATGAGAAAAACAATAGCCACAAAAAATGTATTAGTTTCTAAAACAATAAATACACAAATAAAAAGCTTGTTCACTAATTAATGACAATTGAGTAAAGTGAAAAGGATTAAATACTCTTATGATATCATATTTGAATTTGAGTTAGTTAATAATATTGAATATTAAATACTAAATAGTTCTCTGCACCTAATTTAAATGGAAGAATGCCTATATATAGATGTGTGTATGTATGGGCTTTTTCAATAAACCTTCACAAAAGAAGCACTAGCGAGTGAGGAATATAGCAGTGAAAGCTAAAAATTTAGGATGGAAGTCGCTCAAGTGTTGCACATGAATGGAGGCACTGGCAAAACTAGCTATGCAAACAACTCTTTGATACAGGTATATACACACACACAACTTTTAAATTCTTCTCTAGCATTGCAATTCCATGCATGCATGTTTTTTCTAGAATTTTAGAAATTTATTAAAACACAATATTAATTGGTGTGAACAGCAAAAGGCAATTTCTTTAACGAAGCCCATGATAGAGGAAGCCATAAGCTGCTTCTGCAGAAAAATCCTTCCTCAAAAGCTAGTTATTGCAGATTTGGGCTGTTCTTCTGGACCGAATGCTTTGTTTGTGATTGCTCAACTTATCAAGGCCCTTGAGAAGATTTGTAGAGAACTAAACCGTGAATCTCCAGAATACCATGTCTTCTTGAGCGACCTTCCTAGCAATGACTTCAACAACCTCTTCAAGTCCCTTGATTCCTTCAAACAAAAGCTAAGTAGTGAAATGGAAGGTGGGGTCGGCCCTTGCTACATCGTTGGGGTTCCTGGTTCGTTTTATAGCAGGATCTTCCCCGATAAATCTCTGCACTTTGTTCATTCCTCTTACAGCCTCCATTGGCTATCTCAGGTACATATATTAACCGATGTAGAAGAGCACAAAAACTACGCTGGTGATTTCTTCGTCTCTTTGTCGAAATAACTGACGTAGATAAAGGAGTTTACTATATATAGTGGTGATATATATAGATATATATGTTTATGTTTGTGCTTCAATGTCTTTTTGTACGTGAGGCCGATTGATTATGTGGTGTAGGTTCCCGAGGGTATAGAGAACAACAAGGGCAACATCTACATTTCAAGTAGTAGCCCCTCAAATGTCCTCAAGGCTTACTATGAACAATTTCAAAGCGACTTCTCGTCATTTCTGAAGTGTCGAGCAGAGGAAGTAGTCGAGGGGGGTAGAATGGTCCTTACCATGTTGGGAAGAACAAGTGATGACCCAGCAAGCAAGGAGTGTTGCTACATTTGGGAGCTGTTGGCTGTGGCTCTCAATGACATGGTCCTCGAGGTAGGGACCCACACTACCACGCACTCTTTTCCAAAGAGAGACATATCGCCCTCAGGATTGTGATAAAATGACTAAAAATATAATAATATAAAAATAGATAATAAATTTAATTTAATTGTCTCTGCATTATTTATTGTTACGAGTAGAATGTTCTTAAAAGTAAGATCACAACATTTATTCATAGTAATAATTAAATAAATAATATATCTGTTTTAATATTACAATTAGAAATTTTTAATCATTGAAATCAAATAAATGAAAAAAAAATTGTATATGAATAGAAGTATGAAAAAAAAGTATTGATGAATCCAAATTGATCCCTATCAAATCCGTACATGAGATGATATTAATGTGGCTTCCTTAGTCACTATTTAATTCTTTTCAAGCTGGATTTCCTTCTTTGAGGCTTGTGACTCGTATTAATCTGATTTCAAAATTTAACCCACCTAAACTTTTAATTTGTTTATTAGATTAAATAATTAGCATTTAGTTTGGATTGAAAATAATAATTTTAATTACATTAATTTTTTATAGCTTATTGGAGATATATTTAATTTATATTTAAAATGCTTGTTAAAAAAATAATTGTTTCACATTATTTAGTTGCATCGTTCAATTTGTTTATATATATAAATATAATTATTACATTTTTTTGGCCAAGAATTATTACATACTGTCCTATCATTTATATACTGTCTAAATTACCTTTCACACATATATTCTAAACGTTTTAAAAGCCATCGCGTATCAGTGTGTGATATGATGTATCCCATGTGCATGCCAATAATTAACATTTCCGTCATAGATATAAAAAAATACATATATATATATATGATCGATGAGAGAAATGTTAATCATATCTATATTTAAAATTTTTAAAGTTTATTATATCCATTGCATTATATCACTTTTTTTTTTTGTATGTACCCAATATTTTGGATGTACCATAGTTAAACTAGAGAATTTATTGATGTCCAAGGATTGATCCTGATCAAACCATGTAGGATCTAGCTTTTTGAGTAAAAAACTTTACTATTAAGTATTTAATCCAATTATATCACATAGCATTTGCCACTGTCGGCATGAATTTGAACCAAAATCCTTCAAGCCATCTCTCCAACCAAAGTCTCATCCTTCATGTGATTTAAATCTATCCTACTACTATTTTCCTCCACTACCTTCTCTTCACTACTTGTTTCATTTCTTTACAGTCTTATTCTATTTTTCAATCCCTTAAATTACATGAAAAATTGAGATTTGACTTGAGAGATTTTGACAAGAGATAATCCAAATCCCTACCAGCAGCACTACCCTAGTACCCATGTAGCATGTACCTATCTTGTATACATATCCATAAATAGTGCTTCTTAGATCCTGCATATCCTAATTTTGAGCTTCCTTTCTAAATTGAGAAAATAGAAATAAAAACTTGGTTTCATTTGGTGGATATGGGGTTGCAGGGAATCATAAAAGAAGAGCAAATGGATGGTTTCAACATTCCTAACTACACGCCGTCGCCATCTGAACTGAAACAAGAGATTGTAAAAGAAGGTTCCTTCACTGTGAATCGCTTGGAAGTCTCAGAAGTGAGTTGGAAGGCTGCTTGTGGGGATGAACAACTCAGTGATGGTCATGGATACAAAGTGGCACAGTGCATCCGAGCTGTGTACGAACCTTTGGTTGTTACTCACTTTGGAGAAGCTATCGTTGAACATGTTTTCCGGCGATATCAAGATATATTAGCCGATCGCATGTCCAAGGAAAAAACTGTGTTCATTAATCTCACCATATCCATGACTAGAACACCTAAAGAAACTGACATGTTTCTATTTCCATGATACATTACTACGGCTTTATTTGAAATAGGAAGAAAGCAGGAGAAGAGAAATATTAAGAAGAAAAATAGGAAGGAACCTAGATGAGAGGTGTTTAAGTTCCTTCTTGTTTTCTTTCCAAATTTTCCTCTTCTTCTATTTTTCTCTCATCCAAATGAATGGTACATGTCAAATAAACAGTAATTTGGATCCTCTCAATTTGTTTTTGTCTCCAATTTTAATTTGAAACTATTAGCAGTCTAGATCAATCACTAAAAATATTATTCAAAACTCGTAGTTTCATTTAATGAAGTTGTGTTTACTCTGAACCACTAAATATTGATCTAATGGCCAATAGTTAAAATTGAGACAAATTAAGAAAAAGAAGCAAATTGAGAGGTTCTGACTTGAATAAATCATGTCTTCCATATGTTTAGGAATTGTGTTTGCTTGGTTTTAATTCATTCCAGTGTTTAACTAGTATTGTATCCACTTAATTTGTGATGTCTATATGATATCAAGATTTTTGTTTTCTTTTGGTTTATGAATACTGTTATGATTCTAGCCTATAAATTAAATTATTATTATATATATACGCACTTTACTTCCAAAAAGATGAACTTTTCAATAAATCTCTTTTTTTTAAATGAATTTTAGAGCATCAAGATGAATTGAGTGAAATTAATTAGTCAAAAATTTAACTATCTGTTCGATTGAAAAATACAACAAACCCAACTTAATGTATTCTTATTATGTGAATCCCTTAATCTTAATATATATATATATATATATATATTCTTAATTTGTTCTTGGTATTAATATTATAGTATTTTCTTCCTTTTCAAATTAACTTTATCACCTCAAAATTAAAGTATATAGTATATAACAAGGACTTATAAGAACAGGAGATGCATTCATGCATTGTCCATGTCTGTCCCACCTAATTTTAATCTTTTAAAATAAAAAATAAAAAATAAAAAATAAAATAGAGTCGTCACCAAAATTTTTAAAAGAGAAATTTTGAAAAATCTTAAAAAAGAATAATCTATAAAACATAAAGGGTTCGAGGGTCAATTGCGTCATTGGGAAGGTATTAGGCACCCCGTAACACCTGTTCATAAAAGTGGTTATCTTAAATTGATTATACAAAATTAACGTGACAATAAAATTATTTTAATTACCTTTATAAAACATGTATATAGAAACAAGAAAAATGAAAAATAAACAAATAAATAAAATAGATTTATTTATAAAAATAGTCTTGACCTATAATAAGATTCTAGGACCTACGTACTCTAATATATGGATCAAAGTCCACATAGTTCAGGTGTAAAAACTCATGTCAATGGGTTTGTGTCTTTTAAGAAAAATTATATATATTTGTTATTTTTGAAAGTTGAATTATACATATTATATATATATATATATAAACTCTTTAGCTATTTATTTATTATTGTTAATAAATTCACAGAAATTCCCAAAATCTCACGTACTCACTAACTGGGTTAAATACTTATGGAAGCTCTAAAATCCTTACACAGGATAACTCAAAAACATATATTAAAAAAATGTGTAAAACTCTATCAAATTTGAGAAAATTATTATTGTTTTGATTTCAAAAATATTTTCCAAATAGAAAATGAATAATTTGATTAGTATAGACGTGGAGACACATCACGATACGCAATAAAGTATTAATCTAAATACTCATGGAGATTCTAAAATCCCCACTGGGCAAAAAATTAAAAAATTAAATATATATATATATATATTTAATGAGAAAATATCATATTATCATAATCACACGAGGGAATATTGTTAGACAAATTCAATTTTTTAATATAAATTCCATATATTGAATTTTCCCACAAAATTATAAGAGCAGCGGAAGACTTTATAAATACCTCTCGCCATGCTAAATGATCTTATGTAAATATCTTTGGAGTTACTCAATCTAAATATTAGATCTGAAATCACATATAAAATTAGTTAGAAAAAAATATCATAAAATAATCTATGCAGACAGTTATTCCAACTAGTTATGAGACTCAGTGATGGAGCCTGGGATTTAGTCTCAACTAGTCGGGGAACCAGAGCGTATGTTATACTTAACTCAGTTTGCCTCTATTTAAATAACCTTGGTCATCATCGGTTATTAAATTTAAATTTGAATTCGAATTCAAATAAAGATACTGAGTTTATCCCTTATTCCCTAAAATCGCTCAACTGACAATATCTTCTCTTGAAGATAAGGACCACATTAAGTTAAGATATATTTAATTAATTAAACAATATAAATATATAATTTGAATAAATTCAAATTAAATATTATTAAATTAAATATATCGAACATTCTCCCACTTGGTCCGATCTTGATTAGTCAGTTGATATATCAAGAAATATTTAAGCAATATTACAAGAATCATGGCGGTAGGTCCTCTAATCATGTGAGTATTACCTTCCATGTATCACAAGTAATATCCTTACTTTGGGAAATTATCTTTATGAATAAACCTTAAATGTTTATTCGGTTCCTGCCTTAATGTTCATCAATCTCACCAGAATTGTATATAATATATATATTGAGTTGATGAACTACAACACGAATTTCATCACTTTAACACACCTCATCTAAATCACCCCAATGTGATCTATCTCATATGAGATGTATGATCCTTCATATTCTTTAATTGCATGCTTTTAGTTAAGGATCTTCTCTTTATGTGTTATATGACCATTTAACCTTATATGGTCAACACACTTCTTTATGGCCTCAAACGAATCCTCAATTTGAAACCCAAGATGAAATTCAACATTTATGTAAACTTGCCTCAAATCAAAGATCAAATCCAGCATTTATGGTGGAAGTAAGCAATTAGTTATTGCTTAGCGATCTTGCACTCCTCCATAACATAATTTGTTTATCTTGCATTAGGATGTGTCATAATATTGACTTTTTAAAGTCAACTTATCCTACTAAATTAAACAAATACTGTATTTTCCTAATTATTGATCTTTTATATGTAAGCATGAATTTCTAATATTCTTTGCAGTTTATCATTTATTATCTAAGCATAAATTGCTTTGGGATCTTTATAATATTCCTTTCACAAAGACTATGTCAATTTATGTGCACATTTAGACATACATTATGCCTTTCACTACTAGCATGAAAGAAATATTATTCTCATCTCTTTCCAAATCTTATCAGGGACATATGGCAAATATAGATGTCACATATGGCAAAATTACCTTATTCATGAATGTTCAAGTGCTTATAGGTTCTTTATGATAATTCCAAAAATTTTGAGAATTATCTCTTTATATATCTCTAAAGACATTTTACCTATATCTTTTACATCATAACTCTTGAACAAAGTTATCATGCATTTTGTAACATCTTTAGTCATTTATCATAAGCAATATGTCATCTATAACTAAAATTAAACAGATGACTCAACTCCCACTAATCCAGTAATATAAACAATGATCTATGATGTTCTCAACATTATCAAAAAAATGTGATCACATCATGAGACTTCAACTACCACTATTATGGGAAGTCCTGCCTAATTAAATTCTCCTTAGTATTTATTGAACACATCACATTATTTCACATACATCTCTCTTATAGTCATAATAAGAGTGATAATTTTCATAATATTCCAATTAGCATATAGATTCATGATAATAATGAAGGAATTATTTATCAATATAGGAGAAAATCTCACTATCATCAATCCCTTTCTTTATAGAGAAAACTATTTAGCAAATAATCTTTAATTTGTAATACATAATATTGATTAGTGAATTCCTTATGATCTTAAAGACCCATTTATGGCTAATTCTCTTAACCTCACTAGCAATTATACAAATTTCCAAATATTATTTGCCTTAAGATCTCTCTTCTTTATCATGAAATCATATTTTAATTTGGAATTTACTTCATTGTATGTGAAAACAAATAGGATTATTCTTAATATTCAAGTTCTAATCAAGTTTCTTAGTGTACAACATATAATTACCAATAATTGACAAATTCTCAATCATAATTGGTCATAATTCAATTTATTATTAAGATTGAAATTGCATAATAAGAGTTCCATTTATAACTATCTTCAGATATCTCTTAATTTTCAGCATGACCAATTAGATTTCAAAACTTTATTATGTTTTACATTCATCTTAAAAAAAAATAAGTTTCATGTAAAATCAGTATTTCATCATAATTAGTGATTTCATTTATCTTTATGTGATCATTCCTGATAGATTTATCATATATTTGATCACTCCCACTAATTATGACATTCCTCAATAAACTTGGCATTCCTAATCTCTACATATCCTATATGTGATAGATATTATAATTTTTTTATCCTTTAAGCTTCTTTGCATTTTCATCCAAATATGCAATGAAAACTTAAGGAACAACCTCCATTCACTCTTACCTTTACAAGACAAGTTAATGAGAGTAAATCATTAAAAATAATATTCCAACCTTATGGGCTTCAAACGATGTATTTAATTATGAAAAAATTGGAATCTTATTTTAAATGTACATTGTTGTCTTGAGTGAATTTATCCATCACTAGTGTACTTATAATAACTTTCATTCCCTTAATTAATCTCACCATATTAACCCGTTTATAGGATTAATTCTCTACTTTTGCTTTACATCCTTATTAAGGCATCATATGCCTTATCTTAATTATAAAACAAGTAGTATTCATGAATTGTGAGAAATTAATAATAATAGGGAATCATCATTTTAAACAATTAGAAGGTAAACACAAACAAACAAAAACACTACACACTAGCATTTACAGTCTCTAGCAATTAAATTCTTCCAGGCATATATATATATATCTGCTTAATCTTTAATGCATTTCATATATGAATTAGAGTTAACGAGGTTTTGAGATTAAATAATCTCATTCTTTATAAACCTTTGTTAACTCTCTATAATGGAGACATTAATATTCTCCTCTATCACACAATAGGAAGAATTTTTATCCTTAATATGCTTTAACTAAATGAGATTAAAATATATATATATATATATTAAAGATAAGAGTATAACTATTATTCTCCAATAAGACCCTTTTGTGAGGTAATTACTCTTTATATGCCTCTTTCTTTATGGTCTATCTTTGAAACTAAATCCCTTATTAGAATTTCACTTCTAATCCAAATTTGAGCCTAATTTTCCTTTCCACACACATATCCAATAAATATTAATTGTATATATCTCTTTATGCATGTTGTGAGAAATTTATAATAGCTCATACTGATGAGATATCTAATTAAGGATTGTGTGCACAAAGATCAATGGAGATTCTCTTATCTTGAGAGCCATGTCTCTTACCTGTATGGTATGTCATTTACATACCTTTAGTATCTATTTACTTTATGGAGAATTATTTTAGAGTTAGAACACTAAATAGTGACTTATACCATAATTTCAACCATTACCTATAAATGGATATTGACATCCTCAAATCAATTATGTACCCAAATATTTAGTTCTGCATTGAGATTTTATTATTATTGTATTGAGAGAATTGAATTACTCACATCATTCATACAATATTATCTCATACTAACATTAATGGGTACAGGAACTTTATGTCAATATCTCCCAAAGAGTTAAGGTTTTTCTCCTTTGAACTCTATAGTTGTCCCTAACCAAACAATCCAAGAGATGATAATAACACTGCAATTTTTCAGGATTTAACTTAAAACATGCTTACATCAATTCTATATGAGGTAATCATCCATCATATTTAACAAAGATCTATGCTTACCAATATAATACATATTAAACATAAATTCCGTATCACTAAAACCTACTTGTGGGCAAAGATTTCAGCATAGCATAAATTTATGTATAATTTATGATGAAACTAGAAGGCATTCATACTTCCTAATACCTGTGGGCTACTTAGAAAGCACAAAGCAACTTCTATTTCATCCTAATTAAGTATATATATTTATAATTATCTACCTGTGGGTAAAGATATGTTATAATTATATACTTAATTAGAATTGATGTCTTTAAGTCTTTATGTGATATCTTTGTTTGTTAAAATAAATCAAGAATGCATGTATTCAGTCATGTAAGGATGTTGTGGTTACTCCCTAACTATACACGTCAATCACAAGACATCTAAAATCATTATGATTACAAGGACATACATATGCACTCATATAGGCATCATGCAATGAGAATCATTTAATTAATCAATCAACTGAATCAGATATATGACTAATTAATTAAAAAATTCTCCCCATATGATTAAATCATAAATGTGCAATATTTTGTCCTATTAACTTGATAAAACTAGAATGCATTTATATTCTCTAATACATGTGGGCTACTTAGGAAACATAAGGTCATTCTATTCCATCCTAATTAAATGTGTAACTATAATTATCTCCATGTGGGTAAAGATAAATTACAATTACACATATAATTAGAATTGATATTTTAAATCCATATGTGATTTTATTGAAACAACAATGCATGCATCAATTATAAATGATTCATTGGCTAATTAATTTAATGCATGCTAATCACAAATATCATAGATTATGTGCAATTAAATTCATATATATGCACAATCATTATGAGAATTTAAATAATTAATTTAATCAACAAACAAATATGTAATTAAATAATTAAACAAATTCTCTCACTATTTTTTTATTCATTTAATGTGCTCAGCAATTGTTTAAAAAATTAATTTTTTTTTTGGAACTAATAAATAACTCAATTATTTTGCAAAACAACAAAGAGTGTTATAATTGCCTAAATCAAAATTTTCCAAATTTTAGGCACTTGAAACTAACACACATAATATTTTACAAAATATATTTTTTTAATAGCCCAAATTAACTTTGCATATTTTAAATAAGTAAAAAGATAGCACAAAATAAATAATCAACTAACATCTGGTCCAATATAAAAACATGGTTCAAGACATATCAAAACAAACAATTAAACCTCATATCTAAATTCTGAAAATTTAAATAACACAAAATATTGCTCAAATGAAATTTAATCACAAAAAATATGAGTTAAAGAATTATTTCCATAAATTTGAAACAAAATTGGCCCCAAAATTAAAAATATTCCACCCACATAATAAAAGTTCAGCCTGTAATGCCCCTCACGATATCTTTATTGGTTTTGTGTTCAGGAGTTGAGGAAGCAAGACAGAGATAGGTTCAAGAGGAAACAGAAAGAGCTCCACGCCGCGGCAAGAAACAGGGCCGCCGCGGCGAGAGACCTTCCAGTGGCATTGTTCCGGAGTAAATGGTGGAGCCGCGGCGAGGAGTGCTGGAGCCGCGGCGAGAGTCGGAAAAATTGTTTAAAGCCGGATCAATCGGACGCGAAAGAAAGAAAGAAAATGAAGGGAGCGACGGAGAAGACCGAGGAGCAGTGCTAGGGCTCGACATTTCCGGCGTCCAGGAGCGATTTTCAAACTGAGGGAGCTTGGATTTGAGTTGGTAAGTATTCCCTACTCCTTTCTCTCCATTTTTCTTCGGTTAGAATTTGGGATTTTCGGTGTTAAGGTTGGATTTACGGTTTGGGGTGAAATCCACCGATTGAAATGGATGATTTGAGGTTAAGGAAGAGTGTTTTGGCATTCTTGTGGCTTGGGTGTGAGTTTTGAAGGGATTGTGTGTGTTTAGAGCTTAACCCTAAGTTGTTTTCGGTAATGGCTCTTGGGAATCCGAAGTGTCTGATGTTGTGTAGTGTTTGAGTGATCCCAAAGAGCTTATTGATGCATGAAAAGAGTGTTGGAACCTTGGGTTAGGTTAATATGGTTGAATTGTGATATTTGGTTTGTTGGTATGTTATGCTAATGGAAGAATTGTGATATGGTAAAGGTTGTTGGCTAATCGAGAGGGGTTCACGTGTATTGGACAGTTCAAGAAAGCTTGTGGAACTCGTGTGTGTGTGGTAACGACAATTGAGGTAACCGGGTGTTTGTTTATATTGTATTGATTATGTTATATGATAGTATGTGTAGTCGTGTATATATGCATGTCTCTTTCATACCACGATATCGATGTGTTTGTGTGTACTGTTTTTATATATATCGTGGTATGTATACTGCTAGACGATGGTTATGACTATGATGATGATAAGGGTGATAATGAGATGATATGATGCATACATGATATTATGATGATGATGATATGATGATACATGAGCATCACCACATGACATTGTGAGACTGTGATGTATGGTGGATAGAGTGGTGATGACGTGATGGCGGTATGATGTATGATGATATATCTATATATGTTAGGGAGGATAAGGATGGATTATATATATATGTTAGGGAGGATAAGGATGGATTATGCATATGTTAGGGAGAATAAGGGTGGATGCTATATCTACGATATACATATATGTTAGGGAGGATAAGGATGGAGCCCCTGGGAGGGCGACATGCATGTCATTCATTTCATGTTGCATTTATGAGTTGCGTGAGATATATGTATATATATATATATATATGTGTGTGGTTGTTGTTCCCGGTTACTGAGACATTGTCTCACCCCCCCTCCCCTTTCCCATAAACTAACCTTTCAGGTGACGGTTCTGGCACTAGTCCGGAGAAGACGCGGGAGTAGCTGTGTACGTGGGAATAGTCTATGTAGTATGTGTAATTTAGATAATGTATTGTGCCAAGTAGGATAGAGAACGGTTTGTAATGGATTTATAACATGGTTGAGACTGGTTTAGATGTATGGATGTTTATGTATGTGGTTAGTATGGTTGAATGTTGTTGAGAAGTTTGTGTGACAGTTTTGGTAAGTCCAGAGTGTTGTTGGGCCTTGTTGGTTTGTGTAAGGGCCTGTAGCCCATTTGGTCAAAATAGGTTCCAAGAGGTCAAATCTCAAAGGAGTGGTTCCTTTGAGGTATAGCCTCTTTAGACAAGTTGGTTTAGGGGTTTTGGACCTGTATAAATGGTCTCTAAGCGACCAGTTGTCTTTGGTGGCAATGGGAGGTGGTTAGTGGTGAGTTTTGGTCAATAAGTGGCAAAAGAGTGTTAAGAGTCCAGAATCTCCATACGGAGTTGGATTGAGGTGAAAAAGGTGTCCTTGGATAGATAGGGACTAGATTGACTTGTAGGAGTTGGAACCAAGTCAATCGGAGGTCGGAGCATAAAGTTATGCGCGTCAGAAGTTCGCCCCAGAGTGTTGATTTTTCTGATATGGGATATCAGCTGGGGGCGCCGCGGCACAGGAAGCCAGGCCGCGGCGCCAGAGGAGGCAGTAGCGATGTTGAGGCAGGGGAGGCCAGAGCCGCGGCGGTACTGTAGCGGCCGCGGCCCCAGCCCAGTTTTTGATGGTGTTAAGTCGTTTCCGCTGTGTTTTTGTAATGGGAGAGTTGTTTTGAGATGTCAGGGTTGTTTTTGGTTGAATTTTGAAGATATTTGTTTAAGTATGGAGGTGTCAGGAGGTAGGATGTTACATTTTGGTATCAGAGCAATGGTTTTGGGCCATTATTTCTGCTTGAAGTACTACTTGGCACAAAATTGAATACATAGGCTATATTCCCACTGCAATGCTAGTCCAGAACCGTATAATTGAATGTATTGTTGCTTGCGTGTAGGGAAATGTCTCGCAGAGGAAGAGGAAGACAGAGTAACAGTGACCTGATGAGGCAGATGCATGAGATGTTGGCTGGCCTCAGTAATCAGGTGAATACTCAAGGAGAGACGCTGAACAGGTTGCAAGAGAGAATGGATAGGCAAGAACAGGAGGATGTAAATGAAGAAGCTGGTATATTTGTGGATCTGAATCCAGGAGAAGATGAGAATGTGGTGGAGCCTGAGAGAGCCCCAAGGGTCGGAAGAAGGGGTATCTCCTCACAATTGAAGGACTTTCGGAAGTTTAATCCTCCGGCTTTCGAAGGTACCATGGATGTGTCACAAGCAGAGAATTGGATTGAACAGATGGAGAACATCTTCAATGTGATGGATTGCACCTCAGAGCAAAGGGTGCAACTGGCAGTTTTTAAGCTCGAGAAGAAGGCTAAGAGATGGTGGAGGAGTATTCTCCCGAGTGTTGAAGCGATGAATCCTCCTATGAATTGGGGACAGTTTAAGGAACGATTCTTTGCACATTATGTCCCTCCAGCCTTAATGATGCAAAAGGAGGCCGAGTTCCTAACTTTTCAACAAGGGAATCTGTCAGCAGATGACTATATTGATCAGTTCTTGGACTTGGCTAAATATTCTACTTATCTGAATAGTTATCCTGACGATAGGTGGATGGCTCAGAGGTTGTTTGAGGGTGCTCATCCAGAGATTAAGGACCGGCTATCTGTGGTCGAGTTTGTGTCCTTTGAGGACCTATGTGCGAAGATTCGTGCCTTGTATAGACGAATGAAGGAGGCTGAGGAGCACAGAAGGAATTCCATGATTCGGGCTTTTTCTCACCTAGGACCTACAGGAGGAATTAGTAAAGGAAGTGGTTCAGGAAGTGGTAGCAGTGGTGGTAGTACAGGTTCTAGTGGAGGAAGAGATCGTCATAATCGAGGTCGTTATGGTAGAGGCAGAGGCAGGTTTGGCAGGGATCAGTCCAACAGAGGTCGGTTTGGCAGAGGACCCTTTTATCGAGGTGGCTTTGAACGAGGGAGTTTCAGTCAGAGTGAGTATGCAGGAAGGGACTCCGCTCCATCTCAGTATAGTTCTGGTAGTGCATCGAATCCGTGCACAAAGTGTGGGTTTAGTCATGGTGATCGTCCTTGTTTGGTTTGTTTTAATTGTGGGAGACCGGGTCATATGTCACGGAATTGTTGGGAGCCACGGCGTGATGATGCGACAAGAAGGCCTACGATGCCCGGACGAGTTTTTGCCATCACTCGATAAGAAGCGGATGCAGCGCCTAATTTGATTAGAGGTAAACTTAAACTCAATGGTTACTCTATTCATGCTTTGTTTGACTCAGGTGCATCGCATTCCTTCATTTCTTTTGATTGTGCTCGGAGATTGGGTATTGTGGCAATGGAGTTGCTTTTTGAATTGTCGATAGCCACACCCACGGGAGTTTCATTAAGAACTGCTCAAGCTTGTTTGAACTGTGTAGTTCATTTTGAACACCGCAGCACTACCCTGGATCTAATCTGTTTGCCGTTGCAAGAGATTGACGTGATAATTGGGATGGATTGGTTAGAAGCAAATAATGCCATTCTCGACTGTGCTCGGAAGACTGTGTCTTTGCCGATGAATATCCCTAGTATAGAAGGGGATGAGAATGTTTGTTTGTCCTTTGCCCAAGCTGACAGGTATCTGAAGAAAGGATGTCAAGGGTTTCTGGTTTTCTTCTCTGTGAAGGTGGATATGCAAGGTGGTGTCGAAAAATACCCTATTGTGAATGAATTTCCTGATGTGTTTCCAGAGGAGATTACTGGTTTACCCCCACCACGAGAGCTGGAGTTTTCCATTGATTTGGTGCCCGGGACTAGTCCTATTTCGAAAGCTCCATATCGAATGGCACCATCTGAATTGAAGGAGTTGAAGAAACAGATTGAGGATTTGTTAAAGAGAGGTTTTATCAGACCTAGTGTTTCGCCTTGGGGAGCTCCAGTATTGTTTGTCAAGAAGAAGGATGGTAGCCTCAGATTGTGCATTGATTACAGGCAGCTGAACTGAGTGACGATCAAGAATAAATATCCTTTGCCTAGGATTGAAGACTTGATTGATCAGTTGGCAGGTGCCTCTGTATTCTCTAAAATCGATTTGAGGTCGGGATACCATCAATTGCGAGTACGTGCTGAGGATGTGCCTAAAACGGCATTTCGAACTTGATATGGTCATTATGAGTTTCTTGTGATGCCATTCGGGTTGACAAATGCCCCGGCAATCTTCATGGATTATATGAACAGGGTGTTCCGGTCTTATTTGGATAAGTTTGTGGTGGTTTTTATTGACGACATCTTGGTTTACTCCAAGAGTAAGGAAGAGCATGCGCTTCATCTTCGGATTGTGTTGCAGGCATTGCGGGATCACCAACTGTATGCTAAGCTCAGTAAGTGTGAGTTTTGGCTACGGGAAGTGAAATTTCTGGGTCATGTGATTTCTGCAGAAGGCGTGGCTGTAGACCCTAGTAAAGTGGAAGCGGTGTAGAATTGGGAGAGACCGCAATCGGTGACAGAAATTCGGAGTTTTCTGGGTTTGGCTGGATATTACCGAAGGTTCATTAAGGGATTCTCTCAGCTTGTTATGCCATTGACTAGACTCACCCGTAAGGATCGATCTTTCATTTGGGATGACAGGTGTGAGAGAGCATTCCAAGAGCTGAAAGTTTGTCTGACGTCCACCCCAGTGCTCATTATCCCTAACCCATCAGAGTCGTTCACTGTTTACACGGATGCCTCTAAGAAGGGTCTAGGGTGTGTCCTGATGCAGCAAGGTAGAGTTGTGGCGTACGCTTCAAGGCAGTTAAGGCCTCATGAGGAGAATTATCCCACTCATGACCTTGAGCTAGCGGCTGTAGTGTTTGCCTTGAAATTGTGGAGGCATTATCTCTATGGCGCTCAGTTTGAGGTGTTCAGTGATCACAAGAGTTTGAAGTATTTGTTTGATCAAAAAGAGTTGAACATGAGGCAAAGGCGTTGGATTGAGTTCCTCGTGGACTATGAATTTGCTCTAAAGTATCATCCTGGGAAAGCCAATGTTGTGGCAGATGCGTTGAGTAGAAAGTCAATCCATATGGCCATGATGATGATGAGGGAGCAACAGTTATTGGAAAGCCTGAGAGATATGAAATTATCCCTCAATGTCCATCCTGGAGTACTAGTAATGAGTTCCATCAGTGTATCAAGTGATTTATTGAGGAACCTCTGCTATGCTCAGATGGAGGATGACTATCTTTTGGGCATTCGAGAACAGGTTGAAATGGCGGAGACCCGGGATTTTGATATCCTGGAGGATGGTATCATTCGGTATCGAGGTCGGATTTGTGTACCAAACGTTGCGGGGTTACGTGAGATTATTTTAGAGGAAGCTCATAAAAGTAAGTACACTATCCACCCAGGTACCACTAAGATGTATCAGGATTTGAAGCATGGTTATTGGTGGCCAGGCATGAAAAAGGACATCGCGGAATTTGTGGCAAGATGTTTGATTTGTCAGAAGGTAAAGATTGAGCACCAATTGCCTGCTGGGTTGTTGCAATCTTTGGAAATTCCGGAGTGGAAATGGGATAGTGTTTCCATGGATTTTGTGATGGGATTACCGAGGACCTCTTCAGGACACAATGCGATATGGGTCATTGTGGACAAGTTGACGAAATCGGCCCATTTTCTTCCAATTCGGGAAATTATTTCAATAGAGAAGTTGGCCCAGTTGTATGTGAATGAGATAGTAAGGCTGCATGGAGTCCCGATGAATATTGTGTCAGACAGAGATCCGAGGTTTACATCCAGGTTTTGGAAATCTCTTCAGAAGGCCATGGGTACGAAGTTGAGTTTCAGTACTGCTTATCACCCTCAATCTGATGGGCAGACTGAAAGAACTATTCAGACTCTGGAGGACATGTTGCGGGCATGTGTTCTAGAGAACAAAGGCAATTGGGATCAGTTTCTGCCGTTGGTTGAATTTGCCTACAACAACAGTTTCCACTCGAGTTTGCAAATGGCTCCGTATGAAGCGTTGTATGGCAGGAAGTGCAGGTCGCCACTATGTTGGGCTGAACTTGGTGAAAGGAGTCTTTTGGGCCCAGATATTGTGGATCAAACCTCTCGGCAAATAGAGAGTATTCGTCAGAAGCTTCTTACAGCTCAAAGTAGGCAAAAGAGTTATGCGGATAGGAGGAGGAGACCATTGGAGTTTGATGTTGGGGATCATGTATTTTTGAAGGTCACTCCTACTACTGGTGTTGGAAGATCGATTCGGGCCAAGAAGCTTACTCCAAGGTATATGGGTCCATATCAAATTCTGGAACGAATTGGGCCAGTAGCGTATCGAGTGGCGCTACCGCCTAGTCTTGCTGGATTGCATGATGTTTTCCACGTGTCTCAACTCAAGAGGTATCATCCGGATCCGTCTCATATAATTGATGATGAAGCAGTTCAAGTACGAGAGGATCTAACTTTTGAGGTCACACCATTGCAAATTCTAGATGCGAAGGAGAAGCAGTTGAGAAATAAGACCATAAAGTTGTTAAAAGTCCTTTGGAGTGGTTTGATGTCCAATGATATCACGTGGGAGACTGAAGAATCTATGCGGAGGAAGTATCCAGAGATTTTTGCTTGAGGCAAGAGTTGAAATTTCGAGGACGAAATTTTTATAAGGAGGGGAGAGTGTAATGCCCCTCACGATATCTTTATTGGTTTTGTGTTCAGGAGTTGAGGAAGCAGGACAGAGATAGGTTCAAGAGGAAACAGAAAGAGCTCCACACCGCGGCAAGAAACAGGGCCGCCGCGGCGAGAGACCTTCCAGTGGCATTGTTCCGGAGTAAATGGTGGAGCCGCGGCGAGGAGTGCTGGAGCCGCGACGAGAGTCGGAAAAATTGTTTAAAATCGGATCAGTCGGACGCGAAAGAAAGAAAGAAAATGAAGGGAGCGACGGAGAAGACCGAGGAGCAGTGCTAGGGCTCGACATTTCCGGCGTCCAGGAGCGATTTTCAGACTGAGGGAGCTTGGATTTGAGTTGGTAAGTGTTCCCTACTCCTTTCTCTCCATTTTTCTTCGGTTAGAATTTGGGATTTTCGGTGTTAAGGTTGGATTTACGGTTTGGGGTGAAATCCACCGATTGAAATGGATGATTTGAGGTTAAGGAAGAGTGTTTTGGCATTCTTGTGGCTTGGGTGTGAGTTTTGAAGGGATTGTGTGTGTTTAGAGCTTAACCCTAAGTTGTTTTCGGTAATGGCTCTTGGGAATCCGAAGTGTCTGATGTTGTGTAGTGTTTGAGTGATCCCAAAGAGCTTATTGATGCATGAAAAGAGTGTTGGAACCTTGGGTTAGGTTAATATGGTTGAATTGTGATATTTGGTTTGTTGGTATGTTATGCTAATGGAAGAATTGTGATATGGTAAATGTTGTTGGCTAATCGAGAGGGGTTCACGTGTATTGGACAGTTCAAGAAAGCTTGTGGAACTCGTGTGTGTGTGGTAACGACAATTGAGGTAACCGGGTGTTTGTTTATATTGTATTGATTATGTTATATGATAGTATGTGTAGTCGTGTATATATGCATGTCTCTTTCATACCACGATATCGATGTGTTTGTGTGTACTGTTTTTATATATATCGTGGTATGTATACTGCTAGACGATGGTTATGACTATGATGATGATAAGGGTGATAATGAGATGATATGATGCATACATGATATTATGATGATGATGATATGATGATACATGAGCATCACCACATGACATTGTGAGACTGTGATGTATGATGGATAGAGTGGTGATGACGTGATGGCGGTATGATGTATGATGATATATCTATATATGTTAGGGAGGATAAGGATGGATTATATATATATGTTAGGGAGGATAAGGATGGATTATGCATATGTTAGGGAGAATAAGGGTGGATGCTATATCTACGATATACATATATGTTAGGGAGGATAAGGATGGAGCCCCTGGGAGGGCGACATGCATGTCATTCATTTCATGTTGCATTTATGAGTTGCGTGAGATATATGTATATATATATATGTGTGTGTGTGGTTGTTGTTCCCGGTTACTGAGACATTGTCTCACCCCCCCTTTCCCATAAACTAACCTTTCAGGTGACGGTTCTGGCACTAGTCCGGAGAAGACGCGGGAGTAGCTGTGTACGTGGGAATAGTCTATGTAGTATGTGTAATTTAGATAATGTATTATGCCAAGTAGGATAGAGAACGGTTTGTAATGGATTTATAACATGGTTGAGACTGGTTTAGATGTATGGATGTTTATGTATGTGGTTAGTATGGTTGAATGTTGTTGAGAAGTTTGTGTGACAGTTTTGGTAAGTCCAGAGTGTTGTTGGGCCTTGTTGGTTTGTGTAAGGGCCTGTAGCCCATTTGGTCAAAATAGGTTCCAAGAGGTCAAATCTCAAAGGAGTGGTTCCTTTGAGGTATAGCCTCTTTAGACAAGTTGGTTTAGGGGTTTTGGACCTGTATAAATGGTCTCTAAGCGACCAGTTGTCTTTGGTGGCAATGGGAGGTGGTTAGTGGTGAGTTTTGGTCAATAAGTGGCAAAAGAGTGTTAAGAGTCCAGAATCTCCATACGGAGTTGGATTGAGGTGAAAAAGGTGTCCTTGGATAGATGGGGACTAGATTGACTTGTAGGAGTTGGAACCAAGTCAATCGGAGGTCGGAGCATAAAGTTATGCGCGTCAGAAGTTCGCCCCAGAGTGTTGATTTTTCTGATATGGGATATCAGCTGGGGGCGCCGCGGCGCAGGAAGCCAGGCCGCGGCGCCAGAGGAGGCAGTAGCGATGTTGAGGCAGGGGAGGCCAGAGCCGCGGCGGTACTGTAGCGGCCGCGGCCCCAGCCCAGTTTTTGATGGTGTTAAGTCGTTTCCGCTGTGTTTTTGTATTGGGAGAGTTGTTTTGAGATGTCAGGGTTGTTTTTGGTTGAATTTTGAAGATATTTGTTTAAGTATGGAGGTGTCAGGAGGTAGGATGTTACACAGCCCGTCACCCAGAAGTTTTCTTCTTCCCTTTTTTTTTTTGGCAATTCCAGTGGCAAATTATTCTAAAAAACATGGTGGATAAAAAACAACTTTGCCAAAGGATTCGCATATTAACAAGGAATGAAAACACGAGAGGCATCGGACATGCTAAATGTTTCTCCAGTGTTTACCCTCAATTTTGCTAGCAATTCTCATGAAAAGAGTCAGAAAAACTCGTGAAAGTATTTGCATATAAAAAATTTCATGAAAAACATGCGTGAACAAGCAGATAGAAAAAACTCAACATTCCAAACAAGGATATTTGCGTTTTCAGTCACAACGTATAATAGTGAATGGTTTTTAATTAGATCAATCACAATAATGCCTAGATGGTGATTTCACAATTTGATTAGTCAAAAGCATACTAAAAATTAACAGATTGAAATTGACTTTATGAAAACTTCACGTTTCTCAATCAAAATATCTAAATCAAATCAAATCATGATGTAAACATGCAGGCAGAGATAATAGAGAGGCTCTGATGCCACATGTTAGACAAATTCAATTTTTTAATCTAAATCCCATATATTGAATTTTCCCACAAAATTATAAGAGCAGCGGAAGACTTTATAAATACCTCTCGCCATGCTAAATGATCTGATGTAAATATCTTTGGAGTTACTCAATCTAAATATTAGATCTGAAATCACAAATAAAATTAGTTAGAAAGAAATATCATAAAATAATCTATGCAGACAGTTATTCCAACTAGTTATGAGACTCAGTGATGGAGCCTGGGATTTAGTCTCAACTAGTCGGGGAACCAGAGCGTATGTTATACTTAACTCAGTCTGCCTCTATTTAAATAACCTTGGTCATCATCGGTTATTAAATTTAAATTTGAATTCGAATTCAAATAAAGATACTGAGTTTATCCCTTATTCCCTAAAATCGCTCAACTGACAATATCTTCTCTTGAAGATAAGGACCACATTAAGTTAAGATATATTTAATTAATTAAACAATATAAATATATAATTTGAATAAATTCAAATTAAATATTATTAAATTAAATATATCCAACAAATATGTAATCAATGATCTAACTATCAACATTATAAAGCACATAAAAGTTATATTTTTTAAAACTATGGGTGCCTTCTACCACAACTTTGAAAGATAGATATTTAAATTGAATCTTGAAAGAGAAGATGTAATTATCTAATATCATGATTTTTAAAGAAAAAAAGAAAGGAAAGAGAAAGGAAAAAACAGAAAAATAAAAAAAATTGTTATTTTATAATTTTTAAGATAATATTTATTTTTTTTACAAATTTAATCTTCAATAATAATGAAGAAAGAAAGAAACATTAAAGAATACTATATAATTATAACAAGGGTATTAGTAAAATACAATTAAATTTTATTAATTTTTAAACTATTTATTAGCTTTCTTAATATGTGTGTATAACTTCAAAGTGACAATTGTTTTGAAATGGAGAGAATAACATTTGATTTGTTTTAATCTTTTATAAAATAAAATAAAATAAAGAAAACACCCTTCTCATTTTGAAGGAAAAAGGGACCCGCGGGGGGGGGGGGGGGGGGAAGGTAATTGTAAAAATGTCCAAAGCCAACATATCAACCAAGCATAAATACACGTCCTTGTACATTATATGAAATAGGGCGACTTGCTACTACTCCACTTCATGTTATTAATGAGTTCGTTTCATTCCAATAACTGTTTTAAAATTGTTTGTAAAAATCACTTATTCTCATATTATTTAATTTCTAATACAATTTAAAAAATTAATTTAATATGAAATATTTTTTATTTTTAATCATATATAATTTTTGTCTTTCATTTTGGAAATAGTTTCAATTCAACAAATTCCACGCCACACCACTAAATATATTTTGGACACATAACATAAACTAAATTTTTTTTTAATCTTATTTATTTATTTATTTATTTTAAATTTTTATATTTGTTACTCAATTAAAAAACATGATGCTAATGAATGGTCATTACATTCGACTAATGACTATTATGGTAAACTCTAAATTGAATTTAGTTGTTAAATACTTTTTCATTTAAATATAAATTTATAAATAATATTAAAAAATATACATAATCAACTCTTCCTCAAAATTTTAATAATTTACATGAAACATTTTAAATTTAAATCTCTTTCTCAATATATACATTAAAAAAATTATATACATTAAAAAAAAGAACAAATATAAATTTCTCCTGTACAGTGTACACCATGTACCAAGTTCTTCTTTTTTTTTTTTAGCTTTTTACCAACATTATGTACCAAGTTCATATGTCTGGTACGGAGTATGTACCATAGAAACTAGTAGTGGTGGGTCAACGAGGCAATTGCGAGCCATATTGCTGATCAATTCAGTGAAATCAGCCACTGGTGGCGCATTCATATCCTTAAACGCATCGTCGCATGTCGAAATATCCAAAACGACAGCGCTTAACAGGCCACTAACTGTCCCGACATCGTTAGCCTTGAGCGCGTCCAAAGCGTTCTGTAGGTTATCCAACGCTTCCTTCTTGTTATCCTTACAATCGGCAAGAGCAGAAGCATGCGATGCACCCGCCTCGGACGATGTCGTTTTGTCTGGAGGGGAAGATAGGTTCGAAACGGCGTCGTGTAACCGCTCGATGCATGCCTTAATGGAAGCTTCGAGCATAGACATGGGGTTGACGCCATCGCCACCGCCTGAGGAAAGCAAAGGGGACAACCTGGAGACGCAAAGCTCAGGGCAATCTGTCGTATTGCAGATCAAATTCAGTGCTGAATTAGGGTTAGGGTTTGGTTCAGGTGAAGGGGCTAAATTGAGATCGAGCTTTGGGATTATCGCTTGCTTTAGAATTTCTGCAATAGAACCAGATAATACAATTGCAGATGGCGAAAGAGGATCGGAATCGGAAGATGATGATGCTTGAGAAGGAACAGATAATGGAGAAGAATTCTGGGATAAAGAATCCATGGTGTTTCGAGCCATGCATCGAGGGAAGAGGAGAATGATAATGCAGGAGAGTAAGAGAAAGAAGGAAATTTCTTTGATTCTGAACATGGTGAGAGAATGAATTACGAAGAGGGAAGATGGAGAAGATGATTAAAACTATTGAAGAAATGAAAAATGATTAAAACTAATAATTAGAGATATTAGCATTGTTCCACAGAGCTTGGGATTCTTCTTCTTCTACCTACCGACGATGGTGTGGGACGGTAAGGAGAAAAAGGTGTGCACTTTATCGACTAAGAAGATGATTGAATGGTGCTAAAGTTCAGAATAAAATAATCTGGATATGGTTTTCAGAATCTTTGGGCAAATCATAAAAGGTGCTTATGCTTAAAATTAACAGGAAAAAGATCGGTATACTAAAAATATAATTTATATACTTAAGTTGGATAATTATCATTTTCTGGATAATGCTGATATATGAGGGTTAATAAGTCAAAAATAAATAAATCCATTAAGGAAGGAAGTCATCGGGTTAAGAAGGTAAACTTTTTGTCCATTTGTTATCCATAAATCATGTTGAACTCTTATTAATATGGATGAAATCAAATAGGACTATAAGAGTAACAAAATTCTTCCCAATGAATATGTAACGCAGTTTATAATGGCTTTGATTGAAGCCATTAAGGAAGGAAGTCATTTGCTCTCATAATTTTAATGTCGTAAGCAATATTCTAGTCTATTTTCTGCCACCCTCAAACCCTAGATATGCTCCATCTTTTGCTCATTGTCTTGTATCGATCTGACTTCATATCTTCACTTTTCCATTCCCTTCTCCTCGTTTTCCACTAATGCTATACTGTGACTATGATGAATGAAGTAAAAAATACTCTTTTGGTGATTCATTCGTTTCTCCATCATCTTCTGACCAATGTTTTCAATAACAATAAAAAGTGTAGTTTATTTCAGACTTTGTGCAATGTATGATATTCACTCTATTTTATATTAATATTTTGCTCAATTTTATTAATTTACCCTATACAGTTTGAGGCATTGAAGCATGAACCCCGGCAGATTTTAGGGTGTTTTTAAGCCTCCACTCTCATTTTTCTCGTGATAAAAGCTCTCATTTTGAGATCTGTGTCGAAATAAATAGTTAAGTTTAACATAAACTATATAATTCCCCTATAGTATAAAAGATATTTCCAAAGCATTGACCGGCCGAAAGAAAACTCAACATTTACCTCAAAAATTTTTTACATATATAAATCAAATCTTCCTCTATCTTCTCCGGAACCCCAATTATATTAATATATATACATATTATGCTCAGTTCAGACTTACCCTAGTTCGAGACTTTGAGGAACGACCTTGGCAGATTTTAATTAAGGTGTTTTTAATTGAGGCCTTCGAAGTTCACTCTTTTTTCTCGAGATAAAAAAAGGTCCCATTTTGAGATCCAAGATTATGTGCCGAAGTAATCATTTAATATAGACTGTTATATTCTTCGCCCTCATAATATACAAGAGATTTCAGGAGCATATACCGAAAGACAACTCTACATTTACCTAATTTTTTTATGGTATATAGATCAAATATTTATTTTCAAACCGAGAAGAAACGTTGTTAACATAGTATAAAATTATTTTAGTAAGTTAATAAAAGGCTTAATTATGCTTTTCTCTCTACTTCACACAAGAGCAATATCTATGGCTTAATTTTGGGCCATAAAAATATTTATTTTTAATTAAAACAATATTATCCCTTATATTTAATTGTTAGTCTAATTTTGTTTCGTCATATATTGAATTGAATCCAAATTTCTCTTTCATTAGTGTTTTTTGAAATTGTTAGAGAAGAAATATTAATTTTATTGAAATGAAGGACTAAAGCACTTTAATAAATATATATATATATATTTGTAAATAAAATATACTTTAATTGAAATTACAAAAACTAAATTACATTATTGACTAAAATTATCAAAATTATAATTAAATAGAAACAACAGAGGTAAGAAAAAAAGATAGCAGTTAAAAAAATAAAACTGCATTTAACAAGTTAATTAATCTTTTAACGTAGGAGAGAAGTGTGCATATCTGATAATAAATAAAGAAGACCTTCTAGACTTGGGTAACAACCACATTAAATATTCTTTTCATTTGGTGTTGATTAAAAAAAACTTAATTATCTTTTCAAGTATTGAATGCTTTTAAGGGAAAAAAAAAAGAATAGTGAACTAAAATCCGCTCAAATGGGCCTCGTTGGTTCAGTGCCTGGATCTTCCTATTGAACGACGCCACATGCAAGAGGATGCAGATGGCAAACTTTTAAGGATTCCGGTCTGAAGATTTCACCACAATGACAGGACGAGAGGCATGATTCACTACGTAGTTGCTTACACTGCCCATTAAGGTCCTGCCCAAAAAAAGAAGTCATATCCAAATTATAACATATATATATATATATGTATAATTAAAAAGCCTGATTACTATAAATTAAAGTCAAGTCCCATAATTGAGTCAATACATGTTCTAAAGAAAAATAGGTACGGCTTGGCTTGGCTTGGCTGGGCAGGTGAGGTGAAACGGAAAATTACTATATAATTTTTTTTATAATTAATTATAAGAATAAATAATTTTTTATAATTGATTATAAGAATAAATAATTATGTTAAAAATAATTTATGTTTGGATGTTTTTATTTGAAAAATGATTTTAAAAAAAAATGAAATGTGTTTGGACTTCACTCTCAGATAGATAATAAGAAAGAAAAATGAAATAAGTAATTATGAAAAAATAGAAATGAAAATTTTTTAATTATAAAAATAACTAATTTTAGGGTTTAAGTAATTATTAGGTATTTTTAAGTTGTTTAGCAAATCATTTAAATAAACACTTATGGACTCAGAAAGCTGTATTCAAACAGGCACTATATTATGTCATCTTTTCATATTACATTATGGAGAGAATTAATTAGAATGATCATGCAAGGAACTTATTTAGGAAGAGGGATCATTTTTTTATCTATGTTGTATTATTTCCTGTTGATCCTGTATTATTTATTGCGAGAAGTCGTTCACTCTAAATAAGTTTCTTGTATAGTTCTTCTAATTAATTTCCCCTTACATTATGTGTCATCTTTTCATATATACCACGACATATTTCATTTATTTGCATGGTGTTTAAGACAATTATATATGTAAAAAAGAAATTCTATATTTTGGTTATGGGACAAAAAAAAATACCAATATCCAATAATTTAGTGCATGCAATGCAAGCGCATAATAAAAAGATATCGATAGTAAACTAAATATGGTTTTTCTCATACAATTTGTGAATATGCAGTTTGTTATGGTATCTTAAATATCGATAATGAAATAATGCCATGTATATGATCAGAAAAGACGTAAAGGAAAGCAATGAAAACTAGGGCTCTCTTTGGTTACAACACTGGAAAAGAATTCCTTTTTCAGTGCACGAAAATTGAGATATGAAATATAAGTATTACTCCCTATCCAAATGGTTTGTAATTTAAGATTATACACATAGATTAAGAAAAGTTTTAATGATATAGAAAAAAAATGTTAGATGATGACTAAAACACCCCTATTTAATTGCTCCCCTTTTGGAGATAAGAGAGAAGAAAAATGGAATAGATTAAATGGAGATATACTGGTGAAAAAAATATTAATTATGCATTAAATTTTTAAAATAACAATAGTTTTGGAACAAAATAAAAATCTTAAAACAACAAAAGTTGTGAGACGAGGAGCATATTTATATAATTATTACTTAATAATAATTATTTTTTATTATTAATTTTTATTTAGAGAGATACATATATCATTTTATCATAAAAAAAGTTAGTATTTCATTCAATTCTCTTTTCCATTCCATTCTGCATCTCAAAGGATACCTAAGGATTATGTTATACATGTTTACACACACAAATAGAGAGTGGAAGCATAGGTACCTTTTGTAGATGAGAGATAAGGAAAATGGAATTAATTAAATGGGGGTATAGTTAAGAAAATATTAATTATGCATTAGATTTTTAAAACAATAAATAGTTTTGAAACAAAATAGAAACGCTAAAATAATAAAAGTTTTGGGATAGGGAGTATATTTCTAAAATTATTACTTAACAATTATTTTTTATTATTAATTTTTATTTAGAGATACATATATCATTTTATCATAAAATTAGTTAATCTTTCATTCAATTCTCTTTTCCATTCCATTCTGCATGTCAAACGACGCGTATGTTATACACACACAAAATAGAGTGGAAATATAGGTACCTTTTGATGGTGCCAAGTCCTCTGTTTCCTACAACGAGAAAGTCCAGAGGGATATTATCAACTACTTCACATAACTTCTCTCTCGCATCTCCCCAATACACCTTCATCACTGTCTCCACCTGCTCATGTTCTCAAACATATATTACTCCCTTTTTTTTGGCCACACAAACATATATTACTCCCCTTAAGTGTCCAATATATGTGAATATATAAAAACCATAATTCAAGATTAACAACTGTTGTATTGATGAGTAAAAAGATTCTATACTAAGGTTTTTTATTCAAGACTTGTAAATGAAAAAAAAAATTATGATAAGACAATTTTTCCTTACATAGGATTCAATTTGAATGTATCTTAAATTCAAGTTAATTGATAGTATATATAAGATATTAGGAAACTCTAATAAAAAAAACTACTATATTTCAAGGCTCTGGATATTTATAATGAAATTCAAAAATTATTTTAATGAATCCAACAAATACAAATTCAAATTATGCCCAAAAAAATAACAATAGGATACACTAAATTAATGTGTTTGTTTTATGTCATTTTAAAATGGTTTTAAGATTTAATTTTTTTTATACTTTATCATCCAATATCTTGGGTTCACTGTCTGAACCAGACTAATCCGAACCCACTGTGTAGGACTTTACGACAACTCACGAGTACCGATTGGAAGTTTTCTTTGAAGCATTAATTTTTTTAAAGTTGCTCCACCTTTAGGAATCAAAATCTCGACCCCGAATAATGCTGATCAAACATGTTATCACTTGATCAGGCACATAAATACCTTCAATTTTAAATTTTAGATTTGAAATGTAATATTTCTAGTTACAATCACTATTCCATCTATTTTAGATTATTTGTACTTGTTAAGAACGAACGGTGGACTCTGTTTTGAATTTAGGGGGAAGAAATTGTACCCTTTGCTTCGGTTTTTGGGCATTTTTTATCATATCCAGGGTTGAAGCTTCAGGCTTCACTCCATATTTTTTCATTATTACAGGATCAGTGAACTGACTTTCAGGAATCAGAGCTGCATATTTTAGATCATTATTAGAAACATACCTTCACTATGATACCGAAATATAGAGCAACAACAATAATTCTGGCTTTAATCAGCACATGGCAAACTGGTGAAAGTCTCAATTCAAGTCAACAAAAAATTCTATATCCTTCAAAGTAGGTGAAATTGTCTAAATTTAGAAAGTTCCACTATCTAAACTATAAAAGCAAATGAAATTCATAATTCAAGCACGGCCATAAAACTTTTCCTGAGAAGTAAACAGAAAATAAAAGGCAAAAAAGAGATTGATTAGGAGAGCCAATAGTTTCCTGAGAAACAAATAGGTTGACTAAATTCTCTAAATTTAGTAAGTTTCATTGTCTAGATTTCAAAAGCGAGTGAAATTGTTCACAGCAATTCGTAATTCAAGGTAATTATTTGCAATTTAGTCTAAATTTTCGATAATTCTAAAATCTCATGTCCAAGCACTGCCGTGAAACTTTTCTTGAGAAACAAACAGAAAACAGAGCAGATGAAAGAGATTGATTACATACGAGAGCCAGTAGTTTCCCAAAGCTGCCCCTCGCCTTGCTCGTAGAACTCTTCGGGGCGAACGACGACGAGAATGAGAGCGTCTCCATCACGAATGGCGTTATCCACTGCCCATTTGAGGGCTAGGTCGCTGCATGCGGAGAAATCCACAGCCACACCCACTCTCCTTCCAGAAGCTTCCACGGCTTTATCCATGAATGAAGGTAGAACGTAGCTAGGGTAATGAGTGAGACCACTTCTTTGCTACAATTGTATTAGCATACACGTTTTGGTTACTGGATCCTCGAAGTTAATGGTGAAGACAAACGTCCCCATAATTTGAGGCACAAGAATAGAGTCGGAGACCAAGCGACGAGCGCGCGCACTGTTGTGACAAAAATGGAAGGATGTTTGTGGAGAACATATATCATTTTATTAATATTATTTTTTTATATTTTATTTTTTTCATACGGATGACTATTTTCTTATACTCTTTATTAATAATATTTAATATGCAAGGATTGATTTATACGAAAATACTCCCTTCGCTCTTAAGTATCATAAAAAATTATTTTACATGTACCAATGAAATTAATTAAATTTATTTAATTTGTAGTAAAATTATTATTTTTTAAATTATCCTTAATTAATGATTTTTTCCTCAATTAATGGTATTTTTCTTTACAATATATTAATTAATGCTTATTGATTTTATAATAATATGTTGGGAATATCACATTTATTACTATAAAAATTTATATTTTTTCTTTTAGAGATGGATCAGCCCTCCTATTTTAAATTTGCTTGTATTTGAGATATAGGTACCAAACTAAAAATAAGGATTTTTTTCCTGGGAAAATACTATAAGGACTGATTAATTAATTTATCTATTATTAATATAGATTTATGACTCATCTCTTCAAAAATTTTAGTTAGCCATTTATTTAAGATTTTATTTCATAATTCTAAAGTTTTTAAACTAATTTATGATCTATTTTCTCTTAATAGTTACTGTATCATTTTCTTTTAAGGGACATTCTAGAAGTTTTTTTTAACTTTTTTTATAAGAAACTTTGTAATATTTACTAAAATTTTTTCTATTTTGCTCTCATCATTTATTTTTTCTCGTAAATTTTTATTAGACTTTGTAAATAAAAAAGGTACTTTCAATTGGTGAAATGGTATTTTATGTGGATTGTATTATTATATTAAATAGGGATAAAAATGGAATGTTTGATTTTTCTTTTATGATTTTTAGAAGATAACTAATTTTCTTAATCTATATAAAGTAGTTGAAATTCTTTTATAAAAAGAATCGGAGGGAGTAATATCTAAATCATGATGGATAAAATAATATTGAAATCATGATTTTGAGTTGGGAGTGAAGCAAAATCAAAACAATATCCTTTATTGTTTCAGCAACATTTTATTGGTAATAAGAAGAAGAGTTGGTAATAATATTTTTTTTTTTGCTTGGTGTTAAATATTGTTCATTGAATGGTATTATCATTTGATGGATTCAAAGCATATAATAGGCTTTTACGTAATATTTTGCAATTTGCAATTATTGAGTAATATATGCATATAATATTGTGTAATTACAGATTTTTATGATTGTCTTTCATCTTAATGTTAAGATTGATTCTTCATCTTCATAGAATTTTATTTGTTCGATTAATAATAAATTATTTTGACTAATATAATAACTTCATACAAACACATGTGCTTGTCCATAGCACGCGTATCAATCTTAGGCATTTGTACACTTGCTAACTTCTTATAAGAAATACAAGACATTGTTTTAAAGAATATGCCTCAGTAATGTGCCTTACTATGGAAAAACTTTCATCAGTGTCTGTATTTTCTAAGTGGGGAGTTATTTTTACAGTTTTATTATTCAATTGATCTTTATCTCAACAAGGATAATAGTAATATTATAATAAAAAGATTTTATTTCATAAGTTCTAGGGTTTTAAAACTAATTTATAATATATTTTCTCTTAATATCTAAATCATGATTTTTGAATTGGGAGTGAAAGAAAAGGCAAAAGCTAGAGAGTCTAAAAAATAGTTGCATTAAGCAAATGGCTAAGAATTTTAACTTCAATATCATGTGAGAAATGACTTAAGTCATTGATGTAAAAGATGATTGACACTTTCAAACACTTGTTATTGCATCTCATTTCAAACACCTGTTATACAGAAAAAGCCATTGGCATAATATCCTTAAATTCCCTTAAAAAAGCTGAGGAAACACCTCGAATCTGATTTTGTTGCTTTATTAAGTCCTATTTTCGTGAGTGATCCCAATTCACAAGTAATAAAAATTCCTTCTGCTTCTCTCTCTCTCTATTTCCCCCGCGTCATCTCAAAGCTTTCGCGGAGATTCCTTGAGTGGCTTCGGCCACTGTCCTGAATTGATACTCTCTTGGGAAATTTATGTGCCTCGAGCATCCGAAACCCTAGCGAGTTGGTTTTCTTCGGACAGAGAAGCTCCGAATCGGCGGATTCCCGATGGCGTTGTGGTGGTCCGTACTCGTTTTGGCATTCGCTTATGCCATCTGCAGGTTCCTTTTCATGCTCATTCCTCCCAAAGTTCCTTCCATCGACGTTGATGCTTCCGATGGTACTTCACCCTCTCTCTCATTCTTTGTCTCTCTCTCTCTCGTCAAACTTGTGCGATGTCTTGTAATGTGAGTTTTGGTAATGGCAGTGCTGGATGATGGAAATCAAGCGCAGGAGAACAGCTTCATATATGTGAGTGTTATTTCTGTTCTAGCAGATTTGCTTTTACTTGAGAACTTTCTTTAATGCGAGTTTTTGGAAAACCATCGGCATTACTGTTCTATGTTATTTATATTGATAGTTCACTCTGTATCTGCATTTTGCTTGATCTTCTTTTCTATAATAAATTTAAGTTGAGTTTTATGGTAAGTGGATGTGATGCGATCTATATCAGTTTTGTCAAATCAATGCATATTAAGAACTAACTTCCGCTCATAACACTGTTTATTATGATGTGAGATTTGTTGAAGATGCTCTAATATGGAGGCTCTGGCTTATCACATCTCGTTCAGGTACCTCCGAGGGGACAAGCACAGCAATCAGGCAGGAAAGTTCAATGCTATGAACCGGCAACCATGAAATACTTAGGATATGTTCCAGCATTGACACCTAATGAGGTTGGTGAACCAATGCATTTTAGCATCAGACTAATGCTTATGAGTCATGAAGTGACACTTCACTCTAAGCATTAGCCAATAGTTTATGATGCAATCCATAGTATATGAATAGATGTCAATATCTAGTAGTTTTTATTGAAGTGTGATATTAAGAAATAAATAAGTTTTATATGTTTATATGACTAAAGATCAAAATAAGTGACTTAGAAATATGTAAGGTATAAACTAATTACAGAAGAAATATATTTGCTGTGCTGAAGAAAAGCTGACACGCCATAGTTTCCAGCTAAACCTGTGTCCTAAATTTTCAATTTGGATATATATATATATATATTTCGCTTTCTTGTCTATTTTGAAGTATAAATTCTATAAAATTCCTTTAACTTATATGTTTATTGTTCATAAAACTGGAATTAAGTCCCATTTTGTGCAGTTGCCCTCATTTTGGTTTCCCATTCACTTTTGTTGTTGACAAAATGTGTCATGTGCTTTTGACATGCAAATTGGCTGATTGTATAGACCAACTTATATTCCTGATGGCTTCCAGTCCATCCTATTATATTCTATGATATAGAAACATTGGTTGCAAATAACAATTTGCACAAAGCCACAAGGAAAAGCAATATTTATTCACTATAGCCAGTTGTTGCAAACCATCATAAACAATTGTTGCTATCATTGAATAAATTTATACAAGTACTAAAAGAAACTTACTTGAATTATTTTGCATGTGTGCAAAGGTCAAGGAGCAAGTGGCCAAGGTGAGGAAGGCACATAAAATGTGGGCAAAAACCAGCTTCAAGCAAAGACGCCAGTTTTTGCGTATACTCTTGCAGTACATCATCAGACATCAAGCACTTATATGCGAGTATGAACATTTTTATCCATGGTTGTAGAAAGAGAATTTTAACTTTTCACTACCTGGTGAGGATTGGGTGGAAAACCCTTCAGAAATCTTAAATAAATGAAGTTGGTCATGGTATAAAATATTAAAATGTCAGAGCACATACAGAACTACGATGTTGGTTGTGATATTTTGGAAAGCATGCACACGTTTAATAAATATATTCTTCAAATAAAATTTATTAGTTCTAAAAGTTTGTAAATTGTGGATTTCTTTTCAATTTACTTTTGCTTATTGGATAAGAATATTGGTAACAAATTGGACATATTTTAACTCACATGTCTTTGTTAGAATATCTTCACGTGATACTGGAAAGACAATGGTAGATGCTTCTTTAGGAGAAATAATGACTACATGTGAGAAGATCAATTGGCTGCTGTCAGAGGGTGAGAAGTGGCTAAAACCTGAATACCGGTATGTGCTTCAATCTTGCTAAGACTATAAAATACTTTAGTTGACTTTTTTTCCTCCACTATAAATTGGGTGTGGTCATGATGGATGATCTGCCTTAGTATTGATTTTGCTTTCCTTCCTATACATCTTTTTCTATTTTACCTATTACTCTGCAATAATAAGAGCCTTCAAGTTGTGCTTATTTTATGGCTTTTGCACATATTTTAAAAAAATTATTTCTTTTGTGTACGCATGCATGTAAGAGATAGAGAGAGAGAGTGTTTAATATTAATATTTATAGTGGAAAATTGCAGATGATCTGAGTTAAATTCCATGAAGTGCTTTGTATGACTATCAATTTTGCAGATCTTCTGGACGTGCAATGCTTCACAAAAGAGCTAGAGTAGAATTTCACCCCCTTGGTGTTATTGGTGCTATTGTTTCATGGAACTATCCATTTCACAATATTTTTAATCCTATGCTGGCAGCACTCTTTTCTGGAAACGGCATAGTGATTAAGGTAACAAATTTCAAAATGCCTGCCTACCCAAATTTTTATCCATTGATGTATTCTGTCATTTTAGACTCTTGTTAATTTTGGTTTTATTAAAAGTATTAGGTTATATCCCATCACAAACTAATATTCTACCTACAATATTGTTGACAGTTATAGGGATTAGATTTTATTCCATGACAAAGTGACGAACTGAATATAAATAATTGAGATTCTTAGCAAGTTAGTATTCCTACTTGTGTACTATAACGTCTATGTTTAGGATTTTCACTTTGACAGGAATGCATTTCTTCTGATGTAGATCTCAGAACATGCAAGTTGGTCTGGATGCTTTTACTTCCGGATCATCCAATCAGCCCTTGCTGCCATAGGTGCCCCAGAGGATCTTGTTGAGGTGATAACAGGGTACAGTCTTCTTACCCTCCCTTTTCCCTTTGTTCCATGGAATGTTTGTTTCTTTGGCATCAATCAAAGTTTTCTTACCAGGTTCGCTGAAACGGGAGAAGCATTGGTGTCATCTGTGGATAAAGTTATATTTGTTGGATCACCTGGTGTTGGTAAGATGGTATGATTACCTTGGCCAATGGAATGATTCACCCTATCTCTTACCTGAATTGTATCATGTTTTCCATAATTTCATTTTCATTCCTGGAAAATAGCTTGTGATATTAAGTATGGTGTCGCAGGGTATTAGTGTGTTAAGGGTAGTTACAGAATTGGGAAAAAGGGTATTTAAAGTATTTGTTCCACACCTCTATTAGTATAAATGGGGGAGGAGGCATATGGAATTGGTGTGAATGAATTAGTATTTTGGCCATTTGGTTTTAGTAGGCTTTTGCCATGCATCATATTGTGTATGTTTGATAAGAAGGTTCTATTGAGCCAAATTCTTCGTAGCCTCAAGCTGTTTTATACCTCTGATCTAGGGTGATATGCCTCATGAGTTAAATCTGCTTGTGGGTATACATCTGAATTCTCTTACTCTTAAAATATTCTTCATTCATTTCAAGATGGTATCTTCTTTCCTATTTCCTAAGTAATCCTTGGCTCTACTTACATGCTGCATGTATTTGTGCAGATAATGAGAAACGCTGCTGACACACTTATACCAGTAACCCTAGAGCTTGGTGGAAAAGATGCATTTATTGTATGCGAAGATGTAGATGTGGACCATGTATGAATCCTCCTACATTTTCTGATGCCCTGAAGGCTTGGACATCATTGTTGACCCTTCATTTGGCGAATAATATTTTAATTGCTTAGCCAATCTTCATTTTTCACTGGCATGATTTTAACATGTAATTGATATGTTTAATATAGGTTGCACAAATTGCTGTCAGGGCTGTCCTGCAGTCAAGTGGACAAAATTGTGCTGGGGCTGAGCGATTTTATGTCCACAGGGATGTTTATTCATCTTTTGTCAGTAAAATTACCAAAATCATAAAGTCTGTTACATCTGTAAGTGTTTCTTAGGACACTTTACTGATAAAAAGTCTGACATTAACTTCTAATATTATCTATAATTACATGTTTTTGCGTTTGATTTTCTCTGGTTTTACTTGTCAGATTGTCTTTACACCACTTATTTATTATCAAATATATAAAACATACATCTGATCCAGGATATGTTGCATTATCCTCTCTTTACGTCATACTTTTGCATGACTGCATTTCTTTTACTTTTCTTTTTCTCCCTTTTCAATCATTTCTGTTGCTTTGGATGACTTTTTTATTTAATTAATTAGCATTAATTAATTTCAAGTTTATATACCCTACCTCAAATCCGGAGTAAAATGCGCATGTATTCCAAATATCATAAAATTTAAACTATAATTATGTCATAAAATTTGATAGAAAATTAACACATGAATTAATTGTTTGACATATTCTGAAATGAGAGTTTTCCTTTAAAAGAAGCTTTGGAAATCTGGGACTCATGATTGTTAACAGATACAATGGAAGGGGCAAAAGCATTGGGAATTTATTGAATAATGGGCTAATGAGAATTCTGTTTTGTAAATTGACCAATGCTATATGTTGTTTTGTTGCTCTAGAACTATTGATTATAGCTGTTCCAATTTTCATATTAATTTTCTTTTGTCAATATCTTTCAGGGCCCACCACTTACTGGAAAGTATGATATGGGAGCTTTATGCATGCATGAGCATTCTGAAAAGCTTGAAAACCTTGTAAATGATGCTTTAGACAAAGGAGCTGAAATTGTTGCTCGTGGAAGTTTTGGCCATATAGGTGAAGATGCAGTTGATCAGTTTTTCCCCCCAACTGTGATTGTAAATGTGAATCATTCAATGAGATTGATGCAAGAAGAGGTATCAACTGGCAAAACTCATTATTATCTCTTCTTTTGCTTTTTTGCCAGTTTTAGTATTATTGCTGTTTTTCTTTATGTGCTGTTTTTATTGATACCCTTATTGGTCATATGTGGACTAAACAAACCTTTTAGATCCTGAAAGTTTGGTAACCATTCTCATGTCAAATCTGCATAACAACAGTATGTTTAAATTTAAGAATTTGCTTTCTGCACCTTAAGCTCTGGCAATTGCTTACTTGAGTCATCTGTGCAATTGAATGACATTTAGGCATTTGGACCAATAATGCCAATAATGAAATTTAGCTCCGATGAAGAGGCTATCAAGCTCACAAACGATTCAAAATATGGGCTTGGCTGTGCTGTTTTCTCAGGCAGTCAGACCCGGGCTAGGGAGATAGCTTCACAAGTACATTGTGGAGTGGCTGCAATTAATGATTTTGCCACAACATACATGTGTCAGGTAAATTTTGTTTAATGTTTAATGTCCATTTCTCTCTCTCAGTTGGCGAGGGATTAGCAGCAATGATATGATCTTTTTTTTTTTTTTGCTGATAATTCAAACCCGGGCCCACCTAGTAAACAACAAAGTCTTTACTTTTTATGATGTACTCCCTTCATTCCGCTATATAGTGCACTTTTTTGAGAAATTTATGTTTTGTAATTTAGTGCAATTTACGGATTATGTAGTGTACTTTTTTTTTCTTTCCAAGATTGTCTTTGACTAATAAGCCCAAATATTTGTTTATTATTAAAATGTTTTATTCCCAATGCATTCGATGAGGGTAATTTGAGAAAAAGTGGGAAATTTCTTTAGTTAGTAATTACTGTCTTGGACCGTGTGTGATAGTTAAAAGTACACTGTAAAATGAAATGGAGGGAGTAACAAATAGGCTGATTTATGTTGAATTCCCGGACAAATAGTGTTTGAAACACATTTGATTCCTGGAATTTGAATAATAACTTGTAAGTCATTTTTAATATAATCTGAAGTATTTCAGCAGAACTGGAGAGAGAAAGAGACAATTAAATTTGTATCAAAAGAAGAGAGAGAGAGAGAGAGAGAGTTAAACTAATGCTTGTTAGGAAAATGGAAAAAGCTGTAGGTGTAGATGAGGAATACCATTCTGATTAGTGGATGAAACGTATGAAAGCTAAATTGTCTCGGTGCAAGCTCTATCTTTGCTGATGCTTTTTTCCTTTAACATCCCTTTGACTATGAAAAGAAAATTTTTGGAAAATAAACTCATCATTTTGCATGTTGCCAATGTTTGAAGAAAACTAAGATATACTTGTTATAGGCCTTGTCTAGTATGCAGAATAGAATGAAATGAAAAAGAGAATTCAATTAAAAAAAAAAGATGAAAAATGATCCTTGTACCCCAACTTTAAAAAAAGTATTAAAAAAAGATAAGAAATGTTGAGTAATGATTACAACGTTATAATAGGCATTGCAAAACATTTTCCTTCACCCATTCCTTTCCTATTGGTACACAAGACGAGAAATAGTGGTTCTTCTTCTTGTTATTTTGCTTTGATGACATATTGACAATTTTAATTATAATTATACGGTTATTATTGCGAACATGCCAGGAGTGGTTCCTAATTCAGCTAGATTATCTATATTAATTTCCTCTAACTTAATGATGCATTATGATTTTCAGTCCCTGCCATTTGGAGGTGTGAAACATAGTGGATTTGGAAGATTCGGCGGTGTAGAAGGACTGCGAGCTTGTTGTCTTGTAAAATCTGTTGTAGAGGATCGATGGTGGCCATTTATCAAAACCAAGATACCCAAGCCTATACAGGTCAGTCTGGAAAACATTTTATTATGAACAATAAAATGTTTATATCTCACCTCAAGTAGAAACTGAGATGGTCTCTCTTTGCCGCAGTATCCCGTTGCAGAGAATGGATTTGAATTTCAGGAATCACTTGTTGAAGCTCTTTACGGGCTTAGCATGTGGGACCGTTTGCGAGCATTGGTGAACGTTTTAAAAATGCTTACTGACCAAAACTCTCCCACTAGCAATAAGAAATTGAAGGATTGACAATGTCAGGTCGGGTAGCTCGTTAATGAAATGCTATTTTCATTTTTAAATAACCAGGGCCTTTTGATCAGTAGCTTTTTTGTCTGCAACCGCCAATTTAATCACTATAGATGTTCATTGCGCTGCCATTTTTACCGTGCTTATTTGCTGCTTATGATGGCACAGTTTCCTGATGGATGTTAACGCTATCCATGTCAGTTAGCATGTTAATGAAAATCGAGAAAACTTACTATGAAAAGCAGCAAGTTGCCTGTTAATGCTTGTAAATTTTCAAATTCAAAATGTTTGCATTTTTGGGTGCTGATTCTGATAGTGTGGCAACTTTGTTGGAGGCAAACTGGATCCTCTCAGTTACAGTCTTGTAGGTGCGCTTTAGTACTAAGTGATGGATATTCAAATGAGATGGGAAATACTTTCCCAAAATGTACCTAGATGGTACCATAGGACTAAAATAAATAGTAAGGCCCCATTTGGTTACTGAAAAGGATATTAATGGAATGGAAATGATTGGATTGAAATGTATTGAAATGGAGTCATGATCATCTCGAATCTATTTGGTATGATATTAAAAAATATTAAATCAAATTTTTTAGGTTTCATTAAATAAAAATAAATTTTGAAAAGACCAAAATGCTCTTGAAGAAATTTTTTCCATCCTTTCTTTCTCATCATTGTTCTCCTTCCTTTTCTCCTTCTCTTCATGGGCGACCACCTTCACCACTACTAAAACCACTGGCAACCACCACACCATCTCATAGAACCGCTATCATGGAACTAAATTAGTCAATCGCAAAATCAAAAACAAAAATCAAATCCTAGAAGCTAATCACATAAATAGAATATGTCATGGATCTCCCAAAAACGAGATCTCCCAAAAATAAAATTCCAAGCACAAGAAATTCAACATACAATCTCCCAAAACCCATTGGTCTAATCTTTAATCCTGTCCGTCTCAATCATTTCGCTTCTAGTTTAGTTTGGGTGGATTATGCTTACCCCTACTCTACGCCAATAATTTATTATCATTTTTGTGTTGAAGTTGATGTTTTCTCATCTCCTGTGGACCCGATTTTGATTGTTCATACCATGCACATTTCACTTGAATTGTTTAGGTGAAAATTTAATTTAGATTGTTCAAATGTTATAAATTTGCCTGTTATATTTTAAATTAAATAATTTTTTTTCACAAATTAATATTATTTTAATTCTAACTCAGTTAAATAAAAATAATAAAATTTAAATTGTTTAAATTAAATTCAAATGATTCATACAAAACGTGAATTATACCAAATTTTTTATCTCCCATTCACTTGCCAACACGTCAAGCACAGCCACTAAGATTTAATAAATAAATCAATAAATAGCCTTCGGATCGTCATCTGTGTCTCAGGTTGAAAGGCAGAGCAATCACAAAGCTCTCACTGGGTCTCGTAAATGAAACAGCCAGAACACACAACCTCTCTCCGGTGGCTTTCGAAACATGGGGTTTTATTTTAAATTTTTAATATTATCAATATCAATATTAACCTCAATATAAAATTTATAACAAATCATCTTAATCATAACTCATAAACAATGAGTCATTTATGATATCCCATGCAATACATATCTTTTTTATTTCAACTCTTAAGTTTTGCTATCATACTTTTAATTTCATCAATAATCATGTGCACTTTAGAGTATGTTAGTTAGAGAAATTTGGAAGAGATGAAAAGGATTTTGTTCCTCACCCTTTGTTTAGTTTAAAAAAGTGGAGAGGAATTTTTTCTCCTCTTTCCTTAATTTCCTCCCATCCGAAAGTGGGAGATTTGGAGTGAAGGGATGTAACTGAAAATCACGAATACTATATTAGCCAAATAAATTTTATTATTTCAAAATTGCCACAGGCCTAAATTGCTCCTAACCTCATTTTATCCCTATATGTTGTTCCCAAAATAATTACAGTGGGTGTGTGAGAGAAATATTCTGAATTGTAGCGTTGCTGGGATATTACAAGGCGATGAAGATGATTGATATAAAATATTTGTTGCCAATAAAGTTTCTTTTCTCTTTTAACTATTGTAATTTTGTTAGTTGGACAAAATAAAGCCATCCAGGCAAACGATTATGAATTTTAACTTCAATATACTCTTGTGAGGAATGTCTTCTCAATGCTAAGTTAGTTTAGTCATTGATTTAAAAGAGATAGTAATTCACACTTGTTATTGAATCTCATTTCTACATGAAATAAAAAAAAAAAGCTATTAGTTTTATTGAATTTCTTTGTTTTAAATATCCTTAGTTTTCTTTTCGGATTTTTTTTCTGGCCACTTCTTTTCTGATTTCTCGTACTTAGGCCTTGGGTCTCTTCTTATCACCAATATATATATATATATATATATATATCATCAATCATCTAGGCAAATGATTGATGCAAGAAGAGGTACCAACTAGTGAAACTCATTATTATCTCTTCTTGTGCTTTTTTGCCAGTTTTATTAGTTTTGCTTCTTCTTTTTTTCTGAGGTGCTGTTTTTGGTCATATGTAGATTAAACAAACCATTTAGATCCTGAAAGTTTGGTAACCTTTCTCATGTCACATCTGAATCACAACTATATGTTTAAATTTGTGAATTTGCTTTCTATTGCCATTAGCGCTGGCAATTGCTTACTTGAGTCATCTGTGCAATTCAATGACATTCAGGCATTTGGACCAATCATGCCGATAATGAAATTTAGCTCTGATGAAGAGGCTATCAAAGCTCGCAAATGATTCAAGATATGGACTTGGCTGTGCTGTTTTCTCGGGCAATCAGACCCGGGCTAGGGAGATAGCTTCACAGATACATTGTGGAGTGGCTGCAATTAATGATTTTGCCACAACATGCATGTGTCACGTAAATTTAATTTAATCTTTAATTTTCATGTCACTGTCCCAGTTGGTGGGGGATTAGCAGCAGTGATTTGATCTTTTTTATTTAAAATAAACTTTTTCTGCTGAATTCAAACCCAGCTACTAGATAACGAAGTTCTTACTTTAAAAGGAAAAGGAAAAGGAAAAGATCTTTTATGTGGAAAATGGCCGTTGTACCCCTATTTTCAAAAAGTGTAAAAAAGAGATAAAAATTGTTGAGTAATGATTTTTTTTTTTTGGGCCAGAATTGTTGAGTAATGATTATCAGGCTATAAGAGACATCAGAAAACCTTTTCCTTCCCTCATTCCTTTTCCATTGGCAAACCAAACGAGAAATAGTGGTTATTGTTATTATTATTCCTCTTTTGCTGTGATGACATATTGACAATTTTAATTATAATTATACAGTTATTTTTGCGAACTTGCCTGGAGTGGTTCCTAACTCAGCTAGATTATCAATATTAATTTCCACTAAATCAACAACGCATTATGATTTTCAGTCCCTGCCATTTGGAGGTGTGAAACATAGTGGATTTGGACGATTTGGTGGTGTAGAAGGATTGCGAGCTTGTTGTCATGTAAAATCAGTTGCGGAGGATCGATGGTGGCCAGATATCAGATCCAAGATACCCGAGCCTATCCAGGTTTGTCTGGAAAACATTTTATTATAAAATGTTTGCATCTCACCTTCCATAGAAACTGAGATGGTCTCTCTCTCTGCCACAGTACCCCGTTGCAGAGTATGCATTTGAATTTCAGGAGTCACGTGTTGAAGCATTTTATGGGCTTAGCATATGGGACCGTTTGCGAGCATTTTTGAACGTTATAAAATTGCTTACTGACCAAAACTCTCCCAGTAGCACTAATAAATTGAAGGATTGACAATGTCAGGTCGGGTAACACGTTAACGAAATACTATTTTCATTCTCAAATAACCAGGGGCTTTTCACCAGTAGCTTTTTTGTCTGCAACCGACAATTTAATCACAATAGATGTTCATTGCGCTGCCATTTTTACCGTGCTTATTTGCCGCTTATGATGGCACAGTTTCCTGATGGATGTTGATACTATCCATGTCAGTTAGCATGTTAATGAAAATCGAGAAAACTTACTATGAAAAGCAGCAAGTTGCCTAACAATGTCTGTAAATTTTCAAATTCAAAATGTTTGTATTTTTGGGTGGTGTGATTCTGATAGTGTGGCAACTATGTTGGAGGCAAACTGGATCCTCTCCCTGGATCGTTTCTTTTACAATCTTACAAGTTTGCTCTAATACCAATTGATAGCATTCAAGTGTAATGGGAAATAGTCAAAAGCTAGCTTTTGAGTTGAAAGAAGTATTCCACTTCAATATCTCATGGAGTATTTCCTACTACTTTATCAAGGATTTAGACAGCCCATGCTATATAAGCCCCCTTGAGGAACACAAGTTCATTGATATTTAATGCATCGTTCATAATTATAAAACTTGGATCCACGTTAGCTGAAGCTGAATGTTTTTGAGGCCCATATAAGCTGGGTGAGTTTACGAGTCTGGCTAAACTTTAGACCTTGGTTTTCGGTTTAAAGATTTTAGTCTGCATTAATTTGTCCAAAATTGGGAACTTTTAGGATTTATTCCTTTTTTTTCAAAAGAAAGAGGGGGCATAGCCGGAGAAAAATCCAAAGAAGTTAAATACGGAAAAGTTATTTTTCTTAGATCATTGAAAAGTAGGGGTTTGCTCTATTTTATTATTTTTAAAACAGTTTTGAAAAACTATTTTCTAGAACAAGTATCATAAATAAGAAGATAAAAAAATTTGTTTGAATAATTATTACTAAAATTATAACTAGTAAGTGTTAAATGAATTATTTAAAATTTATAACTTTGTCATTAACGAGGTGAGTATTTTTCATCTTTTCTTGTATTTTTCACAATAAAAACTGCAGAATACCTTAAAAATATTTTGAGTTTTTTGTTATTTTTATTTTTTTATTTTCCAGAATAGTTTACAAAAAACAGGTTTATCAAATAAGTTTTTTTATTTTTTTGTTTTCAAAAATAAAAAACCTATTCTGCAAACACGAATCAAATAGGTCATAAGTTTTACCATTTATATAGGTGATTCAGCTAACTGTTCTTCATCCATAATTTGTTTAACTGAACAATATATTTAATCTACAAAAATCATATAATTGGGATGGTAGGAGGGCTGGTCTAAGATGACTCAAGAGCTCAAATTAAGCAAAAATATGCATGGATGTTACCGTAGTACTAAAATGAAAACCAATGCTACCAATAGGATTTTGATATAATAATTAGTTGTATCCTTTAAATATGTTATTTGAATTTGATTTTTGATTGTGTGTATGAAAAGACCTTATTAGAATAAGTAAAATCTACTTCATTAATCTCTATACCTAAAAATGATTAATCTTTATCTTTCAGTTAGTTAAAAGATTGCATTTTTTTTTCAATAGGTTCCTTGACAATAAGCATCCAAGTGGTTATATTATGTTTACCAAAAACAAAAAATCAAGAAGAAGAAGTGGTCATATTATATGACATTATCAAGGAATTAGTCCATGAGAGCAGAATGAAATGAAACTAATTTCTGTAGATATAGATTTGGTAGGGAAGAAACACACATAATAGGAAAGTGGGATATTCTTTAGAGGCATCTAAGTATCTAACTGTAACAAAGTCAATGGTGTGAATGGTGGTGGGGTACCTCTTAACCAACTGTCGTAGCGGGGGAACCTGAAGGCCCAGAGTTTGTTTGATACAGTCTTCCAAAGAGGTTTCTTTTTGTAGTGGTTATCTGGGGACTATTTTTATTCCAAATAAAGTTTATATTATTATCCTTCCCCCTTTATGATTTTCTACTTATCTTTAGAAGTAAAATTTCTCTGTAAAAATGTAAAAATAATTTATATTGCTGAATATTCTGTTGTAAATAAAAGAAGTAAAATATAATATAACGTGAGTAGGATTTCTTCGCCAACCACTAACCGATTGGGAAATTTTCAAATTAATTCCACAAAAGCAACATATTTTCAAATTGATATCCTAAAATTGGAAAATCTCTATGGATTAGTTTAAATTGTGTTAGCATCAGTTCATGTCATAAGTATCACGTTAAAAATGTTAACTTTTGCGGGACCAAACTGAAAATTTCCCTAACAAATTCATGAAAGATTGTTAATCAGTCTTATGCGCCTTTGACCGTTTGCACTTTGCACATTTTGGAGCAGCTTTTTCTTATATGATACGAAAATACTAGGAGCCTGGAATCTTCTGCATTTCACACTAGACATATAGTCAGATGGGATCACGAGCAAGGCAATCTCTCTCTCTCTCTAAAGAAAAGGCTAGAAACAACCCTAGAAAATTACATAGCGTGATTTGGAGAAATGATATATCCCAAGGAACAAAAAAATTAGACCAGGCCAGTTGGTTTAACTGGTCAAACTAGGAATTGGTGCCAGATTCGATCCGATCATAGCTCTAGACTGTCTCTGCTCAGAATTGGTAAAAAATCTGTCAAATCGGTAGTGAATCGGTACAAAACAGGTTGAACCAGTCAGTTTTTTTTTTAATTTTAAAATTTGTTTAGTTTTAAAGATAAAATAATATTATTTTTAGTACTAAGTAGCATTATTTTTGTATAAATTTTTTTCTTTCTATATTATAATATTATATAAACATTATTATGATGTATAATTATTAATAATATTAAATTTACTTAACAAATAATATGAAAATAAAATATTAATTAGTTATTTTGAATTCAAAATATGATTATAGATAAATATTAACTTGTTTAGATTTTAATATTAGGTTGTGAAACTTATTAATAATATTTTTAATTTTCTATATAATATATAAAATTAAAAAATTATTAAATTTATTACCACCGGTTTAATTTCAATTAAACCATGGTTAAACCATTAAAACCTTAAATCAGCGCATTGATCAGTTCAATGGCTGATCCGATTTTTTTAACCATGTGTATCCCCCTCTATCATTATCCAAAATATTCCTACATCTAAGAAGAGGTTGCATAAAGACAAGCATATCACTATTGATGTTATAAGCCTATTGCATCAACCAATTAGCACATTCATTTGCTTATATAAAAAATATGTTCCATCATGATGGTTCATGATCAGCTCCTTAATCTCCTTAATAACATTTAAAATTGATAGATTCTAAAAAGTCATTACAGATAATCACTTTTTTAAGCCCCTTGAACCAACAAAACTTTATTCCGTGTAAGATAGTCATAAGCTCCGTGTATAGATGGCATGAATGTCAACTTCGACATAAATCCAAAAATTCAGTCCCTATTATATTCTTTAATAACCCCCTTTCTGCTGTGTTAACCAAGAGCTGTATCACTCTCTCTTTCATCATTTACTCAATTCCGCTCCATCTTCACACAATCAATTTTTGTGTGTGTTATCGGGGGGGTTATATATAAACTATTACAAATATTTTCTATTGTCATGATTTTAGTTTTATTTTATCATTTGGTGTATAAATCAAGAACAATACGATTTCTTTTAAAAGCACCTTGTTTCAAATTTTCTGTAAAATACAGACCCACATCTAGTTAATTATTAATAAATAAAATCCATAAAAATGTGCTGCTCTAAACTTATTAATAATAAAATGTAGTATTCTTCCTTAAGAGATATATGCAACGTGTTATAATGTTGGTATCAGGGTTGAGATTGAGGTGTACTTTTGTCAATGTTGTCTTTCTCTTATTATCTCAAAGCGAATATGCTCCAATAGTTGATGTCTTCTAACCTCCCATGTACCTGATTTCAATTGTGAACACCATGCACATTTCACGTGAATTGTTCAGATGAAAATTTAAATAGTTAAAATATTATACCCTTTGGTTTCAAATATAAAAAAAATGAATAGGATTGTATTAATCCAAAATATAACGGAAAAAAAAGTAGATATTTAATGTAATAAATAAAATATTCCAATATTATTTCACATTAATTGGAAGTTATGCTTTTTAATTATTATTAATTAATTTGGTTAAAAAATAACCATTGATTGAGGACAATTTTGAAAAAGAGATATATTTTATTACAAATTAAATAAGTTTAACTAACTTTAACTAATAATATTGGCATGTGAGGAGTAACTTTTTTTTTCTTATATTTGAGATTGGAAAGAGTATAAATTTACTTTTATATTTTAAATTAAATAATTATTTTTTTATAAATTAATATTTATGAGATTAATATTATTTTTATTCTAATTCATTTAAAATAAAAAATATTTGAGTTTAATAAATAATAATAAAATTTATATTGTTTAAATAAAAATTATGATTCATATTAAACGCGAGCATGATACCAAATTCATTTTCATCTCCCATTGACTTGCCAACGCATCAAACATAAGATTTTTAATAAAAAAAAAAAAAGTAGCTTTGGGATCGTTTTCTGTGTCTCAGGTTGAAGGACAAAGCAATTATAAGCTCAATGACTTTCGAAAATGAAACAGTTAGAAAACACCGACTTTGGTGCAATTTTTAAAAATAATTTTTTTTATTTTCAAAAATAAAAAAATAAAAAAATTTGTTTGGTAAATATGTTTTCTATAAACTATTTTAATAAATAGAAAAATAAAAAAATAGAAAACTCAATATATTTAAGTTATTTTGTAGTTTATGTTCTGGAAAATAAAAAAAAAGGTAAAAAACACCCACATCATTAATGATAAAATTATAAATTTTGAATAACTTATCTATCACTCACTAGTTATGATTTTGAGAACAATTATTCAAACAGATTTTTTTATTTTCTTATTTTCAAAACTTATGGCATGTTTGACAGTGTTTTCTGTTTTATTGTTCTCAAAACAGTTTTGTAAAACTATTTTTGAGAATAAGTTTTAAAAATAAGAAAATAAAAAAATATGTTTGAATAATTATTCTCAAAATCATAACTAATGAGTGACAGATGAGTTATTCAAAATTTACAACTTTACCATTAATGAGATGGGTGTTTTCCACATTTTCTTGTGTTTTCCAGAACAAAAACTACAAAACACCTTAAAGTTGTTTTAATTTTTTTAATTTTTTTATTTTTCTATTTTTAGAACAGTTTATAAAAAACAGGTTTACTAAACAAGTTTTTTTATTTTCAAAAATAGAAAAACTATTTTTAAAAACAGAACCAAACATGCTCTTATTCTTGAAAATAGTTTTACAAAATTATTTTGAGTATAAGAAAACACAAAATACTATCAAACAAGCCCTCAATCTTCTCTCTCTCTCTCCTGCTGTTTCCAAACAAGTATTATTTAATATTTTCAATATAAATATAATACTAATTTTGATAAAAATTTTATAAATTATAACAAGGACAAAGCAACCATAAGCTCAATGACTCATTTTTTATTTCCAATGATGTCATGTTTACTTCAATGCTAAATTTTGGTACCATATTTTTAATTTCATCAAAGATCATGTTCAACAACCAATAAAGAATTAAAGAATTGTAGAGCTCAGTTGGTTGGGACTATTCTTCCTGTTTTATATTACGATGGGATGGGAGGATTTTAAGTATATTAAAAAATATTTATTATATTTTTAAATTTTTGAAAAAATTAAAATTTTTAATTTTATTAATATTAATTTTATTTTTTTATTAAATATAATAAATTATAATGCTAATAATATAATAAATAAAAAAAAATAACAAGTCATTATATATTATTTTATATTATGTGATAGAAGAAGTATACTAATTTAATCAATAAACTATTAATTACTTAGTTGTGTTAAATATTTGTTTATAGCTCGTATCATCGTCGCAGAGTTACTCGGATTTCTCGAAATCCAACAAAAAGAAGGCGCTGTGCAAGACTATGTAACACTTTTTTTTTACACTGTACAACAATTTGTTGTGCATGTATTCTTCATATTATGAGAAATATACAGTAAAATAGGATTGCTGACTTAATTTCAATTGTTTGAATTTGTTTAAAATATTTCTTATTTCTAATAAAAATAAATTTGAATTATTTAGATTAATTAATCAGTTAAAATTAACTCAAAAATAAAGTGCTATATAATTTTTATGTATTTTTTTTATCAATATTTCAATTAATTGAAACATAGCAAGCAATGAAGACTCAACTCATTTAAATTTTTGTATATAACAAAAACATAATAAACATAATTTTAAGGATCACATATGAATAATTTAATTGAAAATTTTATAATTATTTAAAAAAAATTACATATTATTATGTCATTCAAAACAATTGCATATAGAAGTATAAAAATTACATGCAACCATTTTAAATAATTATAACTTCATACTTTAAACCTTGCAGGTTATTTAAACCTCATTCAATTCCTGCATTAAGTCAATATATATATATATATATTCTTTTTTGTAATTAATGTTAGATTGTATTTTATCTAATAACATTATTAGGAGACACTCTTCTAGATGTATAGGCATCATCCATATGTATATAATTCTTGAAGTGACATAAAATTAGCAAAAATTAGGAAAATAAACACAAAGATTCACTGAATCATCATCATTTTTGTAAGGCCATTGCTCCAATATTGTGGGCCAGCTCTTTTAGATGGTGAACTAGTTATTGTTCTAACCTTGGATATTAGAATATGGCCAAATCCTTTGATCCAATCGTATAAGTTTCGCATTACTTCTTGATCTACCCAAAAGATGACTTATATCTTGGACAGTAAAGAATACGGTTTTATAGGTTTTTATCACTTAGATATATCTTTTCTTTAATTGAATTTTATTCAATCCTTAACTCACATTTGACCTCAACAAATATTTCATTTCGAAACGTAACTGGCAATGATACTGTACTATCAATGAACTCATCAATGTGAACACTGAAAAGGGGGGAAGAAAAAGAATAAAGGGCCTTGAAAGTGTAGTATTGTGGGAAGACAACCACATACACATGTGAACGCTGAGCAAGAGAGAAGAAAAAGGACAAGATCACAAATCCACTCATTCCTTCACCTTATGAAAGTATCGTTGGGTGAGTGGAGTATTTTATAAAGGCAAAGTTCCACATTACTCAGACTAAGAGAGTTACCGGCCCTCATATTATATATATATATATATATATATATATATAATGCAAAGCCTCACATCACTTGGATTAAGAGAGTTATCATTAGCCTCCATACTATATGTAGGCTGCTTCTCGTTCTCCACACACCGCATTTCCTTTGTGTTACAAGCTTTATTTTCTAACCTTATTTTCCTTCATTTCTTTTCTTTTTCTTGTTTTTTTTTATATATTTATCTGACTAAGTCAAACTCATTTTGCTTGCTTGCTAACTTAATATATAAAAGGATGGAATATAATGGCAGGCAAGTAAAAAAGAAATGGTGAAGGAGAGCAAAGAGGGAAAGGTTCTGACAAGATAAAGAAAGGGATACTAAAAAAGTGGTGAAGCTTGAGACGAATCTTGAGATTCAGAATAATGTCACTAAAAAGAGTCTCCATTTTCACCAACATGACGATGGTGGCTCACCCTTTATCTAGGATTAGGTTCTTTCCCCTTCATGTTATGTTGGTGCGTAACTGATCACTCAGTCACATACATACATACATACATATATTTGTATATACGGATTTAATTAGCAGAATATATTGGTATAAATATGCATTGGTTAATAGTAGGATACTGATTTCATAAGTTTGATTGAATGACATACAGGTTGCTGAACTGCTTGAAAATGGGGAGATTGTGGGAATGGTAAGGGGATGCATTAAGAGTGTGGGAACTCATTCTGCTTCAATCTTGAAGATTGGTTCTATTCTAGGCCCCAGGGTTTCTCCTGCTTACAGGTAATATTTACTTTTTTTTTTTGGGGTCATCTTTGTTCTACAGAAAGTTACATTTTAAAAAGGTTGAGTCTTTTTCTGTTTCTTAATTTAATCAGAGTGTATATATTAAGACGTGTCTAATGATACAGTTCATATTATTACGAAGAAGTAACTATCTCTTGTTGCTGAAAAGGATTTTGTGCCTTAAAAGTGTCTTAAATTTCACCTCAATAGAATATGTAAATTTAAAACTGGTAAGGATATCAATATATATAATAAAATCCATAACAAGTGGCTCTATTAACACCATTAACATTGTGGCTCATTCTTCAGACACTATGTAATGTACGAGAAAACATATCTACTTATATTATGATGAAAATTGAATGAATTCTTTTTTATCCAGGAGAAAGGGGGTTGAGCAAATACTGGTCAACTCAGTTGAAGAATGGATGGTGAGGAATGGAGCTGAGTACACATCACTAGCCACTGAGGAGAAAAACGAAGCTTCTGAAAACTTATTCACAAAAAAAATGCAACTACTTGAACCTTAGCTCACTAGTCATCTTTGTCTTCCCCATTGGTGCTTTCCCACCAAAGCATATCTCTGTAAGGGATATAAAAATAGACAAGTTGCAGATAGACCAGGCAGTTTCTCCGTACAGAAAAACCTTGACCAAAGACATGTTTCCAACAGACATGGAAGCTATTTTGAAGGAGAAGCTAAACCTGGGAACATGGGTTTGTTACTACAAAGATGAAGGTTGCTTCAATGGAAATCCAACCTCTAATTGGATCATCTTCAGCATGTGGACCAACACTGATGATAGTGATCCTAATTATGAGCTTCAACCCAGAAAGCCTCATCATCATCCACTTGGATTTCTTCATACCACTCTGAATCATGCAAGAGAGAAAATCTTCCCTTGTCTAAGAATGTTAGTGAGTGGTTCATCACTGTCTAGACCTTTTGGGTTTCTCTTCATTTATGGCCTCCATGGAGAAGGAGAGAACCTTGGAGAGCTCATGGAATCCATTTGCAGGTTCACTTCAAGGTTGGGAGAGAACATGAAGGGATGCCAAGTGATTATGACTGAGTTAGGGTTACGTGATCCTCTTGTAAACCTTGTCCCTCAAGCTGCTTCTATGTCTTGGTAGTATTGATGACCTTTGGTACATCAAAAGACTTTCAGGCCATAGTGACCAAAAGGATGAACTGCACATCAAGGGAGAAATGGGGAATGTGTTTGTTGACCCTAGAGAATTTTAGGGTTATAATGATCTAATTAACATTGTGATTGTGCTTCCCTTAGGATTGTAGTATTTCATATTTTGTCTTGACATCAAATTTATTGAAACTGCAATGTGAAATTTTAGTTGATTAAGTTGACCTAAAATATTTGCTTCTTTTAACATTATTTCCTTGCACTTGGGATCTCAACCAGTGTGCTGTTTATGCTGTGCAAGAGATTTAAAGCGTTGAAAAATTAAAAAAATCTATAAAAAAAAAAAACTCCTTAGTTGAACCGTACAATATCACTAGTGATCAATATCATAATGTTAGGAACTATTTTTTGTTCTTTATTAAGTTCCCTTCTCTTATATTTCATTATACCCTGTTCAAATTTATTAGACTGTTTCATATTTAGGCTAGTCTGAGAATGTTCATTTTTTTGGGGCCAGAATCTGAGAATGTTAATTGAAGTTCCCCACTTAAGTATTTGAGAGCAGAGGAGCATGTTGTTAGCTTTTTCCGTTTTTTTTTTTTTTTTTTTTTGCTAAATCAGGTATGTTGCTTTAAGATTCAAGCTGGTAAATGAACCAAATCGGTAACTTTGGAACTGCGTTACTCTCACTACATATAAGAATATTTAAAAGACCAATGTGAATCTTGATTAGTAGGGAACAAATGTAACTTCCCAAAGCAGTTGGTATTACCACAAAAAAAATATTTAGAAGACCAATATTTTGAAGACAATTACTCTCTATTATCTTTACAAGTTGTTTCTTATAATGCTCTGTTTTCACCAGAAGATAGACATGTACAATTTGTATGGTTGTTTCACATGACACAAATCTGTATTGCTCAAAGCCAATCCTAAACTACAGTACACTATGCTGTGATGTTAGCCTTTGGCAGCCTGTTGTTTGATCTCCATATTCTTCTTGGAGACGCACTTCTCTTCAAGACAGAATTTCTAGGTGTTTCCAACAGAACATCAAGGTTGGAAGTATCAAGGGATAACCTTTCCATAACAAAAGCATCCACATCAAAGCCACTCACACTATCTGCATCATTGCTGTCAATGTTGCCAGAAGATAGGCTAGTTAATTCTGAATCAATGTTATTGTCATTTGCTGCTGCAATTTTCCTCAAAGAATCCACTGACGGCGTGCTGGACAAATTCTGGTCCAGCTTCAAGAGTCTCTTCATACTATCAATTGCTGGGTCTATAATGTTTAAGAAGCCCATAACCCACGAAGCATCATCAACAACTTCTGTTCGCTGTTGCAAGAAATGAAATGCATTCCTAAAAGTTAGCCTTCCTCGTTGAGTCGAGCAGAGAAAAACCAAGCCCCAAAACTACCATCCGATTTTAAAGTTTTGCACCTTATTCACATCTATTAAGATACAGGAAGAAGCAAATATGACGACTGAATAATAGCATAGAAGAATGTCAGCCCTAAGGTTCTTTATTATAGGTTTCAATGTGATAAACATGTTCTTACTCATTACTAAAGTTATGCATGACCACAATGGTTAATTTGTAATACCTTGTACCGAAATTGTACTTTATCCCTTGATAATTATATACTTGCTTGTAATATATCCAATAAGTTTTATGATATGTTATACAAAATCTAAATTTGATATATCATTGTAGGAATCTCACACGCATGATAAGATCTTTTATATTATAAAAATATAGTTGAAGCATGCATATTTTTAAGTTGCATACTATCAATTATAAATTGCACTACTGACTATATGGTTTGTGAGTTGAACATCTTTAGTATAGGATGGTCAAAAGTTATTTAAAAAAAAATAGCATTGAAATAAAGAACATGAAAGGTCAATACAATGTATCACTCAATGAATTAACAAGCAAGAAAGATGTTCCAAGGGGTGAAGAATTGAAAGTTGATTAAACAAAAATAATCAACAAACTCAAATATGTATAATTTATTCCTAGCTAAGATATAAGAATGGTATCAAAAGCCAATAATTTAGATCTGCATTGATTAGCGCAAGACATTCTGGTTTCCAAATTATTTGTTTAGACTTAAAAACAAATGACATACAAATTTAACCTGAGTTTGGACCATTGATCAATACTTATCATATCTCACAAACAATATAGTATTTTAGTATAAAACTTATTGCATTTGAAAATAGATTTAAAATGGGACGACAAGTACACTTACTAGCTTGTATCTAGGTAGACACATCAATGATAAGTAATTCAAAATTAGAAATTATTCACTTGTGTTTTAAGTTTCTCTTAATGAGATAGGTCTACTTCAGATTAAAAAGTAGTTATGACAGTTGAGAAATTCTGAAATAAACCTTGTCTGCCAATTTATTGCAGACCGTTTCTACTTGAAAAAATTTCCAGGCAGTTACCTGCTGAAAATAGAGGTCACGAATCTCCTCGGCACGTACAGAATTTCCTTGCCGCTCCTCCAATGATGCCCAAGTCATCCACGTCACAAAACTCTGAGAATTTATACTTAATGAGGATCTAAATAATCTGCGAGCAGCTGACAGATTACCAGCCCTCTGCTCCAGAACACCCCAAGCCTGCATTGGAAGGCAGTTGCTATAAGAAGTTGCCAACACACATCGATAACTCGCATGCATCAAAATTTGATATTAACCTGTAGACAACGGGCAGCACTTTCACTGGTTGTATCAATTGATAAAGCTTTTTGGTATAATTCTCTAGCTGTGTTTAAGTTTCCTTCCTTCCACTCCATCCAACCCCAAGCCTGCATATTCCCACACTTTTCAATTAATATAATGTTTGAAACTTCAATAAGGACCAAGAGGAAGACAATAAATGAGTGTTATGTTGAAATAAGCTGTAAATGAACTTATTAAGTCATTAAAAACATAATTGGATCTCCTAGTCAGTATTAAAGCATGACTGTAATCAGAGAGCAGAGGGATAAAGACACAAACAACTCACCATCTCAAGCTCACTTAATAAAAAGTATAAAGAAAGACAAATTAAAGCAACAAAATGTTCAAAGTTGAAAAGATTCTCATGGAAATATTTCTTACAATCCAAACTGGTTGATGCTTTGGATCCAATTCAGAGGCTCTCCTGAACAATACCCGTGCAAGATTTGCAGTTGAGTGTTTGTATTCTAATAATGCAAGAGACTGAAGGAGAACAGCGTCCCTTGGATTTAAAGCGTGGCCTATCTTTAGAAGCTTTCTTCCCTTGTCAATGTTGCCCACACTAGCTTCAAAAATGCCCCATACATGCCAAGCAAACCTATTTTTGGGACTTGCATCTACTGCTTTCTGTTAATTACACAAGAATAAAAGGGACATAAGCTATGTACTGATAGAAATTAATCAATGCAAGTAGCAGAGAAAAGTGTCATAATGTGTATAAATCTTCCAATATTGATAGGATGGAATCTGAAAGACAATCTGCCATGATTGGCAATATCATATATCACCTCAAACAATTGCCCAGCAGTGCGATTGTTTTCCTGTTGCATCTCCAATTGTGCCCAAGCCTAATTCAGAAAGAGTTAAAACAATAAGACAGAAATGTACGCACTACATGGAGTTCTAATTTAGAATAAAGTTAATAAATTATCCACATACAGACAATCAAGACTTACAAGCCAACTAGCACAGCTTTTAGGATTACACTTAGTGGCCTGCTTGAATAAATATCGAGCCTGCTGATACCGATTTGCCCTAGCTTCTAGCAATGCAAGTGTTTGGTATATATACTCATTCTGTCCGCAAAATTTAAGACCTTTGGCAAGTAGATTTCTTGCCTTCTTTATGTTCCCCTGTTTCAGCTCTAGAACTGCCCATCCATGCCAAGCGGCAACATGCCTCTTATCAGCAACTGTGGCAGCATCAAATAACTGTCTTGCTCTTCTGATATTACCCATTTTCTTTTCAAGAACAGCCCAGCACTGTTTTAAGAGTTTTCACTTGTTAACTTCAGTATAAACAATCATCAAAATTCAATATACAATAGTATTAGATGCATTCACTCCATATGCTAATAGATAAACTACTCCCTCCGTCACGTTCAATTGAGTATTACCATGAAAGATCTTGGTATGCCAGGAATCAATCATAGGCATAAAGTAGTCTTAGAAACCCATGATTTAGGTGTAAAATCGTAAGGCTGCTAGATGAAATTCATTATTGTATAAGAATAATCCAGAGTCAACCACGGTCATAACCATGAATCATTGTCTAAACTCTAATAACTTACTGATATTCTTGGAGGTGTAAGGACATATGATCTTCCATTATTGACCTTATGGTAGTCACCAAGAAAGAAATGTATCCAATGGGCATTTAAGTGAGGTGGAGATACTAATTGATGGTCACTTTAATGAGGTGAGGAACCCTTCCTCAAAAGCTAGCTATTGAAATAAGAGACCCAACCAATTTAAATACCTCATGGAGCATCTGATTAAGAAATCCCATACTACCTCAGTATCCGTCAGTATCTTAATTTCAAAGTTTATTAAGATGCTGTGAATTATTGCATAGGACAGCAAACACTACAATGCATGCACATAATTCTGATACCACACATTTCTTTCATTCAAACTCTTTAAAAGGACATAAATATGTGCAGTATCAAGTCAAAATCCACCAAATAGAGTGAATAAATTGACATTTCTTAGGACATAAGCATCAGGAGAAGTTCACGAGGTTACACATGAAAATGTGACCGAAGATTAGGGTTTTTATTGTGCTAGAATGGCCTGAGGTTGGGTACACGTACTTGGCCCAACTTCATGGGCATAGGCCCGGGCCTAACATTTGGGAAAATTGAATTTGCCTCAGCCCTGTCTAGTGGACTGGGCCTACACCGGCTCAACAAAATGATTTACTAATTTGTTCAATCTCCTAATTTTATATTATACATTTTATTTGTTCTCATTCTTCATATTTCCTTTCTTTGTGACATATTTTATTCTTCCGTCTATGAAGAGGATATTGTTAATAAATCAAATATGAAAAATGTGGCCATTTGGACAAAATGCGCTGGCTTTTGAAAATAATAAAAAAAACGGTTAACTATAATACTGGTTTTAGCATTGTTAGACAATTAATACTGTTTATATGTGACAGTTGTCAAAATTTACTCAAAGAAATTCTTCCTTTTTTTTTTTCAAGTAAACTCATTTATATGCAAACAAACAAGGGTCAAGCTATAGCTTAGTTCATGGTCACAAATGCCGGTTGACCTTTGATTGGCGTTACTAAATTTACGATGAATTTAAATTTGAGCTTAAGCTGAAGCTGGAAACATGTAAATCTACTTTGGCCCAAACCCAACCCACAAACAGACATACCCATGATCACTATACCCATCTAGCTGTATGTAATTTTCTGTAAGTTTGGCGTTGCCCTCATTTATACCCAAGAAAAAAAAAAATTAAGGCTAACCTGCCAAATGTAAGCATTTTCTCCTTGAGTTGCCTGGCAACCCTTCTCGTATATTTCTCTGGCTTGTGCTGTTTTCGATTGCTTGCTCAAAATTTTCCCCAGTGCCACATAAGGTCGGCCATCTTCCGGCCAATACTCTATGCACTTTTTCAGATTAGAACAAAACCCTCAATCAGGAATAATCCACCAAATTAGCAAATTACTAACGAGGACAAAACTTAAATACAGTTTTTTAGCGTTTTTGTCAGATTCTTGGAAAATAAATACGAGTAGTTTCTCCCCCATAAAAAAAAAATACGAGTAGTTTCTACAACTCAGCACTAATTTCAAATCATTTTTTAACAAACTATGGTTTAATCCTTTTACCGATAGATTAACCACAAAAGAAGAAACGCCATACCTTCTGAAGAATTGCTTCTGCTTCTTCATACCGAAAACTCCTCGCCAAAACCTTCGCTCGGTATATTGCCAAGTCCAAATTCACAATAAGTGGCTTCTCTTTAGTATCCAATTCGACCCGCACCGGCTCAAACATCGGCATCTTCTTCGCAAACTCCTTGAGCCCTGCATCAATCGCCATAGTTTTCCCGTCGGGCTCCTCCGTCTCCTCTTCGGCGGAAAACTCCTTCACCGGCCGGCGAACTACGAGCACGCCATCCTCCGTCGGAACAGCATTGCCAGAATTCCCTTCGCTGGATACGACGCCGTCCAACGGCCGGGTGGAAATGGAATTCTTCTCGAGCACTGTGGCGGACGATGCGTCCCTGAGAGAACATTGTGGATTCACGGTGATATGGTGGGGAGGGGAGAAGTCGAGGGGCAAAATGGGTAATTTGATGCTGAACTTGAAGAGATGGTTAGGATTTTGGGACTGAGTGAAGATTGTGAAGCTAGAAGTGGAGGAAGTGGAAGAGGAAGAAGAAGATGAAGAAGATAGAAGAAAGGAGTTCATTTCTGTGTTAACTGATTAAACTGTTTAGATTTTACATGCACAGGGAATGTGAGGCGGGAGGTGGAGGAAGAAGAGACCCGGTGCAATTACCTGTATAGCCCTCGAGTTTTTTTCTCACATTATTATTTGTTGAATATAAAAAATATAGAAAAACTGTGTATAATAGTGTATTACATTTTCTTTTTTTTTATCATGAGATTTACTTTATTTGTATTGAATCATTTTTATTAAGTTAGTATAACTTCTTAATGGTTAATAAAACACTAGTATAACTCCCAACGGCGGAAAAGAAGTGTCGGAAGGGTAGTTAAGTAATTTCATTCATTTTTATTTAAAAAAAGTAATTGCATACATTATAGGTCTGGTCTCGAATCAACCACGTGGCCGCATGACTTATGCGGCTGAGGCTTCATCCAAAAAGTAGATTTTTGTGACACATGGACAACCGTGATTGGAAGTTACAATCAGATTCTTGATATTATAATTTGTAACAACTAACTAGTAATATCTCTGAATATATTTGAACTTTCAGCCCAAGGAAAAAAAAATAGTAACTTTATCGCAAAAATAGTACTCTCTTCAATTTTTTATATCTTTTATATAGGATAATTTATCTTCATCTTAAATATATAATTTTTTATAATATATGAGATAATATTTATTATATATTTTTAAAAAAATATTCCTATTTAATATATCCAAAAAGAAAAAGAAAAAAATTAAATAAGGGTAGTTTTAAAAAAATATTAGGATTTTTAAAGAAATTGAGATAATTAATTAATTTTAATTCTCTTTCTTAATTTATATGATTCGGTTAAAATGGTCTTATATTGAGGATAAGGGGGAGTAACTTTAAAAAAACTCAATAATGCAACATTTAAAACTCTTATCTTTCGAAAAAAATTTTATTCAAGGTTTTTTTTTAACCAACATTTATTCAAGTTCACTAGATAACTGCAAACACTAAATATGAAAGTATTATCATATTTCCAAGAAATTAAATATTCCCAAATATGCAAAAATGATAACCTAGCTTCCCCTTAAACTTTTCCCACACCACAAACACAAAGTAAGTGTATTGAAAACTAAGGAGGAGATAATAAAAATAAAGTTTTTTTATTGAAAAATAGTCATTGTATTATACTCAAACGCACAACTAATAGTGGGTTTGAATGTTTTGTTTTTTTCCTCCAGTTTTCTATTTTTTATTTCTCTCTCCTTTATATTGACTTTCACATTTTTCTTATTCTACATTAATTTGGTATCAAAGAAAAATTCCTATGTTCCTCACACTCTTTCATTGCCCAAAAACACCTAAACACTAACTTGAACCCTGGCTTTCATGTTGTCAAAAAAAAAAAAAACCCCTAGCTTTCATGCTGTCAGAACTAAATGGATGACAATAACTTAAGCTTTCAAAAATTAAATTGATGATCACAACACAATACTAACTTGTACTCCTACCAAATTTGACTTGGGTTAATTGAAGTCCCATGTGACTTTCTAATTATGGGTTTGGTGGTTTGATAAATAATAATAATAATAATAATAATAATAGTAATAATAATAATAATAATTAGTTGTTTAGATTGACAAGCTGTTTTCCGGAATCAGAGAAATTGGGCTGGGCTTAAGCTCCATTACAAAATTTCGGCCCATATTGAGGCGAATCAATCCCATGGTTAGATGGTAGTTTATTAACCGCCAAATTCTGTTTATCCGTTAACTCAATGCTCCTAGGCCTTCAGACCACAGCAACTTCAGCTTCTTCTGCGCAATGATGGCTCTGAGAATCTCCGGCAATATACAAATTTCAACTCCGTCTCAAGGTTGTTCTTCGTCTCTCTCCTGCCTCCCCTCTCTTTTCTCTCTAACATTATTGTGTATTATGTGTAGTTGCAGCGAAAAAGGATTCCAGAAGCAAGAAGAGTCTTCAGAATCTCAAAAGCGTTGTGAACAACGTTGGGCTTACTTCTATTTCATCTTCTCCACTTGAATCTCTCCAGAGGGGAAACTGGGTCAAGCTCATTTGTGGAGCGAGCTTTGAGGTATGAAATTAAAACCCAATTCAATGATTCTCCCTGTTTTGCATACCCTAACTCTTGCTTTTTAGTTTCTATTTGTTAAAACCTAACCTTCTTTTTAGGATGTTGTTGATATCAGGAATCTCAGTCTGGTTTATACTCTTGCTGGAGGTAAGAAATTTGTTAATTTATTTTGGGGCAAGAAATAGAACATATTGATGTTTCATCCGCATATTTCTGGAAGTAGCGTTTGTTAGATTTAAAAGAAAATTATGGGGATATCTTATACCATCTAAAAATTATGGGGATTTCAATAGACATCATTTTTAGGTTTTTTTTTTTTTTCGGGTGAAAACATCATTTTTGGCTTTGTTATATCCTTTTTATGATAATTAGCCTACTACCCATGCAACATTGCATGGGTTTCAAAAATTTTAAAAAAAATTATATACCTATTAAATTACGCTGCAAAACAACATTATCTCATAGTAAATTTTCTATTGGTATAAATATTAAATGCCAGAGAATCATATACTTTGATATTCTATATTATGATATTCAAGATATCAGGGAATATGCAATACCAATGTGTGCCACGGCTGCTTAAAAGTACATTAGCACATCTATGTTTGGCATTTGAGATTTTTTAATTTCATAATTCATAGTCCGATACGTTATAAGTAAGATTTTTTATAATAAAAGGATTTGGATATCTATTGAATATCTGGTGTGTTTTACTTTTCACCATTATCGATATGTGGATCTCAATAAGGAATATGAAGTGAATTAATTTGAATTGTATGGTTGCAGTTGACTGCATTGACTGTGCTGCAGATGCATCAGTGGTCAATGCGGTGAATGAAGGGATTGAGATAGCAAGAGATATTATAAACCTTCGAAGGCCATGGCTGATGATTAGTGTCAATGATGATAAAGATCTTCACTTTCGTAAGGCCGGTAAGGGAATTTATTAGCATGAACCGTTTATATGAGCGTCAGCATAAGTCAGATATCTCTGAAACATTAATATTACACTCAAGTGTTCTAATTTTTTCCATATCTGAATAACTCCTGAGTCCTAATGCATGTGTTAAATGAAGCATGTAATCCACCGTATCATAATTATATTGTAGTTTCACCTCGAACTCCTTTGGAAGTTCAATCTCAATCTTATATGGCAAAGATTAGAACGACATTAAACAAACTACATACACATAATATATTATCTTGTCACATAATACGATGGATTTCAGGACATTTGGTGTCTGAATCAGGCAACTAAAGATAAATATTTAACAAAAAGGATGTGAAGCTTTTCAAATATAATCTTGTACACTATTTGAAATAGATCATGATCCGAAAAACTTTGAAAGAAAATCTACAGTGTTCAATTTCAGAACTGTGATCAAAGTTGGACAATTCCTAAGCTGAACTTGTCCACTTCTAAAGTATGAGGAGGAAGGCTATTCTTCATTCCAACATTGATCTTGTGGCAGATTGATTTCTGAAATGTAAACTTGAATTTCTCATTTCTATTCATAACCATGGAGCTGTGAGCACATATTATGTTGTTAAATTATCACAAGCCATTATTTATGAGAGCATGGCCATATTTTATGACTTTATATTAAAAGCTTTCCTTAAACAAAAAAAGAACCACACAATGCATCCTGCTTAAGTAAAATTATTAACACATAGAGGGCTTAATCTATCACTTACTAGCGAATGCCTTCTCTACAGAATTTGATCCAGAAGACTGTCCAACAGACTGTTCAAGGCCCTGTGTAAATGTGTGCCCTGCTAATGCAATATCATTCCAGGAGAATATAAAACTAGGGAGTTCTTATGAAACTCAAATACCAAAAGTACAAAAGGTTTTATTTTTTAAAAAATTTGTTACACAATTTAATTCAATACAGACAAGTTTATCTTTCTCTTTTGATGTTTGTTTCATTTCACATAAGGTCTAAAATGTTGTCTTGTCACAAACATGCAGGATGGAGTTATAACTGAACGCTGCTATGGTTGCGGTCGCTGCTTTCCAGTTTGCCCCTATGATAAAATAAGTGGGAATTTCTCTGTCCCTTTAATCATTCATTTCAGGTGTTTTAATGATAATTCCCATGATTTTTGTTCATATCATCACATTATCCATTTGTCACATTAATCCAGGAGAGGTAACATATGTAAGAGATGCTGTTACAACTGCTGATCTCATGAAGAGGGATGATGTTGATGCTATAGAGATACATACAAGTGGGAGGTAATTTTGCTGATCAAGTTGAGAACATTAAATTTTGCAGGAAGATATTTCTAATCATCCTGGTAATAATTTTCTTGATGCCTTTGTCGAAAATTTTACTACCAAGCTAATAAGGGCACCGTCTCAATTTTCTTGTACATGGAATGTGATCATTTCCTAAATACTGGCCTTTCTTCTCTCTCTCCCTCTCTTCTTATTTTCTAAGCAAGAGGGATTTGCATTTGTTAGAGATAATAGTAAAAGAAAAAATTATATGCCTTTAGTCAATGCTTTAATAGGTTAAAGTATTGAGTTGAAATGGTTTTTTGAAATAGTACTAGAGCCCTTATTTTCAAGGATTCAATCATTGTTGGCCCCTATTCTCTTAATTAAAGTTTTAACATAAGCTAGGATAGACTTGCTAGCACTGTTTTATCCAAACTTAAAGTCCAATGCGCTTTATTGTTACACGGTGGGGATTATAATTAAATCATTATTGGCTTCACTTAATAACTTAAACTTTTGGGTTGAAATGGTTCTTTACCAGAGCAGTACAGCAAAATTTCTTCATATAGAAGAAAACTTCAAAACTCAAGAAGATACGTCATTTTTATGATGTTTAAGAATTCAACCCAAAAACTAATCATATTTTCTCTTCTGATTTACGGCCCTGCTACAGGCAGACTACACTCTTCAGGGAACTTTGGACAGCTCTGGGAGATTCAGTGGGATATTTGAAGCTAATAGCGGTACGTATGACCTTTAACCTCTTCTATTTGAAGGCTATAAGTAATGCTTTTAATTAAATAAGCTCTTAGCCTCTGGGAGTCCAGGTTAGCTTACCAAATGGTGGAGATTCAACAATATCCTCGATGAATGAAATATTTTCTATCACGAAACCCAGTCTTCAAAGCTTCAACTTATGGCAGGTATTGCTTGCTTTTACACTAACAGTGTCTGAAACACACACAGTATGACCAAAGTTTATTTCAATTTCATTTTCTCTGTTTAATAAACCTATCTTTTCTGTATATAAACTCAAGTTGGATGGCCGCCCTATGAGTGGCGATATTGGAAGAGGAGCAACTAAGGAGACTATTGCCTTCGCTGTTCAAATGGCTAATGCAAGAGACAGACCTCCTGGTTTGTATGAAAATCCAACATTGTCCATGAGAACACGCTGAGTTTATTTATGCACAAAACCTGGCTGAGTTTTATATTTGCTATCATGCTTGCCAATGAACATGACAAATTGAATTTTTTATAACTCTGCATGATAAGTCTTTCGAAAAGTTTCCTCCACAGGTCATGCATTTAATTGAGAACTTAACAGTTTAGTCCTTATGACCTCTCCTCTTAAAGATTCTGCCAATGTTTTGCTGCCTTGAAATGGTAGGTTTCCTTCAACTGGCTGGTGGAACGAATGCTCACACAATCGATGGGTTGAAAAAAGAAGGACTTTTCCAAACAACCACTGTTACCCGTAAGATTGTAACTTTTGTGGCCATCATATTTTCTGCCGCTTCTCTTTTTTACCATCACATTACAAGCCACTTTGTTTCTTAATTTTTCCTAGAGAATTCAGATGACGCAACCTCAAGAATTGGTTCAGCAGATTCATCCCTTGCTTTAATTGGTGGTGTAGCTTATGGGGGCTATGCACGTAAGGTTGGTCATTTACAGCGTTTGCCTAATATTTTATCATCCATTTTCTATTTTCATTTGATTAAACTAACAATTTGTTCCCTAAATTTCTTGGCCCATTTGGCTTTGGTTTCTGAAAATTAGTGAGTGCATTAGTTAATCTTTAAAAATAACAGAACTTGTCAGTACATTAATCATTTTCAGCAAGTGATCAGGAGATGTCAAATTGAGTAAAACTATGAGATTGTTATTTTCAAAATGTTACTCGTGCATTGGCTAATTTTAATCATTTAAACCAAGCATATATGGCAATCAAAGGACCATAATTGAATGAGTAAACGACTGATTGAAAACCAAATACGTTCGGGCTTTCAATTCTCAATCTTTATATATGGAGTAAACATAATTGGGAGAAGTGTACCTTTTGCCCTCCATAGCTCAAGGGAGATTAGTTCCTACTGCCCATAAAAAATACTCTTGGTCACATCCAAAATGATTCATTGAGAGTCATGCAATCCCAACATGGCGTAGAATGGTATTTCTATTACTGTAAATTGCTTTGTTCAGATTGTAGGAAGAGTATTGAGAGCCATGCAATCCCAACATGGTGTAGCTGCTCGTGTTGAAGATCATCCACACCATCTCTTGGTGGCTCTTAAGGAAGCCTTTGCTTTGGTTGGACCTTTCAAGTGTCAATGACCAATGATGACTATATCACAAACATCACAAGGAGCACTCACACCAGGATTCTGCGATCCACATGCAGTTGACCATGGGTCGGGTTGCGGGCCTGTTTATATTTTGAAAGGCTATGATGTGAGACCCGGTGAATTTATTTGAAAGTATGGTAAAAAACCAGGCCCGGAATCAGGTATGTTATATCCAATTAGTACAGTTCTATAAGGAGAATATTCAGATGTATGACAGTAAATTAGAAAAGGAAGGATAGGACTAGGGACTTTATATGTTAGTTAAGAGGTAATCAGCTCTTAAACTATAATTTTTGAGAGAAGTTAGCTCAGAAGTATTGGAAATATACAAAATGAAACAATTAGATCTTTAGCTAATTGAGATCATTGTGTTTTTGTTCTTTCAATTTCTTACAAAACTAATTCAAAAATAGAATTTGGATCCTCTACACTTGGTCCATTAAAGGGAGGGACAAAGAGAGTGGTAGAATTCACATATCAAATGGGTCTTTCCATTCTGTATCTCTTTTTCTCAGTTGTCCATATAGCAAACAGAAAGAATATTGAACCTCAAAATAATCACACTTAATGCCACTGTGCTATAAGTGAATTTTTTTTTTAAAAAAATTCATAACTGAATATCCATGCTTAAAAGTTAAAACTGAATCAAAATATGAATGCTCTTGACTAATGTTTAATAAAATAATAAAAACACACCTTTTAATGAGATAACTAGTATGGTTCCAATGTGTTGCACAAAATATAAGAAATGAATATATATAAATTACTTTTGATGTTTTAGGTCAATCTAAAAATAATATTGTGAAAAAATGATCTCATTTATACGAATTGACAATGAAATGATTCTCTCAAAGCAAATTGTTAATTAGAAATTCAATTTGTTAATTTGAGGCAGAAAATGGACAATATTTAGTCGTTATATAGGAATACTTGCACAATTGATAATCTAAATTGAATTCACATACAATATATTTTCTGTTATTTTAAGTTTTGATGGGATATTGAGGATTCACACAAACCTGGAGGGATCCCCTCGTTTTCCATGCTTTGTATTTTAAATCAATTGTCTCCATCACTCACTAACAAACATGCATCCTCATTTTTTAAAAGTATTTTTTAAATAAGAGGAAAAAAAGAATATGTCTAAATAAAATAAGTCAATTCTATTGTATACTCTTCCTTGTCACTCGTTTTTTTTTTCATTTTAGAAACATTTTCAATCAAATAAAAATAATAAAATTATTTTCATCACATATCCCATCAAAAACAATTTAGGGGTGTCTTCATGCATTCAAGGGGCAAAAATGAAACTAATTAAATATCCATGGAAGAAACTTTTGTGATGAATTTTTTTTAATTTGTATTTAATTAATAGATTTGGCTGCACAAATTGTTTTGAAAGGCTTGAAAAGACTAACAATAAAATATGAATATATGAATAATGAAATATTTGTATTATAATTTTAATAAAATTATGGGCTTTTTTGTTTTCAAAAACTAAAATCCATAATATCTAAAATGCACGTTGTTTCTTAAATAGAGATTATAGAGTTTGAAATGTGCATGTCATTTTTATGTGTAGAGGAAGCTAATAGTTATACCAACCTTTTAAAGCTCAAAAGACTCATGACATGCCTAATATTATTTAATAATAATTTTACTTTTTTAATTTTATTTAATTTTAACTTGGACCCTTCGTTTTACTTTATCTCTTATTTTTTTTCTTTTAGCTCTTAATTTCATTCATTTTGAATTTACTTCTTTAACTTCATTCTAATGTATATATTTTAACTGAATTAAAAAACAGTATGCTTAGTTTAATTTGGGACTTGTATTTCTTTAAAGAGCATTATTCTTAAAAAATTATTGTTTCTTCTAACTCTTTAATTCCTAACTTGTAAAATCGAAATAGTAAAATTAGATAAGTTTTCTACTACATTATATGAAATGTGGGAAATAAGTTACAATTTTCGTAAGTTTTCTCGTTCGTGTAAGAAATGTGAGAAATAAGCTACAATTTTTATAACTTATAAGAAACATGAAATGTGAGAAAATAAGTTCAAATTTTTCTCATACATTAAATAAAATGTGAGAAATCCATGTTGCTCTAAATAGGACCATAAGGGTGGAATTATGTATCCAGGGCTCAAACTCAACATCATTAATTAAAATAGCACAACTCTTATCAAGGGAGCTACGCACTTATTGGCACAAAACTTCTAATTTTGAAAAATCTAAACTCTAACATTCTAAACCTAAAACCTTAAATTTCAAATTTTATTAAAATAAAATATTTGTTGACAATATTTTTATAGAAATAAATAAAATATTATTAAGTTAGAACGACTTAGATGATATAATATATATATATATATATATAAGACTCTACAAGAGGTCAATTATTTATTGATTAGATTTGTAACTTTAAAATATTTAGTTATTTTACAACTACAAGCAACTTCCGATCCAGCGGATGCTTGATTTTGATTTCCTTTGCGGTTTGTATAAAATCTTTTGTGTTAGCTGGTTCCATGTAAAATATTCTTCTCACCCAAGAATAGCAAATAGGAGAATCACTTTATTGTCTGCTCTCAATAGAAATGACATAAAAGCTCCATCTATAAACTTAGGCTGGCATGATACTATTGGCAGCTCTCGTATAACTTAGCTCATGTTTGCTCATGTTTGGTAGGACGGAAGTATTTTAAAAGAAAATGAATGAAAGAAAGAAAGAGAGGAAAGAAACATGTTGGCTACAATAAACAAAATGTCAGTATAAATCAATTCGAGTCGTACTTAAGTACATTGTCCTTATGAGTTATTCCGCCACAAGTCGGCAACTCTCAAGAATCAAACGGATTCTTTTTACCGGAGCAAGGCTTCAGAACAGCAAAAATAAGACAATGAAAAACTTAGGAGAGCAAAGAGGAAGAGAAGAGAAGCTCCGAATGTTGTCCGTGAGCTCAGTGTATCAAACCCTTTGGTAGAGCTTGGTATTTATAGATTCCAAAATGTACTTGAACGTTGGGCAGCAATCAAAATTGTTAATGGCAATTAAATCGTCGGTTTTGAACGTTGGGAGATAAAGTGATTAAGCCGAATCCGTTTCTAAACATTGGACATAAATAGCAATCGGTTTCTGAATGTTAAAGGAATAATGAAATAATGGTAAATCAAGACTCCAACATTCCAGACATTAAAATCCCAATGTTTCCAGAAACTGAAGGGTTCAAATCCAAAACTATTAAAAATTAAGGTTATTTGGCAAGTTAAAAATATTTTAAATTTTCCAAAAAATATTTAAACAAAAATGCTCAGTTCGCGTTGAACTCGCGCGCATGGGGGAAATCAGAGATTTTGAACTATATTGGCCTATTGTTGTCCCGTTGTTGTGCGCACGAACTCATTCCTTCTCTTGGCCCTTTTACTAGCCCACCATTACACGTTAATATTTATACACTAAGACCTTTTTTTGTTTAAGCAATGTGGGACTTCTTTTAACACACACATACACAAAATACACTTATATTTTAACAATCCCCCACATGTGTGTTAAAAAGATCACTGTTATCTGAGCTTTAACATAAGTATAAATGTTTCAAATCTGGTGTCTTCCGACTATGAACCAGACCTAGACCAATAATTCTTAATACACAGAGTTGTCAGTGAAACATATGTTTCCATGAACCAACAAATCTTTATTGTGCACTAGAGGCATTATTAGTCATAATACACCCCCACAGTTTTCGCTATTAATGGCGGTTTTGCACTTTAAACAGCCATGCGCGTGCCTGGTGTTCAATGAATGCTCTAAAGACTTTGCCACGGTCTCATAGAAGCAGCCCCACTTCACATTCTTCTAGGTGATTTCATCAAGTGTATCTGCAATGAACACACCATTCATAAGTCATTAAAAATTTTGCTTAGCCTCTCTAACAATGCATTCTAGCACTTTCTCAAAACCATAGGAAGGAATAATAATTTTAGTGCTAACAGAATTAACACATGACTTGTTCTTACCCATATGAACCTTCTTCATGGGATTTCCAATCACAGAGGTTGGGTTACTATCACTGTTAATTTCAAATTGGCTTAAGTCTCATTCCCCTCGATGTTTCAAGAACTTGTTTCTTCCCTAGGGTTTTCTTAATGGATCTGCCAAATTCACTTATGATCTCATATAATTAATTGAAATTATACCATTTTTCAACAACTGCCTTATAATATTATGCCTCAATTGAATATATCTACTCTTGCTATTAAAGACTTTGTTTTTAGTCGTAGCTATAGCTCATTGGCTGTCACAATGTAAAGATACCGAAGGTGTTGGTTTTTCACCTAACGGAACGTCTGCTAAGAAGTTTTTCAACCACTCAGCTTTATTACCAGCCAACTCTATTGCAATAAACTCAAAATCCCTTGATTTTGTTAAGATATTTTGCTTGGCTTATCTTCAGGTTACTGCACCACCACCAAGAGTGAATATGTAACCACTAGTGGATTTGATCTCGTCTGAATCTAAGATCCAATTAGTATCACTATATCCTTCTAATACAGTGAAAAATCCACTATAAAATATACCATAATTCATGGTACCTCTTAAATATCTCATAACTCTAACAAGAGCTAACCAATGGTCATCACCTGAACAGTAGGTATATCTACTCAATCGACAAATAACATATGCTATATCATGTTTAGTAAAATTCATCAAATGGAACAGACTCCCAATAATCTGTGCATACTCAGATTGAGCCACTGGATTACCTTTATATTTTACTAATTTTGTGCTAGAATCATAAGGAGTGCTCAAAGGAGTATCATCAAAATATCCAAATTTTCTAAGAATTTTTTCAACATAATGTTCTTGAGATAATACAATGTCATTTACACTCCTTATGATTTTAACACCTAAAATCACTTTTGCTTCGCTCATATCTTTCATATCAAAATTTGATGCTAAGAAACTTTTAGTTTCTTCTACTATATCTAGGGTAGTACCAAAGATAAGTATATCATTCACATACAAACATATAATTACACAATTACTATTTATTATTTTTGTGTAAACACATCTTTCCACTTCAATAGTAGAAAAATCATTACTTAACAATACTTGATCAAGTTTCTCATGTCATTGTTTAGGTGCTTATTTCAAACCATACAAAGATTTCACAAGTTTGCACACTTTGTTTTTTTGCCCAGGAACAACACACCCTTCAGGTTGTTTCATATAAATCTCTTCTTCTAAATCACCATTTAGAAAAGCTGGTTTAATATCCATTTGATAAATATAAAGCTTATGAGTTGAAGCCAAAGCAATCAAAATTCTTATTGAAGAAATCTTTGTAACAAGAGAAAAGGTATCAAAGTAATCAATATTTTGTTTTTGTGAAAAATCTTTGGCTACCAGTCTTACTTTACATTTACCAATAGATCTATCAGGATTATACTTCTTTCGGAAAACCCATTTACACCCAATATGTTTTGCTCCTGGAGGCAAGTCTACTAAAATCCACGTTTTATTTTGGTTTAGAGAATCAATTTCAGCTTCAATTACCTCTTTCCAAAACTTAGTGTCAGGAGAAGAAATAGCTTCATAAAAATTTGAGAGTTCTTCTTGAACTAAATAAGTGTAAAAATCATTTCCAAAAGAACTTTCTTTTCTTTGTCTCTTACTTCTCCTTAAACTTTCAACTAAATTTTCATTTGAGATATTGTCATGAAAAGAAGGTAGATTTTCAACTTTTTGAAAAGTATGTTAAACTTTTAAAGGAAAAATATTTTCAAAAAATTATGCATCTTTAATCTCAATAATAGTGTTGTGATCCAAAACATCACTTTTCAAAACCAAAAATCTATAAGTAGCACTTTGTTTAGCATAACTAATAAACATACAATTAGAAGTTTTAGAACCAATATTTCTCTTTTAAAGCTCAAGTAACAAAACATTTGTAAGACACCCCCACACTTTTAAATAATTTAAGTTTGGTATAAAATATTTCCACAATTCATACGGTGTCTTATTTAATTTTCTATAAGGAATCCTATTTTGTAAAAAATAAGTAGATAATAAAGCTCCACCCCACAAGTTAAATAAAACAAATTCCCTCTTTAAAGTTAAAAAATAAGCAGATGAACTTACTAGTAAAGCATTCATCATCTCCTTTAAAGTTCTATTTTTACTTTCAGCAACACTATTGGATTCAGGTGAATATGGAGGAGTTACTTCATGAATAATTCCCTCTTTTTCACAAAAGTCATTAAATAAAACAAATTCTCCTCCTCTATCCGACCTGACCTTTTTAATTTTTCTATTTAATTGGTTTTCAACCTCTGCCTTGTATAAAAGAAATTTATCAAATACTTCATATTTATTTCTCAACAAATACACTTTAGTATATCTTGAAAAATCATCAATAAACGTTACAAAAAATCTTTTTCCACCTCTTGTCATAGTTTGTTTCAAATCACCCAAATCAGTGTGTATTAAAGAAAGTAACTCAGTTTCTCTTTGGGTAGAAAAATGAGATTTTTTGGTTAATTTGACTTCGAAACAAATTTCACATTTATTTAAAAAATTATTTTTGGTCACAATAATTAAATCAAGTTTGCGCATTTTCTTTAAATATTGTTTACTAACATGTCCTAAACGCGATAAATCAAAAGAATTAATCATTAACACATGCAACTAAGCAGAAAATAATGCATTCTTATTCATTTCAACATTAAGAACAAACAGTCCTTGATTACAATAACCCTTTCCAATAAACACATTATTCTTTGACATTACAATCTTATCATATTTGAATGACACTTTAACCCCAGCTTTTCCCAATAAAGCTACAGAGATTAAGTTTGCTCTAACATCAGGCACATGAAGAACATCATTCAGAGACAAGGTCTTTCCAGATGTGAGCTTGAGTTCAATCTTTCCTTTCTCAAGAACTTTAGCAGTTTGAGAGTCAGCAAGGTAAACATAATCTTCTCCTTCCTTAGCAGGATTGTAGAAGGTGAACATCTCTTTGTTAACACAAATGTGTCTGGTAGTCCCAGAGTCTACCGCCTATTTCTTCACATCAGAAATAATGAGATCTTGAGAAACAACTGCAACAATGATCTCATCATTATCACTGCCATCTCCTTGAACCAAATTTGCACTTGGCTTGGGAGGATTATCACCTTTAGCTCTCTTCCTGCACTGAGCAGCATGATGGCTTGGTTTTCCACAGACAAAACAGTTGCCTTTATTCTTGAACTTGGAGTTAGAGTCTTTGGATTTGTAATCAGGCTTGTTCTTAGAATCATTCTTTGATGTAAAAGCATACATTTTGTTGCGAGGCTTTGTCTCCACCAAGTTTGCTTTAAAAGCCAACTCCTTTCCTTTTGCAACTCGACTTTCCCTCCGGTTAGTATCCTCGATGATGATGTAAGTGATAAGGTCTGACAAAGACAATTGCTTTTGTTTGTGTTTCAGCTATTGTTTATAGTCATTCCATGATTCTGGAAGCTTCTCGATCAGTATCCCAGCAATGAACTCATCAGGGAGGTTGATTTTTTCAGCACGCAACTCTTCCAGTAGCTTATGGTACTCATTAATTTGCATCTTGATGTCCTTGTCCTTGCTCATCTCCCACTTGTAGAAGTTTCCAACGACGAACTTTTGTTTGCCAACATCCTCAGTAGTATACTTAGTAACTAGAGAGTCCCAAATTGTGTTTGCCTTCTTGTAGACACAGTACACATCGAACAGATCATTAGATAAAGTACTAATAATTGTGTGTCTACAGATCTTATTGGCATATTCCCAAGTAGTTTTCTAGTTTTGGTCAGCATCAAGAGCAGGTTGAGATTGAGTCAACGCCACTGTAACTCCATGCATGTCTAGGATAGAGAAGATCCGCTCCTACCACCTTTTGAAATTCTTCCCGTCAAACACCTCAATTTTGGATATGTCCAAAAATGGCTTGGGCATTGGTATGGTGGACACAGCAGTAGGAATGTAGCCTCCAGAACCACCAAAATCTACAGCCGCAACATTAACATGATCAACAGGGTGTGACTCCATAATAACTTTTAAGATTGTTGGCTACAATAAACAAAATGTAGGTATAAATCAATCCTAGTCATACCCAAGGACACTGTCCTTTAGAGTTATTCTGCCACAAGTCGGCAACTCTCAAGGATCAAATGGATTCTTCTTGCCGGAACAAGACTTCAGAACAGCAAAAATAAGATAATGAAAAACTCAGGAGAGCAAAGAGGAAGAAAGGAGAAGCTTCGAATGTTGTCCGTGAGCTCAGTGCATCGAACCCTTTGGTAGAGCTTGGTATTTATAGGCTCCAAAAGGTACTCGAACGTTGGGCAGCAATCAAAATTGTTAATGGCAATTAAATCATCGGTTTTGAATGTTGGGAGACAAAGTGATTAAGCCGAATCCATTTCTAAACGTTGGACATAAATAGCAATCGGTTTCTGAACGTTGAAGGAACAATGAAAGAATGGTAAATCAAGGCTCCAACGTTCCAGACATTAAATCCCAACATTTCTAGAAACTGAAGGCTTCAAATTCGAAACTGTTCAAAATTAAGGTTCTCTGGCAGGTTAAAAATATTTTAAATTTTCCAAAAAATATTTAAACAAAAATGCCCAGTCTGCATTTAACTCGCGCGCAGGGGGGAAATAAGAGATTTTGAACTACGTTGACCAATTGTTGTCCCGTTGTTGTGCGCACAAGCCCATTCCTTCTATTGGTCCTTTTACTAACCCACCATCACACCTTAGTATTTATATACTAAGGCCCTCTTTTGTTTAAGCAATGTGGAACTTCTTTTAACACACACATACATAAAATATACTTATATTCTAACAGAACCTTCCATTAAAGCATATTTTTAAAGTTAAAATCATATTTGATATGAAGGTAAAGGAAAGACTCTTCTAGTTATATAAGGCAAATTTGGTAGGAAAGCAAAAAAAACATAATGTGTTTAAATAATACATTTTCCCATCATCAATGAAATGTAATGTCTAGTTTTTATTTATTCTTTATTTTCTAGTTTCTATTTCTCATGTTCTATCCCACAAAAACCATACTTTCACATATCTCAATACAAGATTATGCATAATTTTTTCACTTGGCCGAAGATGGTGTTTTAAATTAATTAACGATGCTTTTTTTTGCCAAATTTTATGTTCATTCTTATAACATTTTCATGCATGATTTTGAATATAATATTTTTACTTTTTATTGTTTTATTTTACAAATCTAATCGTCATATTGATGTTTCTTGTCAAATATAAAACATAGCAATAATTATTTAGTTAAAAAAATTTATTCTTATATTAATATACCCCAAATAAAAAAAAATTCGATGGTTATAAAAATAATGATAGGCTAAACATATATTATAGCTTATATGGAGAAGTAGCAATTGTTAAATAATAAATAATTATAAAGTATGGGTTATAGGAAGGGAAGGTGGTTTCACAGGTTCAATAAAAGAAGCCAACTTTCATAAAATGAGGGAAAGAATGATTCCTTAAGAAAATAAGTTGTTTGCATATCAAATATGTTAGGTGAGGCTTTCTCCCTCATTTTTCTTTTTTTGAAATTCATTTCTAATGTACTATGACCTTATACAAAACGTATTAGAAGGGTCTAACTTTGCCCTCCATACATATCCAAAGAAGATTGGTCCCTAGACACGCTGATCACATAAAAAATAAAATAATAAAAGCTCCAATTTAGTATTGATAGGAAGGGAAACAGCATCAGTTGCAGGAATAATCAATACAGAAGCTCTTTTTCGGTCAAGAGGAAATTGCCATCCCAGTGCATGTGTTTGTGTTCAATTCCATCCACGTTCTGCCCTTCCTCTACTTAAGTTTGGATATTTGGTGTCTTTATTTTATTCAAGCAGTTTTCCCGAGGCAGACACTAAGCAGTTGATTGCATAAGCACGAGCAAACAATAGGGTGGGAGGAGAAAAGCAAACATAATGAATTTATATACCAAGCTGCACTGTACATGAGGAATAAATATACACTGTGGCTCATTTCTTAGACTCTGTGTAATGTAGATGACCCACACTAGTTCAACTAAATAATTAAATATATTAATCAGGAAAAAACAGTTTATTTTATTTCTTGTTGGCAAGACTAGTTTTAGTACTCCTGATGGATGACATGGTATTGGTAGGTTGTTATTGGCCCAGCCACTGTTGGAGGCATATTCGAGCTGGTGCTGGCTCGCTCCATCGGTCTAATCGGGTAAGTTGAATTTCAATCTTCATAGTTTTAATTTGACCCGTTTTTTGAGTGTGTGTGTGTGTGTGGGGCTTAATAAAAAAGAGAGAGATTAATGATTGTGGGGTCAAGTGAAAAGGACTTATTCCTTTAAGTAAGGTTCATCGTTAAAACCTCATGAATGAAAAAAAATTATATTTAGATTATAAATTAGTGGTCATATATCAACATTAATGCAAAAATCACAACGCTTTTATATTGATTTTAACCATCATCTAAGGTGTGGCCATTGTGTTGAAAAGTTTGAACGTCACAAGCAGTCAGGTTGTGATTAAGGGAACATTAATGCACGTCTTGTTTGCATCCATTGAATTCAGAACTTCAAAACTGCCCCTACCCATTTCCACAAAACTGAATAAGTGTACTCCCTCCTATCCTAAATGGAATATATTTTACAAGAAATACTTAATCCAAAATATAGGACATCCTAAATATGAAATATTTTTTACAAGTAACACTTAATCTAAAATATAGGACATCCTAAATATGGAATATCTTTAAATGTGATAATCAGCTCTTAAAATTTCATAATGTTTGGGTGACATTTTATTTTAAGTTTTGATGTGAGATTGTGAATCCACACAAACCTAGGGGGATCCTCTCATTTTACATGCTTTATATTTTACTCTCTCTAATTTTAAATATAGGACTTTTTCTTTTATCATAAATATCTTTTTACTGTATATGATATATTATTTATTATATATTTTTAAAAAATACTCCAATTTAATATATTTCAAAGAGAAATTAAATAAGAATAATTTTAAAAAAATCTTATTATTTTTTAAAAAATCAAAATAATTAACTAACTTTAACTCTCATTCTAAATCTACGTAATTCAATTAAAAAAAACTTATATATTATTAAAAATATAGGAGGGAGAATATTAATTTTTTGTCCGTCATTCACTATCACTGTTATAAGATGCAGGCTGTTGTCTGTGATTTTCTTTTTCCAAAAGTCAATGCTCATAAATGACATCTTCTAACATGTATCCAATTTCAATTATTATTATTACCACCTAACTACTCTGATTAGATCATGTTAATATATTTCAAGAGCATATAATAACATGAAAAAGACAAATGATGAAATATGAACAAATGAATAATTAGTGAGAGTGTAAAGTAATGTGTGATTGGACAACCATAAATACACATCCAATATGGTAATTTGTCATTGGTGGAATTTTATCTCACAACGTTTCTCATTTTAGAGAAAATTAGTGCCACTAGGCCATTAGATTATTTGCACATGAATTTAGACTTAACATCAATGTAACAATAATGACAAACGAAAGTGACATATGGATTAGGATTACGCATGGGAATTAAAGAACAATAAATTTTAGTTGTAAATAAAAAATTTAACAATAAAAATAAATTTCATTTTATTATACTCACAAATTTTAATTGAATCTACTTGGAAGAATTAAAAATTAAAAAGTGAGATAATTGGATAAAGATATAATTATATATTTCATGTGTGATCTTAAAATTATAATCATGTATATATAATAATTATAAAATTCTGTAATTATTGTCTCTTGTTTTTCATATAAAAAAAACTGGTAACAAGTCAATTCGGATTCTATATAGGCAGCAACAAAATTAGTTGAAGTATAATATGATAATGCAGCATTAAAGCAAAAGCATTAGAGATTTGGACAAACCAATAAATTTTTATTTGTGGGTTCCAATGACCAAGCTATATAATTGGATTTGAAATTTAAGCCACAGACATTAGACAACGCTTCGGGTCCGTCGTTATATCAGAATGATTTTTATTGCTCAACCATACGCAGTTACATCAAGAGTCAAACACGTCTTCAAACTACCAACATGGCAACAACTTCCCTTCCAAGTATACAAATACACCTAATTATTATTATTATTATTTTAACATTAAGATATTTCCTGTCAACAATCAAAAGCTAATTCTTTCAAAATATAGAAATTATCAAAATATATTATTATTACATTATTTGGAGTAGCTTCAGGTGCATCCTTAATTCCTCATTAATTAATTAATGATTCTACATTACACGTATCTAAGTTTTTTTAGTACTAGTTGTGCGGTTGTGCCTTATTTTATAGTAGAAACATTCCACTTCGTTGGTATGACTTACGAAGGGTTAGGTAGAATCTAATTTTCTATGAAATTTACGAGTGGAAAATGTAAAAAAAAAAAGTATATACATTAGCTGATACGATCAAATTATATGCTGTTATTTTTTCCCGTATAACAGATCAAAATTCTAAAATAATTAATTTTAAGTAAAATATACTTTTGATATATTAACTATATGTAAAATATTAATAAAAATGCCGTGTAGATGTGCGAATATTAAAAAAAAAGCACGCATCATAAAATAATGATTGTAATGTGAGATTTTATTTTTATTTTTATTAAATTTTAACTCGACCCTTCATTTTACTTGAAAATTTTCTTTTATCAATTAATTTTTTACTTCTTTAACGTGATTCTACCGTATCTATGTTAACTGAACTCAAAGTATACTATGCTTCTTTTGATTAGGATTAGCATTTCTTTTAAAGAACATCATACTTAAGAAAATTATCGTTACTCCTATCTTCTAATGATGTGAACAAGGAGATAGAGAAACGAGAAGTCAAGACATAGAGAAAAAGAAAAAACTTAAAAAAAAAAATTACTGGAATTATAAATTAAATTAATAATAAAATTTTCAAACAAATGAGTAATGAGCTCTTATTTATAGAGTTTTAATCGTAATCTTACTAGAATCCTAATTAAGATAAGATATATCTTTTCAAAATATTTTAAATTTAAATAAAAAATAAATCATAATTTAAATAACTAAATTATATAAATGAAGAATAAAATCTAAATCTTAATAAATTTAAAATAAATTAATTAAATCTAAAAGATAATCTAAATATCTAATAAAATATTTTTTAAAATCTTAATTAGTTAAAATTATCTATTCTCTATCATCTAACTATTTAATTTCTTCTTTGTTTGAACTAGAATTTCTAAAATTAAAATATATATAAATTTTCTCATATATTACATGAGATATGAAAAGTAAGATACAATATTCATAACTTATGAATAGTATAAAATTTTATATTCTATATTGATAACCTATTTTATACTTAAAATTTCCAGTTAACGGTTTCATTTGTCATCCCTTGCTTCCATTAAATGACTTAAATAAATACTTTTAATTATAATTTATCATTTGGTCTAATTAAAAGCAATATATCCCTTTGTCCCATTATATATGTCATTTTGAAGGGCTTTCACATATATTAATAAAATTATTAAGTAATATAAATTATATAAAAATTTAATAATATTATACTAAAATGTCCTTAATTTAAATGTTAAAAGATAACTTATATTCCATCTCTCATGGTTTTTAGTGAAAGGTAAAATAGTAAAAATTAATTAATACTTTATTGATAATATAAAATGACAAATTAGTTAGAACATTTAAATTTGTTTAAAATGATAAATAAAATGAAACAAATGGAGTATTGATTGTTTGATCAAAACATTTAAATTTAGTTAAAAATTAATAACCATAATACCAAAATTATAAACTTTTTATATTTACAAATCTAAACTCTCTCATTCTAAACCTAAAATCGTAAATTTCAAATCTTTAACAAAATAAAATATTTGTTGGCAATATTTTTTTTGGAAATAAATTAAAATACTTTCAAGTTAGAATGACAAATATTTTTAAAAAGTCTTTTTAACTTTTAAAACATATGTAATTTAACCTTAGTATATTTATTAATTTTCTCAACAACTTTCAATAGTTTATACTAGAATTAGACTTAGATGATTTTTTATTATCAATTTATCTAATTAAGATATAATAAGTGTACAATTTAATTGAAAATTATACATTTGAGTGATTACCAAAAAAAACTTCTGATATTATTATTATTAAAAAAAGCATATGCTTTTATATTTTAATTAAAAAATATCATATCATAAATATAAAGAATTACGTGCAATTTTTTTTAAAATTTTGTTCACATATTTTATGGCTTATTTATTGTTCATCCATTCATGAATCATGCTGGGGCAGTTAGAAGCCCATTTCATTTCATCATTGAAGAAAAATAAATGGAAATATAAAGGCTTAATTGTATCAGTTAATATATCAATATTTAGTATTTATTCAATATATATAATATAATACGTAAGAATTTGCATTATTCATTAATCATGATAAGTACGGATCACTTCAAATTCTATGCCTATCTCTAATTTTTTTTAAAAAAAATATGATGGGACCAACAACTCAATTTAAATTATAAAAAGGAACTTTTTTGGCCAATAAAAGAATTAATTAATATCAACTTAGGATTTGACATTCTTACATCTTTTAATATGAAATTAAACTATTAAATATCACTTTCATTGAATTCAGAGTTAAAAGTAGCTACCTATTGCGAGGGGAAAAAACTACCTATTGAACTTGTGAGTCAAATTTTCTTAAGAAAGAAATAGATAACTATATAAATATATAACCATTGAATAAATCATAAACATGTAAAAGTTGTACTATATTTGACGGGTGTTATTGCCAATTTTCGTTAATATAATACTCATTATTAATTTTCTTAATCCAACAATGAATTTAACAAAAGAAAACAATTTTATTTGAATTTTTTTACCAGTGTAAAAATGTTATTAATTTTTTTTGCCAAAACCCAAAAATATTTTTTATTACCGTTATTTAAATTTTTTTAAATAATATAAAGTTCAAAATACAAATCAATCGTCATAGTAATAAATTAATAAATAATATAAAATAATTAAATATCAGTACAAAATAATAAGCCTATTTTATTGGGGTAAAAACCTTTTTAATATAAAAAATAAAATATATAATCTTTATTATATTTTTTTATACTCATAATCTTTATTATATTTATGTAATCATTATTTAACAAATTTATTGTAATTATTTATTTTTATGATTTTTAATAAAAAAATTATTTATAAATTTATGTTTTTATATAATTTTCTAATATCCAACACCATCAAGTATCAAGTCATATTGCTTAAAAGGACTACCTCGTACAACCTAGGCTTGTTCCAATGTATCATCTGTCATAATGTTCTTAAAATATTTTTATAGAATTATTTTTTAGAATAAATTTTAAAAATAAGAAAATAAAAAAATTTGTTAAAATAATTATTATTAAAATTATAATTAGTAAAAGTTAAATAGGTTATTCAAAATTTATAACTTTTCTATTAATGAGATGAATATTTTTTGCCCTTTCTTGTATTTTTTAGAATAAAAAATGCAAGACACTTTAAAAATATTTTAAATTTTATGTTATTTTATTTTTTCTATTTTTCATAACATTTTATAAAAAAAAGTTTATTAAACAATTTTTTTATTTTTAAAAACAAAAAAAAATTATTATGAATACGCGAATGAAACATGTCCTCATATTTTCCATCCACAGGCCTTTAACTAGTGTCACCAATACTAATGTCTTTTCCTTTTTTTAATCTCTTGTAATGACAAGGTGGGATTTTCATTTTCAAGCCCATCTGAAGCAACCAACCTACATGGTCCACCCACCTACCTTCAACCAAGCCACCTTCTTCCCACTCCATCTAACAAATTCCAAACAAGTAAATTTTGTACAGCTGACCACAATACCGGTTGGACGATGCAACTACGACACCAGTAATGTTGCTGATCTAACTACCCCACGCCACGTGATCTTCTCACCCTCCTCTCTTTCTCTCTTTCTCTTTCTATATAAACCCCTCTCCTGTATTTCCAGCATTCTCGTTTTCCTCCTCTGTTTTTCTGGCCGATTCAACTAACCGATTGATTTGGGTACGCTTCGATATACCCGTTTATCTCTTCTTGTTGACTAACCTCTGAACTGTTGCAATTCGTCATCCTAGATCCGGGTTTTGTGGTTTACACAGTTTGTCGTTTTTATGTGAATTAGCGTATTCCCACTCGGCGTTTTCGATTCGGAGTGAAATGGGGATGCTTGATTTTTTGTATCTTATGAGTTAATTAGCTCTTGGTGGGTGTGAGATCAATCGGGTTTCGGTCTTCATTGATAATTCGAAGTTCAAGTCTCTGTCAATCTCTTATGGCTTGCTTCCATCTCGTGCATTGGATAGATTTGGTTTTGAGTAGTGAAGAGATCCGGCAGGCTACACTTTCTTGGAATTGAGCTTGATAAATGTCATTTTAATTGAGCAGTTGGTTGTCAGTTTTGGATCTTGTTGGGGTAGTCGATCTGCTTCATTGATTTGTTCAAGTTTTGTCTGGTGCTTTTATGGTGCAATTTTGCAGTTCCTTTGTGACTTACTTGCGAAATTGAGAAAATATCGGTTAATGAGTCATGTTTTGTCTTGGTGAATGTCGTTGTGAAGTCGAATCTCCTTTATGAGTGTTGTTGTCTTCCTTTATTGATAAAATCGCTCTTTTCCTTTCTTCTGGTATGAATTTTGAGCAGGGTGGGTTTGCCTACATTTTATTCTAGCTGGTCGACTTTTTTTATGACATCATTTGGCCGTACTTTCTTATCTGGATTCTGAAGACCTTTTCTATCTTTGCATGCCTAGGGAAGATTTAATGGTCACATGGCTTATTACTCTTCACAGAAAAGTATATTTATACTTTCTTTCTTCTCTCTGGGGAATTTATTCTCTTAGTAATATGGGCTTGAAATAGTTAATTGATGTATGATCACAGAGAAAGACATTAACCTCTAGTGGTGATCACTGATAAACGAAATACTTCCAATTTAAAATTATTATTTTAACTTTTTATTTTATGTACAAGTTGATCTAGCATTCGGTATGAATTGTGCTATGTGTTTTTATATATTTGTGGCGTCCAATATTCTTTTATGCTGTTTCTGCTGCAATCTGGAAATTAACATACTAGTATGCCATCAGATCTCTCGGTTTCTTCATCATGGCCACTGGACAACTGTTCTCTCGCACAACTCAAGCTTTGTTTTACAACTACAAGCAACTTCCGATCCAGCGGATGCTTGATTTCGATTTCCTTTGCGGTTTGTATCAAATCTTTTGTGTTCTGGTCCTACATAAAATATTCTTCTGACTGAAGAATAGCAAATAGGAGAATCACTTGATTGTTTTCTTTCAATAGAAATGAAATAAAAGCTCCAATTTTGTATTTATAGGAAGGGAAACACCATCAGTTGCTGGAATAATTAATCCTGGTTCAGAGGGATTCCAGAAGCTCTTTTTTGGTCAAGAGGAAATCGCCATCCCAGTGCATGGGAGGTAGGTGTTTGTGTTCAATAACATACACATTCATTCCTTCCTTGTGCTTTCCCCCCTTTCTTTCTTCTTCATTTTAGTGATCTCCTCAATATTTGCAACATGAAAGTAGATACCAAGTTATCATCAGTCGTTAATAACTTCATCTTTTGTCCAAGACTCCTAGTGTAATAATTTCTCAACATTATGTTTGCTTGTTTTGCAGCATTGAAGCGGCTTGTGCTGCGCATCCCACTGCTGATGTCTTCATCAACTTTGCATCATTTAGAAGGTCAGTATTCATTAATTTATTTATTTTCGTTGGTCTAATAAAATTACATCTTACACTGAAAAAGAATGATCTGTTTGCAGTGCTGCTGCATCATCCTTGGCTGCTTTGAAGCAGCCAACAATTAGAGTTGTTGCCATTATTGCCGAAGGCGTTCCCGAGGCAGACACTAAGCAATTGATTGCATATGCACGAGCAAACAATAAAGTGAGAGGGGAAAAGGAAACTTATACTAATCCGGAAAAACTTTTTTATTTCTTGCTGGCAAAACTAATTTTAGTCTCGATGACGTGTAGGTTGTTATTGGCCCAGCCACTGTTGGAGGCATTCAAGCTGGTGCTTTTAAGATAGGTGACACGGCTGGAACTATTGACAATGTTATTCAATGCAAGCTGTACAGGCCTGGATCTGTTGGCTTTGTTTCTAAATCTGTATGTAACTTTGTTGGTGAATTTTTCTTTCAGTAGAAATAGACCTTTGTGAAGTTTGTATCCAGTGTCCCTGTGAACCTTCCTACAATTCTCACCTGCTTTCTGTTAAGGAAATATGGGATTTCTTGAATATTTTAAAAAATGTGCACCTTTTAATTTTAAACGTGATACTTAGTTTATCCATAGCTGTGCTGAACTCAGAGGTTTAAGATTCCTTTACTGTGATTTTGATATTAAAAATCAGTCTTAGTGCTTGACATTCGCTTGATTTCTTCATCATTTAACTGGTTTCTTGGGTACAGTATTTAAAGATATTAAAATCACATAGATAATTTACAACAGGACATCAGGAGGGTGGAAGATATTTTTTAGTCACCTTTTTATTTGTTAAGCTTCTATCCTGAACTTTGAATTTACTTTTCCATCCTATCTAGTTATATAGCACAGTAGAGACTTAATTCCTGCAGATATATGGTAATCTCATTGTAGATTTCATAAAGGAAATTATAGTAACATATTAGTTAAATGGAAGAGCACATTAGCTACGTATGACCAGAGAGGTGTGGTGCATCATAATAACACAAAATGGCAGTTTACTTGGATAATAGAACTCCGTAAAATTTATAACTGTTTTTTCTGCTTTTTTTATAATAATAATCATAGCTACTGTACCTATGATATGGTAACATTTTCATAAATTGAATTGTTTTCATCCATTATCAGAGTGCCAAATGGTCTATTATACTATAGGAATTTTTATTGAGTTGTTTGATTTGGTTATTTAAAGCTAGGCTTCATTTATTTGCTTTGTCTATTCTATACAATGATGGTTCTTAGAGAAGACAACCTTCATGAACTGCAGGGTGGGATGTCTAATGAATTATACAACACAATTGCCCGTGTAACTGATGGAATATATGAAGGTACTGATGAGAATCTTTTTTCAGTTTTATCCTTTTGTATTTTTTGATGCTAATGTTGATTATATTATGTTTTGTTATAGGCATTGCCATTGGAGGGGACGTTTTCCCAGGTTCCACACTTTCTGATCATGTGTTGAGATTTAACAACATACCACAGGTAAACTGATACTTTTTTTTTTGTGGATTGCATAGCACATATTATAACCACAGCCCATAAATAGATTATAAGAATAAAAGAATATCTTTTTCTTGTCAATGATCAGTGTGGATTTGCTTGAAACCTCAGGTTAAACTGATTGTTGTTCTTGGAGAACTTGGTGGGCGTGATGAATATTCCTTAGTGGAAGCCCTTAAACAAGGGAAAGTGACCAAACCAGTTGTGGCCTGGGTTAGTGGAACCTGTGCACGACTCTTCAAATCAGAAGTACAATTTGGTCATGCTGTAAGTCATTCAGCTATATTATCTTTGACTTAGCATCAATTAAAGAGCATTTCTAATATACATTGGAACTTGTACAAATCAGGGAGCTAAAAGTGGTGGTGAGATGGAGTCTGCTCAAGCAAAGAATCAGGCACTAAGAGACGCAGGAGCTGTTGTTCCCACTTCTTATGAAGCTTTTGAAGGTGCAATAAAGGAAACATTCGAACAATTGGTTAGTTTGCATTTCTCTTGAGCTTTTGTTTATCTCTACATGAGCATTCTCATTCTTTAACCACAATAGGGAGTAATGTTTCAATGAAGTCTCTAGTTTCCCTGACTAGCTATAATCTTATGGTTGGCATAATATTTGTTAGGCTGGAGAAGGGAAGATTACACCAGTGAAGGAGTTCACTCCTCCACAGATCCCTGAGGACCTTAACTCTGCGATTAAGAGTGGAAAAGTCCGTGCCCCAACACATATTATTTCCACCATCTCTGATGACAGAGGTATGTGGGGATCCCTTAATGCTTTAACTTGGGAATGAGTTGTTTGTTGCTCAGACCCCATGATTGAACTAAATTTCTTATTTAATATTTTCTGAAGGTGAGGAGCCATGCTATGCTGGTGTGCCCATGTCTTCCATTGTTGAAAAGGGTTATGGTGTGGGTGATGTTATCTCTCTTTTGTGGTTCAAACGCAGCCTCCCACGTTACTGTACACAATTTATTGAGGTAGGTTATAAAAAAAAATAAGTTTCCCTTGGATTTTTTTTAAATCAATCTCCCTTCCCCTCTCTGTTTAGAAACTGTTGTTTGTGCACAAAATTCTAAAGATACTTTCTTGTGAGCGTTACATTTAGTTACTTCTTTTCAAAGTAAATTATTGATTTCATCTTCTAGCTTCTATCTTGCTGATGCATTACACTGGTCAGATCTGCATCATGTTGTGTGCTGACCATGGTCCTTGCGTCTCTGGTGCTCACAATACAATAGTGACAGCAAGGGCTGGAAAGGACCTTGTTTCTAGTCTTGTATCAGGTAATTACATGCATCCAATATTTCTACTGCTGATGTATGGTTAAAACTGATGGATCAAGCTGGATTTTGTTTTCTAATATTGCCATAAAACATTGAGTAATGAACTCCACAAACAGGTTTGCTTACTATTGGTCCACGATTTGGGGGTGCCATTGATGATGCTGCTCGCTACTTCAAGGATGCTTATGATAGGGTATAAGCATTTTGCCTGTGAAGCTGGCATGCTTCATCTCTGATTATCCAACATGATCTTCTAAAACTCTAACATGAGGTTCTATGCTATGTCATTTCAGGGTCTTACACCTTATGAGTTTGTTGAAGGTATGAAGAAGAAGGGCATTCGCGTGCCAGGAATTGGGCACAGGTAATGTATTATTTTTTGTTCCTTGTCTAACTTGTATTCAGTATCTGTTAATGTTATTATAAAAACTTAAATGTCTTAAGCTTGATTCCGCTCTGTGAAAAAGGATCAAGAATAGGGACAACAAAGATAAGAGAGTAGAGCTTCTACAGCGATTCGCACGCACTCATTTTCCTTCTGTGAAATACATGGAATATGCTGTTCAAGTTGAAACCTACACCCTCTCAAAGGCAAATAACCTGGTTCTTAACGTTGATGGTGCAATTGGATCCCTCTTTTTGGATCTCCTTGCTGGCAGTGGGATGTTCACCAAGCAAGAAATTGATGAAATTGTGGAAATTGGCTATTTGAATGGACTCTTTGTGCTGGCTCGCTCCATTGGTTTGATTGGGTATGTTGAATTTCATTTTTCATTTTTTTTAATTTGACCATTTTTTGTGGTTCCTGTGTGTGTCATTTTTTTTAATTTGACCATTTCTTGTGGTGCCTCTGTGCGTGCGTGTGTGTGTGTGAGAGAGAGAGGAATAAATAATCACGGTTAGATTACAAATTAGTGGTCAACAATAATGCAAAAACCATTGATGCAAAAATCAGGGATAGTTATGGTGCTTTTTGTATAAATTTTGACCATGATCAAAAGTGTGGAGACTAGTGACAAATCATTTGAAATTTTGGACTTTTATGTCCTCAGATCTGTTATGGTTCAAAACTGTCCCACTTCCTTTAGTTGGGTACTCTTTGGTCAGTTACACCAATTATGCTTACTGGTGATTACCAGCAATCCAAGAGATGGCCAGACACTCTTGTGTTGAAAAGTTTGAACCTCACAGGCTGTCAGGTTGTGATTAAGTGAACATTAATGCACGTCTGGTTTGAATCAATTTAATTCGTATTTTCAAAACCCCCCCTGTTCGTTTCCACAAAACCGAAAAAAGTTCAAGCACACACAGAGATCAGGGCATTGTCTCATTCATTGTTCTTGATTGAAATTTCAGGCATACCTTTGACCAAAAGAGACTGAAACAACCACTCTACCGCCACCCATGGGAGGATGTTCTCTACACAAAGTGAGAGGGCTCTGTATGGCCATAAGAGTTTTGGCATGCTTTGGGAATTCCCGTGTCTGCAATATGCGGGAATGGTCAATATTTTCTTAGCTGTTAGAAGAATAGTGTTGTATGATCTCTCATTTAAGCCATCTTCCTTTTGCAAGTTGTATTAAATATTGGGAAAAAAGGAAAAAAAAACCCCTAGTCATTTTAAAGATTTTTTTTTCTTTTTCTGGATAAAGATTCTGAACTCATTCTGTGGGTTCGAAGGGAATGATAAGTAAGTTGGAGTGTCTCTTTGTGAAATTTTGCCAGGTTCTGGTCTTCATAAACTTGTATGATAATGATAATTACAATTTTCGAATAATTCTCGGTTCTCAACACTTCTGATTTATTCAAAAGTTGGAAATAGTCAAACAAATGACGTGGACTGGCATGCGTGAGGTAGTAAGTCCTTCTATTTTATTTACTTAGAAAAGCATTGTTTGGGAGTCGGGCGTGGTGAGTCCTCAATCCAGAGGAATTGGGATTTTAGATCCTTTTTTTTTCTTGCCACTGGATTTTAGATCCTTCAAAGTTAAAGATGTGTACATGCATTTGTGTCTAATTTAAGAGGATTCAATTTTGAGGAATTATAATTTTCAGGAAATGATGTATTATTTATTGAAAAGGTGACATAAAAGAATATATATATATATATATATATAAACTCTCTCTCTCTCTCTCTCTCTCTCTCTATTTCATTTATCAATGATTTAATATATCAATTTATATTATATAAATTTTATAACAAGTTGCAATATTTATAATCCATAAACATTAGAACACATTCTTTAAATTTCATGTATTGCGTAAGAGAACTTGTTTTGATAAACTTTATATCAAACAGGCAATTTTTAATAATATCACAATAATTATATTTTAGAAGATGATAAAAATTTTAATTATTCCACTTTTAAATATATTAAATATTAAGGGTATTTACAATTAACAAAGAAGCTGGGGGAAGAAAAGGCGGATAATCAAGAGTGAACATCAAAGAACCAACTAGAGGATGGGAGAGGAAGTCCTGGAAACTGTTCTAAATCGATTTGCAATAATATGATTTCAAAATGCCCTCAAAAGAATTAATAAGATATTGACACAATGGGCAAATAGTCGGTACCTTGAAAAATGTTATCGTGTGTTTAATCTCTATTACTATGTTAAAAAAAGTAAAACCCAAAACTATCGGCTAAGGATAGCTTGACACTAAAAAAAAATGGCTTCAAAAAAAAAAGGAGAAAAAATAAAAAAGAAAACTGGATGAGTCAACAAACAAAAACGAAGTTAATAATATTGATATTCGAATTTGAATAAGATATTCTTAGAAATATTTTCTTTTTGTTGAATAAGATATTAAGTGTATAAGTGTGGTGCGAATTTAGGCCCAACTCCAAAATAGAATTTTGGCCCAACGTCAAGACAACAAAAATTAGATTATGTAAGATCGAGTTTATCTGTGTTGAAAAGAAAAAAAAAATCTAATTTATCGTGATGAATTCCATGGAAGATAGAGGATAAGATGTGGCCCTTGTAGCACCTATATAGGTATGTATAGGAAGGTACAATAACTTTTTAAATTTTAGAATACGAATGTATGTATATATATATATATATATGATGTATGTAATTATTTATATATATAATTAATAAATTTACTTATTAAAAGAAAATTGAATATTACATAATCTAAAAATTATATTATAAATGTTAAATTAAAATATAAAATATTTATAATAATTTCAAATGATTATATTTTATTATAAAAATGTAAAACAATATAGATAAGTACAAAATGATATAGATGGATATATATGTATAAATACAGTACACATATCGTATCATATCATATATCGAATATAAGTGCATATACTTTTTTAAAGTATCGGTGCTTCATAAGATGTTGCCATTGATGATCATTTTAAAATTTTATTTGCATAAGGATTTTCTTGTTTAATGAAAAATGCACCTTTTATCATTAAAAACAATAATAACAATATTAGCTTTATTTTACTAAGTAAGGTTGACTATATAGATTATACGACATCAATAGACTCTATCAAATACCATCTTTTCAGATAAATCATTTATCAAAAGGTCTCGTCTTATAACTTCTTTTAGTATTTTTCTTGATTTTTTTCTATGTCTTTTAATAGGACTCCAAGCCTTACTGACTTCTCTTATTCTTTTCTTTGCACATATACAAATCACCTTAAATAATTTTTCACAATTTTCTACTCGATAGATGCTATTAGAGCCGAACAATAATGTCTGAGGCCTAGTTAACCTAGTCCAACCTAGCCTACATCGGGCCAACCGGGTCAGGCCAAGTGTTGCTGGCCCTGCCCGGCCTAACCTATATATATTTCTTTTTATTTTTTTTCAATTATTTTATATATATTAATTAATTTTGTAGGATTTTTATTTTTTATATATCTAATATAATGTATTTACTATATAAATATTATGAAAACTTTTTAAGATTTTAATGTTATAATTTTTTTAAATTTTTTAATTGATTTTTTAACTTAATATTATGTAAAAATAATGTATAATGGTTAAATATTTATAATCTTTTAAAAATGTTATTTTTTTTTCTAACATTATTTTTTTAAAAAAATCTATTTTTATATATAAATAAATATTTTTTTATTATTAAATAAAGTTATTTTTATTTTTTAATTAAAAAAACTTAGTATTGGGTCAGCCTAGTACTTGACCCTATATTAACCCAATACTAGCCAGAGTGTTCATTGGATTAGGTAACAGGCAAGGGTCAAGCCCGGCCCATGAATAACCCTAGGTGCTACTTCATCTTTCTCACGTATACAATCATTTCGCATTTTATTTATTTTATATGACCACACATCTATATTAATATTCTCATTTCTACTACTTTCATCTTTTACTTTTATTGTACTTTTAAAGCTCCATTTTTCATTAAAGAAAAAAAAAAAGAAATTCCACATAAAATGCTCCTTTTTATTTCATTAATAAAATCTTTTATGAAAAAAATTTGTTTGGACCCAAGCCAAATGTAGTCCATCATTCAACTTACTGGGCCATCCAAGAAAACGCAGCTTCTTCAACAGATCTTTCAATGGCCACAGCCCATCATGAAAGTACATTGTTCATTTGAACTCAAACTTAGTGTCATTTTTATATCTTAAAATAATTAATTTTCAGCTATTAATTAAAAAAATCCTTGATACTTATAAAAAAAATTATAGTAAAATAATTCTTCATCTTTTGAGAAATGATGTATTTTGTAACTTTAGCTAGGAAGTTGTTCATGTATTATATTATAAGTATCTACATAAAGAGATTAAAATTAGAACAAAAAAATTCTCTCCACACAATAGCTTTTTCGTTAAAAAGGAATAAAAGAAAAGTATTTTATTTCTTTTGTAAAAATATTTATTATATTAACATTTAATAAAAATTACATTTTTATTTATATTTAAGATTACAATTGATATTTTTATTTGCACAAACTTTTTTAATTTCGTTATTTTATTTTATTCTTCATTCTAAACAGAGTTTTAATTTAAACAAGACTACATGGCTTTGATACAAGGGAGGCTTCTGGATAAAATATGCTTAACCCAACTTTAGGAAAATTTTAGTGAAACAGATAAAAACTTTAGGTTATGAAAACATGTTTTTTGGAATCTTATATCTATATTTATATATAATATAAAAAAATTTGACAAGTTACAATATTAGTGATTCATGAACAATTAATGCGACTGATTTTTTAAATATTTTGTAATAGACAAAATCCACACTAGTTTTAAATTACAGAAACATTGAACAGATTTGACTAAATGAATAGCATTAAAAAAATTAAAGCTATGAGCAACGTGGAACTTGGATAACATGATTAATATATATGAGATAGATAAGAGATAGAATGTAAACAATGGAAGGATTTCATTTGTATTTCATTTCACTTGTAATATACAAAAGAATTAATATATATGATGGAATGATTAATATATATTTCACTTTTATTTATAGGCACAAGCTTATAACTCAAAGATCTCATCATGTTAAATGTGAATAATATTAAATCATAAAATTATACATAAATTCCATAAGGGGGTCGGAAGACGAATCTTAAAAGATTGAGAGTTATAACTTTTGAATTGAAACTTGAAAGTATGAAGAAGAAAAATGTCTGTATTAAAACAAAAAAAGAAAAATGTCGCTAAAAGTTTTCAATTTTTTTTTGGATATTGTATAAAGCTTAACAATATTAAGTTATTAACTTACAATATCCTATCTTCCACTCATAAAAAAATCACGAATAAATATTCCAAGATTAATCAATTCAATTGTAGTTAGTCATTAATATAGTATGATTTATTCTCTACATACTTATACTCAATGCACCAAAAAAATGTTCAATTGTATCTAAACTATCTAAATAAATTTAGACTGTATATTTAGATATTTTATTCTAATATTTTTGTTATCTTAAAAAATTCAGACTATATTTTAAATTTAATATAAACCATGTAAATTAAAAATGCATCTCCCGCATATATATAAAAAAAATTTGCAGAGATCTTATGAAGTGAAGTCTAATGGTAACAATTATTTGTATATATGATTCAGTGAGCTTCTAGACCAGACAGACACATGATATGACACAAGATCACGTGGCATGCCTCCAGCTATTCTCCATTAACTTTAATTTTTTTTTCATCTTGAAAATGAAGGATACCTATCTGCATACGTATTATCTTCTTGGACTAGCTGGATCCAATTTAACCTAATCCATATTAATTACGTCCATACTAGCTGGAGTACAATATTTTTATTGCTTTTATTTATACATTTAGTGTTTAACCTAAAAAATCCTAATTGTAATATTAATCTTTTAACTTAAATAGACACCATGTTATCAAGCTTTATAAGTATTTAGTTCATATTTTCTATACATTTGTATAGATATATAGAGATCTACACTTCTTATCTGAATTTTTAAGATTTGATTGAATAGCTTGGATAGTATAACTTTTATCTTTAATTAAAAAAATTGTCATTTAAAAATATTAGATGAAAAAGTATATTTTTTTAAAAAATAACAATAAAATTTGGATCATCTAGATCCAATATGGATGATCCAAATTATAATAATTGCACCCCTTTGCATATCTTAGAGATGTAGAGGAGAACCACGCTTGAGGAATACGCTTTTTTGTGATATATATACTCCATGCTACATATTTTATAATCAAAATTACAAAAATTAGTTTCATAAAAGTGTAATCAATTTATATCAATTAATATACTGAATTAATTCTATTTATTAAATTTGAACTTTTTATTGAATTGCATTATAAAATAAATAAAATTTAGACAGTTTAAATTAAATTTAAACTATTGATAAAAGAAATACATCAAATATACATCCTTATGAATGTGCATAAAAAACGGAACTATAAGAGCTAGTGGTGGCTACATGCCTAATAATAATAATGAAAAAATTGTATGATTGCCAATGATCACCTAACTCAACTTGTTGGAAGTTGTGCTAGTTTAATTTAATAAGTGGTTTTAAGTTTGAGGGTGTATTTGGATTAGATTATGTATAAGTGATTATGAGGATAAGTGATTATTCATAAGTAATTTGTGTTTAGATATTTTTACCTCATAAGTGATTTTGAGAAAAGAAATATGTTTGGATATTGGGGTTTAAGTGATTATTGGGTAGATAATGAGAAGAAAAAATGAAACAAGTGATTATGGGAGGATACGTGATTATCATAAACTGAAAAAATCAGCTTTTTCCATAATCACTTATTTGAGGCATAAGTGTTTATTGAAAAGCTGTTTCTGTTTGGCAACTCTACCACATAAGCACTTATGGAATCCCATAAGCACTTAAAAGCTGAATCTAAATAGGCTATGAGTCTTAGGTACGGAACTAAGTTAAATATTCATTGGGAAAGATTTACTATCATTGTGGCTTTATTTGTCTTAATCTAGATTAGTTGTAGTTCAATTTGATTATCATATACTGGATGGTCCAATAAAAAAAATTTGTATAATTAAAAGAAAAAGGATCTGATTGGCATTTTTTAGGGTGAAAAGCTAGCTCTCACTATAACGACATATATATGGCTTTAGTTGATCATATAATAAATGATACACATGGTGGGACAAGCTCAGAGTTAAAAATGGTAAGTGTCGTGTGTGTGTCTGTGTGTGAGAACCTTCCTGTATTGGTGAATCTCCCAATTAATTGAAATTTTGCAATTTCAGTGTAAGTTGAACAACTTTGTAACGCAAAACAATTAATACATTAACGATGTGATTCTTGATTCTTTGAAGATTTAGTGAGGACACAAAAATGTAGTTAAGAATCACAAATTTATATATATAATTAACTCTGCTTTTTTGTTTTCGGGCAAGTATAACTTAAAATGCTAAAAGAGAACGTCCAACAAATTGATTATAAGGAGATTAAAAATCATACTAATTTTTTAAATGTAAAAGTAAAATTGACTTAACACTTTAAAGAGTGAGACTAAATTGTCTATTTATGAAAAAATATATATAAATGCTATATTATAATAAACCTATTATTTGTTGAAAGCTAATGTAAACATTAATATAAGTATACGTATCGGATATGATACAATAAGAATAAAACCATTTTTAAAATTTTAAGATATGAGTATATGAAATATCTATACATATATGTATAATTAACTCATTAAAAATAAACATGTATAACCAACAAAACAACTCATTAAAATAAATAAATATTAAATATTCTAAAAGTTATAGTATAAATGTTCAAATTAATTATATGCATGAATGAAATGCCTATAATGACTTATAAATAAAATCTTTATTCTTTCTTATTGAGACAAAAACATCATTTGACAACAAAAATGTAGAAGTATATCATGACATTTCTACAAATATCCATGAGATCCTTTTTCTATCTCACCTACAAAAAATATATATAAAGAGTGGTTCAATTTTATTATAAAAATTTGAAGGGATATGGATGGATAGAAAGCAATACATATGACTGAATTTCAAAAATACAAAACACATATCATATCGTATCATGTATTTGGTATAGATATGTCTACTCTTTTTAAAGTATCTATTCTTTATATGTAAAAAACGATTATAAAAACTTTGATCATAATCACGATTGTAACTAAATCCATTTCTTATTATTTTATGTAAAACTTATTATTTCTTAGCCGTAAAACTTATTTCAGAAAACAAATTTGGGGAAAAAACTTATTTCAGATGGTCAAAAACAAAAAATAGACCAACAAGCAAAAAAAAGTGACTGTCGCCGACCTGAAATTTACTCTTCATGATCTGACAAAATTGGTAAAAAGAATTAAATGCTCAAGGTTATAGGTCAAGATTATCTTCAAATCTTAAGATCTTACACTCAAAATTCAACTCAAAACATTAATGTATGGCGCCAATTTGCAAGCAGCTCTAATTCTTTATGTATAAATACACAAACATAAGATTTAGAGACGGTGATATTTGCAAAGGGATATATAGTAACTAATTAGTAATACTACTTTGTAGTACGTACTTATAGTAGTTGAGAGTACTTATAGTAGTTGAGAGTTGAGACAAAGCAATTATGAACTCACCGGCCAATAAAAATGTCTTCGGAATAAGTTTGAATTTTTTGGCCATGTGTCTGAGAAAAATGTCATTACAAGTCCTTCTTTGTCAGAGTGAAGGAAAGATCCCAACCACGTTTATTAAATGCTATCATGTTCCTTTGCTCTATAAATACTGCTTATTGTTTGGCTTCCCATTGCAAGCAAGGCAAGCATTTCTGGTTTACTATTTTTCTGTTTGTGTGAAAATGGGGAAATTTCATAAATATGTTGGAGTACTTTCTCTGGTGTTGGCGTTGGTGATGATAGGAATGACAGAATGCCGCAATTTGAAGTCAGTGGACAACTTTGGAGGAGGTCATGGTTTGGGTGGTGGGTTTGGGGGTGGAGCTGGCAGTGGTGGTGGTTTGGGAGGTGGACATGGTGGTGGTGTAGGAGGAGGAATCGGTGGAGGTGGTGGAGCTGGTGGAGGTGCTGGTGGTGGCTTTGGAGGGGGTAAAGGTGGTGGTGTAGGAGGAGGTATAGGACATGGTGGTGGTGTGGGAGGAGGAATTGGTGGAGGTGGTGGAGCTGGAGGCGGTGCAGGTGGAGGCTTAGGGGGAGGGAAAGGTGGAGGAATAGGAGGAGGAGTTGGTGGAGGCGGTGGTGCAGGTGGTGGAGTTGGTGGTGGTGCAGGTGGAGGCATTGGAGGAGGAAAAGGCGGTGGTGTAGGAGGAGGAGTTGGAGGTGGTGGTGGTGCTGGAGGTGGTGCAGGAGGAGGAATTGGTGGTGGTGATGGTGGTGGCATAGGGGGAGGAGCTGGAGGAGGTGGAGGTGCTGGAGGTGGCGCTGGTGGAGGCTTTGGAGGTGGTAAAGGTGGTGGTGTTGGTGGAGGAATAGGAGGCGGGCATGGTGGTGGTGCAGGAGGAGGAATTGGTGGTGGTGATGGTGGTGGCATAGGGGGAGGAGCTGGAGGTGGCGCTGGTGGAGGTGCTGGAGGTGGCGCTGGTGGAGGCTTTGGAGGTGGTAAAGGTGGTGGTGTTAGTGGAGGAATAGGAGGTGGACATGGAGGTGGAGTAGGAGGAGGAATTGGCGGTGGTGGTGGTGCAGGAGGTGGCATAGGAGGAGGAGCTGGTGGAGGTGCAGGCGGGGGTTTTGGAGGTGGCAAAGGTGGAGGAATTGGTGGAGGAGGTGGTGCAGGAGGTGGCTTTGGTGGTGGTGCTGGTGGTGGTGGAGGGATTGGTGGTGGATTTTAATTTTGCAAATCCTTAATTATAGTCCCTCATAAGTGAAATTTTATCCATGCAATATGCTACTTAGCTTCTTATATATGGAAGTACGTATAATATATCAATGAAATAAGTGTTAGCTTTAGTCGTGCTCTTCAGTTTTGTCTTCGCTATTCGTCTATTGAACTAATAATTTAGTCATTAAGCAGCCTTCTTTAATTTTAACTCTTCTCGATATATATTTTATCGTAATTCTTACAATCAAAGCGAGAACATAAATTACTCCTTAAACAAAACAAACTATTTGTCGCGTAAAAATTATTAATGTGTGACAGATCAAGATTTTCAAGCACTTACACAAATTATAAACAATAACAAGCAAATAAACCAAATATCTTAGAAATTAAACCAAATCATAAACTACTGCAATTAACTTGACAATTTTTGAACAAAGCACATTAATTATAACATAATTAGTCTGCATTAGAAAGAATGATGTACACAACATATAAAGGCAAGATTTTGGTTTTCATACAAATCAACTCGCAGAAAACCCAACATGCCCAAGAATCATCAGAGGCACAATTAAATCCCTTTTGAAACTAATAATTAAGCATTAAAACTAGAAAGCACAAATAATAGTGCCTTCATATATATAAATCAATTGCAGTACGTAACTAGGGGTGATCTAGTGGTAAACGATATTTCAAATTGTTAAGGGAGATCATAAGTGATGGTAACTCCATGCACATAAGTACATCAGAGTCTTCAATGAACAAATTACACATTGTTGATAAGCATCCCATTGACCTTCACGCCGCCATATCTATATAATTTATAGCCATGCGGGAAGCCATTCCTGGCCATCGATGAAATCGACAGACATGAAGGGTTCAGCTTCTTTTTCGGTAAGCTGCTTAGCCCACTTAACACGTCCTGTTGTATTAGCTCCAGGTCCATAGTTCTTATACTCCCCATGGAATAAGTTGCTGCAGTTTCAATCGTCAATATTTTCAGCAAGTCTTAAAAAGAATATCATATTATTAATTTGGTTTTTACAGAATTTTAAGTTCATAATTGTACGTGGCATCCCGTTTGACTCTATTGCACATGGCGAGTGGAACGCGGAGAGAGAAAGACGCAAAAGTGCAACTATAGCACCTGATGGGGCCCACCCCCTCCTTTGTCTCTTTCCCCCAAGTTGCCCCTATATATATATATATATCTATAGAACGTAGCAGAGTTTCTTCACCACCTTGCCCCGTGCTCATTTGTGTATTTTTATTCAATAAAAAAATTATTAAATTATGAAAAAGAGGATTTAAACGAAAGATTTAAGAGACTTATGTTGAAATTAAAGGATTAAATTATGTATATATCATCCTTAGTTTAATTAATGAAGTGTTTAAGTTAATGGAAAGAAGACTTACTCTGTGCTGCCAGCATAGCTCCAGTGAGCCCAACCTTCAGGAACAATGGTGGCAGAGAGATAGACTTTGGCAAAGATGACCCTTGAGAAAGGACCCTTGGCCCTTCCAAGGTACACCCCACCAATTCCATACACCCTTCCTTTCACAAACACAAACCCACTTTCCTCCTTAGCCTCCTCTCTATTCTGAGCTGTGATTGACCCTCTGATCGTTGTCCTCTTGTCATCTATCACAAATATCTCACATTTCTACACACACACATATCACAGTTCATTGATCACTTCATAAAAGATATATAGCACTTCAGTCAACAATATATATATATATATATAACAAACTCAGAATAGAAGCTCATATCCTTAATTAAATAAGTGTTTAAGAGTTCGGTTCCTATCCTTCATGTATGAAGTAAAATTAGTTGAAAATGATCTATTTTTTATCCTTAGTAGCTCAAGGGAGATCAGTCCCAGCTACTAATAGATACTAGTACTACTAGTCCATGACAAATATATATATATATATATAATATTAGGGAGATAGAGATGGATGATGTGCGTACATGGAAGAGGGATCTGCCACGGCCAAAGATGAAATCAATAGAACCTTGAATGTAGGTTTCTTCATAGTAATGTCTGCCTTTGTAATCAAAGAGAGTATTGTGAGTGCTATAAAATGCACAGTGATAGAACGCCACTTTATCTGCTCCTACAAATACTGCCACTGATTGATTCTGCGATGTATAAGCCACCCCCGTAGGTGCCTCGTTCTGCATTAATTAATTGATCATTCAAATTAGTCAATAACCCCCCAAAAAAAAGATGAGAATTAGTGATATATATGAAGAATAATTGACCTTGATGCTGACTCCGAAGACAACGACGTTATGAGCTTCGACTTTGAAAGTTACAGACTCTATATTATCCACAGAACTCTGAGACCAAACTATGGCAGTTTTACCTCTCCCATTTCCTCTCAAGAATATATAGGGCTTGCTCTTTGGTATCGATACCTTCTCTCTGCCAATTACCGTAATCAAAATCACCAAATAAATAAGCAAATAAAAGTGCTTTAATTTAGGGTTGAAACCACCGGGAATATGATCAAATTAACCTTAAAATAATTTCAAGTTTTAGATATATAGTTGCATTAAAAACTTGATAGAAAAGATTTACTGTTCTTATAATTTTATTCAATTTGACTTAAATTAATCAGAATCCAATATAATTTTCAGATATGAAATGGTTTGATTAAACAAAAAGGTTACTTTTTTTACATACCTCTACTTTAGGGTTTGAACTAGAGGTAATAAACTATATATGATTAACCCTAAAGTGATGTTTTAGCTTGTTTAGGTACCTGTATACTCCTTTCCTGAGATGGATGATGACCCACTCAGAATTTCCTTCAGGAATAGAATCTATGGCAGCTTGGACAGATTTGAATTCCCCATCACCTTCATCGTCCACCTTAATGGTTCGATTCGTGGGAATCTTTTTGGTTAACGTAGAAGAATCTATTACCAGGTCTTTAAGTTCGATAGTCGCAAGAGTAAAACTAGGGCATGTCGCGAAGAACACGACAACAAAACACAAAACAGGTTTCATGAACGTTAATGAAGACGAAGCCATTGTTTCTCTGAAAAGGATAATTTTCTAAGAGAGAAAAATATTGAATGCTTTGTTTTTGTGAGGCACCAAGTTATAAAAGAAGGAGAAAATGGGAGGTTGCTTAATTAAGTGTGAAGGGTTTTATTTATTTTTAGAGATTAATTAAATAGGATAATTGAGTGTTGTTGAATTGAAAGAAGGGATTTGTTAGGTGTTAATTGTTGTTGTCTATAATTGAGGGCATCCACTGGTTGATTTTGCGGCTTGCATGTAATAAGTCTCTTTCTAAGTTTCAATTTCTATTTTTTGGCAATTTGGCTAAAAGAATCAAAGATTAAATATAGGAGAATAACATCTAATTTAGCAATATTTTCGTACATGTATATATCTAAATCCACGGAAAATTTTTAGGTATTTATGTCAAATAACGATCACTACTCATGCAATGCTTTCTATAAAGCTAATTTTTTCTTCTCCTTTGTAAAAATTATTTCATATAAATAATTAAAAAAATTAGTAATAATAATATGAGGAAACATATATAATCAATAGCAATTAAAAAAAAAGGAGAAGAAGGAAATATATTCGATATATATAAGATAAAGTCAGAGAGAACTGTTAAGTAATATGAAGTTTTTTTTTTTTTTTATTAGCTAGCAATCTTCAAAATTTATATTAGATTCCAACTAATCTTATATTAAGGTGGTTCGGATTATATGACTGTAAAACTCTTCATGTTGGCAATTTTTTTTACAAATAAGATTCAAATTCAAAATCTTGACTAAAGGAAACAAGTACCAAATTACTTGTAACCAACCACAATTGGTTAAATGATTGTGAGATTGAGCCAGAGTTAAGAAGGAAGGAAAATTTAAAATATAATTTAAGAAATTAAGGCCATACCAATTATCACCTTCCATGTTTACAAACTTAATGTGGTGATCATTTAAAATATAAACAATTTTTACGTAAGTAAAAAATTAAATTAATCTGTACATGATCAAATCAAGATAAAATATTTCTCAAAATGACGAAAAAACAAAATAAGTCTTCTACATTATAAACAATATCAGGTTGAAATATTCTAATTGTGGATTTGTGGGCTCAAATTAAATGGACACTTTTTTAAAAAAAAAACGAATTGGCTAATAATTGATTGCGTTATTATATATATATACACACACACACATACACATACCCGAATTTGATGTTGTGATGATGTTATCTAATTTGATATTGTGATTATGTTATCTGATATATCCTTTTCCTTCTATTTTTTTGGAAAAAAGACATATTAGGACCCCTGACAAAAATATTTCTTCAAAAAGATCCCAATTTTTTTAATCCAAGAAGCACCTTGCTCTTTAATAGAGAAAATAAAAATGACTAGACAAAATTATCATTATAATTTTTTCATGAACTAAATTTTTAAATAGATTGAAATAAATTTTCAAGTAAATTGAACCAAATTTTCAAGTGGATTAAACTAGATTTTCAAGTTAAATGAACTAATTTTCTAAGTAAACTTGACTAATTTTTCAAGTAGATTGAACTAATTTTCAATTTTAAAATTTCAAATCTTTTTCATTGAATTTGAAAATACTAAAATTTATGCTTGAAAATCTAATTCAATCCATTTAAAAATTTAGTTTATTTCACTTAGAAAATTAGTTTAGTTCATTTAGAAATTTAGTCCACTCCACTTGAAAAATTGATTCAATTCATTTGAAAAATTAGTTTAATCCACTTGGAAATTCAATTCATTCCATTTGAAAATTCAGTTTACTCCACTTAAAAATTTAACTTTTTTCACTTAGAATTTTTATTCAATCCACTTGGAAATATAATTCAATTCACTTAAAAAATTAGTTCAATTCACTTAAAAATTTAGTTCATTTTACTTAGAAAAAAAATACAAGGGTGATTTTGTCCAACAATTCTTTTTCTTTTCTTTACCAAGGACTCCTTATGGGGATTAAAAATTAGGGGCCCTTTTGAGAAATATTTTTTTATAGGATTCTAATATATATTTTTTTACTTTTCTTTTTGGGCAAAAATGAAGCAAGCTTTTTGAGCAAAAATGAAGCAAGGTGTGGGCCTAAGCTACGCCCAAAAACAGAAGGAGATACAAAGAGTCCAAGTAAGGAAGGGGTGTGACTTCACTATCTGAATAAATTACATGTAAATTTTCTCACAAAAAAAATTACATGTAAATTTACATTTAAATTTTAAAATATGATATATATCAATTTTTATCATTATCTTAAGATATTTAAAATAATAAAAGCTAATACATTGTATAAAAAGATCAAAACGGTTACATAAGCGTACTTGAAGGAGAGCTTTTAAAATTTTTAGTTGATTTGATTTCTAACAATAAAATCTCGAACTTCTTCGTTTGAGTTATCCAACTTTTAAACTAAACTGAAAGTTTTTAAAATGAATTTAAAATAATTAAAATTAAATATTTCAGATCATCATTATTATCTCTCAATTTTGACTGAAATTTTAGTTTTGAAGAAAGAGACATTAGGGCGCGTTTGTTTAATATTTTTAAAAAAGTAATTTTTAAATTATTTAAAAAGTGATTAATTATTTAAAGGTTTTATGAAAAGTTTTTTTTTTTGTGTTTTGTTAAAATAAAAAAATACTTTTTACAATTATGTAGAGTGTGGCAAGCATATTGTGATATTTTCTCAGGGACATATTTTGTTATTTTTGTAATTTTTGTTATCTTTCTCTTTTATCTACCCTTTTGTTTAAAAGCTATACAAAGTAGTTTATCAAAATAAAAAAATCTTTAAAAGTACTTTTTCATATAAAAAAGTGATTTTTTTTATTAAAAAAAGTTAAAACAAACAGCTCCAAGAATAGAGATAAAAGACATGAACATTTATAATCTTTTGGCCATGGAGACCGATGTGAATTGGTTTCCAATAACAAAATAAGTGCAATTCCCATAATCACAATTCATAACAAATTTTTCCTAAAAGTAATGAGTGAATTAGGTTTTGAGATTTACAAGAACACTTACAGAATTATCTTTTAAGAAAATTTTCATATCAGCTCTAAAATGTAAAATTCATAACATAATTTTTATCATATTTTCATTAGAGTGGATCCTCTCGGACTCAATACAATTTTTGTTTATTTTGTTTAATATTTTCCACACATTTTATTTGGCTCCATGCAACTGTTTTATTTTTCCAATATTTTCCTTACATTTCACTAAGGTATTTTGGGCCAACAATTTCGTTGGAGTTTAAAATCCCCTGGGCTGATGGGGAGATTAGGAGATCCAGCCGAAGATCCGCCATGTGGTTTGCTGAAAAGTGGGTTTGGGCTGGGCAATAGTGTAATTCCCTATTTTATTGTAGTCTTGGAAATTTTACTTTGACTAATCTCCAAAAGCAGTCTAATCAATCATGCCCCATTTTTTTTTTTTGTATTTTAAATTTCACATACAAAGAATGAGACCAAACCAATCATTTTTATTTGAATTCCATGAACAACAACAGCAACTAGATATTAATTTAGAAGAGTAACTAAACTCAAAAATATAAATTAATTCTTTTTGCCAGAATATAAATTAAAATTTTAACCTATCATATTAACATCCAAGATAAAATATTAAGAACATGTTTACAAAATTATATTGTAAAAAACAACTGTCATTTTGTGTAAAATTAAATCCCACTCTAATCATTATAGAATATTAAAAAAAAATTGATTCTATTTATGTCCAAAAATTAAGAAATGTTGGCAAAAAAAATTAAGAAATCATTTTTATATATAATAATCTAGTCTAATCTTTTTTGTTGGCTACAAAATCTAAACTTTTTTTCCAACAATAATCTAATCTAATATCAAATATATATAATCATTTTTTATATTTTTATTATATATATTATTATATTAAATTAAATTTGAATAGTTCAAATTTAATTCAATATTCAAATTTAATTCAATGAATTTAAAAAAAATATAATCTAATCTTCTAATATCTAAACTAATATTCTGATCTAATATCTAATAATTCAAGTGAAAAGTAAAAAAATCGAGAGAGAGACCGTTCTTCTTCCTCAGTTGCCTACTTAGGCAGCAATTAAATCTTACATTTATTTGTTTTATTCATTTGATAGGTGATAGCCCAAAGTGTACAACATGATCACCGGCGATTGCAAGTTCCCAAAATTCGACGTCGTTTCCGACGTCTCCGACCACCACTTTCTGCGTTCCGGCGTTCCCAAGGGCAAAAAGTCGGCTAACAAAAACATCAACAAAAGTTACCGCAACCCCTTCTACAGGAAGATCTCCAAGGAGGGGCGGATCCTCCAGGAGGGCCTACCCGAATCCATCTTCGTCCGGGTCTATGAGACCCGCATCGACTTGCTCCGTGCCGCCATCGTCGGCGCAGCCGGAACACCCTACCACGACGCTCTTTTCATCTTCGACATCGCCTTCCCGGCCAATTACCCGAACGAGCCGCCCAAGGTCCATTACCACTCATTCGGGTATCGGATCAACCCGAATCTTTACGACTCAGGCTTTGTCTGCCTGAGCCTCCTCAACACATGGCGCGGCCACTCGAGCGAGAGGTGGAATCCGAGTCAGTCTACGTTGTTGCAGGTGCTTCTCTCGATTCAAAGCCTCGTCCTCAACGAAGAGCCCTTCTTCAACGAACCCGGAACAAGTTACTTCGGGCTTGAAGCATCGTCGCAACGTTACAATCAGGACGCATTCATCCTCACCTGTCAAACCACAATCAACTTGATTCGGAATCCTCCGAAGAACTTCAAGCCCCTAGTGTACAGCCATTATCGCGAGCGAGCGACGGCGATTCTGGCGGCGTGTGAGGCGTACGCGAATGGGCGCGTGAGCGTCGGGCAGTACGGGTATAATAATGGATCGGGTAAGAAGCGGGTTGAAGTTCCGGCTCAGTTTCTGGCGAATGTAACACAAGTGTATGCTCTGTTGGTTGAGGAATTCCGACGGGTCGGAGCTCCGGTGCGGGACTCCGGCGATGGCTTGAGGGTGGAACCAATCTGTAAGGCAAGTGCTAAGCCTAAGGGTGACGGGATTATCAAAAAGATCATTAAGAAGATTAAAGATATTCTGGGATAATTTTTTTAAAAAAAAATAGAGTTGTGCGTGTGGACCTATAAAATATTTTTATTTAATTCTTATATATTTGATTTCACCTGTCTTCATCTTATTTCTTTATTCTGGAAAATAGGGGGATTGAAGAATAATGGTGGGAAAGGCAAAATCCGAAGTGTGAATTTCTTATGAGTAATATCTATTTACTTATTTTATAGTGAATCAATCCATTTAGAAATTGCATGGTAAATGCTGGTTCTTTTTGTTTTTCTAGTATTTTTTTATGGGATACTCTCGTATTGGTTCCACAATAAATTTCCTTCATAAGTAGAAGTGGATCTCATACATTTCGATACTCCTTAATATATTAAACTAGATGTATTTTTCATGCATTATAAAATATAATTATTCATCATTTATAAATATTGCAAAATATTAACTTTGTGCTAAATGCACTATGGGCTATTGCATAAATGAAAAACATTTTAATAAAACTCTAAGCATTTTAATCAATAAGATTTGACGTAATTAGGAGATAGGTAAATCCCTATGTTCTAGAGTGAGAAAACGAAGGTCTCTCATGTCATAAATAATCCTGCCATATCACGCCTCTTCTAAAATTTTTAATTCCTTATTATTAATAGCTATCTATTATATATTATAAAGTATTTAACCCTTCATATCATCATATCATATTTACTATAAAAAAAATTGGCCCCACATTTAATTATCTAAATCATAATTTAATTATCTAAAATAATATTTATCTCTTAATTATATATTTTTATTTTTTTAATTTTGATATGATGAACAATATGAAAATTAAAATCAAATTTGATTGTCTAGAATAATATTTATTTCCTAATTATATATGTTTTTATTTTTTTAAAATTTAATATAATGATAAATATGAATGTAAAAATTAAATATATATTTAAAAAAAAAATCATGATCTAATTGTCTATGCCATCGCATTATGAGATAGTTTTTAGGTCTAGAGGCACTTCGAAAATAAAATTTCATCCTATTGTTCTTCTGCAATTTTTTGGTAACAATTTTTGTAATTTTCTCATATATTTTATCTCCTTGAAATAAAATATGAAGATAATCACTTTTTCTCCCATTCTACCATCATTTTCTTCTTCAACTTCTATATAAGTTCTTTTCATTATTTGGTTATGCTTAATTTTTGTTTTTCATATTATAATTCTTCTTATTTATCCTATTTATGTTAATGAAAATGTAAATTTTATCAAATATTTTAAAATACTAAGCCTTTCCTTTTGGATTTAAAGGTTCGTAAAGGAAAATTATTCTTACAATTTGTTTCTATTATATATCATATGTATATGTTATATATATTAGCAATTTGTTATTCTTCTATATCATGTTGGAAGAATTAGTTCTAAAGTAATAATAATTTTTTTTGTTATGATCACATAATTATAAAATGATAAAAGCATATCATATTTATACTTATTCTATAATATTTATTTATATAATTTAATTAAATTTACATGTAGCTTTCCATACATCACACGGATTTAAAAGTCTAGTTATTATTGAAAGAACCGTTTTGCAGTATATTATTATTGGAAGATGTTTGTTAGTGAGGAAATTGCAAAATCTCATACTCATGTGGTTCGCATTTCTAATGAACATTTGCATATCTGTTAACTAAAGGCTTGCCCATAGGAGTGTTTCATAACCTTGAAACTCACACGGATGGTGTTAAGTCTTTTGATGAAAAAAGCAAAGGGGATTTATTTACACACTTTTTCTAAGCCTCAAATTTACCAATAAAATTTGATATAATTGGCATATAACTGGTTCCTTAAATATTTTGTTTAAAAATTGATAATTTCTACGTCTTAAAGTAGTTAGTCTGTCTACGAGGAATATATTTGGTATTCACCACACAAAAAAAATATAAAGTTATTTTATGTCATGTTGATTCCATCCTACTACAAAACACATCATAAATTTTATCCTTTTTTTTATGAAAATAATACTTTTACATCTTTCCTACATCATAAACTTTGAAATAAAAATTCCACACAAAATGTTACGTTGGAATCTTAATATTGATAATTTCATAGACTTATTATTAAAAATAAATAAATCACACACGCGTGAGTTAAATCCAAATTGCAGTCAAGGTGTGCCAAAAGTAATAAATAATATTTCGGCAATGTAGTCTCATTAGAATTGGTTTACAATAAGATAATAAGTGCAATTCACCTAATGTCAATTCATAACAAATAAAAAAATTACGGTGAATTATGTCACACCGTTATAGGGATCTCAAAGTATTACAAATAATCTATCAATAGAATTCTAACAACCATAATGAGATTTAAAATTATACCACAATTTTAATTGTATTTTTATTAGAGAGGCTCCTCTCAAACTCCATAATTTTTTTTATTTTTAATTTTTCACACATTTCATTGATGTTCGTGCAACTTTGTAATATTTTTTCCAATGTTTTCTTATATTTCATTATTAAATGTTGAAAGACAATAACAAGATTAAATTATGTGCATTATTTGGGAAAAAGATATATAATGTACTACATGAATAGTATTAATAATTTTATTTTTTGTTAATTATAATATAGTGGATAAATATCAAGTAATTTCCAGTAGTTGTCTATTTGTGATTTAAAAAAATGTAGTTGTCCATTTAAATTTTGTTCCATATATGAAGTGTGTAAACAGCTACACCCATTGGAAGATTAAAGTGGGAGACCCAGCCCAATATTTGACATGTTGAGTGTAGAAAAGTGGGTTTGAGCTTGGTAGTAAACAAAGTATAAATTCCACATGAGAAAATTAGGCCCAAAATTTGCTCATAAATTAATAGTAGCCATTTTACACGTCTGATAATAAATTGGAATTATTTCAATATAGTGTCGGAAATTAAAATTTTACTTCGACTATCTCCAAAAGCAGTCTAATCTCTCATGGCTTTTTTTTTTCCCATTTTAAATTTCATTTTAAACATACAAAAATGAGACCAGACCAATCATTTTTTTTGGAATTCCACGAATGTAAACTCTGGCAACGACAGATAGACATTAATTTAGATTAGATTAGAAGTGCAACTAAACTGAAAAATATAAATTAAAAGTTTAACATATCATATTAACAATCGGAGATAAATAAAATATAAAGAACATGTTTGCAAAACTAACCACAATGTTAAGCTACTCAACAAAATTTCTTGCTCTTACTAGTCTAAGCTTATGGATTTTCTACTTTGTGAGAGTGGACTCTCTAATTTACGGATCTTCGAGTATTGCATAAAACTAACCGTCATTGTGAGTAAATTTGATCATTTAATAAATTTGAAATTTGTTAAATTATTCAGAATAATATTTCTTTTTGTAAATTTGGACTATCCAAATTGGTTAGACAGTAAAATTTAACTTAAGAAAAAAAGTCACTTTTCACTTAAAAAATAAGAGAATTTGAGAGTACACTTTTATGACTGCTCCAATATATATAAATGGTGCAAAAGTTAGAGGACATGTGGAAACACCAAAGACAGGGCAAGTAGTGGGAAGCATAAACAGATACAAATGGGGGACTTTGGAATTCCAAATTGGTTGGCTCTTTTCTAAGACATTGGTGGCATATTGTTGAAATGTTTCATGTTAGTATCAAGCATGCCTTTGGTACTCCCATCAATATTGACCCAAACATTACACACTTTTATTTTAAAATTTTGCATGCATTATTAAAATAGAGAAACAAAATTATTAAATCACTTAAGAAAAAATAAGAATATCATTTGTTCCTTATATAAAAATTACAACAAAAATAGTTATTGATAAGTAATTTATAAGTGTATAATGCATATTGTATATCACAATTCGTATATAATAGAATAAAAATGTTACTACTTATAAAAAAACTTATAAAAAAAGTTATTATAAAAATACAACAATCCTATTCTTAATGTGAGAACTTCATTAGTAGATAATATGTAATTACTTCTATAGATACTCTTTAAACTGTAAGGTCTATTTTGATCATAGTAACTTTTGTTTTGATCATAGTAGGCTTCTAAAACCCTACTCTCCTGAGCTGTATTATTCCCAGTAACAAAAATGCCTTTAGTACACATCCATGATACTTAAAAAATAATAATACAAAAATGTTGTTAAATGGTAATGATAAACAATATAAAAATCTTGTGTTTTGGTCAAAACGTGTTTTTGACCAAAGCAATGTGAGAATAGTTTTGTTTTGAATGTTATAGAATCTTATTCATAACGTGAAGCCAAACAAGTAACACAGAAAAACTTGTCTACTTTTTAACAAAAGTGTTATAAAATTATAATCTAAGATGTGTAAGTAAATCCAAACCACTTGGACAAGTTGAGAATCATTAGGGTTTAGAAAATTAAAATTCAGTGGTCCACAAGATAGCATGATTATGATGGTAACTAAACAAAAGAACAAAAGGAACCCCACAAGTCAATTGTGTCTAATCCATGCTCACATGTTACCATCAAACTTAGGTACGTTAGAGGAACAAAGGCAGGTGCATTTTGTTCCTTTTTTTCACAGTATGTCTCTTTATTATTATTATTATTATTATTATTATTATTATTATAATTAATGCTCATTATCACATGATATGCTAATTAACTTATAGTATCATGTCTTACTTGTTACTTTCCTTGATTAGATCCATTAAGGGTATGTTTGGTTTATCTTTGGGTAAATCAAACCGTGATTTATTATTATTATTTTTTTATCTAAATAGATTTGTGATAAATTTATCTACTTTTATTCGAAATTTATTTTTGTAAATTATGATTATTTTAACAGTATTTTTACAAAAAGGTAATCCAAATAGGCACTAAATAACTAAATAATAATGAAATCAGAGAGAGAACATTAAATTAATTAGTTTACTGGTCACATTTCAATAATATTTTCAATCATTCTTCAATTCTTCTTGGAAGACAAAATGTTTAGAGTACTCTTTGTAATTATGGAGGAAAAATAATTGAGTAAAATTGATGGATTAAATGAATAAGATTACATTTTAGAGAAATAAATCATAAATATTAATAATTCTATAAGAAGCCAATAAACTATGGTTCAAATTTACTTCCTATGGAAGTATTACTCCCTCTAATCTCTGATCTCATTTATAAAAGAAAAAAACTACTTCATGAATATTAAGAAAAATTATTTTAATTAGTTAAAACTAATAAATTTATGTCATATTCTAAATTTCTTCCAAAATTATTTCTATTTAATTAAATAACTAATTTGAATGATTAGTGTATTTAATGCATCATTAACTTCTTTTTGAAGAGCCTTAATGAAGGATAATTTTGAAAAAAATAATGCACCATTAATTCCTTTTTTCCCTTATATTTAAAATCACTAATAAAAAATAAATTTTCCTTTATAAATAAGATTAGAGGGAGTAATATATATTATTAATTATTAATTAATATATTATTAATATATATATATATTATTTTCTACTATGACTGAAAAATAATTGAATAAAATTGCTGATAGATTAAATTAATCAGATTTTAGAAATAAACAATAATTTGCTCAATATTAATTTATTTTGTTTCGATTTAAATTTTTACCAATGCCTTGTTTAAAATGACAATAATAATATTTTAGGAAAAAATGTTCATGAAGCATTTTTATTTGGGCTCAAATATAGTATTTACTGAGTTGATATGGATTCATTATAAATTATAATGATAATATTAAGTTTATAACAATAGATAAAGTAAAAATTAGAATTCTCAGCCAAAAAAAATCAGAATAATTATTTTACTCATTTTTAAAAAAAACTTATATATTTTAACAAATGAACAATCCTTAATCTAAATTTTTCATTGAAGCACTAGACTTGGAATATGAATTTTGGGACTCTCTGTCTATGCATGTCCATTTAGATGCTTCCCTTGGGGGGTGTTCTAGAGCTTCTTAAACTCTTCTTTTCATATGAGACGATTAAACAATACCCAAATTAAGCAAAATTATTAAAATTCTATGTCCAAATTCTAACAATAATATAATTATATTTCAATAAACTCTTAAAAATAATTATAGTTTTTATTACTTCAGGATGCGAAAGTTGTATTTTAAAAACAAAAGTACAAAAAATGAAACAGAATTAAAAAAAAAAAAGGACTTCACACAATTTATGATCTTCTAGTTCAGGAGGACCTTTTTTCCTCTTCAAAAGAAATAGATTCAGAGAAGGATTGCTAGAGATGATCTAGTATATTGAACCCTTTCTTTTTCTTTTTTTTTTTTATGTTGATAACCAAAAAGTTTAGGTTAGTTAATTAGGTTTTCAGTACTGATCAAGATCATGGCAAACCTTATTACTTAAAAAGCAATTATATAGATATCTACAAATTATTTATTAACAAAGTCCTTATATAGGCAGTAGAATTTGAACTTATGTTTTTGTTTTTTATTAAATGAACCAACTTATATTGACTCGAACTGAACCCTTTCTAGCATCAACATGTTCAAAGGTTTTCATTATGGGATCCACTAAATTTGTCTCCATATGAAGTTCTTGAAGTTACATGAAATATATATATATATATAATTATTTAATGGAGGGTGATTTTGATTTAGAGAAAGCAAAAATGGTCAAAACAACTAACTTCACAAAATCTTAATAGAAAAATTCAGAGACTCAGAATTTAAGATTGTTGTAGAGGTTATAGAATAAGAAGGAAAGACCAATGTGAACACCCCATTTTGTCCGGGTATTTACGAAAATAATAAAAATAAATAAACAAATAAAAATAAAAATAATAATAATAAAAAGGGAAAAAACAAAAACAAAAAAACAAAAACAAGACAAAAATAAAATAAAACAACGTAAACTATGATAAATAATAAATAATGGTATAAAAAAAAAAGGAAGAAAATATATATATATATATATATATATACATAAAACAAAAAAGGGGGAAAGAATACAATTGGGCTGAAGCATTTCAGGCCAATTTGGGCTGAAACGCTTCAGCCCAAACAAGCCACGAGCCCAAGTAAGGGCTCGTGGACGCGTTAAGGGCCGTGCCCTAAAGACCTGAGCCAGGCCACGCAACAGGGAGCACACGGAGGGAGTCAGCGCTAGAAAGGAAGGCGCGAGCAGTAGCAAGAGAAAAAGAAAGGAAGCAGAGGGGAGAGCCAGGGCGAAAAGCTGCCATGGAGGCGGTCGCGAGAGAAAGCTGCAGTGGAGGGAGACGTGCACGGCTTGAATTGCAGAAGGGGCAAAAACCGAGAGGGCTGCAGGAGTGAAACTGAAAAGCAGAGACACGGAGCAGAGGGAGACACGACCGCGAGAAAGAAAAAACCAAAGCGTACACGAAAGGAAAAGCGGAGGGACCACATGCTCGGGGACTCCTCTCCTTTAAGCCGTGGGAGCTCTATAAAAGGGACCTTTGGGGAGGAGATCGGGAGGCCTGGAGATTTTGGGAAGAATCTGAGGCGGGGGTTTCTGGGGCCGCGAAAATAGAGGGGGGCCGTGGGAGCTGAACCGAAAAACAGAGGAGGCTCGGTCACGCCGGTGAGGAAGGAATGCAGTGGGGAACGAGCACTTTTTTCTCCTTCTCCGGCGACACTGGGGTTAGTTTTTGCTTTCTTTTGGCTTCGGTTTGATTTTTCGGATTTGTCTTCATGAAAAGGGGCATGTGAATCCGCGGGATGGTGTTCTGTGTGTTGAGTTAAGGCATAAGCTGCTTGATTGGGTCATAACCTCATCTGGATTCCTAGTTTGTCGTTTAAATTCTGCCCAAATTCGTGATAATTGGTACTCTGACTCTGAGGAATTTCGTGAGGGTAATTAGCGTTTTGCCATGAACTCTTGCCTGAATGTGTTGCTGAATGGTACTGATATTGAGTCCCTTCCATCTTGCATTGATTTCTGAAAGTGATGTCTTCCCTCCTATATAGTTAGTTTGTATGGGCTTCAGTTCTGATTCCCTTCTTCCTTCTTTTCATAAAGGTGTGTCTGAACTTATAATATCAGCACTGTTTTTGAATTCTATTTCATCAAATATGGCCTGATTTGGAGTCCGTGAGACATGCCCAAATGATGCTTGGCTGAATGTTTTAAGGGCACTCTAGAATAGGAATGGTGACGCCATTTGGACTCGTGGGTTTTGGTTTAATCTTCACTAACCTTCGGTCACTTTTCTCTTTTGTGGTCTCTGAACATGCATTTTGGATAATTGAAGTTATGCTTATGTACCTTATTTTGCTGAACGCAATGTTTAGGTAGTAAATTGTGTCTAGCCATAATTCTCGCGAAAGAATGAATAGTTCTGATGTTATAGCCAGTGTCTATTTTTTCTGGAATTCATAAAACTGTTAATACCAGTTTACGAGGTATCCTATGCTCGATGGTGAAACTCATGGAAAAGGGGTCTTTATACTAATATGCTTTGAGGAGTCTTTCCTGGGGAGTCAAGTTATAATATGTTAGTTAAAGGGTCCAATGTCGTATTATCATTTTCCAGTAAAACAAAAAAAATAATAATAATAAAAATAATAATAATCATAATAGAAAATAATGATACAAAATATATATATAGGCATGATTTTTAATCCACTTCTTTGTGCTATAACCCAAATCATCATACTTGAACGTATTGGAATTTTCGTAAGAATTGTGATTGTTTATTGTCACGTGAGAGTGCGAGTCCACGCAGACACATCAATTAGTTGGGTAGCTGATTTTAAAAAAAAAAACCTTGTGTATACATAGTTCTATTTTTAAAATCAGAGGGAATTTCAATTTTTTTTTCTCTCTAGTTAAAAGTGATAATAATAACGTTACAAGGAAAGTTGGTTTAATAATCATCTATAAGATAATGCCCAGGTAAAATCTTATAACCTAGTGTTTTTGAATGTTTTATACTAAAAATAATTTTTAATCATGCCACATGAGATTTTTGAACTCATGCAAGCATTAAGATTAAACACATTATCACGCATGACTGTGAGTTCACGTAGATATGTGAATTAGATGTTTAACTGGTTTGTTAAAATAAATAACTTTTATTGCGTAAACTTATATATATTTCAAACGCTTTAAGCAAAATAATGATATTTAGTGATTTTACTAAAAAACAATAATAATGAATAGAAATAATTAATTTAATAACCACACCACGTGAGGTTTTCGGAACCCACGTAGGTATTCGGGTTTACTGAGTTTGTCGCGTGAGGTAGTGAATCCGCGTAGATATATCAGTTAAACAACTTTCTTCCAAGAAAATAACTATATTCAAAAGAAAATAAAATAATGTGACAAGTTTTTTTAAATATCTAACAAAATTATTTTTGAAATGAAATAAAACCTTTGTACCGCGAGGTTTAGAACTTTTGCAGGTAATTAAGGAATTGATCTGTCGGGTACGACTGTGAGTCTGCAATGGGTAGATTGATTTTCTTTACTCGGAAAATTTTCAGAAATATAAATAAAAAAAACGAAAATAAAAAATGCAATGGTTTTCAGAAGTTAAAAAAAAAATCAAATAAAAGCATTTTCAAAATCAAGGAAAAAATATATTTTTTCAAACAAAATAAAATAAGCGTAAGTAAGCGGGATTAAATTGTCTTGTTGCAAATTAAAACCCACCCACCCAATCTCAGAAAATTGTTTTGTTTGCAAAAAGTTAAATTATTTTCCATTAACTTCCCCTTATTACAAAAATTAAAAAATATTAACCAACAGACACGCATTTCTAGTCCCGAACTACGTGGACTTTGATCCCCATCGCAGGGTACGTAGGCCCCAGGCTCTGATCCTGGGTCAAGTCCGCCTTTGTAAATAAATAAATAGTTTCTGATTTATTTGGTATTTTTCCTTTAATTTAATAAATATTTTTCAATTTATTCCTTTTTCCTCATTTTTTTAATCTCCTTAATTTCTAAGTTAATTTATTTTCCTTATTATATTTTTCAAACTTCCTTAATTTCTTTTTTCTTTACCCATTTTTTTGCATGTGAATTATAAAAGAAAAATCAATATATATTTAAAGCCATATTAATTTACACAATCAACGTAGGGTAACCGTTCTTAGGAACGGGTGTTGTGGGGTGCCTAACACCTTCCCCACACACAATCGACTCCCGAATCCAACTTTGTTCACACAGACCATCCTTTCCTTTTTAGTTTGGTTTCCCAAGATTTTTCTTAAAATTTTGGTGGCGACTCCTCACAAGTCGGTTTTCACACGAAAACCAGATTTGTTCTCATTTTCCCTTTCGTCGCATTTTTCCGGGTGCGACAACCAACACTAATCCCTTCAATTTGGAGAGCCATTACTAGCATTTTAACCACTTGGTTTGCAATATTGAAGGAGGATTGAGGCTTCTTCATCATCAAAAGGGCCAAATTTTGGTGCCATTTAGTCCTTGCATTATGATCCATGTCTAGAGATTTTCCCCATACCTTCAAAGGGCAATAGACACATGCCACCACGTTGGGTTGTTACAACCAAATGATGAATTATTAAAGCTTAAATAAGTAAAATAATATTTATGTCTAATAAAAAATAAACATATCTCTCTTGAAGCTAGCTTAGATTATAAGGTACCAGCGAAATGAGATGTTAGAGTAAAGAATTTTAACACTCCTAACATAATACTTGATCTATTTTTTAATATAAGGAATAATTGGAAGAATTTCTATGTTTTAAAATATAAAAAATAAAAGGATTTATTTGATGTATTTAATAATTTTTTTTAAAAAATAACCCTAATTAATATAGTATTTTTCTATTTGTATTAATTATATGATATAAAAGTTATTAATATTAAATGAGGGTATTTTTTAAAATTATTTTATATTTTAAACAAATTTATTACTTTTCATGATTTGTGTGATTTTATTTTTTGCCCTTTATATTAAGAGACATAGAGAGTATAATATATTCATGTAAATTGAGATTTTCTATATTAATGTATTTATGTATTTAAGAGATATTGATCCAAAATAATAAAAACTTGATTCATTTTTTTTCCTTTGATCCATTTCTTTTTTTTAATACATAATATACATTTACTTAAATACATTAATATAGAAGTAGGATATAAGGAGTGAGATACTTAAAATAAAAACTTGATTTAAGTGCATGAGTTCAGCACAATAAGTGAATTTTTAGTCCAATCTAATGAAAAAAATTATTGTTCATTTTGATCTATTGTGTTGTTTTAAACTCTAAGGGCATGTTTAGTTCTCTATTTTATAAAATTAAGTTAAAATAAGTGAAATTTTTAAAAATAAAATTTAGATAAAGTAAGTTTGTTGAAAGTTGTTATGTTTGAATATTTTTTTTATAAAAATAAGTTTAACAAAAAATCTGTTTAGATGATAGGAATTAAAAGTACTTTTAGATGTATAATACAGAGTAAATTTGTTTCTCATTTTCTAAAATCCACGTTTTGTTAAAGAAAAAGTAACTATTCTTTTCTTTTTCCAAAACCACAGTTTAATCCATTTTCTATTTTTTAAAAAGTCAGTTTATGTTTTATTTGTGTTTAACCAAACATATCTTTTAAAAAATTATATTTTTTTTTTCAAAATGGAGGCACTAAATTAGTTAACATGGCATGGTAAGAGCGAGTTAATCAAAACAAGCAAAGAAAATCTTTTAGTTCTTTAATCCTTGAGCATGTCCTAATCATAATAAGTTTTTAAATCCAACTAATCTAAACTTTTGTTTGAATTTTTTCTTCTCTTGACAATATTGGATTGAAAACTCAAATAGTGCATGAATCCGAATCCAAAATTTAATTCTCAACTCATATGATCAATCTCCTATCATGAAATAAAGACAACAAGAAATTATAGAAAAGAAAATTCCATAAAAACATAATAAGCCAGAAATCTGCTCAAATTATGAAAGTGGAAAAAGTAGTTTCCATTTATAAACAAAGGAGAAAAAGAAGGAAAAAAGAAAAAAAAGACATTGAAAAGAACGTAACTCAAACAGAGGCTTCCCCACACCATCCTCTCTCCTCAGTACGCCGAGCCCCTTTTTGTTCCTCTACCACCGAACACTCCCTCTCCGCCATCACCTCCTGCTATCCTGCGCCTCCTGCTTATCCTGCGCCGTGCGCGTCTTTTACCCTCTCTTCTGGTCTCCCCTTCATAAGCTTCCACTCCCAATCCTCTCTTCCCCAGATTCGGAGGCTTTAAACCTGGGAGGGTTCCGAAGCAGGGGTTAGGGTTAGGATTTCTGAGAGATGTGGGATGCTTCAGGCATTGATGAATCTGCTCTCTCTTTGTTGGAAGCCATTCGGGCGTGGTGCTGACAAATTCGACACTATCGGAGGTGTGGGGAGCACTTTTAGGGGTGGGGCAGGCTGTAGAGAAGGCAAAGACGGCTTGCTCTGGTTCCGAGATATTGGAAAGTATGGTTCCAGCGACTTCTCGATGGCCGTGGTTCAGGCGAATCAGGTTCTCGAAGATCAGAGCCAGATCGAATCTGGCCCTCTGGGCACCTTTGTAGGCGTGTACGATGGGCATGGAGGACCCGACGCATCTCGATATGTTTGTGATCACTTGTTTCGGAACTTCCAAGGTCCTTGATTCGGAATCTTCTTTTTCCTCTCTTGTTATGTAGGCCTGATTTAGTTTTGATTCCTGTGGCATTCAATTTGCCACGTTTTAGTCTTGTTTGTTTCGTTACATTCACGAGTAGGAACTGTTATTTGTGATTTTCATCAATTCACTTTTTCCTGAACTTTTATTTTTTTTCCAAAAAGTAATGCTTTTCATTGGTCTTTTGAGTGTGAGATTTCAAAGAATCGAGAACAGTCCAGACATTCACACCAAATGGGAGTTACTATTTTATTTCTTATAAGCGTTTAGAAAAAAATTTCTTTTCTCCTCTCCCTTTCCCCCTTTTCTCTGAATGTGATTTTTTCTTCCATCCATTGGGAAGTCGGAACGGGGTTGGTGGTTGCTTACCACTAAAAGTCTCAAAGTTTAATCAGTTTTGGTCTCATCCTCTGGTATGAAGGCCATTGGTTTTTTTGTATTGTTCTGCCTATAGTTTTGGTTACTTTGAGGAGTATGGAGGGACAAAAGAGTGTTGGAGTTCGACTCATTGATTCTCCCTTTTTGTTTATAAAGGATCCCTTCTTGTGTTAGCTGTCTTAGACTCCGTGTTTTTGCAGCAATATCAGCTCAGTCACAGGGAGCTGTGACTGCTGAGACTATTCATAGAGCATATCTTCAGACAGAAGAGGGGTTCACTTCGCGGGTGTCAGAATTATGGAACACACGACCTCAGATTGCAACTGCTGGGACGTGTTGTCTAGTTGGAGTGATATTTCAGCAGACACTCTTTGTGGCAAATGCTGGAGATTCCCGTGTTGTGTTGGGTAAGAAAGTTGGCAACACTGGAGGTATTGCAGCAATTCAGCTATCTACAGAACATAATGCAAATCTTGATGCCATCAGACAGGAACTTAAAGAATTACATCCTCATGATCCCCAAATTGTTGTTCTCAAACATGGAGTTTGGAGGGTAAAAGGCATTATTCAGGTAATTCCTTGTGCTTCTTTACCCAAAGGATCAATGTTCCCCACATAGAAATTAGTGTTTGCATGCATTTGGTCAAACAAGTATAAATTCTTTGTATTCTTTATCACATACTCCTCTTAAAATACAGTGCAGAAGTACTTGGATATCAAGCTTGGGTGATAGGTAGCAGGTTTAGAAGCTAATTAACTTATACCCTTTGGCAATTTTCTTCTCATAGTCAAGAATTATCGGCTGCATGTGTTTATTGCTTAAGTCAATATGCATCAAAAGACTCCAGTTATCATTCTGTTTATTTGTATCCTATGAACTACATTTTGTATATGTCACGTTTTATGTTTGTATTTGAGTTATGAGCTAATTATACTCCCTCCATTCCAAAACAATTGACACTTTCAGCTTTTTTTCTTGTTTCAAAACAATTGTCACTTTACAATTTTTAAGATAATATTAGTTACTTTTTGACAAGTTTACCCTTAATAATGACACTATTAGTAAGTAGTTTAGGTGTTTATAAATATGGGTATTATAATAAAATACACTCATATTTTGCTAATAACTAAGTTATTTACTAGTTTTTTTAATCTATGTGTACAATTTCAAAGTGTCAATTATTATGAAATAAAGGGAGTAATTTTTAGGGACTTGTTTCTCAATTCTTATGGTCTCTTTCTACTTTTTTTATCATCCCCATCCTGCCTCTTCTCTTTTTTCCCCTAAATACTAGCGGTACCTATCCTCTGGTCCCCTGTTGTCCTTGGATATCATTTCAAATTTTATTAAAACATATATTTCTATACGTTTGTATGGAATCCATGCTGTAAACCTGTCTCATTTTAATTTCTAATTTTTAGTCCTCTCCTTTTTTATTTTACATATGAAATCAAATGTATTGTTAGTTATCAATTAACATTTCTGTATAACTTTGGCAACTGTTTCCACTCTTCAAATTAATTACTTGTCATATTGTCACTTTTATTTTGTATTTGGTGCAGGTTTCTAGGTCTATAGGTGACGTATATATGAAACATGTGCAGTTTAACCGGGAACCAATTGCTGCAAAATTTAGGCTTTCTGAGCCAATGGACATGCCTATCTTGACTGCTAATCCAACTATTATTTCTCATCCTCTCCAACCCAACGATTCCTTCCTTATATTTGCATCAGATGGTTTATGGGAGCACTTGAGTAATGAAAAAGCAGTGGATATTGTCCACAGCAATCCACGTCCGGTAAAATTCTTTTCTCGCGTGTTTCTATTTTCTTATTGTACATATTTATTCACTGAATGTTACTTGGTTTATATGTTCTTCATATACGTTCTAGATGGTAATAAGGTTTTGTTTTCTATTTGCTTTGCACTTTATTGAGCTCGAAGATGATGAGCTATTTTGGGTTGACTCCTGTAATCATGAGGTATTATGGTGCAGGATCTTTTTTTTAAATATGGCTCAATCTTGTCCAAAAATTTTAAAGTTTTCCACTGCAGCTGTAATCTATAAGTTCGTCACTTCATCTTTATTTTATCTGATATGCTGTCATTAAAGATGATTGCTTCAGTATGATTAGGTAAAGTGTAGTAGTTGTGAATTGGCTTGTTTCAGTAGCTTTCAAAGTCACAGCTTGACGAGTTATATATATTCACTGTCCATACATGTTCCTTTAAGTTCTTGAAGTGCTTTGGCATATCCTTAATCAAGGAATTGCAAGATTCATATAATTTGAATTTCACTGATGAAACTCAAATTTTACCTTTGTGAACACTGCATCCAATCGATAATATGTTAATTTATTCATCAATTCAACTTGAATGTTGAATTTGCTTCCAAGTTTCTTACCTTGCTCACAAGTTATTCATGGTGAATGGGAACTATCAATGAAAACAGTGGTATTCACTATTTATGCACCCCTGCTGCAAGCTTCGTGGCTTGAAAGACACCATAAAGTTGTTAAGATGTCTATTAACACCTCGGCTGTTGACTTCTTGACTTCTTCTAGATCTCTACCACCTTCCTTCCCTCCAGTCTCACACTTCACTATACTGAAGAACGAAAATTGTGAAGCCAAAGCCATTATATATTCTGCAACATGTTTCTTTGAAGTTTTGGGAGCAGGAGGCTTGAGAAGCCTATTATTACATGTAAAATCTGTAGCTGTGGTTTAATATTGTTAGCTTTTTATCGTTCCAGAAGAAAAGTGGGTCAGTAGATGGAAGTTGAGGGATGATTTTGTTCTTTGGCTGCTGCTTGACATTGTGGTTCTGATTTCCTTGACAATATCATGCCTATCTTGATTTATAGGTGCTTGTAATTTCTGTTAATGCAGGGTAGCGCCAAGAGACTTATCAAGGCTGCCCTCCACGAAGCAGCAAGGAAACGAGAAATGCGATACTCAGACCTTCGCAAGATTGACAAGAAGGTTCGACGCCATTTTCATGATGATATAACTGTTATTGTTTTATTCTTAAACCACGATCTCATATCCAGAGGCTCAGTGATAGACCCTCCTATTTCGATTCGATGTGCTCTTGATCACTGACATGTATGATTGTAAACATGGTGTCTTATAGTCTTTTGGGCAGCACTCGGATAACTATATCCCTACCAGAACATATGCCATTGGTACATGGCTGGAATACACAATTTGACAGTGCATTTGGCACCTTTGGTCACTGATACTGAGACCACTTATTGATGAGGCTCGGATTTATAACATGTTATTAGTAACCTATCTATGGGAAAAAGAAAAAAATTGAAAATAATTTTTGACATTACGTTTGCCCCTTCTACAGTTCATTTTTAATTTCTTGACAGTCTTCTTTGTTCAGATTTCATGGTGGAGCAGACTAAATTATTTGACAATAAGTTCTGTGAAGTTTACCACACTGTAAAGTTTCTGCTGTGTTACGATCCATATTACGTTTTTTTCATTTTTCTTGCAGCTGAAGTGAAAAGTTTAGATATAAGTTACACCTTTTCAATGTATGGTTACTAATGAACTTGCCTGTTGATTTTGTTTATGATATTTGATCCCTTTATCGAGAAAGGTACAAGTTACACGTTTTTTGGGGATTGTCAAAAGTAGGAATTAAATAGTAATTTTTATTTATTTGCTACAATTATTTACAGTATAAGCATGATGTGGACAAATTGTATGTGTGAAGTTAATTTTGAGGTTGAGTTGTGAAAGATGTCAAGTGCTACAATTTTAATTAAAGAACTTATTAGCAAAAATATATAGAATTGTATACTTTGTGCTATGAATACCTTGTATTCCTTCAACGACATGAAAGTGCAGCTAGCCCGCAAATGTTTTTTTCTTCTTTTGTTAAATTGATACTCCTTGTCCATAATAGGGTATGGAATCTCATTTCACAATCATTAAAAAAGTTAAAAAATATTTTTAAATATACTAAAAGCTCTAAATTTGTACTTATTTATTAAAAAAATATTAAAATAACTAAACTAAATAATTTATTATGAGAGACTAGATTTTCATAAGTAATTATATTTGCAAGAGAGAGAGAAAAGTAATTAATTAAATATAATAAGGATAAAATTATTTATGTGTTTTTCATATCCTATATTATAGATTAGATGGAGTGATTCATAAAATTAAGTTGCTGTGTGACCTTTTCGTATGATTGAATATATTTACCAGGGTTGAAATATTAAATCATTTAATTTTTTTTCTTTGAAAAAAAGGCTTGTTCTTCCTAAAAAAACTCATAAATGCAGATTCTTATAATGAGGCTGCTATTTGTCCCTGTCAATCTTTTGCCTTCGTCATGTAAAGGGTTGTGATATGAACCTCTATCGTCCACAAGACCATTTTTACAGAAGGGAGGAGGTAAGATGAGCAGTTTGTATTGTTGAGTTGGATCGATCTCAAATTGTTTTCTTTATTCTTCAATTTCTTCATATTTCTCAAACAAACATACAAGCCCATCATATAAAGTAGATTTTGAAAGCTGGGTACGGTATTTAATAATATATTAATTAAAAATTAATCTAACATACTAGTATTGAAAAAATATACAATAACGTACTTCCTAGTTCCTATAGTCTATTTAAATTCAATTAAAGAAATTTAAACTCAATAACTAATGCTTATTGGGCTTATGCTTTACTTCAATTTCATTATATTATAATAATATTATATTTTTTAACTTAATTAATTTATATAATATCTTTATCTTTTAACTTAAAAAATGCACCATATAATTAATGAAATAATTTTTTAATACATAATAGTTTCGTCTTCTTGAACTGATTTAGGCTTCGATCCGAAGAATCAAAGATCCGATTCTAATACTGTATATTATATATCTACTATATATATATATAGGTAGGTATAAATGGGAAATATAAAAAGCAAGCATTTTTTCTTTTTAAAAAATTAACTTTCTCCCTCGTATAAATGAGTCGTCATTCTAGTTAAGATTTTGATCCCACCCATAACCAAATAAAATAAAATAAAAATTTCAAATCCAAGCTCCTACGAAGGAAGGATTAGTCAGACATAGCTTTCTAGGCTAGCAATGTGCATCAATTAAGCATCTCATTTGTTTAGATGCTCAGAGCCCAGTGCTTATTTCATCATCCAAATCCATTTTTCTTCTTCTCTTCCCCTTTCAAACCCTCCAAAAATACGAAACAAAAAAAAAACAGAGAGAAAATACGATTTACGAATAATGAAAGAGGATCCTCAGCATAATTATGCTTATAGCTGTCATCAAACTAGATGATCAGGTCTCAAAGATTCCATGCCATCATTGGACCTCAGCAAAACTTCATCAAATTAGGAGCGAAAAACCCTAACTCTATTTAAAAGAATCAGAGCCTTAAAGCAAACGCAAACATAACAAGACGACGCAGATTCAGATTAGAAACCTGACGAAATTCGAAGAGATTGATTGACGAAAGAAGATGGATATGGCAGGGCGTTATTCACTGCACCTGGAGACGAACACGAAGGCGAAGTGACTCAACTTCCCTGCACTAAAATTTATGCCTCTTCTCTAATTCGTGAGGGATGATACCTTCAATCCATCGCCTTGGAATCAAAGGCATCCCAGACAAGAGGCAATAATTAAAGAATTGTATCAAAAAAATACAGAAACAAACGAGACTTGAGAGTGTTCTTCAGAGAAGCATTCTCTTTATGGTTCTTTCAGGTTATATAGCAGTATTTGAATTAGGGTTTGTAGCTTTCGAAATATCTAAAAGGCCCTTCCGCGATCTGATCACTACGATTTCATACGTAACGATTCATTGGGCTTGAGCCCATACGAAGGCCCCAATCATGAACTCGTTTTAGTGGATTGTTCCTAATGCTGCTGCCCAAGACAGGGTAGAGGTTTTTTCCTTAAATAATAATAATATTTGTTTTTATTTGGTTTAGTATTATGAAAAGTTTAATTTAAATCATTAAACTATATTTAAGTCAGTATTGTCACTTAACACCAACAGTAATTGGATCAAGGGAAAGAGACTTGATACTCATTAAATAAGATCTCAAGATTAAAAAAAAAAAGCTAAAATAACTACATCTTTTTTTTTATTCAATAATTCTTGAATATGAATTAAACAATTCTCATTTGACATATGAATACAAGACAACACTCTGATTAGCTACGTTTATAAACTTGGTTTGGGTCTAATTAATTAATAATTAATAAGTCACAAATATAATTAAATGTCATGTTAGGCCTCTCCGCATTTTACTTGAATCACTACCAATATTAAACATTAATGTTAATATTATATATTAATGTAAAAGATAAAATTTATAGCAAAAATTTCTTAATACGGTTACTCTAGGAATTCACAAAAAGCTTCGTTATATTTCATAAAATCCCACCAGCCCTTTAAAGTGATTTTGGTAATTATCATCATCAACATTATTTTCCAACATATTTTGAGAAAAATAAAGTTGAAAATGGCCAATAGCGCCAGTTTAAAGGTATGTTTTGATGACTATTTTCAGAGAGGTATATATTCTCTACCCACATAGTTGTTAGAGAGCTACATAGTCGATTAATAATGCCAATGAATTCTCCAACATTCTTACAACCTGCAAATACCTTTCCTAAGCTTATAAAAGTCTAACCTCAACCATCCATCACAAAACCAGTTTTTCTTCCATGTGGCTTCAAACCATATATTTCTCCACCATGTCTTTCTCTCTATACCGATGAAAAGAGACAATGTTTTTATGTGATCTAATTTCTTAATTTATCTTCAACACTGTTTCAAGCCTGTGATTGCACACTGAATCTGTGTGCTAGACTCCTTCGTTGCAACCATTTAATTTTAAAATACATATGTACCTGGTAGTGCAAAGCATTTTGGAGTCCCACATCGGCTAGACCAGAAAGTGAGCACCATCTTGGGGCAATAAAACCCGAACGGAGGGACAACCAAAGCCATACCTTTCTCGGCCTTTTGGCTAAGATCAAGTGTAGTATCTGTTCTTATCAGTTTAATATCTGATACGTGGGCCATCGGTCCACATGATATTAAATTAATTTTTTAAGGGGGAGGGTCCATTACAGTAGCTTGCCGCTGGGATTCTCGCGCGTCGTCCTTGCGTTGCACTACTGCATGGGCCAGGCGCACCCCACCAAATCTAGTCATAGTATTCGTGGTCTACCAAACTGGTGTTGGGCTTGTCCTTCTGGGCCTCCTAGAGTCTGGTGTGCAACTTTCAACCGGGGCCTTTTCTTCATGAACCGCTGGAGCGTAGCGGAAGTTTAGGTTAAAACAGATGGATGTCTCAGATCAAGAACAAAAATTACTGGGCCTGCGCATTGTAAATGAATGATATGAGCTTGTCTTAGAAAGTCTTTCCTAGCCCATAGCAATAAGATGGAGAAGCATTTATCATCATTCGTTTATTAAAAATAAAAAAAAGAGGACTACTTAAATTCACTCGCTACACTATTCTTTCCCGGATAGGATAATTTCAATTTTTAGAATTAAATTGTGGGCTGGTATTTAAGCACGTCAGTATTTATATGGATAGTTAACAAATCAGTTCCTCATAAAATAAATTTGAGTGTTAAATATATTAAAATTATAATATAAACATTATAACAAATTACATGAATGAATAAAATGTTATAAGAAGCAACTGAGTGATATAGAAGAATAAGGTGGGAGAATTTGTTTGTTACTAATAAATGTTCACAACAACTTTGAAGGGACAAAGACGGTATAAAGAGTTATGGACAAATGCATATCTACATATACCATCACGTGAGTGTATTATAACACTTAATTTGATGAACCTATAAATGTGCGTCACACTCTTTAGTTACTCACGTGAATTACTTTTAAAATTATCCTGTGAATTTGCATTCTATTACTAATTATTTAATATACAAAAAAATAAACTCAACTATAAAGTTATAAATTATACAACAAACTATTCCTCCTCTATTTTTTTCTCTCTAACTATTGTCTGTTAGAAATAGTAATTGCAAACAACCGATATCTGGAAACGTATAATAATACATTGTCCTTAAGATGTTATTTGCTCCCACTAGGTTTGCTGTAGGGATCCAGCGAATCACCTATAGAAATTATTCTAAACACCAAATATATCTAATAACAACTTCAGATACCTTGAAACACAGAACAAAACAGAGAGATTGTAAGTAAGAGGAGAGAACTGGGGGATTCTTTCAGTCTTTGCTCTGTCCCTTATATAATAGTGGAAAAAAGAAACGTTGTTGATAAACCAGTCTGTTTTTGAACATTGTAATTGAAACATTCATAATATCAAATAACGTGTTGCTTCGGAATGTCGTTTCAAAACGTTGTCATTTAAAATTCCCTTTTTGAAAAATAATTAATTAAATATATTAATCTTAAATTTATACCAGACCAAATCTCCACTGTTAGATCAATCCAACAATCACGACGTGCCACGTGTCAAGTGCTAAGTGCTTTAAATATTAAATAAATAATATTTAAATCTACTTAACTTTTATCTTTCCATCATTATTTTAACATGTTTTGTCTTCTCTCTCTTATATACACTTTATAAGCCTTATTCCTATTCAATGTGGAACTCAAGTTTTTCAAACTATCTCTAACAATCCCTCACTTAGTTTGAAAAACTAAATGTTCTCTGTAACTCATAAGAATATGCATAATAGCAGGTGTCCCTTGACTTGAACCTGTTAATAGTGTAAGTACTTTAAAATATTAACAAGTCGATAGTTGCTTAATTGCATTGAACCATAATTTTAGTATTAGTACCGGAAATACCATACACATATTCTTATATTGATTTTGCTTTGCATAAACTTCCCGCACTTTTATGGCTATGTACTCATTCTAAGCTTTTCATGAATATTTCAAGAATTACCCTAGAATTCTTGTAAGAAGTGGCACCACTTCTTATGTTCATATAGGTGAATTTCTATTAAGCCTTAGTTGCTTAGGCTTCCTTGAATCTATTAAGAGTTTAACTCACCTTGAACACTTAAGTTCTTCTTATATGCACTAGTCACGGAATGGTTAAATGTCTACTCTAGTGTCCAGTCACTTATCAGTAATTTGTTATTACCCATTGAACTTTTAAACCAGATTTGGTTTAGTTAAATGTTGGGTTTCCATTACTGGTGACTGATGTTAACGGGTTTCAATCCCATTCCTCTTGATGTTTTGTTAACCAATTCTTTATTGAGTCTTTTTGTAAAAGGATCAGCCAAGTTTTCACTTGTTTTTACATATTGAATTGTAATTACTCCATCAGAAATTAATTGCCTCAAATATTCATGCCTTAGACTTATATGTCTAGATTTATCATTGTAAATTTTGTTAAATGCCTTGGACATTGTAGCCTCACTGTCATAATGTAAAGAGATGGCTAGCATCGGCTGTGACCACAGCTTTTTTTCCAATAATAAATTCTTCAACCACTCTCCCTCTTTATATGTAGAGGTTAAGACAATAAATTCTTATTCCATTGTAGAATGACTTATACAAGTCTATTTCTTTGATGCCTAGGAGATTACTCCGCTTGCCAGGGTAAATATTCACTCTGAAGTTGACTTACTATCACTTGCACCGGTTATCCAATTAACATCCGTGTAACCCTCGAAAACTACTGAAAATTTATTGTAAAGCAATCCTAGATTAATTGATTTTTTTAGATATCCTAGGACCTTTGTAATTTCTTTCCAGTGTTCTATTCCTGGATTACTAGTATTTCTCGAAAGTTTGCATACTGCATAAGCTATATCAGGTCTAGTATAATGCATTACATACATCAAACTCCCAATAGCATTAGTATATTCTAGTTGAGCCATTGATCTTCTATTATTTTCTGTTAAATGATGTGATGAATCAAAGGGGGTATTTGCCTCTTTTATATTTAAATGTTGAAATTTGTTCAAAATTTTATTCATATAGTGAGATTGATCTAGAGAAAAACCTTTACTATGCCTCTTAACTTTAATTCCTAAAATAGTATTCACTTCTCCAAGATCTTTCATTTTAAATTGTGAGGATAAAAATATTTTAGTCTCATTTATTGCAACCATACTAGTTCCAAAGATAAGTATGTCATCTACATACAAACAAATAATAACTCCATACTTACTAATGAACTTTAGATAAATACACTTATCTGCATTATTATGTTTAAAACCATGAGACAAAATAATATAATCAAACTTTTCATGTCATTGCTTAGGAGCCTATTTTGAACCATATAGAGATCTAGTTAATTTATAAACTTTCTTTTCATTTCCAGGAAGTATAAAGCCTTCTAGTTGTTCCATATAAACTTCTTCTAATTCACCATTTAAAAATGATGTTTTACTATCTATTTGATGCACAAACAAATTATTAATAGATGTTCAAGAAAATAAAACTCTAATAGAAGTAACTCTAGCAACTGGTGCATATATATCAAAATAATCAATTCCTTCTTTTTGTTTAAAACCTTTAGCCACCAACATAGTTTTAAATGTTTGAATAGAGCCATTAGTATTATATTTCCGTCTAAAAACTCATTTGCAACCAATAGGTTTTAACCATTCAGGCAAATTAACTAATTCCCAAGTTTTATTAGACAATAATAAATCCATTTCATCATTTATAGCTTCTTTCTAGAAACTTGAGTCTCTAGACATCAATTGATGTGAACAGGGGTAGAAAGATAGAGATAGTAAAAAAGAGAGAGAAAAGAACTCAAATAAGGGAGAAAAGGAAGAACTCGAGGGAGAGAGAGAAATTACTAAAACTATAACTCAAATTAATAATCAAAGTCTTTATACAAATGAGTAATGAGCTCTTATTTATAAAGCTTTAATCATAATCCTACTAAAATCCTAAGATAAGATATATCTTTTCAAAATATTCTAAATCTAAATAGAAGATAAATCAAAATTTAAATAGTTAAATCCTATAAATAAATGAAAGATAAAATCTAAATCCTAATAAATTTAAAATAAAATAAATCAAATCTAAAAAAGTAATTTAAATATCCTAACAAAATATCTATGTTTAAAATCCTAATTATTTTATGATAAAGATAAATAATCCTAATTATTTTAGAATTATCCATTCTTTATCATCAATGCTTTTATATATGTTTTAGGATCTTCTTCAATACTTAAAAGAATAAGAATTTGTTTTAACACTGATTCTCTATCACCTTCAACTAAGAAGACTATTGCTTGAGAATTAATAAAATCAGAATTTAAATATTTTCCTTTCATTGCTCTCTGACTTCTTCTAGGTTTAAATTTAAAATTAGGTTCTACTAATTCATTTCTTACAGAAGTAAACTCTTCATGTTCTTTATCTTGAAACAAATCAGTTTATACTGGATTAGAAACAAATTTTCCTTAAAAAAATTCAACATCTCGTGATTCAACAATTACGTTAGAATCAATATCCGAGAGTTTATAGGTTTTTGAATTTTCTACATATCTTACAAATATATTTTTCAAAGCTCTTGGTCCTAATTTAGTTCTTTTATGTTCTAAAATTTTGTAAAATGTAAGACATCTCTAAACTCTTAAATAATTTAAATTCGATTTTCTACCTTTCCACAACTCATTACGAGTGCATTTTATTGATTTTGAAATAACTCTATTAAGAATATGGTTAGCAGTTAATAAAACCTCACCCCACAAATTCATAGGGGTTTTCGCATTCAAAATCATTGCATTTACTATTTCTACAACAAGTTCTATTTTTTCTTTTAGCTAAACCATTTTGTTGAGGTATATAAGGAGCACTCATTTGATAAAAAATAGTATTGTTTTCACAAAATTGTGAAAAATCTGTAGAAAAATATTCTCCTCCTGTCACACCCGGAAAGGAGTCACCACCAAAATTTTAAGAGAAATTTTGGAAAACTGAAATAAAAAGGACAAGGATGGTCTGTGAATCAGAGTTGGGTTCGGGAGTACGATTGTGAGTGGGGAATGTGTTTGGCACCCCCACAATACTCGTTCCTAAGAACGGCCACCTTAAGTTGATCATGCAATTTTTATGACTTTTAAAAATTATTTTGATTGCTCTTTAATCATTCACATGTAAAAATAAATATAAAAATAAAGAAATAAAATGAAAATATGGGAAGTTGGGAAAATAAAATAAGAGAAAAATATTATTTATTTACAAAAGTACACTTGACCCAGAATTAGAGTCTGGGGCCTACGTACCCTGCAATAGGGATCAAAGTCGACTTAGTTCAGGTCAAAAATGCGTGTCATGGGTTGCTATTTTTTATTATATATATTCTTTGAAAAGAGAGGTTTATAGAAAATAATTTGTCTTTCCACAAAGAAAACAATTTAGAATTGGTTGGTGTGCTTTAATTTGTAAAAGATAGATTAATTCCCCTTATTTGTTCTTATCATTTATTATTATTTTTGGTTTAATCAATTTCTAAAAGAGAATATATGTTTTTCCTTAATTTTGAAAATATAATTAAAATTATGTGTGATTTTAAACATTTTATTTTGATTTGAAAAGGAAATATTTGAAAACAATTTTTTTTACAAAATAAAACTAATTGACTTATGTGGCGACTTTATCACTTACAATATACCCATTGATATCTAAATGTCCATGGTGGTGTCACTCGGGACAAAATGCATAAAGAAGGTTCGAAAGAAGACAAATAATTTTTTTTTGTACAAATTATTTTTTATTTTCTTTTTATTATAAAAATCATTTTAACACCTATTTATTTTTAAAAAAAGAATTAAAAAATGTGATCATTATGTATGTTTCGAAAAATAATAATTAGCATATGTGGTGACTTTATCATTCACAAGTTACTGATTTACGCTTACATGCTCACAGTGTTACCACTCGGAGTAGAAAATACTAGAAGGAAAATTTTAAATGAAAATCAAACAGCATATATGTTGACTTGATCATTCATAATTTGCTGATTTATGCTTATATGCTCACGGTGATGCCACTCAAGGTAAAAGGTAAAAAAGACTTAAAGGATAAAATTGAAAAAAATAAAATCATTTTTATGTTAAATTATAAAAATAAATACGATTATGGTTGTTTAATAAAAAGAAAAGCGGTAAAAGAAATTTAAAAATATGACTTTTATGCATCTATTCATATATTATTTATTTTATTTGTTTATTTTATTTATTTATTTATTTAGAAAAAGAATCAATCAGGATCTGCGGTGACTTTATCACTCATAGCTCGCTAATTAACACCTAAATGCCCATGGTGTTACCACTCAGAACATAAAGGTAAAAATAAAAATTTGAAATAAAGAACTCCAATTGAATCATTTATTTCTAAAATAAAAAAAAACTATTGGTACTCATAAATATTAAAAAAATAAGATTTACCCAATGTTTATACCATGACAACTCCTCACTCATGGTATAATTGACTGACACTCTATAGGCACACGGAGACTTGGTCCCTCGTGGCAAACTCTAAGGGCAAAAAGAAGAAAAATCCATGATATAATAAAAACCAAAATCAGAAATAAAAACAAAAAATTAAATACAATTTATCAATGTGTGTGTGTGCATGCTTAAATAATTTAAACACAATCATAAGATGAGGAGATGCAAACTCTTGTATCTTCATTTTCTTTTCCTTTACTTCAAAGTTGATAGCTTCCATTTCCCCTGCTTGGCTTGATGATGATGGCCTTAATTTCTCCTGAACTCGATTCATACTCCCATGGTGCTCAGAAAACGACAAAAGATGAGTAGCATATTAGTATCCATCTTAGGAGCATTTTCACAAGAAATCAAGAATGTATTATTTATTATTGTTACTTTTTTATGGATTTTATAAGAGGACCAGAATCCTCATCATTTAAGAAATCCATGCAAGCTAAAAGTTTGCCACCAAGGTACAGTCACCTACAACACTCTTAAGTTCTAAAAAGTATAATCACACATTACGATTTCAATCTCTAAACAGTAAACAAACTATGCAGCACTTGAAATTAACTTTGCCAATGAAGAATCATGTACATGTTAAGCTTTCCTCCTGACTCAAAACAACACCTAAACTAAGCCTGAAAATTAGATTTGTCAAGCTTAACTCAATGAAAATTCAAGCAAAAATATGGATACGTATACTACAGCCCATTCATCCTTCAGTCAAATTTCAAAAGCAACTTGTAAAGCATAGACCTAAATCTCAAACAAAGTATTCAACTTAATGAAGGAGCATTCCTGTACCTCAATCATATTAAATCAGTTAAGATCCCTTCCACAGACCCTCATTCATTGATTCAATCTGGGTAAAATCGATAACCACCATATCAAAACAACAAGTACTCCAAATATCATTTTGGGAAATGTAGATTGTTAAAACATCAGCCATAATAGCCATATATATCAGAATAAAGTTTGCAAGCCATTATCCACTGACCACTAGAAAGAAACAACATGGCAGAACATTATCCACCAACCAGATTAAACCAATATGTCGTTAAATCAAGGGACTAAGAGATGCAATGATTCAAATACTCTACAGCTTAACCGATAAGGAGGTTATAGTGTGCAATACCATAACATAGTAGCCTGTAATCTAACGAGGCCCAAAAAACGGCTAATAGCTTTACCTCTTATAATAAACTAATGATTACACGGCTAAGCAGTGCCAAGAAGACCATGCCACAATCATCACTATTGCATACAACAAGTCACAAATCAAGCATGCCACATAATTCAAACTCCATTCCTACGGCTAAGTGAAGCTTAATGATAAAACCCTCTAATGTGCTTAAAACCTGAAACCACATAGAACTAAATGAGGAATATAACTTGCAACCATCAATGTATCAAGATGTGTATGTTAAATCACTCAAACCAAAGGAATAGGAAATTCAAGTAACATGAAAAATATGATGGAGGTTCAAGGAAGTTCATGCTCACAAATTTTGCTTCCAAATCACTTTACAATGGGTAGGACCACAGTTATCTTCACAAACAGATAGGTAGGAGGAAATGAAACCAGCATGCTCACTAAACTTACTCCTCTATAAAGCGTTTCCAATAACAAGCTCTGATGGAAAGCCCTAGGCACTCAGATCTTCGACAGCTTTTGTGTTCATGGTGATCACGGATGCTCGGATTTGGCCTTCAACCCTTACTCCATTCACCTTCATCTTTTCTCGCCATGTTCCCTTTCTGTCTCACCACATTTAGGCACGAACCCTAACTCCCTCTGCATTTTCTTTCCTCGCGGTCCCCTCTGCCCCTTCTATTTCTAATCTCGGCCTGAGTCTCGTCCAGTCTCCCCTTCCTCGTGGACAAAACCCTAGCTCCCACCGTCCCTTTTCGCGGCTCCCTCCGATTCATCCCCTTCACCTCCCAGATCTCACTCACTCCCTCACTTCGCGGCTCCTTCTGGTTCTTGTCTTGCCTCCTCACCCGCGACTCTCTCTCCCTCTCTTTGATTTTTCTTCACGCTCGCGGCCAGCTTAGAGCTCCCTCACCCGAGCTCCCCTCTTCTCTCCAGAGCCCTAGCACCCTCTTGGCCTTTTCTTTTCGCGGCTCCTTCTGGTTCATGTCTTGCCTCCTCACCCGCGGCTCTCTCTTCCTCTCTCTGATTTTTCTTCACGCTCACGGCTAGCTCAAAACTCCCTCACCCGAGCTCCCCTCTTCTCTCCAGAGCCCTAGCACCCTCTTGGCCTTTTCTTTTCGCGGCTCCTTCTGGTTCGTGTCTTGCCTCCTCACCCATGGCTCTCTCTCCCTCTCTCTGATTTTTCTTCACACTCGTGGCCAGCTCAGAGCTCCCTCACCCGAGCTCCCCTCTTCTCTCCAGAGCCCTAGCACCCTCTTGGCCTTTTCTTTTCACGGCTCCCTCCTCTCTCTCTCCATTTTTTCCTCACGGTCCCCTCTGGTTCAGACTCCCTCAGTCTCTAATTTTTCTTCATGCTCGCGGCCACTCCCTCTGGTTCCTCCTTCCTCCCTCCTCTTTTTTTTCTCACTTCGCGGCCCCCTCCTCTCTTTATGCCCTAATCCCCCGAGCCCACAGGGGCTCCCCTGCTCTGTCCACGAGCCCTTCTCAATTGGGCTCATGGACGTTTGGGCTGAAATGCTGGATTAGCATTTCAGCCCAAACATATATATCCCTCTCTCTTTTTTTTTATTATTTACTTTATTTTATTTTATTTATTTATTTTATTATTTTTTAGTGTTTGTGTTTTAGGGTTAGAAGATTGAGCCACTTACATTCAACCCAAATTCCATTCTAACTCTATTTTTTTCTTATTTCTTTTCTTTCTATTTTTTTTATTATTGCCTTATTTTATTTTATTTTCATTATTATTTTCTTTTTTTTAATCTATTTTTAGTTTTTATGTATAATATCAGGACAAAATACGCTGTTCACACCTCCTTTGTCACTTCTAAAATCTTTATCTCCTTTTCTTTTTGATTTTCTATAACGTTCCTAAAGTTTAAAAACATCTCATGAGCTTGATCTTTTGTCTTCATCAAATAAACATAAGTAAATCTTGAAAAATCATCTATAAAAGTTATAAAATATCTGTTTTCTCCTCTTGTTAAAATATCATTTAACTCACAAATATCAGAATGAACAAGTTCTAAAATTTCTGAACTTCTTTGAACAGAAGGAAAATGTTTTTTTTTACTGTTTTAGCTTGTACACAAATTTCACATTTGTTATTTTTATTATTTTCATAGGAGATTAATCCATATTTAGACATATGTGCTATTGTTCTATAATTAACATGTCCTAATCTATCATGCGACAAAGTAAAAGATTTATCAAGCATATAAACAGAAACTAAATTATTCTTAGTAATGCTTAACTTGAACATTCCATTAAAAACATAACCCTTACCCACAAACACCCAATTCTTAGAGATAATAATCTTATCAGCCTCTAAGACAGCTTTCAGCCCCTTTCCAGATAAAACACTTGCAGACACAAGATTCTTTCTAATTTTTGGAACATAAAGTACATTATGTAGAATCATCTTCTTTCCAAAAATAAACTGTAACTCAATACTGCCTCTTCCAAGTACATTTGCTATGCTTCCATTGCCCACAATCACATGCTGCTCTTGTTGAGTAATTTCATAATTCTTGAATAGATTCCTATCATGGCATACATGAACTGTTGCTCCAGAATCATACCACCAGTCAAACAACTTTACAGCAGTAGCCATATTTAATTTTGAAATCATACCAATGTGCATATTAGAAACCATGACAATAATTTCATCACATTCTGTATCCACCATGTTTTCACTATTGGTAGTTTTGTTCCTTGGCTTTTTCTTATTTCTGCAATCCTTTTTAAGATGTCCTTTCTTTCCACAAACAAAACAAGATTTTTGAGTCTTGAATTGTTTTCCAGAACTGAAACCAATGGGCTCAGGGTTCTTCCTCTTGTTATTGTTATTTCCAGGAAAATTCTTATTTTTATGACTTGCAACAGCTACATAGTTAAATTTGGTTTCAGATTCTGAATGCTTCTTTTGTAAGACACGAGTTTCTTGTTCAATCCTTAAATGTTTCAGAATTTGATCCAAAGTAAAACTTTCTATGGTGTGCAGCAACTTTTTTCTGAATTCATGCCAAGTAGGAGGTAATTTTGCAATAATGGCACCTACTTGCATCAACTCTGGAATGTCCACCTTAATATCTTTCAGTTTAAAAACTATAATCTGTAAATCATGAACTTGATCTAAAATGTTAACATCATCTTGCAATTTGCAATTAAAATACTGCATAATCAGAAACTTATTTGTTCATTGCTTTTCTATGTTGTATTTGGCCTCCAATGCATCCCAGATCTCTTTTGGTGATGAGAAAGATGAGTAGAGATCATATAATCGGTTTGACAGTATGTTCAGAATATGGCCACGACACAGCATTTCATCTTTTGCCCTCTTCTTACGTCTAGCCTTGACTTCTTCACTTTCATCATCACTTAGTTCAACAAAAGGCTCCAGAGTTGGATCAAGCAGATACGAAATTTTCATGGCAATCAGCAAAAACATTATTTTGTCCTTCCACCTATTGAAATTCGTTCCATCAAAATGATCCAATTTGATGAAGTCCTAGTTCATGACCTTGAATGTTGATTCCTAGGTGGTCTCCATGATCAATCAAAATAATTATAACACCTTAAGATTGTCAGAAATAGGAATTGAAAACAACCAATGCCTAGAAATGTATGATAACACACTATCCTTAAGGTGTTATTCGCCCTCACTAGGTTTACTGCAGGGATCCAGCGAATTACCCTTAGAAATTATTCTAAGTACCAAAGATATCTGATAGCAACTTCAGATACCTTGAAACACAAAATGAAATAAAGAGATTGTAAGCAAGAGGAGATAATGTTAAGGGATTCTTTCAGTCTCTACTCTGTCTATAAGTGCTAAGTGCTTTAAATATTAAATAAATAATATTTAAATCTACTTAGCATTTATCTTTCCTTAATTATTTTAACATGTTTTGACTTTTCTCTCTTATATATATTTCATAAGCATTATTTCCATCTAATGTGGGACTCAAGTTTTTCAGATTATCTCTAACATTGTCTTCCCCTTGGACCTTCTGTATGAGCAAGGAATTGTATTATATTTTTCTTACCTGATCTGAACTTATCTTTTAATTTAGTTTTAGTAGTGAATACCATTTTATTACAAAATACTATATTAAAATACATTAACGAAATGTTATAAGATAAGCTGTAACACAAACAAGCTCATCATTGGGTAAAAGTCTCATCTTGCAGTCCTTTAGTTTTGGTAGTTACCTATTACAAATTTGACAATATGGAAAATGAGAATTTATTTTTATTAATTACATTATGTTTAATTAATTAATTTTGAAAATTTCATGGTGAGTTTTTAAAGTGGGCAAAACACCCTTTGTTTTTTGTTAAATACATGGGCAAAACACATTGTATCACTCAACTTTTCACTCTATACTACTAAAAAAATGATTTTTTACGTCGGTTCTTTTTTATTTTTTATGTCGGTTGCCATTTTTAACAGATGTAAAAATTTCTTTTTGTTAAAAAAAATTCACTACTATAGACACAAGTTTCAAAAACGTTTGTTTTGTACTTCGAAAACAATTTTTAAACATTCTCGAAACTTTTGGAAACGCTTTTTACTAACAAACGTTCCCAAATCTCATTTTATTTAAAAAAAAATAAAATTTCATTTTTTTCCCTTTTTGTCCCTGTATTTCTACCATTTATATATATATATATATATATATTGTAACATTAGAGCTGATCTATACTAATGTTACCCAAAAAATAATTAACACATACTTGTCATTTAGGAATCAAGCATATACTTTGTCAAAAACCTATAAAGCAAGGTATGATTTCTAATCAAGTATATTAATACTCTGCTAAGAGATAAAAAAACTAATTTAAACATATATGATTTCTAAATGCCAAAATTAGCCTATTTTGAAAAATGCAACAACATCTACCCTAACAGTATAACATATTCGATTTCATCTTACATAACTCACTAAAATCATTGTCCCAAGTTCGAAGTGCATCAAACAAGAATCTCATCTCTGCAGAAAATAATAAAAAAGAATGACAGTATAGCACAAAAGAATAAAAGAGTTAATAAAAGCAAGCATATTAGAAAAGATTTAAAATTAACAACAGAAAATAATCCTCTACCAAGAAAGTGGAAAATGAATGACACAGAAGACCTATATGCATTGGAACACATGAGGGATCATGTTGAATTAATCAAACAAATAAGAATGAAAATACAGCACAAAAATATCCAATGAAAAAAAGAAGTAATTATCTCAAGGAATTCCAACAACTTCTATCTAAATCTGAAGCAGCAAAATTGTAGTATCAAATTCCTTGTTCAATCAAAAACACTTACTGTGCATTGTCTAGAGATAATTCTGGAGACATGGCTAAGTTTAAGGTGTTTTCTCCTCTTTCCCTGAAAACCATATCAAAACAGATTCATCTTGAAAGCAAAGAAAAACATAATAAATTACTTTCAACTTTTTGTAGCAGGAAAAAATATCAGACAATCAACTTCTTGATAATGGAATCAACTACCATATTCACTTAATGCAAAATAAATTGCAACCAACACTACTATAACAACAACAACCATAACGCTATTAAGTGATGAAGAAACTCACATTAACACCACATATAGCATAGTTTAATAAGGTCAATAAGGTTAAATATGTTCACAATTTTGCGTAACTTCAATTTTGAAAACCTGTATTTGGCCAAAAAAAAATTGAAAACCTGTGATGAAAACTAGAGTTAATGCCCTGGTAGGTATTGTAAAGCTTTTGGCAAGGCAAGCTTCCATCAATTAAAGTTAAAACTGTGCAACAATATCAGGTTCCCAACTTCACATTTTCAAGTAGTCACTAAAAACTTCATGTGAAGTGGTCATAGACCATCATGATTTCTCATTTTTCTTTCATTTGTTGCGAATTCACACCTCCTAAATGACAATGGAGATACCTTTTTACAAGGACTAATTTACATCTACATGAAAAAATACCAAACTCACATTTGAAAGGTGAAAGAGACAAAACTTGGGCTTCCCTCTTCTTCCATACATAAGCAAGCAAGCCCCTTTCTTTAAAGCATTAATAGCCTGCACATAAGATAAATAAAGGACCTAAGTCAGCTAAGAGAAATTAGCATAGAATTCAGCAAGTGTAATAAGAAGTTTCTGGAGCAGACACTCAATGGCATCCTATCAAAGTTTTGTATTCCCAATCACAATACAACAATAGATTGAATGCACATCAACTTTTGTAAAGAGGATATCATGTAAAGTACCACAATAAGACAACATGGAAAATATATATGTACAATTTTCTTATCCATTGATTAATCTGGAGTAAATCACAGTATACTATATTCACCTAGTATCTCCTTGAAGAGTATTAAATGAAAAAAAGCTAAGCAACATGAAAAGAAAACAATAATTACATAAAATGATCCCAGAAATATGAGACTAAAATAACTAAACATCTCAATATCAAATTCAATAATGATTTAGTCAGCCAAGAAAGCTGCAAAATCTTATAAATTATGTTATGATGTCATAACACAAGCCTTTCCAAATTACAATACACATTTAATCAATATGTACAATTTCATTTAGAAGCAAGGTTATCAAGCAACAATCCACAATGCACAAAATTCTACATAGTTCATCTTTAGATCCATTACTTTCACTAAAACTATATTCTCTAATTTATTGCCTCTCAACAAGGTGACAATAATATTCAGGAGGATGCAACTGCCATCAGACTAGGCTGCTTAAGGAGCAACAAACCCTTCATATGCCTCCAATGTTTAAATTTTGTCAGTTACAGAGATATGAGTTCCTTATGGCAAAAATTTTTCAGATACAATGTTCAAGCAATTTGGAAATTCTACTATAGCAGTCAATCTCCATCCATTAACTGAAGGACCTTATTATCAGTGCCTAGTCAACTGTCTCTTTGGGAAGCCAGACACTTGGGTATGCAGCTCAATAATTTTTTTTATTGCATATTTGTTCCACTTAGCATTGGAGTACAAAATATAGGTGAGACTAGAATGTTCAAGCTTCAAAAGTTTAAGCCTAGTTGCCTCCCATTCTCCCAAGTAAAATTATAGAGCATCTTCTCCTAAAAAAGGGGCATTTGATAAAGATAAATTCAAGTAAATGACATAACTTTACACATATCCGTAATTTGAATCGAAAGATAAAATAGAATCCAAACTCAATATGAGAAAAAAAAAAGGAAGTACCTTAACTTCATGGTCGGATGTCTTGCATGAAGGAATTGATGACCAGTGCCATCAATGAAGAACACCAAACCAGAATCATCACTCTGGACCAAACAATCAAATCAAATAAGAGTGTATACTACACTTGGAAGAACTTGTTGAGCCTCACGGTTTCAGTTTTCCTTGAACAATGTCTTTCCCTGCACAATCATTTGAATTTGAACTTATTGCAGAAAGTGAATTGAAATAGAGCAAAATACCCCAAAATGGTTCACAGTGCAGCCACAACGTTCCCTTCCTTCAACAAAACTCTCATCACAAAACTGAAAATCTCCCTCGTGATCTTCCTCTCCTCCACCACGAAAGCCTTCCTCAACTTCCCAAAGAATGCTAACAGCACCACCACCACGATCCATGTCACTAGGATGGCCAGCACCATCATCGTCAAAGCCACCATAATGAAGAGCACCCCAAACACAACTCTGAGAAGCAATGATGCATATAGCGCCGGCCATCCGAGAAGCTACCACTTGGCTCCCAAATACCAAATCGACCTTGAAGCTGCTACGGGTAGTTGTGATTTGTGAGTGAGGAAAAAGAAGAGTGATGACCATAAGTAGAGGCAACTTCGACGATGGCCTGGGCATGTGGACGTCGACTCCCACAGTGGCGTATTGGTTGGGGTGTCTGGACTGAAGAATGAGAACCTTGGGAGAAGGAAGGAAATCTAGCTTAGGGTTTGAAATGGGAAAGAAGGACAATTAAATGTTACCTTTATCACGTCGATTGCTATTGGAATTGAAGAGAAAAAATGTACATTTTTAAAAATTAATAAATTTATTTCTTTTCTACGTCCGTTGTTATTGTAAATGACGTAGAAATTATAATTTCTACATCGAATTTAAAAAATAACCGACGTAAACAATTAAATTAGTATAATTTATTTACACAAATGTCACTAGTCTTTTGTTTACGTTGGTTCCTCTTATAATCGACATAAAAAATGAGATGTTGAATAGTATTTTTCTACTAGCGCTAACATCACATAAGTAAACCCTATTGTCTCTTCTCTACTCTAATCTTGCATAGCTACATTCTCACTTAAAGAGGCGAAGTGGAGGCTTTAATGGAAAGATATACCATAATTTATTTTACTATTGATATGGGAGAAAAGGAAAAAAAATGACAATTTGAGAACCCTATATAATTAACATTAAACATAAACCTATTTACCACCAACTTGAGGTAGTATGAATGTTAGAGGCTTATGCCTCTTAAGTAAATGATTAGTGTAAAAACGTAAATGTATCTTGAGTGGAAAATGCGATTATCCAACTTACAGCCAATATTTTTTAAACTAGATCAAACTGGATGGTTGAATCAGTCAATTGGAGACATTGCCAACTCATTTTATAGCTTCAGACCATTTTAGGGGTTAGATTGGATTGAATTGCTTTAAATCAACTTTTAGGTGGGGAACAGAGCGATTTTCATATAATCGGATGATTCTCCAAAATTTTTCCTTTTCTTTTTATTTAAATCACTATATAAGTTATAATAATTTATAATATTATAATTATAATTTATAATTTAATATAATTATAACTTTATAAACAACAAAGTGAAATAAAAAGAAAATAAAACTAAACCAGTTAACCTAAACAATTGAATGAAATTGGAAAGGAGTAAATTCATATATTTTTCATACTATTCTTCAATTAAAATTTAACATTTAGACCTTTTAAATTTTCTGAAGTTTAAAAAGTGAACACTTTTAATATATAATTAATGACTAAATCTATACTTTATTAGAAAATAATTCACATGTTAATTTTTAATTGGAAAACAACACAAAAGGCACATAAGAAAAAGTATATAAGTATTTTCCAATTGGAAATCCAAGAGCCAGTTTATAATAATTTATCATATTATAATTATAATTTATAATTTATTATAATTATAAATTATTAGTTTTTGTTTTATTTTTTATTTAAATCATTATATTATAATTTATAATATTTATAATATTATAATTGTAATTTATAATTTATTATAATTATAACTTATAAACAAAAAAGTGAAATAAAAAGAAAAATAAACTAAACTAGTTGACCTAAATAATTAAACGAAATTGGAAATCTCTAAAAGATCTTGTCACACATCCTCACCGATGAATTCTTTCATTTTTGAGAAATAGCCAATTAGCGATTGCTTTAATTTTGTTTCTTTTTTATCTTTGTTTATTTAGCCTTTGTATTTATTAACTTCATGCATTTTCATGTGGTTATATTGTCTTACTTTCCTTCTGCATGTATGCGTGCCTGCCAAGTGTTCCACAATTTATAATACTGCAATTTTTTAGTATGGCATCTATCAAGTTATTTAACAATTTGATATATTTTTTCTTATACATATATTATTATATATATAATATTTTTATTTAATTATTACATCATCAATTCAGCCGTTAAACCATGAAAACCCTGACTTGGTGGCATTTCCGATTTGATGTCCAGTTCGAGTTTTGAAACATTGCCTCAAGCCATATTAAAAATTTTTCAAATTGATTTCTTTCTTTTAACCCTAGCTCTCACTTTAGATTACACAAAATAGATGAAATCAATGTGTGTCAGTTATGGGCAGAAAGAGGAACAATTATATCCATTTAACTTTAATTTGATATGTCCATTAAGTATTGGGATGAGTGGATTAGATTTAATTATGTTATCAAAATAATTCTTCAAATTGAAATGTATATAATTCTAGATATCCCATGATCAACATAATATGAAAATATTTATCTATTATCTTATCAATAATTTATCCTATTATCAGGCTGCACAATTTAAAATAATTTTAATAATTAGGATTTTGATTTCCTACTGTTACATATGGAGTAAATATAATTAAGAGAGTCTATTATTTGCCCTTAGATATCTCAAAGGAATATAGTTCTTGTTGCCTGCGGAAAATACTCTAAGTTCACGGCAAAAAAAACATCTCGTCTACCAATTAAATTATAATTCTAACAATCTAACCCCGTTTTTATCACATTTTAATGTGTGTGTGTGTGTGTGTCATTAACGGTTTCCGCAGTCCTCAAAATGTCATTCTCCTGCGAAACAATGTTCCACGAAGGTGGGTCGAGGAAAAAGTCATGAATAGTTTGCATTGTGGAAAAATACTTTAATTTGCCAACTGGGCCTCCCGTAGGTAGGGCCCTAACTTGACTCGCAGCTTTTTCCGTGACATACATATGAGTAAGTTGTTATGCTTTGGCAAAAAAACATAAATAAAGAGGTTATGAGTTGGCATAGCAGGCACGGACCTACACTGAAACTAGTGGGAGCAATTGCCTCCACAGTATTGTGTAATATTATATGTATTATTCAATATTTGACAACACAATATTATTTCTAACGTCATTTAATTTTTTTTATTCCATATTTTCACATATCTATTATACATATCACTTATTTTTATTGTTTTTTAGTCAATTATGACTTTGCTATACAAACCAGATAATCCCATTTTCTACCTCTAAAAGTTGTATCTTGCTTCTTCATTAAGTCTTGACTTTATGTCATTAAAAAAAAAGTCTTTTTGACTTTATTATTTTTTTTAATGCAGCATTCTACCGTCCAAGTTCTAACATCTCAATCTCATCCTTCTCCTTTTAGTCTCTTGTAGCCAATGTCCCACTCTATCACTGTATAAGGTATGTTTCACTTCTTTACTTTAATTTTTTTAATTCATTCTACTCTTTTTTTTTTTTGAACGAGATAGCCAAGACATGCCTAGGAGCAATTACACATCATGGTTTGGAGAATAAATATCCTCACTCTATCAACATCTAAACGATATCAACATCTTGCTAGCAATTGCCAAAGAATGGTAAAATCACTTCCACTCCCATGTACTAGCCAAGCAAGCCATTTTGCATATTCATTGACTTATCTAAATACACTATCAATCCTAATATTTCAATCTTTTATGATGAGGTCCCTAACTGTCTCCACAGTTGGTAGTTTAAAGTACTATGAGTTATCATATGACTAGTCTTTATAGAGTCATACAAACCTCAATCTTCTTAAATCTGTCATTCTAATAGAGTTTAATTCCATAAAGAATAGCCCTAACAGTATAGGATATTGTGCCCAAATTGCTCGGAAAACCATAATCCAATTCCCATTACAGTCTCTATACTATAGTCCACTGAACCATCTGTGTTGCGTCTCATCCACGGTCTCTCAAGTTGTCTCCATTTCAAGTGCGCCTCTCTAATTTTAGATAATACAATTTGTAAAACTTAATACATATGAAACTTATATTAAACCTAGAATTCCTTCTTCTTACAAAAATTATACTCCCTCTAATCTTTAATATAAGACTCTGTTAACTGAATAACGCGGATTAAAAATTGAAATTAAAACTAATTAACTACCTCAATTTTTACGAAAATCTTAACATTTTTCCAAACTACTCTTATTTAATCTCTCTCTCTTTCTCTTTGGATACATTAAATAGGGGCATTTTTCTGAAAATGTATAATAAATACTACCTCGTATATTATAAATAGTCTTATATTTAGGATCAGGACAAAAGATCCTATATATAGGACCGGAGGGAGTAATAGTTTAATAGCTAGAATATTTAACTTTGTTTTTTTATCAACGAATATGTTATTTTATGAACGAGAAATTAACTGCAATTATACTAATTTTAGTTTTAATAATAAATTTTTCATTAGAACATCTATTTTTCCTCAAATGAATGTTGTATTCTTAAGGGAAAATTTTAGATAGGTTCCACAAGAAGAACATATTGCCCAAAAGGTTCCTAGAATTTGCTAAATTTCTAATGTGGCCCAAGGTACTGATTTGGGGGAAAAAAAAAGAAAAGGAAATGATGCTTTTACCTATGTGTAAATCAATTGGAAATTATTTGGCTCAATCAGAAATAAGTGTGGATCACTTAAAAATCTTTGTAGATCAAGGACAATATTCCCATAAACAACTGATAATAAACCATTTTCATCTTATCCACAAAAGCTTACAATTGATTCACATAGAAGCAAAAGTGTCCTTTTTTTTTCAACTCATTACCTTAGAATCTATTAGGAATTCAGAAATTTTCAATAACCTTTTTAGAAATATATTTCTTCCATGGTAATTATATGAATTTTTTTTCCTATTTTTAATACATATATAAACATAATAAATATGTTGTTCCCACAAGTAAAATTTTCATTCACTACATTGTAATTTTTAGAAAAAGAAGTCAAAAGTCAAAGGAAAAGACGTGGGAGAGAGTGACCCCATTGAAGCACGTTAAGAAGCTTCGTTATTATCTCCGGTCATATGTCTACTTAAAGTCAACAGTGTTTTTCCTCTAAAGTCAACAAACAATGGAACTTTTGTCCGCGCACCCGTACTAGAATGCACCATATTAAATGGTATAATTCTGATTATTTACTTTTATAAGAGTGAATAAATATTGTATTAGAAGAAAAATAAAGCAAAGCAAAAATTATGAATGTAAAAAATCCATAACATTGCGACATTTCAGAAAAAGTAAATATACTTATATATATTTTTTGTGAGTAAAGAAGGTATTCATTCATCAAGGAACTATTACATCAAAAACCTCCGGACCAAAAACTGGGGAGGCAAATAAAAAATAAACTTATATTGAACACATGATATGATTACGTATCAGTTTGTACCATACTTATAGATACATATCGATTTGTACTACATTGCGTCGGTCCATGTTTGCTTTAAATTTTACCAGCGTAATAAGATCCTTTTAGGTTCTTAAAGTGGGGCCAAGAAAATGTCTCAGATATTTGTAATATTGTAATACTTTTGTATTTTCTTTTACTAATCTTACTCTGAAATATTAAGAGCAATAGGTTTGCTCCATATAAAAAGAAGAAGGAGAATCAAACTTTTAACAATTTACTTAAAAAACGAAAACCTGGAACGAAAGGCCCCATCACTCACATCAATAAAAAATGATTGAGTGTAGTTTTAGTATTTATGCTATAATTTTTAAAATATTCTACAATCATTATTACATTTTAACGTTTTGGTTAATCATAAATATGTATAAATAAATTATATCTTATCTATTGTTTCCAGGAAACTTTGGTTAAACATACCTGGAAACTTCGCTGCTTGACTGCTTTTAAAGGAAGGCCTCCTCCAAGTTCAGAGCAGCACCTTTCTTCGTTGAATTGGATACAATAACAGTTAATAGTAGAGGGAATAATGGATTGTCCTACAACAAATGCAAGGTTACTAACCATGAGAGAAACAAGGGAGCAGAGAATAGAGAATCTGAAATCTCGAGAGAGAAAACTTCCAAGTCAGCCTCCTCCTGCACCTTTGGAATCCAACCAGTTGAAGGAAGAATTCGAGGCATCAAAATTAATGGCACCTGAGTTGTTTTGGGCTATTCAAAGAAGAGACGTGTCTATTTTCCTTTCAGTTTTAGAGGAATTATCTTCAGAGGATGGAGTGCATCATGTATCAGATATCGTGGAGCAAGTCACCCGAGGAGGAAATACTATACTTCACATAGCGGCTCAACATAGAAGCCCAGAGATTTTGTGTCTAATTGCTAGTCAGTTTCCTCAACTGATCATAAGGACAAACATCACAGGAGATACGGCTCTTCATGTTGCTGCTAGAAATAAGGCATCTGGCTTAATCCAAATGATTCTAACCTGCTATGCCCATCAAAGGCATTCCTCAGGAAGCCAATTTGATAACAAAGAAGAGATAAATCTGTTGAGGATCAAGAATGAGATTGGAAACACCGCATTGCATGAGGCTGTGATGACAATTCATCTTAAGGGTTCTCGTCTCTTGTTTGAAGCAGATAAAGTTGTAGCGAATTATCTCAATAAAGAAGGTAAATCACCATTGTACCTGGCTGTTGAGACTGGAGATGACCAAATTATTGATCTTTTGCTGAGAGCACCATTACAGGATCGAGAGAGGCATCAAGGAACCTCCCCACTTCATGCTGTTATTACGGCTATGAGTTCAGGTAAAGGGAAATGGTATAGTTGAAAATTGACGAAGCAAATTGAACCTGGAACAGCATAAATGAAATGTCAAATAGAAGACTAGTTTGCCCTCTTTTGTGTTCCGTTTATTTTGAAACAATTTTCTTCCCTGGTCAAAACTTCTGCACAACATTTTCTACAGGTCAAACAAGCAAACATAAATTTCAACCCTTGGTCGAGGGTTGGGTGAAGGACAGTGCCTCAAATTTCGAGACTTCACCAACAAGAACAAAAAAAAATTACTGTGGTATGATTAATTACTCTGATTCCAGTTTCACAAATTTTAACATCTGAAGTTTATGTTGAAACTGCATGATATCCAATGAATAATTGCAAGGCTTAAAATTGATTTAGACATTTTCTTTCTTTGTTTGCATTAGAAAAAATCCCTTCCTTCCTTTCTCTCTTTTTCAAGTCATATATATTATACCAGTTCTTTGATTGTTTTAATTTCATGCATCTTCAGAGAAAATATTGAGAAAAAATTCTGAATTAGTCTACTTGAAAGACCAAAAAGGACGGACGCCCCTACATTTTGCAGCATCCATGGGAAATCTTGAAGTTGTGCGCACAATTTTAAATGCATGTCCACTAAGTGCTCTAGAGTGGGATCTAAAAGGACATCTTCCTATCCATATTGCTTGTAAAAAAGGCCATATTAATGTGGTCAAAGAATTTGTTCAAAAACCAGAACCATGGTTCGATCCTGTGGAATTGCTGAATCAGAAAGGTCAAAATATCCTTCACATCGCAGCAAAAAGTGGGAAAGACACAGTAGTAAAGTATATATTAAGAGAAAAGAAGCTTGAGAAGCTATTAAACAAGAAAGACAAGAATGGGAATACCCCGTTGCATTTGGCTTCCAAATATTTGCACCCAAAGATATTGCTATTGCTGACGCAAGAGAAGAGGCTCAACATCAACCAAGTGAATAACGAAGGCATGACAGCCCGTGATATTGTTATGCTCAGAAGAAGAACACCACCAACTTTTCGAGAGGTATAATTTGATACATCTCTGCACGTCTTTTAATGATGAACAAGAAATTTTTGACAAAGATACAATCCATCTTTGTTCTTATTTTGATCAATAAAGCTGAAAAATTATTTAATAATAGAGATGATCACAGAGTAACTCTCTCTGTTGTCTGCAGTTTCTGTCATTCACAATCTTGAAATCTATTGGCACACCCTTAAGTGAAAATGGAAGAAGAATCAGGCGTTCACTTACTGAACCGCCTCAGATTGAATGGATTAAAGACCGTGTCAGCACTATCTTACTAGTAGCCATATTGGTTGCCACTGTAACGTTTGCAGCGGGTTTTTCTATGCCCGGTGGTGTCTATAACTCTGATGACATAGACACAAAGAAAAGAGGCATGGCCACTTCCCTCAATAGAAAAATGTTCCAGCTGTTCACAATCTGTGATGCTATAGCTATGTATAGCTCTACAATGGGGTCTTTCATTCTGCTATGGGCTCAGCTAGGCGACTTTCATATAGCATTCAGTGTCACATACTTTGCTTTATATTTGGTGGGTGTGGCTCTAATTACAATGTCAGTTGCATTCATGGCTGCAGTACATCTCGTAGTGAGCAATGTTTCTTGGCTAGCTGACATTGTGATGATTATTGGAATCATCTTCCTTTTGATGTTTCTGGGCGTATTTATTCTTCTAATATTCCCTTTAGGAGAACGTGCTCTTTTCTTTGGTCACATCTCTGACTTTATTTTTAAGATGATCATCCCATTTTCAGGAAGTTATGGGAAGTCAACTAGGAATGTTAAAGTTAAGAAGATGAAAGCATTGGAAGAACCAAAAAAAGACAAAGACAAAGATGAAACCCAACAAAGAAGGACAGAGAAGCTTGTAAGACAATGTACTTTTTAGCTGCCTTTCAAATAAAAATAACAACGAAAATGAAGGGAGGATTCTACAAGTTTGGTTCTTATCTTGGGCATCTTGTCCTGGATTATATGATATCGTATGTCGTTGCTGTTTGATCATGATTAATTTAGGTTGACCATTGTAATAAACAATCTATCTGCCACTTCATAGTTACTTTGATAGATGGTTTTTGATGTTTTGTTTGATTTAAGCATCAAGATTAGGAAGAACTTTAAAAGCGAAATCTTTTACTGTTTATTCATTGTAAAGGCACTATTTTTTAAAATTGTTTTTGAATCTCCTGCATTATTGCACGGGATTTTTTTTCCAGTTATAAGAATGCATAATTATCAGAGACATTTCATCAAAATGACTAAATCAACATTTTGAGTACTCAGTTTAAAATAAATATCAAAAGGATGTCATTTACTTTTCTTTTTACAATTATCATTCAGTTAGAATATTAGAGGATGCAGCTCACATAATAACTTTATTATATAAAATATCAGGGAGGGAATGATTTAATAATTCATTTGACATCGATGACAGTTTTATAGATTTGGATGAGTTTAATAAACTTAAATTTAATCCCACTCTCTATTCTTATTTGTGTTCCAAAGATCTTGTCCAATCCTTCTAGTAATAAGGTGAAAACAAGCCAGGTCAGGCTAGCTTCTTTAATAGATGGGTTGAACTTAACAAGTCCATAGCCTTCCCTTCAGCCTAGCAGACTAAACATGCCTTCCTACGTGGCATGTAATTTTTCCTATATTTCAGCCGTTAATTGAGTAAAATCACAATAAATATAATAAAATTTGGTATCTCTATCTACAGCATTCTAATTGGAAACCAGATAAAGTCTAAAGTTAGACTACATTTATGTTGCAGAAAAAGAGACACACTCAACTTCTTTAACCACATAGCTGGCATATACCGGAAATATTTTATAATTGAACTATTAACATCAGCAAACTTGGCTGAGAGATTGCAACTAAATAAGTTTAATTCTGTCATATAATTTTCCTAAATCCATTTCACTCAACACAGAAGAAGAATTAGCCTAAACTTGAGTGAAAAAGAACAATCAGTTCAACAGGGAACAGAAGAGCAACTATAGGAGCTTCGAAGAGCACATATATGAACCATAGACATCATCGAAGCAAGACTGCTGAAGATCGACCGAGAGAGTAAAGTACAAATGCGCAAGAAGATGGGGAAGCCGACAACTTGAATTTGTCATATAGATTTTCATCAAACAAGTAGATGGCAATGCAGAAGTAAGAGTTCAGCCATTTTATGACGCGTAGCCGACTAAACAAGCAGAAAAAGTTGGTTTCAGAAACAAATTTCTTAAAGAGACATTTTCTCGAACAAATGAATTGCATTTGAAAAAATAATAATAACCTATCATTAGTGAGAATCAAACTACCAGGGAATGCAACACAGAGTAGAAGACCAACCTGTCGTTGTAGCCGGTGGAAGCTCGTGATTGCAGCAGGAGGTCCAAATCCGGACTTGAGTGGCCGACTAAGAAATGGGAAACTCAGAATTGAGAAAGAGGCGAGGACAGAAGAATGTTTCGTCTGGTTTATTCATTTGAAAAAACAACAAAGTGCGCTACTTTTAAATCCTATTTTTTCATTCATATATGAAGCATTCTCGAGTCCCACTTCGGGAGGAACAAAAGGTCCACACCGTACGGGTCGTATAAAAGCCGAACGGAGGGACGTCGCAAAGCATACCTTTCTCGGCCTTTTGGCTAAGATCAAGTGTAGTATCTGTTCTTATCAGTTTAATATCTGATACGTGGGCCATCGGTCCACATGATATTAAATTAATTTTTTAAGGGGGAGGGTCCATTACAGTAGCTTGCTGCTGGGATTCTCGCGCGTCGTCCTTGCGTTGCACTACTGCATGGGCCTGGCGCACCCCACTAAATCAAGTCTAAAACATTCCAGCCCAGTCTGGTAATAAGATTATGGGCCAATCATTAGCCTTTCCCGGCCCGTAGTTTCAACCGTCCATTTTATTAAATTCAATAACCGGCTGTTGCCAAAGAAAAAATTTCTTTTCATACATTCATTCAAGTACATAATTCACATTCACTTGGGGTATTGATTACATGAATGTATGTATGTATAGCCAACAGATCAAAAAATAGGTATTGAATATATGCTAAAATAGATTATATTTTATGATATAGCATTTTATAAATAAAATCTTAATTCTTTTTTATTACATCCAAAAATACCATTGCACCAAAAAAAAAAGGTTTTAAGTACTATGTTATTATTACAATATCCAAAAGACATTTTCCTGATCCATCTTAAAAATTCGGAATGTCAATTTGAAGCAGTTTAGATAGACACTGTAAAAATCGTGCACATTCATGTGTATGTATTTTACTTTTTGAAAGTATTGCTGTGTTATAGTGAATTTCATTAGATGAACCTATAAACATGCATCTCACTCATAGTTATACACACACACACACACACACACACACATGAATTGACCTTTAAAGCTATTCTATGATAAATTATTTACTCATTAAATAAACACAACTTTAAAGTAATAAACTATACAAAAACTTTTCCACCTTTATTTCTCTCTCTAACTCCTAATTTCTTCCTTTCGGATCTTCCATATGAGCAATGGATTGTAATGCTGTTTCTTGTATGATCTAAATTTAATTTCTTCACAAAAAAAAAACCTTATCTTCTAATTTACTTTCAGCAGTAAAATATATACACCTGCAGACTAAATTAAAATATATTAACTTAATAAAGTCTGAAGAACTTTGACTCTATATTTGTTGACAAAAGAAAAAGGACTCTATATTTGCGCATATACAACAATTTTGGGGAGAGAGAAAAAAAAAGATCAATAAACGTTGATGAATGCAATTCCTACCATTCATTCATGACAAAAAGAAAAATTCCTACCATTCCAAGTTCTAACCTTATGGTCCACCTCGATGACATCACGTGACTCTCGCATGAGATTTGAAACTCTCACCAACTTCCAGCAGCATTTTGGCTATTGCTTGCTAGAAAATACTTTTTTTAAAGTTATCTTTTATATGTAACATGTTAATTATAAAAAATAAAGAAAAATGATTTTTATTTAAAAATAATAAATATTATTTAATTATGATCACAAAAATACAATAATAGTATAGAATTATTTATGCTTCGATTTTTATGGTTTTTTTTGTGCACAATCTTAAATGAACGGTCAAATTATATATAATTAAAATAAAAAATACTATATGTACGTATTATTTTTTCTAATAACATATAACATTTTAAAATAATGTTGTGTTGCGCAATACAGCATGGATTGAGCCTAGTTAATGTGAAATTTATAATTTCATTAGCTCATCTCAAAATGAAGTTTTTTGCCAACAAATTTCTGATAGAAAATTATCAGTAAGCTCTGTCACAGTTGTCAAATAATTGCCCCTTAAGTATGCAACTAAGAGTTCAATTTTTCAAGTATATGAAAAAAAAATTGTTGGAAAAAATAAAACTTACTTTATTAATTTCTATACTTTAAGAGAATTAGTTTTCAGCTGTTAATTAAATGATATCCTTCATACTCACAAAAATTATAAAAAAAATGGTTTCTAACAGAGGATTAGAATTTGGGAGGGCATAAGGTTTTCTTTTCTGAAGGTTTATATTCCTTATGTATTTTGTTAGCTGTAATTCGGTTAAAGGGGTATACTTGTTTTATTTTAAAGTTGCTTGAGTTAAATCTTTTAAATTGGGTGCTGCCTTTATTCGAAAAGTTTGAAGTGTTCATTACTTCATTTACTAGAATTGTCTTTCTCTCGTACAAATGCTTTTACCATTTTTTTTCTAATTATAAAATAGTTTTGTAGGTTAGCACCCACTAACTATGCTTTTATTAGTATGTTCTAAATAAACATGCCAACAATTTCATATATAAATGATATTTTAAAAAAAGGATAGGAACAATGGGGAAATCAAACTGGAATTAGCCCGAATGATGTCACCGCATACATACATAACTACGGACCCAATACTATCCACTTCCCAATTTCTTTTTTTTAATCTATTTATTATTAAATTTTCTATTATAATATAAAATAGTTTATCTTTTTCTAATAATACAATAATATATACTATGATGCCACTGATGCGTTTATAAAATCTTTATAATTGTCTATATTGTCATCATCGAGGTTCTCAATTAAAATATTATATGGTAAAAAAAAAATTAAAATATTATAAATATATAATCTTCAATAATAACAATAAATACAAAATTTTTCACAAAATACAGTATAATTTTTTTAATTAAATTATATTTTTATTAAAAATTTATATATTACTTATTACATGAAATTAAAATCTGTCCTTATTTATTTACTATGCATGTCTGTAACATCAATAAAAAAATAAATCACTTATTACTATTTATTGAAGTAATATTTATATACTATAAATAATTTTTCGCGTTATGTATTTCGTTTAAAAAAATTGATTATTCCAAGTAATGCATTGCAAAGCATTACGTTTGTTGTTATATATAAATATCATATTCCTAACTGGAGAATCTTGTCGGGAAAAAAAGAAAAAGAAAAGAAAAGAATAATCTTTTTGGTATATAAAAACAAGAATCTTTTTCCAACGATACCACTCCTTTTTCAGAACCCACGTGCTTCCGAAAATATGTGGGCCTACGGGCCCCACAATCTCTGTGAAGCTATGGACCTATCGGCCCTATTTTACTGAGCCCAAGTCTTCTTCTCTCACCGTTTCCCTTCATCCCCGTTTCTTATTACTACGATAAGCACTGTTATGCGTCCTTCCGACCGGAGCCTCCGCCCTCCTCATGCTTCCTCCTCCTCCTCCTCCTCCGCCACCACGAACTCACCTTTCCGACCAGCATTCGACGTGCTCGACGTCGACCATGATGGAAAAATAAGCCGTGACGATCTTCAGTCATTCTACCCCAGGTTTTGCCAGGACGCCGACATCGAGGACGACGTGATTGGGTCGATGATGATGGCGGCGGACACCAACGAGAACGGGTTCGTGGAGTATGAAGAGTTCGAACAAGTGTTGGTCATGGCGAGCGTCGTCGGGAAAAGCGCGTGGAGCGGTGGAGTGGTGAAGGAGGTGTTCAGAGTCATGGATAAGCACGACGGCGACGGCAAGCTTAGCCACAAAGATCTGAAAAGTTTCATGGAGTGGGCTGGGCTCGCCGTCACGGACCAAGACATCGAGGACATGATCGCACTGGGTGGCGGTGGGCAAGACGACGGCGTAAGCTTCGATGGTTTCATTCGGATACTGGGTCTTGATTTCTTGGCCTAGGTGCTGTGGTTTCGTATCACATTGGGTTCTGGGGCATGTTGGAATAACTTTGAGTTTGATTTGATCATTCAAGAACGCTAGTCTTTTTCTTTTTTATTTTTTTTTAAAGTGTGTGTGTGAGAAAATGATTAAAGGAGCGGACAAGAATCACAATATAATGACTGTGTAGTGTCAAGTAAAGCTGTAAAGTTCTGCAAAAATGGACAAAACACCACTTGTGCAAAAATAGTTCCTTGAGCTTCATTTCTCTCATTTTTTGTCAGTTAGGCTATGCACACAAATTATAATCAAAGCATTAAGAATGTTAAATAAACAATAAAATTAGGAACTTAAGGGATGCTCATTAATTGTGTGATGCACTATGTTTTTACTACTAGTTCTCATCCTTAATTGTGCGTTGTATGTTTTTACTACTAGATTTCATCATTTAAATAAGTGATTAGGAATTTAATTTTTAAACTTGTATATAAAACAAATTTAATTTGAAGAGTACCACTCTTCTTTTTTTTGTATTTTGAATCAAATTAATTTTTATTACTAGTGAAAAATACTTTGTCAAAAAAAAAATTGTACATTTTATCTCAAAGGAGATGTCCCTGTTCCCCACAAGAAATACTCTGTTACGTAAAAAGGAGTTGATGTTAGTGTGCCATAGTCTCTCTCTCTCTCTCTCTGTCTCTATATATATATATAGCAATCGGGCAATTTTAGCAAATATTATACAAATTTCGCAAAAGAATGATCTTTTCTAAAAATATTTTGCGTATATATATATATAGCAATCGGGCAATTTTAGCAAATATTATACAAATTTTGCGAAGGAACGATCTTTTCTAAAAATATTTTGCTATATATATATATAGCAATGGGCAATTTTAGCAAATATTGTACAAATTTCACGAAGGAACGATCTTTTCTAAAAATATTTTGTGAAATGTATGGCTGATGATTTTGGAATTATAATAATAAATCAGGACTAAAAAACTAAGAGTGTTAGCTCAAACTTCCGCCAAGAGAGTCTGAGAATGTATAATAACTGTTCATGCAACAGACGTGACGTTGAAGGACAAGTTGTTTCTTGTAAGGACAATTTTTTTTTTTTGCGTATCACCCGGGATCCTTGGGACCTACTTCACTCAAACTCAAACTGTGAGAGATTCAATGTGATCTAGACTAATCCGGATTTAAAACCTAATAGGCACCACAAGAGTGGACGGCCCAACCACTCCACGCTACTACATTCCCACGTCTCGAATCCAAGATCCGTGATTAAACTAAAATGACTCCTACCAGTCGATCTAAGTGTTTGGTGGTAATATATATTACAACTTACAAGCAAGTTTTTCTTCTTCTTCTCTTTTTTTTTTTTTGGCAGAAAGTGGTTTCACCGCAAAATATACTGGTAATTGAAATAGTCCTTTAATTAAAATTTGAAGATTCGAAGAGGAACAGCCCATGGCAAATGAACCGAACCCGCATTTTGAGTGTACAATAAAGGAAGGTCTCCCTTTCTTTCCATTCTGCATATTTCTATAGACTAAAATAAAATAATTGGGGAATCTGCACATAAATATCTGTATAATAGCAAAATCAATTAAAATTTACTTAATGTAGTTAATGACTGCATTAAATAAGAACAAGAGGAGGAGATTGTATTATGTATGAGACAGCTGATCAAGAAAAGTAGATCTATCTATTTTGATGAGCTTCATCTTCCCACTCCACACTGCAATCCCCTCGGTGGTATATTCTATTTTCAAGTATAAATTACATTGACTTTTCTTATATTTTTGTTAAAATTATATGTGCCGTTCATATATTTTCAAAATAAAAACAAATTTCTCAAATTTTGATAAAACTACACAACTTTTTCTTCTATTTTTAAAACTTACAAGAGACATCCAAATGATTAGTGGCTGTTGTTAGAGAGAGAGAGAGAGTATCTAACAATTTTTGTAATCATTATTTATCTATTTTTATTTTTTATTCAAAATTATAAGTGCTATTTTTTATTTTAATTATTTTTTATCAATCTCATCCCATTCTATGTAAAAAGCCTCCCATAATCACTAGGCTCCATATCAAAAGAGCTTCAACCTGTCATTACAATTAAAAGTATTCATAACCGATCAAAATGGATTAACCAAATTAAACCAAGCTGACCAAAATCGATTATAACCGATTATAATATAGATTTGCTTCAGTTTTTTAATATACCAAACTGATTGGTTTGGTTTGATTAAGATTTATCATAATATTTAATGGTTATAACTAAACCATACTAAACCTAAAATAATTTCTACTAAAAATTTATAAATTTTCATTTATAAATATCATTTTTACATAATGCAAAGTTTTATTGTGATTTTATGATAATCAATTATAATTATTAGAAATTTTATGTAACAAACAAATTCATTAAAAAAATTATGATTTTCTCCATATCAATTTTATAAATTAAACTTATTTTCCAAAAATCACATAATTTAAAAAATACAATCAATAGCCTGCACCGACCCAACCCAAGTCGAAATAATAACCGAACCAAACCGATTAGATTGCACCGGATAGGTCCTCACATATGTGTAACCGAACGGTTTGGTTTTCACCCAAAACCACACCAAGCCAAACCTATGAACACCTATAATTACAATCAAATACATTACTTTATAGATTAAACTTATATACTTTTTTTATATATTTTTCATACTATTTTCCACTTAAAATTTAACATGTAGATCTTCTAAATTTTTTCAAGTTTAAGAAGTTAATACTTTTACTATATAATTAATAACTAAATTTATAATATATTAAAAAATAATTCATATATTAACTTTTAATTAGAAAATAACACAAAAAATACATAAGGAAAACTAAGTATTTTCCAAACTTTATTATCATTCCCAAAGAGAATAATAAACCCTACCGCATCCAAGGACAAGTAAATCACCATCATCAATTAGTCCTTGCTCAAGCTGGATGCCTGTGAGAGAATATGTCAAATTGTGATTCTAGGACTGAAGAGTGGAATTATTCTATGTCTGTGTATATCGTCACTATGGAGATCTTTTTTTTTTTTTTGGTGGGGGGGGGGGGTGTTTTGGTTTTGGGGGTGTTAAGTCACTATGAAGACATTTTTGTGTCACGGCATATATGTGTGTGATTAAAGAATCTCATTATAATAACATGTAAGGCAATGAAGGCAAAGCATGATATGGACTAAGGAGCTAACCCTAGCCTAGGCAATTAAAGAACTCAGTTACCACAGTCGAATAAACAAAAACCATAGAATGAAGAAATGCCCCATATGATTCGCAAGAATTGGGATTAGGGAAGTGGAGAAGAAGTCCAACTGAATAATTGTTTGGTATGACAGAACCAGGCTTCCCAAGGAAGCCCACTCCTACCATTTTGCCTTGAACCTGATTCCATAGTGGGCGGTAGGGAAGTATGGACACTTCCATGAAATTGAGAAGACAAATACAAATTTGTCCCAGCTTGGCTTCTACAACCGAAGAAGATAACACACTTTGACGACGGTGAAGGGATGGAAGTCACGACGGCAAGACAACTGAGGTCACGACAGCGAGAGGATGGAGGTCATGATGGTGAGACGATGGAGATCATGATGCGATGGAAGGAAGACGGCTTCTCCTCACTTCTACAATGGCTTCTTTGTCACTTCAGCGAATCATCATCAGCGAGATGAAGGTTATGGTTCGCCATCATCAACTGCCAACAGCTTTTCATTTCGAAGGTTCTATTTCAATTACGGTTTTTGATTTCTTAAGATCTTTGATTTCCAGTTCACCTCCATTTGACTTGTGGCATTTTGCAATGGCTTTCATCTCATCACCTCCATTGCCTTCCTCGCGGTGTTGGCTTAGTTGTGGTTCATGGAGAGTTTTTTTCCTTTTATTTTTTTGGAGGGCATTTTGGTATTTTCATATTATAAATATAAATATTAAATAAAAAATTATACAATACTTCTATTATCATACTAAACGCACTTTAAATCCTACTTTCACTTTCCTCAAAATCACTTCTACAAACCAGAGTATAAATGTTCGACTTATTGATTCTCCATGAGAAATAAGAGACCACAACAAAGTGATAGACCCCAAAAATTTTCCTCAACACTGCAAAGCCAACCTCTCAAGGCATTGAAAGATGAATTAGAAAAGAATGGAGGTAAAATGCAGACAATTATGTCTGAGATCCGACTTAGAAAGCTATCAAATCCAACTCTAGAAGCAAAACTGTAACAACTGAGAGACTAATACTCTGAAGTTTGATTCCCTCTATCTGTTGAATGCCTGATTGACTATTCCTTCATCCTACTAACCAAACAAATTGCAAGTCCAATCAAAAGAGCAACACATGCACATGCATCTCAAATAACAGTAGAGACAGATAAATGCCAAGCAAGGCAATCTATATTCTGCATAGACAAATAATTTTCAGGCGATTTTGGCATAATAATTATCCAAGACCACTGTAAAACACCATGCACACAAACAATAAAAACAAATACCACTATAATTATAAAATTTAAGATTTCACTAATCATATTTATGGGAAGAAACTTTAAATGAAGTACAACCATTCCTTCTAGTGAAAGAAAAAATAATTAATTACATGTCGTACAATGTGCAAGGAAGCCTCACAGAGGTTTATTTGCAGAGGAGTCAGGGGATGTAATGGGATAGGATATAAATAAAATATATGTGAGTTTGTTTGGTATGATACTGGAATATATAAAAATAAATTATTTTTTATATTTAAATAAATATAAATAAATAGTAAAATACTAAAATGCCCTTGCCAATAAAAAACACATTTCTATAAGGGCAATATTATCTTTTTACTCCCACTTACAACTATGTAATCTCAAATATATAGCTTCTGGACAGGTTTATCATTTACATTCAGAAGTGTATTTGGGTTTACGGGCGTAATCCTAGAATTGTGTGTAATTCGGCAAACCAAAGGCAGTGCTCATTTTGATGAGGTTTTTTTCTTTTTTTTTTTATTGGGATATATTAAATACTCACCCACCTACCCAAGATGACAACTTGCCATTGGTGGGACTTGCTCCCATGACCTCCCTCCATTTAAGGAGTATTAGTGCCATGGCCATTTTGATGAGTTTTTTCCACTTCCCTAATCCTTACATTTTCTATCCCAGCCAGTTACAAAATTCATGTATCTTCTGACATGGATAATGTTGTCAATCTGCAAAGGAAACTCAATCATAACGCTTTACAAAATGAAATCTAATTTTGACAATGACAAAGGGCTCTGTTTGTAGTATTGACACTTAGCCTAGAGCTACATTAGTTCAAATTTTTCAGTTATTATCTAGATTACTTTTAGTTCCCTCTAGCCATATAGGAAGGAACACAAAAAAAAAAAAGGTTTTACGAAAATTTTAGTTAAAAAAAAATTTATCTGAGGGACGAATGAAGGGCTAGAATAACGAAGTCCACTGATATCTGCATATGTAATCGTTTGAAAATAAAGCAATTATTTTTTAGTGATATTTCCAGACCAATTTAAATAGAGAATTAAAAAAGATTTCCACTTCACAGAGTTCCAAATAAACCGAGAGATGATTCCCTTAAACAGTAAGGATCCACAATGGTCACAACATATTTTCCAAGAATCTTCAGAGAAGAAAGGTTGTGCACACTGTTCCATTGAGATCAAACTAAACACCCAGTTGATAACACACTTGGCAATTTAAAAAAAAAAGGAAAAAGAAAAGAAAAGAAGAAGAAGTAGAAAATCAGCGAACCAGTGTAAAAAGCACAAAACTATTTGCAACAATTTAAAACTTGATAAACGAACGTGGAAACGAAAAATTACCGTCCTCTTTTACTTCAATCTTTCAGCAAACCAAATACATGAACAGAATAAGCGAGTCATCGATTAGATCTCTTGTGAAATTAGTATCAAACCGAAAAGCCTCGCATCGCAACAAAACTCATCCACGCCAATCTTCCACACCAAACTCGAAGCCATCGATTTAATATCAACACTTCATCTTTTAAACCGTGTTCTTCAATCTCTGGAAGAAACTGAGGGAAGTTATTTCCAAATATTCAACCTACATAACTTAATAAACGAACAAGAAAACGCAAAATTACCTTGCTCTTTTAATTCAGTCCTTCAGGAAACCAAATAAACGAACATGATCAGAGAGTCGTTGATCAGATGTCTTCTCAAATCAGCATCAAACCGAAGCGTCGAATCTCGACAAAAAATCCTCAGCGCCAATCTTCCACCGAACTCGAGGCCATCAATACCAACACTTGTTCACCATCTTCACGCCGTGTTCTTCAGCTTCCTGAAGAAATTGACTTTCCATACCTCCAGATTTGGCGGGAACCCAAGAAGCAGACAAGAGAACAGAGAAGAAGAGACAAGAGAGGGATGGGATGTATGGAAGAGGAGACGCATCGCGAGTTTGTGCGTGAATCTAAAACCACCGTTGGATTGAATAGGAACGGTGAAGATGGATCTAGATTCGTGCACAAACTCCAGATTCGACTCATCTCTACTGTCTCGGATCGTAGGGTGTAATTTGTAAAGCTCAGAATGAAAGAGAGGATTTGGAACCAGGGCGGCCCTTTATAACTAGAGGGAGTGCCATTGATTGGCTTCGGTTAGGGTTTTGGATTCGATGTCACGTGCACCACGTCACGTTTCAGGCTACCAAATCGGGCAAGATATTGCTCTCTCTTTTTTGGTAAAGCAAGATATGTTTCAAGTAAATTAAATATTTGTGGGTTGAATGCCAACTGGGAAAAGGTTGGAATACTCGGTGCTAAAGTTTGTTACTTGAAGGTTCGACTCAATTTGATTAGAATTAATCAAGTATTACTAAATTTTCCAATTAAAATGGGATTGACTCAGAATATCAGGGACATATATAAAAAAAAATTTGGTTAAATAATTTATTTATTTATTTTAAAAATATTAGTAAGAATGATCCTTATATCTTATTTAATTTATAATTTATCATTATGAGCAAATGATTGACTTATACAGTATAAGTATGACACACTCCTTAGCTTTATAGGCTTGAGAAAAGCAGATATTATGTATGGAAAGTTTAAAGTTATGATCTATGATGACTAAAAAAATAAGAATGTCTCCGATATGATTATAAATGTGTTGGATTCTGAAACTACATATGAAAAACCTGAATTTAGATTTTCCGCTGTACTAGAGTTTTGAGCAGCAGATTTGGACCATTTAGACAAAAATATTGATGGTCTAGATTTTATATTACATTTTTATTTTATTTTTATAATTTATAAAATAATCATGATTTTACAATTTTTAAGATAATATCAATTGTCTTTTAACATGTTTACATTTAATAATGACACTATTATCATGTGCTTGGATTGGGATAAAATAGGGAGAAAGAAAAGTAAGGAAAAAACATGTGGAAAAATGCTTCGCTTGGATGTGGACAGAAAAGTAGGATAAAGAGAAAACTGTGATCCAAAATAGAGAGATTTTGAAAAGAAAACTTATATTCCAAAATTGTCAATCATTTTATAATTTCAAATACATTTTATAAATTTTGAAATAAAAATTAAAATTGGAGAAAATAATTATAAATTAAGATTAAAATTAAAATTATATTGAATAATATATTATGAAAATTATTTAATTAATACGGTAGAATAATAAATTTTATTATATACAGATATTTTCCTACAAATAGCAAGGATATGATTGTTATTATAAAATTAGTTTATTTTTCTCCTCTCTCTGCTTTGTTTTCTTTCATTCATCTAAGTATATAGAGAAAAAATATGTCTCCTACCACTTTCCTCTCTTCTTCATTTTCTCTCCTTTCATTTTTCCTTCTCATCCGAGTAAAGGGTTAGTGAATAGTTTAAACATTCACAAGTAAAGATATTATAGTGAAAAACACTTATATTTTACTAATTACTAAGTTATTCTTAATTTAGATGCACAATTTGAAAGTGTGAATTGTTTATAAAGGAGGGGAGTCAGGTATATTTCCAAGGTATGTGCCAATATTTTAAAAACCAGATCGGACATCAAATTGAAAGTGTGACTAGATCATGGTTTTTACGATTCAACCGGTTGGACTGACGATTAAACCAATGATGTAATAATTATGTAAAAAATTATATTATATATAATAAAAAGATATATAACAAATAAAATCACATTTTCTATTATATAACCATATCAATTGATTAAAATTATACAAAATTTTGATATATAAAAGAATTATAATATATAAACTTATATATTACATTAAATTTGTCAAATACTACATAAATTTATAATGTATTATATTAGTTTATATTCTCTCAATCTCATATTATAAGGTAATTAGTAGAATTTTTTTGTCTCATATCATAAGGCAACATGAACTTATTTATCATTTTCGTTCATCATTAATTTAATATCTAAAAAGAATTTTTTAAGTAATGAAAATGAGAAGTATTAATAATGTTTAATTGGGATAAAAAAGAAATTTTTTTAATGTCTAAACATGTAAATTATGTTTAAATAATAAAAATGAGGAGTATTAATAATATTTAATAGGAATAAAAAAGGCTTTTTTTAATTTTTAATATTATAAAATAATAATATTTAATTAATTTATATATTAAAAAAACATATATAAAAATCCGTCCAGTTCTCTAGGAACTGTTTCGGTTTGCAGCTCAATTGTTAGTTCAATCTGGTTCAATCCGGCTCAACCACAGAAATGGCTCAAACAATCAAAATGAGCCGGTGCAATCTCTAGGTGACGATTTGACCAATTTGACTGATCGATCTGGTCCAAATTTGAAAACACTTGTATGTGCAATATGAGAATGGTTCACTTGTTTAAAATGAAGAAAAATACTTTCATCGATTAATTTTTTTTGGCCAAAACTTTCATCGTTTAATTTGGTTGCGTGATTTCATTCGTATAGGTTCAAAAGTCAAAAATTAATTTTAAATCCTTTATTAACTCAAAATGTTCTGGCAATTCAACTAAATATTGATTAATGACCGCTTCTAATTCAATGCTGGCTCCGCCCTAGTTAGAGCTAAAAAATACAAAAGAACCAACCAAGGAGCGAAATTGTTTTGATCGCTTCAAGTAACATTTTTTTTAAAAGAAAGGACCTGCAAAGTAACATCTTTTTTTTTGGGCCAATAAAGTAACATGTTTAATTTTACCAAAAAATAGTAAATAGGCTATCGAATGACACGTAATCTAACACATCATTTGCATTCCTCTTTCATTCACACGGGAGATGTAGATGTGCGAGGCACATAAGAGATATTTTATTTAATTTTAAAATATATTAAATTAAAAAAATTTATCACTAATTTCTCCTATCCCAAAAAAAAATATTAAATGATATTAATTAAAATTAATATAGATTAAAAAATATTAAAATTTAAAAAAATGTGGACCCACCTAAAAAAAAAGGGGAAAAATGAATCTCAATTACAAAAGAAAAAAATGAATAAAAAAAGTAGAACCACTTGAATAAAAGAAGAAAATAGAAAAAGAAAAAAGTTAAGGGCATAGTACCCATAGTAGGGTGAAACCATTACTAATGTACAGTACTGACTTCACCCTACATTTTATGATATATTGATTTATAAATTTTTTTATACACACATTAAGAAATATAGTTCAAATTAGTAAAGAGTTTTGATTTTATGAAAAAATTACTATTATTTAAAAAATACCCTTTATTCATTTCATTGACTTCTTTCTAAAAGGGAAGTGAACTATTTTACAGTGAATTTATAAAAAAATTTGTTAAAAAAACTCATAAATTTTCCATTAAATCCTATAAAGACTTTATAATAGGGTCAAGAGAAATTTTTGGCAAATGTCTTGTAAACAGGGAGGGACCGAGGGAATTAGTATAATATTTTATTTCGTATTCTCATTTTTCTATTTACTGCATTGTTTTTTTGGTAAGATCTATTTACTGCATCTATTCTGCTATTGGAAGGAGACAATTTTCTCAATGAAATTCCTGGCCCTATGGTAAAACTTTGGGCCTTTAATTTTTGCCATATTTAGCATTGTTTGGGCAAATTAGTCTTTGGTGTATTTCATATGGGCCTTTTTCTGGCCTTTAAGAATAACGGGGCTAATTTTGGGCAATTTTAGACCTTCATGTCCGTTAGGCCTATGTTGTTGTACCGTTCCTCTTTTCGGCAGAAAACATAATGGGCCATTTTTTGGATGATCTTCATTCTGGGTTTCTAACATTTTTGGACGATTTGTTCGTTTTAATTTCTTTTTGCCATGAGTTTCATTTTAAATTTTAAATGTGCCTTTGCGGTTAAATATCACACGCAAGGATAATAGTGGAGAACAATAAAATTTATTTAACCATTTTTTTATCTGTCACATAAGGAGGGCATTTTGATCTCTATTTACCTTTCATCCCATCCTTTAGTCTCAAATCACGTTTGACTTTTGTGTGTGCATTAATGATTAGTGTTAAGTATAAGTTTTTGTTCTAAATTTTGTTGGAAATAAACACTTTTAAGGTCATCTCCAAACGTTTCGAATATAATTTTAAAAGTTGAAATTAATTACATATAATTAAATTAACAAATTAATGATTCAATATTCCTTAAATAATAAAAAACAGTGTTTCCCCAAAAATAGTGGCGTGGATATGCTTCAATTGCACGATGTATGCATATATACTACATGCACACATAGATATAGGAAAATATTTATATTCTGTTGCTTATGCGTTTTTTGTATTATTTTCCATTTAAAAGTCTAACATGTGAATTATTTTTTAATATATTATAGATTTAGTCATTAATTATATATTAAAAGTATTAATTTCTTAAATTTAAAAAAAAATTAAAAGATCTACATATTAAATTTTAAGTAAAGAATAGTATAAAAATATAAAAAAAAAGTATATAAATTTTGTATTTGGAGATTTTGAATCAAGGATACTATTCATATATCGTCCCATCATCATTATCATTATCTGTTGTGTGGGTGGTATAAATATATTATCTTTTATCAATATTAGAGATTTTAGATTATTTATCAGGAATTTAAATACTTATTTTTAAATTAAAAATCAATAAAGAATATTTTAACAAAAATAATTTAAAATTGGGTTAAATGTTGAGACAAATGTTTGTCTAATTTACATATTTAAAGAACAAAAATATTTGTATGATTTTAATAAACTTAAAAGAAATAAGATGGTGAGTTCTTATGCATCACACAATGTCTTACACACATATATAGTAAGTTGCACTATTTAAGGTATTGATATGTAGATTTGTATATATCAAAGTACTAAAAATTGGATCGGCTATTAAACCAATAGAAAAATCAGTTTGAGGTTCAATGGTTAGATTGAAGTCGGATCGACTGTGAATAAATTGATATATTTTAAATAATGTAGATAAAAATATAAAAGATATTTATTCATGATCATAAAATTAATATTCAATATAGGATTAAAAGCAAATTTAATAATTTTTTAATTTTATATATCATATAAAAAATTAAAAATATTATTAATAAGTTTTATAATGTAATATTAAAATCTAAACAAGTTAATCTTCATCTATAATTATATTTTGAATTCAAAATAATCAATTGATAATATATTTTTCTATTATTTATTAAGTAAATTTATTATTATTAGTAATTATATATCATAATAATATTTATACAATACTATAATATAGAAAAAAAAATCAAATACAAAATAAAACTATTTAGTATTAAAAATAATTTTATTTTATTTTAAAAATAAAAAAAATATTTAAAAAAACTTTAAAAAAGTAAAAATCAAACCGGTTCAAATTGGTTTTGTACCGATTCTCCCCAATTCTTCTGAAATGGTTCGATTTTTTTCTATTGTCGGTCCAGTTTTTTCTTCCTTGCCATATATAGATTTGTATATGTAAAATTTATTTTATTTTATTTTTTTGTTTTACCATTTCTTTGTAATGATCATCATCAGTGTCTTATTGTGTCGCACGCAAGGGCGGGCCTCTATGGCTTGATACCATTCAACCCAACAGTGTTTGAGAATCGAGATGGATTTTGAAGATAAATCAATAAATATATCAATCAATATTAACATTATTATCAATTAAATATTAAATTTATAACAAACTTGATTATTTAAAAGTTATAGATAATACAATTTATTTTTCAAAATTCGGAATAATGTACAGGGACCCACTTAATTAATATTGTTTTTAATATATGTATATATATATAATAAAATCTATATAACAATGTACTAATACTAGTTATCCTATATTATTATATTTCTTGTAATGTATGAAAAATATTTTTTTAAAAATATAAAGCCTATAATAAATTATAATTGAGCAATTCACGAGTTGGGGATAATATGATTTTTTTTTTTTATGAAAGGCAAGTTTAGAGAGGTTTAGGTCATGTTTGGTAGGATAAAACCATTTTTTAGGAAAATAGAAAAGGAGAAGGAAAGGGAGAGAAACCTCTATGGAAAGGCTATTTTTGAGACAAAAATATGTTTGGGAGAATGGAAGAAATCAAGAATTTTTATTACCTTAAAAGTTTAATATGATGTAATTAACTATGAAAAGAAAGGAACTAAAATAACCAAATGACATAAATACCTCTTACTAAAATACCCAAATTGTGTCTTCAAAATTCTTAACAATTTTTTAATAAAATGAAAACCCTTTCATATTCCCCTTCCCGGCCAATATTATATTTACATTTTATTATTTGAGACTTTTATTTTATTTTTATAAATAAAAATTATCCATGTTATTTTTTTTTAGAAAACACCAATAATTTCCTCATCATTGTTTTCTCCTAATAGCCTATTAACTAATGGCTAATGAGTATATTGTATAATAGTAATTTGGGTAAAAAATGATATTTTTTATAACTTCAAAATCAAAATAGTATGTGTTTCTTCTTTTTTTAATTTTTCATTATTATGTTTTTTTAAAAAAATTGAAAAATTTCCTTTACACATATTAATCTAAAACTAATTTTTATTTTATGCACTTATAGGAGGATATAAATTTTTTAAACCATTAAAAATTTAAAAAAAGAATTAATTTATATTATTATTTTGAATTAAAAAATATATATAATTAACTATGAAAAGTTAGTTTTCAAGTCGTTAATGAAGAAAGCAAGCTTCCTTTGTTTGATAGAAACCCGTATTCCTTAGAAAACTAAATATATTCTACCAAATATACAAATATGTGAATTTCTCTCTCCCATTTTATTTTTTGAAATCATTTTTTATTGTCCCAAACATGATCTTAGTCTTTAGGGCTCACCAGAGTTAGCTTGATTTTATAGCACAAAAAGCATTTATAAGATATTTAAAAAGTACTCATCAATGAAATTTTTATAATGGCAGCAAAATTCGAACCTATAATGTGGAATATAAGTCGCTTCCTTACAAAATGGATTAACATGCGCTGGCTCACGTAATGACCATATGTGAGGTACCATCTAAATTTTAATTTAGAGGCCCACCTAATTTGTCTTGAAATATTGTCATAATAAATAAAAAATTAAACCAAGAATAATTAATTCTCGTCGGTTGACATTTATTTATTTTTTCTAAACAAAATCTTATGTTCCTGTGGATAGATTCAAGTAAAAAAAATGTAAATGGAGAAAATTTTTGCACAAAGAGTTTTATAGCATATATTTTTACTAAATTACTTGGATATTATCTCAACTTTAAAAAACTGATTAATATATACTTCATTCGATCTATATTATATGGTATTTTGTATCAATTAATACATATTAATGAAATTATTTTTTTACTTGAAATTAATATAAAAATAGTAATATTTTTTATTTTACTCTTATTAAATATCTCATTATATTATTATTATAAATTTATATATTAAGAAATGAGGAAGAATTAAAAATATGAGAAAAAAAATCTAATATTTTATATTTTGAATAAAAAATTTATTATATAAAATATTTTATAAGATAAATAAAATAGAGTAAAAAAAAATTTTATGCATGATGATGATAATGATGATGATGATGATGATGATAGCTTTCATTAGTCCTTTTCCTTTTTACGAATTTGGCAGTTTTAGGAGGGCGTAGGGGTCTGCTGTGGTGTGGGAAGTCTTGGAATTGGATTGATTGTACTGATAGCCTCATTCATTGAACCTCCATTTGTGCCCTTTAATTATTAAACTCTTTTTTAATAAATATCCACCACAATCAGTATATAGTTAAGACTTTTAAATTTTAATTATGTTGTTTAGAATTTAATTTTTAATCGTGTGTACATATAGAAAAAATTATTATATTTTTGTTTTTCTTTTAAGTACTTGAGTATCTTCACTAATATAAGAACTAATTTTTTTGAGATAATAATAATAAATAATATACCATTTTCAATTATATTTATTTTATATAAAGAATTAAAAATGGAACTCCCAACCATGAAGAAGGTTTCTGTCGCCCATACCAACCTAATCTCAGAGTTAATAGCTTCAATTGTTAAACCTTACGTAAAATTATGAAATTTTACATTCACTGTTTCGAATTTCATGCAAATGAGTCAAAATTTTGATGCAAGCGGAGGATTAAGTATATTTATTTTTTAAGAAAATTCAATAAAAAAAAATATCTCAACCGTGTATATTTGTAATGTTTGAAGTTCTGAATCCCTAACTCAAATGTGATGTGATTCAGAATTTATTTTTTACCTGAATTCAGAATTTATTTACTATACAAAATAAAACAGAATGGAAAAATAAAATAATTTTCCAAACATGAACAGTTATTGTGCCAATCACTCATTCGATAAAAAAAATACTGAAAAGACACGGTTATTATTAGATAATGATAAAAAAATATAAATATTATGGACCTTAATTTTTATCTCATGCGGTAGAAATCCTTCTACTCCTGAACCACCAAATGAAACCTTAGAAAGGAATTTAGATATTTTCAATTAAGTAAATAATTTAGAAAGGAAACCTTATTATTTACAATTGATCGGAGTTTTTTTTTTCTTTCATTCACTCTTTTTTTTTTCCCTTATCAAACATTTTATTATTTCTTTAATTAAAATGATATGAGTCCCATTAAATGTAAGCCTACCATAAACAAGGGACAAAAGGGGCTAACATGTGGTGCCACGTTGATCCGATAGCCTAGTGATCACTTTTTTTTCCCACACTAATAATCACTTTATTGAATTATTACTTCTCATAAATTTTTTTGTATGACATTATGGGACCCCCATTGCAGGAGATGCGGAGCACAACAGTTCTTATAAAAACAAAATACCATCACATATTATTATATCAATTAAAATAATTTCTTTTAAACTTTGTCTAATTATATTTATTTTTTAAATAATAATATATTTGACAGTTTGACACTCTTTACATTTGTATGTTTATCTTTATGAATTATTTTTTATTTAATAATATAAAATAATTAAATTCATGAATTATAAGGAAGGTAAAAAGCCATGATTTTTAAAATTAATAATTTGGTCCTCATAGTTTACTCAAGTTTTTAATTTGGTCCCCATAGTTTAAAATGTGGTAATGCACTCCTTATAGTTTGCATCGTTAAGCAAGTTAATCCCCGTGATTGCCACATCTGCAAACACTGTTAAGTATGTGCTTATGAGTAAAATATTTTATAGAGATGGTAAAATGTAGGATCATTCTAAGATGACATGGATAAAAGCCTAAAAAAAAATTGGTAAAATGAAAACGAGCTGGACAGAATGAGTTCGGTCTCAGACACAGCGAAGGAGAGAACGTTGTGAGAGGAGAGAACTCGACATCGTCGCTGGACACAGAATATTGTTGCTCTACCTGTCACTCTCGACACCACAAAGAATGAATACAGCGTTGCTGCTAGGCTCTTCTTGTCAATTACGCAGTGAGTTTGCTCGAGTTTTATCATCTCATTATAGGTTTGTATAATTCTCTTTACCAGAAAATGCTGATTGCCATGCTCACAACGGCATATCATGTGGATTTGTCATGCATATATTATGGGTTACTGACTTACTATGTAAGTCTCTAGTCCAGATACTTTGCTCATGAAAAAGCTTCCTTGCTACTTTACTAACGTGCTTTGCTGTCACTAATACAACATTCCTCTCTGTTTGTTTTGGACTACCTCATGGATCTCTTAACATGCTGTAGAAATTCACACAAGCAAGGAAGGAAGGCTATGTATGGATTATCACTTCATTTACCTCTGTTGTTGTGCCAAAAAACAGAGGGTTGTTTACCAATTTCATATATAATTGCAGCAAACAAAACTGGTTATTTGAGCTCAACCATATACGGCACTTTCACGTATTTTATATACACTTTGGAAGACTCTATGGCTTGATACCATTCAACCCAGCTATGAGAAAATGATTTTTTTTTGGCTGAAAAATTAATTATAGAAGCACCACGAGTTCGTTTTTAACTATGTTTAAATATTATCTTCAAAAATGGCTCTAAGAAATTAGCTGAACCTCTTAAATCCTTCAATCCACATTTACAAACATAAAAAAGAGAATGTGATGATAATAATTTGAAGAGTTAGAGAAAGATGCAGAATGAAAGGGTTTTTTCTATTGAAATTTTCTTTTTTTAATTATGTATAAAAACTGAGGACGTGGAGAGAGAACTTTCTTCATGTTGCGTTCAAGCTTTGACATTTAAGCAGCTTTGTGGAGCTCTCTCTGTTATTTTTTTTTCGATGGGTCTTTATTCTGATGACAACCCTTAGCGCTGTGGACAGGGAAGCCGACAGGGAAGCCGACAAGGAAGCTTGGCTGAAGCCAAGCATCTAGAGTAGAATGTTGAATTAGATTTCTGTTAAAACACATGAGATAGAATCTAACGCCGTCATGCCATCGTGGACCCTCAAGGATTAATTTTTTAACCGTGTGAAACTCTAAGGATCAACTGTTTAACAGTCTAAAACTTTAGGGAGTGATTTAAACAAAATGAAAGTAGGAGGACGAAGTAAAAAACTACATGAAATTATAAGGACTAAAAGATGCATTTCCTCTTTTTTTAACTTATCATCAAGTTGATTAAATTCTAACAACATGACTCTTCTTGCATGTGAATCAATTTAATCCGAATCAACTTGAGTATACTTGACATTTGATAGATGAATCAGTTATTCGGGATTATTAAACAAGATCATTTTTTTATTTTACTTTATATAAATTTGATAATTTTCTATAGTTCCATAAATGGTAAATGATTATATTTTTTAGGGAAAAATAAACATATTATATTATATTGTATACAATAATAAAAATAGTACATTGCATGGAATTTAATTTTTTTGAATTATGAAAAATAGTTAAAAAATAATAAAAAATGATAGAGTTCAAAAAATATAAAAAAAATAGTTGTAAAGTGTATTTAAATTTCATAATATATATTAATTTTTTAACGGAAAATGGTGCACAAGGCTCAATGGAACAAAACTAAGATTCGTTTGGTTTTTAATTTTGTAAAAGTAAATTAAAATAAATGAAGTTTATGAAAATAAAATTTAATAAAAATAAATTTATTGTAAATTGTTATATTTATATATTTTTTTTGCAAAACTATAGTTTGACAAAAAGCCTATTTAAATGATAAGAGTTAAAAATATTTTTAGATATATAATATAAAATCAGTATCTACCTCTTTTCTCAAAGTCATGGTTTTGAAAAAAAAAAGTAACTATCTCTTTCATTTTTTAAAATTATAATTTAATCCATTTTTTATTTTTCAAAAAGATAATTTATGTTTGACCAAATATATCTTCTTAAAAAATTAAGATTAAAAATTATGATTTGTTTTTAAAAAAGATCAACCAAACATGCCCTAATTAATTAGTCCAGTTCATAGTATCCTCCCATTGTCCCTATGTAAAATAAACTAATTTAATTTAATCATTCAATTAGTAAGGTAGGATTGTTTTTATTATTTTTATTAACTAGAGACATCTCGGCCCACTTCAGCCAAATATTCTATTATTCCAAAAGGATTTAAGATAATACAAATTTAGAAAGGATCAATGAGAAACAATTGTAAAGTAAAATAACAATCCTTTGAATTTAGTTTACATCTCTAGAAGGAATGAATTATATTCTTACCAATTAAATTAATTTACGTTAATTATATTCATGGTTAAGTTAATATATCGTTGTATTTCCAAAAATTAAAAGAAAAAGTTAGTGCATATTTGAATTAATTTTTTCATAATTGATTATAAGAATAATTAATTTTTCATAATTAATTATGAGGATAAATAGTTATACTAAAAGTATATGTTTAGATGTTTTTAGTTGAGAAGTAATTTTGAGAAAATAAATATATTTAAATTTTGGGGTTTAAATAATTATTAAGTAGATAATAAGAATGAGAAGTGGAATAAGTGATTATGGAAGAAAAAATAATTATCATAAGTAAAAAAAAATAATTCCTCCTATAATCACTTATTTGAGATATAAGGCACACTTATTTTAGTTTTTTCATTAAAAAATCACTTTTAAAATTTGTTAAGACATTTGTTTAAACTTTTGAAAATAATCAAAATCTAAAAAATTTTTTTTTTTTATTATTTTGAAAAGTTACTCTAAGTAGCTTTTAAGAAAAAATTAATTACGGTAAAATAGAGAAAAAATGAAAAAGAAGAATTGATGTAAAAATCTAACTTTACAAAATTACAAAAATAACAAAATTTTTTCTAAGAGAATATTACAATACAACTCCCACATTTCCTCTTTCAATTAAAAAAGTGATTTTTTTATTTTAATCAAACATAAAATAATTTTAATTTTTTATAAAACCTCTAAATAATTAATCATTCTTTTAAACAATCTAAAAATCACTTTTTTAAATAGTTTAAATAAATGGCCCCATAATTGATTATTAAAATGGATGATATGAACAAGCAATTACCGTTTGCTATAATTACTTATTGAAGCTAACCAAACATGCCCTAATATTTTGTTGAAGATAATATTTGCAATGCCAGCTGACATAAATGGACAAGGATTTGAAAGTGCGCCTCTGTGTCTTATTCATAGTCATAGCCATAGGTTCAAATCTCTTGTGTGCCATCACAATTTGGATTGGTGCCTTCCTTTCCTATCAAATTTATAAAAAAAAAAAAAAATTGGATGAATGATCCGATCCAACTAATTATATAAAAAATGAGAAATATTATTTATTTATTTTTTGTTAGGACCTCCAATTAAAAATTTAAACTTGAAGAAACCTTTTTACTCAAACAGTCAAACTTATGTCCTATGCACTCTCACTCACTGGTTGCTTGGCATATTTCTTTAAAAATTATCTAAGAAGTAACATTTTGGCGTTCGCAAAGTTGACATTTTAAAAAGTTTATGTATACTTTACTTATTTTATTTTATATTTTTTAAAAATTAAAATTATTTTTTAAATAAATATGTTATGTTTTAAAATCAAAGATATAAATACTTTTTTATTAAAAATTAAAAGCATTTTCAGAAAAAAACATTATAAAACATATATTGGAAACTTCTAATTTTTTTTAAACCAAACAACATATTTTAATTTAATTTCTCAAACATTTTTACCTTCTTAGTTTTTTCATACAAGCTTAGGTTTTCCATCCAAGCTACCTTAAGGAATAGTTTGCTTCATTTTTTAGGTGTTCATGAAGTGAGAATCTAGATTTTATTGTCACATTTGGACTGTTTGGTTGAATATAGGAGTTGAAATTTGAACTTTCATGGGAATGAAGATAACTAGAAATCTGGAAGTTAGCTTTCTTATCTTGAACATTGACTTTGCTTATTCCTACTATTGGGAATAGAGACCAAACGACAGAAATGACCTTAATTATAAAATATAATTCTTAAAATATTCTTCATAGATTATGTAATCCATTTCCTCTTGAAAATTATTCATTAGTTCCTATAGGTTATTTAGTGTAATTTTTCCTCTATGATTTTTTTTCTAAAAATATTTAATTTAAAAAAAATTTAAAATAAAAAATAAGAATTGAAATATATGTAAGTTTCTCTTCTATTGTTATATTATAATTTATACTTAGATATTTTTTATTTAATAAAAATAAAAATATGTAAAAGTTTAAAATATGAGATTATTGTCTAAAAAAAGAGATCAACCGTACAAAAAAGTTACGAATACAATATTAGAGCAATTCATGTTGGGCTAAATTTTTACTTAAGGGCACTTCTGACTTTTTACATATTATTCACATCCCATTCCATCATTTTCTTATATTCAATTAAATAAATTCAAGTTATTAACTACATCTTTTCCATGATGAACTAAACAAAATTTTGACTTATAAAATTTTATTCCATTCAATTCTCAACCATTTCATTACAATACATTCCCAATAATTCTGCAAACTAAACGATCCTTAACTTTTTTTAGTTATATTAAGAGGATTTAATCTTAATCTCTACTCCCATCTCATTCACTCTTATCATAGGAGCCAGTCGCCGGGATAACCTTAATTTATTTTGAGATTTTTGGGTGATAAGAGGGCTAAAATTCACTGCTAAAATTTGATTGATTAAGTTTTTCTGAACCCTTTCTATATAAAGCTTTCATTACCATCCCTCCATCTCTTCAATCTCCTATTGAAGGCTGCACACTTTGCCTACTCAATCTCTCTCTCTTCCTTCCCCCACCATTTTCTGTTGGATTACCTCTGTTCTGAAACTCGGAAACAATCTTTGTCCATCCCCATCCAAAGCAGTGACTCTTCTATTCTCCCCTTTTTCACTAATGCTTTCTCATCTTCTAGCCCCAATTTCTTATATAATCAGAATCATTAGTTCATAGTCTTTCTGCTTAAAACTCTCTCATCAATGTCTGAATCCTGCTTCGTACTCTAATCCCCAGAAAAAGAAACCGCCAAAAGATTATTCTTTTCAGGGAAGGGGAAAGAAAAATCCCATTCGAATCATCGAGGATTCGATTCGGCGCTGACATGGCGTCATCTCTGATCCCAAATCCCGTAACGAACTCCGATCGTTCCCGCGACGCCTCCAAGCGGAGGAGGAAGAAAAAAGCAGCGGCTCAGCTTAAGCCTCATCAAGAAGATCAGATTCAGAACCATGCCAGATGGAAATCCCAGGGTCAGCAACAAATCTACACGTCCAAGCTCCACAAAGCGTTGGCTCGACTCAACCTCGGCGGCTCTTCTGGCTCCGGCGATGCTCCTCACCGAGGGAAAGCCATGCGCGATGCCGCCGATAAGGCTCTGGCCGTTACTGCCAAGGGGAGGACTCGATGGAGCCGAGCGATCCTCGCGAGTCGGCTCAAGCTCAAGTTCAGGAACCACAAGAGGCAGAGGATAACGCCGGCGTCGAGGATGGCTACCGGAAGCATCCGGTCGAGGAAGCCACGAGTGAGCGTTTTACGGTTGAAGGGGAAGACTTTGCCGGCTGTGCAGAGAAAAGTGAGGTTCCTCGGCCGGTTGGTACCCGGTTGCCGGAAACAACCATTCCCGGTAATTCTAGAGGAAGCCATCGATTACATATCGGCCGTTCAGATGCAAATCCAAGCCATGACCGATCTCGCTGACCGACTCTCCGCCGCCTCGAGTTCTAGCACTGGCGCCGCACCACCTGGCTAACCTTTTGCTCAGTGATTCAAACTCAATGTCAACTTTTTTTTTTAAATTTTAATTCCCATTTTTATTATTCCCTTCGTAAACCTGTGTCTCTAGGAAGTAAAGATTTCTGTGAAGCACATATATCCTGTTTCCTTTTCTGTGAAGTACATAAACTTACCATTAAAAGCCCATTCATCTGTGTATTTCACCCTCCGTTCTTATTGTCACTGAACTTAAAAACTAAATCTGTGTGTGTAGTGTGTAGTATTCGAAGGTTTCTGGCTCATGTGAATCTTGCTTCCAGATCTTATACATTGTGAGAAATGGTTGCTATGCAGGATACGTTGTACTCATTTAAGATCAATCCTTCAGGTGTTTACAGGTTTCAGCCCAGTTTAGGGTTTGAGAAATGCTTTTATATTTATAGCCTTCGATCCCTGCTTGAAGGATCTCAAATGGTGTCAAATGAATCTGAAACTAATATCAGAGCACGTCTGGTGTCAGTGTGTTAATGGCTGAAACCCTTGAAACTAATATCAGTGTGGCTGTTTTTTTTGGGGCATTGTGTATTTTTTTTGGGGCATAACCAAAGTTTCTTGAGTTGGTAAAGTTCACTTTTTAAGTTTGGTTTCCCTTATGTAACATCCAACTTCACTTATTTTTACTTTTATTGGGATTTATGCTAATTCAAATTAAGTTCATCAGATCACAAAGAACCGTGAACATCTACATTTTTAGGACTAAAACTTGAAGTCTCTAATTAAATTAGTGCAACTTCCTACCAATTAAACGAAATAATTGATGGTATATCTAAATTCACTTTAAAGTCAATGCAACTATCAATTTGAGGTGCATTTGTTTGGAATGCTTGAGAAGCCTAATCATGCGTCTAAAGGCTAAACATGCTTCTATCCGAACAGCCTCACCGTGCTTTTCTATTTATCGACCACATTAAATGTTAGTTTGTTTGCTAAATGCGAAAGCAACAACCATTGAGCTTTTCCATTGTATGTGTCATGTCTGCAAACTCAAGTCCAAACGCCCTTGTTTGTTTGGTTTCTCTTATTCCACTTGAGACAAAGCAAATCTACTCGTAAATTCACATTTGACTCAACACAACCATCAACTTATCGTTTTGTTCTGTGTTTAAGCCAAACCCACATTTTGCGTCCCAATTTTCGAACATAGCCTTAAGAGATATATTTACAAGATCAACTTATCTTGATATGCTTGTATTGCATAACAATGTGTCATTCTACTACAGTACAACTCCCTCCGGTCTTATATATAAAATTTTTTATCTTGATTCTAAATATAAAATCCTTTATAATATATGAGGTAATATTTAATATACATTTTCAGAAAAATATTACTATTTAATATATTCAAAGAGAAAGAGAAAGTGATTAAATAAAGTTAATTTTAAAAAAAAATTAAAATTTTAAAAAAAATTAAAATAATTAATTAATTTTAATTTAAATTATTAATCTATGTAATTAGATTAAAAGGATATTAATTAGGGTGTATCATCAAAATTGGGAATGACAGCTTTTCTAGTCCGATCATTTTGTGCTGGACTCTCCATTATTGACAGTTTCTGAACTAGCAAGTGGCACTTGATAATTGGGAGATACATACAGACATAAATACAGCAACTTACAGCATCCTGAGAAAGGAAAAAAAAAAGACAAGAGATGGACAGACACCTAAGTGGAAGTCACAGGCATTGGGAAATGAAATTGAACTCTGAGAATAATAATAATTAATATGTCTGAATTCTGTTTCTGATGAAGACTGGGAATCGAATTTATGACTGGTTTTACGTTAATGTCTGGCGAGATTGCAGTTTTTGTGTTGCCATGTGGCTTCACTTTTCTGTAAGCTTCTGAAATGCTCATAAACGTATTCAACACTTTGGCCTGACATCCCATGTGGGATGTGGCCCGCACCTTTTATACACTTTCACCATAAAATACTCCCTTCCGTTTAAAAAGTACGGGACACTTTGTGAAGGATTTTCATAGTGTAAAATATAAGTTTTTTTTTTTTAATTTTTATGTTATTAAACATATTTTTTTCAAAATGTCTTTCATTGAATAGAGTGAGAGAAATTTGGATTCATAGGAAGGTCGATAATTAATTATTGATAAATAAAAAATATATTGTTATAAATTTAATTAATTTAATTAACTTTATCTATTTTTATTAGCACATGTGAAGTAGGTAATGATGTTATAAATTTGACGCTGGAGGAAGATGGAGTAGGACTCTCTTATTATTTAGCTTTTTAGTTTTACTACTCACCGTGTTCTTTATTATGAGACACTTTTGATAGTACACACACACACACATATACATGTATTCCGAGAGGCAGGAATGAGAGTGGTTGGCAGAGGTTGAGATGGGCAAAGTTATGAAGGAATAAGGATTTGAATTTAATAATGTAATAAAATTGTTCATTTCAACTACCTGATTACAACTGACGTACGTACATCATATTATTCTTATCCCAGCTACCTGACTGTCCATCTCATGAGACGCAGGTAAATAGCTGTGGGATGTATTCCTATTGAATTATTACTGAATCCGTCTCTCACTGGAGAATCTAAATGATCCGACGAAATAAAGGAGGGCGACATATTGAGATGGTTGTCTTCAAAGTGACAAGAGCTGCCTCTCGCTTTCGGTGGAGAAGAACGCACGGGTGCCACAGTTTGATCGCCTTCACAGGAGGAAGGATGCTATTAGCTGCCTTCTTCAATTATTCAATCTCTGGACCACTTCATTTTGTTTGATGTATCCATCATTATATATTCTCTCTTTTATTCTCATTTTTTGACAAATTTTGATGAGTTGAATTTATTTAAGCCTTCATTAGAGTCAGGACATAGTTCACCACTTAAACAGCATTAACTCGGAACCACATAAACGAAGAGGAAAATCGGAACACTAACTCACGGTTGATCGCCGCCACCCAGGACTCCGCAGATGATGGAGAGGTTTTAGAGAGAGATCGACACACGCTCTCACTTGTTTTATTCTCTTTTCTCTTATCTGTCTTTATTCTCTCTTTCATTTTCATTATCATTTTACATAATAAAACTTTTGATGATCGAGTTGAATTTTAAACGTTCGTTCATTAGAGTCAGGACAAGATTCACAACTTAAACGGTATTCTAATAAGATTTTCACATCATCAATAAAACTCAAATGTATATGTATAATATGGGAATCTTAATCAATATATTCTTATCAACTAGATTGCAAGTTTCATAACTAAAATCTCTTCAATTTCTATTATGATAACCCAAGGGATTCATGTTGTTCCACACCTTAATTATTGGGATTTTTTTATTAATTAAATTTTAAGAATATGTAGAAGCTAAAGTTGTATTCAAGTGCTAACATGTAACAGATGCATAATTATTTTTGGTACAATTGATGATTACTATGAGAGTTTCTTTTACCTGACCGTGTCACGTTATCGTAAATTATAAATAAAAAAGTCATATATATATACATATGACTTTTTCATTTAGCAGAATCTAACAAAGAATATATATACTTCCAAGTATGCATGTATCAAGCATTACAGAAAAATAAAAAAGCAAATATATGTCACAGAAAAATCGCATTCATGAAAATGAGATATTAACAAAAGGGCGGTATATTCTTCTTGCTGTGTCTTCCCGTAAAATAGAAATGAAGAGAAAAAAGAGAAATAGTTTGTAGAGGAAAGAGGCAGACTTGAATTTAATTAGAAGCCAATAAGAGTCTAACACGATTGTCGGTTTGCCACTTACAACATGAATTAATGAAATGCCACATCTTGATTCGTACATGCAAACATGAACTTAATCACAACGACAGGCACTGAGGATGAATCCGAATCCAAACTCTAGACCTCCATTTCTTATTTCTCTCTCTCCCTATAGCCTCTTTTTACTTTACACTTTACAGTAATATACACTTTAAAATTACAAAAAATTATATATTTAATGTATTTATTTTGTTTTAGAGGTCCAAAAATTTTTTAAGTTAAAATTAAGTTTCACCTTAATTATTTTTTAAATTAGAAATGGAATTTTTATTTTTAACAATATAATATAATATATTTATTTAAAAAATTAATTTAAACTTCCCAATACCTAAAAAGTAAAACAAGCAAATTATATGGAATTTTTTTTAAAAAGTATACTTTTGGAAAATATACCGAGCAGAGTCATTAGTTATTTTTTTTTAATTAGTATCATAAGTATCTTCCATCGGCAACAATGATTTCATACACAAAGTTAAGAATAAAATTCTTCATCACTTGTTTTAAGAACAAGGACCATAGTTAGCCACCATTCACACTAACCTCGGTTCATTCTTAGTATATTTATTTTCAATTAAATTAAAACAAGTATTTTTTAATCCATTACTTATTCTACAACAAACTCCTGATATTAATATTTAAATAAAAATTCATTTATTTTGATTTGATTAATAATAAGTACACTTAGTTTATAATATTAAGTACATAAGGTTTTTTTCTTTGAAAAATTCTAATCAATATTTTTAATGACTATGTGGACTTCTATGCATTATACAAATTTTGACAAATAAATTGTATTGTTAACAATCTGTTAACAATATGAATAATGTTTATAAATTTTATATTCTTGCATGCCAAATATCGATCACAAAATGCAGTTTTCTCGTTCTTCACAAAATATATTTTCAAGTAGTTAATTAACAACGGTCCTTCCAGATAAAGTAAACAAGTAAATTTCATACATATATATATATAAAGCATCTTCTATAAATTAAATTAAATTGAGTATTATGACGTGTAAGTATAATCATCAAGGTTAGGTATTTAATTGTTTGTCCTTTGAAAGATATAAACAAACGTGGTTGGAAAGAAAGAATAATGGATATGCCTTGTGACCTGGACGCCTCTCTACATGTATTGTTTATATATTAAAAGGGGATGGGGGAAAAATTATTAAGGAATTAGAAATTAGTTGCTGACAACTTTGCTATTATTTATTATTCCACAAATTAAAGCTTCATTTAAAAATAGTTTTAAATTTCTACTGTAGCTTTAGATGTTCTTGGATTGCAATTGGGATAATTATAAAAAAATGTTATAATTATTATAGACTCTCATATTAATAGAATTGTTATAAAAAAAGTTAGAAAAAATACAGTTTATGACCATACTTTATATTAATAACAGTTAAGATATTAAAATTTAAATTTCTTACATGTATTATAAAAATAAATTATTGTGGATTTTTTTACGGAATTATCATCCACACATTCTTAAAATTATAATTTCTGAATTTATGTAAATCTTTTTGTTTTTGCCTGATGAATTTATATAAATCTAACTCTCGTAGTAAATATTATATAATTATAATTATAATCACAATAAGAAAGAAATAAATGGTAGGCCATAGAGTATCAAATCATTAGTGCTTAGCATGTGGGAAACAAACGAGCACAAAGAAATTAGGGTTGCTTAAAATCAGAACCTATCTGTTTGTGCTTTATCACTACAATAACTACATATTAAATAATGACTGAGAATAACTTTAATTCATAATTAAGAATATATAAAGTTTAGAGAATAGATAGCGCAATAATCATCCCACTTTTAATTTTATTCTACTTAATTAATTTTGTAACTTATAGAAGCATGTAATAATTTGGTGTCTATGAGGATAAGAAATCTTTGTCCCACCTGACTCAAACATGATCTTCATTTAATTCATATTTCTATACTTTATAATTTCTTTAGTGAAAATTATTACATTCTAATTTTTAAAACCATCGATCTATTACATTATAAATGTATATTCAATTCTTATTTAAGAAATTGATAACAATTTTTTAAGATAAACATCTTAAAAAGCATGCCTAAATATCATATATTATTTTTTTAATTAAACCACGTGATATCTAGTAGTCACATTATACTTTTACTAATCCGAAACAAGATGGGAAATATTAAAACTCTTATTCCAAGTATTTAGGTTTCAACTATTCTCGCAATTTGCCCTATTTGCACCAACACCCATTGAAATTTTGATTCCCTGAATTGCTCACAAATGGTCATTCTATTATTTAATTAAATATTTTTTGGGTAAAAACATATTATTTATATATTTATTAAATTCTTGAACATTTTCAGGATATATTTAATTCATGATTCAATTAACACCCTAATCTTTTAATTACAATGAATGTATTTTTTATTAAAAAAGTACTAATAATAATTTATTTTTTTATTCATGAAGGGAAATTTAATTTTTAAGGTTTTTAGTTGTCATTAATATAAATTATACTTTATCAGTTAAGCATGTTTTATCTCATTTTTTCTTGTGAATTGCAATTTGCAAGGCATCTAATAAATAAATGAAGAAGATTTAAGTATTTAGAGCCCGTTTATTTCACATTTTTATGAAAAAAATATTTTTTTAATGGAAAAGGCACATTTAAAATTTTTTTAGAATGTTTGTTTTAATTTTAAAAATAACCTGAATCCAATAAAAAGTAATTTTTAATTATTTTAAGAAGTTATTATGAGTAATTTCTAAAAAAAAAAGAAAATGATAAATAAGAGAGAATGAAGTGGAAACACGAGATGCATTTTATGGTGGATTAATCTAGTTATACCAAATTGCAAAAATAACAAACTTTGCCCCTGAAAAATATCACAATATGCTTGCTTTACCCTACATAATTGTAAAATGTGCTTTTTTTAATTTTAACTAAACACCATAATTTATGTTTCTCACAAAATCTGTAAACAATTAATTACTTTTTTAAATAATATAAAAATTCATTTTTTAAAAAATCTTAAACTAACAGGCCTTAAGTTTATAATAACATACTTTTATCAAGTGAAATCAAAACATATGAATTTAAAATTTAATTTATAATATAAATAACAAAAGTTAATTATAGGATAAATAATATATGAAAAAAATTTGCTTATCCTAATTTGATTGTATTAAAGTATATTCAGCAAATTACCTTAAATATCTAAGCTTTTTCCTAGATAAATTGTATTAGTTAATAATTTATAAATAAATTTAATCCGCTTTTATGAGTTTTATATTACATATTCATGTATAAAATAAAATTTATAATAAATCAATAATATTTATAAATTATGAATAAAATTAACATCAAATTTTGTGTAACACATAAAAAAAAGTGTCTAAATATTTTATAATTAATAATATAAAAGTAAGCAAATTACAAAAGCCGCCTAAGCTATAGTTCTGGTAGAGCTGCTTTGTTTGTCCATAGGACCTATCCCATGTGGGTAGAGAAAAAGATAGGAGAAGAAAAGGACAAGAACTTGAAAAAAATCTGCAGTTTTTTAATATAAAAAAGTTTCTGTGAACCACATGGAGGGGTCATGGCTTGTCCATTAAACTCCAAGAAAATAAAATTAATTAAAAGAAAGTAAAGAAAGAAAAAAAAAAGGAAAGGAAAAAGCAGACTATATTGTTGTAGATGATGGCTACCCCATTGGTTACCACTTTCCTGGAAATCATGATGTTCTATAATTTTAATTTTTTCCGCCATTTTTTAAAATTTTTCTTTTCATTCAAACATAGGGTTTGGTAGTTTATAATTTAAGAGCATGATTATTGGTCTTCTTAGTTGAAAAGGTCCATGATCGTTAGATAAACCTAACTCCAACAATAAGATAACAGCTAGCAACATGCTCGAAGGAAAGTGGACATGTCCCATAATGAATTAACAAAGCCATGAAAATCAATTGAATTGATTTTTATTTTCTTATATATAATGATCAGATTGGATTAGATTTGAGTATTGTTGGATCTAAATAGGATAACTTTTCCAACGTGATTTTCTTTATTTACATGACTCAAGATATTATCTAAAATATATTGAGTTCTTATCAATCGATTCAACCTATACTGATTCACTTAAATTAATTTTGATTCATGACATAATGTTTTATTTAAAGTAAATCGAATTTCTTCTGTCTGATCTAATCCCTGTTCATTTTTTAAAATAACTTTTAAATACTAAAATAAATAATACACACGTATTATTAATATTAGATAATTTTTATAGAAAATCGTTTGAAAAAATGGCAATAAATAGTTTGATCTTTGATGATGTGGTTCATTTGTCTTGCATCGGACTGTGTATTTTATTGTTTTGTGACATAATATTTAATTTTTTCTAATTTCAAAATAGATGAGTCCCATTAAATAATTTTATCACAAATATATTTTCCCGTACAAATTTCTAATAGTCTATCTGGTAAAAAATATTTTGGGTGGTAAACACACTTTAAATGAGATTTAAAAATCATCAATCATCATCAATATTAATATAAAATATAAAATATATTTAAAAAAAATTATAGTGTTCACATGTTTACAAATCGTACTCATGTGGAATTTTGTTCAAGTAGAAGGGACCATTTCTAGCAATAAATATATCACAGTATAATGGAGGCATTGGAAAATAGTAGGGTGTGTTTGGATTAGATTATGTATAAGTGATTATGAGGATAAGTGATTATTCGTAAGTGATTATGAGAATAAGTGATTATATCAAAAGTGATTTGTGTTTGGATATTTTTACCTCATAAGTGATTTTGAGAAAAGAAATGTGTTTGGATATGGGGTTTAAGTGATTATTGGGTGGATAATGAGAAGGAAAAATGAAATAAGTGATTATAGAATGATAAGTGATAAGTTGAAAAAATCAGCTTCTTTCATAAGCACTTATTTAAGGTATAAATATTTATTAAAAATCTGTTTTCATTTGGTAACTTCACCATATAAGCACTTATGGACCCTATAAGTGTTTAAATTCGTTATCCAAATAGGCTAGTAGACTCATTATTGTTGACTAAAAGATTAGACGGTTTGTGGTACTCTTGAATTCCCACCAATATTACACAAATTCATATCAACCTTGATGGCGATTTTGTCATTTACACTTGACCATGCTCTATTATTGGCTCAAACAATCTTGTTCCTTTCCAGACCAAATCAAATACTTCTTCGATTTTTTTACCTGGTATTTAAGGTTTTAGTATGTAAATTAAAAAATATAATTAATATGTTATATATATATATATATTAAAAAATTTCTAATATATCTTTCAATAAATAGATAAATAAAAAAAACTGTTAATATTATCTTTAACTTTTAAAATGATAAAAAAATATATACTTGAAAAAATAATAACTAATATTATATGGAAATTTGAGAGAAATAATTTTTTTTAAAATAAAAATTAAAAAGAAATGGAAGGATTAGTCAAATTCTATTTTTTATCTCTCCCAAACTCTATATTTGTCAATTTATATATAATTTATGGAATTCATAGAATTATCTTATCAATTCAATCCGTAAATAATTATCTTTTAATTTAATTCCTCATAAAATTATTGCATCAGCTGGCTTTCTTACATATAAAATCATCACCCATAAATTCGATCAGTTGGATCATCTTTTCCCCATTCTCATCTCTTATATACTATTATGTATATCAAATACCGATATATCGGATACAATAAATTTTTAAACTTTAGGATATGGATATGAGAAATATGTATATATAATTATGTAAATATTTAACAAATTAATGCTTAAAAAAAGATAACTAAATGAAATTTGAACTTTTAAACAAGCTTTTCAAGAGTAATATGAAGATCTCTATAACGAGTAACCGTGAAATTAAATTTTTTATATTTTTTTGTTGTTTTAGAAAAAATAGCAATAAAAATGCTAAACTATGTTAAATGTATCCTGAGATATAGTATCAAATACATATTTGATACAGATATGTTAGCTTTTTTGAAGTATAGGGGCAGCATTACATACCTTATATATATATATATATATATGGTCAATGTTGTTGATATACTGAAATATGAATAATTTAAAAAACACTAAAAAGTCAAAACTCATTGGTTCTTGTAGAGAGAGATATTTAAATTATCATGGATTATTTGTTTGTGGGATAATGAAGTGGTTGCTTTCTAACACAAAAGTGATGGGTACATTTTAGTTTGATGTACTTAACACGGATGGGGACCACCCTCCATAGCTAACGCACTGTTGCTTGCATTATCAATGAATCTTCCTTTTTAATTGTCGCACTCCAATTAATCCATAATGATAGTGACCAAAATTTAAAATCATTATATATGTGTGTGTAAATAAATATAATATTTTTTAATTATTGCTTTATAGAATTTTGTATATTCAAAAATTAAATTTCCTTATGCAGTGTACAAGGAGTTATTCTAATTATTAATTAAAAAATATATAGCCTACTTTTCCCTAATTATATTATGAGAAGAACTTTTTAACCCAATGAAAATATGTAGAGGAAAATAAAAAAAGATACTTAAATGAGCAATAAAATGGGATCTCATGGTAAATAATATATATGAAGAATTGATGATTTATAACAATAATTGGGCCAAATAGAAGGGACTAAATAACCTTAAATAAGATTAAGGATTTGAATTTTGTAAATAAAAAAAAAAAATCACGTGCACTAAAACCTTAATAGTATTGAATACCATATGGATGCATAATAAAAAAAAAGACTAAATGATTTAATCTAGATTTGTTAGAGTCTAAAGTGATGATTAAATACCGGATAATTATTTTAAAAAAAAACTAAATGATTTTTTTCGAGGACAAATGTATATATATACACAGTGTGTGTATATGCGCGCCCCACTGTATTGTTCCATTTAAAATAGCTAGATATGGTACTATCACTCACTCTTATTTGAAAGCAATCATCAATATTGAATGCCAATGGGACCGATATATTTTTGTTATATAGTGGGAAGGCTTATTTATTCCCTTTCGAGGATGATACACACACACATATTGTAAAATAGATTATAGATGTAATTTCTCTTCTTACAAGTAGAAGTAAAGTCCAAATGTGTAAAGAAGTTCTGTATTGAGGATGACTGGAGAGATAAATGAAAAAATATATATATATATATATATAAAAGTGGAAAAAGTTCATATTGTTATGAAATAAAATTGAGAATAAGAGAATGAAACAGATAATAGAAAGAATTTGAGAGAGAAAAAAATATGAGGAGTTAAAAGTAAGTATCTTTTATTCATCTACTGTTGGTTATTTATATAAATGTTCTAAACTTAGAAAAGACAATAAAATAAATGAAAAAGATAACTTAACCATAGATAAAAAAATATTCTAAATCGAGATAAAAAATATTCTAAATGGACATCCAAAATTTTCATAACACTCTCCTTAGATGTCAATTGTCAAAAAATGTGCCTCATTAAAAAGCTCACTAGAAAAAACCTGTGGGATAAAATCCTAGTGAAAAAAAAGAGTATATCATTTTTTGTATATGCCATCATATACTTTTTTATTAAAAACCTTATCAGGAAAACCTAATAAAAAAAAGACCATGGTTAAAGAAAAAAGAGTACAGCACATATATCAATTAAGATCCTTAAGTCGGCGAAGTCTAATATACACAATCTTTCAAATAATGCAGTAGAAAGCTCATTAGTTAATAGGTCTGCTAGGTTATCATGTGAACAAATTTGTTGAATATCTATGTCACCAATCTTTTAAAGATTATGAGTGAAGAAAAATTTGGTAAAATATGTTTTATTCTATCTCTTTTAATGTACGCCTCATTTGCTTAGACATTAAATACATAATTATGACTATTATATTCATATAAGATTGTAGAGATCATTTTTCTTGAAGATAAATTACAAGTCTCTTTTATGTGTTGAATCAAAATTCTGAACCAAATACATTCTTTACCTATCTCATGTAATACCAAAATTTCAGCATGATTACGTGATGTGGTTGATATAGTTTGTTTCATAAATTACCATGACATGGTGGTGCCACAAAATGTTAATACATAACCAACTTGTGATCGACCATTATGAAGATTAAACAAATATCAAACATCAACATAACCAATCAAATTTAACTTGAGTTCAAAACAAACCTATATCATAGTACTTTTAAGGTAGCAAAATATATGCTTAATTCCATATTCAGTGTCTTCATGTAGATGAAGAACTATATCTTACTAATAAATTAACAGCAAATGATATATCAAGTCATGTATGACCTGTGAGATACAACAGTACTTCGATTATATTGAGATATGGTACTTCAGGACCAAGTAGTTCTTCATCATTTTCTCAAGGTTTAAAGGGAACTTTATTCACATCCAGTGACATAATGGATGTGATTTGTCGATATAAAACCGTTTTATCACCTTTGTTATATAGATTTTTTGATGCACCAAAATTCCATTTTTTAGATGCTCAATCTATAAACCAAGACAAAGTTTGATTCTTCCATGATTTTTCATTTCAAATTCTTTCTTTAAATAATCAACTACTTTTTGAAACAATATTTAAATCATCCACCCAAGTAATAATTATAGCAAACTCTAATATATTTCCTTTTATAAATACACATGAGTAAATTAGGTCATTCTTATAACTGTCTTCCAACAAAGAATTCACTGAAATGATTATACTACTTATTGCTTCAAGCATTATAAATCCTTTTGGGATTTCCATATAAATTTCACTATCTAATGAGTCATATATATAGGTTGTAACAATATCTATTAAACATATATCAAACTTGTTATGTACTACAAGACTAATTAGATACCTAAAAGTGATTATATGTATGATAAGAGAATATGTCTCTTCTTAATCAATATCAAATTTTTGCGAAAACCTTTGTGCCACAAGTCATGCCTTATATCCATTATTTCACTATCCTCACTTTGTTTTAGTACAAAGACCCATTTATCTTCATTTGGCTTCACATCTTTAAGTGTGTGGACTGTAGGTCTAAAAACTTTTCACTTTGTAAGTGTATTTATTTCTACATCAATTGCGTTTTTCCATTTTGGCCAATCACCTCTTTGTCTACATTCTTTAACAGATTTTGGTTCGTGGTCCTTATTGTTATATGTTACATTGAGCACTACATTATATGCAAAATTATAGTTAACGTTGACTTTATTTCGGTTTAATCGTATTTTATTCAAGACATAATTGAGATCTCATTATTTTCACAAATTTCAGGTATCCAAGTTTCTTTTAAAATAGAAACTTTAATTATGTTTGAGAACTCTTTTAAAATGACCTTTGGGCATTCTTCTGTGGTTACCCTATTCTTAATTGAATCATCTTGATTTTTAACTCATCTTCCTTTTAAAGAATTCTTATTTTTGGAATTGATGGATCTACCATGCTTTATATGTACATTAAATTTTGATTGTTCGACAAGGAAATCAATTTTATTGGAGCATTAGCACTTGGTCTATATGATTTTGCTTTTTTGGTTTTTTTTACCATCAATGAAAATTCATTCCCAATAAAGAATGTGAACACAGAGATTGTATCAGAGACAGAGTAAAAGCCAAAAAAAAAAAACCAAATACCAAAGAACTCTAGATAAAATAACTCAAAAAAACAAAAGGAAACAAAGGATAAGAATCAAACTTTAGCCAATACCCTATGGCTTTTGCACTTGACTAGTTGATAAAGTAGATGTTCCAAGCAATTGTGAGTCTTTGTGAAGGAAAGGTAAAAGAGGCAGTGGTGACCTAGAGACCCACCCTTTCGGATCCACTCCCTTTGATGCAAGGCCTGCCAAACAATCGGTCACACAGTTCCCTTTTCGTTTGATCAAAGAAAAAGAAAGGGACTCACGTAGACTCACAAAGCTTGGAAGATCCTCTACCAACCATTTCCATTGCCAATCACATCCATTTGACAACCTGGCACTTATATGATGCATAACAGTTGCACAATCCAATTCTATCATAGCCAATGGGAAAGTGCTAGCCATCTCTACAGCTTTTTTCACAGCATATAGCTTTGCAACAAAACTAAAAGTCACATAGATTTGTTCCATCCAACCACCCAAGAAATTGCCACTATGATCACGATAGACAATTCCTATACCCCCAATATAAGAGTCAATTTTATATGATCCATCACAGTTGATTTTCACTACTTCAAAGGTCGGTGGTTTCCATGTCACTAGATCAGGTACTTTACTGCACTTTGCAAAGATGGCACCAAATTATTCACCACCCAGAACTGAGATATGACTGATGCAATAAGGGTCAAGACTTATGAAGGGTTCACAGAGACATATTTAAAAACAGCATCACATCTCGCCTTCCAAATGAACCAGCATGTGAGAGCAAAATAGGCATGGCATTCCTCCTCTAGTGGGTTGGGACTTGTAAATAAAAAAGCACACAAAGCATCGAAGCAAGAAATGTTGTTAGCATGAAATTTCATGGTTAATGGACTACCAAACCAAGTAGCCATAACCCACAGACAAAGTAATAGAAGATGTTCAACTGTTTCACTCTCACACTCACACACAGGGCATCTAGGGTCAACTTTACATCTTCTCATATACAATACCTCATTTGTCACTAATGCACCATTCAACGCACGCCACAGAAAATGCCAAACTTTTGGTAGAACCTTAATCTTCCATATTGTGCTCCACAAAGTGCTATCAATGTCTCGAGAACTACTTGGTCCTTGCACTTCCTTTCTTCTCCTTTCTGCCATTGCAATTCGATACCCTATTTTGACTTGATACACCCAATCCCTGGCTTTAGGCCAAACAAGTCTATCTTCCCTTTCCTTTCATGAAAGATGAATTCCTCTGATAGCTTCTAACATCTCATTGGACACCAACCCTTCCAAAGGTTCTAGGCACCAACGACCATTTTGAATTAAATCCGCTACTTTCATGTCTAATATCATTGTATGTGGTATGGTATCTTGACATAAGGAGATGGTACCATTGGAAACACCTGGGATCCATTTATCCTCCCATACACTCACTGAATTACCATTACCTATTTGCCACATTAAATCCTGTAAAATAATTTTTCATCCCTCCAATAAACTACTCCATCCCCAAGAAGCTTTTCCTCCTCGAACAACATTCAAGAAAGAGCCATTTGGAAAATAAATACCCTTCAATATCCTTACCCATAGGGCATTCAAGTTCTCTACAACTCTCCAAGCATCTTTTGCTAGCAACACGTCATTGAAACCCATAAAGTCTCTAAAGCCCATGCCTCCATCTTGTTTAGACCTAATAAGTGCCTGCCAAGACTTCCAATGTATTTTCCCACCCTTTTCATCTTGCCCCCAAAAGAAATTGGCCACAAGACTATCTAGCTCCATACAAATCTTCTTGGGAAATTTGAAGCACGATAAAGGGAAGATTGGAATGACATTAATAACTGCTTTTATCATCACCTCTCTACCAGCGAAAAGAGAGCATTTTCTTTTTCCAACTTTGAATCTTCTTCCCTGTTTTATCTCTAATCTATGCTAAGGCCGCCACTTTTGAACATCCCTACAAAGCCAGTAAACCCAAATATGTCCCAGGGTCCACAACATCTTGCATTTCCAACACCTTATTAATTTGAGTTGTAATCACAGCAGGAGTATTAGCAGAATAGTAAATGCCTGACTTTTCCAAATTTAATTTTTTAGTAAACATGTTTAGTAATTCATTTGCTAAACTTTGTAATTGAATTATCTTTTAAATTTTTTGTTCACATTGTTTTATATGAGGATCAAGATGAGATCATGATAATTTATTTCAACTAGTTTCTTTTTCCAACTGCTTATTATCTCCCCTTAATATTGAAAAAACTAATTCATCAAAATGACAATCCGCAAATTATGTCGTAAATGAATCTCACGTTAATGGTTCAAGGTATCTTATTGTTGATAGGGATTTATATCCAGTATATATTCTTAGCTTTATTTCATGTCCCATCTTAGTATGTCACGATAGAGTAATTGGAACGTATAAACCACACACCTAAAAATTCTTATATGAGAAACATTAGGTTCTTGTCCAAAAACTATTTGTAAAGAGGAGTATTTATGATATCTTATTGGCATGATGTGGATCAATATTGCAACGTTGTAAGATTGCATACCCCAAGTGGAGTTTGAGTATTTTGATCTCATAAGTAATGGTCTTGCAATTAATTTTAAACATTCTATAAATAATTCTGTAAGTCCGTTTTGTATATAAACATATGCTGCAAAATGTTCAATCTTAATGCCATTGTACATACATTAATCATTGAAAGCTTGAAATGTGAACTCACCATTGATAAGGCATATTTTCTTAATTATATATGTAGGAAAATGTCTTCTTAAAGTTGAATTAACTGAGCAAGCAATTTCGCTGGTTGCAAGTTGATAATGAACAAACATGCGACAATCTAGTTAATGCATCAATTAAAATAAAAAAATATTTAAATGATCCACATAATGGGTGGATTGACCCACAAATATAGTCTTGTATACATTTCACAGAGATTATTAGTTCACTCTCAATTTTTGTTGGTAATGATTGAATAATCAATTTTCCTTGAGAATAAAGAGTGTATGAAAAACTATTGAAGAATCTACTGGTTCTTTAATTCAAGTCCACAAAAATTTTCAATTATTTTTCGTATCATAATTGATTTGAAATGACCCAATTGGTTATGTCAAACAAGAAACATATTATGATTTGTAAACTTCTGGTTTACATTGGCATGTAATTCAATTGTATTAATATACATGTAGTACAAACTGAAGAAAAATGTAGGTAATCTTTTCAACACATATTTTTATTTGACGTAATTATTGTAATATAAAGATATTCAACATTTCCTTAGTTTGTTATCTTAATATGATATCAATTTTTGTGGATATATCTGGAATTTAATAAGTTTTTATGAGATTTATAGAAATATAATGTATTGTCAATTTGCAAATTTTGTTTCTCTTGGTAATATTATATTGACTCTTCTGAAACAGCCTTAAATTATTTTTGTACTATCGGATATAGTACCAACACAATTTTGTTATACCAAATAAAATATGTTAAATTAAATAAGTCACATAATATGAATTTACTATATAGTGCATAGAACCTTTAAATGGTGAAAAGATAATTGTATAACTAATTACACATGTCGAGTAGTATGTCAAGTAATTTATACTTTAAAAGTAAATCAACTAGAGATTAAAATTTCTATCAATCATCAAGATATTATAAAACACACAAATAAGGGCATGAGTCAAACAATATATGATGGCTTAATCCTCATCATTTATAGAATTAAAATTATTATTAGCTATAAAATAATAATTGATATGTGAAACTAAATGAATATAAAAGTTTTACAACCCTAAAAATCTAAATGTGTTAACTTAATCAATAATCGAAATAATAATTCTATCATTTCATATGTTTCTATATAAAGACCTTGATCAATTTAATTACACTCAATTTTTTCTACTTTCATAATCATAATCAGGAGAAATTAACATGAAAAGAAACTACTTAATATGTCATTATATTTGAGCAAAATAATACCAAACAGGGAAATTGTATGGTCATGAGAATTTAATCATTAATACTAATAGAAAAGGGACATAATCTCTATAAAAAAAAAATCAAACTTGTCATGCATTATTGAAATAGCAAATTAAGCTAGGTAGTAATAATTGTCAATGTAAAATTTGGGATTAAAATGATAGAATATCTTTATAATGTCAAATGAAAGTAGATAATCTTAAATATTTCCAATTAAATCTTATATGTGCTAAGTGCTACATAATTTCTCAATGAATCAAATAAATTAAATAGTACTAAATAATAATTTGCTTATATATTAATATATTAGAATTTGTCCAAAATAAAATCTCATAAAGTGGGCAAATTAATAATCACACCATAAACAACCTCTTACAATGTAGATAAGTTTATATACACTAAATAATTTGATCTTAATGAGAATTCATTTAATTAGTTAATTAAATTAAATATATGTGACTGAGGAATTAAAGCAGAACTCTTCTATTATTTGTTTGGTTTCCAAAATTTGATTTAATATAACTCTTTATGATAGTTTGGGTAAAGTTAGACTTCAAAATAATTAGCTATAAAAAAAAAAGACTTCAAAATGATTTTGAAATACTAAAATATGTTATATGTGCTTAAAGTCATGTTTTCAATAATTTTAATAAATAGTACCGAAAAATATTATTGCAAAATTTCTAATACACTAAAGTTTTTAAAAATAATTTATTATAGTTGAAAAGGTCCATCGAATAAAATTTTTTTCTTTTGTTTTTCTTTTTGTTTTAAGCTAATAGGGTTTGAAACAAAATTCCTGAATGTGTTGGATCATAAATATAAATAACAAAATTTAATAGGCTTAATATAATTCGGTTCAAATTCTATAATTTTAACATAATACACCCTTACTGATGTCATATGATCTCAGTCGTCATATTCACCTTGCGGCAGCCGTAAAAAAAAACCCGTGGCGCAGAAAACCTACGTTTTATATATCTTTTTTAATTAAAATTTATAACCTTCACTGAATTTTTAAAATTTGCCACTAAAACCTGAAATTAAAATCTGAACATTAATCTCATAAAAAAAATCTGAACATTAAGACATCTAAATAATATGTAAATCATACAATAATATATAATTTTTAACCAAAGAATAAATACACCTATAGCTCTAAATAAAGAAGTAAGGTAATAAATAAAATGGTAAAGACTAAATTATTAATAATTTCGGGATTCATTTTATGCCTTATAAGAATAGTTTTAAGGTTTGTTTTATATTTTATGTGATATCTTCAATATCCACTTTGCATAAAATAATTTCAGAATTCACTTTGCATGCTAGATGGATTACTTCAAGATTTACTTTATATTCCATGTGGATTATTTCAAGATATACTTTATAGAGAAATTAAATTATACCCCATATTTCTGAATGTGGCATCTCAATTAATTACTTTGAGTCTAGATAGCTTCAGGATTTATCTCATTCTTCATGTGAATAACTTTAAGATTTATTTTATATTCACTTGATAAATAAATTAAATTATGCTCATACTTCTGAATGTGACATTTTAATTAAATTGTTTCATACTTTGCAATGTGACATAATTTTTCTTTACTTAAAAAGAATTAATTCAAAGTCATTATAAATAATTAATTTAGAAAAAGAAGAAGGAAAAGATAAAGAACTTAATAATAGATATCATATAACAAGTGAAAGGAATATACCTCAGATTTTTAGATGAAATCGTGTTAATAACGTTTTATAAAATAAAATAGAGAATAAGACAATAAATTGGAGAATATAAAGAATTTGAGAAAAAAGAAAATATGATGAGTTAAAAGTAAGTATATTTTATTATATACCGATAGATATTTATATAAGAGTCATAACTTTAGAAAGCATAATAAAATAAATGAAAAAGAATACTCCTTCTATTTTCTATTATAAGTCAGTTTTAACTAATTTATACATATTAAAACAACTAGTTAAAAGTAATTAAAATTCTTGAACTTCACAACATTTATCGTAACTTTCTAATATTACCTTCATTACTTATAACCCATTTTATTTATATCTTTCTTAATATCTTTTTACCATAACTTTTAATAAGGTACAAATGTAAAAAATAAGATTTGATACTCAAAATGTAATTTATGTTTTACATATATAAATTCTTATAAAAAATATTTTTGCTCAAGATTCCGTGAGACATCACCAATTAGTAATGGGAGACCAAAATTTAAAAATCAAAATAAAAAAATAATGGTGGCAAATTTCTTTTCTTTTTTTTTTATTTGAAAAGGGAATGATTAGCAACCCATACAGAAATTACATAAGAAATCTATCCCTATCAACTAACTTCCTACAGCTGGCGAGAGAATTGGTAAAGCACATATAATCAACATTTAAATCTTAGAGTGGTCGTAGCCAATCAATCAGCATATTTGTTAGTTTCTCTGAAAATGTGACAGAAGTCGATTGGTTAGTTTCCATCAAAAAGACGAACGCACTCCTTCGTGATATTCCTCATGTGGCATCTGTCCCTAGTGGAAGTAAAGCCGAAAACTACTAAGCAAAGTAAGATATGGCCTATATTATACTCTCTGTCAAATAATGGAGTGTTACCACAACCACACAAATTTTGTTCATTTTGTGTCGGTTTGGCTATTATTGGTAAATTCTTTGATTATTGATTTTGAGGATTTAATTAATTGACTAAATTCATGACTAAATCACTAATTTTTCAATCAAACCTTAAGTCGATATGATTTTCTCAATTGTGTTATTCATCTAAATGCAGAAAAATAAGATATTAATTTACCTATTATTGTTCTCAAATGAATTTTTGTAAACAAATCATCGTTATTCAATATTATTGACTATTTTGATTTCCAGTTGGGTTAAGGTTCCAATTGAGGACAAGTTCTCCTAATCTGATTTTCTTTTCTCTCACAATGCTTAAGTTTAACATTTTACTTAAAAAGTATTGAATCTCTTATCAGACAATTCAACCAACATTTGTTCCTAAGTGAATTTGCAAAGACTTTTAGTGAGCCTACGACTATTATTATGACATCTATAACTAATTTTTTTGACCAAACATTTATAACTAATCATGACATATATGTGTATGAGAGACAAAATTCTCATAATTATACCAAAATCTAAAAGAGAGCCTCATACATTGCATCAAATTTGAGGTAAGTATGTTACACATTTTATAACTAATGAATAATATGAGTTATATATTAATTTTAAATGTTGATTTAGTGATCGATCCATAGAGAAACATGAAAAATTTCGTGAACAATTAAAATAATCAATCTCAAAATTGATAATGATTATATATTAATTTTCATTGTTGATTTAGTGATCAATCCATAGAAAAACATGAAAAAGTTGGGTGTCACATATTTCGTGAACAATTAAAATAATCAAATCTCAAACGGCTAGCGAGGCATGCCTCTGTATCATAGTGTAGGGATAGGATAAGACTTATAATTAATTTGAAGATAATGTGATAGGTAAATGCATCATTAGTCTCTTAATTCTCATCAACTAGTGCATCAATCATTTGCCCTTCGAGCATATACTGCTTTTTTGGTTCAACTAATGGGCCCCATATTCCATCCTTTTAAGTTTTAACCCATTGGCCTAAATTAATTGACTATATACACTGTTTATGATTGCAATCTAAAGTTTAATCTAATTGAATTGAATCTCTTACCAAAAAAAAAAAAAGGTAGGAGAGGTGTATGTCAGATCTAAATTATCTAAATCAGGTGCAGAAGGTCTAAATATTTTAAAATGAATAAAATAAAATAATAAAATTTAAATTGTTTAAATAATATAAAATTAAAAAGTGTACGAAGCCGTGAACAGTAAACTCATTTTGGACCCATACAAATGCAAGGGATTTACTTTTTAAGAAATATTCACTCTGCACATTCATGAAAATGTGTAAAGTTTTTACCCTGAGCTTTTGTATGATTCCGAGGCTTATGTCTCATATGTATCATATTATTTTTCGAAAAATTTTAATAACATGTATAATATTCAAATCCTATTAGAAATAGAGCGATGATATTATATATAAATTCAAAAAATTATATAATGTAATTATGATATATAATTATCAATTGTAAAATAGCATTCCATCTTATTCTTAATATAAGACCCTTTTAATCGAATCACGCAAATTAGGAATATGAGTTAAAACTAATTAATTACCTTGATTTCTCCGAAAATCTTAACATTTTTACAGAACTACCCTTATTTAATCTCTTTCTTTTTCTCTTTATCTTTTGATACATTAAATAGAGGCATTTTTTGGAAATATATAATAAATACTACTTCGTATATTGTAAAGGGTCTTATATTTAGGACTTGGATAAAATACCCTATATATACGACCGGAGGAAGTACTATCTTGGATCCATTTTATAAGAAACAAAAAACTAATTTATCAAAATCAAGAAAAATAGTTAAACTCAGTCAAAGGTAATTAATATGTCTATGAAATTTTTTTCCAAAAATGCCCATATTTAACTAAGTAAACTTTTAATGATAATTTAATTATAGTCTTAATTTCAAGTAAGATATTAATTAATAATGAAGAGTTAAAAAGGAAATCATCATTTAATATTTAAGACAATGGCAATTCGTTTTTTATAAATGGGAACGAAATACTCCACCCAAAAGCCTCTTATAAAAAAACCAGAAAGAATAATTTATTAAATTCTTCTTCTTCTTTGGGCCTACGATCAAATACTTCAAATGTAAACAAATGAGTTCGTTTAATAATAATAATAATAATGTCTGTTTCAGTCATTTGCTCCTTTTTTTCTTGTCTTCCAAAAAGCCTGAAGTGTTTAAACTGAGGGTCAAATTATCACCCAGAGGAACCACCATTTGATCTGCCATTCTATATTTTTTCTTTGAAATCTATTATCAACATTCAAAATTTAATATTTATAAAGAATTCTTGAACTTGAATCCAACACAAACTAAAGTTTTCATAGCTAACCCACGGGTTAAATAGGTTAACCTAACGGTCCAATCCAATATTTTTGACCCTACCTATATTGCGTGAAACAACGAGAAAATTTAAGGGGAGGAAAAAAATTAAATGATTCTCATTGATTTAGATTTATCATACTTAATGCATCCCATTTATTTATGAGATTTCAACAATCATGATCGACCTGCAGGCTCCAGTAATATCTACAATTTGGGAGGAGGATGGATTGGGCTCATTGGGTTGGGCTCATAAAGGTGCAGGAGGATCCAGCATTAACGACGTGGATGGATTATCGTCTTGAGGGCGTTTACAATTTCGGAGAAAGTCCAAGACCCGGAACTCCATCGTTGGACCTTCTTCACTTCGTCTGCTCTCTGCTTCTGATTCGATATTGACTGAATATTTTCGACGGAACAATGGCTTCTTCCTCGATATCAACGACTAAGGATTCTTCTGCCATGGTGACGGAGCGACGAGGAATACCTGGGGCTCAGTTCGTTGAGGATGTTCAGACTTACCTCACGCAGTCGGGTCTCGATGTCCACTCTGCCCTTGCCTTCCTTCAAGAAAGGTACATCTTCTATTTCACTTCGCTCTATTCTTCTTTCTTTCTAAAGCGTGTACCTTATTGCCATACAATGAAACATTCTATTTTGATGCCTTTGCAAATTAGTAGATTAAGCTCTGATTGTTCGTGATAGAGTATTGGGTTCCGCTTCACTTGCTTCTGAGAGTGCCAACTATATACTTAGCGACTTCACTGGCTAAATTTTCTCACGTAGTTGGGTTGAAGGATCTGCTTGCTGTGATTTTCGCTGCTAGATCCCTGAAATGACCTTTTTTTTATTTTTATTTTTTGTATTGAATCCGTGTTGTCAGACTGTTCTGATGTAGATTCGATAACTGCGTTGAAATAATTATTTGGGAGAGGAAGACCATGCTTTATAGATTGTCTTGGGCAACGGTGTGAGGAGATAGTGGAGCAAGAGTGCAATTAGGAGCACTCTGTGATGCCCTGGAGCAATGCTTAAAAATGACGGTGATATTAAACGAGTTTGTGCCTCGGAATTAATAATAAGTGGATGGAATTGAGATATGCACGTGGAGTTTGTATGTGTTTCATATCATCAACTCGTTCCTTTCGAGCTGCGAATATCAAAGTTTTACTCTAGCTTTCATTTCAGTTATCCTCGCATCCAGCAGTTATTCAGAATTGCATTACTCAAACCGTACCATTTCATATTAAATCAAATGGTACATTTTGATATAGAGGAATGATTTTTCAATCTCAATGGTAGGATCTGGTCCAATAAAAAGATCTCGATGGTAGGATGAAGTTGACTGTTGAGATGAATGCTCAAAAGAAAACTTGATATTAGCAGCTGGAGAGGATTTGGATCGAGGTTAGGGAGGGAAATGGAATCTCTATTGCGGTCTATTATGCATTTTTTTTATTACTCAATAATATTTATCCTTTTTTGTTATTTTTTGTCAAAACACGAGGTTCATTTTTTTGTTCACATCCCTCATTTCATTTCCATTTTCATACCTTATATTCTGCAAACCATATGGCCCTTTATATGAGATACAGATGCTGATGCCAATTTGCAATTGATGGGGGTAGGAAGAGGCATGCAGATTCCCATGCAATGGTTGGGATATCTTTAATTGGATATGAGAGAATGAGAATCAATATAGGTGGCCAGTAACTATACAATATGTGGATACAAATTCAATGATCTAGAATTGGAGAAAAATATTGAACATTAAATATATATGACAGGGAAATTTCGAACTTTAGGAGTTAAATATTATTTGTAGCAAAACAGTTGCAGAATGTAATGGAGAAGATAGCTTGGGTTTTCCTAGTTCTGATATAACATTGACGTTCCACACAATCTTATTGGAATTAAGATTGATTGCAGTTCTTCCTTTAGTTTCCATAATCTATTTGTCAAAATTAATATCTTATGCAGTATCAAAGGTGAATTTTAGATGGCGTTCAATGTTGTTCTATTTTCAAACTTGGGAAGATTTGAGCTCCAGTTCTAATTCATTTAGACTCATTATGTGTATACTGTATATTTACGATTTTCCCTTATTTGTATTTTCTAAGTTTAAATATTATACATGGAATTTATGCATACAAAACTCCTTGTATTCTTATTTTTCAAGTTGTCAATGCCTTGACCATATACTTGAGAAACCAAAAGGATACACTTAAAAACACTTTAGGGCTATCAATTTTTTTTGCACAGAGAGGAGTCTCATTTCATTATTATGTGATTTTCTTTATTGCTGATGACCTAGCACTTAATTTTGCAGACTACAGCAATACAAAGTAGTTGAAATGAAGCTTCTTGCGCAGCAAAGGGATCTTCAGGTGTTAATTTGCACTATAACAATTTTATATACTACTAATAATAATGTTTTTGCTATGAGATGAACTCTCACTTTCTACTGCCTATGAAGATTAGTATCTTATTTTCAAGCTAGAATTTGCGGTATGTGTAAGGTTTCGATTGCTATAGGAAGTAGGAATACATACTGATTTGACATTTTAATGTCAACCAGAGTTTTGTGCTTCTGCTGGTTGGGTAAGAATATTTTATGATTATTCTGAACTAGTGCCTTAGGATCATACTTTTAAAATTTTTCCAAAGTATATGGAGGCTGCTGCCAGGCCCAAGCATTTGAAAATTATAGTTCAGTTATATAGTATTTAGGCTGAGAAAATTTTAGACTTTGAAGTTATCTAATTTTCTGTTTTTCAAGGCAATTTGATTGCGTCTTCCTAATTATCCTCATACCTTCAGGAATTTACTGGTTTAGAGTATAATTTAAATTTAAATTATAATAAACATTCTTTCTTATAGATTCCTGACTATTCAGGTCAACTGTGAGCAATATAACTTGATTTGCAGAAAGCTATTTAATCTTGATTTGTTACCTTTTCTTTTCATACTTAAGGAAATATTTCATTAGTGCTAATTTTTTCTTTGGTTGTTCTCAGGCAAAGATCCCAGATATTGAGAAGTGCTTAGAAGTTGTTGCTACATTGAAAGCTAAGAAGGGTACTGGTGAGGTTCGTTTTCAGTGTTTCTTCACCTATTAAGTATCACAGTTTAGATTAAATATACTTGGACTTGTGCTTTGTGAAAAATGAGGAGTATATGTGATTGGTCAGATTAGATAGCCAAGATACAGTCCACCTTTTTCTGTTGATGCATATAGAGTTCCCCTGGATCTGGATGCATATGCGCTGACTGCTATAATGTCTATAACCCTTGGGTATACCTGTTTTTTCAGCTTCCTTATCAGTAAGAATCATATGATGCCACTTTTATGTATTTTAGTTTAGATTAAAGAAACTTGGACTTTAAGTTAAATGAGATGTAAATGAGATTAGACAGCTAAAGTACCATGCACCTTTTTCTGTTGAAGCAGATATAGTTTACCCTGTTCCCCTGGAAGCATGCAATGACTACTCTAACCTTTATACCTTCTGGCTGTATATCTCATTTCTCAGTGTCCTTTCTAGTAAAAATATTATTAAATAAAGGATAGTGAGAGTGGGAAAACAAGTCAGCAGTAATGCTATAACCTCTTGTTTAGAGGTTGCTATTTTCGTAGTTTGTAGTTAACATATAGTTTGTTGCATTCAACTCACCTGTTTCCAGTTTTACATGGAGGAGTTTATGGTTTGGGCCCCATGTTTGATCCTGGGATATGCGGCTACTTGTTTCTAATTTCTAGTCCATAATAATTGGTTCTTCATCTCAACCAGATGACTAGGCATATACTTTTGTTTATGTCTTTAACCTTATTGCATTAAGATCATGGTTGTTCTTGGTCCCCACACTCAGGGACAGCTGTAGACACACTCACGCTACAATATTCTTGTATTGAGCTAGCTATTTGCTCGAAGCCTTTTTGAATTGGTTTTGTGAAAAAAGCATATCCATGGTAAAAGATAACATGCCCATTTGGGATTTTACCCTTGAATTTGGCTCCTTGTTGGTCATTGCTGAGGAGAATCAAGGCCTGCTACTCTTATTTGTTATAAATGATTCAAGGCTTTTGAATTTACTGATGTTCTTGGTCTACATTTCAATTGAAATGGAGTTATTTTCAGATGTACCTAGTATGTGACTGTATGAAGGGCCTTTCAGTATTGTCAATATCTTTCTTGTAAGAAAGTAAGAAGCACAAAAGAAGGGAGTAATATACAGAGTGTGTATGATGGGGACTTTGGATAGTATGGGATGCACAAGTCCCATATTGAGTAGTATGGGATATTCAATGGGGTATATAAGTGGGTTGATTCTCGCATCTCAATAACTAGTTTTTGGGAAGAGGGTTCCCCATTCCACTTGGGTACGCATCAATGGTATTAAAGCTTAGGCATTGATAGTTTCGAAGAGGGCTATCAACAGAGGGTTCTGACTTGTGGAGGGTTCTAACTGACAAGGAAGTCGAGTAAAGTGTCACTTAGTAAAGTATCGTTGTGTGCAGCTATCGAGACATCAACTCTTAGGAGAGCCAATGGATGGGGATATGGGATGCTCAAGTCCCACATTAAGTTTATGGAATGCTCAATGGGGTATTTAAGTGGGTTGGTTCTCTCACCTCAATAATTAGCTTTTGGGGGAGGGTTCTTCATCCCACTTGGATACCCATTAATGTACTTTTCGGAAGATTGCCTTAGTCTTAATGAAACAAAAAGTAGAGAACAAATGCACAAAACGAACAATAGAAAGTACCCTAAATACTTGTATCTCCTTTGTCCAGTTCTCTGGCTGTCTGTACACAGGCACACAGGTAAAGGGTCAGAATAATAGAGGGCAAAACTGATATAGTTTGATTGTTTCATAGCTTTCCTTATGTCCAAGATGCATTATTTTTTATTCTTGAGGATTAAGTCCAGAAAAAGCCATCAAAAGGACATGGTAAGTGATTTAAATGGTGTGTACCTCTATTTGCATCTATTTAGGAGAATGTATTGGCAACACTTTTGTCAGTGATGTCCTATCAGTAAATATAGGGTTTGTTGTTTTTTTGGAACCCAATAAATTATATTTCCAACAATATTGTTATGTTGCAATGCAATGTTATGTATCCAGTGCTTGTGCATTAGAGATTCAACATTGATAGGGTATAATAGTCAAAAACTCAATTGCTTTTTATGTAACGACAGTTCTTAATTCTGCTACTGTACCTGGTCTTATTTGAGCAGAGAACCTTCATTTAATTATTATTACTTTTTTATCATCTTGTAGATAGTTAAATGCAGGTGTAATGCACTAATGCTGTATTGATGACTCTGTCCATAACTACAGGAACTTATTGCTGATTTTGAAGTCTCAGAGGGCATATATTCACGAGCTCGCATAGAAGAAACTGACTCTGTGTGTTTATGGCTTGGAGCAAATGTTATGTTAGAATATTCATTGGAAGAGGTCCTTGACTGTTAGTTTTATATGTTATTACTTTCTCTCTCGAATCTCTATTTTAATATATTTTCAATTCTTAGATATTGTGTTAATTTTTGGTACAGGCTACTGGTCTTCTACAGAAGAACTTGGATAACGCTAAAGCCAGTTTAGAAGTTCTTATTACCGATCTACAGTTCCTGAGGGACCAGGTGACAGTGACTCAGGTTAGATTGCTAATTTTGAACTGCGAAGTCCTTTATCACATTTTGGTGCAGTCACCTCAGGAAAAAATAGATGTGGGCATTGGACTTATATTGGGTGCCCGGGACCCAAGCCCTTCATTGCCATCACTGCCCTTAGGGTGGCTTAGTAAAAGAGGGAGAATGAGGAGGACATAAACTAGTGAGAATTGAGGAGGGAAATGGTATAGTTCCCTGGTTATTCTTGGTAGTTGAACTGAAATTTTATATTAATGAAACTCATGTAGCTGGGACCTTGTTATAGCATTTTCATATATTTTCAATCCCTAAATTTGAGATGAAAAAATTTACTGAAGACGGTCCCTAAAATTTTGCCCATTTCTTTCTACTCTCTCCCTAATCAAGAATGCAATAATGATCTCTACTTACCATTCACAATCTTACATATGCATGTGGAACTCTTTTTATTCCTTTTGCTGTGCATTTCCCGTTGGTTACGTTTATCACCTAAACTTCACCTAGTATTCATCATGTTAACAAGTAGTTCATCTAAATTTGATCAGGTTACAATTGCCCGGGTGTATAATTGGGATGTGCATCAAAGGAGAATTCGACAAGCCACTGCTACAACTGCTCAAGACTCGTAAAACAGATAATTTATTTAAATATGAATCCAAAGATTATCCTTTCTGTTGAGGTGATCTTTCTAGCTGGTCATCTTCTAAAGTTGATGGTGTCTCCCTGGTTTTTATTTGTATCTCTGGTTTCACCACAGTGCGATTTGCTGGAGTTAGGAACCAGTTTTGAAGCATGTAGGTTAATATTTATTTTGGGCTTTGTAATATTTGTGATAAACCACATTTAGGTATATGAACATATTTTTTGTTTGGTGTGATCATATGGATATTCTATCTGCAATTTTCACTGCTTGTTTAAAATCTGAAGTGGATGCTAATGTTAACGATCCATGAGTAATCTGTTCTTGACTTGAAGTTTGAATTCTGGACCAGTGGAGTAGTCAACAGGTTAAGTGGTTAAGGACCCAATGAAGCTTCCATTTTTGAACGAAATCAAATGATGAGAGGAGACATCATAAATAATCGCTCGCCAACGATGTCAGCTCCTATTCATTCCTCAGAAGGGTATGATATCTGATATAAAATTTGTTATTTTTAGTCAGGAATGCAATGATGCCTCATTGGGAGTGTAATCTTGTCAATTGACTGATTTAACTTCTTGAATTGGAGGAGAATTTCGGCAATTTATGAACTTAGTTCATGCTCCAAACCAGGATTCTTTTTATGTGTTTTGGCAACGAAGCTTTAAGTTGAAGATTCTCCTGTGTGAGGGAGATCTGCAAATTTTAAAACCAGGTGATAGGAGCAGGAAGCTTGAATATGTGCAATGGAGGAGGAGGGCAACCTTCTAAGGAGGAGGGAGGTTTAATCGGACGCACTATCAAAAAAAAGAAAAAAAAACAAAGCTGGGAGAAAGCATTGAAATGGAATTGGAAAACATCCAGAGTGATGAACACCAAAGTGAAAAGGAGACAACTCGGGACAAGAGACTCTAGAGATTGGATTTTGTGCAACTTTTACCCCCCCACCCCTAAACACGCCCCCCAAATTTTTTCTACATATTTTAACAAGATATAAAGCTGGAAAAATAATATAATCTTGGAGGAATTACGGTTAGAAATAAATAGAGTGAATTAATTACAAAAAATGGTTTCAGCTATTAAAAAATGTTAAAATTTAGAATATGAAATAACAAAATTAGGAAAATGAGTAGTAATAGGTTTTATTTTATAATAAATAAATTTATTATTGTGATTTTAAGCTGAAATTCTCCCTGTAATCTTTTAAAAGTTTTAAAATTATTATTTATCTCGTGCAATGTGTGTGTGTATTTACTGCTGACTCCTGTGAGGTTTGTCATAAACCACATGCTATGAGGGTTAGATTGGGACCATATATCCATGAGAAGGGTAGAAGTCCCCCTTTCTAACAAATTCCCCCCCTCTGAAAAGTCTCCCATCCTACCAAAATAAATGCGTTGGTGTCAATGGATTCTGCTAGTTTAACTAATAGTTTTATATTTAAATTGGGAAAGATTTGTTATCCTTGTGATCCTATTTGGTTTAGTCTAAATTAATTGAAGTTTAATGTGTCTTTTAAATATCGGATGATTTGATTAGAAAAAAAATAGAAACGTTGTTAATTTTTTTCCCCGAAGATAATTGGTTCAAGAGTCCGTTTCGAGGAACGATAATTTAGCTCGGTAGATGGTGAAAAATCTAGTGGCGCACGCAGAACAGAAGCATCAGACTTGGGGAAAAAGTCAGCCCATGGTCTTCTTTACTTCTTTTCCTTTTCCCAACTCTGCCCATAGGGTTAGGATTCGCATCTTTTACTGGCATATGCTTTATTTAAATTCCTTTTTTGCAGTAATTTACTATAGTTACTTTTTACGCTTAATTAAATATTTTTTCGGTAATAAGCTAATACAAATTATGTTGAACCATTTTTTTTCTTAATATCAATCCTACTTTAAAATGTTTCTTCCAAAATTGAGATTTTACACCATTTATTAAAAAAAAAAATTTGTTAATTATCTTATCATCTTTAATGTCATATTAAAAATTAAATTAAATAATAGCTTAATTCTTACATTAGCTAAACTTGTATGAATAACCACGGTTCCAATTCTCGGATGGCCAAACGTGGGACGACGTCGTTTGATTGAGAGCCAGACCCAACCTTCTTTTCTTCTCTTTTTGCGGTCAGCAAAGCAAAGCACACAGACTCGCTTGACCACCGGTACAGAACTGGGATTACAAATATTGGGATTCACCAAACCATTTCCCTTACGAGTTTGGTGAGTCTCTCATCAAAGAAACGGTGTTTAGTGCATCTGCATCGCCGTGCTAGTACATTCTGTTATTCTATTCAATATTATTCTATATACCCATTTAGCTTCCCTCAAAGGGTAAAGAAAAGTAAGTTCGTCAAACCCTCATCTCTTCTTCCTTAACATTTCTCTCTAGATTTCAATTTTCAATTCAATCCCTACTCTACCTGGTTTGTTTGTGTTTTGTATTTACTTTCCTATCATGTGTAATCGATCTGGGGTTTCCGGGTTGTTTTTGTAGTGACTGCATATTTTGTTCCTGGATCGTTGTGTTTATGAATCAGAGTGTTTACTGGTTGTTGGTTGGGATTGCATTTGTGTAGGAAGGTCGTGCTGATTAACGAAGAATGGCCAACATTGACATCGAAGGGATTTTGAACGAGCTGCCGAACGATTGGCGTGTTCCGAAGACCAAGATTGTGTGCACATTGGGCCCGGCTTCTCGATCCGTGGAAATGATCGAGAAGCTTCTCAGGGCTGGGATGAATGTTGCTCGCTTCAATTTTTCTCACGGCACGCACGAGTATCATCAAGAGACCTTGAACAATCTCAGGACCGCCATGACCAGCACTGGGATTTTGTGTGCTGTCATGCTCGACACGAAGGTGATTACGCTTGCATTTTAAGTTTGATTATGGATTCGGAGTTTTTTTTTTTTTTGGTACCTTTCTTCTTCTTAACTTCGTATCAATCTTTATATTTCGGTGATCTTCCGTGTGTGCGTTGGTAAATTGTGAAGTTAAATACTCCAACCCTTAAATCGTGAAGTTTGAAACCTTCAACTTAAATAAAGTCTGCACATGGGGCTCTCCATCATTGAATAATGTCTAGTTCACTTGTAAAGGTCTAGGGCATGTGTATTAGTTCCAATTAGTTTCTTGCATTGGTTTTCTTTTTGGGTTTTAAAGTGTTTTTCTTCGTAGTTTAGAATTTTCTGTATACTTGATTTGATTGTAAAATTCCCTAAATCTCTGATGCCAATTACTTACCGAGATCTACCTTTTCTTCTCTGTTTTTGTTTTGTCTTTTATGTCACATGAGTCAACATTAAAATCCTATATGGCCGAAAAAAAAAATCCTAGAACTACAAAATTCTTTCCTTTAAGAAGTCAGATACTAAGCATCCATTGCAAAAGGGACAGGTCCTGGTTGTGGTGTGTATAATTGCTAGCAAAACCAAGAGAGTTAGTTTAGCGTGCCAAAATTCAGCTTTTGTAGTTTCTGGTGATAAAAGATCTATGTTCATTATATTAGACAGACTGTCATGCTCAAAATGCGATTCCGGTAGCGTCCAATTATTTCATAATATATTTTACCGAAGTGGAAAGCTTTGTTGGTTCGTATATTTTTTGAATTATCTTGTTTGACGAGGATATTTTATCCCCTCCATTCGAATACCATCTTTCTGTTTTATTAACCATTCTGTATATATATCTTTTGAATGTATTCCTTCAGGGACCTGAGATTCGGACTGGTTTTCTCAAGGATGGAAAACCTATTCAGCTTAAAGAAGGGCAGGAAATCACCATAACTACTGATTATGACATCAAGGGGGATACAGAAATGATATCAATGAGTTATAAGAAGCTGCCTGTTCACTTGAAGCCTGGCAATACTGTATTGTGCTCTGATGGAACAATCAGCCTCACTGTTTTATCTTGTGACCCTGCTACGGGCACTGTTAGATGTCGCTGTGAAAACACAGCAATGCTTGGTGAAAGGAAAAATGTCAATCTCCCTGGTGTTGTGGTAGAACTGCCCACTCTCACGGAGAAGGATAAAGAGGATATTCTTAAATGGGGTGTCCCTAATAATATCGACATGATTGCTCTTTCGTTTGTTCGCAAAGGCTCAGATCTTGTTACTGTTCGTAAGGTCCTTGGGCCACACGCAAAGCATATTATGTTGATGTCAAAGGTATTACTATTTTGTTGCATTTATCATGCATCTTTCAAGAATATAAATTTTTAGCCCTTTTTTGTATTGGGGATGACTTACTTTTCACTTGTATGTGATTGCTCTGGAAGCAACTGGTTCATTTCCTCAACTTATATGCTTTACCCATTGACAGAATCTACATTGTTTATTATGTTCTGTGGAAGTGGAATTTATATTGGTTAAGTGGCTTCAAAAACTCAGACTAATAGTTAGAGACCCCAAGTTCTTGTACCTTTCCCACAACCTTAATATCCAAGGTCTTTACCTAGTTGGTTGTCTTCTAGGAATCTTTTAGATGTATCATATCAGATGGTTCTTTTTTGAGACATGTTGCAGGATTGTTGGCACATGTTACTTTTCTCTATGCTTCCCTTGTCCAAGTTAAAGATTTTCATTTTCATTCACCAGCCTTTGTTCTAATTAATATGGAAGTGCTGATTTTTTTTTTTACCCCGATATGATCTTGTGATACTCCCAGGTTGAGAATCAGGAGGGGGTTATGAATTTTGATGAAATTTTGCGTGAGACTGATGCATTCATGGTGGCACGTGGTGATCTAGGGATGGAAATCCCAGTTGAAAAGATTTTCCTGGCACAGAAAATGATGATATACAAGTGTAATCTCGTGGGCAAACCTGTGGTCACTGCTACCCAGATGCTTGAATCTATGATCAAGTCTCCCCGGCCAACTCGAGCTGAAGCAACTGATGTAGCTAATGCTGTTCTTGATGGAACAGATTGTGTCATGCTTAGTGGTGAAAGTGCAGCTGGGGCTTACCCCGAAATTGCTGTGAAAATCATGGCTCGAATTTGCAATGAAGCAGAATCTTCTCTCGACTATGGTGCCATTTTTAAAGAGATGATAAGGTCTACTCCTCTGCCTATGAGTCCATTGGAAAGCCTTGCATCATCTGCTGTTCGCACTGCAAACAAGGCCAAAGCAAAACTCATTGTTGTGCTGACTCGAGGTGGGTCAACAGCCAAGTTAGTTGCCAAGTATAGGCCGGCTGTGCCGATCATGTCGGTTGTAGTTCCAGTTTTGACGACAGACTCATTTGATTGGACCTGCAGCGATGAAACACCAGCAAGGCATAGCTTAATATACAGGGGCTTGATTCCCTTATTGGCCGAGGGATCTGCAAAAGCAACTGATGCAGAATCTACTGAGGTGATTCTGGAAGCTGCTTTGAAGTCTGCAACGGAAAGGGGCCTTTGCAAGCCTGGTGATGCCGTTGTTGCTTTACATCGTATTGGGGTTGCCTCTGTTATAAAGATATGCATTGTGAAGTGATGCATATGTTACTTAGAAGGCGTTGCAGAAGGCGTTACTCGCCTTAGAGGCGCTGATGCTTAAATTACATTTTGTCTTTTATTCTTCTTTTGAACTCTTGCTGCTTGGAAAATGGAGAATGGAACGTTTAGCCTTAGACTGAGCTGTTTTTGGTATTCCGTGTGTAGAAGAATACGTTCCTCTCAGTCTGATATGGAAATAATACTCCATAGTTTCTCTTTATAATTTGTGTTCTGGGTTGGATGCCCCTACCCATTTTTCTGAAATTTTCAGATTTGCTGACTTTTGTCTATCGTGCTGCCAATGAGAAATTAGGCACAAGGGGTTGGGGTTCATATTCTGAAAAGTTAGCTTCTGACATTCAGGATCTTCTAGGGTTAAAAGCTGTATCTTAAATCCCGTTATAATTAAAGAAATCCCATTATATGATTTTGAATAGTTTGTAATTAAAGAAATCCCATTATATGATTAAAGAAGTCCCATTATGTAACTTTCAATTTCAATAATTGAAGTAGGAAATGACACAATATTCATTTTAGTGGAAAAGGAAACTTGCGGGATTCTCTGTCAAGTTGTGTTATCAACACCAAATGATACGCAATAATAGTGAAGTATAAAGTGAACTTCCACATATAATATACAAGTATTTTTTTAATTGGTATTCGTAATATTTTGACTTTTTTTACAAGTGATATTACAATTCAAATATTTTATTTTGGCACATAAGATATAGTTTAATATTTAGTCATAGAATATGCTTTTCCATTAATACACACACACATACACACACACACACACACACTAAAATTCACACCTGTGCAATGTATGAAATTATTTTAATAGATGTTATAGAAAAATTATTTAATATTAAAAATATAAATTCATATGATTGTCATAAATAATACATGAACATCATATTTCAAACAATATTTTTCAGTTTCATTGGATTGAAAATTTAAAACAATGAAAGATTCTTTGTGAATGGGTTTTTTTTAGACATAAAAACGAGAAACCCCATCAAACCCAAATGTTACATAAATAATAGTTTTTTATAAAAAATACTATTTCATATCATCATTATAAATAATAGTTAAATAACAGATTTTTTTGAACAGTCAAACAATAGATTGATTTGTAGAGTGAAATGAAACGAAAAAAGGAATAAAATAAAAAATGTTACATGAGCACAAAATATTTTAATTCTAAAATAAATAATTTTCATTAAATAATAATAATTTTGTAATAATTATTATATGATTTAATTTTTATGCAATAAAAAGTTACATTTCTTCTAACACTACCAGACAAGGCCTGCCCAACCCATGCAACCTAGCCCAGCCCAAATCAGTCCCGCATCAAAATAACGAGCTTGCTATGTTGTATTATATTATGACATCAAATATTAAAAAAATCTAAACATCATCTCCCACTTTATTTTCTAATAAAAACATGACACTTAGACATTCCCTAATGGAAAAAAAAGCCTTGAATTTTGACTTGGATGGTGGATAATTTGTAGATATCTTTGTAACTGTTCTTTGAGCTATAAGATTTATCTAGATCTAACTTACCAAAACTTTTGTATAAAAAATGACAAAAGAATTGCAACATGATTTGAGAGATAATTGTATTCACAATCAATGAACTGATATCATCCAGTAATTTTTTAAGCAACAAATAATATATTTTAAACAAATGATATAATTTTAAATAAATTTTATGGTTTAACTAAAGTCTCAAACTAAATAATATTGAATTATTAATCTATTATCCACCATAAACAAAGTATTAATAGATTTCATAACCCAATATTTAAATCTAAATAAGTTAATATTTATTTATAATTATATTTTGAGTTCAAAATAGTCAACTAATAATTCATTGTTATATTATATTTAAGTAAATATATAATTTGTAATAATTATATATCATAATAAAACTTATATAATATTATAATTAAAAAGAAAAAATATTTTGTTCTAAATATGATGCTATTTTGTCTTAAATACTAAAAAAATATTTTAAATTTTTTTTTAAATAAAATTGGGATTAGTTCATGACCGGCTCGACCGAGATTTGCACCGATTATTGAATCTACTGGTCATACTTTATAATTGGATCGGACCTGGCATCAATTTTAGGTCAAATTGACCGGTCCGGTCTGGTTTTGACAGCACTGGCAAATGTATCTTCAACCAATAACCAAAAACTAATTTCTTCAATATGTAGAAATCACTAAAGCAGGTTTTACCTCTCCTAACAAAATTTTTTCCATATGTATGGTTAGGGATTGAAACTTAAGGAACTTACTATTTACTAATCGGTCATGACTTTATTGGTATCATTTAGTATAATTTATTGTAACAATCACCTCAATGATGAATTGGACTCTTTTGAAGTAAAATCATCATTTACTTTAGTAACATTTATGCTTCTAATGAATTAGTTTTCAGCTATCCTTTCGTGCTAAAAAATTCACTATGATATACAAAAGGTAAAGAGTCAAACGATACTATTATCAAGTTATTAATGGTGGAGTACTATTTATGTTAAACTCTATGTAAATGCATAGAAGTCATTGAATATAGTTGTTATGAATTGAAGAAAAATGATATTGAAAGATAAGACTTATTTTTAATTCGTGAATTTCGCATCTTTTTCCCTTATTATTCACGTGAATTAACTTTAGAGAACACTTCAAATTCAAATTTCAAAAGCAGATGGAATCACTTCAATTTGAAAGAAACACGCAACCCATCCTCATTAGGTCTCAATCCCAATTTTGCCTTTCTAACGTCTCCTTTTTGTGGCCTTCTCTAGTCCTGTGCGGATAAGTTTGGGTCCATCTAATTAACTGTGGATGGATCATCTCGATTTAATTGACGGCAAGATCAAATTATTTGTATTTGTTTGATAAAAAGTGCTTACGATGATCGAAAATCAATTCAAAATTCGTCAACGAAGGTTTTGTTTGATATATTTTCTGAAAAGTAATATATCAGGATGTATACGTTTTGGGAAGTTAACTTTTCAAAAAATTTATTTATGTTTTGTTTATTTTATTTTTTTAAACTTTTTTTAAAAATAAATATATAATATTTTAATATTAAATGCATAAATACCTTTTTTTATTAAGAAAATTAATTAAGGAATTAAGGTTTATTGTGAAAAAACATTGTAAAACACTTAAAAAGTAGAACTTTCCAATATTTTACTTGGGAATGAAATTTCTCTGGATTTTACTCAAAAAATTCAACTTCCCGAGTTAAGTTTATCTTCTTGTGAAATTGTAAGTTTTTCTTAATCCAAATGAAAGCAGTTGTTCTGCTTCCCGAAAAGTTGAATTTTTTCTCCTCACTCCCTCATATCAAGCAAGGAGAAGTTTCGAAATTGTTAGAGGTAAAGTGTCTCGATGTGAGGGAGCAATATACTGATAACTATTAGGTGCAATATACTTTAGTCTGCTGTTGCTGCAACCATATATCATGTGTGAATCGAAAGGAATCATGGAATATTTAGAAGTTGAAAGAAAGATGTGAAGATGATTTTTTGGAAGATTAAGGAGGAGATACTATTAGACCAAGACACTGCCTTCCAACCAAGATTACTGCGTAGGAAGCGTCTAACTTGAGAAAGTTGAATTTATAGTTGCTAGTTTTATCCCTTGTGTTTGGTGTGATCCTATCTTATTCTTGTGCAAATTTGACTTTCTTTGTTTCGGTTTCCGATTAATCGAAATGCTTATTTACGACATAAAAAATCACATGGAAAGTATTTTAATAAAAAGTTAAACGAGACTAAAAAGTGTAAGATAATTTTTATTTATAAAACGATATAGCAATATATTTATGTAATAAAATTTACAATAAATCTCACCATTTATAGCTAGCCACGAGTGAAACTAAAAATAAGTGTATTGGTCTAATGCACAATAAAAAAAAACAGTGGGACTTATTTCCCTATTATTTTAAGTGAGAGCAATTAATAAAATTTAAGGGTAAAAAAAGTGATTGGGCTTGGCGGTTTGCTAAGTTAAGTCTTAAGCTTAATTATATTGGCTTAGCTTATGTGCCAGTCATGACCCAATATATTGTTATTATGTTATATATATATATATATATATCATAAATTAAATTAACGAGCATGCTTTCACACCTGCATTTCCCAGAAGCAAATCAAAATGTGAATATAGAGTTGGCCAACATTGAATTGAATTGGAAGTTGAAAACGTTGCTAAAATAAATATGTTTATATTTTCAATAATAGTAAATAATAATGTTGATGATGATGATGGTCCTTCTCTTACTTATCAATGAATTTAAACAATATGTACGTGAGACTTTAATAAGTCAAATGGATTGTTTCTGGGATTAGGTTTCTTGTACATATTTAGAAATACGAAAAAAATAAAAGAACCTTGCATTGTTTGGCCTGAATTTACAGTGGGTCAAACTTTGAAAATTTTAGTAGGTCCATTTGAGAATTTTTAAGCATTCAAAATTAATTAGGGCTCATGATTTCTAATGAAGATGATGGTAGTGATAAGTGATCATGGCTCTATCTATTAGTAAATGAACATGCAATTATTAGTGATAAGTGTCAAGTCTATCCTGGAGGATACTTGTTACGTGAACCAACTACTTAAAGAAAATGGGGAATAAAATTAGAGTGGATCTACACAAAGCAAGGCCACACTTTAATTGTTTGCCATTGTTGACCAAAAAAAGAATTGTTTGCTATTGCTCGATAGTTTTAAATTGTTTATATTTGATCCAGTTGGTCTGAATTTTTTTTATTTTTAATAATCCATTTTATAATTTTTTTATTTGATATTTAGAAGCAAAAAGTATTAAAATTTAAAAAAAAATTGAAGAGTCCAGATCCACTAAAAATTGTCTTAAAAATGTGTCCCTTGTTTCATTAATAAATTAAGGGGATTTAAAAACTGAAATTAATTAAAATAAAAATAGTAGGTAATATTTAAAATATAGATAACTTAATTAGCATGATAACAGTTGGAAGTTATTGTTATATGATCGTTACTGTCTATAGATTCTCTGTGAATATGTGATAGCAAAAAAAAAAAAAGTGAGATAAGAGTAAGGGTGGAAATAGGTTGAACCTCTATCAGGGGCCTACAGTCTGGCCTATTTTGATAAATAGGCTAGGCTCAAGCCATCAAGCAGGCCTATTCAGATTAATAGGCTTGGTCTGTTTAAAACAAGCCGGGCTTAAAGCCTATCAGGTCAGACCTGTTTACATTTTCTATAATTTTATATTTTATATTATAAACTATAATATAAATTAATTTTTTATTATAATATAATATTATATATTTTTTTTTAATTGATCCTCCCTCCATCCGAGTTAACGTACCTCCCTCTATCCAGTTTCTTTTTTTTTTTAATTAATCGTCCACTACTTCGCTTTCATTTTTCCTTTTCGACAAAGCTCTCGTGTCATTTTTCAATTGCAATTTGCTAATCTAGAAGACTGAAACCCTAACTTGCCAGTTGCCGATGCCCAACCGTACTTTGCCTCTGATCTCTAGCCTCTATTCCATCTATACCGAAGAGTGAAGACATCGCCCCAATTTGAAGAAGCTTCCATTGACGCCTCTGTTCCTTTCAAGTTTCAACTCTCAAGTCATCGCCTATACGTCTCTCTCTCTCTCTCTCTCTCTCTCTCTCTCATCTTTGACCTTCAGAAAGCCGCACACAACACACATCTTCAACGCCTCTGGAGTTCGGTCTCTCTCTCATCTTTCTACTTTGGAAGCTCAGTCGGCGAACAGTGGTAAGTCTCGAGCTTTCTCCGAATCTCTACCTCTGGAGTTCGAGCTCGAGCTTCTGAATCTTCGGGTTTGGAGTTCAAGTGTCTCTCTCTCTCTCTCATCTTCGACTGTCAAATAGCCGCACACAGCATAGCATCTTCAACGCCTCTAGAGTTTGGTCTCTCTCTTGTCTTTCTACTTCGGAAGCTCCACCGGTGGACAGTGGTGAGTCTTACTCTGTTTGAGCTTACTCTCTTGTCTCTCTGTTTTGGTTGTGGTTTTGGATTGTGTTTCTTGGCACAATTTCTTTTGGCTTGTCTATATCTCATTCTGTTGAAGAAACTGAAGCATGTCCAAATTTCAGTGGAGGTAAAAAAGTCAAAGTTAATCGGGATAAGGATTCTAATGGTGTACACTGTACAGGCTGAAGCTGGACACAGATTGATTAGGCAAAATAACAGTGATCTGCATGAGGCCTATAACGGTGAAGTTGAGATAGGTTGTATGTCAATAGGGCAAGCTTTTGATAAAGATAGCAATGTCACTCTTATGGGACTTTCCTACAACAGAGCGGAGGTTGATGTTAGATCAGTGGGTGAGGCCTATAGTAAAGGCCTATGATAGAGGTTTAATATATATATATATATATATCTGAGTCTGCATGTATATGTATGTGTGTATGAATTTATTACGAAGTTTATAAATATGAGTCTGATGTGTGTTTATGGGATTTATAGTTTATATATAAGCCATTTTTTTAGTGCATAAATTGTCCCGAATTCCATTATCTTGCAGGTAACTATTGATGTCTTTAATTAATTGATTAAATATACATGTTATATGTGTAGACCAAGTCTATTTAATGGCAAGTACCAACAACACAATTGAATCCCCTACTCAAGAGCAAACCAATAACAATGAGCATGTTCCAATTGGTTCAAGTCAGCATCAAGACACTAACACTCTTACAACCACTGAACATGAAGATACTAGAGGAGATGAAGATTCTGTTATCACAAAGAGGAGGCGAAAAACTTCATAAGTATGGAAAGATTTTGAGGAAATTCAACTTTCTAATGGTCTCAAGAAAGCAATGTGCTTATATTGCAAAGAGAAACTAGCTACTGGAGGGAAAGGAGCTAGCACTAGCCATCTTAGGAGGCATTTACAAAGTTGCATACAAAGGAGACTACATGTATCTCAGGAAAAAAAGCAAGCCACTATCCCATTTCGTCCTTCTAGTGATTCAGCTAGTAATCCATTCATTATTCCTGGTTTGAAGTATTCGAATGAAAAGATGAGAGAAATCATTGCTACTGTCATCATGGTGCATGAACGTCCTTTTAGTATTGTAGAAGATCAAGTTTGGATGTGGGCCTTTGAGTATGCAAATATAGATTTTAGAAAAGTCACTCGTAAAATTGCAAGAGATGATTGTTTGGCATTATATGAGGCTGAGAAGAAAATCTTAAAAAATACATTAAAGAGTATGAGCAAGGTTAGTATTACAACAGATATGTGGAGGTCAAGTCACCAGGTAGCTGAATACATGGTTATCACTGGCTATTTTGTTGATCCAAATTGGAGTCTTCAAAAGAGAGTTCTCAATTTTGTCAAGGTGCCTGCACCAAGACGAGGAATGGACGAAGCTAATGCAATTTTCAAGTGTTTAAAATGATAGGGCATTGAACACAAAGTATTCTCGGTTTCTGTGGACAATGCTTCTTATAATGACTCGTGCTTGAGGAATTTGAAGGAGAACTTGTCATTGAGCAATAAGTTGGTGCTTGGTGGACAACTATTTCATGTTAGATGCTGTGCACATATATTGAATTTGTTAGTGCAAGATGGCCTTAGCAAGATTAAGGATATCATTCACAATGTTCGCGAAAGTGTCAATTATATAAATGCCTCTGATGCACGATTGAAATCTTTTTGTGAAGTTGTTAAGTTAAAGGGCTTGAAAGAAAGGAAACTTATTATTGATTGTCCCACAAGATGGAATTCTACATTCTTGATGTTGACCACTGCCATGAAATTCAAGCATGCCTTTACAGATTATCATGAAAAAGAGCTGCATTATAGTTATGCACTATCATTTGAGAATTGGGAGAAAATTGAGAAGGTTTGTCAGCTTTTGGAAGTTTTCAATGATGCCACTCATGTCATATCAGGTAGTGACTATCCTACTTCTAACTTATATCTTGCTGAAGTTCATAGGGTGAAACAAGTGCTTGATGACACAGCTGAGGATTATGATTTGTTCATGACGGAAATGGCAATGCCTATGAAAGAAAAATTTGACAAATATTGGGGGGAATGTAATTTGTCGCTGGCTATTGTAAGTGTTTTAGATCCAATGACCAAATTAGATGCTGTTGAGATAAGCTTCCCTTTGATATACAAACTAGAAAATGAGGCTAAGCGGAATGTGGATAAGGTAAAATATGCATTGCAAGATTTATATCTTGAGTATATGGACTTGTCCAAAGATGACTCATCCTCTATTGTTGAAGTGAATGCTGAAGGCACTGTCTCTTCAGAAGTTTTAGCACAACAAAAAGATAATAAAGGAATGTAGAGAATGTTGACAATGGTACGTCAAAGACATTTAGTTCCTCCTACCAAATCTGGGTTAAAAATTTATTTAAAAGAAGATCCTTATATCCCTTCTCCAGATTCTGCTTCATCTTTTTGTGCCTTAGAGTGGTGGAAGAACAACAGTACAAAGTTTAAAGTTTTATCAAAGATGGCAGCTGATATATTAGCTGTTCCTATCTCAACTGTGGCATTGGAGTCTACATTTAGTGCTGGAGGTAGGGTGATTGATGAATATCATGCTAATTTGAATGAAGAATCTACCGAAACTCTCATTTGTGATGGGGATTGGCTTCGTAATAAATATAGTGTCAAGAAGAAACAAAAGGTAAGAACCTTCAATGCAATATTTTTTTATAATTCTAGTTATATATGTTTATTTGGCAAGTTATATTGTGTAACATGTCAATTTTTTTCCCATTGTGTAGGAAACACCGAAATGAGAAGAGATCATATTGAAGGCTTGATTATACTTGTGTGTTATTTGCATTATGATGAACTTGAAATTGTATTGTGGTGTTGTTTGTATTATTATGAACTAATAATTGTATTGTGGAGTTGTTTGTATTTTTATAAACTTATATTTGTGTTGTGGTCTAATTTGAGATGATAGTAATATTATGTTATTGTTATTCCATTAATTCTTCTCGGACTTGCATGCAACTTACTCAATTCTAATGTTTTTTCTTTGGTGCTGTTAGTTTTTTGAATTGGGATCAAGTGCATTTCTGTTAGATTTCATGACAGCTGGTAATGAAGAAGATTGGTCATAGACTCATAGCTGAGGGAAAAATACTATTCCTTTGAAATTCCTTTTGATGATGAAAGAGGTAAATGTCTTTATTAATCTTTTAGCTGATTTGAAGACAATGACTAATAATATTTTTGGCACTGATCATTGAGTCTAAAATGAGACATTTTCTGAGTTTTTCATAAATGTCTTGCTTGCTGTGGTTCAATGGGAATTATAAACAAACATGTTGTTATGTTACAGCATGATATTATTACAACTGAGCATGCTCATTCAGTAATATATTCTATTCATTCATATTAAAGACTTTTGGAATTTATTTAGTAGAAACTGAAACATGTTGTATATATAAGATTTAGCTACAACTTGAATATGAACTATGTTGTAAGATTAATTTTTGTTATTATTATGTAAGATGATGTATAAGATAAAGCCTTTGTTGATTTTTTGCATTCAAATATATATATTATTTTAGCTGATTTGATATTGTTAATTGTTATGTAGGCTTCATATAGGTCAAAAACCCATTTAAAGCCTTTACAGCTTAGGCCTTGAAGCCTATTTGAAGACTTACTATTTTAGTAGGCCTTTTAAATAGGTCTCAAGCCAGGCCAAACTCATGACAGGCTCAGACCTGAGCCTAAAAAAAAAAAAATCTAATGTAGGCTGATAGGCCAGGCTCATGCCTAAGGCTTCCATTGCAGACCTGGCCTATTCCCACCCCTAGATAAGAGAATCAATCTATATTTTTATGGCCAATAATTTTTTTATTTAATTATTATTAATCACATATCTATTTTATTACTTTTTTTTGCCAATATTTATTGACTAACAAAATAGTCAAAACTGCATTTAAATACTTATAATCAACTTTATCGTTCTTGTCGTTATAGCTGAATTGACTTAGATTGGATTAGTCAGAATCTAATGTTTATGGTTATAACCGACTTGATTTAGATTGGATTAGTCATAATCTAAAGTGACTACGGGTGGTTTAATTTAAAAACAAAATTAATGAGTGAAGTTATCAAATTCAATTTATTTTTGTTACATGTTAGAAGTTGAGTCAAGACTAAATTGATGATTATGGAAAAATATATCTCTAGAATATTAATTTTTTATACACTACAGAATATTAATTTTAATTCATGATGATAAGAACTATTTAATATTGCCTCATCAATATTAAAATAACGGTGATAATAATCTTAATAAATTTTTGTATGTACCCAATATATTGGATCCACTTTATTTCAATTAAAAAAATTATCAAGATTCAAAATAATACAAATTGAGTTAGATATAACCCTTTGGGGTAACAAGCTCTACTACTATGCATTTCACATCATTTTTTACCATACAACTTGAGAACTTAAAAAAGTTATTTTAAAAAGCTTTAACTTGAAGGACTTTTTTAATAGAATAAATATAATTAAGGAATTAAGATTTCATTTTAATCGAAATTAGATATTGCCACGGCCACCTGACCACTACAACGGAGTAAACAAATTTATTTAAAAGAATATGGAAATTAAGGTAAATAATAATTTAACACTTACTATATACATACATGTATGTATGTTGACTAAATAATGTTTTAAAAATAAATTAAATATTAAATATAATATAACCAAGTAATAAAAAGTATATTATTTAATTTGGTTAGAAATAAAATACAACTACAACCACGCGTTCTCAATAGACAATTTAGACCAAAGGAACAAAAGTCCAAGGAATGAATTATAAGGTTTGACAACACATTATGAATATGACTTTGAATTGTTGCATCCCCGAAAGAGGCATCACATGGCTTCATAGTCCTATATCCCCCAATTGGTTTGGGAGATTTGGAGGAAAGAGAGGGAATGGAAAATTCTCAATTTTATTATTTTTTTAATCAAAACAAAAGAAAATAGTACTTTTTCTCTGACTTTTACATAAGAGAAAGATGAAAGAATGTGAGAAAAAATGCTTAACTCCTTTGTTTGATTTGAAAAATAAAATAGAATGAAAAATTTTTCATATCTCCCTTTCCCTCTAAACGTCTTAAACCAAACAAAGAGTTCGGAATTTGGAGATTAAGAAAAACAGTGATAAAAAAAATTAAGTGTGATGTGGATTTTTCATATTTTGATTCATTAAAAAGAAAAAGTTTACCATAGTCGATCATTTGCAATTGAAAAGACATTTCAGATTGAATAAATCAAAACTCACCGTTTTATTAATTCCTATGAATTATAGATAGATGGTTGAGATGAATTCTTACTATTTTTTATTAAATATGCCTCTTATCAAATTTAAATTTGGATTTTTCGTTTGCGATTGGATAAATTTAAATACAAATAATATATATATATATATATGTAAAAAAAAGTTTGTATTGCACATGATAATATCTTTTTATGTTGTATTTTTTAAAAATATACAATTATAAAATCTAATTTTGATAAAATGCTTGAACTTCTCATAATAATTGAAAAAATATTCATATCTTTTTCTTTTTTGCTGGAAGATTACACGATATATCAAATATTTTTTAAATCTAAATATTATATTTAGTATAAAAAATTTAGTTTTATGTTAATTTTATAAATTGTCACCTATGTTTTTAATAAATAATTAATAATTCAATCATTTTAAAAGAATATCCTAAATTCAATTTAGTCAAATGGACACCTATGAAACAAACAAGACAAGTAGTTATGTGGTGCACATGCAGATCTTCAGGCCCTATTGAATTATTTATTGGCCTACCCTCTTTTTTGTTTTTGGCCAGATATTAGCCTACCATCTTTAATTTTGTTTTTCATTTTTTATTTTTTAAATTATTACAATGTTGGCGCGTGGTTGCACGGACAAATGTTCAGAGGTTTGACTTTAATTAAGCTTCTCCTTCAGTCAAACCATCTCTCCATCACAATTATTAGTCGGTAGATGCTGCCAAGTGCCAACACTGAAGCCGGACACACAGACTAGAACCATAGGACAGCCATTCCCCACGCGCCCAACACCTCGTGAAGCTCACTCAATCCGCCCATGTTGTTAATCCAACAAAAATTGATCCACGCATATAAAGATGTTTAGGATATTCTTAAAGATGTTTACTGTTATTTTTTTAATTCTGTGATTAAAAAAATAGAAAAGTTTGAGATTTTCATAAAAATATATAAAATCAAGGCTAGTTTCAGTGCAATACGTGAATCTTTATTCCAATTTCTCTAATTGGTTTTACTTTATTGTGAGTCATAATCGCCTGCACCATCATCCATGGTACAAAGTAAAATAAGAAAAATTTTCAATAGAATTGGAATAAAAATTAAAAAAAATTACGCTAATTTTAAATACATTACATATCTTCATTTAAAATCCCAATCTAAAATTTTTTATTTTTTAGATGCTCTTGCCCCATAATAAATTTAAATTTAAAAATAATTTAAATTTAAATTTGATTTAAAGTTTCTTCACTAACTTTTTTAATTATCTATCTGACATGATGCAAACTTGAATATCATTATCATAAAAAAATTAATAAAAAAGTAGACCAAAAACACGAGGCCTCACTTGAAAATAAAGTAATTTGAATTTATTTTATTCAAATGTGCTATTATGTTATAAAAGTAGCAGCTCGACACAATTTTCTTTTATACATTGCATGGGGTACCAGAGATAAGTCATATTGTTGTTCTAAATTTTATATACATATTATAAAAAGAATTTACATGAGATTTTCTTTAGAAGAATATTGGCAGTCAAAATAAATACTTGCATTGCTTGTTATTCTCTGTGGCTTGTCATGTAACGAAAAGATTTTTTTTAAAAAAAGTAACCGTTATCATTGGAATTTTGAAAATTTGGATGAAATGATGAGAAGAGAAGGAAGACCATTCAAACCGATGAACGGAAAAAAAGGATAAATATTATTTTTATTAAATATACAAAAAAAAACCCATTGTCTAATAAAACAAAATTCTTTGTCGTTATATTAGTAATAAGTCTTATAAATTCACTGTTCACCACTTCACCTTGTTGCATTTAAATTCAAATTCAAAATTAATAGACTGAGCTTGAATTTAGAAGAAAGATTCATACATTTCACTGCACAGTTAAAATACTATGACCATCTGATAGTATAATTAAGAGACCCAAAAAAATGTTTAATATTGAATCAAATACATTGTCCAACAGTAGTGCCCTGTTTGTCGTATATGGTAAAAATTGTTACACACCATGAAAAGATGAGGAATTCCATAGTTTGGGATGTGAGAAAAGAGAAAAGTATGTGGGATTCCGGCATGATTTCTTTCCATAGTTATGGTGATGGAAATTTACTGTACACTCTGTAATCAATAATAAATACTGAAAAAATACATTCATCATATTACTTTCTAATTTAAGAATGAGGGGTGAATTAGTCTTTTTTACTCTACTTTTTTTTTTTGGTAACAAGGTCACCCGGTATTCGAGATCGTATTGAGCTCCAACTTGTTTGAATCAAAGCCAATCATGCCCTAAATGAGCTAAAGTAGCTATTTAAAAAGTATTTTTTCATATATATAAAGTTTTAATCTTGAGACATTAACGGAATCTAACCCTTCCGCTAGAACCAACTTCTATTGACAGTCTTTTTACTTCAATTTTTTCCCCAATCCTTCTTTTTCTTTACTCTACCAGCCATGATTAAGTAAAATATTTTATTTTTATTCTTACATGTGCCAACAAATATATATTTTTCCATACATATCTCTATTAGGTACATTCTCATTTCCCTTGTCATTTTTATTCCAAGAAAAAATTTTTCTCTCAACAAAACAAGGCCTAGAGCTTGTGATCTAACTAGCTCAATTCGAATTAGTAATTAGTAGTTAATATGACTTTTGGTTGCTACAAGTATAATTTGTTTTCTTGTATAAATAATTTCCGTTTTTTGCCCCTTAAGAATGTTTGGTGGGAAGGTGGAATTGATAGTGAGTGGTGATCGACAAGATTAAGTTAGCAAATGAAGAATCCTAGGGACGCAGAAATTGAGGCATGCATTGCACGTGCCCAATCTTCTTGAAAGAATTTTGAATGATAATTCATCATAGCAATATGTGTTAATATTGTAATGATTTTGTTGAATTTTGTCCTAAACATTGAAAACGTTATGTACACTTAATGATGAAGTACTCTATTTCCTCTTGAGAAAATAATTTTTTTTTTCAAAAAAATAACTTGTAAAATTGATCTCAATTGTTTAGACTGTTTATATTTATTCATTTTATTAAAAGTAAAAAAATATTCTAAATAAATACGAATTATTTAAAATAACTGAATAATTAGATTTTATTTATAATAACGGTGATCTTTCTATCACAATATGAAGAGAATCATACAAATTTTTTTTTTTAGTAAAAAAGCCTACTGCGCCACTTATAAAATAAGAAACAAAATGGTCCAAATAATAATAATAATAATAAATTTTGCTGTAGTATTGTCGATACTTTAAATTAGCATTTTCAGGCTTTAAATAAAAATAGTTATCCTAATATATTTTTTCTATTGATAAAACTCAAAGATGAGATATTATTTAGTATGACTTAAAGTATCCTTTGTTTGACTTAATTGTTGTTAATATAAACATGATTCTTGATATAATTATCTGGTACCCAGAGTACTAAGATAAAATTAAATACTATCAGGCTTAATAGGAACAGTTTTTTCATCCATAAGATTCAAACGTGAAACTTTGCTTAATTGAGAGGTGTTAAGCCCTTTATCATTTAATCTAACCATTATTGATAATATGAACATTATTCTTAATATCCAAACAATCTATAAATATGAACACCGTGCTCACTGTTTGTTCATGGACCGTTTGGATATTTTTCGAACTATTTAACTATAAATTTAAATTTTTAATCAAAATTATCATTATTATTTAAACTTATGGTTGAAAATTTATTTTAATTTTGTATTTATTTCTATTAAAATAAAATAAATGCTGAAACTATGGAATATAATCTGAACTATTTATGTCAGCGATAAGCACGAATAAACAGCAAATATATAGATTGATTAAACACGAAGCAAATTAGATGAATGGCCTATGTCTTCACCAAAATGTACAGCCTCTTGGTACAATACTGATTGCTCCAGTTGACGTAATTTATAAATTGATATTATTATTATTATTATTATTATTATTATTATTATTATTATTATTATTATTATTATTATTATTGCAGCCGGTTTAAGCCCCTACTAATTCGAATGAAAACGGAATAGATCACATGCTCTAAAATTTCTCCAGTGACACTACCCTTTATTTTCACAAGTTTTAAACCCAAAACTTCATTTCAAACAGAAAAAAAAAAACTTAGATACCTAAGCTTATATATTTAATGTACTTCAATCCAATTGAATCAGGGTAAATGAATTTTTGTATGTATTATTTATTTTATAACTAATTTTTTTATTTATATTGTTAATTTCTTTTAAATTTAAAATTTACGTATTTTGATTTGATATCATAAAAATATTTTAATCCAACTCTCTTTATGTAAAAATTTGGATACTTAAACTTATATATTTAATGTACTTTAATCTAGTTAAATCAAGGTAAATGAAACAAATAAGTTTTTGTTATTTATATTTTAATTTATTTTTAAAATTAAAAAATATAAATATTTTAATTTAATTTCATAAAAGCTCGTTACGTATGTAAGTTTAAGTACTAAGTTTTGAACCGCTTGGATCAACAATGAATTGTATTTTATTAACTTTTTCATATATTTATTTCATTACATTCACACTCTTCATGAAATTTCACAATCACGTTTTGTCCTGTCTCACGTTTATAATGTGAAAAAACATAATAAATTATAGAAAAACAATAATTGTAATTAATGGCTTCATATGACATTTCCATTTTTTATGTATTATGTTAAAAGATTGTTGCATTGCCAACTTTTGCCGCCAAACATTGACACTCTCCTTCAATCGAAATTCTTAAGTGCTAATTAATCTATTCCTAAAATTGATTTATGCACTATATATCCATTTTTTTTCTTAATATGATTTTGTATTATATGAATATATAGATGTTCTGGCTACAAAAAAATATTTTTAATTTATAAAATTAGTCTTTTCATTGCCTTGTTAAGTTAGATTTAATGTTTTATCCGATCCAACATAAATTAGTTTGTGATTTAATGATTTATGCACTATTTATGAACCATACTATATACATGGATCATAATTAGGTAGGCTTATCAGAATATTTCTATAATATATTAATAGGTGTTAGATGGCATTCTTAGAAGGAATTAGAGTTGTTTAAGTATGATGCTTTGGTCTTAGATTTAAAATCGTTTAAATGTAAAAAAAATTTTGGGAAAATTCTCCCATCTAGAGACTAATTATAGTTTGATTTGGATTAATTAAAACTCAAAATGATGACTGAATGTCTAAAAGTTATTTTCATAAAAGAAATATTTATATGATATAAAAAAATATTTTTTTAGAAGAATTATTTTACGAAAATTTATACATATAAATTTTATTAACATTGATATAACACCTTATTTTTAAAGGGGCTATTTATATTTTTATAAAATTTTTATATATTTAGATGAATAAGCTAAATAATTTGAATATTTTTCTAAGAAAATTATCTGGTGAAAAGATTGAAAAAAAAAACAACGAAAGAAAATAGAATTTGGCATGGAAAGTTAAAAAGATGTGCCGCCAAAGGAATGAAAGAAGAGAAGGAATAGGAAACAGGAGGCACGATCACATGCACCCGAGCGAAGCTCCGAGATTTTATTTCCAGCCACGTGTACTTCCTTGAAAAGCCCCGTTCACACCCCAACCGATTACCGGTCAACAACCCGCGTAGCGCAGCCGTGGGCCCCACCATGGGACCTCTCTGGCATCAATTGCCTTCACCGTCGCGTCGCAATTCTCCGGACGCTCCGTCACCGACAGCTGCCGGTCACTCCAAGGTGGGAAACCTCCCACGGCCAACCTGTTGTCCAAATTCCCAACCCGAAATGTCCTTTCACACACAAAAGAATAACAGAATCCCCAAACTATCCCTTTCTCTTTGTTTTATGTAATAAGTTAAAATTACAATAATAACACACACACACACACATAAAAAACATTTTTTGAGTACAAAAATGGAGAATATGTGCCTGAGCAAGAAATCAATGGAGGAGAATCACAAGGGAGAACCAGACCTCAATAAGTCGTCTTCTTCTTCTTCTTCCTTTTCCATGGCAACAACATTTTCCGATGAGATTCTGATTAACTCAGGTTCTGCTTTCTCCACCTTCTTCGATACGGTGCTGTTTGCTTCATGCGATCCTCATCATCATCAACCTGATAACAGGACCTGGAATTATAATTCCTTTGGGTACATGGAGTTGCTGGGCGTCCAAGATCACGGTGCCCCTTCTTTGTTGGATTGGCTTCCCGCCACCACGACAGTGTCATCGACAGTCGCCACTGCCGCTGCCGATGTAGTACACCAGTCATTCCCGTCGCCGGCGAGCTCCGGCGGGGTGCTGAACACTCCGGCGTCCCCCAATTCCTCCTCGCTGTCGTTGTCATCGAATGATGCCACCGCGGCTGCCCCCGCCAGTGTGGAGGAAGAACAACAGAGTTGTAAAGCAGAGGATGAAGATGTAGACGGAGGAGGAGGAGGAGGAGACGAGCAAGGTCAAGACAACTCTAAGGAACAGTAAGTTTTTAGTTATTTATTAAATCCATTATATATATGTATGTATGGTTTTGTCATTTTTATTATTCTTTCTTCTGTCGGAATTAGTGATATTAAAAAGAAAAAAGGGGGAAAAGGGGGTGGATATATAAAATTAAGTTGAGTGACTGTCTGAGACAATTTGAAGACGGAGGTTGTGATTTTGATGATTGAGTGAAGTGAAATGAGTATTATTATCTTATGTTTTTGTTAAAGTTTGCTCTGTTTTAGAAAAGCGATGAAAAGCCAAAAAGGCGTTATTGATTGAAGGACAAAATGTGTTTGTTCTGTGTGTGTCAGGGTGAAACCCAAAAAGAAGAAGCAGAAGAAGGAAAGAGAACCAAGATTTGCGTTCATGACAAAGAGCGAAGTGGATCACCTCGACGATGGCTACAGGTGGCGCAAGTACGGCCAAAAAGCTGTGAAAAACAGCCCTTTTCCCAGGTTCCATTTTTCAACCGTTACATCTATCTCTAGAATCTTACCTTCTCCTATATTTAGGTTGTTTTTTGTTGGTATCAAATTATCCGATATTAGAAATCACATCTAACTCTGATAAATCCAAAATTTAAGTTGAGTAGAATTATAAAGACAATAAAACTCTGTCAATTAATTTTAACTCACCTGCATATATACTCAAAACTCATTAAACATATAATTACTGATTAAACCAGCATAGCCTATCAGATATCCACTTATTGCTTCTTATATTAAAGTCTTTTACGTACGAAACATATTACATTTTCAAACTGTACGCTTTAATGGCTTTGTTGATCTAACTAGATCAGATCAAGGGGTTTTGTGAATAGCATGTCGACTAAGAAGCATGCCGCAGTGTGAACAGTACGTCTTACGTCTTGCAATAATATATGAATGTGTGTGTCTATATATATATATAGAGAGAGAGAGAGAGAGAGAGATGAAATATGGACTCGTGTCCTTTAGCTCTCTTAGTCTTCTCCATCTCAGTCTCCAATGGATGAAGCATCTGTTCATTGACACTGGTCATAGTCTCATAGAACAACAAGAATTGTATCAATATCAATATTGGTTTGATTCATAGGTTTTGGAGAATCATCGGATTTCGATGTTCCAAACTAAAATTTTATTTTGATTTCTTGTGTGAACAGGAGCTATTATCGTTGCACCACAGCCGGCTGCGGCGTGAAGAAGCGGGTGGAACGGTCGTCCGACGACCCTGCCATCGTGGTCACCACCTACGAGGGGCAGCACATGCACCCGAGTCCGGTGGCCGGGACTCGAGCTAGCCTGGGGTTCGGCGGCGGTCTTGGTTCGGCGCAATTTGTGGTTCCACAGCCGCAGCATTACGAGATTCAGCAGCAGATGACTGTGTCGTCGCCTTTGTTATATAATAACCCAACCCCATCTTTGAGCATTGGATCTAGCAGCTACATGAATATGAACTCATCTACGACGTCGTTTTTGAGCTCCTACCTTGAAGAGAACCATAATAGAGGTTTTGGAGTAGCTTCTAGAATGGACCAAGCTGGTTTGTTAAGAGACCATGGGCTTCTTCAGGACATTATTGTGCCATCGCAGATGATGAAGGATAACAGGAAAAGAAACTAGGTACTTATGTTATATATATATATATATATTATTAATAATATAATTGGGTTAATATATATATTTATATCAATTAGTTATGACACTTTCAAGAATAGCTACTACATAGCCGTATTGGATTTAATCTGAATCCTTTTTTATATATATATTAAACTATCGGTATCCGATAGTTACATGAAACTCCAACTAATTATTTTCAATTCTGCAATTCATATACATAAAGAGAGATAAACATATTAATGGATTTTATTTGATAGGTGGGACTCATCACCATATCTTTTTCTCTTCAATTATATGGAATGTATGTTTAAAATTTATATTACTTTATAATATTGGATGTCAAATGACAATTGTCGAAGAAAAATTGAAAGTGTATTAGATTTTGGTATTATGAAGGGCTTGATGAGATTCCGATTTTGTAACTTTGAATTTCTAATTTTGTTTTCGTTTCCTTTTGTAATAAGTAGATATATATATATGTGAAGCATTATTTACCTTCTTATGTTTATGACAGTTTCATTAATGTTATCTTTCCTTTTTCTCTGTTTTTTTTTTCCTTTCAGGATTGGCACGGAATTAAAGTTAATAGAATATGATTAGGGTTAGCATTTTCTCACCATGCTACGTGCATGTGCTAAAATCCTCTGAATCATGTTGGATTCACGTCTTCATGATAAACTTTTTATGGGAAGAAGAGACAGAAGTCAAATAATGTAAGTCGATGATTAACATGATACAAACAATCGATTTGGATCAATAATTTCATGACTAAAAAAGATGTCTGAACTTAAAAAAAAAGTCATATAGGGTGAATTACTTAAATATGTCAATTAATTTCTCTAATTAAGAGTTGCTTATTTTAAATTATTTTTAATGGTTAAATTAATATATTTATTTTTTTTAGTGATTGAATTCCTTATTGATGAAAAGTAATTATTTTGTGTGGAGAGATATTATTAACTCATTATTGTGCCATAACTTGTCATAATACATGAGGTATGGTCATGGAAAAGGTTGCAATTATTTCTTACTTGATGAGCAGTACCATACAATTTCACCTTTTTTTGATATATTTATCACAATTTCACCTTCTTGTACGAAGGCTTCTTAATATATATATATTTATATATATATGAGAGAGAGAGAGAGATGGGCTTGAATGAATCATTCATTTTCATTCAATGGTGATGGGGGTGTTTATGGGGAAGAAAACATGGCTAGCTATACAACGTAGTACTTCATTTTGTGGTTGATGATGTAAGAAATTATTGGCTAGCAAAAGCATTTCCAAATTAATGTTTTATGATTTAATTGTATTTTGTTAAGATCACAAGCACATGGATCCAAATTAGATTTTACATACGATAAAAAAAAGTTAAATAATTTTGAGAGAAAGTGATGCAAAATAGTGTCACTATATATAGCAATATGTATTTTTTATATTCTAATATTTTTTCCAATTTTCCTCTCCAATTATATTATATATCATGACTTTTATAACTATTCCCTTCATTTCAGTTTATAATACACTTTTAACTACCGCACACAGACCAAGATAATAATTAATAACTAACAAAATTTCCTATCTTTTCTCAAATTATCCTCATTAAATGCTTTGGGAATGAAATATTTTAATAATAAATAAATATTTGTGTTTATTAATTAGGGGCAATCTTGGAAAGAGAAAAAAATTATACTACGTAATCCGTAAAATGCACTATATTATGAAATATTAATTTCTCAAAAAAGTGCACTATATAGCGAAATGGATGGAGTATAAAAGGTTTGGATTCTCGTACATTATATACGTAAGAGTTTTTTTTTATTAAAAAAAGTAACATTTTATTACGTTCTTTAGCCTCTAAATTTGTATTATTTTTTTAATCCTAACCGATTTTTGGAAGCCATATTGGGTCTTAATTAATTCAAATTAAGTTGAGTTAAACCACATAAATGTAAAAATCTCATAACAGCAATTTTTTCATATACAATATTTGAATTTAGGCTTTGATCCACTTGTTTAATGAAAACAAATATCAAACTATTTGAATTAACTATCATAATCATTGATAATTTTAATTAATTTCAATCAAGATGAATGAAATCAAACTTCGTTTTTAGACTTTTTTTAATTAAAAAAATACTCTTGCACATAAAAATAAAATCAAATTCAGATTGACAATGATAATAAGTTCATAACTCCATATCAGTCATTTTCATTTCATGGAAACTTTCTTTTTCATTGGTTTTGTTTTTTGTTTTAGGAGAAAATGGGACGCATAAATTTCAGTGATATAAAAAAAATTAACTAATTTGTTTGGTTTTGATTTGATTTGTTTTTAGAAGTTGGAATATTAATGAGGAGGTCTATGCATGTGCATGCACATCCAATCTAGCCATTTATTCAGATAGCTATAGCACTAGAAATATGCAAGACAAGTGAATTATACACATTAATTAATAATTAATTGTTTTAGCTGATTCTATTACTTCTTCTCACCATACAAAGGTATTTGGACATCTTACATCAAAATCTCTTACATTTTTTCTATTCAATGTCGCTCTCAATTATGATTTTATTTTATATATATAATTAATTATTAATTGTCACGAGCAATACAAAAAAAATTGTCATTTTGCGATAAGCATTTGTGACAAAAAAATTTGTCACAAAACCCATCGCACATCTGTCATAATTAAAGTCCATTGCAAATTTTTCTATGATGGATTTTGTGAGGAAAATTTCTCAAATCCACCAACGGACCAGTCCATTACAAATTCACCTAATTCCGTCGAAATTTTTTTCCCAAATTTTGTGTATTGTTGCAGCGAGTTCCTTTTATTTTAATTAAAAAATAGCTGTTGTTTCATATTTATCAATCAAACATCACTATCCGTGAAAGATACAATATAATTAAACATCACAATACAAATAATTTTAATAGCATGTGTTTGAAATGTAAAACCTGCCATCACACTAGTAAACTACTGGGACCCAATTTATCTAATCTTTTTGTTACAAAAAATGTATAATTTCTAGCCAAAAAAAAGTTATAATAGCATTCGTTGATTGGTGTCTAAATGTACGCACTGTCTTAGAGTATTAAGTATAAATCTTTTCATCAAAATTAAACCATATAATCATCTTAATTCTCTTAGAGTATTATTAAGAGAATTAAGATGATTATATGGTTTAATTTTGATGCAATGTTGATCAATATTTCGTGTATGTTGAACTCCTTGTACATTATACCTAATAAAGTAAAATGGAGATCGAGCTTCATATAGTTCTTGTTTAATAAGTCCATTTTTTTTATTTCTATAAACATGCAATTTTGAATTAAGAAAAATGAAGAAGAAAGTAGGTTTGAAAATTGTGACCTAATAATAGGTATGCTTCTATAAGATGAGCAAGTCATACATACCTTTTGGATGAAATCTAAAATGTTAAAACTTTATTTGAATAATTTAATTTTTTATTCTATTTTTAAACATGTATTACAATTATTTAAATTAACAGCCAAAAGATTATTTCATATTAAAATTATAAAAGTTATTCGGTGAAAGCCCTATTTGTTACCCCAAAAAAATTATAAAATAAAATTTGAATAATTTACTTTTTATAAATTAGACTCTGGGAGCTCACCAAGACCAACTAAACTAGCTAAACTAATCTTTATTGACTAAATAATTTATATCTAATTTAGAAAATTCAGATGAAATATAAACATTAATTCATCCTCCAAATTGGATGTACAGATGACCTGTTTTGATTATGGGATAAAATTTTGTGGAAAGTTGTGAATTCACACACACACACACACACACACAACCGTTCATAGGAGAAAATTGGGGAGACAATAGAGACATGATAGAGCATGAGAATACCTTAAAGCATGATGAGAGATGCAGTTTCAGACAAGAAAGAAAGAATAATAGAGAAACAGAAAAGAGAATTAAAGTTAAAATTCCAATTGGATGAAGCTTTTCAAATTTTTCCACCATATTAGGTGCACGTGAATATTCTCTACTATATAATATTTAATAAAGTGAGCAAGAAAATTAATTATCAGAGACAGTGAGAAGAAAAGGGCATTCATTTAGGGTGTGACTTTGTCTGCTATTTCTAAACTTTTCCAGCCATTAAATTCTGCCTATATTTTCTTTTCCCTTACCAAACATCATTCACTAATTCAAATTTGAGTACTATCGGCTTAAAATGGGAATAGTTTTTTTATATAATTTTTTTGATTTAATTATAAAGTTTGAACTTACATTCTTATTTAAAAATATCAAGTTCTTTTCACTCGATTCAATTATTATTGGTTGTTCTGTGTACCTTCTCTGATTATTTTGTTGATGTCACAATCACCAAGATGCTTTTAAGAAAAAATCCTATCAAAGAGGAAGACAAGGTCTAGCCATTTGCAGAAAAACCCTAAAGATTCTTTGAAGCTCTTGAGAATCCAAATACATCACAATCCAATCTTAATATAAGATTGAAAAAAACGTATACCTATTTTATTGTTTAATTTATAATTTCGATGGTTTATATTTTATTATGTTTTGATCAAATTTTAATAATTTTTTATTTTAAAGAATGCAAAATAAAAAATATAAATACAGCCCATTGCTTGTCAATCCTTTTTTTAATATAAAAAATCCAAATTGAAATCCAAAGTAAAGATAGTATTGAGAGTTCAGATATGAGTCAAGGATATCTTTGTTATAAAATATATATCTATACCTCATTAGAAAGGATATATATATATATATATATAATATTCAACATTTCAACTTATATTATAGAATATGATTGGGATATTATTAAAAAAAATAAATAAATGCACTTAAACTTTAAACTTAATATATGCATGTTAAGCAACCTAATACAGTATTTTAAAAAAAAAATTGGCCACATCCTAATAGATAAAGTATATATGAGAAGGTAGAATTATTGTGTATTTCATATATAGTTAACGTCATAATTCTCAAGCTTGTTATTATCTTTTGATTTAAAGGTTTCATCAAATTGGTGGAAACTTAGGTGAGTGTTTCCTTCAACATGCAGTTTTCTTTATTCTTTTCTTACTTTGCAAGTCTCAGAATATGACTGACAAGAACATGCATACATACATATATATATATATATATATATATATACGAGTTAGAAGTATACGACTCAAAGTGTAAACACAAAATTTCTTAGATATTTGGAGTCACAATATCACTTTTTTGTTATTATTATGATTCTGTAGCTTTATAAAGAAGTTAGACATATAAAGTTACGTGATCATTCGAATCTTTGGAATATGGTGCTACCACACTGTCATTATCAAGTTAGCTTTCTAATTTTTTTTTTAATTTTTCCCCATTCATTCCAGCTACTTTATTTCAGTTGATTGCATATATCATGGACATTTTAAGGAAAAAGAAATTAACTGCAATACATTAAGATTTTCTTTTTCTTTTTTTCTTTTTCTTTTTGTTTTTACAAACCATCCAGTATGGAGTAATATCAATTAATCTATATTCAGGTTAAGTGGTGTCCCATACTTATGAAATGTTAAATTTCTTATTACTCAACCCAAACGCTGTTGGTGGTACATTAATATAATTTAAGCACTATCTATTCTTCTTAAGGTTTGTATATGAATTAGTATGCATGATTAAACATGGCCAAGATATATTTACATATTTGTTATGTTGGACAAAATGGATCTTCTACACTAATTATTTTTATTTTTAAATGCATTATATTTGTTTATTTTGTGAATGTATAAATTTCTAATTATAAATAATGAGGAATTGGATAGGTTCCTTTTCCCATGAATAGGAAGAAAAGATCACCTTGACTGCAGCCAAAAGTTAAAACTTTTCGGATAAAAAAAATACGGCAAAAGTGATTTCAGAAGATGCTAAAAGAAGTCCAATCTGAATAAGATTAATATAATCTTAAAGATTTTGTAATGGGTTTAATTAAAAATTACTTTTAAAAAGCCATCTGTAAAAAATTTACCATAAAATCACATAAGGACTCGATATCTCTTTTAAGTACCATTGTGTGCTCCACTCTTTGAAGTAACCTAATTAAGAATTTATTAATTAGGTCTAACTATGTTTAACCCGAATAATTCATTAGTACTAGATATCAATTATTGATACTGAAAAAATTTCTCTTGTCTAGCTGGTCAGACAATAATAGTAATAAACTTTCCACAAGAGAACAAATAGATTGCTTGTTAAAGAAAAACAAGAAAAAGAAACTTTCTTTTGAGGAAAAAAACAATTCTTTGCTTAAGATGCACACATGATTAACACTGCAAAAACATTGAATCTTCATGTCAATATTGAATAACTATAACAGTTACTTATCCTCTTCCACACTTGCAATTTGACAAACCAATACTATGTTAGAATTGGATTATTCACAGTATTAATACATTCAAACAAAATTAAAATAGAGAAATTATATGTAAAGAAGTAAATAAGTCTTTCATACATAACTATAAATAAGTTTCTCATACAATTATATTTTCTTATGCCACTGCTTATTTAAATACATGATAATAGATTATTTAAATTATATTATGTTAATAAGAGCTTTCTTTTATTTAAGTAAATTATATAATCTTCACTTAAAATTACATGATTTTTTATTTTTATTTCAAAATATGCATGGAATTTTATTTATTTTAAAATATACACAAATATTCTCTAGAACAAAATGTTATTTCAAACTTCAGCTTTATCTTAATTGTTTTTACTAAATAAATTTATTGTTAGCTCGAAAGTCATGTTCCCACGATTCATTCTCTAAAGATATTCTAAGATTATTCATTAGTTTCAATTTCACTTCGAACCAAAATCAATCTGAACTAAGACCATAAGTTTTGAGAAATCAAAGACCTTGTTAGTTTTACATTCTAATCAATTTAGTTTAGTTTAAATTAATTGGGTTCATACTAATTATATTGTTTTTTTCTTTTTAGTTTGGTGATTTACTTTTAAATCCTTCTCAACTATGTAAAATAAAAATTTTGATTCATGAAAGTAATTAAAAATTTAGATAAAATACTAAAAAAGAAAAATCATTTTAATTATATTGTAAGAAAATTATAATCTTAAAAAAACACAAATCAATCGATCAAACATTAAATTCAATTTACTAATAACATTCAATTATAAAAATCAAACTATATTTCGTTTCCACTATATTTTTAATATAAATTTCTCATTTAATTTTTTGGTAATATTTAAAATTAAAATTAAAGAAGTACAACTTCCTTTCAATTTTAAATAGCATGCACCATCATTTATTAAGTTATTGGTTCAATTTGATTTAGCTATAACTAGGCCAGTCTGTCCCCAATCAAACCCAAACCGATTTGCCGTTTTTCATATGCCAAAAAAAAAATAGCCCTCTTTAGTTCAATTTTAATTCATTTAATTTGAATCAATCCAATTGATATAATTCAATTTTGAACTTCCTAGGCTCATACTTTACCAAATAAAATATTAAGAACGATTGAAATATTAAAAAACGACCCTCTTGATGTCCTAATGCTATAATTAGCTTTCATATTTTATTCCATAAGATTATGACGATTGAGACCGCTAAATTAAAGTTTAGTTAATGGAGCTATGAAGTAAAAGCCTGATGTTAGCAAGGCATTACTAGAATGTTAAATGATGTTAAATATATTTTAATATAATATAATAATTTACGCACGAAACTATGTTACATAAGACTATCTCACACGGTAAGTAGGAGCTTATTTTGTCAAATAGAATGATCCTCACAGGCTTTGAAGTCCTGAATCAGTGACAACCAAACCTTTAGGAGGATCAAATGGTGTGATTGTGGCTGCCAAATTGACTGTTGTGATATGTCCATTTGTGCTCAAATGATGTCACAAGCCAACCTTGAGCATCAGATTAGAGACTCTGTTCCTCAGCCATTTCAAAGTTGCAACCTCTTCATGTGCCACCTCAGGCTCATGCCAGACATCAGAAGTTCAGACCCCTGGAGGTGAAGAAACATACCAGAAATGTCAGATCCAAGAATTTCTGGAAATCATGGTAGGAAGAAAATGAGACCTAAGCAGTAATCCTCTTCAGAACATTCATAGGGATAGTGATTCCCAATTCATCCTTACTCTCTTCACCGAGGTTCAAATTCCAAACTCACTTAAGTAACCTAAAACCTGTTTGGCACAAAATAGGAATGGGAATAGAAAAGCTCTCTTCTATAAACATCAAAAGCTCTCATTCCAACAAAGCCACTTCATCATCTACCAAATACAACTCTTATACTTTCCCCATCTTTTCCATTTGCTCAAATTCATTTTTTATGTACCAGATGCAGCATAAAAGTAATGTCAAACGAATTTCCTACACCCCCACCTGGAAAAAAAAAGGAAAAAGGGAAGGGGAAAAGAGAAGGAGAGGGGGTGGGGTGGTGTGTGGGGTTCACTCAAAATTTGAATCCAGCCTGGAGGTTGTATGGATAATGGAGGACAAGTTATAGCTAAACTCAGACTACGCATCATAACCCATCACTTGGTGTCAGACTACAAAACACCGGAAATATTGAAATCAGGCAAAAGAAGTGGGAACCTGTTGGCTTATTTTTCCACATCCACTCCTGCATAGCATACATTCCCTGCAATGGTTTCAGCAAAAACTAGGTTAGACTACTATACGGAGACTGCACAATAGATGTTGTGATCTGTGAGCTTCAAACACGACTCAACCAACTTCCTAAAAGGGCAAACCAAGCTTGCAAAAATGCACACAAGAAAACATTACTTGTCATGGAGGATTCTCATCCCCCCCCCCCTTCCTCCTTTTTCTCCTTCCTTTTTCTCTCCACACGCACATATATACAGGTATGTATATATGTATTTGTGTAATGGCTAAGTTAAAAAAAAAATCAACAACAACAACAAATGGGGCGCAGGACATTATATGATATTGATACAAAGAACTGAAGTAACATGACTGGCCAAAGAAATAATAACAACATGTATAGACCATCAGTTGTTGTCTCTCTAGTCTCAGGAAATTCCGAGACATGGACCCAACTAGGGAACCACGTAAGGCATGACTGACCCCAGTAGTTCCACTTTGGCCTCTTCCAGCTAACAAAAGACATGCTAATAAGCTTTTCACTCAATTATTTTCACAGGAATCATGCAAAATCAGTAGTAGCATCATCCATTCCCTACAGCAACATAATCTACAAGCTATTTAGAGTCCAAGAGAGTACATTCTACAGGAGTCCTAGAAATTTATCCAAGTAAAGTAGAAGCCATAGAAAGATGCATAAATTCTTAAAAAGCATATAAAACCCACTACATTAATTTGAAAAAGACAATGTTACCTGAACATTTTGATGACCTGTAGCTGCATGTGCCTGGTACTAGAAATGCAAAGAGCAAGGTCAGCATATAATAAGATCATCTTCCAACACTACAGTGGAAGATGTCAGACAGACACTTAGGAAGACAAGGAAGGCTATTGTACCTGTTGTTGGTGCAGAACCTGTCCCTGGAGATGGCCTTGAGGCTGTAATTGTTGCATTTGAGAAACTTGCTGAGCAGGTGATACCGGAAGTTGTGATTGATTTTGAGATTGCTGAACAGATGGCTTTTGCTGTTCGGCCAATGTCAGCTCTTCAGGTTTCTCCCACTATTGATTGATGTAAGAAAACTTTAGTTACAAAGTAAAATTAACTAAAGACAAAAATAAAACCCAAAGGCAACTCAAATAAATACTGACCCGACTTTCACCAGTAACACTATTGTAATAGTACTTGAAGCCCTCAGGAGATATATGCTCCGTCCAATATTTTGCAGGAGCTATGTTCTGGCTCATTGCAGGTACAGCAGAAGCAGATGAGGATGAAGGCGCATCTACAGTTGATGCAGCCCCTGTCCATTGAGACTGAGGAACAATTGAATGTTATTATTACCAAAATAAAAAAAGGAAAAACAAAACGACAATAATACAACTCAGCACCACTAGCACAGTCCAACACTTCACAATAAAAAGTTTACAGGCAGTCAGGCAAGATTATGTTCTACCAGTTGAAAATCAATTCAAAGAATACACTCGATGAAAATGACAATTCTGAAAACCTCTTGCATTAATCTTGTAGGGCATCTTTTAAACTAAATTTCATAAGACAATTCCCTCACTGAAGTAAGCAAGACCACTGATCGTTAATTCATAAAACCTCATGTATGGAGAGATGTTCAACAACTACAACAGTATCCCTCCATAGCATGAACTGAGTAATTCATACATGTAATATAAAATACCTGTTTTTTCACAGATTCTGCACTTTGCTGCAATGTTAAACCTTGACTAGATGGTTGCATCATCTGTACTTGTTGTTGAAGCTGGGAGAAGGCCTTCTGAGATGAATGAAAGCTTGCTTGCAAAGTTTGAGTTTGTTGTGACAACATTTGTGCCAACTGAGATGGGGACTGCTGAGAAGGGTGAAGTGGCTGCTGCTGCATGGAGGTAGAAAGTTGCAGTTGATTTGCAGCCATCAATATCATATTAGTTTGCAAACTTGTATCTAGAGGGGCCTGGCCCTGAGCTGATGCAGCAGATGAAGCGCCCTGCTGAGCTTGGGGCTGAGAAATTGGAAAGTATCCATTAATGCCATGTAACTGATGTGAAGGAAGAGAACCAGCAGATAAAGGAAGTTGCGGCTGGCCATCCTGCCTAAGTGATGCAAGAGAAGGTGGTGGTTGCGAGTAGGGGATTGGAACTGGAGGGTACATCTGGAGGGAACATGGCTTGTCCTGAGGTGATTGAAAAGGCTTCTGCAATGGCGACATTTGTTGACCAGCTGGTGGAATTTGTAGAATTTTTTGATTGAAATTCTGAAAGCATTAAGACATTTACTAATCTATTTCAAGCTGGAAAAGATGGAATGAAGACATAATAATCTCCATATACCTGTTGTGGCATTGATGACAGAGCCTGTCTTTGAAAAGGAGCATTTGAGGGGCCGCCAATGCCATTCGCAGGACCACCCTAAATTTGTTTAAACATGATAAGTAAATGGATGTCACAAACAACATACCACAATAGAAATCAATATCAATAAAACAAATGAGGAGGAACAGAAAAAATAAACAGGAAATATAAATGCATCTAGCCATAAATATCACAGGCTAAAAAGCTTCTTTACAAAATTAGCATCTCAATGGCTCATATGCCAAGTTCTTTTTTTCTTTTTCCAGTAGACCAAATTTCATGTACCCATAAACCCCTTCTATTTTCATGAGAAACTTGTTATCAGGCTATCAGCTGCTCTGCAGAAAACATTCTTAACAAATAACACCTTTCTCTATAGCATTCCCTTCTCATTCATAGAGAGGATAGAAAGATGACAGCATATCATTTTAGAGGTTGCGCTCTCTCTATTAGAAGCATTAAGATCCTCACTCTAATTTTCTGATTGATAAGGTGAGTATCTGAGTGCATCTATAGTAAGAAAGTTCAACCTCAAGAAATAAAACTGTCCATACAATTACGCTTCAACGAAGGCACTTTTAAGTCATGGCAAAAACCCTTTCCTTTTATAAGCAATTGCTGCTCCTGTAACCACCCCCCCACAAAAAAAAAGGAAGAGTACATTTATTTTTCTTCCCTAGCTTAGTTTGTGAATTACTGTACTATGTGAATAAAAAGTATTTCAGATTAATTAAGCAAGCATGAACTTCCAGGAATACTGGTAACCAAAGTATGTATGCAGAAGCACCTTTGTCAACAGATAACAGCAGTTTTTAGCCTGTCATTGTTCTTCTCATCAAATTAGTAAAAAACTAATATATATATATATATATATATCTTGTTCAAGCTCAGCAAAGCCAAATTTCCAGGCAGACCTCTAACCATGGTCATCAAATAGCAATATGGATTGCATAATAGGAGGCTGATGGGTACCCAAATGGAATGGGGAACCCTCTCCCAAAAGCTAGCTATTAAAGTGGGAGAACCAATCCACTTAAATATCCAATTGAACATCTCATACTACTCAATGTGGGACTTAACCATCCCATGCTAGCCAAGTCCTTATCAATTGACCCCCCTTTAAGAGCCAAAATCTCGACAGCTACACTCTACAACACTTTACTCAACTTCTTCGTTGGTTAGAACCCTCTGTAGGTAGCCCTTTCCAAAATTGTTAACCACATGCTATAATACCGTTGATGGGTACCCAACTGGGATAGAAAGCCCTCTCCCAAAAGTTAGCTATTGAGGTGAGAGAAGATAACCAACTTAAATACCCCCATTAAGCATCTCATATTACTCAATATTGGATTTAGGCATCTCATACCACCTAAGTCCCCATCAGAGGCTAATTTGAGAATGTAAGATTCAAAGGCAAAATGATAAGCTTGAAATATATCATAAAAATTATGTGTGTGTCTATGTCAAACAATTCTAAATACAATAAATTTAAACCAAGAATCACAAGTGACAAGTCACAGATTTTGCATATAGGTTTCATCCTAAAAGCTCCTCCTGACACTCTTTTGGGACAATGGCTACATGTAACCAAGTTGAATGTCTCTCTTCACCTTCTATTTAGAAACCATAGCTCAAAGCTACACTATATTGAACGGAATTTTGACAAAGGAAAACTTCTCCCTCTCATAGCTCTAGGGAATTTTCATAAGGGAATAGATTTTATTGACAAGCGTTAAGACCTAAGAGGATGAACGGACAACTTATTGCTGCCAAATTTATTGCTGCCAAAGAAGGAAAATAACTTACGGCCACAGTTTAGAGAATGAATATTGAATAGGGAACATCTCTCGCACTGTCACACACAACACAAGTAGTGGGATAATTTGGGTTGAAAAGATAACATCAAATTCCAACTGAGAAAATCAAAATGAACTGTTCAATTACGTTTCATTACACACACACACACACACGGAATAATATGGGCTGTTTGGTTACAGGGTTGCACTGGGTAACTTTCACAACCCAATAGGAGTTCCTGAACTGAATCACTGGAATCATGTGATTCTGGCTTCAATCACTTGATTCTATAGATTCAGAGCAAGATTCAGAGACATTTCCAATTCTTCCAGCAATATGAATAGCTGAAAGGTTCAATTGATTAGAATCATGATATTCAAATTGTAAATTAAATGCATGATTTAGATCAAACTAAGCAATCTGTTCTTGGTATAGATAAAAGCTTAAAAAAAATAATAATAAAGGTATCATTTTTATGTAACATGGTAGCATTTAAAGATTAAAAAATAAATTTGATTTTTGGGTAAACTTATGGAAACATCAAATCTATACTTACTGCATTCATAGACAATGCCATGTCAATTTCACCGGATCTTGGAAGCAATGGAGGCCTCATGTTATATAAACCAGCATTAGATGACGGCCCCATATTTGGAGGATGCATTGGATGCCAAGCATTGGGAGCTGAGGCTCGATCACCCATAGGATCGTTAACAATGGATAGAGGTCTGTAAAAATTAAATACAGAATGAAGCAATGATCTAACTCCCAGCATGAAGAGAAGGCAATTGTTGAACAGGAAACAAAGGAAAGGATAGGAGGGAGGAGGTACCTAGAACCTGGTGCTTCAAATCTTGGATCAAATGCAGGACGCCTAGGATCTAGTGCTTCAAATCTTGAACCAAATGTGGGACCCCTGCAAACCACAACAAATTTCAGAAACCACAAATTTATATAGAATAATGACAATTGAAATATATATGGGACAATTAAAATGCAGTCAGAAGTGCTGAATTTCAATCAATCATTTAGTACCAGTAGATTGATTGATATTTATGTACATGCTGACAAGAGTATTGGGTAAAAGTTCATCATGTGAGTCAGGGCTAAAACAAAAGAAAAAATTGCCTCCCTAAATTCTAAAGTAACAAGCATGCACTAAGAAAAACACTAATTGTAAGCCAATAAAAGATCAGGTTCAAGCCAAACGTTAAAGAGTTCTTCATCTCAATAATTGTTTAGCAAAGGCTACAAATCAATATTCAACAGTCACTGGGATTGATGCCCTTTTATCCACTTCTAAATTCTAATGACAAAATTAAGCTTGTTTCCAGTTTCTGCTGCCATTTGAAGTGCTCCTGCTTAACAAGTAGTTCTATAATGGACCTTGAGTTCAAATTGTTAAACAAGAAGGCAGACTCCATGCTTAACTTCCATTTTATATCAGTGTGCAACCCAATCACTCAAGTCTGAATATCCATGCTTTGTTCAATCCATCAACATTCTAATAGACTTCTGAGCTTAAATGTCAGATAGCACATGAGACAACAAACCTTGAATCCCCTTGTCGAGGTCTCTTGGGATCAGCAAATCGTACAGTTAAAGGTTGATCACAACCCTACACAGAGAAATACAAGAAAATAAGCAGAAGGCTTTCACATAAAAAAATTGGGGGAAATAATTATAACAGAAAAAAGTACCACTTTCTTACTCTCATTGTATAAATTCCATTAAGTGCATTAATAGCTGCCAGGGCCATATCTCTGTGAGAGTATTTAACAAAACCACATCCTTCAATCAAAAGGGGAAGAAAGATTATACATGGCCATCCAGCATTGCAGTTAAACACAACCAGAATCAAGGAAAAGCCAAAATGCAAATGAATAGCCTAAAAATTATCATCTGGAGGAAAAGGTAAAAAATAGCAATAAGCAAATCAATAAATAATTAAATATGTACTTTCCCCAGAACAACTAGAAGACAGGAACCCAAAAAAATCCCCCTCCCTACCAAAACAAAACAATTTTCAATATTTAACAATGTAGTCAGCTAATAGGCACAGGTTTCCCACTAAGATGTCAAGAGAATAAGGGACACACCACGGCTTTGTTTCTTGTCATCACGCATCAGATAAACATCTTCAACCCGTCCATATTTTGAGAAAATCTGATGCAATAGACATCATTTAGTTTCAAGCTCTAAGATTTCCGAAGAGTATAACATATCACTGAAGATATATTAATTCCCTTGAACCAAACCACCAAAGCTCACATTTTATAAAAATAATAAATAATGGGAGTAGATGAACATTTGAAATATGAAGTTAGTGGGTGAATGTAACATACATCCTCAACTTCCTTTACTGTGGCCTGTCTGTCCAGAGAGCCCACAAATAATTTGTATTCGACTGCACCTACAATAATAAATATTAATTTATAGCAACACTAAATAGTCAGTACAAATAATCAGAAAACTCATAACAAGTACGTGCTAATGCATACCAAAACAAAAATCCAGCTGAATTATGATGAAGCTTATATTTTTAGCCCCTTTCATTTCAACTGAATTGCTCAAAGTCACAACTATAACGACAATTTCACTAGAGGGTTATTTTTATTGGACTGGGAAAAGTTTCCTACAATAATAGATTTGAGATACAATGCATACAAACTCATAAAGGAGACAAGTGTAAGGTCCGAGCAAACTGCTACTCAAGAAATAAATTTGGAGACACATTAAAAAATGAAAACTTGAAATACGAATTTAACACATGTAACTACAACAAACTTCAATGATCTTCAATGTTCTTTTACAAAACAAAGGCCAAAGATTTTGCTAGCGTGAAAATTATTAAGGAGGCATTCCAATCATGTAAACAGCTGAAAATAACTAGCACGATAAAAAATACCAACATTATTCAAATTTCAAATTCCAGCGGATGTTAAGAATTTAAGGAATATTACCAAGGCGTTCTCGTTCACCGTCAGCATATCTCACTTGGATTGGACCAACACCCTAATATAAAAATAAAAAGTGTAAGAAAACCAGCACCTTGTACCCCAACAATTTAATATTTAGGATTCAAAGCACAACAGCTCACTCCAGGAAGAATATGTTGATTGTGCAATGCTTTAATTGCCCGATCAGCTTCATTGGGGGCAGCATACTTTATGAAACAACAACCTGCAACAATCCCAAACCCTTGAACATACAACTCCAAACAACTATAGGGTTACTGACAGGTGTAATCACAGACCTATAATCACGTACCAATGGATATCAAATTTATTGCATAAGCATGACAATTAAACTAAATATACTTGCAAGGGTTTTTATAAGAAACACATACACCCATTCATTACATGACAATCAAGTCTGCCATTCATAAGCTTACTAGTGAAACAAAAAATTCCAGCAAACACCAATAACTACGACGAAATAAGATTTACATCTGGTAAATCAAACTTCAAGCCCATGTCTTTTGATTAAATTAAATGTAGCAATCAACATTTTCTCAATTCATTTTATTAATTTTTCGGACATAAACAAACTACAGTATTGTATTGAAACACCTATTACAATCAATTGTTGGGAATTTATTCCTTAGATGCACCTAGAGTCGCAAGAGCAAGATCTACTGGTCCTCCAAGATCTCATCTGCTACATGGCAAAAGTTTACGGCCAGCTTATATCCTTTTACCTCCTTCTGGTATGACAGGATAAGGACAAAAGAGGGAGTGGCCAAGTATTTCGACCTGGACAGCAAAAGGCAGTCCAATACAAGAACTAGCAACATGGAGGTCAGAGTATCCAGTCTGGGCAAGTTAAACTGGCATACAATTGATCCAGTTGACCCACCAGGTTTTTTGCTGAACCAGTTCATCAGACCCGTTTTGTAAAATTTTCTAATTTAAACTACGCCAAAACACCTGTGCTCTATCCATTAATTTGCCATATTTTAACTTATATAGTTATAGTAAAGATAGTTGGGAAGTTCAAAGCCAAACCAAAGTAAACTGATCTAAAACCCATCAAAGCTGAAGCAAATAGGTCCAAATCAGTTTATAACATGCCAAAACTGACTTAATTGATTTGGTTGTCAGTTTAATCTCCCAACAGTCCGTACAATGCCCAATGGCCTGAGCCCTTCATTGGATCAATGTCCAATGTGAGTCCTAATCATATGGATGAACAGTCAAAGAATAAAAGGAAATCATGAATACCTTGCTGCTGTCCTGTCTTTCTATCCTTGATAAGAGCAACCTCAATCACATTCCCATGTTCCTCAAACAAAGGTCGAATCTGACATAAAATAATTGTGACAAGATAAATTTTAGCCAAAAACATCTGATCAAAGGTGCAAGATGAGAACCAGTGATGTTGATAACAGAAAAAGAAATCCTTTAGAACCCTAAAAACAGAAAGTGATCTGAAAACTATTGAATACTTGAAAGCTTATTCTTGACGCTATAGGGTTTAATAGTTTCAAAATGAAAACCTTCCAAGACCCCAACCCAAACAAAAAAGAACAAAATTAGAGGGTTAAATGGCTTACATCTTCTTCAGTTGCAGTCCGGGGAACAGATCCGACAAAAAGTTTGGCAAAACTGTCCCCATCAAAATGGTCTAAAACAAGAAAAAACAAATCATCAGTCACTTCCATTTCACGATGTGCTGGAGGATAGGTCAGTCAATAAATAGCTTAGAGAAGAGAAAATAACTAAGAATAGAAATAAAGTGGAAATGCAAGAAATGGATAACTCATTAACTACATGCTGCTGAAAAAAAAATATCCCCAAAATATGACAAAATGCAACACATTCAAAATGCAAATGAATGCAACACATTCAAAATGCAAATGTGTTCTTTACATATAAAAAAAATGCAAATATGCTCCAGCAGCAACATATAGAAGTACCAAAACCAATAGGCTTTAAGAAAATTTATATTTAGATTATTTCCTGACTAGTTTATTACACATCCTGAAAATTTGCTTTCTTCATATATAATTTCTCAATATGAATAACATCCATTTTAAGTGTTCATTGCAGGGGAACACACCAGTGTTTACACTGGGTTTAAGATTTGCCGGTCTGCAGCACAAGTCCAGATACCGAGCATGCCAATTCATATAATTTGCTGTACAACGGGTAGGCTTACAAGCGATGCTATTTTGTCTATCTCTCTTTTTTTTCCCTTACCAAAAAACCATGGCTGGATGTGGCAAGATGAAAAATTGATGTTGAAAAATAATTTTAGTGTAACTATGAAAGGAAAAAAAAAATTATGATATTGGAATTAGGTTAAGCTTGTGTGTTTATATAAATTATATAAACAGGCATTAGAATTGAAAATTTGTAATCCTATTTAATCCATTTTTCTATACCTGCACCACAAATTATTCTTTCCTGCTTTTTACTTTTTGTAATGATCATTGTTTCCTATTTAATCTTATATCCTTTGTTCAAGTCATCTTTCTTCCGTCACTGGTTCTTCTCTTCTTTTAACAATTTTTAACTTTTTTCTGCATGTGAGTTTCTTTACTTAATAATTATTTTAACTTTTTAATCATACAATGATAATAAATCTAAAATGAAATCATTAAATATCAAAAAAAAAAAAAAAAGCGAAAGTGAAGTTTTTTTCTTCTAAATATTTTCTTTGTCTGCAATATCCCTTCCATATTTAACATCTTAACCTGACCCCATTTTTTCTTCTTCCTTGTTCATCAGCCACTCTATTTATCTCTGTTTTCAAAAATCAAATCTAATATCTCCCACTCTCCCACCTTCTCCTGATCCTATTCTCATGATGCCTAATTTTCATCACCAAATTAAGTACTTGGCAACTATGCTTACAAGCGTGACCTCAATCACCCTCCTCGTAACTTGATTGAAGGCTACAGTCTGACGAGCAACTTGGACAGCAAAAGGTGGACCTGAGGAGTTGCAGAATGTGTATAAAACTCCCCTTCATCCTTTCCAGGTTTACCATCAACAAACCACTCTAGTACTGTGGTTCATCTGTTGCTCTGCTCCTTTTGCGATTCAATACGCAAACATATACCATTTTGGAATGAATGAACAGGAACAGAGTTCAAAGAGGTGAAGGGCAAATTAGGCATCAAATGTACACACAACTTTAATTTTAGAAGTATGAAATAGTACAAACATAAAACACATGCTTGATAAAAGCAAAGAGACGGCAGATGCCATTATATAAGAGGTAAATTCATTTAACGACAATGCTTAAGCAAGGCAGCAAGCGGAAAAAATTGGTGTTAAGGTCATGAATAACTTGTAGAGAATAAAAACATCTACAGATAAATGCTGTTAAGGGCATCCAATAGTTTCCTCTCCAGTGTATAGCCTAACTGAACATGTAAATTACCATTACCAACGTACACTTCCATGTACTCTCTGGCTCCCCATTAAGGCCAAATAAGGCATGCTAAACTGTGAGCAATTATATAGCAAAAAAGAGAAAAAAATCCGAGCACCCCAACAGAAGCATTAACCAAATCCTAAGCACTCCTAAAAATACAACCGATATCCTCAGCATTCCATAATCAAACCTGCTGCCTGCAAGATAACCCAAGCCCAGTTCCCAAGCATCTGGTGCACAATTGCTATGCAAAAACGGAACATAAAACAAGCTCAAGCTACGAGGAAAGCGTGCATATGATTATAAAAAGTCAGTGATAGCTACATACTCTCATATTGAAGGGGCCAAACTAGACAGTATAAAAGACCACTTAACATTCTAAATTACAAAACTACAAGTCCAATACAAAGCTAACATTTTAACAAGAAGCAAACAATAGTTACACTCACCTGGCGACCCACCGCGTCCAAAGAAGGGAAACCCTCGTTTCTGACCAGACAGTGGCTGCCCCTGACGACCGTTAAACCCAAACCCTCCAGGACCCTCACCACTCAATGGCCTGAACCCATCGCTGCCGCCAAAACCCGGTGATCGGAACCCTGCAACTCTTCCGGGGGAGCGACGGGGAGGGCTATCAAACTGACGGTGGTGAGAGGCTACCCCACCGCGGTTGTTGAAGGGGGCGTCGGAGAAGCGAGACGGAGCTCTAGAGTGACGATACGGGTGAGAATCGTGGTTGTTGTTGCCATAGCGGTCACCTCTGTGCCTATCCAGCTTGGCCTACAGAGTGAATCCCTAACCCTAAGAGGTTTTGAGAAAATAAAGCAGAGAACTTTGTTTGGCCCAAAGCAGAGAAGTGAATAACTGCGAAAATTTGGGGACGAAGTGCAAGAATGCTCAAGGAGAACGAAAACAGAAGCTTTTTCAAGTGTTCGTCCGCTTCGGACCACGAAGAGCAAACAGAAACAGCGATTGTCGGATTTATTACTTGAGTTTGATGTCGTTTGACTCTTCCTTACTGTCGTTCAATGTCCGAAAGTAAATTCCATGAAGAGAGAAAGTAACTTCATTAATTTTTGGGAAAATCACTATTAAACCCAAAACAAAAAAATATTTATTAAAAAATCTCAACATTATAGAATATTACACTCAAATCTCATAATTAAAATCAGAGTAAAATTTTAAAAAATAAGTATAAAATTATAAAAAATAAATACAAAAAATCTTATTATTGAATATAAAATTATGGTGTTTCTAGAATAAACAACTCCACAAACGTTCCTCATTTAAACTATGAAATGCAAGATGATTTAAGGTCAATTGAGTCTCTAGATTATTCTGCATTAGGAGAACCAAGGGACATAAATGTCTTGCAAAAAGATTTCAAAATTGACAAACCTTCTTTACAAAAGGAATTTTATTCTTCAGAAAATGCTTTAAAAAAGGAATGATTTTTTAAGCATTTTCAAGGAACTAAAAGAAAACAAATTCAAGAACAATTTTATTTGTTTCTCAAAACTATTCAAGAAAACCTTCCATTCTTTGACTGGTTTGAGGCTTATGCCGAAAATGAAAATTTGGATTATCCATATTTCACTGAAATTGATGTTATAAAACAAGAATGGAAAACCTTTGATCAAACAGTTTCTGCTAAATTTCCTCCAGGAACGGTCCAAATTCCAGGAAAAGTTGATAGCAAAAATCAACCTATTTGGGCCTCGCCTTTCAAATACAAACATACTTCTGAAGAAGTAAACCCTTCTGATATAAAAAATATTGTTGAACAAAACAATTATACTAACCTTTACTTACAAAGGATATGTGATTGTTTAATTCAACAAACAGAGATTCAAACAACATCAATTCAACCCAAAACTGAAATTGAGATTCCTTTGATCCAAAAACATTTATTCAAACCTTTTGAGTATACACCTCAACAAAAACTTGATTTACAAGCAAAGGCTAAAGGAAAAATAGTTGACAAAATCAAAGAAAAAATGTCTCAACTCCAACTTCGTCAAACTGTAGTTTCTGAAACTCCCTCCTCAGTAGTATCAAAAAACACCCAAACTATCCAAGTTCTCAAGAAAGATTCTTCAGTAGATTCTGGAGAAGAATCTAGTCAAACGTCCTCTTTACAAATTAATCAGTAAAACTGGAGAAAACCATCCAAACTATATTACAATAGAGCAACCCCTCCAGATGTCCTTTTAGAAGAAAAGCCACATCAAAATTTTAAAGCCTTCAATTCAGACAATCTCTATGAATGGAACATAGACGGATTAAGTGAAACAGCCATCCTTCAAACTCTTCAACACATGACCATGGTAAGTAACGCCTACCAAACCCAAAATGATTATTCAGAGGAACAAATAACTGATCTTTTAGTTTCTGGGTTTACTGGACAATTAAAAGGTTGGTGGGATTTTCATCTCTCCTCTGAAGACAAAAATACAATTTACTCTTCAATTAAAACTCAAGCAGATGGAACGCCCATTCTGTTTAATGATCAAATTATTCCTGATTCCACAAATCATCTCATTTTCACAATAATTAAACATTTTATTGGTGACCCATCCTTGTGGCTAGATAGGTCAGCCGAACTTCTTTCAAATCTTAAATGCAAAACTTTATCAGACTTTCGTTGGTATAAAGATACCTTTATCAGTTGAGTCTTCACAAGGGATGATTCAAACCAACCATTTTGGAAAGAAAAATTTCTAGCTGGATTACCAACATCTCTTGGTAATAAAGTTAGGGATAAATTAAGAAATGAAAAAGATGGTAAAATCCCTTATGAAAACTTAACATATGGACAATTAATATCTCACGTCCAAATAACTGCCCTAAAAATCTGCTAAGATAATAAACTACAAACCCAGCTTGAAAAGGAAAAGGCCTACGATAGACGAGAATTAGGTACTTTCTGTGAGCAATTTGGGTTCCCTCCTTGCAAACAAACCAGGTCTCATAAAAGGCACAAAAAACCTTTTTTCAAAAATAAAAAGGCCCAATTCTATTCAAAACCAGAATCAAGGCCCAAAATTGAAACCAAACTTAAATTTGAATCCAAACCAAAGAAAAACATTGTTTGTTTTAAATGTGGAAGGCCAGGTCATATTTCAAAATATTGCAGAGTCACCCGAAAAATAAGAAACATTGATCTAGAAGAAAATGTTTTAGAAAAAATAAACAATATTCTTCTAGAAGAATCAGCATCAGAATCAGAAAAGGAATCTTCTGAAGATCTTAAATCCTTTCAAAATGATGATCTTCAAGAAAATTCATCTTCTGAGATTAATGTTATCAATAAGGAACATGATCTCCTCATTGATATCATCAGCAAACTACCAGATTCTGAAAAAGGAGAATATCTTCTAAAATTTAGAGATATCCTTTCAAATACACCAAGTCCTTCAAACAATAAACCCTTAGTTAGATCAAGTAGATATGATCTTACCCAGATTTTAAGCAAATTTAAGCAAGAACCTAAATTAGCCACCCTCTCTGACCTTCGGTTTGAAATTCAAAATCTAAAAACTGAAGTCCGCCTAATAAAAGAACAACAGCAAATCCATGGAGAAGTCATATCCCAAATTCAGGATATACAGCTAATCCAAAATCATCAACTACCTCAAACAGACGAAGATAGTGTTTCTAACGAGCCAAATCTTCCTGAACCATTTCTAAATTTAGTTACTAAGGTTTTAACACAAAAGTTCCACATCATAGCCAAAATAATTGTAAACAATGAATTTATTTTGGAAGAAGATGTCTTGTTTGATACAGGAGCTGAGGCTAACTGTTTCAGAGAAGGAATTATCCCAACAAAATATTTTGAAAAAACAACTGAACGGTTCAGAGGAGTAGAAAGAACTCTTCTCCAAGATCAGTACAAAGTTTCAAATGTAATTATTGAAAATCAAGGATTTCAAGTAAAAACTCCGTTTATTATGGTTAAAGGAATGGGGTCTAAGATTATTCTTGGAGCACCTTTTGCCCATTTACTTAAACCATATTTAACGGATGAAAACGGAATTTCAAAACAATATTTGGGAAAAACAATTTTATTCCCTTTTACTTATAGCCCCAGATTAAAAGAGTTAAATCTTATTTCTGCCAAACAAAAGCAAATTAATTTTCTTAAACAAGAAATTTCTTTCAAACAAATCGAAGAACAATTGAATATAAAGAATATACAAAGTCAAATTCTCAATTGTTTAAAAGAAATCCTCAAAGCCATATGCTCGGACTTACCAAATGCCTTTTGGAATAGAAAAAAGCATATAGTAGATCTACCCTATGAAAAAGATTTTTTTGAAAAACAAATACCAACAAAAGCTCGACCAATTCAAATGAGTTCAGAGCATCTTTAAATTTGTCGAAAAGAAATCAATGACTTGTTAAACAAGAATTTGATCATGAGATCTAGGAGTCCTTGGTCTTGTGCTGCATTTTATGTTTATAATAGCGCAGAACAAGAAAGAGGAGTACCTAGGTTAGTCATAAACTATAAACCTTTAAACAAGGTATTACAATGGATCAGATATCCTATTCCAAATAAATCTGATTTATTGAAAAGACTTCATTCTGCAAAAATATTTTCAAAATTTGATATGAAATCAGGGTTTTGGCAAATCCAGATTGCAGAAGAAGACAGGTATAAAACCGCTTTTACTGTCCCATTTGGTCAATATGAGTGGAATGTTATGCCATTTGGTTTGAAAAATGCCACCTCTGAGTTTCAAAGAATAATGAATGAGATATTTAGTGATAATGATCAATTCATTATTGTCTACATCGATGATGTATTGATATATTCTCACTCAATAGATCAGCATTTTAAACATATTTATAAATTTATTAGAATTGCTAAATCAAACGGTCTAGCAGTCTCTAAAACAAAAATAAGTCTTTTCCAAACAAAAATAAGATTTTTAGGACACTGGATATCTCATGGATCTATTGTTCCCATTGAAAGATCTATAGAATTTGCTAACAAATTCCCCGATCAAATTATTGACAAAACCCAACTTCAAAGGTTCCTTGGTTGTTTAAACTATATTTCTGATTTTATTCCTCATCTAAGCAACTTCATTAAACCTTTGCATGAGCGTCTTAAAACTAGTCCTCCTCCTTGGACTGATATTCATACAAATATTGTTAAACAGATCAAATCTCAGGTTAAGCAACTTCCTTGCCTTAGCCTTCCAGATCCCTCTGCTTTCAAAATAGTAGAAACTGATGCCTCTGACATTGGTTATGGTGGCATTCTTAAACAAAGAATTGATGAAAAAGAGAAAATTGTTTCTTTTACATCAAAACATTGGAATAATACTCAACAGAATTATTCCACCATTAACAAGGAAATCCTTGCAATAGTTTTATGCATCTCAAAATTTCAATCTGATTTACTAAATCAAAAATTCTTACTTCGGATTGATTGCAAATCAGCAAAAGATGTTTTGCAAAAGGATGTTAAAAATATTGCATCAAAACAAATTTTTGCCAGATGGCAAGCAATATTAAGTATTTTTTACTTTGAAATTAAGTTTATAAAAGGTTCTTCAAACTCCCTTCCAGACTTTCTTACCCGAGAGTTTTTACAGGGAAAAACAAGCTGAGCGCACCAAATGCCACCCAAAAAGAAAAAAGAACCAAGAGAAGAAAAACAAAAGGAACTAAGTATCTTTCAGGATGCTCAACCCCCAGTCTCGAGTGCTGAACTTGAGATTGTGGTAAAAAATCTACTTCAGCAAATTGGATCCCAAACTCAAGGATCCAACTCAGAAATTAAATAGCAGTCATCCACTCCATCTGGATCATCAATCCAGCTTACCCAAACTGGGCCTTCAACCCAACAAACACAAACTGGGCCTTCAGCTCAAACCAAACCCTCTTCCAAAAAGACCCTTACCTCTTATGCGCAATCATATGCCAACAAACAGTTACCTAATAACACCTGGCAACAGATTGTTAACAATCAAGCTATCATCTCAAAACAAGAATATGATAGTTTGTCTCAAAACCCCCTTATAACCAGAAACAATCCTCAGAAACAAATAATTGCTTCCTCTTCTTCAAAAGCAATTATACTTCCCACTCAGCCAAACTTGACCACTCCTTACTACCATAAAGAAAATCAAGTAAGGAATTTGGTACAAACAGAACCTGAGTTTTATCACCAAAACCCAAACCAAGTTGCTCTTAATGTTTTCCCTTTAGGATTTCATTATAGACCAACTAATTTGAAGAAAACTTGAGAGTACTATGAGCTAATATTGGTTCATTCTGAGTCGATTAACATCGAAGAGAAAAATGATAAAAGAAGTGGACCAATGATAACACATAGCACCCTTCAGATTTTAAAGGTCCTCACCCCTTCCCAATGGGGACAACCTCTTGAAAAATTCAAAACTTTTGGGATACCATATGATCCTGAAGGATATAATTACTGGGATTATATGGACGCTTGGTATCATGTATTCTATTTCCAAAATGAATCATGGTCCCATACTTGGTTCATATATTTTAAAACAAAAACCCAGTATGATTTTTCTCAATGGTTTATTCAATGGTGGAATTTCTTTGGACCCGTTCCTCAGATTATGCCCCCCAAAGTTGAACAAGCTTATGAGCTATTCAAATAAAAGTTCAACCACAATGGAGATCCTTTTCCAATTGATCTTCATTACTTTTCAAAGCTATCTGTATCCTGGATTTTCTCTTGGAAATACAGGTTTTCTTCAACAATTCTAGGATTAAACACCTTGCCCATACTCCAAAGGGTACCCTCAGTAAGATGGTGGGCTAAATTTGACATTAGAAGAGTTGATGACAAGGCCGTTGAAAAATGGTTCAAAAAGAATCCCAAATACCTTTGTATAACTGAACAAAGTAAATTCTTAAATCAAAGGACACGGATTCAATCAATGTTGGCTTCTACCACAGACAAAGTCAGCCTGATTAATCAACTCAACTCCGTCTTACTACTGCTTCAAACTCAAGACCAGGCATCTTCCTCTAATCAACAAATTTCTTCATCAACCTCTGAAAGCCAAGATGAAAATGATGAAGATTTTATAGATTTAGGAGAAGATTAAAAACATTGCTAGTCATCAATAAATAATGTGATGTCAGCAATTCTTTTATTAAACGACGTCGTATTTGCAAGTCACTAATAAACACTGTAGTGTCGGCAAATACTATTCAAAAAAGGACTAACCTGAACTGTTCAAATAGTGCAAGTCATTAACAGTTTCCAGGTTCATAGAAGGCTTAGCTTGCCTATATAAACAGGAGTTGCCTCATTTCTAAGGCATCACTTGTTTTAGATCCCTCACTCTAAACTAGAGAGAGAAGTAAAGCCTTTGAGTTCTTTCATCCTCTTTTCATCCTTTCTCCTTGTAAGTGTTTTACTTTAAATAAAAATTTTCTTTCAGTCTTAATTTCTGCATTCATATCCTTACCTTGTTCTTATGAACCGAATCGGCTGGTTCTACCGCCTTTGTTCATATTGAACCATCCCCTATTCATATTTTATTTACATGCAATGCATAATTTAATTATGTGCTAAAGTAGTCCGTCTACTCCTCTTCTTCACATCTTCTTAATCTTCTTCCTTTCTTTCTTTTCCTTCGGGGCCACTCCCCTCTATCTGGTATTAGAGCCTGGTTTCATGTTTAAACCATGAAACTGTATCCTAAGTTTAAGGGCATCTAGGACATGCTCATCTATTAGATCTAGGGTTCGATCTGGGTAACAGTTGAAATAAACAGGTCCATTATTAAGACCCATTTCTGCAGCTGCTAACAGTGAATCGACGTATGTATAATGTCTAGTGTCTTGAAGACATACTAAACATGATACATTTAACCCTTTTCTTATTAAAGGTTTAATTGCTACTTGGACACATCCTATGTGTAGGTAATTAAACTCCTTTTTATGTTTTTCGATTGATTTTTTAGATAGAAGGAAAAAATCTTCATTTTCTAGTTTGATAGGAACTGATTCTTCAACTGTTCTGATTATATAATCAGTTTTGGAGAACCATTTCTTATCCTTTTCTGTAATTTCATAAAGATAGTTTGGCGTGATAGTTGGTAAAGTCCAATTATCAAAAGTTTGATTTAAGTTTGAGAAAGAAATTTCTTGCTGAAAAATCTTTTTGTTTGGTGATTTTGATTCCTCATTCGAAGGAGGGTTTGATGAAGAAGCAGAAGAAGATGATTTTCTAGAAGAAAAGGATAAAGAACGCAACAAAGACATAATGAAGAAAGTAAGGAAAATGAAAGTGCAGAATTTTAACAGGCAGAATATAAACTGAAGGATTTAGAAGACAAAATTAAACACGAAAAGAGAAGATATGTAAATTCTCCTATATCTAAGTATCATTACCATCTGGATCCATAAAGGTATAAGAATTAAAACTTTACCTGATTCTAAGGTTCAGAATAATTTATTAAAACACTAGTAGAATTATGTTAGAACTTACTCTAGCCAGATCTGAACATCATTTCTCATATATCATACACTACTGTAGGGACAAATCGCTTGCCTCTCTTCTCTTGGGACTTACAGTCTTACCATCCCTAGAAGGACTCATGAATGATACACAAGAATCATATTCATTAGGACAAAGTCCCATCACTATCAAGCTTAGTTCTTCAAATTCATTCTAGAATTTTAACAAGAACTCTGAAGTCATAGAAGCAGATCCAGATCTAATTAATACATCTCTACTTCACCTTCAGGCTCTGATACCAGATATAAGGTTTTTAATATCTTAATATTGAATATAAAATTATATTTTAATATTTTATACTTATACTCCATAATTTTATATTCAATAATAAGGTTTTTTATACTTATTTTTTAGATATGAGACTTGAGTTTAATATTTTTTTAGTATTAGAACCTTCAAATAAATATTTTCAAATTTTAGGATTTTTCAATAATTTTTCCTTAATTTTTTGGGCCCAATGCAACTCCATTAAATGGTCTAGTAATTTATATTGTTATAATATACTACATTATAGGATGATATGATGAATTTTTCTTATCCTGTAATATAATAATATAAAGTAATATATAATAATTTGTTATTTTTATTTCTCAGTCATTATATTATTAATATTATAACTTGTGATATATTGAATAAAAGAGATGAAATTAATAAAGATAAAATTAAAAATTTTAGATGTATTTAAATTCTTAAGATACAATAAATATTTTTTAATATATATAAAACCCCTCATTATCTTATAGTAATACGGGAGAGAGAGAGTATGTGCTTTACAACCTAAAAAATCAATACATCAATATTAATAGGGTAAAATACATTGAAATCCCTCAATATTATTGAAATTATAGACACATTTTCTCCATTTCAAAACATACACATAAATCCAATTTTTAACTCCATGAAAAATATTATGTTAAAAATTCTATAATACATTTTATCAATTAAAAATTATACTAAAAAAACTTAAATTTATTATTAATTTTTTTATAATATAAAATCTCTAATATTCTTTCAAAATAATCTAAATAAATTTAAAATATTTATATAAAATACTCATAATAATATTTTTTATTGATCTAACATCAAAAATCTAAAATATTCATTCAATAATTTTAAACAATTAAATATAGTAATATTTAAATAAATGTATTTAAAAATATTACATTAAAAATTAATAAAAAAAATACGAATAATCATTCAATATAAATAAAATATAAAAAAATGCAAGACAAACTTTTTACAAATTGTGAATAACACGGCTCATTCCAGACTCTATGCGAATACGTAAAATTCATTCAAAAAATTTAAAAAATAACATTTTCAAAACATTACTAATTAAATTAAATATTTATGTTAAAAAGGAAAATTTTGATAAAGAAAAATGTTAAATTTGGTGAGCTGATGGTTTTTTAACTATTTGGTTGATGAAAGTAGAATCTTGGAAATAAAGGGGATAACTATGTAACATAACTTTTGATTTAAAGAAGATTTGTATAGGTTTCTATGATAGGTGAGTCTTTATAATGTAAACAAAACACTAGGAATATCATAGAATTTTAGTCATATTAATATATATATATATATGACTTAAATCCTTTCTACTATTTTTCTATCATACAAGTACAATTATTTTAAATATTTGGAACAAGCAAGATCCATTGCAAGGAATCAGTGGATCTATAACTAGAGTAAGAGCTAGAGCAATAAAGCAAACTCTTAATGAATTAATTCAAGGACTAACTGAGTAAGAACCCATCTTTTCAAAACATGATGTAACCCAAAATGAAATTAAAGGTGTGGTCATGGTTTCTTACATACAACATCCAAATCCAAGTTTGTTAAGAGAAGCCCAATTGGAAAAACTCATTTAAAATAGCATATGCTTCTCATATGACTTTTAAATGAGGCATCTTTTTAGGGTTAGTTTTTTATTTTTAATTAAGAAATAAGGCCTCTGGTCAATTAGTTTTCTTATTTATTTAGGAAGGAAATTTTAGACTTTTCTTAGATGCTATTGAGGATCTTTTCATATCTGATTTTATTACCTATTTTTGGGCACCACTTATTCAACATGTATCTAATCTTAATTTGGTGTAAGGTGGTGTCATTCTAAGAGATTTAGAATCTGAATTATTTTTAGCAAATTAGGCTTAGGGTTTTTGCTTTCTTTTTCTTTAAAAATGTCATTTTTATACTTGGAAAAGAGAGATCGATGAACTGTGCGTTTTTCACTAAAACTTTGTGAGTTTTTTTGTTCTCTTGGTGAACTTCAGAGACTCCATGGCATATTAAAGAGAGTGATCTTCTCTTTGTGATGTCTTTTAACAAAGATTTCAAAAAACAAGTTTTCTTGAGGTCTTCCTTCTTGACCAACAACTTTTATTCTTTTTATTCGTGCATTCTTCTTTGTTTCTCTTTTCTAACTTGTTCATGGTGTTTCATTGCTGTTTCGTTTAGTTCTCTTTGATCCTAACATAATTTCTACATTTCCCAATTTAATTGAAGGTTCATGAGATAAGTTCTACGAGAGTTTTATATTAACTTAGTTTGCCATACATAAGATAAGAAAATTGCCATTTTATATAACATACTTGTAGAATATGAAGAGGTGAAATATTGTATAACCGTCTTTTTGTTCTTTTGACCAGATTGTAAAAGCGTCTTTACCCTATGGTGAGAGTTCAACTTGGATCCCTCTTCTACAAATCTTCTCTCAGTCATCTCACTAACAATATTCCAGCCTACAAAAATTCAATGGTCTAATATGTTTTTATGTAATGAAATTTTATTTGTCCAAAAGAAAATTTTGATAAAGTGTTGCAGGATTTTGTGTGCGACTAAGGTACTAAGAGCCCGTTTGGTTTTCAGTTACTTAAAAATGAGTTTTGGTAGAATTGATTTTATAATGTACTTATGATAAAAATTGGTTTTGGACTAACGTGTTTATATTTGGATGATTTATTTGAAAATTAGTTTTGATAAAACTCATAATTTTTCTCTAAATTGAGCTTAAATTCTATTTCATGATTAATTTAATTTACTTGGAATAAAATTTAATTTATATTTATTTAATTGAGAACATAATATATCTGATATAACATTTTCTTACAGGTATTTTATGAAAATTTTATTTTCCTAATTTTTGTATTTTTTCTTATTTTTATTGGTCTATTTTTTTTATTTTAAAATAAATATAGATAAAAATGAAGAAGTAAACGAAAAAGCATGTATGAGAAACCTCGTTTAATAGGAGAATGATTTTCAAACGGAAAAGTGAAAACTTGCCAAACATACCCAATACTATATTAAACGTGGTTTTGACCCCAAACCATAGTTACTTTAGTGATACCAAACAAAGCCTAAGATACTGGTAGAAAGGGGATTGAGAGAAGTTTTGCCAAAAAAGATTTGAGTGAACGTCATAAAGGGATTGGATCCTATGGGAGAGGTACTTCCACCACTCCCTCTAACATGACTAGTTACTATATATGAATTAGGAAGGGATTGGATAATTCTCTGTGTAGTTATGTGGCACTACAGTATTTATTGTGTTACACTTATTTTGACTTTTTGCCAATGTAGTGCATACTATATGTATATGTTTGTGTATTATACTTTCTGGTTTAATTTTTCTATTTTTTTATGAAGAGAAAATCCATTACTTAGAAAGATAAAACAATACAAAAAATGGAATGCTTAATGCCCACTTCTGTCAAAATCCAACTCCCTAAACAAAAACGAGAGGGGTTGGGGATGTACACAAAAAGAATGGTAAATCGAGTGAATAACAGAAAAAGCCAATTTCCTAGCACAACAATTAGCCTTTTTATGTGTGTAATTAATATGAACATCCAAATCTTTGTTGATGAGATTTCGCGCTTTATGAATGAGCTTTTCACGGGGGTGATTGCAGCAGTCCCATCTGGTTAAGCACCTAAAAGCTTCTACACCATTAGAGAAAATTTCAACACACTTGCAGCCTAAGCTCCAGCAATGTTTAAGACCTTTCAAAATTGTGCAGATTTGTGCAATTAACAGAGGAACACTTTCCAAGTTGAAATTTAAGCCCAAAATCTAACGATCATTACTATCTCTAATGAGGCCACCACATCCATGAATACCATTATTCCTAGCATAATCACTGCAATCTAATCTCACGGAACCTTGTGGAGGAGGAGACCAAGTAGCTTGACTAGTGGGAGGGTGAGGAATTTGAGATCCTTGCAGTTTAATGGGGTGGTAGGTGCACATTGAGACAGGAGCATCAAGATTCACCTATGAGAAAAGAGGCCTGCATCTGGTAGTCCAAATCATCCAACAAGTATACCCAAAAATGATCTTCTAATTGACGTGAGCCACACTGGAGGTGCCTACTAAGGATTTGTAATTCCACTTCAGCCAATCTTCAAGGTTTGTACTCGTAAATTCTTGTCTGAAGCGTTGGTTTAAAACCAACTTCCAAACTGTAAAGGCATAATGGCAGTCTTGAAGGGCGTGAAGTGTAGTTTCTTCAGTTTGATAACCTAAAGGGCAAGTATTATTTTCAAGAAGAAGTTTGCACTTAGCACGGAGGCTGGGAGTGTGAAGTCTATAATGATAAGCAAGCCAGAGGAAGGTTCCAATTTTTTCAAGCACCAGCCATTCCCACAATTTCTTCTAGAAGGTTAATTTTTCTAGTTTTGTAGAGTATTCAGTTGTACTGTTATAATATCATATAGTAATGGAACATATTTTAGTGGCAAAAAAAAATTTAAAAAATAAAACTAATAAATAATAATTAATATTTAATATATTGATATAATTAGTTAACATATTTAATGAACTAGAATGAACCAGTATTGTTAGTTAGTAGTACATATAGTTCTTTTTCTCCACATATTTTCATGTTATCTAGTTATTTGCTTAATATTGCGCATGTTTAGAGTGGGGGTAGAATCTATCCAAACCAAGATTTTGTCTTAAGAAGGCAAAAACAACTAAAAGTTACTTTTTCTATAAACCAAAGTTACTTCTTCAATATATCAAAAAGAATAATTTTATGTCTTTATGCAAACGTGTATAGCCAAGAAAAGGGTTCAAGAAGAGAATGAACAAAATTTACCAGTTTGTATGTGTTATAATCCGCATTTTAATGAATATGGAATAAAGAATTTATCAACTGTTAATTTAAATAATTCCTAATTTCAAAACTATATTGTGGCAATATATATATATATATATATTAAAAGATGACACATCAAACACATACTCATTATTAACAAGCCATATTGCTGCGAGAGAATTGGTTTAAAGTGAGACTTCTGTGCTTATTTTTTCAAGTCACCGTTGTGTTCTGAAACCTTGTTAATCTTCTCTCTCATGTGCCTCTAATGCGCCTTGAAACGATGTCGTTTCGTAGGTGTTGTGGGCACATCTCAGTCATTTTGGTCATCAATGGTCAAAACGCATTCATCTTCTTCCTCCCATTGCAGCAATATTTTTCGATGGGGTGTTGCAAAAAAAGTATGAAAAAGCTATCCAAAAGTATGGAACGATTATGATAATTTTAATATTTTTATGACTATGAGTGTAAAATTGATGAAAACGGGTTGTAATATGATAAAATATATACTCTCTTTGATATATATTATAAAAGATTTTTAACTAATTTACACTTTTAAAAAAAATTAATTACATGTTTCACTTCTCTCTCTTTTCCATGTTACGAGAGAAATAATAAATTATTAAAGTTAAAAAAATAAAATATTATTAAAAATTAATACAACACCTTATATTTTAAATTAACTAAAAATTTCAAAATGTCTCTTATAATATGGATTAGAGATAATATCTGCTAAAGTTTTTGTGAAGATTGTAGAAGGGGGGCAAAAGGTTTGAAGTGTGTTCCTTCTATCTAAGAAGAACTTCAAGGTTCATAGTAAGGAAGTTTAATCAAAATGAATCATAATTTTTGTTTTATGATTGATCGGTGTAAATATCAACGACTCTAAATTGGATAAGTTTCTCCTCAGCAAGTAAATGCTTGGGCCAACAAAAAGCTACCGACCACTAAAAAAAATACCCAATGGAGAGATAGTTGAGGAGGCGTTTATGGGCTGGGTCTCATCTCAACTCCATGCTCTTGGGGAACACATCGAGTTAAATCGGCCCAATCAAAGCGAGATAAGGGTGGCTCAGTAAGAAAAGGAATTTAATAAAAATTTTAAAAAATTACTTTTGAACAAAAAATATATATAATTATAGTTCTTCAAAATATATTACTTTAAAAAATAATATTGAAATCGAAACAAACAATTTTAAAATTATAAATACTTAACAACTTTTCATTATATTTTTCATAATATCAAGTTAAAAATTAATTTGAAATTTTAAATAGAATAAAAAACATAAAGGTCCTCTTGGTAATCATAATATCAATGTACTACATGAGAAATATCAAGAAAAATAATACTATAAATTATTAATCAATTAATATTTATAAGAAAAAAAATTGTGTACATATATATATATATCAAGCTGAGTTTCACCTTAGCATGATTTCTACCCTATGAAGAAGCACAATTAAAAGGAGAAAAAAAAAAAGTCGCAATTGCTAGCATGAATCAAGAATGGACCAGATCAAAAGTAGTAAGAAGCCCATTATTGGAATCAATCCCATTCTCTATCAAACCCAAAAGAAAGTGACAAAATTCGACCTCCATGGACAATGGTGGATTCACACATGAATGAGTGAATAGACCTAAAATTGATGAACGATGAATGGTTCCAATTTAGGCGTAACCACAGATCGTTGTCGATTGCCTCATCAGCATCGCATGTTGTGAAAAGGGAGGAAGATTAGATTGAGGTTAAAAGGCATGAACGACTAGGATTGATTTTTAGATTCAACGAGCACAATGGATGCTTTCTTTCTTTCTTTGTTTTTTTTTAAACATTGCTTTGTTTCATGAATGCATCTGGGCCGTTGATGATAGAACCACTAAGATGTGCTCATAACACATGCAAAATGATTTCATTTCAATTTTCAAGGCAAATTAAGGCCCATGTACATTTATTTTTATTTTTTTTTGAAATTGAAAAGCCCCATGTATGATTAAATTGTAAGGGTAGAATTATTATCATCAACAAAACCTAATTTGCCCATTTCATGACTTATCCATCGTCTTATTTTGGGTTTCATGTCAAAAGTTAGGGTGAAAAAACAGTTATTCAATCCTATTAAGTGCATTTGGATTATCATTTTATAAAAAATCTGGTAAAATAATCACAATTTATAAAAATAAAACTTGGATAAAAATAAAGAAATTTACCATAAATCTATTTAAATAAAAATGGAAAAAAAATGATAGTTAAAAATCATAATTTAATTTACAAAAATGTATACCAAACAAATCCTTTATACTTGAAAAAAAAAATATGTCCATGGTTGAATAATGCTCTTTAGCTTGCCCAAGGATGAGAGTTGTCTTTTCTAGTCTTTTTTTAAACTAATTTTCATTTTCAATCAAATTAATCTAATACGGTTTGATGGACCAACACAAACAAGCCCCAAAATTATGGCTGACTATTGTTCAAACACTTCCGTCGGATTTGATATTTGATGGGTCTCCTTATGATTACATTCTCATACCATGTTCTTTCCTCAATTGCCTTGTTTTAATTTTGATTCACTCCATCGTAATTAATTACATAATAACACTTTCGAATTTTATTGGTAAATAAAGGAATGAAAATATATTCTCTGAAATTTTCTTTAAACTATAATGGACCCAAATGAACTGTAATATTCATAATTTATAAACAATATAGCTTCCTAAAACTTTTATAGTAATATTGATATTAATGACAATTTCTTTTGCCATAAAAAACAATAAATGCAATTAACTTAATTGATATCATATCAATTATTAATTACAACATACGTGAAATTGCCAATCAAGTTAAACATTTGATTGATAGTAATCTAAAATTGAAACGATTAATTCCTAAAAAAATAACATAAAGTGGAATCATCATCGTCACTATATATATATAATCTACCAAAACCAGAGTGTTTATAAGGAATCGTGAACCGTGCCTTCTATGCATTGCATAGGGGAGAATCCATGTCATGTTCGTGGCCTAACTAGCTCGATACCTTCTCATCAATATAATCAATCATCACCTTAACATTCAATATTTAATATAAAATTTATAATTTATAATAAATAATACTATTCATGAGCCATGAATAATAATTTTTATCCAGCTACATGCAGTATTTTTTATTCTTTCAATCCTTATTCACACATTTTATTGGATTCTATGTAACTTTGATTTTGTTCTGTTAATATTTCTTCACATATTTTAGAAAAATAATGACATTTAAAAAATTGTTATTATTTCTCTTCTCTAGTACATCATTGGTTGCAGCAGTCAAATGAACAAAATTAGTTTTACATATTCTCTTTTATACGACTTGCCTCCTCCCTTCCCATAATATCCTCTTCAAGAAAATGGCAAACTTCTGTTAATCTTATGTATAGCCATGCCAATAAATGTGCTAGACTTTTAGCACAAAAAGCTTATGTCTTTTTTTCTTTTTCTTTTTTTTATACACAAAAAGCTTATCCCTTACCTCTGTATTCTTTTGATTTTCAGAGTCCGTCCGATTTTTGTTTAAGGGCTCTGGTAGTAACCGATACCAATGGGAGTAAGCTTTCACCCTCTTTTTTAATCATTCTTCGAGGTAAAATATACTATATATATCGTTCCACTCAAAACAAAAAAAAAATGTAAAGAAAACTTTCCTTTTCTTTTTCTCACAGGACAACAATTATTATCAACAAAAAATCATATAATTATTTAAAAAAAATGATATTTAGGAACCTTTTTATCTAAAAAAGAGAGAGACATTTAAAGATCCCAAAATTCAAAATACCAATTAAGGACCAAAGTTCTTGATTGATTTAAAATAATTCTATGGATAAAAATCTCCTACTAACAAAAAATGTTTCATTGAAAATTCTGCCAACTCTATTTGAGCTTCCGAGATTTTGAACATGCATATAAAATTTGCTCAACTAAGTTTCTGCTTTTTAACATTTAATAATCAATTTGACAAAAATATTTAATTAAAAAGTCTGCTAACTAAACTTCCACAATTTTCAACTTTATAAAATATTTTCAACTGAACCTTTAACCTTTAATTTTTGGTACTCAACCATTTACACAATTTTCATTTAAGTCATCAGGGACATTTTGGTGTATACAATTTTTGTTAATCATTAAAGAATCATCGTCCCTGATTGGCATTTTCAAATTTTGGAATCCTTAATTATATATTATTCTGAAAAAGTTCCCATTTTGCATTATTATTGTTATTTCGTTTTTCATATAAAAATAATGATAAATAAATTTATTTTAAAAGAATATATAACCTTAAAAAAATTATTTTCATTAACAAAATAATGCAGCAATATTGCACTCTAAAATTTTAATGAAAATAGTCCAAACTAAGCTTTTCTATTTTCATGATACTGAACTGCCAGTCCAGATCTGCAACTTTCGGATTGTTGCATTTTAGGGAATGACAAGCTGCGTGATTCTAATCTTTCTCGATATTTGTCGAGAAAGCACAACCTTTTTCATTTTTCTTTTTCCAAACAGCGTCCATTTTTGTCATATTCATCTGTGACTTTCTCTGAAATCTTTTTGAAGGTAAAGGATTTTTCTTGGTGTCCAAGTAATGAAATGCAGACAAACAACTTACAGTTCTGAACCAAAATGTCAAATCCATCAATCACACACCCAGATTTCCCAAATGCAAAATACCACATCAAACAAAAAGAAACACAGATATATCCCATCGCCTCCAAATCGCCATAAATGGACCAAAAAAACTGAGCATTGAGGCAAGAGTACTCCAGCTAGCAAGCAAAATATGACCATTGAAACTTACTTTTAACATGATGTGATGTCTACACCTAGATGAAACCTACAAAACCTAGCAAGACGATTTACCTCGTTAATGTCCAAGCCCCAATGTTCTTCCCGATCAAAAACGCACAGTGAGCATCCAGAGTCGCTTGCAGAACCTGCTCCTCGCTGAGATCCTCATCGTCCCAATCGCTCATACTGATCTCTTTTCTCAGTCTCACACCAGGAATCCCTAGGCATTCCTCTACAATCTCCTCGACCGAAGCCCCTGCTAGGCTCTCTTCTTCCTCCGTTTCCACGTGCAGTCTGAGATCCAGTGGATCCCTCAGCATCTCCAGGTGGTGTTTTGAATTCTTCAGCTTCAACCTATCCGAATGGTTCCAGAAGCCAACAAAGGTGTTGCAAGGGTTCCTGAGGAACCGCCGGAGCAAGTTCGGCACATAGGGCGATTGGCTCAGCTGGTACACGAGGCACCGGCGGCCGACGCAGAGTTGTAATGTGTCTGCCGGTGCGTCTCTGTCGCCGGGAGTCCACTGAACGCCGAGACCGACGACGAGGTTGCCGAGGAAGGTTCGGTAGAGGCAGTTGGTGGTGTAGATCCAGCGTCGGACGACGGAGGCCGTGGTAGTGACGGTGGTGGTGATTTCAGTGCCGTCAAGAAAGACGGCGAAGAGACGGTGACTGTCATCTGGAGTGTCGCATTCGCAGATTCTGATCGCCATTTTCTTCAGCGCGTGAGGGAGAGAGAGGGTATGGAGAATCAAAGTGAGAAGACAGATATGCTAGGTTTTCCCTCAGCCTTTCGTAGTGTGCTTGCGAGGGAAGTTTTCCTGCTGAGATGAGATATATAGTGTGGGCTGCTATACAGTGGACCATAAGGGGATTACAGGAATGTTTAAGCGAGGGATAGGAGGAGAAGTGAAATGAAGAATTTTTAAAATTTTCTTGACCGAATTTTGGAGGGAAGAAAATGGGGAGAAATTTTAATAAAATTTGGGTTGATGTAAAAAAAAAAAAAATTAGGGAAGTTGAATAATAACTTTTTTTCTTTAAAAGAAATAAAAGTCCATAAAAGGGCGGAGACTTTAATCCCTCAAAATTTTTTAGTTAAACAAAGTTTTAATTTCCTTATTTCCTTTTAAAAAAAATCTTCAACTCCTTTAAGCAAAACTCACCCTAAAGTAGCCAATAGATCATGCTGTATATAGTTGATGGCTTCCATGGTAGTAATCTAGTCAATACCTCGATGGAGATTAGAAAAGGGTAAGGAAGGAACAAAATAATGAATTACTATAATTTATTGTAATAAAGAAACCAAATATTGAGTTGTTCTTTTCATTGATTATGATATTATTTGTTATTTTGTTTGATTGAACTATTCGCGTTAGATACTAACCATCGAGAGGAGATCTTGATAATTAGGTTTGTTATTATTAAAATAAAACAATTGTCATTTAAAATTCTACAAAAAAATTAAAGTTATTTAATATTTAGATTATAATAAAATCTAATAATATTCTATTGCAACATTTTTGTGAGTACCGAATCAAAATAAATTTGATTTATGTGGTTCAGTTTAATTATTTTTTTTATGATTTCTATTATATTTGTTCGATTTGATTTTAACTCTGATAAAAGTAAATATAACAAAGTGAATTGAAAATTTTTTTCTTTTTTTTTTAAATAATTTTTTATTTTTGTTAGCATAACCTAATTTTTTTTAGTGTTGAGGCTTTTAAATTTAATAGATAATTTAATATATAAATAATATCAAATAGCACACAATTTGAACTCTTAATTGATCTAATATTTAAAGCTTATTACCATTAAAGAAAATCTAAGACCTAAGTCATGATATCATATTATCATTCATCAAGTTCTCTTCAAATGAATGCTTTCTTATCTCTCTTTCATATTTACACTCAATCATTCTCTCTGGCTCACATGAACACACAAAGATTAGTTTAAATTTTTGCTTGTGATTATTTTTCTAAATATTTAGCAAAATATATAGAAAAATATTCCTATTATCTAATAAGTAATAAGTCATTCTCTAGGACTTTAGTTTCAAGATTCTATCTATAATAAAGCACATAAACATTTAATCTTATTTGTGGGTAGTGAATGGAAGCTTTTAGATTTATAAACTTTTTATTGTATTATTTGAAAATTAATAATTGTGCTTATATGCTTTAGAGAAAAATATATTTTATAAAAAATATCTATGATTACTTTCCATATCCATGACATAGGCATGAAAAGTTTCTCATCTTCATCTATCCTCTTAATCGTAGGGTATATAAAATTGATATTTGAGAGGCTTATATATATGCTCTTCAAGTCTACTTTATGTAGCAAACCTAATACTCCACGTGTCTAGCAATAGTATGTGTTTTAATTTAAAAAGTATATGTTTTAATTATAAAATAATTACTAATTGCTTAACATGTGATCACTGGATTGATGACTATATCCTGTATATGCATAATCCTATATGGTAGTTGTAATTCTATTGAGGAAGTCTAATACTTATTATATTTAATATATTGTTGTTCATCGTCTTCCCAAGGGCAAACTAATGGGGCTACTCAAATTGGAGGTGTTAATGAGTGTAGTCAACACCCAACATCCAATGCAACTATGGGTGACATTCAATAAGGAAAAAGAAAACTCATAAGCCCAAAATCTATAGTTTGGGATTATTTTACCATATTTGTCAATGAGAATGAGGATACTAAAGGTAAGTGCAATCACTCTAAAAAAGAATTTTTTGGTGATCCCAAAAAGAATGGTACTACTGCACTCAAGAACCATATTAGTATTTGTAAGAAACTGCCCCCTCTTAAAGAATCTAGAAAAACACACTTAAATTTTAATGTAGAAGATGAAACGATCCTTGCTAGTTGGAAATTTGATCAAGAAGCTATTAGAAAAGTCTTAGCATACATTATCATTACAGATGAGCTACCTTTCAAATTTATTGAGGGGATGGGGTTTAAGCGATTTATGTCTATTGCTTAACCTAAGTTTAAGGACCCCTTTAGATGGACCATATCCCGTGATTACTTTGGAATTTACATGGATGAAAAAATTCAATTCAAGGAATATTTGATTAATGATAAACAAATGGTTTGCCTTATTACAGACACTTGGACTTCCATTTAAAGAATTAATTACATGTGCATTACAGTCCATTTTATTGATGATTAATGGAAATTGAATAAGAGGATTTTAAATTTCATTCCAATATCTAGTCATAAAGGGAGGGATACTGGAATAGAAATTGAAAAATGCATATTTAAGTGGGGAATTAATAGGGTGTTCTATTATGATGGACAATGCAAATTCCAATAATGTTACCATTTTATACGTAAAAGAAAAGATTAGTAATTGGGCTTGTTCTGTTATGAAATACAAGTTCTTACATATGAGATGTGTTACTCATATAATCAATTTAATTCTTATTGATGGGCTGAAAAAAATAGGAAGTTTTGTGAAAAAAGTTGGAGAGGCTATTCATTTTGTTAAGCAGTCTTCTCTTAGGTTGAAAAAGTTTAAAGAGAGTTGTGAAGATAAGAAGATTAAAAGTAAGCAATTGTTGAGCCTAAATGTCTCTATTAGGTAGAACTAGGGATGGACGCATGACTTGTTCTATGGGGGGTCCAAATCCTATAATAGGAAGCAATACATGTAAGTAAGGCAGAGCTAGCATTAGAACTATTCGGCCAAGGTTTTTGAAAATTAATTTATATATGTTGTTTTTTTGTCACATTATATATTGTTAATTTAAGTTTTTAAGCATTCATTATAATTATTTTTTAAAAATAGTTTATATTATTTTTAAGTAAAAATTATAAAGAATAAATACAAAATTTATGTTCTCAATACACTTACTTATGTCATTGATGGTTTGAATTAAAAAAAAATTAGGATGATAGCAAAAAACACACACACAGATATATATATATATATATATTATAGTATTGTATGGGAAGGGATGTAGCTTTTTTGTCTTTTGTTTTTTTTCATTTGGGAGGAGCTGGGGAACACTCAAATGTATTATAAAGGAAGGGTGAGTGTATATTATATAAGAATTGGGAGGAGGTTAGGAGGGCCCAAGTGGCAACCACCCCCCCCCCCAAACAATGAATCTCCGTTTGTTATTGGGTGGAACTCCACTTATTTTATGTTGGAGATAACCCGAAAATTTGAGGTAGTATTTCGAAGGTTTGAAGATAAAGATACCTTTGGATTGATCTTGAATTTGGGGATGGGGTGTCTACTGCTAATGATTGGGTAAATATTAAAAAGATGATGATGTTTTTGAGTCATTTTTATGAGTTGACCTTGCATATTTCTAGTTCTTTATTTGTTACATCTAATGGCTTTTTCTATGAGATTGATATGATATATCACCTTTTAGATGAGTGGAAAAAAAGTGATGATTGGGAGTTAACTTCAATGGCTACTAAAATGAAAGAAAAATATGACAAGTATTGGGAAGATCCTTCAAAGATTAATCAACTTATTTATGTTGCTACTATTTTTTATCCTTAGTATAAATTGGATTGGGCGCAATATGCGCTTTGTAAAATGCATCCCAATGAAGTTGGTGAACAATTAGGGATACAAGTGAAAAATGTGTTATTTTCTTTGTATTATAAATACAAAGAAAATATTTCTCCCACAAAAACTAGAAAGGTCCAACAGAAACAACTTTTGGTGGACAAATGAACTAGTTTTGATGTTGATGACCAAGTTGTAAAGGTGAGAAAATTGCTTGAATCAGACAAAAAAAATTCATGAGTAAGCGCCTTGGTGGAAAAACTAGTAAAACAGAAGTTGAAAGATATCCAATGAATAAATTGAAATTGATAAAGGTGATTTTAACATTTTAAGTTGGTAGAAGTTGAATAGCCCTAGATTTCCTATTCTTTCATGATTAGCAAAAGATATTTTGGCTATCCCAATTTCCATGGTTACTTCTGAGTCTACATTTAGCATTGGATAAATTTTAAATGCATTCAGAAGCTCTTTAATTGCAAAAGTTGTGCAATCTCTTATATATGATCAAAATTGGCTTCGACATTCCCTTTCAATTCATGAAGTAGAAGAAGGTTTAGAGGATGTTCAAAAGATAGAGAGAGGCATTATTTTGCTTATTATTTATAACAATCATGATAGTTTTATATACCACTATAAGAAAATAGTTATTTTGTCACATAATTTTCTCATAAAACAAAAATTAGTGAGAACTTCTCACGGAATTTCTCTCGAATAAATAACTCTAGACAATTTCTCATGGACATTTGTCACAGACTAGAAAGGCAGAGAACATTTCGAAAGAAAGTTGTGAGAAAAGTGGAGAGAACGCTCTTGCAAGTTGGTGGGAATTTGGCACCACAATTTCTCATGGACTTAGTTTATGAGAAAATAATGAGAAAATGGTGCCAAAATACTTCTTGCAGATGTAGCCTATAAGAAAATTCTTACATGTATGAAATCTGTGAGAAATATTTCTTGCGAATACAAAAATCTATGAGAAACGTATAATGAGAAATTAAAAGCGTTGCACTATGTGTTGGGTGAAATGCTTCTCATGGATGTAGTCTGTGAGAACTTTCTCACGAGTTTGAAATCTATGAGAGATATTTCTCACAAATACAGAAATCTATGAGAAGCATATAATGAAAAATTGAGAGCATTGCACTATGTGTTGGGTGAAATGCTTCTCGTAGATATAGTCTGTGAGAACTTTCTCACGAGTTTGAAATCTATGAGAGATGTTTCTTGTGGATACAGAAATATGTGAGAAGTGTATAATGAGAAGTTGAGAGCATTGCACTATGTGTTCGGTGAAATGTTTCTCGCAGATGTAGTTTGTGAGACAATTCTCACAAGTGTAAATTTGTGAGAAATAGTTCTCAACCATATACAAATCTGTGAGAAGTGTATAATGAGAAATTGAAAGCATTGCACTATGTGTTGGGTTGAATGCTTCTCACATATGTAGTCTGTGAGAAATGTTTCTTACAGGTACAGAAATTTGTGAGAAGCGTACAATAAGAAATAAAGAGCATTACACTATGTGTTGAGGGCCAAAATGCTTCTCATGCATGTAGTCTGTGAGAAATAAAGTTTTTCTCATGAAAATGATATATGTGAGAATTCTCGCAGATATAAAAAACTGTGAGAAGTGTTCTCGTGGATTTTGAACACTACGAGAACATTTCTCACGGTTTTATGCAAAACCGTGAGAAACCTTAAATAAAAAGAAAATATGGCTTTTCTGGTATGAAAAATATATTAGATTGGCTATATGGGTATTCAAATTCAAGACTTGGTGTTTTTATAAAGACTAGCCTGATCGTTGAACCAATTTGTCAATTGTAATCTATTAGGACACAATTTAATATATAAATAATGTTTATATTTTAAAAAAAATTGCAATAGCTTGCCGAGTAGAGATTTGAACCTAAAACATGTTACCGTTAACGATGACTCTTTATAATTTTTTTTGTAACAATATTTGACAAAATATTGGCATAGAAAAGGAACACAAACTCAAATGATGGAAACTTCATTTATTTCTCAATGACTCTGAACACAGACGGAAGCTCCTTTTATACTAGATTCCAGGGGTAGGGGTTACAAAAAAATTAAAGAAAAGTAAAGAGGGAGTTACAGAGAGAGAATTAACGAGGGAGTTATAGGGAGTTACACGGAGGGAGTTACATGGAGGGAGTTACACGGCGAAGTAATGGTTAGCTGTTTCATTCTCCCCAGGTTGGACTGAACTCGCCCTCGAGTCCAAGTCAGCATCATCATCCAAATAGGGTGACAAGTCAGCAACATTGAACGTGGCAGAAACTCCATAAGCACCAGGTAATTCAACTTTATAAGCATTGTTGTTGATCTTTTGTACAATCTTGAAAGGACCATCAGCTCTGGGTGACAGCTTGGCATTGGGTTGTTTAGGAAATTGCTCTTTTCTGAGATGTATCCAAACCAAGTCTCCCACATTAAAGATCTGTTGTTTCCGATGCTTGTCTCACTGTGTCTTGAGTTTGAAATTCTGCTTCTGGATTCTTCCACTAACTTGTTCATGCAACTTCTTGATTTCCTTAGCCCTTTGATCTGCATCAGAACTATACTGCTGCTTATCAAGTGACGGGGTCAAGTCTAACGGACTAAGGGGACGAGTGCCGTAAACAACTTCAAACGGGTACTTTCCAGTTGCTTGATTAACAGAATTATTGTATGCAAATTCAACTTGAGCAAGAATGAGGTCCCATTGCGTCAAATTCTTCCCCACGAAACTTTGAAGAAGATTTCCTAGAACTCTGTTAATAGCTTCAGTTTGACCGTCCGTCTGTGGATGGCCAGAGCTGCTAAATTGGAGCTTAGTTCCTATCTTCTTCCATAACATCCTCCAAAAGTGGCTCAGGAACTTAACATCACGATCAGAAGTAATAGTTTTTGGAATTCCATGGAGAAGAACAATCTCTTTGAAGTACAAATCTGTAACTTGCACCGCATCATTGGTCTTTTGACATGGAATAAAATGGGTCATCTTCGAAAATCGATCCACAACAACCATGATGGAATCTTTTTGCCTCTGCATTCGGGGTAAACCAAGAACAAAATCCATGCTCACATCTTCCCACGGTGCTTCTGGAACCGGCAGTGGCATGTATAATCCTGTATTTTGCCCTTTTGTCTTAGCCAAATGACATATTCGACATCGCTGCATATGCCGGTTGACATCTCGTTCAAGTATTGGCCAATAGAAATTCTCTTTGATCAGATCAACTATCTTGTCTCTGTCAAAATGACCAGCTAATCCTCCATTATGAGCTTCCCAAATTATCGCCTCCCTCAACGAACCCTGAGGAATACATAGAGTTTGACCTTGAAATAAAAAGCCATCATGTCGGTAATACTGGTGGAACGATTGATCGGCAGTAGCTTCCCATACTCCACGGAAATCAGGGTCATCCTGGTATAGCTCCTTGACAAGATCAAAACCAATAACTTTAGCCTGCATTGTTGTTAGTAACATATGTCGACGGCTAAGAGCATCAACTACAGAATTTAAAATCCCAGCCTTATGCTTAATGAGGAAGGGATAAGACTGCAAGATTTCACTCCAACAGGCATGCTTACGACTGATCTTTTGTTGAGAGTTCAAATACTTTAGGGCTTCATGATCCGAAAAAAGTATGAACTCTTTGTTCAGGAGATAATGACTCCAATGTTGTAGAGCTCGGACAATAGAATTCTTTATCATAAGTAGAATACCTGAGTTTCACATCATTGAGTTTCTCACTGAAAAAGGCAATGGGATGACCTTCCTGGCTTAAAACAGCGCCAATTCCAGTATTAGAGGCATTACATCTAACCTCGAACACCTGTCAAAATTTGGAAGAGCTAGGACTGGAGCTTCAATCAATCGCTTCTTTAGCTCCTCAAAACTCCTTTGAGCTTGCTCTGCCCACTAAAATTTGTCTCCCTTAGTGCAATCTATGATGGGTGTAGCTAAAATTGCGGATGAACCTCCTGCAGAAAGAAGCCAATCCGTGGAAGCTTCGAACTTCCTGAAGAGATCTTGGAACTGGCCAACTATTAATGGCTTCAATTTTACTTGGATCAACTTGAACACCTTCGGCAGTGATGATGTACCCCAAGAAAACAACTTCATTGGCAAGAAAGGTACACTTTTTTAGATTGGCAAAAAGCTTTTGGTCTCGTAGTGCTTGCAAAACTTGCCGTAAGTGATCAAAGTGTTCTTCTTGACTCTTGCTGTAAATAAGAATGTCGTCAAAGTAAACAACAACAAATTTGCCAGTAAAGGGTCGCAATACCTGATTCATCAGGTGCATGAATGTGCTAGGGGCATTGGTTAGTCCAAAAGGCATCACATTCCACTCATACAAGCCATCTCTTGTCTTGAAGGCGGTCTTCCATTCATCTCCTGGACGAATTCGAATTTGGTGATACCCACTACGAAGGTCAATCTTGGAAAAAATAGTGGCACCATGCAGCTGGTCTAACATGTCGTCAAGCCGGGGTATCGAAAACCGATACTTAATAGTAATTTTGTTAACGGCTCGACAATCGATGCACATTCTCCAACTCCCATCTTTCTTGGGTACTAGCAGAACAAGTACAGCACAAGGACTAACACTTTCCCGAACCAGCCTTTTTTTCAGCAGCTCTTCAACTTGTCGCTGGACTTCGGTATGTTCCTGAGGACTCATCCTATAAGCAGGCTTGTTAGGAATGACTACTCCTGGAACAAAATCAATGGCGTGTTGTATGTCTCGCATGGGTGGCAACCCGGGTGGTATCTCATCAGCTATCACATCTGGAAACTCGGATAATAAGGGCATAACTGCTGGTGAGATGGTGGACTCACTGTTTTCCTCGAGTACCAGTATGAAACTCATTGTCTGGGTTTCAGATTTTATCACCTTGAACTCTTCTTTTGTCATCAAAGTCACCAATGGCTTAGCTTCTGTTGAGGCTTTGCTAAACTCACTAGGCGGCAAAGGCGCTAGCTTGATCTTGACACCATCTTTAGTGAAAGAGTAGGTGTTTGTACGTCCATCATGCAGAGCATATCGATCATACTGCCATGGCCTCCCCAAAAGAAGGTGGCATGCATCCATGGGAACAACATCACACAAAACATCATCACAATATTTGTTCCCAATAGAAAAAGTAACAAGGCATTGCTTAGAGACTTTTACCTCACTTCCAGTATTAAGCCAGTGAAGCTTGTAAGGATGCGGGTGATCATGCGTTGGTAGCTTTAACTTCTGCACCATGTAGTCAGACGCTACATTTTCACAGCTCCCACTGTCAATAATGACATTACACACTTTGCCCTGGGCAGTGCAACGGGTGTGAAAAATATTGCATCGTAGCCATGGTTCTTCCTTAACTACAGCTGTATGCAGACTTCGTCTAATAACCAAAGCCTCTCCCTGATCTGTAGGCGTAATCTCCTCGTCATATACTAGTTCGGCTTCATAAAATGTAGTCTCCTCTTCATCTTCCTCAGGTGCTTCATAAACTTGCCCTTCCCTAATGGTGATAACCCTTCGAGTAGGACAGTCTAAGGCGATGTGACCAAATCCTTGGCATTTAAAGCATCGGGGGTGCTTTAGAGCCAGATTCCTTGACATTATTTCATGGAGACTTGCGCATAGTGCTAGGCTGCGGCTTGCCTGATAAAGCGGGCTGCTGAAATTCTGCCTTTCGACCATTAAAATAACTCATAGAGGAAGAAGGTTGATAAGAAGACCTCTTAAGTGTTTGCTTCTCTACACGGATGGCTAGGCGAATCACATCATCCAAAGTCTAATACTGCTGAACTGGACTGGATGACTGATGTCAGCGTTTAACCCTGCAAGATAACGAGCTATCGTTTGTTCCTCCTTCTCCTGTATGTCACACTTCATCATAAGTTTTTCAAACTCTCTGGTGTATTCTTCTACAGATAAGGACCTTTGTCGAAGATTCTGCAATTGGATAAAATTATCCTGGTGGTAATGCTCTGGTAGAAACTTCCTGGTGAGCTGTCGTCTCATTTTCTCCCAAGTCTCGATCTTACGCTTTCCTTCTCGTACTTGCTTCCGTTTGAGATTCTCCCACCATATGGAAGCATGCTTCTTGAGTTTAAGAGCGATTATCTTGACTTTTTGTCTATCTAGAATCTCCTTGTATTCAAATATTCGCTCAACAGTTTGAAGCCAATCTACAAACTCATCTGGCTGGAGTCTTCCCTCAAATTATGGAATGTCTACTTTGATGTCACTAGAGCTGAATGGTTATTGTTGAGGTCGGCGGTGGTTGTCAGTGGATGATGAACTATTGCTACCCGAATCACCTTCTGGATTTTCTCTATGAGTTTCTAGCAAAGCTCGCTGTAATTCCACGGTAGCTTCCAATTCTTGTATCCGACGTCTCATCTCGTCAATTGCAACATCCTGTACATTCCTGCGTCTTGGAGGCATATTTTTTTTTTTGCCTTTTCTGGAAGGTTACAACTTAGGCAAAAACAATTAGAAGTATAGGGGTGAAAAGGTAATTTGTTGGGGTATAGGGATGGAAAGGAATTTTAAGAAAATGTGAGGTAAAAGTATAATTTTTGGAAAATATGGGGCCAAAATTGCAATTTAAAAAAATTTAGGGGTACAATTGCAATTTTAGGAAGTAAAGGGGCAAAAATGTAATTTCAGAAAGATCATGGGTGAAAATGCAAATACTAAAAGTATATGGGTAAAATGTAAATATGGAGAAATTTAGGGGTCAAACTGTAAATATGAGAAGTTTGGCTGACTGGGCAAGATGACGTGGCAGAATTGACACGTGGAAGATACAGGATGGCTGATCTGTCGCTGACTGGACAGGTCAGGATGACGTGGCAGATGACGTCATCATCTTCAACCTCCAGCAGGCGGGTGCGACGCTTGTACTGATGGTGATGGCGCGTGAGAGCGCGTGTGGTGTCAGTAGGTGGCGAAACTCTCTAGTCCAAGGTTTTCCAGCCTTCCGAGCTTGATGGAGAGGTCCGTTTGCCTGAAAAGTGACCGAAACTGGATACCGACGGCAGCGGTGGTGGGGGTTGCTCACTTTCAGGCGACTCATCGACGGCTCTCTCACTCTACAATGCTCCTGGACACGCTCTCACCTGCTCTGATACCAAAAATGGCACAGAAAAGGAACACAAACTCAAATGATGGAAACTTCGTTTATTTCTCAATAACTCTGAACATAGACAGAAGCTCCTTTTATACTAGATTCTAGGGGTAGGGGTTACAGAAAAATTAAAGAAAAGTAAAGAGGGAGTTACAGAGAGATAATTAACGAGGGAGTTACAGGGAGTTACACGGAGGGAGTTACAGAGAGTTACACGGCGGAGTAATGGTTAGCCGTTTCAAATATAATATATAAATACTTAATTTTTTGGCATAAAATTTGGAATTAGCAAACAATTCTATTTTCGTTGGCTCCAAAATGCTTTTCAGCCCCAAACTTTGGCCCCAAAATCCTTAATTCAAAAATCATTCACTTTCCTAAACATTTGGTCCAAAACCCTAACTTCAAAAACCCTCTCATCTCATCGTGTTTGTTTCTTTAGCTCAGTGGTGGTTAAGGTAGAACTTTGTGGTTATCAGTTCTGCTCAGTGCTTTTGCTGCTGCTCCTTCATTTTAGCTCGGTGGTGGTCTTCAATCTCATGCAGGTACTTCTTAACTTCCGTAGTCTCACCTCTACTTTCTCATTTCTGATAGCTGATTAGAAATGTGTTGATAACGATTATGCCATTTTCTGTCCTTCTCTGTAAGGAGTCCAAAATAATGATGCCAAAGCATGTCTTTTCTATCCTTCTGTAGTCTCACCTGGCATGTGTATGCTTCAAAAATACATGCTCTTAACAATCATTATACCTAGGCTAAATAATCCAAAAAATAAGATTGATGTTTTCTTACAACCTCTAATTGATGGATTGAAGTTGCTTTGGGAAAAGGGCATGGTGATGTATGACATTGCTTTGAAATAGAATGTCAATTTAAGGGCTACCCTTTTGTTGACCATTAATGATTTTCCAACATATGGCATGTTGAGTGGTTAGCAGATATTAGGAAAACTAGGGTGTCCAATTTGCATGAATTATTCAAAGGCAATCGACTTGCAATATATGAGAAAAGTTTCATATTTTGATTGTTATTATTAATTCTTGCCTTTAGATCATCAATTTAGGTGAAATAAACAAAATTTTATAAAGAATAAAGTAGAGACTTCACCACCACCGTAAAGGTACTCAGGAGAGGGATTGTATGAGCAAATTAGGAGATTTTCTAAAATAATAGAATCAACGGGCACTCAATTGGAGGGGTATGGAGAAGAACATAATTAGACTAAACACGGTATATTTTGAGACCCTTCTTAGTGGCATGACTTGCTAAATCCCTACAATATAGATGTAATGCATACAAAGGGGAATGTCTTTCATAATTTGTTTAATACAGTGATGAATCATAAGGACAAGACAAAAGACAATGACAAAGCAAGGAAAGATTTGGCTATGCTTTGTAAATAACCCTCCTTACATCTTGTGGTTCGAAGCAATGGTAGGAAAGGAAACCTGAAGGCTACACACACCTTTAATATAGAGCAAAAGCGGGCATTATGTGAATGAGTCAAAACTTTAAAGCTTCCTAATGGTTATGCATCCAACTTAGGGTGTTGTGTTGACGCGAAAAGTTGCACATTAGTCGAAATGAAAAATTATGATTGTCATATTTTTATGGAGAGGCTATTATCAATTGTGTGTAGTAGGTTGCCAACCTCGATATTTGAAACCTTAATGGAGTTAAGTAATTTTTTTCGTGATTTTTGTGCTCCGACTTGACATTTGAAAAACCTCAGTGATGGAAAAGAACATTCCTATTATTTTGTGTAAACTTGAGAAGATATTTCCTCCAGGTTTTTTTAATGTTATGGAATATTTACCTGTTCACTTGGTATATGAAGTTATAGTTGGTAGACCTGTACAATATAGGCGGATGCATTCATTTGAGAGGTTCTTGTACACATTGAAAGGAAAGGTAAAAAATAAGGCCCATGTTAAAGGCTCCATTTGCTCAGCATATATACTTGAAGAAAATTCAACATTTTGCTCCTACTATTTTGAGTCACATGTTCAATCAAGAATTAGGAGAGTTCCTCACAATGATGATGGTGGGGAGAATGTGGATCATCCTCCCGTCCTTATCTTCAATTATCCTGGCCAACCACATGGAAGAGCAACACAAAACACTTGTTTTCTTACTGACTATGAGCAAAATACAATAGCTTTTTATGTTCTTCTCAATTATCCTAAAGTTAAACATTTCCTCTAGTAAGAATCTCATTCTTGGTCTATTATTTTTACTCAATATAAAGTTGTGTTCAAATTAATCTCATTCTTAGTCAAATGCAGTTTCTATGTTAACGAATTGCTATCTATGAACCCTACTCTATCAAATGAGGAGGTGGATAAATGTATTTCATCCAAATTTTTTGTACGGTTTAAAGCTCATGTAAGTACATCTTAACAACTTCCTATAAAATGAGGACAAATATTTTTTTAATAAAATTGTAGATGTTAATGCTTTTATTTAAAATAGTTTCTAAAACCACAAAATGGGATAAAACATTAATTGTTAATTTCTTTGGCTTGGGGTCCTCTGAGACTTGTGAATACATTTGATCAATGGTCAATGAACGGCTATAAGTTTCACACAGAGACCTGGGTAAGAGAGAGGAAGACCAATAATAGTGGAGTAAGTTAAGGGAATCAGTCATAATCAACTTGAAGTTTCTTACCATGGTGTTTTAAAAGAGATAATTCAATTACAACTCACTGAAAAACCATCTAAGTAATTAACAGTTTTCAATAGTATATGGTATGATCCTAAGTATAGAGGGACTCGGGTTTGTCCTAAATATGGAATTGTGGAGTTTAACACAAAAAGAACATACAAGAGGAATGATTCTTTTATCTTTGCCTGACAAGCGGAACAAGTGTATTTTACATTGTATCCGAAATCATTCTCTTCTAAAAAAGATTGGCTTGTTGTTATTAGAACAAAAGCAAGGAGTATTATTGATGCCTTAGAAGATGACAAATAAGGTATGCCTTTTCAAGATAATGTTGATCGACAACCCTAATTAGTTGAATATGACAATGGTAAGGTTGATCTATGAGATAATACAAGTGAAATTGAAGAATTAGATGATGTACATATTACATCAATTGAAGATGACATTGATGATTCAAAAGAATCAAGTGAAGAAAATGTAGTTGAAGATTTTCTGCATACTGAATCATCAGAAACTGAAGATGATCCTCCTAATGATTTTTATTTAGCTAGTGATTGATATAATATTGGTAAATTAATTTTCATAAATTCGTTATATTAATTATTGACACAAATAATGGTCAGAAAAAGAATTCTTTGATGATTTACAACTGAGCAGTATGCAAGTATATATACAAGTTACCTTAGGAGCTAAAAAATAAATACAGAATATTTACAATACATGTTGCGATTATAATCCTTGATTCTATGGAAGATAAGAATAAAAAAGAATCAAAATTCAATCTAAATAATATAACTCCTAATTGATTAAAAATATTCTAGTATCTTTTAATACTCCCCATCAAACTGGTGAGTGGATATTCTCCATTCCTAGCTTGATAATCAAGTTTTGAAAATGAACACTAGACAATCTCTTTGTAAGAATATCAGCAGGTTGCTCTCCTGTAGGAACAAATGGTGTGCAAATTAAACCATTATCTAGTTTCTCCTTTATAAAATAACGATTTACTTCAATATGCTTGGTTCAGTCATGTTGTACTGGATTGTGAGTAATATTAATTGTTGATTTATTGTCACAGTAAAGTTTCATCATACCTTCCCATTTAATTTTCAAATCTTCCAAGATTATGTTTATCCATAATAGCTCACAAATCCCAAGTGCCATTGGTTTGAATTCATCTTTTGCACTAGATCTAGCAACCACATTCTGTTTTTTGCTTCTCCAGGTGACAATATTTCCACCAAGGAAATTACAGTAACCTGTCATTAATCTCCTATCAACCAAGAATCCTACATGATCTGCATCTGTATAGGCTTTAAGAGTTAATCTATTTCCCCTTTTGAATAAAATTCCTTTTCTCGGTGTACCTTTTAAGTATTGCAGAATTTGATGTATAGCCTGAAGATGTGATTCTTTAGAAACATGCATGAACTGGCTCACCACACTTACAGTATAGGCTATGTCAGGCCTAGTATAAGACAAATATATTAGTTTGCCAACAAATCTCTGATATGTTCCCACATCAACTGTCATATCGTCTGGGAAGTCACAAAGTTTATGGTTAACTTCTATTGGTGTATCTATCGGTTTACATTCCAATTTACTTGTCTCAGTTAATAAATTAAAATTATATTTTTGCTGTGATATGAAGATTCTTTACTTTGAATAAGCAACTTCAATGCCTAGAAAGTACTTAAACCTCCCTAATTCTTTAATTTCAAACTCTTTCATCAACTGCTTCCTTAAGGAATTAATTCCCTCCTTGTCATCTCATGTGACTATGATGTCATCAACATAGACTAGCAACACTGTCACTCACCCTGAAGCTGAATATCTGATAAATAGACTGTGATCACCTTGACTCTGCTTGTACCCCATACTAAGCATGACTTTTGTAAATCTTCTAAACCATGCTCTCGGAGATTGCTTGAGCCCATAAAGTGTCTTCTTAAGTTTGCAAACTGTGCCTAATGTAAGTTGAGAATGAAATCTTGGTGGGACCTCCATATAGATCTCCTCTTCTAAATCACCCTGTAAAAAGGCATTTTTAACATCGAATTACAGTAATTTCTAGTCTAGGTTAGTAGCAACATATAGTAAAATTCTGACTGTATTCGATTTTGCAACAGGGGCAAAAGCCTCCACATAATTTATGCCATAGATCTGAGTATATCTTTTTGCAACTAACCATGCCTTGGATCATTCTAAGGAACCATCAGAATTGAATTTAGTTGTGAAGACCCATCGGCACCCAACTAGTTTCTTTTCTTTTAGCAACTAGACCAGGTCCCATGTCTTATTTTTCTCTAGAGCTTTCATCTCCACCTTCATTGCTTGTACCCAATTTTCATTTGCTAATGTCTCAGATAAGGTTTTAGGAATGGAAATATCATTTAGGTTGGTAAGGAAGGTTCTATGACTGCAAGACAAATTGTTATAGAAAATGAAAGATAACAAAGGATATAATGGATATTTAGTGCAACTTCGGTAGCTTTGCATAAAGTAATAGGAAGATCATCATCTATATTTTCAAGCATTCTAGGAATATTCTCAAGGGAACGAGCTACCTCTATGCCTTTAGGAACAGATTCCGAATCAGAAGATTGAACTTGCTTTGGTTGAGACGTCTTTTTCCTGCGAGAATAAACCTGTAAAGGACAAGTAGAGACTAGGGGCTATTGGGAATCATAGGAATCGAAAGGTTCAGATGAGTCATCTGAAATCTCAAGAAGCAAGAGATCTTGACTCTGTTTATTATGAAAGAAATTTCTCTCTGGAAGAGTACTATGAAAATAGGACCCATACTCAGAAAAAGTAATATCAACTGAGACATAAAACCTTTTTGAAGGAGGATGATAGCATTTGTATCCTTTCTGAGTAAAAGAATAACCAATGAACACACATTTTAGGGCCCGAGGATCAAGTTTGGTCCAATTCTGAGGATACACGTGAACAAAAGCAATATAACTAAATATTATTGGGATGGGATTATTAGAAGTAATGAAGTCAGGGAAGAAGTGAGTGAGAAGTTGTATAGGACTTTTTGAACCAAGAGTCTGTGTGGGAAGCCTATTGATCATATAACTTGCAGTTAAAAATGTTTCTCCCCAATATTGTTTAGAAACATTATTTTGAAACAGCAAAGCTCTTGTGGTGGCAAGAAGATAACCATTTTTTCTTTCAGCAACTCCATTTTTTTGTGGGGTATTAATCCAGGGAGACTCATGAATGATTTCCTAAGCATAAAAAAAGGTTGACAGAGATTGATTGAAGAAATCTTTTGCATTGTCAGAATTGAATCTCTATATCCCAATCCCAAATTGAGTTTTGATCATATTGTAAAAGGATCGAAATATAGAACTAACATTAGATTTTTGTTTCAAAAGATATATTCAAGTTACACGAGTGCAATTATCAATAGAGGACATAAATCATCGAGATCCAGAAATATTAAGAATATTTAAAGGGCCCCAAATATCACTATGAATTAAATTAAAAGGAATAGAAGTTCTTTTATTACTAATAAGAAAAGAAGATCGTTTGTGTTTAACAAATTCATAAACATCACAATGAAAGGACTCAACATCCAAGTCTTTAAGCAAAAAAGGAACATTATTTTAATAACATGAAAAGAATGATCTTTATTCAAACTAAACTCTTTGGAATCAAAGGAAGAGGAAGACAAACTTTGAACTCCATCGTGTCCACTGCACTCATCAAGGAAATGAAGTCCATCTTTTTCTTTAGCAAGTACAGTCATCTGCCTCGTGCCCAATTCCTGAATTATACAATAAGTAGAAAAGAATAGAACACAATAATTAGAATCGCTAGTAAGTCTTTTAATAGATATAAGATTGGTACAAAGCTTAGGAATATGCAAAACATTTCTCAAGATGAGATACAGACTTAAACAGATATCATCTTGATCAGCAACAATAAGAACAAAGTCATCAACTATTATAACCTTTCGGGTACTAAGACCGGGGTTATAAGAGATAAATTTTTTTTGAAGAATTGGTCATATGGTTATTAACTCCAAAATCCATGATCCATGAGTCAAGAAAAACATTATTTGAGGTAGTAAGCGCAGATGATAATCGAGTAATAACATATGAATGTTCAATAGAAATACCTGAGAACACCAAAAAATATGTACCTGAAGTACCGATAGTATTCTTCTCCATTGATTCCAGTAAATTCCTTAATTTTTCAATCCCCTCCTTAAGATTAGGATAGTTGAAGCTCTCCTTACCACTTGAGACCACCGTTGTTACATGAGCTTGACCTTGTCTCTTCTTCATATTCGGAGGTTTATCATGAAGTTTCCAACACCTTTCTTTGGTGTGACGAGGTTTATTGCCATAAGTACATCACAGGGAGTTGTTAGATTGCTTTGATTGAGTGGCTTGGTTAGTACTTTTAGACACCAAGGCAGAACTTTCAATTATCTTAGGCTCTATCATCACACTCTTACGTCTTTCCTCTGCTAGCACAATAGCAATGATTTCGTTTAGAGTAGGTAGCCCTTCTCATCCAAGTATTTAAATCCTTACAGTATCAAAATCTGCATTCAATTCTGCAAGATATTAAAAAATCATTTCTTTCTCCATAAAGAGTTTCAGGATGACAGTATCTTCAGTACATTTCATCATGATATATTGATAATGATCCAATTCCTGCCATAAATTTTTCATTAGCGTAGAATATTCATTTACAGATTTACCTCTCTATTTCGTAGTAGAGATTTTGCTCTTAATCTTATAAATATGAGCAGCATTCTTTACTTTTGAATAGGTCTGATGTATAGAATCCCAAATCTCTTTAGTCAAACTTAGGAACAAACATCATTTACTAACTTTAGGATCTATGGAATGCCACAACAATGACATAATCAATGAATCTTCTTCATCCCAAGTATTAAACATTGGATCACCTGGCTTAGGACCTATGCCTAATAGATGACTAAGTTTTCCATATCCCTTAAAAAAAGTTTGAACAAACTGGGACCAACTCAAAAAATTGTTCCCATTCAATCTATAGGCAGCTAGAACAACCAGCAACTCTCCAGATACACCACTGATGTTAGTTTGAGTACTGATAGTGGAAGACTTAATATTAGGACCAGTAGTAGATGAACCACTCATGGCTGCAATAGGTTCAAAAGATGAAGACGAAGCAATCGTGGTTGACAGGTGGTAGAACGGTGGTCTTATGCACCTTCACGCGTCAGCACGTGCTCTCTAGTGCAAAAAAAGCAACGGTGGCGCGTAGGAGCACATGGGTCGCCGAAAAAGGGAGCAGTCACTAGGGATATGCTGGTCAGACATTTTTTAGGCTTGTACTAAGGTGGTTTGGTGGAGATCAAGCTGATACAAAAGAGTTTAGGATTTTGAACTTGAACAATAACTGGAAAAGGTTGTGAACAGTAATGAAAAAAGGGATTAGGGCAAAGAAAGAACAGGTGATTAGAGAAAAACTGAGCCTAGCTCTAATACCATGAAGCAAATAATGGTCTGAAAAAGAATTATTTGATGATTTACAACTAAGGAGTACACTGATATGTATACAAGTTACCTTAGGAGTTAAAAAATAAATACAAAATATTTATAATAAATGTAGGGATTATAATCCTTGATTATATGGACGATAAGAATAAAAAAGAATCAAAATACAATCTACATAATATAACTCCTAATTGATTAAAAATATTCTAGTATCTTCTAACAATTATTATGTGTGTTAATTTTTTGCTCATTCTTTTAATTCCCATAGTATTATTTATTATTAGTTTTTGTTCCTTTTTTTTTTTTAATTTTAGATGTCATCTTCTTAGTAGCATATGGTAGGAGGAGCTAAAAAAAAGAAGGAGGATAAAAAAGGAAAAAAGGTTATGCAAGCATCACCATCTCAGCCACTAGTTGCTATGCGACCCTCATCATCTCATTTATTGGATATTATACAATCGTCTCCACCTTAACTTCATCCAAAATCCACTACACAACTAGGATCTAAGGTAGCATCCTCTTCTATTCCATCCCCTCACCTTCAATCCTCTCCTAGGGAGACTATATTTGCTGGTTCAAAGAGATCACCAAATTTGACAAGCATAGATGCAAGATGCTCATCTAATAATACATATGATGCTGGCTTTAGATTAAATGACGATCGATTGTTTATTCAACCAAATAGTAACTAGGAGTAAGTATCTTTTATATAATTTAAATTTTTATACTTTAATTGTTACTTTATATGTGTTTAACATTATTCATTTTGTAGATTTTTTCCATCAGTTAAATCATAAAAAAATAATGTCTGACATCATCTATCACAAGTTTAAGGGTGCATGGCCTAAATTTTCTAAGGTTCCTCATAAAGTGTAAAGGTTATAGTTTGATGAGTTTAAGGTGAATTGATTTAATAAACATTTAGAAATTATAATATGCATGGTTTTTAATTATATAATTATTGATATTTGGTTGTTTCTTATATAGCTTAAATGTACATGGGACTCTAAATTAGATATTGTAATTCATAAGATATGAAAAAAGAAATGTAGTGGAGTGGTGCGGTCATCTTTGAGGGACATTCGTAAAAAAAAAACAAAGGGCGAATGGTTACTCAAAGGAGTTCGAAATGCCTTGGAAGAATATTGGAAAAGTCTTGAATTTTTGACTGAGTTTGCACGTAATAAGGCAAATCGTGTAGCTAATATTATCGGATGTGTCCATAGAGATGATAGAATTACTTTTAATGAACATAAGAGAAGAATGGTAAGTGTTATTTGAATGTGTCATGCTTATTAATTTACTTAATTTCATTATATTTTATTATCAACTAATGTAATTTTGACATTTTCCCTACATGATATAGGAAGTTAAATTGGGAAGACCATGTGAATATCCCAAAGTTTTAAAGAAAATTCAATATGATGAGAAGAAAGGTGGTTGGGTTAGGCAAAATGCTAAATCTACTTATATAAGTTACTCGTGGTTATATTCTTTCTTTTTAAAATTCATAAATTCAAAGACTAAACTTGAATTTTTTTCTCTACAGAATGAGTTCGAGGGATTGAAAGAGAATCAAGAGCCTGACTCACATATATGTGACTCAGATTTATGGTTAAAGATTGTAGGCGGTAAAAATAAAAAATGCCATGTTTATGGACTCCGATCTTAAGCAAACCTCATTGCTTTTGACAATTCAAGCACTGGAAATAACTCTGGGGAGATTGCACAATTGAAAAAGGAGATGAAAGAGTAGAAGAAGTTCTATGAAGAAAGCTTTCAAAAAGTTAAGGTTGAAATGAATGTTAGAGATGAAGAATATAAAGCTCGAGAGTCTAGGATGGAACATCAATTTCAAATGATTATAGCTCATTTACTACCACTAAGGCTGGTACTTCCAAGCATTTATGAAATTATGAGAGTGATGGTGATGATAGTAATGGTACTGATGATGATGAAGGGAATGAAGATTAGTTATAGGACTATGTATTTGGTACTTTTATTTCATTGAGACCTGATACTTTTGATTTTTTATGTTGAAATTAAAAGCTTTTTGTGATGTTTAATGTTAAATACAAGTTGAATTTTAAGTTTCTTGCCTTGTGTTCATTTGGTTGCATATATTGTTTTATAGGTTTATTTGAATATGGATTGAAAGAAAACTGATAATGGATTAACTTGTTTTGTGGACTTCTTACTAATTTCTCATTGCATATATCCATGAGAAATGTCTTAATTTTCTTTGAAGGACGTTTCTCATAGACCAGATCTGCGAGAAATTTTCTCACAGACTTGGATTGTGAGAAAATTCTAAAGTTTTTCACAAGCGTAACCTATGAGAAATCTTCTCACGAATTGAATCTTGTGAGAAGATTAAGGATATTTCTCACAGATTATATCTGCAAGAAATTTTCTCGCAAACCTAGATCGTGAGAAAATTCTAAAGTTTCACATGCATCTAGGCTACGAGAAAATTTCTCGCGGAGTAAATCTGTAAAAAGATTTTGTTCACAATTTTCTCCTTGTTAGAATGTTTCTCACAAAACTAATATGTGAGAAATAGTTTCTCACGCCTCAAGGCTGTGAGAAAATTTTTTAAATTGAGTTGTTTTCTGACCAATGACTGTACATAAGAAAATCTGTGAAAAACAGTTTTCTTGCAGATTATAGAAGAGTTTCTTACGACTTTAGTCTATGAGAAAATTCTTATTTTGGTGTAGTGTACTAGTCACTTACATTTAATCTGTTATGACTTATCCATGAAATTTTGCTTTTATTTATTTGTAGATTTGCAAGAAAATTGCTTTGGAATCAACTGTTGACATATTATAGATGATTATTATTGAGGCAATTTTTCTTCCTGTTCTATATATAATTTTGGTAGTGATTAATTCAAATTGTTTATTTGATTTTTCTTTGTTTAATGTAGGTTGCAAGGAGGCAAGGTCCTTTGGGTGTCTTGAGTATTTAATTTATTATAATGTTACCCTTTTGAAGATTTTTTATGCAAAATATAGTATTTTTAATTCTTTTTTTCTAATCTTCTTGAAGTTCTTCAGAATGGATTTTGTTATGGATTTCTTAATATTATTTAGAATGGCCTTATAATTTTTTAAATGTTATTTTTCCAATTCAATGTCAAAAACATTATTACAAATGATGTTGTTATTGAGGTTAATATTATTTTTTATTTTTTTTATTTTTTATCTAGGAATAATTTTCAAAGTTATTTATATGACACATTGGAATATATATAATTATGGATTTTTGTTTTGTTTTAGAGGTCATTTTGCTTCAACTAAAATTCTAAACTGAATTGTAAAAATCGAACTGAACCGATTCAGTTTGGTTTTACCAATCATTACGATTTGGTTCAGTTTTTCTTTTTATTATCATTTTGATTTTCGATTTATTCGGTTTTTAGACCAAACCGAATCGAAAAACTGAACGCACAACCCTAATAATCATTGTGTATCAAATTGTCTAAATTATGATGGTAAAGAAAAAAAATCTAAATTAATTGAATAAAATTTAATCGTAATTTGATCAAAATTAGTCAAAATCCAAAGTGGTAATAAAATACCAGGCAATTAAAAAGAAATGTCTAGGTTATCAATGTTGAGCTCTCTAGGTTGTAAGCGTGGACATAGAATAATTTTGTTCACGAGTAAGCTCGTGTACACTGTATAGCCTTTGGAGAAATGAGTATATTTATCAATTATATCAATTATCAATACCAACTTATCAATTATCAAAATCAATAATCAATATCGATATAAAATTTATAACAAATCACATTATTTGCAACCTATGATGTATTTCTTGAACTTTGTGTAATACATAGAGCCTACTACTAATCAAATATAAAATCTGCATAAAGATATATTATTCATAAAAAATCATTCAGTGTAACCTTTGTTTTATTTTTAATCTATCTTTGCATATTTTATTAGACTTTTGTAATTATTCTTCCAGTATCTCTCTGTGTATTTTGATAGGATTTAAATGCTAAAAAGATGTATACAATCTATGAAAAATTGTTAACTATTATCTCTCACAAGAAGAAAAGATATCTAACTATATTATTATTATATTTTGACACTTTTTGACTTCCTAACAAGTATTTTAGGCAAAAATTCTGACTTGTAAAATCACGGCTAAGTTCTATGTGCTACAATTTTGTTTGATGAGGTGATATTGTGATAATACATAAATATACTCATTTTCTTGTGCATTGTATAAAGTTTAGGAGATGAGCAGTACTATCCATAATTTGCAAATAGTATGAATTATTATAGATATTCTTTTCATTATTATACCATAAGGGTTTTCTATAGATTTTATATAATATAGTGGATGATGATTACTTTTCAACCATTTTTTTAATGCATGGAAGATTTCTCATGGTTCAAGAGTAAATCCATAAAAGCTCCCATAATCCCATTAGTAAATCCTCAACCTATTTTAAACAAACAATTGCTAATCGAAGTCCCTCCACTTACAAAGGCAATTCTAACTAATTAAAGAAATCAAAATGAAAACATTAAATTTAATTATAAAGTGCGACATCCTCCATTAAAGTTAAACAAATTTCAACTTCAAGAGCTTATATGCATCTTCATGTCCAGTCATTTTTTTATTTTTTTTAAAACCAAAGGTCATCACTTATCTAACAGAATGGAAGGAATGCATGACATGGGGCTTAAGCGTGAATAGGAAGAAGGAATGTATGACAATCTGGGGCCTCGATGGGAAGAGGAGCCATGGGAGAAAAGCAAAACGATTAGGGAAGTTACAAATAGGCAAAATGGGAAGGCAATGAAATGAGATAAAGATATAAGATTCCTAGAGGAAATATAGAGACTTAAATAGACCTTCAAAGAAAAAAAAAAGTAAAATGAAACAAATCAAAATAAAGGATGGTTTGAGTTAGACAAGCTCCAAAAAAGAAAATATAAAACCAAGAGTCGACTTGAAGCCAAATATGGAAAATATAAAAGTTTAGGGGGATATAAATGGAACATGGAAAACAAAAAAGGCTTGCAAAGATATTAAGAATGAGGAAGAGAAGGGCAGAAAGGGCAATTAGTTCATAAAAGGCAAAGATGGTCAGAATCAAAGGTATTAAGACCTCTATTGGCCATTAAAGTAGTTGAATTATTGGTTTAAAGTTTAGTAGTTAAACTGTCGTCGAATTGATCATAATTAGATTAATAGGAAAAATTAATCTTTTGGTCCCTGAACTTTACATCAATTTTGAAATCAGTCTCTGAGCTAATTTTTTTTAGATAATGCTCCCTAAACTATTTAACCGTGACATAGTTAGTCCCTCAACTTTGCATCGATTTTGAAATCAGTCCCTGAACTAATTTTTTTTAGATAATGCTCCATAAACTATTTAATCGTGGCATAGTTAGTCCCTCAACTATCATATTGTTTGTAAATTAGTCCCTATGAGTGTCACGTGGTAAGATTGATATGAAACGGTGCTGAAGTAATAAATAGAGTTGCTGATGTGGCAGACAGAGTTACTGATGTGGCAGACACGTAGGTAAGAGGTGCTGACTAGGATTAAAGAGTAGCTGATTTTAGTCCTTATATTTTACCATAATTTATAATTTAATTTTTAAACTTTATTGTTTTTCTTATATTCATCCTCAAACTTTATGTCTATTTAAATAGTCATCATTCAACTATTTAGGGACCATTTAATCATAGTCAATATTCCTTATAATTAAAACATATTTCAATTTGTCAAATTTACTTTTACAAAAAGAATATCCAAACATATAATCTTCTAACAAACTTACTTTTATCCAAACTTTATTTTTACAAATTTCATTTGTAAAAGTAAGTTAAAATAAATGAAATTTGTAAAAATAAAATTTGAATAAAAGTAAGTTTGTTGGAAGATGATATGTTTGGATATTCTTTTTGTAAAAGTAAGTTTGACAAATTGAAATATATTTTAATTATAAGGAATGTTGATTGGGATTAAATGATCCTTAAATAGTTGAATGATGACTATTTAAATAGATATAAAATTTGAGGATGAATATAAGAAAAATAATAAAGTTTAAGGATTAAATTATAAATTATGGTAAAATATGAGAACGAAAATCAGCTACTTTTTAATCCTAGTCAGCACCTCTTACCTACATGTCTGCCACATCAGCAACTCCGTCTGCCACATCAGCAACTCTATTTATTACTTCAACACCGTTTCATATCAATCTTGCCACGTGACACTCATAGGGACTAATTTACAAATAATATGATAGTTGAGGGACTAACTATGCCACGGTTAAATAGTTTATGGAGCCTTATCCAAAAAAAATTAGTCCAGGGACTGATTTCAAAATCGATGCAAAGTTGAGGGACTAAAAGGTTAATTTTTCCTAGATTAATATAATTTTAAGCACATATTAACTATTCAAAAAAAGAAAGATAAAAAATAATAACAAAAATATATAAAAATTGATTTCAGTTAAAAAATAGTAGTAAAAATAAAAAATTAGAATGAGTAAAGATAAGAAGTGAAAACATAATTTTAAAATTAAATAAATATTATATAATTTAAAAAATAAAGTAATCATGAGACATGAAACATTTATAATGTATATATACTTATTTTGTAATTCATAGTTTTATAACATATATGCATATTTTTTGTTCATTTGATCATTATTCTTCATTTCTCAATGTTTATTACCTATAAGTGTACATATATTGTAGTTTAGAAGCAAGATTTAAATTAAAAAAAATTGATCAGTTCAAATCGATTCATTGCTTGATCAGTTTTATTAGTTCAAGTTGTAACTGGTTTGCTCAATTTTACACCACTTCTCAAAATGTCCAGTTTCCTTATTATTCCAAATCGGACCTGGTATCATTTTTTTTATTCAATTGGTCAAATTGGCTAGTTTTGTTCAATTTTTTATACCTTGGTCAATGATAAGATAAATCAAGTTTGGCATTTTATTCAATGACGAGGCGTATCTCACTAGGCAATAAGAAAAAGACAAAACAAGGATATGAGAAAAAGACGAGAGGGGGCATAAGGAGGAGAAGAACAAGTTTAAAAGTGATTAGTGGATCACTAGATGGAAGATAATACTTCCCAATGAATTGACAAATTAGAAATGGAAGAATGAGTATTCAACAAGTTTTTTTTTTGTACAAAATGAGAATGGGAATGAGAATCACCTTTCATGGAACCAAATTTTATAGAAGCCAATTGAGATTTGTTTAATTATAAGGAATTGACTTATATTTTATAAGAATGTGAGTTTAAATCCTGATACTAATGTGAAGACTTTATTAATAAGTAATTTGTAAGTACTTGTGTAAACGCTTTGAGAGTTATAGGTCTGTTTTGACTTTAATGAGTCTATGAAACTCAATTTATGTAAACTTTATAAAAAAAAATTCCAATTATAATACATGTTTGGTATGAATAAAAAATAAAAAATTTAAAAATATATAGAAAACTGAAAAATTAAGTAAATTACTCAAATGTTCTTTATTAAAAAAATTCAAAGGAGACCAAAAACTTGGCAAAGTGAGGAGAACAACACACCAAGATCTATTTGACGGCTTAGATGTTACTGAGTTTGATGTTTAAGCTATCGGAGCCATTGTTGAGGGTGTTGGAGCTTAGGAGGTTGTGTTTAGCGAAGTTGTTGGTGGAAGAAGATTGTGTTGGAAGAGGAATTGAGGGTGAGGGATTTGGTGAGGATGGAATCGAGACAAAGGAGAGAGGGGTTTGGTTGAGATCGCTGTTGCCATCACCATCTTCATCATTCTTGTTTTGCTTGATGGGCTTTGCAGTGTTGACCAGAATCTTTGGCAATGAGTAGAAGGGTGGGACATGCCAGGGCAGGGCAAAATAGGCATATTATAAATCTTATTGGATAATTTTGAGATAAAATTATATTTTCCGTGAAAGGATTTTCACCTTTGTGAAAAGAAAGCCCTCCCCCATAAAATTAGGAAAATCTCATTTCCTAGGGAACATGTTTCACATGTACCAGACATGTTAAAACCAACTTTCCCTTTCTAGTTTATATTTCTCTTTCTCTCCTGGCAAATATAGCCTGAAACATTTTGATAGCTGACTTTGTTTGTCGCACCCACTGCAAAGTTCATAGCTTCTTTAACTATCAAGGGGTTAAAGGTGGCCAAACATAAAAATTACGAAAAAAAGATTAGATTTATTGTAAAATTAGAACTTTTTTTGTAAAACTATATTTCAGTATTATTGGATTCATATCCAAATAGTATTTACAATGTGATTTTTTCCATTTACAATATTTGAATAGTTAACTTTATTTAAAAGTTTGACAAAACAAATTTTAAAAGATATTTAGTTCCTTATACAACCCAATCATAGGTGTAAAACTAGAGCTTATCCTTGGTAAAAGTGGAAAATTAATTATTTTATACATTTTTTAAAAATGATTACATGTACATGAATTTGGATTTAACTAGATGGCATCATCTATTGCAATGCACGAGAAAATTGGATATATAAATATATTATATATAAATATAAACTTACATATAATTTTTTATATATATAAATGATAAATGAATATACATATGTGAAAATTTAATAACAAAAATATAAATAATTACGCATTTTTTCTAAAAAAAAAATATCAGCGAGGACTATAAAACGCAGTGTCGTTTTATTAAGCAGTTGAGGTACAAACCCTGGCGCGCGAATTGCTTGGGAAAGACACTCGGGAGCTGAAAGAAGACGACGCTGCGTCGACCCTCTGTGCTCCGGTAAGCAGAGGCGGGAGAGTCCATCTCATAGCGTTGCCCTCTCAACTCAAAGTAGTTTCTATTTAAAAAATGGATGTCAACAATGACTTGAAGAATCTGAAACTCGAGGACGCACCTATGCAAATGGATTCCGATGACTCTTCCAGCGCTCAGGTGCTCACTCGAAACTCGCTTTTCTCTTTCTGGGTATTCTATAGTGAAATTAGAAGTAGAAACTGAATTCATGGCTTTATTGCGGTTTTTACGGTCAGAAGTTTTTGACTTCCCATGACTTTGGTGTATAACTCATAAAGCGTAGCTATGTCTGAAAATATTTGGGTAGCTATGTCTCAAAATGATTACCCTATCACTTTTTTTTGGGATGAGTTTACTTTGAGATTTTGAATTGTGGGTATCATTTATGTAATTTCTGTGGTATTTATTTTGAAGGCAAGGAACAAAGAAAAAATGGAGCTGACGGAGACAATGAAGAAATTGCATATTGAAGGATCTTCATCTGGAAATTCATCAGTTAATTTCAAACGGAAACCGGTCATTATCTTAGTTGTTGGAATGGCAGGTGATTTAATTTACTCGTTATATAGTGATTCCTGAATTATGATATTTTTGCTTCTCTTTCCTGTTAAAAGACTCAGGGTGAACTTCATGTGTGTTTAGGAAGTGGAAAAACAACGTTTCTCCATCGTTTGGTTTGCCACACACATATGTCAAACATTAGGGGTTATGTGATGAATCTTGACCCTGCTGTCATGACACTCCCGTTTGGTGCTAACATTGACATAAGAGACACTGTCAAGTACAAGGAAGTCATGAAGCAGTTCAACCTTGGTCCAAATGGTGGAATTTTGACATCGCTTAACTTATTTGCTACCAAGTTTGATGAGGTAAAGTTTGCAAGTAAATTGGTTGAGCCTCTTTGCCAAATTGGCACATCTAATTCTGTCTTCTGTACTTACTGCCTTTCAACTTTTACCTTCATTTACAAGGGCAAATTGTTTGATGTGATTTTCATCACTACCTAGGGAGGCATCCCAACCTTTTCTGCTTTTTTTTTTTTTTTTATTTGGATTGGGGGGAGAAAGGAGGAAGGGGGGCCCCGGGGGGTTGGGGGGTGGGTTTACAATTCCGAGTTTTAGGCCTTGGGATGTATACATGATTTGGTCAAGCACTTTTTTCTTTCGTCCTTCTTTGTTTTAAGTCTCATATAATTTATGTAACTGGTGTTTTCTCCTCCTGAATTTCAGGTAGTTTCTATTATTGAAAAGCGAGCAGATGATCTTGATTATGTTCTTGTGGATACCCCTGGTCAGATTGAAATATTCACGTGGTCTGCTTCTGGTGCTATCATTACAGAAGCTTTTGCCTCCACATTTCCCACTGTAGTAACTTATGTAGTTGATACATCTCGTTCAGAAAGTCCCACTACTTTTATGAGCAACATGCTATATGCTTGTAGTATCCTCTACAAGACACGCTTACCTCTCATATTGGCATTCAACAAGATTGATGTAGCGCAACATCAGTTTGCCTTGGAGGTATTGTCTATCTTTATTCAATCATCAAATGTTAGCGTTTAGTGCAGGTCATGTACCCTTGAGATTAGTTTCTCAATGTCAGGAGACAAGTGTATATTATGTGGTGATCTTCTAACTCACTAATTCTATCAACTGTTTGCATGGTTCACTAGAAAAAGTTGACGGTTCAAAACCAAGATTGTTGAATCCATAATACTCAAATACTGATTACTGAGTTGGATAAACTTGATACATACAACAACAACAACAACAACAAAAATAGCCTTATCCCACTATGTGGAGTTAGCTACATGGATCAAACGACGCCAATGAACTCTATCAAATGCCATCTCCTCAGATAGATCATTTCTCAAAAGGTCATTCCTTATAACTTCCCTTAATGTCCTTTTTAGTCTTCTTCTACGTCTTTTGATCGGGCTCCAGGCCATTTGATCAACTCTCTTCACTGGCTCCTCTTGCCCTCTTCTTTGTACTTGCTCAAATCACCTTAAACGATTTTTCACAATTTTCTCCTCGATAGGTGCTACCTCAACTTTCCTTCGTATACAGTTATTTCGTATCTTATCCAATTTTGTATGACCACACATCTATCTCAACATTCTTATCTTTGCTACTCTCGTCTTCTACTCTTGTTGTCCTTTCAAAGCCCAACATTCACTATCATATAGCATTGCTGGCGTTATAGCTGTTCTGTACAATTTTCCTTTAAGTTTAGTAGGCACCTTACGGTCACAAATAACTCTTGTTGCTTTCCTCCACTTTAACCACCCAGCTTGTATCCTATGCATAACATCCCCATCAATTTCACCATTATTCTGTAAAATCGACCCCAAATATTTAAACTTTGACACCTCGGGGATGATTTGCTCTCCAATTTTTACCTTTGAATCATTTCTAATTGACCTCTTATTAAATTTGCAATGTATATATTCCGTCTTACTTCTACTCACACGGAAACCTTTTGATTCCGAAGTATGTCTCCATAATTCAAGTTTAGAGTTGACCTTTTCATTTGAGTCCTCAATTAAAGCTATATCATCCGCAAAGAACATACACTTTGGAATTTCTTCTTGTATATGTTTTGTAAGAACATCTAAAACCAGATCAAACAGGTATGGACTCAAAGAAGATCCTTGATGTAGGCCTATTATTATAGGGAAATCCTTTGTCACACCTCCAGGGGTTCTTACACTTGTTGTTGCCCCCTCATACATATCCTTTATAGCTCGAATATAAGTCACACGGACACCTTTATTTTCCATTGCTTTCCACAATGCATCTCTTGGTACTCTATCATAGGCTTTTTCCAAATCAATGAAAACCATATGCAAGCCCCTTTCTTTACTCCGGTATCTTTCAATCAAACCCCTTAATAAATAAATAGCCTTTGTTGTAGACCGTCCTGACATAAATCCAAATTGGTTTTTTGAAATACGAGACTCCTTTCTGAGTCTATACTCAATCACTCTTTCCCAAAGTTTCATGGTGTGACTCATAAGTTTTATCCCCCGATAATTAGCACAATTTTGAATATTCCCCTTGTTCTTGTATATGGGCACTAGAGTGCTCTTTCTCCATTCCTCTGGCATTTTCTTGGACCTTAAAATCTCGTTAAATAACTTAGTGAGCTACCAAACTCTCTTCTTTCCTGAGCACTTCCAAACTTCGATAGGATTACCATCGGGACTAATGACTTTACCATTATCTATTCTCTTAAGAGCTTCTTTCACCTCTCCAACCCGAATCCTACGATAGAAATTCAAATTGAGATCATCTTCATGGGTTGTTAGTCCTTCAGTAGCAATAGTCATATCCAATCAATTATTGAAAAGCTTATAAAAGTAGCTCCTCCATTTTTCTTTGATATCATCATCTGTAACTGAAATTTTTTATTCTTCGCCCTTAATGCATCTTACTTGGTCCAAATCTCTTGACTTTCTTTTCCTTCTCTTGGCAATTTTGTAAATCTTATCTTCACCATTCTTTGTTCCTAAATCCTGGTAGAATTCCTTAAAAGCTTTAGATCTAGCCTCACTCACTGCTTTTTAGTCTCCTTTTTAACCAACCGATAACATTCCAATTTTCATCGTTATTACATAGATGCAAGGCTTTGAAACTCTCTTTCTTATATTTGATCTTCTCCTACACACTCTCATTCCACCACCAAAATTCTTTATCCTTAGGTCCAAAACTTTAGATTCACCCAATACTGCTTTAGCGGTATTCCTGATCCTTGTAGTCATCTCATCCCACAAGATGTTATCACTTCCTTGTAAGTCCTAATTACCTTTCTCCATAACTTTCCTCGTAAAGATCCCTTATTTCTCACCTTTTAGTTGCCACCACTTAATCCTAGGATTAAAAACTTTTCGACTTTTCAATTTGCGGTTTTTAACTATCACATCGAGGACCAAGACCCTATGTTGTGAAGTTAAACTCTCACCAGGGATTACTTTGCAGTCTTTACAAGTTGATCTATCTGAGTTCTTTACCAAAAAGAAGTCAATTTATGACCTTTGGACTTCACTCTTATATGTAATTAAATGCTCCTCCCGCTTCTTGAAACAGGTGTTTACAATCGTAAGGTTGTAAGTCATTCAAAAATCAAGAATGGAATGTCCTTCCTCATTTACTTCTCCAAAGCCATAACCGCCGTGAACTCCCATATATTGCCTTGTCTCTTTTCCAACATGACCATTAAGGTCGCCCCCAATGAGGATCTTTTCCTCTTGTGAGATATCTTGAACCAAGCTCTCCAGATCTTCCCAAAATTTTTCCGTAATATGTGCGTCCGACCCTACTTGAGGTGCATAAGCACTAATGACATTGAGTGTATCATGTCCAATAGTCAATTTTAAGGATAGAATCCTATCTCCAATCCTTCTGACGCCTACCACATTCTTTTTTCAGTTTTTATCCACAATAATACCAACTCCATTCCTTCCTCTAAACTTCCCTACATACTAAAGTTTATAACCAGTAGTATCTAACTTCTTAGCCTTTTCTCCCACCCATTTAGTTTCTTGAAAACATAAGATGTTAATTCTCCTTCGAATCATAACATTCACCATCTCTATAGATTTACCTATTAACGTACTAATATTCCAAGAACCAAATCTAATCTTGTTTTTCTAGGCTAGCTTCTTTACCCACATCTGTCCAGCATGATGTGGGAATCCTTGCTCATTTAACACTACACCTGGGTGCTGATGTAGCAGCTTTAGCTCATTTGACACTGTATTCGAGTCATACAGCGCGTTACTTCTGGGCAACGACCTAGCCTTAGCACATATACGTCTTTGATCCATGTCATGAGATTCGACAGATTTTTACGTTGGCTGTCGAGGGTCTAACACAACCCTCCTCCTTTACCCGGGCTTGGGACTGGCTATGACACTACATAGGCGGAGTTATAAACTTGATACATAGATAAGCAAAAATCCTCAAGGACACGACATTATCTTTCATATAGTCATTTCACTACCTTTTCCTCCATCTCTCATATGCTAGCCTTAGGTTGCAGGAAAAATGATTCATGTAGCTTTTTGAGTTTCTCTCAATTTTACACTGCTTTTACTTTCTATTAAATTATGTTGGTGGGATTTAACTTTTGGCACCTGGGCTTCACTCAGCATATAAATGGCCTCAAAGCAGCTTAAAATGAATGCTGAAATCAGATTTAGGCTGAAAGAAATATTGCTGGGGAAGGTTTAGTAGAGAAATTCTACCATTTATTTTTTTGCCTAGGTTCTCTAAGCTTCATCCTTTGGACTTTCAAAGTTGCTACACATATCTTCTAGTTGAGTTCAAAATGTATTTATGGCATGTGTTGAATTTATTTGTGTAGTGGATGGAGGATTTTGAGGCATTTCAAGCGGCAATAAATTCAGATCACTCTTACACATCAACTTTAACTCACAGCCTCTCTCTTGTGCTAGATGAGTTCTACAAGAATTTAAGGTCTGTTGGAGTTTCTGCAGTTTCTGGTGCAGGAATTGACGCCTTCTTTAAGGCCATTGAAGCCAGTGCAGAGGAATACATGGAAAACTACAAGTATTGTCTAAGCTTGACAAAAGAAATGTCGTTGATTTTTATATAATTATGGTCGTTAGTTTGAAATGACTAACCAAATAAACATTATTGTATTCTCTGCAATTTTTAGGGCTGATCTTGATAAAAGACGAGCAGAGAAGCAGCGTCTAGAGGAAGAGCGCAGGAAGGAGAACATGGATAAATTGAGAAGGGATATGGAGAAATCCGGAGGAGAAACCGTGGTCTTGAGCACTGGTTTAAAGGGAAAGGAATCAAGGGGTAAAAGCTTGATGGATGAGGATGATGAGGTAGAAGAGGAAGACGACGAGGAAATTGATGATGATGATGATGATTTGGGGAGATATACTGAAGATGACGATGTTGTAGATGAAGATAAAGATGAGGAGGTTGCTAGGTTCTCCTTCTGATTTGACTTTTATTTACTAGAAACAATGCGTCAATACCAGATCTTGCATAGGATTCCGACTGCTAACTAGACAATCAAATCTTTCTATGTGGTGTCACCTTTATATTGTCAGGTTCTCTTCATTGATGCTGTTCGATTTCATAGATGATTATTGTGTCCAGTTCTGATCAAACTTAGTGCTCTCCATTAATGCTATGACATGATGAGTTCCTTCTGCTTTACCAGAAACGAAGGATATTTTGTGAAGGTGTTTCTCTTGTGATAACTGGTAAGGATTTGGCATGTGTACTGTTTCATGACTGGACCAAAGCAGAAACGAAAACTGTTTCCCTTAGTAACACTAGCAATATAGCTATAATTTAAATTTTGTCACAATAATAATTGCATATAATGTATTTTGAAGGCATTTTGAAAGAGAAACGGATAAAAAGTAAAGTGTTCAATATAGCTAAAGTTACACTCTCTCTCTCTCTCTCTCTCTCTCTCTCTCTATATATATATAATTGCATGATTGTAGAAGGTTTAATTTGAAAAGGGTTGGTTGACATTTATCTTGATTATTATGTACAAATTTCAGTGTTCTTTGTGAAAAGAAATAGTGAAAATAAAATAATATTTCTACAAGAGTGATATACGAAAACGGATAGTTGTTTGATTTTAGAGGGATTCATATTTTGGAAGCAACATAAAAAATTTATTACAAAATAACACTTTATTATTACTCTTTTTTTAAATTTTACTATTCAGTTTGTCTGTATTTATCACTATTTATTAATTAAAAAAAAATTTTTATAATTAATTTATTCTATTAATTTTTAACTATTATTCTCCTTTAACTTTATGTATTATATAATTTGGTTGTAAGAAAAATGACAATAACTTTTAGCAGAATCAAATATATCATAAAATCAAATCATCTAATCAATCAAATATATAATATCAAAGGAGGATCAAGCCAAACAGTAGTGGCTAATGCATAGTGATGGCTTATCTTGGGCTCCGTCTAAATGCAATATATTTTTGCCACGTGTTTTTCTCTTTTTTTTAAATTCTGCCATGTGTCTTCTTTTCAGCTATTGTTTATTGCGCGACATTTTTTTGGTTCTTTCACCTCATTCAAGTCATCTGTTAACACACATACACGTGGGACCCGATTTCTGCTATTGTTTATTGTGCGACATTTCTTTTTATTTTTTCACCTCATTCAAGTCATCTGTTTACACACATTACACGTGGGACACGATTATTACATTTTTCTGTTCATTTGATTCTTGAATAATTCTTTCTTTTTTATAGCAAAAAAAGAGTACTACAAACTACGTATTATTTCTATACCTAGAAACTTCAATATCAATCTGAAGCTCATGCAAAATAAACGAAGGAGGATATGTAAAAATAGAAAAATCAATCTTCATGGTCATAGCATTCCGAGCCAAACTATCTGCCACACCATTAGCTTTTCGATTTCTCCCATATTTGGCTTCACACGGAAACTGCTAAATTATTTATTTAATTGCTAAATCATTACTTTATTACATGTTAATTTTTTTCTAATACATTTTTTATTACAATTACCTATTTTACTCAGCATTATTTTTTTTAAAACATCTTCATTGTTAATACCTAATTAATTAGGTCTTATTTTTAAAATAAGGATATCTAATAATTTTTTAAATTGCTACAATTAATAATATAGATTATTTTAATAATTAGTAATAAAAAAAGACTAAAGGTGCTTACATGTCCTGACATTAACGATGATATAACAGTTTCAAATTAGGCTATCAAATCTAAAAATATGTAATGTAGTGAAGATTGGGCTATTTACTATATTTTTATATGCAAGTACAAAATTAATTGTCCAAAAATATTGAGATGGTTCAAATGATATCACAATAAACCATCATTATTATCATTATTCTGTTGAGGTTACTTGCTCTTTTGGTTATGAATTTTAATTTAATATCTATTTAGTAGTATGGTATTTCTTTAGATGATGACATTGTTGCCCTGAATTTTTTTGTCAAATCTCGAGCTATAATGCAGTGATATTATTTTTTCTTTTTGGAATATCACTTTTATAAAAGTTGCAATTTCTTTGTGATTAGGAGGATTCAGAACTGTAAATGTATAGAAAGGGAGAGTACTAATGTTCGGGATTTGATTAGTAGGCAATGAGAACTTATTGTGAATCATGTTGGGAGGGATGGTAATATAGAGGAAAACTTAATCTAGCATGACATTCACATCTTATTATCTAGAATTGATTGAAGCTGTTGATTCCTTATTTTAATTTAATACAGTTCACTCTACTCAATGTTATTTGGACTGTAAATTAATAAATATTATAGTAAATGACGATCCATATTTATTTGAAAATGAATTTGAAAAACTTCTTAATAATATGGTTTTATGTGGTTGAGCAGTTTATAACATTATGAAATATAGCATAAAAGCTTTATGAAATAATTTCTTCTAGGCATTTTCAACTAACACATCATTTTATGTCTAATTTTTCAACTAAAGTTTTGCGATATATACCTTAGGCATGCTTGGCTTGCTTTTCTATCAGTTAATGACTTTTGAAAACTTTAGTTGAAAAATAAGATGCAATACTCATGATTTCTTGAAGGGGATGGAGTGTTATTTCTATCAGTTTTTGTTTTAGGGGAAAGGGAGCTAGATATTATTATTACTTGAAGGGGATGGAGTGTTATTTCTTGGGCATGGTGCTTGACAGGGAATTTATGCTCACCACTGTATATAGTGAAATTCTCACATTGATATCTTTTTTTATTTTTGCAATACTCATGGTTTTCTTTTGAAAACACAATTGAAAGGAAAAAAATTCAAGAATATATTGGGCATCACACATTTTTATTCTTTTTTTTAATGTTTCTTTCACTGCACAAAATAGCTAGATTTTCTCCATTCGTTATATTTCATTAAAAGTAAATATGATAAGTTTAAGATTAGATTAAATTACAAATTTAACATAATTTAATATTTTACTTTTTAGAGTTAAATAAATCATCCTCACTTATGGGAGATATTTCTAGGGCTTGTAATTATTACAACCTAAATCCAATTTGTAATTATATTTTATATTATCCTTATTAACTATAAAAAAATAGCATCAGCCTACACAAATAATTATTACACCTAAATCGTTCCTAACTTTATTATGGTTCTTTTGTTTTTTAATTTCACTACTGAAAGACTTGCATCATCACAACTTTATTTACCATTATATTATGAACTAATTATTAACATATATTGCCTATATATATTTTCAGTATATCAACCTATTTTATTGGATATCAACAAAGTTTCTTTTGGCTAATTTTATAGTAAAAACTTCAAATAAAACAACCCCGCGCATAGCGCGGGGGATAACTTTCTAGTTGTTATAAAAATAAAGAAAAGTAAGAAAGATAAACAAGAGAATAGAGATGAATAAGAAAAGAAATATGGAGAAGACAAAATATAGAGTTTTTCTTATTTTCTTCAAGTATCACAATACAAGGTACATGCCCTTTATTTATAGGTCTCAAACCATTAAAAACTCATATAAGGGTTACAAAAATATAAATAAAGATATAATGACAGAACATTATATATTTGTAGGTTATAGTGTATTAACTATGAAAAACCCCTTAAAAGTCATTCAATATAAATGTTATAAAGTGTAGGACATTAATCTTAAGGAAGTTATGAAGTTTAAGACATTAAATGTGGAGGATATCAAGAGTTTAGGGGTTATGGACATCCACACAATTATTATAATATTTACAATACTCCCCCTTGGATGACCATAACAAAATTATGCTTCGTTAAAATCTTACTAGGAAAAACTCAGTGGGATAAAAACCTAGTTAAGGAAAAAGAGTATACAATATTGAAGCTGCTTCATTAAAAATCTTCCCAAGAAAAATCCAGTGGGACAAAAATTTGGAAAGGAAAAAAGAGTACAGCGTAGCTTTTACTCCCCCTAATGTTAACATCATTTTATATTTCTCAGATGAAAAATCCCAATTCCATGTACCAACTTCTCAAATGTTGTAGTTGGTAGTGCCTTGGTAAACAAATCCACAAGATTATCACATGAACAAATTTACAGAATATCTATGTCACCACTCTTTAGAAGATCATGAGTGAAAAAGAAATTTGGTAAAATATGTTTCGTTTGGTCTCCTTTTATATATCCTCCATTTAACTGAGCTATACATGCTATATTATCTTAATATATTATTGTTGGAATCTTTTCCTTAAGAAGTAGGCAACACATTTTTAGAATATGTTGCATTATTGACTTTAGTCAAACACATTCTCGACTTGCTTCATGCACTACAATAATCTCTGCATGATTTAATGAGGTAGCCATCAAAGTTTGTTTTGTTGAGCGCTAAGATATAGCTGTGCCTTCACTTGTATATAAGTATCCTATTTGGAACCGAGTTTTGTGTGGCTCGGCTAAATAGTTTGCATCTGCATAGCCAATCAATTGTGATCCAGATTCAGACGAATAAAATAACCCCATGTCAATAGTTTCTTTGAGATATCAAAATATATATTTAACTCCATTTCAATGTCTTCTTGTTGGAGAAGAACTAAATCTTGCTAATAAATTTACAGTAAATGCAATATTAGGTCTTGTTAAATTAGTAAGATACATTAATGCACCTATAGCACTAAGATACGGTACTTCAAGACCAAGGAGTTCTTCTTCATTTTCTCAGGGACGAAAAGGATCTTTATTTATATCAAGCGATCTTATAACCATTGGGGTAGTTAATGGATGTGATTTATTCATGTAAAATCGCTTTAAAATTTTTTCAATATAAGATGATTGATGAAGAAAAATTCCATATGTCAAATACTCAATTTGTAAACCGAGATAAAATTTTATTTTTCCAAGATCTTTCATTTCAAATTCCCTCTTCAAACAATCAACTGCTTTTTTAAGCTCTTCAGGAGTTTCAATAATATTTAAATTATCAACATATACAACAATTATAACAAGCTTTGATCCATTTCCTTTCATAAAGGCACAAGGACGAATTACATCATTTTTGTAACCTTGCTCTAGCAAATATTCACTGAGACGATTATACCACATTCGTCCAGATTGTTTTAACCCATATAAGGATTTATGTAAACGAATTGCATAATTTTCTTGAAAATCTTTATATGCTTCTGGCATTTTAAATCCTTCTGGGATTTTCATATAAATTTCAGTATCTAAAGAACCATATAAATAGGCAGTAACAACGTCCATTAAATGTATATCAAGTTTTTTATATACTGCCAAATTAATTAAACACCGTAAAGTGATTGCATCCATCACAGGAGAATATGTCTCTTCATAATCAATACCAGGTCTTTGTGAAAATCCTTATGCTACAAATCGTCCTTTATATCTAATAACTTTATTTTTCTTATTTTATTTTCACACAAATACTCATCTATATCTAACTGGTTTTACACCCTAGGGTGTTCAAACTACAGGTCTAACAACTTCACGTTTTGAAAGTGAATTTAATTCATCTTGAATTGCCTCTTTCCATTTTGACCAATCATTTCTGTGTCTACATTTTTCAATAGATTTTGGTTCAAGATCCTCATTTTGATTTATTATCTCAATAGCCACATTATATGAAAATATGTTGTCGACAACTATATATTTTCGATTCCATTTTTTTTCCATGGAGACATAACTTATCGAGATCTCTTCATTATTTTCAGGTATCTAGACCACTTTTGGAGTCATTTGATTAGTTATGTCTTGGGCCTCTACAAGAGTATCAGTTTCCTTAACTGAACCATCTTGATTATTTGGTCCTTTCCTCTTTCTAGGATTTTTATCTTTAGAGCTGATTGGTCTACCACGCTTTAAGCATGGTTTGGATTCATTTGTATTACCTGATTGTTTTACTAGAATATCAATTCGAATTGGAGCATTTTCAGCTGGAATGTAAGATTTAGTAATTCTCTTTAGGTCAGTAAATGTATCTGGCAATTGATTTGCAATATTCTGCAAATAAATTATTTTTTGCACTTTTAATGTTTTATTCGAGGATCTAAGTGTGATAATGATGAAGTATTCCAAGTAATTTCTTTTTCCAGTTGTTGGTTATCTCCCCCTAATTTTGGGAAAATTGTTTCATCAAAATGATAATCGGCAAATCGTGCCGTAAATAAATCTCCCGTTAATAGTTCAATATATTTTATTATGGAAGGAGATTCATAACCAGAATATATTCCAAACCTTCTTTGAGGACCCATCTTTAAACGTTGTGGTGGAGCAATAGGAACATATACTACACGTCCAAAAATTTCAAGATGGGAAATATTTGGCTCTTGACCAAAACCTAATTGTAATTGGGAGAATTTATGATAATTGGTTGGTCTAATGCGAATGAGTGCTGCTGCATGTAAAATTGCATATCCCCATGCTGAAATGGGCAGCTTTGTTCTCATAAGCATTGGTCTAGCAATTAATTAGAGGTGTTTAATAAATGATTCTGCTAAACCATTTTGAGTATGCATATATACAACCGATTTTTCTATTGTTATTCCAATTGATAGGCAATAGTCATTAAAAGTCCGTAATGCAAACTTACTAGCATTATTAAGACGAATTGTCTTGATTGCATAATCTAGAAACTATGCTCTTAATCGAATTGTTTGAACAAGTAATTGAGTAAATGCTAAATTATGAGTTGATAATAAGCATATATGTGACCACCTTACAGATGCATCTATTAAAACCATAAAATATCTAAATGGTCCACATGATGGATGGATAGACCCACATATATCACCTTGAATACGTTTCAGAAATGCAGGAGATCCAATCCCAACCTTAACTAGTGATGGCCCTATAATTAATTTACCTTGAGAACATGCAGCACATGAAAAATCTTTAAATTGATGAATCTTCTGGTTCTTCAATAGATATCCATGTGAATTTTCAATAATTTTTCGTATTATAGATGATCCGGGATGGCCTAATCGATCATGCCAAATGATAAAAATGTTTCTATCAGTAAACTTCTGGTTTACTGTGACATTTGTTTCCATTGTACTAATATATATATATATAGTACAAACCAGATGATAAAGCGGGCAATTTTTCTAAAACATACTTCTTTCTAGATACAATAACTGTGATATGTAAATGTTTAATATTTTTCTCATTTATAGTCTTAATATGATATCCATTTCGATGGATATCCTTAAAACTTGATAAATTTCTTCGAGACTTAGTAGAGAATAATGCACTTTCTATGACAAACTTCGTCCTACCAGGTAATATTATAATTGCCTTTCCAGAGCCATCAATTAATTTTGAATTACTAGCTATAGTATTGACACTTGCATCACTTATTGTTAAATGAGAAAAATATTTTTTATCTTTGAGTATTGTATGCATTATAGTACTATCCGCAAGGTATATATCTCCATTATTGTGTCCAACCAAATGATGAGAAATATCCATGTTCTTCATTAAAAGAAAGAAAGTACATCATGAGACATAATTAGAAGAAATAAAATACATGACAGAATACAAAAATTACATAATGAGCAATATAGCCCTTATTATAAAGAAATACGAAAAGAGAAAACCATAAAAGACATAAACACAAACATTTTGATTATTTTTAATTTCCAACTTCTCTAATCATAATTCTCAAAGAAGTTGGCTACTTCGAAATGTGTCATATCAATGCCATTAATATCAACATATCCATCAAGACAATTAAGATCATCATCATTGTATGCAAAATTTGCCTCAACATCATTTTGGTAAGTCAAATTTGTTTCCATATTTTTCCCTTTCTTTTTTATGGAAGCTTGATAAAGTTTTACTAAATGCTCAGGTGTACGATAGGTATGTAACCAATGTCCCTTCATACCACATCTAAAACATTGATTTTTTGTGGCCTTTGGAAAGTTACTTGGACCACTTTTGTCCTTTCTTTGCCTATCATTATTATTTTTTCTTTGATGGTCATTTTGATTATAATTGTTACCACCACCACCATAAAAATGGTAATTATTGTGGCCCCTACCACGACCACAACCATGTCCACGGCCATGACGACCACGATCGTGACCATGACCATGGTAATTATTACGCATTGTCACATTCACTTCAGGTAATGGAGCAAATCCTGTGAGAGGAATCTCATGGTTTTTTACTAACAGCTCATTATTTTGTTCAGCCACAAGAAGACATGAGATTAATTCAGAATACTTTTTAAAACTTTTTTCACGATATTGCTGTTGCATGAGCACATTTGAAGCATGAAAAGTTGAAAAGGTTTTTTTCAGTAAGTCCTTATCAGTTATTTTTTCACCACATAATTTCAATTGAGAACTTATTTCAAAAACTGCTGAATTATAATCACTAACAGTTTTAAAATCTTGCAAATACAAATGCATCCATTCATAACAAGCTTTGGGCAAAATCACTATTTTTTTATGATCATACCTTTCTTTCAGATTATTTCATAACTCAAGTGGATCTTTTACTGTTAAATATTTCACTTTTAATCCTTCATACAAATGATGGCAAAGGAAAATCATTACCTTGGCCTCGTCTTGATTAGTTGCCTCATTTCCTGGTAAAATTGCCTCTCTTAAACTCTTGTCATCTAGGTGAATTTCAGCATCTAACACTCAAGACAAATAGTTTTTTCTCGTAACATCAAGGGCTGTGAACTCAAGTTTGATGAGATTTGCCATGGATCAAACTAAAATAATAATAAGAATTAAATATGATTCTAAAAGTTAATATATATAAAGTATAAGCAATAATGTATAAAATAAAATATAATGAACTTTAAAATTTATCAAGTAATAACATATTAGAGATCTAAACAAATTATATATTATGAGTTATAAATAAATAATAATAGCTACTACATAATAACTTATTGATAAAATCAAATCCAAAACAAAGAAAAAGGAGAAGGTGGAGAAGAAAGAAGAAAAGCTTGACAATATAAATTCCACTAACAAGAGCCAAATTAGATAATTAAATATTAAAATTAATAGATATTACATTGGTTATTTTTGCATATAATATAATAAATTGATGAAGCATTATAGAACATATACCTCAAATCTCCGAGCAAGTCGTGCTGATAATGTGTTATAAAAATAAAGAAAAGTAAGAAAGATGAACAAGAGAATAGAGATGAATAAGAAAAGAAATATGGAAGAGACAAAGTGGAGAGTTTTTCTTATTTTCTTCAAGTATCACAATAAAATGTTCCTCCTCATTTCATAGAAAGTAGTTAAGATGTACTTACAAAAGTTTTGAACCATGCTGAAAATTCGGATGAAATGTGCTTATCCACATCCTCATTTGATAGAGTAGGGTGCATGATAGCAATTCGTTAACATAGGAACTGCATTTGACTAAGCATGAGATCAATCTGAATACAACTTTATATTGAATGCAAGTAATAGACCAAGAACAAGATTCTTACTTGAGGAACGGTTTAACTTCAAGACAATTGAGAAGAACATATCAAGTTATTGCATTTTGCTCAGACTTAGCAAGAAAACAAGTGTTTTGTGTTGCTCTTCCATGTGGTTGGCCAGGATAGTTAAAGATAAAGATAGGAGGACGATCAACATGCTCCCCACCATCATCATTGCGAGGAACTCTCCTAGTTCTTGATTGAATATGTGATTCAAAATAATAGGAGCAAAATGTTGAAGTTTCTTCAAGTAGATATGCTGAGCAAATGGAGCCTTCAACATGGGCCTTATTCTTTACCTTTCTTTTTAATGTGTACAAGAACCTTTCAAATGGATACATCCACCTATATTGTATAGGTTCAAGAAACTACAGCTTCATATACCAAGTGAACAGGTAAATGTTCCATAACATCAAAAAAGCCAGGAGAAAATATCTTCTTAAGTTTACACAAAATAATAGGAATGTTCTTCTCCATTACTTGAAGGTTTTTCAAATGTAAAGTAGGGGCATAAAGATCACGAAAAAAATTATTTAACTTTGTTAAGGTTTCAAATATCAGGGTTGGCAATCCACTGCACACAATTGGTAATAGCCTTTCGATGAAAATATGACAATCATGACTTTTCATTCTGACTAACGTGCAACTTTTTGTATCAACACAACACCTTAAGTTGGGTGTATAACCATCAGGAAGCTTAAGAGTTTTGACCCATTCACACACTGCCTACTTTTGCTCCATATTAAAGGTGTATGTAGCCTTGGGTTTTCCTTTTCTACCATTGCTTCCAACCACAATATGTAAGGAGGGTCGTTTACAAAGCATAGCCAAATCTTGCATTACTATGTCATTGTCTTTTGTCTTTTCTTTATGATCCATCACAGTATTAAACACATTATGAAAGACATTCCCTTCTGTATGCATTACATTTATATTGTAGGGATTTAGCAATTCATGGCAATAAAGAAGATCCCAAAATATATTGCGTTTAGTCCAATTATGTTCTTCGCCATATCCTTCCAATCAAGTACCCCTTGATTTTGTTATTTTAGGAAATCTCCCAATTTGCTCATACAACTTCCCTCTTGAGTACCTTAACGGTGGTGGTGAAGTCTCTACTTTATTCTTCATGAAATTCTATTTATTCCGCCCAAATTGATGATCCAAAGGTAAGAATTGATGATGAAAATCAAAATATGAAACTTTTCTCCCATAGTGCAAGTAGATTACCTTTGAACGATCCATACAAATTGGACAGTCTAGTTTTCCTAATATCTGCCACCCACTCAACATGCCATATGCTGGAAAATCATTAATGGTCCACAAAAAGGCAACCCTTAAATTGAAATTGAAAGAAATGTCATACGTCACCACGCCCTTTTTCCAAAGCAACTTTAATTCATCAATCAGAGGTTGTAAGAAAACATCAATCTTATTTTTTGGATTATTTGGCCTAGGTATAATGATGGTTAAGAACATGTATTCTTGATGCATACACATGCTAGGTGGAAGATTGTATGGAGTAACATTATAGGCCAACAAGAGTATGGCCTAGAACTCATACGAAATGGAGTAAAGCCATTAGCCCAAAGCCCCAACCTAACATTCCTTGGCTCCAATGCAAATTCTGGATGAGTTTGATCAAAATGCTTCCATGCATTTCCATCTAATGGATGTGACAACACACCTTCATTTCGACGATTTTCATAATGCCAACGCACATACTTGGCCAAGGCATTGGAAGCAAATAATCTTTGGAGTCTTGGGACTAATGGTAAATACCACATCTGTTTCTTGAGGATCTCCTTAAACCTCCCTTTTCCAACTCTTGCCTCCTTAAATCTTGTCTCCTTGCAAAATTGACATTCCCTGTCATTGATTGCATCACTATAATGCAACATGCTTCACTTACTACAATAATCAATCTTCTGATAGCCACAACCAAGTTGAGAAATCAATTTCTTGGATTGGTACAAGTTTGCAGGCATAAGATGATTAGCTAGTAGGATCTCATTCATTAAAGTGATAATTTTATTCATACAAGCCTTAGGAATGTTATAATTTGTCTTAATACTCAATAACCTCACTATGGTTGACAAAATTGTGTGATTCTCACACCCATCGCACAATGGAGATTGTGAGGCACGAAGCATCTCATAAAACTTTGCAGAATTTGAATTAGAATCCTTTTCGGTCATGTCATTTCTCTCAAATGATGGTCCAGCAGCATCCATAACCATTTGCTCATTTGGATTAGGATCCTTTTTAGTAGTGTGAATGTTGACATCAATTGGCACCACTTGGGACGTTCCTCTCCATGGTTATGCCAATAGTAATCATCAGGCATAAACCCTTTCTTATACAGATGCATCTTAACTTCTTCTGGTGTTTTATGCTTCTTACATTTACATATCAAACATGGACATCTAAACATCCCATCCCTCTTAAATACATCTAATTTCTTCGCAAACTCAACAAACTCGTCTACCCCCGCAAAGAACTCATTAGTAATCTTTAGATGCTTCCCAACTACTCTATTGTCCATCCATCAACGATGCTCAGGAGGAGTCATCTATTAAACTAAAATATTTTGCAACTAATTATCACAAGTTAACAAAATATCATTGTTCTTTAAACAACGCTAGAAATTCTACTGATTATAATCTTAGTTAGAGCATCAACTTATAATTTTTTACTAACAAGCAAACCCAAAATCAGTGTTTAGATTTCAAATCCAAAATCATTTCACAAATTGCTCAAAACAAGAATAATATTTGCAAAAAGATGCAAACAAGAATAAAGTTTAGCAAATATCCCAACAAATTAACAACCCAACTGTCAAAAGAAAGCATATAATTTCTGCCTTTGTTATTAATGTGACCATACAAACTTGAAAATTTAGAACCTAAAGTCTTGTTGATTGTATAACCTAAAGGCTTGAAGTTTTTACTTTCCTAACTTGAAAACTAAGATTATTAAATTTACTGTAATGGAATAGGAATAGTATAAGATACTTACTTTTGATAAGAGTGGGAGAAAAGTGAGTTTTTTTTAGCCTAAAACACACACTTGTGCATAGTTGTAATCCAAACAAGAAAGCGGTTGCAATAGGAGAAGACAAGAAAGTAATATCAATGTTGGGGGTTAATAGGTACTAACTACACTCATTGAAAAAGGATGCATAATATAGTAGTAACTACCTTTTTACAATACAATTGCTAACTTCCCCAAGCCAGGTGTATCATTAAATGTAGTCCTAGAAATGCTTTTTCATACTAGTATGAGACATTCACATGGCATAGTCAAACATAACTAACTAATAAGATACAAACCAAATGAACTATCTAAAAACAATGTTTAAAAATGAAAAGACATGCCATAGTCAAACATGACTAACTGATAAGATACAAACCAAATAAGATAGTTGTAACAAAAGAGGCTTCTAAGACATTAAAGAAGGAAGTAAGTTAAGGTGCTAAAACACCACACATATCTTCAACAAAAAACAAATGTAAACTAATCACATCTGACATACCTGTAATGTGAACGAGTAGAGATAGTCTTGTATGGTCTTCTAGTTCTTCACAAGCTTATTTGAGCAATATAATTTACCCAAAATATAGTTGACATTGATAATTTTAATAAAGGAGAAAGCGAAGGATGATGAACTTACTTAAAAAGAGTAATAACTTGAGTTTTTCATGTAATCCGCAATTTTTAAACCTGGGTTGTGTTTCAAATTATGATTTATTAAACACGTCTTCTATTTAAAAAGTAGTATCATGTTCTATTTTCACTTGTCTTAACACACTTGACACTACATGCTTTGTCAAGAAAACTAAATAGAGAGTTCAAAAATTTGCTTCAAGATGCTTCACTCAAGCACTAATGGTAGGAATGAGCTATTTTTAAGTGAAATGGAAATGTTTGAGTTGGGCATTTTTTATTCCTTACTTCTTTGAAAGATAGTAAGAGAGAAGAATAAAAAAAATTGAATATATTTTCAAAATTGTTTTGATGATGAGAAAGAATTAGAGGACTCAAGAGAACTATATATAAGTAAATGATTAAGTATGATCTAACAACTAAGTTAAATTTCAAGGAGATATATGTGATTGCAAGATTTTTAATTCACGAGATAAGATAGTATTTCACAACACCACAATAAAAGAAGTAAATAATCATTACATAGATGTTGACATTTAAAGCATTTGACTAAAAGGAATAGAAATTAATATAATACAATGTCATTCTTAGAACAAGAATTAAAACCATTTTGACCATCCAGGAGAATCACAAATTCAAGTTGATGTTCAATAATGCAAAGATATTTCGTAAAATACTACTGAAATGAAAATGAAAAACACTATTTGTCATGGTGACAAATATTGTGTCTTTTTGGAAGAAAAATATACTTAGTTAATTTGAATTCTTTCAATTTACTTGTAAAAGACAAAAAATAAATAGAGTTTGGAATTATATTCATATATTGTTAGGTTGGAGAGATTCTTCACACTTTGAACTAAACCATTCCATGTAATGTAATAAATCACCATATATCGTTGTTAATATAGCTCCAAAGAATTTACTTTTGTAATATGCATAATAAAACAAAAAGGAACTAAACTCAAGACAAAACCAAAACTTTAACTTTTTCTATCCTTGCGAGACACACAGTATATGACTTTTGGGAATCACGTGTTTAGAGAATCAAAGTGGAAACAAGACTAAAAACTCACCCATCCATTCATTGATGTAGAAAAGTCTTCCTTTTTCACAAAATCCTCTTTAACTTGTCCTTGTGGGGATTTCAGTGAAGAAGGAATTAAAAGAAAATTGACAACTACCGATAACACAAGAGAAAGAGAAAGTGACAACTGAAATGAATGAGTAGCCAAGACAAGGAATGATTGCAATTTATTAGATATTGTGGGAAGATCGATTATCTCATCTAAGCCCTTCCTTCTGAAAAAGTAAAATACAAAATAGCAGCCATGGATACCCAATCTGACATTTTGGAAAGCATCAAAGAAAGATTTGCACGCAAATGCAAGCAAATAGTTGAGACTCCTAACATTCGGCCATCGATAACAAATAAATTAACAGTACCTGAAGACACAGAGGAACGGTGGAAGAAAATAGGGTCTCAGTTGTCTCTCACAATTGCAATATTACTTTTCCTCTTCATCTCGCTTTACCACCACAGACCTCACGAAACAAGCATGGTGAAATGAGAGGATTTTTTAAGTTGGGGTTTTGAAGCAAATGTTTGGAAGGCAAGTAATTTTTGAATTAAGGGTTTTGAGAGCAGAGAATGGAATTGTCTGCTAATTCCAGATTTTATGCAAAAAAAAACTTACATAATATATATAATATGTTGTGTCCAATAATGTACTAACAATCTAGTTGGTTCGCTGGTTAAAGAAGCACCTTTAACTTTGCCATGTTCGGGAAAAAAACATAAAATTTCTTATATACTATATTGTGTCCAAATGATATTCAATAGACTACTTGGTTATATACTATATTGTATCTGAATGGCATTCGATAGACTACTTGGTTCATTGGTAAAGAAAGTAATTTTTGAGTATGTTAAGTCTCAGTTCGTACCACCAAGTAACCAATTTAATATTTTTTTTTATGCTTCTCACAAACAAAGATTGGTGAGAAAAACCATATTTCACAAACCCGTGAGAAACATTCTCACAATGTCCAAAAATTTGTGAGAACATTTCTCGCAGATTTATAAATCCGCAAGAAATCCTTCTCACAGATTTTATAACTGTGAGAAAAACTTTATATTTCATGTAGCCAACTAATATATTTTTCATATCAGTTTCTCATCGCTATATATATCTGTGAGAAAAAACATGATATATATATATATATATATTTTCTCATAGGCTGCAAAAAACCATGAGAAACTTTCTCACGGTGTCCAAAATCTGTGAGAAATCTTCTCATAGATTTGCATATCCGTGAGAAATGCTTCTCACAAATTCCATATCCATGAGAAAAAATTTATTTCTCACAAACTATATCTGTGAGAAGCATTTTAGCATCACTTTCTCTCTCTACCACAAAATCCAATTCTTTTCAATTTCTCACTATTTTCTCATGGACTAAGTCCATGAGAAATTGTGGCGCCAGCTTCCCGTCATACCGTGGTGGTGTTCTCTCCACTTTTCTCACCACTTTCTCTTGGAATGTTTTTGCCCTTTGTTGGTCATAAGAAGTAGCTGTGAGAAACTACCAAAAGTTCACAATCTGCGAGAAATGCTATGAGAAGTTTTCACTAATTTTTATTCTGTGAGAAAATTCCGTGACAAAATAATTATTTTCTTGTAGTGTTCAAGTATCACAATACTAGATACATGCTTTCTATTTATAGGCCTCAAACTATTAAAGACTCACACGATGGTTATAAAAACATAAATAAAGATATAATGACATAATATTATACATTTATTGGTTATAATGTATTAATTATGAAAACCCCCGTAAAAGTCATTCCATATAAATGTTATAAAGTGTAGGAAATTAATATTAAGGAGGTTATGAAGTTTAAAGTATTAAAAGTGGAGGAAACAAAGAGTTGGGGGGTTATGGATATCCACACAATTATTATAATATTTACAATATGGTATAATTGGGAGAGTAGTAAATAGTGGGATTATAAATAAATTAAATTTGAATTAATGAATTTCTAATCTTATTTATTGATTTATTTTTACTAATTTATGTTTAATAAATTAGATAATTAATTCTTATTTCAAAAGTTAATTCCCCCGTGTTGTTGGTTTTGTATTTGTTCTTGTTTTGTTAAAAATATTTTAATAATTAAAAAAATTCCTTTCTATCTTTCATTCTTGTCAATTTCGTATATCTTAACATGCTAAATTCAAATTTTGTACAATTGTAATATAATATTTTAAAAGATGAATGACTAATATTTTAAAATATATGATATAAGAATGAATGAGAAGATTAAAATATTAATCTGATTACTAACTTTCTTAAACAGTATGTTCTTTACATAAAGCTATAATTGGATTTAAAATATGTCAGGCTGAAACAACAAAAGAATTAATGTAAAAAGAATAATAGTAAGTGAAGGAAAGAGAAATTTTTATTTATATATTTATAGTGTTTGATTTAAATAAATATTCAAATTTATCTCAAGAGAAAAAATAGATTCAAGCAAAAAATGCCTAAATCAAATAATCAATTCAATATCATCAATATATCACTATCGATGTGAAATAAATTTTTTTTATCAAATTATACTATTTATTAAAAATGCTGGCCCCTATCTACATTAATAATTTGATATTTATGTTCTCCCAGGTCAAGGCACAAGAGTTTTAAATAAAAAAAAATAACAAATAAAGTTCCAAGAGTTACCTCCTCGTCCTTTTTCTTCTTTTTAATTATTTTGTGACCTAGATTACATAGAGACTGATCAGAATTATGTGTGAATGGTCAAACTTTCTCTTATAAAGATCTTGAGATTGGGAAAACCAGATTTGTAGTCAAAGCTCCTATGCCTGTTACTGAATGACATTTGAAACTGCGAACATATTTTCCACCTGCATGCGACTTCTGCTCGACAATTCAGCACAGAGCAAGGGCGGAAAACACAAATAAAATCATTCTGACAGCCAGGACGGAAAACACTAATAAAATCATTCTCACATGTAATTGAAGTTCTTACCAGGTACTAAATTCAAAATTCTCATATAATCTTTTTGTACAGTTATGGAAAAAGCCGTGGAGCAGATTTGATATCGGATCATTGAATGATTCTGACAAAGAAATTCATCATTTCAATCTTGATCGCAATGTAGAGTCTTACAGGTAAGAGTTCTCACGTGACCTGGAATTGATGATCTAAGCTGCGGGGTAATTAATTGTATAGATTTAAAAATGCCTTTTCACGCTGGAGAGGAATCTGAGACCACTTATGATTCTGATGGGGATTCGAGATCACTTGATGAATACTAAAAATACTCAAAATGACTGACGACACTTACAAAATAGGTACTTCGTGTTTCCCGGCAGAAACTTGTCGATAGCGAGAGTGTAGAAACTGTGTCAACTTGCGAAGATCAAAATCTGACCGAAGAAATCACACTAAAAGATGGCGACCGAAGAGCTTCCGATCCCGGTTTACGATACATTGGAGCCTGTCTATGGAGAAGGATCTCAGTTCGAAGAAGCTCAGCGTCGTTTTAACAATTTGAAGTCCAAATTTCTTGCTAATTTCAGTCACCCTCCTCAAGTCTTTGCTCGTTCACCTGGTACTCGTTTTCGTTTCTCGCCCTCATTCTCGTTTAATTATATCTGTCTGTTTGAACCGTAAGGAACTTCGGAAAATTGAACATATGGGTGTGTTTACATGATCGTTTTGGCATGTGTGTGCATTGGTTAGTAATTTTGGTTATGGGAGATGGAAATTTAGACGTGTCTTTTGCGTTGAAGGGAGAGTGAACTTGATCGGAGAGCACATTGACTATGAGGGATATTCTGTGCTGCCCATGGCAATTCGGCAAGATACAATTTTGGCTATTCGTATTAATAAGGACGAAAAGATTATTAGGGTTGCTAATGTGAATGATGAGAAATACACTACTTGCACTTATCCTGCTGATCCTGATCAGGTGAATCTTTGAACTCGTTGTGTTATAGTTAGTTTTTTTTCCCGTCTAATAACATTTTTTTATGTACCAAGTGGTAGTTAGGGAATGCACTTTCATTAACTAACTTTTACAAACTAAGTTTACCCATGATAACTTAAATCGTCTGTATTCTGCCACATTGCATTCTTATTCGTCTTGGCAATTAGATTGTTCTGATTATCAAAATTTGAGGCACAAGTAATTTCACATGCAGGAACTCGACTTGAAGAATCACAAATGGGGCCATTATTTTATTTGTGGGTGAGTCCTGCGAAGCCATGGTTGTCTTGCGATTTTCTCTTGTTTGGTTATTCCAAATTATTGGCCTTAATAACTTCAACTTTTGGGGCGAAGTGGTACATCAAATATCATCATGTCACACAGTGTACATGAGTTTCGTCGCTTCAAAATGAATTTTCCACAGGTGTAGTGGGAAAAAGAAATATTCGAGATTATGATAAAATTATTAGTGAACCTTCTCTTAATAAATTTAAATTTTGGTTAAAGTGGTCCTTGAAAATTTCAATATGCTATTTTGAGTTTATATAGATATGATGTGTTTTTTTGCCTGATTGAACCCTGCCAAACACTGTCAAGACTTGAAGGTAATGCCCAGCCGTAGGTCTGTTAATCTAAATGATATATTTACTATTTATACGTTCAAATGCAACATGATCTCATTAGCAATGAATGTAGAAAGCTTATGCATAGGTCTTGGACATTATCTTTTGTTGTAAATGATTTTCGATGAAGGGAACGTTGCTTCATTATTGTTTTAAACTTAAATTTAAGGTATCTTGCACTCTACCTTTCTGCTGTTATCTCTTCTCATCAGTAAACTATCTTTTTCTATCAAAAAATAAATAAATTATTGTTTCTGTAGGTACAAAGGTTATTATGACTATGCAAAACTCAAAGGAGTGGATGTTGGTGAACCCATTGGGATTGATGTTCTTGTTGATGGAATAGTTCCAACAGGTTGTTTATTTTAGATTAATTGGTTCTGCTGAGGACAGCTAAACTAACTTCTAAGTGAACTTAGGTTTTCTTCTCCAATGCTTTATCACAGTTTGAACTAACTTCTAACTTTAATGAACAAGATTTTTTTTTCAGGTTCTGGACTATCAAGCTCTTCAGCATTTGTTTGTTCCTCCTTGATTTCTATTATGGCTGCATTTGGTGTAAACTTTTCAAAGGTAGGTCATCTATTACTATTTTGAAATATAGTTTCTAACTCAAGTTTGTACTTTGAGGAATTCAAAATCACGTGCAAATCAGTTGAATGGAAATTATGTTTCTACTCTTTTTAAAACGTTACTGACTGAATGATTCGGTTACAGAGAAAGAAATTGTATTATTTATTCAGATCACTGATACAGTAGTTTGGCAGGAAATTCATGTGCTGCTCTGTAACAATTGAACTTATTTTTAGTAACCCCTTATTTCTTCATGATTAATTTCTTGTTTCGTGATCTATTAAAGAATAAATATACTTTCTTGATACAGGAATGAACTGGATTTTTACAAATTTATGCAATATGTTATTTCTTTTTAATTACGATGTACTTCAACGAATCTGCACAGGGTTTCATTAAAAGCATGCTTTCACAGTGAAAAGCATTTGATTTGTTGTTCAATTTAACGTTTTAACTGTCTTGTTTCTATCATTTGTATCTTGCTGACAGAAAGAAATTGCGCAAGTTGCATGCGAATGTGAACGACATGTGGGAACACAATCTGGGGGGATGGATCAGGTAGTACACGTCTATTTTCAGAGAGATTTTCTTTTGAAGTTGTCATGCAGATATGTCTTAGTAACCTGTCCAAGCATGGTCTTGCTAGTCAGTTCTGATTGAATGGTTTTTTTTTTTTTTTAACTGATGATTCAAGTATAGCATCTAAGGTCGGGTGAACCTGTCTGTATGTTTTGTCTGGTTTTCTAATCTATCATTCAAAATAAAAAATTATGTCAGGGAGACTCTAGAGTCCTTTGTAGTGTAGGTTTTGCTTTCTGTTTCCTTTTCAATAAAGTGTGCTTTTTGAAACACTCATACTATACAGGATGATATATTCAACTTTGGATTCTAATCTTTTGATTAAGGGTGGCAAACGGGTGGACTGAAAATGACTCAACCCATTTAGAATCCAACAAAATCTATTCTTAAAAACATCCAACCAATCCATTATGTAATGGGCAGTATAATCTGGCTACTCGCCCTTTTATATGGGTGGACACCAAATCATTCTCTCCGTCCACAATGAATGTTATTTTTAATCGATAATTTAATAATCAATGATAAAAATGAGTTCTTTTAAGCCAAAAAGAAAAAGAAGAAGAAGAGAAAGAAAAAGAAATGCATCAAATGCCCCTGCATAAAGTTATTCTAGATTGGACTGGAGTATTGAGCTGTGTGAGTTATTGGTCATGGGCTAAGAATGCTACATATCTCTACTTTTGACAGATACATAATGAGTAGAATTTCAAGTGGGAATTGAGAAGTGATATTGAGTAAACACCAAAAACAAAAACATAATTTTACAGCTGAACACACGTAGGTGGCTGAGTTTGAGGTCTCAAGTTGAAAATAGTAAAAATAATGTAGCCTTCAAATAATGGTGGAATTCCGATACATTAATCTTCTTTCAATGTACTTCATAGATTTTTTCTATTTCAAATGTTTACATCATACATATGATATTATCTAATTGAATAGCTTAGATAAGACACCATGGTCAATTGTTCTTGCTCTTATGACGCTATGGCTGACAGGCAATCTCTGTCATGGCCAAAGCTGGGTTTGCAGAGTTGATTGATTTCAACCCTATACGGGCAGCTGATGTGCAACTTCCTGCTGGTGGGACTTTTGTTATAGCCCATTCTTTGGCAGAGTCTCAAAAGGCTGTCACCGCTGCTACAAATTATAATAACAGGGTTGTTGAATGTCGTTTGGCCTCAGTAAGTATTCTGTTTGGCTTCTGTTCCCTTGTCAACTACAACAGTAGGGGCCTTTTTTTTCTTTGCGAAAATGCTATCCTCTTTCAAAACTTTCTAGAGTAGCTTGAAGGACATACATAAATAGACTGGTAGAGTCTTATAACATGGTTCAACTTCCATCATGGCTTAGATATTGGATATTTCCTTTTGTTTTTTGGTAACAATTATGTGCTGTTTGGTACTATCGACTAATCCATATTTGAGTATTCTCGGGTCTAAATGAGGATAGATATTTCTTTTATTAAAAAACAAAAAGAAGACATGGTGTTTACGAGAGACCTGGTTAGATATACCTGAAACTGGTGAGTCCTCTTTTGTTATGTTCACGAACTTGCAACATACTGTTGGGAATTTTTTCAGATAGTGCTTGGCGTAAAGCTAGGAATGAAACCAGAAGAGGCAATATCAAGAGCAAAAACACTGTCTGATGTTGAAGGGTTATGCGTATCATTTGCTGGCAGTCACAAATCTTCTGATCCTGTTCTTGCTGTCAAGGTAATTTTGTTTAGTCTTATGCTATCCTTTTTTCTTATAAAATTGTAATCCTTGGAATTAGCTTTGAGAGCTGAAGCATACTATTTTTATCAAGATGAATTTTTTGGTACATTTAAGATCCTTACAATCCTACTCCTTCTTAAATGAAAAATCTTTCCATTTACTACAGGAAATTTTGAAGGAGGAACCATATACAGCTGAAGAAATTGAGACGATTACTGAGGAAAAGCTTACCTCATTTTTTAGCAGTAATCCAGCGTATTTGAATGTGGCAAAAGTTGCTAAGCACTACAAGTTACATCAGGTACCTTTCTTAATTCCCCAGTATTAAAATTACTTTCATTTTATTTGTACTAACCATATTAAGATCTGAATTTACTTAATCTCATTTGTTTCAGCAGTTTGTTTTATTTGCTTAAAGTTTTGAAGTGATTGTTCAATTTTTTTAATCCAAAAAATAAATCTGGATGCCATCTAGAAGGAATTTATGAATTATATATGACTTATTCCTATTGGGAAGATCAAAAACTTTCTTGTGCCTTGTGCTGTGTCTGTCACATGGTGACAATGATAATTTCTCATTGGCTGTAACGGTTACCAGTCCCTTCTGTAAATCATTCTTTAATTTTTAGATATATATTTCCAGAGAGCAACCCATGTGTATTCAGAAGCCAAGAGGGTACATGCTTTCCAAGAAATCGTATCATCAAATTTAAGGTGAGTGAAGTGAGCCTATGGGTGATCATAGCTTTACTTTTTCATGGGTGCTCTTTCATTGGTATGGAATTTTCATGTGATGAATATAAGACTTCAAATTATTACTAGTTCTACAGAAGAATATATTAGCTAATGGTTAATTAGCTATGAAGCGATTAATCCTCACCTTTCTTTGGTTTTCAACTATTTGTTCTTTCTTCAGCCAGGGGGAGGTGCTGATGAAGCTTGGTGACCTTATGAATGAAAGTCATCATAGTTGTAGTGTTTTATATGAATGCAGGTACTGACATGCAATACTGGCTTTCAGATTCTGCTATTATTATTTTATAGAAGTTGTGCACAGTTACTTGTTTGGATTTTTTTCTCTCTTTGGTTGAGCCTCACTTTGTGTTAAATGAGCTTTGCTCAGTCAACCTTCAAATTACTGGATGAAGAATGCTGCTCAATCTCTTTGATGCGTTTTTCAATCTGATTAAGCTAATAAATAGGGTTTTAAATAAATCCTCTTGAACCTAAGCATATCTTCTCCCTTAATCAGTTAGAAATTATATTGCTTTTTCTTATTGACATCAATAAATTTGATTAGGGTTGCTGTAGAGTGTTCCTTTTGGGTTTTCTTTTGCTTCTACCCCAGTTGCCTTTCAGGATTTTTTCCTTCTCAATGACAAAACATTCAGAATTTCTCTCTTGTTCATGCAATCAGCTGTCCAGACTTGGAAGAACTTGTAAATATCTGTCGAGAAAATGGTGCTCTCGGGGCTAGGCTTACCGGAGCCGGATGGGGAGGCTGTGCTGTTGCTTTGGTGGAAGAGAGCATTGTTCCACAGTTTATACTCAATTTGAAGGTTTGGCTTTAGATAATGCTTAATGTTCGTCTACTTGATCATCAATAAATGCATAATATGCATGCATGCATACATACATACATACATACATACATACATATATAAATAATTATACAAAGTACTATTTATAAGTTATGAATATTACAACTCCTCGCACAATTACTTTTTTTTTTATAATTCCATGGAAAACACGGGGTCCATGTCTAGGTCGAATAAATAAATTGTTTTGTTTATAACTAATAAATAAGTAGTTAATGGGGGGTTCTATATTTATTTCAGAACAATTTCTATCAGTTGAGAATTGACAAAGGCATCATCACGAAGAGCGACCTTGACCTTTATGTATTTGCTTCCAAGCCTTCAAGTGGTGCTGCCATTTTGAAGTTTTAGCTTTCTATAAATTCCTTGACCCTTCTTGCTTCTGATGCACTTGTAAATCCTTAATCAGAATTAACACTGATAATGCCAAGGACAAAACTTAGGTGTAGTATTTATAATGTTTGTCATGAAGTTCTTTAATAAAAGTATGTAAAAAAATAATTTTTTATAGCTTAGCTATATGATTGATTTGAGAAAGAAGTTCTATAATATTTTGTGTTCTTAAAAACTTAATAAAAACCAATTGAAAAAATTTACCCAAGTTCCGTCCTTTTGCCAATACTATTATTTTGCATAAAAAGAAAAGGTTTTCAGACAGATCCAATTTATAAAATATAGATATACCAAGTTGATTATGAGAGTTTATAAGCAGCTGGATTTCATTGCAACGTATATATAACATGTTTAATTGTCTGTTTATGATATTTTAGTCTATCTTTTCTAGCTCTTTTTAAATCTATTTTTAATAGATAAGTACATATGATTCAAATTACAATCCTAAAAACTCCATTGGTTGACAGTTAACCCGTTCATTTGTTAGAATTTCTTAACCAATATATAATGAATTAGACGATGGGTGCATATGATAATCATCACAGCTAATTCATGATGTTCCTGAAGTCTCACATCATCAACAATTGTATGCTTATATTCACACATCAATATTTTACAATCTGCGGTAACATTGTAACTATGATGCATCTTTGTGTGTGTGTGTTTGTGTTTTTTTTTTTTTGTATTTTTTCTTAGAAAAATAAATTTAAGAGACACATAAAACCTATGATACATGAAAAATGAATTTGGGAAAATGGAAAAAACTAAAGGAAAGTAAAAATGTTATATTTTTGTGAATACAAAAAATATTTCTAACTCACATACTAATCTTTTTAAGACGTAGAAATTATCGAGGTGTAGAGATCATTAAAATGGATTTATCTCTCTTAACAAAAATATTTAAAATTATGTTTAATAAATAGTAGAATAACTTTAGTGGAAAGAGCTTTTCTTGTTTAAAAAGGAAAGCTTTGTCATAAAGTGAACGCAGATAGTGTATTCAGAAAATGGAAAAAAATGAATTAATGTAATTATGAGATGTTAATCTCTATATATATTTTATCACAACCTTTGGAATCATTTTCTCTCCAAATATCAAAGACCTGTGATGATGTTGGTGGGGCATGTGGCGGATCTCCTAATATCAACCCCACGTGCCTCTGCTTCTCAGTCAACAGATGTGGCCCAAAATTGCACGTGATTATGTAAGCCCTTTCCTTTTTCAGTGCCCCATTTTGGATCATGGAAGATTTGTGGAAAATGATATATATGTTCAATTTTATTATGTTTAAGATTTTCAAAATATAATATCTAAATCTAATACTATATATATGTTCACAAAAATTTATAATTATAATATTTATAAGAGACTAGTTATTTTTTCAACTCTATCTTCTCAAATCATATATCAGTATTACTTATGCGCCATCTTTAATAGATGAATGCGAAGCTCCATAGTAAAACACACTAATTTTACAATTTTTTATGGTTGTTTCTTTTTCTAGTTTGCATTATAAATATCTATAACTTCATGCGAGACCCCTAAATTAAATAAGTTCACATGTCCTTAAGGATTGGTAACATCATATACTATACGGACACAAATATCATGTATGATGCAATTTGATACGTTAAATATAATAAATTTAAAAATTTTAAGATACTCGTATAGGAGATATATATATATATATATAATTATATATATTTAACAAATTAACACATCAAAAATAAAAAATATACAAAAAATTAGAGTTTCAAACAAGCATTTTAAAAATAATATAATGATGCTTTTTAGCAACATCATATAATGATTACTAAAACAAGAAATCAAAAATTGAGTTTTTTTATAAGTTCCTAAGTCATTATATAAATTTTTCTAAAGAAGAAAAACTAATTATATGTAATGATATATATCACAAAGTATGGTACCGTACCTATAGGATATCAATATGCTTTCGTTTTTCAAGTATCCATGCCATATCATATATATAGATATAAAGTTATGCAATTTTGTAATTAAAATAAATTTATGAATTCTGCCAAATAAATAAATTTATTAATGATATTAAAAGCACAGCACACAATGCTGAAAACTTAATACAACTCAAGTTATAAAAATACACATCTCAAAAGAGTAGTTATTAAATGAATTTATGCATAATCCAAAATTGACCAAATTGAGATATATCCTGGTGCATACCCTACTTTTGAGTCATTAATTAGATGTAATTTGTTGATAAATGGCATTCATGTTTGATAAAGAAGCTGAAAATGAGATTAATTGTGCATGAGTATAAAACAAGAAAGGATTTTAATTACAAAAAAAAAATCTATTGTTGGTGAACATGTCAATATTTAATTCCATTAAATTTAAGGTAAAATCATATTTTAATTTTAAAAAAATAGTAAATTTAACATACAAAATTCTTGTGCAATTTTAATATGTGCTAACTTCATGTTGTGTGATTTAGATGGTGGTTTAATTAATCCACTTTGTTTTGCGTTGGTTTTTTCAAGCTTTGTACTTGCCTCTACTTGCCTCGTAATCCGAAAAGTAAATATTCTCCGTTTTATAGTACACTTTTAACTACCGCACACAGACCAAGACAATAATTAATAACTAACAAAATTTTTCATCTTTTCTCAAATTACCCTCATTAGATGCTTTGGGAATGAAATATTTTAATAATAAATAAATATTTAGGTTTATTAATTAGGGGCAATCTTGAAAAGAGAAAAAAATTATACTACGTAATCCGTAAAGTGCACTATATTATGAAACATTAATTTCTCAAAAAAGTACACTATATAGCAAAACGGAGATTTTGAATTATTAAAAACATATGAAATGTAGTTGAACCAAATGGTAAATTTGAAAGAACTTACACCGCCAATATATATATTTTTTGTCCTGATACACCATCAAAATATTGAAGTAATGAAAAACGTGTAAATCAATAGCAACATTCGTGTTTGTTAGTATCAAACTAACATTTTTGTAGATCTAATTAGAATTAAAATTACAATACCCTTACTTTATAATTGAAATATTTACCAATTTTTTAAGGAGTAAAATGTAAACTAACACAAATTTTATTTTGTTCTTTCAATGCAAATTAAAAGTTAAAAGTTAAAACAAGTATATACTTGTGATCATAGAGATAAAATTCATAATTAATAGGTAAATGCAACAATAATTAGAAACAAAAAAAGAAAGTCATTTAATTTACTCCACATAAAAAACTAAGAATATGGAAAAATTGCTAACTCCATTTTGTTAAACAAAAGATGGGTTGTTCTTTGCATAACAACCAAATCTATAATACTCCATTGATGTTGTTATATAAGCAAAGCAAAAAGGCCAAAATTAGACATCAGCATGAAGGATGGGAGGCTAAAATTAAGTCCAAAGGCAATTAGTTAAAACTTAAAACGATGGATTAATGCAAATGACAAAGAACGAATGAGTCGAAGCCACGAAGAAGTAATATATGCCAATTTGCCAACTGTCATCGGTAAGGCCTGCTTGCTTCTATCACATTGCGTCTTCTGAATATATAAATATGCCGTCTTGTATTACAGCTCATGGGAGTGAGAAAAATGGCATGATAAGCGACAAAATGAGGAGAAAGAGCGAGAGAGAAACCAAAAAAGAAGTGAATTTGTTTTATGGGGTTTGTTGAAATCTTGAAATTCCAGTACTTTCCCGGTTACCCTCCTCTGTTCTCGTGTGAATTCCTCATCTCTCGCTTTTCTTTTTATCTGTGTGAGAAAGAGAAAATTCAACTCTTCCCTTCACGGCAGTGACTTCGTTTAATGCTCATCGGATCTGGGGTTCCTTTGCTTTGACATAAAGGTAACTTCGTTTCTTCTTCTTCTTCAGCTTATTTGTTAGTTATTATTATTATAATGGTTGAAGCTAGTCCGAAGTTTCTGTGTGTCTTGGATTTTGTGGGTTTTTTTTATGGGCATTTATTGATCATATGAGAGCGCAATGTGACTTCACATGATGTGGGGTAGTGACTAGAGAGTGATCTTCGCTTGCTTTGTTTTGTGGGGTTGATTGATTTTGTGTATTTATATATCTGTTTCGTCTTCACCTCCTTCTCGGGCTCTTTCCTGGCTGAGAGGCATTTCCTGGCCATTGATAGGGCCTTGTAGCTTTATGTTCTTATGATATCCCACTTCCTTAGCTTTTCCTTCGACTTCTGTTTTCCAGCTGTTCGGTTCCTTGCTGTCTTCTCAAGGATTTTCTGATCATTAACACTGTATGTTTGAATTGGTACTTTTAGTATGCTTACAGTTGTACTTTTTGGTTTAATTAATGCCTTTTGCCTTCTCATAACAAGACCAACTCCCATGTAATTAACTGAGCTGAACTGTGTTTCTTGTCACAATGCAGGGTGATTTCGTTTTGCTTTTTGAGGAGTGATTGGAATCAGAATTGAAAACTTGGCAATAGAGCTCAGAAAAGAAGAGGAAAAGAAAAGAGTTTGGCGGTAATCTCCATCCAGTTATTAATATTTTGAAACGTGTCTAAAGTGCAAGTTTAGGAGATATCTTAATTGCGATTGTGAGTTGAATAGTAAGTTGTCTCCTTGATGAATTATGGTCATTTCTGGGAGGCCAATTTGATTTATGGGTTAAATTTGAGGATTTGGTTAACAGTGAATTTTTGGAGGAACTATTGTGGTTCTACTGATTTTGCAGTGTTGCTAAGAGGAAAAAAATTGGATTGGGTTTGTAGCTTTGGGAAATTGGGATGGATTATACAAGTGCAGTAGATAAAGATAATGAAGTTGACCTTGAAATTGGGTTAACTGTAAATGAAGATGATTCGAAGAAAGTTTCTACTCCAGGTAGCGCAGAAAAAGGAAAGGTCCTGTTCGCCAAGTTTTCTGGGGTTTATATAAAGGGTGATGATAGGTCAAGTTTGTCATGCAATGAATCAAATTTAAGTGAAGTTTCTATCGTGGATGTGGTGAAGGTGACAAGCATGTCATTGACGAGGCAAGAGTCGGTAGATAGTGCAACAAAGACCATAGTAAAAGAGAAACTTAAAAAGGCCAGTACTAAAAAGGCCCCAAAACCTCCAAGACCTCCACGAGCTCCGTCATTGGATGCAGCTGACCAGAAGTTAATCAGGGAGATCTCTGAACTTGCCATGTTGAAGCGTGCAAGGATAGAGCGAATGAAAGCGTTGAAGAAGATGAAAGCTGCAAAATCTTCTTCATCATCAAGTGGCAGCATATTTTCCATGGTTTTCACTGCTGTCTTCTTTATTGTGATTATGTTCCAAGGTACTATTTGCTACATTTTCGCCTCATTCTATGTCTATGTGACTAGTTGTTGAGTTGAAGGCCACTAATTTACCTTGTTAATTTCGTTGACTTAGGGTTCTGCATTTTCTGTTACTTATGTGGCTCTAAAACTATCAGTGCTGTTTAATGTGCTTGAATGTTTTAACTATCATGATTAGTACTTCAGTAATTTGTTTAATGACTCCGTAAGAAATCATCATAGATATTTACATGTTAAATTGAATTGAAGCCTTATAAACTATAGTGACCACTGAGGTTATGATAAGTATCCTCCCATGAAATGCCTGTATGTTGAATTCCTGTCTATAATTAAAGCAATATCTACTGTTTACCAGTTCTAATGGTCCTTTCTTCAGCCCTCGTGTCTAGGTCAGAATTGCAAGGTAGAGACCATTTTTAGTTTCAGAAGAAAACAGGGTAAAAGAAAAATGATAAAGGCTTTCATTTTATAACACGGTCCTGTCAAATGTTAAACATATTTACGCATCTTACAGATGTGTCAATTGAGAGTCGATGCTTTTAACAATATTGGCCTTTTTCCTTTTATAAGTTGTGTTATGCACATGACACTTGGTGCTGGCTAACCAGATCAAGTGTTGCGTTTTATTCATGCTTTCATGTTTCAACCATGTCTACTTGTACTGTTATATATATATTTTAACTTCCAATAGTTTTCATTGTTTCAATTATTGTTTCATCTCTATATTGACGTGTTTAATTTGTTCTTCTCTCCCTCCCCCTCCTCCCTCCCTCCCTGTCTCTCTCTCTCTCTCAAAATTGCTACAACATATGTCATTAGACAAGATATTAGAGTAAAATTAGTTTAGATCAAGCTGGTCATCACTGATCTGGATAAATAAGTCCCTTTTTTAACAAGCAACTGAATAATTTTCCCTTCCCTTTATTGATAACAGTGACCATATAAATTCATCTTTTATTGCTTTATATTTTTCTGAGGCATGCGTTTACAATGTCAGGAAGCAAAATAGGGGATTTTCACATTAAAGATAAAACCCAGTGCTAGGCATGCACCTAACAACTTAAGCTTTCGGGGAGAGTTGGTCCTTGGCAATTAAAATGGCATCAATAATTTAACATATTGTAGCCTCTTCAGCTAATCAATTTAAGAGCTTGATCCATGTGGGTCATATTTTACAATAATTAAATCCAATTTCAGAACAATGTAAGGTTGGTCCATACGTTGTCCATTCTTTAAGCCAAAAGGGCATCCTCTTGAAAAGGCACAATAGAGATAAAACCAGTTTTCGGCATGCATGCTAGAGCTTTAACTCTTGTGTCCAGTTAGTCCCTTGATCTTTAATTTGTGAAACTTTTGGTATTATGGCAAAATTCCCAACTACCTATTCGACTCATCTCTGTTTTGGCTTTGCTGTAGCTATCTTGTTTCTTATGGCCATTCCGTTCCCTTTGCAGGCATGACACCTGGAAAAAGTTCAGTGGCAGGTTTCCAGGGATCTCCTGTGTCTGCTGGAGGAATAGAGGGTGCTATGATGTTGGCTCAACACCAACTTAATCCATCTGCGAGCTACCCAAATGCGCCTGGTTCAGAGTCTCACTAGTAAGTTCAATTGCTTGCTGTTCATTGAACCTCTTCTGCAGCAACATCTACTTTTGTTTTTCTTATTGCAACACAGTGCAGTGAGTGGTGTCATTCAAAGTTGAAATTTTTTGTTTATTCTATGAAGGTGCTAACCCATTCTGTTTTACAAGGACTTAGATTATCTTTTCATAATATTTTATCAGGAATAAGATTTATCATTCTATTGCCTGTAAATAGTCCTCCAGTTAGTTGTAGCAGCATCTAGACCGAGGACCATGCCGGGTCCAGTTAGTTATCATCGATACTCCTCCTTTGATGATAAGTTGAAAGTAGAATATTTGAAGGAATTATGATATTTCATCTTTGTTTAACTTGTGTACTACATCAGTGTGGCAGCCATATAACATCAAATTTTGCTGCTTGATTGTTCCTTGCAGTTACGTCCAGCCGATCACGAATTCATATTTGTCGGATAAACAACGAAGAGAAACCGGTTAATGCTGTTTAAACGCAAATAATAAGTATGCCACTGCCTGTATTTGGAGAAGAAAGAAGGTGGTGAAGTACCCTTGTGCTTCTCACACAAGCTATTTCCTCCTTTTGTGTTTCAATATAGTTAAGTATTCTCTTGTATGTATTAATAATCTGTGTTGGGAAGGAGGTTATGGTGCTATGGTCTTCATTGGCTTTGCCTGGTGATGCTCCTTCTTGATGCCTCCTCTGCAACTTCCTGTTGCTTAATTGTTTCAGAGACGTTTTTAGAATCAGAGAATATGCCAAAAGAAATCTAGAGTTTGAGGAGTTTTTGCTTTTGAAATACGTCAGATTAGTTACAGGGACGAGAAACAATAAGGATATATGTACAATACATGTAATATTAAAATTAAAAAAAATAATAAGGGCCGATTCATGGACTCATATATATATATATATATATTCAAATACATGATAAACTGATAGTTGTATAGTAAAAAGCCGGGACTTTTGTCAATTTGATTCTCAATTTTTATCTATGGAATAAATTTAGTTTGGAGAAGTTTATTTTTTATTCTCAATATTTGAGAGAATAGTCTTCTTGATTGGTAAGAAATACTCATAATTGAAGACAATGAAAATACATCATAGTTGCATGTCTCAATAAGAAAATATGAATTTGCTTTCTGATATCAAATCAATTTATATTTGGTAGCCACATTGGATTGGTTAATTTGATTGGTTGAGTTAGTACAGCTCCTACGGATTGAGCTGCCTCTTGTTAGTTATGAATTTGCTTTTAGTTGATAGTAAAGTATTTCCAACTTCCATGGGATTTGCTTTCGTAGGGGAAAAAAGGACTAATTTTTCTGCTTTAGGGAAAAAGGTATATGACTTTTTTTTTTTTTTGGTAAACAAAGGTATATGACTTTCTGTACTCTCGCTGAAGATTGCTTCCTGGACTCATTATCCATTTGTAGTGATCAATTTATTTGAAAAAAAATTAAATAAATACATGATTTGATGTTACAAAAATTTTTAACATTAAATTTTTGTGGGACATATTTGATAATAATCAATCGAATTACTATATCAAGGGTTTCTCATCCTTAACCAACGATGGGTTTTAACTTTTAATCCTCACATCAATACTATTGTACCACCATGTTTAGGTGGTTTTTCTATTCAGTTTAGTTAAAGAACATATATATATATTTCTTGCAGAGTTACAAAAGTGAAACAGAATTCAATGTTGGGCAGATGACACTGTTACAATTTGTTTCCATTCAAAAAGTTAATAATACATTAATACTAAGAGTTTAGTTTACTATTAAAAACTTTATATTCATACATTTATTGTACTTTTTTATGTTAATTTTCAAATGATCACCATATGTATGCGTATATAATAACAAATTAGTTATTCCATAATATAAATTCATTCATATTAACAATGGGAATATGAAAATGATAACAACATCAAAATTTAATTATAATGTATATTATAGACTACGTGTCCCCTACAATTTTGCGACTTTTTTGGTTTAAAAACAATTGTCTTTTTATACTTTTTTTTTTACTTATTTTAAAATAATTATCGTTTTACAAATTTTTAAGATGACATTAATTATCTTTTGACAAATTTACCATTGAATAATAATAATAATAATAAAAGAAGAATTAAAAAGCCCTGCATAATTAATAAGAATATTATAATAAAATATAATTACCGTTTGTTAGTTTGTAGGTTATTTATTAACTTTTTAATCTGTGTCCATAACTTTAAAATGATAATTGTTTTAACACGGAGTAAATAAATCAAATAAGTAAGGTGGATGATTTATAATTTGATAATTGTGTGCGTTATGTGTGTGCATGCACCAGTCCAGCGCCGGGTTTACCCTTGCCTGAGGATCGGCCCGGGATTAGACCGGGTATAGCCGGGTTTCATTGGGTTGGGTTACTACAAAAATGAATAGTTAGATGCGGGATGAAGATTTGGTGAAAGAAAAAATCCAAAAAAAATACAAATTTAGAACATAAACAAAGAAAAGCTTCAGATTTGAGAATAACAACATAAACTTGAAGGAGGATGGGAGATGAGATTTGGAAAACACATAAAGCTAAAACAAATAAATAAACACAGATATGAGATGGCAGATCTGGTGAGATTTAACGATGATAGTGAAGAGGAGACAAACGAAAAGGCGGCGACTAAGATGCAATTGAAATCTGAGGGAGATGGTGGTAGAGACCGAGATTTGAGATGAAGCACCAAACACTTGAGTTGAGATGTTTGAGAGAGAAGTGAGAAGTCGGTGAAGAAAGAGAAAGAGGGGAGGAGAGGCCACTGAATGAGATATGTGAGACAGAGGAAGGAAGAGAGAGACGAGAGATAAAGTGGGGGGACAAAAATATGAAAGAGATGTAATAGGCTAAAAAAAATAGAGAAATGAAAATTTTTTTAATATATAGGAACCACCAGTCCGGGATAAATAATTGTATTGGTGTAACCTATAACTTGTACTGGCCCGATAATTGTATTTCAGGGTTGATTTGGGCTGGATTGGATTAGCTGGGTAGGGTGCATTGTACTCACTCATAGTGTACTGTTTAAAATTTTAGAGATATAAAATTATGGATTGTCCATATTGCTTAGACAAGTTCTTCTTTTGCCATAATTTGAATATCTTTTATCTTTTGTCCAAAATTTAAATATCTTCAAGGTAAAATGTTTGATTCTACCCATGAGGGCACATAAGGGCTATGATAGTCTCACATTCTTATCTTGTTTTGCAACTATGTTAAATACTCATTAAAAAAGTTTGTATTAATTACTTATTAGAAGAAATTTATCATCATTGTTGTCCTTTTTGACAAAGTTTAACATGGCTTCTAGATAAATTTGGATCCTCTAATTATCTAAAAAAAGAGAAGAGAATACTAGTATTATATAAAGGCTTCCAAAGTTAATTTGCACGGTCCTAATTTTAAATTTTTATTTTTTTAAATTTTTTCATATTAAAATATGATATCACCTCGTAATCGCTTACAGACACAAGGTGATATGATTTTGGAAAAAAAAAAATACTTAATTCTAATTTTAACCTTACCTCCTCCTTGGTTTACAAAATTTAGTTTGACCATTCAAAGCTATATCAGAAGACCCCCTCTAACTTGTAGGAATTATATTATTTTAATTAGAGGTCTCTCTGAGTTCTAAGAATATAGTTAATCTAGACCGGATAAATACTTTAATTGCCGTAGACTTAGTACTCCAAGCATAAAAAAGAAAAAGAAAAAAAGATCCAATACTGGCACCACCATCTACAGAGAACAGGAAGAAAAGGAGACAAAGCTAACAAATCAAGCAGCCTTGAGTAACAATCTGATTATCGCAGACGCCACATGCACAAGCTTATGCACGACGCTGCTTCTATCCTCCAGCATAGCCCACATTGAGATGTTTGGCTTAAGAATTATGAACAAACTATGTTACGTCAACTGAATATTCAGAAAAGAAAAATTTCCAAGTAGCAGAATATATAGAAAACATGGCCAATTTGCTAATATGTGCAAACGACCAAAAAAATAAATTCAACAAGAACTCAAGCTATTTGCAAATTGGAGATATAGCACAACCATGATTAGAGCAGATTTGTAACTAATCTTTATGTGTTTGCAATTAAGTATCATATATTTACAACTGATATTCATATATTTACAACTCATGGTCATGTAATTCGTCAATTATTGCAAAGTGTATGTTAGTTGCTCATCAAAGAAGGCCCCTTGATTGTCGACCACTGCAGTAGTTCCCTATATTAGAGTTTCCTTAGGTGTTTCCCAAACTCTAATCTAGGAATTCACCTAAGGAAAAACTAAAGAAGCTAGAGGTGGACACAGATGTGACAAATGGGGGGCCAATTTCTTTATAAATTATTATATATAACATAATGTGCTAATTAAAAACATGCATCTAGTCAGCTGGCAGAAGTGGCTTTTTCAACATTTACAACCACCAACGTCATGGATTCGAGAGGGGGACTGGGTTTCATATATTTGAACTTTTTCATCCATTTAAGGAAAATTTAAAAAAAATTGTTTTGGACGCCCCTGCCCAAAAATTAATAACGTTTCCCCACTGAAAGAAGCAAGAGAGCAAGAAAGAGGAAAACCAACTCCTTCAATGATAGAAATCCATGGGGGAGACTATGTAAGGTGTTTAAAATCAATCCAAACATAACCAAACCAACAATAACTGATTTAAACCGAATTTAAATTAGGCATGTTTATATTTTTACACTTTTGGAACCAATTCAGTTTGATTTGGTTCGGTTTTAAACTTTTGTAACTTGAATTAAATTTAATAATATTTTTTTATACAACTATAATATACTTATTTATTAAAATTTATTCATTTAATATATTTTTTATTTATACTACCTACTAACATATGTCTCTTAAGTTGTAATGAGTATGATAACATATAAATAAGATTATAAGATATTTGTTAGATAAAGAAAAAGAATATAGATTATTATGTTGCTATAAATAATCATGTGAAAAAAATCACAAAATTTTAATATAAAAATTTCATATTTTTGTAAATTATTTAGAAATAATTTGCTTATAAAATATTTATATGGTACCTATTTAATTTAATTTAATTTAATAAAAATATTCATTTTATCATGATTCTTTTTTTTGCCAAGGATTTTATCATGATTCAAATCAATCAAAATCAAAATAAACGGAACTTGAAACCGAATCAAATCTATTAAAAACAAAATCAAATAGGTCCCAAAATGTGTATTGGTTTGGTTTTTGTTGAAAATCAAATCAAATTGAACATATGAACACCCTTAAGGCTATGAGTTTGGGTGGAAACTTGTCAATGATTTTACTAATATTCTTAACAATGTGCAAATGTTTGTGATGAAAACCTAAAAGAATAAGGAAAAGACAGATGTTCATACCATCAAATTAGAGCTTCTAAGGCTTCGTGTGGTATCAATATCTAGCCCTAGACATTCCATTCAATGGAGTCGCGGTAGGTGGTGTGGAATTACTTGGAAATAGAGGAGATGTGTCATCGGTGGTGACAAGAGAGAAAGTGGGAGAGGACCAAATGATTGGGGTTTTGTTAAGAGAAGCAGAAGCCAAAAGGGTACCCGGAGAAGGATGAATAGAGATTGATGAACCTTGTCGCTAGCGAACACCATTGTTGTCGAGGGTGCGAGAATGCTTTTGTGATTATGAGAAGGATAGAACCAGCAAGCGAGAGAGAAATCGAGAATCCTTCGGACGTTTTCCTCCTTTCATTTGTCATTAGAAGCAGGGGGAAAGGAGGAATTTCGCATGGAAAAAAAATTCTAAAAGGGTGCCTTCATATTTCATAGTTTAGGGTATGTTTTTTAAGAATATCATGGTACTGAGGTATTTATCTACAATTTTTCCTTTTATATTTTTATTATCCAGTATCAAATTACATCAATTACATTCATCATGCATTTAAAGAAAATAATAGTACAAATTAATATGATTATATAAATAGTTTCCTTATAATCTTTATAGGTATTATGCTTTTATATTTTTTCCCGTTTTTTCTTTAAATGCAACTTCTTCATTCATGTAATTAACATACACCTCTTTTCACCGTATCCCTTTCTTCTCCCGTTTTCCAACCAAAGGATTCTTTGTGCCAAAGATATTGATTAAAAATAGACTGAAATGTGCTAACCAAAAATTAAAAAAAAGGCTGAAATGTAATTTATCTAATTAGGTATGTCTTAACATGACAGCAAAATTATATTTCTTTTCTTTTTTTTGCCAAAGAAAGCAAAATTATATTTCAAATAAATAAATTTTTCACAAACTCAGATTTAAGACTTAGTAAAATCTATCCTCCCCAAATTGATTTGAAGAACGTGAAAAGTGGATTTAATCAAAGCATGATTAACAAACAACGTATGAAATTATAAAACTATATTAGAAAAATAAGTACATAAATAGAAAAGATTTACAACCTAATACTTTAAGATTTTGAATTAAAAATAATATCAAATATGTTTTTTTTTTCTTTCAAAATCTAATAAGAAAACTATGAAGTGAAAAAAACTGTATTACACACAACAAATAGGCACGAAGAATGGCAATCATATGGAGATTAAGTTAAAGAAGTCACGTAATAATTTTAACATATTTTAACACTATTATTTAAAAATTATTATTCAATTTTATTTTTATTAGCTGATCCAGCAGGACAACATGCATCAAGCGTTTCAATTCTCATAGTAACTGCCTAACAATAGCAACGGCAACGGCCGCGAGATCTCGCAGAAGGTTGTTTTCCGGTGTAAGCAATGATGCAACGCCGGCGCCGGAAAACTCTTGCTCGCAATAATCGGCTTCACTTCCCACATCCTTCACACCATCTTCTGCGAACTTCGGGTCTCCTTCTTTCAGAGCTTCATTAGCTTCCGGAACGTCCGTGTCCAGCACCATCTTGTACATCTCCGAACAAGATCTCATAGCATTCTTCTGCCTCGGCTCTAAATCTCCTCCACGGAGGAGCTGGCTGATCTTATCACTCGTAGCCTTCGCTTTCGCCGTGATGACCTTCACCATAATCAGACCCAGCCCTGAGAACAATCACACGATCAATTCAATTAGATGATTGATTCAGAGATTGATATCAAGAGCTGAATCGATCGGATGAGTGATTGATGTTAGTGAGTTTGTTAATTACCTGAGACGTCGGCGCCGGAGCTGGCAGGATCGGATTTGAGCGATTGGACGCAGAGATCGTAGTGAGGGGTTTGCTTGCAGGTGGACTCTATCAGGTTTTCGTCGTTTGGGAGGACCATTCTGATTCTGCTGCAATGGCCAGGCGATATGATCGAGACTGCGGCGATAATAAAGAAGATGATCGGAGTTTGAGATTTCAGGTTCGGCATGTTTGTTTCGGGCAAAGAAGATGATAGATTGGTATAGTGATTTTGCTGTAGTTCTCGGACTGAATGGTGGTAGGCCTTTTATAGTTTGAATTAGACAGATCATGTGGACAGATAATAACATATAAATAACAATGGATTTAGTAAGCTACATATATATAATATATAATGGATTTAAGTATCGTTTTAATTGATGCGTTTTTTAATTAGGTTTTTCTTTTTCTTTTTAAATTCTGTTGTTATGATCGACTAATATATATGTGTGCGTATTTCTGTCATCATTCTCTATGAGGGGGGATTCTTTGGAAAATATTTATATATTAATTTCTGTACTCCCATTACACATATTGGGCTTAGAAAAAGGGATTTTAGTGATAATGACATGTTTTATTTGATCCAAGGATCGAATCTTGGGGGAGGTTAGACTATATAATATTTTATTTTTTATTTAAAATACAAACAAAATTTGATAAAAAAAACATACTAGAGGGGAATACAAACAACATTGGATTAAAAAAAAAATACTAGAAGGTAGTTAGGGCCCAAAGTGACAAACTGTGTCCGCCCCTGCGCTGTTTTACTCTCACTCATGCATACAGGACATTTGGGATCAGCCCCACATCTTCTTTTATATAAAGCTTCATTTGTTGCAAGAGCATTATTCAAAGCTCCCCAAATGAAATGCTTCACTTTGGGTGGCACTCTCAATCCCCAAACCTCACACCCCAAGGCTTCATTTGTTGAACGGTTTATGCTAGGTAAGTAGGATATATCTCTTCTTTTTAATGTCTATTCGTATTTTTCTTCAATGTTTCATGATTTTTTTTTTATTTTGTTTGTTGTGAAAGAAAAAGAAGAAGAAAAGAAAGATTACGAGTCTGTTTGATAGTGTTTTCTATTTTATTATTCTCAAAACAGTTTTAAGAAACTGTTTTCCACAACAAGTTTTGGAAATAAGAAAATAAAAATTTTTTTTTGAATAATTGTTACGAAAATCATAACTATTAAATGTTAAATGAATTATTCAAAATTTATAACTTTGTCATTAATAAGGTGGGTGTTTTTCACATTTTATTGTATTTTTCAGAATAAAAATTACAGAATACTTTAAAAATATTGTGAGTTTTCTGTTCTTTTATTTTTCTATTTTTCAGAATAGTTTATAAAAATAAGTTTATAAAACAAGTTTTTTTAATTTTTTTTAAATAAAAAAAATGTTATGAAACAATAAATCAATCAGGCCCGACATTTCGTAGTTCAATATGTTTTTGGGGATTGATTTTAAAAAGCATGGCATGTTAGTCTTTTTGTCACCTGTCTTCTATTACAAGTTTACAACACATACGATTTTTTTGTGACAAAATGGGTATATATTTTTTTTTGTTGACAGACAAAATGGGTATATATTAACTCAAAAACACAGAGACAGGCCAATTAGTAGGGGAGTAAAAAAATGAAAACCTAAGGGTAAAGACAAAGCATGATTGGCCCATAAAAATTAGCACTCCAATTTTTGTTTAATTTTTTATATATATAGAAGAGTGTATGATTTTCATAGTCTAATAAGTGTTTTCATAGCCTATACAAGTCTTATCCCTTGATTATTATAGGAGTTTTCAACTATTTCATATTTATTAAGAAAAATTAGTTACACATTTTAAAATTTTAAAAAAAAATTAATATCTCAATTTTACCCTTATTAATTACTAATAAAATTTATTTTAAAAATCTATCCTCTCTCTCTTCCAACTTATGAGATGATAATTAATAGAATTAAAAAAAAATAAACTCTTATTAAAAATTATATAATCTCTTATATTTTGAACCAAATAAGAGTTCTAAAAATATTCTTGTAATATGAATTGGATAGAATAATTACCACACATTTCATTTGTTGAGTTGCCTACCAAGTTACAGATGTTTCCATACCAAAATAGTGGGGAAAATACATATTTTATGCTTTTAAACTCAAATATTTTAAATATTTTAGTTTAATTTATTCAAATAAAAATTAATATTTGTTCAAACTAATATAACAAAGAACACATTACAATCATTTTAATCCAATTGGAGAACATGAGAAAAATAGGGAGAATACTTCGTACCCCACAGATATTATACTACGGTAACTATTTTATATAATGTCCATTGCCAAATTACATCATTTACATTCATGCATTAATTTAAAGAAAATAATACAAATTAATATGACTATGTAAATGGTTTCCTTATAATATTTATGGGTATTAATTAAACTATTATCTTTTGAAGCATTTTCTCGGCTTCTTTTACCCATGTAATGAGCACATACTTATCATTATACCATTACATCTCTTTCTTCTCTCGTTTTCGTACAAAGGATTCTTTAGTACCAAACATACATACTGAATTAAAAATAGACTGAGATATAAGTTATCTAATTTGGTATGTCTTCACACAGTACAAGATTTCAAACAAAGAATAAAGCATTTCACAAAATTAAAATTTAAGTGGATTTAATCAAGGCATGATTCTGGCTGAAAAAAAAAAGCATGATTAACAAACAACAAATTTAAAGTAACTACAAAATTACAAAAAAAAATTTAAAGTACATGTATAAAAAGGAAACTCTCATACACCTTAACATGATGAAGTTTGATTGTTTGAATAACAGCAAAACGCACATCGAATACAAATATACTACAGGAATGGCAATCGGATGTAAATTAAGTTAAAGAAACCACGTAATAATTTTAATATTAATGTTTAATAAAAGTAATAATCTTATATATTCCTAACTAAAGATATAGGAAATGTTTTTGTAGGACAAAATTATTACTATTTGCTTATATTTTTCTTAGCTGAACCAACAGGACAACAGAATCAAGCGTTTAAATTCTCAGTCACAGTAACTGCCTAACAATAGCGACGGCAACCGCCGCAAGATCTCGCAGGGCGTTGTTTTCCAGTGTAAGCGACGATGCGACCCCGGCGCCGGAAAACTCTTGCTGGCAATAATCAGCTTCACTTCCCACATCCTTCACGCCGTCTTCTGCGAACTTTGGGTTTCCGTATTTCAGAGCTTCATTGGCTTCCGGAACGTCCGCCTCCAGCACCACCTCGTACATCTCAGAGCAAGATTTCAACGCATTCTTCTGCTTCGGTTCTAAATGTCCTCCTCGGAGTAGCTGGTTGATCTTATGACTCGTAGCCTTCGCTCTCGCCGTCATGACTTTCACCATAATCAGACCAAGCCCTGCGAACAATCACTTTATCAATTCAATTAGACGACTGATTCAGAGATGGATATAAAGAGTTGAATCGATAGGACGACTGACTAATTTTTATGAGTATGTTGATTACCTGCGACGTCGGCGCCGGAGCTGGCAGGATCGGATTTGAGCGATTGAAAGCAGAGATCGTAGTGAGGTGTTTGCTTGCAAGTGTACTCGATCAGGTTTTCGTCGTTTGGGAGGATCAATCTGATTCTGCTGCAGTGGCTGGGCGATATTATCGAGATTGTGGTGGCGACGATGAAGATGATAATCGGAGTTTGAGATTTCAGGTTCGGCATGTTTGGTTCAGACAAGAAGATGAAGAAAGGTATGGTGATTTTGCTGTAGTTCTCGGACTGAATGGTGGTAAGCCTTTTATAGTTTGAATTCGACGGAGCAAGTGGACACACACACACATATAATAATGGAGTTAAATGCATGTATAATAATGGGATTAATTTAAGTATGGTTTTCAAAATCAAGAAACGTTTGTTTTATTATTAGGCTTAATTTGTTAATTATGATTGGCTAAAAAATACATGTATTAAGGAAACAATCAATATCTTAAGATACATGTACACAAATCACCCGCCAAATATAGGGAAAAAGGTTCCTGTACTTATTCTTTAATGAGAATATTAAAAATCAACAATTCATCTTGTGTTGTAGATGCAGATGCCCATAGGCTTAACCGCTTAAGAGTGATAGATGAAGAGACACTTTTTGGGCTCTCTATTAGATTTTTTTTAAGAGAATATGTAGGGTGAATTCTCATATTTTTTTGTGTTGGAGGAAAATTTCTCATATTTTTTATATGGCTGCATTTTTAGGTGAGAGAGAGTGGAATACAACAAGTTTTTTATGAGGATATAATGGTTATTTTGTCTTTTGATTTTTTTTAGAAAAATACTTATATACTTTTTCATATATGCTTTTTGTGTTATTTTCCAATTAAAAGTTAATATGTGAATTATTTTTTAATATATTGTAAATTTAGTAATTAATTATATATAAAAAGTGTTAACTTCTTAAACTTAAAAAAATTTAAAAGATTTACATATTAAATTCTAATTGTAGAATAGAACGAAAATCATATAAGTTTAATTTTTTTTTTAAACTGATTAAGATTTTTGTGATTTTTTACAATAAACATATATTAATTCATATGGGTTTTTAATTATAATTTTTTCTATTATTAGCTTTTAAAGGCTTAATATAAGATTTCATAAAAACTATTTAAAATTGCATCTTTTTTATGGTAAAAAAAATTAATAACAATTTTTAAAGGTCCTATAACAAATCTCTAAAATTGGAAGCATTTGAACCCAGATTGCTCAAGTTCAACTATTAAGGGGTTACCATGAAGCCACATGTGCCAGTAATGTTTGATAAACTTAGTCGTGTGCGTGTGTGTGTGTGTGTGTGTATTTAACAACGTGAAGGTTATAATAATTATTAATAATTTTCCTAATTTGTATGCATAACTTTAAGTAACAAATATTTTAAAATGGAGTGTTATATTAATATACCATATATTTAATTCTATTTATTCACTCCTCATGTCTATATTTATCTCTTGCCATTTTCTATTTAAATATTTATATTAAAATTTATTTAACAGACTTTTACTTTTTTAATTCATAAATATTTAAAAATATTTGTAAAAATACTATTCTATTTTTTTATTTTTTTTTATGTGTTAAATGAGTTGAAGGAAAAAATTCTGTCAAAAATCAACAAAACAAAATAATGGGATTTTCATTTACTAAACTGAATATAATTAAGGTAATAGTAAAAGACTTTTATCAAGAGACGCCATCCCAACAAAATAAATAAATAAACCCATCAATCTCTATATTTATAATTATAATTTATAAAAATAAATATGTATGTTGCATTTAAAAAATAAGTAAAAAAAAAGATATGAAGTTCATGGATTAATCCTTTTTGCAAAAAAAAAAAATTATGGATCCTTAATTTTATTTACTTTCATTTTGTAATATATCGACATGAGGTCTATTTTAACCCTCACAAGTCAAACTTTACGTCTATAATATATATTACATTACATATTTTAACACAAGTGATTAGAAAAAGAAAAATTTCACTCAAATCCATTTGTTAAATAATGGAATGAATAAGAAAAATAATGAATTTGGAACCACTAAAAAAGGATATAGAATAAATAGTTAGAGTTAAACAAGTCCTTTGGCGATAGCATACGTGCATGCAAGTTATTACACCGGAATTCTCTCTTTCTCTACTATTTATGCCTTATATCCATGTCACCGAAACTCTTTTTTATTTTTTTCATAATCGAAGTGGATCCGATTAAAAAACAGAGTAAATTCTTAAAGTAATTGCCTAACAATAGCAACGGTAACGGCCGCGACATCGCGCACAGCATTGTTCTCTCGCGTGAGCGGCGATTTCGCACCCGAGAACTCTTCCTCGCAATACGTAGCTTCGTCGCCCATATCCTTAGCCCCATCTTCCGCGAACTTTGGGTCTCCTTTCTTCAGAGCTTCCATGGCTTCCCGAACATCGATGTCCAGAACTACCTTGTACAGCTCAGCGCACGATCTCAGCGCCTCCAACTGCTTCGGCTCTACATGTCCTCCGTGGAGGAGCCGGTTGATTCTGTTGCTCGCAGCCTTCGCTTTCGCCGCCACGGATTTCACCATAATCATCCCTATCCCTGTGAATAATCATCATCATGAATTGATTGATTTAGCGATTGATCGATGTAAGGAATGAATAGAATCTATAGGTTGAATCATTGATCGGTGATTGTGAGATTGTTACCTGGGACGTCGGCGCCAGAGCTGGAGGGATCGGATTTGAGGGATTGAACGCAGAGATTGTAGTTAGGGGTTTGCTTGCAGGTGGTCTCTATGAGGGATTCGTGGATTGGGTGAATCTTCATGATTCTGCTGCAATGACTGGGGGGTATTATGGAGATTGTGACGACAATGAAGATGATGATCTGACTTTGAGATCTCAGATTCGTCATGTTTGTTTCAGACAAGAAGAAGAAGAAGAGTGATAGTGTAATTTGCTGTGCTTCTCAGAATCCAATGGTGAGAGGCCTTTTTATACTTTCGATTACAAAGCATGTGGACGTATATAATAATGTGTGATTTTAGATCTTATAAATTAATTTCGAAAGACAGGTAAGTGGGATACAGTTGTTTTGAGTAAGTGAATTCCGCGTAAATGAATTTCACCTAGAACATCATAATTTTTTAAAATTACTTTAGGATCCTTAACATGAGAACTAGAACAACCACTTCTTGTTGCCAATAAATTACAACTCATACTCTATATCAATATGAGTGTGAATTTCTAAGTTTTGTGTCCCTATATAACCCCTTTCACTTAAATTTTTTGTGCTTATAGAAAGAAGATGATTTGAACTAGTATTTATGCGGGGAAAAAAATCATTTGAGTTATTTAAAATTGTAATTTTATTAAAATTTATTGATAATTTTCTAAAATCATAATAATTTTTATGAATATGATAGTAACTTCATTAAAATAAATAATTATAATATTCATTTTTTTTGTGTACCAACTCCAGCCAACAATTGAAAACTAATTTTTTTGAGACGTAAAGATTATCAAAACGGGTTTTATCTATTCTAATAAAGTTTTTTTTATACTATAATGTTCAATTTTTTAATAATATTTTTCATTAAATTTGAGTATTAAAATGTGTCGTTTTTAACTAATAATAGAGGGGTGGTAAAAAAATATTAATAATAGAACATGAGTTTGAACCTCTGAGTGAGTTTCCACGACTTAATTCGCTTAAATTTTTTGTTTAAAGAATGACGAACACTTGCAATATGGAAGATACTTTGAAGTAGTGCTTATACCAAATAAATATATATATATATATCATTTGTATTTAAAATAGTAATTTTATTAAAATTGGGAGATAATTTTCTAAAATCATAATAATTTTTATGGATATGATAGTCATTTCGTTAAAATAATTATAATGTCAAAATATTCTTTATGATACTGTTCATTAAATTTGAGTTTTAAAATTTGTTGTTTTTTTCTATAAAAAAATATGTTGTTTTCAACTAATAATAGAACATCCCTTCGAGAACCACATCCAAACATCAAGGTTACTACTTAATAATAAAAATCAAACTTTTAATAAAATAAATCTTTTTACCTAAATGCATGGTATATAGCTGGAATTGCGAGTGGCAAAAAAAGGAAAGAAAGAAAGAAAAAGCTTGAATTGCAAATTGTATCAAAATAAAAAATTACACAAAAAGACAAGAGGGGCTCCTTTTTATCATACCTTTTATACTTTTAGCATGATGCCTACTAAAGCTGTCTTTGATTCATTAGTAAGATATGGTAAATTGCGGCTGTATCAGTAAAGTGAATCACTTTTTTAACTGCTTCATGATTTGATCCTAAATTTTAATATTTAATTGTTTAAAAACGTTAACCGCTTTTTCTATTTTATTTTGTATATTTGATAAAAGCATTTAAAGGGAAATTAACATCATGTAAAACAAATTAGCCGCTTTTAAGGGTATTTTTTAAATCTTTTTTATACATACAATTAAAAATTAAACCCAACATAGTATACTTGAAAAATTTAATTATTTACCAATTATATCAGGATTTTATTAATAATATATAAACTAATTTAATTATATGTAATAATTTGTTTGAAGCTAGTCAACTGATTTTTTTTTAAAAAAAATTTAACTAGGTTAAAAGAGATGAAAATTTCTATTTAATTTCAAATTTGAAAAAAAACTAAATAAAGTTAAAATAATAAATTATAATTTAAAACAACATTAAAAGATTTAATAGTGTTTTACCAAAGATTTAAAAGTGTTTTTTAGAGTAAAAATGTTATGAGATTGATAAAATATAAACAACTAAAATGAGGAAGAAAGACTATTAAGTATTTAGTTTAACTGGTAGAGTGTTACATCAGTTCAACTAAAAGTTCGAGTTTGAATCTTAAAAATGTAAACACTTAAAGAACTCAGTATTATTGTTTAGTAATGGGGGAACATCTCATAATGGAGTTATCACAAATGCACTGTTAGGAATAGTATATGAAAACAACCGGTGCCTAGAAATGTATGATAACACACTGTCCTTAAGGTGTTATTCGCCCCCACTAGGTTTGCTGCAGGGATCCGACGAATCACCCCTAGGAGTTATTCTAAGCACCAAAGATATCTGACAGCAACTTCAGATACCTTGAAACACAGAACGAAACAGAGAGTATGTAAGCAAGAGAAGAGAATGTGGGGTGTTCTTTTAGTCTCTAGTCTGATCCTTTTATAATAGTAGAAACAGAAAATTGAAACGTTTTGTATGAACCTGTTTGTTTCTGAACATTGTATTTGAAACGTTTTGTATGAACCTGTTTGTTTCTGAACATTGTATTTGAAACGTTGTTCATGAACCTGTACATTTCTGAACTTTGTATTTGAAACGTTGTTGTAAAATTGAAATAGAATATCAAATGACATGTTGTTTCAGAATGTACTGTTTCAAAACGTTGTTATTTAAAATTCTGTTTCTGAAAAAAAAATGATTAATTAAAATATTAATCTGAAATTCATACCAGACCAGATCTCCACCATTAGATGAATCTAATGATCACGACGCGCCACGTGCTAAGTGCTAAGTGCTTTAAATATTAAATAAATAATATTTAAATCCACTTAACATTTTTGTTTAATAATTATTTTAATATGCTTTGTCTTCTCTCTCTTATATATATTTCATAAATCTTACTCCCATCCAATGTGGGACTTTAGTTTTTTTTTCAAACTATCTCTAACATGCATAACTCTAGAGTGACTCAATTTGTGCATATCATCCTTATGCATGAGCCATGTTAATTTTCTCTGTATGATTCCAATTTTATTAGATATCTCCAAAGGGACCAAGACTTTGGAGTGACTAATTGGAGATTGGAACATATCACCCAAGGGCAAGTTTGATTCTTCCTCTGGGTCCCTTAATGCATGGTGTATAGCTGGAATTGCAAATTCAAAGGTGAATTATAGGAAAGACAAATTGGATCAAAATAAAAAATTACACAAAAAGACAAGAGGGCTTGCTTTTAATCCCACCTTTTATACTTTTAGCATGATGCCTACTAAAGCTGTCTTTGATTAACTAGTAAGAAATGGTAAATTGCGGCTGTATTAGTAAAGTGAATCATTTTTCAATTAAGTGGTTCATGATTTGATCCTAACATTTTAATATTTAATAGTTTAAAAACGTTAACCGCTTTTTCTTTTTTATTTTATGTGTATATTTGATCAAATCATTTAAAGGGAATTAACATCATGTAAAAAAAATTTAATTTTCTTTTGCTCATACCTTTTTCATACATATGCCTAAGAATCAAATGTGATTAAATTATTTACTGACTTTTTCAAGATTTTGTTATTATATGTAAACTAACTTAGGGCCTGTTTGGTATCAAACCATGGTTTCTAATCATTATTTTCTTCATTTTTTATTCAAACAGATTTGTGATAAACTTATTTATTTTTATCTAAACTTTATTTTTATAAACTATGATTATTTTAACAAATATTTTACCAAAAAAGTAATCCAAACGGACACTTAATTTTATGTAATCATTTGTTTGAAGCTAATTAACTAGTTTTTTTTTAAAAAAATTACCTAGGTTTAAAGAGATGGAAATTTCTATTTAGTTTTGAAATTAAAAAAAACTTAATAAAGTTAAAATAGTAAATTATAATTTGAAACAACGTTAAAAGATTTAAAAGTGTTTTTATAGTAAAAATGTTGTGATTTATGAGATTGATAAAATGTAAACAACTAAATAAGAGAAAGAAAGATTATCAAACACTTTGTTCAATTGGCAAGATGTTATGCCTTTTTAATTAGATGTTTCGAGTTTGAGTCCTAAAAATAAAGTTACAAATTATCATAATAGGAGTTATGGACATCTACAAATTATAATAATATGTATCACTTGTGTGGCTCCTCCTCTTATAAGCGATGCTATGAGCCTTAAATAGTGAGCCTGTCGTTGTGATTGCACAATTTTGTTGTGAGCTCAATTTCCCTAATTCCGTGGCAAACCGTTTACACCAAAACAAATTGATCAAAATCAATTTCAAATTAGGTCTACTTCTATTTTTAACTTAATAAAACTTATTGGTTTGGTTCAAGTTCGATTTTTTGCTCTAGAAACCTGAACCAAATTGAACCAAACCTTTTATGTTTATTTAATACAATTTTTAATCAAAATTTTACCTAGCCTGAATTTAGTCACTTATAGCCCAAGCCCATTAGCCCTATAACAAGGATATGACATCATAATTCATGAAGCATTAGTCCTATTTTTTCTTCATTCATGGCATGCCACACCTATATTATATAATTTGCTTCGCTATGCTTTTACTGGATATTTATCTTATTTTTATAAGTGGCTTTTGATAAATATGTCTTCTTCTTCTTCTTCTTTTTTTTTGCCAGAGTGTTTTCCAAAATTGACAAATAGAACAATTATTGAATATTTTTCAAATAAGTTATTAAACGAATTAAAAAATTACTAAATATTATTGCAAAAAAGGAGATAACATACTCATGTGTAGTTATATATATTATAAATGAATGTTGAATAAAAAAGAAAAAAGTTATTAAAAATTATTAACAAAATTAATTTTAGCATGATCTAATCCAATCCAAAACGAACTAAACTAACCAAGAAACCGAACTAAGTCGACCTTGTTAAGAATCGATCAAGTTCCATATTTGGCAGAACCGATTGGTTTGATTCAATTTGATTTTTGTCCAAAACCGAACCTTTGAATACCCTTAGTTCCATCCTTATTTCAAGCCTCATGTTCATGTCTTTTTTGTTTTGTTTAATCATGTTCATTTTTTTTAAAAACTTAAAGTGATAGTTAGAAAAGGCACTCATATTACTATTGGCAGGACACCAAGTTCCAACAGCCAAAGATTTACTCTATACCTTCAGCTATCTCTAAGGGCTTAGATACCTTGGGCTATGAGAATAGGCCAGCCACTGGACTCTTAAAGAACTCATTAATATTACCGTTTAGTAGTGGGGGAACCTCCCACAATAGAGTTGTCACAAATGCATGACTTTGGAGTGACTAATAGGGGATTCAAACCTATTAGCCAAGGGGAAGTTCGAGTCTTCGTCCAAGTCCATTAACCACTTGTACCAACCCATATTAGCCACTAACAACCCGTTTGGTTCACTTACATAAAGGGTTATGTGAAATAATGACCTTTAACATCACATGGGATTAACACACACATTTGGTTGGCTTTTTGTTATGTGATCCTCATTACATAATATAAACACCATTACATTAAATCAGGTAATCCCCTTCACATCTATTTTACTCCCCCTCACATCTATTTTACTATATGATTCTCTTTTATAGTAGTGTGATTAAATGAAAAATGTCTAAATTACCCTTGTCTTCCTTGTTCCTCAAATCCCTTCTCTCCCTCCTTATTCTCCATGGATGTCGTCCCTTACCTTCCTCATCACCAATCCAGAGTAGATTTGAGCCATCGGCGACTACCCACCATTCTCCACCACCACTGTCTTTCACGCACCAGTGACTACCCATAACGGTGACCACCCACCGAAGCACATCTGAACTTGCTGAACGAAGAAGCGTTCTCTCCAACGTCATCATCATCTTCTTCATATATGGTGACCATACCTTCCTCCGATCTCATCTTCTCTTGTCGGTGAGAGCTTCACCTCTGACAACTTGCATCTTTGTTGATCTCATACCTCACCCTACATCTCCAGCAACCTACATCTTCGTTCATACTAATATAACACCTCCATCACAACCTTTCCTTCATCTATCATCCTCCATCGCACGTCAACCTTCTTCCTCCATATCTCACCTCCCTCAACCCATTGTCCTCATCAACATCGTAAGTCACAATTACAAAACTCATAGACTCATAGATATAGCCTTCTTTAGATTTGGATTTTTTTTCAACACTTAGCGCTTATGAATTTTGAATTCAAAGATTGAGATTTTGTTTGCATCTTATTGGTTTTTCTAGATCTATTATGAAGATTATGATTTTGTTGGTTGGTATTGACATTGGAGGTGGGAGCAAGAGGATGAGGAAGATTAAGGGATTTTTTTTTGTTCAGGGCAATGTTATTTTTTTTACATAACTTATATTTAATCAAATATACAAAATAAATATCATTCCATCATACTCCTATATCATACCAAACAAACCCAATATATATTTATCATCCCATTATATTCATTCATACCATTATCATCATATTACCTAACTCTCCTTATAATCAAATCAAATGGGCTGTGAGTTGCTCTCTCTTGTGTGAAGAAGATTGTTTGATCCTACTGTATTGGGCTCCCATCGTTATCCATTTAACTCAAAACTGGCCCAAGTCTTAGTCCGGTTAGATTTTAATATATATATATATATAAATAACCTCAGCTCATAACAAATGCATGAAAATTCTAAATTTAATTTTTAAAAAACACAAAAATAAAAAGAGGAAAATTAACTATTCAATAAAAAAAAATCATGCCAATAAATAGTAAATGAATAATAAATAACAGTGCATAGTGGTGACCCTTGGTACTTTTATATGATCAATATATTGGATTGGAATCAAAAGTGTTGTTGAATTACTATCCGTCTTGTGCAATATGTGCCATTCCAGAATTTTCAATATGCAGCACCGAGGTCACAAGCTAGTGAATGGATAAAAAAAGCTAACGAGAATTTATCCGATTGATTGGGACGGGTCCCTGAATCAAGTATTTTTTTCTTGATATTATTGTTCATTTGCAAAATTATTTTTTATTATTCTTTTATGTAACAAATAATTTTTTTTTTGGTAGGCTATGTAACAAATAATTTAGTTTGATCATCTTTGATTTTTGATTTTAAGTTTGTTGAAACATCCTCTTTTTGTTTGTATTTTTTTAAAAAAATTAATTGTTTTATGCAAAAAAAAAAGTTAACAAACCCCAAAATGTAACAAAAACAACAAACACTTTTTCTGAAAGAGAATGTGTGTATTTTTTTTTGGACTGAACCAACCAATCATATTAAATTTTGATTAATTCAGGTTATATATATATATATATAGAGTATGTATCTTTAGTTTATACCAAGTCATGCTATTCATGGGCCACAACTTAGCTACTTCACAATGTATTGAAAAATGTGTCTAAAAAATATCAATAATCAATATTGTCAGAATCAGACTGGACATTGAACTAAGTAATATATTGGTTCAAAATTTAATAGTTCAACTGTTATCTAACCGGTGTTGGACCGGTAGTGATTAAAATAATGTATTTTAAACAAATAATATAAGTTTAAATAAATTTTATAGTTCAATTAAAATTTCTAAGTAAATAATACTGAATTATCAATATATTATTTACTACAAATAAATTATTAATATGTTTCATAATTTAATATCTAAATTTAAATAAGTTAATATTCATCTATAATCACATTTTGAATTCAAAATAGTCAATTAATAATACATTATTATACTATTTGTTAAATAAATTTATAATTTTTAATAATTATATTATAATAATGCTTATATAATATTATAATATGAAAAGAAAAATACTTTGTATTAAAAATAATATTATTTTATCTTAAAAAATAAAAAAATATTTTTAAAAAACTAAAATTGGGATTGGTTCAAAATGGTTCTGGACTGATTTGGCCGGTTCCACCAATTCTTGGTTAATTCGCACTGGTTTTGAGACTTACCGGTTGTACTCTAGAGCCGAATCGGACTTAGCATCAATTCTTGATCAAATCAACCGATCTAATTTGATTATGATAACACTGTCAATAACTATAAAAAAAGGACTAGGGTTTGCAAATAAAAACAAAAACTTTATTAGGGATTTGTTACTCTTGTTCTCAAGAAATAAATTTTTTAATTTAATAATTTAATTAGAAATAATTAAACAGATATTGGACAACTAAATAGATACTAATAATTTCTCATTCGTGAATAACTCAAAAAATTCACGAGAGCAAAACCCTACTATGATTATGGGGGTACTGATCCGTGGGCGCCGCAATGCGCAATGACTCTGTCCACACTGAAATGCAAATGCTCTCGCGAGAACCGTCCGATCTATTGCCACGTCAACGATTCGCGTGAATTCCCATTTCGACGGTTGAGATCAGTGTTGCAGAGGTAACTGGTGGAACGAAGGAAGAAGCTGGAATCATCGGTGTGGTCTTCCCTATTCTCCCTCTCTACTAGATTTTCGATTGATTTTCGTGTCTTCCTGGGAAATTAGGGATTTTCTCGAGAAAGTGGTTTTGATTTTTCTGGCTTTTCGATTTGGAGATGAAGGCTACGGAGGAACTGAAGGAACACGTGGCGGAAAACGAGGTCACGGTTCTGGAGGAGGAAGACGACGAGTATGACTCCGAGGATGAAGTAGAAGACGGAGAGGATGACGAGGATGATGAGGAGGATGAAGACGAGGATGACGATAATGAGGTTGATGATGAGGATGAAGATGAGGAAGACGACGATAACGCTCCGGACGGCGACGATGATGAAGATGAAGATGATGACGAAGGAGGTGATGCCGCACAACACGGTGATGCCGACGATGACGATAACGACGATGACGACGACGACGACGGTGAGAACGACGATGAGGAGGGCGAGGAAGAGGTAATTGACTCAGATTTGCTTTTTAAGTTACCTTTTGTAGGAATCGTTAAAACTGTAGGGTTTGCAAATCTGAAAAATTCACCGGAATTCATTTGATTCGCCTAATCTTTTCGTTTGGTTTAATTTTTCGGTACCTTTCAAGTATGCTGTCATGTGTGCTCTAAGCTACGAATTGAATATCACCAAAAAAATTATTTTTATTTTTAGCTTATTCCTGTAATAATTTCCAATGATAAAGCCCCGGTTATCTCCTAACAAGAACCTGGTTGTGGAACAAATTTTTTGTTTTTTCAATTATCTCCGCTATTTGGTAGTCATACTGGACCCTGACTATTTCGTGTCAAGTTGGCAGTGGAACAAGTTGTTTTCTGATCCTGTTGCAGCTTCAATTACAGGCTGCTTTTGTTCTTTGTTTCTCCCTGAAGTGATGGGGGAAGGACTTATGCTGTCTTTGCCATGTCCTTTTCCTTTGTTATACTCAATCTTCTTTGTGATTTATCTTGGAGAGTTTTAAATCCACTGCCGATTGAAAAGGGGAGAGAGAGAGGGAGGGAGAGCTTATAACTTTGATCATTTGAGATTTTGAATTTTCTAAAATTTGAATAACTTTTTCTTCATTCACGTCTTGAGGATTTTCACTATTCATATATATTGCATTATTCATTAGTACAATTTTGGTCACTCAAATATTTATCCGTTTTATTCCTATTTTTGATGGGGTATTGAAAAATTAGAATCATTGAATTGTACTGAGTTCTGAAATTGCTATATAATCATGTCTTGCTTAATTATCCTCTAATTGATCGGGTTGAGCCGATGAGTTTGTAAGATGAAATTAAGTTAAATATATTTTAGTTGTCTATATTTCTATATATTTTATATGTTCTTTCGTTGATTTTTCTTCAACCTTCCGTGAGACTATTCTTTTTTGCTCTGTCTTCCCCTATTTAAACTACCCTATTCTCGTGACACTCGAACTTTTTAGGAGGATTTGGGAACGGAGTTCCTTGTTCGTCCAGTAGGTACTGCTGGGGAAGAAGAAGCATCAAGTGATTTTGAGCCTGAGGAGAATGGTGAAGATGAAGGTGATGATGACGATGAGGATCCTAAGAAGGCTGAGATTCCGTCAAAAAGAAAGAGGTCTGACAAAGATGATTCCGATGATGATGATGATGATGACGATGGTGGAGAGGACGATGAGAGACCCTCTAAACGATAGGGTTGTGGGACCATACCCAGACGCAGGGGATTAGCAACTCAAACATAGGTCAACTTATTTCCCTTTTTAAACACTTTCTCCATAGAAAGTACAGCATGTTTGGTGGGATTTTTTGTTTTCACTGTTCTGTATTATTATGATGCAGTACCCTTAGGTTTACCATTTTCGTGTGGTGGTTTATGGAGAACCCTTTTTAAGTACTGGTGAAGATTGTGTTAGTACTAAATTGCAAACTTGAATTTTATTTGTTAGGCCTTTGTTTAGGTTTCTAGATGGGGTCTCCTTGTGTACTACAATTTCTGATACGCTGAAATTGTGGGTAGAATTTCTTCTGGATTTATATAATGGTTGTTCATCATCATCCTACTTTTTCACAACATGGCTATTATATGTTCATGTTTTGATAGGGCTTGGTTGTAAATTGCTAGATCAACTAGAGCATATGTTTATTTACAGTTAATCTAAGGGGGGTCACGCTTTCTCGGACGAAGATATAGGTCAAATATGGTTAGAGATACTTAAGTTTCAGTTAGAGATGCTTAAGTTTCTTTCTTGCGCGGGTGGGAAATATAATGAACAGTGGTGACGCCATAAACTGCAAAAATATACGGACAGCAGGTTTTGTCGGTAATTGAAAATAATTAACGAAATTTGTGCATATTGTTGGAGAATGTTGGGGCATTTCCTTTGTGATGGTAAAACTTCAGAAGTTGACTTTAGTTTAATTTAGGAAACATGTAGGGCTTTCACTGTTATCTTTTGGTACTTTTTCTTTGGCATTGATTCCCTTATTATTATTTTCTTTTGGTGAAATGATTCACTTAATTTTGTTAAAGGGTTTGGCTGGCTCGTCCTAAGTACTGGTTTGTACATGGCATGCAATACTGGGGAATACATGTTCACAGAATTAGGAATATCAATCAATAGGTTTTGGTAAAAAAAAAAAATCAATAGGTTAAGTGAAGAAATTAAATGTTAATTAAATAAACATTACGACTTGTTTGGGGTATGTAATGAAGTGATGATTCTCAGCATTGTTGTTTGGGGTGCGATTAAGAAGACAAACATTTCGCCCATAAGAAGAGACAAACAGAAAAGTTTTTAACGTTTCAAGTTACATGATTCATATCTTAATTAATGTGCATAATTTATGAATAATGCGAGTTGTTATAGATTTTATAATATATTAATTTCTTTTTAATTGGATATTTTGTATTTGCTTGTTAAATATAAAATATTTTTATTAAAATTTGAGTAGTATGCTGAAAGAAGTAAACATTAATATATTCATATCAATATATAACATAAAAAATCATGAGGGTGTGGCGTGTTGGTAATCTCACCTTATCCTTTAACCATGTAATCGGGGATTCGATTCTCGACTCATAGAAACGGAACACATTTCATGATCAATCGTTTGCTCTTTAGTGGGAAGTCCTTGCAGTAAAGGGATTAGTCATTGTTCCCGATGGTGAATACTCTGGTTTATCCAAAAAATATATATATAACATAAAAGATGACTAAGAGGCTCATAAATTATGAACTATGTAACTCAATGAGTTTCGTGTAAATACATGGAATGCACATCTGATTGTAAATTATTGCTGGTGGATGCAATTTATTCTTGAAATTAAATATATCTAAAAACGTTAAAACTTCAATGAAAAACACTGGATTTTCCTTCAAGATTTATTGTACGGAAACTTGAGCGGTCCATAAAGAAAATTTCTTTCTTTTTGGTTCATTTATCATTTCTTTTGTGAGTATCATCAACTATCAACTGACAGTTGAAGATAAATATCCCATTGGGGCATAGAAAATTATTAAAGTATTGCTGGTGGATACAATTTATTCTTGAAATTAAATATATCTAAAAACGTTAAAACTTTGATGAAAACACTGGATTTTCCTTCAAGATTCATTGTAAGGAAGCTTGAGCGGTCCAAAGAGAAAATTTCTCTCTTTTTGGTTCATTTATCATTTTTTTTTGAGTATCACCAACTGAAAATTGAAGATAAATATTCCCTTGAGACATAGAAAATCATTAAAATGAATTATACTTCTCCTAACAAAATCTTTTTTATATACATAATTAAAAATTATATCCAAAATAACATATTTAAAAGACCTAATTATCTAACTGTTGAATCATAACCTTTTTGATCTTTTCATCTATTATTTTAATTGCGAATCGCCCTTCCCTACGAACCTTGGCATGCTGGAGTTGCCTTCTTCCCTATAGCTTCTGCCTTGTTCACAAGTTTGTCCGACCTCTGTTTCCTCTTCTCATTTTCTTATCACCTTCCTTTGTTTCGATGAAAAACCCAGAAACAATTTGATAATCAATGCATAAATGCCCTAGCATCTTCAAAGCCTCGCAGCAAGAGGTCCAATAAAACTTCATCTAGATCTTTGACGTTATTTTTTCCAGCGAGCTGGAGTATTACCATTCTGGACAATACATTTCAGCGTTGTTCCTACTTTATAGGCATCCTAATTCGGGGATATTATTTTATGCGAGTATTTAGTATAATAAAAAAAAACATTTTCAGCTAATTACTCTTTTATCCCATTTACGCGTGAGAGAAATTTTGGTGGGCCTTGCACCATTTCGTTCTATTTGTATGTCATATTCATCTTCCCAAACACAAAAAATCAAAATATTCCTATTTTTTCATACACCATACCAAACAATTGTAAGACAGAATTTCTTTCTATTTTTTTCCCATTCTTTTGCATATACCCCTTTTCCCGAAACCAATAAGCCTTATTTATTATATACTTTTCATTCTCAACAAAAATAAAAAGCACTACACAACAAATGTTTCCAAAACAAACACCCCCCAAATAGATTTGGCAACATAGCAGTCTATATCACAGAGCAAGCATCATATGTTTTTTTCCCAGATGGACGGGCCACAGAAGAAAGATCTCAATGTTCATTCTGGCTAATTAAGATTCCATTATATATTATAAATAAACTAATGAAATTACAACGATTGGAAAAGGGAACAACCTGAAAACTGACAAGAAATGCCATGGTGCAAAAGCATCGTGACAGGTAGTGGCAGCCAAAATACCTTCGCTTGAGACCTTGCACTTAGCTCTCCATCAAAATATATGAACAATGTCATATGCAAAACTTTATTATGTCAAGGAAGAGCATAAAACAATAGCAAGAATATGGCCATAGGAGTAAGGGAAGTATAGAAATTTTGGTAGGTTTGTGTTTTAGTAAACAAAAATGTCACCAATCTGGAGTAAAACACCCATAAAAACCATTGTACAAGTTGAACGGGCAGTCTTGTACATGACCATGACATAGCGGTATTTGAAGGAAACCCCATGGTGAGGCACCTTTTAATATGGCCATGCCATGGCGTCCGCTTTTGTGTAGATGCTACCATGGCAGACTATTGAAAATAAATATAGGAGAAAGTGTTTTCTATCAAATAACTATAGAGTATGGAGCTTCCTACACAAAGGCACTGTTCATTTTAGTTAAGTGACAATGTTATTTGCTTGGAAAATTTTAGTTATGACTATCTTCTAAATTGTTTTGTCCTATTTTCATTAATTATCATTATATATATATATATATATATTTTTTTTTGTTTAAAAATTTTTTTTAATGCCTTTGCAAATGGTGAAAAGGCATGGCAGTTATTGAGCTTTGTTGCTATACCTCATTGATGACAATGGTAATCTGCATTTGCTGCCTAAGGGCATTTAAGATTTGGAAAAACTACATATGGCACCATCCTTGAACTACATAGTCTATAACAACTTTGATGTATGAACTCTAGAAACATAATAGTGAATCCCTCTAAGCTACCGCAAAAAGTGGAAACATTACATGCCAAAGAAAATTAACTTTTCAAAACCAAGTGATTGTCATATGATAACTTATGTTTCATGTGACAATCAAATGGTTGAGACATTAATGTTTTCTCTTTCAGTGATAGTCTATGGGTAACTAGTTGTATATGAAAGTTTCTCACCAAAGTTGTAATCAGGCTACAGATATGATGAGGAGTTATATATAGTTTCCCCTAATAAATTAGACCATTTTTGAGTTAAGTTCTAGTTATTCAAATATGCAGCCATACTTTACCCAGTATTATAGTTGAGAAGGATACGTCCAGAACAGCACAAATGACTGCAGAAAGTTTAAAGGGAAACAAGTTAAAACAAGGCAAAAAATACACAATAAGGGGGAAGAAAAAGGAGGAAAGAAGGGGTGGGGGTTAAGGAAAGAGCACTCATACCCACATAAATAGATGTATCACAATTATCATTTAGTGTATGTCGAAGTGGTCAAGTTAGACATTTGACAAACTTAAAAAGACTGTAGTTCCGAATATTACACAATCATTCCCTATTTAAATTTCATCATAACATCAGAAAGAGGATAATCTTATGTTGAACCTTACAGAAATTTTTAAAAGGATTCTCTCGTTCTTGTTCTTCGTTTTGTTCAGTTGTCTTAGCTTAGCTAAGAGAATTTTGACTCTTAATAGTTCTGATGTTTTTCTTCTTGTTTCTTCAACTTTCTTACCAATTTCTCCAAACAAAAAATTTCCTTAAAAAGAATCCTCTTCACAAATCCCAAGTCCCCTAAGGTTAAGACATTCACTTGGACAATTGGACACTATGATTAGTGGTAATAACTTGTTGCAGATGCATAAGCCCAAAAGGCTTTATTTCAAAATGTGTAATGTAATAATATAATTCAGGAGCCATTGCGCATCAACTATACCACAGCACAATAGCCTATTACATTCAGAATAGGCATATTAAGAGTTTTGGTGAGTCCTGTCATGCCCTCAATACGTGGAGCCCATTTTTCAAATAAGGTCAGAGGTTTGGCTGGAGTCAGGAACGCAAAATGTGTAATGTAATAATATAATTCAGAAGCCATTGTGCATCAACTTTTGCACAGCACAATAGCCTATTACATTCAGAATAGGCATATTAAGAGTTTTGGTGAGTCCTGTCATACCCTCAATACGTGAAGCCCATTTTTCAAATAAGTTCAGAGGTTTGGCTGGAGTCAAGAACGCAGAGTGTTATGGAAGCAAGGTTTCAATTCTATCTCTCGGTGTCTTTGTACTCATACTTTGAAGAGAAAACATATGATCCTAGTCCTAGACTTGTCATTTCCATTTGTCCCCTTTTTTTTACTCGGCATATAGTTTATTACCAGGGAGCCTCTTGGTAGACATATAGAAGAATTGGTTAGCTCCCTTCTTATTTCTTTGGTTTAATTTTTTTCTCTAAGCTATGCCTTTCTTTGTGAGTTCATTCAAAAAGAAAAACATTCTCTTATTTTTTCCTCATAAAATTTATTGATTTTCTTCCATTCAAAGAAACGAAGATCTCAAGGGTCAGTTTGGTTATCTTCAAGCACATTTTTGTAAGTTATCTCAGAGGTTTTGAGAGGATTAAAGAGGGTGACGCTCTTTGGTGATGCCCAATGCATGCCATTTAAGTTCACAGTTGAAAAGAATTGCCAGAATTTCATGGATAAATCTTCTCAGCTGAAGCTTTTTCAGAAGGAAGTGGTTTTGTTAAACCCTTTAAGGGATGAAAGTCTTCAGCTGGTTCTGTTTCTTTTTTTTTTAAAGAAAAAAACTCTGGGGGAAAAAAGGGGGGGGGGGGGGCGTGTTCTCAATGGTGGATGTCAAGGATCTCAATCAACTCATTATTGGCCATTTCTATTAAAAAGCTTAAGTTTGAGAACATTGGTTACATTGAGAGCAATTGCAAATTAATTAGTGAGCTCTGCTTAGCAGCATGTCTTTGCTATTCCTGGTTTGTGTCTTTTGTTTTCTTTTTGGAGCATTATTATATTCTCTTTGGGTGCTCTTTTATCTTTCTACATAGGCATAATTCTTCCTCACTAGAAATAAAAAAAGATCTCATACAAAAATATGCTGAGAAAGAAAGAGATGACAAGAAACTGTACCATTAAGCCACCCAAAAAGCCATCAAGTAACACCCGGTTCCAGGAGTCAAAGTATGAATGGATTGAAAATTTAGCTTTTGCTATGAGTCCAAGGGAAGTAAATGCCATGAGAAGGAAGTAAAAGACAAATCCTTTTAATCCAGTGAATCCCAAAATTCCAGCAACAACTCCACCAATTATAGACATAAATGTTCGGCTGCAAAAGAAACAAACAAAAGATATCTTGAATGTAGTACTACTTATATCATTTAAGCAACATCTTGTTCTTTCCCCTCCCATTTCTCCAAGAGTAATCTGTACAGATACATCTCATTCACTCTGGTGACTGTTTCTTGCCAGTAGAACCATACAATGTAATTCACAATTAGAACACCACCCCAAACATGATGCTTCTCGTCATATGTATGTGCTAGATAAAGAATTCAACTTATCTACCGTCAAAAGTCAAAACAAACCTGTAATAGATAGTTTTCATGTTGCTTTGCAAATTCTCAGCATTGAAGGTTGGTAAGTCATTCACTCCATTGCCTGATTTCTTCTCCGTTGAACTTGAGTCCATATGTCCACCCATGATACCTGGCTTGTCTAATTCGAAAAATTGTATCTGAAAAGAGAAATAGAATCGAAGGCTTTTAGAGATGGGGGGATTAAACATCAACAAAACTTGATGGACTACAAAAGGCATGAACTTCAACCTAGGGAGAGATAAAAACAAGAAAATCCCACTTGATTATCCTTGATTGAACAAATAAAGGGCAGCCAAAGTAAAATTTCAAAACTACAGAAAAATAGCCTCAAACCTAGATCAATCAAACCCAAGGACGGATTTATGCTTATGGTTGTGTGGGCAATTGCCCCCACTAAAATTCTGGTTGTGTAAGTTAGTGTGTGTGTATATATAATGTATCCTAATTGCTCCGCCGGAAAATTGTGGAGCATGGTACAGAGGGAGAGAGAGACGGTGAGAAAAGTGATGGAGAAGGGAAGGCCGCTGCTGGAAATGGAAGAAGGGCAAAAATCGAAGAAAAATTGGAAGGAAATGAGAGAATGAAGTAAAGAAGTTGAGAGGAATGGTGGCCGACGCTTGCCCTTGAATGAGAATGAAGGCTCTTTGTGTGTCGGCTGCCCAAGAGAATAAAGGAAGGCTCTTTGTAATAGATTTTCAATTCTCCGAAGAAAACAGAGCACACACAGACAAAAACTATAGCAACAACGGAATCATAGTCGAACAATTGCCAGAGAAATTTGGAAAATTATGAGACAGAAGTAGAGAAGATGGATTCGCTGGTCCAAATCGGAGAATAGTTTACCTCGATCTACTGCTTCTGCGAAGGATTGAGGATCTCCTAGTTGATTCCGCCACAACCGAGCAAGTAGAAATCAGTTCCCTGAACTGAGTCTCAACTTTTCGGCCTTCTTCCCCAGTGGTTTTTAGGCTTTCACAAAGATTTGAAATATTTTTAACTTACATGATATCAGAGGTTAACTACAATTTTAGTCTCACTAATTAATAATTATTCAAAACAAAATATTAACTCTTTTTTATATATAGCAATCTAATTTTTTTTATTCGCAAAAGTAAAACTCGGAACTTAAACTTTTAGATTTGATATATTTTTTAATTATATAAACAAAATATTAACATTTTTTGTATAGTTATCTAACATGATTTTTTTAATTTATAAAATTTAAACTCATGACGTAGTTTAAAGAATATTAAATTATTTACTCCTCAGTGTAATTACTATTAATAAATATTAACATCTTCTAATTTAATAACATTTTTCGGCAAACAAATCACTTCTAGCCTGTTAATTTTAAAGTGGAAAAAATAAGTTTTTGATCCCTATAATTTTACTCAATTTTAAAATTAGTCATTTTTAAGTATAATTTTTTTTAAGACCATCCTTGAAGTTATGACCATATGATACGTTCATCTCTCTTTTTTTTTTTTTGAAAGGAAGGGGGTAGTTTCAATATATGTTAAAAAATGTATAGACCACCAAGGTTAAAAAAAGGTGGCAAAACAAAAGAAGAGCAACATTACAAGAGCCAAAAGGCTTTATGATGAGAGAAAGAAAAGTTGGAATTCAGAGCATTTAGAGTGTGACTCGTGAGGATCCAAACTTCCCGTGCAATGTCTTCAAGCCTTGTGTTTATGTTCATAAAGATTCTATAGTTTCTCACTTGCCAAAGTTTCCAACAATGGATGCCGAATGTGACTCTCCATTCCCTGCTTCTCAATTTAGGGTGGATGTTGGAGATGATCCATTCTTTAAGGGGTTTCGAGTGGATTGTATTGAGGATGCTTTGGGGAGCTATTAACTGCCAACATAAGGTTAAAATTTGACAACCCCGAAGGATATGGTCTAGGTCTTCAGTAGCACTCATGCAAAGGGAACAAGTGGCATCTTCTACCATATGCCTACATCTTTGTTCGTCATTTGTTAGGAGTTTGTTTTGTATAGCTAGCCATAAGAAAGTTCGTATTCATTCTGCTCCTGGCCACTGCCACACAACGTTCCATTTTGAACGTCCTTCATTCCAATTTTCAGACATAAGCAAATTATATCCAAAGGAGACAATATAAGTACCATTACTTGTGTAGCACCAATTGCAGGTAGCAGCACCGTCCGTATCTTGAGGGGGTGGGATAGAGTCAATGTGAGCTAGAATTTCTGGAGGTAGGAGGTGTTGGAATAGGTTCCACCTCTAGAGGCCTTCTTTGTTAATGAAAGAGCTTACGGGTTTATTAACTTCCTCTTCATTAATTGGGGTGTATGAGAGATGCTTGAGGGGCCCAAGTTCCCCTACCCACCAATCATCCCAAAATTTTACCGAATGGCCATTTCCAGATTGCTAGAATAAGCCTATATTAAAGTCCTCCCATATCTTAGAGAGGCTTCACCACAAGTGAGAACAGTTGATTGTCTTGAAGTATCTTTGGTTGCCTTCATTCCAGTTGTACTTAGCTTTGACTACTTGGACCCATAGTTGGTCTGGGCATGTGATGAGTTTGAAGGCCAATTTAGCAAGGAACACCATGTTCTGCCCTTCAATATTCCGGACGCCACAACCCCCATTTCCCTTAGGCTGGCTAATGGCACTCCATTTTAGGAGGTTGATGCCTCTATGGGAATCCGTGGAGCCCCAAATGAAGTCCCTCATCAGTTTCTCAATTCTTTGGCAGCAGGAGTATGGAAGTTTTGAAGTCTGCATTAGGTACAATAGGATCGATGTCAAAACAAATTTAACGAATGTGATGCACCCTGCTAGTGAGAGGGTCCTAGTCTTCCAAGCTGCAAGCTTTTGCTGTACTTTCTCTTCTATATACCTGTAGGTATCTTTGATGATCCTTCCATGCAAGAATGGCACTCCTAGAGACTTGCCAAGGTTAAAGGTTTTTTGAAACCCCAGTCGGTTACAAATATGAGAGGCTTGTTGGTGAGATACGTTCTTTGAAAAGTACACTCTTGTCTTGGATTGGCTAATAAGGTGGCTGGACGGGATGCAAAACTCTGAAAGGATTCTTTGAATAATATTTACTTGTTCAGGGGAGGTGGAGCTAAAGAGGTTGAGATCATCAGCAAAAAAGAGATGCAAGAGGGGTGGCCCTCTTTTCCCTAGCTTGATTGTTTGCTAGGCTTTACCCTTTACCTCTTCAGAGATAGCTTGAGAGAGAAGCTCTATATAGAGAACAAATATGTAGGGCGAAAGTGGGTTTCCTTGGCGGATGCCATGGGAGGGGGTGAATTCTATTGAGGGTTTTCTATTCCAGAGGATCTACATAGATGCACCTGTAATGCACATCATGATGGTTCTAATTAATGAATTTGGTATGCTTACATCTTCTAGTGTATCCTTGATGAAATCCCATCGTAATCTATCAAAAGCTTTTTCTAAGTTAACCTTGATCGCCATCCATCCTTGTTTCCCTTTTTTCCTCCTTATAGAGTGGATTACCTCTTGTGCAACAATAACATTGTCTGTGATACTTCGCCCTTTTATGAAACTGGCTTGATAGGGTGATGTGATTAAAGGCATAATTGGCTTCAACCTATTGGCAATTACTTTAATGATGATCTTATATACCACTGAGCATAAGCTGATGGGTCTGAATTCTTTTAGACCCTATGGATGGTCTAACTTTGGCACCAGGGCAATTAAGGTCTTATTGAATTCTGGGTCTAGGTTGACTCCTTCAAAAACCGACTTAACAGTACTATGGATAGAGTTACCGACTGTTCTCCATTGGGATTGAAAGAATAATGCATGGAACCCATCAATACCAGGGGCTTTTAGGCGTTGCATTTCAAACAAGGCTTTCTTCATTTCATCCTTAGTGACTTCACTCCTTAATTCACTTTGCAGATTGTTTGGAATAAGAGGGAATTTACCTTTTGTACTGTAGTGGTTAGGATTAGCCTCAACACAAGTATAAGCTTAACAAAGAAGAAGCTGGCCATATGTCTAAGTTCTTCCTCATTCGAGCACCAAGACCCATCTCCATTTTTAAGCATCATAATCCGGTTTCTCCTGCTCTGGATTTGTGTTTTAGTATGGTAGAAAGTTGTGTTGCGGTGCCGATCACATATCCAATTTTGTCTGGATCTTTGCATCCAAGTGATTTCTTCTTGGAGGCAAATTAGTTCATATTCTTCTGAGAGTTCCTTCTTAAGGTCAAGCAATCTTAAGGAGCTGGGGTGTCTTTCCAAAGCCTTTTGGACGCCGTTTATCCTTGTTCTAATTCGTTGTTTCCTTTTTGCAATGGACCCAAAAACTTCAACATGCCAGGCTTGGGCTTTGTTTGTGATGAGGCTAAGATTCTCAATGAGGCCTTTTTCATTGGACCAAGTTTTGTTTACTAATGGGGAAAAGTCAGAATTGGTGAGCTAGGCAGCTAGGAATTTGAATGGTTTGCAGGCTCGTTGAATGGTAGTGGGTGGGTTGGCTTTGATCAGAATTGGTCTGTGGTCTGATTTTATTCTGGGAAAGTGTTAGATTGTCATGTCTGGGAATTCAGTGGCCCAAGTGGTATTGGCAAGTGCACGATCAAGTCTCACTAAGGTATTGCCTCAACGCCACGTGAATTGTGGACCTGCATAACCAAGATTAATGAGCCCGTTAAAGTTAATAAAAGATTTGAAGGACTTACATCCTTCATTTCTCCTTTGGGCTTCGCCTTTCCTGTCAATGGCTTCCAGTGTGGCATTGAAATCCCCTACTAGGAGCTTAGGGGATTTACAGTTCAACATGATTGTAGAGAGGTCTCGCCATAAGAGTTCTCTACATGTAGGATTAGGACTACCATAAACTACGGTGAATAAGAACTCTATCTCATTGGATTCTTCCTTGATGATAGTGTGGATAAACTGTTTGTGATTAGCCAGTACTTGAAGCTCGATTCTTTCATTCCATAATATCCAAATGCCTCCGGAAAAGCCTTCTACTTCAATACGATGGGACCTATCAAAGCCTAGTTTTTGGATTACATGGTCTGCCGAGGTGCCCGAGACTTGTGGTTCCATTAGCACTATTATGTATGGCTTGTATTCACGGATGAATGATTTAAGGACGCAATGAAAGCTGTTGCTGGCAGTGCCCTAAACATTCCAAACTAAGATGGACATAGAGATTGGGAAGGGGGTTATAGTTCCATGGGACCTGCAGGAGGTCCTTCTATTGCGTTGTACTGGTCTTGACATTAATCTAACTCTTCCATGAGAGCTACCTTTAGTTTTGCAGACATGGGTTCCTTGGCCCCTTTGCTTTGGTTCTTATGCTGTGAACCTTTAGGTTTTGGTTTAATTTGACTGCTGTCGAATTTGGGCTTAGGTCTGGGGGTTTTGGTATTCTCCTTGCTCCCAGGCCCTTATGGGTGTGGGTGGTAGGGGGCGAATGGGCTTGGCTTGGTTTAATCCAGTTGGGTGCTTTAGATTTTCTTTAGATGGTGTAATGGTGACAACAGGGTGTTTCTCAGGATTCAAGGAAGTAGGGGTGTGAGAGGCTTTGTAGGCTATGGAGTCAAAGATGGTTTCAGTGGGTGGCATGATTTTCACTGGCCTATGATGGCCATTCTTTTTGGCTAAAGGGTTGGGACTTTTGTGCTGGTGTGAGGTGGTTTTAGACTGGTTTTTCAAGGTTAGTTAAGGGTTATGGCTCTGTTTAAACCTTGGCTCTGCCTTTTCATTTGTTTGAATGCTCTCTTTTGTGATTAGGGGTTTGATAGGTGTGGCTATTGATGTGGACGGATGTTTAGAGCGGCCAGTCCTGATTTCTTTTACATTACCCTCTTCTGCCATCAGTGTTATATCCACAGAGTTGGCTAGAAGTTCAAACCGTGATCCCTTAGAGTCACTGTTTAGGATGTGGTTGGTAGTAGGCTTTTTCTGTACTCTATCAGAGCACTCATACCTTCTTTGGACCTGCATCCAAGGTCCGAAAGGTTGAGTTTCATGCGTCTTGTTCATCGGGTCAAGTGGCTTGGAACATGAGGGCTCTGCCGGCAAGGTGTTCATGTTTTCCGAGCATCTTTCTTCAATATGACCATACCGTCCGCAATGATAGCAGATTGTCAGCAGACCTTCGTATTCTAAATAGTGTGTAACTTTGTCAACGTCAATCTTTGAAACGAGGGGTTTGTTGAGGTCTATGATTACTGCAAGTCGTGCGAACTTAACTCTCCCCCTTGCCTTTGTATTGTAGTTGATGCGAACTACATCCCCTAGAAGTTCTACAATTGCTCTTAAGAGACTCTTGTGGTAGTACTTATATGGTAAGTCGGGAATCTTTACCCAAACCAGAACTTTCTTGATTGTCAAAGTGAGGGGGAAAATGATGGTTGCATGGTTGGAGAGTAAGGTTGATAAGTGAACCCTTATGGAACCCGTCCAAAGAACCCACTTTGATATGTAAGACACTCGGATCGTTGCAATTTCAAGGAACACGAAAAACTGAGAAATAGAAACAGCAAGAAGGAAACAGAAAAGATATGTTGGTCCAGGTGAATTAGAACCCAAGATAACCGGTCTCTTGAACCCTAGTTCCGGTGACGCCACAAGGATTGACCAATTCCTTGATAAGTCATAGTATTCTCTCTAGCACTCAAAGAATCGCAAGAGGAAACTCACAAAAGTATGAAACTTTAATCATTCAAATCTAAAAAACGTACATGAAAGTTAGCCTTAAGTAGGCAAGGTTTAATCTAACCTAATAAGCTTAGAAACCCTAATTAATTTGGGCTTAAGTGATCCTAATAGGATTAGGAGACTTTAGGCCCAAACAACACTCCTATTGGACCTAGGAAACTAAGAAAATAAAGCCCTAAAATAAAATAACGAAAATTCATAAAAATAATAAAATAATACATAAGCCCTTATAAACATGCCAACACATTAATGAAGTCACATGTTTGGCACATGACATGTTTATTTACAAGGTGGGCTATCAAAAAGACTACTATTTGACTAATTGGGCTTTATTAATTAACAAAGTTCAGCCCATAATTAATAAAAACGAAATTAATACTAATTAGGCCCATTAATACTTAGGTCACATGCTATTTTAATGAAGCACATGATTTTTTAATGACCTCCTCCAATGGGCTTATCTTGGGCTTGGATCTGAAACTTGTATTTTGGAGTTGATAATCTCACTTAAGCTTGGGCTTTATGTTCAACACCTTGATCAAGTCTTCCAAGCTCTCCATGCTCCGCTCCAAACTCTTGCAATTCATGCCTAGCCCTTATTCTATCATTCCCTCCCCCTTCGAAAGGATTCGTCCTCGAATCTCCATAATCTACATGAAAAGAAAGGGAACGATTAAAAGCATCAAATAGATAACAAGGAGTTTACTTACCTTTCAGAGTTAATTGTTGCTTTGTGGCTTTGATCTTCACATTAACTTGGAAGACAATATTCTCCCTTGGTTGCAAATTGGCTTTAAATGTTCCTCTGAGCTTTTGCAACCAATCTCCAGGATCAAAAACCTTATTATGCAATCCATTTGTTTGAATCACATACAACTCATTTTCATGGATTGGAAAACAAGAGCTTTCATCAACCTTACTCAAAACCTATAACAAATAGCTAAACACCAATTCGAAACAACAAAACTTAAATGGAACCAAGGTGTTAGCAGATTCATGGGGAATGGTATGGGAACAAAACTTGACACAAAAGGACTTAATTAAAACCAATGCATGAGAAATATCATACGGGATGAAATCTGGGCAGATGTGATTATAATGCAATAAACTCAAAATCTGGATAGATTTAATATTAGATGATGATGCACAATGGTAAGACAAAGATAGAGAAGTAATGACTAAAGAAGTACATACTAACACAAAACCAAAAGAAAGGAATGAACTAGAAAGAGAATGGAACATACTAGACTCATGTGGATGAGATGGGACACAATGCCAACAATGGAGCATGAAAACACATGACTTATGAAACACACAAGCAGTAAAGAAGGAAACACATATCTCATGAGACTCACATAACACATAAAATATGAAACGAATTGGAACTACTTCACAAATACATAGGAAATACAAAACACTATGATGATGAGATGGAATGACATAGAAGGATAAACTAAAGAAAGAATGCACTAAAGTAACTAATGGACTTATTATTGACTCATGCAATTTGGACTCAAAAGAAATTGCGGACTCATGCAATAATGATGGATGACATAATTTAAAGAAATTAGAAACATAATGAGAAGGAAGAAGAAAACACAATGAAGAAACATAAGAAAGATGAGATGCAGAAGGAAGGAGCTTTGTATAAACTACTTTAAACTCACCTTCACTCTCATTTTTCCTCAAACTCTCTTTTTCTTTTCTCTTTTTCTTCTTTTTCTTCCTCTTTTTCACTCTTTTCTCACTTCTCTTCTCTCGTACTCTTTTTGCATTCTTTTCATTTTTCTGGACACTTTCTCTCTTACATCTCTCTTTTCTTCTCTCATTTTTCCACTTTAGCTCACTCTTCAAGTTCTCATGATTTTCACACAAATGAATACATGGTAATGGTTTATAGTCTTTATCGGAAACACAAGAACAGTTTTTAACATGTCCATTAAAATCAACGCAATAAAAATCTCCAATCACCATGTCAACATGCTCAATCTCATCAGTGTAATCATAAGAACCAACTTTCAATGAAATCACATCATTAGGACTACTAGGAATTAGCATGCTACTATCCAAAGAATTTTTAATCAAATCATTATCAACATGTAAATCATGATTCTCATATAAAAGTTGCTCACAATCAGGGTTAATCTCAACATCATGAAAATCACTTTCTAATTGTACTACATTTGCAGCACAACTAGACTCAACAAAGCTATCATTGCTAATAACATCTAGCACACTTTTCTCTTCAAGATCTAGCAAGACATCATGTTCAATCAATTCAATGGAATTCTTATGATTAACACATTCAGATTTAATTTCCAATTCAATTGATCCAACATAAGAAATATCATCAACATGATTCAACTTACTAGGACTAATACATTCTAAATCATCTACTTCAATACAAGAGGTATCATCACAAGAGATTTGAGAATTAGACATACCTTTAAGCGTAGTTAACTCTCTTGTCACAACATTTGTCAATGTAGCAACTTGTTCATCCACTTGATTGACTTTCTCTAATTGGGAATCATATGAATCTTGAACCATGGGCACTTGTATCTCCTTAGAATGTTCAACCACACTCTTAGCTTTGGATGGCATGTATTTTTGCCTCAAGGCTGCTCTCATTTCATTCCATGTTATAATGGAAGGTTCTCCATTCGTAGCTCATCTAGTTTCCATCCGTTTCCACCAAGCAGCAACCTTTTTACCCAATCGAAGGTAAGCACATTGTGCCTTCTCTATTTCGGAGTAGTTGCAACTTGCGAAGACTTGTTCAACTTTTCTTTCCCAATCCAAGTAAACATTAGGATTTTTCTCATCATGAAATAGTGGGATCTTCGATTTGATCTTGCTAAGAACATCCATATGAGCAGGAACCTTTGGATTACGCCTTGCTTTGGTTTTAGAAGGAAACTCCAAGTGATCCAATTTTACATTTACCTCCTCAATTTGATCATTAAAAGTCCTTAATAAGGCCTTAAAATCAACTTCTCCAATAGTCATATTTATAATCTGAAATGTTAGTGAAAATAAAGGAGAAAATGGACCTCACCACTCCCTCACGTGTTTCACTCAAAATAATGTAAATGCACTCGTGTTTCACACTAAATTAAGGCTTTTTCAAATATGATGCAATTTCTCTCTTGCCTTTTTCCACTCAAAACTTGCTTTCTTATGAGAGTGCTAAATTAAAACCATAACTTCAATCAAAAGGAAATCAGTTTTTAAAGAAGTGACAATCACAGAAAACAAAAGTTCAAAATTGAAGTTCTCAAAGATCTAATTTAATTAAATAATAACCAACACAAAATGAGCACAAAGGAACTGAAATTTCTAACAAGAGGAAATAAATTTCGGTGCTGGAAATCAAAGAATAATAGAAGCAAATAGAATAAAGAAGGATGAAAATTAGGAAGTTAATAAATTTTTTTTTACTACTCTCTCTTTTTTTTTTGCTATATATATATATATATATATTTTTTTTTATTACTCTTTTTTTTTTTGCAGCAATAAATTACTTTTTTTTTTAAATTTCTTTTTTTTTCTGCTAATTTTTTTATAGCAAATAATTTTTTTTATGGAGATTAATAGAAACAAATCAGCGGTCAATACGGATGAACAGTACCGGGGGAACAGTGCGGTGAACAGTGACCGAAAACAGTGCAAACAGTCCCAGAACAATGCTATAAACAGTGCAAACATTGCTGTGAATAGTGACACATCGTACGGATGAACAGTCAAATTTTTTATGGAAGTAACGAAGATGGAATGAAACAAGGAAAGAAATAAAATAAAGGACACACCTTGATTTGCAAACCTAAGCTCTGATGCCAAATGATAAGTAAACCCTTATGAAACCCGTCCAAAGAACCCACTTTGATATGTAAGACACTCGGATCGTTGCAATTTCAAGGAACACGAAAAACTGAGAAATAGAAACAGCAAGAAGGAAACAGAAAAGATATGTTGGTCCAGGTGAATTAGAACCCAAGATAACCGGTCTCTTGAACCCTAGTTCCGGTGACGCCACAAGGATTGACCAATTCCTTGATAAGTCATAGTATTCTCTCTAGCACTCAAAGAATCGCAAGAGGAAACTCACAAAAGTATGAAACTTTAATCATTCAAATCTAAAAAACGTACATGAAAGTTAGCCTTAAATAGGCAAGATTTAATCTAACCTAATAAGCTTAGAAACCCTAATTAATTTGGGCTTAAGTGATCCTAATAGGATTAGGAGACTTTAGGCCCAAACAACACTCCTATTGGACCTAGGAAACTAAGAAAATAAAGCCCTAAAATAAAATAACGAAAATTCATAAAAAATAATAAAATAATACCTAAGCCCTTATAAACATGCCAACACATTAATGAAGTCACATGTTTGGCACATGACATGTTTATTTTACAAGGTAGGCTATCAAAAAGACTACTATTTGACTAATTGGGCTTTATTAATTAACAAAGTTCAACCCATAATTAATAAAAATGAAATTAATACTAATTAGGCCCATTAATACTTAGGTTACATGCTATTTTAATGAAGCACATGATCTTTTAATAACCTCCTCCAATGGGCTTATCTTGGACTTGGATCTGAAACTTGTATTTTGGAGTTGATAATTTCACTTAAGCTTGGGCTTTATGTTCAACACCTTGATCAAGTCTTCCAAGCTCTCCATGCTTCACTCCAAACTCTTGCAATTCATGTCTAGCCCTTATTCTATCAAAGGTAGTATCCAAGGATTACTCACGGTCCTCCTGTGATAGCTTGTTCGTAATCTCTTATGCTGGAGAATTTCACTATGAAACAATCTCCCTCAACATCCACAAGTTGGAAAGTTTCGAAGTTTTTCCAGAGATTGGTTAGTTTGTCAAATAAGGTTTGATATGCAATCGTCCTCCCCAATAGTTTGACTACAACAACCTTCTCCATTTCCTTGTTCGTTAATTCGTGGACCCTACTGGAGAAGCTGATGGATGGGATAGTAGAGTTTTTGGAGATAATGATATTTGTTTCAGTCAACGTAATCTCTTCATTCTCTCTATTCGTGATCTCTTCTCTGTTGCTCAGAAGTTTATCTTTGAAGGACATTGGCCTTGTGCTGTCATTCTCATCAACATCCATGGGCGTTTCTTCTTGCTATTTATCTCTTCTAACCGGAGATTCTTCGGGTCCTTGGGAAGAAGTTTTGTTTGAAGGGAGATTGGAGGCCTGGTTAACAGAGCTTAAGGCTTTGACTTTCTTTGAAGATCTATCTTCTTACAATGGCGATGGGATCTCTTTTTCGTGTACCTGTAGGATGGCGGAGATAGCTTGGGCATATTCGCGTTCTAAGGGGACTGACCGTCCCAAAGAACATTCACGATCTCTAATCGTGTCTTCAAGTGGGGGGTCATTGTCGCTAGAGGAGTCCCAAGTTACCATGGTGGTCTTACACTTTGAGTCTTTTTCTCATAGAGGCAACCGTTCATCTCTCTTCTTTAATTGTTGGAAGGACTTAGAAGTGGCACTAATGGTGTCAACTAAGCTTATGTGGAAGATAGAGAAAACACGTGGTAGGTGAGATTTTACATGTTAGAGAGAGATTAATTGCACAGAGAATTTGCTTTATTCTATTTTAAGGAAAATAAAAGTCGTGAATGCTAGGTCTAGATGGAGCAAAGCAATCTGAAGAACACACACCATACCTGTACTACATAGTCAGCAGTTCTTATTTGCTTTATGGGTACTTCTTTGTCTGGGTACTTCTTTGTCTCAAGTGGTTATGTGGCTTCTATCGGAATTTGGGTTACTATATTCTGTTATTGAAGCAGAAGAGTGGGGAATCCTAATAGGGCTGGAGATTGCAAGGAAATGTGGATATAGAAAAGTAATAGTTGAGTCTAATGCCAAAGGTGATCATAAAAGGCATGAGAAGTTAGACACTCAGACAATTGATGCCGAATGTGAAGTATCTTTAATCTCATAGAGAGAGACTAGGAGGTTGAGTTTAGATATGTAACAAGGGAAGGGAACCTAATAGACAATGCATTGCCCATCTGGGAACTGAATTTAGTGGTGATATGTGTGTCCTTACACTGGCTCTTTTGTCGTTGGAGCCACTTTTACTTTATGATGTTTTTGGAATCTAGTTCCCTCTATTGTTGTGTAGCTTATTTAATTTCTGGGCTTAGGCTCTCCTCTGATATATATGTAAAAAAAAAAAGCTTTTATTATATTTTGCAGAAAAAAAAGATGCTTTAGTGGATATATGATTGTCTTATGTTTTGTGGCTTCATGAGTGTTATTCTTTTCTTTTTATTTTTAATGAAGTTATGGTATTATTTTTTTTCCATGAATGGTATTGTTCTCCAACATTAAAAGTTGTAGCATGTGTATTGTATCTTTTATATCTTTGCAAAAAAATATAGGATTGTTTGTCCTTTTTGTGAAAAATGGTAAGGTAATTGCAGGATGAAAATATGGCTAGTTTTTATAGTAAGCTTATATTCCATCACTGATGTTGAACTTGAGTGATAAGCAATATATAGTATTTTAAGGGTAGCAATGATTACAAATTCAAAGTGTTGGCTATAGCATCACTTAGGTGTTAGTAAAAATTGCTTTACGGATACGTAACTCTTAGACTCTCTCATTTTTCATAACTACTTATTTTACAAAATTACATTTGAATAAATATGATATCAATTATAATCTTGGAACAACAGCATATTTTATAGGACATAATGTGAGTGGAGCAAAGCAACTTCACATTAATATTCTTGTTAGATATGCTGGCTTCCCAAGAGGGGGGTGAATTGAGAAGATTAAAATTTTCTGTAAAAGTCAAGAGAGCGATGAAAGTAAAATTGACAGTAAAAATAGAGCATAAAGGAATAGCAAAGTAAAAGTAGTAAAAGAGAAGGGAAGACACTAATGTTTATCCTGGTTCGGTCTCTCTATCTTGACCTACGTCCAGTCCCCAAGTCACCATTTGAGATTTTCCACTATCTTGAAAGAATTCAATGAGCTTCTTGCAATTGCCTCAGTACAGCCTAATACTCTATTTTTAGAGCTTACAATCTCACTCTTTGCACTCTAACTAAGTGTTTCCCAAATCCCTTGTGATATCCCCTCAAGAGAAAATCTTTCTTCTAGATGAAGATAAGATTGATTACAATGATTGAACTCTCTAATTTAGAGTGTATATAAAAGTTGAAGTACAGAGAATGAAGTATGTGAGAGTAAGAGACTTTGACCTAAGAATTTGGCAGAGTTTCTGTATATACAATGTAAAATCGTTACCCACATCTTCAAATGAAGTTCTATTTATAGATTTATATCTTAACTATACGTTAGAGACAAGATCTAGCCGTTAGAGACCTTACCCAACGGTTACTCTGAAAAACTATCCGTTCACCAACCGCATTTAATGCGTCTGACACTCAAAGTTCGAATTTTGGTGGGTCAACAGACAAATTTTACAGAGACTAAAAGTTAAAGACTTTAACGTTGAACTTCGAAGTTCGTCTGTTCTAAAACAAAGTTCAAATTTTCAACTTTGACAAATGTTTCTATGTTAGAACATAGAAATTTTCAAGTTTAAAGTTCTTCTGGTAAGTGTGAACAGTTGTCCCATATTGCTACAGTGTCTTTGAAGTTCAAATTTTGGTGCTCAAAATTCGTCTGTCAGTGGGCAGCTCAATAAGGCACAATAGTTCATCTTTTCGAAATTTGAATTTTCAAAAGTCAAAGTTCGTCTGTCAGAGAGAGCTCTATCAGACTTAGTTCAAAGTTCAAATTTCTGAATACTAAAATTTGTATGTCAACAGATTATCATAACACTTGCAAGCTTTGTTTCTAAAATTTGAATTTTCAAAATCAAAATTTGTCTGTCAGTGAGCTAACTTGGAACTCTTTTTAAACTTTACTTTCAGATGAACTTTGACATATCCTTAGACGAATTTTTCATTTTTCATGAATTGTGTTTTATCAGAAATTCGAATTTTCAAAGCCTAAAGTTCGTCTGTCAAAGAAGGCTCTTATCAGACTTAATCCAAAGTTTGAATTTCTGCACTCAAAGTTTGTCTGTCAGAGGAATCTTTTTTCTGACTAACTTATTTTCAATTTGAAATTCGAATTTCAGAAGTCAAAGTTCAAATTTTCAAAGTAATAGATCAGTTTTAACACTTTAAAGTTCATCTGTTAGTGGGTGTTTTTCAAATATTCCATGAATTATCATGGAATCAAATTTTTAAAGCATTCTTTTATCAGTTCAAAGTCTTTTACTCAATTTAAACACAATAAGAAATCCTATATCTATTCTTGTGCTGGTTTTTCTTGGATTTCTCTACCTAAAATCTTTTGTGCACCTTTGATATCTTCTTTCCAAGCTCTAGAAGGTTGGTTTGAAATCATCAAAACACTTGATTCAACATTCTCCCCCTTTTTGATGATGACAAAATAACTTACAAATTGGATTAGTACTTGGGTTTGCTTTAACAAGCTCCCCCTCAACATATGCATTATAATTCAAAAGATAAGATATCATGTACAACATATTAAACAGAGAGATTCATTAATCCATTCAAGGTTTCAATACAAAGATAGGACATGGCAAACATAAAATTCAGAACAAAGATTTTTCATTCATAAAACAAAAACAACGTTACAAGAAGGACCAAGTAATCCTAAGTTCTAATCATTACTTCTTGGATTTGGACTTCTTGCTGTAGGTCTTGCCAGAAGGCTCTGCAACAGACTTTCCAGCAAACTTTATAGTTTGCTCGGAAAACTTCTCCCCCTTTTTGGCATCATCAAGAAGGTGTACAAAATCAGTAGGAGGAGGGATTTGAGACACTGAAATTGTTTGAAGAGGCACAAAAACAAAAAGAAGATCTAGATTAAGCTTTGGCAAAGGGTCAGAAGCTTCAGAATTAGAGTCCTCATCGTCAAAGAGCTCAAGAAGTTCTTGCATTTCTTGCCTAGTGACAGCCAATTAAGCCCTTCGTGCCTCCGCGAGATCAAAAGTAGAAACAGGTGAAGGAGCAGGAGGACGAAACATTTTTTCAAGCCTTAATCTTTGAGCTTGCAAAAGAGCATTATAAGCAATAGCTTTTAGGTCAACATAAGGCATAATGCTTCTCTCTTCATTCAGGGTAGCTTGCATGAATGGTGAGGTGATGATGGCTGCCACCAGTTTCTCAACTCTCTCAGATTCTTGAGACGAGAGAATTGAATCCTAAGCATATTCAGGAATGAGCTCATGGGAGCTTGGTTCCTGATGACCCTCTTTCTCCATTCCATAGTCCAAGGGAGGACCAGGACTTGCCTCATTACTGGAGGCCTGTGGTGTGATCAATGTGCCAGCAGCCTCAGTATCATGTACAACATCATCAGGTTCAGGGGAGGCTAGAACGAAAGGACTTGGAGGCTCAGGAGTAGGAGACATGACAGACTCAGAGAATCCTGGCTGAGGTGGAGCTAACATGGAGGGAATGACACTCCTGTTGTCTTTATATGCATTAGCAACCACTTTCATTTTCTTTGCCAACTGATGAATCTGGTCTTGCAGATGAGCAAACTTGGCATTTTGCTCATCCCTGATGCTAAGTATGAGTGCAGACAGACTGTCATACAATTCAGTAATCTTAGTTGGCTTGGCTCGAGTAAAGGGAGTGGATGGTATTTGAGTTTGAGTGGGCTGAGATGGAGATGAGACAGGCTAAGAAGGCTGAGGTATAGATTTTGGAGCAACCTCAGAGGTTCCTTCTTGCTATTGAGAGGCATCTTCATCAAAGAAAAGGTCTTCTATCTTTCCAGCTCCATTTCCAATCCATCTCCCATCTTTCTTTTCTATTCCCATCCTTTGCAGTTCTTCTTCTTTAAAGATTTCAGTAGGCTTTCCTTTTCTTTTTTTGAGATGTTGGATCCGGGCATACTAAAGTATCTTGAAGATGATTGATGTATAAGGAAGGGTGGAATCTTTCCTCTGATCTCTTGCCTTGATCATGTGTTGGAGGATGATGTGTCCCATGTTGATTAGCTTGCCATGCATGATTGCTGCCATCACATGTTCTTCAGCCCTTGTAATTAGATTGAAACTGCCTCCTTTGTTGAAGATAATCCTGGACACAATATATGTAGGATTCTGACTTGGGCACTGAGGTCAGTGGGTTTCAGCAAACTTAGAGGAGGCCTATTTTCTTTTCTTCTGAATAGAGTGTTCAGAATTGTGCTTTCCTTGTAGTTCAGGAATGTCCTTCCTTCTTCTTCTGCAGTTTCAGCTTTATCCACATACCTTGAGACCATAATGTCAATCTTCAAACTATCTTGCCCTGGAATTTCTAGAACCTCATTGAAGGTCTTATCTGTTAGCCAGATGGCTCTCGATCTCAGATTTACTTCCCACTTCTTCTTGCTATTTAATTGCAGAGAGGCATACCAGGTCTTAACTACCTCATCATCATATCTTTCCAGTATTTCCAACAAATTTTTATATCTTATCATCCAAAGCCCGGCGTCAAAGTTGTTAGAAATCAAGAATTCTTCCAAATTTATGCAGTGAGGTTTGATTACCTTTTTGCTGACAAATTTGGTAGTATATTCGCTCACAATAAGAGCAATGCTCCACAATGGCAGTGTGGTTAGCTGATATTCTCCAGATTCAGTGCTGGAGGAGGAGGAAGAAGAAGCAGTGATAGGAGTAGCAGGAACAACAGGGTTTGCTTTCTTTGAAGGAGAAGGTGCAGATTTCTTTGAGTCTACTCTTGGAGTAGTTTTCTGCCTCTTAGAAGGAGTTGCCTTGCTGGATTCACCTTTTCTCTTTTGAGTTTCACTCTCCTTAGAGGCATATTGGGATTTCATAGTCCTCTTTGGCCGTGACTCTCCCTTCCCAACTTCTAGATTTTTTACTCTCACCATTCTCGTAGAGGAATGATTAAGAAAGATGCTAAGAATGGGTTTATAAGGTGCAAAAGAAATTTAATCAGTGAGGAATGAAGGTTCACAAACGAAGTTAATGGGAATTAAAGAGAGAATTTGAACAAACTTGAGAGAGAGACAAATAGGGTTGCGTTTGTTCAGAGGATGACCTTCGGTTTTAACGTATGTAACCGCTGAACAGATGAATTTTGAAAGGTCAAAATTTGAACTTCGAGCAGTTACAGGTTAATCCATTCAGTGAGGCTTTCTGACAGATGAATTTTCACTAGGAAGTTCATCTAATAGAGGCTTGGTTCTAGGAACAAAGAATGAACAGACGAACTTTGTTTCAACAAAATTTGAACTTCAAAAGAGCCAGGCAATAAGCAATCATGAACAAAATAAGTAACAGAAAAATTTTACTTATGAAAATTCATCTTTCAGAGATCCAATTATGAGAGCATATTTTAACAGATGAATTTTGATTCAAAAGTTTGAATTTCAACATTTTGTAAAGAATTTCCAAAATGCGTATTTTGAGAAATGAGTATTCATACAATAGTCATTTTGAACAAAGACAATATTGGCATTTTATTTTTGAAATTCGAATTTCTATTGTTCAACAGACGAATTTTGAAGGATAAAAGAGTACTGTTACAGTGTGCAGCCAACTGAAATTCATCTGATGGGCATCCAAATTCGAATGTTAAGCATGCTAACTTTTCAAAAACATAGTTCAACATGGAAATTCGTCTAATAAATATCTAAAATGCAAATTTTTAACTTTCTGAACTTACAGAACAGATCCAGATGCTTAAGTTTTTGGCTTCCTTTTTCATCTTTTGATTGTGTCATTCTGATTAGCTCCATTGTACAGATCTATTATCATTTGAACTTATGAGGAGTACCTGCAACTCATATCAAACTCACTCTGATGCTAAAGTTAGGATTGATTTAATGTCAGAAATTCTAAAGTAGATGTATATAAGGACTTACTTACAGTTCATTGGGATTTACCATGCCCAATTCTCTTCTAATTTTACAATGTCTATATTCTAAAAGTGGCTTTGTCAGAATGTCAGCAACTTGATCCTCAGTAGGGATGTATTCTAATTTAATTTCTCCTCTTAGAATATGATCCCTTATAAAGTGATGCCTAACTTCAATGTGCTTTATCCTTGAATGCATGACAGGATTCTTTGTGATATTGATAGCACTTTGGTTGTCACACATAATTGGTATTTCCTTCATCTCAATCTCAAGATCTTCAAGCTGCTGCTTCATCCAAATGACTTGAGCACAACAGCTGCCAGCAGCAACATATTTAACTTCTGTAGTGGATAAAGCTACACTATTTTACTTCTTGCTGAACCATGAAACCAAGGATCCTTCAAGGAACTGACATGTTCCACTTGTACTTTTTCTGTCAGTTTTGGATCCAGCAAAGTCAGCATCAGTGTATCCAATGAGATTTTCTCTATTGCCTTTTGGGAACCAAAGTCCCATCTGTGATGTTCCAATTAGATATCTGAAGATGTGTTTCACAGCAGTTGCATGGGTTTCTTTGGGATATGATTAGAACCTTGCACACATGCAGACACTAAACATGATGTCAGGTCTACTAGTTGTTAGGTATAGCAGAGATCTAATCATTCTTCTATATTGAGTTATGTAAAAAGTTTTTCCTCCTTCATCCATATCAAGCTTTATTGCAGTAGCCATAGGAGTTCCCATTGGCTTAGCTTTTTCCATGCCAAACTTTTTCAGCAACTCTTTTAGATATTTTGATTAATTGAGGAAGATACCATCACCACATTGTTTAATTTGCAGTCCAAGGAAGAAGTTAAGCTCACCCATCATTGACATTTCGAATTCACCTTGCATTAGCTTAGGGAAGTTCTTACAAAGAGATTGATTAGTAACACTAAATATAATATCATCAACATAAATTTGAATAATAAGTAAGTCTTTATTTTCTTTCTTAGTGAACAAAGTAATATCTACTTTTCCTCTATTGAATCCCTTTTAGTTAGAAAATTATTTAGCCTTTCATACCATGCTCTAGGAGCTTATTTTAAACCGTAAAGAGCTTTCTTTAGTTTATAAACATGGTTTGGTTTTGTAGAGTCCTCAAAGCTTGAAGGTTGGTCTAGATAAACTTCTTCCATGATATACCCATTCAGAAAAGCATTTTTCACATCCATTTGATATAACATTACTTTTTTCATGCATGCATAGGGCAATAGGATTCTAATTGCTTCCAATCTTGCAACTGAAGCAAAGGTTTCCTAAAAATCAATACCTTCTTCTTGATTATATCCTTTGGCAACTAGTCTTGCTTTATTTCTAATTATTGTTCCTGATTCATCAAGTTTATTTCTAAAGACCCATTTAGTGCTAATGATAGGGTGATTTCTAGGTCTAGGCACTAAATCTCAAACTTGATTTCTTTCAAACTGATTTAATTCATCTTGCATAGCCAGAATCCAATATTCATCAGTTAAGGCTTCTTCAGCATACTTAGGTTCAATTTGAGAAATAAAAGCACAGTTGATCATCCGATTGCTTAGCTGTTTTTTGGTTTTAACTTTCTCTTGAACATCCCTAATCACTTGATCAATAGGATGATTCCTTTGATATCTCTAACCTCTAGGGAGTTCTTGAGATATTTCTTCATTATTTTCATCCTCAAAGTCTTTTTCCTGAATATCTTCCTCTGTGTTAATAGATTCAGATATTTTTGGAGGTTTAATTTTACCTTCAGAAAGATCTAAGTTCTTAAAATTTGAAAGAAAATTATCTTCATCAATGACATACTTGAAAACTGTTTCATTTTCAATAAACACAACATGCACAGATTCTTCTACTGATTTAGTCTTTTTATTAAAAACTCTATATGCTTTACTCCTACTAGAATATCCCAGAAATATACCTTCATCAGATTTGGCGTCAAACTTATCCAAATTCTCCTTTCGATTGTTGTGGATGAAACACTTACAGCCAAATACATGTAGATGTGAAAGGTTTGGTTTCCTCCCTTTGTACAGCTCATAAGGAGTCTTCCTAGAATTGGTCTGATGTAGGCTCTGTTAATGATATAACTTGCTGTGTTTACTGCATCAGCCCAGAATACTTGAGAGAGTTCCTTTTCATTCAACATTACTCTTATCATTTCTTCAATTGTTCTGTTCTTTCTTTCCACCACTCCATTTTGTTGAGGAGTTCTTGGAGCTGAGAAGTTGTGATCAATTCCATGTTCATCACAATACTCCAGAAAACATGAATTTTCAAATTCTCCTCCATGATCAAACCTCATAGACACAATAGAAATACCTTTCTCATTTTGCACTTTCTTAGCTAAGATTACAAATGCATCAAATGTTTCACTTTTGGAAGAAAGAAACAGGGTCCAGGTAAATCTAGAGTAATCATCCGCAATCACAAGAACATACAGATTTCCACCAATGCTTTTTACTCTAGATGGACCCATCAGATCCATATGCAATAGTTACAGTGGTCTAGATGTGGTGACTATATTTTTAGATTTAAAAGATGATTTAGTTTGTTTTCCTTTGAGGCATGCATCACATTCTTTGTCTTTTTCAAAAGAGATGTTTGGTAAGTCAGTGACTAAATCATTTTTAATCAGTTTTGACAACTGGTTCATGTTAACATGTGCCAATCTTCTATGCCACAACCAACTATCATTATCCTGACTAATTAAACAGACAGAATCTAAGGAAGGAAGTTCATCAAGATCAATAATATAGCAATTACCATCCCTTTGAGCCTTGAGGATTACTTTGTGGTCACTTTTTTGGATGACCAGACAAAACTTTGAGTCAAATAATACCCAATTTTCTTTGTCACATATCTGACTTACACTTAGCAGATTGTGATTGAGGCCAATTACAAACAGCACATCTTCAATAGATGTTTCAGGATTCTTACCCACAATGTCAATACCAACTATTTTGCCATATTGGTCACCTCCAAAGGTCACCTTTCCTCCTTTCTTGTCTCTAAGGGTGATAAACTTTTCCTTATCACCAGTCATATGACTTGAGTAAGCACTGTCCATATACCATTTGTTGCTGTGAACACCGTATTTTGTCCGTGCTTGAAAATAAAATTAAGAGAAACATTAAATTTTTAATAGGATTCAAAAAGGAAAAAAAAATAAAAAAAATTACAAAAATAATATAAAAATCGAAATAAAAATTTTTTTAAAAAAATTAATTATTAAATTAAATTAAAAAATTAATTATATTAAAAAAATGATGTGGGCTTGAAACACTGAAGCCTAGCGTTTCAACCCACAATGATCCTGAGCCCTAATTTAGGGCTCAAGTACGCAAAAACACGGAGGGAGCCCTAAGGGAGCAAGAAACAGAGGGATGGCTGTGGAGGAAAGAAAAGAAAAGGCAGAGCAGAGAAAGGCGAGGGGTAGGGAGCTAGGGCTAAGGCACGATGGAGATCAAAGAAGCATGAGAGGCAGACTGAAGAAAAGCCAGAGGGAGCCGTGCACAAGAAGGATAGAAAGAGGAAAGCTGAGCAGAGAGGTGAGACAAAGAGGTAGAGGGATCGTGCGTGAAGGACAGGAAGCAGAACCTGCCATGGCAAAGCAGAGGGGGGCAGAGGCGGCTGGTATGGTTGCAAGCAATCGGAACAGGGAAGCAATGCCATCAGCGCATGGAAACAGGGCCGAAAAGGAATGACCACGCGCTCAAGATCCCTCTTCTTTCACTCGCGACAATCCTATAAAGGGTTCAGGAAGCAATTGCAAAGGGGGGAGGATTTTTCTTTTAGGAGATTTCTGGATGCCGAAGAACCTTAGGGAAAAGACAAAGGAGATCACAAGGAGGGGGCCTGAAAACCCTAGAGGTCAAATTACAGAGGCTGAAGGAACACAAGCGATTGAGTGGAGACAGAGGACGACAGAATGAAATTTTGAGAAGCTAAGAAGCACTCGAGTACGGACAGAGGACACGGACTTTCAAAGGAGGAAGAGATCAAGGAGGCTTCAACGGGTAATTCGTATTTTAAATACAAGGTTTCTGTTACTAGGTTAAGAATGCAAGACTGAACCCAGAAATGAGGTCTGTTAGTTAGTCGGGGAACTTGGGGTTGAATATTTTGCTCTGTTGATGATTGATGCTGAAGCCTGTAATTAGATTTTTCTGTAAATCATCACATATGCTTTGATAAGTCTGAATTCTGTTTCTTTTTTGGATCTACGTTGTTTCCCTTGTATGATTACAATTTTTGTTTGATGGGGTGTAGCCTCCATCTTTGTTGGCATGTGCTTTGTGAAGTCTCTGAATGTCTGTTCTGTCAAAATGTACTACCTCCTTTGTATGCATTTATCTGTGCCCATGGCTTGTCCAAACTACGAGCTGATTTAGCTGGGATGCAAGTCTAAGCTTTATGAATTTTTTCATTCAAATGGGGTCGCATTACGTATGCCCAGTAATGTTTTAGGAGGGATTGATTAGCTCTAGATAACACTGAGCTTAGGAATCTATTTGGGAATTTGGGTTTTTTTGGTACTCTATGTTTTGATTGATAGTTCTTGCCACTCTGTGAACCTGTCAATGGGAGTGAATATTTATTGAACCCTAGGTTCTTTGTGTTCATGTCTAGTAGGAGTCAATGAAATTTTTGGTTATGTATTGGACATGTGTTCCTTATTTTTGTTAATAATATCTAATTTTGATAAAGTGAAATTCTGAGGAAAGAAAATCTTTTAATATGAGTTTTTTTTTGCTCACTAATTTGTTAGTGAAGCTTGAAATATTTGGAGAGAAATCAAAGTTTTCATGAGCTTGGAATTCCTAGTTTAAACGATCTCATGGTCTGTATGGGTTTAATCAGTAAACGGTAATGGGTTTTTACTTTATTATAAAGAGGATTAGGAAAAGTTAAATGCTGAAGGAATGTTTGTAATGTTGTGGTGTCTTGGCAATCCCTGTTATGGCAAGTCTAGGTGAACTTTCCTCTGTTCGGTGTTATGGCTAATCCAATCTTTTAATATGAAAGGTGTATCCCTGTTCAGTTTTGCATGAACTCGTCTAAGTCTTCACAGAATGAATTTAATTTTGTTAAGTGTTCACGAATAAAGATTGTAGTTTTGATCAATGGGCATTTTTAATCTCGAAGGTTCATATTTTGCGAAGATTACATGCTGATTATTCAAACACCTTTAATAGTTGGGGGCCAAAGTTAGTAACTCCTTGAAAATAAATAATTAAAAAAGTATTTTTGGGTTGCAACTATCATCTACATTTTCCTTAAGAATAAGACTTTTGCCTTCTCTATCTGTATTTAATAAGGCCGTTGCTTGAGTTAAGATGGCTTTGAGCAGCTGATTATACTACTTGGCTACATATTGCATGTCTAGGAGAGAGTTAAATGGATGCATTGTGCTGTGATACTGGTCGCTCCCCTTTACTTAAATTTGATGGTTATGTGCTGCTTACTATTACACTTTTTTGCCATATTGCCTTTCTTGAGTAGGATAGTTATATCTTGTCGTTGGGTAGAATACTTATATCTTGCCATCAATAAGACTGATGCATGAGTGAATGTATGTGTATAATTGGTAGAATCTTATATATGAGCATAAGGTCTTCTAGAAAGCACACCACCGGCAATTTATGGGAATTAGTATGGGGTCTTCTTTGATTTATTTGATTTTATTAATTTTTACCTTAAATTAGTTTTTACTCATTAGAAGCAGCTACAAGTGACTTTAAGTCTTCGTGGACTCATAAGACGCCAACTAAGGGTACCATGAGTGAGGAGTTGCCATGGTATCAATATTGGCTATGTCTTGATTTTTTAATATTTTTGGATATCAATGTCCTTTTCTTTATTAAAAAAATAAAAAAAAAAACATAAGCAAGTAAATAAATGACCTTTACTTTCCTTTTTGTCTTTACGCTTCAAATGGCAATACCACGATTGCTGGTATAAAGTTGATTTTAGGAAGAAAAAAAATGTCATATCAATGTAGTAATCGGACCTTGAATTCTTTTTTTAATGCCAAAGAAAGAAAAAAAAATTCCAATAGCCTTTTCATTTTTTAAGAAAATAAAATTTTATGCAAAGGAAAAATTTTTATTTACTTTTCCAATTTTATCTCTTAAGCTTTTTTTTTGCCTTTTGTCTCGAGTGGTACCACCGTGAGTATTTAGATATTGATCAGCAACTTGTGAGTGATAAAGTCATTACATATGTTGATTGCTTCTCTTCGATAATATATGTAATAATCACCTTTTGAATTCTTCTTAATGCTTTTCTTTTAAATAAATAAATATGTGTTAAGATGACCTTATTTATTTCCATTTCTATGATAAAAAGAAAATAAAAATAATTAATACTAAAATTATTTATTTTCTTTCGATTTTTATTTATTCATTTATTTTATGCATTTTTTTCCTCTAATTGCCTTTTCATTTCATAATTTTAAAAATAAAAATAAAAATAAAAATGATTTAAAACAAAATTATTCATTTTCCTCCAAGTTTTTATCATTTTCGCTTATCTGCCTCGAGTGCTAACACTGTGGGTATTTAAGTGCTGATCAGTAACTTATGAGTGATAAAGTCATCACATATACTGATTATTTCTCTTTGAAAATATATGTAATGATCACATTTTGAATTCTTCTTAATGTTTTTCCTTCAAATAAATAAATGTGTTAAAAGTATCCTATTTATTTCTATGATAAAAAGAAAATAAAAATAATTTGTACAAAAATTATTTGTTTTTCCTTCGAACTTTTCTATGCCTTTTGCCTCGAGTGGTATCACCGTAGGTATTTAAGTATCAATGAACGGATTGTGAGTGATAAAGTCACCACATAAGCTAGTTGATTTTGTTTTGTAAAAGTAAAGTTGTTTTCAAATTTTTTTCCTTTTCAAATTAAAAATAGAAATACTCAAAATCATATATAATTGAGAAAAAAACATATATTCTCTTTTTAGGAATTGATTATATATATATAATAAAATATATCAACCCAATGATACATATTTATACTCTGAACTATGTTGACTTTAATCCCTGTGTCCTAGACTTTGATTCTGGATCAAGTCCTCTTTTGTAAATAAATAATATTTTCCTTTTATTTTATTTTTCCAACTTCCCATATTTTCATTTTATTTTTTATTTTCATTTTTACATTTTCTTTTATTTTTATATATTTATTTTTGCATGTGAATGATTAAAGGGCGATCAAAATAATTTTTAAAAGCCATAAAAATTGCATGATCAACTTAAGACAACCCTTTTTAGGAACGGGTGTTGTGGGGGTGCTAACACATTTCCCACTCACAATCGTACTTCCGAATCCAACTCTGATTCGCAGATCATCTTTTTCTTTTTCTTGTGATTTTCCAAAGTTTTCCTTAAAATTTTGATGATGACTCCTCCGAAATCGGCCTCTGTCGTGGAAGCCGATTTCCCCTTTTTCTTTCATCTCCACGCCTTCCGCATCGCATTTCGGGTGTGGCAATTGCTCTTTTTTGCTTTAAGACAAATATGCAAAACAAAATTCAGAGTTTCTTTTTAGGTACCCAAATTTACTTGAATCCTTTTCTGTTAGTGACATTTTCTCTAGATACAGATGTACCTTTAGGAACCCATTTTACCTTCCTGTCAAGTCCATTTTTCTTTAATGCACATGAAGCGGAAATGTGTCCCTTCTTGTTACAAAAGTGATAGGTGGTAAAGGGACTGCTGGATTGTGATGCAGGAATAAAGCAATGCAAATAATACTTTTGTTTCACATATTTTGGTTGATCATAGGATTCAATACGACTTGAAATATGATCTTTCTTTTTATGTCCATTAGCATGTACAAAATGCCTCATATACAGATTTTGATTTTTCTTTCTAATCTTTTCTTTTACTGCACAAGGATTATAGCCAAGTCCAGCTTTTCCTTGTATGATTCTCTGACTTTTCATTAAAGCAAACAACATATCTTTTCCCTTAGTAAGTCTAGACATGCTTTTCCACAGATAGTCATTAGTTTGCTTTAATTCAATACATGATATACATCAAGCAGATTCAGCTTTATGCAGAGATGCAGTGTCAGAAATGTTGCACTGAGATTCTAACTTGTTAATCATTTTCTTAGCCTGTTTTAGTTCTTTAGCAGTCTTAATGAACTCATCATGCAGTTCATGAAATGCATCAAGTAATCCAGAATAGGAAGGTTCATATTCATATACCTCATCTTCATGATCACTGTTGGATGAGATTTGAGTTTCTTCGAATACAAGTGCCATCAAGTAGATGTTGGCAATTTCATTTTCATCATCTTCTTCTTCATCTGAGTTATTTCCCCAGATTGATGAGATGTATGCCCTCTTCTTCTTGCCCTTGTCAGTAGCTTTCTTTTCTTTCTCTTGCTTCTTTAGGAATTGTGGACAATCTCATTTGATGTGCCCTTACTTCTTACATTCGTAGTAGGTGACAGGCTTTTTTCCTTCTTTCTTGTTGTCTCCAGCTGCTCCTTTCTTGAAGAATCTTTTATTTCTTTTCTTGTTGTAAGACCTTCCAAATTTTCTGACCATCATAGCCAGAGTTTCTTCATCTAATTCATCTCCATCATCATATTCTTCTTCTTTCTCTTCAACAGCTTTTAGAGCAAGACCCTTCTTTTTCCTGTTTTTACCTGCTTCCTTGAGAACCTTTATCTTTTCTTCATATTCTTCAAGGCTACTGAAGAGAGTTGTGATAGAGGCGATTGATTCTCCTCTGGCTTCCTCTATTGCTGTTACTTTGGGTTGCCACTCTAGAGGAAGAGCTCTAAGAATTTTTCAAAGCTTTTCTGGCTAAGTGTACTCCTTTTCAAGACTCTTCAATTGATTCACAATGAGGGTGAATCTCTTTTGTAGCTCTTTGATACTCTCACTTTCCACCATTATGAAGTTTTCGTATTCAGCAATGTAGGAGTTCAATTTGTTCTCTCTTACTCCAGTGGTTCCTTCATGAGCGATTTCTAAAGTATCCCACATACCTTTGGTTGTGGAATATTGTGATACTTTGTAGAATTCGTCTTGGTTTAATGCACTGACCAGACAGTGTTTTACCTTAAGATTCAGCAAAACTCTTCTCTTATCCTCCTCATTCCACTCGTCTTTTGGCTTCTACTTATATTTCTCATCATCCTGCAGTTTTATTGAGACAAAATCTCCCTTTTGGATAACGGACCAAATATCCAGATCAATGGACTGGAGATAGATTTGCATTCTCATCTTTTAGTTTCCATAGTGTTCTCTACTGAAGCCAGGTGGTCTGTGTGTGTTGTTTCCCTCAGGTAGAATGCTTTCTCCAAAGCCAGCCATTAAATTTCCCGGATTATTAGATCCTTTGTTTGGGAATCCGGGCTCTGATACCACTTGTTAGATATGCTGGCTTCCCAAGAGGGGGGTGAATTGAGAAGATTAAAATTTTTTGTAAAAGTCAAAAGAGCGATGAAAGTAAAATTGACAGTAAAAACAGAGCATAAAGGAATAGCAAAGTAAAAGTAGTAAAAGAGAAGGGAAGACACTGATGTTTATCCTGGTTCGGTCTCTCTATCTTGACCTACGTCCAGTCCCCAAGTCACCATTTGAGATTTTCCACTATCTTGCAAGAATTCAATGAGCTTCTTGCAATTGCCTCAGTACAGCCTGATGCTCTGTTTTTAGAGCTTACAATCTCACTCTTTGCACTCTAACTAAGTGTTTCCCAAATCCCTTGTGATATCCCCTCAAGAGAAAATCTTTCTTCCAGATGAAGATAAGATTGATTACAATGATTGAACTCTCTAATTTAGAGTGTATATAAAAGTTGAAGTACAGAGAATGAAGTATGTGAGAGTAAGAGACTCTGACTTAAGAACTTGGCAGAGTTTCTGTATATACAATGTAAAATCGTTACCCACATCTTCAAATAAAGTTCTATTTATAGATTTATATCTTAACTATACGTTAGAGACAAGATCTAGCTGTTAGAGACCTTACCCAATGGTTACTCTGAAAAACTATCCGTTCACCAACTGCATTTAATGCGTCTGACACTCAAAGTTCGAATTTTGGTGGGTCAACAGACAAATTTTACAGAGACTAAAAGTTAAAGACTTTAACGTTGAACTTTGAAGTTCGTCTGTTCTAAAATAAAGTTCGAATTTTCAACTTTGACAAATGTTTCTATGTTGGAACATAGAAATTTTCAAGTTTAAAGTTCTTCTGGTAAGTGTGAACAGTTGTCCCATATTGCTACAGTGTCTTTGAAGTTTAAATTTTGGTGCTCAAAATTCGTCCGTCAGTGGGCAGTTCAATAAGGCACAATAGTTCATCTTTTCAAAATTCGAATTTTCAAAAGTCAAAGTTCGTCTGTCAGAGAGAGCTCTATCAGACTTAGTTCAAAGTTCAAATTTCTGAATACTAAAATTCGTATGTCAATAGATTATCATAACACACTTGCAAGCTTTGTTTCTAAAATTTGAATTTTCAAAATCAAAGTTTGTCTATCAATGAGCTAACTTGGAACTCTTTTTAAACTTTACTTTCAGATGAACTTTGACATATCCTTAGACGAATTTTTCATTTTTCATGAATTGTGTTTTATCAGAAATTCAAATTTTCAAAGCCTAAAGTTCGTCCATCAAAGAAGGCTCTTATCAGACTTAATCCAAAGTTTGAATTTCTGCACTCAAAGTTCGTCTGTCAGATGAATCTTTTTTCTGACTAACTTATTTTCAATTCGAAATTCGAATTTCAGAAGCCAAAGTTCAAATTTTTAAAGTAATAGATCAGTTTTAACACTTTAAAGTTCATCTGTTAATGGGTGTTTTTCACATATTCCATGAATTATCATGGAATCATATTTTTAAAACATTCTTTTGCCAGTTCAAAGTCTTTTACTCAATTTAAACACACTAAGAAATCCTATATCTAATTTTGTACTGATTTTTCTTGGATTTCTCTACCTAAGATTTTTTGTGCACCTTTGATATCTTCTTTCCAAGCTCTAGAAGGTTAGTTTGAATAATCAAAACACTTAATTCAACAATTCTAAATGGGATTAGACCATAACCACAATTACAAAATTAGAGGTTGATGTATCGTACATGAATTCATGGGAGCAAATAATTTTCTAGCTTCTATCAGATCTTTTCCAACACATAATATGATTTACGAATTCAAGAATTGTACGTCTTGTGTTTTTAGCAATAACACACTTCTGGTTTGATTGTTCATCAATTTCACCACCATGGTCATGCATCACAGAAGAAGATGACAAAACTCCTCGAATACCTTCATCCAAAAACAAACCACAGTCTCAAGAGATAGCCTTGATAATCTTCGTCAAAATTGCTCAACATCTCAAACTTTTTTTTGTAATGTACATAACTTGTGGGAAGAAATGGATGAAATTCAATTATTTATTGACTTAATTCAGTTCATATGGACAACAAACTATATACACACACATATTCAGAAGGAAAGCATATTTTAATGAAAATTTTTGGCTTAGCGTTGTCTTAGAAAAATTGTTCAACACGCAGACAATGGTCATTATGTAATTGCTTTTGAAATTGAATGTAGCTCTAGGAAAGATGTGCAAAGTATAGCATAAAATTCCTAGCAAATAATAATTCACAATTTCTTTAGCAATTCAGCACAAAAATATATATAGATCTGTGTGCACTCTTCTCGCCGATGAAGTTTAGGATTCCATTTTTCTTAAAAAAACACAGATTGTCAGACAAACACCTTAAAAAAGTGAGCATATATCACAATGAAGATGGACTGCAAATCAGATTCTTTGACCCTTTCCTTCCATGGTTTTACTTTGCCCATACCATATAATTGCTGATCCCACACCCAAACACACCTCACCGAGAAACAAGAATTAGGATACCCTAATGCAACCCACCATCTTTCTATTCCTTCTCCACATAACGCACCCCAAACAGATTTTGAAGTAGAAGATGAAGATTGATGAAGCCAAATACAATACAATTGACGCACCAAAGTAACAGATAAATGTAGTAGACAAGGGAGATAAGATGCTTGCACTCAACACTGAGATTGACGAGCCCTAGGACGAAGATAAGATAAATGCACAATGAGGGTGAGACCACTGCATTTTGATATCAAATTGAAATTTGATCCTTGTAACCCTACACGTGACGCTGCATTAGACAGCTGAAAAATTTTCATCCAACTTATAAAGAGAAAGACTCCAAGTCAAATGCCACGTGGTGCTCCATTAGTCAACACAGTACATTTAGTAGTCCTTAGTACAATACATGAAAGTATAGGGATCAACGAATTAAATAGCCAAAGGTTTAGGGAGTGTTTTAAAAAAAATTAAACTTCATGACTAAATTCAAAACTGACTAAAACTAGAAGGATCAAAAGTTTCTTTTTTTCTTTTTAAGTTTTATAATTTAGTTACGTAACTATATTTTTTATTTTTTTCTTTTAATTTTATTTTATTCTAATTTAATCTATTAACTTTTTTTTTTCTTAAAATTTACTTTTTATCCCTTGATTTCGTTTTATTTCAATTTGATTCATTAAATTTATCTTATGTTTGACTTTTAATCTAACTTTATTCTTTTAACCATTAATTTAAAAAATAATGAAATTTTTTTCTTTTAACACTTAAATTAAAATATTGAAAAAATTAATCATTTTGATCCCTAAATTACCTTCATTTCTAATTAAGTCTTTCTAATGCAAATTATTTGTCCAGTCATTCTACATAATTTACAAACCTTTCAAGATTAATGTATTAGACGTATTTTATTTAATGAATGATATGCCATCAATTTGAATTATTAAATACTAACTTAATGAATAAAAATTAGAATTGAGAGAAATTGAGAAAAATAAAAATTAAGAGAATTTTTTTTTTGGGACCAACAAAGAGAATCTAAATTATTTGAATCTACTCACATGGCCTAACACTTTTACTCTTTTAGAGAGATGCTCAGTTTCTCTCCGTTGACAATATCGTCCTTTGCGCCTCCTCCCCAAACTAAACGATGTCGTTCCGCTCAGATTGATGCAGTCTGGGCTGTCCTCATCTTGTTGAAGCGTAGCCGTCTATTACTTTTCTTTTCATTACCTAGTTCTGCAAATTCAGACGCGATACGAGGTGGTAACGATGATGTCGCATGAAGAAGTAGACTTCTCTTCCTCATCCACCAATGTATGTGTATGCCATTACACCCCAAAAACAACTTATGAAAAGTCTTAAACCCCAAACGTATCCTCACTATTTAACCTATTTTCATTTTCTTTCTAAGCACAAAATAATAAACTTACAGACACTTGATCATGATAGAAAAAGACGTACGTGTAATATAGTTTGCATGATTGCGTGATTTAAAATTTCATATAAAAAAGAAAATGGATTAGTTAAACTTTTATTTTCTAAATTTTTACTTTTCTTAAGAGAATAAACTTAATTATTGCATCGTTTGGTTCAATTTTAATCAAATTTAGCATTAACCTTTCTAATTTGAAAAATTGAGACTAATGTGGTGAAAAGTACTTATCACAACAAGCTTTAATCAAATCAGATATAGGTCTCATGCTTTGCATGGGATTTGAAAAATGAATTATTTATGACTTATAAATAATATGGCTTGTTATATATATTTTATATTGATATTAATTAATATTGATTTAATCACTTTAATTTATTTTTCATAATGATCTATTAACTGCAAAATGTGAGAGAGAGTGAGGATTTGAGGATGAGGTCTTGAGAAGAAGAAATTGGGAAAAAGACATTGATTATGGAAAGGAAATTATGAAGATCTAAATGTACGCAACATAGAGATTAAATAGACTACTTATTCTCATTATTATTATTATTATATGTAGAAAGGGAAATGCAACACAGTGCTGCTACAAGGGGAGAGGAAGAAATTAGACTTGTATATGATAATTTATAGGACAAGCATATATATATATATATATATATTAGGTAGGAACTAGTTTTTATTTGTTAGAAAATATTTGGCGATGCGACCATCACCTCCTTTTGGATGGAAACCACCTGGAACATGCTCATCACCTGTGCCATATACAATCCTTAAAACTTGTTGGGGCGTTCGAGGATAAGCAACAGAGTTACTATCACCAGCAAGGATATTGCCGGTAACTTTGCCTTCAGCACCTACACTTTTTGGGACAACAAGACCCTCATCCTTCAAACCCGATTTCCCTAACTTGTCTCGAAGGATCGAGATGCGATTTGTAAACTGTGCCACTCTCACTTTGTATGGATGCACTATTTGATTTCTACGCTCATATAGTAATGCTCGAATCACTGCATCTTGTCCTGACTCTACCCCCAAAAGTCCAGCCACTAGCTGTACATACATACATACATATACATCAACATATATATATATATTGAATTTAAATTCGTAACATAAGTGAATAATCCTCGTCTATTTAGAAAAAAGATAAATTAAAAGCATGGTTTAATACCTGCTTGGAAGTTGCATTATGGAGTAAAGGATTGGCTCCAACGTAGCCAGTGAGACCAACATAAGGAATCACGTAAGAAGCAAGTAGATAGTTGATGGAATTGGCATAAGGATCGAAAGGTGGGTTCAGAGGCTTTCCAAAAGCATTATCCATTATTGTGGCAAATGCTTCACTACTTAAATTTAATAGTGGTCTTGGAAACCCTTTTACCGTACTTTGGATGGCCCTACAATAACACATTCAATTTTACAATATTATTATTTTTCAAATGAAATATATAACTTTATGAAGTATATATTATGCCAATGCTATTTTTTAAGTGATATTAATTTCACTACAGTGGTAGACTAAGCTTTTAGAAGAGAGAGTGATTTTTTTTTTTTAAAAAAAAGAGATATATTTAATGATGAAACCAATAGTTGTGCATGAGATCAAAATTAAGGAAGTAATGAAACTAACGAACCTTAAATGCCCAACTTCTTGATAACCAAATTGCAAGATGACATCCTTAATAAAAGCATCAAGTTTCGCACTTTTTGCACCAATAGGTGGTGGGCCACCTTGGGCCAGCTTTGGATCAACAACATCTAGCCCAAAGCCCAAAGCCCCATATAGAAAGAATTCGGCTTCCAAGTACTCCAAATTCAATGGAAATTCAAGAAGATCATGATCATTGAGTTCTAATGCCGGTGCAGCACTCGCAAAGAAATCAAAAGACTGAGATTTTGGAAGCAGAACAGGAAGGAAGAAAGATGTTAGTAAAACCATCAAAGAGATAGTGATGAAGTGTGAGTGAAGAGCCATGTCGTTTTAAACTCTCTATGAAAAATGGTGAGGATTCGTAACTCAGTTGTATTGCACCAATCACTTGTATGTGCACCAATATATACACACACACACACATGGGGTTGGTGAATGTAATTCACTCAAATGATAAAATACACACGTAGGCATATGATTGTCATTAAAGTTATCCTATTGATTTAATGGATATAGATTGCGATGGATATATATTATCATCAAATACTATTTCAGAAACAATTATTTGGTCATCATTTATAAATACATAAAATTAAATTAGTAACAATAATAAGATGCGTGAATATGTTGATATATTACTTTTAAAAGTTTTATTAGGTGCCTCATTTGATTAAAATTTAAAATCATATATGTGTACCTAGTTTTGACTCCGAAGGAAAGTTGAGTTAAAACACTTTGAAATTCTCAATGTTTTATGTTGGTAAAAATGAATGTATATGGTGCATATATATTTTGTATTAATTAGATGGATCGACTATTCACAAGTTATTGACGATGTAATATATTTTTCAAATTCAATGCAATGCACCTTGTAAAACATATCTAAATATCTAATTATAATGCAAATTAATCATCTTGACTAGCTTGTCGCACATATATAAGATAATCACGTTATTGCAAAATCATAAATGAATTAATGCAAAGATTCTCAGGCTTGCTCTTAAATATTCGATATATTTTTCTCACATTGAGTTCTATATATGAGTTTATCTCAACTTTCCAAAAGATAATACCACTGAATGATGCAAAGAACCATGTTCCGTATTTGTATATGAAAATCTTCTGAGTAAAACAAAACATGAATGTAATTTATTGAATTAATTATGGTTTTTTCCAAGACCTGAAATATCTCTGCTGTTCAGATTTCTTTTGTTTTATTTGGTAAGAATAATAGTTTTAATCCTTTGATCCTCTATTTTCTATACTATCTTTAAGAAAATTATTTTTGATATATTTATTTCTTGATAACTGATCATTTAATTAATTTATCATTTTCACAAATGAAACTATCATTTTAATTCATCTAGTTGGATAAGAAGATGCCAAAGTAATTAACTTTGTCAAAGGGTTACCACATATATACTCTTATGTAGTTTGAGAAATTCTTAAATGGATCAGATACACATATTTAAAGGTTACATTTATTTTATATAAAAAAAATAAATTGTATTGTGAAATGTATGTGCACCTGATACATTTCATCACTTTTTTATTTTTTTTATTAGCGTAGATGGTTATAATTATAAAATAAATTGATATATATATATATATGTATTTTTATTCTTGTAAATCATATGTTCATATGATTATCCTCTGGCATATCACAAAAGATTGGATGATATAGGATGAGAAAGTGTTAATGCATGATCTTATACATGAAAATCTAATCAATCCTAATCTCATCCTTCAAGACTTGATTAGGTTATATATCATTATTACTATGATATATAAAATGACTTGGCATATAAGCGTATACAAAATAAAAAAAAAAGATAAACTTACAATATATTATATTACCTTATACAATAATATCTTATATGGTGTAACAAATGTGGCCTTAGCATATTACTTTTTTTTTGGGGGGGGTCTTTCTTAGCCTTACAATCTTTTTTCCCATAATTTGAAAACTTCTATCTCAAAATGAGAAGTGGAATTGAATGCTTTTAATAAAAGCTTGTTTGGAACTAATTGGGAACCTGCTTTTGCTGGAACCACGTTTTGTGGGTTCCCCAATGTGATTCCCAATAGGCCAAGGATTTACAACTAACTCGGTTATTTGATAAATAGGGCCTTGCATGGGCAAATTGGGCTAGGCCGAGAAAAAAATAGTTAGATATTCACAAACCAGACTGAATATAGAGTGGGTCCTATATATATATATTTTAAGAAAATATAATACTACGTCATTTTTCTATGGACATCTCACTCAATTCACTCTTCGGTCTTTCATTAGTTCCAAATTTACTCTAATGGGAGTATAAGCTGAGCTTATTGTTATTATTATTTTTCATTTCAAATGATTTTATTTTAAAAGATCCAAAGTAATTAAGGATAGAGACCACTAGAGAGTAATGTTCTAGATTTGCACATGGATTGACTAACCAATATGAGTGAACAAAGATCAATTTCTTGCTTCCGTACCAGTTTTGAATTAAATTTAATTATAATTATAGTTTTAGATATTCTATTAAGTCATTACGTAAATGTAGATGATCAAAATTCGTTTAGGACAATTATTTTCTTATAAATTAAAACAATTTATAGGATGCCTCACAAAAAGATATAATCTCCTCCTCCTCCTCCTCATCATCATTCAATAAACCCATGACTCTGTTGTAAGATAATCTCCATTCTCCATATGCAGCATGAACGCTTCCGTGAATGAAATTATTCTTTTATCCACACATAAAACTTGATCTCGGAGTTTAACCGAATTAAATTATTATTTTTTATTTTTATTTCTTTAGAGAATAAATTTAATTTTTGCATTGTTTGACTCTTCAATTTTAATCGAACTTAGCACAACAAACTTTAATCAAATTCGATCATTTTAATTTACTTTTAATCAACTACTCCATCTATTAACAGAGAGAGGGGGGATTTTGGGGTTTATGTCTGGAGGAGGTGAAATTGATGGATACGATATAATGATTTTCTAAATTAACAAAAAAAAAACCATGTAGAGATGCTAATTAAGTATGCTTATTAATTCGTATTCTCATCATTATTATTATTATTATATGTAGCACATGCAGGAAAGCCAATTCATTGCTACAAATACAAGCCAAGAAAGAGCAAGAGAAATTACATACATACATACATACATACATACATACATATATATATATATATGGTGGTAGGCGAGCTTTCATTGAGAAACTACATTCCTTTTGTTAATAAATATTTGGCAATGCGACCATCACCACCTTTTGGGTGAAATCCTCCGGGAATACGCTCATCACCGGTGCCATATACAATCCTTAAAACTTCTTGGGGTTCCCTAGGATAAGCGACAGAGTTCTTGTCACCGGCGAGGATGTTACCGGTAATTTTGCCTTCAGCACCGACGTCATTGGTAACAACAAGGCCCTCATCCTTCAAACCCATTTTTCCTAACTTGTCTCGAAGGATGGAGATGCGATTCGTAAAATCTGCCACTGTCACTTTGTATGGATGCACTATCTGATTTCTACGCTCATATAGTAATGCTCGAATCACTGCATCTTGTCCAGACTCTACTCCTAGAAGTCCTGCAACTAGCTGTGCATACAAATACACCAACTTATATTTTAAATCTAAACTTCTCTTTAGAAAAATAAATGAAAAATGTGGGGTTGAAATCCGAAAGCGACCCTAATTAATTAATGTTAAAAGCTTTTTATTTTTCCTATAAATATATTTGCATTAGTGTTGAGACCTTCATAATTTTGGAATTTTTTATCAGCAGTTGGAATCTGCTACGTTCACAAATTAAATATAGGGGGTGCATTTAGAGGGATGGCAAAAAAGAGTGTATGGATTTATTTATAAGATGTAAACCATACATGGAGCTATATTCTCTTGTGTCATTGTTTTTCAACTATATGAATAGATAGGATCCAATTCAAAGTTTGTGAAACTTTCACATTTTAGACTTTCAAAAAATATAATAAACTTAGAAAATGTATTAATGTGAGGTGCAAATAGCCTTTAGTACATGTCTAAATTCCTTTCAGACTGGCGTAACTTTTTTAAGGTTATATTGGACTCTTAAAATAATGAGTCTTAACAATTTTTAATTAATTTCTCTACAAATATATGAGAAATAAGATTTATCAATATATTTTGACTTCTAGTTTTATTTTATGACGTCTGGAAGGTTTGAACCCTAAATACTGCTAGCGTCCTACCCAATCCTTAGCTCATTTGTAATTATCCTATAATGAAATAAACAACAAATCAAATTTTGATCCTTGTTTTAAGTAAATAAATTATAAAATTATGAAAATTTGGATATCAAACCAAACTATACTCTATTCTAAAATGTGGAATAAATGATAGCACAAAATTTGAAAAGTACAACTTTAATATATACCTCCAGAGAAGTGGCATTTCGGAGCAAATGATTGGCTCCAACATAGCCAGTGAGACCAACATAAGGAATCACATAAGATGCAAGCAAGTAGTTGATGGAGTTGGCATAAGGATCGAAAGGTGGGTTCAATGGTTTTCCAAAAGCATTATTTATTATTGTGGCAAATACTTCACTGCTTAAATTCAATAATGGCCTTGGAAACCCTTTCACTTTACTCTGGATGGCCCTGCAATAACACATCCAACTTTACAATGTTATTAATTATTTGTCAAAGAAAATGTTTAACTTTATATAATATTATCAATATGCTATTTCTATGTATGAATGTTCCTATAATGTTTTTATGATTACTATTTGGTATTTAATACTATACCAACTAATTCAAATTCAAGTATTATTATTAGGCTTCAAATTAAGAGTAGGTTTCATAGTATAATTCTTCCCCAATCACAGGGCTATAATCCAAGACCTAGATTATAAGCTATCAATCATTATGTATTTGTTTTGTCATTGCTAAGGAGAGATACAAAAAAGGTGGAAGGGTCAAACTTGAAAATGAAGAGTGAGAGTGTATAGATTTGATTGTGTTCCTCTATGATGGTAGACTAAATATTTACCCTCTGTTGTGAGATAGGAGGGAGAGAAAAATTTAGGAAAAACATAAGAAAGAACTTAGATATTTCCTTATTTAGGTTTTTCTTTATTTTCTCTTCTAGTATTATTCTTTTTTATTTTTTCTCATTCTAAATAAAGTCTTAGAAGAGAGAGTAAGACACAAAAATACATCAGTATGTAATGACAAAAGATATATAATTGAGAATACCAGAAAGAAGAAAAAGAAAAAGAACCTTAAATGTCCCACTTCTTGATAACCAAATTGTGAGATGACATCTCTTGTAAGAGAGTCAAGTTTGGCGATTTGTGCACCAACAGGTGGTAGTCCACCTTGGCTCAGCTTTGGATCAACAGCATCTAACCCATAGCCCAAAGCTCCATACAGAAAGAACTCGGCTTCCAAATACTCCAAATTCAAAGGAAATTCAAGAAAATCGTCATCATTAAAATATATTATTTCAGGACTTGCAAAGTCATCAAAAGACTGAGACTTGGGGATAAAGAACGAGGTCATTAAAATAGCAAAACAAGTATTAATGAAGTATGAGTGAAGAGCCATAACGTTGCAGGCTCTTTGTAAGAGAAATAGTGAATTTCTTATATACTCACTTGAATTGAACCATTCACTTGTATGAACCTTTATATATACACACACACGAAGCGATAAAATACACACGTAGGCATATGATAAATGATTATCATTAAACGTTATCTTATTGATTCAATGGATGCACCTGTAGACGTCGGGTCAAATATTTTGAAAAATTACTATTTTCAGAAACATTTGTTTGGCCAATATTTATAAATATATATAAATTAAATTAGCAATGATAAGAACGTGAATATGTTGATAAATAACCTTTAAAAAATTTTTATTTGATTCATCGTATGACCGAACTTTAAATTACTCATGTGTGTACTACGTACATTTTCAATCCAAATTCAGTAAAACAATTTACTACATGACTCTAGTTCATTCACAAAATTGAATGTATATGGTACATATATCTTGTAACTTGTGCATAATATAAATCATCATGACTTGAGGCGCATACATATGATATAGGGCCCGTATTTTTTTTATGTGAAAATCATTTTTTTTTTATATAAAAAAGCACTTTCAAAAATTTTTAGGGTGTTTGTTCAAACTTTTAAAAATAATCAAAATCTGAAAAAAAAACTGTTTTCTGCTTATTTTGAAAAGTTAATCTAGGTAGCTTTTGAAAAAAGGCAGTTACGATAGATGAGGAAGAAAAATGTATAAGAGGTGAGGTGCAACAATGTAATTTAAAAATTACAAAAATAATAATATTTGACCCTATGAAAATATTATAATATAAATTCATATTTTTTCTTTACTAAACAATTTAAAAAGTGATTTTCTTGATTTTAACCGAACACAAAATAATTTCTGCTTTTTTAAAAATTTCTAAACAATTAATCATTTTTTTAAATAATTTGAAAATCACTTTTTTTAGAAGTTTAAACAAATGGGCCTTAATCAGGTTGCAAATTTATAAAGGAAATTAATGTGCTCTTCATCCATATATATATATATATAGTGTTTAAATTAGCTCCTATATACGAGTTTGTCAACTTTCCAAGATGCAAAGTACTGTCCTTGATATATGTTTATGAAAATATATGAAAACCAGTACTCCAAAATTGACTTTACCGCTAACTATTTGAGTGCCAATATATGGTTGGATTTTGTTTTGGCCATTATAACTGCTAACTTTTGTTGGCCATTATTCAAATAGCCGCTAACAAAGCCCTTCATCTCTCCCGTCTTATTTTTGTTGAAGTCATTTTGAATAATCGCTAATTATTGGAAGCTAAAAAAATCCAAATGTGACGTATAGTGAATCTTCTAATTAAGCATAATATGTGTAGCAAAATATGAATGTAATTTATTGAATTAATAACTGTTTTTTCCAACTGTTCTTGTTTCTTTTACTTTTTCCAACAAGTGAATCATAGAAAGGATTAAAAAAATAAAAAGAATCAAAACGCCGACTCGTTTCGTTAAAGGAGTTTTGGTAAGAATCATATTTTTTGGACCAGGTAAATTGATTTGGTAAGAATCAATTACACTTCTGATCCTTTGATGAGTCTGATCCTCTATGATAAATTTGAGATATGAATAATAATAAATGTAGTTTCTTAATTAATCTCTATTAATAATATTTTCTGATATATTTAAGAAATTTCATTTTTATATGTGTATTTCTTGATAATTGATTTAACTAGTTTATTTTTTTTTTCAAATGAAACTAGCTTTTTAGGTCATATAGTTGGATAAGATTAAGAAGATGCCCAATGGTTAGAGAACGTAATGTTGGCAAGGGGTTATCACATATATTAACTCTTATATATATCTTTAGAAATTCTTGAATGGATATTAGATACCCCACATATATCGACGGTGCTTTTAGTCGTTCTTTGCAGGTTGAATCATGAAGGACAAATGGAGTTGGGGTTCCTTTGCAGGTTGAATCCTTTTTCGAGCCTAAACGCATGAGACATTCTCATTGGTCTGAAAATGAGTTTTTTTTATTCCCAAAAAAGAAATTGTAGAGAGAATAAGTAGACTAATTAATTCTCATTCTCATTATTATCGTATGAAACACCGGAAAGGCAACTCATTGCTACACACACACAGATTTACTTATATATGGTGGTAGGCAAGCATTCATTAGGAAATTAACTATTTTGCTTTTGCTAGTAAATATTTGGCAATGCGACCATCACCTCCATTTGGGTGAAATCCACCAGGAATACTCTCATTACCAGTGCCATATACAATCCTTAAGACTTCTTGGGGCTCCCTGGCATAAGCAACGGAGTTCTTGTCACCAGCAAGGATATTACCTGTAACTTTGCCTTCAGCACCAATGTCATTAGGGACCACTAGACCCTCATCCTTCGAACCCCTTTTCCCTAACTTGTCTCGAAGGATGGAGATACGGTTTGTAAACTCTGCCACGTCCACTTTGTATGGGTGAACTACCTCGTTTCTATGCTTATATAGTAATGCTCGAATCACTGCATCTTGTCCTGATTCTACTCCCAGAAGTCCTGCCACTAGCTGTGCACACATAAATTATCATGTATTTTGAATCTAATTCATATTTTTATCTTTAATAAGTAAATTCACTACATGTATTTTGAAAAAGATCAATTAAGTGTGGGGTTAAAATTAATTAAAACGCCAGTCTAGTGTTAAAAGCTCTCATTTTCTGTCTATAACTATACTTTCTGTTAATGTTGAGACCATCATAATTTTGGACATTTTGTGCAGTTTGAATCCACTGCATTCACAAATTAAATATAGAGGGTGCATTCAGGAATAGAGAGAGAAGGAAATTGTAAGAATGTAAATATGGATATGGACCATATAAATTAATAGCTATATTCTCTTGTATCATTATCTTTCCAAATATATGAATAAAGAGGGATCTAATTTGCATTTTGTGAGACTTTCATGTTTTGGACTTTCAGTAAAGATAATGATTTTTTTTTAAAAAAATATCAATGCGACACGTTCGTGTTTTTGAATGTTGTCATAGTGTTGTGCAAATGTATCGTCTAATTGCCTCAGTACTTGTCTAAAGTTTTTCAGACTGGTGTAATTTTTGTAAGGTTACATTTTGACTCTTAAAATAATGAATTTTGACAACTTTTATTTTAGTTTCAAACACAAAATTTCTCTAAAATTTTTTCAGAAATGAGATTTATCTGTAAATTTTGACTAGTAGTTATTTTTTTAATTACATCTTGAATGTTTGAACTTAGAACACTATGGATATTTTACCATATCTTTACCATCTGAATCAGTTTCAAGTTGTTTACTTGTAGTTATCTTATAATGAGAATAATGGCGCATCAAATTTTGAACATTTCTTTTAAGTATAAAATTATAAAATTTTGAAAATTTAAACATCAAGCCAACGTATAGTCAACTCCTAAAATGTGGAACAAAACATTACACAATTTCAAGAGTACAACTTTAATACCTGCAAAGAAGTGGCATTTCGGAGCAAATGGTTGGCTCCAACGTAGCCAGTGAGACCAACATAAGGAATCACATAAGATGCAAGTAAGTAGTTGATAGAATTTGCATAAGGATCAAAAGGTGGGTTTAGAGGTTTCCCAAAAGCATTATCCATTATTGTGGCAAACACTTCGCTGCTTAGATTTAATAATGGCCTTGGAAACCCTTTCACTTTACTTAAGATAGCCCTGCGCAATAACACATCCAACTTTACAATGTTATTATTTGTCAAAGAAAATATTTAACTTTAATATTATATCAATGCTATTTGTGTGTATGAAAATTCCCATAATTAAGGAGACCAAAAAAAGAAAGAAAAAAGGAAAAGAAAAAGAACCTCAAATGTCCAACTTCTTGATAGTGGTAGTTATCTGAGGATTTACAACTCATATGATCTCATATTGTATTTAAAAAAATCAATATTTTTCAAAAATAATAGTTGGTAAAGTGCAGAATTTTAAAGAACTAAAACTCCCTTTCAGCAAAAAAAAAAAAAAAAGAACAGCAACTCCCTATTATCTCATTATTAAAGGAAAGGATAAAAAAGTAAATTGATACACATCAAGCAAGTACCAAATCATATGCCTGCACCGCCAATGCAACCTTTTCATCCGCAATCCTGATGCTGTGCTTTTGCTCATCAAGTGCTTCATCAGAGAATCGGATAAGTGAAGGGTCACGTGTGATGTTTCCAGACCTAACTCCTCGTCTGATATCTTCTATTTCTTGTTCACAATGCTGTTCATTTTGCTTTTGAATATCTGCTCAAAAGCACGATACATCACAATGCGTAGAACGCTCAGAAAACCTTAAGCCAGGTAAGATACATAAAGACTAAAGTTCAATACAAACATTGATTTAAAAGAAAAAAATTAAGGATACTGTGAAACCATAAGCATGAACAAAATATTCAACATTCAAACATAAAAGCAAACTGCATAATTCCTTGAAGTTAATATCTAACTATATGTAATAGCAAAGTAAGAAATATATAATAAATACACAAACAAACAGGCAAATATGCAAAAGAGATCCTCCTGTTTTTATTGGTTTCATAAGATAAGTCATAAGATCTGGTTAATTCATGGAAAAATTATACCGGCCATGAAAAAAAAAATAGGCAAATAAGTGAAAGAGTTTGGTTGGGCCTAATTAAACCAACTTGGAGGTCCTCTTATTTTAGCATTGATCTAAAGGAATGGTTTCACCTCAACCTGACGAAGGATATTGGTAATAGAACTGACCTTGACTGGTCCACTACTTGGGGTTATGAAGCATGGTTATTATGGAAGTGGAGGAATTCCCAGATCTTCAACTCTCTTCTTCAATGTAAATATGATTCAGTGGGTAAGATTTTTCAGTTTCTAAGTCCTATGAACACTGTCTGGAATACTAAACAATCTATTAATGGCCACCCCATGTATTCCCCACGTGTTTGGAGACCGCCTGATCCTGCTTGGGCCAAACTTAACACAGTGTTGTTAAAGAAATGGGATCCATGCTGGTTGTGGTGGGCTTATTAGAGATGAAATGGGAAAATGGAGAGGAGGTTTCTACAGGTATCTAGGTTCCTGTTAAGGGGAAGAAGCTGAATTATGGGCTGTCCTGGAAGGTCTCAAAATACAGTGGGACCTAGGATTCAGAAGGTTGGAGGTGGAACTAGATGAACTGAATGTTGTGACACAGCCGAAACACCAGCCCAAAAGAGCCTCACCAGCTCACTCAACTGAATTAGCTGTCTTTAACCTCCTCGAGAGGGACCGGAGTGTGACTTTCAGCCACATTAGTATAGAAGCAAACCAACCTGTGGATTGCTTGGCTCAACTGAGTGTTTCTTCTCGTCAATATGTTCCTATACTCAGAGTAGCTCCTAGTGCTGTGGAAGCTCTTGTGCATAAACATGTAGTGGGGATCGCTTCCCCCTCTTAATTGTACTTGTTGGCCTTAGCCTTTCATTTTATTCACCCAAAAAAAAAAGGCCTACAAACTATAATCATTGCAAATCTGCAAGCATTAATATTAAGGAAAAATTACTCCTAGTAACCAATACAGGGATAGCTGTCAGTGCGATATGTCTATACAAATTCAATACAGGTACACAGGTATCCAGCATTGGTGTTTCATCAAGTGTATCCCGATTTGTGCCTGCAAATCCTAATAGTCGGTCTTCTTATAGATTTTATTGGTCTTCCTACTAAACTTCAATCTAAATCCAAAGAAGAATAATAGCACCTTGGGTGCATGCATCCCTATTCACTGTTGCTAATGCAAACCATTTGCCTTCCTAAAGGATTTTATTTTCACTACTTACTAAATTTCATTTAACACTCAAAAGGATGAGACCAAGGAAAAAACAAATAGACACGCTACATATATCAGGTAGCAAAAGTAAAGAAACTAAAAATAAATCCAAACATTACACTTACCTTGTAAACTCTTGTCAAGGTCACGTAACAACGAATACTTTTTTTGAAGAATATAGGGAAGTGAATCCAAATCTGCTAATAGGGCACTCAAATGTTAGTGCGTGCTTGTAAGAAAACACATGATTTAATTTAAAAAGATCAATTTGTTACGCAAAGAGAAAAATAAAAGAATTGAAAGCAATTAGCAAAATAATGAAGTCAGAGAGACGAAGGTTACTGGCTTGGAATTCCTCAAGGAATGACATTACAAGTTGTAGAGTTTCTCGGCAAGATGCTAGTTCTTAATTGCCTTTGGCATTTCAAGGTTCTTCAACAATAAAGATAGTGAACTGGTTATTGGGGAATTTGACTTCAATTTCAGATCGGAGAAACAGACACAGTATATCTGCAAGAAGAAGATAAATCGGATAGAAAGTTTGTCAGCTTGAGAACAGAGACCAAAATGTAATAAATTTAGTTTCTGCAATTCAAAAAAGATAAAAGCTATAAAAAAAAAATGTTCGCGTGCCGGCTCCCCAAAAAAGGGGGATTCTGAACATCGAAACAACATAAAAGCCATACTAAAAGCAAATAATGCGAGAAAAATGAACAAATCTGGCAAACACGCTAGTATTTTCTTCAATTTTACGAGTTCAAAATATCAGATCGACTACGAAACAACCACAAACTTCAAAAATATGGAATTCAACCATTGGCCAAAAACAAAAAGCGAAAAAACAAAAGAATTCAATCAATAATCAGCACAAAACAATAAAAGATAAGGGTGGATAAACAATAATCACTATCGAATTTCAATGGGTTTTAAGTCCAGCTTCCAATCTCGCCACGGCGAGTGATTGCGATATTCAAATGTTTAACCTTTCGTCTTTTCCAGATATCTAAGGAAAGGGAGAAAACAGTAAAATATAAATCAAAACCGTAGGAAGACGAGTGAGACTCTGCGGAAGACGAAGTGATGGAAGGATGACGAAGACGAAGCCAAGGAAAGAACAGCAACTCAGGTACGGGGAGCGAGTCACGGAGGAGGAGTGACGGAGCGCCAACGAGAAGCTTCCGTAAATAAACATTTTTTTGGGCCTGATTCCGTAAATAAACATAAAGATTGAGCGATTAAGAACGAAGATATAAATTCTTTCTTAATTAATTTTACATTTTTTTAACTAAAATATGTTTTGTTATTTTTTTTTACCAACAATATCTTTCGTTAATCTAAATCCATAAAAAATTTATATGCAATATTATCAAGGTTTTTGTACCAGAACAATATTATCAAGTTCACTACACAAAACATGACAAATATATAGTAGCCAAAATCTTTTTTGACATAACAGAAAAAACATGACAATATATAGCTTTCTAGTTTAAACATAAAATGCGTACCATCTTTGCTCATAAATTTAAAAATATAAGTTCTATTGTCACATAGGCAACAAAAAAATCTAATTTTCAAGTACTTATTTAAAAAATGAAAACTCCCCAACAAAAGTTAATCCAATTAATAAGTTAACCCATACTTTAAAAAGATGTAAGTTTAAATCTTGATATCAAGATAAGAATCGTAATGGTTGATAATTTTTAAATATTTTTATAAACATGTTTTTTGAACTATAAAGTCTATTTTAACCCTAATGAGTCTCTATTCTAAATTTTTACCTATTAAAAAAAGTTCCTAACACTCACACTAACTATAAAACATTTTCAATAATCTCACGTATCTTAAAAATAGAATTTAACCATTAAATTTATTAAAAAATTTTAATAGTTTTTTCTATTTATTTTTATTAATTCCATAATTTTTTTATTATTAAGGAGTATAATTATATATCAGATTTTTTTAAATCACTGTAATTTTATGATAGAAATTTTATACACATTTTTCACTTGTATATGTGGACACACTGATAAAGCTCGTGATGATAAATATAATACGTAATTTATAATAAAAGAATTTATATGCAACCTTTTACGTCTTTGTTATTAAAGTTAATATATATATGTATTACCAAAAAAAGTTAATATCTTAATTAAATCATTCCTTTATCATAATATTATTAAAAATCGTATATTTATTATACTAATTAAAAAATCTGATAGCAAACCAAGTAAACAGTACCACAATAGTGTCTTTTGAAAACTTCTGCATTACTCACCCAGAGTCCACACGTATCAACAAATCAAGTTAGTGTCTAATGCATCACGGCCACATTACCCAATAAAAAATTATTTTTTTCTTATTTTATTATTAAAATCGGGGCGTCCTCAAATTTTGTTCATGTTATTTCTTTAATAAGTCAACTCAAAGCTTCGCTCCCCCAGTCCCTTATTGACTTGATACATCTAAGACTTGCCAAAGCTATTTCTTTTTAACAACTAGTTTATTGAAATTTATCAAGCATATTTATTACATTATGAAACAAAAGAAGCAATTAGCTCAATTAATTAGTATGAGCTTATGGAAGAGCAGGGAGATTCTCTCCTGTTAGGAAAGAATGAATGAGGGAGAGAGCTTCACTTGGCTTGTTGAGTGGCACCAAATGACCTGCACCTCTCACTGTCACATATGTTAGCCCTTCATACTCCACTATCCTTCCTCCAACCTGCATTTTTTGTGCCAATTTCATGTCAATTTACATATTAATGAGGTAAAATTAGTATTTCTCTAATCATGTAGTCCGTGTAACTAGAAAGAAATAGATACAGTGGTAAGTCCCATTTGTTCAATAAAACCAACTTTTGGATCTATCTCCAATTTGATAGAGCACAAGAGAGAATCTAATTTATAATGAAGTACCTAATACATTCTCATCTTTTTCATCATATAACCAAATTGGGTGTTATTTATAATACCATAAAACATAGGGTGACATAAGTCATGTCAGGTAACACATTAAGGAGACAATAGGTATGCCTCCATCTTCATCTTGGTATCTTAGAGGACAAGAAGCAAAAAAATGTATGAATTTATTTAGGGCCCATTTGGTTATTTTCAGAGATAGCAATGTAAATGACTACAATGTAATATAAATTATATAATGTAATTACTATTATTAAATTTTGTTTGGTGCATCATCTAAACTACTTCATATTTTATTTTTTAATTAAATAAAAATATTAAAATAATAGAAATGTCATAACCAATTTTTAGGTTTTACACCTATTACCAAAATGGTGAATGTGGAGAAGGACGAGGGTTAGTGGTGTAGGATGAAGGATGAAAGAGATGAGGACATTTCTGATATTTTACCTGGATTATATCAATGTAACAAGGATTCATGGGAATTGCATGATTTATGGTAATGAGGTTTACCTAGGTAAATGGGTAGTGAGGCAACCAAACGCACGTGTAAAAGCTTTTACATTATAGTACATAAGTTTAAATGCAACCAAATGGGCTCAAAGTATATTAATATCCAAGAGTACTGATGCCATCCAAAACACTTGGAAGCAAGAAGATGACACTCTTTATGTCAAATTGTCATCTTCATGAGATGTTAGGAAGCATTCAAAATGCTTGTACTTATACCAATATTAAATATGTTTGAGATTCTCTAAAATACCAGGAGGCATAGGATGAAACCATTCTAGGTAGTTGAGACATATCACAAAAAGTCAAGAAAATCTCAGACACAGAGTCTTAATTTTGCTAATTTCCATAAAATTCTAATTATATTATTTTTATGACAAGCTTTAAATGCCTTACCAAACATGAGATTTTTAAATCTTATGATATTTTATATGTTGATATTATAATATCCAAAATACCAAAAACAATAAGATAACATCTAAAAACAATTCTAATGTGCAATTTACAAAAACACATAAAAGGAAAAGGAATCAGTCCAAAGGACTTGGAAGAGTCTAGCCAAAACCAAAAAAGCTAAAAGCAAGGGGCATTAATTTGAGTCAGCAAAATTGAAGGAAGCTGCTTATAGATATGGATGAACCTGATTATCATGGTACCAAGATCGCCAGCTAGACTTGATTGGCAATCCAAGAGCCTCAACGCAATATCTTGTCCCTATCACTGGAACCCCGGCGTCTGTGTCCCCACTGTCACAATAAAGTAACCATTGATCACAGCACATTAGATTCATTAATGGAATTCATGATAGAATGATGATGAAGCAAAAGGGGCATTTAATGCAACTATTGCATAGAAAGCACGTGACTGTTCCTTCAAGAAGGACATATTTCTATTGTCATTTATTGCGTGCTGTGAAACACGAAAGCTTTTTGTGAACAAAAATTATATCTGTTCAATAAGGGTTTGTTTTAGCGTTAGTTTCCATGCTTATGTGTACAGTGTACAGCATAAAGTCTATTGGAACCATAAGGAATACCTGTAAATCCAGACCTTGAGTCCACCCTTGATGAGTTTTGTGTAGATGGGCAGGACAGAGAAAACAGAGAAGTTATATGTATTTAATATGGGATCACTGGGAAATGAGATTCAGATAGAGATGAATTATCAGAAAATCCATTACAAACAGAATATCATGAATGGTATGAATTCTGGTACTCACCTGCAAGTCTGCCACGTTACATTAGTGTTTCCTCCTTTGACAATAGCATGAAAAGATGACTGAACATCCATCCTATTGAAATATTCTTCGGCATATCTGGAATAACATGGATCATAGCCTCCGAAAATTCTCATCCTCCTTAGTCTATAATCATTTCTCCCCTGCACGAAGCATTTTTTCTATCAAAACTAAAAGGGCTTAAACATAAATCATGGGTCATAATTAAAAATTATTGTATTTGTGACATTTACTATCTACCTTAGGAAGTGATTCAAAGCCTCTAATGCTACTGTCGTAAGCTACAGAGGAAGTACTATTTAAGCGACATGCTGGGGCATAAATGTTGTAGATGTCTATCTCCTTGTAATCCCGGAAGACTACACTCATGGCCTCATTGCATTCCTTAGACCAATCAAATTGCTCAAAATCACATGCTTTTTTTGCTTTGTCATATTGCTCATCCGATATGACTGCATGGCTCCATGCATATTCCAGAAGGCCTTTATAGTCATAATAATTATCAGTTTCCGGATTCCCCACCTGCATAGTTAAAACAGTATTCACTTAGAAGAAAATCTAACTATCTAGTGTTGTATTGTCTCCAGCTTTCGCTTTTGCACCCCTATCTTTAGGGGGATTTACTTACAATAAAACCTTTAAGATTGATAAATGAGTATTTGCTTCTATCTTTGTTTCGATCAAAAATGAGCTCTACCAGCTGAGGGATATAGTGGCCTGCAAAATGTAGACAATGAAAGCAGCAATGATGCACTAAATCCTGTGTGAGAGAAGGAATTTAGATCTTTTCATGCATAATGATGTTACATAAGGAGAAAGATAGACACAAGGCAATTCATTGCAAGAGAAAAGAAAATTAAAAACAAAAAGAAAAAATACTGTTTATATCCTCTTCTAGTATATGACCATCAGATCATATAAGAGGATCTGAATCAGACACCGAAATATTACATTGAAGTTCGAAGTTCAGCACTCACCAGCATAACTCTCTCCTGCTATAAAGAAATCTCGAGATTTGAACTGTGGGAACCTTTGCAGCCAATTTACCAAGAAATTGTAGGCATCCTCAGCTAATTCAAGTAGATTTACAGGTCAGTCATTTGTTTCATATGGTGAGCACAGGTGAATTTATATACAGTATAAGGAAACTCACCCACAAAACTATCCTCTAATATGGTAAGATCAGAAGACGTGTTGGTGTAAGAAAAACCAACTCCAACTGGAGATTCCACAAATAACAAATTTGCCTCTGCAAAAGGTCAAATTTTGAAATTGGATCAAGCAGAATACAGAATAGATCATTCTAACCTTTTTTATTCTTTTTTGCAGCATTTGCTAGCGTAGAAAATATTGATTTGAGACAGTCAAACTATAGATCAGTCGTAGACCAAAGAAGAAATATAATAAACCTTGGTTCCAGGAGTAGGGGTTGAAATGCAGTCCTTCACCATTTTTGTTGACTGTAAGTGGTCCTATCTCAACAACAGCACCATACCCAATTGAGGAGCATCCAGGTCCTTCAAATGCGAAACCAACCACGCATCAGATGACAAGGAGAAGAAAATAGGAGAAACTAGATCATATGAGACTGGTTGTACAAACTTCATGACAGAAATCATCCATAATTAAACGATTCTTTATAATAAACCTCCATTGAGCCAGACGAGGAGAGGCTTCTTGGATGATTCAGATTGAGCTTCGAAGAACCAGTAGAAAAGGGCCCTCCCATGAGCTTCATTGACAGTGATATGACCTGAAAATTGTGAGATCGACGGGCTTGAAGGTTGGCCAGGAAGATTAATTACCTTATCAAGCTCATAGGATTCCACATTTATTTCTGATGCTTTAATGAGTGGAATGGCTAAAGGATAGAAACATAGGAACAGAAGACACAGAATAATATTCGTATCTGCAACTAAACCAGACATCTTTGCTCCAAGCATAGCATTTACTGCTACGTTTCTATTTAAGATTGTGAGTACATGTACAGTGCTAACAAGTGGCCACTGTCCGTAACATCACTTTGAATTGATTGTATCCACTAACACAGTCAACGTTAGCCACAGGAAAAACTTTACAGATCTACACATAAATGTCAGAAATGGATCCACTGAATATGAATATTAATTTTAATATAAAATATAAAATTTATAATAAGTCACATTATTTATTTATCAAATTCCATACAATAAAGGAGAAAACATGTCTAGTTTTCTTCATGCGATGCAGAAGAAAAACATGTCTAGTTTTCTTCTACCATGATGTGTTCTTTTGCAACGGCTCTTGTCTACACATTTTCAGATTAAGTCATTATTTCCATCCCTTAAATTTATTATTGTTTTAATTTCATCTTCTATATATGTCTTTGTGCCAAATTTATCGCATGTTAAATCATTAGCTCAGTCAACCACAAACAGGAGAATCAAACAATCATGTCATATGAATTATAAATTAAAGAATTGACTCGATATCTAACAATTTTAAAGTATCAAAAGAAAATAATAAATAAATTAACTTCTATTTTTCTCACATCAGATATAGTTTAAAACTTATCTTCGTCTCTATATTTGAGCCCACTTGCACTTAGAGATTGGGAATATGGGCTAAACTCGATGGGCTGACCCGTTTAATCCGAAAAAAATAATGGGTTAGACTAGAAATTTGGGGACTTTTATAAGAAACAGGCTTTTGAGCCCGAGCCCGATCAAAAAATGGGCTGACCCACATAGGCTGCGAGCCAGCCTGTTTAGCCCATTTTCTTTTTTCTTGTATTTTTTAAATATTTTTTTATTAATGATTTTAATAATGATGATGAATGATAATGTTAATAACTAATATATAGTTAGTTTTAATTATCTTAATTTAAATAATTATGTATTTAAAGAGAAAAGTTTATATTATTCTATAAATATTAAATTAGATTAAAAATTAAAAAAATTTTAAAAAAAATACGGGCACACGAGCTAACTCGTAGCCCATTAAATATGAGTTGGATTGAAAAAAATATAATCCATTTTATAAACAAATTTTTGGGACCAACTCGTATTAGACCCGACCTGTAACGGGCTAGCTCAGCCCATACATCTACTTACACTCATATTGTGTTGACCACAAGGCACTAGAGGATGACTGTCACTATTCCTATTCAAACATCAAGGCCTCGAAATTCATGATTACCCTTGGCATTTTGTGTGTCAGTAAGCGTGGTGGGTGGGTGGTACCTTATCCTGATCTTTGGACTGATTCACTTGTTTCTGGCAAATCCAAGATGAGTTTCTTGACAAATCTGCTGCTGCGCAATTTATCAAACACATTGTTTTGGTTTGTGCTTTGTGGCTCTGTTTGGATCTGCTTCTCAAACTCAGTTTCAGCTCAAAACTAATTCTTTTATCTTTTTATTGATGTTTGATTATTAAAATCAACCACGTTGCAGTCGTGAATTTTGGTGAAAACGGGGTTGAAGAAGAAGCAATCCATTTATTGCTTTTCAGTTTGATTCTTCATTTTTACATGCATTTATTTTCAAATCAGATAAAAATAAATTAATAAAAATGAGAAAAAATAAAAAAATTAGGAAAATAAAATTTTCATAAAATTTTTTCTATCTATTGACTAAAATATCCCTTCAAAATTTTAATTTTTATAGATCATGACCTGTAAAAAAATATTATATCAGATATATTATGTTCTCAATTAAATAAATGTAAATTAAATTTTAGTCCAAGTAAATTAAATTAATCATGGGATAGAGTTTAAACTCAATTTAGAGGAAAATTATGAGTTTTAGAAAAATTAATTTTTAAATAAATTATCCAAACATAATCACGTTAGTCTAAAATCAATTTTTATTATAATTACGTTACAAAATCAATTCTACTAAAACTCATTTTTAACTAACTAAAAATTAAACAGTCCTCAATTTTTCCATAACATCGTGTGGCACTAACAAGGCACTAGGCACTAGGTTACGAGAAATTGCCAGAACTTAACAGGCGATGTGGTTGGAACTCCACGAAGTTAGTAACCCAATGTTTCGCCTGACAAGGAAGGAAGCGTGGATTGATAGATCATTTGCCAGCTACACAGAGCATAGGAAAGACCGTAAATTCATGAGCACTGTAATATTTGTTGATAAACGACAGGACAGGGAACATACCTAGGGTTTTACGAATTTGCAAGATTTTGATTTTTATTTTTTAACTTGAAGATTTTGATTATCAAAAGTAAATGGTAAAATGCCAAAATGGTTAAAAGAGAAAAGATTTTTTATATTATATCAATTAAAGAGAGAAAGAGAGCCAATTATGGAAAAAAAATAAATCAGTACCCTATAAAAAAATATTTTCCACACTGAACTCTATTTGGGTATGCAGTTTTTTTTTGTGAACATGTTGTTTACATTTGGGCATGCCTAAATTAGGTGTCATTTGTGGGGAATACTTTTCTTATGCATCCTCTTTTTTTTTTTTTTTGGTAAACTTGAGAGGGGAGTTTTTACATTTTTCTTCAAATTTTAAGCCAATTTTAGGGAAGTTTTACATCTTTCTCTCAAAACTTAACGATGAGAAAAAGTCCGAGGAGAGCGTCATGTATTATATTCCATTCTTTTACAAAGTAGGATATAAAAAAATTCTATTCCAAAGTGGAAAAAAACAAATAGCATTTTGAACTCGGACAATGGCATTTGATGAAAACTTATATCCTTTCTTTTTCTTTTATTTTTTATGAAAAATTTGCTCACTATTACATTATATCCTTTCAATGGACTATCCATGCATTGATTATATAATAACATCTGTTTTAAGTGAGAAAAATGATATAAAAAATAAAAATGTGTATCAAATTTATTTCTTCTTTCACATTATCCCTTACATCATCAACAAATCACACGTGCAGTGCCTGCTTCTCGCACATGCCACTCAATAAAAAAGTTGTTGTTATTCAAGTAAACTAATCTTTTTTTTTTTTGGATAAATTGACAATTAGAAGGAAATATTACATCGAGGGATTAAAACATCAGGAGCAAGAAATAGAGTATCAACATGCAACTATTTAACATGCTCAAGGTGGACAACAAAAATTGATTCAATAAATAATGCAGTTATCTATAAATTTGATTATATATACTAATATATTGATAACATAGTACATGTGTGTTTATATATTAAAAACTCTAATAAGTTACACTATTCAGAAAGAAAGTATGGGTGTTTTCACAAACACTTTATTTTGAGATAGTACAAAGCACAATACCACTTCTAGTTAATTATATATTAATTGATAACAATAATGATGTTACAGTCAACTCAAATATTAAGAACAATATTATTATATCAAAAGGAGGTTGACCCAAGTGCAGAGCTGATCTTATGGAAGAGTAGGGAGATTCTCTCCTGTTAGGAAAGAATGAATGAGAGAGAGTGCTTCACTTGGCTTGTTGAGAGGCACCAAATGACCTGCTCCTCTCACTGTCACCAATGTTAGCCCTTCATACTCCACTATTCTTCCTCCAACCTGGATGGATTTTGCTAATTTCATGTCAAATTACACATTAGGGAAACGTTTGGAAGTATATATCCTCACTTGTTAAAAATTGCATTGTCTTTTTTTCAGGTAAATACTAAAACCATCTCATAGTTAACAGCAAAAAGCTAATATCTTCAAGATTTAAAAATTATTGAAGTTGATTTTACCTCTTCCAATAAGACTTTTTCTAAATACATGTTTAGAGATTGAACCCACAATATATTGTTTTTTTTTATTTGAAGTTCAGTTTGTTAGTTTGATCTAACAGTTAAGAACATCCAGACCACTAATAAATGTGATGCTATGCATAATTGTTGGATTAAGGTCTATTCGTCGGATAAAGCCAATGAATCAAACTTTAAACAAGAAATGACAGTACGATTTCCAGACAAAAAGAATGTCCATTTCCAGCATTTAGTACATTATCATCTTTAACTCGATTGTTTTTATCATTTATATGTCAAATTACATTCTAAGAAAAAAAAATCTAGTACATCATCATCTTTATGTTTATAGTTGGTCCCCGCTATTCTAAAAATTGATAATTTGCAGACAAGTATGGTGTCCTTAAAAAAATTAAGTTTACATATAAATCTTCATAAACACATGGCCATCTTTTTGTTTATTTACTTTTCTTCTCTCATTCTTCATTAAATATGTCTCATTTCATCAACCGTATCATTCTATCTCAAAGTGTTTGTATTTAATATACTAGTATTTAATATGTCTCATATCATCTAAAATATCAGGCGGCATATGATGAAACTTTGGATGATATGAGATACTACAATAAATCGTGAAAATTTCAAATGCATGAAGCTTTAGTTTTGTTAGCTTTTATAAAATACTACTAATTTTATAATCCAACCAATTTCAATAAGAAAGCCAATTAACAAAGTTTAAATACTATAATGTTTTACTTAGTAGTCTATAATCTATATTATAATGTCTAAAATACCAAAAAAGAAAAAACTAATAGTGGTTTGGTTGAATGGCAAGGACTCAACATCCTTTAAATAAGATTTCAAGTTAAAAATTTTGTGGATAGAATAAAAAACCATGTTGAAAGAGTTACTCCTATTTTGAGTCTGACAATACTTGAATTTTACTTAATAGCACTATATAACTGATAATTTTATTTAAAAAAAGAACAAAAAATATAAGAGAAGATCAACAACTAGACACATAAGAAGAAAATGGGTCAGCCTTAAAGACTTGGGAGGAGAGTACTTAAGCCAAAACCAGAAAAGCTAAAAGCAAGTGTCATTTAATTTGAGTCAGCAAAAGTGAAGGAAGATGTTTAAAGAGGTGAACCTGATTATCATGGTACCAAGGTCGCCAACTAGACTTGAGAGGCAATCCAAGAGCTTCAATCCAATATCTCGTCCCTATCACTGGTATTCTGCCATCTGCGTCCCCACTGTCACAAGTGCCCATCAATAATAGCATATCGGGATTTCTGCTAATGGAGGTCATGATAGAATGATGATGAAGCAAAAGAGACATTAATTGCAACTACTGTATCCTAAGCATGTGACTGTTCCGAACAAGCAGCAAATAATTGTATTGTCATTCATTGTTCAAATATTTGTGTCAATGCAAGTATGCAAGCTTTCATTGTAGAGCCAAGAGTCTAATAATTAAAAAAGATTGGTTCAATTGGTATATTGGTAAAAGCTCGACCCATGGATATGGGTTCAGGTCCCGCTGCAAATGTGAGAATCTTATTGTCAAACTTGTCCTGACCCTATCGAGCCCTCAAAACCTAACATGCCTAAGCTTTTTTGGCTTTGGGAAAGAAAAATGAATGAGTCTAATAGAAGGATAAGGAATACCTGTAAATCCACACCTTGAGCCCACCCTTGATGAGTTTTATGTAGATGGGCAGGACAGAGAAGACAGTGAAGTTATATGTATTTAATATGGCATTACTGAGAAATGAGATTTAGATAGAAACGAATCAGTATCAGAAAATCCACTTCAAACAAAAGATAATGAATGGAATGAATTGTGGATTCTGGTGCTCACTTGCAAGGCTTCCACGTTACATTAGTGTTTCCTCCTCCGACTTTAGCATGAAAAGATGACTGAACATCTATCCTATTGAAATATTCTCCTGTATATGTCGAATAACATGGGTCATAGCCTCCGAATATTCTCATCCTCCCTAGTCTGTAATCATTTCTCCCCTGCAAGAAGCATTTTTTCCATCAAAACTAAAAGTGTTTAAATATAAATCAGGAGCCATAATTAAGAATGAATGTATTTGTGACATTAATTATCTACCTTAGGACGTGATTCAAATCTTCTACTGTTACTATCATAAGCTTTAGAGGAACTACTATTTAGTCGACATGCTGGGGCATAAATGTTGTAGATGTCTATCTTTAAGTATTCTTGTGCGACTACATCCATGGCATCGTTGCATTCCTTAGACCAATTAAATTGCTTAAAATCACATACTTGTGTTGCCTTTATGTATTGCTGATCTGATATGACTGAATGGCTCCATGCATATTGCAGAAGGCCCGTAGAGTCATAGTAATTTTCGGTTTCTGGATTCCCCACCTGAATAGTTAAAAGAGTTTTCATTAAGAAGGAAATCTAATTGTATATCTTGGATTGTATATTCTCCTAGCTTTTGCCCTCGCTGATGGTGAGATTTACTTACAATAAAACCTTTAAGATTGATAAATGAGTATTTGCTTCTATCTTTGTTTCGATCAACGACAAGCTCTGCAAGCTGAGGGATATAGTGGCCTGCAAAATGTGGACTCTGAAAGATCAAGATCTTTTCAAGTAACATGATGTCCCATGGGGAGAAAGATGGATACAAGACAATTTATTACATGAGAGGATCTGAATCCAGCACAGAGAATATTAGGTTGAAGTTCAGCACTCACCAGCATAACTCTCTCCTGCTATAAAGAAATCCCGAGATTTAAACTGTGGGAACCTTTGCAACCAATTTACCAAGAAATTGTAGGTATCCTCAGCTAATTCAAGTGGATTTGAGGGTCAGTAATTTGTTTCATATGGTGAGCCTAGGTGAATTTGTATTCAGTAAATGGAAACTCACCCACAAAACTATCTTCTAAATTGGTTAGATCAGAAGATGTGTTGGTGTAAGAAAAACCGACTCCAACTGGGGACTCCACAAATAACAGATTTGCCTCTGCAAGGGAATAAAATTATGAAACTGGGTTAAGCAGAATAAGAACAATCTCTCCCTTTTTTCTTTTGTTCTTTTGTGCAGCATTTGTTAGCATAGAAAATATTGAAAATAAAATGAGATTGTCAAATTATAAGTATGTCACAGAGAAGAAAATGTAATCAACCTCGGTTCCAGGCGTAGGTGTTGAAATGTAGTCCTTCACCATGTTTTATGACTGTAAGAGGTCCTATCTCAACAGCTGCACCAAAACCAATTGAAGAGCATCCAGGTCCTTCATATGCAAAACAGACCCACATATCAGATGGAAAGGAGAATAATACAGGAAAAACTAAATCATGGGAAACTGGTTGTACAAGCTTTATGATAGAAATTAAACGATGATATTCTATAGTATACCTCCATTGAGCCAGAGGAGGAGAGGCTTCTTGGATGGTTCAGATTGAGCTTCAAAGAACCAGTAGAAAAGGGCCCTCCCATGATCTTTATTGACAGTAATATGGCCTGAAAATTGTGAGACTGACGGGCTTAAAGGCTGGCCAGGAAGATTAACTACCCTAGCATGTTCAAAGGGTTCAGCATTTATTTCTGATGCTTTAATGAATGGAATAACTGAAGGGTAGAAACACAAGGACAGAAGACAGAGAATAATATTCATGTATGCGACTAAACTAGTCATCTTTGCTCCAAGTATTACACTTACTACCACGTATTTATACATCTAAGGTTGTGAGAACATGTACAGTGCCAACATAGGCAGTGTCCTTGAGAGTGTCAGAAATGATTGTATCCTTTACCATAGTCAACCTCAACAACAAAAGAAAAACTATTAATTAAATCCTTCTACTATGCACGTCAAATCAATAATAGATAAACACAAGCATGTGAGAAACGAAGTGGGTCCTGTGAACAACCTTCATATATGAACTTCCATGGGTTTTGTTTAATTTAGGGGGTATTTGGTTTACTTTTTATAAAAAAAAAATCATAATTTTTAATTATAATTTTTTAAAAGATGTATTTAGTTAAATACAAGTAAAATATAAATTGACTATTTAAAAAATGAAAAGTGAGTTAAACTGTGATTTTGAAAAATGAAGAAAAAAATTATTTTTCCTTTAACAAAACGTGAATTTTGGAAAAGGAGAAACAAATTTATTTTATATTATATATCTAAAAGTACTTTTAATCCTTATCATTCAAATAGATTTTTTGTTAAACTTACTTTTACAAAAAGAATATCCAAACATAACAACTTATAACAAACTTACTTTATCTAAACTTAATTTTTACAAACTTTATTTATCTTAACTTAATTTTACAAAACTAAAAACCAAATGGACGCTTATGGTTAATTGTATTTTGACCCTTTGAATTGGTCCTCTAAATTTATTTTCTACCAAATCAATCCTTTAATTCACCTAGCAAATATAAAGATCCCAATCAAAACAATAAATTAATTTAAACAATCAAGATATGTATTCAACCTTTTGTTTTTCTCATACGAGATTTATCTTAAAACTTCACTACATGCCATGTCAGCCCACTTGCATCCACATTGTGTTGATCATACGAAGGACTTGATGATTGCCACTATATTACAGACATGTAAACGGCTAAGTTTATTACCCTTGTCGTTTTTAGCGTGGTGTGTCGGCACTTTGTATCCTGCTCGTTTGGCTGATTCACTTGTTTCTGGGAAATCCTCTAGAAGTAGCTGACGAATTTGCAGCAGCTGCGCATTTTATCAAAGACATTATGTGCGCTTATTTATGCCTTTAATCTGTTGCATGACTTTGTGCGGCACTGCTAGCACTAGATTACAAAGAGATTGCTCTAACTTACCTTTAAAATGTCCGCCACCCAAAAATCTAGGTTTTGACAGAAACAACAAAAAGTCGTTGGAACTTGGAGCTTGGCTAAGTTGAGAACAAACCTAATATTTCACTTGACAACTAATAAAAAATAAGTGCATGTTTGATTCTCTTTTTATAAAAAGAAATTATGGTTTTTAATTATAATTTTTTAAGAGATATGTTTTACCAAACATAAACTAAACACAAATTGATTTTTTGAAAAATGAAAAGTGGGTTAAATTATGATTTTGAAAAAGGAGGGAAAAAGTTACTTTTCCTTTAACAAAATATGGGTTTTAGAAAAAGAGAAGCAAATTTACTCTATATTATACATCGAAAAGTACTTTTAACCCTTATTATCCAAACAGATTTTTTTGTCAAACTTACATTTACAAAAAGAATATTCAAACATAACAACTTACAACAAACTTACTTTATTTAAACTTCATTTTTACAAACTTAATTTATCTTAATTTTACAAAATTGATAATCAAACAGGCCCTAAAAGGTTATTCATAAATCATTTGCCAATTCCAAAGAGTAAAACAAAGCATATATTATCTTAAGCAATCAAAGAATGTAACCTCACTAGCAATAAAGACTAATCTTTATTGGATAAGATAGCAAAAAATAAACAGCTTCCAAAAATCAAATTCTAATCACTTAGTTAACATGTGAGAATTTCTACCACACACATTAACTGGTTGGGATTTACAAATTTTAGATCTTGTATAGACAAACAGTTTACATGTGCATGTACTTTTGCTTTTTGGCCAATTACATGTGCATGTTCATTAGCCTTGTCTCATACAAACCTAACTATGGTAGGTGCTCAAGCGTGTCATGGTAAGTATGGTGAGACTTTTTTAAGTTTATTGAACAAAGGACATTGATGAGTAGAGTCTTGTTATGTCAAACTCAAAGCAGTATTCATAATTAATGATATTAAAATATACCAAAAATAATGAATAATATTAAAATAAAATATGACTCCTTCCTTCTAATATTTTTTTTAATTAATCCTTCCTTCTAATATTATGGGTGATTAAGAGTGAATGTAACTAAGGACAATTAGATTGAGAAGAAAGGTCTTGATATTAAAAAAATAATAAAAAAAACATATACTAAAACAACAATGCTTGGCAGTCTAAGTTTGGTCCAAAGCTAGAATGAGATCCACATATACTTCAAGAGCAAAAATGACTTTGTTCATTCGATTACAGAAGTTGCGTTGGATAGAACTAAGGTAGCCTGAAGCTATATAAATTTGTCCATCCATATTAAAATATAAATTATATTTAATTATCAGTCTTATATATAAAAAAATTTTAAGGGATATGTCTTAGTTTAAACTATAAAAAAAAGATAATTATGTGTCTAGTACATTTAACTACCTGTAATTATATGTAATAAATTAGTATTATTAAATTAGGAAATAATATTAGAAGTATTCAAGGAAAAAAGATTCAATTGAAGACACATTTACAAAAGTTAACTACTTTTAATGAATTTTTTTAAAAATTGTGACATAGTTTTTTTTTCTTATATTCAAGATCGGAGTTAGTATCTCACTCGCATAAGTTAAAATTAATTGCATATCTTAATTTAAAAAAAAAACTACTAGAACTTTATAAAATTATCCTTATTAAATTATCTCATTTTAATTACTATTATTTCTTTTAATCTCTCCACTATAAAAAAAGTCAAGTATTCACCTTAATGAAGGTCTATTATAAATGTGGGTAAAAATAAAAAAAATATTAAATAATTATTAACTTTCATGACTTATATTTTAAAATATCAATTCTCTAAAAATTCATCATATATTTTAATATGGAGTAACTATATAGACAACCTAGTCACAATTGCACAATTTATACTTTTCCTATATATATATATATATATGATAATATGAAGGACCAATTGCTTTATAGTTTTTAGTTACTTGTTGCAATGGTATTTCTTTTACATGTTGTAAGAAGCGTGAGAAATTAATTTCAAATCTTTTGGGTACATATTAATAGCAATTGTCCAGTGATTCTAGATCCCCTGTTCATGTTGGGAATTTTTCTATAGCTTGTGATTTTAATATTCGTGGAAAATAGACTAATATTATTTTGGGCGGTTAAACCTATACTTTTAACTTAACTTTTAAAAAAATCAAAATCAAAATAAAATAGAATTACGTACCTAACTCATAAGAAACATTTAAATTCCATATAAATTACCAAAAATAATATTAATTCATTTTTCACAAAAATTAAAATGACTATTGATTGAAGCCTATAAAAAAGTTCCAACAGTTCATCACACAAATGTTAGAGGATGCAAATAATCTAAACTATTAAAATTTTATTTAAATAAATAAAAAATAAAACCTAGATTGCACAAATTTCATTTCAATAATTTAGACGAGACTAATTAAATATCTGGGCCTAGACAAAAACTGCTAGTGCTCTAAACCAGCGTAATAATCCCGAAGGTGGCGTCACCCTTTTACCAATCTTTGTTAAAGAATTTGACCCTTTCTTGTGGACGCAATTGCTTAATAAATGTTTTTAAATAATGACATGTAAATTAATTTTGAATCTTTCTTCACATCATTTATAAAATCCTTTATTAAAAATAATTGTAATTTAGGGTCCTTAATTATAAATTTATCAATCTCAGCCACCGGTGAAACTCAGGGGCAAAACAGAGATTACACTTAGCAGGCTCGCACAGTACAACGGCATCCGATCCATCATTTCAATACAGTTTAGGGGATCAAATTCCGAGGCTAGATAAGCAAATCCAACGGTCCAGAAACTTGGTTTCAATCACGTGCTATGTACTTGAATGTACTGTATCACTGCTTCAGTTCGCACACTCTTTCTCCCTCCATCGCTGACTCTTCACCGGGCCAACCATTTATGTCCCTTCTCCTGTTACCCCTCCCACTCTTCTCTTCTTTGTCTCAAATTTTGTGTCTTCCATTTTCTTCTCACCCTCCTCTCTGAGAAGCCTCGGAGGCAACTGAGGTACTCTCTCTCTCTCTCTCTCTCTGTATCTATCTACGTGGATTTTTTCTGGTAGTTTTTTTTTTGAGCTTTCTTGTAGGTTTTGTCTTGCGAAGATCGTGGAGCGTAGCTCAGGTGTTTGATTTAAAGTCTATGTGTGTATCTCTCTGTTTGCATGTGATTTCATGTCCCGGAGTTGATAGGTTTTCGGGTTGTTTTGAAGGATTGGATGATTCTTTTTTGCAAATTGAATTGTTTTTGAGCTCAGACTTCTTTGGATTTTTTTTTTTTGCGTTTTGAAATTTTCCTTTGATTTGCTCTTGTGGTTTCTCTCTCTATCTTTTTATGTCCCTTTTATGTTTTGCAAAGATCTAGAAGAGCAGTTCGAGCGTCTTTTTTTTATTTTTATTGGTGTATCTATAGTTGCCTTGCGATTCTAAGTCAAATTTCAGGTCCTTTGTGGGAGGGCTTTTTTGGTTGCTGGGAAGAATTTTAAGATAATGAACTTCTTTCTTGGTTTTTCTGCTCTATCTATTCATGTTCCTGTTTCTTCTGGGGAAAGTGGCTATTTTGAAAGTTCTCTTTTGTAAAGATCTAGAAGTGCAGCTCAGGTGTTTGTTTTTGTATCCCTGCGTATCCTTATATATGCGATTTGAAGCTCGGAATATGTTTCCCTTTGTCAGTTTTTCGGGTTGCTGAGAAAACTTCGAGAAAATAAACTTCTTGGTTTCTGCAAAACTGTTTTAGAGCTCAGACTTTTTTGGAATTTTGTTTTTTAAAATTTCCTTTGATTTTTGGTGGTAAAAAAAAAAAATTTTCCTTCGATCTCTCAGGTACCAAGCAAGTTGTATGGCAGTTAATTCTTTTCCTTTTAACTCCATGTGTTCAGGCGCTCCTTGTAAAAGTCTGATTTTTAAGAGTGAAAAGTTGAAAAGATGAATCACTCTGGCTACCAGATGAACTCCTTGACAAGCTGCGAGGAGAGGAGGATGGAGTCTGTGGTCTGCCCCAAACCTCGTCGGTTGAGTCTCCTAAATATCTCCATTAATGATGATATCAGAATCCTGAAACAGCCGATCAAGTAATTTCTTTTTTCCATTCCAGCCAATCTCACCAATTTTCCGATTTATTTCTAAGCTTTTTCTCCATATAAATTCTGACTCTCTGTTTTTTGTTGTCATAAATCAGCAACCAGTCTGCGATTGAAGACTTAGGAGTTGGGACAGAGCTTATGAATATAATTTTCTCCAAGGTTATATTCTCTTTCGATCTTTGTATCTTTCCTGATATTTTCCAGGGAAACTAACGTGCCCCCTTTTTCCCTGCTCCCAAGAAACTTGGTTCTTAACTCCTTGATTTCTTGTGATTACTCAAAGATTAAATCAAACTCAGTCCTGGTTATTTGTGCTACTAGCCCATGTATCTGTTTTGATGATTGCTGATCATGATTACATATGTATGATCATTTGGATATTTGAACCTGAACAATAAAGATTGTGTTTCTCTTGTTATTTTTATTGAAGAATCTGATAACAAATAGCTTAAAACTTCAGCTAAGGTTTGGTCATTCAACTCAACCCAAGTATCTAACCATGATTCAACTCAATTACAGGAAAGCTACACAGGAAGATTTGAGTGCCAAATGGCCTCTTCACCACCATTTTTTTGTGGATCTCCACCTAGCAGGGTTTCAAATCCTGTAATCCAAGATGAGCAATTTGGAACTGGCACATTTAACAAATTGTCTTTAGCACCTGCTTCGCCATCCTCTTCTTCAGCTCGAGGTTGTGTTCGAATGAAATTTGGTCACAAACCAGCAGCTGTGAGGATCGAAGGTTTTGATTGCCTGAGCAGAGATAGGAGCCATTGTAGTATATCTGCTGTAGCATAAATAAACCTTCTTTTTTTTTTTTTCAAAATAATAAAGCAAAGAAAGAGCAATTAGATTATTAAGAAAGATCACTGAAGTTCAAAGAGCAGAGGAGTTCTGGGAGAGAGAAGCTAATTCTGATTTAAATTTTCTTAGAGTATTATTTATGCATCATATATGTGTATATATATGGTCTCTGGAAGTTATTGTTCATGAGTAAGAAGAAGATGCCAGGTTTGATTGAGATTTTAAAGGAAAGGTTTTTGTTCTCTTTTTGAAGAATAACGGGGGGACAAGATGGGGATAGACTAAAGAGGTAAGCAGTCTTCCATCTTCGTCTCCCTTGTAAGGTTTTAATGGTTCTTAGAGATTGATTGAGTTTGTAACTTTAATGTGTTTGTTCCTCAGAAACTCACATCCTCCATATGTAATTTTGAATTGGAGGAAATTGGGGATTATTATTCTTTGGGATCATGTAAATTATTTTTTTTTTAGTGGGTGCCCTGTTTGTAGGTGTTGCCTATTTGAGAAATTCAAGATGTATTGTATTGTATGTACAAAAAACTAAAAATGGCGTCTAAAGCAAAGCTCTTGTTCATATAAATTTATTATTTTAGGAAGATCTTAGGAAGTTTCACAGGGCGTTGTATGGTCAATTCTATGCTTTTTGTGTTTGTTCGATCATTGTCATTATAAGTTGGAATGGAGATTAGATTACTGTTTATTTCACGCGTGGAGAAATGAACGTATATGCTAAGTCAGTTGTATATTATAATGGGTTTTAATTATTTTAATCATATCAGGGTGAGATTGCAAGAATTCTATATATATGAAGTAAATATGATTTGTCATTGGCTCATTTAGGAAGCCTCGCTGTTTCGAGAGTTGAACTTAATATTAAATACATTTAAAAAAAATTGTAAGGTTAATATATATATGTTTCCAGCATGTCAATATGATCTTTGAAATTGCAGTTTTCCCAGTAATTTCGTATTCAAGAATTTTGTATTTCTTTGAAAATATTAATATGGTATTGTGTGTTTAGTCAACCAATAAGCTTCTGGCAAAAAAAAGTCAACCGATAAGCTTGAGAATCATAATGAAAGAGTTTAAATACTATTTGAATTTGAATTTTGGGAAAAAAATGTATTTGAATCAAAATTGTATCATTGTAACTCATATTAATTAGTGAGCTAGAGTTTTTAATTTGAAACTTTCAAAATTTCACTTACTAAAGAAAGCGCATAGAATGGTCGAAGAAAGCTACTTGTAGATGGTGATGGAGAGGGGAATCAGGATATTCTCAATATATTTTGGCTGGTGTATATGGAATCTATTCACATGGATTTTTCCCATCCTTTTCTAGAGAGCAATTTTAAACACATAATTTATAAAAAATTTATACTATTCATAAGTTGTAAATTACATTCACTGAAGGTTAAAGCTCACCTAGTGAAAGATCCATAAATAAATTCTATTAGCTTAAAACATTAATTTTGAAGCACTTTCATTAATGTATTTAAATATTTGTGAAAAGAAATTTTATTTAGAGAAAGTGTCCCTATGTGTTGGAAGTGATTCAGATTCAATGCAAATCACGAGTTTTTAGTTCAATCCTATTATAAAGATCTCTACTATTCATTTTGACTTATCGTTTATTCTCTCATTATAGCATTCGATCTAAACTTTAAATTGGTATCACTCTAATTAGTACAATAGATAATATTGTATCATTATAGACTACAAATCAAAATAGACAGTAAAAATCTTTTTAACAAAAATAAACTATCAAAGATAGTCATATTAAGTGTAAGAGACTCTATAACCTTCTCAAGTCTTGAGTTTAGCATTATAAATGAAAAAACATTATACTATGAAAGCTATCTCTATCCTAATCCAACAATACTGAAATTTGGATTAGCTTATCATACCAAATATTAGATAATTATTTAAAAAGAAAATAAAAAACACATAAATTTCACTAGATTCCAAACATCCAACGCACACTCTCGCTTTAATTTTGATTGAAAGTGGTTAAGTGGGGAGGAAGGATTATATAGAGTAGGCGTGTGGGTGTTGGTTACTGAAAGAGACAAATATCAAAGATATGGTCCCCAATTCATCACTCGTTGAGTTCCGTGTGGAATTCACAATGCCATCCCCCACTTATCGTGGGCGAAGAATAGTCTTTTTTTTTTTTTTTTTTAACAGAGAAGGGAAGAATTGTCTTGAGAATTTGAAATTTAATAATCATGTAGCAAATAGACAATAATATTTAAAAATAAGAATAAGAATGTGTATGTAATTTATTCTCTAATTATGCTATAAATAATTAAGGACTGAGAGACAATAGAGATGGTTGTCCTCCACCCTCCCCTCCTCCATCCTCTTTATTATTGAGAATTTTTAATTATTTTATATATTTTTATTTTAAATACATGTGTCTTTTTCTATTATTAACTTTTTTCTCACTTGCAACAAGCAAAAGGTCAATTTTAACTATAATATTATGAAAAATAAAATTAAAAAAAATCTTTTTTGGTCATGAACTGAATTTATCTCACCCACAAAAAAGAGAAATCTTTTTAGAATACTGAAAGTAAAGTATATCCCCTTCCGTACACCAACAAAATAAATAAATAAATCCCCTTCCAACTTGCCTTATGTGCAAGAATTAAATTCTTCAATCAATTGCTTAAAAAACATGAGAGACTTTATCACTTGTGAGCTAATAAAAAAAAATTCACTCTCTCTAATCCTTAATATAAGACCCTTTTAACCGAATCACGCGAATTAAAAATTAGAATTAAAACTAATTAACTATCTCGATTTCTTCAAAAATTTCAACATTTTTCTAAAACTACCCTTATTTAATTTTTTTCTCTTTCTCTTTGAATACATTAAATAGGGACATTTTTTGAAAATATATAATAAATACTACCTCATATATTGTAAAAAATCTTATATTTAAGATCAGAATAGAAGATTCTATATATAGGATCAGAGCGAGTATTATTAAGGGTTTCTAGTATTTGTAGGCTTTGGACAGGTGGCGATGATATGCATGTTGATGGTCACGTGGCAGCAGCATATGACTTAATTAATTATTAATTACTATTAATATTTCCGGTAATTCTTGCAATAGTGAATGAATTTTTACGCTCGTTTTCTACCCGTGGACATGTCAGCTAGGATGGTAATTTCTTGGTGAACCACGTAGCCTTCAGTGATCAGAACCATGCATTTTATATGCGTACACACACATATAACAAACATACACACACACACAGATATATATATATATAGATATAATATTATATGTATATAATTGTTTAAAAAAATTTATTAAACTTACGAAAAAAATTATTTTTAAATTTTTTAAAAAAGTGATTAACTATTTAAAAATTTTATGAAAGTAAAAATTATTTTATATTTGATTAAAATATAAAATAAATAAATTTTACAATTATTTAGAGTGAGTCAGTTAATTGAAATATTCTTTCAAGGACTACTCTTGTTATTTTTATAATTTTTCAATATTACTTTTAGGGGGAATTACGGGATAGGATCAAGATTTTCAATTTATTAATTTTTAAGACCAAAAAATTGTAAAATTAGAAAAAAAGACCTTGAATTCTTAAAATAAGTTAAATCAAATTTCACATTACCAAAATACCCTTATCAAACTTCACTTTGGCTATCTCTTTCATCTGCCGCATCAACTTTCTTGAGAAGTTACCCAATGTAGTTTTTCAAGATAATCAGAAAACTATTTTTTTAATATTTTAATTATTTTTAAAAATTTAGACAAACATATTAAAAAGTTTCAAAAATAATTTTTTTTATTTTAATAAAAATGTGATTTAAAGAAAAAATTGAAACTAACGCTCATCAGGGAGAATTCTGCACATATATGGATTTAATCTGAGACATTAAATCCATGAAACCTTGGCCTCGCCTAATGCCAGACAGAAAAAAAGAGTTTGGTTCAAACCATGCAAGAGAAGTAACGTGTACTCCGGGACCCTCAAACGCGGTAACAGCTTCCCTTGTTCTAAGCACCTAGAGGCAAGTAAGACGGAGATATTCAACAAGAAAATCACTTGGAGAAAAACTCTGGATAACTTTTTTTTTTTGGCTAAGTTTATTTTTGGATTAAGAGTATGTTCCAGTTGAAGACTAATATTTTCTATACATATGACCAATAATCAAATCTAATATGGTTAAAAACTCAACTATCTACTATGTCAGAACCTATGATGCATTGATACTTTAAATTATTTAATGTATTCGTATTAGATACTTTTCCAATATCGATACATTTCAATACTTGTTTGATACGTATTTATGAAGTATCCAATTTATTATTTTTATTAAAAATAAAAAAATAATTTTCAATATGTATATGATATATATTGAATCAGGACCGATATAGTTCAATATTTTGTATTTTCTACATATATATCTTAAAAATATCATAAATTATATTTTTAGATTTAATTGTATTGACGTATCATATCTATGCATCATATCCATCTTATTGGTGATAGAAGTCCTATGAGGTTCGAACTCAGAACATTGTAGAACATTATAGAAGATACCGGATACAATTCCGCACTAGTAAGAGACTATTTCTTTTGCCGACTAGTCAAGAGACTATTGTATAATTTGAATCATTTATTTCTTTTTCAAATAAGAAGCCCAAAATTTTATGGGCCTTTTTTGTCGAGCAAAACTTTATAAGAATTTTACCAAAGCAATTTTATTAATAAAAAAGAAACATTATAATGTATCAGTAAAAAAGAAAGAAAGAAAAACATTGTAAGAGTAAGGATAAATGGTGACAGAAGATGTGTATCTTCTTTTAGCCCCTATGTCCTCAATGTGGCCACACTGAGAGAAAATAAAATTACCTAGAAGGGACTTAATATCATAGCTAAACGCATTATAAGAAGATAAGAAATTATCATTTTTTTTTCCTTGCTACTTTCTCTTCTTCTCCTTTATTGTTTTTATTCTATATTGTTAAGATCAAATTTTAAGGTCAAAATTTGATATTTTAATTGAGATGTTATAATTTACAAAAATAAATTAATAAATTTATATCGTTAAATAAAGATATTATGAAAATACTGATTCCATGTGAAGTACAGTTGTAACTGTTTGGGCTTAGGTCTCATTTGTTTATTTAAAATAAAAGACCATTAAAATTTGATTTTTTTTTGTCAAGTAGATTTATGGGAAGTAGATTTATAAGAACTGGACAAAACCACCTAGCGTAGTTAGTAGTTCAAAACCCCTGTCTCCTGACTATATACTCACGCATACACTTACTTCTCAATTTTTATCAGTTGAGATTTAAAAGTCTCTACCTCTTTGCAAGAACCCAACACACAAATTAGTTTTAAATAACTAAGAGATAAACTAGGAGGAAATGAGAGAAAAGAAGAGGAAAGAGACCAAATTAATAACTACTAATGATGAGGTATAAAGGCAAGTATTATTACTTATTACATTCTCAAAATTCCAGTATAATTAGAGTTCTAAAGGCCACATTATCACTACAAGATTTGAGATCTGTTAGTAAATACATGAAAATATACAATCTATCTACCTTTGCACTCATCTTTTTTTTTTCTTCTCAAATGTGACTCCTACCTTCTTGAGGCTCTTAGTTGCCTACTCAAAACTTCTTGTAATACCTGAAATCAAGATTTGTTGGAGAAAGTGGCAAAGATCCATGAGCAGTATCAATAACAAGATGAAAAATGTAGGGTATGTTTGAATTGAATAGAATTGTTTCATTTAGATCTGTATCAAACTTTGGCAAATGTCTTTCCCGATCCATGATCTAAACATACCCTTAATCTTTACATGCTGGGTGACTTTAGGGATTCTTTGACTTGTTGATGAGATGAGGCTTGGCCTTGCTCTTATGGGGCTATTAACAATTTTTTGATGTGGCTTGAGATCTACAGAAGACATGAAAATTCAAAGACAAACATGGACATATGAGGAAGAATGAAATTAATATACCATCTATAGGAAACAATATTTGCTTTAGTAACATTTAGAATTGGGATTCCCTGCACATCTAATCTAACAATGTAGATTAAAGCGTGATGGTTCAAATTTTTAAAAATAAAAAAAATATCAAAATAAGAGAAAAAATTTGGACCTTGTAGATTTGATCTAAATGGTTTAGATCAAATGGGTATCTTGAACAATTGTAATTTTCATCATCACAATTATTTCAACACAAATTAAGAAGATAGCCATTATGAAAGAAGCCATAAAGTTGACAAGAGATGTTCTAAGACTAATATTCACTGAAGATACATTTTTTAAAAAATATATATATAGGAACTAAAGATGAGTCTCGCACATTGTACGGAGTCTAAAGTGAGTCGCACTGTTCATGTTTAATAAATAATATGACTTCAATATAGGAATTAATTTCACGCAAATGAATAACTCATTATTGAATAAATAACAAAGTCTATTGTTTGATAAGTTCTTATCATGAATATCTTTACAAACTTGCCATTAAAAGTTCTTATAAGAAACTGTTAACCATTTGATTTTGTGCATATCTACAGGAACCACTCACTTCTGCATGTTACTTGATTATTTTATGCCTCCAACGAGAATGGAATCTTTAGAAGAGTCATCAGTTTTTATTCCTTGAGAAGAACCTCCATTAGAAATTTTACTTTACCATCTTCCACCAACAGGATCTTTGCCCTAAAAGTTAGATCCATACCTTAACAGGAGGTTGTTCCACCATTTTTCAGATCTTTGAGCAATTGTAGCCTCTCAATTTCTTCATCTTTTTCTGAAATAGTGTCCTTGAGAGAAGCCACCTACAATGTCAAGAACAAAACTAAGACAATGCATAATGGTTACCATTAGAGCAGAAACCAAACCTAAAAAGGTTAGTTCATATGACAAGAGGTGGTAGTATCTCTCCTTAACAACTTGGGTTTGACTTCTCTAAATGCACAGAGTAAAATACTAAGGTTGTACCACTTGGAGTTAGCTCAGGTAATAAGGGTAGGATGAGATGGAGGTAGGGAGGAGATTATGATTATTATGGTTATTATGGTTCAATTGTGCTACTAAGATCATCTAGGGAGGGAATTGGCTTTAGGTGAAGCCCAAAGACATCCTTGACCATAATACCTAGAAAAAGAAGCAGCAAAAGAAGAAGAAACAGAAACAGAAGCCGAATAGCATTAAACAACAAACACAAGGCAAAATGATGCGAACTCAGGCTTTAAGCACATTCATAACAAACACTAATGGATTTTTATTTTTTAGCACAATCCTAAATCACTCAAAAGTGCAATACAGTGACCCTAGATGCTTCACAGTTTTAAAGGATACACAGACAAAATCAAGTAATATATATGAAGCCAACTGAAGGGAATCTGTTACATTTCCAAAATGCTGACAAGTATGTAACACAACCAACTTTATCAATTTGGTAGACAAAAAGTTAAGCACCTGTTCCATTAATTCTCTAACATCTCTGCCCTCCTTGGTACTTCGTGCAGCTCCTAACTCAACTCCGGAAACCCTCTCAGCAAATTTTAATGTGCTCAAAGTTTCTGAAGTTGAAGTTACATCTGGATTGATTTGGACAAACATAAGAGTTTTTGCTTGACCACCTATGCAGTAAAAACAAAGATGAAATTCATATACAATCAATTAGAATCTTGAAACATTAAGCAATGCATACAACATTTTTTCACCAATAGACATGAATGACTACTTCAACTCAATAGCTTACGCTATTACCTATGAGATTCATTAATTGATCTTTTACAATCTCTCTAACAAACCCCATGACACAAAAGCCTTTGGTTGGATTTAAAGTGTTGACAAAGCACAACTTACCATACCACATGCTTGAACTAAAACTCTTTTTATTTTTTTTCTAAAAGAATAGAAAGCAAACTCTATACCACTTGATCAAAGAAGTCTTAATATCATGTCAAGGATCGTTTCAATTCATAAGCTTAAATTGTTGATTGAAAATGCATGGATGGTTTTATTATAATCTTTAGCAGTAGCAACTCAAGTAATGTTGACATCAAGAAGACAATACCAAGAGAACTTTGCAGGAGTTGAGTAAGCTTGCTGTTTCTGTATGGTATATGGGAGCTCTTCTGAGAAAGGGCAAATATGACATCTCCAAGGGCAGATAGTGATTTGTTTATATGTTGTGCTTCCTTAAGCCTATCCCCTGTTACTTCAGAGCGATCTACCCTTTCACTTCCTGCCAAATCTACCAAATGAAGATTACCATACAGACTAGAACCAGACTTTACATCCGTCCCACGAACATGAATTGAGACCACACTGTTCACATAGGTTTATTCAATTCATCATATTAAAAAACTTTGCATGTTAAAAGTCCAAGAAAGGGGGAAAATAAGATTTTTCTTTGTAGGAAATGCCTACTACATCATCGCTGGATCACACTAAAAAAAAGTGAAAATCAAATAATAAAATATACAACTTTAACTTGGTGGAGTCCCAATGCATCTTGTGTGGCAAAATCATTTGTGACTGTGATCCTTGTATGATGTGTTGCACTGACTACACAAGAATGCCTTAAACAACCATGTCTAACCTGTGAGAACGGCTGCTTCTTTCATTCATAGCAGTGGCACTGCTAGCTCTATTTTTCAGCCCAATGTCCATTAGGTCCATGACATCTAAAGTTGATTTCACAGGGAACATGCTTGCATCAGGTACTGCTAAACCCTTATGTTGAGATTGATTTGATATCCCAAGTGTGTGCAAATCAAGGAAATCAGAGTCATGAACGTAAGATATTTCATGTAAAAGTTTTAGACAAGAAGAAAAAAAGTAGAATGTAACCCATGTGAAGAATCAACTATAATTAGTTCTGTGAAAAAAGGATATTTTTTCTGAGAACCATCAGATGATAACAAATCTCGCACTTGTTCATTATATATCTCAACAATTTGAACTCCAATCTCATAAACTATGGAACTTATTCTACTTTCAGAAATGCTGAATAGGTCATTTAGAGCTCGATAATTAACACCATAAGTCTCATTTGTTGCTTCATTTGGGCCACTCTGAAAATAATTGACAACTTATAAAATGAGAATTTCTTCAGTCAGCAAGATGTATGAAATAAAATTAGTATGCAAAGAGGGTTCATACCATTGTATAAGTTTTCCCAGAACCAGTTTGTCCATAAGCAAATATACATACATTATATCCATCAAGTACTGATTGTATGAAGGGTTGGATGTCAAAGTAGACCTCCACTGCATCATTAAGACCACAACATCAGCATCACTAGGTCAACATAATAAATTGATAAGAAAAAATAGGAATATGCATATTTTGATACCATGGTGCAAAAAGTATATTTTTTCTCCTTTAATTTTGAGATAAGTTTCATTTTAGTTTTTTAAGTTTATTATGTTTCATATTAATCCTTTAACTATTAACATACAACCAAAGACTTTCTAATTCTTAAAACCTTTAAATAAATTAACAGAAAATGATAATTTACCTATTTAAAAGTGACATCATTAATATTATTATATATTAATTAATATAAAAATTATAACAAAAATAATTTTAAGGCTTAAATATTTACTACTTTAAAAATATGTTAATAGAAGAAGTTGAAGATTACGACCTTAAAATCAAAATTTTTATTTTTAGGTTTTAAATATTTATTTTAAGACATTAAAATATTTTTATTATAAAAAATAAATATTTATTTTTTTACTTTACATTCTCAAGTTAAATTTTTCAACTTGTCAACTTGTCTAAAATAAATAAAAATTATTCATTTTAATATAATAATTTTAAACATTTTACCACAATATTTTAAAAATAATTTATTCTAAGGTTATAATTTTTAATGCCTTGAATTAACATATTTTTTAACTTTTTTATTTTTTTAAGGTACTAATTATTTATTTTGAGCCTAAAAAATGATAATTATAATTATTATATTAATTAATGTATAATAATAGTAATTAGATGAATTTAAGTAAATTTTCTGTTAACTTGTTTAACGGTGTTAAATTCAGGAGTCTTTTGACCGCATCTTTAAAGTTAAAGGATTGCAATGAAACTTTTAAAAGTTAAAGGACTAAAATGAAATCTGTTTTAAAGTTAAGGGATCAAATGTATACTTTCACCTAACTTGATAAGAAAAAATAGGAATATGCATATTTTGATACCATGGTGCAAAAAGTTCATACATGGTTAATCATCCAAAGCATAAACCTTAAAAGTTATGAGTATATAGAAATAAACCTTGAGTTGAAGCCGGCCCAAAAACCTTATTGAATTTAAATGATCGAAGGGCATCTTTCCCTTGTTTGGTTGGATTGGCCACAACCAAATCATTTTCACTAACGTGTTCAACAATAGACTTTTTTTCCTTTTGTCTAGGAAGAAATGGTCTAACTCGACAATAAACTCTAATGTTTCCTGTATTAGAAAAAAAAGCTTAACATAAGTGAACAATACACGTACTTTGGTAACCAAGAAGACAAACATATGAAACCTTTTAATTCCTGAACTTCATTAAACAGTCTTCGATTTTCAGCAAGAATAGCATGATGGCTCTCAGCTGCCTTTATAAGTGGTTTAAGATTTAGACCTGAACAAGTAAGAATTCAATGATTAGAGCCTAAACCCCCAGGAAATAGAATGACATTAAAAAAAAATTATAACAAGAAGACCTACCTAACTTATTACATTCCTCAGAGTAGACCCTCTTCTCTTGCATGATATCTTGTTTGATAGATTCCCAAGATAATTTCAATATCTAGAAGTTTGCAAATTCAGTAGAAAATGTAATATTTGACATCATAATGATAAGATTAATAAGAGCACATGCAAAAGCATACCTGTAGTGAACTGAGTTGGAAATTCAAAGATTTATGCAGGTTGTTCTGTTTCATGTTCCACTTCTGACATTCTGACTCAAAAGAGGCCTCAACTTGTTTGACCTTATTTCTTAGATCTTTCAGCAAATGTTCATTTTCTTGTGACTTATGTTCCATTTCTCCTTTAGCACCCTTAGCTTCTATTTCCAATTGTGAGCAGCGTAATTCATACGTGTTTTTCATTATTTCCATTTCTTGTTTCAACCTCAAAATCTCCATGTTTTTCTGATCTTGTTCTTTCATCATCCTATCAACAACTTCTCCATTAGCCTTCTTCCTATCTTCCTCATAAGTGCTTTTCATTGTTTCCATTTCTTGCTTCAACATTGAAATTTCCATATTCTTTTGATGTTGCTCTCTCATCAACTTATTAACATCATCCTCATATCTAGTTTTCATTGTTTTTATTTCTTGCTTCAACATTGAAATTTCCATATTTTTCTGATCTTGCTCATTCATCAACCTATTAATATCTTCCTCATTGATCTTCATCTTATCTTCTTCATATCTAGTTCCCATTATTTTCATTTCTTGCTTCAACCTTAAAATTTCCATATTCTTCTGGTCTTGTTCTTTCATCAATTTACTAACATCTTCCTTATATCTAGTTTTCATTTTTTCCATTTCTTGCTTTAATCTCAAAATTTCCATATTTTTCTGATCTTGCTCTTTCATCAACCTATCAACATTTCCCTCATCAATCTTCTTATCTTCCACTTCAATCTTCTCAGTCTGTATTAAGGGGCCAAAGAGCCTATAATATAGATAATATGACATAATCCACCTAAATTTTGTTTTATCCTCTCTAAAATCTTATCAATATTAATTATTTTGAAAAGCAAGTAAAAATTACCTTCAATGGATGAACCTGGTTGGTAATGACCTGTTAAAAAAGTTCCCTCAGATATTAGAAAATTTGTACCAAAATTGAAGTTTGAGGGAATTTAAAATGTATCCACTTATGATTTGTGTAGATATACCTCACTCTCTTCCATAGTTCTAGATGCAAGCGCTTCAAGTACTTTGATTCTTGATTGGTATTTTTCTTCCCGAGCTTTGAAAAGATTGTTTTGCTAACAATACAAGGCAAGATAATGATATAAAGAAACTAAGAATACTGAGGGTGGCAAGTTTTTAAAAGGAAAAAATTTGGTTACAATTCTTGGAAACTTTATATTGGAATTATGACATACATATGAGATTTTATAGAAAAATCAATAATGTGGTGTTAAATTGTAAAAGACATCTGCATGTTATATTTTTATCTGAAAACTTTGTAGCATATACTTAAGAAACTATACCCAAATTAGACAGTTCCCTATGCAAGTCAAGGAAAATGGGGCAGCTGCCTGTGTAATACATGCAATTCTAAAACAAGGCAAAAAGGGGTAAAAACATATGAAATCATGGTAGGAAACAAAACGTGAGTTATACTTGCAACTTGAGACAAACCAATGGCTCATCAATATTGAAATATTCTCTTTCAAAATTTTTGTGTGTGTGTCTTTTGAAAAAATAATGCAAATGACATACTGTTCGTAAATGGTCTGCCTGAGTTGCAATACGTCGTTCAATCTCTTGCACAACTTTTCTCAACAAGCAAGCCACACGCTGAGCAACAATGATATTGTCAGATACTAATGAAACTTTGTGTGTTATTTGTGTGTGTGCAAGCAATTTGTGTGTGTGTGTGTGTGTGTATAAAAGTTATATGCATATAACATGCACTCCCAAAAAATGCATTTTGAACATACTTGAGGTATTTCACCATTTCTTCTCTCAACACCTTCTTCTAGAATACCATTCACAACACTTAAAAGCGATTGAGTGGGAGCATTCTGCAACAAAAGATGCTGAAACAAATCAATGATGCATTGAACATAAAAGAATATGTATAAGAAAGATAGAAATATGATTGTCAGATGAAGACCATGAGAACTTACATCTAGAGCCTTGGATTTCATCATCTCTGAAATTTTTTCAGGAGGGAGATCTATATAGCTTCCACGTTTTAGTTGAAACACATCATGGAATGTTTGATCAACATGATATGTGGCTGATGGATCTGCAAAAGATCATAAATCACTTCAAGACAAAAACACTATCTAATTGATCAAGTGAATCACAAACTGCAAAGCATGGAAATTGGCACAAACATGAACATAGCAAAACAATGAAAATAAAATGTCCCTATGAGATCATATTAAGACACGAACACATTTTATTTTAAGGATTTGTGCTTCGTAGATCCCAAACAGAAGTCATATATCATTTTCAGTATTATAAATGTCCTTGACATGGGGCAAGATGAATTTGTTTCCCTATGCTTGAATGCCAGTATAAAGATGAATTTGTTTCTAACAAAGTATAAACAAATTCAAATAATAATATAAACTGTAGTTGTATCCAACTACCATTTGCAACACCATTAGTATATTTAACTGTAAGGCTAGCTTCCATTTTACATCCATGCATGACTCTAAATTACTTGCCAATTATCTTTAACTAGAAATTTGAAACCTCTTTGTATGCTCAAGGGTGTTTCTCCTCCAACTCTCATTGATGTGCTTCTAACAAATACACACACACACACATTTTTTTTCTTGTTAATATAAAGAGGTCACCACGTTTGGGAAATTGTATTTGCAGTTTCATGATTATCTCAGTACAAAGAGAGACAAATATAATGAGTTAGCAAACCCGTCAGGGTGCACAAACCATGTTGAATCTTTGAGTAAGATGGAAGCCTCCTCTGGGCTTCAACAGATTGTGAAGAAAAATGGACACTAGAAGGTGCATTCCCATGAGAGCTCTTTAATTTGGAACTTCTTATGGAAGTACTACCTCCCAAAGAGTCTCTGGGTTCTGTACTGCAGTTCTCAATAGAGGAATTCATTACTAGGATCCAGGAGGAACATGTAGCTTCATATGTCTATGGATGCATGTTTTAAATACATTCCCATTATACCACCAAAACAACTCCTAGAAGCTGAAATACAACCATCCCAACAAATATATAAGTTAGAATCATTCCATGAAGGTAGAATCATTCTATAAAGGTTCTAAATTATTATAAAAACTATTGTAGCCACCCCCCATAAATCATCACGCTAAGCCTTACAGTCCAACATGGAAGAGAAGAAACTACTAGGTATAGTTCTAGCTACATTGAAACAAAAAGTCAAAAACCTTTCAAGCAAGAAAAAGGTACAAGCCTTTTACACTTAAGAGTAATTATACATCAATGTCTTTACAGTTTACAGCAATAAACTAAAATAAAGAAAGAAAACCTCATATTTAAAACATTTGAACAGAAATTTAATTCCATAGAATTGGATTATAATATTCCACCAAGTTGATAGGAGAAAGGAAGAGAAAATGATAGAAATAAAAGACTCAGAAAGCATTGATACGAATCATTAGTGTACACAACACATGAATCCTATTAATTCCAACGTGGGACTCAAGTCATATGTCTTGCAATTGAATCATAATGCATGAAATCCAGAAGGCCCGGAAGCTTGATGTTCGAGAAAGCAACAAATTTGGGATAACAACACTGATTGAATCAAGCTTGTGGTCACTTCAAAATATAGAAACTACCAGAAGAGCAATATCAACAAATACAACAAGAAAGCCAAAGAACATGAAAATAACTAATTCGATGATGCGCATGTAGCGACGTAAACGATAACATTGAATCAAGCTTGTCATTGGTCACCTAAGGAAACTTTGAAGAGAGAGAAATCCATTGGGATTGTCCAATTATAACTGTTGATCAAATCAAATAAAATAAATTTGAATTTGGAAAATGATATTAAATTCTCTTTCGTTCATGCTTCTGTTAGAAAAAGAAGGAGAGAAAGCAACGGTCTTGGACAATGGTTGTTAATAATAGCACTTGCGTCATTCCCTACCCAAGAAAATAGAAGAATGGTTATATGGGTTGATGCCACGTGTCGTAGACCCAAGAGTGACGATCCGTCTCCTAAGCTGGTTGATCAATAAAATCTTAACTTCCTATTTTGTGGGCCATTAAATCTTTCTCAACCTCTCATAATGACTCCACAAATGAACGTCGCAACAATGTGTTCAAATTCTCTTCATGTCAAATTTCATGGATTCTGCGAATCTTCAGTGTGTTCAACAATATAGGTCATTGTGGGTAGGCATGGGATCCGAATGGCATGCATCATGCACGGCATATTTAAGTGATAATTTTATTTTTTTTAAATGACATGTCAAAAAATTATCTTTAATTTATATGTTGTATTTATTAAGATAAACAGTATTAAAAATATAAAAATTAAATTAAATCTAGACTATTTAATTTTTAATTTGGATGATTCATATTAATATTAAATTCTATACGTAAAAGATGAGTGTGGAGTCCATACGTATCTAGGGTCATGAGTTCAAATTTTTACAATATGACCAAACAAATTATGTCATTATCCAACTTAAAAAGATATATTACCCAAAAAAGAAACAAATTATTTTTATCCTATTAAATAAAGTATTGGAAATATATAGTCATAGTCCTTCTTAAGTCATACCAAACATAATTCACTTTGTTCATTGTTTCATTTTCATTCCATAGATTTTGATTTCACAAACCAAACATGATCTAAAAATTCTTTAAATGTAAATTATGCTCAGTGAAAAAGAAGGAAGAAAAAACTCCTATGCAATCCTTCTTCTTCACTTGTTACCATTGTTGTTTGGTATATTAGAATGATTTTTAAGATGAAATGAGAGTATGAAAAAGAATAAGAATGAGAATAGGAAACTGGATAGAAACTGATTTTAAAAGTTTGTTTGGTATACATATTAGAAAAAAGTATATGAAATTCTAATATAAGTTTTATTTAATATGTGTATTTGAATAATGGTGGTGGTTGACGTGATACTCAACATGGATGATGGAATGTTACTTGACAGGATGGGTTCAACCGAATAGAATGAAACACAAAAATATGGTTCCCGAAAATATGAAAAATCCATTAACCCCTTTTGAAGAGAAATTCTAAAGCTTAATGGAAATTTTGGTTTTATGAGAAACATTGTTATTGCACACCAAATCAAATAACTTGGGCTTTCTAGTGCATATTCCCTTTCCATCAAACAAATTCTTTGATTTGTTAGCTTACTGCAGACTAAGCATTGTTATTGTATACTTATTTGTTAGCATACTTATTTGTGTGAATTTTTTGAAGGAAGATGGATTGGAAGGAATTTTTTTCTCATAGATTAAGAGTATTCCCTATTAATAGCTAAAACTAATCTTTTTCATTCATAAAAAAAATCTTTTTCAAGGTAATAAGAGCAAATTGTAGACATTCTCTACTGTATTTATTCTATATAAAGGTTGGGAATTGAACCTGAAATTATTTGCTTAAAGAATGAGAACCCTTATCATTCACACCAAGCTACGTTAGTGAAATAAAGTGTTTTGGTGTCAATTAGTTGGATCTTTAGTGTCCATTTGGATTTTAGTTTCCCAAAACAGAGTTTTGGTATAATATATTTCACAATTTGGTTGTTGTGAAAATTAATTTTGGATTAATGTGATTTGTATTTAGATACTTCACTTGAAAATTGGTTTTAATAAAAGTAGTTATTTTTGGATAATTTTAATTAAAAGCACTTTGTTATAAAATTAATGTAATATAAACAACTAAATAAGAGGAAAAAAGAATAAGAGAGAAAAATGGGAAGAATGTTTTTCATTTATCTATTACAGTAGTCATTTTGTACATACAAGACCTCTATTTATAGGTCATATCCTTGAGCATTTCTCAAGAGTTACAATCACATAAACATGAAAATTAATCTACATAGTCTAATATAAAACCTTTGGAGGTTAAAATCATTAATCATAGAAAACTCATAAAAATCATTCAATTGGGAGTTTATGTCATTAAGGGGGGAATGAAATTCTCATTTTCAGGAGTTATGGACATCTACAAATTATCACATTGTTTATAACGCTCCCCCTGGATGTCCATAAATATAATTATGTGCTTCGTTAAAATCTTACTAGAAAAAACCCAATGAGATAAAAATTTAGTTAAGGAAAAAGAGTACACAACATTTAAATAATCATTAAAGTTGTCTTATTAAAAACCTCATCAAGAAAACCTAGTGGAACAAACCTTGGTTAAGGAAAAAAGAGTACAGCATAATCTTTACTCCCACTGATGAAAATATCATTTATTATTCTTACGTCATTATATCTTGATATTATACTTCACCTTGTCAAAATAAGATCGCAGCCATTAATGTCATTGGGATTCCATCTTCCTTTTAGCTGAACTATGCTTGATACCTTGTTTTGAAAAAATTTTCTCTATACATATCTTTTGGATATGTCAAGTCATCATATAACTATATTTTCACATATAAATAACCGCTTTAATATCAAACAAGTATCTTACTTTTGTATATTCAATCAATTGCGATCCTAAGTCTAGCTAAATAAAATACTCCCATACATTTGTCCCTCAGAGCTAGCACAATATGTGTTTAACTTCATTCTAATATTTATTTGTTCAACAAGAATTCAATTTTGTTGGCAAACTTATAACAAATGCATACTAGCAAGATGTATAAGTGCTTTTAAAGAATAAATATATGGCATTTCTGGACCAATATTTTCATTGTTCTCTTAAGGATAAAATCATTGGAGCACTAATTAAATGTATTTAAAGAAAATCTATTTAAAATCTTACTAAAATTCTCGATCTAAAAGCTGAGTCAAAACTTTATTTTTTTCAAAATCTTTCATGTTAAATTTTTTATTCAAATAATTGATTGGTTTTGCAAACTCTTCAAGAGTTTCAATATATATATATATATAACAAAATTTGATCCAAAACTATTTATAAATATAAATAAATTGGACAACTTTTAATCTACAAATGGATTTTTTTGCAAATGTATGAATTTTCCTAGGAAATTTAAGATGCTTTTAGCATTTTTAATCCTTATGGAATTCTCATATTTTTTTAACTATATAGTAAGTCATATAAATAAACAATAATACTATTGGATGAATATAAAATTTTATATATTGCTAGGCTAATAAGATATTAAAAAATTTCATCTACTACAAAATAATGTGCACCAATGTTAGAGTATTTCTTGTCGACAACTTTATCTTTTCGATCAGTTCCATATTTTTTATAATGACATAGCTTATCAAAATATTTTCATTGTTTTTAGGTACCTGAACCTTTTCTAGAGTTTTACTATTAGTTATGTCTTATACCTCTGCTAGAGTGTCTATCTCCTCAACATAATCATCTTAAGTATTTGCTCTTTTTTTTTTTTTGAAATGTTTATCTTTAGAACCAATTGATCTTACACACTTCTGGTATGACTCATTTTTATTTGTTCTACTCGGACATTGATCTGGAGCATTCTTAGCTGAAATATGAAATTTGATAATTTTCATTTCGGCCAATGAATGCATCTGGCTCATTATTTGATGAACTTCTAGTTCATATTATATTTGCATGAGAATCAGAATAAGATTGTGATAATGTATTTCATATCTTTGTTATTCTAGCTACTTATTATCTCCCCCTTAAGCTAGGAAAACAAATGACGTAGTATAAGTCAGCTACTTATTATTTCCCCCTCAAGTTAGGAAAACAAATCATGCAGTATAAGTCTCCTATATCCCTTTGTTTCCTTTAAAAGTATTTTTTTGTTTCATTTAGAGACAAACAAGAAAAAGGAGAATCTTAACAACATTTATTCCCAACTTTCTTTAAATATCCATCTATACATTGTGATGACGAAATAAGTAAATACATTGCATATTATATTTAAAACAGAAAATTTTTAGCTTCTCACCAAAAGCCAATTGTAATGGGGGAAAATCTATAATAACTTTTGACTTAATGCATAGAAGTGTTACAATATGTAAAATTATATATTTCCATATAAAAAATTTTGTTCTCATAAACATTAGTCTAGCTATTTATTGGATTCATTTGATAGATAACTTTGCCAGATCATTTTGTTAAAATAGACTTTTCAATTATTCTTCTAATAAGTATATCACAATCATTGAAAGTTGAGATGTAAACTTAGTAGCATTTTTAAGAAAAATCATCTTGATAACATATTTTGGAAAATATAATTATTTATATGAATAATATTGCAAACATCATATGGTAACAATTTGAATGGGCCCATATATATAGATCAGCTTGATACATTCCAGAAATATAGGTATCCAATCTCAATTATAGCTAGTAATGATTTAAAAATTATATGCTCTAAAAACAAGTAGCACATGAGAATTGATAAATAATGAAATATTTTGGACACTCATGAAGAATTTTCAAGTTCTTAAATTGCTATTCATATAAATTCTCAATAATTATTTTTTACATCATAATAATTCGAGATGATCTACAGCTCAAACCAAACAAAACAAATATTTGGATTAGTAAACTTCAACTTCAAGTTTACTACAGTAGTATTTTTTCAGGTGTTAGTAAACTTCAAATTTACTATAACATATTTTTCATAACATTGAATGTAATAATATCTTTAAAATTAAATAAATTTATTTGAAACATAGTAATATGTCAACAATAAACTTTTCTTTATGAGAAATAATATGAGTAACTCTTTTAAAGATCTTATCAATTCTCTCAACGCCCATAATTCTTAAAATATACATCATACTTATTATTTGTATCATAGTCACTAGATGACAAATGCTCATGAATTAGCCATGTAAGATGTCAACTTCATCAATTGAGATATATATATATATATATAATCAGTAGCCCAAGGCACAAGTGCTAAAATATTAAGAAGCCACGTAAGATGCTACAATTTTAAAGGTCTAAGTAGATCCACATATTAAGTAGGTCTTGTCATGTGTATCAGTGGCTCATGAGTATTGTTTATTGCAATTATCATTGAATATGTGGTAATTATGGTTGGGCCCAACATCTGCGACTTGCTTGTGGTAAATGGGGACGCTTGCAGTTCTTCAAAAAAGTCATTACATTTTTTTTTCTTAGCATTAATTTATTATATTTAAATCATTGCTTTTTGTTCACACCAAACCTTTGTTTTAATATCCTAAAAATTCTTATCAATAATATATAATCAATCTGCAATCCTGCATATTTAAATACCCTTTTTTTATATATTTTTATTATGTTATGTACAATTTTTTTTAAATATTGATATACATGAATTTTTTTAGCACTGTTTTGCCCAATTATTTTTAAAGTCAAGTTCCTTAATATTTTTACATTTAAATTTTGTGGCATAGTAGATATATCCTTTTGTGTTACATATGTTTGCCAAATAATTCATTGTTATTAATATATATTTTAAAAATAAGTAGCTGAATACTTTAGTTATTGCCTTGCTCTTTCTTCATATTCTTGTGTCAAAATTTCATATGGAAAATCAGAATTTTCTTGAAAAACAAAAAAAAATTATTTCATTATTTTTCCAACATAAACCTATTACATTTAGAAAGGATTGCCTTTTGTTTTAATTTGACGCTTTCCATTCTAGTTTAAGATTACAATTTCATGCCACAATTTTTGGCAATGTTACTGAATTCATTATGGTTTGATGTGTTTTGAACTAAGGTCATCTCATTTTAATTTCAAATCATGTCAAAGAATAAAAAACAATTTAATTTCAAATCAAGAGGCTCTAAACTGAACTGCGTATTTTGTGCTTATTATCATTCATTCGCATTCATTATCACGGGATGGATACTGAGTTGATGTTATTATCTTAATTATAATTTGGGTATAAATATCATCATCATTCATATTCTTAATATATAGCACCATCAGAAGATGTTATTTCAAATTTTCTATTGTTTTAGTTGCAGGTTAGTTCTTTGATATTATTATGTAAACATCGTCTTGAAGTTTTACTTTTGATTAGAACATAAGTCATATGCTCATTTAAATTTTACATGTGTGTGACCCCTAAGCAATATATCTTCCTAAAATGATTATATTCATGCTATCAATCCACTTCGAGAGAATTAGACAACACCAGGCTACAATATACCAGATTAATTAAATTCACTCGATGGGGTATTTTTATAGGATGCCAATGTGAATTGTTTTATTATGATGGCCGGTGTATTGTTATGTTTTTTTCGTCAAATCTAATTCATCTTAATATTTGTCCTATATGTGCAGCAAACATGTGATCTTGATAGTAATAAGCCATCTATTTAGTTCTAGCATTACATGGCCAATTAGAGCTGTTGGTAGGCATTATGACTAGACAATAGAATTACCAAAGTTAACAAAGTCAAGTCGAAGGTACATAAGTGGACCGTATAAGGTTTGCATCACATTTTAGTAGTATCTATAATTTTTAGGAATAATTCCCTTATATTCTTATGAAGTCACTCCTATTCCATCATTTGACATGCCAAAAGAAGCTTTTGTGGTTGTATATATATGATGACTTATAGCCATGTGGTTATTCGAACATAGACACAGCTGCTAAGGTTGGTCCAACTGCTGTAAATCTTTCAGCTTCACAAGATATGTTGTATGCTATGGTGCTTCCTTGAGATTATGCATCAACCTTGTAAAGGTTTATTGTATGATCACTAGAAAGAGTATTGGCTTTTGAACTATAATGGATAAGGATGGTTCATATTGACTTGCTTTCATGATGTAGGCCTGATGAGAAGTTCATCATGCATCCACAAGGAAGGATTGTATTTAATTTTGATTGAACATATCACTCATGCATATGCATGCTTGCAACAATGCCAAACCATAATTGTTATAGCTCTCTTTTGCATGTGAGAGCTTGAATGAGCTTGACATTTTGCATGTACTGATTTTTTTAATTTAATTAATTGTTAACCTAAAGCCAAAGTTTAGCTAAGCAATTGGCCATTTTGTATGTGTTCTCATTAATTTTTTGTGTCATGGTGTACTACTCAACCTAGCAAGACAATAGTCATTGATCAATTGACTCTTTGGACTTAGACTACATAGTATAAGTTATAAATCTTGAATCTGCATACGCAACTAATATGTCTTGATGTTGTACTCTGTCCAATTTGTTCTAATTAAAACTCCCTCCAAAATGGACTGAAGATGAGTATTTTAAATTTGCTAATAAATTACAATGGATCAACATTAATTCTTTTCAATTTATAGTATTTAAGTATTGACTAAATAATTCACATATTTAAGAATTTGGTCAAATTTATAATAAATGCATATTATTGCAATTTTAAATTTGCACTAAATTGTAACTAATCAATTTCAAAACTTTTTAATTAAGAAATCGTCAAAATCAAATCAAATTTCTTATTTCAATTTATATTATATATATATATATATATGTAAATTGATGAAGGTTTGTAACCATGATAAATTGTCATATGTTTTGAAAATTACTTACTAGAGGTCAAAAGGGTAATTACTATATGATGGAGATTTCTAAATATATTGCATTCATAGATAATAGTTGAATTTTTTATTAATTAAACTTTTTCCATTGTAAAAAAAATTTTAAAATACGTATAAATAGTTTTATTGCATTCATAGATTTCTTTGGATAATAATACAATGTAAATCTATCTTCCAGCAATTTTGTGAAGTCTTAGGTGCACAAATTATGATTTGTGAATATAATTTGAATAAAATTGCTTAATTAATTTGAACTAAATTTTGATTATGTAAAAGTTAATTTGAAAATATAGTTTAGGTCTGATATTAATAAATAATTTTAAAATTATAATTTGAATTAGAAATAAATTGCCTAATTAATTCAAAATTAAGGTATAGGTTGGTAACTTTAATAAATATATTTGAATTAAATCTAGAATATTTAATGAATCAGATAACTATAATTTATGTCAAATTTTAGTAAATGTGTTTTCATTAAATTTTTTTTAGGTGAAGGGTTTCTAATTAATTTTTAATTTTGTTCTAAATTGGAAAAATTCCTAACATATACCATGGAAATAACACTTCTCGAAATTGGTACTCCAAAGTTGGAAATCTGCAAGAATCAATTAGAAATTTGTATGTATTAGTTGTTCATGGATACCATTTTATAAATATTTATTTTTGTGGCACCTCTTAGGAATTTTTCCTATTGAATTGGTTAAATAATTTTAGAATAAAATTTTAACATTAACCATAAATTGGACCCATGAACTTTAAAAAATTTTAAAATAAAAAATTAGGTAGAATTGAATATTTTCAATAATTAAATAAGTGTTGAATTAATTTAATAGTTTTAAGACAATGATATATTTTAAATTATAAGAGCTCATGTTGGCAATAAATATTGAATTAATGCATTATATGAGATAATGGGTCGAGGTCCTTTTGGCAAATATATAAGAGTTCATCATACCTCGTGATTTAGTTGTTCCAATCCTATCTGGTCACTTCGAGCTGAGGCTAACTGGGTCAAAGTTAAAAAATGTAAAAGATAAAGGCGTTGGGTTGAGTATGGCTGGGCCAAAACACTAGATTGGGCTAGACACCGAGCTAATTGAATCAAGTTTTTTTTAAGCCCTCAATCAAAGATTAGGAAAATGCTAGGTTTAAAAAAAATTCAGACATGTGAATAGTGGAAAATTCATGTAGTATTGGCATTTGTTGGTTTTTGCAATGGCTGAGTTTTCTGTTATATGGATACAAAGGCACAAGTAAGACATATTTTTGGAATACTTTAGATGTTGCTCCAAGTGGCATAACCTCATTACTACTACTTGAAGGAAGTATGATACAATCTCAATTCTACATACCTATATTGATAAATGATGATTCAATATACAACATGAATCAGTGTAATTATTTGGCTGAGTTATTAGTTCATACATCACTCATTATATGAGATGATGTACCTATAACAATCATGTATTATTTTTAAGCTCTTGATCAAAGTCTCAAGAATGTTGTACTAATACATTTTTTTTTGCAAAGTTGTACTAATACATTAACCCAACTACTGAGAAGATATTGTTTTTGGGGAGTGATTTTCACAAATCTCTAATTATATTCCAAGGGTTTCACAAGAATAATTGGTCTTTGCATCTATTACCTAATCATTCATATGGAAAAATTGTAAGCTTTTGACTCTTCAAATAAAATGAGGCCGCTTCTGACCAATTTGATGGGAATGAATAGAGAGATAAAGGATTTTAATGTAATAATTATTTATACAAGTGATGGAACAATTATGTTTAACAATAAAGGAAAGAGGCAAATATCATGATTCTACAATATATATTAATTTATTCAAGTCGTCCTATAAAATATATAGTTGGATCACATATTCTGATTTTTTAATTATTTTAATGACATATTTTTTCAAATATAGGGTTTGGCCCCGATATTGTTTGTCATAAATGAAATAAACAAGCACATGTTAATGTGCAATAATAATTCATATTTTACAATAATATACATTAGGTTCACATTTGATATATGTTGTGAATTTTATTTAATGAAATAATAAATTATTAAACAAGAATATCACGTGCAACATCTGGGTCACTTACTAGTTTTTATAGGAAATCACCATTCTATTGAAACCAATTGATAAAAACCAATCATTAAATCTTGAATTGATTTGAATAAGCAATTCATAAATAAAAATTTCTAGATAATTGACAAATGGTTTCAAACATAATTTGTATAATTGCAATTCATTTTGCCATTCCTATTGCTTTTCATGCTTTGTACACATCATATGTGGCACATGAAATTTTCTAGATAATCATACAATGGAAATAATCTTGTTTATAGGTATTATTCATGAATAAGCTTGGATTATTTTCAATGTCATCATACACAATAAATTAAATCAAATATATACATTGAATAATTTATTGATATAAACTGGTAAATTCATTTACTTATTGTATGTTTCAAATATTAATGTGGTCACTTGAATTCAAAACTATTTTCATTCATGATATTGTGGCATCCATACTATTTATATCCATACTTCAAATCATTAAAGACTTGTCACACCACCAATGAATATTATAATTAATACATATCACAAATCAATGCTTGCTTTCATTAATAAATGGATTATCCTTCAAATTCAACAACAATGAACATGCTAATTGATATTATTAATATATTTTTTTTAAAAAGAAAACCTCAAATTGATGAATCAAGAAGTTTTGATGATTCCAAATCAACTCTCAAGAGCTTGGATTGAAGATATCAAAGAAGCTCAAAGTGTTTCAAGTAAAGAATTTCTAAGTAATTGCTGCTAGATCTACTGTAGGATCTTTAACTTTAGTTATGAATGGGTAAAAGTTTTTTATTTGAAGAAAAGATGTTTTTAAACCTTGATTTTATGACTCATTTGAAAAACACCCACAAACAGACGAAGTTTGATAAGTTTAAACTGAACTGTCATATGGGAAATTTGAACTTTGCCTTTGGAAATTCAAATTTCGAGCTAAAACTGAACAAGTCTGAAGAGATGTCTCTCTGTCAGACGAATTTTGATTCTCCAAAGTTCGAATTTTCATATGAGTCTGAAAGAAGCCTTTAGTGACAGACGAATTTCAAGTCTTCAAAATTCGAATTTCAAACAGAATGCAATTTGGAAAACCAAAGAAATTCGTCTGAAAAAATGTTAAAGTTCATCTGAAATCAAGAAGAAATTGAGTTTCAAAAATACTATCTGACAGACGAACTTTGGCTTTCCAACATTCGAATTTTCATATAAGCCTGAAAGAAGTTTCTTTGAAACAGACGAATTTTGAGTCTTCAAAATTCAAATTTCAGACAAAACACAACTTATGAAAATGAAAGAAATTCGTCTGAAACAATGTTAAAGTTCATCTGAGATCAAGAATAATTTAAGTTTCAAAATTGCTTTCTGTCATATGAACTTTGAACATTAAAATTTGAATTTCAGAAGCTAAGGTTATGAGTCTGTTGGAATGAAATGTTGACATACGAATGACAGAGTTTTGTAACTTCGAATGTTGAAGTTAGTTTGAAAAGAAACTCTATGACAGACGAACTTCACTCCTTCAAAATTCGAATTTCGAAGAAAGTGAACTACTGTGCCTCCTTGAACGTTCTACAGACAGACGAATTTTGGGCTTCCAAAATTCGAATTTCGAAGGTACTGTAGAAAATTGAAAACACTGTTCACACTTAATCGAAAAATTTTCTTCTTGGAAATTCGTATGTCACATTGTGAAAATATTTTGTAAGTTTCAAAATTCGAATTTCACTACATGAACAGACGAACTTCGGTATTTCAACATTGGAAGCTTTAACCTTCAATTCCTTCAAAATTCGTTTGTTGGCCAACCGAAATCCGAATTTTAGTATGTCAGAAGCATTAAATGCGGTTGGTTAACGGATAGTTTTTCAGGATAACCATTGGATAACTTCCCCAACGAATAGATTTTGTCTCTAACGAATAGTTGGGACCTAGATCTATAAATACAACATCATTTGAAGTTGTGGGTAACGAATCAAACTTGTATATACCGAATTTCTGTCAAATCTTCTTCTCAAAAGCTTTTATCCTCTCAACTTCAATATCTGTACTTTAACCTTCATATCTACTTTATTCAAGAGAGTTATATCTTTGTAAACAATCTACTTTTCATCTGGAAGATAGATTTACTTGTGAGGAAAAATCACAAGGGGATTGGGAAGCACATTGTAAAAGTGCTTAGAGAGATTGAGAAAGCTTCAGAAACAGAGCATACTCGTTGTATTGTGGCATTAGCAAGAAGCCCATTGAATTCTTGCTGTATAGTGAAAAATCTCAAGAGTTGTCTTGGGGACTGGACGTAGGTCAAGTGGATAGACCAAACCAGGATAAATTACTGAGTCTTTTTCTCCTTATCTTTACTTTTCAGCTTGCTTTGTTTTATATGTTGCTTCCATTTCACTGTGCTATCTTCACCCATTTTACTTTGTACAGAAAAATTTCAATCTTCCCAATTCACCCCCCCTCTTGGGAAGTCAGCCTTGCTAACACAAATTTCACATGCTAACACATGCAGTAATAAAAACATTTCTTGTTAAATAAATCATCCATTAGTAATACCCACAAGATGATAAATATTATATCATCATAGTATATTCACCTCATCTTAATTGTAATTCCTCTTTGAATTCAACAATCACTAAAAACAAATTCTTCATATGACATATCATGAGAAAAGGTTTGATTTATATCTTGGCCTCATTATATGTGTTGTAGATTATAGTCATACATCAATTGCCACAAGACCCAATACAAATATGATTCTGGTTTCTTTACAAATGCAAGATCATGAAACGTAAATAACTTTTAAAAAAATTATATTTATATGCCCTGATAATAATGATAATCCCTTTCAATGAATTTATTCAAATGACAGCATACAGATTTCAATTAATTATTTTAAATTAATATCATGATATACAAATGAAACTATTAGAAATATAAATAACTCAATACGAATAAGAGAGAATTTTAGAGAAAAAAAATGAAGGAAGTATACTTCTCATTCACATAGATTTCATATGTGTATGAATAAAGTACAAATGATATCATAATATGACCACTAACCAATTTTTTTTTAATTTCATTATTTCATAACCATTTTCCTCAATATCTTATGATCATTTTGTATAATCATATTTGATATTTCTTATTTTCAATGAACCATTTATCTATATCTATATGGCTTATAGCCATATTATAACTATTACTTATAATTTTATTTCAATGATCATGGCAAAAAATTTCAACACTTTTATAACCACGGTAAGATTTTCTTTTTCAATAGCCATGACAAATCATTGTTAACTTTTAATGGCTAATTTATATAATGCTCATATGTGGTCTGTAGTTTGCTCATTGCCATATTAAATTTGGAGAATTTCCAACACTTTTGATGATATAAAATTTGAATACCATTACCCTTTTAGGGCTTTAGCAAAATTATTTTTAAAAGTTATTGACTTTCTTTTTGCCATGATTATTTAAATCATTAACCTTCTAGTCCATGGTATTCAATAATCATTAAACTATCAAATTGCCATAAATTCTTCTATGATTTTATATAATTCATGAAGACCATAAGATATTTTTTTTAATCAAAATCGAAGATGATGTGGCTTCTGGCCAACTAATCACAAGATCAAAAATAATATAGCTGCTGGCCATCTAATTATATGAATTCAAAATATCAAATTCATCATTGATATTATAGATAGATCACATAAACTTTTAAATAAAGTATATAATATAATAATAGATAGTAAAGATTAAAATAAAATTCTTACCTCTATGGATATTACAAAATTCTAATTCCCCTTACAATTAATCGAACGAATTAGAGAAGACTTTATTTTAGAGAATCTAGATCAAACCATCTCATTCAAGAGATGGAAACCAATAGTGAACCCCAAATGGGGAGAATGTTTCTCATTCATCTATTAAAATAGCCATTTAGTACATACAAGATCTCTATTTATAGATTATATCCTTAAGCATTTCCCAAGAATTACAATCACATAAATATGAAAATTAATCTACATAATAGTCTAATATATAACCTTTGAAGGTTAAAATCATTAATCATAAAAAACTCCTAAAAATCATTCAATTGTGAGTTTATGTCATTAAGGGGGAATGAAATTCCAAAAGGTCATTTTGAGGAGTTATAGGCATCCACAAATTATTACATTATTTATAACACACTTTTTTATATGTATAATAAATTCTTCCAACTACCATAATAATGCTACAAACTTAGTTGACTAACGGAGAAGCAACCCATAGACAACCAATCCTATTTAAATATAGTTTTGAGAAAGAACCAAATTTTCAAAGATTCAATAAGACTCTAATTGGTTGGGGGAAAGGTGGGGAAAGGGAAAGGAAGGGGAGAGATTTGCTCCCATCTCCTTATTTGGTAGAAAAATAAATGGGGGAGTCCCTCCCTTGTTTACATCTCCTCCCAAATTGGGGCAATTTGAGAAAAAATGTATCATTTTATATTAGTCTGACAAAATTGCCTTGGAGATTTCAAAAATTCCAATGCGCCCATTGTTTTGTAACTCATTATTCACACAGACTTCACTCTGGCATCAATTTTAGGTTTCACACTTCGCAACCACTGTTGCCTTTCTCTGCTTTGTGTGTCATGTGCTAACTTGTCTTTATTGTCGACCTCCTCTCCAGCCACCTTAGCCATAGTCGACCTCTTCCCTAACCATTGTCACTATCTATGAGAAAGAGAGAAGCTTATCTGGGTGGTTCTCACAAGGAGGGTGTGGGTGTGTCTGAAAACAAAAGGGTTCTCACAAGGGTGTGTTCTGACTGAACACCCTACCTCTATGAGGATGAGAATTTTTTAAATGAAGGGAAAATTATATTGATTTGATGATTTGCAAAAATTATATTGATAATTTATCTGCCACCAAAAATTAATTAATAAAAAATAGAATAAGAAATGTATATTAAAAATAATTATTATATTTTTATTTTTAAAAGAATAAAAGAAATAATATTATTTTCTCTTAAAAAATTCTTTTTTTAATATAGAAAGGAAATATTGACTTTAATATACCAAAAGTATAATTCCTTGGCAAAAAAATATATATATACCAAGAGTATAATAATCAATTTATAATTATTTTTCCTTTCCTCTCCTCTTAATTCAAATAAGGTAATATTAAAATCTCTCCATTAAAATTCATTCTTTTCTCTCTAAATAAGGTAAAATTAAAGTACCTCATTTTCCTTTCCTTTTCATTTCCCTCCATTAAAATCTCTCTTCTTCCTTTCCCTCCTTTAAAGTAAACACAGGGTAACACACCCAAACATATAAAATAAAATAAAAAAAATCCAATTTTGAGTCAAAACATAGTTTCTAAAATGAAATTAAACAAGCACTTGATTTTTTTTTTTTTTTGCTAAAACACTTGATGTTTTTTATTTTGATCAAAGTTGGATCTTTAATGTTGACGCCCAAACAGATTAATGCTGATGTTGGGCCGAAAATATTGAAATCATAGCCGAGATGATTTTGAATACTGGCCCATTAATTGAAAAGGCCCAGAGTCAAACAAGCCCAACATGCTTACCCAATATGCACTGAAATCGCAGAAAGCCAGAAGCTGAGTAACAGGGAGTGACAGAGAAACAGAAGTGGAATGGGAAGGAAGAAGGGATATGTGGAGTTCGACGAATCGCCGCCGGATGACTTCGATCCGGCTGATCCGTACAAGGACCCGGTGGCCATGCTCGAGATGAGGGAGCACCTTGTGAGGGAGAAGTGGATCGACATTGAGAAGGCCAAGATTCTCAGGGAGAAACTCCGATGGTGCTACCGCATCGAAGGCGTCAACCACCTCCAAAAGTGTCGCCACCTCGTCCACCAATACCTCGAAGCCACCCGCGGTGTTGGCTGGGGCAAGGACGGCCGTCACCCCTCTCTCCACGGTTTGTTCCTACATAGCCCCTATTTGTTTGGTTCCACTGGAAATTCTTGATTAGTGTTGGTTTGTGAAGGGAAATTTTGTAAGAATTACAGGGGATTATGTTTGCTGAGGGGAAATTACGTTACGTTATTTCGTAGAACTGGAATGATGTGAGGAATTATTGTTATTTATTGCAACTAGAGTGGCCCCGCATTTGGGGAGCCTAACGGAGTCGCACTGGTCATGTTCATGGACTGTGAATGAACAGTGTAGCTTCATTCCATTTTTATAGATATACTGATGATGATGATGATTAGTCCACTTTTTCTACCTCATTGCATTATATCACTTTGAAGTTTGCCTCTAATGAGCATGTTTTGATATGGGATAAGTCGAGGAATGGAGAGAAACAACATTAAGCAAAATTTTTTGCGTCTGCTTTTGAATTAATAGTTTTTATTAATTCTAGTATCCTGTTTCCAAAGGTTTCTTTCTGGGTGCGAAAATGATGAGAATGTTGGACTCACAAAGCCAACTTCCGTTACCTGGTTCCTTTTTCTTTTTTATGTCCCCTCCTTTCCTTTGCAACACCTCTAGCTGTTTTGTCCATTTTGGTAAATTATTCTATCTGATTTACCTCTTTGACGTCTAAAGAAGATTAGTAAGTTTATGAAATGGTTCCTTTATTCTCTGATTGATGAATAGGTCATCCAGTTTTTATAATTTGAAATTGGCCTGTTTAGGGCAGTTAGTATTACAGATGAAAATTGTTTATAAAGAAACAGAAAATAATTTTATTTTCTTGTGTGAAGTTGAATTTCTAGGATATTTTTTAAGCAAATTAAATTCTCTTCATAAAAATTCTGTTCTTGGAGCTTTCTTGTTTTGAGCTTTGGTATGAGGAAAAGATTTGGAAAGTCTTTCCATGCTTTTGTCTACAATCTTCTGCAGCATTATTGTCTTTTCTGTCCATGGTTCTTTTTGATAATTTCTTATGCCCTGTTTTATTTTCTGAATCAGGTCCTAAGGTTGAGCCAGCTGAATCTGAATGACTGTTCTGTGGGTAAATGACAGGTAATTTATGCTTCACCATTATCTTTTTTTTTTTTCATCATTTTGCCAATGCTTCACCATTATCTATTTCCAACACAAATATGTAACTACATGCCTAGTTGTGTTACTTTTTCCTTTGCTTCTTTTCCCCCAAGTTTTTTTCCGCAGCTTGGTTGTCACTTATCAAATTTCCATGAACGATTGCTTTGAGAATATGACAGGGAAAAGAGAAAAAATGTTTGTTCCAGTTGGTGGAGGAATCATTACATTGAACTTTAGATACTTGCTTTGTTAAATCTTTCATCTTTATAAATTGCTTTGTATCATAAAAATACATTTTGCCTTCCCATAGTTCCAATTAACCAATTTTGGTGTTGTACAAAATTTCCTATTCTTCATTTATCATATGATGTTAGCTAGTTTCCTACTCTGCAGGCCTGAAGCGTCATATTAATGAGGAATCAAATTAAATCTTGAAAATACTTAATTGTAGAGCTTTATGCTATGTTTTTAAAATCAGACTGGTATTAAACTAGTGGAGATATTGATTTACAGTTCACTAGTCTGCCTGAGAATGAACAAATGATATATATGTTGTGGAAGTCTAATATGATGAATAACAAGAAAATACTAATAAATTTTAAGCATTTCATAATTCATTACTCGAAAACAATGTCAACCATGAATCGGATGCCCAAGAAATCCAAATATGCAGAAGAACCAGGCAAGATATAGATAGTGTAAAATTTTCTAGTTACAGTTTTTGTTTCCCATGGGAGCCAGCTCTGGTAGCTTATGGCAATACATGTTTCTACTTTCCATGTACATGTTCATTTTCACCTAATTAATTTTTGAAAAATAAGAACAGCTTAATTTTTTTTTTAAGAAAAAAAAAGAGGCAAAACACTAAAATAGCCCCAAAATGAAGATTTTTGGCCTGAAAATGGCCTCAACCAGGCCCACCAGTTGGATAGGACAATAAGCTCTGATAGAGCTTTCTGTGAATCTGTAATAAGACCCAAATTTGTTCACGGATTGAAGGTTGTGACTGTTTGAAGACCAGGTGCCCATTGAATCAAAAAACAAAAACATACCAAAAAAAAAAACCGCCTACTTTTTTATTTTTTGGTAGGTTGGTTTTCCCAGTCAACTGGACTAACGCCACAGACAGATCACTGGTTTTCTGGTCCAGTTTTTTGAACCATGGTTTATGCCATTGATATCATTCTTGAGTACAATTGCTTATACCAAAATTGTTGTGAAAGGAATGTGTAATCTAAGTGATGCTATAATATGCGGAAGAACAAGGAGTATATTTTGGCATGTTCTAGAAAATGCTAAAATCAGTAAGAAACTGATAAAGTGACAAATATATTCGAAAGGGAATAGGGAAAGAAGGCTTTCTCTTGAATGTTAGGATGGATATAATTCTTTCATCTTTCTGAAAGGAAATTCTGAGGTATATCTTGGTGGGGTTAAAAAAACAGAGGACTTGCATATGAAGGGACCCTAATGAGCTAGAAATTCCTTCACATTGCTGTAGACATTTCATGTTTCCAACTTCTCATGAATTCAAGTTGCTGCTTGTTGTTGTTCAGATGATTAATCACGCAGGGTGCAAACTTACAAAGTAGCCTAAGTTCGAGATGCTCAATAACACCAAGATATGGAGTTAAAACAGAACTTTCAAAAATGTTATAATTTAGTCCATGGCTGTTGGATATATAATAAGGACTTTGTTATAATTTAGTAAATGTTTTTTTGGTTTCATAGCTGGAGTTGAGCTTTTAATTGTTGCCGTGGAAGCTACTCATTTGTTGTAATGCAGTCTCTGACTGGATGGTACTTCTATTTGTAATTTAAAATACTTGAGATTGTATCTGGTCCTTAAAATACATTGTTGTTGCCAATCAGAAAAATAAGACGGGAACATACTCTCTCCATTCTAAAATGTAAGAGACATTTTTAAATATATTTTGTTCCTAAATGTAAGAGACAAATAACTTTTATCAGACAACATTCTTTTTCCAATTTTACCGTTAATTAAAGTAAACTTACCATTACAAGGTATAAGTTAAAAGAAGAGTTAAATGAGAACTTTAAATAAAGGTATTTGTGGGAAAAAAAAATTCTGTGACATTTAAGATGTCTGGTTATTCTTGATTATAATAATTTAGTTGTTTGTTTCTTACATTTTGAAATGGAGAGAGTATTTTTGAGTGCTGGCCGAGGTCCAAATCAGTTGGTTAGTCCCCTCATCCCCTCCTCCCCCCTCCCTCTTTTTCCCGGCACGTTAATGGTCCATCCCATTGTGATGGTGTGAAATTGATTATGACTGATTATGGGATATATTTGGTCAGTACAGCATCATTTGACTAGTGTTATTAGGTTAAAATTAAATGCAGTATCTTTTTTTCTTGATCAAAGGCTAGAATGACCCTAATTTTACCAGTCAAATAAACCTCTTTCATCTTTTTCTTAATTCCTCGGTGCAGCTGAGACACCAATTTCACTCTTGCCTTTCAGTAGAAGGGGTAAGAGGTTGGGAAGGGAAATCATATTTGCTTCATTAGTGTTGACTTTTCTTCTTTTTGCAGCTCAAACTTGTTTATATGGGCACATATTGTCTATATAGATGACTCTATTGTTGTTTATAGGATCTATATGTGTGAATGAAAAATGAGAGTTGTTTCCTTTTGCAGTGAGTTTGATAACCCTACTGATCATGTTGTTTGAATTTGACACTAGGTGGTGGAGTGGTGCCAATGCTGCAGTTTACTTTTCTTTTCCCTTACTCAGACTTCTGGTGAACCACAACGGTGTATTTGGGACATATCTTAGATGCTTTTGGCTTGGATTATTCGGTTTTTATTGCTTGGTAGTATTCAAATTTGAAAAAGGTCTGGACAGTCTTGGAGCAGAAGTACACGAGGTTATGAAGTAAGTTTAATTTGTGCTTCATTAATAATAAGACTGTAATGTAATCTATGCACTTTGGTTGATTCCAGATAAAGAACGTAAACCACCACTCGTAAATTGCTTTACCAAACATTATTTTCTCCTAATTCTTAATGAAAGTCAGTCATCTTTACCAAACTTACCGAAATTAAGAAAAATTTGTTAAAATATTAAAATTAATATGATTTTTATCCTTATTTTTAATAAATATGTTATAAGTTTAAATAATTTATGCTTTCTTTTATTTATAAATAGAAATATTTTAGAAATAAAGTAATTAATATTTTAAAAATTTATAAAAATTAACTTATATCTAAAAATTTTTTAAAATGTGACTAATAAAAAAATAAAAATTATTTTAAATTTGAGTAATAAAAGAAGCGGAAAAATAAAAAAAAGCTGAGGGTGTACTATTGTTCAATATGAACCTGCGGAGTAATAGAAGAGCGGAGGGAGTACTAGTGTTCAATATGAACATTTCTTTCATTATGATACGGTACGGGGCTTTCTTATGTTGACTGATGTTGATTGATGAATTATTATAAGGCAGAACATTAAATTCAACTAATTTCAGCAACGGATTTGATTGCCTTATCTTTGACTGTACTAATTTACTAATAATATTATAATCCAGCATGATTTGCTTAGAGTGTATTTTACTATTTTATGCTGAATGAAAACTTTACTGGGATAAAAGTTTTTGTAACGATTAAGGTCATAAATTTTATATCTTGTGGTAGTCCTAACGGTTATTCTTGGAAGAATATTATTGAGGAAGTTAGAAATTTTTTTATAAAAGATTAGAATGTTACAATAAATTATATTTTCATATAAATGAATGTGTAAATTGATTAGCTCAATATGTATATGAAATATATAGAGATTTTATTATGCTTAATCAACTCTCAATGGATTACAGATTTATAATCTACTATGATAAAAAGAAAGATAATTATGTACTAAGCCATTTTGTGCAATTTCTTAGGTTTCACCCTAGCCTTTTAGATATTAAAAAAAAAAGGTCTGAATTATAATTATGGTATAAGAGATCATTGAGGGCGGTTGAGAGATGCCACGCTAAAATAGTGTTTTCTAATAAAAAAAATCTTATATTTACATATTTTAGGCAACTTAAATTTAGGAAAAATGGTAGATAAATATTTTTGGGATAAAAATTTCCAAAAACATATTCTCAACTTGTGAAATTACAATGATATACTAAGATAATAAATTGTAAATATTGTTGTAATGCAAAAAGATTGTTTTGCCCTCTATCTTTTTCCTCCTCCCTTCTTTTCCTCCTTCTTCCCTCCCGATTCTCCCTCATTTTCCTTATTTCTCTTGCTTTATAGCTAGATCTAGTGAAAAACCAATCAAATTCGGTGAGAGGTGAACAAGATCCTTCCTTTTCTCATTCCCTCCTCTACTCTCTACCTCCTTCCTATGTCGAGATAAAAGCTCAAATCCGTCACCCATCGTCTCTTCCTCCAACTTGTAACTTTTGGGCTCAAATCCGTTAGTCTTCATCTTTGTTGCTATCATCTTCTTCCGTCACCTTCTTCTTCTTTGTCTTCGTCTTCATCTTCCTCTATCTTTATCTTCATTTTCTTCTTCCTCTATCACCTTCATCTTTTGGGTTTTTTTTTTTAAATTTGAGTTTGCTAGCTTGAAATATTATAGATCTATATTAGTTGCAAATATAGGTAGAACAGTTGCAAATTTATCTATATCAGTTATAAATGTGTGTGTGATTATTTTTTTGAGATGATATTGTCTACGAAGTTATATTGTGTTCAGTTACAAATCACTATGTGATAGTTACAAGTATATGACTGTCAATTACAAATGCATTATAATCAATTACAAATCTCTTAGTTTTAGTTGCAAATTGTAAATTATCAATTGCAAATTGTCGATTATCAATTACAAATAAGTAATGGTTGACCATCAGATGGACACCCTCTAATAGTTGACCATTTCTCAGTTACTACTGGCAAATTAACTATTGTGCATCACAAATTTACCAACATCTATGTCAAATCACCCGACAAAGAGAGGAAAGGCAAAATCATCATTTCACACGATAAAAATATTTACAATTTGGTATCTTGGCATTTTTTTTAATTTTGCAAGCTTGGAGTATTTTTTTTTTTTTTTGTAATTTTTTGCTTCCAAAGATGCTTATATGTCATTTTCCCTTGAATTTATACGGTAGCAATGCGTTTAGGAAAACTTTATTAAATTAAAATAAGTTAAACCAATCAAGATCTGTAGAAACAAAGTCATACATACTCCATTTGTTTCTTTTTGTCTGTCACATTTGGAGAAAAAATTTATTTTTTTATTTGTTACTTTTAAATTCTAAGATAATATTAATTATAATTTTTTCAATTATACTCTTATTTATTCTTTTGAAAGTCAAATATAACAGTAAATACTTTTTCTTATCTATCTATTTATTAAAGGGTATATGAAAAATTTTAAAATAAATTCTAATGTATTAATTATATTATTTAATTTATGTGTTAAAACTTTAAATGAAACATAAAAAGAAACATAGAGAGTAGTAGCGTGAATTTTTCCCCCTAAAAGAAAAGTGCATTTTATCATTGGACATTTTAAATGGCACTAGATATTAAATTTAAAATATTATGAAGAGTTAGTTTAACCTAAATTTTTTAATTTCAAACTTAGTATTTCATAATTTATTTTAAAAGCTTTAATAAAATTAAAAATAAATTTATATCAATTTTTTTAGAAGCTTAGTTTGTTCATGACTTTAGAAGAAATAATTCAATGCATAACACGTATTAATCAGAGTCCAATATGACTATTAGATATTGGATTTTCAATAAAAATCATACTTCAACCATTTTAAATAATTGTGATTTTAAAATTTTGATTTAATTTTAAAAACAATTGTTACTTTAGAATTTTAATATAGAAATAATTATTTGTTTACAATTTCACTTCTCAATCTCATTAGCTCCTAATTTTATGGGAAGAAAAAGAACATATAAGAAATAATTAGAAAATTAATATTAATGTATTTCAATAAAAAAAATATGCATTCTCTCTATTCTCTATTATAAGACATATTTTTAGAGGATTAAAGTTTTAAAATATAAGTCATTTTATTAAATCTATATATTATTTAATATTTATTTTTTATTTTTATCCTTCTTGAGAATATCAAAAAGAATTATTGTAAAGAGAAATTAAAAGAGATGCATTTAAAATAAGTTATAATTTAATAAAGATAATTTTAAAAAATTAAAATAATTTTTAAAAAAATCAAAACTTTTAACTAATTTTCTAAATATAAATATATATGTAATATGTAAATATAACTTATTTGACCGATTTATTTGTTTACATTAACAGTCAAACTTCCCAATTAAAAATACTTCTTACCATAGAAAAATCACTCTCTTTAGAAATCTAATTAACTAACCCGAATACTCGATAGAAATAGAATAGAATCGCATAGGAATATATGCTACTCCATTAGTGGTATTTGAACTTTGCTTAAACGACCCCCGGGATGGAAACAGCTCGAAGCCTTCCTCAAAAAAGCCAACCTAAGCTAACTACACAACTTTTTACGCGCAAGTTATCAAATACGGCGGCCACCCATACCGCATTGCATCACTCCTCCCGGCCTCACCGTTCGTCAACCTTGAAATTCCCGCCCTCTTATCTGATTGGCTGATCCCCTTTTTACGGCGCACCTCGAAACAGCCGATTCTCCGTCATCTGCCACGTGTCATCATCTGAAGCATTTATCTCTCCGGGACCCACCACCCCGATCTGAAGCTATATGTACGAACTCTTTCGTTATTACATAACTGGTACATGCGCGCGCGACGACGGCGAGCCAAGCACTTGATACTTCATTCTTCTTCCATTGCCACCCCTCGTCGCCGGCGCTTTCTCCGTTTCTCCGGTAGCCGGAATCTAGGGTTCCGACTAGGAGTAGTTTGTGCTTGAAGTGATATATTTTGACTTTTTTGTGAGCAGCCCCGCATGCTCACCGCCTCTGCCTCAGATTCCATTAATGAACAATAATATCATCCCGTAATTTCCGAGCATTTAAAGTTGCTTTTTTAATTTCTTTCTTTCTTTTTCGCTTTTTCTGCACCCTTTTCTCTGTTCTTTGCTTGAGTGGCTTGGAAACGATGTCGTTTCTAAGACGCAGAAAGGGCTCTGCGAGTGCTAATTCCACTACAGATTCTGATCACGATGGCGACAAGAGGGAGAAGGAGAACGAGAAAGAGAAAGAGAAAATTAAGAGGAAGGGAAAAGGAATCAATAAGACAAAGAAATGGACTTGTGTTGATTCTTGTTGTTGGTTCGTCGGTTTTATATGCTCACTTTGGTGGTTTCTGCTGTTTCTGTATAATGCAATGCCGGCATCGATTCCTCAGTATGTGGCAGAGGCGATTGGAGGGCCATTGCCGGATCCGCCTGGCGTGAAATTGAGGAAGGAGGGCTTGACGGTGAAGCATCCGGTGGTTTTCGTGCCTGGCATTGTGACGGGAGGATTGGAACTTTGGGAGGGTCGTCAATGTGCGGAAGGATTGTTCAGGAAGCGAATGTGGGGTGGCTATTTCGGGGAGTTATACAAGAGGTACTGGAATTTTCGTGTTTCTTTCTATTTTTTAATCCCGAAACTCGAAAGTTAACTTTCCAGGTTAAATTAAGAATCGATGTCACGTATATTAATCTTAAAAAGCTTCAAGTAGGCAGATTACTCGATGCGGAAAGCTTTATTTATACTTGATACAGATCTGGAAGTAAAAAGAGTCGTTCACGATAGGAGATAAATTTGTGTTGGCCTTTTTATTGGCATGACAAGAATGGGAAATGCATCTAGGGAGTAACTTCCACGGACTCAAATAAAACTAACGTGTAAAAGAAAAGCAACTTCAACTGAGACTTCACTGTTCTAGAATGGGGTGTTGGTAAAACTCTGTAACATATAATTCAAGAAGAGATGACAGAAATTAGATACTAACATTCTTTCTTAATTTTTCATATTTTGTTCCTCCTTCTCAAGGTTTACTGGTCTTTGTTTTATGCGGATGGCACAGAAAAAACAACTTACGATCCATTGTTATATGTTGATCTTGTTAGAATGACACCCTGTATAGGCTCAGAAAAATAGAATACTAATCTTGTAATGGCGGGTTCTTTATAGAGTAGAATTATTGGATGTCCTGACCTTCATGCCTCTGATTGAAACTTAGGGAACTTAGGGAGATGTTCCATTGTCATGAAAGGTTACTGGAATTTTGATTTTAATTAAATGTTTCAATATTTTATACTATGTCCAACATTATCTTACTGTGTATTTTACAGTATATTTCTCTCATAGCATTTTATACTTGCTTCTAATTCCTGTTTTATCATTGTTTAATGGCACTTACAATATTTTTCATATTGTAATAGACTCTTTATTTTCTGCATATCTGCAGACCATTATGCTGGGTTGAACACATGTCATTGGATAATGAAACAGGACTAGATCATCCAGGTATAAGAGTTAGGCCTGTATCTGGACTTGTAGCAGCTGACTATTTTGCACCTGGTTATTTTGTCTGGGCTGTTCTAATAGCTAATTTAGCTCGCATTGGTTATGAGGAGAAAAGCATGTATATGGCTGCATATGATTGGAGAATATCATTTCAGAATACAGAGGTAATTTGATTTTAACCAGTCTTTCTTAGTTGTTCTGTCTACTTTACGAACTCATTCTCTGTTAATAGAATTACATACAAGGTTTAACCATTTCCTGTTTAATTTGACCAGGTCAGAGATCAAACTTTGAGCAGAATGAAAAGTAATATAGAACTCATGGTGACTACTAATAATGGTAAAAAAGTGGTGGTTATTCCACATTCAATGGGTGTTCTGTACTTCCTTCATTTTATGAAATGGGTTGAAGCACCAGCACCAATGGGTGGAGGGGGTGGGTCAGATTGGTGTGCCAAGCATATAAAAGCAGTTATGAACATTGGGGGACCCTTTCTTGGTGTTCCAAAATCAGTTGCTGGACTTTTCTCCATAGAAGGCAGGGATATAGCTCTTGCCAGGTTCTTGTTCTAACTACGATTAATTCTTGATCCTATATGTGCTTTTTTGAAAAAAAAAATTGTTTTTCTGGATAAGTAGGTTTTAAATGCTCTTAGGCAAATCTTAATACTATTAAACTATAGGAAATGTTTGTGTAAATTCTACTTTCCCTTCTGAAATAGCAATAAGTTGAGCAGTGAATATAATATGCATGAGATGGGTATGTCATTGTTGGAGTGCCTTTTTCTGTTGGCTCTTGAATGTTTTTAACTTTTAATCAACATTCACTGTGATTAGTCAATTATACATATATTTAGGATATGCTAAAATGGTTACTCTTGATTTCACCCAAAAAAAAAAAAATGTAATGTTGTTGATCAACCTCTCAAGATCTCTGATATTGCGTATTGTTGACATATGGTTACTGAAATAATTTTTTTTCTATTGATATTCATGTCGGAATAAAATTTTTAAAGTTGTTTTTGGTTGATGATAACATTATGGATCAATAAAGCAACCCATGCTGGTATATGCTTTCACTTCTTAGAGAAAAAAAAGAAGAAGAAATATATTCATCATATTTTATGCATTTTATCATAGTCGCATTGATGATGACTTTTTTTTGCATTGCACTCATTTAACTGTAAATGCCTTTTCTGTTGAATAAAGTTATTCACGAGTAGAACACCAGTTGCTTGAACACCTAATATCTTAACGCCCTTCTTCAACACGAGTAGAAAACCAGTTGATAGAACACTTAAAATTGATTCCTCTGTAGTGAAATTCTAAAATCATGGTGGTTTCCATCATTCTTTAGACAGTTAATGAACTGCTAATCCTTTACAGGGCTATGGCACCAGGCTTTTTGGATAAGGATGTTTTTGGACTTCAAACTCTGCAACATTTAATGCGGATGACCCGGACATGGGATTCAACTATGTCAATGATACCAAAAGGTGGAGAAACCATATGGGGTGGCCTTGATTGGTCTCCTGAGGGTTTCTTTAACTGCAGTGCAAAGAAGCAGAAGAATAATGTTACAGACAATGCAATTCAAAATGGCAAAGAACACCTTGGGGGTGCGAGAGATGTGAATTATGGAAGAATTATATCATTTAGGAAAGGTGTTGCTGAGTTACATTCCTCCAAGCTTGAGAGGTTGGATTTTAGGGTAATGTTCCTTATATATCAAATTTTATTATTTCGTTTACCATCTCTTTATCACTTTTTTTTTTTTCAAATGATTGAATAATACAGTATTTGCAGTCTTTGCTGGACATAAACAAACAAGTATCCGAATTTGTCCTATATCAACAACTTAGTTATATAACTTTAAGTGTTTTAATCAATCTTGCATTGTGCATACAGAAATTATTTCATGGTGATCACCATTGCAATGCTACTTTTCTCTGAAGTTATTCTGACATGTAACACTGATTCTTTAACATTTAAGCAAAACAATGTAATTTCGGTTTGCAATCATATAGATATAGTGCCCGTTTGGATGACCTTTTTGTAAAAGGTCTTTTAATATAACCGCAGTTTACAAAAATGAAGTTTGAATAAAAGTAGAGTAGTTTACTGTAAACCTGTTTGGATAAAAAAAGAAAAAATGATGGTTAGAAACCACAGTTTAATTTATAAAAATGCAAACCAAACAAGCACATAGTTGTCCTCAAGTTTGATCTACTTTCAGGCAAAATTTTTAATGCAATGCTTAGACTTTGAAAATTAAAGATTACTCCGTATTTGTATATTGATATTCTCAGATTACATGCACATGATTGTCATATTTTGTATTCTTTGTTGTAATTGACAGTGTGTGCATAAGGGTAGAAACCTTGTAAACACATCCCACTGTGATGCCTGGACAGAGTACCATGAAATGGGTGTCGAGGGAGTTAAAGCTGTATCAGATTACAAGGCATACACAGCTGATGAAATTATTGATCTCCTTAAGTTTGTTGCTCCAAAGATGATGAAGCGTGGAGATGCACATTTTTCACATGGGATTGCTGACAATTTAGATGATCCAAAATACAAACATTACAAATACTGGTCTAATCCCTTAGAAACAACGTAAGGTTTTTTATTTTATTTCTTGGTTTTCTATGAAAGTTAGAAAGCAAACATTGTAATTTCTTTTTCCTTAAACTAAAGGCTTTTTTTGAACAAATTGTATACACTGTTTGAAACAAATGCACCAATTTAATTTAAATCTAGCAGTTAAAGAATCTCGCTATTGCTATACACTTGACTTCTACGTGGTTATTGTATTACCTAGGTTGGTGACTCCAATGGAGTGTTGCTTTTGTTATTCATCCTAGTGTTATCATTTTAATTAGATTTTGTTTATAATATAGTGTCCTGCTATATGTGAGAAATGCTGTGTTTCTATTGTTTCTGATGGTAATTTGTGTTCCTTTCAACTTTCTACGCTGATACTGCAGATTACCAAATGCTCCAGAGATTGAGATCTATTCAATGTATGGGGTTGGGATTCCTACAGAAAGAGCATATGTCTACAAGTTAACTACTCAATCTGAATGTTACATTCCCTTTCAGATTGACACATCGGCAGATGGTGGGAATGAACATTCTTGTCTAAGGAATGGAGTTTATTCTGTTAATGGAGATGAAACTGTTCCTGTTTTAAGTGCTGGTTTCATGTGTGCAAAAGGTTGGCGGGGAAGAACCCGTTTCAATCCTTCAGGAATCCGAACTTATATAAGGGAGTATGATCATGCCCCTCCAGCTAATCTTCTGGAGGGCCGGGGAACCCAGAGCGGCAACCATGTTGACATATTGGGGAATTTCGCATTGATTGAAGATATTGTAAGAGTAGCAGCAGGTGCCACTGGTGACGACTTAGGTGGAGATAGAGTGTACTCAGATATCTTCGAATGGTCGGAAAAGATTAAGTTAAAGCTCTAGATTCACATTGTGAGTTAATCCCTGGACTTCTAGCTTTTGAATTTTAGGCCCCAGCTAAAATATGGCATGACTTTTTCAACTCCTATGGTATAAATGAAATGATTTAGATGACAAATCTTTGTTAAAATTACTATGCTATTTTAGTTTTAATGATTTGTGCAAAAAAGTTTGCTCCTTTTCATGTAGCTTGATTGTTAGTTCAAACCAACAGTCAACTACTGACAGTCTCACAGATAGAGGCTGTCAATACTTTAGGTTGAATGGGTCTTGTTGGCCCATGGACTTTCCAGTTGTTTTTGCATCTATTGAAATTATTCTCAGGGCTCCTACCACTGAATTGCTGAAAAAAAAAGCACTATGATAGACCGGATGTATAAAAAATGTTTAGGCTACCCAAGCTTCCATCAATTGGCTCCCCTTGGAGAGTCAATATCCCGATGGCTACACTCTCTGACTCTATATTCAGTCACACTTAATTCAACTTCCTTGTCAGGCAAAATTGTCCACCATTTTAACCCTCCATCAATCAAAATGTATAAGTAGCCCTCTCCGAATTGGCCGACTACCAACTTTAATACCATATACCATTTGATGGGCTTTCATGTATTATGGAGAATATCATAATTAAGTCTTATTAAAATGTATATCATTATACTTGCATATCTATTTGTAATTTGCATTGGTCCAGATACTTTTGTAGACTATATTATCCAAGAATTTCTCATTGTGCATATTTCAGTTGCTACTTTTTATTCCTCTGAAAAACATTTGTCTTATCATCATTTCAGAACAAGCGGCAATCCAACTTGCTTCTACCCCGTTGCTTTGAGATGGATCTGGTGATATGGGCCTCATAGGTGAGAAAAGCAGCCTGCTTTACCTTTCATTCTCTTAGGAAATGCCTGCTCAGTTTACTGGAAAAACTACCCAAAAAAGGTAGAACGAAAACAGTAAGCTCTTAGTTTGATTACTTGTAGGTCGGATTATTAGAATTTTGCTAATTCTATTGTTTGATTTTTTTCACTATTGTCAATATTATTGTGTCTTGTATTTAGTTGAATGGTTTTCTTTCCATATAAAATGAAGTTTTGTTCCTCCAATCTGTTATGTGATTTTGCGCAAACCTATGATTCTCTATTACTTCCACTAGCAATCTAACGAATTGATGATAATTAAGTTTATGTTTTAATTTTATATATTAAGAATTTGTTATAATAATTAGAAATTATATTGTTAATAGATATATATATATATGAAGAAATTTTCAAAGAGTTATTTTGTAATCTTCTTGATCAATTAGCAGTCATAGGTAAAGAATGGTCAAATAGTTATGGAACTAAAAATCTTCAATTTTTTATAATTTAACAAAACTAAAAAAGTAAGTTCGAACAGATTTTGGTAAATTTATTTTCTTACCGATTCTTTAGATCATTCAATTTTTTAGAAATTTTGTACCGAAGATTGTTAGAAATTTAGCAGGAGTATGAACCAATTCGTCAATTTTTCAATCAATTTGACTAGTTGATCCAATTTCTCTAACAATGATTTAGCTGGTATATGCAAATTTATATGAATATACTCGTAAAAAAAAAATATATATATATATATATATAATTTGTTCTACAATAATTAATCAATGTAAAAAATATATATTAAATAAATTGCTCTAACAATAATTAATCAATTAATTCAAAATTTAAAATATGAAATAAATTAGTATATAAGGTAATAATCCCTTCTAAGTTCCAAACTTATTGGAACTATCAAGATAAGTGGTTTGTTTTCTTGTTGTTGAAGTCATCGTTCTTCGTTTTTAAGGTTTGATCTTGACAGTACCTATAGATCACATAAATCTTCCAATAACAAGAGAACAAAGAGCTTATTTTGATAGTTCCCATAAAATTGGAACTTAGAAGAGACCCACTTATTTTTTACTGAGTTTCTCTTCCAATAGCAATTATAATTTGCTAATTGCTATCTTCATACTTACATATTCCTCCCTTAAATTTTTTAGACAAACATATGACTACAGATAAAATCTACAAAATAGTATAATCAAACAAATTATAACTAATTTAATGAGGCATTGATTAATTGCTATGTTCCCCAAATGAAACCTCGAAAGTAGAAAACAAAGTTGAGATTATGTTTGAGCTATAAATAATTTAGGGCCTATTTTGATAAACTAAACTATGATCTCTAATAACTATTTTTTTTTATCTAAACAAGTTTAGGGCATATTTGGTTTGCATTTTTACAAATTAAACCATGGTTTCTAACTATCATTTTTTTTTTATCCAAATGAGTTTTCAGTAAACTTCTCTACTTTTATCCAAACTTCATTTTTGTAAACTGTGGTTATTTTAAACAACATTTTACGCAAAACAAACTAAATGCGCACTTATAGTAAATTTTTTTACTTTTATTTAAATTTTATTTTTGTAAATTATAATTATTCTAACAGACTTTTTATAAAAAGGTAATTCAAACGGGCACTTATTTTTCAATTTGTAAGAATTCAATAAAAATTTTATGAAAAATAATTGAATGGGAGATTAAAAAAAAAAAAACATGAATAATATTTGTAGATGTGATGAAATATGCACAACAAAAATTGTTAAATTTTGCTACTATTTTTTTTCAATACTCAATTGAAATGCATTCACATTAATCTGTTTCGTTAGCTTCACCATGACACCATTTGGATGCTGCCTCTGAATTTCGTTTGACATTGTATTGCCATCTGTCACTCGTAAGGATGAGTATACCAACGTTACGGGCTGTGGCTTCTCTATTAAGAATCTAGCTTTTTGATGAGCAGTTTCTATAAATTATCTACATATCAAATTACAAACTTTTGACATAAATTTATATTTAAATTCAAGAATATCATCATTTCTCCTATTTACATAGTAAGAGATAAACACATCTAAAGATTTACAAAAGATCTACTTTGCAGAAAAGTCAAACAACAAAAGATTTATCCAACAGTACACCTATTCATCCCACATTCAGTATAAATGTATTGACCCCTTTAAATTGTGTGGATCAAACTTGTTTTCTTTTTATTTTAGTGGCATTTTTTTATTTAATTAAATTTAATTTTTGTTTAAATATTTTTTTATTGAAAAAGCAAAAGACAATATGAAGGCATTCTTTCAATTTTCGTTACACGCGTAAATTGTCTAATAATAGTTAGAAAATTGTCGTCTTCATCCAATCGGTTAATTTCAACCTAGCAAAGGAAAAAAAAAAAAGAATCCCAATTGATGGATTGGAGAATATTTATTAATGAAATATTTAAAGTTAGGAGAAAAAAGAATTTAAAAAAAAAAGCCAGAACACCAAAAGAGACAAATTTATTTAATGGGCTTCATGTTGGAATCCAAACAATTCTCAAATGTCAACTTCTTTTGTGTTTATCTTTTTCACTCTCAAGTGCTTTACAATTGAGAATGGATTAATCATTATATTTTGCTCATAATCTAACAGTAATCTCATTTGTTTAATTTTGTGACAACCGACATTCTCGTACTTAACTATTTCTTTGTTCTTTTATTAACTTTGCTAGAGATTCCTTCCAATCGGTTCCTTAGTGTCACCCTTATCCTCATCCATTTTTTTAATTTTTATTAATATAATTTATAAAATATATAATAAGCCACATTCTTTAAAAAACTTTGAACAATACACTTTAATTCAGACTCGGTGCAATACATGAGAAAATGTATTTATTGATATATATAATGAAAGCATGAAAACTAAAACTGCAATTAGTATTTCTAGAAAAATAAAATTTAGTAGTTTTTTTTTGTACAAAAAATTTATTAGTTTTTAAAAAAGATTAGGAAGATGTTTTATGCTTTTATAAAAGAATGCAAATGTTTTATTATATATTTTTAAAAAAAATATGATTTTATAATTAAACCTGAGTTAAGATACTAATTTTTCCGGAATCATCAAAGTCAATTCATGTGCACTGCACGTCCACTAAATGCAAAAGGTTAAATATTTCAAAAAAAGTATTAATTAAATTAAAATATCTTACCTATTATGATAAGAGTGAGACCTAATAAAACTAATCTAAAGCCTTTGATAATTCCACATGAGATAAGCTTAATGCACTATTAAATTACCAAGTGGTGTCCAACATGAATACTTTACATCATTAGCATGAAGAATTAAAAATAATAATAATAATTTTTTTAAAAAATTTCCAAGTCATATCAAACTACTCCAAATGAGATAAAGCTATTAATATAAATTTTTTATCTAAAAAACTCAAATTTTATACCTCATAAAAATTTTATGTATGATATTATTCATTAACTATAAATAATGTCCTATTCTATTTATATTATAAGTCATCTTTAACTATTTTACACATATCAAATAAAATGGTTAAAAATAATTAAAATTCTTAAATTTTGTAAAATTTATCATAACTTTCTAATATTATCCTCATTAAATTATAATTCATTTCAATTATATCTCTCCTTATCTTTCTTCACCATAACTATTTAATAAGTGGTAAATATAGAAATAAATATTTAATACTCACTAAGTAACTTATATTATATATATTTTAATTTTTTTTAATATATAATTTATAATAGAGAATAGAGAAAATAACTTATTTTAAACTCAAATATTATAAAAGGCTCATTTCTACTTACTATTTAGTATTTAAATATGTATAGTGTTTCCTGTTCAACACGACTTGTATAATTGATATATAAAAATAGTAATAATTTTTAACGAAATGAACTAAAGAAAAATTTAAAATAAATTTAAAAGTTAAAGAAATTATATTAAAAAAAAAAAGGATTGAGGGCTTGTTTTGGTTACAACTGACAAGTCCTCACCCACAATCCCAAAGTGCATTACTTGGTCTCAGATTCCAAGGACAACGACAAAAATTAATTAATGACAAAAGTTAGGGGTAAGTTCGACATTTCGCATGATTCTCTGCCATGTGTCATTCACGCAGACGAAAAGGAAGGTGGCGGGACATTTTCGGAATTAAAGCAACTAATATGGTTAAATTGTAAGAAACTCAAGACGTGGTTTCTCCAAGACCCACTGGGACTGTCTGCAACTCGCGCCAATGACGCGTGTGAAAGTTCATTCTCGATCAGATGAATTGGACGGCGGATAATGAGATTGGACCCAGTTTGAAGGACACGAGGGAGATTTGAAGGTGGGGAACGTATGAACAGTCAAGGGCGGCTGAAGCAGAGTGAGGAAAACGAAGTCTCCAGACCCAAGGGTTAGGGAAGGTTGTATGCGGGCCCATTAGAAAAAGACTCTCAATAAAGAAAATTAAATAAGTAATTTTTAGATATTTCTTTTTAAATATTAAGAAAAATACAGAATCATCAATATATTATATCATCCGGCCAACAAACTGAATATATTATATCAAATTTATAGAAGTTATAATAATATGATTTATTTATTTTGTATAATGTGAATCATGTCTACTTTAAAAAATAAAAAGTGAAAAATAAAGTTAGAACTCATGACCTTATTGATCCAAATATTTTATAATTACCAAAATAATAATGTATAATATATCAAAAAAAGAGAAAAATAATAATAATAATCATGTATATTATATCAAATACAGTTTTTTTTTACCAACTGTCAAAGAAATGTTGGAAAAATAAAAAGAGAAAAAAATCATACATAAAAAAATAAATTATAGACATAATTATGAGTTTATATTTTATTATTTTTATAATATAGTGTTGTATAATTATGGAATATTTAACCTATACAATCTCCAATTCTATATATAAAGTACATTTTAAAAGTAATTATTGGTCCTTTATATAAATTATTTTAAAAAATTAATAAATGATACTAAAAAAAATCAATGTACGAATGTTAATATTGTGAATACGTACGTGTAAAAAAGTTAAGAGAAAAAAAAAAGCAATATATAAAAAATGAGTCTTTAAAAAGAAACAAGGCGGATGAGAGAGAGAGGTGGTGACAATGGTGGACCTGCAGCTGGAGGGTATTGTGTGATCTCCTCATTGGCAGTATTTATATGCACAAGTGTGTGAGTGTGTTTCTGCAAAACCCAAAGACCAAAAGCGCAAGACTCATCCGTCCCAGTAAGAGAGAGAGAGAGAAACAAGAGTGAAAGCTTCAGCTTCTGCGTGTGAGTGAGAAAGAGATAGTGGCTTCGGGGGTGGTGAGGGTTTCAAGGGAGGAGACATGCCCAACTTCAACCCAGCAGCTCTATTTCTTGTTTCTTCATCCCACCACTAACCAGATCCCAAAGGTATATCTCTCTCTATCTTGTTCATTCTGCCTCATATCATATCCTCTCCCCACACTGGTCACCTTTTCCATTGCTTCATGGCCTCTTCTTTTTTATTCTCCCCTTTATATCTCTTTTACTTTTTTGTTTCTTTTTTCTGAGTAATTCTTTCTTTCCTTTCCTTTTAGATTGTTGGAGTCTGTACTTTGTCTTTTTCTCTCTTCTCTGGTTATTTATGAATATCATATACATGGGATCCATGTGGTGAGGTTTATGATTGCTCTTTCCTGTTTGCATGTGAAGCCTGAGGTCAGCTTATGTTGTTATGAGGTGTCTGAGATTTTTAGTATTGGGGTAAAGTTGTTACTGTGGTTGTTCTGTTGATCTTCTCTTCTCATTATTTTGGCAGTGGCCATTCTGTAAGGAAGAAAGGATTTTGATCTGCCATGTATGAGTGTTTCTTTCTTATTTCTTTCCCCTTTTAGGGTATTCTGATTCTCTGATGATCATGTGATTTCTGGCCATTCTGTAATAAAGATTTTTTTTGTTGATATAAAGCCATGATAGCAAGATACTTTTGCAATATATGAAATGGGATGTTGTGATTGATATGATGCTCAGTTGTGATTCTGATTCATTTACTGTACATTTGTACTTGAACTCTGTTGAATTTTAGTTCATAACTGGAGATTTTGTTTCTTGGATTTAACACAATTAGAAGCTGAAAGTTGATTGTCTTGTGGGATTTAAATTTATTTCAATATCTGGCACAATGACTATGTGTCCCCCATAAGAGTGTGTCCTTGAGCAGTTTTTATTTTTTTTGTCTAATGTTTCGATGATTTGATCATTTTGTAGAACTTGATTGGAGGTTTCCCGAATTAAAAGTTGAACACCATATTCTCTATACCCACCTCATGGTAAGTTATAGTTCATCCTGAAAACCCTTCGTTCTGTCTAATATCTTTTAATGTTTCAACATTTTACACTGTAATGATTAACATGACACTTCAACATTTTCTATTTATCTGGAATTATTGATTTCATACAATCTTTTATACATTGGTAAAAACCTACTACAGCATTTAGTAGTGGTAATCATGTTGATAACTGTTATGAAAGTGAAAATAAGAAGTGATAGTTGTGCAGTGCTATGGTTTAGTAATTAAATTTAGAATCGGCTGAAATAGTGATAATGTTAAATAGAGATGGGGATCCACATTTCTCTGGAAGTTGTTATCAATACATGCTTGGACTTCCATGGATTGTGCTCTAACTTCACCAATATCTTATTATTTATATTTAAGCTTGTATGTTTTGATAAATAAACATGCCATCATATAACAGAATTCATAATTTTGGGACTTTTATGTGTGACTTGGTTCGTTTTTAAGAATTTCCGATTTTCCTTCCATTCATGTCTGTATCTTCCATGGCCTGGTTTCTTGGTATTGAAACTTGAGAATAGAAAACCCATATCTGTCTGGCTGCAGCTTGTAGTCATCTTACTTTCCATGTTTTCTTGCTTTGCTGTCTTTTTCTGGTTGTAGATAGCATTAGAACATGCAGAATGCTAAAGCTACAGTCACTTATTCAAATATTCTCTCTACATTATTTCCCACATCCACAGCTATGGTGGAAACATCTATAGTGGAATCCCTTTCACTATGGCTTTTTTCTTCCTATGGGAGAATTTGGATTCTTGATCTTTCTGATGAGTATTCTTTGAAGTCCTCGTGTCAATTTCTTATCCACTCCTCCATTAGAGGGAATTTCCTCCTTGCAAAAACCGGTGAGGAAATCCAAGACTTCCTATGAGGTTTCTCAACAATAACAATGATAGCTAATGATTTGTTGCAGATTCATAGAGCTACGAAGACCATTCTCCTAATTAATGTATCATGTGTTCTTGTTATCCTGAAACAGCCGTCTGCTTGAGTTTACACTGCCACCATCTCCAATTGGAATAGCCTTTTTGGAGTTGTTGGCAAGTGCTAGGTGTGTCCTCAGGTTGATTATTTTGTTTTTCCTTTGAGGTTTTTGAAGGAGGGTAAGCTCACAGCTTGTGGCTGTGTGATATATATGCTGTTCTTTGGTTTTGGTTTATATGGTGGGGTGTATTTGATGAGAGTCAAATGATCCTGGATTTAGCAGAAAGGAAAAACTGTTTCCTATTTGTTATAGGATATGGATACGATTTCCTTTACAGCTTCTCCTGTAAGTTGTTTTGTTTTTTTTGGGGGTCACTGAGGAGTAGGGAAAGGGCAAGAGGTAGGAACTTAATCAAGTATATTGGCTAATGCCACGTCAGCTATCAAATCATTGGCAGCTAATTTTTATTTTTTTTTAACTGTCCTCAATCTGTCAGTCCTTGATTATATCCTACTTCAAGTGTATAAACACGTTTGGTTAATGTTCTTTTGTTGTATAAAAATGTACCTTTTTCTGTAGGCTGCTGTGTTGGTTCCCTTACCTATCATGCATTTTGTAAACATATTTTTTATGATATTTCTTGCCTCACTTAACCTCAAGGCTGATCTAACATGAATCTATTCTCACTGGCCAAGATCATAGTAATGGTTTGTGGAAAGCTCAATGAAGCCATTTCTGTCGTTGAATCATACTGATACTGACGTCAATCGTTCACACCTTGATTCTAATTACTCTATGGTAGGTGAAGTTGCAGTTCATGGATTTGTTGCTTGCTCTTTTAGTCATTAACAATTTCTCATTCCATCTCAGGCTCGGGTTCCTTATCCATATGGTGATCCTTTTTTCGGTGGTTCTTTAGTTTCTTATGGATCACAAGCTTTTGTAAGTTATGTTCCGTACATCTTTAGTTTTGTCATGTGTTCATTATATTGAGAAGCAATTTATGCTGCCTGCTTTTGTTTGTATGAAAATTTTATTGCACTATTAGCTAATATGATATATTACTTTGATTTTGTTACCATCTTTACCAGAATCAACCCCAAATGGTGCCCCAAATGTTTGGACTAGCGTCCACCAGAGTTGCATTACCAGTCGATCTTGCTGAAGACGGGCCCATTTATGTCAATGCAAAACAATACCATGGAATACTGAGAAGGCGACAGTCACGAGCAAAGCTTGAGGCTCAAAACAAACTCGTCAAAAGTCGTAAGGTATGTTCCATGAGAACCAATGCTTTGAACTCTGTACCCTTGTCATCATTCTCTACCTGCTCGCATAAAAGGTGAAAATGCTGCACCAATAACAACTGTGTCATTGCTTTGAGAACAAAGGCATTTTTTGGCCTTAGAACAAAGAAAGGTTTTTGGTACATGGAAATCTTAATTTCTCAAGTGCTTGAATATAACAAATCATGAAACCCTGAAATTTATGTGCTGTATATACTAAACAATATAGGGATGTTGATTTTCTTAATCAAATAGATGTTGGTCTTTGTGCATTTTGCACATGGTTTGACTAATGAGCTACACTATTCATGACTTTTGACTAATGTGGTTCTCTATAGATTTTATATTTTATAATGATATAAATTTATAATGTCAAGCTCAAATTTCTATGAATAAGTTTCCAAGTACTTTGAAAATTAGATCTCCATGTACCATATGCCTATACTCCTCTCCATAGTGTGTGGAGTTAGAATCATGCTGTAAACATATTATTTTCTGTTATAGAAAATATGGAATTTGTTTTGCAAAGATGTTGCCTGCTTTTCCACATCAGCATTGGAAAAGACAAAAGTAACCATTCTTCACTGATTTTGCTCTTTCTGAAAATGATTGCAGCCATATCTTCACGAGTCTCGGCATCGCCATGCTTTGAACAGAGTTAGGGGGTCTGGAGGACGCTTTCTCAGCACCAGACAGCTTCAACAGTCCAATGCAGAAGTTGTGACTAGTGTCAAATCTGGCTCAGACTCTGTCAACTTGTATCAGAAGAAAGATGTGTCGGAGGTGCAGATTCATCCCTCAAGGGCCGGCACCGGCGAAAACACCTCTTCTATCTCGACCTGTTCTGACATGACAAGTGTATCCAGTAACAATCTCAATTTCAGGCAGCCAGAGTGCAAGTTCTTGGGGAACTCTCCAAACATGGGCAGCGCATCACAGTGCAGCGGTGGGCTCACCTTCAGTGGGACCCAGCAACGCGCACCAATTGTCCGGTGAGAATTGATAAATGAGAAATATCTATTCTCCACTGGTCAGGCAAATCATCCTTGGCTTCATTACTTTACTTATAGTGTTTTGAGGTGTTACAGAAACGGTGTTTTGTGATATTAGACTGTGCGACAACTGTTGAGAACTTAAATATTACTGCTTTGTTGTGTATCTTAAATTTGCTAATACTTGCACACATGACTGTCCAACGAAGTTTGTGTTTGAGACTTCTAAGTCTGTGATCTATCTTCTGTCGTCTATTGAAGGCCCCTGCATTCCTATGTTTGATGTTGTACTTCTAAGTAGTGATGTGAATATGTTGATTCTTAAAGTTCGATTGGTTTAATTATCAAGGGGACAAGTGATGTAACATGAAAAGTATGAGATGTTATGGGATGATAATTATATAGGAGTATGAAGAATTGTGATGGGGATGATAATTACATAGGAGTTTGTCTAATATGAAACTAGAGATGGTGTTTATTTTTTCCTGAATGAAAAATAAAAAATACAAATGAGATTACTATTTTACCTCTTGATAAAAAAGAATCCCCTCCCTGTCAACCATCTTCCTTCTAGGCCGCAATGGTGCCAACCAACAAAGAACAACATGGGGATATGGCGTGCAATGAATGAACTGCTTTGCGGCGTGATGGATTTGACGGATTGAGTGCTTCAAAACCTTGATCTAATTCGATGGACAGAGTGCTTCATAGCATGATGGACGGGGGCTGAGACTGAACAATGATGGACAGAGCTTGAGACTAAGCTCGAAAGTTTGGTGACCGACATGCTTGCTAACAACATAGGGATGGCAACTGTTCTTGGAGATGTTGGAGTGGACGAAGGTAACTATATCGGGTTGAATAAGGATGGGTGATGGAGTGGATATAGGCTGTGACAAGGGGACGATCGCTGCAGCCCTGGGTGATGGAGTGGACGAAGAGGAAATGGAAAGCTAGGTCGAAGGAGGTGGTCACGGGAGGGAGATGGAGGAAGAGCATTGAGAGGTCCAGGGAGATGATTACCGAATTGAAATTGCAAGGTTAATATTGATAGCTTGCCTCAGATCATCCTTATCACTTTACATTTTACCAACCAAACACAAAAACTGGTGTAATGTGAGATGTATCTCTTCACCAAATCCCAAAAATTGATAGCCTGTTTGGATAGCTTCATTTAAGCACTTATGGGGTCCACAAGTGCTTATATGGTGGAGTTGCCAAACAGAAACAACTTTTCAATAAGCACTTATACCTCAAATAAGTGCTTATGGAAGAAGCTGTTTTATTCAGCTTATGATAATCACTTATTCTCCCATAATCACTTATTTCATTTTTCCTCCTCATTATCCACCCAATAATCACTTAAACCTCAATATCCAAACACATTTCTTTTCTCAAAATCACTTATGAGGTAAAAATATCCAAACACAAATCACTTTTGACATAATCACTTATTCTCATAATCACTTATACATAATCTAATCTAAACACACCCTGAATCAATCGTGCCTTAATTGATTCTTCATCCTAGGTCTATTCGCAGTACTTCATACAACTATACATAACAATTGCTTAAGAGAGAGAAATAAGCAAGGCCTACACTATCTTATTTCTTTCTTTCCATAATTACACTGCAATTATTGTCATTCATCAACCTTGCTTTCTAACTATTTGAAATCTGCTTTTGTTGGTTTAAATTTGAGCATGATTGGGTTCAAATAGAAAAATTTATTCTTATTCATCAAGTTTGAAACAACCTTGCTTGAATAGAAATATCAAGTTTTCTTTTTTTTGAAATTTTTACTCAACTCAACCACTGTTCGTGTCAAAGCTTTAAATTTTTTCTTATGAAGAAACTGGAGAGAGCTTGAAGTGTGATTGATAAAAACTCGATTTTCTTGAAATATTTTAGAGGCGAAGTTTGAGAGACAAAAAAAAAATAAGTGGATCTCATTTTAGCACTTCCAAGTTGTTGATGAATGATTTGTTTTTTTTTGGGATGTTCTTAAGCACACTATCATTGTTAATACTCTTATGTCATTGTTTGGGGTTGTAGGCGGAGAGAGAGGAAACAACAAAATGGAAGGGAAGGTAAATGAATGAGAAAATGAAAGATATCTAATTTGTTGTCCTTTCTTTTACAGTGTTTAAGAATACACACATATGAAAATATTTAATAAAAAATAATTAATTAATCAATAGATATATATATAATTCTAGGAAGTCGCATCATTCACATATCTTAAATAGTATAACTCCTCTTACAAACACTTTATTTAAATTTTGTGCAAAACACGAGCTCACATCTAATCATAGAATTTGTCAACAAATAGAGGATTTAAGATGGTTTTTTTTTTCAATTTTTGATATTATTTTAAGAAAATTAGACACTTTTTTTGGTGTATTACGTAGCAAATAAGTTATAAGTTTGTGAATATTTTGGTATGTTACATATTTTATTATATATATTGAGTTTATTGTAAAATTGATAAAATATAAAATACAAATTATTCTTTTGACTATGAATTTTTAAACTTATTAATTAAAAATAAATAAATAAATCTAAATCAATTCCAAATCTGTTGGAAAAAAAAAAAAAGATAATCTCAACTAGTTTGAAAATAAGGGGAAAAAAACAGCTTCAATGGGGTCTAAAAGTTTTTTTTTTAGTAAAATAAAGTTTGTGAGTTGAGTCTTAAGATATATTTGGGAGTTTAGTATAGAATGGAATGAAATGGAGCGGTCATTAATGGAACGGAGTAGAATAGAATGAAAGAGAATATAATGTTTCATTGTTTGAGAGTTTTTAAAACGGAAATGAGCACTTTCATTTAGCTATTATTTGAAAGTTATTATAAAATTAATAGAATGGAATGGTTTATAACATTTTTTTCATATTATTCTTATAATTTAATTTAGATAAAAAATATAAAATTACTTCAAATTAAAAAAAGTACAAAATATTTTTGAATAAACTTCAAATATTTTTTTCTTAAGTACCCTTTCCGCAATAATTTTTTTTGTTATTTTTTATAAGTATATAATATTACAATTACAATTTGTTAAGAAAAAAGATTATTCATCATTTTTAAATTTAAAGTCTCTAATAGAAAAAAATAAAAATTCGCACGCTATGAAAAGATTGGGAGGATAGATCAATGTAGTTGAGAGACTAAAGAATAATTCTATACAGTAAAAAAAATAGAAGTAATGAATAAGAAATCAATAATAAATATTATTAGAGATAAATGTGTTTTAATATGAATTAAGATAATTTTGTAAATATAATATAAAACTCCAGTTATTCAATCTATGACCCCCCCAATTTGGGGGATAATAAAAATTGAATTTTTGATGGCTAAGAATGGCTCAGAAGGTCCTCCGTTGCCATTCCATTCCATTATAAAAAGATTTATCCAAACAATGATATATTCTCTTTGATTATTCTACCCCCTTCCATTTTATCAAGAAAAAAACTCTCAAACATAATAATAATGTTAGGCACTCATTAGGTTAAGATAGATCTCAAGGTTAAAAAGGGACTATAAAGGTGTGAATAGTGAGATTTATTCTTTCTTATTCAATTATAATATTTTAGACATTTTTTCCCTGTATTTTGTTAGATGTTTTCTTTAAGAATACACAGTTAAGCTTTTTGGGGCCTCAAAATACAGTTAAGCTTGCTTTGACGATAATTCTGGTAATCAGCCAGCGCCCACCAAACTACTCTTAAACATAAAGACAAATTAATTATGTTATAGTATTTATTTTCAATCTAATTTCTTTTTTTTTTTTTAGACGAGTCTAATTTCTTTAATAAAGAATTAAATCAATACATCTAACGAGTCTTTCAAGCACAGTAAGTATTTAATTGAACAAATCGATCCCGTTCAATTAACAAGTTTAAGCTTTTTCTTTTTTTTTTAAAGAATTTTCGTTCTTTTTATGGTGATATATATAACATTTTATTTTTAACTCATTTATAAGGCTGTTCATGTGGTTAGTGACTCGGTGGTGTGACCTGATCATTTTGGGCCGGGTCGAACTATGCCAAGAAAGAAAAATCATAAAATAAAAGGAAATCAAGCCACAAATAGGACCGGTCTGGGTCTCTGGCAAGTGACCGATCTTTTTTTTTTTTAAAGAATTTTCGTTCTTTTTATGGTGATATATATAACATTTTATTTTTAACTCATTTATAAGGCTGTTCATGTGGTTAATGACTCAGTGGTGTGACCTGATCATTTTGGGCCGGGTCGAACTATGCCAAGAAAGAAAAATCATAAAATAAAAGGAAATCAGACCACAAATAGGACCGGTCTGGGTCTCTGGCAAGTCACTAGCCCGGCCTGATATAAATCATTTTTTAAATTTTCTCATTTTTCTTTATTTGCTAAAAATATTAAATAAATTTATATAACTGTTTTTCCTTCATATGCATCATGTAATTAATTAATTTTATAATTATAGTAGATATATTTTATTATTTCAATCTTTAATTTTATTTCATAATTTAAATTCATTTCTTAACTTAATATTATATAAAAATAAATAATGTATAGTTGTTGAGTATTTATAATTTTGATAAATGTTAATATTTAACCCAATATTATTTCCTATAAAAATATATTTTAAATGAAACTAATTATTTTTTAATAAAAAATTAAATTAACTTATTATTTATTTATTTTTTATTATATATTTTTTATACTGGGTCAAACCCGTCCTGTTATTGGCATAGTGAAGGACTGAGTCATCCCGGGCCAAGTCGGGCCATGGGCCAATTTTTCTTGACCTCGGGGTGTTTCTAGCCAGACATTAGGTTAAGATGATGTTCGGCCCGTCGCGACCTGTGAACACCAGTCATTCATACAAGTTAATTAATCATAGAAAAATTACAATTACAAATTTATTATAAAATATGATTTGTTACTATTTATTTTTCTAATTTTACTATTCAATATTTTAAATTTTAATATTTTTTTAAATTAAAATCCTGTCTTGTAATTAATTTAATATATTGGTCTTTAACTATAATTTTCGTAGTAATATTTAACTATGGTAGGTAAATTCTTCAAATCCCGCTTGTAAGTTCACTGAACACCTTAATTTATTTTATTTATATTTTAATTACTTCTCTTTCAGAATTCCTTTTAATTCCTTTTTTTATACATGGGAAAAACACATATAATAACACATGTTTTAATTTGAATTAGACACTGATGTTACAAAAGATGGATAGAACTTTGAAGTATAGAATAACATGAGATTGAAGAAAAAGATTGTGCATAAGTTTTCAAGGCATAGGCAATACTTTCCTTTAGGTTTAATTCGCTCTCACCAATTTCTAAATCTTGGGTACAACTTGGATTAGTAACGAATTTTCTGCAGGATACAATAAAGATCCTTGAGTATGTGTTATATTTCCAAAACTCAAGTCTAGATAACAATGACTTTTACAAAGTAGTAATTTATTTTTTATCCTTTGTGCACTAAAGATAAAAGCAAATGAGTTTGTGTATATTGAAACAAGTGTGAATGAATAATATTGGAATTATCGAATGATGAAAGATTATGGACTATTTATAGGAAATGAGAAGGCATCTATTGAAGCAATATGACTCTTTTAATAAAAGGACACATACATTAATCAATGTATATACATTGTAATGATTCATGAATGTAGACAAAAAATTATTTCCTTTCATATGATTAATGTATATACATTGTAATGATTCATGAATCTAGGTAAAAGTAACTTCTTTTCATATTTCATGAATTTTGTGATTTTTCATGAATCATTTTAAGAGTCATTATTAATTCATGAATCCTTTAAGAGACACCTTTTTATTTTGAAAATTTTCTCACAATCCCCCACCATTTTCAAAATGAATAATTTTTTTTAAATAACAAACTCTTATCATTTCGGAAATTTCATGTTTTCGGTAAAGATGTCTTAAAGACTTGAACCTTTACTTAGTAAGACATGGTTTCACCAATCCGAATTAATATGGTAGACAAGCTTTGAATCAATTAATCCATTTAAACAGGCGTGCATGACTTATGCATAAGATCTCTGACCATTATATGCCATTTTTAGTAGACACTTTTTGATATGGCCTTATGTCTTATATTATTTTCATGAGAGTTTGAGAGTCAAGTCCTTGGACTCCCTGAAGCGGCCTCACTTCACTCAGATATAGGTAGACTCTGTTAAGAGTAACACCATGATAAGTACTTTAGCAAATATATGCTTACAGATCTATTAAAAGTTAAAACTCAGTCTTCCTTTAAATCCATGGTAACCAAGTACTTTTCAACCTTGGGATGAATAGATAATATTTCACGTATTTGCAATAACTCTAATAATGTATGTTCACCTTTGAACTCAAGACTTGACATTAATTAAGTGTGAGTAGGGTTTCCACTATTGGTGATTATGATTTAATGGGCTTCAATCTCATCCCCAATGATGTTTTCAACACCATATGCTTTACCAGCCCTTTCGTCAAAGGATCTGCAAGATTTAACTTAAACCTTATATAACTAATAGAGATTACCTCATTCACAATTAAATCTTTAACATAGCTATGTCTTATTTCAATGTGTTGTGACTTTTCATTATAAACTTGGTTATAAGCCTTTGAAATAATAGATTGAATATCACAATAGATAGATATTTGTGCTATTAACTCATGGTGAAATATATAATATAGGTTTATTTCCAAGAACAGTACCCCCACCAAGAGTGTAAACCAATGCACTTGTAGAAGCATGGTCCTTTAGATAACTTACCCAACTATCATTTGTATATCCTTGTAAAATTGAAAAATTATCACTATAGGTTAAACTACAGTGACTTATTCCTTTCAAGTAGTTATTGAATCTCAAATTTAAATACATGTCATACAAAAAAATTATCTAAATTCACATGATTATTTATGAATTTAAATAAACATGTCAAATATTCATCTAAACATTCATTGTGCATGTTCATAAATTCATTTTTGAATAGTCACACTTTTTCAATGATATATTTTAAAGAAACACAATGATATCAAGAATAATCATTAATAAAAGTCACAAAATGTTTTTAACAATTTCTAGCAAGCCAACCATGCATATCATCAGAATTAATTCTAATACTTTAGAACATTTTTCTATTTTAAGAAAAATATTGTCTAGTTAATCAAATAATGTATAATTCTTGATTTCTTATAGACTTTTGAATTAAGTCAATATTTATCATCTCATTTAATATAATTAATATGACATAAATGATATCATTATATACTACAAGAGTCAATAATACAAGTATAATAATAAACATTATTATTAACTTAAACAACAATACGTTTGAATATGTTTCTACATAAATAATCCTGGCCTATAAATATTTCTCCTTTAGATAGAATAAACTTATCTCCCCAAAAACAGACTTAAACCCAAACTTATTAAATAAGAGTACATAAATTAAATTCTTTCTAACATCTGGTACATAGTATATATATATATTAAAGTTTTTCCAAAAGTGAACTCAATTTTCACAGTCCCTTTGCCTTTAACTTAGACACTTGATGCATTTCCCATATAGAGTACATTTTCTTCCTCTTCCTTGAATGTTTTGAAGAGATCCTTGTTCTTGTATACATGACAAGTTACTTCAGAATCCACCCACCATGATTCATTATTTTCAACCATATTGATCTTAGAAATAACAGTCACAAGATTATCTTTTGATGAAGAATTGCTTTCTTTCTTCTTTTCGAAGAAACGACATTCTTTCTTGTAATGACCAATCTTCCCACAAAAGTAATATTTACCCTTCTTTTTCTTGTTCTTATGGCCATTTTGTTCATGGGATTTGTCCTTTTCCTTCCCTCTTTTCTTAGAAGTCTTGTTTGACTGTCATTCCTTTACTACATATACTTTCTCATGAGCATTGGTGTCTTTAGTATCATCTTGTTTATGATACTTCTCTTCTAAATGAAGATAATTCTCCAATTACTCAAGAGAGATATCTTCTTTTTTATGCTTAAGACTCTTTATGAAATCTTTCTATGAAGAAAGAAGTTTGTCTATGATTGAAGAGACAATGATGCTTTCATCCATATGCATATTATGTTATTTAAAATTATTCAAAATATGTTCAATTTCATGCAATTGTTCCATAACAAATTTTCCATCAATAATAAAATTATTAAAACGAGTAACAAGAAATTTCTTACTTGTTGCATCCTCTTGCATGTACCTTGCCTCTAATTTCTCCAATAGTTCCTTTGCAGGGGTTGAGTACTCTTGATAAACATCGAAAAGGTAATCACCAAGTTCATTGAGACTGTGTCCAGTACAGATATAATCATCATTATCCTATTTTTGCCTTTCTCTCATAGTTTCTCTTTCTCTTTCTTCGGGCTTGGGAGTGGTGAGAACATAGGCCACCTTTAAAGTAGTGAGTGAAAACTTCATCTGCCATCTTACAAAATTGCCTCCTTTGAGCCTATCTAATTTTACAAAATTTGTAGTCAAATCCTTCAAAGAAACCATTTGAATTCAACGGAAAAATTTTAGCCTAAAAATTGTTACAAAAGATGGATAGAACTTTGAAGTGTAGAATAAAATGAGATTGGAGAAAAAGGTTGTGTATAAGTTTTCAAGGTGTGGGTAACACTTTCCTTTAGGTTTAATTCGTCCCCACCAATTTCCAAATATTACGTACAACTTGGGTTAGTGACGAATTTTCTGCCGGATATAATGAATATCTTTGAGTAGGTGTTGTACTTCCAAAACTCAAGTCTAGACAACACTGACTCTTACAAAGTAGTAATTTACTTTTTATCTTTTGTTCACTAAAAATAAAAGTAAGTGAGTTTGTGTATATTAAAACAAGTGTAGATGAATAATCTTGGAATTATCAAATGATGGAAGATTGTGGACTATTTATAGGGAATGAGAAGGCACCTCTTAAAGCAATATGACTCTTTTAATAAAAAGACACATACATTGACCAATGTATATACATTGTAATGATTCATAAATGTAGACAAAAAGTTATTTCCTTTCATATGATTAATATATATACATTATAATGATTCATGAATCTAGATCAAAGTCACTTCTTTTCATATTTCATAAATCTTATGATTTTTCATGAATCATCTCATAAATTTTTTAAGAGACACTTTTTTATTTTAAAAATTTTTTCACACTGACCAAAAAAGTAATTTGAATTAGACATATTTTTTTGTGGCACAAAAATTTAAAAAGATGAGTTGCATGCTTTGACATTAATTTGACGTGATTTATGATATGGTCTAATTTAAAAGGAATAAAGAAATACATAAATATTCCGTCATAATCTTTACAAGTCAAGGGAGATTGAGACGTTGAATTTTATCGACTAATAAATCAATATGAATATTGATATAAAATATTAAATTATAACAAGTTATACTATACTATTTAATGGTAAAAAAATAATATACTATTTATAAAAATGAATAATACCACTTATCCCATACCTCATGCGGTGTAAAAAAATGTGTTTTGTTTTTTCTTATCATAACATTTGAGTTTTTTACTAAATCTTAGAGATAAAGGGTCTGTTTGGTTTTCAGTTAGTTAAAAATAAGTTTTGATAAAATTGGTTTTGCAACGTACATTACAAGAAAATAGTTATTTTGTTGCGGAATTTTCTCACAAAATAAAAATTAGTGAGAACTTCTCACAGCATTTCTCATAGATTGTGAACTTTTGGTAGTTTCTCACAGCCAACAAAGGGCGCGAACATTCTGAGAGAAAGTAGTGAGAAAAGTGGAGAGAACAGTACCTCGATATGGCAGGAAGTTGGTGCCACAATTTCTCATGGACTTAGTCCGTGAGAAAATAGTGAGAAATTGAAAGAATTGGATTTTGTGGTAGAGAGAGAGTAATGCTAAAATGCTTCTCGCAGATATAGTTTGTGAGAAATAAATTTTTTCTCATGGGTATGGAATTTGTGAGAAGTATTTCTCACGGATACACTAATCTGTGAGAAGATTTCTCACAGATTTTGGACACCGTGAGAAAGTTTCTCACTGTTTTATGCAGCCCATGAGAAAATATATATATATATCATGTTTTTTTCTCACAGATGTATATAGCCATGAGAAACTGATATGAAAAATATATTAGTTAACTATATGAGATATAAAGTTTTTCTCACAGTTATAAAATTTGTGAGAAAATTTCTCACACATTTATAAATCTGTGAGAAATCCTTATCACAGATTTTCGACATTGTGAGAATGTTTCTCACGGGTTTGTGCACCCCATGAAAAAATATGGTTTTTCTCACAAATCTTTGTCTGTGAAAAGTATAAAAGAAAATATATTAAATTGGCTACTTGGTGGTTCGAACTGAGACTCAATATACTCAAATTATTTCCTTTACCGATGAACAAGTAGTTTATCAAATATCATATGGACACAATATAGTATATAACAAATTTTATGTTTTTTTTCCTGAAAAGGTTAATGGCGTGGCTTACTGAGGATTCGAACCCGAACATAACAAAGTTAAAGGTGCTTCTTTGACCAGTGAACCAACTAGATTGTTGGTGCGTTCTTGGACACAACATATTATATATATTATATAAGTTTTTTTTTTGCATAAAATTTGGAATTGGCGGACAATGCCATTTTGGCTCCAAAAATTTTGTTCAGACCCAACTCTGCTCCGAAAACCATTGATTCGAAAATCACTTGCCTTCCAAACATTTGCTTCAAAACCCCAACTTCAAAAATCCTCTTATTTTGCCGTGCTTGTTTCATCAAGTCTATGGTGGTAAAGCGAGACGAAGAGGAAAAGTAATACTGCGATTGTGAGAGACAACTGAGACCCTATTTTCTTCCACTGTTCCCCTGTTTCTTCAGGTATTGTTAATTTATTTGTTATCGATGGCTGAATGTTAGGAGTCTCAACTGTTTGCTTGCATTTCCGTGCAAATCTTTCTTTGATGCTCTCCAAAATGTTAAATTGGGTATTCATGGCTGCTATTTTGTATTTAACTTTTTCAGAAGGAAGGGCTTAGATGAGATAATTGATCTTCCCACAACATCTAATAAACTGTAATGGTTCCTTGTCTTGGCTACTCATTCATTTCAGTTGTCACTTTCTCTTTCCCCTGTGTCATCGGTAGTTGTCAATTTTCTTTTAATTCCTTCTTGACTGAAATCCCCATAGGGACAAGTTAAAGAGGATTTTGTGAAAAAGGAAGACTTTTCTACATCAATGTAATAGGATTGTCCATTATGAAGAGCTTGCATGAGAAGCCGTGAATGGATGGGTGAGTTTTTAGCCTTGTTTCCACTTTGATTCTCTAGACACGTGATTCCTAAAAGTCATATACTGTGTGTCTCGCAAGGACAAAAGAAGTTAAGGTTTTGGTTTTGTCTTCTTCTGATAGGAGGATGAGTTCAGTTCCTTTTTGTTTTATTATGCATATTACAAAAGTAAATTCTTTGGAGCTATATTAGCAAGGATACATGGTGATTTATTACATTACATGGAATGGTTTAGTTCAAAGTGTGAAGAATCTCTCCAACCTAACAATATATGAATGTAATTCCAAACTCTATTTATTTATTTTTTGTCTTTTACATGTAAATTGAAAGAATTCAAATTAACTAAGTATATTTTTCTTCCAAAAAGACACGGTATTTGTCACCATGACAAATAGTGTTTTTCATTTTTATTTTAGTAGTATTTTACAAAATATCTTTGCATTATTGAACATCAACTTGAATTTGTGATTCTCCTGGATGGTCAAAATGGGTTTTATTCTTGTTCTAAGAATGATATTGTATTATATTAATTTCTATTCCCTTTTAGTTAAACGCTTTAAATGTCAACATTTATGTAGATGATTATTTACTTCTTTTATTGTAGTGTTGTGGAATACTATCTTTCCTCGTGGATTAAAAATCTTGCAACCACATATATCTCCTTGAAATTTAACTTAGTTGTTAGATCATGCTTAATCATTTACTTATATATAGTTCTCTTGGGTCCTCTAATTCTTTCTCATCATCAAAACAATTTTGAAAATATTTTCAATTTTTTTTATTCTTCTCTCTTATTATCTTTCAAAGAAGTAAGGAATAAAAAATGCCCAACTCAAACATTTCCATTTCACTAAAAAATAGCTCATTCCTACCATTAGTGCTTGAGTGAAGCATCTTGAAGCAAATTTTTGAACTCTCTGTTTAGTTTTCTTGACAAAGCATGTAGTGTCAAGTGTGTTAAGACATGTGAAAATAGAACATGACACTACTTTTTAAATAGAAGACATGTTTAATAAATCATAATTTGAAACACAACCCAGGTTTAAAAATTGCGGATTTCATGAAAAACTCAAGTTATTACTCTTTTTAAGTAAGTTCATCATCCTTCACTTTCTCCTCTATTAAAATTATCAATGTCAACTATATTTTGAGTAAATTATACTGCTCAAATAAGCTTGTGAAGAACTAGAAGACCATACAAAACTATCTCTACTTGTTCACATCACAGGTATGTCAGATGTGATTTCCTATTAGTTTACATTTGTTTTTTGTTGAAGATATGTGTATTGTTTTAGCACCTTAACTTGCTTCCTTCTTTAATGTCTTAGAAGCCTCTTTTGTTACAACTATCTTATTTGGTTTGTATCTTATCGGTTAGTTATGTTTGACAATGGCATGTCTTTTAATTTTTAAACATTGTTTTTAGATAGTTCATTTGGTTTGTATCTTATTAGTTAGTTATATTTGACTATGGCATGTGAATGTCTCTTACTAGTACAAAAAAACATTTCTAGGACTACATTTAATGAGACACTTGGCTTAGGGAAGTTGGCAATTGTATTGTAAAAAGGTAGTTACTATTATATAATGCATCCTTTTTTCGATGAGTGTAGTTAGTACCTATTAACCCCCAACATTGATATTACTTTCTTGTCTTCTCCTATTGCAATTGCTTTCTTGTTTGGATTACAACTGTGCACAAGTGTGTGTTTTAGGCTAAAAAAACTCAATTTTCTCCCACACCTATCAAGAGTAAGTATCTTATACTATTCCTATTCCATTACAGTAAATTTAATAATTTGAGTTTTCAAGTTAGGAAAGTGAAAACTTCAAGCCTTTAGGTTCTACAATCAACAAGACTTTAGGTTCTAAATTTTCAAGTTTGTATGGTCACATTAATAACAAAGGAAGAAATTATATGCTTTCTTTTGACAGTTGGGTGGTTAATTTGTTCGGATATTTGCTGAACTTTATTCTTGTTTGCATCTTTTTGCAAATCTTATTCTTGTTTTGAGCAATTTGTGGAATGATTTTGGATTTGAAATCTAAACACTGATTTTTGTTAAAGAACAATGATATTTTGTTAACCTGTGATAATTAGTTGCAAAATATTTTAGTTTAACAGATGACTCCTCATGAGCATTGTCGATGGATGGACAATAGAGTAGTTGGGAAGCATATAAAGATCACTAATGAGTTCTTTGCGGGAGTAGACGAGTTTGTTGAGTTTGTGAAGAAATTAGATGTATTTAAAAGGGATGGGATGTTTAGATTTCCATGTTTGATATGCAAATGTAAGAAACATAAAACACCAGAAGAAGTTAAGATGCATCTGTATAAGAAAGGGTTTATGCTTGATTATTACTATTGGTATAACCATGGAGAGGAACGTCCCCAAGTGGTGCCAATTGATGTTGACATTCACACTACTGAAAAGGATCCTAATCCATATGAGCAAATGGTTATGGATGCTGCTGGACCATCATTTGAGAGAAATGACATGACCGAAGAGGATCCTAATCCAAATTCTGCAAAGTTTTATGAGATGCTTCATGCCTCAAAATCTCCATTGTGGGATGGGTGTGAGAATCACACAGTTTTGTCAACTGTAGTGAGGTTATTGAGTATTAAGACAGATTATAATATTCCTAAGACTTGTATGGATGAAATTATCACTTTAATGAATGAGATCCTACCAGCTAATCATCTTATGCCTGCAAACTTGTACCAATCCAAGAAATTGATTTCTCAACTTGGTTGTGGCTATTAGAAGATTGATTGTTGTAGTAAGGGATGCATGTTGTATTATAGTGATGCAATCAATGATAGAGAATGTCGATTTTGCAAGGAGACAAGATTTAAGGAGGCAAGAGTTGGAAAAGGGAAATTTAAGGAGATCCCTAAGAAACGGATATGGTATTTACCATTAGTCCCAAGACTCCAAAGATTATTTGTTTCCAATGCCTCGGCCAAAATTAGGAGATTTCTTAAAATAACAGAATCAGGGGGTACTTGATTGGAAGGATATGGTAAAGAACATAATTGGACTAAACGCAGTATATTTTGGGATCTTCCTTATTGGCATGACTTGCTAAATCCCTACAATATAGATGTAATGCATACAGAGGGGAATGCCTTTCATAATGTGTTTAATACAGTGATGGATCATAAAGAAAAGATAAAAGACAATGACACAGCAAGGCAAGATTCGGCTATGCTTTGTAAACGACCCTCTTTACATATTGTGGTTGGAAGCAATGGTAGAAAAGGAAAACCCAAGACTACATACACCTTTAATATGAAGCAAAAGCAGGCAATGTGTGAATGGGTCAAAACTCTAAAGCTTCCTGATGGTTATGCATCCAACTTAGGGCGTTGTGTTGATACAAAAAGTTGCACGTTAGTCGGAATGAAAAATCATGATTGTCATATTTTCATGGAAAGACTATTACCAATTGTGTGCAGTGGATTACCAACCCCGATATTTGAAACCTTAACGAAGTTAAGTAATTTTTTTTGTGATCTTTATGCTCCTACTTTACATTTGAAAAACCTTGAAGTAATGGAGAAAAATATTCCTATTATTTTGTGTAAACTTGAGAAGATTTTTCCTCCTGGCTTTTTTGATGTTATGGAACATTTACTTGTTCACTTGGTATATGAAGCTATAGTTGGTGGACCTATACAATATAGGTGGATGTATTCATTTGAAAGGTTCTTGTACATGTTAAAAAAAAGGTAAAGAATAAGGCCCATGTTGAAGGCTCCATTTGCTCAGCACATTTACTTGAAGAAACTTCAACATTTTGCTCCTATTATTTTGAATCACATGTTCAATTAAGAACTAGGAGAGTTTCTCGCAATGATGATGGTGGGGAGCATGTTGATCATCCTCCTATCTCTATCTTTAACTATCCTGGCCAACCACATGGAAGAGCAACACAAAACACTCATTTTCTTGCTGAGTCTGAGCAAAATGTAATAACTTTATATGTTCTTCTCAATTGTCCTGAAGTTAAATCTTTCCTCAAGTAAGAATCTCGTTCTTGGTCTATTACTTGCATTCAATATAAAGTTATATTCAGATTGATCTCATGCTTAGTCAAATGCAGTTCCTATGTTAATGAATTGCTATCTATGCACCCTACTCTATCAAATGAGGATGTGGATAAGCCCATTTCATCCGAATTTTCAACATGGTTCAAAACTTTTGTAAGTACATCTTAACTACTTCCTATGAAATGAGGAGGAACCTTTTTTTTTTTAATAAAATTGACAATGCTAATGGTTTTATTTAACATAGGTTTTCAACTCAAAAAATGGGATAAAAGATGAATTGTTAACTTCTTTGGCTTGGGGTCCTTTGAGACTTGTGCATACATTCGATCAATGGTTAGTGAACGACTATAAGTTTCACACAGAGACCTGGGCAAATGGGAGGAAGACAAATAATAGTGGAGTTAGTGTTAAAGGAATCAGTCATAATCAACTTGAAGTTTCTTACCATGGTGTTTTGAAAGAGATAATTCAATTACAATTTACTGGCGAACCATCTAAGCAATTAACAGTTTTTAATTGTAAATGGTATGATCCTGAGCATAGAGGAACTCGGGTTTGTCCTAAATATAGAATTGTGGAGGTTAATGCAAAAAGGACATACAAGCGAATGATTCTTTTATCTTTGTCCAATAAGCCGAACAAGTGTACTTTTACACCATATCCAAAATCATTATCTTCTAAAAAAGATTGGCTTGTTGTCATTAGAACAAAAGCAAGGAATAGGATTGATGTCCCAGAAGATGACAAAGAAGATGTGCCTTTTCAAGATGATGCTGATCGACAACCCCAATTAGTTGATTGTGACATTAGTGAGGTTGATCTACGAGATAATACGGGTGAGATTGAAGAATTAGATTATGTACATATTACGTCAGTTGAAGATGACATTGGTGATTCAAGAGAATCAAGTGAGGAAAATGTAGATGAAGATTTTCTACACACTGAATCATCAGAGACTGAAGATAATCCTCCTAGTGATTTTCATTTAGATAGTGATTGATATAATGTTGGTAAATTAATTTTCATGAATTCTTTACATTGATTATTATGCATGTTAATTTTTTGTTCATTCTTTTAATTCTCTTAATGTGATTAATATTAACTTTTATTCCTTTTTTTTATTTTAGATGTCATCTTCTCAACAACATGTGGTACGAGGAACCAAAAATAAGAAGGACAAAAAAGGAAAAAAGGTGGTGCAAGCATCACCATCTCAGCCATTAGTTGTGCAACACTCATCATCTCAGCTACTAGATATTATACAATCCTCTTCATCTTACCCTCATCCACCATCCACTACACAACCGACATCTGAGGTAGCATCCTCTTCTGTTCCATCCCCTCATCTTCAATCCTCTCTTAGGGAGACTGTATTTGCTGGTTCAGAGAGATCGCCAACTCTGATTAGCACATATGCAAGATGCTCAACTAATAATATATATGATGCTGGCTCTAGATTGAATGACAGTCGATTGGTCATTCGACCAAATGGTAACCAGGAGTAAGTATCTTTTATGTAATTCAAATTTTTATGCTTTAATTGTTACTTTATATGTGCTAAATATTATTCATTTTGTAGATTTTTCCCATCAGCTGAATCACAAAAAATATTGTCTGACATTATCCATCACAAGTTTGAGGGTGCATGGCCAAAATTTTCTAAGATCCCTCGTAAAGTGCAAGGGTTATGGTTTGATGAGTTTAAGGTGAATTCATCTAGTAAACATTTAGAAATTGCAATGTGCATGGATTTTAATTATATAATTATTGATATTTGGTTGTTTCTTATGTAGCTTAAATGTGCATAGGACCCTAAATTAGATGTTGTAATTCATAAGATATGGAAAAAGAAATGTAGTGGAGTGGTGCGGTCATCTTTAAGGGACATTCGCAAAAAGAAAACAAAAGGTGAATGGTTACCAGAAGGAGTTCGAAAAGACTTGGAAGAATATTGGAAAAGTCTTGAATTTTTGGCTGAGTCTGCACGCAATAAGGCAAATCGTGCAGCTAATAATGGTGGATGTGTTCATAGAGGTGGTAGAATTACTTTTAATGAACATAAGAGAAGAATGGTAAGTGTTATTTGAATGTGTCATGCTTATTAATTTACTTTGTTTCATTGTATTTTATTTTCAATTATTTAGTTATAACATTTTTGCTACATGATATAGGAAGTTGAATTGGGAAGACCATGTGAATATCCCGAAGTTTTTAAGAAAATTCAATATGATGAGAAGAAAGGTGGTTGGGTTGGGGAAAAAAGCTGAATCCACTTATGTAAGTTACTCATAGATATATTCTTCCTTTTTAAAACTCATAAATTTAAAGATTAAAATTGAACTTTTTCTTAATGCAGAATGAGTTCGAGCGATTAAAAGAGAGTCAAGAGCCTGACTCAAATGTATGTGATTCAGATTTTTGGTTGAAGATTGTAGGTGGCAAAAATTAAAAAGGCCATGTTTATGGACTCAGATCTCAAGTAGGACTTATTGCTTCTGACAACTTAAGCACTGGAAACAACTCTGGGGAGATAGCACAATTGAAAAAAGAGATGGAAGAGCAAAAGAAGTTCTATGAAGAAAGCCTTCAAAAAGTTAAGGCTGAAATGAAAGCTAGAGATGAAGAATATAAAGCTCGAGAGTCAAGGATGTAACAACAATTTCGAATGATTATGGCTCATCTAGATAACACTAAGGCTGGTACTTCCAAGCGTTCACAAAATGATGATAATGATGGTACCGATATTGATAGTACTGATAGTGATGGTACCGATGATGATGATGGTGGGAGTGAAGAGTAGTTGTAGGGCTATGTATTTGATACTTTTGTATGTAGTATGTTCATTTAGACTTGATACTTTTGATTTCCTATGTTAAAATTAAAAGCTTTTTGTGATTTTTTATGTTAAATATAAGTAGAATTTCAATTTTCCTACTTTATGTTTTTTTGGTTGCATATATTGTTTCACAGGTTCAATTGAATAGGGATTGAAAGAAAATTGATAATCGGTGGATTTATTTTGCAGATTTCTCATGGATTTCTCATGGCATATATGCGTGAGAAACATTATAATTTCTCACGGATTAGGTCGGTGAGAAATTTTCTCATGGACACAAATTGTGAGAAAATTCTCAAGTTTCTCACACATCTAGGCTGTGAGAAAATTTCTCACAGATAAAATGTGTGAGAAGATTGGGCTATTAACGTTCTCACATTCTCAATCTTTCTCACGGATTTTGTTTATGTGAGAATTTTTCTCACGAAATGGATCTATGAGAAATTGTGCCTTAAGGCTGTGAGAAATTATTTTCCTTCGAGTCCTTTTCTGACCAGTGGTTATGTGTGAGAAAATTCGCGAGAAATGTTTTTCTCACGGATTTTAAGGGAGTTTCTCACAGTCTAAACACAGTTTTAGACTGTGAGAAAATCCCTGTTTTGGTGTAGTGGTAGTTATGATAAAAATTGGTTTTTGACTAACGTATTTATGTTTGAATGATTTATTTAAAAATTGGTTTTGACAAAACTTATAATTTTTCTTTAAATTGAGCTTAAACTTTATTCTATGATTAATTTAATTTATTTGAACTAAAATTTATATCTTATGTAACACTTTCTTACATGTTGTAGTCTATAGAGAATAAAATTTTGAAGGGATATTTTAGTTATTAGATATGAGAAATTTTACGAAAATTTTATTTTTTTAATTTTTTAATTTTTTCTCATTTTTATTTGTCTATTTTTATCTGACTTTAAAATAAATGTAGATGGGAATGAAGAATTTGAATGGAGAAGCAATAACCATTTTCTTACATGTTTTGGCTCAAAACTAATTCTCCAACGGATAAGCAAAATTCAGCTAAACATATACAAATTTCCTCAAACTCCATTTTGGATCCAAAACTTGGTTTCATAAGTGAAGTCAAATATACAGTGAGTAATTAGAAAATTACTTAAGGGAAAGAGATGGATCCAATAACCAAGCTATTTAAGCTGAGGATAATAAGGAAACTGAAGGGAATAGTTGAGGAGATTTCTCAGGCCGATTGACCACAAATCCTTATCTACAGAGGGGATGGACCCTAATCTTGCAGAATAGAAGAAGAGTATATCGAAGAATGATTTTGGTTTTCGAAGTCTTAATATTTTTTTATGAAGGTTTGATTGATGCAAAAAGTTATTCTTGAGAATATGATATTAAGTGCTTGTTTGGATAGTATAAATAGGGAGCAAACAAGTGATTATATGGAGAAGTTATCAATCATAAACTATTTTTTAATAAGTATTTATGTCTCAAATAAATGTTTATAAAAGAAGTTAATTTTTTTTATTTATAATAATCACTTATTCTCCCATAATTATTTATTTTATTTTTTCTTCTCATTATCTATTTAATAATCACTTAAATCCCCAATATCCTAATATATTTCTTTTCTCAAAATCACTTATAGAGTAAAAATATTAAAACACAAATTACTTTTGATATAATCTATTATAAATAAGTACTTATTCTCATAATTACTTATTCATAAGTCAATCTAAACAGATTATAAAAGAGCTTACCAATCTAATTGCATTCACACAGAACTTGAGATGGATTTGGAACCTTATAGAAAGTTCGGAGATGTTCAAGACAATCACTGGTGTGAAGGATATTAATAGGATAGGCAGGTTTTTCCTTTTTGACCTTATCTCTTTGTATGTTTTAAATCATAACTATAGTTTTAGTGGCGGACTTGAAGTAAAGCTAGGATAGGCAGTAGCTAATTATTGCTATGTTTTATTTCTTTGTATTTGATTTGAGTATAAAAAATGTAATTAGAAAGTTATGCATATTATATAATGGGTTAAGAATCTTCCTTTATTATTTATTTTCAAGATCATATTCTTAAATTATGTTCCAAATCTTTCTATGTGTGCAAGAATGTACAATAAACTAGTCATTGTCAACATGGCTGTTTTTTAAGGCCAAAGTCAACATGGCTTATTCTTTCAATTTTGGGCAACACATGAAATCATTTAATATTTAAGTCTTAAAAATTTTGAAGTAGTATTACCTAACCTTCTATAATTTCTAAAGATGTGTAAAATCATGGGTTGCTTTATATTGTTTGAGGAAATAACTTTTCAAAAAATATACTTCTAAAAAGTTAATTTCTTAGAAAGTTTATATTTAATTTACTTGTTAATTTTTTTATTTTTTTTGTGAAATTCTAATTATTTTTTTAGATAAATATATTATGTTTTAATGCTAAAAACATAAATATTCTTTTTAGTAAAGAAATATATTAAGAAATTAAGAATATTTTTAAAAAATATAATAAATTACTTGAGAAATAAAATTTTTTAAGATTTTATTCAAGAAATAAAACTTACTAAATTAAGTCTAATTTCCTAGAAACTTCAATATTTTTTTAAACCGTTGTTTTACTATTAATCAACGACCTTTTACATTTACTTATATAAAATAATTTAGTCTTTTTAAAATGGGACTAATACACGAGTTTAAAATTCATATTAATGTAAAAAAATTATTAATAAGTAATTTATAAGTACATTTGGAAAGCACTCTGTCCACTATAAAACTTGCATTGGCTTTAGTAAACTATTAAAACCCAACTTAAGACTTAATTATAGACAATCTTTTTTTTTATATTAAGAGGGTTATAATTAAATTTTTTAAATGCACTAAAATACTCTCATTTTTAATACCATTACTATCAACTGATTACAAAAGGTATAATGGTCTGATTAATCCTACCTTTTTCGCTTGAATTTTTTTTTTTACAACGACTAATCCTAATTTTAAAACTAACACAAGATAAATTGAATATGAGAGTTTGTATTTTCATTTTTTCACAACAATAAAAAAGCTATTACATATTTTATTAATTTTAAAAGCTGTACATCAAAATAATATTATCTAGATCTCAGTTTAAATTGCAAAAGTTGCTCATGTTTAGTACTGTTTCAATAGGCCAAGATTAATCGAACATGTTCCTCAGTCTCACCATCAAAATTAAGCTATAAAACTACAAAGAAGTTAAAAGAACTTTCTCCAATATATCCTTGAAAAAAAAAAAAAGTGACTTCATCAACCTTTTGCTGTGTTCTGATCCTACAAATACAATCCAATTCACGCTATTCGCTTGACGTTCCCGAGAAATCAGCTTCAAACTCCAATCCGCCCAATATCTCTCTTTCACCTCAATACTTTCACAGAAACACACACACACACACAGACACACACAGACTCAGTTTTCTTCGGCTAGAAAACGAGGTGAGAAGGAAGTGCGTAGTGTACTACGACGCCAAGATTCGAGAGAATCGGAGAATGGTTTCCTATGTCAACATTCTGCTCTACGGAGTTGGGGGCCTAGTGGTGGCCGGCATGGCATTGCTGGTGGCGTTGCAGGAGAAGCTCGTGTACGTGCCCGTCGTGCCTGGCCTCACCAAGTCCTACCCCATCACTCCCGCTCGCCTCAGGCTCACCTACGAGGACATCTGGCTCAGATCCTCTGATGGCGTGCGTCTTCACGCCTGGTTCATCAAGCTCTTCCCTGAGTGCCGAGGTTCGATCTGACTGCCTCCCTGGTTGAATTTTTTGGTTACCCTTTTGTTTGGCCTTGTCAATTTGAGTAATTTGGTGTCTGGCTGAGTTTGGTGAGGAAATGGATGTTCTTGTCTTCTTGATTGATTGGTGGGTTTTAGCCGTTCTCAGGATATGAAGTTTGGGTTGCTTTAAATTTGCGGCCTTTGAGCTTAATTTGGGGCTAGCATGCAGATTTTAGGTTGACTCCCAGTGTAGTGAAGGCATACGAATCGATTTGCATTTGCATTTTTTCTGGAATTTGTTTGGGGTTAGAGAAATCTGGCTTATTTTGTTGTAATTCTAGTTTGATGAATAATTTACCTTCTTCGATTTACCCATGTATTTGAAAATTCGATGTGTTAGCTGGCTTTTTATTTCTTAAAGTTAACTGAAGTCTGGGAAATCATTATGTGCTTGGAATTAAAATTTTTGTCTGTTGGCTTAAATGAAGCAGGATGTGTTATATTTGGTTAAATGGAATTATCTTAAGTAGGATTCCCTTCCAATTTACATGTGCTTCTTTTAGAATTTAAATATCACTAGCTGTGGCAATGACTTATTGTGGCACATCTTCTGGTCTTAAGTATCAAAGAGACTTTATGTTGAAGGTTTGATCCTTGTCACTGTTGTAACTGCGCTGTGTAAACTTACTGCCTTGCTTGTCCTAACTTAATAGGTATAGCCAAAACTAGTAATAGAATAACCGGCCAAAAGTGATCAAAACATCTTAATGGGCAAATTGAGGTTTAACATTCAAAAGTACAAAATTCTTAGATGTGTTTTTTCATTAAAAAAAAAATCTTAGATGTGGTTAATTCTTAGTTTGCATTTGATATATATTCTCTTGATGGGATTATCTTTTACTTTATATTCAGCACTTTACTGTTATATAAATGTTCTTATGAAGTGCTATTTTCTCATGTTTCATTGACAGGTCCAACCATTTTGTTTTTCCAAGAAAATGCTGGAAGTATCCTAGTTATAGAGATTAGGGTTAAGCTGTGATTTTTAATTAATGCCTCTTCAAGATTGGTCAGGTTCAATATGCTTTTTGAGGCCTTAACTACTGGCTTTTAGATATTGCTCATCGTCTTGAAATGGTGCGCATAATGTTGCAACGGTTAAATTGCAACATTTTCATGCTTTCATACCGAGGGTATGTACCACCAGCTCAATGTTATTATTTCACTACCCTATTTTTTAACAGATCCATCCCTTCTAAAATACACATGCCACTTTCCTCTGGATTGTTACTAATATTTGATTCATTTAAACCAGTTATGGAGCAAGTGATGGCTATCCTTCCCAGCACGGTATTACCAAGGATGCTCAGGTAGGTGGGTGTGTGTTTATTTTATTAATACCTTTATTTTAGTTTCCAAACTCTTTCTCATAAATGTTCCCCATTTTTAATTACCTCTCCATGGCCAGGCTGCATTGGACCATCTTTCTCAAAGGACTGATATTGACACATCTAGAATAGTTATATTTGGAAGGTCACTTGGAGGCGCAGTTGGAGCGGTACTAACAAACAGTAACCCTGACAAGGTATCTGTCTACTAAAGTTTGCAGCTATTTTTCAATATACTCATTTCAGATTCATGAATTTTTAGTTTTGGTTTTTACTTTTATGCCATTTACAGCAATTGATAGAGTATTGGACTTTGGTTATAACTCTGGATCTTAATGTGTTAAGATACTATTTACTTACCTAGCTAGATTCACAAGGGGAATTATATAGCCATTCTCTAACAAGTAGCTCCAACCATGTCTGTTATATATTTTCAGTAGCTTTGTAGTTGTATATCGATTCATGAATCTTTTCATGATTATCAGTATCATATGAGAAATTTTATTTCTCTTACCCTGCCACAGCCCCACCCTCCCTCTCCCAGCACCGGCCTACCTACACTTATACAGCAAACAAATGAAAGAGTTTTCCTGGTAGTAGTGGTATCATCTTTAGGGATAATTTTTTTGTCTAAAAATGCTGCTACAGAATGAACTATTCAGTAGGAATGTTGAAAATCCTTTAGTTTACAAACTGGAAGCTTCTTTTTATTATATGCCACTAAAGTGGTATTATTAGTTTCTTTGGGGATTGTATTATCCAGAAATGCTGTATAGAATAAACTCTTTAGTAGGTGTGTTGAAAATCTTGCACTGCACAAACTGAAACTTTCTATTTATTTCCATCACGTGTCAAATTGGCCCTGTAGCCCCTTCCTTTAGCATTTTCACTGTATGATGGTTTTTTAATCAGTAAACCTTTTTACTTTGTGATGGCCTTCTTAACACAAAGTATTTTACTAGCATTATGCTCTTGGGGCATGAAGAATATATAATAGTTTCGTATCAACGGTTTGCAAGGGGCTAGTTTGTTTGACAAATTTAATGAAGTGTCCATTTCAAACTTTACTTTCAGAATATTCAACTTTAGTTATTTAACATACAGCCAATAAATTATTATGAAGTAAAAGAAGAGCTGTAAAATGACCACTAAAATGGCCCTATTGTTTCAAAGGGTATTCAGATATGAATGCTCTCGCTGATACTTGATGCAGAAAGAATTTCACTTTTGTTTGTCTGGTGTTTGTTCATGAAGTGAGATTTCTAACAGAGGCTTTACCTACAGAATGTTAATATATTAGTTCATCTTGCCAACATTATTTGTTTGTGCTTTGTAGTCATATATTGAACTTATTGCTTAGCAAGTCGTGAAAACAAAGGACTGATGGAGTCTTGGATTCTGCTATAGATTCCTTCTTATTCACAACAGTTTGTTCATGCACCTGTGGTTTACATGTTCTTTTGGCCTTCCTTCTTCATCATAGGTTGCTGCACTGATACTGGAAAATACTTTTACATCAATATTGGATATGGCTGGTGTTTTATTACCTTTTTTGAAGTGGTTTATTGGAGGAAGCAGCTCTAAAGGTCCTAAAATTCTCAATTTTCTAGTACGTTCTCCATGGAACACGGCTGAGGTTGTTGGCCAGGTGAGGGCTGCTGGAATTACTTGTCTTTCCTTCCATTTTTATGTTTCTTTCGTCTGTGTAAATGATACATTACTTAATTAAAAATAGTAGGACATTCACACATAAGGGTATGAATATCTTAATTCTCATGTGAAGTTTAGAAGTGATGATATTAAGTCCCAGGAGGATGTTAATTTTCAAGAATTTCTTGTTTGTTTCGAGAAAGGATCATTCTGCTTTGCTTTTAAGCTATTTTTCTTTTTCTATCTCTTGATGGATGCAAGTTTGGGCTTCATTCTTTTGTTATCATCTTGATGACAGATTAAGAAGCCAATCCTTTTTCTCTCTGGGTTGCAAGATGAGATGGTCCCACCATCACATATGCAAATTCTCTATGCTAAGGCAGCCGCTCGTAACAATCGGTGTCTCTTTGTGGAATTTCCTACTGGAATGCATATGGACACATGGCTGGCTGGTGGCGATACCTACTGGAAGACAATTCAGGACTTCCTTGAACAGCATGCTCCAGAGAAAAAGGAAGACAGTTCATCTCCAAACAATAACGGTAATATTTTTCTGTCTATTTTCAATGAGTGAAATGAATTTTATCCAATCTTCCCCTTTAAAAGGCTCTACCATGTTTTTCTTTTCTTCTCGGATGTCATCAAATTGAAACCATTGTTGTGAACAAAAATTTTGCCCTTCTTTAGCACCAATCTGAAGCAAGCACCATTGTTGCATACTTCTTTCTTGAATTCTTAATTCTTGTTTTATACTACTGCCAGATATTGGGGCGAGGTGATTGGCTATAACTAGTTATTTCGATGATAGTAATTCGCTAACTAAGGATTCAAACAGTTTCTGCCATATGAAGTTACAGCCTTTACAAGCTCTCTGTGACAGCGATGCTTGCCACATGTACCTGCTGCTCCAAGTCAGACTTCTTCACAGCACAATTTGGATCGGTGTTTACAGAACTTGGAAGATGTGAGGCTATTTGTGATTCCCTTTTCTTTAATGTACTGCTACCTGATTGATTCTGGATGCCTGGTGAATTCTGACAGATGATATATATATAGAATTTTGCCAATTCTAATATATATATATATATATATATCTCAACCTCAATCTTGTCGCTATACTTTCTGTTTTTTTGTTTCCTAACGTTTTCACATCACAGATTCTAATGCACACTTAGACTGTTACGATGTCTACTAATCGTCTTAAATGCCAATGCACGCTTACACTGCTTTTACTCAATGTCTATTTTGTTTGCTCTGGTGATTCTTTCTTATAAATACAATTTGATTGTCTCTGTTTGGATTAATATATTATCATTTTACATCCCTTGAGGATAGGAGATATTCTGTTATTTTATTTTGATGCTGATATTACGTGAAGGATTATGAAACTCTGCTTTGTGATCCGCATATTTCTGGTTATTACAACCAGAGTTTCATGAATGTCACTGTTAATTCACAAGATTGTTACCAGTAGATTTCTCTCATAATTCAGTATCTTTTCTTTTTCTTTACAGCTATGTGGTATCCACTATCACCAACTAATTTAGATTCAAATAATTTTAAGTCCAAAATGGGAGGTAGCCTCCTGGTTTTCCTGTTCACAATGCTTAAATTCTCGATCTTAAAAGATATTGAATTCCTTCCACTTGACTTCTTATCAACTACTTGTTCTTTACTGGGGTTTAAATGCTTCTGCATGTGGACCCCATGGACAAATCTTGTATGCTTGCTGCTTGTAATCTATGAAACAAAAATTGGTTTGTCTTCAATATTTTAAGACTCCTATGGCCAGGGGTAGAACTCCATTTATGATCTCCCTTAAAAGCGTGCTTATGATGTGATGTTCATGTATTGAAGTCTTTCATCCCAACTGACGACAAGTCCAATTCATCTTGAGATATACTAGTGACTTAAAATTGTATTTGACCATTTAGATAATAATAAAAAAAAATTCTTTAATATGGTAAAGAAACAAAACCTCAAAACGAGAATGTTTAAAGTGATGAATTGAGAAGATAAATTCCTTTAAATTCAGTTCCTGAGCATTCCAAGATTCTGATAATCAAAGAACATAAGTTTTTGCTTAGTAGGGAGTATAAAGCAAAGAAATTCCTCTCTGTTCTCTTCTTGGGAGCATATTTTTCTTTTTCTTTTTCATTTCAGTCCTTCTAATGTTTATCGTTATATTTTTCCTAATCATCTTACTGTTGCAATAGTGTAACGAGAAGGATGATGACTTCTTAGTGATAATGTGATAGCAAAGAAAAAGTATTTACCATGATTGGTTTGATGATTACATTAACGATTATAATGAGTAATTGACAATAACGCAAATAATTATTAGTGATTGACTTTTCATAATTTTTAGGTAATCTTTTTTTTATAATTTTTAGATAATCTTATTACTTCCTTCCATTTTCTTTTTTTCTTGTGGTTTAAAGTTGTTTTACATAGACCAATAATTTATTAATTATGTTAAATTTTATTAAAAAGTTGACTAAAATACTTGTCATTTGATAATCTATATTGAATTAAATGAAAGAGGGCATAGTTAAAAACCAATATTAATGATGCATTGAAATTTTAAAACAATAATAAATTTGGAATAAAACTAAAATTCTAAAACTATAAAATATATGTAACGAAAGAAATACTTATCTTTGGCATATAAAAGACTTAGAAAGGAAAATGCCTATTCATATTTCAATAAGCAATTGTTAACCTAATTTTAAAAATATTTATGTTTTTAATATTAAAACATAATTTATATATTTAAAAAAATAATTTAAACTTACTAAAAAATAAAAAATGAAACAAGCAAATCATATATGAATTTTCTAGAAAGTTAATTTTTTTATAGAATATGCTTATGCAAAGTTACTCGCTACAATGTAGGTCATTAATTTTTTTTCCCCCAAATTATTGAGAGTTTGACCGTGCATGAATTTGAGATCAATAATTGGCCAAAAAAAGAATTTTAGATCAATGCATTTGAATTCTTATCATGGTCAAGAAGAGCATCTTATCAACTACACAGATTCTAGAGGGCGGGAGTGGAGTGATGAAACTTTTTTAAATAAATGTACAAAAATAATATTCCATTTTATTTCATTCAATGTGTCAAATGTAAATACTAAGTTAAAATATCTCTGATTCTGATAGAAAGTGTATCATAAAAAAATAAAATGTATATAAGAGTTTACTTTCTTTTTTTTTTTTAATTCATTTTTTCATATTTTATTTTAAAAATATTTCACAAAAATTACTTTTTTGAAGGATTTAAATTTTGTAATACTTTCATATTTAAAATTAAAAATAAAGAAAATTTCCCAGAAAAATAAATTATTTTATCAGTCTATATTTATGAGTAAAATAAAAAATATTCTAATATTTTCTATTTAGTTTCGTGTTTTTTATTTAACAATTCATTCTAATATTTTCTATTTCATTTCGTGTTTTTTATTTAACAATTCATTATTATTATTTGAAGAATTTGATGTCACCGAGACGCCATTTACCATATCGTCGCTCAATTTTGGGTGCCCTTACTTGTTTGTTTTGCGCTCTTTCCTTCTTTTCCCTGTCGTTGCTTTTACCAAAATATCCCTCACAACTTTCCTATTTCCCTCTCACTCCCCACCCCTTCTTCTTCCCAAACGACCTTCACTTTACTTCCCTTAGCATTATCACTGACCAGCGAGCAAGCTCTGACGCTGCACAATCATGGACGGAGCAGGAACCCAGTACAACCCTCGTACCGTGGAGGAGGTTTTCAGAGACTTCAAGGGGCGTAGGGCTGGCATGATCAAGGCTCTCACTACTGGTCTCGTCTCACACTCACTCTTTTCTCTCCTTTTACGTATTTTTTTTTCTTTTTTCTTTAACAGTGGGAGAGTGTGGGTGACTGTTATTGTTCGAATTCTCGACCGTCGAGGTTTTAGGATTTTTCCCTTAAAAATTTGCTGCTTTTGCTCATTCTGAACTTTAATTGTGTGTTGTTGGTGCAGATGTTGAGGAATTCTACCAGCAGTGCGACCCTGGTTAGGGTTTCTGACTTCGCTCTCTTGTTTTCTTTCGCGCTCGTTTTGTTCTCTGCTTTTGCTTTTATTGGGTTTGTGATTGTGGTTTGTCGGGGTCAGTGTCTGGGGTTTTGTGTATTTACTCTACAGCCCCACGTTCTGAGAAATTTTGGTGATAATTTAGGGCAGCTCCTTATATATTGATTACTTCGTTGTTCTGCCTGTGTTGGTAATAGTGATTGACCTTTTTGTAATATATTGAAGATGATGGAGTACGTTCTACAACATTTGGTTTGAACTTGTTACGCATATGAGGTAGCTCCATCACATTTCTGGTATTACCAATATGAGTTGTTGGAATCACCCTGTAGGAAGCAAAAGTTCAGTGACTGAGAAATTTTGGCAGCCTGCTGCTGTGCATGGCGGACTGTCACTTCAGAGGGCCAGACTTGCGTTGTCTCCGTCTTAATCTTTAGAGCTGGTGCTTTACCAACCCTTCGAAAGAAAGTGATATTTTTTCTGTCTGAGCATCATCTCCTATCTCAGCTAGATTCTATATGGTTGCTTTTCAAATGCTTCTAAGATAAACATCATGCGGAACCTGCTTTTTTAATGAGTGATAAACATGAAACAGAGATGTCCGTACTCATTGTTGTAGGTTTCCCAGTGACTGATATTTTGTCAGTTTGTTAGTTTGGAAGTCATAATGTTATTATTTCAAGCATTAGAGCTCCTTTGAGGCCCTATCTTTTTCTGTTGGCTACCTTTATGATCAAGAAGGGCCATTATATGAGTAATTCTTCATTTGAAATTAGATGTTCAGTTTGTTACATTGTATGATATTGTCTACTGTCTTCTTGTTCTGCACAAAGTAGTTGCATTGTGCATGTAGCTTAATAACATGATGTGGTTGTTTCTTGTTATATATGTGTGCCTGCCTTGGTTTCTCTCTCTCTCTCTCTCTGTGGGGGAGAAGAACACATTAACTGAAGTGGATTATGACGCTATGTGTTGATACTTTTTTATTTCAACCAATATACATCAGAGAAGGAGAATCTTTGCCTGTATGGATCCCCCAATGAGCAATGGGAAGTTAACTTACCTGCTGAAGAAGTTCCTCCTGAACTTCCTGAGCCTGCACTAGGCATAAATTTTGCAAGGGATGGAATGCAAGAAAAGGACTGGCTGTCTTTAGTTGCTGTTCACAGTGATGCATGGTTACTTGCAGTGGCTTTCTATTTTGGGGCAAGATTTGGTTTTGACAAAGCTGACAGGTCCGTTACTTGTTCCATTATCCTGTCTGGCATTGTGCTTTGAGTAATCATTTTCTGAGTTGGATGGAAAAATGTTACGGAAACTTTCCATTCTCTGTTACTTCTTCAAATGATCTATTTTGTGGTAAAGTAGTTCTTGTTTAGTTTGTCTGCATTACTCTAGTCCATCACATGTGAGTTTAGTTACTGGATATAAAACATTATAAGGGTGGTTGTATGTAAATTCTTTATAAAATATGGCTGCTACTGGAATTCATAGTATCTGATTTATTTTCTATGTAATGGAGCAAAATGAATCCTCTACTATGCAAGATTTCATTCTGTTGGAGAGAGTTGACATATAGTGTGAAGTCCAACACTAGAAGAGAAATAGTGGGAGTGCATGGGGCCTGTACCCCTCAGTCTATCTCTCTCTAACTGGGGAACATCCTATTCACATGCTAACATTAGAGGATCCAGAATTTAAGAACATGTGAGAGGGGCATTAGCTTCGAGCTATTCATATATCCTTTGCTTTTGGCTGAATCAAAATGGTCCTTACTAACAAATTATTTTAAAATTAGTAGTTTTTAGTTTGCATATTCGTATGCACTCATCAGGAAAGAAAGACTTCTTATATAGAATTTATTTGTGGAATGTTAAGCTCCTCTCTTCACAGCAAATATAGGGCTTGCCTCTTCAGTGTCTAAACAGGTGTGCATATTTTAAGACGTGGTTGACAAGTTCAAACGGCACAGGAAGTATCTTGTATTATCTCTTGGTATCTAGAGAATTCAAAACTTCTGTGATATGATATATGTCAAAAAGGTAGCAAAGTGAAACAGGTTCATTCAGAAAATAAAGAACAGGAACTGGGTCGTGGGTGTTGGGACTTGGGAAGGACATTTGTATTTGATTTATATACTGTTCAGTGATAGAATGCAAATCTTGATGCAGGAAACGCCTGTTTACTATGATTAATGATCTGCCAACAATTTTTGAGGTTGTGACTGGAACTGCTAAAAAACAAGTGAAGGAAAAGACATCAGTTTCAAACCACAACAGCAACAAGACAAAGATTGGCTCAAAAGGGGTAAAGCCTGTGCTTTCTACTTTGTGTATCTTTTTTCTTTTCTTTTTTTCCCCTCTAACTGGGAGATTTTAGTGAAACGATTGCATTATTAGTTGTTTTATATCTAGCAGGTCATAGGAAGTCAAGTGTATGATATGTAGCTAAGAATTTTAATTTTCAAAACACAGCTGATATGTCCTAAATTTTTCTTTGCAAGTTCAATCCTACTGCAGTTTCAGTTTGCATAATCTGACATATTGAATTCACAATTTTTTAAGGTGGGCACCCACCCAAATTTTCATGAGTTACCCTTTTTAACTTGACAAATTCAATTCATGACATATTTATTCTGGAAAAATATCCTCTGTCTGTTCATTGTGGGAGGTGTGCTAGGTTACAAGCTTGCATTGGTTGTATATCGTTGGTGACTTTAGCAGTATAAATTCTTGCTCTGGCTAAAGAATATTCATACTTAAGATAGTAATCATAGAGGTAGATATATTTTTCTCAGAAATTTGAACTATCAGCCATGCTCATGAAACAGATGGTCTTATGCTCTAAAGTGAAGCATGACCATTGGCTTAGCCAATTATTAACTGATTCAAGAACTTTTTGCTGTTTTGCTTGACACAATAATCAAATAATCTATTGTTTGTGATAGTTTCTTTACTTCAAAGATCATAGCGCTAAATAACTACATGTTACTGACTATATTGTTAATGTGTCCCTTCTGCTTTATCGTTTCCTTATTGGAACAAAATAGCGAAGTTCTGAATCAGCTAAGTATTCAAAGCAAGCAAAGGATGAGGATCAGATATTGGATGAAGAAGATGACGAGGAACATGGGGAGACCTTGTGTGGTGCATGTGGGGAGAACTACGCATCGGATGAGTTCTGGATATGCTGTGACATATGTGAGAAGTGGTTTCACGGTAAGTGTGTGAAGATCACTCCTGCCCGGGCTGAGCACATCAAGCAGTACAAGTGCCCCTCATGCAGCAATAAGAGAGCACGACCTTGATACCATGGGGACGTGGGTTAGTGTAACTCTATCACGTTGGTCTGCTAACTATTTAGTTGCTTAGGTAAGGTTCTGTGTTGTGCCATGATGGTGCGGCATATGCATTCAGTACTTAAGTCTTGGGAACTTCCTATGTGGATATATTATTAATGTTTGATAGTTTGCAGGTTCTGAACATGTCTTCAATCTTCATCCTGAATTGAACCAAAATATCTGTGTTGTTAGTATATTTGTTTGTGCAGAAGGCTTCACATGTGCTTACTCTTTCTCAATCTTTTTTATGTTTGCTATTATGTTGCAATATATTGATCAGAACTATAATCTGCCCCATATGGCAGCATAGGATCCACTCTAGCTTCAACAAAACGATCAAGAGTTGGCTTGAAGTTCCATATAACAGTCATATGTGAGCTCCATACTTGTGGGTTCCTTGGGAAAGACCAGATGGGTCCACTCAAACCTGGCTAATTTTCTGGGATTTCCTTAGTTACTGCTTGAAGGGAAAAGGGAAATGAGTTGATGAATGAGAATGGAAAACATTGAATGACTCTTTCTGGCTCTGGTAAATAGCTCATTGTATATATGGGGGCATTTTCTGTAGCTTCACTATATTTATTTTAGGGTGTGTGATAGGGTCATATTATTGCGCCTTTGATGAATCATGGGGATTTTCTTCTGAATGATTAATTTGTTGCTCGATTCCCTGGTAATGTTGTGTTGCAATTTTGTTTATCTCAGAATAAACTAACAATTAGAATCTTAACTTTTTAAATTTATGCAGTTTTAGTTTTAGAAATTGGTTAGTGTACAAGTTGATTTTTTATATTAATACTTGTATTGTAATTTCATTTTTGCTCCCATTAATTTCGGAAATTAAGATTTAATATATCTTTCAACTCGAGGAAGAAAATTTATTCGCTCTCAGTTGCCTGTTATTATTACTTGATGCACTGGATCTGGATGCCGTCAAACGGGGGCCTGCATCAGTTCACAGTAATGATAGATTTAGTTTTAATTTTAAAATATCGAAGTTGATACTATATAGATTATTCTCTTATTAATTTAATATATTTTAGGCACATGTTAAATTGTTAATTCAAGAAAATTTCTATGGCTTTCTTGCCAAGTCAACTCTTGCGTACATTATGGCAGCTTGAAAATAGGATGCAGCATCTAAATATTTGCACACGACTCAGTTTTAAGAATGAACATCTGCCTCCTTTTACCCTCATATTTCTTTTGATATGTTTAAATTATGTAATTTTACATTAAAAAGATATACTCTATTGATCAGGACCCTGAATTTAAAGACGTAAACACATTGATCTGTCTTTTAATAATAACTCATTTGTAATTATGTATTGACAAAAATATGTTTATCCTTATTATTTAAAGAATATAAGAAATTTGAATGTGTTTAATATAAAATGGTTGCTTTTAAAATTTTAAATAATTTGTGATGTTCAATACAAAATAAGATAACTCAAATAAATTTAAGAAAAAAAATGGGGAATACTTTTTTTTTTTTGGGTAGGTGGGGAATCATACTTTTTTTTTTCTTTTAATATACGTGGGGAATCATACTTTTGCCCCAATACCAACAAGTCTACATTTTCAAAACCAAGAAAGGAATAATTTAGCCAATGTTATATACACTTCCTTCTAAGTTAGGAGACCAAAGCTTAATGCTCATGCTATGAGCTTATAGGAACATTCCTTTTTTTTTTTTTGTCCCCTTGAATAAAAAGCTACGGAAAAACTGTACAGAAAAGAAAACGGCAAACAACTATGTTCAACGGCCATCGGTATATAATAAACTCCTAGATACCAACGGGGGATCCACAAATCTAAGATAACCAAATTTCTCCGTGAACTTACAAAAAATTCTATGATAGTAGAGACCCACATAAATTTGCAAAATACTGAAACACTTCCTTCTTTTAACAGCAATATAATTTAGTCAATGTGATATACATACACTCCTTCTGGAGGACATACATACAGCAGATGCAGACATAGGAATATTACAAACGGTTCTATAAAAGAAAAATGAACCTATTGCTGATTCAATTCTGTTTACATCCCCAAATATCTCGTACTAGTCTTGCTATTTTTCAAGGGATGTTTGTTTTATTCGTGATCTGACAGCAAGGTTAGACCTATCCAAGAAAAATCTGAAATGCCATTACTCTACCTTACATTCACTTCAATCTGATAGTTTTATCTGATATAACGACGTTGGCGTTTCTTATATGTGGATTTAGAGCTGCCAAGTCCTTCCATTTTGCTCCAGAACCATAAACACGAGATGATATGCTCCAAAGTGTATCGCCAGGTTGCACTTTTGTTGAAGCTAAAGCACCAGATTTAGATGCAGCCTTCGACTTCATTATTGGATGCTTATTGCTCTTCCCCATTCCATTAGCAACCAACCAACGGGAACCAGACTTTTCATTGGTTGAAGTACCCCAAAGCTTCTTCTTGCGGGGCTGAGGCTCAGGCTCAGGCTCAGTTGACAGACCAGCAACATGGACTTCCGTGATTCTATACTGAGGAATGCCCTCCTCTTGAGAGATTTTCTCTTCTTTCTTGTCATCCTTCAACTCCACCTTTGTACTTGTTTCACATTCATCATCTTCGTCATTATTATTCCTTATCTCAGACACATTGCAGTAGATTTTTGGCTTTGGTGGGACAAACACCCTCTCAACTTGTATAAGGGCAAGCATTGGTGTTCCAACGGGCTCATAGTCTCTCAAAGGATCACGAAGCTGCACCATCAAGGCTACTGTAAAATTATTTCCCAACAGACCACACTTTCTGCCATGGCCTTTGCCTCTTTTCTTCTCTCCCTTAGAAGTTCCACGAATGAAATCAAAAGAGTTGGCATGATGAGCAGCAAGAAGTTTAGAAGTATGATCACTGATATTTTCTATATCATCAATCTCACCAGAGTCCAGCCTCATCCATTCATCCAGAGTTAAAGATAGTCCCATTATCCCATCAACGGATTCAACACCATCACTGCTGTCTTTTAGATCCAACAACTGCAAACCTGCAGCTCCATCCAGGCCAAGGGACCCACTAATACTAGCCTCCTTGCCCTGGAGTGCTGAAACATCTCCAATGGATTGTGCAATGATGTTTGATGGTGCATCCTGATCTGACATCCCAGATTGTATTCTCAAACCCTCCATTGAAAGTGCTTCAATTTTTTCCATAGCCAATGGAGCAAGATCTTCCAATGAAGCGAATTCTGAGCTTGTTTGATTGCCTACTGAACTAGTGCTAAACTTTGTAGCCTCTGGTCCAGATGATGTTCCTTTCAAGCTACTTTGCACAGAACTAGTATCTTGCCCTGCCACCAAATCGTGGTGCAACAGACCTTGCCTACATAGATAAAGCAAAATTCAATAAATTTAGCACATGTAAAGTAATGGCTATTTTAAAATTCTACCTACAAGACCAGTAATTGAAACAGGATTGACAAACCTCTCTGTTCCCTCTAAGAGAGGCATAGCTTCCCATGCCACTTGTTGCATTGTCTTCCCTGTGATATCCTCCAGAGGCATTAACGTATTTGCCTGCATTGAGAGCTTTTCAATTCCCAATGAAGCCAAACGCTCCAAAATCTCCATTACACCAGAACCCATTTCTGCAGGTACCACAACAGGATTGGAAACTTGCATAATCAAGCTTCCGCCACTTTTAGCATTCCTGAAAAGTGAGGGATCCATAGTCCGTAAAAATCCCCCATCCTTTGTCTGAAGAAAAGGACCTAACCCCTCTGCAAGAGGAGGCAAAGTAAGAGGTTCTTCAGGTGGTAAGTGGATGGGACTTCCAAAACCAGAAGGTTCTTTTGGTGGAGAATGCTTAAAAGCATCCTCATTTAAACCCCACTCACGCATCAAGGCTACCGTTTCCAAGTCTTCTACCATCTGAGCCCTCTGTTTGCTCCTCACTTCCTCAGACTCAACTGGTTGTGGCCCCTGCAGCAGATCTTGCAATGGTGATGAAGACCTGGGGCCCTCAGAGAAGTTCCACTGCTCATCCGATCCAACAGTAGCATTACAGCCCCCTTCAACTTCATCATCATCACCCATTTCAAAATCAAATAAAGAGAAGCCCTCAGCCAGAGCCTCCTTCTCAAATTGCCTTAAAAGGCGCTCTCTTGGGGACTCAACTTCACTTTCAGAACTCAAACCAAACGGGCTATGGTCAGCACCTATCAGGCTTAAAAATTCATTGGCAACTGATTCTGTAACATCATCCAAGCTATGTGATTTTCTCATTTTATATTCAGATTTGGCTTCCATATATTTCTCATCTTTGGGAGATTCCAGTGCAGCTGTCTCAAAATCTGAGATACTATTTAAAGCTAATTCTAATTCTTGCATGAGCAGCTCTTTATTGATGAAGCCATCCCCTTCAGAAGTGGATTTGTTCAACAGGGCGTTCTCCTTAGAATCATGATTTTCCTCACCCATAGAATCATGTTTAATAGCATACTCAGAAGATAACTGTATACTAGCAGTATCATGGGTATAGGTACTACCAACATCAGAATCAGGAGCCTTTGTGGTGGATGCCTCTAAATTAAGAGGTTCATTTGATGACAGTTCAATGCCCTGATCAACAACAGAAAATCTAGCTTGACACTCTTCAGGGTTTTTCTTCACATCAGATAGAGGATCACCATCTGATTGGACAGGTTCCAGGTTTTCTTGAAGCACATTAATTTCAGGATTGCCAGGCTCTGGACTGCATTTCTCTTCATCACCAACACACTCTTCAGATTTTTCCTTTTCAGAATCGGACAAATGAGATACATTTGGTTTGATTTCCTCAAGATTGTCAGTGAACAAATCAAGTTCAGGTTTGTCATGCACTGGACTATTTGTCTTTTCTTCATCAAATTTCTGGTATAAGATGTCTATTGAGCTGGCCAGTGCTGACTTTGATGTGGGCAAAACCTCATGAAGATCCTTTACCTCATCTATAGTTCGGGGAGAATACTGTTTGGCAAAACTTGGCACACTTCCAGCACGCCTTGAAGTCAATGCATTAGGAACATTATTGCTGTCTTTGGAAGCATTGCTGTTATCACCAACCACCACATACCCAAAACTGACATTCATTAGAGCACCCTTGGCGATTCCAGATAATCTAAAACTTGTAGTCCACTTACCTGAGTTCTTCTCCTCCTCAAGTTCTTCCAGTGTAAGAGGAAGCAACCTTGTGAGGTCTACCCTATGCTTCCCCAAATCAAGTTCTGGTGCACTAAGGATAGAAGCATAGAGTAAAAAATGCTTAGCTTCATATTTAGCTGAATGGTGAGGTCCACTCCTACTGCCATACACTGAACAAGTGTAAGTCAATTTCTCTTCAAATTCAGCCATGCCTTGAACTACCTTGGCTGGACGGGTCACCAAAACCCCATCCCTCCTCTTCCAGTAAACACAGAGGCTAGCATCATTGAAAGTTGAAGGTAACTTTTCAATCAAATGGACTTGGAGAGAAAAACTACAGTCGAACCTCCGATTGCGGATATGGGAAAAGGCCTTTAACGGCCTCCAATTCCATATGGACTTCTTATCCTTGCGTGAAGGATCCTCATTAACAGCTGCAGGCTTCGATCTGGGATCCGGTAAGTGAGATTTCCCGGCAGATTTGGATCGAGAATTAGCAGAAGACACTTTATTCCTTGAAAATCTTTTATCCAAATACAAAGCTTTGCTTATAGTTTCAATCTCTTTTAACAACTTCCCATCTCTCGAGCTCTCGCCAGTTCTCTTACCGGCTTCAACTTTTGACAACATCATCTGTCATTCAAACGTCAATTCAAACGTCAAAACAATACAAAAACCAAATTAAATCGAATCAAGCATGGCCCAATCCCTTCTAAACTACAAGGAATCAACATATATGTCCGTACACATGAAAAAGAAAAACCAGCAAATTAAATTAGCAGGCTAAAACAGGGATAAAATCGATTTACCGGACGGTGTTAAGGATGAACTAAAGCATCAAAAGAAGCTGCAGCGAAAACCCTAGATTACCCAGCCCGAGGAATCACCAGACACCACCCTCATTCTGGAATTCAAAATGGAAAGCAACCAAACTAATCCACCTTTGACTATAAAGGAAACAGCGAAATAGAGAGAGAGAAACAGAGAGAAAGAGATTGGAAAGAGAGATGAAACAGAGAAGCGATGAAATAGGCAGCGAAAACGAAATCTTACAGAGTCGCAACGTCTTAGCAAAGCTTGTTATCTTCACCAACCTCTATCTCTCTCTTCAATTGCCGCTGCCTCCTTCAAAACAGAAGAAAGCATACACTTGTTAAAACTATGCACTAAAAAAGCATAAGAATTTTCACACATAAAATTCAAATATAAAAATATTGTAATATTTTTTTTTATTTCATACCCCATAAATTCCATAATGTTTTTCATTCTAGTCTTCATCAATTTCAAGTGTCCGAGTGGTCAAAATCATATGGTTTCAATTTTTAAAATCTCAATTCTGTATTTTTACGAAAGAAAAATGATTAAAAATGTAAATCTCTTATGGAATCACCTTATTTTGTGTCATAAAAATTTATTTAATTTATGATTTTCCTTACATCTTGTCCTCAACATAAGACTAAAAATTTACGTGGACTCTTGACACTTGAAGAGATCTAATGAATATTTTCTTTAAATATTTAATGTTTATAAATTAATATCTTGTATTTTAAAATCATTTAGTATGACATCACTTCTTAATATTAAAGATATTTTAAAAATATACTTTTAGAATGATTAATTAAATTAAATTTTATAATACAATGCAAGAAGAATAAGATATAATAATTATGTGTATGCATGCACATCTAATTTTCTTAAACATAAGATCAATATTAATATCACTTTAAATTTAATATTCAATATAAAATATATAACCAATCATATTATTCACATCATAAACAATGTAATTCATTTCCTAAATTATGTGTAATGTTAGATAAAAAAGAAAAGGAAATCCCACATAATTAACCAAATACTACAACGTTTAAGTATTTTTTTAAAAAGATAACATATTACATTATAATAAAATTAAATTAAATATTAAAAAAGAATTAAAAAAACTAAGAAACAAAAATATAATGTAGCCTCTAATTCAAATTGAAGAGACAATCTTGGTTGGTCCGTTGATGAAGACGAAGGTTAAGGTCAATCAAAAGCTTAGCTGTCTCATATGATTTCTACTTTCGGAATGTGCTTTTATTCTTAACTCTGCATCATTTGTCCTCTATCAATCTTCTTCATTTTGCTCCTAAAATTGTCTTCTCATAATTATGTATCACCATGCAGGTTGCAGCAATAATTCAAATTCAAAATATTTATCTAATTAAATTAAATAAATGCTTGATTTCAAATGAAAATATTACCTTTTTGTTATTCGTCGAGTCATTCTTGTGACCATTATGTTCATTTTATCATAATTTTGATTTAAATTTATACAAATAATAATCATATTATTAGCTGGCCCATAAAAGCATGAAATATTATATGAGAATACTGACTCATTTATTACACTCTGTAAATACATGTATGTATATTCTTCTATCTAATATGGTTCATTTATTCAACAAAAATGTTTATGAAATTAAATTAGTTTACTTGTAATAATTTTAATAATCTCATTATGTTCATAAAATAAATAAAAAAAATATTTTTATTTCTAACTTTTTCAATTAAAATAAGAATCAAATTTGAGTCCTTTAGAGGTTTTGCTTAAAAAAAACTAATAACTATCAACTGTTCTCAGATAATTGAATTATTTTTCAAATAGTGAAATAATTGATGGAATGATTTTTATTTTTATTTTCTTGGTACAATGATTGTTTCGTTGTTTTCTTTTTTTTGGAGCACATGATTGATTCGTTGTTTATGTGTAGTAAGCAAGAGTTGGGCCCTCTCATGGCCCACCGAGCAATTTTCAAATTGAGGCGCCACTGAAATCGGACAATCTCATAGCTCTTTTTTTTTTTTCTGGGCCAACAATAATCTCACAGAAGCACAATTATTCATAAATTTGAAATTCAAATATTGAAATATTTTTTTCAAAAAAAAAAATCAGCATCTATCATCATATCAATATTGAGGACAATAATTGAATGTCAAAATTAATTGATTAGTTGAACAAGATTTGTTCTATAAGCTCGCTATGTCCTTGAGTATAAATGATGTGAGCAAGGAAAAAGGTAGGATAAAGTAGAGAGATAGAGGATAGATAGTAAAAGAGAGAGAACTAGAAGAATATGAGGAAGAGAGGGAAATTATTGAAAAATTTTAAACTCAATAATCAAAATCTAAATACAACTGAGTAATGAGACTTTTATTTATAAAACTCAAATCATAATCCTACTAGAGTTAGAAGATAAAAGAATTATTTAAACAAAAATTTAAATAAAAGATAAACTAAATCCTAGAAATAAATAAAAGATAAAATCTAAAACCTAATAAATTTAAAATAAACTAAATTAAATCTAAATATTCTAATAGAATAACTTCATTTCAAATTCTAATAATAAAGATAAATAATCATAATTATCTTGAGATTATTCATTCTTTATCATTCTCCTGCTTAGAAGAACTCGCCTCCAGAGAGTTAAGCTCCACATCCTACTTCATCTTTGACAAACTCCTCATCCACATCCACACCAAAAGGATATAACTCATGGAGATCAAGTATGATATCAACATCTATCGATTCATCTTCTTTCTCAGCTGGAGATTTAAGAATTAGAGCCCGTTGCGGACACCTTATGAGATGTAACCTTTAGAATGACATCGAAAGTACTCAACAACAAAACCACTAGGGAGGAAATTAATTCCTGAAGACTCAATATTCTTAGAAATACTCTCTTTCAAACCAAAGCTCTTAAAAAAGGATTCTACCTCCAAAGCTTTATGATAAGCTTTTTCAAGAGATTCAGGAGGATTCAATTTAAATTCTTGCTGTATATTAGCTTGAAGATCATTAACAAACTTTTGAATTATCATCCAAGGGTCTTCCTTGGCTTTGCATATAATCATGAGGTCGTTAAAATGAGCCATGTAATCAGACACTACAGAAATTTGTTTTAAGTTCAGCCATTGATTGCAGAGTTAACTCTTATTGTATGTAGACACATATTTCTTTTTTAGCTCTTCTTCATCTCTGCCCAAGTATTAATCGGGTGTTCTTCTAGACGCTCTAAGTTTTGCTGCACATTTCGCCATATTTCTTGGCTTGCCCAACAAGCTTCATCTTTGTAAAATAAACATGATGCACATCAGTCATCTCATACCACTCAAAGTAATTCTCCATGTGAGCCAGCCAATCCAAGAAAGCACTTGAATCTAATTAACCATCAAATTCAGGAGCATCGACTTTGACCTTCTCTAACCTTCTTAGTCATGTTATCAAGAGAAATTCGCCTATAAGCTTCTTAATGATCTCTGGGAGGTGACTCGCGCTGCCTATTATAATGGTTTTTGATATCTTGAGTATCCCACTGGTTTTCTGTGTAACCATCTTGGTGATTGTTGGTCTTAGGAAGAGGATTCCTATTATGTTGATTTCCATTGCCTTGTTCACCTTGATGGTTCCCATCAGATGGGACCTTAGATTTACTACAGGAAGATATATGCCCTCCTAAGTTGATCTCCTTAGAAATATTAGGATTCCCAAGTATGCCTTCTGTTATTGTACCTGTATGTTACTTACTTTTTCCCTTTATTTCCTGCAGGATCTCTTCATACATTTTCTCTAGCCCTTCAAATCTGTGGTTGAAATCCCCTCAAAGATTTGCTTCCAGCATGTTAATCTTGTGGTTGATCACTCTTATCTCATGGTCCACAAACTCCATGATGGCATTTTCAAATTCTTTAAGGTTTTGTTGGGATTTTTTTTGTAATGATAGATTTAAGAAATCTATCGCGTGGGTGTGTAAGGAAGTTAATTCTAATACCAAATAATGTGAGTAAGGGGAGGAATAAGGTAGAGAGACAGAGGATAGATAGGAAAGAGAGGAAAAATGAAGAACTCAAGGGAGATATGTAAAGAAAATAGGAGAGAAAAGTAAAAAAACATAAGGAAGAGAGGGAATTTATTGAAAAATTCTCAATTCAATAATTAAAATTTAAATACAACTGAGCAGTAAGGCTCTTATTTATAAAATTCAAATCTTAGTCTTACTAAAGTTTTAAGATAAGAAAATTATTTAAAAAAAAACTTAAATAAAAGATAAACTAAATCCTACGAATAAATAAAAGATAAAATGTAAAACTTAATAAATTTAAAATAAACTAAATTAAATATAAATATCCTAATAGAATAATTTCATTTAAAATTCTAATGATAAAGATAAATAATTATAATTATCTTGAGATAATCCATTCTCTATCAATAAATTAATTAATTAGTATATTAATTAAATATAAATTAATGAACATAAATATATGTGTGCTTGGTTTTTCATTTGCAATATCCAAAGGCATGTTTGAGTTAACACAACTATCAATAAATGTGTTCTATTTTTCCTTTGCAATATCCAAACTTACGTTTGAGCCAACATAACCATCAGCATGAAAAATTAAAACAATACTTTTTAAATAGAATCTCAAGTTTAAATTGAGAGAATTTCCCTCCAATTGAGGCTAATTTAACTCGGATCCAAATTATCACTAGATATTGGATAATTTGTTGGGAAAAAGAAAAAGAAAAAAACTTAAAAATTAAAATGTTAACTTGAGATCTTGAATTATTATTTCTTTTATATCGCCTAAATTTTTAATTGTTATCATATTTTAAAAAAAAATAAATATAGTTGACAAAAGATCTAAGTATTCACAATTTAAACTTTTAGTTCTCAAATACTTGAGAATCATTTTGAAATTTAAATTTGTTCAATATACTTATTTTTTACATGAGGACTTTAATTATACTTTCTTTTTAATATTCCTAATTTGTTATGTCTTTGTGTTAGTATTTGGAAGGATGACCTTTGAGGACTTGCAAATCAAATTAATGTCACTAAAAGAATTTAAATTTTATAATACTTTCTAAGGACTTTAGGTCTTTTAAGTTTTGGCCATTAAAAAAAAAGACCAGAGGCCTTTTAAGTCCAAGAAATTTAAAATATTAGACAAAATTGTCTTCACTCTCCTACAAAATCTATACATTGAATGTATCAAATTAAATTGGGTTGAGACCCATCTACCCCTCCCTATGTCTATTTTTATTTTTTAAAAAAATAAAACATGAAATAAAAATAATCTCTCAACTGAAAAAATTTTAAAAAATGATTAAAATAAAGATAAAATAAAAATGTAACATAAAATATTAATCTTCTAGATTTAGTTTGGACGATCCAGATCTGCTACTAGTAAAGAAACCAGATCTCAAGAAATCAAGGGGAATTAAACACTAAGTGGTGAATTATGGATAAGCCCATGGTAATGAAGAAATAAAAATAAGACTAGGACAAATTTGTTCTAGTTACAAAATTTGACATGTTTAGTGATAACTGTGGGATGCATTGTTGATAAACAAGGGAAGCCTATACGTAATGAATTTTGGAAGAGTCCATAGTAGACATAGAAGTAAAAGTTAAAAGCTAGGAAAATTTTCCTCAAGTTATGCAATTTTGCTTGTTAAGCTGGTAAATGTAAGTTACATTAATTGCTCGTAAATCATGGAAGTCTATGTGGTAAATTATGGATTGCTCCATGATAAGTGAAAAGTGAAAGTTAGGAAAATCTGTCAAAGTTGAGAAAATTTATGGAATATGACTAATGACTTGTTTTTTTTTTTTGGCCCAAGACTAATAATGACTTGCTTGCGTGGTAAGCAATTAAGCATCAAATGCATCATCACTTGTAAATAGTAGAAATTTAGTCATATAATTTGAGTTGTTAAGTAGTAAATATGTGGAATGCATGGCTCATAAATAGTAGAACCTTAAACGATAAATTTTAGGGAAAACTCCTAAAAAAACAAAAAGGAAGGAAAATAAATAAAAAAAATCACAAAATTTGCCTTAATTCCCATGAGGTATCTAGGTGTTAAAATAGAATTTTGCAATTGAATTGAAATGTAAAAAATGCCCCCCTCCCTTTCCTCTCTTCCTCCTTTCTCCAGTGACTTTTCCGACAACGGTAACTCTTTTGACATTGGCGACTTTTCCTATGTAGGTTACTAGCAGTAACAACTTTCCCCCGCAACTTTTCAGACAACGATTTCCAATGTTGGTGGTTTCTAGTGTTGGCCACTTTTCTAGTGGAGGTGACCAGTGACTGTACTTCCCTCAGCGGAAGTTACTTTTTCAGTAACCACTTGCAAATAATTTAGAGTCACTCGCAAATACATAATATCTACCTGTAAATACACGATATACATTTGTAAATACACAATTATCACATGTAAATGATATTATATCAGTTAGGCATAACAATTAAAGCATTGATCCAAAATACTCCTTCTATTTTGGATCTGACCATCACCTTGAGAAGTGATAGTTAGAAGCAATGGTCGACCATTGAGACATAAGGACCAATTCCAAAACAACTTGTGAATAACTCATAGTCACATGCAAATATTCCCTCTTATTTATATTATAAGATATTTTATATGACAAGTTTCTGATATAAAATACAGGGTATTGGATATTTTTCTTCCCATTTTATTCCTGTCCTAAATTCTTCTTTACTTCTTATTGATAATCCTGCAATGATAATAGAATGTGGTATTTAGTAAGGGTAAAATGAGAAATATTGGTACTTTTTACATTAATTTCATGTGAAAAATGATTTCCTTAATATGTGTGTAATTGATACAAAATACCTTATAATATAGATTAGAGGAAGTATACGATATTCACTTGTAAATACACGATATTCATTTATAAATACTTGATTATCACATGTAAATAACATTATATCAGTTAGATATGACAATTCATACATTGGTCGACTATAAGAGGAGGGGAGTCGCAAATAGTCCATCGCCACTTGCAAATACATGATATGCACTTGTAAATATACAATTTTTTTTGTAAATACATGATTATCACATGGAAATGGTATTGTATCAATTATGTATAACAATTGATGCACTGGTCGACCATCAGAGGTGATGGTCCACTATCAGGATATAAGCACCAGATTCAAAAAACACTTGCAAATAGCTCAGCATTACTTGCAAATATGCGATGTTTACTTATAAATACATGATTATCATATATAAATGACATTGTATCAGTTAGACATAACAATTGATGCACTAGCCAACTATCAGAACAATTACACTAAATCTAAAAGACACTTGCAAATAGCCTAGTGTCACTTGTAAACATGTGATATTTACTTGTAAATACACTTTCACATGTAAATGACATTGTATCAATTAAGAATGACAATTGATACGCTGGTCGACCATTGGGACATATGCACCATATCCGAAAAGCACTTAAAAATAGCTCCAAATCATTTATAAATACATGATATTCACTTGCAAATATACAATTATCACATGTAAATAACATTGTATAAATTAGGCATAATAATTAATTCACTGGTCATTGGGACATGGGCACTATATCCCAAAACCACTTATAAATAACCTAGAAACACTTGCAAAGACACAATATTCACTTGTAAATAGATGATTATTACATGTAAATGATATTATATCAATTAGGTATGACAATTGATGCACTAGTTAACCATCACCTTTAATGGTCAACCATTAGGTCATAAGCTCCACGCCTGAAAAGCACTTGCAAATAGTTCGATATAACTTATAAATACATGAATATCACATGTAAATGACATTATATTTGTTAGGATCTTTGGAGCATACATGAAACTTGTAAATAACTCAATAGCACTTGCAAATACACAACTTTAACTTGTAAATATACGATTATCCCATGTAAATGACTTGATATCAATTATGGTAAATAGACAACTTTTATGATTCATAAATAACCCCAAGGAATATGCAAATGCACAATTTTCCCATGTAAGTATATGGTTATCATATGGAAATGTATCTAGATTATAACAAAATTGAAATCAACGCATCTATTCATGTATATGGACCAAGAAATTATACATTTTAAGTATGTCAAAGTTTACAACAAGCTGTACATTATTTTAAAAACGTTGTTTGATAGAAATATGCATTTACAATAAAAGAAGTTGTCTTAATCTTGTAATGACTATTTCTCATAAAATACTAAGATATACAACACTATTTCTCTAGTTCAAGTTTGATCTTCTCTAATGCTATCTTGGTTACAATTAGTTTTGATTCTCTCTACCAATTAAGTTTCCTTGCAGTTCCTACTTGCTTTGCTACAATCTTTAAGGTTTCTTTAACCACTATCACACTTGCTTTATTCAAATCAATGAATGCAAATAAGCATAAAGCTATCTAACAGATCATAAATGCCTTCCAAAAAGTATAAATTTAATACAAAGCATTTTGACAAATACCTTGAATGCAACAACTTTTGAGGCAAGTACACATGAATCAAAAACCAGTTAATACATGAACCAAAAACCCCAAAGTCATGGATTCACCTACTTGAGAAATTCCCAATAAGCATCATAAGATCGAATCCATTAAAAAGAACTAACCTACTTGAGAAATTAATCAAGCATTTGATGTGAGCTCTAAAATCAAAGTTAAATCCATGTTTAAAATCAAATCCTCATTCACAATTTAAAAAACCTTTCACAAAAGTATCTTCCCTTAACCCAAAATATCATCACCTAAGGCCAAGAACCCAATGAAACCAAAGCATCATTGAGCAAGAGAGAAGCAAGAGAGGATGGTGGCATCTCCACCCACCTAACCGGGCCCATCCTCTGTCAAGAATCAACAGCTAACCAATCTAAAACTATAGCACTTTTGTTAGGTCTGGTGACTAACATGTTTAGTTTTGATGATGTTAAATAGTTGAGGAAAAAAGTTTGCATGATATGATTATTTAATGTTATTTATATCATACTTATTATTTGAGGAAGAATTTGACTAACTAGCAGATTTAATATGAATTTTTTATGTAGTTAAGTCAAGAAAAAGAGCATAAATTATGGAATCAATTAACGGAGTAAAGGCTTTCAAGAAGAAGAAAAGTTTTAGAGAAGAAGAACTTGGAAGCTTAATTTGAAGATCAAAATTTAAGTTCTTAATTTTTGAATTTGGATGTAAGTAGTTGAGAATGTTTAATTTTAAAAGATTTTTCAAATAATTTTATAATATTTCTTTTAATATCCTTGAAGATTTTAAGTATAGAAATAAAATGGAGTCTTGATTCCTTCATTCCTATGAGTTTTCAAAGTGTTAGTAAAAGTAATCGATTACCCCTTAATTATAACCTGTTATACCAGCTCTTTACTTCAATTTCATGCTTTCTTATTAGTACAACCAACTACCTTCCCAAAATAATCGATTATTGTTCCTTCTAATAAGTCAACTTACTTGTGTTTAGTGCCTTAATCGATTATATATAGATATAATTGATTATATTAGCTATTATTCCTATGCAGTCTTATTCTTCTCTGATATAATCGATTGCCTCCTCAAAATAATCGATTATTGAGTTCTAGTCATTTTTTATACACTTCAATTTCGCGTCTTAATCGATTACTCCTTACCTATAACCGATTATATTGCTTCATATAATCTATTATATCCTTAAATAATTGATTACCTTTCCTTAACAAATGTGCGGGCTCTCTGTTTGAAATCTAATATGTTACATTCTCAAATATAATCGGTTATCTTACTTCTCAAACTTATTTTTATCCCTCGATAACCTGTTACAAGCTCTAATATAATTAGTTATGTTTCCTAACCTTCCAAATTTCTTTTTAACCAATTGTTCTTGACTTGATTGATGAATTTACTTTCTTCTTTGTTATTAAACTCAATCAATTAACTTAAAATAAGCTCAATTTATAATTGTGGATACGTTACTGGGAAAAGTCTTGAATTATACCATAATTGATTAGACTTTCATAGTATAATCGATTATCTCGATAAAATGCTTGCAACGGCTAGTTCAATAGCTAATTCTTCAGGGTAACGACTAGTTAATTATACCTAACGGCTAATTAACTACTTCCATCTATAAATAGAGCCTCATTTAAGTTAAGAGAAGAGAGAATAATGTTCTGAAACTGTTTTATTAGATCAACTGATTTATTTCTTAATTAAACACTTTCAACTACACTCTATAAGCTTCGCTATATTTATCTACTCTTTGAAAGAATTTTTATTTTCTGTATTGATATTTTCTCTGTGAAAGAATTCTCTAAGTGATTTAGAGGGATTGCCCAAGGAAGATTTCTTTAAAGAGAATTTGTAATCACATCGGGGAAGGTGTGGGAGAGAGATGGACTGAGGGAAAGAATCTGGGATGTACCGTGGCTTTCCAAGTGTCTGGATCAAACTTGTGGTTATAATGGAAAATCTTAAGCGGGTTGCTTAGGGACTGGACGTAGGTCAAGTGGTTGAGTCGAATCAAGATAAATTGATTATGTATTAATCTTCTTTCATCTTTTCATTATCTCCTATGTTCACCCTAGTTTTTAGGACTTGTTTGGTTTGCATTTTTGTAAATCAAACTGTACTTTCTAACCATCATTTTCTCCTTTTTCATCCAAACAGTTTTTCAATAAACTTCTCTACTTTTATCCAAACTTCATTTTTGCAAACTGTGATTATTCTAAAAGTACTTTTACAAAAAAGCGAACCAAAAGTGATTCTCTACAACGTTGGTTTGTGCTTTAAAAAAAGGAAAAATTTTGCAACACTCAATTCACCTCTCCTCTTGGGTGACCAGCCTACTCAACAACTTTTACAATTCAGTAAGAGTCTCTTGCATGCATAATTGTAGTACAAGAAACAAAGAAATGAATTAGTTCACAAAAGGTTCTCAAACTTATAAAAAATGCAGGCGAGTAAATTGTAGTTTTTCTTGCACTAGTCTTGATTCTATAAGACCCAAGCTTGACAAGCCAAAACCTCCTTGCTTTTCCAGTAACTACAGATTAGAAACAAATACAACAACTATTATGATCATTGCAAAACTGATGCTAAACATTAAAATAAATTGAAGATAGGTTGTGAAATACAATAATATCAGTACTTTTAATCAAGAATACTTAAAACTAAGGGTATCAAACACATGTTCATGAGTTGGCATGGTGTGCAATGAAGATCATAACTAGTTTGTTCTTTGAAGAATTCCCATTCTTGTACATAGTATATGAGTTTCAATCAACAAGGCAAATTATTAAGAGTATGTGTGTGTGTGTGTAAGAGTGTTCTTATAAAAAGTATGTCAAAAAAATAGTTCCCAAAAATTCTCACCTGCACTAAAATCAAACCCTGTCGAACAAAAATTCCAAGTTTCTAGAACAACATAAGTCCTTCTAAACATTATTAATACAAGAGTATTGGAATCAAGTAAAATGTCTTTGTTCCCATAAATTTCTTGTCAATTTATTAATCTAATGGTTAATGGATAATATTATATACAAAGACGCAAACAAAGATAACTTAACTTATCTTTGTTCACACAATGTAAGAGTTTCTTCTAATAAATGCTTTACAAATTGCAAAAAGCATGAAATTTTGTTTTAATGAGAAGAATACTCACTTCAAATCAACCAATTTCATATTGGACATAGAGGGGAAGATCATGCCTTGCACAAGCTATAAGTTGAATCACATATCCAAAGAGGAGGAAAGTACAGTTGAACGTTAGCCTTACTGCTTTCCAATACAGACCCAACAATCCATCAATCACAGATTTAAAGAGGAGGAAACTATGGGGAGGATTTCATTAATAACTTGGGAATTATGAGACAAAATGGAGAAGAATAAAGTGATATGAAGTGGGTATTCTGAAAGTGAAAAATAGAATTCAAAACCATCGCGCAAAGTGAGAATTGGGACCATCGTGTGAAGCAAAAAATCGTTGATAAACATATAACCCGGAAAACAAAGATGAAAGAAATCAAAGAAGGATGAGCCTTGTTGTCAACAAACACCATCGTTGCTTAAGGGTGCGAGAATAGTTCTCTAATGATGAGAATGACAGAGCGAGAGAGAAAGCATGAACCCTTTGACATTTTCCTCCAATTTTCATTCATTGTTAGATAGGGGTAATTTGGTTGTTTTGTATCAAATTTTAATTCCAATTTGATACCATTGGTAGTTAATTGGGATTAGGCCAATTTGGGGTATCCTTTTGGAATAAAGTTCATCCCTTGATATTTATCAAGGTTCAAAAGATCGGATCGGATATTGAACCGGTCAAGGCACTGATTCAATGTTTAATGGTTCAACCGGAATTAAATCGGTGGTAATAAATTTAATAATTTTTTAATTTTATATATTATATAGAAAATTGAAAATATTATTAATAAGTTTTATAACCTAATATTAAAATCTAAACAAATTAATATTATTCTATAATTATATTTTGTATTCAAAATAGTCAATTAATAATCTATTTTCATATTATTTGTTAAGTAAATTTATTATTATTAATAATTATATATAATAATAATACTTACACAATATTATAATATTAAAAAAAATTTATACAAAAAATAATGCCACTTAGTACTAAAAATAAAATTATTTTATCTTAAAAACTAAAAAAAAATAAAAATCAAATCAGTTCAATTGGTTTCGTGATCGATTCGACCAGTTTTGTACTGATTCGCACTGATTCTGAAATCAACCAATCTTCATCTATGACTGGATCCAACCTGACATTAGTTGCTAGTCGAATTGGTTGAACCAGTTGGTTTGATCCATTTTTTTGTTTCTTGATATTTATATGAGATTTTTCCTAAATTTTAAATGGGTCCATAGTGATCTAGAAGTAAAAGTTAAAGGGAAAAGTTCAAATATATACCAAGAAAATAAGATAATTCTAAAAAGTAACCCTAATTCACCCTAATTCTAAAAACTAGCAAGGTTTGTAATTGGAATTATTGGAAGGCAAAAAATGAAAATGCTCTTCCAATGTAAATGATCCATTTGCAAGTGATACAAGTTTATTTACAAGTAATAATATTATATTTGCAAGTGACACAGTCTTATTTGTAAACTATAATAGTATCATTTGTAGATGAGTCTATGTTATTTATAAATATACTATTATTACTTACAAATGAGCAACCTATATCACTTGCAAATGAGTTACTTGTACAATAAGGGTATTTTCATCTTTTTCTTTCTATTTTTAATTCCAATTATAAATCATGGTAGTTTTTCAGAATTAGGTGAATTGGGGTTGCTTTTTGAAAATATCCTATTTTCATGGTATTTATCTGAAATTTTTCCAAAGTTAAATGTTAAGAAATTTGTCTTTTCTTTCAAACTTCTTATGTGGATGAGCTCATATAATCCAGATTTATTTTTAATTCACTTCTTTCCTCATTTCAATGATTTTGATTAAATTCTAAGATTGAAATTTATTTATTTGGAACTTAACATCTCAATAATACCTTTATAAAATTTTAAATTTGAATGATTTAAATTTTATTCATAGAGCATTTAAAATGAAAAAGGCAAAAAGAAATAAAATATTCTTCCTTACTAGAAGGGCTTAGGACTTGATGGATAGAGTGTTTGACATTTAACCAGCACACCAATTCAATGCCACCCTTTGGTTCAAAAGATAAAAAAAAAATCCTTCCTCAGTTCTCCCTGGAGTAAATGCTAGATGATTTTTATTTTTTAAATAAATGGTTAAAGATTCAATTTCTAACCTTTATGTATATAATAAATTTAGTTGAAATAGAAAAATTTTACTTAAAAAAGGTCTACTTATACCATTTATACTTGTGGGAGATTAGTCCGTCATATTAATGAGAAGTACTCTTAATCACTAAAAAGAAAAAGAAATATCCTTTTTTAATTAATTGGGAATGAGCACTTAATATTTTTATTTATTTTTAATTATATATTTCACTCAATATCATTAAAAGCTATATAAATTATCTTATTATATTGATAAAATTTTTAAAATCATATAATTAATTTAAAATTTTAAATCAATATAAACAGCTCTCCACAAAATCCATCACGTCACAAGCAAACATATATAATACTATTATTGGATAATTCATGTCTCATATATCATAAGTAATGATTATAATTTGTTTTGGCCAGCTAAGTAACGATTATAATGGGTATACATACTGATGTCATACACACACATGTATTTATCATCATCAATCCTCTTTTTTTTCTTCTTACATTGCATGCGCCTCACATGTAGATAATATTTATAACATATATACATACCACGTGTCCATAAATACAGTCTAGTAGCATCAAGAAATGGAAATGAATGGCTAGAATTCATGAGGATTTTCTTATTTTAGCCCATTGGTCAGTGTGCCCGTTATTGATTCGGAGAATTTAGTGGTGGTTTGAATTATTATTTTATAAAAGATGTATTATAATAATCACAATTTATAAAAATAAAATTTAGATAAAAATAAAAAAATTTACTATAATTTATTTAAATAAAAAAAATTTATAGTTATAAATCATAATTTAATTTACTAAAAAAAATAAATCAAAGAGACCTTTACATTAACCAAGCCTATACATTGTACATGATTTCAATTTTAATTTGCACGCGCTGATGATCTTCTCAACAATTGTGTTTTATTTACTTGTTTAAAAAATTTAACCCAATAATTTGAGTACACTATATAATTATATAAATTAACAAAAATAGTATAGTTGGATAAAAACCTCCTTGGCAAAAAAAAAAGAAGAAGAAACCTCTTTCTTCTCCTGACAGATTATATTAAATTAAATCAATATCAAAATTAATATCATGATATTATCAACGTAAGAATAATAGTTATAATAAATGACATTATTTTTTATAAGTCACATTCTTTCTTTTTTGGGATCTGATTTATATAAACACACGAAACAACGAAGGGTTATACACCGATTATCCGTCGAAGAAGAAAGAACATTCTTACCTGATTCTGCATCCTCACTTTCATTCATCATCATCTTCCTCTTCTTCTTTGTCTGTGTGGTTTCTATATCCAGAAGCGGGGTGATTAGTGAGTAGTAAGAATGTCCGATAACGAAGAACAAATGGAGTATACAAATGGCGAATCGTCTACAAAGGTGAAGCAGAGATTCAGGGTTAGATCTAAGGTATGCTTGAATCCTGATTTCGATTTGATTTCAACCGGCGGTTGTGTTTGTGAATGATTTTTAAGCTTTGGGTGGGATTTTTGGGTTTGGCTGGAATGAAGGAGATGTTGTCCAAACAAGCTGTTCAGACGAAGCAGATGCTTTCGAAGCAGGCGGATAAGATCGCCAAGCAAGCCGAGGAACATGAAAGGTTCATCAACAAGGTTGTTTTTTCTGCTTTTTTACATGAAATTGATCACTACATGGGTTTCACTGGCGTTGGACAATTCAATGTGTATGTTGTCTGGTCTTGGCTATGTCAAATATTTTTCGATTGATTATCTTCTCTCCGTAAGTTGTCAGGTGACGCATCTCTTGGGAGTTCTTGGCTTTGGCGGCGTTTGCTTCCTCTTGGGGGCAAGTAAGTTGACAACTCTGACTAGAAAAACACAGTAAAATGCTTTGTTTTTTTCCCCTTAAAAAGGAATTCATAGCTTCCTTAACCCATTTTTTCAATTTTTTGTTTTCTGTTTTCCAGGACCCCAAGACATTCCCTATGTATATTGTTTCTTCTACGTCACCTTTGTTCCTCTCCGGTGGATATACTATAGGTATAAGAAATGGCATTACTATCTTCTGGTAAGCTATAATATCTCGAACTTTTTTTCTGATCCATCTGTTAGTTCAATATTTGGATCTCAAATCGTGTATTAATATCTAGAACAAATTTAATTTCATTGGCACTAATTATCGCATGTTGTCCGAAGGTTGTAGTAGCATCCATAGGCATTTATTGAGAAGGCATTATAAGCAAAAATCTGTGGCTATCAAAACCAGAAATGTGGACTGTTACCTGCAGGTAGTAGGCTTATATCTAGTTGAACATGTAAACTTGGAGGAAGACAATCGATTATGAATTTCTCACTGCTCTCTCTGAATAACTCTGAAAAGAACCTTAGATATTTTGAGAAAAAGAAGGAAATAATCTTTACTACATAATATGAGCAATGATCTTAAACTCATAAAACTAATAAAGACGGGGGAATCTTCAATCTCCATTATAAAGGTAGTCAAATGCATGAAATGTGCCTACTGCCTCTACACTAGCTCTAGTTATACTAGAACACGACACATGACTGGACAATAACTGACAGTACACATGACTAATGGAACTGATAGCAAAACACATAACTGACACTTCATAACTCCTCCTACTACTTCGTGCACTGCCCTGATGCTGATCATGGGTTCTTTTGTGGGTAGTTACTCTAACTTTCCTTTGAATGACCAAGTTAGACCTCTCCTCCACCTTCACTCTTCTTCCACTACTATGTGGGTCACATAGTACTTAAATAAACTCAGACAAAGGATTAGTTGCTTTCAATATATATATATATATATTTTTTTTAAATCATCAGTCTGTCTTGAGGTTTGAAGATCAATTCAAAAGGGTAATTTTCCAAAAGTTTGATCTTATTGGTGGGAATTTCTGCATAGACACGCCCCATAAATACTTGAGACAGTTTAGTGGCCAATAAATTGAAGATAGCTTTCTTAACTGTGTCTGCTTGTCCTTGGTCCCCGGTAATTTAAATTATCAGAACTATGTCTCAATGTTTGTATTGTTATGTTGAACTAGTTAATAATGGTTTATGAGTTGCCGTTATAGAAATCTAGACAGTTACACAAAGAAGTGACAATATGTTTTTGGTCTTTCAGGATTTTTGCTATTATGCCAATACAATATTCTTGGTTGACCTTCTTTTATATCGAAAGAATGAGAAGTTTTTCATGGTTTGCTTTTCTTTTGCGGAGGTAGGCATGCAGTCTTTGGTAGTTTGACACCATGGCAGAAGAATTGTTCATGTGTCCACTTTATGACTTATTTAAGTGTGGTTGCAGGGGCCATTGGCATGGGCTTTGATTGTGTGGCGCTGCAGCTTGGTTTTCAGCTCTTTTGACAAACTTGTCAGTGTTCTTATCCATCTTCTACCTGGTAATTTCAACAGTGCTCTACTTAGTTCACAGGAAAATAAAATTTTGGAAAACCAAAGGCTTCTATTATGAGAATTGTTCACATTTTACTTCAATGGTTGGAATGTCTAATACTGAGTACATATATTGTGTTTGTTTCATGCACTAATAATAATCTGCTAGCATTGTGTTGAAGTTCCATTATACAAATGATTTTCCTATTAAAATATTGAAAGATTCTGGAGTGTTACTGGCCTTGTCTTAATTTTCCCCCGCACCTTCGCCAACCCCCCACCCCCAAAAACACACACACACAAAAAAACACAAACTCTTTTGATAATGTTACTTTTCAAGCACTCCATGCTAGAATCTAGATATAAATTATAACCTTTGATTTGCATTCAAACGTTAATAAATGCTTTCAGTAATAATAGCAATGAGTTTTCCGGGCTAGACATTTAAAGCTGGGCAATTATTTTGCAGTATTTGTTTTAATATCCTATATGTGTGGAAATCACAATTCACCCTTAAAATTCATATTAAAGAAAGGAAAAAGGGAGAAACTACAAATGCCAAAATATTTGCTTGCTAAGGAATTAGTGTACATAGTGAATATGTCAAAAAATAAATAGAAATGAATTTAAATTCCCTTCATCTATAATCACTATTTACATGTGAATTTGAGAAACTAACTGGTGTCCAATATTAATCATGCCTCTGTGTAGTATTATATCCTCTTGCTTTCTAATTCCATCTTGCTAATTTTATTCAACCATCCTTGCTGGGCCATTTTCATTTCTATGCTGTTGATGTTCACCGTATTAGATAATTTTCCTTCATCCTATCTTCTATTAAACTGATTCCTTGTTTGCATATCCGACTGAATTTTTTTTTTCATTCACTATATTTGTACTTTGTGTATCATGAATATATGTTATTTTAACATTTGCTAGTCTGTGGACCTTTTTAAACTTATACATGGATATCATTATTACTCATTATCAGAGGTAAGATTAGTTGCCTGTGGACTAGACTTTTGATACATAGACCAACTTTATGTTGCTCACTGTATCCAATTTGGTGAATTACTTTCAGGATTGGTTTTCTTTACCATTCGATGGTGGAATCCTGCAACCTTTGAAGCCATGCATCCAGAGGGAAGCGCTCGAAGACCTACATGGCCTTATGTGGAAGATAAATCCTACCTCTGGACGTGGCTGTTTCTGGTTCCTCTAGCAGCTTACACCTTGTGGCAGGCCCTGTACTTCCTCATTGTTGATGTCTTGCGCCGACAAAGGCTTTTAAAAGATCCTGAGGTCATGACTTCCTACAGGTAATCAACAAATATTCACTTCCTTCCCTGCACCTCTGAACTTTTTTTTCAAGTTTAACCACATGTGTTCATTCAATTGAATAGCACCTTTGACTAGAATTAAGATTAAGGCTGTATGCATGTGTTTGAATTGGAGAGGGTTACATATTATCTTTTTTGTCTCCTAGGGAGCTCTCCAAAAAAGCTCAGAAAGCAAACAATTTATGGTGGCGCTTAAGCGTGGTGCTTGGAGATCAAAATCGCTTGTTAATGTACATCATTTTGCAAGCCATATTCACTGTAGCAACCATGGCACTCACCGTCCCTATATTCTTGTCATATGAGTTACATGTAGTTTTCCAAATACTCAAGGTTTCTGCAACTGTATGGAATGGAGGGAACTTTCTGTTAGATGTAATGCCTAGGCAGGTGATTCTCAAGGAGAAAAAGAAGTCAGAGATGGAACCTGTTCAAAGTCATGATGATTAATCGTTTATGGATCTAGAGAAGTGCTAGAAGGCTAGCAAATCAGTCGGGATGAAACTAGATGCGCAATATAGATGAGGTTGTATTTGTTGTAATGATCAATGGTTCTGGGAATGCAACTAAATGAGATATATGAATGTACGCATATCTTACAAGTGCATACTTTGTAAGACAAACAGAGAGTGTCAATGTGTGTTCTAGTTTCCCCTTGTTCCCGAAAAAGCTTGACACAAAGATTTCCACCTCTCATATTCCCTCTAATTTATTGGCCAAGTCCAAGTTGGAGGTTTGAGCATGGGTTTCTTGGGACCAAGCATTTTTTTTTTGGTGCCAGGAAGCATGGGTTTCTTTCTTTAAACGACAGAAAAAACTGTACAATGCAACCTCCATAGGAGGCGAGGACTGGGTCAGAACATTTACACAAATGGGTGGATTCTATCGCAAAAAATGAACCACCCTCTTAGCCCTAATAGTGTGGTCAGTAAGAGACCTTGCAGCAATAACTAAGCCTTCAGGGGAGGGAGACTCATTCGCAGAAAGTTTTTTGTTCCGTGAATTCGAGAATTTCCAACATAAAAGCCCAAAAGATAAATATCATTTCTTATCAACCATGTTAGAGTCAATGTTGTCCGCGGATTTGCGGTGTCAGCTGTGCTGTTGTTTTGGGAACAGATTTGGTCCGTCCAAATTTGTATGTCTTCTTTGTTGTTGTTTTGATAACAGATTTGAATTAATCAAATTTGAAAAAATCCAAATTTCATATATATATATATATATTTTAAAAATATAATATTTTATATTTTAAAGGAAACAATATGAAAATTAGAAATAATTTTCTAACTATAAGTTTTGAAAAAAAAATAATCATTATTTATTAAAAAAGTTAGAAAAACAATACCCGTGCTGCCGTCTTGAGAGCAGCATATACCCCAAATCCGTTGTCCGCAATCCAAGCATGGGATTTTAATATCCATAGACTGAGGAAAATGGAGAATGGAGAGAAGAAAATGTTTTATTTGACTCCAAATCAAAATTTAATATAGACTATTAAACAGGTCATTGAACATTTCGATTGAGGATAAAGTTGACTTTTTCTCTCTTCTCTCAAAGTTTCTCTCCGTGGTGGGAGCTTGGGTTCCTTGTGTGTGTGTGAGTTTGTGTTTCGGGTGTCTCCCTCCCCGGTGTTCACCGAGTGAGGGAGTGTCCGTGTCTTGTGGTGATCATGTAGGTGAGTTCTAGTTTGATTGCGTTTTTTAGGGGAGGAGGAGATCTAAGCACTGATATGCTTTTTGGTGCGATTCCACCAGTGAGGTTGGATGATGTAGGAGTGCCCAACATCTCTTAAGATAGGTGCTAGAAACACAGTTTCCGGTTGATTATGGATGGATGTGTTTAGGGCTCATTGGATTTGCTTGGGGTGAGAGAGTGTGGATTGATTGATTTGGGGAAGCTAGCAATTGGACCTCCAGACGTCATATTAAGATGAAGATCGGCGGCGCAAAGAGGGGTGGCAAGCGATTGAGTTTGCTGATGTACCAAGAGAATTTGGAGATGTCACATTATGTGTTTACTTTCTTCCTTTGCGTTGATTTCACATGAAAATGTCTATGCGCCGGTGGAAGGGATGTGACCCAGAGGGTGGCTCTTACAACCCCCATCCCTACTGATGGCGCGATTTGTGGTGGTTTTGGGTGATTGTACGGTGGTCTCTAGTCATCAAGGTAGGTTTTGGTGGCTTGCTTTTGATTGTGTTTGCTGTTGGTGTTGTCGGTTTAAGGTTTGGCTTAGGTCTGATGGATCCTCTTTTGGTTGTGTTTTTGGCTTTATTCTGTCTCCTTTTTTTTGGTGATTGAGCAAAGTTTGCTATCGTTCCACCAAAAGAACAATCCAAATCAAAATTCACTGATTTTTCATTTTATTCCCTCAATTGAAAGATATCCTTACAGAAGACTTTCTAGTTTAAGAGTCCCAAGATTTTGTCTGAATATATTTTTTTAAGTGAAAAAGGATTTGATTAAAAAAAGCAGCCTTAGAATAAAAAAAATGAGTGAATATAAGCCAAAAGAAATTTACTAGTGGTTCCTTGCATGAGAGAATGAACAAGTTTAGTAACTTTAATGGTATGGTCAGTTAGGTTGAGGACTTCACTCATCAATCTTGGAGCCGAGATAGTGTCACTAAGGAAGATCTTCTTGTTGCTCATGTGCTAAAGCTTCCAGCCTAATATCCCAAACAGGATCTACCATCTTGCCAGCAAGAGTAGGCAAGAATGCATTTTCGAAGGATATGATGATGATGATCTTCGATTGGAGCTCCACATATGCTGCAAGTTACTTCATTAGACAAGTGCCTTTTGAGTCTCACACTATTAGCCAAGAGTTTGTTCTTGAGAAGATGTTCTAGGCCGATTAAGGCACTCCTATGAGATTGATGTAAATGTTAGCTACTTAAGAAGACGGAGATTCCATGCTAGTTATCCTCCCAAAATCTGACTTTTAATCTGTAACCAGACTCCCAATGAAGTCCCAATTGTGAATCTCCCCAAATCTCTGCCCAAAACTCCACCGAAGATGTGAAGCTACTTTGAATGCAATTTTCATTAGGAACGCTTGGTTATGAACCTCAATGTTTTTAAGTCCACAACCTCCGTTGCTCTTTGGTTGGCACATTCTATCTCATTTCAAAAAGCTTACCTTGCTGTGAGAGTCTGATGTACCCCATAGGAAGTCACGAAACTTTTCAATCTTTGCACAAATAGCACTCGGGATGTATCAAAAACCACTTATTTCTATTTCTTCATATTTTTTAAGATTTTAGCATATAGATTAAGAAATATAATGAATGTCATAATTTTTTTAAAAATTTTCTAATGTGTCCTTAATTTTATGATAAATGTGTAAAATAATTAGTAAAGATAAGAATATAATTGAGAAAAAAATTAATGCTGTTTCGAATTTTTAAAAGAACATATAAATAGAAACATTTTTGTTAAAAAGGACGAGTAGCTAATACGTTTAAACTTTAATAAAATTGAGAAGTAAAATGCTGACTTTTCACTTAGTTTTAATAGGAGATTGTCATTATTATTTTTTATTTTAATTTTATTCTATTTTACATGAAAAACAATATTTAGTACAGTGATTAATGTTAGTTGTTTCCATCCGGCATGATTATTTCTTTTAATTGCACAGGAAAAGTGATAAATTAAATAATAGGAGACTCCATCTAACCTACATGCAATTTACAATTATTTTATTAGTTTCTAAGTGGTAACGCATGATTTTTTTTAATAACTAAGTAGCAAATAATTTTGAGGCCAAAAATCAGTACCAAATAATTTTTTTTAAAATAAAAAATAACATTTTAAAGTTTTTTGTTTAATTATAAGGTAAATTTATCCGAGTCTCTTGACAATTTAATTGTTCTTTTTCTTTTTCTTTTTTTGTTGGCTCAATTTTCTTCTGTTCCCAAATGAACCCACCTGAGTTTAGATGAAACATACTGGCCGCAGAACTTTAGAATTGAAAAGAGGAAGAAAAAAATGATCATTCAATTATCTGAAAGGAAACAATCGCTCATTTTCTAGAGATTTCGGGGAAGGGAGTTTCTAGTAAAGCACATCTTGAGAGTATGAAATTTAAACAAATCATGTGGCGTCTGTACAGTTGCACTGAGTCATTTTTCATGATAACTCAGCCCGTTCAAAAACGAACCCTATCTGATATTTCAATTTACCCCAAAAAATGTCATAATAAATACAAATTACATTCAAATAAGAGGGAAAATCCCTAAAAAACACATCTAATGTCACTAATTACACCCAATTATCACACTAGAAAACCACCAACAATATGAGGAAAAAGAAACCTTTCTTCTCCCCAAAAAAAATAAAATAATAATAATAATAATAAAACCTTGGGCAAGTGTGACAGATGTGCCTGGACACCAACCCTTACCTGTAATTGCCATGCATCACAGCACATGTAACCATGGCTTAACAAAAAGAACCCCTCTTGTTGATGAAACTTGAGGGGTAAAAATGAACTAACCCAGACAACAAACCAATAACTGAAGCCTGGGTTGGTGAAAGTAATACTGTACATATTACGACTTTCTAGAACCTGCATTTTTGTATTGTCCCGGGAGAGCCACAAGAAGATGTAGCATCAGAGTGCAATAATTGACATGCATGTTTTGTGTCACTCTGAGCGTGCAAGTAGGAACCCGAATCCCGAGTTCTCGCGTATTAATGGAGGAGGATCCACATCAGATACATCAACTTGTTGCATAGATTTAGAGATGTCATCTACTGAGAACGGAATGCTGCATTCACATTCAAAGATTGCAGGCTATAGTCAAGACCGATATAGGCCATCATATATGGATGAATAAATAAACTAACACTGATCCTTGGACTGTTAGGCCTATTCAGTTCTAGTATTGAAAATTGTCGAATGCAGGGTTAGTCCCTGAAAGCAAAAAACACTTGTTGCCCGTTAATAATTTGTCATCTGATTCAAGGATGTCAAAAGAATATGCAATGAGTTGTTTACATGAACTAACTTTGGCATTTACAAATTTTTGGATATTAAAGCAGAATGGGGTTAACAATTAGGGAGGGAACAAATTGTTAGTATACTCAATAGCTGAAGTTTTTGCAGTACCTTGAGTCATCATCCAGTAGGAAAGAACTGCTGACAGCATTGCCAGAGTCTTCTGACATCATGACTCTCATTTTTGCAATAACCTGTATTATCAAACGAGGAATTCCACGTTAAGACTCATCGGAGGAATTCTACTGCCTTGGGAATGGCACAAAAGACACAACTATCGTACAACGATAAATACTGTAAGCAGAATATTAAAATTAGAGACATTAGCTTACATCTGTAGACACGCTGTGTGTGCCATATTTATCATCCCAGTACATTGTACTGATCCTATATAACTGTTGTATACTGAGAACCTGCAGAACCAAAATATATACTCCAGATGTGAATCAAATAGTAATTTTAGAAAAGGAAAAATGGATAAGGAAAAAGGTACTAACAGGGCAGAGCTCCTTCGTTATTTCATTCAAGGTCTTTTTGGGTTTTTGATGTATCACCTGGATATAAGAATGGCAGTCAGTTAATTAAGAGGAGAGCATCATTATTGAAATTCAAATTCAAATTCTATTCTCATAAAAAAAAAAACTCAAATGTCATGAAAACTGTCTTTTACCAGGAACCCAACAGCCTGCCTGATATGCCTCAGCTCCTCCCAAGCTGAACCAACATACTGCAAATAACGGTGTTCAGGTGGAGACCTGAATTGGAGAAAATTAACAGAGTAAGAAAGTTTGCTCGATGCTCACCTCCTCTGTTGCCTCATTGCACCACTGTTCTAATTCAGCCAAACCTGTCTTTACGTATTCCCCATTACTGAATGAACAACACTCACGGCGCAACAGAAGACTGCAGTCATGATCACATTAAGTCCATCAAAATGATTGCATTTTTGTTGCAGTAATATATTATATAAAGAATGCAAGAAGACGAAAATGGGGAAGTGGATGGGGGGAGGGGGGGGGGGTTGGGAAGAAAATACCTGTTGAATAGTTGAACATTAATGAATGAGAATATTTGAGTAAACACTTTACAGACCAAGTAAGGAGGCACCTGATAACAAAGAACTTATTAAATGAAATATTTTGTTCGGGCAACAATGGAAATGCAGACATTATGTGTGAAACATTAGAACTCACATAGTTTGCCTTCATTATCTTCAGAGAGTTGTTTAAGCTGTTGACAATTTTTTGCCAGTGAGCAATTAAAACTTGTTGTGCAACTGCATTAGCATGCGAGCGTCCTTTCACTAAACCTTGACGCGAAGTCCTTGGAGCCTGCATTTAGTTTGTCCAAAAGAAAATGAAGCTTAAACACATAAATGAACTCAGAACTATTCTTGTCAATTAATTGGTAGTCTAATCCACATGTGACTCTAGCATAGACCAAGGTAGCATATGAGAATTTGTCATCTCCATGATTTAGAATTTTTCCTTTAAAGTGGTGAAAATGTTCTCTTTTCTAGTTAGCAGTCACTAAAAGCATACTGCCTTCTTTTTGTGTGTCATATTCCGTGATTGATTTCCTACAAAAAATTATATTGTCAAATTTGAATGCAAACATATAATATTGGTTATAAGTAACATAAAAATACGTTGTTTGCTAACAACACACGTGATTGCCAGGAGCTACAGAACCTTAACTGTAGACAAGCACAATAATATTTTAGTTGTCAATAGTTATTAGCATTCGTAAAATAGTAACATGTAAAATCTACCTGTATACACAACCCCAGTAACGGAGATATCTCCTTCTTAAGGTTGTCTCTTATCATTCCATATATTTTTTCCAGGAAGGCAGTAAGCTGCTGCTTAAACAGCAGTGCAGGATATTTCGCTTCCACCTGCCTTAAATCATCCAGTCTACTAAGCCCTCTACCATTTAGAAATGGTAACCCAGCATTTTGAGGAGATGCCCTTAGGCCCTAATATCACAGAAAGTACAACAAATTCATAGACTGACGAAAGTTTCTTCAGAAAGGATATAATGATATACAGTTGTTTCATACTTGAGACATTCTTCCAAACAGAGATGCTGAGGTCGTTCTCCGCCTTTGTGGTGTTAAGCTAGCTGCCCCACTTGCTTTGAGAGTGCGTTGGAGCAGTAACAACAAAGTTGATGTATTAGACAACCAGTAGGCTAACACATCAGTATTATCCTGAGCCTTTAATAGTTAAATATTTGTCATATTTCAGAAATTGGCATAATTATTTAAAAATGAAAAAGTATTGTATCATGAAGAATACTTGAATAAACAAAATGTGCAGTTACCTCAACAGCCGAAGATATTGTTTGAATAATACGGTCAAAAACACTAGTTCTTTCAACTTCAAATGACCTCCAGTGAAGAAGACATTTATAGATCATACATGCAGCAACAGGTTTACCCCCAGAAAATCCCAAATCTTGTGATATGCACTTGATCAACAAGTCCTGGTTTTCCTGACCCAGAAAATGAGATTGTAAGAAGAAATGGCAAGAGTGAAAAACAAGGACGGAAATTGAAGAGATGATTCAAAGTATTTAACCAAATTTAGATTGTTTAGAGCATCTAACTAGTCACTCACCTGCTGTTTCTCATTGAGAGATTTTTGTGGCTTTCCCTCAGATTCAGGTTCACGTACATTTGATACAGCAAGAGTCATGTCCTAAAAGACCAAGAAGGAAACAATTCTAAAATTAACCAAAACCTTCCATCACCAAAAACATTAGTGATATATATTCATCAAAAGCGATAGTGTCCTCTTACCATTGCAGGTTTTGATTCTCCATTTAAAGCATTCCCATTTTCTGGCATCCTCTGCAAATTGTGCACAAAATCTCACTAAATTTCTATTCATGTGTTACAATGCGAGCAACAACCTCATGTTCATCCCTTTCCTTTACCTGTATAATCACTGTCCTTGGTCTTGCAGATGGTGCTTTTCCGGTTGGCGATACAGCCAATGCTTGCTGGCGAAGAACTTGGTTTTCTGACTCTGCATTGGATATTTTTTCTTCCAATCTGATACACACATATTTTAAAAACTCAATTTTAAATTAAGGAAGTTGAAAATGCTTATTTATGGGGCAAGGAAGAAGATAAAGACATTAACAAACATACAGCTTTCAGGGTCATAAATAAGCAGTGCATTGTTCAAGGACAAATTCAAGATAATAATTGATCATAGTGACAGCTGAAAGACAAACTATACAAGTCCATGGATGCATTGCAGTGGGAAGCTTAGGGAATATGCACTGACGACATTTGCAGAGTCATCAAGTGCTAAGTAGTGCTCATTTTGGGACTACTCAAAATAGAAAGTGAGACATATTAATTGAAAAGAACCAACTCTTAAGACACCTAAAGTAACTGAAATTGATCATATCTCACTGCCATGGCAACAAGAAAACCAGGTGGCTTTCTTTTTTCCCCTTTATTTCCTTCTTTTAGGGTCCATGAGTGTGTTGGTGTAGTTAGTTGGAAAGGAATGCTAGAAGTTCTAATGGTGCTTTGGCGACTCTAAATGACATATGAGGAAAGGTTGTTCCTCTTGCTTCCCTTTGGGTGATCTGTTCATGGTTGTTTCAAGTGTTTAAGCATTGTTATGTCTCCTAAGTTCTCGATTTTCTTTTTCCATTTTTGGGGTTCTTCTTTTAGGAGGCTGTTCTACCTTACTCTTGAAATTTTCCTTATGTAATAAAGCTTCTTTTTCTATCATAAAATAAATAAATCCCTGAACTTTCAATTCAATTTACGAAAAGTAAAGGGGCGAAATTGAGAGTGCAGATGGGACCTGAATCTAGGTTTCACATGTAATATTGTAAGCCGGATGCAATTACTATGGAACTAGTAAAAACCATAGAGAGCTTTTTATTCCCCGTCAAGCTTTTTACTGACCTCTGAACCAATTCCTGAAGTTGATCGATTTTGCGACCAGAATCTTCTACTTTCTTAACTAGATCTGCATTTCTAGCCTCAGCATCTGCATGAGCTTTCTTGGCCTCTTCTTTAGCCTCTTTTTCCAATAACAATGACTCCTGTATGACGGGACATTAAATCAGGAAATCTGATATGTTCTCAGTACCTTATGAAATCATATTCAAAAAGCTAATAACTGATTTCCTTTTCCCTTCTCTCATTACAAAGGGTTGAAATCAATAATCAAAATCAAAATGTACCAATCCAACTATCATGATGCGTGAATACGATGAAGCAAGATGACTTCAATTTTAAATCAAAATTACCCATTGAATTCCAGTGCATAATCATGCAATTACCATTAAAGTCCAAGAAATTTTTAGATGTCAACAGAATTAATGAAAAACAAAGTTAAAGTATTCATCTAACCTCAATCAATGGTCAGATGTTTTGGTTAAAGAAAGTAGCCGTTAGTCTTTTTGATCAAACTTTTTTCATATGAAACTTTCAAAAATACTTTGAGAGAAAATATCATGAATAAATGGTGTATAAGCTACATGATTAAAGATTTTATACCTTTAAACTATTGACCTCAGCCATTAAGGCGTTAAGCTTTTCAGTATCTTGAATTATAACAGGGGTCTCTTTAATAACTGGAGGTGCTTCTTCAATTGCTTTCCGAGCAGCCTCACGTTCTTTGATGACTTTGGCATTTGCTTCTTCTACTTGTATTTGCATTGCATGCAAAGCATCCTTTAACTTGGCTATTTCTTGTGATTTTTCCTCTTCCAAATCAGTCTATTAAGAAGAAAAATAATAATAAAATGATTATAGCATGAGATTTGCAGCATTCATGTCATCAACCAAGAAAATAATTTGATGAACATAAAAAACAATAATAAAATTACTCTTAAACGCTTTTCAATTTGCAAACGCCAAGTAAGTTCTTCAACACGCTTTTCCAGTTTGTTCTTTGCTTCTTGAAGAGCCCCTGTTTCTCTTGCAGCCTAAATAGAGTTGCACAAATTATTACATTCTACCTCATTTCATATGCAACACAAACAGCATAAAAAATAAAATATCATTCCAACCATTTTAAGTTTTCTGAGTTCCCTCCTAGCAACCCTACGCCTCCAGCTACATTGAGTGACAATTGCAGCCTTCTGCAATCTTTTATAATAAGAATGTGCAATATGCCGACGCCCACGAGCCTGCAGAGATTTTTTGCAGAAGATTATTATGAAAAGGCAAAATTATACATAAGCATACATAACACACAGACAGAAAATAAAATAGCGTTCACGACTTCTCAACTATAAGTCTACAAACAATTCAGATGATTGACAAGAGCACCTGTATAAGAATTGCAGCCTTTGTCTGCTTCCTAAATCTAAATTCATCACGAGCCTTCATAGCCCTTAAACCTGTCTGTAATGTGATTGCAGATGATCGTACTGTTAGGTAAGATTTCTTTGCAATATATCCTCTGAAGTTCTTTTCTATTTTCACAGCTGCTGCTTCACGCCGCAACAGCTCATACAGTTTCCGAGCCAATATGCCTATTTGTTATCAAACAGAACCAAAAGAACATCAGATAAAGAAAGCATTTTACATAGATCAAACCATATGCAGAGAAATACCTATTTTACCAGAAATATTTAAGTGTTTTATAGCATAAATTATAGAATGATATGAACACTTTACAGACAAGAGGCTTGATAAAATAGGCTTAATGACCAAAGAAACAAGACAAATGTTAATTGTTGATAATGAGCCTGATTTATCGTGCATTCTTTTAGCTTCAACATTTGAGTATTCAGGAGTTCGGATATTTTTCATACTTGCTCCAACTGAGCTTGGCAGATAGACCAGGGAATCTTTCAACTAGGTCCTACTCTCACTCCAGCTCTAGCAGTTTCCATGTTAGTGGTCCAGGCCCCTCTAACATGGAGGAGTAAATTTTAGAGAATCTACAGCTGCGTCAATTGCTACACCTGTTTGTTTTTAAGTTGAACTTCCGCTAACAACTCTCCTGAATTTGCTTTTTAACCATCATAAACCCTCATTGTGTCTACAAATACCTGAATCACCAATTCATCATCAAGCCTCTAAAAAATAGAAATTTACAGTTTGAGTTGTGGGTAGTGGGCACTACCACAAGTCCAGTATAGGCCTAATTTAAGTCCAAATGGACAAAACAACCTATTTTCTGCAATCTTGCCCTTTGATCATAAAATATTTGACCCTTTTGCACAAGCAGCAAAGATTGACTCGAGTACTTAATCATAGAGGCACCAATACCATGTCAAAATTCATTTCATCATAAAAGCTTAAGTTGTTAAGACAAGTCCCAAGACTAGTTCTATTGATGCGTCAAACAGCTTCTGCATAAAAGTAAAGTTAGCTTCCAAAATTCTAGCAACAATTATGCCACCACATTTTTTACAATGAAATAGAACACTTCAACTATAACATACTACACTTACAAGCAGTAAAAACCATTGGACATTTTATGATTTAGTCCCCAAAGAAACATGCACATTTAATGACTATGCACAAACACACGACTACACCACTGGGCAGTATGTCACCCAATATTCTATTGGATTTCTTAATAGGTCAAACAGAAACTCTTGAATCAGGAAATTGATATGGTTGAGGTACACCGAAGTTCTATTCTTTATCAAGCTTTAGATGACACAAAAATCAGGGAGATTTTACAATCTTTAGTTGGCACCTAAATATAAAAAAACTGACCATTAGATAGAGTTGCATCAAACTTGCAAAGACCAATGTTATGAAAACTGGGCTAGCCAATGAACTGGTATAGATACGAGTTCAAAGTTCAGTGGTTTAACCGTAATTAAACCAGATCAAACAGGTTTAAATTAAATTAATATATTTATATTGCCTATTCTATATAAAAAGATATAGAGACAAGGAATAAATTTTAAAATAATCATTATAAATAATTAATAAATATTTTATACATAAAAATTAACATTGATATTAATAGTAAAGTATTGATATATGTGCATTTAATATATCAATTGAAATTTGAATATTAAAACAAATAGAATTAATTATTTAAAATCGTGTTTACGTTGATTGAATAAAAAAGGAAGCAACATTTTGAAATATTGCAGGCAAGTGATGTGACTTCTGCTTCTTTATGTGTGACAGGTACTATTTCCCAACTTCCATTTCACGCCTCACAATGCTAGTTTTTCAAAATGAAGCTTATGAAGGTATGTGCTCTTCTGTGTATTCTCAATGACTCAACGGCTCTTCGTTTTCTTCAACTTCATCTTATTTCAGATTTCACTCATTGTTTGAAGATCCAGTCTCATTTAGTTATTTCATCTCGTGGAGTTCTGGTATCATAATCTTCTTCTTTGTCTTTTTCTATGCTGGTAAGAATTTTTTTTTCCCTTTTTTCTTTGCGGGTAAGAAATTTTTTTCTTTCTTCTTGTTTTTCTTTCTGGAATCTTTGAATAAATCTTCCATCTTCCGTCTTCTTCTTGTTGTTCATCTTCAGTTTTTTTTTTCTCCGTGTTTTGGGCGCCATCACTCCATCTTAAACCAAAAAAAAAAATTGAACCGTTTAACTCAAGAATTGGTCCGGTTTTTCGGGTTTAGGCCAGTTCTTAACCGCTTTCTAGCCAGTTCCCTTAAAATCCGGTTCTCCTCATATTCCGAACCGGACCTATGATCGGTTCCCGGTTCAAAGACCAGTCCGGTCTAGTTTTCAGAAACTTGGCAAAGACAATACATATTCGCTCAAGTTTCAAAATGTACCAAACAATGAAGCAATGAAAATTGAAGGCAGCACTTTAAGACACAAATCTGGATACCTCGCAAGTTAGATTGCAAATAGATTGCAGCTTGCCGCAGTTTAGTGAATTCCTTGCGTGCAATATAGGTGCGTATTTGCCTCTGGATAGTTCTTGCTGCATTTCCAAGCACCACGGCTCTTCTTGCATCCAACTCAGCCATCTGACCAGCTCTCAAGAAAACCTTTGCCTTGCCTATCTGTCAAAGCATCATAAACAGTGATTTTGACAGTAACAGAGTGCATTAGCATAGACTTCCACATGATATAGTAAAATAACTCGATCAATGCTAAAGTAACCTTTAAGACAAAATAAAAATAAAAATAAAAATCAATCCAGGAGTTCCTAAATACAGCAACCAACATCAAGAGCTACTGTAACATGTATATAAATTTTGAAGAAATTATAAATCTACAACTTTAAGTTGATAAAGTATACTTCCTATGCCAAAAGTTTGTATGTCATTTTTATTATTTTTCTTCTTTTCAAATTTTATCCTTAAGGTAAGTCTGCATGACATAGTAAAAGATTAATTCAAAGTCTTCCAATAGTCCTAGAATTTTCTGGGCACTCCAAATGCATCAGTATCACAGTAGTGCACTCTGCTGATCAGAAAAGCAATTTTTTGCTGCACATCCCCTGCAACAGTGACCCCATCCCCCCATGCATAAATTAAAAATCAATTCACAAATTGGTTTGTCATGGAATCTCATGATTATGGGCTCATTATGATGAGATCGTTCATTTCATAATTAGCCCTTGTTTATCACATGGGATTTTAGCATCACAGTCAACTTATTTCTTTCCTTGTTTATTTCTATGCATCATACTATCTTTATTATGTGTTTATTTTCTTATTTTCCTCCTTGATTTATGAGATTGGTTGGCTAATCCCTAGTGTCAGCAATCTCCTTAATATGAACTTCTCCTATTTCAAATATAAAATCAATTAGAATAAACTTCTGAATTCAAAAATTCCACATTATGTAGGGTATCATCTATTTAGGCAAATAGCAGTGCTTGGCTTATTCTCAACTTTCAAGTCTTGGCCCTCCCATGTGCAATTATTAACATATCAAGTTACAAGAACCACTTAAATCACCTGGTAGCCTTTCAAACCCATTTTATCTAGGATCATTTGGCATGCAGCCTTATCATCATAGCTGAAAAGAAATACGTAGAAACAGTTAACTAGTATAAAGATGAAAAGCAAGAGTGAGAATCAAACTAAAGGTATAAAGCAGTACACTGGCTGCTCTAAAAATCACAGATATATCAGAAAATTATGTTTTTCATGGAAAAAGAAAGCCATTAACTAAGGTAAAGACAAAAACAATCAATAAAGAACAAGACTTACTTTCCTTCCAGAACTTCAGGGGCAAGAACTCCAAATCGATTCAGAAACTCATAGAAGGTCCGTCTAGTAGGATATCCAGCACAGCTGATTCTAATTGCCTCAAGCACACCCTATTTAGCAAGTAGCAATGAGACTACCAATCAACAAGTGTAAATAGATGTCAAATATATTCACTTTGTATACTTAAAGCCAAAGAAGACAAAGAAAGACCATGATATACTCACACCACAGCGTAATTGTTGGATAATATTGACATTTTCCAAAATAGCAGGCTTGAGGACATTGTTCGGTTTCACGCATCTGATATAGTGAGGCTCTGTTGAACTTAAGGTCTCCATCAAAGATTGAAGTTGTAACTGCATTTTTTAGAAACATAAGCTATTCACTTGTCAAAGAATATAATGACCCAGATACATAAGTTGATGATAAGATGATAAAGACTATATCATAATAAGTAAACCATTTATCATAAAGGCCAGAGTTGCAAATATACGCCATGCAAGACTACCAAGCAACACCATGTCAAAGAGGGAGATCAACCTAAAAATTCAGCAAAAAGTTGAAGCACTGATAAAATCAAATGATGATATCAGTGATTATTATGACATGTTCCAGCTGCCAGCCTTGTATTTCAAGGGTGTCTAGGTTCCCATGGTTTCTCAGCATGGGAATATTCAAGTTATAACCATTAATCAAGTAACAGAGTAAGAATTTCCAAGAATATGCACTGTCCAAAATAACTTCTGCGATCAGCAAGAGAAAAACATACCCTACTGCTCTTATTGTATGTGTTTTCATACCTCATTCAAGGGAAGGAAAGGTACAAAACTAGGGAAAAGAGGCATTGAAGATAGCCATCATCCCAAGAAATCAGCAAACAAAATAAATCAAAATAAAGTAGTCGATTATGGAGCAAAATACATGGAAAATAAAAACTGAACAGAATCAAAATAACTACAGGAGATAGAAAAAAAATATTGCACATGATCACCAACGAAGATAATGACTTAATTTCTGTGTAGAATGTGACCCAGTCATAACTCTTTGCTGGCATTGGATTTATAGACACTAGGCTAATCAGTTAGAAGACATAATGGTTAAGATTCAGTAACATGTCTGTTTTAGATCCCTTGAATGAGTGATGCACTTTAGCAGCTCTCGAAATACTAATAATGTGTTTCTGTATCATTTAGTTGCTTGGAGAGTTTGGAATATTCAGAAAATCATGGGATTGCTTGCAAATACAGCGTTTGATAAAAGATAATCAAATTCAGAGATTATGGCTATATAAAAGGCAACATATTATGAAGAGTGATAGATGCAGAGCTTCAGAGTATTTGGTTGATGACAAATGCCCAGATTTTACAGAATAAAATCTAATGCAGCTATTATGGGGGTTAGAGATTATATTAAAATAATGACACTATTAGTGAACCTTCACTTAATACCTCAAGCTATTGAATTGAAATGATTCTTAATATGACATCAGAATACTTGGAAGTTCAATCCTTGCCACTTCCTATTCGCTTAATTATATGTTAAGTTTCATGCAAATGGTAAATTAGGCTTGGGATTTGTCACCACTTCAATCCCAGAAGACTTGTGTAGGGAAGCATGTAAGAAATTGTAATTAAACTATCCATTGGTAGCTTAAGATTTTGGGATGAAATAATCCTTGAGCCCTTGACCACGGAAATTAGTTGTTTGCAAGGCAACATTTCCATGCTACGGGATGAATATCTCAACATTCCTACTTCCACCAGTGATCAGAGATTGAAGGACCTTTTTTACGTTATTATGCATATGTCATTTTCACATTTTTCTCCTTTCAAGAAATTTTCCTATCCTTTTTGTGACACTAATCGTCTGAAAAAAAAAAATGTCAATGGTCATCACCATTAAACGCCCAGCTCCTGTCTATTTTTTTTTTTCCACTCTTTTTTCATAGTAAAGCAAGGGAAACATAAGGCCCATTTGGTTCCTGGAATGACAGAGAATAGAATAAAATGGAATAATTGGAAATGGAATAATGATCACTATAAATTTGTTTAGTATGATATTAGGGAGATAGAAAAAAGTTTTTAAAAATAAAATTGATTAAATAAAAATAAATATAAATTGACTAAAAGGGGCCTCTTTGATTCGATTTCTAAGGGGCCTGAAAATGGGATTTCGGATTCTACTCCAAAGGCTAGACTGTTTGGTTGCATAATGAAATGGGAATCTAAACTCCATATGAAATGAGGACACCTAACAAACAGGGAATGAGAATTACCACTTTGAACGCTATCTTTCCTCATTCTCACCTCTAAGAATCCTTTTCTAAACCAAATTACCCTCCTCCACCAACCTCTTTTTCTTCACCTTCATCCCTCTTCTTCATCCCCGACTTCCTCTCCTCCTCTCCTCCTCCACCAATACCATGGTCGAAATTGATTTTGATGATATCTAGTTTCATTTTTGATTTTGACAGTCAATCTATTCTATTTTATTCCATTCCATTCCCGATCATTCCAGGAACCAAAAGGGCCCATAGGGTGTTCAGTTTTCAGTAAAGTGAAATGACAAATAAAGTATATTTGATGGAGACCTAAGCAAGCATGGGAAACCCACCCTTAAAAGCTGGCCAGTAGGGGAAGAACCATGCCACTTAAGTACCACAGGAATTACTTGTGGCTATCCCAATGTGGAATTCCATCAATACCTTTATCTATTACAAAAGAGAAAAGGGATGATAATACCTTAAAGCGTGATCCAATTGAAGAAAACTTGGATGATTTTGATGACTCCTCTGGAGAAGGTGGGAATAGACCAGCCACAAACGAGCATTTTGAGGCTGTCAGTAAAGCCTGATGTTCTGCAACCACATAATCTTTGTTTTTGTCAAGAAACATATCAGCCTGATACAAAACCTGGGCAAGAAAAATGGTAATAAAAATGTGAGAAGAATGTTGAAGAAAAAGTTTATGATTAAGAAAGCAATCAACAGAAACAAGCAAAATAAATAGGTTAAATTATATCTACCTCCCCTGCATAATGACATATGGTGAAACTAGTACGAGAAAGTTTAGGTTTGACAAAACGCTTGTTGTTTTTGAAAGTCTGGTACAACTTCTGAGCAAATGTTTCATGTGTGGACTTAGGAAACATACTGTGTCAAGAAATGAAATAAACATGATTCCAACCAAACCACAAAAATCAGGCAATGCATGATTATAAATACACAACATATCCTTCTGTTGGAAAAATGAAAAGTCTCATACCAGGCTTCATCGAGGAGTGCTATTATCCCTCCAGGTTTCTGAAAAAGAGTAAATAAGATAAAATAATCACCGTTACCTCTATTATTTTCATACAAAAAATGCAAACACATGCACACGTCTAAACTGAATACTACAATGACATAAACTATACATATTTCAGAAAATCCAAAAAAGCACATTTCATACCAATAACTGGCATTAAATAAATCACAGATTTCACATGGGACAAAAGAGATTAATAATGTAGCGCCAGTGACAAACCTTCTCAATTAGATCCAATACATCTTGGTTATCAACAAACTCAATGTAACTCCAATCAATCTCTTCTTTGGTATATTCTTCTTGTTCCATTTTAAAGACATGCTGCAATCACCCAATCAAAAAACCCTCAATCATCAGGGCTAAGAAAAACAAATATAGAATACACATCACAATTCACAAATAATTAACAAACCTGATTAAAATGTTGTTGCAGCTTTTCATTTGTAAAATTAATACAAAACTGCTCAAAACTTTTAGAAAAAGACATTCATTAGATATAAGACTGAATACCATAACATAGATGCCACTTGAATGCGCTGGCTTACCTGTTGAACTTAAAACTCTCAAATCCATAGATATCAAGAACTCCAATGATAGATTTTGAGTTTGGATCTTGCCCTATTGAAATGTTAATTTTTTCCACAAGCCTGAAAGTAATATGTAAAAATTTGTCAAAATGACAGAGTGAAAAACCTTGAAGGAAAAAAAAGAGCAAAAACAAATAGTGATTCAACCACATCTTTTTCCTGAAGAACTACTGATAGCAATAAATAGTTTTCATGTGGAATTTTCAACTACATATATGATTATTGTCTTTCCAAAATATGCAATTAATTACTAGTTAATTAAATTCACAATTGGCAATCTTATTCAAATATCAATATTCAGTCCTCTAGCAATAATGAATTTGTTCAAGTCTTCTTAATAAAATACACGAGTAATTTGTAGTTCACATGATTGCTGAGAGAGGATCCTTATGAGGGGCATGCCACAAAGCATACAGAGTTAGGGCTACAGCCAGAGGTTCATTACCAATCAAATAAGCGCGAATAAATGGTTTTAGCTAATGCATCCCTGCTGCCAACAGCTGCAATAGGATCTAGGGTTCTTGTAATAACCTCCTCAGGTGTTACCATCACACGCTTAATCAGTGCATCTTCCAAGCTCTTAGCATCACACCTACAATAATTTTATACATTAAATGCTCAGACTACAGAATATCAAACTATAATACACCATTGCATCCAAAAAGTAGATGAGGATCATATTGGGCATACTTAAGAAGTTCAGCAGTCGTACTAAGATGGAATCTAGACTTCTCATCTTTGATGACAGAAGAGTCAATCTCCTCTCCTTTTGAGAATTCAATATTTCCAAGGTGAAGAATTGCTGCCACAACCCTAAAAATTGCTTCCTGGAATATATTTCATTTATCATAAAAGTAGCTTCACAAGAAAACAATTAAATTACATTAGGAAATAGGATTTCAGGAAGATTAACCTGCTCTTCCTCACTGATTCCAACAATATCCATTGCCCTTCGAGTAGCAAGATATTCATGTGTATCATCCACTCCATCCAATTCATAGCACTTTGTTTGATTTAAGTAATGGAAGGAGCTAGGACTTCCCAGCTTATACTTCTCTTTCTCCTGCAGAATAAAGAGTTTAGCACAGTGAATACTGTACAACACTATAGTAGCATGGGTGCCAATCGTCGAGAAAAAGAAAATGGTTCATTTCAATTTCAAGAGAGAGAATTATTACCTCAGCTGGTGCAGCACAAAGAAGGTAAAAGCAATGGTAATTTCTTTCAGGATCTGAAATTTGGCAAACACGAGACCTCTCAAGCAAATAAGTCCGTATGGCTGCTCCTGAGATTCTTCCCTTGTGGTCAAATTGGATCTCAACAAATTTACCAAAACGACTGCATCTCAATATTAGGAGGGACATGAAAAGAATGTTACATATAGTTATGAAAGTGCAAATAAATAGAACTCATTTTCTATTAATACATTTCACTTGGTTTGTTGAATCATGAAACATAATGCAAGGAAAGAGAACCCAAAATTCCAAGCATTAATATAGATCAGCCACTAATGAACTTATCTGGTCCATCTCGTTCAACTACCACATACCAGACCAAGGTTTAAGTAGGGAAAGAGAGATGAAAGAACACTCATGACACACACCCATAACTAGTTTATGACAATGTTAGTCTAACTTGACATTGTAGCTGTCAAAACGCACCTTGAGTTATTATTTCGAACTGTTTTTGCATTACCAAATGCTTCAAGAACCGGATTAGACTGCAAAATATCAACATACAAGCAAGAATAAGAAAACAATTTTTTGCCTTTCAAAAAATCTGCAATTTAAATCAAATAATATTAAGTTAACAAAACTTGATTTAAGCCCTCCATCATCACTGACATGCACAAACAAAAATGGGATATTCAAGAAAAAGAAAAGAAGCTCCAACATACTTCCAGAACTTGTTGTTCAACTGTTCGTCCTTCTACTCCAGATCGACCTCCAAGGTATGCAAGATATCGCATGAGCATCTTTGTTGTCTCTGTCTTCCCAGCACCACTTTCACCGCTAACCAAGATTGAGTTGCTTTTACCCTCATTGATCATTGCTCTAACAATTATAACAATGGATGTAAGTTAACCATAAGAAATTATAAAGGAAGCATACCAAATTATGTCCCTAATGTACCTGTATGCAACATCTGCAACTGCAAAAACATGGGGACTCAACTCTCCAAATGCAGCTCCTTTGTACTGTTCCATCATGTGAGTATCGTACAGATGGGGTAATCTTTGAAATGGGTTTATAGCAATCAGGATATTTCCAGTATATGTCTGCAACAATGTTGGAGGAGTAGCATGTTACATTATTATCAAGTTTCTATTGTTAGAAACAAGTTGACATGTAAATATCTTACATAGATTTCATTTAGCTCATATCTTGTTGCCAAGTTGTGCAGAACTCCTGGCTCATGCAAATATGACAGTTTTGTCATGTCATCAACACCTCCAGGAGGAGCTTCGTTATCCTTGGGAAAAACCTTTGACATATTTGTGACAACCTGAAGCCAGAACGTCAAACCATTAAAACCAGTGTTGAAAGTTGCACCAATCTTCATTAATTTCAGTTAAACAAAAAAGGATGCAGATAATAATGAAGGAATAATGATGGATTTTCTGCAAGTATTTTAAAAAGTGAGGGTTTGGCTCAATCACTAGGATCAAGTTGCATCGACCAAAAGGTCTTCAATTCAATTTCTATTGGTGACCCTTTGTTGGTAGGCATCCACTAATTGTGGTACCCTGCATTAGAGCTAAAACAAACTATCTAACTCCTAAATTTTTTTTGTCACCCATAAAATATTTAAAAATACATAAGGATCAGTTTAAAAGGTTATATTATACATGAGAATTTTAAATGGATTCTGAAAGTAATTTCACCCAGCTAGAACTTGCAAGAGCCAAGAGACATTTCTAGAATAAAGAAACTAAGCAGACAAGTCAAAAAATTAAAAGAAAATATAATTCACATCCAGAAGTTTAAAGTAAAGATAGATGAGTTTGACTCACTGTCTTCCCATCTGTAGTGCGAACATGGACATCTTGACCATTGATTTTGAAAACTTCTCCATCAATCCATGCTAGCTCTGGATCTTCAACCCAGACATGAGAGCCAACAATGATGTTCACAGGATCAGACTACAAAGATAAACACATTGAACACACCATTTAACAACATCAACCATTAAGGGTTAAAAAAAAATAAAAAAAGATATTCTAATATATACATGTTCAAAATATGGCATTCGCTAAAAATTATACAATTTCACATTATCCTTAAAATTTTGTGAAAGAAATACACAAACTGGTAAAGATCAAATGCATGCATGCAGCACTGCTAATACGGCAATATACTTAACCAAGTTGTTAGAATGAAACAGGATGAGATGAATGCAAGCAAATGTGCTCTAGGCCAAAGATAACATAACAAACCTAAAACTTTAGTTTGATGGACTTAATTTTAACATCAAGTAACATAACAAACTTGACAAGAGGGAAGATTAGAGATAAAAAATGCAGAGATCACATTTGTGGTATGAGAGAATGAGAATTTGTCATCATATATTCATGATCAAATATCAATCTTGATAGATAATGTATATATGTGTTTCAACGTTTAGCAGTGTTAATGTCATTTGCTTCTAAATTTGTCAACCATTATGTGTACGCAACAGATTGACATTCTATCATCATCATGTTCGTGTCACTGGACCATCCTACTGCTTTGACCGATTATTGAGAACCATTGTTAATGAAGCAATGGCTAGGTGTCTTGGTAATGCTGACCTATCCCTGAAGTTTTTCCCTCATTGCCACTATAAATAGGACGATGCATCAACAAATTTGTAGAAATCTATTCAGTGGATGGATTTTAAAAAAAAAAATTACACCAAATTTCTTCTACTTTAGTATAAAGGACTTATTACATATCATCCTGCCATTGACACCTAAGCATCCCTTCCAAATTAATTCAGCAAGATTTGCTATTAAGTGGGACTTACGGGAAAATAACCAAAATGAAGCGCTAGCTTTCTTGCATCAGTTCTAATTAGTTCCTTCCTTAACCAAATATTCATCCCTTACTGACGTTTTACCTCATTTATAAAATTATCAAGAAGCATAAATGAATAACATAAATAGCCACTTCAGGTTCCGTTTACAATTTGAAGTAGGACGAGAAGAGCATGACCATAGAGTATAGACCATTAAATATTAGTATCATATTTATAGGAAAATAAGCCGAATTGTGTATACTTCTGGTCCCTTTTAATCTCCTTTCAATTGCCTAACCAAATTTACCCGAATATTACTGAGCACCTATTTATATCCGCCAAACTCCATTGGTCAGGATCTTTTAGAAATGCATGGATGGACTACCATAAATATGCATCCCACATGGTCACCCAGCAAAATTCAAAATTCATCCAAGAAAAATAAAATAAAATTAGACGACCAAGAAACTAATTTAGAAACCCCATTATATCACAAGACATAAATATCACAATCGGACAGAGAAACAAAAAAACAACTCCCAAGTCCAACAGATTCAACGAAGCAGCTCAAAGAGTCCAAGCTCAAAAAATAAACCAAACAAAGGCAATACGAAACACTTCGTTGAAGGTTACCATGGCGATTAATGCGCAGCGATCTTCGATGCTAGCTCATCCGAGGCAGGACCGAGTCGAGCCGGGACCGGAACTCGGCGACTCGGATCGGAGGAAGCAGAGAACGGTAGCTTCAAAGTTTCAGCGGAAATTCTGAAGGAAGCAAAGAAAATAATAATAAATGGCTAAAATCTTGAAGAGAGGTTTCTTCTCCCTTTCTCTCTTTGTGAACTTTTTTTTTGTTTCTCTCACTTCGCGGAAGGCTTTATATACAGAAAAGCAAGTTGGAGTTCGTTTCTCTCTCTAGAGAGGTATTCTGTCTATCTCTCTCTTTCTATCTCTTCCATTCTTCTTTGAAATGGTTAGACAAAATTAATTAAATATTATATTAAGAATTAAGATTAATAATTAATTACTAAGATTAAGAATTAATTGTAAGATTGTTACTGTTACTCTGTTGGAGTTTGCTTCAGCAGCAGAAGAACGGTTTCATCAACAACAACAAAAAAATGAAGAAGAACGGGATTGACTGAGTTAGGGCGGGCTTTTCGTGGTCTCCCCAACAACGGCGTTTTGAGATGAACGACACCGGCGGACATCTTCAACTCATTTCCGTCCTCTGTTTTAGGACACATATTTTGCTTCTATTTACAAAACTACCCTAATTTTTTCTTCAATTTATTTTAAATTAATTAATTATTAAAAAAAATATATATATATATATATAATATATGAGTGCAAAAGCTTACAAGTTTTGTGTTGTTAGCAACTGTCTGGTTATACATGTCAAACTGAAACTTAGGAAATGACCTTGTATAATTTTTTTAGTGTCGTAGATGGTCAAATTACTATTGATTGTTTTAAAAAATCATATTATTATCTCTTAGAAAGCTACAATTTACATTGATTTTGATAAAAATTTCTTATATAATGTTTATGTTAGATAATAGATATTGTGTACATTTCAATAATATTAATAATGATTTTTAAAAATGATCAAATTATAAAATTATTTTATTGATAAATTATAAATTGTTGAGAACAAGATAATGATATGTGTTTCCATTATCTGCTGAGAAACATCTTTGCTTTCTCATCATTTCTAATGAGTTATGCTTAATCTAAATTATAAAATTTTATCAAGTTGATTTATTCGTGAATTAGTGCTCATTTCTTTTTTTTATATATATTAATTAAAGACGAAAAAAAGACAACTAGCCTACCCCAGACTGTGCTAATTTCATTAAGATGCATATTTTCTTTTTTTTTTTTACATATTTTCAAAATATATAAAATAATAATAGTAACAGTAATGCATATAAACAATTTCCGAGACAGGAAAAAAAAACGGGGAAGAGAAGTAACTTACCTTGATAATTTATAGAAAGCAATAAATGATGTCACATTCAACCAATGAACTAAATAAATAAGATCAAAGCAAAATTTAGAAGTTACTTTGAATTTTGTCCGCAAAAGATTCCATGATGAGTTTGTTTGTTTAACTCATGGGCTAGTTCTTTTAAATTTTACCTTATATAAAATTCGTAGCTTATTTTTGTACTGAGCTATTTGTTCATTTTTGTCATGTTCAACGAAGTATATGATTGAAAATCATTGCCAGGGAGATTGTACATCTCAAAAGTTACTTTTGTCAAATTTCAAGTTTGAATGTATAATCTGGCCGAAAAAAATGTAGTTTGAATATATAATGATTAATGTTAAAGCAATTTATGATATATATATATATATATGTGTGTGTGTGTGTGTGAATTCACTGAGTCTTTTTTTGGCCAAAAAATTCACTGAGTTAATTTAATTTAGACCCTCGTAAGAAAATTATTTTAGAGTTATACCGGTGACAATAAATAATTAAAAATATAATTTGGATCAAGTTATAAATTTTATCTACCAATTCATCAATATCAATGTTAATATTGATTCAATTAATGATATAAACCATAAAATTTATAATAAGATCCAGTATTTGCTGGAAGTAAACTCATTTATAAAACTTCATATGTACAAAGATCTATTTGGTATTTATTAATTATTGATTACTAAAAACTAGTTAGGGCCTCTTCTAAAATAAAATATGTGATATTTACTTCATATTTGTTATGACATTTTTAAGATAAACTAATATTTAGGCTCACATATTCTAAATAATATTTATTTCCTTATATATATTTTTATTTTTTTTAAATTTGATATGATAATAAATATGGAAATGAATATCATATATATTTGTGAAAAAAATTATGATTTAATTGTCTAAATCTATATGAATTATTATTTAGTGATATCTATATAAATCCATACTACGAGAGTCTTCTTACACCATTATAAGATTGTTTCTAGTCATGGAGGAGTCTTCAAAAGTAAAATTTCATTGCATTGTTATTTACAATTTTGTGTTGGCAATTTTCATATTTTTATCATATATTTTATCTTTTTAAAATAAACTATTACACAATAAGCATTTGAGAATATATAAAAAATTGTGAAATATATGTTAAAATCATATAAATACCTTGTAATTTAATATTATTTTAGTTATTCTACTATATTTAAATGTGAAGTTATAATGTAAAGTATTTTTATATTATTATTTCAATTGTAATTTATTTTCTTTAATGTTTTTAAACATATATATATATATGTTTAATCCATCTTTTTTTAGTATTATGATTGATGAAAGACCCAAGAATGCTAGAATCAAATAAAGACACACGAACAGCAAAGAAAATACAAGATAGATGAATACGTTAAATCAGAAAAATAGGATAATAAATATGAATGAAAATTCAAGAAATAAACAAGAAAGAGAAATAGATGGAAAGATCACACCTTTGAAACTAGCAACCAAAGCTCTGATGCCAAATGATGAAAGACCTAAACGGAACTCGTCCGATTGAACCTCCAATGACTAGGAATGAATCACGGATCGTATTAGAATCAAATAAGGACACACAAACAGCAAAGAAAGCACAAGGAGAAAAAATATGTGAATATGAAATTGAAGAAGAAAATAATGCATGAAAATAACAAGAAAATAAGAAAGATATATTGGTTAATGAGTTAAGACCCTAAGAGAACTCGTCTTTTAAAACCCTAACCTTGGGACGCCACAAAGGAAAACCACTCCTTTGATGAGTCTAAGAATTTTCTCAATAACACAAGAGATACAAGAGAAAAACTCACAAAAAAGAATATAAGTTCTAAAAATTCATTCTTATTAATCTCTCCATCTCAAAAGTACATAGGTGAATCCTTATGTAAAGGAATAAGGCAACCAAAACCCTAGGAACCCTAGGCTAAAATAAAAAAAATGAAAATTCTCAATAAAATACAATAAAGAATACTCCTTTTTAGTTGATCACATGAGCGGCACATGATCACTTAGGTAATCTCCTCTAAGTAGGCTCTCTTTGGGCTTGGATCTGTAACTGGCAAAGAAGAGAACATAATCAAGCTATTTGGACTTCTTGGGCTGGATCATATATGCTTTGCAATGGAACTTTAGCCTCCCAAGCTTGATTTCCAAGTGATGAAGCTTCCTTTTTATGCTTTGCAATTTGTCCAAGAATCCTCAACGTTTCATGCCTCAAGCGTACTCTATCATATGTTAAAATCATATAAATACCTTGTAATTTAATATTATTTTAGTTATTCTACTATATTTAAATGTGCAGTTATATTGTAAAGTATTTTTATATTATTATTTCAATTGCAATTTATTTTCTTTAATGTTTTTAAACATATATATATGTTTAATACATCTTTTTTTTAGTATTATGATCATCATCTCCTTTTGCATTTGAAGGTTTGTAGAGGTAAGTTATTCTTACTATAACTTATCCCTAGTTTTCAAGTACTTTGTTAGATTGATAGAAAACAATTGATTTTTTTTCTGTTGTTGTCTAATTTCTTCTTTTAGTTATATTGATTGTTTTTGTTTTTTTGCCTAAAATAAAACATATATTAAGTAAATAAAGTAAGGTTAAGGGAATTACAACCCCCTGTCTAATACAAGCAAGGCAATTATTAGCTAAAATAACAGACAAAGAGGATGAGGGATACATATCCCAAACAGACAAACACATCTCACTATTAACATTTCTAGTGAGCCAATCAGCTGCCTTGTTCAAATGCCTAGGAATTCAAGAAAGGGAACAAGATGAAAATGAACTACATAGAGCTCTCCCATTCTAGACCCATTGTACCACCATTAACAGCTTGTACTAGTGGAAGACAATCTAATTCCAACAATATATTCTGCAGATGAAGAGCCAATGCCATTTGTACTCCTGAAAGCAAAGCCATACATTCTAACATAAAGCTAGAAGTTGCTAAGCACTTTTTGCTACTCAAAGTCAAAACCTGTCCAAAGTGATTGCATAATATGATTCCAATACCAGTAGACCCAGACCCTCGAAAACTCCCATCTGTATTAATTTTGATAACTCCTTGAGGCGGGGAACTCTAAGAAGAAATTAAGGACATTCATCATCCCCAGCGCCCCTCCTATCCATTATGTCTCCAAAATTCATTAAGAAAAGAGGAAGCAAATTAAAGCACATGTTCTGGGCTAAGACTCATGCCTTCAAAGACAAAAGCATTTCTTGCTTTCCAAATGAACCAACATAAAGTAATAATCAGTGCAAAATTTTTATCATCCAATTAAAGATCATGCCACAAGTTCAAAAACCATCCATCCATACAAGTAATAGTAATATCCTATGGACAGATCATAATACCCAAGATACTATCAAACCAAACCATTTGAGCCTAATGACATAACAAAAATAAATGTTCAATAATCTCCATATCATTATCACAATAAGGACAGACAGGAGTAGTACAACAATTGCATTTCCAAAAGCTTTCTCTAGTAGCTAATGAGCCCGTACATATTCGCCACATAAAATTACATGCCTTTGGGGGCACTTTCAAATTCCAAAGCAATCTCCACAATTTTGAATCCATAGAAAAAGAGGAACCTGGGTGTTGATGATCATCATCTCGAGCAAGAGTTTTAGCACTTGATAAGCTTGCTTAATTGTAAAAGAGTCATTTCTCCCCTTAACCCAGCAGAACACATCAACATGATTACATGATGAAATAGGAATTTGCTTAACTGCATGAACCTCCTTAGGAATAAGTAAATGCTGAATAGAATCAAGCTGTCATTTTCCATCCAATATAAATTTAGCAACAACAGAACCTAAATCAAAATCACCAGGCGGCAAAGAAGAGAAATAAAAATTATGCAAAGTAGGAATCCAAGGATTTTTCCAAAAATTAATACTTAAACCATTACCAACTCTCCAGATAATATTATCCTTTAATAAAGACTGACCAGCAAGCAAGCTGGACCATTCCCAAGAAGCCCATCCACTTTTTACAGCATCCATAAAACCACAGGAAGGAAAATAGATACCTTTCAGTGCAGCAACCTACAAATCATTGGGAGAATTCAAAAGTTGCCAACATTGTTTTGCAAGAAGTGCTATTGAAGCTTATGCAATCACAAAAGCCCATACCACCAATAGTTTTAGCATTAGACAATTTTTTCCAGGCCATCCAATGGATCCTCCATTCATCCTCTTTTTGTCCCCACCAAAATTGAGCAATAATGTTATCCAATTGGTGACATGTTCACTTTGGGAAAAGAAACATGACACCGAGTATACTGGAATAGCATTTGCCGTTACTTTTATAAGAGTCTCTCTACCGGGCTCTAAGGCTAGGTTTGGTACACATAAAAGAGATCTCATGAAAAGGAGAATGAGAGAGAAATTCCTATGAAATTTATTTGGTACACATCATTCAAACTTTCTATAAATATAAAATAGTTCTTTTGTGGTATTCTTCTCTCCTTTTCCTTCTCCCTTTCAATTTCCCTCAAAATAATTCCTTCCTACCAAATATAGCATAAGAGTAACTGAAATTTCCAACCTTACACCTCAGATTTCACTCTATCACAAACAAAAGCAAGTGCTTCAGATTTAGAACGCATGCGTAAAACAAGCAATCCTAAATAGGTACCAAAAGATGTTGTTATGTCAATACCAAGCCAATGGTTCAAATTTGTGTGTAGATCATAGGGGGTTTACTCGAGAAGATCATAGTTCACCATCTGACCAGAAGCTGCACAATAACATTCCAACAAAGATCGAAAAGTACTACAAGAAAGTCTATTTGCTTTCAAAAAGAACACCAAATCATCTGCAAAAAAATAGTGTGTGAGAACTGGACATTGTCGTGCCATTTTAATTCCCTGCAGATTACCCATATTAGTTGCATGAATAATCATATGTGAGAGAACATCAGCCACAATAATAAAAAAGCATGGTGAAAGCAAATCCCCTTGTTTAAGTCCCTGCTGAGGAGTCATTTCTAAAACCTTTTGACTTGACATTAACAAATTAAATGAAACAGAGGCCAAACAATGTCTAATCTTGTCAACCAATAGAGTATGAAAGCCTAATTTAAGAAGGACTTGCAATAAAAAATCCCATTCAACCCAATCATAAGCTTTGTTCATATCTAGCTTAAGGGCAAGTTCATACTTCTTAACACTCCGATACTGCAAGTAATGAAAAGCTTCATGAACCATAAAAGTATTATCAAAGTCCATTCGACCCTTAACAAATGCTCGTTGCTGTTCAGTAATAATGTCAAGTAAAAAATGAGCCATCCTATTAACTATAATCTTGGAAATAATTTTATAAAGAAAATTATACAAGCTAATAGGACGGAAATGACCAACTTGCTCAAGAGATGATATCTTTGGAATTAGAACCAAACTAGTAGAATTAATTTTTTGCAATGGGTAACCCAAATTAAAAAAGCCTTTAACCAACTCACAAGTATGTACTCCCACAGTGGACCATATTTTTTGGTAAAAGATACCTGGGTACCTATTTGATCCTGGTGCTTTTAAACCCCCAAGAGCATGAACAACTCTATGAACTTCATCATCAAAGACAGTAGTCAACAACAAATTATTATCATCATTAGTAATTAGAATGGGAAAATACCATAAGGCTTCTGAAAGATCTCAAGCACCAATTGTAGAAAATAAATCAACATAGAATATAGAGAAACAATGCTCAATATTCTCTCGCTTTTCTGACCACGTTCCACCAGTCAACTGGAGCTCAACAATTTTATTCTAAATTTGCCACTAGAGAATAGATGCATGGAAGAACCAAGAATTCTTGTCACCCACTTGTAGCCATAGTGTACGAGACTGTTAGGGCCAGTATAACTCTTCCTTATCCCACAAATCCTCCACTTGCTTCATTGTAGCATTAGCACGGGCTTTAGTCTCTTTAGCCCACACCCCTTGTACACAATGTTGAAATTCCACCATAAGATCATCAATCATTTTCCTATTATTAGGAAAAGTGCCCCTACTCCAAGAGATCAAAGCTTGCCAAACTTGTTCAAGCATCAATAAATACTAATCAATTAAATCATCCTCATTACAGCTATCTGACTTCCAATTAGAAGCAACTATTTGAGCACATTCACTATTAGTCAACCACAGCTGCTCAAATTTAAAAGTCCTTCTAGTTTTATGTTCCCTGTAATTAAAAATCAATAATAAAGGACAATAATCTGAACCTATCGATTCAAGATGAAGAACTTGAGATTTTTCATGCTGTTCTTACCATGGTAAATTACAAAGAACCCAATCTAACCTTTTTCGAATATTATTTGTACCAAAGTGATGATTAGACCAAGTAAATTGATAACCTTTAAAACCCATATCAATCAACTGGTTTTGAAACATAAAATTCTGAAACACAGAAAGGCATTGCTGAGAAGCTAACCTCCCACCCTGCTTTTTCGTAGAGTATAATAAGTCATTAAAATCACCAAGTAGAATCCAAGAGGAAGCACCAGGATTAAATGGAGATAGCTCTGTCCACTACAATCTACGATCTTGCTCCACCGGAGGACCATACACAAAGGTAATAAAACCTTGAATATTCTCTAATCCATCTCATATCTCAGTGTGAATGTGATTAGCACTAGAAGAACAGATAACAACATCAATTCCCTCTTGCCACCATAAACTTAAACCCCTAGACAAACCCACAGGCTCAATAACAATAGAATGTCAAAAACCAAGCCGCCTTTGTAGCCTACCAATCTTCCACTTCTTCACATGAGTCTCCATTAAGAAGACCAAAGAGGGTTTATAGACTTTACAATGATGTTTAAGCACTTTCTCTATCAGGGAAACTCCCAAATAGTTCCACCCTAAAGAACTCATGGCTGTTGGGTGGCTTTTGAAGGCAAGCCACCAGCCGCAAAAGTAATTCCTTATTAGAAAAAGAAACTGATCCATTGGAAAAAATGGGTAAAACACAGGTAGTAGACAAGTTTGAACTTGTGGGCCAAAAATTAACATCATTTACTTCAATGATTGGAACCTCATACCATGAACTACAGCCTTCCAATGCCAAATTAAAAACATTTTGATTGCTACTTCACTTAGGTCAAGTAAAATTATAAATTGGAATATCCATGACAATTGATTCTAATATTTTAATTTAAAATGAGTTTTCTATGCAAGAGATTTGTATTTTAAATGCCAAATTAAAAACATATATTACATATATTTATTCTATTATTTTCATTTATATAATTTAATTAAATATATTTGGAGCTCTCCATGCATCCTACCAATTTGAGTTGGTTGAAAAACATGCTTAAATAGTTATTATCATCACTTATTTCATTAACTCATTCAAAATGAGTTTCATAAAAAAATATTGAGAATGAGGATATGAGGGTGACATAATTATTTCTAAATGAATATTAATCATCAATACAAAGTATAAAATTTATAATAATTAATATTTTTATTAGTCACAAATCATACAAATTTAAGAAAAAAATCATATAATAAATGAGTCACCTATTTATATATTTTATCTAGACTAGTTGAAAGAGACGTCTAAGAGTTTTAAGAATTAAGAGCAATATAAAATATAAAATCTATCATAATCATATTATTTACAAATAATTAATAATATAGTTTATTGTTTAAAACTGTGTTTTGGTCTAATTATATTTATCTACTTGTGTGACTGCTTAGAAAAAAAAATTTGTAACCCAATGAGTGAATTTGGATTCTTCTATGCGCAAAAATGTAAATTCGAACACTAAATTAAAAAACGAAAAAAAGAATTCGGGGAAATAATATTTTGAAGGAACAATTTAAAAATTAAAAAAAAAAGATTTAAGACAACACAACCAGATGTCCGCTCAAAATTCGCTGGCGTCTCAAACTTTAAAAAAAATAAAAAATCCCTGGCCCTAAATTTTACTTTTAGTGGTTAAACATTGGGGGAATTTCACGTGTGGATGGATACAGGCACGTTATTTGAAGATTGCGAATCAAATCATTCTGTCAAGGATAGCATCTTTTCATATCGTCAATCCTTCAATCCTTGAAGGGATTTAAATTATTAAGTACTCCATTCCTTTTATAACAAGCTTTTAGGGGAGATTTTTTTTTTTTTTATAAAAGATTAATTTTTATTGTCTTAAACATTAAATAATTATTTTCTATTTTATCCTTTATTTTTAATTATTGTATGAAAAAATATTAATTAGAATTGAGACTATAATTAATTGGGACTCAATTAAATATTAATAATTTTGAAAAAAAATTTATATTAATTACATTTAACTATTTTTCTTGATATGATGAATTAATTATTTATTTCTTATTAACCAAAATGACTTGATCTTGTGGCACTAGTCATCAGGTATTCTTTGAGTGTAGAAAAATTGTACGATTAAATCCCATTCATGCCATGCTTGAGTGTATGATTGTGTATGTTGTAGTTGTTTTGAGTAAAAATAAATAAATGATTACATACAAATTGATCAGAAATGCATTTTTTTTGGTTAAACAATAATAAATTAAGAACAATAAATAATGCATATCTCAATTTTTATTTATACAGGAGGGGAAAAACTCTTTATATCGTACCAACCAAACAATTCGTAGGAAGCATGTCATTTCACCCGTTCAAGTAGTTCAGATTTAAGGATTAGATTAAATAAAAGGACAAACACCAATATAATCTATATAAATAAATAATACAAAAAAATTATACTATTTATATTTACAAGTTATATATATTCCCTCCATCCCATATTATAAGGTAATATGATCCTATTTATTACTTTTACCCCTTATTAATGTAATGTCTAGTATTATAAATTATGTTAAAATTAAAAAAAATAATATTTAATAAAGGTAAAATATAAATATTTAGGTTTATTTTTTAAAATTTAAGAATGTTATTTTTATTTTCTAATGGTCGTGAAATCATAAATATTACTGTATAATATGTGAAATATTTTTTTTAAATGATGTGATTCACATTATGTACATGGGTACGGCAAATTCATAGGGCTCATTATAATTTTATTACATAGTATGGCCCAACATTCATATTCCCATTCCCAATCTTAAAAAAAAAAAAGTAGAGATTTATATATAAAAATTTATTTTTTATTTTTCAATAAAATAAAATTTTACAAAGCCTTTTTTTTTTGGGAGAATCATTTTATAACTTAAAAAAATTAGACCTCCCCACAACTTAGGATTGAACTGAAATTTTTATTTGTCGAAAAATACATTATTATTATTATTATTATTATTATTATTATTTCTGTCTATATACAACATGGTAATTAGAGAAAACCTGCGTAGGTTGGAGCCTTGGAGGATTTTAATAACTTCATATATTAGATATAATTGGGCAGAACATTCAGGTGGATCTTGAAACAACTTCACATTGTAGAAAATAATAACCGAATACAATGTTGGATTTAGAATTTAAACAAAATTGAAGTTATCTTATATTAGCTGATTTTTCTTTTTTCTTTTTTTTTTACAATAATCTGATAATTAATTAATAGTACCAATTAATCTAAATTCGAGCATTATATATCAAACTTCAATTATGAATAGCTCTTACATGAGGATTTTTTTCAATTCATAAAATTCAAATCTACAACTTTAATTAAAAGATATCAAATTCTTTTCACTCGACAATTGATATAAACTAATGGTTTTTTTTTCCCATATTTTTATCAAAACCTTGGAATTGGAATTACATGAACCAAGCAAGATCTATGGAACAATTAAACTGTTTATTTCACTAGTATCAGTGGTAACCTTAAAGAGAAATAATTGCTCTATAAATCAAAACAATGATAATGCACGTTGGGCGCAAAACCACATTAAAAAGAGCAAATTAAAGGTATGAATATGATTTCGTTTGGCCATTTAATTGCCTTTTTGGTTTTAACTGATAGCCACGTGATGTTAAATATCAAAGGGATCTTCATTACCAATTTTTAATGCCATGGCCATTTTGGTGAGAGATTCTCGATAAAGTTTATAGACAACCAAAAGTTAAAAATGTTTATCATTACGTATATGCTTTACATTATTCTTTTCACCGTTGACTGCTAAACCAAAGAACATATTTTTGTAATAATATTTTTAAGACTTAAGTTTTCTTAAAAAAATAATCAGAATCAATGTGACACAAAATAGAATGGTATGAGAACAAAACATGTCAAAGAAAATGAAAAATGAAATGATAATTTATATTTGACTAGATATGGCTCTATATGAAGTTTAAATAATTAATTATATTGTTAATGATATATAGATAATGCAATTTATTTTATTGTAGGTTTTTTATTATATATTGATGTGATATAAACAAAAAGAATGCTTACATTTAGCGTTTTAAAGTGGAGAATGTCAACTCAGGTTAGACAAGTGAATAAGAATGTGGCTCATACTCCAAAAAAATGTTGGTTCAAATCTTATATCCGATGTCATATGAGAATGTTATTAATGAATAATTTATAAGTATCTCTTTTAATATTATTTAATTCTTAAGACCTGATCTTAATGAATTCATAAAATCCAAATCATTGAAACTTTCGTTCACCCAAAAAAAAAAATGGAGAGACTCGAAAACAACATATGAGTATGCACTTTCTTTTAAATGGTCATTTTAGTTTTACCGGCAAAAAAAAAATGGCCATTTTAGCTGTACAATGGAATCTATATATGGGTAGCTTCATTCAATTAGCCCCACAAACAAATTGTCTTCTCGTTTGCTTCATGTTCCTTTGCTGTTTTATGAGGATAAAGCCGTCATTTCCATTTTCTCTTGTTGGTAGAATATACCCATATTCGCTGCGTGTTTTGTTCCAATCAATGGTCTATCTTATCGTCGCCTTTAAGCACTTACATTAGACATTGTGTGGGAATATTCTCAAGGTAGTGAAGTTTATTACTTACATGACGACGTAAAACGTGTTTGGTTGTCATGCTGTGATGCTTTTTTTGTGTCATTCAATTTATTTGATTTAATTCAAATTAGTTAAATTTCAAATAATTCTTTAAAACCAATTTGCAATTGGTACATTAAAAAAATTAATTTGATCTTTGTGCTGTTCAATCATAATAGTAACAACATACATATATAGGAGCCTCATATGTCATATGGAACTTTGTATAAATACTTTGAAGTTAATTTTTGTAGGCATTTCATTTCAGCTGTGATCTCTTGGCCCAAAAACAAATTCAGGTGTGGTCTTTGAAACATATGGTTCTGTTGCTGTCACTGTTGCTGTTGTTACTACCACTACTACTATTATTATTATTATTACTGATATAAAGTTTCAGGAGGAAAAGTCTACTGATGTGACTTCAATACAATGTCAATTTTAATTTCGAAGGGTATTGCTCAGAAAAAGATATGGTTTGCAAAAAAACAGAACACTGCAATTTTACGGTGCTCAAGATTCGTATCTTCATGTGGACTCAACACATGACATGAATGCCACACCAATTAAAACATCCCAAAATGAATGCTTCTCTTTTGAACAACTCCAACTTGAGAATATGCCTCCCACAGCTTCTTATCTTCCAGCAAATAATCCAAAACATGAAATCTACGTATTTGGCCATATGCTTGTTCACTTACCCAGATGCTTAACAATAAAAATCTGCCGATTCCTCTGCTATTTACACCTTCATTTTAAGATATTAATATGACATTATATCAAAGCCTATATTATCAAACACTTACCTTTCGTTTGGATTAAGAGAATAATAGAGAGAGAAAAAAATTAAAAGAAAAACTAAGAAAGAACTTAGACATGGGAGGTATCTAAATTTCTCTTTATTTTTCCCATAATTTTTCTTTCCTCCTCATTTTCTCCTTATCCAAATGCGCCTTAAGACCCGTTTGATTGGATCACATGAGGGGGGCATGTGATGTAATGGATATTATATTACCTTACTGAATCCATTTGGTTGCACACATTATATCGTGATCATAATTACATGTGTAATGGAGATTACCTCTAAAACTATAATCATCTTCACTTCCAAAAATTAATGCGATTCCCTTCATATGGGTATAATATGATGACAAAAGTTTGATTTACCCTTCACAAAATTAAAAATTACAACACATCACTGAACCTTCCTCTTTAATCCATGGCTCATCATCGGTGCTCCACCTTCATTTTCGCCCCACCATAACTCCCCTACCCATCTACCACCACCTACGGTGACCTTTATCTCCAATGAACTTAGTGTGTGGTAGCTACCAACAGTCCGACAGTCCCTACTCCTCCCATTCGATTTTCCAACTTCGGAATCTCTAGGGAAATGTCCCTTTCCGATGTCGGTACCTCTTGGACAGTCTCTACTTTACACACTTGAACCAAGTGAGGAATATTCGATGGCCTCAACCTTCACCTTGGTTGACCTTAGCACCACCGTTCTAGATAGAGCCCGCCCCAAACGGGCTGGCCCACCGTGGGCTGGCCACAAAGCAGGGCGGGGGCGGGCTGGCCCATTTATAGCAAGCTCAATTTTCCCAAGCCCAGGACCGCTATGGCGCCAGCCCGCCACATTTCATATATATAATTATATATATTTTTTTTGTAAAAAAAAATGGGATTCAGAATAATACCCTAAATAAACAACTTGTTTAGTTCATAATCAAACTAGAAATACTATTTGCATATTAATCACATACAACCATAATAACATACAAACAATTTACCAAAGACCAAAGTACATTAATACATATTAATCATCTAAGTCTCACAAATCAACATTCAACTATCACCAACCATCATATAATCACAATTTAAAACTCATGTTCATTCAATATCATAATAACATGATTCATGAAGCATCAATATCATCAATATTGTTAGAATCTTTCTTTGAGAGTGAGAACAAATCTTCTTTTGAATTTGCTTCCTCATCATTTTCAACTTCTCCATCTGCAACAAATAAATGACTAAATATTATGATATATAATTCAAATAGTCCAATACAAATTTAAATTTAAAATTATACTAATATATATTACCGAGACATTTAAACCCAAGCAACCAATTACGTGCACAGATAAGAGCTTGAACATTATCTGGAAGAAGAGAACTTCTATACTTTGTCAGAACACGTGAACTAATACTAAAAGCTGATTCACTAGCCACTGTAATGATCGGAATGCTTAGTATATCACAAGCCATTCTTAAAGACAAGGAAATCGATGATAATTGTTCTTCCAATAATTCAAGACATCTAGTTCTTTAAATATTTTTGGATCAAGTCTTGCTTCTTCCAAATATAAATCTAGTTCAGACTTCCCAACTAAATCAGAATCTTGGTATGCAAAATCCATATAAATCTGCATTTACATTTAAAGTATTAATAAAGGAGTTATTAACACAATAATAAAATAAAAGAAATAAGTAAAATCTAATTAATATTTGATAAGATAGTAATACTTGAGAAAATAAAACTTACATCAAAAGCATCATAAAAAACTCCAGATGACTTAGATCCATCAATCTCTTTCGCCCTCTCCATAGGTGTAGCATTCTTATCAACAAAAGTGGGTTGTTTTGCAGATGATGTGGCAATATTTGCTCTTGAACTTGATGATGAGCCATTATTATAATCACCATAAATCGAATATAACTTGTCCTTTATAGTTGCAATCTTTTCAAAGCAAGTCCCAGGGTCAAGCATAGAGTAGGAAAACCTTATCAAATCAAACTTAAAACGCGGATCAAGAATAGTTGCAAGAGCAAGTATCACACTATAGTCGCTCCAATATTTGTCAAATTTCACTTTCATACTTGAAGCCATATTTTGAATTAAATCATCATCACTCCAACATTTTTCCTTTAACAACACCTCAATCCTAGATATTTGCATGAAATACATATTTGATGTTGGATAAGATGTCCCAGAAATTAATTTTGTGATCACATCAAATGGCTTCAAGAAAGAACACGTTTCATTTGCTCTCCTCCACTCTTCACTTGTAGGGAGATGCTTGTAGTTTCTATCATTCAAGGCCAATGTAGCAAAGACATCTCGATATTTAATTGCACTCCGAAGCATTGCATATGTTGAATTCCATCTAGTTGGAACATCTAATTGCAATCCCATTGAAGTGTCAACTCCACCAATTTCATCAACACATTGCCTAAACATTATCATCCTAGCCTCTGAAGCTTTGACATATTTTATGCTCTCCCTAATTTTTTGCAATGCATCACCAACTACTTTCAACCCCTCTTGAACTATAAGATTCAAGATATGAGCACAACATCTTATATGGAAAAATTCATCATCACACACCAAACTTTTTGCTAACAACAATTTCTATTTTAATATGTCTTGCATATTATCATTTGTAGATGCATTATCTAAAGTAATAGAAAATACTTTCTTATCTATCCCCCATTCAATCAAGCAGTCATAAATTTTTCTGTACAATTCAAACCCTGAATGTGGAGGTATCATCTTACAAAAAGAAAGAATTTTACTATTAAGTTTCCATTTGTCATCAACAAAGTGAGCAGTTAAACATAGATAACCCTCAGAAGTAATTGAAGTCCAACAATCTGATGTTAAACATATTCTACCAGGACTTTTAGCCATAGTTTTTTTCAAACTTTCTTTTAGATCAATATAAAGCTTCCAAACATCAGCAACAGTAGTCCCTCTAGAAATATGCTTCACTTCAGGATTCAAGAATTGGTGTAACTCCCTAATCTGTTTATATTCAACAAAAGAATATGGAAGATCATGTTGAATGATTGACATATCAATGAGTTAACGCACATGCTTTTGATCTAAATGCCTAGATTTTTGTTTTGTTGCATGATCTATCAACATTGAAGGGAGATTTTGATAATGTGGGAGTTTTAAGCATGCTTCCATATGACGTCTAAGGGTTGAGGTTCCATGACTTTTTCCACCACCTACATATGTTTTTTGACATCCATTACATCTAGCATGTTCCTTTCCATCAATAGTGACTTTAGTGAAAAAATTCCACACATCAGAAGTGCAAGTTTTAGACTTTTTAGCTTGTGGTTGGCTCTGTTGCTCTTGCTCTTGACTTTGCAGATTAGAATCTTGTGGATTAAAGCTAGGACTAGGAGCATGATGAGCATGAATTACTAATGATTCATTAACATTGTTATCACCTTTTTCATTATCATTGTTGTCATTCTGACCATGAGTACGAGGGGTAGACATGTTGTGCTGTAAATATATATATAAGCTATAAGCCAACAACAATGAGCAGCAAGCCAGCAATAAACTAGCAACAATAATACTATGTGCCAAGATTTAATTATAACAACAAGAAGATATATATAAGCAAGAAGCCAACAACAATGACTGAAACAGTTTTTGCTTTTCAAGGCTTCCAAAATATAATGCTTAAATTAATATTTTTAAGCTCAAGTGGTTTCAATTAAGGCAAAAGGCACAAAAGTGAAATAATATGTTTTAGAACCTTAAAGATCAACTAGCAGCAAACCATAATAAACCCAAACTTAAACCTGCCAAGAGTATTCCAATTTCCATCAAAATTCAATACCCAATCGTATCCCAAAATTGCATCAACTCAAGTCTAATTCTCATCAGAATATAATTTATAAAGACAAAACACTAGAAAAATAATTAGTCTATATAAGATAAATTAGTAGAACAAAATAAGAAAGGTTGAAACTTGCATTATGTCACGACTCACGAGCAACAAAAATAATGGACAAGATTACACAAACAAATATTCGAGTTGAGATTTATCAGCTGAGATTCAATGGTAAAGCAGAAAGATTCAACAATCAACAGCAGAGCAGAGCAAACAACAATGGTAAAGGCGAAGTGACGTGAGGAAGAAGAAGATGAAAGGCATACTGATGGAGTTGCGGAGGAGAGGACAAAGGTGAGTCTAGCCGAAGACGAACTGGTGGCAGTGGTAGAATCTAGCCAACTCTGGTCTGGTGAGAGCGAGAACGCCGAGAAGAAGAGGCGAAGCTCCGAAGTCCGAAGGTGAGACTGGTGTGACTGTCAGACTATGTGAGCCTTAGCTGAGCTAAGAACCTGAGCTACTACGATGTGAGAAAGAGATTGAGAGTAAAAGGATGAAAGCTGCGAGCAAGTCAAAGAGACCAAAGGCTAAGGGCAGAGCTCAGAGCTGGGACTGGGATCTCTGGACTTGCGAGCGGCGAGCCTGAGTTGAGTCTGTGATGTGAGAGACTGAGGGTGACTGAGTGAGAGTGAGAGAGAGAGAGGCTGAGAGGCAACGACCGACTAGACCGCTAGAGCTACGAGCAAGACCGAAGGGCGATTGGGCAAAGCCATGAAGGCGAAGTGGCGAGTGTGAAGGCTGAAGACAGAGGTGCAGGCCGCAAAGCTGAGAACAGAGAAGAAAGAATGAAAGATGTTAGGGTTTGACGGTTTGTCACTACTCACTTTACTTTGTCTTTTGTTAATTGATTAATTCTTTAATTTCTTTTCTAGTCATTACTCGTCAGTGGCTCAGTGCTCAGGAGTCAGTCAGCAACTCAGAATTGGGCTTAGGCTAAAACTAAATGGGCTAAAGGAAACATGGGGTTAAAGCAAAAAAAAAAATGGTCCAAATGGGCTAACCCGCGGGTTTGGCGGGTTAGCCCGCTTAACCCGCGGGTTTGGCGGTCCGGGCTAAAAAAAGATCGCTTCAATATGGGCTCTGTTTTTCCCAGCCCAGGATCGCCATAAAACGGGCTAGCCCGTGGGTTGAAGCCCGTTTTCCCAGCTCTAGTTCTAGATTTGGTTTCGCATGACACCATGGACACCGGATATCCTTCCTTGCACACTGTGAACGCTGTCGTGAATGGTCAAGTTTCGTAAATCCCAGACTCTTATCTTCTAGATCAGGCTTCATTCATCACTATTGATGCCCATGAATGCCCTTGTGATTTTGTTCTGGTGGATGAATCTAGCCTATTAGAGGAGATTTTAAGTTTGATTTGTTTAGTTGAAGCTTCGATCTATAGATGTATGTTTGACTGACCAAAATTTTAAGCATTAATCTATATATTTGTATATTTTAAGCCTCAATTTTGTTATTTTTTTCTTGCTGGAATTTGGGTTTGACTGACTAGTGATGATGAAGTTGTCGGGGGAAGGAGAATGAAGCGAAAGAATGACGAGAGGATTCTATGTGTTCATGGGCATAATTGTCATTTCTATTTTTATTTTTATTTTTCTTTTGATAAAGATAAATATCATTCCCACATTCCAAAATATCATACCAATCAAATTTATATTTAATCATTATCACATTACATCCCTTCACATTCTTCATATCATATTACCTAATCATTCATATAATTAAACCAAATGGGCTCTTAAAGCTGTAACTATAACAACAATAGAAAGTTCTTAAATTCAGAACAAAAGGAGAAGCAGAAAGTAAGCTAAAGCAATGCATGCAGCAGTTTAAAAATGCAACACTGCTATACAATGCTCAATAATACCTTCACGTAATCAACACATGTGAATTCAAAAGAGCAAGTACTATACACCTAATGATAAATCCCATAATCTTAGGCTATGTTTGGTACACATGAAAGATATTTCATGAAAGGGAGAATGAAAGAGAAATTCCTATGAAATTTGTTTGATACACATCATTCAGAGTTTCTATAAGTATAAAATAATTATTTGATGGAACTCATCTCTCCTTTTCCTTCTCCCTTTCCATTTCCCTCAAAATAAGTCCTTTCTACCAAACATAGCATTAATGATCTACTAATATAACATTGTCTGTCATTACTTGTTAATCCATCCAACAGGGCCATGCACAAACCATGCATTTTATTGAATCCAAAAGAGCAAGCACTGTACACCTAACGAAAAATCCCATAATCATGATGATTTAGGGTTGGATTTTTCTCCAGCTCAATATTGTAGGTTTACACAAAATACTAGTACTTTGTATACACTGGGATAGGCCAGGACCAAGGGGGAAAGAAGATTCATCCAATTTATCTTTCCTACGGTACCATCTGTCATTACTTGATACTCAATCCAACCACAGGACCATGCACAAATCATGCATTTTATTGAAAGTACAGATAGCTACACAAAAATACCAAATCAATAGTTGGTATAATGAAATCACACTAAAGCAAAAATTCTTCCAGACTTTCCTTGCAAGGTCAACGAGTACAAGGAATCTCACTCCATCAATATATTATTTATATCAATTTCAGACACACAAACAGCTTTGTACGTTATACTTGGTCACTAGAGGCTCCAATGGGATATCAAAAAACTCAATTAGAGCCCATTATCAAACCTATGTACAAGCCAGTGCAAACCCAAACTCCAAGACCCAGATTTCTTCTTCACAAGGCTCTAATATTGCAATTCAAAAAATAACCTTAATTAGAGCCCTATTTCTCTACCTTTCCATATGTAATATTGTGTTGTGTTATCTATTTTCTTGCCATGTGGATGAATGTTCTTTTTTTTCCCATTTATAGAAAGAGATGGATCGCAGAAATAAAAGTGATCCACCATTTTCAATCATGTTCTCACTGTAAGTGCCAACTTGAACTGGGCCCTCTCATTGGGCCGTGAAGGCCCAACTTCTGCTTCTCTTTCATGGAGTTCATCTTCTCCAGCTTCCATTCCCCCCTGAGTCTCGCAATGAAAGTTGCAGCTTTCACGTTCACATCAGGGCTTGGACAGAAAACGGTCCCACCCATGTCCATTTCAGATGGGTCTTCATTGGGTTTCAAGTCATTCGGATCATCCTCGGGTTCAGGTGAGCCACTCCGCGAGCTGTGAGTGCTGCGGATCCTAACAAAATCCCCACGAACCGTGAACTTCATCTCCGGCATCTTGAACGGCGGCGGTGGTGGCGGCGGAGGAATCGGGATCAGAGGTGATTGATTGCCCCTGTTTAGTATTATTGTCTCGTCGTTAAGAGTGCTCGTTCTCGTCGGCAATGGTGGCCTACAGGCGTTTCTGCGCCGGAGGGGTTCTTTTGCCGGAGGACGAGGCGGTGGTAGTGGTGGTGGTGGTGGAGGTGGGATCTTGGTCTTTCGAAATGACCATCGCTTCGAAGATGTCAATGGCGGTGGAGGTGGCGGAGGCGGAGGCGTTGAGACTGAATGAATTTTCTTATTCTTGCCTAGTCCCTTCTTGAACCAACTGTGGAAGACTGACGGAGGAGGAGGTGGAGGAGGCGGCGGTGGCGGCACTGGCGCTGGCGGTGGTTGTCTTGTACTGACGTTATCTTCATGGATAATATGATTGGTCATTGCTGTTGTTCTCCGCTTCTTCTTCCTCCTTTTCTGATTGGATAGTGAAGCCCACACCATAGCTATTTCCCTCTTCACATTGCTCCTCCTCCGTTCATTCCTTCCGTGCTTATCCTCCGATCGTGTCTGGACCGACGGCACCGGGGGCGGTGGCGGTGGGGGAGAACGATTCCTCGTGATATCGCCATCATCGACCTTCACATTTTCCTGCTTTTCCCTGCTCAAAACAGTCTGATTTGTTCGCCTTGATTTAGGCCGAGCCGCAACTGGCGGAGGAGGTGGAGGCGGCGGTGGAGGAGTAGGAGGAGGTGTCGGGGACTTTGGTGCCGGTTGCGGTGGCTGTGGCGAGGAACTGCGAATTTCGAAGGTATCAACCTGAATTTCCTTCACATCAGCATCCTCTCCAACTGCTACCCGCCGCGCGTGGTTGTCAGCCTGAATCTGGTCCCTCGCCGGCGAGCGAAACTTATCAATTTCAAAATCATCAAAGAAACGATACCGGTACCTGTCACTTTCAGTTTCCCACAACGACTCCTGCCGGAGATCGGGGTAAGAGCTACTGCTCCTCCTCAACCGTGAAACTTCCGTCACCGGCGACTGCAATCGGATGATCGAAGGAGAATCATAAACCTTACTCTCCGAGAACCCAAACCACTGCCGAGAAACAGACCCATCTTCTTGCTCTACAGCTTTCTCATACCCGACCGCTCGGACTCTGACGGTTTCTACCTCTTCCAGCGACACCGAATCCTCGTCATTCCTCTTTGCAAAAACACCACAAAGAATCGCGAAAAGCACGAAGAAAATATTGAGGGAGTCCCAGCTTTTCTTGACGGAAGTGGGACGGAGAAGGTGAGAGGTGAAGGAGAGAAAGGAAGGAAGTGCGAAGAAGACAAAGAGGAGGGTGATGATGGGTAAGAGAATGATTAGCAGAGGCGGGCTCAGAAACGGAGACGATGAGGATGGTCGACGGCGAGGCATGGAGGTTCTGGGTGGTGGTGGGTGGAGTTTGTTCTGTTGTGTTGCGTTGTCTTAGCGTTTTGGCTATGGTTGCTTGCTTTGCTTGCTCTGAAAGTGAAGTGTGTGTCTCTGTGTTAGTGTTGGTTTCATTTCATGTGGAGCTTTGCTTCGCAGAAACATAAACATATTTTAGTTTAAAAAATTAGTCCGAAGTTGACAGGGAAATTATGTTTTAAATTTACAATTTACTTTAAATTTAAAAAAGATAAAATATAAATCCTCTTACAATACTCCAACTATTTTGGACAATAAATTATTTCAACTTGATAAATAAAAAAAATTAATCTTCTTATGATATTTGTTTTAAATAGAGAAAAATTATTCTTTCTTATTTAAGATATGCTTAAATTTAGCCGATGAAAGTTTGCCTAATTAATAAATACGCATAAGAGTGTGGATAAAAAGAAAAAAAAAACCCATTACCGATGAGAATCTCGTTAATGGTTAACTATAAATGTTTTTCCAATCTTGAGATCAACTGTAACCCTTCAAAAACAGTTTTTTAAATAAAAAATGTGCTTTATTATCTTTAATTTAATAACTATTATTCATGTTGCCTCAATATTTGATAATTGATGGTGGACCAAAACTGCTATGTTGATTATGTTAATTAATATTTTTATTTTAATTAAGTTAATTATGTTGCATTACGTTAAAAAAAATGTTACACAACATAATATAGGAATTGGATTTGAATGTCTATGTTATTAAACAAACAAAAATTAAGTGGCAGTCCTATGACTTCTTGTGGATTTCTAGTCTTAAGCGTTGGCACCCCGCTCAATGATTTTAGGAGTGCCTTCCTTAACCACCAATTTTTATCACAGAAAATATTAACATTTAGAAATAGACTAATATGTAAATTTATTAAAATTAATAATGATTGGATTGAGCTTTTTTTTTTTTTGCGCCAAAGAGTGGTAAATGACTTAACTTTAGGGAAGGAAATCAAGTTTGAGCTTCATTATGGAAAAAATCTTATAGTTAATATCCACCACAGTCTAGCAAAATTAATATAGTCTTTGAAATCACAATCCATGAACACCGTTTCTGTTCTATTTTACTATTTTTCTAAATCTAAAGTATGCAAAATAAATATCATTAATTCATTGTATCATCAAATAAATAGAAAAGATTCTCAAAATAAATATAAATATAATTTATTTTTACTTTATAAAATGTAGAGAGGAAGAATATAATTTTGAAAAATAAAAAAATACTCTCACTAAAGTTTTTTTAAAAAAAAATAGTACGGTACAAAATGTTTGGCATTGACATTGGAATTGAGATTAGATAGACCGAAAGGAACCCAAATTTTAATAAATATCAAATCATTGGGTCCCAACTTATCAATCTGCCTGGTTTTTTTTTTTAATAATTTTTTGGTTGAAGACAACTAATTTAAAAAAGGCCATAATGTATTTGCCCCTTCAATTATGTCGGATTACAATTTTAGGACCTGCATACCATTTATCGAATAGCCGTATCAGTCTCAACTCTCAAATACACTATGAGATTATTTCAATTATCTAAACATTTTAAATTCAAAATATTTACGGTAAAATTTTGAATTTCAAAATTATTTTAAAAACTTTGGGAAAAAATTCACTTGAACATTTTACATAATTTAAAATCTCGTTTGATTTTTTAAAATATAAGATTTTTTTATATTTTTAACTTGAGGTTATATGCACGAGTTTAGGTGAGTCGCCCTATTAATCAGAACAACTTTTTTATAAATTTTATTAGATATATTTATTGATGATTTTACATTATGATTTTATCTTAAAATTATAGTATCAAACTATTAAATGTTGTATTAAAATAATATTTTAAGTGAAAATTTTTATTTAGAAAAACTTATGTAATAAAAATGAAAAATTATATTCTCTCTGGTTCATAAAAAATAATCTTTTTAGGATTTTTCACATAAATTAAGAAAATTATTAAATAATTTATAATATTGTAAACTTTAATAGTATTTTAATAAAATATTCTTAATTTAAATACTCTCCTAAATGATATATTTGATATTAATAAAGATTAAAATAGTAAAATAAGTAATTAATATTGTATTAAAATTATAAAGTGATGAGTATTATGAAACATTACAAAAACTCTAAAAGGACAAATTTTATGAATAGGATGGAGTATAATTTTTAGCTCAAAAAAAAAAAGCTTGTGCAATTTACTAAAAGAAATACATGATGGAGAATATGAGGAGAAAGAACAAAAATGTGAGTAAATAGATAAACAAAAGCAAAACCATTGACAGCTAGATGTTGAAGTAGTTTCTTTGTTTGTCAGCAAGGAATGCTTTATGATTTATATAATTTTATATAATACAATGCCACTAATATTATTCATATCATTATATTATTTGTATTTATTTAAATTTAAATTCAGTTGGCTTTATTTTGAAAAAAGTTTGGTTGAGATGAGCTGAATCCCATTTAATTCTATATGCAGAAAATTACATTTTAACATTCAAGATCTATCAATACCCATTCAGCCAAAAAAAAAATTTGTAGTGGTTGGTTCATCTGTTTACTCTAACGTGTATTAATTAATTATTAAAGAACAATAAGTGTCAATGAAAAGGCTGGCAAAAGTTTTTTATTATGATTATTTTTTGTGGATGCATATTTTAAAAGCGAAATTGACGAAAAAGTTGACTTATATGTAAATAATTGCTGTTTATTAATTAGTAATTAGTGAAAGCAAAAGCAGTAAATTAAGTTCATATCAAGCAGAATCATATGATTATTTTATAAGAAAAGGATACAAAACTCTTTTAATTACTAGTTAATAATTAGAATAATTAATAATATAAAATATAAAATCTTTAACAAATCACACTCTTTATATGTGATAAATAGTGTGACTCACCTTTTTTTTTTCTATGGTAGTGCAACTCAGTTTAAACTTTTTCAATACTTGAAAAGTTATATTTTTATAGAAAATGAAAAATATATTGTTCACAAAATGTATAGTATCCTAGATTGGGTTGCCTAATTAGTATTAAAGTAAATAAAAAAAGAGTTTAACTCAAGAAATTTCAGAAAATAAAACTTTCAAGTAAAACTCAAAGGAAGTTATTCTTCCCAAATGTTTTATAATATCTTTTTTTTAAAAAACCTAATATTTCTTAAAAAATTATGAAATAATAAAGTATTTATATCTTCAATATTAAAACATAATATACTTATTTAAAAATCATTTCAATTTTCTGAAAAATTAAAAAAATTATGGATAACATCTCAAGAATTATATCAAACGACCCTTTGGCTCATTTTGAGTTATGTACAAATTATCAATAAAAATATAAATTTTATAACAAACTGACCACACTATTCATATATTATAAATAATATGACTTATTTTAAACTGTATGCTATGCATGAAAAAATATATTTGTATATATATTTATATAAAATATAAAAAAAATAGAAAAATATTATTCAAAGATTATAAACATATGACTTATACTACACATATATGATTATGTGTGTCAAATATAACAGGATATGTTATGTTGGATATAACAAAATTTAGAATTTTATGATATGGATATAAGGGATATAAATACAATATATATACACATTTAATAAATTAATGTATTAAAAGTAAAAAAAAATTGAGATTTAAATAAGGATTTTAAAAGTAACTTAAATATGCACTTCTTTAGTCCCTTTTAGAAAAGACTTTTAAAAGTATTATTTTGGTCATATTTATAATATTTATAAGAAATAAATTATTATTATCTTATCATTTATTAATGAATTTCTTTTATCCCCTTCATTCATTTATTGGAATTGGGAGTATTAATTAAGTCATGGTGAAAATGTTGAAATATTAAATTGGGGCATTTCTGAAAAATAAAAAATGTTGTTGTTACATATTAAGTGGAGTGGTGGGAAGCAGACAGAAAAACCCTTACGAGGAACCTGAATCATTGGAGCGTGGCTGCAATCATTGAACCACATGTCCCCTTTCCAGCCACACCACCTTTCTCTCCATTTTATTTCTTTTCGTTTCCAAACAAAAAGCGTTTAATTTCAATCGTTTTTTATTGACGGATTATTATATTAAAAGGAATATAAAAAAGATCCATAATAACCAAATCCATCTATATAATATCTTTTTATTAGGTTTATCTTGTTTGAAGAATTTAAATTTAAATCTTATAAAAAATAAGAATATTTATAAAATTTATTATCTTTTATTTATATTTTGTTCAGTAAGATCACATCTTCCGAAGAAGAATCCTTTTAAAATCCACTCGAGACAAAAGGACATTTTTCATCTGGTTCGTGTAAAGTCCAATTCAATTGTAATACTTGGCCAAAAACCACAAAAAAGAAAAAAGAATTCAATTGGAATGCAATTTATAATATGGCATTATGAAATCTGAGTTCAAATTTATAAAGATGCTTTAGGGACAAAACGTCCACTTTCTCCTATTCATGTTCTCATAATGAGAACAAGCATCCTTAGATTAGATCAACTATACTTCACTAACCAATGTTTTAAAAATGTTATGGGTTATTGAATAAGTATAAACACCGGTTCAAGATTTACCGGTTTAATTATGACTCAATTTCATATCACACAATATGAATCTAAATCTTGCTAGCAATATGAATACTTGATCTTATTTGCCTGGCAGTAGCTCTAAAACAGAGCGTTATTTCAACCAATGGTGTTCTGTGGCATGTTATTTTTGGTGTCCCTTGCCAGCTCATTTGGAAATAAGGGAATTTAAAACTTTTTCCATTGTTGCTCAATGTGATCTGCCTAACAGAATTGGTATTCTTAAATTATGTGGACACATTCTCTTCGCCAAGAATAATATTTTAGGCACTATCTATAAGCCTTTCTTAGAGCCCCTCATCCAATGGTGGCCTCTTGAGGCAAATTGGGTTAAGGATTAAGGTCATCACTGATGGTGTTAGTTGTAGTAATCCTAGTCTTACTAATTGTGGGAGTCTCTTAGGAGATTATTATATGATAGTTAGATTACTGGCTTGTCACGGAATATTGGCTGTGATTTTGCCTCATGGCTAAGTGTTGATGCGTTCTTACTGGCCTTGAGATTGCTTGGTCGATCTCTTAGATTTAGATAGATTGTTCTTGAATTAGATTACAGTTCTTTAAAACTACAACTTAATTGATTGAGTTATAAAAAGGGTTGCTATAATTTGCAGATTCTGCCTTGTATTAAGGGTCTTCTTAAATCTTAATAGGGATTGGTCTATAAAAATCATACATGCTTGTCGTTAAACTAACATGTGTGTTAATACTTTATCAAACCATAGTTTTTTTCTCTTCCTTTAGGTTTGCATTCGTGGTGTAACCCTTCTGCTTTTGTCAGTTTATCTTCTATATTTAACTGGGAAAAAAAAAGATACTTTACTACCCCCAACCACAAATAATGACAAATTAAGCCCCTTAATTTCACTAATCATCAAGAAGTACCCAGTTTTAGATTAGGATAAAAATAAAGGTAAAAAGACATTTAAGGACCTTTATAGAGAAACATTGACAAATGAACAGTAACAGTTAGAAATTCAGTTAACTCGAGTTGGGAATTCAATTTATAGGAGTACTGAATTTTAAAATCGGATTTTTGGAAGGGAATATTTTCATATGTGGGTCCTGAAATATCTTTTTCCCAAAAATATAAAATGTCAAAGCTTGAAAATTTAGGTTTCACTACTTAGGAGTTCAGTTATGCCTAGTTGGGAATTTATTTTGGAAACACCTGAAAATTCATTTTTTACCACTTGGGAATGAAGGTATACATATCAACTTGGGAATGTAATTGAAAGCACTTGAAAATTTAAGTTTCACCAATTAATAATTCAATTATGTCTAGTTAAAAATATAGTTGGAAACACTTGAGAATTTAGATTTCATCATTTGAGAAGACATTTTATTTTTATCCTAATCTAGAATCTGGGTACTTTTTGGTGATTAATTAAATTGGGAAGTCTAATTCATCATTATTAGTAGTTGGAGGTAGTTTAAACTGTCTTTTTCCCTATTTAACATTTTATTTCCTTAAAGATTTTAATATATTTTGATTTGAGTGTGGGTCCCTTGCAAAAAAAAAAAATTGTATTCACATGAACTTTTTATCCAAAACAAACTAATTAAAAATATGAATAATAGGGGACAAAAAAGATGAAGGTTAGGTGACTTCATAGAAGCCACGTGGACGGCGAGGAGTTAGCCCTCATCCTTATGACAAACCATCTTAGCTACCACCCTAAGCCCTTTTTTTCTGGCTAAGCATATAATATAATATTGTAAGCATCAAGTTTGAATCACAACCTTCATCTGTTCCCTTATGCAAAAGTTTGGCATTTTCAAAATTTCAACACTCTCTTTTCTTAAATCAAATTTGGAAAAAAAACACTCTTTTTATCAAATAATATGAATGTAATAAAATTTTTAAATGTAGTCAGCATTAAGTAGATTTGCAAAGTTAGAAAAAAAAAATGAAATGTGCTATCCATAGTTAGTGAATTGTGTATCTTATTATAGATTTTATATTTTATCTTAATTTTTTTAACACAAAATGACTAATATTAGAATAAAAAATTGAATTTTATTTTTCAATAAAAAATATTAGTTTTGAATATATTTTAACTTTAAAAGAGTTTGAGTATACTTTCACAATAAACGAAATTTAATTTAATTTAATTTTATCAAATGAACAGTCTTCCCAGATATCTGTGCACTTTTTACTTTTTGTTGGATAAAATAAAATGATTAATTTAATTTTTAAATTAAATATACTTGCTTTGAAAATTTTAGATTTTAAAATTATTTTAAATAAAATAAAAAATCATCTTATATTTTTAAATTGTAATATTAAAAAATATTAAATAATTTTAAGATAAATATCTTTATTTTAAACTCTCAAAAAATAATTTGTTGAGACATTGTGATAGGAGCAGCCTTATAGGCATAGAAAAAAGAGGGCCCAAGCATCCCATCATAAAGCAAAAAATCTTCTCTTCTATTGTGACCCACTTAGAGGCATGCCGCGAGCTCAAGTTCAAAATGTCTATCATATCAGTTACCAAAGAAAAAATGTCCATCATATTCATATCTTCTACTTTCAAATTCTCTTTTAATTATTTAAACTTCACCATCAAATAGGGAATTTATTTCCTGTAAACAATTAATTTGAATATATAATATATTTTATATAAACAAAATAGTTGAAAGTTATTTAAATCATGGAATTAATAAATTTTATAACACTACCAAAATTATGTCAATCTTATAATATGATAAGAAATTTAAAAATATGCATTATCCCTGTTTGGTTTGAGAGATTTGAAGGGGAGAAAATGAAAAATTTTTCATTCTAATTTTTTTTATAAATTAAACAAGGAAAAAATATATTATATTTTTCTTTTTTGTTCCCTCTTGTTTAAGGACAAGTAGAAAAGTGTTTCTTCCCTTGTTATGAATGGCTCTTTAATGTCATGACGATCTCAAAAATAGTTTACCTAATTGAATAAGTCAATAACCAACACATTATATGTCAGCAGCATATAAGCCACCTAGCTTAGAGATTATTGATTGAAGGAAAACCTCATTGATCTTTGCTTTCAAGTTTTCCTGTTCTCCAAGTGGATACCACATTTCAGAAGAAGCATTACTGAGTGAAAAGTGAAAACCGTAGCCTGACAATAACTGACATCCCCTGCAGCTTCCTAAATCTCAAGTTTTCCTTTCTTCTTAGACAATTGTGATATAAACCCCATCAAGAAACAGTGTCAGGTACGATATCATCTCACAAAAAACCATAACAACAAGAGTAGTATATATATAACCGGATGGCAATGCTACTTTGGAACATAATTCCAGAAATCTGTGCATCAGCATTTCAAGATGGCTGAGAGAAGTAACCTAAAATCCAAGAATGAGCATTCAGGAAACAAGACCAGTTTTACAGATAAATACGTAGCATCTTAAAGCAAATTTGCAAAAAGTGAAATATATATATATATATATATGCATGTGTATAAACAAGAAGAGCCATTTGAACAAACGGATTGCAATCGTTATATATATGCATCATATATATGATACAGCAAACTAGATAGGGTTCTTTAAAGGATCTTATCATACAAAGAGGAAGATTCCTCAGTGCCACAGACGAATTGTGACTCCAAAACCACCGAGAGAAGAACAACATAGGTTGAAAGTGGAATGATCAAAGATCTTATTTTATTTTGAAGTGTGCACACAATGTCTCAAGACAGAAGCATGGCTACTCAGGGGAAATCGTAAACACCCTTCTCATACTCGTTATAATTGGCTGGATTCTTCATGAAGACAACAAGTTGGGAGTTATATGAAGGTCCCTTGATTCTGATGTAGTCCTTCCACCATCGCATATAGCTGCTCCCATCCAAGAAAATCTCTGGCGACACTGCATACTTCTTGAGCAACCCATAAACATAATTCTCAAACTCCTCCAACTTCTTGCTCACCGCCTCCTCCCCCGCCGTCTTCAATTCTTGGCAAGAAATGAGAGCCTCTTCCACATGTGCCCAAAAGCAAGAATCCGACGTCAATATGGAATGTACTTTCTGTCTACTTATTGACTCAGGTTTATCCTCTTTTTTAAGCCATTCCTCTAGCTGTGTATAATGGTAAGATCTGCCTTGATTTACGTAGTCTCTTCCTCCCTCCCTGTAGTACTGAGCAATGTCTAATGGTTCCACCATTCTCCTGTAATTGGTTCCAGCATAGAGCCATCGGGTGCGAAAAGTTGCACCTTCTTTCTGGGGCTGCTTCTCTACCTCTTCTACCATTTCTTTCCAGTAGTTGTTGAGGTTTTTGACGTAAATGATAACGTCTTGGTCACTTTCAGACCGTCCATTCTTGTACTTGTCGTAGTACCCTCTTTGATTAGTCTTACCAGTCTTCTTGTACCATTCCAGATGGGCCATATATATTTTCATTTCATCCAACTTCTTGTTCGGGATAAAACGTTTCCTTCCATTGAACAGCAGTGCATGCCTCTCTAGATCTTTTACCAGATTGTTTATGTCAATATTCTGACACATCCATTTGAAAAACCATGTTAGATCACAGTTGGATCTTTTTTTGTTTAACCAAACATTGGATTTTAATGAAAAGGTCCGTTTATGTCAATGTTCTTAAAGAAAGAAGAACGTGAGGATTTTATAAAAATTTTATTTATTTTTTCACAAGGATTAGAAATAGGTGTTGAGGTACCTGCAGGAATTGTGGAAATCCCAGTGCCGCCAACTGCAGAGCGAAGCTTGCCTGGAGAACACTAGAAGGAGTGATGTTGGAAACAGCAGAGTCCTTGCAAACTGCCTTACGATGGAGATTCTCCACAATATCTCCATAGCCATGATTTTGCAGTCCTTGATTCAGTGGCCTCATGTCGTTCAAAAGCTTCAAGATGGAATCAGGGTTCTCAGAACAAGCAGAGCCATATTCAGAACACAAGAGGAAAGTTCCGAAGGGTCTGTACGAGTTGTTGGAAATTAAGGGTCTGAACGAGTTGTTGGTAATTAAGGATGGAGGAAGTGGGTCCCGGTGAGAGGTGACATTCAGAAAGCAAGAGTTCCAATTGATGCTTTGAGATATGGCCTCTTGCAGGTGTTTGTCTCCAATAAGTGGAGAACCAAAGGTGATGCAGAGAGGACGCTTGTCTTTCTCTGCCAATTTTATGTTTTCAAATAGCCATAAAGTGAACAGAGTAGCAATTGATCCTCCAACAGCAAGCCCAGTAACAATCACTGGTTTCTTGAGATCGATCTGCATTCAACAAAAGCCCACACCTAACAATCAACCTCAGTAGTCACTCTTGCTCAAATTCAGCTTTATTATTTTTCTTTCGGTTTGGTTTGACTAGTTCAATTATCTGGCGAGAAAGTCAACATGCTAAAAACGGTTCATAACTCCACATGGATCCACAGGTTATTGAAGGAAACGATAGAGATGTACGTACCTCGGATCTTAGTTGATCAAGCTCCGGTCGATGGTCATTGAAGAGGGCAATTGCAGAGAGATTAAGAGAGAAGTTGGGGCTGGATTTGGGACGGATAAATTCGAAGGGGCTATCCATCATGTCCGAAGAAGAAAGCAAGTCAGGTTGAACATGGTTTAGGGTAGTCCCAAACGCTATGATTGTCCAATCTGAGTGACTGCTATCTTTTTTCCAGAACAGATTCTCGCTTGCATGGGTTCCCGCGGGCAGGTCGGCGATAAGGTTCCATGAAAGGGAGAGAATGCCAGAACTGGTGACCAGAGATGCAGCCTCTGATCCACTGCTAAATCTGCAACCAACCGGAAGAACAATAGACAGTAAGAAGCAGAAGGAAGTTTTGATTAAGAAAAAAGGAATCACAAGGTGTTATTCACTTACAGTGTCTGGGTCATCCTGAATAATCCTCACACTCTTCGAGAGCAACTTGGAAGAGATGATTTACTTTGCTCTTGACGATGGAGAGAGTGAGGGGTTGATATATTATATATCAACTGATAGTTGCATAGGAAATTCACTGGAAACCAAGTGGAAATGGTGTGCAACTTTCAAAGTCAATACGCGCCTCTTCGAAGTCTTGTTTTTTTATTATTATTATTTTTTTGACATTTAGTCCTTGTAGTTTACATCGGTTTTTAATTTTATCCCTAAAGTTTAATTTTTTTCATAACACTCCCTAATTTTTTCAGAGTTAGATTAGTTAATCCCCACTGTTACACATAATATATGTAACGCTCCCTCATTAAGTCCAGCTAGGAAAACACCGTTACTATTTTGCTTATGTGGCTAACGATCAGATTATGTGGCCACACGTAAGCTGAAATAGGCAACATATATGACAAATCCCATCCCAGTATCATTATAGTGCGTTCGATCCTACCATGTGTCTATTAAAAACAACTTCTTAAGCCACTCCAATGTGTTGGGCTCCGTGTCATTATTCTCGCCTGCTGATTGCTGTTTTGCTGATGCCTTTCTTTTTATTTTTTTTTATCAAGTTTCTCTCATGCTTTATATATATATATATATATATATGTCATCTGACCACTTTTGAAGGACGAAGTCCCATGTTGTAGGATATTTTCCTTCTTCTGTTCTTCTTTCAGATGTGGGCCGCACTTTTGTTTCCTCCTATGTGAGTCTCTTTGCCACAAAAGACGCAAACCCCACTTCTTTTTCTCATAATTTTTTTTTCAAATTTCGAAATTTATGTTACTTTTTATTTTAATTTAAATATTTTTTATCAATTTGTCCAAAGTTTTTGAATTCTAATTTTTTTCATTTCTCACTTATTAATTAATAATTAATATAATTTTTTTAAACATCTTTTGTTATAAATCTAAAATATTTGAATATACACTTAAATTTCAATTTCTAATCTAATAAAATCTTTGAATATATATATATATATATATCAATCTCAATTTTTAATTTAAATCAATTAAAGAAGTATTGGGATAAAGTTAAAATTTTTGAAACCCCTATTTTTGTTTTAGGCGGGAGATTTGAATTTTAAAATTCAAAATTGTAAAATGAACCCATTTATAAAAAACATATACTCTCTCACACAAAAACTCATAAATAAAAAATTTCCTCTTCCCCGATAGTCACATCATCATTCTTTTGCAAGAAGTGCTGAATGGGGAGAATGAAACAAGAGCAAAGCCTTGGTGCTTGGTGGAAAGCATTGGACATGGCAGTGGAAAGAGAAGTTGGAGAATATCTTAACCTAAACAATCTGAAAGGTAAAGAATTTTAATTTTCTTTGGGCATCATTTAGTTGTGTAAAAGTTCTGTTATCATTTTCCCTGATTTTTATAGACTGAATCTCGTCTGGTCTGGTTAATGGAGAACTGAACCCGATAGGAGAGTTGGGTAAGGTAGTTTCAATGGGACGTGATATAGTAGGGAAGAGATGTCAGTAAGCCACTTATCTGTGTAGAGGATAGCACCCCATTTGGATTGTATGGTCAGATTTTCAAGCTAGATAACTTTGTTTTGAGATAGTCTTTTGCCGGAAACAACTGAGCTAAAGGCAAAAAACTAATCAATGTCATTCTTGATTAGATGTAGAGAAAGAAGTTGAGAACTGTGACTGCTTGTAGGGTAAGTTTTCTAATTTTTTTTCCTTCGTCATTTTCATGCATTTGACAAAAATAGTTTGTGTGAATGGAGATGACTTAGCATTGCTTAATTTATTTACTGCTTCATGAGAACCATTTGCTCTTGGTGGGGTTTAGATAATGTTGGTGAATGTGGGCATTGCTATTGTATGGTCAAAATCTTGAGCTTTTTTGTCTTGACCCTCTTAATTCTAAATCCTAACCCAACTTTTTAAATTTTAGTGATAGAACTGTAGTTGAAAAGAATTTTAAGACTACTTATTTAACCCCCCGCTCTTACATTATGTTTGCTTCTGTTAGATTCCATGCAAAACTCAGTTGTATATATGTACAAATCACCATGGCTAGATTGTAAAATGATGTTCTATTATTATTATTTTTTTAATATTTTGGCCTTGACAGTCTATTATACTTCCTCTATTTAATAGTTGAAAGCATTTAAAACACAACTAATGCATTTTGTAAAAGATGATAATTAATTTGCAAGACGTTTTTTGTTGCAATTGAGCTTAGTAGTCCAAATGACCCTCATATTCCTCTTGAAGAAATACATTTCTTATTTCACCTGCTTTTTACACAACAGACTGAAATTGTTGATATTGGAACTTGTGACAAATATGTTTCAAAGGGCATATCATGGTAAGGTTACTTTACATCTGAATGATTATCCATTTCATGAATACTTTTAGTGAATATTGATAACATTACTTGTCTTGCTATTGAAGGCTAATAGGCTGATATATATTTCTCTTTTTATTGCTTACAAATGAAGATGGAAGTGGCTATGTGGCACACCATTCATATAATAGCTCTACATGTGGGTAACCCAATTGATGAACATAAATAAGAAAGGTTTTCCTATCTTAACATTCTGTTAATTCTTTCTTTGATAGTATTGTAGCTTGAGTGTGATAGTTTGCATTTTATTGTCAATTCCAACCTCAAATAAGGTTCTAGCTAATTTAACAAGCCACAACATTACATATGAGTATAACATTTGTGTTTTGGGTAGAGTTGATGACAACTGCTCAAGAATTTTGTTAAGAGGATTGGTCAATGCTGAAGAAAAATTCCAAATCCCTTGATAAGAAGGATTTTGCTTTGGTTTTGCTTCTCTTGGCCATACGTTGTTACTTTGCTTCATGACAATCTTTGAATTGCTTTGGTTGATGAAAAGATAAAGGTCCTTATTTATCTTTTAGTTGATTTGAAGACAAAAGGACTAATAATATTTTTGGCACCATTCATTTAGTCTGAGATGAAATATCTTTTGAGTTCTTCACAGATATCTTTCTAGAAGTGTGGCTCAATGGATATTATACACAAATTAGTAGTCACATGTTAGACCATACATGACTTAGCAACTATTAGATCTTCCTTGCTAGCATGCTATATCCAGAATCATGTCTGAAACGTAGCAATGTAGTTTGCTTTAATGTATTTGAATCCTGTATATGTCCCAACAATATGAAGATTTCGATCAAGGAGAAAGTGAGTGCATTATATCCCTTGTAATCAACCCTTTGGTTGTTAGTCTTTGGCTTGTCAATTAAATTTACTTGTAAGTTGCTAATTGGGTAAGTAGTTTCCCACTAAATTGAGATGTACAACTAGTTTGAGCTGTGTAGAGGGTTACAATTTTAATGCTTTACTATTGCTATTATTCATGACTTCCACATTTCATTACAATTTATATTCTCCAGTGGCAAATTGAGAGACCTAAAAGGGAAAATTGAATGCAGAAATTATAAGATGATGTTCTCTTTCTTATCAAATGTTATTTCTGAGTCGGAAAAAAACTTCTAGATAATATCTATCCTAATGGTTATAGTAGCTTTCACTCCAATTTTAGTAATTAGTTTTGGTTAAGTGGAGGTTACCAATGGATAGAGGGAGGTTATATTAATTTTGTATTGATATTGTATATTCAGAAGTCTTTTTTGTTAAAAAATAAGTAATTGGGACCTATCTGTATCTGTATGAACTAATGAGAAATGAAATAATCTTCATATATTATGATTAGTAGTTATGAATTTTGAATTTGGGTTTGATAATCTATTGGGCTGAACTTTTTTGTGTCAAAATTTTACTTAGTTGGGGTGGTATTAGTCATTTGATAATTTTGAAGGCTATGTTATAATGTTAAAATTTCATGTGTTGTGTTAAAGTTTATACTTTTATACTTCAATTTTTCACCTACTTTTGCAAAGTAATATAGCATTTTTATTTACTACATCAAATTATGCAATTAACATCTAATACAAATAAGGAATGAAAGCATTCTTATAGTTACCTAATTTACTACATCAAATTGTATAATTTACTTTACTATCTTATTTTGCCTCAATCATGTTAAAATATAGATATTCAACTCAAAATTGGAGTGGAAAGAGATATAAGCTAAGATGGAGCAACTACTTAAGGTCTGATTTGGAGAATGACTCATTTTCACTTGATATCATGAATAGTATACAAGACCAAAATATAGATGCAGAAGTTTACAAGTGGGACAATAATCGAAAAAACAGTAGGCTTTTTCTTTTTTTGCCCATTAAGTGGATACTCAAAGATTGGATAATGAGAGAAGATTTCTCAATGTCTTGACATTTATCCTTTGAGATTTATTTGCCTAGGTATTTTATTTTACCATCGAACTAATGTACTTAATTTGGCTTTCCCAATTTTTCCTATCTTTTTTTTTTTTTTCATGAAGTCATGAAATGCTATTCTAAATGTACGTTTATAAGGTAAAATTAATCTATCACAACCTTAAATTCATTTTGTTACTTTAAATTTAGCTTTTTATTTCAATTTAGACACTGTCTTCAAATTTTATTACTTAATAATATATAAACAAAATAAACAGTATGCCCGCACATTGGTGGGAGTACAATCTAGTTGGAACACAATACTAGAAGCAATACGGATTGACAGTCTTGCTTTCCCTTATCTCTCTTTCTCTCTTTACGTTTAATATGTATTATGTCGGTGGCAATGGTGAAGTGTGCAGCAATTGTGGTAATGACATTATCTCCACTCCACTGTCTTTTAATCTCTATTTTTACAATTAACGCAACTCCATTGTCTCCTCTTCATGTTCGAAGGAGAACAAGTCTTCACAATATCAAGAGAATTTATTAAAAAAAAAAAAGACATATGCATTGGGAGAGTATGTGCCATGTGCCTAAAAGTTCAGTTGTTGTTAAGTGTTTTAGACTTTCTGCGTCACCCATGTATATACTCTTCCACCTTAAAGCTCTCCAACACTCATTACGTCCTAGACTAGAGGGAGAGGGGGAGAGAGAGCATATGGAATTTGCTTTTTTTTTTTTAAAAAAAAAAGAAAATTGGCCTGAGAACATATTGAATTTGGGAACAAATAGAAAATCAAGGGGGGAGAGAGAGAGGAGAGGAGAGAAAGAACATCATGCAACTACTGTTATCGCTCCAAGCCAAAGCTGCCGATGCTATAGAATAATTAGAAGAAATCTACAACTTTCATATAAATAAAAAAATGTTATATCACACTTACATGCAAAGGCAAACAACATTACTTTGCTTACCTCTGTTTCTGGTTCCAAAAACAGAGCTGAACAGAGTATTTTTTATTCTGCTTATACATGTTTTTGTGTGTGTTATATAGAGACAGAGTTGAATCATTATCATGCAAGGAGCATCGCATACAAAAAGATTTTTTTTTATTGAGCGAAAAGCTTATTGTGTTCAGATAAATATGTAAGCATATATCAATAAATACATACATACATATATATAGATAGATATAGTGGAAAATATATATCATGATATTATAGTTTTGTATCTTCGCATCAATGGTGTGGGTTATGAGGAGGTTGATAAGGTTTGTGCATAAGAAGATAATAAAGTTAGTGGGAGGTGACTATGATATACATGTTTATAGGTAATTAGGTATGGCCACTTGTTTTTTCAAGATTTGATACATTTGAAGCAGCTCTATAAAGCCATTCGAACTTGAATAAAATAATGATGAGAAGCAAGGTGGTTGTGCATTCTTAGGTCGACCTTTTACACTTGAGGATTTGTAGGTACCTGAACAGCTTAGCAGTGGCCACATTAGCTACACCATCTCTCACTTCTTGGTAGCATTGTGTAGCAACATTGAGATAGGGTTGAATCTTTTATTCATGGTAACATTCATTACCCCGAAGCTTGAACTGATTAAAAGCGGAGCTCTGGGCACAAATGCTGCCTCTTGGCGAGGATAGCAGTAGAACTGAGGTAATTACCTTCTAAAGGAGTGAACAATGTAGGTGTTCCATGACATCTCCAGTTTGAGGCTTGAATTCTTGCAGGTTCTGTGCTTTTGTTGGATTAAAAACGGGAGCTTTCAAATAAAGGTGTGATATCCCATTAGTATTGCTCAGATTCATCCTTCGAAGCAAAGCAAGAGTAAGGAACGTGGGAATCAGAGATGGAAAGGGAGTTCCATTTTCCAATTCCAAGGTGTGTGTCATGTCATCCATTTAAGCTCACATGTCTGCCACATCAGTTACCGATTAGCCATATCAACAAAATGCTAACAGTGTTTTCCCATGTGGACAAATATAGGACTTCATTCTAAACTTTCTATAACTGCAGGGATTAACTTATCTAATGAAAAAAAAAATGGGGAGTTATATGAAAAAAATTAAAGTATAAGGACCAAATTGAAAATTGGCTGAAACTTTAGGGACCAAATGATCAGCTTTCCCCTTTTTTTTCCTTTTTTTTTTTAAATTTTAGTTAGAAATAAAGAAACAGTAACGTATCCTTTCTTTTTGGGCCGAGCTGTCCTATTGGTCTAAAGTCTGCGATTTTTCTTTCACAAAAAAAAAAGGTGCACTATTTTCGGGTAAAGCCAATTATGTCATCCGATGTTGTATTTTTCTATTTTTTATATGCCTGATGGTTGGTTGGGGTTAACGAAATAAATGTCTTATTAGCAAGGTGTTGGTGATTGTCGCAGTCGGAAAAAATATGATGAAGTCAGGGGAAACGAGACAAGTTGTGTTTTCGAGTGAAAACTAATTTATGAGGAGTTGTCACCAAAATTTTGAGAAAAAATCTTGAGAAATTGAATTAGGAAGGGAAAGGATAGTTTGCGTAATCAGAATTAGATTCGGGAGTCGATTGTGCGTGGGAAAAGTGTTAGGCACTCTACAACACCCGTTCCTAAGGATGGTTACCTTACATTGATTGTGCAAATTAATATGACTTTAAAAGTATTTTGATTTTTCTTTTATTATTCACCTGTAAGAATAAGGGTAGAGAAAAAATAAATTAAGAAAATTTGGAAAAAATAAAGAAAATAAATTAAATTAAAAATTACGGAGATTTAAGAAAAAATGAGGAAAAGGAATCGGGAAAATAAATTAGAAAATATTTATTTATTTATAATGGGACCTACGTACCCTATAATAAGAATCAAAGTTCATGTAGTTCGGGACTAAAAATGAATATTGGTTGGTTGATATTTGTATTATAAAATTTTTTGTGATAAAAAAAAGTTAATTGAAAATAATTTAACTTTTTGCAAACAAAACTATTTTCTGAAATTGAGTTGGTGTGTTTTAATTTGTAAAAGATAATTTAATTCCTTTTACTTACTCTTATTTTATTTTGTTTGAAAATATTTTTTTATTTAATTTTTGAAAATGCTTTTATTTGATTTTTGACTTTTGGAAAACTATCATATTTTTTATACTTTTGAAAATTTTATTTTTTCTTTAAAATAAAGAAAACCAATCTACCTGTTGTAGACTCGTAGTTATGTTCGATATACTGATTTCTTAAATACCTGCAGGAGTTCTAAATCTCGCGACATAAAGGCTTTATTATAATTCTAAGGTGATAATTTAGAAAATACTATTATTATTTATAATAAAGTTTGGAAACTTGTTATATTATTATTATTATTATTATTATTATTATTATTATTATTATTATTCATTTTTTATAAAATATAATTATTTTTTAAAGAAAGTTCAATCGGTACGTCTGCATGAATTCGCAATCTTACGTGATAACACAGTTAACCAAAATACCTGCGTGGGTTCTAAAAGTCTCACGTGGTGTGGTTACTAAGTCAATTATTTCTATTATTATTATTTTTTTAATAAAAATCAATAAATATTATTTATTTAAAACATTTCAAGATATATATGTTTTGTTGCAAAATTATTTAACAAAGAGTTATTTATTTATATTAACGAATACAACTCACTAGTTTAAATCATATGTCTACGTGGATTCGCAGATTCACGTGACAATATGATTAACTGAGATGTCTACATGGGTTCAAAAACCTCATGTGGCGAAATTATATAAGTAAATTATTATTTATTTTTTTTTCCCTTTTTTTGTTTATTTATTATTATATGCACGGACATATTTTCCATAAAAAGGAGATTCTTGAAGGGATTGGCCATTAGATCTTTTATACGTCATTTGTTACTAATCTAATTCAAATAAAAGTGGAACATAAAGTAAAAATTGTGTAAAGCATTATATCAATCTGCCTATGGCATGTTTATTCATTTAAATGAATTCAAGAATGCTAAGACAGCATCAGATGGAAACATCCATGTCCAAAGATCACAAGGAAGAAAATCTATGGATACAAAACCCAAATTTCAATTAGACTAGTCTCTCTTACAACATTTGTCAGGTATCAATCAAACCTTTCCCATATCTACCAGTCAGGATGCCATTTTCAGATAGAAAGAGAACCATAGAGACTCACAAAGTGCAATTGAGATAATTCGGTCTCCATTTAATACAAAGACTTTCACCCAGGCATCCAAATTAACAACCATCGACACCTTAGTCATTCTCATAACACTTACAAGGGCCGAAGCCTCTTAAATCAAATCTGTGGCAAAAGACCTTAGGCCAATTTTCCACTTTTGAGTTAAACCATAATGCTAGAATTCAACTCCCATAGTATAATAAACAACCAAGACCTTGAACACATCACTTTTAGTTGATTATAGACTCAAGGAAAAATGATCAAGCATTTTGACACATAGGCTTAATTATGTGGTAAATGAACCAAAACATAGCACTACTCAACAAGGGAACAAATCTAGATTCTAAGAAATGAGCAGGCCTAACCGAAATTCTCAGGAACCAAGCACCTAGAAATGAGATCTAAGATCAAGTAGGTAATTTAAACAAATTAACTATTAGAATTTGTAAAATCATGATAACAGCAATAGAGCAGAATGTCGGGAACAAACAGAGATAGTAAACCCATAGCAAAAGAGAAAAAATCATAGCAAGCTACTAACCCAAACGACCTAATAAACTTCAAATTTCTTCTCGAATCATCTGCTCCTTCTCACGGCTTCGCCCTTAGCCTCCTTTGTTCCTTTGCTCAGACTACCTTCGCCTTTGTGCTCGGTCTCTTTTGTTGCTCTCCTAAATCTCTCTCTGTTACTCGCTAGGGATTTTTCGGCTTCCTATTTTTGGTCTCTAGGGTTTTCAACCCTAAATTTCCGCCTCTCCTTCAGTTTCTCACATGGTTTTGCCTCTCCTTCTAACTCTCCCTCGGTCCCAATTTCATTGCCTCTCTTGCTCAGACTTCCCTGTGGCTCTGAAATCTCTCTCTCAGATTTTCAGCCTCCAAATTTCTAGGGCTTCCTTGGCCTCCTTCCTCGTGATTCCCCTGTAATTTCAACCAAGCCTCCGTGTTTTCTCCTCTATTCGGCCTCCTCTGTCTACGCTGTTATTGCTCGATGTCTCTCACCACGCCCGGCTTCCTCCATTTTTCTCCACCTTCTTCCCTCTTTTTTTCTCTCTCGCTCTCCGCTTTTTCTCTCTCGGCCTCCTCCTCCCTTCTTCTCGCCCGTGGCTCTCTTCTTATTTCCATTGTGCGCTGCTTTTTTTGTGCTCGCGTATTGCTCTCTCAGATTTTCTGTGGCTCCCTCTGTTTCTCCTTCATTGCACGGTTACCTCTACCCTCACGCGTGCTCCCTCTGGTCTCATCAGCTTCCCTGCTCTGACTTCTTGCGCATGTGTGCTCTGCCTTCCCAGACCTTTTTTTGCCTTTGTGCCCTCTTTTTCTCTTCACTCATGCGGCTCCCTCTGTTCCTTGTGCTCAGACTGCATCTAACCCTAGCTCCTTCACCTTCGTGTGCTTGAGCCCAAATTAAGGCTCAGGTGATAGTGGGCCTGAGATGCTGGGCCTAAGCATTTGAAGCTCATCGTTTTAGGCCTCTCCTCATTTTTTTTTTGTTTAACTTTGAACTATTATTTTTATTTTATTTTATTTTGTTGTCCATGTTTTTGTTGTTTTTTCTTCTTCTTCTTTTTCAAGATCCCATTGAAGGATTTGTAATCAATTTAAAAGAACTTCAATTGAATTAATTTTTAGCTTTTTTATTTTTTTTAATTTATATTATTTTGTTTTTAAAGAAAATTTGCATCAATTTTTAATTAAACTTTTTTTTACCTTTTTTTATGTATAAAGACCGGACAAAATGGAGTGTTCACAATGATTATCTTAAAAATTTCTTGTACAATTTATATATCTTTTATATATGTAAGTTGTGAATAGCAAAACTTATGGGAGGACATCCTCCAATAAACTCATCTCGTTCAATACAAAAAACTAGGAAGATGAAAGCATCCAAGTAATGAATAGCCCTCCAATAATTTAGTTTTGATAGATAATTTCTAAACATAAAATTTTGTTATGTTAATCCTAACTATAAGACTGTTTCTAGAATACAAGGCAATATTTATTATATATTATAAAAAAAAGATGCACCTATTTAATTAGAGAAATAGAGAGATTGAATAAGGGTAATTTTGGAAAATGTGATTTTTAAAAAAATTAAAGTAGTTAACAGACATTAACTTCTATTCTTTATTCACATGATATAGTTAAAAAGACCTTATATTAAGGATTGAAAGAAGTATTGAGAAACAAATCCATGATGCAAAGGGTTGTGCTTCTGCGTTAATATTCATTAGCAACGAGAACCCAAGACATATTTTTACACTTTCTAGTGCTAAAGGTTCTGGGTTTTGTTAATGTGCATCAATATCAATAATATTCGAATGGCAAAAAATTGTTGCTTCCCTTTATTTTCCCCTCTATCCAAACAAAGAGAGAAGGTTACACTGATAAGTACTTCTCAAAACAAGAAGGAAGCATTGGAACGTTTTGGTGCTGATGCCTTCATAATTAGCAAACACCAACAAAAATTGAAGGTAATAAATATCATATAATCTCTTTCCATTTCTTAACAAGTGCAGATACAATCAATAAAGTCTTAACATAGTTAGTAGATAGTTAAGTTTTTTAAATATGCTATCATAGGTTTGATCAATACTCTTGATGCTAAAAAAAAGTGTAGATGCACTTATGCTACTTATTGTTTAGGATGGCATGGGCACAATCCCCCATTTGCAAGTATGTAATTAAAATAAGGATATAAAAGAACCAATGAGGATTACAACAAAATAATCACCATTCAGTGAAAATCTTTTTTTTTTGGGTGAAAATTCTGTGAAAATCTTTAATAAAATGATACTGCACCAACTTATGTTACCTTCAATAATGAACAGCCTGGCATGCACAATTTTATTTTCACCTATGATGATAGTTATCATCATAAAACAAAGAGACATCTACATCATCAAAAGCAGAAAAATTAGGGATTTCAATGGCTCACACAACTCTCCAATCTCCACAAAACAAATGGACAACTAAACATAAAGAAATAGACTCATCATATATAACATGCACCTTTTTTTTTTTTAAGGTAAGTTTTATAATATGCACTTTATTCCACAGAATAATAATAACCATTCAACAGGGCAATCTGTCCATATTACCTGAAGCTCTAAAAGTGAGAGACCTGCATAGCACATGCATAGCACATCCCGAAAAGGGATTGTACAATAAAAATGATGTCTCATTTGCACTAATGTCTTATGAGGAATACCAGATTTTATAAAAAAAAAAAAAAGCCAGCCAAACGTGAGGTTTAGTTGTCAGATAGATTCACAAAGCTAACCACCCAAAAGAGTGAGCAATATAAAGGTTAAAGGCTGAAAAATGGCTTTTTGACCCATATACTACAAATAAAAAATGAAATTTCCAAAATGATATATCTCTAACATTATTTATTAATATACTATAAATTTCATATTTCAGTCTCAGTGTCACTGGAATCAATTTTGTTGCTGAAACACATCTTGGCGTAGTACAAACCGTGATGTGTTCTATAACTTTTTTTGGGAATGTAATGTGGGATGGAAATGTGTTTGTGTTTATAGTCGATGATGTTCATGTGTGTTCGTCACTTGACCTTGCTTCTATTCATAGGTGGATGTGTCAGCAATAGCCCCTAGCTACTGAAATGCAACACTTTATACTCAGAAACCTCCCATGTTCCCCTCAATGTGCTTTACGAACTCCATTATGCTTTGGATTCTCGCATGCAATCAAGGTGGGAAGAACTTAAATGAAATGGTGCGTGCTAGGTTAGCCATTGTATAGGTATTGTACAGGGCCTAGTACACTAATTTTGGTTCAAACAATAATATAATAATTTAACACTTTCAAAGGAAAGAAAAGATAATATATATTAATTACAAAACAATAAATCATTAATATAAACTATTGTGGTCCAAAAAAAAAATCTCATACTATTAATTATATATAATTTATTTATTAAATTTAAAATTTAATTTTTATCACGTCTCACAATATTTTTTAAAATTCATTAGAATCATTAAAATAAAATTTCAAGATTAATATAATAGAAATTAAAATTTAATTGATTAAATTAACATTAAAATGTATATTAAAAATAAATTAAAATATCAAAATGATGGTTAAATTAAGAGTAAGCAAAATTTTAAAAAATAAATAAAAATAAAATTAATGTAAACATTTATATTATACTAGAAATTTATAAATATCATATATTTACATGTGTGTGTATATTATATTATTATAACTATATGGGGGAGGTGGGAGGACGTTGGAAGAGAAGAACGGGGAGGAGGATGTGTTGATGGGAGGGATAGGGTGGTAGGCTTATAAGCCTTCAACACTTGCCGCCTTTTTTATTAAAAGCATTGGAAAATAAAAAGGTTATGGAACACATCTCGGCTTATACTCGGTTTATACTATATTGAGATGTGTTTTAGTAACAAAATTGATCCCGGTGACATTGAGATCAAGATATAAAATTTATAGTATATTAATAAATAATGTGAGAGGTATAGCATTTTGGTAATTTCATTTTTTAATTTATAGCATATGGGTCAAAAAGCCTTGAAAAATCTGGATAGAACAACATCAACAGTTTAAGGACAAAGTAAAGAAAACATCTTTATCCTTGAATGATAGAGAAAGTACTGAGCTCCAGTCCCTTTTAATTTTAATTAAATATGTTCATTTTTTTCTAGTCAAGAAAGGAAAGCCCGTATTAGACAAAAAAAAAAAATTCTAAAAGGCTTCTTCCTTTTTGTTTTTTTTAAGTGAACACTAAAAATATTTTTAAACTAATAGTTGAAAACTAATTTTTTCGAGACATAGAGATAAATGTATATGTAGTTTTCTCCAATAGATCTTATCTTCAGTCCCTTATTTAATCTTCCTCAAAAGCCAAATTGGAGTATGGGAAAAAATTGTGTACTAGACTTCCCTTTGGTCATTGTTCATGAGATTTTTGAGGAAATCACTATTACCTAATATGAACAAAGATTGGATGATCGCATGTTTACAATAATAAATTTATGGAGGTTTTGTTACAGAATTCTGTTAGGAGTACTTTTCTTCCTGGTTTAAGGAGATCTTATCCTCTAACAAGTTACATATGCACTTCTTTGTAATAAAAACCATTCACCAATAAGAAAAAAAAATTAACGTTTCTTATTGGTAACATATGATGTGATATTAAACTTGGGTAAACAATAGGATATTTAGGGTAATTTAAGGTTTAATTATTGTTAGTTAAGAACTGCCAATTTAGGAGTTTGGGTCTAGGGACATGCATCACAAGGAAGTTATATGGATTCTAGCATTTGTAGTAGATGGTTTAGGAAGAAGGAATTTGATAAGATTGAAAATTAATGTGTTTGTTGCGAATTAAGGAGCTGTTTGGTTTTCAGTTGGTTAAAAATGAGTTTTGGTAGAATTGGTTTTATAACGTAATTATGATGAAAATTGGTTTTGAACTAACATGTTTATGTTTGAATGATTTATTTGAAAATTAATTTTGACAAAACTCATAATTTTTCTCTAAATTGAGCTTAAACTCTATCCCATGATTAATTTAATTTACTTGGACTAAAATTTAATTTGTATTTATTTAATTAAGAACATAATATATCTGATATAATATTTTCTTACAGGTGATGATCTATAAAAATTAAAATTTTGAAGGAACATTTTGGTCAATAGATAGGATAAATTTTATGAAAATTTTATTTTCCTAATTTTTCTATTTTTTCTCATTTTTATTGGTCTATTTTTATCTGACTTTAAAATAAATGTAGATAAAAATAAAGAAGTAAAACGGAAAAGTAACTATTAAACTACTTCTTCGGAAACCACGTTCTGCATGTGAAATTATTTTCAAATGGGAAAGAAAAAAATACCAAATACATTTAAAACTACATTAAATTTGATTTTCACCCCAAATCAAAGTTTGGATAGTGATACTAAACAGACCCTAAGTCATTGACGTGGCAAAAACCATTAACTATCCACTTACAAATTGACTCGCACCATTGTTCTACGAAAGTTTTCTATTCTTTAATCAATTCTAGAGTTGGTTTTTAGTTCTTCCATTGTGGTTTAACTATTTCGATAAGCAAAGCCTCCTACATATAAATGTGGGATGCGCTGAAGGAGCCTCCACACATTTTAGATTGAATTAGACACTTTCTTACATTCACTTGTCCTAGGGTTTGTTTTTAAGAATACTATTTTACAGTTGTAATCTGCAACTTATGTTTGATCCTCATAATCACGCGCTCTAACTGTTTTGCAGATGCATAATTAGAGATTTGAATAAAAATCATATATAGCATCACATCCCCATCAAACAAACAGTGATAAACATTAACAACAAACCAAGCACAGTTGGATCACACTCTAAATAAAAAGAGGAAGATTCCTCAGTCCCACAGACGAATCGTGACCACAAACAAAACCACCAAGAGAAACAACATAGGTTGAAAGTGGAATGGACAAAGATCTTAACTTATTTCGAAGTTGTGCACAGAATGTCTCAAAGCAGAAGCACAGCTGCTCAGGGGAAATCATAAACACCCTTCTCATACTTGTCATAATTGGCTCCATTTTTCATGAAGTCAGCAAGTTGGGAGTTATGTGAAGGTCCCTTGAATCTTATGTAGTCCTTCCACCATTGCATATAGCTGCTCCCATCCAAGAAAATCTCCGGCGACACTGCATACCTCTTGAGCAACCCATAAACATAATTCTCAAACTCCTCCAAGCTTGCACTCGCTTCTTCCTTCTCCGCTGCCTTCAATTTTTGCAATGAAATGAGAGCCTCTTCAACATGAGCCCAAAAGCAAGAATCCAACGTCAATATGGAATGTACGTTCTGTCTACTTATCGACTCAGCTTTCTTCTCTTTTTTCAGCCACTCCTCGAGTTGTATATAATGGTAAGATCTTCCTCGATTTATGTAGTCTGTTCTTCCCTCCCTGTAGTACTGAGCAATGTCTAATGGTTCCACCATTCTCCTGTAATTAGTCCCAGCATAAAGCCATCGCGTCCGAAAAGTCGCACCTTCTTTCTGGGGCTGCTTCTCTACCAATTCAACCATATCTTTCCAGTAGTTGTTGAGGATTTTGACGTACATGATAACGTCTTGATCGCTTGGAAACCATTCATTCTTGTAATTGTCGTAGTACCCTCTTTTTTGATTCTTACCTGTCTTCTTGTACCATTCCAAATATGCCATATATGTTTTCATTTCATCCAACTTCTTGTTTGGGATAAATCGTTTCCTCTTATTCAGAATCATCAACAGTTCCTGCCTCCCCAGATCTTTTACCAGATCGTTTAGCTGTATATTCTGACACATGCATTTCAAAAACCAGGTTAGATGAAAGATGGATCTTTTTTGTTTAGCCAAACATTATTACCCCGTTCAGTTTGTTTCACTTGTTAATAAAAAAGTCATAAAAATTTTTCTAAACAAATAAAAACACAGATTTTATTTCATCACAATGACTATAAATAGGCGTTGAGGTACCTGCAGCAATTGTGGAAATCCCAGCGCCTTCAATTGCAAAGCGAAGCTTTCCTGGAGTACATTAGAAGGATTCATCTTGGAAAGATCAGAGTCCTTGCAGAAACAAAGTGCCTTACGATGCAGATTCTCCACAATATTTCCATAACCATGATTTAGCAATCCTTGATTCAGAGGCCTCATGTCGTTTAGAAGCCTCAAAATAGAATCAGGGTTCTCTGAACAAGTAGAGCCGTAATCAGAACACAAGAGGAAAGTTCCAAAGGGTCGGTACAAATTGCTGGCAATTAAGGATGGAGGAAGTGGGTCCCAGTGAGAGGCTACATTCAGAAAGCAAGAGTTCCAATTGGAGCTTTGAGATATGGCGTCTTGCAGGAGTTTGTCTCCGATAAGGGGAGAACCAAAGGTGATGCAAAGTGGACGCTTGTCTGATGAGCCAATCTTTTCAAATAGCCATAAAGTGAACAGAGAAGCAATTGATCCTCCAACAGCATGCCCAGTAACAATCACTGGTTTTTTGGGATCGATCTGCATTCAACAAAAGCCCACACCTAAAAATCAATCTAACTTGTCACGCTTGCTCAAGTTCAGCTTTATTATTTTTCTATTGGTTTGGTTTGACTAAATCAATTATCTGGCCAGAAAGTCAACATGCTAAAAACAGTTCATAACTCCTCATGGATCCACAGGTTATTGAAGGAAAGGATGGAGAAGTGCGTACCTCGGATCTTAGTTGATCAAGCGCCGGTCGATGGTCATTGAAGAGGGAAATTGCAGAGCAATTAAGAGAGAAGTTGGGGCTGGATTTGGGACGGATAAATTCGAAGGGGCTATCCATCATGTCCGAAGAAGAAAGCAAGTCAGATTGAACATCGTTTAGGGTAGTCCCAAACGCTATAATTGTCCAATCTGAGTGACTGCTATCTTTTCTCCAGAATAGATTCTCGTTTGAATGGGTTTCTGCGTACTGGTCGGAGATAAGCTTCCAAGAAAAGGAGAGAAGGCCAGAGCTGGCCACCAGAGATGCAATCTCTAATCCACTGCTAAATCTGCAACCGAAAGAACAAGCATCCATCCAGGACAAGAAACAGTAAGAAAGAAGCAGAAGTTTTGGTTAAGAAGAAAGGAATCACGAAGTGTTATTCACTTACAGTGTCTGGGTCATCCTGAATCCTCAGACTGTTGTTGTTCAAGAGCAACTCGGAAGAGATGATCCAATGAACTCTCGACGGAGAAGAGATGCGAGGTTGATATATAATTAATCAACTGATAGTTGCATAGGAAATTCACTGGAAAGCAGGTAGAAATGGTGAGAAAGAATCGAATTTCGAAGTCAACACGCGCCTCAAGTCTTCGAAGTCGTTTTTTTTAATTAAAAAAAAAGAATTATTGTAGGCAGAGATAAACAGACAAAAAAGCATCAAAAAGTCCCAAATGCCCATTAGATACCATTTCAGATCGGAGAAAAACTTCACAAACGCAGCTACATACCTAACTGTTTGTAACTCAAGGGAGGGAGACTGACGGTGGCTCGATGGGAGCTGCGGGGCTCCGGGGAACGGTTTCCGACCACCGCCGACGGGGGAATAGCCAAACTGATTCTTCTTTCTTTCTCGCTGTTCATCCTTTGTTTCCAACCACCACCAACGGAGGAAATAGCCACGTAGTCAGATCGAAAAGGGAGATTCAAATGAAAAATAGAAAAAAGAAGGTTCGAATGTCTCTGGGTCTACCGGTGCCGGCGACAACCGTTTGCCGCCGTCTGCTTCCGTTGAGGACATGGTCATGGCCAGTTTTTGGGCAGAAAAAAATTTTCCAAAATATAACAGGTGAAAAAGTATTTAGTCATGTATAACAAACAAAATCGGTCGAATAAAATGCGACTAAAAATAGTCAAAATTTTCTTTTATTCTTTTTTAAATCTTTTAGAGGTGGGTCTATTGGCTTTCGAGTCGACTCCCATACGCACAAAATTTTAGGAGTCAAAAGTAGCCTGCCCCTATTACCTCCCTTTTCCAATTGGTCCTCCCCTCCCCTACCAACAGACGCACATGCACACACAACAAATATTTTCCCTTCTCTATTCCCATTCAATTAATTAAAATTTTTTTAATAATTTATTTAACTTATAAGTTATAATTATGTACAATATTTCAATAAATAATAAAATTATATATTTTATAATTTTATAATTATAATATTTATTTTTAAAATATATAATGGCAACAAAAAATATATAATTTATATATATAATTAAATTTTTTCTCAACACTAAGAGTACCAAAACTGACAGTTACAGACTAACTCCTTCGAGACGTTGAAATCACCGAAATGGGTTTTGTCTCTCCCAACAAAGTCCTTTTTATACACACGGTCAGGAATTGAACTCTGGATAGCATGTTTAAGAGACCCAGCCATCTATAAACCGAATGCAAATTAATTTAGTTACTCAACTTTATACCTTTAACATGCTTTCTTAATAAAGTTAAAGCTTCTACATTTCTTTTACACATGTAATTTTTGTTGTTAATAATTATTTATTCCTAAAACATATAATTGTAATTTTCTCCATCACTAATTAGTTAAAATTTAAAAAATTATAAAAAAAAGTAACTAAATAAAATAAATTTGAGTATCTAAATTTTTTTCATTGTAGTTCTTTCATCTCATTTTATGTGTTATTTTAATATTTTTCATACCGACCAATAAAAATATTAAATAATCTAAATTATAGTGAAGTTTAATGATATTTTATAAAATATTCTAAACTTAAATACTAAAAATAACTTGTGTTCTACTTATCACTATTTTCAATGAATGGTAGAATAATAAAGAATATAATTAATACTTTATTGATAATATAAAATAATAAATAATTTGAGACATTTAAAATTTTCTAAAATAACACATAAAATGAGATGAAAGAAGTATATATATATTTTTCCATGATATATATAATTGATTACAATTGAAATATTATATATTTATAATTTTTCAATATTAATATTGTTTAAAATTATTTCTGAGTAGAATTGAAGTGGTAAAACTTTTCTTAAAATTGATTGGATTAATCGGCTTGTTAGCCATCTATTTTGAAAATCAAAATCCAATTTAATAAAAATAAATTAAAAAAATTTAGATAGTCAAATTTATTTTATTTAGTTACTTTTTTAATAATTTTTAAATTTTAATCAATCAATTACAATTATATATTTTAAGAACAAATAATTGTTAACAAAAGTTATATGCATAAAAGAAATTCAGAAGTTCTAATTTTATCAAGAAAGCATGTGAAGGGTATAAAGTTGAGTAGTTAAATTATTTTTCATGTGATCTATATAAAAATTATATATAATTTTTGTTGACATTGTATATTTTAAACATAAATATTATAATTACAAAATTATAAATATATAATTTTATTATTTATTGAGATACTGTACATACTTATAATTTATAATAATATAAATTTATAATATTCTATATTATTAACAAATAAATTATTAAAATTTGTAATTAATTGTAATAGAAAATAAAAGGATGGGAAGACATATATACCGATCATGGAGTATACTTCCACTTGAGAGGATGAAAAGTTCCAGGCGGTAGAAACAAAATCACTCGGACTTTGTTTTAAATTCACCGTAGATACACTCAGGAAAATTAAGAGGAAGAGAGCGAAAACGAAAGCGTATTTAGTCAGAGAGAGATAGAGATTTTTCAGAACCAATTCATCGTTATTTTTCTGGAAGAGTGAGCCTTCAAAATGATACGCTTCACACTTTTCACGCACACACACGATCGCTTGAAAGTCTCGTATGTGCGGTGTGAGGGAGCGGTTCTTATTAACTGTTCCCTCCCTCTCTTCTTAAAATAATAAACAATCAAAAATAATTATATTATTTTGGGCATGTTCCCTTATGTTTGGGCTCTACTATACCCATCAAGGGTGTAGCCCAACATCTCCCACTCACACTTGATGGGTTAACCTCTTACAATTCTTCCTTTCCATTTCATACTAGGTGTTCTACCGTGACCGCATGTGCATGACATCTATAATTAGGTATTCTTATACTAGAAATCCTTTTCAAGGACCAGTATAGAATTACCTTATGTATTTCGCATTTATTTTGTTCATGTATTATGCCTTGAATGTCCTAGATTTATCCATATACACTTCATCCATGGCAAATCTAATCCCTCATAAGTTTTTATATATAAACTTAGATCGCCTTACTCTTGTATACTTAGTGTCTACGCTTAAAATGTTAATAGCATAACTTCTTAACGGACATGTCTTAGACACCAGTATAAGTGTGTATATATTCAGATAATCTTCCTTTCGCCCATATTTCATTTCAATATGAAACAATTGCTTTCCTAGCATAAGACCTTTAGATCGAATTTATCATGACCATTGGATATATGCTAAAGTAGCTAACATTGAATCATTTTCCATGAAAAATGTCAAAGTCATAAGGACATTAATGAGAGATTTTATTTCTCTCTGGGACTCACACAGTAATGAAGCAGGGATCTATTCATTTACTTCCCAATTGCGGTTTTATTAAAAAAACACATGCAGTATGAATTGCATGCTACGATGTTACTCTTATTACATAAGAGCGTATGTCGATTTTGTTTTTGTTGTTAACACCGTACAGATTTAAGTTTAAACACACACAGTGTCTAACCCGAATTCCACCAATCCTTCCACTTATCATAACGTCTTTATTGGAGAATTCTTATCTGGTTACATGTATTATGGATTGTGGGTATCCATAATTCAATCCAAAATTTATATTTATTGGATCTGATCCTGACTTATTCTCTTCTTTTATTAGGGCGACTTATTTTGTATTGTTTAACTGTCATATCTGCTCTCTTTCAGATTTGCTAGTAAATACAAAAGATGTCTCATCTTTGCCCACTCTTCATCAGTGTCAAAGGCGGTTGCTCGTGTGAGAAAGCCAACCTTATCAACATGTACGACATACTAGACATTGTATATTTTTCATAAGTATATTTACTCGAATGACTCAATTATAGAAAAATGTACTTAATTTTATTCATATAATTGATCATTACAGAGATTTGTGTTACATCATATCCTACGAATACCAAGTGATTTTACATGATCAACATAAATATCTCTCGGTATTGGCTTGGTGAAGGGATCAGCAATCATTTGACGTGTAGGAATATGGCGAATTGTAACACTTTTCTGTGCTATGGCATCTCTTACAAAATTATACTTGGTGTCTATGTGCTTTATCTTACTATGATACTTGGGATCTTTAGTGTAGGCTATGGCAGCCTCGCTATCACAGTTTATCAAAATTGGATCCAATTTATCACTAATGATCCCTAAGTGTTTTATGAATCTTTTCAACCATACTGCTTCTTGTACTGCTGCAGAACATGCAACAAACTCTGCTTCCATGGTAGACAAAGCAATGCAAGTCTGTTTCTTGCTACACCAAGATAAAGCTCCATTGTTTAGCAGAAAAACATATCCAGAAGTCGACTTGCGCTCATCTATATCTCCTCCCCAATCTGCATCGGAGTATCCTACCAAGCGTAAATCGCTTCCTTGATAACATAGGGTATAATCTGCTCTGCCTTGCAAATATCTCAGGATTCTCTTCACAACTTTCCAATGTTTCAGTTCAGGGTTTGACTGGTACCTACTGACCAAACCAACTGCATAACAAATGTCTGGTCTCGTACACATCATGGCATACATTAAACTACCAACTGCACTGGAATAAGGGACTCTTTCCATCATTTTCTTATCAGACTCAGTCTGAGGACACATATCTCGGCTCAGATTTTCTCCTCTTGAAATAGGGGTATCCATAGGTTTGCAGTTTTTCATGTTGAATCGCTCAAGAATTTTCTCAATGTAATTTTTCTGAGAAAGGGATATTAACTTTCTTGGGCGATCTCTATGGATCTTAACTCCTAGTATATAGTCAGCTTCACCCATGTCTTTCATTTCAAAATTCGAAGATAGCCATTCTTTGATAGCTATAATCGATTTTAGACTATTTCCGGCTAATAGTATATCATCCACATAAAGAGATAATATCACAAGATTCTTTTCAAAATTCTTAATGTATACACAGTGGTCCTCGTCGATCATCTGGAAATCGTACGAGGTTATAGCTTGGTGAAACTTCAAATACCACTGTCTGGATGATTGTTTAAGTCCGTAAATGGACCTTTTTAACTTACAGACTTTATTTTCTTTCCCTTTCTCAATGAAACCTAATGGATGTTGCATATAGATTTCTTCATCCAGTTCACCATTTAAAAATGCGATTTTTACATCCATCTGATGTAATTCTAGATTTAAACTTGCTAGTATTGTCAGAATTAGTCTTATGGAGTTAAAACGCACAACAGGTGAAAAAGTATCTTGATAATCTATACCTTCCTGTTGAGTATACCCTTTTGCCACTTATCGAGCCTTGTATCGTTCAATTGATCCATCTGCATTTCTCTTAATTTTGAGAATCCATTTATTCCCAATTGTCTTACGTCCAGATGGAAGATTGACCAAATCCCAGACTTGGTTTATCCTCATTGAATTCATTTCCTCTTCCATTGCTTTCTTCCATTCATTACTAGCAGGGCATGATAAAACCTCATGTATTGAACTAGGCTCATCATAATCTTGTGGAGTAACTATAAGTGCAGTCCCTTCTATTGCGAAACGTCTCTTTGGTACACTTTCTCTGTTACTTCTTCGCAGTGGGGTCTCTTGTAAGTTATTCTGTTCTTGAACAGAATCTTGTACTTGTCCTTGTGAGCTCCCACTCGAATTAAGAGGTTGAGGTATATAAATTTGTTCCTCAGTTTCTTCATGTATCTCATAAAGAAATACAGTGCGATCTACCTCACCCCTGCTAGAAAATTCGTTTTCTAGAAATGTTGCATCTCTAGATTCTATTTCAGTGACACTCCCATCCTGATTTTCTCCAATGAAAACGTAACCCTTAGATTGTTCAGAGTATCCAATAAAGATACATTTCTTCCCTCTTGGACCTATTTTTCCATATTTGTGGGAAGTATTATGGACATAAGCTGCCGACCCCCAGGGTTTTAAAATATTTAAATCCGGCTTCCGATTTGTCCATAGCTCATATGGTGTTGATGTGACCGATTTTGAAGGCACACGGTTAAGTATGAAGGCTGCTGTTAAAATTGCATCTCCCCAATACGAAATGGGTAGATTGGCTTGTGCCATCATGGACCTAACCATGTCTAGTAATGTTCTATTTCTTCTTTCGGCTACACCATTTTGTTGTGGGGTGCCAGGAATTGTAAGTTGCCTCACTATTCTCTTTTCTTCACAGAGCTTTTTGAATTGTTCTGATAAATATTCACGTCCGCGATCGGTTCTTAATGCTTTGATTTTCTTGTCCATTTGATTTTCAACTAAATTCATGTATCGTCTAAAACATTCTAGTACTTCAGATTTATGTGACATCAAATAGACATAACCAAATCGCGAGTAATCATCAATGAAAGTGATGAAATAAACAACTCCATGTTTTGTCCTCACACTCATAGGACCACAAACATCTGAATGGATTAATTGCAATGGAGTTTCTGCCCTAATTGCAGTTCCAAATGGTTTTCTAGTTGCTTTACCAGCCAGGCAATGCTCACACAAGGACATTTTCATTTTATCAATTTCACCTAACAGTCATTCTTTAGCTAGTTTAATCATTCTATTTTGATTAATATGTCCTAGTCTAGCATGCCAAGCATTCATATCAACATTTGAATTGGAAGAAGTTGCAAAACAATCATGCATATAAAATACATCAACAATGTCCATAACAAAGAACTTATTTGAAAGAAAAGCTGAACCATAAAAGGTCGTCCTTAACGAAATGTCTGCTACTTTATCATGAAAATTTACATTAAACCCATAAATTAATAAGCAGGAAATAGAAATCATGTTCCGTTGGATGTCAGGTGCATGAAGTACGTCATAGAGGATTAAAGTTTTTCTACCTCGCAAAGTTAATTTGCAGGTTCCTATGCCTTTCACCTCAATTCTCGCGTTGTTACCAACATAAAGCCACTTGCTTTGTTTCGGTAACCAACGGTACTCTATAAAGGATCCTCGATCCCTGCTTATGTGATCTGTGGAGCCTGAGTCAATTATTCAAGAAGAAGAAATGGTTTCTGTTAAAAAAAACATACTTGAAACATAAGACATATGTGAATTAACATAATTCACTAATACCTTTTCACGTTCATTTTGCTCAGGGCAATCCCTTGCAAAATGACCCATTTTTAGGTAGGAATAGCACTTAATCTTGCTCAGGTCAGTCTTCTTCTTCTTTCCGCCTTTCTTCCCTCTTTTCTTGAAAGACTTATTTCCCTTTTTAAAATTCGGGACATTCTTCTTACCCTTTCTTTGATATTTCTTGCCCTTTTTGAAATTGGGCTTAGGGTTAAAAGTTCCTACTTCTTCAGTCAGATAGGCTTGTCCAGATGCTCTGTAGGCCTCTAGACGTTCATCTTCAAGCTCCAGGTGTTTCGCCACATCACTAAAAGTGTTTATATTCTCATTATGGGTTAGGTTGACTTTCATGTGTTCCTAACTTGAAGGGAGTGATCTTATAACAGCCTGGATCTGCTGTTCATCAGACAATTCATGCCCAGCTTCCTTCAGTTCTCTGATCATGCTGGCCATTTCTCGTAGATGCTGTTTCATAGGAGTATTAGGCCTTAACTTATAAGTATCAAACTTAATTGTCAGCCTTCTCTAAGTTTGGTGGTAGAGGTACCTCCAAACTTATCCTTTAATCTCGTCCACATGGCTTGTGCAGTTGAATATTTTTCATACTCACACATGAGGTCATTTGCCATAGTACCCAGCATAGTTATACGTGCTATGCTGTTCTTCATTTTCCAGGCCATGTAGACCTCTTGGTCTCTCCTATGTTGGGTTGTATTGCCGGCTTCTGGTTGTGCCATGACTATAGTCAGTGGCTCTACAGCATCTTGTTCTTCCAATATATAGGAAACCTTTCGGTGCCAGATGTCCCAATTATCCCCATTTAGTTTATCTTCTTTGTTTAGCTCAGCCATTATACTCTTGGTTGCCATCCTCAAATCAGTTACGAAACTATCCCACATAAAGGATTTCTATTATTGAGCTGAACTAAAGAATGTATTAATAAAATATATATGTAGCACAGTACAATATACAATGTCATATACTTGTATTATTTCTTAGTAGAACAATAATAATTTCATTAGTTCCATGATCAGGAGACCACAAGTGTATCTCCCATCACACGGATGTAATGTTACTATTATTTTCTATTAAGATTTTAATACAAGTATTAGAATAATTAACTCAAAAAAAACTTATTTTAAGAGCTCCCACTCAAATAAAGCATATATTAGACAATATTGAATACATACAAGAACATAGTCATTAAAAAAAATTAATAAAAAATATACATAAATTAAATAGGAAAACAGAAATTAATAATTTTCCTCTTAAGAATGCTATTGGATATTTTCATTGCTCTCTTAATAGCATCGACCCAGGTGTAATCTGAATATTTCTTATTTTGTGTATTCAGATTTTCTCTTAACTTAATAATGACGTTCGCGAAGAACTCAGCATTTTCCATATTCATCACAAAGTGTGAATACTTTGCAAGAATTGGATACAAGTCTTTTAAATGTTTTATCTTTTTTTCGCATCCCTATTTGCTATGTCTTGTGCTACAGAGTGGGTAAGGGGTTGATCTACTTCTTGATCTTCAATTTTAGGCTCTTCAAAAACAATTTCATCTTCCTTTGACCCATTTGGATCTGTATACACTTCTTGAAGTTCCCCAGAATTTTCTTCTCCTTCTAGAAACTCCTCATCAGGATCTTCATCCAAAAATTCATCTTCTAGAATAAGTTCTTCCAAATACTCATAATTTGGAGAACCATATCCAACTATTTCAGTGCTTTCAGAATTCTCTTGCTTCATTATATATTTTTTTTTTACCTTCAATAAAATAGTAGGAATTATTAAAATGATAAAAAAAAATTTTATTAAAAAAATATAATAAAATAGCTCTAAACAGATCCAAACTTATCTCAAAACTAGCCAAATAGTATATCAAATTGAAGATCTCGAATTTAGGAATTTTTAGAAGCAAACCGTGGCAAAAAATAACCCAGCACGCGCCCCCACGCGCCCAGAGAAGATCATATTACAAAAAAAACTGAAAAAATTTTTGGTCCACGCGCGATGGAGGCCTTACACGGCGATTTTGCTCACACGCGCCGGCTAGACATCTTCCACGCGTCGCCGGCGTTCTGACAGTGTCTTCCACGTGGCCCAATCACGTGCTGATGGGCCCCATGCGCCACGTCAGCATTCCACCTTTTTTTTTTTTATAAAAAAACCCCTTGGCCCAAAAAAATGTTTTTTTTTTAGAAGGGCTGAATGACACTGGCCCAGAAATTTTTTTTTTTTAATTTTTTTTCGTTTGGGCTGAGCTGCTGTGGCTCAACACCTTTTTTTTTTATTTTAATACGCAGCCCATTATTCTGTTTTTTTTTATGAGTCAAAACGACGCGTCGCTGAGGTCATCCCTAACCTCCCGCCGGGTCAACCCGACCCGGTACGGATCCGGTGGCGGACCCGCGAACCCTCCACCATTTTTCGCCGTTTTCTCCTCCGTCCGGCGTCCGTTTGAGACATTCTTGGTGTCGTTTTTCTCGTTTCGACGTCCTCTACATGATGTTGGTCTCCTTTTATCCAAAAAATTGTGATTTCTTTAAACCCAATTTTTTCTTTTCCTACGCATACGGTGACTTTTTCTGGTATTTTCTCTCTAATCCAGTGTTCATTTTAATGCGGTTTTAGTAGGCTTAATCTCATCTCTTTATTCTCTACACAATGGTATATTTATTTTCTTGAAAGGGATGATCTTACAGTACCCTAAAACTGTACCGTGTAAAAAAATTTTAAATTTTTTAGATTCCCTATACTGAATCCTATTTGCTTATCTCATGAGTATAAATAGTATACAAATTATACAAAAAAACTCATAAGAAAAATATATACCGTATGCAAATTCTGAAACTCAGAAAAAAATTTGCAGCGGAAATCGATTTTTCCTAAATCTAAACTCAGGTTCTGATACCAATAATAGAAAATAAAAGGATGGGAAGACATACATACCGATCACGGAGTATACTTCTACTTGGAGAGGATGAAGAGTTCCAGGCGGTTGAAACAAAATCACTCGGACTTTGTTTTAAATTCACCGTAGATACACTCAGGAAAATTAAGAGGAAGAGAGCGAAAACGAAAGCGTATTTAGTCAGAGAGAGATAGAGATTTTTCAGAACCAATTCACCGTTATTTTTCTGGAAGAGTGAGCCTTCAAAATGATACGCTTCACACTTTTCACGCACATACATGATCGCTTGAAAGTCTCGTATGTGCGGTGTGAGGGAGCGGTTCTTATTAACCGTTCCCTCCCTCTCTTCTTAAAATAATAAGCAATAAAAAATAATTATATTATTTTGGGCCTGTACCCTTATGTTTGGGCTCTACTATACCCATCAAGGGTGTAGCCCAACAAATTGAATGGGAAAGGAGAAGGGACTACAGTGTGTTGTGTGTGCACGTGTATCTCCTGGGGTGGGGGTGGGGGTGGGGGAGGGGGAGGGGGATGCGGGGGAGGGGGAACGGGAACGGGAACGAATTGGGGGAAGGGGGTAATAGGGGTAGGTTAGGTCTGCACCTTAAAATATTGTGTAAAAGGGAGATTAGTGAGAACCAGTGGACTTCCCTCTAAGTACCCGTTTAATTTGTCTTATTGTAAAAATATTTTTAGAATAAGTATAGTTTGTAAAAATGAAGTTAGGATAAAAATAGAGAAGTTTACTGAAAACCTGTTTAAATAAAAAATAAGAAAATGATGGTTAGAAACTATGGTTTAGTTTGTAAAAATGCAAATCAAATAGGCCCTAAAAAATTGAAAAAAAGTAAAAGAAAGGTTTGAAGTTGATATAACAGCTTTTTTAATTGATTTAATTTAACTTTTATATTCTGCTAAAATAATCATCATGGCCACCGTAAAGAAAATGAAAGCTTAGAGAGGCAAAGATAAAGAATGGATGTTTTTTTGCTTGATAAGATAAAAAAAGAAAAAAGTGGATATGCGGTGACGTTGTTTTTATTTATTTATTTTTTGCTAACTCGGTGATTTTATTTGAAGTTATGATTTTCATCATTTATTATAATAATAATAATAATAATTATTATTATTATATATTCATATTTATATGAGATATATTCTCTCTATTTCTTAATATAAGGGATAAAAGATAAAATCACATAAATTAAGAAAAATAATAAATTTATTTAGAATATAAAATAATTTCTAAAAATACTTTCATTTAATATTAATAATTTTTACATTATGTAATTAATACAAATTAATTATATTACTATTTTTTTTAAAATATATCATCTTAATTAAGAATATTTTTAAAAAAAATTATTAAATACACCAGATAAATTCCTATGTTCTTTATATTTTAAAATATAAAAATTTTCCCACTAGAATATCAAAGACCGGAGGGACTATATATTATGTATGCAATGTATGGATTACCATTTTAAATGTTATATTATATTATAATGGATGAATAGGATTTGATTAGATCTTTTTCTTAATTATTTTTCTATTTTAGCTATTTAGTTTCTGTTATTTTTAAAAAATTCTTAAAATAAAAAAATTATTGTTTTGTTTGCATTGTTAATAACTAAATTTACACAAAATACAGGCGGATGTTCCAATTTCCATGTGAAAGGAATCGTAGATTCTTTACACAACCACTCCGGTAAGAAATAGTGACACAAAGGTGAAAAAGTGACTGTCCTTAAAATTTTATTTTTTAAGTTAAGTTGGGACAATTGGGAAAAATCGGTAAAACCCAATTTTCCCTTTATTTTTTTCAGAAATTAAGGAAAAAAGACAAAAAAAATTAAAATACTTGGAAAATGAGACTAAAATTCATCTTATTTTGGGGTCATGATAGAAAATTTTTAAGTTAAGATAAATTTTTTTTATATCAAATGAGAATAGAATATTATAAATTTCTTAATCAAGATAGAAAGTTTTTCAAATTTGGTATCAAAAATCAAATATTTCAATTTTTTTGTACTAAAACCCAATTTTTTCTTTTTTTTATCTCTCTCTAAATTTGTGTAATATACATTGACTTACTATATATAAATAATAATTCAAGTACGTTATTTTTGTGAAAGAATTAAAATTTCCGTTTTTTTTTTCTTGATAAGAAAAGAAACATGAACTGGACACAAGTAACTCAGAAACATGATTAAAAACTTTTTTCCCATATGTATTTATTTGCTTGTTTTGGACCACCTTGTAACATTCCAGAGTTGACGGATGCTTCTCAAAGCCGATAACTTCATAAAAACAGAGAATTGAAGAAAGAAATTGACTATATATAAAACGGAAGTTTCAAGTAATAAATTTAATAGGCCTGAACCTCAAATAATTTAATGGAAAAACTTCATATAAATATTAAAGAAATAAGATATTTTCAAAAAGGAATCTCAATTCATTCTAGTTCACTAAAGCCACTAAGATTTGTAATTAGAAATAAGGTTTGAAGATGAAAGACAAAATTGCTCTTCCTTCGTAACGTAACCTAAACCTCCCTCTCTCTCCTTTGGCTCGATTAAGTGACAAAGAGAGAGAGCAAACAAGTGTTTATGTCTATGTATCTTGTGCGACTGAGAAAGCGATACAGAAGTCTAAGTGAGAGAGAGAGAGAGAAGCAAAGGCAATTTGATCTAGCTGAGGAGGTTTAGGTTACAATATGAAGGAATGGCAATTTTGTCTTTCATCTTTGAATCTTATTTCTAATTACAAACCATAGTAGTTTTAAAGAAATAATGATAAACTGAGTTCATTTTTAGTAATATCTTATATTCTTGATATTTATTTGAAATTTTTCCTAACTTAGTCTTTATGGATAATATATCATGGAACAATGATTAGGATACAGAAATAACACTAAGTGTCTATTTGGATTTGTTATTTAAGCACTTATGGAGAAGAAAAAAGTGGTTATATTATTAGTTTCCAAACGCACATCAGATCAAAATAATCACTTATGGCTATTTAAGTGATTATTTTCATAAACTACTTTTTTCTATAATTACTTATCATCTCATAATAACTTATTTCTCTTTTCCTTCTCATTATCCACCCAATAATCACTTACATTCCTAAAATCTAAACACATTTCTCTTTTCAAAATCACTTATGAGGTAAAAGATCCAAACGCAAATAACTTTTTACATAAGTACTTATCCTTATAATCAGTGAACTAAAAATCGGACCGGATCGGCCTGTTTGACCAATCTGACTGAGAACTGGTCCCTGGTTATACATATCGGAAGTTTTCAGAACCGGTATGAATCAGTTCTTGGTCCGATCATAGATGCAAATTGGAGGTTTTCAGAACCGGTACAAAATTGGTTTGAACCCGTTAGGGCTTTTTTTTAAATATTTTTAAAATAAAATAACATTATTTTTAACACTAAGTAGCATTATTTTCTGTATAAATTTTTTTTCTTTCTATATTATAATATTATAATATGTTATACGTATTATTATGATATATAATTATTAATAATGATAAACTTCCTTAAAAAATAATATAAAAATAAAATATTAATTGACTATTTTGAATTTAACATATAATTATAGATAAATATTAACTTGTTTAGATTTTAATATTAGGTTGTAAAACTTATTAATAATATTTTTAATTTTCTATATATTATTAAATTTATTTTTTATCCTAGAATGAATATCAATTTTATGATTATGGATAAATATTTTTTATATTTTTTATTTATATTATTTAAAATATATTAATTTATTCACAACCGGTCCGATCGCTGAACCTTGAATCATTGCCTCCTCTGGTTCAATAGCCGGTTCGGTTTTTAATACCTTATTCATAATCTATTATAGATAAGTACTTATTCTCATAATCATTTATACATAAGTCAATTCAAACACACCCTACGTGACTTGAATAACACAATAAGTATAGCTCGTAAATAACTCTAGTACATGCTTCCTCAGTTATTGATGAAAATAATGGAAAAAATCAATGAAGAATACAACATATATGGTTGAACACGAACAAGCTAGCTTAGAAAAATAGTATAAAAGTGTATATATGTGCATATACATATATACACTTGGTCAATTTCATGTAATGAAGCAAGTTCTTTGTTAATTTGAGCAATTTTGATTCTGAATAAACAGAAAGACATTATATTTACAATAAAATAACATAAATCTGTAAATATTATATTTTGATTGAGAACAATTTAGAAATATATAGTAAGAAAAATGAAGTTACTAAAAAGACGATGAGTTGGGGTAATCAAAAGATTTTTTTTAATTTTATAGCTTAATTCGTAAAGCAATTATTGCTAAATGGAAATAAACATTTAAGTTAATATCAGCACCTCTTTATGACATGTTTGTAAGTAAGTTTCAAAATCTTAATGCAATTACATTAGGAGAAGAACAACATGGTATATTTGAAATTGAAAAGTAGTTAAAAAAAAATTCAACTCGATAATTTATAACCATACTAACCAAATGCTACCAATTTAGATGAAGCATCAATTTTTTTTTAGAGAGCAGACACCTGTTAATATATAGAATACCTAAGCTTTGACCAAAAACCAAAATTATCATCCACAATTGACTCTTTAAGCGCCCTTGAGTATCTTACATTCCCATTGAAGCACAGGGTAGTTATTTCATAGTTGATGGTGAAATACTACTTAAAAGATAACAACAGAAATATTACATAGAGTTATAAGTCACTGAAATATCTCAGGTTATGTTTAGTAAGAAAGTTGATTTAAAAAAAAGGAAAATAAGAAAGAAAATTAATTTTAATATATTTGGTAGCTAATTATAATAATTCTATTAGAAACTTTAATATTTTTTATAACCAATAAAATAATAACTCTTTTATTGAAAACCAAATCCATTAAAATGGATTTTTTCTTTTTTTTTTCCTTTTTTTAAAACTGACTTTCTTTTTACTAAACATTAGTCATTGACATTCAGTAGAGTATTTTTTTCCATAAAATGCATACAAGACAAATACGTAGTTTCACTTACATTGCTGATCAATCAAAGCAATTAAAAAGTAGGTGTAACTCTAAAGTAAATCCATATCTGATTATACATTAATTTGTCTTGAGAGACCAAGCAAAGAATTCACATATTAATTAAAATCAAGTCAAATAAATATATACCTCTAAACATATGAAGTCTGAAGGGGAAGTAAATAAAAAATATTAAAATTGCAGTTCAAGTCTGAGAATATTACATAATAAATTCATTTTGAAAATAAATAGGATGCTGTGTAATTTCAACATACAGCTCCCCTCTATTTTTAAAATTTATACTTTCTTAACTTTATTAGAATATTTTGTTTAAATATTCTAAAATATATTTTATTAATTAAGGGGTCTCTTGGTATGGAGAAATAAAAAGGGGAAGTTCAACTTTCTAATAAGTAGATCAATCACTTTTGTTTGGTTGCAAAAAAAAAATGTAAGTTCTCTTAGTAAGTTAGGCTTGACTTGAAAGTTTTATTTTTCCAGCAAAATCTAAGAAAGTTCTTTTTAAGTTATTTAAGGTAGTTTTTCAAATATACCTTATCATCTTAATATTTTTCTTAAAAAATGGTATTTATATCATTATCCTTAAAATATAATATATTTATTTAAAAAATAAATTAAAATTTCTTAAAAATAAAATAAGTAAGTTAGAAATGAACTACCTAGTAACTTCCTAGAAAAGATGCTGAAATTTTGGAAAGTGGGGTCAACGTATAATATAATATTAATTAATTAAAAACATAATATAATATGAAATATATTAATATATATATTATCAGTTTGTTAAAATTGTGAGTCTATAAAGTGAAGTCATAAGAGTTTATTTATTAATAAATTATACAAATTAACTTGATGGTTCAATAGAACAAAAGCCGAAGTTGGAATATGCACAGAACAAAAGGGTAAAAAAGAGTTCAAATAAAAATAAAAATGTATTTGCAAATAAAATAAAAAGATGTGATGTGATTATTTTGGATACCAATTTATGGACATACAAGAATATAAGATTAAGAAAAAAAGTTAGATGATATTTGAAAAATAATACTATCAAGTATTGGGGACATTTAATATCATTTTATAATTTTTTTTATTTAGGGGGAGGATCTCGGTGCCCTCCCCTCTCAATTTCGCAGGGTCAGGCACGTACCTGACCCTCCCCTCCCCCTCCTCCTCCTCCTTCTCCTTTCCCTTTTTTGTTTGTTTCTTTTCTTAAATTTTTATTAATATTTTTTCTAACCATCAAATCATACCAAAATAAATAAATATATATAAATTCTATAAATGATATATACTAAATCATATAAATTAATTATTTAGTAAAGTATATTTTTTAATATTTCTAAAATTATATAAATTTTTTTATATTTTTAAAATGTAAATTTTAGTCAAAGTTGTAACATAGAAAATATATTTTTTATTAATTAAAATTTATATTAATATACTAAACAACTATAATAGTAGAAAATATTATCCTTCTTTCAATATTGCTAAAATCATATAAGTCTTTTTTTATTTTCCAAACTTACATTTTAGTCAAATTTCTAATTTCATTAATGATGTAAATAGGAAGAATAAGAGAAAAAGATAAAAAAAAAAGAGGGAGAAAATAAGACCAATATTTTAAATTTAAGAAAATAAGATAATTTAAATAAGACTAATATCTTATTTTCTTAAATTTAAAATATTGGTCTTATTTTCTCCTTCTTATTTTTTTATCTTTCTCTCTTATTCTTACTATTTACATCATTAATGAAATTGGAAATTTGACTAAAATGTAAGTTTTGAAAATAAAAGAAGATTTATATGATTTTAGCAATATTGAAGAAAAGATAACATTTTCTATTGTTATAGTTGTTTAGTATATTAATATAAATTTTAATTAATAAAAAATATATTTTCTATGGTACAACTTTGGCTAAAATTTACATTTTAAAAATATAAAAAAATTTATATAATTTTAAAAATATTAAAAAATATACTTTACTAAATAATTAATTTATACGATTTAGTATATATTATTTATAAAATTTATATATATTTATTTATTTTGGTATGATTTGAGGATTACAAAAAATATTAATAAAAATTTAAGAAAAAAAACAAAAAAAAGGGAGGGGGGGAGGGTCAGGTACGTACCTGACCCTGCAAAATTGAGGTGAGCACCGAAATCCTCCCCACTAAATGAAAAAAAAATACAAAATAGTATATCTCGGTGTCTAATACACCAAGATACTATTTTTATAGTATCTTGGTAATTATTTTTAAAGTTGTAGTATATTAAAAAATTGTTATTTTTTTTTGTAGCATTTAGGTCAAAAAGCCTCATATACACACAGAGCTACACATGTATACAGTTTTTAGTAAAGGGCAAAAAAAAAGTTAACCGGGGCAACTCTCTTCATAGGTCTGCCTCTGTTGGAAAGTATAATTTTCAAGAAGTATACATACTCTTAAATTTTATATCAAAATAACTTGAAATTACTAATATGTACGTTCAAGTCGATATTCAAATAAAAAAAAATTTTCTAATGATACACGAACCACCATGCCACGCAAGCCATTGATGGAAGAATAGTCACGGCCGGTGGCTTTGAAGCCACTGGAAGTTCGTATAAAACAATCACAGGCCTCCCATTTGGAAAGCTATGAATGGTGATGACTAAGTCCATAGCCAAGTGGATCTGTGGGTAGGCTCCCGGAGGAGCAGAGGAGACGGTTAAGATAACAAACTTGAAACGAGAAGCCCTAGCGCGAGCGAATTATTGAACTCGCTACTGCGCTTGAGGAAGTGATCAGAGAGAGGAAGCACTGACTTCAAACTCAAGACGAAACCTATATACTCTACCCAGAATCAGAGAAATAAGAGAGACAGTGAACTCAGAGAGGGAGATTATTAGAGGAAGAACAAAGCTTTACCGGTTGCAACGGCATGCACTTCACCATAGAGAGGGAGAGAATAGTGTCTGATGGCAAATTGAACAGGATGGTGGGGAAGAGAGTGCATGAAAATGAATGATGTTCTTTTGGAATTTAATTTGCATTACGTGTTTATCACTCACCAAGTGCTAATTGCAAATCATGACCGTTTAGATTTAATTTAATTTTATTAATTTTATATTTTTAATATACTTTTATTTTATTATATACAAAATTTAAAATAAAAATGATTTTATGAATGTCACCTTTTTAAAAAAGAAGATATCATTTAAAAAAATTAAAATAAAAACTCTAAATTAAGACCAGTTATATTAGATTTGGATGCTTCAGATTTTATGGTTGTGATGAACACCAAATGAAGATAATTTCTTTTGCTATTTTTTTTTTAAATTTAAATCATGGGGAGTATTTTGTTCATTTAAATCTTTCTCTAAATCACTGTTCCATTTAAATTTTGAGGGTTCTAAGTTCTAACTGTTATTATGTGTCTTATTAGAGTCTCAAATGTCATTTTCTCTATAAATTTTTATAAAACTAAAAATCTATAGTTTACTATAAAAAATCTTACGTATACTGAAAATGAAAAGCATAAGTTCACCGAAAATGAATTATATTATTATCGTGGGAAAAAAATCATAATATTAGGACCGGCTAGAAAGATGAAAAAAGAGGAGTGGAAAATAAAAACAATAGGTTTTTTTGATGGTGTTGTCTGTTTTAATGTTTTAAAAAAAATTTATAAAATTATTTTTTAGAATAAGTTTTGAGAGTAAAAAAATAAAAATATTTATTTAAATAATTGTTACCAAAATCATAACTAATAAGTGTTAAATGAATTATTTAAAATTTCTAATTTTAAGCGGGTAATTTTTTATCTTTTCCTGTATTTTTTGAAATAAAAAATATAAGATACCTTAAAGATATTCTAAATTTTCTATTATTTTATTTTCTATTTTTTAGAACATTTTATTAAAAATAGATTATTAAATAATTTTTTTATTTTTCTATTTTTAAAAATAAAAAAAATTCTTAAAACATGAATGAAAAATAGTTAATATTCCTTACAAAAAATAAAACGACAAAAACGAAGATACACGTAAGTTTCCTCTTCATTATTAGTTGTTTAATTACTGACCAACCAGTCCACATTTGTTTTTTTGGGTACAACCAACCAAACCGACTATTCCAATTTAGAATTAGATGTTGACCAAGACAAAAATTTAGAATTAGACGTTGACCAAAAAAAAAAAAAGAATTTGATGGAGGTGCTTGTGTTGATGAGGAAGGGTAGTGTCCGCTGATATCTATCTCTCTCCTCAACTAGCGGGGGTTTGGGCCTGAACTGAAGAACTGTTGACACCTGATCAGGTCGCTCGCTGGTATGTACTGCTATTAATTCCATCCCCATCCGTAGTTTTAATTTTTAACTTCAGTTTCAAACTTTTCCTTCAAACATTTCTCCCTTTGCGTTTCTTAGAAAATAAAAAATTATTCATATATATAAATAATTCACAAAAATTGATGTTACTTATGTTTGACTTAGATCTTCTAAATCAACTACTCAAATATTATTTTTTTAACCGTTGTCTTCAGAAGAAATAATGATTTAAATTAAAAAGAAATTTAAAATATGAATGATCCATATATGCTAGATCTAGTCCTTTGGATTCTTTTAATTTTGGGTAAAAAGTATTTTCATCTTGAGTAAATTTTTATTATTCGGCTGAACAATCTAAATTTATCCAGAACAACTCTTTTTCGATCTTCAATGAAAATAAAAATTTAGATAATTTAGATTTACTAGAAGAAAATTTTTCAAAAAGAAAAATTTTTTCCTATTTTTTTATAGAGGTGAATCTGATCCCTAAATTTTGATGGCTCATATCTTATATAAAATTTTTAAAAATAAGCAAGGTATACTCAATTTTATTTTTGCTAAATATAGTTTTAATCAACATTTTCTGAACTGGACCGAATCGGTCTATAACTTTATAGAACTAGCATCAGCATACATCTGCCATGAATGAATATTTTTATATTATTTTTCGGATAATCTTTTTCTATATTATAATATTATACCGGGCATTATCCAAGAATAAGCTCATGAATGAATAGCTTGTTCTTTTAGTGAAAAATATTTACTTAATGGTGCTTTTATTTCAATCAAAGGTCTAGTGTATTTTTTCATGTATTACTTATAATATAACTAACTTTTATTTGTTAACATATTTTTATATTTAAAATCCACATGCTCTAATTTGACTTGACAAAAATATGCTAAATATATATGTTTAAGTATATATACAAGTCTTCTTCTTTTAAAAATAAAATTGTTTATCACAAGTGAAAAAACGTAACAGTTGGTATCACAAATTTTCTTAATATTTGGTCCTCGTTCTTATAAGATATTGTGTACAATAAAGGATTTGACTAGACTAAAAAATTAAGTTTGTTCTTCAAAAATATTCTTTTGGAGTTCTAATTAATGGAGTCATATGCAGAAAAACACAACGTTTCATATCTGGAGTCTGACGGAGGGTAGTGACTATGACCAGATGGATTTAGAAGCGAGCAGTTCCAGTTTGTTATCCTGCATCGAGTCTCTTGGTTTTCCATCATCGAGTCAGCTGAACACTCTTTTATACAGAATAAGAGATGTTGTCAGCCTCTGGTTGAGTTACCCTATGAGAATAGTGCCTGACAGGAAACTTAAGACTTGGATTCATCGAGTTTCAATGGTGCATGGCTCAATAGCAGAAAAGTACTGTCTAATCCAAGAGAACCCGCTTCGTTATTTGAAAGGACTCGTACCCATAGAAATGATGATGGAGAATGAGATGGAAGCAGGTGGTAGTTCCATCACTTCCATGTTTCGTCATGATGACAATACGATACCAGATGCCATTCACAATTTGGCTGCTGATCTTGCTGTTAATCAACTGGTTCAAACCTTACTTTCTGGGGATGATTATGCACGCAACATTCACCATGTCATGATTTCTACCAGAAATAATAATGAACAAAGACAAGTTTTCGAAAAAGTGAAAGTAGTATTGAAAGATATGGACAATATGGCTCGTTTTAATGAAATCTTCCATGGACTCTTGTCCGTTGATGTGTCAATGTATCAAAGCCAAGTAAAAGTAGAGGCCCTTGTGGAACAACAAATCCGTCTGCAGCTTCAGCTTCCAAATATCAAGCAGAGTAATCTCCAAAGGATGAGTAACAAGAAAGTTTTAGTGCTTCTGCTGGATGGAGATGCTGAGAAAACTATAGATCTGCGGAAAGTGAGTTTGCCTGCATATATACGTGAGGCGGCAGTTATGGTGTTGATTACCACTGAATTTCAAAAGCAGGCAAATGATAAAAATCCAATGGCAATGGATCTGACAATCAGTACAAATGATCATTTGTTGCCATGGAAAGTCTTTTGCCAAACTGTAGGCAATGAACTTGTTCTTTCATCAAGTGCCTTCCAGAAAATTGCAGTACGTTTAGTTCAAGAATGTGGTGGCCATCTCTTAGCCATTGTCCATGTGGCAAAGTCATTGAAGAATGTGAAAGACGTCAAACTTTGGGAACTTGCACTCAACAAATTCTGTTGCCTTAATCCTTTTTCTGGTATATGTATTGAGGGCGTAAGCAAAGTTATGGTTACTGCATTCATATACTTCATCTGGAATGATATGAATGGAACACTGAAGCACTGCCTCACAAGTTGTTTATTCATCCCTGATATCAAAACCGGTAAGTCCCCAAATGAATTAATGTATCATTGGATTTCTTATCGGTTAACAGATGATCGAGAAGCTATGCATATTTTGAGAGAGCTTGTAGAAAGCTCTATCCTACTTCAAGATCAATATGATGATAATTATGTGCAATTGCCAGAAGACACCTATGCTATTTTGAATTCATTGAACACCCTAATCCCTTTGTTCATGAAAAAATCTGGGTTAGGGCTGACAGAGCCACCAAAAGATGATCTATGGCATAGTGTTGTACATATGGAGTTGGCAAACAATAAACTATCTGAGCTACCTTTATCTCCAGACAGCCCTGAACTCAGAGTGTTAATGTTGCAGGGAAATGTTGATTTAACAAGAATCCCAGATATGTTTTTCTTTAAAATGCCCCTGCTTTGGATTCTGGACTTATCTTACACTAGTATACGAGAACTACCAAACTCTCTTTTTGAGTTGGAGGAGCTCAGGAAACTATATTTGAAAGGTTGTGAATGCTTCATGAAGTTATCACCAAAGATTGGAAAATTGAAAAAACTTGAGAAGCTTGATCTTGATGGAACTCAAATCATCCACCTACCAAAAGAGATACAAGAGTTGACCAATCTCCAAAGCTTGATCCTTTGCTTCTATGAATATCGTGGCAAGAAAAGCAAGCAATATACATGCTCAAAAATTATTCCATCTGAGGTAGTCTCAAGACTCAAGGGGTTAAAACATTTAAGTATTGATGTGAACCCTGATGATGAGCGGTGGTATGAGAATGTGCAAAACATTCTTCCAGAAATATTGGGATTGAAGCAGTTGCTAACTCTTAGCTTGTATATCCCACATCTGGAACTTTTGAAGCTCATACCATTCCACATTTTTGAGGTTGATTTTAGATTTATTGTTGGTAGGCATATGCAAAGGATCATATCAAGTACACCATCCACATGGGAAGCAAAATTTAAACAAAGTGGTTGTAGCTTAAAGTTTGTAAATGGCGATGATATTCCCAATGAAATTAAACAGCTTGTTAGCCATAGCAAGGCCTTATTCCTGCAGCGACATAAGACAATCAAGAATCTCTCTGAATTTAAAACGATGAATTTAGAGCAGCTGTGTGTATGTATGCTGGCAGAATGCAGAGAAATGCAAACAGTTGTTGATGCAAGACAGTCAAATAGTGGTGATGGTATTTTCTCACATTTGTTGTACTTGTACATATCGCACATGAAGAGTTTAAGAAATATATGGGAAGGGCCAATGCCATCTCGTTTCTTTTTGGGTATGCTGAAATCTTTAATACTGCAAAATTGCCCAGAGTTAACAACTGTGTTCACCTTAGATTTTTTGGGCAATCTTTCACTTTTAAAGGTGCTCATAGTTAAGGATTGTCCCAAAATAACCACCTTGATAAGGGATGGTTCATTCAAACATAAAGGAGAGATTTTCCTCCCTAAATTGAGAAAGATATTGCTTCTCCATCTCCCCAAGTTGATCAACATTTCCAATGGATGTCACATAGGTCCAAGCTTGAAAAATATGGTAATTTACGATTGCCCAAACCTTCAAAGCCTTTCTAAGATGGAACTGTCAAGCCAAAATCTAAAGGTCATTAATGGAGAAACCAAGTGGTGGGACGCACTGCAATGGAGCAAAGAAGAATGGGGAATAGCATATCGACCATCAATGTCTGATTACATCTTTTCTTCAATCAATAATCAGGTTGACATAATGACTCAATTTGAGGTAGATGATGATGATATTGACGATGATCCAGGTAACTATTTCTATTTTAGTTTTAACTTAATGTGTTGTTTCAGTGTGAATGCCCTAACCTCTTTTATTTCAGTTACTAAGTTGAAATTATAAATATAACTAGCAAACCGATTTCCCTTGATTCCCTTGTTAAAAATCTATAGCAGCAGATGAGACGCTGATACAACAACCTTCAAGTGCGAGCACATTTAAGGACTCAAAGCAAAATGCTCACAGAAAGAGCAGGTATATATGCATAACTGTATTTTATTGCCTCTATGTAGAAGCATGTACAAAAAAATGTGTGACACCTTAGATTTAAAATATTGGTTTAGGTGAAAATAAAAAGATTTCATTTAACAATTATTAACCTAAAATTTTGCAGTAAGATTCGAACCATATTTCAAAACCAGACCCAAACTCAACAAATAAAAACTTGGCTAAAGCCTAAAATCTAAAATAAAAGAGAACCCATCAAAATTTAAAAGAAAACCCATCAAAATCTAAAATAATAGCCCATTTATTTTTCAAAAATTTTTGCTACATGACAGCTGTATTCTAACAGCATGTGCCAATATCATTCATCAATTCCAATACTAATACATCCCTTCAGAGACTACACATGCAATTCACATTAATCCAGAGACTGTTACATCTCATATTCCATGCCATTAAGCAAACCATTATAACCATAGCTAATTCTAACGCATACATATAAATAGAATCGATCTAGAAAATCCCCTTTTCTGAAAAAAAAAAAAAAAAGAAATTGCAATTGTACACATGCAACCCTAGTGAACCTCTTGACAAAAAAAAGCATATATTACATTAAGAAGCATATATTCTACCAATTCAATACAATTTACTTCCTACTATACCAACACCAATTCCTCATACATTCTAGCCAATATGATGGTGCTAACGTAATCCAAGGCAAAACGCAATAAGTTATACACAAATGCTCATCCACTAAAGCATTATATCTCCCCCATCATAGCTTCCAATTAATCCTGACTATCTTGCTGAACTTTCCCAAAAATTCAATGATGATAATCTGAAAAAATAGCAGCAAGGTTAGTCATCTGATGAGTCAAAGTTCCAGAAGCTACAAATTAAAACATTTGAAGGTAAAAAGAAATTGCAAATAATTAACAGTTGCTATGATTCATGTTTTGGTGGCAAACCTGTAGATGTGCAGAACGCAGGTCTGCTTCACAGAAGCTACAATTTATTAGACAAGGATATACAGAATTGCAAAGTATCAAACAAATGAACTTTGTCACCAAGAACAATATATATTAAACTGAAACAATCAAGGCAATATGTAGTGTTTCTCATACTCTATCAGTGAGATAAATAGGAAGACAACTAAGTGTCAATAAAGGAGTGCCAATTAAATCATAAGAGAAAAAGCATCAGGCTGCAACATGATAGAGAAAAAGGAATAGTAGTTACTAAGACAAAGTAAATAAATAAGCAAGCATACAAATGTTTAACAGGTGATACAGACCCTATCAAACAAACTCAACTTTGCAGTAGATTACCTATTTTAGTTGAAGAAGACATAAGCTTTTGATTAGTTATCTCAGTTTTTAGAATTTAAATGTAATAAAACGCATCCAAATAATAATAATAGACGACTACCCTAGTTTTTGTTTCAGGAGGAGCCTTTCATGACTCGAACACATTTACAAAATTGATGTCAAATGAACATCATAATACCATTCACAATTGACAATGTGAAGAAAATATCATCTACAGCTACGAATGTCTTTCTCATCTTGATATGTGTTCATATCAGATACAGTTTTGAAGAATTGCAGTGTTGAAATATCTGTGATTTTTGATGTGATATTCAGGAAGCCCATGCCCACAAGGACAAAGCGAGTGAAGGATTGCCTAGGAGCAGGGCTTGAGGGTTCCTTGGATGATGGATTTAGTTGGAGAAAATATGGCCAGAAGGAAAGTCCTGGAGGTAAATTTCCAAGGTTAGAATTAAAACCACTTTCTTTGCATAAATTCTTTAAGTTAGAATCTGATATTTCCACCTTATCTTAAACAAGTAGCAACTTGTCTTTAGCACTAGAGAGTTACCTTAGCATCTTATTGATGGTTCAGCTATTTTAGGTGATACCCATGCTAATAAAACTTTATTATTTAAAAAAACATTCTTAGTTCATTCAAAATTGCAGAACTTTAATTTATTCAAAATACCTGATTTATTCTTTATTTGTGGGCCTTGCACTTTAGCCCTGAAAGCTACTAAAAGACCCGACGATTTAAATTCGTTGGCACATGAGTATGGCCTTTTAATTACTGTACATAAACTTATTAGCGGTGATAATGATTAAAGGTGTATCAGTTTCTATTTATGCTTTTCTCTTTTGGTAAGTAACACCGTTAATGATGAGCACTATACGTACTGGATATATATATATATATATACATTTTGTTTACTATAATCTATAGGACAGTACTGGCCTGATGATGCTTAATTTTTTTTCTTTTCTTTTTGGAAGTAATAGCAGGAAAAGTGATTTGGAGAAGAGGACAGTTATGGTTGATGGGAACACGGAAATTCCACCGGATGATGGTTTTACTTGGCGAAAATATGGCCAGAAAGACATATTTGGCTCTAAATACCCAAGGTTCATAATTCTATTCTATATCTATATATATATATATAATATACTTAATTAAATGAATTAAATCAATAGTCAACTAGCTAGCAAGCAATTGACACACACACACACACACACACGCACGCACACATATATTATTGAATATTTATAATTATAAACTTTTCTAGTACTGGCACTCTAGTATAAAAATAATCGTAAAATGCGTGTTATAGGTATCTTATTAGTTTGATAGATTCAATTCCAAACATAGATCAAGACCCTTTTGCTCTCATCTGTGCTCATGCATCCAATATAATCCTATCATTTTTCTCTTTATACTTTCATGATATGTCTTTTACATTTCTTCTTGCTATCCCATTTCTGAAAATTCAGTACTACTCCAAAAAAATTGGTCCAATTCGCACATATTTTAGTTCATATGTCTGGTATTCATGACCATACAGACACATTCAGTACTTGTTTAGCAGTTGAGAGCACCAGTACGCTTCCACTTTTTATAGTACTCCCTCTGGTGTATTGATAAGGAAATTTTTTTTTGGAGTGATTTGAGTCCAAATTAATATAAGAGGCTAATATTAGAATTTGGAGTGTATTAATTATTTATTTTTCAAATTACCCTTCATTCATTATTGTTAATAGTAAATTTAATTATGTGTCATTAATTTTATTTTAATATTAAGTTGAGGGTATTCTTGAAATTTTTTTTAATTTAAGATACATTTAAAAGGGTTAACCATTTTTCTTGATTTGTGTAAGTTAGTTATTTGTTCTTTTATATATAAGACCAGACTTCATTAATTAATTTATAGTTCAATTATTATATGGGTCCTTCCTTAATTATATAGCTTAAATATTCGTAAGTATCTGGCCAAAAAAAATAAGTATATTCGTAAGTAGGGTTCTACAAATTCCAAAGAAAAAAAAATTCAGTTGTTAAATCTCTGAAATGACAACGCACTAAAATTACTAGACTTATAAGGGTGTTGCAAGCCACGCGTATGAGTTACTTTCATGCATATCTATGATTTCAATAATCACATAATAATCATTAGCTACAATGATAGCAGAATTTAACAGCACAAGAAGCGAAATTTAATAACTATAAAGATTAAATTAAATTTTTAATTTAAACGTTAATTAGTTGATTAACCTTGTTTAGTTTGGAATTAATGCTTCATTGTTTCTCAGGAGTTATTACAGGTGCATCCACCAGAAATCCTATAACTGCCCGGCGAAGAAGCAAGTGCAGCGTCTTGATAACAACCCTAAGATCTTTGAAGTAACATACCAAGGTAGTCACACCTGCATCATGTCCTCCACATCTCCATCATCAATTCCACCTCCTCAACCGTGAGCCGACACCTCACACCACCACCACATGCCCACCACCCACACTACCATTTCCACCCTGTTGTCTTCATCTTCCACTTTAGTCTCCCAGTGGCTCTCGCCGTCTCACCTTGGCCTTTGTGGTTGCGCCGTCACTGCTCCGTCTGATGTAGATGCCGGTACTGCCGCCACTGGAGGCTCCTCCACTTCAAGATATGGCAGTAGTAACGATTATATGGCGGCAGATATATAGCTGATTGATGCCTTGCTTAATTCCACTTGGAGTAGTAGTGGTAACGGTACCATGTAATCCCTCTTCCAATTTACTGAGGATAAATGGGAACATGGCGACAAGAAAAGTTGAACAATATTACTTATCAATTAATTAGCTGAAACGAACATACTGATCGATTTAATTTTTTCTAAGGTTTATTTGATAGGGCCATATTTATCGTCCTGCTGTCTATGGTAAATAATTTCTTGACCAATTAATGCTTAGAGTTATAGAAAGAAAGTAGCTTTAATCTTAATCTTTTTGGGCATGTAATGTTTGCAATTTGAACAGTAACTGCTTTAATTATTTTTCTAAGTATTCTTTTTTTTCTTAAAAAAAAAATTAACATTGCGTGTTCTTGCCCTGAAAGTTACACTATCGGAATATCTGAGTTGTGTGACAATTTGATTTGGTTGGATACTTTTCATTTCTTAAAATCTTGAGAAATTATATTGTATTATAGTGGTCTAATTATAATATTAATATGAGAAAATTAATCTTTTGGACCCTGAACTTTGCATTAATTTTGAAATTGGTTCTTGAACTAATTTTTTTTAGATAATGCTCCATAGTCTATTTAACAGTGGCATAAGTCTCTCAACCATTAGATCGTTTGCAGATTCGTCCCTATGAATGCCACATGACAAGATTGAGGTAAAACAATGCTGATGTGGCAAAAGGAATTGCTAACATGGCAGACAGAGTTATTGGCGTGGCAAATACTTGGACAAGAGATGTTATTTAGGGTTAAAAAGCAACTGCTATTAGTTCCTATATTTTACCACAATTTGTAATTTAGTCCTTAAATTTTATTATTTTTCTTCAATTCATTCTCAAACTTTGCTTCCATTTAAACATTCTTCCTTCAACTCTTTAAATATTAGTTATTTCATCTATAAATGTGATAGATGGTAAGGAAAATACAAAAATAATGGCAGTGAGTTCAAATAGGTCAATAATGAAGAATGATGGTAAGGAACCTTCTTAGGAAATGAAGATAGTCACTAATAACGATGAGTTTAAATAATACTGAGATATGTAAAATGTAATTTTAAAATATTAAAATCACTAGCGTAAACTATCTTTTTGGATTTTAAATAATATTTTTCTAGAATTGAAACCAAGTGCTCTAGTAAAAAAAAAAAAAAGAAAATGTCATCTCCCATAATGAACTGCCTCACATTTAAAAGTTCAAGTTTGAAACTCTCATTGAATGTCAAAGTTTAAAATAAGGATTCACAGAAAATTATTATATTTACTCTTTAGCACAATTTTTTATCGTTATTCTTCATTATATACCTATTTGAGTTCATCATCTTTGTCTTTGTGTTTTCCTTGCCATTATCATATTTATGGATGAGATAACTAACGTTTAAATAGTTGAAGAATGAATGCTTAAATGGAAGCAAAGTTTGAGGATGAATTTAAGAGAAATAATAAAGTTTAATGAATAAATTACAAATTATGATAAAATGTAGGGAATGAAATCAGATACTTTTTAATCTTAGTCAGTATTTCTTACCCATGTGTTTGTCACATCAGCAACTCCGTCTACCATGTTAGCATCGCTTCTCCTCACTCTTGCCATGTGGCACTAATAGGAATGAATTTGCAAACGATATAATAGTTGAGGAACTAACTCTGTCATCATTAAATAGATTAGGGAGTAGTATCCCAAAAAAAAATAGTTTTGAGACTAATTTCAAAATCGATGTATAGTTTAGGGAGCAAAAGGTTAATTTTCCCTATTAATATATCTACAGTTTAAAGATAACACTTTAATTTCTTTAGCTATTTAAAAGGAAAAAGGTAAAACAATTACTAATTGAGAATTTAGATTTAGCCTTTAATAATCACACGTGATTAATAGTAGTTGAGTTTTGAATGTTAAAAAATGTGTTGATTGTTAACTCGTAGATGTTAAATATAAATATATATTGAGAATAAATGATTTAGTATTTTGTAATAACAAAATATAAGAAATGAAATATTTCAAAATTTTAAATATGAACGAATGTTATAATTAATCTTGGAATTGAACAAATAAAATCAATGTTGTCTCAAAACATAGGGGATTGCCGAATCCCTCGCATATCTTAACAGTTCAAAGTGAAATTGAACACGGTTCATATTTCAACTCATTTTATTTTTCATATTTTTATTTTATTTAATGCAGAATCTAAAACAAAGATAATTTTATAATTATTACTTTCTAAAAATATTATCTTATCATTAAAAAGATAAAAATTAAAATTTTAAATTTAAATCGTCTAATCTCATCGCAGTCATGAGTATGCAATAAGCACCTAATAAGAATTTATCTTGAAAAATAAGTGAATTCAATCTTTTTTTTTTCACTGCAGTCTGTATAATGGAAATTTTCTCACTTTTTTTTTTTCTAGAATCTACTTGAGTATATATCTGGCAGGTGAAGAAACGCGGTTGATTCCTTTATGAGGTTGGTCCCCTTCATATCATTATGGCGTACATAGTTAACGTGATTACGTTTCCATGTTTTTCCACCTATCGTTGGGTCCACTCCTACTGTGGAGCCAACTTTAACAAGATATCAGAGACGAATTAAATATAATCAACCATGCTAATTAATTAAAGCCCAAATTGAAAATTAATATAGCTGGACGAGAAGAATGTTCTCTCAAGCAGGGAAGGAAAATAATAATCATAATTGAAACTAGTCAGAAATATTGGTCATACTCTTGAAGCAGGATCATTATCTGTCGTACACGTGCTCTAATTTCTTCGCGTTCTTAATGTTGCCTCCTGATACAGGAGAACAAGTTCATCTACCAATCTCAAGTCAAATTTATGTACTTTAAAGGAATTAGTACCACATGGCAGTTCCAAGAGAAACTATAAAGAAATATCAATTAAAGAAAGATGACCGCCGGTGGCAAGGAATCAGTTCATCAAATGGTAAATCATGATTATTTTCCAGCATCAGAATTCCGTTGAAGAAATACGATGCCATGACAGGTTTTCTAGTCTGGGAGGTGATAGGAAGGTTGCAGCAACTAATGTTCCAAAAAGAAGGAAAATTAAGTCATGAAAGACAATTTGACTAGAATTCATCCGAAGCTAAAGCCGTCAGTCAAAATGGTGCCGTTGACAGTAACAATGGTGGAAGGGTGCTTAGTTGCTTGAAGTCCTGATAAAAGATAAAAAAAAGAAAAAATGAAGAAGGAAACTGCTATCCAAACTAATAGAGGAGCCTTACCCAACTGGAAGAGAAGAGAGAAGATGAAGCGCGACAGAGATGACGATGGACCAGGAGAACACAACAGGATGGGGGAACTAGCTAGGAAGGACAGAGGAGAATGAGCCCGACACCGTAAAGAAAAACTTACTGCCGTTTGGTTGGATTACATGGGTTATGTGATGTAATGGGGAATTACATTAGCTTAGTTAAGCTGTTTGGTTGCACTAAATCATCTTCATTACCATGGTTAGTCACTACTACAAGGTATTGTACCAAGTTTAGTGGTGCCATGAACCAGTCAATCATGAAAGTCAAATCATGGTATGCTGGTTCTTTGTTAGAAAATGATGCTAATAATGGAATAAACCAGAGGAGAGGTGCAGCTACTCCCACTTGACCGACTGGAAAAATCTCGTGCTTTTCTCCTGTTGACAAGTTCTTAGAAGCACAGATTTGTGTGGTATCACATTTAGCATATGTATCAAGCAACTTAACCCAAAAAATCTTATTCATTTTAGTCATTTGATTAAAAACTCTATAGCAGCAGAAAAGACACAAAACACTTATGAGGTGGCCAACATACAAAGCACACTCAAAGCCACCTAGATCAAAGACTAGCCGACTAAGCAAACTAACATGTAGCACATAGTAGTGTGAAATTAAGTGCGGCTCATTGAAAGTGATCCCTTGCTTTACGCTATCAACAAGTTCTCGAAAACACAGTGCTGCACAGTCCACAAAATATTTGACAATTGCGGAGCTTAGAGAACCACCACATTGGACCGCAAAAACTGGAATAATGTGCCAGTAAAGGGCAGTGATGAAGGGCTGTAGTTCTTCAGAGTGATTAATTAAATATATGTCAGAAAATCCCATAACCATGCATTCTAATGGTTTTACTAATGTATGCTTTTATAAACATCACACCCACATAAAGCCCAATGTGTATAGTAGTCCCATTGAGCAAGAGTTCCAAGCTGATGCACACAAGAAATTTTCATAAAATGCTCCAAAAAATATCTGGAAATCATCACATGTCCTTAACCAAAGAAATTCATTCCCATCGCAATCATTACTTATAATAGCAGAAAGAAGTGACATGTTTGTTTTGGTTGTAGCAGATAAAATAGTTAATAGAGACCAATCATCCATAGAGTCTCGATCAATAACCACGATAGAAAATAATGCAAAACCAATGCTATGTAATGCAATCCTCGAAGTGAAAATCGCTTTAACAGAGGGGTCAATATTAATCCATTTACAAGGAAGATAAACGACACTACTGGGATCATATATGAAACCAAAAGTCAGTCCAGGTAGCAGATAAAAATCCAATCCATTGTCCAATTAATAGAGCTGAAGCATAAACAATGTGCAAGGTTTCTGCAAATAATTTGACCCAACCAGTTGAAAGAGTCGAAGACCACAGAATCAGTCTCAACCAAAATAGGATCCTCAATATAGCAAGAGAAAGCCGAAAATGGAATGACTACTGAGACTTGAGTTGCAAAACAAGAGAAATGATTAGGAGGTGGCGGCTCACCTGTAGAGGTGGCACAAATGGACATACCAGGTTTGAGAGATGTTGTCATTGGAAGTGAGGGAGAAGGAATCGACGATGCGAACTTGACTGCTATCAATAAGCTACTGATGGGAACGTCATACAAAATGGCTTCCATGACTATCGAATCGGCGATGCGAGAAGCTAGCACATGAATGGACTCCTGTTGATGGAGTGTGAAGAACAAGTCTCTCGGGCAGAGTAGGGCCAATTGAAGGGGCTTGAATTGGGCTATAAGTGAGTGGGCCCAGTCATGAGATTGGTCCACCTATTGGAAAAGACAAAACCCATGCATTAGAGGCCGTTCCTTAAGCTCACTGGTTAAGCTCTGGAATTCAACAATCTTCGGCGCTTGTAACATTGGCAAGGAGAAATCCACAGAAGGCGGAATTGGCAATGGTGGAGTAAAGGAAGACACCTCGAGATGATGAACTAAGAGTTGGCAATGATGAATCGTACTTACTGATTTCACGTTGTAAATCAAGCCGGGCCTCAGCCAATTCAGTAGCATATGACAACTGTGGAAATCGCCTTTGAAAATTCTCTGCCAAAGAATCCACAAATCAAAGAGCTTGGATAAGAGTGGACTCCAATCGATTCTAGCTTCCATCAATTGTATTATGCGTCATAAGTGTAGGAGGTGGAGCTCCTTTCTCAACAGAGAGCACCAAATGTCATGATCATATTCAAATTCAAGAAAAGAAAGAATTACAGAAGGATAACACTCGGGGGAAGGGAAGACAATAACCCCGGGGAGAAGGGGAAGAAATACATCAGAGGGGAACAGACTCACCAAAATCATCAACACCCTCCCTAGACCTAAAGTTCCTCTTTTATAGCTAATGATCTAATAACTACTCATGATAAGCCCAGCCCATTCATTATGGAAGGTAGCGACTAAGAGAGATTGAGAGGATCTGAAAGGAGAGAGAGAGAGGGGGGGGGGAGTGATCCAGTTGGACCTATGCTTGGCTAAGGAGAGAAAATAGGGAGAAGAGAAAATGATGGGAGAGAAAATAGGGAGAAGAGAAAAGTATGGATGAGTGATTTTCTCTCCATATGTTTGGCTGAACAGAAGAAAACATGGAGGAGAAAAAAGTAATTAATTTTACATTGACAATAATACCTTTATTATTTTTAGGAATATATTAACATTAATAAAACTTGTTATTCTACTATATTATTTACATAATTTCCATATCATATTAATAAATGAAATTAAAATGTAATTTTAATTTAAATCTTAATTTAAAATCATTTTATCCAATCTTAATTTTATTAAATTTTTAAAATTATTTTTTATACATTGATTTCAAAAATTTTAAAATAATATTAAAATTAAAAATATATAACATATCAATATTTAGATCTAAAACCAACATAGATATTTTTCTCTAAGAAATAGCATAGCATTACATTAAGAAGCAATATAACATAATAAAGACTAGAAAAACAAAATTTGACACAACAAATATAATTAAGCATAGTCTAATTAGAGTGCTAAAGTGATAACTAAGCTTAAAATTTAAAGTATTTATCTAAATTATGATTAAATTTAAATATAGTTCTTATATAACAAAGTTTCCATCACTATCAAAATGTAACTACACTAAAAACATCATGATAAAAAGTCTATTTTCCAAATAAAAAATCTAATTATCATTTCACTATATCAAAACATTCAGCTTCAATCATCATTTTAAGCAATGTTTGAAGTCGCACTTGATGTGGAACTCCAAAAAAAATTCGCTTATTTCTTTCTTCATTACACAAGAAGAGGTAACATTATAGTTTTTTATCTTCAGTTATTCCAATTTCTTCAAGTGCCGCCCACACTTCCTCTTCAATATAATGATGAGGCTGACTCTTTTCAAGTATTGCAAGACCTTTTTCAGCAATTTCAGCTTGCTTCTCAACAACAACAATAGATTTATCATGGAGAGTATTACCATCTCGCATGACATCGACTAATTCCTTAATTCTTGTTGTCATCTTTTCACACCTTTATTCAATGGTGTCGATCATTGTTGTGTTACACTTTGTCCTTTACAAGATGTAGCTCCTGTGGATTGGTTTGATATCCCATTTGTTGGACTGCACTCCGTGTTAGGTGGTGAGTTTATGTTCTCATTCTAGAAATTAAAATCACCTTCATACATTGTTGCACCTTCAAAAGAATCGTTTAAGTTAATATTGTAACATCCCTCATGACTTTGTTTTGGCATGATGTGCAGGACTGGAAGAAAAATAGGATGGAGGAAGATTCAAGTGGAATCTGAAAGGGCTCCACGCCGCGGTGAGAAGCAGGGCTACCACGGCGAAAGCAAGTCCAGTGGCTCTTTTCGACTGAAAACTGCTGGAGCCGCGACAAGATGTCTTGGAGCCATAGCGAGATTCGGGATTTTTGTTTAAATCTGGATCATTTCGGACGATTGGAAAAAAAAAATGGAGGAGAACCAATGGAGCTCTGCTAGGGTTCGAGATTTCCAGCATCTAGGAGTGATTTTCGGACCTCAAGAGCTTGAATTCAAGTTGGTAAATATTCTCTACTCCTCCCTCTCCATTTTCTTAGTTTGAAATTTGGGGTTTTTTATGATATGTCAGGATTTACGGTTTTGGCCGAAATCCACCAATTGAAATAGATAAAATGAGGTTAATGAAGTATGTTTTGGTGTTCTTATTGCTTGGGTGTGAGTTTTGAAGGGATTATATGTGTTTAGAGCTTAACCCTATGTTGTTTTTGGTTGAGAGTGTGAGGAATCCGAAGTGTATGAGATTGTTTGGTGTTTGAATGGTTCCTAGAAGCCTAATAATGCATGAAAGGGGTGTTGGAACCTTGTGTTAGGCTAAAATGGTTGAATTGTGGAAATTGGATATTTGGTATGTAATGTTAATTAAGGTATTATGGTTTTCTAAGGTTGTTTGGCTACTCAGAGACGGCTAGTCGTGGGATTGGCGTTCAAGAAAGCTTGTGGAACCTGTGTGAGCATGACATTAACAACCTGAGGTAACCAAGTGTTTGTTTATATTGTATTATTTATATTGTATGATAGTACATATATTTATATATATATATGCATGTTTCTTTCATACCATGATATGGATATATTTGTGTATACTGTTTTCTATATATCATGGTATGCACACAGCTAGATGATGATTATGATGACTATGATGATAATTGGAGATGATGATATTGACATGACATGACATGATGCATACATGACATTATGATATGATGATGATGATAATTATATGATGATACATGAGCATCACCACATGGCATTGTGAGATTTGTGATATATGGCAGATTGGGTGGTGATGATGTGATGACGATATGATGTATGATGGTATATATATATATATGTTAGGGAGGATAAGGATGGATTATATATGTTATGGAGGATAAAGATGGATTATATATGTTAGAGAGGATAATGATGGGATCCTTGCGAGGACGACATGCATTCCATTCATTTCATATTGCATTCATGAATTGTGTGAGATATATGTATATATGTATATGTATGGTTGTTCCCAACTACTGAGACATTGTCTCACACCCCTCTCCCATACACTAACATTTTAGGTGACGGTTCTGACACTAGTTTGGAGAAGCTGAAAGAGTAGCAGTGGACGTGGGAATACTAGGTCTATGTAGTTTAGGTGTATTTTGGATAATATATCTTGTGCCAAGTAGAATAGAGTGGTTGTAATGAATGTATGGTTATGGATATGGATTGTATGGATGTTGTATGATTTGTTACATGGTTTTGGATGTTGATGAGTCAATATGGTGGTGTTTGTTAACCCTGTGTGAATTTTGGCCTTATTGGTGTGTTTTAGGGACTGTAGCTCATACTGTAAAAAGGGATTCAAGGGGGTCAAATATCAGAGGAAGGATTCCTTTGAGGTGAAACCTCTTTGGACACGTTAGTTCGGGGGTTTTGGACCTGTATAAATGGTCTCTGAGTGACCATTTGCCTTTGGTGGCAATTGGAGGTGGTTAGTGGTGAGTTTTGGTTAATAAGTAGCCAAAACGGTGTCAGGGGTCCAGAATCTCCATACGGAGTTGGATTAAGGTGAAGTTAGTGTCTATGGATAGTTTGGGACTAGATTAACTTGTAGGAGTTATAATCAAGTCAATCGGAGGTCAGACCATAAAGTTATGCGCATCGAAAGTTCGCCCCAGTGTATGGAAGTTGCTGATATACAAAATCAGAAGGGGGCACCGCAGCTTCGGAGTCCAGGCCGCAGCGCCAGTGGAGGACGAAACAAGTGCAAAACATGGGAGGCTGGAGCTGCGGCGGTACTGTAGCGGCCGTGGCCCCAGCCTTTTTTTTTGTGTTGTTTGGTTCGTTTCTATTATTCTGAAGTTTTGAAGAGTTGTTTTGAGATGTCGGGATTGTGTTTGGTTGAATTTTAAAATTTTTGGTCAAGTCTGGAGGTGTTAGGAGGTAGGGTGTCACAAATACACTCATTCTCCCATTGTTTTATCTTATCTTTAGCTGTTCCAGCATATTTTCATGTTGCTCTATCAACACTAAACAAATCATACAACTTATCATAATGCAATACAAGTGCATTCTTCCACTTTTTTGCACCAGGTTTTTTCTATAAAGAAAAAAATGTTGACTTTTAACAACAAAATCCCAAAACAAAATTTTCAAAATATCACTTGACAATGATAATAATTAGCATGAACAAGTTACTCACCTCAAATAAGTCATTCCAAATTGGACTTCTAGCTTCAAACATTTTTGTCATAAGACTCCATGAAAATCCACTTAATCCATTAAATAAATCATAAATCTCTGCAAATTGCTGTGACAATGTCTTTTTTCTATTATTCAAATGTTGCTTTGTAATGTGAGGCCCAAACAAATTCTTAAGAGTTTTCAACGCATTGTCATATGCAAATGTAGTAAATTGCCATCAGGATGGTTTCCTTTCATCATCTCTTCCAAAGAAGCATCAATTAACTTGGCTAAATTGCAAAGGCACTAATTTGAAGCAAATTAATTTCATTAAATTGAAGCAAATCTAAGAACCAACAGAGGAGCGAGAAGATGTATATGGAAAAAGAGAGATAGATTTGTTTTCGAAGGCTTGGTTTGGAGATAGCTGGGGATTCTGCAATGCAGACTCCTCACTACGGGGTTGGATGAAGGGATTCAAAAGACAGCATGGATCGGGGTTCATGGAAAGGGTAAATTAGTCTATTGATCAAGAAAGCTTGGGTGGACCCCCAACCATTAGCATATTCTAAGATTTAGATTACTAATTGGCTGGAGTTGCAAATGGAGAAAGGTGAATCTGCTCATGATGCGTGGAAAGTAAAGGAAGAGTCTGATTCAAAACTATCTACAATAGATCATGTCGAACTGAAGAAAGAAGCTGAGAACTTTTTTTTTGGTTGATTTGATGCTCATTCTGACACAGTTCATATAAAGTCATAGCACAAACCTAACCTGGTTGCTATGAATGAGTAAGATTTTTTGGACTTGTGCTTTCATTAATTTCAAGCAGATGAATATGAAGATGTATATGGAACGAAAAAACTAACTTGATTTGTAGAAAAGTGTAGCAAATGAAGCCTGTTTGTTGCCGGAATTTCAAGCTTTGAAAGAAAATGGGAGAAAGATGGGAGGAACGAGAAAAAGCGAAGTCGAAAGAAGAAGAAGCACGAAATGACAGCAGAAAAGTGAAAAAAAATGGGTGGGTAATTTTGAAAGAAGAGTTTTTTCTCCAAAATCTCTCTATTTTAGGGGACAAAAGTTGAGGGGAAAATCACATGGGATCTACATATTATTTTTCCCTCGCTTTTCTCTCCTCTTCACTTTTCTCTCCTTAATTAAGTAAGAGAAAGTATAGTTTTCTTCTCAATTTTCCTCCCTACTTTTCTCTCCCCCTCTTTTCATCCATGCCAAGCAAAGCAAGAAAAATAGTGAGAAAGGTAGTGACTGAGACAGAGAGTTCAATTTTGTGCTTGCTGTTATTCATCATATGACAATGTTTTAACCATCAAGTTTCGTCTTACTCTCTCTCTCTCTCATTGTTTCCAGATGAAAATACATTCTCTCGCTACCATTATTCCTCCCTTCCCTGGACTCTCTCACGCTGCAGTATTTCTCTATTCATTCTTCTTCTTCATAGAGCAACCAGTCGGAAATTTAATTCGCCCATGCTTTAATTTAGTTTTGGTGTCATTGACCATTTGCATTTTGATGTTTGACCCTATCAGCCGCTGACAAAAATAAAAGAAATTTCAGAATATTTAGACACTATAAAACGAAATCCCTCCTTTCATTCGTATTTGTAGTTTCTCTTGAGAGGGCAAGAGTTGAGCAAATCGAAGAACAAAGGATTGAGAAAAGTGAGAGACGGAAAGAAATTAAAGCAAACAATAAGTCTGGTGGATTGATCTATTTTAAGGTTACAGCATTAGCTTTGAATTCTCTTTTGGTCTTTCCCTTGCACCCTCAAATAGACATTCAAATTCTTTTCTTTTAGGGAACTTTGGAATCGCTGCTGAGGATATGACTTTAATTTTAATTTTAAGATGAATTGGCATCGAGAATCGAATCACTTGAAATTTCAGTTAAAATCCTAGTGTGCCTAAGTTCTATTTCGCTATAGAGGATATTATGCAAGTAGCACCAGCCATATATTGTATATTATTTGGTTTTACAGGGATCAAGTGATTCATAAGAGCAACGATGACATTTGTTTCAAAGAACTCTCTTGGCCCTTCGGTGTCATGCTAAGGTTCCATTTCTTAAACATTTTTATTTTTAGGTCTTTATTCCCAATTTTCTCTCTCTCTCTTTTTTTTTTTTGTGTATTATACATTGTTTTATTGACTTACTATACATAAATAATAATTCAAGTACGGTTTTTTTGTGAAAGAACTAAAATTTTCTTCTTTTAAGAAAAGAAACATGAACTGGACCTTATTCCGACCGACAAGTTATTTAAAAAAGCTTCTTTTGGATCACCTTGCAACATTTCAGGCTACAAAGTGAAAGTTCATGGGAAGTTTTCCGTCTATAACCTTTGGTCAATAATTAAGATACCCCATTATTTAATATTTTCAGTGAAGATGCTGTATAATTAAGTTGTACACTTTTTATTTTCTAAAGCTCATTGTTAAGGAAACTAATTAAGATTTCCCGAAAAAACAAAAAATCTTACATGGATGTGGAAAAGCAGAGAAATGTTACGGATGCTTCTCAAAGTCGGCAACTTCACAAAAACCTAAAATTGTAGAAAAAAAAATTGACTATAAATAAAACAGCAGAAGTTTCCGAGGATTAATAGGACTCAACCCCAAATGATTTAGTCTTTCTGGATGATATTCTGGAACAATTAGGATACAGACAACAAGTGTTGACCTAAATAACACAGTAAGTACAGCTCGTACATAACTCAGTAATGCTTGCTCAGTTATTTATGAAGGTGAACAGAAAAATGGATGAAAATACTGAAGAATACAACATATATATATATATATAGTTGAACACGAAAGAAGCTTGGAAAAATACTGTAAAAAGTTAAGGGCACTTGGGTCTGCTGTCGTGGGTGCTCATATCGGTGTAGCACTTTCCACATACTTCCCAATTGCCATAAGTAGCAGGTGGAACACATTTGCAGCGATCGCAGCAGGTCATGCATGCTCTCATGCAGACTCTCTTCCTCGAGTTCAATTGGCATCTACACTTACATAGTGGCACGCAATCTGCCCATACGTATAAACCATTCATAATTAATTTATAAGTCTAACGTTCACGCAAAGGCTCCCTATATATAGATATATAGATATATATATATATTATATTTATCTATTTCATACATATTAAAGATACTTTGATTCTCTTAAAAATTTTCATAATTTTTTAAAATTATCATTATTAAATAGAGATAAAAATAATTATTATTTCCCCATCATAACTTTTTTTTTGGGAAAATTTTAAATAAATACTAAGAAAATAAGATATTTCCAAAAAACAATCACAAATTACTCTAATTCCCAAAAACTATTAAAATTTGTTATTGGAATTAAAATTAGAAAGTAAAAGATGAAAATGCCCTTTCTGTGTAAATAACACATTTGTAAGTGATATGCTCATTTGGATGTAATAATAATATATTTGTAATTAATAGACGTTTATTTATAAATGACATAAAATCATTTATAAATTATAATATTTTTACTTGCAGATGAGCACATGTTACTAATTAATACACTATTATTACTTGCAAATAAGTATTTGTTAGTAGCAAACACATCACATCACTTGCACAAGAAGGGTATTTTCTTTTTTTATCTTTCACTTTGAATTCTAATTATAAACTTGGGCATTTTTTGCAAATTAGATGAATTGAGGTGTTACTTTTTGAAAATATTTTATTTTCTTGGTTTTTTGCTTTCCTCTTTGGTAATTGAGTATTATTATAAATAAGAGTAAAATTGGAAAGAAAATATTAAATGCTTTCTAACTTTCATGAAATAATTTATATATTAAAATCTTAATCCTCCAAAATTTGCTCTTTTGAAACTGGGGTATAGCGTAACAAAACTCATGAAATGACTTCACACACGCATGGTTATTTGTTTATAGTTGCTAGTACGTTACCCTTTTTGGATTTAACTGCTATAGGAGCTGGAGGTGGAGATGGTGAGACCGGTGGTGGAATTGGGGCCTTTACCGGTGCCGAAAGAGGAGGAGGAAGAGGAGTTGCTGGCTTCATTGGCGGCGGAGGAAAAGGCGCCACTACATAAGGGGCAGGAGGTGGTGGTAATGATGATGATACTGGAGGTTTCACGTAGTTCATCTGAGATCAAATATCATAATTTTCCATTACGTATATATATATCTGAACCAAAGACAATATAGCTGATCTTAACCGTACGTGTGTGAAATTTTGGTCTTTCACAAAAGCAAAATGAAAGCAACAAGATGAAATGTGAGGCAACAAGTGAATCATACTGAATTATAAGGACATGGGGTTCTCCCACCTAATGGACTAGTCTTTTGGGATGGGCTCTTCCCTTGGACTTGTGCTCATAACATTGGTGCTCTCGTTGAGAAGCCGACACCACGGAGAGGGCTACCCACGGAGGGTTCTGACCGATGGAGGGTTCCGACCAACAAGGAGGTTGAGTGAGGTGTCACCGAGTGAAGTGTCGTGGTGGAGCCGCCGGGGACGTCGGCTTTCGAACGGAGGTGTATTGTTATGAGTCCCACATTGGGGAGCATCACATAGGAAGTGGGGTTTATAAGGACATGGGGTTCTCCCACCTAATGGACTAGTCTTTTGGGATGGGCTCTCCCCTTGGACTTGTGCTCATAACATTGAATGTAATGAAGGAAGCATAAGGGGATGATTAGTTTGGGATATCACATGTATTGGAAGGGAGAAGGAAGCATGGTTATCATGAGGTTGTTACGAATGCATGTGAAAGTGAGAGGCATAGAAGTTATAATAAGAGAAGTTACTAAAGAAAGGGGTGTGGATGATTTTGTATAACCTTTCTCTCTCTGTAATTCTGCTCTTCCCTGTCTCTGAGTTATATTCTCTCTGTGATAGTCTTTTCCTCTTGCTAGTCTTTTCTGAGCTTCCTTTTCTGACTGCATTATTCTTCTTTTATCCTTATGCTGTGAAGTTGTAATCAGACTTGTGAGTATTATTATAAATAAGAGTAACTTCATCAGCATCATATGAATAAACCTGCAGATCGAGAAGAGAAAGATGCGATTGCCAAAGTTAATATTGCACTTAAACCAATCACACTAGTTCTTGCTACAAACATATGTGTGTGTGTGTGTGTGTTTCTTTCCGTTAGTGAAGTATACATATATACCTTTGTAGCAACTAGAAGGAAAAGGGCCAGTAGAAGAATAGTAGATCTGGAAGCCATTGTAGAGCAGAACCAGAAAGACAGTGAAAAAGAAGCAAAGAGGGCAGGCACTACTCAATGTTGAGTGAAGAAGCAAGAACATGACTCTGGTTTATATAGAGAGGATAAAGAGATATAATATAAATATATATATAAATTATACATACTTTAGGACACACGAGGCCTGTCTATATGAAACTTGAACCAATTAACACCCTTCTCCACAGATAAGACTTCATCAGTTCTGACCACATCTCGGTTTGACAAATTTATCAGTCAAACTATAAACTGAATCGAATGGATCGTTTTATTATTTATAATATATATATATATACACACACACACACACACCCATCTAATCAAAGTTTATACACACACCCACACATTTTACCCCTCCATGTGGTATCATGTGCAATGCCACTCAGATCATATTTATCTAAAAAAAAGAAAAGCCTCAAATGACGATGAAAAAGAAAAAAGAAAGAGAGTTGGGTACCAAAAAAATGATAAATGAGAACAATTTATATTGTTAGCTCAGATCTCACCTACTATGCTTGCTTTGGAACACCATTAGGAAACTTAGTTTTGAAAAAATTAGTTTTATAAATTTGAAAGTGATGAACTTGTTCTGAGTTGGAATATCTTCGAGGCTGTGCACCCTTGGCAAGGTGAGGCATGTCTGATGAATAAGACTAAGCGTTTGAAAAAAATATTAAGCCCCATTTGGTACGATGTAAATATTTTTAAAAGAATAAGCATGAGAATAGGAATAAAAAAGTGAATAATAAAGTATTGTTGGGCGTGTTTAAAAAAATATGGAATCCTGATATGAAATAATATTTGATATGATAGAAATCAGAAAAGAATGAAAATAAATAAAATATAAATGGCATAAATACCTTCATACAAAAAATAAAAACTCGTGGCCATAAAAAAAAAAAAACTCATAAAGTGAGGACATTTTTTACTTTTTTTTCCCCAATTTCATAGTGAATCATACCATTATACCATTCCATTATTTTATAATGGAAAGATTTAAGATTTTGACTCTTTAGTTAACTCTCTCATTAGATTCCTATACTTTTTTCTTTTAGTTATATCAAATCAGGAATTATCAACTTTTCTAATTTTACATTCTCTTTCTATTGTACCAAACAAGTCCTAAATAGCAAAAGGAAGATGCTAACAAAATAATGCCAACATTGTGGAAAGTATCTATTATTGCAAAAAATACTTGTGCATGTTTTGATTCTAGGAATAAAAATGTAGATTTTTCGGATTGATAGGAGAGTGTTGTAATTTGCTCTAGTAAATATCTATAATATCGTCATGATTCCTGTCGCTACTAAGAGTAAACAATTACATTACATGTAATTTTGGATAAATAATTACTACATTTTACATGTAAATTTGTGAGGGAAGCAAATGTCCAAGAACAACCAACAAGATTGAGATATCCCTTAAGCATATATTGTCTTCAGTTTAATCTTTGATTATGTGTACAGAAAAAGGACCTCGTAATGTGAATGAAATTCATCTCCGTAATTTATATACTTTAAAGAAAAAAAAAATTGTCCTGCTGTCAATTAAATTTACTTGGTGCTAAAAAAAGATTGTTCAGGACCAAAACGCTGCGTTTGGGATGTGGGTAAATTGCTTCAGGCCTGAACTTGAGTAGTCTATTGTGGGACACAATCTAGAATCTGAATCTTTCCCAAAACCCTAGCCCCTTAAACCCTGAATTGGGCAAACCGGAGTTGCAGAGGCAGCTAGCGACAAGGTCAGGGATGGTTTGGTTTCAATGCGAGGATTGTGGGGACAATCTAAAGAAGCCCAAGTTACCGAATCATTTCAGAACTTGTTCCGCTTCTAAGGTTCTTGTTCGATCCTACTCATATTCTTGTTGTTGATTAAAACACGGGCATATTCATTTTTTATTGAATTGATTTCATGAAGACAGTATGAAATTGGTAAATGAAATGAGAACTCTTGTTAGTTATTTTTGTTGACCGATAGTGTTTTGATTGATTCTTTCCTCTGATTGTATATTGCAGTTGTCTTGCATTGATTGTGGACAAATATTTGGGCAAGATACTGTTCAGTTACATACACAGTGTATTACGGAAGCGGTGCGCCTCTCAATCTTATAGTCTTCTTATTGGATCACCTCGGATGAACGTGAAAATGTTGTCTTACATCCACTCCACTTCCTTATCGAAGTCGATTTTTCTTAAAGATGCTTTTGAAGTTTAAACTTTTTTTCCCCTTTTTGTTAAATGTAATAATCGGGTGCCTCAATCTGAGAATGTTTATATTCGATGAGAGCCACGTAGTACTAGTTCACTGGTTTCTCCCCTATGTGGTCAGGGAAGCTTCTACCAAGTTTCCTTTTTCTGGTGATGTTTATTGTTCGTTGCTCATATGATTATCCTCTGATTTCAGTCGGATTTATGTTTTTTTTTTTTGGGGCTTGTCTCTAAGTCCTTAATGACTACCAGCTTCGTTATAATATTGACATATGGAGTTTTGCTAATATTTCACTAGTAGTGTGGCTACATTTTATTCTTTCTGGTTTTCCTTTTACTTTGTCACTTATTGAGGTTTGGTAAAGCTTTTGTTCCCCCCTTTTCATACCTTTAATGGTCCTTCTCTCCTTTATGATTGGCATTTATAATTCTGTTACTTTCGTGGTAGCACCATGATTAGATTGTATTTCTGTTAGTTTACTGTGGTCCGGTAAAGCTAATACTATTTTGAATATGTTTGTCCTCTTTCTTAATTCCAGGAAAAGTATGGTCCGAAAGGCCAAGGCAAAATTTTGAATGTTACAAATGCCAAACCAAACAAAGATAACAAGCAAAAGCCTGAAGTTGATATTCATGTTGGTTTATCAGAAAGGCCTCCATGGTTTTGTAGGTATACTCTATTCGTTGCACTTTCTATTACCATACTATTCAGCATATTAATATTAAAAGAGATAATGTCCAGTAAAATGCTCATTTAATGTTTTGAAAGCTATAAAAGATAATCATAACTTTCCTGTCTTTTTACTCCTTTGGGATGGGATTCAGGCTCGCTAGTTCCCATTCTCTGCATATGAATTGGCTTACTATTTGGATTATATTATTGGTTCATGTGATCTTCAAGGTTTAGTTTAAATTCTTAAGTGATGTAAGCAGAGGATATAAAAATGGGCAGGAACTGGTGTTAGCAAGTACAAGGCATCTAGTGATGCGCCTTTTGTCTTTATAGGGGGTATGTTACATAAATTTGTCGTAAATTCATTTATTTGCTTCTATCTTGTGAACAATTTGTTGTATTTTTGGTTCTTAGGATCTTCAAGGTTTGGTTTAAATTCTCATGTGTGTTGTAAGCAGGGGCTGTAAAAATGAGCAGTAATTGGTGTTTGCAAGTTCAAGGCATCTAGTGATGTGCCTTTTGTCTCCATAGGGAGTTTGTTACATTAATTTGTTGTAAGTTCATTTATTTGCATCTGCCTTACAGACAAATGCTCAGCACAATGTATATTTCTGTTTAATAGTAAACTTTCACCACTGAAATATCTTCATTGAATAGTAGTGTGCAAGTCCCAGGTGACTCAAGGAATCTACTTTTTATTTGATGGAATATATATATATATATATATTTTGGACCTAAATTTTGTGAATCGATTGCCAGCAAAAGAGTGAAATATTTTTTTTTAGTTGCCTTTATTTACTGGGCATGAATACTTTTCTTTTACCTCTTCAATAAAGTTTGTTGTTAGAATCTGTGCAATTATTAGTCCAACTGTCTAAAACAAGATACTAATATATTATTGGCGATACTCTCACAGTTATGTCATGTTAATTAGTGGGAGTTGTATTGTGCTTGAGTTTGGTTCTCATTATCTTAAGTTCTTAACTGATAGTTTTGTTGTTGGCGATACTCTTACAGTAATGTCATGTTAATGCATCAGGATCAGATTCATTCTCTGTTTATTTGTTGCATTGCAGTCTCTGCAATACAAAAGCTACAAGTAAGCAAACACTTCTTCTCCATGCCGATGGAAAGAAACACAGGGCAAAAGCTCGAGCATTCCATGCTGCAAATCAACAACCAATTCAGGTAGACACATCTGCTCCTGATGCAAAGCTTGCAGTAGAGCAGGCTTCTAATGGAGTGCAAGACAAGAAGAATGTAGAGCAGCCAAAATTGCAGGATCTATCTGTTGACAATAGCTTGAAATCAGGGAACAATATTTCCCCATCTAATAAAAAGAGGAAACTTGATGGGGTGGAGGATAACCCTGCGAGGAAAAAGGGCAGGGATGACAGTTCAAGTGAGTTGGAAAATGGGGAAGTAATTCAGGGTGAAAGGGCAGAAGCTGTGGAAAAAGAGAATCATTTGAAGAAAGGAAAGACAGTTGACGTCAAGAAAAGCATAAAGTGGAAGAAGTTTATCAAATCAGCATTGAAATGTGTATGTACTTGTGAATTTTGAGTGATGCGTGTGCTTGTTTTGCACTTCATTTTAGATGATATAATTTCTTATCCTCATAGTGAGCTTGAGATCACTTTGGGGAAGCAACTGAAAAAGTGAAACAACTAAGGGTGTGTTTGGGGTGGCATGAACTGGGTTTTCTACCCAAGTTTCAACACTGGTAATGTGACGTCACCCCAAACACACACTAAAGCTTTCACCATCTCTAATGAGTTTGCTTTAAAATTGCCTTTTTTGGGTCGAGGTGTATATTTAATTTGCCTTTTCTGCATTCTTATTTATACACGTACATGTGTTTATCATTTCCTGGGAAGCAGCATCCTGATGAAACATTGAAGATGAAGAAATTGAGAAAACTTGTATTCAAAGCCTTGCAGGAATCTGGTATTGAAGTGGATGAAACGGAACTTGGTGAGGCACTTGAGCAGAAGGTTGGCCCACGTGATTGGTTATGTTTCTGTGAGTTTATCTTTTTTGAATTATATAGGTTTCTTATGAAATTTCATATGGTGACAGATCAATTCAAGTTCCAGATTTGCAGTTGAGAAAAAGTATGTGCGTTTGGTGGCCAAGGATTGTAAGGAGTAGTTGTGACGTTATGAGCAGGAGTCCGTGGCTTGTTTTTGGTCATATCTTGCCATTTTGTGGGCAATAAAATCTCATTTATAATTTAAGTGAGGCGGTCATTTTTTGTGCTTAAACTTGCAGAGGGACTCCTCCCATTTTCTTACAAGAAATTTTGTATGGACAAATTATTGAATATTGCTATGCAATTGTATTCTAATATTATTTGAAGTCTACTAAGTAATAATCAAAACTTATAGCCAACTCACTCATTACCAAACTACTTAAATGTCAATGTCATTAGTTTTTTCATTTTAAAACTTTGAAATAATTTTCTATCTTAAGATAACCCTTAAATAATTAGGAGTAATTTGCTGAATTTAAAATATTGCATGTGATGAGACAAAATTTGGAATCACGTGACAGCTAAATTTTAAACTTCGGTGATATGGACTGGATTGCTTAAAGTTTATAAAGATTTAGAACTTATAAGACACTCATGATAAAAATCTTATAAAGGCTTTTGTGATTGTACCTAGATTTAATTGATTCACCTAGTTTATTTATGTTGGGATTAGATGAATAAAAAGAATTATAAACAAAGTACAAATATCCTAATTTATTTTTTAAAAAGGAGTTAAAAATATAAGGTGATGATTTTTCAGTTTAAGTCCAGTCAAGTGCTAGGTTTAATAAAGTTTAAAAAAATTATATTATGTTTACATATATTTGATTTAAATAAATTCTTTAGTCGCAATTCATAATAAATTGCTCTTGACTACATCCAAATTCTGAATTTTTTATTAAGGGCTGATTGTTTAAGTTTATAAAAAAAGTGATTTTCAGATTATTTAAAAAAGTGATTAATTGTTTAGAGATTTTTTAAAAAGTAAAAATTATTTTGTGTTTGGTTATAATAAGAAAAAGCACTTTTTAAATTGTTTAGTGAATAAAAAAATATGGATTTATATTTAATATTTTCATGGGGTCAAATATTATTATTTTTATAATTTTTAAAGTTATTTTGTTGCACATCCGCTTCTCTTACATTTTTCTCTCTCATTTACTCCAATTGCTTTTTTTCAAAAGCCACCTAGAATAAATTTTTAAAATAAGCAGAAAACTATTTTTTTTAGATTCTGATTATTTTTAAAAGCTTAAATAAACACCCTAAAAAATTTTAAAAGTCTTTTTTATATAAAAAATGATTTTCTCATAAAAAATGTGAAACAAACGGGCTCTAGACCGATAAAAAAGATAGTGCACTTGATTTTAGCCATCTATTATTTATTTATTTTTAAAAAAGTAAGTTTCTAAGAAAAATAGCAAGAAACTATTAGATACTTTTGGAGTACCATCTCATTCATATACATCATTTATATTCTAATCATTTGGAGTCCTTATATTAGACAGAGTATATATGATATTCTACTCTAATAAGAGTAGAAAGATGATTGATGGTTGAAGAGCCACATTTTTAATAATTATTTATTAATAAAACTAGGTGGAAGAACTATTAAATTTCTATTAAAACTTAAGCGATTTTGTCTCCATAACAATTTCAGATGTCATTTTTTTAAATATTTTCAGTCCTGAATTATTTTATTGAAATAGGAAAAATATATATGAAATTATATATAAAAAAACTATAGACATATTTATATAAAGAACCAAAAAAAAGCTATTAAAATATGCCCATTGTTATTTGTTACATTAAATCTGGCATATACCCAATATACAATAAATTAATAAAATGACATAAGTTATTATATGATTAGTAAATGAACAGTAATTTTCATTCTAATTTATTATAATATATTGATGATTGATATTTATTTTCTCATCGGCAATCTTGTGTTTCTCTCGCAGTACGATGTACAAGAATTTTGACCCTATATTTTGAAATTGTTATATATACAAAGTCCAATCGTTGCAAATAACTTGAACAATAATTGCTTCTCAACCTTCACAAATGCAATAGCACTGTTACCGTACTTATAAGAGCAGTGAACCAAATTTTAACGCAAGAATAGCTGCCGTGATCAGCAATCCCACCGAGCATACTAGTGCCTGCAACATCATCAAAATGTCACTTTCAGTTTTAGATGATGATCAAGCACAGTGCAATACAATCATACATAATCTCTGAATATTAGAAGCAAAGCAAATTTGATAAGTATCAAGTGGGGTCAGAAGGGGCGAGGTTTGTCTCCTGATTTTTTTGGTCCTGTGCCCTCCAGATCTACACAAAGTAAGTCCTGCAGGGCATAGGACTATTAGGCCTGGGCCCAATGAGGAGCAACTTATCATTTTTAGATCACAAATTACTTGATAAAAAGTACTAAACAAAAAATAATAAATTAACCAAGCAAATTGTTAGATCCTTGGGAACTAATTAAAAAATTTTGGGAACTACTTCATTTATTTCAAATTATAAATCATATTTACCTACTCATACAAACTAAAAAGATCTTAATTTTTTCAACAGTTTTCATAACATTTTAAAATTACCCTTATTAAATAGTGGCAAAAATGGAATACTCTCTTTCTACCATAACTTGTTTCTTTTTACTATTCTTTCGCATAGTTGAATACTATTATAAAAAAAGGTAAAATTGGAAAGAAATTATCAAATGCTTACTAACTTTCATAAAGTGATTTATATCTTGAAATGAAATGAGTACTTGGGAATAGTGGTTAAGTGATTGGGAACTGGAAGAAAATGAGAAAGGAAAGAAGGAAATCTTTGTCAGAATACAAGGCAGAATCTGAAACTCATAAACTAACAGAGCCAGAAGAATCTCCAATACATGTCTGAATAATGCTTCACGTATATTCCCATAAATCAGGTTACACATAGATTACAAAGATATGATAACCAATAATAACTAATTTTACAGCAGACAAACATAAGATTATGACAACGCATATCCTAAACTGATTCACAAACACATGACAACACACAACACTAAACTAATAACATGAAAACACGAAAGGGGAGTTACTCCCTCTTCATAACAAAACCATCCCTATTCTCTCCTAACATAAGGTCGTGGTATTCTATCAAAAATAAAGGAAAGAACTTTTAATGTCTCATCAAGATGGAATCTTTCTTTTTCTGGATTTTGTTCTCTTGATTGATGGAAGTTTAATTAGTAAGCAGATGTTTCACCAGGATCCTTTCAGCATGATCCGAACCAAGCTCAACTAACTGGAACACAACTCAGCTTTAACACAATCCTATACAAGAGGTGATCTTATTCTAGGGCATTGTATGAGCAAACAGACAGACACAGCAGTTTGGATTCTCTGCAGTCATAAAAATGACTACATGCAGCATATTTGAAGAGAAAATAAGAGGGGGAAAAAAAACGTATATAAAAAGGGAAAGTAGACTCCATAAACTCAATATGCATGAGTTTATGACTATAAAATCTAATTGTCCTACAGAGAGGCAAGATAGAGGGGAGAGAGAGAAAGAGAGAGTACAGCAATTGCAGAGGCTCCCAGCCCAGCCCGTTCTCTAGGATCCTTCCGATAATGTTTTTGAAAATAGAGAATTGTCCCATAATACCACAGAAGTGGGCATAGAAATCCCAAGAGAAATCTGCAATTCAACAGATAAATCCCTGAGACATGAAGGAAGAATAAATTGGAGGAAGAGAATCAATGAAAGTTACTAAGTTACTCACGAGAACCATCCAACTCCACATCCATAGAATGGAAGGGGCCTGTCATAAATTCCCTGTTGATAGTCCTCTGGATCTCTCAGCAGGGTATACTTGCCCTTTTCCCGTTGCCCTGCCATGGCCATAAAACCAGTCAGTGCTCTTTAAGAAAACTTGTCAAAACGGTAAATGTTAAATATAATGACATACACACATTGGCCACACACACACATTTGCTACATGCATGCTGCAGATCAAAAAGAAAAACTGGGATAGTGCTCAGTATTGCTGTCACATGTTTTTAGTTAGCCAATCCTGCACATTATTTAGCTTTAAAAGTTAACCCAGGCCTATGGTTAAGGAATACAAAGGGCCTTAAGAACCAACAACAACAACAACAATAAGCCTTATCTCACTAAGTGAAGTCAACTACATGGATAATACAACGTCATTGTGCTCTGTCAGAAATCAACTCTTCAAATATATTATTCACCATCAGATCCCTCTACACCTTCCCCTAAGGCTAAAAACAATCTGATCAACTCTTCTCACTAATGCCTCCAGCGACTTCTTTGCATATGTCCTAATCACCTTAAATGATTTTCAACAATTTTCTCCATGATAGATGCCACACCAACTTTTTCCAATGGTTTATTAATATCTTTAACACGCCTCTTCACATAAGAAGGTTGAATTCCACCAACCCTTTTGCCAAAACTTAACAAGAAAACAGGGAAGCCAAGGACCAAACTTATGACCACTTGATAGAGGCTTTCATATCATATAATATCAAGAATTATTTGAATTAAAAGCGTAAGCAGTTAAGTGTGAACACACGATTGGTTTTGTTAATACCTCTTACCAAATCAAATTTCCTTGTTCATCAAACTTAAGGGAAAAAAATAGGCCCAGGGCTTCAGACCAATGGATCATGGTAGGGTTTTGAGGGGAATTTCCTATTTCAGTCATTAGAAGCACAAATGAAGGATAAATCAGGTTATATATACCACTGAGCAAACCTTGTAGGAAGCTAAGTAACTAACAGTTACTTCCATTTGTACAAAGAAAAACTGTGTGTGTGTGTGTGTGTGTAAGGAACCAAGGATTGCGTAGGAAAATGGAGCAAGCAACAAAAGAATGAAAGTATTGTCAACTTAGTCATCTTTTAAAAATTGCATATCCTAGAGTAGTGTCCCAATATAAACCCTGGGTCACCACTTTCAGGAAATCTCAAGATGATTTAAATCTTTTGGAGCCTTCAGATAGCAAACCTTTAGAAGCATATTTTGGATTTCAGGTATTTTGCACTATTAATCAAAAAGAGAGGAACTTTTACCTTTAAATATTGAATAATATCGAGTAGATGGCCTCAAAAGATCAAGATGCTTCTCAGAGACCGATCTTGCCAATTCAACATTTTTTCTCACATCAACAGTCTCTTCCACCTTAGCATCTGTGGCACCAAAGGTGAAATTGCATGATATGTAAGTGTATCAAGTTGCATAGTTTATTGATCTTAAGCTTCACATCAATTATGCACGTCATGATCAAATTATAAAATGTACAAGTACATCAACCTTTCAAGTAAAAGCAAATGCCTTGTTCCCGCATAAAACTATGCTTTGATTGTTAAGTTATTGTGTGCTGGTATATATAGAAAAAACATGTTTTCTCCACGAAAACTTATTGAATGAAGGACTAATTATCACAATTTAGCAAGAAGGAACACATTATAATAAACAACAGTCCCATGTTTTTTGGTTTTTTTTTTTCTCTTAGCTTTTCAATACTATATAATTTACCCTACTCCTAGCTGCAGCCTTTTAAGCCTCATAACATAACCTTGCAAATTATTTGCACAATGAGACTTTGTAACGTGCTCAAGACAAAGTACAGACCTAATCATTTCCGAGTTTCAAATTTCTCCCACACATTATATTGCATCCATTACTTTCATATCTCATTTCTTTAGAGCGTAAATAAATTGTCAGATAAGTCAATACATGACACCATTATTTGCACATTGAAAGCAGAGATAGATAGTGAAATTACCACCAAAAAGGTGTTTTCCAGAAGAACAAGTTAATTTATAAATATAATCAGTTGATTACCCTTGTCCATGGATTCTGACGCTAGGTTGCAGTCCAAAGACTTTGGCCTTTCAAAAAAATATTCGAAATTCCTGCTATACAAATCAGATTGAATCTTAGTTAAACTTAAAATCATCATTTGCAAAACCAGAATGTTCCACTCAGAAGCCAATAGCTACACTGAATCAAAACATTGCTTTGGCAAGACTCTGAAGAACAGCAAGTTCTCAAATTTTCTGATTTCAATAGCTCTACCCAAAAATTATATATGTGAGGAAACTTTTTTACAACACCAAAATATCCATTTATTAGGTTTCTATTAAAAAAATCTAATAACAGACACCAAAAATTGCAATATATTTCAAACAATCCTATTCAAACATATGAATGAGAAAATGTTAGTATTACGAAACCCCAATCTTTAGAAGCCAGATACTAACCTTGAATTATACTGCACTGCAATAAATATCCAAATTCAAAGGTGTAACCTCTCTTAATTTATAAATTCAGTCCATATAAACTCCATTGAGATTCTATTATTACATGCATCTTTGAAGATCATATGAAGAGAAGAACAATACCGGGCAAAACCAGAAGTCTCCAATTCTCCGTCAATCTAAGAGAGGAAAGAGCAAATAAAGAAAGAGAATTCATCAGTACCCAAGAAATCCCCAGATGAAAAATCAAATACCCACTAAAAAGACCACATAGATACAAACAAACAGCGCAAAATTGAGAAAAACTTAAAAAAAAAAAATTACTGACCTGGGAAGAGCAGGAAACTCCGCAAGGAGGAAACAAATGAACAGAAAATATTCAAATCGTGAAAAACAAAAGTTTCTTTCCCTGAGAAGTCGTTTTGCACGATAACCTATTGCTGCTTCTTCCCTTCCATTTGGTCACCTTCTGATGCAGAGACTCTTCTTCAACATTAAACAATCGAGCCACATAGCTGTTAAGAATTGACTATATTATTAACTCTGTGTGTTCTCAATTTATTTTTCCACATTAAAAAACGAAAAAGAGAGAAAAAGACAGAGTTGGTAATAAACAGTAGTTTCTATTTTTTTTTTTTGTGGTAAACTATTATGTTTGAATTTTATTTTTTAGTCTCTAAGCATTCTCTTCCACTTCGTCTGCTTCCACATGGATATACTTTTTTTTTGAAGTTTCTCATTTTTAAATTGTTTGTTATTTTTTTAAATGAAGTTCGAATATCCTTAATTTAATATCACATGATTATTTTTTATTTTTATTATACTACATGATAATAAATAAATAAATTCACAAGAAAAATACGATTATTTGACTTTTTCATCTTTTGTCCACATATAATTGGGGGTAAAATGCAAACCAAACCGTACTTTCTAACCATCATTTTCTCATTTTTCATCCAAACAGTTTTTTAGTAAACTTCTCTACTTTTATCTAAACTTCATTTTTGTAAACTGTGGTTATTCTAAAAGTACTTTTACAAAAAGACAGACTAAATGGGCACTAGTTATACTTGCAACTTATACTTGAAAGATACTAAACCAAATCAATTATATTCAATATTTTTGTTAAAATATTATTAAAAATAAAAAAGGGCCCATTTTGGCCGCAATAATTGTACATTCCAATTGGCTACTGGATTTAAAATTTTCTGTTAAATAAAATTAGAATATGACGACTAATAATTAAGAATATTTTTAAAAAATTGTACAATTTATCGTCACTAATATTTTTTGGACAATTTCATCATTAATATGTTGCTAATAGCGAAATTTGAGGTCTACATTATTTAAATTACGAGACTAGCCATTTGCCCAATGAAATGAAATAGAAATAAATAAATTTAAAAAAAATAATTTTACAAACATGAAAATGTTTTAGTGAAATAAATATAATAAATATTATATACATACATATACATTAACGAGTACATATAATGCAACGCTCTTTACTTCATATCTATCAAACTGAGCTTAAATAATTAACTGTGTTGATTAGCCCGAATAACCTTTTTATGCTCCTTTTTTTAATTTATTTTTTTAGTTCATGAATGAATCCTTTGTCGTGTAACTCTTTACTTACATAACTGAGATTGAAAAAGAATTTTCTAAAGTTGAAATTGATAAAGATTTTTTGCCCAAAAATTAATAAAGTTAGACACAAAGTATTGATACTATACGTACAGCATTAGTGCTTTGTGTTCAATTTCACTGTTATCCTCAGCATCAAGAGATCCATAATTTTGAGAATCGTATTTTTCTTTTAATTAGTTAATATTCTATATTATCATACTATATTTGAGAATTGTTGAACTAAATGGAAATAACATTTTCAATATAATTTTTTTATTTATAAAGTTCAAACTTAAGTGGTATCAAATTCCTTTTACTATACCCACCCGAACATTGTTGCAGTGCCGTGGTGTATGTATGGGCAATTGAGGCAATCACCTTAGGTCCCAAAAAAATAAGCATTATATTTTCTCTTTATATTTTGTTATTAGATCTTTTTTTTTTGTTTTATTGAAAGCTTATTTGAATAATTCTTAGAATATGAAAATATATTTTTTATTTATCCCAAGAATTTAAGACTCTAGATGATGATGAAATGAAAAAAATAATGTATCAATCTCTTAAAAAAATATTTTATATCAAGAACATTCTGACATTGATAGTTTTGATTTATTTTTAAAATTGAAGATGTTGAGAGAAATGATAGCAAAAAAAATTAATACTTAAACAGAAGTATTAAATTATATCAACAGATTTTTTTTTAAATATATGCATTGCTTATAAAATATTATTAATAATATGAATGAATATAAACTATATTATAAGATAGACTAAATAAATTAAGCATATTATATATTGATAGTATGAAATGTTATAAAGGATCCAAAATTTTGGCAAATAATTTCACAACTCAAAAAATTTAAAAAAAAAATAATACAAGAACTATTATGTTATATAAGGCCCTTTCAATAATTTTGCCTAAGGCTCCAAAATATCTATACACAGCCTTGCATTGTTGTTACTCCTAATTCAACATATAGAACGTGAGATCTGCCAAGATGAGTTCACCAGTTATGTCACTCTCATTCACATATCAGAGAATTTGAACTCATGTATAATATGAAGAATGAAGACGATTAATTTATTTTAAATATTAAAATAAACAAAGCCATATGATTGAGGGTCATTATCGTCTCATAAATGCCATATAAAAAATGGAATAAAAAAAACTATTGCTCTATTTAAGAATTAAGTGGATGGACACCCTTTTAAATGCAAATTATATAATATTATAAAGTCTCCATCCAACGGCCAATGGTGTAGCTATCACTATAATTAGTGTGTAAGGCACGACATCAGCATCAACAATTCAATATACATTATATTATAATGAATTAAGAAATACTTTATCAAAAAGAATTCCATATATTAAAATAATATTGTATAATCAATTAATATAAAATATAAAATGTATAACAAGTCATATTATTTATAAGTTTAAACAATGCAATTTATCTCAACTTTTATGTAATAGATGGAAAAATGTGTCTATTTTTTTTTAAGAAATAAATATTCTGTAAAATTAAAATAATGTTAATCTTTTGAGTACATTTGATACAAAGAGTGTAGGAGAAAACTAAGTCAGTATAGATTATTAGAATCATGTGTAGAGGACAAGAAATTTGTTTTTTATTAAAATCAAATGGAACGAAAAAAGTTGGTTTTAATTTTTAAAAATTTTAAATATGCAAGTTAATTTTTTGAGAATAAACCTGTTGTATATTAGCTGTCTTAAGATTTACATCTTTTTTAAGAAAAAAAGAAAGAAAATCCATAACAAAGTTGTTATTTTCAATTATTGGCTTATACACTCACTAGAGAGAGGAAACCTAAAATTAAATGAATCTAAAACTAAATTATCAGTTCAACACATCCACTGAAAAAATATTGTACTCTCTATTTTTTTTTTACCAACAAAAAATATATAGTACTCAGTCATATGAATATGACCTTTTAAAAGTGAGTGTTAATTCATATGAAGGTAGGTGGAGTGGAAGTTTTTTTCTTGTTCTATTCTCTTGTTTTTTTATTCAACAAAGGCTCAAAAGTAGAACAAATAACCGTTTAGTATTTTAAAGAAATGTACTAATAATCATCATTGTAATTATTTAATAATAATCACCCCTTTTTATTAATTTATATCCGCATATACGTATTATTTTTACTCATCTTTTATTTTTTCCCATCATTTTCTTTTTTAACAATCGTAGATCTTTTTATTGATAAATGCAAGACTCTGGCCTATTTTTTGATATACAAATTGAAGATCTTTTTAATGTAAAGAGAGCATCTTATTTATTAATTTATATTTCTTAAAAGGAAGTTGAACCTTTATTGGCTAAATCCCAAATACAGAGAAATATTTTGGAAATTGAAACCATAGAAAAGGGCGTGAGCTGAGGTAGGTAGGTTGCTTGTTTTAATAAAAATTGAACCTTTTTTCTTGTGGAAGCAAAAACAGAGACTTTGAAATTTGAATCTTTTTGGGCAAAGTCAATTCTTCACTTCAACCAGTCTTCCCCGCAATCATAGGCTGGACCCTCTAATTTACATCCTTGGCAACAAAAGTAGAATAATAAATTAAACTACCGAACCAATATGGATTTGATTTGATCTTATTCAAGGGATATTTGAGTCATTTTTACATTTGAGATATAATCCCTTCCGTCCCAAAATATAATTTCTTTTCCTTCAAAATATAATATATAAATGTGAGTTGTATTATGCATTTATTCATTTTTTTTATTTTTATCTCTTTATGAAATAAGGTAATACAATTAATTTTTATTAATTACATAATAAAGTGTTAAATATTAAATGTCAACATTTTTGGAAACTACTATGAATTTTTGACAAATATAATAATCTCAAATACCTTTAGTTGTATTTATTTATGTGTATAAATTAGTTATTTGTATCTTATTTTTTGGATCAGATGTAATATTGTATCTTATTTTATATTAGCTAGTGTGAATTAATTACATGAGAAAAGTGATAATCAGTTCCAGTAGCAACAATGACACTTGGAGCATTGGGCACATAATTGAGTTTGTTTCTGAGGTGGTCCAAATGATAATCCTGCGAAGCACTACAAACTAAAATATCATCAAAGGATACTAAAATGGATTGGCTCAAAGTAAACCCTGGAAATCGAGTTGATAAAACCTTAGAAAGTAAAAGACCAAAAGGTATAATTAAAAGCTCACAAAGGCCTAATACCCTCATGAGCCTTTTAAAGGTTTGTTTTATGAATATCATCATCCAGGTATAAGTTAAAACAATTGATATTAATTACACCCACCTCTAGTCCTTTTTATTAATCATATTTTAGAAAATTTTAGTGATCCTATATATAAGTGACATTCTATAAATTTCTAAAGTATTAATTATTTTATTTAAAAAAATATCCTTATTTAATTGTGAGACAGAAAGTGAATTGTTTAAATTTATGGTATTTATTAAGGGGTAAAGATAGAAATTACATTATTGTTAAGATAATTTTAATGATATAATAAATTTTTCTTGGTTCCGATAAAATGGTTAAAAGTGACTTATATTAAGGGTTGGAGGGAGTAACTCCTACACACCCCTTGACAAATTGAAGGTTTATAAATAAATTAATTAATTAACAATTGAATTAAGGAATTAGATTTTTTTTTTTTACTGCATAGCCTTAATATTTTGGAAGAGCAGATTATACTAGCGATAATATGCCACACATTCCAAGATAGCTTACATCACTAAATGCAATCCATCACCTTCACTATCTACAATTACAGAATACTGAGAATACCATAATGATGGTCGATACAATTTTTTTGTACCTTTCCTTTTTAGCTGTACTTCATCATATTCACCCTGCAAGGTGAAAGAAAAGTTCACTGGTACAAAAAAAAAAAAGGTATTTCTATAACTGCATTTTAGAATAGTTAAAAAATAATCATTTTATAAAATGTGATGGATAACATTTTTTGAATAAAATATTAAGTTTTGATAAGAGGGTTGTAAAAGTAACCTTCCTAAAGAATATTTTCGAAGAGGATTGCCAAAGTAACCATTTCATCTTATGTTTCATTTGGAATGTTGGAATTACCTCTATAAAAGTGGAAGTCGGAAAGGATTCCACCTCCATAATTGTTTGGTGTGACAGAACTGGGATTCCCAAGCAAACCCACTTTCGCAGTTTGCTTTGAATATGGTTTCATGGTGCGGGTAAGGAAGTGGGGGCACTTCCATGGAACTGAGGGGACAAATACCATTTTGTCTTTACCTGGCTTCAAAAAACGACAAAGCTCATGCCTGAAATGAAGCTCCATACTTCGACCACGGTGAGAGAACGGAGGTAGCGACGGCCAGAGGACGACGGCTTCTCCTCACCTTTTGCGATGGCTTCTCCATCGCTTCAGCAAATTGACGACAATGAGATAAAGATCCACACTTCTCCGCTAGCTTCTCCTTCACTTCTGCGAATTGCGAATTCCCTTTCTAGTTGTCTTCTCCTCTACTTTTCCTCACTTTCTTATGCAATATCTATGATGAAGATTATTGCGAATCATCGCTTCCCTTTTCTGTTTTGTTTTTATGTGCTCTTATTGCAATTTTGTTGATTTCTGAGATTTTGCTAATTTCTGAGTTAGTGGATGGTGGTTCTTGCTGGTGGTGGATGGTGGCTTCTAGGGTGGTAGAAGGTGGTTCTAATTTCACATATATGTAGAAATTTTTCTTTTTAAAATTCTGGTAAGGATATTTTGGTCTTTTCGTAACTTAAACATACATATTAATTAAAATTTATACAAGATCTTCTTAAATATACCAAACACACTTTGAACACTCCCGCCCTTCACCCCATTTCCAACTTCCTTCAAAAACTCCTGCCAACGAAACGGACACTAGACAGAATTTTCCCAGGATTTTCCCTTCTCTTCTTCGAGCTCTGCCACCCTCGATCGCTTCTACTCCGTCGGGTCCGTCGCTCGCCACTCACCTGGATTGCTCTCTCCATCGTTCGCTCAGCTGTCGAACCCCAACTCACTTCGTCACTGTTCCTTGCTCAGCGCCGGCCAAATCGAAGCGTCAGTTCGCTCGTGGGTCTTCGATCAGGTATGAATCACTCGTTGAAATCTTTCCCTCCGTCCTCTGCTTTTATTTACAGCTTCTACGAAACCATTTTCCCTTGTTAGATTATCTAGTATTGCTGGGGCTTTGTTTCCTAAGATGGGTTTGATCAATCTCAACACTACAGACGATGATGAGATGCCGATGTTCGGTTCCTCTGCCGTTGTGTGTGTGTTCGAATCCTCCTTTGCTTGTAGTCTCACTCCCGCCGTTGCTTCCTGTTCTTCGATGTTTGCTTCCTGTGTTCCAGTCCTCCTTTGGTTCCTCCGCCGATGTTTGGTTCCTCTCCTCTTTATTTTTTTAAAACTTTTATTCAATAAAAATATTACTGATTGAAATGAGTAATGTTAGAATTGAAAGAATTTGTGTGGGGAAAGCAAAATTAATGGAGAAATTCTCTTTGTAATAGCTACTTATGAAACATGTCTCAGCATATGGCTCTTATTCTATTTTGAGCCTACAATGGAATATCTGGCTACCTTGAGAGCCCTTCCATGACTTATTGATGTCGTTAAGAGTTCTCCTAAAGAGAAGGTACTGTTGGTTTCTCGAGCTTATGTTCAGATTACATTCTTTTTATCAATAAAATACTTCTCTCACTTGTTTTTTCTTGGCATTACGATTCCCTATTCACTGAGTTATGTGTTTGCAGGTGGCTGAATTTATTATTGGTTTTTTGCTATGATATAAACTTTTCAATTTTCCCATGCAAGCATCTAGTTTTGTTGTTAAATTTATCTAGTGTAAGGATCTGATGTTAAAAGAATTGTCCTGCCAAATTTTTGTCAGGTTGTTAGAGTAGGCATCTTGCAGATAACAGTCACTGAAAGTTTGATGCCTAAATGGGGTAAAAAATATAGTAGGCATCTTGCAGAAAATAGTCACTGAAAAATATAATATTATATTTATGATCTTTCGGGTTAACAAGTTGTAGTTAAATAGTACAACTGGTCCTGTTTTAGTAGACATACTCTGCCTTAATTTCCTGTTTAATGCAGATAAATTTAGAAGGCATGCACTGGTTAATGTTGATTCATTCTAAATAGAGAAATGGTTGACATTTTCTTTGGAACTTATTATACCACAGTATAAAATTTACTGATAGGCGACATATGACTTGTCTCTTGTCTTTGAAGTGGATGAAATCAAGTTACCTCATTGTGATGCTGATAGCGGCATTTTATTGATGTTTGGCTTAAATTTTTGCCATGACAATGAGTTGATCTGTTTTTTCTGCAATATGCATAAAAACATTACGTGGCTAAATTAAATATGCTTTAAGTGAGGTTTATAAATCACTCATTCTGTTAGCTCCTCCTTTGGCTTGATGTAATGTGTTTTTGTATTACACATGATCTCTTTTGTTCTTGTCCCAGCAATTTGATTTACTAGCTGACATAGATTTAGTGAAAATTGGCAATGTAGGCATATTACTACCTTGTAAAGGTTTTTTAGTTCTTTCTATACTCTTAGAAATGGAAAAAGACAAATGTCCATCTAAATTAGATATTCATGAACAAAGCAATCCCTGATTTTTTTCTCTAATCACGAGTTCAGCAACTCTATCTGTTTCTGTTTATTCTTTGAATCTAGCAATTACACTGTTTATTGCAATTAGAATTCTTCCCTTGATCATCCCATGATTTTGAAGATGTGCAATTGATTCTAATGCAAACCCACGTTAATGATGGTCTAAGTTTGATCATTCCCTTAATTTTGGGAGATTTAATGATGGGCTAAGATTCATAGACTTAATTTTGAATATGTAAATGTTTTATCCAAAGCAGTTTCTTTCCATCTCTAGGTAATTGTGGACTATGCTTGACAGTTTCCAAAATTTAATTACCGAATATCTATGTACGTAGTCCCTCTAAAGTAGAAAACTTTTCTGTTTCTAGTCAAATAGTGGCTCACTTGTGATTACACCTCATGTATCCCGCTCACTTTCCAAGTACCAATATGTAAGTAAGGATATTGTCACCAAATTGCAGTTCTTCTCTTGCCTCCAGACATTTTGATTTAACGGCTATCTACAAGATTTCATCAGATCCCAAGTACAGGTAGCATTTCGATATGAAGAACATAACTGAAATGTTTTGACCAGTCTGAAACAAAAGAAGCAGGCCATTGCATCAGCCAAACAATAATAGAGCTCTCAGCTGGATAGTTCAATAATTAAATTAAAATTAAAATGTAAATAAAAATGAATTGATGTTCTGAAAAAAATCAGATTTTTATATTCAAGAAAGGAAAATACAGAATATGATCTATCATACCCATGTCTCTAGGAATTAGACTAACACTGCATTGTATCTTGAAATGACCTCTAAGATCCCATGTGACCTCTATGAGGCCATGTCTCTCAACAGGCCCTATCACACAGCGTCTCCTTGATCCCCCAATCAATCAAGAAAAGCAAATCGTTTCATCTATATATAATGATGCTTGTATGCTTTCAGTAGCAACACAGATCGTTCACAATACTCTCAAGCATCTCTGTTCAAATACTTCCATCTTATCCTCTTCATAAACACAAAAAACAATGGGTTCTCATTTACTTGGAATTACATGGACTTCATTTGCTGCAAAACTAGCTTCTTTAAAATCTGGCAAAGTGCCAAAGGGTTATCTTAATGAAGACGTATGTGATCCCTTTATTATACTTGAACCAACCTTCATTTCAAGAGTTGTTAAGTCAAGCTAAAGAAGAATTTGAATATGATCATATGATGGGTGCCCTTACTATTCCTTATTCCTTGTGCAGAAGATGTCTTCTTACATATCACTTCTTCTATCAATGGGTGCTAACTTGCAAAGACAAGACTAACTTAGATTAGTTAAAATAGTTTTGTAAAAGAGGCAATTCAGATCTTTGGTTTTGTAAGAGTTGCTTCTTATTTTTTCTTTCCCTACTTGAGAATGGGAAATTGTTTATTTGGATGAGAAGTTTATGAGTAGACATTTTTCACCTATATCTCGATCAATTTTGAATATTAAATTCATCAAACTTCGAATTTACGTGAGTAAATATTCATACTGTATCAGAATATGTCTTTGGAATCTGAATTTCAGGAATATATCAATTGATCGTATTGTAATTTTTTTACAAAAAGAAAAGAAAAACTGGGGCGGAAACTGATAGTTTACATTGAAACTTGAGGGGTTATGGTACTATGGTTTTCATTGATTATTAGATGGCTGCAACCAAGAATTGTTAGTTATCTAAAAGCTCATCATATATATATATATATATATATATGGAAGTAGATAGATCTGGGCTTTATGTCAAACTAGATAGGATAAGTTTGGTACCATCATATTGGTTAGAATATATTAGGAATTGTTGTTAGTATATTAGGAATTAAATTGTAATTGAATTGTTAGAATGTCTACTTCTTAATGTAATATATGTTTTTTGGTCAACAGGTTTAATAGGATTGCATATAATACAATTGCAATTTTTTTAAAAAAAATTTTACTTTCTAGGATAGTTGTGGTAATATCCTCCTAAAAAGTGAACTTTCTAAGAAGGTTAAAGAACCGCCATAGAAAGTCATACTTTCTATCATGTCCATTTTTACCCTTATGTGAGAACGATTTGAAAAGGTCAATTTCAACCCTCTTAGAAAGTTTTCACTGAAGTAATAGTAGTAGTAGTTATTGAATAACACAAAAAATGCCCTCTAATACATAATCAATGAACAGGTATGATGATCCATGTTCAACCATCCATGATGAATGATATGCAATCACAAATTTCTCCACAAATGCTTTATTTGAAAGTCAGATTTTGTGGTCATAATTTTGTGGTCATAAAATGTATATGGACATTAGAACTCAGAGGTTGGTCCATTTAGCAACGTTAGCTTCATTACTCAATAGAGTTTGATAAATTTCTTATGCAGCTTATATCCAACAATGTTTAAAATCAAGCTCTAGATCTACATTCCACTGCATTATGAGTGTATACACCATATCACATTCATACTTAAGCTGAAAATAAAGATTTACCATGTTATATCTGTGAACACTGTATTTTGTCCGAGTTTTAATATAAAATAATAAAAAATTTTATTTAAGTCTAATTTGATGAAGGTGAAAAAAAAATGTGTTTCCATTAGAGTTAATTTTAATAAAGAAAAAATATAAAAAAAGCAATAATAGAAAAACCCTAAAAAATTAACAATAATCATATCTTAAGGATAGTAATTTCTCCTTTATGAGATTTTCAAATCCGTTGATATTTGGATTTACAAAGAAAAAATAATAATAAAAGTCAAATAAAAATGTACATCACAAAAGATTTGGATTTGATTGCAATATTATTGCATAAAAAATAATATTGATAAAGATCAAATAAAAAATAAATAAATTAATTTGATTACGTATTAATGATGATTTGCATTAGGTTTTTCTTTCATTGTCTATATAAAGGAAAGGTGGGTTATGGATGAAGAAGGATCAAAGAAAAAGAAGAAATTGAGAGAAAGAGAGAGGGTACGTGATAATGGTTTGAAAATAAAAAAAAAGTTGAGAGTAACTGTTGGTTTTTTGGGATAAAACTTAAGACCATAGACTTCAGTTGAAATATCTATCCTTTAAAGTTACGGTAGAAGGCACATATAGCTTTAAAGGAGGTAACTTTTATGTGCTTTTTAATGATGATAGTTCGATAATTGATTACATTATTTTTATTCCCTTGTGCGATTATGATAATGTGATATTTTCTCATTAAATATATATATTTTTAAATTTTTGCCAGGTGGGATTTTTGGAACCTCTATGGATATTAGGATTAATAAATTTATCGCATATTGCGATGTGTCTCTACTGGTATACTAATTAAATTATGTTTTTTTCTATGGAAAATATTTTTTAAAGGTTTTCTCAAATTTGATAAAGTTTTGAATAAAAATATTTCTTTAAATATAATTTTATAATATATTTTCAAGTTATTTTATGTGTGCAGTTTTTAGAAGTTTTGATATATATATAAATTAGTTAGTATGTAACCCGTGCAATGCACGGGGTATTCTTTAAAATAAAAAATAATCATATATAATAGATAATAACATCCATCTTTATATTTAATTGTCATATTACATTAATCTTTTAAATTAACAATAGGTATACATAATTACAGTTAATAAAACTAATTATCATGTTAAATTATTCTGTTACATGGAAATTTTAAAAGTTAATTGTTAAAATAAATTAGTTAATCCAAATTAAATAAATAATAACATACACAAAGCACACAATAAAACTTAATAAAATAAGTTTTTGGATATTTCTCTATGTTGAATATTTTTCTATACATAACATTAGAGGTTGTATCTTTTACCCGTCTTTTTTATGCCTGTCTTTCTCATAAAAAAATAATATCTTCAAATATTTTCTGTTACACACAAAATACTATAATATATAATTAACCATGCATAAATACAAACCTCGGCAAGTTACATAAAAATTTTAAAATGTTTTAATTGTTAAAATAAGTTACTTAAATCCAAATTAAGTTTTACAGTTGTATGTGTTAAATTTTTTATTTATTTGTTATCACCTAAAAATGATCAAAAAGTCAAACTATTTAGTATATACTCAATATACTTGAGAATTGAATAATATTTGAGAATTGAATATAAAATAAACAACAATATACAGGATACATGTAACAAACCTAATTACATAATTTGTGTAATATTTCTCTAAATATAACATTAGAGGTATATCTTTTATGTGATCATCCTCGTTAATAATCAAAATTGCTAGGATCCAATGTTTAACTTCTATTATCTCATGGACATATTTTTTATCATTGTCTAACAATTCAAGCACATAGCATGCTTTAAGAAAGTAAGGATCTGCATCATTAACCATTCTAATATCCTCATATATGTGAAGTACAACATTTTCAAAGCAGAATTTGTTTACCACTGCATTTTGATAATTTTGAACTCATATCTTATCTATGGTGGATTAAATTATTTAACTTGTTCTACCTGTAATTTATAATTGGTTGACTTGGTCGATTGGTTGACTCGTAACCTCTTATGGATCAAATTATTTAACTCATTCAACATGTAATTTATAATAGATTCTTCTATTATTTTGAACAATTGATTGACATGTAATCGGTTGACTTATTCAACTTGTGACCTATGATGAATTAAATTATTTAACTCATTCGACCCGTCAGTTTAATTAATATATTGTTCCATTTAACCATTATAAAGACCCCATTATGAATCATTTTGCATGTTACAAAGACATATCCCTTAATATTTGAATAAAATATTTAAATTGTTTAATTTGATTGTTAAATGTTGAAATTCTAATTTAAAATTTAAAAAAATGAATTAATTAGTATACCCAAACAAAAAATCCAATTATTCGTTTAAGAGAATAAAATATATGCATTTCAATGTAACACAATCAAAGGTCAGTAAAAAGAAAATAATAACATAATCAATTAACATTAAACTATAAACAAATACACTAATAATAATTTTGATAGAAAAATTGTTTCCTTATAACATATATGGCTATAAGTGAGAATAATTTTTATACAATTTTTTTTATGAAAATTTCATATAACTTTTTTTTGGTATACAAAAATTTCATATAACTTTTATTTTATTTTAACATGCCTTAAACTGTCACCAAACTACGAAAAATTAATCAACATTTAATAATTATTAAAAAATTTTATATACCAATTATATCAAACATATCAATTTAATTATAATTAGATTTTAAACATTCTAATTTTAGAGTTTCGAATGTCCACGGCAAGTCAAGAATAGTGAGAGATAGAATAAGATAACTAACTTTCTAATAGGCTGAAATTTTTATAATCTAGTCTACTAAGTGCGAGCTGATGGGCTAAACAGGTTAGCTCACTTACCATGTTTTTAATAAATAATTTTAAACAAAATATTAATTTTTAAACTTTTAACTATGAAAAATGATATTTCAATTTTTTTCCACATTTTCAATTTCTGTTTTAAAAAAAACCTTAATTAGTCACCTAATATATAAAAGAAAACTTTAATTATTGAAACATCATCTTCAACACAAAAGATTACAAAAAAGAAGAAATACTAAAGTTATATTATATCCCACAGAATCATCATTAGAAATATTTTGTTATGAAAATAAACTTGCTTCTTGCCCTTAGAAATATTTTGCTATGAAAATAAACTTGCTTCTTGCCCTTGATTAAATGTAAACTCGTGTAATGCACATATTTATTAGGTAAGTCTAAAAAAATAAATATTTGAAAAATATTTATATATAACAGAACATTAACAAATAGCAATAACATTTTTATTGAAAATTAAGTAATTGTACTTGTACCATGTATAGATATTATTATCATATGTACTAAATAATTTATAATAAGAAGTAATTTTAGTAAAAGTTTTTATTATAATAATAAATGTGAGAAGCATCGAATATGTCAAAGTTTACAATGCAACAAAATAATTGGGGAAAATTATACATATTTAGACAACAAAATAAATCAACAAATAGGAGTAAAAGTGAAAAAACAATATTAAAAGCCAATAAAGGGTGATTTAGTTAGTAAAAATGTGACTCATATCTCATATATAGGTGTGAATTCGAATGTCACTGCCAATATGAGGGCCTCGTTGATAGGTAATTTATAAGTTCCCCTGTAAGCACTCTTTAAACTTTAAAACTTGCCTTAATTATAATAGCCTTCAAGGTCCAACTCATTTAAATTTTCAAATACCCGAAGAACAAAAAAAAGCAATATAATATACATTACATTCCTCTTCTAATATATTGATTATTGTGATATTTCAAGTAAATTATTGAAGAAGATTGCATTCCTTGTCTTCTTTTTTTTCGTCGTATTCTACCAACTCCTCTTCTTCTTTATTCTGCACTTTTTCATCCTCCCTCCTCCTCATCCTCTAATTCTTCCTCTTCCCTTTTCCCTTCTTCTTCTTCTACATCCTTATTTTTTTCCTACTCCTCCTCCTCTTTTTATTCCCTTCTTCCTCTTCATCTTTATTTTTGTCTTCTTTGTACTCTTTTTCTTCCTTTTCTTCTTCCCCTTCTTATTTCTTTCCGTGTTCTTCTTCTTACTCTCAATTGTATTCTTGACGAATTCTTGAGATTGTGCAATCTCCTCTATCTATCACACCATATTTATCATTTTCTTTTGACATACTTTATGAGATGTTTTATCAAGTTTTTATTTATGATTTACTGTGATTTTGGATTGATACCGGATGAAACTTGGAAAATGTTGGAGATTTCTTAGTTTCTTGGAAAATTTAAATATTTTAGATTGATGGAAAACTTCAAATTTGTATGATTGATTTTGTATTTTATATTCTAAAATTTGAATTTGGAACATTTTGTTTTTGTTTTGTTCCTGTAAACCAAAATAAACCTTTTTTTCCAAGTATAAATTTATGTCATCGTGGGAAGGACTTGCTGTGTTTGGATTTGTAGTTATACTGGGTTTATTGCTTAATACCAATATGGAGATTAAGATTATAGGAAATATCCCACAATTAGAGTTGCAAGTTAGAAGCATAGTGCATGTGTTATTTATTTGTATTAGAAATTGTTAGCAAGGCTGACTTCCCAAGAGGGGGGTGAATTGGGAAGATTGAAAATTTTCTGCACAAGGTGAGGTAAGTGGAGATATCACAGTATAATGAAAATAATGCGTAAAACAGAGCAAGCTGAAAAGTGAAGATAGGGAGAAGAAAACTCAGTAATTTATCCTGGTTTGGTCTTTCCACTTGACCTACATCCAGTCCCCAAGACACCTCTTGAGATTTATCCACTATACAGCAAGAATTTCAATGGGCTTCTTGCTAAGGCCACAGTACAACGAGTATGCTCTGTTTCTGAGCTCTCTCAAACTCTCCAAGCACTTTCACTATGTGCTTCTCAATCCCCTTGTGAATACCCCTCACAAGTAAATCTATCTTCCAGATGAAGAGTAGATTGATTACAATGAAATAACTCTCTTGAAAAGAGTAGATATGAAAGTTTAAGTGTATATATAGAAGTTGAGAGGGTAAGAGCTTTTGAGAAGAAGATTTAGCATAAATTCAGTGTATACAAGTTTGATTCGATACCCACAACTTCAAATGATGTTGTATTTATAGATTTAGGTCTCAAATATCCGTTAGAGACTAAATCTATCCGTTGGGGAAGTTATCCAACGGTTACTCTGAAAAACTATCCGTTTACCAACCGCATTTAATGTTTCTGACATACTGAAATTCGAATTTTGGTTGGTCAACAGACGAATTTCGAAGGAACCGAAGGTTAAAGCTTTCAACGTTACAACACGAAGTTCGTCTGTTCATGAAGTTAAATTCGAATTTTGAAACTTATAAAACATTTTCACAATGTGACATACGAATTTTCAAGAAGAAAGATTTTTGGTTAAGTGTGAACAGTGTTTTCAATTTGCTACAGTGTCTTCGAAATTCGAATTTTGGTATCCAAAATTCGTCTGTCCATTGAACGTATAAAGAGACACAGTAGTTTACTTTCTTCGAAATTCGAATTTTGAAAGGGTGACATTCGTCTGTCAGAGAGCAATTTTGAGACTTAACTCATTCTTGATCTCAGATGAACTTTAACATAGTTTCAGACGAATTTCTTCTATTTTCTCAAGTTTTGTTTTGTCTGAAATTCGAATTTTGAAGACTCAAAGTCCGTCTGTTGTAAAGAAGCTTCTTTCAGACTTATATGAAAATTCGAGTGTTGGAATCTCGAAATTCGTCTGTCAGAGAGCATTTTTCAAGCTGAATATCTTTTGATTTCAGATGCACTTTGTCATGGTTTCAGACGAATTTCTTTGGTTTTCACAAACTTCATTTTACTTGAAATTCGAATTTTGGAAGTGTGAAGTTCGTCTGTCACCAGAAAGGCTTCTTTCAGACTAGATGAAAATTCGAATTTTGAACCACCAAAATTCGTCTGACAGAGAGCCATCTCTTCAGACTTAATCAGTTTTAGCTCGAAATTCGAATTTCCAAAGGCAAAGTTCGAATTTCTAACTTGACAGTTTAGTTTAAACTTTTAACCTTCGTCTGTTTGTGGGTGTTTTTCAAATATTCAAGGATTTAACATAAAATCAAAGTTTGAAAACATCTTTTCTTCAAATCAAAACATTTTACCCAATCATAACAAAAACTAAAGATCCTACAAGAGATCTAACAGCAAATACTCAGAAAATCTTCACTTGGAACAGCTTTGATCTCCTTTGATATCTTCAATCCAAGATCTTGAGTGTTGGTTTAAAATCATCAAAACTCTTTCATCAACAGAAATATATATATATATATAAGTAGGTAACAACTATGGACTTTTTTGTATGATTTTAGTGCTTCAATTGAGATTTATCACAATTTTTTACTTCGAAATCTTTGCCTCAAAATTATGTTTGGAGTTGAGACCTTTTATTTCATGTTATATTTTGAAATTTAAAACACCAAATCTAATTAAATTCTTTTAATTATAACCAATATTTATCATTTTTATAAATCTTATATGTTCTAATTTTTTCAAGAAAAATATTCTTAAAAATCTTATAAATTCAAATGCTATAAGAAGTATTATAATTTTTTATAATTAAAAATTATATTTTAAATATCTATCACAATTAATTATATCATTTATGTATGTGTTTTAATTCATTCAATAATTAATTATATCTATTCTTGTATAATTTATTTGTGTGTTCTAAATTTTTTTAGAAAAATTTCCTTTACAAATATTCTAAATTCAAATGTTCAAAGAACCATTATATATATATATTATATATATATATAAGTAGGCAACCTATATGGATATTTTCGGCATGATTCTAATGCTTTAATTGAAGTTTGTCACAATTTCGTGTTTTGGAATCTCCACTTCAAAATTAAGTTTGAGATTGAGACCTATTATTTCATATTATATTTTGAATTTTAGAGCATTAAATCTAATTAGATTCTTTGAATTATAACTAATATTTATCTTTTTTATAAATCTTATGTGTTTTATTAAAAAAAATCCTTAAAAATCATATAAATTTAAATGTTTCTAAGAACTATTATAACTTTTTTATAATTAAAAATTATATTTTAAATATTTATCACAATTAATTATATCATTTATGTATGTATTTTACTTGATATAATTCTCGAAAAGTAGTTTTTGATAAAGTGTACTTTATGAAAAATTAAAAAAATGAATATAAGTTTATTCCTAAATTGTAAATAATTAAATCATAATAATCTAAATTTTGGTCAAATTATATTCATTTGAAAATTATATGTGTTGTAGAATCTAAAATCTAGAAAGTAATTATAAATAAAAATAAGAAAATAAAATATAAATACAGAGAAAGAGAAATTAGATCATATTGAAATTGGAATTATTAGTCAAATTTCAATAACTTTATTTCAAATAATATATTTAGAATATATAGTTAAATGACAATTAATTAACTTCAATCTTTTTAAGTCCCATTTTTTATATATAAAAAGACAACACAAGAAATTGCTTATAGGTACAAAATCTATTGTCAAGTACTCCACTTAATACAAATGCTTTTCATATTTATCTGTATCATTTTTCTGCTTACTCCACCATGTTGTTTGTTCCCATGAGGTTGTATTTTTTTGTGTTATTCTAAACTTCAAACTTATAAAGGAAAAGAGCGAACTCCTAAAAAATAAATGAATCTAACACTGTATCTAATTGTAACTGAATATTACAAAAAATGATTGAAAAATTTTAAAAATATATAAAATTAAACCAAACCGAGCAAAATAATTCAACCACACCATGATAAATTGTATCACTTGCTATCTACTACGTCACCCTCATCATCATCTTTCTCTTGATCATAATCATCTTGAAGAGAGTCACATATTATTTCCTTAATGAGTGCCAATGAGGAAAATTGACAATGGTTATTGCAAGAGAATAGAGAAATGGGTGAGATGATGAAGTTGAATATTGCACCAATATTCAATACATGGATTTATATAGAAAATGAAAAACACATGCAAGACAAAATTATTTGAAATTTAAAAGTTAACAAATGAGAATAATTATCTTGATTTCAATGTTAAAATTAATATTGAAAAAAATAAAAGTGAAGAGAACTTGTGTGATAGATGGAGAAGATTGCACAAGTTTATGGAAGGAAAATATTCTTCATTATTCATTTTTGCTTTAAAAGCCTTAAGTAACTGCTATCAAAGGAAATCTAAAATAATTCAACAATGAAAAAGTTGATCAAAAGAATTAAAATTTGAAATTACAGATGAAATGAAAAAATATAAACTAAAATGTCAAAAATTTTCCTTCCTAAAGCTTCAAGTGCATAAGTTGAATATCATTTTGTAACAGCATTAAAAAAAAGGAGGAAGAAAGAATTTAAATTACAAATGAAATGAAGCAAAAATATAAGTTTGAATGTCAAAGATTTACCTTCCAAAAACTTCAAATGTAGAAATTGAACTACATAAAAAATACCTAAAATGAGAGGAATAAAAGATACATAAAATAAAATAATTGCAATGAAAATGAATTAGAAAAAAATTAATAAGACTAACCCATTATTGTTGAGTGAAAAATAAATTGAACTATAAAGGGGGAATGAATTGAACACAATGGAAGACCAATGCTGGATAAGAACCAAAAATGGTGGAATGAATATAATATAGCAGAGGGCAAAAACTATCTTTAACACCATAAAGGCGGAGGAGGACAATATCTCTTTAAAAAATACAAGAGCACCTCATTAATTTATAGAGCAAATGAATTAATTTGAATTAATTAAAGGATAATATAAACAGTTTGAATTGACAAATAAATCTGCCACATATCATGGGAAATAGTTTATATATTGACCAAAACAAAATAAGTTAATATCAACGTAAATAATATAACAACTCCGATTTAAAAGATATTATAATAGATAGATAGATAGCTAATATAAAAATATATCAATAAATGATAAATCAATGATATGCCAAATACATCACAGTTAAATGCTTTAATTATAAGTTTGATTAGCATAATTATATTTATATATATTTAGATTAGATTTAGATACTTTCAACCGATGATGATATAAACTAATTACTATTAGTTTAAAATAAATTATATTGGGTAAATAAATAGGGATGATGGATGGAATAGTAAATATTTCAAATAAATTGTAAAAAAAATTCAAAATCTATAATCATATCTTTAACTAATTTTTGTTGACATCAAATATTTATCAAATTAGTAAATATTGTATAAACTAATTTTAAAACCTTTAGCGAAAAAATAGGTTTTAAAAAATTGATATTTAATATCTACTATTTTTTTAAAAAAACATTTGATCAGATTAATCAAATTAGTTGGGATTGTGGATAAAAAAGTTAATAATTTAGTATACATGTCAGTCTCTGAATTTAAAATTTCTTATTTTCTTTGAAATGCTGAAGTGGCAGCCTGAGGATCTAGCTTTTGGTTCTACTTTTATATATATAATAGATTGTGTGATTGGATCCTCATATCCAAAGGCTGTACGCATTAAATTTCCACCACTCATTACCTTCTAAACGGCACCAAAAAAAAAAAAGAGAGAAGTCTCCATGATCTCATCATGTATATACATATACGATATATGAAAGAGGAGCTACACCATTAAAAATTACGAGCTATTTGAAAAATCTGTATCTAAACAGGTGCAGGATGATCAGCATCTCGTCTGACTTTTCTGAGCATCACGTATTTGATTTTTCTGAGCATCTTTCTGCCAAAATCGTAACTGGATAGGCCTTTGTTCTATCATCGTCTCAACTTCTTCTATAGAAAGCCCTTTAGTTTTAGGGACGAAAATGAGGACAAAGAAGAAACCAAGAACAGCAACAAAACCAAACATCATGAAAGTCCATGCAGTTCCAATGCTGCCTGTCAACACCAAGAATTTCTGAGAGACAATGAGATTAGAAATCCAAACTGATGCAGCAGCAAAGCCTCCACAAATTCCCGTATATCTCAAAGGATATATCTCAGAGTTCAGTCCCCATTCCAGGTGAGAAGGAGATAATACAAAGAGAAAGTCCCACAATTGCAAGCCAACCAAAATTAGAGGGACATCCCTCTGAGTACCATGAACTTCCATTAGCTAGGCATTGCTTTTTAGTATTATCATCCAAGACCAGACATGCCCCAGGTGAGAGCTGCAAAACAACAATTCATAGTTTTAATTATCATATCAAATAACACAATTGGAATACATAGAGACTCGTGATGGGAGAGATAATGGCTTACCTTATCAAATGGGTCAGCACAGAATCCACAAGCTGCAGAAAGGCACTTATTGCAGTCCCAAGGAATAGTGGTTTTCATTGCATTGGCGAACTCAGGGCAAGTACCATTAATGAAGTGAGAGGTTGCAATTGGACTAACATTAGGAGAATGATTCGCACTATAATTAAATGGAATAAATATTATACAAAGAGCAACTGCACAACCAACTAAACCAGTCAATGCAAGCTTCTTCCTCCCAATTTTCTCAATCAAGAAAATGCTGAGAATAGAACCAAATGCATTGAGCCCAGCTGCGATGAGTGATAGATAAAGTGCAGTTTCATTTGAAGTAACACCGACCATTTGAATTATGGTGGAGCTGAAGTACATTACTGTATTGACACCCACAAATTGTTGGAAGATTTGAAGGCCCATCCCTGCGTATCGGGCTCTTCTCACAACTTTGTTCTTCAACATTTTCCGAATGCTAACCTTATTTGTGGACTCTGTTTCTTTCATTTCCTTTTGAATTGACTCCTCTAAAGCTTGTATTTCAGCTTCAACCTCATCGGGTTCGTAAATCTTCCTCATAATTACTTTACCTTCTTCATGCCTCCCCTGTTATTCAAAGTTTGCAGTTTATGACAAGAATGGATAGATAGAAAAGTAATGCTGTGATTGGAGAAATGACAAATATATTATGAAGTATATCTAACCCTAATAATAACTAACCCTAATGAAGGCCAAGTTGATGATGTATGAGAGGAATTGAGCTCGTGTAATGAGAAAACTATTAAGGTTAATAAGGGCTCCTCTAACTTCAGTGGGAGAAACTTCAGAGATGTAGAGAGGTGAAGCCATGGAAGTCATTCCTACGCCAAAACCAATCAAGAATCGACCAACAATGAGCATTTCTGGATTGAGAGAAGCAGCCATAACCACAGCCCCAACCAAGAAAAATGAAGCTGCAATCAAGATTGATTTTTTCCTTCCAATAGGATCATTCATCCAGCCCCTACTAAAGCACCTATAGCTGCTCCCACAAGTGTAAAACTCACCATTGCTCCCTGTTTAAGAATATTAATAAAAGGTAAGACAAATCTATATATCTATGTATAAAATTTTTTGTAGAAGTAACATACAGTATTCTATTGGCTTAGCTATGGTTTTGAATTTATTCCTTTTGACATCTTTTCTAGTTCAAGACTATATTTACTTTGATGGGCTTTGATTTATTTTGACCCATATTAAAAAAATTGAGTGAATAAAGGAATAATATTAATATCTAATGAAACTTATTGGAACCACCCCAGCAAGTCAATTGAGTGATCGAGCACCCATTTATCCCTAAATAAATGGTAAAGACCTTTACTTTAGGGAGGGCTATTTTAAAAACAGAAAAAAAAAAAACTGAAATGACAAAGTGAGTGACATCATGAGTATGAAAAATGTTAGGATGCAATAGTTAATTATTAAATAAAAATAAGATTTTATTGAATTATATATCAATTTAATTTGAAAATTTAACTAATAGTCAATAAATTTTAATAAATTAATTTCAATTTTGTTTTTGCAATGAAAATAATTAAGAAAAAATTAATAAAATAGTAGATATTATATATAAATTATTAATTATTAAATCACTAAAAATATAAAAAAAAATTTCCGTTTTGATTTTAGAAAAACGTAGTAACGTCTTACAAATTTACTTTTTTCTGTGTTCTTTTATCTCACAAATTGAAAATTAGCGGAAAATATAGTTAAACAAGTTGAGTGTTTTTGCTAGACTTAGTTGAATTGTTTTCACAACTAATATTCAATAATGTACCTTTTTTAGTTTCAGAAAAAAAAAGGTCGAGGTTTTAAAAATTTTGGTTTTCTATTTTATTTTCTCATAAAAAAAATGAAAATAGGGAAAAGAAGAATTACCTGCAACCATGCGGATTGCGCCACAGCTTGGAAATCATCTGTAATGTACAAAAGAGCTCCAGATATGACTCCTGCAATTATCCATTAATTCATTCATAAGTAAATAAGCACACTCACAATAATCCCTAAAACTACCACATCAGCTAGAAAATAGTAAAAGCGCAATAACATTCTAAATATTTTTAGCAATTAACTAGTTATTGATACTATTCATTAATTGAGATATAAGTATTATCAGCTCTTATTTTAGTATAAAAATTTTTCATTCATAAAGTTACTTTATTCAAGAATATTATTTCTCTACCGATAACTACAAAACTATCTCCCGTAATAAATAAATTGATCAATAACATGATTTTAGGTGTCAAACTTTTTTTTTGGTTGAGACCAAGGTATTCACCGTCAAATACAGTGACTAATCCCCTTGCTGGTTTGCAGACACCTCAAAGGATTGGAACAGCTGGCCCGGAGATTTAAAGTTGCTCCATACCCAAAACTAGGATCGAACCCCAAACGTTTGATTAAGGATAGATGAGTCCCTACCACTTAACGACACCCCCCAGATTTTTTAGTTGTCAAACTTAAATGATTGGAAAATTGCAAACCACAAAAAACTTAAATGAAAGAAAGAAAAAAATTGGTGAAATTGTTCGGCCCGGAAGATACTCCTACTATGATAATTAAAAAGTCATTTAAAATACAATCAAACTATTCTTGTCGACCAACAACTTACAATAAAAAAACTGGAAGTATAATTATTGAACTAAAACACTAAGCTGGGTAGTTCATAAGCGCAATTAAGAGAAAAAGAAAGAAGAAAAAATTAAGAGAAAAAGAAAGATGCAGTCTTGAGTAAAAGTGGTACTATGAATCATAGAAGGATAATTAAAAAGTCATTTTTCTAATTCTTGATTCTATTTTTAGTCTTCTGCTTCTTCATTTCATAACTAATCTTCGTTTAATATCTTGATTCCACTGGGTTATCCCTAACCTAAAAATTAATATTAGTTTCTTTCTTCGCCAACTGGTTGTGATGATCTTCATTAATTAAATGGGTTAACTAATTGTTCTGGAAACATTTTTGTGCATCCTAAATTTATAACTTGGTGGTGATGGCGCAAGTTTACTTTGAGATGGAAATGAATAATTGTTGCCAGTTGTGTGCTCCCCCCAACCCAAAAATTGAAGAATTATTAGTACTTGTCTAACAAATCAGAAAATTCAAATGTAAAGTGAAAGAGATTCAACCTGAAAGAGATATAAACTTTTTACCATTTTTTTTTTATAATTGAAAGAGGTATAAACTTGAAGACCTACCTCAAATGAATAGATGGATAAAGGTGAAGAACAACATAGAGTATTTTTTTATTGGCATTAAAATAGGAAAGTAATACCAACAGTGGGTCAATTCTCACAAAAAGAATTTTTTAATGATATACTCCCTTCTGTCCTAAATTGGCCGTTTGGTTTGATTATAATTAAATATAGGACTTTTTTACTCGATACAAGATAGTTATTACTTTTTCTATGTTTTCTATTATAAACTATATTTTAGAATAATTAAAATACATAAAATATAAGTCATTTTGTAGTAAATATTCATTTTTAAATTTGTCCCTAATAAAATAGTTATAGTGAAGAGATAAAAAAAAGATATAATTAAGATGAATTATAATTTAATGAGGGTAATATTGTAAAATTATGGTAAATTTAATAAAGTTCAAAAATTTTAATTATTTTTTACCATTTTTTATTTATATATGTAAAATGGTTCAAAATGATTTATAATAGGAAACGGATGGAGTATTATATATTATAAAAATTGTCCAATTCAATTCGTGAGAGAGAGAAGGAAATTCAATAAAGGTAATTTAGAAAAGATATTATATTTTTTGAAAAAATTAAGATAGTTAACTAATTTTAACTCTTATCCATAATTCAATTAAAATGTATTTTATATTAAGGATTGGAGGAAGTATAATAATCAATTAGTTGATTTTTTTTTTGTGAGTATTAATAGTATTCTAGTTGGCAATAAAAAATTAATCTCTTCAAGACTTTTCTATACACATAATTAGGGATTGAACCTAGAAAAATATATACTTAAATAATCCAACTATCTATCAACACTGTGAGAATGTTATTAGTCATCAACCACCTTTTAACTTCAAAATATATTTTAATTTCAAAAGATTTGAATTATCTTTTTCTCCTAACCACCAGTGAAAGTAGAATTCATTCCAAAATCATAATTATCTTGAATACATTGATGATTGTTACACTTTTGTGTTTTATTCTTCCATTTTTTTCCCTGATAAAATTAAGTGGTCTCCCGTACTTAGCACACAACTGGAGAAATATATCGAATTGTACATAATTTATTATAAATATATATAGATATAGATATAAATATTAACTTGTTTAAATACAAAAGAAAAAAAAACTAAACATTAGAATGCGAAGGAAATGATTAGTTTTTTTTTGTTATGTGCATGATATCATAAATCTATCATATTTTAATAAAAGATACTATAAGAGTCCAGACTAATTTAAATCAAATTAGGTATGACCCTTTCAAATAACAAACTCTATCGCAAAGTATTTAACAAGCATTACAAATTTGGTGGTAGGACTTATCAACCAAAAGAGTCCCACCCAACTCTCTATATAGATTAATCTAAATTTTGATAAATTCTTAAATTAAAGTGAGATGGAGTTAAGATATGATGCATTTCCTTGGCTTTGTAATTAAGTAATTATCATCACAACTTTCTTTTTTTTTTACAATCATCACAACTGTTTAAGTTCATCTCAGGTGGCCCAATTTTTTTTAGGTTGAGAACCCAAGTCCTATTACAAACTTCTTCGTAGTCAAATTGGCCTAGAAGTTTGGGCCTGGTCATAACCTTAAAAATTTTTATATTGTTCTAAAAAACTGGGTTATGTTATTGATGAGTTATAAAAAAAATAATTGATTATAGGTTTTATTTTTCATATTAATTGATATTGATTTATTAATTAATGATTATTTTATTGATATTAATGTTGATGTTAACATGTTAATTTGATTCATATTTTTACATTACTCAATAACAATATTTTCAATATCATATAAATTTATTATGTCTCACACCTATTTCTCAAAACTTTACTGTTTACACAATGTACGGGCTCAAGTCTAATTCAATAAAATATAAAAAATATAAAAAACACTTCATATATTACTACAAAGAGTGCAGCTATGAAGAACTTTTTTTTTTGGCCAAATATGGAGCACCAATATTTAAAAGAAGAGTATATGCACTCATATACAATACACTCATATATAACATAAGTACTATACTTATATATATATATTCACTTATATTTCTTTCAATTCTTAATATAAATTATTTTTAACTATTTTACTATAGTAAAAAAAGTTTATTACATTATTAAAAGTATCTTAAAAATGATATGATTTCCTTCTTTACCCCTAATAAATACCACAAATTCAAACAATCTACACTCTCATAATTAAATAAGTACATTTTAAAAATAAAGTAATTAATATTTTAAAAACTCATAGAATATGATTTATATGTAAGATCACAAAAAATTTTTAGAACATAATTAATAAAAAGGATTAAAGAGAGTATCACTTAGTAATCATACTCATTGTTTCAAATTTTGATAGTAAAATATGATTATTTTAAAATTTTAAGATATGGAAAAAATAATTTCATAAATATTTTAAAAAATATAATGCTTTTATATTTTTTTAAATGATATCTTTTTGTTAAAAGAAAAAATAAATATTTTATTTATAAATTGTTATAAATATTTTATAATTTATCTTAATATTTATATTATAATTTTTAAAATATTTAATATTATTTTTAATGAATTAATTTATTAATTATATATAAAAAATTACATGAATAATATTATATATATATTTATCTTACACATAGAACTTTTTATCTTAATTCTAAATATAGAACCATTTAGATCGTATTTATTATATATTTTTAAAAAATATTTTTATTTAATATATTTTAGAAAGAGAAAAAGATTAAATAAAAATAATTTAAAAAATATTATAATTTAAAAAAAAACAAAATAAATAACTTAGATCTTTAAGTCTTATATTTTTATTAAGGTGCGGTATTACTTATTTAAATATCCTCGCGCTCAAATCATTAAATGATGATCAAGTAATATTGAAATGGGTTGATTGATGATAGTGGTGTCCGAATTCATAAAATTCTTGAGACTGATTTGCCCTTTTCGAGTCGCCACGTTCACCAATAGCGTACGATCGCGTGGCGCCCACCCAGGTGTCTCTGGAACGCCACGTTCCAGACAACACCACACCATTCTAACTTTCTGTTCTGGAATAGACTCGTTAGCAACCTGTATATTTCAACTTTTTCTTCTTCAACGTTGTTTCTGCGTTCTTGTTTAGAAGGTATTTTATACAATAATTTTTTATTTAAAATATAAAACAATAAATAATTTTTACATTTTATTTTTATTTTTATTTTTTTATATTTCTTATTCATAATTCTATAATAATAATAATAATAATAATAATAAAAATAAAATAAAAAATATGAGTATTTTTATTAATTTCAGATAAAAACATTTTTGTAATATATATATATATATATGTAATTATTACAAAATGTATTATAATATTATATTATTCCATACTTTTAGTTTCTTCCATTCCACTTCAAGAAGCGGAACCAGGAAAGGTATTTTCCGATTTGGGAAATGGGGGAAGAAGCTGGGGTGGATGCTGCTGAAGCAATCAGGCTCAACAATCTTCATCAGAATGGAAGCAGCGATGATCAAAGTCTTGAATTTGACATATACCCTTTGAACGGCTACTACTTCGGCTCCAAAGATGCCATTCCCTTCAAGGACGAGACCTTGGCTGATCGAGTTCTGAGAATGAAATCTAAGTTCGTTTTCTTTTTCCTTTTCTTTGTCTTTTCACTAGACGTGTCTGTCGGGAACTCTTATATTGCAGTTTTAACTTTATTGTTTGACCGCTTTTTCATTTTAGCTATGCTGCTCATGGAATTCGAAATTGTGTGGAAGCCGTCATGCTGGTTCGTCCTCTACGATTTCTTTCTTGCGTAACTGTTTTGTCACGCTGTTATTTCAAGCTCAAAGAATTAGGATTAGAGCTCCTGCATTTTAGGTGTGCTTTTGGCAATTATAATTTTCCGAGCATTTTGGAGCCTATGCATTTGTGCACTACTAGTTTAAATTCAGTGTTTTGTATAAAGGATAAATGGTTATTGACATGATATGAGACTTTTGCTAATCAAGTTGATCTTAATTCAATCTTGCCATCCTATCTTTGTAATAATTTTAATTTCAACACAAGGTAGTTGCCCCAAAGGCTTTTGCAGTGAGATGAGGATGGATTTTTCTTTAACATGTTAGGCTTTTGAGATAACTGATTCTTGATCAGTTTAGATTAGAAGTAGGGGATAAATAATAACGTGATAGAAACTTTTTGACTGGAGGATATATTGATTTGAACAAAACTTTGGGTGGGAAAATTCAAAACTTAATTTCAAAAAGTAAAAAAGTAGAGAGAACAGATAAAAATAAAAATAATAATGATAGAATAAAGAGAGACAAGGAGTCCAATGTAAGTCACACTATTTATCTGGCTTGTGAATGGTAAATTATATAGAGAAGCCACATTATTCATGATTTATGAATAGTGTGGCTTGTATGAGATTTTATAGATATATAGAACATAGATAGTTGCTTAGCATTGAGTGTGACTTTTATACTGGTTACCACTTCTGTTTCACCTGTGTTTGAAGTTCTGAATTTGATTTGAAACAAATATTGGATGTTGTCTTATTAGGATTTTAACTTATTTTATGCTGAATAAATTAGTTTTTAAAGTTAGTGACAATAGTCAGTCTAAACATATATTGAGAAGAAATATCTCCATGAAGATGGAGAAGCATTCAGTGATTCACTTGGACAATTCCTTGCAAGTATTAAATTGGCATGTTGGTGGAACACTTGTAATCTACCCAAGGCCTTTTTTTTTTTTTTAATTATCTTATACTATTGACTTCTTTCTCATCTTGTCCCTGATGTTGCTATAAAGGTGTTTGTCAGCTTCGTTTGTAGAGCAAAGATCCTTTTTTCTTGTATCCTTTAGGAGGGGGAGGAGAAGGACTTGAGGCCTTGCTTGACTTGGATCAGAAAACAGGATAGTTATAAGTGCTGTGTGAATAAATGGAATATTTGGAAATTTGATAACTCTAGAAGGTGTTAGCCCACTGCACTTAAACTGAAAATTTTTAAGTAAGCTTGTTATTGTGACTACTCATCAGTCATCTCTACTTAGTCTTCAAATTTTTTAGTGCTTCCTCTGAGTAAATTCTGTGCATCCTTATCCTCTGATTTTGGTGATAGTAGACCTTGGCTATTACAAGCCAATTGCATTGTTGCCTTATCCTGGACCAGATAGTTGGTTTTACTGCAAAAATGCTAATGTCCTTGTGCAATCAGCTTGCTGTTACCGTGAGATTGTACAATCAGTGTATTTTGTAATATTATGGGCTCTCTTTCAATGTCATCTTCAGTTGCCTGTTCTGCTATGGAAATCGATGCTGTACATATTATCTTCCAAACTTCCTATGGCAGGTTAACATATAAGTTTCATCTAGAAGATTGAGGTTGGGGAAAGCATGGTTGATTGTAGTATACTTGAAGAATTATTTGTATTTTTCATCTTGATTATTGTTGGTTTGGTTTTGTTATTGAATCATTTGATACTGAGTCAATTTTGAAATATGACTCTAAACTGAGAGACTGTTACTATTCTTGGATCAGGTTGAGTTGTTCAAATATCCACATTTGTTACTGCTGCAAGTAAGAAATTCCGTCTTTAAACTCCCTGGTGGTCGCCTAAGACCAGGTGAATCAGGTAGGTGATCAAGCTATCGAGCATTCAAATAAAAACTAAAAAGTTAAGCCTTCATCTGGGGATAATTTTTCAAGTTCTTGCTAAAACCAGGGGTTTATGAATTTCCAGATGTTAATGGGTTAAAGCGTAAACTGGCAAGGAAGCTTTCTGTTGAAGATGGGGATGGGAGTGAATGGGAGGTATTGAACTCGTATGGTTTCTTTTGCTAACCCTACTGCACATGGAGATGCTGAAGTGTAACTTACTTGATTTAGGTGGGGGAATGCCTTGGAATGTGGTGGAGGCCTGACTTTGAAACCTTACTGTATCCCTACTTGCCACCTAATGTGAAAAGTCCAAAGGTACATTATGCTATTCAAATGCTTTTTTACAAGTTGCGATGGAAAATGTCTTCTTCTCTTAAATCTTCCAACCGTAGGAGTGTACGAAACTCTTCCTTGTGAAGCTACCGGAGTCATGCAAGTTCGTTGTGCCTAAGTATCAAAAGCTGCTTGCTGTCCCATTGTGCCAAATTCATGAAAACCACAAGGTATGGATTTCTATCAGGCTTGGAAAATACATGGGCATGCTGAGTACTCCACGTATTACTCTGGCAATATGTTCTATACTACAAGTTCTTGGTTGATTTTAGCTTGTGTGACCGGCCTGGTTTTGGCATGAATAACCCAAAAGAAAAGTAAAAATATACGTACACATTTGAGGATAATAATTCCTTATACACTCATTTCATTGGTTGTGGTGATGGTTTCGCATAGCTATACTATTCTATTATTGTTATAACGTGTGGTCCTGATAGGATGAGGCTGCCCATGAAGCACAAATATTACAGAAAATGAGTTGTGTTTAATATTCAATATACATTGGACATTCATATTGGATACGATGTGACACTTTAAGCTACATATATATAAACACCTAAGTTTTTTTCTTTGTTTGTGGTGACTTGTCCGTGCTTCCCAAAATCTCGGGTTGACGTCGTTGGTTGGGCATATTGCAGACATATGGGACAATTATATCAGGGGTCCCGCAGCTCCTCTCAAAATTCTCTCTCAACGTGATAGAGTCTTGAATAGAATACCTTACTTCTACCCTGCTTATTTGATGTCTCTGCAGGGGCCTGTACGCGCGCGCGCGCACACACTAATACCATAGCCTTTTGTATGCTTGATTGATATTGTAATGTTGGAAACAGTGATATCTATGGTAGTTTTAATCCATGGTTTGATTATTTTTCTCTCCTTAACTGGAGTTCCAAGCACGTGAATGATGTTTTTGGTTGTGATTGTGATCACCTTGTCTGTTTTCACTTGACATTGAATGGTCCTTAGTTAAGCCGGCAAGGCCACTTGACTCGGCTAGTCCAGACACCAAGTTGATCGAGTTGATTCAGTTGGTCAATTTGGTTTGATTTGTCTGTCTTAAGGAAAAATATTTTTATTCAAGTTTGTGTAAAAAATTTAATGCTACTATCAATATGATTTTAGAGGAATTGAGATGAAGATTTTATATTTTTAAGAATTATTTTATGATTCCCTTTAAAAATGTTGGAAGATAAATAAATAAATTGGTCCAGGAGCCTAGAGTACCAGCCTGGCTGGAGCAGATATATTATTTTGGATGCCGAATTGAAGATGATGGCATCCTTAATTCATCATTAATTAATTCCGAAAATAAATTAGTGCTGTTAACAATGGATAAATATTATGTTAAATTTTACCAAAAAATAATGTTAAATTACGTCAACAACCGGAAATAAAAAATTTTTTTGTTAAAGAAAAAAAATGGCTTTACTGTAGTGTTCCTGCCGTGGCGTTGCCTTTAATCTGTTCAGTTTCAATGTTTATATTGGTTTGACGTTTGAGGCCTCCGGAGATGGTTTTTCGCGCGCATGATGATGAGGAATAAGGCCTGTCGCTTATAAAAATTAAGATAACTATTTAATATTTAATTATTTAACAATGTTATTTAAATTTAAAAGGAGCATTCATCAAGTAAAAATCCGTTAAATACACATATTTTATATAATCTCTCTGTTTGTATATGTAAAATATAAATAACAAATTTATAATTTTTCCTTGGTTGCATTTTTTTTTGGTATATCCTTGGCTGCATTTTGTTTATATCCTGTTTAATTGTTCATTCAAATAGAATGGATAAATAACTAACTTACTAATAGTGGTTGAAATCAATTTGCCTTTTTAAATGTCATAAATAAAAATTATTTTTCTCAAATATTCTCCATTTAAGATTATGGATTACAAATATAGAGTGTCTTATGAAGATCAATAATTTTTAATGATAGGTAGGAGTGGAAAAAATATTACCACATGTAACGTATTTGTTTCTTATATTTTTTATTATAACACTCTCTTATTTGTCCCTTGTATTCAATGCCAAAAGGGGTATCCATTTATTTAATGAAAGATAAAATTGGATAAAAAATAATTATATTTGACAATCCATTTCTATATTTTATATTTAAAAAAATCTTTTTGGTATCTTATATATAGAAATTAAAGGGAGTATTTTCAAAAAAATTTTAAACAACTATTAATTCGTAAAATAATAAGTAACTATCGAATTTTTATTTATATAATATATTGCGGGTGCTAATAATGTGATTGGTGAGGGGAGAATCCAATATATTATGAGGCACCAACTTTCCAGATTATCCATTTACTGGAAGGATCCACCCCGTCACACGTAGACGTTGATTTTTCAACACGCAAATCAAGGTTCAAAAGTAGTAGAAAAATATTCCTTAAAAAAAAAAAGTAGTAGAAGAATAACAAAAAGAAACAAAATGGTTTTCTAGGAAATGGGAATTCCAAGACGCAAGGTGAAGTTTTCAATCTCACGTTGATCAGTCAAGCTTTATGGTTTTTATTTGTGTCCTTTAGTATGTACTTAAGATTTTTTTAATTAAATTATATAAATTAAGAATTAAAATTAAAATTAATTAATTATCTTAATGTTTTTAAAAATCTCAATAATTTTTTAAAATTATTTTTATTTATTTATTTTTTCTTTAGATACATTAAATAGAGATATTTTTTAGAAATATATAATAAATACTACTCCATATATTGTAAAGAGTCTTATATTTAAAATTATAATAAAATATCCTATATATAAGACCGGATAAAGTATATTACTAACTGTTTTTAATGCTGTTCTTATGTTTCATTTGTATTTGTATTCTGTGCTAGGTTTACCACCTTCCCTATGTTTAACTTTTGTACTTTGTTTATTATATATAATATAATAATTTTTATCCCAAAAAAATTGAAGAATAACACTGTAAAGTAATCATTTATGATATATATAATACTTTCTTTTGAATAATTAAAATTAAGTAGGTTTTTATAATATATATATATATATTTATTGATTGATGATTTATTATTGTTATAAAAATTCTTTTAAATGAATATTATACACCATCTTTTAATTAAATATATATTTATTTATTAATTAGTAGGGGTTGTTTGATATATTTTTTATGAAATAATTTTCTAGAAAATAACTTCTTTCATGAAGTTAATTTTCTGAGAGGTCACGCATAACATATTTTGTTAAATTTTTATTTTTTAATAAATTTAAATTATTTTTTAAATAAATATATTATGTTTTAATATTAATAACATAAATGTCTTTTTTATTTTATAATTTTTTAAATAAATCAGGATTTTTTGAAAAATCATTATAAAATACTCAAAAAATAGAATTTCCCAAAATTTAGTTCGGAAAATGCAGTTTCCCAAATTAAGTCTAATTTCATGAGAAGTTCATTAATTTTTACTAATCAAAAAATTATTTATCCACTTCTTAAAAAGTTGAACTTATCATCCTCACTCATCCCAGTATCCCACACAGTGAACCCACTTTGTAAGAGACATTGTAATGTATTTAATTAAAGTAATATAATTGCTAGATTATTAAAAAAAAGATTGGATGAAAGCAAAAGCCACAAGCTCAAATATATTTTAAAAAAGCGTTATTTCGTCAGACCAACAAAAAAAAAAAGGCGTTAGTTCGCTTAGGGGTTCCTTTGGCACACAATATATGAAAATGTTTGATAATATAAATGTCCATTAATTGAAGTTGGATAAAAATGATTTAAAAATTAATTTTAATTTATTATAATTTCTATTTGGAAACGTTTGTTCTAAAAAAATGATTTTAAAAAATTGACTTCATTTGCATATTATTTATAAAAATGATTTTTGGATTTAAATTATTTAAAATTAAATCACTTTTAAAAAAAACTTGTAATTGATGGTCAATAAATTTTTAATTAAATACTACTTTAAAATTGGTAAACGTGATTCTCTAAATGGAAAAATAAGAAATTTTTGTTTCTATAAAAACAAGTTATAACTCTAAAATCACGATACACTTCTCTAAACAGCTATGAAGATTTGATAGGATAATGTTTAATAAGATTTTAATACTATATTATATTTAGTATAATAATATGTAAAATATTATATTGTATGAGATAATATTTATGTTTATGCAATAAATAAAAAAGTTGGTCAAAAAATAAAAAAATAAATACTGAAAATATACACGTACCAAAAGTTGAATGCTAATGGTGATGTGAAAAAGTACAATTAAATATTTCATTAAAATGCATTCCAGCCCATCATATGGTCAGCACTTGCCGCTGCAAAAGAAAATGGAGTCAACAAAAATATGTTAAAATAAGAAGAAAGACTTTCCAAGTAACACCTAAACTAACAACGCAACAACTCATACTTCCTTCCCTCTTTCTTTCTTTCTTTGTTTTTTTTTTTTGATAAAGACAACACAGACTTCTTTCTTTTGGTCCCTTCTTCTTGCTTTTCTATCCTTGACCTCTGTTTTCTTTTTCCAAACCACGTGCTTCCCGTCGCCTTAGTTCTTTCTGTTCCTTTCATTTTTCCAATCAAATAAGTAATTACCTACCATCGCGCAGGGAAAAAAATCATATAATATGAATATATATATATTAAAAGATTTATAAAGGTTTTGTTTGGATTAAGAAAAAAATAAATAAAAAAAAATATTATGAGAAAAATAAAAAAAAGTCCAGATAAGAGGGCATTTAGGTTCATTTTTATTTTCTTTTCAAATTTTTTTTTCTCCCCTATTTTCTCTACCATCCAAATGTAAGGAAAATCATATTATTCAAAAGCTATAAAAAGTCACAAAGGCCCATGTCTATTTGTATATATAAATATTTTTTTGAGCTAGGATATTCCTTAATTGACAAAAAAAAAATTAATTCTTTTAAAATGTAGAAATTATTAAAGTGGGTTTTGTATTTTCACTAACGTATATATAGACTAAAAATAAAATTTAGAATATCATATTTCAGAGATATTTGTTAATATTTATATCTATATATACGGCCTAAGAAGCTGATTTAATGTATTTACATTATAAATAAGATTACAATTTCACATATTTATCTTGTTTTAGGCTGTGAGTTTTACTGTTTTATTTTATGACACAATATTTAAATTTTTTAATTTCAAAATTAGTGGTCCCCCTAAACAATTTTCTCGGAATGTGATTTAGCACTTTTTGTTTTCATTAGAAAAGACACTCAATGCTTTTCCCCTTTAAATTCAATTTCTTTTTTTCTTTTCCATCCTTTAAACTCAATTTCAATTGTTCCCAATTTACATTATTTATTTTTAATGCAAGAGTAGTATTATACTAGAAATTTCTTAATTTTATTTTCATTTATTAGGTAGGTTATTTTTTATCTTCAATTATATATATAAATGAATAAAATTTGTGATTAATTTTAATTAATAAATGAATGACTGAGTTTTTTTAACATATATAACACCAAATGGGAAAACCACTGATGGCTGCTTAAATTATGAAATTTCTTATTTATCTACGTTCATAGTACATGCGCATTTGTTACTGAGATTAAATTTAAATTGAAAGCCTTCAATGTGCTTTTTCTCATGGCAATGGATGGAATCATAGTCCCTAAATGTGTCTTTTAACGCAGGCGACGGATTTCTAATAATAAAGGAATATCCTTATATTATTCTGATCTCAGGATCCAAATTTTTTCTAGAAAATTTATAGACTACTATTCTTCTAGAAGCATTTTCTTTCTTAACATAACCCAAATTGAAAATTTGTAGGAAAAAGAAAATATCCCATATACTTGAATTCAAATCCTTGTTGTAGTATAATACTGCTGTAGTAGCGCATGCGATGGCGATGGACTGGTGAAGAAGCAGGACAACAACAAATACAAAGTTAAACGCGTTGGTATGGAGGTGAGAAATCTGAAAAGTCAGCGAAAGTCTCATCTTCTCCAGTTCGTCAATGGCGACTGCTCTTTTGTTATTAACCAATCCAGTATCAGAATTATAGTATCACGACCCTCTGATGAATCTCGATTTTTCAACTTAAATGTTGGCGCGTTCATAAATAGTTGCATTATACTATAAATCTATCAATCTCATCGATTTTCTGCATTCTTTAGTGCTCTCTTTTTCTGAGAGCCAATTTAGACTCCCCAGTACTCTCTGCCATTGGTGAAGAGACACAGCTCGCGAATCCCATCAGAAACCTCATAATCATGAAGAAAGGAAGCTTAGGCCCAAGTCTCAAACTCACTGTTCCTGTATCTGATCAGGCTTCTTTCGCCCAGTTCCTGTAAGTCTCTCTTTGGGATTAAATATGTCTATATATGAAAGAATGTGTCTGCTTTGTCTGATTGGAGTGATCGGTTCGTGACTCTATCTGTGCATGTGATAGGACTGAGAGCGGGACCTTCAAGGATGGGGATCTGCTAGTCAACATGGATGGCGTTCGAATTGTCTCTCAGTGTGAAGTTGAAGCTGTAAGATATTTTTCTGCAACTTTCTTTTCCCCCTCTCTTACATTCTTACTTTTATTATTTTTTTTCAATATATGTTTAATCGGATTGCTCAAGTGTTTCTTTTGTTGCATTTCTATCTGATGAAGTGTGAGTCCTGATGTTTGAGGTTTCCTTATTTTGAAGTTTAAAAAATCAAATGGGGCATCATTATATATTTGAAAAGGACAAGGCAGCGTGTTATATAGATTAATTGGTGTTTCCTTTTATATTCTATTTAATTAATAAGGTGTTCATAAGAATGTTTGGATTTATTTTTATTTATTTATTTTTTGGTTTCTGGGAAGGAGGGGAAGGTTGGGGGAATTCCGCTTGGTTAATTCTTGTCTCTGATTTGTCACTTGTCAGAACCTGTAGAACATACCACCACTTGTTCAGGCGTCACATTAGTTTTTACTGGGCTAACCTGTGTACCTCAGTAAATTGTAAACTACTTCCTTTGGTCCTAAATATAGGGCTTTTTGCCCCAATCCTAAACATATGACCCTTTACAATATATGAAGTAGTATTTATTATACATTTTCAAAAAATGTCCCAATTTTATGTATGTCAAAGAAAAAAAAAGAGAGATTAAATAAGAATAATTTTGAAAAAATATTGTGATTTTCAAAGAAATTGAGGTAATTAACTAATTTTAACTCTCTTTCTTAATCCGTGTGATTCGGTTAAAAGGGTTTTATATTAAGGATCGGAGGGAGTAGATGAATGGAAACCATCAATATACCATCCTATGTTAAAATATTTCCTATGCAAACTTATATTTCGTGAAAATCTTTTATCATACAGATTTTCAGCTGTCCGATAATTTTATTTTTCCTATGGTTTAACATCTTTGCTATTGATATCAGCCACCCCCTATCAAGCCACTAGACGACCAGTTAAGTTTAGCAGACATAGACACAATCAAAGTGGTCGGTAAAGGAAGTGGCGGGATAGTGCAACTGGTGCAACACAAATGGACTAATCAGTTTTTTGCGTTAAAGGTATACTTGCTGCCTGCTGCATATAATCTTGATTGGAATTTGCATCTTCTGTTCTCTACTCTTTTCTAGTTAATTTGTTCATTGGTCCTGGCATCTTCTTCCAAGTGCCATTATTTCAAAGCTAATGTAATTCTCTTCATGAAATTTTTTTAAGGACTCTGATATGTTCAGCCTGGTTCAGTTAGTGTGATGTCTAAAACTTGTTTTCTACATGCAATTTCAGTATCATTTAAGAGCACACACTCAAGTTTCAGAAAATGATGTTTATCTTAACAATGTACTATTCATATGGAAAATTATTGTTTAGTTTTGTTGATAACTTGTTGCAAATACATTCTTGTGCCTTATGTTAGAACATTGTCTTTCCGTTTACCCAAGATTTGACCTTTTGATGTCACTGAACATATTGATCGAGATACAAATCTTTACCCTGGGAACTTCTCTATGTTAAATGAATCATTCAATGGAACAATTTTAGCTTATGATCACATCACAGGACATCTGTGACTAAAATGTACATCTTCCTTCTTTTCAAAGAAAATTGGCCTCATATATTTCTGTTTCATTTCTTTCATGGCTATTCATTGGATGCATTTATTAGTTTTTGAAAGTAGAGCAACAAAGGGATAATGAATATCATATTGTTTCTTCCTTCTGTTTCTGACAGCAATAAACTAAAATTCTCTCTTTGTACCTGTGTAGTTTAATCATCTGTTTATTAGCTTAAATGGTTCCTTCCATATCATTATGAGGGAAAAATAATTATAAATCATAAACTTGAACCCAGAATAACATATCACAATCCATTCATAAATTATTTTATGCACAAGAATATGTCACCAGAAAAGGGGTGTGTGTGTGTACAGAAGTGAGTTTCTGTTCTCTTCCATTTCATTGGATAATATTCTTAAGTACACTTTTTGCCTAGCCAAACGGTTCAAGAAGCCAACAGAAATTCACCTAAGCGGTTGTATTAGTTGACCTCACCATCTCAATACCATTTCAGTGAGTTTTCATTAGCTTATTGTACAATCAGCTAGTGCATTATATATATGCATAATATCTTGCCAATAAGTTGTCCTACCCATCACCATCACGGACAAACTTTTCTATGGTGGCCACATACTAAACAGCAGGCCCTTAATAGTCTAAGTCCCTTAATGGTCTAGGTGCCAAATAAGATAATACATGTTCCTATGTTGACCCAACGAATGCAACAATTAATTTGACATTCACATTAATCCAGACATTAATTTGTAAAGTACTTTGACTTATGGTAATCCTTAGTTATGGATTTATAAAATTCCAACACATCCTAGTATAGGTCCTTGATATTTTGAAAGTATTCCTGTTATCTGATTTGTTGACAATCTCGATCATGTCATTTATATCCATTATTTGTGATGATGTCTTCTCCATGATTTAGGTAATTCAAATGAATATTGAGGAGTCTATGCGCAAGCAGATAGCACAAGAGCTGAAAATTAATCAATCAGCTCAATGTCCTTATGTTGTTGTCTGTTACCAGTCCTTCTATGAAAATGGTGTCATATCAATCATCTTAGAGTACATGGATGGAGGGTCTCTAGCAGATTTTCTCCAGAAAGTGAAAGCAATCCCGGAAGCATATCTTGCTGCCATTTGTAAGCAGGTGAGTACTAAAGAAATTATATTTCAGTTTTACACCTTTAGTTGTTTTACTGAATATCAAAGGAGACCTGATTTTTATTTTTTCCTTTCAATGTAGGTGCTGAAGGGTTTAGTATATCTTCACCATGAAAAACATATTATTCACAGGGACTTGAAACCTTCTAATTTGTTGATAAATCACAGAGGGGAAGTAAAGATCACTGACTTTGGTGTCAGTGCAATTATGGAAAGTACATCTGGTCAAGCTAACACTTTTATTGGAACATGCAACTACATGTCTGTGAGTGAATTGTTGATGTTTATATATAGTTTTCCTCTGATCACCTTAGGTATTATACTATTGCTTGGATGTTAACTTGTTCATTTTGCTTGTTTTACAGCCTGAGAGAATCATTGGATCTCAGTATGGCTACAACTACAAAAGTGATATATGGAGTTTGGGACTGATAATGCTTGAGTGTGCTACAGGGAGGTTTCCATATACGCCACCAGATAAAGGAGAAAGATGGGGAAGTGTTTTTGAGCTTATTGAAGCTGTTGTTGAAACTCCTCCTCCCTCTGCTCCATCTGATCAATTTTCGCCAGAGTTCTGCTCATTTATATCAGCATGGTAAATATTACATTTGCTAGTGTAAAATTTATAGAATCTTGACACGCCAAAAATGGAAACAGGAGGGAGAGAGAGAACAAGAACGCACTTTAAAATCCTGAAAGCTTCCTGGATATCTTCTAAAATTAGATGAACCTATCATTATGAGGTGAAGTAAGTAGCTAGATATAGTGGATCGTCAAATATTTTGTTTTAGAGCAAAGTATCATTTGGGTCTGTTATAGATGCTTGTTCAATCAACTGAAAATTTTTAAGATAGTTATCATCATTTGACTTAAAATTTTTAAAACACTAATCAATATTTTCTTGCCATTGACAAAATTGATGGTTAACAGAACTTGAGGCAGAGTTATATTAATGATTTTGGTTTTTTTAGTTTTGTAGTCAAATGATGGTAATTATTTTGAATGACTAAATTGATGGAAAATGCATCTTTTCAGGCCCAAATGGTTGTTTGCCTTTAAGTTTAAGCTATAATTCATGATTTCATGGAATAAGTCTGTCTATTTTTTTTTTGTTAACAAGTATAGAGCCTGATGCTTACTTTTCCATTGGCTTCTTTGTCATGAATTTTCTATCACTGTGTACATCTTCTTTGATTTCTAATACTTCTTTTTCAATGTCTTATCTGTTTAGTTTGAAGAAAGATCCAAAGGATAGATTGTCAGCTCAAGAACTTATGGTATGTGTAAATCTCATCTATATGAGTATACCCTTTATTAAAGAAGACTATTCTCTATTCAATAGCCATTCTGATATATTATCTGATTTGAAACGCAGGGACATCCATTTATCAATATGTATGAGGACTTGGACGTTGATCTTTCAGCCTACTTCTCCAATGTTGGATCTCCCCTTGCTACTTTATAAAACTTACTAGGTATGTTTTACTTTTAATCCTAAACTTTATTCAAACTTGATGGTAAATGCATATTCTTTTTACTTTAAAATGTAATGTTGAATGTAGTGACTTTATATAATTACTTTATCACCCAGCACCAACTTAGTCGTTAAAGTTGAACTAAACTTGATGTCTTGGGCTTTGATCCCTCCCCCTTCCTAAATCACGCACTTCCTTTGTAAACTATAAAAGTCCTGATTAGGCACTGAAACATTCTATGACTGAATTCTAATTTGGGATTAAAAAAAGCCATCATGATGGAAGCTAACTGTATTAGGTTGCTTGGCAGAAAGAAGCATTCTTTCTATAGCCAACACCATCCATTTACTGAGTGGGTCTTGCAAATTTGATCCTTTATATACACATATATTCAGAGAGAAAGAGTGGCACAAAAGAATTTGATTGTGTGTGGGACTCATATTCTCCTAGCTCTCTTTGAATACATTTTATAAATTCACTTACTTTTATGAATGTAAAGGATTTGGATTAGTGAGTCTTGATACGGTTTCATAAACTAAAAATGACTGGCATGTAGGAGGTGATCTAATTTGTTTGCAACTTTCCTCTGTTAAATATTTCTGGAAAATCTGAGTGCCTTTGAAAAATTAAGATTCCTTAACACTGGAAATCATTGCACTCTATGCAAATACAAGCACCAACAGATATGTTAACTGCAGTTTTGATTCCTTTTGTGTAGAATCACCGTGGTGTCTGTAGATTAGAGTCAGAGAAACCAGCTTCTGGGATTGGTTTATGAAAGAGTCTTCATTTCTTTGTTGAGTGATCTCTCCAGAATTTGTTGAGTTTCCTATGGATGCAAGTGCCATGAGATTCGCAATGATTGGCAATTCAAGTAGACTCTCAATGCTGAGGATTGAATATTAGGGGTCAATTTGAAGAAAAATTTATGGGAATATATGATTGCAATGAAAGGTATAATTAGCCTTAGATACAGATGATATGGTTTACTGTACAATATTGTAAGAAACGAAAGTTTTGTCAGGCTGTTGCAGAGGCATGTATAAATTTATGTTCGAGGATTTGAAATTATTGTGCTTTAGACACCGATTTCTAGGTTCACTTCTCGATAAGTGCTCCATCAAGTGATATTTGGGAAGTTCTTTTGTTAATTTTGGGGCTTTCAGTATTTGAAACAATTAAGTCTTATTGATGTTGTGCACAATCTATGTTTTGATCCATTGGGCTGCTAATTAACTTCATCATTAACAGAAGAATTTAATTGAGAGAAAGAATAACTTTAATTTTCTGCTGTGGGCAGCTTTAAGAGGGATAACTTGTCTAAAAAGTATCCTTTCACACTTCAAAATATTAGTTATACAATACAAAGGAGGCTTAACCCTAGTATAAAAATGAGGGGCTAAATATGTTATCATCTAATGGAGACTCTGTTTTCCAAAGTTAATAGATTAAACTAATTATGAATAGATATAGAAGTATGTCAAACACATATTTGAGTAGTTATATGAAAAGAACTCAAGAAATTGAGTTTTTTTTTTCCCATTACTAGATATACTTTAAGATTCTCATTCTGACTATTTATAGGGTGTTGCTACTTTAAGTCCAACCTCCTAAAAGTTTAAAGTCTTTTACTTTTGGACTTGTATCTTTGTTTGGAGATTTTCATAAAGTTAGATGAAATAATGCAAATTTCTAGACAAAGATACACTCCAATAGTTTTTAAAGAAAAAAAATCAATCTCTTTGAAGGTGAGACTTTCAATACCAACACCCTTTAGTCATATGAGAATATTAAAGTAAATTTAATGATGAAATGTTCAACCTCTTGAAAAGGAGGAACTCTCCACACGCCACATTTTTATGCAGGATCCATTTCTGACATATTTCTATAATATATTCATCATCAGTTTATTCTACTTATCTCCAACAAACTGAGCCTACCTAATTATCTTTCAACTATAAAAGAAGATATATCTGTAAAATAATATATCTGAAAAAATAAAATTCCAAATGATAGATAAGTATGTATGCTATGCCCTTGTCTTAAATTTTCTTTGTGCCTTCAAGTCCACCACAATAACAGATATGTTATCCTTACTTCCCCTTTGAAGGGCAAGTCTGGATAAGTACTCTGCAGCAGACTGAGCTGCAGGATCAACTGTGTCTTGTTGCTCAGCAGATCCATTGTTGCCATTGCCATTCTTCTTGTGCCAAAGAAGGATTCTGCTTCTTGCAGCTTGGCAGGCTTCTTCATTTGTCATCACATCCCATAAACCATCACTGGCCAGAATGAGGCATTCATCTTGTTTCTCTCTGACAACAAATTTCACTTCTGGTTCTGGAATTACCCATGGTTTCAAGTATCCGTCACCTGGTGGAAAGGAAGGAAAATTAGACTCCAAGTGACCGAAATGAAAACAAACATGAATAAGGGGCTGGGAATTATTCCATAAAAATGGGGTATTAAAGAGGAACTCCAATTCTCTGTTATGGGGGCTACAGCACAGTGTTCTTTTCTCCTCAAACAGGGGTCTGTTAATCTCTCTCTCTCTGTTATCTTTTTTCTAAATATAGGAGCCAATCTTTGCTAGGACAACAGCTGCTATCACAGCAGAAGAAGATTGACTCACATTTAAGGGGGATGAGGGGGATTTCATCTAAGGACCCCGTTTGTATTAAAATATTTAGATTAGAAGACCTTAAGAATCTAATCATTTTTAGGGCTAAATTATTAGTAATCAGACTAGTATGGGATTTATTATTATATTTTTGGAAAAGTTACTATCAAATTTTAAATAACCTACAATTTTAAGTAATTTTATAATAATTTACCTAAAATTATTTATAATTTTCTTAAGTCCTCTCATAAAAGTTAGTAACAATTTTGGTTCTCGGAAATAACAAGAATCTTTGAGGTTTTTAACCCTAAATATTTTAACATCTTGGTCTTTAGATTAATTTTCCTGTAAGGGACTGAGTGTTCCATCAGTAAGTGTGGGGTTGAAAGAAATCCCTATGCATTTTCCAAAGCTATCCTCGTTGTCATCTTTGTTTGCTTAGAATGGAAATGGGTAGACAGTCCTTTTAACGATTACATTTCTACTAACAGAAATGAATCCTCAACTCGAACCATATGTTCAAGTGTACAGAGAAAAATCTTTGCTTTTTGTGGGAAAAAAGGTTCTTTTAAATTATTCCCATTGATAGTATTAAAATTTCAATATATTTTTCAGGAATATGCAAGCTCAAATCTATATTTATATCTAGATATTTGGAAATATATATATATATATAGCAACTCACAAGTCGTAAATAGTGACTTGCTTTTTGGGTTCCGTGTGATGCGTAACGCCCAATTTAGTTACATCTATATATCTATATATAATATAAAATCTCTAACAAGTTGCACTTTCATGAATGATGAACATAGACTCACACTATTTGAAATAAGTATATCAAGACGTTTTCCTGTCCCAAAACCTTGGATCTCTGGAACAAGAGAATGGTATGCACGTGATAGACTGTACCAGAAAAGAAAGTTTGCAAGATTTTTTTTTGTCCTTAAACGAGAGGGTGCATTGACCACGTGAGACACTAAGGTTCCTCACCCACAATCCAATTTTAGAAGGCAAACATGTCGCAAATAGCAGAGCAGAAAATTCTAAAGATAGCAGTAAAACCCGTTAGTTCCCTTAACCTTTAATCCCTTAATCAAGATGTATTACACATACGCGAAATAATACAATACAAACACAAGCACTAAGATGTGATCAGATTTGAAATGATCATGTATGATTTGAAAACTTGCGTTATGTCTGTGCTTTATAGTTCCTTAATAAGGGCAAAATTACATCTTAGAACCTAGATTCTAAGTGCCCGTTTGGTTTGTCTTTTTGTAAAAGTACTTTTAAAATAACCACAGTTTACAAAAATGAAGTTTGGATAAAAGTAGAGTAGTTTACTAAAAGCTGTTTGGATGAAAAAGGAGAAAATGATGGTTAGAAAGTACAGTTACGTTTTAATAAATGGAAACCAAACATGCACTAAGAAATTTAGGTTAAAGGATCTTAAAAAATGGAAATTATGTTCGAAAACCAAAGTTACTATAAGTTTTATATGATTTACTACAAGTTTTAAAGAAATTATTTCCAGATTTTATGAAAATTACAATTCTAAGTAACTTTTGAAAAATATCCCGAAATATTTAATAGTAATTGTTATTCTTGCAAATAATCATGGTTTTTAAGACCTTTTAACTTTAATATTTTAAGATATTTTAAGATATGGGTCATGAGATGTAATTTTCCCCTTAATAACTACAATTCTGCAGGAAGATGCAACCACATGATATCAATTATCAAATAGAAAGAAGAACAAGCTTCTTGTTGAAAACTCAGAAGACTTGAGATGATGCCATGAAAGCATACCTATGGACCTTGACACTGCCAAAACTCCAAGAACTCTGTACCCATTCCATTGTATGACCCTTCCTCCTGCAGCTTCTATTCTTGCCCACTCATCCTCCCTATTTGGCTGCAAACCATGTAAAAGGAAAATAAATTAGACAATGTCAACTTCAACTGCAAGTCCTATCAACAATTCTCTCAATTTCTTGAGAAATTGACACATTGTGAAAAACACAACTTGTATGGAATTCATACACGTTATAAGAATTTTTCACCATTGAATTAGGTAATATATAGACAGTATCTAAATTGGATCCTCTTCATCTATGCACTCAGAGAAAGTGACACGAGAATCTGGCTGTATATGAGACCCACATCTCATAATTACAATCATTCACTTTTTTCTCTCTCTCTGAATGCACTCTCTACATTCACTTTTGTAAATGTAGATGATTTTAATTGCACTGTATCTCCCTCTCTATGAAATTCACACTATGAATTTAGAAAAGAAGTGACACGAGAATCTGACTGCGTATGGGACCCACATCTTATAATTACAACCATCCACTTCTCTCTCTCAATGCACTATCTAAATTCATAGAGTGAATGTAGAGGATCTGGATTGGACTCTCTCTTTGAAATTCATTCTGTCAATTTCTAAACTAATTGTGAAACTAGAAAGACGTGCTCTACTTTGTGGTCAGCAGACAATGGAATGGCTTCTTTTCCACGACACAAGACTGCTCTTGAATCCCCACAATTTGCAACTGTGATGTGGGTTTGACTTAAAATGGCAACCACAGCAGTAGAACCAACAGTTTCAGGAGCAAGAGGTTCAACACTAAACTCAGATCCATTGTGGTTGTCTTCATTATTAGCAGCACGTTTTCCTTCAACCTCATCATCAACTTTCTGGAAACACTTGGAGAATGCTTCCCTCCAGTGGTCCTCCCGGTTGTCTCCTGCATTCTTTTCTCCCAAGCTTATTCCTGCAGCCTCTATCTCCTCAATCAACACCAAATGAAGACGATCCCGGCAGTAATTAGCAACCTGTGAATATAATTCCTTCTCAATAGGGGTTTTCTAAAATTTGAGTAAAATTACATAAATATGCAAATTACCACAAACCAAGCCCATGTTCATCCATTACTCGGTCTCCAATGGTGGTCCTAAATCAGGTTTTGTTCAGCCCTACTCATGTCCAATACATATAAAAGTCTATTGAAATTTAACTCAAACCTAGATTTGAATCCTCTGCATTTAGCAAGTAAATGTTTTATGTAGATTTATAGAGAGATAGAGAGAAATTAGGAAATAGGTGCAAAGAGAAAAAGTAGATTCTATACACACGTTTATTCTTTTGTAGAGATCTCAATTCCTTATAACCGGTCAAACTAGTCTTATATATCCCTTAGTTTTTTTCTATCCGAAAGGGATACCCTTGGTTAAATGAATTAACTTCTGCAATCCAACTTTTGGTATCATTAGAACAGTAATGTTAAATCATACCTGGCAGCCCCCATGTCCATCATAGACACCAAAAAAGTGGGCTTCTGATAATTTTAGGTTTTCTTTCACATGGTCATCCATTAGCATCTGTGAAGGGACTTGCACGAGTTGAGGCTCAACTGCAATAGCATCTTCCATCTCCTGTCTCCTTCCACAGATTGATGAATAACCCCAAAGGGCTCCACTACTTAATTCTAATCCATTCTGGCAGCTCCTTCTGCATATTTTCTCCTCTGACATCACAAGAAGCGAATCTGATGGTTTAGGGTCACACCCATCTGATCCATTGCCATCAGAACTCTTAAGATCCATTGCAACAGAGACCACTTTCTGCACTGGCTTTAGTACCATATCATCTTCAACCTTGATGGTACTAATTGGTGAATCAACCACAGAACAATCAGTCCTCAGAGTTGAAGATTGATCCCCAACAACAGATTGGGAGCTTGAATCATGTAGACATTGAAAAGAAACTTCCAACATGAAATCATCTTTCTTGCTTTTCTGGTTATGGGTTTCATTCCAGTCCCAATTTCTGTCACATCTAATGATCAAATCTGAAACAAGGCCATCTCCAACCTGATTCTCCTTCTCTTCTGCAGATACAGTAATCTGATGCTGTGAACTTAAACCCCTTTGATTCTCACAATCCTCCATTGCAGGATTCAGTATCAAAGCTGCTGTATTGGTCATTAGCTTCAGCCCAGCTATCTCCATGTGGGTTGTTACTGATGACTCCTGCGTCAACTTCCGAAGTGTCAATGGCACTGCAACTGCAGAAGATATTTCCTCCATAGCCTTGCTTTGCCTTGTAGCAATAGTATTTATCGTTTCAGTCCCTCTAGAATTCTATATAATCTGCTAGCCTTTACCTACTTTTTTCCCATTCTTTTTCTTAAGCCTCTTCTCTACGACATCTGTTTCATTCCGACCAAAAAGCAAACATCTAGACGGCAAGAAACTATTGGAGGAGCCTACAACCGAAACCCATTTAAAATTTCGTTATTCAAGCATTCAAAATTCATAAGTTATTGTTGACACAGTGAAGCTAGGATGCTAGAAATAGAAAAGGTCTCTAGATTCTATTTTGAATTCCAACCAGCCAAACAGTGCACAACAAGTGAAGCTCCCAAAACTTGACATTTCTACCTCCTTACCAAACCTTTGATTTCTGAAATGGCAAAGGCAAAAGATGATTCAAGAACTGAATCATAAAAAATGTTGACATATACAAACGGGATCAGTGAGGAAGAAAAATTGTGTAAGCAACCTGCAAGAGTAAAAACAAGAAGAAAAGTTCCCTACATGTGAGGCAACCTTCATCAACCATTGAAAACTACAATGGGTTTTCTCCATTGAGTTACTTCCATGTGTCAACTATAACTGAGGTCACCACCCTTTGATAAGGACCTTTTGAGGTACACTGAGTTTTTTATGAATAGATAAATTGTTGCATGATGATATTTTTTTTTAATTTATGTAGAGGGTAATTTTTAAGTATCATACACGTAAATCTCAGAAATATTTTAATCCCAAAGAAAAGATCAAACTTGGCACGGCGAAATCATCGAGACGAACAATAATATTATTGTTCGTGTCAAGTCCCACCGCCCACGTTATAGGTAAGCTACACCTGGATTTTCTTTTCTTTTCTTTTTAAGATTTTATTTTTTTAATTCAAAGATATTAATATGTCTAAAACAGTGACCTGTCCGCATCCAAGTTAATCGTTTTGGGAGCAATAGGATCCTCATCCTGTGACCATAGTTTTGAGGAGCGTTCCTTATCAAGAAATAGACAAGTTACATATTGTTACATATGACATTTTTTATTAAAAATATTAGACGAATTTGATTTGGAGGATTGATCATAGTGGACCTTATGGTTTAATAAATCTTCAAGCTTTTATTGTAGGGTATGAGCCAAATTTTTATTAATTTGAGCAATCTTTGTTAGCATATATGAATTTTTTTTCTTCTTTTTAGTTATATAATGGTAAAAGGTTGAATAGTATTTGGGATATTTTTGCCGGTTATAAACGTGCTAGAGTATTTAGTCCTCAATTGAGATGGGGTGCCAGACTTCTCAATCAAACGAAAATGTGAGTCTTTGAGGCACTTTGCTATAATTCCCCCAAATGCAAATATAAAAATATCAGTAAATGATCAATGGGAAATTTATATAGAAGAAGGGATCATAAGTGCAAGAAAACAAATTGTAAAGTTATAAAACATTGGTACTTAAAAAAAAATAGACCCACATATATTTGATATACAATATGATATGATATATGTATCACACTTGTGCATACATATTTATTCGTACCACTTTATCTTTATACACATCCATATCACTTCAAATTTTTATAATAAAATAGAATAATTTTAAGTTGTTTAAATATTTTATGGTTTATTTTAATATTTGTACTATAATTATTAGAATATTTAATACTCTTTTTTTAACAAGTATATTTATTATTTATATATAAATAGTTATATAAATAATATTATATATGTATAAATATCCCCATATCCATATTCTAAAATTTTAAAAATTATCGTATCTTCTATACCATATCCAATACACGTATATGTATCAGTGTTGTAAGTTGTAAAGATTATTGGAGATTGAAAGACAAATAGGAAAAGTATTAAGAGGAACATATAAAGATCTTGGGGCTAACTCTATGGACATCTTGCTGAAAATAGTGCTACTTCCTATGTTTCTTATTATAAGTTATGTTTTAGAAGAATTTAAATATGTAAAATATAAATCACCTTGTGAGTATTAAATATTTATTTCTATGTTTGCCCCATATTAAATAATTATGGTGGAGAGATATTATAAAATAGATTATTAAGATGAGTATAATTTAATAAAGGTAATAGTGGAAAGTTATAGTAAATTTTACAAAGTTCAAGAATTTTAATTATTTTTTTATATGTGTAAAACGATTAAAGATAACTTATAATGGGAAAAAAAAGAGAGTATAATATAGAATACTTGATGATTGAGAAAGTGAATGATTGTTTCGCTACCATGATTGAGCACTTACTCCATTCGATTCGCATTCTAAGGTATTTTATATAACAAGTTTTTGGTTCAAAATATAGGGTGTTTGATATTTTTCTTCCCATTTTACTCATGTCTTTAATTTTTCCTTACTTTTCATTTATAACCCTACATTAATAATAAAATGAAGTATTTAATAAGGATATAATATGAAATATTTTTACTTTTTTATATTAATTTTAAGTGTTGGGTTATATATATTATATCCACCCTTGTTGGATAAGATATAATTTGGCTTAAGCCCAAATAAGATAAATAGATTTTTGTAATTATTAAATATGAATGAGAGGGAGGGAACGGTTTAATAGTAACCGATCCCACACACAGCACGGAAGAGTAAATTAAGCGATTGTGCATCAGTATATGGGAGTGGGGGTTCTTTTTCTGAATAACAGACTCTCTCAGAAGTGGTGTACGCTCTCTTACTTCCTCTCGTCTCTCTCTCCATACAATTCTTTCAAGAGTGTTTTCTGCTGTGAACCAAAGAAAAAAGTTCGAGTGATTTTATTTCAACCGCTTGGTGAACATCCTTTTTCATTCTCTCAGTGGAAGAACATCTTTGATCAGTATGTATATCTTCCCTATCTTATTTTTCTATCATTGGCATCAAGAGCATATTTAGATTCTGGGCAAATCTATATCCGCTGTAATTTTTTATTTGCCGATTATAAATTATCTTTTTGAGTTCCATTATTTGCATATGGTATTTTTTTTGAGTTTTTTTTTGTATAATTTTAGTATACTGTCTATACTCATAAAATATATAAATAGGATTCTGTATAAGGGATCTCAATTTTAAAAAAATATATATACATACATATATATATATATATGCACGGTACAGTTGTTTTTGGGTTTTTTAAAATCATCTCCTCCTGGACAAAGAAGTACACCACCATGTAGAGAATAAAGAGATGAAAAAAAAGGCCACTAAAATCGTGTCAAACGAACACCGGACGAGAGAAAGAATAGCGAAAAATGTTTTGAATCCACGTGTAAAACTCAAAAAATTGGATTTACTAAAATCACATTTTTATGGAAAAAAGATGACAACCATCATGTAGAGGACGACGAGACGAGAAAAATGACACCAAAATCGCCTCAAATAGACGTCGGACGAAAGAGAAAATGGCAAAATACGGTGACTGATACACGGGTCCGCCACCGGGTCGATTTGACCCAGCTGGAGGTCAGAGATGACCTTAACGACATGTCATTTTTCCTAATATTAAAAGAAAAACTCAAAACAAAAAAATGGGCCAAGTAAAAAAAATTTTTTATTAGGCCGCAGGTGACCAACCCAACAAAGGGGAAATTAAAAAAAAAAATTTGGCCAAGAACATTTGGCCTAAAACAAAAACAAAAAAAAAGAGAAGGGATCGCTGACGTGGCACGTGGAGCCCATCGGCACGTGATTTGGCCACGTGGAGTACACTATCAGAAAGCGTACAACGCGTGAAAGATGCTGGGATGACGCGTGTGCCCGGATTTGAACTCTATGACGGCGTATGGAATCCACGCGCCACCCTTGCGCGTGGAATTTGTTTTTCCCTAATTTTTAAATTTTTTTTTGTAATCTGAACTTTCTTGGGGTGCGTGAGGGCACGTCCAAGGGTATTTTGGGACACGGTTTGTTTGTAAAAATCCTTAAATTTGAGATCTTCAATTTGATATACTATTTGTCTAATTGTAAGGTAATTTTGGATCTGTTTAGAGTTATTTCAGTACATAATATATATTTTTTTATTTAAAAGTTTCAAAATTATTTTAATAATTCCTATTATTTTATTGAAGGTAAAAATAATAAAACTAGAGAATTCTGAAAGCACTAAAATAATTGAATATGGTTATCCAAATTATAAGTATTTGGAAGAACTCATTCTAGAAGATGAACTTTTTGATGAAGATCCTAATGAGGAATTTCTAAAAGAAGAAGAAAATCCTAAGAAACTTCAAGAAGTGTATACAGATCCAAATGGGCCAAAAGAAGATGAAATTATTTTTTAAAAGCCTAAAATTGAAGATCAAGAAGTAGTTCAACCCCTTACCTACTCTGTAACTCAAGACATAGTAAATAGGGATGCAACTAAAATAAAACATTTGAAAGACCTGTATCTAATTCTTGCTAAGTATTCATATTTTGTGATGACTAGGGATGTTGAGTTCTTCACGAACGTCATAATTAAACTAAGAGAAGATTTGAATACTCAAAATAAGAAATATTTAGATTACACCTGGGTTGATGCGATTAATAGAGCCATGAAAATATCGAATCGCACTCTTAAGAGAAAAATTATTGATTTATGTTTTCCTGTTTAATTTATGTATGGAATTTTTTTATTAATTTTTTGTACAATGACTATGTTCTTGTATGAATTTAATATTTTTTTGTTCTTAATATATGCTTTATTTGAGTGGGAACTCTTAAAATACGAGTTTTTTTTAGAGTTAATTTTTCAAGTATTTGTATTAAAATCCTAATAGAAAATAGTGGTAATACTAGCATCCGTATGATGGGAGATACACTTGTGATCTCCTGATCATGAAACTAATGGAATTATTATTATTCTAATAAGAAATAATACAAGTATATGACATTGTATATTGTACTGTGGTACATGTATATTTTATTAATATATTCTTTGGTCCAGCTCAATAATAGAAATCTTTATGTGGGATAATCTAGTAACTGATTTGAGAATGACGACCAAGAGTATAATTGCTGAGTTGAACAAAGAAGACAAACTAAATGGAGACAATTGGGACATCTGACACCGAAAGATTTCATATATATTGGAAGAACAAGATGCTGTAGAACCATTGACTGTAGTTATGACACAACCTAAAGTCGGTAATACTGCCTAACATAGGAGAAACTAAGAGGCCTACATGGCGTGGAAAGGGAAGAACAGTATAGCACGTATTACTATGCTAGGCACTATGGCCAATGACCTAATGTGTGAATATGAAAAATATTCAGCTGCACAGGCCATGTGGACGGTATTAAAGGATAAGTTTGGAGGTACTTCTACCACCAAACTAAGAAAGCTGACAATTAAGTTTGATACTTATAAGTTAAGGCCTAACACTCCTATAAAACAGCATCTACAAGAGATGGCTAGCATGATTAGAAAACTAAAGGAAACTGGGCATGAATTGTCTGATGAACAGCAGATCCAGGCTATTATAAGGTCACTCCCTTCAAGCTGAGAACACATGAAAGTCAACTTAACCCATAATGAGAATATAAACACTTTTAGTGATGTGGCGCAACGCCTGGAGCTTGAAGATGAACATCTAGAGGCCTACAGTGCCTCTAGACAAGCCTATCTGACTGAAGAAGTAGGAACTTCTAACCCTAAGCCCAATTCAAAAAAGGGCAGGAAAAATCAAAGAAAAGGTAAGAAGAATGACCCGAATTTTAAAAAGGGAAATAAACCTTTTAAGAAAAGAGGGAAGAAAGGCGGAAAGAAGAAGAAAACTGACTTGAGTAAGGATAAGTGTTATTCCTGCCTGAAAATATGTCATTTTGCAAGGGATTGTCCTGAGCAAAATGAACGTGAAAAGGTATTAGTGAATTATGTTAATTCACATATGTCTTATGTTTCAAGTATTGTCTTTTTAACAGAAACTATTTCTTCTTCTTAGATAATTGACTCAGGCTCCACAGACCACGTGAGCAGGGATCGTGGATCCTTTGCAGAGTACCGTCGGTTGCTGAATCAAAGCAAGTGGCTTTATGTTGGTAATAACACTAGAATTGAGGTGAAAGGCATAGGAACCTGCAAACTAACTTTGCGAGGTGGAAAAACCTTGATTCTCTATAATATACTCCATGCATCTGACATCCAACAAAACTTAGTTTCTATTTCCTGATTATTAATTTATGGGTTTAATGTAAACTTTCATGGTAAAGTAGCAGACATTTCATTAAGGACAATTTTTTATGGTTCAGCTTTTCTTTCAAAGAAGTTCTTTGTAATGGACATTGTTGGTGATTTTTATATGCATAATTGCTTTGCAACTTCTTCTAATTCAAATGTTGATATGAATACTTGGCATGCTAGACTAGGACACATTAATCAAAATATAATGATTAAACTAGCTAAAGAAGGATTGCTAGGTACAATTGATAAAATAGAAATATCCTTGTGTGAGCATTGCCTGGCTGGTAAAACAACTAAAAAACCATTTGAAACTGGAACTAGGGCAGAAACTCCATTGCAATTAATCCATTTAGATGTTTGTGGTCCTATAAGTGTGAAGGCAAGACATGGAGCTGTTTATTTCATCACTTTCATTGATGATTACTCGCGATTTGGTTATGTCTATTTGATGTTGCATAAATCTGAAGCACTAGAATGTTTTAGACGATACATGACCTTAGTCAAAAATCAAATGGACAAGAAAATCAAAGCATTAAAAACCGATCACGGACCCGAATATTTATCGGATCAATTCAAAAAGCTCTGTGAAGAAAAGGGAATAGTAAGGCAACTTACAATCCCTGGCACCCCACAACAAAATGGTGTAGCCGAAAAAAGAAATAGAACATTACTAGACATGATTAGGTCCATGATGGTACAAGTCAATCTACCCATTTCATATTGGGGAGATGCAATTTTAACAGCAGCCTTCATATTTAACCGTGTGCCCTCAAAATCGGTCACATATACACCCTATGAGTGATGGAAAAATCGTAAGTTGGATTTAAATATTTTAAAACCCTGGGGGTCGACAGGTTATGTCCATGATCCTTCCCACAAATATGGAAAGCTAGGTCTAAGAGAGAAGAAATGTATCTTTATTAGATACTCTAAATAATATAAGGGTTACGTTTTCATTAGAGAAAATCAGGATGGAAGTGTGACTAAAATAGAATCTAGAGATGCAACATTTCTAGAAAACGAATTCCCTAGCAAGGGTGAGGTGGATCTCACTGTATCTCTTTATGAGATACATGAAGAAACTAATAAACAAGTTTATATACCTCAACCTCTTAATTCGAGTCGGAGCTCACAAGGACCAGTGCAAGATTCTATTCCAGAACAGAACAACTTACAAGAGATCCCACTGCGGAGAAGTAACAGAGAAGGTGTACCAAAGAGACGTTTTCCAATAGAAGGGATTGCACTTATAGTTACCCCACAAGATTATGATGAGCCTGATTCAATACATGAGGTTTTATCATGCCCTGCTAGTAATGAATGGAAGAAAGCAATGGAAGAGGAAATGAATTCAATGAGGATAAACCAAGTCTAGGATTTGGTCAATCTTCCATCTGGACGTAAGGCAATTGAGAATAAATGGGTTCTCAAAATTAAGAGAAATGCAGATCGATCGATTGAACGATACAAGGCTCGATTAGTGGTAAAAGAGTATACTCAACAGGAAGGTATAGATTATGAAGATACTTTTTCACCTGTTGTGCGCTTTAACTCCATAAGACTAATTCTGGCAATAATAGCAAGTTTAAATTTAGAATTACATCAGATGGATGTAAAAATCGCATTTTTTTAATGGTGAACTGGATGAAGAAATCTATATGCAATAGCCATTAGGTTTTATTGAGAAAGGGAAAGAGAATAAAGTTTGCAAGCTAAAAAGGTCAATTTACGGACTTAAACAATCATCCAGACAGTGGTATTTAAAGTTTCACCAAACTATAACCTCGTACAATTTCCAGATGATCGACGAAGACCACTGTGTATACATCAAGAATTTTGAAAAGAATCTTGTGATATTATCCCTTTATGTGGATGATATACTATTAGCCGGAAATAGTCTAAAATCGATTATAGCTATCAAAGAATGGCTATCTTCAAATTTTGAAATGAAAGACATGGGTGAAGCTGATTATATACTGGGAGTTAAAATCCATAGAGATCGCCCAAGAAAATTAATATCCCTTTCTCAGAAAAATTACATTGAGAAAATTCTTGAGTGATTCAACATGAAAAATTGTAAACCTATGAATACCCTATTTCAAGAGGAGAAAATCTGAGTCGAGACATATGTCCTCAGACTGAGTCTGAAAAGAAGATGATGGAAAAGGTCCCTTATTCTAGTACGGTTGGTAGCTTAATGTATGCCATGATGTGTACGAGACCAGACATATGTTATGCAGTTGGTTTGGTCAGCAGGTACCAGTCAAACCCTGGACTGAAACATTGGAAAGTTATGAAGAGAATCCTGAGATATTTACAAGGCACAGCAAATTATGCCCTATGTTATCAAGGAAGCGATTTACGCTTGATATGATACTCTGATGCAGATTGGGGAGGAGATCTCAATGAGCGAAAAATGACTTCTGGATATGTTTTTCTGCTAAACAATGGAGCTATATTTTGTTTTAGCAAGAAACAGACTTGAATTGCTTTGTCTACCATGGAAGCAGAGTTTATTGCATGTTTTGCAGCAGTACAAGAAGCAGTATGGTTAAAGAGATTTATAAAACACTTAGGGATCATTGGTGATAAATTGGATCCTATTTTGATAAACTGTGATAGTAAGGCTGTCATAGTCTACACCAAAGATCTCAAGTATCATAGTAAGATAAAGCACATAGACACCAAGTATAATTTCGTAAGAGATGCCATAGCACTGAAAAGTGTTACAATTCACCATATTCCTACACATCAAATGATAGTTGATCCCCTTACCAAGTCAATACCTAGAGATATATATATGTTGATCGTGTAAAATCACTTGGTATTCATAGGATATGATGTAACTCAAATCTCTGTAATGATCAATTATATGAATAAAATTAAGTGCATTTTTCTATAATTGAGTCATTTGAGTATATATATTTATGAAAATATACAATGTCTAGTATGTCATACATGTTGATAAGGTTAGTTTTCTCACATGAGCAATTGCCTTTGACACTCATGGAGAGTGGGAAAAGATGAGATATCTTTTGTATTCATTAGTAAATCTGCAAGAGGGCAGATATGACAGTTAAACAATACAAAATAAGTCACCCCGACAAAAGAAGAGAATAGGTCGGGATAAGATCCAATAAATATAAATTTTGGATTGAACTATGGATACCCACAATCCATAATACATGTAACTAGATGATGAATTCTCCAACAAAGATGTAATGATAAGTGGAAGCATTGGTAGAATTCGAGTTAGACAATGTGTGTGTCTAAACTTAAATCTGTACGGTGTTAACAACAAACCAAAATCGACATATGCTCTTATGTGATAAGAGTAACACCGTAGCATGCAATTCATACTACATGTGTTTTAAAACCGCAATTGGGAAGCAAGTGAATAGATCCGTGCTTCATTACTATGTGAGTCCCTAAGAGGAATAAATCATCTCATTAATGTCCTTATGACTTTGACATTTTCATGAAAAATGATTCAATGTTAGCTACTTTAGCATATATCTAATTGTCATGATAAATTCAATCAAAAGATATTATGCTAGAAAAGCAATTGTTTCATATTGAAATGAAATATGGGTTAAAGGAAGATTATCTGAATATATACACACTTATACTGGTGTCTAAGACATGTCCGTTAAGAAGTTATGATGTTAACATCTTAAGCGTAAACACTAAGTATACAAGAGTAAAACAATCTAAGTTTGTGTAAAAACTTATGAGGGATTAGATTTGCCATAGATAAAAGTGTATATGGATAAATCTAAGACATTCAAGGCACAATACATGAACAAGAGAAAAACAAAATACATAAGGTGATTCTGTGCTTGTCCTTAAAAAGGACTTTTAGTATAAGAATACCTAATTATAGACGTCATGCCCATGCGGTTACGGTAGAGCACTTAGTATGAAATGGAAAAAAAGAATTATAAAAGGTTAACCCATCAAGTGTGAGTGAGAGATATTGGGTTATATATATTATATCTACCCTTGTTGAGTAAGATATAATTTGACCCAAGCCCAAATAAGATAAGTAGGTTTTTGTAATTATTAAACATGAATAAGAGGGAGGGAACGGTTTAATAGTAACCAATCCCACACACCACATGGGAGAGTAAATTAAGCGATCGTGTGTTAGTATATGGGAGCGGGGGTTCTTTTTCTGAATAACAGACTCTCTCAGAAGTGGTGTATGCTCTCTTACTTCCTCTCGTCTCTCTTTCCATACAATTCTTTCAAGAGTATTTTCTACTGTAAACCAGAGAAGAAAGTCTGAGTAATTTTATTCTAACCACTTGGCTAATATTCTTTTTCATTCTCTCAGTAGAAGAACATCTTTGATCAGTATGTATATCTTTTCTATTTTATTTTTCTATCATTAAGTAAAAAATAATTTTTTAATATGTATATAATTGATATAAAATAATAGATTAAAGAGAATAGTTTGAAGCAGTGGTCAACTAATAAAGGATTGAAATTGGTGCTACGTTTTGGGATAAGTTTATATAGAGATTGGTTGTTCATTTTGTAGCTAATGAATGATAAGGTCCATATATAATAGAACTTTGGCAATTTTCACAACTCCCTACGAGGTCTACTTTCCTCGATTTTAAGAGAATACCATGTTATTACTTGCTAGCCACGTGTCAGTTGGTTATAACTTTCATTCCAAAAGAGAACTTCCCTTCTAGAATTTAGATCACCCCTGTACCTAAACTTTTCTTAAATTGTTCCCTTGACTTGGCGGGGTTGACTCTAATGAGAAAAAGGACACTTGAGTACCTTCAATAATAATTAATGATAAATAAAAATTTTTAATTTATCTAATCACTCAAAAATATTTAGATCTTAAATTAAAATAAAAATAAAATATAATAGATAAAATTACCCTCAATAATTAATAATGAACCAGAATTTTTAACTGATTCAAATTGAATTTCCAAGTGTCTGTACCTAAATTCTCAAGTGCCTTAAACTAAATTTCCAACTGATCCAAAAAGTTTCAGGTACTTAGAAATTGAGGTATACACACTTAACAATTCAGTTGGAAATTTAGTTTGAGACACTTGGAAATTTAGGTACAGACACTTGGGAATTCAGTTTGGATCAGTTGGGAATTCTATTTCATTATTAATTGTTAAGGGTCATTTTGTCCATTACATTTTATTTTTATCCTAATTTAGGATCAGAGTACTTCTGGATAATTAGATAAATTGGGGGTCCTTATTTATCATTATTTGTTGTTGGGAGTACTAAAGTGTCTTTTTCCCCAATAAATTTTAGGCCCAACAAATAGTTATATTAGAAAATTATGCTTAGAAAAGAGGAAAGAAGTATTATTCACTAATTAATTCTTTCTCAATTCATATTAAAGGTGTGAGATTCATTTTCATGCCTATTAAAAAAGTTAAAAAATATTTTTAAATATATCAAAAGTTTTAAATTTGTTCTTATTTATTGAGAGAATATTAAATGGATTAAAGCAAACAATTTCCTATGAACTTTACAAGTATAGGAGAGAGAGAAATAATCAATTCATATAATTAAATATAGTAAGGATAAAATTATCCATTTGGATCCATACACCTTATATTGTGAACAAAAAAAAAATTTCATGCCTTGTATTATGAACTAGAGAAAATAAACATTTATGTGAGTGAGAGCAGACGGAGCACGAGTTCTTTGTTGTGCACTAACATTCTTGTAGTGTGGACGAAATAAGAAAATATATATATATATATATATATATTAAAATAAACTTGATTAAAATTATGAGTAATTTTCTCTCCACACATAACTTGTTTGCATCTTTTAAAATTTTTTATTGTTATTTTTTTTTGCAAAATTTGAAAAGAAAAAGGGGAAAACATGAAATGAAAAAACTAAATTGATTTTATGCATATGTTTATTCTTTTTATTATAAGAAAATTAAGTTAATTCTAACATCAGAAATTCACTATTTACTAATTTATAAATTCTATATGAAACCATTTTGAATATTTAACTTAGGAATAGTTATTCGGCTTTTTAGGAGCTTTTTGTCATTTTTTCCCATTACTTTTTTATGTCTCATTTTTTTTTTGGGAGGCCTATAGGCTTGGTTAATCAATTAATGCCTTATTTAATTTTCAACATTTCTTTTCGTGCAACGCAGAGTTAAAATTTTTATTTTTCTACTCATTTCAGGTACGAGTATTTTTAAATCAAATTTAGATAAATCAGACTTTTTTAATTTTATTTTTTTCATTTTGATAAACATAAACTACATAATCAATAAACTAATAAAATTTTCTCATTGTCAACCAAAACGAATAATTAAATTTAAATTTAAATTATATAAATAATATTTTGTAAAAATAGTATGTATCAAATTTAAATAACTAAAAATATGCATAAAAACATATTGGAAGCGGATCAGTTAATTTGTGCTAAAATTGGAGCTTATAGAATTGATTTTCCTGAATTAATTTTAGTTAAAATTAAGTTTACTATAACATAATATATTTAGATACTCTTACCTCAAAAATAATTTTATGTTTGAATGATTTCAATCAAATGCACTTTTAAATATACAATTTTGAAGTAGAAGTATTTTGGAAAAGTAAAGGTTGGAAAATTCTAATACTTCTCACAAAAAGCACTCATGGAAAATATTATTGATTATGTAAGAGTGATTATTTTTTTTGGTGAGCTGTAAAAATGAATTTTAGTTTATTTATTTTGACCAATAACAGCTCTATGGACTATTTAAAAGTAAAGCTAAACATACCCTTAAAAAAGTAAAAGTATTTTATCAAAAAAAAAAAAAGTAAACCAGATGGAGCCGTGACAGTTGGCGTGAACGACAAGTAGGTTCTGCGTTTGGTGTTAAACAATCGCTACTATGGCGTAGATTCATGACAACAGGATATGCTATGCCCAAGAATGACAACTGGTATTACTATTTCGAATTTGAGTCGGGCCGAAGTTCAAATGAGGAGAAATCATTGAACGCCTCTCACTTAACAAATCATTTCATATTTTATGTAATTTAACACTCTCTGTATCTTTTTTTTATATGATTTTTAAGATTTTAATATATAAATTAAGAAATATAATTAATATATTAAAATTTATTTTAAAATTTTTAATATATATTTCAATAAATAGATAGATAATAAAGAATAATTAAAATCATCTTTAACTTTTAAAAAAATAAATAAGTGTATAATTGAAAAAATAATAATTAATATTGTCTTAAAATTTGAAAGAGATAGATAAATTGAAATAAAATTTTTCTTTAAAAGTGACAAATAAAAAAATTGAGAGAGTATGAAAATGTATACTTTATTTATTTATAATTTTATTTAATTTTTAATTGAATTTTTATAGTTTCAAATTTTATAATTAAATCTTTACTACACATTTTCTATATAGTGTCCATTGTTCATACTACCTACAATCCTTTTTATAAAGAATAAATAATTAATTTATCATAATCAAGAAAAACAGTTATATGTTATAATATGAATTTTATTTTTAAAAAAACCTATATTTAATTGAGTCTCAATTCATCAAAATATGTTAATTTAATTGTAGTCTCAATTCTAAGTAATAATTTCGTCTACACAATGCTGCCAATTGGTGACTACTACTTCCATGCCACCGTTTTAGAGATCTAAAGGCCAATTTTGGAGCAATTCACGAAATGCTTGGGCGACTCTCTCTCCTCAACAAAAGTGAACGAAAGAGAGTGAACAAAACACGTGGAAAATCTCGATGCCTTGTGAAGACTAAGATGTTAATTAAGAAAAAAAATAAAATAGAAAATGATCATTTAATGCTTGATACAATAAAAATTAGTTTCTTATAAAAAGAAATAGAAATACCCCCGTGGCCCGAAAATAAGAAGTTTTTATAAAAGGGGTTGGAGGAAGTATTTGGTTGGCAAAATGTCAAATTTTGTAAACAAATGAGTGTAAAATATATATGGGCTAAAACATTCAATTTCCCTTATCTTAAAACTTTTAAAATGTATGATTTATAAAAACAAAAGTAATTACAATGTAAATAATGAAATAAAATAAGCTCATATATAAAATAAAATATTGGCAAAACATAATAACAATGGCCAAGTTAAAAAAATTATTTAAAGTATGGGATTTATTTATAATTATAAAATTTCAAATGTAAAGATCAAATTTAAAAGTTAAATAAATATATTTTACGTATCCCAAGAGAAGATAGTCCTTGCAATAAGCTAGAAATATTTCTAATCACTAAAAAAATTAAATAGAGAACAAAACATTCTCATTTAATATTCCTTCCAATACTCAATATAAGAGCCTTTTTAGATGGTCTTTATAATAGTTCTTTATAGTGTAACGGTCTTTGTAAAATTCCATGAATCATTAATGTATGATTTTTCATAAATATCTTTGATAGTTTTAATTATCTCTATCCAAATACTAACTTATGATAGAAACTAGTAGCTTTTATTAAAAGTATTTTAGAAATGTATGACAATTTTTTATAAAACCAAAACTTCTAAATAATTTTGACTACTCCTTTTGGCCTATGTGATTTTAATTAAAAGCCTTTATAAAAAGGAAAAGAGGAGTATTTAAGTAATTTCATTTTTCAAATTAACTCTTTTTAAATAATTGAATCCAAGTTGATTAAAAATAAATTCTCATTTTACAATATCATTGTAGGAACTAGGATGTTTCACAAATCTCACGACGGCAAAATTGTACTGATTTTAGTTGTTGATTTTAGATTCAATTTTTTTCAGGCAAACAATAACGTTTACCACAAGTTGAATCATATAATTATTAAAAAAATTTAAAAATATTAAAACTTTCGATCATTTACAAATATTCCGTAAATTTCAAAATCAACAGTTAATTAAGTCCTTAAATTTTCATAATCCACAAAATGCATTTTGATGTCTAATTTCTCTTATTAAAATTAATTCGTTTGCCCCATCAAAACCCTCATATACCAACTGGTAGATTGCATGGAAAATACTTGAATGAAATTTATGAAACAAAATGATCAAATGAAATCATACTTAGTTGATGATCCCAAAAAAAAAAAAGCATATTCAGTTAACCTTTAGAACGTATTTGATCAGTACAAGAAGAAATAATTGTACTTGGTTAAAGCGAACTCTTAATGTTGTTGTTGTTATTTGTAATGGTTCATTACAATTCATCAAGTTTGAAAAACAAAAGAGACAAGGCATGCAAATATCAACCAGTGATACATTTTTGGCCGTTCCCAAAGGAGAAATCAAATTAACAAAGGAGAAATATCATGGCTAAATGCCACAGTGCGTTCAAGACTTTGTACAACAATAGGTGACCTTTTTTTCTCCCCCAAACAAACGTTTTCATCATATAATGTTCAAAGAATCAAAGGGCTTAACACGAGTATCCCAAAATATTGTTTACTAATATTAAGAAATAATAGTAGGTGTTCCTTTGTCTACAACAATCCACTGTAATGCTCAAGGAGCTCATGCACTTGGAAAAGACATTGCAATATCAGAAAAGCATGATAGAAAGATTCAAGGACTTGTTTCGTGTACAAAATAAAAAGAAATAGAATGAAAAACAACATGAAAATAATCATTTTGAAGATGAAAAAATAACTCATTCTTCCATCTTATAAAATAATAAAAAGATAAAAAAATTTATAGAATAATAGTTACATTGTAGTAACAAGAAAGAGAATCCCTTTCCTTTAAGTATACCAAAGAAGGCCGAAGGTTCAGGTAATTCAGGCAACATGCCAAAGCTGCTGAAATGAAAACCAGAAACCTCTTCCCATTTGTCCACTTCACAAACCACGTCATCTTGAAAGCAAGTTGTACGCTAAAATCTCACAATTTTGGACGAAAACCAAGCCCACATACCCTAGACTGAAATTCCATTTTACAGGGAAAAAAATCCAACGAGTTTGAAAGCATTCAAAAATCACCTCAATTCAAAAGTTTACTTATCCCCCCACGCAGTTTTTTCAAATACAAGCAGGCAGACTATAGAAGATTAACTTGCAGCCTAATGTAAATGCAATTGAACACCATCAGAAATTTGACCTGGATCAATGTCAATGATGGGGATCAGCTGTAGGCAAGAAGATTCAACTAGCATTTCAAATATGTCTATCAATTTACGTAATTCTTTTATTAGGAAGCTTTCATGCATTCAAAACTATCGAGATACAACAACTCATACTTTAAGCACACCTAAAATGAACAAGACAGTTTTTCGGAGTCAGAGGTGCTGAGCTATGAATGGACTCCCCTCAACTTACATAGGAACCATTATATCAGACCACTTGATGGGATCCAGATCCCCGTGTTCAAACATAAAACCTCACAGTACCAATAATCTCGAAAACAACCAATCTTGAATTCACACTGATAAGTATAATAGTAAAACCTAGATTTTAAAATATATATATATATATAACACAATGCCAACAAAGGTTTGTCCAGTTGGTAAGGCTTGAGAAGGAAGTCAGTCATACATGGTACATGTTCCACAGGATTTTTTTCTTTTGGCAACATGTTCCACGGGAATTTTATTACAAAACCATATCCTTGTCTGTCTCCAGAGCAATATGCATATAAGAACTCAAGGAAAAAGAAAGATGGGAGTAAGGAAGACCTGCAATGATTCAAAGCTTACCTCCATATGTGAAAGGAATCTGTAACTCAATTATGTCCAGAAAAAGATTTTGATACATACTAAATTTCTCAGACCTTGTAAAATCATTGGACATTTGTCCCCAACAAGATATCCCTGCAATCTTCAGACACCATAATTCGTCCAACTCATGAATACCTGAAATCAAAATGAACTAGAAGGATATTAGATGTTCCTGCAACCACACATGACCTTATCTGTATAGACTATTACAAGATCAGGTCATATGTGTAATTCTGATTCACTTCTAAAGTGGTTCAGCTAATCAATCGGATATTAGACTGCCTCAGAGACAACTAGAATTTGTTACATGTATCCAAGTAGCATAACCAATGCAGAAGCTTGACAAAGTATGAAGAACATGATCTGATGAAACAGGGACAATGTTACATTTGCATAAATTGTTCCTCAGCCACTTCAGCAAATCTGGATAAATACCTGGACAAAACCGCTGCAATAAACAGCTTGAACGGCATTATGTTGGGACACCATTCCTGCAAAATACAAATTACGTTTTTTGGGGGAGGGGAGGGAGCAGGATAAGCAAAGTGGCTAGCTAGGGCTATTTCAGCAAATGAACAGCTGATTTTATTATAAATATTAAATGTATGTACAAGAGGCCTTGTTCTCTGATTTGTAAGAGCTACAACCAGGATAGTGTTTGCTAGGATATAATCACTAGGGATACTAACTTGTACTTTGAACAAAAAGATCTTTACAGTGGAAGGCACAAACTTTAACACGAGCAAAATCTGAAACAGCTGGAAAAGTCACTCAAATGCAACTTGGGGAGGAGTCTTCTACCAAAGAATCTATATAACCTACTTGTGACAGGATAGCCATAAAACCATCCCATGTAACTAGTCATTTCTTAAAATTACTTTGTTTCCTTTGTCATTTGGTATAATGAACAGGACTATACAAAGAGAGCAGCTTCAAACCCTTATATTCAAGTCTGCAAGGTCGTCCATTGGAATTTCAAGGCCCACAAAATCCTCATCTTGTAATCCATCATCATCAATATTAAACCATGAACTAAGATCCTCCTGACCTTGGCCACCAAGATCATCACCAAGTACATCCATTCCAGGCAACTGAAGGTGGGATAAATCAATTGACTCGGGATCATCCAATACACCCACGCCATATTCTTCCTTTTCCTTGGCATTTCTATCCGATGTTTCATTCAACTTTGAAACAGAAGGCAATGCTGCCTGTGATTGCTCTGATAGCTTGCCAACAAGACCATTGACAGAAACAGAATGCTGAGTCGCTTTCGGCTTTGGCTTTGTTTTAGATTTCCTTTCTCCCTTAGCACTGGATAGTGCTGGTCTACCAACTTTGGTAGTTCCATTTCGTACGTCTCTGATGTGCCCCTTTCCATCTCTGTCTCTCTCGCTCCTCTTCCCTTTTGCACTGCATGATAGAGAATTTCCAATGCCTGATGGGGCACTTGAAGTAACTGTACTGCCACCAACATCATCAAGTGGCAATTCTCTCTTCTTCACCCTGTTTGACCACAGATCTTCCTTCCCACTAGTTTGTTCAGATGAATGATTTACAGTAGGAAGTACATCTGATGAATTGAAATCATGATTATCCATATTCTGACTGAATTGTGAAGGGCTCTGCTGTGAACCCATGGAAGCTACAGAAAGAGAAGGAATAAGTTAAAATATGGACCCCAAAATGGATAAAAAGGAAAACAAGATATAACATAACAGATGGGACAAAGATTGTGTATAAAACTATAGCTATTTAAGAAGGCAGCCTAAAATGGTCACATCAAACTCTCCACAATAAAAGAAACCCAAAGTTGCCTAGAACATTCAATCCGAAAGGCAGTGACGAAGACACCTGTTCTTGCTTCCAGAGAAAGGGAAGGATATAGTCTTGAGAATTCACCCTCCCTGCCATCTAGTTGTTGAACAGCACTAAGCTGGGAAGAAGCAGCAAGGAATGTATCCATGAATAAAGGCTCGCTAAAACAGCTTTTGCCTGTGTCTTCAAATTGACGGCATCGTTCCAATGTTCGTTTGACAAATGCCATTGCTGCTTGCTTGGCCATTTTGTTACTTGAACTTTTCCCACTTGAGGTACCGGGACCCCAACAAGCCTGTAAAACAATAATGTCCATTCACTCTGCCATATGAGCTAATTTCAATACACACAGAACATTGAATGTCAAGGAGATTACCATGTACTTCTCATAAGCCATGATAACAAGTTTGTCTAGAGCATTCTGTTCAAATTCCCTATTAAACAAAAGATTATATTTCCATTCAGAACAATGAGGAAAGTTAAATAAAATAATCAGCATATAATTGGTTGGGCAATTACTTCTTTTGAAGTTCTTTTGTCACTGAGGCAGACTTCATCAATCTGTCCAGCAAGCCTTTCTTCTTGGAAACCTATGGTATAAGAAAAATAAACTAAATGGTTTACATAAGGTCAAACTTAACTTCATTGAATTCAGCATATTTATTAATCAATTATCTCTAATTCTACAACTGATTTATGAATTTACATAAAGATGGGAAGCAATAAATAAATATCCACTTCGTGAAAAATCACATGACAAGTCATAATTATGAAAAAAAAGGACAGTTAGAATAGTACATAAAGATGGGAAGCAATAAATAAATATCCACTTCGTGAAAAATCACATGACAAGTCATAATTATGAAAAAAAGGACAGTTAGCATAGTAAAACTTGGCTTCCGCATCATCCAGTACCTGTCCTTGGAAATTCTCCTCTAACCTAGCAATGTCCTCACAAATTCCTTCATCATCTTTTTGTGACATGTCAGGCTTGAAAAAGAAAAGGAAATCAATAAGTATCATAAAATAATATTTAAAGACTAAAAAAACGAATAAACAGACTTCTGGCTGAAAATCGGAACAAGCCAAAGCCCAATATTTTTGCAGAATCTAATACCAATCCATAGTAATTATTAGCAGGATCATATATGACAGAACAGTGACAAGCAAAACAGACAAGAGTCGTTAGGAATGTAAGTTTACCACTAGTTCTGGGAAAACTCCAATGCTTTGAAGCTCTAAAAGAAGCTTTTCATTCATATCAAGGCTATCATATTGCAATTCTGAACAGGACAAATTCGGAAACAAAGCTTTGTCTTGAAGTGAACCATTTGTAGAATTACCTAAGCTTGCATTCAACCCAGACGTTGGAATAGTAACCATATCACATTCACTCTCATCATATTCTGGCTTCCCATTTTTCCTATGACCATTACAAGCAGAATGGCAAGAAAACTGAGTATCTACCCTCAAGTGGTGATCCAAACTGCTCAATTCCAACTCCCCATCTGGCTCATATTCCGTTTCATAAGCATCAAAACTGAAATCTTCACTTCCACTTCCAAAATCTTCCTCCGAGATAAGAGCAGCCATAACCCTTTGACAGAGGGGGATTACATTATGATCTACTTTAGCAAGTCCAAGTTGCAACTGTTCCAGAACAACTCCAGCATTACTTTGAACACCAGATCCAACATCTCTTTCACCACCAATCAACGCAAAACCATTAACAATTGTTTCACAACCATCAACATTTGAAGAAACTGGAGTTGGCACTGGTACACTAGATTCAAGATTTTCCTGAGGAAAAATTAAGTATTAAAAATTTGGAAAGAAAAAAGAAAGTTCTTATGGGGAGTTTTATCAAAATTTTAAACTGTTCAGATCAATTCGACCATGATTTAATGTTGATGGTCCAGAAAAAAACACAAGTTTATATGCCAAAAAATAGAAAAAGTGAAGGAGCAAAAGAAGGGAGTAATGATGAAGGGTAGTAGGGAGCTATTAATAAGTTCTGAGTGGGTGTATAAAGAAGACTAGCTCATAAGGATAAAGAGAGGAGAAAAATATCAGCCAGGTCTCACAGGAGAGAGCCAACCTCTCGAAAGTTGGCAAACCTGCTATGTTATTAAGGATTTAACTCTATATTGTTGTGTTTGTGAAGCAAATACTTAGTCTTGAGTTCATCTTACATACTGTTGTTCGTAATCCATTTCTTCACTTGTCAGTGTATTTGTGATATCTTTGTTGTTCAGTATCCTGTAGTAAGGGTATATCAACAGCTTTTGCATAATTTTTTGCAGTTTGTTGCTGTATTTCTTTATTTTCTGGGTATAATACGGGTGCTGGGTGGATTTTGCAATTTGGAATCGTGAAATATTTGTTCAGTGAAATAGAAAAACTCAAGTTTCATCATCTAGTTTGATCTTTGTTCTGAGTTTAGTTAGAGAACTTAACTGGTTCCTAACACATTCATAATCATTCAGCATCGTCATTCATAATCATTCAAGGAAAACAGAAGTCAGTACCTTTTGCTTCCAATAACTAATATCCTCCTCGGATATCAAACCAAAGAAAGGCTCCATTTGTCTCCAGAACGGGCTTGAAAAGGCACGAGCTGCCACAAGAACAAAATCCAAAACTACTCCATCAGAGGAAATACTTAGGCTTTTAAATAAAGATAATATTTAGTGACATCCATACCAGAGTTAATAACACCATTTGCTGCAGCCAATAGCTCTTCATGTCCATCATCTGATCCAACTAAATCAATGAAAGAAAAAAGTCAATAGTGAAATTAAAGCATCATATTTAAAAGGTTTAGTTCATTATTCTTTCAGAAGAGCTTCACCAGTACCAAGAAAATCTGCTCCTGTGTTAATAGCCACATGCTTTTGACGTGTATAAGGTTTACGATCTGAAAGTTTCCTGGTTGGTGGACGACCTGCCTTGCTGCATATATATATATATATATATATTTTTAACAGAAAAAAAAGGATTGTAAGACTTTCATCCACGTGCCCAAATAATTCCATAAAAAGCACAAAATCAGATATTTGTCAAATTGGCAAACAAGTTTACATTTACAGTATATTTAGAAGGGAAGCTTCTAACCTTTCACTCTTCTCAAAGCCTAGTCTTGCACTTCTAAGTTGTTTTGCTGTCCCCACACTTCCAAGTTTCTCAGATGGAATGGGCATGAGAGACCTTGTGGAAGTAAAACCCCTCCCTGTCCTCCCTTGCCTCCGAACACCATCTCCTTGTTCTTCCCCAGAAACAAGCTTGTTCTTTCTTGTTGAGAGGACCAAGTTAGACACCTTTTGAACACTTTGTCCACCTTTTTGATCAATTTCATCAGATTTCCTGCCTCTATCTTTCGATTTGATCTCAGCCACCCCAGACTCTTCACTTTCAGATAAGGCAGCAGCTGAAGATAAAGGATCACCTTTTAATTTAATTTGCTGAGGAGAACTGCCAGACAAACGCCTGGCAAATCCCAACCCATGGTCATTTCCAGCAACATCAGATACAGTATCCAAAGCAGGAGAATCATCATTACTCGAAACAATAGGCATGAAATTTGTCCGTCTGGCAGTGCGAGAGCTCTTTTGTGGCCTCTGTGCAGCCCACTGAGCTACAGGTGGAGAAGATGATCGTGCCGATGCCACACGTTTGCGATTGCTCGTGCCAACACCAGCAGGGGGCTTGGTGGTACAATGAGACAGATCCCAATCATTAGAAACAGATGCTTTATGGACAATTGGAGACAATTTGGGGGCAACCCCTGAACCTGATCTTGGAGCTCGAATTGAAGCATTCATTTTAGTATTTGAGGTAGGGCTAGCTGAATTAAATTCATCACGAACAGTTGCCCTAGACATTGCATAGAATGTAGAGATTAATCAATAACAATATATATCACAAAGATCAATGGGTGCTTTGAAATTAATCACAAGCCACACACACATGGAAACAGAAGAAAGGAACAACTCCACCAAAACAAGAAAAAAGTAGACAGCAACATGAAAACAAATATTGAATGCCAAGGTTAAAAGCATTTTCTTTCCAAAAGCATTGAATCATAAAATAAAGTAGGGCTTCATATTTTGCACTTACTTGTTAACAGCTTTGAAGTTCACCCTTTCTTTATCTGAATTAATAGGACGATCCCGCCTATCATTAATGAGGGAATTATTATCTTGGTCATTTCGAGGAGTAGAGGCACGTGAACCCAGCCCAGTCTGTTGAGAGTTACCATCTGATTTTCCAGCTCCAACAGTTCCATTTGAAACTCCCGACCTATACAAAGGCACATAGAAATATTATAATCCCAGTCTATGTCAAGAGTAATAATTAACGGGAAATGAGAAACATTAGTAACATGATATCTTTCACTGAGGATTTCAAAGTCACGATCCTCATATCCAGATATAACCTAGCAAAGTCCCCCACAACAATATTTGCTTTTCTCAGTATTTGAAGAGCTTTTTTGTCTTTTACGTAAACTCCTTAGAGTTGTCTCCCTTATATTCTTTCATTCACTGTCTTCCATAATCAGATTCTGACCATAAGAGGCAGAAAGTTCAACAAATTATACCATATTAAAACACACACGTACGCACATGTATGCACTCTATACATGTACATAAAACTGCACATGCATAGTTGCATACACACATGCACACGTGTGCACATGCACGCATATATATAAACATAAACAATTCTCACCCTACAATCCTCATTAAGAGGCTTGGCCATCAGGATCACAACTTACCTTTAATTTCTAATCATGATAATAAAATCAAAATTTAAACTATCAATGACTTTAAGAATACAACCTCTTAAAATTGTCCATAGTACCCTAACCCTATTCATAAGGAATAGAAAAGGCACAATATTGATGTGAATATGACATTGAAAATGTTCATCAACATAATACCGTAGCAATTGGTGAATAAGTATAAAATAAATATATTCAACAAAATTCATACCTAAAAGAATGGGAATCATTACTCAATTTAGACCGAGTATCGATAACAAGTCGTTGCTGTATTCCCTGTTTAGATTCCTGGAAGACATCAATAGGTTTAGTCAGTGCTGGACTTGGCGAACCATCAGGTTTGATGCAGGAGCGCTTCTTCCTCATTCTTGATTTTTCCCAGCCATCACCTCCAAGAGGTAAAGTTCGTTCCTCACCCTGAACAGCACCACTACTGCCAAGCCGTAGCATTTCCTTATCTCTATCTACAGTCCCAGATGGCCTGACAAGAGAATTAGTCCGCACGTCCATCTACATTAAAAGAAAATGTAAGTTCTCTTCCACAGGATCTCATGCATACTGAATTGCTCTAAAAGTTGATTCTTGATATAAAGAAAACTACAAACAGCTATATAAAAGAAAGACATTCACGTTCATTATTAGATTATGGCGACTGAATAGCATAATCTTCAATATATTACTGATTTCATCACAGCAATGACAAAGGCATAACAAAAACTTAAGGTTCATGGAACACATGCATACAAGTTTAAGAGTGGTATACAAAATTTAACAATTGTCATCAAACTCTAGAAGTAGATGCATAATTAGAAATAAAAGGCTGCATCCCAACCAGAAAAACAGGGCAAAAGTTCTAACAGACAACTTTTGCACAGGAAAATACCATAGAACAGAGATATGTAGAGCAGTCTAGAAGGAGAACTGCTTCAAATATGCTAGTGGGAAGTGTATATTAGTTGTAAGTTACAGTCATGCAATATTTGCTTGAAACAGTAAGAACCTGAAGAAGCAAAAATATTAGGCCTTAATAGGAACAAAATTATGAGATTGGGAACGCTAGCAAACATGCAACTGCAAAAGTCCAAGACACTTACCCTTACATCAACCAAAGAAGTTCGAGTACGCTTATTTGGAACAAGATTCTTGGTCCGTTCTTCTGTCTTTTGCTGCTCAAGCTCAAAACCACCAGTGCCAGTATGACCTTGAACTCCAGCCTTACCTACACTTGGCCCCAAGACTGATCTCTCACTTAACATGACACTAGAACGATCATTAGAAAAGCATTCTGATCGAGATCTCTTCTTTGAGGGAATACTTGGGAAAACTTTGTTGAATACAGATAAGGCTTCATTAAAGGTTTTTGCACGTTGTCTGTCAAATAACAAATTCTTATTAAACTGCTCTGTTTTACTGCAAGCTTGCAACTAGTAAGACATTAAAAAACAAAAACAAAAAGAAATACCTAGCTTTCACCAAGCTTTCACATAATCCAGCCTTTACCCGTTTTATTTCTTCCGGTACTGGGGAGGCCAGTAGCTTGCCTTTTGAAGAACTTGGTGAAGATTCATTGGATGGAAGCCCAAGAGCAACATTGACATGTCGTTTGAGATCTACTTGACGATTAGACTTATGCTCTGCAGCTACCAACTTAGGATCAAAATGAAAATATTTGAAGAAACTTGTCACATCCCCTTGTGTCACTGAAGAACTGCTTCTCGACATATTAGGCAGAGAAGATAGAATTGGATTTTCCATGCTTTCACGAAGGCTGCCTGATCTATCTAATGATACAGCTATCTGGGATCCACGCTGCCCAGTGTACAACGGTCTATCAGGGCTACTAGAAGATAGATCAAACTTGCTAGATGTTGCCATTGCACTAGTTCCCACACATCCTTTGAGACAAGAATCCAAACCAGAGAGTTGTGCATGACAAAGATATAGCACTATGGCACATAAAGGGCAAATCTAATTTAGAGAACAATTGGACAATACACCTGAAAGGATCAAATTCATACCATAAATAGAAATTAAACCCATTGGGTGAGACATAGAAAAGTAATTCTTTCAAATCTAAAGAGAAAAAGGATTTTAAGATAGCATATAAGATTTGTCTGGATGGTTCAAGTAAGCATGATTCTTTTAGTCCTATCCTATCTCCTAGAAGTAAAAGGCATGATATCTTCAGCATACACGCTAATTATACCAGAGGAAAGATTATCAAAACTGAACAGCAGAACACTTGAAATTAACACCCCTGGGCACAAACATGTGAAAATGGAAAAAGTTTCTTCATAAACATGCAAAAAAATTTCATCAATCCTACTTAAGTTAACACTGTGCTCTGCCCATGCATCACAAGCAAGCTCATCTCGCACAAGTCACATAGATTGTATCTTAGTATTTCACCAAACACCAAAATCATATATAGACATGTAAATAGAAATAATTACTCACAGATGAATCAAGGTAAAATCTCCGTTATTATGACTAGTAAATACTATGAAGATTCATGTGTGACATAACATGGGAAAACTGCAGAATAGAATAATTTAAAACATCTTGTCTTTAAAAATCAATCTTATCTCATAAATTAGAGAGGAAGCCATGACAACTTTACATACCACTATCAGAATTTTTAACCAGCTGACGCAGATAATTATTGTTTCTTCGAATTATAATTAATCAACCATTCCTAATCGTAGCATTGATAGTAGTCCTATGATACCAATTGGATAATACTTTCTCCATGCGTCATCCAGTTACATCAGATGCACAACGTAGCTAATATTCTTCCTGCTGTCCCCCTTGTTCTTAAGCTCACTTCCTTAGTTCAATTCGTTACCTGCTCATATTAGGCAATGACAGCACGGTTAAAAATTCTTATACAACCTAAGCCCCAAGCATTTTCCTCCTTGCATATATGTGAAAATTATTGTAAGTAGAATTATCACGAAAAAGCAAAAAGAAAATTAAATATGCAGCTATCAACAACATAAGTTCTGTTGCATATGATATAGCAACTTCATGCATGCAGACACGCCCTCTCCTCTATTGCTTACATCACTGTTTAATAAGTATCGTCAATTTATTTTTCAAAAAACACAGACACACAGAGAAGCATGGAAATGAAATCCTAGGGTTTGAATCAACCTTAAACCACGAATAGAAATCACAAACTGCCTTCATCAACCAAGCAAGCATCACAAATCCAAGAAACAAAACCCTAGAAGTTAAATCAACAACACCGAAAAAAAATAACAGAACAAATCAAAATTGAACGGCAAAATCTACCTTCAATAGTGCAATGATGAACGAGAGAGCTATTAATTTTGCTTCAGCAGCGAGAATTCCCTCACCGGAAGAATTGCAGAGGTCGCTTCTCAGAATTGGATATTGTGAGCAGTTGCCTGAGTTGGAGCTCCAAATCGTACGAGGCCATGGAGGACGAGGAGTCCGGTGTTTTGATCGGCAATGAATTGGACCAACTTGAAATTACCGTTATGCCCATGCAGCTTTGCCATTTGAATGATCGAAATGGCGATTTGAGGAGGGGTATTTTCGGCAGAACGATGTTCAATACGGTATATAACTGGCAAAAGAGTTACATGTGATTATGCTACCCTGTACGATAGCACATAAAAACATTATATACGCAATCCAACGATTCCTAGATTTCGGTACTACCTTCCTCCAATAGTAAATTTGTTTAAGAAAAATACACATAATTTGCAGATGATTCATGAATTTTAAGTTGTTCTTAAAATTTTGATAATACTTTTTCTAATTTTTAATACAATACATTTTCAACCAAATCACATAAATTAAGGATATAAGTTAAAATTATTTAATTACCTAAATTTTTTTAAAAATTATATTATTTTTTTTAAATTATCTTTATTAAATTTTTTTCTTTTTCTCTCTAATAAATTAAATAAGGGCATCTTTTGGTAATATACAACAAATACTTTTTCATATTCTGGAAAATGCTATATAGTTAGTACCAAGATAAAAAAAATCCTATATTTAAAATTGAAAGAAGAAAAAGTACATTAACATTTTTTACATTTTGTAAATAATCTCTTCATATTTAATTAGCTCATTATTTACTAGTAGGGCATGATATATCTATCATTTCATATTCTTGGACATCATTTCTCTCCCGTATAATCTTCTCCATCAATGCAATCCAATGGCTTGGGAAAAAAATCTAATAAAATATGTAAACAAAGTGGTATGATCAAGTAGAAAAAATTCTAATATTTTTTAAATAAAATCATGTATTTAAATTTTATGAATAAAAAAATCACATTAAAAAAAACTACTTCTATTTAGATATGAAAATGTTAAAATCTAACATGATAGTATTGAGCACCAAATAATTTATTAAAAGAACCCTTTCATTTTAATGAGACAAACTTTGCTCAATAACTCTAGGCTTCTATTGCATCAATTAGCTCTTTTTCTAAACCATTCAGAAAAAAAAAAGGTAATTATATCATACTTTATTTAAATTAATTACGCAGACAGACGTGGTTATGAATGGAGACAAGATGGAGAGAAAAGACACTACATGGATTGAGTCATTAAAACATTACATTCTCTGTATGGTTTAAAGTTTACATGAGTATGGTTTAAAGTTTACATGAGTTATTACGTAAAAATTACTATTATATAATAATTCATCAGTAATACTTATTTCTTTTAAAGTGATTATGCATTAAAAAAGTAATTATTCAAAATAAATCAAAATATAGCAAGGGTAAATCGTGAATTTGATGACAATGAAAGAAAATCCCTCATGATTTTTTTTTTAGAAAAAGACAATTTGGGACAATATAACAAAAATATTTACTAATAAGATCCTTGGTTGGAAAAAATATTTTTTTGAATAGACAAGATTACTCTTATGTGAATGAATTAACTCCAATTGAGAATTTAACTATCAAAATTTAGTTATATTTACTTAAAAATTTAGTTATATCCACTTGAAAAATGAATTATGTATACTTAAAAATTTAGTTATTTTCGCTTAGAAAATTAATTATCTTCATTTAAAAATCCAGTTTTATCAACTTGAAAAATTAATTTACCTCACTTGAAAAACTAGTTATCTTTACTTGAAAATTTAGTTATGTCCATTTGAAAATTAATTATATTCATTTAGAAATTTAGTTATATTTATTTAAAAATTTAATTATATTCACTTGGAAATTTAGTTATATTTACTTGAGAAATTGGTTCATCGTAGTTAGGAATTTTAGATTTCTTCATTTGGAAATTTAGTTATCTCCACATAAAAAATTAGTTATTTCTTTTAGGAAAATTAATTATCTTTACTTGAAAATTTAGTTATCTCCATTTGAAAATTTAATTATATTTATTTAGAAAATTAGCTGTGTTCACTTGAAAAACTATCTCTTACCCATCCTAGTACTTGCATCTTTTAAGTGATTTCAAAATTTGGAGATCCTTATTGGTAAATATTTTTATTACAAGATCCCAAATTATCTTTTTTTCAATTTTTTTGGCCAACAAATTCATCATTATTAGAGAGATAATGAGATTGATAGCTGATTAATTAATACCTCCCAATTAGTTTAACTCATTTTTCAAATTCCCTATAATGGGAAAGGCTCATATGGTTTTATCTTAAATATAAAACATTATATTTTAGTAATGAATTTAAATGTAAAACTTTAACTGCACAATGGTTGAGACAATATTTATACTGTCTATTATGTATCTGAAACTTACATTAAACACCAACACCCTTTTTGGTTGGATTGCATGTCGTGGTATATGAAGGGTTAGGGATTACATCACTATTATTTGTGGTGTATGGTTAGCACCAACACATGAGATTCCAATTACCTCATGTGAAGCTCCTCCCCTCAATTTATGTGATGGGCTTCACCTTCAAATTATTGTGTGAAGGCTTTTACCGTGCTGTAAAGGAACATAATATTACCAAATTACCCACTCTATCTTGACCAAAATCAACTCATGGGAACTACCGACGGTGGCCTCCCCAACTTCGACCCTTTTCCTCTCATCTTCCTCCTTTCGTCCTCCTCCCTTCTTCATCCCTTTGCCCACCTCCGGTGACCTCAACGTCAGCATCTCTCCCTCTCATCCCATCGTGTTCCTTCTTTCCTCTAGCGACCTCAACGAACCCTATCGATTTGAGCCTCACGAATTTGGTTCTTCTCCAGGAGATTTGAGCATTTTCGTGGCCATCCATCTTCGTTCCCCCGATGTCGTTATCATTGAAGCTTGTTGACTCAGCATCAAAGCTTCTTCAGCAACCTTCTTCATCTCTGCCGTCAGAACTTCTTGGTTTTGCGTTGAAGCTTCTTCGGCAACCTTCCTCATCTCTCCGTCAAAGCTTGTTGGTCAAGCCCTGTTACAAATCTTTTCTTTTTCCTTTTTTTGTCCTTTTATTGATTTATTGATTTGAAGGTTGAGGAGGAAAATAAAGGAAGGAGCAATCATGGCAGTGGCCAAGGTGATGTTGTTGGCGGAAGGACATTCACGGGAGAGGGAGGTTTTTTTTTTAAAGCAAGGGTAAAAGGATAATTTTATATTTATTTATATTTATTATTTAATAAAAAGTAAACATCATCACTTTATCTCTAATGTCAAACCAAACAAACTACATATATAATTATCATTACATTATATCTCTTCACACCCTTCCTATTACATCACCTAACCTTCTAGATAATTGAACCAAACGGGATACAACTATCACTTTATAATGATACTAGGTTCACTTTTCAAAAACAATTGCATGCAAATCAAAAAAGAATGACTGTACAATAATCTCCATTTTAGTCAAATATTGACTTATATATTTTACATCATAACAACATTTATATCACTCTAGTAAAAAAAAATTCTCCTTTGATTTCATCTATTGTTGTGTTGTACTAAGTGAAATGACACTATTTTAAAGACTGGATCAGAAGACGTGATGTGACCACAAACAACGAACTAAAATGGATTATAAGAATTTTTCTAATAAAATTGGACTGAAAATTCACAAACTACAATAAATATGAGTCATTCCAAAATAACCCTGGACATGGAAATATGGCAGCAGGACGAGACGGTATCAGAAAAATAGTTACCATTAACATGAATAATGTGTTAACTTTACAATGTTGTACAAACTATCAGAACTTGATCATAAATCATTGGGAATCAAACGTGTTCATTATGGTCCCTAAAATCAAAATATGACCTCTTGATACCCTAAAGTTGTCCTCTATCCAAATAACATTAAGTAGAATCAAAAGCTTCCTACCATCACAGAAGAGTTAAATTGAAGAGAGAAGGCCAAAACTTGACACGAGATGACATGTCCTGACTGCCTGCCAACCTGGTTTCTCTGCTTGTATTCAAAACTTTCAAACATATGTGACAGTTTCTAGACATCCTTAAGTAAATCTGGGTTATGACAGATAAGTAAACCAAACTAAATGGGAAAAAAAATACATGAACATGTTAGAGATGGGTCCCACTGAAAAGTGGGCCAGACAAAATTCTGAAGTACAATCCTTGCATAGTCAGATATAAAAGTGCGAGGAGAAAATAAAAACTCATTAACATGAGCTGAAGAGTGAACTCTACCATATGCAACTCCCACTTCAGTGAATTCTCAAAAGCTCATTCTGCAACAGTACATGTAGATAGGAATTTCTCTGACATACTTACATGTATTTTTTTTTTTCATAATTTGTTTGATTTACTGTAGACTATGCATTGCTAAAGCTACTAGTCAAACAGAACCTCAGGGCACACCGAAATCCCTTGCACTTGAGTTCTTCAAACTACATGGCTGTCAACAAAGTTGACAGCAAGTGCAGGCAAACCTGGCTGGAAACTAAGCAGGCCTACCCAAAACCACGCAGAAGGTTTTGTCTGATATCCATTTGTAACATAAGCATTTCTATACATGGCAAGAAGTCCCATGACTCCAGTCACACTTCAACTTGAAGCGGCATTCCTGGAGGATGCAACTGTCTAAGAATACTACCGACTCGAGAATCCAGAAGGAAAGTCTATTCCAGAATCACCTAGAAAGAAATGCATCTATTAGAACAGTTTAACTTAATATAATGCAAACTAAATGAGTACTAATTGAAGTCAGGTTCATTACTCTGTGGACATTCAGTGACTGGTGGAATAGGCGATGACTTGCTCCTCATCCCCTTATCTGTGACAGTTGAATAAAAATAATATAATATTAATCATCAATATGTCAATATATATAATAAAATTTATAACAAGTCCCACTATTCATAAACCATATGTGATTCATTTTTTAAAACTTGCGCAAATAGAAAAGCATGCCTAGTTATAACCCAATAACAAATAATTGGTTATGTCACTTTCTTTCCACAATAGCTTGTCAAAGTGGTAGTTGCCAATTAAAAACCAAAAAGAATAAACTACTATTTGAGTCCTTAAAATATGCATGTTCTATCAAAATTAAATCTTCAAAAGATAGTTGCCAGCTTACCATTATTTGATTCCAATATTTTTTAAAACCCATCAGTATATTCCTATTATGAGTTCAGTTAACTATCAATTTAGTCTGCAACATAATCATATTAATGGGTATTTCTTATAAAAAAAGAGTTAAATAATAATCATCATCTTCTAAGGACTGAATTAACAGAACATGCTTCTTTCAGAGACTCAAGTGGTAATTACAAATAAAAATCTACTAGCAAAGAAAGGTCAATGTGGATGTTGATGCATGTAGTGTTGTTTTTTCACCTTGAGAAGGAAAAAAGAAGGGGGAAGGGGGGGGGTGTTTCTTTCCAAGATAACTATGGATAGACTTTATCTTTTAACCACATATCACTCTTGATAAATTACCAGAGATTTAACAAGGCTTTGGATCTGAGACTAAAAGCATAAAGAAACTCCATTCAGACAAATGGTTTAGAGAAGTCAGCATGCCAAAAAGGTATAACTGCCCTTAAGTCTTTGGCTGATAGCAAAATGTCAAGAGATCTAGAAATCATAAGGGAAAAGTAAGATTGAACTTCTGGGAAATAAAATCACATACCCAAAGTATGATGCATGCCCTTGACTGCATCAAAATTCTTATATGTATAACCAACAAAGCTAAGATCTTGAGAAGTCAATAGCATCTGCAGACAAAGAAAACATATATAAGTTGCAAGGGTACTCTATGGATACTACACTACTCAAAGTACCATATAGCCCAGACAAAATGTGTCGGAAATAATTATAAATGAATGTCCGCAGGTAAGAAAAAAAGGATAAGATGCATTAATGTGTATTATAAGGGCAGATAGCTTGTTAAAGTTATTTTTCCAACAATCAACCTTAGAAAGTCCATCACCAGAAAGAACCAACCTTTGTTAGTAGAATTGAACTTTACATATTTGACTTTCACAGAGACATATTGATGAGCCCACTAACTTTATGGGCCGTGTCTATAAGAGGAGAAGGCCCAGAGATAATAGCATGGGTAAGAAGGATGAGGTGGGTGAGAGTAAAAGAGCCAAGGGGGGACCCACAAGGGAGTAACGTTGAGGGGTGAGGTAGGCGGTTGTTTTCTAGGGTACTGTGCTGTGAATGAGGTAGGCAGTAAGTGAGTATTGGCAAGGAGCGTCCCGACAAGTCAGGAAGTCTTCACCATTTCCCTTGCTTTCTTTAGTTAATGTTACTACTGTGATAGGGAGATTACTATTTTGTATCAGCTTTCCTCTTCTTTCATCGTTGAGGGGGCTCGTAACTTATTCTCTCTATTGATTATTAGCTAATAATACCAAGTTCTATCACATACTTATGCAGTTATTATTCTTATACCACACTTCGATGAGGGCTTAAGTGCCTAAAGGTCTGAAGACAGATCCAATGGTTCTAACGATGATACATTCTAATGCAGTTGAAATTTTCTGCTTCAGAATCAATGACACACAAGTAAACAAATGGGGCAAGTTAATAAATAAAGTAGATACCTTCCTGATGGGACCAGATCCAGTTCTGGTTGGTTTTGGTGGTTCAATCTGTTACACAACTATAATCATGTTATAAGAAAGTAAGCACACCTGGTAAGAAAAACAGATATGAAACTTAATGCACCTATAACAAAGTAGCATCCAGAAGAAGGCACATTTATAAACAATCACGCCATCTCCACAAATTTTTTTTTAAAGCCTATTCTATTAGAGAATGGTTCTACTAAAGGAGACTGGATTTAAACGAACAAACAAGTAATCAAGCAAACAGACTCACATAAACGCATACAATCCAAAAGAAGGCAATTCATATTGGCTGAATGTAAAACAGCAGGAGATACCATCACAAAACAAAGTGATTATGCCCTTCCTTTTGATGTTCAACAAAAAAATCTTTATCACAAGTTACGGAAGCAGTGACATATTGCGTCTGATTGAATGAAGGAGATACATATTAGTGATTGTTCATGATGACCAAGGGAAGGACAAGCTGGAGGGACCAAGAAACAGAGTCAACGAGATCATGGATATGAACCCTACTGGGCATGCCAGTCAGAAAAGAATTTATGACATCCAACCTCATCAAATTTCATAAAATTCTGAGTGTCAAGCTCTCCGTTGACTTGTGGTTTGAATGCTGCTTCTATTTCATAGAGCTTATCCCATACAACATCTTTGAACCAAGGATGAGCCTGGTCAATTAAGTGCCAATAATGTTGAGAAGAAGAAAAAAACGATGTAATTGTGAAGTTCTACAGTTAAAGAACCACATTTTACGCACTTTAATTTCATCTGCCCCTCTAGTACCAAGTCTTTGGTCAGCTTCACAAAGCAACCTACAAATTAGATTCTTTGCCTCAGGCGTCAACCTTGCCTCCTCTGGAAATTTTAAGTGATTTTTCCAATGTACAATCTGCAGACATTCATCACCGAGGCCACATAAAGGAGCATAATTTCAACCCTAAGTTATCGTCTCAAATCCAAACAACAAAATTAAGACACTTGATAAATGCTAACAAATACTTTAAATTCTCATAAATAAAGAAAGAAGAATGGTGATTAATATACACAACAAATCAGACAAGCAAGTAAGCTACAGTACTGAGTAACTACATAATTGACATCAGATGTGGATGGAAAATGGTTCAGAGTAACTCAATCAAGCCTAAATATGAAGCAAGAGTAATCTAGGGAAATTATAAGAGTTTAAGTTTTGAGTTCTTAAAACTCTTTTGAAATGATCTAATTCTAAATCCTTGTCAAGGGAAATAAAAATTATACCTCCTTAGATTTCCACAATTTTTCATAGTTTAGCTCATTGCAAGTTATTTCATTTCTGATAGATCAAAAATCAAAATCTATGAATATGGAGCTTTCCATGAACACAAGCATGTAAAATCTTTCGAGTTATGGTATTATTATCCGGATATTTGAAAAAAAAAATCACAAACTAGACATGTGAAAAGCAATAAATTTATGGTGGTGAGAACAGTTCAAATGCAACAGCCTTCATGAAAGCAATCTCCATCTTTTTCTTCATTTATGCTTTTTGAAAACATCAATTAAAATAAACTAGCATATCGAAACCATCTCAATCATGTCCAACTTATTTTTCTTAAAGGTCTTATAGGGGATTATTGATAGTCAAATTGTTTTCCAAATAGTTGCTGTCAGGCCCTTATGAAAAGCTACAATACAAGAGACTGAAATTGATTCCCCCATCATCATCTTTTTGTTATCTTGGGGGCTGGGAAGTAGTGCCCATACAAAAATATTTTGAGATATTGGCCCCAACAAAAAGGGAGGGTGGATGAGGAATAGGAAAGAGAAGAGTAAAGAGACTAAAACCTTTCTGCACGTTGTTACTGGGTCATCAGAGTAAAACGGGGGATAACCAACAAGCATTTCATACATTATAGCACCAAGAGACCACCTGCAACTAGGCAGAATTGATATCAGCAACGAGCCTACTGTTCCACTTCAAGAAAGGGAACACTGTTTTAAGCAAAAGCAGCATTTTCTAAGCTAAAAGCAACTATATTGAAGAACAATCTCCACCAAGTACTAGCAAAACACAGGAGTCCGTTGAAACCTTTGATTTAATTCCTTTTTTTCTTTTTTTTGCTTTTCCATATAATTCAAATGCCCTTAATAATTTCATTTTAATTCTATTAATTTTGGTATGTCATGACATTGAGCTCATAAAGATCAATATCAAAAAAATATCTCAATTGTAAATGTATATCTATTGAACTTATACTATACTAGTAGTTGACCAGTAAACTTGCCGCAGCTCATTTCAAGGCCACCTAATGTTGCTCGAATCAAATGATCCCAGTACTGAATAATGATTTCTATTCTTCATCAAATATACAGGAAACCAAAAAATAAAGTTCTTGTTTTTGTAATCAACAATTTACTTTATGCGGGGGGAAACCTTTATCCTCTTCTAACAGCCATCTTTCATTATATTCTAATATTTCTTACTTATTTTTCCTTTAAAAATTAGCTAATGAGAGTCACATTTAATACCAGAACAACAGAGATCAACATAATTCTGTTGAATATATCATGCAAGCAAGCCCTGCATTTAAATTTGCCCCTTTTCCTTAGGAAGATCCAATTATAAAAGCATTAAATACAAAAGACAAGAAATATCTGAGATCACCATTAACTTTGTACAAGATTTTGGACAGTAGATTGTGTATAGTGTTGCCAAAACTAGACTTAGGAGGACAAAATATTAAGTTCAATTGGATGAATAAGAAAGGTTCCCATGTATTACTCGCAACCCTTTGGACGTATACTTTTTTGTTCATGTTAATAATGTTTTAAGTCTTTACTAAAGAAAGATGACAAGGTTATTCCTAGTGATTGTCCCTGTGGATAGGAGCATGCACATAATATGCAAATGTTTGCAACATAAAATCTTAAAATTAAGCAAGGATATTCATTTTGAATAGCCTTTCAATTAAATTACCAGCAAAGAGGCTTCAAACCAGTACCTATAGTTTGGCTGAGATATTGTAAGTTGCTTAATTTCACTGTGACAAATTTCATCTTTGGTAAACACTTAGCATAGAGGTATAGCATTTAGCACATAACATTAAGATATTCTATTTTTATAATGATAAGCATATGCCTAATTCACTTGCTGCATTATCCATAAAGTCTCCAGGCAACCATTTGGAACCTAGAACTCAGTCTATTAATCTTAGTCAGAGATGTTAAATAGAAAGCCAATGCAAATTTATTATCTGCTTTTACTTTGAAATACCCTAACTTAAAGATCAGATGCAGCTCAAACAACAGAAACCAGAAAGAGAATATCAACGGACCAGTCACACTCCACACCATATCCCCTTTTAAGCAACACTTCAGGAGCAATATAGTCTGGTGTTCCAACCGTGGAAAATGCCTGTATTAAGTGAAAGAGACAAGTTGAAGAAGAATATGCATGCAGGCCATCTAAAGATAACATCTGTTGAAAATGATAAAATGCAATTCAAAATTAAACTTTCATGTATTAATGCTACATTTGAGACCTTAAGTGATTATTTATAATATATATATATATATTTTATATATCATTGATGGGGCTTCTCCTTATACCTTAAATTTGTGGGAAAATGCTCCATTAGATGGTACTAGAGATTTCATGATTGGGAGGTCAATAGTTCAATACTTGTTTCCACCAATCTTCATAAGTTAAATTTCACTATAAGTTATGTTGGGCCAACGGTTTGTTGACACTTCAAACCCAAAGGCCTTTCATGTGAGGAGGCATGCTTGAAATATATATTAATAACCAGCAATAGGCCTTGTCCAATAGCTTAAGGTTTTTGGGTGAAATGGTTCTAGTTGATTATTAACAAATTCGAGATCAAAAGATAAACAACTAAGTTAAATCTCCTATGAAGTTAAGAATTGGGAATTTGAACCTTATGCCAGCATCTGAAAGAGAAATAAAACATTGTAAAGCTTTAATTCATTTTCGGATCCTTCATTCCCCACTTCCAAAGTATTGTCTGGATTGTTTAAGAAAGACAACCGTGCAGCAAGCATACTCATGCATAAGATGGAATGAAATCCAAACAGGCAAACAAGAAAATGTTATTTCTGAATGTAGGCATGAAGCAATTACCAACTTCCTCCTGTTTATTTGCCAATGCTGAAGTTGTTCAAGGGGACTTTTCCAGCGCCTTCCACGACAAGAATTTGGTAAAGATCCATCAATGTCCATGGTATCATTCAAGTTCTCATCATCTAAGACTTCACTTTCATTTATTGATGATAAATTTGTGCAATCAAGTGGCTTGCAAAGACCAAAATCAGAGAGCTTCATATGACCATTTTTGTCCAACAGAAGGTTGTCAGGTTTTATATCTCTGCAGAAAAAGCGAAAATGGAGAAATTTATAGCAGCAAAATTGGGTTCCAAGAGAAAAACCATGCTAACAACATAAAGATCCTGACATAACATTACCAACCGGTGAATGTAATTGTGTTTATGAATAGATTCTATGGCCAGAACGCTTTGAGCAATGTAAAATCTAGCAACACTTTCAGTCAAAGTTTCTTCTCTAATCAGCAAAGTCATTAAATCACCACCTGGTAAATATTCCATTATCAGATATAAGTATTCAGCATCCTGAAAGGAGTAATAGAGTTTCACAATGCAGTGACTAGCAACTTCAGCAAGTAAGTTCCTCTCAGCTCTAACATGTTCAACCTGTGTTGCAAATGTAGACAGCAAATTAAAAAACAATAAACTATCAATGATGAAACTTAAACATAACAGCTGAAAGAGCTATCTTTTACGAGGGAAAAATTTAATAATGGAAAGAACAGAACTTTGTACAACTGATAATGATGAGAACTCACCTGCCCCCTGCTGAGCATTTCAGACTTTTTCAACTTTTTCATGGCATAAATATTGCCTGATTTCTTCTCACGACAAAGTCTTACCTGTGTAGTCATATTTTAAAAGCATTCAAACAATCTCAGGGTAAACAGTCATAGAACAAAAGTAAAATGACTAAACAAATAGACAACAGGATCTACGACCAGCATATTTAACCAACAGAAAACTCTAAAGCAATTACAACTTAGAGGAAAAGGGAAAGAGTTAAACCAAGGATCCTAGTGATGGGATGACACAGGATTAAGGAGGAAAAAAACAACAAGAAGAGGCATTTTTCTGGTTCAAGCACAATCAGCAGTCAAATTAGACCAAGATTTTGTAGATATAATTAAACAGAAACCTGTAATAATTCTAGTGTCAATAATCAGGTATAATACTCCCTCTATTCCATTTCTTTTGTAGTTTTAGAGTTTTGATTTTGTTTCAAATCTATTATCGTTTTAGACTTCCAATGCATTATTAATTATTTTTTCTAACTATACCGTTCTCGCATTTAATTCAATGTAGGTCATTAAATGAAGGTTTTTCAGTCAAATCTTTAGAAAAATGTAACATAATCATAATTTCTTGATCTATGTGAATGAAACAACCTTCAACAACAAAAGAAATGAAACGGAGGGAGTAATTAGAATATCTTAGATGCATCATACAGAAATCCTAAATATTGATTGAAATGAATAGTTTTCGTTTATCAACAGATCCTTTCTGTTGCAACCAAACCATGACCATATTCTAACAGTCGTCTGAGCTACAAAGAAACATAAATTCTCCCATCTCAATGATAAGTGAAGAATTGGGGATGCTCTGTTCAATGCTTTCAACTTTGAAACTCTCTCCACTCATGACATCTGATAGTAACAATAAAATTGCAGCATCAACATTTATCCCTGTTCCTTTGTGCTGTCTCTACTATTTCCAGCAAACAAGAAAACTTAAATCTTCCAGATGATTACATAATGGTACCTTAAATGCTCCACATGCATTTTGACCATCATTGAGCCAAAACCTTATGCACATCTACCACAGTGATGAAGCCACCAAATGATGGGAAACCTATCAACACTTACTCCCTCAAAACCCTTGGTTCTTTCTTGGAAGTTTTACAATAAATACCAAGCATCATGAATTTAGTAGCAATATTACTATGCTTTTGCCAAAAGAATATCCTCCACATCACGGCTTCCACATGTATACCTTCATCATCATGTTTCAATTATCAATTCAATACCTTTAGGTTTTCCAGACAAAGTGATTTTCTGTTGTTAAAGAAGAATTTTCTTTTAAAAATGAAATTGCATTGCAATATCAGAATTTACTTATCTTTGAGAATGAGGGTACAAAAGAATCCAAAAAAAAAGACTAATGGGCAACCATATGCATAGTTGCCATAGGTGAAAAACAGGCTAGTAGGTACCCATACAAAAATCCTGATTCAGATTCATAGAAGTTAGTTCGTCTTCAAAAGCAGATGTTCCTCTAGCTTTCCTCATACAGTTTTTTCTTTTCTTTTTCCTATTTAAATCAAAGTCCATATCAGAAAAAATTTCTTCCCAAGCAAGCTTGATTGTTCAAAGATTATCTAGGAAATTATTAAAAATAGTTGGTTTAAGTGGAAGAACCAACTTGTAACTATTTTACCATGTTAAATAAAAAATTGGGTACTGCAGCCCAGACTTCCAACAAACTTGCAAAATTCTGCTTTAATGGCACCAAACTAATAAAATAAAAAGAAGCCACTAATGATGTAATCCGATTGACCACATTTATACCTCTCCAAAGGCTCCCCTCCCAATAATATCTAGAAGGTCAAAATCACTGACGCATATTTTGTGTCGTTTTAACCGTATATACTCAGTCTCCTTGCGCTCTAAATCCTTTAGTTGATGTATTTGTTCTTCTTCTGGTACATGAGAAGATGCTAGCTGCTTTTCCAGCACTGAACGCCTGCAGATAATAAATTTGTGGTTGATGATATACTAAGATCAACGGAGGAAAAAAAGGACAAATAATAAATTAGAGTTTCAGCGGATCAAATGTCAATGATATTCATTGATAACGAAGAACTTTGTAAGAAATTCAATGTGACAACTAAATTATAAAAGCTATTCACTAGCGATATTTTAATAAAATACTACTCAAGAAGGCCTTGCTTAGAACATGTTTAAGAGAAAACTGCTCAGAATTACTTGATGCATCGCAATTCAAACAATGTTCAAGTATTGTCAAACATCTCTTGTAACAAAACATCTAAATTGCAATACTACTAAATAATCTAGGTTCGAGTCAAGTTGATCTCTAAATATGGGAAGTTTTACTAACATGATTTTTTTTTTTTTTACTAAACTCAAATTCAAGATCTTATTTGAAAGATAATAAATCCTGTATACTTTACCCAACCTTCAGTATTGTTGAAATACAATGCCTTATCCACGTATGAATAGCCAGAATGTGAAGTGTCCATACTCCATAACTCGCACACATTATAGAATTACCATATTCGCGGTTCGCATCAAGTCCAAAAATAAACATGTTTGGCAAGGAAGACTTTTAAAACACCTCCAACAATTAATAAGCATGAAAAGGATTCTCCAAGTCCCAACGACATGCAAGAAAATAGGAAATAGAAATTCTTAGCATAAAGAGAGAAAAATTGTTCGATCACCGAACGAACAAAAACTGCATGTGTTAGCCAAAGGAGCCGCCTCTGTTTGGTGAGAAACAATTTGCTCTCAATTTGATTCTTTTCAACATGTTTGGATCCAAAATAATGAGAATCAAAGATTTAATATCGTTAAACGAAAGAAGTAAGTGTGTTGCTGCATTGATACCTCTCTTTGCGATCTTGGATGAGCTTCATCTGAGCTCTGTAATGGTTCTCGATGAACTTCTTGGCGGCAGCCACCCTCTCCATCGTCAAGCTCGAACCTACCTCTCCTTCCTTTTCCTCCCCAACCATGGGTCCCACGTTGTCGTCCTCCTCCTTGTCCTCCTTTTGCACCCGATTGTCCTCCATACCCAAAGCACCTCCCTCTACCAAACTTTTCTTCAAAGATCCTTTCTCCTTTCCCCCTTCTCCCTCTTCTTCTCTCTATGTGGGTTCACAATTTCGATAATTGAGACAATGAAGCCTAGAGTCTCGGGACGAAGAAGACCTCTTACAAAGAAACGCTTACATGTATGTCTCTTACACTCTCTTCAGCCTCTCAAATTCTCTGTCGGACGAGTGCTCACTGCTGATTGGTTCGTCCCCGAATCATCGAAATATTAGACATCTAAACCGGCGAGGTGGAAGGCAACTCTTCGGATTGACACACACCACTATTCGTCAAGCCCTAATTCTACGGCCTATGATTATTGTTGACATTGAGGTTTCACTAAATTTACCACTCTAATTAACTATAATGTCAAGTCATTGCCAGCTTGAGGGCAAGAAAATTATGCCATTGATAGAGCTTCGGGGGAAGAATCTATGAGAGCTTTGAGGCCAAAAACAACAATGCCAATATAGCTGGACATGTTTGTTTGCTCTATTTCTATGCTATTCTATTCTAGCCATTGATATTAAAGAATGAAACAAAAACAAAGCGATTATCTACAAGTTTGTGTATTTTTTAACCAGGCTTTATTTGGAAAGCACTAAACAAAGACAATACATTCTTTATATGCTCTACATGTGTAAGAACTGGAGAAGCAGATGCACCGTTCATTCTTTTTTCTTCATTTTTCTCTCATCCGCGGTTGATAAGGCGCGTAAGTCGGATTCATATCGCAACACTTCTCACCCTCCTCATAAAATGTCTGGTAATCATGGGGTCTTCCCCCAGAATTGCTCTTATTTGTGACAGAGGAAGCCTGGCAGGATAAGTGGAAAAGAACAAGAGTCCTACTTACTGAGGTGAAGAGAAGAAAAAAGTTTTGGCCTTTCCTGGTGGGCATCTCCAATTTTAAGAACTGTATTTGTGTCTGTTCAAATTTCAAAAGAAATCCTAAGACCAAAAAGATTTCGCGTTGACTTTCATCTGGGGAGGCAGAGATATGGACTTTGGAGACCTCTGAGATGAAGAGGGCATCTGTCAAGGAGGCATATGAATCATTGAACAGACAAGGCAGAATAAGGTTTGAAACTGCCTGCTTATTTAAGGGTTGCCTGGTTTATATTTTTATAAATTTTAATTATTATTATTTTTTATTTAAATAAGTTTACGATAATTTTTTTTATTTTTATCTAAATTTTATTTTTATAAATTATAATTATTCAACAAGACACTTAAAAATTTCATGAGTCAATCTACAATTCCTTTGGATAATTTATTGAAGTTTATTGGCAGTTTTGGCGAGATAGGATTTCAAGGTGATCCCTGCCTAGCACCCAGCAAAAAAACTGTATGTACGAAAGCCAAAAGCATATCATAAGTAGTTTTCCTGATCTGGGGGGCTGGAGCTCAAGAGTCAAACTTTGGGGGACTACATAGTAACTGACACGATAACAAAGGAAAGATGCGGCATTAAGCTTAACTTGGTAATTGAAGACACAAAAATCCATTTAACACAAAAAGGTATCCACTTGTATTGTATGTTGTATCTTGTATGGGCAAATACAATGTCTATTCTACATATGAAAACCTTTATTCTCTGCTATGACTAAGAATAAATAGCCAAAAGAATGACAATAAAACATAAAATCAGAAGCAAAAATGAGCCTACTACAAAAAGCTAGTGCCTGCAAGGCCATGGTGCAACAAATTATGAGCTATGTAATCCCTAGCCTGGACTGAGTTGGCAGACCGTATGCTGTTCTCAGCTATCATTTCATCATCAAAGAGGTCAAACTTCCACTCTGGATCCATCTGTTCATTTCTCATCTCACAGATATTATGCAGAACACAGCAAGCCCCAAGAACTACAGGCAAGTCTTGTAGCTTCACCTCTGTTCTCTTCTGCAAGCATGCCCACCTACCTTTCCATCTAGCAAAGGCCTCCTTGGCAACCTTTTGAATGTCTCCAATCTTCTCATTGAATGCATGTTGAGTCCAAGTGAGGTTTTGGTGGGTATATGGAACCAAAACCCAATCCATTAGAGGAAACCCAGAATTTCCTACCATCCAAACATCCTTCAGAAGTCCCCTATTGGCTCTCTGGTATAAAGCAGATTTCTCTAAGACTTGATCATCAGGCATTGAACCAGGCCAACCAATACACACATCAGTGAAAACCCCTTTAGGATCAACAACCCCTTGAACTGTGATTGAGTAAGAAGTCTTCTGGTTCCTCTCAGTGTGACGCTTGTTGAAATAAGCAGCCACACTAATCTTAGGTGCAATGATAGGAACATGGGTAGTGAACATTGACCCTCCAACGTTTGGTATTCCAGACATCAATTCATACTCCTCCTTGATCATCCTCATCTTCCCTTCATCAGGCCAGTGAAGAAACTTAGGCATTAGAACAGTTTTAATGGCAGAACACACCTCAAGAACAAGCTTGTGACACGTTGATATGCCCAGTCCGAAACGTTTTGACACAAGCCGAAGAGGCTCCCCTGTCGCTAATCTCCATATACACACAGCAACACGTTGCCTCACCGGAATAGCGTCACGAAGCATCGTGTTCTTCTTCATCACCGCCGAGTCGAGTTCCTCGCAGATCATATCAAACGTCGCTTTGCTCATCCGGAACGATTGCCGGAATTCATCATCCGGGAAGTCAGGGCGGTTACACCGTTCCCACCAATCCTTCGACCGGTCCTTCACCCATAGCCGGCGATGGTGCTGGCCCAAAGAAGGCGATGCAGAACTCGCCGGCGCCGTAATTTCAGAACCCACATTGTCAGAAACCAAGGCGGAAGTGGAAGCGGAAGCCGAAGCCGAAGCAGAAGCACAAATAGCGACGGCAGAGCGACGAGCCCTCTTGGTTTGCGAATGGTCTAACTCATTCATTTGGGAGTAATGATCTTGAAGCTGCGCGTAGTAATCATTCATGGCTTGAGCTTGCTGCTTGTAGTTATACTCGAACATAGCTTTGTCCCGCTCGGATTCGATAACCCTCTTCTCCTCCTCCTGCTTCTCTTCTTCATCCAACAGAATCAACGTACTGCAAATATCCCTCAACGTATCCGTCTTCAAATTCAAATCATCATACTCATTTACATTTCCACCACCGTAATTCCCTTCTTCGTTGTCCCTTCGACCCCTTTTGTTAGCATTGTTGTTCACACCGAAATAAGAATCCATCTCGGGGTACAAGTTATAGAAGTGTGATAAATCCTCCTGATTAAGAAATGGGACAGGGCTAATCTCCATCAAGAACGAGTCTTTGTCCCTGGGTTGGTGTGAAATCAAGGTTCGCAATAGCAACAGGTTTCGATTGGAGGAATGAAAGTGAGCTTGTGTGAAAGGAAGGTGTGAACGCTTAGGAATTGGGTGTGAGGAAGAAGAATGAAGCTTCGGGAGATATATAGGGAATAGAAAGAGAGAAGAGGAAGGAAGCGTGTGGGCAAATCTGAACGCGGGGTGTTGGGGGATGCTGTAGTTTGACGGTGACTATATGACTCATAAAAATTAGAACTTTTTTCTCAATAAAAAATGATGAGACAGGATAAAATTATAGAATCATCTGGGAAGCGTGTCGTTTTACGCGGTAGGGAAGAACGGATTATAAAAAATTTGGAATTTTGTGGGAATGAAAAACGTTGGGAGAAGAGGGGGCGTCGAAGCTTCTGCGGTTGAGATTTGTTGACGGAATATCAACGAAGATAAGGAAGAAAGGAGAGAGGGAAGAAGTTTCGCTCAGTGTGGGCGCGAGAGTGGGGACGAAGCAAGAAAGAAAAGAAGAGGAGGGGTTCTTTTTTAATAAAAAAAAGTTGGTTAAGGAAAGAATACTTGCTACTTAGACGTTTAATATTTATTAATTATTAATATTAATAGTAATAATTATTCAGGCCCCAAAAATTATTTATTATAATTATTATTTATTACTAGTATTATTATATTTAGAGTAAATTCATCATTTTTTGCCAGTTGATTAAAGTAAGTACAATATTTTTGTTACCTTAAAAATAAGTTTAACATTTATGTCTTTTGAAAATTTTGTTTTTATTTTGATATTGAAAATAAAATCGTAATTTATGTCAACTTTGCCTTGGATAATTTCAGTATTATTTTAAAAATTATAATTTTGTTATATGAAAATTACTGATAAAAAATAAAGTAAAAAATTATAAATATTTTAATAAGAAAACATAATTAGCATAATTTAGACAAATTTTCAAATGTATTATTATTCTAAACTTGATTATGAATTAATAAAGAATGAATTAATATTACTGTACAGAAAAAAAATAACGAATATTGTTATTTCTTCGTTCTCAGATAATATCATTGTGTTAATAAAAGATAGGCGGATAGTATGGTTCACGCCTCATTGAGATAGACCATAGTCTTTTTATTTTTTTGGGTAGTATAAGCTAGATCATACTTTTTTGAAAAAATATATACACTCTTTTCTGTTGAGGAATTATTAAAAAAAAAAAAAAGAAAGCAAAGGGTACTTATCCTCTCAAAACATAAAATTATATTGAGTTTACTTGGTGCAAGTTTAATTTGTTCCTTTTTTTTTATTAGAGTAGTTTCACCTGCACATCTACATGAGTATTAGAGAGAGAAAATTTTTTGGTCTGTATTTCAAAAACTCAAAAAGATCAAAATAATGAGAGAGAGTAAAAAAAACATAATATAAAAAGACTAGGTAGATAAAAGGTCATACAGCATGACAGAAAATCATTTAAAAGTTTTGTAATAAGTACTAAAAAGAATAAAATAACAGTATACAAAATTGGAAATTTATTACAAATCATATTATATTTTTTCTTTTTTCTTTTTTGCTACTTGCACCCGATATCCTGGAATAACTTGGGTTTATTATCCGCCCCAAATTAATTCGGACCTCGTGCTGTGAGGCCTTGCGGTGGTGACGATACCGATAAAAAACCTATTTTAAGGACTTATTTTTTATGCTACTGCACTCCTCAAGAATCAAAACCTTGTCCCTGAAAAATATTGGTTAAGTCCTTTATCACTTGAACAGCACCAAGTAATAGCAAACCATATTATAAAGCCATGAATCTTGCCACTTATCTCTAACTCTGCACAAAACATAAATATAAACACACACACACACACACACATATATATGTTTAGTTGATATGATAATAATAACAAATAAAAAATATAATATATATATACATACATGTATATATATATATATGATTCAACTTTTACAATATATATGATAAGCTTACTGGTTTAAAAATATAGTATTTTAAAATTATGTTTCTTATTAATTGTAGTTGGGTTAAGTGAAAAAAATTTAAATATATTTAAACACAATATTGAATTCAAACCTTATATAAAAAAATCACATTGCAACAACTATCCACCATTTGAAATCCAACAATAGAATGAGACAATATTTTACAGGCTCGATATTTTTTATTATTATAATTTTTTTGCAATAAAACTATATACAAACTTAGATGCAATCATATTTTTAATTGATAGTTGTAAGAAAAAGAATTGCATAGCGTTTATAATTAGAGAGAGTCATGAACTGAAAATGTTACTAATTTGAACACCTAACAAATCTTAGGGCCTATTTTATGGGTGTTTTGAAAATAGTTTTTTATTTTTAAAAATATAAAAATAAAAAACTTGTTCAGTAAATTGATTTTTTATAAATTATTCTGAAAAGTAAAAAAATAAAATAATAGAAAACTCAAAATATATTTAAGATATTTTGTAGTTTTTAGTCTGAAAAATATAAGAAAATGTGAAAAACACCCACCTCATTAATGGTAAAATTATAAATTTTAAAAAACTCATCTATCACTCACTAGTTATAATTTTAAGAATAATTATTTAAATATATTTTTTTATTTTCTTATTTTTAAAATTTATTTCAGAAAACAATTTTACAAAATTAATTTCAGAACAATAAAATATAAAACACTATTAAACAAGTCTTATATTCCCGAGTCTCAAATATAAGTTATTTATAATCCTTTTTACGCACTATTTAAAATAAGACCCAATATAATAAGACCTTATAAAATTTTAATATTATAGAAATTATTTCTTTTGAAAAAAATACCCTTTATTTAAAAAATATATATTCATTTAAATTCAATCTATTACAGTAATTCTTAGAAAAATAAACTTCTATGTGCATTTGGTATATCATTCAAAACCAGTGAACGATGGTGGGTATATGTTTAAGGAAGGGTGTTCAAATATTTGGTTTTGTTTAGTTTGGGGTAAAAATTGAACCAAAGCAAATTAATCGATTTGGCACATTTTGAAACTTATTTGGTTTTCTTTTTAACTGGTTTATTTCAATTTCAAGTTCAGTTTGATTTCGATGATACTAAAATAAATTTTTTTTAAAAAAGTAGAATCTTTTTCCAAAAATTAAATTAAATAAGTACTATATAGATATTATATTAATACAAATTATATCTAAATAATTTACTAAAATATCAATTTTTTATGTAAAAATTTTTTGATATTTTTTTACATGATTATTTATAAAAATACATTAATTTATTTTCTTTCTTTTTATCTAATAGATGTCTTATAATCTTGTTCATGAGATTATGATTTAAGAGAAATATGTTAATGAGTATAATATAAATAAAAAATATATTAAATAAAAAAGTAAAATCTATTAAATAAATATATTATAGTTATATAAAAAAAATATCTTAATAGATTTGGTTCGATTTAATTCAATTTCTAAATATCTAAAATCAAACCAAATCAAACCCAATTAATTTCAAAAGTGAAAGAATCGAAATAAATCTTATCTAAGTTCAATTTAGATCAACTCATATCAGATCAATTTGGTTCAATTTAATCAATTTATATTGGTTTAAAACACCTTTATAAAGGTGGTTGCTACAACGGTTTCTATAGGAGGAGGTGTGGCTACTGCAACAATAGTATTTTAGTGGGTATCAAGAATCGGAGGGCTAGAATAGAAAATAAGAATTGATATATAATACATTATTTAATGTATAAGAGAATCATAATGTATAAACCTTTATAATATATAATGTGCACCAAACAACTGATACGTTGACTTATTCAGTATACCAAATAGATCATTAAAAAAAAGTTTTTATAGTTTAAAATATAAATCATGTCTAAATTATTAAATAAATTTGTTCATAAATACCTCTTTTTAATTAAATAATGAGATAGATTACAAAAAAAGATAAAATTTATTATCTGAAAGATATAACATTTAATTATGACAAATTTAGAATATAGATTAAATTTGGAACAAACTTAAAGAATTTAATAATTTTTTTAATATCCATGAAGTAGTTAAAAACTTAAAATTGACTTATATCAAGATTTAATATCCGTGGGACAAGTTAAATACTGCAACCACTTTGATGACTTAATCTGGATTTAATTTCTTTAAGATGAGGTTGCTTAAATTAAAAGATTTATCGAAAATTTACAATTAAACATCATTTAGTGTTGTCCGTACAAAAGAAAATATCATTTTATGTTGATGAATACATAAAATTGTTAGGTACTATAAAAATTAAAAATGGAAATATTGAATGGTACGTATGATTGTTAAGTGTGAACATGAAAAATGAAAGCCCGATGTGAATGAAAAATAACAGTAATACTTGTACTTAATAACATTAATACTATTGATAAATAATATTAAAAGATTACGAATGTTATTTCATTTGCGTAATGGAAAATAACATTAATATTTGTGCTTAGAAAACTAAAAAAATTATATTTATATCTTTGAATAAAATAAATAATAAAAACATTGGCATTATTAAATGATTATAATATCAATAATAATAATAATATAAATATAGTAGTACATGATTTGTTTTTTATTTATTAATAATGAATTTTCTATTTATACCAAACTGCCAAAGCAATACACGTGCAATAAGTACCATTTAATTTCACCGGTGAGGAGTAAATATCATGGAACTTGTGGGTTTGATTGTGACAAAAGAAGTCTATAAAACATTAAAAAAAAAACCATGTTTCTCTGTGTGAAAATAAAAAACCACATTAAGAAATTCCTTGATACAAGGCAAGTTCAACTTCATGAGAAGTAGATATCATATTTTGTTCCTCCTTAATTTAAGAAAAAAAAAAGAAATTCTTGAGAAGTTAGATTTACCTAGCAAAGAAGTTTCAAGTGTTTTATAATATTTTTTAAAAGGCCCTTAACTTCTTAAAAAATATGAAATACCAAAGCATATATATCTTTAATATTAAAATATATCTTAATATAAAATTATTTTAATTAAATTATGTAGATTAAGAATGAAAATTAAAATTAGTTAATTATTTTATTTTTTAAAAAATTACATTATTTTTCTAAAATTATTTTTATTAAATTTTTTTCTCTTTCTCATCAATTAAATAGGGCATTTTTTGATAATTAAAATAAATTTTGTCTCGTATTTTAGAAATTGTCATATATTTAGAATAAAAAAAGGATCATATATTTAAGATCGGAGAAAGTATATTAATTTAAAAATTAGTTGAACTTCCTAATAAATAAAAAGTTAAGCAAACAAACTATATATGAACTTAATTTTTCAAAAAAGTATATTTTCATAAAAAATTATTTTCAAAGAAATATAATAAATGACCTCCGATTAATTTTATTATAAAATTCCGACATTGAATATTACTTTTTTATTTATTTAGAAGGGCAACCCACTTATTGGGAAGCTTATATGCCATTAGGCTATAAGGTCATTGGCATATTTAATATTACTTTGACTTGATATATATATATATATATGCCTCTAAAATGGTACATCAGGAGTTTCTTCTAAATCATGAAATATTCAATCTCCATTTCTTTTTCTGTGAATTGCCAGCTATCTCATTTAAAAAATATAAAAATATTATTTTAAAAATATGTTCTATTTAAAATGATTTTATTTACCCTATATATATCTTTATATCTAAAATACAAATATACTATATACATGTATCTTTAATTTGTTTTTTGGTATATAAATTGAAAGTACTCTTCCCATTGTGAAGTTTTGATTTTATTTTCGAATAATTGTCCTTCTAGAATTATGTTTTATTATTTTGACATTCGATAATGAAACATAACTCGTTATATTATTTGTTACTAAAAGAAATATAAATAAAAGTATTTTAATAAAATAGCATTACATTTTGTTACTTTTAACTCTTAAGACTACTTATTACCCTCTTTAGTATCAAATATAAAGCACTTTGTGTAGGTTTCCATAGTTCAGATAAAAGCCACCTCTTAAAATCTATCATTAAATGTCTACTTTTCAAGATATCATTTACTACAATAAAGTAGGAGAAAGAAATTTGGGATTCACGAAAAGAAAGATTAACAATTAATTCAGGAAAAATCCAAGAAAAAATTTATTTTATTACAAATTTAATTAGCTTAACTTAGGTTAGCTACTTTTATTGATTTATATAAAGTAGATAATAATACCTCACATGAGTATTTGAGATTAAAGGGAGTACTAACTTTCTTAATTTGCATATATAACTTAGTTTAAGATTGTGACCCATATATTAAGAGAGCTTTAACTATTTAAGAAGACACTCATTTGCAAAATCTTTGGAAATGAAGTAAATTTTAAAAAAATAAACATCCATAGCAGTAGATGTGAAGAAGAAAAAAAACGGATTAATAAATGAGGTTATAATTAAAAAATAAAAATTATTTATTTATTGAATTCCTAAAATAATACTCCCTCCGTTTCGCTATATAGTGCACTTTTTTGAGAAATTAATGTTTCATAATATAGTGCACTTTACGGATTACGTAGTGTAATTTTGTTCTCTTTTCAATATTATCCCTAATTAATAAACCTAAATATATATTTATTATTAAAATATTTTATTCTCAAAGTATTTAATGAGGGTAATTTGAGAAAAAGTGAAAAATTTTGTTAGTTATTACTCCCTCTGGTCCTATATATAAGACCATTTTAACCGAATCACGCGAATTAAGAAAGGGAGTTAAAACTAATTAACTACCTCGATTTCTCCGAAAATTTCAACCTTTTTCCAAAACTACCCTTATTTAATCTCTCTCTTTTTCTCTTTGAATACATTAAATAGGGGCATTTTTTTGGAAATGCATAATAAATACCACCTTGTATATTGTAAAGGATCTTATATTTAGGACCAAGACAAAAGGTCCTATATATAGGACCGGAGGGAGTAATTATTATCTTGATCTGTATGCGGTAGTTAAAAGTGCACTATAAATTGAAACAGAAGGAGTAATAATTTTGGGGCTAAATAGAAATCTCAAAACACCAATATAGTTATGTCAACGGACACGGTTGGACAGTTAATTAATGTACAGCGTACGAACAAGGCACTGAGGCATATGCATAACGCAATGGACTCACATCATCACTGACGTCATAAAATTTTATTGCATTTATTTCGACTAGAAACATTTTTTGGCAAAAAGATACATTTATTTAACTTCATGTGTCAACATCTCATTTGTATTGCTTTCCAGCCTTCATTTATTTTTTCAACAACCAAATATTTCCTCTAATCTCTGTTATTAACAATTTCACATGTTTTGCCAAAAAAAAAATAATTTCACATGGTAAGAAATTCAGTTAAAATTAGTGAATTTTTTATTTTTCAAATAATTTTTAATTTAAAAAGTCTTTCATAAACTTCTAAAATTACCCTTAATGAATATTGATATTGGAAATTAAAGAGAAATTCAAAGAAACAAAAGGAATTAATAAATAAGGCATTGAAGAAAAAATAATTCATGGACAATTTGGAGAGGATCTTATAATAATAACCATAAAAATCTTCCAAAAAAGTTTTTTATAATAAGGATAAGATAAAGTAATATTTAGTAATATCATTTAAATTCAAGTGGTGTCAAATTTTAAATAGGAGTAGTTCTAACTTCTTTTGTTTTTTTATAGAAAGATCAAATTAATTAATTTAAAACCACATGTTCAATTTTTTTTGTTATTATTGATTATTGATATGTATAAAAAATTATTGATTATTGATATTTAGCATGTATACTTTATACTTTACTAGAGTGTTTTCTTATTAATAATATTTAGTATATTTATATTTTAAGTCTTGATTTGGTTAGATTCCTACCTAGTAATAGTGATTATGGATGTTGTAGTTAATTTAGTCACACTCATATCAATAAACAAATTATATAAAAGTAAAATGAATTATCATTATTAATTTCGGTTAATGTGAGTGATAGAAGCTCTTATCCACTAAGTAAATTGTTAAAAATTTAATTCTCAATTTTTATGTGTAGATTAAAACAAGCTAATGGGCCAAGAAAGATATGTAAAATAAAATATAAAAACATTATATTATAAATAGGAAATATTAGTTGTATTTTTAAATAAAATAAAAAATACAATTACTATTAACCAAGAAGACGTTTCTATTATTTATTACTTTCTTAAATAACCGTATGATATTTTATTATCACTTTAAAATTTGACTAATTTAAATAAAATTATAATTGCCCCATTGGGAGAAGTTTTTCTAAAAGCCTTTTTTTTTTACTCATTATTACTTATTAGAGTATCTATTATACCTAACCACTCTGAGATAAATTTTATGCCATGCCTATCTTTTTTGTTGTTATTATTACTAAATAATATTTATGTTTTAAATTAATTTTTATATGCACACGGTAATTATTTTTCTTTACATCACCGACCACTTCTCAACTTTTATTTTGATAATATAGGTTTTTTAGGCATACAAATTGGATCATAAGTCAACGGTCAGGGTTGACAATTGACCAACATCCTCCAAACAAGGCACATCACGATGGAGCCAAATCATCACTGACGTCATAAAAGGATAATAATTATTTCATTTTTGATGAATAATAATTATTTCATTTATTACTTCCATAATACAGGTTCATGGGTCCTATTTTCACACATACGTAATTTTTTTTTATGAAACACATATACGTAATTTTGTTGCAATTATTATATGCAGGAACGTCAAGTCAAATTGTACATGTAATTTTGAGTTTTATAGAAGTCATTTTTTAATGTTTATAATTTGATAATAATTTTTCCTAATGTTACAATTCACGCATTTTTCTTTTTTGCATTGAATATGTCATTTTTCTGATGAAGTGTGATATGTCATTGGCATAAATTTTCTTAAAACTTCCTTTTTAATCTGATATTACCTAAATTTTAAATTATGTACATGTAATTTCATTCACATGTTACATTTAATTAATAATAAGAGATTATCTACGAAATCTAAAAATTTTAGAATTTCCATTATCAATTTAAAGATTAAATAATTATCTTAATGTGTGTTATGTACAATTAAGCGTGTAAGTTTAGGTTATGCCCATCTTGATGAGTCTTTTTTTGAAAATAGGTCGGTGTGGATACAAAACTAATTATGACCTGTAAATGGCATAAGTTCTAATATATTTTACATTGATGATAATAATGTAATTTTTCTTTTGTTTTTGAAACGTACACAAAATTCTTAAAAAATATTGAAAATTTTTCATATATTTTAAACTGATTTTAAATTTTCCATAAAAATAATTCATTTAAATAAAAAAAATTTAAATATGCTAAATAAAAAAATTTATTTAAAAAATCAACTAAACTTGTTTTTTCGTACATTATATTGAGCATAAAAAATAAACCATACTCCTTCGCCAAAAAAGAAAAATATACTATTTATAGTTTATTAATAGTAGGTCTTGTTATAAATTTTGTATGATATATTAAATTGGATGCCATCATGATTTAATTGATAATTAAGGGCTGTTAAAAGAAGATTTATAAAATAACTTAGGTTAGTGTAAGTGATAAGGGCTCTCATTCTTTAAGAAAATGGTTGGGGGTTCAATTCATAACCTTCATAGTTGAAGTAAAGCTAATTGATAATAGTTTATTATTTACTTTTAATATATACTAAGAGATATTAGTCCATGTTATTGGTAAGAATACTTCTGGTATATACTAAGAGATATTAGTATATACTAAGAGAAATAAGTCCATGTTATTGGTAAGAATACTTCTGGTTCACAATTAAAATAAAAAATAAGACTTGTTAAATGAAAATAAAATATGTTTTTTATATACTTGAGAAACATAGCAAAAAGTTTTATTATTTAGAGAAGATAATAATGATGATGATGATGATGATGACGACGACGACAATTTATGACTTTAAATTTAAGTACGTATTCTTGATGGTGGAGTCACAATATTTTTGGCAGGTTGAAAATAATTTTGCTCCTATAAAAAAATGAAAATAATTTTGTTATCTTATCTTAATTCCTAATGTTTCAATAAAGAGTAGAAACTTGCCCAGCTAAAAATATTATATTGATCTATTATGATTATGGGCATGTTTACCATGGTTTCTAATAATTATTTTTTTTTTCATCCAAATAGGTTTTCAGTAAATTTTTTTATTTTTATCTAAATTTTATTTTTGTAAATTGTGATTATTTTAAAAATATTTTTACAAAAAGATAAACCAAATGGGTATATATCTCTAAGATTATTAAAGTTAGAGCTAGAGCATATTATTATAGGTGTGAGAATTTTGAATCTACAAGGGGGAAAAAAAATCATGTAATCACATTTGTGATTATCTCTAAATTTGATTTGATCTAACGTATTTTATTTATGTTAGAATTACTTGAAATAAAAATATTTTTAGAAAAAAATTATAACGAATTAATGATCATTCACAAAAGCATACAGTATTCTTGTATAAAAAATTATGTTGTCTTTTTTTAACCCAAAATTTAGTCAATTGATCTGTTTTAACAGTTTAAAGAGAAATTTGATCTAACAACTGTAAAGTGTTAATAAAAATAACTTCATTAAATCAAATCTCTTTCAACAACTAGATCAACCAACAAATCAGATCACAAATAAGAGAGGACAATGTAATTATATATACTGCGTGACAAAATATTGGCAAGTTTCTAACTACCAAGTAATTACTCATTTCTGAATTGTGAGGAAAATATCATGGAACTTCTAGGAAGATTATACTTTATTTTGGATTTTTTGACCTGTCACTATTATTGACTTGTTAATTAATGTCAAAATTTTTTTTTTGTTTAACTGCAGGAAAGAGAAAGAGAATAGTCTAAACTTGTTTAGTGGAGTTTTAGGGGGAAAGTTAAGTGAATGACACATAATTAATTAATAATTAATAAAATATGCGAAAGCAAACTTGTAAATGAACGATTTATTATTTCCATCAGTAAAATTGCAAACGTAGATATCATCATTTGACATTTTATGATTTAACCTCTTGTGATTGGATTTTTATGAATTTTTCTACGAATGCTGTTTTTTTTTTTAACAAGGAACTGTGTACAAGTAAAACATTTGCTTTATTTGTAATAAATATATCATTTAAATTCTTGTTTGGATTAGCAATTGAATTGCGCGTGAATTAGAGGGCTTTCATTCTTTAAATAAGTGATTGAAAATTTGTCATAACTTTTATATAAAAAATAAATTTAGCTGAAAAAATCTATCCTCAGTATACTGTCTTTTATATTTAATATCATAAGAAAACTTATTCCTTATGGACGGTGGGATATTTCTAGTTCACAATAAATATATATATATATATATATATAGATTGAAAGTAAAAGTCAATGGGCAAGGTTGACTATTAAATTAGTGTTAACGTCATATACAAACAAGGCATATCGCAACCGACCCACATGATTGCTGATGTCATAAAAATTTAATGCATTTATTTTGATTTTTACATGTTCTTCATGTGTCAACATCTCATTTGAATTTGTGTTGCTTTCCCATTTTCATTAATTCTTGTTGCAATTGCGTCGTTATTTATTGATTTTTTTGGCCCAATTATTGATATTAATATTTAATATGTATACTTTATTATTTCACCCAAAAAAAAATGTATACTTTATTAGAGTGTTTTGATTTGTTAGATAGGACAAGAAAGAACGTGGAAGTAAAAATATTTTCTAACTAGGATTCTATTTAAAAAAATTTAAGTATTATGATCTGAATTTTCAAATAAGATAAAATAAATTTCTAGTTGAGAATCCTGACTTGAAAATATTTTTTATATCATATCCTTAATTGTCTTTTTTTCCTTGTTAGATTCCTACTAATGTCTATTTATGTTGTAGGCAAAAAAAAAAAAATTAATGTCTATTTATGTTGTAGTTTTTCGAGCTGTTATGGTCAGTTGGAAACCTACTCATAAGGAGTATTCACATGGGCATTGTAGAACATGTACGAGAACGGAAAATAAAATTCAATGACATATTTATAATATTTTTTGTTCAAAATAAAAACACTCTTAAATGAACCTATGTAAATCCGTTTACCACCAGTTTTAAGTGTGATCTTGACTTAGTTCAACATATAATTAAGTTTGACATGAATAAAAATAATATAGTACATGTGTACTTTTAAAATAAAAAATATTATAATTTATAAAGCTGGATCTAAATGAGTGTATATTATTTTAAACTTGATTGAAGAAGCAAAGAAAACGTTTAGAAGTTTAAATAATTGAGTCTCAAATGGAGCCAAACCAATCAAACACACTTAATGAATAAGTATTGCCCTCCCAAGTTCTTTCAGATCTCATCTTCTATTGCTTATTTTATATAAATAAATTATCTAAATTAAATATAAATTGTCAACATTTGAATTTAAAACAAATAACAATACTTCTTTGTTTTCAAAGAAGTAAAATGTAAAATAAAAGCATTGTTTAAATTGACTTAAAAAAATAATAACTGGACTAATCCTCCAAGAAGAGCATTAACATTAGTAAAAGTGTAAAAAAAAAAAATGAGAGAAAGCCATTGAAGGTTGATTCATTGACAAAAATGAAACTCATACTCTACCAGATATAGGTTTAAATTTTGCTGTTGATTTGAGGAGCTTTCTAGTTAATAATTTGTAAGTACTTTCGTAATAAGAACTACCTTGGCCTTCATAAATTCTTGAAACCAATCTCACATGAACTTTTTTCTTAAAAAAAATAAAATAAAATCTTTAATAAATTATATTATTTATAAATTATAAATAGTATGATTTATTGATTTCTCTTTTTGACTTCCGTACTGTACTCCTAGGTGGGAGGAGGAGGGGTGAGTTTTGCTTGCAAAGATTGAATTGAAAGCGTGTAAAGGAAAGGGAAGTGACTAGGATTGATTTGATTTGGGTTATGTTAAGTGGACGGAGAGACGGCTGACCGAAGCAAGCAAGAAAGAATGGCTTCCAAACGCGGAACGCTGCGTGTCCATCAGCGTCTTGCTATTCATTACCCTCACACGTCCCTTCTTGTACTCTTATACCGTCCCCCTCTCCTTTGATTTTCAACCTTATTTAGCCTCCTTAGAGGGACCATAGGAATCTAAAATGATTTTATATATGATAAATTAATAATATTATTTTGACTATCAAATTCTTTATTCAATTGATAAGAAATTATATTAGATTAGGGATCTTAAGAATTGTTTAGTTTTCAATTGCTTAAAAATAAATTTTGATAGAATTGATTTTATAACGTAATTATGATAAAAATTAGTTTTAGACTAACGTATTTATATTTAGATGATTTATTTAAAAATTAATTTTGATAAACTCATAATTTTTCTCTAAATTGAATTTAAATTCTATCTCATGATTAATTTAATTTTTTTGAACTAAAATTTAATTTACATTTATTTAATTGGAAACATAATCTATTGATATAACATTTTCTTACAAGTCATGAGTTATAAAGATTAAAATTTTGAGGAGGCATTTTAGTTATTAGATAGAAAAAGTTTTTATGAGAATTTTATTTTACCAGATTCACTATTTTTTCTCATTTTTACTTATCTATTTTTATCTGACTTCTTTTCTAATCTCATTGGAACAAATGGAAAAGCAACATTGGAGTTAGTTTTGCCTCAACTCCATTTGCCTTTTAAATCAATTCTCCAACGTGATTCATTTTACACACCCAAACATCCAGTTTAAAATTAAAACTTGGTTTTGTGGTCAAACTCATTTTTGGAAGTGAGACCAAACAGAGCCTAAGTTTGAGTTACGAGAATATAACTGCATTAAATACTTAGTAATAATATAGAGTTTGCCATTCAAAATGGTCATTCACAACTCAATCTAGATTGATATGTACTATATAAATCCCTTAATTAAAGCGAGTAAGTTTAGGATATTTGTGTAAAAAATGAATAATATGACCTTTATAAATTTTATTTTATATATTGATATATTGAGAACTAATTTGGATCTAATTAGAACAGATAATTTATTTATATAAAGTTTAAGATGGATTATATAATTCTTTTATATCATATTGGTATGGATGATTTGCTCTGTTTATAGAAGTTTTATATGTTTTATTTTCATATTCAAATAGAGGTTTTGATAAGTCCATCTGTTATTTTATGAATTTAGTCTCAAGTTTTGTCTCAGCCCATGGTTTTGTTCAGGTTGTGGTTTTGAAAAACTCAGCCCCTCAAATGCTAAACTAAATTGCCAACCAACCAGTCAACCACTATTAGCCTTTTCTTTTTCTTCTTTTTTGTTGGGAACAACTAGCCTCTGGCCATCAGTTTATGCACACACTTACTTACAGTTACAGGTACACAATATGAAGAAAATTAGAATGAGTGAAAGAAACTTGATATTTTTTAAACAAGTTTAGAATTTAAATTTTGCTATCACGTTGAAATAACTATTCTTATTTGAACTTGATAATAATCAAATCAGAAAGAGTGGCACACTAAATTACATATAATTTTTGTGAACTTTAACTTATTAATTTATAACATTTCAATATTTAAATAAATTTCACTAAATTTTTAAATTTGTGCAAAGAAATCCCCTACTGCTAATTAGCAAGTTATTTTAATATATAGTAGGAGATTAATAAATGTGGGTCTTATATATAGTATGAAGCCTAAAGAATGAATTGTATTATTTATAAAATATTTATTATAAATTTTATATTTCATATTGATATTGATTCTGGAGTATTTGCCCACCTTTTCTTGGTCAAAGAGTATTGCACACCTTTGGATTTATTTTCTGGTATATTTAACCTGTTTTGATTTTGTTTTAAACCAAGCCCTTTTTGGGTTTGGGTAGAATTTTGGACTGGTTTGGTTTTTGTTATCTCATAATCTCACCTCAAACCCAATCCAGCCCAATTTGAGATTTCAAGTGAACGGGTTAGTTTGGTGACAAAATCACCAAATTGGAAGAGGAAACAAATCCATGGTTGCCCACCTCTAATTTGATCTTTTAATTAATAGTAATTTTATCTTTACATGATTTATTTATTTAATTTTTTTTATTTTTTTCTCATTTGTTCTCCTCCTTGTTAAAAAACAGGGCATGTGTATTTGTTTGTTACTTGCATGTTCTTAAAAATATGCTAGATGTACATGTGAGCTGAACCATTTAAATTTTTAAAACAAAAATATTAAAATATAAAACTAACAAAATTATCTTTTTATTTGTTTCGAAACATGTATCGTGATGTCAAGAAAGAAATTTTCGAAATAATAATTTAATCAAGTTTTAAGATTTTTTTGAGAATTACGATGATTTATTTTATTTATTATTTGATCCATAAATATTTGATATTTACGTTAGTCTCCCCATACCCATACTAGTGGTTCATTTTCGCTCTGAAATTTGTGAGCCTCAGGCCCAGAAGGGTCCTGTCCACCCGTTGGTGGCTTCCAAGTTCATAGCACAAAAGACGCACCATATTACACCAAACCCACGTGACTTTCTCTTCAACAATGGCGTTCCTTCTCAAAGCATCGTCCTTTATTCATCCTCTGCAACTTCACAAGGTAATTTTCCCAGTTACAGCTATGTCGCAATCTCGCATGCATCGAAATCTTATATTGCTTGTTATTTGAGTCTTTACAGAGCTTCCAAGTTAGGAAATTGGGAGATTGGTTGTCTGATTAGTAATCAGGGAAATAAGGGGATTTTATGTGGGCATGAAGATGATACTTTCTTGGGCTTGAGTTAGAGAAAGAGGGTAATCTGATTGGATTTGACTCTGTTTCTTAACGAAATGCAAAAAGAAAAAGAATGGAGCTTGAAGAAACTTCATGTGGAACAATCCATTAGCTTTTGTAGGAGATTCTCTTAAAGATACTGTTACGTGGAATTATTAGTTAGTGGAAGTTGGTAGGAATTCTGTTAGTCTGTTAGGAGTTAGATGACTTGTAGCATATAAATAAGGATGAAGTGATGTAATATAGTATGAGCCAATGAATTGAATACTATTGGGTGTTTACTATTACTATGTATCTTTTTTATTGGCCTCTACTATTACTATGTATCTAGTGGTAACAGAAATTGGCACCACCGAAATACCACATAACAATTTGAACTGTCGTGTTGTATGTTTTAGGATTAGTATAGTAGTTGCTGGGCTTGTTTTTCTTGTTTTCCTTTAAGTAAGGTCTCGAATTTAAGTATCGTGTATAGAGAAATTTATCTTTGGGAGAATTTTACACTTTTGTGATTCAACCCAATTTGATCCATATTAGTTGGGGTCCAAATTGGCTTTTGCAGAAACTAATTGGTATTATTAAAAAGAAAATTGTTTACTAGTTTTTCTCCTAAGCTGAGTAATGAGCGTAAATCTCTGTTGCTACTAAGTGAATTACTGGATCATAGGCTTGAGAGGCGATGTTTACTCATAACTTCCAATGTGGAATCAAGAAGTTGGCGGTAGTTTGTTACTACTGCTGCTAATCATTTGCATTTTGTGAAACATAGATCACTGAGTTTATAAGCGTTTATTAATAATCTAGCTTACAAGAGTTTACGGATGCTCAGGAAATAAACTACTATGGTCGTGTCTGGAACCAAATTTATTAAGAATTCAATCAGTTGAACTCCCACTAATGAATTCAATTGAATTCTACTATTTAAATCTTTTTAATGTTCGGTAGAAATTTGAGGCAGAGATTTTGCAGACTTAAATTGAATTCATTGTTTGGATTACTTCTTCGAGTGTTCCAGACACATGTCATTGATGGTATCTGGTATTTGTTTCTGTTTAAAATTACTGAAGACTTCTCACTAGTAGCTTGTTTCTTGATGACATATTCTCCATCTCCACTCCCTTTTTGGAGGGAAAATTTCTCCCAACTAGGGGAAGGGAAGTTATAATTTAACCACTTCCCTCCCTTCCCTCTCTCTACTTCCACTTTCTTTTGATCTTCTCCTCTGAAAAAACATGAGCTTAAAGTTAAACTGGGGACCTCAAGTTGTGTTTGTCATATGAACATCTTGGCTCCTCTCCTAATCCTCTGGTTTATTCTTTTCTATTGATCTTTTATTGTAGGGGAACCATGTGAGCGTCCCAGCCTTAACTACCAACCTGCAATCCAAATTTGATCATACTTTTATAAGAACCGGTAGATGTCCTTTGTCTAGCTTGTCAGTGAAAGCTCAGCAGATGACTGTTGAAGGAAATGTGCTCGAGAAAGAACCAGTTAGTGTCAATGAAGAAAATGGTATGTTGAAAGAAATATACCTAATATGTGAACATCTTTGATAACTCAAAACTACATTATTGGCTGCATATAAATAGTTTCTCCTGATTTTATATTTCTATTAGATCAAAATGCATTGATTCCTGTTGTTTTCCTGCAATTAATGTCTCAGACTCGCTTTTGCTGATCCATCTTGTTATTTGGGTTTGAGTCGGAAAAAGAAGCATAGAATCTATGCTGTTTTATGTTCTCATCCAATTCAATTTGCTGCTATATTTCAGATTACGGGGTTGTTAGTATGCACCATGTTGGAATTTTGTGCGAAAACCTAGAAAGATCGCTAGGCTTCTATCAAAATGTGTTAGGTATGTTATGCATATTTCCTCTTAACTAATATATATTCTGTGTAACCCCTTGTCTTTGAAAAGAGTAAAGTATTTCAACAATTAATTTCAATGTAAATTAGGTTTAAAAATTAATGAAGCCAGGCCACATGATAAGCTTCCATACAGAGGTGCTTGGCTTTGGGTAGGTTCTGAGATGATTCATTTGATGGAGCTTCCAAATCCTGACCCTTTAACTGGAAGACCTGAACATGGTGGTCGAGATCGGCATACATGTATTGCAATCCGGGATGTGTCGAAGCTGAAAACAATCCTTGATAAAGCTGGTACGCCTTCTTTCCTTGGTTATAGCTCGGTTTAAGAAATTGATTTTTTTTTTTTAGTAAAATCTGAAAGCATGGCGAAACAAGCACTTAGAAAATCTTGAATGGAAGATTTTCCAAAGTAGATGCTTTTACTTACTACAATGAAACACTTTTATATTGTTTGTTGCTTCTTTACAATCATTATTTACTATTTTTTTAATCTTTTTTCGATACATTTTAAAAGCATAAGCACAATGATCATTTTTCGTCTTCAGAACCATTGTTTTTTTTTTTTGCTAAACATCTTCAGAACCATTTTGTTTATCTCATTTATTTATATTCTGTGCATAAAACGAACCTTTAGTTTGAGTGCTTCTTCTTACACTGCAGGTATACCTTACACACTAAGCAAATCTGGAAGGCCAGCAATCTTTACACGTGATCCAGATGCAAATGCTCTAGAATTTACCCAAGTAGACGTCTGATATTATTGGTTATTAGTTTGATAAAGTTGTCAAAAAAGTCAATAGAAATCAGTGTACAGACCGATGCATATATATAATGTAAAGGATGAGTGTATAGTAATCATTAGTTAAGTAACCTGCCATGCAGAAGCAGCAGCAATGTATTATCTGATTTCTCTTGAAAGCAACTAAGAGTTCAGAAGATGGTGTGGCTTATAATACCCATGTGAGATTTAATGGAAATGAGTAAACCAACAATTTGCTCATTGAATTGCTAGACTTATTTCCTTCTGGTCCTCTAAAATTAATTAATGCACTGTAAATAGGGATGATTAATAATTTAGTTTTCAATATCAATATAAAATTTAAAGTAAATAGTAAGTCATTATTCATAAATTATGTATGATGCGGCTTACTTCTGACTTTGTATAATACATGAAGAAACATGTTTAATTGATAAAAGGACAAATACAATCTACCAATGATGTGAGAATAGCTAAATACAATAGCTATATACAACTGAAAAAAGAAAAAAAAAAGAAGACAATTTACATCTTTACAACAATCAAAACCTCGGCTCCTATGCAACCCATTTATGCCATCCATATTATGAGAGTTTTATTGCATGCTAAAGCTGAAACTTGTGATAAAAGAATTCTGGGCAGACAAACATCAAAGGTCCCCCATAAAGGAAAAGCTTGCTTGAGTCACACAGAATCCAATCATCCCTTTCGAGGGCATTCAGTATATGTTTATCTTAGCATGATAATTTTTCATTTTTGGTATGATCACGTCCCATAAAACTGTTTCAAAATACTTGGAAAATTAAAATGTTCACATATCAGATACCACCTTAAGGTTTGCTTCACTTCTGTCCGGATCTCCACTCGTGAATAGCAGAACGTAAGGTGTGGTTTGGAATCAATGTAGAATGCTGCAGTCTAAGTTTAGTTACAGGTGATACATTGTGTTTGCTGAGCCATGCCTTGATTGCTCTGTACTCATAAGTAAAACCATCCGCAGCAATATGTGGATCATCCATTATTTCCTACATTAATCAAGTCACAACAAAAGAATGCAGAAAAATATTTTAATAAGATGAAGATAATTAAAATAACCACTTCATCTTAAAAGCTTAATTTTTAAATACAAGCCCATGCGTAGTTTCAAGCTTGAAGCGTGACTGTGGCTTACAAATTGAATCTTCTACATTCATGCATTCGGAGAGTAATTTGACTATGTAGGACTTTCATCTTCTGTATCTATCACATCTTTTTTCTATATCTCTTTTTGAATGCACTAGATGCATTTATTTTTGTGAAAGGAGAGAATCCAAATTATATCGCTTGGGCCTACCATACCTTTATACTAACACTTGATTTTAATCAAGAGATGGATAGTAAAAAAAAAAAAAAAACCAAACTCATGATAATTTGGTGATAAAGACTCTGATAGGATAGCAAAGACCATTTTATCTTAAAAGCTTGAACTTTCAAGTGAACACCAGTGAAAAGTTCTATTGTAATCTCATATAATATAATAATCTAATGTCCATGAATTTGGCCTTTTACCTGAAGGATTGGACAAAAATACTGGCCTGGTGGGCATAAGCTCTTTCTTCCCACTTTTGCAGTAGCATTTGCGACAACACATATTCTTTTGAGTAGTGGAAGAACTTCAGTATCAAGATCTGGTCTATCTCTGCATCTAAGTGCCGAGCATCTTAGGGCAATCTGAGCCAACTCTTCAGTCTCAGCCAGTGGCCAATCTCCAGCTGATTTATCTAAAACACGAGAGAAGGAGCCATTTGTAATTGCATTTTCAACAGCCAAAATGACTCCACGTGCGTGGCGACCAGTTATCAGTTGAAGAGTTATAACTCCCAATGCATATACATCTGATTTTGGTCGGACAGTGCCAGTTCTCTGATACTCTGGATCCATGTAATGCAGTGTACCAGCAAGCATGGATTCACTGTATTCAGTGACATTGTCAGGTATGACATCTGAAAGGAGTTTAGCCAATCCAACATCTGAAATTTTGCTCACATAATTTCTGTCCAGTAAGATATTTCCTGGTTTCATATCCCGGTGAACAATTGGCTCAGGCTTTGAATTATGCAAGAATGATAATCCACAAGCCACTTCAAAAACTATACGGAATCGAATGAACCAAGGAAGTTGCGGTTTTCCACTGTTATTGAAAAGATAATCCTCGAGACTTCCATTTTCCAGGTATTCATAAACAAGGCAACCAGTTTCAGGACAGGCTCCTAGCAGCAAGACCATGTTGGGATGATGTAGCTGACTCAGAATCTCAACCTGCAAGAAAAGGGGAAACAATGACAAGGAATGCCTCTAGTATGATTACAGCTGCAAGTATGGGAATCAAGTGTACTATGCATTGAAAAAATTTTAAACTGCATCAATTGTTCAGAAAACGAGGAAAAATGAGAGGTAAAGGAGCACAGATATGAATGTTTAAATAACTTCTGCACTAGCAAGGTATCAAAAGGTCAGTTGGACGTACAGGATTGCCATTATTATATATGCTTAGAGTTAGAGCAAGAGCCTTTCAGCCAATTGGAAAGAAAAACCATGAGGAAGAATATTTGAGATAAGTCAAGGATCAATTAATTGGTAACTATTTACGGATAAAAATTTTTCCTCTTCTGGTGGTAAGCTTGCCAGTTTTAAAAATTTTCAAGGTAAATAGATACTGAAGCTTGTCAATACCAAATCTGTGAATAAGACATATCAGTTCATCCCTTAGAAATATCTAAAGAATGAAGAACTTCATCAGATGGACATGGCAATTTAAAACGAGTTCAATGTGGCCCAGAAATTTTAGCTCAATTAATCACTTCAAAAGGAAGAAGTTCAGAGGAGAAAGAAAAACCTCTTTCAGAAACTCCTCTTTCTTGTTAATTGCATCCTGGTGCAGAACCTTTACAGCCACTGGTGTGTGATCAAGACTACACTTGTAAACTTTCCCATAACCTCCTTCACCAATTAAAAAATCCTCAGAGAAGAAGTTTGTTGCCTCTTTAATTTCATCCATAGTGTACTTTCTGTACCTCCTGTCATTTGAGAGCATTGTGTCAATTATTCTCTGCTTTTCTAGGGATTCTTTGAGGACATTAAGTTCAGCCATCTGCCTTTCATAAGACTCTTGCGCAAACTTATTTCTTGCCTGCTCAAGTTCCTTCATGACTTTTAAATACTTTTCTTTTTCTTCAGCAGCAATCTTTCTCAAAGTCTCTTCTCTTTTCAGGGAATCATTTACTCTTCTTGATTCTTCAAGACATTCAGATGAAAGTAAATGAACCTGCAAAGCACACACATGAAAGGAGGTAAGAACATAGCATAGGGCAGCATATTTTGAGGCATAAACAATGTTGTATTTGAGGTCCCAGTAATTATACAACTCTGATTCCAGCACCTATGCCACAATGAAGCAGACATGGTTGTAGCTTTCAGATAAGTAAGTTCAAATTAAAAATTAATAGACATAAGAAAGGGTATAAGCTATTTTTCCTTTTCTTATGAAATTAAATTCCTTAGGTACTTTTTCAGGTCTAGCTCATCCCAAAATTAGAATTAGAAAATATTTATAAAGTAGTTATTTAGAAAATTTATTGACATTAAAACCTTTTTTTAGTTGTCAGCTTAAGCATTGATAACAAAGGAAAGAAGGAATGTTAAATTGGAGACTCACAGAAGTCACAATTAGAATGGCAATATAAACAACAAACTCTCACCTTGCTTTGAGCAAGTACCAACTCTTCACAAACTTGCTTGTACATGGCAATGGCATTCTGCAACTCCAGCTGTAGCTGCTCTACTTCTTGCATCATTGGCTGCATATGTAAACATCATGTGAACACCATTTCCACATTGGAGAATTACAAGTATCACACTTAAACCAAAGCTAAAAATAATTACTTGTTGGCATGGTGCAGAAGCCATGGAATCAGATGAATGGGTGCTAGCAGTTTCAGCATCATCCCTATAGCTTTCTACATTTCCTTCATTTATGGTGGAATTTTTAAAGGAATTTGTGGGACGAGATGTTTGAGAACCTATGTAACTCCACTCTGACATTGATGGGAACATGTTTGTGAGGAATTTAGATCCTGTGATGGAAGAATTAGGTCCAGACATTTCTCTACCAAAGCCTGCATTGCTGTCTCCTTTATTCACTTGTGTAGACATGGAGTTCCTAGAGCTAGTCTCTGTCAAATAGTGAGATAATCAGAAACTTGACAACTACCTCTACAAATATTTATATTCATGACGCTAATCCTACAAAAAGTATGACTAAAAACTAATTTAAAGCGGACAGTGGACATAATCAAGAGTTTAAGACTCAACAGCAGATATTAATAAAAAAGATTTCACCATACCACATAAGGTTGAAGATGAAGAATCAGCTAACTTTGATATAGTTCTATCTCTAGTTACAACATATACGTCACAAGTGTCAGGAGCACATCTTAGAATGGTTGTCGGTATCCTTGGTCCTTTTAACTTCCTGAAAAATAACAACAATAATATTAGCCTTATCCCTAGTCCTCTTAGCTTCCTGAAAAAGAAAATGGAAATTATGGAGACGCTAGCATAACAGCAATTGGTCTGAAAATATATAAAAAGAATATTCTTTTTATTTGATGAACTATTTGTGAAACAACGTTAGATATTTCATTATACTTCCAATGAAAGAATTTTGTTTTTGAACAGATCTAGCATTAAAACATCATATTCCTAGCAGCAAAAACTTAATATGTTATATTACACAAATATCTAGATAATATATAAACATCTACGGGAGGCTGAAATATTGTATACAAAATCATACACGTTAATAAGTGCAAATATTTAAACTAAAATTACTCAACAATATATTATGATTGAGAAATTGTATTTGAGATAGGCATAATAAAGCACTAACGCTAAAAAGGATAAATAATTCAAAAGCATGCATATTTTGATCCCATGAAGTTGTCAAATCCTGTACCTTGTTATAAAATTTGAAGAGCCATTTCCCAACACTAATATTTGAATCTCAGATTCTGATATATATCTAAGAAGTGCAGTTGCAGGATTGTCATCTTCTAGCAACAAAGTTTCAACCTACAACATTTCCAGATTATGAATTCTTTACCAGTTCAGTCTTGGCACTAGCAAAAGCGAGAAAATGAACTCACTGTGCTTGTTTTGCAGAGTTTCTTGAATGGAATAAAGATTTGCTCAAACTTCTCTTTCACATCCTGAATGTAAGCAACCGCCACATTGGCATCTAGATCCATAATAGGGATACACTCTCCATCTAACATCAGAAAAGCCAACAACATCAATGCATTAGTTTCAAAATCAGTCTCCAATGAACTCTAAAACACTTGCACCAAAGCAAAAATGCAGTCAATCATGTGAATTGTGATTAAGTTACATTGTTTAGAACTCTTAGATTTCTTTCAAGGTTCAGTGTATTAGGCCCACAGATAATTTTATAATAATTTCTAATATGCATCGACAGGAAAGAAGCAATTTATTATGTGTTCACTAGGCTTACCATACTTGGTGAATTACAAGAATGAGACGCCACAAGGATCAAAATCTAGACCACTTAATCACAAGGACATTGATACTATGTCAAGGACCACTTCAACTAAGAAGCTTCTGTTGTCAAGTAAGAAACCCATAAATTTGAATCATAAAAAATGGAATGTTCCATAATGTTTTAACTTCTAATTAACAACAATTAAAAAAAAATATAAAAGAGTAAATTACTCCAATTTATTATGGCTAGTTCAGACGATTGTTCGAGAGTAATAATTTGCTTTGGTTGAGCTAATTACTCAAGTTAGCGCTCGGAAATATGCAGTTTGAATCTGATGCACAAAGCTAAAGTGTTTGGTTATCTACAATTTTACAGTAGCATACTGCTACTGAGGAAGAACTACGAAGATTGATTTATTGTTGAATTCAAAGAAGATATAAGTGTAAGTCAGGGACATACATGGGGTTGGAATTGAAGTGATTCTGGGCATGACGTGAACTAAGATGAACCTATCGGCTTGAGACATAAGATTCTCCACCGCCCACTGGACGGCTCGACGGCTACCCTTGCCGGCGCTGGAGCCGCCGTTGACGGCAACGGCAATTGATCTCATCCCACCGCCGACGAGGTCAGGAATTGTTAAAAATGATCAAGTCGTCGGAAACGCGTTTCTTCGTCAAACACAAATATATTTTGCAGTTTAAGATCTGACATCAGAAAATTTGTATTTTAATCAATTTGCATTTTGACCAGCAGTTGACTTTTCTTTTCGGTTTATTTTAGAATCAATTACATGGAATTGCCCTAAATTTTATTGAAATTACGTTAACCTTTTATCCAAAAAGAAAGAAATAAATTACATTAACCTTCTTTTTATGTTCAATTTTTACATTAAATTTCCTTATTTAATTTAATTTGAGCTTTTCAAAATTACACATATATCTTTCTATTTGTATGATCTAAGGAAAATTTGAGTTTCATTTTGGGGTCAAGAAAAATTTTAACTTACATTCATCAAGAAAAATCTCAAAATTTCCTTGTATTATATAGATATAATGAAAATGATTTATCGTATCATTTTTGTTTGAAAGGAATACTGTCTAATGTCACTTTTGTTGTAGAGATTTTTTTGTATAGTTTAAACAAAGTTGTAACATTTTACTCATTATAAACTCTTGGGAAAATTCTAAATAAATATTGAAGAAATAAAATATTTCTAAAAAGAAACCTAAATTCACCATAATTCTAAAAAAATTATAAAGGTTTATAATTGAAATTAAAATTGGAAGACGAAAGTGTAAAATGCTCTTTTTATACAAGTAATTTATTTGTAAGTAACATAGGCTCATTTGCAAGTGATAATAATATATTTGCAAGTGACGCCGTCTCATTTGTAAGTTATAATAATATCATTTATAAATTGTCACTTGTAAATTGGTCACTTATACGAGAAGAATATTTTTATTTTTTACTTTTTAATTTTAATTTTAATTACAAAACTTGATAATTTTTCAAAATTAAGTGAAATATTTTTTTTTGTATTTATCTAGAATTTTCCCTAGACTCTTTGTTCGTGTTCCATTTTTCAATTTTCATAAAGCCATTTTGGTCCTTCCTCCGATTGGTTTGCTTGTTACTAATATGCTTTGTTGATTGTTGTGTTGTTTATTTCTTCTATATTGGTTTTTATTAAAATATATCTTTTTATATTTTTTAAAATTAAAATCTGTTTGTTTTGTTGGGTCTTTTTATTTTTTCTCACAAAGCACTAATAATATTCCCAATCGATTGCCTAAAATTAATCTCTTCGAAACATAAAGATTACCAAAATGAATTTTGTCTCTCCTAACAAAAACTTTTTTATATACACAGTAAGGATTAAACCCATAACAATATATTTAAGAGATCTAACAATTTATTAACTATGTCATGACTTTATTGGTTGGATCTATTTTGATATTTGATTGTCTTTCTTTGATGTTGAAATTAAAATAAGTGGATCTAGGTCTCATGGATTGTTCTCTTCTAAGCCTCCCCTCACACACTCAGCCTTATTCATTGCAAACTCACTTATCATTGGGCTTATATTTTGGCCCTTTACTATTCACTGATAAGGTTACATGCATGTTGAAACCTACAATAAATTGTCCAATTTATAAGTCATGAAAAATATGGTTTATAAAATATAAATTCACCTCATCAATGTCAATATAAAATAATAATTTAATTTATAAGCTATAAATAATGAAAATTTTTATACGATGGAAATTAATAGAAAGTTGCATTGAATCCATTAAATATGTGGTGAAAATATCTATTTCTGTAGGTTTAAATGTTTAAAAGGAAAAAAGATAAAATGTTATTACCCTTTTCATGCATGGTATAAAGATATCTATTTTGTTTTTTCGGTTTTGGATAAAGAGTCTCTCACCAGTAGAGCCTAATTTCTCTCGAAATTAGTATTATGTGAGTGTTTATATATCAAATCTATGGACATTTTTTTTTGGAAAAAAAATCCATGGACACTTATTAGGAAAAATTGGATTTTGATATTAAAAAAATAAAACATTTGGTTTTTTTTATCAAATTTAGAAAATTTTCTGCGATAACTTAGAAATTTTATATTTTCATTCAGAAATATTCTATTTTCACTTTGTATAAAAAAATTCTATCATAACTCTAAAATAAGGTAAATTTTGATCTCATTTTTCAAATATTTTTATTTTTATGTCTTTTTTTCCTACTTTCCATTATTATTATTACTAACTAGCAATACACCCACAGGATGTGCGGATTTTATCTATATATATAAGGTAAGTACTTTTAGATATTTAAATTATACTTTTACAATGATAATACCCTAAATTTGCATAATCATACAAATCCAAATAACAATAAATACATTAATAAATGAAATAAAATTGAATGAAATAACATTTGACATACTCTATATAACATACCTAATATGAAAGTTTATTATTTAAAATTTCTGCATAAACAACATTCATTATCGAATTAGTTGTGTTATTATTCTCATAAAGAATTAATATCTTCTATCTTGCATAAAGTATAAAAAAATGAGCTTTGTTAATGGTTATAAAATAACCACTAATTATAAAATAACCACTAACAAAATGGTAGTCCTTTGTCTGTGGTTCATTTAAGAATAGTTGGCAATTCCTTTAAATACAGCCAACAAAGATAAGTGCCTTGTTGGTAGTTCTTTTCAAGACTGCCAACAAAGTTCAACACCTATTTTTCGCCCTACTGATATATGAGGCTCTAATAAATGTGTTTTTTAAAATAATACTCCCTCCATTTTAATTTATAAGGCACATTTGATTATCACACATAAACTAATTATGATAATTAATAACTGACAACTTTTTTATCATTTTCTAAATTATCCTCATTCATTATTATTTAATACTCCCCTGCATTAATTATTTTTTTTCATAACTAATCTATGAATACTTTGTCAAGAGCAATTTTAAAAATAAAAAATTAATTACATTATATAATCCATAAAATGTCGTATATTGTGAAATACAAATTTTTTATAAAGGTGCCTTGTGTAGTTAGTGTAGTGTAACTGAGAGAATATATCTCGTATTGGGGGTTTTTTGAATCCGGTTTCACCTGCTCCACCTCGCCCAATGAACATATTAACTGACCAACCTAATTGTTTTGATATATGCATTGAGATATAGTAATCAATAAGCAACAATAACTTTAATACCAATAGACTGTCTAAACCTTATGTCAAAGACTCAAAATATTCAACAGACAACACGTGCACTTAATTAAGTGAAGGCTTATAAATCATTTTGTGCTTATCCAATATAATTGCCCATAAAATTTCAGACCAAATCGTCCATAATGTAATATTTGAACTCCTAAACTAAGGTACTCACAATCCAATTTTCCAATAAATAATAACATATGGATGATTTCTCACAACACATCCATCAAATTACTAACCCCAAACTTAACACTGTTATCTAATTTATCTAAATTTAAAATTTTAAAAAATTAAAACCCAAATTAATAAACTAATAAAAATCCCTAAATATTTCATTTGCCACAAGCAAAGTACTTTCTTCCTGCAAGGAATGGAATGCGCAAGATCATCTTCGACCATCGTGACATCCATCCAAGCTTGAAACGGTGGAGCTGATAAAAGAACTTTCGTAAAGTTTCTTTTCTTTTTTTAGATTTAGTGGATTTTCATGTATTTTTCATTTTTTTTGGGTGAAACATTTTCATAGAGCTGAATGAATGATGAATGATGATTCTTGGGTCTTTGTTGCTTTTGTTTTGTAGTTTTCTTTTCAGAAATTAATATTATGATGGAAAACTGAGTAAAATATTATTCAAGACTTTTATTATTATAGGTTTAATTTTGAAAATTTTAAATTTAATTAAATTTGTTAAGAGTGTTGAATTTGATAGTGATTATGTGGGTGAACTGTAAAAAATAATACATGTGCCATCATTTATCCGAGGAATAAGTATATAAGAGCAAGTATCTTAGTTTAATCATAAAACTAAATAGTAAATATATCAATCATATTCATTTAAATATAATAAATTTTAAACTTGCAAAAGTTCATTATTAAATCAAACAATTTCAAATAATCAACATTTAAAAATAATTAAACACATTTAAATTTTGAATCATAAATAAATTTAATTGATACTAATATCAATTTAATTATATTTAATTTCAACTAATTAATTCTAAAAAGTTCTTTAAATTAAATTTGAATTCAGAAAGATAATTTCAACTTAATTTATTCACCAATCAAGTATCATTCAATTTTTAATTAATAATTTGATAGTTTTAAATTTTGAAAGCATTTAATTGATTAATTATATCAATCATATCAATTCAATTTTAATTTTTCATCTGCAATTTCCTATTTTCAAATCCAACAATAATTGCCTTAAAAAAATCTAAGACTACAATTTAATGTATGAAATTTGAAGTTAATCTATTCATTCAAATATCAATTAACTTTTTTGGCCAAAAAATTGATTTAACTTTTAATCAATAATTTGATATATTTAAATCATAATAAATTTCAATGATAACCAATTAACCATAGCAGTTGTATCAATTCAATCGTAACAAATTTAAACCAATATATTTCAAAAATTTCAAATTAGAGACTTTAATGCAAATTTAACTTAGAAGCTGAAAATGGAATTCATGACAGATGAATTTTAATTCATACAACTTTTAAATTATACTATTCAATAAGTAATAAATCCACTGTTGGAACAAATAATTAATTAATATTAATTACACCTCATGTCTATGACCCACAGATCTTCTATGTTATACATTTCCTTGGCATAATAGGAGTCAAACTTTGAGCCCCTCTATATATATGTATATATATAATAGATTTGATGTTTTAAGATTTTTAAATTACTAAGAAATTGATTTAATTTAGTTGTGCTTAAGCTCGATCAATCAATTTTAAAATACTGTCAGTAAAATAACTAAAATTTAATGAAAATAAAATTTTCCAATCTAATAATTCTACAAAACATTTAAATGATAATAGTTTAATTAAAAAATTATTAAAACTAATTTTAGTTTTAACACATGATTTTATTTGTTGGAGGGATGATGAAGAACGGAGTTTTGTCAAAATAAAAAAGAACTAAATTGATTGGTATTCGATCAGGTCAAATTTGCCAATGCATGATAATAAAAAAAAAATCACAAAATCAGTTTCTAAGATCTATAGAATTCTATAACTCGAGAATTAAATCTGATACTTCATCACCACACACTTCTCTTTTATACAGATTTTGCATATTAATTTATTGATAAGGGAAAAAAAAACATGTCAAAATATCCCAAATTCCCCACATGTTGTACTCTATACGAGAGCATAGAGATGCATTTTACTTGTTCATCCATGGATTCCCTTGATCTGTCGTGCAAAGGCAGGCACTAAAGGTAAAAACAAATAATAATTAAATACCATATAATCAGATACTTGCTTATGATGAGTGTTACTACTACTCATTAAGACCTTGTTAACACAGGCAGAACTTAGAGAGCTTTTTCGATGATTTGAAATATGCATGGTTAGCATGGGATTGATGATTCGGAGGAGGCGATGACGAGTAGGTCTCAGGACCTCTCTACAACACCAATATGATTAGGATAGTGAGTCCAAATGCATATATAAAGAAGAGAGTGGAAGAGAAAAGAGTTTGAATTTGAATTACTCGATTTTTGTTTTAAGAAACTTATAATTGTGTGAAACAAGGGAGAGATGAAGAGAAAGAGAAAGAAGCATGTGATAAAGTTGTTCCTGAACTACTCTCTCAAATATAAACTAGATTTTCGTCTACCATTCAATTACTAGATTAAGAGCCCATTTGATTTTCAATTAGTTAAAAGTAAGTTTTGGTAGAATTGGTTTTACAATGTAATTATGATAAAAATTAATTTTGCACTAACGTGTTTATATTTGGATGATTTATTTAAAAATTGGTTTTGACAAAACTCATAATTTTCTTCTAAATTGAGTTTAAACTCTATCTTATGATTAATTTAATTTCCTTGGACTAAAATTTAATCTGCATTTATTTAATTGGAAATATAGTATATATGATATAACATTTTTTTACAGGTCATGATTTATAGAAATTAAAATTTTGAAGGGACATTTTAGTTAATAGATAGTAGAAATTTTATGAAAATTTTATTTTTCCAATTTTTCTCATTTTTATTGATATATGTTTATCTGACTTTAAAATAAATGCAGCTGGAAACAAAAAAACAGAACGGAAAAACATGTCCTTACTTGCTTATATTGAAACTCCGTTTTGGGCTAAAAATAGTTCTTTAACGGGATTGAAAAATTGAGTCAAACATATCTTATTTTCATCAAATTAGGTTTGATGCTCCAAACTTGGTTACAATAGTATTGCTAAACATGCACTAAGTTGTTCTTCCCTCGCTCTCATGATATTATGAGGTCAGATGAGCATCTATTCTCCCCCCCCCCCCCCCCAAGGTTAGAGTCAAAAAACAAATTGGATTGAAAATAGCTTTTCTAAATAAATGCAATAATAATGGTGAAGTATTACCTGACTGATTTCTGGATTTTACTAATGATCCATGTGCTCATGGAGGCTGAAATTAACTATATCACAATATGTGCAGGAGCTTGGCCTACATACGTGAATCATCATACTGAGTGCAAACAATTTGACAACATAATAGTTAGTTAGAAATTTTTAAAATAAATAGACAAAAATACTATAACCAATATAGTTCCACATAGCATAGTTCCATTCTTACAATGGACAACTGCATATTCTTAACAAAGGCTATGGAAAAAACGATCCGAAATATCGCCAATGGTAATTTTACAAAAGAGAACCATCCAACTTATATAGACCACGCTAAAGAATATTAATTTTGGAAAAAACATAAATTATACCAGAATTAAAAAAAAAAGGCGCTCACACAATTTCAACATAATCATTTTAAACATTATATTTATTAGCAATAACTTCCAATTATACCAAAGGAGTAATTGCATGCGTTTTATAAATAAAATAACAATTGCATTTAAAAATATTATTAAGGCAGCCATTGAACCAGTAAGCGGAAATAAAATATAACTATTGAAAAGCAACACAGGAAAATATATTGAAAAAAAAATGGACGAAAGACCACATTCAAAAAGGCTTTATAAACGTAATATCATAATAATAATAATAATAATGATTTACTAATTACATAAATCAGTCTACATTCATTAATAACATAAATGGAATTAAAGTGCAATTATTGAAATGTAATAAAAAATGGAAAATCACAACAAAAAAGTTAATAGAATTTGTGAGGAAGAAAATTACTACTAACGTTTACCAAATCAAAAGGATTTTAGGTAATCACCATAATTGCATTTAATAATTATTCCTAATTATAAATCAGGAACAATAAATAATTAATTCTAATTAAGAACACATGGCATGGACACATTCCATTTCCTTTCTAATATCAACATATAAGATACATATTGGGGGATTAAAATGTAACCAACATTAATTTCCCATATGTTAATATTCCCTAATTATCATTTAACAGGTTAAATATATATATATATATATATAAACAATTAAGACAGATAGATTCGGTGATATGATTCTAACTGACATTAATTTCCAATATATTAATATTCACTAATTGTCATTTAATAGTTTAAATATATGTATATATTATTGATATATAAATAAATGGGAGAGACATTTTCGATGATTAAGATGTAACCGGCATCACTTTTCAATATATTAATATTCCCTATCATCATTTCCAATATGTATTTATATATTATTTATATATAAATAAGTGAGAGAGAGATTATATTCATTCAAAATGAATAACAATAACCTGATTTTTCATCTGTTATGGTGTACCATCATTATTTTTTTAAAATAGAGCATTTATAATAATCATTCAAAATGTATGACTCAGATGCCACATGGCTTAAGTAGAATAATTCTCTAATATTTTTGAGTATATTCATAGGGGTTCTGTTTCCATATGTGGCGGGAAGCCACGCACAACGTGTGCGGCCACTCACAAATACTATGGCTGTGCCTCTTTTTTTTTTTTAATTTAAAAGAAAAAACTCCCTCCCTTTCTCACAAAAATGCATGCATTCCGAGCATGGATTTGGTCTCCACGTACAGAAGTGTGTTCCATATTCATAGATGGCAACACAGATTTTCTTCAATCCCACTTATCTTTATATATATATATAGTAGATGTCCCCATTGGTACTGCCTTGAATGATTATTCTTTGAGATGGAAAAGGAATGCAAATTTCCGCGCATCCTTGCCTTCAACCTCATCCAATTCCATCAATAATAGCAGTATCTGATCGGGATTCTGCAAGTTTACAGAGTTGATTGCAGTGATAAAAAGTTTTCGGAGTATTCCAGAGGTCGAATTCAAGGGAGGTAATAGATTTATCAGTCCAAACTTTTAATCCCAAAAACAAGTGATAATCAAATTAAGAATTTAAATTTAAAAGGAAAAAAATAGAAAACAAAATGAAGTCTGAGTTTGATTTAGTTCTAGAAGCGTCAAGAGATCAGGATTCACCTTATGAGATAATTAGATTTTATTTCTTAGTTAGACTCTGCATAATTATAGTGATTGTTGTTTCTAAAGCGTCCTAATTATCTCTCAGTCAATTAGTTATTATTTAATTAGAATTGAATTTGTTCTCGCGCAACTAAATTTTCTAATTAAACATTGAAAACTACAACATATATCACCATGAATTTCTAATTCTATCTCTAGATTAGTTATTCATGTTTATCTCTCTAAATCTAGGTTCACTCTTCACCTCTCATTCCATCAAACTTACCCATTAATTAGATTTTATAGTGATCAAGAATAAAATCCACGTGAACGAACAAAAGAGATAAATATAATAAAAAGATAAATTAAATATAACTTGAAGAACAAATTAACAGAGTCTTAACTAGAGAAATAAATACAATCCATCCTAATCATGTTACATTCCTACCTCTGACTGAGAAATTTAGCTACTCATGAAAATAGAAATCAAATCAAAACCAAAATCTCAAATCATAGTGAAAATAATAAGAAAATAGAATTATATTAGAGAAGAATGAATCTATCACTTATATTTCCCAAATCTCCTTACTTTCTCTTTATAAGATACTCCTAGTTACTCCCAGATGCATTTAGAACCGTGTTCTCTGACTTTTGAGTGTGTTTTTGAATCTCCCCTTATGTTTCTATCATATCTCTTTTTTATAGAAAAAAATTTAGAAGCCCATAAAAGTCCAAAATATCACAAAAACGTGTTTTTACGGTCCTCTGTTGCTTAACCTGGCATCAGATGTCCATATACTCATCCCATATGGTGTTGGGTGCTTTTAAAAGGCTAAAAAAAGTTAAAATCTCGTTGACCCAGCGCCGGGTTCTTTTGTTTGTACGAACAGTGCTTCTTTCAGCTTCATAAAGTCATTAGCTCATGTTGACATTTTGAGTTCAATTTTCACCATGATAAAATTTGAATTTTGGAAAACTCAAAACATGAAAGTTGTAGATTTATGTCTTAGATTTCCAACGCATCTTAAATCACATCAATTGGAGTTCATATGTGAGAGTTATGATCAAAATATCGAAGGATGTCAAAACTTTTCAGCATGAACAATTTATAATGTTTTTGCTCCGAATACTTCCAAATGAGCCATAATCCCATGAAACACAAAAATATATCAAATCATACCAAAATATACCAATGTAAACATATTTAAATATAATTTAGAGCTTAAATATGAATATTTTTTATGTATAAAATGAACACATTAGTATCTTCCTCAATTCCCACAGTGCGGTAAAATCACTATTGGGTGCAAGAATTTGATATTTGATATGATTAACCGATTGATATTGGAATATTATTGGGTCCTACATAGAAATATCTCCCTTACAATGTGATTTATTTATAAGATTTGAAACTCATGATAATCTTATTTAAAAAATATTGAATCTTTTTCGTTCAACCCAACTATACATGGTTAACATACGTTACTGTTTATTGAGAACACAAATAAACGCTCATACAAAATACAGTCAACACCCTCCCCTCCACCATTGTGTATTCTAACTTATCGGGTATATCTTCTTTTGCTCCTATTAATAAAATTCTTCCATTATTATAAAAAAACTAGAATAAATATTAATCCTTTACCAATTTACTCGAGATAATCCACACTAAAAAGGGAGGGTCCATAGTATAGTTTTTCTTTTTCTTAATTATAGTCTTTACGGTTAATTACACAGTAATCATTTTTTGTTGATAAGGGGTATTTTCATGGGTTTGTCTTGGTAGGTAACGTGTTCATACCGTCATATTAAATGATCCGTTCACATAATGCATATAACTCTGGTTGCTGGTTGCTGGTTGCTGGTTGGGCCAGTTCAATGGCTTTATTATGAATTATCCGTTTTTAACGCCTTTGTCCCTCTTCTTGACCCAATGTGATGACAACGTATATTTGTTATACCCTTCATGAACCAATTCATGAGATGGTTGGAGTATCATAGGAGGGACAATAATGAATCCAGTATTTAAGGTTTATCGTACAATTGGACGACTTGTAATCTTTGGTTATATTAAATTAAATCTTCCTGAAATGCCGATTTTTCTTTAACCCAACTGTTCTGATAGCCTATGCCGCCTAATTAATTATCAAGATGAAGAAATACAGAAGTATGTACCTTTCACATCCATAAATGGCCCAACCTTCCTGTTTTATGTCTTCTTCATATTATTATTTTTTTTTTATGACCAGAATTATCTCATATAACAAGAAAGCAAAAATAAGAAGATAACTTGATTTGAGTTAGAATTAGAGACCTGTACTGTTTACTGTTTATATATAATGCAATTTTCTATATATTTTATATTAGTGGTGATTACATATTGATATTTACATTAACCGACTGATATATCAAAAACTCAGATTGCAAATTCCATTTTGTTAAATTTTAGAAAGCTTGAAGATGTTGAACTGTTTGGCCAAAAAGATGATATCTAAAATTTTATCCAACTACATCCAAGGGAATTAATAGAAGAAACCAACTTAGGTAATGCATGAGTGGTAGGAGATTTTGTCCTTTAAGTAAATAGTTGGGAGCCCAATTTCTAATCTATATATATGGAGCAGATTTAGTTGGAAGAGATCTATTCTTTACCTTTCATATTTTGAGGGAAATTAGTTTTATTATTGAGGGATATTTCTAATCTAATTAAAAAAAATAACTGAATGAAGCCAAAAAAAAAAAGAACAAAGCTTATATATATAGTTACTAACTCTCAAGCAAATGAAGGTGTCATATATATATATATAACTCAAGCAAAACATGTACTTGACCATAAATATAACCGCCAATATATAAATATAGTTTGAAATCTTCAAAACTGTTGGATGCCACTGATATATAATATGTGATAATTACATGTGGTGGGGGATCTGTTGACTTTACATGCATTGGTATATCTCTAACGAGAATAATTTTCAGTACTGCACTTTAATTATGCATTTACAGAAGAGAAAATTATATTGTTCTTCACACACACACATCCATTTACCTATACATTTTTCTTAAACTGAGTTTATTTAAAATTCTTCCACGTCTCCAGGTTCAGTATTATTTCCATGGCAGAAACATACAAGCACTGATAAAGACAGACAGGTGGAGAAAAATTTGCCATGAAAGAAGATAAGTAGAGCTTAATACATAGAATATATTCCAATAAAAAAGGGCAACACGTGTATGTGTGTGTGTTTGATCCGGCAACGGACCATGAATCGTTGATTTAGAGGTATACATATTAGCAGCTTGAATCTATCAGTATGCTGTCTCCTTTGTTTGCATCTGTTTCTGAACAAAAAGGACTTGTTAAAACACAAATCGGTCGAATCAGTATAGACACAGATAAATCGAAACATAGGGCTCAAAATATTGAACGCAGAAAAGTGTGTGTGTGTAGAGAGTGTGAGAAAATTTTCAAAATAAAAAGGTATCTCTTAAAGGATTCATGAACTAATGATGACTCTTGAGATGATTCATGGAATTTTACCAGATTCATGAATCATTACAATATATATATACATTAATCATATGAAAGGATGTGACTTTTGTCTAAATTCATGAATCATTACAATGTACATACATGATTAATGTATGTGTCCTTTTATTGAAAGAGTTATGTTGCTTCAAGAGGTGCCTTCTCATTCCCTATAAATAGTCCACAATCTTTCATCATTTGAGGATTCAAATTTATTTTATCCACACTTGTTTCAACATACACAAACTCACTTGCTTTTATCTTTAGTGCACAAAGGATAAAAAGCAAATTACCACTTTGTAAAAGCCATTGTTGTCTAGGCTTGAGTTTTGGAAGTACAGCACCTACTCAAGGGTCTTTATTGTATCCTGCAGGAAATTCGTCACTAACCCAAGTTGTACCCAAGATTTGGAAATTGGTGGGGGCGAATTAAGCCTAAAGGAAAGTGTTGCCCACGCCTTGAAGACTTGTGCATAACTTTTTCTCCAATCTCTTTTTCTTCTACACTTCAAAGTTCCATCTGGTGTGACAATCTTTAGGCTTAAATATCGTTAAATTCAAATGGCTTCTTTGAAGGATTTGACTACAAATTTTGTGAAATTGGAGAGGTTCGAAGGAGGCAATTTTCTGAGATGGCAGAAGAAGATGAAGTTTCTACTCACTACTTTAAAGGTGGCCTATGTTCTTACTACTCCCAAGCCCGAAGAAAGAGAAGGAGAAACTATGAATGATGTTAGAGAAAGGCAAAAATGGGAGAATGATGATTACATCTGCACTGGGCACATTCTTAATGGACTTGGTGATTCTCTTTTCGATGTTTATCAAGAGTACTCAACTTCTGCAAAGGAACTATGGGAGAAACTAGAGGCAAGGTACATGCAAGAGGATGCAACAAGTAAGAAATTTCTTGTTACTCGTTTCAATAATTATAAAATGATTGATGGAAAATCTGTTATGGAACAATTGCATGAAATTGAACATATTTTGAATAATTTCAAACAATATAACATGCATATGGATGAAAGCATCATTGTCTCCTCAATCATAGACAAACTTCCTTCTTCATGGAAAGACTTTAAAAAGAGTCTTAAGCATAAAAAAGAAAATATTTCTCTTGAGCAACTGGGGAATCATCTTCGTATAGAAGAGGAGTATCGTAAACAAGATGATACTAAAGACATCAATGCTCATGAGAAAGTACATGTGGTAGAGGAAGGACAGTCAACCAAGACTTCTAAGAAAAGAGGGAAGGAAAAGGATGAATTCCATGGACAAAATGGCCATAAGAACAAGAAAAAGAAGGGTAAATGTTTCTTTTGTGGAAAGATTGGTCATTACAAGAAAGAATGTCGTTTCTTCAAAAAGAAGAAAGAAAGCAATTCTTCATCAAAAGACAATCTTGTGGCTGTTATTTCTGAAATCAACATGGTTGAAAATAATGAATCATGGTGGGTGGATTCTGGAGCAACTTGTCATGTGTGCAAGAACAAAGATCTCTTCAAGACATTCAAGGAAGAGGATGGAAATGTGCTCTACATGGGAAATGCATCAAGTGTTCAAGTTAAAGGCAAAGGAACTGTGGAAATTGAGTTCACTTCTGGGAAAACTCTTACTTTAACAGATGTATACTATGTACCAGATGTTAGAAAGAATTTAATTTCTGTACCCTTACTTAATAAGTTTGGGTTTAAGTCTGTTTTTGAGGGAGATAAGTTTATTCTATCTAAGGGAGGAATCTTTGTGGGCAAGGGTTATTTATGTGGGAACATGTTCAGATGTAATGTTGCTAAAGTTAATAGTAATGTTTTCAATTGTGCTTATATCGTTGACTCTTGTGATTTGTGGCATTATCGTTTAGGTCATGTTAATTTTGATAAATTAAATAACATGATGAATCTTGACTTAATTCCAAAATCTACTAGAAATCATGACTCTTGCACCACTTGTATGTTGACAAAAATCACTAGAAAACCTTTTCCTAGAATAGAAAGAAGTTCCAAAGTGTTAGATTTGATTCATTCTGATGTTTGTGATTTACATGGTTGGCCCACTATGAGTGGTAAAAAGTTTTTTGTGACTTTTATTGATGATTGTACTAGATATTGTTATGTATATTTAATGCATTCAAAGGATGAAGTCTTAGAAAAATTTAAGATTTTTAAAACTGAAGTAGAATTGCAATGTGAAACTTTTATTAAATGTTTAAGAACCGATAGAGGAGGAGAATACTATAATCCAAAATATTTTGAGTCTATTGGTATAGTACATCAAGTAACTGCTCCGTATTCCCCACAACAAAATGGAATAGCCGAAAGGAAGAATAGGGTTCTAGTAGAAATGGTAAATGCCATGTTATCTTACTCTGGTCTGGCCAGTGGGTATTGGGGTGAAGCAATGTTAACTGCTTGCTATATATTAAATAGGATTCCTAATAAAAGGAATAAGATAACCCCATATGAACTTTGGAAGAAAAGGAAACCCAATCTTAATTACTTTAAGGTTTGGGGTTGCAGGACAATAGTTAAAGTTCCAGAACCTAAAAGGAAGAAATTGGGTGAAAGAGGAGTTGAATGTATCTTCTTGGGATATGCTGAAAATAGTAAGGCATATCGATTCTTGGTGATTGAACCAAGTGATTCATATCCCATAAATAAAGTCATTGAATCAAGGGATGTGATTTTTCAAGAAGATAGGTTTAACTCAGTTACAAGACCCAAGGAAATTTCTCAAACTAATGAGAAATTTATTCCAGAAGATGAAATTTCTAATGATAATTCATTGGAACAAAATGAATATAGAAGGAGTAAAAGGGTTAGGAAGGCAAAAACCTATGGTCCAGACTTCTTCATGTTCCTTGTTGAGGGAACAAGAGAAGGGATTGAAAGTCATATTCATATTTGTTTTAATATGGAAGGAGACCCTGAAACATTTGAAGAGGCTATGAAGTCTCAAGATGCAATATTTTGGAAAGAAGCTATACAAGATGAAATGGACTCAATTATGGGAAATAAAACTTGGAAATTAGTAGATCTCCCACCTGGTTCTAAACCCATTGGTTGTAAGTGGATTTTCAAAAAGAAATTAAAAGTAGATGGATCCATAGATAAATTTAAAGCAAGGTTAGTTGCTAAAGGATTTACACAAAAAGAAGGGATAGACTATTTTGACACATATGCACCAGTTGCAAGAATTTCTACTATTAGAGTGCTTATTGCACTTGCTTCAATATACAATCTTGTAATCCATCAAATGGATGTTAAAACAGCTTTCCTTAATGGAGAATTGGAAGAAGAGGTGTATATGACACAACCTGAAGGGTTTGTGGTTCTTGGTCAAGAACACAAAGTGTGTAAATTAATAAAATCTCTTTATGGACTTAAGCAAGCTCCTAAGCAATGGCATAAAAAATTTGATGAAGTAGTTTTAACTAATGGGTTTAAAATCAATGCATATGACAAGTGTGTTTATAGTAGATTTAATAATGGAAAAGGTGTCATTATTTGTTTGTATGTAGATGATATGTTAATCTTCGGTACTAGTTTAGATGAGATAGAAAATACAAAGAAATTCTTACATGATAACTTTGATATGAAAGATATGGGAGAGGCAGATGTCATTCTAGGAATTAGAATCATACGGAATAACAATTGTATTTCTTTGTCTCAATCACATTACACTGAGAAAATATTGAAGAAATTTAATTATTTTAATTGTTGTCCTGTATCTACACCATTTGATTCTAATTTGAAGTTAAAACCAAATCAAAATTGTCCAGTGAGACAACTTGATTATGCAAAAGCAATTGGATGCCTGATGTATGCTATGACATGTACAAGACCAGATATAGCTTATGCTGTGGGAAGGTTAAGTAGATACACAAGCAATCCAAGTAAAGAACATTGGCATGCTCTTCATAGAGTACTGAAGTACTTGAAAGGAACAATTCACTATAGTTTAACCTATAGTGGTGATCCTTCAATTTTAGAAGGATACACAGATGCTAGTTGGGTCAGTTACTCAGAGGACCATGCTTCCACAAGTGGATGGGTCTATACTCTTGGTGGGGGTGCTGTTTCTTGGGGATCAAAGAAACAGACATGTATTGCAGATTCCACCATGGCATCTGAATTCATAGCATTAGCTTCAAGTAGTAAGGAAGCAGATTGGCTTAGAAACTTATTACTTGAAATTCCTATATGGCCCAAGCCAATGGCACCAATATCTATCCAAGTTTATAATGGAAAGTCGCGACACATTGGAATAAGACATAGCTATGTGAAAGATTTGATTGTGAATGGAGTAATCTCTATTAGTTATATAAGGTCTGAGTTAAATCTTGCAGATCCTTTGACGAAAGGGCTGGCAAGGCATATGGTATTGAAAACATCAATGGGGATGGGATTGAAGCCCATTAAATCATAATCACCAATGGTGGAAACCCTACTCACACTTGATTAATGTCAAGTCTTGAGTTCAAAGGTGAGAGTACACTATTAGAGTGATTGCAAGTACGTAAAATGTTATCTATTCATCCCAAGGTTGAAAAGTACTTGGTTACCATGGATTTAAAGGAAGGCTGAGCTTTAGCTCTTAATAGATCTGTAAGCATATATTTGCTGGAGTACTTATCATGGTATTACTCTTGACAGAGTCTACCTATATCTGAGTGAAGTGGGGCCGCTTCAGGGAGTCCAAGGGCTTGACTCTCAAACTCTCATGAAAAGGATATAAGACACAAGGCCATATTAAAAGTGTCTACTAAAAATGGCATACAATGGTCCGAGATCTTATGCGTAAGTCATGCACGCCTGTTCAAATGGATTAATTGGTTCAAAGCTTGTCTACCATATTAATTCGGATGGGTGAAACCATGTCTTACTAAGTAAAGGTTCAAGTCTTTAAGACACCTTTACCGAAAACATGAGATTTCCGAAGTGATAAGAGTTTGTTATTTAAAAATATATTTATTATTATTATTTATTTTGAAAATGGTGGGGGATTGTGAGAAAATTTTCAAAATAAAAAGGTATCTCTTAAAGGATTCATGAACTAATGATGACTCTTGAGATGATTCATGGAATTTTACCAGATTCATGAATCATTACAATATATATATACATTAATCATATGAAAGGATGTGACTTTTGTCTAAATTCATGAATCATTACAATGTACATACATGATTAATGTATGTGTCCTTTTATTGAAAGAGTTATGTTGCTTCAAGAGGTGCCTTCTCATTCCCTATAAATAGTCCACAATCTTTCATAATTTGAGGATTCAAATTTATTTTATCCACACTTGTTTCAACATACACAAACTCACTTACTTTTATCTTTAGTGCACAAAGGATAAAAAGCAAATTACCACTTTGTAAAAGCCATTGTTGTCTAGGCTTGAGTTTTGGAAGTACAGCACCTACTCAAGGGTCTTCATTGTATCCTACAGGAAATTCGTCACTAACCCAAGTTGTACCCAAGATTTGGAAATTGGTGGGGGCGAATTAAGCCTAAAGGAAAGTGTTGCCCACGCCTTGAAGACTTGTGCATAACTTTTTCTCCAATCTCTTTTTCTTCTACACTTCAAAGTTCCATCTGGTGTGACAGAGAGAGTATATATAGATATAGAAAGAGAGAGATGAAATAGAGAGAAGGGAAGGAAGGAGGTGGTGACAGCAAGAGAGTGAGCACCCAGCTTTTAGCATGAAAGGGCCATGCAAGAAAGAGCCAAGTGCTCACTCTCTTCTGTCACCTCCATTTACATGTTGGTGACCCAACTAGCTAGCTGCTGCAACTTCTCTTGTTCATGCATGTATAGCCTTGAGAAATATATATATATATATATAAGAGTGTATATATATATATAAAAGAAAGAGAAGGAGAGCTTCAGTACTAGTGTTTTGTCCGGTTTGAGTTTTTGATGGTTTAGAAATGGATCCTTGGTGCTCTATATATAGGAGAGAGGTTAAGGAATTACGAGGTCTATGTCTCTCAATGGGGAGGAGTATATATGTTTCGTTGAACCTTCTATAGGATGACAATAACTAAGGGAAGTATGGTGGCATAACCCTACTTAGTTTTAATTCTCTCTTTCTTTACATCCTATTGGCACTTTCTTCGCCAACTACATCTTAACCATTCATTCATGAAGAAGTTAAAAAGGGTTTTATTAATTGTAAAATTTCATTCTATATATAAAATCTAGAAAAAGGCTCCATCACTATAGGGGTATCAAAATATATACTGCCCAGTAAATTTTAAAAAAGTAGAACTATATAACAGCAGTTCTTGAATCAGTCTATATTATTTATTTGCATCAATTGGTTTTCAAAAGCCACAATACCAACTGAATCGAATCAAGTTAATTTGAGTTACATCCATGTACAATTCTCCCAACAGCAATTTTCTCCATACATAAAACTCATACTAAAGACAAACATTGAACTATATATATTTTGAATCAACCTTTTATTTTTACTTGATACAACTACAATATACACAATATTTATACATTCAAGATGGCATCACGATATAAATGAAATTTACATCCCGTGACTCCCTCTACTCAGGGAGTACCTAGTGCCACCAAGGCTTGGCTATTGGCATATATTTGAATCAATTACAGTTGGTAATATGTAGCAATCTATTTTATTTCGTTATAATTAATATACATAGATTGATTAGGCCAGGTATTAAGATGAAATCTTTAAAAATTGACAAAAATTGGTTTCAATTGGATTGGTGAGTAGTTCTATTCGTTTAGCTAAATGTGTTAGTTACGAAACTGAAGTCAAGTCACCGAATTATATGTTAACCAATAATTCAATTCAGGTTTGGTATACTGTCTGAGGATGTGCACATTATACGTACATATTTTTTCTAAACCGCATAAATTTGTTTTACGTACACAATTTAAAATAATAATAAAATTTAAACCGTTCAAATCAATAATCTTAGAAAATCTATGCATTTAATATCTACTACTATTTTCCAAGATTAAACTTAAGCTCACATATAAAACTGTGAAATTAAGAATTCTAAATCATTCAAAATTAGTATTTCCTCATTTCGAAACAATTATTACTTTGAGTTTTTTTTTTTGCTAGTCTCAAAATAATTGTCACTTTACAATTTCCAAGAGTACATTAATCATATTTGAATAAATTTGTCCTTTAATAATAATGAAGGAAGATAAAAGTATTAAGGAATACTACATATATAATTAATAAAGGTATTATAATAAAATAGAGTTAAATTTTGTTATTTTTAGATTATTTACTCCTTCTGATCCTTAATATAAGACCATTTTAACCGAATCACGCAAATTAAGAAGGGGAGTTAAAACTAATTAACTACCTCGATTTCTCCGAAAATCCCAACATTTTTCCCAAAGTACCCTTATTTAATCTCTCTCTTTTTTCCTTTGGATACATTAAATAGGGACATTTTTTGAAAATGTATAATAAATACCACCTCGTATATTGTAAAGGGTCTTATATTTAGAACCAAGCCAAAAGATCCTATATATAGGACCGGAGGGAGTATTAGTTTTCTTAGTGTGAGTGCATAATTTCAAATTGATAATGGTTTTGTAAAATAGAATACTTACCCAATTCATGACTAGCTATAAATACAACTCACAAATTCCCATTCATCTTAGCTACCAGGAGCAAAACATATATAGTTTTTTTTTTTGGTATTCAAGGAGAATGTATGCGTTTTTTTTTTCTTTGATTGGATGCTCCAATAGCAAATTTGTTTATTGCATTCTGTAGCCCTATATGAAGACAAGTACTCAACAAGCCTATATTCTTGAAGATGATATTCAAACAAAATAATCCATTCTAGAAGATAATGAGCATTTTGGAATAAAAAATCATAATTTCTAGAGATATACTCCCTCCGGTCTACATTATAAGGCATTTTGTATTAATTACATGCATATTAAGAAAATTACTTTTTCAACTCAAATCAATGCAAAAAGTACCTACATTTCCTATTTTACCCTTATTAAATTCACATTTTATTATTATTAGAGAGTTATAAATGAAGAGAGATACAACATTAAAGACATGGGTAAAATAGGAAAAAAAATATCTAATGCCTTATATTTTGGACCAAAAACTTATCATACAATATGCCTTATAATATTGACCGGAGGGAGTATACATATTGATATGAGTAAGGGGAGAAAAGTAGGGTAGAGAGAAAGAAAGAAAGAAAAGGGAGAGAGAAAATAATTTAAAGAAGAGAGAAAAAGAAAAACTTTGAAGGAGTGAGAATTCCCTGAAATTATAATTCAAAATCAATAACCAAAGTTTTAATACAAATGAGCAGTAGAGCTCTTATTTATAAAACCTAAATCCTAGTTCTACTAAAGTCCTAAGATAAAATATTTCTCTTCAAACTATCTTAAATTTAAAGAAAAATAAATCATAATTCAAATAATTAGATCTTATGAATAAATAAAAGATAAAATTTAAATCCTAATAAATTCAAAATAAACAAAATTATATCTAAATATCCTAATAAAATATCTTTATTTAAAAATCATAATTATTCATTTTTTATCATTCTCTCTTGCTTAAAAGAACTTTCCTCTGGAGAGTTAAACTCTGTATTTTGTTTCATCTTTAACAAATTCCTCATCTACGTCCATTCCAGAAGGATATAATTCATAAGGGTTAAGTATGATATTGTCATTTATAGTCTCATTCTCTTTCTCAATCAATGAATTAAGAATTATAGCGTGTTGTGGACATCTTGATACAATATGACCTTTAGCATGATGTTGAAAGCACTAACTATAGAACCATTGGGGTGAGAGTTGGATCCTAAAGACTCAATATTTTATGAAGTACTTCCTTTCAAAAAAAAAAGCTCTTAAACAAGGATTCTACCTCCAAAGTTTTATGATAAGCTTCTTCAAGAGAGTCAAGAGGATTCAATTTAAGCTTTTACTGTATATTAACTGAAGATTATTAACAAGCTTTTGGATCATCATCCAAGGGTTTTCCTTGATTTCACATCTAATAAGAAGATCGTTATATAGATACATATTTCTCTTTGAGTTTCATCTTCATCTCTACTCAAGCATTGATTGGGGTTCTCCTAGACGCTCTAGGTGCAAACCTAACAAGTTTCATCTTTGTAAAATAAACACGGTGCACTTCAGTCATCTTATACCACTCAAAGTTATCCTCCATACTAGACAACTAATCCAAGAAAGCACTTGAATCTAATTGACTATCGAATTCAGGAGCATCAACTTTAATCTTCTTAGTTATATCATCAAGAGAAATTCACCTATAAACTTCTCAATGATTTGTAGGGGGTGACTTGCGCCACTTAGTCAATGGTCTTTTGAGTATGGTTTTTTGTGTAGTCATTTTGGTGATTGTTGGTTTTAGGAAGAAGACTCCTATTATTTTGATTTTTGTTGCCTTGTTTGACTTGATGATTCCCATCAAATAGAACTTTAGATTGACTGCAGGAAGGTATATGCCCTCCTACTCAGATTCCCAAGTATGCCTTATATTATTATACCCATATATTGCTTACTTTTTTCCTTTACTTTCCGCAAGATCTCTTCGTATATTTTCTCTAACTTTTCAAACCTGTGGTTGAAATTTACTTCCATCGTGTCAATCTTGTGGTTGAAATATCCTCAAAGATTTGCCTCCATCATGTCAATCTTGTGGTTGACGACTTTTATCTCATGATCCACAAGCTCTTTGGTGGTCTTCTCAAATTCTTCAAGATTTTGTTGAGATTTTTTTTTCATGGTGGATTTAAGAAGAGTAGCGCGTGGGGCGTGTAGGAAATTTGGCTCTGATACCAAATGACATTGATAGAGGAGAGAAGGGTGAAAATAGACAGAGAACAGAGAAAATAGAAGGAGTAGAAGAATTTAAGAGAGAGATGATAGACAAAAAATGGGAGAAAAAAGAGATTAAGGGAAAAAGATATAAAGCAAGGGAAGAGACAGAAAGGAGTAGAGAAATCAAGGGGGAGAGAGAAAAGAGAAGAGTTTAGAGGAAAAACTAAAAAATACTCAATATTATTCAATTCATTTATGAAGAATATGCATTACATAGGAGTCTCTAAATAGGCAAAATATGAAAAATCCAATTCTAAAGAAACTAAGAATATTTGATACTCAAATAATTCTATTAGATTTAGAAAATCTAAAAGAGGTATCTAATTATAAAAAACCCCTAAAAATAAAATGAAAATTTAAAAAAATAATAATAAAATTGATATTCTAGTCCTAATAATATTGGATAATCTTTTTAATTTAAATCTAGGAAATCTTTTAAAAAATATCTAATAGATTTTATTTATTCTAATTTAAATCTAACTATTAATTTTGGTCCCAAGAAAATACAAATTGGAAACTAACAAAAATAAATAAATAAACTTATCTAATAAAAAAGGATCTTGTAAGGAATTATGTGTGGATATCATCTAAGAATCTTTTGGACACTTTTTTAATTTCCATTACATATTATCTATTAATGAAGTTTTTACATTGGTAGTAACAAAATTCTTATATTGGCAGTAAAATTTAAACTCTGACTTTTATGAAATATAAGTAATATTCTTACTAATTAGACTAATCTTTGTTAGTAAAGATAATGACCATCTTTTTTTTGGTGGAAATAATGAGCATCTTAGCTAGTGATGTTTTATAGCATGCACGAATAATGCTAAGGCTTGGTGGGTTAAGTTGACTCACTTGTACTTTTCACAAATGATCTTTGTTAATTAATTGTAATTGATAGTATATAGCTTTTTTTAGATACATTAATTAATCAGAAAATCTTGGAATATTTATATGTGGCCATCCTCACTAAGTAATAATTAATTATGGAAAGGGAATAAAGAAGGATATCGCTGTTTAAAATGCTACTCGTTTAGGCAGGCGTTAATTCAATTAGTATATTAATATAGATCCATATATTGGGCACAACATTTTTTTTTCATAGGCTAAGAGTGTCCCTGTCGAATTTTACTCCATCCATAAGGGTAGTAAAAAATTTGTCTAAGGAATGAATTCCTACCACTCATACCAATTTAAGATGATTATTAGATACATACAATATTTTACTCAATAAGGTGTAATTATTTCTTAAAATTATGATATTAGTATGGGGTAAACATAAATATATAATTATATATATTTAATAAATTAACATGGAAAAACAGCATAAAAATTATATATTAAATTGACGTTTTAAGCACAAAATATATAACAGGGATCATAAATGATCTCTTGATTCATAAGGTTTTCCAAATTTTCATATTGGTTCATATGTTTTCATTTTGATTAAATAGATTTTTATAGTTTTATATTATTAAAGAGTAATGTCTTTAATATTTTAAAAACTCAGTAATTAATCTCTTTATTCTCTAGGTTGGTATTAATATGTTAAAATTGTGATGATGTGGTTAATAGTTAGTTGAGTTGAATTGATACATAGATTATAAAATTGATTGGACTATTTTTTTTAAAAGATGCATGAACATAACAATAAAAATCCAAATCATTGGTGGACGTTTTAAAAACAAAAGTACAACCTAGTTAACCTTAATTATTTATATGTCAATCCAAATATGCTAACTATTAGCCACATTATTTCAATTTTAATAGTGGTAATGCCATTCTAGACCACTGAGGGATTAAAATAATAAGCTTTTGAAATATTAGAGATCAACTCTTTAATGATATAAAATTATAAGGAGTTATTTGATCAAAATGAAACTATAGGGACCAAAATGAAAATTAAGGAAAACTTTGAGGACTAAAAGGTTAATTATCCCTATATAAAACATAAAAATAAATTTTAATTAGTATTTTAGTGTAAAATAAATATTTTAATTTTTGTTTGTATTCAATTCTTTTTAAATTCATAAATAGCCTGAAAATATTTTGGAATAAATTAAAAGTTAGTGTGTGTTTGGATAGCTCCCACAAGCACTTATGGGAGCAAATAAGTAATTATGTGAAGAAGTTACCAAACACAAATTATTTTTCAATGTGCACTTATACTTTAATTAAGTGTTTATGGAAGAAACTGTTTTTTTTATGATAATTACTTATTCTTTCATAATCACTTTTTTCACTTTCTCTTCTCCTTATTCACCCAATAATCACTTAAATCTCAATATCCAAACATATTTTTTTTCTCAAAATCACGTATAGAATAAAAATATCCAAACATTAATCACTTTTGATAGAATCACTTATTCTTATAATATGTTATGAATAAGTACTTAGAGCCTGTTTCTTTTAGCTTTTTTTATGCAAAAATTACTTTTTTTACATAAAAAAGTACTTTTGAAATTTTTCAGAGTGTTTGTTTAAACTTTTAAAAATAATCAAAATTTGAAAAAAAAATAGTTTTATGCTTATTTTGAGAAGCTACTCTAGGTGGCTTCTGAAAAAAGTAGTTATAGTAGATGAGAAAGAAAAAAATATAAGAGGTGAGTTGTAACAAAATAATTTTAAAAATTATAAAAATAACAATATTTAACCCATGGGAATATTATAATATAAATTCATATTTTTTCTTTATTTGCTAAACAATTTAAAAAGTACTTTTCTTTATTTTAACTAAATACAAAATAATTTCTACTTTTTAAAAAATCTTTAAACAGTTAATCACTTTTTTAAATAATCCAAAAGTCACTTTTTTTAAAAAGTTTAAACAAATGGGTCTTTATTCTCATAATTATTTATATATAAATCAATGTAAACACACTTTTAATAATTCAGATGTTAAAATTTTATTCCCAAATCCTATTAATATGTGTGAACGCGTGTGTGGTTGCTTCTTAACTTTAATTACACATCTTTTATATACCTTAAATGATTTTCATTAAAAGAAGATGCTATGCTTATCTGCAGCATAGCATATATAAAGTACATATGCCTGGGGTCAAATAAACAAATAAGCAAAGCAGGAATCATCGAGAACAGAAAAGGATATTGGACGTGCAAGCCATATGAGGCCTTCGCCCTTCAGTGGTGCTAGGTGCTGACAATTATTTTATTTTTGTTTGTGATGCTCAAGCAATACCATCACATCCATATATTATTAATATGTATAATCAATATTAATATATATAATCAATATATTATTAATATGTATAATCAATATACTATCTCATCCACTTTTTTTTTATAATTACGAGGGACATTCCAACAGATAATTAAAAATTAATTTCTTTAAGATATAGAGATCACTAAAGTGAATTTTGCGTCTCTCTCAGTAAAACTTTTTTCACACTCTCCCAATAAAACTTTTTCCACATACATAGTTAGGAATTGAATCCATAACAGTATGTTTAAATGACTCAATTTTCTATTAACTAGATTAGAAGATTGGTAAATTAATTCAGAATAGCATGACTGACTCCTACTTGAAGCCTTCCTAAATGGACATCTCATAGAATATTCTGTTGCAACAGAAATCGGACAAGGACAACCAAAAAGGATTTAAAAAAATGGGAGGCTTTCAAAATTGACATTATAGTACATTTTCTTGGAGTTTCCTTACAACTGTTCCAAAAAATATGAACATTCCACCAGATTGGATATAGACGTGATTTTAATTGTGTTATGTTGGTCACCTTTCAAGTTATGATGATTCACAAACCGGCAAACCCCGTTGCCATAAAAAAATAAGACAAGGGAATCCCATTTCACTATTCTATCACTTGTACTAATGTCTTGTCTTGCATTATTAAGAAATGGATGAAAGAAAATAGAAGAGTATCAAAATAAGAATTCAAAACAAGTTCCTCTCATCTACAATGATAATGATATCATTGTTGGAATAGTCTGCAATATTAGATAGAAATGTCTTACATTGAAAAGTTACCTGGAAAGGTATAATTCATAAATTCATACGGCATCTGTATAAGTAGATATATCCATAAATCCATAAATATTGATATATTGTTCATGACTAATAAGACACTTTATAGATTTTAATATATATATATATATATATATTTTGATGAACAGATAGATATGTAAGTCCATAAATATTGATATACGGTATACCACTGTGAAGTGAAAAGTGCATCCAGGCTTCCAACTTCTCATCTCCACTATTTTCACAGCGTCTTCAAAAATGAAAAATAAATTATTTTTATACAGACCGCTATACTGTTACTCCGAAGCAGAAAGTCGATCTCCAAGTTTCAGGGAAAAAAACAAAAAGAAAATCTCGAAGGACAAAGCACCCATCGCCATGGCTGCTAAGAAGATCAGGAAATCCTTGCGGGCGAAGAAGCAGTCGCCTAATCCATCCGGGTTTTCCTTGCCTCCCTCCTCCTCCTTCTTCATACAAGCTACAGAATGGCAGTGCCTGGAGATTTCATGGTGGAAATCGTAAAGGCGAAGTCTTTGGCACGATTGTGATGTTTGAGCTGGAGAAATTCTTGGTTAAAGCCTCGTCAGTAGCTTATTCATTCATCATTACGTACCCACGATGTGGTTTGATTCATTCTCACCTGTGCTTTAGAAGAGCGCAGAATGAGTGCTGATAATTGGCAGACCACTGTGGGATTGAGATTAATGAATGATTACGTGTTGAGGCGACTTAGACTAAAACTTACTGAGCTGTTCGGCTACGTTTAACATTGATGATTAGCGAGGTATATCTGTGGTTCCCATATCTAAGTTGGTTGTGGAGGAAGCCTGAACCACTCGATTGTTTATTACATAAAGGAAAAGTGGAAGGATGTATTGTGATTGTGATATTATTATTTCCTTATCAGTGTTTCATGTCTCATAAAGTAACATGTACGGGGACATATTGATGATGCGTTAACATGGCCAATTGTTTTTTTTTATTATAAACTTGGAATTTTTTTTCTTACTATTTATATTCTAGTTTTTGTATTCATTAATTAGGAGGAATGACAAAATAATAAGTGAGTGAGACTGAGCATATGGAATCCCATTGTTTCATCTTAGGAAGCATGGAACTCAAGACATGGACATTATGACACTGCACAATTTGAAGTGGATCCGTGTAATGCATTGTCTGTACTTCTCAGATTCATTTGTTCTTATATGAATCTAAATACATGCAGTACCTTTAGGCCAGATTAGATATTTCTAATGCGAATAAAGCTATGATAGTATTATTAATAGACACCAGAGCAATTTTTTTTCCTCGGAGAAATCAAACCTGAAATTTATTGATTGGACTGAGAACATGTAGATTTACCAACGGACTTGTTCAGTTAATTGTCTAAGTAATAAGTTTCAACTGTAGATAACTCACCATCTATGTTGCACAGGTGCAGGTATGGTATGGGTTCAGGTATGAGATGCAGTAAAATTTCCATAATATAAGGTATGGGCACAGAGATATGATACTGAAGTATATAGTAGCTTTGTTTATAATTATTGAGATGATAATATTTAATTTTGGATCTTTAAGAATTAAGACTAAGGGTTAATAGCTTGTTGGAACACCTACAACTTACCAAATATGCATTGAAATCAAACCCTTTTGTTTTAGTAAAAAATAAAAAATCGACATGATATGTATTTTGGACTGCCCTAAGAGTTATGTGCAGGGTTATGTTCCCCTGACATGAATCTAGAGGTATCCATGCTTTATAGCTTACCATATAACCCGTTGGGAAGGGTTAAAGTGTATAACTCGCAGACTTTGTAACTCCTTAGCTAGAGCTTTTTGTCGTAGAGTTTGTTATTCTATTTCTCTGTTATTGTCTATTTGGTGCATAGCAAGGCTACTTGGTTTTGACATTAACCACCTATGATTATCCGACTACCTCTATAGACTTGAGTTTGACATTTTAATTTTGATAGGAAAATGATGAAGGAGAGAAACAAGTTTTTTGCATCAATTGCTTATTTTCATTTTTATTTATCTGTATTTTTTTGCCATTTACTTTACCATGCTGACGTTGTTGCTTTATCTAAATTAATGTATATTCTTTAATCTTTAGGATGATGGTGCAGGTGTATGAATCATGCGGTATGTTTAAGCTATTCAAATGAGAAACTTTTATTAATCTGAGTCTTGAAATCAGATCTAAGCTGTAGTCAGTCAACAAGGCTAATGCTCAATCGAGTCATCACGAAAAGAAAAATGGAAAAAAAAGGCCCTGCTGTAACATTTCTATCTCTTGGATGTGATGTTGTACTTGCAATTCAGGAATAGCAATTCGGGACCAGTCTCCATGTAAAAAACTTGTACACCTACTGGAGTGAAGAGGTGAAATGAAGCTCTTATTTAGGAAAATAAGCTTACATCTTCACTTTGAAACAATTAACTTATATTGCTTGATTCCTTAATTGTTAGCATTGTTCATCATTTGTTTGTTAGATACCTGAGTAGCATCCTGTACCTTTGTTGTTGCACTTCAAAACTCAATGTTAAGGTTGAGTTAGACAGATTGAATTCTTCGAATCACTGATCTATGTGCCAGTTTTTGTTCCATGTTCTTATCTTTTAATAATGGCTAACATGATGCAGTTTTAAATATTTAGGCATGGTGTCAGTTTTTTAATCCGAAATTTAACAATATATATTCTGCAATTTGCTACATATTAGCTTCACAAATTGCCTATGGATTTGGAGGGAGTTGGAGCAACTCTGACTTCCATCCCCAACATTTTAGCATCTTTGAGATCTTCTTACTCTTCTTGTTTCTATACTCTGAAAAACTTAAATTGCAGCAGAGACCTGACCTCCATGCCTCCTTTGTTCGAGATTTCTTGAGGCTTTATAATGGGCTCATGGTCCCTCTCACCACTCATATGCCTTTTGGCTGGAATAAACATTAAGTTCTAGAGAGAGGAGACAGAAGATCAGGACACGATGCATGACCCTTTGGTTTTAGTTCTCTTGCTCTAAAGGTTTTGTTATTTTGATGGCTTGATATCAAGATTATGTTATCCCCATGGATTGAGGTATTTCCTTCTCTTATTCATTTAACATCACACACTGAAGTTATTGAGTAGTATTCTTTCTAACTTATAAAGTTCTGCATATGTGCATATAGATATTTTTGAATCTTTTATTTTGGCAGAGCAATAGCCTGATAGATTTGATTTGCATGCATAAACTCCTAGATGAATTGAAATTAGGAAATTTGTGACAAACGTGATAGTTATGGTCTAGAACTCATTAAAAGTAAGCATGGATTGTATTAATGAAGTCATTCATAGATATAAATACCATGCTCAATCTTTAGCATCTCCTATTTATAAATCTTTAAAATGATTAGATTGTCATTATTATGTGAAAAATAATTTGTAAATATATTATTACTTCTGTTCTTTCACTTAGTCAAAGCAGCAAACACAAATATGAGCCAGATAATTTAAAGGAAGCAGATGTCCAAAGATAGTTACAAAGAAGAAATCTCATGCACAATGGGTCCTTCATTGGGCAAAGATCAAGACGTAAGATATACTTAGGCCTTGAGACTCTTCCACCTATTAAGCTGGTTTTTTGAGATTAGTTATCAATTGATGCTTTCCTTGAGAGTATGTGGAAGCGGCTGGCCACCAGAAGAGCAGGATGGAGTGACTAGGAGAAGGACGACTTGGTGCTTAAATGACCCTAGGGAGTGTCATCGTGAATGGGCACCAAAGAGTGGGAAGGAGTGATTTGGGAATGGCCTAGTTGGTTCCTAAAGGGATCTAAGACCAACGAGTCAAAATCATCCTGATTGAGTTGTCATGTATTGTGGCTTTCAAAGATTAGTCTTTTTTAATGGACTCTGTCTTGGCTCTAGTTGTTAATACAGAAGAACAAATGAATAATAACATGTGGAAAATTAACTAAATATGAGCTTTTGGAATAATTTTAATATATCACTAATTAAGGTTCCTTATAGTGAGTATATATTATGCCGTCAGAGGATGCATTAAGAAAAAAGTAACAAAATGATTAGTCTCTTTTCTAATATAAACTAAAGTGAATTTGATGATTTAGTGAAGATTGTAGATGCATTTGAGGTAACTAGAGTCCAAGTATGGTAATCTACTATGCCATGTGATTTATGGTTTAATTATTGTTTTAGCTTTCAATATTGTCTAGGTGTGAGTTTTGTGATGTTCTGTTTCTTTGTGTGTGAGGTAGGAAACTAAATTGGAATAGCTGTTTAGTCAGCTGTAGTAGGAGTGAGTGTTTAGTGTAGGAAAGGACCGGAGTAATGAACTCAGGCATGGCACAATAGTACATGCCCATATGTTAGTGCAAGGTTGGTTGATTTTGTGAGCTGCTTTTGATGAATTAAGAATAAGAATTGAATTAAGGCCTTTGCATCATGCCATGTTAGGAAGCACCAATACTTTGAAAACAAAGTCATATGCTGTATTATAGGGGTTTGGCACTCATGACAGATGCAACACAACACTTCAATTTTCGCTTAAGCATGACATGTTTTCATGTCACTGTGTTTGTACCGTGTTATGAACTATATCTATTCCAGTGTATTTATGCTTGTTAGATGGTAAGTAAAACCATAATTGTATCGTCCTTTTTTTTTTTGTGTAATTGTGTTACATTAAGTCTTTTATTCTTGAGCATCGAGGGTATCCCTTAATTGACAGCTAAAAATTAATCCCTTTGAGGCATAGAAATCACAAAAGTGTGTTTTGCCTCTCTTAATAAAGTCTTTTTCCGTATATACGGCCAGGAATCAAACTTGGGACATCGTGCTTAAGGGACCCAGATATTTGCCAATTATGCCGGCCCTTGTTGGTTGTATTAAGTCTTTTGTTTAGGGAAAAAAAGTATTTTTGTAAAGTAAACATGGCAATTCTTTTAATACAATCATATGCTGCCCTAAATTTGGATTGAGAAGAATGGAAAGGAAGAAAATAAAAGGGAAAGTAGTCATTGACTTTTCTTTGTATGGAAGTAATTTTAGTAAAGGTAAAGTGGCTACCAAAAAAAATTCTAATACATCAAAAATGTATTTCTTTTACTTCTGTTAATATGGAAGAATTTTCAATTTTGCCAATTTCTTTTTCTTTACTTCTTTATCTTATTAACTAAGACAGAGAGAGAGAGAGAGAGAGAGAATTTTTTTTTATGAGCACTAAGGAAATCCCTAACAGACGAAGACTAATCCCTTCGAGGTGTGGAGAGAGAGAATGTTTTAATTCTCTTATTTAATGCAGCATTTCCTTATTGGTCCATTGAGATTTCAATTTTGTCCTTTTTTTGTAAAAAGTAAGAAAAAAATCACACTTACCAACCATCCCATTATGGCATAATCCGTCAGTTGTTGACTCCTGGAAGAATATGACAGTTTTGTAATCTGCTAAAGTGCTATATACACTCCCTACTCTGCAGTGCCAAGCCACAGAGGCGCAAAACCAGAATGGAACGGAAGCAGCTACCTGAAGAAATCATGGTGGAAATCCTCTTGAAACTCCCTCTGAAATATCTGATGCGCTGCAAAATCTTGAATAAATCCACCTGTGCTCTTATCACCAGCCGTAGTTTCATCAATAAACACTTTCAGCTTTCAAAAAGCCAATCAGGTATGCTGGTCTTTCAGTACCGGGCACTGATAGGGTTTTCTGCAACATTGCTTTCTGATGACATCTCTCAGCCTGCTATTGATCTAGAGCTTCCACGGCTCTCAGATAAAAATGTGGTTGAAATCATACCTTATGGTCCTTGCAATGGTATTTTCTGTCTTCATCTTACTTACCATGACTGCACGGATCAGTTATGCTTGTGGAATCCAGCAACGAGAGAGGTCAAGGTCCTTCCTTTACCTAACTGTCATGTTTCCCTGACAGCTGAATTTCTCATACATGGCTTTGGTATTGTACCTGGGACAAATGACTACAAGGTTGTCAGCATTTTGACTGCTATGGACTTTGATATAGAAGACAGCAAACCCTTTTTAGCTGGGGTATATAATCTTAGTACTAATTCGTGGAGAATGATCGATATTACTGAGTCTGCTTATAGCATAGTTCCTCCAGCATTTTGTTCATATCTAAAAGGAGTTTATCATTGGTTGACTCTTGGTCTCTGTGATGAAGCCATCATTTGCTTTGACATGAGTGATGATGCATTTTGGATAATGAAGTTGCCGTCAGTTTCTGAAGATTGTTCAGTTCAGCAACTTATAGATTGTAATGTTGCTGTCATCGATGATTCTATCGCGTATGTTAAGGAATATAGTCTGAATTACTCAATGGATAGTCGGATTGAGATGTGGGTAATGAATGAATATGGTGTTGAAACCTCTTGGAACAAAAGATATACAATTGGACCTGGTCTTGGGCAGTGCAAGTTCTTGGGATTTTGGAAAGAAGATGAGATTCTTGCAGGAGAAGATGATCAACCTTTGATTTCATATAACCCTGAAGTCAATCAGCGAGTTCAGGAATTTCCAATTCATGTTTCACCGGCAATGTTTCGGGTTTTCAGTTATGTGGGAAGTATCTTTCCCTTATCTATGTTAAAGGAGGAGTAAGTATTAGGGTATGTTTGAATTGAGGAGAATGAAGGACACAGGAAAGAAGGAAAGGTTTAATTTAAGTCTAAATCTAGGAAAAGGTCAAAACCAAAACTTCCTCTTTTCTTCCATTCTTCTCAATTCAAGCATACCTTAAGCTAGACCTGACTGCTGCCGAGCTTCAAAATTTATTGTACATAAAATTTGTCAGATTCTCATGTTGCAGATTCGGTTCCTTTATATGATGATCATCATCAGTGTGGTATCAGACAGTCTGATCAAGTTATGTTTCATCAGACAAACTTTCTCAGCTTATGTGTTCATCTTATGTTTAGTGTTTGGATGGTTTTCTTATCAATGCAACAAAATAATGTTGTGTTTTAGTGTCATTTTGTTAGAGAAAATCACAAGAAATCTTGAATTTAATTTCTTTTGGGGTGTTGCTGGAATAAATAGATATGAAGTGTTTAGCATTTCGATTTTTGTTTTCCCATTTTATCAAATATTATTCCCATGTCATATCAAATCCAGCCAAATCTTTGCTGTCCATTTGATCCAAGGCCTGCAAAGGAGTTTTGAACTCATGGTCTTCCTTAATCCACTTTGTCCATCTAAATGCAAAGCCAGTGCGAAGTCCAGTCTTAGAGCCGTATAGTCACAAAAATTTCGGTCCCATTAGAATGCCTCACTTAATCATCCAGTAGAAATAGAATGTACGTGAAGATTAAAAAGCAGAAAGGGTAAAGTTGGAGCCATTTTAATTCAATGTGAATTCAAGCAAAATAGCAGGCTGCATCCAAGAATGAAGAAAGAGGGTCAAAGGAGAATGCAAGAGAACGACAAGAGACTATAGAGTTGGCACTTGGCAAGAGGAGGAGAAATTATTGAAGCTTGGGAAGTGGGTTCTTCGTTATCACACTGATTTCTGCATTTGTTGCAGATCTTGAAATTCTGTTTTTTTTTTTTTAATTTCATTTTATAACTTCTGCAATGGGAAGATTTAGATGGAATCTATTTCTTGCCATGAACAACATGGCACATTTCAAATTCCATACAATCCTCCGGACCTATTTCTAGTATTTGTATATTGAAAAAAAAAAGAAAGCCTAAAACAATGCTTATTGGAGTTTTTAACAACAAATTCAGATTAGTACTGGATGAGTGCATTGCTCCTACTCGAAGTGACATTCTAAATGGACATCTCATATAATATAATATTCTGTTGCAACAAAAATCCCTCCATCAGAAATATAGAACAAAAAACGGATTAAAAAGTGGGAGGCTCTCGAAATTGACTTCTCCAACACTTATGACAGAATTTCTTAGGATTTCCTAACAACTATCCTAAAAAATATGAACATTCCACCAAATCGGATATAGTTGATTTTAATAATGTGTCATGTTGGTCACCTAACAAATGAGCAAACCCTTCATACCATAAAATCTAAGACCAATATTTATCCAAAAAAAAAATGTAAGACCAATAGACATATTTTAGATATTGACAAAGGGAAGAGCGTTGTACTGTAAACCACGATATGTAATTTTCTAGGTTTTTTTTTCCAAAAAAAAAAATGTAAGACCAATGGCAGACCAAGGATGAAAGTACCCATCCATTCAAAAAAAGGATTTCCTCCCCTCATTCTTTATTTTTTAATGAGTATTAAATGAATCCATAACTTACGAAATAAATTAATCTCTTTGAAATATCGAGATTACTCAAATGAATTTTACATCTCTTAATAAAATTGCCTCATTTTATATTTGCCTCTTCTAATAAATCCTGTCACACTTTATATTCTCAATTCATCATTTCTGGGAATGTTTTATCCTTCATTATTAAGATATGGACGAAAGAAAATAGAAAGGTCTCAAAATCAGGAAAAATTGGAAAAAAGTATCTCTCATCTTATATGTTAATGACATTATTGTTGAAATAATTTGTAATATTAATGAGATTAAATGTCTCACATTGAAAAGAGAACGAATCATTTGAAAAGGTATGATTCTTGAAGGGATTCTTAAATTAACAAGGTATTAAAAACTGAGCCGGATGAAATAATGGTTTAAGGTTCAGTGGTCGGACTGGGATCGGACCGATTGTGAATAAATTAATATATTTTTAATAATATAGATAAAAAATATAAAAGATATTTATCTATGATCATAAAATTAATATTTATTCTAGGATAAAAAGTAAATTTAATAATATATAGAAAATTAAAAATATTATTAATAAATTTTACAATATAATATTAAAATCTAAATAAGTTAATATTCATCTATATCATTATTAATAATTACTTATCATAATAATACTTATAACATATTATAATATAGAAAAAAAATTTATACTAAAAATAATACTACTTAATACTAAAAATAATATTATTTTATTTTAAAAAGTTTTAAAAAAATAAAAAAAAGGGTAGACCGATTCAAACCAATTTTATACCGATTTAATCAATTCTTGACCGGTTCCCACCGGTTCTAAAACTTCCAGTTTACACCTGTTATTAGATAGGATCAAGAGCCGATTCCCGATCTGACCGGCCAACCGGTCGGTGCCATCTGATTTTTTTGTTCACTGTAAATCAATTGGAAAGGTATGATTTTTAAAAGGATTCTTGAATTATTTGAAGGGATATTTACTTTAAAAAAAAAAAAGAATTATTACTAGACGACGTAAAAAAAAAGGTGCATTCAGGTTTTCCTCTTCACTATTTTCTCAGCATCTTCAGGAAAAGAAAAATGAATTATTTTACAGACCGCTATACCCTGAAGCAGAGAGTCGATCTCGAAGTCTCAGGCCAAAAAAATCTCGAAGGACAAGGCATCTATGGCCATGGCTGCAAAGAAGAAGGTCCGGAAATCCTTGCCGGCGAAGAAGCAGTCGACTACTCTATTCCGGTTTTCTTCGCCTCCCTCGTCCTTCTTCTTCTTCTTCATACAAGTTACAGAATGGCTCTGCCTGGAGATTTCATGGTGGAAATCGTAAAGGCGAAGTCTTTGGCACGATTGCGACGTTTGAGCTGGAGAAATTCTCAGTTAAAGTCTCTTCAGCACCTTATTCATTCATCATTACGTTGCCACTATGTGGTTTGATTCTTTCTTGCCTCTGCTTTAGAAAATTGCAGAATGAGTGCTGATGATTGGTAAACCACGGTGGGATTGAGATTAATGAATGATTGCGTGTTGAGGCGACGCAGACTATCTGTGGTTCTCATATCTATGTTGGTTGTGGAGGAAACCTAAACCACTTGACTGTTTATTACATGAAGGAAAGTGGAAGGAGGTATTGTGATTGTGATATTACTATTTCCTTATCAGAGTTTCATGTCTCATAAAATGACAGCTATGGGGATAATTAATGAGCATTAACATGGCAGTTTTTTTTCTCTCCCTATAAACTGAGAATTTTTTTCGTACTATTTATATTCTAGTTTTTGTATTCATTAATTAGGAGACATGACAAAATAATAAATGAGACTGAGCATATGGAATCCCATTGTTTTATCTTAGGAAGCATGGAACTCGAGACATGGCCATTATGACGCTGCACAATTTGAAGTGGATCTGTGTAATGCATTGCCTGTGCTTCACAGATTCATTTGTTCTCATATGAATACAAATACACATGCAGTACCTTTAGGCAAGATTAGATATTTCAGAAAGGTTATCTAGCTAATGCAAATAAAGCTATGATAGTATTATTAATGGACATCAAAGCAATTTTTTATTTCTTTTGTTTTTTTTTTTTTTGATAAATCAAACCTGAAATTTATTGATTGGGACTGAGAACAAGTAGATTTACCCAAACGATGAGGTCATAATTAAATCCATATGAAAATAAAGTATGAGATCAATCAATCCTTAATTTGTGTCTTTTGTGTGTTTATAGTACATCTTCACTCAACATGCAGAAAATTTGAGAACCCTCCAAAGCTGATCTCTCTCTCTCTCTCTCTATCTATCTATTCATCTATCCGTCGGTCCGTCCATCCATCCATCCTTCCTCTTCCTGGTATTTTGTGTTTTAGGAGGTTTCTTGATTGTCCAGCTCTATATTTACTTTTCCTATTTAGATGACCTCTATTTTCACCAATGGAAAAAACAAAGAAGAAAACTAAATTCTTGTAAAATATAAGGGGATAGCTGGTTCTATTGATATGTGGTGTACAGAATTTTTGGAATTTGAAATTTATGGAGTTCTGAGCAAGTTCCTGGACTTTAATTTTGTCAAATGCTCAACGGTCTACTGCTGTTAATTATTTGAGTAATAAGTTTCAACTGTAGACAACTCACCATCTACGTTGCACAGATGCAGGTATGGGATACAGTAAATTTTCCCTAATATAGGTATGGGCACGGTGATATGATAATGAAGTATGTACTAGCTTTGTTTATAATTATTGAGATGATAATATTTAATTTTGGATCTTTAAGAATTAAGATTAGGGTTAATAGTTTGTTGGAACACCTAAAACTTACCTAATATGCATTGAAATCAAACTCTTTTTCGGGTAAAAAATAAAAATACTACATGATACTTGTTTTGCTGTGCCATAAGAGGTATGGGCATGATTATGTACCCTTGACATGAACTTAGACGTATCTTTGCTTCATAGCTTACCATATAAACCACCACCCCCCACCCCCCGGGAAAGAGTTAAAGTGTATAACTAGCAAACTTTGTAACTCCCTTAGCCAAAGCTTTTTTGCCATAGAGTTTGTTCTATTTGTTATTATCTTTTCGGTGCATATGAAGGCATCTTGGTTTTGATATTAACTGCCTATGATTATCAGACTACCTCTATAGACTTGAGTTTGACGTTTAAATTTTGATAGGAAAATGATGGAGAGGAATAAGTTTTATGATCAATTGCTTATTTTCATTTATCTGTAACTTTTTTGCATTAACTCTTGCATGCTAACGTTGTTGCTTTATCTGAATGTAAATTCTTTAATCTTTAGGATGAAGGTGCAGGTGTGTGAATCATGCGGTACGTTTCGGCTATTCAAATAAGAAACTTCTATTTATCTGAGTCTTGAAATTAAATCTAAGCAGGAGTCAGCAACAAGGCTATTGCCCAATGGAGTGATCAGGGAAAGAAAAATGGAAAAATGAAAAGGAAAAAAGTCCTGTTGTAACATTCTATCTCTTGGATGTGATGTTGTACATGCAATTCAGGAATATCAGTTAGCACCAGTTTCTGTGAGAAACTTGCACACCTACTGGAGCGCAGAGGTGAAATGAAGCTCTTATTTAGGAGAATAAGCTTACATTTTCACTTTTAAACAATTAAATTATAATGCTTGATTCTTCAATTGTTAGCAATGTTTATATCTCAAACATTTGCATCATTTGTTTGTTAGATACCTGAGTAGTTTCCTGCACCTTTGTCATTGCACTTCAAAACTCAATGCCAAGGTTGACTTGGACATATTGAATTCTTCTGATCACTGATCTATGTGTCCCTTATTGTTCCATGTACTTATCTTTTTATAATGGCTAACATGATGCAGTTTTAAATAATTAGGCATGGTGTCAGTTTTTTAATTTGAAATTGAACATTATATATATTTTCTACAATTTGCTACATATTAGCTTCACAAATTGCTTATGGATTTGGAGGGAGTTAGAGTAACTCTGCCTTAAATTCTCCAACTTTTTAGCATCTTTGAGATCTTCTTGCCCTTCTTGGTTCGACACTCTGAAAGACTTAAATTGCATCAGAGTCCTGACCTCTATGCCTCCTTTGTCTGAGATTTCATGAGGCTTTATAATGGGCTCATGGTCCCTCTCACCACTCATATGCACTTTTGCCTGGAATAAACATTAAGTTCTAGAGAGAGGAGACAGAAGATCAGGACACGATGCATGACCCTTGTTTTTAGTTCTCTTGCTCTACAGGTTATGTTGTTTTGTTGCCTTGATATCAAGTTTATGTTATCCCCATGGATTGAGGTAATTCCTTCTATTATTCATCTAGCATCACACACTGAAGTTATTAAGTAATACTCTTTCTAAATTCTGCACTTCTGCATATGTGCATATAGATATTTTTGAATCTTTTATTTTGGCAGAGTAATAGCCTGATGGATTTGATTTGCATGCATAAACTCCTAGATGAATTGAAAGTAGAAAATTTGTGACAAACATGATATTTATGGTCTAGAACTCATTAAAAATAAGCATGGATTGCATTAATGAAGTCATTTGTAGATATAAATATTATGCTCAATCTTTAACCTTTCCTATTTGTAAATCTTTAAAGTGATTCGATTGGCAATATTAAGTAAAAAATCATTTCCAAATATATTATTACTTCTGTTCTTTCACTTAGTCAAAGAAGCAAACACAAATATAAGCCAGACAATTCAAAGGAAGCAGATTTCTAAAGATAGTTCAGGCTGAAAAAAAATGAGTCAAAGATAGTTACAAAGAAGAGATTCATGTACACCAAGTGAAGGGTCCTTCATTGAGCAAATATCAAGACTTTAAGATATACTTAAACCTTGAGACTATTATGCCAGTTTTTTGAGATTCTTTATCAATTGATGCTTTCATTGAGAGTACGTTGAAGCAGAAGAGTGGGATGGAGTGACTAGGGAGAAGGCCTACTTGATGCTTAAAAGACCCTAGGTAGTGTCATCTTCAGTGGGTTCCAAAGAGTAGGAAGGAGTGATTTGGGAATGGCCTAGTTGGTTCCTAAAGGGGTCCAAGACCGAGTCAAAATCATCTTCAATATGTTGTCATGTATTGTGGCTTTCAACGATTAGTCTTTTTTTAAAGGGCTCTCTTTTGTTATGTGTTAAGTGTAACATAGAAGAACAAATGAAAAATAACATGCGGCAAAGTAATTAAATATGAGCTTTTGGAACAATTTTAATATATCACTTATGAAGGTTCCTTACGATGAGTATGTATTACACTGTCAAAGGATGCATTAAAAACGTACAAAATGATTAGTTCCTTATCTAAACTAAACTGAAGTGAATTTGATGATTTAATGAAGATTGTAGATGCATTTCAGGTAACTAGAATCTTAGTATGGTAATCTACTATGCTACGTGATTCATCGTTTAGTTGTTGTTTTAGCTTTAATATTGTCTAGGTGTGAGTTTTGTGATGTTCTGTTTCTCTGTGTGTAAGAGTAGGAAAGTAAATTGGAATAGCTGTTTAGTTGGCAGTAGTGGGAGTGTGTCGTTGACCAAAGAGAGAATGAATGTTTAGTATAGGAAAGGACCGGAGTAATGAACTCAGGCATGGCACAATAGTACATGCCTATATGTTAGTGCAAGGTTGATTCTGTGAGCAGCTTTTAATGAATTAAGAATAAGAATTGAATTAAGGCCCTTGCATCATGCTACGTTAGGAAGCACCAATACATTGAACACAACGTCATATGCTGTATTATATGGGTTTGACACTCACGACAGATGCAACACAACACTTAAGTTTTCACTTAAACATGACATATATTTTCATGTCACTGTGTTTGTATTGTGTTCTGAACCATATGTATCCATTCCAGAAAGTATTTATGCTTGTTATATGGTAAGTAAAACCATAGTTGTATTAATTCTTTTTCTTTTTGGTGTAACTGTATTGTATTAAGTCTTTTGTTTAGGGAAAAATGTATTTTATGCTGCCCTAAATTTGAATTGAGAAGAATGGAAAGGAAAATATAAAAGGGAAAGTAGTCATTGACTTTTCATTGTGTGGGAGTAATTTTAGTAAAAGTAAAGTAACTACCAAAAAAAAAAAAGGAAAATCAAATCCATAAAAAATTTATTTCTTTTACTTCAGTTAATATGGAGGATTTTTCAATTTTGCCCATTTGTTTCTTTTCACTTTTGTCTTATTAGCGCAGAGAGAGAGAGAGAAAGGGGGGGGGGGATGTTTTTATTCTCCTACTTAATGTGGCATTTCCTTATTGGCTCATTGAGATTTTAATTTTGTCCTTTTATGTAAAAAGTAAGAAAATAAAAATCACACTTACCAACCATCCCCATTATGTCATGATCTGTCGCTTGTTGACTCTTGGAAGAATATGACAGTTTTGTAATCTGCCAAAGTGCTATATACACTCCCTGCTCTGCATTGTCAACCCAGAAGAGGCACAAAACTAGAATGGAATGGAAGCAGCTTCCCGAAGAAATGATTGTGGAAATCCTCTTGAAACTGCCTCTCAAATCTCTGATGCACTGCAAAATCTTGAATAAATCCACTTATGCTCTTATCACTAGCCGTAGTTTCATCAAGAGACACTTTCAGCTCTCAAAAACCCAATCAGATATGCTGGTCTTTCATCATCAAGCACTAACAGGGTTTTCTGCAACATTGCTTTCTAATGACAACTCTCAGCCTGTTATTGATCTAGGGCTTCCGTGGCTCTCAGACAGAAATGTGGCTGAAATCATACCTTAGGGTCATTGCAATGGTATTTTCTGTCTTCATCTTACTTACCATGACTGCACAGAGCAGTTATGCTTGTGGAATCCAGCAACGAGAGAGGTCAAGGTCCTTCCTTTACCTCACCATCATATTTCCTTGACAGCTGAATTTCTCATACATGGCTTTGGTATTGTTCCTGGGACAAATAACTACAAGGTTGTACGCATTTTGACTGCTATGGACATTGACATAGAAGACAGCACACCCGTTTTAGCTGAGGTATATAATCTTAATACTAATTCATGGAGAATGATCGATATTACTGAGTCTGCCTATAGCTTAGTTTTTCCAGCATTTTGCTCCTGTCTAAAAGGAGTTTATCATTGGTTGACCGTTGGTCTCTGTGATGAAGCCATTATTTGCTTTGACATGAGTGATGATGCATTTTGGAAAATGAAGTTGCCATCAGTTTCTGAAGATTATTCAGTTCAGCAACTTATAAATTGTAATGTTGCTGTCATCAATGATTCTATTGCTTATGTTGAGGAATTTAGTTTGAGTTACTCAATGGATAATCGGATTGAAATTTGGGTAATGAATGAATATGGTGTTGAAATCTCTTGGAACAAAAGATATACAATTGGACCAGGTCTTGGAGAGTGCAAGTTCTTGGGATTTTGGAAAGAAGATGAAATTCTTGCAGGAGAAGATGATCAACCTTTGATTTCATATAACCCTGAAGCCAATCAGCAAGTTCAGGAATTTCCAATTCATGTACCACCAGCAATGTTTCAGGCTTTCAGATTTGTGGGAAGTATTTTCCCGTTATCTATGTTAATGGAGGAGTAAGCTTTAAGGTATGTCTGGATTAAGGAGAATGAAGGACCTAGGAGGGAAGGAAATATTTAAGTCCAAATCTAGGAAAAGGTCAAAACTTAACTTCCTCTTTTCTTCCATTCTTCTCAATTCAAGCATACCTTAAGCTAGACCTGACTGTGGCCGGGTTTCAAAATTTGTTTTACATAAAATTTGTCAGATTCTCATGTTGTAGATTTGATTCGTTCAAAAACTGTCAAAATTCAAAGCCGTGATCCATCCGTATTCAACTATAGTTTAATTTCTGTGATGACCATCATCAGTGTAGTGCCAGACAGTTTGGCCAACTTATGCTTCCCCAGACAAACTTTGTCAGCTGATGTGTTGATCTTATGTTTAATGTATGGATGATGTTTTTCTATAAATGCAATCAAATTATTCTGGTTTTTATATTATTTTTTTATAGAAAATCATGAGAAATCTTGAATTTCTTTCTTTTGGGGTGTTGTAAGAGTAAATAGAGATGACGTGTTTAGCATTCTTTTTCCCTTTTTTATCAAATATTATCCTTTCTCAATAGTTAGAAATCATGATATTATTTTGTTTTGGTAACATATAAGGTTCTTATGGTGGATGGTATATGCTGGGTTATATCTAACCTAAATAGCTAATACACAAGTACAAAATAGTTTCAAACTCACAGAGTTCGAACGAAATTCAAAGTTCTGGTTTTTATTTTTAGGGAATTAGGATTTTATAAATCTAGATTGTTAACATGTGTATTTCTTGTCAATAATTACTGTGACAAACGAAACATGTGATTCCTGGATGATCCAGCGTTGTTTCATAACAAGACATCTTTCTGCAATGATGGTATAAAGATGCGCCATGTGTTGCCGTGATCAATGATTCATATGGCTTGTGTTGAGGAATTTAGTCTAAGGTATTGATTGGATAGTCGGATTGATATGAGTACTGTATGAATATGGCATTCAAGCTTCCTGGAAGGATGGACATATATTGGACCAGGCCTTGGAGTGTCGAAATGCTTGTGTTTTGGAGTGATCAGATTCTTGCAGGACAAGAAAACCAACCACTGTTTGGATCTCCAGTTCATGTTAGAACAGCCTATGTTTTAGACTTCTATATTTGGGAAGTGTTCATGTTATGTCATAATCAAACACTCCTTTCCCTTTTTTGTTCTTCATTCCCCTTAATATAAACATACTTTAAACTCAAACTGGTTGCAGGTCAGGCTTCAAACTAAGTTTTACATAAAATTAGGTGAGTTTTTAGTGCATTTCACAAGGCTGAGAAATGAGTCATATTCTTTATGATTTGTGTAGGATTGATTAATTTGTCTTATTTCAAATTTTGAGTCTTAAAATTTGAGAAAACTCAAGGTTGTGATTGAGCCTATGAAAGGGTATAGTTTAAAATTTAAATAAATGATGGTTACTTGTGAGGAAGTACCTATGCCATAATCAAAGGTGAAGAAAAGAAGAGAACCATACTCAAACCATTTGATAATTGGAGTAGCATTGTAGTGATTATCTGTTCAACTTATATTTCAAGTGACAGTTTTACAGCTTCTATGATCTGATCTTGTGTTTCATTTGTGGATGATGTGATTCAAATTGTCTTTCTTTTGAGATAAGCAATGCAATGAAGTTATTCTCAGTTTTGATATCAGATTGTTAGAGAGAATCATGAAACAGCTAGACAAAATCTGGAATTTCATTCATTTTATTGATGTCGAAACTCTGCCTCTACAATTGGGATTCATCAAAACTCAGATTTGATGAGATGTAAGTTTTTGGTTGAGAATGATATGTCATGGGTTCATGTAAAGTTAATGCACAAGCACATAATAATTTCAAACCCATGAGTTTTAACCATTGCCAAGGTTCTGGTACCTCTTTAACGTATAATGTGATTCACTAAAACTCAGTTTGTTCCACAAAATTTGACATCCCAAGTGATTAAGGTAAGTGACAGAGGAAAGATTTTTAGAATTCATATATAGGGTATTAAATAATTGAATCTCAAAAATATCATTCAGCGTGACAAACAGAGCACTTGACTTTTTTTTTTCTTGTTTTGTTTGCTGGTCTGTACCTTCCCCCTTTCATTAAAAAATTTAAAAAGAAAAAATCAATCATATTAGGACTTTCCTCAATGATTGTTAATTTTCTTAAAAAATATTAATCAAACCACTTTAATTAGACATGTTTTTGTGGCATTTTGCAGAATTTAACAAATAAGTCTATTTTTCATAACTTGTAGATAATACGTTGTCATATAGATTTTATGGTATATATTGATTGATTTTTTCAGAGACACTCTCGTAAGCAAGTGAATTTGGGAAATAAATTATATTATTTGGTTATTGACATTAATGTTACTTACAAAGGAAAAAAATTCTAGGCAAATTAAATAGCATATGCAATAAAGGCATTTTGCAATAGGAAGAATTTTTGCAATACAAGCTATGAAGCACAGCTACTTTAAAAAAGTAAATGTACCTATATCCGATATATGATATCATATGTGTATTATATTTATGTATATGTATCAATCCGTATCACTTTATATTATATGTCTTACTTTAAATTTTTATAGTAAAATAAAATTATTTGAAATTGTTATAAATATTTTATGATTTATTTTAACATTTATATTATAATTTTTTTGATATTTAATACTAATTTTTTTAATAAGTAGATTTATTAATTACATATATAAATAATTATATGAATAATATTATATATATAAATATCATTCATTCATATTTTAAAATTTTAAAACTTATCATACATTTCACATCATATTATGTGCCTGTTTGATTTACATTTTTATAAACTAAATCATGATTTTTAACTATTATTTTTTTTTATTCAAATAAATTTATAATAAACTTCTCTAAATTTTATTTTTATAAATTATATTTATTTTAAGAGAGGGCAATATATTGTATTCAATACTTCATTGCTAGCTAATAGCTACTGATCTAAGAAAAAGAAAATACATGCCTTCTGCCATACTGCAGGAATAGACGTGTCAGCCTCCGAAGGCGAAACTGATGCTCTCTTTCTAAGGTTGGAAACGAAGTCGTTTTGTGTGATCAGCACCAGATTTGCGAGACGGACCTCTGCAGGAGCGTAGTTTTAACTCAACTAGCCGACATGGGTGCTCTCCAGCTTCTCTAACCATTTCCCGTTTTTATCGTTAATTTGAAGAACCAGGGAGGCACGGAATGGAAGGAAGCATATGCTTCTTGAAGATCTCTCTTTGTGAATTTTGGCAAGGCTTATGGTGAAGTCTTTGATGCAATGCAAATCAGTAAGCAAGTACTAATATAATATCGTAAAAAAGCCTTAAATTGATCATTAAGACTTTGTTTGGAATGGAGAGAAAATAGGGGGAGAGGAATACTAGGAGGGAAAATAAAGAGGAACCTAGACAAGGAGATGACTAGGTTCTTTCTTGTTTTCTCCTCAAATTTTCTTCTCCCTCCTGTTTTCCTCTCATCCAAACATAGGGTTAAGTTTAGTTTTGTGCCTAAAAAACTCTTGCCTTCTCATATTTCATTTTAAAAGTAATTTGTCATCAAATCTTGGTATTTCATTGCTTCTCTCGAAAACAAGATGGGCTCTTCAAGCTTTATTTCTACTATTGACAGAAAAATCACTGCTCCATAGGACTAAAATTGCGAGATATATCACAGCCTCTTATTGATTTATCGTTTATAAACTCAGAAATATCACAACCTGCTGCTGTGATGATTCTCGGTATGTCAGCTTTGAACCAACATCAATTTTAGTCCTGCATTAATGTGGAACAGTGATTGCTCTGCAAAGATTAGAAATTAAACTTGTGACAATTGATAACCCTAAATTTTTGATGTCCATGATATTTCATGAGAAATCAATGAAATGTAAGGTTTTGATGACAAATTATTTTTACAATGATGAAATATGAGAAGCTGAGGGTTTTTGACGGTAAACGTTTGAAATGTTTGATGATCAATTTAGGGTTTTAAAGAAGATTATAGTGGTTCTCACTTCCTCCTTTTGATGGCAATCGCATCAAAGACTTGAACGGAAAGCCTGCCAGACTTAGACATAGAGATCTTTAAGGATAACCATGGTGGCAAAACGGTGTTTTGTTTCATTATTTTTTGTTGTTTAGAAGTTGGCAGAGTGAGTAGCAATAATGGGCCAACCACAGTGGGTAAGATTTGATAGGAATATGTGGCTCCTACAACTATCTTGGACTCCTGGTTGGAGAGGAAAGTTGAATCACTTGATGTTTTTTTGCATAAGGTAAAAAAAATGGAAGGTGGTACTGTGATTTTGCTATTTCCTTATCTGAGTTTTGTGGTTCATAAAAATGAAATCTATGATGATATATAAAAGATATATGAACATGGCAACCTCTTTATAACCTTCGAATATTTGCTTACGGTTTATATGTAAGTATTTGTATTCTTTTTTTTTTGGCTTGAATTATTTGTATTCCTTAATTAGGAGGAATCACAGAATAGTTAGGCTGGGAATTTGGTATATCATTGTTTAATCCTGGTAAACAAGGACAGGGATGCAAATACTAGACGCAAACATTATGACAATACAAAATCTAAGTGGATAATTAATCAAAAGAACAATTTATTGATGGAGAATGAGAACATGTAGATTTACCCAAATGTTGATGTCTTAAACCCATAACAAAATGAAGGATGAGTTTGTCAATCTTAAATTTGTGTCTTTTGTGGGTTTTTGGTAAGTCTTTACCCTGTGCTTCACAGACTTGAATACGTGTAGTTGGTACGACACAATACAAAATGTCGGATACAACAAATTTATGTGATGCTCATCATCAGTTTAGTGTCAGACAGTTTGACCAACTTATGTTTCCTCAAACAAACTTTCTCAGTTTATGTGTTCATCTTGTGTTTAATGTATGGATGATGTTTTCTTATCAGTGCAATGAAATTATTGTCGGTTTTGATATTATTTTGTTAAAGAAAATCATGAGAAATCTTGGATTTCATTTCTTTTGGGTGCAAGTAAATAGAGATGAAGCACAGTGGCATTTTTTTTTTCATTTTTATCAAATATTATTATTCTTTCCAAAGAATGAGAAATCATGCTATTATTAGGTTTTGGTGGGATATGAGGTTCTTATAGTGTATGATACATACTGGGTTCCATCTAACCAAAGTACCTAATACACAAGTACAAAAAGTTTCAAATTTATGGAGTTCGAACTGAATTCAAAGTTCTGATTTTTATTTTTGGGGAGTTGGGATTTTATAAATCTTGATTGTTACCATATGTATTTCTTGTGAAGAATCACTGTGTACCAAACAAAACTTGTGATTCCTTGATAATCCAGCTTTGTTCCATAATAAAACGGCTTTTTGCAATAATGATATAGAGATGTGCCAAGTGTTGTGATCAATGATTCATACGGCTTATGTTGAGCAATATAGTGTAAGTTATTGATTGGATAGTCAGATTGAGATATGAGGACTGTATGAATATGGCGGCATTCAAGCTTCTTGGAACAAAAGATATATATTGGACCAGGTTTTGGAGTGTGGAAATGCTTTTGTTTTGGGGTGATCAGATTCTTGCAGGACAAGAAAACTAACTATTGTTTGGATTTCCTGTTCATGTTGAACTGCCAATGTTTTAGGCTTCTAGATATGGGACATATTCATGGTATATCATAATCAAACCCTTCTTTCCCGTTTTTTAATTCCCCATTCCTCTTAATATAAACGTACTTTAAACTGGACCTGGCCGCAGGTTATGCTTCAAACCAAGTTTTACACAAAATTAGGTGAGCCTTCCATACATTTCAGAGTTTGATAAATGAGAAATAAATCTTATTATTTATAGCTTGTGCTTAATTTAGCACTGTAGATTTTATATTTTATATTGATATTGATGTTGATTAATTTGTCATGTTTCAAATTTTGTCTCTCTAAAATTTGAGAAAACTCAAGACTGTGATTGAGCTTGTGAAAGGGCACGGTTTAAATAAGTAGTGGTTACTTGTAAGTTCCTATCTATACTCAAATTAAGTTGAAGACAAATAAAGAAACCGTACTCAAGCAATTTGATGATTGGAGTAGCATTGCAGTGATTATCAGTTCAACTTATGTTTCATGTGACAGTTTTTGCAGCTTATATGTTTTGATCATGTTTGTTTCATTTGTGGATGATGTGATTCAAATTATTTTTCCTTTTCAGATGAGCAATGCAATGAAATTATTCTCAGTTTGATATTAGTTTGTTGGAGAGAATCATGAACAGCATGACAAAATTTGGAATTTCATTGTTCTTTTTTAATTGATGTCAAAACCCAGCCTCTACAATTGGGAATCATTTTAATCACGGATTGTTTTTCCTTGAAGTTTTGACAAGATGTAAGGTTTTTCTTTTCTGTTGTTGAGGATGATATATATATATATATATATATATAAATAAGGGGTTCATGTAAACTTAATGCCTGAGGACATAATAATTTCAAAACCATGGAGTTTTAACCATTTTCAAGGTTCGGGTACTTTCAATTATTTCTGTGTGCACATGATATTTTGAATCTATTTTTTATTTTAACTAAAGAATTTATCAGATCTAAAGATTTTTTCTTAAGTTGGCACCATCTGTTTGCCAATTGAATTAAGCAGTCGTTGTTACCTTCAATGGACAATGTGATTTCATCATCTTTGAAATAAAAATGGAAAATCTAACCTCATAAAAAGAGAACAACTACTGCCAAGGCTGTCATGGTCACATGAACACTGCAATTTTCTTTCATGCATTTGATGTTTCAGAAGCGCAGAGAGAAAAAGCTCTTTTATATTTTCTTCGTCAAATCAATTAATATTTTCTGCATAAGTTAATATTATATGGTACCTCTGCAACAACGACTGTCTTTTCTACATTCCTTTGTCACCCATAAAACATGTCTTTCCCTTTTATCTTCAATTATAAGAAAAATTTGTATGTCATGATAATGACAAATAAGCATATATGATTTGCTTCTGGCTTTTAGTTAAAAGCCACAATGTTATTGTGATTACAATCAAACAGGGCAATGCTTATAATATTTTATAAAATAAAAAAAACATGATAAGATGCAGTAGAAAGAAAATGAAAATAATAAATAAATCTAAAAAGCATAAAAATACCTTAAATAAAGAAGAGGAAGTTAAAAGCTACAAAAGTAATAAAAAAGAAGTTGAAGAGAGAGAAGAGCACTACTTATTGTAAAAATAAAATTAAAAAACAATATTTAGGTCATGACTTGCGAGGCAGTATTGTCCACAGGTCATGGTTTTTATATTAGATATATTAGATTAGATATTTTGCCTTTAATTTTAAAAATACTATAACTAAAATAAAAACAAATTCTATTAATAAGGGGGGAAATGCCAAAAATCATTTTTAAAAATTATTAACTCGTTTTGTTTAGCTTTAGATTTGCTTTTAAATTTAAGATCTTGTTTTCAAATATATATCTATGCATTTAGTCATTTGCTGAAAATTCAAAACTAATTTTTTCTTTTGAGAAAATAAAGATTAACCATAAATTTTAATATATATATATATAATAAAAAATTTAAAAAAAATCATAAAAGGACTAAATGCTATATGATAAAGCGCTCAAGGATAAGTGATAATAGTATAATTACATTAACCTTTCTTAAATGGAGGTTTAGTGCCTCTTAAGTTTTCAATTTCATAAAAAATAAATTAAAATAATTATAATTTATAAAAATAAGATTTAGATAAAAATAATAAAATTTATCACAAATTTAGATAAAAAAATAATATTTATAAGTCACCACTTCGTTAAAATATATAAACCAAAGGGGCTTAGGATCAACCAAGTTGGGATGTTACGTGGGTGAGTGAGATAAAAAAAACCGTGGAACAGGCAAAACAATCTTCTTTTTGTTTGACGCCATCAGAGCAGCACCCGTGGCCGATGTACAGAGAATCCTGAGCCCATATCTTGTTTGACGCCATTATAGCAGCTCGCGTGGCAGAGGCACAGAGCTGAGGGATGACAAAACGTGGAATAGGCAAAATATTCTTCTACCTCTTTTGGTGTCGGTGGCTCCGAAAGCTGGAAGAAGAAAATTTCTCTTTGACCGAAGCAGAGCCTGAGGCAGCAGACACGCAAGGAAAGCACCACACGCATCGAGCATCGTGGCTAAGTGTTTGGAGGGGTCACGAAGATCTTGGCTATAAAATGGGGAAAACTGAATGAGAAGAGAAGCCAAAAGAGAGTTAGGGAGGGAGAGAATGATGGAGGAGGAAGAACAGAGGGAAAGTGTTTGAGATAGAGGGAGAAACTAGAAAAGAGAGTCCATGAGGGGAAGAAACCAAGAAAGGGAGAGGCTGACGGATTGACTGCTATGATGCACTCGTAGTCATGGACTTCCTCTTTCACGATAAGTGCTAGAGTAACAGAGGAAGAGTAGAGTTCAAGTTTAATGAGATTCAATGCAAAATCAATGATGAACTGTTACAAGGGATGGAAATTTGAAGTGTATAAGAAAAAGAGATTGGAGAAAAAATTGTGCACAAATCTTTAAGGCGTGGGCAACACTTTCTTTTAGGCTTAATTCGCCCCCACCAATTTCCAAATCTTGGGTACAACTTGGGTTAGTGACGAACTTCCTGCAGGATACAATGAAGATCCTTGAGTAGGTGCTATACTTCCAAAACTCAAGCCTAGACAACAATGGCTTTTACAAAGTAGTAATTTATTTTTTATCTTCTGTGCACTAAAGATAAAAGCAAGTGAGTTTGTATATGTTGAAACAAATGTGGATGAATGAAAATTGAAAATCTAAAATGATAAAAGATTATGAACTATTTATAGGGAATGAGAAGGCACCTCTTGAAGCAACATAACTCTTTCAATAAAAGGACACATACATTAACCAATGTATGTACATTGTAATGATTAATGAATTTAGACAAAAGTCACATCCTTTCGTATGATTAATGTATATATATTGTAATGATTCATGAATCTGGTAAAAGTCACTTCCTTTCATATGATTAATGTATATACATTGCAATGATTCATGAATCTAGGTAGAAGTCACATTCTTTCATATTTCATGAATCTTGTAATTTTTCATGAATCATCTCAAGAGTCATCATTAGTTTATGAATCTTTTAAGAGACACCTTTTTATTTTGAAAATTTTCTCACAATCCCCCACCATTTTCAAAATAAATAATAATAATATATATATATTTTTAAATAATAAACTCTTATCACTTCTGAAATCTCATGTTTTTGGTAAAGGTGTCTTAAAGACTTGAACCTTTACTTAGTAAGACATGGTTTCACCCATCCGAATTAATATGGTAGACAAGCTTTGAACCAATTAATTCATTTGAACAGGCGTGCATGACTTACGCATAAGATCTCGGACCATTGTATGCCATTTTTAGTAGACACTTTTAATATGGTCTTGTGTCTTATATCTTTTTCATGAGAGTTTAAGAGTCAAGCCCTTGGACTCCCTGAAGCGGCCCCACTTCACTCAGATATAGGTAGACTCTGTCAAGAGTAACACCATGATAAGTACTCCAACAAATATATGCTTACAGATATATTAAGAGCTAAAGCTCAGACTTCCTTTAAATCCATGGTAACCAAGTACTTTTCAACCTTGGGATGAATAGATAACATTTTACGTACTTGCAATCACTCTAATAGTGTACTTTCACCTTTGAACTCAAGACTTGACATTAATCAAGTGTGAGTAGGGTTTCCACCATTGGTGATTATGATTTAATGGGCTTCAATCCCATCCCCATTGATGTTTTCAACACCATATGCTTTGTCAGCCCTTTTGTCAAAGGATCTGCAAGATTTAACTCAGACCTTATATAACTAATAGAGATTACTCCATTCACAATCAAATCTTTCACATAGCTATGTCTTATTCCAATGTGTCGCGACTTTCCATTATAAACTTGGTTATAAGTCTTTGAAAGAATAGATTGACTATCACAATGGATAGATATTGGTGCCATTGGCTTGGGCCATATAGGAATTTCAAGTAATAAGTTTCTAAGCCAATCTGCTTCCTTACTACTTGTAGCTAATGCTATGAATTTAGATGCCATGGTGGAATCTGCAATACATGTCTGTTTCTTTGATCCCCAAGAAATAGTACCCCCACCAAGAGTATAGACCCATCCACTTGTGGAAGCATGGTCCTCTGAGTAACTAACCCAACTAGCATCTGTGTATCCTTCTAAAATTGAAGGATCACCACTATAGGTTAAACTATAGTGAATTGTTCCTTTCAAGTACTTCAGTACTCTATGAAGAGCATGCCAATGTTCTTTACTTGGATTGCTTGTGTATCTACTTAACCTTCCCACAGCGTAAGCTATATCTGGTCTTGTACATGTCATAGCATACATCAGGCATCCAATTACTTTTGCATAATCAAGTTGTCTCACTGGACAATTTTGATTTGGTTTTAACTTCAAATTAGAATCAAATGGTGTAGATACATGACAACAATTAAAATAATTAAATTTCTTCAATATTTTCTCAGTGTAATGTGATTGAGACAAACAAATACAATTGTTATCCTGTATGATTCTAATTCCTAGGATGACATCTGCCTCTCCCATATCTTTCATATCAAAGTTATCATGTAAGAATTTCTTTGTATTTTCTACCTCATCTAAACTAGTACCGAAGATTAACATATCATCTACATACAAACAAATAATGACACATTTTCCATTATTAAATCTACTATAAACACACTTGTCAGATGCATTGATTTTAAACTCATTAGTTAAAACTACTTCATCAAATTTTTTATGTCATTGCTTAGGAGCTTGCTTAAGTCCATAGATAGATTTTATTAATTTACACACTTTGTGTTCTTGACCAAGAATCACAAACCCTTCAGGTTGTGTCATATACACCTCTTCTTCCAATTCTCCATTAAGGAAAGCTGTTTTAACATCCATTTGATGGATTACAAGATTGTATATTGAAGCAAGTGCAATAAGCACTCTAATAGTAGAAATTCTTGCAACTGGTGCATATGTGTCAAAATAGTCTATCCCTTCTTTTTGTGTAAATCCTTTAGCAACTTACCTTGCTTTAAATTTATCTATGGATCCATCTACTTTTAATTTCTTTTTGAAAATCCACTTACAACCAATGGGTTTAGAACCAGGTGGGAGGTCTACTAATTTCCAAGTTTTATTTCCCATAATTGAATCCATTTCATCTTGTATAGCTTCTTTTCAAAATATTGCATCTTGAGATTTCATAGCCTCTTCAAATGTTTTAGGGTCTCCTTCCATATTAAAACAAATATGAATATGACTTTCAATCCCTTCTCTTGTTCCCTCAACAAGGAACATGAAGAAGTTTGGACCATAGGTTTTTGCCTTCCTAACCCTTTTACTCCTTCTATATTCATTTTGTTCAAATGAATTATCATTAGAAATTTCATCCTCTTGAATAAATTTCTCATTAGTTTGAGAAATTTCCTTGGGTCTTGTAACTGAGTTAAACCTATCTTCTTGAAAAATCACATCCCTTGATTCAATGACTTTATTTATGGGATATGAATCACTTGGTTCAATCACCAAGAATCGATATGCCTTACTATTTTCAGCATATCCTAAGAATATACATTCAACTCCTCTTTCACTTAATTTCTTCCTTTTAGGTTCTGGAACTTTAACTATTGGCCTGCAACCCCAAACATTAAAGTAATTAAGATTGGGTTTCCTTTTCTTCCAAAGTTCATATGGGGTTATCTTGTTCCTTTTATTAGGAATCCTATTTAATATATAGCAAGCAGTTAACATTGCTTCACCCCAATACCCACTAGCTAGACCAAAGTAAGATAACATGGCATTTACCATTTCTACTAGAACCCTATTCTTCCTTTCGGCTATTCCATTTTGTTGTGGGGAATAAGGAGCAGTTACTTGATGTACTATACCAATAGACTCAAAATATTTTGGATTATAGTATTCTCCTCCTCTATCAGTTCTTAAACATTTAATAAAAGTTTCATATTGCAATTCTACTTCAGTTTTAAAAATCTTAAATTTTTCTAAGACTTCATCCTTTGAATGCATTAAATATACATAACAATATCTAGTACAATCATTAATAAAAGTCACAAAAAACTTTTTACCACTCATAGTGGGCCAACCATGAAAATCACAAACATCAGAATGAATCAAATCTAATACTTTAGAACTTCTTTCTATTCTAGGAAAAGGTTTTCTAGTGATTTTTGTCAACATACAAGTGGTGCAAGAGTCATGATTTCTAGTAGATTTTGAAATTAAGTCAAGATTCATCATGTTATTTAATTTATCAAAATTAACATGACCTAAACGATAATGCCACAAATCACAAGAGTCAACGATATAAGCACAATTGAAAACATTACTATTAACTTTAGCAACATTACATTTGAACATGTTCCCACATAAATAACCCTTGCCTACAAAGATTCCTCCCTTAGATAGAATAAACTTATCTCCCTCAAAAACAGACTTAAACCCAAACTTATTAAGTAAGGGTACAGAAATTAAATTCTTTCTAACATCTGGTACATAGTATACATCTGTTAAAGTAAGAGTTTTTCCAGAAGTGAACTCAATTTCCACAGTCCCTTTGCCTTTAACTTGAACACTTGATGCATTTCCCATGTAGAGCACATTTTCATCCTCTTCCTTGAATGTCTTGAAGAGATCCTTATCCTTGCACACATGACAAGTTGCTCCAGAATCCACCCACCATGATTCATTATTTTCAACCATGTTGATTTCAGAAATAACAGCCACAACATTGTCTTTTGATGAAGAATTGCTTTCTTTCTTCTTTTTGAAGAAACGACATTCTTTCTTGTAATGACCAATCTTCCCACAAAAGTAACATTTACCCTTCTTTTTCTTGTTCTTATGGCCATTTTGTCCATGGGATTCATCCTTTTCCTTCCCTCTTTTCTTAGAAGTCTTGGTTGACTGCCCTTCCTCTACCACATGTACTTTCTCATAAGCATTGGTGTCTTTAGTATCATCTTGTTTATGATACTCCTTTTCTAAACGAAGATGATTCCCTAGTTGCTCAAGAGAAATATCTTCTTTTTTATGCTTAAGACTCTTTTTGAAGTCTTTCCATGAAGAAGGAAGTTTGTCTATAATTGAGGAGACAATTATGCTTTCATCCATATGCATGTTATATTATTTGAAATTATTCAAAATATGTTCAATTTCATGCAATTGTTCCATAACAGATTTTCCATCAATCATTTTATAATTATTGAAACAAGTAACGAGAAATTTCTTACTTGTTGCATCCTCTTGCATGTACCTTGCCTCTAGTTTCTCCCATAGTTCCTTTGCAGAGGTTGAGTACTTTTGATAAACATCGAAAAGAGAATCACCAAGTCCATTAAGAATGTGTCCAGTGCAGATGTAATCATCATTCTCCCATTTTTGCCTTTCTCTAACATCAATCATAGTTTCTCCTTCTCTTTCTTCGGGCTTTGGAGTAGTCAGAACATAGGCCACCTTTAAAGTAGTGAGTAGAAACTTCATCTTCTTCTGCCATCTCAGAAAATTGCCTTCTTCGGACCTCTCCAATTTCACAAAATTTGTAGTCAAATCCTTCAAAGAAGCCATTTGAATTCAACGGTAGTTAAGCCTAAAGATTGTTACAAGGGATGGAAATTTGAAGTGTAGAATAAAAAGAGATTGGAGAAAAAGTTGTGCACAAATCTTCAAGGCGTGGGCAACACTTTCCTTTAGGCTTAATTCACCCCCACCAATTTCCAAATCTTGGGTACAACTTGGGTTAGTGACGAACTTCCTGCAGGATACAATGAAGACCCTTGAGTAAGTGCTATACTTCCAAAACTCAAGCCTAGACAACAATGGCTTTTACAAAGTGGTAATTTGCTTTTTATCTTCTGTGTACTAAAGATAAAAGCAAGTGAGTTTGTATATTTTGAAACAAATGTGGATGAATGAAAATTGAAAATCTAAAATGATAAAAGATTATGAACTATTTATAGGGAATGAGAAGGCACCTCTTGAAGCAACATAACTCTTTCAATAAAAGGACACATACATTAACCAATGTATGTACATTGTAATGATTCATGAATTTAGACAAAAGTCACATCCTTTCATATGATTAATGTCTATATATTGTAATGATTCATGAATCTGGTAAAAGTCACTTCCTTTCATATGATTAATGTATATACATTGCAATGATTCATGAATCTAGGTAGAAGTCACATTCTTTCATATTTCATGAATCTTGTAATTTTTCATGAATCATCTCAAGAGTCATCATTAGTTTATGAATCCTTTAAGAGACACCTTTTTATTTTGAAAATTTTCTCACATGAACCACTCTTTCCTTCCAAGCCTGGGGAAGGTGAGAAGAGAAGCCTCACTCTATCTCTTATCTCCTTCATCCTCAAGTCCTTTCTTGAGGGATAGAGGTATGCCTTCCTCCCTTTGCTACACTAGTGACGTGAGACAAAGAGGCTTGGTGTAACATCCATGAATCTATGATTAATATGGTTACATGAATTGTGGATTAAATAAGTTACATTGAATGAAGTATACAATGAATTATGGTTTAAATAAGTTACATTGAATAAAGTATACAATGAATTATGGTTTAAGTAAGTTACATTGAATAAAGTATACAATGAATTATAGTTTAAATATGTTACATTGAATAAAGTATACAATGAATTATGATTTAAATAAGTTACATTGAATAAAGTATACAATGAATTGTGGTTTAAATAAGTTACATTGAATGAAGTATACAATGAATTGTGGTTTAAATAAGTTACATTGAATTATGATGAACATACACTGAATGAAGGTATACAATGAATTATATTAATGAGCATACACTGAATAAAGTTATCCATTGGATTGATGTCACTTGCTAGCCAAAACATCAACACTATAAATACCCCTCCCATTTCTTCATTTTAGCACCCCATCAGTTGTGAGTGAAAGAAAGAGAGAGCCAAGGGAGAGAAAGAGAGTGTGAGTGAAAGAGAAGGAAAAAGAAGGAAGGCAGGCTGTTTAGCTCAGAATACTTTTCGGTGGAGGTAGTATATTATTTATTTCATACATTTTCTGTGAATTAATTATGGATGTTATGTGATACTATTGGATAAGTTATTTCAATACAAATGTTTTGAAATGCTATGGATGTCTAGTATTAAGAGGAAACTCTGTTGAGTTTTTTTTATGCATCATGAAATATGAGTTATTTGGTTGTTTGCATAACTACTTAATCATGAGCATGATTTGTATGAATGAATATATATACTACTGAGATTTTCCCAAATCTCACACCCAATGACTAATAATGTTAGGAACAAGCACAAGCAAAAGCAAAGACAAGGGGATGGTTAACTAAGAAGAAGCAGACCGGAGAATAATATTTTGCTTTAGAATAAATGTAATTAAATTATAGAGATATGTTTTAGTTATGATTTCTACTCGCTGGCTTTACTTTAGATGTTTTGGAACAATTATTAGATGATTACAGTATGGTTGTTTTAATTATTATTAATTAAGGTAAGCTTTCAGATTAGTTAGTCTTTTGAGCAACTTAATTTAAAAAAGTTTAAAAGTTTTATTATTCTAGACTTTTATTTCTTTCCGCTAGATATATAATATATGGTTAAAAGCCTAGTAAAATAAGATGTCACATTTTTGGTATCAGAGCAAAGATCTGGGTAAAAACCTTGCAATTGGAAAGTTTTGTATGTTTTTTCCTCTTAAGATAGCTAGTGCTTATCAGTTGCCTTAGTTGTAGATGGCCAATAACCCGAATGCAGGAAATTGGGATGAGCCTAACCTAGACTAGACTCTATGGAGGAGAGTATGGGATCTAATTTAACTTTCAGCGATGACAGCAACGTGACAATCACTGACCTAAAAGATTACCCGGAGTTAGGAAATGATCTCACTGCTACTAATCCCTTACGAATAGTTCCTTCAGGACCAGGGATAATATTCATGAACATAGATGAGGAAGTTGATTAGCCCATGAACTCTGTGGATTCCAGTAACTCTGACTCGACTGAACTATTTGGAGAAAATGGTGGTCTTTCCCAACTAGACCAAAGACTCCAAATCCAACTAATAGTCATGATTGCTTCTGATAACTGTCGTGCTCAATATGGATGATATGTTCCAGTCTTAGAATTCCTGAGCACAGTATTGGAGGTGAAAGAGATCCTTGAAAGGCAACATGGTCATAGACTCCCTGAGGGGCTTTGGGTTGAGCAAGTGCTCGATGCTCTCCCTGACCATTGGTTCTGGAATCACATCAAAGAGATGTTACAAGGGCGTGTGTTCAATACATTGGAAGACTTTGTTATTGCCTACACGCTTCAGGCAGAACGTTATAGGGAAGAGGAAGAGGCTGAGGCAATGGAAGCCTCAGAGGAAGAAATACCAGAGGAGGACTCAGAGGAAGACCCGGAGGAAGATTCGGAAGAGTACCCTATTGAAGTAGAAGAGGAAGTGGAAGTGATAAATGTCGAGGAGTATTATTGGGAAAAGTATGGTCCAGACATTGATGAGTTGTGGAAGGAGGCTGGACTAGATGATTATACAAGTGACTATTACATAGATTATGATTCCGATGAATACTTAGAGTACAATCCTATGGAGGATTCTGATGAAGATACTGATGAAGATTAGAATTTATGTCTCCCATAGAATCATAATAGTAAGGTGAATGTATTGATTGCAATTTTTGTTATAAATATTGCAAGCTAGAACATTAGATTATTTAAGTATTTTTATGGTATTTTTAATATTTACTAGCATCTAAACTTATAATGGAGTATAATATTTCTGCTGTTGTTTATATGTTGTGGTACTTTGATAAATTTTATATAAATGCATAATATCTGACCTGTTATGTATACGAGGTGAAATAACCCAATCGGCTGTTGCTGAATTGTTAAAATTATTTCAGAATGGTTAATATAAGAGGTGGAAGAGTTCCACATAATGAGGGACCTTCGAGAGGAACTTAGATAGATCCTCTTCAGGTTATACTAAATAGGCTGGATCAACAGCAACATACTATTGAGCAAATACAAGCTGCTTTAACAGCACAAGAGCAAGCTAGAGTACAACAAACTGCTAGGACAAATGTACCGCCAGTACAAAATCAACAAATGGAACCCCCACATGTTCCAGGTGATCAAGAGGTAGAGCTAGCTCAACAACAGAGGTTTATAACACAATTTTGGAAGCATAACCCACCTACCTTTGAAGGGAAATTTGACGTGCAAATTGCAGAAGATTGGATCATGAGACTAGAAAAATTTTTTAGAATCATGAGGGTCAATACAGAACTTAAGGTTTTAATGGCCACATACATGTTAGAGAAGGAGGCGGATAGATGGTGGCAAAATACAGAGAATATACTGAGAGCTAGGAATGTACGGATAACTTGGGAGATATTTCTAGAGCAATTTCATGAAAAGTATTTTCCTCGCTCAGTGAGGGATGAGAAAGAAGCTGAATTTATTACACTGAAGCAGAAGGAAAATGAATCTGTAGATGAATATGCTGCTAAGTATGTTCAGCTGTCCAGGTATTCCACCTACTTGCAGCAACATGATGATGAAAGATGGAGAACTGAGAAGTTGGAAAGAGGATTAAGACCTGAGATAAGGGAAAGAGTAGCACCAATGCAGATCAGGACTTTTAACAATCTGGTGGAAGTAAGCAGAATTGCTGAAGGAAGTCTAAATCATTCTAAAACCACTACCCAAACTCCTGAAAATCACAACAAGAGGCCAATAGAAGTTGAACCAGAGAATGGAAAGAAAGGTAAAAAGCCTTGGAATAACAAGAGTTTTAGGCGATCAAATACTAGAGGCGGATCTAGTAACCGCAGGAATGCGATGGTCTCAGTCTGCGAGCAGTGTGGACGCAATCATGGGAATAGACCTTGTCTAGCTGGTCAAAATGTGTGTTTTAGATGTGGCAAGGCTGGACATTTTGCGAAAGATTGTACAATGGAAGTTGCTAATACTCGACTACAAACCAGCAATAGATCACAGACCCAGGGAAGAGTTTTTGCTCTCACTCAACAAGAGACTCGTAAGTCACCGGATATGATTGAAGGTACGATTAAGATAAATAAATATCTTGTACATGCATTATTTGACTCTGGTGCTAGTCATTCATTCATATCCTATAACTGTGCTGGAAAGTTGGGCCTAGTTATGACTTTGTTACCTTATGACATGCATGTGTCTACACCTACTGATGACAAAGTGGTTACTTCCTATGTTTGCTTAAATTGCATTATCCAATATGAGCATTGTTGCACTACCCTTGACCTTATTTGCCTACCGTTCCATGATATAGATGTGATTATTGGTATGAATTGGTTATCAGCCAATAATATCCTCCTTGATTGTAAAAATAAAATCTTAATCTTACCCACCCCAGAAATTGCCCCATGTGTTGAGACTAAGCTAAATTTCTTAATAACCACCCAAGCAGAGAGATGCTTAGAGAAGGGATGTCAGGGATACTTAGTTTTCTTCTCTGCAAGAGTTGAGGTAGAAGAGGGAATTGAGAAAATACCAGTAGTGCGAGAATTTCCTGAAGTGTTCACTAAGGAAATTAGCGGATTACCCCTAGAAAGAGAAGTTGAGTTTGGAATAGAAGTGGTACCTGGGGTGGAGCCGATATCCAAAGCACCATATAGAATGGCTCCAAATGAGATGGCTAAATTGAAGCAGCAAATAGATGAGTTGTTAGAAAAAGGGTTTATCAGACCTAGTGTATCACCATGGGGAGCTCCTGTGCTATTCGTTAAGAAGAAAGATGGAAGTCTCAGACTATGTATAGATTACAGGGAATTAAACAAGGTGACCATAAAGAATAAATACCCATTACCCAGAATAGATGATCTTTTAGATCAGTTAGCTGGAGCATGTATATTCTCCAAGATTGATTTAAGATCTGGGTATCATCAGTTACGGGTTAAAGCTGAAGATGTCCTGAAAACTGCATTCAGGACAAGATATGGTCATTATGAATTTCTAGTCATGCCATTTGGTCTCACTAATGCACCAGCAGTATTCATGGACTATATGAATAGAATCTTTCGGCCTTATTTAGATCAGTTTGTTGTTGTGTTCATAGATGATATCCTAGTATACTCTAAATCTTCAGTAGAGCATGAGAGACATCTGAGAATTATTTTGGAAATCTTAAAAGAAAAGCAATTGATTGCTAAATTGAGCAAGTGTGAGTTTTGGCTCACAGAAGTACAGTTTTTAGGTCATATAATATCTCAAGAAGGGGTCGCCGTAGATCCAAATAAAGTAGATGCAGTTCTTAAGTGGGATAGACCTAAAACTGTTACAGAGATAAGAAGTTTTCTTGGCCTAGCAGGCTATTATAGAAGGTTTATCCAGGATTTTTCTCGGATTGTCTCACCGCTGACTAGATTGACAAGAAAAGAAAAACCTTTCGTGTGGGATAATAATTGTGAAAAGAGTTTTCAAGAATTAAAACGTAGGTTAACCTCTTCCCCTGTGTTAATCATACCTAATCCTCAAGAGCCCTATGTGCTATACACTGATGCTAGTAAGAACGGATTGGGTTGTGTATTAATGCAGCAGGGTAGAGTTGTAGCCTATTCTTCTAGACAACTAAAACCTCATGAAGAAAACTATCCCACACATGATTTAGAACTTGCAGCGGTAATTTATGCACTAAAGATATGGAGACATTATCTCTATGGAGCAACAATAGAAATTTTCTCTGATCACAAGAGTCTCAAATATTTATCAGATCAAAAAGAGTTGAATTTGAGGCAAAGGAGATGGATGGAGTTATTGAAAGATTATGATCATAAGATCAAGTACCATCCAGGCAAGGCCAATATAGTGGCAGATGCTTTGAGTCGAAAAGCTATTCATGTAGCATGGATGATGGTGAAGGAGCAAGAGTTAATTGAGCAGTAGAGAGACCTAGATCTAGCATACAAGATTCAGCTAGGTAAAGTACATTATGGAGAGACTAAAATAGAGAATGAGTTCAGGAATCAAATTAAAGAAGCACAGCAGACAGATAACTTAGTAGGAACAATAAGAGAGAAAATGGAACGAGAGGAAGCCAAAGATTTTGAGATGGTAGCAGATGGTGTGATGAGTTTTAGGAAGAGGATATATGTACCCCCAAAGGCAGAGTTGAGAGAAAAAGTTTTGGAAGAAGCGCACCAGAGCAAGTACACAATTCATCCAGGTGTCACAAAGATGTACCATGAGCTGAGAAGGCTATTTTGGTGGCCTGGAATGAAAAATGATATAACCAAGTATGTAGCCAAGTGTCTAGTGTGTCAAAAAGTTAAGGTAGAGCATCAAAAGCCATCAGGATTGTTACAACCTTTGAATATCCCAGAATGGAAGTGGGATAGTATATCTATGGATTTTATAATGGGATTGCCAAGAACTTCATCTGGACATGATGCTATTTGGGTTATTGTGGATAGGTTAACCAAATCAGCCCATTTTCTAGCAATAAGATCCACATATACACTGGATAAGTTGGCACAGTTGTATATCAAGGAAGTAGTAAGATTGCATGGTGTGCCAAATAGCATTGTTTCTGACAGAGATCCAAGGTTCACGTCGAACTTCTGGAAGTCATTACAAGAAGCATTAGGAACTAAGTTGAGGTTTAGCACAGCATATCATCCTCAGACGGATGGGCAAACAGAGAGGACTATTCAGACATTGGAAGATATGCTGAGAGCTTGTATTTTGGAACTAAAAGGAAACTGGGATGGATATTTGCCATTGGCGGAATTTGCTTATAACAATAGTTATCATTCCAGTATTCAGATGGCACCTTACGAGGCATTATATGGAAGAAGGTGCAGGTCCCCATTGTGCTGGGTTGAACTTGGCGAAAGAAAATTTCTTGGACCGGAGATTGTAGATCTGACCACCCAACAAATTGAGATGGTGAAGAAAAAGTTGGTAACGGCACAAAGTAGACAGAAGAGTTACGCGGACAAGAGAAGGAAGCCATTAGAATTTGAAGTTAGTGATCATGTATTTCTCAAAGTATCTCCAACTACTGGGGTTGGTCGGTCAATTAAAACTAAAAAGCTTAGTCCCAAATATATCGGGTCATTTCAAATCCTAGCCAAAGTTGGACCTGTAGCTTATAGAATTGCCTTACCCCCAAATTTGAGTCAAATCCATGATGTTTTACATGTTTCCCAACTCAAAAGGTACCAACCCGACCCAACACATGTTATAGAATATGAAAATGTTACTTTACAAGGTAATTTATCTTATGAGGTAAAACCAGAGAAAATCATAGACCAACGAGTCAAGCAGCTGAGAAATAAAAGTATTCCTCTGGTTAAAGTGGTTTGGAAGGGTTTAAGGTCAGAAGAAGCAACTTGGGAAATGGAGGACGATATGAGACGAAAATACCCAGAGCTATTTGATTAAGGTATGTTTTAAAATTTCGAGGACGAAATTTTATTAAGGGGGATAGAAATGTAACATCCATGAATCTATGATTAATATGGTTACATGAATTGTGGATTAAATAAGTTACATTGAATGAAGTATACAATGAATTATGGTTTAAATAAGTTACATTGAATAAAGTATACAATGAATTATGGTTTAACTAAGTTACATTGAATAAAGTATACAATGAATTATGGTTTAAGTAAGTTACATTGAATAAAGTATACAATGAATTATAGTTTAAATATGTTACATTGAATAAAGTATATAATGAATTATGGTTTAAATAAATTACATTGAATAAAGTATACAATGAAGAATTGTGGTTTAAATAAGTTACATTGAATGAAGTATACAATGAATTGTGGTTTAAATAAGTTACATTGAATTATGATGAACATACACTGAATGAAGGTATACAATGAATTATATTAATGAGCATACACTGAATAAAGTTATCCATTGGATTGATGTCACTTACTGGCCAAAACATCAACACTATAAATACCCCTCCCATTTCTTCATTTTAGCACCCTATCAGTTGTGAGTGAAAGAAAGAGAGAGCCAAGGGAGAGAAAGAGAGTGTGAGTGAAAGAGAAGGAAAAAGAAGGAAGGCAGGCTGTTTAGCTCAGAATACTTTTCGGTGGAGGTAGTATATTATTTATTTCATACATTTTCTGTGAATTAATTATGGATGTTATGTGATACTATTGGATAAGTTATTTCAATATAAATGTTTTGAAATGCTATGGATGTCTAGTATTAAGAGGAAACTCTGTTGAGTTTTTTTTATGCATCATGAAATATGAGTTATTTGGTTGTTTGCATAACTACTTAATCATGAGCATGATTTGTATGAATGAATATATATACTACTGAGATTTTCCCAAATCTCACACCCAATGACTAATAATGTTAGGAACAAGCACAAGCAAAAGCAAAAACAAAGACAAGGGAATGGTTAACTAAGAGGAAGCAGACCGGAGAATAATATTTTGCTTTAGAATAAATGTAATTAAATTATAGAGATATGTTTTAGTTATGATTTCTACTCGCTGGCTTTACTTTAGATGTTTTGGAACAATTATTAGATGATTACAGTATGGTTGTTTTAATTATTATTAATTAAGGTAAGCTTTCAGATTAGTTAGTCTTTTGAGCAACTTAATTTAAAAAAGTTTAAAAGTTTTATTATTTTAAACTTTTATTTCTTTTCGCTAGATATATAATATATGGTTAAAAGCCTAGTAAAATAAGATGTCATACTTGGAAGGGTGGTCCATTATTGGCTATTTTGTATTAAGTGTTACAAAGCTTGAATTATACTTTTTTCCTATGGCGCTTATCGTGAAAGAGAAAATTGATGACAAGTGCAAAAGATGAGGGATAGTGCACATTTTTCTCTCCTTCATTGCTCCTCACCTTTGATTACCTTAAAGGCACCAGTCCTTTTCCTCCGCCGGTCACCTTACTCTTCCTCTCCCTCTCATGGTAATTAAAAAAAAAGGAAGGCGAGAAGAGAAACCTTCCTCTTCCTCTTAACTCCTCCATATCCTTCAGTCCTTTCTTGCATCTCCTTCGAGTTGTTATAACCATTCGCCATCCATGACGTAAGGCCGTCGTTGGCATCTCCTCTGAATTTGCTGTGGCCGTCGCTGTGATTGTAAGGTTCTTCCTTTGGTTACATGAATCTTGGTTGGGTTAGTATTTTCTCCAATATTACTCTATTCTCGTGCTTACTGCTTCTAATAATACTCAGTGATTGTCTATAGCTTCTCATAGTCATGAAGCCTTCTCATAGGCTGATGATTAAATTTGTAGATCATAAATTCTGGAGGAAGTTAAACTGTTTGGGGTTTCTTACTTCTGCTTTCTTCTGTAAACTATCATTCTGGGTTTGTTGTGGAAGAGCTTTCAATACGCAGCTGTAACTGCCACAAAAGGATTGAAGAAAACCTTTTTTTGGGGCATATTACGCAACAAAACTTGTTTTTTGGGCTTTTACAGTAGTAATCTTACAATTATTTTTGGGCCAAGGTAATGTTATAAACTTATAATTGTAACATCTTCAGGGTTAGGTTATTTGCATTTATCCATGTAGTAATGTTTGTCTCTCTCCTCGTGTTATATCATATAGTGCATATTAAAAGTAGAACATTTATTTACCAAAAAAAAGGAGAACATTTATTAAAAAAATCCAAAATTTTTAAAGTTTAATTTTTTGTTTTGTTAAGTTTAACAAAAACAATCCTTGATAGGGAAAAGGATAGTTTAAGACCCAAAAGTGAAAATATTTTCTAATCAAGATTCAATTTAAAAATTTTCAAGTTATATAAATTAAATTTTTAAGTAGTACTGTTTATTTGGAGATATTTTTCACGATCTCAAATATCTTTTTTCCCATTTTGATATCAGAAATTTCAATCTTTTCTATTAAATTTGTAGAGCATAATGTATGATTGTGGTTACATTTAGTTTTTGGAGGAATATCTTTGTTACAAAAAAACATGTTTGCTATTTGGGCCATTGAAAAATAAAAGCCAGTTTTGGTTTTTTTAAAAAGGTACCAGTCAACTTAGCCCGTCCAGTCTACTCCCACCCTTTATCTATGAAGTGCTCGGTATAAAAGTGTGCTTTGAAGTTTTAATTTAACAGAATGATCCTAAAGCATTTGGTAAGTTTTTGTAATTGGATTTATATAGAAATGTAACATGTCTAAGTAACATTTTACTGAACACAATATTAGTGAATGGGCTTCTGGCTTGCATGATGCTTTAGGAGTGAATTTAATATTAGTGAACACAATATCACTAATATTAGTGACATTTAGTAGTGAACTTAATCAACATTTAAATTAAATTCACACTAATAACTCAAGATTAAAATATTTGTCTAAAAACCTATAATCATTTTATTTAAGTTATACTTCATTATTTCACATATTGATATAAATCCAATTTCAAATACTTTAAAATGAATCAATTAAATCAAAGCTTCAAAGCTATATAAATAATGGGTATACCAACTTCTTAATCTATGTTTATATAAATAATAGGTGGGATAAGATCGAGTTGGCTAGCAACTTGAAGTTTAGTCATGTAGGGGCAGGGTTCAGTCCATCAACCTGTGGTTTGGTCTGACTTAATCAAGTTGGTAAGCTAGAATGAGTTAGTCTGGTTTAGCTCAAGCTAGATTAGGTTTTAGATTGCTTAGTATATTTTTTCTTAGAAAAAGAATTTGGACATATTTTTTTTTTGGCCAATGGCCTATGTGACAAAAAGATGTTGCCACAAACACCGACCTGATAGTGACCATCACATCGGCTATACTAAATTTTCAGCTGGCCGTCTTCTTTTCAACTTATACATTATTAGAGGTCTGATAATGTGTAATGGGTTTGTGCTGTTAAGAGGTTTTGGAGTGTTCTTGATTCGTTTCACCATCTTTCAGAGTTCCTGGTTACCAATTGCCTAGATCAATCCCTCAAAGCCATTATAGGTATTTTATTCATGAATATAGTTTATTTTAACAATTATACTATAATTTGTAGTATATTTAAAATTATTTTTTATTTTAATGAGCTGATATATTCATTATACATGTAAATAATTACATAAATAATTGTATATATGTATATATATATATATTTATCTCTATAGCCATATTCTAAAATTTAGAAAATGTCATATTTTCTAGTGTTACACAGCTATTGCACAATATTCCCATATGAATACATGACACTACACCAAAAAAAAAAAGGTTTCATTGATGATTAATTTTCACCTTTGTTGGCCATTTGCAACTGCAACGTAAGGGGTCACAAACATTGGTGGTTAAAAACTGCGAACATATGTTAGCACTTTGATAACCACAAATTAATGTGCACCAACATAACCCATTTTTGGTGTAGTGTGGACAAACAAAAGAAATATTATAAACAAAATTCATTTTAATATGTATTAGCAACATGTAATTGAAAGAAAAGTTGTTAAGAAATGTATATTATGTAGACAATTTGCTTTTTCATGATAAAAAGATTAAGAATGATGAAAGAACTTCAATCGTTGGATGAGGAAGCCTTTTTTCCTTTTTTATCCATATGATTATAACATTTGTTTCTTACCTGCATGCAACAAGTGGATTTAGAGAATGATAATTTAGTTATAAGTATTAGCAACAAGTGGATCTACTTAGACTATATAAAAGTAAAAATATTTTTCCTAAATGTCTAGTGAAGATAGACCTTAAAAAAACATAATTATGTTGAATGGATTTTTGTATAGAAGTCACTTAGTGAATTAAAATTCCCAGCAAAGTTTATTCCAAAGACACTAAGAAGATTAAAAAGCAAGTCCAATATTAGACTAGAGATGTATGAATGAGAGCCTATGCTTGTGTCTAAAAAGGATGACACATGTTGATTGCATAACTATCATGCTTATTGTCAAATATTATGATGTAGTCATGAGTACATAGTTCACTTTTTAGATAGGTTAAAATTGACCTTTTAGATTGGTTCTAGAGTAGAGAAGTAGACAATAATGAAAGTATTACTTTATAGATTGGTTTTACAACCGATATTAGAAATTAGTTTCTACAGGGACATACTCTCGTCATTTGGTTAAAACTGACCTTTTAGATTGGTTCTAGAGTAGATATAAAGGGTAGCATAAACCAAAGGATGAGGAGAGGGCAACATGGAGGAGATAATGTTGAGTGTGGAGAGGATGAATGTTGCCACAGAGAACACAACGATGAGCCTGGTGATAACAAATAACATAAGAAAGGAGAGACCTACAGAGGAAGAAGAGCAAAGACTCACGAGTGCCAAAAAAAAAAAAGGAAGAAGAAGTTTGTGAGGGTAGAGGTTTCATAATGATGCTTGAAGGGTGTGAGAGGTTAGAGCTTGCTAGAAAAAAAAAAGAATGATTTTTAAAGATTGGCTATTTTCCAACATATCTTGAAAATTTGATTTTTAAGAGCAGGGGAATTTTTAATAGATAAAAAAATTACATTTTAGATCAATCAATATTTTACTCAATTTAGAAAGTTAAAAATTGAAAAAATTAATTACAAAATTGCCACTACTTTTTTTTTTTTTTTCTAGATTGGTTCTTTTTCAACTAATTTAAAATGCAGATGTAAAAGGGCATTTTTCTAGTAGTGAGTCTTGTTCTGGTATTATGATGGGGTTGAAAGACAAGATGAGTTTCAAATTATTTAATATATGATGGGGTTGAAACTAGAAGTTTCATATACAAATTAAGAGTCTTCACAGTTGAAAATTGGTGGTAATTCATTTTTATTAACAATGAAATTGAATTATGTTCTCTAACATGTTTTGTTAAAACATTTGGCTTAAGTCTAATTGGCCATCTGCTCATATATTTAATTTAAATTTTTATTCACTAACAATTATAAAAAATTTGAACAATACATTGATCCCTTATCACTATAGGAAAATAGCTTAAGTTATCTGCGGCCATCTCACCTTTTACCGAGGATCCTCTTCATGAGTCATATGAAGAGGATGAGACTATTCAGCTGATCAAAGTATAGCTAGGAATATTCACTGTCTCACAAGCCTTAAAAGCAGAGGAAGGAGAGTTGCATGGAACCAAAACCTACTCTCTCTCTCTCTCTCTCGTGTGCATGAGATTACCCTTTATTTTATCACTAAGAAAGTATGAGGATTAACGTTTGACCGGTAAATAAGTATAGAGATTAGTTTATAAGAAATTAAAATATACTAACAGGACTGAATATAGGCATAAAATATAGAACCAAATGATTAATTTTCCCTTTAATTTATCATTGAGAAAAGGGAATAAAATACGCTTCTGGATGTAGTGGGATCTTCAAGCCACTGTACACTATTTGTGTTATATTGTAACTATATCCACTAAGAAAACCATATACAAAAATATTAAACCTATGAATGCATGATGTACATGTTAGTAATGCATGTCAAATATAAAAGTCAGTGTTTCACAAATGCAAATACGTGAGAAATAAATATCTACTTGAAATAATGATTTAGACCAATGACTATCTTTTTAATGCAATATTATATGGTAGATTATGATCAGCATGAAAGAGATTGATAGTTTTGGTACATATCATTGCATATTATTATTAAAAAAGAAAATAAGATTCTAAATTCTTAGAGCAAACTTTAAATCAGAGCAATAACTATGTATTGTAATCAAATACAAATTGATAAGTTAAAACATTACCAGCTTTGACCTCTTTCTTTTTTTTTTTCCCTCCCCCTCAATTGCAAAGTATTATTTTCCATCGGTTATGCCTTCACTTGGATAACTATGAGAATGTACAGAGACAGAGGACGTTGTTTGGCCAGAGTTAGATCCATCATCAACTAAAATTGTTTCATCAGGATACAGAGAAGGTTTTGGAGGCATTTCAAGACCTCCGACATCATCAATTTCTAGCATCTCTATTACTTTGTTCATTGAAGGGCGATCATCAGGTTTGAGTTGTATACACCAAAGTGCTACTATGAGCATTTTCTTCACTAAATCCTTTTCCTCTTCTATTAAATCTTCCATTTCTATATCTCTCTCTTCATCAAACTGGTCGTAGATCCATAAGGGAAAGTAAAGTTGGCTTGAATGTTCTGCTTGTGGATTTAAATTCCTTCTTCGACTAGCCATTTCCATCAAAAGCATTCCAAAACTATAAACATCAGCTTTATATGACACTCTCCCAATATTCTTGTAGAATAATTCTGGAGCCATATACCCTATTGTTCCTCTTGCTGCGGTCAAAGTGACAACACTATCATCAACAGAATGCAATTTTGCCAGTCCAAAGTCTGAAATCTTTGGAACAAAGTTCTCATCAAGAAGAATGTTATGGGGCTTGATATCAAAATGCAATATTTGCATATCACAACCATGATGAAGATAAGCAATTCCATGAGCCACTCCTAGAGATATCTCATATATTTTGCGGTAACTTAAGAAGACACTTCCTGCCTTGGAGAAAATATATTTATCCAGAGATCCATTGGACATGAACTCATAGACAAGAGCATGCTTTGTTCCTTCCACACAAAACCCAACAAGGTGTACCACATTGAAATGGTGTATCCTTCCAATGGTTGCCACTTCACTGATAAATTCTTGGCCATTCGCTTTGGGTTTACCCAACATTTTGACAGCAACGTCTGGTCCACTCCTTAACTTTCCTTTGTACACAGAGCCGAAACCTCCTTCCCCTAACTTATTCTTGAAACCTTCAGTCATTGTCTTTAATTCCTTGTTGGAGTACCTTATGGGAATGAGGTTATGGAGTCGTATAAAATCTTCAATGTCTTCGTATATTGATAAGTGTCTTCTTCGGCATGTATAAATCAATAATGCAAATAGGAATATGATACCAAATAGAAATCTAAGTGTGGTGTACGGCAAAACATGTCCAGTGATTATTCCCAAAGTGATTACATGATTTGTTAGATTGAAATCGTACGATGTCCAATGATCATAAGTTCCCTTCCTCACTATTTGGCGCAGTCCTGCACACGAGTATTTCCATGAAGGTTAAAGAATTGAATATATATTGAGAAAAATAAGACTTCTTGGATAAAAATGAAAGTAGTGATATGGAAAATTGGAAATAAGTTTAAATTAATATCAGTATTTCTTTCAAAATGTTATTTATGAAGCAAACTTTCTAAATTCATTATTCAAAGTTTCAAATAAGTGTTTTATGATCTTTTAAAGTCAATCTTCCACCCACTATTCCAAGATTGATGAAATGAACATTAGGACTAAGGCCTAGTTTAGTAGGAGAGAATTAGTTTGGGAGAATGGGAATGGGAAAGACATTCCCACACTATGGACGTTTGGTACCAAGGGAGTAGCTATCCTAGGAATCACCAACACCCACATACGTGGGAATGGTGAATCCCGCGGGGGGGGGGGGGGGGGGAGAAGGAGAGAGGAGGTGTGTGGAGGGAATGAATGGCAGACTGTGTGGGAATGACAACTTGTGGACAAAACTACCCAAAGCTCTTCCAAAGTTGAGGTCACTAGCATCTTCGTTTTTCTTGGCAATGGCAACCTTTCTCACAAGTGACCTTCCTTTCTCTTCCCTGCCAATGTCGCCGTCATCGCCGAACTAGATCTCGATGGCAACTAGCGACGTTTCTCTCTTCTTCTTTCCCTTCCTCTCCCTTTCACCGGCAACCTTCACTTTTTTTTTGGTTTGAAGCTCGAATGCTAGATCTAGTTCGAGCTTCAAGTCTCAGAGACCTCCAACGTACGTTGATAATGATAGTTTGCTGGCCTGCCACGCTGTTCCTCCTCGTTCTGTTGTCCAGTAGACTGATTTGAAACTGTTCACCCATGTCATGCCTTCGTAGTTGCTGTGATGGCTTGTCTGGTTATAGACCCATTTTTCTCCCTAAAATTGGCTTGTCTGTGGTGACTGTGGTAGTTTGGAGGAAGATAATGGTGGTGACTTCAGCGAGGGAAGATGAAAGGAGGATGGAGGGGAGTTTTTTTTTTAATTTGAGGGCATTTGAGTCATTTTTTGTGTGTCTTTTTTTCTGTTATTAAAATCATCTTTACACACCAAATATATATTTAAAACTCATTCTCATTCTCATCCCTTCAAAAATTATTCTATATACTAAATAGGGCTTAATTGTCATTGGTGTTTGCTATAATTGAATGAGGAAGTCATAAGAGACTAACCCTCCATTTAGATGAGAGGAAAATAAAGGAAAGAAGATAATCATTGAAGAAAACAACGGAGAACCTAGATACCCTTTTATTTATATTTCTTCTCATTTTTTTTTCTAATATTTTTTTTTTCTATTTTCCTATCATTCCAAATAAAGCTTAAGACTCCGATTGCATATCAAAGAGACAAGACTCCTATTGTGATTCCCATTGTTGACTTTATGGTTTTTAATTGTTATAATTGTATTTTCACTTGAATTTTTTTTTTTGCCAATGTTTTTTCACTTGAATTGCATCTTGTGTGGTATAAGATTGTTGTTAATTTGCTCAATTCGATTAACTAAGATTTAGCCCAACCTGAAGAACTACCAGATCAATTGGAACTAAATTGAGCCATGGCAAGAACATACCCAGTAATATAACCTGGATGAGCTCAAGTCCTATGCCTTTCCTTCTTATTCCCTTTTTTTATGTACGTATTTTCTTTCTTTTCTCATGTACCAAATGTAGCCTCACAACCCCCCCCCCCCAAAAAAAAAACATTTTTCTTTCTTCGTTTTTTTTGTTTGAAAGGGTCTACTGAAAAAGACCCGTTCATCTTTCAACCATATACATAATCCTACAGTGTGGTTGTCATGATTTTGTTTTTTGTTTTCATCACAGAGGGTTTGAACACACTTGAGCTAGCAGCCTCAAGTCACAGTGGTTGTCACGAATTCATAAACAAATTGTTAGCATGGCCAACATAAACTTTAGGTGATAACTTGCAATGCTTATGTTAAGAGACTAAATTAAAAGAACGGGAAAATATATATACCAATTAGAAAATCAAATTCAATGAAAAATTTTCAAATAATTGACTGAAATTAATTACTTACTTAACTAAAATAGTAATTAAAATTAATGTTAAAATATGTAAAATCTATAACGTAAATCATAGAACCTTACCTTTATAAATTCCATAGACATAATCTGCAAGAAAATTTCACAAAAGTCAACAATGACAAGGATAGGTATGAAAACAAAATAAATACTGGAAAAACGATTACGCAATGCATGGAAATTAAGTTTTTAAAATAAGTAAAACTCTGATTTATTTTTAATTTTTAATTAAATATTATTTTCTTTTAAAATTTCAAAAGAAAAATCTCGTATTTTGATATAAGCCCGCACATACAGCCATATATTTGTCATTTAAAAAAATCGAACATAATTACTAAAAATTTAATTGTTATTAACTGTATATGAAAAAATATTAACGTTTAACTTGCTTTTATCTATTTTGAACCCCAAATTATCTTCGAATGAACTCTTATGTATTTTCAGAACTTTCTAACTCCTCTAATGTCTTAAAAACACGAATTAACCTAAACATAAAAAAATATATATATCAAAGGTCATTATGACCCCATTTGATTTTATTAGAAAATGGTTCTTTTTAACGATACACAAATATTCGAGAGTGAAATATATATTGTATTGCTGATATAATTATTTAAAAATAACAATATCTTATTATTATTGTTATTTTATTCCAGGACATAAAAGTACTTTGAATTCGCAAAATTAGTGCTTTTTATTTTATTCGTCTAAGTCCAACTTCTAGAGTCTGTGTGTATTTGTGTGAGATTTTCCCACTAACCCGCACCTCCCTGCAGCTCCCACTTCTAGAGTCTGTAAATGTTCTTGCCATGTAGGATAGACAAAATATTTATATTTTATATAATATGAATACAAGTATAACGCATTTTGTGTTTTTTTTATTCATGGTAGATTTGGTTACTAAAGTACTGTTTTTATTTTTAATGGTAACAATTGTGTTATTAATATGATAATATATTAATATATAAGAATTTTTTTCTTAATTATGAGAAAGTTCAGAACTATTAATTATTTTTTTAAAAGAAAAGCTTAATTCTCGAACAAATGGAATTAGTGAAGCTACTCATTCTCATATATTACTATCTGTGTTGATTAATAATGAGCAATCTCAAATTAAAGTGTCAAGAGGAAAAATTTGATATTAGTTTATTAGAAACAGATATCAAGGAAAAATACATTTTAATTTGGAACTTTTTTTAAAGTATGTGATGAAAGTCATCATACTTATCAAATCAGCGTGATTTAATGGACCACATCCACATGATAATTTCCCCCCCCCCCCCCCCAAATATTTATCCTAGATCTGTCATTAACATTTTTTTATTCAGATTGCGCAAATTTGCCATGCAAATATAATTGTACTAGACTGATAGTATCATCTCAATGGAACATAAAACTAAAAATTAAGCAGAAATCATTACCTTCTGCAATTATGCGCAGCTTTGGTAACTTTGCTGCATTACCAAGAAATGGAACATGATATTAATTCGAAGATTATATGTAGATAATTAAGGTATGTGTTTAAGATTAGCTTGTAATCATCCTGAATATCAAATCAAATCATTGATATTACTATCAGCGTTATTTATCAGTATCAATATGATGGTTGAAAAAAAATCAATATCAATATGAAATTGAGAGAAATGAGTCATTCTGTTTACTAACGGTAAACATTGTGACTATTTCTTCAAACAGAGTTGAGTTAGTAACCATATGTTGCCCATATTTAATATTTAATTTTAAACACTCTCCGAAAAATGAAATATTTAGATTTAATCAAACAAAAGAAAAAGTAAATTGACTTACGACAAGGAGCTTCATATTCAATTCCCATGGGACTATCACAATACCGCCAACGAGTACTACTGCACCGGAGACTTAGAGTTGCAGGGTTTAACGTGCAGGTACTATCAATTGGACAAGAAAGATCAGTACAAGCTTGTCTCCACCACGAAATCTCAAATCCATAGGAAAGCACCTTGTGAATCTCAGCGTAGGATAAGTTTCCACCATCTTCTTCCGGTGAAGCCCAACCTGATGATGCAATGGGGGCCACCCATTTCACACGACACCCATATTTTAACTCCATAGCCACTAACTCTCCAGCCAGTAAGTCTCCAACAACCACTGCGTAAAGATGGCCTCCTCCTTCTCCTCCAGATTCCCAATTCACGCAGGGAGCCGTATCAACGTAATACGCTCCGTCCTCCGTCACTGGACCCCAGCACTTCAGGTACACCACGTGATTGAATATACGTTCTAGGTCCAGAGTGTTGTCATAGTTCGTAATATAGAGATGTTTCGCATTAAAATAATAATCATAATATTGGGCATCGGTGAAATTGAATAGGGATAGCAAATGGAGAGGGAGGGAGGAGCAATTACCCTCCTGAATGCCCGGATCTACGAGTCGGATGGTGTAGTTGTTGTAGTTGATTCCCAGCACCCGGTATGTTGCATCATTCAATTGAACAAGAGGGACGTTGTTCTCACACGCTATCTCGTAGTTAGGGTCGCCGCAGTTGGGGGGATCATGTCGAAGTCGAAATGGATGTCTGATATTTTTTATTATACCGCACTGCGATGGACTACACGATTTGTTGCGATCTTGAGAACACATAACTCTATCGATCAGAAGCAGAGTGAGGTGAACTAAACACCACCATAAGCCTTTCCCTCTGCCCATATGCTTCTGAAGAATTTTGAGCCTTCTGATTAACTTAACAATGCCCCCTCTTCTCAACTCACTTCCATCCTCTTATTTATATCTCTAACGACCTGTTTTTGGTATTATAGAGCTACAGCTAAGAAAGTGGAAGGGGAGGCGGAAGTTTAAAATTTAGTTTACTGACTCCACCTGCATGTTATAAAGTGTTTTGTAGAGTTTTTTATATTCTAAACATAAGGGGCAGGGGTTTGTCATTTTTAACATTTATTCATTCAATGACTATTTGTGATGGAGTAATAAAAAAAAAGAGTGAAATAAATAAGATTTTGACTTTTTCTTTTAAAAAAATTTGAGGATGTAATAAAATTATTTTAAAATATGTGAAATTATTGAAAACATATTATATTATGGACTGCAGTATTTTAAAATGTTTGAGGATGTAATAAAATTTTCCTTGCATCTTTCATTGCTATTTCTTTTCTACCTAATTGGTGAATTTTCCTTGCATCTTCCATTGCTATTTCTTTTCTACCTAATTGGTGAATTTTCCTTGCATCTTCCTTTGTCAGCTTTTATTTCTACGCTGATTTTATTTTTTAGACTCAAATCATGAATGATTTAATTGTTAGATACAAATTAGCGGAATTAATTTAATGGGAATCTATTAAAATTTTTATCACGAAAACCAAATTAATAGAGTAATTTTGTGGACATCCACCAATAATTATTCCAGAACCACAAGTCACATATTTTTACTTTTTCTCTACTGTTCAGTCAGATAGCTAATCTTATTTTGTTTCCAAAGTTGACTTGAAACTTTTGCCTCACTAATGACTTTTCTTAATTTGCATCTCTCATAACATGTTTTATTTTTGTCTGATTAATTTTCTTTAGAGACACAAATCATATATGTCACTATAAGGATAGGACATTAGCATAAATTAATGGCACTCTATGAAAAGTTTGATTCATATCATATAAATAATTTTGTGAACATCCACCATTAATTGTTCTTGAAGCCACATTTAATTTTTCTTCTTCTTATCCTCTTGTTCACATCGCATGACTTTTTTTTTTTTTGGAGTTAAAATTTCTGTCCAACTACTGACTTTTCTTTGCATTTCCCTTTGCCATATTTATTTCTGCCTGACTAATGACTTTTCCTTGCATCTTCCTTTGTCAGCTTTATTTCTACGCTGATTTTTTTTTAGACACATGTCATGTTACTTAATACTTATAGGAGTCTGAATCCAAGTTCTAGATAGAAAAAGCTTTGGTTACAATGTTTTGCTATCACAGATTTTTGTTGTTGGTGATAATCCAGGTATTGGTGCTGCTTCTGAAACAAGGGAATGGTCAGAGCCAGGATGTGCCTAACGATGAAAAAGTTCCATTCCGTATCTATGAAGATGGGACGGTGGTTGAGTTCCCATCAGTTCCTGCTCTTAAAGGAGTTAGATTCAACGTCTTATACATAACCGATGAATCCCACATCATATCCATGGCCTTACGTGATCCAGAAGATTGTCTTCCCAGACTCTTTCTACAACTACAACTCCACAATTCATCCATTTATCCTTTAGAGTTTGCTCACGATATGCCCTCCAGTATTACTTTCTTCAATTGTTCTTCGGTCAAGTCGATTTTTGCTGACCAAAGTAATTCCTTCTGCCCTATTTCTGTTGTTCCCTCCGAAGATAGTGTCCTGAATAATGGACTGTTTTCATGTCATGGGATCATTGAATTAGTTTCACCAGTACCGGCTTCTGAGCTCCAGGAGAACATGTTAACTCTCCGATGGTCTCAACCAAAGCACAAAACCCGCAAGATACACAGAATTGTTTTACCAGCTACAGGTGAAAATTGTGCGGTGCTTTTTTTATTTTGTTTTGGAATTTTTTTATTAAAATTGACTGTTCAATTGATTTGCTTCATTAACTCCAGGTTCAATTGCACTGGCCTTGATGTTTATTGTGTGCTTTTACATATATTGCTACTTCAAAAAGAAAGGAGATGATCAAGCAAGACTTGAAAAGTTTTTGGAGGACTACAAGGCAATGAATCCTACTAGATTCTCTTATGCTGATCTCAAAAGAATCACAAACAATTTCAAAGAAAAATTAGGTGAAGGAGCTCATGGATCAGTCTTCAAAGGTAAGCTATCTAATGAAATACAAGTGGCTGTTAAAGTACTCAATAATTCAGACAACGATGGTAAAGACTTCATCAATGAAGTGGGGACTATGAGCAAAATTCATCACATCAATGTTGTTCGTTTGCTGGGTTTCTGTGCTGAAGGCTGTCACCAAGCTCTTGTTTATGACTTTTTTCCGAATGGTTCCCTCCAACTAAAGAGCATATCTTCCCCAGACAATAAAGAAAATTTTCTTGGATGGTTGAAACTACAGCAAATAGCGCTTGGCATAGCTAAAGGGATTGAATATCTACATCAAGGTTGTGATTATCGAATTCTTCACTTTGACATCAATCCCCGTAATGTGTTATTAGATCACAATTTCACTCCCAAAATTTCAGATTTTGGTTTGGCTAAATTGTGTTCTAAAAATCAAAATACAGTGTCCATGACGGTAGCAAGAGGAACCTTAGGTTACATTGCACCTGAAGTTTTCTCTTGAAACTTTGGCAACGTATCATATAAATCAGATATTTATAGCTATGAAATGCTATTGCTAGAAATGGCTGGTGGAAGAAAAAATGTTGACACAAATCAAGAAAATGTATTATACCCAGAATGGATCCATAATTTGATCGAAGGAGGAGATATAAATATCTACATAGGAAATGAAGAGGACATAAGAATTGCGAAGAAACTAGCAATTGTGGGACTTTGGTGCATTCAGTGGCATCCGATAAATCGTCCATCCATGAAAACGGTGATACAAATGTTGGAAGGAGAAGTGGATAAATTAAGGGTGCCTCCTACTCCATTTGACCTTGCTGCTTCACCCAATACAAGCACCATTATTCCCTCAAGACATTTGAATTTCGAGTTAGAAGTAATTCATGAACTAGAATAAATACACACGTCAGTCAGGTTGCAAAACATGTGTGCGTACTTCCAGTAATATTTTGTGAGATTTGTAATATCAGTTTTATGTTTATTCCATAAATGAACCTTGTAATTATTAGTGCCAATATTTTAAAAATCGGACCGGACATCGAACCGGAAATTTTACCTGGTCACGATTTTTATGGTTCAACCGGTTGGATCGGCGGTCAAACCGGTGACGTAATAATTAAGTAAAAATAATATTATATATAATAATATATGTATAAAAATAAAATATCAAATTGTTAAGAGAATAAATTTAAGTAGTTTAAGTTCATAATAAGTTAATAAGCTCACATAGTAATAATATATATTAAATCATTGAAAGTAATGTTAAAATACTTTAACATGATAATACTATATGACCATAATATTATAAAATGACTATACTCCTTCCATCCCCAATTATAAAAAACAAATAATTGCTTCATTTGTATCAAGAAAAAAATAGTTTTGGTAGTTAAATTCGTTAATTGTACTACAATTTCAATTTTTTTCTAAAATTGTCCACATTAAAAGTTTGAAGTAAGACTAATTTATTATTAGTAATTATCAATACAACCTTAATTACTCAATGGTGTAAAAGAAAAATGATATTAATTACTTCACAAATTTTATCCATGTTTCTTATATTTTAGGATAAATAAAGAGTCTCAAAATTCTCTTATAATTTGGGATGGACAGAGTATAATACAATGAAATTTTTCATTTTTATAATTAGTAATTTTAAAATAAAATGAAAAATAATGTTTTACTCTCTAATAATTTTAGTAAAAAAATTAAATTTAAGTTAAATTTTACCCAATTTAAAAAACCGTCCGGTTCTCTAAAAACCACTCCAGTTCCCGGCTCAACTCCGGTTTCTGGCTCAAAAGCCGGTTCAAAGCGGTCCAATCCAATTCAACCCCTAAAACGGTTCAAAACTGAAAACCGAGTCGTTCTTCACATCAAGTGATGGTCCGACTGTCCGGTCTGGTGCGGTCCGATTTTCAAATCATTGATTAGTGCATGTACCAATTTATGTTTTCAGTCTTGCATAGTAATTTTATGGGAAAATCACAGTTAGGAATCAGTACAGTGAATAAATTATAAAAAAGACTTTAGTTGATGAAAAATGTTAAAATCTGTAATATTGAGTAGTAAAACTAGAAAAATGAGTATAATAGATCCTATTTTATAATAAATTTATTATTTTGGTTTCTAATTGCAATTCCTCATAATATTATACATATTACTGTCATATTTGTTACTGTTATGGACAGTATTAGAATACAAAGTTCATGTTTACATAAAGATTTTAAATCTATTATATTTGGACATTTTTGCTATCTAACAAAACAGATTGTCTACAAATTTTTAATCGACGTTTTTTAAAGAATATAAAAATTACTGTGCTCTAATACACACTTGTTTGAGAATGCAATTGCCTTTGTTTCATTCCTTAAAAACTGTCTTCATGTTTGTGATTAACTTCAACGAGGATGCCTCAAATTGAGAAAAGACAATAAAAGTTTTTTTTTTCCAAGAAAGATCACAATAAAAAGACACATACTTTGACGTCGCTGATCTTTCCATTCCCACTGACAAATTAGGTGCATGATCACCGGAACATATAAAACAATAATAACTTGTCAACAAATTATATAGATTAATTAGTCTTTGCTGTCAACAAATGACTCTCCTGTTCCAGATAAAAACAAAAATCATACAGATTAATGTTTTCTAAGAGTATGAGGTTTTTGGGAGAGCCTATCTTAGCAATCATCAGTGAATCAATATAAATAAAAATAATAATATATCAATGTCCATATTATTATCAACCAATATATAACATATAAAATTTATAGGGATCCCACAATTCAAAACTCATCCACAATACAACTCAATTCTTGAGTTCTATGTGATGCTAGGGCTCCATCTTATAGCCAAACAGAAACATGCGTACGAATCAGGAGTCAAAAACACCATAAGTTTGTCCTATGAAAAGAACCAGACGAAAATTCATTTAATAACATCTCAGAGTAATGGGACAGTGGTCTCTGCTGTGACACCCTGCTCCAGTCACGGTTCTCTGGCAGGTTTTTTCCTTTTGTTAAAAAAAATTATAAATAAAAATTAGATTTTTCAGAAATCATACATATATATATATATATTTTGTGTAGTGTTAAATTTTTTATTTATTAAAATAATTATATAAAGTAAAAATTGAATTTTTGCAGTTTACAGTTTTGTATACTTTTTTAGTAATTAATTTAAAACTGCATAAAATATGTATTTACATTATCTGAGATTAATTTATTTTTTATCTATAATTTTTAATTTAAAAAAAAAGGGGTCTGCTGTGGCAGATGGGGTCTCCGCAAGAGAGATCCTAACCCCAGAGTAATCATCGGAGACTTCATACTTACTCTAGGAGCTATCAGAAAATCATTTACTTTTTACCACTTCTATTTTTTTTTTATTTTTCATTTTTTTAAAAATTATTTTTATTTATATATAACTTTCAAATTCCAATACAACATTAATTATTATTATTTTTACTTATATCCTTATCTATTCTTTTGAAAAATCAAATATAGGATTAATTGCTCTTTTTTATCTTTCAATTTATTAAAGGGCATATTAAGAAATTTAATATAAATTCTAACACATTAATTATATTTTCTTTATCCCCTTTTATAAGTTACTCTTAACCGATTTACACATACCAAGAAAAAGTGGTTAAAGTAATTAAAATTCTATAACTTTGTAAAAATTACCATAACTTTTCAATATTACTCTTATTAAATTGTAACATATCTTAATTATATCTTTCTTATTTTTTTTCTACTATAATTATTTAATGAGAGACAAATGTAGAAATGGATATTCAATGACTTATATTTGACATATTTCAATTCTTCTAAAATATGACTTATTATGAAAAATAGAGAAAATATTTTTTAACCTGCGTGCTAAAATCTTAAATAACATATAAAAAAGAAACAACATATAATAAGAGATAAGATTTTATGAGACATTAATTTATTTAGTTTTTTTCTCAGGCCACTATTAGTTAGTGTTTACATTATACATGATTAAATTAACGTTTTATATTTGGGGAGATTTTAATACATGTGAAATTTTTATTAAAAAAGAAAGAAAATTTGCTATGAAATCTGACAGTTAGAAACAGCAACAAAAGTCTTTGGATTTTTTTTCATTTCCTTTGTTTTTGCTTTTCTAGCGGTTATTTTCAGGTAGGTGATATCAGTACATTTCAATTTTATGTCTTTATTATTATTATTATTCAAAATTTAAAACTTAAATAAAATCACTTTTCATTAGAATGATTTAAGACAAGAAAAAAAATGAAAATATGTGAAAATATATGGGGGAAAATTTCTTCTCCCTTTTCTGTCCGTACACACGCACAGAGAAAAACATACGTACAGGTGAAAATTCTTTTTCTTTTTCTCTCGAAATTGGTGTATCTGCCGTGAATGAATTCATGTTGAAATTCATCGGTCACATCAATACACGCCATTCGGACAGAACATTATTCGATAGTTTTTTTCCCATTCGGACAGAACATTATCCGATAGTTTTTTTCCCATATAGGGAAAAACACAACTGAAAACCTTGGATAAAAAAAAATAATTCTAAGTCAGGATTTTGAATTGAAAATTTGGTTTATCTAAGTTGAAAATTGAATTCACAGGACTTAGCAATTTTCAAATGAAATCCTAAAGAAAAAATATTCTTATTCTTGAATTCCCACTTTTTTTTTTTTAATTTTTACTGCAAATGCGTGTGGGGTCCATAAAGTGGGACCCACCCATCCCCTCACTTCTTTCTTTTTCTCTCTATGCACCATTGCTGGGTACAATGAGCCCCTTCTAAACCAATTTCCAAACATCTTTTACACTAGATTAGACTTAGAAATCTTTTGGACCCAATGAAATATATTTAATATCATAAATTTGTTTTTAACCAAAAAAAGAACATTATGGGAAATATTGTAACATTTATTTTCATCGTTGTTTTCAAATGTTATCACTTTTTCACTGTAATCCAATTTTTGGAGATACTTCTTCTGTTCCAGTTTATAGTGCACTTTTAACTACCGCACATAGATCAAGACAATAATTAATAACTAATAAAATTTTTCACTTTTTCTCACATTACCCTCATTAAATGCTTTGAGAATGAAATATTTTAATCATAAACACATATTTAGGTTTATTAATTAGGGGCAATATTGGAAAGAGAACAAAATTACACTACGTAATCCGTAAAGTGCACTATATTATGAAACATTAATTTCTCAAAAAAGTGCACTATATAGCGAAACGGAGGGAGTATTATATTATATTAAAAAAGGATACATATATTTAATTACTTTCATAGTCATTATCCAATGTTATGACTTTTTTATGCACTCTAATCTTTATCACCTAGTTTTCATAAGTCTAATGGACTTAGGGGACAAGTTTTCAATCAAACAACAATGTCATTGTCTAAGATCTTTCCAACTTGTTTTGTACGTCTATATACGGGTTTCGCTGTTGGGATCAATATTCTACACGCAATGTGGAAAATTTGACATACTCCTTTTCATGGTTGCCGTCCAATACAATATATTATTTTGTGCATCCAAGTTTTTCGAAATATTGTTATCTTTTGCTAACTTATTTAAAGGTCTCATTTTGTAGGCCACAAGTTTTGTACCAAACATACACGTAATGTGGAAAACTAGAGGCATTAATTTATTTTCATTGTCGTCATTCAACTATATTTAGTTTTATATTTGAGGGATAATTGCTCTTCACCTAATGTGGAAAATTTGATAACTCTTTCAATGCACTTTATTTTCTCAACCAAATATCCGTGTAATGTGGAAAATGAGAGACATTTGTTTTCGACACAGTTGTCTAATGTTATGATTTTCTTCGAAATACTCAAATTTGTGGAAATTTTATCATCCTTTTCTAACTTGTTTTTGTAGGTTGATTTAGAGACATATTGATTTATGTTATTGTCATCAAATGTTGCGAGTTTTTCCAGGTATTCTAATTAATTTTGAGAGACATTTTATTATCCCTTTCTAAACTTGACTTATACTATGAGTAATTTTGAGGGTCTGTTTTTGTTAACTTGTTTTACTATATTTTTTAGAGGAGTCTTTTACCCAATATAAATGCGATGTGGAAAACTAGTGACATTTGTCTTTGCGGTCGGTGTTTAATGTTATGACTTTTCTAAACATTTTAATTTAGAAAATATAAATTTCATAGTTTATCTCTTTTAAAAAATTCAAATTCAATTTAGATAATTTAGATTGTATGTTTTTATTGTGTGAATTATATTATTATAGAAATTAATAATTAAAATTAGAGACGTCTATTTGTTATTTTTTTCCAGAGCTACTTAATTTTGAGGGAATATTTCTTATTTGTTTCTAACTTGTTTTATAATTATGATAGTCTATTTTTGTAAGGGAAGAGTACTCTTTACGTTATGTGGAAAATTCGAGAAATTTGTTTTCAGTTGTCATTGTTTAATATGACGACTACGCTTTCATTAATGCATTCTAATTTTAAGAATGTGATCTTTTATTTCAGATTTGTGTCAAAATTTTAGAGGTCTATTTTGTAAATTAAGATGAGCATTTCTTACGTAATGTGGAAAACTTGATATACGAGTACTTGTTTTCCCTGTTGTTGCCCAATTAATGTTATGTCTATTTTTTGGGACCAAACTTAGTGGTTGTTTAGTTTCACTACTTTTTCGATGTTCTTTAATTATGAGAGACATTATCATCTACTCGATTTCTAACTTGACTTGTAATTATGTAGGTCAATTTTTGTAGGGGTTGAATTTTCTATATGTAATGTGGAAAATTTGATATACTTGTTTTATCATTGTTTGTTGACCACGTTATGAGTCTTTCGTTGAAATTTAATTTTTGGGCACATTATCATCTCTCTCTTTCAAACTTGTTTTATAATTCTAGATGTCTTAATTATTTTGTGAGAGTCTCTGGCAAAAAAAAAAATTGCAGGAGTCATCTTCCAAATCTATACGTAATATGGAAAACTGAAGACATTTGTTTAATTTATTGTCACTGTTTAATGCTATGACTCTTCAATGTACTTTATTTTTTTATAGATATTGAGATTTATTTCTAATTTGTTTTATAATTCTGGAAATCTCTCTCTCTCTCTCTCTCTCTCTCTCTCTCGCTCTCTCTGTCTTTTAAGAATTGGGATGAATATTCTATACGCAATGTGGAAAATTTAAGAAATGTATGTTCACTGTGAATTGTTTTCAATACTATGACTTTTTCAATGCACTCTAAATTTAAGAGATATTATGATCACTTTCTAAGTAACTTCATACCTTTTGGGAAATATCATTTAATAGAAGAGACATTTCTTTTAGTTGTTTAAATGCTATGTCGACCTTTTGATTCTGCGCGTATTTTTATAATTCTGGAAATCTCTTTTAGACTGAAAATTGAGATGAGTACGTCTTTAATACAAAATGTGAAAGTTAAGAAATTTCCCAATGCTATGATTCTTTCAGAACATTTTTTTTTTGGGTGACAAGGACACTTTAGTTTTGTGTACATTACTCATCTCTTATGTAACATCAATATGGGTATATATAGATATATAGGACATAATGGAATATGATACGAAAGATATGTCAATTTTTAATATTTTAGGATTGGATGCGGGGCATATATATATATATATATATAATATTATTTATGTAATTATTTATATATGTAATTAATAAGTTCACTCATTAAAAGAAGAATGAGTATTAAATATCCTAAAAATTATAATATAAAAGTTTAACAAACCATAAAATGTTTACAACAACTTTAAATGGATTTATTCTATTGTAAAAATTTAAAGCAATATAGATTAGTGTAAAGTGATACCAATGGATACGTATACATAAGTACGGTACACATATCCAAGCATATCATATATTATATATGGATACGTCTACTTTTTTAAAGTATCGGTACTTCATTCTCTCTCACTATTTTTTCTCTATAATTGGGTGGTCACATTTTTATAGAAAACAAATTTAATTTCTATCAAATATACACGTAATATGAAAAACTAGGCATGTTATTTTTCATTGTCGTTGTTTAATATTATTAATTTTCAATGCACTCTAATTTTGAGAATATTATCTTCTATTTCTAACTTGTCCCATAGAGAGGAATCAATTCCAACTTTCTGACTTATTTGTCATATTTCATTTTGTGCAGAAGTATATCTTCTGCCAAATATACACATCATGCGAAAAACTGAAGAATTTTTTTTATTATCATTGTTTAGGGTAATGAGTTTTTTTCAATATGTACTTCAACTTTGATATTTTTATATATTTCTAACTCATTTTATAGTTTTAAGAGTCCCTTTTCGAAGAAGATGAGTATTGGATCCAACAGCATTTGCTTCAACTCAATTAACAGCTTTGTTTTTAACACGGGGCACCCAAGAAAACTGTAACTTTGATAAATTAGACTTCAAATTCATAAATTCATCATCAATTGTTGGATCCATATCTAGTCACCAACTGAGAAAGATGGACTTCAGAATATTTGGGAAAATTTAGCGGTTCAATCATTGGAGAGGTGAGAGCACACGTGAATGTCCGCACATGCATCACTAAAATGTTCTCCCAAGCCCATTCCAATATTTAAAAAAAAAAACTACTATATTCATGGCCCATTTATTTTTGTTGTCCATCAAAATCAAATTGCTCGTTGTACCCAAAAAAGGTCATTATCGTCACCCTGCTCAGCATTCGTACGCATTAATTTACAGATTGGGTCGGTGAATTCCTTTAGAATAGGCAAAAAGACCAAAACCGAAATACATATAAATTATTTATCAGCATTGCAGGTGGCTAAGCTGCCTATTCCCAAAATGGTGGAGAGATTGCTGAAAGATTTCATCTGGGGTAATGAAAGGGATGAAAAAAAGGTCACTTACAGCCTCTTTGGTTCAAATTCTGAGAGATTATAGTGATGTAAATGAGAATATATTACATTTGTGGTTGTGTTTGATTGGCTGTATTACATGAATATAAAATTATGTCTTGTGAAACCAAATACTCCTCCACTCCTCTAACCTTCATCAAAGCTTCCTCCTTCCTTGGTTGAGCTTTTGTCCTCCATGATCTTCGTCCGAGCTTCATCCTCCTTCCACCGTTTCATATATGTTACAGCATTGTCTGAGCTTCATCCCTCCCTTTATTTTTTCAGATTGGTCACAACATCGTCTTAGTTTGTGAAAGAATAAAAGATAGGGAAGACATACATATTGATCGAGAATGTATTCTTCCACACAGAGAGAATGAAGAATTCCAGGCAGTAGAAACAAAATCACTCGGACTCTATTTACTAGTTCACCGTAGATACACTTAAGAAGGAAAATTGAGAGGAAGAGCGAAAGCATTTTTCAAGAGAGGAAGAGAGAGAGCAACCCCCAGAGAACCGAGCGTTACACGATAGAAGATCGCTTTTCAGAAACTGATGCTGTTCTCCTTTTCTCCACACACACATGATCACTTAAAACTCTCGGACGTGCGGTGTGAGGGAACGGTTAACATTAACCGTTTCCTCCCTTTCTTCTTAAAATAATAAATAAAATAAAATTATTTATTTTATTTGGGCTTGTGCCTTTTTGTTTGGGCTCTATACCCATCAAGGGTGCAACCCAACATTTCCCACTCATACTTGATGGGTTAACCTCTTACAATTCTTCCTTTCCATTTCATACTAAGTGTTCTATCGTGATCGCATGGGTATGGCGTCTATAATTAGGTATTTTATACTAGAAATCATTTTCAAAGACCAGTATAGAATTATCTTATGTATTTTGCATTTATTTTGTTCATGTATTATGCCTTGAATGTCCTAGATTTACCCATATACACTTTCATCAATGGCAAATCTAATCCCTCATAAGTTTTTATATAAACTTAGATTGCCTAACTCTTGTATACTTAGTGTCTACGCTTAAAATGTTAACATTATAACTTATTAACAGACATGTCTTAGACACCAGTATAAGTATGTATATATTCAGATAATCTTCCTTTCATCTATATTTCATTTCAATATGAAACAATTGCTTTCCTAGCATAAGACCTTTTGATCGAATTTATCATGACCATTGGATATATGCTAAAGTAGCTAACATTGAATCATTTTTCATGAAAATGTCAAAGTCATAAGGACATTAATGAGAGGATTTATTCCTCTCTGAGACTCACACAGTAATGAAGCAGGGATCTATTCACTTACTTCCCATTTGTGGTTTTAAAAACACATGCAGTATGAATTGCATGCAACAATGTTACTCTTATCACATAAGAGCGTATGTCGATTTTGTTTTTGTTGTTAACACTGTACAGATTTAAGTTCAGACACACACAGTGTCTAACCCGAATTCTACCAATGCTTCCACTTATCATAACGTCTTTATTGGAGAATTCTCATCTGGTTACATGTATTATGGATTGTGGGTATCCATAATTCAATCCAAAATTGATATTTATTGGATCTCATCCTGACCTATTCTCTTCTTTTGTTGGGGCAACTTATTTTGTATTGTTTAACTATCATATCTGTCATCTTGCAAATTTACTAGTAAATACAAAAAATGTCTCATCTTTGCCCACTCTCCATGAGTATCAAAGGCAGTTGCTCGTGTGATAAAGCTAACCTTATCAACATGTACGACATACTAGATATTGTATATTTTTCAGAAGTATATGTACTCAAATAACTCAATTATAGAAAAATGCACTTAATTTATTCATATAATTGATCATTATAGAGATTTGTGTTACATCATATCTTACGAATACCAGGTGATTTTGCATGATCAACATATATATCTCTAGGTATTGGCTTAGTAAAGGGATCAGCAATCATTTGACGTGTAGGAATATGGCGAATTGTAACACTTTTCTGTGCTATGATATCTCTTACAAAATTATACTTGGTGTTTATGTGCTTTGTCTTACTATAATACTTGGGATCTTTAGTGTAGGCAATGGCAGCCTCGCTATTACAGTTTATCAAAATTGGATCTAATTTATCACCAATGATCCCTAAGTGTTTTATGAATCTTTTTAACCATACTGCTTCTTGTACTGCTGCAGAACATGCAACGAACTCTGCTTTCATGGTAGACAAAGCAATACAAGTCTGTTTCTTGCTACACCAAGATATAGCTCCATTGTTTAGCAGAAAAACATATCCAGAAGTCGATTTATGCTCATCTAGATCTCCTCCCCAATCTGCATCGAAGTATCCTACCAAGCGTAAATCGCTTCCTTGATAACATAGGGCATAATCTGCTGTGCCTTACAAATATCTCAGGATTCTCTTTACAGCTTTCCAATGTTTCAGTCCAAGGTTTGACTGGTACCTACTAACCAAACCAACTGCATAACATATGTCTGGTCTCGTACACATCATGACATACATTAAACTACCAACTGCACTGGAATAAGGGACTCTTTCCATCATCTTCTTTTCAGACTCAGTCTGAGGACACATATCTCGGCTCAGATTTTCTCCTCTTGAAATAGGAATATCCATAGGTTTACAGTTTTTCATGTTGAATAGCTCAAAAATTTTTTCAATGTAATTTTTCTGAGAAAGGGATATTAATTTTCTTGGGCGATCTCTGTGGATCTTAACTCCTAGTATATAATCAGCTTCACCTATGTCTTTCATTTCAAAATTCAAAGATAGCCATTCTTTGATAGCTATAATCGATTTTAGACTATTTTCGGCTAATAGTATATCATCCACATAAAGGGATAATATCATAAGATTCTTTTCAAAATTCTTGATGTATACACAGTGGTCCTCGTCGATCATCTGGAAATCGTATGAGGTTATAGCTTGGTGAAACTTCAAATATCACTATTTGGATGATTGTTTAAGTTCGTAAATGGACCTTTTTAACTTGCAGACTTTATTCTCTTTCCCATTCTCAATGAAATTTAATGGCTGTTGCATATAGATTTCTTCATCCAGTTCATCATTTAAAAATGCGGTTTTTACATCCATCTAATGTAATTCTAAATTTAAACTTGGTATTATTGCCAAAATTAGTCTTATGGAGTTAAAACGCATAACAGATGAAAAAGTATCTTCATAATCTATACCTTACTGTTGAGTATACCATTTTGCCACTAATCGAGCCTTGTATCGTTCAATCGATCTATCTGCATTTTTCTTAATTTTGAGAATCCATTTATTCCCAATTGCCTTACGTCCAGATAGAAGATTGACCAAATCCTAGACTTGGTTTATCCTCATTGAATTCATTTCCTCTTCTATTGCTTTCTTCCATTCATTACTAGCAGGGCATGATAAAGTCTCATGTATTGAATTAGGCTCATCATAATTTTGTGGGGTAACTATAAGTGCAGTCCCTTCTATTAGGAAATATTTATTTGGTACACTTTCTTTGTTACTTCTCCGCAGTGGGATCTCTTGTAAGTTATCCTGTTCTTAAACAGAATCTTGTACTCGTCCTTGTGAGCTCCCATTCAAATTAAAAGGTTGAGGTATATAAATTTGTTCCTCAGTTTCTTCATGTATCTCATAAAGAAATACAGTACAATCTACCTCACCCCTACTAGGAAATTCGTTTTCTAGAAATGTTGCATCTCTAGATTCTATTTCAGTGACATTTTCATCCTGGTTTTCTCTAATGAAAACGTAACCCTTAGATTGTTTAGAGTATTCAATAAAGATACATTTCTTCCCTCTTGGACCTAGTTTTCATGTTTATGGGAAGGATCATGGACATAAGTTGCCGACTCCCAGGGTTTTAAAATATTTAAATCCGACTTACGATTTGTCCATTGCTCATAGGGTATTGATGTGATCGATTTTGAGGGCACACGGTTAAGTATGAAGACTGCTGTTAAAATTGTATTTCCCCAATAAGAAATAGGTAGATTGGCTTATGCCATCATGGACCTAACCATGTCTAGTAATGTTCTATTTCTTCTTTTGACTACACCATTTTGTTGTAAGGTGCTAGGGATTGTAAGTTGCCTTACTATTCCCTTTTCTTCACAGAGCTTTTTGAATTGTTCCGATAATTATTCACGTCCGCGATCGATTCTTAATGCTTTGATTTTCTTGTCCATTTGATTTTCAGCTAAGTTCATATATCGTCTAAAACATTCTAGTGCTTCAGATTTATGTGACATCAAATAGACAGAACCAAATCGCCAGTAATTATCAATGAAAGTGATGAAATAAACAGCTCCATGTTTTGCCCTCACACTCATAGGACCACAAATATCTGAATAGATTGATTGCAATAGAGTTTCTGCCCTAGTTCCAGTTCCGAATGGTTTTCTAGTTGCTTTACCAGCCAGGTAATGCTCACACAAGGACATTTTCATTTTATCAATTGCACCTAGCAGTCCTTCTTTAGCTAGTTTAATCATTCTATTTTGATTAATATGTCCTAGTCTAGCATGCCAAGCATTCATATCAACATTTGAATTGGAAGAAGTTGTAAAGCAATCAAACATATAAAAAAAATCAACAATGTCCATAACAAAAAACTTTTTTGAAAGAAAAGTTGAACCATAAAAGGTTGTCTTTAATGAAATATCTGCTACTTTATCATGAAAATTTACATTAAATCCATAAATTAATAAGCAGGAAATAGAAACTAAGTTCTGTCGGATGTCAGGTGCATGGAGTACATCATAGAGGATCAAGGTTTTTCCACCTCGCAAAGTTAATTTGCAGGTTCCTATGCCTTTCACCTCAATTCTCGCGTTGTTACCAACATAAAGCCACTTGCTTTGATTCAGCAACCGACGGTACTCTGTAAAGGATCCTCGATCCCTGTTCATGTGGTCTGTGGAGCCTGAGTCAATTATCCAAGAAGAAGAAATAGTTTCTATTAAAAATACAGTACTTGAAATATAAGACATATGTGAATTAACATAATTCACTAATACCTTTTCACGTTCATTTTGCTCAGGGCAATCTCTTGCAAAATGAACCATTTTCACGCAGGAATAGCACTTAACCTTACTCAGGTCAGTTTTCTTCTTCTTTTCGCCTTTCTTCCCTCTTTTCTTAAACGGTTTATTTTCCTTTTTAAATTTCGGGTCATTCTTCCTACCCTTTCTTTGATATTTCTTGCCATTTTTAGAATTGGGCTTAGGGTTAGAAGTTCCTGCTTTTTCAGTCAGATAGGCTTGTCCAAAGGCTCTGTAGGCCTCTAGACATTCATCTTCAAGCTCCAGGTGTTTCACCACATCACTAAAAGTGTTTATATTCTCATTATGGGTTAAGTTAATTTTCATGTGTTCCCAACTTGAAGGAAGTGACCTTATGATAACCTGGATTTGCTGTTCATCAAACAATTCATGCCCAGCTTCCTTTAGTTCTCTGATCATGTTGGCTATCTCTCGTAGATGCTGTTTCATAGGAGTATTATGCCTTAACTTATAAGTATCAAACATAATTGTCATCCTTCTTAGTTTGGTGGTAGAGGTACCTCCAAACTTATCTTTTAATACCGTCCATATGGCTTGTGCAGTTGAATATTTCTCATACTCACACATTAGGTCATTGGCCATGGTGCCCAGCATAGTAATACGTGCTATGTTGTTCTTCCTTTTCCAGGCTATGTAGACCTCTTGATCTCTCCTATGTTTGGCAGTATTGCCAGCTTCAGGTTGTGCCATGACTACAGTCAGTGGTTCTACAGTATCTTGTTCTTCCAATATATATGAAACCTTTCGGTGCCAGATGTCCCAATTGTCCCCATTTAGTTTATCTTTCATGTTCAGCTCAGCCATTATACTCTTGGTTGCCATTCTCAAATCAGTTACTAAACTATCCCACATAAAGGATTTCTATTATTGAGCTGAACTAAAGAATATATTAATAAAATATACATATAGCACAGTACTCTATATACAATGTCATATACTTGTATTATTTCTTATGAGAACAATAATAATTCCATAAGTTCCATGATCAGGAGACCACAAGTATATCTCCCATCACACGGATGCTAGTGTTACTATTATTTTCTATTAAGATTTTAATACAAGTACTAGAATAATTAACTAAAAAAAAACTCGTATTTTAAGAGCTCCTACTCAAATAAAGTATATATTAAAAAATATTAAATTCATACAAGAACATATTCATTATACAAAAAAATAATAATAATAAAATAATATACATAAATTAAACAGGAAAACAGAAATTAATAATTTTCTTTTTAAGAATGCGATCCGTTATTTTCATGGCTCTATTAATCGCATCTACCCGGGTATAATCTGAATATTTCTTATTTTGTGCATTCAAATTTTCTCTTAGTTTAATTATGACGTTCGCGAAAAACTCAGCATCTTGTATATTCACAAAAAAGTGTGAATACTTCACAAGAACAGGATACAAGTCTTTTATATGTTTTATTTTTTCTGCATCCCTTTTTGCTATGTCTTGAGCTACAGAGTGGGTAAGGGGTTGATTTACTTCTTGATCTTCAATTTTAGACTCTTCAAAAATAATTTCATCTTCCTTTGACCCATTTGGATCTGTATACACATCTTGAAGTTCCTCAGGATTTTCTTCTTCTTCTAGAAACTCCTCATCAGGATCTTCATCAAAAAATTCATCCTCTGGAATGAGTTCCTCCAAATACTCATAACTTGGAGAACCATATTCAACTATTTCAGTGCTTTCAGAATTCTCTTACTTCATTATTTTTACCTTCAATAAATTAGTAGGAATTATTAAAATAATTTTGAAAAAAACATTTTATTAAAAAAATGTACTGAAATAGCTCTAGACAAATCCAAAATTATCTCAAAACTAGGCAAATAGTATATCAATTGAAGATCTTGAATTTAGAAATTTTTAGAAGCAAACTGTGGCAAAAAATACCCCTGCACGCGCCCCCACGCACCCAAAGAAAGTCCAAACTACCAAAAAAAATGAAAAAAAAAACTAAGTCCATGCGCGAGGGCGGCGCGTGAACTCCACGCACCATCATATACGGCAATTTCGGCCACACGTGTCGACTCAGCTTCTTCCACATGTCTCCGGCGTTCTGACAGAGTCCTCCACGTGGCCCAATCCCGTGCTGATGGGCCCCACGTGCCATGTCAGCAACTTCAACCTGCTTTTTTATTCTATATATATATAGGGCCGTCTGTTGTTGGCCCAGAATGAATTTTTTTTTTTAACATGCGTCGGGCTGGTCTTCTGTGGCCCAAATTGTTTTTTTTTATAATCCATCCTAGCCCATTTTTCTGTTTCAATTTTTTTTTAAAAGGCAAAACGACGTGTCACTGAGGTTATCCTTGACCTCCCGCCGGGTCAACCCAACCCAATACGGACCCGGTGGCAGACCCGTGAACCCGCCACCATTTTTCACCATTTTCTCCTTCGTCCAGCGTCCGTTTGAGGCGATCTTGGTGTCATTTTTCTCGTATTGTCATTCTCTACATGATGGTGGCCTCCTTTTGTCCAAAAAATTTCAATTTGGATAAATCTAATTTTTGAGTTTTCCCGCGGTTCTTAAAACTTTTTTTCGCCATTATTTCTTTAATCCGGTGTTCATTTAATACGATTTTAGTAGCCTTTTTCTCGTTTGTTTATTCTCTACACGATGTTGTACATATTTTTTAGGAAGAGATTATTTTTACAGAACTCAAAAAACTGTACTGTGTATAAATTTTCTTAAAATTTGATATCCCCTATACCGAATCCTGTTTGCATATCTTACAAGTATAAACAGTATACAAAATTATACAAAAAAAAAAACTCATAAGAAAAATATATCGTATGCAAATTATGGAACCCAGAGAAATAATTTCTAATTTTCAAGTGAAAAATTTGCAGCGGATATAAATTTTCCTTGAATTTAAACACATGCTCTGATGCCAATGAAGGAATAAAAGATAGGGAAGATATATATACCGATTGAGAATGTATTCTTCCACACAGAGAGAATGAAGAATTTCAGGTGGTAGAAATAAAATCACTCGGACTTTGTTTACTGGTTCACCTTAGATACACTCAAGAAGGAAAATTGAGAGGAAGAGCGAGAGCGTTTTTCAAGAGAGAAAGAGAGAGAGCAACCCCCAGAGAACCGAGCGTTACACGATAGAAGAGCGCTTTTTAGAAACTGATGCTGTTCTTCTTTTCTCCATGCACACACACGATCACTTAAAATAAATATTTATTGGGAGGAATATTTATTTTATTTGGGCTTGTGCCATTTTGTTTGGGCTCTATACCCATCAAGGGTGCAACCCAACAATTCGCATCTCCAAGCTTTGTCCTCTGTCTACCATCTCCGTGAAAGATCTCAAGTTTCATCCTCTCTCCATCAAATTGCTCATCGTACCAAAAAAAAAAATCAAATCACTTATTTTCCTCCCAAGCAATATGAATAATATCATTATTCATCAGCTTCCTTAGTATTCATATTACTTTAAATCTCCCATACTTCATATAAAATGAAAAAGTTGTAGGAAGAGAATAGAGCACTTCAATAAAATGTTACTAGATATACACTGGCACAAACCAAAAGAAGAATAGAAAAGGCAGGAAATCACTCCGGGCACAACATACTCAATCACAATTTTACAAACCAATAAAATATTTCCCACAACATACTCCAAAATAGAGGGAAATTATAAACTCCCACGAGAGCCGGGGGGTAATGATGGGCTTTTTGAACATATAATGCTGCACTGAAAAAACAAAGTTATCAAAATCCAATACTTCATGATTGCAAGTGGCTATGCTACCCTGTTGCCACATGGATAATGGTGAGATTTCAAATTGTAAGTATGAGAAAAAAATTTTTATTTGTTTTCTCTAGACCTTATGTACCCCTGCATATGCCAGTATAAAGATTAATAAATGGGATTGTGAATGGTGGTATTAGTATAATACTAACAGAGAAATGAGATGGAAACCTCCACCTGAGGGTGGATCAAAATAAATATTGATGGTGCAATGAATGGGAACAGGTGGATAGTGCGAAGTCCAACGGCTTAAATCTTCTCTAGGTATGTAAAGAAAATGAATGTTTTTGAATTTTTAATTCTTGTCACTGTTTCAAAAAAATATTGTTATTTATTTAAGAATTCATTAAATAATCTATACTATAGTAAAATTTGATGTTATTAAACTAAAATGCCCTCACAATTAATGAAGGGTAGAGTTAAGCTTTGATTTATTATTATTATTATTATTATTATTATTATTATTATTATTATTATTGTTATTATTATTATTATAGGGTAAAATTGTACAAAAAAAATTCATATTCATTGAAATTTTAAAATAAGAACTTGTTTTTTTAATAAAAAGCCAGAATTCCAAAGTGACAGATTTTTTATTGAAATAGAGTGAGCAATTGGTTGTGTGGCACTTTCTAAGTATTTTGGTCAGAGCTGAATGGACGGGGAGAGGCACCACGTTCACTTCTCTAAGAAGTGCTATGTTTCAAATTGTAAGTTGTTTTGGCACATACATGACAAAAATATAATTCATATATTAGAATTTTCTTACATTTTCGAATTTGTACTTATAATAAATGCTACATTCAACATTTATTGAACCATTGGGTATCCAATAGTCACATTACACTTCAATTAAACCAAGTTAGGTCGGTATGACTATAAGAGTAGCAAGCCTCTCCCAACGAGTTATTTCTCACATTTCTAATAACCTATATCACTCATTTATTAATTGTAGTGCAAGAGTATAAATGAAAAAAATAATAAATGCACTAAACAATCCCCAAAACTAATATTTTAGATCAAGACATTATCCAAAAAAAATGACTTACATTTTTTATCCTAGGGAGTAAGAGTATAATGGGGAAAAAATAAATAAATATTGCAATGAATTTTAAATGGGCATGTAAAATAAGACAAAAAATTTTCTTCTAATATGTACCTATATTTTGAAATGGAGGGACTGTAAGAGTTTTATGTGGGTATGTGTTAAAAATGAAGTCCCACATTGCTCAAGAAATAAGAAGTCTTAGTATATATATACTAAGATGTGAATATGGACAAGTGAATGGGCTAGAAGGAGAAAGTGGGCTCGCGCGCACAACAACGGTCCAACGAAGGGCAAACGTAGTTGAAATCTGTCGTTTCCCCCCCCCCCCTGCGCGTGAATATAACACGGAATTGGACATTTTTACGGAAGTTATTTTACAAAATTCCAAAATAATTTTTCATTAAATTGCTTACAAAATAATCTTATCTTTTAACAGTTTCGGTTTTGAGACGTAACGTTGGAGTTTTTCCACCATTAATTTGACATTCCTCCAACGTTCAGAAACGGCTTACGTTAAATGGATTATCACTGCCAACATTCAAAACCGATGCTTAAATTGTCATTAACGTGTTTAAATATGGCCCAACGTTCGTGTAATTCTGGAGCCTATAAATATAGAGCTTCCCATGTGTTTCAGATGCACAGAAGTCCCTTGAGTTTTAGGGCATCATCTTCTCTACTTCTCACTCTCTGAGTTCTTCATCTCTTTCTTTTGTTTCTGCTGTTCTGTGACCTTGCTTTGCAGGAGGGGTTCATTTAATCCTGGAGAGCTGCCTCATTCAATCGTGTGTGGTGGAATAGCTCTTGAGGACAGTGTCCTCTGGCACGACTCGAACCAGTTTGTGATTCCAATTTACAACAATCTCAAGAGCTAATATGGAGTCACACCAAGGTGGTCCTGATTTTGACAATGTTAACGTTGCTGCGAATGGCTCTGGTGATTCTGCTGGTGTTAATGCTTTCGGTTTCATTCCAACTGTCGTCCCTACAATGACATTACCCAAGCCATTTCCAGACATTTCAAAAATTTAGGTGTTCGATGGTAACAATTTCAAACGATGGCAGGAGCGTATTTTCTCTGTCCTAGATATGCATGGTGTTGCGGTTGCATTCACGATATCTGAGCCTCCTCCGGATGTTGACCAGACCCAAAGAGACATTTGGATTCATGCAAACAAGGTATGCCGACACACTATCATTAGTACATTATCTAATGATCTCTTCGATGTATACTGTGTCTACAAGGAAGCAAACAAGATATGGGAGTCACTGGTTACCAAGTATACTACTGAGGATGCTGGAAAACAAAAATTCATTGTTGTAAATTACTATAAGTGGGAAATGACCGAGGACAAAGACATCAAGCTGCAGATTAATGAGTATCACAAATTGCTAAAGGAATTACATGCTGAGAAGATCAACCTTCCTGATGAGTTCGTTGCTGGAGTCCTAATTGAAAAGCTACCAGATTCATGGAATGACTACAAGCAACAGCTCAAACACAAGCAGAAGCAATTGTCGCTGTCAGACCTTATCACTCATATCATCATTTAAGACACCAACCGAAAGGCAATCCAAGTAGCAAGAGGCAAAGAGATGGCATCCAAGGCAAACCTGGGGGAGACAAAGCAACGCAACAAGAGGTATGATTCTAAGAAACCTGATTACAAGCCCAAGAATATTAACCCCACCTTCAAAAAGAAAGGCAATTGCTATGTTTGTGGAAAGCCAGGTCATTATGCAGGTCAATGCAGAAAGAGGGCTAGAGGTGATAATCCTCCCAAACCAAGTGCAAATTTGGTTCAAGGAAATGATAGTGATGATAAGATCATTGCTGCAGTTGTTTCTCAAGCCCTCATTATTTCCGATGTGAGAAAGTGGGTGGTAGACTCTGGGGCTACCAGGCACATCTGTGCTAATAAGGAGATGTTTACCTCCTATGATCCTATCAAGGAAGGAGAAGACCGCATTTATCTTGCTGATTCCCAAATTGCAAAGGTTCAAGGGAAGGGAAAGGTTGTTCTCAAACTCACGTCCGGAAAGACCTTGGCTCTGAATGATGTTTTGCATGTGCCTGATGTTAGAGCAAATCTAGTTTCTGTGGCCCTACTGGGCAAGACTGGGGTTAAAGTGTTATTTGAATTTGACAAGATCGTAATGACAAAGAACGATATTTTTGTGGGAAAGGGTTATTGTAATCAAGGACTCTTTGTACTGAATGTTGTTGAAATAAATGAAAATGCATCTTCTTCTGCTTACTTTCCTGTCTATATGATTGATTCTATTGATGTGTGGCATGCTAGATTAGGACACGTTAGTAAAGGTTATTTAAAGAGAATGCAACACCTTGGTCTAATTTCTGGAATTAAAAATGATTTTTTAAATAAATGTGAAATTTGTGTACAAGCAAAATTAACTAAAAAATCTCATTTTTCTATTCAAAGAGAAACTGAGTTACTTTCTTTAATTCATACTGATTTGGGTGATTTGAAGCAAACTATGACTAGAGGTGACAAAAAGTATTATATTACTTTTATTGATGATTTTTCAAGATTTACTAAAGTATATTTATTGAGAAATAAAGATGAAGCTTTTGAAAAATTCCTTTTATATAAAGCAGAGGTTGAAAATCAACTTAATAAAAAGATTAAAAGAGTAAGGTCAGATAGAGGAGGAGAATATGTTTTATTAAATGATTTTTGTGAAAAGGAGGGTATTATTCGTGAAGTAACTCCTCCATATTCGCCTGAGTCAAATGGTGTTGCAGAAAGAAAAAATAGAACTTTAAAAGAAATGATGAATGCTTTGCTTGTGAGCTCTTCTGCACCAGATAATTTATGGGGAGAAGCTTTATTGTCTGCTTGTTTTCTACAAAATAGAATACCTTATAAGAAAATAAATAAAACACCTTATGAATTATGGAAAGGTTTTATACCCAATCTGAAATATCTGAAAGTGTGGGGGTGTCTTGCAAAAGTTTTACTTCCTGATCCTAAAAAGAGAAAATTAAGTACAAAAACTTCTGATTGCATGTTTATTGGTTATGCTGAACATAGTGCTACTTATAGATTTTTAGTTTTAAAAAGTGATATTTTGGATCACAACACTATTATTGAAACTAAAGATGCTGAATTTTTTGAACATATTTTTCCTCTAAAGGTTGAGCAAATTTCTCAAAAAGTAGAAAATTTCTCTCCTTCTTTTGAACAAAATTCAAATGAAGATATGGTTGAAAATTTAAGGAGAAGTAAAAGACAAAGAAAAGAAACAACTTTTGGAGATGATTTTTATACTTATTTAGTACAAGATGAACCATCAAATTTTTATGAAGCTATTTCTTCTTCTTATGCTCAGTTTTGGAAAGAAGCTATTAAAATTGAAATTGATTCTCTTATTCAAAACAAAACCTGAATTTTAGTGGATTTGCCTCTATGAGCAAAGCCTATTGGTTGCAAATGGGTTTTCAAGAAAAAATATTTTCCAGATGGTTCCATTGATCAATATAAAGCTAGATTGGTAGCCAAAGGTTTTACTCAAAAGGAAAATGTTGATTATTTTGACACATTTTCTCCTGTGACTAGAATTTCTTCTATAAGAATTCTTATTGCTTTGGCTTCAGTTTATAACCTTTACATTCATCAAATGGATGTTAAAACAGTTTTTCTAAATGGTGTTTTAGAAGAAGAGATTTACATGGTACAACCTGAAGGGTATGTAATTTTTGGGCAAGAAAACAAAGTTTGTAAACTTGTCAAGTCTTTGTATGGTTTGAAACAAGCACCCAAACAATGGCATGAAAAATTAGATCAAGTTTTAACAAATGATGGATTTTCTACTGTTGAAATGGAAAAATGTGTTTATACAAAACTTGTAGATAGTGATTGTGTGATTATTTGTTTATATGTTGATGACATGCTTATTTTTGGCACAAGCATGAATGTTGTGATTGAGACTAAACGTTTTCTTGCATCAAATTTTGATATGAAAGATATGGGTGAAGCTAAAGTGATTTTGGGTGTTAAAATCATAAGGAATGAAAATGGTATTTTATTATCTCAAGAACATTACATTGAAAAAATTCTTAGAAAATTTGGGCATTTTGATGATTCTCCTTTAAGTACTCCTTATGATTCTAGTGTACAACTAACAAAACACAAAGGTTTTCCTGTGGCTCAATCTAAGTATGCACAAATCATTGGAAGTTTGTTGCATTTAATGAATTTTACCAAGCCTGATATAGCATATGCTGTATGTAGGTTGAGCAGGTACACACACTGCCCAGGTAGTGACCATTGGGTGGCCTTGGTAAGAATAATGAGATATCTGAGAGGTACCATAAATTATGGTATATTTTATAGTGGATTTTCCGCTGTATTAGAAGGATACAGTGATGCTAACTGGATTTCAGATTCAGATGAGACAAAATCCACTAGTTGTTATATTTTCACTCTTGGTGGTGGTGCAATAACCTGGAAATCAGCAAAGCAAAGTATTATAACAAAATCCTCAAGGGATTCTGAATTTGTTGCTATGGAGCTGGCTGGCTGGCACTGAGGCTGAGTGGTTGAAAAACTTCTTAGCAAACATTCCAGTAGGTGAGAAACCAACACCATCGGTATCTTTACATTGTGATAATCAATCTACAATAGCTACAGCTAAAAATAAGACCTTTAATGGCAAAAGCAGACACATTCGATTGAGACATAATATTATAAAGCAGCTGCTAAAAGATGGAGTTATCTTAATCGATTATGTGAGATCAGAGATAAATCTGGCAGATCCATTAACAAAGCCCCTAGGGAAGAAACAAATTATTAACACATCAAGAGGAATGGGACTAAAGCCAATTTGAAATTAACAATGATAGTAACCCAACCTCTGTGATTAGAAATCCCATGAAAGAGGTTCATATGGGTAAGAACAAGTCATTTGTTAGTTCTGCTAGCACTAAACATCAAGTCCTTTCCTATGATTTAAGAAAGTGCTAGAATGTATTGTTGGTGAGACTGAGCAAAAGCTCTTAATGATTTTCATATTCCTTATGGATGGTGTATTTATTACATATAAACTTGATGAAATCACCTATATGAATGTGGAGTGGGGCCGCTCTTATGAGAACATGGCGAAATCTCTAGAGCATTCATTAAAACCAGGCGCACGCATGGCCGTCTAACGTGCAAAACTGCCATTAATAGTAGAGACTGTGGGGGTATAATCTGACTGATAATGCCTCTAGTAGACATCAAGAGTTGTTGGTTCATAGAAGCAAGCTTCACGAACAATTCTGTGTACTAAGTGTTATTAGTCTAGGTCTGGTTCATAGTCCAAAAGACACTAGATTCGAAACCTTTATGCTCATATTGAAACTCAGATGAAGTTGATGTTTTAACACACATGTGGGGGATTGTTAGAGTTTTATGTGGGTATGTGTTAAAAATGAAGTCCCACATTGCTCAAGAAATAAGAAGTCTTAGTGTATATATACTAAGATGTGAATATGGACAAGTGAATGGGCTAGAAGGAGAAAGTGGGCTTGCGCGCACAACAACGGTCCAACGAAGGGCAAACGTAGTTGAAATCTGTTGTCCCCCCCCCCCCCCGCGCGCGTGAATATAATACGGAATTGGATATTTTTACGGAAATTATTTTACAAAATTCCAAAATAATTTTTCATTAAATTACTTACAAAATAATCTTATCTTTTAACAGTTTTGGTTTTGAGACGTAACGTTAGAGTTTTTCCACCATTAATTTGACATTCCTCCAACATTCAGAAACGGCTTACGTTAAATGGATTATCACTGCCAACGTTCAAAACCGATGCTTAAATTGTCATTAACATGTTTAAATATGGCCCAATGTTCGTGTAATTCTGGAGCCTATAAATATAGAGCTTCCCATGTGTTTCAGATGCACAAAAGTCCCTTGAGTTTTCGGGCATCATCTTCTCTACTTCTCACTCTCTGAGTTCTTCATCTCTTTCTTTTGTTTCTGCTGTTCTATGACCTTGCTTTGCAGGAGGGGTTCGTTTAATCCTGGAGAGCTGCCTCATTCAATCGTGTGTGGTGGAATAGCTCTTGAGGACAGTGTCCTCTGGCACGACTCGAACCAGTTTGTGATTCCAATTTACAACAGGGACTACACCGTACACACGATTCAGATGTGAAATTTGTTGTCTACATTAAATCTAAATAATCAATCTCTTGAATGAAAAAATCAATTGAGAGAATGAAAACGTTTAAACTGTTACTCGTGCCAACTTGCCTATCATTGGCTTTGGTTTATCTATTAGCCATTCAATCAAGTTAACAGATCAGATCACAAACATAATAGGACTTCAGATTTTCTGTCAAGAGAGTATATTAATTTGTTGGGCGGCGGATATTGCCTAACAGCAGGTTCTCTATGGGTCACGCCGTTGATGATAGAATATTAGAGATATATTTTGTTTTTGCTTTGATAAATTAATTAATAATCTAATTTAAAACATGACTCAGTCTAAGATATTTGGTACAGTTCATAAGACACTATCTGATATTAATTTTTTTTACCAACCTATCTTCTATTAATTTGGGCTTAACTTTTTTGGAGGGTATTTTGATATTATTTGATGGAGAAATTTAGTTTCAATAATACAAGATTTGAAAACCAAATATGAGAATATGTTGATTCATTTCATGCTCGGGTCAGTATGGGGTTTCCTTGGCCACCTGCATTCCTAAACCTATCCTAATTAACTATATATTTTATTTGGAAAAGGCAGTGAATTATGCTTTGAGAAGTGGTGGCATGTTCAAGCTACAATTAATATACCATTTGTCTTACATATATTGTAACTATTCGTTAAGAAAATATCATACACGACAATAATATTAAACCTCAGAATTTATGATATACATGTTAGTAATGTCAAATGTGAAAAATAATGTACGACAAATGCAAATACGTACGTGAGAAATAAATATATACTTGAATTAAAGATTTAGATCAATGATTATTTTTTTTAATGTAATATTACATAGTAGATTATGAGCTTGAAAGAGATTAGAAGTCCTTGTACATATCATTACATAATTAAAATTGAAAAATATACTAAATTATTAAATCAAACTCCAAATCAAAGCAACAACTATATGTGGGAGTGTTGACTTAGACTCCAATTTGTTATACACATGCAAATAACTAAAGATTTCCAAAGAAGATGTAAAAAAGTAGACCACTATGAGGGGAAAAAAAGAACACCAATAATCGATAAAGTCTTCTTGTCCTGTAAAAGAATTATTTCTCATTTTCTATACCAACACCAAATGAAAAAATCACCTCAAGTGAGTGATATCCAAGTGATGAAATGTCCTTTTTATATACATAACAATTATTTCCCATTTAGATTGACACACAAACTAGCATATCAATATCACATCTTATTCAACATAAATGTTCTACCTTCACAAAATAAATGCATATGAAGCATTAAAAAATAAAAGAGAAAGACATAAAAATAAGGACTGTAAAAATAAGATATAAATCTTACATACATTCTTATTCTTGTGTTTTCCTTTCTCTTCAAATGAACGATGGTAGAAGATTCAATTTATGATCTCCTAATGTTGCCAAAATAACCAAACTTTCCACATAGCCAAACATCCTAAATAGTTTTGGAACTCCGTGGATTTGAAACCTCTGAACCTGCTGGTCATTCCCAAAATTAAATGAAACCAATTGACCTTCATCTTCCACAAGAATCTCATCATCTCCCCAGAACCCTAAGAAGGACCCAAAGTCAGGGTGCATGTGATCCAATGTCAAACTTCTTAGTCCAACTACTCTCAACACCAACACCATACTCATTCATCACCCAGATCTCAAACCTGTAATTGGTCATGTAATAATATGTAGCAACACGAGCAAGCCTCTCATCAATCACAGCAACATTTGCTTCACAAGACTGATCAATCACAGGAGGCAATTGGATCTTCCCAAACACCTCCTTGCTAAAATCTAAGCATAGAATGGCCTTATCCTGATTGTCATCAGTTAACCAGTGATAAACCCCATTCAGATAAGCCCTACATTTTGGACAACACAATCGAAAAGCTGGGACAACAGCATCAATTGTTCTCCAAGAATCAGTACTGAGATTATATACCTCAACTGGAGGTTGTTCTCTTCCTTTATATGCCAAATTCCCAAATCGAACTGCCTTGTAATCCTTTGTAATGGGGTCAACCCCAAACCCAAATATGACATAAACCATGTCTTTGGGTTGAGTCTGAGACGCAAGAAGAAGCTTCACCTCTTTTGTTCCTGGGCTCCACAGAATCAAGCTGGCCCCACCACCATCCCTGTGGTTGTCGCCTCCATAGACCCCATAGAGATGGAAAATCCCATTGCATTGGCCATAAACGAACATGTATTCCACATCTTTCACAGGGAATGGCAATTCTATATCATCGGACACAGTGGGTTCGTCGTTGGAAATCAGGGAAATGCAGGGCTTCAAAGTGAGACTGTGCAGTCGGAAAATCAGCTGGAGGCGGCGGTTCTTAGTGTGGAATCTGACCATTCAAGTTGTTTGGTGATGAAATAAGCATTTGAATCGAAGCAGGGATTTCACAGGCAGCCTCACTGCGATCTCCTCCACAAGTTCTTCGGGAAGATTGTCATAGAGCATTCTCTTTCCTCCCAAAAATTTTCTGGCTTTGTTAAGTATTCCGGTGGGTGTAGTTTTATTTATTTTTTTTAGATTCACCGAAGACTGAAGAAGAAGAAGGTGGATTTTATAGTTTAATCCATGCGTCTGCAAGAGAAGAGAGAAACGTACCGTGATTGGGGGTTTGGGGCAAGAGCACATTCTGTTACGTGGAGACAAATCTTAATCACAACCGAATGGGAAACAGGGAAAGAATCAAATCCTTCTTTTCAAAACATAGTTTTCCAAAATGAAAAGATACTTGAACGAAAAATAAAATGAAAAGATAATGTACCTTTTTTTTCTTTCTTTTTTGATAAACACCTTTTTTTCTTTCTAACTATGTTTATTACCTTCATTTTCAAATATGAATTTTCATGATTGAATTATATTATATCTATAACTTCTTAATTTTATTTTAATTAGATGTAGGCTTGATGCATTATATTTTTTTTATCAATGTTCAATGCATTATATAAAGTTTGAGAAAAAAGTTCTATTACCATCTACTTTAGGTAGTTTCCTATTTGGTGGTCATTTAAAAAGAGAAATAAGTTATATTTTTATGAATTTTTATAGATTATATATAACTAATATATTAATAGTGCTTTTTTAATGTTTATATTTTTATCTTCATATATTATTTTGATTTGAATTTGAATTTTATTTTTTGATAAAAGGACAACTTTATTAAAGTTCAAGTAATAATATAAGAATAAGTGCAACTGGAGACTGGAGAGATAAATCTCTTTGCCTCTAGATTGTCTACGAGATAAAACCTAAAACCAAAGAAACTATCTAATGGAGATTTAATATCAGACTATAAAATATTGCGTCAGTTAAAACCATGATAAAAACTGAGAAGGACCTTGTGACTGATGCAAAGGATATGAATTTCATTGAATAACTCAAAACTGAAAACTCTGATTGATTTTTTTTAATTCTTAATTTTTTGTATTATAAACAAAGACGTTCACTTTATATTGTTTCAATGAATCAAATAATAGTACTCTATCTTAAACATTTAATTTTGTAATGTTGGGAAGGAAGAAAATTGAGTAATTCTTTTCTTAGAAATTGATGATCAAATTAGAAAAAGATGAAGTAGAATCTTTCTTGAATTACAAAATCTTGAAAATAAACTAGAATCTTAGAATCAAGGAAGTCTTATTTTTGGTGGGTCCCCTTTTCTTAGTCGGGTTAGGTTTGACCAGTTTATATCAGATTTGTTAAGTTTTCTTATGCAATCCAACTATTCATATATTATGAATAATACAACTTATTCCTCAATGTATGAATGAGAAAATATGTTATTAAAGGTTGTTTATAATTCATCAACACATGAAACTTCTCCCAGAGACAGTGGAATGTCCTTGAATTTCAAAGGTGATCTATTTTTTATATTTTTTCACATACATCTGCATCTGCCTTCCCTCATGACTCATCTGATGGTATGATTGGTGATTATTTATATTTTTTTTGGGTAAGAATTAGTTTATAGTTTATGTAATCTAATTTCAAACATGATTGACTCAATCTAAGAGATTAACTTGGGTTTAATTTTCCTGGAGAGTATTTTGATATCAAATGAAGAAGAAATCAAGTTTCATTTTGAGAATAAAAAATAAGAATATGCTCATTCATTTCATAAGGGTCAATATGTGGTTCCCTTGTCCACTCGCATTCCTCAACCAATCTTTAACTAAGATTTATTTTATGAACAATTAATTTATTGATCCTTGTAGTTTGTGTTCATTTTCAAATTCATCCTTGTATTTTTATTTTTGTGTAAATCTAACTTTATAATTAACTACCGTTTAAAATTTAGTCCCTAAAATTTAATTTATTTACAAAAATGACCTTACAATGCACAGGTGACTTTAACTGGATCAGTTAAATGCTGATATGGCAAAATTGTAACATATGAATGTTGATGTGGCAAAATGACTTGTTAAAATTTCATCTTAGAAAAAATGGTGCATAAAAACCAGTTAAGGAAACGAACCTAGGGTCTGGAGCACAACCAGTGAACTGGGAAACTAAAAGGAACCCGTTACCATTCAACCTACCATGAAAAAGTATTTCCCAAGAATGGGGAGGCCGTGGTAAACCAAGAAATAATTTATTAAAAACGAACTAGTTGGATTTTTCAAGAGTTTACATTTATGAATATATGTTTATGCCAAAGTATATATATTAGTAAGTGTGTAGTACTATTTATAATATATACATATATATATCTTTCTTCATTGGAACTTAATCACAAAAACTAATATTGTTATAAAAAAACCCAAGTGTCTTTTCAGTTTTGTTCAACATCAAATGGAAAAATCACTTGACATTGATAGTACGTACCAAACTGACAGAATGTTTTACTTATTTACATTGAGATATACACACTTTTAATCAACGTGGGGATTAAACCCAATCACTGCTAACTTAAAAAAGTGAGGTTCTGAAAATTGGACCGACTGATTTAATCGGAACTCATAACTAGTCTGGTCTGGATCAGGGGCAAAACTGGACAATAAATGAACAAGGAAAGAACCAAATTAACCCGATAAAAAACTAGACCGATTTATTACTGAACTGGTTCTGCATTTTTTCCCTCCTCATCCGAAAAAGAAAGGGACAGTGAAGAAAAAAGAAGGTTGGAGAAAGAAGAAGAAGATTTGGAAAATGTGAAGCTAACCAAATAAATATGAATAGAAAAAGAAGAAAAATACAAAAAAGAGGAAGAAGAAGAAGAATAGAAGATATAAACATAGCAAAATTACCCAAATCTTGCTGAGAAAGAAGAGGCTTTGAGAAAAAGACAAATAATGAAGAGGTGCCACAGGGGAGCTGTGCAAGTGCAAAGTAGTGAGAAGCAGAGGCTGTGGAGAGGACAATAGAAATGGGGAGTGAGAGAGGGAGAGAGTGAAGGGGTGCTGCAGACAAAACTACTCTTTGAATAATTACTGATGCATTACTACATTGAGTAATGTGATTATTTTTTTGAGAGAATTATAATTAAGGATTAAAATAATAAATTTATTATAAAATATAATTTATTATTATTTATTATTTTAATTTTATTACTTAATATTTTATATTTTAATATTTTTTATCAATTAAAAATTTTTTTATAATTAATTCATTATATTCGTCATTACCTCTCTTTTATTTTTCACTCTGAGAAAGGCTGACAAAATTTTCCCCCTTTTTTTATTTTTTATATCAATGTATGCATTGGTGACAGGGAAAGTGACCATGAGGGTTGGTGGGAACATTTAATGCATACGGGAGAAGGTGAGAAATTAAACAAATTCAAAAAGCATGTTTCCTCCTTCCTCTTTATCTTTTCTGTTTTTTCTATAAAATATATTAATAATAAAGATGAAGTACAAGAAACCCTGAAGAAGACAAGCCCAAAAACAAAACCAACAATAGAAAACAAGAAACGCTAGCCCAACAACAACAAAACCCTAAACAAAAGCAGACAAACAAACACCATCATGAACTAGAGCTATCAGCAACCACTGACACCATATTGAAGAATAATTGCAAAACCAAAACCATTAACAGGGTTTGGGGTTTCGAGAACGACCCTAAACACTTCACTGGCAGACAAGCCAAAGAAACCCCATAAGAAACGAGAGGGGTTTTGAAAAATACATTAGTTGCAGAGAGTAAGAAACTAACAAATGATCCAATAAAGGCAACAAAAGTGATAGGCTATCAAGCACCTTTACATCAACCCATGATCTATATCTACAAAAAGCACTACCGCCACCACTGACTCTGCTTTTCACTAATGGGTTGATGTAGAGGTGCTCTTTACACTAATGATAGGCTATCAGTTCCACTAATGGCTTGCTATATAAGTATATATTATTTAAAATATATTAATTTATTTACAACCAATTCAATTTCAATCTCATCTTGATTAGATCATTAAATTTTAAATCAGTATTTCAGCTGGTCTAGTAACCAGTTCGGTTTTCTTAAAATTATTTAAAATTTTTTAAAGTTCCTATAAATTTTTTTACTTCATTGGATGTTTCAATTTTATCTTCGATAGGGTCTTAAACAAGGCTGCGTCAATAATGGAAGGCAAGTCAAACTGTGGGGGGAGCAAATTTTATTCATTGCATTGGTAACGATTTACAATTCAGTTGGACTATATGAAGAGTAAAGCCTAACAAAACATGTAACTCAATGAATGTGGACCCTACCCGTGTACAATTACTCAATATAAAATATTAAAAACTGATAACAACTTGGACAAATGGACTATTACAGTGTGCCGAACTATTGGGCTTCTTGTATTGTTCTAACAGACCCCGCGAACCAAGCGACAATGATCCAACAGCGAGGCTCAAACTTAGCTGATGAAGAATGTTTAAGAAGAGGTAATCTAATAAAAAAAAAAAAACAGAGAGAATGCTTAAGAAGACTGAACGATTTTCCGACAAGAGAGTCTTAAACAAAGCTTATTATGAGGGTTCAACATTTGCTGGATCCCTGAGAGGTGTCCCCTATTTGATGTAATTTGGTGTGGTTTTCTATTTGTTAATAAAAAAAGAAAAAAAGCTTATTATGAACTCTTTTACTTCACTAGATGGTTCAATATTTTCTTTGATGAAGTCTTAAAACAAAGCTCCGTCAGTCATGGAAGGCAAGTTAAACTCTTGATGGAAGCAAAACAAACCCATATATATAGAGACTAGGCAGCATCATCTATCAAGACTGAATTTTATTTATTGTTATCATAATGATTTACAATTCATCTGGACTATCTAAACAAAGCCTAACAGAAAAGAAAACTAAGTAAATGTTTGGATTAACTTTTTCATAATTGATTATGAAGATAAGTGATTATGTTAAATGTGATTTATATTTAGATGTTATTAGCTGGGAAGTAATTTTGTTAAAACAAATGTGTTTAAATTTTAGAGGTTTAAGTGATTATTGGATGGATATTGAGAAAGAGAAGTGAAATAAGTGATTATGAGAAGAAAAATAATTATTATAAGAAAAAATAACTTCTCCCATAATCACTTATTTAAATAATAATTGATTATTGAAATGGGTGGTTTGTTTTGTAAATTTTAGAAACAAGCCATTATAGGTTTCCATAATCACTTAGGAGAAGGATCCAAATAAGCTAAAAATAAATTAGACTCTACACTTTTACAATTACTCAACAAAACATATTAGGGAAAATTGGTTTTGAGGACAAGGATGAAAATTAATTGTAACCAAAGACATTAAATTTGTGAAATTTTTAAGATGGACCAAGGTCTTACTTCAAAAAAAAAAATCTATGGATGAAAATGCTCTTATTTGGTGAGAAACGTAATTAAGTTGGAAATAACAAAAGTTTAGTTGGAAATAACGGAGGTTTAGTTAGAAATCATGCAAATTCGGTTGGAAATGACAGGTTTACAATATTAAATTTATTTTTAGTCATTTCCAATTGAACTAGTGTGATTTCTATCTAAACTTTTGTTATTTCTGACTTGACTTTTACTATTTTCAACTTAGATACGTTTCCAGCCAAGGGCATTTTCATCTACAGATTTTTTTTTCTTTTAAGCAAAGAACCTTGATCTTCTTGTAAATTTCACAAATTTGAGGTTTTTTGTTACAATTAATTTTCTTCATTGGTCCTCAAAATCAGTTTTCCCAAAATATTAAGAACTGATGATACCAACTTAGACAGATAGACTATTATAATGGGCCGAACTATTGGGCCTCTTGTATTGTTCTAACCCCAGCCCAGTGGCAATGATCCGGCAGCGAGGCTTGTACATAGCTAATGAAATCATGGGCCACAAAATGGTTTAGTGAGGATATCAGCAACCTTGATCCATTGAAGAGATTAGCAATTTTAAGAGATTTTTTCTTTTCTTTTTGTTTTTTTTTTTGGGAAAAATTTTAAGAGACTTATCTGCTGCTCTTTCTCTAACAAAACGAAAGTCCAGAGCAACATGCTTTGTCCTGGAATGAACTATTGCTACTCTTGTATTATTCTATCAGCATCCAAGAAGAAAGAAGTGAAATGCTTTTGGAATCTTTTAATCTAGGCAATTAAACTATAATCTTCAGCCTCACCTCACTCACATAACTCGGAATATTCAGAGTCTCACAAGCCTTAAAAATCAAAGGAGGGAGAGAGTTGCACGAAACCAACACCTGCTCTTCTCTCTGGTGTGCGTGAGCCTTCCCTTTATCATTAAATGAGGATTAACCTTTAAACGGTAAACAATAAGTATAGGGATATTGGTTTACAAAAATTTAAAATATAATGACTAGGTTGAATATAGGCATAAAATATAGGGGACCAAATGATTACCTTTTCCATTATTTTATAGCAGAAATGAGAGTGAAATATGCTTCTGGATACCATTTGTGTTATATTGTAACTATATATCCATTAAGAAAATCATACACAAAAATATTAAACCTAAGACTGTATGAGATGCATGGTAGTAATGTCAAATATAAAATACAATGCATGACAAATGCAAATACATGAGAAATAAATATCTACTTGAATTAAAGATGTAGACCAATCATTATTTTTTAATTAATGCAATATTACACGGTAGATTATGGGCTTCAAAGAGATTATTAATAGTCTTTTGTACATATATGTTAGCCACCCTATTAAACCGCAATTGCATAGGCGGAGGTCAATAGCAAGTGGGAAGGAATGTATCATTCCCATGAGAATTTGAATATTAGATCTCGCATTTTTAATTAACTTGAGTAAGGCAACAAGTATGGTTGTCTAACTAAAGAAATTAATAAGGGGAGCTGGAAATAGAAAATTAGCAACAAAAGATTACTAAAGACTTTGTAATGCAAAGAGGCATAGGATTATTTATCAGCATTATATTTCTTGAATACCCAATTAAACTCCTTTTATATTTGTTCTTAACAAAATATTATGTTAGTCAAGGATACTACTTTATCTATTAGTGTTCCCTCAAGTCCCTAAATAGGTGTTTAGGCTAATTAATTAATTAATCTCTTAACTAATCAATTAAACTCTTAATTTCAATCTAAATCTTAAAGTGATTATGTGAGACTAGTGAGTGTATCTCTACCTCACCAATAAAACCATCAACTCAAAATGACAAGATTCAATTTCTCACACGATCTAACTCAAGTTCTCCACTTAATCTAACCCTCTCAAGCATCAATGAAGTGAACAAGATAATTTCATTGGTGGCAAACAACAAGAAGCATTTAGTATAGACTTAAATCAATATAATATATCATTAATCACAAATATAAAGAAGAAAAGAGCATTCAATCCATACAAGGATTGAATGTTCAAATCTCTTCAATGCTCTAAGCTCTAGCTTCAATCTCCACTAAGAACCAAACCCTAGCACACCAAAGTCTCCAAATCCTTCCAAAATATCAAGAGATGCTGAAAAAGCTTAAGAGAAGCATTTTTAACCTAGGTGCACCAAGTTCTCATTAGCCAAAATACACATCAATGCAAAAATTGCAACAACCGCCATGACATGAAATGGTGCTATCATGACAAAGTTGCTCTCTGTCCAATTTTTTGCTCTAATTCCCAAAGTTGTGTCATGACTGGTCATGCATGACATGAAATCTAAGTCCACAATCTTCAAGATCTTTTCATGCATTCTAAGTAGCACTGTAACATGATCAACTTCCAATAAGATTTCCTACCAAAAAAAAAATATTAACCGCTACCAATGATTCAAAAATAAGGCTAAAATATGCAAAATTGAGAATAATGTGCAAGTATAAAGCCTAATACTAAAATGCATATTTTCCTAATTTGAGTATGTATTATTTACAAAATATTCAACAAAAGCATAGAAAATTCAAGGAAAATGTGCTGAAAATGTATAATTTTAATAGGTTAACACATTATTCCATATCATTATTAAAAATGAAAATAAGATGCTAAATTCTTCAAGCAAACTCTAAATCAGAGCAATAACTAGGTATTATAATCAAATACAAATTGATATAAGTTAAAACATTACCAGCTTCGAACTCCCTTTTTTTTCCCCTTTTCAATTCCAAGTTGTGCCCTCACGTGGAAAACTATGAGAATGCATAGACATAGTGGATGTTGTTTGGCTAGAGTTGGATCCGTCATCCACTAAAATTGTTTCATTAGGATACAAAGAAGGTTTTGGAGGCATTTCAAGGCTATGAACATCATCAGCTTCTAGCATCTCTATTACTTTATTCATTGAAGGGCGATCAGTGGGTTTCAATTGTATACACCAAAGTGCTACTATAAACATTTTTTTCACTAAATCCTTTTCCTCTTCTATCAAACCTTCCATCTCTATATCTTTCTCTTCATCAAATTGGTCATAAATCCATAAGGGAAAGTAATGTTGGCTTGAATATTCTTCATGTGGATTGAAATTCCTTCTTCGACCTGCCATTTCCATCAAAAGCATTCCAAAACTATAAATATCAGCCTTATAAGACACTCTCCCAATATTCTTGTAGAATAATTCAGGAGCCATATATCCAATTGTTCCTCTTACTGCAGTTAAAGTGACAATACTATTGTCAACAGAATATAATTTTGCCGATCCAAAATCTGAGATCTTCGGAACAAAGTTTTCATCAAGAAGAATGTTATGGGGTTTGATATCAAAATGCAATATTTGCATGTCACAACCATGATGAAGGTAAGCAATTCCACGAGCCACTCCTAAAGATATTTCATATATTTTGCGATAGCTTAAGGAGATACTTCCTTCTTTAGAGAAAATATATTTATCCAAAGATCCATTGGACATGTACTCATAAATAAGAGCACGCTTTGTTCCTTCCACACAAAACCCAACAAGGTGTACAACATTGAAATGGTGTATCCTTCCAATGGTTGCCACTTCACTGATAAATTCTTGGCCATTAGCTTTGGGTTGACCCAACATTTTGATAGCAACGTCAGGTCCACTCCTTAACTTTCCTTGGTACACACATCCGAAACCTCCTTGGCCTAACTTATTCTTGAAACCTTCAGTCATTGTCTTTAATTCCTTGTAAGAGTACCTTATTGGAATGAGGTTATGAAGTCTTATAAAATCTTCAATGTCTTCATACATTGATAAGTGTCTTCTCTGGTATATATAAATCAGTAATGCAGATAGGAATACAATACCAAATAGGGATCTGGCTGTGATGTATGGCAAAACAACTCTTCCAGTGACTATTCCCAAAGTGATTGCAAGATTTGTTAGATTGAAATCGTAGGCTGGATAGTGATGGTAAGTACTCTCCCCAAGTATCTGGCGCAGTCCTGCACAGAAGTATTTCCATGAAAGATGAAGAGTTGGTTAATGACAAACTCTTGGATAAAATGAATGTAATATGGAAATAAGTTTAAACTAATCATTAATATTTCTTTTGAAAATGTTATTTATGAAGAAAAATTTACCGCCTGTTAACATTTCTATGAACCACACAAGCCCTTCCCATCAAGGCATGAGTTTAAATCTTTCACTACCAAAGTAAAGACTTCCCACTAATGGAATCATTCTGAGTCTTGAGGTATGTCCTAGTTTTAGTAAACTCATAGGACTCAACTCACATAAACTTTTTCAAATCACATAAATGGATATCAACTTATTTAAATTTGTTGAGAAATAACTTATTTATATTTAAGTATTAATTTATGAAATTATTAATGATAATATATAACATATAAAATTTAAAATATATTAATTTTATTCATAGTGATTCAATCACTATGTCTTAGCTAGTTCAAGTTGTCAAAAAAGAACCAGAAAAAAAACAATTAGAAAACTAAATTAAATGAAAAAGTATTCAGAAAATTGACCGACATTAATTAATTAATTAACTAGAAACGGTAAAATATATAAAAAGTAAATCATAGAACGTTACCTTTATAAATTCCATAGAGAAAATCTGCAAGAAAATTTTACAAAAGTCAACAACAGCAGGGATAGGGTGTTAAAATAAAATAACTAGCAACGCATGAAAAGGTTTTTCTTGTAAGTAAAATACTCCCATTTATTTTTAATTCTTAATTCTTTATTATTTTCTTTTAAAATAATATATAAATAAAGGTATGCAATATTCATTCATGCATATAATTGTACTTGAGTAATAGCATTATCTCAATGGAACTTAAAAGTCAAAGCTAAATAGAAACCATTACCTTCTGCAAATATGCGCAGATTTGATAACCTTGCTGCATCAACCGGAAATGAAACATTATATGTTAATTCAAAATTCGAAGATCATACGCAGATAAGGTATCTGTTTAAGATTAACTTGTTACGTTAAATATCAAATCATGGATATTAATATCATTAATCAATATTGACATAAAAGTAAAATTTATAAAGAATCATAAGGTTTATTTAGACAGATGTATGAGTCCTACCTTATTCACAAGGAAAAATTAAATTAATTTCGGTTTTAATTTTTATTTTGACGTAAAAAAATTGTTAAATCAGAGTGTAATGTCTAGTATTTACTGAGGAAATATATGTTGCCCATATTTAATATTTGAATTTAAACATTTGCGAAAGGAAAAAAAAGTTAAATTTAAACTAGAAAGGAGAAGTGACTCACAACATTCGCTGTAATTTGATGCTTGCTCGTCCTCATTTCTTCCCATGGGACTATAACAGATGACTGAATTGAGACTGCATTCGGGTCGTTGAGTTTCAGGGTTGAAAAAGCAGAGACTGTCATACGGACAATGAAGCTCAGGACAAGCTCGTGTCCACCATGAAACCTCAAATCCATAGGAAAGGACTCTGTGAATATCAGCGTAGGACTTGATTCCACCAGGTACCAATGAACTCAAATTTGAGGAAAACGTGGCTACCATCTCCACACGACACTTGGGTTTAAACTGCTGAGCCAGTAAGTCTCCAGCCACAGCATAAAGATGACCTCCTTTGGATTCCCAATTCACGCAGGGAGCCGTATCCACGTACGCTGCATCCTCCCTCACGGGATCGCTGCACTTCAGGTAAACCACATGCTGGAATGTAAGATTTGCTCTGCTGCTCATAGTGCCGCTGTAGGGATTTCTTCTATCATATTCAACATAGGTTATGTTGTAAGTATCGCTGAAATTAGATCGGTACAAGAGATAGCGAGGGAGGGAGGAACAATTGCCCTCTTGAATGCCCGGATCCAAGAGTCGGATGGTGTAGTTGTTGTAGTTGATTCCCAGCACACGGTATGTTCCATTATACAATTGGAGAAGAGGGACGTTGTTCTCACAGGCTATCTCGTATTCCTGATGGCCGCAGTTTGGTGGGTCATCTCGTAGTCGAAATGGATATGTGATGTTTGTGATAATGCCGCACCGAGATGGAGCACACGATTTGCTTTGATCCTCAGAACTCATTACTCCATCTATCAGAATCAGAGTGAACCACACTAAGTACCAAAACCTTAAGCCTTTCTCTCTGCCCATGGTTGAGAATGAAGTGCAGCTGCTCCAATCCACCTCTGGATTCTGAGCCTCCTCAGTCAATGAATGCCTTTTCTTCTCTACACAGCTGGATCCTCTTTTTTCTTTTTCAATTATTATTTTTACTAAACTTCCGCTCTCTTTTCTTCCCGCTTCACGCGATTAATTTGTATTTTATTCCCCCAAAGTTGATTTGAAATTTCTGTTTGACTATTGACTTTTCTTTATACATCTCCCTTTGCCAGCTTTATTTCCGTCGACTAATGACTTTTCCTTGCATCTTCCTCGCTGACTGCATGATTTAATTAACTGATAGAATACGGCATCAGCATCATTTAGTGTTCTTTGAAAAATTTGATCACATGTACTATATTAATAATTTGGTATACATCCACCAATAATTTTTGTTCTTTTTCTCTGGTTCACATCACATGACCAATTGTTTGACTTAATATTTCTGTCCACATCCAGTAATTATCTTCCCAAGTTGGACACCCCTTCCTCCGCTTTCATTTTGAATGAGATATTCAACCTGTTACTTAAGACTCATATAGATGGGAATCTGAATCCAGAGTTTCAGACAAACAAAGCTTTGCTTACCATGTTTTGCTTTCACAAATTTTTGTTTTTGGTGATAATCCAGGTATTGGTGCTCCTTCTGAAACTAGGGAACGGTCAGAGCCAGGATGTGCCTAACGATGAAAAAGTTCCATTCCGTCTCTATGACAATGGGACGGTGGTTGAGTTCCCATCAGTTCCTGCTCTTAAAGGAGTTAGATTCAACGTCTCAGACATAACCAATGAATCCCACATCATATCCATGGCCTTACGTGATCCAGAAGGTTGTCTTCCCAGACTCTTTCTACAACACCAACTCTACAATGCATCCATTCAACCTCTGGAGTTTGATTACAATGATCTACAAGAGCTAGGAGAGGAGCTCGGAAATGTTACCTTCTTTAATTGTTCTTCAGGCGGATCGAGATACCTCAGAAACATTTATTCCGATCCTGATCCACAAGATATGTCCTTGTGCCCGATTTATGCTGTTACCTCCACCGATAGTATCCTGGAATGGGACCTAGTTTCCTGCACCACGATGTTCCAGGTATTTTTGCCAATACCTATAGACATCCTTCAGATGAACGGATACTTAAGACTAAGATGGTCCCAACCAAAATCTCATGTTGAAACCCGCAAGATCATGAGAATTGTTTTACCACCTACAGGTGACAACTGTTCACTCTGCTTTTCCTCCTTTTTATTTGGGTTTGGGATGTTTCTTGGATTGCAATTGAAAGTTTCATTTGATGTTCTCCTGTAATTCCAGGTTCAATTGCGTTGGTTTTGCTGTTGATTGTGTGCTTCTACATATATCGCCACTTCAAAAATATAGGAGATGATCAAGTACGTTTGGAAAAGTTTTTGGAAGATTACAAGGCATTGAAGCCTACCAGATTTTCTTATGCTGATCTCAAAAGAATCACAAACCATTTCAAGGACAAATTAGGAGAAGGAGCTCATGGGACAGTCTTTAAAGGTGAGCTTTCTACTGAAATTCAAGTGGCCGTAAAAGTACTCAATAATTCAGAGAGCGATGGTAAGGACTTCATCAATGAGGTGGGAACTATGGGCAAAATCCATCACATTAATGTTATTCGCTTGCTCGGCTTTTGTGCGGATGGTTTTCACCGTGCTCTTGTTTATGACTTTTTTCCCAATGGTTCCCTCCAAAAGTTTATATCTTCCCCAGACAACAAAGAAAGTTTCCTCGGTTGGTCGAAGTTAGGACAAATTGCTCTTAGCATAGCCAAAGGGATTGAATATCTTCACCAAGGTTGTGATTATAGAATCCTTCATTTTGACATCAATCCTCATAATGTGTTGTTAGATCACAATTTTACTCCCAAAATTTCTGATTTTGGTTTAGCCAAATTGTGTTCTAAAAATCAAAGTACAGTGTCAATGACAGTGGCAAGAGGAACATTAGGTTATATGGCACCTGAAATTTTCTCTCGTAACTTCGGGAATGTGTCATATAAATCAGATATTTACAGCTATGGAATGCTATTGTTAGAAATGGTTGGTGGAAGGAAGAATGTTGATATAAATCAAGAAACTTTTCAAGTTCTATATCCAGAATGGATTCATAATTTATTTGAAGAAGGAGGCATTAATATCTATATAGAAAATGAAGATGACATTAGAATTGCAAAGAAACTAGCTATTGTAGGACTTTGGTGCATTCAATGGTATCCAATAAACCGTCCATCCATGAAAACAATTATAAAGATGCTAGAAGGAGAAGTAGATAAATTAGAGGTGCCTCCTACTATGTTTGACCATGTGGCTTCAACCAGTACAAATACTATTGTTCCTGCAAGATATTTGAATTTAGATTTAGAAGTGATTCATGAATTGGAATAAATATACACATATATGCTGGAAGGCCATATATGTATGTATGTATATATGTATCGATAACTTTTCCTTCTATTAATAGTTTGTGAGATTTGTAATATCAGTTTCATGTTTATTCCATAAAGGAATTGAACCCTTTTATTCTCCATACATCAAATTATTTTTTCTGTTTAGCATAGTAATAATTTACATAACGTTGTCAAATTAGTGTATAATAGAATTTTTTTCTTAAAAAATTCCTGTTTATATGGAGATTATAAATCTAATATGTTATGACATTCTTGCTATCTAATGAAACAGACTGTCTAAAAATTTTTAAGCGATATGTTTTTAAGAAACATAAATTCATTCCTTAAAAATCCTTTCTTCGAATGTGTGATGAACTTCAATGACGCAAATTGAGAAAAGACAATAAAGGGTTCATTTGCTAAAGCTCAGGTATATTTTGGATATATATATATATATATATAATATGTTAAGAAATGACGCTGATAAAAACACCTGTCCAACAACTATACTCTAACGACTTTGATCTTTCCCAACCCATTGACCAATCAGGTGATCACTGAACTGAAAACATATAAAACAATAATAAACAATCCTACAAATTGATGTTTTTTAACCCTTTCCTTGGTTGGAGGTTAGGGAAGGAAAAAGTTAGATCTTTCTTTCATTTGGTTTAATAAGTAGTATGGGAAGGGATGAATAATTTTAATCCTTCCCTCTAAAAGTGGGAGATTTAGAGGAAAAGTAGATAAAGCCCTCCCTTCCTATCCCCTCCAACAAATTTAAGTAAGTGAATATTAAAATTTCTCTCATTCTCTCCTCTTTTCTCTTTCATTAAAATTCCCCCCTCTGTTAAACCAAACTGTGTTTAAGTGACGAAAGCCTATCCTAGTAATTATTAGTATTAGTGTATCAATCTAAAACTCCAAAATTTTTTATGCAGTGGCGAATAGGAGGAGGAAAACTAATAAAATAGATGCTATATGCAATGAAGATGGTGAATGGTTGTATAACGCAGAAGAAGTTAAGCAAGCAGCGTCTGCATTCTTTTCATGCCTAAGTTATAGAGGAAATTATGAATAGAGATAAACTTCACTGTACAATGACTTTTCCTCCAGTTGATAATATTTATTTACGGCAATGCAGCAGGCAGGTAGATGAGGATAAGATTAAAGAAGCATTATTCAATATGGGACCTCTTAAAGCTCCAGGACCCGATGAATTTAATGCGCTATTTTATAAAAATCAATCGTCAACAGTGGGAAAGACAATGACTAGCAATGTGAAGAGCATTTTTTATGATCCACATAAAATTAAAGAGGTTAATGGCACCCTGATTGTGTTTATCCCGAAAAAAGATCCCTTGGAATCATTTCATGATTTGAGACCTTAATAGCCTTTGTAATGTGGTCTATAAAAGTATTACAAAAGTCCTTGCAAATAGACGGAAGGTAATTCTTACCCATGTAATCTTTCCAAATAAATGCAGCTTTGTCCCAGGTAGGTATAGTACTGATAATATTATCGCCGCGACCATGAAGGGCAAAAAGGGTTTATGGTAATTAAAATTGATCTTAGGAAGGTATATGATAAAGTCAACTGGAAGTTCCTGACAGATTGCCTACAGGAGATTAATCTACCTTCATCGTATATTGAGCTAGTTTTGTGTTGTGTTGCTACAGCTAGTATGCAGTTGCTTTGGAATGGTGAAAAAGTAGGGATTTCACATCACGGGGGAAAAGACAGGGTGACTTGATCTCACCATATCTGTTTGTTATTTGTATAGAAAAGCTTGCACACCTCATTGCCATGTCAATTGAAAAGTGTGAGTGGAGACCCATTTGACTCACAAAGACTGGCCCACCTATATCCCATTTATTTTTTGCGGATGATATTATAATTTTTGCTGAAGCATCTCTCCAACAGGCAGCAGTAGTCACGAGCTGTATTGAGAAGTTTTGCAATAGCTCTGGGTTGAAAGTTAATAAAGAAAAAACAAGAGTTTACTTCTCCAGGAATTTGAATCACAACAGAAGCACTGAAATCAGTATGGCTCTGGGTGTTACATCTACTAATGATCTGGGTAAATATTTAGGTGTCCCTTTGCATCATCAACGTGTAAGTAAGGCCACGTATCAGGTAGTAGTTGACAAAGTAAAAATGAAGTTGACAAACTGGAAAAGTACAACGTTTTCTCTTGCAGGAAGAAGTACGTTAATTACTTCTGCGACCATTGCTATACCAAGTTATGTTATGCAAACTTCTTCACTGCCAATCTCGACCTGTGATGAGCTGGATAAGCATAACAGAGCATTCTGATGGGGTAGTACGGCTGAGAGATGCAGAATACCTCTTGTATCCTGGGAGGAAGTATGTAAATCGAAAAAAAAGGAGGTCTTGGAGTGAAGCACGCCCTTACCCAGAATAAATCACTCCTAATGAAGCTGGGTTGGAACTTAATCAAGCGAAGAGATGATCTGTGGGTTAGAGTGATCCGTGGTAAATATAAATGAGGGAATGATTTGATGCCGCGTATTAATCCAGAGAGAAGTGGATCAAATGTATGGATGGGAATCATAAAGACATGGGAGAAGGTTGCAGCTGGCATTGAGACGCTACACGAGGGGAAGGATGTGAGATGGAAATGGGAGAAGAACGGAAACTTTTCTGTACAATCTGCATACACGCATCTACAGAGTGATGTGACACCAAATGACCCAATATGGGAAAAGCTGTGGAAGTTGCATGTTCCACAAAGATGCAGGACGTTTATGTGGCTTGCAGTGCATGGAAGGCTCTTGACGAACTCAGCAAGGAATGAAAGAAGTTCAACGGAATCTAACTCATGCCCCTGTTGTCAAGGTGATGTAGAGACTACCTTACATGTCCTTAGAGACTGTAGCTATGCCCAAGAATTGTAGAAGGCTCTTGTGCACCCTGCCGCATGGAGAAGATTCTTGATGTTGGACTTCAAGCAGTGGGTAACCTGGAATATTTCAGCACGTGATCAAGTCATGGCTGGGAGATGGAAAGAACTGTTCACCGTGGTTTGCTGGTGGCTCTGGCGACGGCGCAACCTCCTTATCTTTGAGAAGTGTGAAACTCGTCCTGAGAACCTCCTTGCGAGCTCCCGAGCTATTGTAGAATGCATGTTCGAGGCGCAACAGCAGTTAACGCGCGGAGAAAAACCACGTGGAAATGGTACTAGAGCCACGCGATGGGTACCCCCTGAATCAGGATGGATAAAGATCAATGTAGATGGGGCTTTCTCATACCAGAGGACAGCAAGTGCGTGTGGTGGTCTGATCATAAATTCTGAAGGACATTTGATACTGGGGTTTATCTATAAACTTGATGTTGGGGATAGTCTAGCTGCTGAGATTTGGACATGTTTTCATGGGCTAAAACTAGCTTGGGATACAGGCTCAAGAAATGTCAAGCTCGAAATGGACTCCACTGAGGTCATTGATCTTCTGACCAATGGATGTGGTGAGGAACATGTGAATTATGCTATTATATGCGAGGCTGGGATACTTCTTCAAAGGGAGTGGAACGTAACTCTTGACAGTGTGAGCCGAGATATCAACGCCGCTGCAGACTACTTAGCAAAGGAGGGGCTGAACATTTGGCTGGGTATACACTGTTTTCGTCAACCTCTGGCTGGTCTTGTTTCTTTGATAGATAAGGATTGTATGACTGCCAGTATGGGCATAGGGTAGTGTTGGTTGCCTTATTTTCTCATAAAAAAAACACATAAAACCTTTATACTCCCTCCGTTTCGCTATGTAGTGCATTTTTTTTAGAAATTAATCTTTCATAATATAGTGCACTTTACGAATTACGTAGTGTAATTTTGTTCTCTTTCCAATATTGCCCCTAATTAATAAACCCAAATATATGTTTATTATTAAAATATTTCATTCTCAAAGCATTTAATGAGGATAATTTGAGAAAAAGTGAAAAATTTTGTTAGTTATTAATTATTATCTTGATCTATGTACGGTAGTTAAAAGTGCACTACAAACTGAAACAGAGGGAGTATTATATATTTATAATACATAAAACCTCCAGATAGTCGAATAGTTCAAAACTCGTAAATATTCATTAATCCAGTTCCGAATGCGAGGGGCCCACCTAATTGCCAAATAAAAATGTGCATAAAAAATAAAAATCAGGAGCTGAATCCGTCATAAGTTTTCCGGCCAATAAAAAAAAAAAGATTCCACCATATGTTTTGCCATAGGGTAAATTTTATAGAACCAGATGAAAATTCAAATAATAGTACAAACTTCAAAGTATTCTTCCCAGTCTTCATATATTCTCTAGAATCATTGTACTTTGTAAGAGAAAAGATTTATGTGAGATTAATTTATTTTGATTTTTTTATTATATAAAAGTTATAGGTTTTAGTTTAGAAACTCATTTAGATTGGAATAAGTCTTATGGCTTAAATAGTATTTATAGAAATATTTGTTAATAATTAATTATCCACTTATGAAATCTTTACATTAACAATCAAGTATGAACCCCAAGATTGAACCAGGCATATTGTTGGAAAAAATTGTTGTAATTAATATGTAAATTGATCTAAAATTATTCTTACCATTTAACAATAAAGAAGTATGGTCATAAAACTGCGCCTGAAATCTGACATTAGAAAGAGAGTCCGTAGGATAATATTACTTTGGTTTTGAAATATAGTAAGTAAGATTATTCCAAAAATTTTTTTTAAGGTGTTCATAGCTCCTCAAGAAATACTTTTGCACTTTAACCCTAAAACAATTATCACTTAATGGGAAATATTTGTTTTCATAGTTGTTTTCCAATGCTATGATTTTCTCAATTAATGCAGTCTAATTTTTTTCAGATATCATTATTTCTTTTTAACTTTTTTTTAATTTCTAAATGATAGAGATCTCACTATGCCCAAAAAGGGCTTCTTTAGTTGTTAAAATTGGTATTCCTTTGCCGTTCATAACCGCAAAGGAATTGAATGTCGAGAAAAATTTCTTCGCAAAGGAATTGAATGTCGAGAAAAATTTCTTAATGGTAAAGAAAATTGTACTTTCCATTAGGGCTGTACAACTTGACCTGGTATCCGGTTAGCCTAGTTCAGCCCGGCCACACCAGGCCAATCGGGCCAGGCAGGGTCAGGGTTAGGGCCAGGTACCCTAACCCCAACCTGGCCGGCCTGACCTATATATATATATATATTAAATTTTTTAAAAATTATTTTATATATCTTGATTGATTTTGTAAAATTTTTGTTCTTTATGTATTTAATATAATACATTTACTATGTAAATATTATGAAAACTTTTTAAGTTTTTAATGTTTCAAATTTTTTAAAATTTTGAATTAATTTTTTAACTTAATATTTATGCAAAATTAATGTATAATAATTAAATATTCATAAATTTTAAAAAAATTTATTTCTTTCTAAGATTATTTTTTAAGAAAATCTATTTTTAAATATAAATAAGTATATTTTTTATTATTAAATAATTTTTATTTTTTTATTTTTTTTAATATATATATATATATATATATAGTATCGGATCAGCACGATATTGAATCAAACCATATCAAGCTAGGTATCGGGTAAAGATCAAACCCAGCCTGACCCAACCCATAATCACCCATACTTTCCATTGTAGTTGTGGCACTCAACCACAAAGAAAAATAATTAATTATGATTAAATAGTTTGTTTATGCAACACTTTCGTTGCCTATTGTGTGTTGCAACCACAAATGAAAATGGATTTCCCTTTGCAGTTATTTTTTGCAACCACAAAGGAAAGTCATCATTTATTACTTTTGTTGAATTATTTAAGTCACTTTCCTTTGCGGTTGCTTCAACAACCGCACAGGAAAGTTTTTTTTTTATTATTTCATTAAAGCCACATTTTCCTTTACATTTGTTGGCTACAACCTTAAAAGAAACCACTTTTTTAAAAAAATTACTATTCATTTGGTTTTGTCTCCCTATATTACATACAATAAAAATGATCAAATAAAGGTCCTATAAAACATGTTTTACAACCAAAATCCAGCATCTATAACAACTAGAACAATACATCATGGCGTCCATAATCAGATACAAATTAGAAATGGTTACATTGTACCAGAAATTTTCTCTCGAAATTTTGACAACATATCATATAGATCAGATATTTATGGCTACAGAATGCTACTACTAAAAATGGTTGGGGAAAGGAAAAATGTTGACACAAATTAAGAAACTGTACAAGTTTTATACCCAAAATGGATCCATAATTTGACCGAAGGAGGAGATATAAATATCTACAGAAGAAATAAAGATGACATTAGAATTACCAAAAAAACTAGCAGTTGCTGGACTTTGGTGTATTCAATGACATCCAATAAACCGTGCATTCATGCAAACGGTGATACAAATGCTGGAAGGAGAAGTAGATAAATTAAAGGTGCCTCCTACTCCTTTTAACTTTGCTGCTTTGGCTATTACAAGTACCATTATTTCCACAAGACATATAAATTTTGAGTTAGAAGTAACTAGATTTTCCTCCCCTACTTGTGCGGAGCACGTGGATGCATCGGGCACATAAGGGACATTTTATTTAATTCTAAAATATATTGAATTTAAAAAAATTTATCATTAACTCTTCTTATAAAAAATGATATCAAATGATATTAATTAAAATTAATATATATTTTAAAATTAAAAAATATTGAATTTTTAAAAAAAGTGAGATCTATCTAAAAAAATAGAAAAAATGGACTCCACTTGTAAAAAAAAAGATAAATAAAAAAATTGGAAAACTTAAATAAAAGAGGAATAAAAAAAAAAGAAATGGGATAGCGTTCAAAAGTAGAGTGGAGCACAGTACCCGCTCCACCCTATTTTTTATTATATATTGATTCATGAATTAGAATAAATACATACATTTCTTGGGCTGTAAAATATGTGGGTGTGTGCTTCTATTGATATTTTATGAGATTTGTGTTAGGAACAGTAAATGAAAGTGACCGGTGCCCAGAAACGTATGATAACACACTGTCCTTAAGGTGTTATTCGCCCCCACTAGGTTTGCTGCAGGGATCCGACGAATCACCCCTAGGAGTTATTCTAAGCACCAAAGATATCTGACAGCAACTTCAGATACCTTGAAACACAGAACGAAACAGAGAGATCATAAGTAAGAGAAGAAATGTGAGGTGTACATTTAGTCTCTAGTCTGATCCTTTTATAATAGTAGAAAATAGAAAATTGAAACGTTGTGTATGAACCTGTTTGTTTCTGAACATTGTATTTGAAACGTTGTTCATGAACCTGTTCATTTCTGAACTTTGTATTTGAAACGTTGTTGTCAAATTGAAACAGAATATCAAATGACATGTTGTTTCAGAATGTACTGTTTCAAAACGTTGCTATTTGAAATCTGTTTCTGAAAAAAAAATGATTAATTAAAATATTAATCTGAAATTCATACCAGACCAGATCTCCACCGTTAGATCAATCCAATGATCACGACGCGCCACGTGCCAAGTGCTAAGTGCTTTAAATATTAAATAAATAATATTTAAATCCACTTAACATTTTTGTTCAATAATTATTTTAATATGCTTTGTCTTCTCTCTCTTATATACATTTCATAAACCTTACTCCCATCCGATGTGGGACTTTAATTTTTTTTCAAACTATCTCTAACAATCCCCCACTTAGTTTGAAAAACTAAATGTTCTCTCTAAACATAAGAATATGCATAATAGCAGGTGTCTCTTGACTTGAACCTGTTAATAGTGTAAGTACTTCAAAGTATTAACAAGTAGATAGTTGCTTAACTGCATTGAACCACAACTTTAGTGTTAGTACCGAAAATACCACACACATAATCTTATATTGATTTCGTTCTGCATAGACTTCCCGCACTTTTATGGCCATGTGCTCATCCCAGGCTTTTCATGAACATTTCAAGAATTACCCCTGAATTCTTGTAAGAAGCGGCACCACTTCTTATGTTCATATAGGTAGATTTCCATTAAGCCTTAATTGCTCAGGCTTCCTTGAATCTATTAAGAGTTTAACTCACCCTGAACACTTAAGTTCTTCTTATATGCACTTGTCACGGAATGGTTAAATGTCTACTCTAGTGCCCAGTCACTTATCAATAACTTGTTATTACCCATTGAACCTTTAAACCAGATTTGGTCTAGTTAAAGGTTGGGTTTCCATTACTGGTGACTGATGTTTACGGGGTTCAATCCCATTCCTCTTGATGTTTTGTTAACCAATTCTTTATTGAGTCCTTTTGTAAAAGGATCAGCCAAGTTTTCACTTGTTTTTACATATTGAATTGTAATTACTCCATCAGAAATTAATTGCCTCACATATTCATGCCTTAGGCTTATATGTCTAGATTTACCATTGTAAATTTTGTTAAATGCCCTAGACATTGTAGCCTCACTATCACAATGTAAAGAGATGGCTGGCATCGGTTGTGGCCACAACTTTATTTCCAATAATAAATTCCTCAACCACTCTCCCTCTTTGCATGCAGATGCCAAGGCAATAAATTCTGATTCCATCGTAGAATGACTTATACAAGTCTGTTTCTTTGATGCCCAGGAGATTGCTCCTCCTGCCAGGGTAAATATCCACCCTGAAGTTGACTTACTATCACCTGCACCAGTTATCCAACTAGCATCCGTGTAACCTTCCAAAACTACTGGAAATTTATTATAAAACAGTCCTAGATTAATTGTTTTCTTTAGATATCCTAGGACCCTTGTAATTCCTTTCCAGTGTTCTGTTCCTGGATTACTAGTATATCTCGAAAGTTTACATACTGCAAAAGCTATATCAGGTCTAGTACAATGCATTGCATACATCAAACTCCCAATAGCACTAGCATATTCTAATTGAGCCACTGATCTATTATTATTTTCTATTAAATGATGTGATGAATCAAATGGGGTATTTGCCTCTTTTATATTTAAATGTTGAAACTTGTTCAAAATTTTACTAACATAGTGAGATTGATCTAGAGAAAAACATCCACTATGCCTCTTAACTTTGATCCCTAAAATAGTATCCACTTCTCCAAGATCTTTCATCTTAAATTGTGAGGATAAAAACTTTTTAGTCTCATTTATTGTAAACATACTAGTTCCAAAGATAAGCATGTCATCTACATATAAACAAATAATAACTCCATACTCACCAGTGAATTTTAGATAAACACACTTATCTGCATTATTATGTTTAAAACCATGAGACAACACAACATAATCAAACTTTTCATGCCATTGCTTAGGAGCCTGTTTTAAACCATACAAAGATCTAGTTAATTTGCAAACTTTCTTTTCATTTCCAGGAAGTACAAAGCCTTCTGGTTGTTCCATATAAACTTCTTCTTCTAATTCACCATTTAAAAATGCTGTTTTAACATCCATTTGATGCACAAACAAATTATTAATAGATGCTAAAGCAAATAAAACTCTAATAGAAGTAACTCTAGCAACTGGTGCATATGTATCAAAATAATCAATTCCTTCTTTTTGTTTAAAACCTTTAGCAACCAACCTAGCTTTAAATGTTTGAATAGAGCCATTAGTATTATATTTCCGTCTAAAAACCCATTTGCAACCAATAGGTTTTGACCCTTCAGGCAAATCAACTAATTCCCAAGTTTTATTAGACAACAATGAATCCATTTCATCATTTATAGCTTCCTTCCAAAAACTTGAGTCTCTGGACATCAATGCTTCCGTATATGTTTTAGGATCTTCTTCAATACTTAAAAGAATAGGAATTTGTCTTAATACTGATTCTCTATCACCTTCAACTAAGAAGACTATTGCTTGAGAATTAATAAAATCAGAATCTAAATATTTTCCTTTCCTTGCTCTCTGACTTCTTCTAGGTTCAAATTCAGAATAAGGTTCTACTAATTCATTTCTTACAGATGTAGACTCTTCATGCTCTTTATTTCGAAACAAATCAGTTTGTACTGGATCAGAAACAAATTTTCCTTCAAAAAATTCAACATCTCGTGATTCAACAATTACATTAGAATCAATATCTAAGAGTCTATAGGCTTTTGAATTTTCTGCATATCCTACAAATATACTTTTCAAAGCTCTTGGTCCTAATTTAGTTCTTTTATGTTCTGGAACTTTGTAAAATGCAAGACATCCCCAAACTCTTAAATAATTTAAATTCGGTTTTCTACCTTTCCATAACTCATAAGGAGTGCATTTTATTGATTTTGAAATAACTCTATTAAGAATATGGTTAGCAGTTAATAACGCCTCACCCCACAAATTCATGGGAGTTTTTGCATTCAGAATCATTGCATTTACCATTTCTACTAAAGTTCTATTTTTTCTTTCTGCTAAACCATTTTGTTGAGGTGTATAAGGAGCACTCATTTGGTGAATAATGCCATTATTTTCGCAAAATTGTGAAAAATCTGTAGAAAAATATTCTCCTCCTCTGTCACTTCTTAAAACCTTTATCTTCTTTTCTTTTTGGTTTTCTATAACATTCTTAAAGTTTAAAAACATCTCAAGAGCTTGATCTTTTGTCTTCATCAAATAAACATAAGTAAATCTTGAAAAATCATCTATAAAAGTTATAAAATATCTGTTTCCTCCTCTTGTTAAAATACCATTTAACTCACATATATCAGAATGAATAAGTTCTAAAATTTCTGAACTTCTTTGAATAGAAGGAAAAGGTTTTCTTACTGTTTTAGCTTGTACACAAATTTCACATTTGTTATTCTTATTATTTTCACAGGAGATTAATCCATTTTTAGACATATGTGCTATTGTTTTATAATTAACATGTCCTAATCTATCATGCCATAAAGTAAAAGATTGATCAAGCATATAAACAGAAACTGAATCATTCTTATTAATGCTTAACTTGAACATTCCATCAGAAACATAACCCTTTCCCACAAATACCCCATTCTTAGAGATAATAATCTTATCAGCCTCTAAGACAGCTTTCAGCCCCTTTCCAGACAAAACACTTGCAGACACAAGATTCTTTCTAATTTCTGGAACATGAAGTACATTATGCAGAATCATCTTCTTTCCAGAAGTAAACTGTAACTCAACACTGCCTCTTCCAAGTACATTTGCTGTGCTTCCATTGCCCACAATCACATGCTGCTCTTGTTGAGCAATTTCATAATTCTTGAACAGATTCTTGTCATGACATACATGAACTGTTGCTCCAGAATCATACCACCAGTCAAATGACTTTACAGCAGCAGCCATATTTAATTCTGAAATCGTACCAATGTGCATGTTAGAAACCATGGCAATAATTTCATCACATTTTGTATTTACCATGTTTGCACTATTGGTAGTTTCATTCCTTGGCTTTTTCTTATATCTGCAATCCTTTTTAAGATGTCCTTTCTTTCCACAAACAAAACAAGATTTTTGAGTCTTGAATTGTTTTCCAGAACTGAAACCAGTGGGCTCGGGGTTCTTCCTCTTATTGTTGTTATTTCCAGGAAAATTCTGATTTTTATGACCTGCAGCAGCCACATAGTTAACTTTGGTTTGAGATTCTGAATGCTTCTTTTGTAAGACACGAGTTTCTTGTTCAATCCTTAAATGTTTCAGAATCTGGTCCAAAGTAAAACTTTCTGTGGTGTGCAGCAACTTTTTCCTGAATTCATGCCAAGTAGGAGGTAATTTTGCAATAATGGCACCTACTTGCACTGACTCTGGAATGTCCACCTTCATATCTTTCAGTTTAGAAACTATAATCTGTAAATCATGAACTTGATCTAAAATGTTAACAGCATCTTGCAGTTTGTAATCAAAAAACTGCATAATCAGAAACTTATCTGTTCCTTGTCTTCTCTCTCTTATATACATTTCATAAACCTTACTCCCATCCGATGTGGGACTTTAATTTTTTTTCAAACTATCTCTAACAATTTGTAATATCAGCTCTATGTTTATTTTATAAATGAACCCTATAATTGTTAATCCATGCACCAATTAATATTTGTTTTCCGTCGAAGGATAGGCTTATTTCCTTACTAGATTAACCCAAAGAATTATTTAGGAATCTAATTCCTCACTAAGTCGGATGGACTTATTTCTAGCTCTGCATTTGCTAGTGGTTCGGATAGGGACTTGGGATCGCTTTTTAATAATAATATAATTTTCAATTTTTTCCTGCTTTCCCTTACAATGCATTTTTTTTTAAATTAAAAAAATTGAGAGTCCAAAATCATTACTATTCTCAAAATCAGTGATAATTGGGAGATACGCTAATAGACATACAAGATGAATTATGAAATTGCAGCACTATAATTGATATATTGTACTCAAAATTGAAATTAAGTTTCATAAAAAAGTTCTGACCAACTTAGAAGAAAGACAAAATTTTTTAATACATGGCATAAGTACTAGCCTTGTGTCTAGTTGCAATACTTCAAAGTTGGAGACACGTCGTACATTAATTAGCTGCAAATGAAATCATAGTAAATATTCCCTTTAATCTTTTATATATAAGATCTTTTATTCTGATAATGAATATAATATTTTTTATAATATATGATATAATATTTATTATACATTTTTAAAAAATATCCCTATTTAATGTATCCAAAGAAAAAGAGAGAGGAATTAAATAAGAATAGTTTAAGAAAAATATTGAGATTTTTAAAGAAATTGAGGTAATTAATTAGTTTTAATTCATATTCTTAATCTACGTGATTTGGTTAAAATGATTTTATATTAAAAATAAGAGGGAGTATAGTTTGAAAAAAAAAACCACCATGACCAATCTCAATTGCAGTGCTTCATGTGGCATTATTTAATTATCTGAAATTCATAATTAAATTAAATACACTAGTTAGGCAAAAAGAAAAAAAAGAAGAAACCAGAAATGTTGAGATTGGAAACCCCAACTCTGGAATGATTTAAAGGAATGTACCACAACAAAGCATGTCTTGATCCTAGTTGAAGCTTCATGATTGGAAGAAATACTATTTTGTAATTGAAGGCTAACAATAACAAGCAGAGGAGGAGAGAAAATGAAAAATAGTACGCAGTCAAAATAATATCAAGTGCAGCCCCTTGTCATGGCAAAAGTAGGTGATCTCGTAATCTTGAGGTAACAGCGGGACGCATGTTAGATTAGAGTGTGGAAGCGATTGGAGGCTCCGCGGTTTTTGGGTTCGGACTTCGCGGGTTTCAAAATTTGGGTTTTGGGAATTTTTAATTAATAATACTAAATTAAAAATTAGTAATAAAATTAGCAATAACATCAGCAATTAATGAGTTTATAAAATGGCACTAAGTTAGAAACCAAAATGGTGGTAAATTTATAAGCAATAATATTGTAGGAAACAATCCCAAATGTTGTATATATAATAAATTAATTTTATAAAATAAATATTTTTAAAATAATAATTTTAATTAATTAAAATTATTTTTAACCAATTAAAATTAATTTAAAAATAAATTTTTAGTGAGTGATATAGACCTTATTAAATTCCTCGCTATTTATATTAATATAGTGAAAAGTAAAAAATATATCATTAATTTCTTGTTAATTATGTCTATTTTAACTAGGCATAGAATATTTCTTGCTAAATTTAATATTAGTTATGAACTAATCATTTCTCACTAACTCTCTCACTAAGTAGCTCATTTAGCCAAGAATAAATGATTCCTCACTAAATTCAATTTGTTTTGTAGTGAATATGAAACAAGTTTTCAACTAAATATACATGTAATGTGAAAAATTAGATACATTTGTTTTTGTTATCTTTGTATGATGATAATCTTTGTTATCTCTTAGTAACTTCTTGTGTAAGTCTAGAAGTCTCTTTTTGTATAGGGTGAGCATTCTATACATAATATGAAAAACTTTTTTATAATTTTTATTCTCACTGTCGTTGTTTAATGTTATGATTTTATTTTATTTTTTTGTTGTTGCACCCAACATGGTATAACTAATGTACAAAGCCAGTGGCATATTTTTCTCGTCGTTGACAATGTACTCTTTTTTTTTTTTGCCAAGAAAATACAATTATAACTATGGAGCAAGAGATATTACCATTTATTTATTTCTTGACTTATATTTATGAAGTTCTGTTTTCTGTAGGGAATGCCTATAGTTCACGCAATGTGGAAGACAGAGATTTGTTCTCAAATCTCATTGTCGTTGTGCATGTTATGACTCTCTTTGTCGATGCACATTAATAATTTTTGTAGAAAAGTCATCTTCCGTATATATATACGTAATTTGGAAAACAACAGACACATTTGTTTTCATTGTTATTGTTTAATGCTATGACTTTTCAGTGTGCGTAATTCTCACTTCACTTGTTTTATAATTGTGGAGGTGCTGTATTGTAGAAGAGCATTATTCTTTTCTTTTTTTTTTTTTTTGCCAGAGAAGAGCATTATCCCAAATCGACGCGTTGATGTGGAAAACTAAAGATGTGCTTTCATTGTCACCATTTAATGCCGCGACTTTTCAATGAACTCTAACTTTTATAGATGAAGGTATTTTTTCAAATTTTCATTGTCATCATTTAATGTTGCGACTTTTCAAAGAACTTTAGTCAATTATCTCTTAATGTTATTTATAAGAAATTTTTTTTTTATGTTCTTATTTATAAAAAAAAAAAGAGAGAAAATTAATATTGTATTGATTTTTTATCAAAATTATCTTCTTTTATTAATACTTTGTTATGTCATTTCTATAAGTTGCCTTCTAAAAAAATTTTATGATTCCAAGTATAAGTTATTTTATAAAAGTTGATGAAATATTAATTACTTTATTCTAAAAATATCCATCTTAAAAATTATTTTATAGAACATTAATTATTTTAAAAAGTTTAAATATATGATATTAATTAAGGGTAAGGATGGAAACTAAAGTAAATGTTAGACAATTTTTTTAATGTAACTAATATTTCTTGGTTACTATGAGGTAGTTAAAAATGACTTACATTAAGAATTTGAGAGAGTACTATTGAAAGTCACAATGTGTATTTTGAAAGGAATTGAGGGAAAGATTAATTAAATAGAAATAATTTTAAAAAAAATTTAAAAATATAAAATAAATTGATTACCTTTAACTAACTTTAATTTTTTTTTAATAGGATCAGAAGAGTATAAAACAATAAAATGGGGGATAAACCACGTTATTCATAAGATTGGCTTATCCAGAACCATTTTGGGTTGCTTGCTCAATTAAAGCTATTACTTCAGCCGGAAACTTTTTCAATTTTTCAATTCTTTTGAAAAAAATTATATTTCTGGCGGGATTCCAATAATTCCAATACTTCAAAATTGTATATAAATCACAGTGATTAATGATTGATTAATTTTTTCCACCTGCATCACTTTCCCAGATATTTTCATCTCTTGTATTTTTATAAATAAAGGTATTTTTTTCAACTTTTCATCGTCACCCTTTAATGCTGCGACTTTTCATTACCTCTGTCGAATACATTTTAAATTTTATACTCCTTTGTTCATTTTTAATATTAATATGTAATAGATATTTTTAAATATATTTTATTTCAAAGTGTATGGGATAAATAATTTTCATCTAATAAATTAATTTTTTAAATTTTATCATTAATTAAAGTAAACTTATTATGATAAAATATAAGTTAAAATATATTTAAGTGAAAGTATTAAATTAGGGGTATTTGAATAAGCAAATTTTCTTAAAATATTTGACTGTTTTGTTAATTTTGATGATTTATTTATTTGTTTATTTTATTTTGGAATGGAGAAAGTAAATATTATCATCTATTTCTAATTTATTTTTTAATTTTAAAGTCTTTTTCTCTTATGAAGTTGAATATTCCACCCGTAATTTTAAAAGTTTAAGAAGCTGTTTTCCTTGTCATTGTCCAATATTACAAGACAACTCTTTCAATACATGTAATTATAAATCACTTTTAATTAATTAACATATATTATGAAAGGTGATTAAAAATAATTAAAATTTTTGAACTTTGTAAAATTTATTACAACTTTTCAATGTTACCAATTATCTTATTTATTTTCTCTCTACTATAATTATTTAATAAGTGATAAATATGAAAATGAATATTTAATACTTACATAGTAATTTATATTTTACCTACTTCAAATTTTCTAAAATATAACTTATAATAAAAAAGGTATTGGGAAGTCAAGAAAGAAAAGTTAGGACCTTATAACAAAATTATTTACCACAAAAGGATCTCCAATTTTCACAATCATCTACAAGGACCTGGATTTTTTAAGAGAATAAGAAAATAATACTGTCACAATAATATCCCCATTTCACCTAAAAGTTCCCGTTGTATCCATCTTAGCCTAACATGTCGCCATTCCGCAGGTTAGTTTGCTGAATTTTTAGATAAAGAAAAGGGATATTTTTAGACATTTTAAAATTAAATATATTTATATTTAAAAGTATTAAAATATTATTATTATTTTAAATAAAAACTATATGTTAAAAACTAAAAATTAAAATTTTCTCCATAAAATACTTCAATGTAATTTTAATATTTAAAATCTTTTAATATAAATATCTCCTACTCAAAATTTTAGATTGTCTAATTTTTCCTTTAAAAAAAATTTTGTGAATTCACCATATCTTTATCTGTCACAGTCTCCCAGATCTATCATTATATTTGCTTGAATAAATAAAATTCTCAAATATTTTTAATACAAATAACTTATGTGAACAATTTACTTTTTTTTTATATCATTATTGTGTAGTGTTTTTTCGTTCGTTACACTATCTCCAAAAGTAAAATTCGGATACAACTTTCATTTACAACTCAAGCAATCGTACAAGAGCAAGCAATTAAATGTATTAATGGCAACATAGGATTGATAATTACAATTATAGACAACTAAATTTTCAACTCCACGCAACTAAATCTCTAAACAATATAACACATCTGAGTCTCACTTCTCTTTCCTTCTCTCATGTTAGCCTCTCACCATTCTCTCCCTCTTCAACACATCTCTCCTTTTGGCCTTCATTGCCGTTGCCACCATCTATCTCATACTCCTCAGATTCCACGGCTGCTGCCATCCCTAGATCTCAGTCGCCTCTTCTCCTCTACCTCTTATTTGTTGCCATCAATAAATTTCGTTAGCCATCATCCGATCCGCCATCCTAGTCTCAGATCTTGTTTGCTTAAAAATGCTGTGATTGTTTATTGTTTTTACTTGTATTTTTTAGATTTCATCTCCTTCCCTCCATAGATCTTGTTTGTGTTTGTAGATCTATTGATTATTGTCATTGTAGATTCGATTCATAGATTTGGTTAGCTTTGCATTTTTTCATCAAATATGTGCCTTGCCTCTTCCTCTTCATTCTTTTTTTTTTTTTATTAAACCCGAATAACCCAGCCTGATAAACTCGGGAACATTGTCGGGCCGGTCCTTTGATAGGGGCAAACCCAGGGCCGGTCCGGCCCCATACTCACCCCTAGCTTTCAACATGGGGCACCCAAAAAATAGACTTTTGTAAATTAGACTTCAAATTCATAAATTCATCAATTGTAGGATCCATATCTAATCACCAATATGGAATTAGATGGGCTTGGAATTTTCAGGAGATGTAGCCTACTGTATTCCACTATTGTCAAAACTGAACTTGATCGACCGGTCGAACCAATAACCAGTACCTGGTCCGGTTCGCTTAAAGATCATAACATGTACTGTTCAAAACTGATGAGAACCGGTGAAACTAGCCTTAAACTAGTAGAACCGGTTCTTAATTGGTCATATATTTTTTTTTTCAAATTTTTTTAAAATATTTTTTTTATTTTTAAGATAAAATAATATCATTTTTAGTACAAAATATTTTTTATTTATATATTATAATATTATATAAGAATTATTATGATATATAACTATTAAAAACTATATATTTACTTAATAAATAATATAATAATATATTATTAATTTATTATTTTGAACTCAAAATATGATTATAGATTAATATTAACTTATTCAAAGTTAAATATTGAGTTATGAAACTTATTAATAATTTGTTTGCGGTGAATAATAGATCGATAATTCAATATTATTTAGTTTAAAACTTTAATTAAGTTATAAAATTTATTTAAACTTATATTATTTGTTTTAAATATATTATTTTAGTTATTGCTGGTTCGACCTCAGTGGAACCATTAAACCTTAAACCATTGCCTTATGCGGTTCAATGTCCAATCTAGTTCTGACAATATTGCTATATTCCCTCAGTTTTTTTTATCCATTGTTTAAGGTTTTAATATAAAGATTAAGAAATGTAATTAAGGTAAAATTATTTTAAATTTTCTAATATATTTTTAAAGAAATAGATAGATAAAATAGAGTAATTAATATTATTTTTTATTTTTAAAATAATAAATAAGGATATAATTAAAAAATAGTAATTGATGTGGTATTGGAATTTGAAAGTGATGGATGAATAAAAATGTATTTAAAGCAAACTATGTCAGGCATCAGTAATGGAAATATTGAGATTCAATGGACATATCTTCATAATCATCATCAGTAATTTTATAATAGCAATTCGTCCAATCAATGTATCTCCGACAAAATCAAATTGCTGAATGTCCTCCCAATCAATATGAACAATATTATCATCATCATCACCCTCCCCAATATTATCTTCAATCTCCATAATTTATATATAATGAAAAGGTAGTAGGAAGAGAAAAGAGCACTTTAGTAAACTTTTACTTGATATATACTACCAAGGTTTGAAACACCGGACCAGGTATTGAATCAGTTAATTACATAGAAAATTAAAAATATTATTAATAAGTTTCATAATCTCATATTAAAATCTAAACAAATTAGTATTTATCTATAATCATATTTTGAATTCAAAATAGTCAATTAATATTCTATTTTCATATTATTTATTAAATATATTTTTTATTATTAATAATTATCTATCATAATAATACTTATACAATATTATAATATAGAAAAAAAATTATATAAAAATAATACTACTTAATATTAAAAATAATATTATTTTATCTTAAAACTAAAAAAGGAGTTGACAGTTCAACTGGTTTTGTACCGGTTTGACCGATTTTTTACCAATTTGAGCATAGCCGGCTGTGATCTATGACCAGATCAGACTTGACAACAGTTTCCGATCTGATCGATTGAATCAACCGGCTCATAACATAGTATACTACCACCAACCATAAAAAGGATTTGGCCGAAAAAAGAAACCATGAGAAGGATGCAAAAGGCAAGAAATCACACCTAACACGACATACAAGTCAATTCAATCTCAGTTTCTGCGAACAAACTACACAAATTTGCCATCACAAGGATGGAAATAACACCTCCGCCCCCAAATAGAGGGAAATCAAAAACACACATGAGGAGAGAGAGTACTCATTTTAGTATTGCTTGCACCTCATATGTTGGGCCGGTGAATTCCTTTAGAACAAGGAAAAGCCCAAAACGATTCAGAGCTTGATTGGATAAAAAAAAAAGCACGAATAGGAAGGTATAATTACTTATTTTATAAAATTATCAAAAACACTAATTTTTTAATAAGTATTTATACTTCAAATGAGTGATTATAGGAGAAACTAATTTTTTGTATTTATGATAATCACTTATCCTCCTATAATCACTTATTTTATTTTTCCTTCTCATTATCTATTGAATAATCACTTAAACTCCTAAAATTTAAATACATTTCTTTTTTTAAAATCACTTATAAGGTAAAAATATTAAAATACAAATTATTTTTAACATAATCACTTATACTCATAATCAATTATATATAATTATTTATCTTTATAATTAATTATAAATAAATTAATTCAAACACACTTAAAAAAAAGGTGGCTTCTTTTTAATGGTGAGCTCTTTGTTTTATGTTTTCCTTTGAAAATATCAATCATTTTGTCTTTATATATAATTTTTAATTTTAAGATGATTTATTCATACGTAAATCTCTATATTTTTAAACTTTATTAGGGTTCATTTTTAAAGTAAAATAAAATTTAAAAAAATTTATTATTATTATTAAATGATAATAAAATAAATATATTAAAAATTGCGTGTCTTATTTTTTATAGAAGGAAACAAGAAATCTCCACCTGTTAAAATATTACACATATCAAACAGAGAATTACCCTTTACCATGTTGATATGTCTGAAATGTGGTTAATTTCTGACTAAGATGTTACATGATAAGCTGACGTGGTTCCAACACTGGAGAAGCAGTTGACGTGGGCTTATGAACATATAGTGCTACACTGGGGTCTAAGAAAACAAAATGTTGGCAAAAACCGAAAAGTCTGACAAGACCAAATTACTAAAATCCAGTACATTCAAAATTGTTGTAGAAGTTAGTGTAAAGCGGTGTTTCACGATCCTTTTTTGAAAGACAGGAGTTGATGTCCACTAGACCGGCCTCAAAAATTATTTCATCTTTTTTATTTTATTTATTATTTTAAAAAATTTTAAATATATTAATTTATTTATTATTTTATATGACTAATAAAATATTAATTATTTTATTATTATTTTATTCTTTATTAAAAATGATGATAATGAAATACAAGTTATTTTTTAATATTTTATTCAAAAATAATTTGATAAAATATTATTAAATTTTATTATAATTTAGATCATTTAATAATTTTATTAATTTATATAAAAAAATTTAAAATAACAAATAAAATAAAACAAAGAAAATATTATAATTGTGATTGTGATTTGTATAGTTAATAATATATTCTAAATATATATAAAATTTACCCCTTGACAAACGCCCTCGTTTCGCTCCTCCCCAAAAACCCCTAAAGCCCTTCTCTCTCTCAATTATGGTGGTATATTTTTGTAAGGGATAAGTACCCTACCTCATGCGGAAAATTTGAGATGATTGTCTTCGTTGTTGTTATCCAAATAGATTTCTCTCCACCAAGTGATGATGTGTACAGGAATATGAGAATGTTTTATTTAGTGCTAAAATATATTAAATTAAAAAAAAAATTATTATTATTATATATATATTTTTTATTATGCTATTTAAGTCATTTTTTAAAGAAATTTATATTTAATAATATAAGGTATTTTTACAGATTATGTAGTGTATTTAATTTTTTTTACCCAAAATATCCCTAAAAATGAAATTTAATTAATGTTGAGAAATTTAATTCATAGATTAACTATATTAAATAATATTAATTTATGAAATGGTGAAAAAATTTTTGGTTATACTTACATAGAGAGAGAGAGATATATGAAAGAGAGAGAGAGTAATCTTTTAGTATTGCTTGCACTTCGCACGTTGGGCCGGTGAATCCCTTAAGAATAGGATGAAGACCAAAACAATTGGTGGCTTCTTTTTGTTGGTGAGCTCTGTTTTATGTTTTCTTTTGAAAATATTAATCATTTTGTCTTTATATATATATATATATATATAGTTTTTAATTTTAAGATGATCCATTCTTACGTTAACCTCTATATTTTTAAACTTCAATATATTAGGACTCATTTAGTATGTAAAATAAAATTAAAAAAGTAATTATATGTCAAATTTCCTTTGTGCACCTAAAAAATTATTATTATTAATTAATAAATAATAATAAAATAAATATATTAAATATTGCGTGTCTTATTTTTTATAGAAGGAAACAAGAAATTTCCCCCTGTTAAATATTACACATATCACATAGAGAATTACCTTTTACCATTTTTTTTTATGATAAGGAAACCTTAACGAGCTGAGTCCAAGCACCCTGAAAGCATAGCCCAATTATTAGTCAAGTAAAATTTGGGTGTAAACCATGTTCGCAATAGCTCACGTCAAGTCAATTATGTTAGTTTAATGTAATATAAGTTTTGATGATGACAAATATAGAGAAATAAGAAACAAAAGTATCATATATGTCTAACATATATAATGTTCCTTATAGAAGTAAAATGTGCATTATCATGTATTTAATTATGGTTATAATGCATATATCATGCTATGTACTAATATATCAACTGTGCTCTTATATTGTAAAATACAAGATGAATATATAAATTGGACTAATTACTTGCCTTGTAAGTGTAATACATTAAATGTAGGATTGTCCAAGAAGGAAGAGTGAGCATTAGAATAAAAAAAAAGAAAATCAACATCATGACTCATTCAAAGAAGAAAAAGGATAATAATGCTCCAAGATGTGAAGAATTCAAGTGTCAAAGAATTGAAGATCAGAAGGGAGTATGCCAAGAAGGAAATTACCAAGTGGAAGTAGAATTCATCATTTGAAAACCTAGTCACTAGGTATATTTTGTTTTCACTTAGGTCTTGAGGTGGGATTAATCTTTAAAAATTTACTTAAGCTTGTTACTATATATTTTAAATGAGTTAGATTAAGTAAATATGATGTTAGCATATGTTAAAATTAAGAAATAATGGCTAACAAATAAATTTGGTCTTTGGTTCATGTTTTCAAAATGGTTTTTATGAAAAGTTTTGCCTTATGTGCATAATTTATGAATATTATGAGGATAAAGTCTCAATCTCAAAGCTTTTCTAAGTGTTCCCTTTTCAATATCATGAAAAAGGTTGAGGTTATCCGCATAACGTAGGTGTCCACCATGTTCCCATCTCTGTCCAGCAGGTTATCCTAATAAGGTGGCTACCTTATTCGTATAATGGAGTGAACAGTAAAGGCTAAGTGTACTGTGCAACCCGTTATTCGCATAATTTAAGGAGGTTATCCGCATAACATATGTTACAGAACTCTTGGACCTCCTTCTATTAAATTCGTTATCAGCATAACCTTATGAGGTTATCCTGATAACCTATGTTTTTCAGAAACTTAATTTGTGCTGACAATCTATGTTTCAGAGCACTTGGACTTTTCTTAGTTAAACAGGTTATCCGCATAACCTAGGGAGGTTATCCGCATAACCTATATTTCAAGATATTTGGACCTTCCTTGGGTAAACAGGTTATCCGCATAACCTTGGGAGGTTATTCTGATAACCTAAGTTTTACAAAAACTCAGTTTAAGAAAAATTTAACGTTATCTTAATAACTGAGTGAGTTTTCATGAAAATGATTTTGTGGTAAAATTTAGTTATTCTGGATAACACGTTATCCACATAACCTAGCTAGGTTATCCGCATAACGAAAGTCTAACATTAAAACTAAGAGCCAACGGTCACCTGTTATTCGCATAATTGGATGAGGTTATCCGCATAACCTCTGTCAGACACATTTAATGCGGTAGTTGAACGGCTCTTTTTGCAAAGTAACGGTTAGAACTTGTCTCTAATAAATATATCTTGTGTCTAATATCTAGTTACACCATAAATCTATAAATAAAACATTATTTAAACTTATGGGTAACAATCTTAAGTGAGTTTATGCGAAAATGTTGTTCATATACATAAGATCTTTCTGTATCAGTATCATCTGAAAAACCTACCTCAATATAGTAAGCTTTTAATATATTATCTACTCTTTAAGAGAGTTTTCATTTTGTAAACATTTCTTTCTACATATTCTAGATAGAATCTTAGTGTGGGGAAACACTACGAGATTTACACATCTTATAAGGGTGTGAGGAGAGTGGCTTTACAAGTGTCTACTAAAACTTGTGAGATGTACTGAGACTTCACAGGTGCCCGGATCAAACCTATGGGATATGGTGACAAAATCTCAAGTGGTGGTTTGGGGACTGGATATAGGTCAAGTGGTTGGGCTGAACCAAGATAAATCCGTGTGTCTTATTCTTCATCTGTTCATTTCATCCACTAACTTCTTCACACTTTGTTCATCCGTGTTTTGATACACATATAGTGAACTTGAGTTGTGATCCAAAAAGGGCGAAAATCTTGCATGACTCAATTCACCCCCCTCTTGAGTGACCAGCCAACCTAACAAATTAAGCCATTCAACCTAGTAGTTGAGTGTCTCTCTTAAGTGTAAGTTCTGTATATCGAATCAAGACATCAAATGGGGTCAAACCAATGACTCCTTACTTTGCAAAGAGTCACTCCAACCACTAGGGTAGTACACGGGCTACCCTTTATCATGTTGATATGTCGAAATGTGGTTAATTTCTGAGTAAGATGTTACATGATAAGCTGATGTGGCTCCAACACGGGAGAAGCAACTGAGGTGGCTTATGAACATATAATCACTACAAAAAAATGCCCATTTAGTTACGAATTTTAGAGACGGATTAAAATCTGTCACTATTAGAGACAAAAATAGAGACAGATAATGAATTTTTTTAGCAAAATAACTTTCTTTCATATTAAAAATAATGGAAAAGTATTAGAGACGGAGTTTGAGATGGGTATATATTGTTTCTAATAAAACCCGTCTCTAAATCCATATCTAATAATATGATAGAGACAAACTTAGTAACAACTAATTTTTCAACGCTAAAATAAAAAAGTCTGTCTCTATATCCGTCTCTAAAAATATCATATTATTTCTTGAAAATTCTTTAACATTTAGACATGAATTTTGTGACGGATGTTTTTAATTTATTGTGATGGATAAAAATTTTTCATTAAACCTATCTCTAATTTTTTTTGAGATGGATTTAGATATGTACTTTTAGTGAATGCAACAATAAATGTCTTGCCCTAAATTCGTCTCTAATATCTATTTAGAGATAAACTTAGAGACGCATTTGTAATGAACGCAGCAACGGGTGCATTGTATGTCTCTAAATTAATCTCTAATTCACATTTAGAGACGGATTTAGATACGGATTTTTTTTAAAATTACTTCAATTTTATATAGTATTATTTTTTTAATATTGTAATATGTTAATTTAAATTTTGAGAGATATTTTCAAATTTTGGGTATTTTTTAAATATTACAGTATGTTAAATAGACCAAACTCATGAGTTAACTAATTTAAGTTAAGTGAATTGTATTTCTAATCATATTAAAAGACATTTCAAAAATTGACCTTAAACTAAACCACCAGAATCCTAAAATCTAATGTTTCTTTTATTTTTTTTAGGAGCATGCTTGGTAGTTGATGGAAGAAGATCGAGAAATTGAGAATATAGGATGACAATGAAAAATAAGAAATGAAGGAGAGAGGAGATATATAGAGAACTTTAAGATTAGAAATAGTAAAATGAAATTAAAGGAAGCGTTAAAGTTTTAAGAAATTTTAGACTAAAAGAGAATGTAAGCAATTTTATCATAGATGACATTTAATTGTCCTAGTAATTAACAAATATCTAGAATCAATTAATATTAAACAATATTTTTTTATTTAATTAGTAATCCATATGTTGATAAATTTTTTATATTGGATATATTTGTAGAATTGATTTCAGAAAAAAATCTGTCTTTAATAATATCATTTGGTTTAAAATATCTAAGTAGATTATCTAAATTTTATTAATTTATTTTACTTTGAATTAATAAGTTAATTTTTAATTCTATTTCATGATAATAATTTCAAAAAATTGTGACAACAATAAATTTATTATAAACTTATTAATCATTAATTCTTTCTAAATCAACATTCTTTTGAGAATTTACATCTACATTTTAAAATTAAAGTTAAAAGTAATAATGATACTAAAAAATAAATCAAATCAAAATCAAATAAAATTTCAATCCTTTTTCATTAGGAATCCATAATTAAATTTATGGTGTAAATAATAAAAAGATATGTTCCTTTCTAAATATAAATGGATATATATAATACTTAACCAAGACTTTGGGTTAGATCATGGACTGACATAAAACTCGATCATATCTAGTTCCCTCCCACCTCTAATATATATTAAACATATATATAATATAATTTATTAAATAATATAAAATACGATATATATATATATATATTATATGATATGACTGTGCAAAAAATAACATAATAAAATATTAAAACATATGGATCATAAACATAATATATATAATTATTTTTATTTACAAATAAAAATTAAATTTGAAAGTCGGCCAGGAAAATAATTTTTTTCTTTCCAAAGAAAAACAAATATATTTATAGGAAAATTATTTAAGATCTAAACAAAATAATATAAATATTCATATAAATATAAATATATATAAATAAAATATTTTATGATATTAATAATTGAATATAAAACATATGTGTATTTTTTAATAATATATTGACTTATAAATATATATGTTTATATATTAGTGTGTAGATAAATAATATATATTTAATATTACATATAGAGATTGCAGAAACATTTCAGTTCAAGTGGCAACATGATGACTACAAAGGTATTGAAAGTAAGAGGTCATGACTTCGAACCTGGGTGAGACATATTTGAAGCTATTAATATGATATGGCACTACAAATCACATACCAGTGATGTGGCATGGGCTTTAGGCTAGGGGGTGAAGTGACTAATGATTATATTCTATTTTTATTATTTTATTTGATTATTTTTAACAATTTTGGTAACAAATTTTGATTGAGATTAGAGATGAATTTATTTTATTTAGAGACGGAATAAATCCGTCTCTAAATAGAGACGGATGAGTTAATCCCTCTCTAATTATTTAGCGACGCCACTTTTAGAGACGACTTAAATGTTGTTTCTAAAATCGTCTCTAATAGATTAGAGACGGATTTTAAATTATTTAGTGACAGATTTTGGCCATATCTAAATACCTCTTTTTTTGTAGTGAATGCTACACTAAAGTGTAAGAAAATAAAATTTTGGCAAAAAACAAAAATGTCTAACAAAACAAAATTACCAAAATCCAGTACATTTATCAACATACTACAGATTGTAGAAGTTAGTGTAAAACGGTGTTTCACGATCCTTTTTTTTTTGAAAGACTGGAGTCGATGTCCAACAGACCGGTTTAAAAAATTATTATAATTGTGATTTGTATAGTTAATAATACATTATATTTATATAAAAATATTATATATATAATTTACGCCCTGGCAAACGACCTCGTTTCACTTCTCCCCAAAATCCCCTAAAGCCTCTGTCTCTTAATCACCGACAATTATTGAGATCAAAATTAATCCTGATTGAGATCAAAATCCATTTCTTGTAACTTCCCCAATTTCAAGTACTCTGATCTAATTTGGCCATAAAAGAAAAGTACTCTGATCTAATAGTCTTATATTGTGGTGGCTATTTCCATCTGAACAGCCATTGTCTGTGAGTCCATCTTTCGGGTTCTTGTTTACATCTAAACAGTCTATATTGAATCAAAATAATTTGAATCTCTTGATTGAATAATTAACCAAGATTGCTGGCTTGAAAACATATGAACTGTTACTCGTGCCAAATTACCTATCATTGACTTTGGTTTATATATTAGTCACTAAATCAAGTTAACGGATAGACCATTAATTAGTAATATAATTAGTTTTAGGTTTGATACATTAATTAGTAATATAATTTAAAACAAGACCCTATCTAAGAGACTTAGCTTAGTTCATAAAACACTGCATCTTTTATTAATTTGGGTTTAAAACTTTTTGGAGAGTATTTTGATATTAAATAATGAAGAAGAAATTTAGTTTCAAAACAACATTTGAGAACCAAATATGAGAATATGTTGATTCATTTCATGCTTGGGTCCATATGGGGTTTCCTAGGCCACCTACATCCCTGATCCTTTCTTTAAATATTTTACATATTGGAAAAGGTGGTGAATATTATGCTTTAGGGTGTGGTAGCCGTGGCACCTGCAAGCTACAGTACCATTTGTGATATATTATAACTATCTAAAGAACGTCGTACACAATGTTAAGCCTAAGAGTGTGTGATATGCATGTTAGTAATGTCAATTACAAAAATCAATGTACGTATGACACAAATGCAAATACGTGAGGCAAAAATATCTACTTTAATTAAAGATTTAGACCAATGATTATTTTCCAAACGATATATTACATAGTAGAATATTGAAAGCTTGAAAGAGATTAAGTCTTTCTGCATATATCATTACATCATTACTAAAAATGAAAATAAGATGCTAAATTATCAAAGCAAAATGCCAATCATGACAACAACTAAGTAATGTTATATAAAATTAGAGCCAGCAATATAGGTAAAATATGACGGATTAGCCTATTTATCCCAATAAAATAATGGGTTGGACTTTAAAAATGAAAGTTTGAATGGAAAATGGGTTTTTGGGTATGAGCCTATCAAGCTCGTGGTGCAAATGGGTTGGCCTGAGTGCACCACAAGCCAGCCCATTTGGCCTATAAGCCAGCCCATTTGGCCCATTTTTTTCCTTTTCTGTTTAAAAATTAAAAAATAAATATTTTTTTTTAATTAGTGATATATAAATTATAAAATTTAAATATTATATTGATTTTTTTATAAATAATGGTGATGATTAATTGTGTTAATTTGAATAATTATAGAAAAAAATAAAAAAAATAAAAAATATTTTAAAAAAATATGAGCTCGTGGACTTACTCCATAGGGACTTGGGTATAACATCCTCATTTATTTCATGCATATACTTTATAACTAGATAATGTTATAAATGATATTAAAGTGTTTTGGATTAATTCATGACAATTGTGAAAGTTTGGATATTTAATTAAATTAGTTTAAGGTCCAAAATAGCATGAAAATATTAAAAAGGGCAAAACGGTCATTCTACAAAAGGGTAAGGTCAAAATGATCATTTTACAATAAAAAAGAGAAAATAATATTTTAATATTATGGTACAGGTTAAAAGTACAAGTGATACTGATTATATGGTCCTGGAGAAGAAAAAGTATAAATCCAGTAAAAGGTGGGTCTCACATAAATAGTAAATACAGGAAGAGCTAAATAGTAAAAAGTAAGCAAGATAGGTAGACCACACATGAAAAAGTAAGAAAAAGAAAATGTTATAGGTCCCACAGATAGAGTAAATAAAAAGAGTACTGAGTATAATAGAAAATTTGGATAAAAAATTACTCAAAGCAGAGCCAAATTTATCTGTAAAAGTAAAAAGTACATTTTTCCTCCCAAGGCCTTGAAATTTGAAATTTAAGAGGGAAAAGTTGGAGTATTCTACTCTTACCACTCCTCTCATATCTCAAAAGTTAACTCGGGGCATAATAGAAAATTAGTATAAATAATGTAAGAATATTTGTCGATCTTTGGATCAAGTTCACATCTAATGGTCATAATTCCTCCTACCCATCTATAAATAGCCCCTTTCCCTACCCATTTCCCTTGCCAAAACTGAAAGGGAGAGTGAAGAAAGAGAGGGAGAGTGTGCATGTGGGAGAAAGGAAGAAAGAGGAAGGAAGGAAGAGAAGAAGAAGAAAAGGGAAGGCAAGAGGAAGTTTTCCAATTTAAGCTTTTACTTCAAATCTTTTCTAAATTTATTCTTTATTTATTTAGTTTAAGATTAGCTAAAGTTTAAGTTATTCTCTTCCCCCCTCTTGCTCCACTTGTTTTACCCAAGCATGATTTTGAGGGGAAAGTTTGTGTCTTGTTTAATAAATGTTTGGGTTGAGTTTGTATTGATGAGTAAAGCATGGATTTTATGATTTATTGGCCAAAGGTAGGAGCTTTCTCAAATGGGTCTTAATAGGCCATTCTCAGCCAAGAAGGAAAGTAATGGAGGGAGTAAGTTTTTGATGAAATTAATGCTTCCATTAAACTCCTAACATAACAAATAGTTAAGAAAAGTCAAGTGATTCACCTTAAAACTTGGTTTCCAAGATGTTCAAGTTTAGGATCCCCAAAACATGCATAGTTTATATGATATTATTTAGTTGTTAAGTAAGATTTCATGATATTAATAGGCTTTAATCAAGTTAAAAAAGTGATTCCAAGCAAGTGAAAAGCAAAGCTAAGGAAGTAAAGTCTTGAGGTAGTAAATATTATTTTAAGCTTTTATATTTATACATTGAGCTTATGTTTTAAAAGTGATACTATGATGTTTGGTTGTTTTTTATGATTGGTTTAATTGTTTTAAGTTAAAAGTTAAACTTTGGGAAACCACGAGGGTGTGGCGTGGTGGTTCCTTACCTCGTCCCTTAACCTTGTTGTCGAGGATTCAATCTTCGACTCATGAGAATGGAGTGCATCCTGTGGCCAGCTGTTTATCCCTTAGTGGGAGGATCCGCAGCGAAAGGATTAGTCACTGCTCCCGGTGGTGGATACCCTGATTTACCAAAAAAAAAGTTAAACTTCGGGATGCTTATATGCTAAGCTATTATGCTGTTGAAATTTCTATTGCAACCTATAGTTTTGATTGTTTTTCCAAAAGCATGTTATGAAAGTATTATAATTATGTAATGATTTCGCAATGTTTAAGCTAGTATGATAATGTGATAAGTTTGAGCTATGTTACTACTGAGATGTTCCCCATCTCACCCCATATCTCCAAATGATAGAGCCAAGTAATGCTAAAGGAAAGAATTTAATAAAAGAGAATGGAAGAAGAAGATTGAAGTTTTGAAATTTCAATGACTCTATTTTGGCTATCTATTTTGATGCATTGTATAAATTTTAATATGTATAAAAAAATTTTGTGGTTTATATGCATGGATAGATCTATATCTTAGGAACATAATGACACTAGTTTGGTTGTATTTGGATTTGTACAATGATAGCTATGCATGATTTTATGGTTTATATAAAATCCATATTTTATATACTTAGTTCTTTCTTGAAACCATAACTTGTCTTTAGCTAATTCATATATGAGAAATCTATTTTTACCATTGGATTTATGAAATATCAACTCCTTTCTCACTTTTTACGTAGGCTGAAACTACCCCTCTAGAGAGCAAAAGAAGGAATTTCATGATTCTATTCATAAAACTCATGCATACACACTTTGTTGCATCAAGTTCATGCTTTTTCTTAACTTAGTTTATGAAAACATCATCCCTTTCTTAATCCCCATGTTGGCTGAAACTTTAACCTAAGAGGAAGAGAAGAGAAACTCATATAACCCAACCTTAACTCATGAAAAAACTAACTTAGATTGGAAGAGGATACTTATTTTAACTTGCCTTCTTGACTTTCAAGGTTATTTCTTCCTCTTCCTCCTTCTTATCACTTCTTTCTTCTCTCTTTCTCTCTCAAATTTTCTGCATATTTTCCGCTCTCTTTTCCTTGCAAATTTTGTCCAACTAGGAAGGTGTATATATAAATATCAAGCTTTCGTAGTTTCCTTCCATGTGCCCAATAAATTTGTGGCCAAGAATGCTTACTTGCTAGGTTTTGCTTCTTAAACATTAAAATAATTCATTCGAACATATGCATAAAAGTGGGCCAATAAGAGTGGAGCATGTGTTGTTCTATACAAGATATTTTTCTTAATCCAAATTAATACTGTATCATTTACTTTGTACTTTGTATCTTTTTCTTCCAAGTGTCCTTCAAAAATCCTCAACACAATTCATGAGAAATGATAAAATATTCCTTTATAACTTTCATCCAACCATAGGGGAGAAAATGTCCAAAATACTATATATTTTTCTTAATTAGTCCAGATATATCTTGTATTAGTTACTTTTTTTCTGAACAGTTAAATGTACTTTTACAATATTTTTAATATTGTTTGTACTTTATTATATACAAGAAATAAAGTAGATTGAGATCTATATTTAGTTTTATATCATATCCTAAACTGTACTTTATATGAAGCCCATATACTTTTCTTTTGACTTTTTCGGTATTTATGGGGCTTACAGTACTTTTTCTTTTTCTATTTCTACATAATTTTACTGCATTATGTAATCAATTTCTTTTTAACTCGAATTCTTTAAGCTCAACATATTATTCCTTTGGTTCGAGCATGTCATAGGGTCCATTTTGACAGATATATTGCATTTTCAAAATTTCTAAAAATTACCAGAAAAAGGACCTAAAATTTTAGATAATTACACATAAGGACCCAATATTTTGAATTAATTACAATTGGGGCCCAATATGTAAAATTACCGCTTTGCCCTTGTGGTATTCATTTAGCATATTAATACCACATCTTTTCCAACCATATTTTCCTTATATTCATTACATCATAATCATCCTTTTGCATAGCCTTGAAAATCAAGATGTTACAAAGAGACGCTAATGTGATTCGGGGTGAACTTCATGGCTGTCCAGAGATGTTTGAAAGGTTGAAAAGTGATATAGAAAAATCATTGTACTATGGTTATACTAAGTTCACGATATTGTCAGCCATGTTGAAGCTATACAACTTGAAGGCAGGTAATGGATAGAGTAATAAAAGCTTCATAGAATTGCTTATGCTTTTGAAGGAAATGCTATCAGAAGATAATGAGTTTCCTAACCGAACATATGAGACTAAATGAATGCTATACTTTATTGGGATGAGCTATAAAAGGATATGTGACTATCTTAATGATTACATTTTATTCTGAAAAGAATATTCATTGTTAGACAAGTGTTATAAATGTAATCTCCATGATATTAGGTGATGGAAAAGGTGGCCCCCCTATGAGTGTCTATCTCGATCCGCCTCTGGATAGGTGTTGGGATTTGGTGAGATCAAAGGAAAGCAAATGGGAAATGGCTAAGAGGTTTCATGCATATAAAATTTGCAGATAATCCCTGCCTAAAGCTGAATTATATATGGGGTGTGTTATCCGGTTTCAAACTCACGAAGCAACTGAGGATGAAAAGATTCATAATGGAAAATAATTCTCAAGAACGTCAATATCCAAGCTAAGTGAGTTTTTGGCCATGGAGAGACAGAATGCGTGGATATTGAGTGGGAGGTGCTAGTTTCACATGTTCTTCTAAAGGGTAATATTGCTAGCCAGCTAAATCGATTGCTAAATATTGTCATCAATATATCCTTTGATAAAGAATGAATAATTAGAATTTTTAAATAAAGATATTTTATTAGGATATTTAGTCTTAATTTTGTTTATTTTGAATTTATTGGGATTTGAATTTTATCTTTTATTTATTTCTAGGATTTAATTATTTGAATTAGGATTTATCTTTTATTTAAATTTAAAATATTTTGAAAAGAAATATCTTATCTTAGAACTCTAGTAGAACTAGGAATTGAGCTTTATAAAAAAGAGCTCCACTGCTCATTTATATTCAAACTTTTAATTAATAATTTGAGTTATAGTTTGAGTGAATTCTCTCTCTTCTTCAAGTTCTTCCTTTTCTCCCTCCTTGAGTTCGCCCTTCTTTTTCTTAAGTTCTCCCTTCTCTGTCTCTCTATCTTACCTTCCCCCTCTGTTAACACTTTTTGGTATCAGAGCCTAATTTCCACCATGTCCAAAAATTCCCAAATTACCCAACAAGATCTTGAGGAAATTGAAAAGAGTTACAAAAAATATGTAGATCAAGCGCTTGAATCTCTGTGAATTGAGATAAAACAAGATCGAGAGAAAACACAAATTGAGATAAAGCACGATCGAGAGAAAACAAACTAATTGATTGAGGAGATGAGGTAGTCCATAAACATGATGAGCAAGCAACTTTCGGGTAAGACATCAGAAAGTATACTTAGAAATCCAAATGGCGGCAAAGAGATATCTTCCTCTAGTCAATTTAAGGTTCTACCTTATGAAACTGGTCAATATGAACATGGTAATGGAAACCAAGATGGTAGGGGTCCTCTGCCTAAGACCAACAACCACCATAATGACTATATAAGAGGTCAGCAAGATAATCAAGACACCAGAGTCCAGTATAATAGAAGGCACGTTTCACCCCCTAAAGATCATTGAGAAGCTTATGGTCAGATTCCTCCTGATGACATAACTAAGAAGGTTAAAGTTGACGCTCCTGAATTCGATGGTCAATTAGATTTAAGGCTAGTATGGAGGATTATACTTTGAGTGGTATGAGATGACTGATGTGCACCGTGTTCGTTTTACGAAGATGAAGCTTGTTGGCTCTGCCAAGAAGTATTGGCAAAACGTGTAGCAAAATCTAGAGCGTCTAGGAGAACCCCCAATCAATACTTGGCAGAGATGAAGATGAAGATGAAACTCAAAGAGAAGTATGTATCTACATATTATAAGAATCAACTCTACAATCAATGGCTAAACTTAAGACAAACTTTTGCAGTGTCTGACTATATGGCTCGTTTTGACAATCTTCCTATTAGATGTGAAGTCAAGGAAGACCCTTGGATGATGAACCAAAAGTTTGTTAATGATCTTCAAGCTGATATACAACAAGAGCTTAAATTGAATCGTCCTGAATCTCTTGAAGAAGTTAATCATAAAGCTTTGGACGTAGAATCCTTGTTTAAGAGTTTTGGTTCAAAAGAGAGTACTTCTAAGAATATTGAGTCTTCAGGATCCAACTCTCGTCCTAGCGGTTCTACAGTTGAGTGCTTTCGATGTCATGCTAAAGGTTACATTGCATCAAGGTGTCCACAACACGCTTTAATTCTTACTTCGTCAGCTGAGAAAGAGGATGAGACTATAAATGACAATATCATACTTGACCCCCATGAGTTATATCCTTCTGGAGTGGACGTAGATGAGGAGTTTGTTAAAGATGAAACAGAATGCGGAGCTTAACTCTCCGGAGAAGAGTTCTTTCAAGCAGGAGGGAATGATAAAGAATGAATAATTAGGATTTTTAAATAAAGATATTTTATTAGAATGTTTAGTCTTAATTTTGTTTATTTTGAATTTATTGGGATTTGAATTTTATCTTTTATTTATTTCTAGGATTTAATTATTTGAATTAGGATTTATCTTTTGTTTAAATTTAAAATATTTTGAAAAGAGATATCTTATCTTAAAACTCTAGTAGAACTATGAATTGAGCTTTATAAATAAGAGCTTTACCGCTCATTTGTATTCAGACTTTTGATTAATCATTTGAGTTATAATTTAAGTGAATTCTCTCTCTCCCTCAAGTTCTTCCTTTTCTCCCTCCTTGAGTTTGCCCTTCTTTTTCTTGAGTTCTCCCTTCTCTGTCTCTCTATCTTCAATTCCCCCTCTGTTCACATCATCATTTGTGACTCAACTTCCTTACGGAAGGACCACATAAAATGTATCAAGGAGTTTATGAACCACCTCTGAGTTGTTGGTGGTGTGTCATGTCCATTGACATATAACTATATTGATCTCTCTACTTTAAAATAATTGTAGTTTTAAAGTTATACATGCAAATTATTAAAATTAATAAATAGATTAAAAATTAACAACATTTATTATATTTTATTATAATATCTTTACTAATTATATAATATTCCTTAATGTTTCTCTTTTCAATTATTATTAAAGGGTGAATTTGTCCAAATATACATAATGCACTTTTGAAAATTGTGAAGGATAATTTTTTTTTAAAACAACAAAGTAACAATTGTTTTGACATGAAGGAAGTACATTCCTAAATTTTTAAATACTCTAACCATTCCACATCTATTGTTATTTTGAGATTTCTATTTGATCCCAAAATAATTGTTGTTTTAGAAATCAATGCATAATTAGTTTTTATTTTTCAACTATACTCTTTGATCTCAAATATTCCTAGGAGGAATCATTATCTACTTCATACAAATCAATAAAAGTACCTAAACTAAGTTGAGCTAATTAGATTTATACTAAAATAATTTTTTTTGGATTTTCCCTTAAATAATTATTGATTTTTCTCTTTGTGAATCCCAAATTTCTTTTTCATACTTTATTGTAATAGAGGATATTTTGAAAAGTAGACATCTAATGATAGAAAGATTTTAAGAGGTGGCTTTTATCTTGAACCATACAAAGATTTGAGAGAGAGAGAGAGAGAGAGAACTTTCAATTACGTAATTTGAAGAGTAATAAAATGTATGCTATTTTATTAAAATACTCTTATTTAAAAGTGTTTAGTAACAAATAATATAACCAGTTATGTTTCCTTATTGAATATTAAAATAATAAAAAGTAAGATTTTATTGAAATTCTAAAAGGACTTCAAAGTAACAACAGCTTGAAAATGAGGGAGTACTTTCAATTTATATATCAAAAAAATAAAATTAAAGATGTATGTATATATATATATATATATATATTTGTATTTTAGATATAAAGATATATATATGGGATAAATAAAATCATTTTAAATAAAACATATTTTAAAAACAATATTTTTATTTTTTTTAAATGAGTTAGCTGGCAATTTACACAAGAAGAAATGGAGACTGATATTCATGATTTAGAAGAAACTTTTAGTTTACCATTTTAGAGGCATATATCAAGTCAAAGTAATATTAAATGTCAGAATTTTATAATAAACTTAACCAGAGGTCATTTGCTATATTTCTTTGAAAGTAATTTTTTTATGAAAATACACTTCTTAAAAAATTAAATTCATATATAATTTGTTTGTTTAAATTTTTATTTATCAGGAAGTTCATCTAATTTTTAAATTAATATATTATATTTTAATATTAAAGATATATGTATGTATTTTTATTTCATATTTTCTTGAAAAAGTTAAGGACATTTAAAAAAAAATATTATAACACTTGGGACTACTTCGCTAATTAAATCTAATTTCTCAAGAATTTCTATTTTTTTTAAATTAAGGCGGATCAAAATATTATATCTACTTCTCATAAAGTTCAACTTGCCTTGTATTCAGGGATTCCTTAATGTGGTTTTTTTAGTATCACACAAAGAAACATGGTTTTTTTTTTAAGTTTTATAGATTTTTTCTTGTCCAGATAATGTTTTATAGATTTAAATTATCGTTTTGCTTTTTATGTGAATAATGAATGAACAATTAAAAAAGGATTGATCATTTTAGCACGTGCCAACACTAAATAATTTTTATAACATTTATGTATGCAACTTCTTCAAAGGGAAAAAAAAATTGACTACAAGTTCAGTGACACACTGACACTTTTGCGGTAACTTAAAAATTAACATTTGAGGACTGTTATAAGAGAAATCTGTTTTAATAATCACCATAAAATTTATGAATTCTCTAGAAGGAACAAGGTTTGTGGCTAAAGTAAACAAAATTTATGAGTGGAAGACTATGACCCCAAGAGTTAAAAGCAATGGATTGCTGAGTGCTAAAAATTGCTATGAATTGTTGGAAAATTTTCAAATATGAAATGGAAATTATATTTATTCCACTTGAAAATGGGAAGAGATCATTTATGGAAGATAACTTTCCAATCCAAATATAGATGAAAAGATAAAAACATTTAAAGATGAAAAATTGTAAAAAAAATAAATGACTCTGTTCTCTTGTATTAAAAAATTATTTTGGTTTGAAAATTGGTTATATCATTATATACTCGAGTTACTTAATTGAACTATCTAAAAAGACTAATAATAATAACTTATTGGCCAATTTCTTTAAAATAAGAAATTGACAAGGTATTGACTTTTTGAAAATGTTTAATGAAGTTATTTTTTAATTGTCATTAAGAAAAATACATATTAAATAGACAAATGATTTTTACAATGCAAGAGGAAAAATAATGCTTCTACAATTCAAAATATAAAGAAATGTGTATATTATTTTCTTTCTTCATATTAAATTCCTCATCGCAAGAGTTCTTTCCTTAACTATCATGATGAAAAGCTCCTTTTTATGTTTGATATATAGAGGCAAGGTTTCTAATGGGAGAGTCGATCAATGTATACCAAATACACTAGGAAGGAATGAAGAATTTATTCTCGACTTCTCCCTTTTTTAAAACTTTTATTCCTACTAACAAACATGACTGCATTTACTTTTAGTTATATATATATATATATATCATAATTAGCTTCATATTTTATGCATTAAACTTTTCTTCTATTAACATATATGATTTTTAATCTCAGTTCTTGGTAACCAAGTCCTACCTCCGTCTTTGCTTAGATAATCCTCGGATGTCATTTTTCCAACTCCACCGAATAAGTCATTATTTTTTTTTTCTCTTTTTAAACTTAAACAAATATCTTTTATTTAAAAAAACTTAAACAAATATCTTTTAGTTTTTGATTGGACATTAGTTTAGAAGTCAATAATAGTAATGGTGATAGGTACAAAAGTGACCAAGAAGTTATTTGCTATTTTTCTTAGAAACTTACAAACATTGTTTAAGAAATACTTAGGCCTTTTGGCTAAAATCAAGTGCAGTATCTTTTCTACCCATTTAATAAAAATTTCAGAATTCAGATATAGCCAACTGTTTGTATACACGTAATGGTGCAATTTATTATGAATTTAAAAAAATTTATTATAAACTTAAAACAATTCAGCTCATATCACCAAAGTTTTAAGATAGCAAATTATTTAGAAATTGATAAAAAAATATTATTACTCCTCTAATAACGATAACGTGTCAACTTAATAAAATTTTGACTTATGATTAAATATTTAGAAAATCTAATTATCTGTAATACTCTAATACTGTTAATATATCTTATGATATTTGAATTATTTCTTTGATAAGAAGTTAGGAACAGTCATAGTTCTGATGGCGATAATGAGCACCAAAAAGCAAAACTGTCACACTCAAACCCACAATTTCCATGATATTTTACTCCTCACAGGTGAAATTCAATGGCACTTATTGCGAACGTGTATTGCTTTGGTAGTCTGTTATAAATTGAAAATTCATTATTAATAAATAAAAAACAAAACGTGTAATATTTATATTATTATTATTATTATTATCATTTAATAATACCAATGACATTTTTATTATTTATTTCATCTAAAGACATAAATATAATTTTTTTAGTTTTCTAAGCACAAGTATTGATGTTATTTTCCACTTTGCGAATGAAATAACATTCTTAATCTTTTAATATTATATATCAATAGTATTACTGTAATTATGTATAAGTATTATTGTTATTTTTCCTTTTTCCTTTATTTTCACGCCATCCATGTTTGGGTGTGACACATAATCAAGTTTAAAATAATAATACATTTTAAAATTTGACTAAATTAATTATGCTCATTATGTTTTCTTATTAAAATATGTATAATTTTTTACTTTATTTTTTATCAGTAATTTTTCATATAATATAAAATTATAATTTTTATAATAATACTGAAATTATCTAAGTCAAAGTTGTCATAAATTACGATTTTATTTTCAATATCAAAATAAAAACAAAATTTTCAAAAGACATAAATGTTAAACTTATTTTTAAGGTGACAAAAATATTATACTTAATTATTTAATCAACTGGCAAAAAAATAATGAATTTAATCTAAATATAATAATACTAGTAATAGTAATAATAAATATTTTTTGAGGCCTGACTAATTATTATTAATATTACAAGTATTCTTTCCTTAACCAACTTTTTTTCTATTATTCAAAAAGAACCCCTCCTCTTCTTTTAATATTAATAAATTCTTGCTACGTCCCCACTCTCTCGTCGCCCCCACACAGCGAAAATTCTTCTCTCTCTCCTTCCTTATCTTTGTCGATATTCCCTCAACAAATCTCGACCGAACAAGCTTCGACGCCCCCATCTTCTCCCAACGTTTTCCATTCCCACAAAATTCCAAATTTTTTATAATCCGTTCTCCCCTACCGCGTAAAACGACACGCTTCCGAGATGATTCTATAGTTTTATTCTATCAAATCATTTTTTATTCTTAAAAAGTTTTAATTTTTATGAGTCACATAGTCAACGTCAAACTACAGCATCCCCCAGCGCGTTCAGATTTTCACATGCGCTTCGTTCTTCTTGTCTCTCTCTCTCTCTCTCTCTCTATTTTCTATGTATCTCCCAGAGCTTCATTCTTCTTCCACACACCCAATTCCTAAGCGTTCACACCTTCCTGTCACACAAGCTCACTTTCATTCCTCCGATTGAAACCTGTTGCTATTATTGCGAGCCTTGATTTCACACCAACCCAGAGGTCAAAAACTCGTTCTTGATGGAGATTGGCCATGTCCCATTTCTTAATCAGGAGGATTTATCACACTTCTATAACTTGTACCCCGAGATGGATTCTTATTTCGGTGTGAACAACAATGCAACAAAAGAAGTCGAAGGGACAACGAAGAAGGGAATTATGGTGGTGGAAATGTAAATGAGTATGGTAATTTGAAGACGGATACGTTGAGGGATATTTGCAGTACGTTGATTCTGTTGGACGAAGAAGAGAAGCAGGAGGAGGAGAAGAGGGTTATCGAATCCGAGCGGGACAAAGCTATGTTCGAGTATAACTACAAGCAGTAAGCTCAAGCCTTGAATGATTACTACGCGCAGCTTCAAGACCATTACTCTGAAATGAATGAGTTAGACCATTCGCGAACCAAGAGGGCTCGTCGCTCTGCCGTCTCTATTTCTGCTTCTGCTTCGGCTTCGGCTTCGGCTTCCGCTTCCACTTCCGCCTTGGTTTCTGACAATGTGGGTTCTGAAATTACGGCGCCGGCGAGTTCTGCATCGCCTTCTTTGGGCCAGCACCATCGCCGGCTATGGGTGAAGAACCGGTCAAAAGATTGGTGGGAACGGTGTAACCGCCCTGACTTCCCGGAGGATGAATTTCGGCAATCATTCAGGATGAGCAAAGCGACATTTGATATGATCTGTGAGGAACTCGACTCAGTGGTGATGAAGAAGAACACGATGCTTCGTGAAGCTATTCCGGTGAGGCAACGTGTTGCTGTGTGTATATGGAGATTAGCCACATGGGAGCCTCTTCGCCTTGTGTCAAAACGTTTTGGACTGGGCATATCAACGTGTCACAAGCTTGTTCTTGAGGTGTGTTCTGCCATTAAAACTGTTCTAATGCCTAAGTTTCTTAACTGGCCTGATGAAGGGAAGATGAGGATGATCAAGGAGGAGTATGAATTGATGTCTGGAATACCAAACGCTGGAGGGTCAATGTACACTACCCATGTTCCTATCACTGCACCTAAGATTAGTGTGGTTGCTTATTTCAACAAGCGTCACACTGAGAGGAACCAGAAGACTTCTTACTCAATGACAGTTCAAGGGGTTGTTGATCCTAAAGGGGTTTTCACTGATGTGTGTATTGGTTGGCCTGGTTCAATGCCTGATGATCAAGTCCTAGAGAAATCTGCTTTATACCAGAGAGCCAATAGGGGACTTCTGAAGGATGTTTGGATAGTAGGAAATTCTGGGTTTCCTCTAATGGATTGGGTTTTGGTTCCATATACCCACCAAAACCTCACTTGGACTCAACATGCATTCAATGAGAAGATTGGAGACATTCAAAAGGTTGCCAAGGAGGCCTTTGCTAGATTGAAAAGTAGGTGGGCATGCTTGCAGAAGAGAACAGAAGTGAAGCTACAAGACTTGCTTGTAACTCTTGGGGCTTGCTGTGTTCTGCATAATATCTGTGAGATCAGAAATGAACAGATGGATCCAGAGTGGAAGTTTGACCTCTTTGATGATGAAATGATAGCTGAGAACAACATACGGTCTGCCAACTCAGTGCAGGCAAGGGATTACATAGCTCACAATTTGTTGCACCATGGCCTTGCAGGCACTAGCTTTTTGTAGTAGGCTCATTTTTGCTTCTGATTTTATGCTTTATTGTCATTCTTTTGGCAATGTATTCTTAGTCATAGCAGAGAATAAAGGTTTTCATATGTAGAATAGACATTCTATTTGCCCATACAAGATACAACATGCAAATGGATACCTTTTATTTGGTGAGATCAAAGGAAGGCAAATGTGAAATGGCTAAGAGGTTTCGTGCATATAACATTTGCGGATGATCCACACTTGAAGTTGAATTATGCATGGGGTGCGTTATATATCCGGTTTCGAACTCATGAAGCAACTGAGGATGAAAAGATTCATAATGGAAAATGATTCTCAAGCTAAGTAAGTTTTTGGCCATGGAGAGACAGAATGCGTGGATATTGAGTGGGAGGTGCTAGTTTCACATGTGCTTCTCTTAAGGGTTATATTGCTAGCGAACTAGATCGATGGTTAAATATTGTCATCAATATATCCTTTGTGACTCAAATTCCTTACGGAAGAACCACATAATCTCACTAGACATATCAAGGAGTTTATGAACCACCTCTGAGTTGTTGGTGGGGTGTCTTGTGTGTGTATACTATTGGAAGAAGGAATAATTTATTATTTAAAAGATAAGCTTACGAGTTATTATATATTACTTTTATATATAACCAAAAGAAGTATTGTTTTTCATAATATTAAATGGTTCTCTAGAGACTTAGGGGTCGCTTAGTTATACTTTTTGGGAAGTTCAAATTATTATTTAAATAATATATTATGTTTAATATTAAAGACACAAATATCATTTGTGTTAAATAAAAGAATTAAAAAAATTAAAGGTGTTTTTGAATAAATGTTATAAACGTCTCCGGAACTAGAACTTCCATGATTCTTCTCAAAAGTTTCAATTTTTTGAAGTTAAGTCAAATTTCCCGACTTTTTTTTTTTGAAGAAACAACAACAATTGAGTTACTTTTCTAAAAATTTAACTTCCCCTCCATACTTTTTTTTCATACAAAGCGACAATCAATGAAATATCAGTTTTTTATTCGGATGTTGCAAATTTAGCATGCATATAATTGTACTAGACTAATTGTACTGTTCTCAGTGTAACAATAATGTTAACAAAAAATTGAATATAAATTCATTACCTTCTGCAAATATACGCAGCTTTGTACGTTAACTTTCCTGCATCACCCAGAAATGAAACACGATATTAATTCAAAATTCGACGTTCATATGCAGATAAGGTATTTTAAGATTACAATGGTGTAATATTAATGTGATCATGTTGAAAATGGTATCAGTATACATTAAATTAGTTTTGCTATTAATTATTGATTTTGACAAAAAAAAATTGTTAAATCTGAGTTGTTGAGTTAGAAGAATTAAGTAAATATATGTTGGCCATATTTAAAATTTGTACTGAAACGCGAAAGGACAAATGACATACTACATGGGAGGGAAGATAATGCCGTGGGACTTTTACAGATCGGACTCCGACAATTAAGATCAGCACAAGCTTGTTTCCACCATGAAAGCTCAAATCCATAGGAAAGCACTTTGTGAATCTCAGCGTACGACAAGATTTCTCTCTTTACCATCGATCTCAAATCTGAGGTAATGGTGGCCGCCAATTTTACTCGATCGACAACCAGATTTTAGCTGCTTAGCCCGTAAATCTCCAGCGACAGCATAAACGTGACCTCCTCCTCCTCCTTCAGATTCTCAATTCAAGCAGGGAGCCGTATCCACGTACGCTGCGTCCTCCCTCACTGGATCACTGCAGTTCAGGTACACCACATTCTGGACTATAGTTTCTGATCTTCGCTCAGAAAGCAACTATAATTCCCGTAGTAAGTAGTAACCATAACTGTCCTGAATGCCTGGATCTAACAGTCGGGTTGTGTGGTTGTTGTAGTTGGTTCCCAGCAGCTGGTAATTTAATTTACTTTTTGGTAAATTAAATTATGATTTCTAATTATTATTATTTTTATTTAAATAGATTTGTGATAAATTTTTTTATTTTTATTTAAATTTTATTTTTATAAACTATGATTATTCTAGCAGACATTTTATGAAAAGACAATTCAAATGGATATTAACTCGTATCCTAGTTGGTTGTTTTCTCAACTCAATTCGATCCTTATATATAGACATGCACTGTTTTTCTTCTGCTCCTCTCTACGCGGCCATATTATTTTTCCTTTTATTTTCCTTTAATCACATGGCTATTTTTTTTTTCAGAGGTTTTAAATGGGTCACTAAACCAATTTAGGTGTCAGCTCACGATTGAGTAATCGTGATTAAATTAATATGTTTTTAAATATACACTGATTATTTTAAATAGGAAAGTAAAAAATAATAACAAAAATATAAAAATTAATTAATTTCAAATAAACAAACAACAATACATTTTTTTAAAAAAATAAAAATGAAATAATTATGAGATATAAGTTATTTATAATGAATATATACTTTTTTCCTAATTTATAATATCTATATATATATAGGCTTAAGTTAACCTTCATTGTTTTAATTTAGGCTTTTACTCTTGAACCTTATTTGGGTTTTTAAATCTTATAACTGTTAGACTCATTATATTAATTTTTGTATATGTATAAGCTTAGATTTATCCATATCACAAAAATAATTCAAACAAAATTACCACAAGCTTATACACTTTTCAACTTTTGTGAGACTTCTCTTCAATATGGCAAACAAACTGAAATCACATAATCCTTCCCTCCGAATATACCTTTTCTTTGCATATTTCTTTGATAGCTTTATTTTTACACTAATTTTATCTTTTGGACACAAATCATATATTTAACTTTAGGATACTATACTAGCATAATTTACGGGCATTCTATAACATTAATTTTTTCCGTGTCTAGAGCCCTATTTTTCTTCTTCTCTTCCTTTGATTCATGGCTCATTAAACAATGTCCTTATACTATTTGTGACCTGGTAGGAAAGGTTTGGTGATCAAAAGGTCAATAGTTGGGGAATGAGAAGTGTTGATGTTAAGTTTTTGCCTAAAAGCAACTATTTTGATCATGGGTGTTCAAAATTTTTATATAGAGAAATTTTGAGATAAGCTTGATATCTAGAGTTAGAGGAGGGGTAGAGTAACTTATAGGCATTTGAATCATGCCAATTGGATGTCTGATTAGGGAGATATGTGCGACAGAAGTTGGATTAAATTATCAGCAAAAAACTAATAAGATATTTGCAACTGGTGTCCCAGCACCAAAGCTTAGGCTGTGGCACTATGCATCTCTAAATCCACTCTTGTTTTGTCAAAAAATCTCCCTCGCCACGATGCCATATGCCTTTCTGCCGTGACATCTTTGTTTTATGTTTTCTTGAGTTTTTGGTGGTGGTTTTGGTAGTATTGTGTCCTAGACCCTAGGTGGGTCTTCTTTGTAGACTGTTACAACTCTGTTTATTTATTTATTTTTACATATAGTATTTTTTATTAATTTGAGTTCAAGGTATTTTGAGGCCAAACAATGAGGAAATTTAGTTTTAGAACCAAATTTGAGATTAAGAATATGTTGATTCGTGCCATTGTCCTGTCGATGTGGATTTCTTTAGGCCATCTGCATTATTCTTGAACATATCCTTAACTAAAGATTTTATATTGGAAAAGGGAGCCAATTATGCTTCTTCAGATGGTGTCATATTCAAGCCACTGTAGATGTAACGCCCCTCATGATATCTTTATTGATTTTGTGTTCAGAAGGATCAGAGGAAGTAGGACGGACATGACGGACATGGTTCAAGAGGAAACAGAAAAGGGGCTCCGCACCGCGGCGAGGAGCAGGGCTGCTGCGGCGAGAGACTTCCAGTAGCGTTTTTCGAAAATTCTATGGAGGAGCCGCGGTGAGATGCATGGAGCCGCAGCGAGAGTCGAGATTTTTGTTTAAAACCGGATCATTTCGGACGCTCGGACAGAAAAGAAACAAAAGGAAACCGAGGGAGGTCACGAGAGAGCTGTGCTAGGGTTTGAATCTCCGGTGTCCAGGGGTGATTTCAGACCGAGGGAGCTTGGATTTAAGTTGGTAAGTTACTTCTACACCTCCCTCTCCGTTTTTATTCGGTGGAAATTTGGGGTTTTTGGTTTTGAGGTTGGGTTTTCAATTTGTGACGTGATCCACCGATTGAAATGGTTTAAAGGAGGTTAATAAAGTGTGTTTTGATGTTCTTGATGTTTGGATTTGAGTTTGGAAGGGTTTAAGTGTGATTTGAGCTTAACCCTAGATTGTTCTCGGTTAGAACTCTTGGGAATCCGATATGTATGTATTTGAGTTGTATTTAAAGGGTCCCTAAGAATTTATTGATGCATGAAAGAGGTGTTGGAACTTTGGGTTAGGCCTAAAGTGGTTAGATTGTGATATTGTGATTATGGGTATATTATGTTAATGGGAGAATTATGTATTATGAAGGTTATTTGGTTAGCTGTATGGGGCTCAAGCGTATTGAAGTTCAAGAAAGCGTGTGGAACTTGCGTGAGCGCAGTATTGACAACCTGAGGTAACCGGGTGTTTGTTTATGTGGTTCTATACGATAGTATGTATAGTTATGTATATATATATGCATGTCTTTTCCATACCACGATAGTGATCTGTATGTGTGTTGTTTTTATATATCGTGGTATGTGTATAGTAGATGTGATATGATATGATGTATAGACGTTATGATGATCATGAGGATGATGACAATACATTAGCATCACCACATGTTATTGTTACATTGAGATATATGACAGATAAAGTGGTGATGATGTGATGATGTACGATATATGATGATAAATGAAATGGTTAGGGAGAATAAGGTTGGAGTATGTGATGTATGTGTATGTTAGGGAGGATAAGGGTAGATTGTATATGTGTGTTAGGGAGAATAAGGATGGGTTATATGTATATGTGTGTTAGGGAGAATAAGGATGGGTTATATGTATGTGTGTGTTAGGGAGGATAAGGATGGAAGTCCCGGAGAGGACAACATGCATACCATGCATTTTACATTGCATTCATATGTTATATGATTCATATCTGTGTATATATATATATGTTTATGTGTGGTTGATCCCGGTTACTGAGACATTGTCTCACCCCACCCTCTCCCATGACTAACCCTTTCAGGTGAAGGTTCTGGCACTAGTCCGGATAAGCAAAGAGAGTAGCTGTGTACGTGGGAAGTCTATGTAGTGTTTGTATTTTTGGTTAATGTATTATGTGCCAAGTAGGGTAGAAAGTGTGTATTGGATATATGAGATTGATAGGATGGTTATGGATGAATGTATGTTTGATTATGTTTTATGGAATGTGTTATGTTGGTGTTTTGAGAGCGTTATGCTTTTGGAAATTTGTATAGTAGTATTTGTGAGCCCAGAGTGGTTTGGGCCTGATGGTGGTGTTTTAGGGCCTATAGCCCATTTTGTCATGTTGGGGATGATTAGTAATGAGTTTTGGTTAATAAGTGGTCAAAACGATGTCAGGGGTCCAGAATCTCCATACGGAGTTGGATTGAGGTGAAAGTGGTGTCCATGGTTAGATTGGGACTAGATTGACTTGTGGAAGTTAGAATCAAGTCAATCGGAGGTCGGAGCATAAAGTTATGCGCGTCAGAAGTTCGCCCCAAAACGTTGAAGTGCTGATATGGGATATCAGCAAGGGGGCGCCGCGGCTAAAGTGTCCAAGCCGCGGCGCCAGTGATGGCAGTAGCGAGGGAGAAACAAAGCAGGCCGGAGCCGCGGCCCCAGCCCAAAATTTGGTATTTTTGGGGTTCATTTCCGCTGGTTTGAGGCTGTGAGATGTTGTTTAGGTTGCAGTGGAGGTAGGATGTTACAGTAGACAGTTTTTGTTATGCTATAACTATCATTAATTAAGAATATCCTCCAGAAAATGTTAGTAGAATATAAGCTTCAAAGACATTAAAATAGTCATTGCACCTCTCATTACATTATTAAACATGAAAATAAGATTATAAATTATAAAAGCAAAAACCAAATCAGGACAATAACAAAGTAATGGTTATAAAATACAAATTAAATTTTAAAAACCTATCAGCTTTGCTATCATTTATCATTGCAAATGTTCATTTCTTATCACAAGCATCCTGATCACCTAGATTACTATGAGAACATAAGGGGAAAGTGCATGTTGTTTCGTCAGAGTTGGATCCATTTCAACCATTTTATTGAAGGTTTAAGAGTTCCTTCAAGACTTTCAACAGTATCTGCTTCCAACACTTATATTACTTTATTTATTGAAGGGCAATCAACATGCCTCAGTTTAGTTTGCACACACCAAAGTGCTACTATGAAAATCCTTAAAAGTATGTTAGTAGATTATGAACCTGAAAGAAATTAATAGTCTTTTTAAATATCATTCCATCATTATTAAAAAAAATGAAAATATAAGATGCTAAATTATTAAAGCAAAATCCAAATCAGGGCAATATCTAAGTACTGTTATCAAATACAAATAGTAGAGTTAAACTTTAAAACGGTACCAGCTTTGACCCATCATTTTTCAATTGCAGAGAATTATTTCCCATCACTTGGCCCCTTACATGGAGTACTATGAGAATGCACGGAGATAATGGATGTTGTTTGGCTAGAGTTGAACCCATCATCCACCAAAACTGTCTCATTAGGATACAGAGAAGGTTTTGGAGGCATTTCAAGACTCTCAACATCTTCTACTTCTAACATCTCTATTCCTTTATTCATTGAAGGGCAATCAGTTGGCTTTAGTTGTATACACCAAAGTGCTACTATAAACATTTTTTTGGCTAAATCCTATTCCTCCTCTGTCAAATCTTCCATTACTATATCTTTCTCCTCATCAAATTGATCATAAATCCATAAGGGAAGATAAATTTGGCTTGAATGTTCTACATGAGGATTCAAATTCCTTCTTCGACTAGCCATTTCCATTAAAAGCATTCCAAAACTATAAACATCAGCCTTATAGGACACTCCTCCAATATTCTTATAGAATAATTCAGGAGCCATGTATCCTATTATTCCTCTTGCTGCGGTAAAAATGACAATACTATCATTAACTGAATATAATCTTGCTAGTCCAAAATCTGAAACTTTTGGGTTGAAATTGTCATCAAGAAGAATGTTATGGGGCTTGATATCGAAATGCAATATTTTCATGTCATAGCCATGATGAAGATAAGCAATCCTACGAGCCACTCCAAGAGATATCTCATATATTTTGCGGTAACTTAATGAGATACTTTCTTCTTTGGAAAAAATATATTTATCCAAGATCCATTAGGCATGAATTCATAAAGAAGAGCATGTTTTGTTCCTTCTACACAAAACCCCACAAGGTGTACCACATTAAAATGGTGTATTCTTCCAATAGTTGCCACTTCACTTATGAATTCTTGGCCATTAGTTTTGGATTTACCCAACATTTTGATGGCAAGGTCATGACCACTCCTTAGCTTCCCTTTGTATACAGTGCCGAAGCCTCCTACACCTAACTTGTTCTTGAAACCTTTGGTCATTGTCTTCAAATCCTTGTAAGAGTAGGATTTTCATACACTGATAAGTGTCTTCTGTGACATGTATAAATCAACAACATAGATAGGAATACGATGCCACATAAAAATCTGGCTGTGATTCATGGCAAAACAAATCTTCCAGTGACTATTCCTAAATGGACTATACTATGTGATAGGAAATAATTTGATTTTGGATTTGATTTGATCTCCAGTATTTGGCGTAGTCCTGCAATTTCCATAAAGGTCAAAGACATGGTCAGTCACAAAAAAATGACTACTAGGATAAAAAAAGAATGTGCTACCAAAAAAATCATTAATATCAAATATAAAATCTATAATAAGCTGGACTATTAATAAGTTATGAGTAATGTGATTATTCCCTAAAATTTCATATAATGCACAAGACCCATTTACAACTTTGTCAATAAAATATTTTATTAGATCCAAACAATTTTATTCATGAATAACTATATTTTGCTCCCTAAACTAAGACGTAAGTATAAGATTATCATATAATTTTAAAAAGTAACAAAATACTCCCAAAACTTTTATCTCTTGCAAAACAGTACATATTAATCACCAAACACTACTTCAAAGTTTTTAACTACAATTCCAACAAGTTTGAGACAAGTGTTTTGTGACAATTTATATGTTATAATTATGTTTCTCTCTCTCTCTCTCTCTCTCTCTCTTTTTTTCTGAAACATAATTACTATGTCTCTTTTAACCAGAGTGAAAAAGTAGTTCTTCTTTATTTTTATGTGCAAATAAAACTTTGGTCATGTTCAAGCTTCATCATCCATAAACTTTACTACCTCCGGTCCTATATATGGGACCTTTTACCTTAATCCTAAATATAAGATCCTTTACAATATATGAGGTGGTATTTATTATGTATTTTTAAAAAAATGCCCTTATTTAATGTATTCAAAGAAAAAAAGAGAAAGATTAAATAAGGATAGTTTTGGAAAAAGGTTAAAATTTTCGGAGAAACTAAGGTGGTTAATTAGTTTTAACTTCCTTTTTTAATTCGCATGATTCGGTTAAAATGGTCTTATATATAGGATCAGAGGGAGTATTTATTACCATTTATGCCTGAACTAGTACGCCAAATTTAAAGAAAGGCTTCAATTTGAGAGTCCAAACACTTACAAAGTTGATTTATCTAAATTAACTTAATCGTCCTAGGCTAGGATTGACAGATATTATGTATGACATGGTATATACGATATGTTGGATATGATAAATTTTAAAATTCTAGGATTTGGGTATGAGATACATATATATAAATTTATGTATATATATTCAATAAATTAATGCATCAAAAATTAAAAAATATAAAAAGTTGAGCTTTAAACAAATATTTTAAAAGTAATATAAAGATATCTAAAATAGGAAATAAAAAATTGAGTTTTTCTATAAGATTTTAAATCATTTTGAAAGTTTTTTAAATGGAAAAACTAAAAATACCTATATAATACATATCATAAAGTATGATAAATGTATCATATCTAATATATATTAGATATGAGTACATCTTTTTTTTTTTTTAAGTATCAATGCAATAGAGGTCTTATGCTTTGTAAGTGATATTTAAATTTTTAAAATGTAAGAATTTGAAAATATTAGAATAATGTGAGAATTTGCTCGTTAAAAGAAAAAAAGATGGAGAGTCTTAAACAGAGAGTCTTAAACAAAATTCAAACGAAGTAAGACTACATGTATAATTTAATCTAAAACTTTATGGGAATTCGACCCCTATCCAACTTAATCATGTTTAGTTTAAATATATGGGACAGCTAGTTTAGTTGCACTGTACAAGGAAATTGACATCAAAAAATAAGCCGGGCTTAGCGGTTATTTTAGTTATTTGCTTAATTTATTGTCTTAGTTTAATCTCTTCTTTTGGCGAAGAAAAAGTTGAATCTCTTAATAATGTAGTTTATTATTGGCCCAAAAAAAACTTAACTTTTAGTTTATATTATTTTTATTCTTCTTCATTACATTCATCAAAATTTTTTTGGTCGCACATCAACATTCATTTTGAAATACTATATAAAGTTAAAAGCAAATATGACATAAATGAATGGTTAAGAATTCAACTTAAAATAAGCATATTTAAAAAAAATAAATAAGTTTGTTAAGAGACAAATTAAAATAGTAATTAAATCAATAAAATATGAAAAACGTGTTACGTAAATCATAGAACCTTACCTTCAATAATTCCAAAGAGATAATCTGTAAAAAAAAAGTACGAAAGTCAACAAGGTCAAGGATGCACATAACAAGATGATAATTACTAAAAAGATCAATGAGCCAATGGATGAAAAGATTTTTTGCAATAAAACTATTAGTCTTTTGTATGCTGCAAGGAGTTTAACCCTGTACTTGATTAGGAAGAAAATACGAGGAGAGCGAAAATAGAGAGAAAAATAGGAGAAGAACTACATTTTTTTCTTACTTGGATGTGAAGAGAAAAGTGGAAAGGAGAAAAAATTAGGAATGAAAAATAATACGTGGATTTTACATATTTTTTCTCTAAGTTTTTACTCAAAAAAATAGAGATATTTTGGAGAGGAAACTCTTCTTTTAAAATTGTCTACCATTTTATATTTTTTTAAATATATTTTACAATTTTTGAAATAAAAAATTAAAATTAGATAAAATAATTAATTAATATTAAAATTAAGAAACAGACTTTAGCGATGACTTTCCGTAGTGAAAAGAAAAAATTGTCACTCAAAGTATGACTTTCAATGACAAAAATAAAAGTCAATGCTGAAAGTAAATTTTCAGCGGTAACAACTTTTGAAAGTCTTAGTGTCAATGACGACAATAAAAGTTGTTTTTAAAAGTCTGACTTTTGGCAGTAAAAAAAAAAGTTGACAATGATAGTGGACTTTTATTATCACAATAAAAAAAAGTCATCACTAAAAGTAAGACTTTTAATGGTGATAACAATTTAATGGTGATAACAAGAAAGTCACCATTAAAAGTTAGATTTTTGGTACCGGAAAAAAAAATATTATCATTGAATATTTTCAACAATGGCAAAATATCGCCGTTGAAAACAACACCTCCAAAGAGAAGGATTTTGAAATATGCCCCTTTATATATTCAACAAAATATATGTTGAATAACTTATTTTTTATGATAAAATTGTATAGGAATATAACAACAAAAGGTAACATATCTTACGTTTTGTTATCACCGCTAAAAGTAATACAAAATATAATTTTTTGAAAAGCACAAAATTTCAAAAAATTAGCTTTGAATTTTTGTTATGTTTTGTTGTTATATAATAAAAACAACAAAATCTAGTATCTTTAGTCATAGTCAAAGTATTTTATTATTTTCCTCTCATCTGAAATATTCTGAGCATTTTGAAAGTGTTTGAAATTAAAGACTTAAAAAATCAAAGCATTGAATCCAATCCATGTCTATCTTTACTTTTCCTTTATCTTAATTAATGAAATACGTTGTTCTCACTATGGTCAATTTTTTTTAATTAATAAAAGGATTAGTAACACTAATAAAAGATAATCCGGAAAACAAGCTAATATATAATTATCTAATATGATCAACCTTGTATTTTGAGGAATTCTTATTAGGCTAAGTTAATTGCTAATAGATTTAACATATAAATTAATAGTAATGCTATTTATTACTAATAATAATTGATAAAGCAATAACGTACTAAAGTAATGATAAATAGTTATTCCAATAGAATAATTAGACATGCCAAGTTTGAGACTCTTAGCCCAAATTCCCATGAGTGTTGGTAATGTGGATATTTTTACATAGTCTAATAATCTAACAGGATAATGTTGCATAGAAGAAGAATGCTTATGGGTTCTTAATATATTTTCCTAAAAAATAAGTAATGACAATATTTAGGGAATAAGTATCAGCAAATTCTTTCTCTCATCCTCTCACTCTTTTTAATTTTCTTTATCTCTCACTTTTTTTAATTTTCTTTATTCTCCTAACTAATAAATTGACATTATTGCATTTTCTTTTAAATCCTATGAAGATCGAAATTGCAATATTTGTTTTAATGATTTTTTTACCAAATACCTATTATATTATATTATTAAGCATATATATATATATATAATATTTTATTAAATAATATAATATATGATATATTATATAATATGATATAATGAAAAATAACATGAAATAAAATAATATTAATATATATGGATAATAAACATTATATACATAATTATTGTTATTTAAAAATAAAAATCAAATTTAAAAGTCAGCTAGGAAAATAATTTTTTTCTTGTCAAAGAAAAATAAATATATTCATAGGAAAATTATTTAAGATTTAAAAATAAAAAATTATAATATAAATATTCATATATATAACATATTTTATGATATTAATAATTAAAAATAAAATATGTGTGTATTTTTTAATAATATATTGATTTATATATGTGTGTGTATTGATATGTTAATAAATAATATATATTTAATATCTCATATAAATATTATAGATATATTTCAACTCAACGGACAAAAAGATGAATACAAAAGCATTGAAAGCAAAATGTCATAAGTTCGAATAGGTGAAAGCACATTTGAAATGATTATATAACATGGCGTAGGCTTGTGTAGTGATATGATAGTAATATGGAATTGGTGGTGAGTAACGTGGCAGTAACATGACACAAACCCAATAGTGATGTGACGATGTTGCCAAATGACAAACTTTTAGTGGCAACTTAACATTGTCACCAAATGACAAACCTTTAGGTGATAAACTTTCAGCAGCAATAATTTATGTTTTCAGCAACAACTCTTTTCACCACTAAATGTCTACTTTTGGTGACAACATTTTTTGTTGTCGTCACCAAACTTTCAATGACGATACTTGTGGCAATGATAAGGCGACAACAAAATGTCACTGCTAAAGACTTTTGGTAACGACATTTCATCTTTCAGCTAGGGGTCGGCATAACCCACCAAACCTAACTGACCCAAACTGGCCCAAAATCAAAATAATTGGGCCGATCCAGGTTACGGGTTAGGCCATTGAGTTTAGTTACCCCAGACCGGCTCGTTCTTTTTCTTCTAAATGAATATCAATTAATTACTTTTTTTCATTAACCTATCACATCTGTCTCATATTTTCATCTTTTCCCACATTGTCTGCCGCGTCTCATGCCCTTTTCACACCATCTCAGTTTCAAGTTCAATACCTTTCACCTCTCTCCCTCTCTCACGCACTTATACCAGTTTCACAAACTTAGGAGCATCTCCCTCTTTCACATATCAAATTCTCCACTTGGTGCTTCAGCCTCTCAAGTGAAATGTCACCATCGTTGTTGCCACCTCACATCTCAGATCTTGCATCGCCGCTGCCATCTCAAATCTCACATCGCTGCCTTCCCCTTTGCCTCCTCTTTGCTGTCATCATTAGATCTCTACATCCTTAGATCCTTCATCTTAGATATTGTTTGCTGAATACTATATTTATTTGTTGATTTGTTTCAACTTTCAACTTTTTATTTTTAGATCTCCTCTCCCACCCTCAATATCTGCGTTGGTATCCTCAGATCTGTTGCCATTTATGTTATTCTTCACTAGATCTTCATCTATGTCTTCTTTACTGATTTTTGGCATAAACCCGTAGACCCGGTGACCCAACCTGCACAAACCCGGATATACCTGATCTCTTTCCGGGCCGGTCCTCGGGCATGGGCAAACTTGGCCCCGGACCAACCCATGCACACCCCTACTTTCAACGATGACTTTGGTCATTGCTGAAAGTCGAATTTTTTATAGTGCTTGATTGGGAAGAAAATATGGGGGGAGAGAAAACTAGAAGGGAAAACAAGAGAGAAATTACATTTTTCCTTACTTAGATGTGGAGAGAAAAGTGGAAGGAAGAGAAAACTGGAGGGGGAAAATAATATGTGAATCTCACATGTTTTTTCCCTAAGTTTTCTCTTAAAAAAACTAAAAGATTTTGAAGAAAAAACTCTTATTTTAATATTATCCACCATTTTATAATTTTTTAAATTTATTTTATAATTTTTGAAATAAAAAGTTAAAATTAGACAAAATAATTAGTTAATATTAAATTAAAATTATATTTATTCCATTGAATTATATAAATAATATGATAAAATAATAAGTTTTCTTATATGTAAATATTTTCCTAATGGTGAGAGTATTATTATCTTTATAAAATTAGCAATTTCTCTCCTCCCTATTTTCTCTTATTTATCCAAGCATAGTAAATAAAATCTCTACCCGGCCCCCAACTTTCTTCTCCCCCATTTACATGTGTTAAGACATAATACATCACAATAAATTTTAAAATGCAAGTATAAGAGATATCATTAAATTATATATATATATATATTCAATAAATTAACATATAAAAATGAATAAATTTTTTTTTGGAGTTTTAAACAAGAATTTTGGTAATAATGTAGAGATATTCATAATTTTTTTCATAACTAGGTTATTCTGGAATATTTTGGAAAAAAAATTAAAAATATTGATGATAGAATATGTTACTTGTATTATGTGGTAAGATATGTATATGATATGAAAACTTTTTTTTTCCTTCTTTAAACTATCAATAGAGTCAATACAACACAACTGATATTAACTCATGAACAATAATGACGTGACTTTGCTAACATAATTTTATCCATTTAACATAAATGTTCATCACATACGAGACTACTATGAATAATATCAAAATATGTATCTTACTGTCTTAATTCTTTTAAGATGAAAAAATATAATTTCTAATCCTCTAATTTTATGCTAAATTTGAAATTAGTCCTTCAACTATAAGTTTCTTTTTAATCTTTTGAAAATATAATAATTTTTTTCGTTTTTTAACATTATTAATTTTTTAATGAAATATGGTTATGTGGAATTAAATTAATTTACCTTTGAGAATTCTTACCACCCCATCAGGTAAAAAAGAAACAAATAAAAAAATTTCTAATTTATTTCAACTCTAAGTTTTCAGTTAAAAAAAAATCCAAATTTGGTATTTTCTAAATTTGGGCCAGGGGGCTCTTGGGGATTTCCACACAATACCATATATATTTGGGAAATTAGGTAATCGAACAAAAATATTACTTTTTTATTTATTTTATTGACATGATGAGATGATGAAAATTATTGTAGATAGATTAAATTAATTTTATATAATCATTTTTGTTAATTAAATTAGTGATGTTAGTAAAGAAGACAAAATCATTATGATTTCAAAATAAAATATTAAAATATTAAAAAGAGAATTAACAAAATCAAAAGACCAAATTAAAGTCAGAAATTTGTCATGATTAAATTAATAAATTGACAATTAAAAGCATAAAAAAAGATATATTATATTAAGTTATTAACTCTAAGTTTACTTTAAAAAAATTATTACCTTCGACGTATACCACGTAAATAGAAAGTTCATTATTCTTAATTCAATTAAATTTACTTTGAATTATTAATTCTGCCCCCCAAAAAAATGTTAAGTCTTGCTAGAGGTAACGGTCCCTTTGGTTAACTTGCAAGAAAATATTTCGCTTAATTGTAATATATATATATATATATATGCACATATATATACAATATATATTAGACATGGTTCTTCACAAATGATATGAAATTTGAAAAATCAGTTGCAATATTCATAATTTATAATTTATAAATAGTGTAGCTAATAAGATATTTTTATCTATAGATATATAGATAGATACTATTATATTTGAATCAATATCATCAATATAAAATATTAAAAATATTGCAACCATCCATGCATATTTTTCATGAAATTAATTAAATTTTTTGTTAAAGGATATTAAATTTTTTACCACTTAACTCAATTATAATGAGTGAAATTAATTAATAATTTTGTAGACATCCATCCATGCATAATTTTTCATGAGCCCCGAAACCACATGGCATAAGCCTTTCTCTCAGCCCAAGCCTCCTGATTCACTCAATGCCGCCTTCTCTTCCCAACTCAGTTCATGTTCATATACTTACATGACTAAATTTTCTTTTTCCTTGCTTGGCAGGTTACATTGGTGATCCTAGGTTGGGTAAAACCCAATCCGCCAGAAAATGGGCTGATCCACCACCAACCCATTTTTTGCTAACTCGTAACGGACCAATCAGTTTTTGAGGCGAACTGACTCGTTTTCCAGCTTTATTTATTTCTATGTTGATTTTACACTTTAATATATAGATATAATGCATGATTTAAATATTTGGATATAATGGCACTCAATAAAATGTTTAATGGCATACACCAAATTACTAACTCTGTAGACATCCACCAATAGTTTTTCTTGAGCCATAAGTTATATTTTTCTTTTTCGTTTCCTCATATAATTTTGTTCACGAAACACAACATGCATTATAGAATCCAACATAAGGAACTATACGCCATTGATGAACAATGTTGCTTCTTTCAACTTTACAATAAAAAAAAATAATGAAATAAAAATATAATAAATATAAAATTTAGAAAGTCTACTGTTGTAAAGTTGTACTATCTGAAAAGAATAAAGTCCGTAATCACCTTCCCAAACCCCTTTCCCTACTTTCATTTTTAATGCGATATCCAAAACGATACTTTAGACTTTTGTATATATAGATAGGAACCCGAATCTAAGTTTGAGAGAAAAGAATGGTCTGTTTGACAGTGTTTTCTGTTTTATTGTTCTGAGAATAGTTTTGTAAAATTGTTTTCGAGAATAAGTTTTGAAAACAAGAAAACAAAAAAATCTATTTGAGTAATTATTCTCAAAATCATAACTAGTGAGTGATAGATGAGTTATTCAAAATTTATAACTTTACCATTAATGAGGTGGATGTTTCCCATATTTCCTTGTGTTTTCCAAAACAAAAACTACAAAACACCTTAAAGGTGTTCTGAGTTTTCTGTTCTTTTATTTTTCTGTTTTCTACAACAATTTCTAAAAAACAGATTTATCAAACAAGTTTTCTGAGTTTTCTGTTTTTGTTTTCAGAAACAGAATCAAACAGGCCAGAAGCTTTTGTTACAATGTTTTGCTGTCACAGATTTTTGTTGTTGGTGATAATCCAATTATTGGTGCTGCTCCTGAAACTAGGCAATGCTCAGAACCAGCATGTGCCTCATGATGATGAAATTCTTAAATTCCATCACTATAACAACGGGACGACGATATATGGTTGAGTTCCCACCTATTCCTGCTCTTCAAGGAGTAAGTCTTTACGTCTTAGACACGAGATCCGGAACATTGTCTTCTAAGACTCTTTCTACTACTACAACAACTCTACAATTCATCCATTTCTCCTTCAGAGCTTGACCATTCCAATGAAACCTTCAATATTACTTCTTGAATTGTTGCTCGGTTTGGCCCGAAGATAGATATATCTGCCCAATTTATCCTGTTAGCTCCAACGTTAGTGTCATGAAGGAAAGCCTATTTTCCTGCACTGTGATGCTTCGCATAGTTTCACCAGTGCCCGCTACAGACCTTTGGTCGAGCTATTTAAATTTAAGATGGCCCCAACCAAAATCTGATGCTGAAAAGCACAAAACCCGCAAGATGATTAGAATTGTTTTACCACCTACAGGTGACAGTATAGTGGGCTTTTCCTCGTTTTCTTTTCCCTTTTTTTCTTTTTTCTAGTTTGATTTTGGCATGTCTCTTTGGACTGAAATTGAATGTTCCATTTTTGTGCTCCTATAATTCCAGGTTCAATTGTCCTGGTTTTGCTGTTCATTGTGAGCCTTTACATGTCTCGTTACTTCAAAAGGAAAGGAGATGATCAAGTAATATTGAAAAAGTTTTTGGAGGATTACAAGACATTGAATCCTACTAGATTCTCTTATGCGGATCTCAAAAGAATCACAGACCATTTCAAGGGTAAATTAGGTGAAGGAGCTCATGGAACAGTCTTCAAAGGAAAGCTGTCCACTGAAATTCAAGTAGCGGTAAAACTACTCAATAATTCAGACAGTGATGGTAAAGACTTCATTAATGAAGTGGGGACTATGGGTAAAATTCATCACATCAACGTAATTCATTTGCTGGGCTTTTGTGCTGATGGTTATCACCGTGCTCTTATTTATGACTATTTTTCAATGGTTCCCTCCAAAAGTTCATATCTTCCCCAGACAACAAAGAAAATTTTCTTGGATGGCTGAAGCTACAAACAATAGCGCTTGGCATAGCCAAAGGGATTGAATATCTTCATCAAGGTTGTGATTATAGAATTCTTCACTTTGACAAAAATCCATGTAATATGTTACTTGATCAGAATTTTATTCCCAAAATTTCAATTTTGGTCTAGCTAAATTGTTTTCTAAAAATCAAAGTGCAGTGTTAATGACAACAACAAGAGAAACTATAGGTTATATTGCACCTGAAGTTCTCTCAAAACTTTGGAAATGTATCATATAAATTAGATATTTATAGTTATGGAATGCTCCTATTAGAAATGGTTGATGAAAGAAAAAATGTTAACAGAAATCAAGAAATTTTTCAAGTTCTATACCCAGAGTGGATACATAATTTGATTGAAGGAAGAGACATAAATATCTGCATTGAAGATGGAGAAGATATTAGAATCGCAAAGAAATTATCAATTGTAGGACTTTGGTGTATTCAGTGGCATCCAATAAATCGACCATCCATAAAAACAGTGATACAAATGCTAGAATGAGAACTAGATAAATTAAAGGTGCCTCCTACTCCATTTGACTTTGCTACAACAACCAATATAAGTACCATTATTCCTGCAACACATTTGAATTTTGAGTTAGGAGTAATTCAGGAAGTAGATTAAATACATGTATCTGTCGGGTAGCAAAATATGTGTGTGGGGGGTGTGCGTGGGTTGCAATGTATAGATGTAATTTTTATTTTTATTAATATTTTATGAGATTTGTAATATCAGTTTTATGTTTATTCCATAAATGAACCCTTTTATTAATTCGTGTGCCAATTTATGTTTTCAGTTTGGCATTGTAATATTTTACATAGCATTGTCAAATTAATATAGTGGACCATATATAGAATACAAAATTATTGTTTATACGAAGATTTTAAATCTATTATATTATGAAATTTTCATCTTGTAAAACAGATTGACTATAAATTTTTAAGCGACGTTTTAAAAAAATGAAAATTACTGTGTTCTACACACTTGTTTGAGTTTGCAGTTGCCTTTATGTTTCATTCCTTAAAGACTCTTTATTCAAATTTGTAATTAATATAAACGGGAAAATTTATTCTCCCTTTTCCATCATCGCATATACAGAAAAACATACAGATGGAAATTATTTTCCTTTTCCTCTGGAAAATTGGTGTATCTGCTTAGAATTCATATCGAAATTCATCTATTATATATCAATGCACACCACTAGGATTGAAGATTAATATTTTTTTTATCTTTTTTACTGCAAGGTATGTCCTAAACCAATTCTCCAACATCTTTTACATTAGATTAGACTTAGAAATCTTTTCGCCCACCTAGTGATAAATATTTAATATCATAAATTTGTGATTAAAAAAAATGAACATCATGGGAAATATTGTAGTAACATTTATTTTCATCGTTGTCTAAGATCTTTCTAACTTGTTTTGTTTGGGATTAGTATTCCACACGCAATGTGGAAAACATTCATTTTCATGGTTGTCGTCCAAAATCATGCTTTTTTTCGGCTCAAAACTTACGAAGGTCTCGATTTGTGGAAAACTAGAGACATTTATTTTCATTGCCGTCGTTCGTTGCGAGTTTTTCCATCTATTTCCATTTTGAGAGATATTATCATTTATTTTTAACTTATAATTTTAGAGGTCTGTTTTTGCAAGGATGAGTTTTCTATACGTAATGTGGAAATTAAACTTTCGTTGTTGCTGTACATGTTATGACTTTTTTCACAGTACTTTAATCTTTGAACATATTATCACCTCTTTCTAACTTGTTTTATACTTATGGCAGGACGTCTCATTTTGTTCGAATTCAATTTAATTATATGATTTACCTTTTATTCTTTTAAGTAAAATTTTTGTTGTATAAATTATTATTATTATTATTAGTGAAACTCGGGACATTTGTCATTGTTTAAAGTTATGACCATTTTTCAATGCATTTTAATTTTGAGAAAAATATCACGCTTCTTTGTCTAGTTTCATAATTATGGTGGTATATATTTTTCTAAGGGGTGAGTAATATCAACCTAACTTGGAAAATTAGAGAGATATTTGTTTTTAACATATTTGTCAAATGTTGTGTTCTCTTCAACCCTAAATATAAGAAACAGATAATTAGTTCATACAGATTAAGGAATATAGTTAAAAGAAGTTGAAATTATTAAATTTGTTAGAATTTAAAAATATTTTTAAAAATATTCCCATTTAATATTTAAATTTTTTATCATATAATTAATAAAAGTAACTTTTGATAAGGGACATTAATGAAAAAAAATATTAAATGTATTATATTTAAGATCGGATGAAGTAATTTGTAAAAGATGAGATTTTATGAGATTAACTTATTCACATTTTTTAATTATATAAAAGTTCAAGTAAGTTAGGTTTTGAATGTTCAGAAAAATAAGGAACAGGTCTTATGGCTCAAAAACATTTATTTGGATATTTACAGATTAATTATCCACCAATAAGATTTTAATATTAATATTGATAGGGGGATTCAAACCCAAGTCTCATTTTTTATTTTTCTATTTTTGCAGTTCGCCATGCTAGGATTTTTTTTCATCGCATTCTAAATTTTGGAGACATCATTATCTATTTTTAAACTTTTTTTGGTGAATTTTTAAACTTTTTTTTTTAATTTCTAGAGATCTTATTCAGTGAGGGATGAGATTTCTTGTCAAATATATACATATATAACATTAAAAAAATTAGAGCTATTTGCTGTCATAATCATTATCGCACATGTTATGACTTCTTTAAGCACTCTATTTTCTCTTTCTTGGAGAAACTTTATCATCTAACTTGTCTAATAATCTAATGGGAGTGGGACAAGTTTTCAACCAAATATCCACGTCATGTGGAAAATCAGAGACATTTGCTTTCGTGATCGTTGTCTGATGTTGTGGTTTTCGCAAATTAAAGTACTCAAAATTTTGGAGATCGTGTCGTCTCTTTCTAACTTGTTTTGAAAGTTTAGATATCTCTTTCTATTGGGATGAATATTCAACACGCAATGAGGAAAACTTCACATATTCGCTTTCATTTTCGTCGTCTAAACACGTATAAGAAAGGTTGGGTTGAATTTTTTTTTTTTTGGGGTATGAAATGCAAAATAAAGTTGAAAAACTCTTTGAATGACAAATCATTTTCTTTACTTAATTATTAGATCAAATCAATGCTCCGAATCATACATAGAAAGAAGTATTGAAAAAAAAAAAAAGTATAGAGAAAAGCCAATTCTATCTTTCTGACTTATTATTTATATTTCATTCTGTACAAAAGTCTTCTATCAAATCTACACAATACGAAAAACTGAAGATTCTTTTTTTTTTTTGTTATTATCATTAATGTTATTTAGTGTAATGACATTTTCAATGTACTTCACTTTTATATTTTAATCTATTTTTAACTTATTTTATAGTGAATTCTTACCACCCCATCACGTAAAAAAGAAACAAATAAAAAAAATTTCTAATTTATTTCAACTCAGAGTTTTCAGTTAAAAAAATCCAAATTCGGTATTTTCTAAACTTGGGCCGGGGGTTTCTTGGGGATTTCCACACAATACCATATATATTTCGGAAATTCGGTAATCGAACAAAAAAATTACTTTTTATTTATTTTATTGACACGATGAGATGATGAAAATTATTGTGGATGGATTAAATTAATTTCATATAATAATTTTTGTTAATCAAATTAATGATATTAGTAAAGAAGACAAAATCATTATGGTTTCAAAAAATTAAAATATTAAAAAGAGAATTAACAAAATTAGAAGACCAAATTAAAGTCAGAAATTCATTAAATTAATAAATTGACAATTAAAAGCATGAAAAACAATATATTAAGTTATTAACTCTAAATCTACTTTAAAAAAAATTATTACCTTCCACGTGTATGCGCAACTTTGGCAACGTGCCTACATCAGTCAATAATAAAACAATATATTAACTCAAAATTCAGATATCACAATTCACATGGTAATGAAGTATACCACGTAAATAGAAAATTCGTTATTCTTAATTCAATTAAATTTATTTTGAATTATTAATTCTGGCTCCACAAAAAAAGGTTAAGTCTTGCTAGAGGTAACCGTCCCTTTGGATAACTTGCAATAGAATATTTCTCTTAATTGTAATATATATACACACATATATACAATATCAGACATGTTTCTTCACATATTATATGAAATTTGAAAAATCAGTTGCAATATTCATAATTTATAAATAGTGTACTTAATGAGATATTTTTATCTATATTTGAATCAATACAATCAATACAAAATATTAAAAATATTGAAACCATGTTATTCATAATCATAAACCTCTCATGGGTTGGGGTCACCTTACTTCACTTTTATATTTTTATCTATTTCGGACTTATTTTATAGTTTTGACGATCTCCTTTCAAAGAAGATTATTATTTGATACAACCATATATTTTAATTTATTGTCATTACTTATTTGTCTTCATTGTGGTTATTTAATGTTATAATTATTTTAAAACAATTAATGAACTTCTATGTAATGGCTTCACAAGATTCACCCATTTGTCTTAATCATGATGTCTAAGTTTTATAGATATTTTTATTTATTTCTAATTTTTATAATTTTTGAGGCACCTTTTCATAGAGAATAAAAATTATTATAATATGAAAATCATGAAACTTTTATGTTACTAATCATTTTATTTCTGTTTCGTCAACAACACTCCTTCAATATCATAATTTATGTTACTAATCCTTGACTTTAACATCAATTCTTGTAATGTGTTATTAGACCATAATTTTACTTCTATTGGCATATTCAATGCTCAGTCAAATTTATAATATCTTCATTTTCATTGTCATTTTCCAACTTATGACTCTTTCAGTGCATTTTAATTTTTTGATACACTAATATCCTATCCTTAATTTTTTTGTAATAATAAAGGAGGTCACACTTTTAAAGAAGACCAATTTTCTATTGAATACACACGCAATATGAAAATCTAGATGCATCCACTTTTATTATCATTATTTAATATTATGAATTTTTCAATGCAGTGTAATTTTGACATTTTGGTTATCATCGTGGTTGTTTAGTGTAATGACATTTTCAATGTGCTTCACTTTTATACTTTTATCTATTTCTAACTTATTTTATAGTTTTGACAGCCTCCTTTTAAAGAAGAATAATAATTGTAAAGAATAATATTTGATACAACCATATATTTTTGTTTCTTGTCATTATTTACTGTTACAAATATTATTTTAAAACAATTAATGAACTTCTATGTAATGGCTTCACAAGATTCACCCATTTGTCTTAATCGTGATGTTAATTTTTATAGATATTTTTATTTATTACTGACTTTTATAATTTTAGGTCCCTTTTCATAGGGAGTAAAAATTATTGTAATAAGAAAATCATGAAACATTTATGTTACTAATCATTTTATTTCCCTTTTCTCCATATCACTCCTTCAGTATTACTCCCTCCGTTCCACTATATAATACACTTTTTTGAAAAGTTTATGTTTTATAATATAGTGTACTTTACGGATTAAGTAGTATACATTTTTTCTCTTTCTAAAATTACCCCTAATTAATAGGCCTAAATATTTATTTATTATTATAATGTTTCATTTCTAATACATTTAATGTGGGTAATTTGAGAAAAGGTGAAAAAAATTTTTAGTTACTAATTATTGTATTGATCTGCATGCGCTAGTTAAAAGTGTACTATAAATTAAAAGAAATGGAGTATAATTTATGCTACCAATCCTTCACTTTAACACCAATCCTCGTAATGTATTATTAGATCACAATTTTACTTCTAATTGCTGGTTCAATGGCATATCCAACTTTTAATATCTTGATTTTCATTGTCATGTTTCATCTTATAACTCTTTCCGTGTGTTTTAATTTTTTTATACATTAATATCCTATCCTTAATTTTTTTTTTTATAATAACAGAGGAGGTCACACCTTTATAGAAGACAAATTTTCTATTAAATACACATACGTAATATGAAAATCTAGATGCATCCATTTTCATTGTCATTATTTAATATTATGAATATTTCAATACAGTCTAATTTTCAGAATTATTATCATCTATTTTCAACTTGTTTCATAATTTTGGTGGTTTAGTTTCTGGCAAGGATGTGCATTCTTTACGTGATATGAGAATTTGAGAAATTATCGATTTTTTTAATTAATGTTGTTTTTTAGTGTTATGAAATTTTCAATGTACTACAACTTTTATAGATATTCTTATCTAATTTTTATAATTTATGAGGTCTCTTTTCATAGGGAACAAGTATTCCATACATGATCCGAAAATCAAGAAACATTTATGTTACGAAACATTTTATTTCTTTTCCTCCCATACTACTCCTTGTATAAAAATTTAAAGTCAATAATAAGATATCTTAAATTTGAATATGTAATACGTGATATACCGTCAAAAAAGTGTCATGTCAGCTAATAAATTATATTCCAATAATCAAGGTCTCACTCCCAGATTAAAATTACATATATAAGATTTTTTGTCAGATTGAGTTTAACATGTCAAATATTCTTATATGCATCCTTAAATATTTAATCATCAGAAGCTCCATTGAGCATTCAATTATAAAAAATAGATGTTAATGGAAGCAAAAGAAAATTAAAGGAGAGAAAATAAACAGTTTCTCATTCATTTAGAGTCGTCAAATGCTTATAACATGCATTTGAATTCGCTTATTCAAATTTTATATTTTTAATCAAAATCATTATTATTTAAATTAAAATTGAACAATTTAAACAATAAATTAATATTATATTATATTTACCTTTTTCAATGAATATGGAATCAAATATATATATGTATATATTCCAAATGATCCAAATATGCCTTGAACTCATCCTTAGGATTGATTCGCCAAAAAAATTATTTAGGATTGAGAGTGTGCATTATTATTAACAAGTAACATCTTGAAATTAACAATATTTCAAGTCAAGATTAACAATATTTTGGCGAAAAACAGGGACGAGATTGACATTGTTGTTGACAGTACTTCATATTTTCGGCCGGTGAAATCTTTCAGCATCTGTAAAAGCCCAAAACATTTCTTTTTGTTTTAGGAAAAAAAAAAGTTCCTATAGTAGCGTCACTATCGTGACTTTTTTTTGGGCCGGAGCTTCTTTTTGTTGTTGGGCCTCTTATTTTGTGGAAATTAATTCATTTTTAAAGTATTCATATACTTTCTAAGAGTTACTACATTAATCTCTATACTTTTCAAGTACTAAAAATATCAGGAGTTACTTCGTAAATAACAATTTTATATTTAAAATGTCTGTCCCAAAATAAGAAAATTAAAAAATTAATTATTATTATTATTATTGTTGTTGTTGTTGTTAATATGGTAAATATTACATCTCTTAATTTTTATATAATGTAAAAAGAAATCTCTTTCCCTTACACATATAAAACGGATTATTACTCTCTATCATATTTATGTTTATGCGCCTGCACGGGTGGTTAATTTCCTATCAAGATATCACACGGCAAGCTGATGTGGCTCAACATAGTAAGAAGCAATTGAGGCTTGACATTAAAGCCTAGATTGAGAAAATAAAAAAATGAGACCCAAAAAATAAATATTACCTTGTTTATTATATTTTTTTATTTTATAAAGCTATTTGGTATTCAATAGTTGTTTCATCTAATATAGATTTCAGTATTGTGATTCAAATAAGAATACCTATCTCAACATGATTTTTTTTTTCATCCATAATATTCAAATCCATAACCTTACTTATGGGAGGGAGAGTATTGAGCCCCTTTCATCCTAGCTAGGTTGATAATAAGACTTTTATCAATATCATTTCGCAGTTTGTCTCTTCTGTTATTTTATTTTTCACCATATGAAAAGTGAAGGTAGACACAAGGCATATTAGCAATATTAAAAGCAGGAAACTTGTGCATCCCAAAGACTGTAATATGTTCTGCTTCAGGTACTCTGTATTTTGTGTATTTTATTTTTAAGATTAAATAAAGAAGAAATTTAGTTTCAGAAAAAATTTGAGAAACAAATATGAGAATGAGAATATGCTAATTCATGTCATGGTCGGGTCAATTTGAGGTTCATTAGGCCACCTGCATTCCTCAACATATCTTTAACTAAAGACGATAATAAGATGCTAAATTACAAAAGCAAAACCCAAAACAGGACAATAACAAAGTATATATTGTTATAAAATACAAATTAATAAGTTAAACTTTAAAAATTTACCAGCTTTGACCTCATTTATGATTGGAAAGTACTATTTCTTATCACTTTACATCCTTACCTAGATTGTTACGTAAACATATATATAGAGAGAGAGAGAAAGTGGATGTTGTTTGGTTAGAGTTAGATCGATCATCCAGTAAAACCGTTTCATGAGAATATATGCAAGGTTTTGGAGGTATTTCAAAACTTTCAACAGTATCTTCTTCCAACATTTCTATTACCTTGTTTAATGAAGGCCAAATAGCAGGCTTCAGTTGTGTACATTAGAATTCACAGAGATAGAGAGTGCTAATTGGCCAGAGTTGGATCCATCATCCACTAAAACTGTTTCACTAGGATACAGAGAAGGTTTTGGAGGCATTTCAAGACTTTTAACATCTTCTGCTTCTAACATCTCTATTACCTGGTTCATGGAAGGGCGATCAGTTGGCTTCAATTGTATACACCAAAGTGCTACAATAAACATTTTCTTTGCTAAATCATTTTCCTCTTTTGTCAAATCTCCCATTTCTATATCTTTTTCTTCATCAAATTGATCATAAATCCAAAAAGGAAAGTACAATTGGCTTGAATGTTCTGCATTTGGATTCAAATTCTTTCTTCGACTTGCCATTTCCATCAAAAGCATTCCAAAACTATAGACATCAGCCTTATAAGAGATTCCCCCAATATTCTTGTAGAATAATTCGGGAGCCATGTACCCTATTGTTCCTCTTGCTGCAGTCAAAGTGACAATACTATTGTCAACAGAATATAATCTTGCCAATCCGAAATCCGAAATCTTTGGAGCGAAGTTGTCATCAAGAAGAATGTTATGGGGTTTGATATCAAAATGTAATATTTGCATATCACAACCATGATGAAGATAAGCAATCCCACGAGCTACTCCAAGAGATATCTCATATATCTTGCGATAATTTAAAGAGATACTTTCTTCCTTGGAAAATATATGTTTATCTAGAGATCCATTAGACATGAATTCATAGACAAGAGCACGCTTTGTTCCTTCCACACAAAACCCTACAAGGTGTACTACATTGAAATGGCGTATCCTTCCTATGGTTGCAACTTCACTGATAAAATCTTGGCCATTAGCTTTGGACTTACCCAACATTTTGATGGCAACATCAGGTCCACTACTTAGCTTTCCTTTGTATACAGTGCCAAAGCCTCCTTCGCCCAACTTATTCTTGAAATCTTTGGTCATTGTCTTCAATTCCTTGTAAGAGTACCTTATTGGAATGAGGTTATGAAGTCTTATAAAATCTTCAATTTCTTCAGACATTGATAAGTGTCTTCTATAACCCATAAAAATCAACAACGTAGACAAGAATCCAATACCAAATAAAAATCTGGCTGTGATGGATGGCAAAACAACTCTTCCAGTGACTATTCCTAATTTGATTGCACTATTTGATAGACTAAAATTGTAGTCTGCATGGTAATCATTTGAACCCATCCCCACTGTTTTGAGTAATCCTACAAAAAGGTCATGGGTTTGGTTAGTCACAGTACAATATGAATACTTGGATAAAAATGAAAGCGGTGCCCAAAAGAAAAAATTATCAATATCAGATGTAATGCATAAGGCTTACTTTGACAAAAATACTTATAAAATTTGAAAGAAAGTTTTTTGCGAAAAATAACCATATTTCACTCCTTAAACTAAGATATAATTATAAAATTAGCCCATGAATTTTAATTAAAACTTAATAAAATATTCCTAAACTTTTTGTTATGATTATGTCTTGCTTCACCAGGGTGGGGAAAAAAAGTAGTTTTTCCATTTTTTTGTATGTCAATAAAACTTTGGTCAAGTTTTATCCTTATACTTATATATGTTTTTTTTATCCTTTCACTAGTGAATCAAATTCAAGAGAGGCTTAAATTTGTGCGTCCAAACAGTTAACAATTTTATTTAACTAAAATAATATGCATTGTTGTAAGCGATATTTAAACTTTCAAATTGTAAGAATTTGAAAACAACATAGACTTATTTGAAAACATTAGAATGATGTAAGAATTTTCTTTTTTAAAAAAATTGAAGTCTCCTAAACAAAATACATTCAATCAAAGCATAAAGGCTAAATTTAAAATTTAATCTGAAATTTTATGAGAAAGTGACCTTTATCCAACTTAATTATCTTTGTTTTTATGGGACAACTAATTTAGTTAAACTGTACATAGACTATGGTTGCATAAAAAATTTGATTAATTAAAACATTATACAGATAAGAAATAAGGGCTTAGCTCATAGATACAGCTAAGAATTGAACCCAATATAGTATACTTAAGGGACCCAACTATCTATCAACCATGTTAATTCTTATTAGTTGCTGCTATTTTAGTTATTTACTTATTCTATTGTTGTAGTTAACATCTTACTTTTAATTTTTATTTTTTTATTCTTCTTCGTTACATGCATGAATCATACTGAAATGCTACATAAAGTTAAGGGCAACTGTGACATAAATTGAAAGTTAAGAATTCAACTTAAAATTAACATATTTGAAAAATAAATTAGTCAGTAGACTTATATAAAATAATAACCAAACCAATAAAATTCAGGTAAAAAATAACTAAACCAATAAAATATAAAAATGTGTAACGTAAATCAGAGAACCTTACCTTCAAGAATTCCATGGAGATAATCTGAAAGAAAAGTTTACCAAAGTCAACAACGGCAAGGATGTACAAAACAACAAAATGCCAAAAAAACAAACCATTCGGTGAAACGAGTTTTTTTATTATAGTCAAAGTATAGAAATATAATATATCTTAATTCTTATGTATAATAAATATAAAAAGGATTTTTTAAGAGAAATATCAGACAAGTTACTGTGGTATGCTCCTATTTTGGGTAAAAAAAATGTTTAATAAAATATTATTTTATCTAAATTGTAGAACTTTATCATGTATATAATGTGAAGATTTAGTGCCCATTTAAATTACTTTTTTGTAAAATATCTGTTAGAATAATTATAGTTTACAAAAATGAAGTTTAGAAAAAAAATAAAAAAATTTATCACAAATTTATTTGGATAAAAAAAAGAAAAATAATTATTAGAAACTATGATTTAATTTACAAAAATATAATTCAGGCTCCAATATTGCATGTCTAGACAAATTTTTTTTTTTTGGCCAAACAATTTTTTAATTAAAAAAATGAAACACAAAAAATGAATTACAAGTTGAAACATACAAAAATTCTTCATGTAATAATAATATGTTTATGAAGATAAAAGGGTTATATTTATAGAATAGCAAATATAATGCATTTTTTATATAAATTTTGATAATTAAATTGAATGTATCACCAACCATCGAAAAATCAGATTAAACAGACTTAAATAAATAACTCAAGAAAAAACTAAAGTATTAATTTAAAGAAGAAATTATTAAATCAATTCTTATTTTATAAAATGAAAGCAAAACTATTTTTATTAAAAGTAAATGAATTATAATTTTATCTTTTAAAATATAAATTAGTAAATTTAATCTTTTAATAATTTTCGTAATCCTTTTTGTTACTGAAGAAAATTGCAATGTCCTCCTTCATGATCAAATTAATAAATTTACATATGACAGTAAAAATAATGGCACAAAATATTAACTCCAGATTTAATAGAAAATTGTTACCTTCGCCCAATATGCGCAATTTTGGTAGCGATCCTGCATCACCCAATAATAAAAGATGATATTAACTCAAAATTCGGAGATCACTACCAAGTAAGGAAGTACCAAGTAAATAAAAAGTTCACTAATTTTAATTCAACTAGATTTATTTTCAATTCTTAATTCTGGCCGAAAAAATTGTTAAATCTGATTTGAGTTAATCGTCCCTTTGGTCAATTTGCTTGAAAATGTTTCTTTTAATTATATAATAATATATGTAATTAAAACATGCTTCTTTGTGTATTGTATAAAATTTCAAAAGTACTAACTTGTAAAATATATAGATATATAAATATTATTATATTTTAATTAATATCAATATTAATATAATAAGTAAAACATATAGGAAACCAGACAATTCATAAGCCATAAATAAAATTTCCTTTCTTAAATTCCAAGTATTGTATGGAAAATGTATCTAGTTGTTATCATTCACACCATCAATTTCTTTTTATCTGTAATTTAACTCTATTTGATTGGAGGAATTTAGTTTAATAAGTAAAAAAGGATTAAAGAAAAATTAAATATTTTTTTATTTGATTTAATAAGTAAAAAATGAGAAAAAAAATTTTAATAAATTTTTTCTCTACTCCTTTTTCCTCCTGTCCATCCTTTCCAAAAGTGGGGCATTTGGAAGGAAAGTAAATAAATTTCATTTATATTTATTCATTTTCCATTCCTTCTTGAAAAGTTAATAATGTAACATTAAAATCTCTTTTCCCCAATAAACCTAAATAAGGAAATATTATCATCCTTCCTTTTCTCTCCCCTCCTTTTTCTCTATTAAATTTTTTCCCCTCCCGTCTATTGAATCACATAGTAAAGTTTTAGCATAAATATTATAAAACACAACTAAAATATTAAAATTTTTTACAAATTCTCTAATATACTCTAAAAAATAAATAGTTTCCTGTCACATTTTATACGTCATTTTAAAATTTTTCACACAGAGTAACAAAAGTATTAAATAATCTAAATTATAGTAAAGTTTAATAATATTTTACCAAAATATTCTAAACTTAAATACTAAGAAAGACTTATACTCTACTTATTATTATTTTTAATGAGTGATAAGATAGTAAAGAAGATAATTAATATTTAATTGATAATATAAAATGATAGATAATTTAAAATATTTAAAATTTTTTAAAATAATAAATAAAATGGAACGATAGGAGCATAAGGAAGCAATTAATATTGCCTTTTAACTTTTAAAATGACAAAAAAAAAATTCACCATCTGTAATTAAGGGTTCTTGAAATTTTAAAATAATGGGTAAATAAAAATAAAACTTTTCTTCAAAAGTGACAAACTGACAACGGAAGAAATAATAACTGAACTGTGGATGACATGAAACTAAGATGATGTGCAGTGATCATAATTTATAAATATTATGACTTATTAAAAATTTTATTATTTTTCATTCAAAAATAAATATAAAAGAGAAGATAGTGTCAAACAAGGAAAATAAGAATAAAGTGAAGTGACTTACGGCAAGAGGGATGAATTATTCCAAGGGGGCTTGTACACAATCGGATAGAAACGTTGGATTGCAGCTGCAGACTTTGACTTTCAGTGCTGAAAAAGCAATGGCAGTTATCCGGAAAAGGACAGGGAAGATCGGCACAAGCTCGTCTCCACCATGAAACCTCAAATCCGATTGAAAGCACTCTGTGAACAGAACCGTACGACAAGTTCCCACGCACCAAAGAATCCCATTTTGGGGTAATGGGGGCTACCAATTTCACACGACACTCAGATCTGATCTCCTTAGCCAGCAAGTCTCCGGCCACCGCATAAATATGACCTCCTCCTTCTCCTTCAGATTGCCAATTCACGCAGGGAGCCGTATCCATGTAGGCTGCGTCTTCCCTCACTGGATCCCTGCACTTCAGGTACACCACGTGCTTGAACATAGGTTCCGATCCTTCGCTTATAGTGGCGCCGTAGAGACTAGTGCTATCGTATTCATTATAGAAGGAATGGTCGCGACCACTGCTGTAAGATCCGTCATTGGAGGAAGGATCGTAAGTATCGCTGAAATTGGAACGGGATAAGAAATAGAGAGGGAGGGAGGAGCAATCGCCCTCCTGGATGCCTGCATCGACGAGTCGGATTGTGTAGTAGTTGTAGTTGATCCCCAGGACACGGTATTTTCCTGAATCCGTATAGTCTGTTCTATCATTCAAATGAAGAAAAGTGAAGTTGTTTTCACAGGTTAACTCGTAGTTGGAGTCGCCGCAGCCGGGTTGATCATCTTGAAGTCGAAATGGATGTCTGATGTTTGTGATAATGCCGCACTGAGATGGAGTACATGATTTGTTGTGATATTGAGAACTTAGAACTCCATCCATGAGAAGCAGAGTGAAGGAAACTAAACACCAACACCATAGGCCTTTCTCTCTGCACATCCTTGAGAAATGAGAATGAATGATATGCAGGTGCTCCAGTTCTGAATTTTGAGCCTCCTGGTTCAATCAATGCGTTTTCTTCTCAAGTCAATTAGAAACTTTTTTTTTTGGTAAACAATTAGATGCTTTTTTTTTTTTTGGGTTATATGACTAAACTTTCTTTTTCCCTTTTGACACGGCTAATTTATTTTTTTAAATTGACTTGAAACTTTCGGTGCCACACTTGAAGGACCCACCTAGGTTGACTGATGTCTTTTCTTTGCATTTTCCTTAGCCAGTTTTATTTCTATATTGATTTTATTTTTGAGACACCAATCATAGATGATTTAACTATTATTGTTTAAAGCTGCCACTTGCTGTAATCACCTTCAACGTTCCATCCCCCTTTCCCTACTTTCATTTTGAATGAGATATGCAACATGTAAACTAATATAGATAGGAATCTGAATCCAGGTTCCAGATAGAAAAAGCTTTGGTTACAATGCCATACTTTAAGGACCCACCTAGCTTGACTAATGACTAATGTCTTTTTCTTTGCACTTTCCTTTGCCAGTTTTATTTCTATATTGATTTTATTTTTTAGAAACGAATCATATATGATTTAATTATTAGGATATAACATTAGTGTAATTTAAAGGCACTTTCTGAACAGTTTGTTCAAACCTGTTGCTTGCTGTAAGCAGCACCACAGCAGAAAATTTCGGTCCGCAATCACCTTCAAAATTCCAACCCCCTTCCCCTGCTATCAATCTGAATCCAAGTTCCAGATGGAAAAAGCTTTGGTTATAATGTTTTGCTATCACAGATATATGTTGACAGTGATGATGGTGTTGGTGCTACTTCTGAAACTAGGCAATGGTCAGAACCAGCCTTTGCCCAGAAATGAAGTTGTACCATTCCATCTCAGTGGGACGATGCTTGAGTTTCCGTCAATTCCTTCTCTTAAAGGGGTTAGACTCTTCGTCTCTTCCATAGACAATAAATCCCACATCTTAGACACATATGATCCTGAAGGCTGTCTTCCCAAACTCTTTCTACAACTCTACCATTCACCCATTTATCCTCTCCTGTTTGATTATTCCAAGACACCCCATAATATTACTTTCTTCAATTGTTCTTCATTTGGGTCGAGACAACTCAGAAACGATCACTTTTCTGATTTAAATGCTCAAAATATGTTGGTCTGCCCAATTTATGCTGTTAATTCAGACGATAGTATCCTAAAGTGGGACCTTGCTTCTTGCACCAAGATGTTTCAGTTAGTTTCGCCAATACCCGCAGATGACCTTCAGACGAACGTCTTAAGACTCAAATGGCTCCAACCAAAAGGTGAAAAGTACAAAACCAGCATGATAATCAGAATTGTTTTACCAGGTAATGGAGACAATAATTGGTTTTTCTTTTCCTCTATTATTTTGTTCTCTTTTGGTTTCACAATGTTCCTTGGATTGAAAATGAATTTACAATTCATGCGCTCCTATGACTCCAGGCTCAATTGTGCTGGTTTTGCTGTTCAGTGTGTGCTTTTACATATTTCGCTACTTCAAAAAGAAAGGAGATGATCAACTGAGACTGGAAAAGTTTTTGGAGGATTACAAGGCACTGAATCCTACTAGATTCTCATATGCTGATCTAAAAAGAATCACAAATCATTTCAAGGACAAATTAGGTGAAGGAGCTCATGGAACAGTCTTCAAAGGTAAGCTATCTACTGAAATTCAAGTTGCAGTAAAAGTACTGAATAATTTAGATAGCGACGGTAAAGACTTTATAAATGAAGTGGGGACTATGGGTAAAATTCATCACATCAATGTTGTTCGTTTGCTGGGCTTTTGTGCTGATGGTTTTCATCGTGCTCTTATTTATGACTTTTTCCCTAATGGTTCCCTTCAAAAGTTTATATCTTCCCCAGACAAGAAAGAAAATTTCCTTGGATGGTTGAAGCTACAGCAGATAGCTCTTGGAATAGCCAAAGGTATTGAATATCTTCATCAAGGTTGTGATTATAGAATCCTTCACTTTGATATCAATCCTCGTAATGTGTTATTAGATCACAATTTCACTCCCAAAATTTCAGATTTTGGTCTAGCTAAATTGTGTTCTAAAAATCAAAGTGCAGTGTCAATGACAACTGCAAGAGGAACCTTGGGTTATATTGCGCCTGAAGTTTTCTCTCGAAATTTTGGGAATGTGTCGTATAAATCAGATATTTATAGTTATGGAATGCTACTGCTTGAAATGGTTGGTGGAAGAAAAAATGTTGACACAAATCAAGAATCTATTCAAGTTCTATATCCAGAATGGATTCATAACTTAATTGAAGGAGGAGACATAAACATATACATAGAAGATGAAGATGATACTAGAATTGCTAAGAAGCTCGCAATTGTGGGGCTTTGGTGTATTCAATGGCATCCGATAAATCGTCCATCCATGAAAACAGTGATACAAATGCTGGAAGGAGAAGTAGATAAATTAAAGGTGCCTCCTACTCCATTTGACTTTGCTGCTTCAACCAATACATGTTCCATTATTCCTGAAAGACATTTGAGTTTTGAGTTAGAAGTAATTCATGAAATAGAATAAATACATATACATACATATATATATATATGTTGGTTCCCCGGATACTTCTTTCGAGATTTTGTAAGATTTATAATTTGTAATATCAGTTTCATGTTTATTCCACAAATAAACCCATTTATTATCCATTAAGGAAAAAAAAGAAAAAGAGGTCTGAACCTTGTGAAATCTCATTTCCCGAAATTTCTACATCTCCATAAATACATTTGAGACAATGCATTTATTTAGTTATTTTTGTATACCTAACATAGCAATTGTTGTGGTCACAATAGCTCCAAATATTTAAGCGGTAAACACTATTTTTACTGGGCAAGCACATTGACCACAACAAGTTGCAATGGTCGGCATAACTAAATCGATGCAAAATTTAATGTCTCGTTTGGTCAGCTGGAACCAAGGGGATGGAAGTGGAAACAGAGGAGGAATCCTTGGTTGGGCTCATTTGATTCGCTGGATGCATGCTTTCATAAGGAAGCCACTTCCATCAAAATTGATGGAAGTGGGTTCCTTAACCATAGCGATGGAACTCTCTCAAGTTCCATGGAACTATCCGCAGAAGGCCATTTTACCCTTTTGTGTGTGATATAGGGCGACGTGGGTTGGAGTGTTTGATTGTAGCGGCGATAACGTGGTTGACCGGTGTCGGCAATGAAGATGGTGGAGCAACAACAGTGATGCCTTTCCTCACCCATCATCTTCATTCGCAATTTCTGAGGAAGATTTCTAGTTCTCATTCGAGTCACCGGCTTCCTCCTCCACAATGACATTAAATCGGCACCATCAATTTCATCTCCTGCGATTATTCCAATCTTGCTGCCTACATGGTCGATCTTGCTCCCTGTGTTGTCAATCTCGCTTCAATGCTTCCATGGATGACGACAAAGATAACAAGTGAAGGTTTACAAATCTAGGTCTTCAATTTTTGCACTTATTTTCCAGTGAACTTGATAAGATGAGGAAGTTGGTGATGCGATGTTTGTGTTAATGATTTATGGGTTTGATGATGAAGCGGAAGACGCCGGTGATTTGTCTGTGGGTCTGGCTCAAAGAGATGGTGAGGGGAGAGTTTTTTTTTTGGCAAGGGGTATTACAGTCTTTTTATTTTATTTTTATATTTAAAAATAAAAATTATACTACACTTTCATCATCATACCAAACGGACTTTTAAACCCCACCTTTGCTTTCATTTTCTCTTCCACTTCTACTTCCTTTAAAATCACTTCTGCGAACCAAACGAGGCATAAAGGAAATTTGAAAAAAAAAAGTTTATTATATTCAAAATTATTCTAGAAATCACAAGTTAAAAATGCTTATTGTAATTATTTTAATATATACAATTGTTTAAACATCTGTTTTCAAAATTTATTATTTTAAATTTTAATTATAAAATATTAAATTATATACAATAAAATATAATAAAATGTTTATATATTATATTAAATTTTAACATTTCAATACAAATTATATTGTAAGAAATATAAAAAAAAGAAGAAGAAGATGAATAAAGAGAATTAACTAGTTGACTCGATAGATTAATTTTAACCTCCATTCCTCATTCTTTATCTAGTTCACCATCTTCATCACGTGCTTGCCATCCGTCGTTTTCCTATTTCCCATACGGCCCTGCCGTCACGTTTTCCGATTTCCCATCCCATATGCCTGTGCGTGATAAATGGGTTTCAAAATTCAAATATGTTATTATATTTAGTATATATAAAAAAAAGATGGTAATATTCAATGGACAAAACATATATTATTTTCTTTAAATATAAAAAGTATAGAGGGGTAATCAAGAAAATAGAAAATAAATAATAATAAATGATACTTAGAACCCCATAGATTATTGATAACTCTACATTTAAATATATTCAACTCAAAAAATAATTATAGATAAATATAAATTTATTTAGATTTAAATATTAAGTTATGAAATTTTGTTAATAATTTGTTTGTGAAGAATAATAACTTAAAAAGTCAATATTATTTAGATTAAAATTTTAGTTAAATCAAAAATAATTTTTAACTTGTATTATTTATTTAAAATATATTATTTTAATGATTATCGGTCCAATCCCAATTAAAAAAAAATTAAATAATTAAATCTTAAATCAATGTTTTGTCAAGTTTAATGTTTATTCTGGCTCTAATAATATTGGTTTTTGGGAGTTGAGGGGTGGGGGAGGGATTTTTTTTTAAGAATAAATTAATATGCTTTTATATATTTTTATTTTTATTTGAAATATTTATTTTATTAATAATTATAATTGCATACGTATTAAAAATAATTGATGATAGTAATAAATATTAAAAATAAAAATAATATATCATATATATATAAATATAATTTTTTAATTTAAACATATAGTTATATGATTAATTATTGTCATATTAAAATCTGCATAATTAATGCGATTATGTAAGTCAGTAAAGGTGGTCCTGTTGCTGCTATTTATCTACAATATGCATCCAAATCTGACGGGGTTCAGTGTTATGATACATTTACTTTTTCTCACCCAATAATCAAACACAAAACAAAGACATTGGAAAACTTGGGGGACCCTGGCACCTGCGCGTCTCTCCTCCCCATTACTCTGGGATTTTGAGGACCATTAAAATTAGAGTAGACCTTATAATTCAAAGTATGAATCATATCCTTATTTTCGCCTAAAAGAACATTTCCATACTTATCAATTAGACAACCTTTATCAACATTTTAGATATTTGTTTTGTTAGTCCATGCTATGACTCTTTTGGTGCATTTTAATTTTTGGACATATATTATTATTTGTCATAACTTGTTTATACTTGAGTGGGTCTCATTTTATAGATGTGTCTTGAACCAAATATAAATGTAATGTGGAAAAGTATAGACTTGTATTTTCGTTGTGGTTGTCTTATGTTATGATTATGACTTCTTCAACGCGTTATAATAAATTTGAGGGGCCCCATAAGAAATTATAAATGTGGACGGACTGACCTGAGTCAATTGGTACACTTAAAAATTTTATCAGCCCCCTTTATTTTTTTTTAGAATCTTAAAAATATATTTTTAAAGATAGAATTTTTGTTACATCAATAATAAAAATAAATTTTATAAAATGAATAAGATAGGATAAAATATTTTTAAAATTTTTGGATAAGTTGGATTACTATTGTTAGTCAAAATTGGAGTAGGTTTACAAGTCAAATAATACTTATAAGTATATTTATAAATTATTTATTAACAAAATTATCAGATTAATAATAAAATTTAAATCCAACTCTCGTCTTTATCATTGGACTAATTTTTATTGATAAAATTTTATGTATTTACTTGTTATGGCTGATCTTTTCAGTGCACTTTTTAACATTTTATCATCCCTATATAACTTAGACTTCTACTAGTCTCATTTTATAGTTATAGATGAGTCTTCTATCGACTAAATAATATCAATGGTTTGAGAATCGGATCAGACTGGACGGTTGAATTGGTTGTACCATCATTTGGTGTGAAAAATGGCTCGATTTTCAGCATTAAACCGTTTTAGGGGTTGAACCGGATTAGACCGCTTTGAACCAGCTTTTGAGCAGGAAATCGGAGTTAAGCCCGGAACTGGAGCGATTTTTAGAGAACGAAACGATTTTTTAAATTGGATAAAATTTAACTTAAATTTAATTTTTTTACCAAAATTATTAATTATAAAAATTATTAGAGAGTAAAACACTATTTTTCATTTTATTTTAAAATTACTTATTATAAAAATGAAAAATTTTATTGTATTATATTCTTTCCGTCTCAAATTATAAGAGAATTTTGAGACTCTTTATTTATCTCAAAATATAAGAGACATGGATAAAATTTGTAGAGTAATTAATATCATTTTTTTCTTTTATACCCTTGAGTAATTAAGGTTGTATTGATAATACTAATAATGAATTAGTCTTACTTCAAACTTTTAATGTGGGTAATTTTGATAAAAAATTGAAATTATAGTACAATTAATGAATTTAACTATCAAAACTATTTTTTTCTTGATACAGATAAAATAATTATTTGTTTTTTATAATTGAGGACAGAGGGAGTATAATTATTTTATAATATTATAGTGTTATCATGTTAAATAATTTTAACATTACTTTTAATGATTTAATACATATTATTATTATTATTATTATTAGAACTTAAACAACTTAATTTTTTTTCTTAATAATTTAATATTTTATTTATATATATCTTATATATAATATTATTTTTATTTAATTATTACATTACTATTTTAACTACCAATTTAACTGATTAAATTATAAAAACTACGAACTCATGAAATTTCTGATTTAATATCGATCTGATTTTTAAATCATTGAATAATATAAATATAATGTGGAAAAGTATGGACATCAATTTTCTTTGTTGTCGTCGTCATTTAATGTTATGACTTTATCAATGGACCTCTGTGCATCAATTTTCTTTTTGGGATTCGCAATGCTTTTATTCACATAATATAAATTTTTCAAAATAAAAAATTTAATGAAAAGATGACGCAGGTGACAGCCAAAGCTCATATCTTTGTCTATCCTTAAAAGTTTTCAATCACCTCCTTTATTTCTTTAATCTCAAGAGTTTTTTTTTTTAAGATAGAAATTTTATTATATCAATAATAAAAATAATCTTCATAAAATGAATAAAATAGAATAAATTATCTTTAATAAAGAATGATTAAATATTTCTCATTTATTTTACAACTTTGATGGTCTCTTTTATAAGAAGATGAGAATTCTATATGTAAGGTGGAAAGTTTGACAAATTGTTTTCATTGCCGCCCTTTAATTAATTGTTGCGATCGATCCAGTGTTTTGAAATATATTTAATTATGTGAAAATATTGAAACATTTGTTTTACTGATCATTTTGTTTCTTTTTCTCCATATTACTTCATGCTTATTATAATTTAGAAGTCCTATGATTAAGTTCTTTTACCCTTTACTTGGTTAAGGAGAGAAAATAAGGAGGAAAGAAAATGAGGGAGAGAAAATGGATAGAAGAGAAAAATGAGGGGATAATTTTCTCTCCATATACTTGTTGAACAGAAGAAAACAAGAATGAGAGAAAAGTAACTAATTTTATATTGACAATAATACCCTAATTATTTTTAGGAATATATTTACATATAATAAAATTTATTATTCTACTATATTATTTACATAATTTTTATATCATATTAATAAATGACATTAAAAATGTAATTTTAATTTTAATCTTAATTTAAAATTATTTGATCCAATCTTAATTTTATTAAATTTTTAAAATCATTTTTATACATTGATTTCAAAAATTTTAAAATAATGCTAAAATTAAAAGTTTATAACATATCAATATTTAGATATAAAAACAACATAGGTATTTTTCTTTAAGAAACAACATAACATTACATTAAGAAGTAATACAACATAATAATAAAGATAAGGGAAACAAATTTTGACACAACAAATATAATTAAACATAGTTTAATTAGAGCACTAAAGTGATAATTAGGCTCAAAATTTAAAGCATTTATCTAACTTGATTTGTAGAAAAGTGTATCACACAAAGATTGTTTGTAATCGGAACTTCGAGTTTTGAAAGAAAGTGGGAGGAATGAGAATAAGTAAAACCAAAGGAAGAAGAAGCATGAAATAATAGCGGGAAAGTAAAAAAAAAAATTGGTGGGTAATTTTGGAAGGAGAGTTTTCTCTCTAAAATCTCTCCATTTTGGAGAAGAAAAATTGGAGGCAAAATTATATGGGACCCACATATTATTTTCTCCTTATTTTTTTCTCCCCCTCACTTTATTCTCCTTACCCAAACAAGAAAAAAATATAGTTTTGTCCCCAATTTTCCTCCTTACTTTTCTCTCCCCTTCTCTTTTCACTCGTGTCAAGTAAAGGCTTATATAGTTTAAGGGTTAAAATTTCAAGTAAATAACAAGATATCTTAAATTCGAATCTATAACATGTGAAGGAACATATAAAAAGTGGCATAATTTCTATGATACAATCATACAAGAGATTGTAGCAAAGAAAATAAAATAAATCATACAAGAGATTAGAATAATATGTAAACTCTACTGCTACTTAAGGGCAAAGACTAATTTAGGTAGGGGTGCATAAAGAACAGATAAGGCCGGATTAATAGTTAATCTGGTACCCAATCTTTATGAAACCAAGCAGGACTAAGCCAACAATATCGTTTTCAATGCTTATTAATGGTCAAATAATTATCAATGAAACAAAAAGTGATGGTTAAAGATGCATATTTTAACATTTCTAGGCCTTAAAATGACTAGAAGACAATTTTTCCATCAAATATATATATATATATATGTAATGTGGAAAACTAGACACATTCAATTTCATTGTCGTTGTTTGATATTATGACGTTTTCAATGCGTTCTAATTTAAAGAATATTATCATTTTATTTCTAAATTGTTTCGCAATTTTAAAGGGGTTTTTTTTCTTAAAGGATGAGCATTTTAATTTTACGTATTTTGGAAAGCTAGATATATATTTGTTTTTACATTTTTTTAAAGTATTTGTTTTCAACATTATTGTTCAATGTTATGTTTGTTCTAGAGCATTTTAATTTTTTGGACATATTATATCATGTCTATAAAATAGCATAAATGGAGATAAAAAAGAACACTAAAAAAAAATTATAAGATGAGATTTTGTTTTGTAAGTTTAGAGATATTTTTTCATGATGAGTATTCTATAAGTTTATGGCTCTTTCAATGTACTTTTAATTTTTGGGCATATTATTATCTCTTTCAAACTTGTATTTCACTTTGATCATGGAAGTCTCATTCTGCATAAAAGTCTTTTCCCAAACACGCGTAGTATAACTTGAAATTAACAATACTTCAGGATGAGATTATCTTTTATTATTATTATTATTATTTTACCATGCCGTCGATGAGATTATTAATACTGCTACTACTTCACATGTTGAGCTGGTGAATTCCTATAGAATAGACAAATGCCCGAAAACTTTTTTTTTTTTTTAAGGAATTAGAGTAGGGTGCCTTCTTTCTGTTTTTGAGCCCTTTGTTTTATATTTTCTTTTGAAAATATTGTTTTAAGATAATTCATCTGCTTTCCAAACATTCCTACATAAATCTCTACACGTTTAAATGTTAAAATTTTTGGACTCATTTAGTTTGTAAAATAAAATTAAAAAAAAAGGAAAAATGTTGGTAATATGGCTCAAGCAAGTTGGGCTTTATCATTAAGCCTGTACAAAAGAGTCCGTTTTTTTTTTAAACAAACCAATTTGGGTCTAGTAGGTTTTGGTCTGTATGTTAAATGGGCCAGTCTGTTTGGTCTTTTCCACGTTTCGTTTTTCTAAAGCATTTTCTTCTCAACACGAATTTGTTTACCGCCACCACCCTTGTAATTGGTCACTCTCCCTTCTCATTCATTATGAAATGTGAATTGTGATTGTGAATTTTTTGGAGAATTGAAAATGATATTTTGGACTGTGAATTGTTATTGTATTATGAATTGTGATGTATTATCAATTTGCTTGGAAAAAAATATGAGATTAACAACATGGTGATTCGTGTCATGGTTGAGTCAATAAGGATTCCTTACGATACACCAACATTCGTGAAATTATCTTTAACTAAAAAATTTATACTGGAAAAGGAAGTGAATTATGCTTCTTGAGGTCATCGCATATTGAAGCCACTGAATACCATTTGTGTTATGTTATAACTATCCATTAAGAAAATCCTACCAAAAAAAATGTCAGAAGAATATGAGTTTGAAAGAGATTAATTAATAGTCATTGCGCTTACCATTGCATCATTATTTAAAATGAAAATAAGATACTAAATTATAAAAGCAAAACCCAAATTTGGAGAATGACTAAATATTGTTATAAAATGCAAATTCATATGTTAAACTTTAATAACTTACCGGCTTTGACCTCCTTTGTAGTTGCAAAGTATAATTTCTTATCACTTCCATCCTCAAAATATGGAGAAAGTATAGACCATTTCATCAGGATCGATAGAAGGTCTTGGAGGCACTTGATGACATTCAACATAATCTGCTTCGAATTCTATTACTTTATCCATTAAAAAGTGATGAGCCAGCTTCAATTGTACATATTAGAGTGCTATATGAAAATCCCACAAAAAGTTAGTAGATTATGAGAATGAAAGAGAAATCTTCGAGGATATCATTACGTCAATATTTATTTAAAAAGAAAATAAAAATGCTAAATTATTAAAGGAAAATAAAAAAGAGGGTAATAACTAAGTATTGTTGTCAAATCCAAATTGATAAGTTAATTAATCAACATCACCAGCTTAATTTGGCCTGATTTCTCAATTGCAAAGTATTATTTCCCATCACTTGTGCCCTCACAAGGACTACTATGGGCCAAACCATGGTTTCTAATCATCATTTTTTGTCTTTTTCATCTAAACAAGTTTTCAGTAAACTTCTTCACTTTTATCCAAACTTCATTTTTGTAAACTATGGTTATTCTAAAAGTACTTTTACAAAAAGGTAAACCAAATGGGCATTATGAGATAGCATAGATATAATGGATGTCGTTTGGCCAGAGTTGGATCTGTCATCCACTAAAATTGGCTCGTTAGGATATAGAGAAGGTTTTGGAGGCATTTCAAGACTTTTAACATCTTTTGCTTCTAACATTTCTATAACTTTGTTCATTGAAGGTCGATCAGCAGGCTTCAATTGTATACACCAAAGTGCTACTATGAACATTTTCTTTGTTAAATCCTTTTCCTTTTCTACCAAATCTTCCATTTCTATATCTTTCTCTTCATTGAATTGGTCATAAATCCATAATAGAAAGTAAAGTTGGCTTAAATGTTCTACATGTGGATTCAAATTCTTTCTTCAGCTTGCTATTTCCATCAAAAGCATTCCAAAACTATAAACATCAGCCTTGTAAGACATTCCCCCAATATTCTTGTAGAATAATTCAGGAGCCATGTACCCTATTATTCCTCTTACTGCAGTCAAAGTGATAATACTATCATCACTAGACTATAGTTTTGCTAATACAAAATTTGAAATCTTTGGAAGAAAGTTGTTATCAAGAAGTATGTTATGGGGCTTGATATAAAAATGTAATATTTGCATGTTACAACCATGATGAAGATAAGCAATCCCACAAGTTACTCCAATAGATATTTCATATATTTTGCAATAACTTAAAGGAGAGACCTTCTTTTTCTGAAAAAATATATTTATCCAAAGATCCCTTGGACATGAATTCATAGACAAGAGCATGCTTTGTTCCTTCCACACAGAACTCAACAAGGTGTACCACATTGAAATGGTGTATCCTTCCAATTGTTGCTACTTCACTGATAAATTCTTGGCCATTAGCTTTGGATTTACCTAACATTTTGATCGCAACATCAAGTCCACTCCTTAGCTTCCCTTTGTGTACAGAGCCGAAGCCTCTTTCACCTAACTTATTCTTGAAACCTTCGGTCATTGTCTTCAATTCCTTGTAAGAGTACCTTATTGGAATGAGGTTATGATGTCGTATGAAATCTTCTATGTTTTCATACATTGATAAGTGTCTTCTGCGACATGTATAAATCAACAACGTGGATAGGAATATCATGCCACATAAAAATCTGGCTGTGATGTATGGCAAGACATATCTTCCACTGACTACTCCTAATTTGATTGTACCATGTGATAGACTAAAATTGTAGTCTTGAGGAATGTGATGATAACGTGAATGCATCCCCACCATTTGGTATAGCCCTGCAAATGTGTATTTCCATAAAGGCCATAGAGTTGTTCAGTCACAAAAATATAACTATTTGCATTAAAAAAAAAAGAAAATGGTGCAAAAAATCATTAATATCAAATATAAAATTTAATAAGTTGTTCTATTATAAGTTATGTAATTCATTCCTTATATTTTGTGTATCACAGCAGAAGGCTTGCCTACAGATTTCTCAAGAAAATTTTTTTGTTAGATTTAAACAATTTCATTCCCAAGTAACTATATTTTACTCTTAAAACTAAGATATAATTAGGGGTGTCTATAGGTGGGTGGGCTAGGCTGGGCTTAACCCCACCCATTGCCTGACCTGATAAACACTTAACTACACCAGATTAGGTATTGAGCAGACCTAGTACCAAATAAATTTTTTAAAAAAATAAAAAAAATAAAAAATTAATTTTATTTATTAATAAAAAATATACTTATTTATATCCAAAATAGATTTCTCTAAACAAATAATGTTAGAATAAAAAATAACTGTTTTAAAAGTTATGAATACTCAATAATTATTGCATAATATTTAGTTAAATAATCAATTTAACATTTTAAATAAAATTATAACATTAAAGTCTTAAATGTTTTCATGATAATCATATATTCAATGTATTAATAAGATTCATAGAGCAAAAAAAAAAATCCTATTAAATCAACGAACATGTGTCAAAAAAAAAAAAAAGAAAAGAAACCAAAGCAAATTAAAAACTATATATATACATACAGCTTAGACTGGACTGGGTTAACAACACTTGGCTCTAAGTCCAACCAGACATGATTGGCCTAATGGAGTCAGGTTGAATGGGGCCAACTGGATGTCATGTATTGTTGCATAATCCTAAACATAATTATAAGTTTTACAACTAATATTAGACCATACATAACGAAAAACTCCCTAAACTTTTTAATGTTGCAAAACAGTACATATTAAAGACCAAACTCTGCTTCAGAGTTTTTTTATTACAATTTGAAATTAAGACATGTATTTTGTGGCAATTTATATTTTATAATTATGTATCTCTTAACCTGAGTGAAGGGAAAAAAAAGTATTTCTCCCTTATTTTTATATGCAAATAACACTTTGGTCAAGTTCAAGCTTTATCCATAAACTCATGCATTATTGTTTATCCTTTTATTAGTGAACCAAATTAAAGAAAGGCTTCAATTTGAGAGTCCAAATATTTTCAAATTTGATTTAATTAAATTAACTTGTCCTATGCAATCAGTGACATTTAAATTTCTAAAATGTAAGTTGAAATCATAAAAGACTTGTTTGAAATTATTAGGCCAATGTAATATTATTTTTGTAAAAAAAATGGAGAGACTCAAACAAAATTCAATCGCGAAATTATATGGAGACTATATGTATAATTTAATCCAAAATTTTATGGGAATTTGACCAATATCCAACTTACTCATGTTTAGTTAAATAGGACAGCTAGTTTAGTTACACTGAAGAGTGACGACATTGACATAAAAAATTATTAAAACATTATACAGATAAGGGCATAGTTGTTGTTTTAGTTATTTGCTTAATTTATTGTTTCAGTTTAATCTCTTAACTTTTCATTTTTTTTTCAGATTCATCGAGATTCATTTTGAAATACTATATCAAGTTAAAGGAATATGACATAAATTAAAAGTTAAGAATTAATCCTCAAAATAAATATATTTTGAAGAATAAATAATTAAGTTGGTTAAGAGATTAAAATTAAATCACTAAAATATAAAACCGTATAACGTAAATTAGAGAACCTTGCCTACAATAATTCCAGAGAGATAATCTGTAAGAAAATTTTACAAAAATAAAGAACGGCAAGGAAGCAAATTACAAATTAAATATGTTGCAGTGAGTAAAAGTACTAGTAGACTTCTGTATGATGCCCTGAGTAAGGAAAATATGATGCACATAAATAAATATTTCCTTCTGTCCTTTTTATAAAAAGAATTTATGGAGTAATTTTTTGGTTCTATTTATAAGAAATATAGTTCCATTATCTTGTGCATTTACTAACTTATTCTGTTTCTAAAAGAGGCAACAATTGTTTTTCATGCAAAAGAAGTCTATTAAGTATTAAATATGAGAATTTTTGGAAATTTCTTTTTTGAATATGCAACATATTAATTACAGTTAACAAATTTTAACTGTTTTTTTAATATTAGTGAAGTAGTTATTTGTCTTTTATAAAAAGAATTGAAGGTAGTATATGTCTTTTTTTTTCTTCTCAAAATATTTGTCTTTCGTACAATAACGCACTATAAGACATAATATGTCATATACAACAAATTTAGAACATTTAAAATACAAGTATAAGAGGTATACATTTTGTATGTATTTAATAAATTAACACATTAAAATGAGCAGTACAGAAATTTGAGTTTTAACCAAGTATTTTGAAAATAATATAATGATATTTGTAATAAACAAAAAAAATTGAATTTTCTAATTTTTTGTTATTTTGAAATGTTTTGGAATAAAAAAAAAACTAATGATACAGATGTTAGAATATATTGCATATATCATAAAGTATGATATGCATTTGATATAAGATACTTTTTTTTTTAATTATCATAATAAGTAATAACATAACTTAAGAATGAATCACACCAATGTGATTTATTATAAATTTTATATTATATATATATTGATATTGATTGATAATAAATATTTATGTAACTTTATTAGCATAATTTTATCTACAAATTAAATAAAAGTTCATTAAATCCGAGATTAATATGAATGATATCAAAATATGAATCTCACCCTCCAAATTGTTTAGAGATGAAAATATATATATATATATATATTATATGTTTCTGAATCTAATCCTCTATTTTAAAGCTAAATTTTAATTTAATCCTTCAACTATTTAGTTTCCTTTTAATATTTTAAAAATATAATAAAAATATTTATTTTTATCAATGTTAATTTATTTATCAAAATATGCTTATGTAGAATTAAATTAATTTAACTATAATAATTTTAACCACCACATCTCATCATGTGAAAAAATAAAATTAATATTTCTTCTTTATTTCAATTCTAAAGGGTTGCTTGCTACAGAAAAGAGAAGGAGAAGGTAAACTTCCTAAAAATTGCAAGTAACAAAAAACTAATTTATTTAAAAAAATTATTTGATAGAATTGAAACTATAATCTTAATTTTTTTAAAAAATAACTAAATTATAACTGTTATTTCTTAAAATATAAATTAGTCATCCCTCAATAATTTTTTAATTCTTTTTGTCTCTTTATTGAAGCAAATTACAAGGTTAGCCTTCATGATTAAATTCATAAATTACATTACATTTGAAATTGAAAGTACCAAAAATGGAACATAACGTTAACTCAGAATTTACCAGAAAACTGTTACCTTCGCCGAATATACGCAACTTTGTCAGATTTCCTACATCACCAATTAATAAAACATGATATTAACTCAAAATTCGGAACCAGGTAAGGAAGTACCAAACAAAGAAAAAATCATTAATTTTAATTCAATTAGATTTATTTTGAATTATTAATTCTGGGCAAAAAAATTGTTAATTCATCAGGAGTACGGAAAAGAAAAAGAGTATTAAATAATGGGATAGGAAAATTGAGAGAAGACATGAAAAAAGTAACGTGACCTACGACAAGAGGGATATAACATTCCCAGGGGACTCCAACAACTTCAACCACCCCCATAGCATTCATAACTACGATTTTCGAAGCTGAAATAGCAGGAACCCGTGGGACAGAGATCAGTACAACCTCGTGTCGACCATGAAACCTCAAATCCAAGGGAAAGCACGCTGTGAATAACAGCGTAGGACCTGATTCCACGAGGCACCAATGAGTCCCAATCTGAGGTAATGGGAGCCACCAATTTCACACGACACTCAGATCTTAATTGCTGAGCCAGTAAGTCTCCAGCCACAGCATAAACATGAACATGACCTCCTCCTTCTCCTTCTCCCTCGGATTCCCAATTCATCACGCAGTGAGCTGTATCCACGAACGCTGCATCATCCCTCACTGCATCGCTGCACTTCATGTACACCACGGGCTTGAACAATATTATATCTTTGGATGTATATGAGTACAGAGTGGCGCCATAGGGCTTGCTGATATCATAACCGAGGGAATCCTTGTAATAAGAATCGCTGAAATTAGATCGGTATAAGAAATAGCGCGGGAGGGAGGAGCAGTTGCCCTCCTCAATGCCAGGATCCACCACTAGGATCGTGTAGTTGTTGTAGTTGATTCCTAGGACCCGGTATGATCCATTATACAAACGAACATGAGCGACGTCGTTTTCACCGGCTATCTCGTAGCTGGGGTCGCCGCAGTTCGGAGGATCATGTCGGAGTCGAAATGGATGACTGACGTTTGTGATTACGCCGCACCGAGATGGAGTACACGATTTGTTGTGATATTGATGAGAACTCATGACTCCATCCATAATAAGAACCGTAGTGAAGGATACTAAACACCAACACCATATGCTTTTCTCTCTGCCCATCCTTCAGAATTTTGAGCCTTCTGATGTCTTCTCTTCTCAACTCAATTCCATGCTTGTCTTCTTTATTTATACTCCCTCCGTACATTTTATAAACTTTCTCATATTCCATAACTTTATAGGATTTAGTTGAATATTCAAGAGTTTTTTTAAATAATAACTTTGATAAATTTACTTTACAACTTACACAACTATCTTTTTAAAAAAAAAATTAATGAAATTAATGAAGGGTATTTTTGAAAAGGTAATATTTTTTTTCTACAAAATTAATACTTTCAATTAATTTTAATAACCTTCCTTAATTTGTATGATTTTTTTAAAAATATTTTATAATATGGGATGGGGAGGGTGGGACTCAACTTTCTCTTTCCCTGGCTCGGGCATCATGCTTTTTTTCCCCCTTAATTGACTTTGAGTTTTTATTTGACGACTGATGACATTTCTTTCCATAAAATTAATGGCATATTATACTGAAATAATAATTTTTCAGACATCCACCAATAATTTTTCTTCAACCGTAAGTCATATCTTTCTTTTTCTTTTCCTTGATTTCGTTCACCAATTAAACACAAAATAAAAATAACTTAAGTGGGGCTCCTGCATTAAATATTGAAATAATAAATAATATTAAATATAAAATCTAGAAAATTTACAATTGTAAAGTTTGCACAACCTGCAGAGAATAAAGTCCGTATAATCATTACCTTCAGGAATTAAATCCCCCTTCCCCTACTTTCATTTTAAACGACATATCCAAAACGACACTAAATACTTTATATATAGATAGGAAGTAGGAACCCGAATCCAAGCTTGAGAGAAAAGTTTTGCTTACAATGTTGTTCCATCACAGATTTTTGTTGTTGGTGATAATCCAAATGTTGGTGCTGCGCCTAAAACTAGGCAATGGCCAGAACCAGCATGTACCTCATGATGATGAAATTCTTAAATTCCATCCCTATAACAATAGGACGACGATGGTTCAGTTTCCATCAATTCCTGCTCTTAAAGGAGTAAGTCTCTCCGTTGATTACATGGTCAAAGAATCCTGCATCTTAGGGGCAAGTGATCCAGAATATTGTCTTCCCAGACTCTTTTTACAACACCAACTCTACAATTCATCCATTTCTCCTTTAGAGTTTGCCTATTCCCATGAAACCGACAATATTACTTTCTTGAATTGTTCTTCGGTTTGGCCAGAAGATGAATATTCTTGCCCAATTTATCCGATTCGCTCCAACGATAGCATCCTGGTGAACAACCGATTTTCCTGCACTGTTATGCTTCGCATAGTGTCACCAGTACCCGCAGAAGAGCTTCAGTCGAACTATTTGACACTAAGATTGCCCCAACCAAAATATCATGCTGAAAAGCACAAAACCCGCAAGATGATTAAAATTGTTTTACCATCTACAGGTGACAATAGAGGGCTCTGCCTTTCTTTTCTTGTGCTTTTTTTTTTCCTCCCTAATTTGGTTTTGGGATTTCCATGGACTGAAATTGAATGCTCAATTATTGACGTGCTCCTATAATTCCAGGTTCAATTATGCTGGTTTTGATGTTCAGTGTGTGCTTTTACATATATCGCTACTTCAAAGTGAAAGGAGATGATCAATCAAGATTAGAAAAGTTCTTGGAGGATTACAAGGCACTGAATCCTACTAGATTCTCTTATGCTGATCTCAAAAGAATCACAAACAATTTCAAGGAAAAATTAGGTGAAGGAGCTCATGGATCAGTCTTCAGAGGAAAACTATCTACCGAAATTCAAGTTGCTGTAAAAGTACTCAATAACTCAGACAGCGATGGTGAAGACTTCGTCAATGAATTGGGTACTATGGGTAAAATTCATCACATCAATGTTGTTCGTTTGCTGGGCTTTTGTGCTGATGGTTTTCATCGTGCTCTTGTTTATGACTTTTTTCCAAATGGTTCCCTCCAAAAGTTCATATCATCCCCAGAAAACAAAGGAAATTTTCTTGGATGGTTGAAACTACAACAAATAGCTCTTGGCATAGCTAAAGGGATTGAATATCTTCACTTTGTAATTATCGAATTCTTCACTTTGACATCAATTCTCGAAATGTGCTATTAGATCACAATTTTATTCCAAAAATTTCAAATTTTGGTCTAGCTAAATTGTGTTCTAAAACTTAAAGTACGGTGTCAATGACGATAACAAGAGAAATCTTAGGTTACATTGCATTTGAAGTTTTCTCTCGAAACTTTGGAAACGTTTTTTATAAATTAGGTATTTATAGTTATAGAATGCTTCTACTAGAAATGGTTCGTGGAAGGAAAAACGTTGACACAAATCAAGAAACTTTTCAAGTTCTATACCATAATGGATTCAAAATTTGATTGAAGGAGGAGACTTAAGTATCTACATAGAAGATGAAGATGACATTATAATTGTAAAACAACTTGCAATTGTGGGACTATGGTGCATTCAGTGGTATCCAATAAATCGCCCATCTATGAAAACAATGATACGAATGCCAGAAGGAGAAATAGAAAATTTAAAGGTGCCTCCTACTCCATTTGACTTTGCTGCTTCAACCAATACAAGTAACATTTTACCTGCAAGACATTTGAATTTTGAGTTAGAAGTGATTCATGAATTAGAATAATGGTATGTTTATGCAAATACATGTTGGCTCGCCAAATACTTCTACGGAAAATATTTTTTTGAGATTTGTAGTATCAGTTTCATGTTTATTCCAAACACTGCATAATAAAACCATTTATATGTCGGTTGAAATTGGCTTTTTTTTTTAACGTCAACTGCTGAAGGAAAGCAGAACTGTAGAAGTGACAGACATTATATCTATTTAAATCTTCCTGAAATAATAAATAATATGAAATCTACATGTCAGCTATTAAAATATATTCAAATTATGATGAACAATATTTGAGTATGTGTTATTAAATATTAAAATATTAAATAGATATCCATAATCTTCCAAGCATTGTCTCTTAGATTTTTACAATACTTTTATTGTCTTAAATTCCATAACCTTTAAAATATATATAAGGTTTTATAGAATTTATTCTAGATTTAATATGAATAACCTCCCAAAGCTTTGCATGGTTCTTGTTATTATAGGACCTGTACATTTTACAAGGCATAAGACTCGTTAATTTTTATTTTTAAATGCATGTATGTTTGGATTAACTTATTTATAATTGATATAAGGATAAATAATTAGCCATAATTAATTATAAAAATAAGTAATTATGTCAAAAGTAATTAGTATTTGGATATTTTTACCTCATAAGTGATTTTGAGAAAATAAAATGTGTTTAAATTTTTAGAATTTAAGTGATTATTAAATAGATAATATGAAAAGGATAAATAAAATAGGTAATTATGGGAGAAAAAGTTATTATAAGTGATTTTGAAAAGTTAAATAAAGTAGCTCTTGGAAATAAATACTTAAATAATTGTAAGTGATTATTTTGTTCTATTTTTTGAGTCCATTTGTTTTAGATTTTTTATGCAAAAATCACTTTTTTATACAAAAAAACACTTTAAAAATTTTTTAGGGAGTTTGTTTAAACTTTTAAGAATAATCAAAACCTAAAAAAAATAATTTTCTACTTATTTTGAGAAGTTATTCTAAGTGGCTTTTTGCATAAAAAACAGTTGCAGATGAGAGAGAAAAATATAAAAAAGGCAGAGGTGCAATAATATAATTTTAAAAATTACAAAAATAACAATATTTAACCTATGAGAATATTATAATATAAATTCATATTTTTATTTATTTATTAAACAATTTAAAAAGCACTTTTTTTATTTTAACCAAATAAAAAATAACTTTTACTCTTTAAAAAATCTCTAAACAATTAATATTTTTTAAATAATCTAAAAAATTACTATTTTAAAAAGTTTAAACAAATGGCCCTTTATTTGAAAACTTTTCCCCATGTGTCATTATGGGAGAATCCAAACTAAACCTGCTATAAAAAATTCAATACTTACACATCTTGAAGTTCATTTATAATTTCAGTACACCGCGTTGGACATGTTATAGAAAATTATTCAATAGATTTTTTTGGCTGATAAGTTATGCTCTAATCCCTATTTTCCAATCTTACGCACTAGATTAAACTTAGCATAATTTAATTTCATTGTTTCCAAATGTTATGCCTTTTTTCATGTAATAAAAAATTTTTATGAAAATATTATTATATCTTTCAAACTTATTTTTCGTCATGGTGGTCTGGTTGTCTCATTAAACTTTAATCATGTGATTCCTTCATTTCCATTAGAATCATTTCAGCCTTTTTCCTCTTTCCTTCGTTCCATTCACATGCCTTTTCCTTCTGTCTAAAAAGGCTTTTCCTTCTTTCAGAAAAGGTGACGTGGAAATGTAAAGTTACCAACATTTATTTTCGTTGTCGTTTAATAATGACTTTTTCAACGTGCTCTAATTTTGGGAGATTTTTCAAGCCAGATAAAAATTTGGAAAAATCACTAAAAAATTTCAAAATCCCAAAATATTTATTTGAAGATTGTAATACTAAAAAATATTATATTCAAGTTATATACCCTAAAAAATAAATATAAAAAATTTTATTATTGAGTATAAAATTATAGAGTATGAGTATAAAATATTATAGTATAATTTTATATTCAACAATAGAATATTTTATGCTCATTTTCCATAATTTTATACTTATTTTCTAGAATTTTACACTAATTTTGACTATAAAACTTGAGTATAATATTTTGTAATGTTGAGACTTATTAATAAATATTTTCATGTTTTGGGATTTAATAGTAATTTTTTCTTAAAAAAAAATTTGGAGACTTTATCACACTTAAAAGACCTGTTTGTTTTCGCATTTGAGTCTCTAAAACTCAATTTCAAGCCTAAAATGTAAAATCCAGTTTTGACTATTGCCATCCAAACAGAATCTTTAAAATGCAAATTAGGTTGTATCTTCAAATTCAATTAACGGAAAAGTCACATGTTTTTTTGCTTCTACCTAAACTCCGTTCTAACATTACCCAAACTCTGTTTTATAAATTCAAAATCAAACACACCCTTATCACTGTTTTTTTTTTCTGACGGACAATTACGCATCAATTGGGACCCCAAAAATAAATTATGAGTTTCTTTTTGACCGACAATTATAAGTGTTTCTTTTTGATAGACAATTATGAGTGCATCCTAATCAGCTAGTATTACATTTTTAAAACAAAAGTTTTAATCTACCACCCTAAAAAATTTTCTTTATATTGACCCCTATAACTTTTTAAAAAAAATATTTTTAAAGATGAATTTTCTTTAAACATCGGTAATAAAAATATATTTTATAATATGAATAAAATAAAATTAATATCTTATATTTATTTCTATGGATTGAGTCTCAATAACTAATCAAGATTACAATAGGTTTTATAACTCAAATAGTAGAATAAGCTCATCTTTAATTAGCTAAGCAATTATTGTTTTCTTCATTGTCTATTTTTTTTAAAAAAAATCTTTTATAGATAGTGTCATGTATTTCTCATTTATTTATAATTTTGGAGGTCTCTTTCTCAAGAAGATCCTATGTGTAAGGTGAAATGTTTGAGCAGTCGTTTTCTTTATTGTGATCATGGTCGTTGTTAAACATTTTGGCTGAAAAAAAAAAATTGATCCATTTTTATGACTCTCCTTGTGGATGCACTTCAATTACTGTGGTCCAATTTTATGACTCAGCGTGTCCTCTTTAATTGTTGTCTGTATGTGCCCTTTTGTCTTTTTTATTTTTTTACCATTATATATATGCTCCATTGTTGTGGTCCAAAGTTATGAATTATATATCCTACCAAAAAAAAGTTATAAATTGTTTATATCCTACATAAATAATCTCATTTCCTTTTTTTACCCACTTTAATTGAAATCATTAACATACAATATTATAAGTTATATACTATATAATTTTTTAATCATTTCAATTTCAATATTTCTCCACACATATTGTCGGACTCTGTGCGATTATTTTTAAAAATTTCTTATATACTTTAGCAGGATTTCAATATTAAGAATATTAATTTGTTGACTGACTTGCTGAAGAATCCGATAACGGAGTCACCGTCAACACCTCTGGTTTGATTGTATCTACTTTTTCAACAATGGCCATGACGTGTATATATATATATATATATGAAGCGCCAACACTAAAAAAAAAAATACTCACAGGCTTACATGTTACCCACCAATTATGTCATATAAATAAAGTATTTACAGTTATTTATATGCTATTTACAGTTTTTTTTCCTCCGGTTTCTTGCCTCCCATAGTTTCCAGGACATAATGCCAAGAATAATCTTAGCCAGTCATTACAGGAACCAGTAAATAAACTGCTTATAATTAGAAGGTGCTGAGGAGGGGTTTGGGGTCTCTCCCAACGGCCACGGTTGTGCCCTGGCAGTTTCCTTTTTTTTTTTTTTTTTTAAATTACAGATAAAAAGTAAATTTTTAAGAAATCATATAGATATATATTTTATACAGTTTTGAATTTGTTTAATATTTTGTCTTAATTATTAAAAAACTGCAAACTACAGAAATATAGTTTGATCTAATTTTTACAATATAGTATTTTTTAATAAATAAAAAATTTAAAACTGTATAAAATATATATCTACATGATCTTTGAAAAACCTACCTTTTATCTATAATTTTTAATTTAAAAAAAAAAAATCTGCCACGGCCAGTAGCGTGGCAAGAGAAGGGGTCTCACAGGAGAGACCCCCTGTCCGCTGAGGAGCAATTCTTCTCCAGCAATTCTGGGCACAAAGGGACATTTCCTGAGAATGTGGTCCATGTCTTCCTCCTCATGTCTGCATAATTCACACGTTGCTTCAATTATCATGTGTCTGCGTTCTCTTTCACTGTTGGAAAAAAGCTTATGCTGCAACGCAAAACATAGGAAGGTCCTAAGCGTTGAGCACCTGGCCACTTACAAAACAAGACCCCACTTCGAGTCAGTCTCATTTAACTTATAGGCTGTTACAACAGTGCAGTCCCCATTACTCGTATGGATCCACCTGCACTTTGCTTCACATCTGTTTTCGGTTGGAGGAGGCATAGTGGCTATCTGTAAGAGAGTATAATGTGGTAATAAATGCTGAATTAAATTCCAATTCCACTCGCCATCATCGGTGACATATTCAGTAATCGGCGTCGCAAGATCAAGATCAGAGTAGGGACGGACTATAAGCAAGAAGCTTGAGTGGCCTCAACTCCCCAATCCATGCATCATCCCAGAACCGAACTAGCCTACCATCACCAATATCCCCCCTAATGCTCCATTTAGCATCATGCCAAATTTTTACCATATTTCTCCATAATTGTGAGCTACGACCAGTTTTAAAATCAACCTGTTGGTTATCTTTCCAGCCATATTTGCCACGCATCACCTTCACCCATAAATGTTTGGGATCTGTAACAAGCTTTGAAGATAAGCTTAATGAGGAACGCAAATATTCAGTCAAATATGGGTTGCACCATTTATCACCTTCACCTTCACCTGCACATTTATTTTTTTTTCTGTGACAAAGATTTGTGCTTTTACTGATAGCATTTGGTAGATTTGTACTATCAGTTTCATTTTTTTCACGGATATATAAACTCATTTATTATCCATGCTTAACAATATTTTCCATCGCATTGGCATATATTGTTCAATTAAAAATATAGGGATTGTTAATGTTGAGGCCAAATTGCATCGGCATCGCATTGGCTCCCACTGGCAAGTTCTGGAAAGGTCACACTGTTGATAATATGAGAGTTAGTTAAGTTCGTAAAACAGAGTATTTTTTTAATTAATATTGTGCTTCATTGTTCTGGAGAGTATTTGATATTAAATATAGAAACTTAACTTCAAAACAAGATTTGAGAACCAAATCTGAGAATATGCTAAACAAATCGTTAACTGACATTTTATATTGGAAAAGGGAGTGAAATTATGCTTATTGGCCGTGTGGGTGTATTGCATACCATTTGTGTTGCATTATAGCTATACATCCAATAAGCTTTGTGGCAATATATATATATATATATATCCATTAACAAAATCGTACACAAAAATGTTAAACCTAGGAATGTATCATATACATTTTGATAATGTCAAATATAAGAATCATTGTATAAAAATTGTAAATTGCCTAGACATGAGTAAGTACGGACATTATAAATATTTAGACTAATTATTTTTTTCAACGATATATTACGTAGTAGATTATGAACTTGAAAGAAATTAAGTGTTTTTAGGTACATATCATTACATTATTATTAATAATGAAAATAAGATACTATATTATCAAAGCAAAATCCAAATCAGGGCGTTGGCAAAAACAAAAATCCAAATCAGGGCAGTAACGAAGTATTGTTATGAAACACAAATTGGTAAGTTAAACTTTAAAAGGTACAAGCTTTTACCTCTCTTTTCAATTGCAAAGTATTATTTCCTTTCACTCGCGCCCTCAGCTTAATTTCCTATCATTCGTGCCCTCAGCTGGACTACTCTGAGAATGTACGCAGATCGTTGATGTTGCTAAGCCAGAGCTGGATGCATCATCCACTAAAGCTGTTTCATTAGGACATAGAGAAGGTTTAGGAGTCATTCCAAGACTTTCAACATCTCCTTCTAACATCTCTTTCTAACATCTCTATTACTTTGTTCATTGAAGGGCGATTAGCAGGCTTCAATTGTATACACCAAAGTGGTACTATGAACATTCTCTTTGCTAAATCTTTCTCCTCTTCTCTCATATCTTCCATTTCTAAATTTTTCTCTTCGTTGAATTGGTCATAAATCCATGATGGAAAGTAAAGTTGACATGAATGTTTTGCATATGGATTCAATTCTTTCTTCGGCTTGCCATTTCCATTAAAAGCATCTCAAAACTGTAAACATCAGACTTATAGGACACTATCCTACTATTCTTGTAAAATAATTCAGGAGCCATGCATTGTATTGTTCCTTTTGCTGTAGTCAAAGTAACAATATTATCATCACTAGAATATAGTCTCGCCAATCCAAAATATGAAATTATTGGAATGAAGTTGTGATCAAGAAGAATGTTATGGGTCTTGGAATCAAAATGCAATATTTGCATGTTACAACCATCATGAAGGTAAGCAATCACACTATCCACTCTAAGAGGTATTTCATATATTTTACAATAACTTAAGGAGATGCTTTCTTTTTCTGAAAAAAATATATTTATCCAAAGATCACTTGGACATGAATTCAGAGACAAGAGCACGCTTTGTTCCTTCTACACAGAACCCAACAAGATGTACCACACTGAAATAGTGTATCCTTCAAATAGTTGCTACTTCACTGATAAAATTCTTGGCCATTAGCTTTGGATTTACCTAACATTTTGATCACAACATCAAGTCCACTCCTTGGCTTCTCTTTGTATACAGTGCCAAAGCCTCCTTTACCTAACTTATTCTTGAAACCATTGGTCATCATCTTCAATTCCTTGTAAGATTACCTTATTGGAATGAGGTTATGATGTCATATGAAATCTTCAAAGTTTTCATACATTGATAAGTCAACAACGTGCATACGAATATTATGCCACATAAAAATCTGGCTGTGATGTATGGCAAAACATATCTTCCAATGAGTATTCCAAATTTGATTGCACTATGTGATAGACTAAAATTGTACTCTTGATGAATGTAATAATAAAAAAATCCATCCTCACCATTTTGCGTGGCCCTGCAAATGTGTATTTCCAAAAAAGCCATAGAATTGTTCAGTCACCAAAAAAAAAAACTGTTTGAATAACAAAAAGAAAATGGTACAAAAAATCATTAATATCAAATATAAAACTTAATAAATTGTTCTATTATGAGCTATAAGTAATGTAGTTCATTCCTTAGATTTCGCGTATTACAGCAGAAGGCTTGCGTGCAAATTCCTCAAGAATATTTTTTTTGTTAGATTTAAACAATTTTATTCCCAAATAGCTATATTTTACTCCTAAAACTAAGACATAATGAGAGGTATTTCAAGGGCGGGCAGGTCAGGTTGAGTTTGACCCCGCCCATTACCCAACTTGATGAACACTCAATGACACCGGGTAAGGTACCAAGTCAATCTAGTATCAAATAAAATTTTTAGAAAAATTAAAACATGAAAAATTAATTTTATTTATTAGAAAAAATATACTTATTTATATCATAATAGATTTCTCTGAAAAATAATATTAGGATAAAAAATAACCATTTTAAAAGTTATGAATACTCAATAATTATTGCATAAGATTTAGTTAAGTAATCAATTTAATATTTAAATAAAATTAAAACATTAAAATTTTAAAATATTTTCATAATAATATATTAAATGTATTACATAACATACATAAAGAAAAAAAAAACTATTAAATCAATCAACATGCATGAAATAATAGAGAAGAAACAAAAGCAAATTAAAAACTATATGTATACATATAGCTTGGATCAGGCTGGGTTAACAACACTTGACTCCAAGCCCAACCAGGCCTGATTCGCTCAATGGAACTATGTTGAACTGAACCAATTGGGTCTCAGGCATTATTTCATAACCTTAAAAATAATTATATTTTCTGCAACTAATATTAGAGCATGACAAAAAAGTCCCTAAACTTTTAAATGTTGCAAAACAGTACCTATGTATTAAACACCAAACTCTACTTCAGAGTTCTTTGTTACACTTCAAACTTAAGACATGTATTTTGCGGCAATTTATATTCTATAATTATGTATCTCTTAGCCTGAGTGAAGGGAAAAAATGTAGTTCTCCCTTATTTTTATATGCAAATAAAACTTGGTCAAGTTTTAAGCTTTATCCATAAACTCATGCAATATTGTTTATCCTTTTATTAGTGAACCAAATTAAAGAAAGGTTTCAATTTGAGAGTCCAAATACTTTCAAATTTGATTTGATTAAATTAACTTGTCCTATGCAATCAGTGACATTTAAATTTTTAAATTGCAAGTTGAAATCATCGGAGACTTGTTTGAAAATATTAGGATAATATATGCAATATGATTTTTGTAAAAAAAATGAAGACTTAAACAAAATTCAATAGACATATGGAGACTAAATGTGTAATTTAATCTAAAATTTTATGGGAATTTGACCAATATTCATCTTACTCATGTTTAGTTAAATAGGACAGCTGGTTTAGTTACACCGACGAGTGACAACATTGACATAAAAAATGATTAAAACGTTATACAGATAAGGGCTTAGCTGTTATTTTAGTTATTTGTTTAATATATTGTTTTAGTTTAATCTCTTAACTTTTCATCTTTTTTTTTTCAGATTCATTGAGATTCATTTTGAAATACCATATCAGGTTCAAGGAAAATATGACATAAATTAAAAGTTAAGAATTAATCCTTAAAATAAATATATTTGAAGAACAAATAATTAAGTTGGTTAAGAGATTAAAATTAAGTCACTAAAATATAAAAACGTATAGCGTAAATTAGAGATCCTTACCTACAATAGTTCCAGAGAGATAATCCGTAAGAAAAGTTTACAAAAGTCAAGAACAGCAAGGATGTGCATTACAAAATATGTTGCAGTGAGTAGAAGTACTAGTAGACTTTTGTGTACCCTGAGTAAGGAACATATGATCGATGCACATACATGAATGAATACTCCTTAGGCCTTTGAGAATTTAAGGAGTAATTTTTTTCTTGACCTATTTATAAAAATTATAGGTCCATTGTCTTATGCATTTATTGATTTATTCCATTTCTACTTTTTTTTTTAAAGAGAAAAGAGGCAACGATTGTTTTCCATGTAAACAAAGTCCATTAAGCACTAGATATGGGTATTTTTGGAAAATTCTTTTGAATATGTAACATATTAATTGCACTTAACAAATTTCAACTATTTTTTTATAATTTTGTTGAAGTAGCTATTTATTTTTTATAAAAAGAATCGAAAGTAGGGTCTTTTTTTTTTCTCCCAAAATCTGTGTCTTCCGTACAATAACGTATAATAAGACATAATATGTCATATACAACAAATTTATAAAATTTAAAATACAAGTACAAGAGATATACATTTTGTATGTATTTAATAAATTTACACATTAAAATGAGTAATATAATAATTTGAGTTTTAACCAAGTGTTTTGAAAATAATATAATGATATTTGTAATAAACCAAAAAATTGCATTTTCTAATTTTTTGTGTTATTTTGGAATGTTTTGGAATAAAAAAACTAATGATATAGATGTTAGAATATATTGCATATATTATAAAGCATGATATGTATTTGATATAAGATACTTTTTTTTTCAACTACCATAATAAGTAAGGACTAAACATATATACTTTTTCTTATATGATTTTCATACTATTTTCTAGTTAAAATTATATATATAGACATTTTAAATTTTTTTAAGTTGAAGAAGTTGACACTTTTAATATATAGTTAATGACAAAATCAATAATGTATTAAAAAATAATCCATATGTTAACTTTTAATTGGAAAATAATATCAAAAGTATATAAGAAAAAATATATAAGTATTTTCTAATAAGTAATAACATACCTTGAGAATGAATCACGCGATTACTATTTATTATAAATTTTATATTTTATATTTATATTGATATTGATAGATAATTAATATTTATGTTTATCTACAAATTACATAAATGTTCATTACATCTGAGATTAATATGAATGATATCAAAATATGAATCTCACCCTCCAAATTATTTAAAGATGAAAATATATATATACACATATTTCTGAATCTGATCCTCTATTTTAATACTAAATTTTAATTTAATCCTTCAAATTTTTAGTTTCCTTTTAATCTTTCAAAAATATAATAAAAATATTCATTTTTATCACTGTTAATTTATTTATCAAAATATGCTTATGTGGAATTAAATTAATTTAACTATAATAATTTTAACGACCACGTCTCATGATGTGAAAAAATAAAAATAATATTTCTTCTTTATTTCCATTCTAAAGGGTTGCTTGGTACATAAAAGTGGGGGATAAGTTAAACTTCCTAAAATTTGAAATTACCAAAAAATTAAATTTTTAAAAATTTTTATTTGATAGAATTGAAACTATGATATTAATTTTATTTTTTTAAAAAATAAGTAAATTATTACTGTTATTTCTCAAACTATAAATTAGTCATCCGGCCCTCCATAATTTTTTAAATTCATTTTGTCTCTTTATTGAAGCAAATTGCAATGGTAGCCTTCATGATTAAATTAATAAATTGCTACCTCCATTTCAAAATATAAGAAATAGATAACTAAATCATCATAATCACAAAAATAGTTAGATATTTTAAATATGTCATAAAGAAATTTTTTTTCACAAATGTTCTTATTTAATATTTCCACTTAATTTTTTTTTAACTCATATCTCGTAAAAATAAGTCTACTTTAATTTAGAGTAAAATTAAAAAACTACATTAATTACTCAGATAAAAATTATTTATCTTTATATTTTCAAACAATATAAATTTAAAAATATCTTATATATTATGGAATGAAGGTAGTACATTACAATTGAAATTGAAAGTACCCAAAATGGAATATAATATTAACTCAGAATTTACCGGAAAACGGTTACCTTCGCCTAATATGCGAAACTCTGTCAGATTTCCTACAACGCCAATTAATAAAACATGATATTAACTCAAAATTCGGAACCAGGTAGGGAAGTACCAAGCACAGAAAAAATCATTAATTTTATTTTGATTAGATTTATTTTGAATTATTAATTCTGGCAAAAAAAAATTGTTAATTCAAACATGAATTATTCATTTTTATTCAGGAGTACGGAAAAGACCAGGAGTATTAAATATGGGGATAGGAATATTGAGAGAAGATATGAAAAAGGTAAAGCGACTTACGACAAGATGGATATTCCATTCCTTGGTTCGACACGCCAGATTTGGATCTCTCCGTATCGTTGATTTTGACTTGAATGACAAAATATTGTTTTAGCCTTGTTTTTTCTTTTTTCTTTTCAAGCCTAGGTTGCCTATTGTATCCCAAAAAAAATTTACTTATTATTATTTTAAATAGATTATATTATTCATCTTAATAATAATTATAAATAAATATTATAAATTATTTTTAAAAAATATCTACTCATAATAATAAACGTGAACTATTAAATTAAATATATTATTTATTTATAATTTATTTTTTTAATTATTTGAACATATTCAATAAAAAAATTATATAAAGAGAGGTATAAAGAAAAAGGATGGAGGCAATCCAAATCCACCTTCAACAATATCGCCCAGTTTAGCATTCATAACTACGAGTTTTGGAGCTGAAAAAGCAGGAATCCTCAGATGGACAGATCAGCACAACCTCGTCTCCTCCATGAAACCTCAAATCCATAGGAAATCACTCTGAGCGTAGGACTTGATTCCAGCAGGCACTAATGAATCCCAATCTGAGGTAATGGGGACCACCAATTTCACGTGACACTCAGATCTTAACTGCTGAGCCAGTAAGTGTACAGCCACAGCATAAACGTAAACACGACCTCCTTCCTCTCCTTCGGATTACCAATTCACGCAGGGAGCCGTATCCACGTACGCTGCATCGTCCCTCACCGGATCGCTGCACCTCAGGTACACTACGTCCTTGAATATATGATCTGATTCGTAGTCCAGAGTGGCGTCATAGTAATTCGTTTTGAAGCTGAAATTAGATTGGGATAAGAAATAGCGAGGAAGGGAGGAGCAATTGCCCTCCTGCATGCCCGGATCTATAAGTCGGATTGTGTAGTTGTTGTAGTTGATTCCCAGCACCCGGTATGTTGCAATTTTTGTTCTTTTTGGCGAAATATATGTTTCGTTATACAAATGAAAAAGAAAGACGTACGTTGTTTTCACAGGCTAACTCGTACTCACGGTCGCCGCAGTTCGGTGGATCATGACGGAGTTGAAATGGATGGCTGATGTTTGTGATTATGCCGCACCGAGACGGACTACACCATTTGTTGTGCTTCTGATACTGAGAACACATAACTCCATCCATTAGAAGCTGAGTGTACCACACTAAACGCCAACATCATACGCCTTTCTCTCTGCCCATCCTTCAGAAATCAATGATATGCAGCTCCTCCACTTCTAAATTCTGACCCTTCTCATTCACTCATTGCCTTTTCTTCTCAACTCAATCCCATCCTCCTTTTTTTATATGACTAAACTTTCTTTTCCTTTGTATTTCCTTTCCCCATTTTTGTTTTGCTATAGTTATATGGTATTCGATCCTATTGTATCAAATTTGAGTATTATTATGCTAACATACAATAATTTTTCCTGCACAATTTTTTTTATTCATAAGGTTCAAACTGAAAACCCTTTTAAAGGGTGTTAAATTTTTATTACTCAACCTAACTATTGTTGATCCCTTGCTAGTTTTACTTTTGTGTTGATTTTACCTTTTGACATGCAACTCATGCATAATATAAAAAATGCATGAATAATCTCAATGGCTTAAAGACTTAATGACACTAGGTACTCCCTAAGTGGAGGGAGGTCATAAGATTGATTCACACACATGGCAAAATGTCATCTTAGGTGTGGAAGTGTGTGATGTAATTGTAGTTATTCCGTATAAAAAAAAATGAATAATGCATGATTTGATTGACATCTACCAACCTAATAATTAAATTCATAGGCATCCATAAATAATTTTTCTTTGGTTCACAAAACACAGAATAAAAGAGTAGTTAAAGTGACACCAATGTGTTTCAAAGTTTAAGATGAGCCATATTATTAGCAACTTATATAAATAATGTTGCTATCTACAACTTTTACATTAAAAAATTGAAATAAAATAACATGAAATTCTGAAAATCTGCCTTTGTAAAGTAGCACGTACTAGCGGCAGAGAGTTAAAAGTCCACAATCACCTCCCAAATTGCATCCCCCTTCCCCTACTTTCATTTTGATGACATATCCAAAATGATCATTAATAATTATATATCTAGAGAGATAGATACATAGATAGATAGGAACCCGAATCCAAGTTAATTTGAGAGAAAAAGTTTTGCTTACAATGTTTTGCTATCGTAGATTTTTGTTGTTCATGATACTCCAGATATTTGTGCTGCTTCTGAAACCTGGGAATGGTCAGAACCAGTCTGTGCCTAATGATGAAATTGTTCCCTTCCATCTCAATGGAAGCATGGTTGAGTTCCCCTCAATTCTTGCTCTTAAAGGAGTAGGTCTCTCTGTCTCATACATAGACTATGAATCCCGCATCTTAGCTAGAGACATACTTTGTTGAAGGTTGTCTATCTTCCGACACTCTTTCTACAGCGACAACTCTACAATTCATCCATTTCCCCTCTAAAGTTTGACTGTTGCCATGAAACCTACAATGTTACTTTCTTGAATTGTTCTTCGATTTATCCCAAATATGGCTGCCCAATTCATGTTGTAAACCCAACGATGATGTCTTGATGATGAGGGACATATTTTTGTGCACTTCAATATTTCACTTAGTGGCACAGAAGCCAAGAGGAGCACTCTGTTTGAAAATAATTTCTGTTTATTACTTTGATGATGAGAAAGCACAAAGTTCTCCTATTTATACTAGTTTTTGGGGGGGGGGGGGTGTGGTGTTATTACATTAATCCAGCATTTAAACCATAATCTAAAACTGATGGGAGTTAACAAAATAAAGAGGGGGTGTTACACAAAATAAAGTGGGAGTTACTGCAAGGAATTGAAGGAGTTATGGAAATTATGAAGGGAGTTATGGGGGGTTATGATCCGTTTCATCCTCCCTGGGTTGACTGGGACTTGTCCTCGAGTCAAATTCGACTTCATCGTCAAAGTACGGAGTTAAATCAGTAACATTAAAGGTGGTGGAGACTCCATAAGCACCTGGCAGTTCCACCTTATAGGCATTGTTATTAATCTTCTGTACGATCTTGAATGGACCATCAACTCTAGGAGACAACTTGGCGTTAGGTTGTTTAGGAAAATGTTCTTTCCTTAGATGTATCCAAACTGAGTCTCTGACATTAAAATTCTGTTGCTTTCGGTGCTTATCCTGCTGAGACTTGAGTTTCAAATTCTACTTCTGAATTCTTTCATGGACTTGCTCATGCAACTCCTTTATTTCTCTAGCCCTTTGATCTGCATCAGCACTATAAAATTGCTTATCAGATGACATGGTCAAGACCAATGGGCTGAGTGGATGAGCTCCATATACCACTTTAAATGGACACCTCTCGGTGGCTTGATTAATTGAGTTATTGTAAGCAAACTCAACCTGTGGAAGGACAAGATCCCATTGTTTTAAATTCTTCTCAACATAGCTTCGAAGGAGATTTCCCAAAATCCTGTTAACTGCTTCAGCTTGACCATCCGTTTGAGGATAGCTAGCACTGCTGAATTGCAGTTTAGTTCTCATTTTCTTCCACAATGTTCTCCAAAAGTGACTAAGGAACTTGATATCACGATTAGAGGTGATGGTTTTGGGATTTCCATGTAAGCAAACAATCTCCTTAAAGTATAAATCTGCAACTTGAAAAGCATCAGTCGTCTTCTGACATGGAATGAAATGAGCCATCTTTGAAAATCTATCTACAACAACCATGATGGAATCTTTCTGTCTCTGTGTCCTAGGCAATCCAAGGATGAAGTCCATACTCACATCTTCCCAAGGAGCTTCTGCAACAGGAAGAGGTAGGTATAATCCCGTGTTTTAGCTCTTAAATTTAGCCAAATGACAGGTTCTGTATCTTTGCATATACTTGTTGACATCTCATTCAAGTCTTGGCCAATAAAAATTTTCTTTTACCAAAGTCACAGTTTTATCTCAACCAAAATGACCTGCCAAACTACTATTGTGGGCTTCCCAAATGATTGCCTCTCGTAAGGAACATTGAGGAACACATAGGACTTTTCCTCGGAATAGAAAACCTTCATGCCTGTAGTATTGCTGAAAAGGTTGAGTTTCGGTGGTACTCCATACTTATTGGAAATCAGGATCATCTTTGTACAATTCCTTGATGGTTTCAAAACCAACAACTTTTGCTTCAATCGTAGTTAGCAAAGCATGTCGATGGCTAAGTGCATCAACTATTGAATTTAGGGTTCCAGCCATATGCTTAAGCAAGAATGGATAAGCCTGTAAAGTCTCACTCCAACCAACATGTCTGCGATTGATCTTCTGTTGGGAATTCAAATGTTTGAGGGCTTCGTGGTCAGAGTACAGGATGAATTCCTTACTCAAAAGATAATGACTCCAATGTTGCAAAGCTCAAACAATAGCATAAAACTCCTTATCATAAGTAGAATATTTAAGCTTGGCATCATTGAGTTTATCACTAAAAAAGGCAATAGGATGTCCTTCTTGGCTTAGAACAGCATCAATTCTAGTGTTGGAGGCATCACAACTAACTTCAAACACTTGGTCAAAATTAGGAAGGGCTAATACAGGCGCTTCAGTCAAATGCTTCTTCAACTCTTCAAAGCTTTTTTGGGCTTGTTCTGTCCATTGAAATTTATCTTCTTTAATGCAATCTGTAAGTGGTACAGCAATGGAGTTGAAATTTTGGATGAATCTCCTGTAAAAAGAAGCTAGTCTGTGAAAACTTTAGACTTCATGGACATATCTTGAGGTTGGCCAACTATTAATGGCCTTAACTTTGCTGGGGTCGACTAGAACACCTTCTGCAATGATAATATAGTCCAAGAAAACAACTTTATCAGTCAAGAATGTGCACTTCTTCAAATTGGCATAAAGTTTTTGTTCTCACAGAGTTTGCAAGACTTGTCATAAGTGCTTTAACTGCTCCTCTTGATTTGTATTGTAAATAAGAATGTCGTTAAAGTAAACAACAACAAACTTGGCAATGAAGGGTAGTAGTACCTGATTCATTAAATGCATGAATGTACTAGGAGCATTGGACAAACCAAAAAGCATCACAGTCCACTCAAAAAGTCCATCTCTTGTTTTGAAGGCAGTCTTCCACTTATCTCCCGGTCGAATTCGGATTTAATAGTATTCGCTACGAAGGTCAATATTGGAAAAGACAGTAGCACCATGTAACTGGTATAACATGTCATCAAGCCGAGGTATCGAGAACTAATACTTGATAGTGATCTTGTTCACTGCTCGACAATCAATGCATATTCTCCAACTCACATCCATCTTAGGTACTAGAAGAACAAGTATAGCACAGGGACTAATACTCTCACGAATCAATCCTTTCTTCAGTAACTCTTCAACTTGCCACTGAACCTCAGCATGTTCTTATGGGTCATTTTGTAAGCAAGCTTGTTAGGAATCACTGCTCCTGGAACAAAGTCCATTGCATGTTAGATGTCTCGCATAGGCGGTAATCCTGGAGGAATCTCATCTGAGATCACATCTGTAAACTCAGCTAGCAGCTGTTCAACTCCAGAAGGAATAATGGATCCTTCATTTGCTTCAAACAATAGAATGAATCCCATGGCCTGGACTTCTGCTTTCGTCACTTTGAGCTGATGTTTAGCAATTAAGGACACTGGTGACTTGGACTCCTTTTCGCTGTATTCAATAGGCGGCAATGGAGCTAACTTGATCTTTACCTCATCCTTCACAAAAGAATAGTTATTTACATGTCCATCGTACATAGCACAACAATCATATTGCCATGGTCTTCCAAGAAGTAGATGGCAAGCATCTATAGGCACAACATCACACCAGGCTTCATCTTGATATTTCCTGCCAATTGAAAAAGAAACAAGGCAATGCTTAGTAACTTTTACCACACTTCCCTTATTGAGCCACTGTAACTTTTATGAATGTGGGTGTTCCTGCATTGGCAGTTTCAACTTTTCTACCATGCAGTTTGAAACTACATTTTCACAGCTTCCGTTGTCAATGATAACATCACAAACTTTCCCCTGTGTCATGCAACGAGTATGGAAGATGTTGTGACATAACCTGAACTCCTCTTTTGTGGGCGCTGTGTGCAAACTCCGTCTAATCACTAGCGATTCTCCTTGATCTGCAGTAATGAACTCAATTTCTCAACTCTTCAATCACAGCTTCATGTGCAAGTCTGCATCTTGGAGGCATCTTGAGAAGTTATAGGCCTAACTGCAACTTTAGAAAGCTAAGGGGTGAAAGTGAAAATTTCAAAAAATATGGGGGTGAAATTCTAATTTTAAAAAGTTTATGGGAAAAAATTACAATTTTAGGAAGTTTAGGGGTCAAAATGTAATGTTGGATAGTTTAGGGGCATAAATGTAATTTGTGAAAAGTATAAGGGGAGAAAATGTAAATATGGAAAGTATAGGGGGAAATGTAAATATGAAAGAGTTTAGGGGTCAAAATGTAAATATGAAAAGTTTGGCTAATTGAGCTGGGTGACGTGACAGTCGTGACACGTGACAGACACTAGTGGCTAAGCTGTCGCTAACTGGACAGGTCAGGATGACATGGTAAATGACGTTAGCGTCTTCTACCTTTTGCCGATGTGTGGAGCGTATGGCCGGCGTGTGGTCACTTTGTGGTGGCGTATGGAGGCGCGTGGGGTGGTTTCAGGAGGCAAGAAGCTCCATTCCAAGGTTTTTGGACCTTTTAAACACGATGGTGGCGTCTATTTGGCCAGAAAATGACCAAAAATGGTGTTTTCGACGGTGGCAGCAGCGGCACTTATGGAAAACTCACTTTTTTAGGCCAATCTCTGACTCTCCTTCCTCACCTCTCATCTTTTTGCTCTCAAACTCGACCTAGAGCCCTTCTCTGATACCAAACTAGCACAGAAGTCAAGAGAAACACTCTGTTTGAAAATAATTTTTGTTTATTACTTCGATGTTGAGAAAGCACATAAAGTTCTCCTATTTATACTAGTTTGAGGAGGTTATTACATTAATCTAGCATTTAAACCATAATCTAAAATTGATGGGAGTTAACAAAATAAAGAGGGGAGTTACACCAAAATAAAGTGGGAGTTACTGCAAGGAATTGAAGAGGGAGTTATGGAAATTATGAAGGGAGTTATGGGGGGTTATGATCTATTTCACTTAGTTTCACTAGTACCTGCAATATGGCTTCAGTCGCAGACCTTAAGATTCAAATGGCCCAAACCCAAGTCTGATGCTGAACACAAAATCCGCAAGATGCTCATAATTGTTTTACCACCTACAGGTGACAACATTGGTCGCTGCTTTTCCAACTTTTTTGTTTGTTAAAATTGGTTTTAAGATGTTTCCTTGGACTGAAATTGAATGTTCAATTGATGTATTCCTATAATTCCAGGTTCAATTTTGCTGGTTTTGCTGTTCCTTGTGTTCTTTTACATATATCGCTGCTTCCAAATGAACAATGATCAAGTGAGAATAGAAATTTTTTGCAAGATTACCAGGCATATAATCCTAGTAGATTCTCTTATGCTAATCTCAAAAGAATCACAAACCATTTCAATGAAAAATAAGGTGAAGGAATTCATGGATCAATGTTCAAAGGTAAGCTATCTACTAAATTTCAAGTTGCGGTACAAGCACTTAATAATTTAGACAGTGATGGTAAAGACTTCATCAATGAAGTGTGGACTTTGGGTAAAATTCATCACATCAATGTTGTTCGTTTGTTGGGCTTTTGTGTTGATGATTTTCATCATGCTCTTCTTTTTGACTTTTTTCATAACGGTTCCCTCCAAAAAGTTTATATCTTCCCCAGACAACAAAGAAAATTTCCTTGGATGGCTGAAGCTACAACAAATAGCTCTTGGAATAGCCAAATGAATTGAATATCTTCACCAAGGCTGTGACTATAGAATCCTTCATTTTGACATCAATCCTCATAATGTGTTATTAGATCACAATTTCACTCCCAACATTTCAGATTTTGGCTTAACTAAGTTGTGTTCTAAAAATTAAAGTATGGTGTCAATGACAGCAGTATAAGAAGAATATTAGATTATATTACATTTGAAGTTTTTTTCTTGAAACTTTGAGAATATATCATATAAATAAGATATTTACAGTTATAAAATGCTATTGCTAGAAATAGTTGGTAGAAGGAAAAATATTGACACAAATCACTACACCAAAAATTTGATTTTTTTGCGGTTATTTTGGTCTTTATTGGCAGTTTAAAACCATCAACTATTTAAGTACCGATATAAAGGTAACTTTTGTTGGCGGTTATTTCAAATAATTGAAATAACCGCTAATAAAGAGTATATTTTTTAATAAAAAATTTACCTTTTGTTGGCGGTTATTTGAAACAACCACCAACAAAAGGTAAATTTTTTATTAAAAATAACCTTTCTTGGCGGTTATTTGAAATAACCACCAACAAAGAGTAATTTATTTTTTTTAAAAAAAATTAATCATAGAACAAGTATCTTTAATAAGTAATACAGAATCATACAAAGGTAAAAAAAAAAAATATACAACATAAATTATAGATAGATCTAATTGAAATTTTACATAACCACAACATAACAAAAAAATCAAAATAAAAAAGAAGAAGAAAAAAATTTTATCACAGAATCAATATTTATACCTTAAGTCATAAAAAATTACAAACTTTAAAAATTTCTTCCATCTTCAAGATTCATTTTCTTGCTTCAAAGCCAAGATGAGATGAGAGAGAATGAAGCCGTCGGTGAAGGTAGACACAGACACTGTAGTCGGCGATGAAGACAGTGGACAAAATCACCAATGAAGAAGAAGCTTGTAATCTGTTGGTGCCAAGATGAGATGTGGACCATGCTTCAAGATTTTTACAAGATCTTGACCAAGCTTTGAAAATCTTGACTGAGTGACAAGAGAATAAAATAAAACAGAAAAGGAGATAATGATAAAATTTGATTGAAAGAGTAAGAATGACGATCTGAATCTGATGAAAGACGAAGAAGACATGTAAGGGAGAGAGAGCTTGCAGATCAAAGAAGAGATTGGGTGTGGAGAGAGAAAGAGAGGGAAGGAAATTGATTAGGTGTGGAGAGAGAAAAAAATTCAAATATATGAAAGTGATGGAGTTTGATGCGTGACATGAAAATGTACGAGTGGGTGTAAAAAGAGATGTGTTAAGGAAAGAGATGGAAAGAAAGGAAGATTGTCAGATCTTTTTTATCAATGGTTGTAAATATTGATCTGTAGCTTGCTTATTAATCCGTGTCTTGTGTCTTTTTTTTTTAAAAAATTGTAAAAACTTTTCTTGGTGGTTATTTGGAGAACCGCAAAGAAAAGCCCCCGCGTCATTTTTGTTGGCGGTTCTCCAAATAACCGCCAAGAAAATGTCAAACTTTTGTTAGCGGTTATTTCTAGAACCGCCAACAAAAATGATGCGGGGGCTTTTCTTTGCGGTTCTCCAAATAACAGCAAAAAAAAGTCAGACTTTTCTTGGCGTTTATTTCTAGAACCGCCAAGAAAAGTCTCCGCGTCATTTTTATTGGTATTTTTCCCTATAACCGCCAATTATTAAGCGCTAAGAAAGGTTATTTTTGGCGTAATGAATCAAGAGATTTTTCAATTTCTATACCCAGAATAGATCCATAATTTGATTGAAGAAGGAGACATAAATATCTACATAAAAGATGAAGATGACATTAAAATTGCTAGGAAACTAGCAATTGTGAACTTTCGTGTATTCAGTGGTATCCAATAAACCTTCCATCCAAAAAAAAACAGTTATATTAATGCTCGAAGGAAAAGTAGATAAATTGAAGGTGACTCCTACTCCAATTTGACATTACTACTGCTTCAACCAACAAAAATACCACTGTTCCATCAAGACATTTGAATTTTGAGTTAGAAGTGATTTATGAATTAGAATAAATAGCTTGCCAAGTTCTTCCATTGCTAATATTTTGTAAGATTTGTGGTATCACTTTCATGTTTAATATTCCACCAATGAATCAATTTTTTATCCATGTACCGTTTTATGTTTTCAGTTTAGCAAAGTTATATTTTACCCATAACATTGTCAAATTAATGGAGTGGATAATAGAATACAAAATTCTTGACCTGAGCATGTTATACTCTAGATTAGTCTTTACTTAAAAAATGTTTTGGCCCACCCAATGAAATATATTTGATAACATAAATTTGTGATTAAGAAAACAACAGAGAAAAAAAGTTATGATTTTTCATTTTTTGTCCAGTGTGCACGATAGCTTTTGGAGATTTCCTTATCTATTTCCAGAAATCATTATCTGTACAGTAACGTCTACTTTATGGCACTCTATTTTTTCAGAATCTTGTCAATCGTTTTCCAATTTATTTTATGATTATGAAGATTTAATTTTGTAGGTCACGAGTTTTTCTAGCAAACATAGGTAATGTGCAACTATAGACATTTATCTTCCTTTTTTTTTTTTTTGCATAGACATTTATCTTCGTTGTTATTGTTTAATGTTGCGATTTTTTTGTGGCAAAAAAAAATGTTGCGATTATTTTCCGGGCAAAATAAAAAGTTACGATTTAATTTTTTGCCACAATGTTGCAACCTTTTCATTTTTAATGCGCCCTAATTATGTGAGGTATTATCTTCTATTTCTTACTTGTTTTATAACTATGAAGGTCTATTTTTGTATAAGATGAGTATTCTTTATGTATTGTGAAAATTATTATGTATTTTTCTTTTTTAAAAATAGGTGAGTTGGGTCTCCAAATTCATTAAGATTAAAGTAAGTATCACAACTAAAAGATACATATAATAATATTTAGAAAAATTATAAATTACTTATCAATAAGGTCATCATATTGTATAGTTGATCGAGATTTAAGCATACACTCTTGTAGAATATAGGTTTTTTTTTCCTTAAAGTTTTCGGAAAAAATCCTACAAGAAACACATATGATGGTTTAGAGATCACGTTTGCTCCCCAGCCCTATCAATATCCTTGATATTTATACACTGTAGACAATTGATCGACAATTGGAAGATTGTTTTCCATTCTTTTTTGCTACATCATGAAGATTCAAACCCTTAACATTTATCCAAATTTCACCCCACTTTTACCACCTGATCTAGACTCAGTTGGTTAGACTGTTTTCCATTCTATATGCTTGATAAGCTAGCCAGTTAATACATTCATTAGCTTTTTAAATATGAATGTCAAATCTCTCACAAGAAGGTTCCTGATCTCCTCAATCGCACTCTTACGAATGAATTTTGTAATTTCAGCGTGTAATGAGATCAATCGCTTTACTTGAATCGTTGCAAGCCGTGATATTTTTTAATCTGTTATCCCAACAAAGCTCCACTAGAATATGAATTTATACTTACCAACTAGATCAAATTTATTGGTAGAAGTTTATATATTTGTTTTGGTATCCATATTATGACTCTTTCAATGCATTTTTATTTTTTGACATATTATCATCTCTTTATGACTTGTTATATATATATAGTTCTTGTCAGTCTCATTTTGTAGAAGATTATTCTTCAATCAAATTTAAATGAACGAGAAAAAGTATAGGCATATATTATCTTTTTTATTATAACTTTTTAAATATAGGCTCTCATTCGGGAGACTCTAATTTGTCGGCTAGCTATTGGGACGAAATGCATGAATTGGGGGCTCCTAAAATAAATTATAAATGTATTTTATTCATATAATATTTCCGATGTTATGACCCTACATGTTGCGCTCTTAATTGTTGTGGTTGGATTTTATGACTCTGCATTTCCATTTAATTGTTGCCTCCCATTGTTATGACTCTACATGTGCCCTTTAATTGTTGTGGCCCAATGTTCTGAAAAGTAGACATATTGCCACACGGAGAACTCATGCTTCCAACAATTTTTAGATACAAATATTTTAATTGTTGTGGTAAAAATACATAGTACTTTCTTGCTTCTTTTTAGATTGTACCGGGAGTATCCCGTGGGATAGCGGAAATAATTTTTTCTAGAGATATTTGAGGGTAAAAGGTAATTTTTTTTCTATTTATGTTTGCTTTTTTCTTAAATTTTTCCTGAAGAACATTCGTAAAAATATTTACTAAACTACCCCCCAACAATGTTTTTTATATTGAAAATGAAATTCAAATTCATACATTTGTGGAATATAAGTGATTTCTCATCAATTAGACAAATTTTTATTGGTAAAATTAATTTTGGGTATTAATTGGCCACTTGTGCCTTTTTCCGGTAATAAAGTGAGGTAGGGAATTGATAGAGATCTATGACTCAAATCCTTCTCGTGTCCCTTGGAAAAAAAAAAAAATCCTTCTCATGTCAGTACATGTTAGATATTTGTTTCGTGGGTCTCATTTTGTAGAAAAACATTGAACCAATTAAATATAAAAAAAATGTTAAAAATTATCGACATGTATTTTCCTTATCGTTGTTTAATTAATGTTTGACTTTTTCATCACCGTCAATCGGGATGGACTTATATGCACCAATTTGGGGCTCCTAAAATAAATTAAAAAGTGTTTTTATAGTCATATAATATTAATGTTTTAAAATAAAAATTTAATCTGCCAATCATAAAAAAATGTTCATTGGCCCCCTTTATTTTTTTAAAAAAATTCAAAATATACTTTTAAAGATAGAATTTTCGTTACATTATTAACACAAATAAATTTTATACCACCAATAATACAAATAAATTTTATAAAACAAATAAAATAGGATAAAACTATCTTTAAGTTTTTTTTAGGTGAATTAAATCTCAGACTCATTAATATCTTTTTTTCTTCCTTTGCCAGAAAGACTCAATAGTATCAAAACATGCCTTACATCTCAAAGAATATTTATAAAGAAACTTATAAATTATCTATTACCAAGATTATCATATAGAAAATGAGATTTAAATTTATATTCCTATGAGATATAAATCACATTTTCACCAACTAACACTACAAAAAATTTGATTTTCAACGAGGATAAAAGTCATCGCTAAAATACAAAATGTTGTAGATAAAAGTTTTCAGCGGTAATATTTTTGTCGTCAGCATAAGTTTTGTCGTCAAAAGTTTTGGTGACGACAAAAAAAGTCACCGCCAAAAATAGTTATTGAGTGGCGAAAATAGTTGTCGCTGAAAACGTAAATGGTCACCGCTGAAAATTACATTTGGTGATGACACAATTATTGCCGCTGAAAGTTATCATTTGGCGATGACATTTAGTCATCACCGAAAATCCATTAAACACTATTGCCACCACATCACTCACCACCCATGTCACATCATTAGAGGCGCCACATCATATTATAGTTTCAGATGTGTCTTCACCTAAGTTCAAACCTATGACTTCTTGCTTTCAGTGCCTTTATATTCACCCTTTTGTCAGTTGAGATGAAATATATATGCAATCTTTATATGAAATATGAAATATATATTATTTATCTACAAATTAATATACATACTTATATATTTATAAATCAATATATTATTAAAAAAATACATATATGTTTTATTTTCAATTACCATAAAATATTTTATTTATATATATTAATATGAATATTTATATTATAATTTTTTATTTTTAAATATTAAATAATTTTCTTATAAATATATTTATTTTTCTTTGGAAAGAAAAAATTATTTTCCTGGCTGACTTTTAAATTTGATTCTTATTTTTAAATAAAAATAATTATATATATATATATAATGTTTATTGTCCATATGTATTAATATTATATTATTTTATGTTATTTTTTGCATAGTCATATTATATAATATATATCATATATTATATTATTTAATAAATTATATTATATATATGCTTAATATATATTAAAGGTGGGGGGATTGGGTAGGATCGGGTTTATGTCAACCCATGGTCTGGTTTGAAGTCTTGGTTGAGTATTATATTATATCCATTTTTAAATTTTTTATTTTTTAAAGAAAAATTAGAAAATTGAACTTCTGCTTCTTATGCTAACTATATATGATCCAAGTAATTCAATCTGGTGCAACTCATTTTTTTCCGACCAAATAAAATTATGATGTAAACACTTCAATATGGTCCACACCATATAGTTCAATGATTAATATGACATAGTCTTACAGTCCAAATAGTTCAATTATGAATATGTTAAACTATTATGGTATTCCTAATAAAATGTGTTTAATACTTTACAAAACTATATATAAATATAAAAAATTAAAACAAGCCCTTAGACCGAGTCAGAAGGTGGTCTGAGAAGGTTCATTGCTTGAAGCCGGACCTAACCTAGTCAAGTAGCTTTACCCAAAGCTCAAGATTTGGTTTCGTACTAAAAGGACTGGATTTGTTTCGAGTCATGTTACTTCAAGTTGGACCGAGTTGATCGGGTTCAAGTTCCTCTCCCCCCCCCCCCAATATATTATATATTATATATATAATATAATAGGAATTTGGAAAAAAATCATTAAAATAAATCTTGTAATTTTGATTTTCATCAGATTTAAAAGAAAATGCAATAAGTTTAATTTGTTATGATTGAGAGAATAGAGAAGATTAAAAAGGGTGAGAAAATGCAATTATTATTAGTAATAAATAATATTAATATTAATTTATATGTTAAATATATTAGCAATTAATTACTTAGCCTAGTAAGAATCCCTCCAAATATGGATTTTAGTTCTAGCAAAACAGCAACTGAGATGAGTTTTCACTTGGTTGTTGTAAGGGATATTCAAGTACCCATGATCGATATGAGTTCATTTGAGAATGTATGTTATATGTTTATATAGTATTATGCCAAGTGTCGTTTTATGACTAGATGCCATGTGTAATGATGCATTTCGAGTCCTATGGGTTGTTTTTGAGCTCTTGTCTTTGTTGCTTGTCTTTTCTATTTTCATGGTTGTTTGAGGTTAGAATGTATATGGGTGTTTAAGTTAACAAATTGTAAGGTTGTGTCCTTTATAGTAAGGATTGTCTAAGCTATTGTAGTGTATAGTGATATGGTATGTGGTAGTTACTGGGCATTTTTGGGTATATGCCCTATTTATTACTATTATGAGTTTTTGGTCAAGAACATTGGGTGCCTATGTGTATCTTGGCAAATTTGAGCACTCTATGTAAAGTCATTTGGGGATTTTGGTGTATTTAGTTGAAAAATGGTATGTTATCTAATAGGTGGAATTGAGGTTTAAGGTGATCAAAACCTAAGAGAGTGACTTTCTTGGACATAACCTCCTTGAATAATATCCTTGTGTTATTTGTGGTCTACTGGAAAAGATTTGGTAACTAAAAGGTCAATAATTGGGGATTAATAGATATTAGTGTTAAGTTTTGGCCTAAAAGTGACCATTTCTGCCTTAGGTATCCAAAATCTCCATATGGAGGAATGTTGAAACGAGGTTGGTGTCTATAGTTAGAAGATGTGTAAAGTTACTTGTAGTCATTAGAATCACATCAATCAGAGGTCCAATTAGGGAGATACATGCTTTGGAAGTTGGATAAATTATCAGCAAAAAGCTTATAAGTGATTAGCAAGTGGCATCGCAGTGCCAAAAGCTAGGCTGCGGCACTATGTATACCTATCTTCTTCCTTGTTTTGTCCAAAACCCTCGTTGGCCATTGCACCATATGCCTCACCACTACGATGTCTTTGTTTTATGTTTTATGTTTTCTTTTGAGTTTTCTTTTTTTGGGTGGTGTTATATCTTTGGCCCTAGGGAAGTCTTCTTTTTTGTGAGATGTTACAGTTATCTATTGTTATGACTTCTTCAATACAATGAATGATTTTATGAGATTCAACTAATTGACTTGATTTACTACACTAGAAATGGCTTTTCTTGGCGCATTTTTATTTGTGGTTATGAAGACAAATGTTTAGAAAAATGGGCAGGTGATGTGGTAAACATTTCCTTTGCGATTATTAATCAATTCCATAAATAACCGCAAAGGAAAATCACTGGTTTATTTTGAAAGAGCTTTATTTGCATTTGTTGTTTAAACCGGCAAACAAAAGTCCAATTTCAAGAAATTTAGAAAAAAATTTTGAAAAAAATTTTCTTTGCAGTTTTATACATAACTGCAAAGGAAATTAAAATTTTTAAACTTTCCTTCTGTTATTTTTATAATCGTGGGGTCTAATTTTTATATTTATTTTTTATTTTAATTTTTATTGTTTATGAGGTCCCTTTTTGGTGGGGAATAGATATTTAGTATAATTCGTCTTCCACTCCATGCAATGTATAGGTCCACTTTAATTTTAATAAGATTTAAATATTAGAAGTAAATATAATGATTCAAAAAAATTCAGTTATTGCACATTTTGAGGCATGACAAGAAAAAAATATAATCAATATATCAATATATAATATAAATTCTTGTGGAAGATCCACTATTCATAATAGGAATAGTGATGGTTTGACTTATTCTAGCTTCCCTATAGTAACTTATGGATTTTAATTCGAACATTTCAAGTTATGTTGAGCTTTGTGCAAAAACTGGTACCTTTATGAAAAGATTTATTTAGCTTATTTATTGGTTTTTGTATATTAGATCCATCATATGGTTTTGTTTTTCTTTTCAAAATTTAAATTCGTTTTTTTTATTTAACGAATGGTAGTTGACGGACTTGCAGAAGAATCGGATAAAGGATAGTGTTATTCGTCAATCCATCGGACATAAAGGCCATGACTCTTGCTAGAATACAATTTTGGTATTTTTAACTTTGAATTGAATATATAATTTATATTATAATTTGACACTTAGTTTTGTTTAATCTTATTTTAATCACAATACTTTATATATATATATATATATATTATTTTCATCTTTTTATTTTATTTGAGTGTCGATTCAACTATTAGCTTTATTTTAAATTTTATTGTTTATCTTTTAATTTAATTATTTGTTTGTTTTTTTAATTTTATTTCTGTCCAATTTTTGTTATATAATTGATGATTTTATTTATTTTATTGATGAGCCACATTAATGATTTAGTTCGTATTTTTATTTAATACTGTTGAAAATGAAATTTGAGAATTTTTTTTGCCGGAAAATTGAGAAGTTTTAAAAAATCCAATAAATGATTGAATTAAAAAATAGAATTAATAGATAAAATTAACGAGTATGTAACGAAATTCAAATTTAAAAAAATTGAAGCATTAAGTTGTTGATATGACTCTACACTGAAAAAAAAAAAACTCTACACCTTAATTGTTGTGATCCAATGTGGTGAAGGAAAAATTGTGTTTTGGAACAAAAAGTAAGATATTTGGTTTTTGGTACTAAATTAATTTTTTCTTAAAAAAATTTGATTCTAGATTCAAAAAATTTGATTATCAACACAAAAAAATCACCTTAGTCCCAAAAACTAAATATATTTTTTTCCCAAAAACCAATTATCCCTTTTTATTATCTGTTATTTAATATTACGGCTTTTTCAAAGTACTAATGAATTTCCATTAAATGATTTTATGACATTCAGCTAATTGTCTTCATTGTGGGGTCAAACTGTTATTGATGCTCTAATCGAGTTTGCGAAAATTATCACTTTAGGCTACATTGTCAGGTAAGAGCCATTTTGAGAGAGAGAGAGAGAGAGAGAGAGAGAGAGAGAGAGAGAGAGAGAGAGAGAGAGAGAGGGAGGGAGGGAGATGATATTTCCATCAAAAGACTATTTTTTATTTATATAAAATTTAAATGACATGTACTTAATATATTTCATAAGAATTTCTTTTTTATTTTTCTTTTCATAAAACTCCTTTCGTGTATACCAAATCTAGACTTAGAGTTTCTGAGCTTTCACAATATCTGTCATTTTAAAATTTTGATTAAGCATTTTAATCATTCATTAATATCAAATAGATCATTTCATAAGTCATTTAAATTAAAGACATTTTTCATAAAATATTACTAAATTTTATAATATTTTAGATTATTTACTGGCTTCCTTGATCTATATAAAAAATTCTAAAACGATAATTTTTACAAATAGAAAGTATTATCATTATTTTTCAATGTGTACTCCCTTTAGTCTTAAATATAGAACATCTTGTGAGGTTATTTGATACATTAATTATTTTTTTCATTCATACCCTTAATCTATAATTAAACTATAAGTAAGGCTTTGACATGAACAATGCCTTAAATTACTAGTACCTTAGACACATTGCAATACCGTTATAAATATTCTTAAGCAAACAAAATGCAATACATGATAAAGGATTGTGTTGTTGATTCAGTGTCTTAATCGTCAATCCATCGGACAGAAAGGCCATGACTCTTGCTAGAGTATAATTTTGGTATTTTTAACTTTGAATTAAATATATAATTTATATTATAATTTGACACTTAGTTTTGTTTGATCTTATTTTAATCACAATACTTTATATATATATATATATATATATATTATTTTCATCTTTTTATTTTATTTGAGTGTCGATTCAACTATTAACTTTATTTTAAATTTTATTGTTTATCTTTTAATTTAATTATTTTTTTAATTTTATTTCTGTCTAATTTTTGTTATATAATTGATGATTTTATTTATTTTGTTGATGAGCTACATAAATGATTTAGTTCGTATTTTTATTTAATAATGTTGAAAAATGAAATTTGAGAAGTTTTTTTTTTGCCAGAAAATTGAGAAGTTTTTAAAAATCCAATAAATGATTGAATTAGAAAAAATAGAATTAAAAGATAAAATTAACGAGTAAGTAACAAAATTCATATTTAAAAAAATTGAAGCATTAAGTTGTTGATATGACTCTACACTTTAAAAAAAAAATACTCTACATCTTAATTGTTGTGGTCCAATGTGGTGAAAGGAAAATTGTGTTTTTGGACGAAAATAAATGATATTTGGTTTTTTATACTAAATTTATTTTTTCTGAAAAAAAAATCGATGCTAGGTTCAAAATATTCGATTATCAACCCCAAAAAACCATTTGAGTCCCAAAATTTAAATATATTTTTTTCCCAAAAACCAATTATCCCTTTTTATTATCTATTATTTAATGTTACGACTTTTTCAAAGTACTATTGAATTTCTATTAAATGATTTTATGACATTCAGCTAATTGTCTTCATTGTGGGGTCAAACTTTTATTGATACTCTCAAGTTTGCGAAAATTGTCACTTTAGGCTACATTTGTTTAGGTAAGAGCCATTTTAAGGGTTATGGAAAAGAATAATATAGTTACATGAAAAGACTATTTTTTTTTATATAAAGTATAAATAATATGTATTGAACATTTTTCAAAAAGATTTCTTTCTCATCTTGTCTTTGATGAAACCCCTCTCATGTATATCAAATCTAGTCTTAGAGTTTTTAAGCTTTCATAATATTTGTCATTTTAAAATTTTAATAAAGTATTTCTATCCGTCATTAATATCACATAGATCATTTAATATATTGTTAAAAATTAAAGACATTTTAGTAAAATATTTCTAAATTTTACAATATTCTAGATTCTTTACTGGCTTCCTTGATCTATTTGAAAAATCCAAAAATGATAGTTTTTACATATTAGAGAAAATATTATCATTATTTTTCAATGTGTACTCTCTTCAATCTTAAATATAGGATATCTTGCGAGATTATCTGATACATTAATTATTTTTTTCATTCATACTCTTAATCTATAATTAAACTAAAAGTAAGGCTTTGACATGAACAATGCCTTAAATTACTAGTACCTTAGACACATTGCCAAATACCGTTATTAATAATCTTAAGCAAACAAACTGCAATACATGATTTTCTATTTTCTTTTGGCTCCCCAACATGCATATATAGCGCACGATAATATTGAATCACATGATTTGAATCTTGATCACCATCTCCAGCCAAAAAAGAAAAAAGAAAATCTTATTCCCCATATGCGCACGGGCAACGTCTATGGATTGCGGGCGCTGTGCAAGACCAAAGTCTCTGTGGTTAAGCCTGGTCCAAATGCATGGAGAACACCCCATTCGAGTCCCTCCCCAGTGGTGGCTTTTCGTTCCTTCACACTCTTCCTTCTCATCTCATCCAATACAAACAGCACGCTTGCACTCGACATGTTCCCGTACTCCTTCAACACTTGTTTCGTTGCTCCCAGCTTGCCTTCCTTCAACCCAATCCTCTCTTCTATTCTCTTCAGTGTTGCTGCTCCACCAGGATGCACTATCCAAAACAATGAGTTCCAATCACTGATTTTTCCAATTGGGCTGAAAGCTTCTTTCAGGATCTTCTCTATGTTGTCTGCAATCAACTGGGGTATGTTTTCCTTGAAGTGAAATGTGTACCCTACTTCACGCAAGCGTGCCTCAATTGAACCTTCAGAGTCTGGTAGAATCATCCGCGACGCAGACACAAGATGATACAGTGGTCGTTCAACGCCAATCTTAGGACGGGACCCAACGATGACAGCAACAGCACCATCCCCAAACAATGCTTGGCCAGCCAAGGAGGACAAGTCTGCCTCACAAGGGCCACGAAATGTAATAGAGGTGATCTCAGAGCAAACCACGAGAACCCTGGCGCCAGCGTTGTTCTCGGCGAGATCTTTAGCTAGACGGAGTACGGCACCGCCGCCGGAGCAAGCATGATGGTAAAGCATGAAGCTTTTGGTGGAAAGCTTAAGCCCCAAGAGCTTTATCAGTTTTTGGTCAGCGCCGGGCATCTCAATGGCACAATAACTGGAGCAAAAGATGAGATGAGTAATCTCAGACTTGGGCCTCCCCCATTCCTCGATAGCTTTAGAAGCTGCCTTCTCACCAAGCTCTGGTACCGCCACCGCCACCATGTCTTGGCGTGCATCAAGGGAAGGTTCATCGTAAGCACGTAACTTAGGGTTTTTTTCAATGATGTCTTCCGTCAGGTACATATGGCGCTCTTCGATCATCGACTTCTTACCTGCTCAACCAAACTTGATTGTTAATTATAATATTGTGATGCAATGCATGTGTATATATATACGTATGAATGTTAGTAGAACGAGGGTACGTTGGGCGAAGTTTAATACCATGTTCTCTATAACAAATACATCACATGCAGAAAATTTACCAAAACATTTAATCATATCAACGTCATAAAAAATACATATAAAGTACACATAAATTTTGTATATATCATATAAAATGGTAGCTAGGTGCATGCACGAATGCTTGCTTACAAGTGCTTTTTAACTTCGGCTTGAGGTGAGCCAAGGGGCTTTTGGTCACTTGGAAGTAATAGTCGGGAAAGTCATGCTGTTTGAAGACAGCGGGAGGATTTGCAGTGCCGATGGCTAGAATGGTGGCTAATCCATCCAGATCTGAAGTTGCTGATGGCTGTGCTGATGACTGTGCCTTTGGCGTCTTGTCTACAAAGGCCATTTTGGGCTCTTCGTGTCGTGTGTGGGCTTTAGAAACTCTGGAGGGGTTGAAGCAACACCAATAAGGCTGTGATCTAAGTGGAGTGAGATGCCCTGTATTTATAGATACAATACATGAATCCACATTCAGTGTTTATCAAGATTTGGACCGTCCAAATCAAAATTGGACCATTTAAATTTAATTTAATTTTACATTATATTTTTAATATATTTTTATTTTATCACATATAGAAGGTAAAATGGAGATAATTTTGTAACTATTACTTTTTGGGAAAATGACACTTGAGGACCAAAATTTGCAATTAATCCCATTTTAGGACCAAAAAATTCAAAAATACCAGAAAAGGACCTGATCTTAAATTAATTAAAAATGTAAATATGAAATGACCTAAATACCCTTGTAAAAACGTTTTACACTCAACATCAGCTTTTTACTACTCTTTTTCATAAATTTGACACTAAACATCCCCAATTTTACACTGAACACATTATAAAATATGAGTGTAAAATTGAGGAAGTTTAGTATCAAATTTATGAAAAAGAGTAGTAAAAAGCAGATATTGAGTAGCAAAAAATGGAAGTTGAATATAAAATTCTAAGATTTATCCAGTGTAAAATCGGGGGTCTTCAGTGTCAAATTGTGGAACATGAGTAGTAAAACGCGGAAAGTGAATGTAAAATTCTGGGAGTTGAATTCTTCATTGTGTTCAGTGTAAAATCGGGGAAGTTCAGTGTTAAATTTCTGAAGAAGAGTAGTAAAAAACAGATGTTGAGTGTAAAACGTTTTAACAAGGGTATTTAGGTCATTTCATATTTACATTTTTAATTAATTGAAGATCAGGTCCTTTCCTGGTATTTTTGAATTTTTTGGTCCTAAAATGGGATTAATTGTAAATTTTGGTCCTCAAGTGTCATTTTCCCTTACTTTTTTAAAAATGATATTATTCTAAAGAAAATAAAAATAAAAAACTTTAAATCTAACCATTCAGATTAAAACGAGACGGTCGAAATCTTGTTGGGATAATGATCAAGGGGTGCTTTTCAGAGTGTGATGATCACTCAATGCAAATTCTACAATATATGGTTACATATGGTTCACTTAGGCCCCATTTGATATGCTGAAAGGATTTTTAAAGGAATGAAAATAAAAAACAAATAGTAGTGGGAATTGGAAAATGATTGGAAATGACATTTAAAAAATATGTCTCCATATGTTAAAAAAATTAAATAGAATCTTGATATAATTTTTATTTGGTCTATGTATAATGGAATGAAAGATTTAAGATTTAAAAGACTAAAATACCCTACACAAAATAACTTAAAATCAAATTTTCATTTTTTTTAAATGAGGCTTGTTTTGAAAAGGCCTTTCCTGGATTAGCCCGTATAGGCTCGCTCCATGATGGGCCGAGCCAACCTGAATTACTAGCTCTAAGCACGAAAGACCTGCTTCTAACCTGGTTTTTTTTCCACTCGCACACACGTTATTTTTTCCCAAGTGGACTTATGGGGCCAGATAAAATCATATAAGATGGGTGGCAATCCAAAACACATTCTTCCTAAATTATACGCACTCACTCCCAACCAATGTGGGATCCACCAATATGTAAAATAGAAGGGCTTCTCTATGGAGCCATAGAATATAATTAATCTAACAAATGAGAAGACGTAATACGTGATACTTCTTCCATTTCAAAATATAAGGCTGATGTAGTAGAAATTAAGGTTTCAAAATACATATGAGTCAGTTTATGAAAGTTAGTAACCATTTAATGCTATCTTTTCAATTTTACCCCCTATTTATAATAATAAAAAAAGTTATAATGGAGAGAGATTAAATAAAATAGTAGAAATAAAGATGGGGTAATTTAATAAAGATAATTTTAAAATTTTATAATAATTTTTTATAAAATTAAAGAACATAACTAATTTTAATTACCCTCCTTGGTGGGAAAAAAATAGTTGATTCCACCTTATATTTTGAAATGGAAGAATATTTGGTTAGAATTAATGCATGGAACAGTCACATGCATACACCAACTACAAATTTCATGTAATGAAACTTTATCTCCAGTTCTTTATACTAATGTTTTAAAAACTGAATTGGATATTAAACCAAAAATGCCATTGGGTCATGATTTTTATAGTTTAACCAGTTAGACTTGCGGTCGAATCGGTGACGTAATAATTAAATAAAAATAATATTATATATAATAATATATGCAAAAAAAGAAAATATGAAATTATTAAGAAAATAAATTTAAGTAGTCCAAATTCATAATAAATTAATAAACTTACATAGTAATAATATATATTAAATTATTGAACATAATATTAAAACATTTCAATATGATAATACTATATGACCATAACATTATAAAATGATTATATTTCATCTGTTCTTAATTATAAGAAATAAATAACTACTTTATCAGTACCAAGAAAAATAATTTTCTTAATTAAACTAATTAATTGTGTTGCAATTTCAATTTTTTTCCAAAATTGCCTATATTAAAAGTTTAAAGTGAGACTAATTAATTATTGGTAATTGTCAACACAACCTCAATTATTCATGGGTACAAAAGGAAAATGATATTAATTACTTCATAATTTTATCCATATCTCTTATATTTTAAGATGAATGAAGAGTTCCAAAATTCTCTTATAATTGGGGATAGAGGGAGTATAATACATTAAAAATTTTCATTTTTATAATTAGTAATTTTAAATTAGAAAGGAAAATATTTTTTTTTACTCTTCAATAATTTTTATAATTAATAATTTTGGCAAAAAAAATTAAATTTATGTTAAATTTTATACAATTTAAAAAATTATCCGATTCTCTAAAAACCTCTCCAGTTCCCGGCTCAATTCCAGTTCTCTACTCAAAAATCGGTTCAAAGCAGCCTAATCCAGTTCAACCCCTAAGACGATTTAAAGTTGAAAATCGAGCTGTTCTTATTTCTGGATAACGTTATGACCGATCCGACGATCCAGTTCAGTCTGATTCTCAAAACATGGCTTTATGCTACTTAAATGTTAAGGGCCATTGTTTGTCGTTAGTTGGGTGTCTTTAATGTTCAACGTCAATCTCTCATACATCAAGGCCATGACTCTTGCTACATTATGATTTTTGGTATTTTAACTTTGAGTTAAATACTCCATCCAGTCCACATTATCAGTACCAAGAAAAATAATTTTCTTAATTAATCAAATTAATTGTGCTACAATTTCAATTTTTTTCCAAAATTGCCTATATTAAAAGTTTAAAGTGATACTTATTAATTATTGGTAATTGTCAATACAACCTCAATTATTCATGGGTACAAAAGGAAAATGATATTAATTACTTCAAAAATTTTATCCATATCTCTTATATTTTGAGATGAATGAAGAGTCCCAAAATTCTCTTATAATTGGGGATAGAGGGAGTATAATACAATAAAAATTTTCATTTTTATAATTAGTAATTTTAAATTAGAAAGGAAAATATTTTTTTACTCTTCAATAATTTTTATAATTAATAATTTTGGCAAAAAAATTAAATTTATGTTAAATTTTACACAATTTAAAAAATTATCCGATTCTCTGAAAACCTCACCAGTTCCCGGCTCAATTCCAGTTCCCTACTCAAAAATCGGTTCAAAGCAGTCTAATCCAGTTCAACCCCTAAGACGATTTAAAGTTGAAAACCGAGCTGTTCTTATTTCTGGATAACGGTCTGACCGATCCGATGGTCTAGTTCAGTCAGATTCTCAAAACATGGCTTTATGCTACTTAAATGTTAAGGGCCATTGTTTGTCGTTAGTTGGGTGTCTTCAATGTTCATCGTCAATCTCTCACACATAAAGGCCATGACTCTTGCTACATTATGATTTTTGGTATTTTAACTTTGAGTTAAATACTCCATCCAATCCACGTTATAAGGTATTAATTTTGTATCCATTACACATATATTAAGAAAATCATTTTTTACCTAAATCACTACAAAAAGTACCAACATTTCCTATTTTACCATTATTAAATATTATATTCTACTATCATTATAGATTTATAAATGAGTAAGGAAAAATTAAAGAGAAAGGCAAAATGAGAAGAAAAATATCCAACACCTTATATTTTAGATAAAAAACTTGTCATGTAAAATGCCCTATAATACGGACTAAAGGGAGTATATAATTTTAAAACTTAGTTTTGTGTAATCTTACTTTAATCTTAATATTTTTTTCAGTTTTATCTTTTCATTTTATTTGAGTTTCGATTCTACTATTAGCTTTATTGTAAATTTTATTGTTTATCTTTTAATCTAATTGTTTTTAAATTTTAATTTCTTTCTAATTTTTATTATATAATTGATTTTTTTAGGAAGATGATTTTATTTATTTTGTTGATGAGCCACATAAAAGATTTAGTTTGTATTTTCATTTAATAATTTTAAAACAAGAAAATAGAGAAGTTTTTTAAAATCAAATAAATGATTAAATCAGAAAAATAGAATTAAAAGATAAAATTAAAATTTAAGATAAATTTAGAAAAATAAGAAATTAATAAAGGAAAATAATTATTAAAACAAAAGAAAATTAGAAAAGAACTTTAATTTCATGAGGGTAGGTTAGTCAACTTATTATTAATTTTCCTCACCGCCCTCCAAAACTAAATAATAAATTATTAAAATTCCTTCTCCCAACCTCCCATTCCCTTCCATCCCTTCTCGTCCCTCCCCCTCATACCAATCATATCGTACAGTTTAATTGTTATGTTCCAACGTCATGAAAGGATAGATATACTTGTTTTCATAAAAAAGGTACATACACTTTAATGCTATGACTTTAATGTTATCTACCACTCCAAAGTGGATATATTTCTATTAAATGTGGGTAAAATTTTATGACATTTAGGTAATTGAAATTCATTGACTTTCCTATAATATTATTGAAATTACAAAAATATCTATTCTAGTTTTAGAATATACACTTTAGTCTTGTAACATCCTAAGAAGACATAGACCAAAATCACCAACAAGGACCATAACTTAACCAAAAGACCCAGAAAGAACATGAAAGAATAAAGGATTAGGGGAGAAAGAGCTCAAAAACTAAGGGTAAGATGAACAAATGACCCAAAAAGCAAGATTGAGGGAGAAGTGACCCAGGCTATAGAAGTTGGGCTGTGGTGCTGTGGCCAAGGGATTTGGTGCAACAATGCCAATATCAGCTGTCAAATGATAGCAAAGCTAATTTTCTTGTTGAATTTTGGAAGCGTAAATCTCTCTAACTAGACCTTTAATTGACATGATTTCAATTCCTACAAATCACTCTAAACCTCCTCTAACTATAAACATCACCTTGTCTCAAAATTCCTTCATAAGAGGGTTTTACACATCTGTAACCGAAATGATCATTTTTAGGCCAAAACCTAACACCCATACCTCTCAATCTCAACCCATCGACCTTTTGGTCAACAAACCTTTCCTAGCAAGTCACAATTAGCCCAAGCACATTGTTCAAGGATGTGGCACCCCAAGAAGACCGCTCTCTTAGGTTTTAACCACATTGAGCCCCAATCTTACCTACCAGGTGACATACCCTTTATCCGTTAATTACACCAAAATCCCTAAAAGACCCTACACATTACTCAAATGCAACAAGACATACATGGGCACCCAATGCCCTAAACTCAACTCTCAAGAATGACAAATGGGGCGTATGCCTGAAACACACAATAACCACCAAGGTATAACTTTACAATTCTTTACATGCTTTTCTATACATGTTCTACCCTTAATCCACCTTGGAATCAATATGACATGAGACTATTAACAGAGACAAGAACTCAAAGACAACCTGGAGAACACATAAAGCATCATTACACATGGCACCCAGTTTTGGCACAATACTATATAACATCTAACATATGTTCTCAAATAACACATATCGATCATGAGTACTCGAATATCCTATGCCCAACCAAGGGAAAACCCATCTCAGTTGCCGTCTTGCTAGAGCTAAACATCTACTCTTGAAAAAAGGTATCAACAAAGGATGGGACAAACGTCCCAATAACATGGCAACATAATAAAAAAAAGGTTAGATTATAAAAGATTACAAAATAAAAGTTCATTACAAGTCAAATACAAGCATTTGATGTACTATTCCACATACGTATGCAATATATATTATGCAAAATACTATGCACACGATATGCAAGAACCCGTATCAATCACAATAGGAACCATGAGCTAGTCACTATCACAAGGTGACCATAATAAGCAGCCCCCTTCCAATAACCGATAAAGGTCAATTCTGGGAAACTACTAAGCCCACTACCATTAATCACAATCCAACCAAAGGTCATTCCATTAGTAAGTAGACCATGGTTCTCCTTTCCCTGGACCACCCGAATTGGTGATGATTTAAGGAAGATGCATCTCTAATCCATTGCCACCTGGATCTTCCCGGCCAAAGGATGATGATTTAGTAGCAAGGATATATAAACCTCACCATCTGGACATGAGGCCTTGCATATCCCACCAGTGGAATGACGTGCCACTTGGTATCACAAAACATCATCACTTTATCAACCAATGCTTCACATGCACAACCTGAGTGATAATGCCTTTCATACCATGCCCCAACATGTCATCATATATCATGCACATAGGTATATCTCATCATTATTGTCATCATGTCAGCATGCTCATCAATATGCTAATTCATGAATAGGGATGCAATAAAGATCACATAATAATAAGCAACAGATGTTCTCTTATCACATACCATAATTCTTATAAGCCACATACATGGAAAGAGGAAAAAGATTATCATAACCTCGTTCACCATGCAAGGGACATATCATGATATGAAAAGGACAAAGCATATATATATATATATATATTTAAATAGACAATTTACAACGCATATGAAGATACACCCTAATTATCTCAAGTTGCCACACATCTATCAACACCTCGGTAGGCAAAAGGATCACCAACTGCCACACACAAGAAACATACAATCCAAGTCAATTAAGTCGTATTCAACACCGAACCAAAGCCCAAACATTCGACAAGACTCCAAAGAATCCATTAGAATTTCCTAAGACCACTTAATGCCTGAGAGGCCAAATTTCATTATACCACAATCTAACCCCTTACCATTGATTTTGTCACATTCAAACAACTTCTTAGAGTATAGATACTTCCAACAAGCAAGCACACCTCCTATACAATCATCAAAAACACACCTATCAAGACAAGGTTAAAATCTTTGATATAGCTCAAAGTGGTATCCCAAGCATAAATCTAATAAAACCAAATTCGTGCTCCATAAAGAATCCAATAGCAAACACTAGGGTTTGGAAAAAAAAAACCACACGGACATGCAAAATCCAACAACCAAGGCTTGCATACACCTAAAAACATATTATTGAAGCATTTAGATAAAATCTAATGGTGTAAATCATCACCCCCAACCAACCAACATCCATGATCCACCATTAAAGTTAGAAAACAAGGAAGGAGGAGATTGAGAATCATCAGACCTACAAAATTTGTGCCTCTCATAGCTCCAAATCTTGTCCCATAGCCTCAGACCTCGGAATCCTAGTAGAAAACCAGTATCTCCTCATTTTTCTTCTCTTCTGATTGACTAGAAGAGGTAAATAAAAACAAAGTTCTCTACATGGTGTTGCAATGTAAGTGTTTTTTGGTCCAAAACATCATTGGCATAAATTCAACTCTCGTCACGACGTGAGGGGACCCCGTCGCTACATGGAGAGCTTCTATCTCCAGCCTCCCTCCATTCCTGCACAATTCCAAGAATACTCTTCCATAAGTCCTCTAGCATGATTGGAAGAAATTAATTAGGGTTGTTACAAGTCCAATTTTTAACATAAGCAAAAAGCATCTATCAATCATGCTGATTTGAGTTGGTAAATCCACTTCTACTTTATACGCATATATATCCTACAAAAATGAATATGAACTTCTTTTTTTCACCCATTTCAAATGAAATCATAAATAACAATATAAAATTCATAGAGAATCACATTATTCATAAGTCATAAGCAATTTCTCTTTGGCTTCGTCCAAATTTTTTAAAATATTTCTCCAGATATATTATAAGAATTTGTGAAATTTTTTAATTATTTTTTGTATATTTTATCATCATATTTTTTTTATATATTTATCTACATATATTATTCCAATTTTTTTTAATTATTATGTTTGGCAAAAGGAGTTACAGAGTGATATTCATAACCATTTTTTCTGGGATGGAAGCATTTGTAACAATTTAATAGTTGACTGACATGCTGAATAATCAATCCTCTTGTATTTTAACGAACTGGGCTTATGGCTAACCGAAAACGTACTTAGCTTACAGTAATCGGTCAAAGAGTAGTTTTATTTTCACCAAAAAAATAACCTTTGGAAGTGTCCAATTATCTAATTTGAAAGTTAGAAAAGATAACTCTAACGTGAACAATATTATGATGCAATTAAGAATGATGTCCATTTCTTCCATAGTAAGTCATATGGTAGCTCCAGTGTTTGAAACGACATCATAGTCTCCATAAGTAACCATTATATCATTTTAGAAGAATGAAATTAAAATACTACAATTTATGAGACCAAAACCCCAAGGCAATGACTAAATGTTGTAACATATGAAATATAATCACTACCATAAAATTGGAAATTTATGATGGAATTTGTGAAGGAATTGCAAATCCATCACAAACTTTTTGTAATAGATTTTGTGATGGAAATTTTACAAGTTAGTTGCAACAAATTTGCAACTATGTGACGGAACACACATCCATTGCAAATTGTGCTAGTTTCATCACTATTTTTAGAATATACACTTTAGTCCAATTTTTAACATAAGCAAAAAACATCTATCACTCATGCTAACTTGAGTTAGTAAATCCACTTCTACTTTATATGCATATATATCCTACAAAAATGAATCTAAACTTCTTTTTTTACCCATTTCAAATGAAGTCATAAATAAAAATATAAAATTCATAGATAAGTGCATTATTCATAAGTCATAAGAAATCTCCCTTTGGCTTCGTGCCATTTTTTTTTAAAAAATATTGCTCCACATATATTATAAGACTTTGTGCAATTTTTTTAAATTTTTATATATTTTTTTCATCATAATTTTTTTATATATTTCTCTACATTTATTATTCCAATTTTTTTAATTATTTTGTCTAGCAAAAGGAGTAACTGAGTGGTGTTCATAACCATTTTTTTCTTAGACAGAAGGGTTTGTAACAATTTAATAGTTGATTGACTTGCAGAATAATTAATCCTCTTGTATTTTAATGTACTGTGTAACACCATAGAACTTATGTCCACAAAATCACCTCAAGGAGACAACCAGATTCAATATGAACTGTGACATAATTGATAAATGATCAAAAAGGAGATACTGATGCACCATGTCAAAAAAGTTTCCCTGGTGATTAAAATTTGTGTTGTTTTGCGGTTTGCAGCCGCAAAAGAATTAAGGTCCAAGGAAAATTGTTTTGTGATTGTTAACTGCAAAGGAAAAATTTATTTTCCTTTGTGGGTTTTTGTTACAACCACAAAGGAAAGTCATTTTTAAAAAAAATCTAATTATTTTTCATCAATCATTCTTGTTTGGCCACCAAGAAATCACACTAAAAAATGATAGAAATTTGTAGTAGGCTGACTATTTCATTAACACAAACTATTTGGATCAATTATAAAACAAATTGAAGAATAGAATAAGGCAAGTGCTTGACTGTGGAAAGAGGAATGAAATCACCCAAGCACTGAACTAGAAACAAAAACAATAAATTGAAATAAATTACAACAAATTGAAATTACCCAAGCATCAAACCAGAAACTAGGGGTGAACATGTTGGCCCGAGCCCGAATGGCCCGGTCTGGCCTGACCACTTTCGGGTCAATCAGGCAGGGCCAACTTTCGGGCTGGGCCGGGGTTAAGGTCAGAAACCCTAAACCCGGCCCGGCCCGAACTATATATATATATAATTTTTTTTAATTTCTTTTAATTATTTTATATATCTTAATTGATTTTGTAGGATTTTTATTCTTCATATATCTAATATAATACATTTACTATGTAAATATTATAAAAACATTTTAAGATTTTAATGTTTCAAATATTTTTTAAATTTTGAATTAATTTTTTACCTTAATATTTATGTAAAAATAATGCATAATGGTTAAATATTCATAAATTTTGAAAAAAATTATTTTTTGGCTAAGATTATATTTTAATAAAATCTATTTTTAAGTATAAATAAGTATATTTTTTTATTATTAAATAATTTTTTTTATTTTTTTATTTTTTAAAAAATATATATATAATATCAGGCCAGCCCGGTACTTGGCCCGGTACTGGCCCGATATTGGCCCAAAGAACATCGGGCCGGGCATCGGGCAGGGGTCAAACCCGGCCCGGTCCGGCCCATGTTCACCCCTACCAGAAACAGTAAGGAATACACATCTCAATACCCTCTATTTTTGACGGAGTCATTTTATTGGAATTGAATGAGGTGAGTGCTCGACAATGAAAGATACTTGCCGTGGAAGCCATTATTGTAATGCATGATAAGCTTAAAGTCCTTGCGTTTCTTGAATCTCTTAAGCAAAAGGAGCTCGGTATGACAAGTTTTCTCAATTTAGAGATGAATAGGGGAATCCTAAAGAGACTTGAGACTTTCTGGAAAAAGAGAGATCTTTTTTTGTGCATTTTCTTTTTATAGATCTATGCATTTTTTGGAAAAGAAGAAAAAGGTGAAGTAGAGAATAGGATGTCCATGATTTCATGGGATTGGTTCATGATGTGATAGAAGTAGGGATTCTGAGTAGAGTAGAGAGATAGAAATGAGTTGGAAAGAGAAGATTGAGGGAATGGAAGATGGAGTACCATTGATTTTATTTCATCAACGGTGAAAAATAATTATTCGTGTAGTGTGATTATTATAAAATAGAAATGTTAAAGCTTTTCCTTCGCAGTTCTTAAAATAATCGCAAAGGAAAGTCTCAAATTTCCTTTACGGTTCCTTATATAACTACAAAGGACAGTTATCACTAACTTTCCTTTGCGATTATTTTAAGAACTGCGAAGGAAAAGCTCAACTTTCCTTTACATTTCTTGTATTAACTGCAAAGAAAATATTGCCCTTATCTCTGTCCCACTTTCCTTATCATTTGTCATTATAACCACAAAGAAATGGGTACCAAGAAAAGCCATTTTTGGCATAGCGATAGTGAGAAACATGATGAGAGACTTGGAAAATAGGGTTAAATATGACCGGAGGATTACAAACTGCAATCAAACAACACACAAAAAGAGGGAGACAAATCTTTCTTGTGGTGCCACGGTGCCAGCAGCTGCTTATTGACAGTAATTTGTTATTAGCTTAGACAAATTTTGGAAGAGCATAACTTCCTACTCAGACCTTTAATTAACATGATTCCAAAGCCTATAGGTTACTTTACATCTCCTCTAACTACGGGCTTAAACCACACTCCAAAATTCTTTTGTATGGAGGTTTAGAACTCTTAAGACTGAAATGGTTATTTTTAAGCCAAACTTGGCATTTGCCATTCCCATTCTCTAATCACCAATTCTTTAACTATGAAACATGTCCCCACAAGTCACAAATAACACAAGAACACTTTTCAAATAGATTACATCTCAAGGAAACCATTCCCTTAAGTTTTAACCCCCTTTAACCTTAAACCTGACCAACGAGTTGCCTAGCCATTTTCTCGTAAATCAATCATTAATCCATACCATCCTCATAAACAACTTTAACTTGTCAATGTTGAATCAAGTGTTTTGATGATTCCAAACCAACCTTCAAGAGCTTGGAGAGAAGAAATCAAAGGTGCACAAAAGATCTCAAGCGAAGAAATTCAAGAAAAACCGGTACAATAATAGATATAGAATCTCTAACAGTGTTTAAATTGAGTAAAAGACTTTGAATTGGTAAAAAGATATTTTAAAACTATGATTCTATGTTAATTCATAGAATATTTGAAAAACACACATCAACAGACAAAGTTTGAAAGGTTAATACTGATCTGTTGTTTTAAAAATTTGAACTTTAGCTTTGGAAATTCGAATTTCAAATTGAAAATGAACAAGTCTGAAAAGAGCCTTTTCTGACAGACAAACTTTGACTACAAAAATTTGAACTTTGATATAAGTCTGATAAGAGCCTTCTCTGACAGACAAACTTCAGCTTTTGAAAATTCGAATTTGTAACAAAACACAATTCGTGAAAAATGAAAAACTCGTCTAAGAATATGTCAAAGTTCATATGAAAACAAAGTTTAAAAAGAGATCCAAGATGGCACACTGACAGACGAATTTTGATATTGAAAATTTGAATTTCAGAAACAAAGCTTGTAAGTCTGTTATGATAATCTGTTGTCATATGAATATTGGTATTTAAAAATTTCAATTCTGAACTAAGTATGATAAGAGTTCTCTCTAACAGACGAACTTTGAATCTTGAAAATTCAAATTTCAAAAAGATGAACTATTGTACCTTATTGAGTTGCCCACTAACAGACATATTTTGGGCACCAAAATTCGAACTTCGAAGGCACTGCAGCAATATGGGACTACTGTTTACCCTTTTAAGAAGAAATTTTAACTTGAAAATTTGTATGTTCCAACACAGAAAAATTTCTCAATGATGAAAGTTTGAACTTTGCTTTACAACAAACGAACTTTGAAATTTAACGTTGAAGTCTTTAGCTTTTGGTCTCTGTGAAATTTGTCTATTGACCGACCAAAATTCGAACTTTGAATGTCAGAAGCATTAAATGTGATTGGTGAACGGATAGTTTTTCAGAGTAACCGTTGGGTAACTTCTCCAACGGATAGATTTTGTATCTAATGTATAGTTAAGACCTAAATCTATAAATATAACATCTTTGAAGTTGTGGGTAACGATTTTAACATTGTACATACTAAAACTCTGTCAAATTCTTAGCTCAAAGTCTCTTACTCTCATACTTCGGACTTCTACACTTAAATTTTCCTATATACTCTACATTAGAAAGTTCATTCTCTTAATCAATCTTATCTTCATCTGGAAGAAAGATTTTTCTGTGAGGGGTTATCACAGGGGATTTGGGAAGCGCTTAGTTAGAGTGTAGAGAGAGAAGTTGTAAGCTTTAAGAACAAAGCAACAAAGCTGTACTGAGACAATTGCAAGAAGTCCACTGAATTCTTATAAGATAGTTGAAAATCTCAAGTAGTTGTTTGGGGACTGGATGTAGGTTAAGATAGAGAGACTGAACTAGGATAAACATCTGTGTCTACTCTTTTCCTTTACTGCTTTTACATTGCTATTATACTGTACTCTGTTTTACAGTCTCTTTTGTCTTTACTATACTCTTGACTTTTGCAGAAAATTTTAATCTTCCTAATTCACCCCCTCTTGGAAAGCCAGCATATCTAACAAGTGGTATTAAAGACCGGATTCCCAAACAAAGGATCTAACAGTCCAAAAAAACTCAATGGCTGGCTTTGGAGAAAGTATACTACCTAAGGGAAAAACACAAATAGACCACCTGGCTTTAATGGAGAACACTATGGATACTGAAATATGAGAATGCAAATCTATCTCTAGTCCATTGATCTAGACATTTGGTCTATCATCCAGAAGGGAGAGTTTGTCCCAATGAAGCTGCAGGATGATGGAAAATACAAGAAAAAGCCAGAGGACGAATGGAATCAGGAAGATATGAGAAGAGACTTGCTGAACTTTAAGGCAAAATACTGTCTGGTCAGTGCATTAAACCAAGATGAATTCTACAGAGTATAATAATGTTTCACAGCCAAGGGTATGTGGGACACTTTAGAAATCACTCATGAAGGAACCAGTGGAGTAAGAGAAAACAAACTGAACTCTTGCATTGGTGAATATGAAAGCTTTAGAATGATAGAAGGAGAAAGCATCAAAGAGCTGCAAAAGAGATCCACCCTTATTGTGAATCAATTAAAGAGTCTTGGCAAAGAATACACCCAGCCAGAAAAGGTGAGAAAAATCCTTAGAGCTCTTCCTCTAGAATGGCAACCCAAAGTAACAGTAATAGAGGAAGCCAGAGGAGAATCAATGGTCTCAGTCACAGCCCTCTTCGGTAGTCTTGAAGAATATGAGGGAAAGATAAATGCTCTCAAGGAAGTAGGATAAGACAGGAAAAAAAAAAGGCCTTACTCTGAAAGCTGCTGAAGAAAAGAAAGAGGAATCTGATGATGGAGATGAAGAAACTCTGGCTATGATAGTCAGAAAATTTTGAAGGTTCTATAATAAGAAAAGAAACAAAATATTCTTCAAGAAAGGAGTAGCATCAGACAACAAGAAAGATGGAAAAGAACCTGTCACCTGCTACGAATGCAAAAAACAAGGGTACATCAAATGGGATTGTCCACAATTCCTAAAGAAGCAAGAGAAAGAAAAGAAAGCTGCTGACAAGAGCAAGAAGAAGAGGGCATACATCCCATCAATCTGGGGCAACAGCTCAGATGAAGAAGAAGATAATGAAGATGAAATTACAAATATCTACTTGATGGCACTTGCATCAGAAGAAACTCAAGATCCATCCATAAGTGATCATGAGGATAAGGTACATGAATCTGAACCTTCCTATTTTGAATTACTTGATGCATTTCATGAACTGCATGATGAATTTATTAAAATAGCTAAAGAACTAAGACAGGCTAAGAAAAGGATTAATAAGCTAGAATCTCAGTGCAGTAGATCTGATATTGCATCTTTGCATAAATCTGAATCTGCCTACTGTACATCATGTATTGAATTAAAGCAAATTAATGACTATCTACTGAAAGGAATGGTTAGACCTACTAAGGGTAAAGATATGTTATTTGCTTTAATGGGAAGTCAGTGAATCACACAAGGAAAGACTGGAATTGGCTATGACCCTTGTGCAGTAAAGGAAAGAATTAAAAAGAAAAATCAAAATCTGTATTTAAGGCATTTTTTGCATGTTAATGAGCCTAAAAAGAAAGATCATACTTTAAATCACATTGAGTCCTATGATCAACCAAAATATGTGAAACAAAAATATTATTTGCATTGTTTTTTTCTGCATCTCAATGTAGCTGCCCTTTCACCACCTATCACTTCTGTAACAAGAAGGGATATATCTCCAGTTCATGTGCATTGAAGAAAAATGGACTTGACAGGAAGGTAAAATGGGTTTCCAAAGATACACTTGTATCTAGGGAAAATGCCACTAACAAAAAAGGACCCAAGCAAATTTGGGTACCTAAAAAGAAACTCTGAACTTTATTTTGTAGATCTGCCTTAAAGCAAGAAAGAGCAACAAATGGTATATGGACAGTGCCTGCTCAAGTCACATGACTAGTGACAAAGAGAAGTTCATCACCCTTAGAGATAAAAAGGGAGGAAAGGTAATCTTTAGAGGTGATCAACACGGCAAAATAGTTAGAATTTACATTGTGGGCAAGAATCTAGAAACATCTATTGAAGAGGTGCTGTTTATAATTAGCCTCAATCACAATCTGCTAAGCGTGAGTCAGACATGTGACAAAGGTAATTGGGTATTGTTTGACTCAAAATTTTGCCTGGTAATCCGAAAAAGTGATAACAAAGTAATCCTCAAGGCTCAAAAGGATGGTAACTGCTATACTATTGATCTTGATGAACTTCCTTCCTTAGACTCTGTTTGTTTGATTAGTCAGAATAATGATAGTTGGCTGTGGCATAGAAGATTAGCACATGTTAACATGAACCAACTATCAAAACTGGTTAAGAATGAGTTAGTCACTGGCTTACCAAAAATCTCTTTCGAAAAGGACAAAGAATGTGATGCATGTCTTAAAGTAAAACAAATTAAATCATCTTTTAAATCAAAAAACATAGTCACCACCTCTAGACCACTGCAACTATTGCATATGGATCTGATTGGTCCATCTAGAGTAAAAAGCATTAGTGGAAATTTGTATGTTCTTGTGATTGTGGAAGATTACTTTAGATTTACCTGGACTTTGTTTCTTTCTTCCAAAAGTGAAACATTTGATGCATTTGTAACCTTAGCTAAGAAAGTGCAAAATGAGAAAGGTATTTCTATTGTATCTATCAAGTCTGACTATGGAGGAGAGTTTGAAAATTCATACTTTTTGGAGTACTGCGAGGAACATGGAATTGATCACAACTTCTCAGCTCTAAGAACTCCTCAGCAGAATGGAGTAGTAGAAAGGAAGAACAGAATAATTGGATAGATGGCAAGAGCAATGCTGAATAAAAAGGAGCTCTCTCAAGTATTTTGGGCTAATACAGTAAACATAGCAAGTTACATCATAAACAGAGCCTACATCAGACCAATTTTGGGGAAGACTCCTTATAAGCTGTACAAAGGAAGAAAGCCAAATCTTTCACATCTGCATATGTTTGATTGTAAATGTTTCATCCACAACAATGGAAAGGAGAATTTGGGTAAGTTTGACGCCAATCTGATGAAGGTATATTTCTGGGCTATTCTAGTAGGAGTAAAGCATATAGAATTTTCAATAAGAAGACTAAATCTATAGAGGAATCTGTATATGTTGTGTTTATTAAAAATAAAACAGTTTCCAAGCATGTTACTGATGAAGATGATCTTATTTCGAATTTTAAGTACTTAGATATTTCTTAAAAAGGTAAAACTGAACCTCCAAAAATATCTGAATCTATTAACATAGAGGAAGATATTAAGGAAAAAGATTTTGAGGATGAGAATAATGAAGATATATCTCAAGAACTTCCCAGAGCTTAGAGATATCAAAGAAATCATTCTGTTAATTAAGTGATTGAAGATGTTTAAGAGAAAGTTAAAACCAGAAAACAGCTAAGAGATCAGATGATTAACTGCGCTTTTATTTTTCAAATTGAACCTAAGTGTACTGAAGAAGTCTTAACTGATGAATATTTGATTCTGGCCATGCAATATGAATTAAATCAATTTAAAAGAAATCAAGTTTGGGATTTAGTGCCTAGACCTAAAAATCACCCTATAATTGGCACTAAATGGGTCTTCAGAAATAAACTTGATGAATTTAGAACAATAATAAGAAATAAAGCAAGACAGGTTGCCAAAGGATATAATCAAGAAGAAGGCATTGATTTTGAAGAAACTTTTGTTCCAGTTGCTAGATTAGAAGCAATTAGAATCATGTTAGCATATGCATGCATGAAAAACATAATGTTATATCCAATGGATGTGAAAAGTGCTTTTCTGAATGGATATATCATGGAAAAAAATTTATGTAGATCAACCTCCAGGCTTTGAGATTCTACAAAACCAAACCATGTTTATAAACTAAAAAAAAAACTATTTACGGTTTAAAACAAGCTCCTAGAGTATGGTATGAAAAGCTAAGCAACTTTCTAACTGAAAAGGGATTCAATAGAGGAAAAGTAGATACTACTTTGTTCACTAAGAAAGAAAATAAAGATTTACTTATTGTTCAAATTTATGTTGATGATATTATATTTGGTGCTACTAATGAATCTCTTTGCAAAAATTTCTCTAAGTTAATGCAAGGTGAGTTCGAAATATCAATGATGGGTGAGCTTTACTTCTTCCTTAGACTGCAAATTAAGCAATGTGATGATGGTATCTTCCTCGACCAATCAAAATATCTGAAAAAGCTGCTGAAAAAGTTTGGCTTGGAAAAAGTCAAGCCAATGAGAACTCCTATGGCTACTACAACTAAGCTTGACATGGAAAAAGGAGAAAAAACCTTTGACATAACCCAATACAGAAGAATGATTGGATCTTTGCTATACCTAACTGCTAACAAACCTGACATCATATTCAGTGTCTGTATGTGTGCAAGGTTCCAATCATGTCCCAAAGAAACCCGTGCAACTGCTGTGAAACGCATCTTCAGATATCTAATTGGAACATCACATATGGGTCTTTGGTATCTAAAGGGCAATGGAGAAGATCTCAAATGATACACTGATGCTGACTTTGCAGGATCCAAAACTAACAGAAAAAGCATAAGTGGAACATGCCAGTTCCTTGGAGGATCACTGGTGTCATGATTCAGCAAGAAGCAAAACAATGTGTCTCTATCCATTGCAGAAGTTGAATATGTTGCAGCTGGTAGCTGCTGTGCCCAAGTTATATGGATGAAGCAGCAACTTGAAGATCTTGAGGTTAAGATGAAAGAAATACCAATAAAGCGTGACAACCAAAGTGCTATTAATATCACAAAGAATCCTGTCATGCACTCAAGGACAAAGCATATTGAAGTTAGGCATCACTTTATAAGGGATCATGTTCTGAAAGGAGAAATCAGATTAGAATACAACCCTACCGAGGATCAAGTTGTTGACATTCTGACAAAGCCCCTTCCAGAAAATAAACATTGTAAAATCAGAAGAGAATTGGGTATGGTAAATCTCAATAAATTGTAAGTATATACTAATACTTATCTTAATTAAAGTTTCTGACATTTAATCGATCCTAACTTTGGCATCGGAGTGTGTTTAATATAAGTTGTAGGTGCGCCTCACAAGTTCAAATGATATCAGAACCATATAATGGAGCTGATTTGGATGACACAGTGAAAAGATGAAAAAGAAAGCCAGAAATTTGAGCATCTAGATCTGTTCTGTAAGTTTATAAAGTTAAAATTCACATTTTAGTTGTGTATTAGACAAATTTCCTTGATAAATTATGTTTTTGAATAAGTCAGCATGTTCAACATTCGAATTTAGATGACCATTAGACGAATTTCAGCTTGTTATACATTATAACAATTCTCGATGTCCTTCGAAATTCGTTTGTTGAACTATGAAAATTCAAATTTTCAAAAATAAAGTGCCAATGTTATCTTTGTCCAACATGATGATTGTACAAATTTCCATTTCTCAAAATACGCATGTTGGAAACTCTTTATAAAATGTTGAAATTCGAATTTCTGATTCAAAATTCGTATGTTGAAACATGCACACATTGTTGTATCTCTGAAAGACGAATTTTCATAAGTAAAATATGTCTGTTGATTGTTTTCTTGGTAATTGCTTAGTACCTAGTTCTTCGAAGTTCGAACTTTGTTGAAACAAAGTTCGTCTGTTCATCTCTTGTTTCATGAACCAAGCCTCTGTCAGACGAACTTCCAAGTGAAAATTTGTCTGTCAATAAGCTTTGCTGAATGGGTTAACTTGCAATTGCTCGAAGTTTGAATTTTGACACCTTAAAATTTGTTTGTCCTGTGATTACACACGTTAAAACCAAAGGTCATCCTTTAAACAGACGCAACCCTATTTGTCTCTTTCTCGAGTCTGTTCAGATTCTCTCCTCAATCCCCATTAATTCTGTCCATAAATCTTCATTTTCCACCAATTAAACTTCTTTTTGCACCCTATAAACCCATTCTTAGCATTTTTCTGAATCATTCCTCCACAAAAATGGCAAAAGTGAAAAATCCAGAGGTTGGAAAGGGAGAGTCTTAGCCAAAAAGAATGGTGAAATCCCAATATGCCTCCAAGGAGAGTGAGAAACAAAAAAGAAAAGGCGAATCCAACAAAGCAACTCCCTCCAAAAGGCAGAAAACTACTCCAAAGGCTTATTCAAAAAAATCTGGATCGTCATCTCTAAAGAAAACAGAGTCTACAGTTCCTACTACTCCTGCTGCTGTAGCTTCTTCTTCCTCCTCCAGTACTGAATCTGGAGAATACCAACTGACCACATTGCCATTATGGAGCAATGCTCACATTCAGGAGGAATATATGACCAAATTTGTGAGCAAGAAGGTAATAAAGCCTTACTGTGTGAAGATGGAGGAATTTTTAATTTCTAACAACTTTGATGCCGAGCTTTGGATGATAAAATATAAAAGTTTGTAAGAAATATTGGAGAGATATGATGATGAGGTAGTCAAGACTTGGTATGCTTCTCTGAAATACAACAGCAAGAAGAAGAAGTGGGAAGTCAATCTGAGATCAAGGACCATCTGGCTAACAGATGAAACCTTTAATGAGGTTTTAGAAATTCCAGGGAAAGATGGCTCGAAGATTAACATTATTGCTTCTGGGTATATGCATGAGGCAGAAACTGCAGATGAAAAAGGTGGACCTTTCTTGAACTATAAAGAGAGCACAATCCTGAATACCTTATTCAGAAAAAATGAGAACAGGCCACCCATAAGCATGTTGAAGCCCACTGACCTCAGTGCTCGAGTGAGAATCCTACACTACATTGTGTCTAGGATTATCTTCAACAAAGGTGGTAGCTTCAATCTCATCACAAAGGCAGAAGCACATGTGATGGCAGCAATCATGCGTGGGAAGCTTATCAACATGGGATATATCATTCTCCAATGTATGATCAAGGCAAGAAATCAAAGGAAAGACTCCACACTTCCTTATGTAGCAATCATCTCCAAGATCCTCCAGTATGCCTAAATCCAACATCTTGAGAAAGGGAAAGGGAAACCTACTGAGATCTTCAAAGAAGAAGAGCTGCAAAGGATGGGTATAGAGAAGAAAGATGATGGATTGGAAAGGGAGCTGGAAAATCTGAAGATCTCTTCTTTGATGAAGATGCCTCCCTGCAGTAAGAAGGTACCTCTAAGGCTCCTCCAAGACCTATACCTCAGCCTGTCCCATCTCAATCTCAACCTGCTCAAGCTCAAATTCCACCCACTCCCTCATCTCGAGCTAAGCCAATAAAGATCACTGAGTTGTATGATAGTTTGTCTACACTCATACTTAGCATCAGAGATAAGCAAAATGTCAAATTTGCTCATCTGCAAGATCAGATTCATCAGTTAGCTAAGAACATGAAAGTGGTTGCTGATGCATATGAAGACATTCAGAGTGTCATTCCTGCCACATCAGCTCCACCTCAGCCAAAATTCTCTGAGCCTGTTATATCTCCAACTCCTAAACCTCAAAGTCCTTTTGTGTTAGCCTCTTCTGTTCCTGATGATGCTGTATATGATACTGAAGCTGTTGGCACATTGAGCACACCACAGGCCTCCAGCAATGAGGCAAGTCCTGGTCCTTCCTTGGACTATGGCATGGAGGGAGAAGGTCCTCAGGAACCAAGCTCCCATGAGCCTATTCCAGAAGATACTCAGGACTCAATTCTTTCATCTCAAGAATATGAGCAAGTTGAAAGACTAGTGGCAGCTATCTCCACTTCACCATTCATGCAAGCTGCCCTAAATGAAGAAAGGAGCATTGTGCCCTATGTTGATTTGCAAGCCATTACACATAATGCTCTTTTACAAGCTCAGAGGTTAAGGCTTGAAGAAATGTTTTGTCCTCCTGCTCCCTCAACTATTTCTACTTATGGTTTCTCGGAGGTACGAAGGGCTCAGTTGGCTGTTACAAGATAAGAACTTTATGAACTTCTTCAATTCTCTGATGATGAGGACACAAGTTCTGAAGTTTCTAAGTCTTTTTCAAAGCTCAATCCAGAACTGCCTTTTGTCTTTGTGCCTCTTCAAGCTATTCCATTGTCTCAGATCCCTCCTCCTGCTAATTTTACACACCTTCCTGATGATGCCAAAACGGGGGAGAAGATATCAGAGCAAACTAGAAAGTCTTCTGACAAGACTTACAGCAAGAAGTCCAAGTACAAGAAAAAGTGATTAGAACTTATAGATGCTTGGTTCTTCTTGTAGTATTTCGTAATGTTGTTGTTCTGTTGCTTTGTAATATCTTGTAATGTGGCTTTTGAATGAAATGAAAATTCTTTGTTCTGAATTTTGTGATTGCCATGTACTATCCTTATGTTGAAACTTAAAATGAATTAATGAATCTCTTTACTTGATCCACTGTACATGATATCTTTTGAATTATAATGCATATGTTGAGGGGGAGCTTGTTAAAGCAAACCCAAGTACTAATCCAATTTGTAAGTTGCTTTGTCATCATCAAAAAGGGGAAGAATGTTGAATCAAGTGTTTTGATGATTCCAAACTAACCTTCAAGAGCTTGGAGAGAAGATATCAAATGTGCACAAAAGATCTCAAGTAAATAAATTTAAGAAAAACTAGCACAAGAATAGATGTAAAATCTCTAACAGTATTTAAATTGAGTACAAGACTTTGAATTAGCAAAAAGATGTTTTAAAACTATGATTCTATATTAATTCATGGAATATTTGAAAAATACCCATCAACAGACGAAGTTTGAAAGGTTAATATTGATCTATTATTTTAAAAATTCAAACTTTGGCTTTGGAAATTCGAATTTTGAATTGAAAATGAACAAGTCTGAAAAGAGCCTTTTCTGACAGACAAACTTTGACTGCAAAAATTTGAACTTTGAAATAAGTCTGATAAGAGCCTTCTCTGACAGACAAACTTTAGCTTTTGAAAATTCGAATTTCTAACAAAACACAATTCATGAAAAATGAAAAATTCGTCTAAGGATATGTCAAAGTTCATCTGAAAACAAAGTTTAAAAAGAGATCCAAGATGGCACACTGACAGATGAACTTTGATATTGAAAATTTGAATTTCAGAAACAAAGCTTGTAAGTCTATTATGACAATCTGTTGTCATATGACTATTGGTATTTAAAAATTTGAATTTTGAACTATGATAAGAGTTGTCTCTGACAGACGAACTTTGAATCTTGAAAATTCGAATTTAAAAAAGATGAACTATTGTGCCTTATTGAGCTGCCCACTGACAGACAAATTTTAGGCACCAAAATTCGAACTTCGAAGGCACTGTAGCAATATGGGACTACTGTTTATACTTTTAAGAAGAAATTTTAACTTGAAAATCTGTATGTTCCAACACAAAAAAATTTCTCAATGATGAAAGTTCGAACTTTGCTTTACAACAGACGAACTTTGAAATTTAACGTTGAAGTCTTTAGCTTTTGGTCTCTGCGAAATTTGTCTATTAACTAACCAAAATTCGAACTTTGAATGTCAAAAGCATTAAATGCGGTTGGTGAACGGATAGTTTTTCAGAGTAACCATTGGGTAACTTCTCCAACGGATAGATTTTGTCTCTAACGTATAGTTAAGACCTAAATCTATAAATATAATATCATTTGAAGTTGTGGGTAACGATTTTAACATTGTACATACTAAAACTCTATCAAATTCTCAGCTCAAAGTCTCTTACTCTCATACTTCAGACTTCTGCACTTAAACTTTCCTATTCGCTCTACATTAGAAAGTTTATTCTCTTAATCAATCTTATCTTCATCTGGAAGAAACATTTTCTTGTAAGGGGTTATCACAGGGGATTTGGGAAGCACTTAGTTAGAGTGTAGAGAGAGAAGTTGTAAGCTCTAAGAACAGAGCAACAAAGCTGTACTGAGGCAATTGTAAGAAGTCCACTGAATTCTTGTAGAATAGTTAAAAATCTCAAATAGTTGCTTGGAGACTGGACGTAGGTAAAGATAGAGAGATCGAATCAGGATAAACATATGTGTCTACTCTTCTCCTTGACTGCTTTTACATTGCTATTATATTGTACTCTGTTTTACAGTCTTTTTTGTCTTCACTATACTCTTGACTTTTGCAGAAAATTTTAATCTTCCCAATTTACCCCCCTCTTGGGAAGCCAGCATATCTAATAGTCAAGATACACGTGAACAATCTATTGCATAAACACAAACATGTGACAAACCATTCACACTGCTAGATATTCACAACAATCTCAACTTCAAACATTATAAAGACAACCAATGGCTTAGACCACCATTGTAAGATACTTACATCCTTCCAAAACACATCACATGTATCCCTTCACAATAGAGTCTCAATGAGTCTTAGGATCCCAAATCATACTCAACATACATGAAAGGCAAGAACCTCAAGGACAATCATAAGGAACACACAAAACTATATTACACATGGCATCAAAACATGATCTTACTCTTGGCACAATACTACAATATAACATGCATTATTCGATAAACACATACCTACATGAGTACTCATCAAATATCTTGTATGTGCTTAAGGGGACTTATCTGCCTCCGCTTTCTCCTTGCTAAAACTAGGTCTCATTCCTGTAAATGTTTTTTTCACGAGGGGTAAGACGAAAGTCCTATAACTAAGGAGCAACCAACAGACCAAAACAAAGGGTTTTAATATAGGAGATTTATTATACTAGCTAAGTCATAAAAGTACTATACAGGTTCATATGCAAGAGATCGATACAAGCTTATATATATATTATATATATATGTAAATTATGCCATTCATGATGCAATGCTCATATTATGCTATGGAACCCCACTTCGATCATGGCATAAATCATAAGTTAATTACCATCACAAGATAATTTCAATAAGTAGCCCCTTTCCAACTTCCGGTGAAAGATGATTTTAGGGTAACCACCAAACTCACCTCCTACTAGTTATTATCCAGCCAAAGGCCATTCTATTAATAGTTAGATCATAGTTCTCCTTCCCCTAAACCATGCTAATTGGTGGCTATTTAGAGAATGTGTATCCCCTCCTTTCTCTAAACCACCCGAATTGATAGTTATTTAGAGAAGGTATATATCCAATCCACTACCAATTGAATCTCCTAGTCAAGGATGACTATTTAGTGGCAAGGATACCATGAGTCGTAGCACCTGAACACAAAGCCTTGTGTGCTATTTAGCATATTAGAATACCATGTGGTATTAAGGCATTGTCACCCCAACAATATCATGCCTTCATAATGTCCAACTCATGATAACACCCGATGTATGCTAACATGTAACTCACACTACTACAAAATTGGTCTTTAAGTGTACAATATGGGTACGCATTTTGGGAAAATGCACCTATAAACATCTTTGGGTATGTTTATAGCAAAAGTGTACCTAAAAACCCTTGTTTTAAGCCATCTCTCTTCATCTAGCTCAATTTGCCGTGCAATCACGTTCAATTTCAAAATTAATAGAAGTTAAATCAAAAGTACTATTGTGACTTTTGGATCTCAATAACTTGGGAAAAGTAAAAATCCAAGGAAATCAATGAGAGAAAAGAAAAACTAAAATTAATAATTCAGCAAATCCGTTAGCCTCTCCGGTAATGGCGCCAAAAACTTGATCGAAATCCTGCAAGTATACAGGATCGATCGTAATAGTAGAAAATATCTTGGAGTATTCCAAGAGTCAAATCCAAGAAAGGTTATGATTCACTCAATTAAGTAATTTCAGTCAATACGAATGATTTGTGAAACATTGAGCAAAGATTAAAATAAGAGAAAAACAATAATAAAAATAATTATTTGAGTTTAATTCAATCACTGAGAGTGTTAGAGAATTAGGGTTCATCTTCCAGGGACAACTGAAGTTACTCTTAAATTGACTCTTTCTATAATTATAGTAACAGCTATTTCTAAATTATCCTAATTACCTTCTAGTCAATTAGTATGTATTTAATTAGGTTTTAATTCACTTTCGTGCAACTAAAATCACTAATTAAACCTTGAAATTATAACTGAAGTCACCATAAACACATAATTCTATCTCTAGAATTGTTGTTTATGTTTATCTCTCTAGGTTTATGTTCACTTTTCACCTTTCAATCTATCAAGTGTACCCACAGAATGAATTTCATGGTGGCCAGTCACAAAATCCCCTATGAAGTATAAAAGAGATAGATATAATTAAACAAAAATATATTGAAAGAATTTAATCAGAAACAAGAGTCATGGTTCAGAGTAAACTCTAATCAATCCCAATTAAACTACATCCCTATCCCTAACTGAGAGAATTAGTTACACATAAATATTGTTCTCAAAATCAAAACAAGAATAATTTCCCAAATTATCAAAAAAAAACCAAAGAAAAAGAAGTAGTAGATAAAGAGATTGTTTCAACTTTACTACGCCTTCGATTCTCTTCGATCTGCCTTCTGAATACTCCCTTTAAGCTTCAAAGAAATCAGAGTAGTTCTTCTAGGGCTTAGAAAATATGTGATTGTGTCCTTTTTTCATTCTAAAAATGCCCTTTATATATGCCTTATACGATACTTGTGGAAACAATTTATTATTGCTTAAGAATGACCCCACCCGGCACCGGGTATAATAAGGTTCACCATCGAGCTCAACAAAATTGAAAATTTTATCTCGCAGCTCCAAAGTCCTTTGTGGAGAATAGAATTTTGCAATGAAAGCATCATAGATTTCCCTCCATATAGTTAAAGAACTTTCAAGAAGGTTGAGAAGCCACTGTTTCACCTTATCCTTCATGCATAAATTGAAGCACCTCATTTTGAGTTCCTCTTCAGTTATATTGTTAAGAGGAAGTTGATCCACAACATTATAAAAATCCTTGAGGAATCTGAGTACATCCTCACTTCCTAGCCCATGGAATTGGGGAAGAGAGTTCAAATGAATTATTTTAAACTCATAATTTCTGGTGTTCTTACTCAGCTTAATACATGATAACTACCAAAAATTGTAGGCTTATTTGCATCTCTCCAAAGTAGATTAGCTTAAGTCCTAGCATGTACTATTTCATTAGCCATTGCGCACCTTCTTCTAACTCGATTCACCTTGAAAGCACGTTCAATTTCAGGATTAATAGTAATCAATTCAGAATTACTATAAAGACCTTTAGATCTTAACAACATGCAATAAGGGATAGAAAAGAATTTAGAGAAGAAAAAAAAATCTATATATATAAGGACTAAATTAATGAACTAATAAATCCTTTAACCTCCCTGACAATAGCGCCAAAAACTTGATCGGAATCCTACAAGTATACACGGTCAATCATAATAGTAGAAAATATCCTGGAGTATTCCAAGAGTCAAACCCAAGGGAGGTTATAATTCACTCAACTAAGTAATTTCAGTCAATACAAATGATTTGTGAAACATTGAGCAAAGATTAAAATAAGAGAAAAACAATAATAAAAATAATTATTTGAGTTTAATTCAATCACTGAGAGTGTTAGAGAATTAGGGTTCATCTTCCAGGGACAACTGAAGTTACTCTTAAATTGACTCTTTCTATAATTATAGTAACAGCTATTTCTAAATTATCCTAATTACCTTCTAGTCAATTAGTATGTATTTAATTAGGTTTTAATTCACTTTCGTGCAACTAAAATCACTAATTAAACCTTGAAATTATAATTGAAGTCACCATAAACACATAATTCTATCTCTAGAATTGTTGTTTATGTTTATCTCTCTAGGTTTATGTTCACTTTTCACCTTTCAATCTATCAAGTGTACCCACAGAATGAATTTCATGGTGGCCAGTCACAAAATCCCCTATGAAGTATAAAAGAGATAGATATAATTAAACAAAAATATATTGAAAGAATTTAATCAGAAACAAGAGTCATGGTTCAGAGTAAACTCTAATCAATCCCAATTAAACTACATCCCTATCCCTAACTGAGAGAATTAGTTACACATAAATATTGTTCTCAAAATCAAAACAAGAATAATTTCCCAAATTATCAAAAAAAAACCAAAGAAAAAGAAGTAGTAGATAAAGAGATTGTTTCAACTTTACTACGCCTTCGATTCTCTTCGATCTGCCTTCTGAATACTCCCTTTAAGCTTCAAAGAAATCAGAGTAGTTCTTCTAGGGCTTAGAAAATATGTGATTGTGTCCTTTTTTCATTCTAAAAATGCCCTTTATATATGCCTTATACGATACTTGTGGAAACAATTTATTATTGCTTAAGAATGACCCCACCCGGCACCGGGTATAATAAGGTTCACCATCGAGCTCAACAAAATTGAAAATTTTATCTCGCAGCTCCAAAGTCCTTTGTGGAGAATAGAATTTTGCAATGAAAGCATCATAGATTTCCCTCCATATAGTTAAAGAACTTTCAAGAAGGTTGAGAAGCCACTGTTTCACCTTATCCTTCATGCATAAATTGAAGCACCTCATTTTGAGTTCCTCTTCAGTTATATTGTTAAGAGGAAGTTGATCCACAACATTATAAAAATCCTTGAGGAATCTGAGTACATCCTCACTTCCTAGCCCATGGAATTGGGGAAGAGAGTTCAAATGAATTATTTTAAACTCATAATTTCTGGTGTTCTTACTCAGCTTAATACATGATAACTACCAAAAATTGTAGGCTTATTTGCATCTCTCCAAAGTAGATTAGCTTAAGTCCTAGCATGTACTATTTCATTAGCCATTGCGCACCTTCTTCTAACTCGATTCACCTTGAAAGCACGTTCAATTTCAGGATTAATAGTAATCAATTCAGAATTACTATAAAGACCTTTAGATCTTAACAACATGCAATAAGGGATAGAAAAGAATTTAGAGAAGAAAAAAAAATCTATATATATAAGGACTAAATTAATGAACTAATAAATCCTTTAACCTCCCTGACAATAGCGCCAAAAACTTGATCGGAATCCTACAAGTATACACGGTCAATCATAATAGTAGAAAATATCCTGGAGTATTCCAAGAGTCAAACCCAAGGGAGGTTATAATTCACTCAACTAAGTAATTTCAGTCAATACAAATGATTTGTGAAACATTGAGCAAAGATTAAAATAAGAGAAAAACAATAATAAAAATAATTATTTGAGTTTAATTCAATCACTGAGAGTGTTAGAGAATTAGGGTTCATCTTCCAGGGACAACTGAAGTTACTCTTAAATTGACTCTTTCTATAATTATAGTAACAGCTATTTCTAAATTATCCTAATTACCTTCTAGTCAATTAGTCTATATTTAATTAGATTTTAACTCACTCTCGTGCAACTAAAATCACTAATTAAATCTTGAGGTTATAATTGAAGTCATCATAAATACCTAATTCTATCTCTAGAATTGTTGTTTATGTCTATCTCTCTAGGTTTATGTTCGCTCTTCACCTTTCAGTCTATCAAGCTTACCCACAAAATGAATTTCATGATGGCCAGTCACAAAATCCCTAATGAAGTATAAAAGAGACAGATATAATTAAACAAAAATATATTGAAAGAATTCAATCAGAAACAAGAGTAATAGTTTAGAACAAACTCTAATCAATTCCAGTTACATGACATCCTTATCCCTAACTGGGAGAATTAGTTACGTATAAACATTGTTCTCAAAATCAAAACAAGAATAATTTCCCAAATCATCAAAACAAAAACCAAAGAAAAAGTAGTAGAAGAAGAGATTGTTTCAGCCTCAATACGCCTTCGATTTTCTCTGATCTACCTTCCGAATGCTCCCTTTAAGCTTCAAAGAAATCAAAGTAGTTCTTCTAAGGCTTAGAAAATAAGTGATTATGTCCTTTTTTCATTTAAAAATGCCCTTTATATATCCCTTATACGATACTTGTGGAAACAATTTAACATTGCTTAAGAATGACCTCGCCTGGCGCCGGGTGGAATATAAATTTCCTTTTCTCTGCTCATCACTCGACGCCAGTTGGAATGTTATTTAGTTGACTCGGCACCAGGTCCACTCATAACTTCTACTCCTTCACGCCTTCTCACCCATAGCCAGGTGAGGATATTACTTAAGACAGTATGAGCTCTATTGTGAGCCTTCTTTTCTTCCTCTTCCACACTAAAATCCTTAAATTTCCCCAAAATTTTTCTGATATACAAATATATCTTAAATTATATAAAATTATATAAAATTTATATCAAAACTCAACATTTTTTGGGGAAAACAACATCAAATGTGGGTAATTTATAGGTATAAAATAGAAATATCAAATGAATCTTATACATGGTCGATCGCAGTAATAAAAAGTCTCCGGAGTATTCTAGAGATCATACCCAAGGGAGGTAGTAAATTTATAGTCCAAACTTTTAATCTCAAAAGTAAGTGATAATCAAATTAAAAATTTAAATTTAAAAAGGAAAGAAATAGGAAACAAAACAAAGTCTGAGTTTTAATTCAGATCTAAAAGTGTCAAGAGATCAGGATTCACCTTATAAGATAACTAAATTTTATTTCTTAGTTAGACTCTACATAATTATGGTGATTGTTATTTCTAAAATATCCTAATTACCTCTTGGTCAATTAGTCCTTATTTAATTAGGATTCAATTCGCTCTTAGGCAATTAAAATTCCTAATTAAACCTAGAAACTCCAACAAATATCACCACGAATTCCTAATTTTATCTCTAGATTAGTTATTCATATTTATCTCTCTATATCTAGGTTCACTCTTTATCTCTCAGTCTATCAAGTTTACCCATTAATTAGATTCTATGGTGATCAGGCATAAATCCACATGAACGAACAAAAGAGATAAATATAATAAAAAGATAGATTAATTATAACTTGAAGAATAAATCCATAGAGTCTTAACTAGATAAACAAATCTAATCAATCCCAGTTAGCCTATATCTCTACCCCGACTGAAAAATTTAACTACTTTTAGAATTAAAAATCAACACAAAACTAAAATTCCAAATTATGATAAGAATAACAAGAAGGAAGAGTTATAAAGGAAAACGTAATATTGCTTTAACACTCCCCAGATCTCCTTTCTTTCTCTCTATAGATTGCTCCCAGTTACTCTCAAATGCATTTGAATCTTGTTCTATGACCTCTGAGTGTGTTTTTGAATCCCTCTTTGTGTTTCTCTTGTCTTATTTATAATATAGAGAGAGAATACTTGGTTTTCAAGCCAGTTTACGCATCAAAAATGTGTTTTTATGGGCATTTTCACTTTGACCTGGCCTCGAGTGGCCATATAATCATCCAATACGGTGCCGAGTGGTTCCAGAAGGTAGAAAAACATAAAATTCATGTTGACCCAGTACTGGCTCGGTTTGACCTGGCACCAGGTGGATGCCAACCACAGACAACTTCTTCGTTCATCTTCAGAAAGTCACCAGCTTGTGTTAACATTTTGAGTTCAATTTTCATCATGATAAAGTTGGAATTTTGGAAAACTAAAACATGAAAATTGTATCTATATGTCTTATCTTTCCAATACATCTTAAATCACCTCAATCGGAGTTCATATGTGAGAGTTATGGTCAAAATACCGAAAAGTATCGAAAGTTTTCAACATGAATGATCTGTAATATTTTTGTTTCGAATACTTCCAAATGAGCCTATAACACCATGAAACATCAAAATATGCAAAATCATGCTAAAATATATCAATGTAGGTATATTTAGTTGCAATTTGAAGCTTAAATACGGGTATTTTATATGTATAAAATGGACACGTCACCATCTTTGGGTATGCTTCATAGAAAAAGCATACCCAAAACTGGCTACCCCAAAATTGTCTACCTAAATGTATTTAGATATGATTTTTTAAAAATAGTACCTAAATAGTAAGGGTTTTAGGCACCTTTTTTTAGTAAGTGTACCCAAAGTATTTTAAAAATTAAAACTTAGCTCACCAACCTCATAACATATTTCGCTCATCTTTGTTTTCATTTTCACTCTATCACATTCCCTCTCCTTTTCTAAACCCTAACCTAACTAAGCTCACCATCGGAAAAACCATTCCCTCCACTATGCTTTCTGTCACTAGCGACTCTCCCTCCCATTTCCTCTTCATTTTTTGGTGAACTTACCCCCTCCATCGATTGTTTACAACCATTATTTCTATCTAGCCTCCTCCACCATTCTCATCACATCTACGCCTTTACCCTACCCTACTTCCTCTTTGTATCTCAAGATGCAACAAGTGCCTCCTTCCTTATGCTTCATGATAAATCTCTCTAGCACACATTAGGAAGTAGTATTGCAAAGTATTAGGTACAATTTGACCTTCTGGCTATAAAGGATGGAGAGGGAGGACATTGGGACATGCTAGAAAGCAACGCACAAAGAAGGGTTTCATAGTTACACTCCAGTCACCTATTTAAAGGGGAGGCAACGATTAAGTCATATAAAGGGAAAGGTAGGAGAGACAAAGCGTATTTTACAAAGAGATGCAGAGGGTTTGAGAAATCGAGAAAGAGGGAGAGATGATAAAGGAGTCTAAGTGATGTAAAGCTTTGAAGGTAATGTTTCTTCCAATTTTTCTTAGTCTATTCCATATTCAGATTCTTGTTAGATGTTAGTTATACAATTGGCTTATTAGAAATTTAGTATTGGCCAAAAACTGTAGATGCATAGCTTATCACTTCATCATCTTTACTTTTCCTATTTTCTTATTATAATGAAAGTCACTTGCTCTTGCACTTGAAGCCATGTTAGTGTACTTTTAGGACTTGGCACAAACTGAAAATCATGATTAATGAGATGAAGGAGAACAAGTTTTTCAAGATTACGTTTTTAAATCATTTATTTTGATTTTTGTGTCTTGTTCCTGCACCTATTTCTTTGGCATTTATAAGTGCTCTAAATGGCCATTATGGCATTTCCTAGATTCATTACAAGGGTCGCAAACATATACAGCTAGTTCAGCTACAATTATGCTTATATTAAATGGTAATTTTAATTTTTTACCTTCAGTTTCCACTTCTAAGCTAAGTATGTTCAACATATATAGCTAAACTTGAGGGAGAATATTAGAGTCATTGTCTATTTTTTTAATTTGACTTTATGGAGCAAATCATCAAATATTAATGTCAGGATTCCCTTTCCTATTTTATTTGACTTTCTTGTTATTTTGAGATATTAGTTGACTTATATGTGTGCTAAACATTCAATTTTATGGTTCTTTCTAGTGCTGTTAGGTGTAAATCATGGAGGCCTTGGCTTGTAGCACCTATTGTTTTGTTTACAACAAACTAAGGCAAGACCATTTACTGCCTTTTTCTCATTAGGCTTACAGTCATATAAATGGATTTTAATTTGTTGAATGTTTTATTGTTGCATTGTTTTTTGGTCTGATACATCTGATTGCTTTGTCATTTGCCATTTTGTTTGTCATTGTTTTTCATTTAAAGTATTCCTATTACCATTTTGTTTCTGTCAAAATATATTATATATGTTATAGATAGTTAATTTGCGTATCTGCATAATTATATATTATTGCTTTTTACATATTCATAAAGAATTTTTTTGCTGACATAGTTGGCTAGTATGCTTGGTAGTGTCAAATTTTCTAATAAAGTAGTTTCATATTTTTATGAAGTTCTCAAAGTATGAGGATTTTAGTTTATGTTGGACTTCAATTATATTAGAAGCTAAAAATTCCTTTTACTGTGACTAGTGGTAGGCTTTCATACTTACATGAAGTAATAAAACCAAAAGTTGTTCATTGGGATATAAAGTCAAGCAACATATTGATTGATGATGCGAAGGTTTCTAATTTTGGTTTGGCCAAACTCTTGGGTTAGAGAAAGTCAAATGACAACTAGAGTCATGGGAGCATTGGATTAAATGGGTTGCACACTTTGAAGCTTGCCTCTGTTCTAAATTTCAGTCATGTAGCACCAGATTATGCTAATACTATTATTTAGGATGAAAGGGTATCTACTTTGAAGTTTTTTTTTCTGTTTTTGTCCTTTTTAGGTTGTATTTATAAGGATTCTTTTTGTTTTATTCTGATTAGTATGTGTAATTTTTTTATATTAATAAATTTTTTTCTCAAACAAAACTTATATTAAGGGTAGCAGAAAAATAGTGGAAATTACTTTTTTTTTTAAAAAAGTGAGTATTTGAGACTACTTCTATCAAGAAGCATACTTAAAGCTAAGGTTTTGGGTATGCTTTTAAAAGCATACCAAAAGCTTTTGGAGCGGTCACATAGGTATATTTCAAAAGCATACCTAAAGGCTAAAAATAAGCATACCTGAAATCAATTTCTATAGTAGTGTCATGCCATCTATATATCATCATTCTAGTATGTCAATATCATTATACACGATGTCTCATGAGGATGTACGAAATCATATATATATATATATATTCATCATTATCCATAATTCTCATTGACATAATACATACTTATGCATTCATACTAGCCAATTTCATTCATTATCGTTATCATCATCATCACCATCATTTGACTAAATAGGGATTTGCACTATACATATAATCAATATTGACCATGGTCATCATCATATATACATACATATGTACATTCATCCATCTTAGCCATTCATATCAGCTATCATCATTCCTATTATCATCATACTATCAAACTCTCATGTTCAATTCATTATCATTAATATCCTCATTATCCTTATTGCCAAGATCATAATAATACTACATCTTTACACATAGCATTAATGAGTATATGTTAATTCAGATGATCTGATGATTCGAAGACAAATGAGCGTGAAGATCCAATATCAAAGGAACACAAGTAAAATGAAAAAAAAAAGTTGGAGTTTCCTATTGATTGAAGAACTGTTTCACATACATAAGAAAATTATCTGTAAAAAAAGGTAATTAAGCTTTAAATTTCAAGTAACCCAATATTAAATGAGATGACTAATTGAATGATTAACTATTAGCTCATGATTTCAAAATGGTTTTCATGAAAAGAACTATCTTATGAGGATAAAGCTTCAATTTCAAAATAATTCTAAGTATTCAATTGATTTTTATGAACATGTTTTAGCTTATGGGGATAAGATCTCAATTTCAAAGATGTTTTAAAGTGTTTACCCTATTTTTAAGAAAATATTTTGCCTTATTAGCATAACCAATGAAGGTTATGGATATAAAGACTCAATCTCAAAACTTTTCCAAAGTCCATTCCTCAATTTCATGAAAAGGGATTGAGGTTCTCCACATAACATAGCTTCAAGACTAAGTTCTCAAGAGGTTATCTTAATAAGGTAGGCACCTTATTCACATAATAGAGTGAATAGTGAAGACAAGTGGTACTGTGTAGCCCGTTTTTCACATAACCTAGGGACGTTATCGGCATAACGTGTGTCACAGAGCACTTAGACTCCTCAGGTAAATAGGTTATCCACATAACCTATATTTCAGAATACTTGAACATTTCTTGGGTAAACAGGTTATTCGCATAACCTATATTTTGGAATACTTGAACATTCCTTGAGTAAACAGGTTATCTATATAACCTTGGGAGGTTATCCTGAAAACCTAAACTTCACAAAAACTCAGTTTGAGAAAAACTTAATGTTATCCTAATAACTGAGTGGATTTTTATGAAAATGAAGTTAAGCTAAAACTTAGTCATTATGGGTAGTACATTATCCACATAACCTAACTATGTTATCCGCAATGAACATTCTACATTGAAAACAAAGGCAAACATTTACCTATTATTTGCATAACCTAAGGAGGTTATCTGCATAACATCTGTCAGATGCATTTAATGTGGTAGGTGAACATTTATTTTACAGAGAGTAAACCAATGGATAGTTCTGCCCCAAAACTATAAATAGGACCTAATTTAAGTTGTTGGGTAATGAGAAAAATAATAAATACTCCAAAACTCTACTGATTTAATTTCTGATTCACCTAAAGCTTACCTATCCTCTGTTTTACTCATTCATATATCTACTCTTTTGAGAGAGTTTTCATTCTGTCAACATCTACATATTTGCAAAGAGTGTTTAATATGAGATTACACTAAGGGAGATAGTCTTACTCTCGAGTAAGAAGAGTGAGAGAACTTGTTTCAGTCCAAAGTTTGAGCTGGTATTGTACTACAATCATTGCAAGAACCTATTCAAATCTTGCAAGAGATAGTAAAGAAATCTCAAGTGGTGGCTTGGGGATTGGACGTAAGTCAAAAGAAATAGACCGAACAAGGATAAACTATTGAGTTCTCTTCCCTTTGCTTTTTATTTCTTATACTCTGTTTTTTAGTAATCTTTTAGTATCACTATTGTATTTTATCTTTACAGAAAAATTTCAATCTTCCAAATTCACCCCCTTCTTAGGAAGCCAGCTGAACTAACAAATGGTATCAGAGTCTGGACTCCTAGTTAAAGGATCTAATAATCCGGGAAAAGACATGGCTAGTTTGGTGAAGGCATTCTTCTAGAAGGAAACAACACCAACAAACCTCTTGGCTTCAATGCTCTCAATCAAGATGAGTTCTACAAGGTGTCCCAATGTACAACATTCAATGGCATATGGGACACCTTGGAGATTGCTCATGAAGGGACTACCGGCGTAAGAGAAAATAAACTGAATACCTGCAGTGGAAAATATGAAAACTTCAAGATGAATGAGGGTAAGAATATCAAGGATATGTAGAAGAGATTCACTCTCATTGTGAATTAGCTGAAGAGTCTTGGAAAGGAGCACACCTAGTTTGAGAAAGTTAAAAAATTTCTCAGAGCCTTGCCCATTGAGTGGCAACCAAAGGTGACGACAATAGAGGAAACTAGGGGGAATCTATGATATCTGTCACAGCCCTCTTTGGGAGTCTTGAAGAATATAAAGGGAAGTTGAAGGCTCTCAAGGAATCAACTTCATCTAACAAGAAGAAGAAGAAGAGATTAGCTCTCAAAGTAGAATTAAATGATGATAATGATTCAGAGGAAGATGGTGAGCTAGATGAAGAAACGATGGTCATGCTAGTGAGAAAATTTGGCAAAATGTATGGAAAAAAGAAATTCAGAAGATTTGCAAAGAAAGATGGAGCCACCAGCAACAAGAAAGAAAACAAAGACTCAATCATATGCTATGAATGCAAAAAACCTGGGTATATCAAATGGGAATGTCCTCTGCTGAGCAAGAAACAAGAGAAGGGTAAAAAGGCTAACAAAGGGAAAAAGAAGAAAACTTTCATATCTTCTATCTAGGGAGATAGTTCAGATGAAGAGGAAGCAGCAGGAGATGACGAAATTACTAACCTATGCCTGATGGCTCAAGAGACTGCTGAGGAGGAGAAAAATTGCAACCTTGATAGTGACACTGATTATGAGGTAAATAATTCTAAACCTTCTTACAATAAACTACATGATGCATTCAATGAACTGAGGGCTGAATTTCTCAAAATGTCTAAACAACTGAGTCAAGCTAAGAAGAAAATACACAAGTTTAAAAGTGAGTCTCATACATCTTGCACTGCTTTACAGTTTTCTTCTTCCCCTATCTCTATTTGTGTCTCATGCATTAAGTTGAGAGATAAGAATAATTATCTCCATAAGACTCTGAACAAACTAACTAGAGGTGAGGACATGCTGAAAGTATTACTGGGAAATCAAATTGTGAGTCAGAACAAAACTGGTCTGAGATATAATCCATGTACGGTCAAGGAGAAATTGAAAACTAAGAAGCAAAATCTTTATTTGAGAAACTTTGTACATGCTAAAAGCATTAAAACAACTCAGAACATAAAATAATTCCCAGCTGCTAGAAATCAAAAGGATAGATACTATAGTCATTATTTCAGACATGCATCTCTCTCCTCTAGTCCTTTCTCCACTTGCCACTTCTGTAACAAGAAGAGTCATATGTCCTCTACCTGTATATATAGGAAGGAAGGAAATGGCAATAGGATGAAATGGGTTCCCAAGGATTCCTCCACTAACAAGAAAGGACCCAAGCAAATATGGGCACCTAAAAGTAAAAACTAAAACTTGTTTTGCAGGTATGTCTCAAGGCCAAAAAGAGCAACAAATGGTATATAGACAGTGTTTGTTTGAGACACATGACTGGAGATAGAGAAAAGTTCATTATGTTGAGAGATAAGAAAGGAGGAAAGGTTACTTTCGGTGGTGATCAGTCTGACAAGATAGTTAGGATTGAAATTGTTGGAAGAAACCCAGAAACATTAATTGAGGAAGTCCTGTTCATAATAGGACTCAATCACAACTTGTTGAGTATGAGCCAAACCTGTGATAGAGGCAACTAGATTCTGTTTGATTCCAACTACTACCTTGTCATCAGAAAGAGTGACCGCAAAGTGATTCTCAAGGTAGAAAGAAATGGTAACTGTTATACTATTGATTTAGATGAATTACCTTCTCTAGACTCTATATGCTTAATAAGTGAAAATGATAATAGTTGGTTGTGGCATAAGAGACTAGCACATGTTAGCATGCATCAATTGAATAAACTTATTAAAAATGAACTTGTTCTTGGTCTACCCAACATTAAGTTTGAAAAGGATAGAGAATGTGATGCTTGTCTTAAAGACAAACAAACAAAGTCTTCATTTAATACCAAAAACATTGTTTCCACAACAAGACCTCTACAATTACTTCACATAGATTTGATAGGTCCTAATCATACTAAAAGTATTGGTGGAAACTTGTATGTACTTGTTATGGTAGATGATTATTCCAGGTTTACCTGGACTTTATTTCTTCCCTCTAAAGATGAAACATATGATTCTTTTATGGTTTTATCCAAGAAAATCCAAAATGAGAAAGGTTACTCTATTGTTATGTATTAGAACAGATCATGGTGGAGAATTTGAGAATGCCAAATTTGCTTACTATTGTGATGAAAATGGAGTGGAGCACAACTTCTTAGCCTTAAGAACACCTTAGCGGAATAGAATTATGGGAGAAAGAATAGAGTATTGGAGGAGATGGCTCGTGCAATGCTGAATGAAAAAGGTTTACCTAAACAATTTTGAGCTGATGCAATAAGAACAGTATGCTACTTAATGAATAGAGCATATATCAGGCCCTTACTAGGGAAGACTCCATATGAGTTGTAAAAAGAAAAAAACCCAATCTTTTACATCTAATGTCTTTGGATGTACTTGCTATGTCCACAACAACAACAAAGACAATTTGGGTAAGTTTGATACCAAATCAGATGAAGGTATATTTCTTGGCTACTTAAATAGAAGTAAAGCATATAAGGCATTCAACAAGAAGTCTGGAACTATTGAAGAATCTGTGCATGTGGTCTTTCTTGAAAATAAAACTCTGTCTAAGCATGCCAAAGATGAGGATGATTTAATTTGCAGTTTCAAGAATTTGAATGTATCTAAAGAAAATAAAACTTAACCTCCTAAAATATCTGAACCTGCTAATAAAGAGGAAGATATTCAAGAGAAAGATAATGAATATGAAATAAATGAGGAAATGTCACAAGAACTCCCTAGAACTTAGAGATATCAAAGGAATCATCTAGTTGATCAAGTTATTGAGAATATTCAAGAGAAAGTTAAAAAATAGAAGACAACTTAGGGATCAAGTGAATAATTGTGCATTTATATCTCAAATTGAACCTAAGTGTACTGAAAAGGCTTTAACTGATGAATAATAGGTTTTAGCTATATAAAAGAACTTAATCAGTTTAAAAGAAGTCAAGTTTGGGATTTAGTGTCTAAGCCCAAAAATCATTCTATTATTGGAACCAAATTGGTGTTCAAGAACAAACTTGATGAATCAAGAACAATAATAAGGAATAAAGCTAGATTAGTAGCTAAATGATATAATCAGGAAGAAGGCATTGATTATGAGGAAACTTTTGCTCCAGTTACAAGATTGGAAGTAATAAAAATTCTCTTAGCCTATGCTTGCTTGAAAGATATTGTGTTGTATCAAATAAATATGAAAAGTGCTTTTCTAAATGGATATATTTTGGAAGAGGTTTATGTTGATCAACCTCCAAGTTTTGAGGACTCAATTAAACCAAATCATGTATATAAACTAAAGAAAGCTCTACATAGATTAAAACAAGCTCCTAGAGCATGGTATGAGAGACTGAGTAATTTTCTGATTGAAAAATGTTTTAAAAGAGGAAAATCTGATACAACCTTGTTTAGTAAAAGGAAAAATAAAGATTTACTTATTGTACAAATTTATGTTGATGACATTATATTTAGTGCTACTAATGAATCTTTATTCAAGAACTTTTCTGAGTTAATGCAAAGTGAATTTGAGATGTCAATGATGGGTAAGTTGAACTTCTTTCTTGGATTGCAAATCAAATAATGTGATGATGGCATCTTTCTCAATCAATCAAAATACCTCGAGGAGTTGCTGAAGAAGTTTGGAATGGAACATGCTAAACTTATGGGAACTCCTATGGTCTCTACAACTAAGCTTAACATGGATGAAGAAGGAAAATTCTTTGATATAACTCAATATAAGAGGATGATTGGTTCCTTGCTGTATTAAACTGCTAGTAGGTCTGACATCATGTTTAGTATCTATATGTGTGCTAGGTTATAATCATGTCCCAAAGAGTCCCATGCAACAACTATGAAAAGGATTTTCAGATACTTGATGGGAACATCTCAAATGGGACTCTGGTATCCAAAAGGTAATGGAGAAGAGCTCATAAGTTATACAAATACTGATTTTGCTGGATCCAAGACTGATAGAAAGAGCACAAGTGGAACTTACCAATTTCTGGGGGGCTCTCTAGTGTCATGGTTAAATAAAAAGCAAAATAGTATAGTACTCTCCACAGTTGAACTTGAGTATATAGCAGCAGGGAGTAGCTGTGCACAAGTCCTTTGGATGAAGCAACAACTTGAAGACCTTGAGATTGAGATAAAGGAAATCCCAATAAGGCGTGATAATCAAAGTGTCATCAATATCTCAAAGAATCCTGTTATGCATTCAAGGACAAAACATATTGAAGTAAGACATCACTTCATAAGAGATCATGTTTTGAAAGGTGATGTCAAGCTGGAGTTTGTTCCTACTGAAGATCAGCTAGCAGATATCCTGATAAAGCCACTTGCAGAAGACAGACATGGAAATATCAGGAGAGAATTGGGAATGGTGAATCCCAATGAGTTGTAAGTTTTCTCTAAAATCCTTCTTAAAACTATAATTCAATCAATAACAATACTAACTTAAGTATCGGAGTATCTAGAAGTTTGTTTTGCAAGTACTTTGTGATTTTAAACATTCAAAATCTGATGAAAATAAGTAACCTGCATGTTAGAATGAAGTTGTGGTGAAATGAATAGGCTTATGAGGATAACAAGGTTATCAGTAAGTGTTTATGAGCTTTTCAAATATGTTTATCCACATAACCCCATAGTCTTATGCTTAAAATGAGTTGATTTTGTGGTATGCATAGACTCTGTATTTGAGGTTATTCACATAAGGTATTAAAATTTTCATGAAAATTAGATCTTTTGCGAACCTCGAGCCTATGTGGAATTCGATATTCGGATAAGGTCTCTACCTTATGTGCATAAGCTACCTTGTTTGCATCCTTACTTATAAGTTGTGTAATTTGATTTCAGGATAACCCGCCTACCTTATACACATAACGTTACATCCAGAGAAGAAGTTCCCAAAGTATAAATGTTATCTGCATAAGATAGCAAAATTATCCAGATAACCTACTCTGTGCAAAACTTTTTGTGTGTCTTTTGTGAAACCTCTTTTCATGATAACGTGGTATGCTTGTCCAGATAACTTCTCTTTTCCCCTTTCTGCCTTAAGTTGGTTATGCTGACAACCTAAGGACCTTATCCACATAACCTAGCAAACCACGGCCTTGCTTACAATTTCTAAAGCTCGTTATCCGCATAACCTCCATAGGTTATGCACATAACCTCGAGATTATATATACGATCCTCCTTTTTTCAACAGAACCTTGTATGGAAAACCTAACCCTATCCTGAAAACCTCCAATCGTACTCTTCAAGCTTTCCAAAATTTCTAAAAAGCCATTCAATTTCCTGCTCTCAAAACTCTTTTCGGTCAATTTTAAACCTCTTTTACCTTCCAAAATCATCTAAAATCACTAATATGGCAAAGACTAAGGGTGGCAATCAAGGGAACATCCACAGTGTAACGTGAAGTCAAAACATGCCTCAAAATCACCCAGTGAAGGGAAGAGAAAAGTTCAAGTTAGGTCAAGTATTCCAACGAAGAAGCCCAGAACACCAAAGCCTAAGGAAATTCCTAAATCAGAACCTTAGGCTGAGACATACGTAAGTTCTTCTGCTCCTGAATTTGAGGAAGTGTTAATGACAGATAAGCTAATTGGTATAAGGATTTTAAAAGAGTCATATGAAACTAATTTCAAAAAGCGTAAGGTAATCAAGCCTCTCTTTGTTAGAATAGAAGAATTTCTAGTGAGGAATAAGTTTGATGCTGTTGGATTGGTAGAAAAATATAGAGGTCTGATTGAACTGAAGGAGGATTATGATGAGTAAGTTGTGCATGCTTGGTACAATTACCTAAGAATTAATCACAAAGGTGTTTGAAGTGAGATTGAGGAAGAGATGGATTGCCTTATACCCTGACTTACTGTGTGAAATTCTGAATTTGCCCACTAGAGGAATAAGGGTGAACATTGAGACCTCAAAGTATCCTGCTGAGAATAAAGATGTTGATGAGGACACTGAGGAAGAAGCCAATTACAGATGGAGCACAATAGTATCAAGACTCCTCATACAAAGGTAAAATGTGCCTTCTAAAGGGAAAATAGCTCCAACTCTACTAAGTGTTAAGAACAGGATTCTGCATTACATTGTCTCTCGTATGTTCTTCAACAAGAGTGAAGGATCCAATTACTTATCTAGAGGGGAATTCCAAGTCATGCTGCTACTGATAAAGGGAAAAAAAGAAAATGCAGTGGATATCATCCTGCAGAGGATGTGGAAAACAAGGACCTACAAATAGGACTCACAATTGTCATTTAGGCATATCATCACCAAGATCCTAAAATTTCATAATATCTTGCACATTGAAAGAGGACCTGCACTACTCCTAGAAGAGTTCAATGAGAAGGTTTTGCGGAAGATGGAAATGAATTTGGAGAATGGAAGATGGGTTAACAAGAAGAGGGATACTGAAGAAGGTTTTGAGTCCACTCCTACCTCAAAGAGTTCTACAGTTGGTGATTCCAGTTTCTCTCCATCTTCACCCTCTGAACTACCTCAATCCTTTCAACCTGAACCTCATACACTAATCCCTATTCTAAGCAAACCAGATGAAATCCCAACTACTGATCTCCCCATACCATTAGATATACTTACCCTATACCAAAACATGTTCCAGATTGCAAAGGCCACTACGAAAGAACATAGAGAAGACATGATCGATTTTGGGTATCTCATTGCTAAGATGCAGGAGAAATTTGAGACTAAAATTGAAATTCTCACCCAAGAAGTGAAACTCCTGCATGAGTAACTTGCTTTTGGTGTTCCTCAGCCTTCATCTTCATCAATCCAACCACCACTTCCCATATACACTGAACTAACTACTTCTGCACAATCACCTGCTCTATCAGAGGACCTAGGCCCTAACCTGGACTATGGTCTTGAGGAAGAAGCTATCAATGATACAAGCAGAGCTTTAGTTCTCTTGCCTGAAGGTGATTTCATTCACCAAATTTATCTTTATCACCGAAGACAAGATATTAATGCTCCATTTCCTTCTCTCCCTGACCGTATCTCTTTTGAGGGCATTAGTTATCTTATTGAGGCTGCTGTGCAGGAAATCATCACCATTGCCTCTGATTCTGAACCCTCTCTTGCACCACTTCCCACTATCTCACCTCTTCCTATGATGCCTAATATACTGTACATTCCTGTGTTTCCTTCTGTCCCTCCTGCTCCTGCTACTGAGCCACTTCGGCTAGTCCCAATATCCACTATTTCAGCTCAACCTTCCACACTTTCTCTTTCATTGGATGAAAGAATTCAAAGAATTAGAGAATAGAAGGCCAAGCTTGATCAGGACATTACCAAGATAGATGTTGATGTTGCTCAAATACCCCCTGTTGCTGATGACAAAAAAAGGGAGAAAGAAGAAGATAAGGAAAAAGAAGAGAAGGAAGAAAAGGAAGAGAAAGAAGAGAAGAAAAAGAAGAAGTCCTCTCCTTCAAAGAAGAAATCTAAGGAGAACAAGACTTGACCTGATTTGATGCTTTATTTTAATGTCTTGTATTGGTTGATTTGCCATGATGTTGCTTCTATAACTTGTAATGAATATTTATAATACAATGAATTCCTTCTATGAACCTTGTTCATCCTTGGTGTCCTCTTTCTATAAACTTTGCTTATTTTTGGTGTTCCTTATTTTGAAAATGTGCACTATATTATTTGACTTTATTTAAACTATGCATATGTTGAGGGGGAGCATTATGCAAACCCAAGTACTAACAATAAGTTTAAGTTGTTTTGTCATCAAAAAAAATAGGGAGAATGTTAATTCAAACGTTTTGATAATTCTAAAACAAATGAGCTTGGAGATCCAATATCAAAGGAACACAAGTGAAATGAATAACAAAGTTAGAGTTTCCTGTTAATTAAAGAACTGTTTCACATACTTAAGGAAATTATCTGTAAAATAAGGTAGTTGAGCTTTGAATTTCAATTAACCCAATATTAAATGAGATGACTAATTGAATGATTAATTATTAACTCATGATTTTAAAATGGTTTTCATGAAAAGAACTATCTTATGAGGATAAAGCTTCAATTTCAAAATGATTCTAAGTATTCAATTAGTTTTCATGAACATGTTTTAACTTATGAGGATAAGATCTCAAATTTTAAAGATGTTTTTAAGTATTTACCCTATTTTCAAGAAAATATTTTGTCTTATTAGCATAACTAATGAAGGTCATGGGGATAAAGGCTCAATCTCAAAACTTTTTCAAAGTCCATTCTTTAATTTCATGAAAAGGGACTGAGGTTATTCGCATAACATAGCTTGAAGACTAAGTTCTCAAGAGATTATCCTGATAAGGTAGGCACCTTATTCACATAACGGGGTGAACAGTGAAGACAAGTGGTACTGTGTATCTCGTTATTCGCATAACCTAAGGAAGTTATCAGCATAACATGTGTCGCAGAGCACTTGGACTCCTTGGATAATCAAGTTATTCGCATAACCTATATTTCGGAACACTTGAACATTTCTCAAGTAAACTGGTTATCCGCATAACCTTGGGAGATTATCCTGATAACCTAAGCTTCACAAAAACTCAATTTGAGAAAAACTTAATGTTATCCTAATAACTGAATGTGTTTTCATGAAAATGAGTTTGAGCTAAAACTTAGTCATTCTGGGTTGCACATTATCCACATAACTTAACTAGATTATCCATATAACGAACTTTCTACGTTGAAAACAAAGGCAAACAGTTACCCATTATTCGCATAACCTGAGGAGGTTATCCGCATAACTTCTTTCAGATACATTTAATGTAGTAGGTGAACGGCTATTTTACTGAGAGTAACGGCTAATCTTTGTTTCTAACAGATACTTCTGCCCCAAAACTATAAATAGGACCTTATTTAAGTTGTTGGGTAATGAGAAAAATAATAAATGCGCCAAAACTCTACTGATTTAATTTCTGATTCACTCAAAGCTTACCTACCCTCTGTTTTTCTTATTCGTTGTATCTTGAATTTCATATCCACTCATTTGAGAGAGTTTTCATTCTGTAAACATCTACACATTTGTAGAGAGTGTTTAGTGTGAGATTACACTAAAAGAGATAGTCTTACTCTTGAGTGAGAAGAGTAAGAGAACTTGTTTCAATCCACAGTTCGGGCTTGTATTGTACTGCAGTCATTGCAAGAACCCATTCAAATCTTGCAAGAGATATTAGAGAAATCCCAAGTGGTGGCTTGGGGAATAGATGTAGGTCAAGAGGAATATACCGAATTAGGATAAACTAACGAGTTCTCTTCCCTTTGCTCTTTATTTCTTATAATCTGTTTTTCAGTAATCTTTTAGTATCACTATTATATTTCATCTTTGCAGAAAAATTTCAATCTTCCTAATTCACCCCCCTCTTAGGAAGCCAACTGAATTAACAGTATACACAATAATTATGGGTGAAGCCCTTTTTCCCTTACTTAGATATATACTCACATAGGTATATATACACATAAACATGAATACATAGCTGCTTCCATTTCTCATCACAATTTCCAAAAGGATAAGGGGTTTGGGAAAACTTACAAGCTGTGATATGGAAGCACATATCATGATATGAAATATTCAAAACTTATTTTGCAAATAAAGTTGCTCCCCAGTTATCTCAAGTTGCTTGTACACTTGCTCAAACCTCGGAAGGCCATAAAATCTCCAACTACATACGTATAAGAGGGAATGCAAGTCCAAGTCAAGTAGATAGCACTCAACACCATACAAAGCCTAAACATTCTACAAAACTCCAATTGAATCATTAAAATTACTTAATACCATTTAGCACATACAAGACCAAATCCTCATCATACAACAAGTTAGACACTTACCAATGAACTAACTGCTCCCAAACAACTTCTTAAAGCATATTTATCTTTACAACACAAAGCACACCCTACAGTAATCATCAAACACATATATCAAGGCAAGTTATAACCTTTGGTATAGCTCAAACGGACATCCTAAGCATAAACCCAACAAAACCAAGATCTCAACCGCATACCCACTCATCCGTATACCTAATTCAACTCCCAAAACTAACCACAAGTCTACATAATTTGGACATACAAGAATTTCTGTAACAACCTACTTTCAAACACCCCAAATTGACTCCTCAAAATCTTAAAGACTCAGAAAAACTTCAAAGCATACCAAAACAAGGCTGGGGCCATAGCCAGCTACAGTAACATCGTATCCTATAAGAGGCATAACTACTCGACACCGCGACCAAGCTTCTAGCGCCACGGCGCCCCTGTTAGAATTTGTATCACTAATTTGCTGATTTTTGGGACAAACTTCCGACATGCACAACTTCATGCTCTGATCTCCGATTGACCTGATTCCAACTCTTATAAGTCAATCTCATCCCAATCTATCCATAGATAATGATTTCACTTGAATCCAACTCCGTATGGAAATTCTGGATGCCTAACACCATTTTGGTCACTTTTTAGCCAAAACTCACAACAACCATTTTCCAATTACCACTAAAGGTAATTTGACACTTAAAGACAATTCACACAAGTTCTCTTTGACTCAACTGACCTGTCCAAGGAGGTTTCACCCTAAAGAAACAACTCCTCAGAGAATTGACCCCTTAAACCCCAAAACCACATAATAGGCTACATGCCCAAACCACACATACAAGGCCTAAAACCCCTTTGGGCTCCTACATATGACCATTCTTACTCACAAGCCCACACTTTAAAAAAAATAACCATACTAGGATCCAAATCATTATCATACACATATAAACCATCCATGACACATATCCACATGTCACATATCATCCATCATCATTAATATCATCACATCATCTATATCATCCAAACCTCTTTTGTCACAGTCATCCTATCATCATATAGCATATAGACAATACTCCCAGGACACTCATACAGACATCAAACCACAACAACCTACTTTGTACAATGTTACATAAACAAAATTACAAACTATTAGTTACACCTGAAATTCCCGAAGGTGGAGAAGCCTACAACTTCTTGGTCTTCTCCGGACTAGAACCAAAGTTTTCACCTGAAATGTTAGTCATGGGAGGGGTGTGAGACAAAGTCTCAGCAACTGGGACAAACACATGCATACAATAATATCATCAATATCACACATATATGCAAATGATGTAGTGCAATGTCGAATGTCATGGAATGCATATCTCCCTCAATAAGGCTAGAACCATAAGCTTGCATCATCACATGACATTTCAAATAGGTGACTTTCTTCCAACACCCAGTGAAGACTGATTCTGGAATATCACCAAGCTCACCTCACATTAGTGCACCCAGCCAAAGGTCACACTAATGCTTGAATTGGTGGCAATTTACAGAAGGTGCAGTCCACTGCCACCTAGCTCTCCGGGCCATGGGAGAGGATTTAACGGCAGGGATCCCTTCCTTATTTTACCATATCATATCTCTTCATCACCACTCGATCTATCATTTCTCATAATGCTCATATGGTGATAATGCTTATGTCATATCATCATGTAAATATCACTATGAAATCATCATCATATCTATCAATGTCATGCTAGCATGCTATGAAATCACATGTACACATCATACTCATCATCATCTTATACAAGTACCTCGCCTAACCATGTTCATATCAAGATATGTAGGAAAATCATACATATACACATAATGATATTGTCATATGAATGGAAACATACATATATATACATATACATATATTGACATAATACACATATGCAAACACTCGGTTACCTTGAATTACCGACACCAAGCACACAATGGCTTAGGCAAGCCTTTGGAACACCTATCACGAACCATATGCTTCCAAATAGCCAATCAATCACTACAACATCATAATACATTTAATTAACATAATACCCAGAACAACTAAAATCCACAATCTAGCCTTTCATTTTTAACCTGGAGTTCCAACAACATCATTACACACTAGTGAACTCTAATTAGCTATTCACATCATAATCCTCCTCATACATCTTGGATTTCACACTCCCTCTACAATTTTCAATCTAGGTTCCACTCAAATTCATCACAATCCAATCAAAATTCATACCTAAACCTTCCTAACACTATGTAACACTTCTATAACACCAAACAAAGCATTTTAATAAGTGGAAATCCAATCAAACTGACCCCTCATACATATATTCAAATTCCAACCTAAAAAACCGAAGAGAAAATAGAGGAGGGAGATCAAAAACCACTTACCAACAATTAATCAAGCTCCTTAGGTCCATAAATCATCTCTAAGGGTCCGATTTTTCTTCCTTGTTCAACTAAAATGACTTCTGATTTATAGAAATTTGGGGTTTGGCACCACAGCAGGAGATAAGTTCACTACGGTGTGGAGCCCTACTGCCCGAAAATGTTATTCAATCTCTATCTCATTCACTGCGGTGCCTCTGTTTCAAGCTGTGGCATGGGAGCTTTTATCCCAATTCTTCCCAATTTCTCTCATTTTATCTTTCCTTTGGTTCTACACATATTACCAAATACACTTCCCATTAGTTCAAGATTAAGATTAGGATAGTATACTGAGGGTTGTTACAATTTCCATGATTGGGGGCTAAGGGTTGAAGAAACAATAACATAAACACCCAAAATCCATAACTCAAGGCTGCAAACATCAAACAACACTTCCTTAAGACACTCTAACATATTTTAGTCAGTAGAATCTCAACAAAACTCAAAACTCCAAAGAGACCCACAAAAATCATGCTTCTAGGTTGAAAGAGGAGAGGAAGGAGCTTGAAATACACCATACATTGATGATTCAAGCTTCCCAGGGCACCAAAATCTAGCCCTTCACCTCCAAAAACCAAACTCTAGCAAAGCTCTCCTTCTAAACCCCAAACTCCCTCTGTTTCGTCTAGTTGATACATTTTTTATATATATAGTTTTCTCAACTAACGCCACAGTAAAGGGTACTATAAGCTCCCATCGCAGGGTGAAGGGATGCTGCTATGGTATGGAGAGCTTTTGCCTCTTTTTTCCTTTGTTCTTTGTTTCCCACAAGTTCCTCCGATCTTGGCCCCTTCCATAAGTCATATACATGTCCAAGATAATTAAATATGGGTTGTTACATATTGGGCTTATAGCTGACTGAAAACGTATTAGGCTTAGAGTAATGGTCCAAAGAGTAGTTTTATTTTCACACAAAAAAACATTTGGAAGTGTCCAATAATCTAATTTGAAAGTTAGAAAATATAATTATAACACGAACAATATTATGATGCAATTAAGACTAATGTCCATTTCTTCCCTAGTAAGCCACATGGTAACTCCAGTGTTTGAAACGACATCATAGTCTCTATAAGTAACCATTATATCATGTAGAAGAATGACATTAAGATACAACAATTTATGGGACCAAAACCCCAAGGCAATGACTAAATGTTGTAACATATGAAATATAATCACTACAAGAAAAATGGAAATTTATGATGGAACTTGTGACGGAATTGCAAATCCATCACAAACTTTTTGTAATAGATTTTGTGATAGAAATTTTACAAATTAGTTGCAAAAAATTTGCAACCATGTGATGGAACACATCCGTTACAAATTGTGGTAATTTCATCACTGATTTCTAGCTCCTTAATTTGTATTTTAAATCCATACGCATCTTCAGTTGCTAAATACAAAACAATTAATAATGAAAAAGTAATCATCCAACTTAGGTCTCTTAAAAGTATTATCCCCCATCTCTTGGAACATCCCCTGTAGTACTAGAAGAAGGTATGAAGTCAAAGGATGTTGTTCAATTAGAGTTGGATTCTTCATCTGCGAAAATCATTTGATTAGGAGACAGAGAAATACTTGGAGGCATTTCAAGATCTTGATGAACACCAGCTATTTCTAACATTTTTGTTACTTTATTGAGGGTTGACAACAAGTTGGCTTTAATTGTATGCACCACACAATGGTACTATGAACATTTTCCTTAAGACTTTGTTTGGAATAGGGAAAAAATAGATGGAGAGGAATATTATGAGGAAAAATAAGAAAAAATCTATATAAGAGGATGTATAGGTTCTTTCTTGTTTTCTCTCTAAATTTTTCTCTTCCTCCTTTTTTCCCTCATCCAAACGAAGAGTAGAGGAAATTTTGTCCAATCTTTCACTTAAATGTCTCTCTTGATCCAATTGGTATAAATCCATAAAGGATAAATGAAACACTATCTCCATTTCTTTATGTAAGTCCTTTATGTACCAGTTACTTAAATGTTAAGGGCATTGTTTGTTGTTAGTTGGGGGTCTTCAGTCTTCGTCGTCAATTTCTCATACATAAAGGCCATGACTCTTGCAACATTATAATTTTTGGTATATTAACTTTGAATTAAATATATAATTTTGAGACTTAGTTTTGTGTAATCTTACTTTAATCTTAATATTTTTTACAAGTTTTGTCTTTTCATTTTATTTGAGTTTCGATTCTACTATTAGCTTTATTGTCTTTTAATTTATTATTTTTTTAATTTTTATTATATAATTGATATTTTTTGAGGAAGATGATTTTGGGCCTGTTTGGTTCTGTTTCTTAAAACAGTTTTTCTATTTTTGGAAATAGAAAACTCAAAAAACTTATTTGGTAAACCTATTTTTTATAAACTATTCTGGAAAATAGAAAAAAAAATAATAGAAAACTCAAAACACCTTTAAGGTGTTTTGTATAGTTTTTGTTTGAAAAACACAAGGAAAGCTGAGAAACATCCACCTCATTAATGGTAAAGTTATAAATTTTGAATAACTTATCTATCATTCACTAGTTATGATTTTGAGAACAATTATTTAAAAAGATTTTTTTATTTTCTTATTTTCAAAACTTATTCTCGAAAACAGTTTTACAAAACTGTTTTCAGAACAATAAAACAGAAAATACTGTCAAATAAATCCTTTATTTATTTTGTTGATGAGCCACATAAAAGATTCAGTTCGCATTTTCATTTATTAATTTTTAAAACAAGAAAATAGAGAATTTTTTTAAAATCAAATAAATGATTAAATCAGAAAAATAGAATTAAAAGATAAAATTAAAATTTAAGATAAATTTAGCAAAATAACAAATTAATCAAGGAAAATAATTATTAAAACAAAAAAATTTAGAAAAGAACTTTAATTTCATAAGGATAAGATAGTTAACTTATTATTAATTCCCTTCCCTTGCTATCCAAAACTAAACAATAAATCATTAAATTAAAATTTCTTAACCTCCCGTCCCCTCCCCTTCCCTTCCCTCCATCCCTCCTCTTCCCTCCCCCTTGATTCCCTCTTATCAAGTATAATGTACATTTTAATTGTTGTGGTCCAATGTTATGAAAGGACAGATACACTTGTTTTCAGGGGCTGATGGAGTTTAAACATGGGGGAGGGGCCAAATTATATGATAACTTAAATTAAATTATGATAAATATTAAAAAATTAAATTAATAATACATATATAGTTTTTGCTTTGTGTGTATATATATTCAATATAAAAATTAGGATAGATTCTCAAATTTTATAAAAATAAATCAATATATATATATATTTTAAAAATTATATGTTTAACCTACTTAAACAACTCTTAATTAATATTATATGTAAATTAAATAAAAAATTAAATCTATATTTATGAAAATGTATTTTTATGATAACTAAATCCAAATAATTTCATAAAAAATGAATTATCATGTACAATATAAATACTAAGTATCAATTCTTTTTTTATATAAAAAAGTTAATATTAGTCAATAGCAAAATTATTTTAATAAACTAATAATACATATTTTATTTGTTTTTTAAATATATCAATAACATATGGAATGTATATATATTATATTTATTTTGTGTATAGTGTATATTATATATATATATATAAAACGTGAGTGTATGTAAGGAAGGGGGGTGAAACGTATATGCATTGCATAATATTGTGTGTGCCTAGTGTATGTTATATACTCTCTCTGTTTTATATTATAAGACATTTTATATCAATTACATATATATTAAAAAAATTATTTTTTCAACTAAAATCAATGTAAAAAGTATTCATATTTCCTATTTTACCCTTATTAAATACATCATTTTATTATCATTGTAAAATTATAAATGAGGAGAGAGAAAGTATTAAAGATAGGGATAAAATAAAAAAAAATATATCAAATATCTTATATTTTAAATAAAAAATTTATCATACAAAATATTTTATAATATATATATATTTAAGAATAGGTATAAAAAGTGAGGGGGTGCAGGCCCCACCCACCTTCAACCTCGGTCCCACCCTCCTTGTTTTCATGAAAATGTTAAATACACTTTAATGCTACGACTTTAATGTTATTTACCACTCCAAAGTAGATATACTTCTATGGGTAAAATTTTATGACATTTAGCTAATTGAAATTCATTGACTTCCCTGTAATATTATTGAAATTACAAAAACTAACTTGAGTTGGTAAATCCACTTCTACTTTATGTACACGTATATATCCTACAAAAATGAATATGAACTTCTTTTTCTTACCCATTTCAAATGAAATCATAAATAAAAATATAAAATTCATAGATAATCATATTATTAATAAATCATAACTAATTTCTTTCTCTTCGTCCAATTTTTTTAAATATTTCTCCACATATATTATAAGACTTTGAGCAATTTTTTTTAATTTTTTACATATTTTATCATCATATTTTTTTATATTTCTCTACATATATTATTTCAATTTTTTTAATTATTGTCCGGCAAAAGTAGCAACAAAGTGGTGTTCATAACCATTTTTTTTCTTGGACCGAAAGTGTTTGTAACAATTTAGTACCCGTTTAGTTTGTTTTTTTATAAAAATATTTTTAGAATAATCACAGTTTATAAAAATAAAGTTTGAATAAAAATAGAGAAGTTTACTGAAAACCTGTTTAGATGAAAAAAAATAATAATAATTAGAAATTATAATTTAATTTATAAAAATATAAATCAAACAAGCCCTTAATCGTTGAGCTGCTGAATAATCAATCCTAATGTATTTTAACGTACTAGGCTTATAGCTGACCGAAAATGTACTGGGCTTATAGTAATGGGCCGAAGAGTAGTTTTATTTTCACAAAAAGAAAAATATTTGGAAGTGTCCAATAATGTAATTTGAAAGTTAGAAAAGATAACTCTAAGGGATGATAATTGAGGTTTGTAACCAAAAAATGAAGATATTTGATTTTTGGAACTAAATTAATTTTTTCTAAAAGAAATAATTCTAGATTTAAAAAATTCAATTCTCACACCAAAAAAATTAATTTTAATCCCAAAAACCAAATATCTTTATTTTTTTGTCTCAAAAACCAACTATCTCTAAGCTTAGGTGAACAATATTATGATGCAATTAAGACTAATGTCCATTTCTTTCATAGTAAGTCACATGGTAACTCCACTATTTGAAACGACATCATAGTACCTGTTTGGATTACCTTTTTGTAAAAGGTTTGTTAGAATAACTACAATTTACAAAAATGAAATTTGAATAAAAGTAGAGAAGTTTACTACAAATATGTTTGGATAAAAAGAAAAAAATGATTATTAGAAATCATGATTTGATTTACAAAAATATAAACCAAACATGCCCATAGTCTCTATAAGTAACCATTATATAATTTTAGAAAAAGGACATTAAGATACTACAATTTATGAAACCGAAACCCCAAGGCAATGACTAAATGTTGTAACATATGAAATATAATCACTAATTGAACAATTTTAAGGGTTTATTCTTCAATACAATGAATGATTTTATGAGATTCAACTAACTAATTGTCATGATAGTGGGGTCTAATTTTTATATTTATTTTAATTTTAATTTTTATAGTTTAGGTCCCTTTTTGGTGGAGAATATATATTTAGTATAGTTGGTCTTATACTCCATGCAATGTATCAGTCTACTTTTAATTTTAATAAGATTTAAATATTAATAATAAATACAATATTTAAAAAAAATTCAGTTATTGTACAATTCAGGCATGAGAAGAAAAAAGATAATCAATATACTCCCTTTGTTTCTTAATTTGTACACCCTTCGATCCTAAATTTAGGATATCTTCTTAAAATAATATTTGGCTCAAAATATAAGACATCTTTCAAGGTTGTCTTATGTATATTGATTTTTTTCCAATCATACCCTTAATTTATAATTAATAGGTGAGAAATAAATATTATAAAAAGTATAAGAGATGATGTAATTAATAAAAGTAAATAATAAAAAATATTAAAATTTCTCAAAACATTTAATAAGATAACTCCTTTTAAAATATATAGAATAGTTAAAAATGTATTATATTTATGATAATGGAGTACAATTTTAATTTGTGAGATTTTCTTTGAGGAGAATGAATATTTAATCATGTGAATCTCTAAACATTTGTTTTACTCACCATTTTATTTCTTTTTCTCTCTATTACTTCATGTTTATTGTAATTTAAAAGTGTTGTGATTAAATTATTAGAAAAAACTTAGATACTTAATGTATAATCTTAACATACTTTAATCCAAACAAATCATGACACAAGTGAATTTTTTTAATATTATTTATTTTATAACTAATTTTTATTATTTATATTTTTAATTTTTTAATTTAAAATTTACATGTTTTGATTTGATTTGATAAAAGTATATTTTTTTAGCAAACCATCTTGTATCCGAAATCATATTGAATTATGACTAATCTAGATCTGCATATACAAAGTTTTGAACATGAGGCATCATACTTAAATGAAAGCTATCTCCTTCCACTATGATTAACATCTATTGGTTTAATTAAAATATGTTAAGTATATAAGTTTAAGTAGTTAATATTTGATGTAGTTTAGTAGTAAGAAAATTCAAGTAAATAATAAGAGTCGTCAAATTCAAATCTATAATAGACGATGGATCACTAAAAGAAAAAATGTCTCTGTTTTTTTTTTTCCTAAAAAAAGTGTCATAACTTTCATCATACCAGCCGTTCGAATAAAATGTAAAATCTCCCTGTCAGCTATTAAAAATACTTAAATAAATAATATTTCACGACCTGATTAACAATATTATAAATAATCATCATCCCTTCTTTTTTTTTCTTTTTTAATCATCTTGTATTTGACTATTTTGGGTTTCAATTAATCCAAATTAAGTCACGTTGAACCTTAGATGAAAAAGCTCATCTAAATTTTTTTTTATATTCACATGATCTCAAATCCAATATATCATACTTAAATGACCTTTAACATCTTTTATATTCCAAGAATTTAGTTGCTAAGCAAGTCCTTTCTACAATAAACTATTTTGACCAGATTTAAAGAGCAAAGCACATTAGAATCATAGTAAACATCCAACATGAATTATAAAATCTATAAAAATTATATATTATCCATAAATTATAAATATTGATATGATTGATTTCTAGGCACATTGTATACATACAAAAAGCTCTAAAATTGGGCACTCTATTCTTTGTAGACATTATGTAGATCTATTAAAATATAATTTAGATATTTTAAAATATTTAATTTCACTGAAGTAAAAAAAATGAAATGAAATCATTAATATAAAATATAAAATTTATTGAAAATCTCAGTATTCATACCTTATAAGCAATCTCTCTCTGGCTTCATGCAATTTTTTTTTCCTTTCAATTTTTCTCCACATATATTACTCTAAAAAATTTTTTTGTTATTATCCGCAAAAGGAGAAAGAAACAGTGGTTTTTGTAACTCCAGTGTTTGAAACGGCATCATTATCTCTCTAAGTACTATTATATCATTTTAGGGGACTGAAATTAATTAAGATACTACAATTATGGATGTAAAATCCCTAGAAAGATTGAACATCAAGAAGATTGAGGATCAAGTCTCAACTAAACTAAATGGCACTTCATGTGTTTTTGCAGAAATTCAATCCAACATAATTCTTTGAAGACACTCTTGACTGAGATGGAGTAAGATTTATAGTATAATACTCCCTGTGGTCTATTTTATAAGAGATTTTTGGGAGGGATTTTTGGTTCGTTTATATAAGAAACTAATTTTCATTATCTCAAGTATTCAATCATCATATCCTATTTTATCCTTCCTTCTTAATTATTATGTGAAAGAAATTATTACTTGGAATTATAACTATAATTAATATAAACTCAATTAAATATGGATGTTTCTAAAAAGATCTTTTATATTATGATGTATTAATTATATTTAACTATTTTTTATTATAATGAATTAGTTATTTATTCTTTATAAAAAGGATTGGAGGTATAGAAGGTAGTACTATTGAAAACGTTCTACTTTATGTGTTGTTTATTACATCTTTATGTGAATCTTAAACCGTGCCATCTTGTGCAAGAGGTATGTGTATAATGCGTATCAATTGTCTTAAATATTTAATCATATTACGTCTAATACCATTTAGCTTTTTTAGTCTTATATTTCATTATATAACCATTTTACACGTCACATATCTTTATTTTGTATTTTAATTAATTATGATTCTACTAACTAGATAAACTCTTCCTATAACGGAAAATTGATTTTTTTAATTAAATATTGAGTCTTTTATTTTCTTGCATCTAAATCTTATTTTTGTTACAAACTTACAATCCTCTTTGTGCCTCTTTTTCTTCTCATACTCATTATTCCCCCAAGTCCTAATATCTCATTGTCATCCTTATCCTCTCTCATTCACTCTTTCTTGCAGCTATAGTACTATTCTTTCAAAAAATAAACAAAGGACTTTCTGGATCTGTTCTAAGTAAGAACTCGATCTAAAAATTTTTTTCATATATGTTTTTTAATCATTTTCTAGATCGGTTATTTAAAACAATCAATCTAAAAAGTATTTTTTAGATCGGTTAAAACCGATGTACAAAGTGCTACTAGCACTTTTTACATTGGTTACTTTTACATCTACTCCAAAACTGATCTAAAATGTCTATTTTAATTGATCAAGAAAGTGTCTAGTATAGTATATATATGTTCACTAATTTATTTTATTTCTCTAGTTATCCTACTCTTATTTTTAGATAGTATAATTTTTAAAAATTTTACATCTTTGAAACTTATGATAAACTCATTTTAAAAAAAAATTATAATAGTTAAATAACACATAATATTTAATAAATTTTTTTAGAAGAAAAATGATATTCTTTTCTATTCTTTATACAAACTAAACAATTTTTCCATCAAACATTAGTCATTTCCTTATCTTTGTCAAACATTTTTTTAGTCATATTTTTCATGTTTGTGTTCCTTTCCGTTTCTTATCATTCTATCAACCGAACGGCTCCCCTAAGAATTGAAGAGCACATGGAGGGTAAACGCAAGAAATAGAAAATTGATAGTACGTGACTTACGTGTCAACATGTAAATAATGTTGTTAAATGTCTCAAGGAATTTTATCTAAACATCACTAAATAAAATTATATCAGCTTCAAAATAATATTTTTCTTAAAAACGACCACGGAGAAAACTATATAAATATATTAAAATCGTACAGAAGAAATTAAAAACACAAAGTCGGGTTTGGTGGGCCACTTTCTCAAACTTTCCATTCAATCATCATCACAAATCGACCGTTGTAATATTCGCCTTTCCCAAACGGTCTTCTCCTCCACTACCATTCTGATATATACTTCCAAGTCCCGAATTAGATTTCGCACTTCTTCTTCACTTGATATAACCCCATGGAGAGCTTGCTTCCGATGCCTCCGAAAGCTCCACTTCAATCGAAAACCATCGAGCTTGAGTACAAACAGCAGCCTCCAATTCAAAAGATGGATGAGAAAGATCAGATCCAGAACCCCTATAATGAAGTGCGTAAACCTATTACACCAGATCGTCTAAGAGTCCCCAAGGCATTCAAATACCCAGAAAGGTATGTTTCCTGAAATTAATCTCGTGACTGTAATAATCAGATTAAACATAAAAATTTGCGAATCAATGGGATGGTTTGAACATTTTGGTAGGTACACAAGCCCAACCGATATGATGATCTCCCCTGTAACCAAAGGTCTTCTGGCAAGAAGCAGAAAGTGTGTTGCACTATTGCCACCTGGGAAATGCCTAGCCAAGGTACTAATATATAGCAGCTCGTTCTATTATAATTTCTGGGGTTTCAATTCCTTTGAACTTATAGATGTCCACTTTTGAATTACAATTAAACACAAAGTGTCAACATCAGTACTTGTTTCATTCTGTTACTGTTCTGTTTCTGTAAATTTTGATTGCTTTCCCATCCATGATATGCAGATCCCAGACTTACATGCACAGGGTATGGGTCTTTTTCAGAACAAGGTAGAGATGTTGACTGATGAAAAGCTGAGTCCAATAGATTCAGAAATTGTGGGATCAGATGTTGATGGGTTAGTGAATCTGGGAGTTTAAGTTGATGTAGCCAGAGTGGTCCTCTCTCTGTATCTGTACTGCAATTTTATTATATCTGATTAACTTTTAGGCTTTCAAATAATTTTTTTGAGACGGAGAAAGAAAGAGTGAGAATCTCGTTTTATTTGATAGGTTCTACTTCTCCCTCTATTTCTTTCTCCTAACTTTCTCTAAAATTATAGTAGCTTTTGCTTACAAATTTATTATTTTTTAGTACAACTGATAATGATTTATCAATTTTTAAGACAATGTGAGTGGTAAAATATACACACACACAATCTAGTGTAAATTTTCGTCTTTTACCATCACACCCATTTAGTTACTATTATCTATTTCTCATACGTTGGTATGCTTTTTTTGTTAATATTGAAGCTTGTGATCCCATGCTTGCATCAATATGAAACATGTGTATATAAATACGTACGTACGGGTTTGGGATATTTTCATATTGAAGCCAATATTCGTAAGCGGGTCCATTTTCTTCTCCTAATAATCATGCGTGACAACGACGCTACTAATATTCGAAATTGGTGAAACCATATAGTCTGTCGGTTGATGGTATTTCGAAGACTGATTATATCATAGTTTCGGTGAGTGTGTATATATATATATATATATATATATTTTTTCCATTCTATTATTGGTAGCATTTTACATCTATATTGATGCCCATGAATTTAGAATGTATTAACTTTTGTATTCCTAATTGCCTATCTTTATCCTTTATTAGAAAGTGCCATGAGAAATACTCTCTATATTTCTCTCCGTTTCTTAATACAAGGTTTAATAGACAAAATTATTTTAATTAAAAAAAGTAATAAATTTATCTGAAATATAAAATAGTTTATAAAAATATTCTTATTTAATATTAATAATTTTTATATTATGTAATTAATACAAATAAATTATACTATTATTTTTTTTGAAAAAAATATCATCTTAATTAAGGATATTTTTGAAAAAAATTATTAAATATATTAAACAAATTTAATGTATCTCTTATATTTTAAAATATAAAAACTTTCCAATTGTCGCTGTGTACATGTCATTTAGGGTATCAAATGGTGGAGGATGAGTTATATAACAAATTATGAATTGTACTACCAATTTTTTGAAAAAATGTCATCCTAATTAGAAATATTTTTGAAAAAAAATTATTAAATACATAAGACAAACATCATATGACCCTTATATTAAAGAAAAGAGGGAGTACTAATCATCTTTGTGTACATTTAGGGTATCAAATGGTGGAGGATGAATGATATACCAATTTATGAATTATACTACTAGTTTTTTGAAAAAATATCATTTTAATTAGGGGTATTTTTAGAAAAAAAGATATTAAAAATATTAGACAAATTTCATGTGTTCCTTATATTTTGAAACGTAGAAACCCCCCAATTATTTTTTATATTAAGGAACAAATGGGAGTACTAATTATCTCCGTCTACATTTAGGTATGAAATGGTGGAGGATGAGTGATATATGAATTTTCACCATAAATACCAAGACCATTCATAAATACAATCCAAAAAAAGTCCAAAATCATGTTAACAATTTCCTTTCTTTAAAAAAAGTCTTTTCTTCTATCTTTTAAAAGTTGTTTTTATTTTAAATTTTCTCATTTTCTTACCACTTAAAAGTTTGCCATACGAGAGATACCAATTGTCTCCATGTGTATTAGATAGGGGCCTTGAATGACACTAATTTTCATCATGGGTAACAATGCTAGTTAATCATGGGTAACAATGCTAGTTAATATATTTTCTAGAATTAATCTAAAGTGTACAATATTTTTAAAGCAGAGATATTTCTTCCTTATTGAAAAAATAAAATACCCTTTCCTATAATTGTTTTAAAAAATATAAAATGATGTGATTAAGATGTTTCTTCCTTATTAAAAAAATAAATATAATTGTTTTAAAAAACATAAAATAATGTGATCAAGTTTTTTCCTCAGTAAAATAAAATGGAATAAAATGATAAGAGGTTGATGGCCTTTTGCAAAATTAAAAGATATCAATCAACTCTAGATAAAACAAAAAGATAAATGACATTAACCAACCAACATGCTTTTATATCCTGAACTATGTAGATATCTAGATATCTTAGTTCAAGAATGCTCTATAAAAGATATGTTATTGTTAATTTCAAATTTCCCTTTTCTTTAGATTTAAATTAAATAATCAAATGCAGTTAATAAAGATAATTAAAATTATTTTTAAGGCCATATTATAGTGCAGTAAATCTAGGGTAATCATTTTATCGAATGGGTGATGTGGAGTTCTAAACACCTTCCCCATACACAATCGATTCTCAAATCTTACTTTGTTGTTGCATACTATCTTTCCAATTTCAAAAGATTTTCTAAAATTTTCTCTTAAAATTTTTATAGTGACTTCATTTTAGAAAAATCAGGTGAGACAATAGTTATGATAGTTGTTCATAACAGCAGCCTAGGGTAACCAAAGAGTTTGTCAAAAATTTATTTGTTATGCAATTATATCCTATAACTTTCTTGCTTTCGAAGTTTGTGATGCTCTTGCTGTAGAAAGTTGCTCTTCTGCTTACAACTTTGGTATCTATAATCCCATCTTTATAGTTCAAGCCCACATTACTATTAAGTTGTTTTACATTACGAAACAAGCAATTTATGTATGACATTGGTGTAGGGTAAATCCTTTACACTTACAATCAAAAAAGGCCTAGGAAGTTGAATCATCTTGCGTTTGCTTCATATGATGCTAAATTACTAAATTACAAGTTTGTCTTCCCCTATCTAGAAAAATTTGTAGGATCATCTTACATGTGCTACATTCTCAATGTTGGAGTATGTGTGTGTGTCAAAAGTGAAACCTTAAAGTCTCACATTGCTTAAATCAATAAAGATCCTAGTGTATATATATTAACACGTGTTTATTGGTGAGTAAAATGGACCTAGAGAAAGAAGTTGGCCCATGCGCACAACAAGGCTCCACAGTTGAAATCCATCATTTTGCCTCCCTAGGCATGAGATTATACACGATGGTAAACACTTTTTACTTAGAAAATACAAAGAATTTAAATAGCCTTTCATAAAATCTATGTTTTCATGGTGTAAATGTTTTTGAATGTTGGTCGTCTGTTCCTAGCCTTGACTAACTGGTATTATTCTTTTTTTAATTCCTTTGTTAGAAACTACCCAATATTTAGAAGCATCCTCATTAACGTCATTAAACGAGGTCCAACTTCAGCTGCTTCTTAAGCCTATAAATAAGAGGCTTAATCAGAAGTTCAGTGCACCGAGCTCACGAACATCTTCAAAGCTTTCCTCTTCCTCTCTGACTTCTTCTGAACTTATAGTTTCCATTGTTCTGATTCCTAGTCATTGCAGAAGGATTCATTTGATCCTGAAGAGTTGTGACCTGTGCCACAATAACTTCTAAGGATAGTGTTCTCGGGCATAACTCAGATAATTATTTTTCTGACAAATTTTAACTATCATATATAACACTTAATACCACTTCCCTCCTATGATTTCTGCTACTGCTCACGCTTGATCACTGCTTCTTCATTACTCTTAATTGGTAGGTAGGACAGCTAGCCAATTACCATATCTTGCCTCTTAATTATTGACATCTTCTTAGCCACAGTACACGATCTAGGTTCATGCCCTAAGCTTCCACACTTAAAAGCAGAAATTCTGTAAGAAGTTACTTGATCACCACCCAAACTTTTCTTCCATTGGACCTCAATAAGCAGAATCCATCAAGTAGAGGAGTGTTAACATCAATCAACACTCTTGCCCTTAGATTCTCATCAATCTACCATTATTTCCATTGCAAGCACAATTCCTGCAACAGCTCCTAACTTGAAAGCATTTCCACAACTCAGTTTCATGAAATGTAATGTGGCTTCCCCATTTTTAATTGAATACTGAGAAGCGCTCTGATAATTGATCACGGCATTCTCTCCACCTCCATAATATCCAGATCTTTCTCTTTCAAGTTCCAAGCTTTTCTGATAATCGATGTAATTGTCTCCTCATTCAAATTCTTCTTCCTAAGGAATCGTCCAACAGCTTCCACTTCTTTACCTCATTTTTCACCATTATTCCACTCCAATGGTTCGTGAAACGCCACCTCATTGTTTCCTTCAGAATCGAGCTCCTTCCCTACCTCCCACCTCCAAACTCCAAAATCACTACAAACGCTCATGATCACCAAAGACACGCACCCACAGTAGCCAAGATCTAAAGAAACCTCACTGGATCTTGATGAAATTTCGTTCAAGAACTCGTTGAAATTAAGTTGGATCTAGCCCAGGCCAAAATTCTCACTAGGGAGAAAGTCAGAGAACTCTCACAGACATGAGAGGATCTAAATTGAATTAATCAACAAATTGGAGGATGGATATTAATAGGAGGATACTACTTGAAATTTTTTTATTTAGCTTACTTGTGAGGATGTTAATCAAATTCTAACTTTGAGGTTATTTGTTGGCTTTAGGACTTTGAACTAGTTTCATTAGATATCTGACTGAGACTTGTTCAGGTTGGCAGCCACTTGGATTTTTAATGTGGCTTTTCGCAGGTTGAGATGTTGATTTATAAACTAAAGATTACAACTCATTGAGTCAAAATATGACATGGAGAGCTTTGCCTCATATGGTTGGACCATTTATAGGATGCTTTTGGGAGGTGAAATTTTGTTTGGAATGGTTTGGTTATGGTTGGTAGTGATCTTATAGACTCAGAATCTTCATATATAATTCTATCACGTGTGCGCCAAATAAGATACAGGCTCACTATATAACGTTACTGTATCTTTCCAACAATTAAAGCAAAATCAAATTGCTTTTCCAAAATGACAATCCTGATAAAAGTGATGGAATCCGTCCATTCGATTAATATATTTCACTACACACACACACATTTCATATAATAAAGAGGGGGAAAAAGGAAGGAAAGAATTGACGATGCTGTATGTATATTTTGCATTAACATCACCACTGTCATTATTATCATTTAGAAAGTGTTGACATGATTAACATAATTCATGTCGTTATTTATTAGGATTCATGTGGTATGTAACTAAATAATTATTTTTGAAGGAAGTTCTTGAACCATTCTGCTGAGAGTTTATAGTGTCGTTGATTGTCATGAATATAATCCACAAAGTTGATTCCAAAACGAACTGTATATCCCTCAGCCCATTCAAAGTTGTCCAGTAATGACCATGCAAAATATCCTTTTATGTTGACACCATCCCTTGTAATCGTAAAAGAGGTAAAATTAACGAGTTAAATGACCGTTCAATGAGTAATTTAATGAGTAGAAAATTACTTACTTGATTGCAGATCGAATATAATAAAGATGGCGAAAATAGTAGTCAATTCTAAAAGTATCCATGAGGGCTTCTTCCAAGGTTAATGTGGGATCATTGAACTCATCTATACCTATAATATAGATAAATATCACGTAGCTCTTAGGTTTAACCAGAAAAGACAAAAAAATATTTGTGCAGTCACCAAAAGAAAAATAAAAAGAGAGAAATATTGAAATATGTATTTACCATTTTCAGTAATGTAGATCAAAGGATTGTTGTAGTTATTCTTGATATAGAGCAGTAAGTCTCTAATTCCTCTAGGATAAACAAACAACCAATCAGAGGCAGCCTGCATATATATATAAACACTAAGTAAATTTCATTACATATTTAAATATGTATCAAACCAAAATGAAGGTATAGGTGAGATGGGTGCAACTAATTACGTACCCTTGGACCAATAGGTGCTCCATTGCGCTCAGCTACCAAACAATTAACGCAAGAAAATATAATAAATAAAGGCAAGTAATTGGAAGAAGAAATTGTGAATATATGGAAATATTGGAGTAGATAGTTACTTGTAAGATTTGCGAGAGAATCTGTTTGGTAGGAAGGTCTGGCATTGCTGAGGGAAGGTTCATGGGCAGCATAATTAGCAGTGTAGTAGTTAAGGCCAAGAAAATCAAAAGAACCTTTAAGAAGCTTTGATTCTTTCATTGAGAACTCTGGTAATCGGCTTCCCACTAGTACTCGCATTTTCCTTGGGTAATGTCCTCTTGTCAATGGTTCGAAAAACCTACATTAATTATCCAATCAATTAATATGGATAAAAAATGCATTATTTGTATTTTCTTTCTATCATCAATTAACTAATCCTTACCATCCAAACATAAAATCAAGAGCTTGTGTAGCAGCATTTTGATCAGATTTCAAATTTGAAAAGGGCACAAACCAGTGAGTCACCAGAGTTATGCCTATCACACCCTTCTGAGATGCCTGCATATATATATATATATATATATCGATCGTCAAATTCACACACACATTTATATGTATATTAATATTGAATACCAGTAGATTCCACAACTTTAATTAATTGAATAAATAATTAACACAGGGCTTGATCTACATAGAAAACTTGGGGAAAGAAGATGAAATGTCAAATATATATATATATATATAATAAGTTTAATTAAAGAGATAAAATTTAAAGCGCATGTATTTGTAATATAATTACAATGACCTGAAACTTGGACTTGTAGATTTGGACGGCAGATGCGTGAGCAAGAAGGAGGTTATGTGTAACTATATAGGGCTCGGTGGAGGAATCACCGCCGGTGCAGTTCTGATTAAGCCAAGCGGAACATCGACCAGGTGCGAGAGTGCCCACCGCATACCCACCATTGCTGTAAGTCCATGGCTCATTCAATGTTATCCAGTGCTTCACTCTATCCCCATACTCTTTAAAGCACAGTTCCACATAGTCTCCATAGTCTTTTCTGTAAACGTAAGTGTTTATATATGTGTATCATCAGTCATTGGACAATCATGCATATATTTAATTATATATGATATTATTGTGTTTAATTTCTCACTCACACAATGTTGGGGCTTAAGAAACCACCATATTCATCCTCCAAGGCTTGTGGAAGATCCCAATGAAAAAGAGTCACAAATGGTTCTAGACCTGTTTGTCCATCAGATTTTGTGAATATTAGCATCAACTATATGTATTGACGATCAGGAAATTAATTAAATTAAAATTAAAAGTATAATCAATAATGAGGTTGGATTGTGACCATTAGCCAATAGCTCAGTAATGAGCTTGTTGTAATAGTTTATTCCCTCCGGGTTTATACCTCCACTTAGCTTCCCCTCTGCACATATATATGGTTTATAAATGATAAAATTGAAAGAATAAAAATCGAGATCATCTGAAACTTTCAAACAAGTTTTCTCTTAAGAAAAAAATCAGAATATGAAATGTGACTTACTTGGCAGTATTCTCGACCACGAAATAGAGAATCTGTAAGCATCTAAATTCATATACTTCGTGATCCCAATATCCTCCTATATTTGGTACAAAACACCAAAATAAATATGATTGAATTTTCATTATGGTATTTGCAAAATCCCATTGTGACGTTGCTGTTGAGACATTATGGTACCTGATAATTGAAAAAGAAAGTAAATATGTTTTTTTTTCTTATCAAACTCTGCAGTCGGTTTTGCCTTCCAGATTTTTTTTCGTACATATAACCAATAATCAAATTAGAAGAGCATCAGGTACCCAACTTTCTACCAACTATATGTCAAAATCTTATTGGTAAATTGTTGGGTTTAATTATAATTAAATTCCAAATTTCCATAATTTTTTTTGGGAACATTTTACTTATTAAACACACACTCATACAGTCATACCTTATATCGATGATATTGGTCAATAGCTACATCTCCATTGCTCCGATCCGATATTCTTTCTGCACGACACTTGAAGGTTATCGTCATTTACACATAATAATTGAAAATTAACACTTCAATGTTTATTTTTTTGGACCAAGGCTGCATTGTTTCAAATGAAGTCACCAATGAGTAAAATAGACAATTGCGGCTTAATCTATTTTTTAGTTGTCCTTATTATTTTCTTTCCAGTTTTTTACAATAGTAAAAAAGTAAATTTCAAAGATATCACTATATATTCACTCGCAAAAAGGGGCATTAGGATAAAAATAAAAAATAAAAAAGAGCTCGTTCTGGATTCAGTTAATTGATTAATTCTCCTTCAAAGCTACATGTAGTCAACAAAATCGCTTTCAATTGGTCAACCAAATAAAATTCATTCATATATTTATTCTTTCTCCTTCAAAAAAGAAAATTATAAATATTAAAATATGGCGAAAATAATTTTAAGAATAAAATTAAACTTCTATCTAAAATATGAATTATTAAATTATTAATTAAGTTTGGAATTAGTCTTCCCAACAACTCGGTGTTCCCCCCCCCCTGCCCAAAAAAAAAAAAAAGAATTAGTAAGTGTAAAAACCTATACTATTAAAATTGGATCTATCATTGAATTGGTTAAGACAATGGTTGAAGATTCAATAAATAATAATTAAATTAGTAGTAATAAAATTAATATAATTTTACTTGTATATGTTATATATTATATAAAAAATTAGAAAAAAAACTATTATTAATAAGTTTTATAAGTTAATATTAAAATCTAAATAAGTTAATAATTCTCCATAATTATGTTACGAATTCAAAATAATAAACTAATTATTTATTGTTATATTATTTGTTAAGTGTATTTATTATTATTATTATTATTAATTGTATATCATAATAATGTTTATACAATATTATAATATTGACAGAAAAAATATGCAAAAAATAATAATATATAGTACTAAAACTAATGATATTTTATCTTAAAATTAAAAATGAAAAATTTAAAACTAACAAAAATAATTCAATTCAAACCTGTTTTTAACCAATTCTACCCGTTCATGTTCGATTCCACTAGTTTTTAGATAATTTTCATCAGTTCTAAAATTGGCCGATTCTTTACCCTGTCCAAACCAGATCAGGCACCGATTTCTAATTCAACTTTTTGAATTGGCCAATCTGATCCAATTTTAATAACACTAGTAAAAACTATTCTATTTCATGAAGTGATATGGCTGAGAACTTCTCTTTCCAACTTCTTCCATCCAATTATAATAAAAATAAAATAATTTAAATATCTCTGATATAAAAAAAACAAATACTTCCGGTCTTTTCTACGACCGTGAATGTGGGTGAACTGGTGGGCCTAATTGGATCGGTCATTAGGCCTATTATTTTTTCAACCAAGCCCACAAGAATAAGCTGTTGACCATAATTTTTTAAATAAATTGATACTCCCTCCATTGTATAATATAATATTATTTTAATTATGTAAATTAAAGATAAGAGTTAAAATTAGTTAAATATTTTATTTTTTTAAAAAAAATATAATATTTTTAAAAAATTATCCTTATTAAATTTATTTTTCTTTTTTTTATGAATTGAATATAAGCATTTTTTCGGAATGCATAATAAATAATAAATCATATCCTTTATTTAAGATCAAGTCAAAATATCCTATATTTAGAATAGGAGGCGCTATAAATTTTAAATGTTCAATTATACGTACGATGTATATCCAATTTCGGTTGTTTGTCAAAACATAACATAATTAAATTTGAATAAAACACATATTCAATCAATATTATTTATTAAAATTATATATACTTATATTATTGTGTTTAATTAAAATTATATGATTTTATTTATATAATTTTTCCTATCAAGATGCAAAACTTTCAAAATCAATCAGCTTTCACTTCTCTTTCTTTGCTTGATTTTCTGGGCCGCTCACTTTTTCCTGGTTTGACAATGGTTAGGGTAATTAATACTACGAGATTCATTAAATTAGAGTTCCTGAAAATTCCACGCAGAGTAATTATTTAAAATATAGATTTAAAAAATCAACTAAAATATTAAACGTATCTGATGAGGAAAAAAGCCAAAGGCAAACAAATACACACACAAAACTAGTATTTGAGAATGACTGCATCCACTCCTTAATCTTGAAACTTTGCAATCGATTATTTAAAAAAAAAAAATTGGGCCAATCTAAGAGCTAAATAGATGACGCCGAAATGAGCTCTTTTAATATAAATCACGACTTTTGCGACTCAACCTATTCTTTTGTAGGTTAAACGGGTCAGCTCGCTGGTTAGAATATATATATTCTTGACCCTAATAATCCGTAAACTTCTAGAACAGTGGCTGTTATTGGTATGTATATAAAACTGTAGCCATTTGGCTATATGGTGCAACAGAACTGCAACTTAACAACAGTTCAATTAAGTAATCGCAGTGATATGACTATGTATGTTCTACACAAGATTGAAGCCAATTACAAATCTAGTTTAGTCACATTTTTAGCAACCTCCATGACCTGCGCTTTTAATTAGTAACGGCATACATACAAATGATATGGTAAAAACTAAAAACCTTGAGCAGATCTGGATCAAATTACCACAAGTAGAATGAATCATAAGTATATGAGAAGAATAGATGTAAGAAGAACATAGATAAAGTGTTTGATAAAGAAAGATAAGGCATAAGCTTGATATTTAAAGGGGAGAGAGAGAGAGAGAGAGAAACCTGGGTATTTGTGAGTATAGTTATCCCATATGCTGGGTCCTCTACCACCTTCGTCTGCTGCACCTTCACACTGCATGCATGTGCATGTATGAAGCGAATGGTTTTACAGATTATTATTGAGTGATATATATATATATATATATAAGAAGAATTATGATGGCCAACGCAGTTCGTTTATTGAAGGATTCGAAGGAGAACTTAAAACTTAGCCATACATGGACATGGGTTCAGACAATGGCACTGATAGTAGTAGCAGAGGGAGGAGGACTAGGGGGGTGTCATGGTCCCCCAAGTTTGTATATACACACACCCTCACAATATATATATATACAGAAGCCTGGGCCCCCAGAGTTTTGAAGCTAGTACCGCCTCTGACTGATAGTATTAAGGGTGCTTTCTTTAACTACCACTTTTATCTTTTATCGCTTTTCTGTGTTGAACAAGAAAAAGAAGATTAAAAAAAAAAGAATATGATGATTGAAGCTAACCTGGTAGGCGGCCGTTGCAGTGCCGAAAAGGAAGCCGGGGGGGAAACTGCTTCGATTGAGAGTGGAAACATCAAGAATGGGCGAACGTTTTGCGGCGCCGTTGTTGCAGGTAGCTGCTACCAAAGCAAACAAGAGCATCACCTTCACTGCCATCTTCATCGTATTCCTTGTGATTCTTCGGAGAGACACATATATCATATTTAAATGTGCCAAGACTCACACACCCTCATACTCCAACAGGCACCACGTCCTCAAAACAAACTCCCTATTTTTTATTTATTACCCACTTTACCCTTCTTCCCTTTTTCTCTCCATTTATATTTACCTTCTTTTTACTCAAGTATACTTGTAAACCAAGGATCCATCTGGGATGATGATCATCCTATCTCTGGATCATCTAAATTTAATAATTAGGATGGCTTAAATTTTTTTTTATTTTGTAAGTTAAAATCTCTTTTTCAACACTTGAAAAATTATTTCTATTTCACAATCTAATAAATTTTAACAATAAGAAAATATTAAAATTTTAAGAATGATATAAAATGAAATCTGCAGAATCTAATTATAGTATGGACAGTCCCAAATTTAACATCATCAGCATCTCATATTTATCTTTAATATGAGTATAATCAATTTTCATATGTATGTGGAAAAATTCGATGTTATGTTTGAAAAAGTGGAAGTTCTTTTTAAATTATGATTTGATATTCATGACAATTTGGCAATGGTAATCTTATTTTTTGGGGTGGGTTTTCTCCTTTCTTTTTCGGTTTTTCCCTTGGAGCTTTGCAGTGCAGTCATCCTTTTCTTCTTCGAAAAAGAGGAAATCAAAAGGAATTTAATTGGATACTGTGAATATTAGGATAAGATACAGGGAAAAAGACAAGGTAGGACCTGGCAAAAAAATATTTGCCACTAGAATCTCGACTTAGAAATTTAGTTTATATCTAGTTGAAAACTTGGTTGTATCAATCTGGAAATTTTCAAATGGGGAACCTGGTTGAGAAATATTATTTTTCTAACTATCAGGTCCTAACTTATCTGTTTTTCTAAGATATAAAATATTGTAATGATATTTCAGAGAGAAAGGCATACTCATATCCAACCGACTTTTTCCACATGACTATAAATTTATTTTTAAAAAAAGTTATGTAACTTTTTATGTTTAATTTCAATTAGTATTTAATATTTTTATATTAGTTGAATCCAAAAAAGTGCCTTATCATATTTTATAAGTGTATGAATTAAAAATAATTGACAATATAGTGTTTACTTTAAAAAACATAAATGTCTTTAATTTTTTACATGGACCAACTCAGAAGAACAAAAGTTATAAAAAAATAAAAACAAGAATTGTCTAATTTAAGGAAGAAAAAAGAGCATCGTGGTTCTGTCAAGTAATATAAATGAGCATGACTTAAGAAATTTATTAAAAAACGAAAAAAAAAAAAGGCATCTTGGTTCTGTTATAAAGGGATAATTGGTGACATCTTATTAAATTAAGAAATGGACGGCTAGATCCCTGCCACGTAAGCGACACTTTCCTCGTGCGTGGAGTTAATCCGCGCACCGAAAAGTGGGTGGGGTTTGGAGGAGGACAGGTCTGTGCGAGGAATTGTGGGGTCCTCTTCAATACAGGAACACGTTATTCTATAACACGCAAGACTGAATTGTGATGTCCTCTTCAAGGATCTGAAAGTTTGTGGGTGGGGCTCCTCCGAAGGCACAGTACAAGATTTATACGCGTGTGTGTGTGTGTATTCAGTTATTTGTAACTTCAAATGAAGGACCACATAAAAAATGACCAATTCTCTCGGCAACCAAACCATCCAAACCACATTAAGGAATCTCAAAACAATAGGCTACCCAAAACGAGAAACAGAGGATCGGAAAGTGAGTAATTAATTATGCGATGCATATATACAGCAAAGACAAGCACTACACGGATGCATGATACCTGAAAATGAAATTATAGGGATACAGGTATTCAACGTTGTCAAATTATAAAAGTAAAGTACACTCGAAGAGAGTTGAGGAAAAAATAATGGATGATAGTTAGTAGTTATGAGATGTGAAGCTGATAAACAGTCATATCATTCTCTCTTCAAATACATGAGTAATGCATATATATATATGGATAGATTAATATATGGATTTGGTTTTAATTAATTACCAACATGAGTTTTATCTCCTTTTTATTTTTTCATATATAGCAATATATACATGCTTACAGGACACTCCTCCAATATTTTTGTAGAACAATTCAGGAGCTGTATATCATATTGTTCCTCTAACCGCAGTCAAAAACAAGCAATACTATCATCAACATGATACACATATTCTTTTGTGTAATGAAGCTGACATTGCAAAATGAACCAACCTAGGAGTTCTAATGTCCACATACATTTTATGACCACAAAAATCTGACTTTAAACTCATTTAAGTGTCTGTGGACGAATTCGTGATTGCATATATACATCATGAAGGGTGTGGTGTTCTAATGTCCATATACATTTGAGTAATCTCCTTCTCAATATAAATAATCATAGGATTAGTGAGAAAATCTTCCATCTTATTGTAGAGTCTTGTCATAATAATTTTCATAGTTGAAAAAACCTACTTAGTTATTATTGTTGATACTAAAAGAGTCAATACAAGCTAAAAAAATTTATCAATCAAAGGATAAAAACTAAATTTTCCAATCTCTACTTTTAAAATAAAGTATAAATTTTGGGATATAATCTCCATATAAAATAAAATTTTGGTAAAATATATATACACTATAAAACAAAAAAACTTGGGGGACCACGACCCCCTACTGGTCCCCCATAATTCCGTCTCTGATTATATGCCAAATGCTCCAAGTGTGTCTTTGTCACTACTGAAATTGATTACTTGACCCGTACCTTGAATTCGATAATCATGCACCCACCCAACTCTATGAGGACGAGGAGTTGTCCATGTGGATTGGGGGTTGAATGATTGATGTGTGAAAATTGTCATTTATATGTTTTATGTGTTTTCCGTGTGTGTTTTCTGCTGCAATGCGTGTCGTTTGTTGTGTATGTTTTGGTATTGTATGTTTGTGACAACTAAGATATTACTATTCTGCTAAGTTAGCTTCGAAGGTGCATGATCATACATGATCAAGTTTCCATCATAATAAGACCCTTTCTTATATATGAATCTTGATATTCTTGGTTAGAAAAAGTCTTTGTTCCTGAATTATTGGGAGCATGTAGTTCTCGTTATTTCCATCTAAACACGTTTCATTAATGAATGAATACGGCGGTTTTTTACTGTAAATGGGGCTGCGGAAGTGGAAGGAAAACCAAATAAAATAGCAGCTAGTACAGAAGGAGGATAAAGGTACTATATACTATACAATGCCCACTGTATTCTTTTGGAAGTGTTTCAGTTTCTTGATTTACTTATGTGCTTTTGTAGACAAAGGCGTGCCTGCTTTCTATCTCACTGCAATGAAAAATAATAGTGTGGCAGAGGAGGATAGTCAATCGAATTTTTGTTTTTTCCCTGGTGAGCATCAAGGATATGTCTTGTCAATATGTGAAAACTAATTAGTTGAAGATATAAAGATCGCTAAAATGGGATTTGTCTTTCTCAACAAAGCATCTTCCATACATATGATTAAAAATTGAATCTAGGACAACATCTTTTAAGAACCCAACTATCTATCAACTCTGTAATAGGACCTATTGATAATTGTGTTTAATATTTACATTTCATTTAATTCCGAATTTCAGAGTCTAGTTATTATTATAGTTCTCCACTACCACTACGATCAATCAGATTTTTGACAGAGATTGTTGTGGTCCTATTATTTTATTCAGAACTCCCTTTAATCCATTGGCAATCAATTCATAATATAAACATAGAGGAGGATGAAGATGAAGATGACAACGAGGATGAAGATGAGGGAAGTACACAGCAGAATGAAGGTAGTTATTGGGTAAATTGTTCTCTATATTTCTTGGAATTTGTGTTTAATTTTTTATATGCAGTTTGAATATATATGAAGTGATTTTTTTTTCTTTATCACCCTCTCTCGTGTCAAATTCATTTGGAATGTTGCCTGTAGAGTTGGCAATCAGGAACGGGTTGGACCAAAAAGCCTAGGTTACCAAATAGGCTCGACTAGTAAAGCTTGAGCTTGTATGGCACGGGTCCATATTTTTTAAAAAAATATTTTTCATGTTCTTTTTAATTTTTTTATATAATTTTTTAAATTAATATAACTGATTATCACCGTCATTCACAAAAAATCAACATAATATTTAAATTTTACAATTTATATATCACTAATTAATAAAATAATATATATTTTTAATATTTTAAACAAAAAAAGGGAAAACGAGCCGGTCCGTGGCCCGATTGGGCTGGGCCTAAAAATCTCATTTTTCCTTTGGCCCCCTAATTTTAAAGCTCAACCTGCCCATTTTATCAGGCTAGTCCATCGGGTCAGACCCATATTGCTGGTTGTGAACACCGTATTTTGTCCGGATTTTCTACCAATAAATATAAAAATTGAAAAAATTTAATAAAAAAAGAAAAGGTACAAATTTCCTTTTAATTTCAATTTCAACTTATATTTTCTAAAATTGAAGAAAAACCCCTCTTCTGTGGGATTTAAAAAAATATATATAGATATATAAAAAAATAATAAAAAAATAAAAACAAAAAACAAAAAAAATCAAAAAATTGATTTCCTTTCTTTTATGATTCTCAACAAATCAAAATCCTACCTTTTAGTCTTAAAAAAAAAAAGAGAAAAGAAAAATTTTATTCCCTTCTTTTAGGATTTCTATTTAAATCCAATCCCTCTTCTTTAGAATTTTCACTATCCAAATCTAATCTTCTTCCTCTTAGAAGTTTCAAAATCATATCTCTTTAGTTTAATTTAAAAAAAAAATCCAATCTTTTTCAGGATTAAAAAATATACAATAAAAAATTAAAAATCTATTTAATCCTAGGCTTAGTAAACCTTATGATAACCAAATATAATAAAAATGTTATAATAAAAAGGAAAGAAAGAAAAAAGAAGAAAAAAAATAAAAAAAAGGAAAATTTTCTTTTAGTATAAATAAAAAATAATAATAAAAAGAAGGAGTGAAACACAGGCATCACACTGCGTTTCACCCCTCAATATTGCCCAAAACCTAAAGGGCATGATGGGAGCAGAGGGAGGCGAATGAGAAAAGAAAGGAAAGGAACCACGGCTGATTGAAAAGGGACAGAGGGCACGAGAGAAAGCAGAGCATGGTGAGAGAGGGTGAGATCTGGAACCGCGGGAGTAGAGAAATGAGAGACTGCGGGCGAAGGCGAAGAGAGGGCGGACGGGTGAAGGGGCCGAAGAAAAACCGAGAAAAGGAAAAAAGAGGGGAGAGCATGGGAAGGAGTCTGAACCAGGAAAGTGGTGGTGTGGCGAGGAAAGAAGAAAAGGAGAGGAGAGAGGGAGGAACAGAGCTGAGAACAAAAGTGGAGGCCGAACCCGAGCGAGGGAGTCAGGAAGCGACAAAATATTTCCTTCACAACTCCGTACCAAGGACAGTAAGTTAGTGGTGAGGGCGAGAGCAATGGAGGGGCAATCCGGAAGAGCACGAATAAGGCGAGGGAGGACATTCAGGGCAACGCACAAAATCAGAAAAGAAAAGAGGCAGCAGTCACGCGCTCACCAAGAGGCATTCCTCCACTCGCGGAGGTCTATAAAAGGGGCCAAGGAGGAATTTTCAGAGGGGAGTGGAGAAAGGAACACCAAAAGAAATCTTCAAGACCGAGACAAAGGGGGCCGCGGGTGCAAGACAGAGGCAAGGAAGCCGAGGCAGAAGAAAGCGACATAGGGAAACAAGGAATTAAAGATCTTCAACTAGTAAGCTTGGTTTACAGACACTGAGTTGGGTTTTGTTTAACTGGATTTATGATTCTGGTTCGGATATCATTTGTTGTAGACATTAGATTAGATGCTCTGTTTTCATGGTTAACTAGAATCCTGTATCAAATGGTGCTGTGATATGATTTTATTTTCTTCACCTATTGTATGTGTTCTGGGTAATCAGTGTTTCGAATTTAAAGTTTTTAATTAATGGGTTGAGGTTACTGGAATGTTGTCTAAAAGCGTTCAGTGGACTCTGAACTCAAGAATAATCTCTGTGTGTTGTCTAAAAGCATTCAGTGGACTCTGTTTCTTTACTGACTAGTCGAAATTGGCTAATAGGTTAGTTTGCGTTGATGTGAGCTTTACTGGAATTAGGATTTGATTTTAGGACTATATATTTGCTTGCTCATGCTTTGTACGTCTTTGGGAATTTTCTGGGTTCTGTTGATTCAGGAGTTGATGTCATACTTCATGCAACTCGTTTGTTATGGATGGAATTCTACCATTTGAAGTTGTTTGTGTTTAAAATTCTGGCTCATAATTGTATTCTAAGGTTTACTTTGTCTCTTTGGCTTGCTCTTGTCAAGGCCTTGGCTTATAAGAGGAGCTTATTTGCCTAATGTGGATGTTGTCATGATTTCACATACTTGTCATGAATCCTTTGCCCTTGGTTGTCTTTTATTTCTCTTGGTTGATTAATAACTTCATCAAATATTGGCTGATGTACTAAATGATTTGCAATGCTTTGTTCCATCATGATGTGAACCCCAAATCTTGTGGTGAGTTTCTAATTTCAAAAGTTAAGGTCACAAGATTGGAATCACTTAGTTCAATTTGCAATGCTTTGTTCCATCATGATGTGAACCCCAAATCTTGTGGTGAGTTTCTGATTCCCAAAAGTTAAGGCCACAAGATTGGAATCACTTAGTTTATACAATCGGGTGTTATTTTTGTTTCCTCATGGTGCTTGCTTGTATGCTATGGTGGAATTACCCTGGATATGACATTTTGTTTGGAGCCTTGATAAATTACATGAATGGGATGAATGCTGGAAATTGTTTAGATCTATTTGCATGAGAGCTGGATTTTGGCGCTGTAACTTTGTGGTGTGGATATGAGCCAAATATATGAATTGTGGTAGGGTCTACCCCGAGGGACTAAGTTTCCGTGGATAAGTAAGGTGTCAGTCAAAGGGTGCCATGAACAAGGAGTTGCCATGGTGCTCATATTGGTTAACCTTCAAATGTTTTGAGTTCCAATGATTTCTTTATTTTTATAATAACAATAGATAAGTAAAATAAATAATAAACAATTTAAATAAATAAAAATCTCCTTTGCAATTTTCTTTACATTTATGCTTTGAGTAGTAATATTTTGAGTGTTTGAACACCAATCAGTAAATTATGAGTGACCAAATCACCATATAAGCTGTTTGGTTTTATTTGGAAATTGACTTTCGAAAATAAAAACATGGTTAAAAGTGTTACCTTAATTACTTTTTTTATTTTTTATTTATTTTTTTCCCTTTTTCTTCCAAGTTTTTGAGAACGATCTTTAATTATTTAATAAGAAAATGCAAATAATTTATAAATAAAGAGTAATATAAATAATCTTAAAATAAATAGATAAACGATATATCTTGGATGTATTAACTTTATCTTAAATCCCTTTTTCGAATTTTTTATAAAAAGAGATTTTTTAAATAAGTAACTAAAAAAATTTTATTTTCTAATTGCACTTTTCCTTGTATAATTTGAAATAAAGAAATAAAATAATTTGGATAAGGATTATTCATGTCCTTCCAAGTTTTTACTTTCCCTACTTATTTACCACAAGTGGTAACACTGTGGAGGTTTAAGGGTTAATTAACAATTTGTGAGTGACAAAATCGCCACATATGTTGATTATTTTTAGACGCTTTCCTCTTAATGATCTCATAAAATTATTCATATCAAAATTATTTATTTTCCTCCAATTTTTATCTCTAATTTTCCTTTTATTTCATAAAAATAAAAACATTATTATTAATTTTTGTTTTCATTGAGGCTTTTATCCCTTATTTGCCACGAGTGGCATCACTGTGAGCATATATGCGTAAATCAGCAAATTATGAGTGATCAAGTCACCATAAATGCTGTTTGATTTTCATGTAAAATTTTCCTTCTGGTATATTTGCCCCGAGTGGTAACACCGAGGGTATTTTAAATACAGATCAGTAACTTGTGAGTGATGAAGTCAGCACATATACTGTTTTTTATTTTTCAAAATATACGTAATGATCACATTTTTTAATCTTTTTTTAATAAATAGGTGTTAAAAGGATTTTTATAATAAAAAAATAAAAAAAAATTATTTATACAAAAAAATTTTATTTGTTTTCTTTTGAACTTTTTGTGCCTTTTTGTCTCGAGTAACACTACCGTGGACACTTAGGTATCAATGGGTAAATGTGAGTGATAAAGTCACCACATGAGCCGATTGGTTTTATTTTGTGAAAATAAAATTGTTTTCAAATATTTCTTTTTTTAAATCAAAATAAAATGTTCAAAATCACACATAATTTTAATCATATTTTCTAAATTGAGAAAAAACATATATTCTCTTTTAGGAATTGATTAAACAAAAATACCAATAAATGAAAAGAGCAAATAATGGAAATTAATCTGTCTTTTACAAATTAAAACACACCAGCCAATTCTAAAAATTATTTTCTTTGTGGAAAGACAAATTAGTTTCTATAAACCTCTCTTTTCAAAAAATATATATAATAAAAAAATACCAATCCAGTGACACGCATTTTTAGTCCGAACTACGTCGACTTTGATCCCTATCGCAGGGTACGTAGGCCCCAAACTCTAATTCTGGGTCAAGTCCGCTTTTGTAAATAAATAACATTTTTCTCTTATTTTATTTTTCCCAACTTTTTATATTTTCCTTTTATACTTTATTTTCATTTTTACATTTCTCTTATTCTTACATTTATCTTTGCATGTGAATAGTAAAAGGGCAACTAAAATAAATTTGTAAAAAGTCATAAAAATTACATGATCAACCTAAGGTAACCGTTCTTTGGAACGGGTGTTGTGGGGGTGCCTAACATCTTCCTTACTCACAATCGTACTCCCGAACCCAACTCTGATTCGCAGATCATCCTTATTCTTTTTGTTTTTATTTCGGTTTTCCAAAATTTCCCTTAAAATTTTGGTGGCGACTCCCCTCGAAACCGGCCATCCGCTGTGCGGGCCGGTTTCACCCTTTTTCTTTCATTTTCCCATGCCGTCCGCGTCGCATCCCCAGGTGTGACACCGGTTCTGGTTGCCTGTAGTCATTTACACAAGGTAAAGCATTTTGTTTTGATATGTGAATGAAATCATATTAATCACATACGAAACAAAAAATTTACTACTGAACATGAATAAGTATCTTAAATAAGTATTTTAAATTAATATATATATTTAACAAATTAATGTATCATAGATAAAAGTATAAAAAAATTAAATTTTAATTAAGTATTTTAAGACTAGTATAAATATATCTAAAACAACCAAAAAAATTAAATTTTCCAATAAGATCTTAAGTTATTTTAAAAAACTTTTTGAATAAAAAAACCAACCTCCTATTTGGTTTAATGGATTTGGGAGGGAGATAAGAAAAAAATTTTCATTCTATTTTTTATTTCAAAACCAACCATGTAGAAAAGAGTATTTTTCCTCTCATTTCCTCTTTTTCCTCCCGTCTAAGGAGGGAATGAAAAGTACTCATCTCCCCTTATTTGATTTAGAGAAAAATATGAGGAAAAATTTTCCTCTTCATTCCAAATTTCTCATATCTATAATGTTTTCCTGCTTGAATTATCAGCTCAAATGTGCAATAGAGCCCTCAAGGTACTGAATTATTAGGTTTTATAATTTTACATTTTATGATTAATTAGAAAATAATTCCTTATATATAATCCTTCTTTTGAGAAGTTTATTCATTTACTGTCTCAAATTTCTCCATTTATCAGTCATCAGGAGACAGTGATATGGAAAATATACTTTGAAAATTAAAATTGAATTCCACAATCATTATTATATATATATATATTCATTCATGTTATTCACTCAAGTTTTAAATATAAAACACACTTAATCGAATTATGTGAATTAAGAATAAGAATTAAAGTCAGTTAAGTACTTTAATTTTTTAAAAAATCATAATATTTTTTCAAAATCACCCTCATTTATTTTCTTTCTCTTTCTCTTTAAGATGAATTAAATGGAATTTTTTTAAATGTATAATAAATATTATGTCGTATTCTAAAAAAGATTCTATATTTAGAAGAAAAAATATTTTATATTTAGAACCTGATGAAATATTATTTAATAACTAATAATAATTTTTATGAAAAATTAAACATTTATTCCTTATAGTTTGATCCAAGTTTTAATTTAGTCCTTATACTTTCAAAATTTTCAAGGCAATCTCTACACATTCCCACCGTTAAAGCGTTGATCCCTATAGTTTCATAGAGTTGCAAAATGCATCCCCAAAGTGGCCAAATCAACAAACGACATCCAGAATATGTCCTACATGGCTAAAGATGTTGAAGTGGATAGTGAAGTGCGTTGTCATGTGGGTACTCTTTTTGTCCTTTTCATGAAATCATTAATGGCCATAGACTAAGGGTCTAATTGATTTTACCACTAAAATTAAGTTTTGACTCAAAATTTGGTTTAATTTGTGTATCATAATGTTTGGTAAAATTTTCAGTTTCCACTTCAGAATGATTTTTTAAGTAAAACGTGGTTTACGTAGAAGCAGCTTCGGAACTGCTTTTCCATTCTACTTTTTTATTCTGATCTGTATTTATTTTAAAGTTAGATAAAAATGAACCAATAAAAAAAAGAAAAAATTAAAAAAATAAAATTTCCATAAATTTTTTTCTATCTAATGACTAAAATGTTCCTTCAAAATTTTAATCTCTATAGACTTTAACTTGCAAGAAAATATTATATCAGATATATTATGTTCTCAATTAAATAAATACAGATTAAATTTTAGTTCTAATAAATTAAATTAATTATAGGATAGAGTTTAAGCTCAATTTGAAAAAAAATTATGAGTTTTGTCAAAACCAATTTTCAAATAAGTCATCCAAACATAAATACGTTAGTTCAAAATCAATTTTTATTATAACTACGTTACAAAACCAATTCTACCTAAGCTCAGTTTTAACTAACTGAAAACCAAACGGGCCCTAATTTGAAAATGCCCAGGGAATTACCACAGCAATGTCACAGGAGTTGAAAAACCCACATGCTCATCAATAGTCACTTGACCAAAACAAAAAAAAAACGCCATTGACTCATTGCTAATAAATAATATTGATTGAATATTATTTAAATTCATCCTATGTTTGCAACTTGAAAGCTCCAATAGTTGTTGCTTTAGTTTTTCCAGGTTTTTTTTTAGACTATTCCAAGTATCCACAACACCGATGTTCTCGCATTTTGAGGATCAAAATCAATCACTAACTGTTTGAAGTTTTAAACTTCGTTTTGATGTGGGCGAGGAACTACTTCATGATCCTTACTTCAGTAAAAGACTAATGGAGTCGTTGAATGATATTGGCCACTTTTGTTGCATTACCAAACTACATAAGACCTGTCAACTAATTAAGAAAACCTACATGACCTGATTATACTTCATTATTTTGGAGATAAATATCTGGAGAGGATCATCAATAGTGCTTTGTTACTTTTTTCTAAACCTCTGTTTTAATTTAAATCTCAAAAATAGAGTATACTTATTAAATGATAAAATCATGTATTTTAAAGTAAACACTTGCTAGTTGTAATAAGACTAACTGGGCAAATTTTGCAAAATCTCTATGGCACAAATTATAAACAATAGAGGAAAAAGTTGTTAATGTCTATTAGATGGCAAGCCCTTGGATCTAATGATGATAGTTAACTATTGGTATGTATTTGGTATGAGACATTGTGAGATTAATGCCTTGCAATTTAACTAATATTTATATTAAATAGACAAAGCGCTATTGATATTTTTGGCAAATTTTGCTTCCTCGTATGATGCTTCATGACCACCAAGTGCAGCTCCACGAAATAGTTCAACTGCTCCAATAGATAACAAACACATTATAAACAGAGTAGAAAATGTGAGAAAACCATAGCAGCAAAAACGATAGTATCAACCCCAAAAAAACAGGACCAAGCAACTTGATAAATCCCCTCCTCCATCCATCGAATAAACTCTCCCTCTCCCAATCTCTTTCCTCCTTTCTCTCTCTCTTCCTTCCTCTTCTTGTCCAAGTGAATAAGAGAGACCGTCCATGGGTGGCCAAGTGCAGAGATGACTAGGGATGAAGAAGATGAGGGTGTAGAATTCCCACTTTGACTACTTGAAATTTTAGATAAGCATGCTATTGACTTGTAGAAAGACTCTTTCTCTTTCTCCTCCTCCTCCTTCTCTTTTCTCTTCCATATTTGACCATGAGATGATTACGCAATTGCTATGCTTCCGCTGAATTAGAGCTCTAAATTATGGTGGATGGCAGTTTTCTTTCATTTGGAGTTTGTTGCCCATGTGATCATCATGAGTAAGTTGCTATGCCCTTTCCCATCTTCCACATCACGTCATCAATTCCACCTATTCATCCTTGTTTCAATAAGTGAAAAATCAAGGATAAACACCATTCATGGTGAAAACTACAAGGATCTATTTAAAAAAAATTAAATTATAAGGATTAGATTCAAAATTCACTGAAACTATGAGGATCCAATCCCTATTTTTCCTAATTTTTATTTCATTTTGTAAGAATTGCAAGGATAAACAATTTAATTAGTTTTATGTCTTATCCTTTGAAACTAAAAGAAGATGAAGGAATTGAAATTAATAATCAGCTTACAAAATGCAAAGTAACATACTAAATTAGTTGAAACAAATTTATTGAAAAGGTGATTTCAATAATATTAAACATTATTTTAAAAAGTACATTTATAAATTTAAATCTAACTTATTAAAAATTACAAAATACTTTTCACAAAAAATATTCTTTTGAGCATGATTTAAAACAATCCAAATCAAACCAAACTGATTACCATATGAATAAATCAAATCCCAACTTTTGCTAAATTGATCAATTTGGTTTTGGTCTAACGAAAGAAACCAAACCATTGAAAACCACAACTTTCATCAATATTATTGAGTAGGGCAATATATACAAAATTTTTCTTAACATAGACAAATTATACTCAATATCTTCTTTATATATTAGGTCTAATTATTTACAAAATCTATCAGTTTTATTTGATTTTGGAATAGATCTTTGCCGTTCTCAAATGAACTACCAGTTTAGAAGATATTTCATATGAACCACAGTCCAATTCGTCAATTTATTAATTTAATTAATTGGTTTGATTGGATTTTTAAATAATAATTTCAAGTTGAAGATTAATATAAATGTAATGAACTTGTTCAACATTTGTTTCCACACTTGTGCCTTTTAATATTTCAATAATTTTAAACGTAAACCAATTATCTACATAATAAAAAAAATTTCCAAAGCTTTCTACAATATCAGCAGCTTTTCGTTTACTTCTCATCTATAACATTGGATGAAATTTTGGACAATCCGGATTTAATATTTAGTAAGTAATAAAGGTATTGTTCTAATCTCTAACTCCTCCTTTTTTTCTCCCTTTATTAAGAAATTAGCCAAGCCAAGTTGAATTATTACCAGTTTGACAGTTTCTTTTTTGGCATAATTTTGTCTGCAGCGCGCTAAAACTACTATTAAAACCTTAGCCTTCACCTTACTTTTTATTGGCAATTAATAATTAAAAAAAAGAGAGAGAAAACAAAATTAACCAAAATTGGAGGGATATAACATTGCAAAGAGTTTGCTATTTGCACTCAATCCATGCAATTTCAGATGTCCTGGACTACTACTTACTCCTCCGGTCTATATTATAAGATATTTTGTATAACAAACTTTTTGTCCAAAATATAGGACATTGGATATTTTTCTTCCTGTTTTACCCATGTCTTTAATGCTTCCCCTCTCCTCATTTATTGCCCTACAATAATAATAAAATTGGGTATTTAATGAGGGTAAAATAGAAATATGAATACTTTTTGCATTGATTTTAGTTGAAAAAATAATTTTCTTAATATACATGTAATTGATACAAAATGTCTTATAATATGGACATGAGAGAATAATTTTTATAGTATTTCTTGCTATAAAAACTATTCTCTCATATCTATATTATAAGATATTTTGTATCAATTACAAGTATATTAAGAAATTATTTTTTCAACTAAAATCAATGCAAAAAACATTCATATTTCCTATTTTACCCTCATTAAATACCCTTCTTGCTTTGAGATTTGCAAGCACTAGTGATCTTGGCAAATATTTGGACATCCTCTGCACCATCAAAGAGTTAACTAGAACACTTATAATATGTGCTTGACCAAATCCAAAATCGACTCAGAGGCTGGAAAACAAGTTTTTTATCTCTTGCAGGAAGGAACACTCTCACTTCCTCCGTCATAACGGCTATACCAAATTACCCCATGCAAACTAGTTTACTCCATCTTGGCTGCTGTGATGAGATTGATAAAACTGCTAGGGATTTTCTATGGGGCTCAACCTTTGAAAAGAAATGAATGTTTATCTCATTTCATGGGATAAGCTATGCAAAGATAAGAAAAAAGGAGTCTTGGACTCAGACACTTTAGACTCCAACATCAAGCTTTTATGATGGCTCTCAGATGGGGTTTAGCTCATAACCGAGATGCTCTTTGGACGAAGGTGATACGGGGAAAATACTATTGCGGTGAAGATACTCTCCCTACTATCAATCGTAATCGCGCTGGATCTAGAGTTTGGCAGGGGATCAAATCCACGTAGGATAAGGTCAATAGTGGAATTGAAGTCGTTGACATAAGTGATGGTCATAAGGGCGTTAAATGGAAGCTGAATAAAAGTGGTGTCTTTACTGTTAAATCAGCTTATAACTAGCTTGTGATTGACAATGAACAGCCAAATCCAATATGGAGCAGTGTTTGGAAACTTAGAATTCCACAGAGGTGAAAACTATTTGCATGGCAAATGTATCACGACTGTTTATTAACGAATGCTGAGAAATGGAGACGCAGACTTCATGAGATGGGCAACTGTGATCTATGCCTCACCTGTAGCAGGAGAACTCTCCACGCTCTTTGTGACTGCAAATTGGCTCAAGATATATGGATGGAACTGGTTCAAAGAAATGAAGTTAGTAACTTCTTCTCCTTGTCTTTTTTGGAGAGGCGCGATATGAATCTTCACAAGAAACAGAAAACACAGACGCCAATGGAATGAATTATTTACCATCATTTGTTGGATTTTGTGGCGAGAGAGAAATTCCCGTGTGTTTGATTAAGGGTCCACGACACCTCAGCGTGTTATTTCTGAAGCTTCTGCATGTCTTACCTGTTTGTCAATAGGTCGGGATAAGTTATGTACTGTGGTTCCTACCATGACTACCTTGGGTCTCTGAGACCTACACGGACACTGTTAGAGTAGAGCTGAAATTTAAGTTGATGGCACTTTCTCTCACTGTAATGGTCAGGCAGGTTGCAAAGGCATTATTCTCATAGAACCCCGATGCATCAGGGAGGGATTCATGCTAAACGTTGAATGTCCCAATAGTTTCTCAGATGAATTGTGGGTTGCATTATAGGTTTAAAGAGAGCTTCGGATATTGGACTTAAGCAGGTGACCCTTCACTGCGATGCGGCTGAGGTTCTCTAGTGGATTCGAGAGGGAGACATAACCATGCATATTCACAAAACACTCATTAAGGAAGCTCGCGACTTGCTGAGCAGAAATTGATTTGTGCGTCTTAGTCTTGTTGGTAGAGACCATAATGGTTATGCAGACACTCTTGCAAAAGTTTTAACTCCCCTCATGATATTTTGCTTGGCTTTGTGTTCAGGACGAAGGGAGGCTCACGTGGAGTCTGGAAGAGCTCCACGACGCGGTGAGAAGCAGGGCCGTTGGGCGAGAATCTTTCCAGTAGCGCGGTTTCAGCTGAACATGGAGGAGGCACGACGAGGTATGTTGATGCCGTGGTGAGATTCGGGATTTTCGTTTAAATTCAGATCATTTCGGTCTAACAGGAAAGAAGAAAACGAAGGGAGCGACAAGGAGCTGAGCTAGGGTTCGGGATTTTCGGCCATTAGGAGTGATTTTCGGACCTCAAGAGCTTGGATTCAAGTGGGTAAGTGTTCTCTACTCCTCCTTCTCCATTTTGTTCAATTAGAATTTGGGGTTTTCTGGTTTTGAAGTTGGATTTCCAGTTTGGGAAGTAATCCACCAATTGAAATGGATGAAATGGGGTTAATAAAGTGTGTTGTAGTGTTCTTGTTGCTTGGGTATGAGTTTTGAAGGGATTACATGTGTTTAGAGCTTAACCCTAGGTTGTTCTTGGTTGAGAGTGTGAGGAATTCAAAGTGTAATGGATTGTGTGATGTTTGAATGGTCCCTAAGAGCTTAAGAATGCATGAAAGGGGTGTTGGAACCTTGGGTTAGGCTTAAAGTGGTTGAATTGTGATGTTTGAGTATTGGTATGTTGTGTTAATGGAAGAATTGTGTTATTATGAAGGTTATTTGGTTAACCAAGAAGGGTTCAAGCATGTTGAGCACTTCAAGAAAGCTTGTAGAACTCGTGTGAGAGCGGATTTGATAACTTGAGGCAACCGGGTGTTGTTTGTTTGTATTGTATTGTATGATAGTATGTATAATTGTATGTATATGCATGTTTCTTTCATACCACGGTATTGATATGTGTGTGTGTGTGTGTATTGTTTTTTATATATCATGGTATGCACACAGCTAGACGATTATAATGAGGTGATGACTATGATGATGATATTGACATGACATGACATGATGCATATATTACATTGTGATATGATGATGATGATTATATGATGATGCATGAGCATCACCACATAACATTGTGAGATTGCGATATATGGTGGATTGGGTGATGATAACAATACGATATGATATGTGATGATATGAAATATGTTAGGGAGGATAAGGTTGGGATCCCTGTCGCTAAATCCTCCCCTATGGCCAGGGGAGCCAGGCGGCAGTGGACTTCACCTTTCCTAAATCACCATTAATTCGTGATGGTTCAGGGGAAGGAGATCCACGGTCCGAGCACTAGTGTAACCTTTGGCTGGGTTGCATTAGTGTAAGATGAGCTTGGTAATGTCTCGGAATCAGTCTTTACTGACTGTTGGAAGGGAGTTACCTATATGAAATGTCCTGTTATGACAATAGCCCGTGATTTTAGCTGTGTGCGAGGGAGACATGCATACCATTCATTTCATAGTGCATTCATGTGTTGCATGAGATATATATATGTGTGTGTGTGGTTGTCCTCGGTTACTGAGACATTGTCTCACTCCCCTCTCCCATGAACCAACCTTTCAGGTGACAGTTCTGGCACTAGTCTGGAGAAGACACGGGAGTAGCAGCATACGTGGGAATAGTCCATGTAGTTTGTGTATTTTGGATATGTATTATGTGCCAAGTAAGATAGAAGGTTTTGTAATGGGTATGTGACATTGTAAGGATGGTAATGGATGAATGTATGGTTATGTATGTTGTGTGTATGTGTTATGCACGTTGAAAGTTGGATTTGGGCTGTTTAGTGTGTTTGAGGGCCTATAGCCCGTTTTATCAGGTAAGGGTTCCAAGAGGTCAAATCTCAGAGGAGTGGTTCCTTTGGGGTGAAACCTCTTTGGACAAACTGGTTTGGGGATTTTGGACCTGTATAATTGGTCTCTGAGTGGCCAGTTGCCTTTAGTGGCAATTGGAGATGATTAGTGGTGAGTTTTGGTCAATAAGTGGGTAAAACGGTATCAAGGGTCCAGAATCTCCATACGGAGTTGGATTGAGGTGAAGGTGATGTCTATGGATAGATTGGGACTAGATTGACTTGTAGGAGTTGGAATCAAGTCGATCGAAGGACGGAGCATAAAGTTATGCTCGTCAAAAGTTCACCCCGAAATATGAAAGTTGCTGATATGGGATATTAGCAGAGAGCGCCGCGGCGCCAATGAGGCTAGAAGCGATGGAGAAACATGAGAGGCTGAAGCCACAGCGTTACTGTAGCGGTCATGGCCCCAACCCATTTTCTGGTATTTTGGGGTTCGTTTCTGCTGTTTTGAAGTTTTGGAATGTTGTTTTCAATTGTTGGGGTTGTGTTTTGTTGGATTTTGATGTTTTTGGTTAAGTCTGGAGGTGTTATGAGGTAGGATATTACAAAAGCTGCTATCTCAGCACTACTGGGCATCCACATCCTGACTTCCCTTGAGATCGTGCATTTTATCAGACGTGACAGTATCACTTAGTGTTTTGGATTTATTTCCTGTCTTTCTGGTTTTCAGTAGTATAAAAAAAAAAAGTATTTCTTGCTTTGATAAAGACGGTGTGGACTTGGAGACGTAGTTGCGCACACGTGATCACACAGCGATAGCCAATAACAGGAGCCCCACCACCTCATCATCAACACAAACCTTTAAATTTTAATTATACTTCACAGGCCGAGGCATAATTGTACTGAATGAAGCATGGTGATTGATTGTGAAATTGATAGATCCTATATGTAATATTTTACCTCTATTTTGTTTCTCTGTATTGGCCAATTGTTTCTGTTTTTTTTTTATTGAGATTGGCCAATTGTTTCCATATAGTCAAAGGTTTAGGTTTCTTTACATTCCATTCAAAATTAGATTTTAAAAAAGATAAAGGAATAAGTTCGATAAAGCACTTGGACACATTTTTTGTTAATTTTATTTGAATTTGAATAATCATTTATTCTATAGTAGAATTTTAAATGTGTCTCGGGTTCTCTTGAAAATTACACGTAAACATTTTTCTTAAAAATGTCACTAACAGTATGACCATGGATAAAACAATATAAATGCATTAAAATCGTACAAAAGAAATTAAAAACACAAAGTCGGCTTTTGTGGGCCACTTTCTCAAACTTCCCATTCAATCATCATCACAAGTCGACCGCTGTAATTCCCCTTTCTCAAACGGTCTTCTCCTCCACCACCATTCTGATATATGCTTTCCAAGTCCTGAATCAGATTTCGCATTTCTTCTTCACTTGATATAACCCCATGGAAAGCATGCTTCAGATGCCTCCAAAAGCTCCATTTCAATCAAAAACCATCGAGCTTGAGTACAAACAGCAGCCTCCAATTCAACAAATGGATGGGAAAGAGCAAATCCAGAACCCCTATAATGAAGTGCGTAAACCAGTTACACCGGATCGTCTAACAGTCGCCAAGGCACTCAAATACCCAGAAAGGTATATACTTGTTTCCTGAAATTAACCTCATGACTGTAATAATCTGATTAAATATAAAAATTTGCGGATCAATGGATGGTTTAGACACTTTAATAGGTACACAAGCCCGACCGATACGACGATCTCCCCTGTAACCAAAGGTCTTCTCGCAAGAAGCAGAAAGTGTGGTGCACTATTGCCACCTGGGAAATGCCTAGCCAAGGTACTAATATATAGCAGCTCGTTCTATTTCAATTCCTTTGAACTTATATATTCACTTTCAAATTACAATTAAACACAAAGTGTCAACATCAGTACTTGTTTCATTCTGCTATTTTTCTGTTTCTGTAAATTTTGATGCTTTCACATTCATGATATGGGTCTTTTTCAGAACAAGGAACAGATGTTGACTGACGAAAAACTGAGTCCATCGGATTAAGGAATTGTGGGATCAAATGTTGATGGCTTAGTGAATCTGGGAGTTCAAGTTGATGTAGCCAGAGTGATGGAATCCGTCCATTCGATTAATATATTGCACTATATATATACACACACATATCATATAATAAAGAGGGGAAAAAAGGAAAGAGAGAATTGACGATGCTGCATGTATATTTAGCATTAACATCATGACGGTCGTTATTATCATTTAGAAAGTGTTGACATGATTAACATAATTCATGTCATTATTTATTAGGATCCATCTGGTACATAACTAAATAATTATTTTTGAAGGAAGTTCTTGAACCATTCTGCTGAGAGTTTATAGTGTCGCTGATTGTCATGAATATAATCCACAAAGTTGATTCCAAAACGAACTGTATATCCCTCAGCCCATTCAAAGTTGTCCAGTAATGACCATGCGAAATATCCTTTTATGTTGACACCATCCCTTGTAATCGTAAAAGAGGTAAAATTAACACGAGTTAAATGACCCTTTAATAATTAATTTAATGAGTAGAAAATTACTTACTTGATTGCAGATCGAATATAATAAAGATGGCGAAAATAGTAGTCAATTCTAAAAGTATCCATGAGGGCTTCTTCCAAGGTTAATGTGGGATCATTCAACTCATCTAGGCCTATAATATAGATAAATATCACATAGCTCCTAGGTTTAACCGAAAAAGAAAAAATATTGTGCACTCACCAAGAGAAAATAGAAAGAGAAATATTGAAATATGTATTTACCATTTTCAGTAATGTAGATCAAAGGATTGTTATAGTTATTCTTGATATAGAGCAGTAAATCTCTAATTCCTCTAGGATAAACAAACAACCAGTCAGAGCCAGCCTGCATATGTATACATATATAAACAAATTAAATTTCAATGCATTTTTAGATATGTATCAAACCAAAATGAAGTTAGGGGTGAGATGGGTGCAATTAATTACGTACCCTTGGACCAATAGGTGCTCCATTGCGCTCAGCTACCAAACAATTAACACAAGAAAATATAATAAATAAAGACAATTAATTGGAAGAAGAAATTGCTTAGTTAATTAGATAGCTATGAATATATTATATGGAAATATTGGAGTAGATAGTTACTTGTAAGATTTGCGAGAGAATCTGTTTGGTAGGAAGGTCTGGCATTACCGAGGGAAGGTTCATGGGCAGCATAATTAGCAGTGTAGTAGTTAAGGCCAAGAAAATCAAAAGAGCCTTTAAGAAGCTCTGATTCTTCCATTGAGAACTCTGGTAATCGGCTTCCCACTAGCACTCGCATTGTCCTTGGGTAATGTCCTCTTGTCAATGGTTCGAAATACCTACATTAATTATCCAATCAATTAATATGGATAAAAAATGCATTATTTGTATTTTCTTTCTATAATCAATTAATTAATCCTTACCATCCAAACATAAAATCAAGAGCGTTTGCAGCAGCATTTTGATCAGATTTCAGATTTGAAAAGGGCACAAACCAATTAGTCACCAAAGTTATGCCTATCACACCCTTCTGAGATGCCTGCACACACACACACACACATATATATATATGATCAAATTCACACACACATTTATATGTATATTAATAATGAACGCCAGTAGATTCCACAACTTTAATTAATTGAATAAATAATTAACACAGGGCTTGATCTACATAGAAAACTTGGGGAAAGAAGATGGAATGTCAAATATATATTTATATAGTAAGTTTAATTAAAGAGATAAACTGTAAAGCGCATGTATTTGTAATATAATTATAATGACCTGAAACTTGGACTTGTAGATTTGGACGGCAGATGCGTGAGAAAGAAGAAGGTTATGTGTAACTATATAGGGCTCGGTAGAGGAATCACCGCCGGTGCAGTTATGATTGAGCCAAGCGGAACATCGACCGGGTGCGAAATCACCCACCGCATACCCACGATTGCTATAAGTCCACGGCTCATTCAATGTTATCCAATGCTTCACTCTATTCCCAAACTCTTTGAAGCACAGTTCCACATAGTCTCCATAGTCTTTCCTGTAAACGTAAGTGTTTATATATGTGTATCATTCATTCATTGGACGATCATGCATATATTTAATTATATATGATGTTATTAATTGTGTTTAATTTCTCACTCACACAATGTTGGGGCTTAAGAAACCACCATATTCATCCTCCAAGGCTTGTGGAATATCCCAATGAAAAAGAGTCACAAATGGTTCAAGACCTGTTTGTCCATCAGATTTTGTGAATATTAGCATCAACTATATGTATTGACGATCAGGAAATTAATTAAATTAAAATTAAAAGTATAATCAATAATGAGGTTGGATTGTGACCATTAGCCAATAGCTCATCGATGAGCTTGTTGTAATAGTTTATTCCCTCCGGGTTTATACCTCCACTTAGCTTCCCCTCTGCACACATATATGGTTCATATATAAATAATAAAATTAAAAGAATAAAAATCGAGATCATCTGAAACTTTCAAACAAGTTTTCTCTTAAGAAAAAAATCAGAATATGAAATGTGACTTACTTGGCAGTATTCTCGACCACGAAATAGAGAATCTGTAAGCATCTAAATTCATATACTTCATGATTCCAATATCCTCCTATATTCGGTACAAAACACCAAAATAAATATGATTGAATTTGCATTATGTTATTTGCAAAATCCCATTATGACGGTACTGTTGAGATATTATGGTACCTGATAATTGAAAAAAGGAAGTAAATATGGTTTTTTTTTAAAATACCAAGGATATCAAACTCTGAAGTAGTTTTTGTCTCCCAAATTTTTTTCCATACACATGGTCAATAATCAAATCAGCATAGTATATGTAAGGCACCCAACTATTTATTAACTATATGTCAAATCCTTATTGGTAACGTGTTAGGTTTGATTATAATTAAATTCCAAATTTACATCGTCTTTTTTTGGAGCATTTAAACGCACACTCATACCTTATATCGGTGATATTGGTCAATAGCCACATCTCCATTGCTCCGATCCGATATTCTTTCTGCACGACACTTGAAGGTTATCGTCGTTTACACGTAATAATTGAAAATTAACACTGCATTGTTTTGATTTTTTGTTTTTTGTGTTTTTTTGTTTTTGGACCAACGCTGCATTGTTTCAAATAAAGTCACCAATGAGTAAAAAAGACAATTGCAGCTTAATCTATTTTTTAATTGTTCTTATTATTTTTTCCGGGTTTTTACAATAGTAAAAAATTAAATTTCAAAGATATCAGTATATATTCAAGCTCAAAAGGGGCCATTAGGAAAAAAATAAAAAAGAAAAAAGAGCTGGTTCTGGATTCAGTTAATTGATTAATTCTCCTTCAAAGCTACATGTAGTCAACAAAATCGCTTTCAATTGGTCAACCAAATAAAATTTATTCATATATTATTCTTTCTCCTTCAAAAAATAAAATTAAATGATACAATCACGTTTCTATGATTATATATACAACCTCTTTATATTAAAATATGGTGAAAATAATTTTAAGAATAAAATTAAATTTCTATCTAAAATATGAATTATTAAATTATTAAATAAGTTTGGAATTAGTCTCCCCAACCACTTATCCACCCCCCCTTACAGCATTGTAAGTGTAAAATCCCATGTTATTCAAATTGGATTGGTCATTAAATAGGTTAAGACCATGGTTGATAATTCAATGAATAATAATCAAATTAATAGTAATAAAATCAATGAACAATAAAAAACTATTATTAATAAGTTTCATAAGTTAATATTAAAATCTAAATAAGTTAATAATTCTTCATAATTACATTATAAATTCAAAATGATAATCTAATTATTTATTATTGTATTATTTGTTAAGTAAATTTATTATTATTAGTAATTGTGCATCATAATGATATTTATATAATATTATAATACTGATAGAAAAAATTCATGCAAAAAATAATAATATATAGTACTAAAACTAATGATATTTTATCTTAAAATAAAAAATAAAAAATTTAAAACTAACAAAAATAATTCAATTCAAACGTGTTTTTAACCAATTCTATCAGTTCATGTCCGATTCCACTAGTTTTTAGACAGTTCTCATCAGATTTGAAATCGGCCGGTTCTCTCTCTTATCCAGACAAGATCAGGCACCCATTTCTAGTTCAATTTTTCTAATCAGCCAATTCGGTCCAATTTTAATAACACTAATAAAAATTATTCTATTTCATGAAGTGATATGGCTGAGAACTTCTCTTTCGAACTTCTTCCATCCAATTATAATAAAAATAAAATAATTTAAATATCTCTGATTAAAAAAAAACAAATGTGAATGTGGGTGAACTGGCCCACCGGTCATTATGGGCTATTATTTTTTAAATAAATTGATACTTCCTTCATTGTTAATATAATATTATTTTAATCAAATCATACAAATTAAGAATAAGAGTTAAAATTAGTTAACTAACTTAATTTTTTTAAAAAATATAATATTTTTTCAAAACTACTCTTATTAAATTTATTTTTTTTCTCTTTTTATGAATTGAATATAAGCATTTTTTTGTAATCCATAATAAAAAAATCATATTCTAAAAAGATCATATATTTAAAATTAATTCAAAAAGTTCTTTATTTAGAATAGGAGGCACTATAAATTTTAAGTGCCTGTTTAGTTTCTATTTTTACAAACAAAATCATGGTTTTTAACTATTATTTTTTCTTTTTTTATTCAAACAGATTTATAATAAGTTTCTCTATTTTTATCCAAACTTCACTTTTGTAAACTGTGATTATTCTAAAAAATCTTTTTATAAAAAGACAATCCAAAAGCGCACTAAATGTTCAATTATACATATGATGTATATCCAATTTCGGTTGTTTGTCAAAACATAACATAATTAAATTTGAATAAAACACATATTCAATCAATATTATTTATTAAAATTATCTATACTTATATTATTGTGTTTAATTAAAATTATATGATTTTATTTATATAATTTTTACTATCAAGATGCAAAACTTTCAAAATCAATCAGCTTTCAGTTGTCTCTTTTTTTGGTTGATTTTCTGGGCCGCTCACTTTTTCCTGGTTTGACAATGATTAAGTTAATTAATACTACGAGATTCATTAAATTAGAGTTCCTGAAAATTCCATGCAGAGTAATTATTTAAAATATGGATTTAAAAAATCAACTAAAATATTAAACGTATCTGATGAGGAAAAAAGCCAAAGGCAAACAAATACACACACAAAACTTGTATTTTGAGAATGACAACATCGGTTGGTCAAAAAAAAAAAAAGAATGACAGCATCCACTCCTTAATCTTGAAACTTTGCAATCGATTATTTAAAAAAAAAAAATTGGGCCAACCTAAGAGCTAAATAGATGAAGCCGAAATGAGCTCTTTTAACATGAATGACGACTTTTGCGACCCAACCTATTCTTTTGTAGGTTAAACGGTAGAATATTTATATATTCTTGACCCTAATAATCCGTAAACTTCTAGAAGAGTGGCTGTTATTGGTGTTGGTATGTATATAATACCATAGCCATTTGGCTATATGGTGCAACAAAACTGCAACTCAACCGCAGTTCAAGTAATCGCAGTGATATGACTATGTATGATCTACACAAGTTTGAAGCCAATTACAAATCTAGTTTAGTCACATTTTTAGCAACCTCCATGACCTGCGCTTTTAATTAGTAATGGCATACATACAAATGATATGGTAAAAACTAAAAACCTTCAGCAGATTTGAATCAAATTACCACAAGTAGAATGAATGAGTCAAATATATGAGGAGAATAAATGTAAAAAGAACATAGATAAAGTGTTTGATAAAGAAAGATGAGGCATGAGCTTGATATTTAAAGAAGAGAGAGAAAGAGAAACCTGGGTATTTGTGAGTATAGTTATCCCATATGCTGGGTCCTCTACCACCTTCGTTTGCTGCACCTTCACACTGCATGCATGTGCATGTATGAAGCAAATGGTTTTACAGATTATTATTGAGTGATATATATATATATATACATACAGATAAGAAGAACTATGATGGCCAACGCGCGCAGTTCATTTATTGAAGGATTCGAAGGAGAACTTAGAACTTAGCCATACATGGACATGGGTTCAAGAATCCCTTGATGCTTCCTCATTTAAAGGTGGATCCCTAGGTTCAGACAATGGCACTGATAGTAGTACGAGAGGGAGGAGGACTAGGGGGTGTCATGGTCCCACAAGTTTGTATGCACAGACTTTATATACACACACCCTAGCTCACAATATATATATTCAGAAGCTTGGCCCTCCAGAGTTTTGAAGCTGGCATTGCCTCTGACTGGTAGTATTAGGAGTGCTTGCTTTAACAACCACTTTTATCTTTTATCGCTTTTATGTTTTAAACAAGACAAAGTATTAAGAAAAAAGAATATGATGATCGAAGCTAATTAACCTGGTAGGCGGCCGTCGCAGTGCCGAAAAGGAAGCCGGGGGGGAAACTGCTTCGATTGAGAGTGGAAACATCAAGAATGGGCGAACTTGTTGCGGCGCCGTTGTTGCAGGTAGCTGCTACCAAAGCAAACAAGAGCATCACCTTCACTGCCATCTTCATCGTGTGCCTTGTGATTCTTCGGAGAGACACATACATCATATTTATATGTGCCAAGACTCACACGCCCTCTTCCTCCAACAGGCACCACGTCCTCAAAACAAACTTTCTATTTTTTATTTATTACCCACTTTGCCCTTCTTCCCTTTTTCTCTCCATTTATATTTACGTTCTTTTGACTCAAATATACTTGTAGATCAAGGATCCATCTGGGATGATGATCATCCCATCTGGATCATCTAAATTTAATAATTAGGATGGTTTAAATTTTATTTTATTTTATTTTGTAAGTTAAAATCTCTTTTTCAACACTTGAAAAATTATTTTTATTTCACAATCTAATAAATTTTAACAATAAGAAAATATTAAAATTTTAAGAATGATATAAAATGAAATCTGCAGAATCTAATTATAAGTATGGACAGTCCCAAACTTAACATCAACAGCATCTCATATTTATCTTTAATATGAGTATAATCAATTTTCATATTTATGTGGAAAAATTCGATGTTATGTTTGAAAAATTGGAAGTTATTTTTAAATCATGATTTGATATTCATGACAATTTGGCATTGGTAATCTTATTTTGGAGGGCGGGTTTTCTCCCTTCTTTTACCCTTGGTGCTTTGCAGCGTGCAGTCAACCTTTTCTTCTTCGAAAAAGAGGAAATCAAAAGGAATTTGAATTCTGTGAATACTAGGATAATTTACAGGGAAAAGACAAGTTAGGACTTTAAAAAAAATTTCCCAACCAGAATCCGAACCCACTTAAAAATTTAATTATGTCTAGTTGAAAATTTAGTATATGAAAATTTTCAAATGGAACTGGTTGAGAAATATTATTTTTCTAATTATTAGATCCTAACTTATCTTTTATCACGAGAGAAAAAGATCCTAACTTATCCTTAAGATATAAAATATTGCACGGATAGTTAAGAAAGGAAGGCATGCTCATATCCAACCAATTTTTTCCACATGACTATAAATTTATTTATAAAAAGTTATATAACTTTTTATGTTTAATTTCAATTAGTATCAATATATCATAAAAAGTAGGGTACTACCTCACCCTACTTTGAGCTCCATGCTCTTTCTTTTTTTTTTTCTTATGTTTTCTTTTTTTTATTTAAGTAGTCCCATTTTTTTATTTTTTTTATTTTTTTGCAAGTGTGAACCATCTTTTTCTCTGTTTTAGGTGGGCTCCACTTTTTTTAAATTAATATTTTTCAATTTTAAAATTTATATTAATTTTAATTAATATCATTTTTTATAGGGAATTTAATGATGAAATTTTTTTGAATTTAATATATTTTAAAATTAAATAAAATATCTCCTATGTGCCCCACGCATCCAAGTTCCCCTTGTGAGTAGAGGAGGAAAATCTAATTTGATATTTTTATATTAGTTTAATCCAAAAAAGTGCCTTATCATATTTTATAGGTGTATGAATTAAAAATAATTGACGATGTAGTGTTTACTTTAAAAAACATAAATGTTTTTAATTTTTTACAATGACCAACTCAGAAGAAGAAAAGTTATAAAAAATAAAAACAAGAATTGTCTAATTTAAGGAGAGAGGGGGGGGGGGTGTTGCGAGGGGTGGTGTTGGGGTCGAAAGCATCCTGGCTCTGTTATAAAGGGACAATTGGTCACATCTTATTAAATTAAGAAGTGGACGGCCACATCCCTGTCACATAAGCGACACTAAACAGGTCAGGAAAGGATGTGGGTGGGGCTCCTCCGCAGGCACAGTACAAGATTTGTGCGTGTGTGTGTGTGTGTTCAGTTATTTGTAACTTCAAACGAAGGACCACACATAAAAAATGACCAATTCTCTCGGTAACCAAACCATCAAAACCAAATTAAGGAATCTCAAATGTGAAAATATTATATCTTTCAAACTAATTTCATTGTTTTCAAATATTATGCCTTTTTCGTGTAATAAAAAAATTTTATGAAAATATTATTATATCTTTCGAACTTATTTTCAGTCATGGAGGTCTGATTGTCTCATTAAACTTTAATCATATGATTCCTTCATTTCCATTGGAATCATTTCAGCCTTTTTCCTTTTTCTTTCTTTCCGTTCACATCCCTTTTCCTTCTTTCCAAAAAGGTAACGTGGAAAAGTAAATTAAGTTACCAACATATATTTTCGTTGTCGTTTAATATGATTTTTTCAACAAGCTCTAATTTTGAGAGATTTTTCAGGCCAGATAAAAATTTGGAGACTTTATCAACTATCTATAAAGGACTTAAAGGTATGTTTGGTTTCGCATTTGAGTCTCTAAAACTCAATTTCAAGCCTAAAATCCAGTTTTGTCTATTGCCATCCAAACAGAACCTTTAGAATGTAAATTTGGCTATATCTTCAAATTCAATTAACATAAAAAATTACATGTTTTTTGCTTCTACCTAAACTCCGTTCTAACATTACCCAAACTCTGTTATATAAATTCAAAATCAAACACATCCTTATCACTGTTTTTCTTAACGGACAATCATGCATCAATTGGGACCCCTAAAATAAATTATGAGTTTCTTTTTGACCGACAATTATAAAAGTGTTTCTTTTTGATAGACAATTATGAGTGCATCCTAATCAGCTAATATTACTTCCTTAAAACAAAAAGTTTTAATCTACCACCCTTAAAAATTCTCTTGATATTGACCCCTTCAACTTTTTAAAAAAAAATATTTTTAAAGATAGATTTTCTTTAAACATCAGTAATAAAAATATATTTTATAATATGAATAAAATAAAATAAATATCTTTAACCTTTTTATATGGATTGAGTCTCACTAACTAATCAAGATTACAATAGGTTTTGTAACTCAAATAGTAGAACAAGCTTATTTTTAATTAGCTAAGCAATGATTGTTCTTCATTGTCTTTATTTTAAAAAAAGAAAAAAAGCTTTTATAGATAGTGTCATGTATTTCTCATTTATTTATAATTTTGGAGGTCTCTTTCTCAAGAAGATCCTGTTTGTATGGTGGAATGTTTGAGCAGTCGTTTTCATTGTTGTGATCCAATTTTATGACTCTTCATGTGTCTGCACTTCAGTTATTGTGGTCCAATTTTATGACTCTCCATGTCCACTTTGATTGTTGTCTGCCCTTTTGTTTTTTGTTTGTTTGTTTTACCATTATGTGCAATTGTTGTAGTCCAAAGCTATGAATTACTTGTTCCAATTCTCATTAGAAGATATTTTATATCAATTACATGTATATTAAATAAATTATTTGTTTATCCAAAACCAATACAAAACGTATTAATATTTTCTATTTTATTCTTATTAAATATTTCATTATATTATCATTGTAGGGTTATAAATGAGGAATAGAGAAGAATGAAAGACAGGAATAAAATGGAAAGAAAAATATCCAATACCCTATATTTTAAATCATATCAAACAAAACACCATATAATACTAACCGGAGGAAGTATATATATTACCAAAAAAAAGTTATGAATTATATATATCCCACATAAATAATCTCATTTCTTTTTTTCCCCACTTTAATTGAAATCATTAAGATACAATATTATTTTGAGCCACAGAATTGATAAGTTATATACTATATATAATTTTTTTAATCCTTTCAGTTTCAATATTTCTTCACACATATTGTCGGACTCTGCGATTATTTTTTTTTAAAAAAAATTATATACTTTAACAGGATTTCAATATAGAATATAGGTACAATCACTCAATTTTTTTTATCATTCAATTTTCTTTAAGTTATTATGTATTGCAAAAGGGTCAGAAACAGTGGTGTTTGTAACCATCTAATTTGTTGACTGACATGCTGAAGAATCGGATAAGGGAGTCACCGTCAACACCCATGGTTTGATTGTATCTACTTTTTCAAAAATGGCCATGACATATATATATATATATATATATGTATGTATGTATGATACTCCATGTAATATGATATATGTTTTGTACTTGTGCATATATATTTATATGTATCACCACTTTGTATCAATCTATATCATTTCAAAATTTGTTAGTAAAATAAAATCATTTTGAAATTTTAACATGAGATAGAAAAAAAAAAGTCTCATAAATGACATTATAATTGTAAAAAAAAAATTGTGGGATTATATATGGTGCATTTAGTAGCATATAATAAATCGCGCCCATCCATGAAAACAGTGATACAAATGCTAGAAGGAGAAATAGATCATTTAAAGGTGCCTCCTACTCCATTTGACTTTGCTACTTCAACCAATAAAAGTAACATTTTTCCTGCAAGACATTTGAATTTTGAGTTAGAATTGATTCATGATCGAATTAGAATAATGGTATGTTTATACAAATACATGTTGGCTCGCCAAATACTTCTATGGAAAATATTTTTGTAAGATCTGTAGTATCAGTTTCATGCTTATATGTCGGTTAAAATTGGTTTTTTTTTTTTTCTCGTCAACTTTGGAAGGGAAGTAGAACCGTAGAAGTGGTCTGGTGACAGACGTTATATCTATTTAAATCTTCCTGAAATAATAAATAATATAAAATATACATGTCAGCTATTAAAATATATTCAAATTATAATTAACAATATTTGAGTATGTGTTATAAAATATTAAAATATTCCTGAAAAAAAATTAAATTATTAAATGAATATTCATAATGTTCCAAGAATTGTCTCTTAGAATTTTACATTACTTTATTGTCATAAATCCCATGACCTTTAAAATAAAAGGTTTTAGAATTTATTCTAGATTTAATATGAATAACCTTCCAGAGCTTTGCATGGTTCTTATTATAGGACCGACACACTTTAAAAGGCACAAGACCAGTTAGTTTTTTTTCTCTATATGCTTTTAGTAAAATTTAATTACTTAACCATATTGAAGTTCATTTGTAATTTCAATAAACCGTGTTAGACATGTTATAGAAATAAAATTATTCAATAGATTTTTTTGGCTGATAAGTGATGCATGCTCTAATCCCTATTTTCCAATCTTACGCACTAGATTAAACTTTCTTTAATTTAATTTCATTGCTTTAAAATGTTATGACTTTTTCATGTAATTAATAAAAAAATTTTATGAAAATATTATTATATCCATCAAATTTATTTAGTCACGGAGGTCTGATTGTCTCATTAAACTTTAATCATTTGATTCCTTCATTTCCATTGAATTATTTCGGCCTTTTTCATCTTTCTTTCTTTCCATTCACATACCTTTTCCTTCTTTCTAAAAAGGTAATATAGAAAAGTAAAGTTACCAACATATATTTTCGATTTGATAATACACTACAACATTTTTATTCTTTGGGAAGTGAAACTATTGCCTAAAATTATAAGTACCAGTTTCCAAGTGTTATCTATGCTGCCAATATATATTCCTTTAAGTAACAATTTTTTTAATTTTATGACAATAATTACAAAAACTGTTGCCTATACCATGGAAATTGATAACAGGTATGAACTTGTGGCAACATTTTTGAAATATTGCTTAAATTGGCAACAATTAAAAAATGTTGCCTAAAAGTCAAATAGGCAACAATTTTAAGTTGTATGCATAGAGTATATGCAACAATTTTAATTGTAAGCATAATCTTATTTTGAATACAATTGATAGTTCAAGAAATCAAAATTAAAAGATGAGACAACATTAGGAAAATCGATTCTTCATTCACTTCAAAAAGTTTCTTTATATAACACATAATATGCTTCTAATTCAATTCAATCCATAATAACAGCATGCACAATGTCCCCCTGCTATTATCATGCAATACAACAATACATTTAAATTGTAAAATTGAAAGATTCCTCCAATTTTACAAATACATTTTAAATACATTTCTCTTTTCAAATACATTTTAAATACATTTCTCTTTTCAAAAACATTTTATATAAATTTAAATATTGAGTTTCCTCCAATTTGAAGCGCCTTCAATGGTTCTTCTAATTCTGCCTCCATAGTCAGCTATAATCCCATATTGTATACCTAAATAAAAATGAAAATAAAGAAACTTAGGGTCTGTTTGACCGTGTTTTATGTTTTATTCTTATCAAAACTGTTTTGTAAAACTATTTTTTAGAATAAGTTTTGAAAATAAAAAAATCTGTTTGGATAATTGTTCTCAAAATCATAACTAGTAAGTGATAGATGAGTTATTCAAAATTTATAACTTTACTATTAATGAAGTGGATGTTTTTCACCTTTTCTAATATTTTTCAGAACAAAAACTACAAAACACCTTAAAATTGTTTTGAGTTTTCTGTTCTTTTATTTTTTTTTTATTTCTCAAAATAATTTATAAAAAATAGATTTACCAAATAAATTTTTTTATTTTTCTAAACAGAAAAATAAAAAAATTATTTTTGAAAACAGATTCAAACATGCTCTTAACTCTTAAAGCTTAAGTTCATAAGTCCACATTTTTTGGCCAACATAAGCCCATATTAAAAACAAACATAATTGAATGGGACATAACGCAATCTATATTTTATTCCTGTGCATTGTGACACTGGATGATGATATTTTCATAAAATAACTGTTTAGACTCGTGAGGGTATCAGGTCATTATGCGTTTCTAGTTTTGCCGCTTGGTTTGTCAATTAAAGGATAAAAACTAAACTTTTCAATCTCTACTTTTAAAATAAAGTATAAATTTTGGGGAGACCAAAAATACTTAATCTCCATATAAAATAAAAATTTGGTAAAATATAGATACACTATAAAACAAAAATTTAAAACTTGGGGGACCACCGCGCTTACTGGTCCCCCATAATTCCGTCTCTGATGATATGACAAATGCTCTAAGTGTGTCTTTGTTGCTACTGAAATTGATTACTTGAGCCGTACCTTGAGTTAGATAATCATGCATACATTATCAAGTTTCGATCATAATTTTGGAGAAGAATTTGGAGAATTCAGAAATTGTGTTTTGGCCTTCACATCAGTTATAGAATCAGGGACCTATAAATAACTATTCCTGTGTGTATCATGAGTTATTCAAATAAGACTTTTTCCTCGTTTCTTCTTTCTTATATATGAATCTTGATATTCTTGGTTAGAAAAATTCTTCGTTCCTGAATTATTGGGAGCATATAGTACTCGTTATTTCCATCTTAACACGTTTAATTAATGAATGAATACAGCGGTTTTTTATTGTGAATGGGGTTGCGGAAGTGGAAGGAAAACCAAATAAAATAGCGGCTAGTACAGAAGGAGGATAAAGGTACTATATGCTATACAATGCCCACTGTATTCTTTTGGAAGTGTTTCAGTTTCTTGATTTACTTATGTGCTTTTGTAGACAAGGGCGTCCCTGCTTTCTATCTCACTGCAAAGAAAAATAAAAGTGTGGCTGAGGAGGTTAGTCAATTGTGTTTTTTTTTTCTTTCTGAGGATCAAGAGTATCCCTTACCGGTAGTTAAAAATTAATCCCTTTGAAATATAAAGATCACTACAATAGGTTTTGTTTTTCTCAACAAAATATTTTTCATACACACGACTAGAAATTGAACCTACGACAGCATACTTTAGGAACCTAACTATCTACCAACAGTGTTAAGATTAGTTGGTAATTGTGTTTAATATTTACATTTTATTTAATTCCGAATTCAAGAGTCTAGTTATTATTATAGTTCTCCACTACTATGATTCAGATTCTTGACTGAGATTGTTGTGGTCCTATTATTTTATTCAGGACCCCCTTTAATCCATTGGTAATCAATTCATAATAAAGACATCTAGGAGGATGAAGATGAGGAAGAACACAGCAAAATGAAGGTAATTATTGTGTAAATTGTTCTCCATATTTCTTGGAGTTTGTGTTTATTTTTTCATACGGCAGTTTGTGTTAGAAATAGTAATTAAAAACAATATGTGTCCAGAAACGTATGATAACACACTATCATTAAGGTGTTATTCGTCCCCATTAGGTTTGCTGCAGGAATCTAGCGAATCACCCCTAGAAATTATTCTAAACACCAAAGATATCTCACAGCAACTTCAAATACCTTGAAACACAGAACAAAACAGAGAGATTGTAAGTAAAAGGAGAGAATAAGAGAGATACTTTCAGTCTCTAGTTTGACCCTTTTATAATAGTGAAAAATTGAAACGTTGTTAATCAACCAGTTCGTTTCTAAACATTGTTATCAAATTGAAACAAAAAATTAAATAACGTGTTATTTCATAATATTAATGTGCCATTTCAAAACATTGTTATTTGAAAATTCCGTTTCTGAAAAAATGATTAATTAAATATATTAATTTTAAATTTATACCAGACCAGATCTCCATCATTAGATCAATCCGACGATCACAACACGCCACGTGCCAAGTTTTAAGTGCTTTAAATATTAAATAAATGATATTTAAATCTACTTAGACTTTTTCCCTCCATAATTATTTTAGCATGTTTTGTCTTCTCTCTCTTATATACACTTTATAAGTTTTACTCTCATCCAATATGGGACTCAAGTTTTTCATAGTATCTCTAAGAGTTTGAATACATATGAACTGATTTTTTTGTTTCCACTATCACCCTTTCTGGTGTCAAATTCGTTTGGAATGTTGCCTGTAGTCATTTGCATGAGGTAAAGCATTTTGTTTTTTATAAGTGAATGAAATCATATTAATCACACACGGAAACACAAAATCTACTTCAGATCGAACATGAATAAGTATCTTAAATAAGTATTTTTAATTAATGTATATATTTAACAAATTAATGTATAATAGATAAAAATAAAAAACTTAAGTTTTAAATAAGTAGTTTAAAATTAATATAATGATATCTAAAACAACAACAAAAATAAATAAATTTTCTAATAAGATCTTAAGTTATTTTAAAAAAACTTTTTGAGGAAAAAAACTAACATTTTATTTGGTTTAAGGGATTTGAAGGGAAGATGAGGGAAAATTTTTCATTCTATTTTTTTTATTCTAAATCAAACATGGGGAGAAGAGTATTTTTTCTCGTCTTCCCTTTTCTCCCTCCCGTTCAAGAAAAGAATGAAAAGTACTCATCTCTCTTTATTTGATTTGGAGAAAAATATGAGAAAAAATGTTCTGCTGCATTCCAAATCCCTCGAACCAAAAAAGATAAAGAATATACATATACATATATGATATCTATTGTGAAGTGTAGTACATATTTGATATTTTAAAAGTTAGTTAACTATTTTTATTTTTTTTAAAATTACATTATTTTTTTAAAACCACCCTTATTTATTCTTTTTCTCTTTTTCTTTGGGATGAATTAAATGAAATTTGTTTAAATGCATAATAAATATTAGGTCGTTTTCTAAAAAAAGGTTTTATATTTAGAATAAAAAATGCTCTATATTTAGAATCAAAAGAAATATTATTTAATAACTAATAATAATTTTTATTTCATTTTGCAAGAATTGCAAAGCTAAACAATTTAATTAGTTTTGTGTCTTATCCTTTGAAACTAGAAGAAGATGAAGGAATTGAAACTAATAATCAGCTTACAAAATACAAAGTAGCATACAAAATTAGTTGAAACAAATTTATTGAAAAGGTGATTTTAAGAATATTATTTTAAAAAGTACATTTATAAATTTAAATCTAACTTATTAAAAATTACAAAATAATTTTCACAAAAAATATTCATTTGAGCATGATTTAAAACAATTCAAATCAAACCAAATTGATTACCATAAGTAGAATAAATCAAGTTCCAACTTTTGCTAAATTGATCGAGTTGGTTTTAGCCTAAAGCCGAATGAAACCAAACCTTTAAAGACCCCAATTTTCATCAATATTATTGAGTAGGGCACTATATACAAAATTTCTCTTAACATGGATGAATTATACTCAATATCTTCTTTATATATATATATATGGACTAATTATTTACAAAATCTATCAGTTTAATTTGATTTTGGAATACAGCTTTCCAGTTCTCAAATGAACCACCAGTTTAGAAGATATTTCATATCAACCACAGTCTAATTCGTCGATTTATTAATTTAATTAATTGGTTTGGTTCGATATTTAAAATAATAATTTCAAGTTGAAGATTAATATAAATGTAATGAACTTGTTCAACATTTGTCTCCACACTTGTGCCTGTAATATTTCAATAATTTTAAAAGTAAACTTGAGGGTTTTTGAATAAGACAGGTTTGAGAGAGATAATGATATATCCCTGGCATATTAAATTACATTGTGGAAATCTTAATATTGGATAATGACATATATAATGAAAAAAAAAATTCTCCAATTTTCACCTTATGATTTCGAAAGCACGCATCTGAATATCTGATCTTCTGAAAAATGCATCCTTGCCATCTCACATGTACTAGATGCTCATCGCCAGCAACATGCGCAACTTTTTTATATATATAATAAAAAAAAGTTTTCCAAAGCTTTCTACAATATCAGCAGCTTTTCCTTTACTTTTCATCTATACCATTGGATGAAATTTTGGATAATTCAGATTTAATATTTTATAAAATAATTTTTCTTCACTTTTCCTCTATCGCAATGATCTAAACTGTTCAAATAAAATTTTAACAGTCTAGATTTATTTATTTGTTTGTTTTTATAATTTAATATTTTATAAAATATTGAATCTAAACTGTCAAAGTTTAATCTAATGGTTTAAATAGTGGAGAGAAAATGGAGCAAAATGAAAGCGGAGAGGAACTTTTTCTAAAAGGAGCCCTATGCTTTCAACCTTTGAAATGCAAAATTTAAGGTTAAAATTAAACATTTTGTCAAAATATTTAATTAATGAATGCAATGTTTTAATATGGCATAAAAAATAAACTTAAAAATGTAATTTCTTTTTAGCACCAAGAATATCTCTAATGAACTGCTGAAAACTAAATTATTGGACATAAAAATTATTAAAGTGAGTTTTATCTCTCCCAACGAAACTTTTTTCATACACACAGTTAGAGATCAAACTCAGTATAATATTTTTAAAGAACCCAACTATCTACTAATTATACCAAGATCTTTTTGGTAAAAATGTACATAATTTTTTTATAGACTAACATGAAGTCCAATGTAAATTTATCGGAATTAAAAAAATATATAAGAATACTTGCCTCAATAAATAATAAAATAACATTATTTCGACCAGCTGGGAAGCCGAGCTGTGTACCCATGTACGTTGCATAGTTGATGTTGGAAGGAGAAAATGAACTTTTAACCATGTTACCCAATCAATTTGCTTCTATTAATCTTGTTATAATGAATGTGAGTCATGTGACAACTAAGAGTTGTTTCTCTATATGAAAAATTAAGAATGAAGTTACCACAAAGTGCTTGGTTCATTGTTTCCCATAGAATCAATCTCCATCCCCACCTCCCATCTCGAAATTCCAAAATCACTACACATGCACCCACAGTAGCCTACCTCGCTGGATCGATATTGATGAAATTTCACTCAAGAACTTCTTGAAATGAAGTTGGATCTAGCCTAGGTCAAAATTCTCACTAGGGAAAAAGTCAGAGAACTCTCACAGAACGGACAGGATCTAAAATGAATTAACAAATTGTAGGATATTAGTAGCAGGACACTACTTGAAAATTGAAATGTTTTCATCTGGTTTAGAACAGGCAAATAGATTACTTGTGAGGATGCTAATCAAATCCAAAGTTTGAGATTGGCTCTATGACATATGCTTGTTCAAGTTGGTAGCCACTTGGATTTTTATGTGGTTTTTTATAGGTTGATATGTTGATTTACAAAATAAAGATTGGAACTCATTGAGTCAAAATATGACATGGAGAGCTCTGCCTCGTAGTTGGACCATTTATTGGATGCTTTTGGGAGGTGAAACCTTGTTTGGAAAGGTTCGGTTATGGTTGGTTGCGATTAGATATATAGACTTAAAATCTTCATGTATAATTCTATTACATGTGCGCCAAATAACTCACTATATAACGTTAATATATATTGTACTATATATATCATATAATAAAGAGGGGAAGAAAGGAAAGAAAGAATGGACAATGCTGCATGTATATGTATATAGCATTAACATCATCATCATCATCATCATTATTATCATTTAGAAAATGTTGACATGATTAACACAATTCATATCATTGTTTATTAGGATTCACTTGGTACATACAGAACTAAATAATTATTTTTGAAGGAAGTTCTTAAACCATTCTGCTGAAAGTTTATTGTATCTCTGATTCCCATGATCATAATCCACGAAGTTGATTCCAAAACGAACTGTATATCCGTTAGCCCATTCAAAGTTGTCTAGTAATGACCATGCGAAATATCCTTTTACATTGACGCCATCCCTTGTAAGGGTGAAAGAGGTAAAATTAACAAGAGAATGTATGACCCTTTAATGAATAATTTAATCAATAGAAAATTACTTACTTGATTGCATATTGAAGATAATAAAGATGGCGAAAATAGTAGTCAATTCTAAAAGTATCCACAAGGGCTTCTTCCAATGTTAATGTTGGATCACTGAACTCATCTATACCTATAATGTAGATAAATATCATGTTACTAATAGGTTTAACCAAAAAAGAAAACATATTTATGCATTCACTAAGAGAAAAATAATAAAAGAGAAATAGTAAAATATGTATGTATTTACCATTCTCAGTAATGTAGATCAAAGGGTTGTTATAGTTATTCTTGACATAGAGCAGTAAGTCTCTAATTCCTCTAGGATAAACATACAACCAATCAGAAGCTGCCTGCATACACACACACACACACACACCAATTAAATTTCATTAAACACATTTATGTATCAAACAAAAATGAAGGTAGGGATGAGATGCGTGTAATTAATTACGTACCCTTGGACCAATGGGTGCTCCGTTGCGCTCAGCTACCAAAGAATTAACACAAGTGAATATAATAAATAAAGGCAATTAATTAGTTAGATAGTTATGAATATATAGAGATATTGGAGCAGAAAGTTACTCGTAAGATTTGCAAGAGAATCTGTTTGGTAGGAAGGTTTGGCATTGCGGAGGGAAGGTGCATGGGCAGCATAATTAGCAGTGTAGTAGTTAAGGCCAAGAAAATCAAAAGAACCTTTAAGAAGCTTTGATTCTTTCGTTGAGAACTTTGGTAATCGGCTTCCCACTAGTTCTCGCATTTTCCTTGGGTAATTTCCTTTAGTTAGTGGTCCCAGAAACCTAAATTATCCAATCAACATGTTACACACACATGGCTATGGATTAAAAAAATGCACTATTTACGAGATTAATAAATTAATCCTTACCATCCAAGCATAAAATCAAGAGCTCGTGCAGCTGCATTTTGATCAGCTTTCACATTTGAAAAGGGCACGAACCAGTGAGACACCAAAGTTATGCCTATCACACCCTTCTGAGTTGCCTGCATATATATATGTGTGTGTGTGTGTGTGTGTGTGTGTGTGGTCAAATTTACACACACATTTATATGTATATTAGTAAGGAACACCAGTAGATGCCACCGCTTTAATTAATTGATTAAATAATTAATGTGGGGCTTGATTTACATAGAAAATTTGAGGAATTTAAAGAAGAAGAAATGTCAAACTAATAATATAATATAAAGTAAATTTAATTAAAGAGATACAATTTAAAGTGCATGTATTATTTGTAATACTCCTTCTGATTTGGTTTATAAAGTATTTTTAATTAGTGTACATAGATCAATGGTGATATCTCCTCTATTCCCTATTATAAGTCATATTTACCTACTTCATATATTCTTATAAAACTGGTTCAAAGCCTCAATGTTTTCAAAAATTACTATAACTTTCTGGAATTACTCTTATTAAATTATAGTTTATCTTAATTGCATCTCTTTTAATTTCTTGACACTATAATTCTTGTGAGTATTACCAAAAATGATAAAAATAGAAAACAAATATTAAATGCGGCATAAATTTCATAAAATAACTTATATTTTCAAACATTAATCTTCTAAAAATAGGTCTTATAATAGAAAATAAAAGGAGTAATTAATAATTGCAAAAAAAATCATCATTTCCTAAGTTACTCTGATTAATTTAATATTTTTTTAAGGGGGATAGTTAACAGCTAGTGGATCAAGTCATTTGATACTTTCTCCGGGCATTTTAGATAAAATAAAATTAACTACACTACATAATATGTAAAATGGGCATTATAAACCAAAACGGAAGGAATATAATTACGATGACCTGAAACTTGGACTTGTAGACTTGGACAGCAAATGCATGAGCAAGAAGGAGGTTATGTCCAACTAAATAGGGCTCGATGGAGGAATCGCCGCCGGTGCAGTTACGATTGAGCCAAGCAGAACATCGACCAGGTGCTGAATCACCCACTGCATACCCACCATTGCAATAACTCCAAGGCTCGTTCAATGTTATCCAATGCTTCACTCTATCCCCAAACTCCTTGAAGCACAGTTCCACATAGTCTCCATAGTCTTTCCTGTGAACATAAGTTTTTATATATGTGTATCATTCATTCATTGGACAATCACGCATATATTTAATTATAATGACATTAATAATTGTGCTTAATTTCTCACTCACACAATGTTGGAGCTTAAGAAACCACCATATTCATCCTCCAAAGCTTGTGGAAGATCCCAATGAAAAAGAGTCACAAATGGTTGTAGACCTATTTGTCCATCAGATTTTGTGAATTTCAGCATAAACTAAATGTATTGACGATCAGGAAATTAATTAAATTAAAATAAAAAGTATGATCAATAATGAGGTTAGATTGTGACCATTAGCCAATAGCTCATCAATGAGGTTGTTGTAGTAGTTGATTCCCTCTCGGTTTATACCTCCACTTAGCTTCCCCTCTGCACACATATATATGGTTGATAAATTATAAAATTAAAAGAATAAAAATCCAGCTCATCTGAAACTTTCAAACAAGGCATGCAAGCTCTCTTAAGAAAAAAGAAAATTCAAAATATGACATATGACTTACTTGGAAGTAACCTCGACCATGAAATGGAGAATCTGTAAGCATCTAAATTCATATACTTCATGATTCCAACATCCTCCTATATATGTACAAAACAGGAAAATATATAAAAATGATTGAATTTTCATTATGTTATTTGCAAAATCCCATTGTTGAGACATTATGGTCCCTGATGATTGAAAAAAGAAAGTAAACTTGTTGGGTATAATTATTATAATTAAATTTTAAACTTCCTTCTTTTTTTTAAACATTTTACTTATTCAACAACCTAATACACTCCCTTTAGTTCTATTTATAAAATGTTGTTATCCAATACATAAATATTAAAGAGAATTATTTATACTCTCAAAATTATAAAAAATTAGTATAAGTTTCCAATTTTATCCTATTCATTAAAAATTGGAACAATTTACAAGACAATAAAGCCATTAAAAAAGAGGTAAAGAAGAAAATTTAGATAAAAAAATAATACAACACCTTATAAATAGCAGCAAACAAATCCTCTAGATAACACTTTATAAATTGGATCAGAGGGAGTATACCTTATATCGATGATATTCGTCATTAGCTACATCTCCATTGCTCTTATCCGCTATTTTTTCTGCACAACACTCGAAGGTTATTGTCATTTACACATAATAATTGACAACTAACATTGCATTGTTTCAAATGAAGTCACCAATGTGTAGAAAACACAATTAGCTGCGGCTTAATCTTCTTTACTTTGTTCTTATTATTTCTATTCCAGTTTTTTCCAATAATTAAAAAAAGTAAATTTTAAAGATATCACTATATATTCAAGCGCAAAATGGGGCATAAGGGGAAAAAAAACAGAGAGCTGGTTCTAGATTCAGTTAATTCTCCTTCAGAATTCGTACATGTAGTCAATAAAATTGTTTTCAATTGGTCAACTAAATAAAATTCATTCACAAATTATTCTTTCTCCATAAAAAAAACAAAGAAAATTAAATTATATAATCACGTTTCTAAGATTATATATGTTACTCCCTCTGTTCCTTAATATAAGGGACAATTACGAAAATTTCTATGTTTTAAAATATAAGAGATAATGGGAGTTTGTCTGGTATATTTAACAATTTTTTTTCAAAAATATCCCTAATTAATATAATATTTTTTTCATTTGTATTAATTGTATAATGTAAAAGTAAGTGGTTGACTATAATTTTTAAAATAAATTGATACAAATTTTAAATGTTCAATTATACAAATGATGTATATCCAATTTCAGTTATTCCTCAAAACATAGCATAATTAAATTTGAATAAAACACATATTCAATCAATATTATTTATTAAAATTACATATAATTATATTGTTGTGTTTAATTAAAATTATATGATTTCAGTTATATAATTTTTCCTATCAAAATGTCAAACTTTCAAAATCAATCAGCTTTCGCTTGTCTCTGTTTTGTTTGATTTTCTGGCGCTCACTTTTTTCCTGGTTTGACAATGGTTAAGTTAACTAATACTACGGAATTAGAGTTCATAGAAATTCCACGCAGAGTAGTTATTTGAGTTATAGATTTAAAAAATCAACTCAAATATTAAACGTATCTGATGAGGAAAAGAGCCTAAGGCAAACAAAAATACGCACACAACTTGAATTTTGAGAATGACAGCATCCAATCCTCAATCTTCAAACTTCGCAATCAATTTAAAAAAAAAAAAAAAGACCAACCTCATTACTAGAAATGGTCAAATTACCACATTTTCAACCCAACCCATTCTTTTGTCTATATTTACATTCTATACTTTCTAAATCAGGTGAATATCACCTTTTAGTTCGATTATAATTTAGTGCCTCTTTGGTTTATCATTTGCCTACTTAAATATTAGTAACTTACTTTTTCTTATTTTTGTGTTTGGCAATTTTTATAAGGTCATCCTGTAAACATAGTTTTACATCTAAATGTATTTTTAGCTAACAGAATAAAAAAGTTATTTTTCAATTTATAAATATACTTTTATCTCACAATTATTTTGTCAAATTTACTTTTGTAATAAAAAACATACATATATGAATTATGTTACAACAATTTTATTTTTATCTAAATATCATTTTTGTAAGCTTCATTTTATTTTAACTTATTTTTACAAAATAAAATTAAACCGAGCTCTTAGATGTAAAATTGACCGATATAAAAAGTACAACTTTTTAGATCAGTTACCCAACAGATCTAGTTAGAAATCACTTTCTAAAACGTGCACATTTCAGATCTGTTGTACCACTCCATTGATATACAACAAATCTAGAAAGTTAATTTAAAAAAAAAAAAGCATTTATTTTCTTTTTAAAAATTTAGCTTACTGGCACTTTTGCAACGTCCATGACCTTCGCTTTTGGTAATGGCATACATACATACAAATACTATGATTAAAAATAAAAACCTTGACAGATGTGGATCAAATTTTTTTTTGGGCCACTGATATGGATCAAATTACCACAAGTAGGAGAGTCATAAATATATGGGGCGAATAAATGTAATTTAACTCATTTCTGAGGCTACTGGAAGGTTAATGCAGTCGTGTGGTGCTATTGAAAAGAACTTCGGTTAAGTGTTTAATTAATACGGAATGATGAGGCATGAACTTGATATTTAAAGGAAATAAATAGAGAGAGAGAGAGAGAAATTAACCTGGGTATTTGTGAGTGAAGGTATCCCATATGCTGGGTCCTCTACCACCTTCGTTTGCTGCACCTTCGTACTGCATGCGTATGTATGAAGCGAATGATTTTGCCATTATCATGTATTGAGTTATAATATATATATATATAGAAATAGAAGAAGAATTATGAGTTCCAACGCAGTTCAGTTATTGAAGGATTCAAAGGAGATCTTATGTCTTAGCCATAGACATGAGTTGAAGAATCCCTTCACGCTTTCAGGGAAGAGGATTCAAAGGAGATCTTATGTCTTAGCCCTAGACATGAGTTGAAGAATCCCTTGACGCTTTCAGGGAAGAAGCTAGAATTTGGTTATATTATATGGGGAGCGAGATTAAAAAGTTTTATATATATATATATATGTATGTATGTTAATTGATGAAAATTTTAATACAAAAAATATGAAACAAAGTATATCATATATATAATTAAAAGTAAATGCACAATTAAGATTTTAAAAAAATTGAAAAAGATGATAAATTAAATGAGAAAGTGAAATTGATATTTAGTCAAGAAAGAATATAAATTGTACTGAAGGATAGATTTAGTATCTGTTTGGATTTCGATTTTAAGTGATTATGGGATCCCATAAGTGAATATGAAAGAAGCTGATTTTTTCTATTTATGATAATCACTTATTTTACTTTTCCTTCTCATTATTCACTCAATAATCACTTAAACTCCAATATCTAAACATATTTCTTTTCTTAAAATCACTTATACGATAAAAATATTTAAATACAAATCATTTTTGAAATAATCACTTATTTTTATAATTTATTATGAATAAATATTTATTCTCATAATTACTTATATATAAGTTATTCTAAAAAGACCTTAAAATACCATATACTCTATAAAAGATAGAGGGAGTTTTGACTTATAAAATTTTTTACCCATATTTAAAATAAAGCATAAATTTGGAAACCAAACATATATTATTTCTACATAATATAAAAATTTGGTAAAAAAGTACACTGCATTAAATAAAATTTGAAAAGTTGGGGGAGCTGGCTCCTGTATGTCCCCCCTCCCTTCCTTCCTTGGACGCTTCTTCAAAGTTGGCTTATCTTTGCTAGTTGGATCCCTAGGTTCAGACAATGGCACCAAAAGCAGTGGCGGAGGAAGGGAGACTATGGATGCCATGATCAACTCAACTTTTTATGACACACACACTATATATGTATATATATACACACACCCTCACAAAATATATATATATATATATTTAAAAGCTTGAGTCCCATAGTTTCAATTGAAGCTAGCACGGCCTCTTATCAATAGTATTAGGGGTGCCGCGATTAACAACCACTTAAATCTTCTATTGGTTTTGTGTTTTAAATAAGGAAAAAAGGAAAGAGAAAAGAATATGATGGTGGAAGCTAACCTGGTAGGAGGCGGATGCAGTGCCGAAAAGGAAGCCGGGGGGGAAACTGCTTCGATTGAGAGAAGAAATATTAAGAATGGGAGAACTTGTTGCAGCGCCATGGCTGCAAGTAGCTGCTACCAAAGCAAACAAGAACATCACTTTCACTGCCATCTTCATCGTATTCCTTGTGCTTCTTTGCAGAGCCACAAATATTATATATATATATACACACACACACACACATACACCAAACTCACACACCCTCATACTCCAATAAACACCACTTGGATAAACAAACTGTCCTTTTTTTTTTTTTGGTTATTACCCACTTTGCCCTTCTCCCTTTTTTCTCTCTATTTATATTTTACCTTTGGAGTCATATATTCTTGTAAATCAAGGATCCATCTAAGATGATGATCATCCTATCTGGAATTTAATACTCCCCTCGTTCATAAAAATTATTTTTTTAGAGTTTTTGAAATATTTCACAATATTTATCACATTAAAATTTTAATGTAATATTAATTATTTAATTTACTATTTTATCCTTTATCAATATCAAATATATCATTTAAGATAGCATTTAAATTAAGGGCTTTCTAGTAAAATATTATTAAAATTTATAATATTTTAGATCATTTAATGATTTTCTTTGTGTGAACAATCTTTCAAAAAACAATTTTTATGAACAAAGGGAGTAATTAGAATGGTATAACTTTGAAGCTTTAAAATCACTTTTTAACAATTAAAAGATTATTTTTAATTTACCTTCTGATTAATTTTAAAAATGAGAACATATTAGAATTTTAGGAATAATATAAGATGAAATCTGCAGCTTCTAATTTTATTATGGACAGTCCCAATTTAAGATCATCATTATCAACTTCTCAACTTCTGTGGAAAAATTCGATGTTATGTTTGAAAAATTGGATGTTAGTTTGAAATTATGATTTGATATTCATGACAATTGATTTTGTGATTTTGTCTAAAAAGTGGGGACTCTTTTCTTCCTTCTGTTTAAGGAACATGCATTTGGGTCTTCTAATATTCCCTTAGGCCCAGTTCCGTATGTAGGACTTCAGACTCCAGAAAAGAAGAGAGAAAGGCAAACAACAGATTGCCTAGTCTGGCTTGATGCAAACTTGTTTTTTAGGAGAACCAAAATTCCATTATTCATTTAGGTTTTTTTTTATTTATTTTCATTCCTATTCTATAAAAAATATTCTACGTACCAAACGTGCCCCAGGAGCTTTTCAGTCGATGTCCTTTTCTCCTACCACAAAGAGGAATTCAAAAGGCAATTGGATACTGTGACGGTCAAGATAAGATATGGATGGTTCATAAATGAGCTTAAAATTTTGCATCTTTTACTTTATGATCCCCCAATTTTAGACAAATTAAGATAATAATTGGATATTCAACTTAAGTAAGAATAATAAACCATAATATTTTTTTCATCTCATATTATAAAATAATAAATGAAATTTTTTATTTTATAATATAAGATAATATAATCTTATTTATCAATTTTATCTTTTATTAATATAATATATAATATTATAAATTATGTTAGAATTATAAAAAGAGTAAAATATTTAATATATATGGATAAAATAAAAATATTTGGTTTCATTTTGAAGAATTTAAAGATACTAATATGCGTTAAACTTAAAATATTATCTTATAATATAAAATGGGAGGAATATTCATTTAGGGTGGCTACAAAATATATACTAGTCAAATGAAGCAGCTTCATACAGACTTAAATCCATTTTTCTATTAAAATAGACAACCAAAAGAGTAACAATAAAGATCTTATCGAAATATGTCACCATGATGTGTGTGGATATGTTTGATTTGTAGCTCATTTCCAAATTACTACGTAAAAGTTATATCAATCAAGCCATCACCATGACTTGGTGTGGATATATATATATATATATATCTCTCCATAGAATTTAATTTTCATCGCCAATTTTTTTTCTGATCTCTTACACATTCATTTGACTAAAGTGCATGTTTTAGTGCCTTGGTTTCACTTTTTTTTTTCTCTTGGCTGAGCCATGATTTCATATTAGAAATCAAGTTTTAACCCAAAATTGGATTTTATTATTTTTTTAATGTATTTGGATGTGTTTGTTGGAAACTTTATTCTCTCTTGAAACCAAGTTTAAGTAGAGGTTTAGACCTAAAATTGGGTTTTATTATTTTTTTAATATGTTTGGGTGTGCACCACTCACTTCTAAGAAAATTATAAGGAGGGTATTAAATTTTGATATTTTACACCCCTAATCCCAATATTTTGAAACCCTAAACCCTTCAAATATTTTTAGAGTAAAAAATTTTAAATTTTAATATTTTAACTTAAGTCTAATAAATCCAAACTTAAAATCATTAAACTCAAACTCCCGTATAATTTTTATAAATCCATTTCATTTCAGTGTTTTATTGTTTAAACTCAGATAAAACTAACTTCAACTTTTAACCACTCCAATCATAGACAATATTGATAGTGTCCGTACACACACACACACACACACACACACACACATATATATATATATATAACTAGCAATGCGCCTCTAATGCACGAATATTCTAATAAATCAGTCTTTGAAAAAAAACAACTTATATTTGAAAGAAAACAAAATTTAATACAGGAAAAATTTTCTTTATTTTTTTGAATTACTTATACGTCTGATTTATGAAAATTGATTAATTTGACCAACTTATGATTATCTGCTCTATTTTTATAAAGAATGAAAATTATGCCAATTAAATTTAATTTAATGTCATTGACATACCCCATATCTTTGTAATTCTTTTTCTAATTCATAAATTAAAAAGAAAAAATACTTTAGTTCCATTAAGTCACTTGAAAAATGTTAGATTTTATTTTTTTTTAAATTTATCATTTGTTAATTACACATAATTCTTACTTGAAAATATTATTAGTTCTTCCATCTTTCAACCATTATGTAATTATAAAACATATATAAGAAATTTAACTTTTAACGAATGTTATAAAAAATTGCCTGGATCGGCACCTAGTTTGGTCTATGAGGAGTAGATAACTAGGAGATAATGGAATCGGCCAAGAATCAGTCAACTTAGTCAAAAATAGGTGAGAACGGATAAAACCTGCAAGTTAACCTCTTCATGTGGTTAAAAAAAAATGGAATGCGATTATTTTTTAGCCAAAAATCCTTGCCTTCCTGAATAAACTTTTCGGACAAAAATCACATGCTTCTTATGTCAATTTTGGACGCCGACGAGGAGGGGACTTAATATCTAAATATTACTCCCTCCGGTCCTATATATAGGATCTTTTGTCTTGGTCCTAAATATAAGATCCTTTACAATATATGAGGTAATATTTATTATGCATTTCCAAAAAAATACTCATATTTAATGTATTCAAAGAGAAAAAGAGAGAGATTAAATAAGGATAATTTTGGAAAAAGACTGAAATTTTCGGAGAAATCGAGGTAGTTAATTAGTTTTAACTCCCTTTCTTAATTCACGTGATTCGGTTAAAATGGTCTTATATATAGGACCAGAGGAAGTATATATTTTTCTCAATCTAGATATATTCTATATCAATAATTTTTAACTATATTGATAAAATTAGTTTTTGAGGTAATTGAACTTTTTAGGAAATTTATAATTGTTCTAAATCGGTAAATAGTCTCTTTGTGGGGCCGCGAGGGATGAAGAAGACAGATTACGAGAAGAAGAACATATCTTGAAACATTGATACACTGAAATTTAAAGAAGAAAATGAAAAATAAAAAAAAAAGTAGCAAGTAGGTATTTTTAGGCGCTCCAATCATGACCTGTATATGATTGGGCTGCGATGCCTCGAAACCACGAGTTTGAAATGTTTTTCCATTGTATGAAAAATGAAAAGGAGAGTCATCATCTCTTGAAACCCCGTGAACGACAAGTAACGGTGTCAATTCATTGTTCAAAGTGGAAGATGAAAACGACATTTTTAAAATGCATGTTGCACCTTTCTCAATTTCTTTATAACTAAAGCTGAAAACCATCTGTCACTCTTTTTCAATTCGGCACGTTTCGACTCCTTTCTACCCATCAACTGCCCCCATCAAATCACAATTTTATATATTATATAATAATCTATTCAAAATATAAGAGCAAATTTGTCTTATTAGTTAATGTATTTTTTTAATTTAATTTATAATTAAAGTAGAATTATTTTTAGAAGAAAAATTAAATAAGAAGAAAATTTATTTATAATTTTAATTTAAAAAAAATATTAAATAAGGACATTTGTTGAAAAAAAATTTTTGTGACATATTTATGAGATGTAATTATTTTCTTGATTGTTTAGTTATTGTTTATAAATTATAAAGTATATATTTAGAAGTTTTTCTAAATTATATTTTTATTTTTTATCTCTCTTAATTTTAAATTTTTGTTTAGTATTATTATTGTTGGTTAAAATTTTAAATAATATATATCTTTTTAATTACATTAGCTTTTTTTAATACTGTAATTACATTAATTTTCTCACTGTATTTTTTATTTTTTTTACTTTGTACATGTTTTGTATTATATAAAATTAAAAATACATTAAGTTAATTATGATTGATTTGACCCACTTTAATTACGATTGAACTATTAAACCTTGAATCAGTATCTTATTCAGTTTAATATCTGGTCTGATTATGACAATATTGCTTTTAACATATAATACTTAAAAAAATTTTAAAATAAAATATGATGTAAATTTTTTTAAAGTAAAGATTTCTTGTGCGTAATCTTTTTATTCTAAGATGAATATTATTTATTACATTCAAAAAAATTTTTTTTGAAAGCTCAAAAAATTTAATTTAATTTTCAAATGTAAAATATTAGTAATAGATATGCCAATGAGCAAGCATTATTAAATAAAAAAAATATTGGCTAACAAGATTTTGACACAGCTAATAAATAGTTAAATTCCTTGAACATGCTATCTTAGATTTAATCCATGGTCGTGGGAGAGATAAAACCAATTTTGGTGATTTATATATTTTAAAGGAATTAGTCTTTGACTATTGATTAGGGATACCTTTGATGCTCCCTTAAAAAATACAAAAATATTGATTTTAATTATAAAATTGTTTAATTTAATAATTAATTTTAGATCCAAATATTAATCTGATTCTTTTGGTGAGTAATAAATGTATTGAACTCAAAATTTCAAATTATGTAATTTGCCAGTTCAAAATATTCTATGTTAATTAGAGGAATACATATAAAATTTGTACATATTACAATAAAAATATATTAAAAAAATATTTGAATATGTGGATTGATGATATAGATTAAGAATTGTTAGGCATACTGTTTAATTAAAATAGATATAGATAGTTTACCAAAAAGATTGCTTTGACTTGTTAGACCAAAAAAATAATTGCTTTCTTGTTTCTAATAAAATACTATACATTATTGGTAAGTTTGAATATTTTAATTCGTATTTAAATATGTATAATTTACTTTTAAATTATTTGATTCAATACGAATTCAAATATATATGCATCCACATGAGTTATTTATTAATTATTTTTATACAATTTATATTCAAGATATTTTAAATTACTCATAAATGGAAAACATTTTTATTTCGGTAGCAATTAGAATTTATTATATTTATTATTTGCATTCATTTCTCAATTAATTAAAATTAATTGGATAATAAAATATTATATTATCTATTTCACTCCATAAATACCTCCCATCGAATTAAATCATTGCAATGCTCATGTCTATTTCACTCATTTTTTTTTTGGTAATATCAAGAACATTCCTAATTTATAGTTGAAATCTGCCAACTATATTAAAACCTTATTAATATTTTACTTATCCTATGAGAAAATATTATTTCGTGTTTTTCAAGAAGTGTCGCAACTTCCATTTGTTTTCATATTTTGGAGGAAAATTGATCAAGATACTTGTTTTTTAAGGATTGATGAAGTTACTTTAAAATAAAAACATATTATCAAAATGCTACAAAAGCCAAATATTTTACCAAAATACTACAACTCATTTCGGCTTGATGAAAGTGATTTGAATCAACAAAGTTTTAATTTTTATCCCAATAAAATAATGGATAAAACCTATTTCCATTAAAATTCATGAATCCCGGCCATGGCTTACTTTTATGGTAGAAAAGAGTTAAAGTAATAATTAGATAATGATCAACAATTACTCGGACCCTAATTAAAATCTCATAATATAATAAAATCAACTGATAAATATGAAAAAATCTCAAAAAGTATGTGCACATTCATATGAAAAAATAAATTAAAAAATTTCCAAAAAATTGGAAAATTTCTGAAAAATTTGCAAGAATATTATAAAAACTGAAAAAGTAGTTAAAATGAGGAAATTTGACCAAAATATACTTGTTTTAATATGTAAGGGATATTAAATTTTAATAAAAAAATTCCAAAAACTATTAAAAATTACAAATCAAGCTTACTTTAACATTTAACTTAAATCAAAGTCAACTAACCAATGTAATTAGTTTGATAATTTTTTTATTTGTAATTTTTAATAGTTTTTTGGGTCTCTTATTAAAATTTAATACCCATAGGTATTAAAATTAGTACATTTTGGTCAATTTTTTCATTTCAACCACTGTTTCTATTTCTCTTACTTTTTTACAAATTTTTTCAGGAATTTTTAAGTTTATTTTTAGTTATAAATCTACACATGATTTTTGTGATTTATTTGTTACTTTTTATTTATTGGTTGATTTTATTAGGTTTTCAAATATTTAATTAGGGTTCTGGTAATTAGAGTTCCCGTTTTCAACCCAAGGCAAAAATTGATTAAATTGGTGCATTTTTTTTAACAACTAAGTTGGGTGCATTTTATTTAATTTGGTTTGTTACATTCCCACTCACAGAGAATATTGTGTATGATTTTTATAAAAGATTTTAACAGTTTTTGTGGTTTTTGATTACCCTTTAGTATTGAAATCAGTATTTTAGCTAAAAAAAATTTTATTTAAACAACTTTTTTTCTATTTTTCATGTATTTTTGTGATTTTTTTAGGAATTTTTTTAACTAGAATACCACGTAAATTACCATGTAGAATGATTTGATATAATTTGTGATATAATTAGCAGATTAACAATTAATGTTGTTAACTTTAATAGGCAGGGCAAAATTGCTACTATTTTAACACTTGAAAGGCAACATTGAGCTAAAAAACATTTAGAATACCAACAACAAATTCGGCAATACTTTTAAGAGCAAATTTGCACTTTAACTCATACAATATAAAGAAAAAGTATGGATGTGATTTGCCAGAGACTATATTCTAGAGATTGAGATCCAAAGATTGTCCTTGTAAACAAAGATCTCGATCCAAAGATTGTCCTTATAAACAAAGATCTCTGCTTAAGAGAAACTTAGATCTTTATAAAATGAAGAAAAAAATTACCTGATTTATAAATTTTGATTTGACAAATATTGATTTCGCAACACTTATAGCTTCTCCACAAGTAATTTGAAACCTACAGCATATTGATAAATTTTGTTTTCATTTACACCATTTTGGTAAAAAAGCCTTGGATGATTCCCGTGATCCAATCTTATTTTATTTTATTTTTTAGATGAGTGGTCCAAGGGAGGCAGGGATTAGAGTTGATAATATGTATCAAACCCGATAAATAAGCCCATTTAACCCAATAAAATGGATAGTCTGGACTTGAAAAATATAAGCCCAAATAGAAAATAGGCTTTTGGACCCGAATCCATCAAGCTTATGACCTATATAAGATAGCCTGAGCAGGTCACAGTTGCCCATTTAGCTCTTTTTTTCTATTTAAAATATTAAAAAACACATTTTTTTATTAGTTAGTTATATATAAATTAAAAAATTTAAATACTATGTTGATTTTTGATAAATAATAATAATTATTTGTATTAATTTAAATAATTATATGAAAAATTAAAAAATATTTAAATAATTGTGCCCAAGGCTATATGGACTAGCCCTTTTTGGGCCGGCCCGCATTTTGCCAGTACTAGTAGGGATCAATCAGTTACATATACAAGCCATAATGAGTATCCCGAGCCAACAGAGAAGAACAAACTGAAGGAGGACAATCAAAAACTGAATAGTTCTATTGGAGCTGGTGGCCAATCTTCGCGACCTGGTCTGCAACCATAAGTGCTTCCCCATGAACATGATGAAGAGTAAGCTCCCACTCGTTCAGAAAATAAGAGTCATTCACGTTGAGAAAATAGTCGCGACATCCTCTACCTGTGATCCATTCTGATAAATGATAATTACCATTCTATGACCAATCTTTCTCTATATATATTTTTCATTTGTTTAAATGTTTTTATTTGAAAGTACATAGATTGTGCTTCCTTCTTTATTGAATGTGTCCGTCATAAGGTGTGTTTATTATTTTATTTCATGGTGCTTGCTAGTTCTTTATGTTCAGTTTTTTTATGAAATGAAATATGAACGGAGAAAACACGTGTTATTTCTTTTATTTCGTTTTTAATTATCACATTAAATTGTAGGCCAAAAAGCAATCGTAATATTAAATTATAATAATTCAAACAATTTTTTATTGGGCCACTTTTTGGCGCTTGTTTAGGTTTTTCTTGTTTTGTTTTATTTCTCCAGAACTAGGCCTTGATTTCTAGGCTAATTTTCCAAAAACAAAAACAGAAAGATTGAAGCTCACAACAGTAACGTATTGGGCTTACAGTAATGGGTCAAAGAGTTGTTTTATTTTGTCGGAAATCAGATTTAATTTGGAAGCGTCAAAAAATGTAATTTGAAAGTTAGAAAAGATAACCCTAATGTGGACAATATTTTGATGCAGTCCAAATGGAAAGTGTCAGGTGATCATCAAAGTTGTCTCTGAACTAGATTTAGGTGGCTTAATTTTCAATTTTATATAATAATATTAGTTTTTTTTTTTACTAGAATCATGATATTAATTTCAAATTCAAGGTATTAAAAATTAGACCGTTATTGAACCAATCGAGACACTAGTTCATGATCTAATGATTCAAAATCAAATTGGTATTAATAAAATTAATATGTTTTGAATTCTATATGTTTTATATTAAATAAAAAGTTAAAAAAATTATTATTAATAATTTTCATAACTCAATATTAAAATCTAAATAAGTTATTATCCATTTATGATCACATTTTGAATATAAAATAATCAATTAATTATCTATTATTATATTATTTATTAGGTAAACTTATCATTATTAATAATTTTGTATCATATAATATTATAACATTGATAGAAAAAATTTATACATAAAATAATCTTATTTAATAGTAAAAATAATACCATTTCATTTTTAAATTAAAAATAAAAATAATTTAACTTTTTCAAACTAGTTCACAATGAGCTGTATCGATTCATAACAGATTTCACCGATTTTCAATTGATTCTAAAATCAATCGATCATTTTCTTTATCTAACTGAATTAGGTACTAGTTCAAATGGTCTAATTGGCTACTCTGATCTAATTTTTAATACTATGTTAAAACTACATAGTTGCAATAACAACTTCTTATCATTTGGCGTTAGTCATCTCGGTCATTTTTTTTTTCTAACTGCAAATCATCATGTAATCTATTTTCATTGTCAATAATATTATTATTTTAGCAACAAAAAAAAAAGCCACCAATCCGAAGGGAAGACAACAAAATTAACTGCCTGTCCAAATGCCTCACAATAAACCTTCAAAATTTCTACAAGCTCACCACAATTGTTAGCAGAATTCATGAATAGTATCGCATTATCAGCAAAAAAAAAAAAGAGAGAACTGAGTTAAAACAGGACATCTTCTAGATAGCTTTATGCCCTTCAAGCTCCCATTCCCGACCTCATCATTAAACATGGCCTTCTCCTTCTCCTTCAGATTCCCAATTCACGTAGGGAGCCATATCCACGCAGCCTGCATCGTCTCTCACTGGATCGCTACAGTTCAAGTAAATCACGTGCTATGTTCCTCATTTTGTACTAGTTGATTCCCAGGACATGGTATGTTCCTGAATACAAATGATAAGCACTTTAAACACCAACACTTTAACAGTATTCTTACCCTCCCCATCCTTCAGAATGATAAGCAATTGCGCAGTCAATCTCCGTGCGCAGTGAAAAGCTCTAAACACCAACACTTTAACAATATACCACATCAAGTAAAATTCTTTCTATCCCATCAACTTTGACCAAGTTTACTTGCTTTTTTCTAGTCTATTTTAATTCGATCTCAGTGCACCACTGCTACTTTTTTTCTTTTTAAATATTTTGGGACAATAGTGCGCCACATTCCGCTTATAAGCAATTCTTGTACAATAGAGGTACAATGGTAGCCAATGTAAATAAGCCAACGCATAATAGTGACAAAGATGAAGAGGTACACAACAAATAAAAGAATATGTAAAGAATAATGATATATACTGGGTTAAATATAAATTGGCTTGGACGGTAATTGCTTCTGTACGTAGCCCTTGAGATCATTCTTATATGCTTTATCAACCTGAAATTTATTTCCCTTTCCAGTAATGATGTTTCGGAGCATCATTACTGGAATGACTCATCGCCTATGACATATACTACAAATCCCACATCTTAGACACACAATTCATCTATCGACCTCAATTTCCAATTTTATCCATTCCAACCTATATATAATATGTCTCTAAACCTATATATAATGTGGTACGTACTCATAGTCTCTATGAGTACGTTATATCATTTTAGAGGACTGAAATTAAGATACTACCATTATTGAAGCAAAAACCCAAATCAAGGCAACAACTATAAGTATTGTTATATATCCAACATAAATTGATACACAGCTTGAAATGCTAAATATACAAAAATAAAAAGTAATCATCCAAGTTAGAGCTATTTAAAGTATTACTCCCCATCACTTCGAGCATCCCCTACAGTACTAGAAGAAGGCATGAAGTCAAAGGATGTCGTTTGGTTAAAGTTGGATTCTTCATATGTGAAAATCGTTTGATCAGGATAGAGAGAAAGATTTGGAGGCATTTCAAGATCTTCAATACCATCAATTTCGAGCATTTCTATTACTTTATTCATTGAAGGACAATCAACTGGCTTAAATTGTATGCACCACAATGCTACTATATATGAACATTTTCCTTACTAAACCCTTTTCCTCTTTTGTCAAATCTTTCATTTAAATGTCTTTCTCTTGATCCAATTGGTCATAAATCCATGAAGGAAAACAAATTTGGCTTGAATGACCTGCATGTGGATTCAAATTCCTTCTTTGGCTTGCCATTTCCATCAAAAGCATTCTAAAGCTATAAACATCAGTCTTATAGCATTCTCCAACTCATCCAACTTCAAGGGGTCTAACACTTTGCTACATATAGCATTGAAGAAGAAACATTTTAGTTATAGTGTGTCTCACATTTTTTGGCAATATGTCACGAATAGTCACTGGTAACAGTTGTTACATCAAGACATGACAATCATGAGACTTTAAGCCTACTAATTTCAAATCTTTCATTGACACAAGCCTCTTGATATTGGAAGAATACCCCTATGGCACTTTGATGTCATGTAAACACTCACAAAAACTTCTTTTCTCCACTTTGGACAATGTATAACAAGCTAGGGGCAAATAAGTCCTTTTTCCTATTGGCTGTGGAGCCAAGTCTGCTCATATTCCCATTTCAACCAAGTCTAGTCTCGCATTCACGCCATCTTTACTCTTTCCCTTTATGTCTAAAAGTGTTCCAATAAGACTATTACACACATTTTTCTCCACATGCATCACATTAAGACTATGCCAATATGGAAGATCAAAGAAGATAGACCTTTTTTTCTATAAATTATTCTCAATTGCAAGCTTTTAGGTCTTACCAAAGATCACATTGATGTTTTTCACCCGTTGATAAACTTGCTTTACCATTATCGGTTTTGGAGCATTTCCATACTCTTGCAAGCCATTGAAAGCTTTTTTTAATCTACAATAAGGGTAGTGCCTTTTAAAAAATTTTCGATGACCAAGGTAGATAGTCTTCTATCTATGTTGAAGTTGATGGTAACATGTCCCTTCTTCACAAATAGGGCATGCTTTGTGGCCCTTAACACTATATCTGGACAAGTTTCCATATGCAAGGAAGTCATTGATCGTGCAGAAGATCATGGCACGCAACATAAAAGACTCTTTGTGATATGCATTAAATACTTCCACACCTTTGTCCCACAACATCTTTAATTCCTCAACCAAAGGTCCCAAGTATATATCAATGTCATTTCCTGGCTGTTTTAGGCCTGAGATTATCATAGACAACATGATGTACTTGCGTTTCATACACGATTGAGGAGGGAGGTTGTAAACCACTAGGAGAACATGCCATGAACTGTGTTTACTACTAAGATTGTCATAAGGGTTCATTCCATCCGTATAGAGTTCAAGCCTCAGATTTCTTGGCTCACAACCAAATTCAAGAAACAATTGATCAATTGTTTTCCATTGAGGAGAATCAGCTGGATGTCGAAGCTTTCCATCAGATTTTCTCCCATCTGCATGCCATCTAAAGTTTTTTGCATCCTTTGTATTAGCAAACGAGCGTTTAAACTTTGGTATTATTGGGAGGTACCATAATACCTTCAAAGGAGACCTCTTAATGATCTCATCACCATCCTTCTTCACTTTATAACGTGATGCCCCAAATTTTGGACATACATCCAGCCCTTCATACTCATTTCTATACAATAAACAATCATTGGGACATGCATGTATCTTTTTAAACTCCAAACCCATTGGGCATAGGATTTTCTTTTCCTCATAATTACGATTCGGAAGTTCATTACCTTTGGGAAGCATATTTTTCAACAACTCAAGCAAATCTCTGAAACTATTATCACTCCACCCATTTCTTGCTTTCAAATTGATCAATCTTAACACTGCTGACAACCGTGTATATTTAGTACATCTTGGGTACAAAAGTTTCTCTGTATCACTGCACAACCTATTATATACATGTGATCGCTCAAAAAACTCTACTCCAACATACTGGATCATGTCCTCCAATCGATCATTCAACTTTGCATCAACTTCCTCCCTTTCGAACACACTTGGCATTTCTATTTCACCATGCCATATCCATTGTGTATAGTTCTTATTGAACCCATTACAAAATAGATGGTCTCTCATTTCTGCAATACTCAGTCTCCTCCCATTCAAACATTGCATACATGGACAATAAAACCTCCAATTATTATCAAGAACATTTCTTTTAGCAAATTCTAGAAATTGCTCAACTCCATTCTCATATTCGTCACTTGTTCGTCTAGTGTTTATCCAATTACGATCCATGTTACCTAAAGGAAATTGGAGTCCACAAGTTATCTTTAATTATAAAGAGCTATATTATAATTTCCATATTAAAGGAAAGTCAAGCTCCAAAATTTAATCAATTAAAATATATCACTTGCATGGTTCCATAATTTTCATAAAATATGTTAGTATCCTATGAGTTATGTAAAAATTTCAACGAAGTCTCCCCTAAATATTGAGTCTCCCAAAATTTAATAATAGTCAATATTAAAACATCAAATGCAGAAAATAATCAATAAATAATATGGCAATGTAAAGCTATCATCAATCCATTAGTAAAGAAACTTTAACGGTCAAATTTTTTATTTTTCAATAGCGAGCTTATTTGTAGAATTTGAACTAGGACATCCAAATTTCACTATGACCCAACTATTTTCAATAGTCACATACTAGGCACCCCCCATACAAAATCTGGAAAACAATTCATTAATTTTTCATTAAACTTACAAAGTACCTTATATACACACTAAAATAAAAATGAATGCTCAAATGCGCACTTGTTTATTTCAAGTGGCAATGGCATCAATATATCACTATCACCTAGCCAAATAGCCACCTCCTTCATTGACCTCTACTTTTATTTTAATAATTACCAATAATTCAATTGCCAAGAGAATAAACCTGCAAGATAAGGCATAAATGTTTCATTTATTTCTTATGAAATTATTTTTTAGTCTTAGATTTTAAATTTTTTTTTTACATCAAGTATTTTCTTAAAAAAATCACAAACATACATTTTAACTTCTTAAGATAATGTAACTGAAAAGAATAATTTGTTCCAAAAAAAGCTCCACAAAAATGTGAAAAATAAAATCCATCAAAAAGTTCATTTTTCCAAAAAAATAAATTGATAGTGGAGGACAATGTAACACCTTACTTTTAGACTTATTTTCCATGAATTAGACTCATTTTAAGTCTAATTATACTTGATTCTAAGCTTGAATCACATAAGAATGAAAATCAGAATTTCAAAAATTTTTTGTTACTATTTATATGGTAGTTTCCACTTTGCCGACTAAACTTTGGAAATTCATAACTAATTCTATAAAAATCATTTCACAGTGATTCAAGTCTTTAACAATAGATAAAAACCTTATATATATGGAAAAAATATGAAATAGAGAATTCACTTGACCAATTTATACAGTTTATTTCTCAAATATTTACTGTATATTTGATCATTTTCTCTTTCCCAGGATTTTGGTTTTATATTTAAAACTTCATATCTCACTCTACCATGAGCCAAATCAAACATTCTTTATGTCATATGAAAGCCCTGTGAGTCTATTTATATAAATATGTTTCTTCTACATTTATTCAACTTGCACAGGACATGGTGTTAACTTAAATCATAAAGGGTCAGAATTCCACTTTTGCTGGAACAGTTTTGGGAAAACCTCCATATCTTGTATCATATAGCTCCAATTACCTCCAAATCAGTGGCATATGAAACTAAAAACATAGACCTTTCCATAAATATAAACCACTGAATTTTTGGAGCTTTGTACGATTTTATATAAGCTTTTGAATTTTCCAGTACTTACTTTTCAGTTTTCAGTTTTCCCATTCTTGCCTTGTTCTGAACCCTGAATTAGAAAATTCACCATTAATTGTACACAACTTCAAATGGGGTGAATTAGGTGTCATATTAAAGATGGAGATGCCTTCTATCTGGTATAAAAATATCATAAACTTACCCTCACATTAAGTACAGAACAAGGGCGAATGAAATAGACATATTGGGAAAATACCCTGTTTCAGTCTACATTGCAATTTGCTTGCCAAAACCCTTGCAAATGAACTCATTTTGGCATGTAACTTGGTAGAATATAACTTCATATCCCAACATACAGAACTGGAAATTTTCATACATTTTCTACAACATTAACATATTATTCACTATTTTATAATTTCATATAAAGCAAGGCACAAATAATCATTCACTCTATAACAAAATGGCTTGCAACATCATTTCCTTCTTCATGCCTTTTGCTCCTTCCTTAACTCTTTTGCATTGGTTCTCCCTAGCATGGTTAGTCATTGAAGGGGGGTGAGATTCAAAGAATCTCAGTAGCATTATCCAGTCACACACATATATCATCACGTTTCACATAAATCATCAAGCAAACTCATCAATTCATATAATGCCATAACAATTTTATGAAAATTTCGGCAGAGTTTCACTTTGTAAATTGGGCATTCCGGAGCTTCAAGCCCCTTTAAACAACTCAGCCCACAATCAATGGACATCACAAAATATTAATCATGGCATCAAACAAGTCATAGAGTTCACAAACATTCATAAGACAATATAATGCATAGAATGGAAATATGCTACCTTTATGTATTCCCTTCCTTTCCAAACTTTGTGCACCTATTCTTTGGCTTGCTTAAACTTCCTTGAACCTATACATATCATCATTTAATCCATTTAGCCACTGATTTTCGGAATTATACCATACCATGCACACTAAACCCTAACTTTTTCACTTAGTGTTCCTTTGATCTTTCTTTGTACAACACACTTGTTCTTAAGATTTTGGACCATGGGGAATCCATTTTTGGGGTCAAAATCATGAAATTCTCTTTCCTTTTTAAACCCTAAATAGGCAGAAATTTTCAAAAAAATATAGAAAATAAACTACCCGATCAATTTGAAATCAAATAGCATAATCTTAATCCTTGAAGCCCATACATCACTTTTCATGGATCACTTTCTTCGTGGCTTCATTTTCTCTCTCTACTCTCTCTCTAGGCAGAAAATTTTAGGGCAAAAATAGAGAGAAATACTCCATGAAACACTATCACACTTAAGTAGATGCAAGATAATCACCAAAGGAACTTACCTTGAGAGTTTGGGATCAAACTTGTAATTTTTCCTTCTCCCTTTTGCTTTCTCTCCTTCACGCCTTCTTTCTCCTTTTCTTCTCTGGTTGTGCGTGTTTTGAGATGAAGAAGACGTGCTGAACCCTTTTAACCAAGGTGATTAAGTGCTAATAATCATAAAGCAACTTTAATTAATTGAATCTTTGACTTTGATTATTTTTTGGCAAATAAAGCTTTGATAAAAATTCCCTTTGTGTCCCAATGAGCTGCAGCACGCCATGTGTCTCATTCTTGGCCAAAAATTGCTTGAAAAATTTTTATGGACCAAAATACCCCTTACTGATTAAATTTACCCGTACCGATTAAGTATTTTTGTCAAAATTGTCATTAAATTGGTACAGGATTATCCAACAATTACTTTTTGTCCAAAATCATTATCTAGACCCAAAATATATTTTATTAAGGTCCAATCATTGTCCTTGAATCAGTACTTCCTTTTCCTGCAGTCTAAATGACCTTTATCGGGTAAAATATTAATATTAAACCCTAATTACCCAATAAATATTATTTTGACCTTAATAAATTTCATACTGTATTTTATTGGGTCTAACTCATTAAAAGCTTCATTTTGACTATAATTTCTCATATTTACAAAAATGCCCTTGACCCGGGGCTAATTTATAATTTTTAGAACTTTCGGGTCATTAGGTGTAATTTTTCCCAAGACACTCTGATACTATTTCCACGCCATTTAAATGACTTTAAGGACATGGATGTCCTTTTAATAATTCTTTGGAGGCAAAAATATAATTTCTCATTTTTCCATCCAACTGGGAAAAATGACCTCTTTGTCCTTCTTCATGCTTAACGGTATCTCTCCGTTTTTTCCAATTCCTCATGCATTTTATGATATCAAATTTTTCATTTTTGGGTCTTCAATTCATTACTCACATTTTACTTCTAATGTGGAAATGACCGTTTTGCCCTTAAGCCAGGTCAAAAATATAATTATCCATTCTTTCGGGTACTTTCTTGTAATTTCACCCAAAGACCAATTTTTTATTACTTCCTTTTCACTATTCACATTAACTTTCAAATTGGTCTATCTCTCAACCTAGACCTCCCGGGCATGCAATACTTATACCATTACGCTCAGCTTGGAGCGGACTTTCATTCAAGTGATATATTGCATATTTTTCGGGGTAAGTTCTGGAATTAATTTCTGCTAAGAACCTTATGGAAAATTAATTCCAATTAAGGACCGAACATAACTTTTTCATAAAATTAGATGAGAAATTAATTCTTTCTAAAACCCATTTATATATAGCCTTTTCATCTTGCTTCGTTTCTCCTCTTTTATTCATTTTATAATATCCCATAAAAATAGGGATGTTACAGACAACATGCACAAATTGGCAGCAAATTGCATAAAAATTCACTAGTGCATCATCTTAAAACATGTATATATAATCTAACGATATTTTTATATTATTATTACTTTTTAAGCTTTTGTCTTCATTTAATTATTATTTGTTTTATTTGAAAAATATTTTTTAAGAGGAAGTTATATTATAAGTTTTTTAATACTTGAATAATAAATAATCTGCTCACAAAAGGGGATTCTCTAAATTTAAAAATATAAAGATATTTTTTCTAATTTTATATGATTTTGAAAATCCTAAAAGAAAGGGATTGATTTTGGTTTTTCTTTGTCAATTTAAAAATCTAAATATATTGATTTAAATTGATACATGGATATTGACTACATGTTACAATATTTTGATTGAAATTTATAAGTTTAGAAAGATTTGCATTAAGAATCCTAACAAATTAATAAATAATTTGTTATAATTCCCTACTCTTGAAATTGATATGCATATCCATGTTGATTGAAATTATTAACAAATTAATAATTTGATTGAAATTCATAAATAATTTGTTAGGATTCTCTACTCTTGGAATTGATATGCATATAAAAAATCAGATAATCTATTGATATTTTTGACCAATCTCATCATTTTCATTTCCATTAATTAAAAACCGTGTACATTAATATCAATTAATGTATTAATATACAATAAAATTCATAATAAATTATACTATTTATAATTTATAATTGATTAAAATATGTCTATATTTTTGTACTTCATAAAATAAATCACATAAGTAAATTTAGAGAAAGACAAATTAATATAACAGATGCATTGTTTGGAAAACAAGTTTTTTTCTAAATAAACAAAAAAGTTTTGATAAATTGTATTATCAAATTTTTTTATCAACACCAAATAAAAAAAATTACCTAAGACGGATAATATGTAAAACCTTCAGAGAAGACTGTTGAGGCTAGAATCTGTGTCATAGCATAAAGTTTACAATCCCAAAAAAATTGAATACAACTTTGTCAATCAAGCTACATCTATTTATAAGGATATAATTTGACAACACCCATCTGTATGTATATCAAGAAACACAACCCATAAACACCTTAACTAACCCAACCCAAACCTCTTTATAAATTACCGAAATAGTGCTGCATGTTTCCAACTTACATCTTTTATTGCAATATATATGTCAAGTACTAATTCAAAAACGTCTATAAAGAATACTTTTGATATCAAAATTTAGCAAGCTACCATTTGAGTAAGAAAGAAATTACTGTTAGTTTCCAGCAACCAAATATATGAAAAAGGAGTATTTAATCCAAACATCATATTAAGTGTGACGCAAGTAGTTCCTATAATGCCAACATTATCATTAACACTTGGAATCCACAAGATATTTTATGGTTCTCATCTAGTCTTCACTTACAGGTTACAACTAATTCAAGCTTTTCTCATAAGAATTTCAATATCTAATCCAAAGACATTAGTGTCTAATCCAGGCAAAATGTAAATTGTAATGATACATGTTGTGGTAAGAGTAGAATCACGTTGGTCACAAAGAAACAAAGACTTTACTATTTACAGGATTATATGAGTCATCTAAATATTTTTGGCACAAAAGACCCACTATAATGGTAACTCAATCATAAAATGGTAATTCAATGGAGGACCTACAATAGCATGAGAAAGCCAAAATACATCTACATACCAGGATCACAAAATGGTGGTGGTAAGAGACCATATACTTCTTTAAACCATATGTTAAGAAATAGATAGAGAATTAGCAATTATGCAACCCACACTAAGCAGTAAAATTTTCTAAAACACAAGGTAGAAAAGTTGTATTACTCTAAAATTAATAGGTGAATGTCCCTAGGTAATTCAATCAATTTTGGTTTATCCAAAGAGAGAAGAAACTCCCTTGCATATGAAATTTTTGACCATCTACAATACCAAATCAACAGATAAGTTTCCATAAGGATAATATAGAATATATAGTTGGATTGCTTAGTTGTTATTTACAATCAACAACTTCAGGTAACTTGTCATTGTGAGACTTATATGTTAATATAGTGAATCCAGAGCAACCAGGGGCTTTGCCAATTAATTTAGACAAACGCAAATGATATCAACACCATTGAATTGATTTTTATGATAAACTAAAATAAACATCTTCTTTTATTTGTCCAATCTCTAAGCCACCAAAATGATACTTATAGAAGAAAGACATTTTTTTGATACGGAAAAAGTTTGAAAGGTTTTAAAAAAATACTTTACTGGTTAGGATCTGTGGAGACCAAATATATATATCCTATCCAAAAATAAAGTTTCATTGAATCTTTGTGTGAGAAAATATGTACATAAGCTTCATATCAAAGATCACCCCCTTTTAATTTATTCAATACTTTAAAAAAATAGTCAGAATCTGGGTAAATCTCAAACTAGAATTTATAGAAGAAAAAAAAAAAGCCCACGCACTTGTCACGAAGAACGTGTTTCAGTGAAGGGAATGGATAGATGCGTTTCAGTCTCTAGGCTTAAAGACAAAGACAAAGGGATGATAGGATGCGATTTTCACTGAGAGAGAGAGGGACAATGAAAATAGAGGCATCATTGCAGAGCACATATGACATAATAGCGCGGCACAATGAAGACAGATGGAGGAAGAAACTGATGATTGACAACTATGGCTGTGAGTGTTGGAGTAGAGGGAGAAAGAAAAGAAGAAACTTGCAGAGAGAGAGAGAGAGAGAGGGATGATGGTACTTTTAGAGAGAGACAGACGATGGAGAATGTGTGGGAGAGATGGAGAAAAATGCAAGCTTTTTGAGTCAGCGAGAGTAAATTCTTGGACTGGAGCGGAAGAAAAGAGCCCGTGCTTTGAGCTTTGCAGAGGGGGTAATTTTTTTTTGTTTTATAATTAAGTTACATCGGTTTTTAGTGTAAAACTAATATAAAAATATGCATACATCGGTTATTTGTATAAAACCAATATAACTACGTAATTCAATAAAATAAATATCATATATTTATATTATATTATATAATTTTATTTACATATTTTTATTTAGTTGTATTAATTATAGAATTTAGTTATATTAATAATATATTTGGATATTACTTACTTATTTTATTGAATTATATTAATTAAAGAATTAATATATTGTATCATAAAAATGTAATTGTAGTTAGATAACCTCTGCGTGGGAGGCAGGAATTCAAGTTTACATAAGTTTTTATAAAAAAACTGATATAAATACATTAAAAATATATTAAATTATACATATTTGCAAATAATATAATATAATTCAATAAAATAAATATCATATATTCATATTATATTATATAATTTTATTTACATATTTTTATTTAGTTGTATTAATTATAGAATTTAGTTATATTAATAATATATTTGTATATTACTTACATATTTTATTTAATTATATTAATTAAAAAATTAATATATTGTAACATAAAAATGCAATTATAGTCCGATAGCCTTTGCATGGGAGGCAGGATTTCAAGTTTACATCAGTTTTTTTAAAAAACTGATATAAATGCATTAAAAATATATTAAATTATACATATTTGCAAATAATATAATATAAAAATCTAATTATAATCAATAGTTATATAATGCTATATTTCTATCCACATGCAAGATATATTGTAATTGATTAATTTATATAATTATATGTTTATTTAGTTCCATTAGTATGAGTTTTAACATGATAAAGAAATTACATCGGTCTTTTTAAAAAACAGATGTAGAAAGATATAAATTGAAAAATTTATTTACAAAATTGCCACCAATTATCATTTTATATCGTTTTTTTTAACCGATGTAAATAACTGATATATAACGCAACTTTTGTAGTAGTGGAAGCTTCCTTCTTTGGAGAAAATATGTTTATCAAGAGATCCATTGGACTTGAATTCATAAACAAGAGTACGCTTTGTTCCTTCAACATAGAATCCGACGAGATGTACCACATTGAAATGGTGTATCCTCCCAATGGTAGCCACTTCACTAATAAATTCTTGATCATTAACTTCAGATTTGTCCAACATCTTTATAGCAACTTCAGGTCCACTTCTTAGTTTCCCTTTGTACACGGTGCCAAAGTCTCCTTTCCCTATTTTGGTCTTGAAACCTTTGGTCATTATCTTCAATTCCTTGTATGAGTACCTTATTGGAATGAGGTTATGTGTAGAAATTCTTCAATGTTTCCATACATTGATAGATGTCTTCTACGCCATGTATGAATCAATAACCCCAGTAGAAATATTAAGCCAAATAAAAATCTGACTGTAATGAATGGCAGAACATATCTTTCAATAATAAATCCTGAGTTGACTCCATCTTGTGCATTATTGAAATCATCAACGATAGCATAGGGTTAGTATGATTGCTTGCTTCTTATTCCGGTCAATCCTGCACATGTATGTTCTCATGAAGATCATACAAATGGTCAATGACAAAAATATCCACACCTAGATTAAAAAAGAAAATGAAAAGGTACAAAATTGACGTTAAATTAATCTTTCATTTCTTAGATAAAATTATCATTTATGGGAAACAATTTTAGTGATAGAGAAAGTATAGCCAAGTCCATTTACATACATATATCCTTAGAATGCACTTATGCACCTATATCCAAAGTGCATTTATAGAATTGGCAAGTAAAAAATATTCAAATATCATACAATTTTTTTTGTTTTTAAAAAAAAAAGTTTTGGAATAATTACAATTATTTAAAGTTGTAAATAAAGTCAAATAACAAATTTAATATTCCTTTTGTAATAACCCACAGTATACTATCCTAGACTTAGTCTCGAGCTAACGGAAAGTATACTTGATGATGTGTGCAGGCCGGAGGAACCATGAAGGAGGAAGAGCAAAGTGGAGACATAAGCACTCCACACTGTGGCAAATGAGCTGAAATTTGGATAAATTTTTCAAACAGAAGAGTCCCATGTGTAACAACCTACTCCCAAACACCTTCAGACTTGACCAAAACCTTCAAAAACCAACCAAACACAACCAAAACATCTTAAAACAACTTCCCAAACCTTCAAAGCAGCGGAAACAAATCAGAAAACATTAGAAAATGGGTTGGAGCTGTGGCCGCTACAGTACCGCCATGGCTCCGGACCTCCCCTGTTTCTCACTCGCTACTGGACTCTCTAGTGCCATGGCCTGCTTCCTGGTGCCACGGTGCCCCCTTCTGGTTTTCTATACTAGCAAATTTCATACTCTAGGGCAAACTTCCAATGTGCATAACTTTATGCCCCGACCTCCGATTGACTTGATTCCAACTCCTACAAGTCAATCTAGTCTCAATCTATCTATAGACACCAATTTCATCTCAATCCAACTCCATATGGAGAATCAGGACATCCGACACCATTTTGGCAACCTTTTGACCAAAACTCACAACTTAACGCTACCATTTGCCACCAAAGGCAATTCAACCAACTAGGACCATTCACACAGGCCCAAAACTACCAGACCGACTTGTCAAAAGAGGTTTCACCTCAAAGGAACAACTCCTATGAGATTTGACCCCTTTGAACTCCATTTGACAAAAAAGGCTATAGGCCCTAAAACACACAAACCAGCCATCATACACATTACATACAACATAATTCCAAATTCATAATATACCGACAACAACCATAACATTATAACCATCAGAATCCCTATATCCATTACAACCATGCTATCCTATTTGGCACAAGATACATATCCAAATTACACACAAACTACATAGACCTAGTATTCCCATGTTTGATGCTACTCTCTCGCCTTCTCCAAATTAGTACTAGAACCGTCACCTGAAAGGTTAATCATGGGAGAGGAGTGTGAGACAATGTCTCAGTAACCAGGGACAACCACACACACATATATACATATATCTCATACAACTCATGAGTGCAATATGAAATGGAATGCAATACATGTCTCCCTCCACACAGCTAGAACCACGAGTTGTCGTCATAACAGTATATTTTGTCTAGGTAATTCCCTTCCAACATCAGTAAAGACTAATTCCAAGACATCACCAAGCTCATCTCCCATTAATGCACCTGGCCAAAGGTAACACTAATGTTCGGATCATGGTTCTCCTTCCCCTTTCCTACCATGAATTGGCAACGATTTAGGGGTGCAGTCCACTGCGCGCCTTTCCCTCCTGGCCATAGGAGGCGATTTAGCCGCAGGGATCCCATCCTTATCCTCCCTAAATATATATATATATATTACATCCTTATCCTCCCTAATCATATATCATATCATCACCATCACCCAATCCACCATATCACAAATATCACAATGCTATATGGTGATGCTCATATAATCATGTAATCATCATCATCATCATATGTCACAATGTCATGCATGCATCATATCATGTCACATTAGCATCATCATCTCGAATCATCATCATAATCATCATAGTCATTATAATCATCATCTAGCTGTGTGCATACCACGATATATAGAAAACAGTATACACAGATACATCTATATCGTGGTATGAAAGAAACATGCATATATATATATATATATACAAATATACATAATATCATACAATACATACAATACAATACAAACACCTGGTTACCTCATGTTGTCAATACCACACACGCAGTTCCACAAACTTTCTTGAACGTCAATCCTACAACCAGTCTTCTCTGTAGCCAAACAACCTTAACAACACATAATACTTCAATTAACACAATATACCATTAAGTCAAACATCATAATTCAACGACTTTAGCCTAACCCAAGGTTCCAACACCCCTTTCATGCATCATTAAGCTCTTATGGACCATTCAAACACTACTCAACCACATACAATTTGGATTCCCCAAGAGCCCTAACAAAAAATAACCTAGGGTTAAGCTCAAATCATGCATTCACCTTTCCAAACTCACATCCAAGCAACAAGAATACCAAATCACACTTCCTTAACCCCATTTCATCTATTTCAATCGGTAGGATTCAACCAAACACTGAAAATCCAACATGCAACTAAAAAATCCCAAGTTTAAATCGAAGAAAATGGGGGGGGGGAGGGGGAGGAGTAGAGATCACTTATCAATGTGAATCCAAGCTTCCAAGGTCCGAAAATCACTTTTCAAGGCCAGAAAACTTTAATCCTAACACAGCTCCTCATCACTCCCTCCTTTTTCTTTCTTTTTCTGCGTGTCCGATCGACTAAAATGTTTCTGATTTAAACCAGAAATGCGACTCCCGCTACGGCTCCAGAACATCTCGCCGTGGCTCCACCAGTTTTTAGCCGAAAAGAACCACTGGAATTAGCTCTCGCCACGATGGCCCTGCTTCTCGCCGCGGCATTGAGCTCTTTTCTGGACCACTTAAACCTTCCTCCGTCCTGTTTTCCTTCAGTTCTGCACACAATTCCATAATAGAGTCATGAGGGGTGTTACACTCTCCCCTCCTAATAAAAATTTCGTCCTTGAAATTTTAACTCTTATCTTAAGCAAAAATCTCGAGATACCTCCTTCGCATGGATTCTTTGGTCTCCCATGTGACATCATTGGATGTCAAACCGCTCCATAGGAGCTTTATCAACTTAGTGGTCTTATTTCTTAACTGCTTTTCCTTTAGATCCAGAATTTGCAACAGCGTAACCTCAAAAGTCAGATCCTCTTGCACTTAGACTGCCTCATCATCAATTATATGAGATGGATCCAGATGATATTTCTTAAGTTGAGATACGTGGAAGACATCATGCAATCCAGCAAGATTAGGCAGTAGTGTCACTCGATACGCTACTGGCCCAATTCACTCCAGAATTTGGTATGGACCCATATACCGCGAAATGATCTTTTTCGCTCGAATCGATCTCCTAACTGCAGTAGTAGGAGTAACCTTCAAAAACACATGATCTCCAACATCAAACTCCAATGGTCTCCTCCTTCTATTCGTATAACTTTTCTGCCGACTTTGAGCAGTAAAAAGCTTCTGACGAATACTCTTTATTTGCTGGGAGGTTTGGTCCATAATATCTGGGCCCAAAAGACTCCGTTCACCAAGTTCAACCCAACACAACAGCGATCTACACTTCCTGCCATACAACGCTTCAAATGGAGCCATTTGTAAACTCGAGTGGAAACTATTTTGTAGGCAAATTCGACCAACGGCAGATATTGATCCCAATTGCCTTTGTTCTCTAGAACACACGCCTGCAGCATATCCCCTAGAGTCTAAATAGTCCATTCAGTCTACCCATCAGATTGAGGGTAATAAGCAGTACTGAAACTCAACTTCATCCCCACGGCTTTTTGAAGAGATTTCCAAAACCTGGACGTGAACCTAGGATCTCTGTCTGACACAATATTCATCGAGACTTCATGCAGCCTCACAATCTCACTTACATACAACTGGGGTAACTTCTCCATCGAAATAGTCTCCCGAATTAGAAGAAAATGGGCCGACTTTGTCAACCTGTTCACAATTACCCATATCACATTGTGTCCTGAAGAGGTTCTCGGTAATCCCATTACGAAATCCATGGAAACACTATCCCATTTCCACTCCAGGATCTCCAAAGGTTGCAACGTAACAGCAGGCAATTGGTGCAATGTACCAGCAAGCACTTGGTACAACGCACCAATAGGAAATTGGTACTTTATCTTGACCTTCTGACAGATTAGACATCTTGCCACATATTCTGCGATGTCCTTTTTCATGCCTAGCCATCAATAACCTCGCTTTAAATCTTGGTACATCTTAGTGGTACCTAGGTGAATAGTATACCTGCTCTTATGAGCTTCCTCTAGAATAATTTCTCGTAACCCCACAACATTTGACACACAAATCCGACCACGGTACCAGATGATACCATCCTCCAAAATATCAAAATCTTGGGTCTCCGCCATTTCAATCTGTTCCCGAATGCCCAAAAGATAGTCATCCTCCAACTGAGCATAACAAAGGTTCCTCAACAAATCGCTTGATACATTGATGGATCCCAATACTAGTACTCCAGGATGGACATTAATGGATAACTTCTTGTCTCTCAAGCTTTCCAATAACTGTTGCTCCCTCATTATCATTGTGGCCATATGGATCGAATTTCTACTCAGCGTATCCGCCACAGCATTGGCTTTCCCAGGATGATTCTTCAAAGCAAACTCATAGTCCACCAATATCCATAGTGCCTCTAAGGTTGCGTAGAATATGTTTCACTCTATTTCAATGCCTTTAGGTTGGTGAAGAACTATATCTTATTAATATGTTAACAAAAATGATATATCTGGTTGTGTATGACTAGCGAGATACATCAGTGTCCTAATTGCACTAAGATATGGTACTTTTGGACCAAGTAGTTCTTCATCCTTTTCCTGAGGTCTAAAAGAATCCTTGTCCTCATCCAAAGATCTAACAACCATTGGAGTGCTCAAGATATAAAATCGTTTTACAACCGGTTTTGTATATGCTTCTTGATACACAAAAATACCTTCATTTAAATATTCAATTTGTAATCCAAGGTAAAATTTTATTCTTCCTAAATCTTTCATCTCAAATTCTTGCTTCAAGCAATTCACAGCTTTTGTGAGCTCTGCTGGAGTTCCAATTATATTTATGTCATTAACATAAATTGCAATTATAGCATATTCATTTCCATATTTTCATAAAGATACATGGACAAATATGATCATTTTTATACCCTTCCTTGAGCAAATATTCACTAAGGCGATTGTATCACATACGCCTAAATTGCTTTAACCCATAGAGTGATTTATTCAACTTAATTGAGTATTATTCTCGAGAATTGGAATTGTATACTTCCGGCAATTTGAACCCTTCAGGGAGTTTCATGTAAATGTCAGTATCAAGCAAGCCATACAGATATGCTGTAACAACATCCATCAGATGCAAATCAAACCCTTCACGTGCTGCCAAACTAATCAAGTATTGAATGGTAGTTACATCCACCACAGGTGAATATATTTCTTCAAAATCAATACCAGGTCTTTACAAAAAACCTTGAGCAACGAGTCGTGCTTTATATCTTATAATTTTATCTATTTCATTTCATTTTCACACAAAGACCTAACTATACCTAACATATTTCATATCTTTAGGTGTGCAGACTACGGGTCCAAAGACTTTACATTTTTCAAGAGAGCTTAACTTTGCTTCCATTGTGTCTTTCCATATTAGCCAATCATCTCTTTGTCTGCATTATCTAACAGACATTGGTTCATGATCCTCATTGTCATTCATCACATTTAATGCAATATTATATGCGAAAGTATCATCAACGTTGACTTTATTTCGATCACATCGGATTCCATCTATGACATAATTTATTGAGATCTCATTATGTTCATCCATTTCATGTACCTGTGTCTTATCTAGAATTGAGACATTACTTATATCTAATGACTTTTCTGGAGTTTCCTTTTCCTTGATTTGACCATCTATATCCTTAGCTTATTTTCTTTTTCGAGGACTTTTATCTTTGGAACCGATGGGTCTACCACGGTTCATGCGGGCTTTAGACTCATTTATGGTAGATTGTCCAACAGGGGTATCAATCTTAATTGGAGCATTAGCAGCTGGAACATATGGTTTAGTCACTCTTTTTGAGTCAGTAAACGCGTTTGTCAATTGATTTGCTAAACTTTGCAATTGAATTATCTTTTGAACTTCTTATTCACATTGCTTTGTATGAGGATCTAAATGGGACAAGGATAATTCATTCTAGCTAATTTCTTTTTCCAACTGCTTCTTCTTTCCCCCCAATGTTAAATAAATTGATTCATCAAAGTGACAATCAGCAAAGCGTGATGTGAATAGATCTCCTATTGATGGTTCAAGACATCTTATTATTGACAGAGATTTATATCCAACATATATCCCTAACTTTCTCTGAAGTCCCATCTTAGTGCGCTGTGGTGGAGCAATTGGTACATAAACCGCACACCCAAATACTCTTAAATGGGAAATATTAGGTTCCTGACCGAGAACCATTTGTAAAGGGGAGGATTGTTTGTAGTTTGTTGGTCTAATTCGAATCAATGTTGCAGCATGCAAAATTGCATGCCCCCAAACAAATATTGGGAGTTTTGACCTCATAAGCAATGGTCTTGCAATTAATTTCAAACGTTTAATAAATATTTTTGCAAGTCCATTTTATGTATGAACATGTGTTATATGATGTTCAATCTTAGTTCCAATAGACATACAATAATCATTAAAGGCTTGCGAGACTGCTTGCTCAATTAATTTAACTAAGGGTTGCGAGTTGACAATAAATAAACATGTGACCATTTAGTCGATGCATTAATTAAAATCATAAAATATCTAAATGGTTCATATGGCGGGTGGATTGGCCCACAAATATCGCCTTGTATAAGCTCTAAAAAACTTACTGATTCACTCCTAATTTTAGTTGGTGATGGTCGAATAATCAGTTTTCCGTGGGAACAAACAGGATATGAGAAACTATTATATTGAAGAATCTGCTGGCTCTTCAAGTTATATCCATGTGTATTTTCTATTATCCTTCACATCATAATTGAACCGGGATGGCCCAATCCATCATGCCAAACAAGAAACATAGAATTTGTAAACTTCTAGTTTACAATGGCATGTGATTCAATTGTACTAATATATGTGTAGTGCAAACCAGAGGAAAGTGCAGGTAATTTTTCCAATACACATATTTCATTTGAGATAATTCTTGTATTATAAAGATACTCGACATCATTTTCATTAGTAGTCTCAATATGATATCCATTTTTGTGGATATCTTTAAAGCTCAATAAATTTCTATGAGACCCAGAAGAATATAGTGCATCATCAATTTGCAATTTCGTTCCTCTTTGTAATATTATATTGGCTCTTCCGGAGCCTTCGATTAGTTTTGTATTACCAGATATGGTACTAACATAGACTTCTCACATTACTAAATTTGAAAAATATTTCATGTATTTGAGAATTGTATGCGTTTTAGCACTACCTGTAAGGCATATGTCTTTGTGGTTAATGTTGGTGCCGACCGATAGAATAGCCATTCTTCAAGGACATTAAAAGGAAAAATAAATAAATATAAGAAAATATGTAAATCATAAATTCATAAATATTCAATGTTCTAACAATGTTTGAAACATAAATTCCAATGAAAATAAAAAAAAAACTTAAATGTTCTAGAAAAAAACAATGCATAAAATAAAACATGCCAACATAATTTATTTTTTAGACAATTCCATCACCAATCAAGTGGTTAATCCTTCTATCTGGGTCAGCAAAGAAATCAACAACTTCTAAGTGGGAGACATTCATATTTCCATAATCAGAATTACAGTCATAAGATGTAAAGTTTGTCTCCATCTTATTTTCCCTTTTAAGAGATTCTTGATAAAGATTAACAAGGTGCTTTGGGGTATGACAGATACGAGACCAATGACTAATTACATCACAGCGGTAGCATTTATTTTCAACTTTTTTGTTATTTTATCCACCATTTCTCTTATTTTTTTTCTCAATTTGTCTCTTTGGGTGAAAATTTGTGTTCTGCATAACGTCACTTTGACCTTATCCCCATCCACGACCATAACCACGACCTTGACCATGACCACATCCACGAACGCGGTTAGGACCACGACCATGACCATGAGATTGCCCAAAAGTGTGGTTGTCATGAGTTGCTACATTTACTTCAGGGAATGGAGTAGTGCTAGTGGGGCTTGACTCATGGTTTTTCATCAAAAGTTCATTGTTTAGCTCAGCGACCAAAAGACATGATATCAATTCAGAATATTTCTTAAAGCCCTTTTCATGTTACTGCTGCTGCAAGAGCATATTGGATACATGAAAAGTGCAGAATATTTTTTCTAGCATGTCAGCATCAGTGACTTTTTCTCCACATAGTTTGAGTTTAGAAATGATTCTAAACATAGTTGAATTATAATCACTTACAGTTTTAAAATCATGTAAGCGCAGATGTATTCATTCATAACGGGCTTTAGGAAGAATGACAGCTATTAGATGATCAAACCTTTCTTTTAGGCTTTTCTAAAGGACAAGGGGGTCTTTTATTGTAAGGTATTTAGCCTTCAACCCTTCATGAAGGTGGTGATGCAGGAAAATTATTGTCTTTGCCTTTTTTTGTTCGGATACGGTATTCTTTTCTTCAATGGTCTTGCCAAGACCATTTGCATCCAAGTGAATTTCAGCATCCAAAACCTAGGATAAGTAATTCTTTCTAGTAATATCCAGTGCTACAAATTTAAGTTTTGCTAGGTTTGACATATTTGTGCTATGAAAGAAATAATAAATAAGTTAGGACTCATTTACTAAGAATAATTTTATGATTTATGAAAAATCAAACTTATTTACATTCAATAAATAAATGAGAATAGCTAATAGAGTAAGCAATAAAATTTATATGTGAACACACAATAACATTTGATATGGGAGAAAAGAAAATAGGACATATAGAAGGAAGTAATTAAGTATCCTCAATAATAAGAAAATCACTTAATAAAAAGTATATTTTATTTTATTTTACCCTTTTTTTTTGCAATTGAATGAAATTAGTTATAACAAACAACTCTGATATACAACATACATATAAGGACCAAGTCAGCCAATAACATACTTATATTTGCAATATTAGATGAAGAAATTTCCAATTGTATTAATTTTTTTTAATTTTTAATGGTTTAGAACAAAAATAACAAACATATAATTTTAAGTAAATAATAAATAAATAAATAATTTAAATGTAGATATTTTCATGATATATTCTGTTAGCAAGGCTGACTTCCCAAGAGGGGGGTGAATTGGGAAGATTGAAATTTTTCTGCACAAAGTGAAATGGGTGAAGATAGTATAGTGTAATGGAAGCAACGTATAAAACATAGCAAGCTGAAAAGTAAGGATAAGGAGAAGAAGACTCAGTAATTTATCTTGGTTCGGTCTATCCATTTGACCTACGTCCAGTCCCCAAGACAACTCTTGAGATTTTTCACTATACAGTAAGAATTCAACAGGCTTCTTGCTAATGCCACAGTACAACGAGTATGCTCTGTTTCTGGAGCTTTCTCAATCTCTCTAAGCACTTCTACAATGTGCTTCCCAATCCCCTTGTGATTTCTCCTCACAAGTAAATCTATCTTCCAGATGAAGAGTAGATAGTTTACAAAGATATAACTCTCTTGAATAGAGTAGATATGAAGATTAAAGTACAAATATTGAAGTTGAGAGGTTAAACGCTCTTGAGAAGAAGATTTGGCAGAAATTCGGTATATACAAGTTTGATTTGTTACCCACAACTTCAAATGATGTTGTATTTATAGATTTTGGTCTTTACTATCCGTTAGAGACTAAATCTATCCATTGGAGAAGTTATCCAACGGTTACTCTGAAAAACTATCCGTTTACCAACCGCATTTAATGTTTCTGACATACTGAAATTCGAATTTTGGTTGGTCAACAGACGAATTTCGAAAGAACCGAAGGTTAAAGCTTCCAACGTTACAGCACGATGTTCGTCTGTTCATGAAGTGAAATTCAAATTTTGAAACTTGTAACATGTTTTCACGTTGTGACATACGAATTTTCAAGAAGAAAGTTTTTCTGATAAGTATGAACAGTGTTTTCAATTTTCTACAGTGCCTTCAAAATTCAAATTTTGGAAGCCCAAAATTTGTCTGTTCCTAGTACGTTCAAAAGGCACAGTGTTTCACTTTCTTTGAAATTTGAATGTTGAAAGAGTGAAGTTCGTTTGTCAGAGAGAATCTTTTCAGACTAACTTCAACATTTGAAGTTACAAAACTCTGTCATTCGTATGTCAACATTTCATTCCAACAGACTCACAACCTTAGCTTCTGAAATTCGAATTTTAATGTTCAAAGTTCGTCTGTCAGAAAGTAGTTTTGAAACTTAAATTATTCTTGATCTCAGATGAACTTCAACATTATTTCAGACGAATTTCTTCCATTTTCATAAGTTGTGTTTTGTCTGAAATTCAAATTTTGAAGACTCAAAGTTCGTTTGTTTCAAAGAAGCTTCTTTCAGGTTTATATGAAAATTCGAATGTTGGAAAGCCAAAGTTCGTCTGTCAGATAGTATTTTTGAAACTCAATTTCATCTTGATTTCAGATGAACTTTAACATTAATTCAGACGAATTTCTTTGGTTTTCTCAAACTGTATTTTATCTGAAATTCGAATTTTAAAGACTTGAAGTTCGTCTAACACAAAAGGCTTCTTTCAAACTCATATGAAAATTTGAATTTTGGGAAATCAAAATTCGTCTGACAGAGGAGCATCTCTTCAGACTTATTCATTTTTAGCCCGAAATTCGAATTTCAAAAGGTAAAGTTTGAATTTCCCATATGACAGTTCAGTTTAAACTTTTCAAATTTCGTCTGTTTGTGGGTGTTTTTCAAATGAGTCAAGATTTAACATAAAATCAGGGTTTAAAAACATCTTTTCCTCAAATCAAAATCTTTTACCCTCTCATAACTAAAGCTAAAGATCCTACATTAGATCTAGCAGCAATTACTTAGAAATCTTTCACTTGAAACACTTTGAGCTCCTTTGATATCTTCAATTCAAGCTCTTGTATGCTGGTTTGGAATCATCAAAACTCTTGATTCAACATATTCTACGTAAATAGCTTCAAGATCCACTTTATATCCTATATGGATATCTTCAAGATACACTTTATAAATTTGAATGTAAATATCTTCTAGATTTATAATATGTTTTATACAAATATGTATAGGATTCGCTTTATGTTTTTATGTGAATAACTTCATATCCACTTTGTATTATATTTATGTGAATCACTTCAGGATCCATTTTATATTCTATGTATCTATTTATTTTAGGAATTTAATTGTGCCTCATACTTATGGATGTAGCATATTTTTTTCTATTCTCAATAGATAAGAGGAATTTTTTTGATTATTAAGAGAGATGGAAAAGAAAAAGAATAAGAAAGTAATTGTAAAAAGAATTAATTTGACAAATAGATAGTAGACTAATGTAAAGAATTTTAGTAACAAGTCTAATAATACATATTAAATAAAAGTACCTAGATGATGAAGATTAGCTTATTATATAAGTAAGTGTGCAACCATCTCTTTTATTGGTATGAGCATTAATCTCCAATCTCATAATAATAGATGTATGTACAATTAAGAATAAAATCACCCACTAGTTATCATGCTGATAACGTGTTATGAAATAATGAAGAAGAGAAGAGAGAAAAGTAGAAGGAGAGAGTGAGAGAAGAGTATAAAAAGAACTAAAGGGGGTTTTCTAATTGATTAATGTGTAAAATAAACTGAGTTGCCCTCTATTTATAGGTACATGTTTACAACTAAAAATCTACAAAATAATAATAATAAAGATAATATGAGATATTTTGGAATAACTAAAAATATAGTGAGATAATTGATAACCATCATAATCTATTATTCATAACAAAAAGTAAATAATCATGATGAATCTCTAAATAAAATCTTAATCTTACACTTTTTTATCATAAAATTGAGTTGCATAAATGTGTTAACAATAGAAAATGTTTTATTAGTATTTAAAAATATTTTTTCAATATTTTATATTAATAAAATTAACGGTGTTAAGGAAAGAAAAATTTTTAATTATATTTTAAAGATTAAGAGATTAAAAAGGAAATTAAATAAATTTAAAAAATAAAAATAGAACCTACCGCAAGATTAAAAAAAAGTAAAAATAAAAAAAAATTTCAAGAACTAATTTTGATATATATATATATATACATACACACAGAGCAACGGAAAAGAATCTTAAAATTGTATTGTAATGATTTTCGAGCACCAAAATTTTTTTGGGCCACCAGGTACCAGAGTAGAGTCATTATTACATTTTAAAAACTTGTATTACTACTATTATATTTTGAAAAATTAATTTTATTCATTTTTTGTTTCAACTTACCAGTGGGGATTGATCTTTCGAGAAACGCGCCAACCGACACGAAGTTTGTTGCGCATTGAACGGTTTGATTTTGAGGGCTGAACTCATTGTGATCATCAATGGAACAATTCATATCAGCACAAGCTCGTTTCCACTAGGAAATCTCAAATCCACGGGAAATCACTGTGTGAGAGGCTTTTTGACCGCAATATTACAAAAATAATGAGAAACTTTTAATACTCCCTTTTATTCTTAATATAAGACCCTTTTAATTAAATCACGTGGATTAAGAATTGGAATTAAAATTAATCAACTATCTCGATTTCTCCAAAAATCTCAACATTTTTTCAAAACTACGCTTATTTAATTTCTCTCTTTCTTTTTTGATACATTAAATAGGGGTAATTTTTTGAAAATGTATAATAAATACTACCTCGTATATTGTAAATGATCTTATATTTAGGATTAGAATAAAAGATCCTATATATAGGACCGGAGGAAGTATGTTACAACTTCAAAAATATTTTTTAATATTCTATAAAAATTAGATTTTGGTATCTAAGACACCGACATATAAATTTTCAAATTTTTTTTATATACTATAAAAATAAGATTTTGGTATCTAAGACATCGACATATAATTTTTTAAATTTTTTTTAATGAATAAGAAAGATCTCCCCTCTCCCCCTTTTTTTCCCAACCTTTTTTTTTAAGTGGACCTATTTTTTTAATTTTTATTAATCTTTTTCTTATTTTCCCAAGCACACCAAAATAAATAAAAATATATAAATTATGTAAATAACATATACTAAATAAAATAAATTAATTATACTAATAAAATATATTATTCAATATTATTGAAATTATATAGATCTCCTTACATTCTTAAAATATATATTTTAGTTAAACTTTTAACATTATTAAGAAAATATCTTTTTTATTAATTAAAATTTATATTAATATATAAAATAACTATAAGAGTAGGATATATTATCTTTTCTTCAATATTACTAAAATTATATAAATCTCTTCCCACTTTCAAAATATATATTTTAGTTAAATTTTTAATTCAATTAATGATGTAAATATGAAGAAAATATCTTTACATATAAAACAGTAAAAATAACATGCGTAAAATTGAACAATAATTTCTCATTTATAAATACAGAACATTACAGAGTCCTACATTCAAACAATGACCTAATAGAAAAAGAAAACACAACATCTAACAACACTAAAAGGTCTAATATATGTAGTAAAATCGCATAACATATAACCAATTTTCTTTCCCCTTGTTTTTCAAACATAAAATGCCATATCAATGAACCAAAATAATACCAAACATATGAGCAATAACGAGAACAGTATGAAGTGAAAATATGGTTGCAGATTTTGTGGAACCGGAGCGATATTACCAATATAAAGTAACAAAATATTATTTGACCAACTGAAAGTATTTCTTTTATTCAAAAAGTTTAATAATAATTTATAAGAAGAAATAAATAATTAGGGTAAAATAAAAAAAATTTTATAAAATATTAGAAAGTAATAAACGTCATGAGCTATCACGTGCAACTGGATTTTCAAAACATGAAATTGTTTTATTCTCTTGTTAGAAACTTCAAAATCTGACCCATGTTGTAAAAATTCAACAGCAATAATTGCTTTGACAAATAAAAAAGATATAACTGCATTACATTGTTTAAGTAACATTCATGTGTAACAACTAACAACTACGTATGATATTTTCCGCTCAGGACAGAATCAATCGAACCCAATCTCGAATGAATCCATCATAAATTTCAAAACACACACACACACACACACAATCATATTCCACTGAGACAGTAAACATAGAAAAGATTTTGTAATATATTGGATTCAAGATCATAGGAAATTATTTTTATCACTTTAATTTTTCACAAAAATGTGGACTTACCTACATTAGATACATGACACAATACACATTCTATACTTGTGGATATATACCTATTTATAATACTTTATATCCATTTATATCATTTCAAATTTTTATAGTAAAAATGACCATGTTGGGATTTTAAGATGAAGTAAAAAGGTGATTTTATTAGATCGATGTTTGTAAATATGCTCCTTGAGTTTTTTTTCCTCGAATGATTTTTTGCATTAAGGGGAAAGAATAATATTTTATTTATAAATTATTATAGACATTTTATTGAGGCATGTGATGCATCTTAAAAATTTGTGCTATAATTTTAAAAATATTTAATAACCATTTTTTTAATAAGTTGATTTATTAATTATATATATATAATTGCATTAATAATATATGTATGTATATTCTCATAGTTATATCCTAAGATTTTAAAAGCCAACATAAATTTGTATTGTATTGTCCTTGTGACTCCTCACAAGCCGCACACATCCCAAAGTATCACAATGTCTGCTGTAAGCTCCATCTGCATTCAGCTTCACAAACCCCTTCATCAATTTTTTTTCTGCCAAAAAAAGCCCTTCATCGTTGGTGACAGTTCATGGATGACACATGAATCACTTTTTTTTTTTTGGCTAACAATTACACACGAGTCACGACTCCTGCTAAAAAAGAATAACTTATCCTAGAAAATAATTTAAACCATCATTAGACACGCGAAAACATATTATATGTAGGTTGAGTTTATTTAGATTTATTAACCCGTGTTGCCAAAATTCAACAGTAATGATTGCGTTGACCAAAATAGTAAACAGTCACATAATTTTTTGTACCTTTGATTAACTTTCACCTTACGTGTAATGAGGTGGCGGATGATGAAAGGTTGATATATATTTTGTAAGCTTTCTGTATTTATTTCTATTTTTAAGTGATTTGTTTTTCCATTAAAAAAAGTTATAATTTTAGGAGATGAATGGAAGACATACAGCAGATAGAGAAAAAGATGAATTGGAAGGAGCATAAGGAAGGTATGAAGCATGACTGTAACATCCTAAACTCTATAATCCCAAACAAATGCCCAAAAGGTAGGAAAACAGAGGAGAGAAAACAAAACAAAGGAATGGTGCCGAGGCAACGCCCCTTGGAGCCACGGTGCGACACTATTCTGTATAGAAACGGGAATTGAAACAGAAGACACGACATCGTGGCCATGTTTATGGTGCCACAATGCCATTGATAGAACTTGCATCAACAAATTGCTAATGCAACCACCGAATTTCTGATGCTTATAACTCCTTGCTCTGACCTTTGATTTATCTGACTTTAAGGCCTATAAGTCACTTTACTCATACTTTAATCATAGATATCAATCATACTTTAAAATACATGCGTGTGGAGATTTTGGACATTTGAAACTAAATTTGTCACATTTGACTGACCAAAACCAAGAACCAAACTTCTCCAATTGCTACCTATAAACATTTGAGAGCCAAAGACCATACCAATAGGTCACACAGGACCTAAGAACCATATCTAAAGAGGTTTCATCCTAAAGAAAACACTCCTCCAAGTTTTGACACTTTTGAACCCCAAACCAAGCTAATGAATTATATATTCAATTTGCACAATAAGGACCCAATAACAAAACTAGGCTCACAATCCAGACACACACTTTAATGAGAACATAGGGCCACTAGTCTTAAGCCCAACATAACCATACATCAGGATTTGAAACATCACAAGCCACATATAGAACTTACTAGCATGTACTATACCATTTTGCTAACCATGAGCCCATAACCATACAAACTACTCAACATGGAATATAAAGGACTTAGGAAGGGGCTCAACCCACAAACACACAAGTACATGATAGTTAACACTTAGAATGACACAATACAATATTTGGTATTTTACTAGAAAAACAAAAAACAAAAACAACGAATACATGGGGAACAAAGTCCTTGGTACCCACAAATGCATTTTTAGTCCTCTTTGCCCAAACCCTCTTTGGTCCTCTCCTTGTTAGTACTGGATCCTTCACCCAAGATTGTTAGCCACGGGATGAGACATATGTCCCAGTATCACATATCAAACGTCATAAACATATAAACATGCTTCCATGACAATATTCAAATGCAAACTCACTATGAATGCCATATGCATGATATGCAAACAAAGATCCCATCAAAATATGGCTAGAACCATGAGCTAATTACCATGACAAGGAAACCTTAACCAGTGGCCTCCTTCCAACGACCAATGACTGCCGATTTCAGGGTCGCCACCCAGCTCTCCTCCCAATAGTCATGACCCAGCCAAAAGCCACTACACAAAAGGTTGGATCATGGCTCTCCTTCCCCTAAACCACCAGAATTGGTAACTATTTAGAGAATGTGCACCTCAATTCACAGCTACCTGAGTCTCCCAGCCATAAAATGACTATTTAGTGTTAGGTAGACTGGTCACCCAAGAGGGGGGGTGAATTGGGTGATGCAAGATTTTCGCTCTTTTGGATCACAACCCAATTTCACTAAGAGTGCAGCAAAACAAGGATAAACAGAGGTGGTTGTGTGCAGCAGCTGAGTAGAGAAGATAAAGAACAATACACAATGATTTATACTGGTTCAGCCCAACCACTTGGCCTACATCCAGTCCCCAAGCCACCACTTGAGATTCTCCACTATATCTCACAGGTTTGATCCGGGCACCTGTGAAGCCTCATTACATTCCCACAAGTTTCAGTAGGCACTTGTGAAGCCACTCTCCTCACACCCTTACAAGATGTGTAAATCCCTTAGTGTTTCCCCACACTAAGATTCTACCCAAAATATGTAGAAAGAAATATTTACAGAATGAAAACTCTCTTGAGGAGTAGATAATACATTGAAAGTTCACTCTGTTGAGGTGTGTTTTTCAAACAATACTGAGATAAAAGGATTTTACAAGTTGTAGCAGCATTTTCACATAAACTCTCTTAAGATTGATACCCATAAGTTTAAATGATGTTATATTTATAGTTTTGTAGTGTAATTAGACGTTAGATACAAGATCTAGCCGTTAGAGATGTTACCCAATGGTTTACTTTGCAAAACTAGCCGTTACTAACTTTATTTAATGTTGCTGACATACTGAAATTCGAATTTTGGATGTTAACAGACGAATTTCGAAGGAACCGAAGGTTAAAGCTTTTAACGTTGAAATAGCGAAGTTCGTCTGTTCATAAAGTGAAATTCGAATTTTGAAACTTAGAAAACATTTCCACGTTGTGACATACGAATTTTCAAGAAGAAAGTTTTTCTGTTAAGTGTGAACAGTGTTTTCAATTTGTTACAGTGCCCTCGAAATTCGAATTTTGGAAGCCCAAAAATTCGTCTGTCCACTAAACGTTCGAAGAGGCACAATAGATCACTTTCTTCGAAATTCGAATTTTGAAAGGGAGAAGTTCGTCTGTCAGAGAGCAGTTTTGAAACTTAAATTATTCTTAATCTCAGATGAACTTTAACATTGTTTCAAAAGTGTTTTCTTGTTTCTGGAATTGTGGAATTCGAATTTTGAAAGTGGAAAGTTGTTTGTTGGTTGTTTCAGAAGTATTTCCATGTTTCTGCAATTGCGAAATTCGAATTTTCAAAGTGAAAATTTGACTGTTGGTTGTTTCAGAAGTGTTTTCACGTTTCTGCAATCGCGAAATTCGAATTTTCAAAGTGGAAATTCGTCTGTTGGACCTGAAGTTCGAATTTTGCAAGTTAAAATTCGTCTGTCAGTGGCAAGCTCAATTCTGCACGAAGGTTCTCTTCGAAATTCGAATTTCGGAGGCCCGAAATTCATCTGTCGCAACGGAACCTACGTAACTTCAAATTTTGCACTGTAGACAATTTTGCAGAAGCTATAACTCTCTCATTTTAACTCCAAATTAAGCAAATGACCTATGTTTGGAAAGCTCTGAATGTCTACTTTCAAATGAAATAAGTTTTACTTCAAAAACAAACGTGTTTTGTGAGATATGATCGAAATAGTGATAAGAGATCAAAACTGAAAATTCATATCTTACTACTCAACTTTAAATAACCATAGCTTTTTCATATGATCTTTATTTTGAGTGAAATAACCTTCTTTGAAAAGCTTATTAAGCCTAGTTTCATATGAAATAAGTTTTACATCAAAGCCATATTTATTTTGAGAGATATATGAAAAATACTGATCAAAGGTCAAACTCTGAATTTTTGAAAACCAGATTTCACTAACTGTGCTTGACTCGAAATTCGAATTTCAACACCTGAAATTCGTCTGTCAGAGGTAAGATCTCTGGAACTTCAAATTTCAGTCAGCAAAGTTCGTATTTTCACAAAGTATATGAAGTTTAACTTCTCAAAATTCGTCTGTCATCAGAGTTTTTCAAATCTAACTTATGCTAACATCATATTTACTTAATCTAACTCATTTAAAGCATATGGTAACAAGATTAAGTGATTTTCAAAGATTAATCCCACCTCAAGACCCAAGTAAGACCCAAGTGAAAATAAAATATACCTAGTGACTAGGTCTTCAAATGTTGAGTTCCACTTTCACTTGGACATTTTTTTCTTGGCATGCTCCCTTCTGATCTTCCATTTTTGGAGCATCCTTTCTTTTCTTCTTTCTTGAGTGAATGCTCACTCTTCTTACTTGGACCAACCTATATTTAATATATTACACTTACAAACCAAGTAGTTAGTCCAGTTTATATATCCAACTTATATTATTCATTGTAAAAGTACAGTGGATATATTTACACATAGCATGATATATGTATTATAATCATAATTAAATACATGCTAATATGTATTTTACTTCTTTAAGGAACATTATATATGTCAGATACATATAATGCATTTGTTCCTTATTACTCTATATTTGTCATCATCAAAACTTATATTATACTAAACCTTACATTTAGTGACTGGAATAACATTAGTCACACCGCCCTAACATAAGACCTCATGTGCTATTTAACGAATTAGCATACCACGTGGTATATATAGCTTTCTCACCCAAACTATGTTAGGTTCAATATAATATAAGTTTTTGATAATGACAAATGTAAAGTAAGAAGGAACAAATACATTATATTTGTCTAACATATATCTTATTCCTAAAAAAAGTAAAATGTGCATTAGCATGTGTTTAATTATATTTATAATATCATGCTATGTACTAATATATCCACTGTACTTTTATATTTTATAATATAAGTTAGATATATAAATTGGACTAATTACTTGATGTGTAAGTGTAATACATTAAATGTAGGATTGCCCAAAAAGGAACACTAAGCATTGGATTAAAGAAAGAAAAATCAACATCATATCTCACTCAAAGAAGAAGAAGAGAAATAATGCTCAAAGAATTGAAGATTAGAAGGAAGCATGTCAAGAACAGAATGACTAAGTGAAAGTGGAGTTTAACTTTTGAAGACCTAGCTATTAGGTATATTTTGTTTGCCCTTAAGTCTTGAGGTGGTTTAGATATTTGAAATTTACTTAATATTATTACCATATGTCTTAAATGAGTTAGATTAAGTAAATCTGAATGTTAGCATGAGTTTAAGTTTGTTAGATTTGAACATTCTAGCCTAACAGACGAATTTTGCTTATGATTCATATTTATTTTATGCAAAATTCGCACTTTACTTGCTGAAGTTTGAAATTACAGAAGTTTAATCTTTAATAAACGAATTGTGAATCTGAATTTTGAATTTCGAGTTAACCATTGTTAGTGAAAGTGTGCAAAATTCGCATGAAGCTTAGTCGAAATTCGACTGTTGGTGAAGGTCAAAGTGAGTTCAAAGTCACAACCTTTGACAGATGAACTTTGAGCTTCAAAGTGTGAATTTCGAAGTAAGAACTTTTGTGTCATGTTGAATATGCCTCTGATAGACGTACTTCTAACATAAAAGTTCGAATGTTCAAGCCATGAGCTAACTTTGGAATTCTTATCATAGATCAAAATTCAAATTTTACATGTTGAAATTCGAATTTCAAAGTTTAATGTTAAACACATAACTATGCTGACTCTGCGAAATTCTTCTATTCCTAAATTTGAATATTGGTATGTCAGACGCATTTAATGCAGTTGGTGAACAGCTCTTTATGCAGAATAATGACTATAACTTGTGTCTAACAACTAATTAAGTCACAAATCTATAAATAGAACTTCATTTGAACTTATGGAAAATGAATTAAAGTGAGTTATGTGCCAAAATGCTGCTGTAATATATTAAATCATTCTGTGTGAGCATTCAAAGCTAAACCCACCTCAGTAGAGTGAGTTTTAATGTATTATCCATTTTTAAAGAGAGTTTCAATTTCGTTTCTTTCTTTCTATAATTTTTGGATAGAATTTTAGTGTGGGGGAACACTGAAGGAATTACACATCTTGTAAGAGTATGGGGAAAGTAACTTCACAAATGCTTAATTAAACTTGTAGGATATACTGAGGTTTCACAAGTGTCCAGATCAGACTTATGGGATATAGTAAAAATCTTATATGGTGGTTTGAAGACTGGATATAGGACAAGTGTTTGGGCTGAACCAGTATAAATCTATGTGTATTGTTTTTCTTCTTCTCACTTCATTTGCCTAACTCAATACTCTATGTTCATTCCTGTTCTATTGTATCTCTTGGTGAAATTGGGTTGCACTTCAAAAGAGGTAAAAATCTTGTATCATCTAATTTACCCCTCTCTTAAGTGACCAGTCAACCTAACAAGTCATATGTTCCAACAATGTACATTATGTGACAATACCCAATACATGTTAACATATTAACACATGTTATCCCCTACAGTGCTAGCATGTCATAAGATCATACATGATAAGTTATAGGGTGCATAATCATCATTACATGTCAACATCTATCAATATGTATAAATCATATTCACTATAACCAATATCAATTTCAACACAATATAAAGTAAAGATAGAGAGTTTACTAGCCATGTAACCATACATATCATGATATGAAAATGGATGATCATATTATGTTCTAGATGCATATCATGATATGAAAGAGTACAATATATTACATAAAGCATGAATATTATGATATGAAAAGGATTGGCCATATGTATATATAGAATCATTTAAAGACATAGGAAAGTACATCCTGGTTACCTCAACTGTTTGAACCCACTTGACACCACGGTAGGCCAAAGAGAACAACAACCACTATAACACATCAAGAGGATGCAAGAATCATGTCATCACATTATCCCAAACCAAAATACACAATTAAAATCATAATAGTCCAATCAATAAATCAAGGAGCCCATTACTCAAACATCAACATAACCACTTACCAACGAATTCAATACTTTCCAATTATTTCCCGGAGTCAAAAGATCCCAATTAAGCAAGTAGACAACCTACACAATACCAAATTCTCATTACCAAAACAATTTCTCAACACTTAGTATACTCAATTATCAATTAAGCACAACCAAGCTGAAACAAAGCTTTTCAATGAAAACCCATACATCAAAATATCCCAAACAACTCATAGATCCATAATCTAACCCAAACAACTTTGAATTCCCAAAAACATGAAGAGTTAAAGGTTAAGGTTTGGGAATATACCACTTAATCACTTAAAATCATTAACCTAGAGCCTATACATATCCAACAATACATCAATGAAGCATTTATATACAATTTAATTGGCAAAAAAGCATTCTAACCAAAACCCTAAGCTATTCCATGAAAATCCACCATTTAAATCGAAGAAAATGGAGAGGAGGAGGAAGTAGACCACTTACCAACAAGATTTAAGCTTCTCCAAGGCCAAAATTATGATCCCTAGCTTTAGACTGACCAAACCCTAGTTGAGCACCGAAATTTCCTCCATTTTTCTCTTCTTTCGGTGACTGGTTTGACTTCTGATTTAAACAGAATTCGCGACTAGCATCGTAACACCACTTAAGCTCGGCCCAACCTTAGTGCTTATTGACAACCCAAGCCCAAAAATTAGGGCTTGTTTATCGCAGCATCACTGCTTCTCACTGTGGCGTCACTACTTTGTTCCTTTATTCTTCTTTTTCTCAATTATGATCCTTTTCTCCAATCTTAATCCCTCCAATCTTGCACCATTCAATAAGGTTCTTCTTAGAATTAATGTTTAGGGTCATTACAATGACTACTTATAAACAAGGAAAAAGGGGAATAGAAATGGTGTTACCAATTTGGGAGGACAAAGATGACAATCTGAAAGTTTGAGAGTGAAGGATGCGTTTGTGACAGAAATTAGGCTGGAAGGAAAGATCGCATTTAGATACTCTATAATGAACACATCTGGAATTTTGAAGTGAAGGCATGTTTGGCTGGATCTCGAATTAAGGATGATGAGTTGTAACCTTTGAACTCTATCTAAGTTCTGATGTCAACTGATATGAACCCTCTAGGAACGCAGAATCTAAAAGGGATTTTAAGAACTTCAGAGGGGGACACCACAAGATAAAGATCAATTCTCTTGATATGTTAGTATATATTCTAAGAAGAACACAAAGAACTAGTAACACTCACTAATTGAATAAACTCTAAATATTATTGATCTGTTTGAATTCTGTGTATAAAAGAGGCATATAAATAGGCAAATAGATATCTTAAAGTAACTAGGAACATTTTAGACTCAAATAATCTTAATAAATCTAGTAATTCCTATAAAAATAACTAATTATTTAAAGGCCTAAAAATAAAAACGAAAATACTAAAAAAAATAGTAAAAATAATATTCTAATTCTAATACTATTAAATATTATTTAAAGATAAGATTAATCTAATATGATTTAAACTAAACTAATTGAAATTTAAGATTAAATCCCATGGAATATAAGTTGGAAACCACAAAATTTCCTAATCTAATTTAAATCAAACCAAAACAAATAAAAAAAAGATAATCCTAAATTAATCTAAGTGGGGCTTGGGATTTGGGCTTCTCTCTGCATTTGGGCTTCAAAAATATTATGATTTTCTTTGGGATAAATGAGGATGTCATTAATCTTGCATGACCTATTCTAACATGTATTTGGACTCGAACAAACATTATTAAGGCCTTGTTTGACTTCTCTAAGTATATATTAGCACCTTAGACCTTCAGTGTGATGAAATATGCTTCAAAAAAGCACTTCTAATATGTTGAATGGTCCTCTTAATAATGAGCTTCCCAAAACAAAGTCCAACATATGAGTTTGATCATATAATATGTTGATTGAGCCCTATAGTTTCACATCATATTAGATTTATTAGTTAGTGTTCAGATTATACAACATTAGGCCTAATTTTTCATACATTTAGAGTGATAATGATTAGGCATCATTTAAGTTATTTAGTCAAGCGGTGATTAATTGATTCCTTCACTAGTAAGTCATGTCTTTATTTTTTATTTTTTTATAAGCCAAAAGAACATATCTTTAGCAGGGTATTAAAAATTAGATCGGTCATTGAACCAGTTATGATTAATTGATTCCTTCACTAGTAAGTCATATCTTTATTTTTTATTTTTTTATAAGCTAGAAGAACATATTTTTAACAAGGTATTAAAAATTAAATCGGTCATTGAACTGATCGAAATACTAGCTCAATGTTCAATGATTTAATCAGAGTTGAACTGTAATCAAAACAGTATTAATAAAATTAATATATTTTTAATTTTATATATTATATATTATATAAAAAATAAAAAAATTTTATTAATAAGTTTTATAACTTAATATATTTTCAATGCTTAAACCATTACCATTGATCAATGTCGCCAACTAGGGGCAACTTCTCCTCCACAATAAACCAACGACACATTCCCCTCATAGACTTCACTTTGAATCATATTGAGAGAGTTACGAAAACTCTTCCATCAACTTTAGAATCCTTACATAATATTTGCTTCCCAGAACTCTCATAGTCCAAAGTATCTCCTGCAATTAATTCTTACCTGTAAAACCCTTGTTAGACCCCTTATAGCTCAATTCTAACTCATTTGCCACATATTGCGCCATACAGGATATTATAATGATCTTTTCCAAGCCATAATGGCGCATTCAAAACTTATCGCTGGCTTATTCTCAAGCAATCCTCCTCCCTTATAGTTCAACTCCTTCTGAACTCTTATCAACTAGAAAATAGACAAGAATCTCTTCTTGAAAGGGGATTCAATCCAAAGAACTTGGTGTCCTCCCAATTATATATTCTTCCAACATTATTTGACCTTCCTTTTCATTGCAAGATAACCAATTGTTGCTTTACATTCTATAAACATATCACTCTTGATGACAGTCACTGCCTTTTCGCTGTCTTCCTTGATGGGATTGAAATCACCATCACCGTCATTGCCAAGGCCTTCATCATTCAACGTTAACTTAGCTCCAAGACCCTTTGCTCCAAATATAGTTTTGCTAGTGAATCCACTCCCTATAGCCATTGAGTTCTACATCTCATCCGAAAATAACCAATTAAATCTTCTCACTGTCTTTCACTATTATGAAATATCCCAGCACTCCACCTTCAGGGTTCAATCGTTATTTCTATACTTAATCCTTGTAATGCCTACAACTTAATGTTACTCTACAACTTACCTTTATCTCCCCTAATTGGGTTTACTCCACTTTCTTTGCTAATTTTTCCTATGGATCACATATGGGAAAAAACATAAATTGTTAAGCTTCGCTTTTCCTCCTCAATCTCCCTCATTCATTGAGATAAAACGCGGATCTTCATACACCAATCTTCCAAAAATGTACACTCCCCAACAATAACTGGTCCTTGATTTCTAGGTGAGCTTCCATAACCTTAGCACTTAGCAAAACACTCCTTCTCCATCGTTTAGCCTTCCCTTCCAACTTGAACACCACTAATTGCGCCTTTTATTTGGAAGCGCAATCCATAATGCCAAATATTGTCTACAACCGATCCACCCATTCCTTAGCCAATGTAAAGTCCATCTTACCTTCGAAAGCCAAGGGATTAAACTTTCAAAAGTCCTTCAGTTGAGAGGAAATACACCTTCTTTTAGTCCTCGGGGCCCTCTCTGGCTCCTCTTCATCCTCATCATTATCATCTCCAGCATTCAAATTCACATACATGCAAGCTTCCTCATTCATATCACCATACCCATGCTAGTTCAACTTTTCTAACATTCTATTTAAGGTTTCCCCCTGGTATTTACTCAGTCACTTAGACTAACCAGCATCTCATGCATCTGCCTCATAAGATCACTATTGTTTTGTCTTCCTCTACGAAACATCTTCTCCTATACACAAGTACCAACATGTTCAGTTATATGACTCTAGACTAGTATTGCAATGGGAATATACACGTTTATGCAAATAAAACTGTGCCAAGTATTACCGCAAGTAAAAATAATGGTCTGAACCATTGCTGTGATACCAAAATGTAACAACCTACTCCCAAAGACCCTGAAACAACTCCTACAACATCAAAAACACAGAAAAGAATCATAACAGAGTTGTACCGCAGCAAATTACAATACAGTCGCGACCTGTGAGATGTAGTAGCACTTGGCGGCCTAGCCAGACTTCTAGTGCCGCGATGCCCGTATCAGAACATGTATAAGCAAATTACTAATTTTTTTAGCGAACTTCTGGCATGTACAACTTTGTACTCTGACCTTTGATTGATGTGATTCCAACTCCGACAGGTTAATCTTGTTCCAATCTAACTATAGACACCAGTTTCACCTCAATCCATCTCCGTATGGAGATTTTGGACTCTTGTGACCGATTTGGTCACTTTTTTTACCAAAAAACACAACTTATAGGCCACAATTGCCAACCCAAGCAATTTGGTATCTGAAGACCATTCACATAGGTCATATTTGACTTAACCAACTTGTTCAAGGAGGTTTTACACCAAAGAAACCACTTCTCAGAGATTTGATCCCCATGAACCCCAATTTCACACAATGAGCTACATGTTCAAAACACACATACAAGGCTCAAAACCTCCTTTGGGCTCACACATACGGTCAATCCGTCTCACAAACAATGCTCCAACAACAATAACTCATACCGGGGTCCAAATCATCATCACACACATATAAACCACACAGTACATATCCACACCTATCACATATCATCTATCATCATCAATATCATCACATAATCATCTATATCATCCAAACATCATCATCACAACCATCCTTTTTTTACATAGCATACAGATAATACTCTCAGGAACCATACATACAGACACATAGCTCTGCTTGGCACATGTTATTACATAAACCAAAGCAGTAAAACTACCAATATACTTGTTATTCCTAACAGTAGAGAGGACCACGACTCCTTGGTCTTCTCTAGATTAGTAACAAAGTCTTCACCTAAAATGTTAGCTATGAAGGGTATGAGATAAAGTCTTGGTTATTTGGAAAATCACACACATGCAACAATATCATCAACACCACACATATATGCAAATGATGTAATGCGATGCAGAATGTTATGGTATGCATGTCTCCCTCATACACGGCTCGAACCAAGAGCTAATGTCTTCATACGACATCTCTGATAGATGATTCCCTTCCAATAACTAGCGAAGACTGATTCCGGGATATCACCAAGCTCACCTCACACTAATGCAACCCGGCCAAAGGTCACATTAGTGCTTGGATCGTGACTCTCCTTCCCCTGGGCCACCCAAATTAGTGGTGATTTGGAGAAGATGCAATTCACTGCCACCTGGCTCTCCGCACTATAGGAGAGTATTTAGTAGCAGGAATCTTTCATCATATCATTTCTCATCTCATCATTACCTCCCAATTCACTATACCTCACTATGCTCATGTGGTGATGATGTTCATGCCATGCCACTATGTAATTATCATCATTATCATAACTATTATCTATGTCATGCTAGCATGCTATCATATGAGTGTGTTATGAAATCACATATATACACAAATCACTTCATTCTTATCATTATCATACACAAGTACTAGGGATTGGGATTCATACCTCGTCTAGCTATCTGCATACCGCAATATATATAGGAAACCATACACACACATAACGATATCGTGATATGAATGGAAACATGCATATATTTACATATATAAATACAAATCAACAACTATAAAACAAACACTTAGTTACCTGAAATTGCCGACACTACACACATGGGCTAAACCCACCATCTCAACACCGAACATGAGCCGAATCACCTCTGAGTAGCCAAACAACCTTTACAATACTATAACATTCCCAATTAACATAATGTACACTTAACCAAAATCCATAACTAACCAATTATACCTAACCCAAAGTTCCAACAACACATTCATGCACCAATTGGCCACATACAACCATTCAACTCATGCATCAATACATTCAATTCGAATTTCACACTTCCTCATCCGTAATCAACCCAGGTTTCCACATAAATCATGCATACTCCCCCTAAAACTCATACCTAAACATCAATAATACTACACAACACACCATTGATCCCTTAACAAGCATTTTAACTGGTGGAATTCGAGCCAACCGAAATCCCCAAGTATAAATCCTAAAATCAACCAAAAATCAAAGAGAAAAAGGAAAGAAGAGGGAAGGGATCACATACCAACTTGTAATCAAGCGCCTAGAGTCTGAAAATTGCCTCCTCGGGTCCGATTTCTTCTTGCCCTAGCGGAGCTCCTCCGTTTTCCCTTGATTTCTTCTCCTTTCATCGACTAAAACCCTTCTCATTTAAACACATTTGACGTCTGGCGCCACGGTGGTTATAAGTTCACCACAGCATGGAACCCTTCTGTCCAAAAAAATTATACAAGTTTTAGCTTATTCACCATGGCAGCCCTGCTTATCTCCCTAGCGTGGTGTGCTTCTGTCTCTTTTTTGTTCTTCCTCCATCCTGATCCTTCGGTCCTACATACATTACCGAGTATACTTCCCATTAGTTTGAGACTAAGTCTAGGATAGTATACTGAGAGTTATTACACTAGATGTGACAAACTCAAGCTCAAGAAATTAGGGATTTGGGCCTTGGGCAATTAGGGATTTTGTACCTAGGTAAATGATATAGATGGATGGAGAAGAGGAGAGGAAGGATAGTTCAAATAAAGATGGATGAATGGATGAGAGGAGAGGAAGGATAGGTCAAAGAAGAAATGTGAAAGGAAAAAGAACGAGGTTAAGGGTTTGGTTTGAATGTATGAAGCAGTAGAACAAATGACAACGTGGTAATGTGCTGTATTACATTTAAAATAAAACATATATGCACAGGATTAGACTAGAAAATTTAGTCTAAAAGGTCAGCTTGCAACCCAATCTAACTCGATCACAAAACCTAGTCTTAGCCAGCCTTTCTCACAGCCAATTTTACCCAGCTGAACTTGATCATTGATATACCTTGTAGGACTAAGAAGACTGAGTTTACGAGTTTAATGCACAATCCTACTTTTAATCCTTGAAATGCAAAATTTAAGAAAGGTTATATTAAACTTTTTGCTAAAATATTTAATAAAAGTATGCAAAGTTTCAATATAACATAAAAGATAAATATGAATTTGTACGTAATTTTTATTTAAACTAACATCAAATCCAATGTAAATGTATGGGAATTAATAAATATAAGAATACTTGCCTCAATAAATAATATAATAATATTATTCCACCAACTGTGAAGTTGAGCTATGGACTTCCATATGCATTGCTTGCTTTTCTTAAATCTTGTAAGAATTGGACTGACCTAGCCGGTTCAACTAGAAATCGGTGCCAGCCCAATCCAGAGATAGGTGAGAACTAGCCGGTTTAAGAACCAATGTGAATCGATTAAGATTCAGCGAAATCGACCCTAAACCGACCAAATCGATTGTAAATTGGTCTTGAACTAGTTTGAACTGATTCCTTTTTAAAATTTTTTATAACATTTTTTTTAGTTTTATAGATAAAATAGCATAATTTTTAGTACAAAATATTTTTTATTTTTATATTATAATATTATTTAAGCATTATTATGATATATAATTATTAAAAATTATAAATTTACTCAACAAATAATATAATAATGGATTATTAATTAGCTGACCATTTTGAACTTAAAATATAATTGTAAATGAATATAAACTTATTTAAATTTAAATATTGAATTACAAAACTTATTAATAATTTTTCTGTTGTTGATAATATATTAATAATTCAATATTACTTAATTTGAAATTTTAATTAAGTCATAAAATTTATTTAAACTTATATTATTTATTAAAAATATATTATTTTAATCATTATCAGTTTGACCCCGATTATATCATGGTTGAACTATTAAACTTTAAAATAGTGTATTATGTTTAAATTTTTTTCAACATTTTTTTAGTTTTTAAGATAAAATAGCATAATTTTTAGTACAAAATATTTTTTATTTTTATATTATAATACTATTTAAGCATTATTATGATATATAATTATTAAAAATTATAAATTTACTCAATAAATAATATAATAATAAATTATTAATTAGTTGACTTTTTTTAACTCAAAATGTGATTGTAGATGAATATAAATTTATTTAGATTTAAATATTGAGCTATAAAATTTATTAATAATTTATCTATGATTGATAATATATTAATAATTCAATATTATTTAATTTAAAGATTTAATTAAGTCATAAAATTTTTTTAAACTTTTATTTTTATTAAAAATATATTATTTTAATCACTATTAATCTGACCTTGAACTAGTGTCTTATTTAATTCAATGTCTGGTTCGGTTTTGATAACATTACTTTTCTTATTATAATGATGTGACAAAGATCAAAACTGATCATTTCTTCCACAATAAGTTACCTGTATTTGGAGTGCATCATGGTCTCTTCTATGGACACCATAGTCTCTTCTATAAATACCATTGTATCATTGTCGAGGAATGAAATTAAGATGTATAATACCATTACTGAAGCAAAATCCCAAATCAAGGCCATAACAACGTATTAATTGTTATATATCAAATATAAATTGATACGCAACTTAAAATGCTAAATACACAAAACAATTCATAATAAAAAGTAATTATCCAACTTAGACATTTTTGAAGTATTATGTCCCATCACTTGTAACCCCCCCTTGCCAGAAGAAGGCATGAAGTCAGAGGATGTCGTCTGGTTAGATCTGGATTCTTCATCTGCAAAAATTGTTTGATCAGGATATAGAGAAAGATTTGGAGGCATTTTAAGATCTTGAACACAATCTATTTCTAGCATTTCTATTACTTTATTCATTGAGGGACGATCAGTTGGCTTCAATTGTATGCACCATAGTGCTATTAAGAACATTTTCCTTGCTAAATCTTTTTCCTCTTTTGTCAAATCTTTCATTTCAATCTACTTCTCTTGATTCAATTGGTCATAAATCCATAATGGAAAGTAAATTTGGCTTGAATGCTCTGCACGTCGATTCAAATTCCTTCTTTGGCTTGCCATTTCCATTAAAAGCATCCCAAAACTATAAACATCAGCCTTATAAGACACTCCTCCAATATTCTTGTAAAATAATTCAGGAGCCATGTATCCTATTGTTCCTCTTACTGCAGTCAAAGTAACAATACTATCATCAACATGATACAATCTTGCAAGTCCAAAATCTGAAACTTTTGGGATGAAGTTGTTATCAAGAAGAATATTATGGGGTTTGATATCAAAATGCAATATTTGCACATCACACTCATGATGAAGATAAGCAATCCCATGAGCTATTCCAAGAGATATCTCATGTATTTTGTCATAACGCAAAGAGACACTTCCTTCTTTGGAGAAAATATGTTTATCAAGAGATCCATTGGACATAAATTCATAAACAAGAGCACGCTTTCTTCCCTCAACACAAAATCCGACAAGACGTACCACATTGACATGGTGTATCCTTCCAATGGTTGCTACTTCACCGATAAAATCTTGATCATTAACTTCAGATTTGTCTAGCACTTTAATAGCAACCTCATGTCCACTTCTTAGATCCCCTTTGTACACAGTGCCAAAGCCTCCTTTCCCTATTTTGGTTTTGAAACCTTTGGTCATAGTCTTCAATTCTTTGTAGGAGTACCTTATTGGAACAAGGTTATGAAGTTCTAGAAATTCTTCAATGTTTTCATACATTGATAGGTGTCTTCTACGGCATTTATAAATCAATAACCACAATAGAAATACCATACCAAATAAAAATCTGACTGTAAGGAATGGTAGAACATATCTTCCAACAATTGCTCCTGAGTAGTATCCATATTGTACATTGAAATCATCAAAGATAGCTTTGAGTCTGTATGATTGCTTACTTATTGTTTCACGCAATCCTGCGCATTTACATTGTCATTAAAATTTATTAGTGACAAAAATATCACCACTTAGATAAGAAAAAAATTAAAAGGTACAAAATTGACATTAAATTAATCTTTCGTTTCTTAGATAAAAATATTATTTATGTGAAAGAATTTCAGTTATAGAGAAAAGAGAGACCATAGGGTATGTTGACCTCCCACCTTTTTTGTTTATAGTGATAAAAAAAAAGTTTAAATTACTTGAGTCTACGAGGGTTCAGAATTAGGATAAATTTTAAAGTTAGGAAATTATAAAGTTACTTATAAATTACTCCCTCTAATCCTATTTTTAAAACCTTTTAAATTGAACTATAAAAATTAAGAAAAATAGTTAGAATCAATTGGTCTTATTTTTTTAAAAAATTATCACAACATCCAAAATTACCCTTAATTAAAGTTATCAAAAGTGGCTTTCTTTTTCTACACATGAAAGAGAAATAAGACAAAAACCCTACTTTTAATTAATAATTATGAGGAGCATATTTGAAAAAAGTAGTAATAATAAATGCATCACATATTTTATAAAGAATCTTATATTAAGGATTATGAAAATTTTTTAAAAGAGTCATCTAATTAGGAGCACAAGGGGTACTTATTAACAATATTCTCATTTTAATAACAAAATTCAAGCATACAACCGTTGGAGACCCCTACATTGTTGTAAAAGCATAGAAATACCTTCAGGATGACCGGATGAGGGCGGTAAAACGGTTTAACCTAAACCCAACTCAATGTATGGACTATGGACGTGCACCCTTAGAATGCACCTTTATCCAAAAGACATTTAAAATAGTATTCAAACTTTATCTAATTTTTTTTTAAAAAAAAATTTGGAAATGATTATAATTATTTAAAGTTCTAATTAAATAAAGTCAAAGAACAAATTTGATATAAATAAAGAAGTAAGAGATGAAATTCAATTAAGAAATATTAAAAGATTAAAATAAAGCAGATAAATTAAATAAGAGACTAAAATAATATTCAAACCAACTTATTAGACAAACAATATGTCTAAAATAATATCCAAGCCAACTTGTTAGGCAAAAAATTTGTAAGTATCTTTTGAGTGCTATTTGAACTGTGAGGCGGCGTGGTAGGGAGGGTGGGCATATTTGGGAAAAAGTACAAGTAACATTAAAAAATTTTAATACTTTTCAATCCCTACCTTTAATATTTTGCAGATCCTACGTCTCATATATTTCTCCCACTTAACTTTTGATCCAATCCACGTACATCTTATTCTAAATGTATAAAAATTTATCTCAAGCCCAATGAATTTTGACCCGAAATTTCAATTTCAATAAACCCATATACTAATTTTTTTATAAAAAATATCATTATTCACTTCTTCACCAAAACAAATTTATTAAATTTAAATCTTAAACTCACTAATCTAAAATTGATTTTTCTAACTTTTTTTTTATTACACCTAACCTAGATCAAACTAAATTTTTCTGATAAAAAACTAATCTAATAATACTCTTGATTTTCTTGGATTATTTTACATATTTTGTTCTTTATAGATATTTTTTAATTAAATAATTTTAAATTCTCTATTTTAAATAGCAAATGAAAAGATTTTTAAAGAGGAAATTACCATCAGACAAGTAACAATATTCATCAAAATTTTGTGAAACAAATCTTCAACAACAAGTTGAAATTAATTAATTAGAATAATTGCCATTAGATCCTAGAAATTGAATTAAAATTTCAGCATATCATCTTAATGATCAAGATAAGATGTGAAAATGTTATTTACAAAAAGGGCCATGTAAACCTAATTAACATAATTTTTTCCAAAAAAAAATTGGGATTTCATTAAGTATTAAAAAATTATTTTTTAAAATTAATTTGCCCACGCTCCCTGACACAAGATCGTGACTCGTTTAGTTCTCATGAGTTGTTAAACCTAATTCACATAAACGTTTATAATAAAAAATTAAAAAATAAATTATACCAGGTAAGTTTAGAACGTTACCATAAAAAATATTGTAGATATAACCTGCAAAAGAAAAAATTTTTGTCAGTCAACAATGGGAAGAATGGGTTTGAAAGTTACACGTGTTTGTGTTGTGTGTCTCATGCACGTGCAGAGCATTGTTTTTAAACTTGGACTGGACCAAATTGGACAATTGAACCGGTTAAACCATTATTCAAAGACTATACTAACTCATTTTGATAGTTTGAACTGTTTCTGTGGTTGAACCGGATTAAACTGGATCAAACCGGCGATTGATCCGAAAATCGGCTTTAAGCAGAAAATCGGAATTGTTCCAAGAGAACCGGCTGGTTTTTTATATATATTTTTTAATTTATAAATTAATTAAATATTATTATTTTACAATATTAAAAATGTTAAAAAAAACATTTTTTATTCCTATTAAATGTTATTAATACTCCTTATTTTTATTACTTAAGCATAATTTATATTTTTAGACATTAAAAAATTTCTTTTTTATTCCTATTAAGCATTATTAATACTCCTAATTTTTATTACTTAAAAAAATCTCTTTTAGGCATTAAATTAATAAGGAATGAAAATGATAAATAAGTTCATGTTACCTTATAATATAATACAAAAAAAATTCTACTAATTACCTTATAATATGGGATTAAAAAAGTATAAACTAATATAATACAATATGAACTTATGAAGCATTTGGCAAATTTAATGTAATGTATAAATTTATATATTATAATTCTTTTATATATCAAAGTTTTGTATAATTTTAATCAATTGATGTAGTTCTATAATAGAAGATGTGATTTTATTTGTCATATATTTTTTTATTATATATAATATGATTTTTTTACATAATTATTAAGTTATCGATTCAATTGCTAGTCCAACTGATTGAACCTAAAAATTGTGATTCGGTGACATTTCAGATTTAATGTTCGGTTCAATTTTTAAAATATTAGTGTAGATAGATAGAGAGAGAGAGAGTTCATCTCAAACATTATTGCAAGCTACGTAAAGTTATGGCACACAATTTGAGTCCTTTCCATTTGTTTCTTTTTTCATGTGTCACAATTTTAATTTTTTATTTATCAGATTAATATTTAGTAATTATATTGATAACAAAAAAGTACTATTCAAAACTCAGTTTTATTAGATGACAATTGCTAAAAGTTTACGATGGACACAAATTGAGAAAAGTAAAACAATGGAAATATCCAAATTTGGTACCCTCAGGTTTAGGCTTCATTTAGATTTAACATTCATTACATTGTTATTATTTATCAATTTTTTATTATTTTTTTCAACATACAAGCTTGATAGTTATTTTTTATTGAAAGAATCATTATTTTTATTTTTATTCTTTTTTTTATGTGACAATAATGAAATTCTCTGCTTTTTATTTCATTTGTTTCTGGCACAGGGGTCCACTCAGTACTAGTAACTACTAAAAACGAATGATGAAGTAATAGAATCTGAATGCATTTTCGGTAAAATCCTTCAATATTAATTTGATTTATAATCATATATATATATAGTTTATTTTCATAGTTTTTAAAAAATTATAAGAGCCGTTTGATATGGGGAATAGGAAGGGAAAATTCAACTTCCTAATAAATAAATTATTTATTTTTGTTTGGTTGTAAAAAACATATATAAATTCCTAGAAAATTGAACTTAACTCGAGAAATAGAAAAAAGTTTTACTTTTCAAGTTATTTATAACAATTTTTCAAATATACTTTTATCATCTTAATATTTTTTCTTAAGAAAAATAGTATTTATTTCATTAATCTTAAAACATAATATATTTATTTAAAAAATAAATTACACTTCCCAAGAATAAAAAAAATTAAACAAGTATGTTAGACCTGGGAAGTTTACAGCCCAAGAAGTATACAAAGGGATCCATAGTATAATTAATGAAAATTTATATTGCATTTTAAAATAATTAAAAAATTATTTTTATTTAAAAATCCAACAATTAAAGAAAATCAATAGTTAAATCCAGTCAGTATCCCAAATTATTTTTAAGTGACTTCTCTATTAGTTTCAAAAACCTATTAACTTCTATATTTTAAAGAACAGATGTGTAACTTTAAAAAATAATAATAATAAAGAGACACAAAGACCTATTATCGTTCATAGGAGAAAAAAGACTTTATAAAATAGCAATTTTATTCTGATTGTGCACATTTAGAAAAAAATTTAAGTTTTTAATAAACTAGATTGAACTCAGAAAATTTTACTTTTCAAGCAAAACTAAAGAAAGTTTTACTTTTCTAATATTTCATAATACTTTTTTTCAAAAAATCCTTATCTCCTTAATTCATATCCTTATTAAAAAATTGTATTTATGTCTTCAACATTAAAATATAATATTGAGTTTATAAAACTTTAATATACTGAATTTTATAATGATGAATTTGTCATTTGTATAACTAACTTGTATCTATCCATGTTTGGAGAAAAAAAGAAGAAGAAGAAAGACATTGTGTGTATTCATTAATTTTACATTTACATATTAAATTAAAGAGACAAAATTGAAACGGGAATAAATTATTAATAAACATCTTATTTTGCGCATAAAGGAATTAAAAAGTGAATTTTTATTCTTCTTCTTAAAAGATATAATTAACTTCTGAATCTATAAAATGTAAGTCAATTTAATTTTTTGCTGGCAAAAAAAAGTCAATTTAATTTTTTATTAATTTTTGACTCATTTTTTCCTATGAACTCAGTCACTTACTTGTGGTGATTGAATTGAATGAGTTAAACATTTCAACGGATAAAACTAAAATTTTAATCATGTTTTAAAGAATAATTTGGTTAAGAATAAAGAAATAGATAATAAAAAAAATTACCTTCCACATATATGGACAGCTTTGATAGCATTCCCTCTCGTGCGTAATCTAACAATGAATCATGAGATTACCTCCAAGTTATTTTTTCGTTAATAAAAAAAAACTCAAATTTTTTTAGAAAAAATCATAACTAAATAAGCAATTATGAGTCAGGACCAAAAATTTCAATCCCTTTATAAAAAATTTAAGACAATACTTGTGGTTGAGGGAAATCAATCTTGAAACACTTCAACTAGCTGCGGTTGGTCGAGAAAAAAGTGTTAAATTAATAAATTAAAAAGATTAATAAATTTGATTGAAAAAATGGAATGAGGATCTTACAAATTGTAATTATTTTTTCCCAACAAATCGTAGTGATTTTCAAGTACCAGAATGATTATTAGATTTTGGAAACTTACTATTATATATTTTGGAAGATTAATAACTCAAGAACGTCACAGTATCTCTCCCTATAAAGCGATGCCAGCCCATCAATTAAAACTTTAAATGACTTTAAAAGAAAATTTAAATATTTGCTCATAAACAAGATGAATTCCTGTTCTAAATCAAACCATTTGTGCGTTGGCAGAAAGAAAAACCATTTGTGCCGGACAACAACTTTCTCAAAATTTGACAATAACTTTTTCAAGACTTTATAATAAGTTCTTAAAATTCGATAGTGATTTTTGTTCTTAAATGTAACTTTTTCAATAAATAATATCTAAAGTAACATATTATTGAATATAAATCTTGGTCCCTTAATAATTTAGGCAAAAGTGTAACATTTTTTAATTATGAATAATTTCAGAGGCAAAAATGAAGATTTTATCTAAACAAAAAGAGAGAGATAAAATTTAGGCAAAAATGTGCATTTAATCCCTTAAATTTGAAGTAGGTTTTACTATAGCAGTTTAACTTTTTAAAGTTTTATTGTAACTCTTTAACTTTTAAAATGTAATAAAAATTTTACTAATTGTTAACACCATTAAATAAATTAACTAAAAATAATGACTTTTTTTTTGGTTAAAGAAAAATGATGACTTTCTTTTTTTTTTGAAGAAAAATGATGACTTTCATACTTAAATATGAGGTTGTTTAGTTTAAAAACTAAATATTTATTGTTCTCATAATTAAAATATTTTTAACTTCTTAAAGTAAATATTTACATCCAAGAAAAACTTATTTATTTCAGGGTCATAAAAATAAAATTTATTTATTTTAAGGTTATAATTTTAAATATATTAAATTAAAATATTTTAGGAGTTGCTTGTTATACTTCTTAGAAAGTAATCTCCTATAAGTTCATATATATTAAATTAAATTATATATATAATTTACTTATTTCATTTTTATTTTTGAGAAAGTTCAAATTATATTTTACATAAATACATGGTTTTAGTATGAAAAACATAAATGCGCCTTTTTATTAAACAAATAAATTCAGGTTTGTATAACTTTTTTAACCAAAGTACTTTAATCTACTAATGAAGTGGAATTATTCATTTTAAACCTTAAAAATATTTTAATGATAATTATTATATTAATTAATAAATAATAATACTAATGATGTGCTTTTAAGTGCACATGTTATCATTTTTTTTAACTTATTTAACAATGTTAAGAATTAGAAAAATTAAAAAATTAGAAGAGAATTAGAAGAATTTTTACTCCATCTTAAAAATTATAAAATAAATATGAAAATAAATAAAATTAAATGACTAAAATATACTCCACCTACACCTCAAAATTAAATGATCGAAATTTTTTTAAAAAATAAAAAACAAACAAAGAAACTTACCACAGGTAAACAAAGAAAGAAATAAATTAAGAAGTTAAAAGTAATTTTAAAAAAATTATAAACCACTTGGGAAGCATGACTACTTGAGGTAAACTTTCCGGGCTTGTATAACTTTTTCAACCAACGAGTACTAATTGATCCACTAATAATGTGAAATAATTATTTATCAAAAAAAATAATGTGGAATAATTCAATTTAAGCCTAAAAAAATATTATAATTATATTTTTTATATTAATTAATAAATAACAATACTAATGATGTGCTTTTAAGTAAACACGTTATCATTTTTTTAACTTATTTAACAATGTTAAGAATTATAAAAATTTTACTACAACTTAAAAATTAAAAAATTAATATGAAATTAAATAAAATTAAATGACTTAAATATACTCTACCTCAAAATAAATGATAAAATTTTTGAAAAAAAAAATAGAAAGAAAGAAAATTACCACAGGGGATTGATCTTCCGAAAATAGGCGTGTAACACCAAATCTCTGCTTCGCATTGGACAGTTTGATTTTCAGGGCTGAACCAGCATTGAATATAAGGTTCAGAGGAACAATTCAGATCAGCACAAGCTCGTTGCCACCAGGAAACCTCAAATCCCAGGCAAAGCACTCTGTGAATATCGGCGTAAGAGAAGCTTTCCCCCTTCTTCATGAACGAACCCCAATCTGAGGTAATGGTGGCCACCGTCTTCACCCGACACCCTTCTTTCATCTTCTTAGCCACCAAGTCTCCGGCCACCGCATAAACATGACCTCCTCCTTCTCCTTCAGCTTCCCAATTCACGCACGGAGCCGTATCCACGTAGTCTGCATCGTCCCTCACTGGATCGCTACAGTTCAGGTAAATCACGTGGTGGAATATAATAGGAGGTACCGGTTCTGTATTCAACCATGGCCTCAGAGTGGCAGTATAGGGATTACTGCTATCGTAATCGTCGGAGTAGTTGTAAGTATCGCTGAAATTAGATAGGGATAAGAAATAGCGAGGGAGGGAGGAGCAACTTCTCTCCTGAATGCCAGGATCTTTGAGTCGGATTGTGTAGTTGTTATAGTTGATTCCCAGGACATGGTATGTTGCATCATGAAAATGAAGCAGAGTGACGTTGTTTTCACATGCTAACTCGTAGATGGGGTCACCGCAGTTCGGTGGATCATCTCGGAGTCGAAATGGATATCTGATGTTTGTGATTATGCCGCACTGAGACGACCCACAGCCTTCGCTCCACTCTGTAGAGCTCATCACTCTTTGTATTAGAAGCACAGTGAAGAGCTCTAAACACCAACACCTTAACACTGTTTTCCCCATGTCCATCCTTCAGAATCATAAGCAGTAGTGCACCTCCATTCACCAATTTTATTAAGTCTATTGTGGACCCATGAATATATTATGAAATTTTTTTAGCCCGCAATTGAACAGTTGACACAAATTTTACCCTTTGCACCTTTTAGCAACACGGTTGATACATTTTTTTTGTTTGTAATTCTTTCTAGCCCATCAACTTTGACCAAGTTACTTTTCTTTTTGTCTATTTTAATATTTCCGATTTATGTGCACCACTTCTGCTTATTCTTTTCTGGGGACAATAGCTAGTGCGCCACTGCTGCTTGCCAATTTACCGCCTTTTTGGCAGGGCAGGGGTGCTCTTTGGATACATAATTTGAGGCCCTCCCCCTCAAAGTGTTCCCCTGGGGGACAGTTTGTTTTTATTTTTTTTATAAATAAAAAATATTATTAAAAAATCTTTAAAATATAAAAATATTTACCTGAAGATTCTTAATATAAAAAAATATTACATCCAAGTCTCATATCTCAAAAAATGAGTATAAAAAATTTTAGTATTGAGTTTAAAATTATGAGTATCAGTATAAAATATTAAAATATAATTTTACACTCAATATTAAAATTTTGTATACTCATAAAAATGTTAGAAAATTTCTTTAATTTTAAAAATAAAATGATCAAATTATTATTAACTTCTCTCCCTTCCCTTCCCCTCCCATCCTGAACCAAACAATAAGTTATTAAAATTTCTCCCCTCACCTCAATTCCCTTCCCTTCCTTCCCCTTTCCTTCTCTCCATATCTCATCTCTCCTTCCCTTCCCTTCCCTCCATTAAAATTCCTCCCCTCCCATCCCTCCTACCAAACATACCCTTAGAGTTTGTTTGATATGATGGATGGGAGAGGAGAAATTTTAATGGAGGTGAGGGAAAAGGGGAAGAGATGAGATATGGAGGGAAAAGGAGGGGAAGGAAGGGAAGGGGATTGAAGTGAAGGGAGTGGAGGAATTTTAATAATTTGTTATTTGGTTTAAGAGGGGAGAGGAAGAAAGATAATAATAATTTAATTATTTTACCTTTGAAATTAAAGAAGTTTTCTATCATTTTTATTTTAGTAATTATTTTCTTTTTATAAAAATATTAAAATTTTATTTTTTAATTAAAAAATTTTTACATTCTATTTTTAAGGAAAAATTACTATTAAATCCCAAAACACTAAAACATTTATTAAAAAGTTCCAACACTACAAAATATTATACCTGAGTCTCATAATCAAAATCAGTATAAAATCCTAAAATATAAGCATAAAATTATGGAAGATGAGTATAAAATAGTTCAGTGTTGAGTATAAAATTATGCTTTAATATTTTATACTCATCCTCCATAATTTTATATTTAATATTAAAATTTTTTATACTCATTTTTTGGGACTTGAAATTTGAGTATAATATTTTTTTATATTGAGACTTTCAAATAAATATTTTTATATTTTAAAATTTTTTAATAATTTTTCTATTTGTAAAAATATATTTTATTTAAAAAAAATCTTGGTGGATTAAAAATTTACTGTCCCCTCTATCTCTCAATTTTGGAGGGGACAATTTGAGGAGAGAGCGGAGGAAGGGAGCAACTTTTATTATGGAGCACTCCCCTCCCCTTTCCCCTTCAAACCCCCCTAACAAACGGGGGGTTAGGTATGAGTCAGAATACAATTTGGCTTCTGAATATTTACCAGGTGGGTTGACCAAAAAAATTCACATTTCGTTTTTTGTCCCACGGCCACGCGCCTTCTTTTGTCCGAAGTTGACCTGAATTTTATGTCCAGTTCCAGTGATGATCTTTCTAAGTTGCTTCCTACTTCTGCAACATATATAGATAAGCATTTGGATGCATCTTTCAAATTAAACTTAAAAGTTTTGCTTACAATGTCTTGCTACCGCAGAATTTTGCTGTTGGTGATCTCAACGCTAGTATTGATGCCGCTTATGGTTTTGTAAGATGCTCAGACCCAGTCTGTATCTCTTCCCTTTCATCTCGTGGAGGCCGAACTTTATCTTACCGATACGTGTATTGATGATTATACAAGTAACAATGTGGCGACAATGGTTGAGTTCCCGGCAATACCAGCTCTCAAAGGAGTAAGACTCTCCGTTTATCACATAGACTACAAATCCCACACCTTGGGCATATCTGACCCAAAACATTGTCTTCCCAGACTCTTTCTAAAACTCTACAATTCATCCATTTCTCCTTTCCGATTTCTTCCAGTGGAACCTGAAGTTTATAGAGCACCCACCAATCTTACTATCTTTGATTGTTCTTCGGTTGGGTCGCGATACCTAAAAAATAATTACTTTGGTACAATATGTGAACAAGATTTGTTTGTTTGCCCGATTTATGTTGTTGACTCGAATGATAGTATCTTGCAGTGGGATCTAGTTTCCTGCACCGTGATGTTTCAATTACTTTCGCCAATACCTGCAAAAGACCTTCAGACGAACAACTTAAGACTCAAATGGTCCCAAACAAAAAATCATGTTAGCAAGAGATCTACAATCGTTTTACCAACGACAGGTGACAATAGTTGACTAAGCTTTTCCTCCTTTTCTTTCCATTTGTTTTTGGGGTGTTCTTTGGATTGAAATTGAATATACAAGTGCTCTTGTGATGCAGGTTCAATTCTGCTGGCGTTGATGTTCATTGCATGCTTTCAAATATATCGCTACTTCAAAATGAAAGGAGATGATCAAGCAAGGCTCGAAAAGTTTTTGGAGGATTACAAGGCACTGAAGAGAATGACAAACAATTTCAAAGATAAATTAGGCGAAGGATCTCATGGAGTAGTCTTCAAAGGTAAGCTATCTAGTGAAATTCCAGGGCTGTAAAGGTCCTCAATAACTCTGATGACGATGGTAAGGACTTTATTAATGAGGTGGGCACTATGGGTAAAATTCATCACATCAATGTTGTTCGTTTACTTGGCTTCTGCGCTGATGGATTTTACCGTGCTCTTGTTTACGACTTCTTTCCAAATGGTTCACTCCAAAAGTTCATGGCTTCTCCAGACAACAAGGATAGTTTCTTGGGATGGTTGAAGTTGCAACAAATAGCTCTCGGCATCGCCAAAGGGATTGAATATCTTCACCAAGGTTGTGAGTATCAAATTCTTTACTTTGATATCAATCCCTATAATGTGTTATTAGATGATAATTTCACTCCCAAAATTTTTTATTTCGGTCTAACTAAATTGTGTTTGAAAAACCAAAATACAGTATCAATGACTGCTATAAAAGTAATCTTAGATTATATTGCACCTAAAATTTTTTTTAGAAATTTTGAAAATGTGTCATATAAATCATATATCTACGGTTATGGAATGTTATTATTAGAAATGGTTGGTGGGAGGAAAAATACTGACTAAGATTGTGAAACTTTCCAAGTTCTATACCCTGAATGGATCCATAATTAATTTGATTGAAGGAAGAGACACAAATATCTATATTGAAGATGAAGACATCAGAATTGCTAAAAAATTGGCAATTGTTGGATTTTGGTGTATTCAGTGGCACCCAATAAATCATCCATCCATGAAACCAGTGATACAAATGTTGGAAGGAAAAGTAGATAAATTAAAGGTACCCCCTACTTTATTTGATGCCACCACTTCCACCAATACATGTACTATTGCTCCTAAGAGACATTTGAATTTAGAACTTGAAGTCATTCATGAATTGGAGTAACAAACATCTCTAGGGCTCGCCAAATAATGCTTAATGCTTGCTTTCTATTAGGAAACATTTTGTGAAAGTAATGTTTGATTCGATTAGGAAATATTTGGTATTAGTTTGTAATATCAGTTTCATGTTTATTGCACAAATGAAGCCGTTTATTATGCATCTACCAATTTATCTGTTTTCATTTAGCACTGTAATCTTTCATATGTAGTATTGTAACTCTGCTTTTTCGGGGTTAACTATGTTAGATATTTTATTTTTCCTTGTTTGATTTTTTAAAAAGCAAAACCTTTGTTTAAAAAAATTGAGATCCATCAAATATACGTAAAAATTCTCTATTTGTTTTTATGACGCAATTTAATATGCTGGATATATCATCTTTACCAAACCTGCCTTATTAAAAGGGAAAAAAAAAGCTGAAAGTTATAAAAGCAAGAGGCTACTTTTAAAAAAGCTATGTTTTTTTTTCTGACCAACTTTAAAAAAGTAATGGGGAATCTCATATATCATGTAAAGTCTTAAATAGATAAATTGTACTATACTGAAAAGTATGATTTTTTTATGGATTTCATTATATATATATATATTAATAGAATAAAAAAATTAATATTTATAAGCTCATAAAACAAAGTAGTAGTGCTTAAAGATTTTAAATTGTAATTTAAATTTTTCTGTAATAAAAATGTTTACACTAATAACTTTTAAAAACATGAGGATAATTTTAAATGTATGATTCCATGAGTGACAAATGTCTTCCATATTCAACTAGACGTGAAGACTAATAAAATTTAAAGGTTGAGACTTGCGCATGATTTTGAGGGGTCGATTAGGTTGGGAGTTGTGTGGAACTAGAGCGGCTAGTTTAAGTGGTTCGATCACGAATTAGTCTCAGGTATGGTCCGGTCTTTGTTGAAAATTGGCAAATTTCTAAACCAAAATGAATCGGTACAAAACTGATCGAACTGGTCAAGAATCATTACAATACTGGTTTGAACCAATATGCTTTTTCTTGTAATTTTTTTAATATAAAAAACCATTATTTATAGTAATAAGCAATATTATTTTTTATATAAATTTTTCTTTCTATATTATAATACTATATGAGTATTATTATGATACATAATTATTAATAATGATAAATTTACTTAACAAATAATATGAAAATAGAATATCAATTGACTGTTTTGAATTCAAAATATAATTATAGATGAATATTAAGAGTGTGCATGGGCCAAACCAAGCCCAGGTTTGCCCTACCCCAGAGCCCAGCCTGGCCACCAACACATCGGTCCGAGGTGGATTGTTGGGTTTCTCCAAGTTCCGGACAACTTTGCCATGGGTAGAAGGAGGAGATTGAAGAAGAAGAAGATACAAGGTTGAAGAAGAGAAAGATCTATAACAATTATAACAAACCAAGCAACTAAAGAAAACAAAAAAAAACTACAATAACAAACAAAAATCTTCAAATCTCAGCAATTGATGTTGAGACAGCAGAGTAAGAGAACTCTATCATGGAGGTAGAGGAAGAGATTTCTGGCGGAGAGACAATGGCAAAGGCAAAGATCTACAATACGGTGGGAAGAAAAGACAACAAAGAGGAGGTAGATAGTGAGAGATCTAAGCGGTGAAAGGAGAAAAGGAGAAGAGGGCAACGAGATTTGAGAACTCTAGCAAAGCGAAGGATAAAACTGAAGATAGAGAGGACAACAATGATGACAATCATGCAAGAGGCAAAGATCTGGTGGTGATCTGGTGACTGATGGTGAGATGTGTGAGAGTGAGATGTGACGTTGAGGATTTCATAGAGAAAAGAGCCAAGGAGCAGCAACGATAAGAAGGAGAGAGTAAAAGAGAAGAATGTTCTGGAAAAAGAGGAAGTAGGGATTTGATAATTGATATTATTTTTTTTTTAATTTAACAACAAGAGCGGGCCAGTCCTGGTGAGTTGAGCCCAATAGCTTGACCCGCAACCCGAACCAGCCCGATTTCTATTAACTCAATCAACATTGGGTCAGGCTGGTTTGATCAGGCCAACGGGTTAATGCTCAACCCTAATAAATATTAACTTGTTTAGATTTTAATATTAGATTATAAGACTTATTAATAATATTTTTAATTTTCTATATGATATATAAAATTAAAAAATTAAAAAATTTACTTTTCTTCCTAAATTGAATGTTAGTTTTATGATTATGGATAAATATTTTTTATATTTTTCATCTATGTTATTTAAAATATATCAATTTATTTACAACTGATCTGACCCCAATCCGACTATTGAACCTTGAACTATTAATCCTTGAATCATTGCCTCATCTGATTCAATAGTTGGTTCGATTTTTAATACTTTAGTTAGGAGACATAAGGCCTGTCTGAAATTTGCTTTTCAAAACAATTTTTAGTTTTTAAAAATTAAAAAAAAATTGTTGGATAAACCTTTTCTTCTATAAAATATTCTAAAAAGCACAAAAATACAATCTTATTAGTTAGTGTTCATAATTAGGTTTTTTTACTATTAATATTTAGGTTCAGTTTAATTTATTTAAATTTATTAGTTAGTGTTCATATACATGGCCCAAAGTTACTGTTAATATGATACAACTTTGGACACTTTATTGGTTAGTGACTGTGTGTCCATATATTTATTCATGATTAAAAGTTAGTGTTCATATTGCAAAGCCAAAAAAAAAAGTTGGTATTCATATTATACAACTTCATACACTCCCTTTTTTTAGGATTAAAAAAAGTGGATTGGACCAGCCAGTTTAACCAATTAGATCAAAAACTGATTCCATGTCTAGTATGATCTGATTGCAAATCTCAACTGCTTTTTTTTAGAATCCATGGAAAACCGATCAAACTGGTATAAAACTGGTTGAACTAATCCAATTTATTTTTTAAAAAAATTAATCTTTTTTAAATTTTTTATAGTCTTTAAGATAAAATAGCATTATTTTTAGCACTAAGTAACATTATTTTTTGTGTAAATTTTTTTTATATTATAATATTATATCAGTATTATTATGATACATAATTATTAATAATGATAAATTTACTTAACAAATAATATGAAAATAAAATATTAATTGACTATTTTAAATTTAAGATATAATTATAAATTAATATTAACTTATTTAGATTTTAATATTAGATTATAAAACTTATTAATAATATTTTTAATTTTCTACATAATATATAAAATTAAAAAAAATTATTAAATTTATTACCATCGGTTTAATTCCAATTGAATTACGGTTTAAATAATTGAATCTTGAATTAGTGCCTTGACTGATTCAACGTTGGTTCAATTTTTTGAACCTTATTTTTTTTTATTTAAAGTGATAGCGATTACTCCCACCTTAAAAAAAAGTGATAGCAATTAGGCATTGGTTATCTTGTCGGTCAGTGGTGGATAGTGATTAGGCATTAGTTATCTTGTCGGTCAGTGGCGGAGCCAGTCGTGTTTGCATAACTCACTTCTTAGGAAATTATAAAGAGGAATGTTAACAGAAATTAATTTATTACATATAATGTATAAAAAATATATTAATATGAAATTAATTAATGTTGATAATTTTTTAAAAAATAAAATCATATATGTACACACTAGGTGGGATAGGGCTAGATTTGACCTCACACTGGCTTTTAACCCAACCTAGTTTCTAAGGCCAATCTGGTACACTGGTTAGTATGGCCTACCTGGCTATTAGATTTGTTGGACACCTCTACTTATAAAATTGATCAAAACCACCTAGTGCTATTACAATTTAAAACATTTTCCTCCTAATTTATATACACATGCACATTTATTACTCACCAATGTAAAGCTTAAAAGCTTCCACCTCTTATGAGGGTCCCAAGCATGCAGCACACCACTTCCACTCCCTTTTTTTCACCTTACAAATGAGCTTTTTTTCTTTTTTTTTCTTTTTTCGCCAAAGTGGAATCACATTACAAGACAAAATCACCTAATTAATATGGGTAGCAATTGAAAGCCTTTCTAACTTGTGTACAGATACAGATGCACACTTAGTACTTTCAAAAATAGCGATTAAAAGCTTCAAAAAAATAATTTTTAAAATTTTTACATCTTATTAATATTTTGTATGACTCTTTAACTATTAATATATATATTTTTTAACTTCTATACTTATATAAAATGAAATTGATCTAAAATGCTTTTTTTAACTGTTTTAAATTTTAATAGACAAATGTCATAAAATATTCAATTACTAGAAGATGATATAAATGTCGTAATATGTTATACTAGAAGATGATATAAATGTGTTTGGGGAAAAAAGATTATACTCCCTCCATCTTATTTTATGTATCGCTTTAAGGTTTTTTACACAAATCAATAAAAATATTAAATAATTTAGATTATAATAAAATTTAATGTTATTTTACTAAAATGCCATAAATTTAAATACTAAGAAAAACTTATACTCTACCTATTATTATTTTTAATGAAAGATAAAATGATAAAAAAATTAATATTTAATTGATATTATAAAATAATAAATAATTTGAGATATTTAAAATTTTTTAAAATAATAAATAAAATGAAATAAGGGGAGTATAGGGTAAAAAACATCCCCTCTTTTCCTTTCTCTTGGTTTGTGTCCGTGCAATTGTTCTTCTCGGCCTATGGAACCTGAGGTCCCCTCCCTCCGAAAACAGCCCATGATCGAACTGGTCTCTGTGTTTGAAGGGCGTACTAAGGAGTAAAAATAGAAGGACGTAGTCTCATCCTCACTCGTGGGAGGTGGGTGGGCCACGACATGTGAAGTTGAACCCATGGAGGTGCTTTGCTTAAAAAATTGAATTTAGCGCAAAAATTTAGTGAGAAATCTTAATTAGTAAGAAAATTAGTGAAAAATAGTAAATTTGTAGCTAATATTAGATTTAATGAAAATATCTAATACCTCGCTAAAAAAAATATGAATAGCGACAAATTAGAGAGATATTTTTTTATTTCTCGTTAAATTAATATAATTAGTGAAATATTTTTATTTCTTACTAAATTAATATAAATAGTAAGGAATTTAGCGATGTCCAATTTATAAGGGAAAATTTTTCCCTTTTGATAGTCCTATTTATAAGAAGAAAAAATGAGTTAATATTACATTAATTTCTTTTTACTGAAATTACTTTCTTCATTAATACTATTAAGAGTTATGAAATGTATCTTTGAAAGGAATTGAGAAAGAAATTAATTAAATAGGGGTAATTTTAGAAGAAATTGAAAATGTGAGACAACTTACAAGTTTTCTATTGCTTAGCACTGTTAATGAACTTAACAGAAAATATTGATGTGTAATTTTTAAAGCCAACTCAACAAAAAAAAAATGTAATCCGCTATTATCATTATTTATCTATTATTTTTTCTTATTTTTGAAATATTTTTTTAATTTTAATATTAATTACCACAGCCTAAAAAAACCCTAATTTGACTGTATGTAGATAAAAAAATTTATCCTATGAAGCCGTTTGTTTTAACTTAAATTGTTACATTTTCACCCTCCAAAATCAGTAAATCTAAAATATATTTGAAAATTTGCATATCTTTTTCTTTTAGATTATTGGGGAGATTTAAAGTTTATCTTAGATATAAAAAAATTTTATAGATGATATCTGAGTTTTTTTTGCCATGCAATAAATGAAATAAAAAATTATTTGTTTTAAATGGCTAGATGAAATCATTAAAAATAAACTAGTTTGTAATCTATATAACTTTATTTTTCTGTTTTGGCTTAAAAAAATTACATCATTTTTTGTTAATTTAATTAACAATGTTAAAGAAAAGGAAACTTTTTACTATGTTTTGAAAGTTAAAGAATAAAAAGAAAATTAATAAAATTAAGGAATCAAATTAAAATTTGGTATAAAATTAAAGAATAAAAATTTTTCTTTCTCATTTTAACTATTAGGTTGATATGTAATGACTAAGTTGATAATTAAAAAATATTATTCAAAAATCAAAGTTTCTTTTAATAAAAATGTAATCAATTAAAAAACTATTAGATGACAATTTAATAGCTAAAAGTTATTCCGTCCTAAATATAAAATATAAATGACTAATTTCATGGACCAAGGAATTTAGCTAAAAAAGGTTGGGATTGTTAAATTTGTTAAATTTAAAATATTTTTAAAAAATACTCCTACTTAATATTTAATACTTCTATATTGTAATTAATAAAAATTAATTACATTCACTTACTTAATAAAGGGCGAAATTAGAAAATATAAACAAATATATTGGATAACCCATATTTGTATCTTATATTTCAAATCAAAGAAAACATTTTAAATGTATCTTCCCCCACTGGCACTAGCCCACATTTATATTTATCATGAAAATGATAGAGATAGAATAAAGACAAGTTTTATAAACACCTGTTAAGCATAAAACGTTAATGTACTGAATTTTATTGCAATGAATTTGTCATTTGTATTACTAATATCAGTTCATGCTAAGAAAAACAACAAAGAAAAATTGTTTGTATTCATTCATTAATTTTACATATTAAATTAAAGAGAAAACAATTGAATCAGGAATAAATTATTAATAAAATTCTTAATTTGCGAATATAGGAATTGATAGTGAATTTTTATTTCTTCTTCGTCAAAGATAATTAACTTCCGAATTTATAAAATGTAATTCACTTAATTTAATTTTTGATTAATTTTTGGATCATTTTTATGGTGATAAAGTTGAAAGATTAAACATTTCAATGGATAAAATAAAAAATTTGCTTATGTTTTAAAGAATAATTTGGTTGAGAATAAATATTTAGATAGAAAAAAGGAAATTACCTTCCACTTGTGCGCGCAGCCGTGATGGCATTCCTTCCAAATCTAAAAATGAACCATAGCATTAATCCCAAGTTAATTTTTTCCGTTAAAAAAAAAACAACTCACAAGAATCATAACTAAATAAGCAACGTGTGTTTGCATTAAAAAAAAAAAAAGCAACATGTGTACGGAACCCAAAATATTGAATTCTGTATCTCTAGCAATAAAGTTTATAAATAAAAAATTGATAAAAACATGGTTATAATCGTTTAACTTTATACTAAATTTTAATTTGGTCTCTTAATCTTAACTTTATTTAGTATATTTTTAATTTTTTAATTTTTTTAAAAAATAAAAAATTGACCTATGACTAATATCATTAACTATGTTAACAAAAGAAAAAAAATTAACAAAACATTTTTAAGGCTAACGCGTTCATCTAGTCAAGTCATTAATATTATTATGTATTTATTAATATAAGATGCAAAAAGCTTTGAGATTAAATTGAAAAGAACCTCTAGATAAAATCTTAATTTTACAATTTTTTTTTTCATAAAATTGAGTTACATAAATGTGTCATCAATATAAAATGTTTTATTACTATTTAAAAATATTTTGTTTTATGTTAATAAAATTAACAGTGTTAATGAAAGAAAAATTTTTAATTATATTTTAAAGATTAAGAGATTGGTTTTGGCGTGGGGATAGCTTCCATGGCTTCACCTCTCTACATCTCTGAAGCTTCTTCCACCAAAGTTAGAGGAGCCCTTGTTAGTCTTAACAGTTTCCTCATTACCGGAGCTCAATTCTTCTCATACGTCATCAACTTGGCCTTTATTAGAGTAAGTTACTATCCTTAACTAGGGTTAGATATACTTCATAATATATTTATTATTTTTGCAACAATATACTAATGAGAATGTGTGGATGAGTTATAAACAAGTTTTTTCAGACAGTAAGTTTCTCAATAAGTGGGTTGATGATAGAGTAATGAAATCTTTGTATAATAATTTATTTTAGGTACCAGGAACATGGAGGTGGATGCTAGGAGTGGCAGCAGTGCCTGCTTTTATTCAAATCATTGTAATGCTATGGCTTCCAGAATCGCCTCGTTGGCTTTTCAGAAAGGTACCTTCATCATCATTTTCTCCAATCACAGCATTGTTTTTCTATCTACCCATTCTTATCATAATCTGCAAACTTTGAATAATAGGGGAGGCATGAAGAAGGTAAAGCAATAATGAGGAAGATTTATCAACCCAATGAGGTTGAAGCTGAAATCCGAGCTTTAGAGGAATCAATTCAAAAGGAAATAAAGAAAACCGAATCCACAAATAAGGTCAACATTTGGAAAATGCTGAAGAACAAAGCTGTGAGAAGAGCCCTACATGCAGGAATGGGCCTTCAAATCTTCCAGCAATTTATGGGTATCAACACAGTGATGTACTTCAGCTCCACCATAATTCAAATGGCCGGTGTTACTTCAAATGAAATTGCACTTTATCTATCACTTATCACAGCTGGGCTCAATGCATTTGGTTCCATTTTGAGCATTTTCTTGATTGAGAAAATTGGGAGGAGGAAGCTTGCGTTGACCAGTTCAGTTGGTTGTGCAATTGCTCTTTGTATAATCTTTATTCCATTTAATTATGATGCAAATCATTCTCCTATGGTCAGTCCAATTGCAACCTCTCACTCCATCAATGATACCTGCCCTGAGTTTGCTAATGCAATGAAAACTAGTATTCCCTGGGATTGCAACAAATGCCTCAAAGCTTCTCCAGCTTGTGGATTTTGTGCTGACCCATCTGATAACGTAAGCCATTATCTGTTTGAGTCTCTATGTATTCCAATTGTTAAGACCGAATTTGATATGATAATTAAAACTATGAATTGTTGTTTTGCAGCTCTCACCTGGAGCATGTTTGGTCTTGAATGATGATACTAAAAAGCAATGCCTAGCTGATGGAAGTTCATGGTATTCAGAGGGATGTCCGTCTAATTTTGGTTGGCTTGCAATTGTGGGACTTTCTCTTATATTATCTCCTTCTCACCTGGAATGGGGACTGTTCCTTGGGTGGTGAACTCTAAGATATATCCTTTGAGATATAGAGGAATTTGTGGAGGCTTTGCTGCTGCATCAGTTTGGATCTCTAACCTCATTGTGTCTCAGACATGCTTGGGGTTGACAACAAGCATTGGAATTGCATGGACTTTCATGATGTTTGGTTTCGTTGCTGTTACTGGTTTCTTCTTTGTCCTCATTTTCGTCCCTGAAACTAAATGACTTCCTATAGAAGAAATTGAGATGATGCTAGTGTTAGATATATTTAATTAATAATAATATATATTTTGAATTTATTTTATATTTATCTTATTTACTTAATTAAATATATTTTATCTAAGTGTGGTCTTTATCTTTAATAAAGATAATGTCAGTTGAGTTATTTTAGAAGATAAGGGATAACTCAGTTGACATTGTGTTATCTTTATTTGAACTTGAAATTCAAATAAAAGATAAAATAACTATTAAATAACCTATAATGGCTAGACTATTTAATAGGAGGCTGAGTAAAGCGTCAGATACACTAATTATTCATTCTACGCTTATATAGAAGTTCCCTAACTAGTAACAGTTGATTCTCGGCTACCATCACTAAGCCCAAACACTAGTTAGAAGAATCTCTTCTCATCTAATTTCTTCTGACTAGTTTCTATGATTGCAGATCTTTAGTTTATTCCTAATTCGAGTAAGATCACTCAATCAGATCTTTTATAACTATGGCGAGAGGTATTTATGATCATTATTTATTCCGCTGCGAGTTTGTAGAAGATTTATTTATATTTATAGATTCATATATATATATATATAAATCTGTTTCTACATGTTGCATCAGAGCTACTAGTTTATATTACCTTCGCATGCTTGCATTTTTTGTTTTCATATGTTCGTACACTACTGTTACCGATGAATTTGTTTTCCTGGGTTACCATGTTTTTCTGTGCGGCCTAGGATTTTTTTTTATTTTTTTTTCATACAGAAAAAAAAAATTTCGATTGCCGAAAGTTTTCGATCTTTATCTATGCAAACTTATTATTTATAGCTTAAATTGCGTGCACAGTGAAATTCCATTTTGATTTAACGTTTTCATTAATTCATAGGGAATGGGCTTCGATGTCTGGGCCTATCTTCCAATTTTGTTTTATCTTATTCTATTTTTTTTTAGGCTTCTGTTTTCTGGGCCATACTAGTTTTGGGTCTGTTTTATTTTTCTGTTTTTATTTTTCTACACATTATTGGGCTTGTTTTCTTGGCCTGCATTTTGGGCAATTCTCATTTTATTTTTCTGGAAATAATTTCAACTTGCATTATTTATTTTCTATGCAATTTTTTTTAAATAAATAAAATAGTGGAAGAATTTAGTTAATTATTTAATCACATAATTATTTAGTTGATTAAATTAGTTATTTAAATTCTCATGATGTTGTGCATATACATGATTTTAATTGCACATAATTTTGTGATATTTGTGATTAGCATGCTTTTGTTTTAAGGAGTAGCCATAGCAGCATCCTTGTAAAGTTGCTTGTATAATATAAATCACATATGGATATAGAATATCAAATTCTAATAAAATGTGTGATTCTAATTCATCTTTACCCACAGGTAAATAATTATAATTGCATATTTTGTTAGGATGAAATAGATATGGCCTTCTGTTTTCTAAGTAACCCACAGGTATTATGAAGTATAAATGCATTCTAGTTTCATCATTTATTAGACATAAATATATGTTATGCTAATGTCTTTGCCCACAAGTAGAAATTAGTGATACAATATTTAAGTATGTGTTATATTGGTAAACATACATAATTGTTAAGGTGATGATTGATTGTCAAAATCATTACTGTAAGTGTATTTAATAATTATTTCCTTTGCAGCTCCTTCATCTCACATTCTATCTGAAGTTGGCGATAAAATCACTCTTGATGGCACAAATCATGCTGAGTGGAAGGAAGATATTCTCCTTCATCTTGGCTATACTGAACTAGATTATGCCTTGAAGATTAAAGAACCTCCATTGCCCAAAGAAGGCGATAAGGATGCGCAAACCGCATATGATCATTGGGATTGATCCAACCACCTTGCCTTAATGTTGATTAAGGCGCGTATTAAGGGAAGTATTCGAGGTTCTATTCCAGATTGCCGAACAGCCAAAGAATACTTAGAGGCTATTGACAAGCAGTATACCCCTGTAGATAAACAACTAGGAGGGGCTATTATGAGAGAACTTGTTGATATGAAACTTGTAGGTGTGGGTGGTGTCCGAGAACACATTATGAAAATGAGAGACTTGGCATCACAGCTGAGGCGTTTTAAAATGGAGCCTCCTGAGCAATTCCTTGTGCAGCTTATTTTGAGTTCCCTTCCTCATCAGTATGAAGCTTTCTATGTCTCTTACAACACACATAAGGAACAATGGTCAGTAGATGAATTATTGGCTATATGTGTTCAAGAAGAGGCTAAACTAATGAGGAAAGGAAGAGATGAACCTAAGGAAGTGCATTTAGTAGAAAGCTCCAATTCTAGGAGGAAGAACAATAAAGACAAAAGGAATAAGTCCATTCCTCCGGCTTCCACTGAGAATAAAGATAAGGTCATTTGCTTCTTCTGTAGGAAGAAAGGACATATGCGAAATGAATGTCCCAAGAGGAAGGCATGGCTCGCCAAGAAGGGTATAGGTAATGGAATTTACATTTCTTATGTGGCTTATGAATTTCATTTAGTTAGTATTAATTATGACACTTGGTGGATTGATTGTGGAACTATAATTCACATTGCTAATACCATGCAGGGGTTTCTCAACAGCAGGTGCCCACATCCCAATGAGGAAAATGTCTACTGGGGCAATGGGATGAGAGCCCATGTGGAAGCAGTTGGAACATGTAGGATCATTTTATCAAATAAATCAATTTTAGATTTAGAAAATAACTTTTATATTCTAGATTTTTCTAAAAATTTAGTTTCAATTTACAAATTAGTTCCTTTGGGATTTGAATTGTTTCTTTCTTCAAATTTGATGAGATTGAATAAAGACTCTTTACCTTTTACTGATATTTCTTTATGTAATGGTTTATTCAAATTACATACTGATTCACCTCAATCTCATGTTGTTACGCATGGTATTAAGCGAAGTGTCATGAATGAGAATTCTCTTGGCTTGTGGCATAGGAGATTAGGACATATCTTCATAGAGAGGATCAAAAGGTTAACTAAAGATCGGATCCTCCCATCTTTAGACTATAAAGAGATTGATCCATGTATGGACTGCATTAAGGGTAAGCAGACCAACAAGTCACATAAAGGGGCTAAGAGAAGTTCTGAAATCTTAGAGATTTTTCACACAGATATTTGTTGCCTTGATTTATCTTCTCATGGTCAAAAATATTTTATCTCCTTTATAGATGATTATTCACGGTATATGTATATCTACTTGCTTTATAATAAAAGTGAGGCATTAAATGCTTTTAAGGAATATAAGGTGGAAGTAGAGAAACAAATCAGTAAGCAAATTACAATTGTTAGATCTGATAGAGGAGGTGAATATTATGGAAAGTACACTGATGATGGACAAGCACCTGGTCCATTTGCTGAGTTTCCTCAAGAGCATGGTATAGTAGCTCAATACACCATGCCTGGCTCACCTGATATGAATGATGTAGCTGAAAGAAGGAACAGGATGCTACTGGACATGGTGAGGAGTATGATAAGCAACTCCAAGCTTCCAGTTTTATTATGGAGAGACGCACTTAAGACAGCAGTATATATTTTAAATAGGGTTCCATCAAAGGCACTTCCCAAAACTCCCTTTGAAATCTGGAAAGGTTGGAAACCCAGTTTGAATCATATGTATGTATGGGGCTGTCTTGTGGAAGTAAGAGTGTATAACCCTTAAGAAAGGAAACTGGATCCTAGGACCATTAGTGCCTATTTCATAGGCTATGCGGAAAGGTCCAATGGCTATAGATTTTATTGTCCTTCATATTCAATGAGATTTGTGGAATCTAGGAATGCTAAGTTTCTTAAGAATGATGTGATCAGTGGGAGTGATCAAGTACGTGACTTAGTCACTGAAGAGGATCACATTCAAGAAACCACTAATCATGAAGAAACATCACTAATATATAACACTCATCCTGTTGGAGTGAATATAGAAAGTGATGCAATTCCTAAAACTCAAATTGATAATGTTGGAAATCAGGAATAAACTAATGAATCTATCACTCATAAAGAACAACCACTAGAAGTGATAGAGAATGTTCCTGAAGAATAATCTCAACCCACTCAACAAATGGAGGTGAGGAGATCAACTAGAGAAAGAAAGTCAGCACTTCCTAGTGACTATGTGGTGTACCTTACTGAATCTGACTATGATATAAGTGTTGAAGATGATCCACTCACATTTACTCAGGCTATGCAGGATGCAAACTCAAAATTATGGTATGATGCTATTACTGATGAAATACAATCCATGGCAAACAATAAAGTTTGGGAACTTGTAGAGTTACCTAGTAAGTCTAAGGCCATTGGCTGTAAATGGGTCTTTAAGACCAAAAGGGACTCACAAGGTAACATAGAGCGATACAAGGCAATGTTAGTTGCCAAGGGGTTCACTCAAAAGGAGGGAATTGATTACAGGGAGACTTTCTCACCTGTGTCCAAGAAAGATTCTTTCTGTATCATCATGGCATTGGTAGCTCACTTTGATTTAGAGTTACATCAGATGGATGTTAAGACTGCATTCCTCAATGGGGATCTTGAGGAAGAAGTCTATATGAAACAGCCTGAGGGATTTATTTCTGAAGGAAATGAACATAAAGTCTGCAGGTTGAAGAAGTCAATATATGGTCTCAAACAGGCTTCACGACAGTGGTATTTAAAATTCCATGAGGTAATCACATATTTTGGTTTTGTTGAGAACATCATGGATCAATGTATATATCACAAGGTCAGTGGGAGTAAGATCATATTTTTGATCTTATATGTGGATGACATACTGCTTGCCACTAAAGATTTGGGGTTGTTGTATGAGGTGAAACAATTTCTATCTAAGAATTTTGAAATGAAAGATATGGGTGAGGCATCTTATGTCATTGGTATTAGGATACATAGAGATAGATCTCAAGGTATCTTGGGATTATCTCAGGAAACTTATATCAATAAAATTCTTGAACGATTCAAGATGAAGGATTGTTCATCTACTCCAGTACCTATTGTAAAAGGGGACAAATTTAGCCAATTATAGTGTCCCAATAATGATTTTGAAAAGAAGGAGATGGAGAATATTCCTTATGCCTTAGCGGTTGGAAGCTTGATGTATGTACATTTCTGCACAAGACCTGATATAGCTTTTACTGTGGGCATGTTAGGAACATACCAAAGTAATCCAGGAATGGATCAATGGAAGGCTACAAAGAAAGTTTTGAGGTACCTAAAAGGTACTACACAATACATGCTTACATACAGGAGATCCAACAACCTAGAAGTTGTTGGGTATTCAGACTTAGACTTAGCAGGATGCATTGACATAAGAAAATCAATATCTGGCTATATCTTTTTGTTAGCAGAGGGAGCTATATCCTGGAAAAGTACTAAACAAACACTAATAGCCACCTCTACTATGAAAGCTGAGTTTATATCATGTTTTAAGGCAAGCTCACAGGGAATATGGATTAGAAATTTCATTGCTGAGCTTAAGATTATGAACTCAATCTCTAGGCCAATTAAAGTGCTCTGTGATAATACGGCTGCTATGTTCATGGCTAAGAATAATAAAAGTGGAAGTCGAAGCAAGTTCATCGATATCAAGTACTTAGCCTTGAAAGATAGAATTAAAGAAGGCCAAATAATCGTTGAGCACATTCGGACGAAAGAAATGTTAGCTGATCTGTTTACTAAAGGGATGCATCCAAAGGAGTTTAAGGATCATGTGCCTCATATGAGTATTAGACTTTCACTGGTCTAATAGAGGTATGTAAAGTAATGAAATTTCAATTTATGGTTTATTATCTCATGTTTATATGGTATACATTCTTGTTGAGATAAATAAACATTGATTTAGGAATTGAATAAACATTCTGGTTTATTCATAAAGTTGATATCCCATAAAATAAAGATACTACTTGTGATACATAGAAGGTAATACTCACATTTAGAGGACCTACCGCTATGATTCATGTAGTATTGATTAAATATCTTTTGATATATCAACTGACATATTATGATTGGACTAAGTGGGAGAATGTTAGATATATTTAATTAATAATAATATATATTTTGAATTTATTTTATATTTATCTTATTTACTTAATTAAATATATTTTATCTAAGTGTGATCCTTATCTTTAATAAAGATAATGTCAGTTGAGTGATGTTATGAGATAAGGGATAACTCAGTTGATATTGTGTTATCTTTATTTGAATTTGAAATTCAAATAAAAGATAGAATAACTATTAAATAACCTATGATGACTAGGCTATTTAATAGGAGGCTGAGTAGAGCGTCAGATATACTAATTATTCATTTTACGCTCATATAGAGGTTCCCTAACTAGTAATAGCTGATTCCCAGCTACCATCATTGAGCCCAAACACTAGTTAGAAGAATCTCTTCTCATCTAATTTCTTCTGACTAGTTTCTATGGTTGCAGATTTTTGGTTTATTCCTAATTCGAGTAGGATCACTCAATCAGATCTTTTATAACTATGACGAGAGGTATTTATGATCATTATTTATTCCGCTACGAGTTTGTAAAAGATTTATTTATATTTATAGATTTATATATATATATAAATTTGTTTCTAGAACAAAGGCATGTGCAGTTGCCATTTTGGCAGAAAGATGCTCAGAAAAATCAAATACGTTATGCTGATCATCCAGCATCTGTTTAGATACAGATTTTTCAGATAGCTAGTTATCTTTAATGGTGTAGCTCTTCTTTCATATATGTGTGTGTATATAGATATATATATATATATATATGTATGATGTATGATGAGATCATGGACACCCTTTTTTTTTTTAGCCATTTAAAAGGTGATAAGTGGTAAACATTTAATGCGTAAAGTTTACCTTTAGATCTGAGGGTCCAATCAATAAAATCTTACAATTTTGTAAGGAAGTGGGATAATTTATGGTTAATGTTGTAGATATGAATTATATTTTTTTAGCTTTTTAAATTTTAGCAATAATTTACGTTATTGTAATTTTATTTTTTTATCTTTAAATTTCAATTTGTCTTACAGCTATAAATGAATCATATTATCGTGTACTGTTCAGATGGAGCTGTTGAAAGTTTGAGCAATTTGATGTTTGGCCTGCAAAACTTATGGACAACTCGATTAGAAATAATTTATTATTTTAAACAATAGGCATTAATATATTATATTTAAATATAATTTCAATAGAAACCTAGATGAATGGGAAAGGTTATGCATGTTAGAACGTTCTTATATTTCTTAAAATATTCTTTTTATAGATATACACACACATTGATCTAATAATCATCTCTCTCTCTCACACACATGTAATATAATGATTCATGAATATTATTATTCAATAATTATAATTATAATTACAATTATATAAGTATATATAAATATACGTTACATTATAGCACTATTTCTGAATTATTTGGAGTGGCACCAATTATAATAATCAAGTTTAACCACGAAAAGGTACCATCATAAAACCTACACCCCAAGTATATCATAAATGAAGTAAAATATATATATATATATATATATATATAGTCTACAGACAGATATAGGGAAAGAGAGAGAGAGGGTGTGAATAAAACAGGGTATATAGAATCTGAAAATGGTGTGCGACTGCAAATATCATTATATTGTCGGTGTTGTAGAGTAACAAGAAACAGAATCACCAATTTTTATCCAAAAATACAAAAAAAGGAAAGAAAGAAACAGAATCAGAAAGTTGAAACACATGAGATCACAAGAGCACAAGCCCAAGTTCAGATGGGTACAAGGCATAACTATGAATAAGCAGAGGGGTTTTGGTGGAGACGTTATAATATGAATAAGCAGCTTTTAGAGTTGAGTGAGTCTCATTTCCAAGGATTGAAGAAGGAAAAGCGTAGAAGCTGCAGAAGTCTGTGATCTCATTGTTCTCAGGTCTCTCAACCACATAACTATCCACCACATTCTCATTTGGAAGAAGCCAATGCTCAACATCTTTCTCATCAAAATCCAGTGCAACAGCAAACTGGCTCAAGTACTTCCTAAGCATCTGAGTGCCAGCAGGGACATCCCAGAGTTCCATTTTTCTGAATCCAGGAGTAACCGTTGAATCGGGTAGTTTGTAAAGTTTTATTGTGCGGCTCATCGTCATCCGAGCACTGAGCCGAGAAAACCTGACATCTATGAGCTTCTTTGGGTTCAGAGGTCTATGCCAATACTGGCAAGTTGCTATTGGTGTTGGAAGAACAACACCAGTTGTATAAGCTGCCTGCCATATATTTTCCAAGTGAACCCTCCTAGTCACTTCCTTGATCATAACAGGTGCAAGTCTCTTTGACCTGAGCTTCTTATGGACACATAAGAAGTTGATCTCTGCCATTTTCACAGCATCATCGCGAACTCTTATTCTGGCAGGGATGCCTGTGATGAAGGCAACTTCTTTGAAGTTTTGGCACAGACGCCAATGTGCCATTCCCTGTAATAACCTGGAGGACGCAATGCCCACCTCAGAAATTCCTTAGAATAGTTGAACCTGAACATGCTCTTACCATCCTCAACATAGTTATTCTTTAATAGATTATAAACTTCAAAGCATGTTTCTTCAAAGGCCATGTCACATGCGGTCCACTCATAAGCATCTGGAAGTTTGAAAGGTTCCTGCTTGACTTCAGATATTGGCCTTAGGGGCTCAATTGGGCCCTCAGGAAGCTTGTCTCCCCAATATCCTGAATCGCCCACTGGTTGAGTTTCCCAGAACTTATGTCTCTTACCAAGAACAAGAGACAATGAATCTTGGAACCTATGAGCAATGATTTACATTGAGCTATCAACCTTGGCAACGTTGTCTAGATCAACATGATCTGGGTTTTCCTTTGGGGACCTAGGCGGTGAACTGTTATCACCCGTTTGAGGCATTCAAAAGTGCCGAAATAGTAACATAAATCAAAGCAATTAATGGAAATTTTCAAAAACTCAAACAGAAATTAAACACCAATCAATGAATATCCATGCTTGATCTACTTGGCACCCAAAGAATTGATGTCTGATGATGAAACAAAGTAGATAATGCCAAATTTGAACATCGAAAATTTGGAAGCAAAACATACACAGTGGAGCCAAAGATACAACAACAATCAAATCACATCACTAACACAAATGAATCGCCAGAATGATGATAGAAATTTAAGTAAAAATTAAGCTTAACTCACAGTTCTGATGAACTATTTTCCCGCGAGATAATGGAACAAAGCCGATTGAGAAGCTAGTAAGGGAATAAGGTTCGATTGGAATATAGATTTCTTGGGGAATCCGTTAGGATTTCTGAAAAAAGCGATCTCCGAAATGTGCAAAGAAAGTAATGAGAAATACCGAATTGCGTGAGGAGTGGCTCTGAGGGGGGCAAACACTGTTTGTAAAGTGCAGTTTTGGACCTCTTGTTGGGATTAACCAACAAGAATATGTTTATATACATTCATACATACATACATATATATATATATACACCATACAGAACAGTTCACTTTATGTTGCCATTGTATCTCTCATTTAAGAACCCTAAATAGTTGTTCCTCTAATCCAAAGAACCTCACAAAAGAAGCAACTGAGCGATCTGAAAATGTAATGAGTCCTTCGAACCAAATTGATTGAGTGTTACAAGAACGATTCTTGGTCAATTAAATCACAAGAACACAAACTCACCCATATTGTGACTCCACAACATTGAGTAATACAACTTAATCTCCCATTAGCAACTCCAATGGTTAGAGCACTTTCGGTGCCCATCACTTATTTTTTATTAAATTTTTTATTATATTTTTATTTTATTAGATACAGAATCTAAAATGAATATAACTTTATAATAGTTATTTTTAAAAAATATTATTATTATATAAAAAATTAAAATAAAAAATTATAAATCTAAACCGTCCAATTAAAACTGAACAGTTTAGATCTCTAAAAGTGATGAACATTAGGTACTAATCACAGTGAAAAATTTGTCCAGGAGCACGTTACACAATAGAAAGATAGCAAGGAGAAACCCAAGATATATTATAATCTTTTTTTTCTCTTCTTGGGCCTGAGCCCATTAACCCAAAATGAGAATATGCAGATTCTATTCATGGGCGTGAGCCCATCAGTCCAACATCAAATCTCTCTGCTGAAAAAAAATCAAAACTTATGCCAAGAGGCGAGGGCAAATTGGGAAATAGAACACGAGCGATACCTACCTTTTGGTACTTTGAGAAGTTGGAACCCTCGGAATAGCAGTTCCTATATACTCACTTTACCCATAAGCGTCTCCTTGTTCTCTTTTCTCGACTCCGCGGCGTAGATCCGAGGAGTTTGGGAAACCCTAACTGAACTCTTTGAAACTTCTGTGATCTTCGATCAAGCGCCACTCTATCTCAGCCTTTTGCCTTCGCTTTTCTTCGATCAACTTGCTGCTTTCATCTTTAAAAGGTCGTTTTTTTTTCCTCTGGTTTTTCCATGATCTGGTTGCTTTGAAGTGCTTTAGGTCTTTTGAACTAGTTTGAAGTTTTTTGCTTCTTCGATTGATATTTGGTTTACGCTTGATTCTGTTTATGCTGCTCTGGCCTGAGAATTGTTTTCCCTGTTTAGGATGATTGCCTGTTTTTGCTACTTTAAATCATTTTTTATGTATAAATGTTGAGTTTTTTCATGGTAGCTTTTTGTTTTAAAAATATCGTGTGCTCCTGATAGTCATGTTGGTTATTTTGTTTTCATACCTTCCTTTCCTGAGATCTTGGGCAGATCAAGATGTGTGTTGATTTGTTTTCTTTACCTTCTTAAATGATATTTAAAGAGAAACGCTAGCCGAACTAATCAACCTTTTTTTCAACTCCTTCCAGATTAGCTCATTCTGCTGGTTTCCTAAAAGAGGAAAGTAAATCTCTATACATCTGTAACAACATAATGTACCTTCCCGCTAAGTAGTTTAAACAAATAAATAATTTTTTTTTCTTTTGAGGAGTTGCGCTGGTTGGTTGTGGAAAATGTTGGTGCAATAAATATCTCTCTTATATGAATGTGCCTTGCGGCACTCACTCATGGCATAATGTTTGAGCATTGTTCCTGAAACCATATGGTCACGTGTCTGAGACTACCTATTGATGACATTAACGTGCCTGGCGTGTTTCACTACATTCTTATTATTCTCTTTCTACTTATTCTCAGGAGCCATGACCTATGATTCTCTGGAACGCAATATTTTTTATTTTTTGGTAGTTAGGGAAACTTGGTTGTCATGCAACAGTTCTTTTTAGGTGTACCGATAATTTTTTTGACATAGATATTTTTTGTTTTTGCTTCAACTATATTTTTATATGCAGATGTTTTCCTTTTTATACTAGCTATACACCACCTCTTTCTGATCCACTGCTATAACTTATGTGGCATAAATATTTCTTTGCATCTTGCAGTCATGGCAGGAACAGCACCTGAGGGTTCACAGTTTGATGCTCGTCAATATGATACCAAGATGAATGAACTGTAAGAACTATTGATTATCTTGTTCCTCTAACAAGTTATAAGCATGTTTACTCATAATTCTGGATTTTGCTTATGCTCTGTCTCTTATGTTGGGTGAATTGTTGCAATTGGATGCTCATAATCTCTACTTGATATTGGTGACTTGTTGGTTTCAGACTTTCAGCTGATGGGCAGGATTTCTTTGCATCTTATGACGAGGTTTATGATAGTTTTGATGCCATGGGCTTGCAGGAGAATCTCCTGAGAGGCATTTATGCATATGGTAGATTACTAATCCCTTTTGTTTCTGATTTTTATTGTTTATTTCTTTCTTTTTACATAGTCTCAGAGATATATTGTATTATTTCCTTTCAATTTTCTTGTCCTCATTGTTTGTAATTCTGAAGTTTTCACACTTGCTTCTTTCTTGTGCCATTTATTTACTCCACATAAAGTAAGGTGGCTGCTTACCACTGCAGACATGTTTTTTGTTCTCATTTTGCTCTATATTAATGTGTCACATTTTGTTACTTTCCCCCCTGCATATCTGTATATTCAAATTTCTATAATAGTATTTTTATTTTGTAGGTTTTGAGAAGCCATCAGCTATTCAGCAAAGGGGAATTGTTCCCTTCTGTAAGGGACTTGATGTTATTCAACAGGCTCAGTCTGGTACTGGGAAGACGGCAACTTTTTGCTCTGGAATTTTGCAGCAACTTGACTATGGTTTGATGGAATGCCAGGCTCTGGTTCTAGCACCAACTCGTGAGCTTGCACAGCAAATTGAGAAGGTTATGCGAGCACTTGGAGATTATCTTGGTGTGAAGGTGCATGCATGTGTTGGAGGAACCAGTGTCCGTGAAGACCAACGCATTCTGTCTAGTGGTGTTCACGTTGTTGTTGGTACTCCTGGCCGTGTATTTGATATGCTGCGCAGGCAGTCACTTAGGCCAGATTACATCAAGATGTTTGTATTGGATGAGGCTGATGAGATGCTTTCCAGAGGTTTCAAAGATCAGGTCCTTTTTTATTTTTAGCTTTATTTTCATTTTTGATACTATACTCTTATACATTCATGTTTAGAACCCTCCCAAATGTGCTCTCCTCCCAATATTGACTAGAGTTGAAATTATCAGGTCAAGAGTAAGTTTTGGTGGTTATTTGAGCATTCCTTTTAGCTGTTCATCCACTTGTGCATTTAGTTATTTTTGGGTCTAGAATTCCAGCACTTAGTGTTCTCTTTTTGGTGTTTTACCCAGCTTCACTGTGTTTCTTATATTTATGTGAAATTTTATTCTTATAATGGACCATAAGAATCTGTATAATATTTCAGCTACCCTTGATTATTCTTACAATTGGTTTTGCTGTTATCAGATTTATGATATATTCCAGTTGCTGCCAAGTAAAATTCAAGTGGGAGTTTTCTCCGCCACAATGCCTCCTGAGGCCCTGGAGATCACAAGGAAATTTATGAACAAACCTGTTAGGATCCTTGTGAAGCGTGATGAGCTAACCTTGGAGGGTATAAAGCAGTTTTATGTCAATGTAGAAAGAGAGGAATGGAAGCTGGACACACTCTGTGATCTTTATGAAACTTTGGCTATCACTCAGAGTGTCATTTTTGTGAACACCCGCAGGAAGGTTGATTGGCTTACCGACAAGATGCGAAGCCGGGACCACACAGTGTCAGCAACCCACGGGGATATGGACCAGAATACTAGAGACATTATTATGCGTGAATTCCGTTCTGGTTCTTCTCGTGTTCTAATAACAACCGATCTTTTGGCACGTGGTATTGATGTCCAGCAAGTTTCTCTTGTTATAAACTATGATCTCCCAACACAGCCTGAGAACTATCTCCATCGAATTGGTCGTAGCGGTAGGTTTGGGAGGAAAGGTGTTGCCATCAACTTTGTGACAAAGGATGATGAAAGAATGCTGTTTGACATCCAAAAGTTTTATAATGTGATAGTGGAGGAGCTGCCATCAAATGTTGCTGAACTCCTCTAATGAGATTTTGTCTTGCGTTAGTATTAGAGCATAGTTGGATTCTGTTTCGTAAGTGTCATGTAATATTTCTATTTCTTTTTCTTTTTCTCCCCTACCTGTTTTATTTCTACTTCTAAACCTTGTTTAATAGGCCTAGTAATTTAATCTATATTCAGTTGTCTGAATGTCCAAGAGATAATTCTTGCACTGTGGAGTCTGATTATTGCTCATCTAGGCTTTTGACGTTGTTACACATTTTTGGCAGGCAATTTTCCCTCATAGGTTTTTACTTTACTAAATATAACAAACATTAAAGTGGTTGAATTTTTCTATTTATGTTAAACATTTGCGTTTGCAGAGGTATGCCATCTAACTCATTGTGAGTAGTGTGCATACTGTGCTTTTGCTTCAAAATATTTCATTCTTTTTGTTGCATTATTATTTGTCCATATTGAATTTGACACGGTAGTATAATAAAACCTTGTACTGTCTCAACAAATCAATTATGTTATATGGTGGTTTGATTTTCCTGATGAAATGGAATGATTGGTTCCAGGCTTTAGTTCTTGTTGAGGATATTTTTGGTTACAATTATGTGGTGGAATGGCGGGGTTGAAATTATGATAGAAGTACAGATGAAACAATAGTTTGAAATTATTTATATCTTGGATATGTTTCTAGAATCTTGAGATTTGATGTACTCTGTTCACCTCTAATCCTTGTTAGGCGATTTTCCCGTTTGGTTTTGGTCTAAAAAAATTTTTATTGAAAATTGAGTCAATCTGTGTTACTGATGGGTACTGACATGTTCTTTCCTATTTGGATTTTGGTGCCACATTTTAAGCTAACTTCTTTATTGGAGGAAGCCCTTTTTGTCTTGTTGCTTCAAGAAGTTGTAAGTAGTTTGAACATTCCGTTGGGACAGCTGCAGGTTTTTATTGCCTCTTTGGATAGAAACCGTAAATAGCAGATAGGTTGCTATGTAGAGAAATTATCAAAGTGAATATGTGGAGAAATTATCAAAGGTAATTTATTTTTCAATAAGCAGTTATGTTTTAAATAAGTGCTTATGGAAGGAGTTGATTTTTTTCCTTATAATAATTATTTATTCTTCTATAATTATTTATTTCACTTTTTTTTTACATTATCCATCAAATATTCACTTAAATTCTTAGTATTCAAACATATTTATTTTCTCAAAATCATTTATGGGGTAAAAATATTCAAGCACAAATCATTTTTTAACATAATTGTTTATTTTCATAATTTATTATAAATAAGCATTTATTTTCATAATTACTTATATATAAATCAATCTAAATACACTCTTATATTATAAGCTTTTAAAATGAAGAACTAGAAATAGGTGTGTAGTTTTTTTTTTGGGTGAATGTGAAGGGCTTATTTCAAGGATTTTGTTGATGTTGATGCGGAGTTTGGCTCCTTGATAGGTGGAATTTCTTGATTTTGGGTCCTTTACCATTTGAATTTGTCATTGAGAAGCCGGCTTTGTTATATTTATAATTTGATTTCTCTATTTTTCTTCCCTCATTCTCGCTGTCTTCAATTTCTAAGTTGCTCATGTCAAATTTAGATAGATTCATATTTAATAAATTTTGGGTATTAATTTTTTTGTTTAAATTTTAATGTATGACAAACGTAAAATGAAAATAATGCAAAGATGAAAAAAAGCCTAGCTTTTTGGTCGCACACAGAATGGGAAATTATTTAATAAAGTACCTCTAGTATGAAACAAACAGCAACCGTGACTTTCATTTGAGTTACTCCTGTTTGATTTAAATAATTTACAAATTGACAAACGACTAGGTAAGAAACAAGCAGAGGTGCTGCCTGGTTCTAAAAATTAGAAGATAAAAAATAAAGGAAGGAGCTGAGAAGTTGGTTTGGATTAGGATGTTGACAAAAGAAGCAATAGATTGAGGTATCAATATTTGAAGCCGTTAGGTTTGGATTAATTTATACCTTCATAAATTTTTTAATTAAAATAGGATAAGTTTAGAATACGAGATATTAAAAAAAAAAATTATAAAGTCAACAATATTTTAATCTTTTCAATAATAGATTTAGAAACTAATGCAAATAAGATTAATTACCAGTCGTGCATGAAGTTTCAAAAGCAAATAAAAAAACTATAGAGAAGCTGGAATCGATGAAAACTGACCTTCATTACTTTGCTAAAAGCCTAAAACTCGGACCACAACCATAAAATACATATCAAAGGATCATAAAATGCTGTAATTGCCCCCAACAACAATAAATACTAGTCGAAAGAGGCACGCAGAACAAGATCCTGCTGCCGTAATTTTAACTTTAGACTCATTTAATTCAAGCTTTTTAACAACCAAGAGTGAAATATTTTTTTTGTTAAAAAAAATCCAACATAAAATAAAAAATAAAATCATCTAACAACTTGAGTGCCACTGGCATTAGTTTTTTTTTTCTTCAATTGATGTTGGTAAAAAAAAATCAAGAGCAACATAAACAACATCAATCAGTTTTAGAATCAATATCTTTCTTTTTTTCCCTTAATTATTAGAATTAGTATCAATCAATTAATACTCACTCCATTGGATCAAGGGTTAAATATTATTTAATATAGTTAATTTATAAATTAAATTTTTCAATATTAATTAAGTTTCATGCTTTCTTTGGGACATTTTAGGCAAAAATATAAATATTAAATATACCATGTAAAAAATCTTATATTATAAAACATAAATTTCTTATAAATATGTTTTATAAAATGAAATGGAGGTAATATAATATATAAAATTTACAAAAAAAATCATTATATTCATAAGCAATGTAATTTATATCCATATAATTCTTAAAAAATTTACTTTTTTTTTATCTATAATTTAAAAAAAAAATTTGAGGGTTTGGGGTATCCGCAGGAGGGACCCCGAACCCTCAATTTTTTTGTTCAGAAAGTTGTGATGCAAACTTGAAGGTCCAGAATAGAAGTCCCACGAAAATGAAGCGAAAGTGCCTGGTTGCCTGGTCACATAAATAATAGGAGCTGTCCCGTGTCAACTCTCAACGAACGCTGTGTTGCTCAGAACTCCAAAACTCCCAATTCTGAAATCCCACCACACCTAGCCAACCCAAGCCAAGCTCCCTCCCTCATCACCACCACCTCACAAAAACAGCATCATCAACGGTCTCTCGTCTCTTCAACTCCTTCCTACTTCCCAAGCCTCTCCTTCTTCATCACCCTCACCATTCACAACCTAACCTTCTATACATATACATATACATATATATATATATATATTCTCTCCCTCCCTCCATTTTCAGTTAATAATCCATTATAATTTATAATATTAATAGTAGTAATTTGACATATTTTGTAGCGACTAGTTGTGATGGTCGTTTCCTCTTCGCCGATGGCGAAATCTGAAGTGACGGAAAGTGAGGGCACCTCTGTTGGCGCCAACAGCGATTGGGATCGCCTCCGCTGCACTATGTTGCGCCGGAGGCCGTCCGTCGGAGGCTTGTTCGATGATTCGTCGCTTCAGCGGGATATTCCTGCGCAAGACATGATTAGAGATTCCGGCTCTAAGAATTCCGCGGCCGTCGCCAAGAGTGGTGAGGGAGATAAGGATCGTGTGAAGGCGGACAACGCGGGCGGCAGTGTGAATCGAGACAAGGTGGTGGACGTCTCCGCGCTGAAGTTCCTTTACCGTCCTTCGGTTCCAGTTCATCGGGCAGTGAAGGAGAGCCCGCTCAGCTCTGATAAAATCTTCAATCAGGTTGTGGTTGTTGAATTCTCGCGCTAGTTGTTTGTTTGGAACACAATGGGTTGTGTTCAGTTAACGGTCAATGGTTTGATTGAGAGCAATTTTGTTTGGTTTATATGTTGTTTAAAAACGGCGCTGCTTTCCTCTTTTCATTCCATTGAATTGTTGCTCATCATGCTGTATTGACAGCGTAATGATCGACCATGCTGAACAGTTCCAACACACAAATGGATTGCCAAAACTAGCTCCTCTGCTTAACTGAAGTGATTACTTTCATGGCTTTGTTACCTTGGAAGCATGTTTTACATTAAAAGGGGAAAAAAACATGTTTTACAACCTAGTGTCGTGTGACTTATCATTTGGGCTGCTCTTGCTTTTCTTCAATATATCACAAGTAATTATTTCCAATATTACTTAATCATCGATTGCAGAGTCATGCGGGCCTTTTAAATCTATGTATAGTAGTGCTTGTTGCGGTGAACAGCAGACTTATCATTGAGAATTTAATGAAGGTTTGACTCTTCTTCTTATTCTTGATATTCATACCGATGTATAATTGCGCATTAATCTACAGAGCTTTTCCTTCACAACTTCTCCATTCTTTTGCAGTATGGTTGGCTGATTAAGTATGGCTTTTGGTTTAGTTCAAAATCATTGAGAGACTGGCCGCTCTTAATGTGTTGGTAATGATTTTGATGAATTCACTAAATAATAAATATGCATTGGGTAATTTATTGAGGATCATTTCTTAAAATGTTATTTGCCATTATGTTATTGAAGTTGTGCTTCCTTTGCAGTCTTACACTTGCAATATTTCCAGTTGCTTCCTTTTTGGTGGAAATTCTTGCACAACGAAAGCAAATATCTGAATCAGTAAGTCCATGGACAAGTAAGCTTTTATTATATTCTACAGGAAAAAAGATATTTTGCAACCACATGAATTCCGTATCTGTTGTATAACTTATTTCTTTTTCTATGGTTAATTGTAGTGTAATTTTTTAAACCACAACTTCCCATCCTAACATTACTACATATATTGGAATATTGGCTTTAATTTTGCAGGCTATTATTTCACTTCATGTATTCATTACAACTGCTGCAGTTTTGTATCCAGTCTTAGTAATCCTGAGGTCTGTATAATCCTTTCCTGTAAAATTAAAAATTGATTCTGGAGCTTGAATTCAAACTTTATTTTAATTTGCTTAGTGGAAGCAATCTTAAGTTGGTAAAGTTGTTATAATTAGGAAACTTTGTTCAATGTGAGAACTTTAGAAGAATTATTATTGCAGTATATGAGAAAGGATATAGAATCCATTGATGAATTTTAATTCAAAATTTGGCTCATATGATGTTGGAGTTGAATTATCTGGCAAGTTATTATTCAAAACACATATGGGTAAGTCAACCTGAAAAAGTAGAAAATAATTAAGTTGCTATCCTTATTGGTGTATACAGGCAGCCTGACCATTTGAAACAAAATATGAAGTCATATCTGCTACCAGATGGGTTTATTTTACATTAATGTGACATTTACAGATCCTTAAACAACAATGAGATCATTTCAAATTCTGTGCTTGCATACTGAACAGATTACCAAATTAGTGGCTTCATTTGTGCTGGTATGATTTGCTTTACTGGGGATATGTTGTAGATGTTTAATTGATGATAAAAAATCATTTTGAATTTAATCACCAAAAAGAAAAAAAAGAAAAAAGAAAACAAAACAAAACTATACTGAATTTAAATACTTGGTCATTTAATTGATGGGGTTATAGTATAATGATTTGTGGTTTTTTTTTTCTTGCAGGTGTGATTCTGCCTTTTTATCAGGTGTCACATTGATGTTATTTGCTTGCATTGTGTGGTTAAAACTGGTATCTTATGCGCATACAAACAGTGATTTAAGAGCACTAAGCAAATCAATTGAAAAGGTAGAATCTAAGTTCTGTTCTGTTTTGTAAGTTTCTAGTAACCATTGCAGAATGCTGTTTTCTGTATAGATGAAAAAATAATAGATTTAAGATGAAAACATGTTTATCATATCTCACCGGTTTCCTTTTTTTCTTGAAGTCCAGCATGATTATACCGTACTCTATGATTCCTGCACTACTAAAACATTATCGCATGTCACAACACAATATTTGTGTTAGGTTTATTATAATTACATCCAGCTTGCTTTCTCCAATATTCCTTGGGTATTGCTGAATGCTTATGTATTAGAATAATCTCTTCTTTTTGGTGAATGATAGATAAATGTTTTTCCCCTCATCCAAAATGTTCCCTGTGCTACAGGGAGAAGAACTGCCCAATAATTTGAAAATGGAGTATTCTTATACTGTAAGCTTCAAGAGCTTGGTGTACTTCATGGTTGCTCCTACATTATGTTACCAGGTATTGGCGCTTCTAAATGATATATCAATTTATTTTTTTGGTACAAAAATTTTGTCCATCTGTCATATTTGACTTTGACTTTACTTCTTGTGGATATTTGCATCCATTGTTGGCTTCAAATTTATGTAGCATTTTCAGTAAGAAGTCTGTTCTGGCATCACTTTTTATGTGCCCAATCATGTGCACATCATTTGTATGTAGGTGTATGCTGACTATGATATGGTTGCAATTTCTTAGTAATTTCTAATTACTGTAGTTTTATGACTTGACTTGTACCATTCACCTATATATACAAGGTCATGTGGATTAATTTGAGCAGTTTTCAATGACTATATTTCCACTAAAAGGGTTCTCTCTGCTCTCTCTCCTCTCTCTCTCTCTCTTCTCATGAACATACAAATAAATCATACCATTTCTGGTGCTTTTTGATAGTACTAAGCTTGTTTTTTCTTATCTTGGTGTTTGTCCTTTGAAAAAAATTACAGTAATACACGTACAGCAATTTGCTCTTGATACTTTCTTTTAATTAATGAATCTCCACTGTTGACTTGTTTCTGCATTTATTTATGCCCAATACAACTTCATATAAATTGTATTTGTCAATTATTTTCGTTATGGATGTAAAAATGTTCTGATGTTACCCCCACTCACACATACATTCCACTCTATTTTCTCCCATGCATGCATTGCTGTTACAGCCAAGCTATCCTCGCACACCTTCCATACGAAAGAGTTGGGTGTTTCGTCAAGTTACTAAGCTGATAATATTTACTGGAGTCATGGGGTTTATAATAGAACAAGTAAGCCGTAATTGTTTGTAAATTTGGTGTACTATTGTGCACCCTTTTTTCTCTCGTTTCTTCTCTGTAATTCTAAAGTTATTCTGACATTGGTTTGATGATATAATTTTGCAGTATATTAATCCTATTGTTCAAAATTCTCAACATCCTTTGAAGGGAAACCTTCTATATGCCATCGAGAGAGTTCTGAAGCTTTCTGTTCCAAATTTATATGTGTGGCTCTGCATGTTCTACTGCTTTTTTCACCTCTGGTGTGTATTCCATCTTTGTTTAAGTCTAAATTTATGTTTGTAATACCTCATATAATTCTAATATGGCTGTCTTCACTCCCCATATTTTGAAGGACTGTAGTTTATGGTATCTTCTTCAATGTTTAGATTTTGGAGCAGCTGCACTAGTATTTACACTTGACTTCTGTGCTCTAGCGAATGTCACTTGACTGTGTCAAGTGTGTACAACTTATTGATCCATTAAGCTATTCTCAGAATTCAGTCCAAAACAAAAAAGTTATTGTCAAAAATTTAAAATGATAAGCACCTTCCTGCTGCTTAGAATGGCTGCTGCATTGATGGGAAAATGTAGATTTTTGCATGTTGATACTATGTTCTCTGAAGCACATGCCCCTTAACATGTAAAATTAACTTTGTGGAATCCATTTACTGCACCACCCATGGTGGCTTTAATTGATTCTCAGAAAGATATACAAAGAGGTAGGAGAGGTTTATTCTGGCAATGAGTTTGTTATTTCCATGCGGATATCTCATCCTCCTGTGATTTGTACCCCTTCCTTCTCTTCTTTGTCATTTCTTCTTTTATCAAAGGAAAACAAATTCACGTCTGTTTTTGTACACACAAGTACTTATGTAATTGCCTCATTTGTAAACATTAAAACTATGCCTTAGCTTTGATTTATTTTGGAAACATTTTATGCTTGGGGACAATGTTGCGATGCAGGTTAAATATAGTTGCAGAACTTCTTCGATTTGGTGATCGTGGATTCTACAAGGATTGGTGGAATGCCCAAACTGTTGAAGAAGTAGGTTCTTTGTCATAAAATATTCATTGAATGTTTATTTACAGTCCATTCCAGAAGGAAAATGACATATTTGTCTTTGTTGTATGAATATGTGCTGCTGCTGTCATCAGTATTGGAGAATGTGGAATATGGTATGTTTCTATGTTTCTTAATATTAAATAATTGTAAAGACTCAGTTGGATAGTTGTTACATATTTTCTAGTTGATTTGTTTCTTTGTTTCTTGCATGTTGAGCGTAATAGTTTCTAAATCCAACCCATTTGAGTGTAACCAATTTAGGGAATTTACTTTGATCTTGAAAATTTTGTTTCCAAGTCCTTTTATGTTCATTTAAATTCTTGTGAATTTTGAAAAATTGTGAGTCTCTCTTCTATTCTCATGGTAATTTTAGAGTAAATAAAGATTTTGACTTTTTTACACCAAAATAAAAATTTAGATTGAAACACAATCGCAATTGCATCCCTTAATTCCCTTTTATTTGTTGACATTAAAAAAGATTATATTGCATTAAAATTTGGGGTAAATATTGATCAGTTTTACTTTCCCACGAAAGGGACTGTTGTAGATGATCAAAAAGAACAACTTGATTAATCCATTACTGTAAACACGCACATACATCCATTTATTTCTTCGAACCATCTACCACTTAAAGGTTCTAAAACCATGATAGTACACATCAGCAGTTATTTATTTATATTTTTGCACTGTTCTAATCCGGTACCATATAACTGAGGGAATTCTTTCTGTCCACAGCCTGTGCACAAATGGATGGTCCGCCATTTATATTTTCCATGCTTAAGGAATGGTATACCCAAGGTAGTTATTCACCAGTCTACTGTATGAACTGTGATTGCAAACACGGTTTCATTTCCGAGAAGCTTTTTTTTTTTTTCAGATATAGTCAGTCTTGTACACCATCTCATGTTGTCTTACCCGTTTTATTTTTATTATTATTGAATTGAAATGGATACATATTTTTGTAAAATATGATATGATATATCTTTTGTTGGACTAATTTTATTTTTTATGGGTTTGCAGAATTAATTATTAATACAATATGGATAATGTTCTCTAATCATATTGAATGTAATGATCCTTTTTCTGTTTAATCCAAAAAAAAAATCCGAATAATATTCTCTACTAATCATATTTCACATGGTTAAACAAGCATAGGAGTGCAGCTGAATTAATCATTTTTTTTCATGTTCTTCAACCTTGTTTTGATCTCTCGTCCCAGTCTTTTTTTCCCCAGCTGTTTGTTATCAATGGAATTGTTTCTCATTGGCTGATGTTTGGATCTTGTCTTGTAACATGGATGTCTGATTTTATATAGTAAATGGTAAATCATCAATGTTTTTCAGGGGGTTGCTGTTGTAATTTCATTTTTCGTATCTGCTGTGTTCCATGAGGTATGTGGTTCATCCTTCTCTCTCTCTTTTGACCGGATGTTGTAACCCCCTCCCTCCCCCCTCTTTCTCCTTTTTACCCTGGCCGCGTGAGCGGAGAGAGGATTGAAATCAGGGACAAAAGTTATGATTCATTGATTAGAAATTATCTCATGACATTACTTATTAACTATCTTTGATCACTCCATACCTCACATAAGCTTATCTGGCAACACCAACGTGATGCACCTTATAGTCTGTAACTAGGATCATGTAGATGATAAAGCTGCCGACATAGATTATATATCCTATTTTCTGCTTTCAACTTTATTTTCTGCTGTATTTTTTTATGTGTTTTATTTGGCTGAAGAATTGAAGACGCTATCTAAATAGATAAGGTATTTGTAGAGAGAGAAAATTAAGTTAAAAAATAGATAAAGAGGGATGGTAGATTTCATGTCGTGGGAATGATAGGAGGACAAACTCATTTTGCAATGTGATGGCAGCTAAATAGCCATCTGTTTGATGTCGCTACTTACTAGAAGTTTGTTATTGTCATTTAGTCATAATATTGGCATCAAAGCCACACTGGGGTGTTTTTCAACATAATCACTTTATGTATTCTTGAGTCATTTTCATGTGCTTGTCTTAATTCTTGTTCTTTTATGAAGTCTAGTTCCTCTTCCTCCCAAATGAAGTATTTATGCAGTTATTATTAACCTTTTTTCTTGGTGCAAATTATTAACTTGTTTATTTATACAGACACCTGAGTTTATCAATTCTGCTCATGTAATGTTTCATCTGAGTGCAGCTATGCATTGCTGTTCCCTGCCACATATTTAAGTTGTGGGCTTTCATTGGAATCATGTTTCAGGTCAAGAAGCACACTGGAATATTCTCTTTCTGCTCAAACCTCCCACCCCCCTCCCAAAAACCAACAAAAATTTTCTTCTGCTGAAAAGAAAAGGATGAAGTCATTTTAATTTCTATTCTTCCATGGCCGAAAGAAAAGAAGCTTTGTTCTCTCTACTATTGGATTTGTGCTAGCTTATTTGTCTTTAACAGATATGATGTCATCTGTATTTTAGTTTCACTTGACACTAGTATTTGTGTTTCTTCTTTTCTAGGTTCCTTTGGTCATGATCACCAATTACCTGCAAAATAAGTTCACAAACTCTATGGTACGTTTCAGCTTTCTATTTAATCGTTTTGGGCTATTCATATTATAGGCACACATATCCATGACTTAAGTATTGTTCACTTGATTCATTGCATTTTTGTATTATTTTCTTCCTGCCAGGTTGGAAATATAGTTTTTTGGTTCATATTCAGTATTCTTGGTCAACCTATGTGCGTACTGTTATACTACCATGACCTGATGAACAGGAATAAGGGAATTGACTAGGCTACCATTTCATGCACGTGGATGATCAGTTTTTCACTTATTAGAGTAAATTTGTACATCCATGACCCGCGTGTTATCCATTGCAATGTCATTGCCCTGGGCTCTATATAATTTGAACCATCTTGTGGTTCTCTCTCTCTCTCTCTCTCTCTCTGTGTCAACCTATGCAGCATTTCTTCAAAACTCAATTGCTCTGTCACTTTTCCATACACGCAAGCAAGCAATTTTGAAAGCGAGTAGGTGGGTTCCATGCATTATAGAAAATTTAAGAAATAAACAGCAATATTTATGAGTTATGAACACTACAACTTGCAATTGGTTTTGTATTTTATATTGATATATCCATGTATATATTGATGAAAAGGAATAAAGTAGCTGGTGTAAGTGATTTTCATTCATCACTAGTGGTTAGTCAAAAAAGGAAAAGGAAAAATGAAGAAAAATCACCACTAGTGGGAAAGTTGTAAGTTCTTTAAGTTCAATATATTTCATTTGTGATGATCTGGGAATTCTCTTGATAACAATGACGGCATTTTATGTGACACTTTCTGTATTGTAGCATCAGCATGTTGCGTGGAAAATACCTTACATATTCTTTACATTATAAATCATCATACAAACTGCAAGGTAAAGTTATTGTAGGAAAATTAAATATTTCCATTCTGGATTAGTTTTAGTTTTATTTTTCTAAAAATGTGTATTGTATTATTTGAGAATGGTATTCTCCATGCAAAACTTTTTAACAGTCCTTTAGGTTGCACATATGGATTGGGTGATTTAGATTTCACGAATTTAAAATGCAAAAAACAATGTACAATTCAAATTCTATGTATATATGAATGTGCTTGTGTATTGCATATATAAAAGGGGGAATTACAAATAGAAACTGCTAAAGTGAATTAATTATAAAGAATGATCTTAATTGATAAAAAGTGTTAAAATATATAATATTGAGTAGTAAAATTGAAAAAGTGAATAGTAACAGATTTCATTTTGTAATAAATTTATTATTTTAATCTCATAATTTCTCCTCAATATATATATATATATATATATATAACCACACGAGCATTGCCATGGGAATATGCTTGTCCTATTCCCTTTTTGGGCCACCACCCCAGTTCGACATGGGACATAATATTTATCGAAGGTATCATTTTTATTTATAATTGATTATATAATTAATTAAATGAGCACATAATCTTCATCCACTATTTGTTTATCAACTGAAAATTAAGAAGAGCCCTAGCTCTAAGATTTCATAAATATTCATAGAAGTCATCATCTTATTTTAATTAAAATGTAATTGCACTTAATTAAATAATACATTCTTATTTTTTTGTCTTTGAAAAAATACCAACTTTTTTTAGTTTGGTCTTTAAAAATGTGACCTTTTTTAATTTATTCATTTAATAAATTCTATTTTAATAATTTTTATCTTTCAGTTTGCCAAAACTTAACAGGTCTAACTTATTTAGTTTCGTCAGTCTTAGAGGTTCAACTTAACTTCAATGACTTTGTTTTTCAAAATCAAGATTAAATGGTGTTCTGCACAAAACATAAAACTAATATAAAAGAAATGACATGTTAACATTGGCGGTCACAACTTGAACATAATTTTTTTTAAGATACTTTAGAGGGATACAATTATAGAAATATACAGGGGGAAAAAGTGGATCTCATCTTTACACACGGGTCTCACAAAAAGTGAAGTTCATCCTTGGGAAAAATTCAAATAAATACCAAGAAAATAAGATAATTATAAAAAACTATCCTAATTTGTCTTAATTTAAAAAAAAACTACCAAGGTTTTGAATTGGAATTAAAATTGGAAGAAAAAAAAATGCCCTTTCTATGCAAATAACTCATTTGCAAGTGATAATAGTATATTTGCAAGTCACATAGCCTCATTTACAAGTTATTATAATATCAGTTATAAATGAGTTTATTTCATTTGTAAATATGCTATTATCACTTGCAAATATACTATTATTACTTACAAATAAGTTACTTTTATAAGAATGGCATTTTCATCTTTTGTCTTCCAATTTTAATTCCAATTACAAACACCAGTAGGTTTTTAAAATTAGGGTAAATTGGGATGATATTTTTAGAATTATATTTTTTTTTAGTACTTAATTGGAAATTTCGCTTTATTCTTTTCATATTTTTCTTATTTCATCATTAAGTATTTTAAGGGATGCTCCTTAATCAACACTCCCATGAGAGATATTTGTTTTTTATCTATACAACTCAATACTTTGGAGAATCTTCTCAACTTTAAAATATGTATTTACCCTAATTTTCTCAGACTTTGTTAAAACAATCATTTAAGTTTTTTTTTTGTTTTGGTAAAAACAATCATTTAAGTTATACTTACCTCAATTTTAAATTTTACTCCCTTTCTCCCATATTATAAAGTAATAAGTGAAATTTTACGCATATTAAGAAAAATATATAATATTCTTAAATTCCTTAAAAAACTCAAAACATCCTATTTTACCCCTATTAAATATTATTAATTAAAATAATTTACAATATTAAATATTACATTAGAGCAAAATTGGTAAATAAAATCATGCTACCTTATAATATAGGGACAAAAAAACTCAATTGTTACTCCCTTTAATCCTAATTATAAGATCTTTTATATTAATCTTAAATATAAAAACTCCTTTCAGAATACAAGGTAATATTTATTACATATTTAAAAAATATTTATTTAATTCATCTCAAAAAAAGAGAAAAATATATTAAATAAGAATAATTTTAAGAAAAGTTAATTTTAAAAAAATTAAAATAATTAACTAATTTTAACATGATTTAATTAAAAAAATTTTATATTAAAGAAAATCTTATAATTTGGAAAAAAGAAAGTAACGATTGCGTTTATTATGATTTCCTATATATTGTCACAGGATCAATGATGTGACAGTGTATCTATTGTTTAAGCCTCCGATTCATAGTGACCTCCCTTTAATTGTAACCAAATAAGTTCATCCATCCAAATTAAGAGTCAACCATAGAATAAAAATTTACTGTAATTAAATAAGTTAAAACTTTCACCTAAGGTTTTTTCTTGTCGCAAGTGTCGTCCTTCAAAAACAGACACCCACGTCCAACACATATATTCACGTACTAAGTCCCAATCTTACTCACCACACTTAATTGTTTAATAAAAAACCTCAACTAATTTTTTTAACCACATTTTCTAAAAGTTACCAATAAATGGAGTATCAATATATAATTAAAAAGAAAAATAAAGTTATATCATGCATTAGTCAAATAATGTAACTTCACCCTAATTTTGCACCTTTTTACTTTTTTTTATCTATTTTTTATTTTTTTTATTTAAGTAAATCCCATTTTTTCTCATTTAATTTTTTTTATAAGTAGAGCCCATCTTTTTCCAATTTTTTAACTGAAAGGTTAATAATAAAATTTTTTAAAAATTGAATATATTTTATATATTTTAAAACTAAATAAAATATTTCATTACCCTCGCGCGTCCACTAGGTCCCATGCGAGCAGTGAAAAGAAATCTAGTTTTAAAATATTTAAAAAAAATTAAAAGGCCGTGCTTATATTTACAATTCACTAGAAGACATATTACTGTTCTCAGGCATGGCCAACAAAACCGTTCTCGACAGCGTCCCTGAAAGTCAAAGTTGAATTAAATTTTATCAGCTCAAAATTACTCCCTTTTATCTAGTTTACTCCCTTTTATCTAGTTTATAGTGTATTTTTAAGTATTACACACAGATTAAGATAATAATTAATAATTAATAAAATTTTCTATTTTTTTTTAAATTATTCTTATTAAATATTTTGATAATAAAATATTTTAATAATAAATATATATTTAAGTTTATTAATTAAAAATAATATTGAAAAGAGAATAAAATTATATTATATAATTTCTATAAAGACACTATATTATAAAATATTAATTTTTTTAAAAAATGTAATATATAACGAAACGGTGGAAGTACTTCGTACCAAACAAAGCAAATAAGCTGCGTTCCAGAACCCGATTTAGAGAAGGTAGAATCTTGACTCTCTAGGCTCGTCGGTTTTGAATATCGAACGTCTTCATGGAAGATTTCAGATCCAAATCGTACGGTGATGGGAGGATGCAGATTGAGAGCTACTCCGGCAACGGAATTGCTTACGCTGGTGGCGTCCATGGAATGCAAGATCTCCGGTGCTACAGTGCTTCGTACGCATCCTCTGTTCCTTCTTCAACAACCCAAACCCAGATTGGACCCAACGATGTGAAGTTCAAGAAGGGCAAGTCCACCAATGGGTCTATTTCAAAAGGCTGGAGTTTCAATGATCCGGAGTTGCAGAGGAAGAAGAGGGTCGCTAGTTACAAGGTATATACCGTTGAAGGTAAACTGAAAGGGTCTTTCAGGAAGAGCTTTAAGTGGCTCAAGGACAGGTACACTAGAGTTGTTTATGGATGGTAGTGCTTGCTTGTTTTGAGGATCTCAGGTGGTGTTTTGATCTTTAAAAAGGAGCATAAATCCCTCTATTGGCTATCTTTAGTCTTTATTTATCTACTGGTCACAGCTTATTTCCGAGTCTACAAGTATAAATATTGAATGTAATTTGGGTGATAAATTATGAGTTAAGTGTACGCCTTAGATTCTATAGGGTGTAATCATCTTGGTTACTCATGGAAAGAAAGGCATGGCAGTGTGATGGTATTTTGTGAAGGCCAATTTCCTCCTACATTGACTTTTTATTTTAGTTTATTAATGTTTGATTAAAACAGTGCATTCATTGTTATCCTTAAATGCCGATCATGTATCTAAACTACATCCAATGTGATTCAGATAAATATATACCTTGTATATCCTCCTATTAAGGTCTTCTATGGCATTTTTACTTTTCTGCACAATAATGTCGTGGCTGGGAAAGAAAGATATGGCTGTTGTTAGATGAAATATTTTCTAATGGTTCAGGGGCTTTTGCTAGAAAAAGAAGTCCCTACTGAATACAAAGAGTAATTGGACTTCTATTGCATTTTACTCACAGACTTTTAGATTGGTCAGTGAATTAGAAAGTGGTTGAATATTGTGGAGGCTTTAATTACAGTTTCAAGTCTTCTTCTTCCTTAGCAAATAGTTTCAGGTTTAGTAATATAAATCCCTTAAACTTGCGTTTGCTGAGTAACAAGCTTGCCAGCCAATTATATCAAAGAAAAAAAAAGCTTGCCAGCCTATTTAATATTTATAGGACTTTCCTATTTCAGCCATGAATTGTTGACAAGGCATGAGCTAGTACATAAGCTTTATCTCCCCCAGAACAATGATAAGTCGTAGGATAATTACTCTTGGCTAAAGGCTTTTACAATGGCTAGTGCTCATTTGTGCTTAATAGAACTATTTCAAGCCTGTTTCCAATTGTTGGTAGCTGGTGGGTCCAAGATCTTCACTCTAATTTTATTGATGGGCGGTCAAGTAGGGTGGGAAGTCCTCTCTTAAAAACTGGCTATTGAAGTAGGAGAATCAATGTGTATTCCATATAGTTCATACTTCTTAATGTAGGAGTGAGACTAAATATCTCGTGCTACTTTGGTCTCTATCAATTGGTCATCCTTAGAGAGTCAATGTTTCAACAACTATACCCACCAACACTTCAATCAACTATCTCGCCACCAATCAAAACCCTCTGCTTGCGGTCTTTTTCAGAGCCATTGACCATCAGTTTTGATACCAACTAATAGGCATCCAAGTGGCATGAGGATCTCTCCGTTAAAAGCTGGCTATTGAGGATTTGATATGGGAGAATTAACCTATTTAAATGTCCAATAGAGATAGAGTAGTCCGTACTCCGCAATGTGGAGTTCAAGATTTCTATGCAAAATAAGAATAAATGTTTGCACCAATATAATATTATTCTCCAGTCAATTTTCTAGATAACATTATCAGCATCTTTGCCACATATTAATGGAGATTTATGCTAATATATCTCATCTTACACATTATCAAAGGATGATAATATTTATGAATAGAATGCGCAGTTTTTTCTCCTCATGATAAATCTGAAGCTGCTTGACAATCCATCTATATAGGAAGTATTCTAAATACTGGACAGAATTTTAGAAAGGGATTTTGGAGATTCTTTGAGAAATAAATATGGAAAAGAGGTAGAGATTGTGGAAAATTAAAGAACTTTCACAGATTGCATTCCAGGTCAATTGAGTTTCTCATCTGACATAATTTAGGTAAAAAGTATAATTCAGGGTAATAGAAAGAATTATTATGAGGATAAATAATATATCTTTTATTGGGGTGTAAAAATTTTCACACCCTTTGAAGGTTGAACCCATTTGCCCTCAGAATCAAAACCTCTACTGTTCCTTTATTCTATGGCCATTTCACATTTCTTAGAAGTACACAATAGAGGGTGCAATACTGGTTGTGATTTCATATTGTGGAAGCAGAATTTAATCCTCTTTTGATTGTGCTGAATTTACAAGTGGTTATTTGTTTCTTGGAATGTTCTGATTCCCTAATCCCCATCATGAGGGATCAATGAGCCCTGTTTAATCCTTGTGGCACACAATAGAGAAATTAAGCATACTCATTTAGGTGACAATACTTTGTAGGTTCTGTATAACTATTTTTTTTTCTTGTACAATTAGGTCTCGTAATGTTAGGGCAGGTCTAGTTGCAAAAATACTTACATATTGTTCATTAAAAGAGTATTTACAAATTAGTTACTAATGAGATAGTCATATCTCATATGACTCCAATCCATGCTTTTATATAGATTTAATCATGAGAAAAATATAGTTTCACTTTCCTTTGTTAGTCTTTGTCGTGGATTATGGTATGGAGCTAAGCTACAAATCAGTCACGTCATGTCAGGCCAGATTCCAGAAATTTGCAGACAAAAGAAAGAACAAGAGAGTGAGAGAAATGAAGTGACAGTTTGAAAAATATAGTTTCCTTTGTTATTCTTAGTCGTGCAATGAATCTTAGAACAATCAAAGCTGGTGAAGTTTGAAAAATGCCTCGATGGAAGAACATCAAATCAAACCATTCTGTCGAAGTAAATTTCAGCCACTAGATTGAATTGGAAAAAAAAAAAACGAAGAAATATTTTGGAAAGGATCTGCAGCAAATTATTAGAACTTAGAACTTCTCTTGACATGCTTAAGTTGTAAAGATTTAGTGGCACTCTTAAAAATAAGTCTTGCACTATCTGTTATCTCTCTATTTAGAGACCTGCAAAGAACTAGCCTCATTCGGAAGTCCAATGGTGTATAGATCACATTTAGAACATGAAGTTTCGGATCAGACTGAGACTGAAATCAAATTATGCCATACAAATCTTCGGAGGAAGAGAACACCGGAAAAAAAAAACAAGACAGTGCCTCATGTATTATATCACAAGGAAGAATCAAGAGACATAGTAATGCCCTGGACATTTGCATTAAACCTAGTCACATTCAAAAAATAAGTGCACTGGCTAATTATGTTGTTGCTGAAATTTTTTACTACTGATCTCACATGAAACTGATTGGAATACCCAAAAATCTCAAATGAAAGACGTAATAGCAGTTAGAAATTCCCACCAGAAGTGGCAATAATGACCTGATCTTTACAGCCAGCGAAATAGTCAAATTTACCTCAAACACTGTCAGCTTCTTAGCTTTGTATGTGCAGTATGAGTTCGGAATCTAAACCAAGATTTGAGTTTAGATCCAAATTTCCTCACAAGTCAACTTAGAAACATAAGCAACTAAAGTAGTAGTGGTGGTGCCTATCAACTCTCATGCAAGATGAAAAGATGCCAACGTACTAACGGGTCCTCCCATCTTTCTCTAACTGCAAACTCTCAACGCCCTTCTCCACAGTTTCATAATTCTTGACAAGAGAAGCATTTCTTGTAGACGAACCTCGATTGGGATCTGAAGATCCAATGGGTGAACTCCTTTGCCCACTTGAATTCTATGCACTGCTCCAGGGCTAGCCTCGGTAGTATGAGTTTGAAGGTCTGACTCATCACCAGCAAAGGCATTCCTGCTGCTAGAAATGCCAACATGACTTGGTGACCCGCTTGACTGACCCGAGATATTGGCCCCCCTTGATGACTGCATGATCATAACTGACGCATATTATTTTGAGTTGCAAGATTATCATTTACATACTACATCAAATTTAGAACAGTGTGAAGGTTACACAGAAGCAAATGTCTGATCCGTGGCTGAAAAGAAAAACTCTGGAATATATTGCAAACAAAGCAACTCAACACAGGTCCTTAATAATAACGGCCTCTCTGCTGGTTGGATTTTTCTGATTTCGAGAACTTACTGAATTTAAGGGTGTGTTTGATAGTGTTTTCTATTTTATTGTTTTAAGAACAGTTTTGTAAAATTGTTTTTGAGAATAAGTTTTGAAAACAAGAAAACAAAATATCTGTTTGAGTAATTGTTCTCAAAATCATAACTAGTGAGTGATAGATGAGTTATTTAAAATTTATAACTTTACCATTAATGAGGTGGATGTTTCTCACATTTTCTTGTGTTTTTCAGAATAAAAACTACGAAACACCTTAAAGGTGTTCTGAGTTTTCTGTTCTTTTATTTGTCTGTTTTCCAGAACAGTTTCTGAAAAACAGGTTTACCAAACAAGTTTTCTGAGTTTTCTGTTTTTGAAAACAGAAAAACTGTTTTCAGAAACAAAATCAAACAAGCCCTAAACCTTCTGGTCGCCCTTCTTCCTTATCAGGGAAAAGAAAAGAAGAAAACAGCTAAAATCAAATGAAAATGGTCAGACAGCTATTAGACTGGACAAGCCATGCAAAAGAGATACCAATGAGTAATTAGAACGTAAAACTAACAATACCAAGGCAGCCGGTTGGGATAGATAAAAGAACTACTAAATTTTGTTGTAGATTTCATTAAAAAAGAAATATCTTTGAAATAAAATATGAGAAATTAAAGGCTAACAGTGTTAATCAACAAGTGTATAACTCAGCTAGTAGAAAGTTGTATTAGCTTAACCAATAATCTCGAATTCAAGTCCCGAGCATGCAACTACGATGTAAATACTCGTTAGAAGAGTTTTGTCACCCTTATAATTCTACCCAACTTGACTCAAATTAGTCAAAGTCTAACATGACTACCAGATATGATTTGATACCAAAAAAGAAGGGCTAATGGCGTCAAGGACAATAACTAGACATTGCATGGGCTTGAATGTACATACACACTTGTGAATAATGGATTCCAGAGGAAAAATGTAAGACCAATCACTACAGAAAGAACGTCAAAGAAACTACCTGTCTGTTTATCAGTATTAGTAACAGCCAGAGGCATGCCAGAACTAGTTCCAGCAACAGGACCCCAAAAAGTCAGCATCTGAAAAGTCCACCTACTGCTTGTGATACAGATGATCCCTGGGACTAATATAACAATAGAACTTACGAGGGTGCGTGCCGGAGGAGTGGACATCTGTAATCGCCGAGACTTCAAAATGGTCCAATCAAACTCGAAATCAAACTGGAAGCCTGTCCCAATGCCACAAGCATTGACAAAAGTGAGCTCACAACAAGGTCCTCCATACAATGCAAATATATCTCTAGAAAAGAATGAATCCAGACCTTCACGTTTAAAGAGGTCACGAAACATCCTTCTGAGGTAAATATAATCTGGCCTATCATCAAACCTTAATGAACGGCAGTAATGGAAGTATGATGCTAATTCTGTAGGATAACCTCCACACAGGGACTGGAATAAGCAATAAATTTTCAGTGGAATTCATGAAGAAGAATGCAGTATGTGATGAGGCTAAAAATAAATTAGCATACCTCAACTGAGGTAGCAACCATTTTTTCCCTGATCTTTTCAAATTTCTGTTTTTGCGTTTCTGCTTTGAGTCCCTGCCAAGGAAGATTATCAGGGAAACACAAATCAGACAAATGGTTCTCATTTCCCAGCAAAGCAATGGAAAACAACAAAGTAGACTAGGCAGTAATAATCAACCACCTTCCTCTTAGAAAGTACATCAAGACAAAACCAAGGGACTCCAATCATCTCTTCGGCTTGGCTCTATGCATTGATTTTACCAGAAAAGAACAAGCATCATGTATCCAATATAGAACATGAAACTTGGCCATGCATTAAACAAATGCATGTGAAGAAATAAATATAAGGGGTTACATTCACATACCGATGCCAAGGTGAGTATTTATGCTTGCATATGTTGCATTTCCCGTCAAATTCTTATTTTCCCTGCTGTATTAGTGACTAGGTAGATAATGCATCTTGTCCAGAAAAATAGCAGAATAGAAGAAGGGAAGTTTATGTATCATTACAGATAGGATCAGCATCAGCCCCAGAAAGGCAGAAACCAGAAACGTGAATAATAAAGCAATGCCTAAAGTCAATTTATCTATCATTAACACACTAATCACCAGCACTAATCCATAGGTGGAAATAAATTATTACAAGAGAAAAGAAAATCAATCAATGCCCTCAAGTGAAAACTGGTCTGTATGACACAGGAACTATGTCGCATAGTTGTCTTGGTTTATAAATTCAGGGTTTCAAGAATTAGTTCATTTCACATGTCTATGCAGAAATTATCGTTTCAGGGAGGTTCAAGCATTTGAATCCTACTATCAAAGTAGTTTCAAGAGATTAAAAGGTCTATATCCTTTATTCTTTCTGCATCCTAGTTTTCCTTCATTCTCTTGCTTTGTTGAAATGTGTATCTGTTTACATCAATTACAGAAATCACAAATGACAAACCCCTTTCTGGCTTACTTGTCTAGTAGCATTAAATAATATTCCTCCACTCACCTGAGGAAAACCTAAATTAAAGCATTAATGCACAGCATCAATCACCACACCTGTAAGGAATGTGTTGATGAGTGGAACTATCTCTATATTTCTTAGCCAAACCAAAATCATTAAGGTAAACCTGCATGAAGATCAAAAGCATTTATCACCTTGATAAAATAAGCATAAATAATGTCAAAAATCCATATGTAGAATCGTGAATAAGAAGATTAGCCACCTGGTTTGCACGCCTTCCTAAGCCCATGAGAGAATTATTTGGTGTGATATTCTTGTGTAAAATTGTTTTAGAATAAATAAACTCAAAAAGTATAACACAAATAAAACTTAGATATATAAAAAAAAAACCTTCAGTCTCAATTATAAGAAAAAAAAAACTACTTCACATGAACCAATATCATTAGTTGGAATTTTTTAACCTTATTTAATTTGTTGCAAAAAAAAATTATTTTTTAAATTATCCTCAATTAATGGTTTTTTGTACACTAGATCAATTAATGCCCAAAAAATGCGCTGTGAATAGTATCTATTTTGCTTAATAAATGGTATTATTGGGAAAAATATTTATTATACTAAATATTTACTTTTTTCCTTATATTTTAGACCAATACAACTCTCCCAAAATTTCCTTATATTTAATATTAGAGGTAGCAATAGAGACACAAAAATCGCTAGACAATTGTGAATATACACGCACACAGAAAAGGACCTACCATTTGCCCTGCAAGCATGAGAACTGACTTCAGTGAGAAATTTCTACTGCAGAAGTTAAATAGATCCTCAAGAGTGGGTCCAAGCAGATCTATCACTAGAACATTGTAACCTCCCTCCACTCCAGACCATTTAACATCTGGAATTCTAGCTGCCCACAGCAAACCAGAGTAATAATTAAACCGTTATAAAACTGCAAGAAAAAGAAAGGGAAAAAATGTTCCTTCTTACAGAAAAATAAAAACAAAATAATGAGAAAGACAAGCAATTAATATAAGGGTAGACATTGCTTCCGTTCCGGAGAATTCTGTATATCTTGGACTCATACAGCAGTTGAGGATGCCTTGAATTGACATTTTCCTGAAAAATGGAAATAGACAGAGAGAACAAGAAGATCAGCTATAGTGCACTTGTAAGCATGCAGCATTATCAAAGATTGCTAAATTTCAAGCTCGGATATTGTTCTAGTAAAAAAAATTAGGGTCATTTACTTGAATTCAAAATTGTGTAAATGCAAAGAATGCCATTGGGAGAACTTCCCTATTTGGTCCAATGCGATTCTATTTGAATTAGTCAAAGTTCAAAGTAGCAACAGTTTAAAAAAAACAAAAAAGAATGCCGAACTCTAAATTGCGAAGCAGAGTTGATCATGATAGTTGATCCTCCCACAAGGACTACAAAACAACGCCTAATCATCATATGTTTCCATACAAAATTCCTTGCTTCTAAGTAGATCATTACAAAGCATTTATCGAGGGTGCAACTGGAAAACACAGACAAGCTTAATTGCGACCTCTTCATTGGTTTGAATATTAGTACCTGCAAAGCAAGTATAGTCATGAACAACAACGAAGCCTACAATACTTATATAAATTGAAAACAAAAAAAAATAAATAGCAAGAAAACCAACCTAAGTAGATCTCACCAAAGGAGCCGCTACCGATCTTCCGTTGGAGCCGAAACTAATTAACAACGCGAGGTTCCATTCCATTCAACCAAGCATAAACAAAAAAGAAAAGAAAGGGAAAGAAAGCAATTGAAACCCTAAGCTAATCACAGTGCTCAATGCCAAAAAGCAACAAAATTCAGCACCAAATAAATCATATTCTTACCCCCAGAATTAGTATTCACCATACTACTGACTAATACAGAGACTCCAAAGGTAGGGTCAGGAATACTCTTTCATCTTTTTTTTTTTCATCATAATTATATGCTTTTGATACCATTAAGTCAGATTTAAATATTACTCATTCAAATTGTTAGGTTGGTTTAAATTGGTAGCTCTCCTAAAATATTTTTTTTTCATTATTTAATAAGATAACTTGAGAACTTGTTTTAAAAAATGTTTCTTATTATTCAATCCAACCATCGCGATGTTGTTGGTGGAATACACTTTTATTTATTTTCAAAACAATTGTCAGATAATCGGATTAGTTAGGCACTTAGAGGGGCAAAGCTGAAGCTCAAAGGTAAGTAGCGTGAAGTATAAACCCCCTTGCATCAAGATTTGGATACTGTGAAACCAAGACTATTTCAAGTAATCTTTTTTTTTTTTTCGGCCAACACCATTTCAAGTATAAACCCCCTTGCATCAAGGTTTTCCCCCCTTTAATTTATGTTTTTCTTGGATTCTTGGGAGGAAGAAGTATGTTCATGCAACGCAAGTAAGCTTGGGACGGATTTGCAAAATTGAATTGAATAGGAAGATAAAATCAGTAAAATTTAATAATAATAATTAATGTATAGTGCTTGAGTACGTTTTTTTTTGGCCTGAGAGTATGTGATTCTATAAAACTATATGGGAAAAATAATCTTTTGGTCCTGGTAGGTTCACCAAGTTTTGAAATTAGTCCTTGTGTTTTAAATATTTTTAAGAGACTACCTAATATTTGCTCCATCAAATCCGTTAATCCCTATGATTTCAAATATTGAATTAAGGACGACCATTTGTCATGGACTCCGTTAGTTGTGCTTGGGTGGCTAACGGTCTGCATGCGTGGACATCATGCACTGACGTCAAACGACAAATCTCATTATTGGGCTCCTTCTTGTGCTTATGTAGTACATGAGCACCGATGTCAAAGCTGCCGATGAGCATAGGTCCTCTTTGTTACAAGCTCCAAATTTTATTTTTTTTCCTAATAAAAGAGCATTCAAACACATACACATATCAGTGTAGCCCACAAAAAATCACTATGCTCCTTTCTTCTTATAAGCTCTTCCCAAGATACTCTTATTTATCTCTGTTTTTTAAGACAAAAACAGAGGTAGGCAGGTCCAAATCCAACATTATTTGAGTTCTTTCTTTTTTTGAAAAAAGACAATATAATGGGTTTATGATAGCATGAGAATATGTTCAAATTCAAATGGACACATATAGTTTGAGTCCAAATTGAAGATCATCCATCTTTAGTGGTATACGAGCTATCTATTTCAATAGTTTAGAACCTCTTGGCTTCTTTAAGTAATTGTAGAACGACTTTTTCCCACTTAATTTCTGCCGACGTGAGACAAAATACAGACTAACAGTTGGTCCATGTGCCTCACTCAAAATGTACAAGTTATATACATATCTTTTAAATTATTCATAATAACTGTTTCAACTATATATTTTGGGTATGAAACTATTTCCACTACTTCAATGATAGCCGTGAAGTATCCCCCATGACCACCCCGAAGATCTTGAAGAAGAACTCTGAGTGAGTGCCAAAAGTTTTCTTTATTGCTTTCTATAAAGTTCGTTTCTCTTGGTTTTCCAATTCTCTCTATCTTTTCTAAATAAACAATAAATGATTAACTCTATACCCACATTCTCTTAACTCTTTTGTTAATAAATTTCTTTTGTTTTAAAAAAATTCAATTCAAGGTGATGTGCCTAATCAACCAGGCTAAATAATTTCTTACATTTTCTTTTTAGATAAGTGGGGTCAAATGACTAAAAGAAAACAAAACAATACAACAAAAATAAGAAATTAAATAATAACATCAATTACTGTGCGTGGCTCTCCTCAACATGCTAAATCCAACATTATGAGTTTTCTTAACTCATACGATGGAGTTAAGAGAATAAACAAAATTTAGATTATATCTAGTGAATAAATTAACTCCCTCAATCATTGAGATAGGTTTTCCTGTACCCTACCATATTCCAAGTGGAAGATTTATTGAAACTAGGGGGGGTGTTCATGGGTTGGGACAGGTCGGATATCCCCTTGGCCTGATGCCCTACCCGGAACACTCTCGGGCTAAGAAAAATAGCTTGCAACCCGACTCGGGGCAGCCCAAAATGACTCAATATAAAAATATAAAAAATAAATAAAAATAAAAAATAAGTTAATTTTATTTTTTTGATAAAAAATATAATTAGTTTCATTTAAAATATATTTTTATAAGAAATAATATTGGATTTAATAGTAATATTTATCAAAATTATAAATACTCAACAATTATACATTATTTCTTTTTATATAATATTAAGTTAAGAAATGAATTTAAATTTTAAAATAAAATTAAATATTGGAATAATAAAATGTATCTACTATAATTATAAAATTAATTTTTTACATGAGGCAAATAAAGAAAAAATAATTATATAAAATTATTCAATATTTTTAACAAATAAAGAAAAATAAGAAAATTGGAAAAATCATTTATACTGGGTGAGCCAGCACGAGCCTATAACTTGCGCGAGACTCGATCCGATCCTCTTTTGTCCCGCTTTGTTTTCATTTCAAGATTTATTTTTTCTTTTCAGCCCGACCCCAAATGATCGGGCCACACCAATTCAACCGGGTCACAAGCCCATTGAACAACCCTAATTGCAATGATACTCATTCAAATCAAGATATAAGTCAAGTAAGATGATAAAATGCAGCAAGCTTTGCCGACAAACATTTAATGTGATCATATTTCTAGAGTTCCAAATTCAATGTCTGGTTAAATCCATGATAGCTAATTTTTCTATTTAGTGTTGGTGAGAAGGTCTATTGCATGGCTGATTGGGATTTAGTCCCACATATATTATATAACGAATATTATACAACGAACAGGGAAAACTAAGCCCATCTTTTTCTCTGCGTCAAGGCCAAGCAATTACATATTACCGAAAAAATACAGCATCAAGGCCAAACTACACCGAATCGCCATTCGGCAATAGTAGAACAAGCTCTCCATTAACAATGTTTCATGGATTAAAGTAAGAAGTGCCACACTTGCATTTCCACCCTTCTGGCTCATAATTTGCATACTGAACCCCAAAATGCCCTGTTGTTGTGGGGATTTGAATGGGTTCACAAGGCACACACCCTCCACACTTGTGCTCACACCTTGGTGGTATTGACCCCAGCCTGCTCAGTCCCCTTCCTGTTTCTTCATACCCATTTGCCATTCGTTCATTTTCCTTCAAACCCATATCACACACAGAAATTTCCTGCATTAAACAATGTTCTTAGACATGTAGAATCATAGACAGAGACAGAGAGGTACCTGTGGGGAGTCAAAACCAGGATCTGGGACGTCTTTTGTTCTGGGTGTGTGATCAACTGTGGAAAATTGATAGAATGTTTTAGAATATGATGCTGTTGGTGATTACCAAAAGGTGAAAAAGACAGTAAAAAAAGGAGATTGGAAAATTACTAATTAGAGTGAGGACACAGTGCAGGAGAAGTGTTTGTGAAAATGACTGATTCAGTCAGTGGTAACGTGTAATGATAGTTTGTCTAGTTTTGTACTGACCTTGTGAAATGGCACCTGCGTTTGGTGACAGAGGCTTGTTGCTCACTTTAGAGACCAAAGTTGTGAGGAGAAGAGTGGCCAAAAGAATGCAGGAGCAAATTCTTCTCTTCATGGTGATTGATGAGATCTTATAACAATGTTGAGAATGATTACTAACTTGATGATGCAAGTGTGAGTGAGTGGGTGAGAGAAAGGAGAGACAGATAAAGTAGATCTGGGGCTTAGTGAATCAGACTCACTTGAAGATACCAACCATCATCACTGCTCAATGAGATTGGTCTGAGATGTCAAAAGAGAATAAGCAAACCTATAGAAACCTAAGGGCAAGAACCAGAGGTTAAAGATTTCTTCTAAAGGTTGAGTCCTACCTCTCTCTTTTTGTCTCTCCAGTTCTTGCTCTTTATTTGGCGCTTGGCTTACATAAGAAGATGAAGCTAATGGTTTAAATGTGAGAGTTTAAAGTAAAAATTTATAAAATATGTATTACTTTGATATCTGGTTCTTGTAACACTGACCTCTTTTATACTGTTGCTGAGTTTCAAGCATTTCTTGACATTTCCTTTCACGAGTCAAATGTCTTGTCCTGCATTGAGATATTTGAAAAGAAATCACGACAATCTGTTAGGTTTATTGTTTTTCATATGGTCAGAAACTACAACTTTTTCTGGCCAAGAAACTGAAGCTTCTTTATTGCCCTTACACCTAACATTCTCTTTTCCTTATTCTCCTTAAATTTATTTTTTAGCAGTGCTCATTACAATCCCACAAATAAATTTATTACACTAAATTTATAGGATTATAATTATAATACTAAAATTTTATATTTTATTATGGTAAGCTGCCTAGACTGCAGAGCCTGTTCTTTCATTTTCTCTTGAAAAATTCTAACAACTGTTCTGAATTGACTTTTCAAGTGAGTCCAACTGAAGCTAAGACATTTTTATATGGTTTATAACCAGAAAGATGAAAGATATATGTTGGAATCTCACTGGAGGAAGGCCGCAAGAGACATGGAATTGGCCATAACTGAATGTGCCCCAAACTAAGAAATGAAGACCCAATGTTGCCAATTGCAGTACACACTTCACATATTGAGAGGTCATTTTCTTACAGGTTGGTTGATGGGGAACAGGGAGATGCAGTCAAGTCTTCCTCAAGAACATCGAATTTGAATCTCTTAATGGTCAAAGATGGTTTGGATTGGGTCATTTATGATACTAATCAAAGTATAAATTTCCTTTTCAAAATAGGGACATTTCTCTTGCAAAAAGTCTTATGAATGAGCCATGGTATTCTTGATCTATGAATAATGCAGAGTTGCTATAAATTTTACCTTTCCTTTTCATTTTTTTTGGGTTGTGGACTAACAGTATCTCCCGTTGATAGTAGGAACTAATATCACTTGGGGTATTGAGAACAGATGATATATCCCTCTTCATACATTAAAATTAGAAATTGAATTTTAGTCATTTGCTTAAAGAACAATAGTCATTGCCATTCATGCCAACCTGAGTTTACTACTTATATCAATTTGAGTTGAAATCTTTTTTTTCTTTTATTGCTACGTATAGATAATGTGTATGAAAAGATTAAATTTGTAAGAACAAGTGTATTGAGGTTCTGAGTGAACATAGATATGTGGGGTAGTCTATACTTGTGACTTATCCCAATCAGTAGGACTTTGCTCACTGACTCAGATCGTTGTCCAGTCACCATTTTCAGTTCTATTTGACAGTTAATGAGGATTCAAATTCCATAGAGGCTCGAATTGGAGAGGCAAGAGATGTTGACTACATCAAGAAGTTGAAGAAGCAAAGGCTTTACTTTGATTGAACAATTCATAATGCGGACTCTGCACAATATCTCAACCATCTGTGAATCTTTCTGCAAAATTTGACTGTAACTTTCTAGGAAATTTTGGTGAGTTGAATTATTAATAGAGACTTGTGATTTGGTTTCCCAGATGAGAAATTTTTTGGTTTTGCTGAAGGTAGGGGCTCACTGGAATGGGTTCATTGATGCACATTTGGAGCTGCCATCACTGCCATCTGGTTCTTCATATCACAACATCAGTCTTGTATTTGGGGAATCTAACCACTGTGCAGATAACCTTGCAAACACAGTAAGACCTGAATCATGAAATGGTCTTTTTTTTAAATATTTTGTAATTCATTCTCTCTCTCTCTTAAAAAAAATTATTTGTCAGAAATTTTGAGAAAAAAAAATTAATGATCTGACCAAATGAAACTTGAAAGAGATGATGATTTATGGGTAGGTTTTGGTCGTATTAACTATTAAGCAAACATTTTATAAAGTAAGATTTTTGCATATGGCAAATACTCTTAATAGCTAGAAGCAAATCTTAAAATTTCATGATTCTTAAGGAACCTTCACATTTTAGAATACTGGGTGTTTTAACTAGTTCATTTATTTGAACAACACTGCTCGAGCTTGTAAATGATGTAGTTTGTAAAACAATTTTTATATATAAAATTTAATGTTATTACTGACCAAATTGCCATGCCTAATTAATTTTCTTCAACGTACAAAGACATAGAGGATAGACCATTTTCAATTAACAATCAGACTTGTTCAGTGCACAAAAAGTATGAATTAAACCCCTAACCAATTACATAAGGGAGAAAAGCCACTATCATTTATGCTAACATGAGTTTGTGGCTTCTTATTGACTTGTTTTTAATATATAAATAGATAGATATATTCTTATAATATTAAAAACAATATTACAATTTTAAAAAGATAATAATTTTAGAAAACATTAATCATAACAATAAAATTTTAAAGAGCACTTTTTAAAATTTATTAAAGTAATTATTATCTTTAGACTTTCCAAATGACTTTTATATGAAAAGGTTGAAAAGTTTATGGGAGGTATAGGATGGTGTCACCATTGATAGTGAAGAGTAAAATGAATTAGGGAAAATGATAGTTGGGGTTGACAATAAAGAATTTCAAATTTTTTAAATCCCTGGGTCATTCGAAGGAAAAAAAATTGGTTGAACGAAAATGACTCTCTCTCATTTCTTCACTCTTTCTCCTTTCCACTGTCATCATCTGAATTAACTATTGTTGTGATCTAATTTCATGACTATTGAAAACTAAATCGCTAAGTTGATAATATTTCACAATTTACTTAAAAATAATATGTAACCCACATTTATAAGTGAGTTGTTCAACATTTCCTATGTTGTGAAATATTTTCAACTGAATAATCCAGTATTAAGTAGTCATGAAAACTAAAAGTTAAGTTAGAAATATTTTGTAACTCACTTAAAAAATAACATGTAGCCCACTAGTGAAAATGACTTATAAATTGGAATTTGGATGTTTTAAATAAAATGACTTATTTTCAAATAAATTGTAAAATATTTCCAATCTAACTTTCAATTTTTTTTGTCGAATGGTTAGACTGAAATTATTTAACATCCCCAAATGAATTAGATGTTATTTCTATTTTTTTAGCCCGAACGGCTATATGTTATTACTAATTGAATTGTGAAATATTTTGAAGCTAGCAAATCAATTTTCAATAATCATAAAAATAGAGTGAAAAATGAGGAGTATTTTCATCCATCCAATTTTTTAGTTTCCCCCGTGCCCCCCCCCTCCCTCCTCTTAATCCTTAATCTTTCCGAAAAATTTCAAATATTTTTGCCTTGACTATCATTTTCCAAATGAAATAACATCCATCTCAAATATAAATCAAGTTCTATTATTTATAAATTTTTTTATTGAGTTATTATTTATAAATTTTTAATTATTAATAATGTGACATTTTTTAAAATTTTATACAATATATTCAATAGTTAATATATATAATATAAAATTGTACTAAATTATTTTCTTATTCCTTCTTGTAATTGATGCAAATATTTTAGTTTTAATGGTATAATATAGAAGTATAGAGTGCAATGTTAATACATAATGGTGACCAAATATAAGGACAAAAGGACTAACACAAGAACCAATGACCCCAATTAAAGGCAGCAGCTTTTACCTTATTCTTCTTCTAATGCAAACAAAATAAAAGCCTTCATCATCGTCATCATCGTCTCTGATGTCAAAGATTTTGCAGTCTCCAAATAAACTTCGATTCTGATGGCCTTCCTGACTCCTCTACTCACTCTTATATTAATAATATTGTCCCTTTCTTTTTCTATTTAATTCATCATATCAAAATCAGAATTTCAGCAATTAACTACTCCCTACAAATTTACGTTCAAAATATATTACCATCTTTTAAAAAAAAAAAAAGCTCTCGTTTACACTAAAATAAATAGCAAAATAAACATATAAATTTTAATTTAATCATTAAATATTTATCAGGAGAGCTTTATAACTCTCGTGAGACTTTTAAAGATAGGTGATTTGAAAAAGAAATAAACATATCAAAATATTCTCTAATGAAAACGAATTTTAACATAGTTATATATTTGAGTAATTAAATTAATCACACATATATTATAGTTAAATTATCTTCAATAATGAAATTTTAGGACTTAGCCCTTCTGGGTAGCTATATATTGGTACTGTGCAGAGTCAGTGATGTGCAGGCAAAAAGAAAGAAAGAAAGAAAGAAGAGAGAGAGCCTGTGTGGTCGTGAATGAAAAAAGCTGAATGAGGCATTTGGCCCTTTGCAAAAATTGAATTAAAAACACTGTTCACCCCTTCCTTTCTCGAACTCTTCACTTTCAACTTTTTCTTTGGCCTTTTTGTCTACCACTATTATCAAATCACTGGAAGCTCATAAACTGTTTCTCTGAGATGCTAAGGATCACATAAATTAAAACAAAATTTCTTGCTTCAAAATTTAACTCCAACAACGTACAATTAGTAACCCGGCTTCCCAAAAAAGAGGAACAAAATTGAGTCAAGCATATCAATGGAGCCTAAATATCCAAATATTTCAAAGAATAAAGGAATAAACAAATTCATGAAATAAAATTTAAGAAAAAAAAAAGAGTGGAGGGCATTTATGGTTATTCACTCTGCCCTTGGCATGAAACCCTTCTTCTGACCCGTCTTTGGTCAATTTTAGGGCTCAGAGGTCTTTATTCTGAAAAATTACCCTAAATCCCTACAGGTCTAGCCTTAACCTGCTATAGCTATAGGGGTCCTTGGACTGGGTAGTCCCATGCAAGCAAGCCTAGGGGACATCCTGACTTTTGGGCTGGGCCTTGGTGAGGGAATTGGGCCATAATTGGCCAGGCATGCAGAATTGGGCCTTGGGGACAAGTTAACTTGCTCCAATGCTCTGGATTGCAGGTGCTCAGGATAGTCACGCACACACCCAATCCTGGGCCCAGCCCCGGTTGACCACTTGCGAGATAACGTCTTGGACAAGTCAAACACTGGTGCTTCAGCCTTCTTCTTATCATCTTCAACAACTACTTCTGCATCCTCTTTATGATCTGCTGTGGCACCATTGTCTTTGACATCAATTGTAGTTGTGAGGTCTGGTTGTGAAGTGGGACCCTTAGCTTGTTGTGATTCATTATCTTCAATGAATGACGTTATTGCATTGAATGAAGGAGCATCATCATCAATTGCACATTTCTGCATTTGTCCAAGCATACAACATACCCATCAGCTAATTTGTCTGGGATTCAAACCTTTTCACAATTGAAATCATTAAAAAAAAATCTTAGATAGACTTAGGATCAGTGCACGAGTTAATTATGAGAGCCTAAATTCTCTTCATTTAAAGTGGAAAAATGACTTCTTTTAACCAAACTTCTGTTGTTTAGTCAATTAGATAATCTAAATTCATTCTTCCACTCAAAATAAGCAAACCGCATTATTCACAAATTGTACACAGTGTGGCTTGCTCCTTTAGGCTCCGTGTAATACGGAGAATCTAAGATCTAGTTATCCTTGGTAAATCAGGACCGTCCAAAGCAATTGAACAGTTAAATTTTGATCAAAATGAAGGTCAAAGAGCCAAACTTTGTTTACCTTAACAGTGGAGAGGTCTACATTGTGCTCTTCAAGAAAGCTAATGAATTCTTTAAAGTTCTCTTCTGTAGGAAGGTAGTGTCCACTATATGGCCAAATAGCCTGAAATGTTTTAATTAATACAACAAGAACACTTGTAAGCGAATCTGCTTCAGGGAAAATATCAGGAAGATAAAGGTAATGTAATCAAAGTTATTATGCTGTGTGATATGATGTTAGTACCTCAAGGACGCCTTGATGAGCCACTAATCTGCCTGCTGCTGTGGTCGCTGCTCCAGCCAGGAAGCTAGAGTGCTGAAACAAACCCTTCTGCTTTCGCCCCACATACAAAGACCTTGTGGGGCTCAGAACAAATATCCATTTGGACTTGTCATCAGTATCTAGAAGCTTCCCACTTTGTTTATACACCAATTTGCCGTCCTCTACAATTACTTCATATTCTTCCCTTTCTTTCTGCAATGGTACCACCAAGGAACAACCACAAGAGATACAGTAAGAACAATGTTAAGGTAGACTCCATCTATACAAAAGGTAAATCTTTATAGGTAAGTAAGCTTGTTGGATATGAATATGATTCAAACGTATGTTTAATAAATTTATATATATATATATTTGTTGGTGAGAACTTACTGGTCCAAGATATTTAATGCATTGGCGTTGAAGGGTGGTCCTTGGACATTTCTCAAGATTTATTTCTTTGCCTTCTCCAACATCCAACCTAAGTGTAATAAAAGCATTAAGTTAGCCATCCAGATCCTTATAGTTCCTCATCTACCATCTTCATGGTATTGGTAAGTACAGTGAAGAGATAAGATTTCAGAATGAGTGCTTACCAGTAGAAAAATGGTTGGGTGCTTTGGCTTTCAAACCATACATCATAATAGAGGTGCAGATTGTGGCCATAGCGATGACGTGGGTCAATCTGTGCAATAAACAGAAAGAAAGTAACATTGTCAATCCATAAAAGATCGAATTTGTTGTTCAAAAGCTTCAGACCATAAGAACTGAGAAGGTTTCAAGGACTTACAGCTTCAAGCCAATGTTGCAGAGCTAGCTTTTGTGCCTTTTCATCTTTGGACAAACCTTTTCCCACCTGTGTGAAAAAGCAGTTAGAGCTATACCCCAAATAAATTAATATTAATAAAGATTTTATTATTTAAACTCCATGAGAATCCAAATTCTCTGTAGTTATGAAGTCATTGGTGTATTCAGAAAGTGATAAAGAAGAGAAGTATACGTCATACATATTCACACTTTTGCATTATTCTTTTTTTCCAAATGAATGATTCTATAAAGAATCACATGAGTATGGTAAAAGTAATTCACAGAAAATTGAATTTACTAGAATATTGAATACCTTAGCTGCTCTTGTCCTTGCCCTTGCCCACCGTGATACAGCAGTTTCATGTTTCTGGACATCAAAGAAAGAAACAGAACTTCGTTTGAGGGCAGCAAAGTCCAGTGCCTTCCACCTACACCCATTAACAACAGTCAATTAATAACACAGAGATGAATTTAAGCAATTAACTACCAACAATTCAAATTTCATTGCTTATACTGAGACTACTAACCAGAGTTCCTCCACCACCACAGCACAGTCGGCAAGGTTTCTTCGAGTACGATAACTTTTGTAGACTTTCTGAAGCTTAGTTGCAGCAGCATCGAGCTCATTGATGGGTCTGGGTGAAGAGAAAATTACTTCTTCGGGTAGAGATAGTATAGGCACTGTTTTGCTTGCTAGACAATCAGAATTGGTTTTCTCTTCAACACCTGATAGATGTCCTTCAATTCTCACATTTTCAGGTCTGTGATCCTCCAACTTGCTGGAACTGCTAGTGTTGTTGGACCCATCTGATTCTCTTTTCTTGAAGCTGCCGCCTGATCTCAGAATCCTAGCCCCATCCTTGGAAGCAAAACCGAAGTTGAAGGACAAATGAAAGAATGAATGTCGAACAATTTCTTCCCAGGCTGATAAGAATAAGGAAAGCGATAATCCCATAGAGCTGCGGATGTATACAGAAGCCGTTCAATTTGTTTGAACTCTGAAGAAAGCTCCCACTTATTATGATTCCTGCCCAAATCAAAGATTTGTCAGACAAAGGAAAGCATGAGAATATATATTCAATTGGGTCAAAGAATTGAATTATGGAATCTTTTTGCCAAATAACGAAGAGGGGAATCACTAGGCAGCTTGAAATATATAATATTCCTTTCAAGCTTCAAATTAAAGAAATGAGATACAGTCTAACAAATGCTATATGAATTCTGTTTCTGAAGCTCACTGTGGACATATAACAAACAGGTTCAAAGCAAAAGACCTTCCATGAATAGTTTACCTTCTTCGTGGATGACTTGTCGAGATATCAGTCTGGTTTGCTCTATAGAAATCAAGTCTAACTCCAAGAACAAACACAAACACCCACTTTCTTAATTGAAACGATAGGTCTGTCTGTGCGGCTTCTCGCACATATATACATCTCCGAAGAAGGAAAAATGTTCAAAAAGCACCTTCAAATGCGTGTCAAAAGCTGAAAAATGAAGAAATACAGTCGTTGAATTCTACAACGAAACTACTCGCACACTTCCGGGTTGGAAAATGATGGGCAGTGATAAAATTCTAAGTTTACTTTCTTTCTTTTTTTTTCCTGGGTTCAAAAGCCACCAGTAGTAGTTTGATGAATTCAAAGCTTGACCTTTTGAGATTTCAGGCAAAGTCACCTAAATGGGGTAGAGTTTATATTGTTCTTATCCTGCTGGGACCTATATACATACGTCAACAGCAACAACACATTGCAAAAAAGAAAATGAACAGGAAAAAATAAAAAAAGAGAAAGAAGTAAAAGCAAGCGGGTCAAAGAAAGTAAGCTTTGGGAGCTTCCTTGAAAATACACGAATTGGGCTAACTGGCTTTGATCCTCGCAGACTGTGATTTGGTGGCAACCTTTCTCTTCCGTACAGTCAAACGAACTTTTGGTGCGAAAAAGATTATTCACGCGCTGGGTCACGCGAGTAACGTAGCTGCATACTGAGTTAGTATTATTTATTAGTCCCTTACGTATTATTAGGTTTCCAACTTTGTTACGTTTGTTAAAAAAAATTACTTATATATTTTAAAATTTAAAAAAAAAATCAAATATTTTAAAAAATTATCCTCTTTTTTTTCTAACTTACGAAATGATGATTAATAGAGATAAAAAAATAAATTTCTACTAAAATTTATATAACCTCTCTTATTTTGGATTAACTAAGGGTCCTAAATGAGCTTGGGGGAGTATTATTTGTCATTGCCTTTGTTTATCTTCAATTTCCCCACACGCTGATGTCTCATTCATATACACGTTTCATGTTATATTATACCCCATATGCTGATGTCTCATTCATATACATGTTTCATGTTATATTATACCAAGTCTAAAATGATACATGTATTATTACTTACTAGAGTTATTGTGGCAATTTTTTTATACACAATGCTTGAATAAGATATCCTATTTACAAGGAATATGTGTGAAACTACTTGAATCAATTACAATTGCTTTATTTTGATCTTTAACTACAAGATGAATAAGTTTTCATCTTTAATTTTATTTGATTTTAATTTAATTTTTTATCTTAGATATTACTTCCTCCATTTCTTGTTATGTGTCGTTTAAGATTTTAATATATAAATTAATATGTGTAATTAATATGTTAAAATTTATTTGAAGTTTCCTAATATGCCCCTCAATAGATGGATAGATAAAAAATAATTAATATTATATTTGACTTTTAAATAAATAAATAAAAATATAATTGAAAAAATAATAATTAATGAAATATTGAAATTCGAAAGTGATAAATAAATATAAATAAAAAAAAATTTTCTGAAGTCACAGTCAAAAACAAATGGAGGAAGTATTATATTATATTTAAATATTTACTCCAAAAACACTTATCAGAGAAATCAAATGAAAAACATGTATAAATTTAACCAACTTGTATAAGATATTGAATTACTTATTCTCTTTTTTTTTTTTGTTATAAATATGTTTACTTACCTTATGCATGCTCAAGAAATTACTATTTGAAAGTCGTGATATTTTTAAAAGTTATTTTAATTTTTTAAAATTATTCTCATTAAATTATAACTTATCTTAAATATATCTCTTTTAATTTTTCTCCATTATAACTTATTTAAGTATTTTTAAGAAAGCTGAAAATAAAAAATAAATATTAAATAATACATCAATTTCATAAAATAACTTATATTTTAAAATTTTAACATTTCAAAAATATTTCTTACGATAATGAATAGGACTACCAATGGGAAAGCCGGAAAGGGTCCCAATGTCATTAAATTAGGCTAGAAGTTGGTGATGTTAATTAATGGCCTAAATAATGAAGTACCGAATCTTTTGATGTGGTGGGGTGGTCAAATTAATTTCAAATTTTTAATTATTTTTTAAATAATAATGATATCCATCCAATGATAAGATAAGACTAATACTTCTTCTATTTTTTTATTTTTAAATTTTAAGATAATATTAATTATTATATTTCTATTTATATCTTTATTTATTATTTTTAAAGTAAAAAATAACATTAATTACCATTTCTTAATGTATGTGTAAAAATTTTAAATGACATATAAAAAAATGAAGATAATATTTTCTCCAATTCTTTTTGTAAGGGTTCTTTAAAAGTTTTTTCTAATTCTTTTTATAAGAGACTTTGTAATATTTAATAAAATTTTTTCTATTTTATCCTTATCATTTATTTTTTTCTCAAAAATTGTTATTAAATTTTTTGGATGAAAAAAACACTCTCAATTAGTCAAATGGTATTTAATGTGAATTGTATTAGTATATTAAATAGGGGTAAAAAAAGAATATTTAATTTTTTTTTAGGATTTTAAAAAAATAACTAACATCCTTAATCTACACAAAGTAGTTAGAAATCTCTTATATTTTAGACACAGAAATTATCGAAATAGATTTTACATTTTTTAAGAAAGTATTGTACATATGCCAGAAATCAATAAAAGAAGTTAAATTTTCAATTAAATTTACTCCCTTCATTATTTTATTCTCCCTCGAGTTTTTAGACTATGAGGCAACACATACCAATTAAAATAACTAAAATTAGCTAAACTAATTAAATTTATAGTAAAACATATTTTTTTCCAATTCATCCTTAATTAATTATTATCCTCCCTCCTCCCAATTCATCCTTAATTAATTATTATCCTCCCTCCTTGCGAATCCAAATTTCTATACCACACTCCCTCCATTTGTTTATTTAAGGTTTTTTTTAAGATTTTAGCACATAAATTAAGAAATATAATTAGGATGTCATAATTCTTTTTAAATTTTGTAACAAACGCTTAATTTATTACTACTACATAATTTCATGATAAAGGTGTAAAGTAATTAGTGAAGATAAGGGTATAATTTGGAAAAACAACAATTGATGATGTCTTGAATTTTTAAACAAACTTATAAATGGAAACAATTTTTTCTTTCAAAAGTACTTATAGAAAAGAAATGGAGGGGTACAATATTGAATCCCAAAATTTTAACATGTGCAACAAAGGGTGTTTTGGGAAAATAAACTAATGATTTAGAAATTTTAGAAAGTAACTTATATTTTGAACTATAGAAATCCTTCATAAGATGTCTTTAGTGTTTTATTTAAAACAAAAAAAAGTATAAGTCTTTTAAAATTTTAGCATGCATATCAAGAAATATAATTAATGTATTAAAATTTATTTTAAATTTTATAATATGCCGTAATTTATTATTATCTAATTTTGTGATAATTGTGTAAAATAATTAGTGAAAATAAGGGTATAATTAAAATAATAATAATTAATACTGTTTTCAACTGTTAAAATGACATATAACTAGAAACAAAATTTTTCTTACAAAATGAATTATAAAAAACGGGGAGAGTATATATTTGTCAAATTAATTCTTAATTATTCTAATATTTTTATATTGATTAATTACTAATATTCATAATACATTTATTCACGAGGGTAGGTTTGATAGATTGCATGGATATTCCATTCAATTTCTTCTTCTGTCTTACATACACACACATATACATGTAAGTCATTTCCTATCATAGTCATATTTAATTTGGGTTGATGGAGATGTAATTCATTGTCGAGAGTGGCTATCTCGGATTAGTTATGAACCTTACCATCACAACATTAGATAGTTTGATACTATTCATGATGATCATGGAGGCTTTGATGCCTCCGGGATGTGACTTTGCTCTTACAATAAAGTCTTCTTTCTTCTCATGAAAACAAAGAAAGAAAGAAAGAAAATTCTTTCTTAAAAAAATTAATTTTTTCTCAAAGATTCTACGTGGTAGGTCATGAGCGAGACTCAAGTCCTTCCGTTCAGATCGAATGGCTCAACTAGCCAATTCTCATCTTAAAATATTTATTTATTTTATAAATTATAAAAATTTCTGTCTATTATTTAATGATATACATTTCTTAATTTAAAAAAGAAATCGTGTATCATGGTCATTTTAATATCCTAATAAATTGTTTTAGACTAAGTTTATTGTAATAAACAAAAATACAGATTATCTTGTACCAAAAAATATGAATGTATTATTTATTAAAAATATATTATTTATAAACTATAAATAATATAATATTGCAAGAAAATAAATCCTTTAAAACTAAACTATAGTTGACCAATGGTACCGCGCGTGGGTCAATAATATTGAATAATTCGTCAATGAAAATAAAAAAACACGTAATAATTGTCCCTTCTCTTTTGGAACCTTACTATCATTTTTTGGGTCCAAACCACGTGTTTTCATGATCAAATTTATTTTTCGTAAAGTTGTGTGGTCCAATTTTTATGGTTTCCTCGTGCTTTCTTGGTCTCTTGTATGGATTGACAATGCTTAGATTGGTATCATGTTGCAATACTCTCGGGTTTAATTAGGATAATTTTCTCCATGTACTTTTTTTGGGAAAATTGGAAATAAATAAAACAATCAAAATATTTGATTTTTTGTATTACAATTATTTTTTTAGTCAGATTCAAATTTTTCGAGTAAGAATCGAAATTTTCCAACTCAGACCCATTTTTTCTAACAATTGAGATTTGAATTTTTTCAATTAACAATTAAATTTAAAAAAATGAACCGTTGTACCAAATTCCAAATATTTTCTAATATTTTCTATTTTTTAATTTAAAATATAAACTTTACTTAAGAAAAATTAAGTCCATTTCACTTGAACCAATTACCATTGATAGATTAGTTTTATATTGTTCATTAAGCTAACTTTAGTTTGTGGTTCCAAATTTTTTATTAATCGAGGATCTTATAATTTGTTCTGTTAACATGTGAACCATATAAGCATGTGTTAGAAATTTCATTCTATTTGTCCTTCCAATTAAGTTGAACTAATATTTCTTAGTTTTTAATTTACGTTTGATTATAGATATTAAAATTAATCCGATATTACATATTCATTAAGTTTTCGTTGACGTAAAAATAATTATAAATGATTTGGATTCTTTACACATCCATTAAATTTGGTTTTGATGGTTTAAATTTTATTATTTTGATATTTTTTATTATAAAACAAATATAACGCAAAATAAATCATTTTTCAGCTATTTTTTAAATGACAATTTCAAATTAAGAACAAAAAATTATATTTAGATCTTCCAAGTCAAATTTAAACAATCTTTGATCGAAAATTAAACAATCTAAAAGAAATGTACATACTCCACACTGGAAATATGCAACAAAATTTGTACTCCAGTTACATATCTAAACACTCTTATGATTTGTGCACGCCTTAATTTAATTATTGCGTTTAGAAAGAAATAATACAAAAGAGTTGGAGAATATATATGTATAATCCATTATTTTATGATTCTTTTTACTATTTTTCTAAAGATTTATGTTTTTGCTCATTAAATATATATATATATAGGTGTATATGGATAATTCTTTTGATGAAAGTGATTAACATGACTCCACGTCAATTTGATGTGGTCTTAGAAAAAAAAAGTTATATTCATTTGGAAATAAACATCTCTCAATATCAAGACAAGGGTGCAAAATTAAGCATTTATAATGTTTATTTTACTCCCTTAGATTCTATATATAAGATATTTTATCCTGATCCTAAATATAAGATTATTTATAATATATGAGGTAATATTTATTATACATTTTCAAAAAATACCTATTTAATGTATCCAAAGAAAAAGAGAAAGAGATTAAATAAGGGTGGTTTTGAAAAAATATTAAATTTTTTAAAGAAATTGAGATAGTTAATTAGTTTTAATTTCAATTCTTAATTCATATGATTCGGTTAAAAATATCTTATATTATGGATTAAGGGAGTATATAATAAATAAAAGTATCATATATCTAATAATATTAATAAAAAAAAGATATTAATCTGTCTGTAACTGTGTATTAATTAGGGCGGCAGGGAAGGGGCCCAGGGGGTCCATATGCATTGATGATAAGAGGAAGCTATGAGGTTATTTTTAGCCACGCGGGATAAGATTGATATCCAATAAAATTAAAGAAAAATTGGAAAAAAATAAAAAAAATCAAAATATTTAAAAAATAAGATCAAACTTCATGTTAGGGTTAGGATATAAAATAAGCATCTCTCAATATCTATTTTTTGTTTCCTCAAAATTTCAATTTTTTTCAACTAAATATATTATATTTTAGTGTTAAAAACACATATACTCTTTTATTAAATAAATAAATTAAGAAGACAATGGTATTTAAAAAAAATATTAGAAACCATTTTAGAAATTGAATTTACCAAGTTGAACCTAACTTCATGAAAATCTTTATATTTTTTTAATTAAGTAATAGCGATTATTCTACCTTCTGAAAAATTTGATTTCCTCACCTTACTTCTATGTACCAAGCAAGCAGCAACCCCATAATCTCTAGCTCAAAAAAGGATCTTTATTCTCTATCTTATCTCTCTCACAATGCACGATGAACATTTATTTATAAATTGGAAAACAAAGATAAAGTAGATTATAAATGTAAAGAATTAAAAAAATATAATTTATGTAAATACAAAATAGACGAGATAACAACATCTACTAAAGAATTTATACAGTGTTTTCATATCAATATTAATTACATTTCACTTGATAAAAATTCTTTATCATATAAATTCTTAAGAATTTTTTGGAATTTTTTATTTACCATAAAAGATTGTCAAATATATTAGTTGCATGCTCATGAAACAGTGACAAGATAATTCATGATTGCTATAGTTGTTGTTGTATACGGGAGTTATAATCCCTCCTCCTTACATCTATCCCTCAGGATATTCATACTTCTTCTGTACTGATATGGAGGCTTCTGTAAAATAATAAAACTCTTGTTTCTTATATAGTATATGTAAAGGGAAAATTACAGAAAAAATCTCAAAATACAAAAATAATTATTAAAAAGTTTCAAAACTATAAAAAATTATACATAAGTTCCATTAGTGTAAAATCAGTATAAAAGGCTAGAGAATGAATATAAAAAATCATACCTAAATTTCATTGATGTAAAAGTATAAAAAATGAGTATAAAAATTTTCATTATTCATTATAGAATCGTGTTCCAATGTTTTATATTTACGTTCCATAATTTTATACTCAACAATAAAATTTTTCATATTTATTTTTCAGGATTTTACATAAATGAAACTTGGGTGTAATTTTGAGGATTTTAAGATTTTTTAATAATTATTTTTGTGTTTTGGGATTTTTTTAGGATTATTGTGTAATTATTTTCATCTAATATTTTTTAAATAATTACAGAAAAATCTTAAAATTCTGTGATTTTAAGATTTTTCTGTAATTATTTTCGTTCCTACTTAATCATTATTATCCAAAATGGATTCTAAATGTCATCATGTGAGAGCCATGAGCCTCTCACCTGCCGTAAGAACTGAAAGAGGCGGACAGAAGGGTGTGCCTCACTTGTCCTGTTGGGCCCAACCCCATCTGTCTCGCTCATGGGCAAAGTGACATATCAGCATTCCCTCTATTTCAATGTTAGATCTGTATTTTTTTTTCTTTTTAAATAAAATCTTCTTAAAAGAGAATTGAAGATGTTCTCATGAGTACTACTACATGCTGCAATTAGTATTAATAATTAATAATATATATAAAATCTGCCACCATAAACACATTATTTGCCTGGCACAAGTGGTTTCGTTGTTGAAGTATCTTCTTGCTGGTGTTGGGTTTCAATCTGGGTGGGGTCAAATGCTCTGTTATGTTAGCGTTGCCAATGCCGTCGCCATCAATTGCTTCATCTCTATCATCTTTGAATGTGTCATCCACCTCGTTGTTCAACCTGCTTCACCTCGGTTGTGGAAATTTGGGAGGAGTGGCATTAGGGTTAAAATGTGAGAGGGACAAAGTTGGTAATACGACAATTAGTTGAGGTCATAATGGTAAAGGAAAATAGATCTCCGTGCAAGTCACGCAGAACTGACTTCCTTGTTTTTCGGTGGAAAGGAGTGCATGAGGAATCAAATTCTTGCACACCAAACAGGCTATTTTTTAACTTCCATTTCCATTTTTGTTTCCAGGCTGCCACTTCCAATGTACCAAACAGGACATTACTTTGTGGTAACAATCTTCTATTTCCTTCTACTCTCATATGTCCCTTGATTAACGCGAGGTGAATCGCCTCACTTCAGGAATAACTCCAGTAACTCACTAGCATGGGACAAGTTTGAGGCAACGTCACGTATCCAAACACATGGAAGCCAGTTTGTTTTTGTAAATATCTATCCTTCTGAAAATAAAATTAATCTAGCAGAAGAAAAGCGTTTTCTTTCTTTCTTTTTTTTTTTGGCGAGAGAGCAAAGCATACCCTGAATACTAAATCCCTTATTAGTCAACTAAAATTGGGACATGCACTCCAAAACTAGTTCATCTTTGGGGTCTTTTCCATACTAATTAAAATTAAATATTTTAATCTATTATAATTTATTCAATTAAATACCACACACAGATAAAGATAATAATTAGTAACTAAAAAAATTTCTCACATTTTTTCAAATTATCCTTATTAAATGTATTGAGAATGAAACATTTTAATAATAAATAAATATTTTGACCCATTAGTCAAGGACAATCTTAGAAAGAAAAAAAAAAGCACACTTCCGTCAAGTGTATTATAAAATAAAATATAAATTTTTTAAAAAAATGTAATATATATAACGGAATAGAGGGAGTATCATTTTTTTGGTCCAAACCACATGTTTTCATGATCAAATTTTTTTTTCGTAAAGTTGTGTGGTCCAATTTTTATGGTTTCCTCGTGCTTTCTTGGTTTCTTGTATGGATTGACAATGCTTAGATTGGTATCATGTTGGAATATTCTCGGGTTTAATTAGGATAATTTTCTCCATCTATTTTTTTGGGAAAATTGGAAATAAATAAAAAAAATCAAAATATTTGATTTTTTGTATTACAATTATTTTTTTAGTCAGATTCAAATTTTTCGAGTAAGAATCGAAATTTTCCAACTCAGACCCATTTTTTCTAACAATTGAGATTTGAATTTTTTCAATTGACAATTAAATTTAAAAAAATGAACTGTTGTACCAAATTCCAAATATTTTGATTTTTGATATCAAAACCTAATTTTTTCTATTTTTTAAATTTAAACTATAAATTTTACTTAAGAAAAATTAAGTCCATTTCACTTAAACCAACTACCATTGATAGATTAGTTTTATTTTGTTCATTAAGCTAACTTTAGTTTGTGGTTCCAAATTTTTTATGAATCGAGGATCTTATAATTTGTTCTGTTGACGTGTGAACCATATAAGCATGTGTTAGAAATTTCATTCTATTTGTCCGTCCAATTAAGTTGAACTAATATTTCTTAGTTTTTAATTTACGTTTGATTATAGATATTAAAATTAATCCGATATTACATATTCATTAAGTTTTCGTTGAAGTAAAAATAGTTATAAATGATTTGGATTCTTTACACATCCATTAAATTTGGTTTTGATAGTTTAAATTTTATTATTTTGATATTTTTTATTATAAAACAAATATAACGCAAAATAAATCATTTTTCAGCTATTTTTTAAATGACAATTTCAAATTCAAAACAAAAATTTATATTTAGATCTTCCAAGTCAAATTTAAACAATCTTTGATCGAAAATTAAACAATCTAAAAGAAATGTACATACTCCACACTGGAAATATGCAACAAAATTTTTATTCCAGTTACATATCTAAACACTCTTATGTTTTGTGCACGCCTTAATCTTATTATTGAGTTTAGAAAGAAATAATACAAAAGAGTTAGAGAATATATTTGTATAATCCATTATTTTATGATTCTTTTTTCTATTTTTCTAAAGATTTATGTTTTTGCCCCTTAAATATATATATATATATAGGTGTATATGGATAATTCTTTTGATGAAAGTGATTAACATGACTCCAGGTCAAGTTGATGTGGTCTTAGAAAAAAAAAATTATATTCATTTGGAAATAAGCATCTCTCAATATCAAGACAAGGGTGTATAACTAAGCATTTATAATGTTCATCTTATATAATAAATAAAAGTATCATCTATCTAATTACATCGCGACGTCCCCTCTCAGTAACACAGGAATAGACCCCCATTAATTAGGTCAAATATAGCAGATAGGATGATCATATTTTCTCCCAAGTATAAACAGTCCCTCCTGAGCTTCAAGGACCTAAGGAATACCTTAGGATCATCAAACCAAACTGTAATCGATCTAACGCATGGAATTCTATAACATGGATTGCCAAAAGTTACTGAAGTGGATCTTGTTCAGATTCTTTCTGATACACAGGTTCCTCATGTAAGGAAAGTGTAGATCATACTTGAATCTAGGATAGACAAGAATAAAAAATTATTATTTTAGAATTTCATGAAAGAGAATGAATGGTTTAAAAAAGATGCATTGTATTTCACAAAAGGAAGGTTTCTTCGACTAGTTTTCCGATGTCCCCCCTTGTTACAAACTAGGTTCCTCTTATAGATTAGGAGCCTTACTACATCACTCTTACAGTTATTACAAATGGACAATAGACACTTATGGCAGACAACAAAATGTAGGCACGCATGGCAGACAGGCTTTATTAGCCTTGTCAGACTATTTTACATCACATGACTTAAAAGTAATATCGACAACCTAACTCTTTTTTTTTTTTACAAGAAGACAACAAGACTAGATTGTCGACATAAAAACCAAAATTTAAAAGTTATTATAGATAGACTCGTGACTAGCTGCTTTATGACTTTTTATTCATTATGTCCCCATCAAGTTTCTTTTTCTTTTTCTTTGCAGCCTTTCTTTGTATCTTATCCAGCTCTGCATCAATGTCAAAATCTTCAACAGGAGTAGATGATCCAGATGTTGATGAGAGAAAATTTTGCAGGAACTAGGGGTCTACTTCGTAAAGGTCCTGTGATTCAAGATATTGTAGTGGGTCTTGACCTTCAAAGAGTTCTGTCATTGACAAGTCCTGACTGGATGAAGTGTGTTCAACTGAGGGTGTCAGAGAGAGTTCAGGCCATTCAAAGGGAATGGCTTGTCCTGTAATAATCACTTCTTCCGGGTTAAAGAATTCTCCTGGGAGTGGTCTAAAAGAAGTGCATGTCTGATCAGTTGCATTACCTGTGAAATTATTAAGACTTAAAAGAAAATCTTTTAATTCATTAATAACTTGATCTTCACAAAGTGGCCAATGTAAAGCTGTTCCCCACAGATGAGTTTGAACAAGAGTATACAGGCTTCCTTGGTGATCAGTTTCATATGGACAGTGAACCACAAAGAAAGTGTAAACCTTTTGTTGGTGTGAAGGAATGTTCCACAGATCATGTTCTTCTATTACCTTGTAAAGACGTCCTCTCCAAATTGGTAGTGGTGCATACCAAGGCAAGTGGCTAGGTTGGAATAGGTATTTTTCTTATCAGTCAAATACTGATAAGTTTGTTTTGGCGACTTCATAAAGGTCCTGTGATTCAAGATACTGTAGTGGGTCTTGATCTTCAGAGAGGTCTGGCATTAGCAAGTCCTGACTGGATGAAGTGTGTTCAACTGAGGGTGTCAGAGAGAGTATAGGCCATTCAAAGGGAATGGCTTGTCCTGTAATAATCACTTCTTCCGGGTTAGAGAATTCTCTTGGGAGTGGTCCAAAAGAAGTGCATGTCTGATCAGTTGCATTACCTGTGAAATTATTAAGACTTAAAAGAAAATCTTTTAATTCATTAATAACTTGATCTTCACAAAGTGGCCAATGCAAAGTTGTTCCCCACAGATGAGTTTGAACAAGAGTATACAGGCTTCCTTGGTGATCAGTTTCATATGGAAGGTGAACCACAAAGAAAGTGTAAACCTTTTGTTGGTGTGAAGGAATGTTCCACAGATCATGTTCTTCTATTACCTTGTAAAGACATCCTCTCCAAATTGGTATTGGTGCATACCAGGACAAGTGGCTAGGTTGGAATAGGTATTTTTCTTATCAGTCAAATATTGATAAGTTTGTTTTGGCGGTAGTGCAAAGGCACAAGCAAACAGGGTGGAGAGAGACCGCATATACCACATAAACTCAGGGGTAATAAGTCCTCGAATTAAAGGAATGACCAAGTAAGGACGTAGGGGGTCAAAAAACTCTGGTTTTGGCGAGACTACTGTGGCTTGAAGGAAAAGATGAAGGTAGTAGAAAAGGGTCTTTCTGGCAACAACATTGGTTTTAGTGACAGTAGTTGGATATTGAGTTGGAGGGAAAACCAGTTGACAACTCAGATGAGAATAATGATTGGGTTGATGTTTAGGCATGGCTAAAATAGTGAGGATGTAGAGAGGTATTTTTCCAAGAGTGGTTATCTGCGTATTTTTTGAAAGAGGCTTTGATAGCAAGTCTGCTAACATATTATGTTTTCCTTTGATATGTTTCACCATGAATTTATAGTGAGAAAACCAGTCTTTTCAGCGAAGTAATTGCTTTTCAGGTAATATCTTCTTTTTCTGGTCCAGAATGGCCGAGAAAGAGGTATTATCCATTTCAACAGTGAATTGATTAAAACTAAGGTAGAAACTGAATTTCTCGATTCCTCTTTTGACAGTGAGGATCTCCTTGTAGATAGCATAATAGTGCTTTTCAGCTTCTTTGAATTGTCCACTGGCGTGTGCACAATAGTATCTTTTCCAATTGTCTTCTTCGATAAGAACAGCTCCCCAAAAGTCTTCACTAACATCTGTTTGCAAGATAAGATTTCCCTTGTCGGGAATCTTCAAGGGCGGTGGATGCTGGGCAATTATTTTCAACCTTTTTTCTGTTTTTATCTGCTTAATATACCATAATGGAGAATTCTTTTTCAAAAGTTTAGACAACTAGTTGGTATACTAAGTGATATGTGGAATGAAATCTTGGATATAATTGATGATACCCAAAAAACTTTGAATTTATTTGGTGGTCAATTTATCAGGAAAATCTAGCAATTGCTGTGCAATGTGTAGGCCTGGTTGGAAGTGTCCTTCAGAAAAGGTCATGCCCAAAAATTGAATCTTGGCTAGTTCTATTTGGCTTTTGGTAGCAGAAAGCATAATTCCATAGGTTTAAACAATCTGATGGAATTAGGCCAGTAAAGTTTTATGGGTTTCCTCTGTTTCAGAATACATGAGTATGTCATCAATGTAAATGAGGGTCGAATAAAGGATGTGTTCAAAAAATTTTATCATGGCCTTCTGGAATAAAGATGGAACAGGTTTAAGCCCAAATGACATTACTTTCCATTGGTATTGAGCATTAGGAATGCAGAATGTCATTTTATACCTGTCCTCCAGATGTATCCCAAGTTGCCAAAATTTCACTTTAAGATCGAATTTTGAAAAGACTTTGGCATTCTTCAGATGAATAGCTTGAGTATTTATCTTTGGAAGAGGAAACTTGTCATCTTATAAAAAATGATTAAGAGGCTTATAATCAACAATGAACCTCTTCTTTCCTCGTCTCCTTTCTGCATCTTTTTCAACATAAAAAGCTTGGCATGCCCAGACTGAGTTTGTTGGCTCGATTAATCCTAGTCTTAATAGACCTGCACATTCTTCTCTGGCGAGAGAAAGATTTTCAAGAAACATTCCTGGATGATAGGCCTTGGTCAGATTAATATCTTCATTCTTCTTGAAAGGAAGTCGAATAAAGAACTCTTTATTTTTCCAAAGAGGAAAATGATGATTGAACTTCTCATGATTTTCTGGACAAAGTGGTAGGAGTTTGTCTCTGATAGAATCATAACCAGGTGGTACATGCTGGAGTTCAAAAAGATTTCGGACTGTTTCTCATGGAGAAAAAGAGGATTTGAAACATATCCCCTTGGGAGGAATCTGCAATCCTTTTGAAAGATGATAGATATCTATGCCAATCAACAAATCTTTGTTTGGAAATTTACTCCCAAGTACTCTAGTCCAAACTGTGCAGTTAAGAAAGAACTAAATTCCCACCTTTCTTTTGGAAATTAGATTGATCAGGAAAGGATTTTCATTAGTAGTAGTAAAATACTCTTCATGAGGAATCCATTCATCTAGTGGTAGAACATGGGGTTTCATGACATTGCAACAAGATCCTGTGTCAATAAAACCAATAGCTTGTTTAGGCTTATCATACTTATTAGCAAGCATCTTAATCTTAACATTGAGGAGTGGCACCGAGGATGGTGGATTGTTGACCAGATTGATGTTGCATAATTGATGGTCTGAACAGAATTGTTGACAAGGATGGTTCCCCTTAGGAAAAGGTAGTAAACTAAGAATTCTATCATCATCAGAGAGATTTGAATCTGTGTCTTGTGGAATCACAAAATTGGTATTTTCATCCTGGAGTTCCTGTTCTTCTAGAACTGATTCAAGGTCATCATCATCAGATAAAGATAATACCTTGTGAATCATGCTGATCATCTTAATGTCCTTTTTGGATTTATTTGGACATCTTTTTGCAAAATGTCCTTTCTGACCACAAATATAACACCTGTCAGACTTTTTTGAGGTTGGAGATCTGCATTTGAAGAACCTAAAAGGTTTCCATCGTCTTCCCGAATAATATTTTTTCTTTTGAGGAAATTTGAAGAAATGAGATTTCTTCTTTGGAGGACACGAACAAGCAGTCTTCTCTTTACACTTGATTTTCAGATCAGGTCTCTTACAGACTTTGTATAAATGAGTCTTGCTTTTTAAAATATTCTTGACAAATTTCTGTTGCTCATAGAGTCTATCTAGAGAGGCTAAAGCCAATTGATAAATCTCTCCCAAAGTGATCTGTGCCATGTCTCATTGAAGAGAGTTGATTAACTTTTGTAATTCTAGCTGAAGTTCATCGGGCAAAGAGGCAATGAAAACATGCCTAAGATTGACATCATTTACTCCTTCTAGCATATAATATTTTTCTAACATCCTTTTGAAATGCTTTTATAAATCACTACGTTCTAATGAACAGCACTTCATTTTAAAATATTCCTGTCGGACTCTTTTATTAATAATACTAAAATCTCCAATGAATTCTCGATGTAAAACTCCCAAGAATATTGTAATATCATACTGAGCCATCTGGAGTTTTTTATACTTACTTAAACTAGTAAACCATTCTCTAAGATTACCAGTCATTCGTGAGAGGAAGCTACTTAAAACATCCTGGAGATGAGCTTCTGGTTCATTCATTTAAACATCTATCTATGCACCAAATTCATGTATCTTTTCTCTCCATCTATGATGAGGGAGATCATCGAATGTGAAATAAGGACCATTTGCTGGTTTGTGATGATGCACATTCACTCCATGTATCGAATCAACATGGTCTTCAATAACTGGTGTTGAAGATTCTTGTTGTTCTGCCGATCTAGGTTTTGGAGGATTTGGTGTTACCATGAACATGGGTGGAGTCTTATGGGATTGATCAGATGAGTCTGATAACTCTGATTCTGAATTATATTTCTCATCAGAATTACCATAATCAGTAAAGGGTTCAGACATGTGATGAATTGTGGTTATAGATTTATTTTTGGAATATGACAAAGGAGGTGGTTACTGTTTGGGTGAGGATGAAAGGAGTTTATATTAAGGATAAGAGGAAGTACAAGAAAATGGGAGACTAGTGAAGATTGGATTAAGGAGCAAGCCTTAAACAAATTCTTGAATTCGGGATTTGTATTGAGAAAAAATTACATTAAAAAAATTATTTTGTGTCCCAAAATGCTTGTCAGAATTTCAAACTTGATATTAGTAGTTCCAAAAACTGTACGCACTAAATAATTCAAAATTAAAAATGAAGAACACGCATTTGGCGAGTCAGGTCCAACTCCAAGGGGGCATTGAATCGCTGTCTTAACCGGCAAACGTATCGATTCTCTTCTCCTACCTGTTCATAACAACTCCTACTAATCTGTCTACACCCAATCCCTCACTGCATTTAAATTTGCGCAGAATCTCAAGTACCGTAATCCCTCCCTCTAATTTTTCTCAATCACCCATAAACCCTCCATGGCCGATTCTAAATCGAATCCAACGAACTCTGTCTCAGGTATGATCATCGCGAATACGATTGGCTTACGATTGATTAATATTACCATTGCAAATGAATTGGTTACCCCCGTTGAGTTTCGAGATTAGTTTCGTTTCAACTTTGATGTGCGATGGCTTGTATTGTATCTCGTACATACCCGTTTATCTTTTTGTAGCATTTAATTTAATTTAATCCCCAAAAAGTGTCTCTCGGGTTTTGTTCATCTAATCCATCAAATGTAATTTACCATGCAACTATGGAGAGAGATTGTCACGTGGAGGGGGAGGGCATGTATTCATTTCATTGTCCCTGCTGGTGGGTGGGTCCTCTCTGTTGAATCAAGATGGGACATTTGCTGTATTAGGTTTTTCCTTGTACTATAACAAATTGTCTGTGTCTGATTATGAGGAGTATCTGATTTTAATTAGCAAAATGTACACGTTTCATTAAGGAAGAAGAAGAAGATTTGACTGAATGTGAATGAATACCTGGTTACTTATTTGGTTGGATGAATTTCTGTCTGCTCACAGGTGAAAAGGAAGTAAAAGCACCCAATTTGCTCGAAAGAGCAAAGGAAGAATTTGAAGCAATAATGCATCCTAAAAGGTCAGTCTCCCCTCATAAAGAAACTAATGGACTGCATAATAATGGCATCAGCGAGAACACCTCATTAGATGATGTAAAGGCTCCAAACGTGTTTGAGAGAGCAAAGGAGGAGTTTGAAGCTATTGCTCAGGCGCTCCATCACAAGAAAGAGTCTCCAACTCATGACAGAAGGTTGAAATTATACCCTCCTTTAACATTGTTCTTTTTCTTTCAGGGAAATTGACTAATCTGATTCTTACTTCTTTTGTTTTGTTTTATGATATCTAATATAGGGATGAAACTAAAGTGGTAGAGTCCAAAGATAAACAGAAAATCCCAAGTTCATCCCCAGGTATGTTATCTTGCTAGAAATGCTCTTGCTGCTTGCTCATTTGAAGATTGTCTCCCATAGGTTAACGGCTTTAGCTTTTTTGAAAGTAGTATCTGATATTGAAAGCCAATGAAGTGGTTTTATATTTATTTGGGATTTTCTTATGTGGAAGCTATGTATGAGTATGATTATGGTATAGTTGTTGGTTTGCTGTTTGATTGACTGAATAAAGATATAGTAATGGAAGCACTTTAGACCTACATTTCTTTGGTTGGCAACCATCCATTATCCAATACTACTAACTAATTATAATTGAGTATCATTAAACTCAAATGGGGTAGCTTTTCTGGTCTTTTTTATTTACAAGGCAAGGCTTGAGCTTGAACCTAAGGTTTCATTTAAGGGGTACCATGCCATTTCCACTTGACCCAACCATCGTTGATAGATTTGCATTTTTGCTATTGTTGTTTTGGTTTCCTTTGGATTCCTTCCTGATTTTTTATCTAAGATTCATAGAAGATATTCCATTATCTTCCATCTTGTGTGTGTGTGTTACTGCCGAAACTTCTGTAGCACGTACATTAATCAGTTAAAGCTTCTACAGATTCCTAAGTCGGCAAAAAAATCTTTGGATTATTTTGTTGTTGGCAGAAAAGAATGAGAAGAGAGCAAATATTTTTGTGAGAGCAAGGGAAGAGATTGATGCTATCATCCACCATGACAAATCACGTCACCGTCATCACAAAGAGACTCATGGATTGAGCGATGATGTTGATGAGAATACCCCTAACGATGAAGTTAAAGGCCCCAACGTCTTTGAAAGAGTAAAAGAAGAAATTGAAGCCGTCGTCCAAGCAATACATCCCAAGAAAGAAAGATGACACTGTTCTTGTCTCAACCTATAAAGATGGTATATGGATTCAGTTTGACTGTTGGATGAGAGTTGTGTGAATGACATAAACAGTAAATACATGCACATATATTTCAGTTTATAATTTCCCTCTCAGCAGAAAATTTTTACCTGAGACGTGAAAATCTCTTCTTCCTCTCCGGACCCCACCGTTTTTTTTTTTCTCCTGGTTTGGTGAGAAAGAGATATATGTAAAGAACACAGATTTTCTTTGTTACTCATCATTGTTTGAACATGCGAAGTTTTCTTGGCATGCCTTTAATGTTTATATCTTCAGGCACTATTTAGCAATCGAGCCTCTGCTTCTCACTCTTCTAGATTAAATTTGAATGATCTACTATGAATATTTAAAGAATCAGAAAATAGATTTTAAATTTTCTTTTTTATTTAATCTCTCTTACAGTAAGGCTACATGGTTGAAATGAGCATCCTGATGCTTAGTTTGGTCCAATTACATCAATCTTTTTTTTTATTAAGAAAAATACGTAGCCTAACGTGACTCACCTTTGATTATACGACGCCAAACCAACTGAGTCGAAATAGAACCTCTTGTCGTCTCTAATTAGTTTGATTGTAGGTCTTAATTTTCATGTTAACCTAAAAAAAAGGTCTTAATTTTCATGACTTTATTTTTCTTAACTGTGTTCAAAATCAAACCAAATTGATTAAAATAAACCATATTAAACTAATACAGACCAAAAATCAATTAAAATAACAAAATTAAGTTCTAAATCAATTCTTAGAATGTGAGAATTGATTAGTTTGGTTTGATTTTGGTTTGAGTTAGATTTATCTAATTTAAATCAACCTAACACTATAAATTTATGTTTTTGCATAATTTACGCCTAATCCTACATTTAATCAGTTGTTTAAATATACTTTTTCACATTTCTTAGCCATAGGTCCAATAAAATACTTTCAACCACTCTTGAGGCCCTCAACTATCTCCTCTTCACTATAATTGAATGTTGCAATTGAGGAATTATAAATAACAATCTTCATTTAAAAAATTAAAAAAATTTAACTTATCAGCAATTATAATACTACTTTTTTTCATAAAAATCTAATTAACATGAATCAAAGTAATCCAAATTGAAGTAAAAAAAGAAATCAAATTCAGTACATGACAAAACCAAGTAGGAACACGTTTTGACAACAACGAATGATTCAATTCAATTTAATGTTAATCTAAAAATGAATCCAACCGAACCTTCGTGGCTTTTTTTTTCTTGTACAAAAAACTTAAATAGGTTGGATTCTGAGAGCTTATAATGGTCAAAACAGGTTTTAAAGTTTAAAAAATACTTATAAATTACCCACCAATAAAATTCTCATATTAAAGTTATATATGACTTTCAAAGACATCCTTTTTCTCTTATAACATTATAGTCATGCTTCCATATCTGTTATACTTGGCATCTATAGATACATACATACATATATATATATATATACACACACACACACACATTAATTGTTTATCTACCAAAAATTAATTGAGCTGAGTTGATCTACCGAGAATTGGCGCCTCAAAATCAGCTTCAACTTGAGATAACTGATCTCATTTCACAGAATCTAAAATCCAACTTTTTGAACGCTCTAATCTAACATGGATCTGGATCCAAGATTCATTTAGCGGTCCAGGTGTAGTCATAAAATTTAAAAAGAAAAAAGATTTTTCTACAGTTTTTAATTTTTAAATGCTTTTTTAATCCCAATAAATTAATAGTAAATTCCAATTTGAGTATTGCATATGAACACTTGACTAAATCTATCTTCGTATTGTGTCAGCTTGTGTGTTGGGACTTGAACTACCTTCCTAGTGGAGGCACCTGATATGAATATTTCTTAGCTAAAGCTAAACATTTGGTTCCTAAAATATTGCATTTATTTAATTAATTTAAATCTCTCAAAATTAATAAATAAATAAATAAATCTTTTAAAATGATAAATTTGACATAAATTGTATTTTGTGTCATTTTCAAGTATTGAAAATTTACTAACTCAGAAATTAGACAACTTACTTAGTCTTTTTTAAAATAAATAAATAAATCATCATCTATCTACATTAGATTCCAAGTAAGCTGGTATCCAGTTTATTAAATCTCAACAAAAATAAAGTTTGGTTTCATTCTTATTACAAATCAGGATAATCATTAATAAATGTACCTTAGAATATAGGTTGTGTTTAAAGTTCTATATTTGATCCTTTCTTTTGTATTAAAAAAAAAGTCCTATATTTGATATTTGGATATTTATTTTTAGTTATTTGAACTTATCTATAGTTTGCATATAAAATACAGAACACAAAGGTCCAAGAGATGATGAAGTCTCTCTTTCTCATACACACACAGACGTCATTATAAAAGCAAACAAAGCCACCAGTAACAGCAGCAACCGGAGTTCAGCTTCACCACACGAACATTACATTCTTTCCTTCTCAATCAATGTATCATTTCATATATTGGCCAAAAAAAAAAAATAATACCATTTCATTAAAGTAAATAGTTTATAAATTATTCACAGATGAGATCTTCATTGACAACTTTTGTAGACAATGAGTTACATTTCTATCATCTGAAGTAATCTTCATTAGTGTCTCTTAAATCTTTCAAGTAAGATGAATTTTCAAACTCGTTTTATTATAAATTTTGTAAAACACCTCTTGAACAATGTCTTTTTCTCTATAAATAAAATTTCATTGGAACAAATATCTCTATATACATTCAACTTGAGTATGATCGAATAACATTGGATACCACAATTTTGGTTGTAAAAAAATAATTTGCAAAACTAGGGGTACCAATAAGAAACAGAGGTTCGGTAGAACTCAGTAGTAGAATGTACGGACAAAAATGGCAATTCGATGGCACTTTAGCTTTTAATGCCGTCTTGGCTTTTGGCTGATCCATTGTCGTCACCCAAGTTCATGTTTCTCCATCATGCAGTCTCCCTCCCTCCCTCCCTCCCTCCCTCTCTCTTTTCTGACCAGCTGCTATTCTCTCTGTAAGTCCCTGGCATTCCTAAATTTCAGGCCTTTTGGATATGCATAGCCATCACGCTCCTATTTAAAGAACAAGCATTTGCTTAGTTCTTTAACTTGTCGTTCTCATTGTTTTTGTCCCTGTTTCTATCTCTGATGGAGTCTAGAATTACGCTTTCCGACTCAAACGAGATCAGCAATGGAAGCGGAATATACTGTTTAGGCAACACTACCCAAACCCATTTCACTCCCGAAGCTCAAGCTTCACCTTCAGACATCGCAGCCCTAAGCCGCCTCTCCGACAATCTCGCTTCAATCTTCGAGGCCTCGGAATCCTCCGACGACTTCTTTGCCGACGCCAGAATTATTCTCGGCGACGGTCGGGAAGTTCCGGTGCACCGCTGCATTCTGTCGGCGAGGAGCCCTTTCTTCAAGAGCGTGTTCTCTGGGAAGGATCAGAGAAATGGAGTCAAGTTGGAATTGAAGGAATTGGCTAGGGGTTACGAGGTTGGGTTCGCTGCGATTGTGGGAGTTGAGTGGTGAGGTCGTGGCCCAGGGGTGTTTGTGGGCTTTTTTACCGATTTACATTAAGTATTAAGTAAAGAAAATATTTTTTAATATACTATAACTTATAAATTATTTATTCAAATGTTATAAATTATGTGATCTCCGATTGTTTGAGCCTCAGAAATCATGCACTATTCTGACACTCCGGAGAGGAAGTATGAAGAGATATTTTGGTTTTCTGTAAATTGAGATATAATAATATCAAATCAATATCTCAGTTTGGTTAAAACCGAGATCCAATTTTTTCAAAATTTATAGATCTCAATTTTGACAAAACTGAGATTTAAAACAAGACAAATAAAAAAGACAACGGGGTAATGCGACATCTCTTTCTTTTTGTCTAAAGGGTAATGTGAGATTTAGGAAACCAGATTTTTCTAATTTGTTGGAGGAGATAGATTTTTTAAAATATTTTATACTTCATATAAAAAACTTTTAATTATTATTTTACATATATAAAAAATAGTTAACTAATTGAATTTGTTATAAAATTTCAATATTTTGCTCTTATGAATTATCTCTTATTTATTAATTACTATATATTACTTCATCCGATCATTTTAATAAGCGACTTTGAATAACTTCACGTAGAATAAGAAAATTATTTATTTATTTAAAATTTTTTAAAAAAGAACTAAACATTCGTCTTCTACCTCTATTTATTATAACAATACAATCCTCATTAAATAAAAACTTTCTACTATTATTAAGTTGGAAAAATGAGACTAATTGAAAGAAAACAAAAAAATATTACCAATTGAACAATTGAAAGTGCTTTTTAATTTAAAAAAAAAAGTCTAATAACAAGATCCCTTATAAAAGAATCAGAAAAAAAAATTTAGAAAGTCTCATTATAAAAAGAACTGGAGAGAATATAGACTAGAAATATAAAAAATAATAACTTAAAATTTTATATTTTAAAGAAATAAATGAGACGCAATACTATAATATAAGTTAAAAGAAAAGGGATGAAATCCCAACACATGCATTAAAAAAGAACAAAGGGAGGATGTACAATACATTACACTATTACATAAGTCTAAGCCTGGTACACCCCATTTGAAGTAATAGAGAGGGAGGTAACATGCGTTTAAATTTTTCTTTGCAAATGATAAGACATGCCACCATAAAATAATTGAGGGAGGTAACTTGTGTTTAACTTTTCTTTATAATGATAAGAAATGGTATTATAAAGTAACTGAGGAGGCAGTACAAAGTCATTTAATCAATTTTTTACTTTGAAATGACAAAAGGAAAATGCGTGAAAGGATTAGACAGGAGTATGCTTAGCTTTGACAAGACTATATTAAACAAATTATTTGTAAATGACAAGACATGATGCATCTTTCCAAGATGCTGGAAGCAAGGTATTAAAATGATTTGAGAAACCGAGATCAGTAATCTTGTCTGCTCTTATCCAGTCAGTTTGATTGAGCAGGGGAACATGGGAATGTGCGTAGGAGAGGAACATGAAGCGAACAATTACTTAAAAGCACAAGGTCCATTTCATATTTCTACGTAAAAATATCATATTTCATATTTTGCTTGTTTTCTCCACTTCAGATTTCAGCTCCACTTCAGATTCTAGAAGAGTTAGCGGAATTCTTCACATATTTTTTATCTCTCATCCATCTTCATCTCGAATCTATTTTATAATTTTTGGTGTATTTAGTTTAAAATTTTACTAAATTTTTTGGGATTTTGACCATGTACTATAAAAAAAAATATTGAATTCCCAATATATTACCAATATAAAAATAATTGTTCAGATATAACAAAAATTATATCTTGGTACCTAAGGCACTGATATATACTATTTTAATTTTTTTAACAATATTAAAAAAAGGATAATATATTCTTCCCTTATAATTATTCAGTATATTAATATAAATTTTAGTTAATAAAAATGTATTTTATGTATTAAAAATTTGACTAAAATTTATGTTTTAAAAATATAAATAAATCTATATTATTTTAGAAATATTAAAAAATATACTCTGTAAATTAATTAATATATATTATTTATATAATTTATACTTATTTATTTATTTATTTTAATATTTTTTGAGAAAGAAAAAAAGGATATTAACAAAAAAAATTTGAAAAGTAAAAATTTAAGAAAAAAACTATAAAAAAAGTGGAGGAGGGGGGTTAGTATAGGGGTCAGATTACGCCTGTCCCTCTACACAGTTAATAGATGATCTCGATTTGACATTGTAATTTATCCATAAAATTAAAAAAAAATTTAAAATAATATATCTCAGTGCACCGATTGCTATTTATTAATTTTTATTTTATCTAAGGGATTATTTTTATATTTGTAATATATTAAAAATTCTGCATTTTTTTTTATAGTATCATGTTCAAAATCCCCTGTTTGTGTGTGCGTGTGTGGACGACGATTGCTCCCATTTTCGGTGTCAACCTGCTGTGGAATTCATGGTTGAACTGCTCTATGCTGCTTTTACGTTTGAAATATCTGAGTTGGTTGATCTTTATCAGGTAAAAACAGTACTGTCTTTTCTACGATCCTCATACTTCAAATCTATGATACTTATCCCTCACCGAGGGTGGCAATTGGTAAGTGTGCTTGTGTAGATTGGATAAGGAAGATATTCTATCTCTTGGGTCCCACCTGTGTTATGCGGTTTTCCCATTTAGTGTTGGATTAGAAAACAAATATTTATAAGGTGTGTTTTCGTGTTGATCTGCTGGGTTGTTGTGACCCTCGCTAGGTCTTAGTCCTTACATCAGTGAAAAGTATGTGTGTGTCAGTACAGATAAGTAGAACAGTTACGACTATCACCCGTGTGACATGGTTTTCTTATTTGGTATTGGATCGGAAGACGGATATTTATGGTGTTAGTGTTTTATGTTGGGACCCTCGCTAGGACTTAGTCCTCACATCGATGAGAAGAATGCAAACGTGAGTATAGGTATGTAGAACATTCCACTACTTATCTTTCACCAGCGTTGTTATGTGGTTTTTTTTATTTGGTATTGGTGAAAATAAAAAAAACTCTAGGAAAATAATGGTGTCTGATGTGTCCAATATGTTAGCCGACATGGCACTGCATATTTTAGGTAACAGTTTAGATCGCAATCAGTTCAGTTATCAGCATCGATGATCCTATTATTGCTATTTATTATTACTATTACCATAGTGGAATGGGTATATGAAATAACTTGTGCATCTATCTTTACAGGGAATATTATGCTCTTAACTTTATTCTCTGTTTTATCACTCATCTGCTGCAGTACTGCAAATTATATCATATATACTTGACTGGTGGAATTGTTTGCTTTATAGAAGCATCTTCTACAAATTCTTGACGAGGTAGCAGCAGATGACACTTTGTTGCTCCTCTCTGTTGCTAACATATGTGGTAAATCCTGTGAGACACTACAAGCAAGGTGTACTGAGATGATTGTTAAATCTGATGTTGATGTCATTACACTAGAAAAAGCTCTGCCACAGCATATTGTGAAACAAATTATGGATAAACGTATAGAACTTGGCTCAGACAAGCCCAAGAACATCTCTTTGCCAGATAAATATGTGAAGAGAATATATAGGGCTTTCGATTCTGACGATGATGAGTTAGTCAGGTTGCTCTTGAGAGAGGGACATACTAATCTAGATGAAGCCGAAGCGCTTCACTATGCTGTAGCATACTGCGTTGTCGAGACCACGACTGAGCTTGATCTCGGACTTGATGACATTAATTGAAAAAATCCTGGGGGATATAGTGTGCTACATGTGGCTGCAATGAGGAAAGAGCCTAAGATTATAGTGTCCTCTTGACAAAGGGAGCCCAACCCTCTGATCTCACTTTGGATGGTAGGAAATTCCTTCAGATTTCAAAGCGCCTTACTAATGCAGTAGATTATTATAATGCTGAAGATGGAAAGGCATCTTCCAGGGACAGATTATGCATAGAGGTATTAGAACAAGCTGAGAGAAGAGAGCCTGTACTTGGGGAGGCATCTTTTTCTCTTGCTATGGCAGGTGATGATTTGCGAATGAAACCGTTGTACCTTGAAAACAGAGGTATTTACTCTCATGTCCAAACTCTCTGCATTTTTTCTGTCTTCTTTCCCAAGTGTTTTTCATTTTATATGCTTTATGAGATGTTTCATGTAGTATCAGAGTTGGAGGATCAAGTTTACTTACATTTATACTTTTAGTGCTGCTACTCTCGACTAAACTTCTCTATAAGTGGAGGAAAAAAAGTTTCTGTTTAATAACATGGAAACCCTGCAAATTACCATTATAGAAGAGTGAGTGTGAGAGAGTTTTTTTTAACGAAGTATGGTGAATACCATCTAATTTTCTTTCTTGAACGTTGCAGATGCAGAATTTTTTGCTTTTTTATCATACTATTGATTAGACTCAAAACCATCCTGGAAACTGCTGTTGTTAAAATAATTCTTTTGCAGCATCCAGTTAATGCAAAGAGCATCTTAGTGTGATTCAAATGCCTCTTTAATAGGTTTTGCAATTTAATTTTGTTGAGTAGGGTATTTTTGTTTGGGAATCAAGTTTGAATCAAGGATTTCAATAAAGCCCTTTGGACTTGGGGTTTTGATAACATTGAGCCTATGTCTGTTTATTGCTGTTACCTTTCTTTTATTGGCTGTGACCTTCCTTTTGGACTTGAATTGTTATGATATGCTGATGATCAATTCATTTTCAGTTGGATTGGCAAAGCTATTGTTCCCCACGGAAGCAAAAGTTGTGTTGGACATTGTTGAAATTGATGGAACTCCTGAATTTCCATTATCAGAGATATCTCCAAATGCGAGTTCTAATACTCAGAGGACAACTGTGGACTTGAATGAGTCACCTTTCAGAATAAAGGAGGAGCATCTAGCCAGGATGAGAAAACTCCCTAGATCTGGTAATTGATGGTTCACATCTATATTTTATTGCATTTAGCAATATTTTTGTGATCAATTGAGATGAATATTCTCTGGAGCACTAAATTGATGCAGATCATATTTTTTAATGGCTAAAATAGTAGTTTACTCTTCTGAATCTTTTTGTTGATGCTGTTCTTGAGGAAATGATGTCCACCAATGGATCGTATGTTCAGGGGATCAATGGGTTTTGATGCACAATTTTCCTTTGGAGCACCTATTTACTTGACATATCTAAAATGAAAAACTCTTGTTAACGTGCTTGAAAGATAGTGTCATCAATTTGTTCCAATTTCACCCTTTGAAGGTACTGAAATTGTATCAACACCATCTTTGATGAGAAAAAGAAGAGTCAGAACCAATCATTCTGAGTACTAAACCAAATCAAATATCTGTGAAGTATCAAATCTTTTGATGACTAAATAGGGTTTTAATCAGTATCTAAATTATGTTGTTTGTAGTGCAGCATAATCTATTACTGCTTAGTGTTATTATGAGAGCTGACTTCTCTCTGCTTTTGACGGACAGTCGAATTAGCGAAATGATTTGCTCAGAAGTCATGAACAAGATCATGGATACTAATAACCTATCTCAGATTGCATGTATGGGTGATGACACTCCAGAAGAAAGACAAGCGAAGAGAAGAAGGTACACGGAGCTCCAAGAAGTTCTGAGTAAGGCTTTCAATGAGGACAAGCAGGAGTTTGATAGGTCTGCAGTTTCATCATCATCTTCTTCAACTTCAATAGGAATGGTTAGGAGGCATCCCATGAAGAACTAAACTCAACATTAACCGTACGTTTGTACTGAGAAAAATGAAAGAAACTAACGAAAAGTTTGATTTTGATTTAAATCAAGAAATGTCTGAATTGAAATTTTCCTTCTCTTTCATTCTCCTTGATCCAAACGTACCTTAGGTGATACGGAAATGCATCATTTTATTGTTGTATCAGTATAATCTCAATGGTCAGTTCTGGTTTTAACTTCTTCCTTCCGGGCTTTTTTTCTCTCCCTAGTTCATATTGTCACTCAATCATATATTGAGTTTTGGGAGGGAGGGGATGATCATTTGTCATGCGTTTTTACAGAACATTATGGCAATTATCTGATTAATTAATTCTTTTTCTCCTCCTGAAAAGGAGAAAAAGAACAAGAAACATGAATTCCCACATTTTATAATTGAAATCTGGATTCTGAGATTTTGGCTTTTTGCTTTTGTTAAGGTTGAGAATTGTTTGAAAGAAGAGATAAGGGAACCTTTCTTCCTCCAGCCATGCCAATATTTTCAAAAAATAAATAAATAAATAAATAAAGTACTCTACAATACACTTTATATTCTCAGTTTGAGATACATTATAAAAGATAAATTTAATACTGTTGACAAAACCCAACAAATAAGATTGAAAACACGGGCTTTTCAATTAAAAAGATACAAATATATTTAGTCATTTAATTTTATATTAAGTTTTAATTGGATCTTTTAATTTTATGAAATTTATAATGTTTTAACTTAATGTAGTAAAAATTTCTCTCATTTAATACTGTTTATTTACTCAACCAAAAAAAATCTTACGTGAAATCAAATAAATTTATTTATAATAATTTTAATCACCTGATCATGTCAATAATAAAGCAAACAAATTTTTTTTTTTACTTTGAACTCTTAAATTTTTTATAAAAAAAAAAAACGGTTTAGTATTTTCGTCGCGGCTTTGAAGGATTTTTCGAACAATACCATGTCTGATTTTTTTAATTGTAATTCGGGATTGAAAAATAAGAAAAGAAACATTATTTTTGTTTGTTCTGTTAGCATGTTGAGATTATTAAAATTATTATAAGTGAATTAATTTAAAGAGAAAACTTATATAGCTTTGGTGCTATTTTTCAATTAAAAATTGACATAAGGACTTTTTAACACATCATAAATTTAGTTATTAAACCATATATTAAATGAGAGAAATTTCTTAACTATATTTTGAAAGTTAAAAAAGGTGAAAAAAAAAACAAAAAAAGTCATATGAGTAAAGGATCAGTTTGAAATTTAGTTTTGACCATAGTTCAAAGAACCGAACCGAACTGGTCGATTCAACTAGTTGAACCAGAATTCGGTCCCCGGTCTAATTCGAAACTATCACAAAATCGATTAATGACCGATAAAACCTGTCAAAAATCAACTAGAAATGGTCCGATTTTTTTTCTTAAACTTAAAAAAATTACAACTTTGACACTAAAAAAAAAAGATTTTCAAACCCATTAAAATATCTCAAGAATACCCAATATATTACTTCTAACATGACCAACAAAACTATATTTATATAAGTTTTAATACATCCACTTTATTAAAAACTTTCAAGTGTCAAATGGTTTTTATTTTTTCTTATTTTCTTCAATATTTACGTACTTTTTTTTATTTCTTGAATTTTTTTCTCCATGTAATAACATTATTCTAATATTTGTAATATCTATTATTTATCTATACTTTAATTTTAAATTTAATTATTTTAATTTAACTTTAGTATAACTTTTAAAAATACTTGATAACAAATATTCATAAATTTCTCCTCTTCTAACTTTTTTCCCCTTCAAATTTTGCTCATTTTTTATATTTATTTCTTTAATTTTTTTCTTTATGTGATAATATCATTTTAATCTTTGTTATGTCTATTATTTATCTATATTTTAATTTTAAACTTTATCATTTTAATTTAACATTAACATGACTTTTAAAAGTTCTTAATAATAAAGATTTATATCATTTTTCTCATCTAATTTTTTTCTTTAATCTTTACTTTTTCTTTTATTCATTTACATTATTTTAATTTTATGATACATATTAATTACAACCGGTCCAACCATTGAATCTTGAACCGCTATTTTGTTCAGTCTGATTTTCTTAACATTGACTTTGACACCAAAATTGCAGATCTCATTATGCACGAATCACTTCTTTTGGTTAAGGTTTTGGTACGAAAACTTTGGCCTAATAAGAATGAAGGATGTCTACACAGAAGATTTTATATGTCCTGGCATTAGAAGGAGATCGTTAAAGTTCAAGATCTAGTCATGAAGAATTTGTGCTAGAGCATAAGTATCGACAAATGCATTTATTTATTTAACCACTTTTGGTGACATATACAATCAAATCACTTAATTATCATTTCATCGGTTGGAAATCTTATTCTATATGATTTAGATATCTGAAATAAATATCTTATTGAATAATTTTATTCTTCTCAAGATGCTTGTTCTATTATCAATATGCCTTTCTCTTTGCTTCCAAGTGGCCAAGGCAAGCTTAAATGGAAACTTTGTCATGATGGCAACTACTTAGTTTCAAATGCATATAATTTCCTAATAAAAATTTTTTGTTCTCATAGAATTCCTTTGATTAATTGGAAGTCTTTATGGAAACTTAAGTTACCTAAAAACGTGTTACTTTTTTCATGAAGACTAATAGCCAACTCTCTCCTATCGGAAGTCATTTTAATGGAGCACCATCTGAATATTGATCAATCCTGTTTCCTTTGTGGTGATAATATGGAATCTCGAGAGCATCTTTTTTTAAAATGTGACTTTGCAAATTTGGTTCTTTTGGAAGCTTAGAGATGCACTTTTATCTGGATTTCGACTCAACACTTTGTTAATTCTTGGTCTTATTTTTTTTTTTACTTTTCTTGTAATATATCTATCATATGTGATATTATTTACCTCCTTGGCAAGTTTAGTTTTTTTTCTTTTATTTCCTGACTTATCTTTGTATCTCTAGATCATTTTATTTTAATATATATATATATATATGATCATTTTATAAAAAAATGAAATTTAGTTTAAAATTAAAGAGAGAAAAATATACTTTTGCCAAGTGAAATTAATATAATCTATTTTCTGGTTTGGTTTTTCTCCCAACAAGATAAATTACAAGTTTCACATGCATTTCCTATTCTTTGCTTATCAAGGATGAGTGCCATGCTCATTAGTGAGATGCTCATCACTGTGAGATGAGATTTATACCATTTACATTAATATAGACCATTCATATTTTAATTTTTTTTTATTTTAATACAAAACATTATTTTTGGAATTGATAGTTAAAAGATTATTTTTATCTTATATTTTCAAATAAAAATTAAAAAATAATATAAAATCTAAACCATTCAATAGCAATTGACTCAAAACCTCTTAACAAGATCTCAAATTTCATAATAGAAAAAGTTTTGTTGAAAGAGTTTTTCTTTATTTAAGACTATACTCAATTTAAATACATATTAGTCTATTAAATATGAAATATCGAATAGCTTGTTAAAAGAATTAAAAAAACAAAGGAATAGTTTTCAAAAGTTTGTCAAAGAAAAAAAAAAGAATTAAAAAGAGGGGCACAACTATTCTCCTCATTGGGTAGGGTAACAAAAGCATCGCCCCATTTCCTATATTTATTTTAATGATCTTTATAATTTTTTTAATATATTCTTAATTAATTTTAATGATTGGTTGTAAAACCTTTAATTAGGGTGTAATGATTATGCATATATATATATATATAGACACACACACACATACATATATTTTATTGGCTAAAGATTATGCATATAATTTTGAAAAACGACTTGAGCAATCCGACAAACCCAAAATCAGTAGGTTTTTTTTTTTTATGAAACAAAATCAGTACGTTTTGAAGCTGGAGTTGATCACCCCCTACTTTATCATCTACTAAACCTTTTTTATGGCCCACGTCTGGTATATTTGTTTTACAGGAAAATGAGAGAGACAAAGTTAATAATTATCAATATTAATACTTACAATATTTTTATAACAATGTATCTTTTTTCATATTTTACATTTTTTTATATATTACAAAAAAATCAAGTGACATACATAATATAATTTTTAAAATAGAAAAATAAGTCTTATTAATAATTAAAGAAATACTACTTTCAGTTTCGATTTTACATATAACTAATTTATACATACTGAAAAAATATAGTTAAAACCAGTTGAGAGCATTAGATTTATTAAAAGTTTAAAATGATTTTATAAAATGCCTCTACTTAATATTTAATATTTAACATTTCTATATTATATGACAACAACAACAACATTAGCCTTATCCTACTATGTAGGGTCGGTTACATGAATCATATGACGCCAATGAGGTCTATCAAACGCCATGTCCTCAAATAAATCATTTCTGAAAAAGTCATTCCTTATTATTTCCCTTAGTGTCCTTTTTTGTCTTTCTCTACGTTTTTTGATCGGGCTCCAGGCCATTTGATTAACTCTCTTCACTGGCTCCTCTTGCCCTATTCTTTGTACGCGACCAAACTACCTTAAACGATTTTTCACCATTTTCTCCTCGATAAGTGCTACCCCAACTTTCCTTCGTATATAGTGATTTCGTATTTTATCCAATTTTGTATAATCACACATCCATCTCAACATTCTCATCTCTGCTACTCTCATCTTATGCTCTTGTTGTCCATTCAAAACCCAACATTCACTACCATATAGCATTGCTGGTCTTGTAGCTATTCTGTAAAATTTTCCTTTAAGTTTAGTAGATACCTTGCGGTCACAAATAACTCCTATTGCTTTCCTCCATTTTAACTACCCAGCTTGTATTCTATGCATAACATCCCTATCAATTTCACTATTATTCTGTGAAATCGGCCCCAAATATCTGAACTTTGACACCTCATGGATGATTTGCTCTCCAATTTTTACCTTTGAATCATTTTTAATTAACCTCTTATTAAATTTGCAATGCATATATTCCGTCCTACTTCTAGTCGGACGGAAACCTTTTGATTCCAAAGTATGTCTCCATAATTCAAGTTTAAAGTTGACTTCTTCTCTTGAGTCCTCAATTAAAACTATATCATCCGTGAAGAGCATACACTTTTCTTCCTGTATATGTTCTGTAAGAACATCCAAAATCAGATCAAACAGGTATGGACTCAAGGAAAATCCTTGATGTAAGCCTATTGTTATAGGAAAGTCCTTTGTTACACCTCCAGGGGTTCTTACACTTGTTGTTACCCCCTCATACATATCCTTTATAACTCGAATATAAGCCACACGAACACCTTTCTTCTCTATTACTTTTCACAATACATCTCTTGATACTTTATTATAGGCCTTTTCCTAATCAATGAAAACCATATGCAAACTTTTCTCTTTACTCCGATATCTTTCAATCAAACCCCTTAATAAATAAATAGCTTTTGTTGTAGACCGTCCTGGTATAAATCCAAATTTATTTTCTGAAATATGAGACTCTTTTCTGAGTCATACTTAATCACTATTTTTCAAAATTTTATTGTGTGACTCATGAGTTTAATCCCTTGATAATTAATACAATTATGAATAGCCCCCTTGTTCTTGTATATGGGCACTAAAGTGCTCTTTCTCCATTCATCTGACATTTTCTTAGACCTTAAAATCTCGTTAAATAACTTAGTGAGCCACCAAATCCCTTTCTCTCCTAAGCACTTCCAAACTTCGATAGGAATACCATCGGGACCAATGGCTTTACCATTATTTATTCTCTTAAAAGTTTCTTTTATCTCTCCAACCCGAATCCTACGATAGAAATTCAAATTGAAATCATCTTCATGGGTTGTTAATCCTTCAATAACAATAGTCATATCCAATCCATTATTAAAAAACTTATAAAAGTAGCTCTCCCATCTTTCTTTGATATCATCATTTGCAACTAAAATTTTTCCTTCTTTGTCCTTAATGCATCTTATTTGGTCCAAATCTCTTAACTTTCTTTCCCTTCTCCTGGCAATTATGTAAATCTTATGTTTACCATTCTTCGTTCATAAATACTGGTAGAATTCCTCAAAAGCTTTAGATCTAACCTTGCTCACTACTTTCTTAGTCTCTTTTTTAGCCAACCGATAACATTTCCAATTTTCATCATTATTGCATAGATGCAGGGCTTTGAAACACTCTTTCTTATATCTGACCTTCTCCTGCACACTCTCATTCCATCACCAAGATTCTTTATCCTTAGGTCCAAAACTTTTGGATTCACTCAATACTGCTTTAATGGTTTCCCTAATCCTTTTAGTCATCTCATCTCACAAGATGTTAGCACTTTCTTGCAAGTCTCAATTACCTTCCTCTATAACTTTTCTCATAAAGGTCACTTGTTTCTCACCTTTTAGTTGCCACCACTTAATCCTAGGATTTAAAGCTTTTCGACTTTTCAGTTTACGATTTTTAACTAGCACATCAAGGACCAAGACCCTATGTTGTGCAGTTAAATTTTCACCAAAGATTGCTTTGCAGTCTTTACAAGTAGTTCTATCTGAGTTCTTTATAAAAAAAAAAGTTAATTTGCGACATTTGGACTCCATTCTTATATGTAATTAAATGCTCCTCCCGCTTCTTGAAACAGGTGTTTACAATTGTGAGGTTGTAAGTCATTGAAAAATCAAGAATGGAATGTCTCTCCTCATTTACTTCTCCAAAACCATACCCGCCGTGAGTTCCTATATATTGCCTTGTCTCTTTTCCTACATGACCATTAATGTCCCCCCAATAAGGATATTTTCCTTTTGTGGGTTATCTTGAACCAAACCCTCCAAATCTTCCCAAAACTTTTCTTTAATATATGTGTCTGACCCTAGTTGAGGTACATAAGCACTAATAACATTGAGTGTATCATGTCCAATAGTCAATCTTAAGGATAAGATCCTATTTCCAATCCTTCTGACTCCTACCACATTCTTTTTATAATCTTTATCCACAATAATACTAACTTCATTTCTTGCCCTAACTTCCATACATACCAAAGTTTATAACCAGTAGTGTCTAACTCCTTAACATTTTCTTTCACCCATTTAGTTTCTTAAAGACATAAGATGTTAATTTTCCTTCGAATCATAGCATTCACCACCTCCATAGATTTACCTATTAACATACCAATATTCCAAGAACCAAATATAATCTTACTTTTCTGGGCTAACTTCTTTACTCACATCCGTTCAGCATGACGTGGGAACCCTTGCTCATTTAACACTACACCGGGTCGACGATGTAGCGGCTCTAGCTCATTTGGCATTGCATTCGAGCCATACAACGCGTTATTTCTGGGCAACGACTTAATCTTAGCACATATACGTATTTGATCCATATCATAAGATTCGACAGATTTTTATGTTGACTGTCGACATATCTCTATATTATAATTAATAAAAATTAATTATATTTATTTATTTAATAAAATAATAAATAAATATATTAAAGAGTTAATTTCTATATCTTATATTTATATTTAGTACTAATGAGTATTAGCTAATATCATAAACAAAAGTTTTGTCCATAATATTACACTTATCGTAAAGGGACAACAAAAATGATGAGGAGAGAGAGTGTAGATCTGTCGAACACGTGGCAAAACCCAACACGCTACACGAAGATAAGTTTTCTGGTGAAAATCTATCTTTTCCTGTTGTGTGGTGAATTGTACAGTATTTGTAATTTATTGGACGAAGTTAGTGAGAAATAAAGTTTCGATAACAATCATTTAATATTTTTTTTATTTTTTACTCTTAATAAATCTCAATTAAAGTAAATGCATGATATTTTTATGGTAAAAAAATTAAAAAAAATAATATTAATTAAGGTAAGGTAATTTAATAAGAATAATTTTAGAAAATTATAATAAATTTTTAAAAAAAATAAAATATGTAATTAATTTTAACTACTCTGCTTAATAGAAATAAGAGAATTATATTTGCCCAATACTTTTGAAACAGAAGGAGTATATAGGTGTCACAAGTTGGGAAACAGATGAGGATGGATTATGACATTAAGATAATAAATAGTACTTTAGTCATTGTTTGGGTCCATTCATCTTGTTGCTTAGTACACCTGGCCTTGTTTTAATTGTTTTTGGGCTTCACCAGGGCCCGTCAGGGACCCGCCCACTTGACGATTAGTGCATTAGACCTTTTACATTTTTTCTTTATAAAAAACAAAAATGATTGCTTAAGCACACTTATCATTTTCTAGTTTTATAAAAATATTAATCTGATTTATTTAGTTCAAGAGAATTTTTCTTTTCTTTTTTTTTCAAGAAATGAAACACCTAACTATGGATTAATCTCCGCTTTTGGTTAAAAGGATAACTTTAGCAAGTATCAAAACTCTGGAGGTTAGCATTAGCAAATGTGATGTTAAATACATTTTCAGGAGAGTAAACATTCTACTCCCGCAGTTTCTAAATATAAAATATAAAAAAAAAAAAACAAATCAATCAAGAAATGCATTAAATTTGTCTAAAATGCAAAATAATTTTCTAAAATACTCCTTTAATGTAACCTTATAAAACTCATATGAGAGTAAATTTAGAAAAAAAAAACCATAAATAGTTAAATACACCAAACAACTCTCCTATTCATCTCTTGATTCTTATATTTTATATTTATAGAAATGGAGGGAGTATAACTTAACCATTGATAAGAAAATTGCAACAAGCTGAATATAACTTCTATTGAGGTTTGGAACTCTAATCAATATATCAAAATATGTGTACTAAAATATCTAAAAGAACCACACTATTTACAACTACGACTCTTTTACAAAAATTTTATTTTGGACTCCGTGCAATACACAGGACGACACCTAGATATTAGAGAATATGAATGACGAGATTGTAAAAGTTGGCGTGAGAAAATTATAGAAGAACTTTGATGGATAAGCACCTATTAGTATGATCGAACAGCACACACGCCATGAAACAGGGAGTATGAAGATGCACCAAGTGATAGTAATATTACAAGCAGTTACTGTGTGGTGAAAGGAGGTTCAGCTTTGAGAACTGGTTGATACAGGACTTTGTACAAAGAGTGGAAACTAAAATTTACCATGGCAGTAGGGAAATATGAAAATGAACATATGAAAGATGGGAGAGGGACATCAGAAAAAAATTCACATTTGGCTCCAGCCAAAGGAAGAAACACTAGATTCCTGTGTGTATCATGTAAACTGGTGAGAGCAATCTGATTCTCACTTTCCAAGTTGGTATTTTGAAGAGCCTAAATATACTATGCTCCTCATCATCGCTATTGCAGCAGCAGCATCTGTCTCAAGTGGGCACAAACTCTTGCAACCTGCAAATTGCACACAGAGAATGTCAAAAATGTGTAAAAATTAATGTTATAAAGTATACTAAAACTATTCATTTAATGAATCTTTACTTAATAGCTCAATCTTTTGAGTTCAAATAATCTTTGAAGCCTTCTGTCCAAGTGACCAAGAGTACAATCCATGTTCCTCCATTATTTTATTTCAATTAAATTGTGAAACGGCAAATAGTGACACATTTAAAGGTGAAAAAAAAAAAATTCATCTGATGTAATGTGCTAGAAATGATAATAAAACTAATTGCACTTTTGAGCTGGATTGTTTCTAAGCATTGTGTTTGAAAAGAGCTTTACCTTCTAAAGGAATTGATCAGATACAACCAGTTTGCCCCACCAATCCATTTGCAGATCCAACCCAATCAGCTGGTTTGCTAATCAAGTCCTCCAATTCAAGATAGATATTTGAGTCATTCACATCGAGTCCTTCATCAACAACAGAGTTCTCTTCCATCAGTTTTTCTGACATCATACAACAGGCAGAAGATACATCGTTAGCTCTTGCTCTTGAAACATTGGCCTTTAATCCCTGTATAGGGCTGCATAGTTCATCTTCCAGAGGAGAAGGGGCTGCAGGCTGCATTCTGCTATTGTTCACCGTCTCAGACATGAGTCCATTGAGCTCTGATTGCAATGAAGCCAAGTCCTTATTTCCTTGTCTATAATCAACATTAGGAGTGGTGTCCATGGCCTTAGGGAAGTTCACAGGGCAATGAGTTCCAAGCAATCTGGGTCTCTTACTGATCTCATCCCCATCGAGCTCTCTTTTCCTCTTTACCTTCTGGATTAACTGCTGAAACAACGTTGGTCTTCTGGCAATTTTGGTCAGGAACAACAGCATCTGATACTGCTTCATCTCAGCAGACCGAACACGTTCTTGAACATTTATGAGCTGAACCTGTGAATTCTCTTGTTGCTGTAGCAGCCTCAGAATTTCCACCTTCAGTATGTTCTGATCCTTCTTCAGTTTCTCAACTTCAGCCTCCAGGCCAGGTCTCATGGAAGTGAATGCTCCTCCTTGTTGCAGTTTGTTATACTTGCTTCTTCTCCTGATGTTCTTCAGCAAATGCTTCTTTCCCCCTTGAAATCCTTCATTTGCAAACTCCCAACGGTCTGAATCAATCTTCCGAAATCCCTGTAATCACATGACAAAGTTTTATAGTCCAGACAGTACCGGGATCCATAAAGCTTAATTCTAAAACAACATGAAGTGAGAATATGATGACATATGTAACAGATTTAAGCATTTAACTTATGAAGGTAAACTTATAAACAAAACGAACATGAGCAGTAAATTTAAGTATTTAACATCTGCAACAAAATTTCAGCACACTTTTTTTTCCCAAGAATTTTTTTTTTTTTTAAACCAACTTCCCAAGAAGTTAAATGAAGTTCAAGTGAAACAAAATCTCGTGTGTTGTGGAGCACAAATATTATAATAATCACCCCTAAAAAACGATGTATGCAACCCCAAGTATTTTTGGTCTAGCAAGAAGCTTCATAAGAAACGAGACATTACAGAAGTTTCGATCATGGACACAGAAATTTCTCTCTCAGCTTCAATTGAAGGGCAAGAAATATTTGCACTATTGCGCAAGGCAAATTTGGTGGTATTACTCACATATGTATTAAGCTGGCGAATAAAGCTCGAGAAATTGCTGTGTTTGAAGTACTTTGGAAGAAGAATTTTGGAAAATTCATGGGAATCCCAAACGATGAAGCTATCACGAGCTTCGCTCCAGGACACAATCGGGTCGGTCACCGGGTCCTCCACCATCTCGAAGGTTTTCTTGAGGAACGGCGGCGGTCCAGCTTCGTACAACCCTTCCATCGGTTTCGGAAAGTCGATCGACGACCCATTAACTCCACCGCCATTGACAGCATCCACCGCTCCGGCTTGTTCCTCAAGCTTGATGTGAACCGGCGGAACCGGTTCGCTAAACCCATCATCCGTCACTTGCGAGTTCTTCCTTCCCGAAACCTCACTGAAAACGGTGTCGCATGGTGCACCTTCAACACCGCAGTACCCTCCAGAATTGCAACGAACGGTGTCCTCATCAGAAGACACCGTTACTTGCTCTGATTTCACTCGTGCTGCTACTCCTCCCATAGCTTCGTTCAACAAAACTGAAGAAATGGATTCCGACCTGCCGCCTCCGATTTCACCGGATCCACCGTGAGCAGCCACCATTCTGTCTCTGTAGAAGTATACCGCTTGAGAGTGCCAGTGTGAGTGAAAGAGATAGAGATAGTGAAAGAGAAATGGCTATGCCGTTTTGAGGAAAAGAGGTGGCCAATAAACTAAACACTTTTTTTGACTTTTTTTTCCATTTATAGTGATGAATACCCAAAAATTTTCCATTTTTAGTATTTAAATAAATTTTTTTTAAAAAGTCTTATTTCAAATTTTATATTTATGTTATCTAATTTTTAATTGAATATAATACATATAAATTTTTTCATACTAATATTTAATTTGTATAGACAAATAGATAGTATATTTTCATTTCTGTAAAGGTCAAACACATGGACTGAATTGTGCGAAGCATTTAAAGATATAGAAATACAAAGATTTGTAGATATAAAGAGCCAATAAATCTCATACATAATTACATCATTTTGTGTCTCTCATTTTGGATTGATTAATTGGAGTCTAATATAATTTTTCAAGATTTTGAGATTTAATTCAAAAAATAAAATTATTTAATTAAGTCATATATAAATATTAATATCAAATTTCACTCAATATAAAAACTATAATAAATTATATTATTTATAAATATTAGATATATAAAATTAGAAAGTATAAATTAAATATATTTTTACTAAAAAAATAATATTTTATACAAATGATGAGAGAATTCACACCACACGTGTCAAGATAATATTAAAGGAACAAAGAATAGGACCAGCTAATCCAATCTTTTATTTTTGGCCACATAACCAATCCTTTATTAAATTAAATGAAAAAAAGAAAAAGAGGGAATGGAGTGACTGTCCTTTTATGGAAATTGACTAAAAAGCCACGTGTCCTTGCTTTTGCCGTTTGAAGCAATACAGTGGGCCCACTATCACATGTCCTCATTCAGTTAGTCAACTTCTGCGGATATGGTCAAATAATCAAAATTAATTATTTATTTGATATTTAATTATTTGAATTTTACCAGGTTGTTATGAGCTTTTTACTTTAAAATTTGAAATTTTAGGACAACAGCATTTTTTTAATCTGATGATGACGACAAGATTAACATTAAGCAGACAAGCAGTATGTGTGTTAATTTTTATATTTTTTCTTGTTGAAAAAACTTTTTATCGTTGTGTTAAGTAAAATAATACAATATTAAATTATTAATTTGCTCAAAAACTCTATTCATAAACTATGAATACTTTTCTCATAAAAAATAAGATAAATAATTTTACATAAATATATAAATCTTTTGGGAAGTCAATTTAAAAAAATAATGAATAATGTTATAATGATACTTATATAATTTATTTTGGATTTTATATTTTACCTGTTTACACTTTCTGATGAATTATATGGTTCAAAAATCATATACATGTGTGTTTTAAACAAGTATTGTAAAGTAATATAAAAATATTTAAAGCTATAAACCAAATATTAATTTCTCTATAAACTTTTAAGTCATTTTAAAATTTAAAAAAAACTATTAATGCATATTACGAAATATGATAGGTGTATTGTTCCTAATACATATATAGATACAATACACCTATTTTTTTTTAAGTACTAGTGTAATAAAGTATTCATTGAATATAAATATTTGCTCTAATAAATATTATTTTATTCGTTCGTTTAAAAATATCCTCTGTCAACATTTTTGTTACAAAATTGTTCTGTGAAAACATTTTTCCTTTAAATAATTATTCTTCTTAGTTAGATATTTTAAAAAATATTAAATCTATTAAAGAACTACAAGCAGCAGCAACTTTTAAACTGCATCAAACTAGTCAAAATTATTATTTGTAGAAGTTCACAAAATATATGCGCTAAAAAAACTCTCAAATAATACTATTTATGATGGAAAAGTATTGTGTATGATTTATAAATACACAAATTATAATAAATTTTATATTTTAATATTAGATTGAAATTTAATTGACAATGTTTGATTATTCTTGCAACGTCCCCCAAAAGCAAATGTGAAAATATGGTTATTTTACCAATTTGGATCCCTATACATTTCTAATAATTAGGAATTAAAGTGGCTCCAATGTAATTTTACAGAACCCAAAATTTATCATATTATTCATTACTTGTAAATAAATTATATATCTTTTTACACTTTTATGTTATATTGATATATTGATTTTAATCGTTTAGATCTCTATACATCGCTAATAACGTGAGATGCTCAATTTGGGTGGTTTAGGTCATATTTAAATAATTTAAATTTTTTAATGCAACAAATAAAATAATAAATAATAAATTTAAACTATTTAAATTCATTTTAAATTATCCAAATTATGAAACTATACTCTGCACATCGTTTTAAACAGGTAAAAAATTTATATTCATTGTAATAGATGAAGAATAGTACGTCGGTAGTATATTGTATAACTTCCTATACCCGTCGATTTTTTTAATGTTTATGTATCATTTTTATTGCATTTTATGTGAATATACTTTTTTAAAAAATAAAAGAATTCAAATTAGTAAAATTTTCAATTATAAATATCGACACATGAGCCAAACCTAGTTTTAGGAAGTATAAATTAGATATATATTGGTTTTATAAAAAAATATAACATATCAAATTAATCATGAATAAATTGCATAGAAATGTTGTCACTTGCGCTTGTTGGTTTTGCACAATCTCCTAAATTCAATTGGTTCAAAAATAATTTGCATGGAGGTATTGATGTTTACCTCAAAATCTTAATGTTAAAGTATGGTTAAAAGTTAAAACCATTAAAAAGGGGTATGTATAAATATTTTCGGATCACAATTTTCAATTAAATGTAAACATTTTGAAAATTAGTTTAAATCATCTCCTCTGACAATTAAAGATTGTGTGAAGAAGGTAATTAAATAAGTATATTGAAATTAACTTTTTAAGTATTTAGTATCATTTTTTATAATATTTTTTTAGAAATAGTACAATTTTATAATATTAATTTATGAGAAAACTATAAATTTGTCATGTCTTTATTGTCAAACTTACTAAAAAGTTAAAATTTGCAGCTAAAACGTTGCATACAAAAGGAAAGATTATATTATAATCAGGATAAGTTATTCACGAATTTCAGTTAAGATATGAATTAAATATTTGTAAGAAAATATTTTATATTTTTCATATATATAAATGATTAAATTAATTTAATATTTTTTTATCAGAAGTTATCCAAAAAATATTTGTTTGAAGGTAATTAGAGATGGAAAGAAAAGAATAGGATAAATTTGGCGGAAGGTATAACCGGTACGGTCCATGCGGTTACCGGCAAAGGTATGATGGCAGGGTAGTCGGTTAGGAGCTGCATGAGTACCACCTGTCACAATCTGCATGGACTCCACGTGTCACCTTCATAATTCGTACCTCTTCACTCCATTCCTCTCTCTCTCTTCTTTCTTTGATGGAACTTCTGCTTGCCTCCACCTCTAAAATTCTTCTCTACAGCGGACACAGTGACATTGCAGCCGCGTTTATATTATACTCCCTCATGATATTATGGATTTTTTTTACCAAATATCCTAAACCCATCATGCTTTTATGATCAGGTAGTTGATTTTACTGGTAAAAAGATTATTCTAGTTTAACTGGGTAATCAAGTTTAATCTCTCTAAAAACAGTTATATTAAATATTTTATGATAAAACTTTTTATCAAAAAGGATCATACTTAACTCAATGTGAATTGGTCTGGATCTTGATTTAACCAAAATTACATGAATTACAATAGTGAACTAGAATTCGTTAATAATCTTAATTTTTTAAAAAATTATAAGATCTTTCCAAAATTATCCTTATTGAATTTTATTGAAAAAAAAGTGGATTATACCATTTCATTTAATGTTGAAAGTAAAAAAGAGTTATGTGTTCTATTTTCTAAAGCACTTTGAATAAACTAAATAGTGTTATTTTTTGTAATATATAATAAATACTATACCATACTTTAAAAAGAGTCATAGACTTTGGATAAAGTGAAAAAGTACTATATTTAGAAATAGAATAAATATTATATTATATACAAGCACACCTTATTCATATTGAGGTGAATGGTTGGAGTATTTTGTCCAATTGATGGAAAGTTCAATTTTAATCTATGTATATAGAGCAAATTTAGTTGGAAAAGAGTTTTTTTTTTGGTGAAAATGTCAATATCAATTAAAGAATCACCAATTCACACACATAAAAGAGGGGAGTAGTACTTAGACCACCTTCTAGGAAGATTTTCTAACTTACCACTTCAAAACCTCTAGTGTGGTAAAGCATATACACAACAAATACAAAACTAAAGATAAGGAATTTTATACAATATTGCGAGTTCTCAAGAACTCTAAATTTATCTCTCTTAATTTTTTGGGAAAATATGATTTAATTTTTACACAAATTTCAATCTTAATTTTCATCATGATATATAATTGAGAAGACTGGACATTTATAAAGACCTTGGCATTCCTTTATATCCAAACACGATAAGTCACAGCTATTACAATAGCTTATGAGATATTTTTCCTAACTTTATTATGCTTGAAAGTATGCAGCAAAGCTTGCTCCAAACTCTTGACTCTTCTATTAACCGATTTAGAACCAATCTAATCCATTGCAACATTTAAAAGCTTTTTTGACCATTTACAATTAAAAAATAGGTGGTCCATTGATTTGTTATCATCACTACAAAGCACATAAGCAGTAGAATCAACTTGGCAATTAAAGTTTAGCAACTTATCTTTAGTCAACAATCTTTTCTTTATAATCAACCACAAGATAAACGAATATTTTGGTAAGCTATATCTACCCCGAATGAATGGGGCTTGAACAAACTTGGTACCTTGACTGCGCAACCATCTATACCTTGCATCTATTGTATAAATGCCATTTGGGCTTGCAAACCAGGTGCCATTTTGAAAACTCTACATAAATTTACTTCTCAAATGCATAAGCTTCCTTCAATACCAGCTCCCAACAGATTTCTTCCTTTTAGATACACTTCATTGACCCATTTAACCCATAATGTATCGTCTTTTTTCTCAAGAGCCCATAACATCTTTGCTATAGTAGCCTGATTCCACAATTTACAATCTCTTAAGTTCAATCCCCTATATTTTTTGTGAAGCAACATTAATCCCAAGAAACAAGTACCTTGGCTTTCCCATTTTCCTTTTAGCCCCACAAGAAGTTACAACATATTTTTTCTACACCTTTTACAACACTTTGAGGCAAAAGAAATATTTGAGACCAATAAGTATGCATAGAGAGCAATACAGAGTTTACCAACCGGCATCATCCAGCATAAGACAAGTGCTAGAGGACCAAGTTTTAACACGAGTAGAGATTTTTTTAATGAGTTTTTTACAATCATTATCATTCCATCTAGAGGGTAAGAGGGGAACCCCCAAATATTTCATGGGAAAGGTACCAAATTTGAAGCCATTTAACTCATAAATCTCTTACTTGATATCATCCTTAATGCCACCTAAGAATAGTTAGGATTTATAAGGATTTGCAATCAAACCAGTGGCATTAGAAATTCAAAGAAAACCTTCATTAAGACCTTAATTAAATTAACACTACCATTGCTAAATAGCAGCAGATCATTAGCAAAGTAAAGATTGATCAATTTTAAAGCTTTGCATTGAGGATGGAACTTGAATGGCCTAATTTCTGCCAACATATGTAGTAATCTTATTAAATAATCCATCACCAACACAAATAATATTAGATTTTAATATGAAATTAATTAATATTATTTAAATATTATTAGTAGTATCTTTAGAGTCTACTTCTTCCCCATACTACGAGGGAAAGGGAAAATGTAAAAACTACCATTAAAGCAGCCTAAGCTCAATGGAGAGATGGGGTTACCTTATCTCAAGCCTATTTTGCCTTTGAAAAAACCATGAATTCCACCATTTACAGCAATAGAAAAAGTTGGGGATTCAATGCACATCATTATCCACTGAACAAACTTTGCTCAGAATATTAAATAATTGAGTAATTCCTGAACAAAACTCTATTCAACAGAATCATAAACGTTTCTAAGATCTATCTTCATCATGCATCTAGGGGAAGCACTTTTCCTTTTATATAGTCTAATTAGATCTTGTCCAATTAGCACATTGTGAACAATAGATGTACCATGAATAAAGGTCCCTTGATTCTCATTAACTAATTCAAGCAAAACCACTTTCAATCTTTCACACAACATCTTTGAAATACGCTTATGTAAAGTGTTACAATATGCAATAGGTCTCAAATCATTAGCAAAATTAGCATATCAATCTTAGGCACTAATGTTGAAATAGTACTATCAATTAGTTTAAGAGAAGTACCTTAATTGAAGACCTCTATGATAGCCTATGAGATTTCATCCTTAATGATGTCCCAAGTTGCTTAAAAAATTCATTGTTGTAACCATCTGGTCTAGGACTATTGCCTAAAGCAATTGAGAACATGGCATCTTTCACCTCATTTTCTATAAAAAGGTTCAATCAATTTACATTGTTGTTCAACATTCAACACTAGCTCATTTTGAACGACATTAGCCAAAATAGGATTTCTAACATTCAACACTCCTAGAATATTTTGGAAGTAATCTACAAGGTGTTGCTCTACTTCATCTTGCTTATTCAGCCATTGGCCTTCACTATTTTGCAGCGCATATATTCTATTTCTTCCGACTTTAGCTTTTAAGATCCAATGAAAATATTTGGTGTTAAGGTCTCTCATTTCCAACCAATCAACTTTAGCTTTTTGTTTGAAGAAACTTTCAGCTAATGTAGTCACCCTTAAAAGTTCAAAATGGGCTTTCCTTTCCTCCTCTTGTAAGTTAGTATTGAAACGATCACTTTGAAGAGATTATTGGGCATTCAATTGCTTCTAGCAATTGCAACTTGCTCATCAATGTTAGGAAAACAATTCTTATTCAAGTTGCTAAGCTTTGGCTTAAGAGTTTTCAATTTTCTCATCACTTCAATAATCTTTGGGCCTGTGACATTTGTTTTCCAATGTTCTAGAATCAGAGTTCTAAACTTCTCAGTGGTAGTCCACATGTTGAAGAATTTAATCGCTTCCTTTTATTTCTTTGAGGATTTTCTAGGGGAACCAACATCGTGGAGTGTTAGAGATACTTTCATTCATGACTAAGATCTCTGATTCATCAAAAAGGTCATGCCATTGCTCATTCACTAAGGCTCTATCAATTTTAGAAAAAATCCTATCTAGTTCTAACTTCTTGTTAGACCGAGTATAATGATTCCTCCTTCCTTTTAAGGTCCTTCAAGAGGCAAACTTCAATAAAATCTCTACTGCTGACTGGTACACCATCAATTCTATCATCAAAATTCAAAGCACTATTAAAATCTCCTATGACAATCTAGGCATCCATCATAGTTGTAGCCCATGGTTTAATGTAGTTCCACATTTCTTTCCTCTCAACTATAGTATTATGACCATTAGTGAATGTAATGAAAAACCGCTTCTGTAATGATAAATTATACACTTCAAAGTGCACACATTAGTCATTGCTTCCCAAAACAGTTAACTTCAACTCTTCCTTCTTCCAAAGAATCCAAATTCTACCTCTTTCACCATGTGCAAGATTAATGAACGATTGTCATCCTTGCCCAAATCTTCTATAACAACCTTCATACCTATCCTTTTTAATTTAGTCTCATCAAAACCAATGATGCCTATATTATTCTTTTTACAAAAAATAAAAGCCTCTCTTTACTTATTAGGGGCATTAAGGCCTCTAATGTTCCACATTGCAATGTACCTAGCCATAACCAAATTCCAAAATAGTCATTGGGTTAGGACTATTACTGGTTAAAACACAATTTCGTAAACAATTATTCTATGGCTACTGCACTAATTCCAAGTTTCTACCATCTTCAACTACATCCATAGTACCCTTCCCCTTGTCGACTGCATGAGACTTCTTTCTAACAACTATTTGCCAACCCCACTTTGCAGAAGTTTATTTTTCCTTTATATTCTAAAGATTCTTACTTCTACAAGCATTTATAGAACTAGTAGCTTCAATGCTTTGAGACTTGTCCTCTACATTCTTTGGAACCTAGATTTGCTTATTCTTCTTCCTTCCACATTCCTCTTTGGTGTGGCCAAAACCATTACACTTAAGACATTGAATTGGTCTCCACTCATACTCCACATGCTGTTGAACAACCTGACCCACTTCATTCTCGAAGCTAATTTTTGAAGGCAACTTACCATTTATTTTCATTTCTATCAATACTCTAGCAAATTGCACTCTCTCCTTGGTAATAGTCATCTAATCAACAAGCAATGGAGTGCCCAAAAAACTTGCAATTTTGCCCAAAGAAGAGACATTTCAATATTTAAGATCCAAGTAAGGGAATTGGACCCAAATAGGTACTAAAATAGCCTCCTTTTTCCAATGATAGGTTTTTTATCAAAATGAAAAATGTCTGCCTTCAATATTTCATCCTTTACTTCTGTATTTTTCAACTTTACCAAGAATAACCCAATCCTCAATAACAACAATTTTTCAATCCCATACTTCCCCCTTATGCGTTTAAGGAACCCATTCATAATAGGGAAAGAAGGATTGGCCCTAAGAACAAAGCAAACCACAACATCTTTCTAGAAGTCTTATTCAGGTTTCACATCATCCATAGTAATTTTTGCTATTTTACCATTCCCAACATTTAAAGGTTCAAAGAAGTTAAGTTTACTTTCTATATTCTTAAATTTAGATAAATCAAAATTTTCCCAAATAAAGGGAAGCTTAGGAGATGAGTTAGACTTAGTAAGTAGTACCTTTTCGGCAATTTGAGGTTCCCCTTTATCTGCCCACTTCAACTTCATTTGCATTTGGAACCACTGATCAAGTTTCATTTTCACTCTCTATTTTTGTTGAATAGTGTAATATCCTACAAGATAACAAAACCAACCTAGGGTTTAAGACAAAATATCATCAACCCACTGCCAAAACACAAGAAAAATAGCAAATAGAGATGCCGCCTCTGCGAAGGAGGCTTTTGATTAAGATGAAAGATAAAACACGAAAGCATGGGGCTGCAACTTGGGAATATGGTACCGTGGCCTCATCATCTGCTGTCAAATAATAGCAAAACTGATTTTGGAACAAATTTTGAATGCGCACAACTTTTTAACCGAACCTTTGATTGGCTTGATTCCGACGCCTACAAGTCACTTTCTTCTTCCTCTAACTATAGACATTGACCTTATCTCAAACTCTTCTGTATGAAGATTTTGGACACTCTTGACCAATATGGTCACTTTTAGACCAAAACTTGGCATTTACTTTAACCAAACACAAACTATTGACCTTTGAGACACTAGACCTTTCCCAGTAGGTCACAAATAACACAAGGACGTTGTTCAAGGAGATGGCACTCTAAAAAAACCACTTTCTTAGGTTTTAACTCCCTTGAACCCTAAACTCACCTATCAGGTGATTTACCTTTTTTTCCACTGAGTACGCCAAAATTTCCGAATGACCACATATACAATTCCACTTTACCAAGTTACACATGGGCAACCAATACCCTAAGCCCAAATTCTCCAAAACAACAAGTAGGGCATAAGCTTGAGAACATTCAATAGGTACCAAGGTTAAACTCTATCAATCACTACCTATTCATCTAAACGGGCTCCAACCTCAAACCACTACAAAGACACAAACAATAGGGGACTCGCAACAAGGATAGGAACTCCTAAAAATAGACTAAAGGACACACAATATTTCATTACACCAGGCATTCAGTCATGTAACTAAACTTGGCATAACAATATGTAACATCCAACATGTGTATTGCAACAACACGTACCGATCATGACTACTTAAATATCCCATGATCGACCAAGAGGAAAAACCATCTCGGTCTCCATTTTGCTAGAGCTAAACATCCTCTCCTGAAAAAGGGTATCAACAGGGGGTAAGATATACATCTCAGTAACTAGGGGATAACTAGAAAAACAAGTTGTGTTATAAAAAAGGGTTTCATCGATACACATATACAATACAAGCTAGGTACACAATTCTATATGCATGTATATATAATTACACTTATGTAATATGAGAGATGTCATGTATATGATATGCAAAATCCACATCGATCACGGTAGGAACCATGAGCTAGTTACTATCACAAAATAACTTTGATAAGTAACCCCCGTCCAACAATCGATGAAAGCTAATTTTGGGACAATACTAAGCTCACTACCGTTAGTTATAACCTGACCAAAAGTCATTTCACTAATGAGTTAACCATGATGTCCTTTTCCTTAGATTACTCGAATTGGCGATGATTTAAGGAAGATGCATCCCCAATCCATTATCGCCTGGCTCTCCTTGTCAAAGGAAGATGATTTAGTGGCACGGATATATATACATATATCAACCTCATTACTTAGACACAAGGTTTGGCGTGTTCCACGAGTGGATCGATATACCTCGTGGTATCATCATATCACAAGTCATCATCACCCAACCAACAATGTTCCAATATGTATAATGTAGTGATGATGCCCAAATGTCACATTAACATGTTAATATCATACATAATCATCATCATGCTAACATCATATCATATAGGGATGTACAATAACAAGAGATATATCAATATGAGTCATGAACTGACATATGTATATGTGGCCAATTCCATTCTCATCAATATTAACATTGTTATCATTATCATTATTGTTAAACATATTAATACTGTGTGAGTATAATATTCATAGGTTGAGTCCATGTATTCCTATTTATATAAACATATATATATATATATATATATATGAATACAAAATAAACTATTTCAACTTCTTTATCGTACTTTTCAAGGAAAGAGTGTTTCGAGAAAACCTACGATTTCCTGCTATGATATAAACAGCATATCATGATATGAAAACTTTTAAACATATAGAATAAATAAAATTACTCCCTAGTTTCAACACCTCAGTAGGCCAAAGAATTCCTAACTACTACACACAAGAAACGTACAATCCAAGTCAATTAGATGATATTTGACAACAAACCAAAGCCCAAACATCCATTAATACTTCAGTAAAACTATTAGAATTTACCAAATGTCGCATAGTGCCTCTAAGGCCTAATTCTACTATAACACAATTTAACCACTTACCATTGGTCTTGTCACATCCAAACAACTTCTTGGAGCATAGATATCTTCACTAAGCACATATACATCCTATACAATTACCAAACACACATGTCAAGATCAAGCACATGCCTCGGTAGGACTTGAATTAGCATCTCAAGCATAAGCTCAATGAAACCAAGTTACCAATACCATTTTCGACCATCATTATTCCCAAAACAATCCATAATTCTATATTTCATACTAACCAAATTTGGATGTCATGGAAATTCAGAATATAGAGATTAGGGTTTAGAGAAAACATCATACAATCCATCATAATCCATACCCCAAAGCCTAAACACATACAATAATACATCATAAAAGCATTTACACACAATTTAATCAATGAAAATCACCCCAAATTGGCCTCCATCAATCAATACCGAAAATCTACCATGAAAACCATAAAAAGAGGGAGGATAAAGGTGAGAATCATCATACCTATACGATTAAGACCTTCCAAACCCAAGAATCAAGCTCTATGGACCTGACTCCGCAAACCCTAGTAGAGCCATCGTGATCTCCTTTGTTTACTTTCTCTTCTATCGAACTGATCTCACCATTTAGAAACAAAGTTTGCAACATGGTGTTGTGGTGAAGATTACTAGTGTTGCTATGCCATTGCTTTCTATTTCAAAATGATACTGGCCTAATTTTGTTTCCATGTCACAGTGCAAAAGGTGCTTGCTGCAGCGTGGAAGAGTTTTTTTTTTTTCTTCCTTCTCTCTTCTCTCTTCTCTTCCTCCTGTTCCGATCCCTCCGATACTGCACAATTCAAAGTTATAATTCTTGTTAACTCAAGGCTAAGTCCAGGACAATATTTTGAGGGTTATTACAAATAGCATCAAGCCCAAGAATTTCTCCAATTAAACTCTTAATCTCTTCCATTTTCCCTTCTACTACTTCACTGATAAAGTGAGAGCTATGTGCTTCTGGGGTCTTCTTGTGATTACCTTCATTTCAGGAAAAGTTCCGCTTCTGCACATTCCTTATTCCATTTTTTATTCCCCCATTTTCACACCTAATCATCATCTTGCTAATAGCTTGCACTAAATCATAGCTTCCCTGAGTCAAAACAACCCCTGTTGCTCGCTTTTTCTTCATTGCCATGGCGCAATGTGCAGGTAGGAAAACCCTAGCAAAGAGGAAAGAGCATTTCAAATACAAAGTATTTTTAGTTGAAAAAAGTTCACTCTTTATCTTCCATATCTGAGAGGAGATTAGTCTCTACCATCATTAGGAAATATTGATGATGTCTCTCCCACACAAAAGGTTGAGGGGGAGTCCTATTTCTCTTCACTATGGCCTGCGTTCTCTGCACCTCCACTATATAATAAAAAAAATCATCGCGTATCATTTTCTCTTTTATTACTATAATATTATTATTAAACTCAATTTGGGATTTTTGCAATCGCATGAACATATTTGTCCATTTATAATTTCACTTAATTAAAGAGAACTTTCACATGACTGACTAAAAATTTAATTTAAACAATTTGAGTTAGATATGGGGAAATATAGTGGCAAGCACCAACAATTATGGATTATTTTCATATTTTGATTAAAATTAACTCTTTTAATTTATTTAAATATACATATAATAAAAAAAAAGAGAGAGAGAGAATAGAAGTGATGGCTGTTTTTTTATTATGCAGCGGAGGTGCAGAGAATGTAGGCCACGATGGAAAGAAACGGAACTCGTTGAGGGGTGGCTACCGCTAATTTGGCAATTTCTCTTCATTTCTATTATTTATATGCTTTTTTTTTTTTTGCCAACTTATTTTCATGTTACTTTCCCTGTTCTAAAATAACTGTGGTTGAGCTTATGCTCACAAATTAAGCAAAATATATTAATAGTTTAGATTATAACAAAATATAATAATATTTTACCAAAATATTCTTATATTAATAAATTATTACCAAACAAAAAATTAAGCTCTACCTATCATTATTTGAGTTAATAAAGGATCAAATGGTACACAAATAATTGAGGTTTGATTGAAATTCTAATATTATAATTATTTTGGAGTGAAATCAAGACTCTGAACTAAGAAGTGGAGAGAGTATTTAATTTGATTTAAAAAGTTTATATTACATATAATTTTAAAATTTTCCGTTTTTTATTTAAAAATATTACATAAAATAAAAATAACTTTTTGCTTGTAGATTTTTAAAATTAAAAACGAAAATAATATATATGTGTAATTTACATAGTCTAAATTCAATTTAGAGAGTCTACAATTATTTTTGTAATAACAATACATTGATGTGGCAGACATGCAGCTAGAACAACAAAACATGCGTCTTAGCCTACCATCTTCCCTGACCTAAACCCTATAAAATCTTCAAACTTGAACCTAAAGCCCTTTTTTATCACTCTGCCTAATAATATGGACTGAATTTTAAGACTAACTCATAATAGCCCCAATGATAAAGGTTCATGTTACTCAAAAAAGTGGATGAAAATTCAACTATCAACCAGAATGAAACAAACCTAGTTGATAACTCTCATACTCCAAGAAAGATTAGTTTTTATTACCAGTGAGAAATATTCCTATTAAAAAAAAAATCTTATGAGTATTGGTAGGTTGTTTTGGCCAATATATGTGTGGGTTTTTATCGGTATATAACTAAATAAACAATGTGTCCTAATTAAACTGATAAAAATTCAAATCACTTCCCGTATGCTGTTATTTTCGGTATATGATGAAGGACTCGTAGGAGCTTATTATTGAAAAGGATTGTTGAACATACTTATATGTAGGGGCTACAATGCACCATCTTTATCTTATCTTTTTTCAAAACTACTAGATAAATTGAAACTAAATTAAATCCTCTTCATTCATACATTTAAATTTAAAAACAATAAAACAACGCATGAAAATGTAATTAAGAATTAATTTTTTTTCTTGGACAGGTGATTATGAATTAAATTTACATCTCATAATTATACTCATTCACTCTTTCCCGATGCACTTTCTATTTCATTATTGTGAATGTACAGAATCCAACCTGCAATTGAATATCCACATTCTGTTACACTAGGTTAATAGCTCAATTAAATTCAAATAAAGTCAAACACATTGAAACAATGTAGTTTGGTCATTTTCGCGGGAAACGCAATGAATTTTTCACAGCTGGCTTCATCGTCCTCTTCTTCAACCCTCATCAATTTTCAGGTTGCATTCATTTTGCCGTCATCATCATGTCACTCAGAATTTGTAGAGTGAGGGAAATTGCTTGAAAATTTGGAGCCATTGGGATTTGTATGCCCTACAATAATAGCATAAAGCACAATCACCAGGAATCACTCTACTAAATTTTAAAATGGTTAAATTTTACTGAGGATTTTAGTGTCAAAACCAAGCAATCTGGAATCATGTTCGAAGCAATCATACACGATCCTCCCATTAACTATCAGATGTGATACGCAGAGAAATTTAACATTAGTAAAAAAGTGCAGGAATGTACCTGCAATGCAGCAGCAGCAGCAAGAAAGGAGTACAGCAGAAAACACCACTCAACAACCCTCTGATGCCGCAACTCACCATGTACTTCATGACTTATAACTTCTCTGTTATATCAAATCTATGCAAATGAACTTGCAATCATGAACTGCTATTACTGAAATTCTTGTTATTCATCTCCAATTTCATAGATGATGCACCAGCAGGGCATTTTAGCTTAATATTAGACGCATGCTCTGCTGCAAATGATAGAGTTGATAACAGTGCCCTTTGGGCTGAGTTAAATATGTTTTTATGATGTCCAGATGCTAGGCGTTCTGAAGATTGAACTGAAAGAAGTGGAGAAGTTGGAAGCATAGATAAGGTCCCAGTTGAAATCTGCGTAGTATATGACTTCACTCGCTCTTGCACTAATGATCTACTAAGATTATGGTCTTGATGAGAGGTCAAGCTAGATTGTACATCATTGCTATACTGATCTCCCGAAGCTTTTCCTGGAAAATCCAAATTCATTCCCTCTGTTACAGATTGATTTTGCTTTAAAATCTCATTTGAGTAAAGAGCAGTCTTCAGCATACTTTCCATTGTCCCACTGCCAGCTTTACTGCAATCATCCTTGTTGAGAGACGATTGTTCAGGCGTACCTAAATTTTTTTTGTGGGGTGACTTGATACCACTTTCCTTATTCAAAAAGGAGCAAATCGGACTTCTGAAACTGGAAACACGACCTTTGCCAAATGACAGAAAGTTAATTCCCTTAGGTGCCACTGGCGTTTTCTTAGAATTCTCCAACTTTAGAGCTGTGCCAGATGATGCACTCTGATCAGCAAGGGTCCCAATTTGAACAGCACTTTCCTTATATGGAGTTACCATCCCTTGTTTTGAAGATGACGATTTCGAAACATTGATGAAACTTATTCCTTTAGGTGCCGATGTTGGTGGTTTCCTTACAGTATCTGCCACCTCATTTTCTGGATTGATGTGAGATTGAATTCCTTTCAAATCAGAGATGCATTTTTGTGCGGAAGCACCACTACTGCTGGTGTTAGGTGGCTTACTCAATTTTGTATTTCCTAATAGTTGAGGCTTCAACTCAGGTTTGCAATTATTTGAAGATGTAGGAACATCTTGCTTGCTTGGCATCTGTATTGAAAAGGGTCCATCTCATTTAAATAATATATAATGAATGCATATATCATTAAAATGACTTGAGTGATGCATTTTATTAGTTCAATCATACACAATGTCATTTACAAGAGAAGTGGTAAGAAGTTATTGTGGTACCTGGTGTGAAAACATACAAGCATCTCCTCTGCTGCAGGAACCTTTTGTCACAAAATTGCTACAAGGATACTTGGAAAGCTCATGATCAAATGGACAGTCATCCCCTTTCATGCAAGAGTGGCGTGCGAAATGACAACACGGCTGCAATTGAAACAAAAAAGGGTTTTCAAGAATTGACAAAGCTTGATTAATTGCCCTTGATACATATCACTGAACTAACTATTGGGAAGTAAATACCTTTGATTTTGTCAAAGGCACTATATCATGTGAAAACTTGCACTTGTCGCCCTGTCAAATTGGAGATGGTAGAGCAAAGGAAGTTAGAGTCACCAGACACTTATCAATGCACTACCAATATATATTGTAAAATATGCATCCATTTAAAACTCAAGCAATAATGAGGATGGGATGCTTTGAACATTAAGCTGAACAAATTTCAAAGTATTCAGGCTAATGCATGGCATCACATGTTGTCCTCCAAAACAGAAATATTGAAATGGAAGATCCTCTACATGATTTCAGACAAGTGTTTTCAGGAAATTTTCATGATAGATGCGTCCCTTCACTTTCTAAAGCAAAAGAAAAAAGATCATTATGTAATTGAGTTATATGAACAACCTCATGACACCTTCCCTTGAGATAATGGCGGCAATATGTGATGGTTTTTGGTTTCTGTACTGGTTGCAACTTCAACCTTTTAACACCAAGTTTTCTGTTCTTTTCTGCTCGCTTCTTTCGTTTCTTTTCCTACATAATAAAATTAATCAAATAAAAAATCCGTCTCATATTGAAAACATACAGATTTGTGGGTTATTCTCTCTAAATAACAGAAAGTTAAATGACTGATCATAAGATTGGCTTCAAAGGAGATTAAATTAACTACCTTTTAAAATCCATGTCACAACTTAAAACAATAGCCCAAGTCCAACATCAATAATCAATAAAAAAATAAAAAAAATAATACCTTTTTTTTAGCTTTCTTTTCCTCAGTAACAGGACCACGCTTTTTCTTACAGTCAATGCCAGCTTTCTGTAGCAGACAATCAACCACAGTGGTCATACAAGCAAACGGAAAAAAAGGAACACAGCACTATTTACTGTAAGTTAATCTGCATCGTTTAAGACTTTAATAAAAGAGTACAAAATTTCTACAAACGGATTAGCATCACGGAGTGGCAACTTGGCATGGACACAGTCAATTCACATACATCAATCAAGGCAAGGAGGAGGGGAAGAGGAAAATGAGCATATCCACATTGAATAATCAAACCCATTGTTAACAATAACAAAATTCATATTTAAATTTTTATGCTTTTCCCAAAATCTTACATGCCGCAAGCAGTTCATAGAAACAAGGGAGCTGATGAACATACAACTAAGCTTTGGGAATTTAACCTATTTAAGATTAAAAAAAAGTCAGAAACAAGCATATACATACAAACACGCATGCATATAGATAGGTAGAACACTAAACAAGGTAGTATAAGCCCAAAATAAGCCAATACTATCTTATTTTAACAACTCAGAAAACTAAACATAACAAAAAAAGAAAGATCAACAAGCAATCAAAACATTTCCACACAGATAAAGAGAAAACTATAAAATAACAAAAATAAAATGAAGCTTAATATTTAAATATTTAAGTGCAAAGTTAACATCAGAAAATCAAAAAATTTCATTGCACAATTCATTAAAGGATGCAGGTGAAAATCATACCTTTACTGCAGACTTGTTCTGATGATCTTCAGAGGCTTCTTGTTCCAAGAAGACTTTGCGCAAGACTTTGTTGGAAGCCAAAGCAGCCCCTTTAATTCCACTGTCTCTGTCTTCACTTTTTCTAGTCACTACTACAGAACCATGCTCCACTAAATCTCCATAATTAATAACTTCCCGGGAGATTCCTAGGTCAACTCCACTAGGAAGCCTATTTTTATCACTTATCCAAGGTTTTACTGGGTCACTGTTACAGGCATCTTGAGGTGATTCATAATTTTCTTCTTTTTCTCCATTCCCTATATTAAAAGGAAATACAGTATTTTCAATTACATGTTTGGGCTTTTGTACATCCCCTTTCCTCTGTTCTATCATGAAAGAATCTGCAGAAGATATATCAAATGAATTCTCATCCATTCTAAAGTCACCTGAAATTTCTCCCTCTTCTATGTCTTCTTCCTTATCTGGATGACTAGAAAAAGTTGTCGCATCATTTGCACAAACTTTTTTTTCTGGCTGCTCTTCTTCATGTTGCATTACATGTTTAGCTTCCAAAATATCAATATCCATTGATGACATCTCTTCACTATATTTGCTTAAATTTAATGTTTCACCATTCATACCCTGATCTACAGATAACTGCATTGCTTCAGGGACCTTTTGACAATGTTCTTCTTCCTTCCCAATTTCAGCCTCTTCAGTATTAGGAAGAGAAACAATTGTAGCATCAATTGGCTTCACCAATTCCATTTTCTTTTGTTGTCTTTCGGGATCTATACTTACTAATGCTTCACTACGTTGACCTACAGAGACATGCACTGCTTCAGGAACCTTCTGACCATGTTGTTCTTCCTTCTCAAACTCACCCTCTTTGGTAGTAGGAAAAGAAACCATTGCAGCACAAACTGTTTTCACTGATTCTACTTCCTTTTGTTGCTTCTCATGCTTCATACTTGAATTTGATGCTTCAGTATTCATACCCTGATCAACAGAAAATTGTTTTGCCTCAGGAACATTTTGACCATGTTGTTCTTCCTTCTCAAACTCAAGCTCTCCAGTAGTTGGAAGAGAAACAATTGCGGCAGAAACAGGTTTCACCAATTCCATTTCCTTTTGTTGTCTCTTGAGATTAATACTCAAATTCAATGATTCACTATTTTTCATCCCATCATCTAAAGAAAGGTGCATTGCTTCATGAACGTTTTCATCATGTTCTTTCTTCTCAAACTCACCCTCTTCAGTAGTGGGAAGAGAAACCATTGAAGCACAAAATGGTTTGACCAATTCCATTTCCTTTTGTTGTCTCTCATGATTTATACTCGATGTACTAATTAGGGGCATTGAGGTTTGTTCCATTGCAGATGTTGAAATGTTGGCAATCAAAGATGCATCAAAGCCCTCGAAGATATTTTGATTAAATTCTCCTTCTACATGTAACTCGCTTTCAGCTCCAGAAGTTTTAATAACGGGTCGTCTAAATTCAACATACTCTACTTGGTAATCCATCAGCTCAACTTCACTGCTTCCAACCTTGTTTTCACCTAATCCCAAGTTTAAGGGGGTTAAACCATTGTCAACAAGTTTTTCAGTTCCTTCCAAGATCTGATTTAACTCTTCCATTTTCTTCTGTTCCTCATTCAAAATACTAGCTCCCATAGGCAGGGCCTCAATACTTTCACTTTCACAAATCATCATACCCTGTCTTCCAGGTGAGCCTTCATCTTCCTCTACTCCCATCACAAACTCCCTATCATCAAAGGTCTCACAAACCTGTGTTTCTTTATGGGATACAGGGCCAGAGAATTGTAAGTGCTCATGCTCCTTTTCTTGGTTTTCTTGCCCCAATCTATTGGTGCCATTATCTCGAAATAGGAAAAAGAAAAGAGAGAAAATTGCATGAGACGTGGGCAGTCAAATTGAAACGAGCAGGAAAACCATAACTAAAGCTTAAACCTCCGCTTCTAAAGTAATGTAATTACTTGAACTCCAAAAGAAAACTGCTGAATAATAAAAAAAGAAAAGAAAAAGTCGTCGATTTTCACTCACCATGATTTCTAATTTCTTGAGAAGTAGAATGAATTTCATCGGCGCCAGGTGGATGAGACTCATTGCTGCAGTGGGATAGGATGCGAACCAGGGTACGAAAAGTCTCACTCCTCAAATGCGATCGACGGTAAATAGGAAAACCCATTAGAATTTCAGAAGGTTTCGGAGTTTCCAATTGAGCTTCCTCCATCACAAGCAAGACAGCTCAAAATCAAGAATCTTTAATCTGAAAAACCGCTTCCTCACCAAAAAGTAGCTCTCACTTCTAGGCGCCAACCGCCTCCATCAGTTATCAGAACCTGTGCAAACTCCAGCTGCAAAGGCGTCGCCGCCAAAGGCCGACTTGGGGCAACAAGCCTGCGAGGGAAGGCAGAGCACTAAACTGAGCGAACGGCGAAGTCTGAACCTGAACTGATTGGCCGCGTGGAACTGGGGATTGGAGATTTTGTGGCATTCTTAAGGCTCAAAAGCACGTCGGTTGTTATTTTTTATTTTTAATTTTTTTTCCTCTCTCTTTAATGCGCTTGAAAAACATTTAAATCGGCCCGTTATGTTTCACTGGTTGCCTGGCTATGCCCGCGACCCGGCACCGATATAAATCCTGTCAAATTCTAGATTTTTTTACAAAATGAAAAAAAAAATCTGGGGCAATATTATGCAGGGAAATCATATTTTAGGGTTCAAAATGATAAATTTATTATAAAACAGAAATTTTTTATTATTTATTTTTTTAAATTTTATTACTTAATCTTTTTTTTTAATTAATTCCTTCAACCGGCCCCCAATATTGATTTTCCCTATCACTTATAAGGCTAACTTGATATTACACCTTTAGGGGTGAAAAAAGAAAAAGAAGCTCTCCATATCCTCAAAGTTTCTGTATAATGGTACTAGATTACTAAACCATATTTTGTAACAGATTATTTTAATAGATTTTTCAATGTAGGTCTGCAAGATGCAGTCCCTAGTTAATTTTGGGGAAGAACCAGGAAAAGAAGGCCATAATCCTTGGGTTGCACTTGAAACTTGATGCAGATATCTAATCGCATCTATTTCTCTGTATATAGATAAAAGAGAGTGTGATATTTTAATTTGATGTATAAATGATTTTATAGATGTTGCTAAGCAGAAAAGCCAGATTATATAGATGATGCTTGGGGATTCACTATCTAGCAACTTCGGAAGTGGCACTATAAAAGCACATCCAATGAGGAATTTGCCAGAAGTGAAGGTCCAATTCAAGTCATGGCAATGAACCATGGTTTCTTGTCTAACTCTTATCGAGCTGTGAAGAGGATGAAAGGCTGATAGAAAAATAATATCTATCTCTTCAATGACATTAATTCTCATTACTCGTGACATTAACAAATAAGGATCAATCACTTATCAAAATGATAATTTTATTCATAGGAAGGTTTGAACCCATATAATTATGGAACAAGGGCCATGACGTCAAGTCTATGAAAATAATAGGTACGTGTGATTCATGTTTTTATAATAGTTTTTTAATTTTTAAAAATAGAAAACTGAAAATAGTTATATGATAAAAATGTTTTTTATAAAATGTTATAGAAAATAAAAAATAAAATAATAAAAAACCCATAACATCTTTAAGTTATTTTATAATTTTTATTTTGATAAACACTAAAAAATATATATCATATCAATGATCAAGTTATAAATTTTAAATAACATATTTAATATTTACTAGTTATGATTTTGATAACAATTATTTAAATAAATTTTTTATTTCTAAAATTTATTCTAAAAAATAATTCTACAAAACTATTTTTACAACAATAAAAAAAAATAATTAAATAGGCAAGTTATTATATAATTAATTATAAAATAATTAAATAATTTGCTATTTTATAAATTATAAATATAAATAGTTCAAAAAATAAAAAATTATCCCATTACAATTATATATTTAATATATTTAGCTCCTTAATAGCTGTTGTCTTCTAGCCACATGTCCATACCACTTAAATTCTCATAAACCGTACAATACACGGTCAGATATGCTAGTTTCATTAAAATTTATCATAAAGTCATATGTTCTAATTAATTCATCATTTTCAATGATAAGTTTTAAATTTGATTGGTTGTAATTTAATATAAGTTCAAATTTTAATTTGACATTTTTTACAACTTGACATAAATTCAAAAAAGAATGTTAAATTAACTTTTTTCCAAACTTGATCTAAATCCTTCTCTGTAAAAAAAAAAGAAATAAAGAAAAAAAAATAACTTAGGGGCATCCCACACAAACAATTCTTGCTTCATTTAATTAAAATTGTCCAAAATAAATCATTTTTTACCAAGAAATAAATCACCTTTTCAAACTTTCTTAACCTGCAAAAAATAGAATGTTATTAAAAGCAAAAAATCAATTTTTAAAAACCTTCCATTGAAAACATTAATATCTCATTTTCAAAACACTATATATTTGACCATACATTCTAAAAAAAAGAAAATATATCCATATAAAATTGGTTCTACTAATAAAATTTTTAATGTAGATTTAAGATAACTTAAAAGGGAAATCACATTTTGAGACCAACATCATAAATTTATTATAAAGAAAGATTTTTAACTAAAAAATAGTAGTAAAAATTGGAAGACTGAGTAGTAAAATTGGAAGAAGAAATAATAAAAGATTATGTTTTATAATAAATTTATGATGTTAATCCCAAAATGTAATTCCCCCTAACTTAAACCTTCATATTCAAATCATTTATTACTACTACCATCAATATTATGTGATTTTGTCTAGATACGTAAGTTTAATTGATAAAAAAATACTATTATCAATTTTCTCTAAACTTAATATTTTTTATAATTTCTGTATAAAACAATCTCAAGAAAAAAGTTTTCCAATAGATCACTAATCTAGACATTCCACCATCTATAGTCAAAACAAAGAATGAAACTTGAAACCACTTGCTTTTTTTTTTTTAACAACAATTAATATTGACTTTTACTTTTCAAGCATTTGATTCAAAACCATCTATAAACGTAATTGAAAAATTATTTATTTTATCTTCAATTTTAATTGCCTAAATTTTAATTAATTAAAATCCTTAGTTTTTTGGCCAATAATTGCACTCATAAATTTGATTCCATAACGTTCACTGAAATTTGATTATTATTTTAATTAATTTAATATGACTTCAAAATCTATCACAATTAGAAATTTGAAACAAATAATTAATCTAACAATATAATAACTAAAATGTATAATTAATTGGGAGTTTGTGATAATCAAAATAAGTTTGAATAAGTTGGAAGCAAAATTAAAAATGAAATCTTATAAGTTTAGAGAGGATTAAGGGACAAATTATTGACATTTTCAATAATAATTAACTATTATAATAAATTATATACAATCAATCATTTACTTCCAAAATTCATGACTCAATTAATGAAAGCTCTTTTAATCCCCACTTACACACACATTGATTTATTTCCGTTCAAAATTTAGAATATGCATCATTGAACATTGCAAATAAATTTTTAATAAATTATTAAGCATAAATTCAAATTTTAAATTGACCTCATTGATTTTTTCAATAAGATGGAATTTTTATTTATTTTTTCATTGATTTAGATTTAATATAAATTCAAAGTTTCAAATTGATTTCATAAAATCTTAAAAAGATGGAATTTAGATTTAATATCTTAAATTGACCTCATTGATTTTTTCAATAAGATGAAATTTTTTATTTTTTTCATTGATTTAGATTTAATATAAATTCAAAGTTTAAAATTGGTTTCATAATATCTTAAAAAGAAAATTTTGAAATTCATTAGTTATATTTTATTATAAATTTAAAGTTGCATGATATGAATCATAATATTTTTTTATGACTAATTTTGAACATACATGAATTACAGTATTTTACTAAGAGCCACATAAATAAGATGTAGCAATTCAAATGATTAATTAGAAATCCACACATAACAACTAAACAAACTAAAACGCAACCCTCTGTATTTTTTGCCACCATTGGAGGCCCACTTTTGCTTTCACGGTAATGAAAGAAAGCTTAGGGTTGATGGAAAAAGAATCATAGCATTAGCATGTTTATATAAATTATATTTTAAATTAAAAGATTAGGACCGGGAAGAACAAATTCTTGAATCATTTAAAATTGAAAACTTAGCAATATATCTTGATATGCTTTTGTAAGCTTGGTATGGATATTTTCCCTCTACACAATCTAAGCTTATTGCTTTATACAGTGCTAATGTGTGTAATGGGTGGAACAATTTTTTGATATGTATTAATATAGATTTATTACACCTAATGATAAAACACCTCAAATCACCTATAAAAATGCATTTGACATAGCACGTAATAGGAAAAAAATATTGAAATGCATTAATTATGTAATTTGTAAAAAAAACTCCTAATAATAGGTAACCAAATAAAAAACTCTGTTAAATTATATGATTCAATTGTAATTTATAAAAGATGATATAAATAAAATTATTATCTTATCATTCACTTCCTCATTATCTTCAATCATTATGTCCACTCTCTTTTTATGCTTTTTATCCTTCAATGGTTGTTCCATCTCTCTTAGACCACTCAACTTACCAATGACATCTATAAAGGATTAATTTCAATTATTTAGAAAATATACTACATAACCAAGAAAAAGAAAAAGAAAAGATCTGGCATATAGTTACAAATGTGACAACAAATATATAACTATATCCCTACTAAAAAATAGTCATATACATTCCTTGATAAAATATCACTACACGAAGTAAAAAAAAACTTATATGGATATATATCTCCATTATCTCCATGTAGTTCTATAGTTGTTGAGTGCTGGAAATGTAGCTTGAATTGATGATTAGTTGCGCAGTATGAACCAGAGTTTTTTCTAACACCAAATGTCCTCATGGTGTAAATTTTCCCTTCATGCAACATCTTTTGAAACGTTGGAAAAAATAGTTTTTTAACAGCATGATGGATACAATCGCCCTATTTGAAAATCCACAATATTAGTTATTATTATAATAATAATCATAGGTAACAAATCAAACAACTGGACATGAAAATAACATTTTAATAAACAATTTTTGTAAAGAAGAGATAATTACATTAGCGTCCTACAAACTATCTCAATGGAGCTATATTTATTTAGTGAATGTTGATCGGTTATAATTCATAACCTAATAACCCTAACTTTGATTCGCCAATCACACCTTAAAGTATTGATAACCCTAATAGTATCATACCCAAACTATACAACCCTCCTCGACATCAATTAGAATGTAGGAGAAGAAAAGTATAGTGATATCGAAAGGTAATTTGTTCGAGGCAATGTGATGTAACCCAAATATGATGATGTATTTATACGTAAAAATTCATCAATCAAAAAATAAATGCAATTAAATATTGATTGATATTGTGTATCATAACATCATCTTTCAAATGGACAATAGACATGTGTTGATAAATGATGATCGTGTAAATGCCTAAAAAAAATGACTTCATGTATGCATTATAACAAAATAATAAAGGACAAAAAGAAATAATTGACAAATAACAAATAAATGGTATAATAAGGGAATAATCAAATTTTGACGTTTGAATGTGATTATATTTAACATTGAAAATATTCTTATGTTAGATTTCAAAAAAGTAATCCACAAATTAATCAACAGAAATAAGTATTGATTTCAATCACAAACCGATAATAGTGGAAATACTTAATAAAGATTTGACTTGACAACATTATTACAACATAATCATAAATGACTAATAACTAATCATAAATGGAAAATAACAAAATATTAGAGTAAATAATTTACTAAATTAAGTACAGTTTTGATCAATGTTATTGTACTTTATTGCACGATCTAAAACAGAAATAATTTAATAAATTACAATCATTAAATTGTTCTGACAATTAATATACAACCAAATCAGGAATTTATTCAGATGAATTAGTACAAGAATACCAGGTAACACATCAGCAACCAAACCAGCATGACCTATAAAATTTACCTAACTAGAATTAGGTGATGAGGTGGCGCAGTAGAAATTCAGCTTTGAATTCTACTTATATATATATATATATACATACCATGCATTTAGTGATTAGGGGCTTGTTTGAATGTGTTTTTTATTTTAATATTTTAAAAATAATTTTATAGAATTGTTTTTCAGAATAAGTTTTGAGAATAAAAAAATCTGTTTAAATAATTGTCATCAAAATTATAACTAACAAGTGTTAAATAAGTTATTAAAAAATAATAATTTTACCATTAATTAAGTAGATATTTTTTATCTTTTTTTATGCTTTCCAAAATAAAAAAATGCAAAACATCATAAAAATGATTTGAGTTTTCTATTTTTTTGTTTTTCTGTTGTTCAAAACATTTTATAAAAAATAAATTTATCAAACAAATTTTTTTTTTGTTTATGAACAAACATGAATCAAATAGCCCTAGAAGTTTAAAGTTTGAAGCTTTCTTTTTCCTTGTAAAAAAAATTGGAGTTGATAGTTTTTTTTTCATTTTATTTTTTAATAAGCCTTTAAATAGGTTTCAGATCAAGGCAAATTTTTAGAAAAGTTAGACTTAAGTCTAAAATGAAACCTTATATAAATTAATAAGACAAACTCAAGCTTTAAATTTATAATACAAGTCCAACCTATTTAACTAAACTCTTACATAACCTTAACTATATTTACCCCTACTTGTGCTGAATTAACTAACTCATGCCTGTTATAGCATCCATGTTATGTATGGGCTGGGATAAGCTGCTTTAGAATTCCATTTTTTCTTGATTTTCCATGTTGTTGAATACATTCTAATACCCAAGTCGTGTCTTCCCAAGAGTTTTTCACACGAGATTGGATCATAGAAGTGAATTCAAGAGGTATGAATTGGACTGATTTTGTTGGAAAAAATTCATGATTGGAGAACCAGATTGAGTTACTTTAGAATTTTCATATTCAATTTTTTTCAATTGGTTTTAATATGTTATTGTTGGATCAATATAAAATCTATATCATGTTATATTATTATTTACTTGGCCAAAAAATATTTTTATTTACAAATAATGAATAATGTGACTTAGTATTTCTTAAACTTTGTGTAATTTATTGAATGTCATGTTTAGTTGTTTCATAAGTAGAGAAAATAAGATAGGGATGGAACTATTAATAGCAAATTCATCACAATTTCGGAGGTTAAAGCCGGTCCAATTGCTCCATGCAAGCCGGAAGTTTACTGGGATATGGCCAATCGGAATAAATTTGTGGACTAGTATATGTTAACAGCAGTGTGTGAAAATTATTGGTACAATTTGAATAATTGCCTGTTTGTGTAATTACTTTATTAATTACTTCTTCTGGTCCATATTATAATGTATTTTGTATTAATTATATGCATATTAAGAAAATTATTTTTCACCTAAAATTAAGATAAAAAATACTTACATTTCCTATTTTATTCTTATTAAATGTTTTATTCTATTATCTTTATAGGGTTATAAATGAGGAGTATAAAAATATTAAAAATAGAAATAAAATAGGAAGATAAATATCTAATGCTCTATATTTTAAATAAAAAACTTATCATATAAAATATTTTATAATATAATCTAGAGGAAATATATTAGATGGGACCTAAAGATTCCATTTATCAAACTCACCGAAATCTTGAATTACTTGAGGACATGTTACATGGGCTATTGGAGAAACGGAGCTTCTTCTATTTTTTAATAAAATAAAAGCAATATACTTTTTTTTGTATAATTATTTGTTATTTGATAATATGGAAAATTCTGCTAGTATGATTTTTTTTATCCACAAGATTCAAACTGAAGATTGGTATTGAGTTTTTTACTACTCAGCTGAAATGCTTCTAGTTACAAGAGAACTCACTATAATCAAGCCTGACAGTATAAGCCCGCACCTCAATGTTGGTTCATGCTCAAAATATAAAGTAACAAAGTCCTGACATAGGTAGTAGAAGAATGAGTCCTTTAAGTATGCTATTTTTGGTTCGAGGGGATAAATTTAGTACTAAAAAAAAGATATTCCCCTTTTTTTGGAATCAAAACTCCATATTCTTTTTGGAGAAGAAACTCTAGTTTTGAAGTGGAACTAATTGAATACAGTTAAAAAACCCTAGATTTCAATGAGTATTTTCCCCCTCATAATTGGGCTCTTGTTAGGAGGCTAATGCCTATTTGGTTTGCAAAAGTAATCTTGAAGGAAGTGAAAATAAAAATAGAAGTAAAAGTGGAGTTAAAAAATGGTTTGGTATCATAATGAGAGTGTGATGTAAATTTTATTTCTCAACTGTAAAAATAAAATGAAAAGACTATAATACCCCTATGCAAAAAAAAATCTCCCTCACCATCTATGTCGAACCAGACCCACCTCCAGTGAACAACCAACGTCTTCCCAAACCCTTCCACCGTGGAACACCATCCACCACAACAAGGATCACCACCGAAACATCAACTCATATTAACAGCAAACACCTATTTACAACCCAAAAAGAAGAAAAAACAAATCGAAGAACATAGGAAGCGATGGAGATCCAACAATGTTGGAAGCTTGGAGGTGCAGACATTGTTGTTGGAGGGGGAGAATGTCATTGACGCTATCGTTGAAAATTGAAAAATTTATCAAACATTCGGAGCTATAGATGACACGTGACGAAGATGACTATCACTGCTAGTCAAGCCATCAAAGAAAATCCCAAATCAGATTTGTGTCACATGATGGTTGGAGATCAGTTGTCATCCTCTCTAGCATTGTCGCTGCCATCGTCGTCTTTACCTTCAATGTTTAAGCCATAGCTTCTCACCATTGCAGATCCAATTTTGAAAATGGAGGAGTTGAAAGTTTCTCATTGATAAAGGTCTTTTCACCTGCTGAAGGGATGTGCGATGGAGGTGATGACGAACCATCGATTGAGGATGAAGACAAAACCAAAATGTGAGAAGAAGACGAAGATGAAGATGACAGATGCTCCATGGGATGGCAATGCCCTAATGTAGGTGGTGAGGGGATGCTTACCATGGCACTCTGACGATGACAATGAAGGTATGTGTTAGATGGGGGAGGTGATGGTAAACTGGTAAAAAAAAAATGACTTCCATGATGGAGGGTAGGATGAAAATGGGAGCAAGGCATTTTGATGAAAGTGGAGTTTCATGGAGCTGAAAATATAGTGTACCAAACATGCTAAATTTTTATTTCTATTTCTATTTTCACCTCTCACCTCCCTCTTCCTTTATACCAAAAGTAACATAAGTTCCTTTGGCTCCAAATACAATAAAAATTTAGTTAATATGGTAGTATATAAAAGTAGGGTGAGTGGCAATATTAATTTTCTGTTTATTTATTATTTATTGACCTAACTGTTCTTGATTTATTGGATTTTGAAATGATTTTAAAATTTTTTAATTTTCATGCAAATGCATGGGATTGTAACTAGTTATGATAAAAAATTATCTCATAAATTCTAATTGTTTTGTATGAAAAAATAAAATAAGAGAAAAGCAAAGTTATTGTTACTCTACGAATAAAAATCTCATCATCCTGTGATAAAGAGAAGTGGAGAAAATCTTGTTGACGCAAGTGATTATTTTTATTTGATTAAAACTAGACTATATACAGGTTGGTAAGCTCATATTGTTTTTTATTATTTATAAACAATGTAATATTTTATAAATTTATATCATAACATGAAAACTTTATCCAGTCACATTTTTTTTAAAAAATGGTATAACTTATTTTTGAAACTTTAAGTATCAATTACAATTTTTATAGTTATATACATTGCAACTCATTTTCCATTCCATGCCTCTTTGGATTAAAGTTGGACAAAAATAATTTTAGATTAAAAAAAATTTAAAAATTAATTTTGATTAAAAGTAATTTAATTGATCGTATTTTTGTTTAAAAATATATTTTTAAAAATGGTTATTATTATTTTTTAGATAAAACTTTTTAATTAAATACTTGAAATTGATAAAAGTAATTTTCTGAGGAAACACTATAATTTTTAAACTTTTATCTAAACATCCTCCTTACAAATGTGACAGAAGTAGCTTTTGACAGCTTCACCAAACAGGCACTGAATTGGAATATATTGATGGATGATACGTTCTTGGAAAAATTCGTTAACCCTAGGTAGAAACAGAGATGCGTTTGGTTTTTGAAAGAGACGAGAGAGGGGGAGAATTTAAAGGAAGCCACGTTTAGAAACCCTCCTCTGCTCCTTTTGCTTGTTCCCTAGGGTTTTGACAAATTTGTTGTATCTCTCCAGTGCCTACTCACTCACTCATCACTGTTTCAAGCAAAAGTTCTATATGAGCAACGATAAGGATAACCTCAACATGACGGATCTCAGCTCTGGTGACATACCATTTCTTATCTGTTCAACGCTTATGCCTTTGGATCTTTAGTATTTCACCTTCTTTTCATGTTGGAATTTATACGATTTTCTTCTTTTCCCGTGAAGCTCTTAACGAGGAGGATCGAGCAGACTTAGTCAATGCTCTCAAGGTATGTATACTCATTTTCAGTTGCTTGAAGTGCTCATTTTGCTTTGTTTGCATTGCTTGCTTTTAAGCAAACTGCTGGAGGAGAAAATTCCTCCCTTTTTATCGGAAACTTAGTTGGATTTCACTTTATTGTTATGAAATTTCTTTTAGCCGATGGTGGGGGCTGTGTTCAATTGAATATTGTTTCCCTCCTTCATGAACCGTAGATTTGGATTCATTGCTAGAACCAGGGAGAATTAGGGTGTTAATAACAAATTCTATTTTTGAATTAGTTTGGTTTTGAATGGTGTGGATATTTTCTTTTGCAGAATAAGATACAGAGTCTGGCTGGTCAGCACGCAGATGTTTTGGAGAGTCTATCACCCAATGTCCGGAAGCGGGTTGAGTTTCTCAGAGAGATTCAGGCATGTCCTTGCTTTCAAAAGATGCAGTTATAAATTATAATGCTAATCTGCGGGGATTGTTTAGTTTTCTTCCTCTTGTTAGTCAATTGTTTCTCTGTTGGTAATATCCGATCTTTCACTTAGAGATGCTTTGGAATATTAGATGGGAACTATTTTGTTGTTTGCAGATATGACATTGTAAATCTTTATCTTCGGTTTAAGCATGGTTGTATGGTTGTGATATACACTCACAATTCAGAAGAATGTAGATCGATAACTTGATGCTGAACACTGTTGGATGTAAGCTGAATAAGAAATTTGTGAAAGTTAATTGAGTGGTGAAGCTAAAGTTGATAAATGAACCAACCTAGGAATTCTAATGTCCATAGGCTTTTTGTGACATAAGAAATCTGATTCTCAACTCAGGGAAGCGTTTGTACAGAAATGTGTGATTGCATATCATTCATCATGGAGGGTTGAAAATGGATCATGATACCTGTATATTGATGACATATCTGATCAGATGGAGATGGCATTTTGTGTTATTCCATAACATCATCCAATGAAGTTTTCTCATCTTGCAGAGTGAACATGATGAACTAGAGGCAAAGTTTTTTGAGGAGAGGGCAGCTCTAGAAGCAAAATACCAAAAATTGTATCAACCATTGTATGCAAAGGTATTCTGAGTATTCTTTACTTGTAAATAGTGAAGATGATGAGTTGCATTTAAAGATGTAAGCTATCTTTGAATTTGTGGCATATTATGGTTATCATAATCTACTCTTCCAAAATATTTGGGCTATATAGTAAAAAAATTGCTAATTCTTTACTTGAACTTTAATATATGCCTATTATTAATTAATTTATTTATAAATCTGGATATTCTGGGCTAGAAATTTCTCTGTTTCTGAATTATTGTAACATCTGATATTTGTTATATCCATCTATTAACATTTAATGAATGAATACAGCGCTATGATATTGTAAATGGTGTTACTGAACTGGAGGGAGTAGCAAATGAGACAGCAGCTAATACAGAAGAGGAAAAAGGTACCATATATAATGCCTACTGTATTCTTTTGGAAGTGTCTCAGTTTCTTGATGTACTTATGTTCTTGTGTAGAGAAAGGTGTGCCTGCTTTCTGGCTCACTGCAATGAAAAATAATGACGTGTTAGCTGAGGAGGTTAGTTATTTGGTTTTAATATTTACATTTTATTTAATTATTCTTAGTTTCACAGTCTAGGTGCTATTTTAGTTTTCTTCACTGCCATGAATCAGATTTCTGAGCGAGATGAAGGTGCTCTCAAGTATCTCAAAGATATGAAGTGGAGCCGGATAGAAAACCCTAAAGGATTTAAGCTTGAGTTTTTCTTCGATACCAATCCTTATTTTAAGAATTCTGTCTTGACCAAAACTTATCATATGATTGATGAGGATGAACCTATCCTAGAGAAAGCAATTGGGTAAGTTCTTTTTTATGGTTGATTCTTTCACTACATCTAGTCACTATTGCACAATCATGTTACTAAGGCTGCTTTACTTTATTGCACTTTTCTTGTAGGACGGAAATTGAATGGTACCCAGGAAAATGCTTGACACAGAAACTGCTTAAGAAAAAGCCTAAGAAGGGTGCAAAGAATGCTAAACCAATTACCAAGACTGAAAATTGTGAAAGTTTCTTCAACTTTTTCAATCCACCACAAGTTCCTGAAGATGATGATGATATTGACAAAGATATGGTATGATGTTACCTTTGGATACTCTGCAGAGCAATAAATTTGAATCCATTTCCTATTCTTATGTCAATCATTATCTTTGAACAGGCTGAGGAACTTCAGAACCAGATGGAACAAGATTATGATATTGGGTGAGCATAATCTCCTTTAAATCATTTAAATCCATACTTTTATTTTTCAACATGTTTCTCTGGTCTTTTAACAAACTGTTGACTCTGGATTTTACCCTCTTTGATATTTCATAATGTTTTTTGTATTTTCTGAATCATTGTTATTTCTTTGTTTAGGTCAACAATAAGAGACAAGATTATCCCCCATGCTGTATCATGGTTTACTGGGGAGGCCATTCAAGAAGAGGAGTTTGGAGCACTGGAGGATGATGAGGATGAAGATGAAGACATTGAGGAGGATGATGATGAAGAGGAGGAAGATGAGGATGAAGATGACGATGAGGATGAAGATGAGAAAGAACACAAGAGCAAAAAGAAGGTATTTTGTTTATGTTCCCCATATTTTTGGAATTTCTTTTTATTTTTTATTTACTATTTGAATATGTTCTGATGATTTTTTTTTTCTTCTTTCACCCTCTCCGGTGTCAAATTTGTTTGGAATGCTGCCTACAGTCATCAGCACACAAGGTAAAACATTTTGGCTTTGACATGTAAATGAAATTGTATCAGTCATAATGGACATAAAATCTACTACAATATAGAGTTATATCGACTCATGTTCTCTGCCGTGGGCGTGGAGCCGCAATACTTAAACAAAATACCTTCTTTTTGTGTCAAATGCATGTCCAACACTCATATGACATGACATTTCAAATTGCTTTTAAACATAATATGCTTTGTAATGTGTCCCGTATGTGTCATTATCCTATCTAATTTCTCAGGTTCCTTGGCTTCATTGAATACTAATTTAAATTTATTTATGCTGTTCAGAAGAGTGGAAGGGCACAGGTAGGAGGTCAGCAGGGTGAGCAGCCTCCAGAGTGCAAGCAGCCTCCAGAGTGCAAGCAGCAGTAACAGAGGTCTTTTTTTGGTGACTGAGTAGCCGTTCTCAGGTTCCTGAATGCTGTGGGTCAAAAGAGGGTGTAAGAGAAGCAGTTTTTAAAGGTTATTTATTCATTTTTCTCTCGTGATCTTGTATGATCTGAGTGGTTTTGATAGTTCCCTTCTCCTTTTTTCCCAATCTGTTTGGAGAGAATGTGGTTAGATATAGTTAGGAATGATGTGATTTGCTATTGTTGGAATCTGTATCTCGGATACTTTAAAATGATATATATATATATATATTGTGTTTTATTTTTATAGTCTTTACACTCCAAGGTTATATAACTGCATGTATATTGTATATATTATCTTCTCCGGAATTTCAAAATACTAAATGTTTCATTGGCGCTTTTAAAAAAAAAATTGGTCAAATACTATGCTCTTGGTATATTTGGATCATAAGTCACCAAAATTTTTCGTTTTCTGACGATAATCTTAATAGTTTATAATGAGTCATAAAACTAATAATCTGAACAAATTATTAAGTTTGAAATGAATCGAATAAATTCACGTGGATTGAATTCATTTGGTTAAATTGTTTAAATTGCGCATCATGTTCAATTGAAGAGGTTGACAGCCACCCTACATATCGGCACATGATATATCTTGTCTCTAAGGCCCAACTAAATTAAAAGTTTAATAACTTCTTCACCTTTTTTTTTTGGTAGAATAACTTCTTCAACTTTAATATTGATAATCAGGTTTTTATGTTTTTGCAATTTAAAAAATAATTCTTTTTTAACTGAAAAAATATGATTCCTTATAGTATTTCTTTTCCTACAATATTTATTCATTTATAATATGATTAATTTTGAATTTTATATAAATATACGGGTCACTCTAATTAGGATGTATATTACGAATCATATATGTTGCGTTGTTGCTTTCAAAAATTAAATTATATTCTTATATTGCATTAAAAATATGTTTTAACAAAAGGTGAATGAAAACCTAATCAATATTAAAGTGAATGGCTCTTCTCTTCGTATTGACTTCTTTTAGTATTTTTTTTCTTTAATTTTCTTCACATATTTTGAGGTTTCGCGCATAGCTTTTCATGAATAATGTTTATAAGGATATAATAAATATCTCTATGCATTGTGAAGGATTTCCTGTTCCTTTAAGCAAATCAAATGAAGAAAAGTATAATTTTTGAAAAAAAATTATAATTTATTTTATATATTGCATTGATGTTAGATATGAAATTTTTGTGACCGTAAAATATTTACTGAGTTTAAAGAGAAATTTTACTGAATTGCTATAAAATTAATGATGTTATATGATAGTGAATGTTAAGCTTTGAAAGAGTAATAAAAACACGAGATAGAAGTAGTAGAAATGAGAATGTTGAGATAAATGTATAGTCATACAAGATTGAATAAAATACGGAATGATTGTATATGTAAAAAAGTCGGAATAACATTTATTGAAAAGAAAATAGTGAAAAATCATTTAAGTTGATTTAGATATGTACAAAGAAGAGGACAAGAGCCAGTGAGAAGAATTGATTAAATAACTGAAAACCCTATTAAAAGGCGTAAAGAAAAACCTAGGAAAATATTAAAATAGGTTGTAAGGCAGACCTCTTAATAAATAATTTATCTGAAAAGATGGTGTTTGATAAAAACTATTGATATCGTACAATTCATGTAGCTGACCTCACTTAATGAAATAAGGCTAATGATATTGTTATTGTTATTATGTTAATGTTAGAATTAGATCAAATTATATGAATTGATATAGGAAATGATTAAATTATTTTTTTAACTTTTTTATTTTTAAGATAAAATAGTATCAATTTTTGTATAAAATAAAATTTTTTGTATATTATTTTCTTTCTATAGTATAATATTATATGAGTATTATTATAATATATAATTATTAATAATTAAAAATTTACTTAACAAATAATCTGATGATGAATTATTTGAATTTAAAATGTAATTATGGATAAATATTTATTTATTTTTATTTAAATATTAAGAGGTTACTTAATATGTGGAAGTAAGGGAAGGAAGTAGATAATTGATTAAGTTTTACTCCTCAAGTGATTATGATATTTTATTAAGATTACCCTTAACTACTTAATTCATTTTTTATAATAAAAAGAGTATTTAAGTCTTTAATTTCAAAACATAACATATTTATTTTACATAATTTAATTTATTATAATAAAAAATTAAACAAGCAACTAAGATATGAAATTTATTTGTAATAATTTTTTTCAATTTTTTATATGATAATATATAAAATAAAAATATATTCATTTTATTATTATTAGCTCAACCATAGTTATAGCACAGTTCAATTACTAAAAATCTTGAACGAGTGATTTGCCCATAACAATGACCAGTTCGATTTTAAAAATATTGGTATATATTGCATAGAAAAAATATTTAATTAATAATAAATGTAATTTTTAAATAAAAAAATTAAATATATTTTCTTCGAATTCTTTTGGGCATGGAGCTAGAGCCACTGAAGTGGCCGCGTCACTCGAGAGTCGCGATTCGCTCACACGCGACCTCTGTCTGTGGACCGAAATTCGAAAGTGAGGATTCGGATGAGGAATTAAAATAATAAATTTATTATAAAATATAACTCATCACTATTTAATTTAGTATTGCAGTCTTTTTAAAAGTAGGCTAAAATCCTTTTTGTAATTAATTCTCCCCCCATTCGTAAGGGAGGGAAAATCAATTAAAACCCCTCAAAAATCCTAAAAACGCGGCATTGTTGCTGTCTGCGAGACCGTGATGATTCCCTGTTTAGTTTAACTTGTTGTAAAAATATTTTTAAAATAATCACATTTTATAAAAATAAAATTTAGATAAAATTAAAAAAATTTACTAAAAAATTATTTAAATAAAAAATAAAAAAATAATAATTAAAAGATACAGTTTAATTTTCAAAAACACAAAACAAACCAGCAATAATTTTCATCATTTTCATGAGTGAATAGCACACTCCAGCTTCCTTTGCTCATTTCATTGTTTGATGTTCTAGAAAGTTGCTGTCATTTTGGTCTCATTGTGAAGTTGGGAGGTTAGAACCTGCAGGGTGATAGAATGTCGAGGCTGCTTCGTAAAACTTTCCTTCTCAAGCGCTCTCTTTTCGGCCATGACGTTACAACGGTGGTAGATACTTTATTTGTTTGAATATTCCTGTTTTGCAAGCTGCATATTATATATGTGCATGGCAGTCGAATTTCTCATTTGCCCATATTTTGCTGCCCAAGAAATGTCACATTATCCCCTCGTTTCCCTCCTTTTTTCTATACCTACACTCTTGTGGAATTCTGCTGCAGCTCGGAGACAATTGAGTTGGATCACGTATTTATTGGTTTTTTTTTTTCGTTTGAACTGTTAGTCGTGAAAATCTAATCAAGTGCTGAAGCATACGTTTTTTTTTTTCCTTTTTTTTTTCAAGGAAAAAAAGAAAACTATTATGACCATTTATGACAATATCTCCCTCTTTCCTCTTCTTTTTGAGTTTGAGTTTGATGCGTAATGAATCATATACTTACATTTTCGCTTTGTTTATTTTCCAGGGCTTTAGACATGGATTATCGGGCAAGTCGCAAATTTTAAGCTTTTCAACTGGAGGTTGTTGAAGAGTGCTTTTAAATTTCTACCCTCCCCTGTGTCCTTAGCTGATGATAAAATGAAAAAGAATTTGGTGGACTTAATTTATGTTGCAAAATTAATTATACCATACAAGATATACAAAGGGACCACCAAGCAAGATAAAAAGAGACCACCATTAGTCTTTGAAATTTGTAAAAAGGAATCAGTGTGATTCATAGCAAAGACAATAGTTTAATCATGTGCTGAGGTTTAGCTAAGTTAGTCCAAATTTAGTTCCATTGAGTGCGAGTTCTTGATTTTTGCACTTTGCACTGTAAATGGCAGATTGAGCCATTTAATTTTGGCTCGGAAAATTGGAAATTTGGTGGAAGTAAGACGTAGATGCTTCTTTACCCAAATGGTGGATATTGTGGATAAGGACTCAAGTAAAAAACATTACATTTAGGGCATGGATTCTTGCTCACATCTATTCATTTCTTGGGCTGACTCCGAATAATACTTTACTGCTGTAGGATACTGTTAATTAAATAACTGAAAAACAGAACCAATTGTTAGTTAAATTTTGTGTATTTGGTAATGAAAAAAAATATTTGAATCGAAGTAAGCACTAATATTTAGACTCAGAAGTCTGCTATTTCTCCCTGTTACCACAGTTGCATTCTGCCCTTTGAGATTTTCTAACTATTTGCTGATTTTATGTTGTTGATGACTTTTATTCTGGTCTACTTGAAGGTAAAAGGGGGTCAAAATCAGATGGAAGTGATTCAAGTGAAAAAAACATGTCCAAGAAAGAGTTGACCCTACAAAAAGCTCTGGATCAGATTACTGCAGCACATGGAAAGGGATCTATCATGTGGCTTGGTTGCTCTGACTCTGAAAAACATATACCTGTTGTGTCAACTGGTTGTTTTGCTCTTGATATAGCACTAGGAATTGGTGGACTTCCAAAGGTATCATTAGATCCTTGCTTAAAGAAGTTTCTTTCTCTTCGTTAAATATGAATAAACTTCGAATTTTTTTAAAAATTTTTTAAAACTCCTTTGTTGGTTTTCTTCATTGTTTGGGTAATGAAACAGTGTGTTTCATTTTCATATGCAAAACTAGTCTGTGTATATATAGGAAGGAGGGACGAGAGAACTGACGTTGTGTTGCAGTGTGCAATGTATGCACTGATTAACATGTTTCAGTTTGATATCTTTAGGGACGTGTTGTGGAAATATACGGTCCAGAAGCTTCTGGGAAAACCACGCTTGCCCTACATGTGATTGCAGAAGCACAGAAACAAGGAGGTTATCTTTATATGTTACTTGTACAGTCATTATTATAATATTTATTGCTTTATTCTTTATTAGGACTATTACTATTGTAGATATGACAACTATTGTATTATTAATTAGTCATGACTCACAAATATTGCAATCTCTCCCCCCCCCCCCCCCCGCGGGCGGCGGCGGGGCTCTCTTGATATCTGCCTGTGGCAATTATTCAGACAGATGCTGCTGTTTTTTATTCTTATAAATTTATGCGTAAATGAGTTTCTTGAAATACCTATTTGATCATTATTATTGAAAGTATTGAATTGGTGGTCACAACCTGGTTTCTCATCTGATCTATCCCTGCTTTAACATGCTATGTCAACAGTTTTGTTGGTACTAGCAGAATTCCAGTTGTGTAAAATTTTCTCTCCACTTTTCGTTTTTCCTCTAACGGAAAAAAAATGAGGTCCACTTTTATTGTCAATTGTTTATTTATTGTGTAAATTTTATATGATAAGTATGTTTTAGAACATTTTTTAAGTATTTGGAACTAGAATTGTTCTTGTTCCTTTAATAATGAAGATGGGAGGCCTGAAATTTTATTCAGTGTAATCAGCTTGCTAGAGCTTCTCTATAGGGTTTCCTTGTTTTGTGTATATAGAAACGGGTTTGTTTGTTTTATGTAGGCTATTGTGCTTTTATTGATGCTGAGCGTTCACTTAATAAAACATTTGCGGAGTCTGTTGGTGTAAATACTCAGAAATTGCTTCTCACTCGACCTGATTGTGGTGAACAAGCACTTAGTGTTGTCGATACTTTAATCCGAACTGATTCAGTTGATGTAATTGTTGTTGACAGTGTAAGTATGGAGCTCTATTTTTTATTCTGTTTTCCGTCACACTTTCTGATTAGTTATTGATACTTGTTAGTGATTATACACACTTCTGTACTATTATGATAGTATGATTTTGTGCTTTCTGTAGTATGTTCTTCTCTAATTTGTGGTTTTGATGAGGATCATGCCTACATGTCTCTGCTACTGTCTGTATTGCACTCCAAAATAATGCTCTCTGCTTTTGTCTGTATTGCACTCCAAAATAATGCCAGACTATAAGTGCAAGTGAGTGGTTTATGTGATGTTCATACTGTTATATTAGAAATGACTTTTCTTTAATGCATTGATATAGGGCCTAATTTAAGGAATTCTTTCAATTATAATTGTGGTTATTGCTATTTCTAATTACTTGAATCTTGCTGACTAAGTCTTTTTTGTTGTCTAGTGGGTTTGATTTCTTGGTGGAAAGAATGAGTGAAGTTCTGAGTTCCTTCTCTATCTGTGTTTACTCTCACTTAAGTTTTTGCCTTTTCTCTTTGTTTCTCTTGCCCTTTTTACCTACAGATGATTTAGGTTGTCTCTATCTTGTTTCATTGAGTGGAAGATTTTATAATTCTTGAATTGTGTATACTGACATTTTGCTTTGTATCCAATGGAAGGTAGCTGCTCTTGTTCCTAAACGGGAGCTTGAGGGTGAGACGGGTGTTGCTGACATGGCAATGCTAGCTCAGTTGATGAGCCAGGCACTTCGAAAATTGTACCACCATTTATTGAAGTCCCATTGTATATTGATTTTTTTAAATCAGATACCAGCTTTAGTTGTGAATTCACTATTATTAATTTGTCGTTGACCAAAGTGTAGAATGTTGATATTAATTATAATTAATTTATCCTGGCCAATTTAATAGGTATATCAATCTTTGTTTATGTTTATGATGTAGGATAGGGTAGGGAAAGAATAGAAGATAGATGAGAAGAAGAGAAAATTAAAGAGAAAATTCACTCACAAAATCTCAAATAATATTCAATCAATAAGGAAAGAGCTGAGATACAATGCGAGATCTTAAGGCTTATTTATAGAGTCTCAAATCTGAATCTACCTAGGATCCTAAAAGGATAAAATAATTTAAATCTAAATAAAAGGTAAATATTAAACTAAATTATATCTTAAAATGTAAGATAAAGATAAATTTAAACAAAATAATCAAATTCTAAAAGATAAAATAAATTAAATCTGAATGACCTAATAATTATTTAAAATCATAATTATTTAATTATCATTTTTGCATCATTCTCTCCCACTTGAAAGAACTCTCATCCGGAGAGTTAATAATACTCCACGTAAATCTAGGAAACTTTTCTAGTAAGTAAGACAGTATAAAAAGAGATTTAAGTGAAGGGCCCTTTCTTCAACAACCCAAGTATTATTCAACTCAAGAAATTCTTTCCACCAAACAAGATAATGGTGAATAGGATTTAAACAAAGAGACTTCATATCAAAACTCCACGTGGCTGTTAAATTTGGAAAAACTTTCCAATGGGCAAGGTAACAATGGAGAGGACTCTTAGATTGGAGAAAAATTTGATATTTTGTAGTTGCAACAATCCCTATACTTGTTGTAATAGAAAAGCGAGGTAGAGCAGTAGCATGATAAATATTATCAATAACCTTGGGACGCACAACTTTCAGTTGTTTATGTGCTTGTTCCTTTTTTAGACTTTTGTTCTCTTCAACACCCATAACATTAAGATCCTCTTTGGATTTTGAGGAATTATCTACGGATGGTGTTGCTTCAATCTGCTTTATAGCTTTAACCTCCAGTTATACTTGTTCTTCTTTTATCTAACACTTGTGTTCTTTCTTCTTTAAAGTCTCGAGATTTATCTCTATACCCTTATTTAGAGCAAATAGGATGTTTTTGGACAACATTTTTAATTCATCAAGCTTACAGTTTGTTTTATCTAAGCGACAGTTTATGTGATCAAGGTGACGATCCATTCGATTAAAGTGACGATCCATGCGGTTACATGAATGCTCAAGGCGCTCGACAAAAGCCATACTAATGACATTAATTCAAATATACCTCTAAATAAGCTTCTAGATGATGATTCTTGTAGCTAGGATAGGCTAGGAGGGAAAGAACTTTGTGAAACAACTCAAAAATTGCAAAAAAAGTGAATGTGGGATGGTCATACAGACAACGCGCATGGCGGCTTGTGAATCCCACGTGCAAGGGAGTTCACAGGCGCGTGAGGGCACGTCCAGCAGCTAGATTTTGGGATCTAGCCAGATTTTGGACAACGAGTTGAATGGTGATGGTGGTTTGTTGATTAGACGTCGGCAACTAGTGTTTTTGGCTTTGATAGTGAACTGGTTAGGGTTTCCGACGAGTTTTTAGGTGGGTTTCCCGGCAAGGGAAGTGTGGAAAGGAACGTGAGGAACATGCTCTGATAGTGTAAGACAGGGTAAGGAAGGGTAGAAAGTAGATGAGAAGAGGAGAAAATTAAAGTGAGAAAATCCATTCATAAAATTTTAAATAATATTCAATTAATAAGGAAAGAGCTGTGATACAATAAGGGATTCTAAGACTTATTTATAGAGCCTCAAATTTTAATTTAACTATGATTCTAAAAGGATAAAATAATTTAAATCTAAACAAAAGATAAATATTAAAATAAACTATATCTTAAAATATAAGATAAAGATAAATTTAAATAAAATAATTCAATTCTAAAAGATAAAATAAATTAAATCTAAATAACCTAATAATTATTTAAAATCCTAATTATTTAATTGTCCTTTTTGCATCAGATTATTTGCCATCTGCTAGTTTCATCTTAGTCCAAGTTTACTTCAGATGATTTGAGGAGTTTGAGCTAGTATTGTTTTCACTTTCAAGCTACTGCTTGAGTTTGTGCTTCACTTGTGGTGGCAGCTACTTTGAGCAATTCTTTTTTTTGTTTTTGGTTAGATCGAACGTTGTTGTGGTGATATGGAACCTTTTTCCCCCTTTTTTCTAACTTTGTTCTGCTGGTGATCTTTCCTCATGAATTTGTTACCATGCCCTTGTTTATCGCCATACCATGTTTTCATCCTCTTTCTTGGTATAGCCAGCATGTAAAATTTTGCATTGCTTTGTTTTGTTTAAACTTTAGATATAAAAATTTTAAGCTATTATTATATGGGAAGGAACTCCAGACAAGTAGGTGCAGATAGCATTTGGGATCCTAAAAGGCCTTTCGTTCTGATAAAACTTCTTAAATACTACTCATCTTTATATCTATTCTTTTTGTTACCTGTGGGGGATTCTAATGACATGGATGATGTTTTGTTTTCCAGTTCTTTATATGATAAAGTATTGTTGATTTTTCTCTTGACCATAAGACATACGTTCTGGAATATGCTCTGAGCTATCTGGATTTTTTCAAATTAATTAAGAGATTTTTTGTATTTTAATAGCAGGGCATTCTTGTATGATTCTACAGGTGACATCAAAGCCTTCTACCTCTGGCTGGTTTCGTGGGCCAACAGATGTTACATATGGTGGTAATGCAGTGAAATTTTATGCTTCAGTGCGGCTAAGACTCAGTCGAATAGCACTTGTGAAGAAGGGAGGAGAGGTACTAAACATCTGCTTATTCCTCTGCTATTTTACCTCATGCTTTGTATTGCCCTGCATGTCCAAATGATACAGTTTTAAATAAGCAGGGATAGTTGAACTGTTTGCTGTGATCAATAAGGTTTGGCTTAAATTAGAACTAAGAACTGCTTCTTCTGGTTAAAATTCTGTGGGAAAAAAATGAGTGGATGTCAAGCATTTGTATCCTCTCAATAATCTGGCTAGTCATATTTATTGACATAAGAGAACTATACCATAAAAAGATTTATTGCAATGATACTAGTTTACCATTAATCTGTATTCAAAGCATCAAAAAGTAACGCTAGGTTTGGTAGATAGGAAAGAACTTTAATGAAAGGGAGAAGGAAAGAAATCCTTACGTAACATGTTTAGTATACATTATTTAAGCTTCGGAGGGACAGAAAATAGCCTTTTGAAGGAAACCTCTTCTCTCTCTCCTTCTCCCTTTAAAAATGACTTATTTATACCATTCATAGCCTAGGAGTATTGGATTATTCATTTGCTTGTCTGTTCCAATTCCCCAACCTTACTAAATTGATTTTATCATCAATGAACAGTTTATCATTGTTAGATGAAGTCTTTGTTAGTTGGTATTAAGTGGTATTCTATCAACTGATAATGTGGCTTTGCTGTTTCTACCTCATGGTAGTTTTTGAATCAATGATGTGGGCTTTGGACAATAACATAGAAGAAAAACATAATTACTTGTGTGGGACCGACCAAGTCCAACATTGTGAATTTTGGGGGATGCCTTTTCATTTTTTATGAGAAAATAGTTTCAGAGACATCGAATTGGTTGTACTGGATCCTTTCGCTGTAAACAGTAAATTATTAATATATTGAACATCTTTTCAGTATTTTCATCATTTATGCATCTCTGCCTTTTGATGGATATAGGAGTGAAGCAATTTTGGGACATTAACTTCTTGTTTATTGGATTTGGGGTTATCTTGGATATCATGGGACCAATATTTTTAGCACGTGATCTTTTGTATGTGATTAGTGTAACGTTTGAGACGTCTGAAGATTGGCTTGAATGATTGCATTGAGGTCTAATTTCTGGTATGGGTTCTTGTCCTTCATGATGTTTATTTTGCAGACTTTAGGAGGCAAGGTTCTTGTCAAGGTTGTGAAGAACAAACTTGCCCCTGCATTCAAACTTGCAGAGTTTGAGATTGTATTTGGCAAGGCTATATGTAAAGAAGCTGAGATCTTACATTTGAGCGTAAAACACGAATTCATCTCGAAGTCTGGTGCATTTTACAAATACAATGGTAAGACCTTCCATGGTAAGGATGCTGTTAAGAATTTCCTGGCTGCCAATCCTAGTGTGCAAGATGACCTTATTCTGAAGCTCAGGGAGAAACTTCTTCCTGCTGAAACAGAAACAGAGGTGACAAATGGAGATGTTACAGAAGAAGTTGCTGCTGTAGAAGAAGAATGACTTAGCTAATAATCTTGAAGTATGCTTCATTTTATCTTCCCTGCTTGGATTAGATCCTATATGATTTGGTGTGTGCTATGAAGATGGCTTTAAGCAGCAAAATCCTCTTATGCTTCTGGCTCAGACTCATCACTTTTTTTGGGATTTGGATCTCCTCAATCACTCAAGCGAGAAGAGAGATGGAAATCGAGATGGGGGCCACCGATCAATGTGGCTCTCAAATGGGTCCCATTCGATGTCTATCTCCATATTTGAGCAGTTGAGCAATCAAGGAGATCCAAATCTAATGTAGGAGTTACTGCGCATTCTCGCCATTGATGGAATCTGTTGGTCATTGATTGAGTATATGCCGAATGATTCATGGCGTATGCAAGTTTTGTGTGGAAGAAAAAAGTAGTGCCAACTGGTATAAGTTAGCCAGGTCTACATGTATAAATGAGCATTCAAAGGTTCGGTTTGATTTAGTTTTGAGCAAAAATTAAATCGAATTGAAGCGATGAGTTTAAAAAAAATGTGGATCTATTCGATTTCACTTACTAATTGGTTTGATTCGATTTTTTGTTGGTTTGGTCCGGTTCAAAGTAAATGTGATTTCTATTTAAAAAAAATTTCCAAAAGAATTAAATTCATGCTATTTTTTAAGTAAAGTTATTATTCATGAAACCCACAAATCTTTAAGAAAAACTTTTAATTGAAATGATTTTAAAGTCTATTCCCAAAATATATAAATTAGTTAATTAAAATATAAAAAATATTGATTTAACTTATGATTCCTAAGATTTCTTATCTTTATCATACAAATGATAACAAGTTAATCATGCTAATATGTTCACTCTTCAAAAATACAGAATCTAAATTCATACCAACAAAATTATTCAAAATAGTGCTTATTCTTCTTGTGTGCACTGTCATAATTTAGTATTTGAGAAAAAAACTACACACACACACACATATATATATATCATGCAAATCACACTATGAAGTATTTATATTTATCATATTAAAACTATTGAGTTTTATTGGATAAACAATGTTATTCATGATGTTCATAGAAACACAAATTCATACATGCAATTAATTAAATAAAAATTTCAGAAGTATTGATTCTTCAAACTGAAAATCTTGATTTAAAATTTTCAAGAAAAATAGTGTAAACTTATGCATTCTAAATTTCATGCTAAATAATATAAGATAGACAAGAGAAAGCTAATGAATTTGGATTTAGAACTCATCAAAATAAATTTATGCGAGCTAAATATTAAAAAATAAGATGATAAATTCAAATAATTTGATCCGGTTTGATTTGATTTTAGATAAAAGAAATCAAAATTGAATCAAATCAATAGTTTTGAGAGACTGATAATCAAGCCAAACTTTATTCATATTCAGTTTTATTCAATTTCTTTTAGTTTGTTTTGATTTAATTGGTTTTGTTCAATTTCAAACATACTTAGTATAATATTGCATATTAATCTCATTTAACATTCCTGTTCCATTGTTCTTAAAGTTAGATTGAGTTAGTCGAAACAAATGAATTGGTGTTAGGACTATTTTGAAACTTTATGGAAACAGTCGAACCATGGAGAAACATAAAAACCGATCGGGTCCGAGGTTTGACTACTATCAATTTGACCATGGTTCAATATAGTTGATTCATTATTTTAACAAGTTCCAGTTTGGTTTTCAGAACATTTCTCTTCCCTCTCTTTCTCCCTCCTTCCTGGTTACTCTTGTTCATATGCCCTAGTTTCCATACTGTGAAACCAACAATATGAAGAGTGGATTTTATTTTCTAATCTTGGGAAATGGAAGCATCTTAGCTCAATTACTTGATATCTACAAGATAGATAGATTAAATCAATTATAAATAAACATGGTAGTCTCTTCATAAGCATTATCTAGAATGATTGGCTTTCGACTTATGTAAAATTGCAAGTTGATTTGAATTAGTTTGAATTCTGATAAATTCTCTAATTGAAATATAGTAAGTTCAAAATATCGGATACTCCAAACAAAAAAATATTGCAAGTGTTTATCCACGCCTTAGTTTATTAATCTTTCATCAATTAGATTTTGCGCTCAAATGGTGCATGCTATTGCATAGCTCTTCAATGCCTCATTCAAGATTAAGGGAAACCGGAGTTATTGGTGGTGAGAATCTTGAGATCAATGTTCTTAATAAAGCTATAGTGGCTAAGATATTGGTTTAATGTTCTAATTTAATTAATATTTCAGTTTTTATTTGGTCATAGGTTAGGCATATTAGATTAAACAGTAGAAATCTCTTAATTAAGTTTGTCTTATATACATAGACTAAGAATTGAGCTTTCCACCACTTGCTTAATTAAGAAGTAAGAATTTCTATCACTTAATCAACCTAAATTAATAATAGAGACATCAATTTTGAATAAATTAATATTCATACATAATCTTAGATAAGACTCAAAATAAGCATACATAATCATTTATTTAAGTATTCATTAAATAAGTTCATAATTATTAATAAAAATATACAAAAATAATACTTTAATATCATAATATAGGAAAAAAAATTCAACTCAGAATAATTTTATTTTGTACTAACAATATAAAAATGGGTAAAAAAGGTGTGAATCAGTAACTCATGGATTTTTTTTTAACTAATTCTCAAAATGACTAGTTTTGTGGATGTTTCAGACCAATCTAGGCACTAATTTACTAATTTATCAATACTCCCTCCTGTGCTATTTATAGGGGACCATCCAGAAGCTTTTTCTGGTTCCTTTTATAAAAGACTTTGTGATATTTTGTAGGATTTTTACTATTTTGCTCTCATAATTTATTTCTTCTCGTAAATTGTTATTGGACTTTTTGGATAAAAGAGACCTCTCAATTGGTCAAATAATATTTAATATAGATTATATTATTATATTAAATAGAGGAAAAAAAAGGAATGTTTGATTTTTTTTTTTAGGATTTTAAGAAGATAACTAACTTTCTTAATTTTCGTAAAGTAGTTGGAAGTCCCTTATAAAAAGGACTGGAGGGAGTATTTAGTAGACCAACCGGTGTGTGCGATTCGATATGCGCATATTTATTAAGTTTGAAATGATAAAGTTTTTCTTTTCTTACTAGAGAAACTAGTATGTAACCCGTGTGATGCACGGGATCAATAAGACTAGCTACATTTTTTAAATATGACAAATGATAAAATTATATATATAAATGGAGAGTACAATAGCATTATAAATTGTTTAATTCATAAACAATATTAAGTGACTATAAAGTATAGATTAACACAAAATAATCAAATGAGATTATTAAACACTTTTTTTGTAATAATATTTGTGGTTGTGTCACTTGAATTGCTATCTTAATCTAGAATTAATATCTTCAATCCACTTCTAGATCATATACGTGATAAAGCAACATAAAGTTATCCATGTGTGAATGTTGACTTTGGTAAGTACAAACTCACATTACATAAACTTTACCTTTAACTTTTGTTAATTGTCATAGAAAAAACTAACATTACAAGAAATTGATGTCACATCATAATAAATGGCAATCTTGAATCGGATGGAATCATAGATATTCTGGGTATACAAACTTTCATCCCTTCATTTGATCCATACATGACTTTAGCTTGAAGTACATTCTTACCAGCTTATATAACAATGAAACGGGTGTCATTAGAAAGACCCAATGACTTGTCAATATTTATCATGAGAATAGGTGCACCAAACTTTAACTTAATTTCATGATTAGGAAGATCTGACATGAAAATTGAATTTAAAAATTCAGTGGAATGGAGATCATCAACAGAATCCATATTGCAATTTTCCTTAATTATACTATCAGAACTACAGTACATCATCTCTTCCCCTGGTAATAAAGACAACATATATTCATTAATATTATCAACAACAAACAAAGTATGAGCTAATATAGCTCTATCTCTGAAGTAAGATAATATGTTTAAATGCTCATAGAGATTCAGATAAGTGGATTTTACTATTGATTTAATAGGATCGTCTAATACATAGGAATTTTGATATTAGCATTCCCATCGTTAGTATCAGTACTTGTTCTATCACTTATAGAAAGAATCCAATCAGAAAATTTTTGTATTTCTCTATTGATATCAAATGAATTTGTTACAAGGAGTCTCATATTTCTTGTTAGAGTAAGTAGTATACAGTGATCACAAATATAAGATAAATTAATAGTATAAAACACTATATCCTCTTCGCATACCTCTTCGCATTCTTTGAGATTATTTAAATTTCTTACCAAATACCTAATGATTGTTGGATGAAGAGCACTCATATAACAATGGCATTATATATCATATTATACTCCCTGATTTTAAGATAACAACTAATATATAGATGATTTGCAAATGTTAGTATAACATTAACAACCTAATATATAATAATTGTTAATATCAATTGTTATTTGTTGAAAAAATAAAAAATATAAAAATGGACATAATATAAAACTTTTTATAATCCCTATAAAGATGCGATTAATCTGATACTAAGTGCCTGTTTGGAAACCAGAAATAATCACTTATGGGATCTCATAAGTGATTATGTGTTGGAGTTACCAAATAGAAGCTGCTTTTCAATAAACACTTATGCTTTAAATAAGTACTTATGAAAGAAGCTGATTTTTTCTACTTATGATAATTATTCATCCTCCCATAATCACTTATTTCACTTTTCCCTCTCATTATCCATCCAATAATTACTTAAACCCCAGTATCCAAACATATTTCTTTTCTCAAAATCACTTATAGGGTAAAAATATTCAAACACAAATCACTTTTGACATAATCACTTATTCTCATAATCTACTATAAATAAGCATTTATTCTCATAATTACTTATACATAAACCAATCCAAACACACCCTAACAACTTATTTGACTTAATTTTAAGCTTGACATATCTCGAAAATCATGCGATATCAAATAACCTTACCATATGATTTTCCTTAGTAAGCAATATCCATAAAACATTACATATAATACACTTGCTAATATAAATATTTAAATACGCATGAGTTTTATTTTTGGCTTAATTATAGTTAATGTTTATATTTCTTCTGAATTAAAAATTATATTATCACTATTAGTTATGTTATAATTAATTTCAAGTTTCCTAGAATACATATACAAAATAATTTCTCAAAATTTTTAGTTATTCATTCAAATTTCAAAGATATAAAAATGTTAACAAATATGAAATAAACTTTTTTTTGCAAACTACTAATAAGACATTTGAATAAATTAATCACTAAATTGTTCTTCTTACTTATTATAGTTTGTTTGAATCTCTTAAAAAAATACATTAAGTTATCCCAAATATGATAATGTTGACAATACTAAAAAACCATATATATAAATAACCACAAAATATTCTGCAATATATGAACAATATATAAGGAGACTAAAAATCAAATAACAATCCAAAAATTATACAATAAACTGTAAAATATACAACAAACTAAGCATAATAAAATACATTTTAATGGAATTAGTTCTCAAATTAAATTAATCTCGAACACGAAAAGAAAAAAACATATAGCTATAAGATTGGATTTAAGGATATATGAATGCGGTAGAATAATTATAAATACCTCATATTGTACGCTATTTAATAAATGATGAATAAATTATTAGCGTGCTCCAAAAGGCAATCCGATTATCTTCAATTTAGGAAACTATTTTTAAAAAAATAAAAAAAGATATGAAATTTGGAAATGTGTGAGAGTGTGCGCGGCAAAATTTTATTATTTTTATTCATTTTCTTAATTATAAAATGTAAATCCCTAGTTATTTGCATGATTGACGAAAGATTTTCAATAAAATGTTTGTTATTAATGTAATAAAAATTGAAAAAAAATGTAAATATTATATTATTGAATTTAATGTTAGATATTGATTATATTTAATGCATTCTCACCTTTGAAATATAAAAAACGTTGTTTAATGTTATTTTTTATTTAATTTTATTAATACTTAATATACTAATTGATATTTGGTTCATATTTCTTTAAATTAAAAAATTCATTAACGTATCTAAGATATTCATTCATAATTGTTGAGATCAAACTAAACCTAAATGATTATTTAATTCACAATGAATTCATTTTTTTCGGTTAAAATCCACAATGTATCAATCTGTTGATATAAAATCTTAGTGAATTATCCATTTTATGAAATTCTATTATCCATTGTTGGCCAATAAAAATGAATTTCTCTTAAAATGCATAGGGGTAACAAAACCAAAAACTCCAAAATAGATATTTGGTAAATTCAATTAAAAACAAAATAAATAACATAACATGTGTGATACTATTTGAAACTTTTTTCCAAAGTGAAAACATTTGAATTAAATAGTTGCTTTATATAAAATTTTAATAATAATAACCTAACAAATTGTGATCAAAATAGGTTAAACACAAAATCGAAATTGTGCATAAATAATGAATCAAAATTAACTGAATAAGTAGCAAATAAAAATAGTAATTAAACCAAACAATATTTAATATCAAAGTTCTTGTTAGTTAAAACTAAATAAAGCATGGAGAATTCAAATCACAAACATTCTCCTAGTGCTTTATAGTATTGCCATGAGCCTTGAACATATTGATTTCACTTATTTGAACAACCACATATATAGATTTCATTTGCTACTATTGATTTTGATCTTAAAAATGAGTCGCTTTCCAATTAATTGTGTAATATCCTTAACATTACCATTATCTTGAAATGATTTAACACAAATTATTAAATAATAAATTAATTCAAACTATTTAAACAAATTTATGTTGTACACATATAAAAAAATAGATAGAGAAATTTTGTAAGTAAATAATGATATATTATAAAGAAATTAAATATAGTAAATTACAAAGCAAATAGTTATTATTACCTCATATATATAATTAATAAAATCAATCGAACTATATTTCAGTGTCTTGGAAACCTCACCGTTAAATACAAAGAAATTTGCATATCCAGAATCGTTAGTTACTGTAATATGAATATTGTACATATTCAACAATTATGTAATTCAATCATGATTCTTAGATAATGCATCATGATATATAATTCATGACTCTAATCAATTAGATATTTGAATGGGTTAAAAATTAGATACCTAGGAATAAGAGGTTTAACAAATCCTTAAAAACTTGGGCAATATAAACTGGATCCATCATTAAAAAACTACATTAAATATATCCTACAAGATATACAAAACCATCTATGGCCTGCCAACGTGGCAATTGTTGAATATGTTCCCTGAAAAAATTAAAGATTAAGAAAAAAAACTGATAAAAAATAATTTTTCATCATACTGAAAACTTAAATACCTTGCCACACTCTTTTAGCATTTCTAAAGTTTTGAACATATACTTTATGAATGTTGGATAAAGAATACTAACAGTCCAATTCTTTGAAACCAATCGGTTCTCCTTCAAGTCATTAGGAGGTAGGCAAGACAGAATTTGAACAATGATTTCTTTGGATAAATTTAAACCATTCTTAAACAACTCCATCATTCAAATATCAAATGCCTGTAAATTTAAAATGAGTTACAGATATACAATAAGAATAACATAAACAACACAGCAAATGTGTTAACCCATAAAAAAAATACAATTGAAAAAAGAAAGAAAGAAAACTACCTACAAATATGCTAGACAATCAACACTATGGATATATAGTCTTGCGAAGATATGAGATAAAGTGATATTTATGAGTATTTATATATGAATTTCAACATAATGGGAATAAAATTAGATATAAAAAAATGGTGAAAAAAAATCAAATTGTAATCTCTGATTTAACCGTACCATAATACAAAGATATCATCATGATTTTTCTGCATCATATCAATTATATAATCTGTCATTTATTAACGAATCAGTCAAAAAACATATTATATACTACATAATCTAATTTAAGTTGATATCATGAGTCATTAACGTCTTTTCGGTTATGTTATTAATATTAATATTTCAAATAAATTATTTGAACTCATACGTAATAATTTCATTCATAATTAATCACAATAAGTAAAAATAAAAAATTTTATAGTTATAATACTTTAAATTATTGAATTTTATAACAACAAAAAATACATTCATTCAAAAAGATAAAAGATTATATATCTTTATAATACAAGCACTTGCTAGCAATTTAAGGCTTGTTTCATTATTACATTTTTAAAAAAGGGATTTTCATATTATTTAAAAAAGTTATTAATTGTCTAGAGATTTCATAAAAGTATAAATTTTTTTTGATAGAATAAAAGTATAAATTATTTTGTGTTTGGTTAAGAGAAAAAAAATCAATCTTTACATTGTTGAGTAATTAAATAGAAAAATATGGATTTATATTATAATATTTCCATGGTACTAAATTTTGTTATTTTTGTAATTTATAAAATTATTTGTATACATCTCTGCCTCTTTCAATTATTTTCCTCTCATCCACCGTAACTGCTCTTTTTCAAAAGACACTTTGAGTATGTCCTCAAAAAAAGTATAAAAATATTTTTTTTTTAGATTTTGATTATTTTTAAAATTTTAAACAACCATTATAAAAATGTTTAAAAGTATTTTTTCATATGAAAAATTAAATTTTTCATAAAAAAAGTTGAAACAAATAGATTCTAATATTTAAAAATCTGTATCATAAGAAATGACATATCATTTTAAAATTAAATTTATTATACTATTATTTGTAATATTCATCCCATCAATAATTTCATTTTTTAAATATATATATATCTATATAAGTTAATCATATATAAATATCGAATACACCTAATGCAGGCAAAACAAATTTCACATTTGAACATTTTATATATTGGTTTTTGCAAATATTATTAAATTCAATTTTTTTTCAGAAAATAATATTGTACTTATTTAAACATCAAAAAGTAAAACACATAAAAAAATATGGTTGACATTTATTTTATTCCAATTTCCTAATATCGTTAATATTTTTTCAACATCTTTTACTATATCGTAAAATGTTAATGTGAAAATATCTAAAAGTAATTATGCAAGGTATTAAAAATCGGACCAACCATTGAATCAGATGAGACAATGGTTCAAGATTCATTGGTTGAACCAGTGTCCGACCGGTTGTGAATAAATTAATATATTTTTAATAATATAGATAAAAAATATAAAAGATATTTATCCATGATCATAAAATTAACATTTATTATAGGATAAAAAGTAAATTTAATAATATATAGAAAATAAAAAATATTATTAATAAGTTTTACAATCTAAAATTAAAATCTAAACAAGTTAATATTTATCTATAATTATATTTTGAATTCAAAATAGTAAATTGATATTCTAATTTTATATTATTTGCTAAGTAAATTTATCATTATTAATAATTATGTATCATAATAATACTTATAACATATTGTAACATAGAAATAAAAAAATTTATATTAAAAATAATGCTACTTAGTACTAAAAATAATGTTATTTTATTTTTAAAAAATTAAAATATAAAAAAAGGTCCAGACTGGTTCAACCCGGTTTTGTACCGGTTCGACCAGTTCTTGACTGGTTCGCACCAATTCTAGAACCCCTGGTCTGTATCTATGCTCGGACCGAACTAGGAGCCGGTTCCCGGTTGGACCGGTCGAACCGACCAGTCCAGTCCGATTTTTTCTTCAATACAATTATGCAACAATTTTTAACAACTTGCATAAAGATACACCTAAATATCATAATTAAACATAATAACTTTTAATAAAAAAATAAATTCCAAAACACTAACCGTTTAGGAAATAAATATTAGATCAACTTATAAAGAAAGTAACTGTCTTTATAATTTGATCACTCCATGAATATGATCACCTAAATATGTGATGAACCGCTATTATTTCTAGCAGCAAATATCTTTATAATGTATATTTTACCCTTATTCAATATATTCTTAAACTTGAAAAAAAAACACCTTTTTGATCATTCCATGAATATGATCACCTTAATTTAACATAAAAAATAAATAAGTTAGAGGCAATAACATAACCACTATAAGACAATATTTGTATTATACATTAAAAACTTACATGAGCATTTTGTAAAACTAACTCAATTGAGTTATAATTATTTGGTAAATGATGTGAGGACATCTTTTATAACTGTATAACCCTAATTTTAATTCGTCAATCATGTGTCAAAGGAATGATAGCCCTCACAACATCATAAGACACCTCACGAATGTTCCTCAACATGAAGAAACAATGAAAATTTTTTTTAAAAAAATAAATTATGGAAACAACTAATTGAGGTACGATGAAATTGTGGTATTGAGATCAAATAGAAATGTTAATTTTATAAGAAAAAAAATTACCACATCACAATAATAAAAAAAAAAGAATCAATTTCGATTACAATCATATTATAACAACATTTCCCAAATATCACTCAACAAACAAAAGCAACTTAAAAGTAAATAGTTTTTATTTATATGCTATAAATAAAAACTTACAATGAGCATTTTGTAAAACTAACTCAATTGAGTTATAATCATTTGGTGAATGATGTGAGGGCATCTTTCATAACCGTATAACCCTAACTTTAATTCGCCAATCATGTCTCAAAGGAATGATAGCCCTCACAGCATCATAAGATACCTCATGAAAATTCCTCGACATGAAGAAACAATGAAAAAATTAAAAAAAATAAATTATGGCAATAACTAATTGAGGTACGATAAAAATTGTGGTATTGAGATCAAATAGAAATGCTAATTTTATAAGAAAAAAATTACCACATCACAATAATAAAAAAAAAAGAATCAATTTCGATTACAATCATATTATAACAACATTTCCCAAATATCACTCAACAAATAAAAGCAACTTAAAAGCAAATAGTTTTTATTTATATGCTACAAATAAAAACTTACAATGAGCATTTTGTAAAACTAATTCAATTGAGTTATAATCATTTGGTGAATGATGTGAGGGCATCTTTCATAACCGTATAACCCTAACTTTAATTCGCCAATCATGTCTCAAAGGAATGATAGCCCTCACAGCATCATAAGATACCTCATGAAAATTCCTCGACATGAAGAAACAATAAAAAAATAAAAAAAAAACAAATTATGGCCACAACTAATTGAGGTAAGATGAAAATTGTGGTATGAAGAATAGAAATGCTGATTTTATAAGAAAAAAATTACCACATCACAATAATAAAAAAAAGAATCAATTTCGATTACAATCATATTATAACAATATTTCTCAAATATCACTCAACAAATAAAAGCAAATAGTTTAACCATTATACATTATAAATAAAACAAACAATGGGATAAAACACAAAAAATAAATATAATATGTTCATAAATAAACGTATGTTAATCAAAAGAAAAAAAGTTTGCCATAATAATTTCTAAATCTTATATCTTATCTACTCTTAAGATATAATTGTAAATAACTAATCATATAATCTCACAAATTGATTTATGAATAAATATGAACTATTAATTTATAATAACATCTAAAAATCTAAATCTCGATATTTGAACTATTCTTAAGATATAATAGTAAATAACTAATATAAAATTTAAAAAATAATAAATTAAATTTTACTAATTTTTTTTAAAAATATTAACATGAAAGCATGAATTTCAGCTTTTGATTCTAGTTTTATATATATAACAGGTGATGGAAAGTTGAATTTAGCAAAATAACAGTGTAAACCATAGCGATGTCATACCGGTTTGAAATTACAAAAAGAATGAATATTAAAAGAAGAAAAATAGTTAATAATTAAAAAAATCATCTTAACATGTTGTTACCCAATCAAATCCAACCAAACCAACTAATAAACTAAACGAAACCGACTTTATTGAAGAGCAATCTGATCTCATTCTTGGTTGAATCAGTTGTTTTAGATAGTTTTATTTTTTTCAAAATTAAATTTAATCGAGAAAAATTCTGGGGTACTCAAGCATTGAATACCACTAAAAAAATTTATAGTAGTTAATACGTAGTAGAGAATGTGTGTATAAAAAAAATTAGTGAATGTAATTTTTTAAATAGAAAAGTTAAATATATTTTCTTGGAATTCTTTCGGGCATGGAGCCAGTAGTGGGAAGTGGGAACCTTGCTAGACGCGACTCGCTTACACGCGCCTTCTGTGGACCGCAATTAAAAATGGAGGGAAAATCAATTAAAATCCATTAAAAACCCTAAAAACCCCGGCATTGTTGTTGTCTGCGGGACTCTGACGATTAAGTTTTCGACATGTTCATGAGCGAATAGCACACTCTAGCTTCCTTTGCTCATTTCATTGTTTGATGTTCTTTCTAGAAAGTTGCTGTCATTTTGGTCCAATTGTGAAGTTGGGAGGTTAGAACCTGCAGGGTGATACAATGGCTAGGCTGCTTCGTAAAACTTTCCTTGTCAAGCGCTCTCTTTTCGGCCATGACGTTACTACGGCGGTACATACTTTATTATTTGTTCGAATATTCCTGTTTGACAACGTGCATATTATGTTTATGCATGGCAAACGACTCTCTCTTTTGCTCATGTTTTGTTGCCCAAGAAATATTACATTTTCCCCTAGTTTCCCTCCTCTCTATACCTAGACTCTTGAGGGATTCTGCTGCAGCTCGGGGACATTTGAATTGGATCACTTATTTGTTGTCGTTTTTCTTTTGTTTGCACCGTTATTTGTGACAATCTAATGAAGTACTTGAGCATAAGCTTTTTCCTAAGTTGCCTGGCCATTTATGAGTCATGTGTGACCATTTTTCCCTCTTTCTGTTTCTTTTTGTGTTTGAGTTTAATGCGCAATCAATAATATACTTACCTATTTGCCTTTCATTTTGTTTTCAGGGCTTTAGACATGGATTATTGGGCACATCGCAAATTTTAAGCTTTTCAACTAGAGGTTGTTGAAGAATGCTTTTAGCTTTCTACCCTCCCCTGTATCCGTAGCTCATGATAAAATAAAAAAGAATTTGATGGACTTAATTTTTATTGCAAAATTAATTATACCAAATAAGATACAAAGGCACCACCATAAGTCTTCGAAATTTGTCAAATGGAACCGATATGATTCATAGCAACGAATTGGATTAATCATGTGCAGGGGTTTAGCTTAGTCCAAAGGTAATTTCAGTGAGTGCAAGTTCTTGATTTTTGCACTTTGCTTGTTCTGTAAATGGCAGATTGAGCCATTTAAATTTACCTTGGAACATTGGAAATTTGGTAGAAGGACAAAAGACATTGATGCTTCTTTACCCAAATGTTGGATATTGTGTATTAGGACTTGAATTAAAAATTGAAAGAATATATTTAATAGGGCATGGATTCTTACTCACATATATTCATTTCTTGTATTGACTCCAGATACTTTTTACGGCTGTAGGATACTGTTAATTTAATAGAACTGAAAAGTAGAACCTATTGTAAGTTAAATTTTCTGTATTTGAATTGAAGTAAGCGCAAATACTTAGACTCAAAAGTCTACTTTTTCTCCCAGTTACCACAGTTGCATTATGCCCTTTGACGTTTTCTTACTGTTTGCTGATTTTATGTTGATGATAACTCTTATTTCGGTCTACTTGAAGGTAAAAGGGGGTCAAAATCAGATGGACATGATTCAAGTGAAATAAACATGTCGAAGAAAGAGTTGGCCCTACAACAAGCTCTGGACCAGATCACTTCTGCACATGGAAAGGGATCTATTATGTGGCTTGGTCGCTCTGTCCCTGAAAAACAAGTACCTGTAGTGTCAACTGGTTCTTTTGCTCTTGATATAGCACTAGGAGTTGGTGGATTTCCAAAGGTATCATTAGATTCTTGCTTAAAGAAGTTTCTTTCTCTTCGTTGAATATGAATAAACTTTGCAAATGCTTTTTCTTTCCCCTTTTTCTTCTTTTAACTCCTGTGTTGATTTTCTTCATTGCTTTTGCATATTTCCTTTTGGCAAGTTTATTTGAATTCCTGTTTTTCATTTTTTATCTGACCTTTGTTGAAAATGTTAGTGGTTGCTACTTTTATATGATTGTTATCACTAATAATTCTTCATAACTGACAATATGGCTTTGATACTTTGCTCTGAAGAAAAAATTGTTTGGGTAATGAAACAGTGTGTTTCATTTTTCTCTTGCAAAATTGGTTTGTGTATGTATAGGAAGGAGGGACGAGAGAACCAACATTGTGTTGCAATTTACAATGTATACACTGATTAACATGTTTTGGTTTGATATCTGTAGGGACGTGTTGTGGAGATATATGGTCCAGAGGCTTCTGGGAAAACCACTCTTGCCTTACATGTGATTGCAGAAGCACAGAAGCAAGGAGGTTATCTTTATATGTTACTTCTGCAGTTATTATTATGATATTTATTGCTTTATACTTTATTAGGACTATTACTACTGTAGATATGATGACCATTGTAGTATTGATTAATGTGGTAGTCACAAATCACAATTGCTTGAATCTTCCCACCTTCCCCTTCTCTTGATATCTGCCTAAGGTAATTATTTGGGCAGTTGCCACTGTTTTTTCTGGCTTATAAATTTATGTGTAAATCAGTTTCATGAAATACTCATCTGACCAACACTATCGAAAGTGTTGAATTAGTGCCAGGTTTCTCATCTTTTCTATCCCTGCTTTAGCATTCTGTGTCAACAGTTTATAGGTGCTAGCAGAATTCCAGTTGTGTAAAATTTTCTCCCCACTTTTCTTTTTTCTTTTAACAGAGAAAAACAAGGTACACTGTTATTATCAATTGGTTCCTTGTTGTGTACATTTTACATGATAAGTATTTTTTGGAACATTTTTAGTTTTAAATTTAGAACATTTTTAATTTTGAAATTAGAATTTTTTTCCTGTTCCTTTAATAGTGCAGATGGGAGGCCTGAAATTTTAATCAGTGTGATCAACTTGCTAGAGTATCTCTATAGGGATTTCTTATTTTGTGTATACAGAAACAGATTTGTTTGTTTTATGTAGGCTATTGTGCTTTTATTGATGCTGAGCATTCACTTGATAAAACATTTGCGGAGTCTATTGGTGTAAATACTAAGAACTTGCTTCTCGCTCAACCTGATTGTGGTGAACAAGCACTTAGTCTTGTTGATACCTTAATCCGAAGTGGTTCACTTGATGTAGTTGTTGTTGATAGTGTAAGTATGGAGCTCTCTCTCTCTCTCTCTATATATATATATATATATTCCCTTCACTCTTTCTGATTAGTTATTGACTCTTGTTAGTGATTATACTCGCTTCTATATTATTATGATAGTATCATTTTGTGCTTTCTGTAATATGTTCTTCTCTAATTTGTGGTTTTGATGAGGATCATTAACTGCTTGTCTTTGCTATTGTCTGTATTGAACTCCAATATAGTGCTAGACTATCAGTGTAAGTGAATGATGTATGTGATTGTGATGGTGATACTGTTGTAGAAGAAATGACTTATCTTAAACATTGATATAGGACCTAATTTATGGAGTTCTTTTAATTCTTTTAATTTTAATCGTAGTTGTTGCTATTTTTAATTATTTGAAATGAATCTTGCTGATTACCTATTAAAGTCTATTTTGTAGAATAGTGGGTTTGATTCTCAGTGTAAAGAATGAGTGAAGTTCTAACTCAGTTCCTTTTCAACCTGTGTTTACTCTCAGTTTTAGTTTTTGACTTTCCTCTCTGATTCTTTACCCTTTTTATTAGAGATGATTTAGGTTGTCTCTCAAATCTTGTTTCATTGAATGGAAGATTTTATAATTCTTGAATATGTGTGGACTAACTTTTGGCTTTATATCCAATGATAGGTGGCTGCTCTTGTTCCTAAAGGCGAGCTTGATGGTGAGATGGGTGATGCTCACATGGCAATGCAGGCTAGGTTGATGAGCCAAGCACTTCGAAAATTGTGCCACTCTTTATCAATGTCCCATTGTATTTTGATTTTTATAAACCAGGTACCAGCTATAGTTGTGAATTCACTATTATCAATTTGTTATTGACCAAAAGCGTGGAATAAAGATGTTAATTATATTTATTTTATCTTGGCCAATTTAATAGGTATATCAATCTTTGTTTATGTTTGTTTGTCATCTGCTAGTTTCATTTTGGTCCATTGAGTTTACTTCAGATGCTCTGAGCATGCATTGTTTTCACTTTCCAGCTACTGGTTGAGTTTGTGCTTCACTTGTGGTGGCAGCTATATTGATTTTTTTTTTGGTTAGATTGCTCATTGAGTCATTGTTGTGGTGATATCAAACCTTTTTTCCCCTTTATCTAGCTTTGTTCTGCTGCTGATATTTCCTCATGAATCTGTTACCATGCCCCTTTTTGTTGCCGTCCCATGTTTTTATATCTTTCTTGGTAAAGCCTGTATGTTAAATTCTGCATTACTTTCTTTTGTTTAAACTTAAGATATAAAAAAGCTATTATTATATGGGAAGGAACATAAGACTAGGATACAGAAAGCATATGGGATCCTGAAAGGCCTTTCATTTGGATAAAACTTAAATACTCCTCATCTTTATCTCTTTTCTTTTTTGTTACTTGTCGGCCATTCTAATGACATGGATGATGATTGATGTTGTGTTATCAAGTTCTTTATATGAGAAAGTATTGTTGATTTTCTCTAGATAAGATCGTAAGATATACATTCTGGAATATACTCTTTACAATCTGGATTTCTTAAATTAATTGAGAGATGCTTTTATATTTTAATAGTAGGGGATTCTTGTATGCTTCTACAGGTGAGGTCAAAGCTTTCTACCTTTGGGGGGTTTGGTGGGCCAACTGATGTTACATGTGGTGGTAATGCGTTGAAATTTTATGCTTCAGTGCGGCTAAATATCAAACGAATAGCATTTGTTAAGAAGGGAGAAGAGGTAAAAAATCTTATTCCTCTGCCTTTTTGCCTCTTGCTTTGTATTGCCTTGCCTGTCCAAATGCTACAGTTTTAAATAAGCAGGGATAGTTGAACTGTTTGCTTTGATCATTAAGGTTTGGCTTCAATTAAAACTAAGAATTGCTTCTTCTGGTTAAAATTCTATGGAAAAATTGAGTGGATGCCAAGCTTTTGCATCCTCTCAGTAATCTGGCTAGTCATATTTATTGGCATAAGTTAAATGTACCATAAAAAGATCTATTGCAGTGATTCTAGTTTTCTATTAATTCTTATTCAAAGTGTCATAAAGTAGGGGTATTGAATTATTCAGTTGCTTGTCTGTTCCAATTACTGAACTTTCTAAATTGATTTTATCATCATCGAACAGTTCATCGTTGTCAGATGAAGTTTTTGGTGTTGCTCACCAGAAACAAATAGTTGGCATTTGGTGGAATTCTATCAACTAATAATGTGGCTCGCTGTTTCTACCTCTTGGTAGTTTTTGCTAAAAGATATGGACTGTGGACAATAAGATAGAAGAAAAAAATTGTGGGACCAACATTGTGAATTTTGGGGGATGGGGATGGCCTTTTCTTTTTTTATTTATGGGAGAACTGTTTGGGAGACATTGGTTGATTGGACTGGATCCTTTCCCTGTAAACGGTAAATTATTAATATATTAAACATCTTTTCATTATTTCGCTGTTTACGCATCTCTGCCTTTTGATGGATATAGTAGTGAAGCAATGTTGGGACATTAACCTGTTTGTTTATTGGATTTGGGATTTGATCTAATGTTGCCCCACATAGAACCTAGTGGCTTTCACTTGTTATCTTGGATATCATAGGACCAATATTTTTAGCGCATGATCCTTGGTTTGTGATTATTGTAACGTTTGAGAGCTCTGAAGATTGGTTTGAATTAATGCATTGAGATCTAATTTCTGGTATGGGTTTTTGTCATTCATGATGTTCATTATGCAGACTTTAGGAAGCCAGGTTCTTGTCAAGATTGTGAAGAACAAGCTTGCCCCTCCATTTAGAACTGCACAGTTTGAGCTTGAGTTTGGCAAGGGTATATCTAAAGAAGCTGAGATCTTGGATTTGAGCCTAAAACACAAATTCATCTTGAAGTCTGGTTCATTTTTCAACTACAATGGCCAGAACTTCCATGGTAAGGATGCTCTTAAGAAGTTCATAGCTACCAATCCTAGTGTGCAAGAAGAACTTATTCTGAAGCTCAGAGAGAAGCTTCTTACTGGTGAGACAGAAGCAGAAGTGACAGATGGAGATGCTACAGAAGTTCTATCAGCTGATTATACTGATGAAGAAGCTGCTGTTGCGGAAGCATGATTTTGATAATAATCCATGCTTCATATTATCTTCCCTGATTGGATGAGATCCTAGCTATCTGATTTGTGCATGCTATGGGTAGGCCTTTAAGCAACAAAATCCTCATATGCTTGTACCTCGGAATCACATCACTTTTTTATGGATTTTGATCTGCTCAATTCCTCAAGTGAGGAGAGATAGAAATAATAGTAGGATCCACCTATCAATGTGGGTCCATTATATGTCTGTCTCTCTTCTTACTTGAGTTGTTGAGCAATCAATAGAATCCAAATCTAGTAGGAGTTACTGCGCATAGTCGATGTTAATGGAATTTGTTGGTCATTGATTCATATGCCAAATGACTCCTGGCATATGCAAGTTTTGTGTGGAGAAAAAGAGGTGCCAAATGGTATAAGTATGAAGGTCATTTATTGCCAATTGCTTGTAAGAATATGGTTCTGCATGTATAATGTTGTATATTTGTCTCGTTCTTCCTGCCCTTTCTCCCTCCTTCCTGTTGTTCAGTTGCCAACTTTTCCATAATGTGAAGCCAGCAGTGTGAAGAGTGGATTTCATTTTCTACTATTGGGGTCATTCAGTGGAAGCATCTTAGTTCAATTACTTGATATCTACAAGAGATAGATTAAATCAATTATAATCAAACATAGTAGTCCGGCATACACATTATCTAGAATGATTGGCTCTTGACTTAAGCAAATATTTGTTCATGATTGATGTGGTATATTAATCTTTGATCGATCAGATTCTGCACAGTATAACACCCTAAATTCAATGGCCCTAAACACCCAGAAATACATAGAAATAGGGGAGAGAAGGCCAAATAACGGAGTGGTGTTGTGGCCGTGCATTGTAGTCTCAGCGAGAGACATTCTTGGATGGAAAGATGATGGGACTCGAGACATATGGCACCGCGACGCCAATGAAAAACACATCAGTATGGAGATTTTGAACTTTTGAAACCAAATTAGTCACTTTTTGATCAAAATCAAGAACTGAATACCTCCAATTGCTATTAATGGGTAGTTGGCATCTATAGACCCTTCTAAGAGATCACATAAGGTACAAGGAACACTTCTAAGAAGGTCTTAACCTGAAAAAAACCATTTCTCTGAGTTTTGACTATCTTGAACCCCTAATCAAGCTAACATACTATATACTCATTTCACACACTAAGGACCTAATAACCACTTCAGGATCACATTTCGGGCACACATACTTCAAGGGACATATAGTCACAAATCTTGAGTCCAACTCAATCACACATAATGGATTTAAACATCACATGCTACACATAGAGCATAATTGACATTTAATATACCACTAGCATAACGTTTGACTTGTCAACATACAAAGGTCATACACTAAGCATAGAGAGTATAAGAGGAGCCACACCACGGTTCGACCGCAAAAAAATAGAGATGCACCATGATACATGTAATATTACACAACAACACAAATGACACTTTACTAACAACTCAACAAAACAAAACAACAAGAGGGTAGTGACTTCAACACCCACAAGTACTCTCAGTCCTCCTTTCCCAAACCCTCCTTGGTCCTTTCCTTACTAGTGCTAGATCCTTCACTTGGAAATTGTTAGCCACGGGGTGCGATAAGTGTCCCAGTAATCAGGGGATTTCACATATAGACAGTATATTAACATAGAACATGTTATCAAAACAGTATTCAAATGCCATACTTAGTATGAATGTACTATGCATGATATGCAGACACAACTCCTATCAATATATGGTTAGAACCATGAGTTAGTCACCATAACAAAGTAACCTTAACTAGTGGCCTTCTTCCAACAACCCGTGACGGCCAATTCCAGGATCACCACCTAGCTCTCCTCCCAATAATTTTAACCCGGCCAATGGTCAATGCACTAAAGGTTAGATCATGACTCTCCTTCCCCTGAACCACCCAAATTAGTGGCTATTTAGAGAAGGTACACCCTAATTCACTGCCACTTGAGTCTCCCGGCCACAGAACGACTATTTAGTGATTGGAATAACATAAGTCGTATGGCCTGAACACAAGAGCTTGTGTGCTATTTAGCGGATTAACATACCACATGGTATATCAGGCATCATCACCCAAACCATATGTCCTATCAATGCATAACATGTGACAATGCTCGATGCATGCTAACATAACAACACATCCTATCTTCTATAGTGCTAGCATGCCGTAAGATTATATGTGATAAGTCATGGGGTGCATAATCACCACTACATGTTGACATTCAATCATAATATACGTATATTATGTTCACTGTCATCAATATCCATATCAGCACAATATAGAGTATGGATAGAGAACTTACTAATTGTGTAACTGCACATATTATTACATGAAAAGGAATACCTATAATCTGTACTAAATACATATTATGATATGAAAGAACACAACATAATACATCAAGTATGCATATCATGATATGAAAATGATTAGCCATATATATATATATAATCAAACAGAAACACAAGATAAGACACCATGATTACCTCAACCGTCCAACCCACTCAACACCTTAGTAGGTCAAAAGGAGCAACCACAATTAATTCAACACTTTCCGAATACAACCTGGAGCAAAGAGATCCCAATTGAGCAGTATCATAACCTATATATAATCAAACTCTCATTACCATCACAAATTCCCAATCCTTATCATACACAATCATCAAACCCAAGCACCAACCGGCTGTAACAAAGCAATCCAAGGTGTACGTATACATCAAAACATTAACAATAACTCATAGAACTACAATCACATCACCATAGATTCAGATTCTCAAATATCTCAAGATTTAAGGGTTAGGGTTTGAAAAATATATCATTTAAACATTTAAAATCCACAACCTAAAGCTTAAACATGCCCAATAATACATCAATAAGGCATTTAAACACAAATTATTCGTTAGAAATGCAGCTCAAGTCAAAACCTAACCAAGTCCAAGAAAATTACCGAATAACTTGAAGAAAAACGAAGAGAAAACGTGAGGGATGATTTACCAACAAGATTTAAGCTTCCAAAAGGCTAGAAATCGAGTCCTAATCCCAAAAGTTCAAAACCCTAGCACTGTTCCTTCGTTTCCTTCATTTGTCCCTCTGTTTCGGTGACTGGTTCGACTTCTGATTTAAACAAGTTTCCTGATTGGCACTGTGGTGCCACTTAAGCTAGCCACGGCATCAGTGCCCATTGTCTTGGCCCAAAAGTCCACTTCGGCGTATCTCGTCGCAACGTCAACTCAAAAATTTGCTTTCTTACTCAATTAACTCCTCCTCCAGTCTTAGTCCCTCCAATCCGGCATCATTCAGTTAAATATTTCTTAGAATTGATGGAGGGTCATTATGCACAGCTTTTCAACTCTTCATGTAAGATTCAGGGAAACTAATGGTGTTGAGATCAATGTTCTCAAATATCAAACTGGTTAAGACATTGGTTTAATATTCAAACCCACGGTAATTAAATTAATATATTTTTATTTATATATTAAAATATTATATCAGAAATGAAAAAATTATTACTAATTAATTAATTAATATTTAATTTTAAATAAATTAATATTCATTTGTGACTAGAGAATAGACTCAATAAGCAATTAATAATCAATTATTGTTGGCGTTCTTTAAATAAGTTCATAGTTGTATGCAAAAATAATATTTACATAATATTAGAATATACAAAATAATTTCAACCCACCAACTCAGGTTGGCATGAGTAGTAGAAGTTTTTGTTCCTTAAGCATTTCCTGCAATTATGCATGCAACATACTTAGTAGAGAAAGGATTTATCTTTTACTCCATTTACTCTTAGTACCTCAATGGAAATTAGTCTTCCCTATTGGCAAAAGATATCCCTAGTTCATGACAAAAGAGAACCATTTTGTACTAGCTAAAAAATTGGTATGAATAAGTAACTCATCTGTTTTCTTTTTTTAGTTTTATTTTTGACTGATTCTCATAATGACTAATTCTGCAGATGTTTCAAACTAATATGGGCACCAATTTATCGATTTTTTAGTAGAATCAATCAGTGCGTTCCGATCTGATAACAATGATCAAGATTGTTGTTATGGTTTGCAATGTGAAGTCTTTTAAGAAATGTTGATGTTGCTTCTGTAATTAGTGTGCCATCACAATCCATTCTGTTGCGTCAATCCTAATCGGAATTTGGATCATTTTGTACCTAACCTCTATGGAATTTGGAATTCGAAACTTTAAACCAAAACTAGTATACGTAATTTTGAACTTGGAGTTTGTTCAGCTTAGATGATGCAGCAGAGTAGATGACTTAACCCTATTATCAGGGATCCCATAGTCAGAGCCTATGAGGAGTAGTTTTGAAATGAAGGGTTTTTCTGTTGACTCCAATGAAAAAGTGAGAGAGAGAGAGAGATTGGCCTTGTCATCAGAGATGTGTGACCATTTGAAACTGTACTATGAATTTTTTTCTTGGGTGGAATGTAGTTTGAAATATTAGTGGGAAAAGAGAGTGATTGATTTTATTGTAAGAGTAAATAACAATGATAGCTAATTCAAATGATTTGGCACTTGTTTCCCTTAAATAAATTCTTGAGTTTGAATTTTGTGTAAAAAAAACTTATTGCTAAGAGAGCTTTACATCCATGTGATATAACTTAACTTGATTTAAATTAGTTAAAGCCAATTATAACTTATGGAAACCAACTGATATTACAAAAAAAAAAAAACACAAATTAATTGGTTACATACAAAAATTTACATCTATCTCCTTTTGTTGAAATTATAAATTTTATATGTTTTAGAAATCAATATATCAATATTTAATATATATATATATATATATGAAATCTTTAGGAAGCGGATTTGATGTATTTAGTTTGTGAATAATGTATTGACTTGAAATATTTGGCCTGAATTGGATTTTGTATGTTGTCCTTTTATAGCATTAATTTTTTTTTCTGTCTGAAGGTTTTTTAACAAAATCAATTCAATATTTCAATAAATAATATAAAATCTACAGAAAACTTACTACTATTCATAAATCATAAATATTAGGACTCATTCCTCAAAGTTGGTATGATACACTTTTTTCCTTTTTTTTTGGGGGTTCATCTAGTTTGGTAAAAGTTTGCTTTAACTTTGAAAATAAATAAAATATCTATATAATATTAACAAAACCCTAATTTAAAGGACTTTTTTCTCTCTACTAATGTTAATAAAATCATTGAAGGCTAATCACCATAAATTTTTTGGGTGGTTAGATTTTGTAACATGGACTTTGAAAATGATATTGGACTGTCTGAGTGAGTAGAAAATACAAGAAAAAAAAATAACAGTTCAATACTAATGCTTTGACAAATAATTACTTTAATTAAAAATGTCATGAACTTGTCACCCAAAAAAATATCATGAACTTTTGAATCTTGACCAAATGCGGTTTGTCTAAAATTAAAAAAGTGAGACTATTGATAAGAATCATTTGTTGGATCTAAGTGCTATTAAACTATTAACTCAAACTATATTTCTTGGTTTTCTTCCACTTTTTAATATAATTTATAGGAAATTGTATTAATTAAAAATCATAAATAGTGTGGTTTATTCATTAGGCTTTGTGCAGTGCATGAGGATCAAACTTTTTTTCAGATAAATAAAGAGTATCCTTATCAATAATAGAAACTAATTTTGCTCGGAGTATGAAAGACAAAGAATATATCCTTTTCAATTAAGATTGTTACAAATACAAAAGTTAAGAATCAGACTCCCTGCTACTTGTTTAGGGAATGTGAGCTTCTATTTCTTATGCTAACCTGAATTGGTTAAGAGGGTTGAACTTTGAAGGAGTTACATTCTAATTGAAGCAAACATTACCCATAATACACCCTTACAATCTATATATTTTAGTAATAACTAATTACATTTATACTAAAGGTCAAGAGTGAGTGAGTGAATATAACTGCTTAATTTACATGAAATCCTTTGAAAATATTTATTCCTCCTCGTCAAATTTTGTTTTTGGGTGAAATCCTCTCGTCATTTTTTTCCACGTCATTTTAATTTTGTTTATCTTGTGCATCCTTTTTGGGCCAACTTGTCTTGTATTTACTTGGCCCGAGGCGTTGAAGCTGCTTATCCAATCGAAGCCAAGTTAGGCTAGTCTGCTAGAGAAGGATGATTAGTAGTATTTAGTTCGGCAAAAATTTGTTTAAAAAAATTTAGAATTTAATTATTATTTTATTATTTTAACATGAAGTTTTTTATAAATATATTACTGTTTTTAAATAATGATAATGAAAAAATTATATTACTTTTTAAGGAGTGAAAAACATGATTTTGTGTGTGTGTGTGTTTTTTTTGTTAATGCAGAAAAAAAAAACTCACCTAAAACTAGGTCCAATAAATGAATATATGAGAGACTCATCTAGTATAGAAGAAATTAGATTTTTCTCTTCCGCGGAACACATGCAGACATGAGTACGATTTATTTAGTTTTAAAATATATTGAATTAAAAAAGAATCTCATAAATAACTCTCTTTATCTAAAAAAAAATGATATCAAATGACATTAATTAAAATTAATACTGATTGAGCAAATAAAAAAATGAAAGTAGGTTCCACTTAAAATAAAAAAAAAATCTCACCTGTAAAAGAAAAAATGAATGAATAAGGAAAAAATTAGAATGACTTAAAAAAATAGAAAAAAAGGGGCACAGAGACCAATGAATGGAGCCGCACTGATCATAGTTAATACACAGTACAACTCCATCATACTTTTAATTATATATAGTTATAGATTGTACTTCATCATACTTTTAATTATATATAGTTATAGATTGAAAAGGGAACCCATATTCTCTAAAATATTACATGAATTGATTGCTTGGAATCCATCATATCTATCATATCATTAATATGGAAACTAATTCCATGCATAGAGATCAAATCCATACATGCCAATTTTGTGAAGAGTGGCTTTTTTTTTTAATTAAAAATAGAGGATCAGTGTGTTTTCAGTCTGATCATGCTCTCCCTGCGTGAATTCACATCACGCACGAAAATCACGACCAATCAATATATATATATATATTGGTGAAGATGGAAAGTATGAGTCAGTAGTCAAGATTAATTTTTTTTAATACTAAGAATAAGTAGATCTATTGCATAAAGGCTAAAAATCAAACCCTCTTCCAAAACCAGAGCCATACCATCAACAATAATATATATATATAAATATATACGTGTGTATATAATATGACACAAAAGATGCGCAGTCTAAAGCGCCGTCTCTAAAAGTTCAATTATAAATTTCCACAAAGAAAATTGACTGACCAACAATAGGGTTCAATGATAAAAAAAAAACAAAGAGAAGACTAACAATAGAGTTATTTATTTTATGTGATCACCAAATATATTTGTCAGTTAATAATTAAAAATTAATTATTTTGAGGTACTGCGACCGAAGTGGATTTTTGCGTTTTCCAACAAAATTTTTGCTACATATATAATCAAAAATTAAATTTATAATAATATATTTAAAAAATTCAATTATCTACCAACCAGATTAAGAATAGGGTTATTTTATAATGTGGCTGATGTTTTTTGGGGCCACAATCAATCAAACAACTCATTAATTATATTATATATATTTACATGGATTTTTTTACCACAATATATTTACATGGAATTGCATGAGAGCCACACAGATGCATATGGTTTGTTTAGTTTATATTATAACAATATATTTACATGGAATGTCTCTATCAATCTTTTCGGATTTTGTTCGTTTCTCCGTTCCTAGAATAGCAGTCAAAATAGGCGACACAACACATAGGTTTTATTAATTATTACATCGTCAAACATGTATCATTACATCATCCACAAATTATACTCCCTTGGATCCTACATGTTAGTTGTGTTATAGAAGAAATTCATGATCTTATATATAAATTATTTTATATAATTTAATAAAATATTTAATATTTTATTTTAGATTTATTCCCTTTTCACAGTCTCATAAATGATGTTTACGGTTAGTAGTATTTGCTATTGGTGGCAAAATTGAAAAATGCTTCAAATTTAAGATAACATTATTACTTTAACTAATTTATCTTAGTTTTGGTGAATTAGCTAGAAACGACTTAGATATAGGACCAGAGGAAGTAGTTTATTTCAGCGTGGTTTTATTAGTCCATAATAATAATAATAATAATAAGGGGGAATTATTGACCAAAATTAATATTTAATTATAAAATGAGACCTATTACTCATTTAATTATAAAAAAGGGACAAATTTTTTCAAATTAAAATATAAAATTATCAAAATACCCTCAACTTTTATTTATCCCTTACTATCATTGATCAATGGCCGCCGACAACTGGTCAACACTGGCCAATAACCGCTGGCGATCAGTCTACACTAGCAAACGGACACTAGCGACTAGTCAACACTGGCCAATGGTCACCGATAACCGGTTAACGCCGACTACCATTAATCAGTCAACATTTGCCAAAATTTTTTACTAGATTTTGTAATTTACTTGTTTTGAATTTACAACTTAGTTTTCAAATTTTTATTTTGTAATTTCTTTTTTAAAATTTACAACTTTTTTTACGAGTGTACAAAGACCGGGTAAGATCGGGTTGATAGTCAACCCAATATAATGTCTTTATAAGGTCAAGCAGAATCGGGCCAACCTGACATATAAGAACGGGGTTGGTCCGATCTTAAAAAATATTTAAAAATAAAAATAAATTAATTTTATTTATTAATAAAAATATAATTACATTCATATAAAATATATTTTCTTAAAAAATAATATCATAATAAAAAAATAATATTTGTTAAAATTATAAATATTCAATAATCATGCATTATTTTTACCCAATATTAAGAAATCAATTTAAAATTTTAAATACATTAAAATATTGAATTCTTAAAAATATTCACAATAATAATATAATCAATTTATTACATATAATGTATTAAGAAAAATATCTTATAAAAATAAAATTTTTAAATTTTTAAAACATATATAAAAAGTATATATATATTGGGACCAGGTGAGACTAAATTTGACATCAACCCAATATCCCACCCAACCCGGTCTTCAGGACCAACCTGATATGTCGGGTAGGACCGGACTTATCGGACTACCGAGTTGGTTGAACACCCCTAACTTTTTTACTCTAAATTTGTAACTTATTTTTAAAATTTTTACTATAAATTGTTTCAGTATTTTTATAACTTCTTTTTTAAATTTTACAACTTACTTACTTTGAATTTGTAACTTGTTTTTCAACATTTTATTATGAATTGTTTCATTATTTTCAACTTCTTTTCTAGAATTTATAACTTATTTACTCTAAATTTTCAATTTGTTTTCCAAATTTTTACTATGAATTGTTTTAGTATTATTCTAACTTGTTTTACATATTTTGCAACTTACTTACTTTGAATTTGTAACTCATTTTTTAAATTTTTGCTATCAATTGTTTTAGTAATTTGTAGGGCCGTGCAAGTGGCCCGCTAACCCGGTCAACCCGATCCTACCCGGTCAAATCGGGTCGGGTTGAACCCGGAAAAAAGTGGCACTATCAAAGACAAGACCAACAGGACCGGGTTACTGCACCGGGTAGGACCGGGGTAGCGGGTTATATGTCATATCTGAGTAGCCCGGACCGACCCGAGGAATACATGTATATATATTATATTTTTTTTTATAGTTTCCTTCAATTAAATGATGTCCTGTCGTCCTCTGCCAAAAGCCCAAAATCCTCCACCTAATTAAAAATTGCTTTTTCCTTCTTGATCAGTATCTCACTTTAGACGGAAGCCCTAGCCCTCTCATCGTGTCCGCCAAAATCCTCAGTAGCTTCTCCCTTGTTCGACAAATCTTGGGGTCTCCATCACTGTGCTCCTTTATTTCTACCTCACCATCATACTCATCGACTCTCTCCCTCATGCGGTGAATCTCAGCTTTCCAGCAAATGTGCTCGGTGCTCCTCAACTCCTCCCTCATCATCGTGCTCTTTGTGATATTTCTCTTAACTTCGTCGTCTATCTTTGTGCTTCTTGTGTTGTTGGAAGTAAGTTCTTCAACCCCATATATTTGAAGTTTTTGTCTCTTTAACTCATTTGAACCCTATATTACTATTCATGATGTTTTTGTTGAATATTTCTGTGGCCCTGTTGTTTTTGTCTCTTCTTGTGTTGTTTGAGTTAAAGGTAATTATATCCCTATTGTCCCAAGTGTGTGTGCGTTTTATTATTTCTGTAACCCCCATAGATTTTTCTAAGACTAAAAATGAACAATTTAATAATGCAAGTCTCTAAGGAATCAGTAGCCCTGTTGTCCCAAGTGTGTGCGCGTTTTATTATTTTGAAGAGCCATATATCTTGAATTTTTTATTCTTGTGTGGATGAGTTAGAGAGCATATTGTTGATCAATTAATGTTCCTATTGCCTGAGATCGTTTTGCTTTAGTTCTGCACTTCTGAAGCATTGGAAGTCTTGGAAATTATGAGTATTACGGTTAGTGTGATTTTCTTAGTTGCCATAGGAGTAGTACAACTTTGCAGAGTCACTTTGAATCTGTTTTATTTCACATTTTGCTATAGGCTCCATTTGGTTTCCTTGATGGAAGTGGAAAAGGATTTCACTGTATAAGATTCGAAATATGCAATATCTACTAGAGTTGTATTGTTATTACTAAAAAATAAAATTAGTTTTCATTCAGGAACATAGAACATTTCTCATCTAATAAAAATCACTTTTTTCATTCTGCTTCTTTTTCTATACCATTCCATTCTATGTACCAAATAGGTAGGACTCATTTGAACCCTATATTACTATTCATGATGTTTTTGTTGAATATTTCTGGTTGTTGTTGTAATTTCTGAAGATTTATTTGGGGCTCAAGGAAATTGGTTCTGGTTTGGTTACTATAATTGCTAAAGATTTCAGTTGGGAAAAGATTCTTAAAGTAGTTTTGAAAGGTTTAAACTTTATTTCTTATTTTGGTTACTTTCAAAGGTTCAAACTTTGTTCTGGTTCTGGTTTTGTTGATAGAATAGAATAGATTCCATTCTAGTTTTTCTTATTTTTATTTTCATTGGCTTTAGTCTGATTTATCGATCATTTACTTATATTTCATATATGTCTAAGCAAAATAATGTTACAGACTTATAGTTGAGCTATTAAGTTGTTATAACCTGATTTGATATTTACGTTTATTTCATGAAAGAATGCTTTTTATTATGTGGATTGTGGACTCATTTATATGATCTTAAAATGATGGATCTGATTCTTTGGAGTGTGAACCCAATGAAATCGAAAAAGAGAAAAAAATTTGCTCCATTATTACTCTCAAGAAATATTACTTAATTTAAGCCTTCGTGGCCATATCTCCATTGAGTAGTTGTATTTTGTTTGAACCAAGGCATAGATTGAGTGTGATTTGTAATCCATGAATTGATTAGTCATTTCAGGCCCATGAGTGAACTATTATGCTTTCTCTAGTACTCTTCAAAAAATTTTAGATTAAATTACAATTAATTTATTTCTAAGTTTAAGTCATCATTTGTTATAAATAGCATACTGGCAAGGTATTGTTATATTAAAAATTTGAAGTGTATTTAATCTGAATTTTGTATGCTTTTTTTTAATATATTTCTCTACTTGTTACTTGTTAGTGACTAAGAATTCTTTGAACATCATTTTTGTGTCTATGACAAGTAATAAGGTAGAATGGGTCCCTAAGAGATGAACGTATCCTTCACAGATTGGTTACCTATAAAAGTTTGATCTATTCATAAATTATCTCTATCATATAGTATGCTCAATGGTTGTGACCTTATTGCCAACTACTCTTTACAGGTATATTTGCAATCTTAAAATGATTGACCAAGTTTCTTCAGCCGAAGTAAATCAACCAATCACTAATTTAAGCACGGGCGGTGAGAATGCAACACCGACCCCTCCTACATCTACTAGTCCCAATGAATCCACGGAAGCTCAAGCTACAACTCATGGGGAGAGAGGGGAAAAAAGAAAAGAAATGGAAAAGAAGCCACCTAAAGTCCCAAAACAACAATCAGAGGTTTGGGAATATTTTGTCAAACTCCCCATTGAGGATACTAATGGAGAAACCCGAGCTGCTTGCAAGTATTGTGGTCAAACATATGCGTGTGACCCTAACAAGCATGGTACTACATCCTTGAGAAGACATATAAAGAAGTGTAAGAAAAATCCTCACAAGGCAACAACAATTTCAAAACAATCAATGTTGAATTATGTGTCATCTAGTGGGGTTACTGGGGAAGGTAGAAGTCTGGTTCCTCATTTATTTGATCAAAAGCGATGTCGGAGAGCTTTGGCCGAGTTTGTAATTTGCGATGAGCTTCCCTTTTGAATAGTTGAGAAGAAAGGGTTCAAGAAATTTGTCCATGAATTGGAGCCACGATTTAAGGTCCCTTGTAGAACAACTGTTGCTCGAGATTGTTGGACCTTGTACTTGGGAGAACAGAAGTCACTAAAGAAGGTGCTGAAGAAATCCGCTAATCGTGTTTGCTTGACCACAGATTGTTGGACTTCTAATCAAAATTATTATTACCTTTGCTTGACTGCTCATTTCATTGATCCTGAGTGGAAATTGCACAAGAGGATTCTGAATTTTTGCCAAGTTGAAAATCATAGAGGTGAAACAATTGGCAGGACAATAGAAAAATGTTTGTTAGATTGGGGATTAGAGAAAGTATTCACCATAACCATGGATAATGCATCAGCCAATGACACTTGTTTGGCATATTTAAAGAGGCGGTTAAGGAATTGGAAGGGTTTAGTATGTGATGGTGATTATCTACAACTTAGGTGTGCTGCACATATCCTGAATCTAGTGGTTAATGAAGGGTTGAGGGAATTGAAAGGTAGCTTTGATGCAATCCGAAATGCTGTTGTATATGTTCGGTCTTCCCCAGCTCGTTTCCAAAAGTTCAAGAGCTTTGTTGAGTCTGAAAAATTAGACACAAAAAGTCTTGTGTGCCTAGATGTGACTACAAGGTGGAATTCAACATACTTAATGTTGGAAGCTGCTTTGAAATTTCAGAAGGTTTTTGAAAGGATGCAAGATGAAGATGGTGATTACCGTGGTTATTTTGTTGGAGAAGAAAGTCGTGAGGGCCCTCCTGGTGCATATGATTGGAGTAGTGCAAGAGTCTTCATCAAATTTTTGAAGATTTTTTATGAAATAACTTTGAAATTCTCAAGCTCCCTTGAAGTTACTTCAAGTATATGCTTCCATCAAATTTTTCGCATTCAAAGGTTGCTAACCAAGAATATAAATAATGTGGATCCTGTTCTCATGGATATATCAATGAACATGCAAAGCAAATATGACAAGTATTGGGGTGCAGCAGAGAAAATGAACCCATTGTTGATTGTTGCGGTCATCTTGGATCCTCGATATAAGCTTGCATATGTTGAAGATATTTTTGAACAACATTTTCCTAATCTTGACCTACGTATGGCACTGATTAGGAAGGCCAAAGATACCCTATATCGATTATTTGAAGAATATTCTAAGGGAGTTAGTACTCAAACAAATACTCCATCTCATACCACAAGACCAGTAGACACAGAGCTATTTGATGATGATGAGGATCCTGGAGACAAATGGTTGGCAACTTTGAAAGAAAGAAGCTCAGCAGATCCACAAACAGAATTAGATAAGTATTATGCAACTAACTCACGTGATGATATTCCTGGTGGTTCGGAATTTAATATCTTAGCATGGTGGAAAGAAAATGCTACTAAATATAAAGTGCTCTCCTTGATTGCACGTGATGTCTTTGCTATGCCTGTGTCTACTGTGGCTTCTGAATAAGCTTTTAGCACTGGAGGACGTGTTGTTGACTCTTATAGGAGTTCACTTTCTGCAAGGATGACTGAAGCACTTATATGTGCTCAAAATTGGCTTCTTCCAGGACTATCTCTTTCAGAGCTTGTCTCTAATTTACGTGACTTTGATAACTTTGAAGAAACTGACAAAGTTGTTCAAGCCGGTAAACCTTTTCGTTATTGACATGTTTGTGATTGACTGTACTTTATATTGATTGTACTTTATATTTTTATTTGGTTGTTGACTTGATGTACTTTATATATTTTTTCAGATCTTTCCGATGTAAAAGAAAGTGGAGAGGGCGATTTGATAGATATTGATTGACTTTGAATGGCCCTCTCGTTTCAGATTTTTCAACAATATCATTTTCCAGATGTTTTCATGGCTGTTTTTGTGATGTGGGATGATCCTTTTTGTTGTGGCTGGATAGATGGTTAAATGAATATTGAATGACATTTATGTTGTGGCTGATTAGATGGTTAGAAGAATATAGAATGACCTTTTTGTTGTAACTAGTTAGATGGATATTTACGCTGGAAATGACAATGTTTAGATGGGACTAACTCTTTCTTGTAATTGTGAAATGACCCTTTTCTTGTAAATGACAAGATTTAGGCTACAATGATCTTTTGTTAATATTCTCATATGGAAATTATGGAAATGAATTATGATATGGGGACAAAACATTTTGTGTAGTATGTGTAATGATTATGTATGAATCATGTTGCTTATGGCATTTATGGATCAATGATGTGTAGATCACCCACTTGATATACATGCATGACAGATTTTGGTTTAGTTTAACTACTTGGTAGTTTAGTGTTATCAACTTTAAATTTTTGTCCAAGTGATATATATATTTGGAAATTCGGTGCTCACAATTTTTGTTCAGTAATTATTTGTATATGTCTAATATGGCAAAATATGAAGTTATACATTAATTATTGTCCAGGTTTATCCTAAATTTTTTTATTAATGTTCACGTTGAATATATTAGCTTGGTTGGTTCCCCTTTTTTGGATTTTTTATTTTGTTTCTTTGTAGTTTGTATGTAATTTTGTATATACTCAATTTTCAGCCCACATTATTATTTTGGTCCATTTATGTTTAGCCCAAACTTGAAAAAAAAAAAAGAAGAAACAGCAAGGACAACAAGACTATAAGAGGTGTGATAGTCTCCTTACCCGGTCTTGTTTAGTCTTGTAACCCGGTCCTGTTTTGGTCTCCGGGTTAGACCGGGCAAGACCAGTCCTCAGGCTCAATTTTTGTAGCCCACTTTTTCCAAGACTAGACCTCGGGTTGACTGCCAACCCGGTCCCACCCGGTCTTTGCACAACCCTAGTAATTTGTAACTTCTTTTTAAGAATTTACAACTTATTTACTTAAAATTTACAACTCCATTACCAAATTTTTACTATGAATTTTTTCAATGCTTGTTAACTTTTGTTCCAAAATTTTTTAACTTAAAACAATTCATGATAAAGATTTGAAAAACAAGTTGTAAATTTAAAGTAGATAAATTGCAAATTCTAAAAAAAATTACAAAAACACTAAAATAATTCATAGTAAAAAATTGGAAAATGAATTGCAAATTAAGAGTAAATAAGTACCGAAATATATTAAAGAAGTTGCAAAAGTACAGAAAAAATTTATAATAAAAATTTAAAAAATGAGTTGTAAATTCAAAATAAAGAAGTTGTAAAACATATAAAACAAGTTGTAAAAGCATTAAAATGATTTATAGTAAACATTTGAAAAATAAGTAGCAAATTCAAAGTAAATAAGTTACAAATTTCAGAAAAGAAGTTGTAAAATATTGAAACAATTCATAATAAATATTTGAAAAATAAGTTGTAAATTCAGAGTAAGTAAGTTATAAATTCTAGAAAGGAAGTTATAAAATATTGAAACCATTCATAATAAAAAAAGTTCAAAAATAAGTTGCAAATTTAGAGTAAGTAAGTAAGTTGAAAAATCTGAAAAAAAAATTTGTAAAAATACTGAAACAATTCATAGTAAAAATTTGAAAAATAAGTTATAAAATTTAGAGTAAAGAAGTTACAAATTCTGGAAAAGAAATTACAGAATAAAAATTTAAAAATTAAGTTACAAATTCAAAACAAGCAAGTTGTAAAATCTAGTAAAAATTTTCGATAAATATTAACCAGATGTTGGCAGCTATTGACCGGTCAATGGCGGTCATTGCCGGCATTAACCTAGCGTCGACAGCCCTTGGTCATTATTGACCGATTGCCATCGACCGTTTAACCAGTAATGGTATGAGAGAAGTAAAAGTGGAGGGTATTTTGTTAATTTTATATTTTTATATTTAATTTAAAAAAATTGTCTCTTTTTATAATTAAATAAACAATATGTCCTATTTTGTTATTAAATGTTAATTCTGGTCTTAAATAGTAATTCCCCTTAATAATAATAATAATAATAATAATTTTGTGTCTATGTACAATTTAAAATGAGTCAATTACTCAAAAGGCCACTTAATTAATTCATAACAACCCATCTTGTATTATTGCTTTTCTTTTTTTCTTTTTTAATTAGTTGGGCGCTTATGCAGTATGCAAAATTTAAAAATAAGCAACATTATTTATGGTTTATAAATAATGAAGTTTATTATGAATTTTATATTTTATATTGATTTTAAAAAATTATGTAGATTTTAAAACAGCAAATATAGTAACAATAATTCTTATATATATATATATTCGCACCCTTTCTATGTTTGTTTATATATATTGGTCTTACTTTTCTTTATCATTTTGACATTTGTCTTAAAATTTTGTTTGTCAAATTTGGATTCGAAAGAATGTCACTCATCAGAAAATTCAGTGACAAGTATTAAAACCAAATATATTTTTTGGACCAATGAAAATCCAAATATATTTAAATCTAACAACTGAATAAGTCTAAGATAATATCATCAGAAATGATCAAGTCATCTCAAAAGTTAGTCGACGGAGATTAAATTTTTCAATACATTGAATCCACACAAGTGATCATATTTTGTAAACATCATATTAAATAATTAGACACATAGCACATTTTCTTATATATTGAAGGGAGTTTGAAGAATAAACTTTATTATTTATAACTTATACATAATCTGGTTTATTTATACATTTTATTATATATATATATATTAATTTATTGATATATGGATGATATATATATATATATAGGACCATGGTCTAAAATCTAATTCTGACGTTGTATTAAAAAAAGGGTCTAAAGATGAATGGTCAACATTAAAGAAAAAAAAAGTACTAATATATGTATGTTTGTCCACAAAAATCAAATAATTAATTTAATTTAATAAGAAACCAGTACAATGGGCCCCGGCTAATGTCAATGTAATGCCCCGCCACCGTAAAATAAATTGAAATAATAAAAAGTATGCATATATTATATATATACACATATATGTTAAAGTACATGCATATATATATATATATATCTGTATGTGTGAGAAGATAGATTTTTCTAATGGTTGATTGCAGGCGTGAAGATGAGTGATGACGTGGGTTGCGTTGATTGGTCCAGATGTCACTGTGCCAGGTCAGCAACTGCTCTTCTGACTGCTTCCTGGAAGGCAGACTCGTCCCATTCACTTCCCTGCACCCACAAAAAAAACGACTCATTATTAGTTTTTTTTTGCATAAAGTTGTGCCTTTTTGTCTTTTAAATTCCCATAAATTTTTTGTCTTATTTTCGTTGATTAAGACAAAGGAAGATGTTGGATTGGATGCATGAGTTCTAACCTACATGAATTTCTTGTGTAATTTCTATTAAAAATTGTATAAAATATACATTCGATTTAAATTGTTCATAGTAGATTTATATCGTCTAAATATTATTTTTTTTTGTTTTAAAAATTTAAATGATCTAAATCCGATTTAGAAGTACACTGCATATATATTCCTAAAAACTTGCAAGAACCTCCTAGGCTCATAGCCCTTATTAACATAAGTAATAATATTTGTATCTTAACTCAGCTCAACTTGGTCCTTCAGCGGGTTTGTATTAAACCAAATCAGGTTCAGGTTGGGTGTAAATCCGACGTGGCCCATCATCATCATCATCATAGCAACAGCAGTAATGATCAATTAATATTCATTTAAGTCATAGTCCTATGTGCAAAATCTATATAAGAAATGATTATGATACAAAAAGGTGGGTATTCATATAGAATAATCTTTTTGAATAGAATGGTTGAATTAATTTGTATAGTTTGGATCAAATCAGCTTGAAAGTGACTTTCAATGTTATATGGCACACCACCCACCTAACCAAACGCCACCTTATTAACATTTGCACTTTCTTACCTCCTTCCTAAATCACAACGACTATGCAACTTTATATATATCATCATTATAAATTATTATAAACCCATTAATTTCTTCATTCTATTCAAAAGAGAATTAATTCTATGATCCAATCAAAAAGTATATGTCACTTATTCAAAGGCTAACAGCCACATTGCAGTATTCTAGAAGCATGGCAACTATATCATATTTGTCTCCCTACCAACTAGTTTTTGAAATACATATATTATAATAAGAATACAAATGTACGGTCCAGTTATGTAATTTTTTTTATTATATTACTTTAAAATGAATATGAATGATGTGACATTTAAGAAATATATATATTTAACAATTTCCCCGTATAGTATATGCATATAGTATATTGGTTCGTAGGAAGTGTGCATTTGAAAGTGAAAAGAAATTGAATATTCTATTACCAAGTGGTGTTGAACCTATATAATTAGCTAGGAAAATCTATATTTAGCTTGAGCTAGGTTTATAAATCTACTTATTTAAATTACTTATTACTAATTTTAGTAAATTTGCATTGATAAACTAATATATTGTAATTAGAAGAAATTTACACACACATAAATATTTTAAATATTTTTGTTATCATTTCTGCAATAATTTCGTGAGGTACGGTTTTACGTGCAAAGGAACATACCTCAACCCTGAGTCTAATGGTTACTCGATTGAAGGAAGTGGCGTGAGCTGAATGTGTGTTGGCTTCCATGGAAATCAAGCTCAAATTTCGATCCTGTTTCAGGAATTCCAGTAATCGAATCACAACATCGACTTGAGAACTTTGTCCTCTCACAGTCACCTCCAAATCTACGATTCTCTCTTCCGACGAGCTTGATTCTGGTTCGTCTGAAACTCTGACACGTAACCTTTCATTTGAGATTTCATGATCCCTTGCTTCTTTCGCTGGAGGAGCCGCCATTGATGACGATGTTGATGCCTCCAACTGCTTCTTTCTCTCTCTAAGCTTTTCAATCTCCGCCATCAAGGAGCTCAGTGTCTCCTTCGCTGTCGTAAGTATGGATGCTTTGTCTTTCTGTAAAACAAACCCAAATTCATATTCTCTTAGGCTTTTGAAATCATACCTGGAAACTGCTCGATGATTTGCTCAACAGAGAAAATATCTAATTAACTTCCGAAGTTAGTTAATGAGGAGAATATATCCAGTGAGAGGACTGAGATATACGGTGAGATCCGGGAAGAATCGTCACGAAGATTGATGTAAAGAACCAGATCTAACGATGATTCATAAATTGTTGAGTTACAAAATTCCTGACCATTAATTTTGATTTGAGTATTGTCTATCTAAGCTCTTACAATAAACTGTTTATCTCGCTAGATATGTCCCCTTGGCTTATGGTACCTTAGTTCCAGGAGGAAGAAGTGATCGAAGAGCCTGAAAGTTCTCGTTGAGCTTCTCACGCCTTCTTCTCTCTGATATCATGTGATGAAGTTGTGTATTGGTAGGGCGAGTTGTTTGAATACGTTCTCTCATTCTCAAGAAATTCAAGCCTCTAAAGAATGTCAGTGACCTCTTAAAAAGACTTTGCCTGCGCAATTGTGGTCCCATTTGGGATGGGATAATGGGGCTGTACCTCTTGAAAGCACTAGCCTCAGGATGAATCACATCAGGCAAATTCTGGTGGGGTTGATGATGAAGAGGGGTTGAAGAAGAAGGTGAGTTGGAGAGGACATGAAGGATAGCTCTCATCATAGCATCGTTTTCACTTTCTGGCATGGGAAATGGGTTCTGTGAGGCTAGAGCTACGGCTTGAATGGCTTGGTGGTGTGGGCTAGAAGAAGAGCCAGGAATGGTGAATAGGAGGGATGAGTATTCAGGGCTACCTGCAGATAGGGAGAGTGATCTCAAGGAAGATGAAGATGATGAAGGTGGGTTCTGAGACTGATCTATGTTTGGCTGCTGATGGGATGACTGCAATCTGGAAAATTCCTCTGGGAACCAGTTCCTGAGTGCTGTCTGAATATCATCCTGCACGGCAAATTAAAGTTCATGAGACATAAAAATTCAGGCATGAATCTACATGTGATCGTATATCAGATATGGTTTTCTCTAGACTGGGTACTGACATACTTAATGCATTCTTCTGCAATGTTTTTTAGACTGAATCATATTCTGAATCTTTTGATTGGTGAAATGGGAGTGTTTACTTACTTGAGACATGTCTGGGAACCCAAGCTCCATTTCTCCATTGTTGCATCCCATGAAGACAGCAGTCTGTGAACAAGGCAACAAAACAATGGCTTTAGAAGGCTGGTTCAATTTTCTGCACTCAGCAATCAACTTTATTTTTTTTTTTTCCAGTTCATTCTTCAAATGGCAAACCTTAATCCTTGCTTCCTGTAAAAACATAAAAAGGTCAATAACCTTAGCCAAACAAATCCTTCGTGAACATAACTCTATTTCAATAATGATTAAGACGAATTACATGATAAAATTGTGTCTGGATTTGCGCCCATGCCAGTCTCAGAAGATCTGGTTGCTGCAGCTCAAGGTAAGGGCTGCGGTTCTTGAAAGCTAGTCCTGGAATACGGCTACAAAAAACAAAAACAAAAACAAACATTAATAAAATTATACATAAATAACACAATCCATAACTTAATTACAAACACACACAAATACATATTTATTCAGAGAGGAGAAGAATGAGATTGTAAGAATTACTCATTATCATTGACATCAAATACTGAACTCCTATATTGGTCGAAAAGCCTTTGAGCCGCACTCCCCAAAGAGGTGCTCGGTTGGTCGATTCTTACATTGTACAATCCATCCAAGCACAGCAAACGACTGCACAAAACACCAAACCAGAAATGACAGTGAAAACCTAGCAAAATATATATATCACAACTAGTACAGTATATTACTATGCAATTTATGCATTATATATATACTTGGATATGAGGGAATCATAGGACCAAAGACAAATGTATGAGCAGCCTGCGGACTGCATTAAAGACCGCAGAAAGTTAGCTCTGGCAGCATCAGGGAGGGAGAAGACAGCGTCCATTTGGTGCATGGAAAAAATGGATGCTAATTAAGGAAACTTGAGTATTATCATCATGATAGGATGATCAGAAAATGTTGAGATTCTGATGTTCTTTGTCATTGTAGTTTGGTTTATGTAATCTTCATTGACAAATAAGGGAAACTACAGAAAAGGTGTGCGTATGCTGTGGTTGGGGGAACAGGCCCATATATCTGGAGGGTCGTGAAAATTCCGGAGGTATTTGAAAAAAAAAATCAAGGTAATTAATTGTTGGGTGTGTGAAAGGAAGATCAGATCAACGATTTTAAGGACAAGGTTTTGAAAAGTATTGGAAGTGGGGATGATCATAGGAAAAATACTAGAAGATGATGGAAATATGAATACTGAAAATCCCAATGAAAAAAAAATCCTACCTGGATATAAGTGAGCGGAGAGGGAGAGAGAGAGAGATGAATGTCTTCTTATTGTTGGTAAGTGAGAACTTTTGTAAAAGTAGTAGGAAACAGTGAACTTATGCATATGATGAGAGAGAGAGAGAGAGAATGGAAACGATGGAAATGATGGAAAGTGAGGAAAGATGAAAAAGAAAAGAAAAATTAAGGAGAGAAGGAAGAAAAGTGTAGTCAGTCAGCCGGGGAGGGAGGGAGCGAGGGTAAGGTTGGAAAAGTAGTGAGTCAAAGGTCCATCCCTTTGAAAAGTTTGAATTCTAGTCAAGAGAGGAAGCTACGCTGTAACTTCCTTTTTTTTCGCCTTTTACCAAAAAGAAAAAAAGTTATCTACAGAAATTTTTTCTTATATCCTTTAAGAATTGGATATTATTTAATTTTTTTTATAAAATATATTATTTTATTTTTAATTATACACGATTTTTTTTCCATTGCATGAAGTTTGAGATAAATTTCATAGCTTATAAATCATACAATTTGATTTATTATAAATTTTATTATATATATTCCTCAATTTACAAACAATTACTAAGATTTCAATTTTTTTTATTTCCAAATAATTGTCACTTTATAATTTTTAAAATAACATACATTAATTTTTTTTATGGTTTTACCCTTAATAATAATTAAAAGAGAAATATTAAAAAATACTATATAATTAGGTATTAAAATGTAATCACATTTGTTAATTCTTAAGATATTAATTAGTTTTCTTAATTTAAATGCATAACTTCAAAATGCCAATTATTTAATAACAAAGAGAGTACACGTTTATCATTTATTGTTCAACAAATGAGTTGTCATATTTATAATATATACTTTCTCCATCTCATATCATAAAATAACAAGTAAAATTTTAGGTATATTAAGAAAAGTATATAGAATTCTTAAATTTATCAAAAAAACCCAAAATTCCTATTTTATCCTATCAAACATAATTAATTAACACAATTTACAATACTAAATATTACATTAATAAGGGACAAAATTAGTAAATAAAACCATGTTACCTTATAACATGGGGTAAAAAAATTTCATTTATTACTTTATAATATATGATATATGGAGTATATATATATATATGTATAACCTTCATTTTATAAATCATATTTTAGAAATAATTGTTGGTATCTACATAGTACCGATATGTGTATATGTATAAGATATAATACAGTATAATATGAAAAATATGTCAATTTCTAAAATTCAAGAATATAGATGTGAGGAATATTTATACATATAATTTTATTTATGTAATTATTTATATATATAATTAATAAAATGTAATTATCTAATTTTAAAAATTTTTTTATCTATATAAATTAGTTAAAAATGACTTATATATAGGATTAGAGGCAATATATTGATTACTTTATAATTCATCCTAGGAAGTGAAAAAATAAAACAAATTCATGGAATGTATATATTTGTTTTCAAATGTCCTGTGGTTCATCCTAATTGTACCTATTAACTGCAATTCTCAACTTTCATTATTAAAAATAAATGCGGGCTTTGTCCATTACTGGAGCTTGAAAGTTTGAAATAAACCTGGTTAATAAATAGTATGACCTTTTACAAATATTAACATACTCCATCAGCTTCTTTTTATTCGTTATTTAAGGTTGTGGACACAAATTAAAAAATATAATTAATGTGTTAAATTCCTTTTAAATTTTTTAATATGTTCTTAAAGTAATGGATTGATGGGAAAAACTAAATGTTATTTTTTATTTTTAAAATGATATATGAGGGTTGGTTAAAAAATGATATATGAGATATAATTAGAAAAATAATAATTAATATTGTCTTAAAATTTTAAAATAACATATAAAGAGAAATAGTTCTTTTAAAAAATAGATAAAAGGAAACGGAAGGAATATATATTGATATTTGATATTGATGTATGTATTGATTTATTGATTAAAGTGATGGTACAAATTAATATTGGTTGAATCGATTCATGATAATATAATACTCTTTTTGTTTTTTTATGCGTCATTTAAGATTTTAGCACATAATTTTTGTTTCCAGTACTTAGGGTATCTCCTACTATTAGTCGAAGATTAATGCATTCAATTTGTAATATAACTTTTTGATTTTGTTGACTTTAGAACCTTTGGTTTCTTATTCTAATTTTAAAATATTTTGATCTTACATTATAATTAAATTGCTATTTTCATCCTTAATTGTGATTTCCATTTTTTGTCTTTTTCTTCGTTTCCTAGTTCTTTTCTTTTGTTTCATTTTTCACATATAATTCATTGAAGACCAAAATGAATAGAAAATTTAGGCTATGAGACAAATATATATATTGATGGAGATCAAAGAGACGTATAAAAAATCCTTAAGAGCTATCAACATAATATTTTACAATGAATTTATGTATATATATATTTAGATAATGTTGATTATTTATTTATTTTTTTTTTTGCTTTCAATTTGTATTTCCTTGGGTCAAAAATCCTTAAGAGCTATCAACATAATATTTTACAATGAATTTATGTATATATATATTTAGATAATGTTGTTTATTTATTTATTTATTTATTTTTTGCTTTCAATTTATATTTCCTTGGGTCAAAGTCATTTGTTAGATTTAAATTAATGTAAATAATATTATGATTAAAATATTTGTTTTATTATTTTTATTTGGATTTTTGTTTTTATTAGGACTTTTTATAGTTAGATATATCTTTTAAAATTTTTATATCTAATAGAATTATTTGAGCTTCAAATATTTCTAGTTGCTTTAAAATTATATTTTTCCTGTTTTGCCTATATAAAGATCTTTATGTAATACATTTTCTTCAAAGAAGAATGAAATAATATTATTATGTATTCAGTAAAAATTTGTTGAGCAATTTGTTTTCTCCCTTTTATTTTTTATCTGTCTCATTTTTCCTCATCTGACCTATCATAATGAGTGGTCAATTTTGTGGGCATAATTAGAGTTAGGGATTTAAAGACGAGTTCCCCTAAGGTGATCATCTTCTGAATCTTTTAAATTAAATTCTTTCGCTACTCTATATTTTTTGGGTTCTGGATTACTTAGAGCAGGTCTCTAAAAGATCAATATTATATATATATATATAACATTAAAAATAAGAGGAATCACAATTAAAAACCAATGGAGGAAATTAATCATAAAGAGAGACTTTTGAGTAATAAAAGAGGTAAATTTTAGAAAACTGACTAGTAAAATTGAAAAAATAATCAGTAAACAATTATGTTTTTATAGAAATTTGTTATTATAGGCCCCAAAATGTTATTCCTCTTGAAAGTATAACATGAGATGACTTTTTATTGTTTTAAATTGAGATTATTAAGAAGATTTGTCAAATCAAGATTTTTTTTAAGAGAGGAGACCAATGTTTGTTTTTTACATTTATAAAGGGCTTAAAAAGTAGTTTTTTTATATCGATTTTCTTTTGAGAAATTTTTGCATTGCATGAACGAAAATTAATATAACCATAATTAATTTCATTTGCATAAAATACCAAATTTTTTTTTCTAATAATGCAAAGTTAAATATTATATGCTAATTAACTAATGTAATTTTTTTAAAAAAATTTGGATATATTATAGAAAAAAATCTAAATAAATAGCAAGGTACAAAATTACGTCCAAAAATATAACCTAATTCATTCTAATTCCCACCAACCACCATAGTGCCTAATTGGAAACAAAATTTTCTGCGAAGACGCAACTATCCTTACTGAAGAAAAACATTCTATGACTCTCCTCTCCTCGTCGCCTTCCCTCTCCCTCCATCGAACAAGCAATTCTGACTCGCCCTTGCTAATGGATGAGATCACTGACAACATACCCACTAGTGCCTATATGAGATAAAAGTACCATTTGGTCAAAACGATGGCATTCACTGGCAGCATTCGACAAGGACAAGGCAGTAGCATTTTTTTTTTTGTCTTGGTTCTCTACTTGCAATGGGATTCTATGGTTGTTCTAATTCTTCTCGTGATGGGGCTCTGTCATCCTCTCTGTCTTCAGTTTTGCTTGTGTCTATGGCCTGATTTACAGTTAACCACGACGCCATCGTCAAAGAGGAGCAAAGCCTTTGATTATTTGTAGGTGCTCGCGAAGGTGTCCCAATTTTAGATATGCCGTACCAGGACTTGACACGGTAACTGGATGACAAAGACATATCTGATGACTTCATGATCTCAAGAAGAAACAACGGTGGTCTATCTTTGTTATGGGTGGTGCTATGATGTTTATTAACGCTATGATTTTTGGTTTGTTTGGAGGTGCGATTTACAAACTGATTTCTAGGGTTCTTCAATGTGTTAGATTTGTGGCTGTTCTTTGATGTTTTTGGGATTTTGAGGATTAATAAAAAGCCATCAGTTGTGCTAATTGCTATGATTTTAAATTGATTTCTAGGGTTCTTCTAGTTGTTTTTCGATATTTCTGGGTTTAATGCTGCTGGGTGCTACATAATTGGGTATTGCAAATTTGAGAAAAAGATGAAAAAACAAAACTCTTATACCAAACACTGACATGACAAAAATAAATTATAAAACTTCTATGCCTAATAAACCTCTGTAATTACAAAAAAAAAATCCTTTTTTAATTGCTAATCGTATTTGTCTTTCCAAATTTGCCCCAAAATCGTGAGCTCCCCAAGTGCATTTGGCCTTTCAAACTCGGGGGTATCATCGTCATTCCACCTTCCACAGGCTACCTACAAGCAACAACTATACAGAACGAGCAGATAGGCCTGACTGGATGAGGCGCGCCGAAACCCATCTACAACTACCATCTTCCTTTAATGGCTTTTCCCTTATCTTCCTCCATTGTCTCCCACAAGCTCTTCATCGATGTATCAACTACTTCTTCTTCTCCACATCGTACTTTCTTTCCCATCCATTTCTTATCTAGCTTCCGTCCGATGAAGGGCGAAGACGGAGGAAGATCAGGTCGCCCCAGAATTGTTTGCCTGTCAAAGAAAGATCTCGGAAAGGTTAGCTTTTATTCAACTCAATGTACTTTCTTTTTGTTTTTTTCCTGGTGGATATGGTGTTATTGGAATTTGGTGATTCCATGGCTAGGATTCTGTACGTGTACACTGAATTGAGTTTTTTCATACTGTTTTCTGGTTGAATATGACAACGTGGCGATGAGGTGAGTGTTGGAGTTATAATTGAAGGCTGGGAAAAATTTCTCTGATGGGCCAGCCTGGAGGCTGTTCTTTATGAATAATTTCTGCCATGAACTTCATATGAGGATCTGATATAGTAGAGTCTCAACCAGGGTGCACTTATTGTGACATGTCTTATAGCACCACAAACTTTCATAATTTCTGTACAATCAATTATGCTATTAAAACATGTTTAATTTGGAGATTTACCATGGTTATGAAGTTTTGTTCAATCATTTTCATAATATTTACCTTTTCCTGAGCAGCTATAACCAGAAGATAACTATATTACTGTGTTTATCTTGGCACTGGTGAATGACAGTTATGTGCTTTTTAGTTGAAAATCTGTTTTTATATCATCTATATATCTATGAATTGCATACGAAACTAAACTATTCAAAAGCGGTGAACAATGAGCTTCCTCTCTTGGATTTCGTGAAATTAATGCACCAGACTCAAGATTCTAGTTGTTTTTTAAATGTGGTAAGTGTGAATTGTTTAGTGGCCATATCCTTTTGACATTTTGAGTCAATGTTTTAAAGATTGGAAAAGCAGAATTGGAAGGCCTTAACATTTCAATAGCATTCCATGGTGGATTTAGGACCTCTTTGGTTCCACTTTAGTAAAAAACAATTTGGGTAAAAGTAGATTGTTAGCACCGGGTTTGAGTAGAAGAACAGGGCATGCAACTTTTATGTTAACAAGGCTTTGGGCTTGTAACCTAATTATAATTATTAACTATCAAATCTATAGAGTTGGCTAAAAAAATCTATAGAGTGAACAATAGTGTCATTCTTATGTTGATGCAAATGCAAGTGGTCAACTAATTTTTTGGGCCACCAAGGGTTCATTTAATTTATTTGTACAAAATTAGGTATTCATTGGACATATTTTATGTTTAAAAATTAAGCCACATTATTTATAAATTTCAAATAGTAAAATTGTTATAAAATTTATATCTCATATTGATATTGAAATTGATGATGTTGTTTTATTGATTGATGATTAATATTGATATTGATAAGAAATTTAAAATCAATATCAATGATAAAAACATAAACAATTACATATTTTTTTTACGTAATTATGTTATCTATCTATATATAAGATATAAAATTTAAAGAAAAAACTGCATTTTTCATATATAAGTGATGAACAATACTCACTCATTTCTTTAATTTCATACTATGCACTCGCAATTAGTTGATAAAAATCTAGGATGATTTATTTGTTTGTGTATGCTAAGTTGCCATATCATTTTGACCAAAATGCCCTCTCACTCCCTTTCTCATTTATATATGTGTATATATATCCGTCTCTTAAAATTTCCCTCCCTTACCAGTACCAACCAATATCGGAATAAGGAAGAAATAACATTATCCTTACTTTTGTTGGGAGGTTTAAATGTTGTCTACAAATCTTGTGTGCTTCCATAAGTATCCACCCCTTTTATGGTTTCAGAAGATCAGACCATTGAATTTGAAGGAAATGAAGCTCCTCAAGGGAAGCCGTTCTTCTTCTTTTTCATGTTCCAGAGTTCAGGCAGTGATGAAGGAGAAGGAAGATTCAGAATCAGAGGAATATGAGATAGACACCGATAAGGCCAGAGAAGCCCTCCAAAAGCTTGACCAACAACTTCAGTCCCTCTCCACCAAACAAATCTCTTCTCCTAAACCTAGAGGTACTCTTTGATTAACTTCAAGTTGAATCATCTTCATTTCTGCGTCTAAATTTGATTCGTAATTAACAATCATGGGATTCAAAAATAGAAGTTGTCATTAGTAGTTGTTTTCTATATTATGCAGCCTCAGAGGTGAAATTTGAGGAAGCAGAAAGAATGAAGAAGAATAGTTTGAATATGAGAGAAAAGGGGTTCGAAATATCGGACTCATTTCTAGGCTACACAGCAGCTGCTCTTGTGTTATTCACTATCTTTTACAATTTTCTCTTCTACACTGTAATTGCACCTTCCATTGATGGTCCTTAACCTCGGCCATGAATTTCCTAAACCGGTTGTATCATCCAATGAAGAGAAAACATAGAATCAGGTATATAGTTTCCATTATCAATTATCAATATATCAATGATGACACATATTTTTATATACTTTTTATCCTTTATAATTGGCCTTTTAGTTATTATTTGGATATGATTTTACATAAATTAGCCAATTTGAAATTAAAATGAATTAATTGATTAATCAATGGAAATTTGGGCTCTAATTGAGATTATTATATTTTTCCATTTTGAGAATTGGTTAATTCTGTTTTTATTTCCGCAGATATTTGGAACTTAATTGAAGATTTCAAGGCGGACAGTTTTGGACAGGGGATAAATGCACCTCATGGGAATTTTATTAGTTATATTTTGATGTCCTTAGGTCAAATTTGTAAATATATAATTTTGGGAAACTTATGATAGTTTTGATTTAGGTTATTTATTAAATAAGGTTGGCTCTTGCGAAAGAAGAATACAAAACATGGACTCATTCTATTAGTTTATGGGTTGTTAATTTTCTAGTGTAATCCACTATAATTATAAACCCGAAGATATAATCTTAGTTTAAGGATGGATCAATATAATTTTTGGTTTGATTTCTCCCCTATTTTCATTCCTAATCCCCTATGCATTTTTGCTTCTTCATTTACTACCTATTGGAGTGAGTAATAAGTTGCATGGATTCGGATTAAATAGATTGATATGAGGCTATAATTATGAACTAGCATTTACCTCAATGTTTTAAAATCGGACTGAATGTCGAATCAGAAATGTCATCAGGTCACGATTTTTATGATTCAACTGGTTAGACTGGCAGTCAAACCGGTGACATAATAATTAAGTAAAAATAATATTATATATAATAATATATGTATAAAAATAAAATATCAAATTGTTAAGAGAATAAATTTAAGTAGTTTAAGTTCATAATAAGTTAATAAGTTCACATAGTAATAATATATGTTAAATTATTGAAAATAATATTAAAATATTTTAACATGATAACACTACATGACCATAATATTATAAAATGACTATACTCTTTCCATCCCCAATTATAAGAAATAAATAATTACTTCATTTATATCAAGGAAAAAATAGTTTTAGTAGTTAAACTTATTAATTGTGTTATAGCTTCAATTTTTTTCCAAAATTACCCACATTAAAAGTCTCAAGTAAAACTAATTAATTATTAATAATTATCAATTACTCAAGAGTATAAAAGAAAAATGATATTAATTACTCCACATATTTTATCCATGTCTTTTATATTTTGGGATTAATAAAGAGTCTCAAAATTCTCTTATAATTTGAGATATATGGGGTATAATACAATGAAATTTTTTATTTTTATAATTAGTAATTTTAAAATAAACAGGAAAATAGTGTTTTACTCTCTAATAATTTTTATAATTAATAATTTTGGCAAAAAAAATAAATTTAAGTTAAATTTTACCCAATTTAAAAAACCGTCCGATTTATGACTCAATTCTGGTTTCCGTCTCAAAAACCGGTTTAAAGCGGTCCAATCTGGTCCAACCCCTAAAAAGGTCTAAAGCTGAAAACTAAGCCGTTCTTCACTTCAGGTGATGTTCCAACCGATCCGATCCGGTACTCAAAACATTGATTTACCCTGCGCAATGTGCGGGAGCACTTATTAAAAAAGTTATATTTTTGTTATTTTCTAAATTCTAAATTAATATTAGTTATGAAATGGTGTGACAAGGAAAAGAGGAAAATGAATTGTAATGATATTTTTTTAGCAGAATTGTAATAATATTAGATTAAAGTATTAGTTACAATTGAAAGGACATAAGCTGAAATTTCCATTTTCTACTTTTTCAACGTGTAATCATTGTCAGTTTATGCTTTTTCAACTCATAATCACTTTTCATAAGTTGTTATTAAAATACTTATTCAACTCATAATCACTTATCATAAGTTATTATTAAAATACTTATGATAAGCGTTCGATAATCACTTATCAATCAGGCACTAAGTGAATATAGTTAGGACATAGAAGTTGAAGGATCTTATTAACACAAAAGGCTCCATTGCAAGAGACTGTAATTATGTCTTAAGTACTATCAGATCTATAAACCTAGTTTTTTTTTGTGGGCCGAATGGAGTTATAGAAGCTGTATATACTGGGTTAATTAAAAAAAATAAAAAATTACCTTTAGTGGATAGTCAAATGTTAAATGGTTTTAAAAAGAGAGGACAACTTTGTTTTACGAAAAGTCGTGAACATTTGTTTTAGTATAGGAAGACTAAGCTATATGCATGGTTTTAGTAAAAGTTTCTTCATATAATTCTTTATATAATGCTAGAAGTAGCCACTGATTTCAATACAATAATACTTTGTACAAACAATTTACAGTGCCGGTTCATATAGCTTTCTAATTTGCAAAAAATATATTCCAACTCAAGTAATGCTAAATACAGCTCTCTAACCTGGGCAAACCGTAAAAATAGATACTTAGATACAAAAAGTATTGATAAACTTAGATAATTGATCCTAAAATAATCCCATAATTCATGTACTTATAAGTATATATGGATACGCTTAACATAGGGTTTCAATGAAAAAAATGAAATCCAAAAACTGTCCCAATTCTGTAAGCATTAAAATACATGTACATATTGTTAAACAAAATATAATGTTCCTGTGTTATCTTTTTCCAATTGAAAAAGAAAAAGCTTATACAAATAGGTTGAAGCACTATTTTGTCGATTGGCTTCAAAGCTCCAATATTGCATGCTTGGGATGTGAGATTCATAGAAGAGAATGAGAAGATGCGTTGGGTGCTTAAATTAAAAAAGATGTAATAAAATTCTTTAGACATAGCTAAACTCTCAATCTGACAGTGCAATATCTAAAATCTTCAAACTCTCAACACTGCCAGTCTGACACTTTGAAAAAGAAGCTTGACTAATTAACCCATTACCCATTAATAAATTCAAATGAAAATGTAATCAAACAACACGCTAGACATATAAAAAAATATAACCCACTGACAGAAAACATGGAAGAAAATAGAACAAATTAATACAAGAGGCACTATGCCAAGACAATGTGCATGCAAATAGAAGTGCTTTATTTTTAGAATGTTTGAGTGATGTTTATTGTAACACCTTAACTTACTAGGCTTTTAATCATATTTTATATATCTAGCGGAAAGAATTAAAAACCTAGAATAATTAAACTTTTAAACTTTTCACAATTTGGTTGCTCAAAAGACAATAACTTAACTAAAAGTTTACTTTAATTAATAAAAATTAAGCCAATCATACTGTAATTATCTGACTATTGTTCCAGAATATATCAGCATAATTCAATACATAATATCTTTATTCAGTGTATATCTTCATTCCTCATATTCTAAACATAAACCGTATTAAAAATCATATGTGGAAATTTATGGATGTTACATTTCTATCCCCCTTAAACAAAATTTCGTCCTCGAAATTTAAAACATACCTTAGTACCTCTTGTGTCCCAATTTTCCATACCATTTTTTTTGCCAGAGAAATACTTTTACTTCTTACTTGTTTGACTTATTAGTCAATATTTTACTCTGGTATCTTACTTATTTATGACATTTGAAAGGTCTGGTTCATACTTTTTGAACTGGAAATTATGAGGACATCATAAACTATCTTTACTTTAAGGGTATAGGAAATTTCTATTCATAACATCCTTATTCTTACTTCCATAATTTTCTCTTATCTTGTTCATACTATACTCTCTTCATTAGCACCAGACATCATTCATTTCTCTTCTTTCATAACTTTAGGCTATCTACATGAATAATCTTTCTACTAAGGCATAAGCTCATCTCATCAGCTTTGTCTAGATGACACTTACAAAGTCATCGCATCTTTCTTTTTATTCTACTTTCTGTGCCTCAAGTTTAACTTTTCTCTTATCTCATAATTACTTGAGGATATTGTGATCTTAGACAATTCTATGGTAATACCATAGATATCGTAACTCATACCAGCTATAACAATTTTTAGTAACTCTACTTCTTAAGAGCATTACTTACCGCTGCTATAAATGGAAACTGGCTTTTCATAAAAATTATCATATAAAACTTTGGCTAGTACCTACCACTCAACCCTGTTACATTACTCGTACGCTGATCCAACACTTACTTTAATCATTATAGACCCTTAGGGTCATTATTGGATCATGATTAATTATCTCAGGGGAGGAGGTTTAACTTCTTTAGCTCGTAAAAACTTATTTCATAATCCATTTCCCACAAAAGCTTTCTCTTCTAACTAAGCGGCAAGACAACCTGAGAGAAATTTTTCAGAACTTCTTGCTAAACTGAGAAACCTTTCGTCTCTATTATAGTGTTCGATCTCTCCCATTTCATAACTTTACTTGCTTTACTATGATCTACTGCGATTCATATGGGAGATTCTGTAACCTATTTACCGTACTTCTTGAAGCCCAGCTCCCATCTACTAAGTTTAGCAAGCTTTTTCTTTAATTACATTTCAAAAATTCTCTGTTGCCTTTCATGCTCCTCTAAAGATTCAGAGTACTTTAACACATCATCCCAGAGAATCACAATAAATTGCTCATACTTTTATTCATGTAGCCTAACAGGTGCCTTAGTATGACTAATTGGTATTATCCTGATTCATAATGCCTAATTTTTAACTTTCACCATATCTTTCTTACTTTTACATTTTTCACATGCTTCCCAGCAGGTCACTCATCATAAAATTTTCCTAACCAGTGAGTACTTAACTGTGTTGAGGGGTTCTGCTGCACCCTTGCCACTCTTGGACTTAGAGAATGCGGCATTGAGTTTTCTTTCAAGCCATAACTCATCTATTTGACTTCTGGATAACTTACAGCTTTTAACTCTAGGTCATTCAATCCCTATACTCATACTGCTTCTTCTTTTTTTTTATTTTAGCCTTTACTAGCTTAGAGATTCAACTTATCACTATGCCTTTATGTATAAACATACCCCCGAACCTTGTACTCTACTTATCCTATCATAGCCTTTAAGATTGTTTGGTTCTTTGTGAGTCGGGGTCTAAATAATATTAAGGCAATAGTTATTCACTCTTTGCTCTTCAACATTACTACTCTGTCTATTCTCATACATAATTTTTCTTAGCTATTCAGCCAAGGTCAATTAGTAGTTTAGCAGGTTAAGGAAAACTTTTCTACCTTTCGAAAGTCTCTTGCCAGGCCAGTTAGGATCTAGTCTCGACCTCTCACCCTTACTCATTCTTGCTCAATTGGGTATCACCCCAGGAGCCACTTTCCATTACTTTGCCTTAGCAACTAATCTGATAGAGGATTTCATCTCTTTACTCAATTGGGCTTCTCCCCAAGAGCTACCTCTCATTTGCCTTCCCTCGGCTACTTTTATCATATGGAGGATTTCATCTCTTTGCTCAATTGGGCTTTTTCCCAAGAGCTACCTCCCTTTTTCATCTCATTGGCAATTAATGGAAGATTTCATTCATTGTGAGATCTTTCGGCCGAGAACTTTCTTTTTGCTAGATTTCAAACTAAGCTCAGCAATTCATTATCTCAAGGTTTCATAGTTCTCTAACTGCTTGCCACTATTTTCACCTTAGGCTAATACTTTATACCTTAGATTTATACCTCATGTCTTAAGCATCACAAATCCATTACTAACTTTTTATTATAGAGGCATTTAATCCTTACCAAATTTTCATGTCTGTTATTTACATCCTTTTTCAAGCATTTCTCAGCTTGAGCTGTCCAAAATAACATTTAACTTAATCTCAACACATGGAACATTTTCAAGGGGTAGGCAATATCATCATCTTGTTCTTACAATCTGGAAGGAGATTATCTGTAAAAACCTAATTCATGCCAATGCTCACATTACTACTAGGAAAAGGCATGCAACTTTTTTTTTTTGTATTGCTACAGTGCTTATTTAGACAAACAATGGAGATTATAGTCTTATTTCTCATCAAGACATGCCCATATACCTTATACAACAGTAACTTCCATACCTAACTTCTTAGCATAGCTACATGATTCAGCTTGCACCTAAATCATATCTTTACTAAGGTCAAGTGACTTACAGGCCTTATACTGAGATTAGCACAAAGACTTTATCCTGTATGTATGGTCTAGAATTGGCCACCTCCATAGTACTGTCATTGGTATAATATCCTGACTCTTTATACTTGAAGCACACATTGTTCATTGCTAAGTGTAGCATTTTGCTATGAGCCTTTCCGTATTCTTAAAAATAAGAGCTGGCTTACTCAATTGTCTCCTCTGTGCTTATTGCCTTGCTTCTTGAATCCCATGTTATTCTATGGCTTCTTATCATATTGACTGGCGGTGCTGGAGTACACACTTGTGAGTCAAACTATTTTTAGTAATTCAGTTCACTTTAATTACTGAACTAAAAGTCTAAAGCTGCATCGAGACAACTCTTATCTTATGGCTAGCTTCAAGCCCCTTTCCAGCTTCTCTATCCTCCGTCACTTATCAACATATTGTTGAAGGAAGATTGGGTATCAAGCCAATTGATTGTACCTTGCTATATATTTAATGACTAACTCATTCACATCTTAGATCCTTATAATTCCGCTTTCTCTTACAGACTAGGGAAAATACTTTTTGTAAAACTATTCTTATAATACTTCCCAAGTCAATAAAGTTCCCTTTACCTGATTAGCTTATTTCATATTTTTCCACCATTGGTCAACCTCCTTTACCATTAAGCTTCCATTTTCGATGTGCAGTCCATTATTTTGAAAATTTTTTTTAGGGCTCACAATCTATTTTTTGGCAACTTGCACATTAAATTTACTATCAAAGGATGAAAGCTAACACTTGCACAATAGTATATTGGTGGCTGGTACTCTCAACCAATTACCTTACAGCTTGTCCTGAAGGAACTTACTGACTTACTTAAAGCTGTCGCGGTATAGCGGAACCTTAAGGGCTCTAACTTTCTCCCAGTTGTCTCTGAGCATTAACTACCTGTTATAGCTACTCAATGGTTTACTACTACAGATCCCTGACAATTAAGAATCACTTGTAAGGGATCTAGACCAGGAGTACATTCATTTACTGCTACTATAGTCATTTGAGAGGTTTATACTTGTACCTTCAGCCTTTGTTGAACACCTCTTCGTATCTTAATAACTCTTACCTTGCAATTAATAATTGCAATTGATAACAACTTGAACTTCACAATTGCATTTACTACTACTTTCATTATATCCTTACTGGTCATGATACATCATCATGCCTCAACCCATAGTCTCTTTCCTTTACTATCCTTAAGTCAGCATCTTACTATATGCTTATTGTCATGACACTGGCTTATAGGGATCAAGTACTATTGTCAGATCTAGCATTGCCATTTGTTATCTCTATTAGATCTTCCTCTAGATCCTTATCAGAGACTTCTACTATCTAGATGCTCATCAGAGACTTCTACTATCTCAACCTTTTTTTTCATGATAGCATTCTACTTGGAGTGTTTAGGCAATGACATAATCTTTCAGAGTGTGAAACACTCAACCTTAAGGGAAACTTCTTGATACGGTTCCAAAACTCTTGACCCGATATGGCATCAAGTACTAGCTCAACCCATTCACTTGCAGGGAGCTTATAATCATAATGTCCTTCTAAGAATCTCCTTGACTTCTAGTACCGTACCAAGGAAATCTAGAATTGAACATATCTTCCCATATCCATCATGATATTTATTGATATAGCTTTAACAATCCTTTGGATTTGGAATCCTTGGTTTACTTGGAAAAAGCTACCTGTTTAATCCAAATAGTACAGTTAGCCCAAACTTGCTTACGATAACTCATGAGCTGACCCACCTTTTCCCTAGAGGTGTGATTTCTTACTTTTAGTAGGACTATACATGAAGGGACTAGTACTATGGGTCGCTTCCTGGATTCAAGCAATCTTTTCATTTAATGACTACTATATGGCTGTTGTTACTGGAAAATTTTGTTGGATCCTATGTCATCCCTTATAGGATCTTGATTAGGTTCAAGTCAAATTCCTGCACTTTGGGTAATACTCATCTTTTTTTTTTCTAACTTTCTTTTATACATTAGTTTTCCCCCATTAATTCTTTTCATAACTATCATTTATTCCTTATTGGCCTCTTACATTCATTACTAAAAATATCTTACCACTTATCTTATTTTCTAGGTAGGATACTTGCTTTTATACTCATCAGCAACCTACCATCACGTCTCTAAGTTATATTCTAGCTAGTGGCCTGACATTAGAGAAAAGCCTTAGGTAAACATTCATACTAGCTATGGATTAATGAGGTTTTATATCTTTCTAAAATTATCCTAAGCCATCCTTTTTCAGAGAACTATTAGAACTGTAGGACTCATCAATCTTTCTCATCATCTTATACTCTTTAGAGATCTACTATAACCTTACAATTGGTCTACTGCGACCATGAAATCTGCTGTAATCTCTGAGCCCTACTAGGATCCTCTGTGATCCTACATCATCTCTTTATTAATATGATCTAACTACAATCAAACTCTAAAAAGATTCAAAACATAAGGATAATGCCCTTTGTAAAATATCCTCAACTAATCCAGCAACTATTATAAGCTATCCTTAAGGCTAATCTCATATGCCACTGAAACAGTCTTAGGCTAGATTTCGCAAAGGAAACATATCTTATATTCAAGGGAAAAACTCTAATTAAGAGGATTACTTTCCTCTCTCATTGCAAAGATTAGCCCAGATCTTTGCTCTGATACCAAAAAATGTAACACCTTAACTTACTAGGCTTTTAATCATATTTTATATATCTAGCGGAAAGAATTAAAAACCTAGAATAATTAAACTTTTAAACTTTTCACAATTTGGTTGCTCAAAAGACAATAACTTAACTAAAAGTTCACTTTAATTAATAAAAATTAAGCCAATCATACTGTAATTATCTGACTATTGTTCCAGAACATATCAGCATAATTCAATACATAATATCTTTATTCAGTGTATATCTTCATTCCTCATATTCTAAACATAAACCGTATTAAAAATCATATATGGAAATTTATGGATGTTACATTGATTCTTTAGCATTAATATTTGCTCCTATTATTGGTCCTAGACTTTAACTAACTTATTCATTTTCAACAGCACGCGATGCATTTATCTTAGATACTGAGTATCAGATTACTCATTGAAAGGTTAGAACATACATAATATAATGTTTCTAACTCAAATTCCTATCTCAATTATATCAGGCATAGTTTTTAACCTAATGAACCACTCACAGATAAAAGGTATTCTATCAGTAAAAGTTCAAGCTGATTTCTTTAGAATAAGTTTGAGAGATGGAGGGTACAGAGGAGAAAAAATTACATGAACAAATTAATGAATATATCGAATGAGAACAAATGACTACTCGCTTGATTCGCATAAGAACAATCAGTCTTTCCATAGAAAATTATGAAATCTGTACAACGAAAAACACCAGGGCACCAGCTCGTAAGGATGATAAAGGAGATAGAGTGGAGCATAGACTCTTCAAATAGTTCATATTGTCACATGATGGCCAAGTGCTAAGACCTAATAGCTCATACACCTACATTGAAGTTTCTAACCACTCATCAATGGCACCACGTCCCTCATCTTCCCTCCTCTTGAGAGAAAAACATAAAATATATATAAGTCAGGCCACTAAAACCATAAGTCATGCATTTTTGTCTAAGAACTTGTGATTTTGAATTATGAAATTAAAAATACCTTCCCAAACCATAAATATGAAATTAAATCTAGTTCAATTTCATCCTTCATCATGTGAAAATTCAAGGTAAATGCAGCTTAGATATTATTAAATCTCCTACTCTCCTCATGAAGAAATAGGTGAGGGAATAAAGTTACTTAATTAGAATTAATTACTGTTTAGTAGTGATTCAGCAACCATTAAAAACCAAGAGCCATAGAGCTTATAGTACAGTAGCAAGTAACAACCACGCTCGGGTAACAAAAGCATATTACTATATGCCATTCATTTGAAGAACTATAATCAGCTTTCTAGTAAAGCAACACCAAGAGATAATGATTACAAATAGTTAGCACAAAGTAACATAAGTTCCCTATCACAAGTGGATTTCCACAGTTTTTTATATTTCTTTTCTGATTTATTTCCTCTCTTTTTTTCCCTCATGTAACAGGATTATCATTTGCAAAGAGTTGTAGAGACCTCTGTCACACCTTCCACTTGTTTTGCTTAATATATATATATATAGACTTATAGGAAACAATAAAATGTGTTCCCCAAGTATTTTATATATTTCCAATTTTCTGGAAAATGTATCCAACCATCCAAACCAGAAAAATTTAGTGTCCATTTGTTAATTCCATGGGTGCAACTTTTTACTTACCAAGTTCATGACAATTGTTGATCAATTAGTGTATCTCAAATAACTGGAATATAACTTTTTCTTTCAAATATGGTAATTTTAATTACAAAGAAAAAGCAGAAGCACTGCATCCAGAAGCCACAGAGAGAAGCAGCACATTGCTCAAAAAATAATAGAAAAATATGAGTATAAATGTGCCAATTTGAAACATTAATAACTTTTTTTAGTATATAAAACAAATACTTTGCTTGTCTATATGGTCTTGAAAAAGTACGCTTTATGTGCAGCTCTGAGTTGATTTGAGGCGAATTGGTGCTATTGGAGCTGTAGCAACTCTGAGTTATAGCAATAGACACAGAGCTATCACCTGTAATAACAGTAATTTATTCTTCTGGCAAGAAAAAAAAGGAAAAAAATAACAAGAGTCAATATTGCTAATGAAAAATCAAGAATTCTTACATCTCATATTTCTGCGTTCATCATAAACAGAAGATTGTGACCTCCATTTTCTAAATAATCAACAATAACCTGCGCATGAAGGAGGCAAACAATAAGACCAATGAGAACACGTCAAACTGCTAGCTTTCTCACTTTAAGTCAGCCTTATAGACCAGTAATGATGGACCATGCATGGTATATCAGCTCAAAATTTTTTTCACTTGTAGGACCCTAAAAATCCTCACTAATTTCACACAACCATCTTCCACATAAAATTCAGGCAAAAAAAAGGATAGGAAGCATTTACACCAACACAAACATGCCTTCACTCAAAACCATTCAAGTATTTTGAACCATTAGTTTCTGACTTCATGGGTAAAAGCATGTAATAATAACCTCAAGGTCTAACTATAATAGAGCACGTCACGCCACTGTTCAGAGTACAGAATCATGCCACTGTACAATTTCTTCATCTGTGTGGTAATGACTTGGTGGCTCTTCTTCGTCTAGTCCAACAAGGCCTACCATTACAGCTAGCTCCACAGATTAAAATCATATTCGTCAAACTACATTTATAACAACATTGGCAAGAGTTTCAAATCCATATGATCATCTTTAATGGAAAAAGATGTGCAAAAACAATACTATGCAGATTACTTAAAACTAATAAAGTGAACAAATATGTGAAGATATATGAAAATGTCAAACCAACCAATAATGCCAACTTTTAGATGATATAAAAGAATGTTTCAGTTAACAAACAATAAGAATGAACTCTTAAGTTTCGGCATGCAATACCTGTTCACAAAGCCATTTCAGCATATTTGATCTTTCTTAATAGTGGTTGAAGAAGTAATTCTGGAAAATTACTGTATATATTATTGAATAACTTGGGTTACATATATACACAAAAGCAAATCTATTTAATAATTACAAAATCGAATCAAATCAAATCGAATAATATCCTAATAATATCCTATAATAAATAGAAGGATATGTCAAATATTAACACCCCCCTTCAAACTCAAGATGGTTCAATAACGAACATCTTGAGTTTGTTTACTAATATATTAAACTGGCCTAAACTGTGTGACTTAGTAAATAAATCAGCTGGTTGATCAGTAGTTCGGATAGGAAAGAATCTGAGAGTTCCTCGAACAACATGCTGTCGAGTAAAGTGACAATCAATCTCAATATGTTTAGTCCGTTCATGAAATACATCATTATGAGCAATTTGTCTGGCACTCTGACTATCACAATAAAGGTCAATAGAAGAGTCTTGGGCCACCTCCATATCAGTAAGAAGCCATCAAAGCCAAAGTATTTCAGAAGTAGTGTCAGTTAAAGCACGATACTCGGATTCAACACTTGAGCGAGAAGCCAACGTCTGCTTCTTACTTGGCCATGAAATCAGAGAATCACCAAGAAAAATGTAGAAGCCAGTGGTAGATCTACGATCAGAATGATCACCTCCCCAATCTGCATCAGAATAAGCTCGTAGAACAAGCGAAGAACTGGCAGAGAAATGCAAACCATGAGATAAGGTTCCTTTAACATAACGAATAATGCGAAGTACTGTAGCATAGTGAGTAGTACGGGGAGCAGACACAAACTGGCTGACAATGTACACTACATAAGCAATATCAGGTCTAGTCACTGTGAGATAGATGAGACTACCAACTAACTGACGATAAAAGGTAGGATCTTTCAACAATGTGCCATCAGTAGGAGTGAACCGAGCGTTAGGTTCAATAGGAGTAGCCTCGACTGTGTCGTCAGTGAGTTGAGCTCGAGAAATCAAGTCAGAGGCATACTTGACCTGAGAGAGAGATATACCATTTTTCACATAAAGTACCTCAAGACCAAGAAAGTAACTGAGATTCCCAAGATCTTTCATTTCAAAGTGATTCCCAAGAAAAGACTTGAGTTCTTGAACTCCGATGGAATCATCACCTGTGATAATCATGTCATCAATATACAACAGAAGCAAGACTATACCACGATCCGTAGTACAAATAAACAATGCAGAATCGTGAGGACTGCAAGAGAAACCAAGCTGACTGATGGTAGTGCTAAACTTAGCAAACCAAGCACGAGAAGCCTGTTTAAGACTCTAAAGAGCACGTCGAAGACGACAAACCTTGTTTGCCGGATTAGGATATCCTGGAGGGGGCTTCATATAAACTTCTTCTTCTAAATTTCCATTCAGAAAGGCATTTTTGACATCCATTTGATGAAGAGTCCAACACTTGGCTGCAGCAATAGCAAGAAGACTTCTAACAGAAGTAATTCGAGCAACCGGAGCAAAAGTCTCCTCATAGTCAATCCCATACTCCTGAGTAAAGCCCTGAGCCACCAAGCGAGCCTTACGCCATTCCAAAGAACCATCAGAATGAGTCTTAATTTTATATACCCATCGACATCCAACTAGAGTCTTATCAGGAGGAAGATCAACAAGATCCCAAGTGTGCATTTTTTCCAATGCCTGCAATTCTGCTTGCATAGCCTGCTGCCAATGAGAGTCACAAGAAGCTTCCTTATAGGACTGAGGTTCCTTTAGCTGAAGAATAGTAGAGAAGCAATGGTAATCTCGAAGGTAAGAAGGAGGGTTTCTTTCACGAGTAGGCCGATTGGATTCAGAGGACAAAGGCTCCGTAGACATGACTTGTGAGGGAGAATCAGAAGTAACAGAACCATCTGGAGAAGGTGCAACATCAGACTTAGTGGTGAGCTCATCAACTGAACCTGTACCTGAGTCACTAGGAAAAAGATCAATAGAAGGATTTGTAAAGATAGGAGAGGAAATGGAAGAAATCGAAGAGAAATCGGTCAAAGAAGAAAACTGGACATTTTCCCAGAATACAACATGACGAGAGATTCGTATACGATGGGATAAAGGATCCCAGCAACGATATCCCTTATGCTCAGAATCATACCCAAGGAAACAACAGACACGAGCACGTGCTTGTAATTTGGTGGTCTCATGAGAGGGAAGAAGAACAAAACAAGCACAACCAAAAACTTTTAACATAGAATAATTTGGAGAAGTACCATGAAGACACTCAAAAGGAGAGATGTTACCAAGAACAGAGGATGGAACACGATTGATACAGTAGATAGCAGTCATGGCTGCTTCACCCCAAAAACGCTCTGGACAAGAAGCGAAAATGAGCAGAGCTCGGACAGAGTCAAGAATATGACGATGTTTTCGTTCTGCACGACCATTCTGTTGAGAGGTGTAAGGACAAGAATATTGAGAGATAGTGCCCTGTTCATCAAGAAAATTAAGTAATTTGGAGTCACGATACTCTAAAGCATTATCACGACGGAAGACTTTAATTATCTTGGAAAACTGAGTACGAACCATAGTAGCAAATTTAATATAAATTTGGGATAATTCTGAATGATTTTTTATCATATAGATCCAAGTAAAGCGAGAAAAATCATCAATAAAAAGTACAAAATATTGTGATCCTCCCATGGAGGGAGTAGGAGAAGGTCCCCAAATGTCAGAGTGAATCAAATCAAATGGAGAATCAGAAATAAAATCACTTTTATTAAAAGGTAAAGCAGGTTGTTTTGCAGTCTGACAAGAAATACAATGTAAGGATTTTTCACTAACAGAACCTAGGAAACTATTAGAAATCAAAAGTTGTAATTTATTCAAAGAAGTATGAGCAAGTCGACGATGCCACAAATCAAGAGATGAAGAGGTAGTGGCAGCACACAATCTGGATGACGGAGTGACATCAGGAAGATGCATAGAAGTGAGCTCAAACATACGTCCGACTTTACGCCCAGTCCCGATGATCTGTCCTGTCTGAGAATCCATCACAACACAACCATGTTTGTTAAATAATACATCATAGCCCATGTCAACAAGCTGACCAATAGAAATAAGATTGAAACTAATGGCAGGAACAAAATAAATATCACAAAGAGATAAAGAAGGTGAGGAAACAGTACCAACATGACTAACGTGCATTTGGGAATTATCAGCAGTATGGATAGAAGGAGCAGTAGAGTTAGGTGTCATGGAAGAAAAGAAATCAGATTGTCCAGTCATATGATTACAACAGGCAGAATCAAAAAACCAAGAAGATATACCTGAAGGAGTAGCTAAAGCAGTCGGTGGACTAGAAGAACTGGAGATAAGTTTCTGAAGTAACACTTCGAGATCAGAAGTAGAGGATGTTGAAGTGGATTCAGAAGGTGAATCGCTATTGACAGCATCAGTGGCAGAAAGAGCAGGCTTGGTTGAATGCCCAGGTCGTGAGAATTTCCTCTGATCAGTTCTAGGTGGATGAATGGGACATTGATCAATGAGATGCCCGGTCTTCTTACAATATCTGCAATATAAGGTGGGACAATTAGCAGCTATATGACCTTTCTTCTGACATGCACGACATTCAATGAAGGGACACCCAGCAAAGGAGTGATTGGACTGAGGACAGTGCCAACAAGACTTAGAATTCTTATCAGATACAGCAAAAACCATCTCTGGATTACGATGCAGAAGACCCAAGCGAGTTTCTTCATATCTAAGAAGAGGAAGAGCATCTTCAAGAGTAGGAAGTGGACTTTGATGCAATAAAGAGGCACGAACGGGCTCAAAATCATCTGTAAGAGCCGTGAGGAACTGAATAAGTCGGAGTTGATCACGATACTTCAAAAAGGCTTGAGCATCTGCTTCACATTTGAAAATAGGCTCTGAATAAGCCAGTTGATCCCAAACAGACTCAATCTTAGCAAGAAACTCATAAAGAGGTTGGCCACGTTCTTGTCTGAGAATACTAAGATCCTTTTGCAACTGAAACTGATTAGATAAATCTGATGATGTATAACGACTAGCAAGATGATCCCAGACTTCTTTAGCAGTTTCAAATCTACCAAACTGTTGATGAATACTAGCAATAAAAGTATTACGAAACCATGTAATGATCTGATTATTTTTGCTATCTCATTCCTCTAATCGTTCATTAAACTTAACCTCTGTCTCTTCAGAAACACGAGTAGGAAATTTAATGTCACCAGTAACATACCGCCATAATTTTCTGCCTTTAAGAAAACCACGCATGCTTTCCAACCAGAGACGATAATTGGATCCATTCAAAATAACAGATATAGGTTGAGCAATGTCAGATTTATCCATGACGAAACAAACTAATTCCAAAAGAGAAAAAGCACCCAGGAGAAAAAGAAATTCCCAAATAAATCTGAAAAATAGCGAATTTCAAAGAGTTGACTAATCAACAAACCAACCACACAAGAGGAAGCAGAAGATGACGACGAGCAGAACAAGATGAACGCCGGTGAGAACTGACACCGAACGGGCCCTCACGCGCCGGAGAAAGAAAACTGGACCGTCGGCGCGTGGCGCGCGTGGGAGAGCGTGCAGCGGAGGATGGCTGCCGGAATTGGTGGACCGGCCGAACTCGAGATGCTGAACACGGTGGTGAGGCGCATGTCACCGGTGGACCACTGAACAACGACGGATCTGAGGAAGAACGTACGGACGCCAATGAAAAAAATATCCCTATGACATTAACCTAGCTCTGGTACCATGAAGAAGTAATTCTGGAAAATTACTGTATATATTATTGAATAACTTGGGTTACATATATACACAAAAGCAAATCTATCTAATAATTACAAAATTGAATCAAATCAGATCGAATAATATCCTATAATAAATAGAAGGATATGTCAAATATTAACAGTAGTAAATAAATCCTTTGCATTTGATGATCTACTATAATGTTTTTTTCCTTTCTTAATCAATCTCTGGTTTGGTTTTTCTGCTCAATTTAGTCCTGGGTATTTGTGAAAAATATTGAGAAACTAATAAATATGAATAACGAAATGATTAAAAACTTTAACTGAAAACTTGATGTGGTAAGAAATCAAAACAACTAAGCCTCATGAATGTTGCGAACTATCATTTTAACATTTAAGTTTGCGAACTATGATACGATTTGTTTAATACATTAAGCCACATTAGAATTGAAATATGCAAAGCTTCCCTTTGTTATTCATTCATCCAAATCAGATGCTGTATATATAACACCCAGAATTCAAAGAAGTTAAATAACATCTTTTTAAGATACTATCAATATCAATTCACGCAGCTACTGTATCCTTTATTTGTGCATTTAGGGTCATGAAAGTCAGTGAGCAACCACATGATAAAGTCATCTATTATAAAAATGAACTTGGCAAATTATTGCTATAGCAAATTAAGTAACTAATAAAAGTTCCATTCCCAAGTAAGCTTGGCCAGAACTAATTTTGCTAAAGCACACTCCCTTCTTCATCAAAGTTACCATATTATCATCTAGCAGATTAAGCAGTTTATGTTTCTGTTTCTTTCTTCAAACAGAAAGCAAACTAAGCTGAGCATATAGAAATTCAGAAACCAAATTAAATGATTAAAAAGTAATAAGACTTATTGTTAAAAAAAATAGATAACTCATATTTGAGAATGACTAAATTAAGATATGAAGCTATAATTCTGAATTTTTGCTTTAAGTTTTTGTCATTTTAATTTTTGTTTCTTGGTTTAGTTAAATTTAATTTCTGAAAAGCCCCAAAATCAATTGCTTTGTTTTAGTTAATTGTATTAGTTTTATTCTTGATTTAAGTGAGTAACTCAATTTGCAAGATGACATAGTTTGCACTATATTACAAATCAATTTTTAAATTTACTTTTGGTCGGTTTGATAGTTATATCAATCAACATCATCTATGTATATATATATATATATATCACACTACTTGCTGCGTTGCATCACATAATTCAGCCATGTTCCTTTACCATTTGATGCTTGCACACATATATACATAATTAGGAGCCAAAAGCACAATTGTTGTAACTCTATTGAGCCACTGGAGATTCGAAAAATAAGAAAAGCAAGCTATGTAGAATGATGAAAGTTTTCAATATTATTTATATATTTATTTAATTGAATTAATGCATTTTGAAAAAAAAAACTATTCCCTCCATTCCAAAACTATTGTAGTTTAATGTTGTGGCACACGAATTGAGAAATCTCTAATTAATACTACAAAACAATACTATACAATGATTGAAATACTCTCATTTAAAAAGTGTTGGAAATGAAGTTTAAAAGGAGTAAGCAGTAGATAAAATAGGAAAAAATGGAATTAATAAATAAAAGTATAATTGGAAAAAATTAATTATTCATTGAATTTCTAAAACAAGAATAGTTTTGAAATAAAATCAAAATCTGAAAACAATAATAGTTTTGGAATAGAGGAAATACTTAAATGATTAATAATGCCCATTATAATGGAATTAACTATTAACTTTTGAAATTATAAGTTAATTTTTGTGATCTCAATCCAATCCAAGTGGTACAGAATGATAGAGAAGATAAGATGCATAAGGAAGAAGTTTGTAGATAAATATACCAAAAGGATAAGTGATTTTATCTACTGCCTTAAAAATTTTCTTCAGCATTAACCAAGTCGATTAGTTTTGAGCAAGATTATCGCAATGGCTATATGAGAGCTGTATTTGAGCATTGTTGACATAATTATTGATTGATGCTGAGTTTTATGTGAGCTTGTGTAAAATCTGGCCTAGAGCCAGCATAAGGCTGTGTGAAAATGTTTTATGCTAGTTAAAATCTAGTTGAATTGTTGGTGAAATTGTGTACGTAAAACCATCAATTTTAATTTGATATAATTAATGAAAAATCTCGAGATATCTTAAGGGGACTGAACATAAATAGTAGAATCGAATTGGCATAAATTTCCTTGTGTGTTCGTTTTCTATCATTATCTCTTATTTACTAGGTTTAGTTATCTATAATGGATAAGCTCTAAGTAATACTTGCAAAGTACTTTTAATTTTTTTAATATTCAATTTGTATAACCAAATGTTTTTTTTATATAAGTGATATCTCCTGAACAATGTTTTTGGTTTGATTTTCTAAATTGAAAAAACACTTTGAGAGAGGTTTTTCAGACCCTACTTGAGATCAATGAGTATGAAGAAATAGGTTGAATTAATTGTATCAAATATCGGGTGATTTTAAAAAAATAATTATTTGGTCATAGAGAGGTTTATATCTAACCTATTGTGCAATCCAAAAACGTGATCATTTTAAAAGATAAACTTAAAAACAATTTTGTTGATACTTGATATTAACTTAAAAAATACAAAACTATGGATCAGAACTAGCTATGATACGATTGTCCGAAAAAGAAAAGTATAATTGGCCAACTTTTATCCACAAAAATTAAATCAATCATTTAATTAAGTATGAAATTAATACAATGAATCATTTAAAAAACTAGTGTATACGTATGAAATATTATGCGTTTATATATATATATATATATATAAAAGTAGATGGATTCAAATTCTTTATTGCGCACGTAATGATTTGTGGAATAAAGTAAAGATGACTAATGACGTGGGTTGTGTTTACTGGTCTACGTGTCACTGTGCAAGGTCAGCAACCATTCTTCTGATTGCTTCCTGGATGGCAGGCTCGTCCCATTCATTTCCCTGCACAAGTCAAAATCAAGACAACTCACTTTTTGTGTTTTTTAATTGCTAGAACGTACTAAATTATTCTTTGCATAAAGTTGTGCCCTTTTAAAATTCCCATAATTTTTTCTTTTATCATAAAGAGATTTTCATTAATTAAGAAAAAGGAAGATGTTGGATATGCATGAGTTCTAATTTGTATTTTTTAAGAGATTTATAAGATATACATCTGATTTAAATCGTTGACCTGACATGTACAGAAATTTGAATAAGATCTATAAAATATATTAACTTGTTTAAATCGGGCTAGAAAGTTTAAATCAGGTATCTAGTTTAGAAGGAAGTGATTGCGTTCATTTGATCATATGTTTAAAAAATAAATATTTAAAAATATTTAAATATAAAAGAATATATAATAAACAATAAAATTAAGTATTAGAAAACTAAAATTTAAAAATAATTTTAAATAAATTTAAGTTATAATGCACATTTAAATGACTTGGAATTTATTAATTTTTAAAAATAAAATTATAAGTATTGTTTCTCTTCATATACCCAAGAAGACCCTATTAAAGCAACCAATTTCTTAAACAAAATCCTAAACACTTATTGTAAACCAATTAGTAGATTGACAGAAATTATGATAAATTCATTTCAATGTTACAACCCAAATTTTATTTAGTAGTTGTCTAATCTAATCAATAATCTAAATATAATTAATATTTTTATGTTATGTCAACTTTGCACATGTGACATAGCAACATAAAGTTGACTATGTATAAATACAAGTCAAGGCAAATCAAGTATTATCCAACACTACACGATATGTTTTACTAACATTTTTTTTGTAAAATCATCTGATATCCCATTAAGAGTTTGTGTTCCAACTAATCCAGACGCTTAACCCTGTATAACCCTCGCAACTCATTTTAAAATTTTTTTGTGTGTGAAAAGATGGAGCAAAAGCCCAATTACTTAAGATATTTACTACTAACTAAATATTTTCTACATGTATAATTAATATATATCTTAATATCCTAAGTGATTTCTTTGTTTCCCATACTTTTTTTATTAGGGAAATTATACATTGTGACTAAAATGGGAAATTTATTATAATTTAAAAACAAATTTTTAATTAATTTAAAATTTTAATATTATTATACATAATTTGTTATTTAATTATCTTTACCACCTTATATAATTATTTTTAAAAAATTATGATAGATTTTAAGGATATAAAATTTGAAATAAACATATATATGTTAATTTTTTAAGGAAGAAATTTAGCCTTCAATAGTTTTTATTTTGGATCCATCCCTATTTTAATAAATAATTTTTTTACCACGTCTTGTTGCCATAAAGAATAATATAAGAAATAAAATATTTTGTTTATTAACTAAATATAACAAATAAATTTTATTAATTCAATCATAAAATTATATATAATTATTATGTTGTTCTTATATATGAAATTTCATAAAACAATTATGTGACTCATATAAGTAAGGTTAATAATTTTGTATATTAAAATATATATTATATTTAATTTTTTAGTATATATAATCAAGTCAAGCTTATGTTAAAATAGATTTAATTTTAATTGGTTATAATTTATTATAAAATAAAAATTTATTTTTTCGTATGTAATATAACAATCATATGTGTGTGTATATATATTACAAAATAAAAATCACATTGATATCAAATATAAAATTTTCCCAATATGCTCATTAAATTTTATTATAAAATTTAAAAATAAATAGAATTTCAAATAGATAACTTTTTGCTAGAGATATAAAATAAATTTGATTTATGAATAATAACCAAGAAAAACTTACATTTATTAAATCATTTTTTAGTTTTATTTTCCTATATATATTATACTTATATTTATGCCAATTTTATATTAAAGCTAACATTATTTTATGAATCATATATTGGAGCTCATATTATTTTATAGTAGTTGATTTAAATATTAAAATTTTTAAATATATAATTTTTAATTAAAAATTATTCAAGAAACTTTTGTGGAACAAATTATTAAATATGTGAATTTCAATTTAAAAAATTAATATTCAAAATTTTAAATAGATATATATATATATATAAGATAGATATATATTGTGGCCAATATGAACACATTTATATGAATTATATATATGTTAAAACTAATTAGTTATAGTTAATTGCATATCATAAAATTTAGTCTTCACAATTTTAAATTAAAAAATCAAATAATAGATGTGAGTTGTTAAATCAATCATTGACAAAAAAAATACTTGATTAATTAAATGATAAATTGTAAACTCGATTTATAAATTTAGAAGTGAATTTTATATTAAAGTGATAAAACCTTTTTTCCTTTTAGATTGAATCCTATCTTGATCCTTTTTTTACCAATAACTCTAATCACAACTCACATTACCCAATCAATTTCAATTATTGATCCCATGAAATTAAACTTATAGTTGTATCTGCATTTACATTCATATTTTGTGATTCGAAATTTGATATAACTACCGTTGTAATTAATATTAGCAGCAATTCCATATATTTATAAAATAAGAAAAAAATTGTTTTTCCTCCACAAATCTTCAATCATGGTTAAACTTGATTCAAGATCTTGTTAATCTCGTTAGATTTTTTTGTCAACTTATTGCTAAATATTAGAAGATCATGAAGATAAAAATAAAAGAATTTTATTACTCAGAGTGGATCTTAAATATTATATATAATCAATTCTAAGAAAGAAATTTGCAATTTGGGTAACAAAAAAAAAAGAAAAAACTTCTTTTCTACATCTTTTACTTAAATTTTTCACATTGCTAAAAGAAAATATGGAGATTGTAAAAAAAATGATGTTTTGAAGAGATAAAGATAAAAGAAAAAGCTATCTATTCATTAAAAATAAAGACCCAGAGACAAAGAGACTAAGGGCCTGGTTGGTTCTTTTTTAAAAACAGTTTTTCTGTTTTTGAAAATAGAAAAATAAAAAAATTTATTTGGTAAACCTGTTTTTTATAAACTGTTCTGAGAAACAGAAAACTCGGAACAACTTTAAGGTGTTTTGTAGTTTTTATTCTGGAAAACACAAGAAAAAGTAAAAAACATCCACCTCATTAATGGTAAAATTATAAATTTTGAATAACTCATCTATGACTCACTAATTATGATTTTGAGAACAATTATTCAAACATATTTTTTTATTTTCTTATTTTCAAAACTTATTCTCGAAAACAGTTTTATAAAACTGTTTTGAAAACAATATAACAGAAAACATTGTCAAATAAACCCTAAATATTTTGAAGCAAAAATTGATTTTTTTTGGACAAAGAAAAAATTGAATTAAAATTAAAAAAAATCTAAAACTCCTAAATATATAAATAATTAAAAAAATATGAATTCATTATAATTAATAAGCATCTAATAAGATTTAGTTCTAATAATTTTAAGTTATAAAATCAAATAATTAGATGCAAATTTAAAAGAAATTTTAAAATATTTTTATGGAAAAAATAAAGCATATAAATATATAAATAATCAAAAAAGATAAAAAAAATATAAATAATTGGTTATGAGTAAAAAAATCTCATAAGATTTATGTTATGTTTGGTTCAAAGGGAGAGAAGAGATTTTAATGAAGGGAAAGAAAGGGGAGAGAAAAGAAGAGATTTTAATTTTACTTCATTTAGAGGGAAAATGAGGAATTTTAATTGAGGGGTTTTAATGTTATCTTGTTTGAGTTAGGAGGGAAAGGAAGGGAAAATACTTATAAATTGATTATTATACCATTGATTTATTTAAGTTAATTTTTTCTTTCTATATTAAAAAAAGAGTTTTTTTGTTTGAATATTAAAAAAAAATTTTAATCAAAAGAAAGTGCTCTTCTTTTTCTTTTTTTTTTTCTCAATCTTAACCATGATTGTATGTGTCTTCTTTTTTTTATCTCAACTTTAACCATGATTGTATATGGTGCTATACGAATGTGTTTTATGTGTGTTCGTGATTTCATGTATGTATGTCATTAAGGTATTTCATATTTTAAAGGTGAGACCAAGGAGAGACATGATAAGACTGATCAGTATATTGCGTGCTTGAGTTATGAAAAAGTGAAAGTTATTTTAGTCAGATTAGACACAATATCATATTTTTTCCCAAATTACCCCAATTTGGGGGAAAATGTACAAGGGGAGGGGAGGAAAAATTTTAATAATATTTTTCTTCCCCTCCTCCCAAATATTTGATTGCCAAACAAGGGGAGGGAAGTAAAATCCCTCCCCTTCCTTTCCTCCCCCCTCCCCGCGCCAAAAAAAAAATTCCCCCAACCAAATTGCTTAAAGTATAAAGTCAAATACTGTCTTACTAAAAAATCTCGATTAAGGAGATTCTTTTAGTAAAAAATTAAAACACATAAAATTTAAAAAAGATAAATCGTGATGATGATTAAAAGAATATTATTAAATCTGGTGTTTTTAATCTCAAAATATGAAATAAAATAATAGGTCGCAACTCTAATGTAAAGATTTCGAAGCATGAAATTATGATGCTTGGGATTTGAAAAGGAAAAAGAAAATTTTTTTTGATGATCGATAAGATATAAAAACAAACCTTGAAAAAAGAAAAGAAAATTTTTTTTGTAATCAATAAGATACAAAAACAAATCAATATGGAATTGAAATGAAAAATATAAAAGAAAAGATGACTTTAGTTTGAAATATGGAGTAAAAGAGAAAAATCTATAAATAATGATTTTAATCAAAGTGTAAAGAATTATATAAAGAAAAAATTATTATATATCACAAAAATATATACAACTTTTCTCAATTTAAACAAAATAAATATAATTGGATATGTTTTAAGAACTTCAAGGAGATTTTTCAAAAAAAATATTAAATCACACAAATAAACTATATAAAAAATTATATATAGTTCAAATGAAATAGATATAATTTATTAGAGAAAAAATTAAAACACATAAATAAATGATGATAAAAAAACACATAGATAAATATTATAAATGATCAAAATAGATATAAAAAGTATAATCTTAAATTATAAAATATAATAATATGTCGTAAATCATTTGAATTCAGAAGATTATTATTTAAATATTTTTGGAAAAAATTAAAAAACAAAATAAATTATATTTAAAATTAGATATAAATTAAACATATATAATTAATTATGAAAAAAATTAAAACGCATAAATAAATATTATAATTAATTGAATAGATATAAAAAATATAATGATAAACTGAAAAATCTAATAATAGGTCTAAGGGCATTTGAATTTAGAACATTTTTACAGATTTTTTTTTGGAAAATATTAAATGCATAAATAAATTATATAAAAAATTACATATAATTAGTTATGAAAAAAATATATATAATTAATTATAATTAAAAGAATCTCATTAGATTTGATTTTTTTAATTTCAAAACAAAACAAAGAAATAATGAACTTTGATTATAACTTCGACGCACAAAATCACAATAAATCTCATTTAAAATAGCAGAATTATTTTGAAGATGTTTATATAGGTTACCTACTTATATATATATATAATAAATTCTAGTCTTGAAATTACCATAATTACTGTAATTAATAATTAATATTTTTTTCGATGATCAGGGAGAAAAACAAGCTACGCTACATTGATGCAGCATCTAATCTGTCCAAAACCAGTAGCATCTTCTAACAACATCTTCTCCATATCAGCTGGAGCTTCACCAATGTCATGGTAACCAATCCGTTTCGTGAGTGCATAAGAAGCTAGAAAGTCCGCACGTTGATTACCCTCACAGTATACATGAGATATCTCGACCTACCATTCCCTATTTAGAAGCATTAGGATATGTTGCACAAGTCTAGTGTTTGCGTTTGTTTGCAGATCGTCTCAAGTAATTAACGTATATCTTTGTACTTTGTATGGAGCGACTCTCTCAGGTCATAAATAAAGCAGTTAAGTGTGGGCAGTGGCAGCCTATTAAAATAGGAAGACATGGTCCACCTTTATCGCACTTTTTCTTTGCTGATGATCTGGTCATTTTTAGCACTATGGAAAAGTCCCAGGTTCGAGTGATTAAGAAGACCTTAGATGATTTTTGCTATGGCTTTGAACACAAAATAAGCAGGAGTAAGTCTCAAATTTTTTTCTCTAAGAACACGCAAGACATTGTGGCTAGCTGGATCAACAATGAATTGGGGTTTACTCAGACTACAGACTTGGGGAAATATCTTAGGGTACCGTTATTACATGATCATGTGAAGCAGGACACTTATACCTATATTGAGGAAATAGTCAAGCAACGACTTTCAGGGTGGGCTACGAAGACACTCTCCTTTGCAAGAGGTATTACGCTTGCGAAGTCCACTCTAGCTGCTATTCTGACGTATACTATGAAAACGACCAAGTTCATAGGCTTGAAAATCACCGTACACAGGCAGATAGGTCTAAAATCTTTTAAATACTTAGGACTACTTACCTTAGGAATTAAGGTGATAAGAGTTTGGTTTAGATCCTCCTCAAGCAAACCATGTTTAAAAACTCTATTAACCATAGCACAAATAGATGGCCCCACCACATCCCACTGATTCTGGAAGAAAGATGCATGTAAACCATCTATACCTGGAGCTTTTAGAAGTTTCATGTTAAACAAAGCTTGACGAACTTCATCATTAGTCACTCTACAATCCAGAGATAAAAGTCTTTCAGGTTTAACGGATGAGAATGCTTCTTTCATACCATACACAGGCACATCATTCTCCTCCTTAGAATAAAGATTTTTAAAAAATTTGCAAGCCCATTGTCCGAGAGTACTATCGTTAGAGCACTACTCATCATTATCTCCTTTAAGGGCATTGACTCTTTTCCTTCGTTGTCTTCTAGCAACGTGAGCATGATAGTAAGCAGTATTCCTATCTCTAAAAGTAATCCAGTCACATTGTGCATGTTGCGCCTAAGTAAGATTCTCTTGTTCATAGATAAGCTTGAATTCCTTTTTAAGATCACATTCCAACTTCGAAAGGAAAGCAGAAGGTCGTTGTTCAAGAGATTTTTGGACCCTTTCTAATCAAGCTACAACTTGCCTCTTCCTCCAAGAAATACACCTAAACACTTCCTTATTCCACACTTTCGCCTTCTCGGTGAACCTCTTAGCATTTGAGTTGACTAAATCAACATTGGACTAGCTCTCCATAACCACCTGTTTAAAGGAGTTGACTATTGACCATGCTGCGAGATACCGAAAAGCACCATTTCCCTGTCTTGGTAAGCTATCATGCGAGAGTTGGATAACAACATGTCAATGGTTTGAGTTTAACTAAGGTAAATGCTTAATAACTATATTATGAAAATGAGACAACCAATCAACATTTCCCAAGGCAAGGTTAAGACGTTGCAGTAAGGTACCATGCCTCCAAGTATACTTTGGCCCCGAAAAGCCTAGGTCAGTCATGTTGAATCAAATGTTTTGATGATTCCAAACCAACCTTCAAGAGCTTGGAAAGAAGATATCAAAAGTGAACAAAAGATCTTAAGTGAAGAAATTCAAGAAAAACCAGCACAAGAATAGATGTAGAATCTCTAACAGTATTTAAATGAAGTAAAAGACTTTAAATTGGAAAAATGATGTTTTAAAACTATGATTCTATATTAATTCATGGAATATTTGAAAAACACCCATCAACAGATGAAGCTTGAAAGGTTAATACTGATCTGTTGTTTTCAAAATTCGAACTTTGACTTTGAAAATTCGAATTTCGAATTAAAAATGAACAAGTCTGAAAAGAGTATTCTCTGATAGACAAACTTTGACTGTAGAAATTTGAACTTTGAAACAAGTCTGATAAAAGTCTTCTCTGATAGACAAACTTCAGCTTTTGAAAATTTGAATTTCTGCCAAAACACAATTCATGAAAAATGAAAAATTCGTCTAAAGATATGTCAAAGTTAATATGAAAGTGAAGTTTAGAAAGAGTCCAAAATCAGCTCACTGACAGACGAATTTTACTTATTGAAAATTTGAATTTCAGAAACAAAGCTTGCAAAATCTGTTATGACAATCTGGTGTCATACGAATATTGATATTTAAAAATTCAAATTTTTGAACTAAGTCTGATAAGAGTTCTCTCTGACAGATGAACTTTGAATCTTGAAATTCGAATTTCGAAAGAATGAACTATTGTGCCTTATTAAGCTGCCCACTGACAGACGAATTTTGGGCACCAAAATTCAAACTTCGAAGGCACTATAGCAATATGGGACTACTGTTCACACTTTTAAGAAGAACTTTTAACTTGAAAATTCGTATGTTTCAACACAGAAAAATTTCTTAATGATAAAAATTTGAACTTTGTTTTACAACAGACGAACTTTGAAATTTAACGTTAAAGTCTTTAACTTTTGGTCTCTGTGAAATTCTTCTGTTGACCAACCAAAATTCGAACTTTGGATGTCAGAAGCATTAAATACGGTTGGTGAACGGATAATTTTTCAGAGTAACCATTGGGTAACTTCTCCAACGGATAGATTTTGTCTCTAACGTATAATTAAAACCTAAATCTATAAATATAACACCATTTTGAAGTTGTGGAAAACGATTTTAACATTGTATATACTGAAACTCCGTTGAATTCTCAACTCAAAGTTTTTTACTCTCATACTTCAGTCTTTTTCACTTAAACTTTCATATACACTCTAAATTAGAGAGTTCATTCTTTGTAATCAATCTTATCTTCATCTGGAAGAAAGATTTTCTTATGAGGGAATATCACAAGGGATTTGGGAAGCACTTAGCTAGAGTGCAGAAAGAGAACTTGTAAGCTCTAAGAACAGAGCATCAAAGCTATACTGAGACAATTGCAAGAAGTCTACTAAATTCTTGCAGGATAGTTGAAAATCTCAAGTAGTTGCTTAGAGACTAAACGTAGGTCAAGATAGAGAGACCAAACCAGGATAAACATCTGTGTCAATCCTTCTCCTTTACTGCTCTTACATTGCTATTATATTGCACTCTGTTTTACAGTATTATTTGTCTTCATTATTCTCTTGACTTTTGTAGAAAATTTTAATCTTTCCAATTCACCCCCCTCTTGAGAAACCAGCTTATCTAATAAGTGGTATCAAAACCCGGATTCCCAAACAAATGGTCTAACAGTCCGGGAAATTCAATGGCTGGCTTTGGAGAAAGTATACTACCTGAGGGAAACAACACAAACAGACCACCTGGCTTTAATGGAGAACACTATGGATACTGAAAGATGAGAATACAGATCTATCTCCAGTCTATTGATCTAGACATTTGGTCTGTCATCCAGAAGGGAGACTTTGTCCCAATGAAGCTGCAACATGATGGAAAATACAAGGAGAAACCAGAGGACAAATGGAATGAGGAAGACAGAAGAAGAGCCTTGCTGAACTTTAAGGTAAGACATTGTCTGGTCAGTGCATTAAACCAAGACGAATTCTACAGAGTGTCACAATGTTCCACAGCCAAGGGTATATGGGACACTTTAGAAATCGCTCATGAAGGAACCAGTGGAGTAAGAGAAAACAAACTGAACTCCTGCATTGGTGAATACGAAAGTTTTAGAATGATAGAAGGAGAGAGCATCAAAGAGCTGCAAAAGAGATTCACCCTTATTGTGAATCAATTGAAGAGTCTTGGCAAAGAATACACCCAGCCAGAAAAGGTGAGAAAAATACTTAGAGCTCTTCCTCTAGAATGGCAACCCAAAGTAACAGCAATAGAGGAAGTCAGAGGAGAATCAATGGCCTCAGTCACAGCCTTCTTCGGTAGTCTTGAAGAATATGAGGGAAAGATGAAGGCTCTCAAGAAAGCAAGACATGACAGGAAAAAGAAAGGTCTTGCTCTGAAAGCTACAGAAGAAAAGGAAGAAGAATCTGATGATGGAGATGAACTAGATGAATAAACTCTGGCTATGATGATCAGAAAATTCGAAAGATTCTACAACAAGAAAAGAAACAAAAGTTTCTTCAAAAAAGGAGCAGTATCAGACAACAAGAAAGATGGAAAAGAATCTATCACCTACTACGAATGCAAAAAATAAGGCACATCAAATGAGATTGTCCACTATTCCTAAAGAAGCAAGAAAAGGAAAAGAAAGCTGCTGACAAGAGCAAGAAGAAGAGGGTATACATCTCATCAATCTGGAACAACAGCTCAGATGAAGAAGAAGATGATGAAGAGGAAATTGCCAATATCTGCTTGATGGCACTTGCATATGAAGAAACTCGAGATCAATCCATCAGTGATCATGAGGATGAGGTATATGAATCTGAACCTTCCTATTTTGAATTACTTGATGCATTTCATGAACTGCATGATAAATTTATTAAGACTGCTAAAAAACTGAAACAGGCTAAGAAAAGGATTAATAAGCTAGAATCTCAGTGTAGTAGCTCTAATATTACATCTATGCATAAATCTGAATCTGCTTGTTGTGCATCATGTATTGAATTAAAGCAAACTAATGAGTATCTACTAAAAGGAATGACTAGACTTACTAAGGGTAAAGATATGTTGTTTGCTTTAATGGAAAGCCAGAGAATCACATAAGGAAAGGCTGGACTTGGCTATTATCAACAAATGCTATATGGACAGTGCCTGCTCAAGTCACATGACTGATGACAAGGAGAAGTTCATCACCCTTAGAGACAAAAATGGAGGAAAGGTAATCTTCAAAGGTGATCAATATGGCAAAATAGTTGGAATTGGAATTGTGGGCAAGAATCTAGAGACATCTATTGAAGAAGGGCTATTTGTAATTGGTCTCAATCACAATCTTCTAAGTGTGAGTTAGACATGTGACAAAGGTAACTGGGTACTGTTTGACTCAAAATTTTGCCTGGTCATCCGAAAAAGTGATCACAAAGTAATCCTCAAGGCTCAAAGGGATGGTAATTGCTATACTATTGATCTTGATGAACTTCCTTCCTTAGATTCTATTTGCTTGATTAGTCAGAATAATGATAGTTGGTTGTGGCATAGAAGATTAGCACATGTGAACATGAACCAACTGTCAAAACTGGTTAAGAATGAGTTAGTCACTGGATTACCAAAAATCTCTTTTGAAAAAGACAAAGAGTGTGATGTATGTCTTAAAGGAAAACAAACTAAATCATCTTTTAAATCTAAAAATGTAGTCACAACTTCTAGACCACTGCAACTATTGCATATGGATCTGATTAGACCATCTAGAGTAAAAAGTATTGGTGGAAATTTATATGTTCTTGTAATTATAGATGATTACTCTAGATTTACCTGGACTTTGTTTCTTTCCTCCAAGAGTGAAACCTTTGATACATTTGTAACCCTAGCTAGGAAAGTACAAAATGAGAAAGATATTTCTCTTGTGTCTATCAGGTCTGACCATGGAGGAGAGTTTGAAAATTCATGCTTTTTAGAGTACAATGATGAACATAGAATTGATCATAACTTCTCAGCCCCAAAATTTCTCAGCAGAATGGAGTGGTGGAAAGGAAGAATCGAACAATTGGAGAGATGGTAAGAGCAATGTTAAATGAAAAGGAACTCTCTCAAGTAGTCTGGGCTGATGCAGTAAACACAGCAAGTTACATTATAAATAGAGCTTACATCAGACCAATTCTGGGGAAGACTCCTTATGAGCTGTACAAAGGAAAGAAGCCAAACATTTCACATCTACATGTGTTCGGCTATAAATGTTTCATCCACAACAATGGAAAGGAGAATCTGGGTAAGTTTGACACCAAATCTGATGAAGGTATATTTCTGAGCTGTTCTAGTAGGAGTAAAGCATACAGAATTTTTAATAAAAAGACTAAATCTATAGAGGAATCTGTGCATGTTGTGCTGAATGAAAATGAAATAGTTTCCAAGAATGTTACTGATGAAGATGATCTTATTTCTAATTTTGAGAACTTAGATATTTCTAAAGAAGATAAAATTGAATCTCCAAAAATATCTGAATCTATTAACATAGAGGAAGATATTCAGGAGAAAGACTCTGAGGATGAGAATAATGAAAATATATCTTAAGAACTTCCCAGAGCTTGGAGATATCAAAGAAATCATCCTGTTGATCAAGTGATTGGGAATGTTCAAGAGAAAGTTAAAACCAAAAAACAGCTAATAGACCAGATGATCAACTGTGCTTTCATTTCTCAAATTGAACCTAAGTGTACTGAAGAAGCCTTAACTGATGAATATTGGATTTTGGTCATGCAAGATGAATTAAATCAATTTGAAAGAAATCAAGTTTGGGATTTGGTGCCTAGACCTAAAAATCACCCTATCATTGGCACCAAATGGGTCTTCAGAAATAAACTTGATGAATCTGGAACAATAATAAGAAATAGAGCAAGGCTGGTTGCCAAAGGATATAATTAAGAAGAAGGCATTGATTTTGAAGAAATCTTTGCTCCAGTTGCTAGATTAGAAGCAATTAGAATCTTGTTAGCATATGCATGCAGGAAAAACATAATGTTATATCAAATGGATGTGAAAAGTGCTTTTCTAAATGGATATATCATGGAAGAAGTTTATATAGATCAACCTCCAGCCTTTGAGGATTCTACAAAACCAAACCATGTTTATAAACTGAAGAAAGCTCTTTACGGTTTAAAACAAGCTCCTAGAGCATAGTATGAAAGACTAAGCAACTTTCTAACTGAAAAGGGATTCACTAGAGGAAAAGTATATACTACTTTGTTCACTAAGAAAGAAAACAAAGATTTACTTATTATTCAAATTTATGTTGATGATATTATATTTAGTGCTACTAATGAATCTCTTTGCAAGAATTTCTCTAAACTAATGCAGGGTGAGTTAGAAATGTCAATAATGGGTGAGCTTAACTTCTTCCTTCGATTGCAAATTAAGCAATGTGATGATGGTATCTTCCTCAACCAATCAAAATATCTGAAAGAGCTGCTGAAAAAGTTTGGTTTGGAAAAAGCCAAGCCAGTGGGAACTCCAATGGCTACTGTAACTAAGCTTGACATGGATAAAGGAGGAAAAACCTTTAACATAACCCAATACAGAAGAATGATTGGATCTCTGCTATACCTAACTGCCAGCAGACCTGACATCATGTTCAATGTCTGTATGTGTGCAAGGTTCCAATCATGTCCCAAAGAAATCCATGCAACTGCTGTAAAACGCATCTTCAGGTATTTAATTGGAACTTCACAAATGGGACTTTGGTACCCAAAGGGCAATAGTGAAGATCTCATTGGATACACTGATGCTAACTTTGTTGGATCCAAAACTGACAAAAAAAGCACAAGTGGAATGTGTCAGTTCCTTGGAGGATCACTGGTGTCATGGTTCAGCAAGAAGCAAAACAGTGTGGCTCTATCCATTGCAGAAGCTGAATATGTTGCGGCTGGAAATTGTTATGCCCAAGTTATATGGATGAAGCAGCAACTTGAAGATCTGGAGGTTGAGATGAAAGAAATACCAATAAAGTATGACAACTAAAGTGCTATTAACATCACAAAGAATCCTATCATGCACTCAAGGACAAAGCATATTGAAGTTAGGCATCACTTTATAAGGGATCATATTCTGAAAGGAGAAATCAGATTAGAATACATTCCTACCAAGGATCAAGTTGCTGACATTCTAACAAAGCCCCTCCAGAAGATAGACATTGTAAAATCAGAAGAGAATTGGGTATGGTAAATCCCAATGAATTGTAAGTATATACTAATACTTATCTTAATTAAAGTTTCTGATATTGAATCAATCCTAACTTTGGCATCGGAGTGTGTTTAATATAAGTTGTAGGTGCCACTCACAAGTTCAAATGATACATAACCATATAATGGAGCTGATATGGATGACACAATGAAAAGATGAAAAGAAAGCCAGAAATTTGAGCATCTAGATCTGTTCTGTAAGTTCATAAAGTTAAAATTCGCATTTTAGTTGTGTATTAGACAAATTTCCTTGATAAATTGTGTTTTTGGACAAGTCAGCATGCTCAACATTCGAATTTGAGTGCCCATTAGATGAATTTCAGCTTGTTATAATTCTCGGTGTCCTTCGAAATTCGTCTGTTGAACTATGAAAATTTGAATTTTCAAAAATAAAGTGTCAATGTTATCTTTGTCCAACATGATGATTGTACAAATTTCCATTTCTCAAAATACGCATGTTGAAAATTCTTTACAAAATGTTGAAATTCGAATTTCTGATTCAAAATTCGTATATTGAAACATGCACACATTGTTGTATCTCTGAAAGATGAATTTTCATAAGTAAAATAAACTCAGGCAACCATACTCGACCCTTCCTGATTTTCGTTCTTTTCATCATCATACTGATGCTTTACATGTGAGTAGGACTCTTGAGTTGACTAATCTGGATCGCCCTCTACAAATTCCTTCAAAGCTCCCACAACAACCCTTAAGAGAGACCTTGCTACTTTTTTCTGCACTCTGAGATTTCGCATGGTAGGAGATTCTAATCATACACCATGCAATTTATTCCTCTCATCTAGTCCTTTTGGAATACAATTCTCCTTTCCTGGCTCTGACTCAAAAGGTGTCTATAGCATCACTTGTCTGCTACCATCCACCAGCCCCTCATTATTGGTAACATTCTCTAATGCCACTCTTTCTCTACTAATTTCAACCACTGTGTGTTTTGTCTGATATAGAGAAGTCTGAGCCATGTGGGCCTTGAAAACTGGCGAGTCAAATATGAACTTAGATCCCTTAGTGATTTTTTGAGCCTTGTTACCTTCACCTTGGCCTATCGCCCCTGACTTACTGGCACTAGCATTACTATTTTCCCGTTGGTTCCACCTTCTTTAATCCATTATTAGCACCTTTGACCTTCGAGCCTGTTTTACTTGAGCCCACTAGATTCACCTCATCTACCTGCTTCTCTTTTGTCACACTCTTATGCTTCTCCTGGGCCCCCATACTCATTCCCTCCTTCATTAGGCCATTCACTTTGTTTTTTTCCACATATTTCTGTGTCACTACTTTCGTTGTAACTCCCTCCACGTCATTATTGGTTTGTTCCTTATAATTCTGTAGTACATTAAAATGTGATCCGTTGTAACGAATCGATCCCTTTGAATTCCCTTCCTTCCCCTTTTGTGTCCGAGGATCACGCCTACAATATCTCAAGGTGTGCATGTTTGGCCCATACCAAGGTTCCTCCGGCACTAGCGATGGGTTTCATGGCTGCTCCGCCTCCCTCATTCCTACTTTGGTTTCGGTCTGTTGAAGATTATTTGTTACCTTTGGAACTTGGGCTTGATCCTCCTACATTAGTGCGCTCTACATGCCTCCATCGTTATTCTCCTTGCAGTGATCCTTAATATGACCATATCTCCCACATCCAAAGCAAATAGCCGAGAGACCCTCATAGTCAACCTTATAATCTTTGCCATCAACCTTAATATGAGGCATCAAAGGTTCTGCAAGATCCAATAGCGTGGCTATCCTAGCATACTTTCCTCAACCTCGAGCCTTTGTAGTATAATCAATTTTTATCACTTCACACAGGAGTTTACCAATCACCCTCAACGCACCCTTATGATGGTATCTAAAGGAGAGCCCTAGTACCCTGACCCAAGCCATCACCTTTGAAACTTTCAACGTTGCTGGATCAAATTCTAAAGACCATGGTTGCATTGTGAGATAGGCGCCATAAATCACCCATGGTCCCCTTATTAGCACTTTATTGTAATCTTCTTCCATGGCAAAAGTTACCAGAAAATAACCTCCGTCAATATCTGCTAGTTCAAAGGTGCCTTTTGGTTGCCATAATGGTGGGAGTCTCGTCAAAAGATCAGCATGGCGGATTGGTTTACCCAAAGGTTTCAGGACCAGTGTTCGCTCCATGCCCTTGACAAAAAGAGCTTTGACACAATCAGAGAAATCTATTGTCGGGGTTTGACCATCCCTTCCAATCTTATAATCAGCCTCCGTAATCTTAATCTCCTTATTGGATCCTTCCACCAACGTGGCTTTATATGACACTGGCATAGTAGTAATATTAGCCATCACCACATCTGTACCTTCCTTGATGGTCATTTAATCTCGATCATTCCCCTCCGTATCCTCTCTGCCATCTCGTATTCGAACCTTATTCATAGATCGCAAGCCATCCCCCTCCAGAGACGGCGGCTTATTTTTCTTGTTCAGAGAGAATTCGACCTCCATCCTCCTGTAATACTGTGTCAATGTTTTTAATTCCCTTCCCTTAATATTAATAGATACTCTCGCTGTTCCCTATTATAAGTCATATTCTAGAAGAATTGAAGTATGCAAAATATAAGTCACTTTGTATTAAATATCAATTTTCATGTTTACTCCTCATTAAATAATTACAATGTAGAGAGAATAAAAAAGATATAATTATGATATGTTATAATTTAATGATGGTAATTGTGATAAATTTTATAAAGTTCAAGAATTTTAATTACTTTTTATCACTTTTCTTGGTATATGTAAATTGGTTAAGGATGACTTATAATAAATAATAGACGAAGTATATAAATTCAAAGATAAGACTTTTGAACTATTGTTGATGTTAGGGGATCTTATCTTATAAGTACAATTGACCAAAAAAAATATTAATATTAATATTAATAATTAATAATATTTAGAGCTCGGTTCAAAGTTGGTATTTGTGTCATTATCATGATCATAATAATAGTAAGAAATTAATACTCCTTTTAGCCCCACTTGCACGTGCAAAATCTATTACAATATTTTTTTCCCATAATCTATTAAAAATCATTGAGATACACAAAAGTGGTTATTATGATGATGATGATGATGATGATGATGATTATTATTATTATTATTAGGAAAAATTGCAATTTCATGACAGACGGGGAAAATATTTATATTTTCATGTTAAAAATTTTCCTACTAACATGTGCATTTTTCCAATTGAGATGTAAAAATGTTCAATTAAAACCAAAAAATTTCATGTAAAGAAATATCCAACTTGAGGACACTTAAGGACTATCCAACTTGAGAACACTTAAGGACTAATTTTACCAATTCGGGTCTTTATTGAACATTTTCATGTCGTAATTGAAATTTTTCATGTCTATGTTGGAAATAAGGATGTTAGAATTTTTCACTTCTAGAAATTTTCAAGTCCAAGGTGGATATTTGTTTACATGAAAATTTTTTAGTTTTTATTGAACATTTTTATGTATTAGTTAGAATTTTTCAAGTTTGAAACAAGGATGTTGGAATTTTTTGCATATGAGCCAGAAATTTTTTTGTCTAAGTTGGATATTTGTTTACATGAAAATTTACAGGTCTGTATTGGACATTTTCACATCTCAGTTAGAATTTTTAAGATCTAGGTTAAAAACAAGGATGCTGGGATTTTTCATGTTTTTACATGAAAATTTATGGGTCTTTGTTAGATATTTTTACGTCTCAATTGGAATTTTCGAGTCCATGTTGGAAATAAGGATGTAGGAATTTTTTGCATCTAGCAAAAAAATTTTTTTCCTAATCGGATATTTGTTTATATGAAAATTCTTGGATCTTTATTGAATATTTTTACATCTTAATTGGAATTTTTCAGGTCTTGTATGGAAATAAGGAAGTTGGAATTTTTTGTGTCTGGGCCAAAAAATTTTAGATCTAGGTTAGATAGTTGTTTATGTGAAAATTTTTGGGTCTTTATTGAATATTTTCACGTCTTAGTTTGAATTTTTCATGTTTGAACTCAAAATTTCTAGGTCCGTCCAGGTTGGATATTTTTTTTACATAAAAACTTTTAAATATTTATTGAACATTTTTATGTCTCAGTTTAAATTTTTCATATATTAGTCGGAAATAAAAGTATTGGTTTTTTTCGCGTTAGGATTGGACTTTATAGATCCAGATTGGATATTTTTTTACATGAAAATTTTTAGGTCCAGATTGGACATTTTCATGTTTAGTTGGAAAAATTCATGTATTAATAGTAAAATTTTCAACATGAAAACATAAATATTTTCTTTGGCTGGCTATTACGAAATTGCAATTTCTTTATTGAAATTTTTTGGGCCTTGATTGGATACTTTTATATCTCAGTTGGAAAAATCCGTATGTTAAAGTAAAAAAAAATTCAGCTTGAAAGTATAAATATTTGCCCCGACTATTATGAAATTACAATTTCCCCTTATTATGGTGTTGTTTTGAGGTGGATATTCTTTTTTGACGGCTAAGAAAATAGAATCTTCTTTTCGGAATGGTTGAATTAATTAATATGTAGTTCAAAAAATCATATCAGTCTGAAAAATGAAAATGACTCTCGTTCTATGTATAGCACACCACCAAACCAATTAAACCAACTTAACATTTGCACTTTCTTACCTCCTTCCTAAATCTCAATTTTGTAACATTATACTATACTATACTATATTATATTATGAGAGAATTCTAGGATCCAACCAAAACACTTATTCTAAATCTAATAGCCACATTTTAGTATTCCAGAATCATGACAACTATATATCATATTTGTCTTTAAGGATCTCTCTACCTATTAGTTTTTTTCTTTTTGGTGAAATAATACATATAGAATGAGAGTATAAATTTAGGTCCAGTTATGTATTTTTATTATTTTATTAAAAAAACAGTCTCGTTTTATTTGATTCATATATAGTTTCTATTAAAAGTACATATAAATAATGTCACATTTAAGAAATATTTAAAATTTTATCCATATATTTATATCAGTTAATTGTGTACACTATGCAAGAAATGATTTTTTTAATGCATAAATGTTAAAAAAAATAAAAAAAATGTGAGTAAAATTTCTTTTGTGATTATTAAAAGAACCATAAAGAAAAGTTTAGATTTTTCTTTGTGTAAATATCTTAAAAAAAAGGTTCTTATAAAAGCTCCATTTGCATTTCGTGTCCAAAATGTAAACAAAAGTTGATTTTTTTAAAAAAGAATTCAAATTTCCAATTGCCATTTTAGAAAGAGCCGCTTTTTATTGAAAATGAATGGTTTGTTTGGTTGGAGAGAAATGGGGAGAAGGGAAAGGAAGGGGAGGGAAAATGTTATTAAAATTTTTCCTCCCCTTGTTTGAAAATCAGGAGGGGAGGAAAAATGTTATTAAAATTTTTCCTCCCCTCCCCTTATATATTTTCCCCCGAAATTGGGGTAATTTGGGGGAAACATGTGTTATTGTGTTTAAAATGATCAAAATACCCTTCATTTTTTTCATTACTCGGTCACATAATGTACTGGTCAGTCTTGTCCTTATATTAACTTAAATAAATTAAGGGTATAATAGTCAAATTATAATTATTTTCCCTCCTTTCCCCTCCTAACCTAAACGAGGTAAAATTAAAATCCTTCCACTAAAATTCCTCCTTTTTTCTTCTAAACGAGGTAAAATTAAAATCCCTTCTTTTCCCTCCATTTCTTTTCTCTCCATTAAAATCCCTCCCCTCACTTTTTCTCCTTTGAACCAAACAGACCATAAAAGTAATAAGACACGGATCATTACACAGAACCATTGATAAAAAAAAAAAAGCAGCGGTCCCTATTGCCCCCTTTAATTTTAAAACTATTTACTCGTCCCTTTTGACTGTCTCGTCCATATGACCAAATCCATTTTCCCTTAGGCCTTCACGCGCTTGTAGCCAAAATCTGTGTCGGCGAGGTCATTGGAGAAACCACGCACCACCGTGAGGTCGTAGAGGAAACCACCGCTGAGTGCGCCGTTATATGCTGTTGCTTCCCTTGCACCGTCGCCAATTTACTCTTGCTCGCCATCTACAAGGTACCCGCTGGCCTTTGCCGTCGTGCCCTTAGGAAGCACCGGAAGGGGATGTTGCCCCCCAGGCGTCAATGTTGCTCATAAGGCTGCGACGATATCAACAAGGAGATTATTGTGTGGTGCTTTTCTGGAAAAGAAATTGAAATTATTGGCCCTATTTGGATTCCTGGAAAATAGATGGAAAGTGACCTTTATCTTATTTTGTCTTCAATTTTGGGATCCATTTTTTTAATTGTAGCTCATTTTATGAGAGTTTTATTTTTTATCCGAATTTCTGGATGCATGAGTGTTATTGAGTTATTCCAAAACTCCATTCTTGCAATCAACTTCATCTAAATAAAATGTTCCATTAAGTTACCTGTTGCCTTCTCCTACCATATGATGTCTGCTATCTTCAATTTTGGGACGCAGCTTTGCTTTGGTGCCATTATTAATTCTAAGTAGGTTTTTTTTTCTCTTTTTTATTTAATAAAAATGGCACCAAACAACTGTTAAAAATCACTACAACAATATAACAAGTTAATAATAATCCGAGTCATGCCCGAAAACATTGTCCTTAAAAGTTATTCCACCATGAGTCAGTAACTCTCCAGGATTAAACGGATTCCTCTAGCCGAAGCAAAGCAACAGAACAACAGAAAGAAATGAAGCTGAAGCTCAGGTGATCAGAGAGGGAGAGGAGAAAGCTCCGAATAATGTCCGAGAGCTGGTATGTAGAATTCAGTTCTAGAGCTCGGTATTTATAGGCTTTGAAATCAGTGAACGTTGGGCACACTATAACTGCAATTAAACGCTGGTCATGAACGTTGGGAGACATGTTAATAAATCTGAAAATGTTACCGGACGTTGGACATAAAACTAATTAACCGTTTCTGAATGTTGGATTGATCACAGATTAATAGAAAATAAATCGATTAATGAAGAATTAACAATTCCAACGTTACAGGATTCAAAACTGAAACTAGTAAAAAAAATAACTTTTTCGGTAAGCTATTTTATAATAAACTATTTTGTATTTTTACAAAAATAATTTCCAGCAAAAGTGCCCAGTATCGTGTGTAACTCACGCGCAGAGGGGGGGGAATCGACGGATTTGAACTGCGTTTAGCTGTGGTGGTCTGTTGTTGTGCGCGCGAGCCCACTTCTCCTCTTAACCCATCTAATTACCCAATTTCACATTTTAGTATATAAACACTAAGATCTCTTTTCTTTTGAGCAATGTGGGACTTTCTTTTTAACACACACCCACACAAATTCTAACAATCCCCCATATGTGTGTTAAAAAGACCTCTATCATCTGAGTTACAACATGAGTATAAACATTTCGAATCTGGTGTCTTTTGGACTATGAACCAGACCGAGACCAATAATACTTAGTATACAGAATTGTCAATGAAGCCTGCTTCTATGAACCAACAACTCTTGAATGCAAAACTAGAGGTATTATTAGTTAGATTATACCCCCACAATTTCTGCTGCTAACGGCAGTTTTGCGCATTAGACGGCCATGCACGTGCTTGGTTTTAATGAATGCTCTAGAGATTTCACCATGATCTCATAGGAACGGCCCCAATCCACATTCATATAGGTGATTTCATCAAATGTATCTACAATGAATACATCATCCATAAGGACTATGAAATCATTAAGAGCTTTGCTCAACCTTACCAATAATGCATTCTAATACTTTCTCAAATCATAGGAAGGGACAACAAACTTTAGTGATAGCAGAAGTAACACATGACTTGTTCTTACCCATATGAACCTCCTTCATGGGATTTCCAATCACAGAGGTTGGGTTACCATCATTGTTAATTTCAAATTGGCTTAAGTCTCATTCCCCTCAATGTGTTAATAATTTGTTTCTTCCCCAGGGGCTTTGTTAACGGATCCGCCAGATTTATCTCTGATCTCACATAATCAATTAAGATAACTCCATCTTTTAGCAGCTACTTTATAATATTATGTCTCAATCGAATGTGTCTGCTTTTGCCATTAAAGATCTTATTTTTAGCCGTAGCTATCGCAAATTGATTATCACAATGTAAAGACACCAATGGTGTTGGCTTTTCACCTATTGGAATATTTGCTAAGAAGTTTTTCAACCACTCAGCTTCAGTACCAGCTAGCTCCATAGCAACAAACTCAGAATCTCTTAAGGATTTTGTTATAATACTTTGCTTGGCTGATTTCCAGGTTATTGCACCACCACCAAGAGTGAAAATATAATCACTAGTGGATTTTGTCTCATTTGAATCTGAAATCTAGTTAGCATCACTGTATCCTTCTAATACAGCGGAAAATCCACTATAAAATATACCATAATTCACGGTACCTCTCAGATATCTCATTATTCTTACCAAGGCCACCCAATGGTCACTACCTGGGCAGTGGGTGTATCTACTCAACCTACATACAACATATGCTATATCAGGCCTGGTAAAATTCATTAAATGCAACAGACTTCCAATGATTTGTGCATACTTAGATTAAGCCACAGGAACACCTTTGTGTTTTGTTAGTTGTACACTAGAATCATAAGGAGTACTCAAAGGAAAATCATCAAAATGCCCTAATTTTCTAAGAATTTTTTCAATGTAATGTTTTTGAGGTAATAAAATACCATTTTCATTCCTTATGATTTTAACACCCAAAATCACTTTAGTTTCACCCATATCTTTCATATCAAAATTTGATGCAAGAAAACGTTTAGTCTCAATCACAACATTCATGCTTGTGCCAAAAATAAGCATGTCATCAACATATAAACAAATAATCACACAATCACTATCTACAAGTTTTGTATAAACACATTTTTCCACTTCAACAGTAGAAAACCCATCATTTGTCAAAACTTAATCTAATTTTTCATGCCATTGTTTGGGTGCTTGTTTCAAACCATATAAAGACTTGACAAGTTTACAAACTTTGTTTTCTTGCCTAGAAATTATATACCCTTCAGGTTGTACCATATAAATCTCTTCTTCTAAAACACCATTTAGGAAAGCTGTTTTAACATCCATTTGATGAATGTAAAGGTTATAAACTGAAGCCAAAGCAATAAGAATTCTTATAGAAGAAATTCTAGTCACAGAAGAAAAGGTGTCAAAATAATCAACATTTTCTTTTTGAGTAAAACCTTTGACTACCAGTCTAGCTTTATATTTATCAATAGAACCATTTGGAAAATATTTTTTCTTGAAAACCCATTTACAACCAATAGGCTTTGCTCCTAGAGACAAATCCACTAAAATCCAGGTTTTGTTTTGAATAAGAGAATCAATTTCAGTTTTAATAGCTTATTTCCAAAACTGAGCATCAAATGAAGAAATAGCTTCATAAAAATTTGATGGTTCATCTTGTACTAATAAGTATAAAAATCATCTCCAAAAGTTGTTTCTTTTCTTTATCTTTTACTTCTCCTTAAATTTTCAACCATATCTTCATTTGAATTTTGTTGAAAAGAAGGAGAGAAATTTTTTACTTTTTGAGGAATTCGCTCAACCCTTAGAGGAAAAATATGTTCAAAAAATTCAGCATCTTTAGTTTCAATAATAGTGTTGTGATCCAAAATATCACTTTTTAAAACTAAAAATCTATAAGCAGCACTATGTTCAGCATAACCAATAAACATGCAATCAGAAATTTTTGTACCTAATTTTCTCTTTTTAGGATCAAGAAGTAGAACTTTTGCAAGACACCCCCACATTTTCAAATATTTCAGATTGGGCATAAAACCTTGCCATTATTCATAAGGTATTTTATTTGTTTTCTTATAAGATATTCTATTTTGTAGAAAACAAGCAGACAATAAAGCTTCTCCCCATAAATTTTCTGGTGTAGAAGAGTTCACAAACAAAGCATTCATCATTTCTTTTAAAGTTCTATTTTTCCTTTCTGCAACACCATTGGACTCAGGCGAATATAGAGGAGTTACTTCATGAATAATACCCTCATTTTCACAAAAATCATTTAATAAAACATATTCTCCTCCTCTATTTGATCTTACTCTTTTAATTCTTTTATTAAGTTGATTTTCAACCTCCACTTTATATAAAAGGAATTTTTCAAAAGCTTCATCTTTATTTCTCAATAAATATACTTTAGTAAATCTTGAAAAATCATCAATAAAAGTAATATAATACTTTTTGCCACCTCTAGTCATAGTTTGTTTCAAATCACCCAAATCAGTGTGAATTAAAGAAAATAATTCAGTTTCTCTTTGAGTAGAAAAATGAGATTTTTTAGTTAATTTTGCTTCTACACAAATTTCACATTTATTTAAAAAATTATTTTTAATTCCAGAAATTAGACCAAGGTGTTGCATTCTCTTTAAATAACCTTTACTAACGTGTCCTAATCTAGCATACCACACATCAATTGAATCAATCATATAGACAGGAAAGTAAGCAAAAGAAAATGCATTTTCATTCATTTCAACAACATTCAGTACAAAGAGTCCTCGATCACAATAACCCTTTCCCACAAAAACATTGTTCTTTGTCATTACAATCTTGTCAGATTCAAACGACACTTTAACCCCAGCCTTGCCCAGTAGGACCACAGAAACTAGATTTGCTCTAACATCAAGCACATGCAAAACATCATTCAGAGCCAAGATCTTTCCGGACGTGATTTTGAGAACAACCTTTCCCTTCCCTTGAACCTTTGCAATTCGGGAATCAGCAAGATAAATGCGGTCTTCTCCTTCCTTGATAGGATCATAGGAGGTAAACATCTCCTTATTAGCACAGATGTGCCTGGTAGCCCCAGAGTCTACCACCCACTTTCTCACATCGGAGATAATCAGGGCTTGAGAAACAACTACAGCAATGATCTCATCATCACCACTATCACTTCCTTGAACCAAATTTGCACTTGGTTTTGGAGAATTATCACCTCTAGCCCTCTTTCTGCATTGACCTGCATAGTGACCTGACTTTCCACAGACATAGCAATTGCCTTTCTTTTTGAAGGTAGGATTAGCATTCTTGGGCTTTTAATCAGGTTTCTTAGAATCATACCTCTTGTTGCATTACTTTGTCTCCACCAAGTTTGCCTTGAATGCCATCTCTTTGCCTTTTGCTGCTCTGATTGCCTTTCAGTTGGTGTCTTCAACGATGATATGAGTGATAAGGTCTGACAGGGACAATTGCTTCTGCTTGTGTTTGAGCTGTTGCTTGTAATCATTCCATGAATTTGGTAGCTTTTCAATCAGGACTCTAGCAACAAACTCATCAAGAAGGTTGATCTTCTGAGCACGTAATTCCTCCAGCAATTTATGACACTCATTAATCTGCAGCTTGATGTCTTTGTCCTCAATCATTTCCCATCTATAGTAATTCCCAACAACGAACTTTTGTTTTCCAGCATCCTCAGCAGTATACTTGGTAACCAGCGACTCCCATATCTTGTTTGCTTCCTTGTAGACACATTATACATCAAAGAGATCATTAGACAATGTACTAATGATAGTGTGTCGGCATACCTTGTTTGCATGAATCCAAACATCTCTTTGGGTCTGGTCAACATCCGAAGGAGGCTCGGATATCGTGAGTGCAATCGCAACACCATGCATATCTAGGACAGAGAAAATACGCTCCTGCCATCGTTTGAAATTGTTGCCGTCGAACACCTGAATTTTTTAGATGTCAGGAAATGGCTTGGGTAACGTCATTGCAGGCACGACAATTGAAATTAAACTGGAAGCATTAACACCACCAGAATCACCAAAGGCATTCATAGCAATGTTAACATTCTCAAAATCAGGACCACATTGGTGTGACTCCATAATAACTCTTAAGATTGTTCAAAATCACTGCAACAATATAACAAGTTAATAATAATCCGAGTCGTGTCCGAAAACACTATCCTTAAAAGTTATTCTGCCATGAGCCAGTAACTCCCCAGGATTAAACGGATTCCTCTAACCGAAGCAAGGCAACAGAACAACAGAAAGAAATGAAGATGAAGCTCAGGTGAGCAGAGAGGGTATGTAGAATTTCACATTTTAGTATATAAACACTAGGATCTCTTTTCTTTTGAGCAATATGAGACTTTCTTTTTAACACACACCCACACAAACTCTAACAACAACATTATTAAAAAAAATAAATGACGATTGTAGCAAACAACGTTATTAACCGCAAACAAATTTTTCTCCACGTTTTTGCAAAGTAAAGTGATTTTTGGTGTAATGGTAATAAGTGGATGAACATTTATTGAAGTAATTAATTTCATATTCAATATCAACTCCCCCTCCCAAAAAACAAAAAAAAGCTCACACACACAATTTCTTTAATACTTATGAACAAGTATTAGAAAATCTCTACTTACCCTGAACTAGGTTAATTAATATATGTGCAAAATAAACTAGCATAAAAAATTAATAAAAGGTCACTAGAATAAATGCTGCAATAAATCTCCTTATCTAAATCACTTTTTTTTTTAAATAAAATTGAATTCATGAACTAAAATATTATAAGAAGAAATTTATACACATTTTTAAAAAAATATTTGTTATCTTTTCTACTTTCATTAATAAAATTAGAGGTGAGCTTTAGGTATTGTTTGGAGTTTGAAAACCGTATTATTTATGCTTAATGGATAATGAGATATCTTATGGACTTTAATATATCAATATATATTGATATATTGATCAAAGTGATGGTATGAACAGTTCTTATTGGTTGAATCCATTCCTGATAATATATTTTGTGTCAATTTTGAACATGGGTTTCTCCTGTGAAACCACTTCTGCCACGGTGCTTCTCTAGTAGGATTTTTATTTTTTAATTTTTTTAAAAATTAAATTTATAAATAAAAAATATATTTTTCAGAAATCATGCATATATGTATTTTATATAGTTTTAAATTTTTTATTTATTAAAAAATAATATACAATAAAAACTAGATTTTTGCAATCATATAGTTTTTAATAACTAAGAAAAAATATTAAAAAATTTAAAATTGCATAAAATATATATCTTAAAATTGAAGTGGGCTGAAAGAAGAAAAAGTGACAATATAGAAATCAAATTTGAGTGGGATAACTTTTCTTGGAATTGGAGGGTAGAGACTTTTCATGGGGCACAAAATTGACATTAGGTTCCCTTACTAACCCACTTGGTTGCTGGAGGCCATATGTGTTATTTAATTGGGTCTATTTAAGACGGATTAAAGGTCATTGACTCCTCCCATTAGCTTTATAAGTCCTTAGAATTTGTCGACTGTGAGTTGGCACAAATGGTCATGGAATCCGGATAAAGGCACTCACTCCCCTTGGTGGCGAGTTCGAGTCTTCCCTTGATTGCTCAAGTCCTGCATTGGTGGCAACTCCATCATGGGAATATCCCTCACCGCCTATAGGCAATTAGTAAATCCTGATGGTGTCCAATGACTGGCCTATTCCTAAGGCCCAAGGTGACTGCCCTTAGAGGTGGTCAAACGTACATAATAGATCTTCCAATAGCTAGAATTTGATGTCCTGTTGGTGATTCTAGGAATGTCCTCTCTAATTGCCATTTTCTTTACCAAAAAAAAAATCCTTAAAAGTTGTTCCATCCATTAGATCCGGAGATCTTTGAAGATGGCGGTCAATGGACTTGCCAAGCACATTAACAAAGGGATGTATGATGTGTCACATGATCTAGATCCCACATCACACTTTGCTATATTAATTTTTCTGCATACCGTATTAGGTTTGACAAGAAGGGCTTCTCCCTTACTTTGCTGTGATGTGATTTTAATATATTAATTAATGCATTATTATTTCTGGCGAAGAAAAAAAAAGAAGTTCATGGGGCAGTTCAAGCATTTGTTTCTCTCAGTGCTCGGCTCAGGATACCCATTAAATCAAATTTTTTGACCTACAGGCTACCTTGGCTCGAGCTGACATGATTATTGGCTAGATCGGATTGGTTTGGCCAAAAATATTATAAAACACAAATTTATAAGTTCCTAATTTTTTATTTTAATTAAGGAATTGGAGTTTAATTTTTATTGATTATTATTATTTTATTATATATTATAACATTAAATTTATTATAATTAGATGTTATTGTTTTAGATAACAATAAATTATGTGTATTTTATAAATTTAAACACATTGAAAATTCACCTAAAAGGACATGCAATTGCAATATATGAAAGACATGCCTAAATTAGAATAAATTAATTTTTTTATACAATATACTCCTTCCATTTCAAAATAATTGACACGTACATAAAATTGAGAAAGTTAGTCAATAATATAGTGATTAATAAAATGTGAGTGTATTGTATTAAAATACCCTTATTTATGAACACATATAAATCATTCACTAATATGCCATTGTTAAGATTAAATTTGTCAAAAAGTAATTAATATTATTTTAAAATTTTAAAATAATAATTTTTTTGAAAAACAAAAAATCCTGAAATGTTTATTGTTTTAAGACGGATGGAGTATGAAAAAAATAATAATTTGAAAATTTTATATTTATCTTTTTTCTACATTTACAAGTTTTTATATGAAAATATATTTTATTTTCATCATATTTACCTAGTATTCAATACTATTAATTCATATTTCAATATTATTATACTCAAATAAGAATAGCTCACACAGCATAATTTTTTTATCCATAAACTTCGAATCCTCAAATATACTTAAGAAAATATCAAATTCCCTTTCACTCATCCCAATCAACATAATAGAAACTAGACATTTTCTCACATTCTTAATTGATTTACTTTTGAATCTATTCTATGTATTACGTCAGAAAAATCCATCCAAGAGTACTATGTGCGTGTATAATATAGACAGCGCAGTCAAACGCGCCGTCTCAAAAGGTGGTTATAAATTTCCACAAAGAAAATTGACTGATTAATTATACGATTCTCTGTCGATCAAAGTACGTAAATGAATCTTGGGCACAGAACAAAATCCACGTACGCACATATGGGCTTTTGATCTGGTTATGTAGGTTCTATTTAGCTTATCTTTTTTAATATATCAAATTATGATTTTTAATTATAATTTTTTTATTTAAATAAATTTATGATAAATTTTTTTACTTTTATCTAAAATTTATTTTTATAAATTTTAATTATTTTAATAAATTTTTTATAAAAAAAAATATAAATTAGCACTTAAAATACAATTTGATTGTCTTCGAATTATTGAATCCATGGTCTCTATCAATCTTTTCGTTTCTCTGGTAGCAGTCAAAATAGGCTACATGTGACACATTGGTTTTATACAATTTATCCCTGTACAAGAATATTGCATGATTACGTCATCCACAAAATATTATTAGTTTATTTCTACGTGGTTTAAGCACACAACAATTTTGTCTCTTCCACGATTTAACGTGGGCTAATCCAATAAAACCATGTCATATACCTAAATGTTAAAACAATGACTAATGACTAATTAACAATCATAATTTCTCTGGTCAAAGTTTGAATGACTAAGTTTATTTAATTAAATGCCATGACAATAAATTTATTTAAAATTGAATTAATGGTAAAGTTATGAAATATAATTCATTTTTAATTGACTAAATATAACTATTGAATTTTATGAGCCAGCCATTGATAATAATTAATTATTCAAAATTTGAATTTCAACAAAGGGCGAGTTGAAGCTACAAGGGGAGTTATATTTTACTTTTGAATATAGTGAGTCTGAGGAAGAAATTTTAATCAGTCCTGAAATTTAACTCCCGTCTACTCACTCCCTCTCCATCTCATAATAACACAAAATGCTCTTGTGATTTTGTTGTTGTGGATTTCAATGCAATTAGTGTGGAATAAAAGGATAGAGAAGATCTAACATATTGACAGGGACAGCTCTAAACCTAAAGATTTTTTTTTTGGGGGACTAGGAAATGAATGGCCTGTTTGACAGTATTTTCTATTTTATTGTTCTCAAAACAGTTTTATAAAATTATTTTTAAAAATAAGTTTTGAAAACAAGAAAATAAAAAAATCTGTTTGAATAATTGTTTTCAAAATCATAACTAGTGAGTGACAGATGAGTTATTCAAAATTTATAACTTTACCATTAATGAGGTGGTGTTTTTCACATTTTCTTGTGTTTTCCGAAACAAAAACTACAAAATACCTTAAAGATGTTCTGAGATTTTTATTCTTTTATGTTTCTATTTTTAGAACAGTTTTTAAAAAATAGGTTTACCAAACAAGTTTTTTTTATTTTTCTATTTTTAAAAATAGAAAAACTGTTTTTAAAAACTCTGCCAAACAACCCCGAAAGCTGTGAAAAGGAATTTTGGGAGGGGATGGTAAAATGAATCTTAAAATTGTTTTACAAGTAAAAATAAACGAATTTTAATAAACAAAATGTGTATATTAATGCTAAGTCTTATGTGAGTTTGTGTAAAACCCAAGAGCTATCATGAGCCTGAAAATGCTTGATGCTAGCTAATGTCTACTTGTATTTTATAAATCTAGTATTACTGAGTGAGATTGAATTTTGTTGGGTATAAATGAGGATAATTTTTTTAATATAATTTTTTTCATTCGTAAAATTTGAATTTGAGATTTTATTAAAATGGTGTTGATTCCATTATTATTAAACCCAATCGTGATTGGTGGTCATGAAGACTTTTATACCTAACCTATTGTTCAATCCAAAAATTTGATCATTATAAGAGAACACATTAAGAATTATTTTGTTGAAATTTGATTTTTTTTAATAACCGTTGATACTTATACAAACCTAAACCATGTAGAACTATGGATCTATACTTATTACTATGATACGTTTGTCCAAAAAGAAAAAGATTGACCAACTTTTGTCCACAAAAATTAAATCAATCATTTAATTAAATAAGAAATTAATACAATGAATCATTCAAAAAAAAACTTGTGGTCCCCACTTGAGTCAATATGATGTCACACCACCACAAAATAAAAAGATTGACCAACTTTTGTCCACAAAAATTAAATCAATCATTTAATTAAGTAAGAAATTAATACAATGAGTCATTAAAAAAAAAACTTGTGAACCCCACTTGAGTCAATATGATGTCACACCACCACAAAATAAATTGAAATATACTAAGTATACATATATTTAATTTAATAATTAAATACTTCTTCTATGTGTGATGTGTCTATATATATATATATGAGTAGATAGATTATTCTAATTGTTGAGTGCACACGTGAAAATTTGGGGTGTCGTTTCCGTGCGTAGCGTAAATCTATGTATGGACTACGCAGTCAGAGACAAATCACTGTTCCTCCACTTTTTTTTTAATTTATTAGAAAAAAACCCCTCCTCTCACAAAAGGCCGCGTACGCCATGCGAGGCACGCACGGAATCGACTCCTGAAAATTTGAGAGTTAAAAGAAAGATGAGTGATGACATGGATTGTGTTGACTGCTCCAGATGTCATTGTGCCAGCTCAGCAACCACTCTTCTGACTGCTTCCTGGAAGGCAGACTCGTCCCATTCGTTTCCCTGCGCACATCAAAGTCAAGGCAACTCACTTTTTTAGTTTTTTTGGTCAACAGCTCATTAAATTATTGTTATTTGCATAAAGTTGGGCCTTTTTAAAATTCCCATAAAATTTTATTTTATCATAAAGAGATTTTCATTAATTAAGAAAAAGGAAGATGTTGCATGCATGCGTTCTAATTTGTATGTCTTTTTTTGTAGATTTATAAGATATATACATCTTATTTAAATTCTTGACCAAAAGTAATTTGAATTAGTTCTATAAAATATTAAAACCTCTAAATCTAATTTAGAAATTCCCTCTTATTTCAAATATAAGAGAAACTAATTTATACATATTAAGAATAGTGATTAAAAATAATTAGTATTTTTAAATATATCTCAAATTGAAAGAAGTATTTTTTTCTAAAATACCTATAAATTAATATAACATAGATAACTTTCTCTCTCATAGCAAAATATAAACCCGTTTAATAAGGAATATGATTGGAAAAATTAAATAAATGCAAGGACAAATCATATTTATGCCGTATAATTTGGATTAAGAAAGGACTCATATTTATTTCTTATATTTGATACTGGATGTAGTATTTACAAGAAAATTGGAATAGCACTAATTAATGTGATTAGTAATTAATATTAATAATTAATAATATTTACAAAGTTAGTCTTTGTGATCATTATCGTGATGATAATAATAGTAAGAAATTAATACTCCTTTTTGTCCCAGTCCTATGTGCAAAATCTATTAGAAAACGTTGTGATACACAAAAGTTGTTATTATATTATTATTATTATTATATTTTGAGGTCGTTATTCTTATTTGACGGCTGACAAAATAGAATTGCCTTTTTGAATGGTTGAATTAATATGTACCTCAATTAATCATATCAACTTGAAAGCGACTTCCATTCTATGTAGCACACCACCTCACCAAACCACCTTAATTTTAACATTTGCACCTTCTTACCTCCTTCCTAAAGCTCAACTATATTTGCAATATTATATTATATTATATTATATTAGAGAAGTCTAGGATCCAACCAAAATTAAAAGTTGTCACTTATTCTAAATCTAATGGCCACATTTTAGTATTCTAGAATCATGGCAACTATATCACATTTATCTTTTAAGTCTCTCTCTCTACCTATTAGTTTTTTTTCTTCATCAACAAGAACAATTTATCCACCAATAATAAAACTAATCTTACTTAATATAAGAAGAGTATAGTTAGATCTCTAGAGTTTTTTAAGTACATACATATAGTATGTGAATGTACAAATCTAGGGTCCAATTATGTGATTTTTTTATTATTTTGTAAAAAAATCTCATTTACCACCTTGTTGTTAAGAGGCGGCGGTTGATGAGAGGTAGTTGTATGTACTGACCTTTGTAATTGTTTTGCTATTAATATATATGTATTTTCATTAAAAAAAACTCTTATTTTATTTGATTCATACTTTTTATTAAAATCAATATACTCTTTCTACTTCAAAATATAAGTATAGTTCAACTAACTGTATAGAAACCAAGAAAAAAGTTAAAAATAGGTTAACTAATTAAATTTGTTAAAAATTAAATAATTTTCTAATATTGATCCTTATTAAATGAAGTATACTACACAATTTTCATATCAATTTCCTCTCTCATATTTAATTAAAGATAAAAGTAAATTAGAAAAAAATATTTAATATCCTAGACATTATGTAAATGGGATTTATATTTTGAAACTGAAAAAGTTTCTAGAGAACAATACTTATGTTTTAAATCGGGAGAAGTAATAATATATATAATGTCACTTTTAAGAAATATTTAAAATTTTGTCAATATATTATATCCGTTATGTACGAAGTGAATATGAACATTTATTCAAGTGATTAATTTCATATTTAAGAGCAATTACAACCCCACCCCCACACACACATACATAATTTCTTTAATTTGTGAGCCTAATATGATCGAGTCTAGAAAATCTCTATTTAAACTAGGTTAATTAATATATGTGCAAAATGAACGAGCATAAAAAATTAATCTAAAGTCACTAAAATATTACTAATTTTTTTAATAAAATTGATTGAACTTAAATATTATAAGAAGGAACTTATACATACTTTTTTTTAAGAAAAAAAAATTTTTGTTATCATTTCTGTACTATAATTTCAAGAGAGGATAATTTTACGTACGAAAGGAACATACCTCAATCCCTAGTCTTATGGAGATTCGATTGAAGGAAGTGGCGTGAGCTAAATGGGTGTTAGCTTCGATGGAAATCAAGCTCAAATTTCGATCTTGTTTCAGGAATCCCAGTAATCGAATCAGAATATCGACTTGAGAACTTTGTCCTCTCACCGTCACTTGCAAGTCTACGATTCTCTCTTCCGACGAGCTTGATTCTGGTTCATCTGAAACTCTCACACTTAATCTTTCATTTGGGATTTCATGATCCCTTGCTTCTTTGGCTGGAGGAACCGCCATTGATGACGATGTTAATGCCTCCAACTGCTTGTTTCTCTCTCTAAGCTTTGCAATCTCCGCCATTAAAGAGCTCAGTGTCTCCTTCGCTGTTGTAAGTATGGAAGCTTTGTCTTTCTGAAAAACAAACCCAAATTCATGTTATCTTAGGCTTTTGAAATGATACCTGGAAACTTCTCGATGATTTGCTCAACAGAGAAAATATCTAATCAGAATATTGGGTTGAATTGCAAAAAACCTTGGTTCCTGGAGGAAGAAGTGATCTAAGAGCCTGAAAGTTGTCGTTGAGCTTCTCACGCCTTCTTCTCTCTGAAATCATGTGATGAAGCTGTGTACTACTGGGGCGAGTTGGTTGAATACGTTCTCTCATTCTCATGAAATTCAAGCTCCTTAAGAATGTCAGCGACCTCTTAAAGAGACTTTGCCTGCGCAATTGTGGTCCCATTTGGGATGGGATAATGGGGCTGTACCTCTTGAAAGCACTAGCCTCAGGCTGAACCACATCTGGCAAATTCTGGTGGGGTTGATGAAGAGAGGTTGAAGAAGAAGAAGGTGCATTAGATAGAACATTAAGGATTGCTCTCATTATAGCATCGTTTTCACTTTCTGGTGTGGGAAATGGGTTCTGTGTGGCTTGAGCTAGTGCTTGGATGGCTTGTTGGTGTGGGCTAGAAGCTGTGAGGGATTCCGGAGGAAATTGGGAAGAAGAGCCAGGAATCGTGAATAGGAGGGATGAGTATTCAGGGCTACCTGCAGATAGTGAGAGTGATCTCAAGGAAGATGAAGATGATGAAGGTGGGTTCTGACTGATCTGATCAATGTTTGGCGGTTGATGGGATGGCTGTAATCTGGAAAATTCATCTGGGAACCAATTCTTAAGTGCTGTTTGAATATCATCCTGCATAGTAAATCGAACTTTATCAGAAACAAATTAATATTTAGCTGTGAATTTACACTAGAGCATATCAGAGATTGGTTTATCTAGACTGACATGCTTACGTGGATCTTCTGCCATATTTTTTAGACTGAATCATATTCTGAATCTTTTGATCGGTGAAATGGGAGTGTTTACTTACTTGAGACATGTTTGGGAACCCAAGTTCCATTTCTCCTTTGTTGCACCCCATGAAGACAGCAGTCTGTGAACAACGAGGCAACAAAACAATGGCGTTAGAAGGTTGGTTCAATTTTCTGCATAATTAACCTCAGCAATCAATTTTTTTCAGTTCATTCTTCAACTAGCAAACCTTAATCCTTGCTTCCTGTAAAAACATAAAAGAAATTAATTACCTTAGTCAAGAAAATCCCTCATGAACATAACTCTACTTCAATAGTGATTAATTGACAAAGTTATTGAATTACCTGATAAAATTGTGTCTGGATTTGTGTCCTTGCCAGTGTGAGAAGATCTGGTTGCTGCAGCTGGTAAGAGCTGCGGTTCTTGAAAGCTAGTCCCGGAATACGGCTACATAAAACAAAAACAACAGACATGAATAATTTTGCAAATAAATATAATACATAACTCACTCACACACACAAAAACACATTTATTCACAGAGAAGGGAAAAATGAGAATTACTCATTGTCATTGACATCAAATACTAAACTCCTATATTGGTCAAAAAGCCTTTGAGCTACAGTCCCAAAAGAAGAGCTCGGTTGGTTGATTCTTACGTTGTGCAATCCATCCAAGCACAGCAAACGACTGCACAGAACACCAAACCAGGAATGTAAATGAAAACCTAGGAAACTCTATCAGACAGTACACAATATTACTATGCAGTATACATACATACATATATATATTTGTTTGTATGTATGCATGTATATACTTGGATATGAGGGAGTCATAGGACCAAAGACAAATGTATGAGCAGCCAGACGACTGCATTACAGACTGCAGAAAGTTGGCTGTGGCAGCATCAGGGAGGGAGAAGACAATGTCCATGTGGTGCATGGAAAAATGGATGCTAAGGAAACTTGTGTAGTATCATCATAATAAGATGATCAGAAAATGTGGGGATTCTGATGTTAATTATAGTATGGTTTGTGTAATCTTCAATGATCAGTAAGGGAAAATGTATAGGAAGGTATGTTTACAAATGCTGTGGTTTGGGGGGATAGGCCCATGTCGGTTATGAAAATTCGGAAGGTTCATCGTTGGGCATGTGAAAGGGAGAGATCAGATCAACGAGTTTAAGGACAAGGGTTTTGAAAAGTATGGGAATTGTGGGTATGATCATAGTGAAAATTCAAGAAGATGATGGAAATGTGAATACTGAATAAATTAATGAAAGAAAAGAAAAAACAAAGAAAAATCCTACCTGTATATAAGTGAGCAGAGAGAGAGACGAATTGTCTTCTTATGTGAGAACTTGAAAAGTAGTAGGAAGCAGTGAACTTATACATAGAATGAAGTAGAGAGAGAGAGAGAGAGGATGGAAATGATGGAAGCTAAGAAAGATGAAAAAGAAAAGAGAAGAAAAGTAGAGATTAGAGAAGGACGAAAGGAGTAGTCAGTCAGCCAGGGAGGGAGGGAATGGGGATGATTGGAAAAGTAGTGAGTCAAAGGTCCACCTCTTAATGTTTGAATTTTAGTCCAGACAGGAAGCTACCTTGTAAACCCCACCCCCCCTTCGGTCGCAAACAAAATGTCACGGGTGAAAACCTTTTCTTACATCCTCCTCTAGAGATTGGATGCTATTATTTTTTTTTTAATATCATTACATTATATCTAGTATTATCATATTAGATTTAAATATTTTTAGACTTAATTGAGAGTGATTCTCTTAATATAAATTTTTTTCATGTTCATTCCACTCAATTCAATCTCTCTTGGTAGATGATATTATTTTTCATATATTGCCTGAAGTATAATATGAATTATATTATTCACGATGTATAAATATTAGAGCATGCTATGTATTTTAGTCATTGTATATTAACACTATTGTCTTGGAATTTGATTTTTAATTGAGTAAATTAAAAAGAGTAACAAATAGATAAAAGAGAAGAAAAATTGGAATTAATAAATAGGGGTATAGTTAAAAAGTAAAAATTAATTATGCATTAAATTTGTAAAACAAAAATAATATTAAAACAAATTAGAAAACTTAAAATAACAATAGATGTAAAATAGAAAGAGTAATATATATATATATATCTCTAAGAAACCAAATAATTTTTAAGTCGTCAATAATGAGACTGCTCTCACAAACATTATGGACCTATTTGGCAGAGTTTTTGAAACAGTTTTTTTATTTTCGAAAATAAAAAATAAAAAAACTTGTTTCATAAATATGTTTTTTATAAATTGTTCTGGAAAACAGAAAAATAAAGGAACAGAAATCTCAGAACATCTTTAACGTATTTTATAGTTTTTGTTCTGAAAAACACAAGAAAAGGTGAAAGACACCTACCTCATTAATGGTAAAGTTATAAATTTTGAATAACTTATTCATCACTTACTAGTTATAATTTTGAAAATAATTATTCAAATAGATTTTTTTATTTTCTTATTTTTAAAACTTATTCTCAAAAATAGCTTTACAAAATTATTTTAAAAATAATAAAATAAAAAATATTGTCAGCACATGCCTATATTTTGGGCTCAATGCAAACCAGTCCATATAGTTGTACCTATTTAATTCACAACTTACATTATTATTATTATTATTATAATAAAAGTGATGCTCCGAACGGTTCTCATTCTCATCGGTTGATTGGATTATGTATGATAATATATTTATATTTATATTTATATTAAGGATAAATTTCTAAACACCATTCGATCATTCGATGGCTATAAATAAATTTCTTCAACTCTGAAAAGTGCGAGTTCTTCGCAACTTACCCTTTATTATAATGATTATTTGCTCCTTTCCACAAGGCGACGGTCTAATGGTATTTTTTTTCAATTGTTTTTTTAAATAATAAATACATTTCCCACGTACGTGCTCGTATTGGTAGGTACCACCACCCCTTCAAAGTTTTTATTTTTTTTCTTATTTGGCAAAAACTCCAAACTATTTTTTCTATACCACCACGTGTTCGTATTGTTTTTTTCCTTTTTTGGCCACTTCAAAGTTCAAACTATAATTAACTGATAGGTTTATTATTTATATTTGAATATAGTGATAGTTTAGTTTTATGCTTTTGCATTTAGAATAATTAGTGTTATTTAGTAAGAAACATTGTGTGTATTGCTGCCGCAACATTTAGAAGGAAAAATAATAAGAAAATCTCAAATTACGAAAATAATTATTATAAAGTTTTAAAATTTTAAAAATCCATACCAAAATTCTATTGATGTAAAATATTAGAAAATGAGTATAAAAAATTTTATTATTAAATATAAAATTATGAAGTGTAAATATAAAATATTGTAACACAATTTTATACTTAATAATAAAGTTTTTTTTTTCAGTTTTTAGAATTTTATACTAATAGGACTTGAATGTAATTTAACGTTGGTTAACAATTTTTTACTCACCAATGAAATTTTTTATATTTATTTTCTAAAATTTTACACCCATTTTATACCAATGGTACTTGGGTGTATTTTTTTTTTTTAAGATTTTGAGACTATAATAATTATTTTAGTGTTTTGAAATTTTTTTTGTGATTTTTCCCATTTAGTATCCTTTCTACGCCACTTGATCTTGATGTGACTAATTATAGTTCAATAGTCGAGCTTTCCTGACCCAGTGTATGAAATTTTAATATCTTATTATATATTTACTGGATAATTACAAAAGTAAGTTTTAAAATCTTTTTAACTTAAAAATTATAATATAATCAATATATCTATATAAAAAAAAAAGAAACACTATTCACAAAATGGTGAACACTATATATTTTTTTGCTGCATGCAATGTAAATTTTAAATTTCTCATATAATTATTGGAGAGGGTCCACTCCTAGGCCTTATTTGGTATAAGTAATAGAAAAGAATTCTTTTTTCATGGCATGTAAATCAAGATATGCAATATAGATTATATCTCTGGCATTATTATTCAACAGTAATTGTATCTTGTTATTCTTTTTCAATTATTGAGGAGCATGGGATGGAAGACATTTTAATTTCATAAAATCACATTTTCCATTCTACAATATTTCATTCATAAGAGGGAAAACAAGCATGTGATGGTACAGAGGCGATTTTCTGGCAATTGAAATTGGTGGGGTTAGAGCCGAAACATAGGAACGTTTCTATGTCTTTTTTTGTTGTGGATTATACAGAGTCTTTAACCTACCATTTACTCGTAGGTTGCCATGTCCACTTCACAAATCCTCTCTCTCTCTCTCTCTCTCTCTCTCTCTCTCTCTCTCTCTCTCTTTCTCTTTATGGGACCACAAGACTTTCTCATCATTGCTCAATGTTTTGAGACTCGTTTGATTGAGCTTGACCTTTCTTCTATGGCTTCTTCCCCGCATTTAGGGTAATCATCATCAAGACAAAGAAAGATGCCAAGCCTCGCCCCCCATTTTAGAACACCATCATTTTCCTCTACAAGGTCAAGCATTTGTTGCTAAAAGTCTTTAAGTTTGTGAATTTTCTCCAAACCCTTATGTGACCCTCAAAAATGCAACATGGATGACGTGAGAAATAAGGAAAGAGAGAAAAAAATTAACTTTCACAATGAAAACCAATTCAAGAGGACTCACTACTAAAATTTTAAGGAAAATTTTAGAAAATTAGATAAAAGAAAATCATGATATGCAAAACAAGATTGGATTTGAAAGTATGATTGTGAGTGAAGAATGTATTAGGTACCCTCACAATACTCATTCCTAAAAACATTTATCTTAAGTTGATTGTACAAATTAATATGACTTTAAAGATATTTTGGTTATCCTCTAATCATTACATGCTAAAAAAAAGTTATAAAGAAAATAAATTAAGAAAATTAAAATAATTAAGAAAACAATATATAAAAAAAATTTAGAAAATTTAAAAAATTGAGAAAACAAAATTAAGAAAATATTTATTTATTTACAAAGGTTAACTTGATTCAGAATCGGAGTTTGGAGTCTATGTATCCTACCATAGGAATCAAAGTTTATGTAGTTTGAGATAAAAATACGTGTTAGTGGATTAATATTTTTTAATTATAATTTTTGTGATAAGAGAAAACTTATTAGAAATAATTTACCATTTTGCAAATAAAATAATTTTCCAAAATTTGAGTTGGTGTGTTTTAAATTGTAAAAATTAATTTAATTTCGCTTACTCACTCTTATTTTGTTTAATTTTGAAAATATTTTAATTTTTGGCTTTCAAAATTTTTTTAAAAAAATTTGTTTATTAAAAAAATAATCTATTTGCTGTAGACTAGCAATCATGCCTAATAGACTGAGCCCTCAAATACCTAAGGAAGTTTTGAACCCCGCGATATGAAGGTTATATCTTATTATAATTTCTTATTATGTTTTTATGAAATATCATCATTTTCTTAAAAGAAAATCACCTTACAAATAATTATTATATATTTTGATGAATTGCATATATACATCTACATTGACTCATCATCCCATGTGATAACACGGTTAACCTGAATACCTGCATGAATTCAAAAATCCTTAATTATTTAGCCAATTATTTTTATAATAATAATATTATTATTATGTATATATTTTTTACAAAGAATATGAAAACATTATTATCAAATTTATTTATAACATTTCAAAATGTATATTTCCAAAGAGAAAAAAGAAATTTACAAAAATTGTTATTTATTTTAATAAAGACAAGTTCCACATCCTAACTTGTATACCTACGTGGAAGCGACTAACTCATGTACTTGTGTGGATTTAAAAAATTTACGTGGCATAGATAGGTTTAAATCTTTCTACTTATCGTGCATATATATATATATACTTCTTATTATTATTATTTAGAAAATTAAAATTTTTAATAAATGTATCATTAGAATCTACCATTATAAACAAACCTATTAACACACTCTTATAATCATGTAATTACTTTTTAGAGTCTGGGAAAGCTTAAAAGCCGTGGTGACAAATTCTAAAAATACCTCTTATTTATAAATTGTTTGCTTTTTAAAAACAACAAAATGACAGGTCTAAATAATAAAATAAAAAAACAATGCAGTGGGTAACTAATCTAATCTGCCATTAGAGTTCTCAGAATTCTCTGAAGGTAAAAAAAAAAGACGTGAACAGAGACTAGAGACATCCAACCTTGTTGCAAACAAAAAAAAAAAGCTAGATTAACAACTCAGACAAACATGATTCCTAATAGCATAATCCGCATAAAAGAATCCTATCAGAAAATCTTCGTGTATCACGTTTAAGAGAAAGAAACATGCAAATAAGCCTACAAGCTTTCATGTTAGAATTAAATTGAATATAAATTCATTGAATATAAATTCCTCCGCAACAAATAAAAGTTCACGACAGAAAAAGGGTCCTCGAAGGATTAATCCTCCAAACTCACACAAACGCTTTCTTCAGTGACCATTAATAACAAACCCATAACTAAAATACAATTCCACATTTTCCGGACGCACAATCACTGGAAGAATCACTGGTCAGTTTTTCATTAATTTTCGAATAGCCATAATGTACAAGCAATCGACTCTGGTTAGTTAACTAACGCAGTCAAGAGATCTCAAAGGCAGACACAGTAAGCATAAGATTCTGCACCAACTAGAAGCTTAAGGTCACTCTCCAGAAAACAGGGTCATATCAAAAGAAAAACCCATCAACGAGAACGCTCAACAATTCAAACGAGGATGTCAGGAATTTAACCATATGTTCATTTTGTGTGGAAACAGAGATATAACTAATCAGAACATTAACTCCGCAAATTATGCAACAGCACTGAGATCATTTGAAGGAACAGAACGTGATTCAAAACTTCAAAAAAATTACCAAACCAATAACTAAGCTACTTGCATTGGATTTCTCTTGTACAGTAATGGAGGAAGAACTCAATGACTCGACTCAGTGCTGTCTTCACTTCCCATTTTTGTTCAATGTTCGAACTCGTACCCGTGACCTTCCCAAGAGCTTTATCTCCTCTTGCGATATTCCTTGGTGTTCTCCTCACGTTCAGACCTCCTTCTCGTACAAATTGTCACAGTTTCTCTAATTTCCGCGCCCTCTTCTCCTTCCTCTCTCTCTTTTTCTGTCTCTCAATTTCTAGGTTTCTTCGGCCCCAATTCTTCTCCTCCTTCCCAATCGCTCTTCGTGCCCTTTTATCGAATCTCCGCGAGTGGAAGAGTCTATTTGCCAAATGCGTGACTACTCCCTTCATCGTCGAACGTGCTCATCTTTTCCTCACCTCCACTATTCTGTTGTACCAGGTACGAAGTAGTCGAGGGAGATTGTTTGTCGTTTCGGGTACTCCCGAGCTCCCTCTCTCTCGCTCGGGTTCGGACCTCGCGCCGCTTTTGTCTCCATTGCGTTCTATGTCTTGCTAAGACTCCCTTTGCTCTGCCTCCTTTCACGCTGTCTGCTTCGCTCTCACTTGGAGAGGCCCTGGCTCGCCCTCTCCTTCCATTTGGACTGAGACTCCCTCAGCTCATCAAAGTTGGGGCTTTGGGGTTGAAACGTTGGGCTTCCAACGTTTCAATCAAGCCCAGCTCCTTCTTCCTTTTTTTGTTTCTTCTTTTGCTTGTTAGGTAATTGGGCTTGAGCCCAATATATGTTATATTTTGTTACTTCTCCATCATTTCTCATTTTTTTGTTTGTTTTTTTTGTTTTTATTTCAGAAAAGAAAGAATTTCTCTCTTTAAATAATTATTTCTCTTTTCTAAAAAGATATTAAAAGTATCTTTTGAAAGGTAAATAACTCACTAAATTTTGAGAATCTAGAAAGGGGAAGATGAAATAAAAAAATTTTGTTTATTTGATTTATTTTTGTAAAGGACTTGCATTCATTTAGGAAATAAGGATATTTATTAATTTAGCTAATTCAAGAGGATTTTTGCTTTTCCATGTTTTTTCTAATTTTTAATAAATTTTGAATTTTTTATTTTATTTTAAAAGTTAATTTATTTAATACCCCAACAAAATAGGATATTCACACCTAAACTCTAATGGTAGGACCTCTTATATTTTCTGAGCTGGCCCATTCTGAAAATTCTAGTAGATTCATCATCACACTCTTATCATTTTGTAATTTGGTTCTAATAAAGATAAGAAGAGAGGAGTGAATTCCATCTTTATTAAACTCAAGTTTAAAAGTAAAACTTACTCCTCTCTTTCCTTCACTTTATATTTAAGAAAAATAAAGTAAATGAGAGAATCCAAATCTTGTGTGTATATAAAATCTCTGCCAATGTTCTTCACAACTGGTCCAAGCTTGTACAAAGGAGAAGGGCCATGTTGGACCTTTAATAGCTAATTAGTTTAGCTATAATGTAAAGATGGAATATACTTAATAATATCCTGAATTCTCAACACACATTTCGTACCACAAGAAAAAATTACATAATGTTGAAGGCCAAAATTTTCAAATATCATTGAAAATATTTACATGAAATCAAAGTAGCTCTGACCGCAGGCCACAAGAATGCAATGGTCAATTTACAGAAAGTAGGTCCTACACTATCTTGAAAAAGCTTCCTCATGAGAAAATAACAGCTCAAGAGCTTCTGCTATCTATCTTGTTCATCATTTATAATTGTCTTATTCTCAAGCTTCCAAAATCTTCAATCTACCCTGCTAACTCAATTGCAATGCATTACTGTCCATACAAAGTCAAGCCACTTGCTTGTTCTGAATTTTCTCATCCTCACTACCGCGGACTTGTTTGTCACAATACGTCTCTGACTCTTCGTTCTGGTTCACCAAAGAAAACTGAGGAATGAAAAGATTGAAGGGACAAGGAGAGTATCTGACTTCACAAGGCACATGTGGTGTATAGAGTTTTCAAAGAAGTAAGCTTATCGAAGCATTCAAAACAATCACTTCCTAAAAGTATTTTCAAAATAGTTGATATTCATTAGCACAAAACCTGAAGATAGTAAGATTTTGCTACCAGCTTTTTCAATAAAAACTTACGGCATGGAGAAACTTTAAAGAGTTAATCATGTAATACTTAGCTGTAAGAAAATATCATGTGCCATATTATAAATAAAAAATTTGATTGCAATCATATAAACATTGTAGTAAGTTTTATCCTTTTCAATCTAGGCAACGTTATTAGAGAAGCATTTTGTGTTTATTTACGGTTTACGAAAAGAAACTCAAGAAAATACCTCTTCCAAATAATCATCAGAAAAATTAGGATCACCCGTTCTTGAATACAGAGTTTCGTCATCATCAGCCGTCTTTCCATTACTCCTATCAACCTAAAATCAGCAAAATAATATACAAGCACGTATAAAATACATAATGAAAAAAAAGTAACATTTAATGATATAATCATGTAAATGATAGTAGGAAGCAGGAAAAAAGTCTTACTAGCTCAGATTTCAGCAACCCAATCTGCTCCTCTAAGTCTAAGATATGATGTCTTAGGGCCTGGAAACACAAGCAAAAAAGAATACATAACTCTGATTAAAAAAAGGATTAAAGAACAAATATTATAAGGTCTCAGTTCACTGTTTAACCCCATGTTATTGCATTGTTACCTCACGTCTTTGAAGCTCAATTGATCGAGCTAATGCCTGCCTTCTTGACAACAAATTATCCGGCTTCAGAGCACGTGGACGGATGTAGTTCTTTCCCCGATAAACAATAATTACATAGCCTTTAGGGGTTTCATCCACAGACACTAGCACCCCACCACTCTCAGCTTCCAAAGATATTGCAATATGATTGACTTGAGCAGAATTTTTCCCATTTACAATTATCTTTACCAACTCACGATACTTCCAATGTAGATGCATGTTTTCTATGGTACCAGAATAAACGCCTCGCCTACCTGAAATAATAATGTCATGCTTCTGATATCTCAGCCTTTAAATAAAAGTCATTAAGTTCTACAAACAAGCAGCTATTCAGAAAGTTCAAAATAATTTGCTACTCTTACCCAGAAGTAAATATGGTTTCATACTCAGACCAATCTTCCGGAATAAGAATCTCTCTTCATTAGTTAATGTTTCCAAATCATTTGGAAGATCAGCCGGTTCCAGATCATCCTGCATTTTTGCTAGAGTCCTCTCAGCCTTCTTGACCCTAGCTTTAACCTAAAACCATCAAAAGTTAGATAGACAAGAGTGAAAAACTTAAAGCTGATTTACCCAAAAAAGACACCTTAAAGCTGAGAATTCTCTGTAATTTAGTTGACTTCGACCCTTAGTGACTTACGTGAGCTAATTTCTTCTCAAGGTTTCTAATTATAGAAGTCAGTCTGTTTATCGCTGAATCTCTCCTCTTTTTCTCAACTTCTTGGCTACTTGGTTGATGTCCCCATTGAGTGGTTGCTGCCTTAGTTTCAGCGAGGGTGCCAGCAACTAATGAAACTTGAGAAGCTTTTCTATTAGACCTAGTCAATGATGAAGCAATTTGTCGCACTTGTTCTTCCTCATCTTGTTTGAGCAGGGCTAGATTCTGCCTCTCAGTCAATGCCTCTGTGACAGCAGGAGGCAAGAAGTCATTGCCCCTGTAAAATACAATATACTCTTTATTTCTTGAAAGTAGAGTCCCCCCAGTCAATTTCTGCATGCATGGAATCATTTACCGTGAGTCTGGATCAACACTTTTTTTTTCACTTGAATATGTCATAAACTGAGTAATAGAACAGCTTTTAAAGCATCCAAGTACCATCAGTCTTCACAGGCTTAAAAGAATGAAACAAATATTATAGTCTGCCCCCAGAAAGTCTAATTTGTCACAAACAACAAAGGTCTACATGTGAGAAGTTCTCAGGGTATTAAGTCCATGAGTGTCATTTCGGAACCAGGAAATTTCTGGAAAATATAATAGACCGATGTAGATATAAAAAATGCAATAATTTTACTTTCAACTTGATTCAAAACAAAATCCATGGAAGTCACACAATTGGATAGTTTCCAATGACCTGGAATCACCAGCCACTTCAAAAGTTAAATGAACAAAATAGATAGACAAGCATGTCTAGGCACTAACTACAACAAATGCCCCATGATTTTTCCCTTTCCAAATTTCACATAATACTATGAAGTTTTCATTCCCAATTAACACCAGGTTAACAGAACCATTCAATTTTCATCCTTCTCTGTTGTTATTCTGATACAAAACACGGTTATTTAGTTGGAGGGGAAATCTTTATCCAGTTATAAAAATTTAGTAATGGACCAAACTGAATCATTTTGCGCAACTGCCTGTGATGAAATTAATTCATTAGTTGGGCTGCATAGTCAAAAAGTTAGAGCAGTGAGCTCCTAGTTGCTGGAGCAATGCTAAAAATAAGCAGAGAAAAGAGGCATTAATTAAAGACATAGGTATGGTTTACTTTTAAGTGTTCTTTTTTCCCTATAGTTAAATTATACAGAAACAAATTCAATGGGTATAGAGCGTGCAATCTATCCCTGTATTCTCATATGCAAATAGGCAAGTCTCATTAGATCAAAGACAAAGTGATGGCTAGCTTTATAAACTTTCTTTAGCATGGTAAAATTTCCAGAAAATTAAATCAGACAATTCTGTTCTCAAATCCCAGCTCAAATTAGGCATAGAGGCATACCTTGAGTTCTTCTGCCATCCTCTCATTCATTGTATTGAGTACACCACGTTTAATGGCTATTTTTGCAATTGCACTTCTTTCCCACAGCTTTACCATAGCATTAGCCAGACCTTGCAGTTCCCTGTTTCTACCTACAGTTTTAAAAAAATCACATTATTTTTGGGATGTGTCATTAGCAGGGGCATGAATAGAATTAAATTTTGTTTTTCTTTGCATACCAAGGGCAAAGTGTGGAGCCATAGTTCTTGCAAGCCTTCGAAAAGTAGTCATCTCCTTGTCTTTTAAACCAGGTCTTATCCCATGAGGAAGAAGTCTCAATGGAATTTTATAACCTGGAACCACACCAGGTAATAAATCCGCATCAACAGGTAATGGTTCACGGCCAGACCAATCTTTGAAACGTGGACCTAACTCATCTAACAAATCACTGAGGTCAATCAGTTCCATGTATTCTTCTTCAGATAGATTCTTTAAATACTCCGTAGAGACTGGGACAGTTGGATCTTTAATTCTAACTGGTTCATTCACTCCTACTTGATCATGATTTCCGGCATCCTCTGAGCGGTGCACAATATTCACATTGGCATGGTTTAGTTTGGTATACTTTTGTACACAGGGAAGCTTGTAGGTCAATTGTCTATATAGCACTAATGAACTGCCTGACCGCCATACCACTAAGCCTCCAGTTTTACTCTGATTAGGTATAAAGGTGATTTAGTGAATAAGATTCTGACAGTGATGAAATATGTGACACAACCTACAAGTAGAAGGGGTATACATGGCCAAAAAAAAAAAAGTCCAAGAAAATCAAAGTTGCATCTCCATCCATGAAACCTAAGGTTGATCCATGGCATAGGTTACAAACAGAAGAATATGCCATCAAAAAGTTTCAAATCTAACAGCAAGCTAAATGGTAAAAAAAAGCAACAAAAGAATTGAAGCTATATTTCTGCAAAAAGAGAAAAATGGGGAGGATGAATGAACACTGACCTCTAAAATCTTATGAGCCCGTCTCATGTTAGCTGCAAGAGGACCTTCAAACTTCAACTTTACTACTTCATCCTCCCTCCACTTCTCATGAATAGAATCCAACAATTCCTGCGTGATTCCCGCGACTCCAACATCGATTCTCTCCACCATCCTCAAGGCAATATTTCTGAGCCTTCGCAATTCATGTTCGGGAAGCAACTTCTCTGCTAACTCCGTGTTGCTTCTCCTTTTTCTATCTCCTCCACGACCCTCTAATCCATTCACTCTCTGGGATGGCAAATTACCCCCATCCACATTTTCTTCATTTAACTTGCGAATATTGCTGTGATCTCTCTCATCACTAGTTGACTTGTCATTTGAAAAAATTCTCTTTTCTTCCACTGAGCGGATTGTTTCTCCGGTTGCCTTATCCGCAACTGGAATTCCATGGCCATTGTATCGTTCCCCATCAACTTTGCCATCACTTCCATCTTCTTCCAAAATCTCCTCTCCTTCAATAACAGATTCAGTGAGGGGTTGAACGGCCTGATGCCAAGGAGAAAGACGATTTCGATACTGGGAACTCACAGGATGACTCACTGAAGCTTTCACTTCAATACTAGCGTCAGATAAATAAGCCCCAGAAGACTTCTGGTGACTCCCTTCTTCTTCTTCTTCTTCTTCTTGGTCTTCTCCTTGCTTTTCTGGTTCTTCCCACGGGAATTTCTCTCTTGGTGAACTCAATTTAAGGGACCATTTATCTCGAATTTGCTCAAAGAAACTTGGTCTAGGACTATTCTTCTTTTTCTTCTTTGATCCTTCCGAAGTTACCTTCACTCGTTGGGGTTGTTCAGCGTCAACTTGAACTGTCTGGTTAGAACAAGAAACTCTAAATTTGAAAGTCACGAAACTACTAGAAGACTGGAATTGACGTTTGAAAGGAAGAAAATGTAGAGAAGAGGAGCAAGAGAATGTAGAAGAAGCAGAGGACGAATACAATGGAGTTGGCGGAAGCGCCATAGCTTCTATGGCGAGTTCTATAGCATTTGGCAGAAAGACACGACTTGAGTCCCGGTGTGGATGCCGCTCTCTGTTGGGCCGGGCTAACCAAATAAAAGTCCAATCCATCTAGGCCCATTATTGGGTTGGTCAGCCCATGACTAGGTTAATTAACTTTTCAGGAGTCTTAGGCATGTTTGGTGTAATTTTTCTGTTTTTGAAAATAGAAAAATAAAAATACTTATTTGGTAATCCTGTTTTTTATAAATTGTTCTGAGAAACAGAAAAATAAAAGAATAAAAAACTCAAAACATCTTTAAGTTGTTTTATAATTTTTGTTCTGAAAAATAAAAAAAAAGGTGAAAAACACCCACCTCATTAATAATAAAATTATAAATTTTGAATAACTCATCTATCACTCACTAATTATGATTTTGAAAACAATCATTCAAACAGATTTTTTTTTTCTTATTTTCAAAACTTATTCTCAAAAATAATTTTACAAAACTGTTTTGAGAATAAAAAAATAGAAAATACTGTCAAACAGACCCATAGACTCTATACGTTCTTTTTTTTTCCAACCTAGGTCTTCTAATTAGTACAGGAAAAACATATGGAACAAGTTTATATTTATGATACAGATTCTTTAATTAAAATATTATTATAGATAATTTTCCATAAAAAATATTATAGATAATTTTTAATGATAATATTTTAAATAGACTATACATCATATTTTGATTGAAAATTTTGGTGATAAACATATAAAAACTATCAATCAATATATATTATAAAAAAAATATAGAAATTATAAATTACTAAATGAATTTTGTCTTTCTCTCAATTTTTTGTTATGAATCAAACCTAAAATAATATACTTAAAAATCCAACTATTTATAAAGTGTGTTAGTACTATGTTAATAATAAATTAATTGATTTGTTATAAGTTTTTCTGTACCATTAGGCTTTTTTTTACCATGCCATGCTATTAGGCTTTAGTGCTTCTATACTAATGAAATATTATATTAGGATCCAATTTTATCCCTTATGATGGGTACATGTACTTTTTGATTAATATAAGTGTATCAATCAATTTGACATAATTAATAGATAATTGAACCATTTAAATATACTTACCAATGGAGTATAAATACCACCCACAAATGTATATTGAAAAAAAAAATTCCACCCTCAAATAATGAGGGATAAATGAGTGTGGACTCTCTCTCTCTCTTTCTTTTGGAAAAAAAAAAAGTTTTGGTCAAACAATATTTTTTATTTTATTATTCTTAAAACAGTCTTATGAAATATTTTAAAAACTTATTTTCTTTTGAGAATAAGTTTTAAAAATAAGAAAATAAAAAAAATTATTTGAATAATTATTCTCAAAATCATAACTAGTTAGTGATAGATGAATTATTCAAAATTTATAATTTTATCATTAATGAGATGGATGTTTTTCATCTTTTCTTGTGTGTTTGCAAAACAAAAACTACAAAACACTTTAAAGATGTTCTAAGTTTTCTATTTTTTTATTTTTCTATTTTCCAAAATAGTTTATAAAAAGTAGGTTTACCAAATAAATTATTTTATTTTTCTATTAAAAAAATTATTTTTAAAATATCTGTTTGTAAATCGGGCTTTACCGAAGATGTGTTTGGATTAGATTATGTATAAGTGATTATTCATAATAGATTATGAGAATAAGTGATTATGTTTAAAGTGAATTATAATTAGATATTTTTAACCTATAAGTGATTTTGAGAAAAGAAATATGTTTATATATGAAGATTTAAGTGATTATTGAGTGGATAATGAGAAAAAAAAATGAAATAAGTGATTATAAGAGAATAAGTGATTACCATAACTTAATTTATAAAAATAATCATAATTAATAATTAATTATTTTGATAAGAATTGGGGTTGGAAAACTGAAATTTTCAATTTAAAGAGACACATGAACCATTCTTATGTCACATCAACTGGCTCTTTTTTTTTTTTAGCACAGTCGTACACTAATAATTCTTTCTACGCGTAGTCGTAGATAACTAGATATCATTGTAATTGGCTAATGGCTTTTTGTCTCTATTAATAAATAAAACTTTTCCCAATTTATTTTCTTCCCCATCTTGTTTATTAATCATCTTCTTGGCTGTGACTCGCACGTATTGGCCCATCCCTTGCTTTTGCTTCCGGAAGAGACCGCATAGCATTTCTAGGAAGTTCGTGTTCTTCGTAAGCGCGGCCTCGTAAAACGCATCGTTTCTTCCTCATTCTCAGATCCACTCCGCAGCCAAAGGGAGAGCTCAAGCTTTGAGCCTTTGACGTAGTTCTGCCATGGCGGAGAAACCTGAACTGGTTCGGGTTTTATACTGCTCCGTTTGCAGTTTGCCCCCTGAGTACTGCGAATTCGGACCCGATTTCGACAAATGCAAACCCTGGTTGATCCAAAACGTGCCGGACCTATACCCGTATCTTCTTAAAGGTCTCATGCATTTTTCGTGCTTCTCTTTTTTTTTCAGTTAAACTCGATTATGATCCTAAATAATTTTTGTATCACTTTACTACTGAACGTTTGATTCTTGTTTCTATAGTCACCGACACTTTACAATCTTTCGACTATGAGATTGAACAAAATCAAATTCTTATCATTCTTTTGAAGAATCCAATTGACAGTGGGTCTCCATTAGAGGACCAAATGGAGTTCTATTCTTTATTTTGTCCTCAACACAATAACAATAATTTGTTCTGAGTAATTTGTATATCATTCCCTTTTTTTGGGTTTTTAGAATTGCTCTATTTTCTTTTCAGAGGCAAATGAAAAGGAAGCTGATAAAGTTGCTGAGAAGTTGCAAAATAGCACTATAACTTCTGAGGCTAGTGATGGAGCTGCTACCTCAGGTCAGCTCTCTTATTGGTTTGCCTAGAATTTTGTTTTAACTACCTACTGCGCTTAAGGACTTTGCAATTTGCTATTCTCTTGTTAAACAAACGAGAAAAATTAAGCCATTTACCCATGATTACCAATCATATGTCATTTGCTTTAGATATATCCTTGACTCTTCTTTGGCAAAATGTCCAACAATTCCGAGTTTATCTGTGCAATGTGAAATTATAAAAATGACTTTTGATGCAGAAATTGAACTAGCTGAAGTGGAAATTTTCTTAGTTTTTAGGGGGGATCAGAAGTTGTGCTTGATGGTGAAATACTGAAAGAAGAGAATAACTTTAGTATTACAAAAGAATAATGGGAAGGAATGACATTTAAGGCTCGATAGGGAGAATGGTTTGGAAGTGAGGTGAGATGGTTTGAGCATCTAAACCATTAATTGGATGTTTAAATCTAATAGGATGCATTGACTAAGAATGATTTGGCACCCATACTAACCCCTCACCCCAACTTTTAACCACTCCAAATGGGAGGATTTTGAATGGCTTGGTGATGGGGACTTGAATAGTATAGGATGCTCAAATCCCATATTGAGTAATATGGAATGCTCAATAGGATATTTAAGTGGGTTGGTTCTCCCACCTCAACAACTAGCTTTTGGGGGAGGGTACTCCATCCCACTTGAGTATCCATTAATGGTATCAAAGCCTAGGCGTTGATAGTTCCGGAGAGGGCTACCCATAGAGGGTTCTGACCGGTGGAAGGTTCTAACCAACTGGAGAGGCGAGTGAAATGTCACCGAGTGAACTGTCGTGATGTGCAGTGGCCAGGATGTTGACTCTTAAGGGGGGCCAATTGATGGGGACTTTGGTAGTATGGGATGCTCAAGTCCTACATTAAGTAGTATGAGATGCTCAATATGGTATTTAAGTAGGTTCGTTCTCCTACCTCAACAGTTGGCTTTTGGGGGAGGGTTTCCAATCCCGCTTGGGTATTTGTCACTAGATTCTTTACAGTGTTTCAGTTTCTTTTTTAACTCTTTCAACTTATCTACTTGTTTTAAAAGGGTTAACATCACGAAGACAAGATTAGATACTTTACCCTTCAAAACTCACTCTATTCCATTAATAACATTGTAACATCCAACTAGTGAGGAATGGGATACCATTCATATTTTAATACACATGATGATACATTCCACCCCACCCCTAAAATTCCACCCAACCTCTCTCTTCAAAACTCCTAATCAAGCCTTTTGATTTTTTAAAATCCATGATATTAGATGAGGGTAGATAAATTACTTCAGCAAGTGTGGACTGGATCATGAACGAGTTTAGCAACTCAAACCAAGGGTGAGTGAAGTTGGCAGCTGATGTTCTAAGATGCACTTCCTTACTTTATTCTTTTTTTTTTTCTTTTTGGTAGATCCTTACTTTATTCTTTATATATATATATATTACTCTCTAGTAACCAGTACTATTGGCACATTTTTCTTTTTCCACTACAGTAGAATAGTGGGCAACAATGTCTTTCTTCAATTGATCCACATGTATAGCTTCCTGGGCTAAATCTTTTCAAGTATGTCAGAATTTGTAGACATTTGTAAGTGAATGTTTGGTAGTTCCAGTTGAAGTTATGAATGAAAAGCATTAATATAGATCTAATTAACGCACCAGCTATATTTTCTTTATAATTTTCCTTTCATGGGATTGACGGAGAGGAGGATTCCCACACATTTAAGATCTAACCTGTCATTGTGTTACTGTGAATTTAGACATCTTGTTTGGCATCTATCATAAATTTTTATTTGAGTTACATATTTTTTGGTGTTTTGGTTATAGATTTGAACCTCATACACTGCTCTACAATTGATTATAGAAAACATTCTAAAGGCCCCCTCATTGTATCATTTGATGTTTCAGCACCCAAGCAAGAAGAAGTAAAACGTCTTCCAGGTGGAAAGATAAAGAAAAAGGTATATCTTGGAATTCTTACACACTTTCAAACTAGAAATTCTCATCATTCTGACACTGAACATTATCACTCTAATCTGTTGATATGATGAGAAGTGGCATTTTTTTTTTCAGGAAAAGCAAGAGGTTGCTATTGAGAAGGTCATACGAAACAAACGAAAATGTATCACAATTGTGAAAGGCCTGGATCTTTTTGGTGAGCTATACTTAACCCATAAATTTTTCTTTAATTACAAGTTTTTTTATCATTGATGTTATTTTTTTTTATGAAGATCATTGATGTTATTGTTATCATTAACTTAGTGTCTTTTATTTAACTTCAGGTGTCAAACTCAGTGAAGCTTCAAAGAAACTTGGGAAGAAGTTTGCTACAGGAGCCTCTGTTGTCAAGGTTTATTTGTTCTTAGTTGATGTACACATAATTAATTGTTTAATAAAAGTTTGTAATGTCTTACAGTGTTTTGGATTCATTAATCTCAGGGACCGACTGAGAAAGAGCAAATTGACGTTCAAGGGGATATATCATATGACATTGTGGAGTTCATTACAGAAACCTGGCCTGATGTGAGACATTTTGGTTATCAGTTGTTTGATTGATACTATAATCTGACTGAATTTGTATTTCCTGTAATCAATGCAAGATAAAAAGGGTGGGTTGGGGGAAAGCAAAGTGTTCTCAAATGTCATTGAAATTATCTTTATTCTTAAATTCATTCATTTATTTATTTATGGAAGAGATGTCTTAATTTAGCTATAGAAACTAAAATGTGCTCTTCAAAAGGATTGACGTAAATGCTTGATGAGAATCCGCATAATATAATACCCATGTAATTCTTGTATGCCAAGTTCAAAAGATACCCGTGAATGTTACGTTGGAATCTATTGAAAATATGGAGCTATAACTAAGAGGCATTACTGACTTGGTTTTCTCATTGTCTAATTTTTTTTTTCTTGATCAAATGATGAATTGCTTTCTTGTAACTTAAACAAAACCTTTTGTTCTTGTCTCAGCAATGCCTGCACTCTGATTCTTCATAAATTCATTAGTTCTTTTTATCCCTGGAAATTTGGAGCATTTGTATGATAGACAAGATATCTTCCTCCTGCAGGTCCCAGAAACTGCAATTTTCTTTATAGAAGATGGAAAAAAGGTTCCAGCTGCTTGACTTTGAAATCTGGCTATACTCAGCGTTGCTTCTGTACTTCTGTGTTCAGTGAATTTGAACAATATCTTTGGCCAATGGGGCCTCTTCTCTTATTAGTGTAGCCTGATGATCCCTGATGGGCATCAGCATGTGTTCAGAATTATACTGTTCTTGAATGGATTGAGTGTGTATAAAGCAAAAATGATTAGTGGTTAGTTTGCTTCAAATTGGTGCCTGCATCACGGTTTTTGGTCAATTGACAGATGCTTAGGATATTTTTGCTGGATAATTTTTATAATTTTACTGTTCTTCAAGAGTTTCTGATCTTTCTTTTTTTTTTCAGGGATATAAATATAAAATTGTCATATCTAGATGTACTTATGCTCATTGTAAATTTGTTGCCAGTTATTTTTGTTTTAATAGCAGATTTTTTACTAGTTCTAGGGCTAGTGTTGATGATCAAAAAAGATTATTCATTCAAGACTAGGTATAGATATATAAAAATGAGTTGGTTTTGAAGATTTAAGGTCCAAGGCTAGAAACGTTAGGAACGTAATTATGTATAGTGCATTTTGATAGCATTTAGATAGATAGTTAAGTGTGGCAAAAAAAAAAAAAGATAGTTAGAGAGAGAGAAAGAGTGTGTGTGTGTGTGTGTGTGTGTGTGTGTGTGTGTGTGTGTGTGTGTGTGTGTTTGTGTGTGTGTTTAAGGCCATGGTTGCAGATATGCACATATCCCTTTGCACTTGTTAAGTAAAATATGATGTGATTCTTCTTAAAGTAAAATATGATCCTTTTGAGTTTTTAAGTAAGAGAGAAAAGAATTTCAATCTCAAATATTTGTAATGATGTGATTCTTCTGCTATTTCTCAGTCCAACAATATTTATGTATTATTAGCATAGACCATTTGTCTGTTAGTTCTTATAAGCATCATTTTATTCATTTATATGGTTTATTTTGACATTTATATTATAATTTTTATAATATTTAATAATAATTTTTCTTTTAATAAATTGATTCATTGATTATACACAAAAATAATTATATATATATGTATATGTCCCTATCCAAATTTAAAATTTCAAATTTTAAAAATTATCACATCCTTTATATTATATTGTATCTTATTCAATATTCATGCTCATATAATTGTTATATAGAATATATAAGCAACGTTTTTTTTTTCCTTTTGGCCAACGAGTATAAGCCAGGCATAAACAAAGAAAGTGAATGTCTTAATCCTTCCCAATCAAAGAAAGGAAAAACAATTTGGGTTTGGTAAGTGCACAGACATTGATTTTGTTTTAATCCTTCCCAATTCACTTGTTCTGAACAAATAGAACCCAGAAAGAAAAATAAATTATGACAAACAATTCTGATCCCTTGTGTCTTGTGATTAAGAGATTTTTTAAAAAAAAAACTATAATTAAGAGATTTGTACAGTACAATTAGGCATCATCTTCTAGTCACATAGTATTCAGAAGTATCCGCTACAGATAATCCTCGTCTAGGCAATTAGAATTTGTATGTCAAAACTGTTTTTTTTTTTTTACCAGGATGTTAAAACCTAAATTAAATGCCTACTTAGTTTACATATAAATTATTACAAAAATAACATCTAAAATGCCAAACCATATAATGATTATATGTCACAAAAAGACTTGAGAATTCAACATCGATCATCCAAGAGTAAGAAAAAATTTATTAAATGTCACAAAATATTAGTTGTATTTTTCTTTGACTCGCTTCAATTACCATACCAAATATAAAAATTTTATATATTCATGCACTTTTTTTTTTGGGACCGAATACAATCGTGCATCTTAAACACAGAACATGGAAACAAATTATGGCTGGGCATCATGAGGAGGAATTCCAAGTTTATGTCAGAAAGAACAAGCTTATTACATAAGCTTCCTTTCATGAAGTAATTGAAAAGCTTAGAAATACCAAAAACAGAACACTTGTAAAATCATCACCTAAGAGTACGTCAAATAATTTTTTTTTTATTTAGAACTGATATAAGAAAAAATACATTCGCAAAATCCAAAAAAACTTTTTTCCTAACACTTGAAGCTTTATTTGGCCAGAATATAATATAATATATATATATATATTATATTCATTTTCAAGAGATGAGTCATCCATATCCTATCCTTTGCCTACCCAAAACATCCATATTCTAATCTAATTTAAACTAAAGCCAGAGAAGGATGTTCTAAATGACAGTTCCCTTTGCGTGCCTCACTTTGTTGCTGGCTCCCTCTTCTCGGTTTTGTCTTTAACCTCACTCATTCTAAAACTTGTGATTTATAGACAACACAAGGATTTCACTAAAAGCTATCCATCTTAGGATTACTCTCATCAAAGACTTTCACTTTGCAAGATATAGCAACCAGTAGCCATCCCATCTTACACTAACAACTTCATCAGGATTGCCCAGTGCCCACCCTCTCCATTTTACCCATTGCTTATAACTGAGAGTTCGAACAGAAATTTAAATTTCCTCAGTGGTATGTAACAGTAGTGCTCCAACAGTGCCTATGACAGAATATTACTGGATACCTATATTTACAGATGATGCACACAAGTGCTAATCCAATATGTCAAAAGACCAAGAAAACATTCCAATACGTCCAGTATGCAAAACACAAGACACATGAAGGACAAAGCTCTTAACACACACACACACACACACTATAATCATGGCAAGAAATCAGTGGAAAGACATATGCTAATATCCTCATCTGAATAATATCTCACAGTAAGGATGGGGAAAACAAGCAAGACATATTCCCAGACTTATGCAATAAACAGAATCAACAAGTATATGAGGACGATAAATAATGACGAAATCCTCAAATAACTCCATGGCTCCTCCAACACCTGCAAAACGATTGCATTCAAGGTATTCACAAATTGAACCATGATTCCTACTAACTACTCAATATCAAGATAAAAATGACATCTTTAAATCATCACTAACAGGAAGACTGAAACCTTGAATGACAACATCCATAAACAACACAAGATGACATCGGAAGCCCAATAACGATCTTACAATGCCAATGTATCTCAAGACATCACTAGAATCCTAAATATCTTATTATTACAATGCATCAACATTGATCAATGGCATCAGTGTAGTTCGCACATGATAACTCTTTACAGAATTTCTTCAAGCATGACCATATAATTTGCTCAGAAAGAACAATCAAGTGGTTCAAGCTTTAATCCTTGGGCATGATAGATATGGGAAACATACTTTCCTCATATCTAACAGCAGGGAACAACATTAATCCACAATCAACTGGAAATACCATCACTGGCCGTTGGGTTTTAAGGTTGTACGAAACCAACGTCTCATTGTCCTCTCCTGTCACAAGAATTTCACCAGGTTTCCAGAAGCTCTGAAATTTCCCCAGACCAAAGAGTGGTCCAATGCTAAAACGTTTAGTCCAGCTTTCCTCCACACCATGCTTGTTCATTACCCAAATCTCAATCCGATGGCCCAACAAGAACCAGCTACAATATTCCTGAACATATGCAATGCAATTATCAAGGACAGCAACATTACAATTAACAAGATGTTCATGAGGACACTCTTCAACAACTGGGGGCAACTTCATTTTATAAAATACTTCATTGCTCATGTCAAAGCAATCAATTGCTTGGCGATTCTTAGCCAACCAATGACAAACTCCATTTAGATAGGAATTACAGACTGAATCACCAAAGTCAAAAGTAGAGATAGCAGCATCAATCTTCTTCCATGAATTACTACTAAGACTATATACCTTGACCATAGGTATTACAGTTACTCCTAAAAGTTCAAATGCAAGTTGCAGTTCCATTATCGTTGAAATGCTCAGAACCTTGTAATCATTTGTTTTGGGGTCAATACCAAACCCATGGATGTATATTTCCATTCCAGAGGATGGGGCATCTGGTAAAGGAAGAACCTTCACCTCTTTTGTAGCTGGATTCCATAAAATTAACTCATCAGGACTGGCAATATAACTTCCATGAAGACACAGAATGCCATTGCAAGGGCCATAAGGTATAATTTTAAGAACATGTTTGTCAGGGAATGGTAGCTCTAAATCAACTGGTGGCTGGGATATTTTAAGCATTGGTAGCTCTAAATTGACATAAGGCAGTGATACAATGGGAAATGGAAGACATGCATCAAAGAGGTGCTGTGGTGATCCTGGGAGTGTCAGCCCCAAATCAACAGCAGGTTTGGATATTTCTGGGATTGTCAGCTGTGAACCACTGAAGGGCTGTGATATATCTAGAAATGGTATCCCTAAATCAATGGGGGAATGTGATTCTTCTACAAAGGGTAGCCCTGAATCTAGAGGAGCCTGTGATGTTTTCGGGATTAATAACCCTAAATCAATGGGGGGCTGTGATTCTTCTGTGAATGGTAGCCCTAAATCTAGCGCAGCCTGCGACATTTCTGAGATTGGTAACCCTAAATCAAAGGACGTCCGCAATAATCCACCAGAAAACAATGAAATGCAAGGCTTAGATGACAATTTACTCTGGCGATGAAATACCAGAAGCTGAGGGTTTTCCGCAGAGAACTGAAAATGTTTGGTGATGAACCTATGGCTTGTGATAAGAGCAGAGTAGAACTTACTTAAGATTTTGGAACGCATCAACGACTTTACGGGGAACCTTGGCAGGATTTCCTCAGTGAGCTCTTCGGGCAAACACTTAGTTCCCATTCTGTGCCTTCCACAAGTAACAGAGCCAATGCCACCAGTTTACTTATATGACCTCACAAGCAAGGTAAAGACGGAGATGAGTCAGCGGTGGAATCCAGCTCATCAAAAAACTGCCAAATGGACAACATTCAGGGTAAAGTTTCATTTCACAATTTCATATTTATGATATACCCAAAAATACTTGCCTATCAGGAAACAACTATGGAGTCATACAGAAAAAACGTATTCATATGGATATTAATTACACTAAATGAGTTAACAATTTATAAACTTCCATAAAAGGTTGATTCTTTTTATTAGAGGGGATTTTAGGAAAGCTTTAGATTTTTCCTCTACTTTTTTATATTCTTGTCAATACATTAGGAAGTCATCTTACAACTAATACACTGGACTTCTAGTTAAATTTTGTGACCCAACTATGACCTAAACGCCAATGTTAAAGTTAGCTTCCACAACATTTTTTTGGTATCAAACCACCCAGTATCCGATAGTCATATTAAATTTCGACTAATCTAGGTCAAGCCAAGTAGGGTCACAAGGACGGCAAAGCTCTCCCAACAAGTACTTAATGCATACTCAAGGCTCGAACTCGAGACTACTGGTTAAATTAGCACAGTCCTTTATTAGCTGAGCTACACACTCATTGGTTGCTTCCACAATATTTTAGAATGCTTAGATTATTTACAGCCACAACATTTCTAATATATTATGATGAAAATAACAAAAATGAATACATAGCTCAAATGTTCTTAATAATTAAAAGACCATGTACAAAATAGAAAATGAAAAGACATGTATAGTGCTGTGCAATATCAACACAACATAATCAGCATTTAAGTTATTGTGTTGGAATGCACCTACAAAAGGAAGTTCTTGCAACAAAAGAAAAAGGTTATATTAGATGACCAAGAAAGAATAAAAGGAGAACAACTGATAGGCTAATTAGAATACAGCAAAGGAGTGAAAGAAGCATCTACATGCACACTCAATGAAAACAGGTTAAAAAACAGAAGCTATAAGCCCCCCTATATTTGACTTAAGATATTCTTGCCTTGGTTCTTTGTTTACTTTATCTTGCATGCCATTAATTGCAACACCACCGTTTCAAAACTAATGCAGCAAAGCATCTTGTAGCAGACTATAAAAGGAAAATCCTCGGCTACCCCACCCTCCAGATTTAGAAAAAGCATAAATGGCAATGCAGCATTGAAGGGTGAACCCCAAATCTGAGTACAGTTACTGTTATTCCCACTCCTTCCAAATAAATCCATAAGCAATTTGTGAAGCAGAGACATATTGAATTGTAAAATATGTAACGTGCATTTCAGATAAAAATGTAGCATCATGCCTAATTAGTTAAAAATGCATCATCTAAGGATTTATAAAATGATATGTACACAGAAAATAAGGGGCACGTAGACCAGTAATCTAAAGAATTAAGCTGCCCAACTCAACCTTTACATTTAGTTTTGAAATGCAATTATAAAGGTGCAGGAGCCTACACTGGCATCTAACATACAAATGGCGCATATATTTGAGAAAAAACCCAATGCTAACCACATAGAACCAAGTATTATATGTTAATTGTTTCAAAGGGAAAATGTAAGTTTATTCGCCTAAATGAAAACTTCATTTGACCAAACTCTACTCTGCAAACTTTTCACAGCAACTGTTGGCTAATTGCTATATTTGAATTGTAAGTACAATATCCCGTCGAAGAGATAGAGAGGTTACAGCAAGATTTTTCTTTTTCTTTCCTTGCTTATTCCATTCCAAGGAGCAATGTCCACATTGATTAGCACAGACCTACATTTTATCTGATGAGTCAGTTAAATAAAAGTTTCTTACTTGTATAGCTGAAACATAAACTATACACATGCACCTTAATTCTAAAGAGTAAATTTCAAATTAGTTAGATAAAAAAAACCTCAAAATAGCAGATTAAATGGAAGAAAATTACAGGTACATGAAAATTAAAAAAAGAAAGCAATGTGTAAAATTTTTTTCTCTACTTTAAACTTTTTCCTAACAAAACTTAGATGCCAAAATTCAATCTTTAGTGGTAGTCTGATGAACTCACGCAATTTATAATCAAAACCAAGTAGCCTTCTTGTGCGTCCAATAGAATAACAAATTATACAGTGAAAACACAAAAATACAGCAGTGTAGCCATGTTCATGTAACCAGTGTAATGTCAAAGGCACTTGCCTCAGCACCTAAGACATTGGGGTGAGGCACGAGGAGGCCTCAACACCTCTTTCTTGTTGAGCCTAGGGCCCTTCATCTAGGTGCCTATTCTGGCAGCAGCTTTGGCTTCCTTTTGGGTGGACACAAGGCACTCACTTTAGGTGCCTTGCATGAACTAGGTTTATTTTACATACATAAAGACCTAAAAGCCCACCTATAGTAATTCGTAACCATCACGTTCAGTCCATGAAAAAAAATCAAGTGCATGAAAAACAATAAAACACAGCCCAGTAACTGATAATAGGGCCCTGGCAATATCTTCTTTAACTCTGTTAATTTGGTCTGCCTTCAAAATTCAATCAAAACTACTCTCTTTAAAACTTTTCAGCCTACTAAACTTCTCTCTCGATTATTATTATTATGCTTTGATAGCCAATTTATATGTTAAATTTCATCAAAAAGCTATTACTTATTTATTTTCTATTTCTATAGCATGTTCTCATCTTTTTCCCCCTATTTTACTACCTTCCTTGACTTGGACAAGCACCAATCAAGCACCTCTTGCCTGAAGGCACTTGAGGGATCTATTGCCTTGTGCAGCTGACTACCTTGCATATAACTTCATAATATTAATTAAATAGTACTTGTCAAACAAAAGCAAAGACAATATCAGAGTATAATAGTCAAAAAGTCTGATTGTGAGCTTGTTATACACAATAACTTTTTATTCATCAGGGGATTCTATATAGCTGAAGCATATTACTCATGTAATCAACCGAACTGAATCAAGAGTCATTTCACAAAATCTAAATCCAGGAACTGTTTTGGAAAACAATAAATTTTAAAACCCAAAAATTTTGAATATCAGGGCAGTATGATACCAACTATCCCCTCTTCTATTCTGCAAGAATCTAATTTTTTCCCTTTATTGAAAGTGGACATCATCTAAAAAGGAAAAGTAAATAGAGCAGGATAATCAGGAAACCTTCTAGATCGCAAAAACTAGAGACTTATGATAAAAAATTAAAAGAGACATTTACAATTGATTGATCTCATACTCCATTTTTATATGAATTTAATTAAGACCTAATCATGTGGATTTTGGACAAATTTAAACGTTCTCTTTCTCAATCAATAAATTTCAGTTTTGATTTCTCCCAAAAAAACAAAAATCTGTGTTGATGAGTTTTAATAATGCTATAACATCTCGACTGCTTTCAGTATCATATTAACAAACTTTTCGCGACATCTAATATTGCCAAGTGATACTGCACGTATTTTAGATTCAGATGAGAACAAGTGAACCTATGAAGCACAACCTAGAAAAGGAGTAGTTTCTGTTTCCAACATGTGTGGAACACTTGCATAATACACATAGTGCACAAGTCTGCAGGGTCATAATGCCTGTGTCCAGCATTTGTGTCAGTCTCATGCTGCCTAAGGTGAAACAAAGGAATTTCAAATTCTCAGTCTCCCTTAACATTTGATGATTCACCCTATTTAATGAATGCAAAAACTAAAACATAAATATTAAGCAAAACAATTAATAGCTTATAGGGGGGAAAAAAGCCATGTTAATGAATCTCCTATACATTTCATTTTATGAAAACGTAAAACTCTGAGAAAAAAATTGCAAGATCACAATACCTCCTTCCACATTTTCTTCATGTAAAAAACCATCAAGTGATTCAGGCTTACCATCAAGATCACAAGATAGATACGGGAACTACAGATAATCCTGGCTAATTGTCAATGTTCCACATAACCCCACGGTTCAGAATCCATTCTTAAACTTGCAATCTAAGTCGCCTCATCACATATTCATTCATCCAATATTACCACTCATCTGCCCCTTCTGAACCAGAAGCGACAATGAATCAAACTGCGTAGCGGCAAAGTGATGATAAATGAATAAGGAGCTGAGGAGACTTAAACTAAAAGTTGCTTGCACCTTAAACATCAGAATCGCACCAAGGACTCTGCCTTTAGTATTTTCACCATAAAATCTCCGGGCAGTGTCTTCTTCTGTGCCTTGCATGAAGAAAAAGAAATGAGGGGGAAGAAAACCCTGCTTTTGAATCTAGCCGTACAGTCCAAAGTTAAGAACTTCAGATGAAAGCGCAGAACTTTCTAAGGATGGAGCCACAACTGGTGGAAGAATTTCAACAAGTTAGAAAATGCAGTGAACAGAATGTAGAATCTTTGCCGCCATGGGTGTTCTTTGGCTTCGTACTTTCTGTAATTCTGTATCTATGAAGTACTATTCAAGAAAAATGACTTTTTTTTTTATGCCAAAAGTCGTAAAAACAAAAACCTTTTTTCTTTACTTATAATAATAATAAAAAAAAGCTTATATAAGCAGGTTAACAGGAACAAATTTTGTTGATTTTTTAAATAAAATATAATTGCTAAAATTTGGCATCTGACCTCTTAATTTTAAAGCTTTCTTCAATTCTATTAATTAAGTTTTATTATAATTCTTTCAACTTTTAATGTTTAATAAAAAAAACTTTCTAATTACTAGGTTTTAGCTAGATGAAATTAATGACATGACATTTCTTTTCTTTTTTTTTTTTTAAACCATACTAGAAAAATTTAAATCACAACTCATTAATATTATTATATATTTATTAATTTCATAATTATAATGAGGGGCTAAAAAATCTTACAATTGAAATTGAAATAATTTTAAAATGTTAAAATAATTAATTATGACCTTAAAAATGAAACCAAAATTCCATTATCAAGCTTCCCTCTTTCACGTCAGCAATTGAAAAAAATAACTGGATCTAAAACCTATTCCAAATTTAATAATTTTTGCAACTATTAAAAAAGAAAATAAAGAAAGAGGATGTACTACAGAGCCAAGAAATATTTTTTTCATAAAAAAAAAAGAGAACTGTAAATTAATTAGAATATGCACTTTATAAGCCCCGTCCAAGACATTCAAAAAGTATTTAAAACCATGAAAAAAAAATTCCACCAGCATCTGATGACTCTGATATTCTTCTTACCTTGGTACTTCTCTTCATACTTTCTCTTTCATACCATCAACTTCATTTCAAAACTAAAATGTCTTGCATGGATAGATGAAAGCAACAACTTCGACAAGCCTCATTAAATGGCAGAAAATTTTATCTATTATCTAACACTAAAATCTGTATAAGCCACCAGTGTAGATTAATTTAATAGTGCCGGCTCATCTGTTGGGCTCTATGCAGATAAAAACTCATACTGCTACATGTTCTTTTACCTTCCTTTGATTTTTACCAACTATCCATTATTTTCTTTTGTTTTTTTTTTTCTCCTTTTCTTTCAACTACAGAACTCATCTTTTTTTACTGTGTCATAATTTTGTTGGTGTTGATAGAATAATTTCTTGCACTTAAGATGCAATTTCTTTCACTTAATAGACAGAAAATTTTTAGTTAAACTCCACATAAATTATAAATAAACGTGCAAATATAACAGATATGAATCCTGTACTTACTTTGAAATGACTATATATAATGCATGCATATACATGTTTTTGGTTTCAGGTGCTTGGGGTTCAGGAAAACGATAATTTTTGACAGAAAGTGCTGATAGACCAGTACAAAAATGGGACATTGAAATGAGACCAATTCCCTAGTTTGGCGAAGGAAGCTCATGCAGATAATGCAGGGAACCCTACTACAAGAACTATGGTGCCTGGAAAGCCCATTCTTGAGAAATGATAACAATTATACATATTACTAAGGATATCTTCTACGTTAGCTTTATGTAATGTGATTAACTTTTGTTTCCTAGCTTAAGATATTATTAAACAAGCATGTACTTATGAGCCAATGTTCAATCTATATTGATATTATATTTTATAACATAATATTTAGTTTATAAACAATTACTTAGAATTAATGTCTTTTGCTTGAGCAACCTGTGCAAATTATACTTTCTTCATATTTTTCCTATTCATCCAGCATGAGACTGAAAATTTGTAACTATTGTTTTTTACTTGATACTTAAAATGTAAGCCAGCTTAGATATGGAGGTAACAATACTTTTCACCTGGCAACTATAACAATAATTATTAAAGAGATGTTATTTTTGTATATACATGTATAGCTGGTAAAATTGGCTTGGACTTGTGGGTTAGCTTGCTTAGACCGCCAAAAATAATAGGGCGGGCCAAAAAAATATGGATGATTAATAATGAGTGTAAAAAAATAGGCCCATCTCGCTGGCCCGCTTGCCAGCCTGCTTGGTTTGCTGGTTGAACTGCTTTTTTTTAGTATTTTTATTTTATTTTATATAATTATATTTAAAAAATAAAAAAAAAACTCTAGTCTCACTTATCTACTAAATTTCATCTTCCTAAAGTTTCAAATATTACTTCTCTACTAAATTAAGTTGTAATTTTTGTTGATTTCACTGAATTGATAGCTGAATCTTCTTCACTATTTTATCTGTTTAGAATTTGGATGAATTTTTATTTGATTTAATTCTTTTTTAAGCTGCAAATATGAAGGGAACTCTCTTTTGTATTATTATTTTTTATATTGCTTTACATTATTTTAAATAAAAAAAAAAGGGCTAACCCATTTGGCCCCCTAGCTCTTATATGATAGAACGGGTTGGAGATTTCACAGCCAACCCTTATAGATCCCTTAGCCCACCCCATCAAAAAGAGGGCCTATGGCAGGTTGACCCATTTAAGATGAGTTAACCCACTTTAACATCTCTATATAAATTATGTTTTGTTCGAAAACCAATTATGTCTTATCAAGAGACAGAGGGGGGAATTTGATTGAGCACAATGTAGGAATCACATCATCTTTTTCAGCAGGATATTTTCAATTTCAAAGGGAATACAACATACATTTCTTTCTTGTCCATTTTTTACACTTTAATTGAAGGTTTCTCATTATTGATCAATACAAATGATGCTGAATAAGGATGAGTTTTTTTTTCCTTTTTGCATGAGCACCCGGTATCCTTGAGTCTACCTCACTCGAATTGTGAGGAGTTTAACATGGTTCAGGCTAATCTGGATTCGAGACTTTACAGGCACCACAAGGGTGGGCGCCCCTACCTCTCCACACTGCTGCATTCCCACGTCTTGAACCTAAGACCCGTGATTAAGTTGAAACAACTCCTGCCAGTCAATCTAGTTAATTCTCTAATCTATAACCTTTATAATTGAGAATCGAAAAATACTGTTCACCTAGACTCATGTTACTGTTGAATTCGCTGTGCAAAAAACTTTATATATATATATATATATTAATGTTTTTTAAAATTACTAATATATGTTTGTTCCTTTTCCTTGTTTTCTTTGGATTTTGCTTTAAAATTATATGTTTTTACCGCTTCTTCAAAGCGCGGGACCCATGAGGAAAATGGCACGTTAGAGAATGAATTTTGGAAAAAATTATTAATTTATACTCTAATTAAATTTACATATTATATCTCAATAATTAAGTTTAACTTAAAATTTGCATCCATAGATGATAGGATAATTAAAATTACATATTAACCAATGAAATAAAATCCTAACAATCTCTCAAATATTGTTTTTAAATAAAACTAATTTATTCACTTTTTTTTTAATCCAACTATATTAAATCTTTATGATTAATTCCTAATTGATAATATTATCATTTTTAGAATATATAATAATCCTTATAAAGCAAAAGCAAAATGTAACCGATACTGTTGATTATGATGTAATTGGCTATTAAATCTATTGTTCATGCGTTTGGGGGAAGGAGATAAAAAAAGAAAGATTTTTGTGTTAATTTTTTAGCTTTCATGGTAACTGTCACATATTTTAATGTATTTGAATTAGAATAAAATTGATTTTTTCTATCACATATTAATTTTTAAATTTTTTGGGCAGAGATATACAATTTTTATTTATGGGTAAAAAAATATAATTTCTACTTTATTTTGATTAATTTAATTTATTTTACATTATAATAAATTAAATACTCAATTACTAAAAATTTTTTAATGTTTTCGAGAATGTATTTTAATTTAAATTTCTTAATATTATTTTTCATTTAATATCATAGATATTATTATAAATAGTATAAATATTGAGATCAATATTAATTGGGGTAGGATGTTTTATATTTTTATCATCATTTTAATTTAATTTTCTATTTATTTTGATCCAAATATTTAATTTGTGTGCCTTCACGTGTTTTCTACACTCTCCAGTCACCACCTTTCTTTTTTTTTCCACACATTTTCCATTTCATAATAAATGTGATGTAGTTTTGTTGTAATTTGATTTATAGTTAGATGGAGTACGCAACTTTTTTTCTTTTTCCCTCTTATTCTCCTCTTCATCATCTTTACTTTTTCTCCTTATCGTCTCTCTCTGTTCCCATCCTCTTACCGACACGCTGACATCCAGTCTATATCCTTCATCGAAATACCCACCACCACCACCCACACTGGCCGCCGCCTCCTCCTATTCACATCATGTTTCAGATACGTCGAACTCTCCAGCTTTGTTTGAGATTCAAACATGCTTTCACACAGTGGTTAATGCTGATAGGGGAACGTTGTTGATAACCGATGTCTGGTGGGAAAATGTCGCAGCTATGCGGTGGTGATGGTGGCTAGGTCGTCTGGCGATGGTGGTGACTGGTGCCTAGTGTTGACAACTTGAATGAGAGAGTATAAAAAAAAAATTATGTGATGTCATCTTTGAAGGTAACTTTCTCTTTCATAAAAATTCGTTCTTTTCTCTTTCAAATTTTAGTCTTTCAAGTTTGTTGAATTAGATTATATCATGACAGCTATTGAGTTTGGGAAGCAAGGTGATTATCTTGCCATTGGAGATCAAGGCCGACGTGTTTCAATATCTGAAGGAGATAATAGAAATAATGTGAGTATCATATTTCATCTTCAATTGTTTGGATTGCACTTGAATTTGACTCACATTTTGTATCTGATTCTGTGATATTTTTTGAGTCATTTTAGCATCAAAGATCTTCTTTCTTTTATGTACTTAGCATTTCTGTTGCTTTAGATTGGGTTGAGAGTTGTTTCGTTCTAGATTTTTTTTAAAAAATCTTCAATCTAGGTGTCTAACTGATTTCCCTGTTATTTTTATGATTTTGTTATGTAAATTAATTACTTCAAGAACGGGGCAATCGCAGAGAGGATTAAGAAACTGAGATGGTGTATTACATAGAACAGATTACCGTTTATTCTCTCAGCAAATGATTAAACAATTAAATTGTGGAAGGTATGGGCTATTACATTAATTTTCATCATAAGCACAGTTGGCTTTGTAAGTTGACTCTGCATCATATAAATTGTTCAAATTGTTTTTTCTTTCTGGTCCTCTTCTTTGTGTTGATGTGTCCATTTTATACATATAAAATACCCACATTTAAGCTTTAAATTATATTTAAATATGTTTATATTGATATATTTTAGCATGATTTTACATATTTTTGTGTTTCATGACGTTATAGGTTCAGTTGGAAGCATTCAGAGCAAAAACGTTACAAATTGTTCATGCTGAAAAGTTGTGACACCCTTTGTTATTTTGATCATAACTCTCACATATGAACTCCGATTGAGGTTATTTAAAATGCGTTGGAAAGATAAGACACAGAGCTACAACTTTCATGTTTTGAGTTTTCCCAAATTATAACTTTATCATAGTGAAAATCGAACTCAAAATGTCAACATGAGCTGATGACGTTATGAAGCTGGAGGTGTTCTGTCCGTACAAACAGTGTCCACCCGGCGCCGGATCAACTCGGATTTTGACGTTTTTCAGCAAGTTAAAAGCACCCGGTGCCGTATTAATTAATTTTATGGTCATCCGGCGCCGGGTCATGCAACAGGGGTCCGTAAAAACTCGTTTTTGACGTGTTTTCATGATATTTTGGGCTTTTATGGGCTTCTAAAATTTGTCTATATAAGGATACACGATAGAAACATAACGGGTGACTCAGAAACGCACTCAGAAGTCAGAGAACACGGTTCCAAACGCATCTGGGAGCAACTAGGAGCATCTTATAGAGAAAGAGCAAGGATATTTGGGGAGTATTAGTGCTAGATTCATTCTTCTCTAATATAACTCTATTTTCTTATTATTTTCACTATGATTTGGAATTTTAGTTGTGATTTAATTTCTGTTTCTATGAGCTACTAAATTTCCCAGTCAGGGGTAGGGATGTAGCCTGATTGGGATTGATTGGATTTGTTTCTCTAGTTAAGACTCTTTGATTTGTTCTTCAAGTTATATTTAATTTATCTTTTTATTATATTTATCTCTTTTGTTCATTCATGTGGATTTTATGCTTGATCACCATAGAATCTAATTAATGGGTAAACTTGATGGACTGAGAGGTGAAGAGTGAATCTAGAATTAGAGAGATAAACATGAATAACTAATTTAGAGATAGAATTAGGAATTCATGGTGATATATGTTGTAGTTTTCAAGCTTTAATTAGAAAATTTAGTTGCGCGAGAGCGAATTGAATCCTAATTAAATAAGGACTAATTGACTGAGAGGTAATTAGGACGCTTTAGAAACAACAATCACTATAATTATGCAGAGTCTAACTAAGAAATATAATCTAGCTATCTCATAAGGTGAATCTTGATCCCTTGACGCTTCTAGAACTGAATCAAACTCATACTTCATTTTGTTTTCTATTTCTTTCCTTTTAAATTTGAATTCTCAATTTCATTATCAGTTAATTTTTTGGGATTAAAAGTTTGGACTATAAATTTACTACCTCCCTTGGGTTCGACCTCTGGAATACTTCGGAGATATTTTTATTACTGCGACCGACCCTGTACACTTGCAGGATATCCCGATCATGTGTCTTATGGGAGTTGATTAAGGAATGTGAAACAGGGCAAATTAAGGATGAAGTAGTTGGTTGTTTTGAAATTAACCAGTTCCTGAGGTTGTTATAGGCCAATGTGTTTTGAAATTAGGTTGTAAGTAGAGGCAATACCCATCACACAAAATGCTGAAAGATGTATGCTATGCATACAGCTTTAATATTAACTTCATCTCAAATAATAAGTACAATTTACCTCGTCTTCTATGTACTTTCAATATACTTTTTTCTGGGTTAAGGATGAAATAGAAATATGCTACCCTTTTCATATATACCATTAGAACTTTAAATAAAAGATAATAATAGCCTGGCTTAATGAACAAAGACAAGAAACACTGGTCAAAGTTGAGGGCTTTAACTACTAAGGTTTGGATAAACCAATTAATCATGCAGTTGTGTGAAGATGATCTTGAGTACATCCAAGAAGTTGCGAATTGATTTTGCAGCTGCAATGTTACACAATTATTTTCTTCTGAAATATGTTCCTTGGAAACTTGCTAATTGAGTTCATCTTTGAAGTATGTATTTTATTGAAGTCCTTTAAAAATGACAGAATGTAACTATCTTTGAACGTAGATTTTTGGCAAGTCTATCAATTGTTTCTTATGGTTGATAAGCTTAAGATTTTTTTAGCATATCATTGTAATTTTGCTATAAGTTGGCATAATCTGAGACTTTGAAACTAAACAAAATGATGTTTAGGTATATTTCCTTCTTGAACAGACACTACAAGTGGTTGATGCTAAGGCCATGGTAGTTGGGCATACTCCTCAAACTATGGGTGTAAATTGGCATGGAAACAATATAGGGATTTTGACCTTTCCAATATAGTACAAGTTAAAAAATATTTCCCCATATACAACAAAAATTGCATCTTGGTGCTTAAGGCACCGAGATGTAATATTTTCAATTTTTTTTTTTAATTTCATGGAGAGATCATGGTCAAAATCTCACAATATAACTCTTTAAACATTGCTCAAAATAGCCTGAAGTAATGGAGATCTTTGGGTGGGGTTGTAATTAATGATTTGATGTTAGACTTGATATGTAACTTATAGGCAGTCTAACTATTGCATTTTGGAATATTTCAATTAATTCTTTTCTTTTTTTAGTAAGTACAATTATAGCATATGGCGCGTGGATGATGTTCGAATAGCCAGGTGTACAGTTTCATGAGATTCTGGAGTCTAAAAGCAAACGAACTGAATCAGCTTTCTAAAGACAAATTAATGACCTCAGTGTTACATGAATGGAACTAATCAATTATCTCAGACTAAATAGGAAATATTGAATACTAATTAATGGAACCCCCAAATATTGGAAAGCTTCCTTCAAATGCTATTGTAGACTTTTTTAACTCCTTGCAATTAATACATCTGACATTATAATTAATGGTGACTAAGTCCTTTTTCATGGTTATGTTCCATTGCATTTAATACTAGATACTTTTTTAATTGTAATTGAAACATGCATGTATTTACTCTCACATTCCATTACATCTGATGGACAATAACAAGCTTCAATTTATAGGGTTTTAGATTTGAGATTAGACTATTACAAAAAATATGATCCGAAAATTAATTTCATTGAAACTATCATAATATCCGTTTTCCCCCCTCTCCTTTAGCTTAAAAAAAATTAATTTCATTGCAACCTGTATTTTTTCATTTATTTTTCCACCTTCTACTGTGAGCATTAATGAGCTCAGACACTACCATCATTACACTTCTTCAGTATAAAATCAGAACATAATGTAACACATGCAATTAAACATAGATTAAAAAGATGAAAAATAAAAATAATAATTATTTCAGATAACATTAAATGTAAGATAATAATATAAATATGTAACTTCACCAATATAAAATATATATACATAACTATGCCAGAATAGGATTACCTAGAAAATAAATTAAAGGATTTCAATTGCTTTGTCAACAACAATGGAAACACAAACGAGCTTCCATTGAAGTATTTGGTTTACAATATGATTTAGATATATTAGATTTAATGATATCATTTTTTTTAATATTATTCACAGTTGTTAAAAAATAAATGAATGAATTAGCATTATTTAAAATTTCTTTTTAAACCAATGTTATAAGCATAATAATAAAAACTACTTCACAATTTAAATCATGACATTTTTTCTATATCATAAAATCCTAAACAACTACCCGATATCATGTTAGAGATATATTGGGTAAGACATTATTATTATTCTATTTCATTAATTAATATTTAAATTTAATTACTTTATTATCTATTAATTTAAAAAATAGCCATTCACTAAATAAAAACCATATAAAATCTCACATTTGAGCCTTGTCTTCCCAGTACCGTTTGTCATACTTATATATATATATATTATTACCTATCACTATTTATATTTAAATAACAATTAATATAGATTAATAAAATTAATAACAATCATTAATAGAGATTAATAAAAAAATTTATATTTAAGAAGACTAGCTTCATTTTTAAATTCAAAAATTGATTAAATAGTTAATAATATCAACAAATGAAAAATACATTTATTATATACAAATAAATAAAAAAATGCATGATTTATAATTGTTAGTTCCAATTTATGGAGAAAAGAATATAATCATATCTTTTATGAAAAATATACTCAACATTAAAATTCATTCCCCTTCTTCTCTCTAAACTTATACAAATAAATAAAAAATGCATAATTTATAATTGTTGGCTCAAAATATTAAGAAAGTTGATTCATATCACTAAGAAAAAAAACTTTGATGCTAATAGGGCAAATTAAGAAGGAGACGATATAATGATAGCTAGTAATAATAATGTGGTTAGTATGATATAAGGATTAGAGTGAGATGAAGCAAACATCATGGTGTAATTGCAGGCATATAGTTGCTATCTTGAGGCGTTACGCATTCAACCCACTTTTGCTATTGCATGGTCAAATCTTGCAGATCTATTTATGAAGTCTGGTGATGTCAACTGAGCCCTGCAGTAATATAAGGTATGTCTTGCACATACTTTATTCATTTTATTCGACTTTGACTCAGTGGGTGATGCACTGGGTTATGTAATATTATTTCTACTTTTGATTTGTTTTCCTCATTTTTCAAATTGAACTTCAACTGTAAAAGCAACATCTTGTATTGGTTATGTTATGTAAATATTCTGTGTGTATGACTTTGTTTTGAGTGTAAGAGAAGATTTTGTCAATAATGCTTCTAACATATCTTTCTGATAGATTATTTGGATAGAGCGAGAGAAAAAGGTGGACGATGAATGCACGGGATTAAGGTGGGAGTAAGTGCTTGTTTGGATAGCTTCCATAAGCACTTATAGGAGCACATACGTGATTATATGCAAAAGTTGTCAAATGTAAACTACTTTTTAATAAGTACTTATGCCTCAAATAAGTGTTCATAGAAGAAACTGATTTTTTCTGCTTATGATAACCATTTATCCCCTCATAATCACTATTTTTACTTTTTCTTCTCATTATCCAACCAATAATCACTTAAACTCCCAATATTCAAACATAAATCACTTTTGACATAATCACTTATTCTTATAATCTATTATGAATAAGCACTTATCCTTATAATCATTTATATATAAAGTCAATCCAAACACACCATAAGAGATCTTTGAAATAGAGCGAGAGAAAGAAGCAAGGAAACGAATATTGTATATTCTAAATCAATTAAATCAATTTGAAAAAGAAATTGAAATCACATTTATTGCAATCACGGCTAACAATTGACCACAAACCTGTATTCACACTAATTATTTGGTGACATGCGTGTAGAAGGAGAAGTCGAAAATAAAAGTTTGGTAATTTTATATGAAAAAAGAGAGAGAGAATTTGAAAAATTAATAACGAAAGAAAAGGAATAGGGATTTCCGGAGAAAGAGAAAGGACAAATGAAGTAGTAAAAGGGAAAAGAATCATCTGCATAGTGTATATTTTTATAAAATTGAAAAGAAATGTAGAATTTAATCTAAAATACAAAAATAAATTATTTAAGTATTTTCTATCAAATTGGATAACTTATGCAATTAGTTTAATTGATAATATTGAACATAAGTAATATTTAAAAAATATTAAATAGTTATTAGCTGAAAAGATTTAAAATAAAATTAAAACATAATGCTAAAAATAACAATATTATCAATTAGAAATTAATCATAAAGATTTAATATAGTTTGATTAAAAAAATGAATAAATTAGTATTATTTTAAAATAATATTTGAGAGATTGTTAGGATTTAATTTCATTGGTTAATATGTAAATTTAATTATCCTATTATCTATAAATTCAAATTTTAAGTTAACTTTAATAATCCTATTTTTTATTTAACATTATCATTAGGATATAATATGTAAATTTAATAAGGGTGTAGATTAGTAATTTTTCCAGCATGATAATTCATGGTCAGTGCTCATAAGCATCATCTCTTTATTTTAATAAAGTTTAAATAATATTATATAATTCTTAGCTATAAAGAACATCAATTACAAATAGCAAGTAAAATTAAATGATATTATATAATTCATATAAAAGATAAAAAATTGAATAGTAAAATAATATTATTAACTATTTAATCCAATCTTATCCAATTTCTATGAATCCTATTATATCCAATTTCTGTAAATCATATTATAAGAGTATAAGTTTAAATAAAAATTAGATATTTGGTTGACTATTAATATAATTTTATCCATTTTCCTATTATGAGAGTATAAGTTTAAATTTTATTATCAATGTAAGGCTTTAAAAAATATTAGAATATTTTACTATCAATCTAAGGCTAAAGATACTAGAATACAAGTTTAGGACCATCAATGTAAAGCTTTGTAGACATTAAAATATTTTACTATCAATGTAAGACTTTAAAGACTATAGAATATAAGTTTAGAATTTAATTTCATTTACTTTTTAAAATTAAACTAGTCATAATTAAATTAAAATACTATTTCCAAATAATTTCAAGACATTATTATTATTTTAAAACATTGTTATTATTTTATTTCATTAATTAATATTTAAATTTAATTACCCTATTATCTATTAATTTTAAAAAATAGCATTTCACTGAATAAAAAGCTTAGAATTTAATTTCATTTACTTTTTGAAATTAAACCAGTCATAATTAAATTAAAATATTATTTCCAAATAATTTTAAGTCATTGTTATTATTCTATTTCATTAATTAATATTTAAATTTAATTACCCTATTATCTATTAATTTAAAAAACAGAAATTCACTAAATAAAAAGCACACAAAATGTTATTATTCTATTTTATTAATTAATATTTAAATTTAACTACCCTATTATCTATTAATTTAAAAAACTAGTCATTCACTAAATAAAAATCACAAAAAATCTCATATTCGAGTCTTGTCTTCTCCGTACCATTTGTCATACTTATATATATATATTATTACCTATCACTATTTATATTTAATTAACAATTAATATAGATTAATAAAATTAATAACAATTCATAACAATAATTAATAAAGATTAATAAAAATTTTTATATTTACGAAGACTAGCTTCATTTTTAAATTCAAAAATTGATTAAATAGTTAATAATATTAACAAATGAAAAATATATTTATTATATTCAAATACATGAAAAAATGCATGATTCATAATTGTTGATTCCAATTTATAGAGAAAAGAATATAATCATATCTTTTATGAAAAATATACTCAAAATTAAAAGTCATTCCTCTTCTTCTCTCTAAACATACACAAATAAATAAAAATGCATAATTTATAATTGTTAGTTCCAGTTTGTGAAGGAAATAATATAATCATATCTATGATTTTTCTTTTTTTTAAATTAGAAAAAAAAGTTAACAACTTGATGTATTTATTTTTTGAAATTAAACCAGTCATAATTAAATTAAAATATTATTTTTTAAATTGGAAAGGAAAAGTTAGCATATTGTTTTTATATTTTATGATATTTTTAATATAAATATTTAGATATAAAAGTATCATTATTGAATTTTTTACAATTTCTTTATAAATAAATACTACCGGTGCAATTGCGTGGGTTGTAAAATTCTAGTTCCAATAGTTTGATTAGCTTTTCTTTTAAAAAACTTGTCAACAGTTCTGATTTTCCCATAAGAAAAAATCTCCCCCTGCAACACCCTTGGGGGATTTAAAATATTAAAGTTCTTCCCCAATTCATATTAAACACATACAAATATAGTTTCTCACAGAGAAAGAATACAAATAATAGGAAGAAATGAGAAATGATGCATTAGTGATTTATATAATTAATCAATCACAGTTATTTTAATCTATGATTATTATGTTGTATGGAAATAATTTATTCAATTGGTACCAAATATTTAATTATACTCATCACAAAAAAATACCAAACTATGCACCTGTTCCAATTATTAATATGTTTATTATGAAAATATTATAATGCACCTACTTTTTGTTGATATTTTTCTAACAATAATAATAATACAAACACAAATTTTTATTCATCCCATGTTGGGGAGAAAACCTAGCTACAGTTAAATAGAATACACAGTAAGTGATGTGTAAACTTTGTAGATTGTAATTTTTTTTTGTCAAGACTTAAAAGTTTTGTTTTAATTTATAGGGGATTAAAAAAAAACTAATACAAAAATCCAATACAAAAGTTTTGTTTTAAATTTGATGCAAGTCACCGTCCGTTTCGAGCGCGGGAAAGACAGAATCCGTTTCCTAATTCTATGGATTCAAACCCATTGATGCTTTATCTACTTGGAACAATTCCAGGAAAACAAATGCATCCAACGATTGTCCAAGTTCCTCAAACTTTGAATCTCAAATTTCGCAAGCAATGAGAGCAGTTTCCCCCCTTTCTGCTGAATTTTCTCAGTTACACAAGTCTTGATTAGATTCTTGCACTGATGGCGAGTTTCAAATTCGTGAGAGCAATTCTTCCTCTTTCTCCTCAATTTTCTGAGTTACAAGCCTTGATTTCATCAATCCAAATATCTGTACTGGTTCCAGCAAATCTTAGTCTTGTTGAAGAACTGGTAGGCAATACATTAGACCAGTACGGCAGTACCCTGATATCAAAATCCTGAAGGAACTTCACTTGATGATTTTTCATCACATCTTCAAGCAAGCCCTTCTCTTGGAATCAAACTAATTAAGGCCTACTACGCTGCTAAGGGAGAAATTCACTTGACACGCAATGTGTTTGATGGAATTCCTGAGAAGAATGTGGTTTTGTATAATGTCATGATAAGAAGCTACGTGAACAAACATCTGTACAACGATACACTGCTAGTTTTCAAGACCATGGTTAGTGGAGGATTTAGTCCTGATAACTACACATACCCTTGTGGCCTAAGGCTAGTTCTTGCTCACAGAATCTAATATTTGGATTGCAACTTCATGGGGCCGTGTTAAAGGTTCAACCTCACCCTGATGGTCTAGTTGCCATGTACGGGAAATGCGGTTGCCTATTGGCATCACGGCAAGTTCTCGATAAACTGCCAATCAGAGATGTCGTTTCCTGGAGTGCAATGGTTGCAGGGCATAAGAAAAATGGACAATTTGATGACGCATTAGATATTTGCCGGGAAATGCAGGCGGTAGGACAATGGCCTAATGCAGGCTGTAAGTAAAACATCATCTGAAAATGTTTCATATGTGAAGGATTTATTCATGAATTTGGAGAAGAAGACTTTGATCTCATGGAATGTGATGATAGCCGTGTATGTAAAAAATTCAATGCCCAAAGGTGCTGTTGATTTATATATACAAATGGGAAAATGTGGAATGGAACCTGATGCAATCACTTTGGCTAGTGTTCTTTCAGCTTGTGGAGATCTTTCCACTTTGCGGCCAGAAAGGAACATTCATGAACCTGTTGAGAGGAAGAAACTTTGCCCGAATAAAAAATTAGAGAATGCATTGATATACATGTATGCTAGGTGTGGATGTAAGATTCAGGTCTAAATCCTGATTCCGTTTCTTTTACTGTAATTCTCGCTGCTTGTAGCTATTCAGGATTAGTAGATGAAGGGAAGATGTACTTCAAACAATTATAAGATAACCCAACAATGGAGCATTATTCTTGTATGGTGGATCTCTTAGGACGTGCTGGGCGAGTCGACGAGTCCTATAATTTCGTCAAACAGATGCCATTGGAGCCTAATCAGATAGTTTGGACAGCTCTGCTAACAGCTTGTCTTGTGTATTCCAACAAGGATATTGGGCTTATAGCAGACCCAATATGTGTGGTTATCTAATATATATGCAAATGCTGATAGATGGAAACAATTAACAGCTATTCAATCATTAAGGAAGAGAAGAAGAATTAGGAATATACCGGGCAGTAGAGTAATCAATTAACACTTTACAAACCACAAATCGTTTGTAAAAATAAATCAACACCTTACAAATCATCTAATATCCATTTTTGTCAATTAATCTGGATTCAAGTTAGGTAGGGTTTCAATTGGAGAAAAACTCTCCCATCATGATTTTCTATATTTACAAAACTCGAATTACTTAAGAGATATTGAATTACTTATTATTTAACCCAACTAGTGTTATTGCTAAAAATTTACATTCATAGTCAAAGGAAATATTTGAAAAGTTAGATGTATTGTTGAAGGAGGTGAAAGAGCTAGATGTATTAATGTTAACCTTTATAATGACATTACACAATAAAATTAATCAATTTTTTTTTAAAAAATGGACTAATGAAAAAGTTATAATAAATAATATATAAATGTATTTAAAATATGTGAAGACACAAAAGTAATAAAGAAGGCACTCCCACTAATTTTAGGTTATAGGTTCTAGGCCAGCCACTGGGATAAGGAATATTATTTATGTGTGGACAATAAAATGTTTGCTATTGTCTTTGTTATTTTAGGATAGTTAGGGACACTAGTCCCAACTCATCTCCAAGATAGTTAAATTGTTGGATAAGCAAAAGAGAAAATTAAAATAGGAATTGTTGTTTATGATACATACCTTGTTAGTTTTCATGAACTTTTATTTGCATGACTAACAATTGCTTACACATAGGAAGCAACCAATCAGAATGGATTAGCTTGAAGTCTTGCACAGACAAAAAAAGATTTTTTTTTGGTAAATATTGATATATTTATTGGAGATTTCATGTATATTTCAATTTGATGCCTTAGCAACTATAAGGAATTTCACAAGTTCTACGTATGCTTTTAGAATTTTGTTGCTTTTGCAGTATTTAACTGTCATTCTCTCACTCAAAATTATATATACATATATATATATATATTACCATTAATATGAACGAGGCAGGATAGCAGGATTTACTTACAGTTTATATTAGAAGAGCTGTTATCAAGAATTATTTTTGTCACGTGTTATCACCCATCAAAATCTATTAGAATTGTACACTCTTTTGTTTTTACTTTGACTAAAAAATTATATATTTATTATATTTTAACTAGATATACTTTCTCATATATTGTACATATTTTGGAAAATGGGTTATAAACATCTTATGATCATTACATATATTCTTAAAAGTTCTTATTATATATATTTTTATATGTTATATTGATGTATTGATTAATAATTAATAAATTAATTTGATCTTAAAATATTTAAAAAAAATTGTCCAATCTAAATCAATCAATCAATTAATTAAATCGTTTTAAGAAATTGGGGAAGAAAAACAAGCACCTATCATCCAAAAACGGCATATCGTTTCAGTATAAACGAGCAGTCTGTCGTGTAATTCCGGGTCTGGCAGTTCTTTCTTCCGTTTTCGAGTCCCTTCTCGACACACTGCCAGAGCTTCAAAGCTGCTTCCTAGTTCCTCGTCTTCGATGGCTCCTAGAATCCTACTATGCGGCGACGTTGTAGGCCGCCTAAACCAGCTCTTCAAGCGCGTCTCATCTGTTCGTACTCTCTTTCATCTCTTAATAGGCTTGATTCCTTTCCTTGCTCATTTGTCATTGCATTGAATTCACTGATTTCATATAGGTCAATAAATCGGCGGGTCCATTCGATGCGCTTTTCTGCGTGGGTCAGTTCTTCCCGGACTCTCCGGACCAGCTCGATGAGTTCATGGACTACATTGAGGGTCGAACGCAGGTTCCTCTTCCTACTTACTTCATCGGCGACTATGGCGTCGGTGCGCCTAAAGTGTTATTGGCTGCTTCCAAGGACCCGGCGAACCGTGGCTTCAAAATGGACGGTTTGAAGGTCTGCGAGAATTTGTATTGGTTGAAAGGCAGCGGCAAATTCACCCTCTTGGGTATGTTTGTTGCGTTTGATCCTTATAATTAGTTTATTATTGCATATTGGCTTATATGAAATTTCCACTTTTTACACATACCATGTTCTTTTAGTGTAGTGTTAGACTATTAGTAGCTTGAAGAGCCTAGCTGTCCTACCATGTTTGGTTGCATTTCAATCATTGCTGATTTTTGTTTTTGTTTTTTTCTTTGAGAATACGATTGATAACCATAAGTTATCAAGGCAACATGTAGTTTATTGTTTTAATCTGCCCTTTTTGGCCAGGAGATTTTATGTTTTAGGCAGCGTATGGGATATTTATTTGGGTTGAACATCTGACCAAATTTTGACCAGACATCTTTCTCTGCGTTTTAACAGAGTGTGTTTTGAGGAACCCATAGACAGTAGTTTACAATTAATTAATCAAGAGATTAACTTAGGTTATCACTTTTGTAAAAGATCGGCTGACTTGGATGGCATTTTGAATAACAGAAATGATTTTGAGAATTTGATTTCTCTTGTATCTTACTTTTCACATTGTATGTAGGGTTATCTGTAGCTTATTTATCGGGTAGACAGTCATCAGATGTTCAACCATATGGAATTTACAGTCAAGATGATGTTGATGTTTTGAGAGCAATAGCTGAGGAGCCTGGAATAGTTGACTTGTTCTTGACATATCCTTTAATTTATGTGCATGAGGTCTTTCCTCTTCTGTCTATATTCAAGCCCTATTGCCACATGATTTTCTCTTAGAAATTAATCTATTTGTAGGACTTCCTTAATTAGTGATCACTAATGAATGGCCTAGTGGGGTCACAAATAGAGCAAATGCTTCAGACATTCCTGCTGGACTATCAGATTCCATGGGGAGTGATTCAACCATATCGGAGTTGGTGGGAGAGATTAAACCACGGTTTGTATCTCTATAAACATTTAGAGTTTAGATGGATATCTGGTATTATGCACTCTTCTCTCCCCCCAACCCCTCCAGAGAAGAAAAAAAATAAAATGCAAGATTTTTCAAGCTAACTTTTATGGGTAATATTTTGAGTGTTATGGACTTCAGCTTGCACTACTTCTTGAACTAAACAATTGAATGATAGTAAAAATGCCTTCTTGGTACTTGTATTATTAAAATTCTTTGTTCACATTTTGCACTTTAGCTTTTGGCAGGTTTGTATCTCAAGTTCCTAGTTTGATTGGGTGTCTCTCACACGATGTTTATAAATTTGTTAGAAGAGAGAAATATTGACTATTATATTTGCAATCCACATATGGAGAAAACAATCTCACAAATAGTTAAAAAATAGAGACTTGGTTGGATTGGTAGCCAGAAGTTTAATTGTAAACTTGGAGGTTGCTTCATGAAAATCTGATTTATTGATATTTAGTCTTATATTCCTCTAGATTAGAATCTTATTATATCACTTTTGCTGGAGAAATTTGCTATGCCAAATATGCCTTCGTGCACTCTCTTGTGGCCTTATACATTTTTGTTTTTAGTTATCACATTGCAGGTACTAAAGGTATATACTATGCCCGTGAACCTTATTCTAATATTGAAGCTGTGCATGTGACTCGTTTCATAGGGCTTGCTTCTGTTGGAAATAGAGATAAGCAGGTCTAGTCTTTGGTGTACTTATATGCTATCAATAAATTTTTCTTTTATTAGAAACTTTTATATCCTTTATTTTCTTATGGTAATTGTAATTAGTTAAGTGCTAGTATTCTCTTTGGCTTGATTATATATATATATATATATATTTCTATATCACATCTTGCACTACTTGCTTTTGCTCTTCATATACCTACATCTTCGGCTTTACTGTGTTTCTGGATCTCTGGAAAATATGGCACTGTCATTTTAGGAAATAATTTATTTTCTTATTAAAAGAATAGTTGATTTTCATTGCCGTAAAATCTTCTTCCCATATTCTTCCAGAAGTTTATTCATGCAATTTCTCCCACGCCTGCATCCACCATGTCTTCGGCTGAGATTGCCGTGAAAACCACTAATACCACCTTATTGCCATATACAATTGAGGAGAAAAGAACTTCTCCAAAGGACACTGCAAAGAGATTCAGTGATAGTGTCGCTGATTCTCAATATTGGAGATATGATGTTTCTCAAAAGCGACAGAGACATGGAGCTGGGGATGGTGATAAATTGTGTTTCAAATTTTTGTCTTCTGGTTCTTGTCCAAGGGGAGAAAAGTGCAATTTTCGACATGATTTAGATGCAAGGGAACAGTATGTTAGAGGCGTCTGTTTTGATTTTTTGAACAAAGGGAAATGTGAAAGGGGTCCAGATTGTAACTTTAAGCACAGCTTGCAGGATGAAGGGGAAAATTACGTTGACAGGAGATCTAGATCTGAAAATTCTAGCTCTAACAGGTTAGCCTTTTGAGTTTTGACATTTTTTCTGTAATGAATGGTTTATCTGTTTGATTATTAATGCTTCACTTGTTTTGAGAATTATTTGGTTGTGCCAATACTAATATAGGAAAATTTCTGTTTAGATTTTCTTCATATCTGTTAACTTAGTTCTTCCATGGTCACAAACTCTAGGCTTTTTGCTATTGACTTTCTATCTTATAATATAACTGTAGATCAAAAGAGTGCTGGTTTTGCTTGTCAAGCCCCAATGTGGAGTCACACTTGATCACAAGCTTTGGAGAAAATTACTATTGTGCATTGGCAAAAGGCCCACTTGTTGAAGACCACGTGCTGCTAATACCAGTCGAGCATTTGCCAAGTACATTATCCCTGTCGACAGAATCTGAAGTTGAGCTTAGCAAATTCCAGAACAGTCTAAAGGTGTACTACAAGAATCAAGGAAAGCAAGTCATCTTTTTTGAGTGGGTTTCCAGACGTAGTAGTCATGCCAATCTTCAGGTAAATTATTTTCTGTTGCTGTTTGCACGTAGGTGAAGTCCTGACAAGAGTGGATGCTTGATACTTATCTATTTAATCTGTTTAATGAGCAAGCTTGCCTCCCATGCCCTCGCCCCACACCACCCAAGAATTGTATAATCTGAGTAATTCCAGTATGGATATATGCTCTGGTAGAACCTTGTTTTGTAGGCTTGCTAATTTGTGGGTTTAACAGATGTAAATTGTGGATAAAATTTCTTCTTCTTGTTTTTCCCCCTTCATGACTATATCAAGTCAACCTTTAAACGATAAACTGTAGTTTGATTCTCTTGTCCAAACTCATAATTCTCCTTGTTCTTGTAGGTTGTTCCTATTCCATCTTCCAAAGCAACACTGGTTGAAAAAATATTCAATTTAGCAGCAGAAAAGCTGGGATTTAAATTTGTGGCTGAGAAATGTTAGTGCTCCTATTTCATTTCTTGTTCGGTCCACTATTATGAGATGGATCTTTTAAGTTCTTGACCCTTTTCCCACTTTTACATTCTTGTCTGTTGGAATGATTGCCTTGCTTCATGCCCTGACTTACTGATGCTACTGTTTATTTGGCTTGAAAAATCATGAGCAACTGGAATTCACCTGTTCTGTAAAACGCAATGCTTTTGTTCTTATTATTTTTGCTTCTGCTGCATTTTTATGTTGGTCTTCGTTACTACTTTTCAGTTGATAGCGATTCTGATGGGAGAAAATTTTTGAGGACACAATTTGATGAAAATTCAAGTTTGTTCTATGTTGAACTACCAGGAAGCACAATATTGGTGCACAAGGTTGAAGATAATGAGAAATTTCCTGCCCAATTTGGTCGTGAGGTAGGCTTGTGACAAAGATTTGCTGATGCCAATTTACTTTTTCCACAATTTTTATAGGACAGGGCATCAATGAGTAGCATGTTTTTGTTACAAGGTTAATAACTATTGTATTTACCAGTAAGAGGGTGTGATCTCTGAATGTGCTGAATCAGGTTGTATCAGGCTTGCTTAATATAGCGGACAAGGCAGATTGGAGGAATTGCAAATATAGCAAGGAGGAAGAAACCAAAATGGTTGAAGATTTCAAGAGTCGATTTCAAGAATTTGATCCAAACTGCTGATTGTTCATCACCAAATTTTCAATTTTCAGTCCCACTTTATATCATTGTGGTTCTAATTCCTGGTAATATGTCTAATTGTTTGACATGCTGCATGTTTAACTCTTGGAACCAGCTGATTTTGAACTTTTACTTTCAATAATTCGTGTTCAGGTGACTTCATGATCCCATTGGACGTCGATTACTCACTTAGCATTACCAGTCGCGTGGTGATCTCCACCTTCATCAGACTGATTCCTTGCAGCTTGTGCCTCTCGAAACTTGGGTGAAGTCTGATGTGCAACTTTCAGCATACTGTTTGTATCCCTCATTCTTGCTGTACTAACTTAGATGGGGTTGTTCTGGTCCATGGTGCTGAAGTTCCTATCTTAGCATTCTCATTACATAAAGTGGGTAATGAGCAGTGGCTGCATTCACACGGGCTAGATGTCCAACTGCTCTATACAAGAAGTTGAGAATGGTATATATAATATTTGTTAGGAAAGATAGGGTTAAAGTTGAAGGTGGTTGTTTCCACTGGCAAATTGATAACTTCTTACACAAGATTCATATCTGACAAAATTTACTCTTGCACTTGCAGTGAACTAGAGGTTGTATTTGTAATGTGTAATTGATTGTAGAAAATTTTCTTAAGAGTTCATAATCTTGTGATACTTTAATTCCATCGTTGTTTTGGTCATTATTGTCTGGATTGGAGAGTCTTAGCCATTACTGCTGCTACCTTTGGACTAGATTGGAGAGTGAGTATTAGGGCATTAGCAATATTTGTAACTCTATATTATATTGTACTTTAATGCACTTTAAATTATTGCAACAAATTCTTAAAACATGAAGGTCATATCATATTTAAGATAAAATGAATTCCATTAGGCGTGTTTGGTTGGAGGTTTTTTACGGGGAGGGGAGGGGAGGGAATTGAGGGGGATTGAATCCTCTCCCCTTGTTTGGCAAATAAAATTGGAGGGGATTGGGAGGAATTTAATCCCCTCCAATCCCCAATCCCCTCCCCTCACCCCTTTAAAAAATTTCCCCAAATTGGGATTTTTTGGAAGGAAAAGAGTATTTATTACTCAATCCCCTCCAATTTCTTTCTGAACCAAACAAGATTTAATTAAAATTTCTCCAATCTCCTTCCCTCTAATCCTACCAAACAAGGAAATTTTAAAATTCTTCCAATCTCTTCCCTTACAATTTCTTTCATTAAAATTTCTCTAATTCCATCAGTTGAACCAAACAAGATATCTCAAAAACCATGGACCTTAAAAGTGTCTTACTAGATTCATTTCTCTTTTCAATATCTTGTTTTTGATCAATGTGTTATATATAACGACCATTGAGAAAAAAGTTAAGTTCGGTTTCATCTTTGTTTTTAAGATATCGAATTAGCCTCGTATCAACTTTCATAATATAAGGAAAGAAACTCCCGAACTTTATCACTCAAGTCATTGTCACAGTAAATTGGCTTCCACAACACCCCCCCTCCCAAAACACACACACACACACACACACAAAAATGTTCTTTTCAAACTTTGAGCATATAATGAGAATTTTTTTTTTAAAAAGCCCTCATTTGAATACAAAAAATATTGTTAGAATAAATACTTAATGTTTTCTAATGAAATAAATTCCCTGAGTTTTAGAAAATAGCTATTTGATTTCAAGCTAAATTAATACATTTTAATTAATTTTAATATATAATATAAAATTTATAACAATTTATATCCATTTCATACTTCTTATAGCACAAAACATATCTAGTTAATCTCTTAAGTTTAAGACTTTAAGTAGTGCAAAAATACGTTTTTTTTCCTTCTTACTAGTGCCATATTTTGTCAAGTTCATCAATTCACCAAAAAGATTGGGTTTAATTCAAATTTAAAGTCAAAAGAAAAAATTGACCAATTTAGAGCATTTATATAAAAAAAGATAAAAATAAAAAAACATTTTTCATATTTTCAATCTTAAAATGAATAAATAAGTGGACTTCATGCAGAAATGAATTTATTTTATTTCGCCATAGAGATGAATTTATTGAAATCATTAAATATTAATAATTTTAAAACTTTAAATGAATTAAGTGTGTAAAAGACTCGTTTGCCCTCAGTTTCAAGACGAGTCAATTTCGCTCGAAGGTTTACTCACCACTCGTGCGTTGCGACTATAAGCTGGCCCTCGGCTTGTATCGGCTTTGGGGGAGACTCTGAGTCGTCAGTTCAACTGCTGGAAGATCCGTCCTTGTTCTCCGTTTCTCCGTTTCTCCGATGGTAATCCTCTCAAATTCTTCCTGAATTCTCTGATTTCGTTTCTATTTTTTCTTTTTCTTTTTTCCCTTTCCTGGAATCTGCGTTTTACTGTGTGTTTCCGGGTCTCTGAAAGGCTGCGAAACCCATTACCAGTCCGATCCCCGTTTCGTGGTACCCGACCCTGTCTGTGTTCATGCTCGCTATTGGCCTCATCCTGACTGCCTCTTTCTTCATGTAAGTCCGATCTGATCCTAACACCTTCGTGATCGCCTTTCTTCGATCGTACATTGATTCAAATATGTTCTTCGCATTAAACTTTAGTTTTGTTTCGTAATTCACATTTGTTCTCATGATCTGCGCAATGGGCAATTTGTAGTCAAGCTTAGGGAAGATTTGTATGAATCAAGGAAATTAGCCTGCACAGATTTGGGTATTTAAGAATTTTGTAACTGTTAGAGCCTAGCCTAGATTCATGGTTCTTTGTGTAAATAGTCTTCTTTATTGATTTTCAATTGTTTGTGCTGAATCTCTTAGTATCACTTATGTAGCGATCTGGGTATAGCAATTTTCTAAATATCCAAGATAGGGATACAGCTGGGTAAAAGTAAATAAATAGCATTAGAATTAAATTGTTTGAAAGAAAAATCCTACACAATGTATAATCAATTATACATGCCAAAAGGCACAAATAATGGAGAAAAAACATTGAAAACCCTCATAAAATTGGAGTATCAATACTTTGTAGAATATTATCAGGAACATTGAATTGAATCTAGCTGTATTAAAAGCTATAAATGTAACTATCAAGACTTTGTAGAATACTATCAGGAACATTGAATGAAAAGCAATGTATTATTAAGGATTTGGTACTAGTGACGGCCTTGGTGGGAGGTTAATTGTGATATAGGCTTCACGGGGTCAAGTAAAAAGTAACTACTAACTAATGGCTATCTTGGTCCTGGAGGTTATGAGGAAATATGATCATGTAAGAGATATGGCGTTTCTAGCAGTAGCAATTGCAAAATGAAAATTGGATTGAGATGGAAAAGGGGTTGTTTAAATGCAAAAGTTTCTTCGTAATTGAGCCACAATTAATTGAACGGGTTTCTTGTTGAGGTGTAGAGGTTTAGATTTTTATTGGACTTTGAAACCAAAGAATTTCATTAAAGTAAGATGTGTATGTGAATGACACCTACCATCAAGGTTGAAAGGGTAAAAAGTGCTTCTATACTCTAATTGGATGGAGATGATAAAGAATTTTGGGAACTAATTATAATTTTGGTGATAATAAATTGTACTTAGTCAAGAAATGGAAAACCAAAAGGCTTTTGTTAATGCCTGCTTGTTGTGAGCTTTGTTAAGTGTAGAAGCAATCATTGTAAATGGTATATTTCATTAAATTTGAACTTACAGTTTATCACACCAGAACATTTTCTGCCATGCTCAATTATGTAGATATCCTGTTTTTAGAATGCTTAAATGCAAGCTCAGAAATGAGCCTGTTGACTAGCATTTCTGTTTATGCTTCAAGGTGCTTTATCACCAAATGTCGTATTCGTATGTTCTTATTGCCTCTTCCCATGAGTGTGAGTTTTTCTTGCCAAGATTTTCTCCCAAACCGAGATGAGTAAGGATCTGTGTAATGCCAGATATCAACTTTAATTAGTACTTTGAGACATTAGATACCAGTTTCTATCTAGTAGTTAGTTCCAAGCATGGGATTGGAATCAGTCTGCAATAGCATCAATATTTTGTTTTAAATTTTTCTTGCCATTTGATGGAATTAGGATCAGATTGAAGAGGCCTATTTTCTGCTCTGCAGTTTGCATTTTCAAAATAGTACTTTTGATAGTGAAATTTAGACTCCAGATAACAGAACATATCCAATTTTCCATGGTCATAAAAAAGGTCCAAAACAGAGTTAGAGCTGGGTTGATTAACTGATCTTATATCTATATGACATATTAATTGATTTGTAGGGTTTAATTCTAATAATAGAGGTCTTATTTTGGTTCTTGAAAGATGGCATGTTGTTAATTTGATACTCCATGGATTTTTATATCAATCAAGTTCCTAAAAGTGATTGTGTTCCAACTCTCCATATTTTTTTTAACGTTGAAGATTGAATGATTTAAAAAAGTTGTGGAGTATCAAATTAATGATGACGGTGTCTTTCAATTGCCAAAATAGGTTTTTGGTCAATTATTTGTGATCTATAAGTTGTAATGCTTGAGTTTCATGGGCTGTGGATCTTCAGGTGACAGTTTATCACTGTATTTTAACTCTGTTTTATCTGCTTGTATAAATTTATCGGTTGTGCACAGATATGAAACGACCTCTTCTCGGAAAAGCCGTACTCTTGCCAAGGAGCTGACAACTGCAGCCATGGCATCATTCTTCTTGGTATGTACTTTTCTGTATTTTCTTTATCCATGGGTTGTAATGATAATGGCTTAGTGCTATAAATTTACGCTCTTGTGTCTTTCTTCTTTGCAGGGTTTTGGGTCATTGTTCCTCCTACTTGCTTCTGGCGTTTATGTCTAATCACTGGAATTCGAATTGGATTAAAAGTTTTGTTATGGGGATAACATCACAGGATTAGTAGTTGCCTTGGATGTTGTTAGTTTGATCTCCAATTCAAGGTTATGTTTTTCTTTTTAAGAAAAACCTATCAATAGCGTTATGGATTCTGTAATGCTTGAGAAGATAATGAACTGATTATATTATCATTGAGAATCTATATTTAGGCCACAGTTGTATGAATGATTGAAACGTAATCCTTTCTATCCTCTCACGCATCTTGTTTCTTAATTTTAGCCTGACTTCATACAGGAAATTAGATTAGATGAACTGCGAACTAGGAAATGTCAAATTTGCTCTGCTTCATAATATGGTAGAATCTTTTCTCTGGCCAAATGAATTCATTGAAATAAACTAACAACATTACACGTTGAAAGAGTACCTGTAAGAAGTGGATTAGTGAAAGGATTCTCAACGGAACGGGCACATTCTTTTATCAAAAATTCCTGGGGCCACCCTCTAAGATGCATCATTGGTGAGGTTAGAAGTTTTATCATGAGATTTCGTGGTCACAATGGGTCACTTTTTCAAAAAAGTGAATGAATATGCTAACTAGTTTGCTCATCAAATTCATTGGATTGATAAAGATCTTATTATTTTTAATGATCCTCCTATTGGATGTTGGGAGATTTCAGATTTTGATAAAGGGGAAGAGTCTTATACTATGAACCTTCGTTTGTAACTTTTATATGATTTTTCTATTGCCCATCTTTCTAAAAAAATAAAAAAGAAAAAAGAAAAACAAGAAAGGAAAATTATAGGGAGTTTGAATTTTCTAAAAATTTCTCTCAATGTTGCTCTAGAACATTAACAATTTCAAGAAAAAAGGCAAACAATTATACCTGAATTTGACAAAGAATAATTTGCATTTGACAAACAATGATTTGAATAAACTGATTCTATACAAAGATATCTCATTTATCTAAAAGGGATAAAGCAATTACTGTGGTAAAATTTACTTTAACATTAGTTCGTACTTGTTAGCAAGATATTATTGGTACTCACTAAAAAAAATAATTTCTTAATAATTTAGGTTTAATTTTCCTAAATTTCTTTATGATTAATTATTTTACACATACCAAATAAATCATAATAACTAAGGAAAATCTTAATGGTTAAAACTTAATTTTAATTATAAAAAATATTCCACTGGGCCCATTCAACTCATTATTACGTGCAATTGGGCTTTTAGAACTAGGCTAATGCAATTGGGTCCCATGAATCCTCGGTCTGCTGCATAATCTCCCACAAACAAAAAGGTTGATCATTCATTTGAAAAATTTTCTGTCATTTGAAATTTAAAAACGAGAAAAAAGCAAAAGTTATGTAATAAATAGAGGAGGTGTTAGGTTTTCAAAAGAAGGGAAAGAGGAAGAAGATAAATCTGAGGGAGGCCACGTTTTGGAAACCTCAACTTCTCTCCTCTCCTCTTCCTAGGGTTTTAGGCTTTACCTTCTTTCGTGCCTCCCTCCCCTTTCTCCTTCCCTACACCCCCAACTTCAATGAGCACCGACAAGGATAACTTCAGTATGGCAGATCTCAGCTCTGGTACCCTACCATTTCTTATCTCTTCAACTCTTAATTTCTCTGTTTCTTTGCATTTTACACTTTCTCTTCTGTTATTCTCATGCTAATTTCTGTTGTTAATTTGTGAAGCTCTTAACGAAGAGAATCGAGCAGACTTAGTCAATGCTCTCAAGGTCTGTTTACTCATTTCCAGTTATTCATTTTGCTTTTTGTTGCTATATTTTGGAAGCTGCTTTTTTCAGTTATTCTTATAATCTTATTGTTTTGTATTATTCAATACTGATTGGCTCAGACTCTTTTTGAACCGAAGAGAGCCCGGTTCATTCATAGGATTATATTTATATGGAGTTGGCACGGTGAAATCAAATTTTGTGTTTTTTAGGTGGCTGTTAATTTGGCTCATATGAATACTTTCTTTTGCAGAATAAGATACAGAGTCTGGCTGGACAGCACGCAGATGTTCTCGAGAGTCTGTCGCCTAATGTCAGGAAGCGTGTTGAGGTTCTCAGAGAGATCCAGGCATGTCCTAGTTTTACATGGGGTGTTTAGAGTTCTTTTTCATGTTTTGTTTGTTATTTCATCTGCCCTTCCACTGATAATAGTTTATCATCCACTTAATTTTATAGTTTTTGGGAATAATAGGTGTAAACTGTTTTGTTGTTTGGAGATGTGATATAGTACGTGTTTATTATAATTGGGAAGAATTTGCGTTGTGTACAAAATAGCTTAATCCTTATAATCTTATTGGTGAACAATAACTTGATTTTAAATATTAGTTTTGAATTATTGTTACCTAAGTGTATTGTTGAATGAAAGCTAAATAAGAAATTTACGGAAGTCATTACAGATAGAATTTAGCACGTCCATTTGCTCTTTAAACCTGGTCACAGTGAAGCTAAAGTTGATGGTGATAAACAACCTAAGAATTTCTATAAGTTCAGAAATGACATTGGACTGAGGCAAGTATTTGTATGGAAAGGCATGACTTCATACCATTCAACATAGAAGGTTGAAAATGGATCATAATACCTGTAAATTACTGAGTCAAGGGGAGATGGCATTTGTTTGTTGAATTGTGTGCAGTCTTTCTGAGCGTCCTTGGTAGCAGAGATGAGTGAATCTGTATTTCCATGACACCTTCTTTATCATCTTGCAGGGCCAACATGATGAATTAGAAGCAAAATTTTTCGAGGAGAGGGCAGCTCTTGAAGCTAAATACCAAAAATTGTATCAACCATTGTACACAAAGGTATTCTGTTCTTGCAAAAGGTGGAATTGATATGCTGCATGCGATGTTACCAGGCTATATCATATGTAACTGCTAATTTCTCTACTAGTTTCAACATTTTTTTTATCAACATGATGATTCTGAGTTAAAAAAAAAAAGAAAGAAACAAACGAAGAGAAAATATTTGTTCTGAACTGTAGTTGAACATCTGATATTGATATTTTCACCTATTAACTTCTAATGAATGGATGCAGCGCTATGAGATTGTAAATGGTGTTGCTGAAGTGGAAGGAGTGGCAAATGAAACTACGGCTGACAAAGAAGAGGATAAAGGTACCATATAAATGCATACCTTTTCTTCTGAAAGTATTTCATTTACATGATGCAGTTATTTTCTTGTTTAGAGAAAGGCGTGCCTGCTTTCTGGCTCACTGCTATGAAAAACAATGAAGTGCTAGCAGAGGAGGTTAGTCTGTTGTGTTTATTATTTAGTTGTTATTTAAACCATCCATATAAGTTTCCCAGTCAAGCCACAATTATAACTGCCATGTTACTGCGATGAATCAGATTTCCGAGCGAGATGAAGGTGCTCTCAAGTATCTCAAAGATATTAAGTGGAGCAGGATAGAAAGTCCTAAAGGATTCAAGCTTGATTTTTACTTTGATACTAATCCTTATTTTAAGAACACTATCTTGACAAAAACATATCATATGATTGATGAAGATGAGCCTATTCTGGAGAAAGCAGTTGGGTGAGTTTTTTATTATTGATGTTTTCAATTTATCTTCTACCGTTTATTTACGATCATGTGAGAAGGTTTAGGTAAGGTTGGTTTGTTGTCCTTTTCATGTAGTACGGAAATTGAATGGTACCCTGGAAAATGCTTGACACAGAAGCTGCTTAAGAAAAAGCCCAAGAAGGGTGCAAAGAATGCTAAACCAATTACTAAGACTGAAAATTGCGAAAGTTTCTTCAATTTTTTCAACCCACCACAGGTCCCTGAAGACGATGAAGACATTGATGAAGACTTGGTATAATGTCCTCTTAGATAACCTAGGCTAATAAATCTGATTCTTTTTCCTTTCCTTATAACCATAGATAAATTTTATGAACAGGCTGAGGAACTTCAGAACCAGATGGAACAAGACTATGATATTGGGTGAGTTTAATTACTTTCTACTTGTGTGTGAGCTGTGTCATATTTTTTGGTTCCACCATGTTACTCTTCTGGTGTTTTAACAAACTTTATTGACAATTGATTCCTCCCCCAAATCCTTTTTTTCCCCCTCTTTTTTCCTTTTTTTCCTTTTTTGGTGATTCACAAACTTTTGGCTTTCCTGACTCTTGATCTTACCTTGTTCAGGTCAACAATAAGAGACAAGATCATTCCCCATGCTGTATCATGGTTTACTGGGGAGGCCATTCAAGGAGAGGAGTTTGGAGACCTAGAGGATGATGAAGATGATGACATTGAAGATGATGATGATGAAGAGGAAGAGGAGGATGAAGATGAAGATGAAGACGACGATGATGACGAAGATGAAGAACAAACCAAGAGCAAAAAGAAGGTATTATGTGCTAATTGTTTTTAATTTTCTTTTTTGCTTTAAAACCTTTGATTATTTTCTATTTTCTTTTGGAATCTGAATTGACTTTTTTCCTCCCAACTGCTCTTGGTGTCAAATTCATTCGGGATGTTGATTCAGCCATCAGGACACAAGGTAAGATATTATGTTCTTGTGCATGTGAAACATAGCTGACTTGATGGTCATTTGGCCATACTGGCGGAGAAAAAAGTTGCTTTATGAAAAGAAAATTACCCTTTTTCTTTTAAACCTAATATCTGTGTTTGTTCAACTTCAATCTACAAACTAGTTTTAAATGCTGGCAAGTATCAACATAAGCTAGGAATTAGAACTATTTTCTGTATTGTAGAAATTACTAATTCTTAGATAAAAATACTTGTGCAAATAAAAAATATATAAAATTTATTACCACTATAAACACATAATTTCTGTGTATGCTTGTGTAAAGATCTGGCCAAATGTTAAACTACTTTATTGAGCTTTTAGCCAAAAAAAAGGTATTTAGAAATAAAGGCAGAAATTTCTGCCCACTATCCAGATTCTTGCGCAAGATGCTCAAGATCTAGTACTGAACATGTATTTCCATTTCCATTTAAATGTATTGTCATAATACTCTCTATGGATGATGGAATTATGTTGTCTTATCTTCCATAGGATTTTGGATTTTGGACTTGTGACTTAAACTTTGGTTCTATATCCTGTCAGAAGAGTGGAAGACCACAGGTTGGAGGTCAGCAAGGTGAGCAACCTCCAGAATGCAAACAGCAGTAAGGTTTGAAGTTTTCTCTGTGAGCTGAGATTTGTTCTGGGTGCCTGAATGCTGGTGGTGAAACTGTGGGTGTCAAATGTCAAGCAGTTTTTGATGGTACTTCTATTCATTTTTCTTCCTAAATATTTATATGTCTGAATGGTTTCGAGAGTCCCTTTGATCTGTTTTTTCCCAATCCCGATGGAGAGAAATGTGGTAATATGGTTAGGGATGTGATCTGCTCATACTGGAATTTGTATCTCGGACACTTCTAAAAAATATTGTTATTTATTATAATTTTAGTCTTTGCAAGTATGATATAGCTGTAGCTATAGATATGTATTTGTTTCACGTCTTTTTCCTCCCCTAAACACTTCCTTTTTTTTGTTGTTGTTGTTTTTACCGTTATAATAACCGAGATAATTAGCCAAATACCTTTTAAGAATAATGTAATAGTGAAATTGGCTTGTTTTAACTAAATATTGCATGATATTTGTTCGATTTTATTCAATTTAAACTCTCTCATGTACCAGAAACATGTATTCTAAGTCTAAAACGCCCATTATACTTTTGATTTTTTGTTGTTGCCAACGACCATTATACTTTTGATGTGAGTATTTTGAAGTGTTTATTTTGTTGAAAAATTCTTTAAAATGCCGTAAATATTTATAATTATTTTAAGATAAATAGAATATGAAGTTTTAATCCCATTCTCAAAATAATTCAAACAAGATACTTGACATGGCGAAAATAATGATGTAAATTTTGCTAAATTGTAAGGTTCCAACGGCTCTCGTACAAGTCATATCTACAAGCTTGGCAAAGATCAATGGTAAGAAAAAGTGAAAATAAAATTAGTCAAACTTTTTTTCTTTTAGAATTATGTAGTTACTAGTCTGTCATGTTTAAGAACTAGTAATTAGTGTATTACTGGTAATTATAGAATCTTTCATCTTTCAAGATATTATTAAGAAGCAAAACGGTAATTTTGTTGTTTATTTTTTATTATTTGATCTTTGATTTAAATTAAAATAATATTTAGCTGGCATTAATGATAATTTGAGTGTCCTTTTTTCAACTTTAAGAAAAATAATAAAATGCATATTTCTCCCCATAAAAACTCATCGGGTCACGCCTTTGATTGTTCACTAAATTTTGTTGGGTAGAAATCAATTCATTAAAAGAATGATTTATTAATATTAATACATTAGCATAAAATTTATAACATGCATTATTTATAAACTAATACCTAATTTTAAAATTAACATAATAATTTTATTTTTTAAATGTCAATAAAATTTTTTAAAAAAATCTTCTTGTGTAAATGACAACTCTGGGTAAAACGGATAGCGAACAGTAGGATTGAGTGACTATGTTTATGAAAAAGCAAAAAAAGGATTGATTGACTGTTCACTTTATACAAATGATATTGGCTATTTACATCACCCAAGAATGTATTTAAATATTAGATTGGCATTAATATCAATATTAATATAAAATATAAAATTTTATATGAGGCATCGTCGCTTCTTTCAAATTGTATGTAGTTTTTTTAATTATTTCAATCTTTCTACATGGCCAAAACAAAAATCTTCATTTATACATTTTATTAGATTATGTGAAACTTTATTTTTATTTCCTTTCTTTTTACCACATTTTTATTATTCCTTTAAGTGTTTAACATTTCTCTGTATATTTTAATACGATTTAGATGTTAAAAAATAAGTAATTTTTTTGGGAATCTTTTGAATTATTATCTTTTTCATTCACATGATAAAATACATCCAATTATTCTATAATTTTGAATCAAAACAAAAACATCAAATTTCAATTTATTTTAAAATTAAGAAAGAGTTTTTGTAAGATTAGCATTGACTTAATCCATGCATTTTTTTGCCACGAATTAATTCATGCATTAGATTACAAGAAAAAATACTATTGCTTTGTTATCAATTATATATCAAATCATACAGCATTCTTTTAAATTTTAAATTATATATAAACAACTCATTTAATTCTGAAAATATAATAATAAATTTTCTAAAATATAATTTTAATAGTCTAAATTTTCACATATTTCCTTTATCAACATCAAGATGGATTATTTATGAAAATAGATTCTCTTAAAATTTTAATAATTCTTTAATTTTAATATAATAAAAATAATTTTTAGTTATACACTCTTCAACTCAAACTATAAAGAGAAATTACATTTTGAGATCAAAATAATAAATTTATTATAAAATAAGACTTATTTTTATTTATTCTTCTAATTTTATTCTCAATATTATATATTTTAACACTTTTTATGAACTAAAATCCTTTTTTAATTAATTCACTTTATTAATCCCTAACTTTTATTCCTCAAAATATGAATAACTTATAACTACATATATTAAGAAAATAAGTTAAAAATTTGCTACATTGTTAAATTTGTAAAAATTTCATTACTTTCCATCCTTGCTTTTATTAATTACATTCTTCATACTCTTCATCTCTCTTCTTTTAATGGCAGACCATGGCATAAATGAAAAATAATTAATATAATTGATATTTCTCAAGATAACTTATATTGATTCTTAATATAAGAATATTTTAATTGAATCATATGGATTAAGAATGTGAATTAAAATTAATTAACTATTTTGATCTTTTAAAAAATTACATTATTTTTCCAAAATTATCTTTATTGAATTTTTTTTTCTTTCTTACGAACTAAATAGAGATATTTTTTATAATATATAATAAATATTATCTCATATTTTAAAAATGTTCTTATATTTACCACAAATATAAAAAATTTTATATTCAGAACCGAGTATTTTGAACCAAAATATTATTTTAAAAATAACTTATATTTTTTAAAAAATATTAAATTAGAAAGCATTGATTAAATATTAAAAATAAATCAAGGCGGGTAAATTTATTCTTACAACAGCCAAAAAGAAGAGTAAAAATAACAATGAATTAAATTTAGGCTATAAAAAATACGTAAAATAAAAGAATTTGTGGAGGGTCATATATTGTGAGGAGCGCGAAACAAAAAAGAAAGCAATACATTGGAAACGGACAGGAAGTGAGTATAAAGAAGTGGAAGTGTTAGACAGACAGAGAACAGGAGAAGCCATAAATTCTGGGAAGGGAAGGAGGGATCAGAATTCATGGAGACTCCACAGCAAGGAGGAGTGGTGAAGAAGAAGGAGACAAGGGGTCGCAAGCCCAAGCCCAAGGACGACAAGAAGGACGACCAGCACCCACACTCCAAGACCCCTAAGGAACCCAAGAAATCTCACCCTCCTCCCTCCGTCGACGACAAGTACACCCAGTGGAAGTCCCTCGTCCCTGTCCTCTATGACTGGCTTGCCAATCACAACCTCGTTTGGCCCTCTCTCTCTTGCCGGTCTCTCTCTTCCTCTCTCTCTAGGGTTTTGCTCTTGGGGCTCCTCATTCTGGGGTTTTTCTTACCTGTTGCGATACATTTTTTTATTTGAATTTTTTTGTTCTGTGATTTTTCTGGGCTAATTTTGAGAGAGTCACGAGCCTCATTTCCATTTTTTTCTTTCCCTTGATGTACGTCTGGTATTTGATTTGTTGCTATTGAACTATTCTTTAACCCATAGGTGGGGTCCTCAGCTTGAGCAAGCTACTTACAAGAATCGCCAGCGTCTCTACCTCTCTGAGCAGGCAAGTCTCAATCTTTTTAATTTATTTTTAATCTTCTTAAATTGAAAGCTTTTAGTTTCCTCTCCAATGACTATTCCGGTTAATTTCACCAAATCCAGTAGAATTTATTAGATGCGCCATACATTAAAACGTGTATGCTGATGTTGTAGTTGGAGCTTCTTGTCTGTTTACTTGGATAATCTCATATATATAGTCTTTTTTTTTTCTTTTTTTCAACTGAAACGGAAATATCTCATTCTTTTGCTAGACTGATGGTAGTGTTCCAAACACCCTTGTCATTGCAAACTGTGAGGTTGTGAAGCCTAGGGTTGCAGCCGCGGAGCACATTTCACAGGTGACTTATTATTAAGTAATCGCTCTCATCTTTGCTTTTTCACAACTGTATTTGGCAAAAAATTAAGCTGCTGGGAATTGATGGTTTTTTCTTTCAGTTTAATGAAGAGGCACGGTCACCGTTTGTGAAGAAGTATAAGACCATCATACATCCAGGAGAGGTATAGATTATTCACGCTGATGGACAAGTTAAAAAAATATCAGACTTTAAAACTATATATAAAAATAGATGATGGGAACTCGTTCAGTTCCTCACTCGTCGTCCTTGCCCAAAATCCTGATGGGGATCATTAGTCTGCTGTGGTTTTGCTTTAAGGGCAAAACTTAGATGCAGTTTCTCAGAATTTGCTTCTAGGTTCTTCGGTAAAAACTGAACACAAATCTTTTACTGTTCAGCTCGCAAAATGCTTTTGAAGACTTTGCAAATGTGTGTGTGAGTGTGTGTCTTTTTTTTTTTTTTTGTGAGAACCTAAAAACAAACACCCAAGGAACTTTTTCTTAGTTTTGCCCTTGTTTGAAGCTATTTGCTAAAGTTATCTTTGAAGCAAACACCCAAGGCTACCAATCCTTAACTTCCATATTTGGCCTGCATTTCCTTATTTTTAACTGACGTGGATGATTACAGCACTGACTTCTGGGCATCACTGTGCAGGTTAACAGAATTCGGGAATTGCCAACAAATTCTAAGATAGTAGCTACTCACACAGACAGTCCTGATGTAAAATTCTACAATTTGCTTTCATGTTTATTTATCAGAACTGCTCTATTGTATCTGATTTACTGGTCTTATTGTATCAAATCATGTAAAACAACATTAATCAGGTCCTCATTTGGGATGTTGAAACTCAACCCAATCGTCATGCTGTCCTTGGAGCTACAAACTCTCGTCCAGATCTGGTATGTTCTAATATTGATCGTAGATTTAAATTCTTCCCTTTCTTTAAATTCTATGCTATTTTATGAGGAATAGTGAAGCAGATTTTGTTCTTCCATTCTTTTATTCTGAGAATTATGCTTTAATCAATCTAAAAAGTAGGATATTTAATTATGTGTTCGTGACTTGGTGTGTTAGATTATGGCATACCTTTATTTAATGGCATTGAGGAATAATTTTCTGATCCTTCCAATATATGAAATCTGAGACTGTTAAACATAGTGGTGGGGAAGCATCTTTGGGGCGGAAACATACAATTCATTTCAAATTCTTGGAAATGGCTAGTAGGAAGTTAGCATCTTCACTTTGAGTCAAGTGGCACTTTTTTTCTTCGGTCCTTGCTCCCCATGAATAATCTATTTTCAAAGAAACTCTCAAGGAAGCAACTTTGTTGTTTCTGTTGCTGTTTTGTTGGCAGGCTTGATTGCTACTTAATGATATATCAGAGTCTTCTTCTTGCAGGTATTGACTGGACATCAGGATAATGCTGAATTTGCTCTTGCAATGTGCCCAACTGAACCCTATGTGCTTTCTGGAGGTTGGCATAGTTTTTAATGTTTTCTTTAAATATTTAGGCTCTGAAACTCCTCATTTCTTCAAATAATTATAGTTGTCCTAACAACAGTTACAGTGAGTGAAAATCATGATCAATTTTTGCTGGATATATGCATTTGATCTTGCAATTTTATTTGATGAACTGTGCAGTTTCTGCCGACTGGATTACATTTTTTGTCTTTCTCCTGCACTTATTATGTTTTTGAACATGTAAAGTAGCAAGTGCAGTTTCTTATTCTTTTGTACTTTGTCATGGAATTGTTTCTAAAGTGAACTAAATTTTATCTCTCTGAATATTTTGTCTGAAAGAAATAAGTGATATTTCAGGAAAGGACAAATCAGTGGTTTTGTGGAGTATTCAGGACCATATATCATCTGCTGCCATGGATCTGAAATCCAGTGAGTCAAAACAGAATTCCAAATCTGGGGAAGGCAATGAAAAAACTGCTGATGGGCCATCTGTTGGACCACGCGGCATCTTTCATGGGCATGAGGATACTGTTGAAGATGTGACGTTTTGTCCTTTTAGGTAATTTGTGTACTGTTTCTTTATCTTTTGATTTTACTCCTTGAAGAGGTTATCCTCAATTTTTTTCATTCATGTTAACATCAAGTTTGATGTGGAAGTTATAAACTTCATTTCCAATTATGGGCTAGTTCTTCCTGATGGAATTTTTGTAAGTATACCTGTGAGAAAACTTTTATGAATGTGCTATCTACCCTTTTTAGTCTAAATTGAGAATTAGAGGGAGGGGGAGGGAGGATAAAATTCTCTTTAGATCTCTTGAATATATAATTTCTCCTTTTTTCTGTTGGGCCATGTTGTGTATTTTGCACTGTATTAGCAGCTGGAACTATATTTGAGGTTTATTAGTTAGCCTTATCTTTCTGACATCTTTGTATTCATGTTGAAGTGCACAGGAATTCTGTAGTGTTGGGGATGATTCTTGTCTCATTTTATGGGATGCACGTGTTGGCTCTAGTCCTGTGGTGAAGGTTGTGTGCTCCTTACTTTTATCATGCATTTAATTATTTTGCTATTGTGGCTAAGTGTATTTCTTGGTAAATGATAAAATCAGAATTTTTTTTTTAACAAGAAAAAAATCTTGTGGACACCTGTGAATTACAATGAGTATATCATCCCCCTGAATTTCATAACATATGGAAATTGCATCTATATTTCCTAAGATGTTGGTTTACACAAACATTTCACTTTCAAATGTTCATCACAATGACACTTGTTTTTTTTTCCCTCTTCCTTTTTAAATGTCAAATCTTCATTTCCTTTCCCTACTAACTTGGTGGCAGGTTGAAAAAGCTCATAATGCTGATCTTCACTGTGTTGACTGGAATCCCAATGATGTTAATCTTATCCTAACTGGGTATGTTATACTGTTGCATGTTTCTCATTATCACTAATGCATTATTTTATTTAGTACGAACATGCAATTCAGTAGAAGTGCTTTTTTATATTGTAACATGATTAGCAAGTTGATAGAGCATCATATCCCCATTTGACCTTGTCATGTTATCTCTTCAGGTCGGCAGATAATTCTGTTCGCATGTTTGACCGGCGAAATCTTACATCTAATGGAGTTGGATCACCTATCCATAAATTTGAGGGTCACAAAGCTGCTGTTCTTTGTGTCCAGGTGTTGTGGATGTGTTGGCATTTGTTATTCATTCTGCATACCTAGAGCTGGTTATGACTATGCTGCGATGTATGTAAACTAGTTTCTTTTGATATTGTGTTTTTCAGTGGTCTCCTGACAAATCATCTGTATTTGGAAGTTCTGCAGAAGATGGTCTCTTAAACATTTGGGATTATGATAAGGTCTGGTTTCAATGTGGTTCTATGTTTCATTGCTTTTAAGCTGATTTCGTGAGATGTGCTTATTTCAACATCTTCTGCTGTTGTTCCATAATTCAGATTGGTAAAAAAACAGAACGACCAGGAAAATCACAAAGTTCTCCAGGCTTGTTGTTCCAACACGCTGGCCATAGGTATGGGACTACCCCATTCTCTGGTTCTCTTAAACATGAATTTGCTTTAGTTAGCCATTTTATTCATCTCAACTTATAGCTGTGGCCTGTGGAATTACTTTTTTACCTTTTAATTGATTAATATATTCACTTCTAAGTTAGGACATCAGGTAATATTTCCTAAGTCTATCTATATTGTTGTCTTTTATTATATCTGTTGTAGCTCTCCAGTTGTTTTTGCTTAACTGTTTGTTGTTTCATTACTGTGTCTAATTATAATTTTGGAAGAAGAATACCTCGGGAATTAACATTGCAAATTTGAAACAATTAAAATCAGTACTATAATGAATCACTCATATAGAGTCTATAGACAACAAAAACTAGAGATGTTGCACCATTTGTAAATAGAGATGAAAATTTTATTATGAAATTGATGCCAATATACAAAGACAGCATATAGGCTGAAAAAAAAAAAGGCCACAGAACTTAATGAGCGCACCAAGCCAGATTTGTGTACTGTAACTTTTAAGTCATATGTAGTTAGTTTCATATTTTCTTCTTCTCCCATGTATTTTTAATCCCAAGTTGAAAACTGCTGGGCCAATACTATTGGATTGCTAGAACTTTTTCTGAACCACGTTTTTTTGTTCTATTTAATGAAATTTGTACTGCTATGCAGGGACAAGGTTGTTGACTTCCACTGGAATGCATATGATCCATGGACAATTGTTAGTGTGTCTGACGACTGTGATAGTACTGGTGGAGGGGGAACATTGCAGGTATGAGTTTTCCCTCATCCTATAGTCAAGTATGGGACCATTATCGTTATTTTTAATAATATAATTGAAAAAAACAATTTGTGGAAAGTTTCACGATGAAATTATGTGTGTTAGTTCGATGTTTAATGGCTGTGGAATTCTGTTAGGTTAGGTGATGCTTAATGTTTGTGTGCCCTTAATCTTGACAGCTAGCAATGGTAGGTAATGTTAAAAAGTAGAGAACTGTTCTGTAAAACATGGAAAGGGAGGTTATTTAAACTTTTAGCTGGCTTGGAATGCTTTCCGTTGGTATAAGATATCAGAGAATGTAGAGGATATCTTCCCTTGTTATTTTCTGTGAAACCGGTGGATTTGTTGTATGTTTGCCGACCAGTTGCCTGCAAGATGGTCTTTTATAATAGACCTGTTAAAAAGAAATAAAATTAGTTCACCAATCTGAAACTGATATTAAATGTTAAATGATTTTTGCAGATATGGCGCATGAGTGACTTGATCTACCGACCCGAAGATGAGGTTTTAGCGGAGCTAGAGAAATTTAAGTCTCATGTGGTGGAATGTGCTTCCAAATCTGAAAAGTGATACTACAGTGTTGGAGGCAATGAGTTTTTTCTGACTTGTTTATGGGGTCTGAATGTATCATTTGTATCAGCTTATGTAATTCATGTTCATCTACATTTGTCGTGATGTTTCTCATCTTTATAGAAATCAAACACCCACATAGGGAACCTGAGTAGGGGATCTTAAGATTGCAGCATAGAACTAGAAGGATCTGATGAATGAATTAATTCAGTTTGGATTATCATTTGGAGATTATGAACCCTCCGTCACTCCTGTGGCTCCTCAAATGTTTGTGTGGCTGGTAGATTGGTTCGTCTCACAGTCCTCTCCAACCTTTGAATGGAGAATAGATGATGAGAATAAAAGGCAAATATTAACTATGGGGGCCTTGTTGAGCCTGATATCTGGTTATGGCGACAATGGTGAAGTGATGATAATGGTAACAATACTAACAATGAAGATGGTAGTAATGGTAACATCGGCAAAAGAAAAGTAATGACTACCACAATAACAATGAGATGTTTTCGTGTACTGAATGGATTTCACTGATAAATTGAATATATTGTTCATGGATTTTTTTTTTTAATTATGCTAGTATCTGGTATCTTAGATTTTTCTCATGTTCACTAAAGAATTTATTGAAATTTAAATTAAGATCACGAATAGTTGTAAGTTCTATTACAAAGAGTTTAATTTGATTATTGTTTACATTTCTAGAACTTGAACTCGTTAATAATTTATTAATTGTGTACTTTGTTCATGATTTGATAATTTATATTTGCTAGTGGATCAATGTAGAATTGAAATCAGGATTTCGAAGTGATAAATAGTTATTTTGATTGTTTAACCTTAAGAAAATATATTCTCATGCCATGTGAATATAACATTCACCCTTAATTGGGAGCGGAAATTTTAAAATTTGCGGGATTGTTGATGTTCTTGAAATGCAAGTTTCATTGAAAATATTTTTTAACCATATACCAGAAATAAAATCCAATATTCTAGTACTGCCATTCTCTAAAGCAAAAAAAACATTATCGAAAGTGAAAAATAACATTCACGTGGCAAATGTTCCGAGTTCATATTCATAATGTCAAAAAATCCCACGAGTTTAAACCCTTTTTAAGACTTCGATTTTAAAAAACATGTGGAACTCTAAAATTTAAATCTTAATTATAAGTAAGAAATAAATCTTTGAAATATTTTAATGATAATAAATAAAAAATAAAAAACTTAATATGGATGGAAAGATACTTGTACAAACAATACAACTTTTTCTATAAGTCAAATAACTATGTATTCTAATTTATCTATTGATGAATTTTTTTGGGACCTGATATTGATCATCTTTGTTATTTCTACTACCTCAATTTCCTTTGATAAGCTACTTTTAACTGGTGCACACGGGATAAAGGTGATAATTAATAATTAAAAAAATTATTCTTTTCTAGGTCATTTTTATTTAATATTATTTAATATAATTGATTCATGAATTAAACTTACTTAGTATTAATTAAATTATATCATTTTTAGGGACATTTTGGGCATCATAAAATTAAATATACTACATAATCTGTAAAATATTTTATATTATGAAATATTCCATTCAATTCAAAATATAAATCGTATTTGATTAATTACATACAGACCAAATGAGTTAATTAATTAAATTTATCAAAAAAATTATATTATTTTTTAACATTATTCTTAATAAATATAATTTTTAAGATAATTTTTTCTTTCATAAATTAATTAAAGATAAGAGTAAATTAAGAAAAAATAATTAACATTTTTTACTTTATCTAAATAAAACTTACATTTTAGATTATAAAATAATTTTAAAGTAAAATTTATATTTTGCATCGCTTAGAGTATAGACTAATAAAAAATATGCATTTTAACAAAATACATTTTATTCCATGCATAGTTAATTTGAACAATTGAATAACGTTTTTCTTATTATTATTATTATTATTAGGTTCATGAATATGACATACAATGAATATAATATAACAGCTAAATGAAATGTCAAAAAAATAATTAAAAAATAGAAAAGGCAATACAATGTAGCAAATAAGAAAAATGTGATGCCCCCAGTCCCTGTAACAGTCTAGTCCAAGTCACTTTCTGAACTCTGCAAATGGGCATTACGTACGTTCCTACCTCTCTCTCTCTCTCTCTCTCTCTCTCTCTCTCTCTCATACATTCCCGCCAATTTTCACGCTCTAGTATCTTCCTTGACGCGCCGCCACGTCAACCCCCTCCTCTCGCCAAGTGGCACCCTCAAATCAACGGCCACCATCGATCTTTTCAAATCACTCATCATTTCGCTTATCCTCTTCCCTCCCGTGTGGGTCCCTTCCAGATCCTTCCTTCATCTTTCTCCTCCACCTCCTCTCCACTGCACACCTCTCCAAATCCCTCCTTCTTAATCTTCCATCGTCTTCTTCACAAGCTCAGCTCAAAACTGTAACGACTCTCTATCACCTCCATTCTCTGCCATGGAAGCCCACGCCGACACCAAGGGTTACGCGGCTGATGACTGCGGCTTCGCCGACGACGTTTTCGCTTGGTTGTTGATGGAAGACGATGGGTCCGGAGGGGAGCTTATGAATCTGTTGGACGACGGGAAAGATGCCGTGGTGAAAGAACCAGCAAGCACAGTGGGTAGAGTGAGGTTCATCGACGACCCATACTCCTCGCTGTTGGTTTTTCAATCCTCTTCGTCGTACATCACCATAAACGGCAATGAGGAGAGTTGCGGGTCGTCGTTTTCCGATTCCGGCACGTCGGTGATGGCCAGCGTCGACACGAACGGGTTGAGGAAGCTGATGGGCTCGGTGGAAGCAGCGCTGGGCAAGGAGGAGAGAAGCGCGTGGGGTCCGAGCAATGGCACGACGACGCGTCAGGAGGAGGGTTCGGTTATCGGGAATGGTTTCGCTGGTTGCAATGAGTCTGACTGCGAATGGGATTATGAAGTTCTGGCAAGGTTTCTCGGGGAAGAAGAAGAAGAGGTTCTTTTCTCTGAGAACAACTGAAAATACGAGAACCGAGGTTTTGTGTTCTTCTTCCTCTCCTTTTTCATTGATTGCATTTTTTTGATCCTGAGAAAGGAAAAATGGGAATTAGGGATTATGTTGGTGGGTGTGCATTTTGTGAGGAGAGTGAATGAAGGGGTTTTATTTTGACACTGTGAATAGAATATACAGAAAAATCAAAGGAACAACGGAAGGATATCTACTTGTCTTGTTTTGGAAATTGCGTGTGGATGTGGCCCTTTCCCTTTTCTTTCCTTTATCTTTTCTCTCTCTTTTTCTCTGCATTCAACTTTCTAGGCAAACAATCAGAAATTAAAAAATGAGGGAAACCAATCAGGAATAGCTAGCTAAGAGGAACCAGACAACATGCAGAGATTAGTTTCACTTTTTCCCAGTCTATGCATGCGAACCATTGAAGATTGATTCAGAGTTTTCAAACCGAGAATACAGACTATGATTCTGGGTATTCTCTGAGATTTTGATTCTGGGTAGTGGGTAGCTTGAATGGATTTGAAGCATTGCAGATAGGGATGAGCTTTCGAATGAGGCACTGAAGGGTGAGTGGAAGGTTTTGTGTAATGTCTGGAGGGGGGACCCGGTTTCTCTGCTGCAAGTGCTGCTGTTTGCTGCTGTTTTGAGAGCAGAGCGGATCTGGACATTACATACAAAATATGGACGGTCCAGATTTTATCTTATATTTTTTTAAATTTTTATTATTAAATATTATTTTTTTAAAATTCAGAAATTATTTTTATTTTATTTTTTATTTTTTAAATTAAAAAAATTAAAATTTTAAAAAAATTATCTAAAAATCTGGACCGTCCAGAATTTTTCTGGACGGTCCAGGATCCATTTCCCTGGGGGGGATATGTAGTAATAGGTTAATAGGACTGTCCAAATTTCTGTTGCTTGAATTGCTAACATACAAATATATATTTTTTTTGGTAATCTTTTTTTTTTTGGGTAATCCAAAATGCTTTAAACCCTAAATGATTTTCTTTTTTTCCTATTCATTCATTTATTTGAAAATCTTAATATTTTCTAATTACTTCAAAATTCAATCATTTTTTCTCATATATATTTGAAGTTCTCAATTTTTTCGAAATGCCTTGGAAATTATATTTTACTTGACAATTTAATTTTTATATTATTTCAGTTATAAGAAATTGATATTTTATTATTTATATAATTTCTAAAGCATTTTGAAATCGTTGAGTACTTAATATTTGCTTTGATCTTTATAATTTTGAAATTTATATATGTCTTTAAAATTTGAATAATTTGAATTCCGTCTTTATTTTTATGTATTTATTAATAATTTGTTAATTAATCTTATCTTATCATTTATATGTATCTTTTGGTTATAAATCATGAGTTTTCACTTTTCAAAGTAATAAGACAA